>CAMTZC010000014.1:10000000-19872760 GCA_947086505.1 Morpho deidamia | reverse complement strand
ACCTAACCTAACCTAACCTAACCTAACCTAACCTAACCTAACCTAACCTAACCTAACCTAACCTAACCTAACCTAACCTAACCTAACCTAACCTAACCTAACCTAACCTAACCTAACCTAACCTAACCTAACCTAACCTAACCTAACCTAACCTAACCTAACCTAACCTAACCTAACCTAACCTAACCTAACCTAACCTAACCTAACCTAACCTAACCTAACCTAACCTAACCTAACCTAACCTAACCTAACCTAACCTAACCTAACCTAACCTAACCTAACCTAACCTAACCTAACCTAACCTAACCTAACCTAACCTAACCTAACCTAACCTAACCTAACCTAACCTAACCTAACCTAACCTAACCTAACCTAACCTAACCTAACCTAACCTAACCTAACCTAACCTAACCTAACCTAACCTAACCTAACCTAACCTAACCTAACCTAACCTAACCTAACCTAACCTAACCTAACCTAACCTAACCTAACCTAACCTAACCTAACCTAACCTAACCTAACCTAACCTAACCTAACCTAACCTAACCTAACCTAACCTAACCTAACCTAACCTAACCTAACCTAACCTAACCTAACCTAACCTAACCTAACCTAACCTAACCTAACCTAACCTAACCTAACCTAACCTAACCTAACCTAACCTAACCTAACCTAACCTAACCTAACCTAACCTAACCTAACCTAACCTAACCTAACCTAACCTAACCTAACCTAACCTAACCTAACCTAACCTAACCTAACCTAACCTAACCTAACCTAACCTAACCTAACCTAACCTAACCTAACCTAACCTAACCTAACCTAACCTAACCTAACCTAACCTAACCTAACCTAACCTAACCTAACCTAACCTAACCTAACCTAACCTAACCTAACCTAACCTAACCTAACCTAACCTAACCTAACCTAACCTAACCTAACCTAACCTAACCTAACCTAACCTAACCTAACCTAACCTAACCTAACCTAACCTAACCTAACCTAACCTAACCTAACCTAACCTAACCTAACCTAACCTAACCTAACCTAACCTAACCTAACCTAACCTAACCTAACCTAACCTAACCTAACCTAACCTAACCTAACCTAACCTAACCTAACCTAACCTAACCTAACCTAACCTAACCTAACCTAACCTAACCTAACCTAACCTAACCTAACCTAACCTAACCTAACCTAACCTAACCTAACCTAACCTAACCTAACCTAACCTAACCTAACCTAACCTAACCTAACCTAACCTAACCTAACCTAACCTAACCTAACCTAACCTAACCTAACCTAACCTAACCTAACCTAACCTAACCTAACCTAACCTAACCTAACCTAACCTAACCTAACCTAACCTAACCTAACCTAACCTAACCTAACCTAACCTAACCTAACCTAACCTAACCTAACCTAACCTAACCTAACCTAACCTAACCTAACCTAACCTAACCTAACCTAACCTAACCTAACCTAACCTAACCTAACCTAACCTAACCTAACCTAACCTAACCTAACCTAACCTAACCTAACCTAACCTAACCTAACCTAACCTAACCTAACCTAACCTAACCTAACCTAACCTAACCTAACCTAACCTAACCTAACCTAACCTAACCTAACCTAACCTAACCTAACCTAACCTAACCTAACCTAACCTAACCTAACCTAACCTAACCTAACCTAACCTAACCTAACCTAACCTAACCTAACCTAACCTAACCTAACCTAACCTAACCTAACCTAACCTAACCTAACCTAACCTAACCTAACCTAACCTAACCTAACCTAACCTAACCTAACCTAACCTAACCTAACCTAACCTAACCTAACCTAACCTAACCTAACCTAACCTAACCTAACCTAACCTAACCTAACCTAACCTAACCTAACCTAACCTAACCTAACCTAACCTAACCTAACCTAACCTAACCTAACCTAACCTAACCTAACCTAACCTAACCTAACCTAACCTAACCTAACCTAACCTAACCTAACCTAACCTAACCTAACCTAACCTAACCTAACCTAACCTAACCTAACCTAACCTAACCTAACCTAACCTAACCTAACCTAACCTAACCTAACCTAACCTAACCTAACCTAACCTAACCTAACCTAACCTAACCTAACCTAACCTAACCTAACCTAACCTAACCTAACCTAACCTAACCTAACCTAACCTAACCTAACCTAACCTAACCTAACCTAACCTAACCTAACCTAACCTAACCTAACCTAACCTAACCTAACCTAACCTAACCTAACCTAACCTAACCTAACCTAACCTAACCTAACCTAACCTAACCTAACCTAACCTAACCTAACCTAACCTAACCTAACCTAACCTAACCTAACCTAACCTAACCTAACCTAACCTAACCTAACCTAACCTAACCTAACCTAACCTAACCTAACCTAACCTAACCTAACCTAACCTAACCTAACCTAACCTAACCTAACCTAACCTAACCTAACCTAACCTAACCTAACCTAACCTAACCTAACCTAACCTAACCTAACCTAACCTAACCTAACCTAACCTAACCTAACCTAACCTAACCTAACCTAACCTAACCTAACCTAACCTAACCTAACCTAACCTAACCTAACCTAACCTAACCTAACCTTTTTTTTTTTTTTTTTTTTTTTTTTTTTTTTTTTTAACAGGAAAAAACCCCTTATGGGTACCGCCGCCCGCGGGGTCAGGCGACGGTTATGTCGGACTCGCACCGACTAAAATAACCTGTGTGCTCCACCACGCTGCTGGTGGCGGGAATAGGGTACCCATGATGACATGACCCCCATCCCCGCCAGCAGCAACTCTGTACCCCAGAGTACGCCACCTCTGGGTCGGGGCCTCTCTAAAAGTGGCCCCTCCCTCCGCTGAACGATGCATCGGGAGCACCAGATGCATCGAACGCCGCGGGGACCTTATAGGGGGGCGTCCGAATGAACCCCGTTCGGAACGCCCGGAAGGTCCCCGTTAGGGCGGCATGCGATGGTCTTGAACGAGTCGCCTGCGCCCGGCTCGCCTGCGGCGGATCGGATCCCGGGACTCGACTTCCCGGACCCGCTCCGCCGCCTCCTTCCGCGACATGACGTGCTCGCAGAAGGAGGCCATCGCTGCCCACGATCGCTCCCTGTCCACCATGGCACGAACCACAGTGGGCAGGGAGAGATCGTGCCCCACCTGTGCCACGAGTTCCGCCCGCTGAACCGCCCAAACTGGACAGTCCGCGAGCGTGTGCAGCGCCGTATCAGATTCGGCGCCGCACTCGTGGCACTCACCGGACGCTTCGCGCCGGGCCACCCGACACAGATACCTCCCGAAGCAACCATGTCCGGAAAGCATCTGTGTCAGGCGGAAGGTGAGGACCCCATGCCTCCTGGCGACCCAGCCCTGGAGAATGGGCTGGATGGCCGAAATCGTCCAGGCTCCTGCCCTGGGCGATTCCAACCGCCGCCTCCACTGGCGAAGGAGCTCCTCCTGAGCTACCCTCCGCCAGTCCACCTCTACCGCCGCTGAGTCTCCCCCCGGTGAACGGGCTTCAACTCTGCGGCGGTAGGCCTGAGCTAGCACCTTGGCCTCTAGGTCCCACGGAGGGGACCCGGCCAAGGCGCAGGCCGCCTCGCCGGAGATGGTCCGGTAGCCCCGCACAATTCTGACCGCCATGACCCTCTGCGCCCTTCGCAGCAGGCACTCAGATCCGGCGGTCAGCCGCTCCGCCCATACGGGAGCGCCGTACAGGGCCATCGACCTAACCACCCCGGCGTAAAGGCGCCGGCAGCCTGCTTTCGGCCCTCCCAAATTCGGGAGGAGCCTGCTCAGGGCTCCGGCGGTCGCCGTTAGCTTGGGGGCGAGCCGCCGGAAGTGGGCCTCGAACGTCCATCGGCTGTCGAGTAGCAATCCCAGGTACTGTAGTGTACCCGAGATTTCGATGGACGTCCCGCCCACCACCAACCGGGAGCCCACTGGGGGCGCCATCCGAGGCCTGTGGAAGCAAATGGCCTCGGATTTCTCCAAGGCCACCCCCAGTCCCAACCGGCGAATCCGGGCCACAACGTGAGCCGTGGCCGCGGTCGCCAGCACTCGGGCCTCCCGATGGGTGCTCGCGCGGGCAGTCACGAGGGTGTCGTCTGCGTAACAGAACAGACGCACCCCCGGAAGCATTTGCCCACGCAGCACCCAGTCGTAGCCGATGTTCCACAGGAGGGGGCCTAGAACCGACCCCTGCGGAACACCGCACGACATCCTCCGCTCCTTCCACGCACCCCCAGCCGTCGGGTACCTGACAGCGCGGTCAGCCAAATAGTCACTGACCACACGCTGCAGATACATGGGGATGCGGTGGAACCGTAGGGCCTCCTTTATCACTCCCCAGGGCAAGGTGTTGAATGCGTTGGCGATGTCCAACGACACCGCCACCACCACCTCGCGCTGGGTCGTCGCCTCCTCCGCCAGAAGTCTCACACCCTCGATACAGTCGAGGGTGGACTTGCCCTGGCGGAATCCGCACTGGAGACGACTGAGGTCAGGCCCTACCTCCCGGAGGTGCTGGACTATGCGGGAAGCTATGACGCGTTCGAGCAGCTTCCCCGCTTCGTCCAGCAAGACAATGGGCCGATACGCGGAGGGTGTATCGGCCGGTCTTCCCTCCTTCTTGAGCAGGACTAGTCTCCCCGTCTTCCACCTACGGGGAAAGAGGCCCTGCTCGAGGCAGGCACTGAACGTCGCCCTGAGCCCAGACTCCAACGGACCCAGGGCAAGAGACCAGGCGCGCCCAGGGATGCCGTCGGGGCCAGGGGCGGTATTTTTCGCCTTCATGCGACTCACCGCCCCGGCCAACTCCCACTCCGTCACCCCCGGCGCACCTGACCCAGTGCCATCCTCCTCCTGGAGAGGCGCCATACGAGGCGGCTCCACCTCGGCTCCCTGCGGGAACAGGGCTTCCACCACGGATTCAAGGAAATCCGGCCGAAGGCTCTCGGTGAGGGGGGGGGCGCGGGCACGAAGTTTCCTCCGCGCCGCTTTGTACGGCCTCCCCCACGGATCCCGACTGAGCTCTTCGGCCATCTCCCTGTGGGCCCTGTCCTTGGCTTCGGCGATCGCCGTACGCAAGGAGGCGCGGGCAGCCCGATAAGCCTCATAACGGCGCCTCTCCTCTTCGACGTCGCGTCGTCTACGACGCCTGTACCGAGTGTACTGGCGGCGCACGGCCACGCACTGATCGCGCAGCCGCGCCAGCTCCTCCGACCACCAGTACACCCCGCGTGCCGGCCCTGTGCTTCGCACCCTCGGCATGCTGGCGTCGCAGATGAGCGACATCCGCCGCTGCAGGTCCTCAACCTTCGCGGCAACCTCCCCACCCGTAGACCCAGCGGCCCACGCCTGGACGATTGCGGCCTCGACGAGGAACTCGGGATCCATTTTCCTGACGGACCACCGAGGGCCATCATCTCTTCCCGACCGAGGGGAAATGGGAGCACGGCGTGCGGCCACCTCGAACCATATATATCGATGGTCCGAGAGTGACTCCGTACCCACAATCACCTCCCAATTTCTGACACATGGTGACATGGCGGCGTCGACAAAGGTAACGTCGACTTTGGAGCCGCCATTCCATCGCACGCATGTGTCAGCCGTCCCTCGGTTCATGACGGCCATCCCAGTCGAGGCCAACCAACCGTCCAGAAACCTCCCTCTGACGTCCGTGACCGGAGACCCCCACGCGACGGATTTGGCGTTGAGGTCACCGGCCAGGACCACCTTGCCGGGGCGTAACCTATTAACCAAGTCTCCGACTTCAGCCATAAAAAGCTCGAAGTCGGAGAACGGTCTATTCGGCGAAAAGTACGCCCCGATGACTGATACGTCTCCAATCTTAGCGGAGACGTACCCGCGCCCCCTCACCACGCGCTCCAGAGCCGGGGAGCCAACTGCGGCTCTGGACGCGATGGCTACATCCCCCGCACGGTCTCCGACCCATTCCTCGCCCGACGGGACGAATCGGGGCTCGGAGATCACAGCCACGTGCACCATACGCTCCGCCAGGGTCTGGAAGATTAGGTCCTGGGCCCTGCCGGAGCGCATGATGTTCGCCTGGAGGAATCTGATGGAGGCCATTAATTAGCGACCTCCATTGGATTCTCCATTACCCGGCTCGTTGTGGGCTGAGCCGGGCCGGCGGTAGGTGGCGAGGGGACCCTCGGGCCATCACCCCCCCTTCCCCTTCTCTTTGGAGCGGACGGTGCCTTGCACTGCCCGCTCCCCGCCCTATGGTCGGCCTTTTGTCCTGCCCGTTCGCAGCTCCCACAGTGTGGAGCCGCCGAACAGGATCGGGCTTTATGGCCGTTTTGACCGCAGCGATAACATTCGCCGCTGCGGTCAACAGCCGACGAGCACTCGGCTCTTAAGTGCCCCTTCTCCAGGCATTTATAGCAGCGCTGCGGGCGGACTTCGAGCAATTGGACCCGAGCCGAGACCCAGCCCACCAGCAGCCTGCCAGCCGCCACCATCTTCTTCGCCACCGCGACAGGGACCCTAAGCCACAAAGAGCCCAAAGCCTTTCCTTCCCTACGAATCACCCCGGTCTGTACGTCGTGAGTGGAACACTCACCGACCCGGGTGACGGCGATGACTACGTCCTCTTCGGTGGCGGCATCGTCCAAACCCACGATGCGAATTTCTTCCGTTTTCGTGGGCGTGGACACACGTACTGCCGGCTCGTCAGAGAAAAACTCTCTGAGCCGGCCGGCCAGAGCACTCGCCTGTTCTTCCCTTTTGGGCCCGGATATTTCATACATCCGAGCCCCCGTCGCCGCTTTCTTCAAGCGCATGCCGACATCCAGACCCAGGTCATCGATTTTCACACATCGAGTGGCCCGGGCCAGAACGTCGGCATACGTTAGGCCTTTTTCGGCTGCCTCCTCGCCCAAGGTCACCACGACTGCAGCCGAGCGTGGAGTCTGGAGTTTCCTCCCCCCTCGCTTCGGCTGCGCTTTGTTCGTGGCGACAACAGATACTGCCTGTAAAGGCGGCGCCTTCTTCTTCTTTTTGGTACCCCTCCTCGCTACCACATTCCACCCTTCACTCATGGAGGCGGGTGCTGGCGGCAACGGGCGGGGCTCAGGTCGCTTTTCGTTTTCCACGACCTTTCCCTTCTTCTTTTTGTCCTTCTTCTTTTTCGGCTGGTTGGCCCTTCCACTGTTGTCAGCAACTGGGTCAACCACCCGAATTGCCGTTTTCTGTACAGGTCGTGGAGGGCCCTGCGATCGTTCTGAGACAACCGCAACCGCAGAGCTCTTCTCGGCCTCGTTTACTTTCCTTCCTTGTCCTTGTCTTGTCCTTGTTTCCGCTGCCGCATTTCTCTTGTCCGCAGCTAGCGGAGGGCGGATTCTTGGCTCCGGAGGCAACCGACTCTCCATATTTTCCAGCCGAGCCGAGACCATGTTATGGAACCTGACAAACTCCTCCTCAACTCTCTCAGTCAGGCTCTTCTCAGGCTGCTGGCGGACTGGCGGAACCACCACGTTTCCAGACCCCATATTGGCAGGGGTGATCATCCCTTTTAACGTGGTGTTCTCTACAGAGAGATTATTCACCACCCCTGCCAACCTGGCGTTTTCGGCCCTCAAAATTCGGACCTCTTCCGACGGTGTCCGCTTTAAGAGGACTTTGACCGCCTCCTCCACGCATTCAGCGACCGAGTTAAGAGCTCCGCGGCACCTACCATTTAGGTTTTTTGACTTACCCACAGTCAGCCGCATCTTCTCCATACTCTGGGTGAGCACGTCACAAACACGTGACGTGTCGGCCATGTCCAGTGACTCCGGACTTTCAGTATTGACAGGCCCACTTTTGGACCTAGTCGAACCGGAATTCTGGGAGTCCTCCGCCGGCGCCGACCTGGTTCTTCGGCCACTCGGCTCAACTTCGCCAATGTCCACATCGTCCTTGAGAAACTCGTGACGCCGAACAGCGTCACGGGCCTCCTTCAGTCCCATTTGAGAGCCCCACACATGGGTCCTGGTATCCGCCTTTTTAGCGTCCAGGTCACGCGTTTCGGTGGAACCCTCGCATTCAGCCCACAGCCGTTTCTTAGACCGGGCACGAGTTTTGGTGCCGTCTAAGTTTTCAGTTGATGCACACCTCGACATGTCCATGGAGCTGTATGATCCTGCACTAGCACTTCGAGTGCTGATAGTTCTCTCCTTACTTTTGCGTGTCGTATCACGCCTCGTCTCTACTGGATCCGCCGAAACACCAGCATAGCCGGTCTCAATTTCGCAGATCTCCACTCCTCCATCTCCGCAAGCACTGGTTGCCCCCCCAGATACGATGGGGCGACCGAGGCCAGTATTGCACGGCACCCGCAAAACTAAGTTCGCGGAATGCGATGAAACACTGGTCTCGGTGAGGGATTCCCCGGATGATCCGGGACCCTCCTGGGTAGTTTTTACTTTTCGTTTATCCATTGCTCATTAATGTTTTGTGTTGGTTACCCTAACGACCGAACTCCCATCGGCCATTCATCTCGTCGGCAGGTATGACCTTGAGATTGGGTGAGGCCCTCGCGACTGGATACCCCCCAGCCACACATCCCCTCGGCGAGCCCCAAAACCTTGGGATTAGGGGTAATTTTTTAGAGAGGTTTTCTTCCTCGCGACCCGAAGGTCCCCGCTCCCATTGCTGGGTTTACGGGTTTGGCTGACGGAGGCCGAAGCCGTGTCCAGCAAGACTAAAACTAGCCAAAACCAAACGCGCCAACCAATTGAGGACTCATTCCCCCCAGAGCCCCCAGCCTATCAGAGTTGCCCTCTGCAGACAGAGGGACAATCAGAATCAGCAACCCTACCCCCCCTACCCCACGGTCCGTTCGCCAGGTCCAGGGAATACATATTACAATATTCCGTGGGCCTGCCCAGGGTGCGCCACGAGGAGGCCAACCGTTAAGGCACCCCAACCTAACCTAACCTAACCTAACCTAACCTAACCTAACCTAACCTAACCTAACCTAACCTAACCTAACCTAACCTAACCTAACCTAACCTAACCTAACCTAACCTAACCTAACCTAACCTAACCTAACCTAACCTAACCTAACCTAACCTAACCTAACCTAACCTAACCTAACCTAACCTAACCTAACCTAACCTAACCTAACCTAACCTAACCTAACCTAACCTAACCTAACCTAACCTAACCTAACCTAACCTAACCTAACCTAACCTAACCTAACCTAACCTAACCTAACCTAACCTAACCTAACCTAACCTAACCTAACCTAACCTAACCTAACCTAACCTAACCTAACCTAACCTAACCTAACCTAACCTAACCTAACCTAACCTAACCTAACCTAACCTAACCTAACCTAACCTAACCTAACCTAACCTAACCTAACCTAACCTAACCTAACCTAACCTAACCTAACCTAACCTAACCTAACCTAACCTAACCTAACCTAACCTAACCTAACCTAACCTAACCTAACCTAACCTAACCTAACCTAACCTAACCTAACCTAACCTAACCTAACCTAACCTAACCTAACCTAACCTAACCTAACCTAACCTAACCTAACCTAACCTAACCTAACCTAACCTAACCTAACCTAACCTAACCTAACCTAACCTAACCTAACCTAACCTAACCTAACCTAACCTAACCTAACCTAACCTAACCTAACCTAACCTAACCTAACCTAACCTAACCTAACCTAACCTAACCTAACCTAACCTAACCTAACCTAACCTAACCTAACCTAACCTAACCTAACCTAACCTAACCTAACCTAACCTAACCTAACCTAACCTAACCTAACCTAACCTAACCTAACCTAACCTAACCTAACCTAACCTAACCTAACCTAACCTAACCTAACCTAACCTAACCTAACCTAACCTAACCTAACCTAACCTAACCTAACCTAACCTAACCTAACCTAACCTAACCTAACCTAACCTAACCTAACCTAACCTAACCTAACCTAACCTAACCTAACCTAACCTAACCTAACCTAACCTAACCTAACCTAACCTAACCTAACCTAACCTAACCTAACCTAACCTAACCTAACCTAACCTAACCTAACCTAACCTAACCTAACCTAACCTAACCTAACCTAACCTAACCTAACCTAACCTAACCTAACCTAACCTAACCTAACCTAACCTAACCTAACCTAACCTAACCTAACCTAACCTAACCTAACCTAACCTAACCTAACCTAACCTAACCTAACCTAACCTAACCTAACCTAACCTAACCTAACCTAACCTAACCTAACCTAACCTAACCTAACCTAACCTAACCTAACCTAACCTAACCTAACCTAACCTAACCTAACCTAACCTAACCTAACCTAACCTAACCTAACCTAACCTAACCTAACCTAACCTAACCTAACCTAACCTAACCTAACCTAACCTAACCTAACCTAACCTAACCTAACCTAACCTAACCTAACCTAACCTAACCTAACCTAACCTAACCTAACCTAACCTAACCTAACCTAACCTAACCTAACCTAACCTAACCTAACCTAACCTAACCTAACCTAACCTAACCTAACCTAACCTAACCTAACCTAACCTAACCTAACCTAACCTAACCTAACCTAACCTAACCTAACCTAACCTAACCTAACCTAACCTAACCTAACCTAACCTAACCTAACCTAACCTAACCTAACCTAACCTAACCTAACCTAACCTAACCTAACCTAACCTAACCTAACCTAACCTAACCTAACCTAACCTAACCTAACCTAACCTAACCTAACCTAACCTAACCTAACCTAACCTAACCTAACCTAACCTAACCTAACCTAACCTAACCTAACCTAACCTAACCTAACCTAACCTAACCTAACCTAACCTAACCTAACCTAACCTAACCTAACCTAACCTAACCTAACCTAACCTAACCTAACCTAACCTAACCTAACCTAACCTAACCTAACCTAACCTAACCTAACCTAACCTAACCTAACCTAACCTAACCTAACCTAACCTAACCTAACCTAACCTAACCTAACCTAACCTAACCTAACCTAACCTAACCTAACCTAACCTAACCTAACCTAACCTAACCTAACCTAACCTAACCTAACCTAACCTAACCTAACCTAACCTAACCTAACCTAACCTAACCTAACCTAACCTAACCTAACCTAACCTAACCTAACCTAACCTAACCTAACCTAACCTAACCTAACCTAACCTAACCTAACCTAACCTAACCTAACCTAACCTAACCTAACCTAACCTAACCTAACCTAACCTAACCTAACCTAACCTAACCTAACCTAACCTAACCTAACCTAACCTAACCTAACCTAACCTAACCAGCATTCGTAAGGAAATGGACGGGATGAAGCGCGCCGTTGCGACTGAAGTGGCAACGGCGCGCCCCACCTATGCCTCGATAACGGCGGGATCCATCAACCAGGCGACTAAAACACCCGTGGTGGCGAAACCCGAACGTGGCGACCCGAGGTGGCCGATCGCTCGACTGAAACCCAGGCCTGCCATCATACTGGGACCCAGCGAGCCTGGCAAGACCAGGGAAGAGGTATTAGCTGCATTTCGCAAGAAATGCAGCTTCCGTGACCGCCCCTATGGGCCCGAGGAGGTGGAGTTCATCTCTAACAATAAAGTTAGAGTTGAATTCCTCACCCTCGAGCAGAGAGATGATGCACTGGCCATGGCCAGCGGAACCGAAGGACTTTATGTCCAACCGGCGCGCAGACCGTGGCCAATGCTCATCGTAAAGGGGGTATCGCGAGATATACCTCATCGGGAGCTATCGGGCATTATCACCCGGCAGAACCCTGATCTAGGAGTCGGTGTGGAGGGAAATATTGAGGTGTTAAAGTTTAAATTTTTGAGGAAAAATAACAACCCTGGGCTGTACAATGTAGTTTTTGAGGCAGAGCCAACCTTCTGGAGGTCTGCGATGGAGCGGGAACGCCTCAACGTGGACCACCAGAGGGTCTTCGTTCAATATTTCTCTCCGTTTTTGCAGTGCTATGCGTGTCTGAAATTCGGACACACGCAGAGGCACTGCAAAGCCGACTCAGCGACCAGGCCATGCTGGTTTTGCAGCGAATCGGGCCACAAGGCACAACACTGCCCCGGGAAGGCCGCTGGCGAAAAGCCTAGGTGTTATAATTGCGTCAACGATCCCTCACAGAGATATACCGACCATGAAGCTACGTCGAATGAGTGCTCGATGCTGAAAGATAAGAAGAGGTATTTAGAGAGCCGGATCGACTACGGATTCGACTGCGACTGATGGGCGGGCGTCAGGCAATTCCGGAATGCCTGACCCTCGCCTGACATCGTCGGTCGGACCCGTGGCGGCCCGGATATCTGCGTACACTCTTCGAGTAAAACAACAGAGTTGGTAGAACACCCTACACACACACGCTTACACTACACAATACTCAACACACAGGCACGGGCATTATAGCCAACTCAGCATTTATTAAGAGGAACAACCGTAGCGGGACTGAGACTAGATTAACTTAACGATAAAGCAAGATCTTTCAAGGCGTGCAAATGTAAATATCACAAATTTTAAATTTTAAATAAAAATAGGTATAATAGAATAATTAAAAGTAAGTTAGATTAGGCTAATACACAAATGTAAATTGGAATAAACATGGTTAACTTAGGAGAGCTAAAATAATAAGATTGGGTGAAACAATAATAATTAAGTTGTATATATTAGATCATAGGTTAAGATATTAGAATATAAGTGTAGGACAAGACCCAGGGGAAAAATTATATGGGAGAAACAGTGGAAAACATGCGATATTAAATGTAGAACAAGTAATAACATGTATACAATGGTAATAGTTTATATAGCTAAATTAAGTTTAAGTAAGATAGTTTAAGTCAATTAGATTTAATTAGATATAATCCATACAGTGGACCACATTATGTGGCGTACAGGTGGGGCGATGGTGGACGTATCCAATAGCGGAAGCCGTCGCCCCAACCTGTAGCGAGTTTGGCCACGTTAGTTGGGCGTTTCTCGCCAGTGAATCACAAAAAGCAGTTCGAGATTCACTTAAATAAGGAAAAAAAAAAAAAAAAAAAAAAAAAAAAAAAAAAAAAAAAAAAAAAAAAAAAAAAAAAAAAAAAAAAAAAAAACCTAACCTAACCTAACCTAACCTAACCTAACCTAACCTAACCTAACCTAACCTAACCTAACCTAACCTAACCTAACCTAACCTAACCTAACCTAACCTAACCTAACCTAACCTAACCTAACCTAACCTAACCTAACCTAACCTAACCTAACCTAACCTAACCTAACCTAACCTAACCTAACCTAACCTAACCTAACCTAACCTAACCTAACCTAACCTAACCTAACCTAACCTAACCTAACCTAACCTAACCTAACCTAACCTAACCTAACCTAACCTAACCTAACCTAACCTAACCTAACCTAACCTAACCTAACCTAACCTAACCTAACCTAACCTAACCTAACCTAACCTAACCTAACCTAACCTAACCTAACCTAACCTAACCTAACCTAACCTAACCTAACCTAACCTAACCTAACCTAACCTTTTTTTTTTTTTTTTTTTTTCGAGGGGAAACTCCTAACGAGTACACACGCCGTCATGGGAGCCGACGACGTGGTTATGTGGGGTTCGCACCCACTAAAACCCCCCGGTGTCCATCTCACGCCTTAATGCGGCAGCCACGGTTCCTTATTTGACCGCGACCTCGCAGCGTTGCCGCCCTAGCGGCCCTCCTCAGAGCAGGGAGTTCCTTACGCCTCCCGACCACCTCTGGGATGCACCTAAGGACACTAGATGCATCCTAGAATAACACCCTTGTAGGGGCGCCGGGTCTCCCATCACCCGACGTCCAGGATCTCAACATCGTCGCTGGCTGTAGACAGTCGAGTATCGACCGCAGCAACGACGGCAGGTTCCGAAGGGGAACTAGTAATTGGTTCCTTCCGGAACCCGCGGCGCTTTCTGACAGGGTTGCAGAGCCTGCCCCCCATCCAATGATTTGCCGGGAGACCAGCCCTAGCGCAAGGTCCACATTTAGGGTCTCGCGAGCATCGCGTAGCGATGTGGCCGGTCTCACCGCATCTATAGCACTCAGTGCTTCTATCGACTTTCGAGTCACAGTTTGCCCGAAAGTGACCAACCTCTAAACACCGGTAGCACCGCTGTATCCGCTTTCCAAGAAGCTCAACGCGTGCCGTACACCATCCCACGCGGAGCTTCCCAATGCCCTCCAACTTCAGCGCCGCAGCCACCGGACAACGCACCCACACCGTGCAGTATCCAGCAGCGTTGTATTTCAACTCCCCGACCTTTACTTGCCCGGGAACGCATCCACCAGATGTAGCCACAGCATTGGCCACTTCAGACGCCGAGGCAACATCTTCCACACCCACAAGGCGCAGTTCCGCAGTCTTAACGGGTCTGGAAATCCTCACTAAATCTTGGTCTACAGACTCCTTTAACTTTTCAGCGAAGATGTCTGCCTTGACCCCATTCTCGTTTTCGGAAACCTCAAAAATCCTTCCACCAGTAGCCGACCGTCTCAATGTTACCGACGGGATCCCCAGAACTGAGAGATCTAACTTCTCCTTTGCTTGGGCAACGACATCACTGTAGGTCACTCCACATTTTATTGCGGTGTCGGTCAAAGTGACCACCACCGCGGAGGAGTTAGGTACCCGTACCTTAGGCTTTCTCCTCCTCTTCTTCTTCCTCTTCTCCATATGACCAGAAGATACGCTCTGGATTGTAGCCATCGCAGGTTTAACTGGGACAGGGTTCCGAACTCTTGTCGCGTCCTCTTTTCGCCTTCGGTTTCTCTTTACAACTGTGGTCCACTCAGAAGCCAGTGGAACCACAGGAGCTTTAGCCCTTTCTGCATATGTGTGGTCATCGCACACACGTGTCTCAACTCTTGCGATTTTCGCCGGCTTAGGCCCTAGCGAATATTCCTCGGGAGTCACTATGTAGCTTGTATCCACCATAGTAGACGCATCCTTCCTTGTTGCAGCACTAGCAAGACGCCTCAAATCCTGCTCTTGGGTGAGACTTGACACGCGCCTCTTTAATTTGTCCACCTCTTTCCGCAGAATCTCAATTTCCGCGCGGAGATCACACTTTTCAATCTCACTACGTTGCATCATTTTTTTCTGCATCGCAGACTTATCCACCAGTGTGCAGATGCCGTTCCATAGTTCGTTGCTGTACAAGGCAGCCAAGTCCACCAAGGTACGGATCTGTTTTCTGCTCACATTAGGATTATCTATTCTCTTAACCGTTTCATCCATCAAATCAACATTGGCCAGAAAACGATTTCCATCCTCTTTCTTCGTTCGAGCCTCAATTGTCTTTTCGACAAAGTTATTCTTCTCATCATCAGTCATTTCAAATTGGAATTTTGTTACGACTTTTTCGTCGCATTCCATTGTCTCTCTATCTACCTCCATCGACGTCGAAACAGAAGGTGCCCCCCCAGATACGATGGGGCGACTACGTCGAGGGGACGACTGCCGGTGCTCCGGTTGCCGTCTCCCCGACGCAGCAAGGGATTCCCCAGATGAACTGGGACCCTCCTGGGTAGTCGTTTGACTGCGTGTCTTAACCATTCTGTTGTTTATTCCCCACATAAATTCCCCCCCAGTTGTGAAGCCCTAGAGACCGGATCCCCCCCGGCCATTCATCCCATCGGCGGGCCCCGAACCTTAGGATTGGGGTAATTTTTTAGAGAGGTTTTCTTCCTCGCGGCCCCTCCCCTCAAATGAAAAGAGCGGCCCCCGGTTCCGCACTAACTTGCGGAGTTACGGTTTTCCCGACGTGGCTCCCGAGTAGAGAGCCAAAAGCCTACCGGCCATAGAAAACGACCGGAACGGCTCGCCGCGCATGGTGGGCGTTTCCACCCCCCCCAAAGGTAATTTTTTATAGAGGTTTTCTTCCTCGCGACCCGAAGGCCCCCGTTCCCGTTGCCGGGCTTACGGGCTCCGCCAGTCCGTCCGCCAGGCCCCTGGAATACAAACATATTCAAGAGACCTGCCCAGGGTGCGCCACGAGGAGGCCGACCGACATTGGCACCCCAACCTAACCTAACCTAACCTAACCTAACCTAACCAAACCACACCAACCTAACCTAACCAACCAACCTAACACAACCCAACCAAACCACCAAAACCCAACCACACCCTAACAAACCACACACCACCAACCTAAACCACACCAAACCTACACCAACCACAACCCACCCTAACCACAACCTAACCCAACAACCTAACCTAACCAACCTAACACTAACCCAAACCTAACCTAACCTAACCTAACCTAACCTAACCTAACCTAACCTAACCTAACCTAACCTAACCTAACCTAACCTAACCTAACCTAACCTAACCTAACCTAACCTAACCTAACCTAACCTAACCTAACCTAACCTAACCTAACCTAACCTAACCTAACCTAACCTAACCTAACCTAACCTAACCTAACCTAACCTAACCTAACCTAACCTAACCTAACCTAACCTAACCTAACCTAACCTAACCTAACCTAACCTAACCTAACCTAACCTAACCTAACCTAACCTAACCTAACCTAACCTAACCTAACCTAACCTAACCTAACCTAACCTAACCTAACCTAACCTAACCTAACCTAACCTAACCTAACCTAACCTAACCTAACCTAACCTAACCTAACCTAACCTAACCTAACCTAACCTAACCTAACCTAACCTAACCTAACCTAACCTAACCTAACCTAACCTAACCTAACCTAACCTAACCTAACCTAACCTAACCTAACCTAACCTAACCTAACCTAACCTAACCTAACCTAACCTAACCTAACCTAACCTAACCTAACCTAACCTAACCTAACCTAACCTAACCTAACCTAACCTAACCTAACCTAACCTAACCTAACCTAACCTAACCTAACCTAACCTAACCTAACCTAACCTAACCTAACCTAACCTAACCTAACCTAACCTAACCTAACCTAACCTAACCTAACCTAACCTAACCTAACCTAACCTAACCTAACCTAACCTAACCTAACCTAACCTAACCTAACCTAACCTAACCTAACCTAACCTAACCTAACCTAACCTAACCTAACCTAACCTAACCTAACCTAACCTAACCTAACCTAACCTAACCTAACCTAACCTAACCTAACCTAACCTAACCTAACCTAACCTAACCTAACCTAACCTAACCTAACCTAACCTAACCTAACCTAACCTAACCTAACCTAACCTAACCTAACCTAACCTAACCTAACCTAACCTAACCTAACCTAACCTAACCTAACCTAACCTAACCTAACCTAACCTAACCTAACCTAACCTAACCTAACCTAACCTAACCTAACCTAACCTAACCTAACCTAACCTAACCTAACCTAACCTAACCTAACCTAACCTAACCTAACCTAACCTAACCTAACCTAACCTAACCTAACCTAACCTAACCTAACCTAACCTAACCTAACCTAACCTAACCTAACCTAACCTAACCTAACCTAACCTAACCTAACCTAACCTAACCTAACCTAACCTAACCTAACCTAACCTAACCTAACCTAACCTAACCTAACCTAACCTAACCTAACCTAACCTAACCTAACCTAACCTAACCTAACCTAACCTAACCTAACCTAACCTAACCTAACCTAACCTAACCTAACCTAACCTAACCTAACCTAACCTAACCTAACCTAACCTAACCTAACCTAACCTAACCTAACCTAACCTAACCTAACCTAACCTAACCTAACCTAACCTAACCTAACCTAACCTAACCTAACCTAACCTAACCTAACCTAACCTAACCTAACCTAACCTAACCTAACCTAACCTAACCTAACCTAACCTAACCTAACCTAACCTAACCTAACCTAACCTAACCTAACCTAACCTAACCTAACCTAACCTAACCTAACCTAACCTAACCTAACCTAACCTAACCTAACCTAACCTAACCTAACCTAACCTAACCTAACCTAACCTAACCTAACCTAACCTAACCTAACCTAACCTAACCTAACCTAACCTAACCTAACCTAACCTAACCTAACCTAACCTAACCTAACCTAACCTAACCTAACCTAACCTAACCTAACCTAACCTAACCTAACCTAACCTAACCTAACCTAACCTAACCTAACCTAACCTAACCTAACCTAACCTAACCTAACCTAACCTAACCTAACCTAACCTAACCTAACCTAACCTAACCTAACCTAACCTAACCTAACCTAACCTAACCTAACCTAACCTAACCTAACCTAACCTAACCTAACCTAACCTAACCTAACCTAACCTAACCTAACCTAACCTAACCTAACCTAACCTAACCTAACCTAACCTAACCTAACCTAACCTAACCTAACCTAACCTAACCTAACCTAACCTAACCTAACCTAACCTAACCTAACCTAACCTAACCTAACCTAACCTAACCTAACCTAACCTAACCTAACCTAACCTAACCTAACCTAACCTAACCTAACCTAACCTAACCTAACCTAACCTAACCTAACCTAACCTAACCTAACCTAACCTAACCTAACCTAACCTAACCTAACCTAACCTAACCTAACCTAACCTAACCTAACCTAACCTAACCTAACCTAACCTAACCTAACCTAACCTAACCTAACCTAACCTAACCTAACCTAACCTAACCTAACCTAACCTAACCTAACCTAACCTAACCTAACCTAACCTAACCTAACCTAACCTAACCTAACCTAACCTAACCTAACCTAACCTAACCTAACCTAACCTAACCTAACCTAACCTAACCTAACCTAACCTAACCTAACCTAACCTAACCTAACCTAACCTAACCTAACCTAACCTAACCTAACCTAACCTAACCTAACCTAACCTAACCTAACCTAACCTAACCTAACCTAACCTAACCTAACCTAACCTAACCTAACCTAACCTAACCTAACCTAACCTAACCTAACCTAACCTAACCTAACCTAACCTAACCTAACCTAACCTAACCTAACCTAACCTAACCTAACCTAACCTAACCTAACCTAACCTAACCTAACCTAACCTAACCTAACCTAACCTAACCTAACCTAACCTAACCTAACCTAACCTAACCTAACCTAACCTAACCTAACCTAACCTAACCTAACCTAACCTAACCTAACCTAACCTAACCTAACCTAACCTAACCTAACCTAACCTAACCTAACCTAACCTAACCTAACCTAACCTAACCTAACCTAACCTAACCTAACCTAACCTAACCTAACCTAACCTAACCTAACCTAACCTAACCTAACCTAACCTACTAACCTAACCTAACCTAACCTAACCTAACCTAACCTAACCTAACCTAACCTAACCTAACCTAACCTAACCTAACCTAACCTAACCTAACCTAACCTAACCTAACCTAACCTAACCTAACCTAACCTAACCTAACCTAACCTAACCTAACCTAACCTAACCTAACCTAACCTAACCTAACCTAACCTAACCTAACCTAACCTAACCTAACCTAACCTAACCTAACCTAACCTAACCTAACCTAACCTAACCTAACCTAACCTAACCTAACCTAACCTAACCTAACCTAACCTAACCTAACCTAACCTAACCTAACCTAACCTAACCTAACCTAACCTAACCTAACCTAACCTAACCTAACCTAACCTAACCTAACCTAACCTAACCTAACCTAACCTAACCTAACCTAACCTAACCTAACCTAACCTAACCTAACCTAACCTAACCTAACCTAACCTAACCTAACCTAACCTAACCTAACCTAACCTAACCTAACCTAACCTAACCTAACCTAACCTAACCTAACCTAACCTAACCTAACCTAACCTAACCTAACCTAACCTAACCTAACCTAACCTAACCTAACCTAACCTAACCTAACCTAACCTAACCTAACCTAACCTAACCTAACCTAACCTAACCTAACCTAACCTAACCTAACCTAACCTAACCTAACCTAACCTAACCTAACCTAACCTAACCTAACCTAACCTAACCTAACCTAACCTAACCTAACCTAACCTAACCTAACCTAACCTAACCTAACCTAACCTAACCTAACCTAACCTAACCTAACCTAACCTAACCTAACCTAACCTAACCTAACCTAACCTAACCTAACCTAACCTAACCTAACCTAACCTAACCTAACCTAACCTAACCTAACCTAACCTAACCTAACCTAACCTAACCTAACCTAACCTAACCTAACCTAACCTAACCTAACCTAACCTAACCTAACCTAACCTAACCTAACCTAACCTAACCTAACCTAACCTAACCTAACCTAACCTAACCTAACCTAACCTAACCTAACCTAACCTAACCTAACCTAACCTAACCTAACCTAACCTAACCTAACCTAACCTAACCTAACCTAACCTAACCTAACCTAACCTAACCTAACCTAACCTAACCTAACCTAACCTAACCTAACCTAACCTAACCTAACCTAACCTAACCTAACCTAACCTAACCTAACCTAACCTAACCTAACCTAACCTAACCTAACCTAACCTAACCTAACCTAACCTTTTTTTTTTTTTTTTTTTTTTTTTTTTCGAGGGGAAACTCCTAACGAGTACACACGCCGTCATGGGAGCCGACGACGTGGTTATGTGGGGTTCGCACCCACTAAAACCCCCCGGTGTCCATCTCACGCCTTAGTGCGGCAGCCACGGTTCCTTATTTGACCGCGACCTCGCAGCGTTGCCGCCCTAGCGGCCCTCCTCAGAGCAGGGAGTTCCTTACGCCTCCCGACCACCTCTGGGATGCACCTAAGGACACTAGATGCATCCTAGAATAAGACCCTTGTAAGGGCGCCGGGTCTCCCATCACCCGACGTCCAGGATCTCAACATCGTCGCTGTCTGTAAACAGTCGAGTATCGACCGCAGCAACGACTGCAGGTTCCGAGGGGGAACTAGTGATTGGTTCCTTCCGAAACCCACGACGACTTTTGATGGGGTTGCAGAGCCTGCCCCCCATTCTATGATTTGCCGGGAGACCAGCCCTAGCGCATGGCCCACATTTAGGGTCCCGCGAGCATCGCGTAGCGATGTGGCCAGTCTCACCGCAGCGGTAGCACTCAGTGCTTCTATCGATTTCCGAGCCACAGTTGGCCCGAAAGTGACCAACCTCTAGACAGCGGTAGCACCGCTGTATTTGCTTTCGCAGGAGCTCAACGCGTGCCGTACACCATCCCACGCGGAGCTTCCCAATGCCCTCCAACTTCAACGCCGCCGCCACCGGACAACGCACCCACACCGTGCAGTAACCAGCAGCGTTGTGCTTCACTTCCCCGACCTTGACTTGACCGGGGACGCATCCACCAGATTTAGCCACAGCATTGGCCACTTCAGACGCTGATGCAACCTCTTCCACACCCACAAGGCGCAGTTCCGCGGACTTGACAGGTCTAGAAACCCTCACCAATTCTTGGCCCATGGACTCCTTCAGCTTTTCAGCCAAGATGTCTGCCTTGACCCCATTCTCGTTTTCGGATACTTCGAATATCCTACCACCAGTAGCTGACCGTCTGTATGTTACAGACGGGATCCCCAAAGCCGGGAGATCTAGCTTTTCCTTCGCTTGGGCAACAACATCGCTGTAGGTGACGCCACATTTTATTGCGGTGTCGGTCAAAGTGACCACCACCGCGGAGGAGATAGGTACCCGCACCTTAGGTTTTCTCCTCCTCTTTTTCATCCTTTTCTCCACTTGACCAGGAGACAACTGCTGGACTGAACCCATCACCGGTTTGACTGGGACAGGGTTCCGCGCTCTTGCTGTGTTCTCTTTCCGCCTTCCTTTCCTCTTTACAACTGTGGCCCACTCAGAAGTCAGTGGGACCACAGGAGCTTTTAATGCTTCCGCATAGGTGTGGTCATCTCTCACCCGTTTTCCAACTCTGGCGATTTTCGCCGGTTTAGGCCCTAGCGAAGATACTTCAGGAGTCACTATGCAACTCGAATCCACCATAGTTGACGCATCCTTCCTTTGAGGCCTTACTGCAGAACTAGCAACACGCCTTAAATCCTGCTCTTGGGTGAGACTTGACACGCGCCTCTTCAATTTGTCCACCTCTTTCCGTAGATCCTCAATTTCCGTGCGGAGATCACATTTTTCCATCTCACTGCGTTGCATCATTTTTTTCTGCATCGCAGACTTATCCACCAATGTGCATATGCCGTTCCATAGCTCATTGCTGTACAAGCCAGCCAATTCCACTAAATTACGGATCTGCTTCCTACTCACTTTAGGATCATCAATTTTCTTAACCGTCTCATCCATCAGATCAACATTGGCCAGAAAACGATTTCCATCCTCTTTCTTTGTTCGAGCCTCAATTGATTTTTCGACAAAGTTGTACTTTTCATCAAAAGTCATTTCAAATTGGGATTTTGAATCGACTTTTTCGTCGCATTCCATTGCCTCTCTATCTGCCTCCTTCGACGTCGAAACAGAAGGTGCCCCCCCAGATACGATGGGGCGACTACGTCGAGGGGACGACTGCCGGTGCTCCGGTTGCCGTCTCCCCGACGCAGCAAGGGATTCCCCAGATGAACTGGGACCCTCCTGGGTAGCCGTTTGACTGCGTGTTTTAACCATTCTGTTTATTCCCCACTTAGATTCCCCCCCCCAGTTGTGGAGCCCTAGTGACCGGATCCCCCCCGGCCATTCATCCCATCGGCGGGCCCCGAACCTTAGGATTGGGGTAATTTTTTAGAGAGGTTTTCTTCCTCGCGGCCCCTCCCCTCAAATGAGAAGAGCGGCCCCCGGTTCCGCACTCACTTGCGGAGTTACGGTTCTCCCGACGTGGCTCCCGCGTAGAGAGCCAAAAAGCCTACCGGCCATAGAACACGACCGGAACGGCTCGCCGCGCATGGTGGGCGTTTCCACCCCCCCCAAAGGTAATTTTTTATAGAGGTTTTCTTCCTCGCGACCCGAAGGCCCCCGTTCCCGTTGCCGGGCTTACGGGCTCCGCCAGTCCGTCCGCCAGGCCCCTGGAATACAAACATATTCAAGAGACCTGCCCAGGGTGCGCCACGAGGAGGCCGACCGACATTGGCACCCCAACCTAACCTAACCTAACCTAACCTAACCTAACCTAACCTAACCTAACCTAACCTAACCTAACCTAACCTAACCTAACCTAACCTAACCTAACCTAACCTAACCTAACCTAACCTAACCTAACCTAACCTAACCTAACCTAACCTAACCTAACCTAACCTAACCTAACCTAACCTAACCTAACCTAACCTAACCTAACCTAACCTAACCTAACCTAACCTAACCTAACCTAACCTAACCTAACCTAACCTAACCTAACCTAACCTAACCTAACCTAACCTAACCTAACCTAACCTAACCTAACCTAACCTAACCTAACCTAACCTAACCTAACCTAACCTAACCTAACCTAACCTAACCTAACCTAACCTAACCTAACCTAACCTAACCTAACCTAACCTAACCTAACCTAACCTAACCTAACCTAACCTAACCTAACCTAACCTAACCTAACCTAACCTAACCTAACCTAACCTAACCTAACCTAACCTAACCTAACCTAACCTAACCTAACCTAACCTAACCTAACCTAACCTAACCTAACCTAACCTAACCTAACCTAACCTAACCTAACCTAACCTAACCTAACCTAACCTAACCTAACCTAACCTAACCTAACCTACCTACCTACCTACCTACCTACCTACCTACCTACCTACCTACCTACCTACCTACCTACCTACCTACCTACCTACCTACCTACCTACCTACCTACCTACCTACCTACCTACCTACCTACCTACCTACCTACCTACCTACCTACCTACCTACCTACCTACCTACCTACCTACCTACCTACCTACCTACCTACCTACCTACCTACCTACCTACCTACCTACCTACCTACCTACCTACCTACCTACCTACCTACCTACCTACCTACCTACCTACCTACCTACCTACCTACCTACCTACCTACCTACCTACCTACCTACCTACCTACCTACCTACCTACCTACCTACCTACCTACCTACCTACCTACCTACCTACCTACCTACCTACCTACCTACCTACCTACCTACCTACCTACCTACCTACCTACCTACCTACCTACCTACCTACCTACCTACCTACCTACCTACCTACCTACCTACCTACCTACCTACCTACCTACCTACCTACCTACCTACCTACCTACCTACCTACCTACCTACCTACCTACCTACCTACCTACCTACCTACCTACCTACCTACCTACCTACCTACCTACCTACCTACCTACCTACCTACCTACCTACCTACCTACCTACCTACCTACCTACCTACCTACCTACCTACCTACCTACCTACCTACCTACCTACCTACCTACCTACCTACCTACCTACCTACCTACCTACCTACCTACCTACCTACCTACCTACCTACCTACCTACCTACCTACCTACCTACCTACCTACCTACCTACCTACCTACCTACCTACCTACCTACCTACCTACCTACCTACCTACCTACCTACCTACCTACCTACCTACCTACCTACCTACCTACCTACCTACCTACCTACCTACCTACCTACCTACCTACCTACCTACCTACCTACCTACCTACCTACCTACCTACCTACCTACCTACCTACCTACCTACCTACCTACCTACCTACCTACCTACCTACCTACCTACCTACCTACCTACCTACCTACCTACCTACCTACCTACCTAAACTTAAAACTTACGTTTGGACCCTCTAAGACCAAAATGGTCGCCTTCACTGGCAGGGCACGGGAAGCACAGATCGAGATGGATGGACAGCCACTCACCTTCGATCGAGAGTTCAGATATCTGGGGGTCGTGATAGATGATAAGCTGTCGTTCAATAGCCACGTTAGGTATGTGATTGGCAGGGCTTCGCGCATATTCGGTAGGCTTTGTCTCTTTTGCCGACCCACCTGGGGCGTTCACGCCGAGAATGTTCAAACCATATACCGACAGGTCATCGAGCCAACGGTGACGTACGCCTCCGGTATATGGGGACATGTAGCGGGAAGGGTGGGCATCAGGAAGAAGCTGCTGGGTCTGCAGCGCGGCTTTGCCATTAAAGCTATCAAGGGGTTTCACACCATATCCACCAACGCGGCGATCGCGTTGGCACAATTCACCCCACTGGATTTAAAAGTTCAGGAGGTACATACAATAGAACACACCACACTCACACGGCGTGCGAATTTTCTTCCGTCGAATATTCCGATGGAAACTCGCACTCCACCACACGAACTTCTACACCCGGCCAATAGAGTGGCCATCAAGCACCACACCATCAGTAACACCGAACTTGAACACTTACACACCACACAACACAATACACTCATTTACACGGATGGCAGTAAGCAGGAAAATGGAGCAGTAGGCGCGGCTTATGTGCTTTTTGAGGGCTCTCGTATCCGAGAGACCAAAAAGTACAAGCTACACGACTGCTGCTCTGTCTTCCAGGCTGAACTGCTCGCCATCAGGGAGGCTTGCGCCAGAGCCAACTCCCTCTCCAACAACATCGGAGCACAAAAAGCCTTCTGGATCCTCAGTGACTCCAGGGCAGCCCTGGAGGCACTGGGGGACAGAAGCAATACACACCCCTTGGTTGCACATATCCAGCGTCTGATACGTGCGGCTGTTAACAACATCCAGTTCGCGTGGGTCAAGGCGCACATCGGGATAGCGGGAAACGAAGCGGCAGACGCTGCCGCCAAACTAGGGACCGCCTTGCACCGATCGCCATCCTATGCCTTCTTTCCTCGGAGCCTTGTCAGGATGCGAGCGCGCCGAGACGCCCTCCGTGTCTGGGAATCACGATACAGCAGCGCGGCTCAGGGCGTCCGGACACGTACTCTACTCCCGACACTCAAAAACATTAAACAACTATACACACACACCAAACATACATTTCAACTCACCCAATATCTCACCGGACATGCATACCACCGGGTGTATTTGCACGGACTCAAAATTGCCGACTCGGACGTCTGCCCTTGCGATAATCGCACAAGACAGACGTTCGAGCATCTGATGGGAGAATGTCCAGAGTTCTCCCAACAGAGATTCGAGCATGAGAGCCTGTGCAGATACCTCCGCGTATCACCATACACCATTACACACATGTTAGGGTCACACGTGGCTATTGAATCTTTAATAAGATTCATTAGCCACATCATCAACAACCTAAAACAGTTCAACAACACTTTACAGGCACAACACACCACATAAAACACAAAACATTTATCCCCCTTATATCTACCCTTTTTAATTACTTACCTTTATCTTTACCTTTATACTTACCTTTTAAAATTACTTAGAATAAGAAAGATTTATGTTTGTTTGTTATTATTTAATTAGTATAAGTAGTAGTAAGAAATAACTGTGAAACACTATATGCTTGCAGGCAGGGCGGTGGTGGACGTATCTAATAGCGGAAGCCACAACCCTTGACCTGCGACGAGTTTGGCCACGATGTTCGGCGTTTCTCGTCAGTGGCTAAAAATACAACATCTGAGAACCACTCAAAATTGGAAAAAAAAAAAAAAAAAAAAAAAAAAAAAAAAAAAAACCTACCTACCTACCTACCTACCTACCTACCTACCTACCTACCTACCTACCTACCTACCTACCTACCTACCTACCTACCTACCTACCTACCTACCTACCTACCTACCTACCTACCTACCTACCTACCTACCTACCTACCTACCTACCTACCTACCTACCTACCTACCTACCTACCTACCTACCTACCTACCTACCTACCTACCTACCTACCTACCTACCTACCTACCTACCTACCTACCTACCTACCTACCTACCTACCTACCTACCTACCTACCTACCTACCTACCTACCTACCTACCTACCTACCTACCTACCTACCTACCTACCTACCTACCTACCTACCTACCTACCTACCTACCTACCTACCTACCTACCTACCTACCTACCTACCTACCTACCTACCTACCTACCTACCTACCTACCTACCTACCTACCTACCTACCTACCTACCTACCTACCTACCTACCTACCTACCTACCTACCTACCTACCTACCTACCTACCTACCTACCTACCTACCTACCTACCTACCTACCTACCTACCTACCTACCTACCTACCTACCTACCTACCTACCTACCTACCTACCTACCTACCTACCTACCTACCTACCTACCTACCTACCTACCTACCTACCTACCTACGTTCCTCGATCCTTATTACGATCCTTATTAGGATCATCCTCCATCACCATTAACCACATATTCTTACGAAAATTCCTAGAAATGTAATTGTAATACAGTCAAAACTGATTTTCTAAACGAAAAACTTAAATAAAAACAGAATTCGCACTGAATTTAAACTTTTTTAACAAGTGAAAATTGTTTTTACCAACTTACGCGGCAAAAATCCAAAACTAGCCTTGTATAGTTCGCGAACCATAGACTACTAACTAAAATAGTTCGCGAACGAACTAGTTTGAAAGGATCACTTAGGGATGTCAAAAAATAATCGATTATTTAATCAAAATAATCGATCTTTAATAAGAAATTATTTAAACTTTAAAGCCATTAAAAATCGTTTTTTTTTAAAGGCTTTCATCAATTACGCTCATTTGATTCTTTTTCTTACCCTCTTTTTCTAGTTTTTTAAGATAAGGAATGCATAGTTTGATGAAACCAATGTAGCCAAAAACACATATTAATCGTATTCTGGCCATGCTCAAGCTGGGCACACAGACAACCACGCATGGTATTCGGCTCAACGATCGTACGACCCGAAGGCTCACTGTGAGCACATTCGTCTACACAGCTCGAGAGATGCGAGACGAAACATTCGCGACGCTGTCCGTACGCGCTTTTAGATATTTACCGGAGGCAAACTTTAAAATCAAGCGAGTGATCGGGATTCTTTGAATGAAAGTCACGAGTGAATATATCAGTTTATGTAGCGACCGTCGGGGCGGGTCGGGGCCCCTCATCGCCGGCCGTCGACGTCCCCCATGAGGGCCACGACCGTGTCGTAGAGCTGTTACAAAATACTAGGTAATAAAAAAACAACAATTGTTTAAAAGCATAATCGAAAAAAATGTGCTATACGAAATTAATCTTTAAGCGTAACAGTCATGGTGTCACTTATATCAGTTAGTTGTAACTGGTAAGGAAAAAAACACCTAAAATCAATTTGCTATGACTATTAGTTTTTTCGTTTCTTCTATAATGTTAATTTATTGTGCCAAGTCTGAATTTATTTATTATTATATTATTTATATGATTATTTTATTCATCTACATTGAATGTAGTGAAAAAATTTACGTATTAAACAGTAATTTCACTAAAACTATTAAACTCAGAAATATTATACTCAGAATAATTTATGATTTTATTCATGATGTATTGGAGTGGTGGTTATAAGCTCAGTATCATTCTCTCTAAATCTATCATTCTTTCTTTTATTAAAATCATATAGAATATAATTCATTTTTGTTACTTTATTAAATTAAATTAATTTGAAATAAGAAAAATACTTATGTACATTTAGAAAATACTTATGTATATAATTTGCAAGATTTTATTTTTTCAATATACACACACTTATACACTACAATATACACTACACTTTTTAATTAAAAAATATGTAAACAATGTTACTCTTGTAATTCTTTTTCTCTCTCTAGTAATTCTTTCTCTAAATCATGATTATTCACCATTAAATCAATATTATCCGGAATATTAGAAAACTGATTAAATAAAGTTTCTACCTGAATTTACCTTTAATAATTTTCTTTTCTTTATCAAATCTTTAACAATTTCTTCAGTCATTTAGGAAATTAGTGAAAACGAGAGCGAAATAAAATTTAAATGACTAATTCGAAGCACGGTTTAAAATTTCCGTTATTCGAATTTAAATATAAAATTATGCACAATTATGATATTACCACAAATTAACACCGTGGAATAGGAAGTAGATAGGAAAATGGATCTTTTCGAAAACGGAAATTCCTGGATCCTTTGATAATCTCGAACGAAGATCCTCTTGGTACGGTTTTCGAATTGAAATCGTTCATTCCGCTTCGAATGGACCAAAATATGATGAGGATTGCGGCTTGGATTAAAACTCGGTCGCTGATTTTCGTAGACGGATTTTACGAATTTTAAAAACGGTTTACAAAAGTGAAAAAAGTCGGGCGCGTACAAAAAAGGGATTTACGAAAGAGCTCTACGGTCTTCGGTGTTGCTCCGCGTGACAGTGTTGCTGATGATTTTAACTCGTGGTTATCGCGTACCGTGGCAAATCTGGCAACACCATATCGACCGCTGGCGTTAACAGTTATTTAACGGCTCCGACCTAGATGTCGCTATATAATCGTGTCTGGAATTTTAGTTCTAAGAGAACATATCATAATACCACGCGCGCGGCGGTCTACGAGCACCGCGAGCGACGCGCGCCCCGGCATTTATACTTTTAGTAGCATTCGGTTATTCTCATTTTATATTTAAGATCGATATTCACAAATCCTCAATACGTAGTTTTACTTTTTATTCTTACTATTTTTGACATGAAAATTATGTTATCTGAGATAATTTTCTTAAATTTTAAGTTGTTATCTTACAACTTAAAAATCGGTACAAATTTTAAGTTTCGTTTCCTGTAAATTATTATGTAACTTTTTTAATTATATAATTATGGATATTTGCATACTATCGTAAGTTGTATTGTAGGAAACTAAAAACGTAATCAACATCTCATGATATCGACCACATTCTAGCAATAAACTTTCCGATTATAGCGGAACGGGTAAAAAAAACGATAGATGCGAGCATCTATCTCGATCAAACTCGTAGACAAGTTTCGCAGGTGGACTCGAATGAAACACGACATGTTGGCGGATCGTTTATTGTGGTCGGACTGGGCTCGCGCGGCTTCGGGCGTCGCCGGCTCGGGGCTCACGTGGCAGCGGGCGTCGCCGGCCAGGGGTCCGCGCGGTAGCGGACGTCGCCGGCTCGGGACTCGTGCGGCAGCGGGCGTCGCCGGCTCGGGCTCACACGGCACCCGGCGCCGACTCTGGCTCGTCCAGGTCCAGTGCAGCGTCGATCATGGTGGTGTCGAGCAGCAGCCGCAGCCGGGACGCGCTGAGCGCGCCACCCGCCGCCACGGCCGCGCCGCCGACGCACACCTCTGAGGACAGGGCGGCCGTGAGTGGCGACGAGAAGCGGGCGGCGGTCGCGGGGCGGGGCCGGACGCTCACCCTGCAGCGGCACGGGGTCCAGGTCCAGGCTGTGGTTCATGTATGCGTGCCGCGCCTCGCCCTCGAACAGGTTGGTGTAGGAGCCGCCCAGCACCGCCGCACCTGGCGCCGGACGAGCAACGGAACACGGTCAGAGGACAGCTCGACACACGCAGGCCCGCACTCCCGGCACTCTCCGGCGATCGCTTACCGTCCCGATGCAGCGGCGCGGGCGGCGGCGGGTGGGAGGCGGGCGCGGCGGGGTGCGGAGCGGGCGGCCCCGGGTGCGGGGCGGGCCCGACGGGGTGCGGCGGCGGGTGCGGGGCGGGCGCGGGCTGCGCGCAGAGCACCTGCGCGAACCGCGGCGGCAGTTCGTCGCGCGGGTCGGCCGCCACGAGGCCGCGCCTGCGCAGCGAGCCGTCAGCGCCGGGCGACGGGGCGCGGCGCTCGGACGCGTGAACGTGTTAAATTTACATACATAATATTATATTTCGAAAATTGTCGCAACTACTGAATTTCATAAGAATCGTAGCGAAGTAAACGTTACCGTTAATTTCGCCCTATCCGAAGAACGGAGTCACATATATAAGAACGGGCGGTTCGTATTATGAATTTCAGCAAAGTAGAGCCTGATTAATGAATCACTAGTGTATTCGTTTCGACTTTAGTTATTTATTCGATCTCGACGGTCACGGCGCATTCGTGTCCTCGTCGCTCGCGGACCGGGACGGAAGGCTGCCACTCCGACTACCATTTGTCGAGCTTCAATCTGACAGATCGCTTCTCTATGCTGAATGACGATTCTTTGAGTGGAGAAAAATATCAAATCCACGCTCTCTGTAGTAGTTCCAGCGATAAATAAATAAATAGATATCATACGTCGCACTATCCGAAGGCGCGTCGGCTAGAGTCGAGAGTTGAGACATTATTTTAATACGCACGAGGATTCATTTTTCATTTCCCCCTACCGAAAGAGAGCAAAGTATACGTCGATAGAGCTTCCATGCGTACGCGTAAAACATAACGCTACGAGTTCTCTCCCGAACGCTGTCGTTCCGTTCCGACCGGACCGAACTACAGCAGGCTGCAGACGACGGTCGGGGGCGGGCGCTCACCGGTCGATGAGGCTGGGCGCCAGCGGGCCGCACAGCACGTGCCAGCAGTTGGCGCAGGCGTTGCCGCGCGAGTACGGGTTGGCCGCGCCGCGCCGCGCCGAGAACGAGCCCTTGATCTGCGGCAGAGAGCGGGCGTGGAGCGGCCGGCGGGAGGCGGGGGGCGGCGGGAGGCGGGAGGCGGGGGAGGCGCACTCACGTCCTCGTTGGTGGTCTGGTCCGTGGACGCCAGGTACGTGTGGAAGCCGGCCAGGCCCAGCACCGACCACACGGACAGGAAGCACACGGCCGCCGTGAGCGCGGACGCGGGCGACGCGCGCAGCGCCGCCGCCAGCCCCGCGCCGCGCGCCAGCAGCGCCAGGTGCGCCACCGCGCACGCGAACACGAACACGGCCAGGAACGACAGCGACACCACGAACAGGTAGAAGTAGCGGTAGTTGCGCTTGCCCACGCAGTTGCCCACCCACGGGCAGTGGTGGTCGAAGCGGTCCACGCAGTTGTCGCACAGCGAGCAGTGCGAGGCGCGCGGCGGCCGGAACATCTTGCACGTGAAGCAGTACTTGAGCTTGACGGGGCGGCCGCGCACGAGCACCTCGCGCGCGCGCGGCGGCGGCCGGGCCGCGCCCTCCGCCTCGGCCGCCGCCTCGGCCTCGCAGGGCGCCGCGCGCGGGATGATGCCGGGGTCGGACAGCGCCGTGCGCAGCAGCGCGGCCAGCGTGACGGCGGCCAGCGCGGCGCCCGCGGCCGGCACGGCGCCCGACACGCGCGCCGCCAGGAACGGGCAGTCGAACGCGAAGTGCAGCGCGCACGTGCCGCAGATGAGCGCCAGCGTGAGCGCGAACACGCCGGGGTGCGGCGCCGTCATCAGCCGCCCGTCGCACCAGAACCGGTTGCGGCCCGCGAACACCTCCCACTTGCGCGTCACGCGCCGCGACGCCATGCCGGCATCACCGCCGCCGCCGCGCGGGGCCTGGCGGACGCACGATATCGCGACTCGAACTATGGAGTACTCCATAGTTCGAGTGACTGTGAGGTGAAATAGTATTAGAGATACCGCCGATGACGTTGGCGAAGTCTTTTGGCTCGACTTACTTTAAAAAGAAATGATTTTCCATCAGCTAGCGACTCGACAATACAAAAAACATCAATAGTGAAATGAGCTAAATATTTATATATAAATGAGAAAAAAGGTGTGAAGACGGACTACTGACGTCGCCCGAAACATCAAACAACAAAAACATCCTATTGTATTTAGATACAACAAAATCTTTACTAATATTATAAATGCGAAAGTCTGTCTGTCTGTGTCGTTTTCGTGGCTAATCCGCTGAACCAATATCGATGAAATTTGGCATAATTGTTCCTTATACAACGGGATAACATATAGGCTATAGAAATCCTGTTAATTCTACAGGAATAGTGACATTTAAAACGCCATCTATTATCAACCTATAAAAGTTTTTTAATTCACTATGCATCAAAGACGACTCAAATCTGTAACTAAAAGGAGGTAAAGCTAAAGCTTACGTCGAAAGACTTATTTTAAGAAGAGTTTTTATAAATTTTGGTTTTCGTTTACAGGGTAATTTTAACTTATCTCTTACAATGTATAACAAATATAAGTAATACGCGCTATTTACATAAATTATGCTTTAGAAAAAACAATAAACTTGTTACAACCGATTGTGAGTATCATATAGAAATGCAAACTTCGAAAAAATTCTCTACATATAAAAGCGTTAAATTGTTTCATTATTAAGAGTCTTGATCTTCCGAAAGATCAGCTCAGCTTGCAACCGAAGACTACAGCAGATTGTGATCAACACACTCAACTGCGAACTTCACAGATATTCAGTTAATATAAAGAGCAATTAAATGCATATCACCGTTGTCATTCAAAGTTTAAAGCTTCAAAAACGGTATAAAACTGTAAATCAAGACTCAAAGCAATCCGATATCATCACACTGATATGCGGGCTTCGGAAAAGTTCGCGCAAAATGAGGGGCAGTTAAGTGCGAATCGCATTCGCCATTCGCCTTTTGAAGGCAATTTAAGCTAACATTAAATTAGCACACGTGTTGTTTTTATTTAAAAGGGTCTGTCTACAAGGACAAGATTCAAGCTTAAAAATTGACCAAAAAGTACAAAGATTCAAGTAATTTAATTTTACTCTCATAGGGAGTGCACTTCCAAAAATGATTCCCGACATTTCGTGTTATTTATGAAAGTAAAGTAATCGTAATGTCATCCTATTCCTGTTAGATTAACAGGATTTCTATAGCTTTACCCAGTGTATAAGCATTTATGGTACCAAATTTAATCTTTATTAGTTCAGTTGATTCGGCGTGAAAACGTAACAAACAGGCGGATTTTCGCATTTACTAAACATACATTATTTACAACAGTTAGTTAAATTTATATTAGTGCAAAATTGGTGAAGACTACAAAAATGACAGATTGTTTTTGTAAAAACTTTAAAACACTCACAAAGTATAATCACCAAACTATTGTCTGTACCAAGTTTTGTTCCGCAAGTGTTCAGACATAGGGGGTTTCATTACCGCAAGGAGCGTACCACACAAAAGTTTATTATTTATTACTAGCCACTTAAACTAATTCTTTATTTACAATTTAGAAATAAGAGGTCAGTCATCTATTTAAATTCTAGATTCTTTCAATGTTCAATGTTGATTTGTTGAATGTATTATGCTTTAAAATTTTTAACGTCTTCACGCTCCACCCTCACATAATAATGTGCATTAGTTAACAAGAGTTTGGGATTAGGAAGCTCAATCCTGTGATTTATGGCCGAAATTAATTAGTGTTCCATATGATTATATTAAAATCAACACAATATTCTAATAAGGTATAATTTAAGCCATACTAAAAAATTTTAAGAGTTTGAATTGATTTACAAGAGTTGCACTTTTTATAGCAAAAGCACTTATTCTCTTGATCCATCCATGGCCTGTTGGCGCAAGGTGACACTGACCCTGCCATCAGCATGGTTGTGGCAAGCTCGATGTTCGTAGGTCGTAGGTCAGTTACCATCAATAATACAACTATAAATTTACTTACTTTGGGAACAGACAAGTGTGTGTGAAATTGTCCCATATATAAAAGAAAATATAAGACTAGTCCCCTACGCATCTGTCATTCTGCTTATGTGCCTATTATTTAATTATGTTACTTTATAGTATTTGCATTTAAAGCAATATAAAATAAAAGTAATTGTTTTCTAGTTCTTCATTAATTTAATTTTTAATATCAAATAATCATGTATTAAACTTCCTGAAAATGAATGAATAGTAAAGGAAAAAGATATCATTTTGTGCGATTTTATTATCTTGAATAGATAACAGACTACGCATAATCTATCCGCATTATCTATCATGAGCCGACTCTCTCAGTACTGGCTGAAGTTCCTCTTCCCGCAGAGAGCGCCTGCTCGCACGACCCTGGTCCTCGAGGGGCGACTCACGATTTATGGACGTTTAAGAAAGACAAAAATACTTACCGCACTCTCTACTCCAAATGATTATCTGATAACAGGTTCCTTGCAATATCCATGTAGATTTCTTAATTCTCGAAGCAGCAAACTGCAAAATTTCCTGTGCGTTTATTCTTAAATATATAGCGATTAAATAACACAACTAGTATCACTTGTATAACGTTCATCAAAATATTAGCTCATATAAAATAATAATTAATGTCGATTTGTATAAATATTTTCGCTTTTAAAGTTCTAACAAAACTTTCTCTTATAAAATTTTGACAATCCAGATTGACAATATTGACATCATTCAACCATAGACATTTTTTTAAATCCCTTATCATAGACTGATGGGAGGTGATGAAACATAAAGTTATTATAAATAGAGTAGGGAGCCATAGGTAGGACTGCAAACGAAAGTATCGAAACGATAAATCGAAAATTCGATTATTTCCAATTGTTTGATGTTACTTTTTTCTATATTAATAATTCATTAGAATACAAGACTCATTAAAGTGGACCAGTGTGAATAAATGAATAGATGAGCTATTTCCAAAAGTCGATTAAAATGTGTAGTTCGGGTACATCGGTTTCTTCCAATAACACATACCTAATTTGAAAAAGAGGGTAAAAAAGAGATAAAAGATGATAATTTTTATAATCGATTTTAAATCGTTGGTTAGAAAATCTATTAAATAATAGTAATAATATTAATAATAAAATAATCAATTAATACATAAATCGATTATTTTTACATCCCTAATGTCAAGTGTCACGTCACCGCGATTTTCAGTTTTCTTTTACAGATTTGCAAAACTCGAACTGTATGTTGAAAATGAATGAAAATGCTCACCCGTCGCTCGCCCTTCGCCATAGCGATTCCTAGAATAAGTGCTACAAAATGACTTAGTGTAAACTCAGTATGTCTTCGGTGGAGAGTTGAGAATGGTATCTCGTCGGGAGACCCTGATCGTGGGTGCGCTGTGCGTGACGTGGTACGCGCTCAGCTCGGCCAGCAACGTGGTGGGCAAGCTGGTGCTGAGCGAGCTGCCGCTGCCCATGACGGTGACCATGGTGCAGCTGGCGTCCACAGTGGCGTACAGCGCGCCCGTGTTCGCCGCCTGCGGAGTGCGGCGCGCGCCCGCCTTCCCGCTGCGCTACTACCTGCGCGTGCTGGTGCCGCTCGCCTTCGCCAAGTTCTTTACTACTATGTTCTCTCAGATCTCCATATGGAAGGTTCCCATATCTTATGCACATACAGGTAGAGACCATAAATACAACATTGTATAAACATTACCATGTTAAAAGTATTGAAAGTATCATATTAACCAACTGTGGCCTGCATGAGTACTTTAAAAATTTTAAAAAGATGCTGATAAAAGATCCTGTTTACGGTCAATTTAGGATTTATATATTAAATATCTTTATATATTAAAATCCTGTGTCACTCAATAAAATGGCATAAATACAAGCAATAAAATTAAATGTTTTTAGAAAAGAAAAATAGATTAATATAATATTTAATAGTAACATGTCATAAATAAGAACTTTTTTGACACGTTTACATTTAGTTGAGTACTTAAAAAGAATAGTAATTTAAGAAGGGCAACTATTTAATTTAATAGTTTATAGAAGAAATGACACTATGCTGAATTACAGAGTACAGTATTAAATGATAGAATTGTTTATCATAGCACTAACATAGCGAAATAATTCTATCACAACTTTTGTAGCGACCATCTTCTTCCATAGCTGGCTGTTCTGCAGCAGTGGAGATGATGTAGTTTATTCGAATCAAGGAGTATTTTGAATCGCGCAGTGAAAGCGACCACGCCGCTGTGGACGGCGGGCTTGGCGCGCGTGCTATTCGGCGAGCGGCAGCCGGCGGGCGTGGCGGGCGCGCTGCTGCTGATCGCAGCGGGCGTGGGCGTGGCCTCCGCCACCGAGCTGCACTTCGACTGGGGCGGGCTGCTGGCCGCGCTGGCCGCCGCCGCGCTGCTCGGCCTGCAGCACCTGTACTCGAAGCGCGCCATGCGCGACGGCGAGGTGCACCACCTGCGGCTGCTGCAGACGCTGAGCGCGCTGGCGCTGGCGCTGCTGCTGCCCGCGTGGCTGTGGGCGGAGGGCGGCGCGCTGCTGGCGGGCGGCGCGGGCTGGCGGCGCGCGGGCGCGCTGCTGGCGGCGGACGGCGCGCTGGCGTGGCTGCAGGCCGTGGCCGCGTTCAGCGTGCTGTCGCGGCTGTCGCCGCTGGGCTACGCGGTGGCGTCGAGCGCCAAGCGCGCGGCCGTGGTGGCGGCCTCGCTGCTGCTGCTGCGCAACCCCGCGCCGCCGCTCAACCTGGCGGGCATGGCGCTGGCGCTGCTCGGCGTGCTGGCCTACAACCGCGCGCGCGTGGCCGCCCGCCGCCCGCGGCCGCCGCTGCCCGTGTGACGTGTGCACGTGAACTGAGGAACCTTTTTTAGTAGAATTTACTTAGAATTTCTAGAATTTCCGTGTAGGAGTTGTCACTTTCGACCTAAAACTTCGACGACTAATTTAGTGTAACGAGGACCGTCGTACCTGGACGTGGTATGGATTTTGGAAGGTTTCTAAGCATAGTTGTGATTTGACAGCTAACAGCTCGACAGGCTCGCGCCCGCGAGCGTGTGTTGTGTGAATTTAGTATTAAATTATAGACTGATTCCCTTTATGTCCTCCGAAAACCGATCACGAATACGTGTGTACTTCACACGCTAAGTTTCTTCCATCGCTCTGCCATTTCATTACAATCGTTTTGTTCGTTCAATGTATGTCTTAGTCGTGTACTGCCTGTACGATCGCGGTATGCCAGTCCATCGAACTGTAATACACACGGTCGTCGACCACCACACCACTGCACCACTCTCCACGTCGACCCGACCTCGGGGTCTCACAGGAGGCACCTTAGGACAGGTGTTGTTCTCGGACGCGAAGTGCTCCCACGCACGACCATCCTGTCCGGTGACTTTACGAGGCCGTTAAGTAGCCCTTCAACGTGCTGTAGTTTCCAAAGAACAATAAGTGCGCGAACTTAAAATATCTCATGAGACGATAATCTCTGGAGACGCAACGCGCGGCAGAGCATTTATAAAATTAAGTATTTACTTCTCCTATCATTATATTGTTATGAAATTAATTGTAATTAAATGGTAGTGCTCGTACATACTTAACTGAAATCGTTGCTTTTTTAAAAATTATACATTTTTTATTCTAACGTTTGTATGAAATAAAGTATTGTAAATAACTAATAAACTTTATTTTTTAAATTTAAACTATCGTGAGTAGTATTCATAGTTAATAACGATACCGGCTATACTCACGTCTAATTTTATCGGATTAGCCCGACTAGTTTCGAACCCGTCCGGGGCACTTATTCATGAGCTCTTTACACGACGTTATCGCGGCGGGAACTGCGTGCAGCAGCTCGCTGGGCGCGCCTCGTAGGTGGCTGGGGCGGGGGGGGAGACGGTTGCGGCGGTGGTCGCGCGTCTACCGACTGTTCCGTGTCGCTCTGGTCTTCTTCGTCGGATGCACCAATGAAATTTGTGCATGCGACGCTTACGGTGTCGGGTTCAAAACGGTCTTTATATGAACCGGTAGTGTCAAAAATCGGTTTCCACGCCGGAGGTAGTGTCCAACCACCATCTCTGTTAAAATTCGGGTAGCGGCTGATTTCAATTGACGTCATGGTCATTAGAGGGCCCGGCGGTAAGTTTTCTACAACGGTGTATCGGAAACCCACTCACACCAATAAATACTTACACGCCAGCTCGCATCATCACCCCTCGCATCTTTCTTCTCTTCCTCGAACCTTGATAAATAGGGCCTTAAATCTGTGTGACCCACAATATTTGGCACAGGAAATGAACCAAATAAGACTGGCTCTAGAAGGCAATGGTTATAACTGGCGCCAGTGTTATCGTTTAGCACAAAACAAGAAATCGCGAAGATCGGTTGAAGCAGAACGGTCGCCAGCTTATTTAACGTATGTTAAGGGAGTGACAGATAAGATAGGCTACTATCTTCGTCGTAAGTACCATATCAAGACGATATTCCGTCCTCCTGGTCAAATACGTAGCCTGCTGCGCTCACCGAAAGATGCGGATCCATTTAGCGTGCCAGGTGTTTATAGGATTCCTTGCGGCTGTGGGAAGAACTATATAGGTGAAACTCGTCGCAACATCTGTACGAGGATATCGGAGCACATACGTAGTGTCAAGAATATGGACACCAATGGTTCGGCCATAGCGGAGCATGTCCATGATTCGGGTACCAACCACTATATAAGGTTCGACAAGGCTTCCGTATTATCCAGGGAAAAATTTCTGGTACCTAGAAAAATACGTGAAGCCATTGAAATCAGCCGCTACCCGAATTTTAACAGAGATGGTGGTTGGACACTACCTCCGGCGTGGAAACCGATTTTTGACACTACCGGTTCATATAAAGACCGTTTTGAACCCGACACCGTAAGCGTCGCATGCACAAATTTCATTGGTGCATCCGACGAAGAAGACCAGAGCGACACGGAACAGTCGGTAGACGCGCGACCACCGCCGCAACCGTCTCCCCCCCCGCCCCAGCCACCTACGAGGCGCGCCCAGCGAGCTGCTGCACGCAGTTCCCGCCGCGATAACGTCGTGTAAAGAGCTCATGAATAAGTGCCCCGGACGGGTTCGAAACTAGTCGGGCTAATCCGATAAAATTAGACGTGAGTATAGCTGGTATCGTTATTAACTAATAAACTTTACTTTATGTGTAGAGCTGTGATATCCCAGTGATGAGACTGCGATATTTGTAATTGTAATTTGTAACACGATTTTCGGAAGTAAAACATCGTGAGGAGAAATGCATATCTGTACAGAATTCTGGGGACACGTGTAACCTACCAATCCGCATCGGAGCAGCGTCGGTCGTAGGTCTAATTCTTCTCTCCAAAAACGGGAATAGAAGGCCTGGCCCAGCAGTAGGATGGTAACAGGCCGTTACTACTACTTTGTGCCGAAAATTTTTAAAATTCAAAGTCCCGTTGACTAAAAAGGTCGTTCATCCCTGCTCAGGGCAGTGTGACGTACCACGTGACCGCGTGTCGGCCGGCTCCACCTCTATCGCGCCGAACGTTTCAACAGACCGATTCGCCACCATATCGTTCGTCATACACTATATTTTATTAAGTGTAAGTTTTGTTAAGTCAAAATTATTTATTGCTGCGATCAAGTCAAATAAAACAACATTGTTTCATCTTACATAGTAATTTATTTGTGTATAAAAATGGAAAGTAATGTTCTCTGACACTGTATCGAAAATCGTGTTTATGTTGAACTATATTTATAACTTGTCATTACATTGTCCCCGCGGCGCGGCGTCCGCTTGATCGCGGCCGTCGCGGCCGTCGCGGCGGTCGCGGCTGTCGAAGCCGTCGTTGCGGACGACTGACCGCTTAACGCGCGGGGTCACGGTGTGTTAAGTGTTAGTTAGAATATAATTTGAGGTACTGTTCTCGAGGTCAAAATGTGTAGTAGGTTAATTTGTAGTCTGCGTTTTCTCAGTGGAGTTGGATGTAAATGTGGACTACACACAAAGTTTACTGTACGCTACAAGTCGATGACCGATTGGGAGAGATTTATATAAGTTAAATAATTTTAATGAATTCACTGCTACAACTGAAAAGATTTTAAAAACCGCAGACGTACGATTAAACTGTGTTGGAACTAGAGAACGTTTCATTTCGAAACGTTCCAAATTCACGTTCCTCTCTTTTCCTTTGGATAAATTTTAAAGGTGTATTGGTTATAGTTTGGAATAGCACCAAATTAAAAATTGGAGATTGTGAAATAGATTTAGTAAATAACCGTTACCTTCGCCGGACGACCGACGAGTGGTCAATACAAATTTTATATTTTGGAAAGTTTGTATTTTTCATTAAATTGTATTATAAAATGTTTGTTTCATTCTATCCAATATCAGCGCTTTACACTTTAGATAACTTCACTATGAAGGACCCAGACCTAGGGGAGGTCACCTCCGGCCGACGAAGATGAGATTTAAGGTTGGAAATTTATACAATTCTAAAAATTAAAATATTCGCTTCTATCTGTTTCTGTTCCCGGATCGGGAATGAAATGCGAGTCGTACCGGCCTAGCCGTCCGCACGTTTACGTGTACGGCGACCGGCCGACGAACGGACGCACGGAGCAGAGCACAAATAAAATGATAACTCGTACTCGTCGCGAAACGTCGAGCCTCCTGGCGGTCAACTATTACAATTTATGGAAAACACCGTTAAATAAATACTAAGTTTATTTACACCAATCGTTCCCGGTACGCGCGCGGAACGTACCGCTACGTAAAAAAAGGCAGTCTTCGAGGCGCCGCCGCGAGTGTCGCGCCGGCCTACAGCTCGTCGCGCTCGTCCTCGGCGTCGCGCGGCGCGTCGTCGTCGGCCTCGGGCTCGTCGGCCGGCTCGGGCTCGTCGTCGGCGCGCGCGTCCGGCGGCAGGCCGAGCGCGCGCTGCAGCATGCCCTCGACGCTCTCGGCGAACTCGACGGCCTGGCCCTCTTGCAGCAGGTACCCGGAGCGCAGCGCGGCCGTGCGGTACAGCGTGCGCGCCGCGTCCGCCGCCAGCGGGTCGTCGGGGTCCTCCACCACGCGCCGCAGCAGGTCGCGCACCACCGGGTGCCGCGGGTTGATCTCGAGCAGCTTCTTCTGGCCGAGCTGGTGGCGGCGCTGCGCGTCGTCCGCCTTCTGGTGCGCGTTGGAGAGCGCGAGCCGCTCCATGTTGCCGGTCCAGCCGAAGGCGGTGGCGGCGAGCGCGGCCGGCGAGCGCGCCAGCCGCCGCGACACGGCCGCGCGCGTCACCCACTCGCCGAGCCGCTGCCCGAGCCAGCGCGTCAGCGGCTCGAACTCGACGCGCTGCGCCTCGAGCCGCGCCTTGCTCGCCTCGCCTGCGGACGCGCGCCCGTGAGCGGACGAGGCGGCCCGCCGAGGAGGCCGCCCGCCCGCCGTACTCACTCTCGTCCAGGTCGAAGATCTCTTTCGCGATGTTCTGGAACTTCTTGCCGTCGTACTCGGGCAGCGACGACAGGCAGTACTCGTCGACGGCCTCCGTGAGGTAGAGCACCTCGTAGCCCGCCTGCACGAGCCGCTCGGCGAACGGAGACTTCTCCACCTGATGACAGCGCACGGTCGGGGTCGTTCACTGCCGGCGCGGGCAGCGTGCCGCAGCGTGCCGCGGGGTGCCCACCTCGGCGCGGCTCGCCCCCGCGATGTAGTAGATGTGCGTCTGCTTGGGCTTCATGCGCGCCACGTAGTCGGCCAGGAAGGTGCCGCCGGAGCCGAGCGACGACTGGAACCGCAGCAGCTTGGCGAGCCGCGAGCGGTTGGAGGGGTCCTCGATCACGCCCAGCTTCACGCTGCAACAGAGTGGAGAGGTCGGAGTTCGCCTTTCTCTCTCGAACCTATATCTGATCGTTTCCGATCCCCTTATTGTCTTTCCTTCTCACTCCCGACATCCATTTTTATCTACATGGAGTTTTTCAATAACTTACTTGATGTTATGTCATGGGTGACAGGCAACAGGTTAATATATACATATGTAATTATAAATAAATACGTACAGTACACATATACACGGAAAGACTCATAAAACCATCAATTTTTTTGTAGAAAATATTGGTCCTCGGCGGACATCGAACCCGCGACTCACAGAGCTGATGCACTCGTACCGATGGGCCGACCTATTCAATTCTCTGATGCCCTGAGATGCGCGATTTCGATCTTCCAAGACCGCTGCCGAGTCAATCTAAAGAAAGCTCGTTGGAAGTGCAATTCGAGTAAAATGTCCGTGGCGCCCGCTGTAGGGCCGTGCGGCGCTCGAGATTCGCGGGTATCGCACGAGTGAACAGAACGAACAATGAATATATTTGAAGTTGACATAACTTCAATAGTAAATATGAAATATATGATAGCTTAAATTTATAAAATTGTGATTTGTAATATAGAATGACACCTAATAATTAGTGTGTGATAAAAAAGAGACGAGAGTGAAAGGAGGGACGCGCTCACTTGGTAGAGTACTCCTTCCAGAAGTGCTCGTACTCGTCGTCGGGGATCTTCTTGAGCATGTCGAGCGCCTTCCGCACGAGCTTCTTCTTGATGATCTTGATGAGCTTGTGCTGCTGCAGCGTCTCGCGGCTCACGTTCAGCGGCAGGTCGTCCGAGTCCACGATGCCTTGGATGAAGGCCAGGTAGTTGGGCATCAGGTCGTTGAACTCGTCCGTGATGAACACGCGCCGCACGTACAGCTTGATGTGGTCCGTCTTGGTGCCGTAGCGGTTGAACGAGTCGGCGGGCTGCGCGCGCGGCACGAACAGCAGCGCGCGGAACGTCACCTCGCCCTCCGCCACGAAGTGCGCCCTGCAACAGTGGCACGTTGGCACGCGGGCGGCACGGCGCGGGCGGCACGGCGCGGCGCGGGCGGCACTCACTTGGCGAGCGGCGCGGCCGTGTCCTTGGTGAGGCTCTTGTAGAACTGAGTGTACTCGTCGTCGGCCACCTCGCTGGGCTTGCGCGTCCAGATCGGCTTGTTGTCGTTCATGATCTCCCAGTCCCAAACCGTCTTTTCGGTCTTCTTAGTCTCCTTCTTCTCCTCGGTCGCGTCCTCCACCTTCACGACGTAAATTATTATCATCAGTGGCGATCGGGAACTCTCGCTCCGGCCGCGGTTCCCGATCGCGCGTGGTTACCTTCGCGTCGTCGTCCTCGGCCGCGTCGGGCTCGGGCTCGTCGTCGGGCTCCTCGACGGTCTCCGTGCGCGAGGCCCACAGGTAGATGGGGAAGTTGATGAACTGGGAGTACTTCTTGACGAGCGAGCGGATGGTGTCGGGCTGCAGGTAGTCGGCCGCCTCCTCCTTCAGGTGCAAGCTGCGAAAGGTCACGGCGTCGATATAGTCGTGGCCGACTAATAATATGTATCATAGCAAGGTGGGGCCGCTCACGTGATGTGCGTGCCGCGCTTGAGCGTGTCCCCGCGCGGGTCCTCGGCCACGCTGAAGGAGCTGGCGTCGGAGTCCCACACGTGCTGGTGGTCCGCGTTGTGCTTGGACAGCACGGTGACGCGGTCGGCCACCAGGAACGCGGAGTAGAAGCCCACGCCGAACTGGCCGATCATGTCGTTCATCTCCTGCGCGCCGCTGGCCTGCGGAGGACGGCTCGGGTCAGGGAACGATACGTCGTTATCTCCACTACAGAGTTTAGATCGGTTCGCAGCGTACCTTTTCAGAATCCTGCATTTTCGAGAGGAAGTCGGCGGTACCCGACTTGGCGATGGTGCCCAGGTTCTGCACAAGGTCCTGGCGAGTCATACCCACGCCGGAGTCCACGATGTGCAGCAGGCGTTTCTCGGGCTCCGCCTTGATCCGGATGCTGAGCTCCGGGTTGCTGGCCAGCACGTCGCTGTCCGTCAGCGACAGCAGCCGGATCTTATCGAGCGCGTCCGACCCGTTCGAGATCAGCTCCCTGAGGAAGATCTGCGAAACGAGACACCCGGCTTTATAGAGACCGCTCCGGGGCGGAGGTTCGTTCGGCAGAGCCGCGTCACGTTCCAGAGTGGAATAGCGACCGACGGTACCTCTTTGTTCCGGTAGAGCGAGTTGATGATGAGCTTCATCATGCGGTTGACTTCAGTCTGGAAGGTGAAGTTCTGTGCCTTGTCGCGCAGCTCGCGCTGCTGCGCCACGCTCAGCCCGTCCGGAGAGATCGCCTCCTCCTCGCGCAGCACAGCCTCCGCATCTGGAAACACCGGCCGGCGGGTTGTAGTAACCGCGATACGGAAGAGATAGAGATACAGGCGAGAGAAGATGACACCGACCTGCCGCGGCCAGAGGGGACGAGAGGAGTCGTGATAGGGAAAGAAAATATTCAGACACGTTACCGTGTCACAAACTGTTCACATACCAGCCGGGCTCGCCAAAAGACATCTGTCAAATATAGGAAATATGGTTCAGTCAGTGCGGCAGCGGGCGGACCGCGTGCCTACTGTACTGAATGTCGTTCACAGAGCTGTGTTGCTACGATACGATTTAAGTGTTTCATCGATAGCGACGTGCCACAACCGTCCGACGGCACGTGCGGCTGCCTCTATTTGGTAAAACAATATTAATGCAGCCGACCACGCCGCCGGCGTCGGGCTCCGGGCCGGGGCCGGGCTCGGGGCAGAGGCCGGGCTCGGGGCCGGGGCCGGGCTCGGGGCCGAGCTCGGGTCCACCGCCGCGCAAGTCGTTCCGGCTGCGGTTCGCGGCGCGACGCCCGCTCGGCCGCTCGGAAGTGTCGGCCGTGCGCCCGCTAGGCTTGCGTGAGTCGGCCTGTCGGGCCACGGCTTCTGTATTCGACCGAGACGTTTTGTCCGTTCGACGAAAGGTATCGGTAATTAATATCCCATAAGAATAAAATGGATTACTTATCTCGAACGAAATCGATAGCTAATCGGGTCGAGACATCGTCGAGTTGAAACTTTGCAAAAAAGAAACGTCCTCGCTGTAATATTTGTTTTTGTCGTGTGCGATATCGTGCGATCCGAGTGCATCTGTCGGGCAGCGGACGTGGTGCGCGCCGAGCGGCAGCCGCAGCCCGCGGGGGACGCGGCCGCCGACTCGCCGGAGGGGCGCGCGCTCGCCCGAGTGCGGTGCGCCTTCGCAGAGGGCCCTCGCGAGCGCTTCGCTGCGCCCCGAACCACATCCCAAGAGTCAGTCATATCCCTTATGAGATATTGTCTGCACGTTATCCCAAGCTCGATCCGTACGCCCCACGCCCACTCCTGACCGACGTGTCCACGTTCAGCTCGTAAGCCAGCCATAGTAGTGCTAATTACGATACTTCTATACTGAAATGCTCCTCTGTATGTAGGGCTTAAAATATGTTTTACTTTATGAATCTTTCTAAGCTAACAGACTAATTAATAAAATATTTAAGTTTGATGCTACATAGAAAATTCTGACACAGATATGGCTGGTGGTGGGAGCGAGCGTCGCAGTCGGGAGGGGCCCCTCGTGGGGATGCACGGCTGTATCACCACATTAATGACTCCGCCTGGCTCGAGGAGCGGTTGCGCGTGCTCGTCACTGACAAGACTCTAAAATGAGGCTACGAGCGCTTCATCACTGTTTCATTAAAATCACTTTTTAAATAAAACTTCTCATGAATTAAGTTTTGTAAGGAAAATTTATAGAATATCATGTATTTAATTCGACATTCGAATAAATCTACAGGCTATTTCCGTATGAAGCATAATACTTAAATATATAAATATATCCTTTTCACTTAATTTGCAGAAGCAAAATTTATTACTTGCTGATACTTGATATTTTTTTGTCTAAACAAAAAAATATCAAGTAATCATAGGTGATAAACACTAAGTTATGACATTATTATATTTTTTTCTACCTCAAATTATTTTTAGTTGTGATCTTATGAAAAGATACAAACAGTTAACTATTTATTATTAATATATTTATATATTTTCAATTTTACACGTACAAGTCATTACAGTAGCCTGTTATTTTGCCGCCTGCGAGTCTAGAACATGACAGCTGCTGAACATCAACAACAAGTGCATTAAAAATTTAAACTAAAACTAAAAAATTAATTTTAAAAAAAATACAAAATTATGTATGCTTTATACATTTCATTAAAATAATGGTTTTTTAATCAGGTTTTTTGTTAAAATTTATTGTTATAGATTGTAATTTTAATATTTACACTTTAGTTATTTGTATTTGTATTTTGAATATGTATTGTGGTGTGGGAACAAATTAAGTTTTTGTATTCTATTCTGTTGAGATTAAAATTTTAAGAAATTTAAGTTTTATTTTTACTCTTTTCATTAAACTACAGTGTATAACACTGTATCAGTTAGTACATTTGCTTTCCATATATTATGATTCAAATGTTTCCAAATATTAAAATTGTTTTATTATGTCAAAAAAGTTATAAAATGTTTAATACCTAAGATAAATAGGCAGTGGTGCAAATCAGTTGTATTAAATCCTTTAAAAGCGATTATGCTTAATGTAACATTGCCTTTGTGATATACAATCACTACAGTACCCCCTTGGAATTTAGTAGGCTTTTCCTTACAGACTTATTAAAAGTTGGTGCATCTCTATTTCAGGCGAACAGTAGTATTTGATCATTTATATTTATTGTACCTAATTTTAAAGGATAAGTAATTAGTAATTAAGCATCAAGAATAAACAACAATGCTGAACGCGTGATATGCTCGCTCACCGGTGCGAGAGCCCTCGCGGGAAGCGCCGAGGTCCACGTCCGCAGTCGCTTCGTCCACGCTGCCGCCGCTCTCCTGCGCTCGGCACCATCCTGTGATATATATATTTATACTTCTATCAGTTCTGAATATCATTGTACGCTATCACAGGTCTGATATGGGTATCCCATACTTACTTAAATGACCAATCCAAAATTTTCAGAGTTGTACAATAGATTGAGTTACTCTAATTGAAATATAAAATGGATATATTGAAGCGATATTCATAAATACCAAGAGATCGCCTCTCTTGGTTGGAGGATTGATTGAATGGAGTTCTTTTTAATAGGACAAAGTATAATCTATTCTCATGTCAGATATGATAAGCAACGTGGATTTGTGGACACAGTAATTACAATTAAAAACTGTTAAATAGCTTACCTGAAAGAAGTACGACCCCTACCGCTAATATGAAAAAGTATTTCATTGTTGATTCACTTATAAACAGCCAACTTAAGTTAAATATCCTATAATTACATTAAAAAACCGGCAAATAGCCGTGTCTAACCCGCCCTTACAGAGAAACAACTGTAAATTGAAAATGCTTGCTTCTCGATTCAAATTACATATGACGCTTTAAGGAAAAAGATAACAACGAAAATTTAAGAATTATTGGTCAAAATATTTTTGAAATCGAGATTTCAACCTATTAACACCACCCACGACAGTAATGGAGCAAATAGGAAACCAGAAAATACAAATGTCTTAACCGTATTGGTTAAAATCGGTTCACAGATTATTTACGCATATTCCATAAACTAAAACTTAAAGGTCTAACTAAACTTAATTAAACGTAACTAACAAATAATCGCTTTTTTAACAATTACAAAAAAATTATAGTCTGAAAAAAGCTTTAATTCAGTAGACTGGTAAAAATTTATAATTATCACAGATGCACTGTGAGGATTATAAATGTGTTTGCAGTGTTATTAACCCTACTGTTTTAACAGTAGATTTTCTGTATTCACATTGAGGCCCCCTGTTTTATCCCTAATTTTTACTGTTTTTCAACACGTTCTGCACCACCTCTTACACTAAGCAGATATTTTCCAATAACCACTATATTTCAGTGTAAGAATGAGAGTTACAGGCTAAAGCGGCAGAGCCCTATTGAAACATTTACCCCTCGTAGGCACGAGAGGATTTTTATCGCCCGTAAAAATTACGTCGAATTGTAACAAATGGGTATCCAGGTATCTGTTTACACGACCGCGTATTTAAATCGCGACGAATTTTATCGTGCAGTGTTCCATTTTAGTCGTTAGAGCGAGGGCGTTAAGCTGAATTTACCATACAAAACTTCTTATAACGCCTATTGTGGAATTTTAACGCGACGTAATTTTTACGCCCGTGCGTACCAGGGGTTACCGTTGCAACAAATATACCAAAGACTACAGTGTACATATTGAAAAAATATACGTCAGAGGTATGATGCCGGATTTGGTCAGAAGTAGAAGAAGTAGAAGTTTGGTCGTTTGAAGCACCAGAAAGACAGATGAATAAATAACTCAAAAACAAATATTTATGATATTTAAAAGGATCACATCTTTAGAATGAAAGTGGATTTTTTTTGTTTTTATTAATTTTTTATTACTCCTGGTCAATACTAAAAGTAGATATTATATGAGAACAGTATGAACTCTGCCTTTTTACTTTACTCACCCCTCGTTCGCATGGGCGTAAAAAATATGTCGCGTTAAAATTCCGTAATAGGCGTTATAAGCTTCGTATAGTATATTCAGCTTAACCCCTGTAGGCACGAGAGGTTTTTTACCTTGCGTTAAAAATACGTTGAAATGAGACAAATGGGTATCCAGGTATATAGCTGTTTACAGCATGTCGCGATCACGTTTTTAGTTAGTAAATACGCGTCGACAAAAAAAGAAAGAAGAAGAAAGAGAAAGAAGGACGCTGTAAGGAAAACTTTTATTGACGAAAAGACACTAATCAGTTTAAAATTTAGAATTAGTTTAATTAATAATTAGGCATAAGAATAAAAACCGTGGAGAGCAGGGTCGTAAGGTTTATATACTACACAGTATCCGAAAAGTTCGTTAGTGCCACTGCCCTGTTTTGTTTGCTGCCGTGACGCCTTCCGCAGTGCCGCTCGGGATCGTTGCCGCGGGAAGAGAAGCCGGGGCAAACGCTCCTGGTAGACGTCGCAGGTAGCCGGTACGGGTAGCAGGTACTGCAGACAATAGTACGCAGGAAAGATCGAACGCACGAACGAAGGAGTGAAGGAAAGAACCCTGAAACCGAGTTATTGCGGAGTTTTAGAGGATTCCGTTTTTCAAACTTAGACTGCAACATTGATCATCTTTCTAGAAGGTATGGCTCAGCAGAATGGCAGGGGCGTTATAAAAGAATTGAGTAGTGATATATGATGCAGTGAGTTATACAAAGAAAAAGTTAAATTATTAAAACGCGACGTATTTTAATCGCACAGTGTTCTATTTTAGGCGATAGGCGTAGGGCGTTAAGCCGAATATACCATACGAAACTTCTTATAACGCCTATTGCGGAATTTGAACGCGACGTATTTTTTACGACCGTGCTAACGAGGGTTAACGCCCTACGCCCTAACGCCTAAAATGGAATACTGCACGATAAAAATACGTCGCGTTTTATATTGTTTTCTATCGTTGTTTTTTTGGTTAGCTACTATTTTTCAGTTTCTTGGGGTCGGCAGCACTGACTGTCTGTAAATCCAATGTGTAGTTTCACTACGGTGGTTTTATCTATTTTAGTTAGTAGTCTATGGTTTTATCTAACAACGTATATCTTATCCAGAATAAAGAAAGGGATGTCATTTGGAGTGGAAAAATCGATTTATAAGAAATTGATGAATTCGATAAGGAAAAAAAATTTATTACAAGTCGATTTTTTAGTGGCTTTAAAACTTACTTTTTTATTTAAATAATTAATTAGAATAAAACCTTATTAGAGTAGACCAGTATGAATAAAAGAATAGATGCGCTGTTTACGAAATTCCATTTAAATGTGTAGTTTGGCTACTTTAGTTTCAACCGACAACTTATCTTAAAAGACAGGAAAAAAAGAGAGTAAAAAAAAGAGGATAATTCAATATAATCGTTTTTTTAAATTGATTTATAATGTTAAAATAATCGATTATCAAATATCGATTATTTTTGACGTCCCAAGTTTATTTAGTGTCCGCCGCACAGGTGTCGCGGCTTTGACTTTTGAGTCTATACTCTATAGCTTTTTGAGAGTCTATTAAAAGTATTAAATATGCGTGGTCATCTACAATTACAAGTAATTTAAATTTAATTACTCGTTCAGACAAAATTATTCGTGTCGAAGACATGGAACGTTCTCCGAAAGTATTAACCACGAAGTGCTCCGTTAAATATAGAAAAAGTGCATGGAACGTGCACGAGTTCGAAGTGTGGAGCGGCGATATGGTGTGTAGGGTCGCAGCTTTGCGAATGGAGAAATCGATCCTGCTGTGGGTCGGCGGGCGGGAGCCTCTGCTGAGCGAGATAGCCCTCGGCGTGCCTCGGGCCGCGCGCGGCGGGCTGGCCACGGCGCTGCTGGGCGGCGAGCGCGGCGAGGGCGGCGCCGCGGCGCTGGCCCGGCGCCTGGCGGCCGCGCTGGCGCGCCCGGCGCACGTCTGCTGCGGGCAGCCCTTCGACCGCCTCGCCGCGGCGCTCGTCGAGCGAGGGATCGCGGCCGAGATCAAGAATCACCCTGAATGCTTTTGAAATAAATTAAGCGCTGCGTCGATCTAGACTTTTGGAACTGCGACGAACGACAGCATCTCACCGATGACGCTCCACGGACGCACTTCTATTCACCTCGACGGCATAATTGCATTTGTTACTGTGATATTAATAAATCTAGTGTTTAAATATTTTTAAAATTGTATTTCTTTTTCCTAATTAAGAAGTTTAAAAGCTGCTCTCTTATGTTGTTGTATGTATTCTTAAGGTGTTGTTTTACTTTCGGAAGGCAACAATTTATTCGATAGATTTCAATTTATATGTAAATAGGGTACTTTAAAATGCTTTATCCGATAATTGAGAAGGGAGTAGTTTCATGATTTTATTACTTTTAGCATTTATAAGTTGGTGTACGTGTTCGTTTATTAAAGAAGTACTAATAATGCAGTCGGGAGGTACCATTGAGTGCAAGGAATGACGACTGAAGGCAGTAAAATTATCTGTGTCGACACACAAACGAGCGTTAACTTTAGGTAAATATTAGTGAATCTTAGAGAAATTGGGCTGTCATCCCATTTTTTATATATTCTATAGACAACTGTTGTTTTCAGGTACTAGAATATTTTCATAAGTTACCAATATATTTTAATTTATCTTTTATTCATGGGTCTAACTGCATTATCTCTTCTAAATACTTTTGCTAGTCTCAAAGTTATCAATTTTCTGTATAATTTTGCATAACCTTTTCTTGATTAGACCTTCGCTTTATTATTTAAAGTTTCACATTATGTATATTTTTAACTTGTCCAGCTGTTGCTGGCTATTTGGGTTACGATGCCAGGATCGAGAAGGAATATGACTAAGAGTCTGTACGTTCTAACCCAGGACATCATTGGAGATTTCCTGAGATAAGTGTAACCTATCAGCATCGGAACAACTTGGTGGCTCTAAGCTTTAAGTGGGATGTTAAAAGGCTATTATAAAATGTATACAGAAATCACTAGAGAGCTTAAAGATAGTTCTCTTTCCGTCTGAGGAACCGCATGAATCTAAAAAGTTAAAGTTTCTGTGTTGCCGGACTATCACTGAGAAGTGATAGCGGGCGCTCGCGGTGTTGAGTGCACCTAAGACATGTCAATATTCATAATATACAGTCCGAGGGAGGGCACTCCGTGCTTCATTTTCACATCTGCCTAGATTTTGAGTCTGCTATGCTTGGTGCCTCCGACCAGAAAGAACGATCAGTTTTTGGATCTGCAAAGTGAAGTTAATATCCACACGGTTCCATCACTCCACCTAGATGGCGCTGTCGCGTACTAACATTCTATATCATCATCCTCCTGTCATTATGCCACTCTAAGTGGGGTCGGCACAACATGTTGATATACGATTTGACCAGGTGACCGGCCGCCTGCCTGACGTCAACTTACTTTAGTCACCTTTTACGACACCTCGGTAAAAAATGAGGGTGGTCTATTCTACTCAGCTGGATACTTGATCTAATGATATCCGATATAGATATCATTAGATCAAGTTTTAAACCTACCGAGGCGTACGAAAGCAATAATAAAATTATTTTGTTATAATCCGCAATAACATAAACAGAAAATATGCTACTAAATGCTGAATGTAAATATAACAAAGTACACAAATAAAAATGAATTTTAATATATATAAGTTATAATCACTATCTATACTAATATTATAAAGAAGAAAGATTCGTATGTTTGTTTTTAGGTATGTATGTTTGTAACGTTTTCACGCAAAAAATACTGGACCGATTTCAAAAATTCTTTCACCATTGGAAAGCTGCTTCTTCACTGAGCAACAAAGGCTATATTATATTTTCAAAAAAATAGGGATATCTAATAAAATTGTAATAAGGTGTGAAAATTTGGTCGTAAAACCCTTTCATCGCGTGCGTGGAAACTATTGATGATAGAACAAAAAAATGTTCTACAGTATTATAGAACGCATCAATATGCACACAGAAGTCCGCGAAACCATATGTCTAACTATTATAGTTACGCCAATATAACTACTTTTTTATATTGTAAAAGTTGATAAAATTGCCAACAATAATCAAACCATTTTATTCATATCTCTGTATTAATCCTTATCCTATTAAATGATATTTTATTAAAAACTGTTTCAATACCTGTAAAATATTTTTTAAATTTTAAATTTACTTTTTATCTCTCGCCAGCCCTATAATAGCTCTTAAGAGCTAACTCACCTAAAATGGGTTTCATTAGTATTCTTGGAATAATCCAGGAATACTAATGAAACCCATCCCAATTTACCCATTTACCCATTTACAATTAAATAATCTACAAATAGATCTATAGTCCGACTTCGTAGACGTACCACTACCACGAGACGGTATGGACGCGGGTGAAACCGCGGGGCATCGCTAGTTACATATAAAGTTACCTCTCACAATGATTGACGAAATAAACTTTCCGAAACCTTCCATTTATCAACGTAACAATAATCGTATTATTACGATATATAGATAATATATCATATTAACTACAGCCACACAGCAATTTTAATGAAAAGACCATATTTTTCGGTGGTCGGTTAAGAGATGGCGCCACTCGCATCTTCACACGATCTCGTCACCATGAAGATATTCAGCATCATTATCTAGAACTCCGGCGGTCAGCCGAGCTCTAGTTTGAAGGTAAGTATTAATGACAACAGTAGCTATACTTTCTCATAGGAGAAATAATAATTTCGCAAATTTACTTCGTTTGCAAAGAATCTACTATTGATTATAATTTAAATAGAAAACGCACACACAAATAGGTTCGGATGTTCGAATGCTTTTTTGAGTGAATTTATTCAAGTAAACTTGTTAACGAGTGCTTTTGAATCGTCAAAATCTACCGCCGGTTCGGAAAGCTGTATCTACCGAGAAGAGCCAGCAAGAAACTCGGTGGTTGCTCTTTTTAAATATTTTTTTTATAACTAGTTACATTTGGTTATTACTATCTTGTACAGGGTAGAGGAGTAGTTGTAGAGTTGTGGATATACCACACATTTTTATCATCTAAGTATGTAATCCTCAATAGCATAGTAGGCTTTTCTATCAGCTTCCCTTTAACAGCGCTTTTGAACTGCTGTAGTGGCAAAAATTAAATCGATTGCAGGATTTAATTATAGAATCTTATACTCAAACCCACAAATGACTTATTGACTTTTGCTACGCGCAAATCAGGAGCCGTAAGTTATGTGGGTTCCTACTTTGTCTATTATATACATCGCCAATCCTTTTATAATTATGTAAGTATATTCCTTTGCACGAACATTAGACTGCTAAAAAATATGCTGTAAAGCCAAAGTAAGAATAAATACTTCCTTAAACTTCTATCGCAGCGAATCACGCGGACTTAAATTGTAAATGCCACGCATGGCTTTTTTAATTATAATCCGCGTATTTACCCCATAACAATATTCCATAAAACATAATGCTATGGAAGTACGCAAAATATACAAGTTTTGCTGTTTCAAGTGAAGGAAATCCTTCGGAATGTGGGGACGAAGTTCTACCAGTGAGGAATCTAAACTTTTGCAAGAAACTGCAGATCATACAGAAGACTCACGAGTGTAACCAGCCCCCGGCCTAGTAGCTGTGGACTATGAGAAAGCCTCTGACACTATTAAAACCTGGTCTGCTCGGGAGTCCTCGCCACGGTGTCAAATTGATGGGCGATACAGCCGAGTGTCGAGAGGCCTGTATGACGTGGCAATTATGACCGACAGAACTAACAATCTGGACCTGTCCATCTGCATCGCGGAGTGATACAACCGTGTAAGGGAACAGGCCAGGGATTTAAATAAACCATTGATTCTACTGAATAATGTTTATTACTCGTACACCGGGAGGCAATATACGATTCCTATGAAGGTCTTTTACGAAGCGATAGAGCTAAATACGGCGCACGCTGCTTTACACACATGATTTAGTGTGGCCAGTTTATAAAAATAAAATGTGTTAATTTCCCCCGTATCATTCGCTAGTGCGTTGGAGAATATGTCCCAGACGCCGCACTCGAAGACGGCGAGCACCTCTCACATTTCAGATTTGCAGATGACATCGTTATCATGGCTGAGAACAGGACTTACAATAAGCGCCGAGCAGTCCGGCCGGCATCGGTCTCCGGATGAACTCGGATAAAACCAAAGTTACGTTCGATGAGCATGTTATTTCGGAGCCGATATCGCCTTCGTGAAGTCCCTCTCGATGTCGTTCGGGAGTACGTCTACTTCGGACAAGTTCTACAGCTCGGCCGCTCGGCGTACGAGGAACTCCATCGAGTCTTTTCGTCGCTCACCGTAAAGCCTAAAGACAAGACAAGACATCGCGATCGAGCGCGTCCTGCCTGCAATGACATACGGGGCGCAGAAGGTGACACTCTAATGCGACCGGCCCACCGACGTAGGGTCGCTCGGCGAGCCATGGACCTCACCACACTCTGCGCTCGGAGTTTCTCCGAGGATCGAATCCGGAACGAAGTGATCCGACAGAGAAGTAAAGTAATCGACGTATACGACATAGGAATTGCAAGCCCGAGTTACAGCGGGCTCGTCACGTTTGTCATCGAACCGACAACCGCTGGGTGGACGCGTTCTGGAGCCTCGGCTCGGCGAACGCAGAGTGCGACCGGAGGCGAGCGGCCGGACCGAGAGCTGCGGCCTGCGGCGGACGGGAACAGGTCGGTGATCGTGATATGAAAACTTTATTTCTTCTCAATGTGAAATGAAGACAGCCACTTAACGTGACTTATTTTAAATTTCGACAAAGAAAAGGCAAACGCTCAGCGAACGGCGCCGTCACGGAACTGACGTACGGCCGCAGCCTTTCGGGTGTCATCACGGTTGATGTTTATTAATATGATGTTCGTTAAGCTTGTAGGAAGACAATATTAATAAAACGTTTCATAGTGGCGGCTGCGGCGGCCGAGTGAGTCGTATAAATCAGTCGCAATTAAACATAGAAACGCGGCTGTTATTAATTCCTTTTCGAACATTACAACCAGTGGAAAAGAGAACCTTAATTACATCACCAACAACATAGGCATTTCAACTCGAATCCTTCATAAAAAATTGGGCAAGCACTAAAAAGCATCGCAGATTTGTTGCTATATCTGTATGAATGTCGTGGAATGCGATCAGGAGCTCGCTTGACTATAGAGTACAGCGCCCGGGGGCTGCCGGGAACTGCCGGGAGCTGCCGGGGGCTGTCCCGGATCTGTTGGTTATACGCAGGCTAACTGCGTGTAACCAACAGATCCAGGACCGCCGGATGTAGCTCGGCCCTGTTTAAGTAAAAAACGCAGACGTAGGTGCTTCGCTGAGGGAAAGGCCCTCCCTCCGGGCCTCCTGCAGCGGTTTTTCTATAAAGAGTAGGCTAAGTAGTAGAGCAGATCCTCGCGGCATGTCTTCACAGAGGATATAAACACATTCGTCTATATCGGATTACTGTTAGAACTTTTCCGATGTTAATTTATCCGATGGGATACATCGACGAGACGGTCGCTTAGTGCTGCAGTGCACCCCGTCCGCTGCCGGCCCTGTCCGCTGCCTGTTCGAGTGCTCGAGTCTTTTTTGATTTCCACTTTGATGCGTAGTTTAAAATATACTTAAAATTAAATGATGTGACTTGAAGGATCTTAAGTTTTTTTTAGTTGTGGATTACATATTGTACGGGGCGATTTATTTCTTAAATTAAAATGGCTGCATAAATTTAAATTTCAAGTTAAACGGATTGTCTGCAGCCCGGCAGCGTTTGCGATGAAAGCTCCCGTTTTCCACAATCTTAAACAATTACGGTAACGATTGAAGTAATTTTGAGTCACTCCTTCTGTTGGTAGGTTTATACCGCGTTAAAATACGTTCAGTAGTTTGAGGTTATCACGAACGGACAGATAGACAGAAATGGCAGAATACTTCTTTATATAAAACTCTAGTGGTTCCCACGACTCATTTCGCGTTCACTGTAGTGTTAAAATATTTTCGATCGTGTAGGCACTATATATTTTTTTTTTCAATTGCCAAGAAGCGGGTCGCTCGTTTGTTCTGTGTTAACATGAGAAAGTTGAATTTGACTAAATTCAATCAATATTGTTCAAGCGGAATAGCGGAGCGTGACGGGCAGACATTCGCGTTTATAAATATAAAGGTCCTCACTGAAACATTATTATGCAATAGTAATGACAAAAATAGGCAAAGTAATCTCATAAATTATATAATAATAGGTTCTGATAATGTCATTCCGTCGATAGTTTTTATTTATTTATATTTGTTTAGTGAATTATGAAGCCCGACAACGACCGAAGGAGAACTAATTTTATCACCCGAGTGGCCTCACCGGAGAGATACAAACGGAGATCGTTCGTCACGGGGGTGTCGCCGGGTGGGAATCGTTTTTGAAATAACATCGTTTGCAACAGATCTTTTATATTTAAATTTTCTTTGATTTTCTATCTTTCGCTGTTCCTGTTTTGATTTCCGTTCAGTTCTAGTCTCTCATCAGTAGCAACTGCCGTTTGTCGGTTGACAGTCAGCGCCCGCTGCCCCGGGAGCGTCGCCTCCTCGGCTGCTCCGGACGGGCCCGCGGCGGCCGCGCCCGAGGCGAGGTCTCGCTGGGCCTCGGCGAGGTCGTGCGAATCACGGCGGGTCAATCGCATCGGCGGCGCTTTCAAAGCGGCCAGCGGTTCCGGGCGAGCGGCCGCCCGCCGCCCGGCCCCGCCCCCCGCCCGCCGGCCAATGGTGGCGAGGGGCGGGGCCGGCCAATGGCGGCGCGGCGGCCCGGCGGCCCGCGCTCCAGTCCCGCGCGGCGCGCCGCCCCGTTCGTACCGTTAATCAGTGTCGCTCCGTGTCCGCAGTGTTTACGTCGCGAGTGTCCGCGAGTGCCGCGATCGTCCGCAGTGCAGTGTCCGGCCGGGCGCCGCCCCGCTCCCTTCCCGAGCCCCCGCGGCCCGGAGCCGACCGGCGGCGAGTGCATTTTCTTGAATAATATTTGTATAGTATCGAGTCAATTGACACTCGAAGAAAATAGAGTGAAAAGTGTGACCACCGACGCGTCCGGCGCCCCCCGCCCGGGCCGGTCCCGCGGCGCGCCGGTCGCGGGCCGCCCTCCGGCCGCAGCCGCTAGCTCCGTAAGCTTCAAACTTTACATGATAATTTTCATTAAATAAAATCGTGCTCGTCGATTGTACTTTATATACCTAGTTGTATCGCTCTCGGACGGTCAGTGAGATGTCGGCTCGCGGTCGCTGCGAGATGCAAATTTTTCTCATAAGTGAACATGCGTCGGTGGTCGCGGATGTTTCCCGAAGCCGCGCCGATGCGGAGCCAGCAGCTCGCAGTGTTCTCCGACGCCGACATTACTCACTCCTCATCACACAGTTGTTAATATTCTCTCAATGCTATGTGAGTCAATAATCGTAGTCCGTAAGTCCGTCAGTCCGTCGGTGCCGCGCTCGTCTCCGCCCTTCGTTCGTTCGCTCCGTGATATAATAATGAATGTAATTCATAAAACACCTGCTCGATCAATATTGATATGAGCATATTTTCTCGATGCTGTGCTGTTCGTAGGGATAAAATCAGAGATAATACGAGAGATGCGTAGTTTAAATTATACGTCAATGCAAAACATACATTTGTCTAATGTAACCAATGACGGACATCATAGACATCTCGAAACGGCTGTTAATATATATAACGCCCGTTTCGGCCGGAAACTGAACATTGTTTGTACCCACAAACTCATACTCACAGTCCGATACACTTTTATTAACAAAATCCACAAGAATTCACAGTAGAGTCACCTTAATGCGAGTTTATAAAGTTAAGAAGCAACTATTATCGAACTATTAAGATAATCCAAGTGAGTACAGTGCTATTGTCGGCGCCAGCCGCCGGTGTTGTTAGTGTTGTTTCAAGCAATTCCGGCTGCGCGGCGAGAGGCCCCGGCGGGAGGCCCGGCTCGACGGCGGCCCCTTCAGGACCGTCTGACGATTCGCAGGTGTTCGTTTCACGAGCCTACTTGAGTCAAGAATATTCGGAATTGAAATCTAGCGGCACATTCGTACGACGAGTCGTATGCAAATATAGTTATTATTGTAATTATATAATAGATATTGCGAATGAAGTAAATTACATTTCAGGCAATATAACAAAACTACCTCGCTATAATCCGCACGGGTTAAGCGAATGCATGCAAAGCTAATGTGTATGAAGCAGGCAAAATCTACGAACCTTATACATGCAGGACAAGCCACCACACGCACCCCAAGGGTCCTCCACTAGCAACAAAGCACACAAGCAGCACACACACCCACCACCACAACAATCTCGATCGCCATGCATTACGATTTTGTCGTGGAGCCTATCCTCCTGAAGATGCTTCGGTTTCGGAGAGAAACGATCGTCGAGATTGTTGAGATTGAAACGATGAGAAAAATAACACGAATATTTATGTCTAGAAACGTAACAATTGACAGATAATTAATATAAAACAACCTTTTTAAGTTATGTTATGCGCAGAAATATTTATAAAAATAAAATATTTATAAATATTTTATTGATAGACTCCTTAAATCAGTTTTAAACATATACAAATACAATAATAAGTAATTAAAAAGCTTTTAACTATGCATAAATATAGTTATCTAGTTTTTTTATAGAAATAAAAAAAAATTATGAATAAGAATTATAAAGTTACAGTATGTTAGTAAGAATATGTATGTTAGTAAGATATAATATCTTATCGACTTTCTTACCGATTCGATAGAAATTGTGACTTGATTTCTTTGTTTTTACTTCAGTAATTTTAACTGAACTGTTAGTCCGCACGGGGCAGATTTTGCCCATCTCCTTTAGGTACTTAACGAAATATAAACGAACAACTAGTGTGCCAAACATTTTATTGGAATTATACGATCACAAATAAAGAATTAAATAAATAAAATAAAAATATATCTAAATAATTTCCTAATTGAAATATATTTCTTTTATAAAATTTAATATTTATGTTTTAGTGTCAAAAGCATAAACAAATGATCTTATATCATTTAAACCAATTAAACAACTTTAATTAAACAATTAACAATTTGCCAATACAGTAGATAGTTATATTAAATTATCTGATGTAACATAGTATCAATTTTCTATAAAATCACTCTATGGACTCAAGAAAAATACCTAATCAAATTTTTATGTACATTTTTACATAAACACTACCACCAAGAGGACCGTTCCACTGCAATGTCTGTGATGAACTGCCAAAGGTCAATAAACGAAGTTTACCAAAAGTTTAATCATCAAGCCTACACGTGTGATAACAGACCTGGTGCTGGATTTAATATTCCTCATCGTTTTTTACAAAAGGTTTAATACCTGTGTGTTTGTCACATCTCAAAAAAGATTTTTAAAATAGACAGATACAATACGTTAGGTACATTAAATAATATATAAAAAATCGTACCATAAAAATTGGCGCAAATACGATCGATAATTTTAAAAGCTTTGAGAAATAAATAATAATATTAAGGGTAATGTAATGTGTTGTAATAGGCCTACTGAACTTTTTTGATGTTTGCCTTTAATTGAGAACCTGAACCCGCAGTGTACATAGTTTTATGATACCTCACCGGACACGGCGACGTAATACTCGTAGGACAACTCGGAAGAGCTTTGGTTTTGATTCGGACGAAAGATACGAAAATATGTAGCGTCCGGCGGTTGATCCTATAGATGTGGGGAGATCCGTTCGAAACTCATGCGAAATGAATATCGCTTTTTACAGACAGATACCGACAGATATATCTACGATACTACCATTAATCAAACATCCACCTAATTTATGAAACGCTTACTGTACGATAGAACGTAGTAATGATCACAAGCCGTCCTCATACTACAGTACTATACAGTAGCACGGCACTAGCGCGTGCCCGCCGCCGCGACAGCAGCCCCGGCCCGAGCGGCGCTCTGCTTCTGACGTCTGCGGCATTTGCACCGGCATCGAGATAAACAGAAAGTTATGACAAAACTGTACGATCGGTACGATTATTAGTATGTAGTAGGCAATTAGTGGTGCGGGCGACGGGCCGCCGCCGCCGCAGCATCCTTCGCCGCACTTATCAGAAACATGCACGTATGCCGGAACAACGTTCGGTAAACATTTAAAAGCGATCAGCAAACAATGTAATTAGATAAATAAATAATTCAATTCATGATTGCGGACCGTAAGTATATACGATAATTAAAAGTAAATTTTAGGAACGGCAAATTAATTTGTGGTGGAAGTGGTGGAGGTTTGTGCGTGTGTTTTTACGAATCCTGCACGTATCGGGTATGAAAATACTGATAGTCCACTATACATTAAACACTATATATAGTTTCTATTTACTGTATCGCGGATTATAGCAAAATAATTTTATTATTACTTTTTAAATTCGCGTCGCTTTGTAAACCAAAGATTTATTTTAAATTTTTATTCGATCTTAACCACTATATTATTTGTATACAAAAACTAACTTACCTGTAAAGCAAAGCAACGACAATGAAAGTTTATATTTTACTTGCCGTTTCCCTTTATTCATTAATTTATATATCAATCTTGTTAATATGTTAAATTGTGTGATAGAGGATTGTCGCGTACGCGTCAGGTACGACGACGGACAGTCGACTCTACATTTAGCGCTATATTCATAACTTACATTTCCATGACTTTAATACTAACTATCGTTACGCTCGCAGGTCATACAGCAGGCTATGTGTTACGTGAGTAATAAATGATCGTGGATTGTAGTAAAATAATTTCGTTATTACTTTTGTATCGTGCGATACTGTGCCAAAACAGTAAATCGTCACATAGATAATCCGAAGGAATTCATTTGTATTGAAAGTTACAAATTTTAGGCATCATTGTAAAGAACAATGATGCCTAAGATGTGATGATTTTTTTCGTAGTGAAATATTAATTTGCCCTAAACGTGGAAGTAATTTTATTTTATTACTTTCTAATAATTCTATACATATTTATTGTCAACAAATTAGTTTTGCCACATAAATTTCTGCGACGGAACAATTGAATGACAGATATCAGAGCGCAGAGATGACGACCCGGACCCTCCGGAATCATTTCAAATGATGCAGCTCTCATTGCGATATTTTTTCCTTAGCGAGTATCGGAAAGCCTTTGCGATTTTGTCGTGGAGTCTATCTCCTGATGATGCTTCGTTTGCGGGGCGAAACGATTGTTCAGTTTGTGATAGTGAACCTGTGTAGTGCTTGTGTATTGTGGTGGAAGTGGTGGAGGTTTGTGCGTGTGTTTTTACGAATCCTGCACGTATCGGGTATGAAAATACTCCACTATACATTTAACACTATATATATTTTCTATTTACTGTATCGCGGATTATAGCAAAATAATCTTATTATTACTTTTTTTAAATCAGTATACCCTTAACGATTACACAATGAAAATTTAAAATTTAACGATCACAAGTAAAAAAACTTCATGAAAAAGTCAAATTCTTCTATTAAAATGGAAGTCGTCCTCTAAACTGGGATCGTTTCCCAAATATTCGAAAACGTAACGGATAATGTAATTACATAACAAAATAAGCGACGTCTGCGACTGAAACAGAGATATCGGGTACAAAGTCATCGGACGATAACATCACGAGATATTATCGTCCGTTTTTCATTCTCGATCTGGCGGAAATAATTTTTAGCGTACCTACTGTTATTTTATAAATTTTATTCGATAAACTGTTAAAGTTTTAAAACATGTTAAGTTTACGTCGTTACGGGTGAAGCGGCCGAGCGAGCGGCACTACAGTACGTGCTCCGTCGTTAGAATACTCTTCCTGTATTTGTCCGAAACTCCAGGAAGCTTTTTATTGTTGTTTAAGTTCAAGATGCGAATTGCTTCAGTTCTCTCTCTCGCCGAGTACGATCACCGCAGACGTACATGTCGGTAAGAACAACTTACATGAGGGAAGGACGCGCTCCGGTTGATATATCGATGTTGCAGTACATTCGGACTGATGTCTGAGACTGAACCCGACCCGTTGTCAGGCCGACGTCCGCAATGTTGCTGCCCCAATGTTGTTGGGTCCCCAAGAAACCCTGAAAGGTCCAGTTTTATTTCCGAAATGCAAAGACGTCGCTTGAAGTATATCTGAGTCCTGTCACCGGTTCGTATCGGGCTCTGTGTGTGCCGCGTGCTCTTGGACCGTGTTCCAGTCGATCGGAACGTTGTGGTCGTTTCGACTCTCGGCTGGCTCTTTTGCAGCGAGCAGAGGACTAGAGGATATCTAGAACTCTTTATCTAGTTTAAAGAGCTCATTGATGAATGTCGGGCTCGCCCGATATAACTGATACATAAGCATTGCCGACTTCTATACATTTACTACGAATAATACTCACGTTAGTTTAAATTCAATAATTTGTCTATTATGTGCGTCGCAATATTAATACTGTAACGTACAAAACGAACATAAAAGATCACAGCTAAACCTTTACCGTGCGATGGTATGTAATCGGCTGTACCATTTCGCAACTGAACGACATATGAATTATATATCAAAAGAGCTCAGTTAAATTTACCCAATAGACAAAAACGGAAATATAAAAAAACTTTCTTAAAAAATTCTTTCGACGTAAGGGAAACAGCGTGATATGGAACCTATTTCTTTAATTTACAGATTTGACTTGACTCTGCTATTACATGCCTAGTAAATAACAAAATGTATATATATTCATATTAGATTGCATTTCATAATCTGTTGCTTTTCCTGTTAAAAAACAGGTTTTTTAAAGACTATTTTACCCCGGCATTAGTTTTCCAAATTTTATCGATATAGGTTCAGCGGATTCGCCGTAAAAAACGTATCAGATAGACAGACATACTTACGCATTTATAATATAAGTATGAATAAATTTGAATTTCTCGATCTTCCTAGTTGCTTAAATAATTCTTATTTTTAAACTAATTAGCATCAATTGATCGAAGTGTCAGTACAGGCTGCGCGCCTTCCATTTAGAAACATACAGGAGACATGTTGTGGTGACGTCTGTTTGGTTCGTTATGTGTGAGTAAACAAATACAGATGTATCAATAGTCAATAACGCCACAGCCGTCCGTCGCTGTGTCCGCGTGCAGCCCGACTGCGTCATACTACTGGGTAGACGTTATTATTATCACCTTATAATTGGAATAGTTTTATTGAAACGAATAAATTGAATTGAAATATTATTTTAAAATAAATTTAACCTTAATAGGTTTGAGTATTTTTAGGAATAATTGAAATAATGCATGTTAATCCTGTTCAAAATGTTTTATATCCCACGAAAAACGGCCGGTTTATATCGAATACCAATGTCCGCTGTCCGTGTCCGTTGACATTTGTTACTATTGAAGCTTTTACCGTACAAGCTGTGATTTTTTCAACTTATCTTTCGATTTTATTAACGATCGGTTCGCCGCGTGACCGAAGCAACATCTGGACACACATCACATTATTACGCCACTCTAAAGTCCATATTAAATTTGATTTCCTTCATGATATTACTGTTATTTAACAAAGATATTAATTAAAAAAAAAAAGTAAAGTAACAGCCTGTTACAATCCCACTGCTGGGAATAGGCCTCCTCTCTCCATTTCTGAAGAGAAGGGTTGGAGCTAAGACCTACCACGCTGCTCCAATGCGGATTGGTAGGTTACACATATCTCCAGAATTCTTTAGAGATATGCAGGTTTCCTCACGATGTTTTCCTTCACCGAAAAGCGTGCGATAAATTGCAATTATCAATTAGACACATGAGTTTTAATAGAAAAACTCATTGGTGCCTGCCCGGGTTCGAACTCGTGTTCCTCTCGAAAGAGTCGCGCGGTCTCACCGCTGGGCTATCACAGCTCTATTAATTTGCACTCGAAAAATTCGAACAAAACCAAAAAAACATTGTATATCCTCTCTTAGTGGACAGCAGCATCTTTCAGTTTATCCAATAATGTGAGACTCCATTAGGCCTTCTGATTAAATTAAAAACATTTACTTTTTATATAAAATACTTCTAAATAATTTATAGAATTAGGCGTTATTTTGCGGAGATCCATAATACAAAAGTTTCGCGGATACTGTATCGCGGATTATAGCAAAATATTTTTTATTATTAGGTACTTTTGTATAATACTTCTCTTAAACCAACATCGATGAAATTTGGCACAATTAATGCTTATACATCAGGGTAACTTATAGACTATGATATACTCGTAGGTTCTAGAAATCCTGTTAATTTAACAGGAATAGCATGACATTAGGAAACGCCATCTATTATCAACCTATCAAAGTAAAGTCACATTTGTAATTTGAAAAAGATTATATATATCACGAAGCCGATTCCAAAGCCTAATATCGGTGTGAAATGTTGGAATTTGGCGAGATTTCAGCTACTAATGTAGTGAAAATCCAAGGTAGTTGGCGATGACGGGTTATCGCTTAGAATGCTTTCTCCTATCGAGATCTTTATTTCTCCTATTATTGCGCATATATTGAATTTCTCGATGTCCACTGGTATCTTTCCTAGGGCCTGGAAACTTGCTCACGTAATTCCTCTTCCTAAAAAACATAACCCTAATGCTTTCTCTGACTTCCGTCCTATATCTATCCTTCCACTACTTTCTAAGGTACTTAAGCGCTTTATTCACACTAGTCTTTCTAATCATTTACGGCACAACAACCTTCTTAGTCCTCTTCAATCAGGATTTCGCTCAGGCCACAGTACCACCACCGCCCTAGTAAAGATCACGGATGATTTTCGTTTCCATATTGATGAAAAAAAATTCACAGTCCTCGTGTTATTAGACTTTAGCAACGCATTCAATTCTGTTGACCTCGATATATTAGTTGCACTTCTCGAGCGTATGTATTTATCATCTCCATCTTTAGCTTGGTTCCGTTCATATCTTTCGCCGTAAACAATTAATTAAAATCGACCAAGCTCGTTCTCGTTGGTGTCATGTTACTGCCGGTGTGCCTCAAGGCGGCATACTTTGACCACGTTCCTATCCATCTATATGCAGATGATCTTCAAATATACGCTGCTGCTCCCTTTTCACATCTTTCTGATGCTGTGAAAAAGATTAATGAAGATCTCGATAGGATTTCCAAATGGGCGAGTACGTATGGACTGTCAGTCAATCCTCATAAATCCCAAGCAATAATAATTGGAAGTCATTACTACGTGTCTTCCTTAAATAACCTGGTAACCAGAGACATAATCATAATTTTCTTTTGAGATCATAATTTTCTTTTGATGTTAAAAACTTAGAATTAACCATCGATCAAACACTTTCATGGCATACTCATATTTAAACATCAGTCGAAACCTTTTTTCTTCTTTGCATTCACTCAGGCGGCTAAAGAACTGTCTGCCAATCAAAACTAAGATCATGCCGGCTCAATGTTTACTACTGCCTCTTCTGGATTATTGTGATGTTACCTATTTAGACGCTTCTGAACAGCTTCTGACTAAACTAGAACGTCTCCAAAATATAGCTATAAGGTTCATATTCGGGCTTCGGAAATACGACCATGTGACAGAATTCCGACACACTAATGACAACTGCTACTGCTAACTAAGTGACAACTACAATGGCTCACGATCAGACAAAGAAGAAATCTCCACATCCTTTCACTGCTCTATAACGTTCTTTTTTTTATCCTCTCTCACCTTCCTACCTTAAAGATAGTTTTAACTATAGATCTCAATTTAGTGGTGATCGTTTGAGGTCTACCAACAAACTAATGCTAGCAGTACCGGCAAGTTCTTCCCGTACTTTTTCAAATTCCTTCAGAGTGAAAGCAGTCATTTTATGGAATGCTCTGCCCATTTCTGTTAGGAAATCACTCAACTCTTTTAAGAAAAGTGTTACGAACTACTTTCAACTAAATAATTATCGTTGAAAATTTGGATTTTTCGTGTATATGTCTTATGTAATTATATTTATTGTTATTGTTATTTTTATCTTCTTGTCCTTTCGTGGCATTCCCCGCCTATTACATCGTTATTTTGTCCTTTCAGAGCTCAAAGGTTGGCTGGAGATCCCTTATTGGGATAAGTCCGCCTTTGTACAATCACCTTTTAATTTTATTTTTATATTTCTGTGTTTTGTGTGTTTATGATGTACAATAAGAGAAATTAAACAAACAAACAAACGTTTCATCATAATCATTACTTTTTATATAAAATAATTCTCTTGGACCAATATCGATGATATTTGGCACAATTAATGCTTATACGACAGGTATAGGATGACATTTGAAAACGCCAGCATCATCAACATCATAAGTTTTTTTATTCACAGACAGGCCGTAATGTTTTAACGGCCTGGAATCGAATCTTTTAAGGCGAAGTCAAATCTGTAATTCAAAGAGGTTCATTTCCATGCCATTTTAATGGAGGAATAATTGTGCCAAATTTCATCGATATTGGTTCAGCGGATTGGCCTTGAAAACGACACAGACAGACAGACAGACAGACTTTCGCATTTACAATATTAAGTAAGGAGTAAGCATTATAATGTAATTTTATTTAGGTTTATTACTTAAATTTTTAATATAAAATGTTTAAGTTTATTGTATGTAAACGTTGCACTTATTTTAATAACTCGGAAGTGTTGCTATACGCGGGTGATTTGAAAGCATTTCGAGCTATTGGTGGAATTAATGATTCAGTTTTACTACAGGATGATTTGTATAGGTTATGTTATGATGTGAAACAAATAATGTGATACTTTACCCGATCTCTTTGACTTATAACATTGACGATATTAGCATAGCAAATTTACAATCCATCGGAGACTTGGGTGTCACTATAGATAATAAATTAAGTTTTATTCCTCATATTGAACATATTTGTAACGAAATATGAGTAACTGACAATTTCGATGTGTCTGTAGGCTTACACCAGGGATCGGCTTTAAGTCCCTTTTTATTTCTCTTATTGATGGATGCACTTACTGCTGATATTCAAGAGGAGGCTCCTTGGTGTATGCTATTTGCCGACGATATCGTGATTGTCGGTGAAAATGCAGCTGAGGTCCAGAGCAGATTTGTAGAATGGCAAGAGAAATTGGAGAGTTTTGGTTTAAAGATCAACCTGACCAAAACTGAACACATGCAGTGTGATTTCAGTGGTCTCTCCAATTTTTCTCCAATAACCTTAAATGGTGTTGTTTTGCCAGTCTGCTCCGACTTCCGGTACCTTGGTTCGCTTTTCCAAAAGAACGGTGAAATTGATCGCGATGTGAGGAATAGAATGAATGCAGGATGGATGAAGTGGCGACAGGTCTCAGGCACAATATGTGACCCCCGAATGCCCCCTAAACTAAAGGGAAAAATTTACACATCGGTCATAAGACCTGTCGTAATGTATGGATCAGAATGTTGGGCAATGAAAAAGATGGATGAAAGAAGAGTACATGCAAATGAGATGAGGATGTTAAGGTGCATGTGTGGTGTGACAAGACTTGATAAAATAAGAAATGAGTATATAAGGGGAAGTCTGAAAGTTGCGCCCATTATAGAAAAGATGAGAGGTGCAAGATTGGGATGGTATGGACATGTAATGAGGAGGGATGAAAATCATGTGATCAAACGAGTGTTGAGTATGAATGTGGATGGATATGTGACTAGAGGAAGGCCTAAAAAGAGATGGTTGGACTGTGTGAAGTATGACATGCATATAAAAGGAGTAGCGCCAGAGTTGACGAATGATAGAAGAGAATGGAAGAGAAAAACATGTTGTACCGACCCCACTTAGAGTGGGATAAGGGTAGGAGAAAGAAGAGAAAGAAGATTGAACATATTTGTAACGAAGCCTCTAGAATTACGGGAGTTATCGAGCGTAGTGCGACTAATTCTTGTAAATCTGACACAAAAATCCTACTATTTATCCTAATATATTATTTCAAACTATGTCATTATAAATTCCTCTAAATATCTGATCGTAGACTGCTCCTGTATGCTTTCTATATTAACTCATTCGCGGTTCTTTGGACTCCAAAGGGCGCCAATATGGATATTTTTAGTGACTCACTCTTTACATAAATATTTTTTTACTCAATAGCGTAATTTACTTTAGATATTTAAAATTATCGTACAAATATTTATTTTACTAATTTGTTTTTTTTTTATTTATTTATATAGGATCATCAACAGGTTTTACATATTAATCTTACATGCAAAACGTTAAATTAACAATTTTTAGAACATTATGTAAACCTACTTAAAGATAATCACAGCTTGCGTAAAAAATGAAAAGTTTTGGTTAACAAAATATTTAAAGAAAGAAATGAAACACACACACACACATGCACACACACACATGTGTGTATATATATCTCTGAAATAAAACTTGTACAGCGATTATAAGTATCTAAAGTAAGATGCGATATTGAGTAAAAAAATATTGTTTCAATTTCGTTTTAAATGTGAGGAGTGAGTCGCTAAAAATATCAATATTGACCTTTTTACTTAATATATTATAGGTTTTCATCATTCTATTAATTGGTGCCGTCAGTGCCAAGTTCGTTTTATAAAAATGTGTTTTAAATAAGTGATAATTTTTAAATCTACTGGAAGGTCTAGGTCCACTACATTAATTTTTCCTAATAGTTCAGGCGAGTCCAAAGATCCACGTATTAGTTTGTACAGAAAACAGGTCCAGGAGCTTTCTACGATCAGATAATGTGAGCAATTTGTAATGACATAGTTTATAATAATAAGAAGAATATTTATTCGGTAATCTGTCACAAAAACTGAGATGATTCATGAACCGTTTTTGAATTCTTTCTATTCTATTAGAGTGAACGTTATAAAGTGGATTCCAAGCAACTGAACTATATTCTAATATACTTCTCGTTAGAGCATTAAATAGCAGGATTTTTGTGTCAGAATTACGAAAATTGATAGAACTACGCTTAATAAAACCTGTAATTTTAGAGGCCTTTTTACAAATATGGTCGATATGAGGAATAAAACTTAATTTATTATCTACAGTTACACCCAAATCTCTAATTGAATGTAAATTTTCTATGCTAACACCATTAATATTATAAGTAAAAGAAATTGGGTTAACCTTCCTGTGGAATGATATACTATAACATTTATGATGGTTAAGTATCATGTTATTTGTTTCACACCATTTACACAATTTATATAAATCATCCTGTAGTAAAACTGAATCGTTAATTCCATCAATAGCTCGAAACGCTTTCAAATCATCCGCATATAACAGCACTTCGGAATTATTAAAACAAGACACAATATCGTTAATAAAGATGTTAAAAAGAACTGGTCCCAAAAGTGATCCTTGGGGTACACCAGATTTAGCAGAGTACAATAATGACGATTCAAAACCTCCCAGTACAACTGTCATTTTTCTATTTTGTAGGTATGAACATAACCAACTGAGCATGGTACCGCCAAAGCCATAAGCTCTTAGTTTTGAAGTCAGAATGCTATGATCAACCATGTCGAATGCCTTGGAGGAATCAGTGTATAGCCCGTCTACCTGCACATTTCTATCAAGAACAGAAGAAATTGTATTGACATAAGTTGCCAAGTTACTTGAGGTTGACCTATGTTTGTAAAAACCATGCTGTTTGGGAGTTAATATAGTTTTCATGTGCCAGTTAATGTAGGGACATAAAAGTGACTCTAAAATTTTTGGAAATACCGACAACTTCGATATAGGCCGATACTTAGTAACGTCCCCTTTATCCCCTTCTTTGAAAACTGGTATTATATGAGCATATTTTCATTCTTCTGGAAACAAGCCCTCCTGTAAAGATATTTTTAGTATTCAGTTTTTTTTGTAGTTTTATTTATATTGCTAACTTTTCATTTTTTCTTTTTCAAATATTTGTTTACCAATTATATTAATTTATTCACTTTTAATTATATTTTTATCTCTTATGCATGCCGTGATTGTCTTTAAATAGGTTGACAGTGCATACTATAAATTTAATACTATAAATTTAAGCATGTATTTTTAATTTTTGTAGTATGTAAGATGAATATGTAAAGCCTGTGGACGATCCTAAATAATAAAATAAATAAAAAAATAAAAATCTCACCCTGCGAATAAAGTATCATTGAAAAATAGCCGATTGTAATTTTGCCGCGGAGGCGATGTATGGTGTTTTCACTGCGATTGAAAAAAACAGAAGTTCAATTCTGTTTGTGAAATTTCATTGTCAACTGTTCGCGCGTCGAGCGACGGCGGAACGTGCTGATCGAACGATACTTCTATTGTCGCAGGCCGTACGACGCGCTCCCCGCGCGCCCCGAGCGGCCGCCGCTCCGAGAGCGTGCCTCGCGCCTCGCGCCGAGTCCCGAGCGCCGAGAGTGCCTCGCGCCGAGCGAGCAGACCGCCTCGCGCTTGGCGCTGAGCGGCGAGTGCCGAGCGCCGAGAGTGCCTCGCGCCGAGCGAGCAGACCGCCTCGCGCTTGGCGCTGAGCGGCGAGTGCCGAGCGCCGAGAGTGCCTCGCGCCGAGCGAGCAGACCGCCTCGCGCTTGGCGCTGAGCGGCGAGTGCCGAGCGCGGCTCGCGACTCGCGGCTCGCGCGCTGAGCGCGGCGCGGCGATGGGGCGCGCGCGGCGGCGGGCGGGATGGCGGTGAGCTGCCCCGAGGTGATGTACGGCGCCTACTACCCCTACCTGTACGGGCGCGGCGCCGCGCGCTCCTTCCACCACGCGCCGCACTTCCAGTACGACCGGGTGAGTGCGCCGCCGTATCATATTATCGGCCGCGATACGCTCGGGAAGACGACCGCGTCCGGTGCAGGCCCGCGCCGGCGGCCGTCACCTCGTTATTGTCGAGCGTCGCGGCCCGTGCTGTCGCCGCGCGCGTATCGCGCGTCGGTCTTTATTACCGACGACGATCTGCTACCCTCGACACGCGATCGTTTAGAAGTGCGGTACGACTCTTACGTAACGACCGCCTTCGCTCGAGTCAGGAATCTAAATCAGAGTAAACAGGTCACTCTATCGAAGATGTATTTCTATTAATGATGATTATGAATGCATCCCGCCGGAGCGCGTCAGCGACGAAAGCCATCGGCGCGGTCCGCGACCGGTCGCGAGGCACGTCTCTGCCTTTGCGAGACGGTCGTCCCGTACTATAGTACGGGATATATACATTTTATAAGATAGTGTCGCTCGAGGAAGGTGATGTGATGTTCGATTCTCGGTTACATACGTTTTGAAAGCGACAAAAATTTAAGAAGCAGTAGAAATAACCACGCGAGCGATGAAAATATAAACGAGAACGTAATTTCTAATTGATAAAATATGTGTCGTGAGATTTTTGTGTTTTTGAGCGTTTCATGTTTTACGTTATACTTAATGCTTTACGACACCTTCACAGTTTTGAAATACTTCCTTTATTTATTATATACTAGGCGAGCGCTCGTAAGCGATGATACAGTTTAGGGTGGAGCGCGCTTGCCCAGAAGTTGCCTGTTCACTCTCGATTTGATGACACCCATATCGAACGAACGAACCTCTTATCTATCGCGAGCCTATCGCAACGTCCCCGGGCGGGACCGCAGCGGCACGTCGAGGATGTAGATCGCGAACGGCGGCTCAGCGGCGCGTCCCGTTGCAGCTGAACGTGCAGGGCGCGGGCAATGCGGGCGAGTACGGCGCGGCGGCGGCCAACAGCTCGGGCTCGGCGTCGTCGGGCGCGCAGTCGCCGGGCTCGCCGCCGCACGCGCACCTGGCGCTGCCGCAGCACGCGCACCACGCGCACCTGGCGCACGCGCACGCCGCCGCGCACGCCGCGCACCACTCGCCGCGGCTGCGCGCCAAGGAGGAGGACCTGTCCGCGCACGGCCGCGCCAGCGCCGACGGTCGGTACCCGCCCGCGGCGCGCGCGTCCCCCGCGCCCCCCGCGCCCCCCGCGGCCCCCGCGCGCGCTCACCGCCCCGTGCCCGCAGGCGGCGGCTCCTCCGAGTCGGACGGCGAGTGCGGCGGCCGCGCGCGCGCGCAGTACGTCAGCGCCAACTGCGTGGTGTTCACGCACTACTCGGGCGACGTCGCGGCCGTCGTCGACGAGCACTTCGCGCGCGCGCTGGCGCTCGACAAGCCCAAAGGTGAGCGGCCGGCGGCAGGCGGCGGCCTCCCCGGTGGGATAGGAATTTGCATATTTCGTATTTATATCTGAACTCGAGGCAATAAGGATATACTGTTTCGCTTTAAACGATTCGAATGCTCACATTACGTTCTTAGTAAGTTTCGATTTGTATTATTTAAAAATCATTGTCTTCGCAGCGGTCGGTGTGTGGATAGATCGGCGTGTCGACACGAAAGACTTTTATGTCTGTCGCGAGTGACAGTAAAGAGATGCCTCGATTCATTTAATCAGGTCAAAGTTTTTCTTGAACACCTCAGTTCAGATGAGGAAGGTCCGGAAGAGGCGGCGTCGCGGGTCGACGTCTCGTTAGAATCTCGCGCGGTCGAACCGCGCTTCGGTATCTCCCGGTACCTCTCGCGTCGATTCCGCGCCGTCGCCGCCGGCGGCCTCGTCGCCTCGTCGCGGTTCCCGGTATCGCGGCCGCCGGCCCGGACCCGTTCTCGACGACCGGTCGCCGCCGAGGCCGATACCGCGAACTGCGGGCAAAAACCAGTGGCCGCTTCTGGGAACGGTCTCGAGCCGCTCGCAGCGCGCCTTCAGTACCCGCTCGAACTATTATATTACAACATCGATACGGAGTATAACGTGAAGACGTTCGAAGCTGTAGCCTGTAGCGGCCGCCGCGCCTGGCCGAATTGTGCATTCACGACGAGGCCGAGGCTGTAGTTTCGTGGCCGCGATTAGTTGTGAAAAACGAGAGGCCATTACCTAAACGGCCGGCGAAAAATTTTCGCGCGGCAAAAACGCATACCGGTTCGGCGCGGCAGCCTTCGCGATAATATACTAGCTTTACGATAGGGCGCTTTATAACGTTTAGCCTTTATAAAGTATCCCCGCTCGAGGTCGTCGATGTACTTGAATTAAAAAAAAGCCATTCGCACGACAAAGTCTATAGTGAGCTGTGACGTGTGCGTGTGAGTCACGGCTCCACTCAAAATACTAAAGCAATATTCGGACTAACTTTAACGTTAAATTAAGGCGTAGTAAAAAATTACAATAACAAATTTACGATATAAATATATAAAACGAACCTGAATGTAATACGTGACTCGGATAATAGGAATATTTGGTATCAGAAAAGACTCAGATACTCTTTTCTGATACCAAATATTCCTAAGAAGCGTGACGTGCAGTATAAACTCGGTACGATATCGCAAGGTCGATGCATTACCGGGGTCGATGCATTAGTGCATGATCCGAATCCGGAGCTAGCAAATAACAATATCTATAAGACGATGGGTTCGTTGAGTCGCGAGGCGATATCGGACAGGTTGCGGCACGTATTGCGGTCGGTTCCGAAGGGCGCCGGGCGGCGGTCAGTGCGGGTGTCGTTGCAGAGGGCGTGCCGCTGTCGGCGCGCAACCTGCCCGCGTCGTTCTTCAACGCGGCGGCCGGCCCCGCCTGCCTGGAGCTGTACGAGTACGACCCCTGGCACCAGCACTACGGCTACGGGCAGTACCACGCGGCGCACCACGGCATGGCGGCCGGCTACGGCGGGCTGCTGCTGGGCCGCGGCTCGCTGCACGCGCAGTACAAGCCCGTGGAGTGGCCGGCGCACGCGCACCACGCGCACCACGCGCACCACGCGCACGCGCACGCCGCCTCGCACCTGGACGCGGCCGCGTGCTCGCCCTACTCCTACCCCGCGCCGCCCGGTACGTGCTGCCACCGCACACCGCACACCGCACACCGCACACCGCACACCGCACACCGCACACCGCACACCGCACACCGCACACCGCACACCGCACACCGCACACCGCACACCGCACACCGCACACCGCACACCGCACACCGCACACCGCACACCGCACACCGCACACCGCACACCGCACACCGCACACCGCACACCGCTGTTAATGTTTAAATCTTAATGTTTCTCTGTTCGCGAAAAAAACAAAACTACTGCACGGTCCTTTAATAGTGATAGTGATTCAGGAGTTTCATTAGGTGTATGATTTGCCTAACTTTTGTGCGATTTGGTTGAAATATGTAAAAAAAATCGTAGAAAGTCAAGCAGTCTGGGAATTATTAAACACGTAGATCACTTCGGGGAATAACAATAAAATGTACGATTCGATCAATCTTCGTTTAAAAATCTACAGAACATCTGCGAACATACGCAACTATTACACGGTCTAACAACGAACATACGTTTGAGATCTTTCGCAAACCAACCTACACGGATACGATCATACCTGCTTCTTCCTTTCACCCCTGGCAACACAAACTTGCTGCCTTTCATAGTCATATACACAGACTCTTATCAGTCCCTCTTTCGGAAAAGAATTTTAACAATGAGCTGCAAATAATCAACCAGATGGCGCATTCCAATGGCTACGATGAGCAATTAGTACAAAATATATTAAAAAATAAACAGAAGTTGCAATTGACAAAACACTTCTATGCGGTGCCACATTACAAAGATAATAAATACAAAGCCAGTTTGACCTATTTTGGAACATTGTCAGAACGAATTTCAACTATATTTAAAACAAAGTCAAATATAAAATTAGGTTTTAAAAGTAATAACTGCTTAAAAAAGATATTATGCAATAATAAAGACAAATTAGAAAGCCCGAAAAAGAGTGGTATTTACAAAATAAAATGTCCTGAATGCAATGATACATATGTGGGTCAGACTGGTCGTAATTTTGAAACCCGTTTTAAAGAACATATGGTCGCTTTCAGGAATAATAAGCCACAAAATTCACATTTCGCGAAACATTTGTTAGAAAGCGGTCATAAAGTTCCTAATGACCATTGTTTCGAAATACTGCACACCTGCGAAAAAAGCTTGAAATTAAATATTTTGGAACAATTAGAAATCATTAAGCATAACAATGGCACCCTCATTAACGAGCAGATAAATGTTTCAAGTTCAAGCTTGTTGCACGTGTTCAGAGGTAAAGGTGGGGATGAACCGATTACTATATAACAATGCTTGTTTGCATAACGCTTCGCTTTGCGATTTTGTCGTGGAGTCTATCTCCTGATGATGCCTCGGTTGCGGGGCGAAACGATTGTTGAGTTTGTGATAGTGAAACTGTGTAGTGCTTGTGTATTTTGGTGGAAGTGGTGGAGGTTTGTGCATGTGCTTTTACGAATCCTGCACGTATCGGGTATGAAAATACTGATAATCCACTATACATTAAACACTATATATATTTTCTATTTACTGTATCGCGGATTATAGCAAAATAATTTTATTATTACTTTTGTACAATATATCAATTTATGAGCATATCTCCCTGTGAAATTTCTACTTTTAAGAAAAGTTTTACGCATGCGGCAGTTGGAGAGCTATACGAACGCGCACAGAATCAATCGTTAGTTACTTAAGAGTGTCATGTTTGTTTCTGTAGTGTATTTATTTGTATTATTTAATTTGACATTATGGCAGACGGAGAAAAGCGTCTTTAATGCAGCGATTAGAAGTTTAGCACTATTAGTGCCGTCGACTGCTGCAGGATGACGACGGCGCGTCTCCTCTGTAACACTCCGCGCCCGCTACACTATAATTGCGGTAATTGAAACGCCCCGCGCCCCGCCGCCCGCCGCCGCTCGACCGCGCGACGCTCCGCCGGCGATTGATGGACGCCGATTAGAATAATTTGTTCGGCGGCGGCTTTGTGCGGGCGGCGGGCGGCGGGGCGCGGGGCGGGGGCGAGCAGCCAGCGCCGCGCAAAAAGCTCGCGGCGAGTTGAAAGGAGCGCGTAAATGCGGCTCGTCCTCTAATGACGGCGATTAAAATTAATTTCCGCGGCGAGGGGCGGCCGCCAAATTAAATTCCTTGACCCCCCCCCCGCCGCCGCTCTCTGTCATTATTTCTCCACGGACTCGTCGGGGTTCCGGTCTCCGACGGACGGAGGCGTCGCTCGTGTCGTCGCTGGTGATATTATCCGTTGACATATTATGTCGTTGAAGGTACATCACGGTGGCGACTACTACTAATAGGAAGTACGTCGCGCTAATCGTACGGTTCTATTGGGTTTTTGTATACAAGTAAGGCGAAACGCTTCGCTTTAAAGACGAACGGCGGTCCGACGACGCCCGGGGGCGGTACGGCGATGTTTGAATACTTATAAAACGTGCACGATAAAATCTACGCTGACGTGCCGCTTTCATTCAGCAGTGGAAGTGACGCGTACCCGGCAAAAAGTATAGCGAGCACGCGGTCGGACGTCACGCCGACAGACGGCGACGGGCGAGCGGCGGGCGGGGCGTGGTCCGCCAATGGCGGCGCGCTGACCGCTGGCCGCGCGGGGCGGCGGCGGGCGGCGGGCGGCGGCCCGGGGCGGGCGGTAAATCACGAGTGCTGTCAATTAGGCTCTCCGCCCGCCCGCCGCCGCCCGCCGCCGCCGCCACGTACGCTTTAATTAATGCCTCTATTGTAGTAGCGGTCGTACAAGCACATTTGCGTCTTCGCGGGCCGCGTCGTTCTGTTCGCGTCATTAGGCAATCCACGCTAGCGGAGCTGTCGCTCGTACCGGCTGCGGCCCGCGCGAGGCCCCGAGGTCCCGAGGCCCCGAGTCCGTACTGGAACGCGTTGCACTCTCGTGTAGTCGTCGCGGCTCCTTCGCCGCGGAACTCGATCGCGAGAGCTATGTATCTATTGCACTCGGAAACTTAAGCGTACGCCCACACAAAATAGGGGACGCAGAAGAATATTTCATGCCATATGTCCGTCACTGAAATAATGAATTTAAAATATAAATGCTTGTATGTTGTATGTTGAAAATATACCTATGATTGATTTTTATCGAACATTCAAAACTATTCAAATGATATAGATGAGCTTCTGTTATTTGGTTATTGTTTCATACATTTTAAATGATTTATAGAAGCAGGCGTTACTTTGCGGAATTCCATATTACAAGCGATAAAACAATATTATACCAAAGTAGTTAGTTCTGTTATATTGCTTGTCATAGATTTTAATTATTCTCTTAATTAAATTACCTTTTGTATTTTATTATTATTCTGGTAAATTCTTATTCCTAGGATCTATTTGGCCTATGAGTGTGAATTGGGCTCCACATACTAAAAAGATAATAATGAAAACGTATTTTGTTCTTCGACCTTGGATACGAAGCTCCAGTGGAGCACACACATACCTAACAACTCTTGCAGGCAAACTTAGTTCAGTAGCTTACGCTATTCGAATGATAACACAGTTAACAGATGTTGAAACAGCAAAACTTGTATATTTTGTCTTATGGAATATTGTTATGGGGTAAATGCGCTGATATAAATAGAATTTTTGTAATACAAAAAAGAGCCATACGATGGCGTTTACAATTTAAGTCCGCGTGATTCCAACAGCGATCCTCTCTGGAGGGGGAGGGCTATCGCACACTTCTCGGAAGCTAAACTTCCCAAGTTGAAGTGGGGAACATACAGTAGTACCGACAGTAAAGTTGATATGAACGAACATTCGGTAATAATAAAAAAATAACTAAAGCTCATGCCGGTCGATGGAAAGTGAATATCTTGCTTGAACTTTATTAAGATATAGGTAGGAACACATTTTTTTATCTTACGACATGTTGATTCTTTGATTTAATTGATGCTTATTTATGCTGATTCAAATTAAATATTAAATTTAGCATGTCTATAGGATAATACCGGGATAGATGCGGAATTTTAAAAATATTAATTTTATGAGATAATTTTTTATTAGAATAGCTAGTCCAATTCTTCATGTTGAATTATTATTAATATTTTTGAAGCTATTAAATACAGATTTTGCAAAAAATAGCCTTTCGTGTAACCTTTTTTTGAGGATAGATGCCTACCTGTATGGATGGATGGTTGCCCCACCATGAAAATACTGACAAGGTTAGATGCTTTAGGCTGTGTAGGTACTACAACTAAAACTCTCTTCGAAAAACATTTGTCACAATAATGAACTAGTTATTTGGTTTATCACCATGATTTTATTTTTAATTTCGTCGCGAGCTGACTGGATGTTTTCTGAATACTAAAAACATACTCGAGCTCGTTGTTCTTCCTTTCTTTTACTTTAGTGGTATATACAATATAATATATAGTACTTAGGTGACTGAGTTTTCACGATAATTTTATTAAAATTATAAAAAAATGCAATTAAATAAATAATAAAGAAAGGGTTGGTGATATTTGGGACTTGATCCTGTATATTTAACTTCTTCGGTCCGTTCGCTCTCAATCGAGTAATAACTGCTTTACCAATGGCAGCAAAATAAATCTGTGAATTCTATTTATATTATAGCAGATTTTCAATGCCGGAAAACAAGGATAAAAGGACATTTTTTAATGAAACCTAGCTAGATCGATTTATCGCCCTCGGGACCCCTACATACTAAGTTTCATTAAAATCGTTTTTTAAATGACATAGTTTTTACATTCATGTATTTGAATGAATCGAAAATTTTAAATGACAGTGTAGGAAGGGGTAGCTGTCATCTTCACTTCCAAAAATCTGGGCAACTATCCTTTGTGATAGGAATAGTTGCCAGAGTATTTTTGAAATAAATTATAATCAGATTAGCATCTATTTACGTCTACTCGTAGATGGAGACTTAATGAACTATTGTATTGAAATAATATAAAATGTAACACAATTTATAACTAATTATAAAGTTATTCGATGCAAAATATTCAACTTTAAATCTTTTACGTGTTCGTGAATTTCCCCGCGGAGATAACTACACACACAAGTAGAACCCATTCTCCTTTGTTAAGAATTCGCTAGGTTAGCTATTTATCCCATCGGGACATTTATCTCGGTTTTACCCTACTCGTGTCGTGCACGACGGTAAGAACTGTTTCGTCCTTTGCCCAAGTAGGAGGTTCCTCAGTCGGAACCCACACATATAGTAACGCCTAATGAAGGAAACAAAAGTCGATCCTTCCGTCCTGAAGCACTGACTAACAGGTTCACTGATAGGACTGACTTACTGACAGGTTCCTGGTAGGCTTAGGATACAAAAACGCGTAGTCGCAAGCTACTACTGGAATTACTGCACCCAGTACTAAACCACGCTGCACGCTGCGGCAGAGGCGGGACTCGACAGAAGGCGGACAGGTGTGTGCGTGGCTGCCTGCGGGGTGAATGATACACTTTGGAACACTTTGTATGTTTATTGTGTTTACGACTTAACACGATCCTACCAGAAAATTAAGCATATAAGTAGTAAGCATCAAAGGAAACTTATACACTTTCATACAATTTTGGGTCAAAAATGTAAAAAGATAAATACTTCTTCACACAAACACTGCTTCATACACTTAGATTCATTACGTAGATTCTCTTAACGAACGCGGTTTTTAAAAAATTCGGCACCGAGGCCCGTCCTAACGGCCGCTCTGTTGCAGGACTCGAAGCGCCGGTGCAGGACACCTCCAAGGACCTGTACTGGTTCTGAGCGGCCGCCGGACGCGCCGACGCCCGGACTGGCCGCTGGGAGGATGCGTACATTGTGACGTCACTCCGCATCTTCTGCTACCTTCTCCTCGGTCCGATAGCTGCTGGATATTCCGTGAAGGTGACACACCGACGTGCGGTTCGGCCGCGCGCGGCCCGAGTGACTTAATCTGTACCGGAATACGATTGAAGACGTTGTCGATATTTAAACGTTCCGAGATGTTTAACATGTATTTAGTAGGTACTATCGTACTCGACACTCGGTACTCGTACGCGATCCGCGCTTTATTTCGAAATGACCAAGCTCAGTCGCCACTCGATCCGCTCGCCGCTCCGTACTATGTAAGGTACTCGTACCGTGTAGATGTCGATCGAGGTTCCCGAATGATACGTACGGGCCACCGTGGCAGAATTGATATTTCGATATTCGATATGTTTCAAGATAGCCGGATGTCCGGTCGACGTTTTCTTCCACTAAGCGCTGTACTAATAACTGAAATATAAATTGATGAAGGAAAGGTCGTGCTCGGGCCGAGCCGTCGACGGCCGCGTCTCGAGCTTCACCGGCTCTATGACTCGGGCGTGTCCGGTATTACTATGAAGGCGATTCGTTGTCACGGCGGTCGACTATATCGAGACGTTAGTCCGGTGGTGGAGTGCTGCAGCTCCCCCGGGGGCGGTCCGGGGGGAGGAGCGGTAGATTAGTTCGTATTTATGTAAAGTTCAAATAGAGTTGTGCGTGGAAGCGCGCGAGTCGTCTGTGATAACCGTCGAACCCGTGAAGTAGGTCGGGGTCGCGTCGGCCGCGTCGCGTCGGCGGGCAGCTCGCAGGCCGCGGCGCTGCGGCGCGGTGCGGTGCGGTGCGGCCGCAGTCTGTACATACATTTAGTGTAAGCTGTGAGCGAGCAGGGCCGGAGTGGGCCCGCTGCTGCCTGTATTTCCTCAAATTGTAGATACGTATTTTAACTACCTGATAGAAGAAAGCTATTATAATTAAAGATTTTCCTTATGTTATAGTGTATTATTTAGATTCAATAAAATATCGTTTAGTATGTCAATTAAATGTATCACACTTCATAAAGTGTACAATATAACGCGGTGCCGGCTGTCGACATGTCGTGCGAGCGGTGTGCCGAAACAGGAAGACGGACGGACAGGGTGACGGTCGACGCTGCGGTTTATCGTACACTGTTGTATTAGAGAATTGTAGTACATTTAATGGCAAGAACCTCGTGATATCCACAGGGTAGGATGACATTGTAAAGACGATCAGAAATGTCGACGCATCGATCACGTCGACGATTTATTTTAAAATGTGGCTGATGCAGAATGATCTCAAAAATAGCGTTGGGAGGTTCCTTATTATTATTTTTAAACGCGGCACCGCGTCGACGGTCGGTAAAGGTTTAGCAAAATCCACCGCTTCAAGGTCTAAGGATCTAAAATATTATCCGTTATTACAATATCATTCATACGCTGTGCGATAAAATATTACATGTGCAATATTACTGCCGCATTGCTGGCCGCACGCTGGCCGCAGGCCGAGCCGCACCGACCGCGACCGAGTGGAACAGAGTATCGGAATGTGATGAAAATTCGCTCGTCTTGACTTGTCGTGACGCGTTGGTCACAAGTTGCTATATTGAAAATAGCGCAATATGCCGGGGGTTGCGGTGCGGTTCGGCGCGGTCCGGTGCGGTCCGGTGCGGTGCGGTGACGCTCCTCAGTATTGTATCTGTAGAGTTGTGATTAGCTTCAAGAGCGGGCTCAATAAATGTTAATTGTAAACTCTGATGTTCGTTTTCTTTCACCTTCATCACTCCTCGCCGTTTCGAGCTTCGCAAAGTTCTCAATAACAGCATAAATTACTTAGAAATGTGATAAACTGATTTTGATTTCGAAATAAAACCTAATGCTAAAGGGTGAATTGAGTGGTTCGGACGGAAGCGGGATTCGTCTGGTGCTGCTGGCTGAGGAAAGTCCGGCAACCGGTGGACGATACGTCAATGAAATGAAATGAGGACACTTCAGACCTTTATTGTATATATATTACTTAACTGAGGCTACCCTTACTTACACGCGTCACGCGTAGACTCGTGTACGACTCGCTAGAAATAAGTTGACTTCGCGAAAGTGTCCGATCCTTGCAGATCTTTCTGTTCTGTTGTGAGTGCTGGGAGTGTGAGGCGCTCCCCCCGCCCCCCCCCCGGCGCCCCTCCCCCGGCGCCGCCCGCAAATAGCGCCATTAGCGGCGGCTATTTGTAAACAGTCCGCACCGCGCCGCACCGCACTCGAGACGTGTCGGAACACATTCCTCCGTTTTCTCCAGAGTGGAATAAATAAATCGTAAAATAAACATTGCCGCGGTGTGAATTAGTCGCGGCACTTATTTATGCTAATGGGCCGGGAGCGGCCGCCTCTTTAAGTAGGTGACAAATTTGAAACATTTCACTTATTATAACGCAATCCTTTGTTGCACGCGAAGAAAATACATGCTTTAAAAAATACTATTCCTATAATTCGAGATTACGGCAAAATATTTCATTATTTTTGATATGATGGAATTGGCAAATTAATTTATGTCAAAATACTGCCTGCAATTGCTTCTCAAACATAAAACTGTACGTGCAGTTGTTGGGAAAATTCTAAACACTAAGCATCATTGTCCTTCTGCCCTTATTCCACTCTAAGTGGGGTCGGCACGACGTGTTATAAACATGTGATCGTCTCATGATTCGTCTACGTATTACGACTGGCCGCCTGCCTGATGTCGACTTACCTTAGCCGCTTTAATGACCCTTCGGTAAGAAAGAGGTTGCTCTATTCCACTCAGCCGGGTACCACTCGGCGAACTAAACACTACGCGAATATAATTAATGCACATTTACGTGGTCTGCGGCGCCCCCGCTCTGCACGCGTCTACGTGTCTCTGTACTCTGATTCCTTTAACTATTGTTCGACATACGCTAATAGTTATTTTCAGTGTAGGGTAAAACCGGTATAAATGCCGCACTTTTTGAAAAAGCTACCTAATTTTAAAAATATTTATTTTACGATTTTTAATATTTATTAATCTATCTAGTTCATTCGATTGTTCATGTTTATAGGCAGGTATATTCATATTTTTGAAGCTATTAAGTACAGATTTTGTAAAAAATAGCTTTTCATGTAACCTTTTTTGAGAAAATAGATGCCTACCTGTATAGATGGTTGCCCCACCATGGAAATACTGACAAGGTTAGACGCCCTTTAGGCCGTCTATGTGAAAATCCAAACCAATTGTCAGGTATAACAGCCGGCAATAAATAATTAATCGATATGTATTATTTAATGTAATCCTATAGTCAGTGTTACTCTTTAAACAGAAATTATCTTTTTAAAAAACAATGGTTACAATAATGAAATAATTATGTGGTTTATCACCATGATTTTGTTCATATTTAATCGAGAGCTGACTGTAGGTTTTCGAAAGTATTTAATTTTAACGGTATATACTATATACCTACAATATAATATATAGCACCAAGGAGCCTTGCTCGGTAATTTTATTAAAAAGATATAAAAAAATTTAATAAAAAAATAAAGGAAGGGTTGGTGATATCTAGGAATTTAAACTCAAATTCAAAATATTCTTTATTTAAGTAAACTTGTAAACCAGTGCTTTTGAATCGTCAACTGCTGGTTCGGAAAGCTGTTTTCCGAGAAGAGCCAGCAAGGAACTCGGCGGTTGCTCTTTCCAAAGAATAATTCTTATTACTAGTTACATATAGTCATTACCATGTATGAGGTCGAAGAATATCTATATCCACGCATTCTTATCGTCTAAGTAATCCTCAATAATAATAATTAGGATTAATAAGTGGGCTTTCTGTATTAGCTTTTTTTTTTAAATAGTGTTTTTAAACTGCTGTAATGATAAAGTCGTTATGGCAGGCTGTCTGGAGGACCTTAACGCAATGCTCGACGACCTCAGCAGAGTATCTCAACAGGTGGGCCTTAAAATGAACATGAGTAAGACGAAAATCATGTCAAACTCACATGTTCCGCTCCACCCGGTCATCGTTGAGAACTCTGCACTCGAAATTGTAGACGAGTACATATACCTGGGACATACGGTCCAGCTGGGTAGGTCCAATTTCGAGAAAGAGGTTAGCCGCCGAATCCAACTCGGAGGGGCAGCGTTCGGGAAGCTACGCGAGATCTTTACGTCCGAAATACCTCAGTGTCTGAAGACCAGGGTCTTCGAACAGTGCGTGTTGCCAGTGATGACCTACGGATCTGAAACGTGGTCGCTCACTATGGGCCTTATAAGAAAGCTCAGAGTCGCTCAGCGGGCGATGGAGCGAGCTATGCTCGGAGTGTCTCTACGAGATCAAATCAGGAATGAGGAGATCCGTAGGAGAACTAGAGTCACCGACATAGCTCAGCGTGTCGCGAAGCTGAAGTGGCGCTGGGCGGGGCACATAGTGCGGAGAACCGATGGGCGCTGGGGTCTTAAGGTGCTGGAATGGCGACCCCGCACCGGAAAGCGCAGCGTCGGTAGACCCCCTACGAGGTGGACAGACGACCTCAAAAAGGTCGCAGGGAGCCACTGGATCCAGGCAGCGCAAGATCGTGTGGTGTGGCGATCCCATGAAGAGGCCTATGTCCAGCAGTGGACGTCCATCGGCTGAAGAAGTAATGATAAAATTAAAGTAGATTTTGGAATTTTATTATAGAATCTTATAGGTACCCAAAGTCACAAACGACTTATGCACTTTTGCCAGGCGCAAAGCAGGAACTGTAAGCTTATATCGGTTCCTTTTTGTCTATTAAATACATCGACAATCTTTTTATAATTATGTATATATACATAATTCCAATTAATGATAAGAATTAATATACACACATAAAATCATCATAATCGTGTGCATCATTTTTTGTTAGACATTAGTGGGTGCTATATATGCTATGCATAGCACGGTGCCGTGCATATGAAACAACTACAAGGCTTTTCTTCGACTTCAGAACAATTCTCAACGCCATGACACGCGTGCGCGGTCCGCAACGTGTTGCCGCTGAGCCTTCTATTTTCAACGATGATTGCCATGGATGCGATGGGGGGTGGAGGGATGGAGGGGTAGATCTAAGAGTATCTGTAACGACTATTGTCAAATACCGGAGGTTTGAGGGATTGGGGCTTTTACTTATACAATTAATTCTTTGTTGAGAATTCAGGAAGTTAGGTATTTAGAATTCGAGGCATCTATCCCATTGCGGTATCTATCCCGGTTTTACTCTATTATTAATTTTCCCTCAACTGTATTATGTACAACACAACACAGTACCACACGAAACCTTTCAGGAAAACAGAATATAAATTTAAAAAATACCTATGTAACGCGACGCACCGGGGAAGAATATTACATAAAATGACACTATATGAATTCATTGCCACATGTAGATTCGGAGAGCATCGCCAACGGGTCTTTCACAGCATTCCTAGATTGAATGTACCGGAAGATCCATCATTTACGATGCCGCTTAGGTGTAGTGATCCAGCAGGACGCACATTAAACCCTTAAGAATTGTTAAGCGAAGTGGATCCAACGAACATTTTGTATTGGGACTCCAAAAGCACTTCTATAGCGCAAAGCAAAGTACTAGTAGCGCCATCTGTTATTCCAATGAGGGAAATGTGTTAACTGCATTACGAGTACGTAATACACCTATAGTTAATATTTATTAACTAGCTGTGCTTGCGGCTTCGCCCGCGTGGAATAGGATATTTAATTGAAATTTGAACATAAAAGTCGTTATTGTGTGTTAACCGTGAGAGATAGAGACATACTATCGCGGACTTCTTTGTAGTATTTTTATAGATCTACAATTCTCTAGTCCATTACTTTAGCTGCGCTGCTTTACGGAGCGCACGCGACTAAAGCTCCCAGCAAGCAAGTTTTTAAAAAACTGTGCGATCTCTACACAATTTACATAATACCGATATGTACTATTTACCTAAACCATTCGGAAGTATTGTACTATCTTTTGGTGAAAATCGTGCAAAAATCCATTCAGTAGATTTTGAGAAAATCGATTACATATAGACAGACAGCTTTTTGGGACATTGCTTTATAATAAGTAGGTATAGATTTGTATTTATATTATGTGAGCGAGGAAACACATGAGACCTAACAGCAGCCCACCAGTAAAGGTAGGCGACGGGAAAAATGAATTCAAAATGTAAAAAATATTTTAGACTATACAATAAAATTTAAAATCATAAAGAACAGAAAATAAACGCGAGATACAAATGAATTTAATATGATCGTTCTCCTTCCAGATCATACATAAGAACTGAAAAAAAAACTATGTTTAGACCAATTAGCTTTATATCAGCGCTCCGGACGACTTCCGCTTGTAATTATGTAGACAAATATATTGGATCAACATTAAACTTAACTAAAAGCTTTGCGATTTCGTCGTGGAGTCTATCTCCGTGATGATGCTTCGGTTGCGGGGCGAAACGATTGTTGAGTTTGGGATAGTGAACGTGTGTAGTGCTTGTGTGTTGTGGTGGAAGTGGTGGAGGTTTGTGCATGTGTTTTTACGAATCCTGCACGTATCGGGTATGAAAATACGGATAGTCCACTGTACATTTAACACTATATATATTTTCTATTTACTGTCTCGCGGATTATAGCAAAATAATTTTATTATTACTTTTGTATTATTACTTTTCAACTAAAAGAATTATTGCATCTTAAAAGGAATTCTTCGAAACATTGATTCCAAGCAGTGTACAGAATGAAACCGTGTGGAGTCTGCTTCCTCACAACAGATCACATCTGTGGCAACTTTAACGTCGGCGGACTGATCTATAATGTAATGAGGTACGTCTCGGCGGCGCGGGAGGTACCGACGGATGGACCGCGAACGAACAATAGCTGTCCGTAGGACAGTTCTATAGTTATTGGGAGGTAAGCTCATGTTTTATTCATAAAGCACAGGTATTATAAACGCATGCCGATTCAGTGCTGACACAGCACAATCGGGAAGTTCGAACTGAAGCTTCCGAGGTCAGGAATTACAGGGCACATTCCGTTTGCAATGTGTAGTTCCTGCAGTAACTTTGGTAACTGGTGCAATTTAATACGTTATGAACGGTTTTATTTGAGCTATCTCGTCGAGCTGCACGGGAAGGCCGTGGGTCATATCGATTATAACGATATTCGTACGAAGTCGACAGGACAGTGATTTTCTGTCTGACACGAGAAACTCGGCCCCCGATCGACCATTCGCGTCTCATCTTATCGGGCCGACGTCTACGGTCCGTAACTGCGAGCAAATCGGATAGTAGAATCATAAGATTATGTTATTTCAATAGGAGAATGCAAAATTTTGGTTATCGTAAACTGCACTGGTTTTATCTCGTTCACCCGCTACCGACCGCCGCGACCCACGGTATCACCCCGGGACGTGTCGGCGCAGCTCTCGGCGACGCCGGGCGGCGCGAGCAGTCAGTCGGCAGCCGCGCGCCGCGCCCGTGATTTATGGCTAGGAAAGAGATCCGTCTTATTAAACGGGCGCTCCTTAATGAGATCTCACGTAATGCCGGCGCGCGGGCCCGGGGCCGGCGGGTGCGGCGCACGTGTGGCTGCGCGCCGCCCGACACCGAGCTGGGTCGTGATATATCGCCGCTAGCGGCTGCGAGCCGCGGCGAGCCCGTCGCGGCGGACGGACAAAAACTAACACGCAGCCGTCATACTTTTTTTACTCGTTATTTCTGCCGGATCGTTGTAACTTTATGAAAGACCCGCGGTACGCCTGCGATGCACTTCGGTAAAGTTTTTCGCCGGATCCGATGTAAGAAAGTCGCAGCGGAGCGACACCAGCACGGTGATCTCTCGGGCTTTAACGATCGTAAATTCGCTAATACGATCGTTTCTAATTGATTTATTTATTTCTTGAACGATTATAGCGAGTACCTACATTTTACACCTATACTTGAGAGAAATGCACCAGATTAACATCGTTTATTGTTGGTGTATAGCAATATGCAGACCGAATAGACCTAGGCCTGTGCTAGAGCTAGCGAGAGTCAACAAATTTTTCTATTTTGCTTAATGCCAGGTAACGACGAATATGAACAAATATATTATATAAAAAAAATATGTATATGAACGGTATGAGTAACGAAAAAAAAGAAAATATTATAAAAAACTTATAAACCTTTCTGTGTTACCAAAAAAAAAACAAAAAATACAATAAACTCTCCACATCAATATAATTTTGTGTGTTGTGTGTGTGTGTGTGTGTGCGTGTTACCATCACATCAATAATAAGTTGGAAGATCTAAGTCCGACCGCTAGCGAAGACCGGTACGAGTTCTTGCCGCCGCAGAACCGACCTCGGGCCCGCCATCTAACTATACCACTCGCAACGAGTCCACCCTGATCTACCTACCGACAGTACCTAGTATAGTGGCCGCGCGTGACCCGTGCTGTCATAATAATAGGACAATTTGTATTCTCCCAGCGCCGTGCGAGGTGTCCGCTATCGGCTTGTCGCGGCAGGACGGATGTCTCCGCGAGATCTCGTTTGTCTCCACAATCAGTATTGAAATAAACTAAAACGAACGTAGCCGTTCGCCTCTTCATAGCCTAGACGCGGAATGTTATTCTACATCCGTCCTTCCGCTATATGCCTGTATGAAAATGGCTCTCTAGGAAAATGTCAAACTGTTAACTGTGTGAAATAGTTCGGGTGTCTGCCGCTCGACGTCGGCGGCGGGAGCCGAGCGCCGCCCCTCGCTCGGGGAATGCGGCACATATATGGCTATATAAATGTTAGTTGACTAATTATTTGCTAAACATTAACTGCAATCGAACTGGCACATTAAATTATATTGTCGTTTTTATAACACCTATTTGCCATTCTGAGTGTTTACGGAAAAATCATAAATAGTAATAGGTCGTTAATGGCTAACGCATGCGGAAGCGGCGCGGCGCTGGCGGAGCGAGCGGCTCGTTAAATGAGATAATTGTCGGTATTAATAGCACTAGCGGACGAACGCTCTGCCGCGGCCTGCAGCGCGGCGGACGCCGGGCCCGCGGCGAGCGCTGCACGCGAATACCTACATCTTTACATAACTCAAGTCACCTACTGAATTAACTGTATCTTAAATAACTCCTCAAACTGTCGACTCACGCCTCTCGGACGTGTACAGTGTTGTGGATACTTGAACTTGTAAGTTAGGATGCCGGCCTACTCGGAGTGCACAGGGTAAGGCCGCGCTAATCCGTGCGCGCGGCGCGGCCGCACGTCCGCCGGGATTAGCGCGCGACATCTGGCCGGCTGCCGCGGCTTAACCCGGCTCAGGAGGAATCCATTAAGTAAACGAGCGCTAACAGCTCCTTTCCACAATACGTTCCCGAAAATAGTTCCGGGACGTCGACACTCACTAATTGTGTTAACGGTTGTTTGTGGAGACACTCGTCAGTTATGGATTGTTGTTTTGACAACGCTATCGGAATAGCTCGAACGGACCGGCCGCGCGGAGCTCGAGCGGGGCCGGCGCGGCGGGCTGCCCGTCATCATCTTTAACCGATGAACGAGAACATTCTTCAAAAGATCAAGAGATCGAGCGCGTCTACTTTCTTTTAGACCTAACGTATTTATCAGTGAGAAGTTTACAAATGTTGCGTATTCTGTGCGGGGACGTTCCTTAGAATTCGGTATTCGGTGATTTTAGTAGTTAAATATTCTATTTACAGCCCGCGAGACTCGCTTCTAACGAATGAAATAAAATACGTAAAAGTGTTCACTTCATCGGGAATCGCACACTCGTACCGTTTGCATTTCACTCCCGCGACTCGAGAGCTCTCGCGGCCCGACGCCAGCAGACGGAGCGGCGGCGCACGCCGGCGTACTGCCGGGCGGCCGTTTTTTAATAAAATACAAAACTGCTTATGAAATTAAGGCTCTCGTCGCCGGCGACGATACCCCAAACCTACCGAGGCCGTCGATCGATCTTCGGAAACGGATCCGTTCGAGTCGGTCGTAACGCGCGAGTCGTCATTCCCGCGGGCATTAATGACGGTGATTTAGGGCGCTTTTATTAGTAGATAACGGCAGTTTTACAATGGGCGAGGGAGGGGGGCGGGGGGGGCGCATTAGTGCGCGCTAAAAATACGCGGCGACATTTACCTTTGTTTTAATCCGAACTAAATCGGTCGGCCTCGTCGCCCGCCGGCGATAAATCCCGCGCGGAATGCCGCCCGCCGCCCGCGCCGCCCGCCCCTCTGCCAGAACAATCGGCCCGACGCGGTGATCCCGCGCGTATTTCCGACGAGCCGCTCGTCCCATTATTCACGCGATAGATCTGTAGCGAACGCTTCTAGAATCGTCCGCGTGCTTCGTATATCGTTTCCGACAAACTACATCGTTTTATTTAAATATATATATATATATATAGCGCTACGAATCTTTGTCGCTCGAACATTAAACAAAACACTAAACGCAATATAGTAGCGCGCGTCTTCTGATATCGCACGTTACCGTAAGATAGAGAGTAACAGAGAATAACAGAGAGTAACCGTAATACGGCGCCGCGCCCCGTCCGGTGCGCGGCGCCGTATTGTTAACTCTCGGTCGTACGCAACCCGCCTGTCGTGTCCGTATCGTGTCGTCCCCCGCTCGTCGCGCCTCGTCCCGGCCGATTTCAAGTTCACCGTCCGCCCGGACGCGACGTGTCGCGGCTGTCGTTAAGTAATATATACAAGTAAGCGTTACTTTGCGAAATTCCATAGTACAGAACTAATGGCAATATTTCATAGTACTTTTGTAGATTTTTAGCCACTATACCATTTAGAATTATACCATTGCTTTTGCAATGGTATAATTCTTTTGTTACCATCCGCGTTTCTACAAACGCTTCTTTTCTTTATGGACGTAGACACGTCAGACGTCGACATTATCACGTAAATCCATAGGAACTTACGGAAAGTAATAAAAAAAAATAGAGAAATATATGTTAGTATTTACGACATGCATACGTTATAAATAGGAAATCGAGTGAAAACTACTTTCGATTGCAAAATTTATTACAATCACATTTTACATCTTATTTGGATCAACGATCTACGAAGAGCCGGAACATTATCAGAGCCAATTAAATATATTGGATGTTTGTGACATTCCATTCCGGTCGTATTCCATTGGAATGTAAAAAACGTTCTACATTGTATCAAAGCACTACAGATGGAATTCACTTTTTTGTCAAAAAATTTGAACTCTGTTACAAATGTATGTATATTATGAGTGATAGAACGGCGAACGAAATATCATACATAAACTGTAATATTTAATAAAATATTTGCTGTGAATCAATGCAATGTCTAACCACAGTCAATAAAAACCAATAGCGTTTTGTAATATCTCCTGTAACGCGAAATCAACAAGATCGCTACCCCGGTCACCGGGACGCACGGCACTCGGTCGCCAGGCCGCCATTGTTGTGGTTACGACATATCCGTTATCCTGTGCTAGAGACACGTATATTCTACGACGCAGTTGACCGAACCGCAATACGACGGAACGAAAGTAGAGTGAGTCGAAGGAGACGCCTCACTTCGTGACTTCCGCCGTCAGTCCGATCACGAGTCGCAGCGTGCTGGCCGGCAGCACGGCCGCGGCGGGCCTCGTGCGGGCGGGCCCCGCAGGGCAGCGTCCGAACGACGATCGTTCGCATTCAACAAGCGTGCCGCCAGTGACGCCGGACGACCTTTTTTATGCTCATTAAAATAGCGCAATGTTAAGATAAGAAAGTAGTAAATCAACACTCAACGTTGACATATTGGTTTCCTTTAAGTGTACGTCTCGCTCGCGTGATAGATAAATACCAGCACAGATGAAACAATGGTCTGTCAGCGTCCGCCGCCGCCGCCGCGACGCGGCCCGGCTCGTAGTTTGTGAAGAGGATCGATTTAATTACGTTAATAAATAGCTACACGAGTCGTACACGGCTCCGAACAGACACGCCTGTTTCCTTCCATTTATTATTAACGCCACTCCGTTTAGCCACGATTAATTAATTTGTCGTTTATGGTTTTTCGAGTCGGCGTTCGGGAGTTCGAGGCTGCGGTCGAACAGTGTGAAGATGAAACGAAAAAAAAATTAACCACCGTTGATTTTAAACGTACTATTTGAATGGATACCGTCATGAAGTAACTCGGTACGTTTGTATGACGAAATGAATCGCACCGCAACAGTCGTTAACAACTTGAAAGAGCTGAAAACAATTAAATCCATCAAACTTTAGGCTCTACCGATTCGCACCGGAGTAGCGCGGTAGACCTAGAGCTTCGTCTCTTCTCTCTTTTAAAAGGAGAGACGAGAGCTACTCTATCCTTTTCTCGCGAGCAGGCAGCGGGGATAGCAATAATCCTGTAAATAAAAAAACATACTCCACTCCAGAAGCCAAAAGGGGCTCGGTGACGACTCAGGCTCTCGTCTCCGATAGCGGCCGCGCGCCTCGCGGTGCCGCGGCTGGACCGTTATGTTGTTATTATGCCATGCAAAAATGTTTTCGAGGCGAGTTCCTCGGCCAAAGCCCCCCCCCGGCCCCTCCCCGCCGCCGCTGCTCTCGCTGCATGTCGGAGCAGTACGAACAAATTAAGGCGCTGAACAGAGCTGGCGCAAATTCAGATTTCGGCATATAAGCCACGCCCACAATTTCTGCGACGGCGTAGCGACAAACTTAATTTTTTAACACCCATTGTAGGTGTACACTATTTTATCCAAACTTTTTTTGTACAATTTATTTAAAAAACTTATGTCTAATTAATCTTATAAAACTAAGTATGCTGAAACTATAACTAAACACCTAAAAAAGGACATATTATCAACAAGGAATAGTCACAAAAGGCGGCAGCTAGCGACACACGTCCGTATAGCAGCGCGCCTCAGCGATCACTGTCTATATTCGTAGATGTAAAAGAGAAGCGAGACGATGACTCGTTTCAGTTTTGCTATTTTCTAAAAAATATTTAATTTGAATGAAATATCTTAATTAATTCAAAATTTAAATCTTACATTCTCTTTATATTATAATGATTTATTAGTCTTATTAATTTTACCAATTTTTGTTGATAAATATTAGAGATATTTAAGATAAAAGTAAAAATCAGAGGTCTATTTACCAATTTTTTTTATCGAAAAAAAGTATCGTAATCATGTTTTGAAATCTTACATTCTCTCTGAGATATGATGTATATTAACATATATTTTTCTTTTAATCGTCATCCCTATAGCTTTTGTTAAAAACGTGTTTAAAGTCAGCCTATTTGGCTCTGTTCAGCGCCTTAACCAAAAGGAGCACCGCGCGTGGAGCCGTTTATTGCGGCCGCGCGATTTATTGAGGAGCGTTCGACGTCGTACTCTATTTAATAATACTCGTATCAATGGCACGACGAGATCATAGTTCTCGAACGCAGAGCATGCGGTGAGGAAACGATACTTCACGGACCACGAATATGTAGGCATGTTAATTTTATAAAGAAGTACTTCTAGTTGCGCCCTCGTTAGCGACAGCTAACATTAAAAAATAACCTCAACTATATTTATAATATTATGTGTCATTGTTGCAATGTGAACTTTCTCTTCTGCAGTGGTCAATACGAGTTGCCGATGTCGGGAGCTCAGTAGAGCGATCCTCGTGCCTCCTCCCTGCCTACTCCTGCGGCTGGCGCTCTATCGAACATACGAGCTACGACCGAGCCGGTCCACTCGTCGACGTAAATCTTGTCGCGAGCCGCCGCCGTCCCATAAATCGCAGCCCTCGCCACACCCTCCTAAATATAAACATATTGTCGTGGCTTCCTGCCGGTTCCGAGTGCCTCTAATATATTTATACCCTGGCACTTAGAGGGGCCGATGTTGTACGCCGTACCGTGGATGTACTTAATTATTCTATAAACGAACGAAACTGTCACAGCATATTGTCCGATTCGATTCAGTTCTTTCGGGAAGCGGTGTAGTGGTAATTCCCACTAGCACCGTGCACGCATTGCGGTGCGAGGTGACCGTATATCTGAGCGACGCTCCCGCGGCACTCAGCAGTGACGATCGTAATTATGGAAGTGAATATTAAGAGTCGCGCACACCGAAATCTAAACACGACACCATTCGTCGACTACTAAATGCCGAGAGCTAAAATTAATTTTTATGTTATTTTATGGACTTAAATATATTCACAATTAACTTACAGCATCTTATTAATGTGAACATGTATGTATTTCAAATCAAATACAAAATTATATTAACTGAGATTAATATTAGATATATTAGCAATAAATAAACCTTTTTGAAGGTATTTTTCTCACACTTTCACCTTTTATGGTATGTGATATCTCAATAAATATAATTGTATTTTACTCGCAGGATGACATTTTTACAAACGTTTCGGTCGGCTGTACGGCCGTCACGATAAAAATATAACTGCTTTCGTGGGGCGTAAGTGACCAGAAACACATATATCTAATCTCGGGGTCGAACCCGTGCATTTTTGTTGAGGTAATTCGCTAAGTTATTATGGCTTCGTTCAGAACTACGGTCATCGTACAGTTCGGGGTCGGTTTATCGCCTACCAGGGGACCAGGCGGTAGTGACAAATGAAGACCTTATCTATCAAATAGAACATGATGTGATTATGCTTTTTTACAGTTAATTTAATTACGGAGTCTACAATACCCCTCTACAATAGGTAGGTGCGGTGCCACTGTGCGATGGCCACAGGAGCGATCGGTCCTGCAGCCACACACGGCGGTGGGAGGCAATCGTAACTCTCAGTACTGCCACAAACAACACGCACCCGCCAGTCGCTCGCATCTCCATACCATCCGGGCGTTATCACAGTATTTCAATAGCTAATGACACCCTCAGCCTTTGCTGCATAATTTCGCGCGGAGCGTTCGAAATCGGCACGCGGCCGGGGTCGGCGCCCGATAACGCGGCGACACGTTGCAGCAACACCTACAACGGCAGGCTTCATATTCACCTAATTATTTCCCATAATTACGAATCTTTACGTCCGCCATCCCGGAAGGACGATCGAAGATAATCACTCAAGATAGGGCCAGTTGACTGTAGCAGAGCTCCGCCCTTCGCGCGACAGCTCTACGCCAAATTCCTAACATGAAATAAATCTAGTAAGAAATTACCATACGTACATTCATTCCGTGTCAGAAACTCCATCGTCCTGCGACCTATCCTAGACGTCAGTGCACGCAGGACGCCACCACTGAGCCGTTCGTCAGACGATGTTACGTCATAACTGTCATACGAATATTCGTAGGTAACGGTAAGCGAGCACGACAGGCTCCAGCTCGTCTGAAATCGAGTGAAGGCGGTCCTGGCTTGGAGCTGTGCCTGTATGGTCAGAGAAGCGGTGGGCAGTCGGAAGGTGCAACTTGTAACTGTTCGCAGCCACACCTGGAAATGACACCTTCATGACAAAGTGTCGCTTTATCAGTATATAGATAGTATCTCTTTGGCGCAATGTTCGAGCATATTATTATTACGATATAATTTATAGAATTAGGCGTTACTTTGCAGAGATCCAGAATACAAAAATAATAATAGAATTATTTTTCTATAATCCGCGATAAAATAAATAGAAAATATATATAATGCTAAACGTATAGTGGACTATCCGTTTTTTCATACCCGATACATGCAGGATTCCATCGGAAAGCATTTGTTTTGCGATTTTGTAGTGGAGTCTATCTTCTGATGATGCTTCGGTCGGGTGGCGAAACGATTGTAGAGTTTGTGATAGTGAACGTGTGTAGTGCTAGTGTATTGTGGTGGCGGTGGTGGAAGTATGTGCATGTGTTGTTAGAAACGGATAGTCCACTATACATATCTATTCGCGCCTACTGCGTGCCCTTCGATAGCCACAGTTGGTGAGCGTCATCAGGACAGGCAGACAACCGGCAATGTCTCCACCACGAATAATCAAAGGATACTGACCTTTCACTGGTTGCTTCGTAGGGTATGGCGACCGCGCCGCTCCAGCCGGAGTATATCAAAGCTACTTTTATTCGTGGAATCACTAATGTTTTGTTCTTCTGTTTTATTAATTTGCACAACCACCGAATTATCTTTAATATTTATAATAAATGTCCACCGAACACCGATATTAACACTAAGTGACCGCGAGTACCGATTTCACCGTGTTGCGCGGCCGACCGATTTCTCTTTTTGTTTCTTGTGACATTTTTGTGCCACCTACCCGCACCGCCTCAGGTGCAGTAAGCCCCGATTACCCTCGGCGGAAAAAATTGCCCGAACAATATATTTAGCATTATATATATTTTCTGTTTACTTTATCGCAAATTATAGCAAAATAGTTTTATTATTACTTTTGTATTATTACATTATGTTGTTCGGCGCAATCTATTTATCGCATTAATTATTTTAAATGTAGCATTTATGTAGTTACTTTGAAATGTCATATTGTGTTTGATTTAATTAATATAATTATTAGGTTATGTAACTGACGATAATTTTTTTAGCAAAATAATGTTCTCGTTACTTTTGCTAAACTAATTTGTTTCAACCATTTCAAAGAAGTCTGTCGTTATTCCTATTCATCAATCAGGATAACGAGGCGATATTAATATTGAAATGAAATGAAATGAAATGAAAAATCGTTTATTCTACAGATGTGATACATAATACACACACATATACATATTTATATATTTATACATATATCTACAAACTAAACTAAATTTTAATGTATGTAGCACAGTGCAGAAAAGGCCTTAGCTCAGCATAATACTGTGTGCCTCGAGAAAGAAGCACACAGAACTGATTTTCAGCTAAAGCCTCGTGAGTTGCGTCACGGACAATCACTGATTGAACTGACTACCTCTGTCAGTCCTATCTAGTGTTCAATATAATCATTTACTTAAATATGCTAAATATACTAGCTGTAATTATGCTATCTTTAACTAAGTATATAGGTATTACTATTTTAAATATATAGAAATAAATATATAGAAATAATATTTTAAAAAGAAATAATAAGTAATATTGTTAACAATATACATACTAAAGATAAGAGAAATCCGCTACCAAATCCTGAAACTGTACTTGCTTTTCCAATAAAAAGGTCTTCAATAATTTCCTGAACAAAAACTTAGACTTAGACCCTTTTATTGGCGGAGGAATATTATTCCAGCATTTGGTGGCGGAATATTTAAAAGAGCCTTTGAACGCTGCAGTGCGATGAAAAGGTATCTTGAGTTGATTTCGGCAACCTCTTAGAAGTTTCTGTTCTGAGCTATCCGCCCATTTTAGCTTTTCAAAAAGGTATAAAGGCTTCCCAGTTTTAATTAATTTATAAAGTAACCCAGCTAAATGAAATTTCCTCCTAGGTCTCATCTTTAAAAGACGGTGATTATTTAAGTAGGGTGTGACATGATACCGCGGAGGAATGCTAAAACAGAAACGTGCACAGGAATTTTGAACACGTTGGATAAGACGTTTCGTTCTGGCTAGTAGGCGAGGCCCATAAACCATATCTGCGTAACTTAACTTTGACAAAACCAAAGTATCGACTAGCTGTATACGCAATTTTTCCGATAGATATTTGCGGAATTTATATAAAACCTTTAGCCGATAAAAGCAGTTACGCACTGCTAAGGTTACATGCTCTTCGAATCTAAGATTGGAGTCAATAAGCAATCCTAAGTTCCGTGCAGTTTTAACTTGTTCTAATGCACTACCTCTTACGTGAACGTTAATGGATGAATGACTTAACTTTTCAAGTTGTTTAGCCCCTCCAAATATCATGAACTTTGATTTTTTTGGGTTTAATAGAAGTGAATTATTGTCGGACCATACTGCTATTCGGCTCAGATCACTATTAATTAAATCAACAGCAGTAAGATATTCTTGCGGCCTAAAAGATAAGTATAATTGTACATCATCTGCGTAAAGATGATATTTACAATTTATAATTTGCTTGTTGATGTCTGCGCAGTATAAAATAAAAAGTAGTGGTCCCAAAACTGATCCTTGCGGAACACCTCTTGGAACCAATGCCGGAGTAGAAATGTATCGATTACCGTCATCGTGCCACAGTTCTACAAATTGATTCCGATTATTTAAGTAACTCTCGAACCATTTTACAGTATCGTGATCAAAGCCGTAATATGATAATTTTGATAGTAAAAGGGGGCAACTAATGCTATCAAAAGCCCGAGAAAAATCTAGTAGCACCAGTAGAGTGCATTTCCCAGAATCTTGTGCCGTTAATAAATTATCTGTCACATCTAAGAGTGCAGTTACAGTACCACGACCCGCTCTAAAACCTGACTGAAATTCTGGTAGAAGTTGATGATTTTCCAAAAACCTTGAAACCTGGGCATAAACAACCTTTTCCAAGATTTTTGAAAAACATGGTAAGATGCTGATTGGACGCAAATCTTCGGGTGTTAGCGGATTAGAACTTTTAGCAATTGGGTGAATTATAGCAGTTTTCCAACAATCAGGAAAAACTGAAGTTGCAATGGATGTATTAATAATAGATGTCATTAACTTAAGGCTATGAGGAAGAGTCATTAGAATCATGTCTAAAGATATCTCATCCGTTCCTACGGCATTAGAATGCAATTGTTTGATAATTTTAAAAATTTCCGAGCTATTTGTGGGGGAAAGAGAAAATATGTCATCTAACATTTTGTTAGATGCATAATATGAGAGTTGCGAGATAGAACTACAAGCTGTGCCTGGAACGTTAAGGAAATGCTTATTAATTTTTTCTGCATCAGTAAAATGGGCCGGTAAATTTATTGATTTTTTAGGTAGGACAGTTGACTTTAAATTATTCCACAATAATTTAGGTTTACTTATATTACTATTTATATTGTGATTGAAATATGCAGTTTTCTCATTATGAAACGCTTCTATGACTAAACGCTTGTACTGCTTATATACTTCTTTGTGTGACTCACTTTTAGATTTACGAAACCTTCTGTATGCATCATTTCTTAGTTTTATCATAAATTGTAAGTTACTTGTTATCCACGGAGTACTGAAATTTTTAACTCGTTTACATTTTTTAGGTGCATGATGATGAAACAATTGTTGAATGTACTTGTTAAAGCATGAGACCATATCATTTACAGACAGCAGAGAAGATAAATCATCCCACGGAATTTTATCTAGATCGCTGTTAAATTGCTCCAAATTAATTTTATTTAGTGGTCTGTACGTAATATGTTGTGGTACAATTATTTCTTTGTTTATACATAAGGTACAATCTAAAAAAGCATGATGTCCCAAAGGTGGAATATGCGTTACGCGAACACTGCTGATGGGAAGATCTGTACTTATAATGTCTATCAAAGATTCACTGGTTTCAGTGATATGTGTTGGTGAAGTTATTATTTGAGTTAATTGTAAGCAACTGAAGATAGTCTCAAGTTTCCTAGTTCTACCATCAATTTTATTTAGTAAATTAACGTTAAAGTCTCCAGACAATACAATAAAATCATAACTGGCCAGAGATTGTGAAGTATCTGTGATGACATCCAAAAATAAATCAAGGTTTAACCAAGGCGGCCTGTAAGCCGTACCAATGGCAATTTTAATCGAATAGATGATCACTTCAATCCACATTTGCTCAACCGTTTCATGGCGGGGAATTGGAAGTGCACGCACCCTTAAACCATCTCTGACATAAAACCCTACTCCTCCACCGCGACCACGGCATACAGTACTAGGTCTAGGTGTATGTAAAAACTTGTATCCTGATATAAAAGGCGCTAAGTCTTTTTGTCCACAACGAATCCATGTCTCATTAATCGCAACAACATCCAGCTTAAAAGAACTAAAAGCTGCGATAAATTCGTCGTGCCTACTCCCCAGTGACCCCGCATTTAGAAAACCAAATGTTAAACATTTATTACTATCGTATTTTATTAAGCAAGCAATCAAATAAATTCGTTATATTGTTTTCAACGCCCAGTGCCATCTTGCACGTACAGTAAATTAAAATAGAATTATGCATTAATATTACAGTTGTAATTGCAATAGTTGATATACAATAAATTTTACCCCTTAATAGATTAAGATTATATGGCTCTCTTATCTTACTCAAAACATCTACAACAGAATGTAAATTGCTATTTTTCGATAAAACTATACAACTAATATACAAAACGATGAAAAGACACTGTTCGTTCATAAATAAATATAATATACAATTATAGTAAAAATTTAACATACATATAAAAGCTAGCATAATTACATTGTGCTTCATACCTATCAAAAATCTTATAAAATAATTTTCAATGTACATGAGAGAATAAGTGAAATGTTTAAAAAATAAATCAGACATATATATCAAATGGAATTGTCTCCAAAAATTTTTTTGATATCCACCTCTGACCGTATGCGATTAACTGGAGCAGTGTCTGTGCGACGTATAAAAACACGCCCCTCTTTGGTCCAAATATATTTCTAACCCTGACGACGTCCCTCCTCGCGAGCTTTATAGAATAGCTGCCGGTTATTACGAGTGAGTCGTTCATTAATATAGAAGCGCCGCGGTGCAGCATCGATAATACCCGAAGAGTCTGCCCCTCGCCGAACGCGCGCAGCGCGCATGAGTTCGTCGCGCACCGCACGCCTTGCCAGCCGTACGAGAACGGGGCGCGGGCGACGCTGCGACACGCCTTCGCTGTCACTAGCGCGGCGCGGACCCGCTCGCACGATCGAAACTACGTCCCGATCACTTAAGTCGACTCCCAGTTTTTTCGCAACCAAACTCGTTACAGAAGACAGATTTTCACCGAGCTTTTCTTCCAGGCCCGATATTTCTATATCATTTAAAATGAGTTCTTGATCCCTTTCGTTTAATTGATTTTGAAATTGAGAAGTAATCGCTTGAATCTTATCCTCACAGCTACAATCACGGTTAGTAGATATTTCTTCTAGGTGCGTTAGCCTAGTCTCAATATTATCTACTCGACTTTTAAACTCAGACACAAAGCTGCTCAGTTGAGCCATTTCCCTTTTAAAAGAAATTATTTCACTTCTAAGAAGTCTTAGTTCAGCTACAATGGAATTGCTTGAATTCTCTTCTAAATTGGAATTTTCCGAAGTCTGTGGATTCGGCTCTGCAGCTTCTAGATTTGGAATGCTTGAACATTTTACTGAACACTGTCTTTTACCCTTGGCGCACATACTACATAACCATTTCTTAGGTATTGGGCCATTAGGGCTTAACTTAGCACAGGCTCGGTGATATTGTGAATTGCATTTGTGACAATTAATGCCATCTGTGTGAGCGAGGTATCTTCCGCAGGAAAGACATTGATTTGCCATTGCTAAGTTATAATCTGGTTGCGCAAATAACCGAGAGATGGCACTTTTGATCAATTAGAAAATTATAATATAATATATTACTAAAACAGCAAAAGAAAATAAAGTTTTTGAACACAGCGCACTGTATATATTTATATATTGAACTATATTTGCGTAATAATTTAATATTCTGAATTATAAAAAAGAACTTATACTCAGTGCGTAACAAAATGTCATATAATAGAGGGTAAAACAAACAACAGCTGATCAGATCAAGACCTGATTTTGTAAATTTATCGCCCGAATTTTGACGCAAACACTTATTCACTTGAGTTGAACACTTATGTACTCAGTTATGTAGATTCAACACACAAATAAGAGGTTTTGTTTTAATTAAATAATAACTTGGTTAACTTAACTGTCACCAGTGACATCCGTGACGTTACTCCAATATTGCTAGTGCAAGGCCTATTTTAACATTTAATATTTTAAGTTCAAACAATTTCTTATCTGTAGTTACATTTTGCTATGATCATTAAGATCACTAATATTGTCAGCAAAAGATTATCATACAATGTTCTTAATTAACGTCACGTGACTCTCATCAAGAGGTAACGGGTTCAAATTTCGGGTGAATTTCTCTATGAGTTCCCTATAAAAACTCCGAAGTAGCTGCGTCCTCTTCTATTGATAATATTTAAATGTAAAAGTTGCTCCTTGTCCTTATTTTCGTGGATAATGTTGATGTTTCTAAACATTTTGTTTAAAGAAAAAACAAGCTTTACAATGTGTTACGTTTTTTTGCTCAGGGAGAACATGGCGGTGGAGTGAAGATTGTAATATGAGCGATCTACCAACCTTTGGCATCGGATCAGTGATCTAAATTCGATACTTTTTCCAATAGAAGATAGGTTTTTGCTCAGCAGTGGCACGACAGCAGGTCGGTCTTCGCTCACCTCCCGCAGCACAGTCACGACACAGACGAGTACGTTCATCGTTTTTAGGAGCGGAAATATTTGATAGATGGCTGCAGATGCAATTATAGCATCGGTCGTGCCTCGAGTGCCGTAGGGCCAGCAGCAAGTACCGGTCCTGCCGGAGCGAGCCCCGCGCCGTGTCCCGCTGCAGGCCGCGAGAGGGCGCCGAGTGTCGCTGCAGATAGCGCGCCGCCGATATGGCTCCGCGGGGGGGCGGCCCGCTGGGAACAATACGCGTGGTAAAAAACGGTGACCGGATAATTAATGTACTTAGCGGGCTGCGTGGCTTCGGAGGAATTCAGTTATCTAGTTTGTTATTGTTATAAATTTAATTAACTCTAATGAGAATAATTACGTTCCAGGAAACGACGCTTCCTTATGTTTGTCCGCAAATGAGTGGCGCGCACTCGGTCGCTCTGATATTGTTTACACCTAGAGCCAAATGCAGTTTAGTTTTAAGCTTTGTTGTTACATATTAAAGTACTGAACGACTATTCTTCGGATATTCAAGAAACATCACCCCGTGTATATACCGTGTGGGCGACAGTGAGCCGCTCAGGGTCGCACGGGGCGCTTCTAGCGCGGCTATTGTCAGCCGGCAAACCTCGTAAGGGTGAGGGCGAACTAGTGTTCTCATCGATTACATAAATGAGTGTAGATCTTGCGTGCACCAGTATGATAGTGCGGTGACGTCACGAGGAGCGCGGCGCGGGCGGTGGGAGGAGCGCGGCCCCGCCCAGCGCACCATCTGGCGTGACGTCAGCGGCGCCGCGCCCAGCCTCCGGCGCGAGCCCCCGGCGGTGCGCGGCGGTGGCTGCGGCTCTACCTCTGGATATTGCCCTTCGGTCGGTGCCAATTCGTAACTACAATAAAGAACCGTTCTATGTGCGTGAGTCCGTTATTTTGTGGAATACTAAATCTATTTCTCATACTGTTTCCGGCATCTATACTTATTATGCAACAGAGGCCTCGTGCGTGTGATCGATTTTCTCAAAATCTATAAGACTTATTTTTGTATGGTTTTTATAAAAGGTAGTCCGGTTCTTGAGAAAGGTTTATTTTAATAGTAGATTCTCCTGGACTTTCACTGGAAGATAGAGGAAGTTGTGAAGTAATATGTAGGCTACTTTTTATCCTCTCTCGCAGGATCGGGATTTCCTCTGGGAAAACTATGCAACACACTGATTTCAAGGCGGGCATATCTGGTCGTAAATAATTGCAAAATTTAATATGAAACTTTAAAATATGCCGGGTGGATAAACTGTTTACCCCATTAATTATACCAAACTAACCACCGAAACCGCGAGTCATAATGGCAGCCGAAAATATACGTGACAGATGACTTCGCAACTACGTTTATTAACTTTATATATGGTATCTATTGGCATTACGTATTAAAGTTTCAAAATTTGTACAAAAACACCCACAAGGAGGTGTGCTTCAAGCGTGCGTTAAGATGTGTGTAAGTAAATTTAGCGAGTACGTCGGTCGCAGGAAAACGACTCACGGTGGCTCCTCGATAGGTTCTCCTCGATGCGATGGTTTTTCTGGTGACCTTGTTGTCGTTACACCGGTAAAACAATGTCAAAAATGAAATATAAAAGTCGTATGCCGAAAGGAACAATTTTGTCCTATAGATTAGCCCGGTTATCAATTTTTGTCACTATCGATCTGGCGGATTAGTCGTGAAAACGTATCAGAAAAACAGACAGACTTTCCTATAAGTATTTATATATCATTTATTTACATTTTAATAATGATATATTAGGCACTGCTGTTAAATTTAAACACGTTCTACCTCGTGGACACCAACCAGGTGGCGGCGAGTGGACACACGTAGCGAAGGCGCGCGGTCATACTCACGCCGGTGGTGATAATCGGTGGCGATCTCGAATGGTGGCGATACAGGTTCGGATGTGGTCTGTCATTATCTAACAATACTCCTAGGAAGAACGTGTATAGTCACAGCCTGTACAAAAATATATATCGATCATAATAAGACCATTGTTTATTCCTAAATCTTATTCATGCATCGTGAACGATTATCACTTACTTAATTCTATGAAAGAGTAATAACACTTCCCCATTCGGTCTCTCGGAGGCGGCCTCGCATCATCCAAGTACCCAGATCTCTGGCTCCCGGCTCTGCCTGTCCGCACGAGTGGGGGCTGGCGGGCGGCGGCGCCGGTTCCGCGAAGGCAATTACCGCGGCCGCCGCGCGCCATGTTGCCCAGCGAGCGGCCATTAGCGCTACCGGCGGCGTGACCACTGCGGCTTCCGGCGTTTTCATTGCACGTATCTAACCTTCTCGGCATTTACGCTCAGGCCACTGACACTTTTCACTTCGATGACACGAAGTAGGTAAATGTTAATTCCAAATAAGGTCCAATATCTCTCGTCGCGACAACGCGTTAAGAACTGAGATATCTTTTTTGTGATCGCCGACCTCTTGGTGGAGTGAGGACCTCAGGTGTGTCGAATAAAGACACGAGTTTTATTTCCGTTAAATCGTGAAATTTTATCATATTTTTTATACATATAGCGACGTTGGTATAAACCGGGCTTGCAGCCGCCAAAATTACGTCAATCGATCTTCGTGGGGTCGTTCACCCCTACTACTACCATTAGTTAGCGACAGGCGACCTCATCAGTTGGCGCTCGACACGACCGCACTCGCTGAAACATATATGAAAGAACAGCAGGTAGCGGGCACCGACGCCCGCTTGCGGCAAGGGGCGGTGACAGGTGGACTTACTGGAGGTCTTATCGTAAGTAATCTTATCGTATCGTACCAAAAATATCTATTTGAACCTTTACCATTTCTGTTGGAAGTCAATAGTTGGACCAATATCATCATTCATGCGCAATATTATAATATGTTTCGTAGCTATCTAGTAATATTCGCTAATCCTTACTATGATAGTGTTCGGGCAATTTTTTCCGCCGAGGGTAATCGGGGCTTACTGCACCTGAGGCGGTGCGGGTAGGTGGCACAAAAATGTCACAAGAAACAAAAAGAGAAATCGGTCGGCCGCGCAACAGGGTGAAATCGGTACTCGCGGTCACTTAGTGTTAATATCGGTATTCGGTGGACATTTATTATAAATATACACGAAATTTTAAAGATAATTCGGTGGTTGTGCAAATTAATAAAACAGAAGAACAAAACATTGGTGATTCCACGAATTAAAGTGGCTTTGATATACTCCGGCGGAGCAGCGCGGTCACCATACCCAACGGAAAAGCCAGTGAAAGGTCAGTATCCTTTCATTATTCGTGGTGGAGAAATTGCCGGTTGTCTGCCTGTCCTGATGACACTCACCAACTGTGGCTATCGAAGGGCACACAGTAGGCGCGAACAGATAGTATTGTTAACTAAAATACGTACGATTATGACATTGTAACTATGTTAATGTTGTATGATTATGACATTGTGTTAGCGTAAACATGTTTTGATAGTAGATGTACATACATGCAGGTGCGTAGTACCTACTGTATCTATTACTCCACTGTAATATAGTAGGACGGGCTATGTATTCTCTCTATCACTATTTTGATATAATTATATTCGTGTGGGGGTTTGTAAGATGGCGATTTATTATTTATTCTTACCAAAATAATATGATGCGATCCCAGTGCTGCGATATTTCTCAAGCGTTGCCTCTGTCCGGTTGAAGCGCTCCTCCAGGTGCCTAACAACTTTTTCGATTATAAAATGTAGCCGATGTCGACCCCACGCCGCCGGCGCCAGGGGCCGACAGCAGCGCCCAGCGCTGGGCCGCCGCACCCCACGTGCCGGTGGCTCGGTCGGGAGGCGCGGGGGCAGCGCTAATTACCAATGATATTAACACGGTGTGTTATCTGAGTATGTTTGGAGCGATTCGGACATTCCTGGTTCGGCGGCGGCGGAACGGCCGCCAATCAACATTCCTGCGGACACTAATTACACGCGGTGCGGGCGGCTCCTCTCCCTCACATAAATTAGCCTAATTAATTACTCGATGCTGAAGAATTAGTGCGGATCACGCAGCGCGACCGACCGACTGGCCGCAGCCCGCAGTCGGCGGTGAACCTGACCCGCCTCGAGATGATTGTAGTTAGTGAATTTCAGCGCGTCGCTGGGCAGCCTTTGAACTTCTGATGAAGAAAAGCAAATAGAATAACTGGGACGTCGTCAAGCTTTACAGCGAGACGTCTAATAACCGTATGAGTCGAGTTTTATAACGAAACTGGCTACGCTATTTTTTTTCCGAATTGACTAATGCTGTTAGCCCTAAAGACTTTGACAGCGTCTACGGGAGGAGGGGGGAGCGCGGAAGCTTTGCCGGGTTGGCTTTGCTATGGCAAACTCAGCCTTTTATCGACTTTAACTTTGCCATTACAGAAGTTTAAAAACACTATTAAAAAAGGCTAAAACAGAAATCCCACTGTACTATTGAGGATTACTTAGACGATAATAATGCGTAGATATAGTATTAATTTATTGCTGGCTCTTCTCGGTGCATCTATCCAAAATCTTTCCAAAACTGCAGTAGAGTTAGCGCTTCAAAAGCACTTGTTTACAAGTTTACTTGAATAAAGAATATTTTGAATTTAAACTTGTATGGCAGTCACAAACGAGCCCCTACTTCTCTATTGGTCTCGTGCTGACCGCGTTGCTAGAATATGGCGGCGCCCACAGCACGACCCCGTATATTCCAAATATTACGACACAAATCCTTTCTATTAGATTTCGAACAAATGTGCCACCTCTCTGAGCCCTCACCTGGTCCCATACTGATGCAGTCGGGTGTCAGCTTAACTTTAACGATTCGAGTTAACGAGTGTTTCTCGGCTCGTATTTTTCTGTCAAGAAATAAAAAAAAACTAATCGTTTAATGTTTCCCAGAGTCGCTACCTGCCACCTTTCGAATAGCTTTAATCCCAAAATTGCGACTTTTACAATGTTTCCGTATCGTATCGTCGCCAGCGGGCGGGCGGCGCGCGGCGGCACCCGCCCGCACCTTTTGCGGTTTTTATTATGCATATATCGTTTTTATGGCTCGTCAGACAAATATTAACACGAAAATGCTTATTAAATTGAATAATGACCACTAAAGTATTTTATCGACTCGCAATTACTTACATTCCACTACGTCGATAACATTAGTAAATCACTAGTACTGATTTCCGGACTTAGGAACAGTGTCTGTTTGCAATAATGACAGAGTAACAACAAAACTCTAGGAGTAGTGGATTCAACATCGATGGCTCGACGGGCGCAGCGCCGGCCCCGCGCCGCCGCGATGCTATCGGCCGATCCCGTCATTAAATCAATAAAGGGTTCACGTTTTTACCTTCTCTAAGAATTGTAGATCCATTTATACTTCGACTTGCTTTTTTAATCCGTGACGCGGACAGGACCTTTCTGGAACCGCACAATTTGTATTGCGTTGAACAATTTTGAATAAAAATTTACACAATGTATTTTTTTTTAATTTATGCACTTCTGAATGTGAAGTTCGATCCGCACCATCGGATGCGTACTTTTCTTGGAGGAAGTTTCTTAAATACTACACCGTCCTCAAGTAGATACCTACCGCAACGAGTACCCGGGGATAACGTCTCGATCGAATGCCCTTAAACTGCAAGACAGTACCTATCGTTAGCAATGAATGCATGGTTTTTTTGCGTCGTTCTATCTGTCGATAAGGATTTTATTGGATCTTTCATTGCACATTTAAGTCAACTTAGTCTTCTCCCGTATGATACAGCGAAAACTTTCAACTCCGAAGAAAGTAGGGCTACAAACTATAGTCTCATATCATTATCCCTATACACTCCACACCGTACACGGCACTTATCATTCGTGAAAATAACGATATTAAGTCTCCTGTTTCGGGAGGCAGCCGCCATTGCTTTCGTGTTCGTTTCCCGTACATAGTCTTCTTAGATTAGTCCGAGTTTCGGGCGAATGTCATCTCATGTGAGTGATCTGGCGGTAGACCGGGGGCCGGGAGGCCGGGGACCGGAGGCCCGGGGGGGCTGGCGGCGACGCCGGGGCCGGGAGCCTCCTCATTTAAATTAATTAGCGAGTCATCGCCGGCGCGATACCATCGCCACCGCGCGGCAGCTCCTCGATTAATCAATTATTAAACGTCATTATTTACCGGCGCGGCGCCTGCGCCCCCGGCCCGGCCTGCGCCCCGACCCCGGCCTGCGCCCCCGGCCCGGCCCCGGCCGCTGCAGGCGACACTATAAATTATAGACAAACGTCCGATGTCCTCCGATAGAGACGTAGTTCAGCCCGAGCGGGCTCCCGGGGCGCGGCGCGCTGCCGGACAGCTGGATGGTATTTTTTTATCTACCGGTGACAAAGTACTTTTGGCCGTATATTTTAGGACATACTATAGAAGATCGATCGATCAACGAGTCGAGTTAAAGATGCTTTTTGTAAAAATTTATGTCCCAACTGTTAGCCTTCGAACGGTTCCCTCGTCTAGAGCTAATTCTAACATCAGCATCGACTCAGGCTTATCATAAACGTGCATTTTCGTCGGAACTGGACCGATATATACAATTTCAGCTCAATCGGACCCCGCGTGATGGTTCAAATTTAACTTGCAAAATGTAACATACACGTAAACATTTAATGTTACCGATGCTTTTATCGCTCATTCTCTTTAGCTCATTCAGTGATCGTCCAGTGGTTAGAAAATAGCCATATATACAGTGAACTTGCTTCTTTCAATGAAATAGCGTACCGATCCTCAAGATCCTCAGAATAGGTGCGCAATAAATGAAAAACGATTTTGTTTTGACGTTGACAGGAATATTTTATTTATACTCATAGCACTTATCGTACATAAATTGTATTTCTCAAATTCGACGATGAAAAATACAAAAAGAACTCTCGATGTAGTAAAATAAAGAGTATGATGAAATATATGTACAAGTGCTCACTGAATATAAGCAAATCCAAATTTCATAACCGTACTGTACGTCACAGGTTACAATATCATCCTTACCATCTGGATGCGTGGCGATCCACTACAGTGCGGTTTTCTAATAATTTTATTCCGCGCACCACCATTTTATGGAATAATCTCCCTCTAGCAGCGGTTCCGGATCGGTACGACATAAATACCTTCAAAAAGCGTATTTTCCACCTTTCCAAAGGTCGGCAGCACACTCGCTCTGCGAGAGGTCGTGGGCGGCGGTGATAACGTTGAACTGCATGCTCGTCTGCCATCCTATTTCTTAAAAAAAACTTTAAACATATTTTTATTTATTTAACGATCTATCTAACTTAAAGCTCTGCCGTCGCATCGCAAACACTTCGCGAGCGGTCGTCGGTAGCCAGTGATAGCGGACATCCCGCGGCATCTCGTCTCGTTGGATATAATTTAAAGTTATTAGCGCCATTAGCGGTCGCACAATCTGTGTCTCGATCTCATATCTATTTAGATTAATCTCGCGAGGCAGCTATAACTCAGTTTTTGTTTCATCACTTAAAAAGGTTTCGTCGCGGAAATTTTTCGAATCTTTTATAATATTTTTTTTATGACATAAAAACTCACGTATACACGACGTCGCTATAATCGGTTGTAATTTACATAATCATATGCATCATCATAGCAATATGAGTTTATCACGAGTCGTTGAACCGTTGCGTGTAACGACACGCCACATGCAGCGCTCGGCCGCCGGCTGCCGCACGGTGAGCCAACCGTTGGTGGGAGGAGCGACGACAACCCGGGACTGCCCGCACCGGGCATCGAATCCATGTCCTAGGCATTAGATGTCAATAAACTGTTGAGAGACGGTCGACGACGGCCGGATGAGAAACTGGAAAACCAAGGAATTGTAAAGGCCTGAGACGAGGCGACCGAGAGATCTCCCGACACGCTATGAATCCTAACTTTTAGACGGAGTGAAATGTTCATCGGACGAGCGCAAAAGTATCGGAAAAAGGCGTATAGTAGCGCTCTACTACCATTGGGGAGATGCGGCGAAAGTTCGAGATATCCTACCGTCGTCGGATCAATAGCCATATTATCAACAAGTAACGATCAAATTACAATTACACACGTATCTGTATTGAAGGTCGTGTCGCTTTTGAATGCCTATATTTCGTGAATCTAATTGGAATGGAAATAAATAGGGAGGAACCCTATTTATTTTCTCACCGTGTTTTCTGAGAATGACTAAATCAATCCCAGTATTGAAGATGCTTTGAAAAGTAAGATGCAGTTGGCTTTCCCGTGCCTGGTTCCGGAAGCTCACCACGCCTGGCGAGCTGGTGAATTTTACGAACCGAAATTAATGGTTACCGCGTGGCCCGATGACATTAAAGAGGTATTTATTCAGATGTGGCAGATACGGGGAAGCGGACGACAGCTGCCCGCCGCCGCTGGTGAGGTACCCGACAGCGCGCGGCCGGCCAGGGTTCACGGCGCCAGGTATCCCGAAACTATCGGCGAACAGAGAATTCCACCACTAACACGAGTGTAGGATCGAGTGTAGGATAGAAATCAATTTTTCTGTTGCTCTGTATATTTTCTGCTGTGGTGTTCTTAGAAGATATATTCTTTTTACTTCTTTCGCCCACAGACTAACCGTTCATACGGACTACGCTTAAAAGGTAACACGTCTATATCATCATCTAACGAGCAGTCGTTACGGCAGCACGTCCGTTCCGACGGGGCCTGCGGAGAGCGAACAACATGTCCATGGTGACCGACTGTCGTAAGAATGGTCCCGCGCTGACACATCACCAATTGCTGTCTACAATAGTATCACAATATAATAGCTCAAACCGTAAACGGTCATATACCATACATTCCGGGATTGATACGGCGGCGTATTAATATTATATAGTATGGTAGCGAAAGTTATGAACCGTTTAATAATTTCTTTAACAATCTATCGTATTTCAAATCAACGTGAAACCTTACCGTATCTATCTCGAAGGCCGATAGGGTCGGATATGGGGAGGAATCGAACAATTTTATTACGTTATAAGTTAAAAGAGGAATTCGGCAGTGAGGCCGGGGCGCCGGGGGAGGGGTCCCGGCAAAGTATTCGCTCGGCTTTTTGCCGGCCGCTCGGAGGGCTTTGAGCGCGCCGCCGACACCGACCGCCACTTAATTAATACGAGTCCGGCCGGGAGCGAACTAATTTGACCGTAACCCTTACACCGCGACACTGCTTTAATTTTATTTATCGAACTTATCTCGGAGCATCTCGCGCGACGCCCGCGCCCCCGCCGCGGTGGGAAACGAACGCGAAAGCTGACTGCGAATTTTTAGCATTCTGTGTGACCGTGAGAACCGGCGCGACCTTCGGCCGGTCGGGAATGTGGCGATACCTGCTGGCGACCGAGCGGACCGCGCCCGAACGTCGCTCCGAGAGGCGATCTGCAGAGGATCGCATCCCTCCCGGCCCCTACCCCCTTCCCCGGGCGGCCCCCGGAGCGCGCGCCCGCTGGCCGTCGGCCGCCGCGGCCGCTCCGCACGCACCGACTCGATCTTCTCTCGATTACCGATTCATCCGCAACCACCTCAAGCTTTCCGCGAAACGAGAGAGTTGCTTCAGTAATTTTACAGATACGCGATTTGAAACGAAAGTTTCTAATTAAGTACGAGGGACGAGGGATCGAATGTTGTGTTTTTTTTTAATCTGTGCATTTTAATATCAGCTCTTTCTCTTTTATTTGACGATCTTCAACGTAAGTACTTTTCAAACTGCAAGGTACGACGACTGAAATGATATTCAACCGGACCGCCGTGAGCGTGATCCGGCCAGGCGCGGCCGTGGCGACCGACCGGACGGCCGCGATGGTAAATTAGCGAGGGCTCGGCGTGCTGTCGGCCGGTCATTTTTTATGCCGAGATTGACAAATGATGAGGTGTCACGGGCCGGCGCGGGGCGCGCGGGGGACCGGCCCGACACGAAGATTGATGTCGGAGGCTGCGATACGCATCTCGGCGCTCGGAGCGGCTCGCTCCCAGGCCGCGCGGCGGGGCGTCCGCGGGCGACATCCGTCTCCCCTGTCACCACGGCCACCACGGTCACCGCCGTCCGCGGCGCTCCCGCGGCCTGCTGCCCGCTCGTCCGCAGCTCGTCCGGGCAGCTTACGACTTACGAAAGCGCATTCCGAATCATGACTATCGTATATTCATTCACCATCCTGGCTTTCATCCAGTCCAACAGATCACTCTCGCGTCCACGTTTGTGTCCGGTCCTTTGAATCTCGATTCGTTCACGAGGTACCGTAAGGGTCTGAAGGAAGTTCGTAATTAGTAAAATGAAAGGTCAGTTTTCAAATACTTACCAGATAAATGTGAAGATACCGGCCAGCTGCAATACAGATATCTCCAACCTGTATACCGGTGTCATAATCGAGTTAGTTCGTGTGACGAGTGGCGTCATCAATTATCCAGAGACTCACATGTTCGAGTCCCGGGCAAGCACCGATAAATTTTTCCTAATATATGCAATCGCTATCGCACAGTTTTCGGTAAAGGAAAAAACCGTGAAAAAATCTGCATGTCTCCGGACAGCACGTGGGATCTGTGTGAGATATCAATCTGCTTTGGAGCAACGTGGTGGCTCTGAACTCCCTTTTCTCTAAAAACAGGAGATAGGAGACTCGCTCAGTATATAGTTACATATATGAGTTACATATATTACACTCTATCTATTTCTCTTTCTCAAGGTATAAGGTAAGGTTACATAGGTTATAATACATATCGTCATCAGATATATAAGATGAAATCTGGGCCTACTATGAATGAATGAATGAATGATAATATAACAAAAATAAAAAAAATATTATGATATATAATTATAGTAGAATAAATAAAATAACACGATAACGTTACTGCTGCTATTTTCCGATTATCTGTTCTATCGTTCAGATATCTATAGACGTTCGTCGGTGGTTAATGTCAAAATAGTTCATATTTAATTAGTAGTATATGGTTCAAAAACCATGTAAACAATAATAGTACCTACATTAACGTCAGGCTAATAACAATAAAAAATAAGTAAACAAAAGATAAAAGTACAAATTAATATTAATCAGTAAAGGAAAAGAATATATATATCTCAGCATCATTAGCTATTTAGGGATCTATAATTACTATGGAATATTAATATAATAAAATAAAATAATATATTCAGTAACAAGTTGGAGTACTATAAAATACATAAACAAAACATAACAGCCCCTTAAAACAAAAGAAAAGATAAAGTAAACAAGTAGAAAACATGGCTGAAATTTTGTAACAAAAAGTGTGACTAGGATAGAATTAAAAGCTAACGCTTAGCAACTCTTTTTGTCCTAATGTTGGTATTCTTACTGTCCTTCGGCATGGCTGCGGCGACTGTCGTGACTGTAGCAGAGGATACAGTGGTAACAACCGGATCAGGGATGGCGTTCAGCTGGGCAACTGAGACAATTCGATGACGAGTGCAATCAGGTCCCAATACAGTCACAAACCCATCTCTAGTCCAGCACTTTGATACTCCAAACCGCTTTCGCACGGCCACGAATGCCTCATGCCGGCCTCTTGTCTAAAACTCGGACAAAGTGACACCGCTGCCCTTTAAATTAATCTTAGAAAACCAAATCTTATTTCGAAGAGATATATCTTTAAATTTTATTATCAGTGGCCGAGGTTTTTCACTTGTACAGGGGCCCAAATGATGGCACTGAGTAAGTGAGTCATCACTTATTGGCACTTTAAGCTGCTCTGACAGGAATTTTGTAACACTCAGTGTAACATTGTTGCCAGCCTCCGAGAAGCCATGAACCAGAAGAATCTTCGGTCTAGATCTCATCTCCATCTCATCCTGTTGTGTAGACAAAAGTTGTAGTTGCAACTGCAGGCTTTCAAGAGCATTTAATACAAATGTTCTGAAAGACAGAAATTGAGCATTTATATTTGAGGAGGGACTCGTTGCAGGTATGGAATTCTTGAGATCCTTTTGAAAGTCTGCCATTCGGGAATTAAAATGATCTGAAAGCTCTTCCAATGATTTCTTCAGCATATCCATTTTGTTGAAAATAGTGATGATTTGTTTTGACAGTTTATAGTGATGTGGCAGTAAGATGTAAGTAAACTTTGAACAAACTTATTAAGTTATGCTGGTGGGTTAGGAACACTATTGGTACATTTGTGATGCTTTTAAAACAATTTTGCAATTAATTAGTTATTATTTTAACAATTTAAAGAAAAAAATTTAAACACTAGAATAATATTGTGTTGTGACACTTTGACATCTACCCACTTACTACTATGTGACTGACTATCGGAATGAATTAATAAACGTGTAACATTTAATTCGGTATCTTAATTTTTGTTTCTATAATGACTCACGCTTGACCGTAATCGCACCTACCTAAGCAGAGTGCGGAAAGTTGCGGGTATTTGCTCCCGCTTGAAAGGTTTCTCAGATACCAAGCTTACATGAAGAAGATTCCTCTAAGGGAATTACTATAATCTGCCGAGTTCAACTTTACAATCAAAACTTATAACTTGGAAAGAAAGGGAAAGCCAAAGAAAAAGAAAGGCAAAATATTCAAATAGAAAATACTCTTTCTTCTAGTAAAGTTGTTAAGAAATGCTTTTGAATCGTCAACTCTAATACTGGTTCGAAAAGCTGCTCCTACCGAGAAGAGCCAGCAAGATACTCGGCGGTTACTCTTTTCAAAGCTTTAAAAGTAACAGCCTGTTACTATGCCCACTGCTGGGCTAAGGCCTCCTCTCTCCGTTTTTGGAGAGAAGGATTGGAGCTAAGACCTACCACGCTGCTCCAATGCGGATTGGTAGGTTACACATATCCCTAGAATTCTCTAGAGATATGCAGGTTTCCTCACGATGTTTTCCTTCACCGAAAAGCGTGTGATAAATTGCAATTATCAATTAGACACATAAGTTTTAATAGAAAAAACCCATTGGTGCCTGCCCGGGTTTGAACCTATGTCGTCTCTAGAGAGTCGCACGGTCTCACCGCTAGGCTATCACAGCTTTTCAAAGCTTTACTTTACTTTTATTACTGTGTTGCACACGGTTGACGAGTAGCTATGTCCACGCATTCTTCTCGTCAATGTAATCTTCAACAGAATAGTAGGCTCTCTGTATCTTCTTTATAAAAGTGTTTTGAAACTGCTGCAATGGCAAAGCTAAAATCGATTGCAGAATTTTAATATAGAATCTTACATAATAAGCTTTATATTCACGGTGAGTTTAATAGAAGATAATAGCTGCTGTTATCTCTATCTGTCGTATCAGGCACATATGTAAGCACTGATACGTAGTTTTAGCTTACGAAGATAAGTCGAAACCTTAATGTGAGTAGAGAATGTCGTCGGAAACACAATGAAACGATCGCTGATGAGCCTCTCTCGACCCCCTAACATTGTGACGTACGTAACACTGCAATATTTGCCGATGCAATTAATCGCCAGTATTCTCCCATTAATTCCAAACGGTGCCGCGTGCCGCTCGCGATCCGGCTTTGGATCGCTGTCAATCGTCTATGAAATTAAACAGCGCATCGACGGCGGCGCGGAGGGGAGGGGGGGGGGTACTGGCACGAGAGGGCGAGTTGTCGACTTCGATTAACGTCATTTTTAAACACGTCTATCGTTTTAATGATGCCGTGAATACCAAGGGCTGCTCGGGTATTATTATTTATTTGTTTATTCGGATCTCCAACAGCATTACATATTAAATAATCCAACAAATGTCCTATAATATAATATTTTTTAATTAATTTATCGAGAGCAACATCGAGTATATCGAAGATTTACCTCAAGAGGAGCTACAGAGGTATCGAGAGATATTAGGAGGAAAATGGGATATTATTAGATAGTACATATGTCGCGCGTGTCTCGTCACTGCGAATATATTGCGGTGCCGGTTGTCGTCCGTCACGCCGCCGCTCGCGTGCGGGTGTTTGCACATCCATTAACATCGATTACGGCCCTCCGAGCCCTCGGCCGGCGGCGCAGCCTCCCGACCCCTTGCCTCTCGACTCCTCCGTTGGTTGTAGATTCACCATCGCGAGCGAACACAAACGGGACATTCCGATTGTCGAACTCGATACGATATGACATTATTATAAGCCCACGTACCTATCAGCTGATCGGTTTCGTGTGTCGGCGCTCTGTCATCGCTCCTTTCGACATTGCGAGTGATACCGATCGCGACGGACATAAACGGCCGTTCGGTGCAATATGAAACTCAGAAAATGTGATCGAGGAAGAGGAAAGTCTCATTCATAGAGCGGAGAAATTTTATAGAGAAGGGAATGGAGGCAGGAGCGAGTTCTTTTATTTTTAATAAGTCAATTGATTTTAAATCAATTTTAACTTAAATAACTGGAAAATCAGGATTATTTCCGCCGATGTAAAATTTAATATTGTGCAAATTTAGAAAAAAATAATATTTCATTTAATAGTTCACCACACGACCCTACTCATTTGAAGGTATTCAAATGTTTTTTTTTATTACGTATTATGTACGTTATTTTTTCTTGTTAAAGAGGTCTCTCCGATCTACAAGAGAGCTACGGCTACCCTCAGGTGGCCGGGCGGGGTCGGCACTGTCCGACGGCGGTGGCTTGTCTGGCGGCCCTACCGGCGCGTAATCAAATTGTAAGGGTGAAATTGATAATGAAAATATTTGAGGAATCCGGCCGGAGTTCTTTTGAACTGCAAACTGTCGGGTCGCGGCCGAGCCCGGCTGCGCGCAGCGAATTATTAAAAGGGGATCTCTATGTTAAACATCCGATAGATTTGAAGGAGCCGGATGTTATTTAACAATTTACCTTTGTAGGGAAATGAACCGTCGGCGGTGGCCGGGATCTATCGACTGGTTATTGTTCCGCTGGGTTGGAAAATGAGAGTGGGTAGTTTATTATTGTCTGCGAGCAATCATTTTTTGTCGATAACAGGAAAAATCGATAATCAGGAAAATATCCTCCTTGACGTATTTTTAAAGCGGAAGCCGATCGAAAGCGACGGTGTAATTCATCACAAGAGGACATCAACCACGCCTGGAGCCTTTACTGTTAACGAATGACACGGATGCGATACATATTCCGTCGGCAGGAGTACTAGATTCCGCCGCTGTATTGTGGTAAGACTAAATCAAAGAAAAATATATTTCAGCAACCAAGTCATCGACCTAGCCTTATGCTTTTATATTATATGATATGTTAAGGCTTCGAACTCATCGGCATTCAAAAGAAATCCTATTAATAATATTGTAGAATTTGCGAAGTCATCCAAAAACAACCGATCAGTCGGCGCGGCGGAGTGGCGAATATTGAAGCAATAGTGACGTAATGAATCGGAATGGCGCAGAGGAAAAATCTGAGACAGCGACACTCGAGGACTGGGGAGTGGGAGGGGGGGGCGAGGGGGGGCGGTAATGCTTTTCATTAAGGCAATTGTCGGAGCCACTCCGCGCGAATCGTGCGCTTTGTTTATTGTCTTCATAATAGAGTGCAGGAGGACGGAGCAACGAGTTAAGGAATATACAAAGGATTGCGTCACCGAGATGCGACGCGGCTGCGGTGATCACTTGCATAAGCTATAAGCACTCCTAGTATAGAGATCAGAGGGAGAGCATAGAGATCCGTGATATGAATAATATGAAATTTCTTGATTCTCTTCGAGATAAATTTAATGAAAAGGCTTCCTGGCTGTAACTTCACAGTATATCTACACGTATATATTGTTATAATACGTAATACGTTTGTTTTGGCTTCTCAAAGTCCAAAAATCATTTGTAGGTGTAAAACTACAAATATCTACCGCAAACGTATGTTTGCCTCAAGCAAAATGCAAAATGCCTCAAGCATTTCTTGTCTTGTCCGGATGACTGGGGTGCTGCTGTAAGCCGTCGTTATAAGCGGCTCTCAGTGTAATCCTCTATGTAAAAGGTATGAAAACGTAATAATAAAATTAATTTGCTAATCCGCGATATATCGCGATGTATTGCGGATTATAGCAAAATAATTTTATTATTACTTTTGTATTATGGATCTCCGCAAAGTAACGTCTAATTCTATAAAAAAATTTAAACTTTATTCCACACATTTCCCCTACTGCTATCAGTCAAGTCTACCAAGACATTATCATAAGTGCATACTAGTATCTATCGTCGTTTGTTCTGGAAGTCGTATCGGATACAAGTCGGTGCAGCGGTAATAAAACTGACTAATGTGCCCTAGAACCATCCGCCATTTTTTAAGCGTACTGTATCTGGTGCAGTCAGTCAGTCAGTCAGTCAGTCAGTCAGTCAGTCAGTCAGTCAGTCAGCCAGTCAGCCAGTCAGCCAGTCAGTCAGTCGGCCGGCTAGTCGCGGCCGCGCCGTCCGTCCGTGCTACCGTGACATCTTCTCTTCATTTAACTAATCCGCCGCGCGAGAGGTACGTTCCACTATGGGCTATTTTTAAAAATGAATACTTAGCATAACAAAGTCCCTCACGTGGAGGAGTGACTCGTGGTTTTACCGACAGACAGAGCGACGAAGGTTTTTATGTAGGATTTGTTTAGGGTTTTTATATTGAGTAGGTAAGTTAATTAAGAAATATGATGATAAATATTGAAGATTTTAGAAAAGTGATGCTCATCATCGAAAACGCTGCCTAATCTGTTTGTTTTATAATAGAACAATGCATACAAAAGTAATGAAAATATTACTATACTATAATTCACGATAAAGGTAAATATATGTAATGCTAAATGTAAGGTTTAGGTACTGTCCGTACTATCTCAAAGCTGATTCATTAAGGATTTGTAAAAACTCTTGCACTAACCACCGCCAATAAATTAACGATACACAATTATAGCTATTGTAAACAGCAATTATACTCAACAATAGCTTCTCCCCATAACAGAGGCATCATCAAGGGATAGACGCGACGACAGAATCTCAAAGGCATTATATTTTATAAATTATTTAGAACAAATATTTGGTGAGCTATTTCTCTTTTGAAACAGCGTCAATGGAAAGCGTCAGCAAAAATGGCTCAATCTGGTAAGCGGCTTAAGTATGCATTTCTAATCGAAAGTTACATATTTGTTCTGTTGGCTATCGAGATACAAAGTCCGAGGAGTCAAATAAATAATAATTTTTACATAAAATCGTCATAAATTCTTACCCGTTGTAACACCTCGGTTAATCGAGTCTTCAGGTATCAAGAAGGTTAGTTCCTTTTTATGTACAAGGGATCAGTTAGCAGGCAATGCTGCCAGCATCCCTGGGACTATATCACGTGGGCGTGATTCGTATAGTACGCGGTAATTTAGGATACACATAACTTGCATAAATTCGTTGGAAATAAGGAAAAAATTGAGGTATTGAAAGCCTGCCTTCGTACTATTAATTGTCGAAATCGGGAGCTCGGTCGCCGGGAGCCAAGCGGACGGCAGCGGCGCACGAGGGGGGCCGGGACGGTATTAATTCGTTTTATGACATGCGAAATTGCTCTCAATAAATCGTGCGGCTCTCGATGCGGCGCGCGCGCAGACGGACGGACACGTGCGGGCATATTAAACTTTTCATTAGCGAACATATTGGGCTGACCCCGCGCCCGCTCCGCGTCGAGGGCCACCTGCGGGGCGGCCGGTGCCCTTCGCGTTTGATTATTGTGACTTTGCCGAATTAAAATCGGTCAATGGAAGATATTGCATTTTTTACTTTGAAGTGTTTTTGTATTACGAGGGAGACGTATATGATATTACCGGACACGTGCTGCTCGCTCGACGCGAAACGAAAAATAATATATTCATGAAATAGTACAAGTACGACTAACAAAAGTTAAAATATTACGTGTAAATTACCGATATGTCAATAGTGGTCAGGTGTGGAGTTTTACAAATCGGAAAACTACTTTAACTATCTTCCGTAGCAGAAAATTTACAATTACAATTTAAGATTACGATTCTATGTTTATCGAAAACTTTATTTTGCGACCATGCTTAGTTAAGCTCGTATCCGAGCGCGCTAAATATGATTGCTAAGTAGGTTCTCGCGGCAGACGGACTGCTGCCTGGTAGCAGAGTGCTACCGGGGCGTGCCAGGGGACAGAACTATGTACGACCGCGGCTACAGGCGGCGCACACACACAGCACTGAAATATAGTAGTAGATTTGCGTAATGAAGTCGTGAACGCGAGCTGGCTCCGAGCAGACAGCGTTGTTCGTTTATTAATCACGTCTGGATGCCGACCCTCCCGGCGTTATTGATTCGGTAGCGAAGTGGTTAGCGTTTCCTTTATTAACCAATACTTATTATAATTATAATAATATACTTATAATATTATTGTAAGCCTAGCCGCCCTGGCGATATTGTGCCCTGAGTACCTAGGACCAATATTATATTAATATTTATAAATTTTCATTAACCGTATTTAATTTTATAAGGAATAATACTGTAATTATTAACGAACTGAAACTCAATATGTAAAATTTTTTTTTTTTTTGTAAATTGTGTTCATTAAAAAAAATTTTTTTTCTCATTCAACATTAATAGACGTAATTAAATTTCCACATAGCGCTCTGTATTTTATAATTTTTTGGAACATTTATAGAACGGATTGCAAATTATCCATAAAAGACTCTAGAGGTCTTTTGGAATATAATCATCTTGTCATATATAAGGTAGCGTTTTCATTGAAAACTTCCAGGTGGCCACACTTTTTCGTTTCAACAATTATTGTTGTTTTTTAATCAATTTACACATAGGCTTTAGAAATTATACATTTAAGACGGACTGAATTTTGTAATTCATTAATAAGTAGTGATAACTGTCGTTCGCAGCAACGTTCGAGAGCTATAGTTCAATCGATGAAGCCATTATCCTGCCCTCGCAGGCCGAGCCGCGGATGAAGTGCGTCTCGACCGTAATCTCTTTTATTGTGAGTGATAAATTAAACAAGTGTCACCCTCTCCCCTCCCGGAGGCTGCGATCGCTAATTCGCAACACGCATTATTTGATTTTTAATTCGGGTCGGTGCTCGCGGCGGCGGAGTGCGGCGCACCCCGCGAGCGTCGGCCGCACCGCACCGCACCGCGCCGCGTAGCTCTAGTACGGATGCGACGGTCCACATATCTAATGAGACGCCGCAACGAGAGCGGGCAAGGCGTCGTAATTCATCCTCCAAACTGTACCTTTAGTGTTTATTCAGCGCTATAATCGTCTCGTTTCGAGCTTAAAATAAGTTTCATTCAAGTCTCGCGTGCGCGCGTGACATAATGTTACCGGATCATAAGTTGATGATGATCGGATGATTAAATAAATAATAAAGACTTTTTAATTGATAAGTCATTAACACATTTTGGCTGATAGATATACGAAAAGATAGAGATTATTACTTCTTTTAAACTATCGCTTTTATGACAATTTATTATTTTAGTAAATGAAATGTGTGAGGTGAAAGTTTGATGGTCGTACTAATATATTGAGTTGATAGGAAATAACTGACAGTTACGTTCGAGCCGGAGCGGTGGCTACTCGCTGCCACGTCTGAAGTGTTTGCATTAGTGTTTACACGACACCTATTTAATAATAACTTCACACGAAAACTGAAACAGAAATGAAACCCCAAAAGTTAACGTCTAAGCGTACGTAACAGATATATATTTCTGTGGAGCCTCATTTGTTTTTTCCTCACACAATACAAGTACACGTGACACGAGAGACACAGGGCTGCCAAATAGAAGGTATCTGGTGATTACGATGTTGTGATAAAGCTCCAATAGGATCGGAAATTTTCTCCTAAAGGAGCCTATTGTGGGGACGAACCTCATCTCAAAGTGACGTGTAGTAGAGAGCTGTAGGCATGAGACACCCACCGAGATTAAAAATCTGGGGCTTCGTCTTTGCAAGCGAAGACGGTATGTTCGTTCCCTGTGGGATCGTGATTTCATTGTTCTGTTTATTATCTATATATACATACACATATATATATATATATAATATTTGTTAAGTGCATCTAAAAGGAGTATAAGATGTCACTGTTAGAAAAGGATTCGAAAATTTGAAGTAATGTTTGTTTTTTGAGGAGATGGTCTATGGTATATATAAGTAGAGGTCTCTGTAGGGTTGGACTCTCTAGACGACTCGTTTCTGTGCATATGAATTGATTTCGTAGTCTTTGGAACGTGGACAATGTGACTTAGAAAACTACTGTAGAGTATTTAGAATGTGTTTAAAATGTCACACGGTTGCTGAGTGACAACTGCGTGCGTGTAGCACACGCTAGGTAAGACTTTCTGTTGCCTGGCTATCGGTGTGTAAAGAAACATTTAAGAGAGAGTCTCTATAAAGTGCATGACTCCAATCCTGCCGGGACATACTCCAACTGTCAGCCCTGCGCCCCGCGGGCTGTATCACTCACGCAACACCCGAGGGTGGTGTTTTATTAGTTTTTCCGCGCGACCCCTCCGACACACGCTCGTCCCTCGCCGCCTCCGTATGGAGACGTATGGTATGGAGACGGGCCATTTGTTCTCGTGGTGTCGAACCCACTGCCCACCGCTGGGCCGCACTGCGCCCTACACGCAGCGCAAAACCTGTTACTAGCAACCCTGCAAATATCTTCATTACTAAAATTACATCAATTTAATAGTAATTAATGTAATTTTACTACAACTATGAAATTTAAGTTCAAGTTCTAATTATTTAAGTTCACGATGCCTTGCAAGTCGCAAGAGATCGAAAAATCTGGAATCGACTATCCACGAAAAAGTGATCCGTGGAAAAGGTCCCGACCCTGAGGAAAACGACGCAAGGAGGAGGACTATTAATTTTATCAACAATTTACTAACATTAAATTCGCTCTGGAAAATTTTAAAAAAAAACCCATTAAAAAAACTGTATCTTATAGTATATTCTTTAATGTGAGAGGTCATCAGGTCTCGTATATAAAACCTATCTCTTTATCGTATAGACTTGAGTCTAACACAACGTGAATAAAACAATCTCAATGTAATGATAATAGATGGCTTTTTTCAATATCATCCTATTCCTGTTGAATTTCCAGGATTTCTATCAGGATTTCTATTCCCCGGTGTATAAGGACTAATTGTGCCAAATTTCATCGATATTGGTTCAGCGGATTGGCCGTAAAAACGTAACAGACATATAGAATTTAGCTTTTACATTATTGGTAAGTATATATATATATATATATATATATAGTTACCAATAATATAAATATAATTGAACATAAGAAATTTGTTATTATTATTAAGAATAATTTCTGTATTGTAAGAGATTTGTTATTTTACCTCTCTTGCTATGGCATATCCAAAGAACCGCCGTCTGTTGGAGTTGACATCGGTACATCAATTTATACGATATAAGGAACATATCCTGTACTGTTTTTCTATTACGGTTAACAATCATATACTGTCTTCACAGCTACGTCGGATACCAAATATATTTGGTACAGTTTAAGCTTACGATATTGAATGAAACTCCGTTTTTGCTCCGGGGCAGAAGAAATAGTACTCGATTGAGGGTATTTTGACATTGAAGTCGCCACATACAATATGTTTCTACATTGCGGGTACAGCTCGTGTGTCGACACAAAGTCAACGTGTGACGTAAGCAAGAGGACTTACTCTTGCGAGTTCAATCTACAGAGTTGAGTTACAATTTTGAACATTCGTAATCTAGATATAGCATCAGTGCGGGCGCTGAGCCGTTTGAGGAGCCGCCGGGAGCGGCGCGGCATTCCGGGGCGGTCCCGCCGCGGCCGGTCGGAGGACTTTTATTACATTCGAAATCTATCGATACAATATATTTTGGAAATTCGACAACAAATTAAAATTACATCAAGGAATACTGTTACGTTGGAATTCGACTTGGGTCGCGTACTAATAGACTATCGACCCGTTCTACAGAACTTACATTGTATCTCGGGATTATGTAATCAATTAAAATAAAAAAAAATCAAAACGATTGATATTTACAATGGTCGACAGCAAACCCGGTCGCATTATTATGGCCCAGTCTGCTTTGGACTTCTCCTTAATATATGGCCCGCGTTAGTTGTATTTTTTCGCTAACTTCTATACATATTCACTTCAAGGGTAATGTAAACGATCATAATATTAGTGACGAAATGCTTCAGGTATCTAACTCAAGTATCTCAAGTAATACTGTATTCGTCTAAATAGATTTCCAAATACCGCAATACGTGATCTTTAATAAAGAGTTAGAATATGTTGTGGTAAGTTATTCATAAAAGATGTTATAAAGGACTCACACGCAGCTCTATAAAACAAGAATAAACCCAACAGTGACTCTACGACACGCTTCGTGTGTATTCTGTAGTGACTAGAGGTTAGCTCTGCCCAGGCTGGTCCCCTTGGCCAGTCGGAGGCAGCAGTCGCAGGCCGGTCGTGGGAACTGCCTCTCCCGAGCCGGTTCCGGTCGCGCTGCCGCGATCTATTGAGGCATTCGATTAAACGATCGTCGGCTTTGTGTTTCGTAGTTCGGAACGTGTTTCGGACTTCGTTTTTTACTTTGATCGTTCCACAGATTGACAAAAAAGAAAGGTGCAGTCTTTACGACCTATTGAGAGAAGGAATTTTTAAATATTTACTTTTGAATTTGTGCTCGCGTCGCAGCGTTAGGAATAATTAGCTTTGTGAATTAAAAAGCAATATGAAGTGGCGCAAAAATAGATAAATATGAATAATATTAATTGGTGTTGTAATGTGTTGTAATCTCCCTCGTATAAAAAACCTTTTTTTTCGGGTTAAAGATAATTTATTTTTCTCAAAAGAACTACAGTCCACTTAAATGAGAATTAGAATTAAACATTACATTTACGTACACGCATGCACCACTTATTCTTAAGACCTTAAATAATCTTATTTACTAATATATGTATGTATTTAAAAAAAAAAAACAAACAAACATTAACTTAAAATATACATACAAGCGTTGATAATTTATATTTTTGATATTACTTTTCCAAAATTAAGTATCTTAGCATTTTTTTGAACAAATTAATATTATTTATTTCCTTTAAACTATTTGGCAAATTATTGTATAGCTGTGCTCCTTCAAACAGTATGGTTTTTTTCCCATAATTATTTGTTCTGGGATATCGTAAACAAATTTTATTTTTATTTCGTAAATTATGTTTAAAAGTTCTATAAGTTAGTGTAATATTTGAATGTGATGTCTTGTTTAATAGTTTTTTAATTAAAATACATGTGTTGTAAGTATATAGCTGTGTAATATTAAATAACTTCGTTTTATTGTAAATTTCTTTAGTAGGTGTCAAATAATTGTAATGAAATAGCGTCTTGATTAATTTATTTTGAATAATCTGTAGTTTTTTAAGTTGCGTCGTTGAGGCATTTCCCCAGATTTCTACCAGGTACTCTAAATGAGGCTTTGCTAGGGAATTATAAATGATTGTTCGTATTTTGTGTGGAATGCAATTTGAAACTTTTCTTAACATCCCTGTGAGTGCCGTCAATTTTGAGACTAGTTGATCAATATGGGGGCCCCATATTAATTTATCGTCTAATATCAAGCCTAGGTATTTCTCTTGATTAGATCTGTGAATAATATTTTTATTAATTGAGAGTGGAGTATAATTGGGTATTTTTTTATTCTTAGCGCTAAAAATTATGTATGATGTCTTTGCAGTATTTATCGTAAGGAGATTATATGAGAACCATTCATTTAGTAAATCTAAATCCGTTTGTGCTTGTCGTATAATATCATGAATGGAATGAGCAAAATAAAATAGACAAGTGTCATCGGCGTATAATGTTAAGTTTCCTGATAAATTAACATTTATTATATTATTTATATAGATTAAGAATAGCAATGGCCCTTTTTTTAATGTTTACGTAAATATAAGTACCTAAACAAGCGAAGTATAGATCACTAAATTGATGTTGATGTTGATATTGCAACTGTATGGCGATTGGGGTTCAAACTATTTTCTACATTTGTGGAGAAAGTACAAAGTATCATCGATAAATAGTAACAGTGTAATACCATCTACTTTAGAATGCTATCATACCGTCATCGAGCTGCTTTTCTCGGAATGCCAGGGATTTGGGCGGATAAAAATTAAATAGCACTTGAGATTCGTATATCATTTGACATACCTTCAACCCTGCGTGGTTTTCGGACGGTGTGTTCATGTGTTTATTACATGTCATAGAAATTGTATTGAAAAAAAAAATGTGTCGTGTTGGCAATCAGTAAATTAAGTACCTGCACGTAAGTAACGAACCGATCGGTGAGTGGCTTTGCAGACCTACGACGGATAACGTGACAACTGCATAAATAGAAAAAATATATACGTAATTATTCATATCTACCAGTATCTAAAGTGGATAGGGATTATTGCCATTATTATAATTATATAATATCGTATATATTCCTCTTCAATTACGGTATCTGACGATTTGTTATAAGTAAGTCAGAATGGTCATCCTCAGTAAGTTCTCTTTCAACGAACAGTACGCAAGTACGACTTATAATATTTATAATAATAAGTATGAATTGCATAAGTTTTGAAATCTTCCATTGCAACACGACACCATTTACGTATATACATATGTAAATATAACACGAACTCACTCTCCCATCACCAGTGTTTCTTTAATTAGCACAGACGTACAATGGCACTGCATGCAGATGCACAAGGAAAAAATTTTTTTATTTGTTTCGATCCTCATATTTTCTAATCATAATCTACGAAAATTTATTACTTTTCTTTTATTTTATGTTCTTATTGTAACTAATATTTCACAGAGACCTACGCAAAAATGAAAAACAATGTTTATTTAATTTATAGGTTTAGTTATATTAAGATTTATTATTGTGTTATTGTACCTTAAATATATCACTGTGAGTGTAATTCGGATATCACGTGTTCCGCGGCTGCAAACGCAACGTCGTCAAATACGTTGTCTGCTCCTTTTGAACTGAAAAGTAATTTACGGAAACAGATGCGATCTCTTAACGAATAACCTCTGGGTTATTGTTGGATTAAATTTATACTTTTCGACAGTGGTTTACGTGTCCTTACCGCTTTCGTGGCGTAGTGTAGCCGTAGAAATGGTACTAAGGAAGAGTTCGCCATATTAGTAATCAAGCTTAACGTCATCGGAGGCGGCAGTTCCTCGAAAGGAGGCGGCGATGAAAGCTCCTGCGGGCTATAAATCTGTCGGCCAGCCCGCGGCGCGTCGCAGCTCGCTGTGCTGTAGCGAATAGCCAACGTTGAAATCTATCCAGCCGCCGGTCGCGGCTCTTCTGGGAACTTTTTGTACGGACCCAATGAATCACCGCGGCCGCTCGCGAGCCCAGCGCGCTACGAACGGTGCAATGTTTACCGCGAGCCGAGTTAATAAAGTGTCGCCGGAATACAATAAATCTGATACTCTGTCTTACCATGTTTTTGTACTAATGGATGCTTGGCCGATCAATATTTGGGATCGTCGACGATCCCTACGTAATCCCACGTCTTTGAACACTTATTTAGACGTTTTGATACGTTATATCGTTAACGGTAGTCAGAATTATAAAGACAATTTTATAATGAAATGATATCCCCACAATCTATTTTGTTTAGTTAATCGTAACAGAATAATATGTTCCGTTAAATCTTAACTGAACATATTAGTTTAAAACCAGAAACTATTCTCTCAAAAAAAGTTAAGTCCACGAATGTCCATCAGTTGAATAGCCGCAGTGTGTCCTTACTGATATAAATGCGAAAGTCTGTCTGTCTATCTGTCTATTACGAGTACATTTTCGCGGCGAATCCGCTGAATTAATATCGATGACATTTGTCACACATTCCTTATACACCGGGGTATGTACCTATATTATATGGTAGACATTGTTTGAAATGGTGACACTATTTTACTTACTTTAACACTAACAAGCTACCCTCAGTTAGGACTGAGGTCGATTTTTTTTGAGGGTCGATTTTTTTTATTATTTTTCTCCAACTCTTCACTTTGGCATTATGTTATAATCTTGTTGTATGGAAAGTAAATTTAGTTTCCGTAAGATTTTCCCGTCTTGATCTCTTGATCATTCGGCCCCACAATTCCAAACGATATCCCAAACATCAAATTTCTAATACTATAAACTTATTAATACGAATATATAAAGGGAAAGTACTCGTAGGTAGAGGGTTGAAATTAAGGGCGCAACGAGAGGGTCAGTTAACTATTTTAATGGCTTTTTCCGTGTCAGAGAGCGCGGCCCGTCTCTCGTCTCCCGACTCCCGGCTCCCACCACGGAAGCTGCACGCTCGCATTATTAAATTCCTCTCCCGAATTAAATGTCCGTATTTCGTTTTATTTCTGCGCCTTTACTTCCGTTACGTTAGCAGTCGACTTCTGTTATACTTTAGATATATATTGAACATCACCTTTGGTTTATTAAATACTGGCTTTTACCCGCGATTTCTTTCGCGAGAACTGTTCCTGGAATAAACAAGAGCTTCAGTCACTCACCAACTCTGCAAATATCTCCATCACAAAAAGCAGATCAGTTAGGGGGGTTAACTTGCAATTTTTGTTGCAACGAATTCAGCTACTCGAAACTTAACATTAATTGTGGTTTTCTTCATGGCATGGAAAGATATCATTAGCACAGAAAAAACCACTCTCAATGACCAGCAGCATCTTTCGGTAGGTCTGTTATTGAGAGACTCCATTAGGTCTCCTGATTTAATAAATAATATGACCATATTAACCATTTCTTTAATAATTCAATTCAAGCTTTTTATTATAATCGTTATTACATTTTTTTAAAGTCGCGCCGCGTCTCTCTGTTCACGTTCACAAAAGTAATGCAGATATTTATCGTTTTCTCGAGAGCATTGTTTATTTATTTTAGTAAATAGCCCTCATTCAATACATGAATTATATAATGTAATAAAAAATACTAGGCAAAGAACCTGGTATAGAAACTCTTTCTTTTGTTACAGACTTGACATTGAATCATTACATGCATAAAACAGTCTCGATATATTTATTATAATAGACGGCGCTTCTAAGTCTCCTGCTTTTCCTGTTACAAAGATTTTTATAGCCTATATGTTACCCCGGCATATAATCATTAGATGTGCCAAATTTCATCTATATTTGTGAAGGATTGACCATAAAAACGTTACAGGTCGACTTGCATCTATAATATTAGCAGTAATATTAGCAGTTATTACTGTAGAATTAGCAGGATTTCTATAGCCTATATGTTACCCCGGTATGCAAGGAATAATTGTGCCAAATTTTATCGATACTGATTCAGCGGATTCACCTTGAAAACGTAACAGACAGATAGACAGACTTTCGCATTTTTAAGTATTTACAGAAATGTACTATATCTTCGCGTGCTAGTTACTGTACGTCACGAAAGACTTGTGTTGTATTGAAACGTTTCAAATGAAATTGTAATGCAAGCGACATAATGTCATGACAGACGTACGGAGGCGATCAGAAGTGATCGAAATATGACTTTGATTTGGCCTCGATCTAAGCCCTAGTACATGAGTTACCTAGTGTGTGCCAAGAACGTCGCGACGGCAGGACGGCACGCACATACTCCGAGAGATGTTCGGTAATAAAGTATGCATGTAAGGAGTATGGTAAACCGACGGGACGCAACTGGAAATGAAGAGGATCCTTTTGATCTGATACCTAACATTTGATTATTTTAGAATTGTCCCGCACCTCACTACACATATATCTATCCTTACAGACCTCCCGATCCTGTCAGTCGGCCAGAGACATTTGTGGGTTGCCGTTAGTTAACACTAACTAAATAACTTCTGTGAATTTCTCTAGTTCTCGATGCACGCACCAATTACGTACATATTTCATTTCCTACGAAGGTACACCTAGTTAGTGTGACGCTCGATGTGTAAATGATGCTTTTGTTTAATTAAAAGTGCAGAAAGCGAGGTTGGCAGCGGCTCGTAGTAATTAACAAATATGTAGAAGTTATTCTAGCATTCCGCGGTGTGCTCGCATCTTGCAACAATAACCCCACTAATTAACAATTTTTTAAAGCAGTAATTATAAATTACATAAAGCTATGTTTTACCAGCTATAACTGTTTAATTCGGCGACTGTTTAACTCTGGTTACGATCTGGAACTGTTGGATGCAGCTAATATCTGTATATCAGCTGAGTACGATGGGCGCTGGCGATTTTTTTTAATCTATTTTTATTCAATATTAGACATGGCAAAGTCCGTTGGTCTTTAACGCTTTTATGGTGTATTTTCTTGAGCAATATTGATCAAATACCGTTCAATTGAAGCTTATATATTTGGCTATGTTAGCCAAATATATAAGCTTCAATTGAACGGTATTTGATCAATATTCAAATCATCAAATCGACAATAATCAAATCGACTAAATGTTTCTTCTTTATGTTAAAGAAGAAACATTTAGTCGATTTGAACCTTCCTTCCTTCGGAAACAGGGTACCGTGGGTTTCAGTTTGTAATTTATTGAAATTCTACTTGATATTTGAAATTTGAATTGTTGTCAATCAGACCTTCCCGGAACATCTCGATAGCAAAACACCCGGTTCGACCGCGAGAAAATCTTTGAAAATAGCACATCCGGTGAAATACGGTCCACCGCTATTGTTATTGCCTTGGTAAAGCGGTGTAATTATTTAAATGACTTACTTCTAATGTACTGTATTCTATTTATGTAATCTACAAGTAGGTCGGGAGATGCTCGCCAGCCTGTGAGTAGGTATTTCACGTCCTTATGGTGTCGTCAAAAGAGTTCGAGAGTTTCAGCACTTTCGATATCTCTTTCACCGTGAGTCTGTAAAGAAAGCTCGTCCGCCTGCCGTGAACGACATTGTTATAGTTGTCCATGAATTTGTCCTAACAGGAATGACTACAGGTGTTTCATTAATAATGATAAGGTTTCGTAATCTGGCGTCATTCGACATTCAGTCGATAGTGATTGTGTAACGTGTACAGTACGCAGTACAGCCGGTGTCAATGCCACGGCTGGGAGTTCTGTAACACACGGACATTGTCCGTGAACGACATTTAGTATACAATAATCGTCTGGGATCATAGATATATTAGTGCATATTACCTATTTACTACATTAAAATATATGTATAGTTTGCAGGTATGTACGTCGTCGATTTTATGCAGAAAAATAAATTGAACATAATAATCTGTGCTCCATAGATGTTCCACTAATGCTCTTTTTTATTTTTTTATCATTAGCGATGAAACCGAAATGTTTATTTGCAGTTTCTGGTTTATAATGGAATTCGTAAATTACACGTAATTCGCAAAAAAATTAATTGTAAAATTAATACCAACGCTTGTTTTTCAAGCAATAACTATTACAGTATTCGGTACCGTGAACTGCAGTCCTACCATGAACTCTTATTGCGACTCAATTGAAGACGTAAACTAAATTGTTTGGCTTTTTCATACCATGACGTCTTAAAGACGCACACTTTAAGTCGTTGACGAATGACCTTTCGGGATGCGTCCTAAAACATTTGAATAAAAGAGACAGAGTTATCTATTGTTCATATAACGTTATCCTTTTCAAACATTACGACTCCAATGCAATCCACTCTTCACTGTAGGAAAAGAAAGTGCTTTAGTTGAGGTACTGACTTTGAACTGAATCGTTTTCTTAAAGTTCACGGCAGTCGCTGTGGCCGTCTATAACTGAACGAGTAGATTGACATAATGACCGTCGTGTGATTCGTTTTATTTTCAGTGCGTTTGCGTTTTGTTCGGGACTATTTGCAGACCGTTTGGAGAAGCGATGGAGAAAATTCGTCCACACTCAGCTTGTGTAGGTCAGTGACCGAGTTACAGCAGAGACTAAATCTAACCTAGTCGGAGCACGTCCTATAGTAAGTAACACTTGTTTTTTATTTTATAAAAAGATAAAATATCGAACTTTGTTGTCCGCATTTTGTTGTCTTATAAAATGTCATATTGTACTGTACAATATTATATTTTGTTTCCCAGTCTGTTTTATTCTATGCATTGCCAATTTTTATGAACCACAAATATATTGCCAATAATATAAGCCGATGTGCGACCATCTATCTCCCTAAATCATTATTTAACTGTTGAGCCATTTGGCAAATCAATGAATAAACCTACGCTGGGTAGTCGGTCTTCCGTCTCCGGTCCCAGTCGCCGGTCGCCCGTCGCCGATCGCCGATCGCCGGTCGCCGGACGCCGATCGCCGGTCGCCGATCGCCGGTCGCCGGTCACCAGTCTCCGGGCTGCGGTCGCCGGCCGTCCATTGATCGCTGCTGTAAATACATCAGCCGCCGGCGCGCGCTCGGCGCTATGCCGATGATTGATCTATTACTTGATCTACAAATACTGTTCAAGTCTCATCACTAAAAGTCACGTATTTTCCTCTCGTAGGCCCCACTTCGAGCTCGTATTTCACCTATTGTAATATACCTACTCTAGCATTTTGAGCCCGATAAGAAAATAAAACACAATCAACACTTTGTATTTACTTTTGATTTCAATAATCTCGATTACATATTCTCCTTCCGCTTTGTCAATCTACTCAACATTCTTTTACTCAAATGAATCTCCTCATTCCCGTCGGGTCGTGCAAGACATCTTACCATTGGGGATAGTGCTGTGGACTCCTTAGAGCAGTACTTTGATATATGGTGAAAGGTCTTACATTAGCTCCTTTCTTGTAGAATTTGCAGAATAAAGAATAAAAAATGAACTGTAGAGCCAGATAGCGCAAGATAAGACAAAATGATAGCGCAAAATTGGTTATCGAACATTGAGAGATAATATCAATTTTGGAAAAATTTAAAAAACGTTTTTACTGACGTCATTTGATTAAAATACGGAAGGTCATAGGAAGAATATTTAAAAAACCCTTTATCGAATAAAAATACTTTATTAACATAATATACAATCGATCGGCATCACTGTTAGACCAGGGGCCGCCGTGCTCGTTGCTTCATTACATGTGCACTATTAGTATGTCGAGAGGTGTGTACGTGTTGAGTGGTCCGGGGTGCACCGCGCGGGTGGACTCGGCCACGTCACTGCACGTCGTTAATGTAATAGAGCGATAGTCTCAACACTCAGCACTAAGTGATCTAAGCGATATTTACCATACTAGACTGTAAGCCTAAACAAAAGAAATAGATTCTTCCTACGAACTGGACGACGCAGCGTCTATTATTCGTATCGAGTCCGCATTTGCACGTGGATTTTTATACGACAATAGAACGAGACAAAAAATACGGTATCCCTATACTGACTCATTTGTTACCCTTACATACTTTGAATAGTGCTTGCTTCTGACAAATAAACGACAAAGTATCCTCCCACGCCGAAAGACATTTACGAATAACATCAATAAAAGAAGCGAGCCGCGCCTCCCGCTTACCGGCTCCGCAGTTGGACGAGCGCATTAAATCTTCCGTAGCACCAAAATAACTGGCAATATAACAGTACTACCTTGCTATAATCCGCACGGGCTAAGCGACTGCATGCGAAGCTAATGTGTATGAAGCAGGCAAAATTAGGCTTACACATGCAGGACAAGCCACCACACGCACCCCAAGACGCCTCCACCAGCAACAATGTACACAAGCAATACACACAACCACCACCAAAATCTCGACGATCGTTTCGCTCCGAAACCGAAGCATCATCAGGACCTCCTCCTGATGATGATAAATTTTGCCTGCTTCATACACATTAGCTTTGCATGCATCCGCTTAGCCCGTGCGGATTACAGCAAGGTAATTCTGTTATAGTGCCTGTAATATGGAATTCCGCAAAGTAACGCCTGCTTCTATATATCACCAAAATAAATGTAAAAAGTTGATGCACGCCGCCACGGGCACGGTGCGCGCTCGGTGGGCGGCTAGTGGCCGTCGCAGTCGCGGCCGGTGTTGGAGGTGGCTCAGTCCGTGCGGTGCGCGCGGAATGCCGGCCTCACGTATCCGGCGAACGCGCGTGGACCGTATGCGCAGTAGTTCCCGCGGCCGTTGTGATCGCCGACCGGTGGATATGGATCGGAGGCTCAATTTCGAGGTCAATTTTAATCAGACGAGCACCACTTTTTACAATCGATCAAACAAATAACACCTTAGAGGTCATGACAAAACAGATCTTTTCATTAATCAAGTGCAAAAAATAGCTGGCAGAAAATTATCTTAAAGATACGTAGATGGTTAGAAATTAAGTTATAAAGCAAGGCAAAATTATGAAAAATCTCTTCTAGTTCGATAGGAATCTATTGTAGGTGTTAATTGTTGTCACTTGACTGTATTTTTTATAGCCCAAAGACAAACCATTAAACATCTTTTTACGATCCAATTTTATATCGAGAGCAAACGAGCAAAGTGACAATATCGATAAGGCAATAATAAACATCGAGCGTAGCCTTTGTTCTGCTTGTTTGTTTGTTGTAATTGCAGACAGTTCTGTGGAAATTTAGTGAATGTAAAGGAAACAACTCATTCTAGCTGATGTTAGAAATATGAGGGAAATGGTATTATATTATATTACCATAGAATGACCGGACGGACAGAACTTCGAGGATTTTCTACAATAATCGTTCTTTTTTTAAGGGGATTAACAGACAGTTTTTCTTATCTTATCCATGGATAATACCGGAAGGTAACGTGTAATTCTGTCAAATTGATATACGGCAGTGTTTGAATGGGACGTCGGCGAGGCTGGCGCAAGCCGAGGACGTGATTTATGTGCGTTTAATTAAAGTCCGCGAGCCGGAAGACGCGCGGGATTGATGAGAGGCGGCCGGCGGGCGGCGGGCGCACTCCGGAGCACTGCACGGACGGACGTCGATACTGACTGCTCGCAATGCGAAATACAAGACTGAGTTCGTGCGCTAGCGGGAGCCGAATAAACTAATATATTTATATCTGTTGTGACAAATGTAGCGCGCGAAAAACATGCAAGCAAACAGCAGGCCTGCCATGAACTCTTATTGCGACTCAATTGAAGACGTAAACTAAATTGTTTTGCTCTTTCATAGCATGACGTCTTGAAGACGCACACTTTAAGTCGTTGCCGAATGAGCGTTCGGAATGCGTCCTAAAAACATTCGAGTAAACGAGGCAGAGTTATCTATAGTTCATATAACGTTTTCCTTTTCAAAAATTACGATGCAATCTACACTTCGTGGTAGGAAAAAAAAGCGGTCGGGTTTAGGTACTGACTTTGAATTGAATCGTTTTGTAAAAGCCCATGGTAAGCCTACTGAAGTAAAATTATATTTCAATGCTTCGTATAAAGACTATCCATTCACAATCCACGGCCATATTTAAAAATGAATGAAAAATATATTTAGTTTTAGTTATTTAGTAGAGTTAAACTCTCCGAGCTTTTAATTTTTGGGAATAAGTAAGGCCAACGTTTGTACGTTGGCCTTACTTATTATTATTATTATTTATTATAAGCGCTTATAAAAACATTAATAATTAGGTGCTATACAATCATGTCATATAGTCTATGCAAAAGAGTTCACAGTATAATAATAATAATATTATCAATCGTCGATTCAACCTTTTATATAAACATTGAAAGTCCTCTAAGTCACCTTTTATGGAACTTTAATCAAAAAAATATATATAATTATATATACTATTATGAAAATATGATATTTTGATACAAATGGATTTTATCAATTTTTGAAAAATTTGTTCATTTATAGAAGATAATTATGTTATAACGGTTTTAATTGATATCCAGTATACGGGATACTTGTATCCAGGATATATAATTAATGTTTTTTTTTAACAAATTCATCATTCTCCTGCCCTTATCCCACTCTAAGTGGGGTCGGCACAACCAGTTACATACATGTCGTCACATGATTTGGTTACGTATTTTATGACCGGCCACTTGCGTGACGTCAACTTGCTTTAGTCGTATTTTACGACCCCTCGGTAAGAAAGAGGATGGTCTATTCTACTCATCCGAATACCACACGGCATTGATAATAATAATATTATTAAGTTAAAAAAAATTGTGCTACTTTAGTCTCATCAATAGTACAATGTGAGCTACAAATTAGATATAGCAGAGATAAATGATGTTTTATTAAAAGAAATAAATGTCTAATAGATATAATTGAGACGTGGCGTTAATAATTTTAGACTCTAAGACAACAAATTGTTAAAATGGGAGGCCGACACAGGCCTGAGAACCTGTCGATACCTCCATATTACTCGGCGGAAACTATTTGATAATTGCGCAGTTTAACGGCTCTCGTTACTCAGCGCCAACATATTTTGTCGTGTTAATTATACAACATGTTTAATTAAACATGAGATTATGACAGCAGTAGTACACCCTTGAAATAATGTCTAGAATGTGTGGCGTGTGTGGTTATACGCCGTGCTCCGCGGCGCGGGCGACGCTTTTTACGCGAACGTCGCCATTTGGTGCGACAGACACGGTCCACTTCGCAGCCTCCACTCACGAGCTTGCCTATAGAAGTCTCGCATATAATATTAGGGACAGTTCTCGTCGCGCGGGCCTGCCTATTTGCTAATGTTCATTTGCTCTTGACAACTAATCTCAATGATGAGTTAAAAGCAACAAATGAAAACCCTATTTATCACTCGATGTCTCAGAACTTCTAGGCGCATCAGCGACATTTGTCACTGGTCCTCTGGATGAGGCGCCCGAAGTATATGGTGGAGGGACTGCCACTCTTTATCGAGACCAGTATTCCAAGCTGTTATCCCTTACTATAGACGGTTCTCATAGGTATGAGGGCTGCAACGTAGATAACTATGTAGATATAGATATATTAGATACCGCGTCTGTCCGTAGGGTGTCGTGGGCCGAGGACCGGCGAGGGTGACAAGGGACGACAGGGACACTCCTGTCTCCCCGTCATCCCTTCCGTTTATTGTTTCCGTGACTGTACATATAAGTAGGAAATATGACCACCACCCGCCCCATCCCACCACCAAACACACCACCATTCATGTGTAGACGATGCAATACCGAATGTTTTACGTCACCTTTAACAATTGAAGCGCTGTTCTACGTAGATTGGGATATATTACCAATACTAATATCGTATAGATGGAAGTCTATCTGTCTGTAACGCTTTCACGGCTAAACTTCTGAACTAATATCGATGAAACTTCGCATAATTAAAACTTACAAGCCGTGGTGACATACAGAACAGGTACAAAACAATATGCTTTATTAGAAGAATTTAAACGCTGATGTTGACGCATGTTTAAAACACGGGTATCGCTAGTTCCGTATAAATTGTTCATACATATCGATCAAAACACTGTTCTGTGATAACTTTGTATATGCTGTCCTATATAAGTTTGTTCCGCCGATAGTGATGATAGGTCGCTGCTGATTCGACGGTCAGCAGGTTCGGTGCCCGCTGCGGCTCATTCAGAGCGGTATAAAAACAGTCCACCGCGCTATGCTGTGAGTTGCACGCACTAGGGGGCCACGCGTTTGGTTCTAGTGGGACAGTGTCGTCGACACGTGGACAGTAATCCGTGTCAAGAGCTGGTGCACGACAGCGACTGCAGTGCATTTCGAAACATCGGATAAATGATAAATATGATGACACGTTCATTTGTCTCTTTATATTTCCAAAGACGTACGTGAAAGTAAGTAATGTTTCACAATACAGCTGTCGTTTGTGCGATATGGAATCACGAATCCTATTTACGCCAATCTCTGGGAGGTATTATTGATTATCGAACCACCTCGATTCCGAGAATCGAAATGATTCTAGGTTGTGAATAGGGTAAAGCCGAGATAGACGCCGCAATGGAATAGATGCCTCATATTCTAAATACCTAACTTTCAGAATTCCCAAAAAAGAATAAATTTTATAAGTAGGAGCCCCAATCACCCCATACCTCCGGTTTTATCCTATAAGTGACGTCCGCCTTAAATGTCAGAGCCCACTGTACTCATTTCGGCTTTGAGGAATGTGAAAATAACTTTCGTAATTGTGCTATGTTTCTCTAGAGACTTGTCACACGTTTCTAACAATAATTAAATTGTTTACGTATAACGTGATCTGCATTCCTTCTCAGTGACGAGTTCTCGTTCGTCATCGCATTAAGAAACGTAAATGCTATGTGCGCGTCGTCGGCGAGGGAGGAAATATGTATCGCAATCATTTCGCACTAAACAGGGATCATTTGATAGCGATATACCAGACATATTCGACGCTGCTGCTGTGTTCTATCGTCCATTGTCCATAGACTCTGCAAAAGTGATTATTAATGAGGTGTTATCGATAATCTATGTCCGGAGGCCGCCGGCCGCGTGGTCCGCGCGGGCCCCGCGTGAAGCGGTCCCGCATATCTTGCCCATAGCGGGCCCTACCACTAAGTCATACAGCGCGCCGTATATGCGCTTATTGCCTGTACTAACGTCGCACCGCCGACTCCTCAGGATTTAATGTTTTATGATTAGTTACAAAGTATTCGACGTAACTTTCAACTCGGCTTGACGTGCCGCGTCCTCCGCGCGGTCTAATGTTGCTTCCTGGTGATGATGCAGCGAAGAAGTCTTCCCTGCTCACTGAGTTAAAGGATCATTTTTTTGCAAAAAAAACAAATGATATTCATTCCTCATAAACTGCCCCTCGCCAAGAACTGAAAAATACTATTAATATTGAGGGTACTTTAACTCTAAAGGTAAACTAGTTACACTCGTTATTTTAGGGAATGCAAAAATGGACATTTATATGTTAACATATCCTTTCTTCGACTAGTTTCACAATTATTAATAATAATAACCTCTTTAAACTTTAACAAATAACACTCAGCGCTTGTTCACGATCTTCGCAGATATTCCGAGAGAGAGAGAGAGCCGTCCAGCGCTCCGCTTTGGTTATATATCCTCTCCTCGTTTCCCTTCCATTCGCGGTAGTTATTGTTGTCATTGTAAAATATAAGAATTTCAAAATTAATAATAGCAGCAACGCTAACATATAATTATTATTGGTGTTTCACATTTCCATTTACGAGCGTACGAGCGGTCTTCCCGGGACGGGGAATGTTTGTTTCCCGTTATAACAAAAAACTATATCCGCAATACATGGGCCGGGTGAGAAAGGTGTGTTCGCATCGCCTGTTATATTTTTTCTAAGAATCTGGTGAAAGTTATCGTCAAACAAGTAATTAATGGATATTACCACGCTGTAATGAATAACAAAATCTACTAGGACAAGATCTACCGATATCAAAGCTGACAAGTCAAAGTGATTTTGATTTCATTCAAGCCGTCGGATAATCAAACCTGAGACCTCTCGCTATCTGGCACTATTATCGTTCCACTATTATCGTGCAATCGGTTAACAGGACCGATCATTCTGGAGACGTAACGTGCACAGTACCGAGAACCATAAATCCCATCTCCGCTGCTCCGGCGGACGGACGGACGGCCTCGTCAAACTGGTTACCGTCACATTAGCAACTATGGAGCATTATCACGAACTGTCGCCCCGTCGTTAATGCTTTTTACATTTTCTATTATCGCAAATTAAAATGATCAGTTTTTTCCTCCGCCGACCGGTTCGCGACAGGAAAAAACCGAGCGGCATCTTAATAATGAATAAATAATGCTAAACCTAGGAAACAGGCGCTTTGGCGGCCTGCGGTGCATTCCGCGGGAGCCGCGGCGGCAAGCTGCCCGTTTGTGACTGAAATGATACTCTCAGAAATGCTGGAGCTGATTTATGAGCGCAGACGTGCGGAACGGCATCTCTGTAGAGACTGCTACCTCTACACTTACACCTCATCTCTTCGCTTTTTGGAATTGTACTTACACCTCAACTAGCTACTATCAGTAAATTTCATGTACAGGCGTGCTCAGTCGTCAGACGGGAAATTCAAGTGCCCTGAAAATATACTATATAAATACATAAAGCCCACGCAGCTCGTCACGCATAACGTCGTACAATTAATTATGCGAAATTCCTCGCGGGACTGTGCGGTTGATAATGTGAGTGGACTGACACAATCATTTAAAACATGATGATGCCGTCATTGCGCCGCCGCTACCAGTGTTTCGGAAGAGCCACACCTACCGCAATCCCTACACTGGGGATCGGTGACCTTTTAAGACTACGAGTAAATAGTACGACTCAAGAGTCATTAGTAACAAAATGAAAATATAGTAAAATTTAATTATTTATTTTATTTATTTATTATTTATTAAAGAGTACATACAAGAGACATATTTTGAAATTAATTTATAATTGTTTAGTAGTAATTTATTAGCTGTGATAGCTCAACGGTGAGACCGTCCGACTCTCTATAACGATAATGGGCTCGAACCCCGACCGATGAGTTTATCTATTCAAACTTATGTCTAATTCATATCACACGCTTTTCGGTGACAGAAAATATCCTGAGGAAACCTGCATAACTCTAGAGAATTCGAGGGATATGTGTAGCCTACCAATCCGCATTAGAGCAGCGTGGTAGGTCTTAGCTCCAATCCTTTTCTCTAAAAAACGGAGCGACGAGGCCTATGCCCAGCTGTGGGATAGTAAAAGGCTGTTACTTTACTTTTTAATTTAGTATTATATACACCAATAGGATACTAGTGACTGCTGTGACACCGGCTGCGTTAACTTTAGTTTTGAAATACGTTTAAGTATATACTGTTTTTCCCGTTGCCGAAGGAAAAACTGATCTTTGACCTATTTTTTGAGTTGGCATATAAGCTTTTATTGTACCAAATGTCATCAAAACCGATCCAGAAGAGTATATATAACAATACCGATTGTTGCATTTATACTATTGCTGAGTGATTTTTATACTATACCTACCTAAACAAATTTTGGAAAAGTATTTATTTACATAAATAAAAATATTTCTTCTCATAAAATATATAACCTCAATGGGGCCATTGGCTCTGCGTGATATAGGAGAAGAAAGAGATGTATTTTTTATTTATTCATTTATTTATTTATTATAATCGCAGCAACACAACAAGTTGCTACTAGTAGGTAGTACTAGTGTAGGTATATGTACCTACATATATTGGACACTAAGTAATGTAAAAGTAAGATAAGATATCGTGCAGAGGATGAAAAACTAGTTCTGTAAGTTTTCCTGGAATGGAGCTTAGACATATCTTTACAGTAGGTAAGTTATTAGTTTGGAGCATTAAAGAGATACAAACATACATGGTTCTTCTTTGACTTTCATTTGTATAATATAATATAAGAGCCGACGCGAGAGGGGTCTACCCTCCTCGTGTGCGGTGTTGCGCCCCTACCGAAACAATATACGGCGTCAGGATGTAATGCTTCGTTATGTTTTCAGACTTTGTGACTTACTTGTCTTCGTCTCGGTTGTGTTGGTCATTTCGCCGCCGCCCTTTTAACAGACGAATAAGTTTTAGATATTTTATCTCCGAAAGTCTTACGAGACCTTCATCCGCAATCGGTGAGCGACGGCTGACGTATGACGTGACGTAGATCCAAATAAAAAATTAATAAAACGGAAGAAGAGGAACATCAAAGGAGCTCTTATTTAACGTCGTTGCGTGAAATTGTTCGATAACTGTGAAAAATTGAGCTAACGCCGCAAATTGAGTGAACTGAGCCGCGCCGGGAGCGGCCGGGAGCGGCCCCGCGCAGCATCCGGCCACAGCGGAGAGGAGCACTCACAACAGACTGAATCTCCTGGGCTCGTGGCTCTGGTTACAATTACGACGAGTACGAGACAGAATATTTTTTTTGGAAAAATTGCGCCTTTACTTTTTTTTATTCTTTCATCGAATAACTTGAACTTCGAATGACTAAAGCATTTAGTAAGTTGCCGCACCTGAAGTGTATGAAGGAATAACGGAAAATAGTATCGTAATAGTTTCGTATTAAAAGTATAAATAATGCACAGTCTTCAAAATTAAATAAGCCAAGTGCGCATAAATATGCACGTGCATATTGTACTGTATGCCATCAAAGCCGAGTTTATTATAAGCCGAGCTGAATTTTTTTTAAAGAAAAAGTTTAAATATAAAAAATATACATTTTATACCTTTACGGATCTAACAGTTGTAGGAGTTCTGAAGTTACCGACTTGAAGGAACTCCGTGACGCGTTTAAAATGTGTCAATTGTTTTGTTTGAACAACATTTCCATCCGAAAACACTTCCGACGGCGGAGCACCGCCGCTCGCGGGCCCCGACCGCGGGGAGACTTTATTGTTGTCTAATGTGTTTATCTGACGAAACAAACAGTTTGAGTTTCGTTAGGAAATTTATTATGCTGTGGTACGGGGGGGCGGAATGGGGTGTAGGGGTGAGCGCGGGCGGGGGCCCCGGGGGTGCGCGGCCCCGTGAAATTGATCCGTCCATACTTCATAATCATTGGCGAGAGCCGCCCCCGGGGCCGCGCCCGCACGCTGCCACCCGGCCCCGGCCCCGGCCCCGGCCCCGACCGGCAGCCGCCGCCGCGCCATCTCACCGTACGCGTGTCTAAACAATAATACGGGAATTCAAACGATATGTCCCTCATTCATGTATTACCAGTAGTATCCGTTTGTAATCCCGCGGAGGAGGATCAGATTTAGAGCGACCGAAGGTCGTATAAACAAGAAGTACGGAAAAATAAAATAGTTTAAAATGCATTACAAATACCTACGCTAAATGAAATGAAATTATATTTAACGATTAGGGTCGTTAAGGCTACTTAACATGTGTCAATTTTTATTCTATACGAATTTCGCACCATCTCCGATATATATGCCTTCACATTATAATATATTGAAAGTATTGAAAAATGTGCCTAAATTCTCGTCATCGTTTCATTCGCTTCTGTTTTCTTATTTACTTCAAACGAAAGATTTGAAGCGAGCCGCGGACGCTCTCATGTATTCGGAAGGTATATGTCAATTTGTCTCGAGCCTCATAAACGATGTAAATGTATGTAGGTATGTCTGCGCGACGCACGTCACCACACAATAGAATGCGGCCCGACCGCTCTACTCGCTATTTACCTTTTGTGGCTGTGCGCTTTATGGTATAGTTGTGCGAATAAATATGTATTATATAACTAGCCGGCGGCCCGGCTTCGCACGGCCAGCGGCACATATGATGCCCTCTATGGGACCCGCCATTAATTAGTTATCGCGCGCGTTAGTTTTCATTTTGCGCTCTCTCCTATTTCATTCATAGAAATTATATTATGTTAGCGATCACAATCATAAAATCGCCGATGCAAAGGTTTGATACAAAAAGACCAAAATAATATTTCAAGTAACTGACATGTTTTTAAAAATGGTAAGAACAAGTAATGGACGATATAGCAAAAAGGGGAAATAATTGGGATTTCTGACGACTCTGAAGAGAATGTGATCTTTGGGTAGGAGAGTTTTGTTGGTGAATAGATTAGGAGCGGCATCTAGTTCGGACGGATTTAAAATAAGGATAGAAGGAGGAGTAAAAGAGAAAATTAAAATCACAGAAAGATACAAACAGTTATGTGAAGTATTGTGTAGACTCCCGTTGGTCTCCTACCGACGGCTTAAAGCGTGAGTTTGTGAACCGGGGAAACAAAAAGCGATAATTTTACGGTCCCACTGCTGGGACTTGGAATATCGCTTAAGTTACAGCCTGTTATTATGTGCTGGCCAAACGCCGCCCCCCCTCTGCAGACGCTGTTCCAATGATATATGCAGACTACTGATATCCTAGGAACTTTCCACATATATTCATCCTTTCCTTGTATTTTACTTTACTTAAACGTATAAGACTAATATAAAAAGGCTTAATTCCGTCTTCTTCTTTATTGTGAGTGCGGGCTATAAAATAGTAAGACTTGTAAGTAATTAACTTAATACACAAATGAAAGCGTTAAACTAAGGCGGCCATTAATTTAATTAGTAATTTATGATATGTTTACCGGCCGTTTAGCGCAACCTCCACACCAGACAGAGCCGCGTTACAACATTTACAATTCATCAAAATTCCCGGCCCAGTGGCGGGCGCGATAGCATCGCCGCGGCCGCTAATTGTGATCCGCGCCTATTTCATTAACGGGCCATTAATTTGGGCACAAAGCCACTGAATACATTACACGGCCCGCGGTGTGTGTGCGGTGCGTACTGTAGGTGTATATATATACTGAGTTGGACCTGTCGTGTCCGTACCGTGCATACTAATCTGTGCGAACTAATTGTGACTGATAAAATAATACTTTTGTACGACTTTTTTATTTAAGGAGTGAGAATTTGGTGCAGCGAAAAGCTCTCAGCGAGCTCGAGATGTATTCAAAATTTTGGGCAAATATATTTGGATACCTTTTTTGACACAAATATTTAGATTGTGGTAGCATGATTCTTTTTAAACTTTTAGTATAGGATCGATTGAAACAAATTAGACGCAATAAAATGAATTGATTCAAACAAGAAAAGTTTATTTGAACTATTGATTAATTAATATTTACATTTATATCCCAAGGCGTCGTAAAATTGAGTTATGTGTATTGAGACGTCTGAGGCACGGCCACCGAATGAACCAAAATAGAAGCGGTCTCATGAGATCAATTCAGGTAAATCTACCTACAGCAGAAGTACTTAACTATAATATTTTAAACGTATTTTTTGATCTCTGTGAGTAGTTAATGTCGTCGAATATTGTAATTGTAATTCCACGTACTCTATGATATCGCAGCTGCGCCCGACACGGTACCGAGAAAAATAAATAAAATGCGTTAACAATTTTATTGCGGGGTTGTGGGTGCTCGTTTGTGTCACCCCACCGCCGAACCAGCCGCCGACCCGGCCCGCTGCCTTTATTACGGTATTGGCAACGAGACTCCCGAGTCCGGAGCAGCGCAATCAACCCTCGGTTAAGACGTTAATGTTTTTTTGCGAAATCACGGGGTCTTAGAGTTCAACTTAAGGTAGGCCAAGTTAGGTGCAATTACTGGCGGAGTTATATTTTTACTAAATTCGAACCATTATTTACTAGTACTTGATTCGTGAGTGAGTAACCTTATATTTAGGTATTTGTCGAATGGACGCGTTAGGACAGGGGATTCAGCATTTTAATATCATAAAAAATTGTTAAAAAGAGGAATTCAATTATATTATATTACATGTAGGTAGTATATATATATATATATAGGTATATATACAATGCTTAAAGATTTTATATAACTCTTAAAAAAAAATGTTAGGCTGATCAGTAGATTTTCGTTTGTACTCGACTTTGATGTGTCTTAATGCCTTAATGAGCTGAAAATAGATAACTGATGTGAATTGTATTTAAAAATATGTATTAAAATTTGCATGGCATTTAATAGTAAAATACGCAAGTATAAATAGACAAAATTCCCGAATATTAAGGTATTCGAACAGTGTGCTGCCAGTTATAATAATAATAATAAATATATGGGACACTCACACACGGTCGTCCGTCCCCAAAGTAAGTAACTTAATACTTGTGTTATGAGTGACGGACAAATGGTAAATATACTACATACATAATTTTGAATACATACTTAAATACAGTTTATCGATTTTATTATGTACAGTCCATCTTGTGCACCGATCTCAACCTGTCTTTTATCTCTGTTACTGTAACGTAGGGGTTGTCTGTAAGAGATCACTTTTGGTGATAAGACCGCCCTTGCACTTCTGTTTGTTCTTATTTCTCTTGTGTATGTTTTCTGTTTACTTGGTGTGCAATAAAGAATTATTATTATTATTACAGATACACACCCAGGCTCGAAGAACCAACAAATTGTTTATAGAAAATATTTGTCCTCGGTGGGAATCGAACCCGCGACCCACTGCCAGTCAATTAGTCCCAATCCAAATCCAGTCAGTTATGACTGATGAATGCAGAACTGACCACTCTGTCTTTGTTGGTACTGCGTTGGTAGACCCTTAAGTGTAGAGTTCCAAGGGGTTCCTAAGAAGCCTTTGCAAAAGATTGTATTTGTTGAACAAACCAAGCAGTACATGTCCATCGGTTAAGTCATGAAAGTTGGGTACCTATAACTAAGCATGCTTACCACCGCTGGTGGTGGGCGGGCTGGTCGCAGCCGGGTGCCGCACGGAGCTCTGGTTACACTAAATCAGCGGCGGCCACTTAATGGTGCTAATTCCGTTGTTAACTTAACTAAAACTAATTAATTACAGTTAATTGTTGTTTCGTAACCATAACAGTCGGTAATGACATATGGAGTACATTTTTCTTTATTAAACCTCATTATATATTTAAATTGCGTTACGCTTTTATGGTATCATATGTAATTGCTTTGTTAAAGGTTAACCGAGAGATTTTTATAGTGATTCTACGTTAACTTCACACTATATGTTTAGCAATATTATTTCCGTGCTTTTTAATATACAATATCATAAGATTTGCGATGCATAATAGAGGAAGTACAAACCAGCGTAAGCGCGGTCCGACTTAACTCTTTACAAGTGTGTTTAAATTGATAACGAGTTTTAGAACACGATTCTTGTTGAAAAAAATTAACACGCAATTTTAGCTTTGCATTACAGAATTTTAAAAAATTATATGAAGGCTGATACAGAAACACTGTTATACTATTGAGGATAAGTTAAATGATGAAAATGCGTGAAATATAATTTGATAAGAGCGAGCGTCGAGTTCCTTGCTTGCTTTTCACGGTAGGTGCAATTTTCCGAACCAGCAGTTGAGTTGGTAATTTAAAAGGTTTTCGTTTACAAGTTTTTACTTTGACTAAATCTTTTTTTTGAATTGACAATATGGTTTTAGTCCTAACGGGTTTTACAGCAACAGCAAGGAGATGGGTGAGAGCAGAAGCACCGTCGAAGATGTACACGTCAGTAAATGAAGAGTGTAAAATAGACGCTACACTAGCATCTTAGTATTATAAAATAAATCATAAAAAACTGTTGTTATATACTAAATGATATAGTTCCACTTACCAGCATTCTACAGCTCAGTACAAGGTCGGTGTGAGGACATGACACACGGCGCTGGTTCCCGCCGCTCCCCCGCAGAGTAACGTGGCGGGCGCACCATGTATAGTATCAATCAACAATGGCGAGTTCTTCATTGGCAATGGTGATTCAATAATTGTATACAACGATACGTCGCGATTGAAAGTTTACTTTATAACTTTATTACTGTAAAAATAATGAAATAAGAGAATGAACCGAAGAATGTTTTATAGCTATCGTTATACATTCTACTATTATAAATAAAATATAGAGGAAATTTGTTGCATCTTAAGCACATACATCGAGCATATACCATGAGAAAAAAGTGGTAACCAACATATGCTATCTTCCCATCGTTCAACTAGTATGAATATGAAGAAGGCCGTTTCCATGAGACATCATACAGGCACGCTGTATCTGCATGATGTTTTGGTAGCCCTCGGAGAGGCTGCAGACCGGTGTCAGTGAGGTAAGGTGGCCTTAAACCCTACCTCTACCGGCTCTACCGCACTATTGAGCTCGCGCCGGAGCGTCGCAGCTGTGTGTAGAGATACTCGTAACTGTTAAAAAGTTCACGAACATCGTATTGAGGGTGCCGTTTACGCCGTCGGACCGCGCTTGAAATTTTGTGACAAAAGCTGGAATTTAGTCTTTGTTGGCGAAAAACCTGCTTGTGATCTTTTGATACGTTTTCTATTGTTGTGGCCGTGATTGAAGAGCACGATTCCGCACCAGCGCGGACAAAAGTGCAGCGCATACAAAGTCTCAAAGTTTCACTTTGTTTAGTTTTAATACCGATGGCTTGCGTTTTTAAATTTAGAAGAGCACAGAAAGAGCTTCAGAAGCAGTTGTCGTTTGCAGATATGATTTACAAATAAGCCGTTTAGGTGCGGAATAAATTTTAGGGACACACGAAAAATAAACTATACTTCGAAAGTCGACTCGGCGCGAGAGCCGGTCTACGAAGAGTGCTCTTATCGACTACATATCATTTTAACACTTTACATTTATGTTAAACACTGAACTATATCGGTCACTCTCATTTAGCAGATCAACTGTTAACTAATAACGTCTGCCGGTATAATTTATTTTCCTTTAAAGCCCTCAGTTGGAATTATGAGAATGAGCAGTGAATTTAATACGAGCGTCAACTAAAAACCTTTAATTTTTATTTCTGCCACACAAACAATGATAAGAGAGGTATATGAGTAATCACGTCGGGTAATGTCGTTAACTTGATTCTATTACAAAATTATTTTAAGCAAGTGCGACACCGTAAAGGTTTATTTACATTGTTGATTGTTACAGAGATAATCTTACTTCACGAGTGGATCTCAGTTATGATTCGCATCAGACGCACGCATACATCATAGGCTTGCCCTTTTCTCGAATTACCGAACTCTCGAAAAATAAGTTTAACATAACATGGTATTGGACGTACTTAAAAACGAAAATATGTTGCAACTAATAAATAAGTACTAATCTAATAAGTAAGTAATCTCAACCTTTCAACGTAACAAGTAAGTTTAATATGTTGAAAGGTTGAGATTTATGAACAAAAGAAATAATATCTTCTAGCCAACAAATAATTTAACAATTATCTTGGCTTCTTGCCGAAATAATAATAATGAATACCGTGTGTATTTTATTAGCGAACTGATGTATCGTAATGTGGGTGCCGATGGCGCGCAGCAGGCCCGCCCGCCGGCTCCGCGCGCGGCCTGCGCCGGGCAGGTGGCGCCGCGTGGTCTGCGCGCGCGCAGGAACCGGAACTCTATTGTTTTTAAATGGCGACCCCCGCCCGCCCCTCGCCCTCGCGACATCTGCTGACCACGGCTGCGATATGAGGTTACCGACCTTACCCTTATCACTGTGCTCCTGATGTGAGTTCTGTATGCTTAAGGAACCATTTACGAGTATAGTACTAGTGAATACTTGTTATCAAATTCAAATTCAAATTCACATTCACATTCAAAATTCTAAATATTCTTTATTCAAATAAACTTCTAAACAAGTGCTTTTGAATCGTCAACTTTACTGCTGGTTCGGAAAGCTGTTCCTGCCGAGAAGAGCCAGCAAGAAACTCGGCGGTTGCTCTTTTTAAAATATAAATCTTAAAACTAGTTACATTTATTTATTACCGTCTTGTATAGGGTAGAAGTGCACCTATATCCACACATCCTTATCATCTAAGTAATTTTCAACAGTATAAGTAGGCTTTCTGTATCAGCCTCTTTTTAACAGTGTTTTTAAACTGCTGTAATGGCATGGCCAAAAATTATTTCGGAATTTTATTATAGAATATTATACCCAAACCCACAAACGATTTACGTACTTTTGCAAGGCGCAAAGCAGGAGTCGCAAGCTTATGTCGGTTCCTACTTTGCCTATTATATACATCATCTATCGTTTTATAATTCTTTATATTTTAGGTACAAAAATTACATTGTTTAAAATATACTGTGAAGCAAATGTAAGAATACCTATTTCCTTAAACTTCTCTCGCAGGGAATCACGCGGCCTTAAATTGTAAATGCCACGTATGGCTTTTTTTTGTAATACGAAAATATCGACAAGCAAGAGTACGAGTACATAACGTGGCTGCGATGGACCTATGGAAGCTGCGAATGGCATTTTTGTATTTGCTTTGGAACTGATTTGCAACTTCTAAACAATAACTTCTTCGAACGTTAATCTACTGGTGATTTATAGAACTATAAATCGTGGTAAATATGTATACGTACGTTCAGTTTACCGCGGTCGTCGGCGGTAAGTCTGCGAGGATCTCTCGTCTCCGGGTTCTGCATACGGCAGAACGATATGTGGCTTCGTACCCCTACCTTCCCCTCCACCCCCTATGAGCGCCGCCACATCCAGGATGTCGGCTGAACGTCGTGTGGAATTTCAAGTAAACAGAAAATTAAAGAAAAAACCGATCCGATTCGTCGAACACGTTACCATTAGGGCCGAGTCATTCGGCGCGGGCGACGTTTGAATACGCGCAGATATTTCTCGGAAGCAGTTTCGCCAACAAAGGGCCGTCTAATTTGCCGCGGACAATGGAGGAAAAACGGTCGTTTTTATGGTGATCTGATTGTCGGAATCCGTCAATCTAACAAGTGTCGCGGCCGGCCGCATTAGCACACAATGCCGCAGCTGCCCGCTTGACCCGCGCGCTGACCCGCCGCGTGCTCTACCCAGCACCCACTGCCTGCCTATGATATGTCTATAAAATGGTATGTGTTTATTTCATATTTACAATTCATCATTCACTGGTCGGGGAAGAATAACGAAGTTTGTGAAATTTTGCATAAATGAAGTTAATATTTCTCATACACTCATGACGCAAAATAAAATTTACTTAAAACATGTGCAAAAAACTAATGTATGCACCGATGAGCTTTTCTATTAAAAATTATACGTCTCATCGATAATAAAGAGGCCACAGGTAACGGACCGTTAATACATTTGTTTTAGTTCGAAGATCATTACTTACAAACATTTCAAACGAAACGCTATCGGTATCTCGCGGCGACAACCTAGATCAAGGAAATGACTTTTACACTCGACAGAAATTATCGAAACGCTTAATCTACATTAATAAGTAATTAACAGAACCTGTCCGTCAGTACGGACCTATATATGGTAGCGCTAGGCTGCGCGCCCCGGTTTTACCGGTACCACAAAAGCCACGTACGAACCAAGGGTACCCGCTACTTCACTGGCGTCAAGTTTTGTTATAATATTATTATTGGATTATGTATTAGAGGTTTGTTCCAGTCCCTGGAGGAAAGACGGATTTTAAACCAATATGTCAGGCCGGTATTTAAACATCGATCGTATCAAATATTATTTACTGACGCGTGACACTATATAATGATGCGCTGGTAGCTTAGACGTGAAAGTGTGACAGACACACATACACACACAAAACGAGACTAACATTTATAAATTTGCGATCTAATATTACAAATGTAACGAAGATATTAATCATTTCAATCTTCATCAATAATATTATAACACCAGTAACATTTTTGGGTTTACAGCAATCAGGACTTTTACTTTTAAAACATAACTTTTAAAACGTGAAGTTACAAGTTTAAACAGATTATTACAAGTTTGGTATTTTTAATAAGTCCAATGTGTGTCCTGTAGGTAGCCCATGCCCTCTTACACGGTGTTCTCGTGCATCGTACATGTTTACGTGACGACGTCATCGATGACAGACGGACGGACAGCGACGATACATAATTCATACATCGGACACGAGCCGGCGACAAAAACGGCCGGAAACTGACCGCCTGCGGCCGGACAACTTCCGACATCTGTGTCTCCTAACTGCCACTCGTCTATCGGCTGCCTGAAGGGTACATCTCACAGTGAGCTCAGGGACTGTTTATAACTAAACTCGCTCACGAACTGTTGCTCACTCTAGGCTTGGATACCGAGTTATTGCCTTGTGAGCGATTTTCATGTATCTATCTTGGATATACCGATGTTAAAAACCTACCAATTATTAATTCAAATTCGAAATATTATTTATTCAGCATCTGTTAGATTTTAATTAAGAAGCCACTGGCTCGGAAAGGAGCTCTTACCGAGAAGAACTAGCAATTCCTCGAATCGTCAAACCTTAAGTTAAAAGTTTTCAAAGCTATTTCCGTAAGACACCTGTTTCGGTCTCGGGCGATCCACTTTGGAAGGATCTGCGTGTAGAGAAGTTTTGTGTTCGTATTCGTGGGAATTTGACACAAATTAGGAGCAGTTAAAACGTAAGTAAGTACTGCTAGTGGCATACCTTAGAAATTTACGTCCGGCCCTTATCTAGGCATTCGGCCGCGGGCAGGAACGCGCGGCTGTAAAATATGATTGATTGTAGGTGTTCCGAGTTTTACGAGCGGAACCGTAGGCCGGTATGTAGTATGTAGGCACATTCCTCGGGCGCAATTTCGATAAGGGGCACCCGTTAGTACCATTAATCTTGTACTTTTCGCTTTACAAAACTTCGGTTACGGTATGTAACGGGCCGGCACGCACTCCGGGCGCGCTGAGCTCTTTGGAAAAGCTTCATATTTTATTAATTTAACTTTGCACACACCCATTACGGCGTATAAGTGACGGGTGAACCGAAAGAACTGTTTAGAAAGTGTCTATCTGACTGACGGACGACTAAAAATCCATAGCAGAATTGACAGTCCTTTTAGGCCGTGCTCATAACGTTTCAACGATGTTATATTCAACCGATTCATGCGAACGTCGATATTGATATAGCCTTCGATTACAGCTTACCTTTTAATCTCAATGCAATACTAAAAGAGCCGAGACACATCAAAACATCGTCTTCAACCTACAAGGACTATTTTTGTAGAACTTGAAATAAAAAAGGTATTTCATAAGCGTCTTATTTAACCCTGACGATCAAATACAAAGCAGTAGTGCAGCTACAGAGATGGTATATCAAGATTGACATCCTCAACACTTTTTCTCTGACCATTCTGCGAGGTACCGCTGTATACGATGTAAAGGTTAACACGATAAATCTAAAGTTTATGAATGTTGCGTACTATGTATTATGATTTTAATTATTTTATTTGCAACATAAATATACGTAATCCTTGAGCCAACATGTAGATATATAAGTTTAATAAAAAATGTTTTTATACTATATACTTATTATATACTTTTATTTTGCTATTTTACTAAGATCTAGGTTGTTTTTTCGCATTTAATAAACTATAATTGGTTTGCGGACGAGCTAAAAAAGCTAGACTTTTGTTAAACAACTGCGATGGGATGCCGATGTATGTAAGAAATGTAAATTAACAAAATCCGATCCGCACAATCAAATTGTAGATAACGTCATTATTATTTTAATCAGATTAATATGTCGGCTTAGATATCTTCCACGACTTGTTTAGTCGCTGGAAACAACTTTAAAGTAACTCCTCGTGTTCCCAGTCTCGGAGCCATTACCGGCGAACTCTCGTGATGCCCTCCCAAAGTTCGCTCGTCGGATATGAAGCGGGTGTTACGTTAATCCGCGCTCCATTAGCGAACTTTGCGCCGACGAGATCAACTTTCAGCAAGTCGTGCGAAACTCCACTCGTATGGTAATTACGAGCCGCCCTTCCTCACCTCTTACGGCCTCGGTCTTTGAGAGGAATCTTAAATTATCCCTTCGAAGAGATTGTTGTTTTGAGAAAGAAAATATTTTTTTTTTGTTATTGGTAGGTATACAAACTGCATACAACTAAACTAATTCATGTATAATCCTAGGCTCAATTAAGAGATTTTTATATTTGTTGCCGTTTTTTTAAAACCTAAATTTGTCTATTCTGAATACATGTGAAATTTATATTCATAGAGAATTAGAATGGGTTATTCAGTTGCAAGCTTCTACACCTAAACAGCGTTTTAAACATTGAAGTGACTTTTGTTTGTCTTAACTTCACTTCAGAGAGCCGAAGAAAGAAGCGAATAGGGAAAAGCCCGTTGAGAACGTACGTAAGATTGCTAGATTTGCAAAGTAGAATTAAAACATACAAACCGCATACCATGTAGAGACATTATGTATCTATACTTATTATACAACAAACTTCCCAAAAGCTGTCTGTCTGTATGTCATTGATTTTGTCAAAATGTACTCAATGGATTTATGTACAGTTTTTAATAAAAGGTAGCGCAATTCTTCTAGAAGGTTTAAGCTAATAGTACATAACGTTTTTACGTAAATTGTGTTAAATAGGTCGTGCAGTTGCAAATTAACACGGCTGCTGAGAGCTTTAATCACGTGCGCGGCGTAAACCAACAGAGATACACTAAAGTAATGTACTACAGAATTGTAGAACTACAAAATACTATCTACAAAAAAGTCCGCGACAGCATGTCGCTATCTCTTATAGTTAACTAAAAAACTCTGCTTTTGTGTCTTTTGTGATACTGATTTCCACGCAGGCAAAGCTGCAGGCGCAGCTTGTAACATATAATATTGAAAACTATTTATTCATAAAGTCTTTATTCCCGTTTCCTTGAAGTAAATACAGTCCATGTTATAATCGTTAAATATACTCTCAGGGAAATGATACTACGGGGCTTCGAGCACATCTCTCACGGCGGGCGTGGTGCCGCTGCTCTGCGCAGAGGATACTCTACGTTAATGAAAATTTTAAATTAACAGACTTGCAATTGTCTTCCTGCTATCTTTAGTGTAGGGTGGCTGTGCACTGCACGGGATTACTTGGGACTATACCACCAGATACCAGAGGAAAGTTTATTAGGTTCAACATTTTCACTTTAATAGAGTTTTTTTGGACCATGTATTCCAATAGAATAAAAAATAGATTATGCATTATTTTCGATTTTTTGAAATTTTGTGTAGGACTCTACTCAAAATTTCGTTAAAAGGACATCGAACGCGAAATACAAACATACATCATTATAATTTCTACTATAGTTTATTAGTAGTTAAAATAGAACAGCGAGGGCACTCTGTACGCAGTGTAATATATTTTTTTAAACATAACAATACCACTCATACATTCAGCATAATATTCTTTTATTACAGAAAATAGTTTATATAAGTTCATGAACTTTAACGTAGATTAAAGTAATTAAATGGTTGTTAGGAGGAAGTAGTTGGCGCAAATGCGTTTCGCAATTGACTGCAAACGCTTTGTTATGTTGTATCGGTTCACATATTGATGGGGGCAATTATGATATTAAAATAAATTATATGTAAAGATCGATTATTTCAGCTAAGCATATGAAACTTAAAATTATTTCTGATTTATTCGTTTTGCTCTGGCCGGTTACTGTTAAGAACTTTAATTCGAAATTATAGAAAAGTAAATATACCTTTGACATGTGCGTGATGTCATTGATGATAAATGGAACCGGAACATAGATGCTGACTTCAGACTTGGGACTATGAAAATCTCTCTCTCTCTCTCTCTCTCTCAGAAATTGTGCGTGGTCAAATCAGATTCTCTATTCTTCAGAGATCAGAATCAGATCTTTTAAAGGAAAAAAACCATGTCCAGCAATGGGATAGGAACAAGCTACCATTGAAGCACATTCCGTATTTTCAAAACGTGCAGTCACCCTTCCTCACGAACTCCAGCAATCTACATCCGCTCCCTTAATTACGAACCCTTTCCAAATAAATCTTTCGTATCTTACTTTAAGGGAGTTCACTGAGTGCCCCCCCCTCCTCCTCCCAACGCAAACACAAACAACACAGCCCAGTTCATTGTGTACGAATACTGATCGACTGCGGCCTGCGGTCTGCGGTCGATCCTCACGGCGGGCAAATGGAGACGCGTGTGTTGGTAGCACATACTGTTCAATGTTGTGATGGTTTAATTTCGTTCATATTTGACTTCCGCTGTTTCATACATCATGCTCAGGTTATTGGGATGCTGGGATATTCCTACGATATTTGGAGCATGGACAAAAGCAGGATTCCAAAGTCGATATTTGCCCTCGCAGCCATGAACTATTGGTAAAAAAATTGGATAGTCTCTCTAGCAAGTAATTCATATCATCTTTAATCATTTTATCACCACTAGTGTTTATTATCAAATCTTGATTGAATTGATAATAAATCAAATCTTATGCTCTTTGTGCATTAAAATTTTGTCTGATTTGTTAATCGATTTGTAAAGAATGAATCATATACCCGACAAATAATGGTTCATTTTATGTCGACAAAAGAAACGATTTGCGATGTTGAGATATGTTGACGAGAATACATTACAATAAATTGCAGAGCTTATTAGGATTATTTCCCTTTATATAGACGTACAGATTAAGTATAAGAAACCGTTTATAAGCAATGCAAATTGTACACTTGATAATGATATTAATTGTAAGAATGCGTCTCGTATCCATAACGTAGATATTGCGCGTGTGTCGAGGCGGCGCGCGGTCCGCTATGGAAATTCTGGGTCGGAACGTTTCCTTTCAAAAGTCCATCAATGTAATAGTATAGGTTCTGGACGAGAAACGAAAATTCGAAAGCATGTTTCTGCGGTTTTATATTGGAGCTAACTGCCGTATCTGAAGTAGTCAATAAATTCAATAAACGATTACTTGAATAACTTAAAGTACTTGAATAGTAAATGTTTTTAATTTGAATATAAATTTGTTGTTTTATTACTATAGAGCTAGATAGAGCTAGAGAGAGAGTCTGCAGCGAATGGTTAAAGGAAAACGATGCAGCCTAAGGTGGACCGAACGTGTCAATTTATTGACTATACAGTATATTTATTTTCATTCCGGAAGTTACTAGAGTCTGAATAAATATACGGAATTAACTATTTGGCCGTAGGTACTATGAGAACGATAATAATAGTGTTGGCCTGAGTTTGAATTATTGATCCAATCACACTTCGATAAATCGCACGGAAAGTTCCTAAGCTGGCGCTATCAGGAGGGGTTACGGTGATTTATCACCTAAATTAACTCAAACAGAACTATTACCATGGTATCATTATGGTTCTATAACATATATACGTATCTCTTCGTATCTCTATATACGTATCTTACGCGTTTATTGGCATACAATATTAAGCTAAGCGCCATGATAAGTGAATGAGCATTCAGGCGTACTGAGCCGCATAATTCATAAAGTACGTCAAAGGATACATTTTGAAAATGCTTTACTTGATTTTTTTTGTAATACTTCGCTTCGCCTTCGCTTTTAATTTGAGCTTAAATGTAAAAATTTAGTTTTCAGTTCCTAATTAAATTATCCTAATGATAGAAGTATCGAAGTTTTCAAATTGTCGATAAGAAAACGTATGACGTGAATTACAACAAAAAAGACGAAATATTCTTTGTTGTACAACAAAAATAAAAAATATACTTATAAAATAATTTTAATAACCTACTTAAACAGTGATCTCCTCCAGGCAACATCAGCTAGAAACAAACAACTTTACAAGATCTTTTAAATAGGTATTTGCTTTCATCCAAATTTATGTCCTTTTAGTAAAAGTAAAAAGTAGCATTCCGTTCACTTGATGTTTGTCCATAGTATTGTCAGTTCATCCATCAGATGTCAATGCAGTAAGCTGTGAATATTTATTATATATATTTATCTACTCTCTCTGCAACTGATAGAAGTGGGCTATTAGATAGAGATGTCTTCGAGGTATCTCTAGAAGGCGCATCTTCTGCTGCCTGAATCCAGCGGCTCCTCGTGATATCCTCCTCCTACAGATGCTGTACCTCGCGCCTTCTGTGACGCTGCCGGTTTTGTAAATTTTAGACCTAATATAAAATCAATGATGCCTTTATTAACTTTAGATTGTAAAGTAAGCGTTCTATATTGTTTGACAAGTTTACCAAGAAACATCGAATACAGTGTGAGCAGAAGAGACACCCGCAGGTGGTAGGATAACCGCACCACAGTTTCCAGTAATCCCGGTGCGTTGAGGGCGACTTCACATTACCAAATATAGCCACTACGAGCACCAGCGCTTGTGTATATGTCCACACTAGTTCACACATTGCAAACTGTTCTCCGTAGTCGTTACCGGGCAAGCACCTTCACCGTAATCCCGATCGATACACTTGTTGTAGCTATAGCCTGAGTGTGATACGTTTTGACGGTCGCCAGTCATCTACAAATATACTTGTACATATTATAAAACAAAGTCCCTAAAAGCTGTCTGCATCTCAAAATTGACTGAACGGATTTTAGTACGGTTTGTACTGAAAGATAAGTGCAATTCCTGAAGAAGGTTTTGTTATTCGTACATAGCTGTTTTATGTATTGACCGAAATATAACGTAGGGAAAACTTTATGACACAGTGATTTCCACGCAGGTGCAGGTGTATGTGGTTTGGCGGCGGTAGTGGTCTGTAGAAAGCTTGGGTATGATAGCTATTTAAGATTCATATAAGTTCGGTGATATGATCAAAAATGATCGCGGAAATCGCGGGCTAGCGCTATTGCTATTGTGTATACAACGAAATGTGGGCCTTTTATCATATGCATCCGTATATGATATAAAGTTTACAATTGTTCGTACTAGCAACCATTTCTCCACTAGCACCTGAATAACTTAAAGCGGATAGCGCTTTTGCGAATCGCTATTGCTGTGATTGTTTGTACAAGCAAATGTAATTCTTAAATCGTACTAGTACCCAGACCGCGATGCCATGGTCGGGTGGTAGTGTGTCCAGTGGTATCGCCTCTCGCCCGTCGCGTCGTCCTCATCATCGCCATCGTCCTCCGCATCGGGCTCGGTGATCGTGATCGCAGGAGCTCGCGAGCCAATAGCACATCGTGCTACATGATGAGTGTATCAATCCATGCCTAGTCTGTAGTGCTTGTGTTCTTACGAATCCTGCATGTCTCGGGTATGAAGACGGATAGTCCGCTTTACGTTTATATTTATATATATTTTATTTAAGGCGTATTATTCTGCAATAATATTATAATTACTTTTATATTAAGTATCTCTGCAAAGTAGCGCCTATTTCTAAAAATCATTATATTGTATAATCTTTAAACGTATAATTCGACTGCCTGCCCTTATTCCACTCTAAGTGGGGTCGGCCCGACATGTTTTAAGCATGTTGTAACATGATTTGGCTGGATATTGTACGACGTGTCTGACGTGAACTCACCTTAGTCACATTTTAGGGTGGTCTATTCTACTCAGCCGGATACCACACGGCTCAAACGTATAATTCGATTACTGTATACAAAAAAAGTCTCACGCAATTCTATCTAATCCTGGTAAACTCAGACCTACTGAATAGAAATAATGGTTTTATAGGATATTCCTCCTTTAAACGATAAAAAATTTTTTGGTGAAGAATATATATCAAAAGGATAGGTAAGATAGACGGATAAAATATTAATCCTTAACAACTTAAATAAGTTACCTTATTTAACATTATGACCTTTAACACAATATAATTAAAATAAATATATTGCGGGCGTTACATAGATTCATATATTTAAGTACCTGTAGCACTAAGTCTCCCACACACATGCAAACCTATGCGCTAAAAATGCTTAACTGGTTTGATCGACTCCATCTTTCTTTTCCATCTGAGATTCTGACATTCATTGTAAATGATATGAAGTTCGTTTAATTGTGTCCGACGTGCAGGCGCTCGCAGGCCCGCGGCGGACCGCGGCACGTTTTTCTCACCACTGTAATGTACGCGTACTGTAGGAGTGTATCGGATCCCCGGAAAGCCTACAGCTTGTAAATATGGTGTGGAAATCTAGTCAATACTCAGAACAGTAGCACGAAACACACCTTATAACGATAAAACGATAAATTACACTAATGTTACATGTCAGGCGCGGAGTCTTGGTGTCGAAGTTTAAAATGTAGAGTTGTGGGAAAACTATTTGCTTGCGCTCGCGTGTGTCGAACGCATGACTGTCTGTCCGTAACATCTCGCCACTGTGCTACAGTGATATCTGCTGTATTACAGGAACCAAGCTTACGTATAATAACTGCTGTTAACGCTGCGGTGTCTGCGAGCAGTGTGCTCAGTGCGAGTTTTTTACCCTACTCGATCGAAACTAGTCGGCCTAACTTGATAAAATTAAACTTGAGTATAGCCGGTGTCTGCACATTAACTACTCGCTGCTACAATGACATATGGGGACCGCTGTAACCTACGTTCTAGCTTAGACTAGCCGTTTATAACAGTTACTATCGCTTTTGTACAGGATACTACCAATTTATAACAAGTTTTTTACGTACAATTTTAATTTAGACGTAAGATATTTTATCTTTGTCTCATAAATACACTAGTTAAAAGCGAACGCTATGAATTAAATGTAAATATAAAATCCATTCGAACTAATAATTTGACCTATTAAGCGCTCGAATATAAGATATTTTTAGGATCCAAAGTAGGTAAAAAAGGAAAATAAAATTAAGTAGTTAACACGTTTATTGATTTACAGGTACATTTGACTTGCACGTTTTTTAAAAAGGTAAAAACAGATCGACTAACAGGGCTTTCGCAGGCGAGAACAGACCGTAACAGAGAACTCTGTTAGCAACCTGCACTTTTATATTCCCCTGGATGGGAGGTAACTATAAAGGGGCGCAAGCAACAATAAGTTGAGACACTGATTAAAATTGCTCCTAGAATGTTAAATTCAATGAAAACTTATTTTAGATACTCTCAAGTATTAACTTGAGAGTATCTATTAGTATCTAACTTATTAAAGCTAGCAACAAAACATGAGAATCGACATAAAAGAAATAAATCATTTTATTTCGACCTTCTAAGGACCATAACAACTTTTCATTATGTACAATGTAATCTTTGATAACAACATTACATAAAATTTAATGTTATTAATATTGTAAATGCAAAAGTGTCAAGGTTTACGTGTGTGGGTGCCTTTTGTGTGTGTGTTTGTACTAATTGCTACAAGTATTAAACAATTTTATGCGAAATTTTATGCACTGATAGGTGTACATAAGCTACTATTTAATCTAGTAAACTTTATATTTCCAGATATATCAAAACAAACCCGCGTTTCGTCTGCAACTAAGTACATTCAATAGCTAACTTACTTTTATATTCATAATCTTGGTACAATCGTAGAAATCGCGGAGCGCAGCTAATGTTTGTACATAAAAATATATTATGAAAACAAATAAAACATACGATTAGATGTACTATATATTTTTTCGTTTTAATGATATTTCATAGTTCATTAAACGACCTCATTCAATATTTAAAAAAAAAAAAATGAAACAAGCATTAATTTGATCTGTGACTAGCCATACTTAAGAAGTGGTTCGTTTCAATTCAAATTATGCGAATATTTCTGGCTGGAACGTAATTATAATTGCAAATTGTTTTCTTTGAAGCCTCGTTGCTTCAGAATAAGTTTAATTCATACATGGTATATATCATGGAAATTAATAGAGGTAAATAATAAATGTACATGAAAAAATAGTTCAATTAGTTGTCAACTGTTTAGTGCAATAAATATTGTTCCGTTTAAAAGCCATTAAGACGCCGTGTGGTATCCGGCTGAGTAGAATAGACCATCCTCATTTCTTACCGAGGTGTCGTAAAAGGCGACTAAGGTAGACAAGTTAGGTAGACGCAGACAAAACATGTGACAACATGTTTGTAATGTTGTGCCGACCCCACTTAGTGTGGGATGAAGGTAGGAGGACGACGATTAAAAGCTATTAAGACTACTTGTTTTTTCTCAAGTGGTTTTAAGATATTTTTGGTGATTTTAGATAATACAAAGTTTGTTTCATTTCGACTTAGTATTAGGATTGTCGTGAAAGTGTGTTCTTCTGTTACAATTCAACGTGCCAATTCTAATGTAATATTACGTATCGACTGATGTCAAAGACTTTAATTTTAAGACTGTAGCTTTGGTTGCAGTAGCATCATTCAAAAGATATATCCAGCTCACACGTCGCGAGCGTGATATAAGATATAATAAAAAACTGTTTTAATACAATTGTCACTACAAATATTACCATTACCATGAATTTGGTACACACGCACGAATATTGTTTTGTTTGTGGTTAAAGTCTGGGGTCAATTTGAAAGAAATTAATGATGATTAATTATGTCCAAATATAGTACTAAATTAAATATAGTAGTAGACTTTCAGTAATTATAAAATCCCGGTTTATTCTTAGATAGCCTACACTACACTAGGCCGATAGTTTTCCGACGGATTCGACGCGAGCTTCGTTTTATACAAATGCTCTGTCACCACTGGCCACAAAACTTGCCAAAAATGATACCGATCGGAAACAGTACCTCCACAAAAAACAAGTCATAATAATAAAGGTTGGTTTAGCGGTTAATCTTCATTTCCTTAGAAGGCAAGTGACGAAGCAGTTTCAGGGGGGAATGCGATAATCTAGTCCCAATATGGCAGGTATTGTGCCTTTAAAATTAACTCGATATCGTACTGCTTTAAGTAATATGATTGAAGACTACATTGCGAAAACGAAGTGTGAACTGAAGATGATTAAAGCCTACAATCAGTCGAAGCAAAGAAGAACTTAACGCGTACAGTCGTTCTAAGATTGGGAAGTTTATAATGATTTCCAAATCAGTAGACCCTCTTGGATATTACTTTAGTTATTTACGTAATAAACTTGAATACGTGTATATAATTTGTTTCGTATTTTTTTATTTGAGGTCATTCCTGAACTAAGAACGAACCCTCTAATACAGTGTGCGATGGGAACTAGCGCGTTTAAATTTTTTTATTCTTGCCCTTTTTATATGTAAGATATCGAGCATCCTTTGGAACTTAGCAGCGTTTTTTTAAAACAACGCTTTTATTTTTTATGTCGCCCGTTGTCGCAAGCACACGGCGCGGACAAGTTAACTGCCTATTAAGAGAGGAGCTTACATAAACGAGATTCTTATAGGAGCCGATATCGCGGCATCTCCCGCGGTTTGGCCGAGACAATGGCGGCGGTGGCGGATGGGGCCGACACAGAACAAAGAAACATCGTGGCATTGTTGGCCGGCGACGGGCCGATTGAAATATCTGCTTATTCGTAATTCGAAAAGTTCGCGGCGTTTGGGGAAACGCGGAAGAGAACTGCGGCATGCGAACGGGATTGTGTTAGCGTTGGGAACATTTGTGCGATTTAATTAGCCGGCGCGGACTGGCGGCGTGACTTTGGCCGATTAACGGAAAGATGACACTTATTTTGTGTCTAATTATAAGACGTGGAGGCCCCAGATTGTTCCGAGACCGACTATGACTTTACTAAAAGTTTACAAAAAACCAATAATGATTTATAACGTTCGAGGCGAACACCGCGCTGCGGTTTGTTTTTGTTGAAACCTCGGCCCGACATGGGTGCAGATCGTTGGGGACGCTGCACGTGCGGTGCGTCGCACGGTGATGCTGGGGACTCTATTCGAATTCAAAAAATAATTAAGTTCACACATTTTTACCATTAAATAATCTAATATGGATGCACAGTAGAATAAGTAATAAGCATAAGTTCAAAAGTTTCTTTACACCGCTGTATGAGTAAGGATGGAGTTGATTACACTGTTAAAAAGAGGCCGATACAGAAAGCCTACTTACTATACTATTGAAGATTACTTAGATGATATAGGTGCACATCTACCCTGTACGAGACAGTAATAAATAATAGTTACCAGTTTTAAGATTTATATTTTAAAAAGAGCAACCGCCGAGTTACTTGCTGGTTCTACTCGGTAGGAACAGCTTACCGAACTAGCAATAGAGTTGACGATTCAAAAGCGCTCGTTTACAAGTTTACTTGAATAAAGAATATTTTGAATTTGAATTTGTTGCTTGTGGAATTTTATTATACCAAAATCCGTAAACCATACGTCTTATAAAAAGTTGGTATTTCAGCGTATTTTGATGTAGTTATTTCGATTCCTACTTTATCTATTATTAACATCGCCAATTTTTTTTACAGGCTGTAAATTTTTATACATAATGGATTTTGTTAATTCCTAATAATATCAGCTCTATGAGCTTCTTTTTAATAGTTATAAATTTAACACTCATAGTAGAGTTCTTGGAATTGATTGCAGGGAGAACTAAATAGGCAATGCAACCGTGTCCGGTGTACATTACGAGCGACGTTAAAAACCTAGGCCCATAGGTAAAAACAAATATCGCCATATCAGAACGCGGGCGCGCTGGGCGGGCCGCGCCGCCCTGCCTCGTGGTTGCACAACCCTCAGAAGGTTAAGCGATTTGCTTACACATTACGATCCTCGTCTCGGTCTTACCCGATGCTCTGCTCCGCATTTCACATGTTTCATTTATGTACGTTTACCGCTTCAGTAAACAGGCATTACTTGAAGCGATTGCCTGTAGAACTCCGTAAACTTGGTTCAAACGAATCGCGCCTCTTTAAGGACAGGTGCGGACTTCTGGCAGTTGATACTATGACTTTTTCCAAAAAATGTATTAGTTGTTTGGGGTCACTGAAGGAAAACGAGCCCTAAATACCTCAATAGCCCACGTGGCGTCAGACTTTAATATTAATAACATGTGATAATAGACAGTCGATTGCATATCGATAAGCGTGTGAAATGCTTATAAAGAATGGGCATTGAAACATTTTTAGAATCTATAAATTTCGTCCTTACAACTAAGGCCTCTTGTGGGGCCGGGTAATTAGGGCGACTTCTATAAAAATAATAAACGAATGTAAGTTGTATCAGTGATTTGCGAGGACGTTCGTAGGAGAGCCCACTCACACTCGTTGCTCCTCGTATATTGTACGACCCGTATTGTATGATAGCGAGACGTATGTATATATTATCGGAAGTCCGTTTCCGCAAATTTGCTGTTCTTATTCATATCTTTTCCCAACCACATACCTAAGATTCTATATATACCCGAAGATTAATAATAATATTGACGAAGTAAACAGTGGTTTATCGGTTAGCCCATTGGTTCAGGGTAAATAATTTGGTACTAAACTCTAAGAAAACAAATTGTATTGAATTTGCATTACCTAATGCTGCAAAAACAGCAAATAGGCTCTCCATAAATAATGTTCCACTGAAAACAGAAAATACAACTGTATTTTTGGGAGTGACCTTGGATTCAAAACTCCAATGGAGCACACACATAAAAACTCTTGCAGGGAAACTTAGTTCAGCAGCCAACGCTGTTCGAAAGATAAGATAATTTACAGATGTCGAAACAGCAAAACTTGTTTATTTTGCTTACTTCCATAGCATTATGCCTTATGGAATATTGCTGTGGGGTAAATGCGCGGATAGTGAAAAAATTTTCATATTAAAAAAAGGAGCCATACGTGGCATCTACAATTTAAGTCCGCGTGATTACCTGCGAGAGAAGTTTAAGGAAATAGGTATTCTTACATTTGCTTCACAGTATATTTTAAACAATGTAATTTTTGTACATAAAAATATAAAGAATTATAAAACGATAGGTGATGTATATAATAGGCAAAGTAGGAACCGACATAAGCTTGCGACTCCTGCTTTGCGCCTAGCAAAAGTACGTAAATCGTTTGTGGGTTTGGGTATAAGATTCTATAATAAAATTCCGAAATCAATTTTGGCCATGCCATTACAGCAGTTTAAAAACACTGTTAAAAAGAGGCTGATACAAAAAGCCTACTATACTGTTGAAGATTACTTAGATGATAAGGATATGTGGATATAGGTGCACTTCTACTCTGTACAAGACAGTAATAAATAAATGTAACTAGTTCTAAGATTTATATTTTATAAAGAGCAACTGCCGAGTTTCTTGCTGGCTCTTCTCGGCAGGAACAGCTTTCCTAACCAGCAGTAAAGTTGACGATTCAAAGGCACTTGTTTACAAGTTTACTTGAATAAAGAATATTTTGAATTTGAATTTGAATTTGATTTTCACGTTTTCTCGTGATGTTTTTTGTCATCGATATTTATTTTTTATAAATTTTAAACTTACTCACCAGGGTCTGTGAACTGCTTCTTCATACTTACATTCATTAATATGAATCAAAATGTAGAAATGTTTAGATATATTAAATATTTGTAGATATTTTCTTCAGTACTCCCAGATTCTTTTCAAGCAATAAATATTAGATATATAGTTATAATTAACATGAGAATAAAACAACAACAACCTAGCCTCAGCCACAGTATATATAAAATTGTAACTTTTGTCTAAAACAATATTTGTAATTACTGCCCGCTAATGTTTTACGATCCGCTAAATATGTGAAAGCATCATCTGCACATTGTAAACTGAATTAGTATTCATATTTTCGCGCCACTAAGATGAGCTAGATTATTAGATTTCAATCGTGGAATTTGAGATAAGCGTCAATCAGGTAGCAAAAACGACAACGGAATTACAAAATTTTTATTCATATATAAACGAAATGCGTGACATTTCATTTAATTATTCAAATTTGCCGCGTTGTCTTTGACGTTGATTTGTCTGGACTCGTGGGTCTAAGGGGCGGCCTGGCAGATTGACGTAAAGACATCAAACTTAAAGTTTAAACCGTTGAGTGATTAAATTCTAATTAATTAATTAATAATTGTAGTAAAGCAATAGCTTTGAATCTCTTTTCAGGTGAGTTTTTGACTAACATTTGTAAAAGACAGTAATGTAAAAGTTTTATGTAATAAATCTAAAAACCTCTTTTCAGAGCAACTCAATCCAAGAGTTTTACTGTTCTCCATATCCCATATTAAATAGCTATAAAAACATTATACATATAAAATAATGTTTAAAATATTAATATAACACCTCATTTTGTAAACAACTATAACAATACTTAAAGTACAAAAGTTATGATTTCGTTATAGTCCGCGATGAATTCGATCGAGAAACGCGATGAAATAAACTACATACTTAGTTTTTCAAAATTTCTGTTATATTAACGATTTAAAAATATAATGTAGATTGCATAAATACAGATATAGCTTTCATTTAACGGTGGTTTTCATAAAATTCATCAGGAACTTCTATTCAACAGGACTTTCTGTCGTTAACTCTTATTGAAGAATCATCACTGTCTTCCTCATTTAAGTTGTTGTTGTTTTATTCTCATCTTGATTGTGAAGACATAATATTTATTCTTGAAAAGAATCTGGGAGTACTGAAGAAAAGATCAAGAAATATTTAATTGTTCTATATAAGTATTACTACATATTTTAAATATTTTCTTAAATACGCTTCTTTTGCTCTGTTTGTTGATGTAATTTTATTACCAGTATTACTGAGAGGGGAAGCATTTTCGGCTGTTTAAGAAAAAGCATTAATGTATGGCAACATAATAACGATAACGTTAGAGTATGGAGTTGATCAAAAGGGCTTCTGAAATGAATTACTTATTTTTCAGGGAAGAAATTTTTGCCGATTAATAGTGCTTATAGTTAATGTGCAGACACCGGCTAAACTCACGTCTTATTTGGTCCGGTTAGCCCGACTAGTTTCGAGACCATCCGGGGCAAAATAAGAGTGAGTATAGCCGGTGTCTAAACCTTCACCTGTGCATACTACTCACGATAGTTTAAATGTATAAATGGTGTTAATCATTGTTATTAATATATAATATTATGACTACACCGAGTGCTCTGACATATTTTAAATCTCAGATTAAAAAAGTGGAGTTAATCGATGTGTGCACTGAACGGCTCATTAATCACTTACGAGTATCTACAATTTGTTGATAATTGAATACTAGTTCAAAGGATAGCTTGTTTTTTTGGTTAGGTTAGCCTCGACTATTTGTTTTTAACGGTCAAATTTTTGTTATATTTTAAGGACACCTGAAATATTTTTCATTGGATATTTCATATCATCTGTCTAAATATCAAATTCAAATTCAAAATATTCATTATTCAAGTGAACTTGTAAACGAGTGCTTTTGAATCGTCAAAATCTACTGCTGGTTCGGAAAGCTGTTTCTATAGAGAAGAGCCAGCAAGAAACTTGGTGGTTGCTCTTTTCAAATAAAATTCTTATAACTTCTTACGTTTTGTTATTACTATCTTGTACAGGGTAGAGGAGTAGCTAAATCCACGCATTTTTATCATATATATAATCCTCAATAGTATAGGATAATAGGCATTCTGTATCAGCCTCCCTTTAACAAAGGAATCTATTATATATAACGAATCTATAATATATCTTTGAAGGTTTCAATTTTGTAATCATAGGCTCAACATTTATGATTCATTTATGATAATTCAAACAGTGTAAATAAGACACTACTAAATAATAAATGAATAGATACACTAAATATTTATTTAGGCAACTTAAATTCGGTTGCTTAAATATAGGACACTAGCAGGGCCGCCACTTCGTTTATTTCTTTAGGTTTAGTGGTAAGATATCTTCAATTATTGTTTTTTTTTCAGTTCCTAAAAAGGATAAAGAGAATTTTGATATACTTTACGTTAGCCTGATCTGAAAAATAACTCTATTCAAAAGGAGCCAATAAGAAACTTAGCGGTTCCTCCAATAAAAATATAATTCTTTTAATTTACTTTTCTTTGTTGCTATCTTCCACATTCTTATCATTTACGTAATCCGCAATAGTATGACAGGGGGTCTGTCTCAGTCTCCTTTTAATAGTTACATATTTTAAACTAATGTAATGCAAAGTTAAATTTTATTATAGAATCGAATACCAAAACCCATAATTGATTAAGTAGTTTTGTAAGTTACAAAGCAAGAGTTTCAAATTTAACAAGTTCACAGACTTCAAGTTGGTAAGGTTCCTACTTTGTCTAGAATGGATATCGCCAATATTTTTATAATGCTGTATATTTTAATAAACGACGAGTACGATGCTAAAAACTTTTTCTATTCCTTATACTTGTCGTGTAGGGAATCACACGGTCACATATGGCTCTCTGTTTTGCAAACTTTCAATTCATAAGTTTTTACATCTTTAGTTTTTGCGGCCCGGGTTCGAACTCGCCACTCCCCCGTTAGAGACACGCGGTCTTACGGTTCGGCTACAACGGCCGTCGGAAACATATGTCTATTTCAATAATTGAAATGTAACAGTATTATGGAAAATTTTGGCCGCTGTTTTGACAAATTCAAAAGAATGGCTTCAGTCGAGGCGAAGGATTTATGGCTCGCCGTGGACGTCGGCAGCGTTCATATTTGTACACGGCCGATATCAGTGCCGTATATTTGGACGAGCAATGACAAATGTGTGACTGTCGCGTGAGATATGGCTGCAGTTTGGCGGATGTGGTATTTCGGGAATCCTGTTGTCTGTTACTTTATACTACTTTCGTAATTCGTTTGTTCCTTTTTTAATATAAGGAAAAAACATGGATCTCCTATTTAAGGGTGCACCTACGATTACATATTATAAAACTTGATCCGTCGCCGCGTCTGCGTGTCCCTCGCCAAACACAGAGACTATTTATCGGATTTTATACAGTTTTCACGAATAGTCGATTCAGGAAAAAGTTTTTAGCTTAAATCTGATAACATTTTGTGTAAATTGGTGGAAATAAGACAATATGTGTTGAAAAGGTTAGCCAACTGTTAGCTTTTATTTTAGATACCAGCACCTAATATCCTAATCCTTGACAGCACAAATAAACTTTCTGTATCAACCGATATACAACTTTAATGCGATGCTTTATAGTTATTTCAAACCACTGTATCTAACGGCAAAGCTACGATGAATGTGGAATTTTATTAAGGAATCGTATACAACAATCCATAAACGATTTACGAACTGCGTAAAGCGAAACATAATAACGAATAGTACGAGGTGAGGGCCGAGCCGAGCTCTATTTAGGTTTATCATCGGCTAATCGGTGGGGCGGCCGCGGCTGCAGCAGCCTTCTTATCAGCGGGGAGTAATTAAACCGACTTTAACACGTTAACTGTCATACCGCGGTTATCTTTACGAGCGGGCGAGTATGACGAGACTTGCCAGCGCTGTAACTCACTTAAATGAGTGCTTCGCGGCGCTAAATCACGAGGCCGCGATAAGGCGCCGACGGCTCCGGCCATGATTGATGACGTCACAATGCCCCCGGACTGAGGGACGACCACTGAAATAGACAGCGAGCTCCTCGCGGTCGATCACTGCTCTGTCTCCAGAAACAAAAATCTTTATTCAAGTAACTAAGCCCTTTTGAATCGTCAATCGATTAGCAAATTTCGTGTAAAAATATATTGATTACACGTTTTTAAAGGGCGTTCGATGTCGCGGATACTCGGCAACATTGAACCAATAAGACGAAGGGGCTCGACGAACGGCGGCAGATTCACTTCATCGTATGTAGGGCTTCAACATCGTGTCGATGGTTGCATAGCCCAGCTGACGCTAGACAGACCTTACGAGGTGCGCCGAAACCGTACAAATTAAAAGCTAAAGACGTTCAAACATGACATCATCGAGATGTCGCAGTAAATTTATCGCCCCCGGCGTGCGCGATCTGAGCCCAGATAGCGGTGATAATTTACAGTTGCGACCCTTTGCGGTGGCGACAGGTAGCCGCGCGGACCCTCCGACCGATCATAGAGACAATAAAACATGCAACCCTCATTATATCCAACGACAAAAAGGCCGTATTTAAAACTAAAAGGCTCCCAACGCAGCTACCCCTGCGACTGTGCTTTGGGTTCGGCATAAAATGACAACTATACAACGGCGCGAATACGCCATAGGTTCTCTAGATATCTAGTGATTTCGAGTTTTGGCTTGGTAATATTTATAGAATGGAATAGTATTATCACAGCATCATACACATCACAGTATCAGTATCAGTTATCACAGAAAGTCTTCTTCAAAGGCTATGGTATATTTTTGGTGAATGTGAAATGACTCAATGATTCCTACTAAGTAATATTAGAGTTAATACGGAGCCGCTAAGTGACCGCTCCAAGCTTTGCACTGAAGAATAACAAAATAGTGGGTAATTAAAAAGTTTTGGTTGAATGAAAATAATATAATAATGTAGAAATATACGTGTCTAAAATATTTTTCTGATTCTGAAATTCATAAATATCATTCAAAACTCGTTCCCAACGCATTCATTGCATACCTATTTTACTTTCTATATTCGTTAGTGTGGCAAGTCCAAAAATGAACGAATTCTCGTTTAAAACATTTCAAATCCGTAAGCTTGAAAAAGCAACCTTGGTGACCAATGGAATCAGACACGACAGACAAGATTTATGATGATGACATTATTGACTTTGCTGAAGTACAACGAATAAAGTTCAGTTCATATGATAAGATGAGCTTCAATCGGCAATGACCAAAAATTTACTGAGGACTACTCTGGTGTCTTATCTTTTCTAGATAAGTACTTGGGACACTCAGTTGGAGAAAGAGTTGATTTTCCGATTGCGGGGCGAAACGATCAATGCGTATGTAATTCTGCGTAGTGTGATGGTAGTTAGAAGCACGTGTGGTTTCTTATCCTGCATGTATAAGGATGGATTTAGGTTCCTAAATTTATTGTAGATTTCATTAGATTAAAAAAATATACTGACTTTGATAATACATATCCATAATTTTGTCCAATGGATTCCACAAAGTAACGCCTTCGTCTACAAACTATTAAACGAGCGTCAAACACTACTGCATCGAACTGATTCTATGTAGTCGGACCGCAAACATCGAAACTGCCCACTAGTTTTCGAACTCGACTCTGAGAAGATTCTTACTCGTGTCAGTTAAACTAAAAAAACCCAATCTTCAAACGTCTATCGGGCAGTCAAAGAACGTTAATGGAATTCCTCGATTGTAGTGCGACAATTTTCGCGTCTCGATAGCTATTTACATAAAATGTTTGACGAGCGCGACCCGGAGGTGACAAATACCCGCGTGCCTAGATAATCTTCTCGTCTCGGCGAGTTACGCATTTAGATAAACGGAGAGGAATTCGTGTCGCCGTGCGACGGGCGATAAGCGGCCCACGCGGACACCCATTCAGGGACCGTGTACGACCACTCCGAGGCCATAAAACGCACAGTCGATCGGCACCCGGTAGGTACTCGGTAGGTACCCGGTAGGTACCCGGTACCTGCGAGCGCGGCTCCTCCGCCAGCGGCCGCGGCCGGAGGGTGCGCCGCTCCCGAGCGCGCCCGGCCGCCTTATCCGGTGGGATCTCCCAAATTGATTGGAGCATCAAAGGCCGGCCGTGTAGCGCGGTAGCCTTAAACCCGACGATTTAATACCTCTCATAAAGCGGCCGCTAACCGCCCGCTCGCCGATAATTTCTCTTATTGTCTCGATAAATTAGCTTAATTAGGGTTTTAAAAAAAGTCCGCCGAGGAATGTAGTGCGCGGTCGTGGGTGGGCCGGAGCCGTCCGAGCAGATGATGCCTCTAATTAGTAGCGGGTGGCGGAGAACTGCGGCCTGCCTCGCCGACGAGAAGACGGTATTTCCTAGTGTTCCGGGATTCTTGAGTCGAGCCCTGCCCGACGAAATTTTCCATTCGCTGTTTTATAGATGTCTCAATCGGTGGGAAGCGATGTTTTGTTGGAAACGAAAACTTTAAATAATTATAAAATTATTAACGATACGCACTGACTTGTAAGAGATTCTGTGAAAAATGATTTTTTAACAATTTCATTTCATAAAATCCTATAGAATCGATTGTATTAGCTTATTCAAACGTATCTCAGCTTTCTCGAAGTATGACTCCGAAGAACGCTTAAAGAGATGAGCTATGGTCAAAGTCTCTAAGGACCGACGACCATTGCTATCTTCTCTGATCTTAAAATTTGATAAAACAATACCAATACGTCCAAGTTACAGGCACAAACTTTACTTATAATTTATTAAAGATTGATTCGAACTCACTTTGGGTTAGAAAATACAAAAAAAGCTTTTTGTTTTCTTAAATATTTCTTTAATAATTATTAGTTTGTACTAATTTTTACACGAGCAGCCTGTGGATGGATTATACGCAAAAACAGCACAATGCCCTGCGTGTTCAATATAATAAGGCTTTCAGGATGCTAATAGGACTACCTCGATGCTGTAGCGCGTCGGGGATGTTCGCTGATGCGCATGTAGATTCTTATATGCAACTATGCGCAAAAGACCACATCCCTGGTGAGCAGGACGCGCGTCAGTAATAATAGCATCCTGAATGTAAGTATTTGCTTGTAGGTTTGATTGTCGGTACCTGATCCATCGTCACATGATTCACGTGCTGGCCACGGCCCGGCCCATCCTAGATAATTCTTTAGAATTAAGGTAGGTTAAGATTACTAACATTAGATTAAGTTTGTGTGTATTACTAACAAAATATGACGTAAAGTCGAATTAATTGTTTTTTATTTATTACTTATTTTATTCAAAAAATATCTGTTATGAATACTACTAATAGTAACGAATCGGAATGAAGTTATTTGTAAGTTTTGACTAGTTGTTAGATATTACTTGATTATTGGCATGTCAAGGTGAACTCTAGGATTCCATTAATAAAACGATGTAAGAAATGACCGATAGCTAAGTAACTCGCTTAAATTCTTTTTATACTTCTTCTGTGATATTCATCACAAAAAAATTAACTAATAGCATGATGATTATGTATTCGTAAATATAAAGTTTTAATGCAGTCAGCGCCATCTTTTATGACTTATTGCACATAGTAAGTTGTGTTATTATGAAATAGTTTTTAATCCTATTATTTTAGTAAACTAAACTATTTGGCAAAAATATAAATGCTAAATTAAATATAAATTAGTATTTAATATATTTTCAATACTTTTTTATGTGCTTATTACTTAGGTTGTCAATTTCTAGGGCAATAACTATGCAGCTATTAATATTGGTTTTCTGTGCTTAAAACGCTGCTGACAATAGTGATTGACTTGGAAAAATCGATTTCTCTCTGAGAAAATTAATTCGGACTGTGAATAATAGATTAGCAAAAATAGTAGATTTTTAATTTAAAGTTGGTTGTTTTGTTTATAATAAGCCCTAACCACCAGGAGCTTAATTACTTTCTTCACTAGCTGTGGTCAACAATTTTTGAAAAAAAATTGTGTTATTTTTGTATTTTTTAAAAAAAATATTATTTTATACAGAAATATAATGAAACTTTATATATAAATATTTATTTATATATAAAGTTTCTTTTATTTAAAAGAATTTAAATTACCGAGTCAATATCAATTATTTCTAAGAAAAAAAAAAAAAATTGGACTGGTAAAGTTAAAAGGTTACACAGATGGTGCTATTTGCATAATTTGATTCAAAATGTAGTCTGGCTATATTATTCCAACAACGCACTTGTCTAATTTATTTTACAAAAGTAAAAAAAGAATTATTTGAATGATAGATTCGATTTTGTCCATTTTTCGAATCGATTTTTATTATTTAGCAGATCGAAAGAAACTGATTAAAGATGATTAATCGATCGAATTGTACATCACTAGTTGACAGTGCTTTGACAAATCAAACTGATATTTTGTGACAATAAACCAAGAATAAACACTGTACGGGCCGTTGGATAAAAAATATTTTGCTGTGTTAAAATAAGATGTTCAATGAAGGAATGAAAACAAGCAAAAAGCTGAGATAGCGTCATGGGTAGTTTAAATATTCCGGAATGGACTCCAGACCAAGTTGCGGAATGGATGTCAGGTTTGTAGACGGCGTTGCCATTTGTAGCCGATATTCATGTTAATGGTGAGTCACAGCGGCGGTGTTTTGTTATTGCAGGGCTGGGGCCGAAAGTGGCTCAATATATACCGGAGCTAAGAGAAAAAAAGTTGAACGGTGGCAAGCTGTTGACTCTGCGCTGCGACGACTTAGAATATCTCGGGATACATATTATAGGACACCAGGAACTGCTACTGGAGGCAGTCGAGCATTTACGGAACTTCGTATGTATTGCTTAACGTTTAGTGTGTATATGTAACATTGTGTTTTGTAACTGTATTATCAAACACTACTCTGATCTAGAATGAGTTAGGTGTATACACAATTTTTTATTACTAATGTCAATTTATTTATGTTTTCATTTTGAAATATTTAGAAGCTGGAGCTATTTCTAATGTACATGAAATAAACTATCACTCTTAAAATACTTTCAACTATTTAATTAAAGATTATACAAAAAACAACTATCTATACTAATATTATAAAGAGGAAAGATTTGTATGTTTGTTTGTATGTATGTTTGTTACGTTTTCACGCAAAAACTACTGGACCGATTTCAAAAATTCTTTCACCGTTGGAAAGCTGCTTTTTCACTGAGCAACATTGGCTATATGTCATTTTCAAAAAAATTAGGGATCCCTAATAAAATTGTAATAACTTGGTAAAAATTTAGTCATAAACATCTATCATCATGTGCGCTGCGGAAACTATTGATGATAGAACAAAAAAATGTTCTACAGTATTATAGAACGTATCAATATCCACAAAAAAGTCTGCGATACCATATGTCTAACTATTATAGTTATGCCAATATAACAACTTTTTTACATTGTAAAAGTTGGTAAAAGTGCCGACAATAATCAAACCATTTTATTCATATCTCTGTATTAATCCTTATCCCATTAAATGATATTTTGTGAATAACTGTTTCAATACCTGTAAAATACTTTTTAAATTATTAAAATCCGACATCCCAATCAAAAGATTTTACGAATTTAAAAATGTAAATCGAAATCAAATAATGCCATAACAAACCTAACCTACCGTTATAGCAGGGCCTGCACTTGGTGAGTTAAGTCTTATTCCAAGAATACTAATGATACCCATTTTTTATAATTAAATAATCTACAAAATAAATCTATAGTCCGATTTCGTAGACTTTCCACTACCACGAGATCTGTATGGACGCGGGTGAAACTGCGGGGCTTTGCTAGTTATCTATAAGATGGATACAATTCTTTGATATAATACTTGATTGTGTCATGGAAGTAAACTAAATTAGTGTCAGTCATACAAAATTGTATGATTGCTAATGATTTACAATTGTAATAGAGAAATTTAGCTCCTTGTCAAAAAAAATTGTGAACTGTGGTTAAGGTTGTTTGTATATTCTATTTGTCTTCTCTTGTGAATTCTTAACAGCAACTTTTAATAGGTTGTGTTAAGTAATCAATCACAATTCTATTGGCTGACAAAAGTATAAAATAAAATAAGGTGTCAGTTAAATGTTATTTAGTAATACTAGATAATTTTATTAAATTATTCATTCTAAACTAAGCATAACTGAGTTTGATATGAAAATGGTATATTTTAAAACTTAACACAACTTTTAGAGCTTTTATCCTTCATGGTTATGTCAGAGCTAAGTATTAAATCATTCATCATTTATGCAAAAATACTTTTAACAGTTCCTTTCTTACACTTTACCCAAATCTGCTGGAATAAAACCTAAATATAATATCTGCTGAACTGCAGATTGCACTATTAGCCAAATTACCATTTTCATAAGAAAGGAGATAATTTTTTTTTTTTTTTCTGTTATGGAAGTAAACATTATATAGATTTTATACAGCTAATATTAGACTCATCATAGCAACATTTCATGAGTGCTTTTCAGTACCTGGTAACAATTCCTCTTAAGAATTAAGACAATAAAAGTGTAAGACTAAGAAAACCAGATGAGTTTAAATAGAGTAATTCGAGTTATTAAACATAGTTAAAAAAAAGAGATACAGCATTGTTTCATTATTCAAAAGTTATATATAACTAATGAAAGATATGTATACTTACTATACACTAAATTGTAATTTGTCTGCATTCTTCCAGCACTATGAGCTATCCAGAGAATGTGTGCAGCAATTAGCAGTAAGAGTGTCTTCAGCTGCAGCATCTCTGGCCCGCGCCCTGAGGCATCATGCAGATGCCACATTGGAGACACACTCTTTGGCTGATGTTGCAAGGACTGTGCACGCTGTAAAACCCCTTGTGTGCTGGTTAGATAGGTGACAAGATTAATTTTATACTTTCTTATACTTGAGGTGATTTACTTACTTTATTTGATATATTATTAACATTATATGCTCTGAACCTTACATCTTCTGTAACTATATGTATATGATAATAACACAAAATTGTATATGAGGTAACAAAAGTCTGGCTCTCTTTAAGTGGATATATTTAAAAATGTTTAATAACTCTGTTTCAAAAAAAGGTACCATGCTACCTGCAGTTTGCAGCATGATTCTTAACATATATAGTAAAAGTAACATGTATCCTAATTTGTCTTACTTTAATATTGTATTAAAAGATGTGTGCGTAGGATAGGGATTACCACAGTCGGATTTTAAGCTTGGTCATTATGGCAGTTTAAAAACAGTAATAAAAGGAGGCTGATACAGAAAGCCTACTATACTATTGAGGATTACATAGATGATAAGAATGTGTGGATATGGCTACTCTTCAACCTTGTACATGGTAGTAATGACTAACTGTAACTAGTTATAAGAATTATATTTTGAAATGAGCAACTACCATGTTTCTTTGTAAGGTGCGGAGTAGGTTAGGTTAGGAAAGCAAACAACCATATGCTTTGCTCTTATAATAGGCTATATACTGAATCTATGACTAGTTTAAAGGTAAAAAAAACTAAAGTAACGGCCTGTTAATATCCCACTGCTGGGAATAGGCCTCCTCTCTCGGTTTATTGGAGGGAAGGATTGGAGCTAAGACCTACCACACTGCTCCATTGCGGATTGGTAGGTTACACATATTCCTAGAATTTTCTAGAGATATGCAGGTTTCATCGCGATTTTTTTCTTCACCGAAAAAGCGTGTAATAAATTGCAAATATCAATTAGACACATAAGTTTTTAATAGTAAACTCATTGGTGCCTGCCCGGGTTTGAACCCATGTTGGTATCACAGCTTAATTATACTAGTTTACATGTAAGTAATGTGATAACAAATATTAAGCTTCCATCACACTACATCTTGCTGGCTGTTCTTGGTAGAAACAGTTAACTTAAACAGCTATAGAGTTGATGATTCAAAAGCACTATAATATAAAGAATATTTTTTTGAAAATTTGAAATCCCTGTATGATGGCAATTACTTCCCCTTTTTTAAAGACATATTTCCTTTGTTTAAAAATGAATTCCTGAAATTAGTAAATTTTATATTTAATGTTATATCATTCAATGTACATATTTAAAGGACTCAATTTAAGTATATTTATGAACAGGTGGCCACTTTGCTCGGGTTCGCCCCTAGCAGAACGCAAGGCGGCCCTGCTGAAGCTGTCTCTGGAAGCGGCCACTTGCGCTCAGAGAGACAGGTTCGCGGAGCAACCGGCCCGAGCGGTCGCGGCTGCCGCGGCGGCCGTCGCAGCAGTCGCAGACTATATCATACAGGTGACTTTTAGTTATGATATAATAACTATTAAACTATCATTCGTTAAGTCAGTACTTTGTGTAGCTTAACATTGCATAACTTTACTAAGGTGTAATGTTGGAATCCAATAGCTACTGAACTATTATGGTTATTACTTTAATATCGGTACTCTACTTAGTTATTGGTACTAATATGGCTATTTCTAAACTATTATGGTTACATAGGTAACCATAATGACATCAAATACCGGGTATATACGCTTAAGAAATTGTACGAAATTGCACCAATACTGGTTCATCAGCAAAGTAGTAAAAAGATATTGAAAAGACTGCCTTAGAAATATTGAAAATAATTCACCAGCTTAACAGTTGGAAAGAAGCCATGTAAAAGATAGACTAAAATAGACTAACTGTCAAAATTATACCTATATATAATTTATACCTATATATAATTTATACCTATTATGAAACAAAGTCCCTAAAAGTTGTCTGTCTGAGTGTGATCCATTTTCTCAAAATCAACTGAACCAATATGTAAGTATGGTTTGTACTAAAAGCAACTTTTCTGAAAGCCATAAGTTAAAAGTGCATTACGGTCTTATGTAAATCGTACAGCGCCACGCTGTTTTAAAAAACTCGCTCGCTAGCAGCTTCAGTCGCTCGCTCCGAGTAAACTACCAGAGATACACTAGAGTCACGTACTAGAGAATCGTAGATATCTCTATCTCTCATGGCTATCTCATAATATCTCGTTGAATATCTCAGGACGTGTCGGACCCCACGATCCTGCAGCCGGCGTCGCTGGGCGGCGTGTCGCTGCGGCAGGGCGCGCGGCCGCTGGGCTTCGAGGTGGTGCCGTCGTTCTGCGGCCACCACCAGCTGGCCGACATCCGGTTCGCGTCGCCGGCGCACGCCTCCGGCCTGGTGCACGAGGCGGACGAGATCGTGCAGGTCCGCTTCATTCATTAAATACTCAGTATAAAAGTACTAAAAATATATTACTGGCATAATATATCTGTTTTGTATAAATTGACGCGCGCCAAGCGGCGCGACCGGCCGGATCAACGACCTTTGTGCATTCTATCGTTGACGCGAGCGCCGATACTTAGTAATGTTTAAGATTACGATAAGACAGGACGCGCGCGCACCTGTATACGACTTTATTGTAGAACGCACACGCTGAAACGTGTGAGAAGACGCGACCGTCTGCGGTTTTAGTACGCGTTGGGATTAATGTTCCCCGATATGGGACGATTCAATAACGTGTGACCTTACGAAGGTTGTGTGCACGCCGCGTGTTATTTGTGTTAGTTAACCGCGTTGGTGAAGTGTATACTCCGGGAGAAATAGACAGTACGTGTCTGTGGAAGACTGCTGAGGCGAGCCAACGGGTTCGGGAATCGGCCAAGTCCATACAAGCGCACACACACACGTACACATATACACGCAGTGATTCATGAGGCCGGACCGCATACAGCTGACGGCCGCGTAAAGTAAGTTGAGGCGCCGAGACGGCGGGCCCAGGTCTCTGAGGTTGTTTCATCCGCCCGCACGTTTGTGCGGAACAATATCGATTGCTTTGCGATTTGCCTTGGAGTCTATACCCTGACGATGCTTCCCTGGTTATGGGGCGAAACGACTGTTGAGATTGTAGCGGTGAATGTGTTCGGTGTTCGTTGATCATGTTGTCGGTGGCGGGTACGAGTTTTTACTGATTCTACATGTATCAGGTATGAGAAGGGTAGTACGCTCTTCATTTAGCAGTACATATATTTACTTTTATCGCGGCAAAACTGTATTTACGGAACTTTTGTATTATGGACCTAATAACATAACGCCTAATTACATAAATTTAATATACAGTAATGCTACAACTGTTCTTTTTTATCTAGTTATTTCGATGTATAATCTTTAACTGTGTCGTGATTCAAGTCATTTGCGGTTACTGATAAAAGAACCCTTGAATAGTTTTTTGCGAGCGCCTAATTTTCTTTGAGTGCGTGGGTTGATGTATCTTTGACCGTTTTTACGCGAGGTATGCCTTCACGAGTACTGCTATCACTAAACTGCTATGGTTTTTCCTATAACTTATTTGTGGGTGTACGTTACAATTACGTAACAGAACTAGGCAACGATAGAATCACCAATCATTGTCTTGTATCGGCCGCCGCAGCCCGGACGGTGAGTTAAGACACCTCGCATTGTCGACGACCTGAACTTAGAGCGACGCTGTATGTAGACATGGACATATTTGGTGTCTAAGTTCAGACGAATGTCAACAGGTGTCGATAGTTTGCTACATTGTTTAGATTTTTGTTAAGAAAGTATAACTATCGACCGTATTTTGTACGTTTTAGGAATTACATTTGTTTGTAATTACAATCACAGAAATATCAATTAGCTGTTTTTGTATTATTCAGCTGTTAATGGACAAATGATTGCTAGTCAATCAAATGTAACTTATATTCTATCATATGTAACTTATATTCCTTATATTCTACAGGCACGCATACGGTATAAGGCCACATTTCTTCGTATATACAATAGCAATAGCGCTAGCAGGTACGATCGCTACGATCACAATCGATCATATCATCGAACGCATACGTTTCTTAAATAGCAATCATACCCGAGCTCGGACAGGACTCGCGAGCGAGAGCGTGATATCCTTCAATCGCGATCGCAGGTGGGCGGGAAGTGCGTGCTGGGCTGGAGCGGGGACGCGGTGGAGCTGGAGTGCGTGCGTGCGGCGCGCGCCACCGGCGAGCTGCAACTGCGGCTGCGGCGGCGGGGGGCGCGCGCGCTGCCCGCGCTGCCCACGCCGCCGCTGCGCGCGCCCCGCCCCCGCGCGCCGCACCCCGCGCTGCACGCGCACCTGCGGCTGCACAGGTACCCTGCCCCCCCCCGCCCCGCACGGTGTACACGGTGCGACCCCGCCGGCCCTCTGACCCCCGCCCCGTGCAGGTACGAGCCGGAGTTCTCCCGCGTGCCGGCGCCGGCCGCGCGCTCGCCGGCGCCCGAGTCGGTCCCCGGCGCCGCGTCGTCCTCCGACGAGAGCGAGCCGCTGTCGCCACCCGCCTCGCCCACCCAGCTGCACCTCGACACCACCAGGTTAGCACCGGGCACATCATTATTACATCATCCGACGATAATTAAACTACACCTCAGTTATGAACATTTCAAAATTTGTAATTGAATTCCTGAGTTGTTAATGTCGTGCGTCGCGGATGCAGGATGTACCCGCCGAAGCCCGCGCGAGCCGGAGCGCGCCGCCACTCGGTGTGCGGCGGCAGTCCGCGGGCCGCGCGCGCGCCGCTCGCCGTCGACCAGGTACTGTACCGTACCACCATCGACAGGTCTCGATCGGGGAATACTAGCATCAGCTTTTATTCTAACAAACTCATCCACCCCACACTTCAAATGAATTACCTACATTACAGTATACGATTCATTACGAAATGAACGAATTACCTACATTACAATTCGCGCATAATACTGCTATATTTCCTTTGTCTCGATTACACGCATTAAACGAATCGTTTTTTACGAGCACTTTCGGTTCGTCAAATTATAATCATTCATTCGATCGGGGAAGGAACCAGCAAAATACGCGACGATCTTTCATTAAAAAAATTGTATATCCGTCGTCGTTCATTATTGAAGACCAGCGATGATAACATCATTGTAGACTAGATCGGCTATAATACATTTTGACACCGCTACCGACACTAGCGACGTGGGCTGCGGGCAAATGATATTGATAATTGACTGTTACGTAATCGATGGCTACAGCAACTCCTACTGTGCAGTTCTGGCACGAGCTGCAGCAGCAGCGCTGGCAGCGCGGCGGCAGCCCCGACCGGGACGACGGCACGCTGTACCGACGGGACAAGGTTCGCACACCGAATGTATTACAATTACTCAAGTGTTAAGTGTTTAGATTTGTTATCATATTGTGGCAGTGGAACCACCAAATTGTTAATAGACGATGTCGGCCCTCGGCGGGAATCCGAGCCACGAGTTGAAGGTAGGCCCACTACCCACTGCGCCGACGGGTCTACGGCATGAATATTGGAAGAGTAGCACCAGAGTTTATGAAAGATAGGAGAGAGTGGAAGATGAAACGTGTCGTGCAAATCTCGCTTAGAGTGGGTCGAGGGCAGGGAAATAATGATGAATATATTATCTGTAACTTGCCATCGGCTGCGCCAGTTCGCTTTCCTTGGTCTTCCTCTTATCCATATCTTCATAATCATTCAATAAATATTCAAACCCATATTTTGTCATTCTGCAATATGTACAAAAGCGGAAATCACATAATCCATTAGAATCACATTACGGGTAGTAAAATCTAATTAATCGTAGTAGTTTTATATCACTACTCGTTCTAACGAGGTACATTCGTTCGTGCAGGCGGTCTCGTGCAGCACGGGCCTGCAGCTGTCTCCGCGGCCGCGAACCTGCCTGGGAGTGCCGCGCCCGCTCGGGAGCCAGGCGACCGCCCAGATCAGTGGGCCCTTAATTCAGAACCCGACGAGTACGCCGACGTGTCGAGGCAAACTGGACAAAAGCCACTCCACGCCGGCTTACGACTTCGAACCTTCTTTGGAGCCGGGTTCCCTGGCGGCCCAAACCATCCCGGAGTCCCCCACGACGCCCACCACGGACAGCCCTACTTTACCGCACCTGGAGAAAGCAGGGCAGATACTGGACTTTAAGAAATCGAGTTCGCAAATTGAAGAGGCGATACTGCAACAGCGAAGCCGCAGGGCGCTGGCCGATGAGGAGAAACCGGACATCTTCAACGACGACGACATCAAGCTTATCGACGAGGACTTCAAATTGGAAATCGTGGAGACCGTGAATACGCTTCTGACTGACATGGTGAAGGTCGACGACAGGGAACCCACGGAGCGAGCCAAGGAGTGGCCTAAAACTGTCGCTGAAGATACCAGCACCAGCAGCGACGATCAGCTCCCGATTCCTATCAAGCAAGTTAAAAGATTTGCTAAGTTAATTATACATCACAGAGGTGAAGAGGGCACAGTAATACGTTCACTATTACTGTGCCCTCTTCACCAAGCAGTAGGATTCTCCCGCGAGAGAAAGTATTCAGCAGTAGCAGTAGAGTCGCCTCTGGTAAAAAAGGTTATTTTTACACATCTTTAATAAATGACGACGTAACTAACCGCAAAGTAAATCCATATTGCTACTTTAGTCTTTCAGTTGTCTGATTTTATTTATATTTCTACACATAAGTTGCCGTCGTTTAAATACGTCACTAACTTATACGTAATCCATTAGTTGTTTTCTCTGTCCTTCAAATCCTTAAAGACCTTGTATATTTGATTCCAGGTATCCTAAACCACGTATAACCGACCGTTTTCCTCCACCTTCGATTCCACCACCGCCCCCTCCTCGTCCCCCACCTCGGGACCACCTTCCCTCTCCTCGAGAACTGGTGCCCCCTCCTCGAGATCTCCTGCCTCCTCATCGGGACCTTCTGCCTCCTCCGCGGGACCACCTCCCCCCTCCCCGGGAGCCGCCGGTACGCGAGCCGCCCTACCGGGAGGCGCTGCCCCCCCGGGAATGTTTCCCTCACGGTGACGTGCCCGTGCCCGTGTCTCGCGAGCTGTGGGAGCCGCTGCCCCGAGAGCGCCTGCCCTCGCCGCGTAGCGTGCTGCAGAGCACGTGGGAGCCCATCTCCGCACAGCATCCGGCGCTTCGCACGCGTCCCTCCGAGGTCCGGGACACTTCTCCGCTGAAAGCCTATCGGCCGGCCGATACTGTTCAGGTTCGTCGGGCACATCGGAGCGTCACGTCTTAATAAGATTTTTGAAATTCTTCGATCTAGTGTATAACTTCGTAAACGTTATAAACTCTTAAAATTTACTCAAACGAAACGAGGAACGACCCCGGCATCGGCTCAGACTAGACGCGTACCTGACGGACGAATACCTTAATTAAAAAATAAAGCCAGCGAAAATTTACGTATTTTTTTATTTAGTGTAATAGACTATAGCGAGCCCCCCTTCCCCCCTGTATCGACGTTCCCATCGGTCCCCAGATGTCGCCGCCGCGCACCATCAGCAAGAGCGACATCATGCTGGTCCCGGCCGAGCCCCGCCAGCTGCCCCCCATCAACGGCGAGCCCGAGCCGCCGCCCGACCAGCCCGTGGACCACTCGCCGCGCGCCGCGCTGTCGCCCGCGGGCAGTGTGGTCAGGGGGATCTTCCCCTCCTCCAAGTCCCGCAGTCTCAAAAAGAAAAACTCCATGTTAGCCAGTGAGTATGATTTACGACTTCAAATTTGAATTCAAAATATTAAAGCATATTTATCGTTTCCTCTTTCGAATCCATTTAGAGAAAGCTTTAGAAGGCTCATACTATAATTTTCCCAGAGGAGCCATAGAGAAACGTCGGTCCCGTCTCATGGGTATGTATAAGATTCATACATGTCTGTCACGACACGTATGAATCTTATGCATATGCATAACAGATTTTATCTATATAATTTATAGCAACTAACCATAGATGAGGCTGTGGTATTTAGATAGTATTCTTTTGGAATGTATAATTTATGAATAATATCGTTTTGATGTTTATATACAATAATGGTGTTTTTTTAAATACCAAAGCAATAAAAGGGAAAATATTCTACAAACTGAGTTTAATATTTGCCCTTATCTATACTATATGAAGCGAAAGAGTTCGTTTGTTCGAACGCCCTAATCTTAGGAACTACTAGACCGATTTAAAAAATTCTTCAAACGCAAGATAGTTTACTTATCGAGGAAGGCTACAGACAATACGACAACACGCTAAGATGAATAGGAGAGGAGCGATAAAAAATATTGCGAAAACGGCAAGATTTAAAGTTTTCTTCGCCCGCGCTAATTAAATCGTGAAAGTTATTCAAAAGTCATGTATTACAAAATCGTTCCCCTCTAAAAATCGTACTTAAAACTCTGCAACGGCATACGTATAGTTTCTGAGGTCGACCCACTTCAATCATAATAAATATAAGTATTATGATTTTCTCAAATATTAAGGCTGCGTGGACTACGCGAAAGAAGTCGCGTTTAAAAGCTGATCGTACAAGCCTTACGGTTTACAATAAAACTTGTTGTCCTAGAGCGGCGCGCGGTGCCGGCGCGCTCGCTGGCGGCGCGCGGGGCGGCGGGCCGCGTGTGGCAGCGCGTGCGGGCGCGCGCCGCCGCCGCCCCGCGCTGGGCCGCGCGCCACCTGCTGCTGGCCCACACCACGCTGTACGCCTACCGCTCGCCGGAGGTGCGTGCCGCCATGCCATGCGTGCATTAGCACCGCACGCGTGAACACTTAACGACGCGAGCGACGCATGCATTAATTTAAGAAGCATAGTATTATTTTATCATTAGTGTTCCGCACAAACGTGCGGGCGGATGAAACAACCTCCGAGACCTGGGCCCGCCATTTCGGCGTCTCAACCTACCTTATGCGGCCGTCAGCTGTATGCGGTCCGGCCTCATGAATAACTGCGTGTATATGTGTACGTGTGTGTGTGCGCTTGTATGGACTTGGCCGATTCCCGAACCCGTTGGCTCGCCTCAGCAGTCTTCCACAGACACGTACTGTCTATTTCTCCCGGAGTATACACTTCACCAACGCGGTTAACTAACACAAATAACACGCGGCGTGCACACAACCTTCGTAAGGTCACACGTTATTGAATCGTCCCATATCGGGGAACAGTAACCCCAGCGCGCACTAAAACCGCGGACGGTCGCGTCTTCTCAAACGCTTCACTGGTTAAAGGCGTCACTAAATACTTATATCAATCTTAAATATCAACATAATCGTGGCACTACTGAGAATAACACCCGAACAACGCAAAATTACACGTGTGTGTTGTAACAGAATGCCGTATACGGGCACGCGCCGCCTGTACTTATCGTAATCCAAACGTTACTAACTCTCGGCGCTCGCGTCGACAATCGAATGCATGAAGGTCGTTGATCCGGCCGGTCGCGCCGCGTCGCGCGCGTCAATTTATTCAAAACAATTAGTTTTATAATAAGTATGGAGTAGACAACAATTCTTCTCGTTACATTCTGGTGATCCGCTGACAGTTGCTTTAATCCGGCTCGACGGACCGAAATGTAGGGGGAAAAATTGTTTTCTACTCCATATTTACTATAAAACTAATGATAAACTAATACTGTGTTGCTACAAACTAATGCTATTAAAACTGATGTTGGAGCGCGCGCGTCGTTTGTAGACTGTTGCGTGCTAATGCACCGAACGAAGAGTGCATGCTAATGAGATGAGAATGTTAGTGTTGATGTGTTGTGTGACGAGACTGGATAAAATACAAAACGAGTATTTAAGGGGAAGTCTGAAAATTGCGCCTGTTATAGAAATACTGAGAGGGGCAAGATTAAAATGGTACAGACAGGGTAATGAGGAGGGATGTAAATCATGTGACCGAACGAGTGTTAAAATATGAATGTGGATGGATAAGTGATTAGAAACAGGCCTAACAATAGATGGTTGAATTGTGTGAAGTGTGAATATTGTTACGTACAGGGTTTTGTGGATTTGAATGAAAACACCTAGTGACTCGTTAGAAACACTTTTTTGAGCTCTTCACAAAAACAATTAGTTCTTACAGTCTTTATGCAGTTTGTTTTCCAATAGAAAAACTGAGGTCACTATTATTTCACTTTTATATTCACTTCGTAATTCGCTCTCGATCGCTATTCGCAAACTGAATGCCGAGGCGCACGATTCGTCCGCTTAAATATCAATCGAACCGACGTTCGAGAACGTTCGCGCGTCCTCGGGGAGATCGCAAACGACCTTCGTAAACAATCTTATCGGTAAACATCCCGAATGTTTCAGAAAATTAGTGTCAAGCTAAATTCGAACCCTACGCAGCCTTCTCACACGTCGCAAACGATCCCCGTCCGATTCGAACTACAAGACTGATCGTTATAATCACGTACTCTTTTCGCACGTTCGTAACAATATAAAAGGAGTAGGGCCAGAGTCGACCGATGAGAGGAGAGAACGGAAGAGACCCCATTCGGAGGGGGATAAGAGAAGGGTGTGACGTGTTGCAGTGCGCCCGCGCGGACTGCATGATCTACCTGGAGGGGTTCACGGTGTGCGCGGCGGGCGAGGTGAAGTCGCGCGCGCACGCCTTCAAGGTGTACCACACGGGCACCGCCTTCTACTTCGCCTGCGACTCGCGCGACGCCATGCTGGCCTGGATCCAGCTCATCCACCGCGCCACGCTGCTGCCGACCGCCGCGCCGACGGTATGTCACATGTCGAGTCGCTTAGCAACCAGTGCCACCTTGTCAAATCACTATGATACGCGACGCTCTGAGACAATCTCGACCCGAACTATCGATTCAATGAGTAGGCTGAAGTACTCCAAACGATAATAAATGGTGCCAGCAGCACGCAAACAAATCTATTATCCTTTTCACCACTCCGACATAGTTAATTTAAAATTTGCTAGAAGTGAATTTTCAAATATCTGTTTTATCAATTTTCTTATTAAAATGCTGTAAATTATGCGTTCTTTCCACTTTTTGGAGGCACAACGGGAGTCTAGTTATAATATATATTAGCACTATATAAGTTTCAATTATATCAAATCGTCGATATCGATCCGATAAGACTGACAGAGAGATAGCCAGACTCACATTTATCATCTCATTATGAATTAATCCTTTATAGATGGAGCTCTCGAAACAGTTCTCGGAAACGGACTATTCAGAAACGGAGTCCGACACCGAGAGTATGGAGAAGAGAAGCGAGAGAGAGAGGGAACGGGAAAAGGAGAGGGAAAAGGAGAAATCCAAATTTGGCTCGCTGAAGAAGCTCGCGCACCGCAGCAGCCGCAGCGAGTCGCACGAGAACGTGTCGCAGGCCGCGGCCACCAGCCTCGACAGGAAGTACCTGCGGTTCTTTTCCAGGGCGAGGACCAAGGATGACTCCAAGGGCAGCAAGGTACCGCGGTCACGAGAATACTAACGGAAAAAAATAATAGTGTTAACGCTACGGCTTAAGAAAGTTGGAAGAGCGATTATCCGCTTCGGTATACGATTTATAATAAAGTTCGATAATCTGCAAACGGCTAACCACTAGATTAGATTGTAAGCATTTCGAATGATTATATAATTTTTGAAAAAAGCGATCATGTTGTTGATTTGTTTCGGTGACTACATTCCGAACGAGTGATAGCTTCATTATAATTTAACATTTCGAAAGTTTTTATTAAAGCTCGAATGAAGAATATTTTGAATTCGATAACACTGAACATTGTTATCTAGAGCAAGTATTCGGGCGTGCCCGTGCCCACCGAGCACTACCGCAGCTACCGGCGCGTGCCCGTGGAGCCGGCGCCCGCCACGCCGGCCCCGCCCGCGCCCGCCGCGCCGCCCCCCGCCGGCAAGAAGCCCAAGCCCATCAACTACATCCACGCCTCCAACCCGAACCTGCTGGACTTCGAGAAGAGCGACTTCGTCACCAAGCCCGCCATACAGGTACCCCGAAACACATATTACACTTTTTGAATTAACTGATATTTTTGATGTGTGCCTTTTCCTGGAGAATAAGTCAATTCTCAGTTTTGTCAATTACTGAACATTAGGTCCAAAAGTGTATTTTCTTTTTTTCTTTAGTAGAAAATTTTGTTTGTACTTTTCATGACTATAGACAAAACTGAACTAGTTTTATGGTTTTTGTATCTATGATTTATCAATACGTGAGACGCGTACGTTGTATTCAATTATTTTCGATCAGGTGCCGAAGCCAAAGGTGCACAAGCCCGACAACTTCATCGGCTTCGTGACGCTGGAGGAGTTCATGCTAAAGAAGCAGGAGGAGGAGCGGCAGCAGGTGTACACGAACCGCGTGCTGATGGGCATCGAGCGGGACCAGAAGGAGGACCGGAAGGCCGCCAAGGAGCTGCAGAAGAGACTGGACCGGATCGTGCCCGACGTGATCTACGGGGAGGTGTCGGCCGGCGAGCTGCCGCTGCCCGTGCTGGAGCTGCAGGCCCGGGGGCTGCCGCGCGCGCCCTCCCCCAGCCCGGCCCCCAGCCCGGCCCCCAGCGAGGGGGGGAAGCCCATCTCTGTCAGAGGAAAGGACGGGTGAGATATGTATAACGTCGCGTTTTCTGCATTCGCATTTCGCATTCGACTGGCCCGTGAGTTCAGTTCCACGGGTCGCGACTTCGATTTTTGTTGCGGGCCAACATTTTCTAACGATTTAGTGGTTCTGCAAGCCTGGGTGTATATTTGTATTTACGTCATCGTTCATCATTCTCCGGCTTTTCATCCCACCCTCAGTGGAGTCGGCACGACATGTTATAAAAATGTTGTCATATGATTCGGCTACGTATTTTACGACCAACCCGCCTGCCCGACCTCAACTTACCATAGTCGCCTTTTACGACCTCTAGGTAAGAAATGAGGGTGATCTATTCTACTCAGCCGGATACCGCACGGCGAATTATTTGTATTTGTATTTAGGTATGTAAATTAAAATGATATATGTAGTATATCTACCAGTCGTCCGTCACCCATAACACAAGCATTAAGTTACTTACTTTGGGGACGGTCGACTGTGTGTGTATGTCCCATATATGTTTTTATTTATCGCCATTTGGTAAATGGTTCTGCTCGATATCGACTAAACGTTACAAAAGATGTGTCATGACTTCCCCGAGGGTAAGATACGTCGGTCAACCGCAATAATGTTAGTGCAGTGAATCGAACTAGATGGCGGTGCGGTAAGGAATACACACACGCGACTAATCATTTTCCAAACGTCAAATATATGGCGTTTTGCCCTTGGTCTCTCGAACGCGTATTGTGATCCAAAAATCCTTTTACATCAGCTTCATCTTTCTCCATAACCTTGACATGGCATCGTCATTTCGCCACAAAAGTCACGTCGCCAACATGATCGTCGGTAACGTTTGAGGACTTCTCCCTGATTAATTTCAACAATAATTTGCTTTGAAGTGTCTTTCGATAGTACATTTGTCTAACTCTAGGTACGAGAAAATAGTGTACCCCGACGATAAGGAGGAAGAGGAGCGGGAGCAGAGGGAGGGCCGCGGGGAGGCGTGGCGCGGCTCGCTGCGGAGGGCCGACAAGGTCAGTGGTCAGGGTACGGGGTACTGCCTGAGGTGACAGAATAATATAGACAGCACGTTGTTAGTGTAATTGTAGTGCTTCATACCTTTTGCGCTGTGATAGCCCAGCGGCGAGACCGTGCGACTCCTTCGAGGGGAACACGAGTTCGAACTCGGGCAGACACCGATGAGTTTTTCTATTAAAACTCATGTGTCTAATTGATAATTGCAATTTATCACATGCTTTTCGGTGAAGGAAAACATCGTGAGGAAACCTGCATATTTCTAGAGAATGTTGAAGATACGTGTGACCTACCGATCTGCATTGGAGGTCTTAGCTCCAACTGTTCTCTCCAGAAACGGAGAGAGGAGGCCTATTCCCAGCAGTGGGATTGTAACAGGCCGCTACTTTACTTTGTACCTTTTGTGATAGGAGTGAGCATTCAAATAGTGCCAATAGTGAGTTCATCGCGCCTCGACGCAGTCCTACGTTCATACAAAAATAATAGTAAAAGTATTTTCCTATAATTGTGTGATGTAGCAAATAGAAAATATATATAATACTAAATGTAGAGTGGACTGTTAGTTTTCATACCTGAAACATGTAGCATTCGTAAAAACACATGCACAAACCCCCACCACCGCCACCACAATACACAAGCACTACACACGTTCACTATCACAAACTCTCGCCCCGCAACCGAAACATCATCAGAAGATAGACTCCACGACAAGATCGCAACGCGAAGTATTACCCAAACAAGTTTAGTTACTACTAATCAGTTCGACCCCCACTATTTATTTCATTTAAGTCTATAAATTATATAACATTCGTAATAGATTTATTATTTTGTAATTTATATCTTTATAATTATCCATTACAATTGGTCTGGACTATCCACGACCACATCGCAGCTCAATTATCGTGCTATACGTAGTGTCAGTAAGCTATTGCTGCTACTCGATCGTAATGTAGGATCGTTGATGGTTGTCACGTTGTATGTCAGTAACGGTAGTGTACGAATAAAACCAAATAAACTCTACAATCGCTATTTCTGTCATTCCTTATTTTCTGAAACAAACATAAATAACAAATTCTGTAGTGGTTACAGTATTGCGTATATATTCCAACGATTCGGACCATTTCTATCGCACAAGCTGTATTTGGTTTCGTTCGTGTCAACCTAAATGTTGTCTACCCTCTATTATGTGCGTCGTGTTTCCGGACGGAAAGACGGTATTTTTAAATAAAACGTTTAATAGTCATTAAAAGTACTAAATTCGATCGACCTCGCTCCAGTGGAGTAGCCGCGAGAGTTATCAATAATAAGATGTGAAAAAAATCTGCTCTCTTTCCAGGTGCACTCGGGCAGCGCCCACCCGGCCGCCGTGCAGCCGACTGGCGATAGGTAATGTCGTTTGGATCTTTTCATTATTGTACAGTATTTAAGAAAGACTAATAGTTTATTGGCATTCACCTGCGATGCATAAATCGTGTTAAAAGCGATACGGTTAACCGTGGTACCGTGGAGACGTACGTCGACCTGACTCTCGGACCGTTTGTCTAATTATGATATTATAATTTTAAAAAAAATCGATTTGCTTTAAATAAACTATTTATACTTAACATTTGAAACAAATCCGTTACTTATATAATAGAGTTCGAAGTCCCTTGACGCTAATCGTAACGAGTTTTCACGTTGTTTACGAAACGTTCCGTATTTCCGCCACCGTAATAACGACGCGAGTAATCGAGAAGCAGAACCTTCTCGAACGGTTCGTTTGTGATATAAAAGGTCGTATCGCGCGTCTCGGAGATTCAGTAGACGAATAGCGATCGAGAACAAGTTACAAAGCGACAGTAAAAGTCAAATAATAGCGACCTCGGCTCTGTTAGCGGACAACGAACTGCATAGTGATCGTAGGGACTTAATTTTGTACTAAAGAGGTGAATAAAGTTTTCTTTAAGGAGTCAACAAGTATTTTTATACAAATTTAAGAAGCCCATACCTCACAGTTCTTTTCTATCAAACGTCTGTTTGACTTCTATGCGGTAGATTGCATTTCAAAGCATGCGACCCTTCCAAGTCATATTTTTACCCAACAGGGATTACATGAGATCTACAGCAAATTCTAATTACAAAGTGATTTCTCGTATTTGTAATTGTTTATAGTATTAGTATAGATGTGGTGATTTCCAGTTGGGGTGCCGGCAGCGCCGCAGTGGCAGCCGGCGGCGTTTCCCGGTTGAGGCTCATGTTCGGCGGAGCCAGGAGGGACCTGGTGCGGCAGGTGGGTACGTGGGTGGGTGGGACATATGGACAGTCAAACTTTCGTATTTATATCAAATTTTTATGAACAGTTTTGCCACTTTCATGTAACTTACGTCAAAATCCTCGCTAGAAGTGAATTAGTAGACAATAGATTTCGTCGTTCAGGAGAGCAGCCGCTCGGAGCAGTACCCGCACCTGCAGTGCCCGCCCACCTTCCAGCCCGAGACCTACTCGCTGGCCCGGCCGCCGCGCGACCCGCCACGCCGCCCCTGACCGCCCAGCGCTGGGCGACGCCCGGGAACCGGCTGACTGGATGTCCGGTTCGAATGCTTGAAAAACGTCTAGTAATTTCTACAACAATATGGAGTGATCGAACTTTAACTGCCGTTCTCTGGGTTATATCTACCTTTTCGCTGATTATTCTCGAGCATTAGATGTCACTGTCGTAGATAGTCGTGATTTTGTGTCACTTCCTAAATCCTTCGACGGTCACTATAAAATTCCATTCACTAAATTCTGACGTCCAGCTGTAATGGAAAATATTCCCGGACACCGCGGAGGACGCCGGGAACGCTCACTTCATATCCAAAGCGTTAAAGTTGAAACTATAAAATCCTTATTCGTAATTCTTATCATGGTCTTAATTACCAATATCTTCTTCTTCTTCTTCGTCAGCCGATGGACGTCCACTGCTGGACATAGGCCTCTTCATGGGATCGCCACACCACACGATCCTGCGCCGCTCGGATCCAGTGGCTCCCTGCGACCTTTTTGAGGTCGTCTGTCCACCTCGTAGGGGGTCTACCGACGCTGCGCTTTCCGGTGCGGGGTCGCCATTCCAGCACCTTAAGACCCCAGCGCCCATCGGTCCTCCGCACTATGTGCCCCGCCCAGCGCCACTTCAGCTTCGCGACACGCTGAGCTATGTCGGTGACTTTAGTTCTTCTACGGATCTCCTCATTTCTGATTTGATCTCGTAGAGACACTCCGAGCATAGCTCGCTCCATCGCCCGCTGAGTGACTCTAAGCTTTCTTATAAGGCCCATAGTGAGCGACCACGTTTCGGATCCGTAGGTCATCACTGGCAACACGCACTGTTCGAAGACCCTGGTCTTCAGACACTGAGGTATTTTGGACGAAAAGATCTCGCGTAGCTTCCCGAACGCTGCCCATCCGAGTTGGATTCGGCGACTAACCTCTTTCTCGAAATTGGACCTACCCAGCTGGACCGTATGTCCCAGGTATATGTACTCGTCTACAATTTCGAGTGCAGAGTTCTCAACGATGACCGGGTGGAGCGGAACATGTGAGTTGGACATGATTTTTGTCTTACTCATGTTCATTTTAAGGCCCACCTGCTGAGATACTCTGCTGAGGTCGTCGAGCATTGTGTTAAGGTCCTCCAGACAACCTGCCATAACGACTATGTCGTCGGCAAATCTAAGGTGAGTGATGTACTCGCCGTTGATGTTGATGCCGTATCCGTTCCAATCCAAAAGCTTAAAGACATCTTCCAATGCAGCGGTAAACAGCTTCGGGGAGATAACATCTCCCTGTCGCACACCTCGCCGCATTTGGATTGGTCTCGTAGTTTTGTCTTGGATACGGACCGACATTGTGGCGTTTTCATACAAACACTTCAACACTTGGACGTACCGATAGTCGATTCGGCATCTCTGGAGCGACCTTAACACAGCCCATGTTTCCACCGAATCAAAGGCCTTCTCATAGTCCACAAACGCCAAGCAAAGTGGCTGGTTATACTCCTCGGTTTTCTGTATAACCTGCCGCAGCGTGAATATGTGGTCTATGGTACTATACCCTTTTCGGAAACCGGCTTGTTCGGGAGGCTGGAAGTCGTCAAACCTACGAGCGAGACGATTCGTTATGACTCTCGAGAACAGCTTATAAACATGATTCAGCAGCGTGATGGGTCTATAATTCTTCAATAAGGTGTTATCACCTTTCTTGAAGAAGAGAGCCACCACGCCCCTGTACCATGCTTCCGGCATAGAGCCTTCGTGAATGACGGAATTGAACAATCGCTGAAGGACTTTAAGTACCGGTTTACCACCCGCCTTCAGGAGTTCGGTAGTGATTCCGTCATCACCTGGAGCCTTGTTGTCCTTAAGTTGTTTGAGAGCCATACTAATCTCGTATAAGCTGACGTCCGGGATATCTTCGGTATAGTGTCGGGTCAACTTGGCTCTTGGGTCTTTTGCCAAATTGACAACAGGCTGTTGTGTTGAGGTGTATAACTGCCCATAGAACCTCTCAACCTCTCTCAAAATCTCAGGACGAGATGAAATGATACTACCAGTATCGGTCTTCAATCGCGTTAACTGCCTCTGCCCAATAGACAGATCTCTTGCGAACACTTTTGAGCCCCTGTTACGCTCAATGGTATCTCGAATGTGTTCGGTGTTGAAGCGTCGCAGGTCGCATTTCTGCGCCTTAGAAATCTGTCTATTGATCAGACGGTAGCGTGCCGCGTCTACAGAAGACTGTAACCTCATTTCGTTCCTCTCATCCATGAGCTTGAGAGTCTGGGTCGAGAATTTACTAGTTCTCTTACGGTGTGTCTTATAAAATTTGGACCCCACCGTATGGACAGTTTCCACCAGCCTGTTGTTTACGTCATCCACAGAAGCGCAGTCAGCTAGGCAATCAAAACGATTCATCAGCTCGAGATGGAACTTCTCGGGGTTTTGGATATGAGCTCGAGTTGGTCGGAGCGTAGACTTCACCAGGCCGGATCTTTCCAGCTGTACGCATATATTCAATGTGCCTCTAACCAGACGGTGATCGCTACCGGTTTTCACAGTATTGATCACAGAGACATCATTGAATATATGACGCCTGGTCGACATAATGAAGTCAATCTCGTTTCTCGTGGAACCGTCGGGACTTATCCATGTCCATTTTCGATGCGGCCGTTTCTTGAAGAAAGAATTCATCATGTAGAGGTCCTCTCTCTCCAAGAAATCGGCCAGCATCTGGCCCCTGTGGTTCCGTTGCCCGTATCCAAATTGCCCTACTCTCACCTCTGTACCGCTTCGCTTGCCCAGCTTTGCGTTGAAATCCCCCATCACAACAGTGTAGAAGGTTTTGGAGGCATGCATGGCTCTAGATAAATCCTCATACATGGCCTCTACCTCTTCGTCTGGATGTGCCGATGTCGGTGCGTAAACCTGTATGACCTTCAGCGAATACCGTTTGGTAATTCTGAGTATAAGGAACGCCACCCTGCTCGACACACTCTCGACTTGAACAATGTTGTTGACAAGGGACTTGTGGACGAGAAACCCGATACCACCCTGGGACTGTTGGTCGCCCTCCCGGTAGTAAAGCAAGTTGCCAGATTTTAGAATCATCGTGTCCTCCCCCTCTCTTCGGACTTCGGATAATCCTATGACATCCCACCGCAACTTGCTTACTGTTTCTTCCAGCTCGAGTATCTTTTCGTCTTCCCTCAAAGTGCGTGCGTTGTACGTTGCCAGGTCTAGTCGTCGGGGTTGGCAGCGGAATCTCTTCCGGAGATTCTTGACACCCCCTTGACCCCCTTATATTACCAATATAAAGAATGCCAATTTTGTGCTTCATTTTACCCATGAAATTTGCTAAGGATTGTGAAGTACGGTGTATCGGCTCTCAGGATGGCTCGAGAACGAGCTGTCCATGTTAGTGACGTGTCTCGACGTCGCCAACTGCTGTCATTCTATTACTTCTCTTGGTCTGTCAGATCCTACCTACCTAGAGTACCTTCGAAACATAGGTAACTGTTTTACGTACGAGGTTTATTGTACGCTTATTTCCTTTGACAATACAGTTAGTCCGTACGAAAAGGCGAAAGGGCATTGGCGTTGCCTGAAAATATCATGGGACCTTGTACGTTGACTTGGTGCTAAATAAAAGTTGTGTGTTGTGTGCGATCGCTGTGACCGTCGGTGTGTGACTGTGTTGCGTGGTGACCGACACCGACAAGTCTGATCCCAGGTTGTTATATCGACGGTTGTCTTTAACTTGATTCCGACGTTTGACTTCTGATCGAGCGCGCGTTACAGACCAGCAGGCCTACCGTAAACTCTTATTGCGACTCAATTGAAGACGTAAACTAAATTGTTTTGCTTTTTCATGCAATGAAGTCTGAACGCACAATTTAAGTAGTTGAATGAACGTTCGGAATGCGTCCTAAAAACATTTGAGTAAACGAGACTGTCCCAAATGTTATCTATACTTCATATATCGTTTTACTTTTCAAACATTACGACCCCGATGCAATCCATAATTCATTGTAGGAAAAGAAAGCGGTTAAGTTTAGGTACTGACTTTGAATCGAATCGTTTTCTAAAAGTTCACGGTAGACCTAATGTTCCTAACGTCGACGCGCGCCGCAGCGAGAAAAGAGAGTTGACTGCGTTATATATTATATCAGTGCCAAATTTTTGATAATTTACAAGCGGTTGCGTATAGCGACGAGTTTTACACGTGTAATTTATAAAGTAACATAGATATATCGTTATATATATGTCGATTTGTCTTGACATATTTACTTAAATACCAATCGAACATAAAATAACCTAAATAACAATAACTTTCCAAGATTTTTTTTTTACGTTAACTAGCTATATTGTTTGAACATTTAAGCGTATATATTTTTTTAACTTAAGTTTCAATAACGTCTTAATGAGCGCCTCTATCGACTCAAGAGCGATAGAACATACCCGTTCATATTGTTGCTACAGGTGCTATCACGTGACGCGACAATATTTAATAATCGTTTCGATTGAAAGTATAATTTTACATGCATTGCATTCTAGATCTTTCGCTCTATAATTACAGGTCTGAAACGCATCGAAGTTTTAAATTTTATCTCTTGGTGAAATATTTGGGGAACATATTTTTTTTTACAATAATGAATTAGATGCTTAGGATTCTAAGTGACTAAATGAAGCTTTTCAGTTTTCTTTAACTGTAGTTTTATCTTCAACAATTAATAATCGATAATATAGCAGTTCATATCTACTAGGAATATTATTTTGTAGAAAAATATATAAATGAAACGAATGAAGAAAATGATCTATTTTATTGGTGATAAGGATGAATTAGAAACAATATCTATTTAAATAGTATAAGTACGGTCACGATACGATACATCCGAGGCATCTTCGGGTATAGATCTTATGGTATTTGATCTAATGGAACGGACTATTCCACTAAATTTCCCGCAATAATATTCTTAAAAAAGAGGCTGCGTCTTCTTAAACTGCGTCTTATACCCTTACCCATAACCTTCCACCCCCCGACACGACAGGACATCTAGCCGTGAAATAAATTTTTCGTCAAGGATGAACTAGATTATTCATCTAGATGAACCACCATTAATCTAAGATAGTTACAGCTACTATTGAACGGTTCTTTGTGTTTCTCGAACATTGGCAAGTTTATTCTCTTGGTTTGTGACTGCCTGCATACCGGTGCGTTCCACCTCCTATGTTAGTAGATTGTTTCTTCATTCTGTTTGGGTCGTTAAATGATTAGCACTTGCTCTTGGAATGTCACTGATTTTTCATTTCATTCGCTTCCTCGGTCACCCGTGTTTAAGGACTATTAAAGCACATATGATTTCTATTCAATGGCTTTATGTCGCTGAATAAAATGCAGTTTCAGCATCTAAGTAGCATATGTTTCTCCCTAGAAGTTATGTTGGTGGTTTGAGCGTAATACTTTGAGGTCTTGTAAAATACGAACACCTGTGCCGCAGATAGTCCAAGGATTAGTGTCCGAGTCTACTTCCTTTTTATCTATTGGTATTCTTCTATCTGTATTCTTCAATAGAAAAAATATCCCTTTTTGTGTTACAATTTGTAAAGTAAAGAATTGGAAAATTAATTATACATTGAATGGTTTTATCAGAAATTTCTGTTACTTGACGGGATTGATATTTAAGTCCGGAAATCTACGTGTTGCTTATTCAGAGTTTGTTGTCCTTCATAGAATCTATCTATGTTGGCGCCGTGGTCCACTTCTGCGGTTCGGAAGCTAAAAACGCGTATTCGTTTCTCATCTCTTTCGTCGAATCTCTCATCCAAAAACCCTTATGAGTGTGATTCCTTTACATTACGTGTTATTGAGTAAACCTAAACAGATGAGTAAATCTGTCCACCGTACGCGTATTATATTTTGGTGTTTACATCCAACGCTCCAAATGATGCGTTCAGTTCGTCGTGCTTATATGACAGTCTTTGTCGTAGTATGTTCAATTATTATTGTAAGTGTATTGTAGTCTAGATGTTACGTTTCGTTGACTGGAGATTGGTGCTTGCAAACGGACACGTCCACTATCGTACAAGTAGGTCTCCGACGGGGGACGATTGTATAGGTCCTATCTATATGAATAAGTTGCGTACAGATCATAAGGCACACATCTTTCAAATAAAAATTTTACAAACTCAATATTTTTCAATTAAAAAAGTGTATTATGAGAGAGAAAAGATGAAATTTAAGCTTAAAATCCAATTTGCGTTTCTGCGTATCGAACTCATATGGTCGTGTCGTTGACGTGAATTCTATTTTTTTTTCTAAAAATCCTTTGTAGTGTAACATAGATATGTACATTATATATCTATGTATATAAATTGTTGCTAATTAATAATCAAACTGACATATTTGAAATGCAAAGATGTCGTATGGAACGCACAGAAATAACTTTCGATAGCTGTAGATAACATATATGATATATATACAAAATATAGACTATAGTAAGGTTATATTGTTACTGTTATAGTTTTACATAGGCAGGGCGTAATAACGAGTTGACCGAAATAAATTAAGATTTAAGATTAACATAAGTTCTTAAGTGATTTTTTTTTAAAATAAACCTAATTAATTGATATATTTAATTTAAAAGATATAGGTTTGATAGAAATGCCTTTTTCATTTCATATCTAACAGCAAATTAATGCAGTGGCAATGACGAACTAGTCACAAAAAATATTTTGATAAGAGACAAGAGCAGAAAGAGCTTGTCGATAGGAACAGTTTTAAGAACCAGTGTAGAGTTGAAGATTAAAAAGCACTTGTTTTCAAGTTTTGAATATTTGAGCTATCGTCTTCTCTAGGGCGTTGTATTGTATTCAATTTGAATTTCAAATTCGTAATTCAAGACACTCCACATGGCCCATACCAGCTCTATATGACCTCTATCTATAGCTTATATCGCCGTTGAACGGCAACGTATCAGATATAACATTACGATTAAATAATCATATAAAACTTCTTTTTGATCAGACCTTGATTAGGTTAAATCACACTTTGCACCTTCACATTTCAGTCGACTTTTGTTCTAATCTAAATTATCCAGTAAGTTATAAAACTATTTTGTAAACCAAACTCCAAAAGTGCATAAAGCTGTAATAACGGTATAGCACGATTTTTATGTCAACACTCACTACACTCTAAAGGCAGTGATACTTCGACTTTTGTTATGTATTTATCTATTGTCCGTCTGTCATAATAACATAGTTCCTATAATTTTAAATATGAGAAATATATTTTATTTGGGTGAACACTTAGTGAACAACCTGCCATACGTTTAATTATAATTAACTGTCCAATTTATATGTCCTTCACTTCATATTTGTGCTGTCTAAAATATTTGAAAGATCCTTCCACGATATCCGCACCGCTCGTATTCTTCGAGCAATTAAATAATTTATAGAATTACTTTGCGAAGATCTATAATACAAAAGTAATAATACAATGATCTTGCTATAATCCACGATTAAGTAAATAGGAAATATATATAGTATTATATATATGATAATTTAGAGTGGATTATCCAATAATCAATACACAAGCACTGCGCACGTTCACTATCACAAACTCAACAATCGTTTCGTCCCGCAACCGAAGCATCATTAGGAGATAGACTCCACGACAAAATGCCAATTTACATGTATTGGGTATGAAAAAAAGCGAATAGTCCACTCTACTACATTTAGCATTATATATATTTCCTATTTACTTAATTAAAATAATTTTATTATTACTTTTGCTAGTAACGAGTCTGCTAGTAACTTAACCGTACTATAATATAATATTTGCTCAAGCTGAGTACACGTTTAAATTGTTGACTGTAAACAATATGTAGTTAGAGTTATTTCAAGATTTAAGCTATTATTTTGTATTGGGTATATCATTTTAAACATAGTTTTTACTCAAATTTATATTATATAAAACTTTTATCAAATTAATTAAATATAAGACCTTAATTACACGAATCATATTAATTATACAGCGCTATTAAAAAAATTAATATCGCGTTATATTATTTACTTTTTTTTCTATTTGCCTTTAGTTTTTCGATATTGTATTTTTGTAACGTGGTACGATTAGCTTTTATTTTGCTTTAATTTACAAAAATATATAATTCTGAATAGAAAAATTGTTGTAAAACTAGTTAACAAAAATAACATTTGAGAATTATTTATGCTCTTTTTATCGTCTCACACATACACAAGTTTGATGTCCTTAAATTTTAGAGTAAATAATAGTAGAGTTATAAGAAATTTGAATAATGCGGTATATTATGAAATTATATACGTAATTTCGTAATAAGTTTTGTAAACTATATATTTTTGTAAAATGATAATTTTTTTATTGAACTACCGAGGTGTATATGCTAATATGACGACGTGTATCTTATAAGAGATTCTGTGAAATATATTTATCACGTTGAATTATATCAAATGTTCAATTATTTACTGAATTAAATCGATGTGATTTAGTTTTTGTGCTTTATTTTGTACAAAAGATTTTCAGGAATCCCAGATATTAAACCCTAACTTTACATTTTTTTGTTAGCATCATCTTCATTGAGAGGTCGACGTCCACAAAATCACGCATCGGCAATACGACTGAGGACAATTTGCGCGAATTTCAATAGAAACGGACGGTTTATTTTTAAAAGTTTTTATTTAACTGGAAATGTATGTATCTGAATCTTGCTAGTTAAATTTGATCCACTTTCCGGTGTCCGGTTGAGCTGAAATTTTTCACACTGGGGCAGCTGCTGTGACTATAAAAAAATATTATCAATGCTTATAAATAAGTCTTATTATACATGAATATCATGGTATCCTTGGAATATATGGTATTGCGGACTGTTTTGTAGATGTTGATACGTTCTATAATATTGTAGAACATTTTTTAGTCTATCATCAATAGTTTCCACAACGCACGCGATGAAAGATTTTATGACTAAGTTTCTTACAACTTATTACATTTTTATTAGGAATCCCTATTTTTTTAGTAAATGCAATATAGCCCATGCGCTTAGTGAAGATGCAGCTTTCCAATGGTGAATGAATTTTTGAAATCAGTCCAGTAGTTTTTGCGTGAAAACATTACAACATACAATGTACATATATACAAATCTTTCCTTTTTGTAATATTAGTATAGATAATTTGATGGCGTGACACGGTAGGCAATATCTCTAGATTGAGGACTGTTGACTGTTATAATCAACATTTTTTACTGAACACTGTTCCTGTTAAATTAACGTTCTTGGAAATCCCGAAGTGATTATAACCATGCCCTCATAGCGTTTATTGTAATAATAATATGACTAGTCGAGCCATAGCCGGGCCGAGGAGAAAAACCCGATGAAAAAAGGGGCGCTAGGGTTATCGTATTTATTTGTCCAAGATGTGAAATGAAATAAAATAAAATATTTTTATATTAATACAGCTCTTTGACCGCTTTACCATACAGGCCTATCAGTTTTACCAACGCCCTTAGACCATTTTATGGAATCTTAAAAATGAGTTATGCGGTGTAAATCGGATCAACGCGATATATTGTGAGAGATATAAACCCTATCTTAGTTGCTGTTAGTTATGTGTTAGCTGTTCTCGAAGAAAAAATTCTAAAGAAAAATTTTATGATAATTTTATAAAAAGCGAAAATTAAACGCCATTCATACTCCTATATGTAAAATTATGAACGGTATGGCTACTTGTAAAACTACAAAGATGAATTAATCATGAAATTCTAAATACGACGTCCATTGCAAAGTAAGGTAAAGGAAAATAATTGGATTTTATAATACTGCAAGTTACACTTTCCGAATTAATGCGACAATAGAAAGTGTCTCCGTTAGAGACGCAGCGACGACAAAAGAGTGCATTACGACGTCGCTCCTCGCCCCTAATTAAATATCTAATTACATTCACAAAGGAGGCGCCGTCGAGATGGGATTACCGCGGACGGCCGAGGATGCTGCGTGGTATCAATGTTTTTGTTCTCAATTTTAGAGTTATCATCGATAAATGGTGCAATAACTGCAAGCATCCAATGCTTCGATCAGATGTCGTAATTACTTTACTATTTGCACTTGACCCATCGAGATGCAATTACGAAACGACCGGAGTCAGCAGATCTTTAAAGTGAATGTTTTTAGTAGTAAAATTATACAGAAAACTTTCTCGAGTAGAAGCGAACCCACTCAACCAATATATTACAATAACTGAAATATCTTACACGTGACGTAGGCCTACTGACAATAACGAGATAATATCATGTTTGAAAGAGGACTAATATTAGTATTAACCGCGAACTATGATAGGACACCTAATAGCCGCATGAGTCTATGTTCGGAACGAAACTGAATTCAACTACAATTTCTATTAATACAAAATATCTAACTCATCTAGGAACCACGCTAACACAACGACATTTGACTACGTCTGATTACGACATTTTATTTTTGGTTTCCCTTAACAAACAAATGTTTATTTTCAAAATTTTATCTGACGAAGTGACATGTTCTTACGTCATCAAAATTTGGTATTCGACTGACAGTTTTTAGAGAGTTTTTGAAACTGGCTTTTGTCAGTTTACCAGAACCATGCTCGTCTACTATTCAAAACATGCAGTGGACGTAGACACGCTCACATTATTTGAGGCCACAGCCTCAGTCGATAACAGAAGCATTCCATCTTCAAGGCAGAAGAGCTACACAATGCACCCGGAAGATTTATGCTGCACTGAACAACAAGCCTGCAATACATATTGTATTATCATTGACCAGATAAACAGACTTTCGTATTCATAATAAATAAATAAAATAAATCGCATTTTTTGGCGGTATCATTGTAGTTTACTGTCATTAATTTTATACCATAGATCAATCTATACATAGATCTATTAAAATATATCACTTTAAGCAATGCTAAAACGCTATAACTGTATGTAGTTAGGTATCCGGCCCGCTCAGTAGATATTAGCTGAGGTGAGTACTGATGTACCGACAGGGGACTCAATTATCATCTGGTGCACTGTGTATACATTGACTAGTGACGCCAACCCACATGCGGACGGAACTGGGATAAGTTGTGTAATTAAAACTGATCCTTTTTGATCTTGTCGTTTTGGCTTTGATTGTATTCACCTGTCTCTAGCTACATTGTCTTCTACATTGTCTTTGCTGAAGTATTGCTATTTAATTTGCATACATATACTCGTATATATATATCATCCGATGCATTATCTAAGTATGGTGTACAGCCAAAAAGTCTCATAAGCATAGGTCACATGTTGTATAGTTTTAAACAACTAGTACATGAGATATTGATATGACAAATAATATTGTTCTGTGAAATCAGCACACAGAAATTAGAATATACTTGATAATATAATTCCTGTGTTCGAAAAAAAAATTTGGTAACTCTCTTAACTATTAACCTATCTAGCATGTACTTATCATGTAGTTATTAAAATACACTTTTATTCAAACCTGATTGTTAAAAAGAACTCTTCGGATTACTGTTTACAACGAACAGCCCCTTTTTTATCCACGACTTGGCCTGATTGAAACTTACGTCACCTACCAGTCCTACTACAACAACAAGTACTGCTAAAAAACAACGATAATCACATCAATTAACACTACATTATACACTACATAACAGCACAAATTAACATTACATTAAAGTACAAATTACCGTACTTTCAAATTTATAAGTGCAGTTTTTCATTATCAAATAATTCCATAAACAGTTTTTGCTTTGAAACTTTCTTTCTCAGGATATTCAGTACTCTCACTACAGTTTGTTAGGACGGTCTGCAAAAACCTCGATACCTGGCGACCGTACCGTAGACAGTCTGTGGTGTGATAACAACGTGTAGGTCCACAGGTAGGAAGCTTATCGTGTATGTAGACGCCGGTGGCCTGTGTAAGACGGCGTTGGAAAACAGAAACAGTTAAAACAAATAATCATTTCAATGACAAAGATAGGTAGCATATCCACACTAATTGGCTTTTGGTGTTTACGTTACTAACTTAGTATTGAATTAAAAGCACTAAATTTTTGTTTGGCACACAGTCTTCTTTAAATTAAAAGCAAGTATACGAAAGACTAAAATAAGCTTGTCATGCCTGAATACATTTTGACATCCAACCGTGACATACTATAACTATAACTCTCCAAACAGTCCCATCGATACACGGTGTAAGAGTTATCGTTGGCTCGATCCTGATAAATCTCTTTCGGTTAAACGCAAAGAGCCCGGTGGTTGCATCGAAATCTCTTCTCAAATAATCAATATAATTCCTTTTGATATGTTGTTTGCAGACGTAGAGGCAAATTAAAATATATAAAATATGAATTATACAGACCTAAAAAAATGCATTATTGTTCTGAACATAAATGGACGATGGCTGTCGATTATTTTATCTTTATAAACTTAGCTTAGCTTAGCTTAATGTGAAGAGAGACTCAAAGATGCCTCAATTTTTTGTGGTTTCTATACTAAATAGAATTGCTGTAACAAAGATAACTGGAGTAAGTATAGTTAGGTTCTCGATGCGATAACGCTGCAAAAGAGTTCTTGAGTTATGATCACGGATTTTATAATGTAAAATTAATTTTATGAACAAAAATCAATAGTCATTTAAGGTCGTATCTTCAATGAGTATATTTTATGTCAAAGTTGTCTAATTAATGTCCATAATTGTTGATTTTGAGTAATAACTAATATCTGAGAGGTGCTGCATTGGGAGAGATGCACATTGTGGTGTGGGGTGGTGGCGACGGGCATCAGTTGCAGAGAGGCCGGCAACTATTTGATTTGCCGCCGCACGGCCGGCGCAGGCTGCGGCACACCCGCCCGTCTCTCACTGGATACACCGACGGACAGGCTGAGATCGATGCGCCCGCTGAACCTATTTGAGGTCACATTTAACGCCTTTCCATCCACTTTAACTTTGATAAAACTGTTTTGTGATCTACAAGTTGTAGCCCCGACTTAGCATGTATAACTTAAATATGGGTACCTATTACCTCAATTATGTTCTATGTATTTTCCCTTATTTTTTCTTTTCTAACCTTTTTTTTATCTAGATCATGTACTGAATTGATGTATAGTGTGCATATGGCGTGAAATTTTTGGGCGTTGCATTGGAATATAGTTTCATTTTGTACACTTTATATGTCGTACAGTCTGGTAATAAATTTAGTATACTTAAAATATGGGACTATCATTTGTAGGATAAAAATCCGTTCGTCCTTCGGAAGGATATAAATAAATAAATAAAATAAATATATGGGGCACTTGAATGCTCATGAATAAGGCTTCGGATGGGCTCGAAACATGTCAGGCTAACCCGAGGCATAAGGAAGTTAGGACGGTTCCTATACAAAAAGTATAATATACAAACATGCATAACTTCTAATACGTCAGTGTACAAACGTAAATTAACAAGAGTTGTTTAATTCGGGCGTATAACAAATTACGGCGGTCCTCTAACGAACTCGGCAACTTCTGCACAACTACGGCGATGGAAATTACCTCCGCAAAGTTTGGAGTTTTTAATTGCCGTCTCCGCATAGTTCTCTGCTACATTTAACTTCCCCGTTTAATACTCTGCGATAATATTTCAAATATGAACACGAGAAATTAATAAATGTTTCGTTGTGTAAAAGTAAAGTAAAGGCCTGTTACCATCCCATTGCTGGGCATACACGTGGTCTTTGCTTGTCCCCACCCTTCCGACGTCGCAATGACTAAACAAAGTCATACATCAGTCCTGCACTACGCGTCGCTCTAAGCCGTGGTCCGGCCTCACAAGAGGTACCCTTAGGACGGCGTTCCCCGACGCTAGTAGAGCTTCTGCGCTCTACTCTCTGCATTTCGCAACCTCGACGATGCTTCTGCTCTCGCCCGTCCCGCCCGGTGACGCTGTAAAAGCCGTTAGGGCTAACAGCATACAGTCAATTTGAAAAAAAAGGCCTCCTCTCTCCGTTTCTGGAGAGAAGTAGTGGAGTATACTACGCTTGTTACGTCTACTCAGCGATTGCCGCTTTCCCAGACTTCACTCGACACCGGAGGTGTAGTGTTCCACGCCTGGGAAAGAAACTTCGCGTCACCTCGCCTTTCCCTACCTAACTTCGGTGGGATCGGACGCCGTTAGTATTTAAGATTTTAGCATAGTACATAGGATAAGAAACATTATAATTAATTACTTGTAAATAAATAGATTTATTTGGATAGTGAGTTTTGTGTACCCAACAGTCGCCACCCATAATATAATTCGCTGCTCCAATACGGATTAGTAGGTTACATACATCCCTAGAATTCTCTAAAGATATCCAGGTTTCCTCACAATGTTTTTTTTCACCGAAAGGAGTGTAATATCAATTATCAATTACATACAAGTTTCAAGATAAAAACACATTGATCCTTGCGGGGGTTTTGAACCTGTAAGCCGTCGAAAGAGTTGTACAGGCTATATCTCATCACTACTATTTCACAGCTTGTATCGCTGTCTACCATAATACAAATGAGCTAGTTACTTACAACAACAGCACCCCTGTATGGACCCGGTATGAGAGCTTAAATAGTAGAAACTATCAATTTGTTCTTGCAATTTAGTTGAACTCGTAAGCTAAAGCGAACGAACCTATCTTATGAGTATCATACGAGTGTGGAAAGGATCCGTACTTGCTAATACACCTGGACCTAATAGAGTACGGGCTGCTACATTTTTGCAAAATCTTTGGTTTATCGATTAATAGAATTATTTTGGTATTATAATGATTGTTAAACTGCAGCGCTTAAATTAATAGTTTTAATTTAATTGATAGTAATTTGATAATAATTCGTACTGTTTCCAAATTAATATGAAAAACATTATGTGAAGTAAAATGCTGATAGAATGTACGTGGTGGTCCGTACAAGGTGGATTTATGGATATACCTTGAAGTATGATCGAAATCAATGTTTTGAATGGTGTCAATGTTGGAGGGAGGCTATTAATATACAATATATGCTTTCTTGGTTCATACATCGTTTTAGATTTTCCTATATTCCATTTCGAGTATAATTTTGCAGCAAGGGAAAATACGTTGAGAATCTTAACATTTCTGCGCGCTGGCGTTATTTTATGGTTATGAAGTAAGAACCACGTGTTAAATGTAACTGTTAAATGAAAGCTAAAAGAAAACTGTTAAATGTTAAGAGATAATTTATAGGAGGAAGATTTTTATCTATGGATTATATAAAACAGGATAGTTTTTTGTGCTCTACATGACGGACTACGTAAATTTTCGGTTGTCCCCTTACGGAAAGTTTTTTTAAATTCAAAGCAGTTTCAACAATATTCAAAAGTGACATTGTAGATATGAGAAAAGAGTCACATAACAGACAATTCCGCTGACATGTACGTAATATAATAAAGGAGTGAACGAGCGAGGAAAAAAATTGGCTCGCCCAGAGATTTGCGCGGGCTTCCCGATACACGTCGGTACAAGCTATGAGCAGAAAACATGTTGGTGAATCACAAAGAGTAACGAGAACCGCCACGGGCGAAGAGCTTGTTACTCGGCTAGCATGTTACGTTCGATGACTTACCTTCTTTCACATAATTAGAAGAACCCGCGAGCGTCTATGTTTTTCAACTTACACAGTAACGTCTAATTATAAAATTTTGGCATAACGTATATGAAGGTATATCATATCTGAACGGCTATAATTTCTCCATACAATAAGTTCGAAACGTTGAGGATAAAAGTTAAACTTTTTTTTCTTAGACGGACTGGACAGATTTTTGTTTCAAGCTCGCAGAGAAGGCTTTTTATGATATAATCAAAAAAGATCGTCATATTTCAATTAAGTACACGAAACCTCATCAAATTATCACTTAACCTTCTTTGAAGATTTAAGTGCATAAACCTTCTTTGTGAATCACCCTTTTTATTGGAGAAAACCGCATGAAAATTCGTTTAGAAACGTTTAACACAAAGACAAATTTTAGGACTTTGTTTCATTATTTAAAAATGTTACTATTTTAACAATAATTTTTAACACTTGGCGCTATTAATGCTAAAGCTGGAATAGTTCCATTAGGTTCCATTATGACGTAATATTTGATACAATAATATACAGAGAGGTGTAGTTGGAGAGGCCGTAAAACAATCCCCATTTGGAACGAGCAAAGTTTTTCTATTTCCTGAGTCGGGACCGGCGCCCGTCTCCCGCACGCACTTTGCATTAATATCAACAAATCTTACAATACTCGATAGAGTCAATTCGTTTGGAAAAAAATTGGTTCAGAAATTTCTTTAAGTTTTAAGTCGAGTTTTAAGATATTATCAACTAATATTATGAATGTTTTAATTTGCTATAACTTCCAAAATATTCATTTCTTTTATACAGTGTAAGCGATCAATATACTAAGCATGAAATGCGAAGGTACTACTTATTTTAGTTAATAACAACTGTTAATAACAAAATGTTTCTGTCTAAATGCCTTTCGTGATCAATATTTCAAAAATAATAATGGGTATAGCAAGTTATCTTTAACAGATATTCACCATTCCGGACTTTTGTCTTTATAAAAACAGGTATATCAGTATATATTCTCAGCGGATTAGTCAGTTTTTTAGATGAACGCCCCTAGGCAAATTGACTTCTTTCAATTTTCAACAATTATTATATTTGTATATCGATATATTTAATAAATTTGCACAAAAACTTCTCAATTTATACACTAAGTTCTTTACCAAATGTCATCATCATAATATCAACCTGTACCAGTCCACTGTTGGACATAGGTCTCTCAAATATCACGTCACTACCATGTGTTTATTGGTAAAATCAGTAGTTTTTGAGTTTACCCTGAACAGACAGACAGACGCGACAGACTTCGTTTATTAATACATACGGATTTTGGGCGAATACAATTATTGACTTGTTAAAGCGACTATTTCTTGTGTGCCATAACCCAATATTTGGTTGTGTGATAATAATATTGAAATGGATAACTGACAAATTTCTTCTTCTTCTTCTTTCTAGCGTTTATCCCAGCCTATGCCAGGGTCCGCTTACCTACTAAACTGCTTCCACTTTGCACGGTCTAATGCATCCCCTCTTTGTAGACCGTTGGAACGCATGGTTGACTCCGCAATATCAAGCCAACGTTTTTTCGGGCGGACACGTGGTCTATGGCCGGAAACAGGCATGTTGAGGCACCTGTGACCCACATAGCTCTGGGGGCGTCGTAGCACATGAAATGGATAACTGACAAATTTGATTTTTTTATTCCGTCCATATTTATAGTTCCAATCCACTTTACTTAAAGTAAAAGTAAACTAAGTAAAATCAATATAAAAGCTGAATGAAAGCGAAAGTGCACGTCGTGAAGATTTTTATTGATCGAAAATCGTTTACTTATCCTTACCAGAGCAGAATTAAAAAATGGAATTGATTAACTTAAGCTGCAGTTGAATTAAAGATGAGGTTTTAAAACATGGATACGTATAGGAGTTACTGATGGAACCCATAACACAACACGTTTTATGATGAACGCACGCCGATTCGCTCAAATATGCCGTAAAATGAAAATACAGCAACATCCTCCCATCAGTTGAGAGCAGCTCCGCGAATGATACGTTTTTTATCATGTCTCAGAAATCAGGTATGAGTGGCAATCAGGAGGAGTGCTCGGCCGCCGCGGCTGTTACGTATTTACCTGCGAGTAAGCAAACGTATGCCAACGTGGGGCGTAAAGGGAAACAGGCACAGGAATGTATAAACTCTCCTTATTTCTCCTCTAGTTTTAAAACAATTTTTTATTATAGCCATATTAAAACTAGTCAAATCAAAAAACCTTTAAGATTATCACACTTTACTATTTACAGTAACGGTCTGTTACTTCCATTTACTTAAGTGTTTTCTCGCTGGTAGGTTTTGAATTAAATAGGATGCAACAGACTAAGCGCGTTTTCTGTATATACCATAATGAACAAGCTTTGGTGCCAAAGTCTCATGTGGAACTCAATCTATGCCTTGAACAAATCACAAATTACCATTATTTATTGCAATCTTTGAATATAACTGTGCCGAGCAGATTGCCACGCAAACCTCTTGGCTTGTTGTACCCGGCGCGCTCCAGAATTAATCTTAGGTATTTTTCTGCTCTAAGTAGGTTATCAAGACAATATAATACAATTTACCAATATGTAGATGTGTTCAGCGATACATTTATTTCATTTAAAAAAATAATTCTTAATCTCCAGTTCTTGGAGCTGTAGATTTACATTTACATTTAAATTTAGATTAAGTAGTTCATTGTTGTCCTTATAATTATAATGATGTGCATGCTGTGACACCTAAAGGCAGTGCATTTAATGCCTCTTTGTGTTGTGCTACTTTAATTTAATGTTTTAATGTAACTGCCACTGGTTGTTCCTTAATAAATAAATAAATAAATAAATTATTTTGTGAGTTCTTGTACATCAAACCTCAACGAGCATTTGTTGTAGACCGAACCTTTGTAATCCCATAAGCAGGGTGAAGAAGTTGTTTTTTTAAATTAAAATGCCTTGGAAGTTAATTTAGTATTAAAAAAAAATACTTTGAGCATAGTAAAATGGGTTATAGTTGTCAGGGTCGCTCTTACTACCAGATTTAAAGAGTGAAATTAATTTACTACATTTTTGTATTAAATTCGGAAATAGCGCTGTGGTTACAAAGGTATTAAAGATCTTGGCCAAGTATGGTAACTATCTTTTCTGTTTTTTAACTAAGATAAAGCGCCCTAGCTTAAAAATTATAATTACAGTGTTATAATATTATATGAAATAAGAAAAACTTTCAAATGAGTTCATAGCGACACATTGTATTATACAATATCATGCAGTGAGCGCAGCCGTACGGCCTCTGGTGGAGGCATATACCGAGCGGCTCCAACGTCGTCCTTTATTCGATTGAGTTTAGCATAAATTGTTTACTCGACGACGATAGTACGTCTTACGGGCGCCTCGTGTCTCGGCAACATGATATTCAATATCCAGTAATATAGCCGTCGCTTACCTTTGTATTTTTGCTCTTTATAATAAAATAGATCCTTCGTACTAACACGCACACTACATTACTCTTACATCCTAGCTATTTGCAACACTCTATTTAGATCTGCTGTTAAACTTTTATTACGCACATCTTAGCGTCTAACTCTTCGGGTTACCACTAGATTTTTGTATTGAAACTTGCTATACTTACGTCTTTCTATCGGGTGAGCCCGACTAGTTTCGACTCCATACAGGGCACTTCTTCATGAGCTCCTTTACACGGCGTATACGCGGCGGGAACCGGGAACCGGTTTCCTAAATACTACTCATGATAGTTAAAAAAAAACTATTATGTTCTTCCAATGAATATAGTTAGGTTCGACATGTTCTAGAAATTCTTTACGTAGCTGCAATGCTTTCCTTTACCACCGTGAAATGTTAATTACATTGCATCAATTAAGCACATTTTTACATTACTAAATCCATTGGTGCCTGCCTGTGATTTGAATCCACAAACACACACTCTAATCTCTTAGTTTAATTTTTAAAGTATAGAATTCTTTTAAAACATTGTAACATTAGTTGTATTGTTTGTAAAAGAAATAAAATATGATTGGTAGTAATGAGATTTTGGGCATTAAATTTTATTAGTGTTGTCGTTATTTGTTGTCGTTTATTAGTTGTCGTCGTGGGTTTAATATATTTAAATTTAAATTTGATGATAAAAGGCAGCACTTAACTGATGGATAACTCAATCAAGGCACCACGCTGATGTCAAAGTTTACTGGTTCAAGTGTGTACAGGACAAAATCTCGTTTTTCTTTGCCAAACGGGAAGAAAAATATACTCGTAGTTGATAACTAAGGATATTTTAACAATAAAGTTGATGTGAAAGAAGTTGCACCGACAACGATTTTTTTATGAATTAACAACTAAAGTTTAAATTAAGATTTAACTTTGCAGAAATCTATAATTCAACATTTAGTATTACGAATGATAGCATCATTACTTTCCAAATAAAACAAGTGTTAGTACTCAATAAAGAATTAAAGATATTGGATAACGTCCTCAAAGTGCCCTATCAGTAAAAGGTCTCCAGACCGTCCGCTCGCTGGCTTATCGATTTACGAAGTCGATTATAGTCTCTCGATTAATTTAAACAAACGAGAGGTAATTAAATGTTCTCACTAAAACTTTTGGCTGAAGCACATCAATTATCGCGGCTCCAGGCGGGGAGGGGGGAGAGGGTCTGGTAGAGCTGGTGTGAATTGACTCGTGGAAATGTCGTGATTGACTCGTTCCCAGCGTGCAATGGCTACAACCAGACTTTAAGTTTTGATGAATAATTCGTCTGGTACTTACACTTTGTAGAACGATTGTGGGTCTGTAGCAAAATCTAAATAATACAAGGTTTGACTCTCATCTTGAAAAAAAGCTTTATTGTACGTGTTTGACCAAACACCTTACTCTGTTTTTTTACCTATTCCCACCTCATTACATAAAAAATTCGTATAATATTACATGAAAAACTTTCGGTGTTCTATTGTAATAGAAAACTGATTTTAATATTGACTTTTCTAAACTTCCCGGTTGGTTTGAGTGAGACATTATATGAGTCCTATCATTATTATTGTTAACTGAAAGTAGATGACTTATCATTATAAAAAAGAAACAAAGATAAATACATAAAGGTGATATGAAGAGTATTATCTCTGTCACACATATATGTAAATGATAATGATTCACATTGCAGCATAAAACAATCAAGTACGACAACAAAAAGGTATTTTAGTAGGACGCGTACTAAAATTTCGATTTCCTCTTTAGAGCCGGCAACGATTCATTCAGTTGTTCCTTAAAGTTTAAGAGGGCAATGTAATTAAGCAAATATTGTTAACAAAGTTTTGTTTAAAGCACATCAATTACCGCGGTAGGAAGCGGAGGCTGGTAGAGAGCGGGCGCCGGTGAGAATTCGGTAATCGCGTTAATTGAGAGGCCAAAACTGAATCTAAAACCGATTAGTCTGTTTTGGAAATCTCGAATTGGCCGTAAACATTTTGGTGTGTAAATTGTTTCACTCTCGTTCGAAGCTTTTGCCTTAAATTAATTTATGGAGTTCCTACTTTGCCACCAGCCGCAAAGTAGGTGATGAAAGGGGGTAGAAATAATTACCGACATACCCAGTATACTACATATATTTGCATGTATTGTGTTTGTAGCGTATCTGACTCAACTTTTTAACTTATTTCTCGTCTCCTCTACATCTAAGATCTGTCTAGCGTTTATAGGGGTAAAAGTTTATTTTTGTACTAAAAGTATTTGTTTGTTTGTTTGTAATCTCTTTATTGCATGTGTTAATGCAATGGCGGGCTTATTCCGTAATCGGAATCTCTTCCAGCCAACCACTTAAATTTTGATAGAGGTTCTAATAAAAATTTAAAACTAATTATAAAAAATTAAAATTAAAATAAAACTTAAAATATACATTTTTAAAGCGAACACAGACATCGCGAGGTGAGCGTTGCGAATGCGCTGTGATGAAAGGAGCTGTATGGACGTGTGTACTCACAGTGAGCATTCGCGTCATACGATCGTTGCGAACGAATATCATGGGTGGTTGTTTGTATCTTATATTATCTTTAAAAGTTTTCATATTTCATATTCCTACAACTTGCCGTGTTCGTATAAACGTTCCCCAAACCACCTCCAGCCGCGCTGCCCACATTAACTTGGAGTAGCATTTCATGCTTTGTGAGTTTCACAATTTATGTGAGTTGAGAACTTTGCAAAGTGCATGTTCATTTAGCAACATACTTTAACTTACATCACATATTTGCTAATCAAATCATATTAACTTGGTACACCATAACCAACTTTTTGATGAGTAATTTCAAAAACTGGTAAAATGTAAAATATAACTCGTCATGATCACCATCCTCCTGTCCTTATCCCACTCTAAGTGGGGTAGGCATAACATGTTACAAACATGTTGTCACATGATTTGGCTGCGTATTTTACGATCGGCCTCTGTCTCTGCCAACATACCCTAGTCGTTATTCTCTTTCTTACCCCTGGGTGGTCTATTTTACTCAACCTGATACCACACGGGTGTAAGGGGGAGGCTCGTCCCAGTCAGTCTCCTCAATTGTCAACCTCACCTGCACGTGGTACACCCTGCATTTTAACCGACGAGGCTCTGGCGACCGATAAATGGCGGTATAACCATTTCATTTTGCTGACCTAAATACCAGACCGACAGTGGGCAGCAGCTCTGTCGGTGCGAAACGGTCAGCACTGCGATCACCAACCCGCATGCCAAGCGTGGTGATTACCGGCAATACCCTTCATGGCATTACAAAATCAATCACAGCCCCTAGTTCCCGGCAGCTCCGCTATTCCCAGCTCTGGCAGCGGTTTGGGTAACGGCGGGGCAGGGGGTGTCAAGAATCTCCGGAAGAGATTCCGCTGCCAACCCCGACGACTGGACCTGGCAACGTACAACGCACGCACTTTGAGGGAAGACGAAAAGATACTCGAGCTGGAAGAAACAGTAAGCAAGTTGCGGTGGGACGTGATAGGATTATCTGAAGTCCGAAGAGAGGGGGAGGATACGATGATCCTAAAATCCGGCAACTTGCTTTACTACCGGGAGGGAGAACAACAGTCCCAGGGTGGTATCGGGTTTCTCGTCCACAAGTCCCTTGTCAACAACATTGTTCAAGTCGAGAGTGTGTCGAGCAGGGTCGCGTTCCTTATACTCAGAATTACCAAACGGTATTCGCTGAAGGTCATACAGGTTTACGCACCGACATCGGCACATCCAGACGAGGAGGTAGAGGCCATGTATGAGGATTTATCTAGAGCCATGCATGCCTCTAAAACCTTCTACACTGTTGTGATGGGGGATTTCAACGCAAAGCTGGGTAAGCGAAGTGGCACAGAGGTGAGAGTAGGGCAATTTGGATACGGGCAACGGAACCACAGGGGCCAGATGCTGGCCGATTTCTTGGAGAGAGAGGACCTCTACATGATGAATTCTTTCTTCAAGAAACGGCCGCATCGAAAATGGACCTGGATCAGTCCCGACGGTTCCACGAGAAACGAGATCGACTTCATCATGTCGACCAGGCGTCATATATTCAATGATGTCTCTGTGATCAACACCGTTAAGACCGGGAGTGATCACCGTATGGTTAGAGGCACATTGAATATATGCGTACAGCTGGAAAGATCCAGATTGGTGAAGTCTACGCTCCGACCAACTCGAGCCCATATTCAAAACCCCGAGAAGTTCCAACTCGAGCTGATGAACCGTTTTGATTGCCTAGCTGACTGCGCCTCTGTGGACGATGTAAACAACAGGCTGGTGGAAACTGTCCATACGGTGGGGTCCAAATTTTATAAGACACACCGTAAAAGACCCAATAAATTCTCGACCCAGACTCTCAAGCTCATGGATGAGAGGAACGAAATGAGGCTACAGTCTTCAGTAGATGCGACACGCTACCGTCTGATCAATAGACAGATTTCTAAGGCGCAGAAATGCGACCTGCGACACTTCAAAACCGAGTACATTCGAGAGACTATTGAGCGTAACAGGGGCTCAAAAGTGCTCGCAAGAGATCTATCTATTGGGCAGCGGCAGCTGACGCGATTGAAGACCGATAGCGGTAGTATCATTTCATCTCGTCCTGAGATTTTGAGAGAGGTTGAGAAGTTCTATGGACAGTTATACACCTCAACACAACAGCCTGTTGTCAGTTTGGCAAAAGACCCAAGAGCTAAGCTGACCCGACACTATACCGAAGATATCCCGGACGTCAGCCTATACGAGATTAGTATGGCTATCAAACAACTCAAAAACAACAAGGCACCAGGTGACGACGGAATCACAACAGAACTCCTGAGGGCCGGTGGAAAACCCGTACTTAAGGTCCTTCAGCGATTGTTTAATTCCGTCATTCACGAAGGTAATACGCCGGAAGCCTGGCACAGGAGCGTGGTGGTTCTTTTCTTCAAGAAGGGTGATAACACCTTATTGAAGAATTATAGACCCATCGCGCTGCTAAGTCAGGTTTATAAGTTGTTTTCGAGAGTCGTTACGAATCGTCTAGCTCGTAGGTTTGACGACTTCCAGCCTCCCGAACAAGCCGGTTTCCGCAAAGGCTATAGTACCATGGACCACATATTCACGCTGCGGCAGGTTATACAGAAGACCGAGGAGTATAACCAGCCACTTTGCTTGGCGTTTGTGGACTATGAGAAGGCCTTTGATTCGGTGGAAACATGGGCTGTGTTAAGATCGCTCCAGCGATGCCGAATCGACTATCGGTACGTCCAAGTGTTGAAGTGTTTGTATGAAAACGCCACAATGTCTGTCCGTATCCAAGACGGAACTACGGGACCAATCCGAATGCGGCGAGGTGTGCGACAGGGAGATGTCATCTCCCCGAAGCTGTTCACCGCTGCATTGGAGGACGTCTTTAAGCTTTTGGATTGGAACGGATACGGCATCAACATTAACGGCGAGTACATCACTCACCTCAGATTTGCCGACGACATAGTCGTTATGGCAGAGTCTCTGGAGGACCTTAACACAATGCTCGATGACCTCAGCAGAGCATCTCAACAGGTGGGCCTTAAAATGAACATGAGTAAGACGAAAATCATGTCAAACTCACATGTTCCGCTCCACCCGGTCATCGTTGAGAACTCTGCACTCGAAATTGTAGACGAGTACATATACCTGGGACATACGGTCCAGCTGGGTAGGTCCAATTTCGAGAAAGAGGTTAGTCGCCGAATCCAACTCGGATGGGCAGCGTTCGGGAAGCTACGCGAGATTTTTTCGTCCAAGGTACCTCAGTGCCTGAAGACCAAAGTCTTCGAACAGTGCGTGTTGCCAGTGATGACCTACGGATCTGAGACGTGGTCGCTGACTATGGGCCTCATAAGAAGGCTCAGAGTCACTCAGCGAGCGATGGAGCGGGCTATGCTCGGAGTGTCTCTACGTGATCAAATCAGAAATGAGGAGATCCGTAGAAGAACCAGAGTCACCGATATAGCTCAGCGCGTTGCGAAGCTGAAGTGGCGATGGGCGGGGCACATAGTGCGGAGAACCGATGGGCGTTGGGGTCTCAAGGTGTTGGAATGGCGACCCCGCACCGGTAAACGCAGTGTTGGCAGACCCCCTACGCGATGGACGGACGACCTCAAAAAGGTCGCGGGGAGCCGCTGGATACAAGCGGCACAAGATCGTGTGTTTTGGAAAGCCCATGAAGAGACCTATGTCCAGCAGTGGACGCCTATCGGTTGAGAAAGAAGAAGAAGAAGATACCACACGGTGGGTCAACTTACCTTAGTCGCCTTGTAATATATCTCGGTAAGAAATGAGGGTGGTGTATTCTATTGCCGGATACCACACGGCATTAAAATATAACCCGTCCATGGCCTAAAATATATGATTCTGAAATGTACATGAAAGTAGATGTATTTAACTAAAAATAATTTTGGTAAAAGAAGGTGGGAATAGATATTGCCTCACAAATCGGTGTAATACTCAATAAGTTAATGAATAATAAAAGTACCTTTATATAACATATGCCTAACTTATATTACTTTGATGCGTTATAGCAATTGTACGCTGAGTGAGATATGAGAAACAATCTTTTTTCTGCGAGTAGTTGAGCAAATTAGTGTTATGTTTAAACCTTAACAAGTTTTAAATGAGATAAATAAATATCTTCTGAATATTTTTTGCTCCTGTAATTATAGCTGTAGGGAGGGTAGGCTCGTAAAGCGTGCAGTTCAGTCCGCTCCGTCCGCATATAATAAATCAGGCCCAATTTATCCGCTCTTGCAAACGCTTTACCCGCCCGACGCGCCGCCCTGTAATGCTGCAACTTTAAAAAGCTCCACAACCTCCCTTAAATCGATATAAGTGACGGCGCCTTTGATATTCATTCGATGCTCAATGTAGGTGTAAAGTTCGAAGGTAATTCTGGTATTTGGTTTTCGCTAAAAATATGGATATTTGTTGGGGTTCTGGGAATTTTAAGGAAAATAACATTTCAATATTTGTTCAAATTTTACACTGTTCATTCTTTTTAACATATTTACGTTAGTTACTTTAAGCATTTTATGCTTATCAATATGAAATTCCATACCATCTAATTTTATTGAATATCTAAGGCATTATAGTTATTGTATACATTAATCAATGTCGAATGCCACAAAGATCATATGTTATTACCCGTGCGAAAAGCTCTGATAGTCCAGCGGTGAGACCGTGTTCTTACGAGGGGTTACGGCAGATATATTTATTTGAGATCAGTACTATAGGACAACCACTAACGTATTTTTTATTTGAATTAATACTTTTAGAGGAACAAACACTATTATTTAAAAAGGGATTTAAAAATCTAATCTCTAAAGAATCCAGTCTGCGTGTGCCGCCGGTACAAAAGTGCTGTCCGTACGGGCTGAAGTCTAATTTAATGTACCTTTGTAACTCGGTAACCAGATTATCCTTTGATGTCGTTTTTGTGCCGCAACTGGTTTTATGTTCGTATGTGGACAAAGCTGGAATCTGTATTGACTTTACTGTCGCATCATGTGTGATATTAACGAAATTTAATTAAAATTTTGTGCACAAATTTCTCGACATACTTTATGTGTATACTTTAGTATTTATTAAAAATTCTAACAGAATAACGTTGTTGGGAAATCAGCGTTTGTTGCAAAATGTCACTTTTTTATATTTAACTATTTTATATTTAACTAGCTGTGCCAACAACGGCTTCGCCAGAATTTAGTGATTTACGAAACTTTTCCCGAATTTTTGAAATTTTGAACATAAAAGTAGTTAACCGTGAGAGATAGAGACATGCTATCTTGGATTTTTTGTAGTATTTTTATATATCTACAATTCTTTACTACATTACTTTAGCGTATCTCTGCTAGTATAGGCGGCGCACGCGACTTAAGGTCCCAACAAGCAAGTTTCTTAACTATTGCGCGATCTCTTTAACACAATTTATATAATGGCGATATATACTATTTACTTAAACCATCCGGAAGCATTGCACTATCTTTTGTTGAAAACCGTACAAAAATCCGGTTAGTAGATTTTCAGAAAATCGATTACAAACAGACAGATAGCTTTTTGGGACTTTGTTTTATAATAAGTATATTTAATATATTCTTTATTCTAGTAGATTTATAAAAAAACATTTTTGAATGATTTTTAAAAAGCTTCATCTGCGAAATACATCTTCTTGGATAAAGTATTTGTATATGAAAATAACAGATATTTGTCTTCTAGTATACTGGGCTTATTAAATAAACAAACAAAATGTATTTGAATTGTACATTATTAAGAAATTTAGATCCATATATTTATATTTTTTAATAAAAAATTATAACACATCATGTTAATGGTACTGAATTGTACAACGCACATAAGATATCAACTACATTATATATTGAACAGTAATCCAATGCGAGTGAGGGTGTTATAAATTCACAGGAAAGGAATGAATTTCGAAGGCAGCGCTATCACTTAACTCCGGCCGGAAGAACGTTATGGCTTGCAGCGATATGACGGCGCCGGTCCAGAGAATAAGGTGCTGCAAGTGCCGATAAGAGCTGTGATAGCCACACGGTGAGACGGTGTGACCTTTACAAAAGGGTCAATTATTACAAATTCGCCTAAAGAATTTCTTTGAAACTTTACCCACAACTTCGTTAGCGAATATTTAAGCGTTTAAGTGCCCTTAATAATTTAGAATGTGTTTTTTCATGTTCCCGAAAGAAATATTGGGTTTTTTATATATTAAGTAATTAATAACCAAATTTCAAGAATATTGGTCCAAATTAGCCGTGATGAAAGCATAATATAAGCATAGATATGCTACTCAAAAAAGGAAAAGAATAGGATGATAGATAGGCGCTCGATTCTTGCTTCTGTAAAGTTGTGAGGAATCTTGCATATTTGTATGTGTGCATGATGCGAGTTTCTCAATCTACTCAGTACTCGATCGCGTTAGCGTAACGCAATGTAAGACGCTGGAACAACGGTCACTAGATATCGCTGTAATATAAAGCGGGATTTTTTCTTTACATACAACATATAAGTTTAAAATGAAAATTTCATTTTTTAAAGATAAAGTACTTTAGGTGCTTCTTTGCCTTTTGCATATTGAAAGGTAATCGTACTTGTGGACTAAACATCAGCGTGGCTGATACACACATTTATCATACTTGACTGGCCCATTGGTGCAGTGGGTAGTAACCCTACTTTCAGCTCCGCGGTACGTGGGTTCGATTCCAGCCGAAGGGCCAACATTTTGTAACATTGTGTATTTGTATTTAAGTATATATTTGTAATTTTGTATGTTTACCAGTTGTCTGTCACCCAGAACACAAGTATTAAGTTACTTACTTTGGGGATGGACGACCGTGTGTGAAAGTGTCCCATAAATTTATTTATAGTTCTCTCTTTCATGCCCACAATAACCGCTTGACAAGCCGCCAAAGAAATCCGACAGAATGCCGACTCCTAATAGCGGTAATTCGTTTTCTATTCAAGTTAGTGGGCGACAAGTTGAGCCCACTTGATCCGTACTTAGCGACACTTTATTCGTGTGGCCCCATGCTTTTCCCACCACGGATATATCCTGAGTTCACGACATTAAAAAACTCGCCTTACCCAATCTGCGCATGTTAGGTATTTTAAAAATGAAGACTAAATATTTATAAGAGTAAATGTTTGATATTTCGTCAGTAACAAAGTACTATAAAGTTGTTTATTCTCTTTTGGGGATCGTTAAGTGATTTCCAGAAGACTTAGGTCACTCTTAAAACTCAGTTATATCGTCTGTATTTCAGTTGCAAAAAATAGGAAATAATTAGAACAGAATTGAAGGTAATTGGAACGAAATTGATATGAACGAAGTCGTGGGTATAGCTTGTATTGTACATGTGAAGACATGTAAAGTGTAACACGCTTTAATGGGTTAACCGCAGGACCAATATTTATTAAGTTTGGTAGCATTAAATCTTATATAGAGGTTAAAAAAATCTGCTTATCTTATGGGAACATGAACAAATCTATGATTGTAAATACCAGTACAAACGGTTTGGCATTCAACTTAAGTTGACTCAAGGGGAGTCCCAGTTATAGCTTGCATGTTTATATATCTTGCTTGCATGTTTGTGTATCTACATATCTTTGTAATATTATCTGGTTTACTGATTACTGTCGGTTAGTGATATCTTTAGTTCTATTGTAAAATACTATTATTAACAGGGTGACTTTGGCATAAATGTTCTAGAGACCAACCGTAAATAAGTGGATAATCATACCGCAGGTCGCGGGATACATTTATTTGTTTAATCTAAATGCTAATTGTCCACAACGGGACTGCCGCAGCGCCGCCATAGATAACATATAAACAGTGGAACCATAGATTCTATGTAGGACTGCGTGTGACACAAAGTTTTGTTTCTGCATTAAAATAATACTGGAATATTATAGCGTAAAGAAGCGGCCTAGTATGTTCACATGGCTTACTCTCTTCTTGAAATCAAGGCTTAGACCCGCAACGACTATTTAATTTTGAACTTGTGTATGTATGTGAAGGTGGAATCTTGAAAGTGAAATTTGACCCACTTCCCGATGTCCAATTGAACTGATATTTTACGTACAGGTCCAGTCCCGATGACAATGTTTATGATAAACATGACCTTAAGTTGCTGTCAGGATTGGCGCCAGACAAGAGAACTCCTCAACGGTTAACAGTAGGGACATTTTAGTTATACGCTTTTTTCAAAGCTTTTATAACTCGATTTGTTGATTAGATTAAACAACAACTCATTGATGTATGAAGCCCGTAAATTTGATATAGAATGCAGAAATTATGTGTTGACACAATTTAATCTCTGCAGCAAAATGGGATAAACAGTTATTGCAAAATTGTCAATACAAGCTTTTTTTATCAATTGGTAAATATAAAATTTTCACCGTAATATTGATGTAGTTTAAATTGATGTAGCAACTGATATTTTTCTGCTGTGGCGAGGACTTGTGGTCAAGTTTGTAACGAGGAGTCTCTAGCTTCTAGTGTTTTGTTCGAGGCTACTAGTTGATGGTTTAATGGAAGTAACATTATAATAAAAAATTGAGTAATGCGGTGGTGTTGGTGTAGTGTATGCGTTTGACAAATTAACTTGAATAAGGTATCAAAACGGATAATAAACTCTACATTAAGCATTCCATAGATGTTCTCTACTCGCGGATTATAGAATCGAACGGAGATAGGCTACTCGAAAAAATCACATACCTACGAGTATGTCATAGCTTTAACAATTGGCCTCTCGTTTTAAAGTTGTATGGTGAAAAGCATGTCATTGTCACTATAGCTTTTTGTTTGCGAGCCGAGTGATCACACCCTTGAGTCAAAAAAAGGTCGCATATTTAACATTTTGAAAAGTTAATTGGTACCCTCTCAACTTCTGTTTTATAAACTCGATCTCAACATGTTTTCCGCAAGCCGCTATATTAGCTTGATAAAGTTAATACTTAAAACGTGATCGATTAAGGTCAATGTAAAGCGGTTATACCGCAAAAGTATAAGTAAGTAATATATTTTAAAGGAGTTTATGTTTTATTCTAGATTAAGACCTACGCACGCACGCCATTTTTCGCTATTGATATTAGCTATTTGTGCTAAAGGTGGAGTCGAAATTGGATGAATAATATTTAATTTTAGTAGTGAACCTCCATTTTTTTACTCTAAAGTTCTTACATTTTTATAAGTATGAGGATGATATCATTATGTTGAATTTTCATTTTAAATATGTTTTTATTCTATGTTATTATTTTATGCGTCTGACTTTTAGGTATATATCATGTTATCAGCAATTAATTCTAAAATTGATGAAATTTTGCATAATTGTTAATAATCAATAAGGTAGGTAGGTTCAACCAATTCAATAGGGAAAGTAATAAAATGTAAAGACCAACACGCAATCATAAGGCAGCCAATTTTTTTTTCCTAGTTATAAATGTTCTTTGAAACCACGGCTTTTTCCAATGTTCAGTTTCTTTTTTTTCTTTTTACACTGTCTAACAGAGTCGTCAGTTGCTAATGAATCATCGTAGCAGCTATTATTTGGTACATTACGAATTTGCATTTCGCTGGCAAATTGTTGCACATTTACATTTCTGCAATGAATAAGTCATTTGGTTTCTCTGAGTAACATTCGTTGATCAACTGCTAGTGAATCTTCCTTAGTTAGTAACATTTGCTTAGCTTCTACTCATGTTTTAACATTAAAATATTTTAATTTCTTTATTTCACATAGTTATTACATTTCGTATAAGAGAGAACTTGTTTTATTATTTATAGGGTCCCATTAAAACTTAAGAACTCTATTAACTTTATAAATTAACTCAATTTTAGGCTAATCTCGAAATGTATAATAAAAAAAGTGTAATTAATAGTACTTTCTAAGCACAAAAAAGCCAACAAATACCAAACGTATGTTTTCGAATTACGATTCTTATTATCCTGTGATATATTTAGATGCGTTTAAGCGTTTAATTACCCTTTTAATACAATATGCATTTACGGTAATGGGATGAACAAATTGCTAAGATTGTAGTTGTGAATGTGTGCATTACTTGTATATGGTTGCGCTATTAATGGTTAGTGCATGAGTATTTACGAATCCTGCATGTATCAGGTATGAAACTGAATAGTACACTCTACATTAGGCATTACATATATTTTTTTATCGCGGATTCATCATTATCTTCCTGTCCTTATCCCACTCTAAGTCGGGTCGGCACAGAATGTTACAAACATGTTGTCACATGATTTGGCTACGTATTTTACGACCGGCCGCCTGCCTGACGTCAACTTACCTTAGTCATATTTCAAATTTTCAATGGCCCTTGGAATGAAAGAGGGTGCTCTTTTTTTAAAAATTAATGAAAATAATATTTCATTAATTTTTTATTATGGACCTGCGCAAAGTAATTCTATAAATTATGCAATATGCGTTTCTTTATCCTGTTCCGGAAAGAAAATAATTGTTTTTTGGAATTGTTTTAGTTTATACGTTACATCGGTGAATGAGCTTGAATCTTTTCGTCTAATCCACTGGATTTATTAAAATTTCCCGTGAAAGCGTAACAGACAGACCGAAAGACTCATATTTATAAAATTAGCGTAGATGACATACTACACAAAAAAAATTCCTACAGAGAGTTACCTGCAGGTTATTCGAACTGCGAAATTTCACTTCTGTCCTAGTTTCCCTGTCCGGCTTATAGATGGAGCACAATTATACGGTAAATTGCCCCCCCCCCAACCCCTGCTCCTCGGTACGTCCCAACTGTATTTATGTCGTCGTTAAGTCACCACGGTGGATTTACTGGGACGGAAGCGCCGGTAGATAGGAGCTATTGGACTACGTAGATTATGTACGGTAAACGTAGTAGGATCTCCTGGCGAACTGATCTTGTGGGCTTCGGATATATCTCTTCAGTGACCTGTAAAGGCAAAGGAGGCGAATGATTTATTGACTTTTAAGTTCATTTAATAATAAAATAACTCTTTATTAATATCCATAGTATAATATTTTCTATACTTAGTTCTCCATATCTAAACATAACGATTCGAATGCCTTTAAAAAGAGGAGTTTGCGAATATTTATAACGCTTTATTATAAATTCATATTCGTACTAATATTATAAATAAAAAAAACTGTCTGCATGTCAGTCTGTCAGTTGCTTACAAGGCTAATCTGCTACAGAAATATTAATAAAATTTTGTACAAGTTCAAAGTTTCATGTTTATATACAGGTTTAAGATATAGGAAAAATTATTATACTGCGGGATTAGAATAAACAGATATAGTACACAATGGAGGGTATTTTAACATTTATTTTGATGCACAAAAAGTAAGAGTGCAGCTTATTTTTTAGGGTTTTTTAATAAAATGTATAGACATCTACAAAACTGACATAGATAAAATTAGCCATATTTTTTATATCCGCGCCTCATGCAATTAGCATAAGAGTTTTATAGCGCAATTACACTCCTTTGATCTATCATTGAATTCCGATTTACCGATTAGCTGATTGGATGGTATTGCAGCACGAAATAACTTCCAATGACGAGGACTGCAATAAATATTAAACGGTACGTATGTTTAATTAAAGGATGTCAAAATAAATAACATATTTTGCACCTTAAATGGCGATCATAGAGTAGCGATTCCTATAATTTGGATAAATTTTGCGCTGGATGGATTTTAGGGTTGCTATCGGTTTACAAGAAATATATTGTGTAAATATATTATTAAAATAAAAAAAAGTAAAGTAGCGGCCTATTACAATCCCACTGCTGGGAATAGGCCTCCTCTCTCCGTTTCTGGAGAGACGGGTTGAAGCTAAGACCTACCACGCTCCAATGCGGATTGGTAGGTTACACATATCTCCAGAAAGCTCTAGAGATATACAGGTTTCCTCATGATGTTTTCGTTCACCGAAAAGCGTGTGATAAATTGAAATTATCAATTAGACACAAGTTTTAATAGAAAAACTCATTGGGGAAAAACTCACAAAGGGGTCGCACGGTCTCACCGCTGGGCTTTTCAGCTCTGAATTAAAATAAAATAATCGGATTTTATGTTAAATGTGAGGTGTGGAGGTCAAATTCATTAGATGATGATTTTGTAATTTGGCAATTAATTTTATTGATGTCAATGCGTATCGAAGTTAAAATGTATAATTTATAAGAATCACCTTAAACATAAATCTAAGCAAAATTTTCGAATTTAGCGAAATAATACAGTCATACGGAACTTTTACATCACGGCATAGCATGTCTGTCATTTAATATGTTACAAGCAATACAATAGAACTAACTACTTTGCTATAATCCGCACGGGTTAAGTGAATGCATGCAAAGCCAATGTGTATGAAGCAGGCAAAATCTACGCACCTAACCCGTTCACTTAACCCGTGCGGATTATAGCAAAGTAGTTAGTTCTGTTATATTGCTTGTAATATGGAATTCCGCAAAGTAACGCCTGCTTCTATAAATCATTTAATATGTTATTATACCTAATATCGGATCCTATCGGATGTAATTTTATTTCAAAGTAATTTTATAAAATTGAACGTAGCGACGACCCTAATAAAGAGGCTACTTCACGTGACGCGCCATCATGTTATAGCTCGTAATGAACGAACGCATCGCGCATCGAAAACGTTTTCAATTAATTGGCGACGCGTTGTTGGCGGCGATGCGTTCCGCCGAGATCGTGTTATAAATTATACGTTTCATCGCTTTCACTCGTGCAGCGGCAATCGAAGTGAATACACTTTGAACTTTGATGATTTTATTTGATAATTTATTTCGATGCATATAGTAAAAAAGACATTATAAATGAGCATTACCGTTTGAGGTATAGGCTTGGGATTTCCTGTTGTCTTTGTTACTGTTAGTTATTGAAGATAGGACTTTCGGATAGGAAGGTACACATATCCCCAGAATATCCCGAGCGAACGCGCGCGTGATAAATTGCAATAATCCATTAGATACATAAGTTATTAATAGAAAAACTCATTGGTGCCGGCCCAGATTTTGATCACGTGACCCCCTCCAAAGAAGACGGTCTCACCTTAAATAACTCTTATGGTATGTAAAATCTGCCAATCCGTATTGAACTTCTTAATAATGGGAATGTGAGAAGCCCGTACTTTTTTAATTTGTTAGCTTATCTAAATAATCTCTTAATATAAGTTCTGTAGATATATAAAAGATAGATATTGTTTCCACTAGAAGATATGAATTATAGATAAGTAATAATTAAATGAAGCAAACAAAGTGAAGTAAGCAAGTTTACCGATAGCGTGAATGTGGCTTCTATGCTTTAGAGTTGTGACTTATTTTTATATGTCGATAATACATTTTAGCTCTTTTATAAACTTATTGTTGTCTGTCTATCTGTAAAACTTTCATGACTAATCTGCTTGGCCTTGAAGAAATTTGCACAATCATAAGATTTTTTATCTTATGATTGTTTATTTTATGAACACGGAATAAAGACATTGATGATACTTTAACGCTTAACTTGACGCATATAATGTCGTGGTTATAACCAATAATAATATAACATGTATTCAAACTCAATGAGCGCCGCATGTGAGTAAAAGAATAATTTAATTTACTGTTAATACATGTAATATTTCCGATTTGCCTTTAATAAAAATGGCTGGCTATTTATAAAATTAAAATTTATGTTATTATTCTAAACAATAACTGTTCAAAATGTTCATTATAAGTTGAAAATATTAAAACTCTGTTATTCTGTTCGTATATAATTTTACTCTTTTTGCTTCATCATCACACACTAAAGAAAAAGAAACCATAGACACATACATAGTCAAACGATGTTTTGCATAGATTATACAATTCAAGAAAAATCTATGGTTAGTTGCCATAAACTACAATATAAAGATAAAATCTATTATGCATTTGTACAATAACAAAATAGACAAAACTCCGTTTAGACTTAAAATATAACTACGAGTATATATAACATATTGTAAGAAGCATGAATTATTTTTAAATTTAAAATTACCATAGAAATGATCTTCAGTATAGTATCTTTACTTTAATGATCATAAGTCGTAATCATCGATACTCAAAAACCTCACCACCGTCACATCACTCTGGAAATCGGTACCGAATCGAGTATTGTTTCAGATATTCGCAGCGGTGCGGAGTTAAATGGGGTTCTGTTATCTCACGTGTGTAGATACACATTCCCATAACAATCAAGTAATACAATAATTACAGGTGGGATGCTGGCGATACTAACAGAAAAATATAAAAATCATAAAAAAACTCATGTACATTACTCCCTATCTTCAAATTTCAATTATTTTTAGTTAGTATATAGACACTAGGCTACTAGTGTCTATATACTCACGTCTAATTCTATCGGGTTAGCCTGACTAGCTTCGAGCCCATCCAGGGCACTTATTCATGAGCTCTTTACATGACGTTATTGAGGCGGGAACTGCGTGCAGCAGCTCGCTGGGCGCGACTCGTGGGTGTCTGTGGCGGGGGAGGGGGGGGGGAGGAGGCTGCGGCGGTGGTCGCGCGTCTTCAAAGTGTTCCATGTCGCTCTGGTCTTCATCCTCGCATGCACCAATGAAATTTGTGCATGCGACGCTTACGGTTCAAAACGGTCTTAATATAAACCGGTAGGGTCAAAAATCAGTTTCCACGCCGGAGGTAGTGTCCGAGCATCGTCTCTGTTAAAATTCGGTTAACGGTTAATTAAAAAAATATATATATATTTAGTTATTTAGAGGATTAATGTTCAACACGAGCCTTATGTCCGTCAGATGTATTTTTCCAACTGACTAACTGATAGAGCCCAAAAGCTCTACTAGTGTCAAGGAATATTGTCCTAAGGGTTCCTCCTGTGAGGCCGTACCACGGCTCATGGCGACGGATAGTTTCTGACAGGTGCAATAAAAGGAATTCAACACATCATACTGCTGCCACCTATATTCACATTCTGACCGTCTTATACATATTGGAGCTCCGAGTGAAAATTGAACCTGAAGAATAAATAAAGATAATTTTGAACGTTTTTACAGCTACCATTCTCCTGCCCTTATCCCACTCTATGTGGGGTACAACATGTTACAAACCTGTTGTTACATGATTTGGCTACGTATTTTACGACCGGCCGCCTGCCTGACGTCAACTTACCTTAGTCGCCTCTTACGACACCTCGGTAAGAAAGGAGGGTGGTCTATTCTATGCAGCCGGATACCACACGGCACATACTTTAGTCGCCTCTTACGACACCTCGGTAAGAAATGAGGGTGATTTAAACGTTTTTATAGCTACAGCGGTATTAAAACCTGAACCTTTTTGAAGATAGTTACGTATACTCGAAATTACGTTAACGAATCTCAAAATCAGAAAGGAAGCACAAACACTAACTAATCTAAACTGAAATATAGTAGATCGTATATTTCGAGGCATAATACGGTTTTATAATAGATGCGTGTGTTCATATTACGTTTATTAATGTGTGTGTGTTAGTGATTAACACTACCATTGTTTTGTGTGAACGGAACGAGCAAATCTGTTGGAATCACTCGTATAAACACGGGTTACTGTATAAAGAAAGTAACAACATAGCAGACATTTTTATCAACTTATTCGCACTATTCAACCTCATTTATACACTAAATGATTTTCCCCGTTTCTGAATAAAAACCAGATTTTTATTGTATATGTTATTCCGGTATATAAGCTTTAATTGAGCCATATTTTCATCATTATTGGTTCAGATATTTAGTCGCGTTAACATATCATATAAAGATAGACAAATAGACTTTGCATCCATACTAATATTGGTCTTTTTGTCTGTGTGTCTGTTATGCTTTCACAGCTAGTCCGCTGGAGTAATATTGATGAAGTTTCATACACATGAAGATTACCATATAATATATACCGGACTAACATGTAGAATGAAATAGTCATGGCTTCCGTTCGGAATCAGTAGAACAACAATATTGTGCATAATTAAGGGTATTTAAATAAAGTTGGAGTTGAATACTACTGGCTTATGACAATGGTATGGATTTCGTTCATATTGAAGGGAAAACTGCTTTAGTCTTGTGCACTTTTTTGTGATGGTTGAAAAATGTTAAATTCGCGTTCTGATCGAAAATTCGTAACACGGAAAGAGAGTAAACCATCGGCGCGGCGTAGGAGAGGCAGTAACCCTCTCTCTTTTCCTGCGCCTACTGTTTCGTTTAGACGGCGCCGGGCCCTTGCGCGAATGCGCGTAGATTTGGTTTAACGATGTCAAATGATCGCAATCTTAGCGGAACAAAATATAAAACTACTATTGACGTGGTCTTAATAGAGATTTAGATCAAAATTGTTCGTTTATTACTTCAGCTACCATAAACCTATCATGGATATTTGAGAGATTAGCGATGATGGTGCCGGTTATGGTGATGGTGAAAGAGTCGTTGAAGTTATGCAGGCGAGTTGATGTTAAATAATTTTAATATATAAAGGAAGTGTTATATTTTTAATGTATGTAAAACAATTCGTCCAAAATTCCAAAATATCAAAAATGTACAACATTCATTTTTTCAACATTCAAGTTTTTAGTTTTATCGGCACTCCCTGAGTGCAAACCCTTGTTATTATATTTAATAATTTTAATACGGTATAATGATTATGTGTATATTAGCAGCATCATATCAGCAGTCTATAAAACGCGTAAGGTAGCTTTTAAAGCATGATAACATTTCTTGTTCGTTCCTTATAATATTCTATATCATTTTCTCATAGCTGTTCAAGCTACTACCGTGCAGTGGCTGCACGTTTATAGCCGGCGTTTACACAAGGCATATTAAATTTTCATTTTCAGTAACGAAAGGAGGGTGTTCGTAAGCAGATGTCCATATGTGTTAATTTCACTTCTTTTATAAAATCTATCAACGGTACGATACTATGAATGAGATTTAAATCAACAGTAACAATGCGCCCAATAAATAATGTGCCCAGTGTTTGTGGTCGCATACGACTTTAGTGTTTAGTTTACATCGTGATAGCGTGTGTAATTATGGGATTTTAGATTATATTTTATATGCTATTAAGCTTTTAACGCCTGGAAAAAAGTGTTTAAGCTTTTTAAGCGTAACCTGAAAGCGAAAACTTATTGAGCTTTCGCTTTCATCTAACGTTTTCACGGCTAGTCCCCTGATTTAATATCTTAAAGTAACTAAATCAAAATCGATCAGAGTTACTGCTTAAATTATTTTATGTATAGAAAAGCACTTAGAAATGGCTGGTGACGGCTTATAGTGAGATAGATAGAGAGAGATACAGTAGCACGGCCAACGTCACATCCGTTTCAATGGCGGCACGGAAGCTACAATGTGGCTTTGGGTGACATTATGGCTATCAACTGTCGTGGCTCAACTTTGGCTATGGCTTGGCTGGCTCAGGATATGGCGAGACGTTGCAATTACTAACATTTGACACAATTCAAGCTTACATTAAAAATCCCGTTTTTCATTCGAAAACGAACGAAGTCACGAGTAGAACTGGTGTACTATACGCAATAAATGGATCCGACCGCTGATAACGGCTCCGGTTTTAAAGGGAATTAAATTGCGATCATATCCGCAACACGAATTTTATCGTACCCCGTGGGTTTACGCGCTAACAGCTACGGCGCCCGGGGGGGCCACTTCAATATAACACCGAACACATAACTCAGATCCAGTGACCTCAAACAATAGTTTGAGGTCACTGGATCTGATTTAGTCTAAACTATATACATACATTTTTCAGTAGTAGTCCGTTAGTATGGCAAGCGCAAGTATTTGTTACTGTTATATAATTTATTCATTTATTTATAGACAAATGTACATTATATTTTTATATGTTCTATAAATCAATACAAAAAACAGATAAAATAAAAATAAAAATTGTTAACCACAGCGAGCAGAGAAACTCCTCAAGCTCCAAGGCTAGGATTCCAGAGATTCTTAAAATACGCGCCTTTTTAAGCAATTCAGCCCTTCTTTCTTCCCTGCGCTTGATCGAACAGCAAGGCCAGAGTCACTAATTTAATAAACCTCTGTATATTTATCACATTAAACTATCAATGCTGCGATGACGACTTTAGATATAAAGTAGCATTTTTGAGTTTTCAAGTAATAGTAACTATTAACTCCACAATCTACTTTAACTTTACCATTCCAGCAGTTTAAAAAGACTTGAAAATAGACTAATACAGAAAGCCTACTATACTATTGAGGATTTTATAGGTACTCTTCAACCCTGTACAAGACATCAATAACTACATATATGTAACTAGTGATAAGAATTATTCTTTGAAAAGAGCAACCGCCGAGTTTCTTGCTGGTTCTTCTCGGGAGGAACAGCTTTCCGAACCAGCAGTAAAGTTGACGATTCAAAAGCACTTGATTACAAGTTTACTTGAACAAAGAATATTTTGAATTTGGATTGGAATGATGAAATTTCGTATCATTAAAGTTTATATTCTAGCTAACATATAGGGTGACAATATTCCCTTTTTTTCCTACGAGAAAGAGGAAATCCCAATACAACTAGCATAGTTTATGTTACAGCAATATTTTTTTTGAACATATTGTTCGCTGAGCACATTACGTTATGAGCACATGTCAGTTTAATTCGCCTAATGGAGCCGAGAGTGTCCGTCGGTCTGTATATTGTCCATTGTCGAACCTCTAGATATCAAGTCGAAAATGGAAAATCTAACAATGCTATTTTGTACAATAGACTGAGATTTATTTATTAGAGACAAAATTCTATTGACGAAAATTATATCATTTCCTCCGAAGTGAATGATAGAATAAATATTTCTCTATATAATATATAGAGAAAAAATATATTTTATTTTACAAATAACATGATGAATTGGACAATTCAATTTCAGTTGATGTTCCTTAAGTAATTACATTAGAACGAGTTTTATGTTTTTTTACCAATCCTTATGATTTGTTTTTTCATTAAGTTTAAGTTTATTTTTTAATATTTTATTATATATTAAAATGTATGTAATAAAAATATTACTATATATTATTTAATTGACTATATAGTTGCGCTCCGGTTTTTCTCTCTTTGTGCAATGCTTATACGAAAAATAGGGTATTCATCTATTGAAACCCATTAAGAAACCACGGATTGTTCGGAAAAAAAAGAAAGCCTATGGGTTATGCGCTCTTTCGTCACGTTAGGTGCCGCTATATAGGCCCTTCGAGCTAACAAGCAATATTGACGAAATTAAGTAAAATTAAATCAGGCTAGCATACGAGTATCGCTGGAGCACTGAGCAGGCTCCTCCCGAATTTGGGGGGGCCGAATGCAGGCTGCCGGCGCCTTTACGCCGGAGTGGTCCGCTCTATGGCCCTGTACGGCGCTCCCGTGTGGGCGGAGCGGCTGACTGCCAGGTCCCTGCCCTTGCTGCGTGGGGCGCAGAGAATCATGGCAGTCAGACTCGTGCGGGGCTACCGGACCATCTCCGGCGAGGCGGCCTGCGCCTTGGCCGGGTCTCCTCCCTGGGACCTGGAGGCCAAGGTGCTCGCTCAGGTCTACCGCCGTAGAGTCGAAGCCCGTTCATCGGGGGGAGACTCGGCGGTGGTAGAGGTGGACTGGCGGAGGAAAGCTCAGGAGGAGCTCCTCTGTCAATGGAGGCGGCGGCTGGAATCGCCCAGTGCAGGAGGATGGACGATTTCGGCCATCCAGCCCATTCTCCAGGGCTGGGTCGCCAGGAGGCATGGGGTCCTCACCTTCCGCCTGACACAGGTACTTTCCGGGCATGGTTGTTTCGGGAGATATCTGTGGAGGGTGGCCCAGTGCGAAGCATCTGGTGTGTGCCACGAGTGCGGCGCCGAGTTTGATACGGCGCTGCACACGCTCGCGGACTGCCCAGCTTGGGCGGTTCAGCGGGCGAAGCTCGTGGCAGAGGTGGGGCACGATCTCTCCCTGCCCACTGTGGTTCGTGCCATGGTGGACAGGGAGGGATCGTGGGCAGCGATGGCCTCCTTCTGCGAGGATGTTATCTTGCGGAAGGAGGCGGCGGGACGGATCCGGGAAGTCGAATCTTTGGATCCGATCCGCCGCAGGCGAGCGGGGCGCAGGCGACTCGCCGAAGTCCGTCGCATGCCGCCCTAACGGGGACTTTCTGGGCGTTCCGAACGGGGTTTATCGGACGCCCTCTTTATAAGGTCCCCGAGGCGGTCGATGCATCTGGTGCTCCCGATGCATCGTCCAGCGGAGGGAGGGGCCACTTTTAGAGAGGCCCCGACCCAGAGGTGGCGCACTCTGGGGTTTAGAGTTGCTGCTAGCGGGAGTGGGGTCAAATAAGGCACCCTGCACCCGCCACCAGCAGCGTGGTGGAGCATACAGGTTATTTTAGTCGGTGCGAGTCCGACATAACCACTGCCCGTTCCCGTCGGGCGATGGTACCCATAAGGGGTTTTTTCCTGTATAAAAAAAAAAAAAAAAAGCATACGAGTATAAGATAAAAACCCTATTTTTCCTTCAGGAACAAGAAAAAAAAATTGAGATTATTTAACTTTATTAAAAATATTTATTTATATCTTAAAAAGAAAAAGACTTCCTATTTCTAAAATTGACGAAGAAGGAGTTGCGCGTCGAGTGAAGCTTTAATAGCGAATGAATAGTTGATGGAAGAAGGCTATGGAGTTTACGGAGATATATATAAGTTTTAAGTATTTAACACACTATGGTATATTTACTTACAATAGTTTACTATTATGTTCTTCGTGAAAACGCGGCTAATAAACACAAATTTTAACGGATATTAAGACAAAAGTAATAATAAAATTATTTTGCTATAATCCGCGATACAGTAAATAGAAAATATATATAGTGTTTAATGTATAGTGGACTATCAGTATTTTCATACCCGATACGTGCAAGATTCGTAAAAACACATGCACAAACCTCCACCACTTCCACCACAATACACAAGCACTACACAGGTTCACTATCACAAACTCAACAATCGTTTCGCCCCGCAACCGAAGCATCATCAGGAGATAGACTCACGACAAAATCGCAAAGCGAAGCGTTATTTTTTTTTTTTTTTTTCGAATGTGTCTAATGCTGTTAGCCCTAATGGCTTTTACAGCGTCACCGGTGGGATGGGCGAGCGCAGAAGCTTCGCCGGGTAAAATTGATAAGAATCGAAGCGTTATCCAAACAAGCGTTGTTAAATAGTACTTGGTTCATCCCTACCCTTTATTTACCTCGAAACACGTGCAACAAGCTTGAACTAGAGACATTTATCTGCTCGTTAATGAGGGTGCCATTGTTATGCTTAATGATTTCTAATTGTTCCAAAATATTTAATTTTAAGCTTTTTTCGCAGGTGTGCAGTATTTCGAAACAATGGTCATTAGGAACTTTATGACCGCTTTCTAACAAATGTTTAGCGAAATGTGAATTTTGTGGCTTATTATTCCTGAAAGCGACCATATGTTCTTTAAAACGGGTTTCAAAATTACGACCAGTCTGACCCACATATGTATCATTGCATCCAGGACATTTTATTTTGTATATACCACTCTTACCATGGATACCACTACCACTCTTGGATATTAAGACAATCCGACGAACTAAATCGGCTGACAAATTGACCTGGTTTAATATTATCAACGTTCTGTCCGATCAAAACATTTGCATAAAATGACGCTAATCATTGCATATTTGCATTTCACCAGTTAACGGGTAATTCAGATGCCGATGCGGACTCCAACGTTGAATGTTAGCAGCTGGGTCAACAAACAGCATGTCGGTTGGCATGACAGATTTTTTCACTGTAGATAAAAAATTGTGATGTAACTAACCTCTATTTTAGAAACTAGTTATACCTAAGACTACGTTGTTATCAATTTTAGTGTTAAAATAATCCGAGATTTTCGCAAAAATAAATCGCATATTTATAGCAAAATAATTCTATCATTACTTTTGTACTATAGAATACCGTAAAGTAAAGTCTACTTCTACATATTATTTGAAATATATTTGAGGTGCTCGCTCTAAAAGTATTTTAGGTTTATCGCCTTTAAATCGTGATCATGAACATTTACACGGTAAATCGGGTTGATCTGAAAGCAGTTTAATATTTTTACGGAAATTCCTCTCCAATGTTTTGTGCCAACAAAATATTTATAGAAGAGCAGTTAACACAAACTGTACATAATTTTCAACCCTGATACATTGTAATAGGACTTAGAATTTGTTGTATAGATTGAAAAGTTGTGCCGCAATATGTGTGGTAGGGTGTGCGCATATAAGAATAGAAGTCGTGATAACCTAAAAGGTGTCACAAAGAGGTCGCGTCGAGGGCGAGGTGCAAATGTGCATCTCACGAGATGAGCCGCTTGAATGTACCTCTGTTATGCAATACATCGAGTGATGAAAGGCTGGGTGAGATATTTGAATACCTTTACTAATATAATCTGATATACTCCTCCGTTAAATTATTAGACACCGTATCGTAGAAATAGTATTTTAAAATATGACAATAGTTGGTGTCAATGAAAGAGTCAAGTCGCCTGGCAGCTTTTATCAAAAATGCTGCCTTATCTGTTTGAGATATAACGAAAGTAAGTATCGTGGAAATATTCCTCTTAAAAAGGTCTTCAAAATGGTATACAATGGCATATTTTTTTAATTACAATATCTGTTATTTGGCTTTTTCACTTACAATATTTGACTGGCCCGTTGGCACCGTGGGTAGTGATCTTGCTTTCAGCTTCGCGGGTCGCCGGTTCGATTCCCGCCGAGGGCCAACATTTTCTATAAAAAAAATTGTTGGTTCATCGAGCCTCGGTGTATATTTCTATTTAAGTATGTATTTAAAATTATACATGTAGTATATTTACCAGTTGTCATTCACCCATAATACAAGTATTAAGTTACTTACTTTGGGGACGGAACAACCGTGTGTGTAAGTGTCCCATATATTTATTCTTATTTATTATTGTTATTTGGAACACTCTTTAGATGGATACAATATTAATGCTTTTCAAGTCAAATAAATTACTTATCTAAAGCATTTTACGCTGAACATTATGATCCTACACTAGTAATTTAAATATAACGCAAAAATATCCTTGAAACTGAACCACAGCAATGTGGCAGGGGTAACTATTAATGATACGGATAATAACTGTTAATAATAAGGATATTTTTCGTTGCCGTATCCAAATCGCGTCGCGTCACGTCCCGCTCAGGGCCGCTCGCGATGTCTGTGCCGCGGGTCGCTCCTACATTTCCACGATTGTCGGCGTTGTGCGCTCCGTTGTTTATCTTTTGCTTCTTTTTTTCTATTTGCAAAGAAATAAGAATTAGCGTGCACTTTATTTGTAAGGGTGACTAGTGAATGGAAGCTTTGAGGGAACATGCCACTATAGCAATTTAAAATAACTATTAAAAGCTTTTACAGAAAAAGAGGAATCAATAGCACACCTAATCTGATGCGATGTAATGCCTTATAAATCACATCAAATAAATTATTAAAAATGAACGTTACTTCGGATTATCTGTCGTTGTCATTATTTGCGATATTATTTTATTATAATATTCTATTGAGTAGTTTTTGTATTAATGATAAAAATTAGACGATGTAAAATCTTACATTTAAATAATCATTTATAAGAATTAAAAATAGAAGATATCAATTACGGCATAGATTCTGGTCTGTGTCGATTGTCACGATTTAATAAGCTCTAATAATTTAATAAATTGATTTAGAAATTCAATATGTATATCCGAGACAATAAGTGATTGGGGGATCTGGGACTTTTATGAGGAAGTCTTGGGTCCTAGCCCGAGCACAAGTGAGTTTTTGTTAAAAAAACCAATGTGTATAATGATAATTATAAATTTTATATCGTTTGCCGTGTGGTATCCGGCTAAGTAGAATAGACCACCCTCATTTCTTACCGAGGTGTCGTAAAGGTGACTAAGGGAATTTGACGTCAGGCAGGCGGCCGGCCACTTAGAGTGGGATAAGGGCAAGAGGATGATGATACACTCGTAAAATATTTATCTTGAGAAAACTTGCATATAGTGCAAAACTTGAATTTGAATTGAACTTGAATGTGTAACCAACTTTCTTTCTAAAAATAAGCGCAGATGCCTTTTCCCAGCAGTTGAATAAAAAAGGTTAAAACAATTGTATGAAAAGAAATGAGGGTATGTTACTGCACACCAGTCGGGATGATCGCCACGATTCCCCCACGAGTGTCGCCGACGCTGCAGTGAGTCCCCCCTTTCCTATGCTGAACCTCACTCCACACTTCTTTCACACAATACGTTCATTATCGTTTGAGTCCGCGTCACTAATTTCCCGCGCGGCCCATACATTGCGTCCACTCGGTGGCTCCCCCTTCCCTCCCACAGCTGGACCTAGCCGCAAAACGTCCCTTTAAAATTTGTACAAAATTTTCTTTGTTCATCAGTTAACTGTTGAAATAATTTTTACTTAAGCTTTCTATTTGCTTGGCTTGAAATAATTGTTTATTTTAAGTGACACTTTTTTATATTATCAAATATATAATTTAATATTAACTTGAAAGTTTTTTCGTATTTAATGATTTAATTTATCATAATTATAAACAATGAAACCTTACTCCACCATCACATCCTTACACCATCCTTACTCCATTACAATAAAGTCTAATTTTAGAAGCATTCATAATCCCTTAGTCGCGGTTCAGCCTCATAGGAGGCACCATTAGGTAACATCGACGAGTTTCGGAGCTTTATATCGGCCTGACGTAAACGAAAAAAAATTAGGAAAAAACTATTCGGCTGCGGGTTATTTAACACTATTGTGTTACCTCTATATATAGGAAATAAAAATAATTACATAGTAATCGTAGCTTGTGAGTTCTTGGTATAGGTTGTACAGCAGCAATTGATATCTGAACAGACGTCTGTATCGATAAATTACCTTCGGATTAGCGAAGGGGCGGTTGTTAATAAAAAGAAGCGGCGATCAGTCCGCGTGTGCGGTTGCGGTTTATGAATTGTTTTCTATTGTGTCCGTTAAGTGTACCATAAATATCGCTGCAGCCTCGGGACGCGGCAGAGCGGCGCTCGGGCTACTCCCTCACTAAAGACGCGATACTATATGATCACATCTATTTTATGAAGAGGAAAGATTTGTACGTATGTATGTATGTGTGTTTATAATGTCTTCACACAAAAACTACTGGATTTCAAAAATTTCTTTCACCATTGAAAAGCTGCATCATCACTAAGCAACATAGGCTATACATTTTCAAAAAAATGACCATATATATACGTATATACAACGACACTTGTTCTAATAGTAGTAATAGTAATATATAGTTCAAATTAAAAATCTAGGAATGTAATAGATATCTATTGAAAATTTGCGATTTTGTCGTGGAGTCTATCTCCTGATGATGCTTCTGTTGCGGGGCATAACGATTGTTGAGTTTGTGATAGTGAACGTGTGTAGTGCTTGTGTGTTGTGGTGGCAGTGGTGGAGGTATGTGCATGTGTTTTTACGAATCCTGCATGTATCGGGTATGAATAAACGGATAGTCCACTATACATCTAGCACTATATATATTTTCTATTTACTGTATCGCGGATTATAGCAAAATAATTTTATTATTACTTTTGTATCTATTGAAAAGTAAAATCTGAATGTAAGTGTAATTAAAAACATACGCAAATCATTAGTGGGTTTAAGTGTACGATTCTATAATAAACTAATCAATTTATTATATTTTTTATTTTATTTAAATAATCATTGCTCTTAATCATAAGAGCAATGATTATTTAAATAAAACTATAGTATTTTTTTTAACTCCGCCATTGCCGGTCCCGAGCTCGGATGAAAAAGGAGGAGGGTTGGTGTGGAGAAGACAAAACCAACAGTAAAACTTCAACGCCGAACATCGGGCGGCAAATAGCCTGACTTCTCTGTGGTCCCTTTCGGAGTGGCTGCCAGTGGCCCTGAGTAACTAAATACTCTCAAAAAGACTGATGTGGAAGGATTTGGGAACCCACCACAATTATCGTCCCAAGAAAACCTTATCATGAAAACAAATACAAAGGAATGTGTTTTGTCATGCGATCCGACTGACGCTCGGCGCCTATTGGTACCCGGGCTGGTAGGTGTAAAATTGGTTACTGATGATACGAGCGATACTATTTATCGAAATAACATCAATTGCGCGACGTCGGATGCAAGGGAGCTTTTAGGAGACAATACTGCTCAACGGTCTATCAGAACCCACCACAGAATAGGCACGTGGAACGTGAGGGGTTTATTAGGCCACGGAAAATTAACTATAGTCGAAAAAGAAATGAAGAACCACAAGTTATCCATACTCGGTATAAGCGAAACTCATATAAGAGGCCAAGTACATTTCAGAACTGCTTCAGGGAATACAATGTACTTTTCAGGCCCAGAGAACGAAAGCAGCAGAGCAGTCGCTTTTATTCTACCTTCTCACGTCAACAAACATGTTATTGGATACCATCCTATTACGGACAGGATAATTAAAATAAGGCTGAACACGAAACCATGTGTCTTGAACTTACTACAAATTTATGCACCCACAAAACAAGCGGATGAGACCTGCCTTGACGAATTCTATGGCACTTTTATTCAATTCATTGAATCAATACCGAATCGGAAAATTACTATAATTCTTTGGATTGGAACGCAAAGATCGGAAATACAGATAGTGATGACCACATAATAAATGTTGTTGGTAAGTTCGGTCTAGGTTCCCGAAATGATCGAGGAGAAAGACTATTAGAGCTGTGTATAGACAAAAAACTTAGTATCACGAACAATTTTTTTCAACATTACCCTCGCCGTTTATACACTTGGAGGTCCCCTGGTGACCGTTACAGGAACCAAATTGATTATATCATCATCGATAATTGGTGGAAGTCTTCCATCTCCAATACCAAGACTTTCCCGGGCGCCGAGTGTGGATCTGATCATAATTTGCTAGTGACATGGTTTGCTTTACGCCTTAAAACTGTACGTAAGACCTCATCTCTGAAACCTAGGCAACTGGATCCATCCATACGCCCTATATTCAAGGAATCTGTAGAGACAAAATTAAAACAAATGGTGCAATGCCCTGAAAGCTCCAACGAGCAATGGGAGTGTCTCAAATCCACAATTTTGGACTCTTTGGAGGAATGTCAACCTGAGCGAGCAGAATTAAAGAAAAAAATCTGGATTTCTGACAGAACCTGGGAACTGTTACAGAAAAGAAAAGACCTTAAACGTAAGGGGCTTCGAAACGAAAAAGTCATGAGGCAATATTCCATTATTTGCAAAGACATAAAGTTCTATAGCCGCCAAGACAAGAACAACTTTATACTAAGTTTATGCCGTGAAGTGGAATCGCACGCGCTCAAAATGCAACCCTCTGATCTTTTCAAAAAAGTGCGCCTTGTTACTGGAAAGTTTAAACCGAAATCATGGCTAATTGAAGATAAAAACGGTACACTCATTCATGATCTTCACAAAGTGACCGACAGATGGCATGAATACTGCGAAGATTTATACAGACCGTACGAATCATTACCTAAGTTGCCACAAACGACGGAGGAATTGAACTGCGAGCCTCCCATTCTTAGGTCGGAAATAACATCTGCTTTAGCCTCACTGAAAAACAAAAAGCTCCAGGCCCCGACGAAATTACAGCAGAAATCTTGAAAAACCTTGGTGATTCTGGCATTGACATGTTGACATGACACAAAATCTGCAATAGTGTGCGGCATACATCAAAATGGCCTAATGACTGGACCCAGTCTGTAATACTACCTCTACATAAGAATGGCTCCACTAAAAAATGTGACAACTATCGTACCTTAGCCCTAATCTCTCATGCCAGCAAAATCCTGCTTCAGATCATTAACAATCGCATAAAATAGTACCTTGATTGACAGATCCCGCAGGAGCAAGCGGGTTTCGTGAAAAGGAAAGGTACGCGTGAGCATAGACTGAATGTCCGTCAACTAATGAAAAAGCTAACGAATTCAATATACCTTTCATGATGTGCTTTATCGATTATAGCAAGGCCTTCGACTGCGTGAACTGGGATCGCCTCTGGGAGATTCTGCAGTTTATGGGAGTCCCCAAACATCTCATAAGCCTCTTACAAGGTCTGTACATTAATAGTGAGGGAATGGTTAGAATTGAAATGATGACCTCAAAACCGTTTTCATTTTCCAAAGGAGTCCGCCAAGGATGCATTCTATCTCCCATCTTATTTAACATCTACGGGGAGTACATTATTAGACAAACCTGTGAAGACTGGGATGGCGGCATAAATGTCAATGGCACTAAGGTCTCCAATCTTCGCTATGCCGATGACACTATTCTTTTTGCAGCGGATGAAGTTGAATTGTGCTCTCTTCTGGATAGAATGGAACGTTACAGCACGGATTTAGGGCTGAGCATAAACCGCTCAAAAACCAAAGTCATGGTTGTGGACCGGGCATCTAAATTAAAGCTCAGTGGGACTCATAATTTAGAAATTGTTAGTAACTTCATATACCTGGGCTCCAAAATAACCAATCGGCGTATTGGAATGTCAAAGAGTTCCATATCACAGCTGGAAAGAATATGGAAAGACCGCAACGTAAGGCATAGGACAAAAATCGCACTTGTAAATAGCCTAGTCTTCTCCATATTTTTATGCGGCGCAGAGACATTGACACTCAAACTAGCAGACCGCAAACGCATTGATGCATTAGAGATGTGGTGCTGGAGGAAATTATTGCGCATCCCTTGGACTGCGCATAGGACAAATAGGTCAGTGCTCGAAGAACTCAAAATTAACAAGAAACCGAGACTGTCAAACATATGCCTACGGAGGATCTTTGAGTTCTTTGGGCACATTGCTCGTAAGCCCGGCTATGACCTGCGGAGACTTATCGTCACAGGTAAGGTCGACGGCAAGAGACCTAGAGGACATAGCCCTATGCGCTGGTCAGACCAGATCCGCACCACTCTCAAAACAACAGTCTCCGAGGCCATCCACGTGGCCGAAAGCCGGAACAGATGGAAGACGATTGCCAAAGAGAAGGTTTTTTTATGAAGAGGTCACGACACCGAATATTTTTAAATATATTTTTGTTAACTCTACCCGTGGTTCGTATAATTTGCTCCTGCCTACCAGATGAAACTACGCATTTTTATAATTCACATAATCCACAATAGTATACGAAGATTTTCGTATAAGGCTCTTTAGAAAAGTAATTTTGAATAACTGAAATGTTATTGAATGGTATTAAGTATTGCTATTGTTTAATTAAATTGCACCTAAGCAATGAAATATTTAACGATATAGCTCCGTGTTAGAGGAACGCTGTACGACCGCAGCCTCCCTCACATCCATCTCTGTCCAAACATCCCGCCGGCATAGGATAGTGCGCCGTGGGAATCTAGACTTCATCCTGAAACGGCACATATATATGTATACTCGTAGAATGCAAGACTTGCCTTTGAATTCAACTGTTAATCGAGAATATTATACCCGAAATACTTCGGAGATATATTAAGTGTATTTTAGTGGGACCTCCAATTTCATCCCCGATCAGTTTGGATGGGATAATTTAGCCATTCTCCTCTGATTTCCGGTACCTTAGTTCCCTTTTTTACAAAGACGATGAAAAATATTGATAAGCGGGTAAAACAATGAATGCAGGATAGATGAAGTGGCACCAGGTATTAGGAAAAATATGTGACACTCGAAGGCCTCTTAAAGTTAAGAGAAAAATTGATAAAACGGTTATAAGGCCTGTCGTATTGTATAGATCAGAAAGTTAGGCAATGAAAAAAAAGGATGAAAGAATAGTGCATGCAAAGAGTGAGAAATGAGAATGTTAAGGTGGATGTATGGTGGAACAAAGATAAAATACGAAATGAGTATATAAGGGGAAGTCTGAAAGTTGCGCCCATTATAGAAAAAACGAGAGGTGTAAGAATAAGATTTTTTTTATACAGGAAAAAACCCCTTATGGGTACCTCCGCCCGACTGGGACAGGCGGCGGTTATGTCGAACTCGCACCGACTAAAACGACCTGTGTGTTCCACCTCGCAGCCGATGGCAAGGACATAGTATCGTTATACACATTACCCCCATCCCCACCGACAGCTCTGATCCCAGAGAACACCTCCTTTGGGTAGGGAGCCCTCGAAGAGAAGTCCCCTTCCGCTAACCGGTGCGTCGGGAGCACCAGATGCACCGACCGCCTCGGGGACCTGTAAGCCGGCCGGCCGGCCTGTAAGGCGGCCGCTTATACCTCGTTCGGAACATCCGAAAGTCCCCGTGAGGCGAAACGATGGGCTTAGGCAAGTCGCTACCACCTCGACTCGCCAGCAGCAGATAGGATCCAGAACACAAGTTCCCCGAACCGTTCCGCCGCCTCCCTCCGCAAGGCAGAAGGAGGCCATCGTGCCCGCCATCGCTCCCTGCCCACTGATGGTGCAAGATTAAGATGGTGTGGACATGTAATGAGGAGGGATTAAAGCCATGTGACCAACCGAATGTTAAATATGAATATGGATGGATATGATATGAGACTAGAGGGCGGCTTAATGAGGTGGTTGGATTGGTGAAATATGGCATGCATATAAGTAGCGCCAGAGTTGACGAATGATATGAAAGAATGGAAGAGAAAAACATGTTGTGCCGACCCCACTTAGACTGTGATAAGGGCAGGAGAAGGATGATAAAGTTGACTGCATTGAAATTACTGGCTAATATACATATGAACGCACTCGCACTGGAGTACTCGCAGGTACCTCGATGACAATAACAACTGTCAGAAAATGGATAGAATTTTGCTTTCAATTCGAGATATTTCTGCTAAACGTATAATTCACTTTACATACGTGATAGCGGTGCGGTGCGAATTAACAGCGTCCCTTTGCGCATAAGACGTCAAGTTCACGGGGGAAAAAAGCTAAAGAAAGTATAATTTCGATACAACAGATATTACATAAGTGACGTCCGACATAAATACAAAACGTTCTGTGAAAAGGGAACAAGAGTAAAATTGTCATAACAGCCACATCACGCTGAGCACTGTAATAAAAACTTTACGCATAAATTACCACCCGTCCTTACAATCGGAAAACCGCTCTATAAACTGTAGTTTATCACAACATCAAATGACCCATTGTTTCAGAAATTATTTTCTGTGATATTGGCTGCGATCCCGCTTTAACGGAATCACCCTCTCATTATAACTTTACTACGCATTGTACTCGTATACTTAATAAAAGAGTACGTGAAGTTTTTATTTAGTGTTTGGCAACTTTAACTTTTAAGGGCGAATTTATTTTACTTATTATTGGAGCACTGAATTAATCAATACAGCGTTTAAATAATGACGTAATAATGGAAGTTATTTAATATATTTTTTATTTTATCTCTTGTAATATGTTTATTATTCTTTTTTATTTTATCTCCTATATACGCCGTAGAACTATCATAGCAACAGAAATAAAGATAGGAAACCGATAAAATAATAATGGCAATACTTAAAATATATCGAAAAACAAAGGTAATAATATCGTAAAGCTTTGCGATTTTGTCGTGGAGTCTATCTCCTGATGATGCTTCGGTTGCGGGGCGAAACGATTGTAGAGTTTGTGATAGTGAAAGTATGTAGTGCTTGTATATTGTGGTGGCGGTGGTGGAGGTTTGTGCATGTGTTTTTGTGAATCCTACATGTATCGGGTAAGAAAAAAACGGATAATCCACTATACATTGAGAACAATACATTTTTTTTCTATTTACTTTATCGCGGATTATAGAAAAATAATTTTACTATTACTTTTTTATTATGGATCTCCGCAAAGTAACGCACGCCTAATTCTATAAATTACATATATTGATAAACTTAAACACTGTTCTTAAATTCACGATTAACAGAAACAAATTTTAAGGACTTGATTACTATGAAAGTAGGGTGAAAATATAATAAAATAATTTGTATATTGTTTGTAAAATGTAATATACTTTTAAGTTCGAGTAGATTTCGAAGACAAAACATCAGCACCGCTGGCTTAGATTCCATCAAGACGCGCGCCGCTCGGTATTGCAGAAGCCCCGACATAGTTTACTAACTGCCGGGAAATCCGGGATTCCGAGCGGCTCCTAGCTGCTACAGCTAACGAATTGACAGCTTTAGGATATAGGTTTACTGTTAAATGATAACTGATGAATATAAATTTCCCCATTTCATTCAAGCTTTGCCGCCACAGCCGTTTATGTATCTGTTAAGACTGATACAGAAAGCCGATTATACTATTGAGGGTAACGTGAGGTTGATGTAGCTCTTCTTAACTTTGTACAAGATAGCAATCACGAAATGTAACAAAAACTAAAAAAAAAGGAGGGCGAAGAATTTACTCATTCGAAACTGAGGTTCTTGTTAGCTCTTCTCAGTTGATGCCAGCGTGTCGAATTCGGAATTCAAAATTATTATAATTAATCTAAACGTGTTACGACTTGCTCGTCCTGTTTCTATGTTTTATACCTGTCTTGTTGTACAGGTTTTAATCTCACATTCTAATCATCAACTAAACTTCCATTCTGTGTACTTAGTACTGTGTCCTTAGTTATTCTATTTGCTCCGATATATATTTCAACTAAAAATCTCGATTCTATTTAAATAAATCATTTCAAAGCGTCCTCCCAAAGTTTACGTAACTTCCCACTCGGTCCGCAAACAAACAGACCATCAATCTCCGAACAGTGAGGTAAACGTCGCAACGGTAAAAGTCAATAGGGCAGGACATAAATTTCGTGTCCGTTTCAGTCGAGCGGAGTCCTGTCCGCCTGCGACAGGCAAAGATATTGGTTTTTAATATTTAATAGGAGCGGGTCTACAGGCGGCGCGGCGTCTGCTGACGTACGCCCCTGCAACTATTGTAAACCAGCCCCGAGGGTTGGAGAACACTTTGAATCTCACTATTACTTTTATTTCACCATTCTCCTGACCTTATCCCACTCTAAGTGGGCACGGGACAACATGTTTTAAACATGTTGTTATTCGATTTGGTATTTTACGACCGGCCGCCTGCTGACCTCGGTAAAAAATGAGAGTGGTCTATTCTATTCAGCCGGATACCACACGGCAGGTCACCATACCTTAGTCGTCTTTTACGACACCTCAATAAGAAATAAGGGTGGTCTATTCTACTCAGTCGGATACCAAGCGGCACTTACCTTAGTCGTATTTTAAGACCCCTAGGTAAGAAAGACGATGGTCTAATTTTAAGTACATAGTTAAATACAAATAAACACCCAGGCTCGAAGAACCAACAAATTGTTTATAGAAAATTTTTGGCTCACGGCGGGAATCCAACCCGCAACCCGCGGAGCTAAAAGCAAGTTCACTACCCACTGCGGCAACGGGTCATTTACTATGTGATTAATTCAGTTTCTAAAGGAAACCCGTGAAAATTTTTACCCTTTACACGAGCATGCCACAAATTGTTTGTAACATACTGTTTGTAAAAAATGTTGACCCTCGGCGGGAATCGAACCCGCGGCCTGCGGGACTGACGGCAGGATGCCAACTGCGCCAACGGGCCAGCCATGATATCAGTATTGGGTATGGGTACAGCTGGTTCTTCTCGGTTAGAGCACCTTTCCGAACCAGTTGTAGCTTCAATTTAATTTTAATTTGACGATTCAAAAGTGCTTGTAATAGGCTAATTTGAATAAAGACTTATTTGAATTTGAATTTATTTGAATGCTTCCTTCACTTAGCATTACATGGATTTTCTTTACACGCGGATGATTAAAGAATAATTCTATAATTACTTAAGAATTTTCTAATTGATTCATTTTTTCTAGGAATTTTATTAAAGTCCTAAAAACAATATATTTCGAGTACTATAAATTGTGCACGACGCTTTACAGTCACATTTGTAAAGTTCCCAAACTGCGCACACAGTTGTGCGATAGACTCAAGCGATTGGAACTTTGACCAAGTTCGAAGAGACTTTGCCGGAGTGTTATCGCTTAGCACAACGCTGTAATTGTTTCGTATATGCTTCTTATGCCCTGATATCTTAGTACTGATAAGTTATTTTCCAATATTATGCGTGTCTTTTGTCGTCAGAATTATTCCAATTAATAGATCTAGTCGTCAAAGTATATGATCTATACTAAAGGTTTGTGAGTTCAAAATATGTTCGAAGTCTTTTTGCATTATTAGAGTTTGTGTATTTAGTGTCTGTTTAATAATATATTTAGATGTTTTTTATCTATATTTTGCATTTTAAAGTAACTAAATTATAAACTAAAAATTATTGTTATTACAAAATCTAATAATGTAATCTTAAGTGATTATTCACGCACAAAGAAATCTGTATAACTGTACATTAACCTTGAATAAAATAATTAAACAAGCACTTTTAAATCGTCGAGGATCAACATGACTAATGAAGCTACATTTTCAGCTTATTACAGCTTAGCTATTGGGTTCATGTGGTCAGTCAGCAGTCAGTTTTGCTTAGTCAGTAGCAGCAGTCGGGTTGGTGATTGCACTGATAACATTTTAGCCTCTCATTTTCTAGTATATGACTTGGGCAGTACAAACGTTTGCACAATGATCAGTCAGTACGCCAGAACGTAGTTCGTCGGAAGTTTGTACAAACTTTTGTACCATTATAATAATACATTTTAGGTAGCCTTCTTATAAGAAGTATGAGGAATAATATATTAGAACGTCACGACAGCAGCGTGAGGCATTTTATAAAACAAACGGGGCTCTTATGTTAATAAATGAAGTAATAACCCCGAAATAGGAAGAAAAATGTGTGTGTGTAAAGGGCTTTGTGCGGCGAGAGCTTGATTGGTGCACGACCCACCACTGCACGCGGCGGACACACGGCACTTCACCTTGTTATAAACAGCCAAATTAAAGTAACCAAGTTTAAGTATGTCGACAACACCAAATACCAATTAATCACATAAGTTGTAATAGAACAATTCATTGGTGTTCGCTCGGGGTTTTTACCCGTGATCCCTGTCTCACTCCTGGGCTATTACTGCTGATAAAAAGAATGCCTCAAATAAATTGAACTTCGCAACTACCGAGAACCTATATTGTGTTATGTACGAGTACTCAGTAATAGTGTTATTTTTAAAGGCAACATAAATAGAAAGACAAAACTATATTAACTACCAATTACCAACAAATAAGGAATATATAAAATAAAAAAAACTATTATACTTATACTAAAAATTAAAAAAAAAACAATAAAGGAGTGCGAAAACATATTAACTAAAAATATAGATATTTATGCCATTATTGTTTGCCAATAGTGTATTTTATAAATGGACTTCTCAGCTTTTATCGTCGATCGTCTCAATGCTGATTTTCAAATTCAAATTCATATTCAAAATATTTCTTATTCAAGTAAATTTGTAAGCAGGTAATTTTGAATCGTCAACATCTACTGCTGGTTCGGAAAGATGTTCCTACCGAGAAGAACCAGCAAGAAACTCGGCGGTTGCTCTTTTCAAAGTACAATTCTTATTACTAGTTACATATAGTTATTAATGTCTTGTACATGGTAGAAGAGCAGCTATATCCACGCATTCTTATCGTCTAAGTATTCCTCAATAGTATAATAGGCTTTCTGTATTATTTATATTCAGCAGCCAATACTGCAAGTGACACATTTTACTATATCCCCACTACGTTCCCGTCTGAAACTAGTTCCCGTGTGTTCCAGGCAGGCCAAATTATGACATTTGTCAGTGCCGCAGCGAGCGGGCGGACGGCTCCTACCACTCCGCTTTATTAACTGCTCTGAGCCTCACTCATGTCTTGTAAGAGAACAGTAATCTAATTTAGAGGTAAAGTGTATCGCTTCTACAATAAACTAGATGTACTCACGGCTTCACTCGCGTCAACAAAAGCTTTAGAAAACCCTCAATTTTTATGTGTTTTTTCCTGATCACGAAGTCTAAACGAGAATTTTATTCGTCCTACTTGATAGCCCTGTATATGATCTTTAATTGCGCCAAACTTCATCAATAACAGTGCAGGAGACCGAGGCAACTATGCACACAAACAAACTATGACCTTAAAATATTAGTTTTCGAGGTTTTACTGTTAGTCTGAAAATGATTTAAAGCATTTTGTTCAATAAATCCGCAAATACGTAAATATTTGCTACCACTGCAGGTGGAAGTGCTGGAGTGATTAGTTACCGCCGGCCCGCAGTGCGCAACTCAGTGTCTAATCCACTCCAATTTAACATCGTTTCGCTTCTAATACGGCCAATAAACTGCTGCCGCGGTATTTCTGTTAAAAGCATAAATAAAAATAAAAATACCAGGTTTCTGCGAGCTATAACGTCCGCTTGCTCTTTAGTACTGACATACTTAAATCATTTCATCGCATCAAATATCTCCGTGACTGAAAAAAAATTAGTAAATAGCCTCAATCAACTCAAGAGGCTTTCACATATTTGAATCAAGGTCAGATGCAAAAAGCAGTTCTGCATGAGACGGCGTGTATTGTGCGGAATTTTTTCACTGGGGCCTTAGCCATTGCAGGTAGCTTGAGATATTACCCCGCTTTTGGCGGACATCAATATAGTATATTATATATATATATGTTTTACATTTTATATACATTTATACATATTTTATTTTTCTTTTATTCTTAAAAAATCGGTGTTTTTTACTATGTAATCCAGTTTTCGTCTTAAATTAACGATAAGATTAGTTGGTCGGTTTTGATTCGGTTGTCTTATCTTAATTTGAAAGTTGTTGTCACCTCTAATTAAAATATTACTTGTTTGTTGTTCAATGTCGATCGTTAATGTTAAGTGTGTATTTTGTTAGTGATCTACAAATAAATAAAATAAATTAACATTTACATAATTTAAGAGAAAAATACGGAGAAAAGTGAAAGATAATAAATATAGATCAATTGTTCATAACATGATAAAATCATATCGAACCATCGTCATAGAAGAAACGAATAACATTACTATACCTAAACATAATTTAAACGTAATTGAGAAGAGAACAAGTAAAAAAGAAGAAGAAAAACAATCACCCATATCGTGATCTTCATAATAAGAAAAACAGTTCAGAACATTAAATACGCTAATATTGTTGATTAGTGGTTAAAATAATGAAAAATGCTATTGCTTCCAATCATATACAAGTAAATGATTAACGTCCAAATATCTTTTAAATGTTGAAAATAATACACCAACTTAACTAAGGTCTTAACGCGATCGCGCAAAGTTTAAATTGGCCAGCAGTTACAGGAAGCATTTCCAGTGAGGTATTTATCCAGTAAATGCACCGTTTAATTCAGTCGATCGCGACTGGCCGCACGCCGCGCCAGTGGCTGCAATGATTGATTATCGGATAGACTGTTTGATTACTGCCTACACTTCATTAATACCGGCTCTAGGCTCCGGATCAAACACGAGACTTATTTCTGAATTAGACTTTGTAGGAACCTCATAATAATGTTAAGGAGCGATGGCAACTGTCGGCACGCCAGGGTAGTGGCTGTAACGATTGATTATAGGATAGACTGTTTGATAGACTGAACTTCAATGTTCAATAGGTTCCGGTTCTAGGTTCCAAAATAAATAATCGACAAATTTCTGGATAATAATTTCAAAGAACGTCATAATTAATTAAAGAGTAGTAAGAATAAACAAATAATATGGTTTTTTTTCTTTTTCTTCAACAAATAGACGTTTAATGCAGGAAATACTCATAGGTCCCTTAAAGCGATTTGTCACTTTAAATCAAAATATTCTTTATTCAAATAAGCCATTTCAGGCGCTTTTAAATCGTCAACCATCAATATTTTCAATTATACATTATTTAACCGATGTCTTGTATGAAGCTGAAATCCGATCCAAATAATCTTCAATTTTGTAATATACATAAATAAATATATGGGACACTTACACACACGGTCGTCCGTCCCCAAAGTAAGTTACTTAATACTTGTGTTACGGGTAACGGACAACTGTTCGATACACTAGATATATAAGTTTAAATACATACTTAAATACAAATACACACACAGGCTCGAAGAACCAACAAATTGTTTTTAGAAAATGTTGGCCCTCGGCGGAAATCTAGCCCGCGACCCGCGGAGTTGAAGATAGGGTTACTACCCAGTGCGCCAACGGGCCAGTGAATATACTTTACATATAAGCGTATTTCGTACACTTAGTCTAAACATTTCTGAATTACTTGTTCGATCCATATCGTTGTGTATTTTATAAAAATAAAATCACGTACATCCAATATTTACAGACTTAAATGCATACAGAACGACGCAGATGGAAATGGTTAACATTACCTGTGCAATTATTCTAATTTTTATTCTAACACCACTTTGACCAAAATCTGTCTGCTAAGATAGATATATTAAAACAAGTGGCTTATGATTTTTCTCCTGTTGCTCACAACCTCTTCCATCACCGTTAAGTGTAAAAAAAATAATTTATCAATTATTAAATTAATATTCGAAAACTTAAAAAATTTCAATTTTAAAATTTCAAAGTATAATAGAAAGATTAGCTGAGTTATCTATCAATGTTGTTAATTATATTTTTCTTTACGTATTATGGCAAGATTTAACTTTATTTGATAGTTATAGCCATTATGAGGATATAAGAAAGTACAAATAAACAATTTATAAATGAATGTCCCGGTATTAGCAGATGTAGAATTCTTACCGGCTGCCAATGGCGTGTGATCCATCATGAGCAGTGAGGCCATTAGAGGAGCGTTGATTATTTTTAGTATTCACAACCATTGCGACATTTATTGAAAACCAATTATATTTGTAACTAAACTGTGTGTAACGCACGATAAAAATTTGCGGCCACGGCGCAACCTATTTTGGCTTGGCAAGAAAATGGCCATGACCACACAGCTTAGCACACGACCTAGGTATGTAGTAGTCGTTCGAATTTCTCGGCAAGAAACTGGCTCCCTGATAACTTACATCGCTTTCCCTCTAAACTAAAAAGTAAAAATTATTGTAACATGTGTTTTAACTATTATTTGTATTTTTATGATCATTTACAAATATTCAGTTATAGTGAAAAGATAGTACCTAGTATGCTTGCTTAGGACTTTTAGATATTAATAAGAATATAATTTTTTTATAATAATAACAATCTGACGCCTTGACCCCGGCCGTCTGGTCTTCCTGCCCCCCGGCAGGGTATGATAATCCCGTTTATCCTTATTTATTTATTGCGTTATAGATTAGTATATATTCTCTATTTTATATATTTTAATTATATTTATACATATCTATATAATACATATAAACCGGGCGAGAGTGAGCTTTCGTAGAATAATAATAATAACTTTATTCACAAAAACTACATTTTACACTTCAAATTACTTATCTAACAATGATACCGTGAAATGGTCGTGGGACTCAGCTTAAGCTGCTTTTCAGTCCACGCCTTGTACGAATGCTGCCAACATCGTGTTTTAAAATTTTCATTAGAGAAAAATCAAAATATATCTAATATATGAGCTGTTTAAATTATATATTATCTCCTGCAAAGGACAAACCATATATCATCTTTTCTCTTATCTTATGTATTATTTATTAAACTTCAAATTTTACAATTCCCTTACTTATTTATAATTTGCTTAGGCGCGTCGCTACACCTAATTGACTTTCATTACTGTAAATATTTACGCCTATCATCACTTTTCGGTACTACACGTAACTGTCTCGCATTTGCTCACTGCGCGCGACTTAGGCATTAGTTATCGCATTCGTTCGGTGCTATTAGCAACAGCTAGCGTTCGCATCATAGATATATGGGGAAAGACGCATTTAGTTAGGATTTTGGATATTGGATAATGCATCGCAGAATAATTTTGTAAATAATGAGTGTGGTAAACGCATCGGACTTGACATTGAAAAATTACCGCACCCCGTAAATAGTACATTCAAACGTCCTATTATTCGCTTATGTCCATTGCCAGTTAATTAGATTTATACTTAAGATTATTTACACTTAAATTATATGGATTTTTTGATTATTTTTTTGTTGTTTATTTTATACGTTTCGCTCTCTTCTATTTTTTTTTTGACGCTTTTAAGCATATAATTATTACGCGCTATAGTTTACCCTGTGCACACAGCGTAAATAGTTTCTCCACTTTGTTTTGCGCTCTTAATAATTTTCTTACTCTTTTCGTTTTGAAAGGGAGCCTTTCAAGGGGCATAGCCCCCCGGCTATGGTTGGGTGTGGTTAGTAACACTATTGTCTCTGTCCCTTGTCTCTGTATCCTTCTCCCTCATCCCCGGCCAACCCTTTACCAAAGGAAAAGAGCACGCATCAGTGAATTGATCCTGGCGAGCCCGACCAGCGAAAGTGAGTGTGGAAGTGATGTGTCCTTTACGAACATCCTAAGGAGACACTGTGAAACCTGAAGCCTGTCAGCATCTTCTCCAGGTAAGTGGTCTCCATATTTCTCCATGTACCCCGGGTATACGGTCCTTTTTAGGGAGCCTCTTTACCCTCCATTTTTATTATATAATAAGCATTATTATAAAGCGCTAACAGTATTAACATTCTCGTAAGTAACGATATAAGTACAAAAAATTTTACATGTGTGTCCTTTTTTTTACATATTTCTTATGATTCCAAAAAAATTATATTAATCATTTAGAATCGCACGGTTAATGACCGTACAGTATAAATGTGGGCCCCTTCGACAGCCCACACTTGTTAACTTTGGTTGCCGGTTCAATAAATAAAACACTGATTAAACTTGCTTGCTTTCCCCCGCGCTTTTCCCTAAGAGAGCGTTTTCGCGTACTGCAGTCGAATGACGTAGAGTGCCTAATTGGGCCGCCGACCGCTATGTTTATACATATTCGCGGCCGGCAACTGCGGGAGCCCGTACTAGCTCCCGGACGAGCAAATATATACGCGGGGGGACTAGCGTCTTTATTCATGATAACTGTTACAATATTCTTTTATCTTATATTACTATCCTATGATTAAATATATATATTTTCTTTATTTATTCATTCACAAACTATATACAATTGGGTAAATGTAAAGTTGTCGCGAACATATTCTCCCGCCGCAGCTCTCGCAGCTGGTTTCTATGCTTCGGGTTCGCGACGCTTGTTCTCGACGGGCAGGATAACTAATTTCTTTGTTGGTCGGCGCAGCACTCCTCTTGTTGTTCTCACGTCTACAGCTCTCACTTCGCCATCTGGACCGGGGTATGTTGCAGAGACGACTCCTCGCGGCCACATGTTGCGAGGCAGGGTTCCGTCCGCGATCAGGACCAGGTCGTCCTTCTTGATGGTTCCCCGTGCGTACGGCTCCCGCCGGTGTTGTAACTCAGGCAGGTACTCACGCACCCAACGACCCCAAAACATGTCGGCCAGTCTTTGGCTCGTTCTCCAGTCTCGACGTCCCGCTGTGTCTTCGTTCGAAAAGGCGCCGGGCAACGGCACTCGCGATGGTCCGCCCAACAGGAAGTGATTGGGCGTCAGTGCTTCGTCGTCTTCGGCAGCTGTTGACACGTGGGTGAGAGGACGGCTGTTGATCGTGTGCTCCGCCTCTACTAGAAGTGTGTGGAGGACTTCTTCCTTGGGGGCTCGTTCGTGTAGCGTCACCTGTAAGGCTGTTTTCACGCTTCTTACCAGACGCTCCCAAGCGCCACCCATGAATGGCGCGCTTGGTGGTATGAAACGCCACTTGATGAATCGTGCCGATGACTCTTCTTGAAGCGCCTCACGAACAGCTCTTCTCATCTCTATGTCTGCGCCTCGTAGATTCGTCCCTTGGTCGGACCAAAGCTCTGTTGGACACCCGCGGCGACTGATGAATCTTCGAAGCGCCATTATTGCCGAGTCTGTCGTTAAGCTCCCAGCTATTTCCAGGTGTACTGCTCTTGTGGTAAGACACGTAAACAGCACTCCGTATCTCTTTTGTTTCGTTCTTCCGACGGTGACTGTCAGAGGGCCGAAATAGTCCAAGCCTGTGTAGGTAAACGGCCTTCTATGGTGGGCTACCCGGCTGCAGGGGTGGTTTCCAGTCGAGGGCTGGGCTGGCTTCGCTCTGTTTATGCGGCAGGCCTGGCAACTCTTGATAACCGTGCGCACTGTGTTTCTTAAGCGCAAAACCCAGTACTGTTGGCGAACTTCATTTGTAGTTGTCTCAAACCCGCCATGATGTAGCTGTGTATGCACCCACGCTATGTAGAGACGAGTCCATCTATGCTCTCCATCCAGTACAGCCGGTTCACTTTGTTCATGCGTGATGTCTTTTGTAGCCGCTATTCTGGAACGCAGACGTATTATTCCTTGTTCATCTATTTTTATCGAATACTGCGCTAGTCGGCTCGTGTTCGGTAGCGCTTTATTTCCTTTTAACGCGAATATCTCTTCTTTGAACGACTCTTGCTGTAACGCGCGTATCCATATTTGTTTCGCCCGTTGCATATACGAGTGGTCGATCGATATAACTGACTTTGACTTGTCAGATACGAATCCTGGCGGTCTCACTTCACTCGCAGGTTGTGGTCGTGTGTATTTCTTCCACGCGGGATCTTTTTCTGTGTTCTTCGTGTTCCTTTTCTGAACAACCATACATTGTTGCTTCTTTCGTAGTAGATCGATGAAGAGTAGCACTCTTGCTGTAGCTCGCGTGACTCGCATCCAATTTGAAAATCTTTCTATCTGCGGTAGTGCTTCTAATAGATTTGCGGTGTCTACCGCGGCGAGGACTCTCTCTTCACCCGTTGATTCATCGTCCGCGCTTTCTTCTTCTTGGGGCCACTGTTCCTCTTCTTTATAGAGAAAGTCGGGTCCACGATACCATCGGTGTTCGGACGTGAAGTTGTGAGGCGCCTCTCTTGTTGCGTCGTCGGCGACATTCTTCTTCGTCGGCACCCAGCGCCATTCTATGCTCTTCGTACTTTCGGCGATTTCCGCTATTCTATGTGCGACGAAAGGCTTGTATGTTCGAGGTCCTTTTCGAATCCACGTCAGCACTGTTCTGGAATCTGACCAATAGTACCGACTTGATGGTTTCACGTCGTGCTCCTCTATGATGGTGTTGGCGAGGCGGCATCCGAGTACCGCTGCTTGCAACTCGAGTCTCGGTATTGAGACCGTCTTCAGCGGGGCCACTTTCCCTTTTCCAGCTATGAGCGCGACGTGTATGTTACCCGTCTCGTCAATGACCCTCCAGTATGCAGCTGCTGCGTACGCTGTTGAGCTCGCGTCGACGAATGTATGAAGTTGTACACTCGCTGCCTTCGATATGTGCGGGTAGCAGCGAGGTACTGCTATCTCTTGCAGCCGTTGCGCCTGCTTCATCCACTTTGCCCAGGCTTCGGCTTCGTCTTGCTGTAATTGCGAGTCCCACTCTATGCCGGAGCGCCAGACGTCTTGCAATATTCTCTTTGCCTGTGTCGTAACTGGAGTGGCGATGCCTAGCGGGTCGTAGATTGACATGACGGTCTTCAAAGCTTCTCTTTTCGTGGGCGTGCGCTCGTTCTTCACTATTTCCACCGGCAGCTTGCAGAGCTTCATGTTGAATGACAAGGTATCGGGTCCCGTGTTCCATACCATTCCCAATATTTTCTCTGCATTCAGGTGTAACGTCTCTTCTGCATGCTGCTGTGATAATACGGAGCGCACCTTAAGTGAATTGGAGTTCCACTTTTGCAGGTTGAAGTTGCCCTGACGGTGGATCTCCGCTACTTGCGATGATACGTTAATGGCTTCCTCTTCTGTCATGAAGCTTGCGAGGTAGTCATCGACATAATGGTTTCTCACGATGGCGTCTACCGCTTCGGGGTGTTTTTCGCGATAGTCTTCGGCGTTTCTATTCTTCACATATATCGCAGTGCAAGGTGCACGATGCTGCGCCGAATATCACGCTCTTCATTCTGTACTCCGTCGGTGGTAGATTTCTATCCTCTCGCCACAGGAAACGCTGCATGTCGCGATCTTCTTCTATAATTGTTATTCTCATAAACATGTCTTGAATGTCGCCGGTGACTGCCACGGGATGCTGACGAAAGCGCATGAGTACTCCGGGTAGCGACTGGAGTAGGTCAGGCCCCGCGAGCAGCATGTCGTTCAGGCTGACACCCTTGGTGCTGGCGGCTGCATCATGGACAATGCAGAGTTTCTCTGGCTTTTGCGGATTGAACACCGCAAAGTGTGGCAGATACCAGGTCTTCGTAGGTCTTGAAGCTGGTGCGAGTTCCGCGTAACCCTTGTCTATGAACGCTTGAATCTGGAGTTTGTATTTTCTTTTCATGTCTTCATTTCGGTCGAGCTTTCTTTCGATTAACTCGAGTCGACGTAGAGCGGCATCGTAGTTTGCTGGTGGTTTGAATTCTTTCTTCTTCCACAGCAGACCCGTTTCGAATCCTCCCGCCTGTAGCCGACGTGTTTTTTCGTTCAACGTGTCTATAGCGCGTTGTTCTTCGTCGTTGAACGATCTTCTAGCTTCGACCCCTAGTGACTCGAGAGCGAAGTGTTCTTTCATTAACACCTCCATAGAAATTTCTTCATCCTCGGAGACGGTCAGGTGATTGACGTGTTGCGCGGATCTACTTCTATTGATGCGTCCCGTTCCGTGTAACACCCATCCTAGATTTGTTAGTGAGGCTACCGGTTCCGTTCTGCTTCCGCGACGAACTTCATGTGTAATCAGGAACCGCCAGTTATCTTGACCCAGCAGCACCGTCGGCTTCCCATTTTCGTAAACTATTTTGTCTTCTATTTCCTTCAAATGATCGCATGAACGAGTCAGTTTATTCGATACTGACTGTGGAGAGAGGTGCAGGTCTTGCATAGTGCGCGCCGAGATGTCGTACTCTTTGCTATTGCGTCCGCGGATAGTGAAGCGAACGCGTCGAGCTTCGGTCGCGTCGATCTTTGTGCCCGCCACTCCTTCAATGTAGAACGGCTCTGGAGGTCCTGTGGCGCCTATTCTTTCAGCAGTCGCCGTCTCGATGAGGGTACACGTAGATCCGTCGTCGAGCAGCGCGTACGTGTCGCAGGTGCCTCTCGGTCCCGATACTTGAATGGGTAATATTTTTAGTAGCGCAGTGGTGACCTTTTCCTTGGTTGAAGTCACGACGTCTGTTGACCCGTTGCTGTTTGTTCTTTCTCGATGTAGCAGCGGGTGGTGCGTGTTCTCACACCCATCGATGTCGCATTTCTTTGACTTGCAGGTGTGGCGAAACTTGCGAATCTTCAGGCAGCGGAAACACAGATGATGTTGCTTCGCTAAGTCCCACCTCTTCGATACCTCTGCATTCTTGAAAGTACGACATTCGAGCGTTCGGTGGTTATCCCTGTCGCAGATAAGACAATGTTGTGCTTCTTCTTGTGCCGGCCTTTGTTCATCAGGTGGTTTCTGATCTTGCGTGTGACAACTTCGCGCTATTCTTTTGCCGGATGGCTCCCGCCGGTCTTCTGACGCGATTTGCTCAACCGGCGCAAAGCTGCCACATCGCTCCGCTGTGCGTTCGAAAAAGCTTGACAGGGTGATGAGATCGGGCTGGTCTTCTTCTTGCTCTGCCGCGAAATCGTAGTACCGATAACGTAACGCAGACGGCAGTTTCTCGACAACGCCTCGAACTATCTCTGCATTGTACAAATAGTGAGGTTTCTTCAGGGCCCTCACTGTTGCGGTGACGTTTACGATTCTTGATGCGAATATGCATATATCACGGGGGTTTTCTGTCAGTCGTGGTAATGCCCGAAGCTTGTTTAGTTCGGCCATGACGAGGGCATCTGGTCGACCGAATCTCGACGCTAATAGCTTCATTACTTCCGTTGATGTTGTACTTCCGATGAATAGGCATTGTACCGCTTCCTTGGCAGCCCCTCGGAGACTCCTTCGTAGTCTGGCTAGGTTTTCTTGTTCGCTGAGTAGTGCCGCCGACTCTTCAAACGCGGTCTTGAATGGTAGCCAGTCGCTCGATGCGCCGTTGAAAATCGGTAACTCGTGGCTCCTATATGCGACTGGTTGAACCGAGCGCGCTGCTTGTGTGATAGCAGCCGCTAGTTCTCTATAATTAAAGTTGTCGTGACGTGGAGTTGACGGATCTATACCAGCATGAGACTCTATAAACTCATCGTGTCGCGTCGGGCACGTGTGGAGTTCCTGAGGGCGAGGCTCTATTCGCGCCGCCTCTGTCGCACGCCGGTCTTGCGTCTCGTTCTCTCTTGGAACAGGAACGCTTCCATCATCTCTTCTAGTCCTATTGTGCGGCTCCATGGTTAGAGCTAGCGCACTCTTCGACAACCATTGAGATGTCATCTGTTCCCTGATGGTATCTTCTTCTTTGTCACTCTCGTCTTCGTTGTCGCTCTCATCTTCTAACGCTGATACACGCGCGGCAGCAAGTTCAATTTGTTTCTGTAGCAACTCTTCTCGGGCTCTAGCTAGTTCTCTCCTGCGATTTTTCTCAGAAGCACTCGGTGGACGCGATGTTTTCTTCACGGACGCCTGTGTAGCTTCGACGGACTTCTCTTGTGCGGCCGTTCCCGACGCCGACGCCTCTGTGGACACCGTTCGGGTTGTGACGGACCCGCACGTAGTTTCCGTTGACAACTCTGTGCTAGTAGCCCCCGTAGAAGACTCGGTCGTTTCTTCGCTTTGCTTTTGACTTCTTGTTGCAGGCATGGTCTCGAAAAAGACCTTTAGATATTTAACTAGAAATTGGTCTCGAAAAAGACCTTTAAGTATTTAACTAGAAATTGGTCTCGAAAAAGACCTTTAAGTATTTAACTAGAAATTGGTCTCGAAAAAGACCTTTAAGTATTTAACTAGAAATTGGTCTCGAAAAAGACCTTTAAGTATTTAACTAGAAATTGGTCTCGAAAAAGACCTTTAAATATTATGATAATTTTTTGAAATTATCCAGCTATTATTCTTCAAATTCGGTTTTTTCTTCTATTATTCGGCTCTTGAAGGACCAGAAATGTGGGCCCCTTCGACAGCCCACACTTGTTAACTTTGGTTGCCGGTTCAATAAATAAAACACTGATTAAACTTGCTTGCTTTCCCCCGCGCTTTTCCCTAAGAGAGCGTTTTCGCGTACTGCAGTCGAATGACGTAGAGTGCCTAATTGGGCCGCCGACCGCTATGTTTATACATATTCGCGGCCGGCAACTGCGGGAGCCCGTACTAGCTCCCGGACGAGCAAATATATACGCGGGGGGACTAGCGTCTTTATTCATGATAACTGTTACAATATTCTTTTATCTTATATTACTATCCTATGATTAAATATATATATTTTCTTTATTTATTCATTCACAAACTATATACAATTGGGTAAATGTAAAGTTGTCGCGAACAATAAACTTCTAATAAATATCCTTGTCTTTGCTCCGCTTTATAATTTCTTCTTCAGGAAATAAGGTGTCTATATTGTGATGCCGGGAAAATGGATTTTACGGAGAAATTAAATCTCCTTTCAGTTTGCTGCAGCACTTCCCGGGAACCGACAAATAGATTGCTCAGCTCTGAATCGAAAGCAAACAAGGAATCAAACAGTAATCTCCAACTTGATATTGTTTCAAAATGCTTTCTTCGTCTGACTATTATGTCAGGTTATGGAATTTTATGACCCATTGATATTTTTGAAGGTTGAGTTCACTTTTTTTTAATTGATAGTCAGAGACAATAGCAATGGCACAGTGTTCTACTGGTATTATAGTTAAACGGAATGCCAAAATACCTAATAATGTTTCCATTCTGCTCAAGAAAATCTAAATTCCATGCGAAGCTTTCTAAAAGCGTTTTTCTCCAAAACCATGTTATTCATTATGTGTAATATTTACATTTGGCTAACGCAAATAATTTTTATCGTAGGTATACACTGGCAATACGATAGAAGACATTTACAAAGTTATCAAGTAAATAATAAATTGTAAATGCTTCAATGTATGTAGTTTTCTATCATCGATCTGTCAAAGTTTTGTCAAATCTGTAATTTAAACAAAGTTCTATATCACGTTGTTTGACTTACGTCGAAAGTTATTTTAAGAATTTTTTTATATATTTTGGTTTCTGTTTACTGGCTAAATTTAACTGTGCTATTAAAATGAATTATTAATATAAGTAATACGAACTATTTACTGAAATAATTAAACTATGCTCTCGAGAAAAGAAGAAATCTCTTTCAGTCGTCCCGGATCGTTCTGATTTTTGTGATGGAAATATTTACAGGGTCGGATAGTGACAAAAGCTACTGTTTATTCCAAGACTACGGTCCACGTGAACAAAATTGCGAGTTAAAGGTAGTTTAGTATATTATTTGTGCTACTGTCTATTTATATAATCGAACAAATGTAATTGTTATTTTTCTTCCTTTAAAATCGTTATCAAATTACATTAGAGTTAACGTCTAAAATGGTAAAAAACCGTATTTGAGTGACATTTTCGTAATTTCGTATTTCTCTGAGGCTGTCTCGAGACTTGTGCAGATGAGGCAATTGTGAATGTTTTGAATACTTAATGCAAGACGGAGAGGTATTCTGCCCTTGCGAATAAAATAATTACATTTAAGACGAATAATCGTGGCTCCGACTGACGTGACATCACTGAACTGTTATTTAAATATATTTTTGGCCTTTTCACATCTTCTTTGAAAATAATATTTATAATTCTAATTATTTTTTTAATTAATTAGAAAAAATATTTTTAATAAATAATTTAGTGTGTGACGTTACAAAAAATCCAAACTGAAATTTTATTTTTTTGATTGTTGCTAAGAACCTAATCCGTATCATGACTAAGATTACAAAATTACGTCTTTGATCATCTCAACTTGTAAATTGATCAAATTAAATTATATAACTTAATAACTAAGAGTAAGATTAAAAAATTACGTTTTTGATCAAATGAAATTATATAAGGATTGTCCTCTAAACGAGCTCAGTTGCTTAAAACTTTTTATTTTTAACAAAGAGCTTTAAAGAAAAATATAGCAGTAAAGGATTATCTAAAATCTACACGCTGTTAAAGTTACCCCAGACATAACATATTAACGTTTTGGAAAGGTTTCTTAATTTTTTCAGGGGAAAGAGAGATTCATAGCTGTTTCAGCTCGAAATAGCTCATAATATTATGATACCAAGCCGAGATCATTTTGTACCGGTTGTTATTTAGTTAATGTATCTCACTTGTAGATTTTACACTTTCACTATTCATAAATTAAAATTAAAATTCAAAATATTATTTATTGAAGTAAACTTGTAAACAAGTGTCTTTTAATCGTTAACCCTACCGCTGGTTCGGAAAGCTGTTCTTACCGGGAAGAGCGAGCAAGAAACTCGGCGCGGCGGTTGCTCTTTTTAAAGTATAAACCCTTATCATTAGTTAAATTTAGTCATTACTGTCTTGTACAGGGTCGAAGAGTAGCTATATCCAGACATTCTTATCGTCTAAGTAATCCTTAATAATATAGTAGGCTTTCTATTAGCATTTTTTCGATAGTGTTTTTATACCTCTGCATTGGCAAAGCTAAAATCGATTGCGCAATTTTATTATAAAATCTTATACCCAAACCCACAAACGACTTGTCCTTTTGTAAGGCGTAAAGCAAGAGTCGCAAGCTTATGTCGGTTCCTACTTTGTCTATTATATACATCGCTGATCTTTTTATAACTATACATATATATTCTTATGCACAAAAATTAAATTGCTAAAAATATACTGTGAAGCCAATGTAAGAATACCTATTATATAAGAATAATATTTAAGAATACTTATTATTGTTAAGGAAATGCGGTTCATAACGCGATAAAATTTAAATTTATCAGTTTCGACGTATTGGTAAAGTTTCATCCACGGTGATTGCAAACTGACTGAAGCGTCGCAGTCTTCAATCCTGAGTACTAAAGTTATCATTTTCATTTCTATTATTATTTTTTTCTACCCTCACTTGATAAATACACGTAAGGTCTCTTCCACACTATCTCCTAGTTCAGATAATATTAATTTTATTATGTAGCTAAAATACTTACTATAAAGTTATTTTGCCAAATATGTAGCAGTTGAGTAACGGCTTCTTATTATCTTAGTGCTGGACATAGGCCTGCTCTTTACGATTTTGTCTTGGAGAGAAGGCTTTGAACTGAGAACTACCACCCTGCTCTAATGCGGATTGGTAGGTTACACATATCCCCTATTCTCTAGAGATGCAGATTCGCGATGTTTTCCTGCACCGAAAAGCATGTGATAAATTGCATTATCAAATAGACTCTTAAGTTCTAACAGAAAAACTAAGTGGTGTCAGCCCGGGGTTTGAACCCGTGATTCTCTCTCGAGAGTCGCACGATCTCACCGCTGGGCTATCACAGCTTTTCATGTGAGATGTCATGTGATTTGCATTAAGTTCCGTACTGATAGCGAACGTTCCGTACTGTGGTGGTGCCCGCTGTCCGCGCCACACATCGCCAAATGTCCCCACTCACTGGTTTCAACGCAGCTAGACATTGTTTAGCTGCGGTGAAACCAATATACTTGATGTACTTGAGGCCTATGCCCAGCAGTGGTATAGTAACAGGTCGATACTTTCCTTTTTTTAAATAATTTGTATTTGTTACCGAATAAATCATTCATTTATTAGTTCTAAAGCTTCGACTATTAAATACTCTTTAAGAGGTAAATGATAAGAAAGTTTGGATTTTAGGTATAACCAGCAACATGAAATTATACTCATTTTTTGCTAAATAATTATATATTATATAAATTATTATTATTTAAAAGAATAAACGCCGATTTTTCTACTGTTTTTTTTTCATAAGTCCTAAAAAGGGCAACGTTGACGAATAATATTTTGTAAGTTCATTAATTCATTTAAAATTATGAGTGTTTTTATCGTACTGTGACTGTCTGTCTAGATTACATTCAGTTCACACACAGGAACCACTGGATAACTTCGAACAGTTGCACTGGTAGTTACATCGGCCCAGTTGCCGACAGTTGCGAGACGAGCGGCGATTATGCGCTGAAAGCATTGTCTTGTATCGGCCGCCGCAACCCGCACGGTGAGCTAAGACAGCTCGTATTATCGACGACCTGCAGGCCTACCATGAACTCTTATTGCGACTGAAGACGTAAACGACGACCGCGAACCGCTTTCTTTTCGTACCATGAAGTGTGAATTGCATTGGGGTCGTAATGTTTGAAAAGGATAACGTTATATGAACTATAGATAACTCTGTCTCTTTTACTCACATGTTCTTAGGACAAATTCCGAACGCTCATTCGGCAACGACTTAAAGTGTGCGTCTTTAAGACGTCATGGTATGAAAAAGCAAAACAATTTCGTTTACGTCGCTATAAGAGTTCATGGTAGGCCTGCTGAACTTAGAGCGACGCTGTATGACGTGCGAGTTCCTGCCAATTATGAATTAGTTTCATATTTTAGTACTATCGAACTTCTCTAAATGACATTTCCCGATATCTGAATGCTGAATGGTATTTAAAGCAATTATTTTGCTATAATCCGCGATTAAGTGAGTAGAAAATTTATATAATGTTAAATGTAGAGTGGAATATCCGTTCTCATATGCGATTCATGCAGGATTCTTAAAACATCCACCACTGCCGCCACAATACACAAGCACTACACACGTTCACTATCACAAACTCAACAAGCTTTTCACCCTGCAACCGAAGCATCATCGTGGATTAAAGCAAAATAATTTCATTAACGCTTTTGTATTATGAACATCCGAAAAGTAATGCCTCTTTCGATAAATTATGGTATTAAGGATTTTAGTTGGGTGGAAACTTTGCTTGTTTATTGTTGTATAATATGTTGGGACGGTATTTTTCGGTTACAAAATTAATTTCGAAATGACTCAGATAAAGACAGGCTTTTAATAAATGAAAAGGGTGTCCATTCTATTCTTAACAACATGATCCGTTGCACCTTGTAATAGAAATGAATATCATTATTGGAAAACAAAATCTAACGCGTGCCAACATATTACGAAACAGGGAATCGAAAACAGACTGAGCCACACTATTGCGTCGCCGAGTTTGCTAATTAGGAATATGATTTGTGCTAAGTGTAAACTGAATACAGCAAAAGTTGACAGTTAAAATTAGACTTTAGAAAATTTATAAAATTAGCCGTTACTTTGCGGAGATCCATAATACAAAAGTAATAATAAAATTATTTTGCTATAATCCGCGATAAAGTAAATAGAAAATATATACATATATTATGTTAAATGTATAGTGGACTATCCGTTTTTAGAGGAGATAGACCACAACAAAATCGCAAAGGATTGCGATTTTTTCGTGGAGCCTATCTCCTGATGATACTTCGGTTGCGGGGCGAAACGATTGTTGAGTTTGTGATAGTGAACGAGTGTTGTGCTTGTGTAATGTGGTGGCGGTGGTGGAGGTTTGTGCGTGTGTTTTTACTAATCCTGCATGTATCGGGTATGAAAAAACTGATTCCACTATACATTTAGCATTATATATATTTACTATTTACTTTATTGCGGATTATAGCAATATAATTTTATTATTACTTTGTATTAGACTTAAAGGTATGTAGTGGGCATAAGAGTTCATAGAGTTATACATAGCGTAAGGGAGCCATAAGCAGGTGAGTGTCCAACAAATAATAAGACAGGGATGATCCATACTTATCTTGTTTAGTCACACATGAAAACAGGGATGAAAGCCTCGTTCGCTATATCTTTTTTTTCGATAGATACATTTTAAGCTGATTCCCTTACTCTAGTACTTTCACTCTACGCAAGAGTTACCAAACCGTTGCAATTTGAAATAAAAAGCAAAACCCCGCTCGCCACATTGACGCCGTCAAAAGGACCGCCATCGAGTGAAAGGAAAAAGTTAATTTCCCGACGCATTATAAATTCATGAATGCTTTGTGTTTCCCAAAAATAAGCTGTTTGTTTCGGCGGGAAGTTTTTTACTCTCAAAGCGGGAAAGTAATTGGTGCCTCGATGCGAACTCAAATTCGCCTTTTTGTATTGTTGACGATATTGTATAATGAAGGAAGTTATCGTTTGGCGCCTGTGTTAATATTTGCATGATAAGTCATGCAAATATTAACACAACCTTTTTTGCATCTATCTTGATTTGAAGGATTATCTATAAAAACGGTGTCCGAATCATGAAATACAGATTTCCTTGAGAAATCCATACTTCTGGCTTCTATTGGCGCACTTGATAGCGCGGTTTTGTATATTGTAAATAAGAAAGTCTGTCTGCCTGTTATGCTTTCACGGTTTATCTGCTGAAAGTACATTTATTAAATTCAAATTCAAAATATACTTTATTCAAGTAAACTTGTAAACAAGTCCTTTTGAATCGTCAACTGCTGGTTCGGAAAACTGTTCCTACCAAGAAGAAGCCAGCGAGAAACTCGGCGGTTGCTCTTTTCAAAGAATAATTCTTATTACTAGTTACATATAGTTGTTGTACAAGGTCGAAGAGTTGCTCTGTCCACGCATTGTTATCATCTAAGTAATCCTCAATAGTATAGAAGTAGGTAGGCCTTCTGAATTAGCCTTTTTTAAATATTTATTTTAAACTGGTGCAAACATACAAAACCTTCAAAAATATCAATGGGTCATAAAAATTCCATCCCCTCACATAAAAGTCGGACCAAGAAAACATTTTAAAACAATATTTAGTAGGAGATTACTGTTTGATTCCCTGTTTGTTTTCGATTCCGCGCTGAGCAATCTATTTGTCGGTTCCCGGGTGCTGCAGCAAACTGAAAGGAGATTTAATTTCTCCATAAAATCCATTTTGCAAGCATCACAATATAGACACCTTATTTCCTCTGGGAGAAATTATGAAGCGGAATAAAAACAACATTTATTAGGACCGAACGGCGTCGTTGTTTTATTAAAAATGCGATTTAAAATTTGAGACGCTTTGTGGTCGTATATGAAAGGATGAAATAGTATCCCAGAATATCGAACAATTTAAACGTGAAATAAAGCTTTAGTTAGTGTGGTAAGAAAAGTGCGATAAGATACTAATTTAGCCGCTCGGCCTTGACTCTCCTGACGGATGGAAACAGAGTTGGATAGGAATGGTCCCATCACTTGCTTTGATGCAGATTGGCAGGTTAAATTTATTCTCTGGGGACACAAAGGGTTTAGTGAGATATTTTCTTTCACTAAAGGAAACTATTGTGACAATCCATCACGAACGTCGAGTTTTTATTTGGAAGCTGTCACCACTCAAAATGCCAGACGGCGATTAAATTTTGTAGGTTCTAAATAACTTAATTTGTGGGATATAAAACGCTAAGTCAAAATTATCTTTATCCACCATATATTATTTTATTTTCGCTATAGAAACTTTATGTCATTATCTATCTATAGTGTACTATTATGAAGTAAGTTTAACTCATTACTTTTAATAAAATATTTCAACTAAGAGTGTTAACAATATTGATTCTAACAGAATTTAATCTGAACACTAGAACAGTAAACTAATTTTTTTTTAAATCAATCGACTTAAGCATTTTTTACGTCTAAGTAATACTAAATATTAAAGCTTTATATCAATTTATTTTTACTAATGAAATGATATGAATGAATTTAATATATTTATTAAACAGATAAGTTTTTACAGAAAACTATATGTGCCCTGGGATTCTCTATGTCAAATGATTAAAAAGAGTAAGAATACTTTGTGATATTTGTATTTACCTATTGCATATGTTTTAAGATGCAATTTTTTTCATTAATTTTACATCTATTATGCAGTACGTTTAATTGGTGCATCAAGTCTCCGTTCAAAAGTACATTGAATTCCTCCTCTGCTATTTAAGAGACTTATTTTAAACAATCGAATATTCTATTCCCGTTATAACAATGAAGAAACACTAAATAACATTCAACTATTTCTGTTTCCGACATTTACAGTATTCGGTAATCAAACAGTGTGTCCAGTAATCAATCATTTCCCGCCACTGTGGCATGCAGCCAACTGAATCGTCAGAATTAAATCGACCATTCAATGAACGCGTTGAATTTCCCTATGGAGTCGTTTCGTAAACGTTTTATTTAGACTTAACATTCATATTTTAACTTATAATTGTGTATAAGGAATGGATTATAAATAAATAAAATTAATTTATGGGACCCTTACACACACGGTCGTCCGACCCAAAAGTAAGTAACTTAATACTTGTGTTAGGGATGACGGAGAAATGGTATATATACTACATATATAATTTTAAATACATACTTAAATACAAACATACACCCAGGCTCGAAGAACCCTCGGCGGGAATAGAACCCGCGATCCGCGGAGGTGAAGGCAGGATTATAAATTAGGAACAGATAACATTTATCGTTACTATGCATCTCTTTATTTTTGTTTCAATTACTTTAAAGTTTATAGGGTACTACATTAATTTTTATGGTTAAAGAATATATTTTCTCAAAGAATTTTTACATTGACTCACAGATAAAATCATATTCACATACATAGTTTTGTTCGGCAATCTAACTTAATAGAACATGTAAACAAAAATGTACCCACTTTCACTTTACACCGGTAGAAGAATGCAAAATCGATGCCGCAGTATGTCTCATGTTAGTATAAGTTATTTTAATTTATTAATGTGATATTATTTAATATATGCTTCTTAAATTTGTCTTTAAATATCATAAATGATTTTGCATTCTTCACCTCTTTAGGTAATTTAATATATACTTGCACTCCTTTGAATGTTATATATCGTTTACGAAGACAAGTACGTGTTTGTACGTGTTACGTACGTGTTTTTTAAGAAATTTAACGATTAACGACGGACAATAAATGAAAATTCCAGGCAATACTGAATAATTGTGCATTCAGTATTGCTTGGACGTTTCAATACACACGCATTATACAAAATGGTCGTGAACATTCTTATATTTGACGATTATTTAATTTAAGATGATACGGAAATGTCGGAACATGAAAATTAACCTGACACTGAAGCTTAATAATTTAAATTAAAGTTCATAATTGATCAACATTCCCTATCAAAGAAATTCACAAAGTGAAAAAGTAAGCATTTATCTATACATATTATCTTTTTTTTCTTCTTAATTTATGAAGTAATCCAACATCGTTTTAACAATTTAATACAAACTATGACTATAAATTATTAAGTATTACACTGTTAATAGTATTAAAATAATCTTATCACTAAATTTTTTTCGTTGTGGAACAAACTTACTCATTATCATAATAAAACCATACATAAAATTAAAAAAAAAACTTCAACTGGCAAATCTGAAATTTTTGGATGTGTGTGTGTGTGTGTGTTTTTGTGTGGATGTGTGGATGTGTGTGTGTGTGTGTGTGTGTTTCATAAAAACATCTTAGACAGAGTCTTGAAAAGCTGTCTGTCCGTATGTGTCGATTTTCTTAAGATCTACTAAACGGATACCGTTTTAAGGCGAGATACGCAAATTTTGAGCAAGGTTTAGGTTAATAGTCAATTTTCTGGCCCGGCTAGACTGATTTTGATGTGTCTTTTAGTGGAAGATTTTATCCCAGAACTTCCGCAAAGTCGAAATTTACGCTGGGAAAACTATGTGATACCCTGGCTTCCACGCGTGCAAAGCCGCAGGCACAGGTAGTAAATTATAAATATAATTTTTAAAAGTTACGATAGTATTATTGCTATAATCCGTGTTTGTTAAGAAAATCTATGTTATCTTTAGTTAAGGAGGTAAAACCAATCTCATACATGCAGGATTAGTTACCGGGCTCATCACAAAACACCACCATCAAAAGCACACTACACAAGCACAAAATCAAAAAGCAACAAATTGACGTGGAGCCTATCTCTTGATGATTCGGTGACGTGAGGAAACGATCGTTGAAATTGTCGTAGTGAATGTATGTAGTGCTTTTTAAGTGTGCTGTTGGTTTTGGTGTCTTTATACGTGTGGTAACTAATTCTACATGTTTAAGTTATGAGAACGGTTTTGCTTCATAGATTTCATAGATTTTTATAAAAAATGCGGATTATAAAAAAGAAAAGTCCATCATAACTTTTGTACTATGGAGTTCCGCAAAGTAACGCCTGCTTCTATAAATTAAATAGTTTACATTTATAAGGAGCCTTGGTTGGTATTCGAGTCAGCTTTCAGTGTATTTTCCAAGTGAGAGTCTAGTTTTCCCCGTCATGCCGACAAACAGCTTATCCTAACAAATGACTTTTCTCCGACTTGCATACGTTTCCCAGCAGCGGATGCAGGGAGACACTTCAACTAACGCGGAATGTAAAACGTTTATTTATGCAGTTAAGAGTTTTCTTTAGTTGTATAAGGACTTTCTTTGTCTTTAATTATAATTACTCAGTGTTTCATATATTCAAATTCAAAATATTCTTTATTCAAGTAAACTTGTCAACAAATTCTTTAACTGTTGGTTCGGAAAGCCGTTCCCACTGAGAACAGCCAGAAAGAACTTCGGCGGTTGCTCTTTTTAAAGAATAATTATTATTACTAGTTACAGATAGTTATTAAGGTCTTGAAGAGTAGCCATCGTTGCTTCTTCTTTACGTATACTGTTTGTAAATTAATTCAAATTACAGAGATATCTAATTAATTCCTTTAATGTTGATTCCCTGCGTGTAATGTATGAGTTTACATTTCCCGACATTGCCTTGTTTGCCCCATTATGAGTTTAGTTAGAGAACGTTATTCATACAAAATACATATTGTATTCAGCCTAACGTTTATTACACTTTATATTTTCCTTGATATCATTTACATAAAGTCATAAAATATCTCAATGTAAATATATAAAAATGAATGTTTGTTAAGTCTTACTTTATCATTACATCAGTTTAAAAACATTGTTAAATAAAGGCTGATATAAAAGGCCTACTATACTGTTGAGGATTATACAGATGATAAAAATGCGTAGATATAGCTACTCCTCTACCCCGTACAAGATAGTAATGACCAAATGTAACTAGTTATAAGTACTATATTCGAAAAGAGCAACCGCCGAGTTTCTTGCTTGCTCTTCTCAGTAGGAACAGCTTTCCGAACCAGCTGTAGATGTTGACGATTCAAAAGCACTTGTTTACAAGTTTACTTGAATAAAGAATATTTTAAATTTAAATTTGAATTTAAATATTAAGACCAAAGCCAAGGCACGACAGTTGAGCGCCATAACTATCAGATAAGCCATTGTGGCCATAACATCGCTTCCCAATCACCAAATGACGTCCGCCATATTTCCATATTGTCACCTACTTACTTCAAAGAGAAAGAAGCTATAACATCACCAACACATAACTTAATAATTTTATATTTCGTCACCTTCATTTAAATCGTTTTTTTTTATTCTGGATCTTCCTTTTAAATAAATGATTTCAGTTGTCTACACTTAATTTGACAGTTGTTATCACCTTAAATTAAAATACTACTTATTTTTAGTTGTTCGATGTTCAATGATAATGTTAAGTGTGTATTTTATTGTTGATCTAAATAATTAAATAAATAAATCGGGTAATACTGATTTTATAATTAATTACATTGCGTTACTTTAAAAAGACAGTTCAGTTTAAACATACAGAGCGTACCGACATTATCCTACAGCTATAACGTTGTTAATATATCAAATATTTATAACGACCATTTTAAGTAATTTGCAATCTCTCAGAGCAAACGCTGGGTGATGTTTAATTAGTTAATGGCGTCTAAGACACACCGGAACCGTAAACTTAAAGTTATTTCAGTATGCTACTGAAATTTCGCATATAAATTATTCAATATAACATGTCCTTTGTATAATTAAGGCCTATTTTCTTTATCATATAAAGTGACGTTAAACTATAAGCCGACATCTGTAATTTGTCATAGGTAAATAGTTATGACTATTAAATGACTTTAGGACGTAATATCATTTAGTTTCGGCTTAGGTGAATAGTTACAACAAGGCCTAATTGCTATATAGTTATTACAAAATAAGAAAAAAAAAGGGTTGCAATTTGAGAGTGCCGGCAGAAGTGAAAACTTTAATATTAACGTTGTACATTGATAACTTGTTGATATTTTGATGTGATCGGTTGGGGAATGGTTAGGGAGTAGTTTTACACGAGTTGCTATAATTATCGGTATAATTATTCTTTGAAAAGAGCAACCGCCGAGTTTCTTGCTGGTTCTTCTCGGTAGGAACAGCTTTCCGAACCAGCAGTAGATGTTGACGATTCAAGCACTTGTTTACACGCACACTTAAATTAAGAATGTTTTTAATTTGAATTTGAATTTAAAAGTACTTTCATATATGTGGTCAAATATTAATTATTTGCGCTATAGTACACAAACATGACAATTTATTTAGCGTAAACGCCCTGCGCCGCCTAAACGAAACAGCAGCCGCAGGCATATAATTTCCTAATGCTGTAGAAAAAGAGAGGGATACTTCGTCTCCTACGCCGCGTTTACTCTGTTTACGCTCTGTTTACTCTCACTCCGTCGATGACACAATAGCTATACATTTTTCGTGAGAGAGATTTTTCGTCCAGATTCGATTAAGAGTCTATTCCTGAAGTTTCTTGTCCTTGGGTAGAATTCGTAACTGTTAAATCGTTCTGGCAATACTTATTCCAAAGTTATCGCGGATTATAGCAAAATAATTTTATTATTACTTTTGTGTTATGCATCTCCGCAACGCCTAATTCTATAAATTATTCCAAAATGTATTATAACCTAGACTTCACAATTTCACATATATCATTAACAAGGAATAACAATCTGTCGGGAAATATGTATTACACTATGTCGTGCAATGTTTGTTTAACGGATGAAATGAGGACTTTTCAGTAAACTTTGAAGAATTGACGTTATGATACGTCATACGTGTACTATTACAGTATACGGAGTAATAATGGACGTTGTACAGCTATAAATTCTCGACACGACCCTAGGGGCTCTCGGTTTAATAAAACGTGCGAACTTGGTAGCTTGGCGAGGTTAATGTATGCGTGTTTGATCTTCCACACGGCGAGCTGCGGTCGGTAGCGCCGCATTTATGCCAAGATACTTATGACATCACTCTGTTTCGATAACAATTTTGTCATGGAATCTATCTCCTTATGATGCTTCAGCTATGAGGCGAAACAATCGTAGAGAATGTGTAAAATTTGTGTTGGTTGTGTTTTGTGATACGTGCGGTAACAAATCCTGCATGTATAAGGTTTGAGAGCTGTTTATTCTTCCTACACTTAGCATAACATAGATTTTCTTAACAAACGCGGAATATAACAAATTGATTCTATAACTTTTGCTACTCTGTTTCGTTAACATTTTTGCACGAATAATCAAGTATTTGTTGACACTATAGCACTGACTAGCTGGTGAGACTGTCGGTACAGCTCTGAAACCCTTTGTATTTCCGAATACATAAAGGTCAGAATAAAAGCCCTTGTTATGTAAATCGTTAATGTACAGTATTTTTACATTGTCTTGATAAGTTAATCGTAATTAAAAAAGAAAAGAGTTGACAGCTTGTGAAGAGGTTATATTTGATTATTTTAACGGTCTGGAATCGAGTCCATTAAGACCAAACGTAAGAAGCCTGAACACCTCTGTCCCTATATGGCTAAATGGATGGAATAGTCCGATACAGAAACTGACCGTCCATCCTGTACCGACAGGCGTACCCGAGATTACATTACATAATATAAGTGGTTGTTAGTCCGTTCATAAAAACATTAATTATCTGTCCTGGACAAAAGTAACCTGTACACTGTATACCAATTAAAACTGTTATGATATAATTATCTTTGGATGACAAAGTTCCCTAATTATAAGAAAACTCGTCCGTGAACCTAGGTCGCTGGTTGGGGGGTTAAGTGGACTGTATGAGGGGTTGAAGGTTTTTTCCTATTTTCTATTCTTCTGGGCAATGCACAATTATCACCGATAAGTAGTAACAACTTAGCACCACCCACCTTTCGTTGCCGTCGTACTGCCGCCATGCACTGGAAAGTTCGAAGCCCTCGATATGCGCCGGCGGCCGGCCGTTTCTTGTGACGCCAAGAGAAAAGGGTTACTCGAACGAATAGTAACACTATTACGAGTCCGAAACTCGACACGACACTTTAAGTTGGACGCAGCACTTGATATTGCAAGTCCCAGACGAATTGTCAACATTTTACAACGAAATTAATACGAATAATGTAAGGCGATCAAGCGGCCATGAGCGAACGATGGCGCGCACGTAGACACTCTGACTCGACAGACGCCGATCGGCGAGTAGTGTTTCCATTGCTACCTACATATCGATGAATAAAAAATGACAATTGCCCAGAGAGAAAAAATATATTTCGAAATAATTAAAAATTATCAAATATTTACGAACAATCTTCTATAAATTAACAAATTTTACAAAAAAAGATTAAATTCATCTGCATCAAAATATCATATCTTCATTTAACAAAATGCTATAATCAATAATATAATCTTTTTTGATTAAAGTTCTCAAGCGATCTATTAAAGTTTGAACCGTCTTTATTTGAGTTCACGTAGACGCGATGGCTAACCTCTGGTCGGGTGATCTGATTCAATGTTTTCTCGGCCAACAGCGGGTCGCATGAATCATTTATAAATGCAAATGGCCGCTGTTCCAACTACCCGTGATTATTCAAGTACGGCTATCGTTGACGTATTGATGCGAGCGCTGTGCGTTACTGTATTGCGAACTGTGTATGGTGATATTTGTAGTTAGGTATTTATTATTTTGAAAGCTTTGAGAGCTTAGCGGTGACGCCGTGCAACTTTTTTGAGGGGTCACGGGTTCAAACCCAGGGTAGATACCAAAGAGTTACTAAAACTTATTTGTTTAATTAATAACTGCAATTAATCACACGGTTTTCGGCGAAGGATAACATCGTAAAGAAAATTAAATAAATAAATTAAAAAATAAATAAAACTGCATATCTCCAGAGAATTATGGGGATGTGTGTAACCTACCAATCCGCATTGGAGTAGCGTGGTAGGTCTTAGCTCCAAACCCTTCTCTCCAAAAATGTAGAGAGGAAGGCTATGCCCAGCGGTGGGATAGTAACAGGCCGTTACTTTACTTTTTACTTTTATATATTGTTTTGTGCTGGGATTAATACAGTTTTCTTAACCACGTTTGTTTTTTGCAACTCAATTTTCATTCTTATACAAAGGTTTAATGCCGGTTCCCGTTTGATTTATAATATACAGGGAAAATGTAAGTATCGTGACTTAGATAAAAACAAGTTGTATATGCCAATTTATATCACTTGTATTATTATGTCGTGATAATTATGTTTTGAAATGTTTTTCCATACAATCAGCGGACAACAAAATACAATCTTTGTGCCTAATCAGAATATAAATATGTATTCAGATGAAACCATAAACAGACGGAAAAAAAGCAATCAAATATTTGTGGTTATTATAAAGGTATCGTTCCATCCGAAATAACGTTCTAACTTATATTGGAAAACTTGAGGCAATCCCTACAATTTCTCAGCGTAATTGCCAAGAAAATGTTCGGAGACATCCACATTCGTACCTTCATTAAAATAAGTTTCACTTTGAGTTTTTCTTTTCATTTAACAAGACAGCGCCGAAAGTTATATGAGCGTTACATTGTGTTCGCACTGCGGACTCCTAAACGTACTCGTAATTATGTCAAAAATGGTGTCTTAGTGCGTCACGAATCTATAGCAGACGGTCTCTGTACTTTTAAATTAGACTGCTCTTTATTTTATTTTAAATATAAAAGTGGTTATTCTGAGTTAACCATACGAGATAGAGACATGTTGTTGCAGATTTTCTAGTAGTATTTTTATAGATCTACAATTCTCTAGTTCATCACTTTAACGTATCTCTGCTGGTTTACGCAGCGCACGCTACTATAGCTCCCAGCAAGCAAGTTTTTTAACAAATGCGCGATCTTTACAAAAAAAATTACATAATACCGATATGTACTATTTATCTAAAGTTCTAAACTATTCGAAAGTATTGCACTATCTTTTGGTGAAAACCGTACAAAAATCCGTTCGGTAGATTTTGAGAAAATAGGTTACATACAGACAGCTTTTTGGGACTTTGTTTTATAATAAGTATAGATTATAAAAATTGCCAATCTTTCTTAGGATGTCATCCACCGATATCAGCTTGGCAGCGTATGAAAAGTTGCTTAGAGTATCTTCATTAATATCTAATTGCAAAAAGTTATCAAAACGTATATTTATATTACTAACATATCCCATTACCTTGCCATAATCAAAGAAGAAGAATTCGTGCCATATGTTATGTTTGTATGTATGTTTGGCCTGATCTCTCGAGTAAAACTCGTAATTTTTAACGCTTTATATTAGTGTAATCTGTATGTAAATATGTACTAAACGGACTCCTTTGAACTAAATTGCAACATTGGGTAACATTGTCTAGTAAATATACTAGACAACGTTAGGTACATCTAGGTTGTGGATTTAGAAGAGCAATTGGAACAAATGTTTGGCGTGGGATTATTTTCCAATTGAAACGTGCCTATGAAGACTGCTCCGAATCCCGCTCATTTGTGTTCCAATTATTATGGCCGAACCGAAAGCAAATCTTTGGACAAGTTAGGTTATAATGATATTAGGTTATAACGTTGGCTTATACAACCGTGACACCACGGGCTTTGGCTTGAAAATCAGGGCTGCATTTGTAACGCTAATACAAATGCGGCACCAGGCTGTGTTGAATGCCTTTCATTGCTGCGCTATATGCGGTGGCAAATTATTTTTACACTAGTTTTATTATATTTGTCTTATATTTTTGTAATCATTGTGAAACATTAGTTATATATATTTATTTGTAAACTTTTATGTTATTTTGAAGCACCTTGTGTAGCGCACAAATGAATAAATGTGTTTTCTTTCAGTCTTTTAATATTAACAACGGCATATATCTGCCAGAATGAGCTGTATTTATATAATGAATTCGATATGAGTTCGAAATTACAGCGTTGCTAAGTTTCCAACGTCCACCTGCCCTTATCCCAAGTGGGACCCCACTTGGGATAAGGGCACCTCTAAGTGAGGTCGGCACAACATGTTATAAACATGTTGTCAGATGATTCGGCTACGTATTTTAAGACCGGCCGCCTGCGTGACGTCAACTTACCTTAGTCGTATTTTACGACACCTCGGTAAGAAATGAGGGTCTATCTACTCAGCCGGATACGACACGACGTAGCGTTTCTAAGTTCTATAATAGTTAAAAAGTTACGGCCTGGTCCTATCCCACTACTGCACATAGTCCTCATCTCTCCTTTTTGGAGAAAAGTGTAGGAGGTTAGACCCATCACACTGCTCCAATGCAGATTGTTGGGTTACAGATATCCTCAGAATTCTCTAGCGATATGTATGTATCAATCAAGCACATAAGTTTTAACAAAAAAAAATGATACCTGTCTCATTTTTGAATCAGTGACCTTCTATAAAAGTGACACAGCATCACAGCTCGGCTGTCATAGCTCTTCTAAATACTGTACAATAATATGATGTTTCTGGAAAACTTAGCATTTATAGTTATTTATTAGTTGTATACCACTGCAGGAGGTTTACTTTAAGCTATTCGATTGCATTGGTTTTATTAACTTCAAAGGCAAGTAATTAAATCTGAGGTTTGTCCTTGTTATTGTTTAGGGTGGGAACAGGATATAAATGCAATCCAAGCATATGTGCCGAAATGAAAACGAAAGTTCAATTATCAACCATCATATTTTCATATTCGCAATCGGGAGTGAAAGGTTTCAGTGAAACAATGTTGTCATTATTGGTGCGGATATCAGTTTGCCAGTGAGCGTCTCAACACATAGTATTCTTATGGAAGCTGTAGAATCCCACCTTAAGAGCAGATTCATTAATATTGCTTTATTATTGTTATAATATCATGTGCCCCTTGGCTCAACTAAATCCCATAAAGAAGACAATAATGTCATGATTTCAGCGATATGCTACCAATAAAATTAAGAATAAAGAAATGTTAAAATTGTCGGAGAAGTATGAAATAATAAACCAGCAATATTCAATATGCTAAATTACAGTCAATATTATTAACAATAAGTTTTAGAACTTAAGCTGCAGACTGCAAGTTTCTGGCGAATGTCACTTAAGAGATTCGTGGGATATTCAATATAACAGTTTACACGAGTCTGATAGACAAGGGATGTAAAGTTTATAGCTGAATTTTAGTTTCCGATTGGCGTAGTTTCAATCTCAGTTGAAATTAAGCATGATAGTTTGTACTTACTGTTACCATATTGAATATAATTTCTTTGTAGTTTAAACGGAAGTCAATATTTGGTTTATCACATTAAAGTATAGTCAGCAAAAAGATATATCCGGACTCTTCTTTAGTTCTTTAATTATACATAAAAAAATATCCCACCGTACATAGTTTTATTACATCTACAAGTGATTTAGCAGTGAAATTTCTTAAGCTATAAGCTTTCTGACATTGTCAACAATTATCGACATATCATTCGCTCAAAACCTTAATATTAATACATATTTCCCGTGAATCACTCTGTCTATAAGTGAAAACTGCACAAAAATCAGCTCAGTAGTTTTTTTATATTAAGGCAGACCGCGCAGGTTCATTTCTTTTATAATATGTGAAATATGAGATAGTTTTTACAGTAATGTTTGTTACGCTGTTTTCTTAACTAAACCCGAGCATCGTTCGCGTCAACTTCAGCGTTTAGTACTCTCAATAATTCTAAATGTATTTTGTTTTCACTTTTTCCGAAAGAACAGGAATATATGTATTGCTGTTATCCAGCAATGTGTACAAGTGTACATTATGCCAAATTTGATCAATATTGTTCCAGCTTAATAGTCGCGAAAGCTTAGGGGACAGACAGACATGGATTTAATATTCGTATAGACAAAGTGTTGTATTACAAGGGCACTAGTCTTTATAGTATTATATTGTTGTGGAGTAGGTGAAGTAACGGCCTGTTAAAATCCCACAGCTGGACTTAGGCCTCCTCTCTCCGTTTTTGGAGAAAAGGATTAGAGGTATGACCTTCCACGCTGCTCTTATGCGGATTGGTAAGTTACACATATCTCTAGAATTCTCTAGAGATATGTAGGTTTCATAACGATGTTTTCCATCACCGAAAAGCGTGCGATAAATTGCAATTATAAATTAGACACATAAGTTTTTAATAGAAAAACTCCTGCCAGGGGTTTCAACTCGTGAGCTCCTCGAAAGAGTCCCACGATCTCACCGCTAGGCTATCACAGCTCTATGGTGTTGTGGATATAATTTCAAAATATGTATATTCATATGAACCGTACAAATTATATTTATTCGAAGGATATTTCCGAGCGCTCGTAAAAGTGGCAACGGCGCGACCGTTTCGTATCATTATACCGGTGTGTAAATATTTAATTTGAGCTTAAAATTTTATTATAATGGCTTATGGTTTCATTGTTCTCTGCACTTTAATATTCATCGCGTAAGTTAGGTTTCATTTTGAAGTTTCGTACAAGATCTTATCTGGAAACAGGAGGCTGCGGTAAATAAAGGAAATAAAATTTAGTTTATGAGTTATATTAAACAAACTGTACTAGCGACTTCGCGTCAAATAACATGTTAAAATACCATCAATTAGGGATTATTTGTGTTTTGCTTTCCCCCAAGGAAAATTTCATTGTATTTTATACTTTATGTTGTATAGTCCGATGCCGTGTGGTATCCGGCTGAGTAGACTAGACCACCCTTATTTCTTACCGAGGTGTCGTAAAAGGCGACTAAGGTAAGTTGACCAACCGTGTGGTATTCGATTGAGTAGAATATCCTCCCTTTTTCTTACTGAGTGATCGTAAAAGGCAACTAAGGTATGTTGACATCAGGCAGGCGGCCGGTCGTAAAATACGTACCCAAATCATGTGACAACATGTTTGTAACATGTTGTGCCGACCCTACTTAGAGTGGGATAATGGCAGGAGGATGATGATGATGTTGTATAGCCCGATGTACAGCTAAAATTGTACGAAATTCCATAAACCTTGATTCAGAAGATTAGCCGTGAGACCGATGGACGAACAAATTATTTAATTCCACTGCACGGGAACCTTCACTGACGATAAATGGCCGAATTAGTTCACCCACATCGCAATTTGCGCCCTTGTAAATCGGCCCTACGAAAGGGCTTAGTTAGAACCGGGCCTGTCCGCGAGTATTTAACAACCGCGTTGAAATTTGCAGAAATGTCTAATATTACTATCAGACGTATCATAAGACTGATAGCGATCATGATGTGCTGTGACATATTCATAAGTTGTATATTTTAAACTATTTTTTGTATCTATTATTGTTTTATACGTTAGTTTTATATCTAAGAACTATTGGATGTCCAAATAAATAAATAAATAATAAGATCTGGATATAAGGCTGTTACAAGACTTGTCTAGAGTGATTGAAACTTCGACCTGCCATGCTGATCCAATGCACATTGGCAGGAATCCTTTGGTAATATGTAGGTTTCGTTAACCTGGATGTATTGCAATCTATATACTTACTTATTATAAAACAAAGTTTCCAAAAGCTGTCATGCATGTGATCCATTTTCTCAAAACTAATGAACGGATTTTTCGACGATTTTAATTAAATATAGTGCAGTTCTTCCGGAATGTTTAGGTCAATAGTATATAACGGTTTTATGTAAATTGTGTTGGAGAAGTCGCGCGGTTGTAAGAAACTCGCTTGCTGGGAGCTTTACTTGCGTGCGCCGCGTAAACCAGTAAAGATACACTAAATTAATGTACTAGAGATTTGTAGATTTACAAAAACACTATAAAAAAATCCGCGAGACCATGTCTCTTTCTCTTATGGTTAAGTCACATTAACTACTTTTATGTTCAAAATTTTAATTCGTACAAAATTTTGTGACACACTGATTTCAACGCAGACGAAGCCGCTGGAAACTAGTTAATAATAAAGCGCAATAGTAAATAGTTAACTTGCACATTCATGTCTCAGATTTGAACTCGCAAACTGGATTGCAAAGAGTCACGCACTATTCAGGCATCGGGGACTTCAGTGCAATAAGCATAAAAAAAATTACATTCCAGAAAAGGTATTTTACATTTGAGTCTACGTTTTAGTCCACAATAAAAATTCTAAAGGATAATAAACGATTCAAACCACAAACATCCTTAAAACCCCAACTAATGATAGTTGCGATAATCGCCGGGGCAAACGTTTAAACTGGTAAAGTAGCAAGGACGTTAAAAAAGCTCGCCCCGGGACCGCTGGCCGGGAATTAGCATTTATATTGTCCTGTAGCGACGCACACACCGACTGGCCTGGTTTTGACATAGCTACGACCAGAAGTATCTTACACCGTACTTACTAATTTCAAATTAATTGGGGCTTTGTTAATGAAGGAAATATTAATAAAATTTTATCGTCATTCAATTTTTAATTTTAATTTAGTAACGAGTAAATGTAACAATAAAATTATTTTGCTATAATTCGCGACTATCCGCTTTTTCATACCCGGTACATGCAGGATTCGTGTCGTAAAAATCGCAAAACTGCGATTTTATCGTGGAGTCTATCTCTTGATGATGTTTCGGTTGCGGGTCGAAACGATTGTTGAGTTTGTGATAGTGAACGAGTGTAGTGCTTGTGTAATGTGGTGGCGGTGGTGGATCCTGCATGTAATTTAAGTCCGCGTGATTCCCTGCGAGAGAGTTTAAGGAAATATTAGTATTCTTACATTTGCTTCACAGTATATTTTAAACAATGTAATTTTTGTCTATAAAAATTTAAAGAATTATAAAACGATAGGTGATGTATATAATAGACAAAGTAGGAACCGACATAAGCTTGCGACTCCTGCTTTGCGCCGAGAAAACGTACGTAAATCGTTTGTGGGTATGGGTATAAGATTCTATAATAAAATCCCGAAATCAATTTTGGCCATGCCATTACAGCAGTTTAAAACCACTGTTAAAAAGAGGCTGATACAGAAAGCCTACTGTACTGTTGAAGATTACTTAGATGATAAGGATGTGTGGATATAGGTGCACTTCTACCCTGTACAAGACAGTAATAAATAAATGTAACTAGTTCTAAGATTTATATTTTAAAAAGAGCAACCGCCGAGTTTCTTGCTGGCTCTTCTCGGCAGGAACAGCTTTCCGAACCAGCAGTAAAGTTGACGATTCAAAAGCACTTGTTTACAAGTTTACTTGAATAAAGAATATTTTGAATTTGAATATCGGACATGAAAAAACGGATAGTCCACTATACATTTAGCATTATATATATTTATTATTTACTCTTTCGCGGATTATAGCAAAATAATTTTATTATTACTTTTGTATTATGGAGCCCCGCAAAGTAACGCCTAATTCTATAAATTATTTAGTGACGAGCATTTAAAAAAATTCTGTAAAACACGTCATAGTGAGCTTTTTTGGATGGAAATGAAAAAATCAATGTAAATGAGAGCGATTAACTTCCGGGTAGGCATTTACGAATTTTATATACTCGTAATAACTCAAGTATTACTCACGTGGGCCTTCCAGTTCAGAAAATCATAGTTTTGATCAAAATATCCTTTGTGGGATATGTTTAAACTACCAATACGCATTGTAAGTCTCCTATTTTTGTCGCCAGATAAAGAGAAAGGCCTTTCAAATATCTGTAAAAAGATAAAACACTAGGTCGTTGGCCAAACTATGGTATACTATCCATTAAAATTCGGATTGTTGTTCTGTAATCAAACAAAATTGCATTTATATCGTTAAAAATTTGATTGCGAAGAGCTCTTACGCAATTTCCGTGTCGGTGTAACTGCCGGCAGAATTGCATTTGCTGCAACAGGGTCGCCGTGAGTCGGCGGGCGCTCGTTCGCACCATTTTCTTTTATGGCGCCATCAAACAAGCTACCGCTAATATAGCTCGGTATTGAGTAATTGAATTGATAAACTTTGAATTGCTTCCATTCCAGTTCATGAAATAAAACGGTTTAATTAACTTTAGCCAAAAGCATGGTTAACGACCTGCGTTGAAGTTGATTTGCGCTTAGTCATTATTTTACCTGATGTTGAGAGGTCATGCAGTTTTTATTAATCTGTGAACAGGTGTGACAGATTTTATCAATACTTTAACACCTTTTGGAAGCTCTTTATACATAAGTAACGACTACTAATATTACTATTAAATAACATTTTCAGTACTGAAATATAAATATATATCTGAATATCTGAAACATAAGTACTGAAATATTACTATTAATTATTTCCGTAGGATTATAATTTGAATCAAGAAAGGTAAGGAAGAAATAAGCTTATTTTTAATTCCAGAATACACGATCAATATGAATTTATGAGTTAATCCTGTATCCAAATAAACCTGTGGGTCAATATTCCTCTGCTGTTATGTTGCCAATAAGCTTATGGTATCGTTCTGGATTCAACTGCCATTAGCTACCGGCTAACTACCAGATACAACCCCTAGATAAATAATTCACTAACAGTTATTTCATTTTCTAAACAAAGCTGAAAAACTTTGAAACGATACCGCTGAGTTTCAACAAGGCTCGCAAGTGTTCTAGTTAATATAATTGTAATCCGTGTTACAATTTTATGAATCGCTTTGAAAGTTAAAACCGGTCCCTCGAGTGATATTCAGCACGTAACTTTAATTCTTTGTAGAAAAGTTCTGTGAAATTTAACGATACTTATATATAAGCTGTTCTTGGAAATTGTAGTACGAGACATTAGAATCTATAATGCCTTAATGTTCTTTAGGATAATCCCGAATGTCGATTTGACATCGCAAACAATAACTTAGGTCGTTTATTTTATAAAAGGTTTAAGGAGCACTCTATAGTCAATATATAGAGCGAAATCCATCATATATCCATTTTTCGCTGCGTTGTTTTAGTATTTAATTAATCTATAATAGTGCTGACATCTATCCCACTATTTGAGGTATGACTTTATTTTTGTAATATCGTGAACATTACAAATGTAAAGTCATACTTTCAATAGGAGACACTATTAGTTAAACGTTTACACTTGAAAGCTTGCTTCACAAGCTAGTTGTCCAGGTCCAGGTTGGGGGATGTATTCCGCTATTTTAAATGTCTACCACCACCCAGTAATATGGCTGTTTAGTATTGCTAGGATATGCGTGAAATCTTCGTTCTGATGACAAAAAACTGTAGATTGAGGGACTAGAGGCCTGACCATGTTCAGAGCTAAGAGCAAACATGAGCTATAATGGGTAGGTTTAGGTTTGGAATTTACTTTTCCACATGAACCAGGGACATAGCGTTGTCCGCCTGAATTAGTACAATCCTGTGGCAGTGTATAGTTATAGTACAAGAGCAAGCATACACGGGGACATAGTTATAATCCTACGAAGTTTATTTTTCACATATAAACAACTACGAGTCCGTTAATAATCGCACACACAAGAGGCGATGGACGATTGATACTTGGCAAGCATAAAGAAACAATAAATGGAAGACCCTTTACAGGCCTGATCCTTGGGAATCCGCTTTAGGACCTTTCACACTGCAAGGATGTCTAACGTTTATTTAAAAAATTATAAAATGATTTTCTTTTGTACTCAACTTTTGTTTTTGTGCCAACTATAAACATACGGACCCAATTTTAAGGCACAGAAATGAATGTTTTAACCTAACTAGCGTTTCGACTACTTTTCGACTCTGCGGTCATGGAATTGGCCGTGCTACATCTGTTTTACAGAACTATCCTTTAGCTGTCTTCTGACCGGGTAGGCATCAATATCATGAATAGTATTTTTAGAGTTGGGGAATTTTAATTAAGTTTAATTGGAGCGATCTTTAGCACAACAAGCACGCAAACTCAATGAGAATTAAAGCTTATTCAAGATTGGACGAGCGTTTAACTAACAAAAATGTTTAGTGATATGTCTAAATGGTTGTAATAGTTTAATTTATTCATTAATTATTATTTATTAATAATATTCATTCGTCAAACGTTAGTGTCAACGAGAAATATTCTAAAGTAATAATAAAATTATTTTGCTATAATCCGCGATACAGTAAATAGAAAATATATATAGTGTTTAATGTATAGTGGATTATCAGTATTTTCATACCCGATACGTGCAGGATTCGTAAAAGCACATGCACAAACCTCCACCACTTCCACCAAAATACACAAGCACTACACAGTTTCACTATCACAAACTCAACAATCGTTTCGCCCCGCAACCGAGGCATCATCAGGAGATAGACTCCACGACAAAATCGCAAAGCGAAGCGTTATGCAAACAAGCATTGTTATATAGTAATCGGTTCATCCCCACCTTTACCTCTGAACACGTGCAACAAGCTTGAACTTGAAACATTTATCTGCTCGTTAATGAGGGTGCCATTGTTATGCTTAATGATTTCTAATTGTTCCAAAATATTCAATTTTAAGCTTTTTGTTAGAAAGCGGTCATAAAGTTCCTAATGACCATTGTTTCGAAATACTGCACACCTGCGAAAAAAGCTTAAAATTGAATATTTTGGAACAATTAGAGATCATTAAGCATAACAATGGCACCCTCATTAACGAGCAGATAAATGTTTCAAGTTCAAGCTTGTTGCACGTGTTCAGAGGTAAAGGTGGGAATGAACCGATTACTATATAACAATGCTTGTTTGCATAACGCTTCGCTTTGCGATTTTGTCGTGGAGTCTATCTCCTGATGATGCCTCGGTTGCGGGGCGAAACGATTGTTGAGTTTGTGATAGTGAAACTGTGTAGTGCTTGTGTATTTTGGTGGAAGTGGTGGAGGTTTGTGCATGTGCTTTTACGAATCCTGCACGTATCGGGTATGAAAATACTGATAATCCACTATACATTAAACACTATATATATTTTCTATTTACTGTATCGCGGATTATAGCAAAATAATTTTATTATTACTTTTGTATTATGGATCTCCGCAAAGTAACGCCTAATTCTATAAATTATTGAGAAATATTCTTTTGCCATCCGTAGACTAATAAATAAAAACGCTTTGAAAAAGCTGTTCCACCAACTAATGAAAATTACCTTTTCTAGTGCAGATAAAATGTCGCAATTTTGATTTTATTCAAATGAATGTAAATTCCATTGGGTTATATTGCTAACATATATCAAATCAAATTAAAATAATCTTCATTCAAGTAAGCTTTTTACAAGCACTGGTTCGGAAAGCTGCTCTTACCGAGAAGAACCAGCAAGAAACTTGCCGGTCAATCTTTTAAACATTTTAAATTTACATTATGTAGCCGCAGTTATGTTTGAAGCGGAAACGATTTTCAAATCCAATTATTATCATTTAAATAGTTTTCAATTTTGTAAAACACTTTACGTATAACCGAATAGTTAAAGAGTTCAGTTTTCTTTTACTATTATCGAGGTACGTTACAACGTATAAAACGCTGCTCGTGTGAGAGGGCCGCTCGTCGCTTGTCGCGGCCGGTGAGTTATGGAGGCGCGTCGACGGCTATCTAAATCGCGTGATATAAATGACGCGATCAATTCTTGTTTACTCCAGAGAATCTTTATTAAATTTACCTACGCGAGAACAAACTGTTCTTGAAACTTATTATTCTTTAAATCCTCTAGTTTGTGGAAAAATCTAGTGGTCCTTTAATGATCACAATATTACCAAAAGTTAACATTCCTTTCACTCTTATCACTTAAATGATTTTAAAAATTAACAAAACTTTCTTTTAATGAAAGTAGAAAACCTGTGTTGGCAACTTTGAGCACGTCAATTTAAGTGACAAAAATGTGTCCATTTTTTGTTCCCGAAAGAAAAATGGGAACTTTTCCTTATTTTATCCTAGCTCGGTATATATACTATATAATATAGTATAGCTTCTATTGTAGACAGACACAGACTGTCGCATTTATAATATTAGTAGGAATATATTACAAGACACCTAAATGAATGTTTAAAATTAAACGTCACGGCGAGATTAGTAATGGCCACACGGCGCTGGCGACAGATGCATTTGCATACAAATTGAAGTGTCGCGGGCTATTTTACATTACTTTACTGACGGGCCATGTGTCCTTGTCATATTCTTATTACGTCTTTTGGAGGGTATGTTTTATTCAGCGTTTTTACACCAAAAGTTTAAAAAGAGCAACCTTCAAGTTTCTTGACAGTTCTTCTAGATAAGAGCAATATTCCACACGACTGGTATCTTCATTTATATAATTGGTCCTTGACCATTAAAAAGTGCTGACAGAGCTTGATTAAAGATACTTTTGATTTTAATTTTTAGAATGACATCATATCGGAATCCGAAATTTGTGAGTCTTTAAAAAACCACTGAAATATGATAGCAGAGTTGTTTTCCCTATACTCATATTTAAAATAGGGCGCTATCATAACGAGCATATTGGTGTTTTGTTTGATTTTAAATCTGTACTAATATTAGAACTGCGTAGGTCTGTCTGTTACGGTTTCACGGCTAACTCATTCATCACAATGGTGATGAATACCGGTATAAGCTTATATACCGGGGTGACATTAAGTATAAAACACCTCCTATAGTCTTCTAAGAACAATAAAAAAGTCCATATTACCTAATTGAGGACATGTTAAAGTCACGGGTCAATTAGTTACTTATAAAAAAGTTAAAATAATATTGCGGAACAACAAAAGTATCGCCTGTTAATTTAATACTGTTTAATTTTCCGCTAAATTTTACTTTATAACAAGATCATGAGATATAATAATAAATAAGCAAAATAAGTACGATCTAGTGCACAAAGTAAATGGACTTAAGAGAGGGTTCTGATTAAATCTGACGTAGATATCGAGGCAGCCGGCCGTGGAAGTGAGCTAACCCTTTGGAAAAGGGTTTGTTTATGTAACTAAGGAGCTACTGTGTTTGTTGTACGAGATGAGATATAGACACCTTATTTTAGCGTCCCCTTTCTTGAACTATTATAAATTTTGCAAAGTACAGTTGAGATGCACAAACACCTCTTAGAAAGAAGAAATACAAAAGTATTAGGTAAAGATCATATTATTATTTTATAATAATCCGAGATAAAATAATTACTCAAAGTTAAGTTTATTATCCTTTTTTAATACCTTGTAACGCTAAATAAAAAAAAGAGTGCTTACGGCCTTTAACGTGTGACCCCTAATACTATAAATCATTTATGGTAGAAGAAATAGAGTTGAATAGGGGAATGGTAAACATGGAATTACCAAGCGTTATGTATACGCTAAACGAGTACGATCTTAAATAGTAATAAACTTTCCAATTACCTTTGATTCACAAACTATTTGTTTATAGAAAATTCACAAGTGCCTGCTGGATTTGAATCATTTTATCATATTAACATATGACAAAACTACTTTGAACTGCTTTCTCGGCAAATTGAGAAGAAAGAGGAGTGTAAGATTCGGCAAAATTAATGTTCCTATAGAAAAGGAGTGATGAAAAATAAAATGCACGTATTAGGTAAATTAATTACAGATACCTTAATTGAACTAAAAAAAATGTTTTTTTTTACGTCTGTCCTGTAAATATCAAAACCAAAACAGTTATTCAGTCGTTTTTTTCCTTTTCCTATAGGAAAAACGATTATTCTCTTATCCTATATGTTACGATCTTTTTTTCGAACTAACTGTATGCTGTTAGCCCTAACGGCTTTACAGCGTCACCGGGAGAGTCGGGCGAGTGCAGAAGCATCGTCAAGGTTGCAAAATGCAGAGAGTAGACGCAGAAAGTCTACTTGCGTCGGGGACCGTCGTCCTAAGGGTGCCTCCTGGTGGTGTGAGGCCGGACCACTGCTTAGCGCAACGTGTAGTGAAGGGCTGATGGTATACCTTTGATTAGTCATTACGACGGTGGCGAGAAACCACGACCAACCGTCATCAGAGAACTGGGATCTCGCCATCACTGGCGAAGACGCTTAGTGTGTATTACGTATTTTAATGTTTGCGATCGTTATTTGATCGTCAGGGTCATATAGGACGCGTTTTGGATGCCTATATTTTCGGTGGTCAACAAGATTCTATCGAATTAAATTTTGTCAATAATTTGTCAATAATTTGAAAACGTAACAGACAGACTCGCGTTCATAATATCAGTATGGATACATAATGTTGATTGAAATCACGGGAATTTCAAATTACCATACATTGAAACAATAATATCTAGCCGACTGTAGATTGAATTTCGCGCGCCAATTACGTATTTGCTATCTCAGCACACAATTTCGCCGAAACCGCCGAACTAATTAACACCGAAAGAATCTCTAATTAATTTTGTGTTAATCTAAGTTTTCGCAGCTAATTGAATATGCCTACTCATGTTGGATTCAAGTTAGAGGTATTCGGGAATATCGAGTTTATAATTGAAAATTGATTTCAGGTACGAAACTTTGATCATAATTCAGGTCAAATAATTATTCAGATATACTAAAATGTTACAAATTACTTTAAAATGCGCAAATGTTATGTTAAATGGGCAAATGTTAAAATAACATAGAATCAAATGCTTTCTTTTTTTTACCCCTTGCAAGATTCTTTAAATAACTTATGGTTCAGATAATGTAAAACTCGTGACGTTGACTTTAATTTAATTTTCTCACTACGTTCGACAATAGCGACTGAATATAAAACTTTTACGACCCATAAAAGAATATCAATATTGATTCGAAGCGGACAGCGGAATACCTATTTCTATAGAAATCACTATTTCTTTCATCAGCTGGTGTGACAGAAGATACTTTCAGTTACATTAGGATTCGAATCTTAAGAACTTTTTACCACACTACAAGACTGCCTTTATTGCATACAGAAGGCTTGACGATCTCAGCAGAGTATCTCAACAGGGGACCCTTAAATCAAAGATCATGTCTTACTTACATGTTCCTCTCGGTTTGGTCATTATTAAAAACTCGGCTCTCGAAATTTTGGACGAGTAATTTTGTATAACATCTGGGCCATAAGTTCCGGCTAGGTAGGTTCGATTTTGACAGAGAAGTCAGTAGTTAAATGCAACTCGGGAAATACGAGAGATATTTCTGTCCAAAATACCGTGTTTCCAGTCATGAATAATGGATCTCAAATATTGTTGTTGAATCTGGCTTTCATAAGAAAGTTACGAGTCGCTCAACGAGGATGGAGCAACCTGTACTTGGAGTGTCTCTACGTGATCAAATAAGAAATGAAGAAATCCGTAGAAAAACCAGAATAACAGATATAACGGCGTTTCTCGAAGCCAAAGTAAAAATGAATGGAGAACATAGTAAGAAGAAGTGATGGGCGATGGGATCTCAAGGTACTAGATTGGTGACTCCAGAAAACATTAGTAGAAGAAGTGGACTGACGATATCAAAAAGAGCGTGGGGAGGTTCCGGGGAGATTTAAGCGACCAGCAGTTTATAATATTACTTATCAATTGGTACATTTTCTCAAAAAGAGGAAATAATCAAAACCCCCTGCAAAATACCAATCAAGGTCCATAGGACTTAGTTGATGAATATTCGAGAATATCATCCAACCTTGATGATAGAACATATAAATAATTTCGTCAGTCATATGTATAAATTAACTTCAAACAACCAAAAAGCGAGTTTAATTAAAACTTTCCCACATTTGAAAGTGAAACCCAATATTTTATTTGCGTGTTAGCATAGTTTAATGTTGTTGTGTAACTTTTTTAAGGGGGTTAGAATTTGTGTGTCTTCTCGGGGGGCAAGAGGGATGCCGAGGCCCTCTCCGCCGGGAAATTAATACCAGGTGAGGGAGGCGCGGAAACTTCAGGCGTAGTTAGTGAGCGCACGGACACTGCGGACTTCGGCATAATTCTTCTTCACACATATTCAAATTATTCTTTATGCAAGTAAATTTGTAGACAAGTGCTTTTGAAGTGTCAACATCTACTGCTGGTTCGGATAGCTGTTGTTACCGTGAAGAACCAGCAAGAAACTCGGCGATTGCTCTTTTCAAAGAATAATTCTTATTACTAGTTACATATAGTTATTATTGTCTTGACCCTGTAGGTCGAAGAGTATCTATGTTCTCCCATTCTTATCGTCTAAGTAATCCTCAATATTATACTAGGTTTTCTGTATTAGCCTTTTTTTAAATGTTTTTAAACTGCTGTAATGGCAAAGTTAAAGAAGATTGCGGAATTTTAGTATAGAATCTTATACCCAAACCCTCAAATGATGTTAGTATCATTCTGTTGGGCATAGGCTTCCTGTCTCCGTTTTTGGAGAGAAAGGATTGGAGGTAATACCTACCACGCTACTCCAATGCGTATTGATAGGTTACATATATGTATTCCTAGAATTCTCTAGAGATATATAGGTTTCCTCACGATATTTTTGTTTAACGAAAAATATGTAGTTAATTGCAAATATCTTTTAGACATTATACATACAGGATATGGGAACCACACGTATCACTGCACACGTATCACTCTACAAGCAATGCACATATTCACTGCAGTAATTTCAAAAATCATTTCGCTCCGTAATCAAAAGCATTATCAGGAGTTACGTACACGTTTATCCGACTGAGAATTATTTTTTTCTAAATAAGCTGTGTATTTATACATAACACATAAACATATAAGTATGTACCTGTACTATGCATAAACATACTGATATAAGTGTATAAAAGCAATCTTACGCTGTCTCAAGGGCAACATATCATTAACGCTAGAGCCGCGGGCGAGAACGGACGCATAGTGACATACAATTAGCGTTTGTTTGAGCCTGAGTAATATTTATACATAACATGAGTCTAAGTCCATGTTCCCGGTGGCCGTATACATGTAGTGCGCGCGGATTCCCGCTCATATTACGTTAGACATACTAATTGCTGTTATAATATATCCTTGGAGTGAACGCCATTCCGCTTATTAACTCCCTCCCGATTGTTCCTCAGTCTCAACAGAGTTACAAAGATTAAGTGCTTCTGACAAATTAGCTGTATACTTTTTACTCACGAATGGGAAAATCTTCTGAAGCCTCTTGAGAGATAGGTTTTGTTATTTTTATTGTGCTATTCTATTGTTTGTTTTAACCATTAATAAAGATTTGAAAGAAAACTTGACAGAAAATATAATTTAGAAAAAAACATAAAAAAGTAAATATAGTAATCTAATAAAGTTATTAAAGCTTTCAATTAATTACGATAATATTTCATGTGCCCTTGAATAAAGAGGTTCTTGCGACCGCTATACTTATATTAGGCAATATAATCATTGATATTAACTTACCCATGTCAAGAAACTTGGTTAGTTAACCTGCGATCAAGCGAAACTCGAAAACAACATAGAGGTATAATAAAATGATGGCTGATAAAGAAGATCACTTTAAGTGGAGAAAAATAAGATGCTGATTTATGATAACCCGTTCATGTAAAAAGCGGGCGTTCAAAACGCTATAAAAGGAATGGCCGGCTCACGGCTCGCCATTCAACGATATTGCAAAAACATCCCTTCCCACTACCGTCAAACCCTAATAAAGTATAATGCGAAGAAGACCGGGTGATATGATTGCGTAATGCAATTGCGATCGGTCTCTATAGATGATAACTTGATAGTGAACAGGCACTATAACAAAACTACTTCGCTATAATCCGCACGGGTCAAGCGAATGCATGCAAAGCTAATGTGTATGAAGCAGGCAAAATCTACGAACCTTATACATGCAGGACAAGCCACCACACGCACCCCAAGGCTCCTCTACCAGCAACAAAGCACAGAAGCAGCACACACACCCACCACCACAACAATCTCGACGATCGTTTCGCTCCGAAACCGAAGCATCATCAGGAGGATAGGCTCCACGACAAAATCGTAATGCATTACAATTATGTGCTGCTTCTGTGCTTTGTTGCTGGTGGAGGAGCCTTGGGGTGCGTGTGGTGGCTTGTCCTGCATGTATAAGGTTCGTAGATTTTGCCTGCTTCACACACATTAGCTTTGCATGCATTCGCTTGACCCGTGCGGATTATAGCGAAGTAGTTTTGTTATAGTGCCTGTAATATGGAATTCCGCAAAGTAACGCCTGCTTCTATAAATCAATTGATAGTGAACATTTACAGAAAACTTATTGTGGATCGGTAGTTCCGGAACTAATCAACATTTGAACAGCACAGATATCTGTAATTAACAATCTAATAAAATTTTAAAATATGACCAGATAATCAAGAATGTAAGGCTTTGAATGTGACTAATAACTACTCTAATGGATAAGTCTTAATATTGTTCAATTTACTTTAAAATCAAGGCATTTATAAATCGATAAGAAATTGGCTTACTTAATTTATTTAATTTCTTTTATGCGATTATGTTGTCTATCTAACGCACAAGCCATGGCCACATGCCAATACCCATCGAATGGACATAGGAGATTCTTGTCGTTAGAGTCGAAGACAATGCGATTATGATAGTGTACAAGTTACGTAATTGGGTTCCCGATTATTATGATGTTTTATCAAAATACTTATTGGGCGTTCACTTTAATTTTTAAGTAAAAATGATATTTATTTTAGTGAAATGACGTAGTTTATTTGAGTGCGGAGGATTTTAATCAGCAGCATTCAATACTTCACACATTTGTCATTCTTGAAATACAAAGTTATGAGAAAATTTCGAGTTGCCATAGATTGGACCTGCATAACTTTTGTATTTATATACTTCTATAGTCGCTACAATTGGGAGTATTCTACTTAAATTTTTAAAGTGTAAACATATACCTATATCAGTATTTCCCAACTGTAGACCGCGCGGCATATTCTGAGTCTCCTTTAACTTTTTGTTTTGTAAAAATTTTCATTCTCCTCAGTGCAAATATTTTATATAAATTTTTTAACACAGTTTAAATAAAAATATAGTAGGTATTATATTCTAACAGTTCGTTAGATAATCCATCAACAAAATATTAGAAGTCCAAAAAGGTGTTTGCAGTCCTTATGCGACATGGTTACTAGCCAGAAGTAAATGGATTATTTAATAAAATATTATTGACCTAACATAGTTAAACTTACTTGCTACGGCTAACGTGAGCACGATTGGACTGTGTGTTCATTTACAGCTCCTCTACTAATATAAAGATATGAATTTCTCCTAACATGTTTCTTCTGTAAGTTTTGTCTTTAAAAATCATTATAAAAAGATTGTAAACCCTAAATTTCAATTAGATGGGTCAATTAAGTGACATCATGTGATCATTATCAAAACTAAGTTATGCTCTTCGAGTTGTGTTTTTGTCATTTGTTATATATCATACAGCTGATATAGGAGAGGCTTGAAAGGTCCCAATATGAACGATCAGAAAATAAATTTCTCAAATATATTTTATAAAATGGTTCACAAAGTTACCCGAAACCATTATATACTTAACATTATTAATTCCACATCTCTTCGTCGATACCGTCTTGGTTCCCTTTGACGTTTGGGATCATTATAATGTAAGGGACAAAAATTCCTCATAAAAGTATCCTATGATTAAATTGATAAGGGTCCCAAAGAAAGATTGACCTAAACAAGTCTTATCTAACGAAACCCTTTGGAAGGACCTTTGGAGGCTTAGACGTGAACCCTTCCAAGACAGATCAATGAGAGATGTGACCAAGACATAAACTGAAGCGTCAAATATTTATGTAACTTTACGTCTGTATGGATGATAGCTCACTGCTGACATAAATGCTAATAATAACAGTCAAGTAAGGGACGTCTGTATGTGAAGAGCTTATATTGCAGAAATGTCTATTATGTCGAATTTCTATAACTAGATATCTTTTCTTCTAATACTGCTTGTGCGTTCACGCTTTTAGTTCTTCAAGGGATATCAGTCTGTTATATAGTTTGGGTCAGTACACATAACTAAAGTTGCCAGTATTGGTCTTTAGCATTCATTTCGCTTTTACTACAATTTGAAATAGGTGCGATAAACCTTAGTTTCTGATGTTTCTTAAAGATCGCACTTAATGCAGCTTATGATTGAGTAGCTTATATCAGCACTTAGGAAGAGGAGAGATTTATAAGTACTATTAATCTATTCACTGCGATGTCATACATTAGAATCTTTTTTGCCATACATTAGAACATTTAAATCTTTGTCACAGAAACTATAACTATAACTTTGCTATAATCCGCGCGGGTTAAGCGAATGCATGCAAAGCTAATATGTATGAAGCAGGCAAAATCCATGTACCTTTAGCGTTTAAAAGGATACATACGATTAATTTAAATGATGTATCGCGTATTGCGTATGATTTAGAGATATACCAATCAGATATGACTTGCTATCACAAACAAAACCCTTACAAAGTAAAAAGCTGAAGCTTTCGAGTGCGATTCGAACGCGGCCTAACTTTTAATGTTGTGCGGTTTACGCTTCGCGGCAAAACCTGATTTATAACTTTGATTTATTGTCGCCGTAAGCGCTTTTGTTTGTTCTGTTTGTATATCTGTTAGCGATACAGATTTACATCTCAAATGGGTCGAATTCTCGTTGCGATTAATTTACTATTCTGGACCAAGGAAATATATCGAAATCGAAAAAGCTTAAATTCTGATTTTGTAGTTGTTTAGTATTGGATATGGGATATGATTATAAGTAAGATAGTTAGTTTCTTTTAAAAAATTCTTTTAAAAAGAATCGTACTAATTTTTATCAACATTACCTCAGCGCTTTAGTGAAAAGCGTAACAAACATACAAACAGACAGACTTTGACATTTATAACATTGATATTTATTATTTTTTAACTTCAATGTTACTTAAAATTCAAAAGTTGAGAAAATCGATGTAATGCTTAGTGTAGGAAACAAAACCATTCTCATACTTTATTCATTCAGGATTAGTAACTACACGTATTACAAGACATCATAGCCAACAGCACTCTACACAAGCACTACACACGTTCACTATGACATTCTCAACGATCGTTTCGCTCCTTAACCGAAGCACCGTCGCGAGATAGTCTCCACGACAAAATCGCAAAGTTAATATCGCAATAAAATCGCAAATCACTCATAATTGACCTTCCCTTAGTCTAACTACGGCTATACACGAGGATTAAAAATAAAAAAATAGTTCAAGGTACGAGGCGGCTGGGCTCCCGTAGTAAGTGTCTGTTTATTTATGTACAGGCTTAAATTAAATAAATTATGTACTTTAAAGCCTCATTCGCACCTCTCACACTCGGAAAAGGTCTCTCACTCAGCCTTGTATATTTAACTCTTTAGAATATTTTATGTAACCGAATAAAAGCTTTCAGACATTTTTAGCTGTTACTTAGGTTCGTTATTACTCTCACGTTTCTTTATTATATTTTTATAAAAATTAACATGGTAATTGATTAATATTTTTTTATATATTTTATATATTTTTATATATTTTAATATATTTATAGAATTCGGCGTTACTTTGCGGATATACATAATACAAAAGTAAAAATAACTTATTATTATTTTGCTATAATCCGCAATCAAGTAAATAGGAAATATATATAATGCTAAATGTAGAGTGAATCATTTGTTTTCTGATATATGCAGGATTCGTAAAAACACATTTACAAACCTCCACGTTCACTATCACTGCTATATTATACAGTAAATAGAAAATATATATAGTGCTAAATGTATAGTGGACTATCGGTTTTTTCGTACCCGATACATGTAGAATTCGTAAGAACACATGAACAAACCTCCACCACTGCCACCACAATACACAAGCACTACACACGTTCACTATCACAAACTCAACAATCGTTTCGCCCCGCAATCGAAGCATTATTAGAAGATAGCCGCCACGACAAAATCACAAAGCGATTCGCTTTACGATAGTGGAAAATTGATAGTCGATATTTCGAAGTCAGTAACCTTCGTTAAATCGTTACGTAATAATACCTAAAACAACCGCATAAAAGCAATCATACTATTTCGAAGTTGTTAGCTTCTATTTAATGCCACCGTTGCTTCTTTGATTTACAGTGAATTTATGTTAACAATCAAATGTTAAAAGATTATCAACATTATACTATTGCAGTTGTAGCTGTTTATTCAATTACATTGTTTGTCTAATGTTTCTCAAACGAAATATATTCCATGTTGATTTAATAATCGATATAAAGGGGTATAAGGTTAGAGTTCTCTTTATTACCAACGAGTTTTATAAGCAAATAAATTGATCATGCACGTTTATTTGACGACTAAGTGGTTATGGTCATTTCTATTATTAGTATTATTTGCGCCTAGTGTGGACAGCGCCTAATTATTAGGTCCTTACATATGAAATTGGCGTTTTCTATGGGAGGAACATAAAGTCGTTTTTTGTTTTTAATGAAATATATTTAATTAATCAAAGTATGTACCATTGCTATGTATGCACTTTTGCCATCTCGTAGGTAGTTCATTGATCCCCTTACTAAAAAAACCATTCGGGCGGGACATCAATAAAATCTTTGAAGGCGGTTTGGACTGCCCCATCGGAGTTGAATTTTTTTCCTTGCAAGTAGTTATCCAAATTGCGAAAAAAATGGTAATCTGTTGGAGCAAGGTCCGGAGAGTACGGTGGATGTCTAAGACATTCTAATTGAAGCTCCTCTGATTTGGTAGCCGTCTGTTGTGCAGTGTGTGGTCTAGCGTTGTCCTGAAGCAGCAGTGGCCTAGAGCGATTGACCAGCCTCGGTTGTTTAGCAGCTAGCTTTTCCATCATGGTTTACAGTTGCTGACAATAGATATCTGCCGTAATCGTCTGGCCAGATTTAAGAAAGCTGTAGTGAACGACACCGGCACTAGTCCACCAAACACTTACAAGCAACTTTTTTTTAGTCAATTTTCGTTTAGGGCAGGATTTGGCTGGTTCGCCAGGGTTCAGCCATTGCGATGAGCGCTTCCTATTATCGTAGAGGATCCACTTTTCACCACAGGTAATGATTTGATTTAAAATTCCTTCATTATTGTGCCGGTTGAGTAACGTAACGCAGCAGTCGACGCGCGTTTGTCGGTTTGCTTCACTCAATTCATGAGGTACCCACCTTTCAAGCTTTTTCACCTTCCCAATTTGCTTCAAGTGGATTAGAATAGTTTTATCACTAACACCGGAGCCTGCAGCTAACTCGGACGTGGTTTGCGATGGATCCGCTTCCACAATAGCCTTCAATTCTTCATTATCAACTTTGGTCTCCGGCCGTCCACGAGGCTCGTTCTGCAGGTCGAAATTTCCAGAACGAAAACGTTGGAACCAAAAACGCACTGTGTTTTCTTTTGCGACACCGTCACCATACACATCATTAATCCTTCGAGCCGTTTCTGCAGCACTGGTGCCACGGTGGAACTCGTACTCGTAAATAACGCGATATTTCATGTTTTCCATTTTGTAAACAGAGTGACACGTGACAGTGAAAGAAGAAAAAACAAATGAATTAGGGGGTTTGAAACACAAGTGCATGAGTAAATAGCTGTATGAATTTGAATTTAGAATTCCTAACCATAAAGGTAATATTTGAGATCAAAGTGGCCAGTACGACAAAACGCCAATTTCATATGTAAGGACCTAATATATGCCTTATTATGTCTATGGAAGTTTGCAAATTTTGAATCACGGCAATCACCGTGCACTTTTTTGACAACCGCTAGATAGTCAACTGACAGCTAGATACATAGATAACTAGATAGACAGCTGCCAATTTAAACCTGCAATCTTCGAATAAACCTATGAGAAGAATATTCTTTTTATTCTTCTTTCGAATTTATGTCTGAAATATCAAACAAGTATTAGTACAGTCAGAGTTTGACTTTATTCAACAAGGATCATAGGAAGTAAATAAGAATTGATCGCGTCACTTATATCACGCGATTTAGATAACATCCGACGGGCCACCATAACTCACCGGCCGCGACTAGCGACTTCCGGCTCTCTCACACGAGGTTATGTAGGTGGCGTTTGTAGCACCAAATGGATAGTAAAAAAAACAGTTTCAAAATGTGACAATCGTACATTTATATTATGATATCCTTGCAATGTAATGAAATGAAATGAAATTAAATTTATTTATTGTGGAACAATAACATTTTTTCTTTTACAATGGTAGCGATGATAATGCAAAAGTTAAAAACTGCGTTGCACATATCAACGCCCGCCTCCGATATTAAAATACAGAGTTCCAGATGAAAGAAACTACTAGGTATAAAAGATACTACATAAAAATAAAATAAACTACACTTAAATATCCAATCGATTGTGTATATAAGTCCTCACTTATATACACAATAGTGCGTAAACATACGTATGTTTGTGAGTGTGAAATTTTGTGTGGGTGTGTGTATGTATGAATGTGAGCGTGTATGCGTGCGTGTGTGTGTGTGTGTGTAAACAAACAAAAATGACAAACCACTTTCAGAAGATTTTTAGTTTCTTCATAAGTGAGCGAATGAAGCCAAGATAAACATTTTAATTTACAGGAGTAATAGTTTAATGAGTAAGTGTGTAAAATAGAATTTACTTTATTATACACGAAGCAACTTAATCGCAAATATTGACGCTTGGCGATTGCAGTCCGGGTCCTTTTTTTTGTAGTGCATACGGAGCGACATCCTTGCAATGTAACACAGTTGCTACATTTTGTAAACTTTGCAACTTCGTATCAATAGTCCCAAAAAACCATAATTTAATGTTGTATGTTTTATTCTTAAGCCTTGTGGTTTTAATAATTGAAATTAAATAAAAAATAAATACTTGTAATTAGAGTAGCAAGGAATCAGTTCAACTTAATTAGCCTTCGACACTCTAATAACACTAAGGTGAATTAAACTTTGCGTTTTTTTCGTAGAGTCTATCTCCTTCTGATGCTTCGGTTGCGGGGCGAAACGATTGTTGAGTTTGTAATAGTGAACGTGTGTAGTGCTTGTGTATTGTGGTAGCAATGGTGGAGGTTTGTGCATGTGTTTTTACGAATCCTGTAACGGGTATGAAAAAACGGATAGTCTACTATATATTTAGCACTATATATATTTTCTATTTACTGTATCGCGGATCATAGCAATATTACTTTTGTGAATTAAACATTGTACCTACTGTGTAGAGCTGTGATAGCCCAGCGGTGAGACCGTGCGACTTTTTCGAGGGGAACACGTGTTTAAACCCGGGCCACTGAGGTTTTCTATTAAAACTCCTGTGTCTTATTGATAATTGCAATTAATCACACTCTTTTCGGTGAAGGAAAACATCGTGAGGAAACCTGCATATCTCTAGAGAATTTTGGAGATATGTGTAACCTACCAAACAGCATTGGAGCGGCGTGGTAGGTCTTAGCTCCAACCCTTCTCTCCAGAAACGGAGAGAAGAGGCCTATTCCCAGCAGTGGGATTGTAACAGGTCGCTACTTTTACTGTGTACATTGTGAGATCTTCAACCATCAATTGTGGCAAACTATTGTTGGATAAATTAGTACCGAATTGAGTTTTGTTAGTCTGTGCCGGATGTCACTTGGGTTGATGGCTATTCAACCTCACGTGACATCCGTCAGAGAACTGTAAGACGAAAACACATCATTTTTGACGGGGAACAGGCACCATCTTTTAGAACGGGCTGATTATGTTTTCATGTAAACGGGCAGTTGTTGAAGAATATATTGTGTATCAGGTACTCGAAGTTTCATTTCTGGCAAAGCCTGAATTGTTATCCTTACAGTTCCGAAGCGGGATGAACAGAGATTATACATAGTTATCTCTTCACGCTCACATAAAAAGAAAAAAGGAAAAACGTAAGTACATTCAATTGTTTTTTCTTTTCTCGTAAATGTCATACTTTTCAGGCGTTGGATCTCGTATGGTTTTCATCCATGAGAAATATTAAGTTTTATTTATGTAGATTGGTAATATAAAGTATAACGTGTTAAATTTAAAAATTATCATTTGGCATTAAGCGTTCCTGACTTAATGTGAACTTATTTATTTTACATGGTATGTATGTCTAGTTTATTTTGTCTTTCAAGCACATTATAGCTATGTTTGCTTAAATTGTTATATTTAAAAAAAACACATATGTTGTACCAGATAATACTAGCCGTGGAAATATATATCATTTATGAATATATCAATCATTTTTTTACCATCTTAATCGTTTTCAAATTCTAAGCTGGGATTGTCAGTTTCAGAAATGTCGGAAGTAGAAATTAATGACAATAGACAACATAATCAAACTTTTACCACCAATGACGAATTAAGTGGAGATGAAGGGTTTAATAGATTGGAAAAGAATGACGTGCTCGGGGCAGAGGGCCAAAGAACGCCCAGGTTTGAGGGTCAAGGGGCGCCCAGGTTTGAGGGTCAATGGACGCCCATGTTTGAGGGTCAAGGGACGCTCAGGTTAGAGGCTCAAAGGACGCCCAGGTTGGAGGGTCGTGGAACACCCAGGCTAGAGGGTCAAAGGACGTTCAGCCCAGAGGTCATACCATCTAGGTGTCCACCCAAATTACAAATTGCTGGGATGCCGCCCAGGTTAGAGGGCAAAGGAGCGCCCAGGTCTGAGGGCAAAGGAGCGCCCAGGTCTGAGGGCAACAATGCATCTATATCAAAGGCACGGTTATTATCGAGGAAGAGCGAGAAGGCAGGATTTGATACGAATAAAACGCGATGTCAACAGGGACGGCCAGGAAAAAAAAGGAGACTTAGAGAAAGGTACAATGATGATGAGAATTTTCCTAATTCTGATTCGGATGTTACCTCTAGAGAGGTAGGCGCAGAATAGCAAAACGTGCGCCTTGGCGAAGGCATTACGACACCAGTTCTAGTTCTCATGAATCACCACAACATTCCTCTAATGATGTAAATGATAAGAAAGTTAATTTTGATACTAATAATATTTTAAAATAAGTTTTTGCATATGTTAAATAGTGTTAAGAGTTCAGAAAAGTCTAAATTGTCATTTAATACCAATGTTATTCCTGACTTTGATCCCCTGACAAGGGAACAAACTGTTTTAACATGGATTAGGAAAGTGGAGGAATGTGCTGAAATATATGGGTGGGATGATAGGGAAACCGTTCACTATGCTCTTCCAAAATTAGCTGGGGTGGCAAAAACCTGGTATCAAGGGTTACCTTCGTTATTGTATACATGGTCTGAATGGAAGAAGAAACTAATAGAATCATTTCCTTGTCGTGAGGACTACGCTGAACTCTTGACTGACATGTTAAGTAAAAGAGTAAAATATGGGGAATCATTGGAACACTATTACTATGCTGAAATGAACTTACTTAATAGGTGTAGGATAATAGGTAAACAAGCGGTGGATTGTCTCTTGCACGGAGTAGACGATAGAGCCATTAAAGTAGGAGCTCATGCAGCTCAATTTAATGAGCCAGAGCAATTGCTCAAATATTTTAGGACTGTTCGGGCCGGGTCTAGTAATAACGTACAGAATAAGGGTGATTGTAGAGTACTGGTAAATAATTATAAATCAAGTAATTCTCAATCAGGAACAATTAATAAGACTATACGTTGTTTTAACTCCAATGGAATAGGACATCCTAGCTTTAAATGTGATAGAACCCTCGTTAAATGTTCGAAATGCGACCGGATGGGACATGAAGCTTCTAATTGTTTTAGAAATAGATATTCAGTGGACAAGGTGACGACAAATGAAAGTCAAGCAAAGGACAGACCTGGAAAAAAAGTTTCTGAACTATGTGTCGTAGATAATCACAATGATAAATATGTTTTAGAGATTGAAATAAACGAAAATCCAATAAAATGTCACGTAGATTTAGGAAGTCAATGCTCGCTTATAAATCTCAGTAGTGTCAAAAATCAGAACCTTGGAGTAAAAAATTCTGTAAACTTACCATTACTTCGCGGTATTGGTGGGCAATTAATTAAACCATTGGGTGTTGTTGAAGTAGCAGTGAAAGTTCAAAGTGTATTAGAAACCATAGACATGTACGTTGTAGAAGATTACGTTTTGACTTATCCGACTTTATTAGGACATTCATTTACTGAACGACCTAATATCTTTATAACTAAAACTCCTAATGAAATAATTTTTAAAAGACTTGGGGGTAAGATACATTTATTAGCTGACAAAGAATATCGTATATGCCCCAATACTCTGTGCACTGTAAAAGTTAATTCTAATCCTATTTTTGAAGGATCATTGAACATAAACGGATCTCTTAGTGGACCTTCAGGTAAAGAGTACTACCTTTTTCCAGGACAATTTATGTTCAAACAAGGTGAAGGTACTATACTTATCTATGATATCTCTGCTTGTGACATCACTATTAAAAAGGGTATGCTAGTAACCCGGGCCATCGGAAATAACCCAATTCTGCCGCAATATTTTAATTGTTGTAGTATTAATATTGAAGGGGAAACAATACAAGATCTTAATTGCAATAATAACATAGAAAAACATGAACGTGACCAGTTACAGAAATTATTATTGAGATATCAGACTTGTTTTTCCACAGGGATGAAGGATCTTGGTTTTACAAACACAACTGAAATGATTATTGATTTAGAAAATACAGAACCGGTAGTATATCGACCATATCGTATGTCTTTTTCCGAAAGAAACATAGTGAGGGATATGGTTCAAGACATGATAGACAGTGGAATAGCGCGCGAATCCTCTTCTCCTTACGCAAGCCCGATAGTATTGGTTCAAAAGAAAACAGGAGAAAAACGTTTATGTGTGGATTATCGAGCCTTAAATCGCAAAACAAAAAAAGATCATTATCCCCTTCCACGCATAGAGGACCAACTCGACCGACTTGCTGGTAACTCTCTGTTTACTAGTCTTTATTTGGCCTACGGCTATTACCAGATACCAATAGCCGAAGAATCACGTCATAAGACTGCTTTTGTTACACCTGATGGGCAGTTTGAATACAATAGGATGCCTTTCGGTCTAGTAAACACTCCATCAGTGTTCCAAAGAACTATTAATAAAATCCTATATGACGCAAAAATAAAATATGCGCTTGTTTATATGGATGACATATTAATACCTTCAAAAGACTTTGTCGAAGGGTTATCTAGATTAGAAGAAGTGTTACGACTTCTTAAAGGTGGTGGACTTACTTTGAGATTGAGGAAGTGTCACTTTTTCCTGGAAACAATAGACTTTTTGGGGTTCGAAGTTAGCTCCAAAGGTATCCGTCCAGGCAGTCGGAAAACTGAAGCCGTAAATAATTTTCCTAATCCCCGTAATCTGCATGAATTAGACAATTTCTAGGTCTGTCAGGTTTTTTTAGATGTTTTATAAAGAATTATGCCCTTTTAGTATCTCCGTTGACAGACCTGTTAAGAAAAAATGCTATTTGGATTTGGACGGATAGACAAAATGAAGCTTTTAACACAGTTAAAAATTTACTAAGCGACCGTCCGTTGCTAGCCCTGTATCACCCAATGGCGGAAACGCAGCTTCATACGGACGCAAGTAAAGTTGGGGTAGCAGGCATTTTGCTTCAATGCGACAAGAATGGCGCTTTTCATCCAATTTCATAATTTAGTCGAAAAACTACAGCAGAGGAGAGCAGGTTACATTCATATGAACTAGAAACCCTCGCTGTTGTTGCATCGTTGAAACGTTTTAGGGTATATCTTATAGGAATCCCGTTTAAAATCCTTACAGATTGCAATGCTCTTAGGACAACTTTAATTAAACGGGATCTGATCCCTCGAATTGCGAGGTGGTGGGTGCAGTTCCAAGAGTACGATTGTACAATCGAATATCGCTCGGGTACAAAAATGGTCCACGTCGATGCACTAAGCCGAAACCCATTGGAAGACTTTGAAACTGATACCCACGTGTTGGACATACTTTCTGTTCAATGTGAGCAGGATTGGATTACTACAGTGCAATCAGCAGACGAGGAAGTTAGACGTATAAAAGAGATCCTTACTGACGCTACCACAGAAACTGCAGCTGACATACATAAAAACTATAAATTCAAAAATGGTCGGGTTTATCGCATTGTGGACGATGCACTAAAATGGTTGGTGCCTCGAGGGGTACGATGGCAAATAGTTAAAAAGAATCATGATGATATTGGTCATTATGGATTTGATAAGACTCTGCAACGTATACGAGACCACTATTGGTTCCCAAAAATGCGCCGTTTTGTAAAAAAATATGTTCAATCATGTTTAGAGTGTGCTCATCACAAAGCCCCTGGTGGTAAACACGAAGGAGAATTACATCCTATAGAAAAGTTTAGCATACCGTTTCATACTATACACGTTGATCACATGGGACCGTTTATAAAGAGTAAAAAAGGCAATTGTTATTTACTGGTAATGGTCGATAGTTTTACAAAATTTGTAAACATAGCAGCTGTGAAGAGTACGAAGTCGCTTACAACGATAAAAGCATTAAAAGACTACATTCAATATTTTGGTGTACCCTCACGGCTAATTACGGACAAAGGGAGCAGTTTTACTAGCAAGACTTTTAAGGATTTCGTTTCAACTTTCGGTATCAAGCATATTGTTAATGCCGTTGCAACTCCTAGAGCCAATGGACAAGTTGAACGTTTCAATTGTACTATATTGAATGCATTGGCTACTTCGTCTCAAGGCAAAGACGACAAATCCTGGGATGACAATTTACTTGATATCCAAATCGGTCTTAATACCACCAAACATAAAACTACAGGGAAAACTCCATCTGAATTACTGTTCGGATTTAATATTATAAGTAGGTCGAAAGGTATGTTAAGTGCAATCATAATAGATACTAGTAATCTACGAAACTCCCAAGAATTAGGAAAATTACGGCAAGAAGCATATGACAACATCAAAGTGCAACAGACAAAGGATTCGGTTAGATTTAACAAAAACAGAAAAATTGGAACAAAATATAAAATAGGGGATTTAATCAGAGTGAAGAGGCAGGTACCACATGATGGCAAATCGCAAAAACTCGTTGTTAAATATCAGGGCCCTTACCGCATAGTAAAAGTGCTTCCTAATGATCGGTTTGTAATTGAAGACACCCCCTTAACTAAAAAGAAAGGTCGTAAATATGAAAGTATAGTAGCACTTGACAAAATACAGCCTTGGTTAAATTTTTGTAGACAATCTGAAAGTAGCAGTGAGGATAATGTAACGGAGAACGATAAACAAATACAGTAGCTTCATTTTTTTTTATAGCCTTACATTGATTTCTTTATTTACAATATGATCAAAATGTTATAATTATTTACTTACCTTTACAAAATTAGCATTTAATTATATCGATTCAAAATATTCAATAATAATATATTGTCAAATTTAACTTAAAATAATTGGAAATTGTGCTTATGTTATTTCTTATATTTTAATTATTTAACTATTAATACGATTTATTATAAATGAGTAATTTTGATTTAAATATTGATTTTAATCTATGCGGAGATTTTAGTTTATTGCTTATTTGATGTTATGGAATTATTTGATTTAATGTTATGTTATTAATATGCCTGGGAATATTCTGATTTCGTTGTGTTTTTGTTTTGTGTATATACTTCAATTAACGCGAGAGGACTTGCGTTGAACAGGATGGCCGAGTTGTTGGATAAATTAGTACCGAATTGAGTTTTGTTAGTCTGTGCCGGATGTCACTTGGGTTGATGGCTATTCAACCTCACGTGACATCCGTCAGAGAACTGTAAGACGAAAACACATCATTTTTGACGGGGAACAGGCACCATCTTTTAGAACGGGCTGATTATGTTTTCATGTAAACGGGCAGTTGTTGAAGAATATATTGTGTATCAGGTACTCGAAGTTTCATTTCTGGCAAAGCCTGAATTGTTATCCTTACACTATTACGTCATAAGCTATAATTGTACTAGCTGTAAATTTAAAACGTGATTTTACATAATTATAATATTACCTATTTTTTTTGTCCTGGCAATAGTGTTTCTGTAAAAAGGCGTAATAATTTAAAGATAGGATGAATGCCTCATGAATATCATTTGTTTTTTAGCGTGCTTATACACATTGTCTAATATTTGTAGTATATAGGATTGTCATTGAGCAGCGTATGTCTGTGAGCGTCAATTAATTTACTTGTAATTATAATGTTTTTTTAAATAGTAATAAATAAGTATGGTCATTAATTGTTATAAATTAAATATATTATTTATATTATTATATATTTGCAATTAAAAAAGTTTGCAATTAGATACTTCGAAAGCGTGCATTTAAACGCTTGCAGTGTGAAACGCCTTTCATATAGCTCCTTCCTCGCGGGCCGCCAAGCTTTATTGTTTTTTTATGCTCCAGCTGAATCACCCTCTAAAGTGTTTTTTATCTGCGATCTTTCAATATTCCGCTTTTTGTTTTGTGTCCTGGAAAAGAGAGGTCATTTAGAAACTCAAAATATATATTTACTTTAGTGCTTTGATTGAACATATATTCCGCGATAATGTATAGGAAAAACCATACTCTGACCATATACCTTCGGCTCCGTGGGTGGCGGTTTCGATTCTCACCGAAGATCTATTTTTTCTAAAAACAATTTGTTGGTTTTTTACAATTAGAGTTTATATACTGGACTACGATATAAGATAAAGATTTGTCCTTCGGTAATGGGATATAGTTTGTGTTAGTAGAGCACTTAGTAGAACATATATTAAGACTAAATTTGACACATACATTTCGTTACACGTACCTCTGCCAATAAATCTCAATGACAAGAATTACAATGGAGACGACGGCACCTTGAGCAAGTATGGCAAACGCAGGTGCCGCTTGACCCAGAGTCAGAGCTCGCGGAGTTTGTCCAGAGCAAGTGGGGATGGCGCCCCTAGTGCGAGCACGTGATACATCGATAAAGCCACGTTCTCGGAGACGCATGAGACTGGAAATACAAAGAATGTACTAAAGTTATAATATGATAATATAATTTTGCTTTAGTAAGGTGACGGCCTATTACTATCCGACTGCTGGACTGGAGAAGAGCTGGAACTAAGACTTCAGCACACTTTTTTATACAATTAGAACCGCTTATGGTTCACGTCGCCTGTCGGCGACAGGCAGTGCTTATGTCGGACTCGCACCGGCTAAAACGACCTGTGTGCTCCACCCCGGGGTAACGGGGACAGGATACCGTGGTACACATTGTTTTGATTTAGATATTTTTGTGGGAACGGAAAATGAAAGGGGAGCACAAATTATTTTATATTCGGACTTCCCTAGACAGGGATCCGGCAGAATATCAATGTTGTTGGTATTCTTTTACTTCCAAGACTAAGCTGAGCCAGAACCTTTTCATTGGCACGACACATTCTAAATTTACTTTCTATAAAATGTCTGTTGTTATTGGTCTCTGTGTGCAATCTGTTTATTTTGTGTTGTGTGTATGAATAAAGCTATTCTAATCTATTCTAAATTGTGACACAGATGTATTACTTTGGTGAACCTTCATTTTGTAATTAGTTTTGCGCGTCTCGGAAGGCGGGAATATTGCACAAAATATCCGGTAGAGTACCTGTAGAAGATTGTAGCGACAAGTAAAGTGGTTTAAAAAGGAAGAAGGCTTTCCATTGTAACTGACATACCACCCACCTCCAAACAAAAAACTGCTTATAAGGGCTTCGTTTCTGTGCCATGATATACACGTTAGCTGGTGCCATCATCTGCAGGGATCCCAGCTCACACAGTTCTTTGTCTTCAAACGTTTTGGATATTATTTGGTATGCCGTGTACGGTTCCGCGTGATAGGCGTAGCCTGGAAATAATTAGTATATGACAATTTAGAGCCGACTAAGGTGACCCTTACCAGGGATCAGGAGTTCATCGCGTCTGGCTGTATGTATTTATTAAAAATTAAATAAGTATATATTTACCAATTGTCTGGCATTCATAACACAAATATTAATTTACTTTGAGGATGATCGTGCATGCAATTGCAATCCCATATATATTTATTTATACACAGTGAGTTTTAGTGTTATAACCGAGGATGGGTAGTGTTTTTACAGCTGTATAATTAAACTGTTACTTAAAAATTGTTGCAAAATTTGTTATTCGTAAATGTCGATACCTCCAGATCTGATGAGATTGATTCCTGCCGCCTCGGGCTGGAACAGTGAGGTTTTTCGTTTTGCGTTCGTCACTTTGACTTTCCTAAGGACATCTTCTTTTGGATTCTTATAACCGCTGTAGTAAAAGAACCCCGGATTCTAAAACAATTGAACAAAATTAGAAAGCTATATGTGCTAATTATAATTTAAGACCACGTGATTAACTCGAAAAAGAACCTCGAAAGAATGTAATTAGGTGATCTTACAGTAGCTTTACAGTATATTTATGACAATATAACTTGTGCATTTAAAACATTCAACGTTATTAAATATTGTCGATATAAATTATAGATAGAGTAGAATTAGGTATATACAAGCTTGTGGTTCTTGCTTTGCTTTTATATTCAGGAAAACTTTCACTCTGGCAAGGCGAGGTTTAATAATTTCTTACGTCAAGCCATCCCCTCGTGTACCCAATATCCTCGAACACCAGTTCCAGATCAGAATTTATAAGAGCGTCTATGTTGCCGAGCGTTGGGGCAGCAGCATTGAGCAGCCAGGAGACAACGCTGCTGGTGTAGTAATTATACATCAGCATGCTCATCAGACCCACCACCAGAAGAATCATACGACGGCCTGAAATATGTATTACCACATTAGCTTTTACATAATGACGATAACATGCCTGGCTAACAGCTTATTTATTTATTTATTTATTTATTTATTCTATAGAACTTCCAACAGACTTACACATGTAATTTAAGTAATACGGATCTATGTTACAGCGTTGTTAGTAACATATGAGTCTAATTAGAGACAGTCACAGCGTGCTTAATAGGTTATAAACGCACAATAACTATTATAATTAAAAATAAAAATTAAAAAGGAAAAGCAAAATTTAAATAAAATATGAAATTTAACAAACTTAGGGATGATAATCTGTCCATTTTCTTTGCAAAGTTTTATATAATTGTTTTTTGAAAAAGTTCACAAGGAATCCAAAGCCACTATAAAGTGATGGTAATCCTATTGCTAGGCACAGCAGGCCTACCGTGAACTATTATTGCGACTCAATTGAAGACGTAAACTAAATTGTTTTGCTTTTTCGTACCATGAAGTCTTAAAGACACACTTTAAGTCGTTGCCGATGATCGTTCGGAATGCGTCCTTAGAACATGGTAGTAAAAGAGACAGATTTATCTACATTATATATATTATATATATAACGTTACCCTTTTCAAACTTTACGACCCCAATGCAATGCACACTTTATGGTACGAAAAGAAAGCGGTTCGGTTTAGGTACTGACTTTGAATTGAATCGTTAATTTGTAACCATCAATCAAACAATAATAACGATTAATTTGTAACCGATAATCAAATTGTAAAAAAATATATATTTAAAAAAAAGAATGTCCGCCGAGTTTCTTGCTGGTTTTTCTCGGTAGGAGCAAACTTCCGAATCAGTGGTAACTTCTTGAGAACATTTGACGATTCAAAGTACTGTAAACAGTCTACTTGAATAAAGAATATTTTGAGTTTGAGTTATCTAAAAGTTCATGGTAGGCCTACAGGTCTCTTCTTTCCGTTACTGGAGATAAAGGTCGGAGCTAAAGCCCACCTCGTGGCTCCAATACGGATTGATAGATTGCACATATGCCTAGAGTTCTCTAGAAATATGTAGCTTCTCTCACAATGTTTTCCTTCACCTAAAAGCGTGTGACAAATTACATTATCTATTACGCAAATGTTTTATAAAAAAAACTCATTAGTGCTCACCAGCTACGCACTGGTGTATAGATTATATAGTATTTTTTTGATAAACAATTATATATTATTGAATCATTATAATTGTAATTTGACGATTCGGAAGTGTTTGTAAAAGCCTACTTGAATAAAGAATTATTTGAATTCGAAATTGAAATTCGAAAGAGTCGTTAAGAGATGATTATAATTTATGAAATTAGGCATTACGGTCTATTACGGTTTTATAATAGAAAAATATATATTTTACTGTTATTTCACTGTCCGCGATTGGAGTCTACGAACCTAATTCTAAGAGCAGTTTTACTATCCGTTCATTTCATAACACAAATGCACTACTAATCACCCCTTCCACTACTACACTTAATTAGTACTGCAAACATTCACTACCACAATCTCAACAATAGTTTCGGCCGCAACCTGCCCAGCGATGCCCTGTAACCGAAGCATCATCAGATAGACTACGCGACAAAAAGTATTATTTTTATTAGGAAAATTGTAAAATACAATATACCTTGACTAGAAGATATCTCTTCGAATAGATTAATTCCATCTTCATAAGCTGGAATTTAAAAATAATATATTCGAAACAGAACAATATGACACAAGGGAATACTTAAACTCTCCATTGTTCAAATTTATATAATACATATACTTTGTTATCTAATGTATCACAAAGCCCTCATACTCAAATTTGTTAAAAAGTGTAAGGTAAACCGGGATTAAATCAGTTAACTAAACTTGGAATCGTCATTAGAATCGATTTAAGGAGAAAATGTTTAATGCGTATGTGTAAATACACATTAAAAATCAGAATAGGGAAACAATAATTGGAAAGCAAATGGCAATACTAGCTTAGTTTTCTATAACGACGCACGCTATCGCGTCAAATTTAATGACAATTTTTTTTTCGATTTAACTTTAAATTCTTACCCTGTTGACAGAGAATGGCAAATACACTAAACGTAGCATACAAGCCTGGCTCCTCTCTGTCCTCCAATACAGCGGCTACAGCCAGTATCAGGGTGAATAGAGCACATGCAAGTATAGTCAGCCACCACACATCGGGTGAGAGTGGTGTCAAGAAACGATTCTCGTAGTCTCCGACTCCTTTATCTAAGATTAAGTAGTAAAACTTTGTTCTGGGGAATAAAAAAAACATAGATAAAATATGTACTTCTCGATTTAAGTTGTTTCACATAATTCCATGGTTATAAGACTTGTACTATAGAGTCAGAATGTTGGCCAATTAAATAGGCAGAAAGAAGAGTGCATGCAAATGAGATGAAAAATTTAAGGTGGATGGTGTCACAAGATTAGATAAGATACAAAACGAGTATATAGGGGAAAGTTTAATGTTGCGCCCATTTATAGAATAGACAAGAAGTAAGATGGTATAATGTAATGAGGAGGGATGATCAAATGGGGGAAGTTATGTGACCAAAAGAGTATCAAATATGTATGTGGATGGATATATGACTAGGAGGAGGCTAAAAAAGGGATGGTTGTATTGAGTGAAGTATGACATTAATATAAAAGGAGTAGCGCCAGCGTTGCTAAATGATATGAGTGAATAGAAGTTAAAAACTAGTTTTGCCAAATCCCACTTAGAGTGAGATAAGGGCGGAAGAATGAGAATGATGATTACATGGATTTTCCTAAAAATATTCTAAACATGTTCTCCTTTAACGTAAAGTGCAATATAAAATGTAAATATCAATACGGCACAAACAGTTTTCGTTAAAATCACTCTAGGTTTAAAGGATCATACGGTCTATCCATGGATTGTAGGAATTTATATTTATATTTATACTGATTTTACTCTAGTGTTGTAGCTGGAGGGAAAAATACATCCACCCAATCCAACCACTGTGTGAAGATTCTGGCGCAAGTGCAGGAAATATCTTGCTCGCCCCAGTACAGGGAGTTAGTGACTGCCTGCAAAAACATTAAATAACTAATGTAGATAAAAACCAAAAAGAATATCATTTTTGCAGATGCACAATAAAATATATAATTCACCATCCGATGTAAAAATTATAAGATAGTATTATTTTAAATATTCTCTCTGACAATACGTACTACTTTTTACGTCTTACTTTGAAAATTACTCTTATTATAAGTTAAATTACAATAAAAATTACAAATATTTTAATAGCCATTGAACAAGGTATCAGAACAGTGAAATTATTACTCACAAAAGTAATAATATTCATTTGTAAAAAAAAATAATAATACTAAGACTTTTGTATTATAAATATTGGATTATTAGATGCCATAGCGACTTGATCACTAACTTGTCTTACTCTGACAAGCAGGGACAATCTAGTTTGGATGTTACTGATAAGGTTTGTGTATGTGCTAAAATAGTTCCTTTTCTATCCGCATTGTGTGTCCTCTTCCTAATCATTTACATATAGTGTAAGCAACTTGTTAAATTAAAAATGAGGATGTAGTATTCGAGAAGCTTACTAATGTGGAATTCCTTTCAGGCGTACCAATCCATTTGCCCGCAATTGTGTATTTGAATCTGAAATATGAGTAATAGAACATTTGAATTTATAATAATTACATTTTTTGCTTACAAAATGTTTTTTTTTTCAATTTTCACTTTAGTAATGTACTTCTCCAAGGAATAATGTTAATTTGTTTCAAATGTAATTTGATGTGCATTATATATATACTAGATTATACATACATATTATAAGCTTGTGACACCTGTGCTGCGACTGAATAGACTTAGCATTTGCGGGCTTGCGTATAAGCTCTTATAATGAAATTCCGCACTGTTTGCAATACGCTAAAACGTAAAGTACATAGTTCAAGATAATATATCATTAGATATGCTTTGATTTAAAATTACATTCGTACAAGACAGCAGCTTTATTGTACACTGTCAATAAAATAACGTTTGAACAGTTTAACCGCAGACATTCTAGTTATTCTTCTCGATGAGATCAACATTTAAAACCAGTGGTAGCTACATTAAAAATTTTGACGTATTAAAAGTATTTGCAGAAGTTTTATTTCGAGTATTGTGATGTAAATGTGTTTCATAATGATGTGAAAAGAGTGTTTAATATAACAAATGAGTATATAAGAGGAAGTCTGAAAGTTGCGGCTATTATAGGAATGACATATGAGAAATGCAAGATTAATCTACACTTATTATAAAACTAAGTCCCAAAAAGCTGTCTGTCTGTATGTAATCGATTTTCTCAAAATCTACTGAACCGTTCTTTGTACGGTTTTCACCAAAAGATAGTGTAATACTTTCAAATAGTTTACATAAATAGTACATGTCAATATTATGTAAATAGTGTTAAGATCGCGCAGTTGTTAAAAAATTTGCTTGCTGGTAGCTTTAGTCGCGTGCGCTGCGTAAACCAGCAGAGATACGCTAAAGTAATATGCCAGAAAATCTATAAAAATACTACAAAAAAGTCCCAAGTAGCATATCTCTATCTCTCAAGGTTAACTCAGAATACCTACTTTTATGTTCAAAATTTTTAAAACGGGAAAAGTTTTGAAAAAATCACTGAAATTTCACGCGGGCGAAGCCGTTGTAGGCATAGCTAGTGTACGCGCCGCTTGAATATATATTTTATTTATTAGTCTATTACACTCTTAAGCATCTCGTGACCTCCCTGACCAATCCCATCCATTCTCCCGTTTCGCCATTCTCTCGCCCGCAAGTTCGCATCGCAACCACCGCCGCTACTTCGAGAGTTGGTTGAACGCATCACGCATTTTGAAAACTACGCATTTTAAACCCTTAAAAAAGTGTATAGCGCGCACGGGAGTGAGTGTAGTGACCTGTGAACGTTATTAACACGAAATTACCGCAAATAGACTGTAGTGACATTATCGAAGAAACGGGAAGAGAAGAAACCCCATCTCCAGGTACCTACTTACCTACAGCTAGTATAAATATAACTATGAATATATAAACATATGGGATACTTAATGCTGATACTGAAATATATACTTAAATGTGATTAGGGGAAAGGGGGGTGGGGCGTTATGATAAAGAGATTGATGGATTGTGTGAAGTATGAGATGCATATCATCATCATTATCATCATATAGAAAGGAGTAGCAACAAAATTGACAAATGAGAGATTGGTAGAGAAAAACATGTTGTGCCGACAACACTTAGAGTGGGGTAATGAAAAGAGAATGATGACAAGTTTTTACTGTTTTTAATATAGCATATAAATATATTCATAGTATTTAGGTGTCGTACCTGAAGTTGTGCTCCTCTTTAAGCACCAACAGCAATTGGGCGACAACTTTGGTCATGACTGACACACCAGCCGTGTAGCCAACATCCAATAACATTTCCGACTTAAATACATCGGGACTGTTTAAAGACTAAAACCAAATTACTATGTAAAAGTAATAATAAAATTATTTTGCTATAATCCGCGATAAACTAAATAGAAAATATATGTATATAATGCTAAATGTAGAGTTTCCGTTTTAATACCTTATACATGCAGGACAAACCTGTACCACCGCGACAATAATACACAAGCACTACAAAAATTCACTATCACAAACTCAACAATCGTTTCGCCCCACAACGGAAGCATCGTCAGGATCAGATAGATTCCACGACAAAATCGCAAAATTATAGCAAAATCATTTAATTATTAATTTTGTATTATAGATCTCCGCAAAGTAATTCTTAATTCTATACTTTATTTTAATTTGTATGTGATAAAAATTTCAAAAAAAATAATTAAATCAATTAAAATTAAAAATATTAGGCAGACAGACTTTTGAATTAATGGTATTGGGATTCTTTTATCTGAGTCGTAATTATAAATACTTACAACTGTAACGCATCGCAGAGTCAAATTGTGAAAGTTCCATCGTTCGTAATATTTGAACGGGTTCAACGACATGCTCAAACCTGAATATGGAAAACACGACTTAAAATGAATGTTTCAACGTTGTGTCATCCATACCAATATTATAAATGAGAAAGTCTGTCAGTCTGTTACTCTTTCACAGCTAATCCACTATGATAACGATATGATTTCACCTTTATCTGGACTCCATATTCCTGCGTGTCTCTTCTCCAATCCATTACCTTGAATCTTTCCAAAGTTAAATACATCCATTAGTTCAAAACCGTTTCCTGTCAAATTACATTCAATGCTATTATATATGTAGCAATCGGTCATACGTTTAAGGCATTGATTTTGGCCCACCGGTCTATATGCCATAAGCGTAGCATTCTTTAAAATAAGTAGGATTACTTGTCGTATTGTTACCTTCGTTGTAGGAAATAATAATGTCAGCATCAATACTCAAATTTGATATTTCTAAAATATCCAGTACAGGTGTCTTCAAATAATTATTATACAAATTAGAATTATCTAAAATTAGCCAAATGTGCATAGCGTCGAATAGTACCGCTCTCGATGCCTGCAACGTTAAAACGTATTAGTGGACAATTTTCACCACAGTAATAAGGTTGATGATATCTACCTAGTACCAGCAAATTTGTGCAATGATATCATTGTTATACCTTGTATTTACGTACACAAACTCGTCGTAAAGTCGTCTCCTAACGGCAATAGTATCGTGGCATTTGACGAGCAAAATCTATAAAACTCGCAACGCACCCGCTGAGACACGTGACAGACTCGCCGCGAGTCCACCGCTATACCCGACGTCATCGCCGCAAGCCCGCTAAGAAACGCGACGGACTCGACGCACACCCGCTACGAAACGCGATAGACTAAACGCGCACTCCCTACGAAACGCGATGGACTTGACGCGCACCCGCTACGAAACACAACCAAATACGAATGAATTTGCAAGATTCCCTAATGGAATACCGACATTTCGTAGAAATAACCCAACGATATTATATAGGAATAGTAGCACTGCAATTGTGGAGCAGATGCCTTATTAATGATCAGTGTCAATTTCCTACAATAGCTACAATAATGAAAAGACAAACTAGATTAATTTATGCATTTCGATGATTGTACCTTTTCCAGTATAATTTCCATGCCATCGCAGTTTCCATCCAATAACACCCCAACGGGAACATTCCACTGCCGCAAACTTTCTTCCAAGTTCTCATCGGTGTCCTTATTAATTACTTTCATTGAAACTCTGATACCTTTACTTATAAAATTTTGTAATAACTTCTTATTTTCTGAAGAAAACAATACGTAATATATCCATATTTAAAACTGTTTGAAATCATTTAAAAAGAAGAAATGCAAAGCCATTATAATCTTAAAAAAGGAGCGCGGATTTAAAGCCCGGGGTTTTTTTTAAATAAAAGTTTGTTTTTAATTATTACACTGTATGCATTAATTTGTTTAACTCGAATACGATGCCTTTCGAATATGATTCCCAGCTCTGAGATACTAGAAAGCAGTTTTTTAAGAAAAAAAGACAATGAAAGAACAACTGTATAAATATGAATCTACGAAAGAACAAATATCTAAACCACAGTTATCTCTAAGAGTACATTAAAATTCATCTATCAAACTTGACATATTGAAATAGTTAAAATTTTATTTACCATTTGGCGAATCGCATCCGAAATAACATAAAAAAGAAACATTTTTGTTTTTAAAATAAGATACAACAAAATTGTCATCCACCGCTCCTCCGATTCCATGTTGTAAAGCCAAACTCATTATTATGACAATCGACCACATGATAATCTGTGTAATATATTACCTACAAGAGATATTCAAATTAGACATATATGAATGGTTTATGTATAGAAACTGGCTATACTCTAGCTGAATTATCCTAGGGGAGTTCCCGCCGCGATTAGGTCGTGTAAAGGGCTCATGAATAAGTGCCTCAGATGGGCTCAACACTAGTTTGGCGATAGAATAAGACGTATACCCGGTTTTTATACATAAAATATGATTTTTTTTATTGCGTAAAAGGGGATCTTTTGACTATAATCATGCCTGATGGTAAGCAATGATACAGTTTAAGGTGGTACGCGCATGCCTAGAAGATGCCTATTCGCTCTTGCTTTGAAGATACCCATAATATATGACTCTGGAAAAATAGATGCCCGGAGAGAATTCCATTTTCTTGCCGTGCGCAGTAAAAAAAAAGACGCGAAGCGCTTCGTGCGCCTTCGTGGGATGTCGATAACGTAAGGGTGGAACGTCTCCCGGTGCCTAGGGATGCTTTGATAGAATGGTGATGGAGGGACAGGGTTGTGGAGTACTTCAGCACATTCTCCGAAATATATCCTGTAGAATACCGAAAGACAGGCAACCCTGCACGGATGTTGAAGACTGCATAAAATATGAATAATACTCACGATAGTTTAAATTCTCATATGACTAGAAGATTTTAAACTTTGATACTTATATTTATAGAATCACTAATGGCACCTGCGACTTCATGCACGTCGACTTTGACTATGCATATGATTCTTAAATAGCGATCATACCCTAGCTCTCATTACAGACCATTGGTGGCTGAAATTACTCATAAACCATATTTACGATCAATTGCGGGTAATCGGTTTGTTTTGCTTGTCAATCATTTGTGACATTGAAGGGCAATTTTTGCTGAACGTTTTGTGATATGAGCTTCATATTCAAAATAAAATTTATTCAAATTTAAATAATTTTTTATTCAAACAGAATAACAACAATAAACTCGGTGGATACTATCAAAACACAATGACACGTGATATATTAATCGTTGCAGCCTGGTCACTGACTGCAGTTAAAATATGTTATTATCAATATTGTATATTTAGATTTTGTTTTTGTACTGTATTTATATTAAACAAAATTAGAAAAATTTATCATGCAAATTTGTGGTGTCATCATTCTCCTACCATTATCCCACTCTAAGTGGGGTCGGCACAACATATTTTTATCTTCCATTCTCTTCGATCATTCGTCAACTCTGGCGCTACTCCTTTTATATACATTACACAAACTAACCATCTCTTTTAATCCTTTTGTATCCCTTTACGAAAATTACGCATTGCATGTACTAAAGAGAGATGAGAATTTTAAATATAATATATCCTACTTAGATACATATGCTATGGCTATTCAACTTATGCTTATTGTCAAACTTCACGTTTTTGTTGTTATACTACATATCCTAGTTAAAAATGGTTGTAAAAATAAGGCACCAGGAACAAAGTGATTGGCTGTATTCAAAAAGGAACATCGGTAGTAAACAAGAGTTGATCGCGTTATTAATATCACGCGATTTAGATCGCCTCGATTACTCACCAGGCCGCGACAGGCGATTTACGACTGCCTCACACGAGCAGCGTTTTACTCGCGTTCGGACAAAACTTTTAAGTACAAACTATGGCTTGTACTAAGAAATCAAGGAAAATATATTATTTGTCAGCAGACAGTTCCGAACGTGTCCAGTATGTACATTAATTTGTTTCATTTCTTGCCACTATTGTGTAGTTAGGGTCCAGTCCATCGAAGTACCATACTTACATCAGTTTATCATCAGACCTTCACATCCACGAGTCGTTGCCTGCACCTAAAACTTCAAACATTTACGATGTCTAAGTTTCCGTACAATAATCGTTTATTAACAAAGTTAAAATTTTGATTTTATAATAATTATGTTTAAAATGTTAATGCATTTTTTTAGCAAATACAAGCTGGCCTGTGTTTATAAGTACTTCAAGTTTATTGTGCATTTTACAATATCAAAAATATTTGGAAAATGTAGTCAGTACGTTTTGGTATGCACTATCAAGAACAATTGTAGCTCTGTATCTCTGGTCTTCTTCATAATTAAAAGAAAACAGACTACCAGAAAAATAATACTCAATTTTAAAAACGCGCTTCAATTCCCTCATTCCCGTCAACCTTCACGAACCGATGCCCTCTGGAAGGTGTCGCTTCCTCGTCTAATTTTGTAAACGTCATAATTTTATTACAGTAATTCTGAATGTAATGAATAATAGATATCGCCGCACGTCACGCGACGCGAAAAACCAAGACATTCATCTTGTGGATGTCTCACTCCCGCTGTGTTTTATAGGAGTCACAATTTCAATGAATAATTTAAACAATACGCAATGCGAAGGAAAATGCTTTTGGGTGGTTGGTGAAAGAAAAACAAAATAGATTAGGAAGTGATGTAGAGATTATTTTGCTATAATCCGCAGTGACATCGCGAAACATTATTATTATTTTTACCATAGACTTGTGCAATTTAACGAAAAATTCTGTAAAAGTAGTGTAAAGTCTGTGTTATAAATATTTTAATAGCCACTGCGTATAAGTATTGGTGAAAAGTCGCAATGACATGATTATTAGAATTAGAAATTATTTATTTTGTTTAAAACAGTTGTGATATACAATGTTTACAAAAACTTATTGATGCCTTAAATACACTTTAAATGTCACCACTAGCAACCAAACTAAGCCTAGCTTGTATTCTTGGTTACTAGTGCCTTGCATTGTCTTATACACTACTAATTTTTTTTTTTTTTAAACAAAATATAAAATAATATTAATTGTGTGTGAGTGTGTGTTTGTGAGAATGTTAAGTGTGAATTTGTGTGAATGTGAGTACGTGTGTGAGTGAATGTTTTTTCTATCTATCCTATGTATGTTGTGTTGGTAAGTGAGTCTTGTTAATTTATGGGATTTATAAATTACTCAATTTTTTATTGTATATATATATTTTATTTATTTATTTGGTTTAGTTATATTATAGATTTTAGGAGGTTTTCTGTTTCGTAATAATCTTTGGTTAACAAGAAATTTGTTACATTTAACTTACATTGTTTTTTGTTATACGGGTAAATTAATACTAACTTGTTTATTTTATTATATAAATACGGTAACAAAAATTTCGGATATTTCTGAGCAAAGAATGTATTACAATTTTGTACGTGGGTTACACGATAAGAACATCTTTTTTCTTTGTATTTAGCACTATATAACAACCCTGAATGCTGTTTGATGATAGCCTGAAGTATGAAATTCTGTCGAACAGTGAGGACTTTAAATTCTTTATAAAGTTTATATGATGGGTAGCGATAAGGTAATCGAAGACTAACTTTTATTAATGCCCTTTGTGCACGCTCCAGTGGCAGAAGATACGTTTTGGGGGCACCTCCCCATGACGTAATGCCATAAGTTATTAGAGACTGGCAGAGTGCAAGGTATACTATTCTTATAGTTTTCTGATCTGCAGAATCTCGCAACCGCTTAAAAACAAATATCAGTTTACGAATACGTTGTGTCAATAGTTCAATATGCTCCTTAAAATTTAAATTTTCGTCAATTACTATTCCTAAATATTTTATTTTTGATGTTTTCTCTATTATTTGGCATGAATATGAATTATACAGTGGAGACGCAGTGCAAGGTGCAATATGTGCTTTAATTATATTAGTGTTAGGAGGTTGTGAAGATTTTTTTATAGTGAAAGTCATTAATTTTGTTTTATCTACATTTACTGTAAGTAGGTTTTCATTAAGCCAATCTGTTACTTTGGTGAAATTTTCTTGGGCATTTATAAAAAGTTTATTCCAAGAGGTATCATTAAATAATAGTATAGTATCATCGGCAAATGCGATTAGTCTACCTTTATGAATTTTCATTGAGCACATATCATTTACATAAATAGAAAATAATGTAGGAGCAAGGACGCTGCCCTGTGGGACACCATATTCTACTGGTAAGAAGTCACTAACATATTGGTCAATTTTCACACACATTTGTCACCCCTGTCATTATAACAGCGTATGCCTTTTGGTTAGCGGCTCAATCCCGAAGTAAGACAGTTTTATGAAAAATTGTGCGTTTTACAGATATTTATATGTTATTAGTATCTGCGCCCGCGTGAAAATCAGTGTTTCATAGAGTTTTTCCACCCAGAATTTTATTCTATATTCCACTGAAAGTCCCATCAAAATCAGTTTATATTTTAGCAGTTTATATTTGGAGAAAATCAGTTCCGACAGCTTCGGGAATTCTGTTTTATTATATGTATATGTAGAGAGTCTTCACGACGCGATGATACCTTCATATGCACACACAATTTCTAGAGTCAGTTGGATGTGATTATTCAATTCTGAGGTACTAATAATTAAAAATGTATGTTGTTAATCTTATTACTTATCCCAATTCAGCAATTCAGCATTCAGCATTATCAGTTTTTCTATTACTTCACTTAGACTAACTAATTGTACGTAAATAATCAATACAAATCAGACTTGTCTACTTTGTCTTTTGTTACAGAATGTTGCAGATGTTTTTATGACAGAAAGGCTAAATTTATTGCTTTTAAGATTTCCGTTTACACGCTTTCAGTGTGAAAAGCCTTTAACACAGCACCTTTACCGTACACCCAAGTATCTTCCTTTTATTGTTTTTTTATCCTGCAGAATCAGCCCTCAAGTGGCTCTATGTTTACAATCTTTCAGTATTCCAAACTGTTTTGCTTTGCCTCCAGTAAAAAGGTAACTTTTCATATAATTTGCATTATACTTGGTGAAAATTTTATTTTTTAAGGGAAACCAAATAAAAAATATTATAGTACTTCTATTAATTATTCTAAACAGATTGTCGAAGTTAATACTGTACTGTGTATTATTCTGTGTTTTTTTCCAAAAAAAGCCTATATTGTCTAATGCTTCACGCCTCGTATTCGTGCAATCCGTTAAACAGTTGCAGCGTTAAGCAATAAAAACAAAGTTAACAAAGTTTCGTCATTATTATATTAGTAAGATAATAAAATAAGAAAAAAAAAGTATATATAAGTAATAAGTAAAGATAAATTTTAAATTTGTATGAATTAGAAATAAAACGCTATTATTATACAATTGTGTTACCAAAGAAATATCACTACGAGTTTACGAGTATCTCCCCCGAGGGACCTATTGGGACTTTCAATAGCTTTCATTCGAGAAGTTGAAACATTTATATATTAACGTTCATGCTGCAGGTTTGATTAAATAAATTGCTTATTTTAAATTTATACTATCGTGAGTAGTATTCATAGTTAATCTGTTGAAACCGACTATACAACGTCTTTTTTTATTGGCTTAGCCCGACTAGATTCGAGCTTCGGGGTTTCGTATCCCGGATGGGCTCAAAACTAGTCGGACTCACCCGATAAAATAACACGTGAGTATAACCGGTTTCTACAGATTAATTGGTAATTTAGCAAATACATATCAACGAAAATTGCTCTTACATTAGTCCTCTTACGTTTTTCGCAGATGATAATTAATGTTTACTTTAGGCTCATTTTCACTAAGGATTTACGTTAGGATCCTGTCACGTAATAAAGTTAAGATCTATGCCTTTTTACTATAAAGTATTTCATTGAATTTTTGTTACTGTTCACCACTAAGCATAATAAAATAAGCAAAAGTTCCCAAACGTACCAATTCAGTAAACTCATCCCTACCACGACTTTGACTGAACCAAAAGCTTTTTAAAAGATATTAGAATTCAAGCCGTCGGCCTGCAATGGTATTTGTGGTGCGTGACTGCAACGTTCTAAACTACAACATGCGATGCCGAATCACAGAATCGGCATGAAAAAGTTATTGCCGATTTTTATGGTAGTGCTATTAGTTCCTACGGTTCTGGGTTCGTTTGTGTTACAATAATTGTTAATGAAGGTACAACATCTAGAAGCAAAATGGTGTACCTTATAGTCTAGAGGCGTGTATCTTGCCGAGCTAAGTAGATACCACTATGGCTACAAGTTTTCGTGCCTTACAATTGTAATTCGAGTTAAAGAAATGGTCACAAAAATTTGACTATTTCTTATTTATTTAACATAAACGCTATAGTGATTATTGCAATGAAACAATATAAATAAAAACCTTTTTTTTTCGTCTGAACACTTGTGATAAATTAAAAAATAATCATTACTCAAATACCTTTTAAGTTGTGAAATTCTATTGTTATTATAATAAAATTCCGCAAATCACTAGATATTTTCTATTACTAAGATAAATTAAGTCAATAGTAATAATAAAATTATTTTGCTATAATCCGCAATAAAAATTTATTTAATAAAAATTATTAAACTAAAAATTTCTTTTCTATTACTGATCTTCGTAAAGTAATGTCTAATTCTATAAATTAGATAAATTAAGTTTTAAATATACTGTTGCAGGTAAAACATATTACACACTCGAAGTTTTGAAATACCCTTAGGGTTCGTACAAGATTGCGACTTAATTTTTTTTTTTAAATTAATCAAGTATATGTGCATGCCTATTATGCAAATCTTTTTGCCATAGTAGTGTCTAGATAATTCGCATCTAACTTGCGGTGTCAAAAGGAGAAATATTTGAGTCCCTTAGCATTACGTCTCAGATGATAATAGCATTTTGAACTGGTGGTAGTATCAGTGGTAGTAACCTAATTTTATTCCGAATTAATTGAAATTTTGGTCCTTAACTATTCAATACAGAGATAGATAATTAAAGCTCAAAATGAAAGCTAAAGAAAATTTCTGTTTGTGTTCGTTTGTTTTATTTAACATATACCATTCAACATCGTTGCAGAGTAGAAATATATAGTTCTTCTAAAGAGAAGTACATATAATGTAATAGGATGTTCACTAGGGCTAAATTAAACCAGGCCAGTCGGTGTGTGTGTCGCTACAGGACAATATAAATGCTAATTCCCGGCCAGCGGTCCCGGGGCGAGCTTTTTTTTAATCTACAGCTTTATCAGTTTAAATGCTTACCTCTGTGATTATCGCCTCTGACATTAGTTAGGGTTTGAGATCACTATGGTTGGAATACTTTCATACAAAAAATCCTTTTGCGAACTTTTTCGTAGTAATGAACATTTTTGTTGTAATACGACCAATTTAGTTTTAGGGTATCCGAAGAAATAGGAATAAATTTTATTTTGGTTATACTAAATCATTCTCCTGCCATTATCGTACTCTTAAATTGGGGTTGACACAACATGTTTTGCTAATTATTTTCAGACCGGCCGCCCGCTTACGTCAACTGACTTTAGTCGACTTTTAAAACACCTTGGTAAGAACTGATGTTTGTCTTTTCTATTCAGCCGGCTATCAGATCGCTGTTTAGGTAATACTAAATGTAAACGTAATTAAATTGTACTATTTAATGTTATCAATGCCAGTGTGTTATCTGAGATAAAAAAATAAGTTCCTTTTAATTGTGAGGAACTGATTTTTTTAATGGTTTAAAAAAAAAAAGAAACCTTCGGCTTCAATGTGAATTTGTAGGTTTTATATAACCCAGGATTTCTCCAGAGATATCGAGGTCTCCTCACGATGTTTTCATTCAATGTTAAGTATTCAATAAATTTCCAATATCAATGAGGCAAATCAGTTGTAACGGAACAATTCATTGGTGCCTGCCCAAGTTTGAACCTATGACCCCTTGGATAGAGCCACAGGGACCCGTCGTTAGGCTATCAAAGCTTACTATTACGGTACACCAACACCTGTCCAAAAGACAAAGGACGTGCAATTTATTGTCCAGTTTTAGTTAAGCTGGTTAAACATACTAACGGAATTATAAATTACTTAAGCTCAAAAGCGTTTAAGTAAATGTCGGTTATAATTCCCTAAACAATGCCATTGAATAAGTTATCCATATTTGACTTCTCATATGCGAGCCACTAAGTTATAACAACAGGGTGTCCCGTAAAGCTATTGTAACAGTTTTGTATAATTAGGGAAGGGTGTTAAATAGTGTTGGCGGATGTTTCCGAGGGGATGATTTATAAGGGCTGAAATTTAGAGGTGACTGTGACCTTGCGTCGCATACAAATTTAATATTCAGCATTATAAAGGTTTGTTTACTGCGTTATATGATGCGGGTAAAACCACGTTCAAACGTGTGTTCAAGCAGATTTAAATCCATGGGAAACATCAATGGGTTTTTTATAATGTCTTCAATGATATAATAAAGCCTTATGTGCTATTTATAATTTAAGATTACGTTCAGGAAATATAAGGAAATAAGTGATCATTTATAACAAAATATTATTTGTTCAGAAAAATATACATCATTTATAAAATAGGCAATTAACATGAGAGATTAACTCTACAACATACACTACACTAGCGCTGCACATATTCCGTACGTCGATGTCAACGATCGTTGAACGATGAACCAGCAACCGAAGTATCGTCAGATGATAGACTCTACAAGAAAGTCGCAAAGCACAGTCTATCACTAACAGTAGACTTCAATAGTAGGATGATCATGTTGAAGTAATGATAATGACTTGAGGTTGCAATCCACCAATATAATTCCTACCCAAGAAACTAATATAACAAATTGTTCGATATAATAACGCGTGCGTTAAATTGTGTTCGTGGAGTTATTAAGTTAACTAAGCCCTTCCGAGGACTGATTTACAGGAGGGTACATTGGGGAGATCGTCGCAGCCGCCTGGCGCCGGCGTCGTTTGTTCTAATGTCGCAATTATCATTATTTAACAATTAGGCTATGACATTCTTGATAAATGTAATAAAGGGACAAACTATCAAAAGTTCTGTTTACGCCCAGTACAGCGCCCAGGATAATGCATATTGCAAATTTTTTAACTTCAACAACTAGCTGTCTATGAATCCTGTTGTGAAAATATTAAAACAAAATGGATCATAGATTTATATTACTAGAGTAATAGCCAGCCTAAAATATGTAAAGTAAAGTAGTAGTAAAGTAGCAGCCTGTTACAATCCCACTGCTGGGAATAGGCCTCTTCTCTCCGTTTTTGGAGAGAAGGGTTGGAGCTAAGACCTACCACGCTGCTCCAATGCGGATTGGTAGGTTTCACATATCTCCAGAATTCTCTAGAAATATGCAGGTTTCCTCACGATGTTTTCCTTCACCGAAAAGCGTGTGATAAATTGCAATTATCAATTAGACACATGAGTTTTAATAGAAAAACCCATTGATGCCTGCCGGGTTTGAAGTCGTGTTCCCCTCGAAAGAGTCGCACGGTTTCACCGCTGGGCTATCACAGCTCTGTGATACAATAAAATATGTACAATATGTGAAATGTGGCATATTACAATAACGAGAAATAAATGGAAAGCAAATCTATGAATGTGATCTATGTCTCTCTGTTTGTCTATATGTTTTTATGTGTGATTAAACACGGATGATGTATACGAGTTTCATCTTATCATTTATTATAAAATGGATAACGTTTACCCTCAATTGTATACTACGTAATTATTTTCTATTTCCAAGAAAAAAAACCAGCAAAATGAAATTTCATATATTGCGACAGCCTTGAAAGCGTCAAAAACAGACAGAAAGTCGTTGAACTTTATATTAAAAATATTATTTATTCCAGTAAACTTGTTAACAAGTGCTTTTGAATTGGCAACTCTACTGCTGGTTCGTCTGTTCCTACCGAGAAGAGCAAACAAGCAACTCGGCGATTGCTCTTTTCAGTTTGCATTTATAATATTGATAAGTAACAATATTTTATTATCCAACGTCCACTTTTCGTAAAAATAAAATCTTATGAAACATACATTTCAAATGTAAGCACCTAATAATATAATAATGTAATTTATGCTCGAAGTAAAATATTATATGCCGCAAAACGATCGGCAAGAGTTCCGATTATTGTCAATTTTGAAGCAGAGAAAATCCATTAATGCTTTACTAGTATAGCTTTATAACATTAAATAAATTCAAAACGAGTAATGGATATTAAAATTCTCGTGAAGTACGGAAATTAGTTTCTAACATTATACCGTGGTAGGGAGATGCGATTGAGACATACAAATGTTTGGCGTCGGATTACTTTCCGATTGGAACGTGCCTACGAAGACGGGCCCGGATCTCGCTTATTTGTGGTTCAATTATCCGGAAGCTGTGAGCAAATGCTCATAGAAATGAGCTACGCTATGTAAATTAATATAATATTTTATTAAGAACCAAAGCTTTGCCCGCGACTTCGGTTCACTGCTATATAAATGTCAAATTACTCTGAATTATATAATATCAGTTTTATCCCGTTCTGGTAAGCCGTAATTTTCATATCTTATAGATGGGAAGTAAATTATTCCAAATTTTATAAGTATTACTTGAACGAATCAGCCGCACAATAAATTAATTGTGAAAAATGTAAAATGGATTAGATTTTGAATGGATTGCGCTTTGTTGTTGAGTCTATCTCCTGATGATGCTCGGTTGCAGGGCTAAATGATTGTTGAGTTTGTGATAGTGAACGTGTGTAGTGCTTGTGTATTATGGTGGCAGTGGTGGAGGTTTGTGCGTGTGTTGTTAAAAACGGATAGTCCACTATTTAGCATTATATATATTTCTTATTTACGGGTACTTTATCGCGGATTGTAGCAAAATAATTATTACTTTTATAAAATGGAGAATTTAAATGCGATTTATAGAATTATAGTATTTTTCAATTCAATTTATTTAACTTTTGACATACATACGCTTATAAAGTTCCGAAATTATAACATTAAAAGCGATAGTAAGAAAATGCAATGCATTATGGCACTTAAATAGTGACATAACGTACTAATGTATAGGCTTTACTTCGCGGAGGTCCAATATACAACATTAGTACAATATTATTTTGCTTTAAATCGAGATTAATTACACTGGCACACAGAAAAACGTGTAAAATGCACTTGACCGAACCGATCTATAGGTACGTTATTTCGACCCACTGAATCTAATTTCAAGGTAAGTTTGACCTGTTAAACTAAATTACGTATAATTTCATGAAATCATACGTAATTTAGCTGAAAACGAATACAAAGCTTTTTGGCTAGAGGGAGGCCTAAAAAAGATGGGTGGATTGTGTGAAGTATGACATGCATATAGTAGCGCCAGAGTTGACGAATGATAGGAGAGAATGGAAGAGCAAAACACACAGTGCCGACCCCACTAAGAGTGATATAAAGGCAGGGGAATGATGAAAGCGTTGTAAATTAAGGAATTTTTTTTATGTCACTAAAACTAATGCATTTCGTATGATCGTTTTTATATCATTTCGTACATACATCTGCTTATAAAATTTTCTAGAAATTTTGATGGTGTATAGACCTAACTCGTCAAAATACGTACCTATATGATGGTCCGGTCAGATGCACTTTCCACTTTTTTTTGGGTTATTACTATTATTTTGCTTAAGGTGGTTGTGAAATTAATCCCTAACTATTTGGTCTACTATGGTTTGATATTTAAGTTGATTTTATTTTCATTTTTAACTTGACCGTCTATGGGTTATAGATGGTCAGATTAAAGAAAGTAAGGATATTTATCTTCTATAGGGGAATCAATACCGTCTATAGTACAAAAGTTAATTTATTTAACAAAGTTGTGTTATCTCTAGGTAGTTTTATTATAATCCAACATAAGAGATTATTGACTGCGCTTCAACTTAGTTGTAAACTGACAACGTTCGTGAGCTCAGATGGCTGAGTTGTCTTTTTAGTCGACTTTGTAGCGCTAAAAGTTTTGAAGCATTAATAGTTACCGTTATTTCCACGAAAAATCAATTTTGTGCATAATTGAGGGCAATGAAACATTAAATTTGTCACCAACTAAGTAGCGGGTACCAGCATTATTAATATAAATTAGTTACGCGATAGTATTACGTGATATGAATACTAAATGAGTATTTGTGAATGCGACCTACTTGGCACCGATTCGGCTCGCAATTGGTGGTTCCGGGTTTGACTTCCGCTCCGACAAAGTTTGTTTTGATTGCAGCGTGAAAATATTACATCCGCTTATATTATTCATGAATCTGCGATAACCTACCTCGTATTGAATATGCGATTGCAACAGTTTAAAAATTTACTACCAACTATTAATCACTACATATTAAAAAAACAGAAAACCCCTCCGCTTTAGCTAGATGCCTCCGCTTAAACAATTTTTTGTGCAGTTTCTCTAATAGAAATAATTGTTCATAGGGGAGGTTAAGCTATTATTTTGTTAAGATTTTGGGCAATTTGGTTAAAATTAAACTGACCTAATTCAAAACTAGGCTTCATTGAGTTAGACATTGTAATGCTTATTATACTGTGACGTCACGCTATGAACTATTAAAAAAGCTAGTGTTTTCCTGCTCTTCCATGTTATGACCCTCTTTGACACTCTTTATATGCGCTACGCGCTTATTGAAATTTACGACAAAAACTCTTTTTAAATATCTCACTTTAATTTAAACGTGCGATTTGTAGAAACTTACGACAATCCATCTGGGAACTTTAATCTATGTCTCACCCTAATCCTTTTGAGATGTCTGTCTGTTTGTGAATGTCCCCGTGTTACGCTTTTACGACGAACCGCTGGAGCAAAATTGAAGGAATCTACTAAAATTGAAGTTTACATACTGATTAAACAAACAATAAATTAAAAATTATCCGATCTTCTTTCGGGAAAAATATAACAAATTGAGGGTATTTAACAATTTAGATAACGCACACGAAGTTGCGGGTACACTTTGTTTCGATACAGACAAAGATGAGCGTTTAATTTAAACATGTTTAGTGAACGCAGTATAAAGTTATTGCTCAAGTGAGCCGTAAAAATGAGGATAGAGGCAATAAATATCGGGGACGGCGTTGTCCGGAATAACTGAGACCTCTCTTGAATGTAACCCAACGAATACTAAAACATGTTTTTGCTAGTAAGTGATGTATGCAACCATACCAATATTAAAATAACGTTTGTAACATGGACCTCCGCAAACTTCTATAAATTATAGTAAGTGCAACAACAAATATATCAGTACCGTTAAGAAGTTATAGCAGTAAAAGTCAAATATTAGCCCGGTATATAAATAAATAAACTTTAATTGAACAAGTAATTGTTAATTTTCTTTTAAATTCATTTTTATTTATTTATTCGGATCTCTAACAGCATTACATATGAAATAATCCAACAAAATATATTTTTAAATTAATTATGTAGTACCAATTATCGGAGATCGCATCATTCTAGTTAAAATGTTACAATTATAAATGATTACAATTGTTTTGATTGTTTGATATCAATTATAGAGATGATAAGATATGGAATAATAAAAACCACAATAATAATATAAACAATGATATTGAATTGTAAGGGCTTCGATATAACAAATGATAGAGAACCATAAACAAAGCAATAGTTAAAGGCATTTTTAGACTTTTCAGCTAAAAGCTCGTAAAGTGCCCAATAACTGCCCAACTGCAATTTTGTCTCGTCTCTGTCAGTAGATTAAACTCGGCTCGATTCAAAGCTTTTTTATTGACTAGTTAACTGAATTTGGATATCACCAACGAACTAGACTCTGGACGAATGTCAAGCTTACTTAGAGTGGTTTAAAATAAAGTTTACAAAGACTGAATAGCTGTTCTGTGAATAGCCGTTTGTATTTTTTTAGTTATCTTTTTTGAATATGATAATTCAATTTTTATTTGTTGAACACTTACCATTCAATATTTATTGGATACTTTGTTTTATTATTTTCGTTATTGTTGCAGAAGATTTTCTGAATCTAGTTCCGTTATTAGAAAACAAATTTGTGAATTACTATGTAAGTAACTAATTGCATCTGAATTCCCAATATATTGGCGCGTCGTGTTGGCTAATGTGTAAAATTCTAGTCATACTTAATATCTTTTGTACACACATTGCAAATTGTTTTAATTGATTGATATTAGTTATATTTTTTTACACTTATAATCTTGCCAAACTAGAAACTGTACTTAAAACACATGATCCTTAATTATATTATATATTCAAAAGTCCGTCTGTCCCGTTACGTTTTCATGGCTAATCTGCTGAAGCAAAATTGATGAAATTTGTAACAATTGAAGCTAATTTACCGGGCCAACATGTAGAAAAAAAACTTTTTATTTTATTGATCGAAAATAACATTTTTGAACATAATTAAGTTTATTGTTAAAATAACTATTAAACATGTATTTTTTAAAAGTTACAGTCCTAAATAGACAAACAAAATGTCACGTGGACTTTAAAAATAAAACATTTATTGCATATTCAATTTTTGAACTCCGAAGTCTCCCTCCTCGTATCTGGTTTTAATATGTCAACGATAACAAAACCCGAATTACGGTAGGTAGTTGTAACAGCGGTCATTTGCATTCATAAATGATTCATGCGGTCCGGTGTTGTTCGAGAAAACATCGAAATTGATTGCGTCACCCAAATAACGGGCCGTTCGAGGACGTGGCTTCGAATAGATCCTCTTAATGAGCGTTACATATCTGTTTAAACTCCGATGTTTAGATAAAGCTAGACGATAAAGACTGATATCACGATTTGTACACATCGTTTCGTGTTCCAACCGTGCCAACGCTAACTATTAGGAATAATTGTGGTCCTATAAAACGGAGCGTGCCTTGCGGGAGGCCAAGCACGCATATATTAGCCGCGAGTGCTCCAGGTCGAGTTTACATGTTTTATTAAAGCGGTAGCTCCCCGAGGACGTGTCGTGAATACGGCAGCCGACCGCATCGTCTGCGTTAACGTTTATTATAGTGTTGTAGAGTGTTTTATTCATCTCTTTGGAGATTGTCCAAGATGTCTGAATCGAGCTTCAGCACCTATCCTGCATCGTTAAATTAAAATGAAAAAGTTTGATAATAGTTTAAAGAAATTAATTAATAGGCAAACACTTCTTGATTATATTTTATAGGCACCAGCTGTCGTTTCAGCTCAGTTTCAGTTGTCCTTTCTCAATTTAAAAGTTGTTATCATCTTTAATTAAAATATTACTTATTTTTAGTTGTTCATTTTACAATGTTAATGTTAAGTGTGTATTTAGTTGATGATCTAAAAATAAATAAATAAATAAATAGATAAATTTGGGGAATAATTTTTCAGTCCCTACGAAATTTTCCTTGTAATGTTTTCCTCATGTAGAGAATGTATTAAATGGTTATGTTGTGCGGTCACTGAACTCAAAGCTGAATATGCAAAAATGTATTAACACTTTACAATAAATAGCAATTTTTAGCCCTTAGAGATGCATTAATTAGGACTTTTAAAGGTTTCAGAATATATATCTTTCATTAAAGTTACTATTTTTTTGTCATATCCCAATAACAACATAATATATTCCCGACGGAATAATTTGGCAGCTTCTTATGACTTTTTCTTTACAGCTTTTTCCTTTACGATTGACCTAATTTTATAGGAGGATATAATTTTTAAATTTTATTTAACCTGTTTTCAAGTCAAATACATTCGAAGGAATTGCATTTTTAGAAAAACTTAATAGACATGACAGCAAAGATGCATCGATGACTTTAATCCTATATAAGCATGCCATCCATTCATTTATTCAATAGGAATACATTCAAAGTTTGCAATGACATGCCCAAGTCGCTCGGTATCCAAGACAACTCGTCTGGGATATTTACAACCGTTCTTGCCATTTTTATGGCCCTCCACGATGGATCAAATTTATGTTTACTTCGACTTTCATATTGGAAAGTGGAACATTTCAGTTGGGTTTGCGATAAGTACAAACTTTACTAAATGAAACAAGTAATATGTAATAGGATTTAAAAGTCATCTTTACTTAGGAAAATCCTATATCCAACCTACTTGTTATTTCAGCGCTGATGATAAAATGACGAGTTTAAGTAGTAATTATTAAATTTTAAGTTTCATTGTATTATTTTTCAATGAACTATTATGATCTGGCAACCGACTAGCAATACATTATTTAAGTGTTAAGCCAATTTAAATTGCTTTATCATACACACCTACATACACTATCTTCGAATGCCCAAAGTGGGATGAAAAACGTCAAATGGTAACATAAAACAGAAGCGAAATTTTCTTTCGAAACTTACATCCCTTTTATGCTCCGCGACACGGATAGCTGGACTCTTATGCTAAAGTTAGTGTCGGACATAATGGAAGAGAAGGAAACGGAGGAACGGGTAAGAAAGGCCAAGAATTAGACACTGGCTACGGTGAAGCAATGCTGAAAGGTGGTCATGACGTAAAAGGGAGAGGAAATGAGGAGGGGTTTTAGTCCGTGGGAGTCGAACACTCTCCTGTGAAAAAGTCCGCAGGAAGTCCATAAAGGATTTCTCCTCCTCTAGGTAAAAAGAATGCTTTTTAGGTTAACGTTTAGGACATTAAGTAGGGTAAGTAGTCTTTCTACTCGGTCCGATTACCGAGCTCCCCAGCCCGAGTAGTTTCTAGCGATTACCAACCTGTTTTTAGTTGTTTATTGGCTAGCACGATTGACACACTCCACGATCTATAAACGAGCTGATTCATTAAAATTCCAATAGTCATCTATATTTTTTTGAAGAGCGATAATTTAAGGGTTCCAATCTGCATTTCTCCAACTATATTTTTTTTTCTTTACCTTAAAGCTAGTAACTTTATAATTTTTATCCAAAATTCTTCGCTTAAGTCGCCATTGCTAAAGTAAAACATCAACATAAATAACATATTTAGTAAAAGCAACATGTTCTCAAAGTTAGCAGACAGTGAACGCGAAGACAGAGTTAATTATCACGCGTGTTAAGCAAGAGTTCGCTAAACATGGAAATTTGGAAAAATTAAATATGCAATGTTTCGCGTGTATTAATAAAAACAGGCTTGAGTTAGAAAATATAACAAGATCGTAAAATGTTTCATCAATGTAGCTATCTTAGGAAATAAACGTGGCTTTAATGAGGGCTAAACATACAACGATGTCGGAAATCAAGAAACGGTTTTACTCAACAAGTTACATGTAATTAATGACCCCTTGATTCTCACGTTTCAAGAAATAGATTTTTAATTAATTTATAGAATATAGGCGATACTTTGCGAAATTCCATAGTGCACAAGTCATAATAGAATTATTTTGATATAATCCGCATTTGTTAAGAAAATCTATGTAATGCTAAGTGTAGGAAGCAGACAACGTTCACTTGCCTTATACATGCAGGACCAGTCACCACATGTATCTCAAATCACCGCCACCAGCAATACTCCACATAAGCACTACACACACTCTGTTGAGATCTGTGATGTGAACGATACCTGTTTCCTACACTTAGCATTACATAGATTTTCTCAACAAACGTGGATCATAGAAAAATATTTCTATCATAACTTCAGTATATACTTTTAAAATAAGGCGTTTATTTACAAAATTTGCACTGAAAATATATTATTTACAGTTCGAATTGCAAAGTGCAAAGCACTACACACACTACGATAATCTACGGTAGTTTCGCCCCGTAACTGAAGCATCATCCGGAGGACTACGTTATTTTTACTATCAAAATCGTAATAATCGCATTACGATTTTTTTCGCACAGATTGTCTTTACAATCGCGGATTATAGCAATATAATTCTATCATAACTTCTGTAATAAATTCTTACATTACATTCGCAATATATTTATAGCAACATACATCTATACAACTTTATTAGGAGTATGAAGGAAACGCTGGCAAAATTCTTGGAACCATTCCACGTGGACATGATTTGTTTAGTAGTAGCGTGTAAGTAATTTGAAAAAAAAGTTGTCGAGATCCAATTCGGCATGAATAAACTGAAAATTATGTTCAATACATTTTTGCTGTTTTATACAAATAATACAAACGCATTGTATGAAATCAGTTAGGCTGGTTGGGTTCATTAATTGCTCTACATGTAAATTAAAATATATTACGTGTATGCAAACATCGAAAGTTGGTTATTTCACTGTATATAAAACTAATTTTAAAACAAAGTCCCAATAAGCTGTCTGTCTGTAAGTAATCGTTTTCATCAAAAGATAGTGCAATAAAAAGCACATATCGGTATTATGAAATTGTATTGAAGAGATCGCACAGTTTTTAAAAACCTTGCTTGCTGGGAAGTTTAGTCGCGTGCGCTGCGTAAACCAGCGGCAATACGCTAAAGTAATGTAGTAGAGAATTGTAGATCTGTAGAAATACTACAAAAAAGTCCCTGATAGCATGTCTCTATCTCTCACGGTTAATTCACAATAACTATTTTTATGTAAAAATTTTGAAAATTCGGGAAAAGTTTCGTAAATCACTGAATTCCACGCGGGCGAAGCCGTTGTTGGCACAGCTAGTAGATAATAAATCAAAGTCCACGCCGCGTCTCTGTGACTCCAATTTTACTGACTAAATAGTTTATATTTAGTCAGTAAAAGAAGAAAGGAAAAACTGGACATCACCACACCTCACGATGTTGTTCCGCTATGATCCAGCAACTGCCCGCGACCTTGTTAAGGTAGTCGACCCCTGAAGGTGCTATTGACGGTGCGTTTCCCAGTGCGGGGTGGCCACTATAGCATCTTAGGTCCTCAACACATATTTTTCGCAAGTTATATCGCAATAAAGGAAAGCTTATAGTATAAAGTCACTCTTACTGTAAAACCAAAAAAAATACACATGTGTATTGCTTTTAAAGCAAATAAATGTAAACATTAATTTTTCATGCAAAACGCTTATGGTATTTATTTTTATCACGTTTACGGTTTTAAGATCCTTTTCATTTCACGCACAAGCAATAGAAGTTATTTAAATAAATATTAGTTTTGTTTATTAAAATTAAGATGTTAATTTGTTGACGCATAATTAAAGTTAATAATGACTTTAGTTGTAGATACTACAGTACGTTACTATATATGAAATAAAATAATATAATAATACAACAATACACGTTTGTCTAGTCTAGTCAATTTGATTATCATTTAACAAAATTATTAATAAAATTATTTTGCTAAAATCTGTCATAAATAAACTTACTTATTTTATTTTACTTTACATTAGATCTCCGCAAAAAAGGAAAAGAAATGTAGTTTCCAAATTTTATTCAAATTCAAATCTCGTGAAATATTGTTGATATCATGTATTTTTAAACAAATGTTCTCTAGTATATAAATAACTGTTAGTACTCGGGACTTTGATGCATCGACTTCAATTTTAAAATATCTGGAATTATGTACTATGTTGTTGTTTATCTATTCCTTAAGGAATCAAATATCAAAAATTTTCAAAGCATTTGAAATTTCGTACAGGCTATCCTTCCTTATATTGACAAAATAATATTTGTACATATAATATTATTGTAACCTCACAACGTTCCCGAATATTAAATATAAAAATAATATGTGAGATTGTTCCTAAAACAAATGGAGAATTATATTATGGCTAACATAATACAAACACCAATAAATCGCCCAATTCGATACATATCAGATAAGGAAACGTGAATAATCACGGGTAGTTGAAACGGCCGCCATTTGCATTTATAAATGATTCATTTGACCTGTAGATGTTTGAGAAATGATTAAATTCCGTTCACCAACTTTTCAGTTGGTCATTTGTTACAACAATGTGTGCAAGACTCTGCACTAAATGTCGAGGCACAACGGAGTGACTGAGAGAGGGGTGATTCCATTCAGGAAGAAAGAAAGAAAATGTTAATGCATACATCTCTATAAGTTTTACAACAAATAATATAATGAAAACAAATTTATTTATAATGTGACGTCACAAAGAGAGGTACCATGGCTGTGAATCGAATCTGAATCACTGATTTTCAGTGGCCCCCGTCTCTCTTATACAAGTCGCATGTGAAACCAGACATAAAGGTATTTGCAATATTTTCAATGGTTTAATTATGTTAGAAAGTGCAAGGCCGAAATGTTATCCATCTCAAACCTTTTCGTATGCGAAATAGTTGAAAGGAACTTCATTTTCATTCAACATGTTAGCCCGGTATATAAACTTCAATTAGATCAGTTTTTATCAGTGTTTCTCGACTGAATTAGCCACAGACAGTGTCACAGACAGACGTTCACATTGAAACGTAATGTATCAATTCGCTCATAAATAAGGAAACGGTAACGCATTCCCCCACTATACTGGGAAGTGTATCTTTATAATGATTCATCGATATCTACCAGTGTATGAGCGACTTCGGAAGTTGGGAAGTGCAAACTACAGCGCAGACCTGCATCTAAGTTGCTCAGCGCAGCCCGGCCTTCGTAATTGCCTGTCAAATATAGCAGACTAGTTCATACAAGTTTCCACCGTAAATCAGCGGAATGATAGGCCTATACGTGTAGCATTTTACACAGTTGAAGATTGTAAAAATGTTTGCACGCAGTTGCTGTGTTCATCACACAGCAACTGCGTGCTTTCCAATTACCGAATTTTGCCTAACCATTTCCCTAGAAGATAAAATGGGAATAGTAAGCTATAGATAGCTATACCTTCGCAAACTTTTTTGTAGCCCCTATAAAAGAAAAATGTCCCCACCAAATATTGTTGTAATACAGTTTAAACAAATTTGACAGCGATTTTGTTGAAAGCTTGACTTATACCGCGGAATTTTTAATAAAGATTGATGATTATTTACACTGAGACTTTTTTACTTACGGCTGAGTAGAATACCCTCGTTTCGTACCGAGAAGTCGTAAGAGGTGACTGAGGTAAGTTGAACCGCCGTGTTGTATACGGCACAGTAGATTAGGCCACCCTCATTTCATACCGAGGTGTTGGAAAAGGCGACTAAGGTAAGTCGACGTCAGGCAGGCGACTGGTCGTAATATAACTAGTCAAATAATCTAACAACATGTTGTGCCGACCTCATTTAGGATCTTAGGACCTCAGATAGGAGAATGATGATATGCTCACATAAAACTTTCACAAATTATAGATTGAGGCTTTACCCCTAAACTCTCTCTCTGTTAGTATAAAGCGGATGAAAATACGTGCATTAGGTTTTGAGCTCATCACGATCGGATAGCCCGATAGACACTCAGAGAGACTTGTAATATGTTAAACTAAAATAAAGACAATAATTCAAGTTCAAACTTTTTGCACGTGTTCAGAGGTAAAATAAATGGTGGGGTTGAACTGATTACTATATAACAATGCTTGTCTGGATAATGCTTCGCTTTGCGATTTTGTCGTGGAGTCTATCTCCTGATGATGCTTCGGTTGCGGGGCGAAACGATTGTTGAGTTTGTGATAGTGAACGTGTGTAGTGCTTGTGTATTGTGGTGGCAGTGGTTGAGATTTGTGCATGCGTTTTACGAATCCTGCATGTAACTGATATGAAAAAACGGATAGTCCACTATACATTCAGAACTTATATATACTTTCTATTTCGCGGATTATAGCAAAATAATTTTATTATTACTTTTGTAAAATAAAGACATTGTTGTTTCAATAAGAACGTAAGCATGTAGGTATAATGTTCGCAATCGACACACAAAGGCTCGTGAAGTCAAACCGCGACGTCTAACTTTGAACATAAATGCAGATCCCCAAACAAAAGCAACATGTTCTCGAAGTTGGCAGCAGAGCTCGCGTAACACGAGTTAATTACCGTGAACAGCCCTCCGATAAGTTCGGAAACAGATATTTGAAGGATGCTCAGTGGTGTGGAGGTGTGAAATTCGATTACTCATCTGTAAAGGTTGAAGTTCCATTGACAGTTAGTTTAAATTGTTAACCAGTTAATTGCTTGGTCGAATCCTCCAGGCCTACCATGAACTCTTATTGCGACTCAATTGATGACTTTAACTAAATTGTTTTGCTTTTTCGTACCATGACGTCTTAAAGACACTTGAAGTCGTTACCGAGTGAGCGTTCGGAATGTGTCCCAAAACAAGTGAGTAAAAGAGTCAGAGTTATCTAGAGTTCATATAATGTTATCCTTTTTAAACATTACGACCCCACTGCAGTCCACGCTTCATGTTACGAAAATAAAGCGGTTCGGTTTAGGTACTGACTTTGAATTGAGCCTTTATCTAAAACTTTATGCTAGGCCTACAGGTCTCTCTTAGAAGTATATATCTTTAATTACTCATTTTTTTTTATTGATAGCTTATTCCATGGCTAGGTCTTGCTTATGCCATATTTATACCATGCGTATGCTATGCTTATGCCATGCCTATGCTATGCTTATGCCATGCATATCCTATGCTTATTCTATGCCATGCTTAATTTATAGGAGTTACTTTACGAGGTCCATATCCTTTATGAGGTCCATTTTACTAATATAATTAATATGATTTGTATTATTATTATTAGTATGATGTGTGGATATAGCTGCACTTCTACCCTGTACAAAATAGTAATAACTCAATATAACTAGTTTTTAGATTTATATTTTAAAAAGAGCGACCGCCGAGTTTCTTGCTGGCTCTTCTCAGTAGGAACAGCTTTCTGAACCAGCAGTAAAGTTGACGATTCATAAGCACTCGTTTACAAGTTTACTTGAATAAAGAATATTTTGAATTTGGATTTGAAATATTTTTAATATTATTTTGTTAATTTTTCGAGAATCATTTATATTTTACGTTCGTTATCTGCGACGTGGTCGGCTCAAACCGACGCTCCGCGATTTATTCATACCGGTGACATATTGCTTGTTCGGATTTTGTTGGCTGTATTAATGCTCGCTTGAAGCTTGATTGATTTATCAGCGGAATATCAACATCCGTAACTTGGCTGTACGTGGGTCGGGATCAACTTTTTCTTCAGTTTTTTTAATTTGAATTTGAATTTTTGTCCCTTAAACGACATATTATTTATGTTCAGTGAATAATCTATGAAGTATTCTGCGATGCTATACATACTTATATAAAAGCGAAAGCCTTTTGTGCATCTGTCTGTTAAACTTTCAAAGCTAATCTGCTGGAGAATAATAGATACAGTTTGGCATAAGTGAAGCTTATGTGTAAAGGATATTAAATTCCCGATCCTCTTTTTTATTAAATAGAAAAACAGTGTATAATTGGGGGTAACTTAACGCTTAAGTTAAAATGACTAAAGCAGCAGCTAAAACTAGTATGATAGCAACAAAAGGAACCGCCAATTGTGACTATTATTGAAAGTTGAAATACTCGAATCAGCAATGAAAGTATTCAAATAAACTTGTTAACAAATTTATTTGATAAAAAATATTTTGAAATTGTATTTATTTGGTATTATTATTTTTTTCACTTGATACAGAGATAATATGAATATAAAATAATAATACCAAATTTAGCATAACAAAGTGAACTAAGAATGAACACAAAATTGATGTAACTATAATTAAATTAATTAATTAATTTAAATAGAATCTTCAGTAAATATTGTTATTACAAAATTTTCTCTAAGAGGTGTCTTTAAAAAAAACATATAATCGTTTAAAAGTAAAAACCTAGAATTCTCTAGAGATATTCAGGTTTCCTTATGATATTTTTACCTGCACTGAAAAGCGTGTGATGAATTGCAATTATTAAATAGGCACATAAATTTTAATACACAAACTAATTGGTGCTTGCCCGGAGTTTGAACCCATGGTCGTCTCTATAGAGTCGCACGTTCTCACTAATGGGCTATCACAGATCGATAAATATTAATTACATTTGTATCTGAGTGACAAATTCGCAATCTGTCTTTGTTACATAATAAAATATGAATTTCCGTTACAATAAATAAACTCTTTCATTAACATATAAACAATATTTGCATCGAATCGAATACCAACCGATATTCATGAATTTTGAGGATTAAAGGAAGCCCTAATTGGCATTCTGAATACTGATCAGCTGTCAAAGTATTTCACGTAAAATGAAACTGAATTATTTGTTTTTTGTTGTACTTTTCTAGATATGGCTTCGAAATATTTGATATTATAATAACACTATTTTGGGAGTAGTAATATGTAATCTAATATGATTTGTTTTACAAGGCATTTAATAATAATAGAAATATATTTGTTCAATACGGCATGTATTGAAGAAATATATTTCTTTTAATAAAAAATTTATTTAATTTATTTAAAAAAAATATTTGTTCCATATTTTAATAAAATTTGAATAAACGATCAAAATGTTATCATTAATTCACTAGAAAGTTAATTATTTCATAATTAATTCTCTAGTGAATGGATGTTAATTTAATTTAATAAATAAATAGGCATAAAATTTCGAACTAGCGTCTTTTACAAATCAAAGTATTTGGAAGTCTACTACTTGAATTAGAAAATAATTTGACAATTGCACTTCATTGTTTGTAATAAATCTTTTCAAAGTATTATTCTTATTACTTGTTACATTTGGTCATTATTGTCTTGTACAGGGTCAAAAGTAGCCATATCCATGCATTCTAATCACCTATTTTCGTTGTTTATTTTCATCGGTATGAATTAAGTAAAATAAGCGTGACAGTAATTTTGTATTTCCAAGCATATAATGTAATTTAAGCGAACCGTTTGCTACGCGGAAGTGGAGCTTTAAGCTACGCTAGTTCTACGTTGCTACGACAAAATGTAGCAGCTAATTTTTATACGGAGCGCTGTAAATATGTTGAAATGGCTGTTTGCGTCGAGATTACGAATCGTTGGACAGTTTATTTATGTTATTTGGAGTAGTTAATGAGAAGTGGACAAAAAGTTGAAGGTAAGATGCTACTCGTATTTATGTTGAACTGTTGTTGTTTTGTTGGATGCACACGAATAAAAAATCAGCAATAGATTACTAGTTACTCTCTAACATACATATTTATGTACGAGTACTGTGAGTAAAAGTAAAAAGTAAAGTAACGGCCTGTTACTATGCCCACTGCTGGGTTTAGGCCTCCCCTCTACGTTTTGGAGAGAAGCATTGGAGCTATGACCTACCGCGCTGCTCTAATGCGGATTGGTAGGTTACACATATACCTAGAATTCTCTTGAGATATGCAGGTTTCCTCACGATGTTTTCCTTCACCGAAAAGCGTGTGATAAATTGCAATTATCAATTAGACACATGAGTTTTAATAGAAAAACTCATTGGTGCCTGCCCGGGTTTGAACTCGTGTTCCCCTCGAAAGAGTCGTACGGTCTCACCACTGGGCTATCACAGCTCTATGAGCTACTATCAGTACTATTAAACATTAAATTTAATCTCTTTAAGTGTGTGTGTGTGTGCTTCGTGAATGCGATAGTTCTTGAAAAACTAAAAAACATGTATTTCATAAAAACATTTTACTTCGAAACATTTTATGATTTTCAAATTCAAATTCAAAATATCATATTCTTTATTCAAGTAAACTTGTTACAAGTGCTTTTGAATCGTCAAAATCTACCGCTGGTTCGGAAATCTGTTCCTACCGAGAAGAGCCAGCAAGAAACTCTTGCTCTTTCCAAATAAAATTTTTATAATTAGTTACATTTGGTTATTCCTATCTTGTACAGGGTAGAGGAGTAGCTATATCCACGCATTCTTATCGTCGTAAGTAATCCTCAATAGTATAGTAGGCTTTTTGTATGAGACTTTTTTAATAGTATTTTTAAACTGCTGTAATGGTAAAGGTAAAGTAGATTGCGAAATTTTATTATACAAGTAGAATTTTATACACAAACCCACAAATGACTTATGTACTTTTACAAGGCGCAAAGCAGGAACCGCAAGCTTATGACGGTTCGTACTTTGTCTATTATATACAACGCCAATCCTTTTATATAAAGTATATTTTTATGCACAAACATTATATTGCTAAAAATATACTGTGAAGCCAAAGTAAGAATACTTATTTCCGTAATCTTGTCTTTGTCCAATTACTCATTTCATCTACTCAAGCAAAAATTAATTTTATTAAAATATATCTGTATTTTTATACTAAAGGAATTGTGAATCTCAGCGGCTAGTGTTTGCTCCTTTACACTACAATGAAAAATGTATCAACCAGTATCAAAAAATATATCTAGAACTCTACCTTGGCATATGCTTTATTGCATTTCCCCACTGCGTTTAAAAAAACCAATTATATCATTTCAGTCCAAGAATTCAATCAATATGGTATGTATTATGTTATGTTAAATTTCATCATATTTTTATGTTTAACGAAATAAAGCAATGAAGTGGAATTAATCAAAATATTGCTTGTAGTAAAAAAATTTAAAATCTAAACTGTTTGAAGACCCTTTAACATTTACAAGGCCTGTAAGGGAATATTTTGATACGGCTTAATTAAAATAACGTAGGCCGTGGGGCCATCCCAATGTCGTCGGCCAAATAAACTTACGGATGATGTTTGCATGCGAAATTTAATTTCGCACACTTACTCCCTCCATTTAGGCGCAAACAGTGGATACGTAATGAATAAAACATGTGCTCATACGTCGCTTTAACTTGCCCTGCGTGGCCACTAGACTAGGAGCGGATCAACTCCTACGTAGTCTTTAAATCTATTGAGCTGAAATTGTTTTTGTGAGTTTGTGTTATAAATTTTGTGCAATTATGAATGATATTGAATTGAATAGTTAAGTTTTGTTTGTGTTGGTTGGTAATAATTAAATGATATTGGTAATAAAAATTTTACAAAGTATTTTGTAGCGTATCATAAAAGATCTAATTTGATTTATATAGCTAGGGAAAAGTATATAATACAAAAGTAATGAAAATAAAATTTTATCGCGGATTATAGCAATTCATTATATTTCGACTCAAATTTGAATTATTTTGTTATGATAGATAGCTTTACAAGTTTTTAGATTTGCAAAGGTTCATAACAATTTATTCCGTCAAATGTTTGCCACATTAAGGCGTTAATGGTAAAAGTTATACATCCATATAATAAATATTTTGAATTTACTTTGCATTTCTTGAATTAAATAAACTTATATAGAATATATTTACTGATAAAGGCGTCTTTGCCATTATGTTGAAATTAGTATTCTTAAGTAATAAACAAAGCCAATCCAATAGGGAAGCAATAATTCAGAAATTAAAATTCCATTATATGTTATTTCTTATGTGAGTCCGCGATTTTAATGGCTGTAATCGAGCAAAGGCAATATAGAGCTTTGACGATTTTCTTTTCAGAATTTCAAGTGATTCTAAAGTCCTTCAGAGTTGTATAGCGCATTTTATGGGAGCTGCACTTTATCTATGTAAATACGTGTATGCGATATCGAATAGCGATATACGCTCCTCAAGTTTTATTGCGTTATATTATTCATTTGGTCGAAAGGTCGTAATTTTTGAAGTCAAAACTTCTTTAGCGATTTTGTGGACTTGTTATAATGGGTAGAAAGTGTTGAACTCGCACTAGTAACTTGATCAGAAAATCGTAAGACTGAGGGAGAGTAGACCGCCGGCGTGGCGTAGGAGTGGAAGTAGCCTCCTCTCTTACTACCGCGCAGCAAAAATGTATGACTGCGTCTGCTGTTTCGTTTCATTATGGAAAAAAATTGATTTTTCTGAAAAATAAACTTGTAATGTAAAATATTAGTTACGAAGTGCTAAATTTTTGATGTAATATATTATCATGTTTGTATACGATACCGCAATAAATAAATATTATATTTTACCACATACATATACTTTGATACTGATAATTAAAGCAATTCGTGCAAAATTATTCCCTAAACATTCCAAAGTATCAAAAATACACAACGTTAATACTCAAGCTTTCAACTCTGCAGCCACTCCCGGAGTACAACCCGTTATTTTTAAATAAAGTTATTTAAGTCGTAAATGATATCTTAATCTGGATTATAATATGACAGATTCGATTGCCCCATTGATACTGCTGGGCGTAAGTCTCTAGCGGTTGCAGGTTCGATTCCCGCTGATGTCCAACGTTTCTACAAAAAAAATTGGTTTGGTGTACTTTTATATATGCGTATTTATTTAAAGTTATATATGTTATATTTTCCATTTTTCTGTCACCCCTAACACGAATATTAAGTTACTTCGATGGCGAACTACTATTTTCATAATTGTCCCATATACATTAATATTTTTAAAGTGTGCTTTAAGAAGTCTGCTTACTTCTACGAAATATTTGTTCTAAAAAAAATTCCACTTCAAGAATCAGTTAAATACAATATTAATTCTTTGACATTATTAGATCCAAAGATATGTATTTATTACCTCTATATTTGAATTAACTGAAGTGAATATTCTGCTCCAGACACTCGAATTGCATTCTTTCGCCTACCCATATTATACCAAGAAAACATAAGTATATTTAAAACTTATAAACAATCATTTACATGTCGTACACAAATTCCTTTTTATTCATTCAATTCCGTTCTTTTTATTTTCTATTTCCCGACGGACAATGAGCCCCAGTTGATACATCGGACCACAGGCTGAGTTTAGGTAGAGCTTTTTCATTTTCACAGAAGTGCGTAAATTAAAGCATTACTTATTTGGCTGCTTTTGTGGCTAAGTAGTTTTGCTTTGTATGTTAGCGAAGAGCTTTTAAGTAGATTTAAGTTGAGGTCACATTATTTTATATTTTCTCATATCATTATTGGAGGAATAAATAAAATTGCCCCAGGTTCAGGTGTTATTTTACTGTAGTATTTATATTTTTAAACCACAATTTCAAGGATTTCGTTTGCACCAACTTAAGCATTAAAGCTAATTAAGTTGTAGCCTCTGTTTTATCTGTTTTAGTTTCTTCTGTTTTATTTACGACGAATAACTTAAAAATAATTCATAGAATTAGGCGTTATTTTGTGGAGATCAATAACACAAAAGTAATAATAAAATTATTTTGCTATAATCCGCGATAAACTTAAAAGTATATGGCTGGCTCGTTGGCGCAGTGTGTAACCGTGCCTTCAGCTCCACAGGTCGCAGGTGCGATTCTCGCCGAAGGCCAATATTTTCTATAAACAATCTGTTGCCTCTTCTGTGATTCTTCGAGCCCGGGTGTATATTTGTATTTAAGGTTATATTTAAAATTATATATGTAGTATATTTACAAGTTGTCCGTCACCCGTAACACATGTATTAAGTAAGCTACTTACTTTGGGGAAGGACGACCGTGTGTGAAGTGTCCTTAAGAAGAAATAATAATTTATGTTTATGTTAGCCCGATATAAAACCATTGTAACAAAATTTTTCATATCAATCAATAATTTCCTATCAGAATAGCCACGAAATCATAAAAGATACCATAACATACAAAAAGACGGATAAACGGGAAAAAAATTTAGAAACCGTAATTCTTATAATATTAGCATGGGAACAGCGACGCCTTATCTCAACTGACGATTGTCAACAAATATAATCAGTGAAACAAATAACTTTATATTCACATCCTTCAAAATTTAATGCATTAGTTAGTTTAAATTAATACAACAGTTTAAAAACGCTGCAAAAAGCAGGCTGATACAGAAGGCCTCCTATACTGTTGAGGATTACTTATATGATAAGAATGTGTGGATAATAGCTACTCTACCCTGTACAAGACAGTAATTACTACATGTAACTAGTTATAAGAATTATATTTTAAAAAGAGCAACCGCCCAGTTTCTTGCTGGCTCTTCTCGATAGGAATAGCTTTCCGAACCAGCAGTAAAGTTGACGATTCAAAAGCACTTGTGTACAAGTATACTTGAAAAAAAATATATTTTGAATTTGAATATAAAATTATTGTACTCATTCAACATTTATTTATATTGCATTTTGTTACATTTGAAGGACTATTCTGTAAACAGTTACTCTGTACATAACAAAGGTAATTGAATCTCTTGGGCCAATCCTCTTCAAGATAACGTATGGATACATTTGCATGGGATGCACGAGGCATTGTGCGCTTCATTATGCGTCCCCGTTTATGTTATGGTTTAGTATCTAAAGCGTAATATTTGCTCGATTATATAATGTGCAAATTCAATTTGCATATCATGCGTTATCTCATACATATACAAGATTTACATAGTTTCATTGTGATTACAGTTTTATTTAGTAAGTTAGTAGTTAGTTTTTGTTTGAAGCATTTTGAGAAACAACTGTAGACATATTATTTCGCTATTCATCATCAATTTCATTGCATGTTTTTAAGTTTTTTTTGTTTTTTCGTATACTTTGCAAGACGATGAGGATCATAATTACTTTTCATTACTTTGTGTTCTTGACACGAGTATGAAAAATTTACTCACAACTAAAGTATTAAAAACTAATCATTTGCACCTAATTCGATTCAACGCATTAAGAGACTGGCTATAAGATTCTATAATAAAATTCCGCAATCTACTTTAACTTTATCATTACGGCAGTTTAAAAACACTGTTAAAAAGGGCTAATACAGAAACCCTACTATACTATTGAGGATTACTTAGAAAATAAGAATGCATGGATATAGCTACTCTTCTACCCTGTACAAGACATCCATAACTATATGTAACTAGTAATAAGAATTGTTCTTTGAAAAGAGCAACCGCCGAGTTCCTTGCTGGTTTTTCTCGGTAGGAACAGCTTTCCGAACCAGCAGTTAATGTTGACGATTCAAAAGCGTTGTTTACAAGTTTACTTGAATAAAGAATATTTTGAATTTGAATTTGAATTTGATTTTAATTACTTTGAATCCGTCTGTCCGTTTGTTGTGTTGTTCGATGCGTGTTCACAATTGTAATAGCTTATTATTATAATTACATGCCGTTACATGCAGGATTCGTAAAAACACATGCACAAACCTCCACCACTACACACGTTCACTATCACAAACTCAATCGTTTCACCCCGCAACCGAAGCATCATCAGGAGATAGACTCCACGACAAAATCGCAAAGCCTTTACGGTTTTGTCGTCCTGCATGTAACGGGTATGGAAAAAACGGATAGTTCACTATACATTTAGCCCTATTTATATTTTCTATTTACTGTATCGCGGATTATAGCAAAATAATTTTATTATTGCTTTTGTATTATGGATCTCCGCAAAGTAACGCCTAATTCTATAAATTATGTATTACTACAGAAAAACAAGGCAAATGTAAAAAAAGTAAAAAGTAGTATATTCCGAATAATTCAATATTCTCGAATGTAACATTTTCAGCATGAATGTAACTCGCAAACTTTAAATTTCAATAGCGCACGCTAAAAGATACCTTTGTACAGTCAGCGTTCATCTTCAAAGCTAGCAATAACCCGTTTCTTACAAACTGTATCATACAAAGAGCCCACTCGGGCCCGATGTCCAGTCCAATTGAATTTTTGTCAAAGCCCCAGCTGTATGTACCCACTTATTTACCGGGTAAGTTTTACAATGGTAGTCCGGGCTAAATTTATTCCACTGTAGCTTGGGGAATACTAACTGTATAAGATTATGAAGAACTCCTACCCGTGACTTTGTTCACGTGAGACTTATGTGTTAAAGTACTTTAAGCCGAGTGGTTTACCATTTTGTGACGTCACACCAAACCTTTTAAAAAAAAAGATATATATTTTGCATTATCTCATGGGTGTACGTCACAAATAAAGTTTTTCTTTCTTTCTTTCTTTCTTTCTTTCTTAATTTGGTAATATGAGTTTTTTGCTGTGACTCTAATACTAGGTACTCACGGACTTTGATCGCTGTCAACTCGTTAGTGGATTTTAAGTTTTTGTGTCCACATTAAAGCGATCGTTTATTATCCATTTGGCAGTAGATGTGAAAGGACCTATCGAATTTTCGTGATATTTCTCTATTCTAGTGTGCTTCGTTGTTTGTAAGGTCTTTAGAACGGCAGCTTTGCTTTTAATTATCCACAATTCCTGTAAATTTCTGAAAAATTGCATAAATTCCACTACACACCAGTGAATAATTACGGAAGTCCGGCATTGAAATAAAATCTTTTTTTTTTCTGAAAATGGCATTAAGTAGCAACGTGTCATATAAACTATGTCCACACAACAGTGATATCGCTGGCGACCAGCAACTTTGTGAAATTGCGGCGATCGGATCGGTGTTAGGTCGCTGTTAATATTCGCGTCCACACACCCTTTTTTCCAGTCGCCGGTTATCAAAGTCATTGTCGTGTATACCCTACTTAAAATTAAATTCTTTTTGTTTTTATCCTATATATACATATAGTCTATCACATAAACTTCAATAGTAGCAAATTGGTCAATATTGGTCAAGTAGATTAGCTAGAAAATATAACACACTGACAGACTTTCTAAAGTATCTTTATTCTTAAAGGAAACAGGATATATGTATTTTACCCTGTTTCCTAAGGAAAAACATTTTATTTTTCTTTTACCCGCTAATTCGCTCGCGTTAATTGAAGCGTTTAAGTATCCTCAATAATGTAATTTTTTCCTCTGTTGCCGCAAGAAATTTTGTTTCTTTAATATGTTAGAACGTTGTAAAAAATATAATTTATATTTCAGCGCAATCGCCGTTAAAGTGCATTAGATAAACAGTCAGACTGGCGGTTTTAAATACAATATTAGCATGAATTAATGTCGGTCATTTTGTACATCGCTCACAAATTCGGGTCACCGTAATACTCTGTCAAGAGTTATTGTGGCGTTTTGAATTCAATTCAAAACTGAATCGATGCGATCATGTGTGAATCGTGTTTTCGTGTACAAACTGTATTAAATTATTGTTTACTACCGTGCATGCATGCGATGCGACCTGGGTGGTGTGTCACAAACGTGAATATGCGGCGTGGATAACTTGATAACTGACACACATGATACATGCTACATCGTTAATGAGATTAATGTGCGATACTAGCTTGCCTGCGGCTCCGTCGGCGTGGAAATCAGTGTATTTTATACATAAAAATAGTGTAAGTTAACCATAAGAGATAGAGACATGCTGTCACAGACTTTTTTGTTGTATTTTTGTTGATCCACTATTTTTAGTACAATACTTTAATGTATTACTGTTGGTGTACGCGGTGCACGTGAGTGAAGCTTTAACATAATTTACATTAAGACGTAGTGTATTACTAACTTAAACTATCCGGAAGAATTCTACTATCTTTTAGTAAAAACTGTACAATATCCGTTCAGTAGATTTTAAGAAAATCGACCACATACTGACAGACAACTTTTGGGGACTTTGTTTATATTATGATAAGTGTAGAAATAGTTACTGTAAGTTAGCCATAAAAGATAGAGACACGCTGTCGCGGACTTTTTTGTAGTATTTTTATAGATCTACAGTTTTCTGAGTACATTAATTTAGTCTGCTGGTTTACGCAGCGCACGTGAATAGAGTTAACAGCAGGCGAGTTTTTTACATTTGTACGACCTCTTCAACATAATTTAGATTAAATCGTAGGGTATTCATAATTTAAATCATCCGGAAGTATAGCACTATCTTCTGGTAAAAACTGTATAAAAATTCGTTCAGTACATTTTGAAAAATTGATCACACACAGACAGTCAGATTTCAGGGACTTTGTTTTATAAATTTAGAAGTTTTGATAAATAAGGAATATCTATATCTATATCTATATATATAAGGTTTTAAGTGTTCTAGATAGTAAATTATTTTGCGCCATTTAAAAATCAGCATGTATATATGGGCGGGGTCATCGCTTTCATACCTGGAGAATTCGTAAAAACTCATGCACTACAAACCACCATTACAACACTACACTCGAGCACACATGCACTAACACAATCTCAACAATCGTTTCGTCCCGTAATCGAAGCAGCAGATAAGGCTTCATGACAAAGCTCACTTGAAGTCCCCATTTCAGCTATAAAACTATACAATATAAATTGTATTTAAAAATGTAATTGTTTAATAAATAATTGTTACAAGCAATACAACAGAACTAACTACTTTGCTACAATCCGCACGGGTTAAGTGAATGCATGCAAAGCCAATGTGTATGAAGCAGGCAAAATCTACGCACCTTATACATGCAGGACCAGTCACCACATGCACCCCAAGGCGCAATTCACCAGCAACAACGCACACAAAAGCAGCACACACACCCACCACCACAATCTCGACGATCGTTTTGCCCCGAAACCGAAGCATCATCAGGAGGATAGGCTCCACGACAAAAATCGTACTGCTGGTGAATTGCGCCTTGGGGTGCATGTGGTGACTGGTCCTGCATGTATAAGGTGCGTAGATTTTGCCTGCTTCATACACATTGGCTTTGCATGCATTCACTTAACCCGTGCGGATTGTAGCAAAGTAGTTAGTTCTGTTGTATTGCTTGTAATATGGAGTTCCGCAAAGTAACGCCTGCTTCTATAAATCAAATAATTGTTAATTGTTTAAAAATAATAATAAAAGCTCTTGTAAATAGCGACTCAAAATACAACCACTTTAAACGTAGATATTGCAGTAACCGTGAAAAACACAATAAAGGTATTGCGTTACGTCAAAACAATATCAAATTTCCTTTCCTCAATTGTCCCACTCGCGACGCACAGCAAATCAAATAAGCCGAAGGAGTGTACTCACATAGAATGCCGAGATAATGCTCGCACCAACCGGCGAAATATTATTCGATAATTCCAGTGAAACGGCGTGAAAGAAAAAGTAGGCAACAATAAACAGGGTGTATTCAAATGAGGGGAGCTCCCGCGGGACGCGCGGGCAAAACAATGATGATATTACAAACTTATTTAAGGATAGGCCACGAGATCAGCGGGATAACATTTTTAACATCATATATTATACTGCAGAAGATTGACTAAACTTATTATATATATATTTTTTAATTATGAATATCTTTCTTTATATTCAAATTCAAAACATTATTTATTCACGTAAACTTGTAAACAAGTGCTACTGCTGGTTCTGAAAGCTGTTCCTACCGAGAAGAACCAGCAAGAAACTCGGCGGTCGCTCTTTTCAAAGAATAATTCTTATTACTAGTTACATATAGTTATTGATGTCTTGTACAGGGTCGAAGAGTAGCTACATCCACGCATTAATCGTCAAGTAATCCTCAATAGTATAGTAGACTTTTTGTATTAGCTTTTTTTTTAATAGTGTTTTTAAACTGCTGTAATGATAAAGTAAGACTTAAGACAAACATTCATTTTTATATATTAAGATTTGTAAGAACGGCCACACAAACTAATACAACCTACTTTAAGTCCAACTATATATATTTATTTCTCACAATATTAACACTTTACACTTTCCTTTCGTCTTTACTGTAACACTTCACAAAACGTACTGTCCCCACTCCACCTGGTACCGTCCCTTTTATAATCTATAATATTAGTAAATTTTTTATATTTAGTTTATTTAACAAAAATACAATTATAAATTAAAACGTTTGTCCTAAAAATTATTCTTAAATAATTGAATCTTACAGATTACATTGTAACATTTTATGACTTTATGTAAATGATATCAAGGAAAATATGAAGTGTAATAAACGTTAGGCTGAATACAATATGTATTTTGTATGAATAACGTTCTCTAACCAAACTCATAATTATAAGCTCGTAAAGTAAAGTGGATTGCGGAATTTTATCATACGAGTAGAAGCTTATACCCAAACCCACAGACGACTTATGTACTTTTGCAAGGCGCAAAGCAGGAGCCGCAAGCTTATGTCGGTTCTTACTTTGTCTATTATATACATGGCCAATCTTTCTATAATTATGTATATTCTTTTGTACCCAAATTAAATTGCTAAAAATATACTGTGAAGCCAATTTAAGAATACCTGTTTCCTTGAACTTCTCTCGCAGGGAATCGCGCGAATTTAAATTGTAAATGCCACATATGGCTCTTTTTTGTATATTAAACATGTTTTTCTTAAATATTTTTTCTGCCAAACTACTAAGCAGTTTGTGGGCAATATACTCTCATTCAGTAAACTATAAATAAAAAACTAGCACCCCTGGCACCTGCCCATCCCTACGATATAATCTTGGGTTCGGTTTAAATATCTGAATAAATATTGTATTTTGGTGTAAGCTTTGAGTTTTGAAAATTTGTGATTAAAGACATCTCCGTCATAAACTTTGAATTTTTACTTTCAGATGGCCGGACCACTTCGTGGTGTACTTATTCTGCTGTGTTCTCCAGGTAAGTCCAGATAACCTGTCCACATTTATAACTACCCATTAAAGAGCATTCATTTTTCCAAATATTTCATACACACCAACTAACTAAAAATCTATACATATTTATCAAAGATGTACGACTTTAACATATTTAAATGGTTAAGTCTAGGCATTATTTTTGCCAATTTTTGTTTTTTCTCTCTCGCAACACTACTATTTAGTTTTTGAGTCAAGACTATTTTGCATTTCGTGTGTCGTAATAGGTTACGGTATTGATCTCTTTAAATTGTGTTTATATTTTAAAAACCGTAAACTAATTCCTGTGACTAAAATACTTCTCTGAAAAATCTTTTTTTATGTAGGGTAGTGGGTGTATTGGTAACTAAAATTAAAATAAATGTATGATAGTACCATCCTGTATATCGAGAGTACTTTGAATAAATTATCCACCGTGTGGTATCCGGCAGAATAGAATAGACCACCCTCCGTTCTTACCGAGGTGTCGTAAGAGGCGACTAAGGTATGTGCCGTGTGGTATCCGACTGCATAGAATAGACCACCCTCATTTCCTTACCGAGGTGTCGTAAAAGGCGACTAAAGTAAGTTGACGTCAGACAGGCTGCCGGCCGTAGAATACGTAGCCAAATCATGTGACAACATGTTTGTAACATGTTGGGCCGATCCCGCTTAGAGTGGGATAAGGGCAGGAGAATGATGAATGATGATTTGAATAAATTATCCACAGTTCTAATAAGATTTCATAACGAGTAGTAACCAGTATAAGTATAGTTTATATTGGTTGTTAGTTGTCAGCACTTTAACGTTAATTCAATACTTTTCATTCGTGGCTCTACATAGTAGTAAATTCAGAAAGAATTGCGCTTGTAACCTTGAATGTTTACGGGAATCCAAAAGGGTTGCCGCCCACTGATCCGGCCCGGTTACGTGACGTCTTATAATAGGTTGTCTCGTTTTACGGAACGATGGGGCTTTATGTTCCGTGGTGTTATTTCAAACGAAACCTATAGTATATTTTTATAAAATCTTAAATGGTATTACAGTATTAAATACGGCATAGCATAAACTTATAACAAGTTTTTCTGTACACCGCGAAATATTGGGTATGCAACGTGATAATGCAAATACGTAGAATCATTATTAAGTTTATTTTTTACCTTATATAGAAAAACTAAAAATAATGCCTTGTGGTATCCGGCTGCATAGAATAGACCATTCCCATTTCTTACCGAGGTGTCGGTAAAAGGCGACTAAGGTAAGTCGACCCGCCGTGTGGTATCCGGCTGAGTAGAAAAGACCACCCTTATTTCTTACCGAGGGGTCGTAAAATACGACTAAAGTAAGTTGACGTCAGGAAGGCGGTCGTAAAGTACGTAGCCGAATCATGTGAAAACACGAAGTTTTCTATCTTGTATATTAACCCGTTATATAAGCGCTAATCGTGCCCAATTTCAATTATATTGATACAGTGACTTAGCTATGAAAGCGTAACAGAAAGACTGACAGACTTTCACATTTATAATATCAAGACGGACATAATTGAACCTTTTACATGTGGCTAAAGCTTCTATACACTCTATGTTATAATTAAAACCTTTAAAAAGCCTTATATAAATACTCCTATAGATTATAAAGTAGTAAACATAAAAGACCTATATTGTTCCCAACGAGTCCAGACTCTCGCTGGAGTTAAGTGCTCGTAAAGGAAGTTTTATCCCTAGAGAATTACCAACACTATATCTCAAGTGACGACACTCGACTCGAGACAATCAACGCTCCGAGATTACACACGTAACTTAGAAAAAATCGCTTTATATAGAAACACACTGCTCGAACGTTTTGTCAACAATTTATAGAATTAGGCATTACTTTGCGGAGATCCATGATCGCAAAGCGGATTTGTCATGGAGTCTATCACCTGATGATGCTTCGGTTGTGGTGCGACACGATTGTTGAGTTTGTGATAGTGAACGTGTGCAGTGCTTGTGTATCGTGGTGGCGGTGGTGGAGATTTGTGCATGTGTTTTTACGAATCCTGCATGTCTCGGGTATGAAAAAACGAATAGTCCACTATACATTTAGTACTATACATTTTTTTTTCTTTTTACTGTATCGCGGATTAATAATTTTATTATGTTACTTTTGTTTTGTCAACAAGTGAAATAGACAGGTTGGTTCATGAAAGTTGGTTATTGGAAATTGGTTTATATGCAATGATGATAATAATTTAAATATTATTTTGATAATAATTTAAATTTATGTATGTACGAGTATATTTGCTTTATATCGAATAATAAGAAAGGGACTTTTATATCACATGTTTTATTAACAATTATTTGTTTATTAGTATTATATTATATTTGTAGCAATTACATCCATCTATTTAATTAACAACAAGCAAATTATAAATGAAATACTTAAATTTAATATTATCTATATTGCATCCTTTTTTTTCTTTTGTGTTATGTCGAATGCCGAATTCATCTAAGTACATAATTTTTCTTTTTCTTTCTTTATTACCCGTATTTCACTTCTTGTCTTTTACCCTTCGTTACTCAAAGTTTGACTGGAAGAGATACTTTTTAGAGGTAAGTTCGCCTTTGTAGCTATGCTTTTTTTACTTTTCTAACAATAAAGAAAAAAAATTAACAATTTAAAATCAAATTAATTTCAAAAATCAAAAAAATATTTTGTAGTATAAATTAATACAAAACGACTAGTTTGTTGTTTGTTATGGAATGCTCTCCTCCATCTCGCTCTATTAGAGTTTTAGTTTAGAGTTAGAAATTTTGCAGTTAAGGACCAAGGCATTGCAGTGATGCTATATGCTCCGTGTGTACTAGGTACAAGTTACTTACCTCTCACGTCACGCGCTTGGCACATTCATGTAGGAATATCATATGAGCCGATGTACCGGAGTCACTAATACGGCGTTCGTGCCTTCGATGTTTTTGTTACTAGTCCTATTGGTATGGTCTTCATAAGTACCTTAGGAAAAGTGTTTATGACCGTGATATTTTTATAGCGTTGTAACTGAAGTCTTAACTACAAACATCGGGTATGGATGAACACATTATCCAATCGCAGCTTCACCCGTGTAGAAATCAGTGTTATTTAATTGAAATTTTTATAGATCTACAATTCTCTACATTATTCTACTGTATCTCCGTTAGTTTAAGCCGCGCACGCAATTAAAGCTTCCAGCGGGCGATTTTTTTCACGCATGCGAGACCTCTTCTAGACAATTTACATAAAAGCGTCATGCGCTATAAACCTTCTGGAAAAATTGCACTACCTTTGAATTCAGACAAAATCGGTTCAGTTGATTTCGAGAAAATCGATTACATACATACAGATAACTTTTGGGGAGTTTGTTTTACAATAAGTAAATTGTTCCAGAGAACCCCAAATAAAACTGTATTTCTACATAGCCACATAAATGTGCCAATAGTACGCGGTAATAAAAAATGCACATCGAGACTTAGAGACCCGTGTGAAACGTCACATATTAACTGAGTGACAGCGCTCTACGATACCCAACCGACCGGCTGTTTCGTTCTAAACATCGATGTGTATTATTTAATGCCCGGTACTATACTTAGACTTTGCGCTGGGTGAAACCGCTGTAAATGTATAAAAAAGGGAAAAGTAGATCTTTCGAGGCGCTGGACCACATAGGTAACATTTCATTTAATCAGTCTGTAATTAATATAGGGTTAGATAATTTAAGCGCTGACAGGTCACACGATAGCGGGCACACCTGCTCTTAATTTCCCATCGGACGAATAAATTTTATGCCAAAACTTTAGGCGAGTACATTTTGTCCTTCTGTTCAGTAGGATACCTCTTAAATTATTTATACTTCTTTTGTGGTTTACGGTTGTACTGTTTCTATTTTTAAATGGTTTTGTTTATTTATTTTCTGTTGTAATATGACTCAATACGAACTTTATACAAAATTACTCTTTTACTTTACTTACTTTTTTAAAATGAAATAAAATTACCGCTAAAACTTTATCTATTAGGTACATGTCTTTCATCATTCATACCCATTATTCTCCTGCTCTTATACCACTCTGAGCGGTGTAGGCACTACAAGTTTGAAAACATAATGTTACATGTTTTGACTAGTTATTTTACGCCTGACCGCCTGCCTGATGTCAACTTAGTCGCCTTTTATGTTACTGAAGAAATGAGGGTGGTCTATTCAACTCTGCTGGATACCACACGGCGAGTCAATTTACCTTAGTCGAATTTTACGACACCTCGGTAAGAAATGAGGTTGGTCTATTCAACTATGCCGGATACCATACGACGGGTCAACTTTCCTTAGTCGCCTTTTACGACACCTCCCTAAGAAATGAGGGTGATGTATTGTACTCAGCAGGATATCACACGGCGGTCTTTAATATCTTTTTTTATCTTTAACAGATTACCTCGAATCAAGCTAACGTTTCTTAAAATAAGGTTTTTTCGTTGGCTTGCAGAATTTTGTGTAGAAGTTAATACCCATGCCCACCAGATTTGAAAAATTTATTGAGCCACAGATTTATAGTCATTGTCATATATATATATATATATATATATATATATATATATATATATATATATATAGTTATTATTTACTTATTATATTAATAGTTATTGACAATTGGGGATAATAATATTCCTATCCACAACGTAAGTACGCGAAGGGTTGTATCGAATTGAAGTTGCCAATTGAGTTAAGTCTCCGAACTATATTGACATAAAAATTTGCCTTTCCGTCTGTTTGTCAACAGTTTGCAAACTCTCGCCCACCGATGCCAATAAGTTGCTGCAAAAATATGCAACTCTATTTAAAACTGTTGTGTAGCTATTTATATAAGATCATAGTTATAAAGCGATGTCGGATAAGCAGGGTTAAACTCAGTAAGCGAAGTTTCTAGAACTTTAACCACTTAGTCAGTGCCGGACGTAGCGGTTTGATTACGCTGATGTTATATATATTCTACAATATCTTGGCTTCAGTTGTAGCAAAAATAACAAATCCAACTAACTGCAGCAGAATTAACATTTCCAGTCTTTGTTATGAGTGTTTTCTTATTCCGATTATTTAAATGAATAGTGTATTATGTAAGACCGCCGTGTGGTATTCGGCTGAGTAAAATAGCCACCCTCATTTCTTACCGAGGTGTCGTAAAATACGACTAAGGCAGGCGGCCGGTAGTACAATACGTAGCCGAATCATTTGACAACATGTTTATAACATGTTGTGCCCCCACTTAGAGTGAAATAAGGGCAGGAGGATGAGGATGATGACTGTTTTACGTAAAAACTATAGTAGTTAGTGTCTTAGGTAAATTTTCGTTCTGGGATTCATTCTTTTAACTTTGAACAAATATACTTATAGGACAAATACTTATAAATATACGAATAGGACATACTTTAACACAATCGAGATAAGCTGCTGTAAAAACTAAGAGAATAACTACTGAAAGTGCTAACTTAATTTACACGAATTTCAGTTCTTTAAATTTTGCACGAGTAAACTCCCCGGCTAAATAACTCATTTTCGTTTATTAGCTCGTTTCCAACTTGAATATAATTTAGAAATATGTTTGTTAGATATTCTGTGTGGCATTGTTGAAATGTTGAGTTCAATGTTTGAAAATTACTGTCTAGAATAGTCTAGCAGAAAACATAAAATTATACTGTAGGTACAGACATTATATACTTCTTTCGATCCCTAACGCGACGTGGAAATTTTATCAACTTAAGTCTTTACATTTCTTTCTTATGCTTTCACACCTAAACTGCTATACGTGTAGTGATGATTAATAGAATAATTTAAGCTGCCGCGATCATATTGACGGTTTGTTTAGAATATTCGTATGGATTACTTTACATAAATTCACCCCCCACTGCACCTTTCGGTGTGACCGCGCCGTCGGAACGCCTCTAGGCCCTATTATTGCCAACATCAAGAATATATGTAGAAGTTTTGACGAAGGCGGAATAATAATTCGGTACCCTGTTACAGTATCGCTAACAACGTACGCGTATGAACAAAATTGTCGCGTCCTAATTAAAGTAAATCCCACAGTTGGTACAAAGTGGAACGAAGTTAAATCATTAGGGTGCGAGAGTGCTCGGAGGCTGCATGATTGACAAACTGAGCAACCGTGCTAATTAGTTCACTGAATAAACTTGATGCACGGCTGTATGTTACACCGAACCGATTTTGAAGATGTTCTCTTACTATTTAATTATAAATTAGATATTTGCGTCTCAGTAAAGTTCGCATTATTAATTATTATTGATACCATATCTATTTCTGAACAATATATATATATTTTGCATTTTGATGATTGTAGCACTGGCAGTACTACAGTGCTGGTAATTTTATTGCTAACTGATGTTTAGCTCAGATTTACATACGTTAATATATTTATATTAAATGTTGGGGAAGAAATTGGCATTCATCTTCAATATTAATCTTTTTCGAGTATCTCTGCGACTAGTGAAGGTTGGGAGTCAGCTTCGTAAAGTAATCCCTATCTCTCGCTAGCCGGAATAGTTCATCGGAGCTCGCGATTCCCTTCCATTCCCTTCTGACTAAAACTAATTATTTGTTAATACACTACGTTAACAATATTAATGAATGTAGTTTCCGAATTATTAATATGTTGGTAGCTACTATATTGCAACTTCGACGGTTAAGTCAAAGATCTGTAGTGAAAAATGTTTTAAGTGAATGTGAATTACAATCCAGTGTAAATGTCGCCATTTGCACGGTGTTCGTATTCAAGCAGCGCATCACCCATACATCGCTGCGACGCAAATCGCGCACTTTGCATACACTCCGCGCCGAATGTGCCGTTTCACAAAAGAGGGATTTCATGCATTTATTGCGAGATGTTATACACTGTATCCGTAATTACTATGCCAGTTTACTCTTTATACCACTTTTGTGCAATATGGGATTTGAAGTCACAAAAATTCGTACTGATAAGAGCTTTTGGATACCGTCCGTTTTCTACCGCCTTCTTTCCGTTAGGTTGTCTGCTTATCTTCTTTTTTAACCGATTGATAACCACTACTGGTCAAAAGTCTCCTGTCTCCTTCCATTTCCAAGATGCACGATCTTTCATCACGTGTATCCAGCATTCTTTTACCTGTTTTTACCGTCTCTTACCGTCGACTGTAAACCTATTTGAAAGTCTATGAAAATTCTTGGATTCTTTTGATTATATTTCTAATAAAAATCTATCAATTTTCATTAATCGTATAATCCTTGGTAGTAACTATCATTATCACGCATCAACTAACAATGCAACTGTCATACATGGAGTCAAAGCTGCAATATGTATGCAGTTATATAAGAGCTCCCTATTCAACATAAAAACTTCTATATAAGATTTTAAAGACATCAGTATTAATTTATAGAATTAGGCATTACTTTGCGAAGATCCATAACAAAAAAGGAATAATAAAACTTTGCTGTAATCCGCGATTAAGTGATTAAAAAAGATTATATTGCTAAATCTAGAGCGGACTATCCGAGTTACATGCAGAATTCGTAAAAATTCATGCATTACCCGTCATCAATAACACAGCAATTCACAAGCACTGCACACATTCGCCACCACAATCTTAATAATCCTTTCGCCCCGTAACCGAAGCATCGTCAGGAGATAGACTCCATGTCAGAATCGCAGAGCGACTCATCCACAGTAGTATAATCACATACAAATTGGTTCAACCCCCACTATTTATTTTGCCTCCGAACACGTGTAACAAGCTTGAAGATTATATATAGCAAAATTATTTAATTATTTATTTTGTAGCATCATTATTATGAAAAGAGCGCTATTATGAATTGTTACATAATAAATATCCTAAAGAATTGAAACAATAATTTAATGAGAATACAAAATTATACCGCGGTGGAATCGTAGCTTGAGCTCAAACCTTGTAATGAATAATATTTCACCTGTCGCTCGTCTGGTAACGTCCCTTGGTGCGAGGCTTACCTGATAATCCCCTGGATGCTGCGGCATCTCGAGATATATAATTTAGTTTCATTTAGAAAACCGACTGCTATCAGCCTTATAAATACCTTGTAAATGTATTTAAAAAATGTACTTTTTTGTGCATATTTATTTAAAGAAAAAGAAACATTTTGTTTTTGACATTGCTACAGGTTGAAGGAATATATATTTTTTAATAATAGAGATAGTAGACCCTAGAGCACATTACGCATTATTCACTTTTGTATTTTTAAAGTGTAACGGAACGTCTTGAACAATTTGCAGAGTTATACGCATGTTAAAACAACTTCTTAAATAACTTTCTGTAATCATTGTGAAAGTTATGATATTTAACATACTACATTTGTTAATTGACGAGGACTGAACGAGGCGTCAATGTTAATGGAGAATACATCTCACACCTTCGTTTTGCGGATGACATCGTCATCTTTGCAGAAACGCTGGAGGACTTGCGCGAAATGTTGAATGACCTAAGTGATGCCTCCCAGCTGGTTGGCCTTGGCATGAACTTGGACAAGACCAAGGTCATGTTCAATGATCTTGTCTTGCCAAGACCAGTATCAGTGAACGGAATCCTTCTCGAGGTTGTGCAGGATTACGTATACTTAGGCCAGAATATCCAACTTGGCCGGCACAACTTCGAGAGGGAGGCTGAAAGGAGAATTCACTTGGGCTGGGCAGCATTTGGCAAACTTCGTCGAGTCTTCACGTCCGAGATTCCGCAATGCCTGAAGACCAAAGTCTTCGACCAATGCGTTCTGCCTGTGTTGACATATGGCGCCGAGACGTGGACACTGACGGCGGGACTAGTCCGCAAGTTTAAAGTCGCTCAGCGTGCTATGGAGCGAGCTATGCTCGGAGTATCTCTCAAGGATAAAATCAGAAATGATATTATCCGCGAGAGAACCAAGGTAACCGACGTAGCTAGCAGAATAAGCAAGCTGAAGTGGCAGTGGGCTGGTCACGTTTGTCGCAGGACTGATGGCCGTTGGAGCAAAAGAGTCCTGGAGTGGAGACCGCGTCTTGGCAAACGCAGTGTAGGGCGTCCTCCGTCTCGCTGGACCGACGACATCAAAAAGGTTGTTGGGGCCAGCTGGATGCGCATTGCGGAAAAGCGGGATGTCTGGCGCAGACATGGGGAGGCCTATGTCCAGCAGTGGACTGAGATAGGCTGATGGATGGATGGATGGATGGATTTGTTAATTCTGTACTTATAAATATAGAAGAGCGGTTAGTGCGTAGTTCTGCGACATCACATATTATAAAAAATATATTACGTTTCTCTTTAATAAACTTAAAACCAAAGGATGCATGGTCTGTGTATCTGTGTATTAATTAGCCTGTGACACAAAAAAGGAGCGAATAAAAGTTTTATATTTTTTTGGGTGCGTGAACCTGTATTTGTGTATATGCTATTTTTGCAAAGTAATGAAGTAATTTTTAGTTTGTTTATTTCTATTGACATTAGTACATATTTTTATTAACAAATTATTTATGATCATTGTAAGCGTTTTAAGATTTCCAGCCTGTTTTTTGGTTGCAGAGATATTAAGGGCCTAGTTCCGTAAAGCTACATGCTTTTTATAACTCAATGTAGCTTTTAATTTTCGTAGAAGCCACCGCTAGTACCGGATATTAGCGCGCTGTTTGCGGTCCGGGTCGCACCTGCAAATATATCATTTGCAAATTCATATCGGTTTAGATTGGGCACCGTTCATATAGCGTTCTATCAGGAGTGATAAATTAGTTACTTATTGAAATTATCACCAAGTATATCTTAGTAATTTTTAGATGAACTTTTAGCCATTTCGGAAAAAGAAATAATTACCACACGTATCACACAACACTGCAACCACCAAGATACCACAAAAACACTACACACATTCACTACGACAATCTCTATGATAGTTTCGCCTCATAATCGAAGCATCATCAGGAGGATAGGATCCACGTCAAAATGGTAATGCCAGAGCCTCGAGGCGAAACGATTGTAGAGATTGTCGTAGTGAGTGTATCTTGTCCTATTTTGGTGTGTGTTCTGCATGTGTAAAGTATGTGAACGTTGTCTGCTTCCTAAACTTAGCATTACAAAGATTTTCTTAACAAACGTGAATTATAGGAAGGCAATTATTTTTATAGTTCGGAATTTAAACGTTTAGTTTGAGGCATACAGAGTCTTGGTATAAAGCTGGTATCTGGTATCAAATTAAGTAGAAGATAGTGTCAAATTTAGGACCACTAACTAAAGACTTGTTTGTTCAAGGACTTTTTAGGTTAAAGTAAGCGCCTGCAAAATTTCCAAGTGTGAACGCAGACTCGGTTTTAGTTTATCGTTCCAATTATGTAATGCGTTGTTATACGAGCATCCCGCTCATGTCCGTACGTATAACCATTTATATGTAGTATTTGCTGCGGTTTTATCAGCTTATTGGCTTATTCGCTTATTTCCCTATTAACGTGCAGGTGATATTTCACAATTGTCAACAACGTGTCTATTTATTTAATTATTTAGCCGCAGAATGTTTGAAATTAGCTTACAATACGTAAAAATGTTAGGGACATAACAATGTGACTTGTTACTATCGTCTTCTGATGAAAGGTTTGGCCTTAGGCCCAACTCGCTGCCCCAATGCTAAGTAGATTAAAGAGCTCAAAAAATGTTCAGGACAGGAGATTTCTGAGGAAAACCGCGTGACAAATTAGCCTACTTGGGGTTTGAATTTGCGACTCCCACATTCAAGGTCACGTGGTCTATCACCTATCAAGACTTAATTGTTTAGACATTTTGCCTAAAATAAAAAATTATACGTAAAAATGGGTGGTTCTACTGAAACTTGTGAAATAGTTCAATTTTATAGAGGATGAAAGGATGCCCGTTTTCCTTCGGTAATAGAAAAAGAATACTCGAGGATATTTTAACACTTAAATTGACCTGAACGAAACAACGTAAAATAGTATTTTGTTTTTTTTTTATTTTTAATATATGTTCTTTTGATCCAAATAGTGCAAATTGAAATTAAACATATGTAATATGCGCGACTCTTTCTGATTTGGGTGCTCGTCTGCTGTATTTACCCAATTAGGGAGGTGTGCTTCGCAACTGCAAACTTCGTTGAGAAGTTGTGCTTGCACCACCCGCTTTAAGTTCGGGTGTGTGGCGCTTGGTGTAAGGTACAAGAGGGAAGATTATATTTTTAATATTTTTTAGATGAGCAATGAACAGTCATGATGTTTATTTCCACTGATCTTTCATCGGCAGAGTCTGGATAAAGTCAGTTGATTAATGTACTTAATATAGGATGTCCATAAATACGAGAAAATTTCAGCCATAAGCGGACTTAAAGGGGAGCCCATGGCTAAACCATCCTTTTGATGAAAGTAATGGTCATTGAATCGAAAGTAATTTTGTTCCATACACAATTCTGTTAACTCTGCTTCTTCCTTTCACCCCTGGCAACACAAACTTGCTGCCTTTCAAAGTCATATACACAGACTCTTATCAGTCCCTCTTTCGGAAAAGATTCAGCTATATTTAAAACAAAGTCAAATATAAAATTAGGTTTTAAAAGTAATAACTGCTTAAAAAAGATATTATGCAATAATAAAGACAAATTAGAAAGCCCGAAAAAGAGTGGTATTTACAAAATAAAATGTCCTGAGTGCAATGATACATATGTGGGTCAGACTGGTCGTAATTTTGAAACCCGTTTTAAATAACATATGGTCGCTTTCAGGAATAATAAGCCACAAAATTCACATTTCGCTAAACATTTGTTAGAAAGCGGTCATAAAGTTCCTAATGACCATTGTTTCGAAATACTGCACACCTGCGAAAAAAGCTTGAAATTAAATATTTTGGAACAATTAGAAATCATTAAGCATAACAATGGCACCCTCATTAACGAGCAGATAAATGTCTCTAGTTCAAGCTTGTTGCACGTGTTCCGAGGTAAAATAAAGGGTAGGGATGAACCAAGTACTATTTAACAACGCTTGTTTGGATAACGCTTCGCTTTGCGATTTTGTCGTGAGTCTATCTCCTGATGATGCTTCGGTTGCGGGGCGAAACGATTGTTGAGTTTGTGATAGTGAACCTGTGTAGTGCTTGTGTATTGTGGTGGAAGTGGTGTTGTTAATTAATTAATTAACATTGTTAATTAATTTTAATTAACAGTGTTAATTGAATTTCCACGCGAGGCACATTTGGTTATAATATTTTGATATATTTTTGGTTAAACGCTCTTGCCGTGTAACACAGCGAATAGCTCGCTTCCCGTCGGTGCGAGCAAGTTTTATTGTAACTCGAAAGCAAGTCAATTGCGCTCTGTGAACACTGTAACGCATGATATACGTACATGCGATCTGTTAGTGTGTGAATTTGCTTAAAGTTCCTATCCTGTGAACCCGCTGAATATCTATTCAAGTTCCCAAAAGCTGATCAATTTTCTCAAAATCTACTAAACGCTAAAAAAGAGTACAATACTTCTGGAAGACTTAAATTAATAGTGCATTACGGTTTTATGTAAATCGTGTTGTAGAGAAGAGAAGAGAGGTCGCGCGGTTCTAAATATATTCGACTGCTGGGAATTTTAATCGTGTGCGCTGCGTAAACCGACAGAGATATACTCAAGTAATTTATTAGAGAATTGTAGATCAATAGACGGGACGGCATGTCTCTATCTGTTATGGTTAACTAACAATAACCATTTTTATGTTTAAAATTTCAATTAAATACATAGATTTAGACGCGGATGAAGCCCAGCGAACAGCTAGTGTAAAATAAAATTGTGTTTAAATTTTTGGCCGGGGTTGATAACGTCCAAAAAAAGCACTTAAAATTACATATGTTTTTAAAGTAATATCAAATAGCTTTGATTTGAATTGCAACGACGACTAAATTATATTTTAACCTTATTTGCTGGGTGAAAATATGTTTTTGTTTACCACCGAGTTCTTATCGCTAAGTTTTTCGTACCAATGACTTCATTAAAATTTGACGATTGGGAGGTGATTTTGAAAGAAGAATACTTTGAATTTTGATTAAAAAATGTATTTGTTATTCAAGCGAGTCAAATATTCGGTAAATAATATAAGTAAAGTCGTAAAAAATGTAATCTTTAATAAATCGTCGCGTACGAAATGAGCGAAAATTTCATCACAGTTTTATGACTGTCTATATTTATGGCTACTACGAGATTTACATGAGAATCGATTCATCGTAACAGTGCCGGCTCACATGCCATCAAAAGATGTACCACTTTGAACACAATATTTACATACATATACTCGTAAAATATTCGACGAAGGCAATATACTTTATTATATTGTTTAGATCTAGAGAACTCTTTATTAATATTGTTCTGTACATGAAAATATACATAATTATAAAAAGATTGGCGATGTATATAATAGACAAAGTAGGAACCGACATAAGCTTGCGGTTCCTGCTTTGCGCCTTGCAAAAGTACGTATAGTACCCCGCAATAAATAATGCACATCGAGAACTTAGAACGAAACAGCCGGCCAATTCGGTTTCCTAGAGCGCTGTCACTGTCACACACGGGTTCGTCAGTCTGTGCGACAGAGATGATGCTCTATGAAGCAGAATCAAGCCGATTTCTCTCTCTGAGCCTCGAAGTGCAATATCTATGGCCGCGTACTGTAAGTCGTTTGTGCGTTCGGGTATAAAATTCTATAATAAAATTCCGTAATCTACTTTAACTTTACCATTACAGTAGTTAAAAAATACTATTAAAAAAGCCTTAGACAGAAGCCTATTATACTATTAAGGATTACTTAGACGCAATATTTTTTTATATATACATTTTTGTTACTACTCATATATTAATACTACTCATAATATTTTATTTAAAATGTTGCGTCTTATTCTAGCTAGACGATTTTATGAATTTTGAATCTAGAAGATTTTTGTGCTTATTTAATTAAAAAAAAACAAAATATTGTATTAGTGCGGGATTTTTGTCATCATGTGACCCCAATATCCGTTGCTTCTTCAAATATATCGTAACTTTATTTAATAACAGCGCTAGTTTGTAAAATACCTAAAATTTTAACTGATTCATTTTTCCTTTTTAGTAGACCTAACGACCTTATATCTCCACTTATTTTAATTACTTTATATATAGCTTTTTTTAAATAAAATAAAATTATCTTAGTATTCAGTCACCTTAACAAGCTCTTATATGTTAAAACGCTTATTTAAAGGAATGTCAGCCGAATGTATCGGCTTCGACATCAATCCATTGATATCGCGTTGTGCGAGCAAAAGGCTCCAAAAATAAAAGTTGCAAAAGAATATTTGTTTCACATTTTTGTTTGCGTTGTTTTATTCTCTGCGGTAAAAACGATCCCAGTTCAAGGCTCAATAAAAATTCCGTCGTGGCTTATAAAAAATGCATGCAAAATTAAACAATAATTAATCCAAACTACTAATAGACTGTAGCGTCACAATATATATACAGTAATATATGTGTTAGACGAAATTTGATGTATATCATACACATGCGAAAAGCTTGTGATTCGCAACTTCGTTGCAAATTCGTTAGTCTCGGTATTCGCTTCTAACAATGAAATTCCCCAATCCATACAAGACCATATACAGGAAGGTTTCAATCAAGTGTAAGATATACTTATACGTAAAGCATATTACAAAATTTAAAAATTATTTGGATGATAAAAATGCTTGGATTTGAAAATCCTTTCAGTTTCACACAATACCGCAGTATTGTACAATGTAAAACAATGTATATTTAACAATGTAAAATTTAGATTCTTTAAAAGATTGGCCGCTTAATATCTTGCTGGTTCTTCTCAGTAGGAGCAAACTTCCGAATTAGTGGTAGCTTCGTTTAAGACATTTGACGATTCAAAAGTACTTATAGTAGTAAATATTTATTGATTTGTTATTTTTCTGTCTGACTTCTTATAGTGAACGTGTGTAGTGCTTGTGGTGGTGGTGGTTTGTGCGTGTTTTTTCTGCATCCTGCATGTATCAGGTATTAAAATGCATAGCCCACTCTACATTTAGCACGAAATATATATTTTCTATTTACTTTATCACGGATTATGGTAAAATAATTTTATTATTACTTTTGTATTATGGATCTCCGCAAAGTAACGCCTAATTCTACAAATTATTTGAATCTGATAAGTATACTGTACGGTTCGGTATAAGCTTACTGCCAATTCTAAATCAATACAACAAATGAGGGTAGAATTTCATCTGTCCATCAGTGTACGTCGTTGTGGCTCAAAGCGTTAATCTGTCCGTCTGTCCGCCCTAACATGGGTACAGCTCTCTATGAAATTGCTTATTTTTTCCGCGACAACATGCCACATTGCCCTTTTGTGGTAATGGGGATGTGTCATATAAAATGGGATCCAGTTTTACAAACTGAAGGAGTATATTAAATGATGTTATTCCGCCGTATGGTATACGGCGAAATCGAATAGATAAACCTTATTACTTACCGAGGTGTCGTAAAAAACGACTAGGTTGAGTTGACCCGCCGTTTGGTGTCCGGCTGAGTAGAGTAGACACCCTCAGTTCTTATCGAAGTGTCGTAAAAGGCCACTAAGGTGAGTTGATTTTAGGCAGGCTGCCGGTTGTAGAATAACTAGCCAAAACATGTCTAAAAAATGTTGGGCCGGGAATGATGATGGTTAAATTATGTTATTATATGACAATTATGTTGAGGACATGTATTGAGTGCGGGGAAAAGTATTAGATTGTCTTCGCGTAAAATTTACTTTCGCGCGCAATCGGACTAAGAAGTTTATGGAAATGCTGTTTCACATTAGAAATTGACAGGGAAAATATAAAAAATGATTTTGTTTTATGTGAGGTGTTTGTAATTATAAATATAACATGTCGTTATTGTGTTTGAGTAAAATTTTTGAAATATGAGCTAAAAACTTTGCTACCGTTTTTTTAAATTAAGGAATATGTTAAATTCCAATTTAAAATACTCTTTATTTAAGTAAACTTTTAAACAAGTGGTTTTGAATCGTCAATTCTACTGCTGATTCGGAAAGCTGTTCTTACCGAGAAGAGCATTCAAAAAACTCGGCGATTGCTCTTTTAAAAATTACCTTATATTAAATAATATATATTACATACATTTAGTCATTGCTGTCTTGTATAGGGTGGAAGTGTAGCTATAGCCACGCATTCTTATCATCTAAGAAATCCTTAACAGTATGGTACGCTTTCTGTATCAGCCTCTATTTAACGTGTTTTTAAACTACTGTAATGGCAAAGCTAAAATTGATTGCGGAATTTTATTATAGAATCTTATTCCCAAACCTACAAACGACTTGCGTACTTTTTTAAGGCGCAAAACAGGAGCCTAAAGCTTATATCGGTTTCTACTTTGTCTATTATATATTATACATCACCTATCGTTTTATAACTCTTAATGTACAAAAATTAAATTGCTTAAATACACTGTGAAGCAAATGTAAGAATCCCTATTTTCCTTAAACTTATATAGTTATAGTATATGGAAGTATGTTGGTGCGAAATACATTGGTGTCATTTAGTTAAAGAACTTTTTGTTATCTCCCCGCAATGTGGGAGTTCCCTCATTATTTACGGCACAGGCTGGTTTGTTCGTATTCGCGCCGGCGTCCATATTTTCGTATGTATCGGTTATGTTTGGGCCGTAATCAATATTTATTGTTATTGAACGCAGTTTTTCGACGTTATCTAAAAGGTCGCCGCAACGTGCTGTAACACGCGGTGTTACATGGATATCCCATTATTGGCATTGGGTACTGTTATCTTTTTTCATTGTATCCATTTATTATTATGAGGTATTTGCATATATGTTACGTGAAATTGGTACACAAGGTCGTATTTAAGCTTATATGGCCTAGTGAACTTTTTGAAGGTCGTAAATTCAAGCCCCAGTTTGAAAAATTGTGTGCTTACGCTTTTGGGTCAATGAAAAAATCTCGACCATAACTGCATATCTCAGGAGTATAACAGGCAAGAGTGTGGGTTACAATATATTTTTTGTGTATAAGAACATACATAATTATAAAAAGATTGACGATGTATATAATAGACAAAGTAGGAACCGACATAAGCTTGCGGTTCCTGTTTTGCGCCTTGCAAAAAAGTACGTAAGTCGTTTTTGAGGTCGGGTTTCACAATCAAATTCCGCAATCAATTTTAGCTTTGCCATTTAACAGCAGTTTAAAAACATTATTAAAAAAGACAGAAAGTCTACTATACTATTGAAGATTACTTAGACGATAAGAATGTGTGGACATAGCTACTCTTCGACCCTGTGCAAGACAGTAATGACTTAATGTATCTAGTAATTAGAATTATACTTTGATACGGGCAACCGCCCGTATCAAAGTATAATTCTAATTACTATTGAAGATTACTTAGACGATATATATATACCGTATACTATTGAAGATTACTTAGACGATAAGAATGTGTGGACATAGCTACTCTTCGACCCTGTGCAAGACAGTAATGACTTAATGTATCTAGTAATTAGAATTATACTTTGATACGGGCAACCGCCGAGTTTCTTGCTGGCTCTTCTCGGTAGGACCAGCTTTCCAAACCAGCAGAATTGACGATTCTAAAGCACTTGTTTACAAGTTTACTTGAAAAAAGAATAATTTGAATTTGAATTTGCATCAGTGCAAGAATCTGAAGAAGCGTGATGGGTCTAAGTTCTTTTCTCGACAGATGAGAGGTTGTCTTTGGTCAGCTGCGGTGTAGTAACAGGCCTCATTTCAGATTTAATTTCCTTTTTCATAGAAAAGGCATCGTATTAGATTATGTTTATTATCGATAGATTAACAATTGACCACTTAACATAATAATAAGTGCCACATATAATAACGGCTTACCGGGAAAGACAAGATTCTGGGAAATCTGTATTAAATTAGAAGTGAAGTTCTTGTTGTAGTAGTAGAATATTAGCAGATTTTTACCTAAACTAACTATTTATTGACATGACGATAGATGACGCGATTTAATATATTTTAAGTATAAAGGGTTTATGAGTATTCTGATGACTACTCATAACTGGTTATCCTTTCGATAATAGGGCAAGGTCGTTGAAACATACTTTAGACGATTTCTACTGTCTATTCTGTTAATTTACTTTTTATTACAATTGTAAATATATATGGAACTAAAATATTGCGCTTTAAATGTATTTTGTTGCTAATTGAGGACTTTTTGAAATTCCTTTTATCTTCTCTGAAAGGGAAGGACGCGTTCTGAATTTGTAAATGGACGTGAGATTTTCTTATACTATACATTTATATATTCATTCGTTAACGGCGCATTTACCTATAGGTGTTTTACCTTTTTATAAAACCTTTACATCGCAGGTTAAATTGCGGGCCGCCGATAGTATTTACATATATAAAAATATGATATTCTATATTGTTGATATGTAAGTGTAATAAATCTCCACACTAATTCGCCGGGACCAACTCTAGTCCGCCGGAGCCCTTCTCTATTACTGTAATCTCTTCGCAATTGCCACTCATTTATTGTCTTGGGCCCGGGTGAGAGCACATTATATCGAATCAGCGATAAAAGCTTCGTACGACGTATTAGTAAAAAAAAAAGTAAAGTAGCAGCCTGTTACAATCCCACTGCTGGGCATAGGCCTCCTCTCTCCGTTTCTAGAGAGAAGGGTTGGAGCTGACCTACCACGCTGCTCCAATGCGGATTGGTAGGTTACACATATCTCCAGAATTCTCTAGAGATATGCAGGTTTCCTCACGATGTTTTCCTTCACCGAAAAGCGTGTGATAAATTGCAATTATCAATTAGACACATGAATTTTAATAGAAAAACTCATTGGTGCCTGCCCGGGTTTGAACTCGTGTTCCCCTCGAAAGAGTCGCACGGTCTCACCGCTGGGCTATCACAGCTTGACGTATTAGTATATCTTCTTTTTTGTTTAGTGCCGTGTGGTATCCGGCCGAGTAAAATGAATCACCCTTATATCTTTCACGAGGTATCGTAAAAGGCGACTAAGGTAAGTTGACTTCAGGCAGGCGGCCGGTCGTAAAATACGTAGCCAATACATGTAACTACATCTTTAAAACATGTTGTACCGATCCCATTTAGACTAGAATAAGGACAATGAGAATGTTGATAACTTTTTTTCTTTGTGTCACAACAATTTTTATCAAGATAAAAATAGAAACAAAAGGTGTGTCTTGTAATTTAGAAAAAAAAACTAATGTAGGTTTTCAGAGAGCCAGTATCAAGCCGAGGCACAGGCGACTATTAAATGTCTTGGCCTTTAGGTCGTCTGCAAAGCAAATACTCGGTGTGGTGATGGAAGATACACATCTGGCGGATTAAATAGATTGTCCATTGTCGCACGTTTTAGTTACTTACTGTTATTATAGATTTATCTCGTATAATTTTAATTGAGTCAGGGTTAAGGGTTCTTTATCTATATAATTACTTACGACAATTTAAAACAAATAAAATATAATCTAAATTCTAAAATATAAAAAAATAATTAATTTTAGAATGTCAGAAGTTAATCAGTGTAGTTAGATTGTCCTTAAAAGAATAACCCCTCAACCGTCTAAACGAAATTGTTATAATGTGAACAATAGTTTGATAACCAACGTAGGTTGGTTTTCACCGATATATATAAATAAAATTATTGACCCAAAAAATCTGAACGTGTGGTGACGCCAGATTTTAAAGGAGAAATACTTCAACAAGTTATAAATTATCTGGTACATTATTTTTAATGTATCTCTGTTGGTCACTCACTCACTGACTCACGCGACTAAAGCTCCCAGCAGTCGACTCGATCACAGATAGACAGATGTTTTGGACTTTGTTTTATAATATTTGTGGATATATAAATAACTTGTGATATAAAAAAAATTTTCGTATTACAAAAAAGAGCCATACGTGGCATCTACAATTTAAGTCCGCGTGATTCCCTGCGAGAGAAGTTTAAGGAAACAGGTATTCTAACATTTGCTTCACAGTATATTTTAAATAACGTAATTTTTGTATATAAAAATATAAAGAATTATAAAACGATAGGTGATGTATATAATAGACAAAGTAGGAACCGACATAAGCTTGCGACTCCTGCTTTGCGCCTAGCAAAAGTACGTAAATCGTTTGTGGGTTTGGGTATAAGATTCTATAATAAAATTCCGAAATCAATTTTGGTCATGCCATTACAGCAGTTTAAAAACACTGTTAAAAAGAGGCTGATACAGAAAGCCTACTATACTGTTGAAGATTACTTAGATGATAAGGATGTGTGGATATAGGTGCACTTTTACCCTGTACAAGACAGTAATAAATAAATGTAACTAGTTCTAAGATTTATATTTTAAAAAGAGCAACCGCCGAGTTTCTTGCTGGCTCTTCTCGGCAGGAACAGCTTTCCGAACCAGCAGTAAAGTTGACGATTCAAAAGCACTTGTTTGCAAGTTTACTTGAATAAAGAATATTTTGATTTGATTTGATTTGATATAAAAATACATATTATAAATTTCCCCGAACCGCTTCTCTCATGAAGTGGCCGCGCCCTTACCGGCACCACATGGGAATGGCTCTGTGCGGTAGTTTCACAACAACTTGAAGTCAACTCGCAACATTTGACGACTCTCGCACAGTTTATTGTTAGCGATACTACCCTTGATGGATTATGTTTTGTTTATTGCTCTTTTAGACTTCCACTGTGAGCTGTTATATATTTATTACGAGTGTATTACTTCATATAGTACAGGCATAACCGAATATACATTCGCGTTAAGTTAATTTTGAAAATAACCTCATATATATGTATGTCTTCATTTTCCCTAAGGAACAACAAAACTTTAGTCTTATATTTTATATAGCACTGTATCTTGTCTGATGCTTTCAGCATTGAGTAAGTAATTGGCAGATTTGATTACAAATTTACCAATCATAGCATGCCAAATGTGGTGTTAAAGTTTATTTTTATATTTAAATGTAAAATTTATTTTTTATTTATTAAATTTATTTATTTATTAAATTTAAAATTTAATATTTAAAGATAAAGATTATCTTTAAAAAAACATAATAATTAAAGATTTTTTATTCTTGATTTCTTGGCCAAAGTATTCGCCTGTCAGCTGTGTATCAAGTGTCAAAGTATCAAGTAGTCTTAATGGTTGATAAACATCCTGAAAAGGTGGCTCCGAAGAAGAAAGAACATGCACAATAATTAAGTATATCAACAGTTCATCGTAGAGAGTTTTTACAGCATAATGTATATTAAAAAAGTACAACTACAGTAGTAGCGAAACCGCGGTCGAGCATAACATAAACAAACTGATTGCAATTTTACTCGTTACAGTTATTACAAAGGCGCACACACCGTCAAAGGGAGAATGCAATTTTAGTGGAATCTAAAATGTATATGATATATGTGGTGCTAATTGCAGGTGTGCTGCACCAGGAAGCGACAGCGCTCTTGAGGGGAGTAGGTACAGGAATTTTGAATTAAATTTTACATTTGTTATTCACTATAAGTCTCCATATTCACTGTTCACCTTGAATACCCAAAAGCGTCCTCTCTTACCGACCGTTATTTCTATAGAATCAAATCCCCCGCAAACGTCATTTTTGTCAGCCAAGCTTTGTGCCAGCGGCTTCGCCCGCGTCGAAATCAGTTGTCACAAAGAAAACCCAAATTTAAATTTTGGACATATAAGTAGTTATTGTGAGTTAACCGTAAGAAATAGAAACATGCTATCGCCGACTTTTTTGTAGTATTTTTATAGATGTACAATTACTCTACTACATTACTTTAGCGTAACCCTACTGGTTTAATCAGCGCACACGAGTAAAGCTCCCAGCAAGCAAGTTTTTTAACAACTGCTCGGTCTCTTGAACACAATTAACATAATATGTACTATTTACCTAAACCATCCGGAAGTATTTCACTATCTTTTGGTGAAAACCGTACAAAAATCCATACAGTAAATTTTGAGAAAATCGATTACATACTGACGGACTACTTTTTGGGACTTTGTTTAATAATAAATATATATAGATAAATGGTTATTTGTTTAAGAACCATAAACCGAACACATTATGTTTTTCACCATCATATCGTCATCATGTTTCATTTCATAGTTAAGATACATCACACAATTCTGTCCATCTTTATTTCAGCTCCCTGCAATCTTATCCTCGTAAACACCCTTATTATTTCTAAAACGGAATATTTCAAAATTCTGAAAACCCAATATTCATTGGTGCCGCCATTGTATTTTTATTTCCTTATAACTAATTTGAAAGCTAGGAGTTTGTGTTTTAGGTTGTTATATGCGGATATCCTGTATTACATAAATGATTAAAATAAATGATTTTTACTGTCATCATAGCCAAACGGTGAGACACCATGATTGTTACAAGGTTCAAACTTTAAAAACATTCATAGCTTTATGACGAGGAAAACACCGTGATAGATTCCATGCATCTTTAGAGAAGTAATAGTAATGTAATATATGTGTACACTCCTTGTGTACAGCAAATGATGGTAAATGTCATTTCGAATAAGAGAAAGGAGGACTTTTCCCAATTGTGGGATATTAACAGGCCCCTTAGCTTAATTTAATTATATTTTTATTTGGACAGGCATTTTTAATTGAAATAATTGGACACGCTGTGTCGGTGTTGGCGCGAACAACGAGCACCGAGGGTCCCACGGGGACGTCAGTAAATATCATAACAACACTACCTACTACTACTACTACTACTACTACTACTACTACTACCACCACCACTACAACTACTACAACAACTACTACTACTACTACTAAGCCAGCGGGCTTTAAGTGTTCTCATGTAGCTCGGTGCGTTTCTCGTAATTTTGTTAATTAAATAAAAACGAGCATTGCTCTTGTGGCTCTTAACTTTATCCGTACCCTCTAATTTAAAATTAGAAAATAAGAGCATGGTATTTATTACATAACTATCTGTGTCCGCGGTTTCGAGTTAAAAATTGAAATTTCGAACATAAAAGTACTATAGCCACTGTGAGTTGACCAAAAGAAAGAGGCATGCCGTCGCGGACTTCTTAATGATATTATTGTAATTCTACAATTTTTAAGTTCGTACTTTAGTGTATCTGTTGGTTTTCGCGGCGCACGCAACTAAAGCTCCTAATATGTTAGTTTTTGTACTGTGCGATTTCTTTAACACAATTTACACAAAAACGTAATGTACTATTAATCTAAACCTTCTGGAAGAATTGCACTACTTTTAAATAAACAGTGTACAAAAATACTCAGTAAATTATGCAAAAAATTGATCACATACAGACAGACAGATTTTGGGGATTTTGTTTTATACTAAGTATACTCTTAGATACAAGATAGATACATTAAAATGATTCGCCTTAAAATAAATCATTGTTTTAATTTTTTCTCCTTGACTCTTAATGTTTAATCGTGATGCCTGAATGTCAGTCTAAACTTATGGATGTTGTATTTGGGTTGGGTTAACTTTCTGTCAGACATTTCAAGTCACAAACTATTCCTAAGGATTATTAATTAGCTTTCTTGAATGACTGAGTATTCGACCACAGGTTCACCAGATGTCTACTTGCTTATATTTGCTTAGTATGAAGTTTTTGGTATTTTTAATGCAACACTTCCGTTCGTTGGATATATACGTTTTCCTATTTGCATGCATATCGATGATTAAAAAAAAATAATAAGATAAGTCCTGCATTGGAGTCATGATTTATGTTACTAAAAGATTGAAACTTAACATCTAAATTAAAAAATGATGCGATGGATGAACTCTTTATTGATCGAAAATAATAATTTCAAATTTGATTACGTTTTTTACCGTCTCTGAATTTAAAAAGGATGTTTTACGGTTCGTTTCCTTAGTTTAACATAATCTGGGATGACAACCTCTTCTGCTTTACCAGATACATACCGGCACCTAGCTAATCCGTTACACATTATAGTGACCTTAGAAGTACTTTCAGTAGATATCCGTGATCGTTTTAAGAAAAGTGGTCCAGTATTGGAAAGCTTTTGTACAGTCCCTTTTATGGTATCATACGGCAGGCAACCATATAAGATATCTTCATAAGAATCTATACCACACAGAGGTAAAAATCCTTTTCTAAGATTTCCTAGGAGACGCGATGGTCCTTTTAATTTGCGGTTCCATATCTGAAGCTTTCCTTTTGACTGTTGAGAGTTCATTGGTATTGTCGATAACATTGGATTTGGTACAATTAATTGGTTCATTTGCATTATTAATAAAACTGTGATGGTTAAGGTCATTGGCTTTAACTGTATAATATATAAATATATGTATAATAGTATTAAAATCAATAGGCATTGTTATTTCAATACAAATGAAAACGTGCAAAATTGTTATGGTTCGCGAGAGTTAGACCATGTAATTTTAATTAGATTTAAGGTGGTTATAAACAATTTAAGTTTTCTACCGTTCAATAATTAGAATGAACGATTTTTTTCAAAATTTTGATATAAAATTTCTCGGCTCATATTACAAAAAGATCAATTTGATAATACCCTGGAATTCGCAGAATCTTAGCGCTAAGTAGACAAAATCTATGTAAACTAGAGGGGATGCTCAAGAACACTATTGACTAATTAGACATATGTTAAACCTGAAGCTGTCAGATACTGGATTGTTCAAACTCTGCCTGGAGGAAACACCCATGCATATATCCTATGTGACTGACCTGCGCTGATTGATAATTAACACTCTCTCGTAGGGTCACACTATTTACCTATGGTAGAGGTTAAAAACCTCGCTGCCAAGAAGATCCTGAAATTCTTAGAGGATACCTGCGATGGTAGTGAACTGTAAGCATTGTCGATCACAAAAGATCAGCAACGGTCAAAGCGATTCTGAGAGTAGAGGCCCTACATAACCGACTCCTTTAAAAAGATGAAGAATGCCCTGGCTCTTTATGTAAACATTTTTATATTTAAAAAGATACAACGCCACAGAAAGCTTTATACAAAGTTTTATAAATAGACGCAGACTAGAATAAGATTTGTCAATTATTAAAATAATTCAATAGCAAACATATATACTCTTAACTTGAATAACGGCAATATTAACATAAATATGATATATTCTTATCAAAATATTTGTCTAATTCTAGCCAAAGAAGGAGAGTAAAAGAATTAAGAAAAATGTTTGATGTTTTAATTGATGTACTGGGAACCAAACACCTTTTGCTTGTAACGTTATCGTTCCACTGCATCAGAGGTCATTTAACACCCGAGAATGTACGAGTAAGTTCATCCATAAACAGTGACGTCATATCTGAACCGCAATATTATAATCCGCTTGTCTGTCTGTCGCCTGACATGGGTTAAACCTCGCTACCAGCTGTTGGCTCTTTGTATAATTTTAGCCTTGGACGAAATCTGGGACATCTTTAGTTTTTCCGATCTGCTATATTTACAAAATTAGCGATACTATTATATTTTGCTGTAATCCACGATAAAAGAAAAAATAAATACTAAATGTAGAGTGTATTATATCCGTTTTCATACTTGATAAATAAAGGAGACATAAAAACGCATGCACCACCAATCACCAAAACATTAGCACTGCACACAATTGCAAACATTAGCACACATTCATCACTACAATCTCAACAATAGCTTCGCCCCCAAAACCGAAGCATCACTCCAATAAGAAATTGCAAACCTTTGCGAATGTGTGCAGTGCTAATATATTGTTGGGTTTGTGATAGTAGTACATGCGTTTTTACGCTAAATTAGTATCAAAAGAGCATCCAGTCTCTGAATATCACAGGAGCCCGTGCAGTAAAATCCTGCTAATGACTGCTAACCTAAGGCAGGATTTAGCATTTGGAGAAGAAGAGAAATATGCCTCTAATCTTAACCTAACGAATGTATAATGTAACAAACCTATATCTGGCTTAGGGCATAAGAGATACCGGGAGTCCGGAAAAAAGATGGATTGTTTGAAGTATGTACATGTATGTAAATGAGTATCGAGATAACGAATGATATAAGACAATTGAAGAGAAATCATATGCCTACATGTAAAGGGATAAGATGATAAGGATGTTGTATTGCCTTTACCTAGATAGTAGTAGTAGATAGTAGATTTAGTAGTAGTGCCCTTTGGGTAGTTAAAACTTGGTCCGTAGAGTGTTTTCTATTGTTTTTGCCCAAACATTTTCGCCTGACGGGGAAGAGTCTAAATTTGGCGTGTCCACGTCATATCCGCGGACAGACATAAAAACCGTGTTGCCGCGAAACGTGTGCGCGAATATGAAGAAAGGGGATTTACCCTCGTCAAGTGGACGACGGGCGGCGTAATAACTGCGAGCAACCGAGATAAAAGCGAAGCACGATGGACTCTAGATACAAAGTGTGTTAAGAATACGCACGAGTTATGGATTATTTTGTCCTCTGCCCTCGCTGTGTGGGTCTATTTAGTCGTGGCGGAGATGCTATTCACGTATAACATCAACGAGATAGTAATTACTAGAGTTTCCGTGATTATGTCTGATAATTAAGTGTTGTGACCCACTGAATGGAGCAATAACCTTAAACCGTAACCAGAGACTTGAACTGAATTTGCTCAAGACAGGGTGGAAAAAACTTGTCTCACGTAGATCTTTTCTTAAGTTTAACCTTCTCGAATGGTTTTCCATTGATGTGGCAGGTGTTGAATGTATACTGTACGAAGCACACTCTCATATCTGATGCAGGTTTAGTAACTGCACGCAAAAACCAAACGTTGCACATATTCACCAGGGCAATCACAACTGTTATATCTTCTTCTAACCTGAGCATCATCTGGATAGGCTTTATGAAAAAAATCATAAATTTTGGATGCTGATTCTTACAAACATTCTCCTCGAGTATGAGGCTATATCAACAATTCGGGTAAAACTTCCTCCGGCCCACTCAGGTGCCATTTTTCCTTGCTTCGAAAAAAAAAACCTTTGACAACTTTATATCTGATCATAAACCACGTGTAGAAGACGACATTGAATTACTGTAGGATAAAAAAATAGGAGCAGACGACGCATCATGAATTTATCATGATCACTTTTTGGGGAGCATTTGTCCCTAATAAGACAATATAAAAGATATTTTAAAGTTAGAAATAGACAAGGCCCTTTAGACTAATGAACAAAGGAAGCTGGTAATTAACAAGCGATTTGCATAGGATTCCAGTTGACTAATTGATGGTATTTAGGAATTAATGGGACGTTCGGGATTTTGCGGAGAGTGCAGACATTTGTCTGTTTAAAAAGATTGGCTGTAAAATGCATTTATAATTTTTTTTAATGATTATGCTGATTTTAGAGAGGTTTTCTGAGAAATATATCTGCTAATACACTATAGTAATAGAAATTACACTTTATATCTTCCTCCTTAAGGAAATTCATAAGTCCAGTTGGTAATAAGTACAGTACAAAAGTAATAACGATATTAATTCGCTTTAATCCGCGATAAAGCAAATAGGAAATATATGAAATCCTTAATGTCTGCCGTATTCTAAAAGTCTGGTATCTGGCTGAGTAGAATAAAACCCCTTTCTTACCGAGGCGTCGAAAAGATGACTAAGGTAAGTTGAGGTCAGGAAGGCGGTCGGTCGTACAATAAATAGCCAAAAAATGTTGTACCGACCCCACTTAGAGTGGGATAGGGACAGGGGAATGATGATGCAATTCCAAATGTAGAGTCTACTATCCGTTTTCATACTGGTACATGCCGGATTCGTAAAAACGCATGCACTATAAACATCCAGTACCACTACAATACACAAGCACTGCAAACATTCACTTATCACAAAGCCAACAATTATTTCGCCTCGTAACTGCAGCATCATCAGAGTATAGAACCAACGAAAACATTACAAAGCTAGCATAATTGTAAAGACTCATACCCCTACCATTTATTCTGCCTCCGGACAAGAATCTTTTTTAAACATTTACTTCTTTCTGCAAAAATTTATCTGGAATTATGGCCAAAAAAAGGAATTAAAAGGTAAATAGAAAGAGTACCTTTGCTGCGATAGTCCATTAACTTCAATTAACAGAATGCGTTGTTTTATAATTGATCTCAGTCGATAATTAGACCGACCTTGCCAACTCGATCGTCGCTTTGACTCAACTACCTGCGAAATATTCGTAAAATCGCTTGAAGGAGTGGCTTTGCTTTTCAATACTACTAAATAAGGATAAGAAGGAAAACAAAGCTATAAAGTGGAATTCAGACTCACTGAATATTTTAAGCGCACAGCTCGGAATGCTGCTCGCTCGAACATCGTTGCAACTTTTATTGGAAAACTTGCCCGAATTTACATCGCCCACATTATTAAACGCTATAAAAGTTTAAAAGGCACCACAGCTTCTTGCATCCGCGGGAAACGTATACTCACTGAGCCGACACTAATTTTATCTCACCAGAAATTATATTACTGCTTATAGTGAGTATAATAACTATTTGCTTATGAATTATTCTCTTATTATTATATAACACTAGTGATAGTTGCGACTTCGTTTACTTCGACTTTAGTATTAAAATATTCTCAATTATTTATCGTTTTCTAATTTAAAATAATGACACGACGGCATTATAAGCCACAATTTGCTAAATTTCATACATACACATTATGATTTTATTATGGATTACAGTTTTATTTTCTTTAGGAAAAGCTTTATTGCATGGTATTCAGCATTGTTGATTCGCGATATTTAAGAAAGATACTTGTTTCATTTATCTTATTTAAGATTTAATTTTATATATTTATAGCAAAATAATATGTTCATTACTTTTTTCTTCGTAATCTTCTCCACTGAGAGAAATTTAGCTGTGGTCGTCCATTTCATCAAGTTTTTTCGTTGACACAAGATCCTTTGCCAAGAGAATCCAGCGGGTTCACTTTATTTGGAAGTTCACCAATACTGCGCATTCCGGTGTGGGGTCGGCTGTTAACAACTTTTAACGTTGTCGTACTTTATACCCTGCTCATAGATACAAAGATACATTGAGCCAATTTTAAGTGTTTTGGTTTTTCTATGGGTTTCCTCATACCTGATTTGACCACGTAGTAATTTTCTAGTTAAGCAATTCTGAGCTTTATATAAGGCCCATAGTGCGCCAAATTTCGTATACTGATGTAAGATGTGTGAGTTTTGTCGAGACAAACATACGATTACTAATTTTTGTTTATAGTTTGACTACGACAAGCGCTCTCTATCTAAATACCATAATCTAGATCTAAAAGATAGACAAAGTCAGGTGCCTATGACAAATTGTTAGAATATGTCCCAAATACACTCGGTCTGCACTGAAATTTAGGATGTTTCCAATTGACCAACTGCCACACACAGTTACGGCCGCCTATAACTTTGGCAATAAAAAATGCAAACATAAAGTTCCCTATTCTAAACAACGAGAACAAAAAACTTAATAAAGGAGATGGTTTGTTTTTGTCTGGCTCTTTTATCGAAGATACGTAAAAAATACGTAAAATTTTACTAATTACTTAGTCTAGTATTTTTTTTATAAATTACTGTGTTAAGTAAAATGGGTCTAATTTACCGAATAAAAAGTTATTTTGCAGATTTCCATTAAAAAAAAGAAGAAATTATAATTAAAAAATTATAATTTTTAATTAATTTGATTAATTATTATAATTTCTTTCTTTTATTTATTTATCTACAAATTCACATTATATTTTTAAATATTTTCTATTAAAAAAGTATTAAAATAAACATTTAAAAAAATGTACACACGAAGTGGAAAAAGTATTTAAGCAACTTTCGGTTAATTAATTAATTATAATAATATTATTAGTATAGAATAATATGGGATTCTCAAAATGTTCTTTTTATATTACTATAAAGAAACCTACTTAAATATAAAGTATATGTTAAAATAACATAATACTAAACAACATAACAGATTTTATTTGTATGTGCAGTAGAATTAAATTAAATTTTTGTATTTCTATTCACCTGAAAATTCTAATTTTAGATAGAAATCAGGAATTAAGTTAACAGAGTGCAGCCTCGACATATTTAGCTCGTGTGGATAATTATCCCAGCTTAATTAACTAAGTGAAGACATATCGCGTACAGAACATATTCGCGAATTCTAGTCTGCATGGGACCCGAATGGGACTAAAACTCCACGTGGTAAAATTTTCAGACGTTCCGATTTTATCTTTTTGTTTGTTGGAAGAAGATTTTTCATTGTTAAAGATTTGAAATATTGGGTGGGGGTTAAGCTCATTACTATATAACTCCGCTAACTTGGGTGATACGTCGCTTTGCGATTTTGTCATGGAGTTGAAATAATTGATATTCTGCCAGTGAATGTGTGCAGTATTTGTGAATTGTTGTATTTGTTATGTACAGCATGCCTTTATACGAATTTTACGTGTATCAGGTATGAGGAAATAGTACACTCTACATTTAGCATACCTTTTTTTTCTTGTATCGTGGATTATAACAAAATAATATTTGCATTACATATGTAGACAGCAATGTTGATATGTCAGTTGCATATTTAGTTAAGAATTATTTTTTCGAAAACAGCACCCGCCGATTTTTTGGCTAAGTGCTAGATCTTCTCGATATAAGGAATTTTTCGAATTAGCAGGGGTTGAAATTACTTGTTGACAACTTTATTTTGAATTTGAATAGATAAAAAAACCCTAAAGCAGAACTCTAAACGCACTAAGTCACATGTTACAGTTGGTCGTAATAGCGATTCATTGTTTTTGCAATGAAGACACATCGCCCCCAGGCTGCCCTCTCGCTCCTGACGCTTTAACCCTTTTTCTTCATAACGTTTCACCTTGGACGCGATATATCATATTTAAAAGCAATATCATATTTTTTCGTTTGGGCTTATCGGTTTTTGGCGGTATAAAATATCTAGTCACGATCTCTGACTAGATTATTTGATATTTGAAATAATTTATACTAATAAAATCTTGTATTTTTTTTCTTTAAATACTTAATAGAATTAGGCGTTACTATGTAAATTCTATAGTACAAAAGTATAATAGAATTCATCATCCTCCAACCCTTATCCCACTGTAAGTGGAGTCGGCACGACACGTCACAAGCATGTTGTCACATGATTTGGCTACGTATTTTACGACCGGCCGCCTGCCTGTCGTCAACTTACCTTAGTCGTATTTTACGACCCCTAGGTAAGTAACTCGAAAGGTAAAATATAAAAAAAGTAAAGTAGCGGCCTGTTACAATCCCACTGCTGGGAATAGGCCTACTCTCTCCGTTTCTGGAGGGTTGGAGCTAAGACCTACCACACTGGTCCAAGGCGAATTGGTAGGGCACACACATCTCCAGAATTCTCTAGAGATATGCAGGTTTCCTCACGATGTTTTCCTTCACGGAAAAGCGTGTGATAAATTGCCATTATTAATTAGACACATGAGTTTTTAATAGAAAAGCTAATTGGTGCCTGCCCGGGTTTGAACTCGTGTTCCCCTCGAAAGAGTCGCACGGTCTCGACCCTGGGCTCCCACAGCTCTGCACACCAAAAGGTATGATAGAACTATTTTGCTATAATACGCGTTTGTTAAGACAATCTATGAATTGCCGAGGGTAGGAAGGAAAACTATTCTCATACTGTACTCATGAACTTTATTCAACTGTACTCATGAATCCATTGCAGGGAACATTAAGACACAATTTAAGTAGATATTAAAATAGCCGATTGGCTGAATTTTTTGCTGAAATTTATCAGTAGTAATAATTATGATTTGAATATACTTTTTAATTGATAAAAAAGGAGAACTTTCTTGTAGCGTAAAAGTTGAAAAAAAAATTTGTGAAACTCACTCGCGTACTTTTAACTTATTTCATGTTAAAGTTAGGTAAATGTCTTAACTGTGAATAAATTTAGTTTAGTACTTTTTGAGATAGTTTCGTATAAGGGGAGGATCACTGAACGTGTTGGGCGTAACAAAGACATGTTCTGTATTGCAGACTGTTATCCACGACAATATTATAAATATGTGAGTATGTCTATTTCGCTTTTACAGCTTAACTGTCAGACCTATAGTGTTGGAATAAGATAAAATTAAAGCTATAATGCACGATAAAAAATACTTTTTACTTGAGGCCAAGGAATAAATATAAAGAATAAAATTAAAGGTATTTAAACATTTAAGTTTACCCGCAAAAAATTAAGTGATTTTATCACAGACAAGTAACACTGAGTTCTATTTAATTAGTTATTCGTGTAATAACTGTTCACTCTGATCCTGTTCTGAAACACAGGACGTCTTTATTCAGAATAGGGAGCTTCATCATCATCCTCCTGCCCTTATCCCACTCCAAGCGGGGTCGGCACAGCATGTTACAAACATTTTGTCAAATGATTTGGATACGTATTTTACGTCCGGCCGCCTGCCTGACGTCAACTTACCTTAATCGAAACAGCATCTGCATATTATATTATCTCACTAGCATTTTTAGCATATAATATATTATCTATGAACTCACTGTTAAAAAACGTTGTGAGACTAAGCTCTAAACGTTCTAACCAAATTTCTCTTACGAATGTCGGACTGAAATTTTAACATGTTGTTATTCTAGTTATGTCAACTCATAATGAAGAAAATACGGCTTATAAATATTAGTAAATACCGAACTACTTATCTTCCACGCATTTCCTTGATATTTAACTTACACTAGGCTCTACGTCTAAAAGTTTATACTATACTAGCTGACCAGGCAAACGTTGTTTTGCCATATGAATTATTACTAGGGAATTTTTAGTGTACATTAAAAAAAAAAAAAAATTGTCAATAAAATAAAAATGTTAGGGGCGACAACCCTTATCACTCAGAGGTATGATTGCAGCTGATTCTCAGACCTTCTGAATATGCATGTGAAATTTCATAAAAATCGGTCAAGCCGTTTCGGAGGAGTATGGTAACTAACAATGTCGATACAAGAATTTTATTTATAAGATTTTCTTTTTATCGCCGGTTTTAGCAGTGATTACGGTTTTCATATTCTCTAAAGATATATATACACTTGAATTTTTTACTTCAGTTAATCAATTTATGGAAAGCTCAATGAATTTTAAGCACGCGGCACGATATTGCTGATGAAAATGCTCCGCTTGCTTTGGTGGCAGCGGCGTTGCAACTTTTATTGGAAAACTTACCTCAATTTACATGGCTACACTATTAAGCGCTTAAAAAAGTTCAAAAGGGTTCATAGCTTTTGATACTTGATCTGCAACATATATTTATCTCTTTGACCAGAGATAGGTAACCTCTAAGATTGAAAACCCAAATGTGAAAATTTACAAAATTTTCAAGACTTTATAGAGAGACTGAAAATTTGTTTTGCTTATGATATACTGATGATTGGAAATGATGAAGTATTTTTCATATATTTCATAAAATTTTTGTCATGAAACATCTACGGGCAGTTTATAGTAAAAAAATTTTTATAATATTTTATACAGTATATAGTAAGTTTAGGTTGCTAGACGTTTTTAAAAGCGAGTTTTTTTATGAATTTGGTTTTTTCAATTTAAAGATTAAATTCATAATATATATAACTATGCGTAGGTGTTACTTTGTTAACTAATAACGATCCCAGGTTTTCTTGTATCAAAATATAGTATTTGTCATTCGAAGTCAAGACTTACCTGTCCACAAAATGTTGTACAAATTAGATTCCTCTACCATTTTATAGGTTATTATTTGTTCTTTTATCATGATATTCAAATACGATGCGGTCTCATCTTATATCTCTTGACCTATTGAAAGTAAAAGAAAGAAAGAATAACTTTATTTACAACATACACTATCAACAAACAAGGAATACATAAATAAAACAAAAAGTATGTAAAATTAATTTTTCATATATAATTTTAAATAACCAAATAAATGAAATAAAACTCTTCTGGTTTATAAAACGAGTAATTTCATCAATGCTCAATAGAAATCCTAAAACGTACAAATGTACTACATGCATGTATATAGGACCTATAGTTAATAGATGAACTGCCCGAATCCTAGGTATAAACATCAAAAGCAAATTAGTAACAACGACACCAACACGATATTGAAGAAAAAATCCAACGTTTTTTCTGGTTATGAACTTGTGTGAACATATACTAATATTATAGGGCAAAAGTAATAAAACTTTTGTATTATGGATCTCCGTAAAGTAACGCCTAATTCTATAAATTAATATTGTAAGTAGTAAAGTCTGGCCTGAGCTGACTGGCTGAACTGGAAATTAGGTGCAATTGAATCATTATAGGTCGGTCGGTGAACGGAACAGCACTTCAGCCGATAGCAAAAATGAAACTTCGCTCGAAAGAATACAAATCTCAATTTTATTCACTAACTATGGCCCTTCTTGTCTTTAAAAAAATCTCCTTAGCGCAATGTCGTTTTATTATAACGTTGTACAGCGCCATCTATTGTTCAGTAGGTTAATGAACAATATTATATGAAAATATCATTTAGCGTTTAACAGTCGATATAATAACATATATGGCCAAGAGCGCAATGGCACAGCTACATCGCATTTAGAAGGACCGTAACATCTCACGGAAAACTAAGGTGAGATTTGTAGAATCCTTGGTTTTCTCGATTTTCAGCTATGGATCGGAAACATGGACCCTGAAGAAGGCAGATCGTGACCGAATAGACGCGTTTGAAATGTGGTGCTGGCGGAAAATGCTGCACATTTCGTGGACTGCTTTCCGCACCAACGCGTCTATTCTGAAGGAATTAAATATCAAGACCAGACTGTCCACCATATGCTTGAAAAGAGTGCTAGAGTTTTACGGCCATATCGCCCGCAAAGAAGGTAGCAACCTAGAGCAACTTCTTATCACCGGTTGAGGGCAAACGCTCTAGAGGCCGTAGTCCCATCAGATGGTCAGACCAGATCCGCTCTTCGTTGAATACTCATTTACACAATGCTCTCCACGATGCCAAAGACAGATCCAAATGGCGAACCATCGTCAAAGAGAATGTACTTCCTCAAATGGGGAATCACGACCCTCAGTAATGAGGATATCGACACGAGGAGGAGGAGGAGGATAAAAACATACAAAAATTACACAAAAAAAATACATGCCAATTATAGATTATAAAGGATAGAAAAATATTTTTTTTTCTTGAGTAACGGGAAACATACTTAGTACATAAATGATGGTATTTTAACATTAATAACGATAGAATAACTTTACAATAATCCGCGTTTAATAGCGGTCGTTTTAAAACGTGGATTATAGCAAAATAATACTTCCATTACCTTTGTACTAAGACTACTAACTAACTTTGTATTTTTGTAATTCTGTATCGTGTCGTATAAAGCGCCATTCCCACAGTCAGGCTGCGGTCTGGAATCTACGAATATCTGTCGGTTGAATCAGAACTCTACTGTATTGTTTTGGCTGTCTTCGCTCAGTTAATTAAACTTAGGTATTTACTCGGCACCTAATATTACGGCACTGAGTTTTGTGCGGAGTTAATTTGCATCAACGCGTTAGGAGAAAACTTAAGTTCTACTTAATTAGACTTTCTTATATGAACAGAGAGAGAGAGAGTTTATAATTTATTACGAGCTGTTAGATGAAAGAAAATATCAAGGACATGTCTTTACTTACATATCATTAGAGAATACTTGGGATATGTGTAATTTACCGCATTGTAGCAGCAAGGTGGGTTTAGGCATCCAACCAGCTCCCCAAAAGAAGATGTCTATGCCCAGTATTGGCATAGTCACAGGGTGTACACATTACATATAAAAAGTAGGAAATTTTTCTCCTTCCTGCGACCCTAATTCCTCTTTAAAAATATGATACTTGAAATCCTACAGCGATCATCCTATTTCCTGTTATGTCTCAGATGTGAGGTAACTGTGCATGAAATTTTACAAGTGTCGGCCGACTTGAATCATCCGGCTTGAAGGACCATCAACGGACTGCCGACAACCAAAATTACCATTCGAATTTGAACTTTAACACAAATCCATAAAGTCTAAATACGTCGTGCTTTTTTTTTACAAATGGTCTAGCGATTTAATAAATATAATTTTGATCTGTATTTCTATAATAGGAAAGCTCATTTTTCAAAACACAGTTTCGTAGGTTATTTCTCAATTTGTGGAAAACAGTGACTCGTATGAATTTTCTTTATAGCGGTTGACCGTTTCTTGATCGTAACAAACGGATCTTTGTTAAAATTATACTGACAAATATTTTTACCGTAGTTTTGTACATTCATACTAATATAAATGCGGAAGTCTGTCTGTCTAACAATTGGGATTTACATATTACTAGGATATTCTATAGCATAAAAAAAACTACTTTCAATTCAAATATAATAAGAACTTACTTACTTACTAAGCTGTGATAGCCTAGCGGTGAGACCGTGCGACTCTCTAGAGACGACATAGGTTCAAACCCGGGCAGGCACCAATGGGTTTTTCTATTAAAACTTATGTGTCTAATTGATAATTGCAATTTATCACACGCTTTTCGGTGAAGGAAAACATCGTGAGGAAACCTGCATATCTCTAGAGAATTCTAGGGATATGTGTAACCTACCAATCCGCATTGGAGCAGCGTGGTAGGTCTTAGCTCCAATCCTTCTCTCCAAAAACGGAGAGAGGAGGCCTTAGCCAAGCAGTGGGCATAGTAACAGGCTGTTACTTTACTTTCACTTTTAATTTTAAGAACTTACTCAAATATGTAGATTCATAGATAAAAGTGTATCAGTACTACCAACTTGCCGGCAAATATTGTTCGTATATCGATAAACTGAACAAAGCCTCGAACGTATACCGATCCTAAACAACCATACAAACACATCGGATCAAATATTCAGATAAGTACGTACAAGCACCAAAGTAAGTCCTGAATATTTAAGCGTGCAAGGCACAACGCTGCAGCTCGCATCGCGACGGGTACACGAACTTTTATTTGAAAACTTAGCAAAATTTACATGTCGTGCAATTTATTAAGCGCTTGTTAAAGTTAAAAAGGGACTCAAGACTTCTCCGTCGCTTCTATCTCTTAATATATTTTTAAACCTTAATAGGTTACGCAGTTTTAGAATGTAAATTGTTACCTATGTAATAATAAGGGTATCTACAGAGGTTACGATGGAAATATTTTATTATGTTCCGCGTTTGTTGAGAATATATATGTAATACTAATTGTAGGAAGCAGGAGCTGCTCTCATACCTTATACATGGAGGATTAGTTACAGCGCGTATCACTACACCAACAACACACATTCACTACGGAAATCTAAGGTTACGTGGCAAAACAATTGTTGCGATTGACGTAGTGAGTGTGCGTAGTGTTGGTGTTTTGTGTTATGTGATAATCGTGTGATACATATGAGACTGGTTTCTATACTTAACTTATAGCATAATAATTCTATGATAACTTTAATAATATGAAATTCTGCAAAGTAACGACTACTTCTTTAAAGTTTTTATCTATCTCTTACTTGTCATCGAGAAAGAAAACGTTTGTGAAGAAAAATGTGTAACCCGCGTCATACGTAATGGAGTGCGGGCCACGGACGGCGGAGCGTCTTTACTGCTGTAAATTATATTTTATTGGGCGTATTCGGGAATTTAGGGCGTCGGAATGTGGGATATAAATAATATGCGATATGTGGCCGAGTTTAATGCGAACATTTCAATCTACAAATGCTTTCATGTACACTACGGAGAACGAATGGAATATAAGCAGACTTTGTTAGCGACAGGCATATGTTGTTTATCTTTTGGAACTTAAAGGTCGAAACAAAGAAATTATATGGCTTTTTTTATTTTAAGATATAACAGTAATTATAACAATACAGAATAACATAATGGACAGAGCGGAACATTTGGACAGAGATCGTTAAAATTAATGAACGGTACATATGAACGGTACGTTATACAAATTTAAACCGCTGATTAAAAAAAAATACTTGCTAGAAATTACCAGATTTACTTATTCGTTCATAAAAATTTTGCATCTAGATTTAAAAAGCCTACAGACAATTATAAAAAAATAGTAACACCCGCGGCTTCGTTTACGCTCACTTAGGCGTTTCAATGGCTTCAATAATGTAATGTGTTGTATTCCCTATTCCTGAAGGAAAAAACGGGAATTTTCGTATATTTTACTCCAATGTAAAGACTTTATTTAGTTCGGCGGATTGACCGTGAAAGCGTAACAATCAGACAGAGAGACAAACTTTCGCATCAATATAATTAAGCTGTGATGGTCCAGTGAGACCGTGCGACTCTCTAGACATGATTATGATTTCAAACCCCGGGCAGACACCAATGAGTGTTTCTATTAAAACTCGGTCAAGCCGTAGGAAAAGTAAGGTAACTAGCACTGTGACACGAGAATTGTAGACTAGAATAGATATGGCAACTGTAAAATATTATAATTGCAAATATCTAATCTATTCTCATAAGTTGCGGGAAAATTAACATAAATATGATCCTATTCGAATTGAAGCTGTGATAGCCTCGTGGTGAGATCGTGTGACTCTTTCGAGAGGTTACGGATGCAAATCCCAGGCACCAATGTGTTTTTCTATTAAAACTTGTGTGTTTAATGGATAATTGCAATTTATCATTCTTTAGTGAAGGAAAACATCGTAAGAAAATCTGCATACCTTTAGAGAATTCTAGGGATATGTGTAACCTACCAATCCGCATTGGAGCAGCGTGGGTAGGTCTTGGCTCCAACCCTTCTCTCCAATAACGGAGAAAGAAGGTCTTTAATATTAGTATAGATACAAAACTTGCTTGGTGTTGTGAAAAACAATACAAAAAATAGCCTAAACATTATTTTGCTTGATTGAACAGGGGCTTGGAATCCTTAACAGCGTCGCGTATATTGTCCTAGCAACAAGCGTAGGCTTAAAGAGCAATAACTCCCGCAGTTACGCAATAAATTTGGCGCAGCCTCGAGGATAAACCACATCTCCGGACCAACTTTAATTGACACAGCCCACCGCAGCCGGGAGCGGTTCTCTGCAAATAACACTGCAATAACGACTATTCCTCAAGTTAAGACTATTCAGCTAAATTACACGTTATGACTTTCTACTAACACTAATTTTAGATATGTGAAAGCCGAACGGTGACACCGGTTGATTTTTACCATCAGGTCACGCGCTTAAACCCCGGTCAGACACCGATGAGTTTTCTCTGATTTAATTTTAAAAATGTTAAACATACTTTTCAGTTATGGAAAAAGATCGACAAGAAACCTGCAATATATGAGAAATATGTATAATCTACCAATATCCAAAAATGGTAGAAAATGGCCTATGCCCAACAGTGGGGCAGTGATTTATTATTGCATGAGAAATTATATTCTGATTTGATTTTAAGTTTGATCTATTTTACCTTTCCTTTTTTCTATACGCCATTAAAACAAAGTAAAGCAATGGTCTGTTACTATCCCACATATATATCCGGCATATACCCAGACCGCAGAGCTAAACCTTATTACCTATCTACCCCTCTACTCCTATACGGATTGATAGGTACACATATCCCCAGGAATATTTTCCTTTAGCGAAAAGCGTGTGATGAATGCAATAATCGATTAGACACATAAGATCTAACTGAAAAACTCATTGATGCCTCCTCGAGGTTCGAACCTATGAACCCCCTAGGAAGAGTCTCACGGTCTTACCTATGGGCTATCATAGCTTTTTGTAGACTCCATTTGATCCTAATCAAAAGCTAAAAGTATAAGACCTTAAAACAACGTTTTCTTTTGAATGCAACATTTGTCTGCCAATACATTGTGTATTTCTAAGCACCACGAGCAACTCTATCTTTCTGTTTCAAGCCGACAAAAACAGTTTTATGACCAACAGTAATGATTATATAATATTACTTTGATATAGTTCGCGATTAGCAAAAGTCTTCGCATTATAAACAGTATATTCAAATTCAAATTCAATATATTCTTTATTCAAGTAAACTTGTAAACAAGTGCTTTTGAATCGTCAAAATCTAACTGCTGGTTAAAGCTGGTTCGGAAAGCTGTTCCTACCGAGAAGAGCTGGTAAGAAACTCGGCGGTTGCTCTTTTCAAATAAAATTCTTATAACTAGTTACATTTTGTTATCACTATCTTGTATAGGGCAGAGGATATAGTAAACTATCTGTTTTTATACCTTATACATGTAAGTCCCTAGTTTTTCAAGTGTAGATTTTTTACGCTTTACACATGTTTTTAAATTATAACAGTTGTATCTGCGACTCAAATTAATGACTCGAATTAAAATTAATTCATTATATTTTCGTCCTTGAACAAGAAACGGGATTTTTTGGATCTTATGTTAGTTTGGAATATAACTCCAATTATACTTAATTTTACGTTACAGACAGACATAGATACAAAATTTCGCATTCATTAATATGAATGCGAAATTTTAAACAGGTATCCGCAAATTTATCCATGTCAACTTAAGCGTTTAAGTACCTTTAATAATGCATGTTTGTTCCTGGTTCCCGCATAAAAACGAGATTTTTGCAACCTGTATGTTACGCCGGTATATAATGTTTATTTATACAAATTAAATTCATATTGGTCTAGTAGATTAGTTGTAAAAGCATTACAAACAGATCGACAGACAGACAGACTTTCGTATTTATTAATATGAATTCTGACATCACTATTAATATTCCAAGGACAATAAAATCAAAACGCATCTTTATTGTTTTTTGGTATTAATTTAAAATGGCCGCCGAGCCTCCAGTTTCCAAAGTGTCAAATATTAGTTTACTTAATGGTGGAAAATTTAATTTGGCTGAAAATTAGGTAACAGGAGATGAAACCGATGGGATCGTTGCTTTCAGTTTAAGTTGCTTTTAAAATGTTTGAGATAGCATTCATATTCATTATAAACTAGTGCAAATTTCATTGGTTAAGTGATTAATATATTTTTTTCCTAGCTATTAAGTTTTTTCAGGTACTGTTTGTTTCCCTTAAAAATAAATAAATAATGTAAAAATGCGCAGGCGTGTCTGGTAGAACGCCAAAATAGTTCCTCTGCCACAAATGTTAATTAAGTGTTCAAAAACTTAATTAAGTTTTGTTGTAGAAAACAACTGAAAGGCTTTTTAGAGAGGAAGTCAGTACCGTCTTTTCCATAAGAACACGCTTAGTAATAAATAATCAAACGAGATCAGATTAAAAAAATTGTATAATAAATAATATGTAACTACAAAGTAAAAGTAAGTGTTAAAACTGTTGGCTTTTTAGTTTGTTTTAAAACAGAACTCAATGCAAAGCTTGTTCCACCCAGACTTCAGAATGATAAAAACTATAAAACATAATAATGTTTTAGCAAAACGAAATTAAGGTTAAAGCCAAACCAACAGCAGAGCACGGTGCAATAAAAACACGTACAACGGTAAAAGTCTAAGTACACGTCTGAAATAGTGTGGGAAGAAAATGTTTTTATCGTTAGCCCGAAAGCCTCCATAAATAATTATAAAGCTCCCATTTCAGGCGGCCATTTAAAAGAACAGTATTTATTCTTTCAGTTTTATCGGGTATTCTTTTTAAGAAAAATTCGTTAGCGGCACCCGACTTGAATTTCTAATAGAAAAAGACAAAGGCGGCTCGCGGCGTTCGAAAGAGGGAATCAATTAAAGACCATCGATTCATTGGGACCGATAACGTCTGACAGAGTGAATGGAAATGGGCACTCGATAAGATTGTCAGACCCGCAGGTCCCCCTTTAATTATTTTTAACGCCGCCAAGTTCTATTTCTGTGTAATTTTTCATTTTGTTAAATTACCGCTTCGAGAGTTTATACTTAATTAATATTTTTGTATCGTTTTGCTGAAACGTGCTTAGAAATGTTAAGGTGGCCCGATGATTTTGCGGTGTATAAATCGTGGTATTCATCTTTTCCATAATTTAGATGGTATTATTATAGAAACGTACATTTTGCGAGGTTTTGCGATGTGGATCATATATTTATACTAGCTTTGCTTGCGGCTTCGCCCGCGTTGAAGTTCAAAATAAAAATATTTATTGCGAGTTTACCATAAGAGATAGAGATATACTGTTGCAGACTTTTTTCTTAGTATCTTTGTCGATCTACAATTTTTCACTACATTACTTTAGGTTATCTCTGCTGGTTTACGCGGTGCACTCGACTAAAGCGAGTTTTTTAAACCGTAGAAAATCGGTTTAGTAGATTTTGAGAAAATCGGTCACATACACATATAGAGACATCTTTCGGGGACTTATAGTATAAATAAAAGTATAAATAATAATAAGTATGACTCGAGAAAAGTTTGAAATTTACTATTAATTACTACTGTTATGTGATAGCCTAGCGGTGAGACCGTGCGACTCTCTAGAGACGACATGGGTTCAAACCCGGGCAGGCACCAATGAGTTTTTCTATTAAAACTTATGTGTCTAATTGATAATTGCAATTTATCACATGCTTTTCGGTGAAGGAAAACATCGTGAGGAAACCTGCATATCCCTTGAGAATTCTCTAGGAATATGTGTAACCTACCAATCCGCATTGGAGCAGCGTGATAGGTCTAGCTCCAATCCTTCTCTCCAAAAACGGAGAGAGGAGGCCTTAGCCCAGCAGTGGGCATAGTAACAGGCTGTTACTACTACTGTTAGTTAAATGAACACAACAAATTATTTTATACTAATTTATTCCATAATCTTATTTACAGCATCAACTGCACGTCCGTTTGTACAATATATTGTAAAGATAAATTTAGTCTACTGATATATCTCTTACACATAATAAAAGATATACTTTTATACATTTATATAATAGTTACATAATCTATATTAGTTTAACAAATTTATTGTTACGTTAAATAACCGTTAAATTTTAACCTTATGTGCAATAATGGTTTAAATTTATATTTACATTTATTTAAGCGTGAAGGGCAAGCCAAGTTATATATAATAGTGGCAAGAATTCGTACTATTTAAAACATTTATTATGGCAGAATATAATTTACAAAAACTGTTTTTGTACTGGTATGTTAGATTTTATACTTATTATATCGACAATTATAAAAGCAACATCTTATTATTTCGAAAATTTCACCTACGATATGTAATATTAAAAGAAATCTAAATTTTTGTTTCCTATAGTTCACGGGTAAATTTTAATTATTGTGAGTTAAAAAACCTGTTGTGCTAACGAGGATTACGAGAGATTTTTACCGTGCGTTTAAAAGTCGAAATAACACTAATGGTTATCCAGGTATCTGTTCAAACGACAGCACATTCAAAAAGCAACGTATTTTTATCGCGCAGTGTTTCATTTTAGGCGTTAGGGCGTAGGGCATTAAGCTGAATATACAATACGAAACTTCTTATAACGCCTATTACGGAATTTTAACGCGACGTATTTTATACGCTCGTGCTTACGAGGGATTAATCTCCTTATATTAATGATCTTTTTTTAATATAAAATACTGTAACTACAGTGTACTTATACTAAATTTGCAATTGTTTTTTTGGATCTCAGTGGAAAATTGACTTAAGTAAGTTTGTCTTTAATTTTTCTAGAGTCCCAAATCAAAATCAATCAATTTTTTTTCACACTAGAACTAATGAAATGCATGGACATTTTGCCTCGACAACAGTAGAATCCTTAGGAGATTGACTTCACGACTGCATAGCGAGAGAATGTCTTAGTGATTTAGTGTAATGCTAGTGAAGCATGGATGTGATAGTTGAAGCATGTAAAACTTGCGAAATCTCGAAGTAAAGATGTGCGTGAATAGTGTTCATGTAACATATACTATCAATTTACTTTCGTATACATTAACCGCCTTCAATGTATTATTACATATCGTGGGTGAAATATTCGTTATCAATAAGTTGCGAAGTAATTTATACAGTTACAAAGACACAAAACAATAATATTCCATTATAATCAGATTAATTTGAAATAATTTAAAGGTTTCAGTTTAAATGGGGACAGTAAATGATAAATTACAGATTCACCACAACAAAAACATGCTTCATTTTAAATATTTCATAGATAACTTTCCGATACATTAATTGCTGAACATAATTAAATTAATATAACATTTACAGTTAAGTTTCTTTGGCACAGTGGAATAACAATTTTGCGCAAAGCAGCACACATTGAATACAATATTAAAATAACTTAACTATCTTTCATAGTAGATAATGTAAGTACGTTGGATATGAAATGTAAATTTGGGATAAGAATGGAGAGCTTACCACGGATCATGGACAATACTAAAATAACATTTCAAACTATTGCATGTAATATGACACAGTAATGATAGTAATTATTTCTCTTTAATAAAAAAAAAATATCTCACTATCATTTTAATTAATGGTAAATAGTTGATATTTTTTTGCAACATGTAAAGTCCGAAAAAACTGCAAAATGGAAGAAGATACATAGCAAGATATAAGAAATATTTGTAAATTGACAAATAAGAAAAGATCTCTTATAATGAGACTCATGGGATTGAGGACAGTGAAAATGGAAGATATTTGGAAGTACATACTGAATCAGTAAAAGACAAGATTTTATATGCAATAACCTAGAATAGATATTATGTAATCACATTAATTATTTTTATACGGTATTAATTTTTACATCTCGTAGAAATTACCCAGTAACTTGGCATGGCTCACTATTTGAAGTAGGCATGTTAAAATATTTCATGAAAGTTTTTCGCTTCATTTAAATGGAAATTAAACCAAGGATCTTTGGAATCTTAGACGAATGACCATGCTTATTAGCAAAAGAGTTCGTCAAAAGGACTCAGTCAAAGCATTCCAGGAGACATGTTCTTACATAGGATATTTTGAAAAATGTGTATAAATAACTGAAATATATTTATGAGATATGTAGAAAGTATTGAGATTTACACAAAGGAAGAAAAGATAAACAGAGAATTTATGGAAGCTTATATGGAGAGAAGTAATAGTGAGAAAAATATAAGGGCACACATGTTACAGTTTAAGAGAATGAGAACTAAAGCTTGGGTTTGTTGAAATACTATATGTTGACCTTCCGGTGGACAATAAAGCAGGAGAATAAGACACATTTATTTATGATATATTTGTGTTAGCTTACATGCTACTCGTATTTTTGGTAAACATATAGTTAACCTTGTCAATATAAATATAAAATTCTCACTCACAATCTTAATGAAGGATATGACGCTGCAAGTTCTCATATGATATGTTATTTTACTTTAAAAACAATTAAAACATTTCAATCGTTCAACAAAATGATAACGATAATTTATAAAATAATAACAAAGATTATATTTTCAAATATAAAAGTTCAATTTAGGTGAAACTCAAAGCCAATTAACATCTCATAAAGTAAATACCTATTATAAACTTTAGAAACAAATAACAAAGTCTGTTAAGATATCAATTTGAACTAAAATTATGATAGCCAAAAACGATTGCCGCCAGCATTGAAGACTTTTTGTGCCTAAAACAAAAGAATACAATGTTAACATACAAGTTCAATATAAGAAATACATTTTACATTGAAATAAATGTTAGGTACACAGTTGTGTTTAATCACATTATCTACTTCAAAATAATTTCATTTATATCCATTATTAAAGAACTAAGAATTGAATTCGAATTAACAATAATCGATTAGATGCAGATATTCGTAAAATTTGTGTTATAAAAATAAGATATGTAGATATAAAAAAAGTTAACGAGAGAAGTTAAAGTAAACGTGGAAGTCGAAAATTTAAAGACAAAGAAGCGTAATATAAAAAGAATGAAAGTAAACGAGTCTGAGAAACGAAACCTGAAACAAAATAGAAAATGCTTTGTGCATTTAGACGCGGAAACACTAGGAAAGGAACGCGTTTTGAAATTTATTTACATTCGGATATTTGTGCTACGGAAGAGGTATTTCGTAGCCAGTTTCGTAATTGCTTGGGGCGTGAAAGTTTCAACCTTTATAATAACTTTATAGTTTTGTTACGCTACAAAGAATGAATTATAGTAATTCAATTGTCTTTTGTATTCTTTAATTTGAATACAGTTTGTTGGGTAATATGAATTTAAATTTTGGTTATTTGAATAAGTCTACATATTTAAAAAAAATTGTGTTAAAGGTGGCATAAGTCAAAGAGTTTTCCAATAAAATACTTTACAAGCAACTAAATTTAGAAACTTTTCGTTTAGTTTTTTAGAGTGGAATTGCTAAGTAGTAACTATGCTATCAGTAAAGGACTTTGTACCTTTTACTACCCTTACTCTTACCTTTTACATTTATTTAAGACCTCATTAACGGTAGTAAATATAAGTCATTTTGAAATAAAAAATATTAACTGCCCCATTTTCAGTAAAACTGATTCTTAAATAGATTATGGTTCAATAAAAAGAACAACTGTTCTTGTTAAATTGGCGACAGTTGCAACCATCTAAAGATAACAACTATTAAATTTTAGCAAACAAAAATAATAGATATTTACTTGAGCTCTTATGAACATAAAATTTCCAATGTAACACATCTGTAGCAGAATAAACTCATTTCATTTCGTTCCGACGCGTAGGTTTTGCATATCGCAATAAGTGACAAGAATATTTCAAGCATACTAAATGAGAGAAGGATACAACACGTCGGAAATTCTCTATGGTAAAGACAGTAAATTGTCTATAGTAAATTTTCTATGGTAAATATGAGGTAAAACGCGTGAAAAAATCTCTATAGTATCAGGGAGTTATTAATACAAAAGTAGGGTTGCCATAGACAGGCCTGTAAGTGATAGTATCACAATAAATAATGAGAGGGAAGATCATTCATCATCTTTTATCTTTGTCCAATCACACATAAAAATTAGAGACCAATAGATCACCCTCTTTTGCTTTCTCTTTATTTCTCTTTGTTGTATTATTGCACATTTAAGTCTTCCTAAATTCTAGTATAATAAGTACAGATCTTTAAAATGCAATAAATTTATTTATATTATTATTAAAGTTTTTCGTAATCAAAAAAGCATAATTTTTAGGTTATAAGCGAAGCAACTTAAACAATATATCTCAGACGACCGATACCAGATAATCGAGTTTATGCTTCGATAGATACACTGCTCTTGATGTTATTACTACAACATGGCCTTACTTGATAAGAACCAAAACCTTCATTTTTGTAGTTAATTTCCACAATGGAAACCCTCATATATTATTCAAACGCGTTTCTCTATTTGATATCATATTATTCGGCTGTTCAAACACTTTTTCCTCAAGCTTGGAAACTGAAAGAATTGATTGTACGTGGTCTGCACTGAATATTTATGAGGGTTAAGTGTGTATGCGAACTCGTTGAATGTTTAATCTGTATTTGGCGGTAGGTGGTAAGCGACCCGGGCTCACCGCATGCCTAGTTTGAATGGAACTTCCCCGAATACCAGATACGTGTGCTATAATGTATCCTAATATATCTTTTAGGCGGGTCAAAATTTCAGATCTATTAGTGATTCTGTTGATTCTCATTCCATAGACTGGCTACTGCTTCTAGATTATAAACTATATTGTACTTGTAGTGTATGTGGGTTGAAATGTGTGTATCTTATTATATTAGGGAATAGGTGTGTACAGTTATATTGTATTGATGTGACAGGACCCAATTGGCTGTGCATTTGTGTCAAGTGCCTCGACATGGAGAGTAGCGGGATCCGAAGCACGGTGGCTCCGCTGGCCGACCGCAGGTTGTAGGGGGCCCAACTAGTAGGATACCCACCCATAAAAGGCTGCCCCGCCGCCTAGCGAAAAATCCTGGGGTGGCTCCATTGTGCCGGTTGGTGACCGGAGAGAGGACCCAATGGGAACTCCCAGGGGGGTTCGGGCGGTCCCGCAGTCTCCAGTCGAGTCTCTTTTTTTTTTAGCATAACTGCACCATTTCAATTGCGGAGTCTACAATACAACATCTCGTACAACTGCTATTCTCTCGCCTATTCACACTCATATCATGTCAAAAAAAAGGAAAAGAAGTAATTTTACACAGCGGTTGCACTTCCTCTCATTACAAGTGCACTTCACCAACATCCGAGGCCTGCACTCTAACCTCGATTCAGTCCATTACCACCTTGAGACTGAAAAGCCGCATTTACTCTTTTTGACCGAAACGCAAATCGTAGATCCTGTTGATTGAGCCTACTTATCATATCCAGGGTATTTTCTTGAAGGCAAATTTACGCCAAATGCCGGAATTTGCATGTACGCTCGCAATGACATCTGCTATCGGCGTCTTAGGAACCTAGAAACATCTAGATTTTCGGTTTTATGGTGTCTCATAGATACAGGCTTAGAAAAAACTGTTTATTCCTGTGTCTATCGGTCGCACAGCGGTGACCGGGAAACAACCAGGCTCTTTGAGTATCTTAGCGAGACTTTGGACGTGGTCCAACATCGGTATCCAAATTCTAATCTGGTATTTCTGGGCGATTTTAACGCGCATCATCGAGAATGGCTATACCCGTACGAAACCGTACACCGTACACGCCGGGAGAGAAGCCCGCAAGTTTGCACTATCGGCTAACCTCTCCCAGCTGGTCCATGAAGCAACTCGGATACCTGACGTTGCAGACCATACCCCCAATTGCCTTGATCTTTTGCTGACCACTGACCCGGATCGGTGTAATGTTTTAGTCGGTGCCCCATTGGGTACATCTGACCACCGTATGATCCGGTCGACTAGTACCTTCGACCCACCCGATTCGAGTCCTAAGGGTACTCGTCGATTGTGGTGATATCGATCAGCAGATTGGGATGAAAATGCGCCACTTTCTGGCGTCCTATCCTTGGCGGTAAACGTGCTTCTCGTCTGAAGATCCCACGGTTTGCGAAAAGTCCATATCTGAAGTAATACGTCGAATTGAATCGTTATTGAAGCTTGTAGATTTTCTATAAATATAATATTATAGCAAGCTGTACCCACGATTTTGATTGCATCAACTAATAATGTTAAAACACCGACAATTACGTACGTAATAATTAATTGCGTTCCCGCTGGCAAAAGTGTTTTCTGTCATCTTATCTTCAATTGTACCGGTTTTTATAAATATTCTTCATTAGATTACTTTCGTATTTACAATTTTAGTAATTATAGATACTAATATAAATTACAATAAGAAATTCAACATAAAAATAATGTTTAAAAGAATAATAACAGTGGAAAATGGAAATTGTAAAGAAATGTGACGTTATAAATTTTAAAATGTTTTCCACTTAAAACCTTATCAACTTGAGTGATAAGGTTTTAAATGGAAAACATTTTCACTTAAATCTAAAAATAGTAAAGAACTAAACTTGAGTATATATTAAAATCAATTTTTGCAGGATTTCATAATAAACAATCGTAGATTTTAAAATTCAATTGAGAATATAAATTTAATAAGGAAATTTAGAATATGAATATTTTTTGCACTATAAGAATATAGAAAGTAATAACGGTTGCGCGGTTGAATCTTAAAAGTATGTACAAAAAGCAAATATTTACAAGGCGATGATTACAAGAATTAATTCATTATTATTGTTGCTTTATGCTCCAAAACTTATAACTCGTAGCGAATTCATTAACTGCAAGCTCTATTATGGGGGTGGAATAATATTCAATTATTTTGTTACCGCAAATTTGCATCTTTCATGGAATGCAGAAGAGTGGTATTATTTAAAGTTTAATAATTTAATTTAAAATATTTGATATCAAGTACTAATTAGGAATAGAGTTTGATAAACCTATCTGATTATTTATGAAATTTTGTTTAAAAACAACACATGGCCCCATGTACCTACATATTTGTTTTTTATATGAATAAAAAAAATTCTCAGCGCGACAATCATACATAATTAATTTCTAAGACATAGGCACAATTTGTGTTAAAAACTGTGCGTTTGGATTTAATCTAAGAAATACGTTTTTAATTACTCTCAAATTTTAGTTACATTTTGGTGACATATAAATAAGAATTGTTTCAGGCATTTCTAGATCTTCTCGTGTCTGTTGATCGGTGTCTTTTGAACACGTTTATTTTTTACTCTGCGAAGGGGAAGACGTCTTTAATAATGCAGTATATTGTAACAAAGAATACAAAGCGGTGAGTAAACTCCTTACGGTTCAATGTTCTGCAGACTATAGGTCTGTAAAAGAAAAGGTTTTTTCTCTCAAACTTTCGGCAATATACAACTAGGGTGTGGATTTATTGGTGCCTTTTTATTTTTCAATCTCTTCATCTACAGCCGGTTCTTGCTGTTAGATTGAGTCATTGAGTACTGTTTTTAGATCCTATTTACGTTTGTAGAATACAAGGAGAGTTTTGTTTTGTATCAAGAGTTGTTCGATATATTCGGATATCCAGATTTTCTTCTTCATGTATACACTTTTTTGTTATGATAAAAACCGCAGATTTTTTGTTATAAGCCAACTTGTTTTTGTTAACATACAATTTTCTCTTATATTTGTTATAACTTAGCAGGATAGTTGACTTATTTTTTATTATTAATTTATGATTTCGTTCCTAAATTATATGAGCTTATATACTTTTACATTACGCTTTGCGTGCAATAAAAAAGAAAGAATTTATTTAATTGCAGTTTTTTTTGGTTGTGAACTTCAATTTTTCGTTAAAACAAATAAAAATTAATTAAAAAAAGCTTTATTAGAATCACACGAAAATTTTTAAGGATTAGGTAGCCCTCCTGAATTATATAAAATACTGCCTTCTTTATAAAAAAAAGTAAATTTTTGCATCAAAATAGTATTTTTTCTATTTTGTCTCTCAGAGCTGTTGGCGATAGATGGCAGTACTGACATTTTGTTTCGCGCTATTGTTTTTCATTTTAATTTCACATAAGAGGATGCGTACAATATGTCAGGCTGAGATGGTGGTGAGTTTTGTAAGGTTTTGTTAGGTAGTTTTTAGGTTGGAGTCTTAGGTTTGGTTTGAGGTCGTGTGTAAATATCAAACCAGAATTTGCATTAGTTCATTGTTTAATGAACTAATGCAAATTCTGGTTTGATATTTAAGTAAGAGTTTCTAGTCTATCGAAGGATTGTCCACAACATTGTTCTTTTTTAATATCACTCATTAATTAAAATAACATTTATTTGAAGTTTTTGCGCGATCCACGCTGACCTTAATAATTTTATAAGAAATATAACTGACATTAAGTTTTATTAGCCCTTATAAGTAATATTCAACTTTTATTGTGGTATCAATAAATCGTTCTAACTGATTTTCCATGTAACTCACCAACATAACAAACCTAGATAACAAAAATTCACAATCTGGATAACACGCTTAAACTAGTGAAGTAAAAATCACTCAAAATTCAGTAATTCAAATTCAAGTTCAACTAAAATGTTGAAGTTCATATAAAAAATATAGATGTAAATTTAACATTTAACAATACTGATTTAACAAGTAAATTGTGCGGACTATTTTATTTAGTGCATTTTTTTGTGAACAGTGTTAGAGAGGGTTAGAGAAAGGAATGAATAAATAAAGTGCTGAAAATAAATATAGAAATGTCATTAGAAATGATATTGTGACACTGATAAACAAACTGACTATTTTATTTCTAATTTTATATATAAAAATACTAACAAATTTAAAAGTGCAATATGTGAAAAGTTAAAAATATTTCTTGTAAAAAGTCTACTAGAAAATTTATTTCAAAGCCAAACGCCCAGTTCTAGTTAATAGAAACAATAATCGTATTAACAAATATTTAATAATACATTGATATGTATGTAAACATCTAAAATATGAGATCATACAAATATATTTTAGTACAGATAAAATATATAATTACCATATACATCAACTGCCAAATTTAAATTACTATTTCGTTTTTATAGTTGTATTTCGTCTAGTCATCACTAAAAATATATTAGCGGAAAAGTAGTATGGGTATTGAAGAGATATTATTTATAAAAAATGATAGTCGTCGTTAAGATCGAAATGGTGGCACTGTTTAGTTTTATATTCTAATAACATTAACAAAGTAAGATTTTGCATCTCACAGAGTTAAGTAAATGCGTTAAGTAAACTTCAAAATAAATGATTGTCAAAATTATTTTAATTAAATATAGGCGAATCGCTAATGAAATAAATATATTATTACAAGACTATAATAATATATCAAAATAACAACGATAAAGTGAGATCACGGAGCTTTTAAGTAGATTTCAAAATCAATGAATGTCGGAATTATTTACAGACAGTTTATTAGTTACAGACAGGTATGTCTCATTAGTTTAATTATCTGTTTGTAACACCTTATCAGAATACATGATTATTATTATTTTAACTAAGTATAGGCGAATCGCTAATGAAATAAATATATTATTAAAATACTATAATAATATATTTAAATGATTTATAGAAGCAGGCGTTACTTTGCGGAATTCCATATTACAAGCAATATAACAGAACTAACTACTTTGCTATAATCCGCACGGGTTAAGTGAATGCATGCAAAGCCAATGTGTATGAAGTAGGCAAAATCTACGCACCTTATACATGCAGGACCAGCCACCACATGCACCCCAAGGCGCAATTCACCAGCAACAACGCACACAAAAGCAGCACACACACCCACCACCACAATCTCGACGATCGTTTCGCCCCGAAACCGAAGCATCATCAGGAGGATAGGCTCCACGACAAAAATCGTACTGCGATTACACTTTGACTTGACTACAGTACAGTGACTTTTGATTGACTGCAGTACGATTTTTGTCGTGGAGCCTATCCTCCTGATGATGCTTCGGTTTCGGGGCGAAACGATCGTCGAGATTGTGGTGGTGGGTGTGTGTGCTGCTTTTGTGTGCGTTGTTGCTGGTGAATTGCGCCTTGGGGTGCATGTGGTGGCTGGTCCTGCATGTATAAGGTACGTAGATTTTGCCTGCTTCATACACATTGGCTTTGCATGCATTCACTTAACCCGTGCGGATTATAGCAAAGTAGTTAGTTCTGTTATATTGCTTATAATAATATACGAAAATAGTCAGGTTGCACAGAGCGTACCTGAGGCGTGGTGCGGGTGCGGCGCGCGGTACACGTGCGCGCGGTCGGGCGCGCGGTCGAGCTGCGCGCGCACCACGCTCGGCCGCTCCGTCACCGCGTCGCGCTGCGTCGCGCGACTCGCGTTCACGCGACGCGTCGCTGCAACGCCCCGCGGTTTTAGATGGAAATGATGGCAATGTTAAGGCGCTGAACAGAGCTGGCGTAAATTCAGATTTCGGCATATAAGCCACGCCCACAATTTCTGCGACGGCGTAGCGACACACTTAATTTTTTAACACCCATTGTAGGTGTACACTATTTTATCCAAACTTTTTTTGTACAATTTATTAAAAAAACTTATGTCTAATTAATCTTATAAAACTAAGTATGCTGAAACTATAACTAAACACCTAAAAAAAGAAATATTATCAACAAGGAATAGTCACAAAAGGCGGCAGCTAGCGACACACGTCCGTATAGCAGCGCGCCTCAGCGGTCACTGTCTATATTCGTAGATGTAAAAGAGAAACGAGACGATGACTCGTTTCAGTTTTGCTATTTTCTAAAAAATATTTAATTTGAATGAAATATCTTAATTAATTCAAAATTTAAATCTTACATTCTCTTTATATTATAATGATTTATTAGTCTTATTAATTTTATCAATTTTTGTTGATAAATATTAGAGATATTTACGATCAAAGTAAAAATCAGAGGTCTATTTACCAATTTTTTTTATCGAAAAAAAGTATCGTAATCATGTTTTGAAATCTTACATTCTCTCTGAGATATGATGTATATTAACATATATTTTTCTTGTAATCGTCATCCCTATAGCTTTTGTTAAAAACGTGTTTAAAGTCAGCCTATTTGGCTCTGTTCAGCGCCTTAAGGGCGACACACACCGGTGCGGAGATTAGAACCAACAATATAAACGAATATATAAAAATACGGGTCACATTGCGGTTCGACGTTTCGGCAGAGTTGCATTGAGTCAGTCCGTGCCCACGGTGGATGCATTGAATGTTATGATGATGATGCATTTAATATATTGAATATTAATGATAATCTACAAATATAAACTAAATTACTGATTTATTACTACTTTCGTCGTATACGGGTTAACAAAGAACCGGATATAACCTATAAAATATATAAATGTATATCTAACAGTTTCGGTGTGCATCGCTCATATATACATATAAGGATACTGTTATTAAAAATAAATTAAGACAGAACCAATATGAAATGTATAGTATAGACAAATATGAATTATGTATAATCTGAGACAGACAGAGCTTTTTTTGATGTAAAAATGTATATTTAATTGTCATATGTAATATTTATAAAAGTACATCAAAATATCAAAGGTTTAATGCCAGAAAGCGTTCGTTATTACATACTCCTCTCTAAATAACTAATTTTGGTGGAAACAATTTTATTTTACGAGCTTGACATATTTAGCACCAACTACGTTCAGTTTACAAAAATAAATTTGTTCTTCCTTGTTTGTATTCTACAATTATTATTTTTAATTTTCTACTTTGCGAATGTAATTTTTTGTTTATTTACTAACATTTTTTTCAATTTATTCCTCTCTTATTGTTATCTTTTATATGATTTATAAAATAATGGAAAATTTATTGGTTTGTTTCCCTTGAAAAATAAATAAAATAAAATAACATGGCAGTAATATATTCGTAGTAAATAAATTGCAACTTCTTTCCTAATGTTTAAATAAACAAATATTTACTTAGTTTTTGTCCCATTTTGGGACGCAATTATAAGGCGTGAGCCATATTTACATAATTCTATTTACTGTTTCATAAACAAATAAACTTCACTCTCTAAACTAATATCAACAATATTTGAAGTAATTTAACAAGGACATGGAATAGTTTACAAAAAGTTGGTTTCAAATTTAAAGAAAGCAGATGCAAATTGTGTTTCCTTAATAGAGCGACTTTAAAGTTAAATCCAACACAACAGAAACTAAAGATTGTTAAATCGAAGAATAACTTTAGTGAAATGCGATGGAGAAAATCTTCGGATTGAAAACTTTGACTACAAACTTCGGCCAACTGTCAATTCGAGGCGAGCTGGATTCAAATAATATGTAATGTTTACGCATGAAGATATGAAGACTTTATATAAAAAGAAGAATAAAAGGCACCGACAAAAAATGACTAAGTGAATGAAATGATAAAGTAAATGTACTCATTTCATCAACAATAAATTAAGATTACAAAAAGTTTTAAAACTGACATGGACATTGTCCCTAGCAATAACTTTGCATTTAGCGTACCGCCGACTAAAGTAACTTACCCCACCGTGTGTGCTGATTAGAATAGACTACATTAATTTCTTACCGAGTGGTCGTAAGGTGCGGTATATGGTAAGTTGACGTCAGGCAGCCGACCGGTCGTAAAAAACCTAGCTAAGTCATGTAACAAAATGTTTATAACATTTTGTGCCAATACAATTGTGTTGCAGAGGGTGCGAAATAATTGATAAATTATGAAGCCTTCGATATTGATGGGGAAAATGTAATTGGATGATTTTTTTTATTATTATTCTATATTTATTAATTAATACTAATAAGCTTAAATAGGTTATAAAGTTTAAGTTATACATTATAATATTTTCGCCGTGTGGTATTCGGCAGAATAGAATAGACCACCCTCCTTTCTTACCGAGGTGTCGTAAGAGGCGACTAAGGTAAGTTGACGTCAGGCAGGCGGCCGGTCGTAGAATACGTAGCCAAATCATATGACAACATGTTTGACCGACCCCACTTAGAGTGGGATAAGGGCAGGAGAATGATGATGATACATTTTAATATTCATAAATTTGTTTTTATAAATATACTTACATAAATAATTCTAGTCTGTGTTATGTTAGTACATAAAATATAACTGAAGTTAGAAATCTGATCTTGTTGTTTTTTATATGTTGTTTTTTCTTGATGTTTTTTATATACAGCCAATGAAACTACATTCTTGCATATTCTCCCCTATCTATTGATGTAATGTTGCAGTATACAAAAGTTATCTCAAGCTATAAATTACACTGAATTGTATGAGATGACAAAAGAAAGAAAACAAAAAGATTTACGACAATAGCGCAGACAACTTTAGTAGAAAAACAAGTTTAGTGGACACATTGATCGGTTTTCAAACTTGCACAAACTGGCAAGTATTTATCTTAAACGTAGTTAGTATAAAAGTAAAGTTTGCCACTTTCACAAAATTAGAAAAAGGATTTCAGAATGAAGTTTTGCTCAGATCCTTAGGTTACACACGTCTCAGGAAATAAGGAAATATGCAGGTTTCCTTACGATATTTTCTTCATATGTAGAGCATGATAAATAGTAAATATCAAATACGCAGACAATTTTCTTATATAAACTTATTGATGCTTGACCGGAGTTTTACTCGGGATACACTGTTGTGTCAATTTCGTAAATAATCGCAAATGCATTAAAAATATACTGCTGGAAGCAAATGTTTAGAACACAAACAATTCAGCAAACAGAAATATGTTTTGAAGTAAGATTTCTAGATTTTATTTAAAGCTACAACTCTATCAAATCATCATAAGCTACTATAAGCCCAAGATAATAAATTAAGAGTTCAATTTCAAAGTAATGGTAGTAATCAAACAGGTTTGTGTTAATTATTTTAGCCAATATTTGCTTGCCGATAATGTAATTAATGCAAATACAAAATTAGCATATTGAAATAATTTCTAGAAATTTTCATTGAATTAAAATTGCTGCAATTGTTATCTCTGTGTACAAATTATAATTTGATACATTAGGTTTTATTATATCTAATTAGATAATTTATAACGTGATTCCTAATTAAATATACTTGTATATTAATATCGTGCTATAAATTGCTGAAATGTTTTAATTAGCGAAGAAAACTTGTAATATATAATTAAAATTTTAAGACGCCCCAGGTATCGAATTTATATCTCAGTAATTACGCTCCCTTAAATCTCCTAGGAATACCTACTACGTTTTATAAATTTAGTTAAGTACAATTAGAATAAAGAGCTATAGATAGATAAATAGATACAGAGATTTTGTCACTTTGAGCGTTTCTCCGTTCCCTTTTTCCACCCGTACACCTTGTACATTGCGTTCCCCAGTAGAGGGTTGTCACTTCGGCATCCCCATTTTTACTTTGTATTATCCACTCGATCTTATATTACTTCAACACTACTACGCAGTCCATTGCCTGCTAGGGAAATTAGTTTTTTTATGGCGATTATATTAGTGGTTCCAGGATCCATCACTTGGTATATTTACGCAAAGTGATTGTGTACTTAAAAATATGTGATAATATCTCAAACACATCACACCCTAGGTGAATTCAGCGGCTAATAATTTATAGAATTAGGCGTTACTTTGCGGAGATCCATAATACAAAAGTAATAATAAAATTATTTTGCTATAACCGCGATAATCCGCATCGGTCGCGATGTATAATGCAAAATAATTTTATTATTACTTTTGCCAGCGGCTAATCTTATATCAAAGATCTACCTGGCTGAACTATATATATCATCTCAAGTTTCAACTTAAGGTCTCGGATACAGCTTTAAGACTTAAGTTCTAAACGATGGCGGAGTATGTAAAATAGTTTCCTATTCTCCTCTAGTTAGTTTAACCTCTACCACATACTGCCCTTGAGCTACTTAACTGGTTATTAGTCTAAATTCCTTATGTATATCTAATTTAGCCAATATGTTCATTATTTTATTGAAAGCCTTATTTAATATTTGCGTAAATTTAATTTTTTGTTCAATCACCTGGAAGTTCGGGATGTGATACACACTTTCAGATCTAGTTGAGTCACGCGACTACATTGTAATCTGGACGATTGAAGATAATTAATTCTGTCCCGATGACACTGGGTAATTTCCAACTACTTGTCCAGATTGTGTTGGAAGAAAAAGATAAACTTTCACGGGACTGGAAATATAAAATAGTTCATAAGTCATACTTACTTTCTTTGTTGGCATTACTTTTCATCTCCGTTGCTTTTGGCGACGTGGAGGGCATGGGGATTTCTATAACAAAAAATATCATATATATCAAATATATAAATTAATTACACGTCATCCATACTAATACTATAAAGACGAAAGTCAGTCTGTTTGTTATGCTTTCACGCAAAACCAATATTGATCTAACAGCACAAGACATTAAATCCATCCAAAAAACACTGAAAGTCTAGATATTTTCATAATTCACGATATAAGAAAATAAATTAAACGCTAAGCGTAAAGTATGCTATCGGTTCTCATATCTGATACATGCAGGATTCATAAATACACATGCACTACCCGTCCGCCCAGTCAACAATAACAGAACATTACACAAGCACTGCACACATTCATCACCACAGTCTCAACAGTCGTTAGTCTCCAGCCGATGCTTCGGTTATGGGGCGGGTAGGGTTAGAGTACGGGGTGGAACGGATATTACACTCTACATTTAGCTTTACATATATATTTTTCATCACGGATTATAGCAAAATAATATTTTTATTAATTTTTGTATTATGATTCTCCGCAAAGTAAAACCTAAATCCAAAACCTAAATAAAATTGTCATTGCGTTCGTACTGTTATTCCTATACACGTCTAGAAAGTTATAATGTGAGTGAAATAGAGCTTTCATGAAATGTGATTTGGGTAAATCACGAAGTGCTTTTTTCAATATACAAAATCCCTTACCGTACAGTCTAATAGAACCTTCGGTCTCCCCGAGGGAGTTTTTAGAGATACATCTGTAGTTGCCGAAATCGCCGCCCTGGAGATTGCGGACAGTAAGCTTCATGTGTGCTCTGCGGACAAAGAGGGTATTTTTATATTCGACAATCAATATAAAGACAATCATAAAAAGCAATCGTAAGCCTTTTTAGAGTGGTGAGATATTGTTTTTTTTATTTTATGTCAAATTTAACCGGTGATCGTTATCGGGCTGAGAGGAATAAAAAAACCTTCATTGGTTACCGAGGTGTAAAAGGCGAATAAGATATGTTGACGTCAGCCAAAAAAAAGTAACAAAATGTTTAGAACATGTTTAAAAAATGTTGTGCCGACCCCACTTAGAGGCAGGGGCAGGAGGATGATGAATCAAATTTAAATACGAGTATTCTTTATTCAAGCAAAGTTGTTATCAAATGCTTTTGATCCTACCAAAAAGAGCCAACACGTGACTCGGCGGGTTATAAATAGTTATATTTCATTACACAGTCATTACTATCAAGATACTAAGAGTCGAGGAGTAGCTATATCTACGCATTTGATATATATAATAGACTAAGTAGAAACCGACATAAGCTTGCGACTCCTGCTTTTGCGCCTAGCAAAAGTACGTAAATCGTTTGTGGGTATGTTTGTATGTATGTGGGTAGAATCGTATATTCTATAATAAAATTCCGAAATCAATTTTGGCCATGCCATTACAGCAGTTTAAAACCACTGTTAAAAAGAGGCTGATACAGAAAGCCTACTATACTGTTGAAGATTACTTAGATGATAAGGATGTGTGGATATAGTATGTAGTTTTCTGTGTCAGACTTCGTTTAATAGTTTTCGTCAACTGCTAAAACTTTACTTCAAGATTGACTCTTTAAAACAACGTAGATTTTTATTCAATGCCTTGTTTGTATGGAAAATTGTTCACAATAAAATGGATCATTTACGTTTTCACGAAATTTTCGGTTTCGTTTACCTTTTAAGATTCCCGGAGTACTGAGAGGGCCACTCTTTTGAAGTATCAGTTCTGGCAAGTAACTTCCTCTATGCTAGATTTCGCAAAGCCATCAACAAATGCACTGATCATATCGATTTACTTTTTCACATACAAACACTGCTCTTAACTTAAAGATTTCATAAATAGCTATAAATCTACGCTGTAAATACGTGTGTATTATATATAATGTGAAACATAAGTGCTTAGTAAGTAAGAATTAAAGTAATTAGTGTAATCAATTTGTTAGTAAACCTAAATCTATACCCATTTTAAAACAAAGTCCCCAAAAGAAAAAAAAAACAATTACGTCCGAACGAAAAGACTTGATTCTGTAGTCGAATATATACCGTATATTAAACTAAAGATATATTATTAATAGAAGGCGTTATTTTGCACTGTTATATAACTGTAATATGAATAATTATTTCGCTAATTTATCTTCAAGTATTCCTTTATGGATCAAGTCGGAAATGCGAAATTAACATAGAGCCCACTTTGTATTAAGCTTTAGGTATTACAGTCAATACATAATATAAGCTCATCAAGTGCTCAGATGAGTGCTTTTAGCAGCCATTTAATATTAATTGCAACACATGTATAAGTACATCTATATCATGGAATATGCATGTATTACTATATATACAGTTATAGCACTATATTCTATACTAAATAATACATTTTTGAATAATTTATAGAATTAGGCGCTACTTTGCGGAGATCCATAATACAAAAGTAATAATAAAATTATTTTGCTATAATCCGCGATAAAGTAAATAAAAAATATATAGTATAGTGTTAAATGTATAGTGGACTATCCGTTTTTTCATACCCGATACATGCAGGATTCGTGAAAACACACGCAAAGACCTCCACCAGCGCCACCACAATACACAAGCACTACACACTTTCAATATCACAAACTCAACAATCGTTTCAACCGTAGCATCATCAGGAGATAAACTCCACGACAAAATCGCAAAGCTTTGCTTTTGCTTCGCTTTTATGAACCCTGCATGTATCGGGTATTAAAAAACGGATAGTCCAATGTAAATTTAGCATAATATATATTTTCTATTTAAATGATTTATAGAAGCAGGCGTTACTTTGCGGAAAAATCGTACTGCAGTCCGTTTGGCAGTACGATTTTTGTCGTGAAGCCTATCCTCCTGATGATGCTTCGGTTTCGGGGCGAAACGATCGTCGAGATTGTGGTGGTGGGTGTGTGTGCTGCTTTTGTGTTCGTTGTTGCTGGTGAATTGCGCCTTGGGGTGCATGTGGTGGCTGGTCCTACATGTATAAGGTGCGTAGATTTTGCCTGCTTCATACACATTGGCTTTGCATGCATTCACTTAACCCGTGCGGATTATAGCAAAGTAGTTGTTTCTGTTATATTACTTATTTTCTATTTACTTTATCACGGATTATAGCAAAATAATTTTATTATTACTTTAGAATAAATTTTACTTTTCCTTTAGTGCATATAAAAATAGCTATTGTAAGTGGACTTGTAACGCCGTGTGGTATCCGGCAGAATAGAATAGACCACCCTCCTTTCTTAACGAGGTGTCGTAAGAGGCGACTAAGGTAAGCTGACGTCAGGCAGGCGGCCGGTCGTAAAATACGTACCCAAATCATGTGACAACATGTTTGTAACATGTTGCGCCGACCCTACTTAGAGTGGGACAAGGGCAGGAGACTGGTGATGATGATTGAAAGTGGACTTGCAGGCTTTCTATACTATTTAGGATTTAACTACCCTCTGACCTTGCATAAGATAACAACGATGAAATATAATTAGTTGTAACACACATGTGTTTTATAGCAAAACGTGGCTGCTCTAGCAGTTTTTTATTAGTACTAAATATTGTATTGTACTAAAATTTTTGATCATGTGTGTGTGTGTGTGTGTGTGGGGTATAAATAATAGAGTCATGCACCTGTAAGAGTTCTCTTCTGTGTTGATTGCATATTTCTTGGTCGGGAGTACCATGACGTTGTCGTATACCCAGTACGATATGGCCCGGGGATGCGCTTCGGTGTGGCAGTCCACGGTGACGTCAGTACCCGCCGGGGCCCCCACCAGTTGGTTGGGGACCCAGATCATGGGTGAAACTGGAACAATAGGAAACATTATACAAGAGTATAAGGGTCAAGAGTCAACAGTATTTCTCTATTAGGCCCGCCAACAGATTAAACATTAATTGCCGAACAAGGTGGCATTCTACAGGCATAGAAGAACACTGTGACGATGGTCACAGTGCTCTATGCCTGTATGTGAAGGTGGGTACGGAGAAGGCTCATCATCATCCTCCAGCAGGCCTACCATGGACTGTTAGTGCGACTCAATTGAAGACGTAAACTAAATTGTTTTGCTTTTTCATACCATGGCGTCTTAAAGACGCACACTTTAAGTAGTTGCCGAATGAGCGTTCGTAATTCGTATATTTATTTTAGTAGTAGCTTTTGAATTCTGCAGTAAAAAAACTTCTATATCAAAATTAATTTTAAGAATATATAAGAAAGTTTAACTTTATGAATCAGTTTTAAGAAATATATTCTGAAAAGAGCAATCGAGTTTCTTGCTGGCTCTTCTCGGTGGGAACAGCTTTCCGAACCAGCAGTAGATGTTGACGATTCAAAAGCACTTGTTTAGGTACAAAGAATATTTTGAATTTAAATTTTAAACTATCAGTTAATTAAGATCCAAGCTGGAGATGCTGTAATCGAGCTGTGCTTAGTCAAACTATTGGAAACTGGTGCAATTTATAATCTCTCAATAATGATGGATGCTTTCGGAGTTTCCCGAACGGAGCCGACGATTTTTCACATCCGCCCGGATAATAAAATCCACACTTTGAGAACGTAATTCACATTCCCGGAGTTTATGGCGGCAATTTTCAGGACGAATATAACTCGGGCCGCGTGATACGGTTTAATATTCTACGGTGGCTTAAAATATTTATACAGTCCACCTTTGCTTTATGAGCGCGTTGAAGATGACTTCATTATACTGCGCTCGAGCATACAGAACGTTTTGCATTTTTATAGAGGACGGGTCTTTTTTCTATAAAGACGAGCTTTTTATCTTTAAAAACCTGGCGATGTATTATATATCCATAGTAATATTATATGCGAAAGTCGGTGATGTTGTTTTATGTAACTTTTTTATGGTTAACCCACTAGAACAGTGTCGATAAAATTTGGTACAGTTAAACTTTGTGTATTACAAAAGTAACGATAATATTATTTTGCTATAGTCCGGGATAAAATTCACATAAATAAGAAAGCTTGTTTGATTTAAAAAAATATCTTTAAAATTTTTATTTGTTTTAGTGGTAAACCGACCATAAACTAACAAAGATACACTAAAGTAATGTACTGGAGAATTGTAGATCTACAGAAATACTGTGGAAAGACCGGGACAGCATGTCTCTATATCTTATGGTCAACTCACAATAAGTACTGTATGGTCAAATCACAATAAGTGTTTAAAATTTCAATTAAATATATTGACTTCCACGCCGGCGAAGCCACAAACTCAACTAGTATAGTATAAAAAATTTCAGAAGAGCTTTATTGCTGCACTTTAATTGAATATAATCGAGGGTATTTAACGGTAAGTTAAAGCAAACGAAGTCGCGGGGAAAACTAGTGTCTGGTAAAAAAAACGAAAGAGGAATTAAAATAATTATTGGTATTAAAATTTCAATTTAATTTTATTCTTTGGCAATAAAAAACATGACTTATAGAATTTCATCTCGCAGCAGTTAAATTTTCAATTTCTCCAGAAAATTATTACCATCCAGTGAATGCGGAGTGGCAGCTCCATCGCCAATTTAATTTCATTTCCAGTCAATGCAATTCATAAGAGCAAATAGCTTTCACCAGCTTCCGGTCTTTCTCTGACCGTCATCTGCGTTACTTTAAAACTAATATTAAAAACGATTTGACAGTTAACTTATTAATTTTTTATCGTCTGATATAGTTTTATAGTTTGATTAGCCGTGTGGTGTCCGGCTGAGTAGAATAGACCACCCTCATTTCTTACCGAGGTGTCCTTAGAGGCGACTAAGGTAAGTCGACCCGCCGTGTGGTATCCGGCTGAGTAGAATAGACCACCCTCATTTCTTACCGAGGTGTCGTAAGAGGCGACTAAGGTAAGTCGACCCGCTGTGTGGTATCCGGCTGAGTAGAATAGATCACCCTCATTTCTTACCGAGGTGTCGTAAAAGGCGACTAAGGTAAATTGACCCACCGTGTGGTATCCGGTTAAGTAGAATAGACCGATAAAAAAAGACTCCTTTCAATAGTTTGCATACAATTAAGATTTTCTATTTCAAAGAAAATCAATTTTCAATGTCTACCTAGGATTTCCCAAGACGTACAACTAATAAAAATATTATCTTTCAATTAACACCCGGCCCTTTGTTTAGACAGCTGCGTGGTAATAATGTATGAAAATAAAGGGACGTCTTATAAGTGATTCAGCTTAGCAAAAAGGTTTTTTATTTCCTGTCTAATTGAATAATTATTATTTGAAAGTACTTATATACTCTAAGTACGTACTTAGTAGAATAACGTAATTATTTAAGGTCATTCATTTTTTAATTTTAGTTAGTAACATCAGTTACAAGTTTCAACACTTACATGTTTCTAATACGTATCACTTAGTTTAAATGTAATTCTTTGAGTATAAGATAGTCCATTTATCGAGAAAGGCTATATAGGCTATATACCAGCTAAGATGAATGGGAGAGGAGGAGCAACAAATAAAAATATTGCGAAAACGGCAAAATTTATAGCTTTCCTTGGTCGCGCTAACGGTTTAAGTTATTAAAAATTAAGTATTACAAAATTGTTCCCCTCTAAAAGTTCTTATTAAAAGTCCGCGACAGCATATGTCTAGCTTTTAAGATTAACCTACTTTAACCATAATTAATGTGTTATGGTTTACTCAAATTATAAGACTGCAGTCCACGCGAACGAAGTTTCGCTTAAAAGCTAGTAAGACATATGGTAACAACAAAAGTACAAGGTAATATTGTGTGCTTTGTACTAAAGTGAACTTAATCAAAATTTGTTTTGAGATAAGTCGACAAAAATGCTAAGATGAAGCAAGAAATGGCAAGACTTACATTCAACATCGACAATGATCCTCTTGGACACAGACGGAGGCACTGCGTTAGTCGCGATGCAGAGGTACGCGCCCATCTCCGTGCGACTGATGCGTTGCAGACTCAGCGTGTCGCCTTCGTAAACTGTTACTGGAACAAATTTATAGTGTTACAGCAATTAAAAAAAGTTATTTTTAAAGTTCATTGTTAATAATTGGCGATGTTCATAAGCAACAAAGAACTGAAATAAGCTTTCGGTTCTTCCAGTGCTCCTTACAAAATTAAATCGTTTGTGGTTTTGGTATACAATACTGTAGTGGAATTTTAGAAACAATTTCAGCGTAGCGATTACTGCAGTTTAAAATAACTATCACAGGAGGTTGATACAGAAAGCCTCTATCATACTATTGGGGATTATATAAGTATATAATACGTGGATTTAGCTGACAAAATGTAACTAGTTTTTACAGTTATATTTTGCCGCCTTGCTGAGTCTTCTCATATTCTATTTAATTTTGCTTTTCTTTTTTATTTTGTTTGCAGCACATGTTTATTTTACATTATTACATATTTATTTAAAAAAATAATACCGAATTTAAATTTGAATTTTAGTTTAGTTTTACCAACATCTATACTAATATATAAAGCTGGAGAGTTTGTTTGTATGTTTGATTGATTGACGTTTGAACGCGCTAATCTCAGAAACTACTGGACCGCTTTGAAAATCTCCTCGAGTGTCCACTTATCGAGGAAGGCTATAAGATATATATCATCTCGCTAAGATGAATAGGAGAGGAGGAGCAATAAAAAATATCGCGAAATTTAAAACTTTGCTTGCGTGCGCTAAGTCAACGGTGAAAGTTATTGAAAAGTCATGTATTACAAAAATTGTTCCCGTTTTAAAAAAAACTTCTAATAAAAGTCCGCGACAGTATATGTATAGCTTTTAAGGTTAACCCAGTTTAACCATAATTAAAATAAGCATTACGGTTTACTCAAATAATAAGACTGCAGTCCACGCGAACGGAGTTGCGTTTAAAAGCTAGTCTATCTTATCTATATTTGTAATTGTAATGGCCCAGTTTTAATCTTGGGTCCAAAATTGTATGAAAGTATACCTATAATAAACCAGTTTGCTTTTATTTCATTTCACTTTACATTTGCTGTATAAGTTATTTCAGTTACAACTTTTATTTTAATTTGTTAGAAATATACTTAAAACAAATATTGCTTATAACAATTTAAAATTATTAATAATATTTAATTATTTAGACTAAAACTATTAACAATTCATGAAACTTAAAACAAAATTAAAACTAACTAAATAAAAATCTTTGACTTGTCAAAAACAGTGGGATGACATTTTAAGCAATGATATATATAATAGCTTGTTACAACATGCTGAGAGCAAAAAAGATGTTGCTCGACTCCGTGCTGTTTTTGCCAAGGAATCAGGTTACTGGCTTCATGCTCTCCCATCCACAAACCTGGGTACTCTTTTAGACCATACCGCTCTAACACTGGCAGTTGGTCTACGACTTGGCGCCACGATAAATCAAAGTCATCGATGCCATTGCGGTGAGTTTGTTGATACGTATGGACACCATGGCCTTTCTTGTTCGAAAAGTGCTGGTCGTCATTCTCGCCATAGCAATTTAAATGAGATCATACGGAAGTCTCTTGCCACAGTTAACGTGCCCGCTATTTTGGAACCAAATGGTTTGGCTCGTAGCGATGGCAAGAGACCTGATGGTATGACTCTCATTCCTTGGAAATTGGGGAGGTCACTTGTTTGGGATGCTACATGTGTAGACACCTTAGCAGCATCCCATATTCAAGGGACCTCTACTATGGCGGGAGCGGCAGCTAGCAGCGCAGAACATGCCAAAAGGCGCAAATATGAAGACATAGACAGAAGCTTCATTTTTGTGCCTTTTGGTGTAGAGACCTTGGGTCCATGGGGCCCGGACGCTCATACCTTCTTTAATGAGCTATCGAGAAGGCTCGTAGAGCGTACCGGGGACCCGAGAGCTGGCAGCTACCTTGGCCAACGAATAAGTTTGGCCATTCAAAGGGGTAACGCTGCCAGTATTTTGGGAACTTTACCCCACTGCACTGGAATCGACGGTTTTGATTTAGTGTAAATAGATGTAAATATGTATATATAATATTTGTTTTGTTTTGTTTTTTTTTTTTTTTTAGTTTTATTTAGTTAGTTTTAATTTTGTTATAAGTTATTTGCTTCCACAATGTAAATATGTAAACTATATTGCAAAACATAATATAAGTGAACTTTGTGTAAATAATGTTACATTATTGCAAATGTTGGCAAATGCAAACATTTTCCGACGACGCATGGCTCAGTTATTACATTTATTACACTCGTTACAGAGTGGTTCGTAATTTTATGTGCACATATTTGACTGCGTGCTCTATACCGCGTGAACAGAACTTAAAGTGAGCTTATAAATGCGAGATTTTGAGAAACTATTGGTTAAGGATTTGCTTCATAAGCCTGTTTTACTTTACCTCTACATAATTATATTATTTCATTAATTAGTAGCTTTTATTATAATCAATGTTTTAAATAAATATACTGACAAATATTTAGAAAATTTTTATAGGTAGAAACACGTAAGAATAATACAGAAACATAGATGCGGAGGTCCATGTGTATGTTGATTTGTATTTCTCTTAATAACGCTTTCGCAAAATTCGCTAAATCGCTCTGCCAATAGTGATGAAATATGGTACAACAAAAGCTTTTTCACCGGGCTAACATATAAGATAAATACCCCGTTTTTCCTTCGGCAAACGGTAACAAACATACCACATCGTTCATGGTGTATCAATCCCTTTTGCCTTTGGCTTTCCATCGGATAAAACTTGTATCAACCTCAAATCATACGTCATTGGTAAATTTAATATATCAAAATAAAATTCAATAAATATTTCGGATATATATAAAAACAACTGCTATCGCTAAAACTGAGAACAACATGGTAACTAGCTAGCAAATTATACGATCAGGACACCCACTGTTGATTGGATAACCCAAACCAACCCCGGCCATAAACTCATGGTAATTATCACATTATCTGTAATACTCACTAATTACTTGTCCCCAGTTATATATAGCCGCTAATCGCCCGCGCGTCGGAATTATTTCGGTAATGATTTCACCCAAGTACGTGCGTTTGCGTAAGTGGGATATAATTGGTAGCCCTTTGCGGATTAATTGATGTTTTCCGGTGGAATTTAACTGGAGATATGATAACGAAATGATGATTCAAATTCAAAATATTCTTTATTTAAGTAAACTTGTAAACAAGTGCTTTTGAATCGTCAACTGTACTGCTAGTTCGGAAAGCTGTTCCTACTGAGAAGAGCCAGCAAGAAGCTCGGCGGTTTTGCTAGGCGCAAAGCAGGAGTCGCAAGTTTATGTCGGTTCCTATTTTTCTATTATATACATCATATATAGTTTTATAATTCTTAATATTTTTATGTACAAAAATTAAATTGCTTAAAATATACTGTGCAGCAAATGTCAGAATACCGATTTCCTTGAACTTCTCTCCCAGGTAATCACGCAGAATTAAATTGTAGATGCCACGTATAGCTCTTGTTTGTAATACTTTTTGTTTGATTTACTTATTTATCTATTTTAGTACAAAAAATATAAACAGCATATCAACAGAATAAACGCAACAACTATAAAACGTGTTACAAAGACATATTGTAAATTTGTTAATGATAATATTATGTTGCTATAATCCGCGACTAACAATCTAATAACCATAAACTGATTAAGGTTTATAGCAATGTATTCTTATCATTTATCTAATATATTATTTATTCATTTTATACAATTCTATAAAAAAAATTTAAAAAAGATACAAAATAAATTGAGTTTGAAAAAATTGAAATTGTATTACGTCACGTGATAAGTATTGCAACTTTCTTATGATTTTATAATATTTCAGTGGTATTTATTGAAACTTATTTCATGGCTAATACACTGGAGCAATATTTATGAAATTTAGTATAATTGAAACTCATATACCAGGTCAACGTATAGGATAAAAAGATTCCCGTAATTCCTTTGCGAATAACCACGCAATACATGTTAGTAGTATTTTAACGCTTAGATTGTTGCGAACAAAGTCGCGGCTACATATTTATATTTTTTTTAAAAGTAGCAGTAATATGCAAGGTATTGTGAGTATATCATTCCACATGATTTTCTTTTTTTTATATCGCAGCTTAAAGCAAGTATTTGAGCTTATGAAGGTTTATAAAGGTAGATAATGGAAATAGCCTGCAGTTAAGCTATACTAACAAGTTTTAAGTGTTTCAATAAATAAATATACTTTCATTGCTTTAAAAAATATATCTTAAGGAAACGACCAATATTAGTCTAAGATATTATAAATAATGGCCGCCAGAATCGTTTTGGGGAAAATAAAGTCAAACGCCACTCCATTCTGAAAACGCGAAGAGCCTCGTTTTCTTTAAGTGGGCTTTTCCATTAAAATCCTAAGGGAAAGCAGGTCTCTTTATCGAAACAAACGATAAGCGCGTTCTGAATCAAAGGAGTAAATTGTTTTGTATGAGCGAGTAATTAAAAACATTGGGTATGTTTGCGTGTGAGTAATAGTCCCAGTTGTGTCTAACACTTGTGAAGGGTCCTTTTTTAGTACTCTATTACTAGCGATATCTATACTTATTATAAAACAAAGTCCCAAAAAGCTGTCTGTCTGTGTGTAATCGATTGTCTCGAAATATGCTCAACGGTTTTTTGTGCGGTTTTCACCAAAAGATAGTGCTATACTTTCGGATGGTTTAGGTAAATAGTACATATCGGTATTACGTTAATTGTGTTGAAGAGTTCGCGCAGATGTTAAAAAACTTGCTTGCTGGGAGCTTTAGTCGCGTGCGCCGCGTAAACCAGCAGAGATACGCTAAAGTAATGGACCAGAGAATTGTAGATCTATAAAACTACTACAAAAAACTCCCGATAGCTTGTCTCTATGTCTTATCGTAAACTCACAATAACTACTTCTATGTTTAAAATTTGAATTCTAGAACAAAATTGTGGCACGCTGATTTCCACGCGGGAAAAGCCACTGCCACAGCTAGTCCATTATAACCATAAGTGTCTTACAATATGGGGTGTACTAGATAAACTAGTCCCAGTCTATCGCTCTAATTGATAGCCAATAATGTTGCGATGAAATTAAAACTCTTTTTCCGCAAAGTTATTTTGCTAATACTTATTAGTTATTGTTACAGACTAATAAAAATCCACAGACAAGGGTTAAAAGCACTATGCATATTGCCCCGAGCAAATGCATGCATGTAAAACTGACATTATGGATTTCTTAATAACTTTACGCAGATAACGCTAGATGGCGTTGCAAAATATATTTAATAAACAAAAAGGAAACTATTTTTGAGAAAACAAATACTGCTCACTGTACAACAAAATAGCTCTATGATATTGTGCATTCAATAGCGGTTATAATAATTACATACTGAGTTTATATATGTAATTAGTTGTGCCTGCGGTTACGCCCGCGTGGAAATCAGTGTACTTAATTGAAATTTTGATCATAAAACGTATGTATTGTTATTTAACCAAAAGAGATAGAGACATGCTTTTACAAACTTTTTTGTAGTACTTCTGTAGATCTATAATTATCTAGTACATTAATTTAGTGTATCTCTGTTAGTTAACGCGGCACACGCGAGTAAAGCTTCAAGCAGACGAGCTTTTTTTTAAACTGTGACCATTTTAACACAATTTACATAAAACCATAATGTGCTCTTAACCTAAAACTCTCGTAAGCATTGCACTACCACTTAGTAAAGACCGTACAAAAATCCGTTTGGTAGATTTTGAGTAAACCGATCACATACAGACATACACATACAGCTTTTGGGGATTTTGTTTTATAATATGTATAGATATATATTACTTTGTTCTCAGTTTTGTATGTAATTTTGTAATATTAACTTAAGTCCTTTTAATAACTTTACCTACTATGTGCTTTTCTTCATCCTGAAAGAAAAGCCGTCAACACACAGGCGGCTTTTAGGAATATTAGTAAAAAAAAAAGTAAAGTAGCGGCCTTATTATCTTTTTCAAACATTACGACTCTATGCAATTCACACTTCATGGTACTGTAACTAACTCGTCCTTGTACGTCTCAAAATCATTTAAAATATAATTTATAGAATTAGGCGTTACTTTGCGGAGATCCATAATACAAAAGTAATAATAAAATTATTTTGCTATAATCCGCGATACAGTAAATAGAAAATATATATACTGTTTAATGTATAGTGGATTATCAGTATTTTCATACCCGATACGTGCAGGATTCGTAAAAGCACATGCACAAACCTCCACCACTTCCACCAAAATACACAAGCACTACACAGTTTCACTATCACAAACTCAACAATCGTTTCGCCCCGCAACCGAGGCATCATCAGGAGATAGACTCCACGACAAAATCGCAAATCATTTAAAATAATTAAACCATCGCTAAAGCGCTCGCGCTCAAGCGTCGAAATGTATAAAATACGCCCGAAGGCGCTAGCACCTTAAACATATATTGGCACGTGATTCGTCTTAAGTGGCTAGGACCCGTACTACGTTGTAATTTGTAATAACTCAAATTCTTTTAGAGCGTCAGAGGCCGTGTGTCCATCAACTAAAGGAGTCAAATAAAACCTTAGATAAAATAAAATAAAATAATGTGATTACTATCACATTATACTTTTATAATAATAATATTAGGTCCTTACATATGAAATTGGCGTTTTCTATGGGAGGAACATAAAGTCGTTTTTTTTTAAATGAAATATATTTAATTAATCAAAGTATGTACCATTGCTATGTATGCACTTTTGCCATCTCATAGGTAGTTCATTGATCCCCTTACTAAAAAAACCATTCGGGCGGGAATCAATAAAATCTTTGAAGGCGGTTTGGATTGCCCCATCGGAGTTGAATTTTTTTCCTTGCAAGTAGTTATCCAAATTGCGAAAAAAATGGTAATCTGTTGGAGCAAGGTCCGGAGAGTACGGTGGATGTCTAAGACATTCTAATTGAAGCCGCTCTGATTTGGTAGCCGTCTGTTGTGTAGTGTGTGGTCTAGCGTTGTCCTGAAGCAGCAGTGGCCTAAAGCGATTGACCAGCCTCGGTTGTTTAGCAGCTAGCTTTTCCATCATGGTTTGCAGTTGCTGACAATAGATATCTGCCGTAATCGTCTGGCCAGATTTAAGAAAGCTGTAGTGAACGACACCGGCACTAGTCCACCAAACACTTACAAGCAACTTTTTTTTAGTCAATTTTCGCTTAGGCCGGATTTGGCTGGTTCGCCAGGGTTCAGCCATTGCGATGAGCGCTTCCGATTATCGTAGAGGATCCACTTTTCATCACAGGTAATGATTCGATTTAAAATTCCTTCATTATTGTGCCGGTTGAGTAACGTAACGCAGCAGTCGACGCGCGTTTGTCGGTTTGCTTCACTCAATTCATGAGGTACCCACCTTTCAAGCTTTTTCACCTTCCCAATTTGCTTCAAGAGGATTAGAATAGTTTTATCACTAACACCGGAGCCTGCAGCTAACTCGGACGTGGTTTGCGATGGATCCGCTTCCACAATAGCCTTCAATTCTTCATTATCAACTTTGGTCTCCGGCCGTCCACGAGGCATGTTCTGCAGGTCGAATTTCCAGAACGAAAACGTTGGAACCAAAAACGCACTGTGTTTTCTTTTGCGACACCGTCACCATACACATCATTAATCCTTCGAGCCGTTTCTGCAGCACTGGTGCCACGGTGGAACTCATACTCGTAAATAACGCGATATTTCATGTTTTCCATTTTGTAAACAGAGTGACACAAAGAAAAAAACAAAAGAAGAAAAAAACAAATGAATTAAGGGGTTTGAAACACAAATGCATGAGTAAATAGCTGTATGAATTTGAATTTGGAATTCCTAACCATAAAGGTAAAATTTGAGATCAAAGTGGCCAGTACGACAAAACGCCAATTTCATATGTAAGGACCTAATAATACTTAAATATATCATATTCTTTAATTCATAACAAGTTTGTAACAACAATTGTACCGGCACTACTTCAAGCGGCCTAAGCGTCTAAAAGTCGAGAAAGGCACACGGCAACCACCGAAATCACCACCAGCCTAACTCAACCCGTATCACAAAGGCACACGCCCTACGTAACTCTGGCTGTGTCAAATCAAAGCCGAATAAAGGCACACCGCAGCAACCGGAGTCAACCACGGGCCTAGACCCAGCCTCAATAAGATGCAGCCTGGCGTAGACTTTTGGGCCAGGCACACAGCAATGACCGAAATCACTGCTGGCCTAAACCTCAAATCTTCCACCAGTACCCGCAAAAGCATGATTCGGTACAGTGCCAATCACTACTCAGCAAAGTTTACTCCGCCGTCTAACATTCAGACACTATAATCGTTCGAGGTGAGGTAAGCGATATAATAATCTCTTACACTCTAATGGCCAAGTCACATTCACAGCCTCTCCAAAGATCGGCACGATCTTGCATCTTGGACCATTATACGAGAGCGGGCACTTAGATGTGTATTCGTTATTAAATTTCGAATTTGAAATAGTCGAGGTAAAACCTCAACTAATATTGCGTATCGCCCCAGTACACATCTACAATAACATTAGTTCAATGATTTATAAGTGTATAGGTCACTTATGCGCTCCGTGTTCCGCCCGCTCTCTTTACTATAGAACAGCGGCTGTCGCGACGTTCGGCCCAAATGATGAAAAATTGACTTTTCCAATTTTTATGTTTTATGGTTAGAGCATCAATTATAGATGCGAAAAAATGTAATTGCGTGACAAACAAACTCTTATTTGCTGAAATATCGAAATTTAAAAAAAATATTTATTTTTGACAAGAATGTAGGGCTGAGACTGTTACAGTACGAAAAGAAGGCGGTTCGCGGTCGTCGTTTACGTCTTCAATTGAGTCGCAATTAGAGTACATGGTAGGCCTGCTGGTATCTGTTCACACGACAGCGCATTTTATTCGTTAGGGCGTAAGACGTTAGTTAAGCTGAATATACCATACGAAACTTCTTATAACGTCTATTGCGGAATTTTAACGTGACGTATTTTTCACGCCCGTCCGAACGAGGCGTAAGAAAGAGTGGAAGATGTAAACATATGCCGATTCCACATAGAGAAGAATGAGCGCTACGCGCCATCTAGTTTCATTTTTCGGTACTAGCATTATTGCGTTCAATAAATACACATCAGTTTTAAAGCAAATTATGGACGCGGCGGATTGAAAATACGGTTGATGCCCTCCAAAAGTAATCATAGCACGTGACAGTGACAGCTTCAAGAGGGAGGGCCACACACAATTAATGCCACTCACCACCTCACGTTAATTTCGACGATGAAAGAAAATTGTTTTTGAAATTTAACTCGATTTCGGTGCTTTTGTTTACGCACGGCCGTCAGTGGATGAGTTTCAAAAGGGTGGTCCGAATACGTGTGGTGGATTTCGAATTTTGAGTTCCATTATATTGTTTTTATATTATATTTATATTTTTTCATAATCATTCTCCTGCCCTTATCCCACTCTAAGTGGTGTCGGCACAATATGTTTAAACATGTCACATGATTTGGCTACGTATTTTACGACCGGCCGTTTACGACACCTCGGTAAGAAATGAGGGTGGTCTATTTTATGCAGCCGGATACCACACGACACATACCTTAGTCGCTTCTTACGACACCTCGGTAAGAAAGGAGGGTGGTCTATTCTATTGTGCCGGATACCACACGACCCATATTTATATTTTAGTTAATTTTATTATATTGAGATTCATTTTAATTATTTTATATTCTTAATTATTAATGTATTTTAATCTATTTATATTTATATTCTTAATTTATTTTATTCTTTGTTACGTTGTTACTGACTTTGGGACGTATTAGTATTACATTTTGACTGCTACTGAAAATCAGTCTTAGACTTTCCTACTCAACTATAGGTGAGTAGCTAACATTTTATAGCATTATACATGTGTATATATTTTTTTATGGGTTTGGGTATACGATTCTATAATAAAATACCGCATTAAAATTCGATTTTAACTTTGTCGTTGCAGCAGTTTAAAAACACAATCAAAAAAAGGCTAATACAGAAAGCCACATTTGACTGATTTGATTGGAAATCAGTGCGGTTAAAGGCATTTTAACATAATAGCAAAATTTTTGAGTTGGTATATCTGTTTTATTTTTAATTTAATTTCTAAACTTTTAGCGTGCGGTAACGTCTATGTATGGCTAATAAACAATGAAGGTATTGTTCCTGTAATTATCTTTTAAAAGGTTTATTTACTCAATCGCCGAGAGAGAGAGGGGTGTTAATGGGGGATTAATTTCTCCTGTCAACAGCATGCGACTTATAAATAGAAGCTTAAAGCCATTGGCGATTTAAACCTAAGTTATAAACGGGTAAAGCTTGGATGTTGTGCGTTTGTGAAATGTGTTTAAGTTTAACATCTTATTTGCGATTTTGTTGTGGAGTCTATCTCCTGATGATGGTTCGGTTGCGGGGCGAAAACGGGGGGGGGGATTGAGTTTGTTATAGTGAACGTGTGTAGTGCTTGTGTACTGTGGTGGCAGTGATGGAGGTTTGTGCATATGTTTTTACGAATCCTACATGTATCGGGTATGAAAAAACGGAAAGTCCACTATACATTTAGCACTATATTTTCTGTTCTATTTATTGTATCGCGGATTATACCAAAATAAATTTATTATTACTTTTGTATTATGGATCTATGCAAAGAAATGCCTCATTCTATAAATTAACATCTTATTGTATCACGTTAATTTTAATAAATTAATCGCAGTTATTGAGGTTTTGAACTGGATAATTTTTTTTTGTTGGTGGAAATAGTAGTTACTAAGGGTGAACTTATGGTAGATTCTAGAATGTTACCTGTATTAGTTTGCTGTAATCAGCGATAAAGCGCGCGTCATTATCGCGGATTATAGCAAGATATTTTTACTATTACTTTTGTATTATGGATCTCCGCAAAATAGCGCCTAATTCTATAAATTATGTATTAGTTTATAACTAGTAAAAACTATTAGCATCATAATATAATAGCATTATATTATAATAATACTAGCTGTACCAACAACAGCTTCTACCGCGTCAATTCAGTGATTTATGAAACTCCCCGAATTTTCGAAATTTCGAACATAAAAGTAGTTAACCGTAACAACTGCGCGATCTCTTCAACACAATTCACATAATACCGATATATACTATTTACCTAAACCATCCGGAAGTATTGCGCTATCTTTTGGTGAAAACCGTACAAACATCCCTTCAGTAGATTTTGATAAAAACATACAGACTGCATTTTGGGACTTTGTTTTATAATAAGTATAGAAGATAATTTGGATTCGGCTATTCATTTATATTCTATTTTCTTTTTTAAATAGACAGCTTTTAGTACTTTTGAATCGTCAACTGTTTTTAAAGAAGCTACCACTGGTTCGGAACGCTGCTCTTTACTAACCAGCGAGAAACTCAGCGGGTAATCTCTTGAAATAAAAATACATACAATAAACACATTCAATTTGATTAATAGATTACATGTTATGCTCGAAGTATAACTTCGGGCAGTATGGAACTAAACTATACTTGCGAGGTCTTTTAGGTGAACATTGCAGTCAACCGCATTTATTGGTTCTTAAAATATTGGGAGCATAGGGAAGCGTTCCTTTGCGATTGTTGAGGTTCTGTTAGCGAATGTGCACAGAGGTAGTGTAGTGCCGTGGTGGTTTGTAGTGTATATGAAATGTATTACGAAAACGAATACATTCTACTTTTAACATTATATAGCTTATAAAAATGTTTCATTTTTGCGCACAAGTTGATTTTGAAAAAGAGCTTATGTGACGCTTATGTGAATATCATTTTATTCCAAAGATAACGAAATTAACTGCACAGTTAAATTCGTTCCCTATTATAATTATCTTTGAGCAATTTTTCCCGCCGCAACCCCTGATGTCGCAGGGATAGATTTATCCGGTTTAATTACCATGTCAACAACAGGGCGATTCATAAAACAAGGGATTTAATGCCGCTAACGGCAATTTAAAGCTAAGTCGACTATAAATGGGGGTAGCAGAAAATGGATCTGAAATTCATTCCCTTTTTGTTCACTGCCATACATTTGCTAAGAGAAAATTAAAATAGGTTTACTCGTACTAATGTTATTTGAATTAACTTAAGTATTGCAATATTTTTGCTAATAATTCAATGCTACCTTTGTTACTTATAAAGCCAAAAAAGTAAAAAATGTTAAGTAAAGGCCTTTTATTATATTATACCACTGTTGGGCATAGGCCTCCTCACTGTGTTTTAGGAGAGAAGGGTTGAAGCGAAGACCTACCATGCTGCTTCATTGCGAATTGGTAGGTTACACATATCTCCAGAATTCTCTGGAGATATGCAGGTTTCCTCAATGATTTTCTTCACCAAAAAGCGTGTAAAAAATTGCAATTATCACACACATACACGCACACAGACAGACACATAAGTTTTTACAGAAAAAGTCATTCACCCCTACTAAAGAGTCGCGCGGTCTCACGGCATCAAAAGCCCAATACATAAACTTCAATTGTACCAATTCAGCAATGTTGATCCAGTGGATATTCAAATTTCAAATTCAAATTCTAAATATTCTTTATTTATTTATTTGTTATACATAATGTTAGAAAAGAAAAAGAAAAAAATATAGCACATGTACATTACAGGCGGACTTATCCCCAAAAGGGATCTCTTCCAGTCAACCTTTGAGTGACAGAAGGAAAAGAAGAAGAAAATACTACTAAATTTAATCTATTCTTTAATAAGTAAACTTAATTAAGTGCTTTTAAATTTTCAACTCTACCGCTGGTTTGAAAAGCTGTTCCTACCGAGACGAGCTAGCAAGAAACTCGGCGGTTGCTCTTTCTAAAGTATAATTCTTATTACTAGATACATTTAGTCATTACTGTCTTGTGCAGGGTCGCAGAGTAGCTAGGTCCACGCATTCTTATCGTCATAGTAATCCTCAACAGTATAGTAGGCTATAGTGAGAGAAAGGTCCCTCGAGGCGGCCGATGATTCCTAATGTGTCGGTTGAGGTAGTTACAGGTTTTGGCTAATGAGGCCCCGTATGGTGAAGCTGCATAGAGCGGCTCCTGCTGACGAGGGTGCAGACGTCATTCGTCCAGTATTCCTGTGCCTTTGTCTACAGGCAGTAAGGTGGAACACCATGAGGTTTTAGCCGGTAATAGTCCGGCATAACTGTAATACCGCCACCCCGTGGATTGCAGTACCCATGAAGGGTTTCCTCATGTAAAAAAAAAGAAGGCTTACTGTATTAGCCTCTTTTTGATAGTGTTATTAACTTACGAAATCGATTGCGGAATTTTATTATAGAATCTTATACCCATAGCTGTGGAAGTGCAACAGACATACCCTCGCATTTATAGCATAACAAGGATATACGTTCCAATTAAAATTGTGAAGCAGTTCTTACCTTTCTTTCTTCTATCTACAGATATTTGCTGGCCGTCCTCCCTTCGCCACATGATTTTGGGTGTTGGGAAGCCATCGGCTTTGCATACAAGACTGATATTCTGATTCTCTCGTACCGCTACTGCTGATTGCGTGCTTTCGTCGTCTAGAATGTTCGGTGGTACTGTTGACAAAACAGGTTCATGTTAATGTTTATTGCTAAGTATCTTATTTTAGTAGGATAGCAATCACGCATTAAAAGGAAAGTTTGTTAAATGTTGTAGAGTTTTCAAGTTAGCTAAATTTACTAATATTTAAGAGTGTCTGTTTGTTGCGCTTTAGCAATTAATCTATATTGCTCAAATTTATAATAATTAAAGAATATATACCGGGCGATAATTAAAGATTATATACCGGGCTAACGTATAGAAAAAAAAAGTTGTTTTCCCTCTGTAACTGGGAAAAACCATATAGTATAAAATCGGTATTTTATCATTTAAGGTGAAGCGAGCGGAGTCTCTGATGCATATTGTTTCGTATACGTAGTGGAAACTACGTATATCTATTTAAGATCTCTTAGTTTATTAGACATATCTGCCAAGTTAAGAAAATAAAAAGAGAAATCCTAATGAACAAAGTTCGGCGTAATTAAAAAACTTGTCGATTCTCGTGAAAGTTCCACATTTTTTTTGTTTTATTTTACCCTAAGAGCAGTCATGACAAAATGTTAAGGGATTAATATAAATCGTTTAAAGGGAACGTAATTGCGGCGTTGGTTGATAAAATAAATAGAGTTCGGTGAAAACTGTAAATCTTCGGCATCCGCAGCATCCGGCCGGGGTCGCGCGAGATTATTTCAGCTAATTAGCCATAGACTCTAATTAATTGATCTGAACCAACAGCTAACTTTGAATAGAAAATAAGACGTGGGCGTGGTATTTTAAAATCTGAATTATAAAAGCATTAATACACTTACGAATACGTAGAATTGTTTATTTTTTCCTTTTTAGCTTATATGAGAATATATAAATAATGATTACTCACGTTTGTCTGTCCCCAAAGTAAGAAACTTGTTGTATGGGTGACAGAAAACTGGTAATTATATAAATATATAACTTGAATCAAAGGACCGCCAAATTGTATTTAGAAAATGTTGGCCTTCGGCGGGAATCGATCTCGCGACCCGCGGGGTTGGAGGTAATGTCACTGCCTCCTACACCGACACGCCATATTGTGGGTGGGTGCCAGATGGTGATAATTACAATAATATTCAACCGAACTGACCAAATATCTTTTATAGAATTAGGTGTTACTTTGCGGAGATCCATAATACAAAAGTAATAATAAAAGTATTTTGCTATAATCCGCGATACAGTAAATAGAAAATATATATAGTGTTTAATGTATAGTGGACTATCAGTATTTTCATACCCGATACGTGCAGGATTCGTAAAAACACATGCACAAAGCGGTCATAAAGTTCCTTACACCCCGTGGGTAGGTTGTACAGATCCTTTAAAGAGACCTATGCCCAGTGGAGGACGTCCATAAGTTGAAAAAAAAGAAGAAGTAATGACCAAAACACTTATTAGTATTATAGTTATAATAGTTTTTAATTTGTGACAAAATTTCAAAACGTTCCTAACGTAAAAACTTAATTTGAAGAGTTTCATATTAAAAGATCTAAGAATTGTGTAAGGATAAATTTAGAAAAGAAATCAATATGAAGAGAAACTGAACGTTATATTATGATATATGAAAAATATATACAAATTTCAATGCAGGTGAGAGCTAAATTCTAGTTTTGAAATATCAAAATGTTCCGATCTCGCATAGATCGACTCGTCAGACAAATTCGTATTTGATACAGAATCCCCCGAGCTGGCCGGGTAGGAATATAAAATTTTTAAAGTTGATAAAATTTCGCCTTTATGCTCTTTACATCGCTGCTTAAAGTTTTACGGATGAAAATCTCAAGAACTTTAAATTCCGCTGGGACGTGATATTTCTGCGGTTACATTACGAGTTGCAATCGTGGTTTTGTGCAGACATTTTTATAAAAATCCAGGTACATAGATGTTCAAAATGCAAAGACTCATTAAATCTAATTATTATACTTACGAAAGTTTTTTTCAATCCTCTCGCATATTATGTATGCTATTACATGTACCATGTATCATTCAGCAGCTTATAGGTGCACTTCTACAATGTACAAGACAGTAATAAATAAATGTAACTAGTTCTAAGATTTATATTTTAAAAAGAGCAACCGCCGAGTTTCTTGCTGGCTCTTCTCGGTAGGAACAGCTTTCCGAACCAGCAGTAAAGTTGACGATTCAAAAGCACTTGTTTACAAGTTTACTTGAATAAATAATATTTTGAATTTGAATTTGAATATCAGGTATGAGAACGGATAGTGAACATTACATATATTTTCTTTAATCGCGGATTATACCAGCATAATATTTTCATTACTATTGTATTATGGACCTTCGCAAAGAAACGCCTAATTCTATAAATAAAACCATAACACAAGTATTAAGTAAGTTACTTTGGGGCGGACCGGTTATCACCGTAACTGTCCCATATATTTATTATTTATTTATCTACTAGCTGTGCCAGCGGCTTCGCCCGCGTGGAAACTTGAGTGTCACAATTCTTTTCTAGAATTCAAATTTTATACATAAAAGTAGTAAGCTCCCAGCAGGCAAGTTTTTTAACAACAGCGCGATCTCTTCAACGCAATTTACATAATACCGATATGTACTATTTACCTAAACCATCCGGAAGTAATTGTACAATCTTTCGGTGAAAACAATACAAAGATCCTTTCAGTAGGTTTTGAGAAAATCGATTATATACAGACAGACAGCTTTTTGCGGCTTTGTTTTATAATAAGTATAGATAATAAATTTGTAGTCAATTACTTTTGATACTTCAAGTCTACTGCTACTTCGTAAAAATGCTTCTAGAGATTAAGGCCATAAAACACTCGTCAGTACCTTTTCTCAAAAACTACTAACATTTTGTGGTAATTAAGGAAAATATAAAAAAATATATAATTTATTTAAGCTCCGCATCCCAGAATTACACTAACAGTATCTTATCGAAATTTATTTGAATCGAGACTTAACTTTCGCCAACATAGTTCTTGTAGCACGTCACATAGTGATGTTGAGCCGCTCCCTTGTACCGGAGAAAATTAATAAACCTTAGCCAATAAACCCCAAATGGAGGATTTACAGCACCTTAAAGACCATTTGTCGGCTCCGGAGGCAATGAAACAGGTATAAAACAACCACAACGTGCAATGGTTGAGAATTGATCCGAACCGATCTTTTTATTTCCACTTAAAACTTTCTTGAATTGTGGGTGGTACAGAATGTTGAAATTTACACCTCATTCCGTTATCTAAGACGTTTCACGACTACGTTGTCGGAATTTGGAAATACTTCCATATTAATCTTAGATTTTTAATACTTAATGAGAGTATACTTTACAATATTAAAGAACTAGGCCTTTTTTTTACGGAGATTGTATTCTTTCATTTTTTAAATTATTAAACAAGTTTATGGCAAACGAGTAACCGTATCTATGCTCTGAAATATTTATAAAGTACCCACAATTATTTATTATGTAGTTTTTTTCCTGTGTCCGAGGGAAAAACGGGATTTTTTTATCCTATATCGAGTCCTGCTATATAATTTATGTTGAAACAAATTTTATTTATATTATTAATATTAGCCGTGGAATGTGACAGAGTGTCAAAAAGACTTGAGAATATACAATATTAGTAGGGGTATAGATTTGCCAACTATGATGTGATTTTAATTAGATATTAAGTATCTAACAGATAATGATATATTGTCAAGCTAATGTAAAGTTAATGTAGTTCATAGCTGAATATTATCTTCTCTAATAAATTAATTCACTTAACTAATTGATCTATTGATATGGATTATTATATCAACTGTGAAAGCCCAGCGATGAGACGTGTAACCCTTTTAAGACAACTCATTTTACGAAATCTAACAATAAAATAAAATTTCTCGTAAAGAAACCCTGTCTATAAAAGAAAACTACACGATACAAAAGTAATAAAAAAATTATTTTGCATATATAGCAAAATAATTTTTATTATTTTTTTCAAATTCAAATTCAAAATATTCTTTATTCAAGTAACTTATAACTAGTTAAATTTGGTTATTACTGTCTTGTACAGGGAGTAGCTGTATCCACGCATTTTTATCATCTATATAATCCTCAATAGTATAGTAGGCTTTTTCTATCAGCCTCTCTTTAACGGCGCTTTTAGACTGCTGTAGTGGCAAAGATAAAATCGATTGCGGGATTTTATCATAGAATCTTATATCCAAACCCACAAATGACTTATTTACTTTTGCAAGGTGCAAAGCAGAAACCGCAAGCTTATGTCGGTTCCTACTTTGTCTGTTATATACATCGCCAATCCTTTTATAATTATGTAAATTCTTATGCACAAACATTAGATTGCTAAAATTATACTGTGAAGCTAAAGTAAGACTACCTATTTCCTTAAACCTCTCTCGCAGGGAATCTCGCGAAATTAAATTGTAAATGACACATATGGCTCTTTTTTGTATGACAAAAATTCTATCAATACCCGCGCATTTATCCCATTACAGTATTCCATAAGACATAATGCTATGGAAGTAGGCAAAATATTACTTTTGTATTATGGATATATCCGCAAAGTAACGCCTAATTTTATAAATTATTTGAAAACTACATGGGTATGATACTCTAATCATTCATTGCGATCAAACATACAGGCACGATGGTAGACTTAGTTTATTAAATATGTAAGGAAATCGACACATACCTACAACTTGCAAGTAGCCGACCTGGCTGATCATAGGGTTGGTGTTCACTTGGCACATGTAGTAGCCGCGGTCCTCCTGCTGCACCTGGGTGACGTGCAGCAGCCAGGTCATGGCGTTGTCATGGGACACGCTAAACCGGGCCAGCCGCGTGATCACGTGCCGGTGGATCGTGAGGATCATCTGCCGGTCTATGTGGATCCATGCCACCTGCAAACAATCACCTCGTTAACATCGTTGTTTTTACCAATCTTTGATTTAACTATTTTCTGACCTCCCACAAGATAATTGCCGTTACAAGTAGCATTTTTCAAAAATTATTTTTAAAAGATATATGCCTTCGCGGACCTGTAAAAGAAGAATATTCAAACCATATGTTATTTTGTTATATCTTAAATTGATAATGCGTTTTTGATGAAAGATCCCTGGTGTCTTGATTTTCCGTAATTTATAACAATTATCTTCCTATTTCAACATTTTTCTTATAGAAATTATAAAATTTATACACTTAAACCTTCCATTCTCGTAAATTATTCTATTACTTGAGAAAATTGCATGAAAATCTGTTCACCAGTTTTTGAGTTTACCGCGAACAAACATACCAACAGTCGCAGCGAGGGACTTTCTTTAACGACAGGATGTATTACACTTATCAGTTGCGGTCTGTCATCAAAATGTTCACCTATTATGTTAACATAATAGAGTTATACACAGAATATTAGCTTAGAATGTGTATATAAAGTCAATAGCGTTATGTAAAGTACATAATGGGACTGCGCAATATGTGGTTGGGATTCAATTTCCTATTCAGTTAGAACTATATTCGCTGCGGCTTGGTTCGTTCCCCTCCGATAATCTTAGTTCAATATTTATATCATAACGAAATGTCAATGTTTTTGAATATTTATATAGGTCTATTATAAGAACCGCACCGAAAGGAAATTAAGTTGTGGAAATAAAATGATATAATTATCTATATATTCTGTTCTATACATTCTTCAATATTTATTACATTATATAATAAAAAAAATCTGTGATAGCCCGGCGGCAAAGCCGTGTGACTCTCTAGAGACGATCTTGTGTTCAAACCCCGGGCCTTCATCAGTGAGTTTTTCTATTAAACCTTATGTGTCTAGTTGATATTGCAATTTATTACACGCTTTTCGGTGAAGGAAAACATCATGGGAAAACCTAAATATCTCTAGAGAATTCTAGGGATATGTGTAAATACTAATAACCTGTGTCTAATAATGTGTAAAAAATAATAACCTACCAATCCGCATTAGAGCAGCGCGGTAGGTCTAAGCTCCGATCCTTCTCGCCGAAAACGGAGAGAGGAGGCCCATGTCCAGCAGAGGGATGGGAACAGGCAGTAAGTAAAAAAAAGAGTAAAGTAACGGTCTGTTAATATCCCGCTGCTGTTTATAGGCCTTTTCTTTCCTTTTATGGAGAGAAGAATTGGAGCTAAAACCTACCACGCTGCTCCAATGCGGATTGGTAGGCTACATAGATCCCTAGACAATTTTCTAGATATATGCAGTTTTCCTCACGATGTTTTTCTTTGCCGTAAAGCGTGTGATAAATTGCAATTATCAATAAGACACACAAAATTTTAATATAAGAACTCATTGGTGCTTGCCCGGGGTTTGAACCCATAGTCGTCTTTAGAGTCTAATGGTCTCACTGCTGAGCTATCACAACTTCAAAGTAAACAGTAAGCGGGCAAACGAATTTTTGTAAAAATTTTATATACATATATGCTAAAATATGGTAATTTTGCGATGAAATACGTTTTCGTCAAATGTGTTCAAAAACTTAAAGAAATAAAGCAAACGTTTACTGTATTGCAATTCAATTAATAGGTATCGACCCGCTTCTCAGTGTGATCCTCGCATCAAAGGTTGTCTATGATCGCTTTAAGCGATAAGACCCTACATGCTACTGTATTATACGTCTGTTCAGTATATGTAATAATCAGTCTTCTATAATCATAATATTGAGTAAATAATAGTGAATCTAAAGGTTTTGTTTTATTCTTTATCCGTTTGCCCTTTGGCAAAGGCATGTCCCAACTCTTTCCACAGGTACCTATCCTCGTCTGTTCTTGTCCACAAATTGCTGCTAATGCCTTAATGTTATTAGAACAACGCAAAGATCTATCTCATTTTTGTATTGTATACATAGGTTGCCTATGGATAATGCTTTTCATTTCCACTTTAAGCTTCTAACTGTTGTTATAACGTTCTTAATTTTAGCAAGTTCTTTTATCGTAGTTGTCCTCAACTTTTCAAACTTTTTCTTCCCTAATATACTTCTGTCTATTGAGCAATAGAGAATATATAATTGAAATAAATAAATGTAACGCAACAATCGACAATGGCAAACTATTCTAAATCCTAACAAATTATTCTAAAATCCGAAACTGTAAATACAATCGAACCAGAATCTTTGTTCGCGCATACATATCGCAATTTGGATCGAGCTAACAATATAGGATTACAAAATACCGAAACCGAAAGACAAACAAACGTACATTAAGCTGGAAAACTAGCTGAAGCCCAACCGAGCACGCACCGTGTTTACTTTGACGAAGTCACAGTCGCGTTAAATTTATCCGGAGCGACCGCAGACGAGGCCCGCCTGCCGCACTGCGCACTACTCTGGCCTGCATATTTTATGAGAGTTCTCAAGTTGAACTTTTGAACGCAGAGGTATCCGTGGATCTGTAACCGTCGATCGATCGTATTGTCGAAGTAAATAGCCTCCCTCGAGAGATTAAAGTCGAAGTTCAGGTAAACGAAGCGGGCGATGAATACTGTATGGAGTTTCGAGCTGGGCTCTGTTATTAATAATAAGGTTACTACTGTTTATGGTTATTTGATCGTATTTGAACTTATTCCTCCTCCTCCTGCCCCTATACCACTCTAAGTGGGGTCAGCACAACATGGTACAAACATGCTGTCACATCATCCAGTGCCGTATTTTACGACCGGCCGTCTGCCTGACGTCAACTTATATTAATGGTACTTTACGACCCCTCGGTAAGAAGGAGGGTGGTCTATTCTACTCAACCGAATACTACACTGGGCCTGAATAAAGAGGAGCCATAATTTAGTTGTTAAATTATTAAATAAATATATGGGACAATTATACAAACGGTCGTTCGTCCCTTAGTCAGTAATTTTAATACTTGTGTTATGGGTGACATACAATTAATAAATTCATCTACATAAAATCGATCTAGAGCCAAACAACAAATCGTTGTAGAGATGTTAGCCCTCAACGGGAACCGAATTATCAGCCAAAAAATTCGTCTAACAGGACATGTTAGACAGCCCGTTTTTTTAAGAAACTGTCTGTGTTTTATACTTTACAGCTAAAGTCCTGGAGCAATATTGGCGAAATTCGACTCTTAAATACTGATCTAACAGGTTCTACGAAAACAACTAGTCCTTGTAAACCAAGGTCCGCAGTAGAGGTGGGTGAAACTTTATTACCCTCTGGAACTGTGACCGATGACTTATGACGTCATGAACCCGGCGAGAATTAATGGTCTCTCCCGTCGATTATACAGCCATTAGCATCACCTGGACCTTTGTGAGTTTAAAGACTTCAGGCACTATTTATTATCCGCAGCTCTTTGCTCTAGCGTATGAGCGTTTATGAGCGTTATATTTTATTGATATTATTATGTCTGTCTTTTACTATTATGTAAATAAATGAATAAATATATATGGTACACTTACACACGCGGTCGTCCGACCCCAAAGTAAGTAACTCAATACTTGTGTTATGGGTGGCAGACAACTGGTAAATATATATTTAAATACAAATATACTCCCGGTCTCGAAGAATCAACAAATTGTTTATATAAAATGTTGTACCTCGCTGGGAACCGAACCCGCGAGCCGCGGAATAGAAGGCAGGGTCAACGGACCAGTCAAATATAGGTAGGTCACCGAGGCGATGGATCTGGTGCTCGCAATGCATCTAGTAGTGTAGGGCGGCAGCGGCTGCCTTATTGCAACGTTTAGCGAACACGGAGCCTTCAATATACCTATTTTCTATAGAAGTGCCGATAGAGCGTTGTTATTTTTACGGCGCGAAAAACATCAATAAACATGCCTCGTTTGATTGTGCAACATTTTCAGAGCTAAGGATGGCAGTGCAGGAAACGAGGGTTTCCTAAGCGAGTCTTGAAGAGGTCTAAATGAGCAATATTTGGTGTTCCGCACAAACGTGCGGGCGGATGAAACAACCTCCGAGACCTGGGCCCGCCGTCTCGGCGCCTCAACCTACCTTATGCGGCCGTCAGCTGTATGCGGTCCGGCCTCATGAATAACTGCGTGTATATGTGTACGTGTGTGTGTGCGCTTGTATGTACTTGGCCGATTCCCGAACCCGTTGGCTCGCCTCAGCAGTCTTCCATGGACACGTACGTCTATTTCTCCCGGAGTATACACTTCACCAACGCGGTTAAATAACACAAATAACACGCGGTGTGCACACAACCTTCGTAAGGTCACACGTTATTGAATCGTCCCTATATGGGGGAACAGTAACCCCAGCGCCAACTCAAACCGCGTACGGTCGCGCCTTTTCACACGTTTTACTGATTAAGAACGCGTCACTAAATACTTATATCAAACCCAAAAGTGAATACAGTCGTGGCACTACTGAATATAACACCCGAATAACACAAGATACTAATTGAACGCGTCACTAAATGTATAAACCACACCCAAACGCATAATTACGCGTGTGCGTCTACAATAAGATCGTATACAGGTGCGAGCGCATCCTGTCTTATCGTAATACAAAACGTTACTAAAAACACTACGTAATAAACGCGAGCGGCGAGCGTACACCTCACAATTCTCGAATTGACAGTGAAGTTAGCCTCGACGCGAGTTTGCCGATAAGCTCCGCTGGCGGGGCGCGCGCTGCTTGGCGCGCGTGAATTTATACAAAACATTTGGTTTGCTCACAAGTGAAGATGAGTTGCAGAAGCATGAGTATGCTATTTAGGAAATGATGCTTAAATGGGAGCAGCCAGAAAAAGAAAAATACAGAAGATGAATGGGAATAATGGTCAGCAAAAAGAACTGTAACTGCAGTTGCATGCTGATTGATAGTGAAAAAGAAAGTTGTTTAGTCCGTGCATGTTGGACATTCCCTGCAACTACGGGCTAGGCGGGGTTTGTCAGGAATTTCTCTTTCTCACGAAAAAAATGGATTAGGCTTCTGAGCAGAGGAGACGAGCGGGTTCCACCTAATAGAACTGATGCCTTCATGATGATTCTACCACTAGCAGCGAGGTGGAACACAGTCAGGTGTGGTGTTGTCAGTAATCAGATTGAGTAGGTTACACACATTAAGAGTTTGATGTTATTTCTCATATACATAATAATCTACAGTTATTAAACGATTCAGCATAGTTACTTCTTATAAAGGACTGTGGTAGATATTAAGAGTAACATTTTTCCCACATATTTGTCAAGGAGACTTTAGAAAATTTTCAGTTCGAAACTTCGATCACAAAAATAACTTGTCACGCGTAAGTACATTTCAAAACACTCCGCTGGAAGTTACGGGCAAATCACTTAATCATCTACCAAATATCCAAAACAAACTGAAAGAATCTCGCAACTTGTCGCTCGCAACTCGCAAAGCCACTAAGCCTCTTTGCCTCACACCCCCCCACCACATACTTAACGGCAATTCCAAGTAAACCGCGCGTTATCTCGCGAATTACTTCAACTTCACCCCTGTGGTAGTGGCAACTTTGTTTATGACTCCGTTTGTTATATTTCGAGTTTTGTTTCGAGCGATAAGAGTTTTTATTATACCCCACAACGGTACGAGATTTGAAACTTTTGCAAATTATACTTAATTAGCAGACCAGCAGGCCTACCATGAACTCTTATTGCAACTCAATTGAAGATGTAAATTAAATTGTTTTGCTTTTTCATACCATAAAGTCTTAAAGACGCACACTTTAAGTCGTGCCGAATGAGCGTTCGGAATGCGTCCAAAAACATTTGAGTAAAAGGGATAGAGTTATCTATAGTTCATATAACGTTATCCTTTTCAAATATTACGACCCCAATGCAATCCACAGTTCATGGTACGAAAAGAAAGCGGTTGGGTTAGGTTAGGTTAGTCACTTTGAATTGAATCGTTTTCTAAAAATTCATGGCAGGCCTACTGCTGATGCGTTTCTGTACCTCAGTCTGTTTTAGAGTCAAGTTCAATATTTTGGAACGCGTAAATTTCAAGTTTGCGATACCTATATGTATTACCTAATGTATATCTCAAATCATGTTAAGCGCGAACTGTCAGAGACGATACGAATAAACCATGGCTGTAATAGTTTCTTAGATCTTCATGTCTTAAAAATCAGGAAACACCTCATTTTCAATTTATCAAACTGTTACACTTCGAATTTAGAGAAGCCCCGACCCAGAGGTGCAATGGGGGGATAGGTGCAATGTGTACAATGGTACTGTTAACGCCATCTATCGTTGGACTTGTTCTGGATCCAGGACAGACTTCAGTGGCCATAACCCAGGTACGTGCACGCTCCTGATTCTTCCTTGTGCCGCCATACTTGTTTCCTTTGCTACGTGGACACTGCATATTAAAAAACTTACAGTCCACTCTTATTAATTCAAGCGTGATAGTGGTCCGCCGCCGCGACAACAGTACATTGTCCCCGCAAACAACAAAGTGGTGGAGACGAGCGGCGGGACACTTAAGGGGGTTTTTTCCTGTATTAAAAAAGTGATACTTCAAGCATTAATTGCAAAAATTCCGTAAAGTCCTGGCTGCTGTCACTGAAATATTCTGAAACTGAAATGTTTATTATCTAAGACCTTTTTTTGTTCACACATTAACTCGCATTGACACACACTCACTAACACACACATACACAACTGTTACATACCATACATACATATGTTTATATAAACATATGTATGTACGGTATGTAACAGTTGTGTGCATGTAAGTCTCATTTTTAATGTTTAATTTTATAAGGAATACCATTGCCATTGTTTTAGGTCCGAGCTAAACCACAGACTCACAAAACACAGGTTTATCCTAGCTTGAAAGTCAGGATCACTATTATTTTATAAGCGCAACTTAATACAAGCCAAAAATTAGAAATATTTCATAAGTTAAGTAATGTTGGCATTAGACTTTATGTCAAATAAACTTTATTATTATATTATTATTATAAGCATAGATGTTTCAATCATACTCTGAATAACTCTGACCAACAGTTTGAGTTTCACAATAAGTTACCGACTAAGAGAATCAATCAGGTTTTGCTTATCGCAAATCTGGGTCATTGGATTCTGAAATATAATTCCACAAAGTCTAATTGCTGCTAAAATGTACAGCACTCTATAACTGCTTAAGTATTTACGAGAAGGCAGTATCGCGATAATAGGTCTCGTAATATAAAATAAATAATTAGAGACGCGGCAAAGTCATGAATTAGTAATTCCGGGCGCCGAGCGTTGTACCGGGGTCGTACTGCACTTATCCGGTTTGTAAGGCTGGGGTTATTTCATCAACACTATTTTTATTGTACCTTGTATACAAAAGTAATAATAAAATTATTTTGCTATAATCCGCGATACAGTAAATAGAAAATATATATAGTGCTAAATGTATAGTGGACTATACGTTTTTTCATACCCGTTACATGCAGGATTCGTAAAAAACATATGCACAAGCCTCCACCACTTCCACCACAATACACAAGCACTACACAAGTTCACTATCACAAACTCAACAATCGTTTCGCCCCGCAACCGAGGCATCATCAGGAGATAGACTCCACGACAAAATCGCAAAGCTTGTGTATTGTGGTGGAAGTGGTGGAGGTTTGTGCATATGTTTTTTACGAATCCTGCATGTAACGGGTATGAAAAAACGTATAGTCCACTATATATTTAGCACTATATATATTTTCTATTTACTGTATCGCGAATTATAGCAAAATAATTTTATTATTACTTTTGTATTATGGATCTCCGCAAAGTAACGCCTAATTCTATAAATTATGTACCTTGTATATTTATATAAAAAACTCATACGTATAATACATAGCTGAATATACTCACAGTAACTCACTGTAATACTTATGTACAAAGGAAACATAACAGTGACTCAGAATGCACCACGTCATTAATACGAGAGCTCTTGATGAGAGTGGACGTGCAGTGATATATTATGTTACTTGTCAGTGCATGTTTGAGCCTGTTCTATATTCATACAATATTAGTCTATATTAATACAATACAAGTGCACACATACACAACACTATTGCTTATGAAAGCACTGTCGAAGATGTAAGTGGTAACCAGTAAGGTATTCTGTAATCTTCTATTCAGCATTCCATATAAAGTTATTGCCGTTATAAATTATATATATTTATTCGACGTTCATTGTGTCTTAAGATAGGTAGAATTAATGTAATTTGTAATGTTTTACAATCTATAGCAGAATGATATTTTACTATGCACTATATTAACTAGTGACAAGGGTTTTGTTTCCCGAGTTTGAATATTTCCCGACATGTGCTCTCTAATATTAATTTTTACACTCTTTGACAATGCTTCTGCGCTCTGCCATATAAATATTTTGTTAGTTTGTATAATGGCGCACAATTTTTATTGAATTTACAATTACAGCAAGATTGGCGGTAAAATCTCCTCTTGTATATATAATGATTGATACCTCGGTTACAGGATACAATGATGTCTGAGAGTGTCTTAATTACTAAAATAGTATCAAAGTGGAGGTTTGAACCTTTACTAATCTATAGCAACATGAAATAATTTAATTTAATTTAAATGTGATCTTATAACTCCTTTCAATAAAATATATTGTAAAGGATAAAACAAGAACATCAATGTATGCCGTACGACAAACTTTAATCTCATAAAAGGGTTCACACATTGATTCCGAAAAGGAAATAAAAAGCGACTGTATCCAGCCCATTTTCGCACTTGATCAAATTTTTCCCGCCGCTGGCGAAAAAGCAAATAAATAACATGCCTTAACTGCTCTTACGGAACCCACCCGTGGATATTTTTCGCCTGTCTGGATACAATGATTACATATGGCCATGTTCTCGTACATTGCGGATAATATATGCTGCGTAAATTTTAAAAACGATATTGTATCCGAACATTTATTATGGCTCTGTGGAGTATAATATGGTTTTAGTTGAACATTTACCTTTTACGGCACATTTGTATAAATTATTTTATGCTATTCAAATGTACATGGGTTGATTAAAGTTGAATTCATATGAGTTACTACTATGAAATCAATATCTTTTATTTATTCAAATGGTGAGTCTAACAATTTGAGATTTAATATTTATCCCTTATCCTCAAGCTCTACATAAAGTTATATAAATTTTCATAAAAAATCATGTTGTCAATTTTCAGTTTTTGTTCAACTATCTACTCTATTTCTTCTAATTATGGTTAAGTCTATGATATTTTATAGTTGCGTCAAACGGAAAGACTTAAGGGTTTTATAATATGGGGGTTAGAAATTAAATATAGGAAAAAAAGAAATCCGCCGTGTGGTATCCGGCTGAGTAGAATAGTCCACCCTCATTTCTTACCGAGGACGTAAAAGGCGAAGGCGTAAATCCTGACGCAAAAACAACATGCTATAAGAAGAATAAAAAATGTTTCGAATTAGTTAGTCCTTTTAAATGTCATCAATTTTAAGTAAAAGCTAATTTTCCCCGAACAAGTGTGTAGCATCCCTCATTCTGCCACTCTACCCTGCCTTTGTTTAATTACCGCGGGGGTGAATTTTGACACTCAGTTTATTCACGTCGCCAAAACTTATTGTAAGATGCGGTCACATTACGGAATCTCTGTGGCGCAGTGATTAATGTCTTAATTTTATTTAGTTTTTAAATTTTTAATAATAAAGTATCAATTATTTTTCCAATAAAACGATATTATACCCATATGCCCATAATATGGAAGACAATGTTTATACATCCTGAGTAAAGAAGCGGCCTGTTAAAATCCCACTGCTGGGAATAGGCCTCCTCGCTCCGTTTCTGGAGAGAAGGATTGGAGCTAAGACCTACCACGCTGCTTCAATGCGGATTGGTAGGTTACACATATCTCCAGAATGCTCTAGAGATATGCAGGTTTCCTCACGATGTTTTCCTTCACCGAAAAGCGTGTGATAAAGTGCAATTATCAATTAGGCACATGAGTTTTAATAGAAAGACTCATTCGTGCCTGCCTGGGTTTGAACTCGTGTTCCCCTCGAAAGAGTCGCACGGTCTCACCGCTGGGCTGTCACAGTTCCGCATCATATATTTTGAGTAAAACCCGACATTACTTAATTTTTTCCCGCGTTAGTTTTCTAATCAAATCAAAATAATCTTTATTCAATCAGCTTTTAACAAGCACTTTTGTATCTTCAAAGGACATTTAGATTTAATGAAGCCACAACTGGTTCGGAATGTTGCTCTTACCGAGAAGAACCAGCGAAAAACTCGGCGGTCAATCTTTGAAACATTTTAGATTTACATTATTTAACCGCTTTCTTGTTTGAAGCTGAAATGATTTTCAGATTCAAACAAGATTCAGATTTAACCTTACGCATAAGCATATTCTTCATACTAAATTTAAAAATTTCTATAGATAAGTCACTAGAATTATTAATTACTAGCAAAGCCCCGCGATTTCACCCGCGTCCATACAGATCTCGTGGTAGTGGAAAGTCTACGAAGTCCGACTATAGATTTATTTTGTAGATTAATTTATTAAGATATTTTAAAAAATGGGTATCATTAGTATTCTTGGAATAAGAGCTAACTCACCTAATGCAGGCCCTGCTATAACGGTCGCCACAATGAATTTGTTATGGCATTATTTGCTTTCGATATACGTTCTTAAATTCGTAATATCTTTTGATTGGGATGGCGGATTATAATAATTTAAATAGTATTTTACTGGTATTGAAACAGTTTTCAATAAAATATCATTAAATGGGATAAGGATTAATACTGAGATATGAATAAAATGGTTTGATTATCGTCGGCAATTTTATCAACTTTTACAATATAAAAAAGTAGTTATATTGGCATAACTATAATAGTTAGACATATGGTATCTCGGACTTTTTTATGGATATTGATACATTCTATAATACTGTAGAACATTTTTTTGTTCTATCATCAATAGTTTCCGCAGCGCACGCGATGAAAGATGTTTACGACTAAATTTTTCCCATTACAATTTTATTAGGCATCCCTATTGTTTTTGAAAATTATGTGTCATTTTCATGTGCCTATGTTGCTCAGTGAAGATGCAGCTTTTCAATGGTGAAAGAATTTTTGAAATTGGTCAAGTAGTTTTTGCGTGAAAACGTAACATACATACATACACACAAACAAACAAACAAACTTACAAATCTTTCCTCTTTATAATATTAGTATAGATAGTTTTTTTCACTGCGCGATAACTCCTAAATATGCTAATCATTAAATGTTTTACAAAATAAAGGATAACCGACAGACAGATAGACTTTCGCGTTTATAATAAATAGTAAGAATAAAAAAAAATGGAATCAACTACAGTTAAAATTAATTACCTAAAAAAGAACTACCTTTTCAATAGATAAAAAAAAGACCGCTTGAAGGGTAAAAGAATGGCTCGATAGAAGTTTAATTTAAACACCTTCTGTGCGGTCTAGCTCATCGGATCTGGTTATTTTTTTAACTGCACTCGATTCCTCTTTGTATTTGAAATAAAGGCGATCCAATGCTTGGGAATTTTATGGCATTTAACTTTTGAGTATATCTATTGAGAATAGAGCGTTTTAACGATGAAGGTGTAACTCGAAGCCTTATATATAAATTATTTGTTTATAGAATAAGGCGCTACTTTGCGGATATCGAGAATACAAAAGTAACGCTTTTGTGATGCGTCGCTTTACAATTTTGTCTTATTCTTGATAATACTTTGGTTACGGGACGAAACTATTGACATACAGACAAACTGACATGCTCTCACATTAATAGTTTACTCGATCGATTGTTTTTCCTATTCGAGGAGAAAACCTGTTTATTTTCCAATATTAACATACGCTCGTTACATAAGCGTTAATTAGAACTAATTTAACCTTTTTTGCTTAAGCCTGAGCTTTAGCATATCAGAAAAGGGATCAAAAAGATAGACGGACTAGCGTTATTATATAGTTATTATGTATAATTGTATAGAATAAAAATATATAACTTGATCATGCCTTTTAACTCTTCAACCAATTGAAATCGCTGGTCATAAAATGGCGATACACGAAAAAAATAAAAATTGAATTTGTTTGCATTGTACCTCACGTATGATATAGTAAAAAATTATAACATAAGAGTAGGGCGGAGTAATAACAGCAAGATAAGTGCGAAATCTCTAATTATTATCTAAACGACAACACGCGGTCTCCTCATGAATAATTTAATTGGTCTACTGCAGATCAAATGGAGGTTGGCGAGCCTCGGTTGACATCACATGCTCATTTTCTAAAAGCCTGCAGGCTCAAGGGTAATTTCGGGCGGTAAATTGCTCAAAGCTTATGCACACGACGCTTATAGCGTATGGGAAACTAAATTTTGACGCCATGATGGCCGTGTAGTTTTGGTAAGCACGTAATTCTTGTTCTAGGTTTCGCAAAGCCTTTGGTGCTTTCAAATGAAGATCAGGTCCATCATTAACATAGCAAACGGTCATAACAGCGTACCATACAAAAATAGTTAGATACTTACTTTAATTTTTGACTGGCCTTTAGCTCCACGGGTCGCGGGTTCGATTTCCGTTAAGGGGTAATATTTTTCAAAAAACATTTGTTGGTTCATTGAATCTGGTTATATATATGTATTTAAAAATAGTATATGTATATTTACTAATTATGTGTCACCTATAATGCAAGTTACTTTGGGGACGGACGACTATGTGTGTCTCTATTGAAAAAAAAATTGATGCTTAGCTATCAGTAATGAACTTTTATTACAAACAAACCGTTTAATAATTCTAATTAGTAATTTATCTTTAATCTAATATATCAAATAAATTATGTCTAAGAATTATAGTCCATTGACTTATCTTATAGTCCAAGATCCCAGGGCCCCCAGACGTTACTTATTTTCTCAGAAATAAAATGTATAGTGTACGGTAGCGTTAGTAAATACTATGAGGGTATGCATACCGGCTAGCTTGAGCTGAGACCACCAACATACCACCATGCCTACCACACGCTTTAGAGCTTCGAAAAAAATGATTTAACTTAGAATCTCAGTTTTGATACTCAGGGAAGTAATTCAATAAATCTTGTAAGCAGGCAGACCAATCGGGTGGGCCCAACATCCCCCAGACACACACAAATCTATCAATAATTAATTAATATAAGTATCTGATGAAGGCAATAGTTTTTTTACCACTTGCGATGTACTATATATACTGTCGCTTTACATTAATTTATTTATGTATTCAAATTCAAATCCTAAATATTCTTTATTCAAATAAACTTGTAAACAAGTGCTTTTGAATCGTCAACATATAACTGCCGATTCGGAAAGCTGTTCCTACCAAGAAGAACCAGCAAGAAACTCGGCATGCTGTCTTTAATGAATAATTCTTAATACTAGTTACGAGTACATTAAGTTATTGATGTCTTGTACGGGGTCGAAGAGTAGTTATATCCAGCCATTCTTATCGTCTAAGTAATCCTCAATAGTATAGTAGGCTTTCTGTATTATTCTTTTTTAACAGTGTTTTTAAACTGCTGTAATATGCTGTAAAGTTAAAGTTGATTGCGGAATTTTATTAAAATCTTATACCCAAACCTAACTTACTACTTACTAAGTATACTAAGGTTATGTCGGTTCCTACTTTGTCTATTATATACATCGCAATCGTTTTATAATTATGTATATTCTTATGTACAACAATTTAATTACTAAAAATATATTCGTAAGATGCTACGACTATTCTTATAAGTAATAAAATACTGGTTAAAATAAACATAATGGAATATGGATTTTATTATTTAAATCTACTTAACATCTGAATCACTTACTGAATCAAATTAAATAAGGAACTGAAATAAAGAATTCAAAAAAATTGCAAGAAGTTTAAAAATTAATACAAAAGCTACACTATTCCAAACATAAATATTTCTAAATTTATTATATATATAATTCTAATTTTTTCTAGATTGTCGTCACCAGAATCAACAGAGCCGTCTCACTAAGTACCTTTATTGCCCCGATTATTGAATGGTAGAATGGTAGTTTTTCTATTAAACTTTACAATATAAAAAACATAAAAAAATTCAATAGATATAAATGACATAATCATTAAAACAAACATTAACATAAACAAAATACATAACAACAATAAACATTATAAATAAGGAACATTTTTTTGTTTGTTGCCCCCTACATTTTACATCTAAATTTCATTACATATTATGGAATTCTGCAAAATAATTATCAAGTCTATAAAGTTGATACATATTTTCTTAATTTCCAAATATACAAAGAGCTACAAAATGATTGCTATTGTATCAATTTACAGAAAATTTCCTTCAAGTGCCGCCCCCCTGGGAAATCTTCTTTCCTTGTAGCGGAAATACTGTTCATACTGGCTGAAATATTTATGAAAGACGATCTCAATTGCTATTAACGGTGCAGTCAGTTCACTCAGTTAACCTTAAATTAGGCGTAGCTGTAACTATGTTTGCGTTAATCAATATTACAAACGAAAAAGTATCTCTCTCTGTCATCTCCATCATCAAGAAGTACAAATAAGAAATATTTTTTCTATGTAAGTACCAACACTACTCTTGACTGTTTTGGGCGATACATTATCACTTATTCACGTCTGGCAAATCAAAAGACTAAATAAAATAAAAGACTAAAATCTAAATTTTAACAAATCTGAAAGTATGAAACAAACGACATCCCTTTTACAGAGAGCTCCACCGTTTTGGCTGCAGGGTAACAAGACGTGATGATTTCCCACAGGGCCTTTACTTTGTAGTAGATTCGCCGAAAAACGTTATAAATGAGACGTATAAAATGTTGTTAGTTTATTTATTAAGCAGTTGCTAGACTTTTTTTGAGGGTGCTTTGATTGCAATGATACTAACTAGGTCTGTCTGTCCGTTTGTTTTTAAGATAAATCCACTGTAATATTGATTTAATTTGGTTAATTCATACAACTATCAGTTTCTTTGCGTAGGTCCATAATAAAAAAGATATGAAAATATTATTTGGCTATAATCCGCGATAAAAGAAAATACATGTAACGCTAAATATAGAGTGTACTATATCTGTTCTCAAATCCGATACACGCTGAATTTGTAGAAACCTACTTCTTTCACTCCACGAAACAATTATTGAGATTGTATTAGTGAATGTGTGCAGTGCCTGAACGGTGGCGGATATTGAATGAGTTTTTTCGAATTTTGCATGTATCACATATGAAAGCTGATAGTACATATCACAGTAGTATAGCACACATTTAGCATTACACATATTCTCTTTTATCGCGGATTATAGCTAAATAATATTTTTTTACTACTTTTGGATTAAATTTGGTTCAACTGAAGTTTATCGGGCCAAAATAAGGGATTAAAAAAAATACCGGATCTCGATTTTCGGATATTTTGAAACTAAAGTTAACGAAAAACGATGTCGCGTGTACCAACTACTGAATAATATTTGTCATATAAAATATCATATGAAAAATACAGAATGGAATGAACACCAAAGCAACATAAAACAAGCAGAATATCATATACTATTGCTCATTTTTGTTTCGACAAAAATATTCAGAACAACGAGCTCCCGATATTTGCTATCCGACTTTCAACATGCATTTTAGCAACGAACGAACTTACTATCGTTTATTCAAACGAAAAACAGCTATATCGGCTTTTCGAGCTGCAAATTTTTCCGACGAAAAAATATAAAAAGCCGATACAGTACCTTTCTAATCTGGTGAGCGAATATTTTCGGTCTAACTTACGAGTCATCTGGATATAGAGTGCCATTTTGATAGTCAATTTATGGCGTGATTCAAGATAGAAAGTACTATTTATTGGTTCGAATAAAAAACGGATTTCGGTTCGAGTTAATGTCGCCGGAAAAAAAGTATTATGCTAAAATATACAAGGCTTCGAGTTGACGTACGGTAATATTGCGAGTCTAGAGATTCTAACGTGGTGGGAAACTGGGATATCGAAATAATAGTCCAGGGATGTAATAATATAGTTTTAATTTATAGAATTAGGCGTTACTTTGCGGAGATCCATAATACAAAAGTAATAATAAAATTATTTTGCTATAATCCGCGATACAGTAAATAGAAAATATATATAGTGTTTAATGTATAGTGGGTTATCAGTATTTTCATACCCGATACGTGCAGGATTCGTAAAAGCACATGCACAAACCTCCACCACTTCCACCAAAATACACAAGCACTACACAGTTTCACTATCACAAACTCAACAATCGTTTCGCCCCGCAACCGAGGCATCATCAGGAGATAGACTCCACGACAAAATCGCAAAGCGAAGCTATCACAATGTGATAGTGAAACTGTGTAGTGCTTGTGTATTTTGGTGGAAGTGGTGGAGGTTTGTGCATGTGCTTTTACGAATCCTGCACGTATCGGGTATGAAAATACTGATAACCCACTATACATTAAACACTATATATATTTTCTATTTACTGTATCGCGGATTATAGCAAAATAATTTTATTATTACTTTTGTAATATAGTTTTGTTATCCTGCAGATTAGTGGACGTCGAGTGAAAGTATTGAAATCTATGATACTAGATTTAAGGTTCCGCGTGTCTACAATTTTATAAAAACAATTAGTTTATTTTTAAACTTAGAGTTTGTTGACGGCAGTGATACATTATAATCAGTATGATTATTTAAATATTCTTTTGGGAATGCAGGATTAAATAAAGTCTGAGGAATAAGTTTTTATGTAAACGCATATTAAACTATTCAAGATTATATGAATGATAAAAATGTATGGACTTAAATATCATTTCAGCTCCATGTAAGACTGCAGCTGTATAATGTAAATTAAATTTTAACGATTTTGTCGCGAAGTCTATCACTTGATGATGCTTATGTTGCGGGGCGAAACGATTGTTGAGTTTGTAATAGTGAACGTGTGTAGTGCTTATGTATTTTGGTAGCGGTGGTGGAGGTTTGTGCGTGTGTTTTTAATAACCCATGTAGGGTTATAAAAACGGTAGTATCGGGTCTGAAAACAGATTCTTCATTTAGCATTGTATATTTTTCTATTTATTTTATCGCGGATTTATCGTCATCCTGCTCTTATTCCACTATAAGTGGGGTAGGCACAACATGTTCAAACATGTTGTCAGTTAATTTGACTATGTAATTTACGACCGGCTGCCTGCCTGACGTCAACTTACCTTAGTTGCGTTTTACGACACCTCGATAAGAAATAAGGGTTGTCTATTCTACTCAGCTGGATACCACACTTTATCGCGGATTATGGCTAAATAATTTTATTATTACTTTTGTAAATTAAACATTTGAGAATGATTCACAGCAAAGTTTCTTGCTGGTTTTTCTCGGTAAGGGCAACGTACTTGACGATCCAAAAGTGCTAGTTTAGTCCCGACGAAACAAAAGCATGAACTTATATAAAGTTATAATAGATAAGCACAATGAAACATGTAAAAACGTAATAAGTACCTTATATGTGCCGAGGTGCTCGACGACGCATGGTAGGCTGGCGTCTCGGCCTAACGCCACCGTAACGTTGGGAATCGGCTCGGCGAATCGCGGCTCTTCTGTCAGTACTGAAGAAGAAGAAACTATCATAATAAAGAGCTGTTACAGAGAGTAACTTAAAAATTAAATCTTTTGAATTTAACCTATCGTGAGTGGTGTTCATAATTATGACATGAGCTCATGACTAAGAGCCCTGTATAAGCTTGAAACTAGTCGGGTTCATCCAATAAAATATGACGTGAGTATAGCTGGTCTTTATACATAATTATAAAACGATATCCTTTAGATTCTCCGTTGTTGGACACCAATCTTTGCACTTTCTGATGACTTATCCCTTTAAAATCGAGTCACTGACCTCATATGAAGGCAAGATAGTTACTGGAAAAAAGGAAAGGTCTACAAAGTTATCTATAGGAGAACGACAATTACACATTAAGGTTGATCTTTGGATTACTAAGGGCTTGAAGTATTGATTTACACTGAAAAAAGCACTCTAGTTGTAGACTCCCTATTAGGTCAACATGAGATGTAAATAAATTCGCAGGAGGCAGCTGGATACACGCGGAAGAAGATTGTGTGACATGGAAATTAAATAACAAAACAATATTTACTTTCCACGTCTTATAACATACGCAGTACAAAACAGTTTTTATTTCTTTGACCTAAAAACCTCAGATAGTAAAAAGGAATTTATCGTTTAATTTGTATCGGTACGATGATGAAGCATATTTGAGCTAAGAGACTCGGTAAAAAATAATTCAGAACAAGCCATCCTGCTGCCAGTGAGCTCTGCGATGAAAATTTAAAACTTCATCCCCTGCCATAAATATTTTCAACCGGCTATGAATTTTGACGTTGACAGGCGCGACATTCTTTATTAACTTGGAAGCCGTAATGGCGCTAGAGATGTTCGAGAAATTTCCACAGCGCGGAAATTAAACAATGAGGGATTAAGGTTTAACAAGTAGCCTAAAAGATTGGAAGTTAATTTTAGATGAATTACTCGGTAGTAATGAGGTTGAGGAATGCGGTAAAACGGTAAGACTGTGTATCCCTAAATAGCCTACGATACTGTTGAAGATTACTTAGATGATAAGAATGTGTGGGTATAGCTGCACTTCTACTCTGTACAAGACAGTAATAAGTAAATGTAACTAGTTGTAAGATTTATATTTTAAAAAGAGCAACCACCGAGTTTCTTGCTGGCTCTTCTCGGTAGGAACAGTTTTCCGAACCAGCAGTAAAGTTGCTGATTCAAAAGTACTTGTGTATAAGTTTAGTTGAATAATTTGAATATTTTGAATTTAAAAATTTGCCATAAAAATAATACCATACAATATGATCAATTATCATTCTCCTGCCCTTATCCCACTCTAAGTGGGGTCGGCATAATATGTTTAAAATATGGTTTGTAATTTATAGAATTGAACTTGAACTTGAACTTGAACTTGAGCTTGAACTTGAAACATTTATCTGCTCGTTAATGAGGGTGCCCTCATTAACGAGCAGATAAATGTTTCAAGTTCAAGCTTGTTGCACGTGTTCAGAGGTAAAGGTGGGGATGAACCGATTACTATATAACAATGCTTGTTTGCATAACGCTTCGCTTTGCGATTTTGTCGTGGAGTCTATCTCCTGATGATGCCTCGGTTGCGGGGCGAAACGATTGTTGAGTTTGTGATAGTGAAACTGTGTAGTGCTTGTGTATTTTGGTGGAAGTGGTGGAGGTTTGTGCATGTGCTTTTACGAATCCTGCACGTATCGGGTATGAAAATACTGATAATCCACTATACATTAAACACTATATATATTTTCTATTTACTGTATCGCGGATTATAGCAAAATAATTTTATTATTACTTTTGTATATGGTTTGTCTTTTTATTTTACGGCCGCCTGCCTGACATCAACTTACCTTAGTCACCTTTTACAACGTCCCGGTAAGAAATCAGGATGGTCTATTCAGGTCTGCCGGATACCACACGGTATCATACAATATTACCAATATAGCATGAAAAACCCCAACTATAAGTAGGGCTTCCTGACAATACTTGCTCTCATTATAAACCGTAAGTTTAAATTTAGAAATGCTCAGAGTTTGAACCCACGACTTCTGAACGGTTTGGACACACAATACTTACTATCCCGTAAGTACGAGAAAGAATGTGTTAATTGATATGTACGTTTTTTATAATATTAACTTTATATATTTTTCGATTAAAGTAATTTGTAAATTCATTTTCTTTTTATACAATTTTACTAATACTTATGTTCCGCGCAAACGTGCGGACGGATGAAACAACCTCCGGGACCTGGGCCCGACGCCCCGGCGTTTCAACCTACCTTATGCGGCCGTTAGCTGTATGTGGTCCGGTCTCATGAGTCACTGCGTGTATATGTGTACGTGTATGTGTGTGCTTGTGTGTACTTGGCCGATCCCCGAAACCGTTGGCTCGCCTCTGCAGTCTCCCACGGACACGTAATGTCTGTTTCTCCCTGAGTATATACTTCACTATATCGGTTGAATAACACCCGGTGTGCACACAACCTTCGTAAGGTCACACGTTATTGAGTCGTCCCTATATCGGGGAATAGTATTCAACGCGCACCAAAACCGTGGACGGTCGCGTCTTATCAAACACTTCACTGGTTGAACGCGTCACTAAATCTGAGAATAACACCCGAAACGCAAAATTACACGTGTGCGTTATAAAGGAATGCCGTGTTCCGGCGCACGCGGCTTGTCCCTATCGTGTTTGAAAAGTAACTAGCGGGGGGCCGCTCCGGTTAAAAACGAATGCCTAAACGTCCCCACCCTCACCGCTCGCGTCGCTCGCCACTCCGGCGGGCGAGTCATTTTATTCAAAACAACTTATTTTTTGTTTGATTAGAATTAATTATAAATAACAAAACTATAATTCATGTATTGTTTGTGTTATTTCAGAAGCTCTGTTTAATTTAACTGGCAGCTGGAGAGTCGTTCAAACATTTTAACAGAGTTTGATAAAATTTCGGACAATACAACTTCTAATTAAGGTTACATGACAAAGCATTCCTCTTTGTGTGTATCGGCGTACTCTGATGGAAAAACTTTACAACATTATTTAACATATCCTATACCATGTTTTATAAGTATACTGGTGAAATAGGTTATCTATAAGTCGGCGCTATTTTCGAAGATTCATAATACAAAAGCAATACTAATATTATTTTTCATTAATTTATGTTATACGATGTAATTTTGTCATGAGTCTCTTATGATGATGCTATGGGGAAAGATAGGCTTTGCGATTTTTTTGTGGAGTCTTGGAGGTTTGTGCATGTGTCAATGTCAAGACATTGACACATGCACAAACATTGTGTGTCTCATTGAAAATTACAATTTATAACAATTTTTTTGATGAAGAAAAACATCGTCAGGAAATCTGCATACCTCCATAGAATTCTTGGGATATGTGTAACCTAACAATCCACATTATAGCAGCGTGGTAGGTCTTAGATCCAATCCTTCTCTCCAAATTCGGACGGGGATAGTAACAGGCCGTGATTTCTATACCCTGAATAAAGACGTAGAAGCAAACGTACGGATAGAAAGAATACCTCATTTGTATTGCAAATTTCGTATGCCCACAGAGATCGAGTCTATCCTTCACAGCAACCATAGAGATGTACGTATGAATGGCTTTATTAAGCTTTTGTACACTTAAAGGTGAATTTTAAAATATTAATTCAATTTCGGCGCGTTATAAGGGATTGAATCTCGGGATATCGTGAAATTTTATCATGGATTTAATTATTAGAGATACAACTTGAAAAGTGGAGGTGAGAGCCGTAAATGTCTTGTTATATTGAACTGGGAGACCTATATATGTCGCAAAATATCGCCAATTTGTAATTGTTACATAAAACATATTACGTAAAATAAAACAATTCCTACATCCTTTTTTAAAAATTCATTTTGACTGGTCCGTCGGCGTAGTTTGCAGTGACCTTGGCTTCAGCTCCGCGGGCCGCGTGTTCGATTCCCGCTATACATTTTCGCAACATTTATATTAAAATTTGTTGGTGCCTCATTACTTATTTTGACGACGTACGGCCCAATATGAAAGTGTCCCAAATATTTATGATATTTATTTATTTACAGACCGAGTACCGCAGCAATTATAAGTAATAAGAAAAATATTTTAAAAGAAATAATAGAGATTATTCGCGCCGTTCACTACTTTGACAATAGATGGCGCTAATAGTATTTTTGTTCAGTCTTTTAGATTTGTCGTTTTTTCATGATCATTTTAGTCAGTTTTTAAAAGTCGCACAGTTATGTAATGAATTTTAGAAAAAATTAACGGATCTCGCTTGTAAAACAAGTTTATTAATAGTGCGATCAGATATTCTTTTCTTAGGTTTACATTAACTATTAAAATAATTTATATACGTAGGCGATGCAAAAGTTATGATTGAATTATCTATACTTATTATAAAACAAAGTCCCTAAAAGCTATCTGTCTGTATGTAATCGATCTACTGAACGGATCTTTGTACGGTTTTACCAAAAGGTTGTGCAATACTTCTGGATGGTTAAGTTAAATAGTACATGCATTATGTAAATTGCGTTGAAGAGATCGTGCAGTTATAAAAAACTTGCTTGATGGGGGTTTTAGTCACGTACGCTGCGTAAACCAGCGCACTACGTAAATACGCTAAAGTAATGTACTAGACAAATGTAAATCTTTAAAAATACTACAAAAAGTCCGCGATAGCATGTCTCTGTCTCTTATGGTAAACTCACAATAACTACTTTTATGTTTAAAATTTGAATTCTAGAAAATTTTTGCGACACACTGATTACCACGCGCGCGAAGCCGCTGGTACAGCTAGTTTTAAATAAAAGAATTATTTCATAATATTAACGATAGAACGACAATATAGATAATAGATCAAATGCTTAACCGAAAGCGTTAAATAAACTATAACTTACAAAGTTCGACAACAGGCATAGTTAGAACAAGTTGATTAGACGCGGAATACAATGATGAAAAGAGAATTAGCCAACCGAGTTGAAAAGTTAGCAGAATTAGTTGAGTCAAAGTAACAAGAAGCTGGCGTACCCGAAACTAAACTCGCACTTAAATTGATTGACACCACATCCAATATAGAAGCCGATTTTCAAAGACACGCGCCCCCAAGATATGAGAAGCAAGATTTAATTACTGAAGTTGAGAACCCTTCAAAATATTGTCTTCATTAAGACTCGGCGCCCTTTGAGGGCGTTTTATTTGAAAAGTTTTGGTGTAATTTCGAAAAGTTAGTTAGCCTATTAACAGTTTCATTTATGATCGGTGCCTCATGTTGCTTAATGCGTCTGACGAAATGAAACGTAAATATTTGAAATGAGTCACAGTTAGTCGAAATTACTGCACCGTCATAACCTCGGTTTGAGCATTTTGTCACACGACGTATCACGACTATCACAAACTCAACAATCGTTTCGCCCCCAAAAAAATTATCAACGATTTTGCGATATTCGGTGGAATGCGCTAGTCCTTCATGTGTTTTTGGGAAACCTGTGTGTCATATACGAAAACTGATGGTCTACCTTTATTGCGGATTATTACAAAATTATTTTAGTATCACTTTTCACATTAGAATGCGTTTGCTCAAATTAAAATTAGAATTAATTGCAGAATTAGTTATTCATGCCCAAAACCAAAATAATAGTTTTAATATTTCAATAAAGTCTTTTAAGGAGTTCTTAATGAAGTATTTTAGAGATTCCACGGGTACCGAAAAATAAGTCGTTGTTATACCCTTCAATCTCACGAAACAGGGTTTTTGCCAGCACTGAGATTTTACCAGCGTACTTTACTTTTTCTATTGGTTCCTGACTCATATGCGACTTACCTATAACTTACCTTGACATATGATGGTGATGATTTGGATAAGGCTGATGACAAAACTCCGGAATGGTCCGCGTCTCCCACTCATGGTGGCATCAGGACAGTCATCAGTTACTTAGCTTCCATCGTATCGCTGCATTATGCTCCTGAGAATTTAGCATCTGTAACAATGAAAAGCCATATAATTGAATATATTTATATACCCGATATACCTGCGGCTATGGTCGCCTAGAAAATCAGTGTAGTTAATTGAAAATATAAACATAAAAGTAGTTATTGTGAGTGAGATAGAGATATGCTGTTGCGGACTTTTATGTTGTACTTTTGTAGATCAACAATTCTCTAGTATAAATTTTAGTATATCTTTATTGGTTAACGCAGCGCACGCATTAGTCTTAATCTTCTGAAAAAATGTCATTGCGTTTTAGTAAAAACCGTACGAAAATTCAGTTTGTTCATTTTGAAAAAATCGATCACAGAAAACAGATTTTGGTGACCTTGATTTATAATAAGTATATAAATTAACACCATTATTAAGATACTTTTATTCTATCTGGAGGGCATCTACAGATTAACATAGGTCTCTTCAACGAATATTCAAACATTACGGTCTACTACAGTTTGATATTGAAATTCGCTTAAGCTGATGTAAATAGACCGTTTATAAATATTATAAGTTAACATATAACAAAACTATATACTACCCATTAACGTAGCCTTAGTAGTTAAGTGAAATGTAGCCTATATCACTCCGCTGTCCTCCAACCAGATCCATATCAAAAATGTCGATCCATTTCGTTATTTATAGTATTATATAATAATTGTATTAAAAGCTTTCCATGTTTATGGATCAAATTGTTTAATGAAGCAGCACTGCTTGTTAGAGCTGAAGTGGCAGACACTAAAGCAGTTGTCCATTTGCGGTGAAGATTGGCCTCCGACCTCCAGTGTTCAGTACAAAGACTCGTTAAGTAGCTTCAAACGATTGATCTTTGCCACTACGGGCAGCGGGACAAAGGAATGGTGTATGGCACAAGACACACGTGACACGTGTGTCATGGGACATTATTGGGAGTGTTCAACTCATAAAGTCATCTAGTATTGAAGATTAGTGGTCGGTAATATTTTTTAATATTATTCTTATAATCTTTTCATCACTATCATTTTCAAATTATTGAATGGTAAAGCTATTATGCTGTGGAATTTATATGAATCGAATACCAAATGATTTTCGTATTTTACAAAAAAGGTTTGAGTTTGATTTCAAAAGAACAAAACCACTATAATTTCTTTAATTGGTCTTTCATGCTGAATAGATGACAAATACCTTCATAATGTTCCTTTGATACAGATACAACTATTTTCACCTTATTGCGACCATCAGCTTATAGGACAGTCACGTGTAAACCTTTATACAATAGAAAAGCTGCCCTACTTATTGTCAATGAATAGAATGTCTTCCATTTAGTAGTAGAGATCTATCATTCTAAAAGTGCACGCCCCTCCAATGTCTTTACTCACTTATACCAGTCGAGCAATTAGTTGACCTTAAAGTGCGCGAATGAGTCGATTCAACTTTGAAATTGCTGCGCGCACATATATAATATAGTACAGTCAATATTTTCTCTCACACATTAAAATAATGTAATTTGGTGGAGGGGCGTGCACTTTTAGAAAGATCTCTAATAAAATATTTCATTCTTACTAAATATCGTCCTCCATTCATTAATATAAGCCTCAATATTCGTTTAGTATAAATAAATCTTCTAAAATTAATAATCCAAATTTTCAAATATTAAGCAAATTTCCATAACTCAATAGACGCTCGCTGCCATGACTTACTGACAGACAACGTTCTGAGCCAACCCCTCTCCGTGCCCTGAAACCTGATTTACCCGAAGATCAAATTCAATTGTGTCAAACGAGAAATGGACTAAAAATTCTCCTGTCGCTACTGTCGATATTACGTTTTTATGGTTTTGAATCTTGGCCTTCTGTCGTATCATCCCGCGACTCTAAATTGGATGTAGTGTCAAGAAACCTTTATAATTCTGTTATAAATTATTCAATTGAATTATTTTGTTTCAATAATTTTCGATATACGTCATAGAGTTTTACGAATGCCTTTTCTTTAGTGACATTACAATAAATCGTTGCAGACCCTCTTTCTACCATCTTTTTATTCTATTATTCTATTATTTATGGATACATAGCGACTCTTCCGTATCACGATATTCTTTCAGTTTAATCTTAAAGGATAGAATCCTTTTAACATGTACCTTATACTACTAACAATTACTTTGTTCAAATATTCTATTTCGTCTTTAATATCATAATAGAATTCTTCTTCTTCCATTACACTTCTACCAATACCGTAAAAAACCAAGCAAGAAAGTTAGTAGTTTCTTTAACTTCAGGAAATTTAATAGATTTCATGTCTAGTAATTGCCTTTTATACTTAAATTCAATCACATGATAAGCTTTATGTAAAATTTCGCTCAGAGGTACAACAACAACATTTACTAATTCTCATACTTCGCTGTGAACTTATTGTTGCACCTAGGGATTTTAAATATTTATATAGTCAATAGAAAAAAAAAATTACTAAGACATATTTAATCTGTTCTCTTCTCATTATACAGTTAATAAGTAAAAAAATTGTTCGACCAATCATATCGCGATAATCCATCCAAATATAACTGGAACCAATTTAGTATACCTAATGCAACCAATAAGAAAACTAAACTAAAGTAGTATTTTCATGAAACAAATGACACCCTTAAGTCTCTTGAGAAACTTATCTTTCGCTTCCTTACGGAATCTATAAAATCTGACTGGAGCTTTTAAGGATCTTCATTTTGTTCCGAAAAAGATTTCAGTAACTATATAACAATATCTTCAATAATCCCTATTATTAAAAGTCCAAAGTCTAATAATGATCTAGGGAAAGTTAAGCATTCCAAAGTAGCTTTTAAGACCACATTATAGAGAGCTACATTATATGTCCTAATAAATAATATATCAAGGAGCGGGGTACTGCACGTTGATTTTTAACAAAACGAGCCCGTTTGAAGCTACTTAAGCACACAAAGTCTTGAAAAGGCCCTCCGGTGAAACGGTATAAAAATGAATTACAACCGGACAACGGTCGTCCGTAGAAATATTGCTGCCGCTACGCAATTTGCAATTCTATCAGGATGGGGTAAGATTCTATTTGCATTTTAGATAAATGCTTGACGAAATATTTGTGAAAAACATTTTTATCGTCGACGATATCGCTGTTTGCTCAATGCTCGGAATTAGATTTGATGTTCAACAGTCGTTTGACCGCCGGCGGAATTGGCTATGTTGGGTAATTTCTCCATTGCGTCGACTGACAATATTTATTTTACGTCTATGGAATAACAAATCACTGTTTTTATGTTGCTGTATTTTACATCCCATAACTAATTTTTTATCATACATAAGAATTTATTCATTAATTATTATCGTTTTGAAATAAATATAATATAAATATATGAATATATGGGACACTTACACACACGGTCGTCCGTCCCCAAAGTAAGTTACTTTATACTTATGTTATGGGTGACTAACAACTGGAAAATAGACTACATATATAATTGTAAATACATACTTAAATACAAATATACACCCAGGCTCGAAGAACCAACAAATTGTTTATAGAAAATGTTGGCCCTCGGCGGGAATCGAACCCGCGACCCGCGGAGCTGAAGGCAGGGTCACCACCCACTATGCCAACGGGCCACTCCAATAACATCATTTAAGTATTATTTTATAAAACAATGTTGTCTTTATATTTATATGTTGTATTGGTTTAAGAGCAATGCTTGTTATCTCACAATTGAACACTATTAGTCACAACTAACTTGTGTGCTGCTATCTAGTCTATAACATCTAGTCGAAAAATATAAATAGCTATACGAGCATTTTACAATATAAAAAGGTAAGTAAGTGCAATAAGTAAGGTGCTATCTGTTCCCAAATATCTAAAAACTAAAAGTTCATGCAATCTGGCGTAACCTGATAATATTTTATGATAAGGACATCAAAACAAGTAATGAGTGCTTAACAGCACTGAATTGACTACTACTAATGGTCGACTTATAAATCTGCTCGTAATTAAATAAGCATAAATATATTACAGTGAAATCAGTTATTAAGTTACAAAGTCTGCAGTATTCCACGTTCACCTACATTAGTCAAGCTCGTGCCAGTCAGTAGCTCGCCCTGGGCGACAAGTGCTTCGTGTTCAAGTTGGAGAGCTCTCTCGTGTTTTCTAACTAAGTGTGAACATTTCTTATTCCGTGTTTCCTCTAGAGATTTTTATTTTATTTTGTATTGTTCACTAAATAGCCTTAATACGATATTAGTTTTACGTAGTTTAACTTCCTTAAGCGAGCGAGTATTACTGAAAAATGATCTAGGAATGATATTAAAAAGATGTATATAAAGATCACATTTAGCTTCCTAATACAGATATAAAATATTTTCTAATCATCGTTGAATATATGTGGAACTTGCTGACTTTAAAAGATTTCTCTTAGTTGTTGACCTAAATACATTTAGCATAAAATCAAACAAACTTCAAATTATAATATTTTATTTAACTTTTAAAAAATGTACAAGTTATATCTACTTACGCTAGTACTATACAAATCAAGCCTACGTGGAATGGTTCGAAGAATGTTAAATATTAAATTAAACAAGAATAACCTAACCTAATTAAGAATATCCCAAAGGTAAAGATTAAAAACTAATTTAATGGTTACGACTTATATAGGATCTTAAACTGAGATAAGCTATGATCTTAAAGAAAAATGATACTATAACCGCAGTATATTTAGAGAAACGACGAGAAGTGCAGGATTAGGATGGTATGGACATGTAAGGAGGGATGAAAATCATGGGACCAAACGAGTGTTAAAGATAAATGTGCAGTTGCACATATCAGATGTGATTAGAGGAATACCTACAAAGGCATGATTGGATTGTGTGAGTATGACATGCATTTTAAACGAGTAGCGCCGTAGTTGACGAATGATAGTTTAGAATCAACGAGAAAAGCATGTCGTGTCAACCCTACTTAGAGTGGGAGAAGGACAGGAAAATGAGTGTTGATGACATTATAACAAGATTATTACAATCTTGTTTGATTGTTTTACGTTACTTTTTGTGTAATTGTTGTAAATATTTCATATGAAGTTTTCAAATTAAAGAGTGATAAAGTTTTATTCAAGATTATGAACAAATGCCACAACTTAAACATTAACCACTAGCCATATTGAATAAAATTATTTCATAAAAATATTTTCCCTTCTTACTTATTTTTGTGGTTTTGCGCATCCCTCATTTTGTTTTCTCCTATAATGAGTTTTCTTTCCATTCTTTGAACTTTGCGACAAATGAATTGTCTTCCTTTTTTCTAACTTTTTCCTTGTTTGTAAAATAATTTTCAAACATTATCAGTATACTTGATTTTCTTATATTCAGTATTCTTTTTGTGGGTCGTTAGATGCCAGAGGGTAGAGATGGCTTCATATTTTATCTTAAAGAATTTGCTCTGACAATCATGTTTTTAGAATTTAAGTGACGACGTAAGTAAACGACCTACTAAGTTATTTTCAAGTGATGAAGTAGAAAAGTCAGAATAGATATCTATTCTGGTTGTTTCACGGATACAGTATTAATCCTTATCAGATTAAATACGTAAGTTAAATTAAGCATATAATATTATAAACATTGTGATCTTTTATATAATATAAATAAAACTCTGAAGTAATCGAATAATTTAATCTAATGCGCGCGTAAAAAAATCACCTTTCACGCTTAAATCTGCTAGTTATAAAATTCACAATCACTTTCGACTAGACTTAAATTATCGATATTCAATAATTATATTAGTAATAATTTCTACACAGTATTTTAACCGTGTGTTACGTTTACTCAACGTTTACAGCTTACTCAGACTCCACTCGATACCGGAGGTATAGTACTCCACGTCTAGAAAGGACACTTCGTGCAACCTCGCCTTTCCCTACCTTACTTCGGTAGGATCGGACGCCATTAGTATTTAAGATTTTAGCATAGCATAAGAAAAATTATAATTAACTATAAATAAATAAATTTAATTGGACAAAGTGAGTTTGTGTACCCAACGGTCGCCCCCCATAATATAATTCGTGGGACGCGGGTCCAAATCGGAAGATGCTTCAATTTTTTTTTCGTACAGAGATCTGAATATTTCCAAGGGTTATAATGCTATTAGAGCGAAAATCTCAAACCTTTCGGGGGTAATAAGGAGCGTGACTGCGAACAATTTCGCCTCATCTTGCTATATTAAACGTTTAAGGAAACCCGCAAATGAATCTCGTAGATATTATATAGCCGAAGATTGAAAACGAGTTGAATAGGGGTTTTTTGAATATCGGGATCGGTTCTTGATTAAGTGTGACTTAAATATTTTTATAAATAGGGTTTTTTTTAGTATAAAATACATTTACAATGGAAGAATTTTAATAAAGTTAAGCAGTTACCCACGGCAAATAGACAACTAAATATTAGCCTAGACTAATAAATTATAACTTAACAAATGTTCAATTAATTTTCTTAATCTTTCTTACTTTTAGTAGTAAGTAGAATAGGATATCACAAAGCTTTAAATAAAAAATATTGATACTCATACTCGTAACACCAAAAAACTTCAAAGTAGTAAGCATCTTGTTCCTATGCCACACTTGGATAAAGTTTCAGTCGGTTATAGTTTTATAGATTATAATTATAATAAAGACTACCTTCGTACAGTTGTCACAAATTATAATATTTCCCTTGGAAAATATCAAAATATATATGTCGTTTCTCGACTCCCAAATAAGTTACAGCTCATTACGGACCATTTTTTTTTGACATTTAAACTTTCATTCGGCGTCAGCTGTAGAGGGCGGCTGAAGTAAGAAACTGGAATGATATATGGGAGGTGGTCCTTAGCTCGACGCGTTTTTATTGCCGCTGTGTGGAGAGCATGAGAAAAATTACTTGCCACTCAATTTTGTTCGTTACCGAGGGAAATGAAGTGATATTTTTTATGCATACTCCCATCCAGTTTCGGAACGTCTACATTAACTCGGCTAACTTTTGAAGGAATAATCACGAAGTCATAGTATAAATATTCATCATTCTCCTGCCCTTATGTCACTCTAAGTGGGCTTGGCACAACATGTCTAAAAACATGTGGTAACAAGTTTTAGCCAGGTAAAATGAGGGTGGTCTATTCTACTCAGCCGGCGGGTCTACTTATCTTAGTCGCCTTTTAGGTCACCTCGTTAAGAAATGAGAGTGGACTATTCTGCTCAGCCGGATTAAGTAAATATTATATATTAGGTTACCATCGTGTTCTCTTATATATAATAATGAATGTTTGTCTGTATGTCCTTTATAGAGTCCGAAACAGACCGATTTATTGAAATTTTCAGAATTAGATTAACTCAGCGGATGTTTCTGTAAAGTTTGGTGGCGTTTAGAGTATTTTTTTTAGTTGTTGAGTAATTTTTCGAGGTAAATTCGAAATCAGACTGTGCCACAGTAACACTTGACCGGACACCTAGTATTAGAAAAAAACACAGAATTTCGTTTTTTTTAATGGTCGCCTTAAGTTCTGTAGATATTCGCTCAAATATAATAACGCGTTTCTAAATGAGAATTCCTTAATGTTACAATTTATTCTCACCAGCGGTAGAACTTTGGCCTACATTTAGATTACTGTCTAGGCTTTATCTTATTACGTTGCGAAATTACATTAGCAATTCTGTATGAATAAGGAGGCTGGTAGTGGTGTGCGAAATTCATACTGTCAGTGTTACTGATAACTTTAGTATTTAAATACTAATAATAATAATATTTAAAACTCAACCTGTTTCTTATCGCTGTTACTGTAACGTATGGGTTGTCTTGAGATCACTTTGGTGATAAGACCGCCCTTGCACTTCTGTTTGTTCTTGTTTCTCATGTTTTTGTTTACTGTTTACTTGGTATACAATAAAGAGTTATTTATTATTATTATTATTATTAACTTATATTTTTATCGCGGTGTGGATTCCGGCTGAGTAGAATACACCAACCTCTTTTCTTACCGACGTGTCGTAAAGAAAGACTAAGGTAAGGTAACGTCAGGCAGGCGGCCCGTCGTAAAATAACTATGCAAACATTTAACAACATGGTTAATACATGGTGTGCCGACCTCACTTAGAGTGCGATAAGGGCAGGAGAATGATGGATAAGGTAGCATAACTTTGAAACACAATAGAAAGGAAGCTTTATTTACGTCTAACTTTAAATTACAACTTTGCATGAATATTTAGTAAAGTAATACTATTCATATACTATTCAACTGCCTGATACTATTCAACTGCTGAGAATAGTCTCCTCTCCTTTTTTGCAGAGCCAAGACCTATCACACTGTTTGGATGCGGATAGGTAGGTTACGCATATGCTAAGAATTTGCTAGAGATATGCAGGTTTTCTCACGATGTTATCATGCGAAAGAGGGTGTGATAAATTACAGAAAAACAGATAAACAGAAAAACGTATTGGTGCATGCCCGTGGTTGGAACCCGGGACCAGTTTTGAAGAAATTGCACGGTCTTATTGAGCCATCACAGCTAGTAAAATATGTTATACAACTTTACTATTTTAAACTAATTACGCAATATAATTTACGCTCCGTATTACCACAACCGCATAATTTGGTAATACAGTGTTATAAATTTCTCGCCGGCCAACTTTAGTAATAACTAACAATAAAGATAACATCCTGCACAAAGATAAACTCTACAAATTTTGGAACATTAGACTAGATATTATGAGCCAGAAACTAGGACGTGGCCAATAAAAATAATTGGTCACTTTGTACCAAGTCGGCTGTCTTACGAAATATAAAACGTGCTTCTACACTGAGCCGGCGATATTTCATTTCGGCCATGCCAGTCCTATGGTTCTTCTAAGGTTTCGCACAAACGTGATACAAAATATCTTGCGATAATAGATAAATAGACGCATGTATTTATCCTTTATACCACGCATTTCATATAACACAGTGTATGCTGATAATTGCAAAATTTTATTTAATTAAAGTTGATTGTAACGCATTCGAAGGGTGGGAGACATGGTGACCTGTGTGCTTACCTACTCGATCGCGTTAGCGTAATGCAGATTTGTATGACGCTGCAAAAGCGGTCACTAAATATCACTGTTGCAACATCATACAAATTGGCAGCACACCGTAATACGGATTATAACCTACCATAGACACCAGCAATCCACAACCATAATTTTTTTACAATTAATTAAATTAGTTTATATTATAGCTTATGGTGCGAAATAAAGTTTTGTTATTTTCATATTTATTATAATCTTAATATTTGTGAGGACGAATCTGAGAATACACTGATCTCCACCGTGACAGTTCCTTGTATTTGTAATGAACAAAAGTCGTGTCTGTATTTCAGAGTCTCTACCACGTTGTAGATGAAATGTCAAATACAATAAAAACTTCATATTGTGCATATTTTGTAGCATATGTTTGATTAATTATGAGCACCTTAATTTATACAAAATTAGTAAATACCTAAAATTTAAATAATTTATAGAATTAGGCATTATTTTGCAGGGATCCATAATATAAAAGTAATAATGAATTTACTTTGCTAACGTACTACTAACTACTTACTTTTAAAAATGTAAAAATTTGATTATCTTTTTAAATAAAATTCACTCTACAGCATTTTTAACATTACAAAAGACACAATAATGTCTCGTTGTAATACTTCATGTATATAGTTATTTATTTAGCTATGCTTAGCTTAGTTTATGAGTCGGTCGTTCGTGTGTAGGGGGCCCTAACCGGGCTGGCTATTCTGCGTCGTGTCAACGATATTTCATTTTGTGCAGTACTCCCCTCGTTTTATTAGATTTTCATTCAACGTTCGTTTCGCTGCGAACTATTTTTAAAAAGCAACTTAAAAGCATTTTGACGTTTGAATTACCTATTACAAATATTATTTTAACGAAACTATTTTTTATAGACTTTATATAACATTTTTTAACCGTTTGGCCAGGTTAACAAATAAAAAAAATTTTACTCCTTTTTAAAATAAAAAAGATGCATATGAAGGAGTATGAGATTTGACAAAAATAAGTTTATAGAGATATAAATGTTAAAACAATTCATGATGATGATATGATTTGCGTTACAAATGCAAAAAATTGGACGCATGTTTGACATTCGTCATATATACTTCGTTATAAAATTTTACGAAACAGAATTTTGAGTCACGTAATATATTGCTAAATACTCACTAAAATATTTTTCAAAAGTCACTTTCTTTATATTGTATGCCGTCTGGTATCCGACTAAGTAGAATAGACCACCCTCATTTCTTACCGAGGGGTCGTAAAATAGGACTAAGGTAAGATGACGTCAGGCCGCATCGTTCAGAAAATACGTATCCGAACAACATGTTATAAACATGTTATCACATGATTCGGCACTTAGAGTGGGATAAGGGCAAGAGGATTTTGATGACTTTCTGTATATTTTGTGAATGCATTCGCTTTATGTTTGGTCATTTTATGAATATTGGATTTACGCTTTCTTTTAAAAGCTTGAAAATATGAATAACCATTATGACGAAACTTGTATAGTAAAATCATAATAACGTAATTTTGTCTCGCATTTGAAGCGAAAGAGATGTACGCGTCAGAAACAGTAATCAGTTGCAAAGTAGAAGCTAAGGCTCGTGCACAATAGAAATAAACATCTGTATTAGAACAATCTGAATGAATCTTAAGAATTTGATAATTAGTTTAAAATGGCGCAACATTTGAGACATCCAAACTAAAAATTGAATTGAGAGTTTAAAATCTAACACCATAATCAAGTTGGGTTCCTAAGAAATAATCATCATCCTAATGCCCTTATCCCACTCTAAGTGGGGTCGGCACAACATGTTACAAACATGTTGTCATATAATTTTACGACCGACCGCCTGCCTGACATCAACTTACCTTAGTCGTATTGTACGACCCCTCGGTAAGAAAGAGGGGCGGTCTATTCTACTCAACCGGATACCATACGGTGGGTAAACTTACCTTAGTCGCATTTTACGAAACCTCGGTAAGAAACAGGGTGGTCTATTCTAGTGAGCCGGATACCACACGGCATTTGGATTCCTAAGCAATCTTAAAAATGTATTTGAGTCAACATATGTCAATAACGAGATAATAAATATATTGCAATATACTTATTATTTGACTTTTTTTGTAAAAATTTGTCGAAAGTGTGTCACATACTAATAAACCTTCCCCTGATTTGCAAAGTTTTTGTTAACTAGAAAGAAGAATTAACGAGAAAAAATTATCAATTGATTAGAAATTATCTTTGTTCGTCTTCTTCAACCAATTCTCCTCTTTTGAACTTATGATTTTTATCTTTTCTACTGAAACACATTCTCTGCTGAAAATATATTTAGCATGTTTATCTGTTGGAGAAGATGCTTTTTAGGGATTTCCACGACGTTCGATATCATTGTCCTTTTGTAGGTCATCGATCTTTTCTATTGCGTTATTTATACTCTTGTTTCTTATACCGTTTCGTTTTTATGATGTTATGATGACGTTGTGATGAGCCAGTCTAGCTTATTAAATCTAATTGATCCTTGACGATCCAAAAGTGCTTGTAAAAAGCCTACTTGAATAAAGATTATTTTGATTTGATTTGATTTGATTTGATTATGTTTCTTCAAATTACGTAATTCGTTCATCGCTATTTCAGCTTTGCGGCAAGATGAACTATATCAGGTATATTGCATTTTCACTTCAAGGGATTACCATATCAAACGATCAAAGCGGCTTCCCGCAACCTTTTGAAGTTGCCATTTTACGTCGAAGGGGGTCTAAGTGACGCTGTGTTGTCCGGTGCGGGTTTACGACTTCAGCACCTAAGGACCTCAGTGCCCATGAGTTCTACATACTAAGTTTAAGACACGAGGAGTTACGTCGGTAACTTTAGTTCGTTTGCGGATCTCCTCATTCCTGATTTGATCGCGTAGAGATACTGCAAACATAACTCGCTCTATCAACCGCTGAGTGATGAATGTGATGATAAGAGGAAGAGGAAGAAGCTTCTTCTCTAGGTTACTCAGTTTTAATTTGATAAAATCAAGAACACCAAGCCTAGCTCGTTCCTTACAGAGGGATCAGCATTCTTGTTAGGCTTGTAGTTTTCCAGATCCATACACATTGTGTCACACGCCTTAGGTTCAACTTTAAATTACCTTTATCCCAGCCAAGGCTGTCACATATAAAATACCTAATATCAAATTAAGATTTATTCTAGACGCCTCCAGTACATAACATATCGCGTAATAAGGTTGACAATTTGGGAACCGTATTCCATTTAACTTAGCCAACTTTATAAATTGTGTCTGGGGAATAGATAGAGGTAGCAAAATACACAGACCTTAATTGTCGAAGTGTGTATCATATGTTGTATAATATGTTGTATGAAGTGTGAATATATCAATACTGCTCAAGCGTATGAATCATGAAACAGGCACACAGACTTCGGCATTAGGCAATATTAGTATGGATAATTTGATTCGAAAGTACAGTTAGTTCAAGATAAATACGATAAAAAGTCCCCTATCCTTATCCCACTCTAAGTGGGGTCAGCACAACATGTTTTAAGCATATAGTTACATGTTTTGGCTAGTAATTTTACGACCAGCGGCCTGCCTGACGTCAACTTACCTTAGTCGCCTTAGACACTTCGGTAAGAAATGAGGTTGGTCTATTCTCCTCAGCCGGATATCATACGGCAGATTAAATTTTTTTATTAAAAGCTTGATTACTTAAAGTACATGCTGCTATAAAGTATTTAAAGACGTTTCTGCAGCACTGTGTTTTATTCAAATTCGCTTAAAACAAACGAAGGCGATAGTAAAACCAACTATAAATCAGAACTCTAACAAAAATACTCCATTCCACGATATTCCCTCTTATATAAATCCCGATTTAAGTTGAATATTCATCTCGCTGCGGAAATGAAGGAGGTTTTCTCATACTTTAGTGTAAATTTTGCTAACGAATGGTTCAAGATACAGGAGATAAGTGATTGATTTTATTTTTGGAAACATAGGTGGCACTAATTATTATGTTTTAAAAGTAAAGAAAAGGGGTATACCCCAGTTAGGTATTGTATATCTTTAGACGATAATGAGTTAAGACCTACCCCGCAGATGCAATGCAAATCAACAAGTAAATTAATGCAAATAGAGTATAACATAATTACCCATAAAAATATATCGCTCACAATGTAAATTTGAATGTGGTCACATTCAACACATCTTTACACAACATCACATAACTTAGGCATTAGGAAAAACAATATTTAATCCACGCTATTCTTATATCCGGGACATCTTATGCTTCCAAACCGACACTGACTTCAATATGTTATCCTCCACTAATAAAACTAACTCACTCAGTCGAGTATCCTTATTCCGCTATTACAATTAACGAAGAAGCAAGAAGTGACATTTAATTATTTGCGATTATGACAAGTATTTCATTAAAATAGCAAATATAAACAATCGGAAACTATTTACTTTACGAAGCTATCGCTGTTAACGTCTAACCGTTATATTTCATCAGTCTCGGTACATCTTTGCGAATCTCAAGGAACGCAAAGTCACCGTTAAGTGTGTATTGGAGTTGATTGCTGTCACATTGAAAAGCATTACATTACTGTGCGTAAGAAAATATTTTCTTTCTATAATAAATATTTTTTGTCGAAATTATTTTGGCTGTTCAGTTAATATGGATTTATGAGAAGAACAAGAAGAAATGGTGCATAAGTTCAGGCACCAAATACAATGCCTTACTTGGCTTACATGACTGATCGACCAAAGGTACCATTAAAAAGTAAATTTTCATCACATTCTCATCATTATAATGTCATTTTTTATTCATTTTCATGTTACACAAAGTTAAAATTCTGTAAATATATATAATCGGTTTTGGCTTTATATACATATAAATGCATGTCTATGTAAATACTATGGATTATATAAAATATAATAAAAATGAAACTATCGAAATCGCTTTCCGCTCGTCCATTGTCCCACGGACAGCGCAGTCAGCATCGGTTAGAAAGTTTATTTTGCTACTTTTTCATAACAATACCTAATTTTGTGGCTTAATTACTGAGACGTGGAGCACGTCCTCCATTTTTAATATATTCAATTCATTCAATCTTCACGTTCGTAATTTCCTTTGTATTATGATTTTAGAAAAGATACTCTTTAGTTTGCAATACTAACGCTTAAAATCTTTTATGAAATAAGGTATATTGGTTAACATTTAGATGTGGTTAAGATTGTCGTAGTGAATGTGTGCAGTGTTATTTGGGCGTGTTGTTTGGTAGTGCTTATGTTTTTTACGAATCCTGCACGTATCATGAATCAAAACGGATGGCTCACTCTACATTTCATTACATATATCTTATTTTATTGCGGATTATAGCAAAATAACACATCGTTACTTTTTTATATCTAGAAAGTCAATCGAGAGCTCTAAGATCGTATAACTTACTTAACGGGGTGACGGAACAAACCCCTGACGGACAGCAGTGTGTTTACTTTAAATACAACTTCAACATTTAAACATCATTTATAAACGTCTTATTGTCATTGTCAGGTCATATGTAACCTACCAATCCGCGTTGGAGTAGAGTGGTGGGTCTTAGAAAACTTCTTTCAAAGAAAGCTTTTGTTCGGCAGTGTAATGCAATGCAGTCTGTGTTTGCTTGCAATTTCTTTTTATACTATACAAGCGACACCAGTTTGTTTCTATCCTCACTAAAAAAATTTGTAACACGACCTCTTCAACACAGTTCACATAAAACTGTAATTTAATATTAATCTAAAGTTTTCGGAAGAATCGCACTGTCTTTTAGTAAGCACCGGTCAAAAATCCTTTCAGTAGATTTTGGGAAAATGATCCCATGCAGACAGACAGCTTTGGGGACCTTGATTTATATACTATGCTTAATTCATAACTAGCTGTGCCAGCGGCTTCGATCTAGTGGAAATCAGCGTGTCACGTTTTTTTCTAGAATTCAAATTTTAAACATAAAAATAGTTATTGTGAATTAACTATAAGAGATAGAGACATGCTATCGCGGACTTTTTTGTATTATTTTATAGATCTACTATTCTCTAGTACATTACTTTAGCGTATCTCTGCTGATTTACACAGCGCACGCGACTAAAGCTCCCAGCAAGCAAGTTTTTTAACAACTGGGCGTTCTCTTCAATACAATTTACATAGTACAGATATGTATATACATAAACCATCCAGAAATATTGCACTGTCTTTTGCTGAAAACCGTACAAAAATCCGTTCAGTAGATTTTGAGAAAATTAATCACATACAGACATTCCAAAACATAAATTTGATGGCTATGGACTTTCAGTCCTTCTTTGAGTTCTATCGTTAAAAAGGTATCGCCATTAAGAGGATTTCGTTCCATTGTTGATCAAATAAATTATTCGTTTTATTTCGATTTATTTCCACTGTGAATATCTTACGATCGTATAATGCCCTAGAATCTTATAAAACCGAAGCCCCGAGGATAGCTTCGCATATTCAATACACCGTACAAAGTCCACTTGCAAACTAGATCCTTTACGGCCCAAACTTCAGGGTCTCTCCCAGAGGAGCCTCTTGGTGTATTGTGGAGCAAACTATTCTGTCCTCGAGAGACTTGATATGCGAAAGTTTTTTTCAGTATGTCACCTAAAGTGACCCTTTTAAAGCCCCGTCCTTTATAAGTTCTGGTGTGTTTCGGCATGTAAAGAAAATAAATAGAAAAATACATTATTGCTTTTATTTAGTTTTCCAAGACGAAGATAATATAATGATAAATAAATATATCTATGTACACCCGGGTGTCCCTTCTCAAAGTAAACTACTTAATTCTTGTATTATAGGTGACAGACAACTGATAAATATATACTTTTTTTTCGTCATTAAAATAAATGTACTAAAATTTATTACATTACTTAAAAATCATGATAATAATGATACAATCAAAATATGTGTCTTGACTCTGTAAAAAATGTGTCTGTACTTAAATATACATAAATTCATCCAGACTCGACCATTTTTTTTTATTGGCACTCGCCGAAGGTGAAAATAAAATTAAATTAAGGGCGGAAGCAGTTATGCTGGACTCTTACCGGCTAAAACCTCATGGTGTTTCACCTTGCTGCTTGGCGACGAGGGTACACTAAGCATTAAATATGAGTGCATAAGGATGAGTCTAGTTAAGTTTGTATATATGTTTTCCACAGACATTCAGGTAATCTGTACATCCTGAGACTGGATCGCTCACAGCAAAACTAATGCAACTTTAATTAATTGTACTCCATCGTAATCTCTTCACGATTTCTCTCTACGTACAGCATAGAAATAATTTCAGAATTTGCAATATTAATTAAATGATCTTACAGTTAGTCAAATTATCCTTCTTTGTCCATCGTCTTATACGAACTTGACTTTATTTATGTATATTTCTTATTCTGAGTTTTCTGATCAGATTTCAAAAGACGTTCTTACGTTGCTTGATTACGACAAGGTATCCCGACTCTCTGTGAACTGCGTATAAAATGACGAACGCGGCAAGATTATAATCTCTCTCCCAAGCTATTATCCCACATGGTGGTGGGGTCAGCTTGCCTTATTTTTCTCTTCCACTTCATTCGATCTCATCGTCGGTTACTTTGCATGCCCTCTTATCTTTTGGCACTACTTCTTTCCATCCTGTCTTGGGTCTCCCAACTGGTCCTCCACCCGAGATGCAAAGATGTAGTGCTAAATTTTCAACATAGTCTGGTGGCTTCCTCTTGATGTGACCATACTATCGCAGCCTATGTGTCAAGATTATGATGTGCCGATCAATTAACTACCGGTTAGACTCGCTTCCCTCCGTGGTCCGCGCCGTGGTGGACTGGGAGAAATCATTGGCAGCGATGATGTCCTTCTGCGAGGATGTTATCTTGCGGAGGAGGCGGCGGAGCGGATCTGGAAAGTCGAGTCCTTAGATACCATCGGCCGTAGACGAGCGGGGCGCAGGCGACTCGCCGAAGCCCATCGTATGGTGCCCTGATGGGAACCTCCAGTTTTCCGAACGGAGAATCGGACGCCCAGTTGGATCAGGTTCCTAAAGTGGTCGATGTATCTGGTGCTTCCAATCCATCGATTTGCGGAGGGTGTGGTCACTGTTTATAGAAGCCCTGACTCCAAACTGGCGATTTCATGAGTACAGAGCTGCTGTTGGCGGCAATGGGTAATAAGTTGACAACGTTATCCTGTCCTTGGCACCAGTAGCGTGGTGGAGCTTTGTCAAGTTTTTAGTCACTAAGAGTTTAACAAACCCGCTTCTAATCTTCGTCGGGCGGCGACTGCCCAAACTTCAATTGTTGTGGTTTTCCTGACATAAATTGTTTTAATTGAGTGTAAGAAATGTGCAAAAGCATATTTCAAAATCAAAAATTATTTGGATAATAAAGATGCCTGAACTTGAAAATACTTTCAAATTCAAAATTACGGTTTAATAGTGTAAATCTTTTTATGTTTCGTTCTTCTTTTTCCATTTAAACGCAATTTTATACAAGAAGCCCCAATATCGATAGATTGTCAACATTTGTTAGATACATTTCCAATCTCCAGTAAACCTGCCGGTATATATTCCGCTATTGAAACATTATCATCGCCATAATACTAAATATTAATAGCATCCGTATTTCAATCAATCTCAAACGAGACGCCATCTGCGGCCATTGTACTATTGTTGCTATTTGTACCACCAGTGCTTGTGACGTGTATTGAACCTCCCCTCATTTACGTCCTTGACGTCCTTTCAATTTAAACTCTATTTTGATGTTACTAAGATTGGTTATTATTTGTCTTGACAAGCCTTCAAAATAATAATTGCGAAATGCATTTTAAAGATTATTGAAAGATTACATGACAAGTAATTGGAAGAAAATTAAAGAAAAGAAAATTGGAAAATTAAAAATGGTTTCTTTAAGCAAATTAGGGGATGGAAGAATGGAGGAAGATCGAGCCTAATTACTCTTTCATAATAAAAAGTATTGATGGCAATACCAATTCCAGCATAATCAATTGCGTCACCCTATATGCAAGTTTCTTGGTTTTGTCGTAGTCTATCACTCTTATGGGCAAAATCTTAAAAAATTAAGATTGTGGTAGTGTATGTATGCAGTGCTAGTGTAATTTTGTGATATTTTAAAGGCATATGTTGAACTAATCCTTTACGCATAAGGTATGAAAACCGATAGTACAACTTTTAGCATTTCATAAATATTCTCTAGTTGCAAATAAAATAAATAATGATTTTAAAAATCATTATTATTTTTTTAATTAATGTTACGCCTTATTGTATAAATTATTTAAAAAGCTCTAACACGTTTATACTGAGGCAAAAAATAAAATAAATAATGGTTTTAGTAAAATCATTATATTTTTTTTACTTAATATAACGCCTCATTGTATAAATTATTTAAAAAGCTCTAACACGTTTATACTGAGGCAAAAAATAAAATAAATAATGGTTTTAGTAAAATCATCATTATTTTTTACTTAATATAACTCCCAATTTTATAAATTATTTAGAAAGCTTTAGCACCTTTAGAATGAAGCAAAAAAATAAAATAAATAATGGTTTTAGTAAAATCAATTATTAATTTTTACTTAATGTAATGCCTAATTCTATAAATTATTTAAAAAGCACTCTTTTGACTGAAGCAAAAATATTTCTATCGCGATTTATGAAAGGACTTAAATTATTAATGCTCATGTATAAAATTTGCTGAAATACGTTTTAAAATTTTTCTTTAAAATAAATGTGATGAAGATATAGAATTTCTAATTATTTTATGAATTCATCAGAAAAGTTGTATTTTATAATTGAAATGAACGTGACATTCAAATTAGAAAATTTTATCTAATTCAAGAGATCAAGTTATGATAAATATTGTATTAGCTAAAATGGACGGAGCTCCTCTGTAACTTAACCTGATATTGATTATAAACGCTCGAATAGTATTGGAGTATCCTTCGTCTGTCTATTACCTTTCACGGCTTTCGCTGCAGCAATTTAAATGAAATTAAGTGCTATCGAAACGTAAATATCGGGTTGACGTTTTGTAAAAAAAGAGATTATCTGCGAGAGAGGTTTAAGGAAATAGGTATTCTTACATTGGCTTCAGAGTACATTTATAGGCGATTTAACTTTGGCACATAAAAATATAAAGAGAATTATTAAAAAAAATGGCGATGTACATACTATATAATAGACAAATTAGGAACCGACCTAAGCTTGCGGCTCCTGCTTTACACCTGACCAAAGTACGGAAGTCGTTTGTGGGTATGGTATAAGATTCTATAATAAAATTGCCCAATCAATTATAGCTTTGCCATTACAGAAGTTTAAAAACACTTTTAAAAAAGGCTAATACAGAAAGCCTGTTTAGGATAACTTAGATGATAAGAATGCGTGGACAGAGCTACTCTTCGACCTAGTATAAGACAGTAATAACTAAATGTAACGGGTAATAAGAATAATAATTTGAAAAGACCAAACTCCGAGTTTCTTGATGGCTCTTCTCGGTAGGAACAACTATCCGAATCAGCGGTAGATGTTGACGATTCAAAAGTACTCGTTTACAAGTTTATTTGAATAAAGAATATTTTAAATTTGAATATTTACGAGAACTGGGAAAACTCTGAGCACGTAATTTAGGAATTAATAAATGCGAGTTTGCCTGTCTGTTTGTCTATCTGTCTGTTACTCTTTCAGGCTGGTCTGTTGGAGCAATACTGATTGAATTGCAAACAATTTTGTAAATAAAATAATATTTGTTAATTTACTTTTAAATTTATAAAAAATTTATTTAGCTCTTGATTTATGATTTTAGTACTTCTAACGTAAAAAGATTTTAGGTATCTAATTTTTTATTCTTTGTGCCTTTTTTTTAAATAATATAAATATTTAGTTTAATTTAATGCATGTTAAACAAAAGTGTTCAAAAATCATAAAAAGTTTGGTGGAAACGTACCTTATCGCGGCATTCATTCCATTCATCGATCACTTAACAATACCACGCACAATATTTTACGAAAAGTTTAAAAAACTTTCGCCCGTCGAAATCCCACCCCTGCGGACAACACGCGCGCAGCCCGCGACGACCGGCGAGGTACTAAACCTACCCCTATACACCCCTAACGGCACCGCCAAAGGGAACCAGTTAGTTACATCGTAAGATCCAAATTTGATCGCAGCATCCCTAAGACAGGTCGTTGGCTACTTAGCAGAGTGCATGACGCATGCGTTGGATGCAGGCTGCAACCTTTTGGATACATTAATACAGCTTTGTGTGTTCTGAGATAAAAACAACTGTTCTAGGCTTCAGGTTTCAATTTCATTCGAGTTTCTGGGTTAAACGGGTGTGATAAATTCATACATTCAAGATTTATTTCATACATCTAGATATGTATTTATTTATTAATTTATAGGATTATGCATTACATTGCGGAGATCCATAATACAAAAGTGATAATAAAATTATTTTGCTATAATCCGCGACAATGCTGTGATAAACGAAGATAGACAAAGCTGTGATAGCCTAGCGGTGAGACCGTGCGACTCTCTAGAGACGACATAGGTTCAAACCCGGGCAGGCACCAATGGGTTTTTCTATTAAAACTTATGTGTCTAATTGATAATTGCAATTTATCACACGCTTTTCGGTGAAGGAAAACATCGTGAGGAAACCTGCATATCTCTAGAGAATTCTAGGGATATGTGTAACCTACCAATCCGCATTGGAGCAGCGTGGTAGGTCTTAGCTCCAATCCTTCTCTCCAAAAACGGAGAGAGGAGGCCTTAGCCCAGCAGTGGGCATAGTAACAGGCTGTTACTTTACTTTACTTTACTTTAATCCGCGACAAAGTAAATAGGAAATATATATACTGTACTGTGTTTTTTTTTTAAATATGTGAACTGTCCGTTTTCATACCCGATACATACAGGTGTAAAAACACATGTACAAACCTCCACCACCGCCACCACAATACACAAGCATTACATACGTTCACTATCACAATGTCATCAATCGTTTCGTCCCGCAATCCCTCGAAGCATCATCAGGAGATAGACTCAATTACAAAATCACAAAGTTTTGCACAGTTTACAAAGTCACACAGTTATTCCACCGTAAATCCCGACCGGAGTTCTCGAATAAAAAGTAGCCGACATGTTGCTCCATAACCTCCTCTGCCTTCCAGAAACAGCCTATATTTTTTATCAAAACTGGTTGAGCCGTTTCGGAGAATCTACTATTAACCTTTCCAATCCTTTAATAAAAATCATACAAAAATCCGTTCAGTATTAACGTTACATTGTTAATTGAAATTTTGAACATAAAAATAGTTATTGTGAGTTAACTATAGCGGATGGAGATTAAATGTTCCAGACTTTTTTGTAGTATTTGTTTAGATCTACATTTCTGTCGTACATAACTTTAGTGTAGTAGTTACATTACTTTTATTACTTCAGCATATTTACGCGACGCACGCGACTAAAGATTTTAGCAGGCGAGTTTTTTGCAACGGCGTGATCTTTTAACACAATTTACATAAAACCACAATGTGCTGTTAACTGAAACCTTTCGGAAGAATTGCACTACCTTTTAGTAAACTTTGAAAAAACGTATGAACGGAACAGACAGTCAGCTTTTGGGGACTTTATTTATAACTAGCAATGCCCCGCGGTTTCACCCGCGTCCATACCGATCTCGTGGTAGTGGAAAGTCTACGAAGTCGAATTATAGATTCCTTTGAAGATTATTAATTAAAAAAAATGGGTATCATCAGTACCCTTGGAATAAGAGCTAACTCACCAAATGCAGGCCCTGCTATAATAGTCGGTACAATGAATTTTTTATGGCATTATTTTCTTTCGATTTACATTCTTAAATTCGTAATATATTTTGATTGGGATGTCGGATTTTAATAATCTAAAAAGCATTTTACAGGAATAAAAACAGTTTTTAATAAAATATCATTAAATGGGATAAGGATTAATACTGAGATATGAATAAAATGGTTTGATCATTGTCGGCAATTTTATCAACTTTTACAATGTAAAAAAGTAGTTATATCGGTATAACTATAATCGTTAGACATATGGTATTGTAGACTTTTTGTGGATATTAATATTTTCTATAATACTATAGAACATTTTTCAAGCTATTGCATAGCTTCTATCGCGGTCCTTGAGCGTGTAGACCGAACCCAGATATTCCGTAACGAAAAAACCTAACACCCCCCACTCCGACCGGCACAGCGGTGATACTTTTTAGTAGCGATGTGTGCGCCCCGGGGGGCACACGCCAATTGACGGGTTTATGACTTTTTGAAATATCACGTTTGTCTCTTTAGTTCAGCAACCCGCCTTTAGGTGGCATTGGTTGTATTGGAAAACTACCGTTAAAATCGACATGTATTGAAAGATAATAAAAATATTTTGAACAACATTAACATCTCATTTATTTAATAAAAAAAAAATATTTCTTTATCGGTCACCACGCTCAAAGTGCATAAATAAAATAAATATATGATTGTAATTGCATAAGTTGATAAAAAATGCTATGCAATAGCTTTACCGCCGCATTCTCTGAGTGCCACACGTATTTTTTTGTTCTATCATCAATAGTTTCCGCAGCGCACGCGATGAAAAATGTTTACGACTTAATCTTTCACACCTTATTACAATTTTATTAGTGATCCCTATTTTAAAAAAAAATGTCGTATAAGCTATGTTGCTCAGTGAAGAAGCAGCTTTCCAGTGGTGAAAGAATTTTTGAAATCGATGCAGTAGTTTTAAAATTACAAACCGTTATTTTCAGTAAAATTACAAACATACACACATACACACAACATACAAATCTTTACTCTTTATAATATTAGTATAGATAAGTATAAAGGTCTCAAGAAAGAACCTTATACCTAAGTAATAAACTAGATGAATTATGTATATTATATTTATGAAATACTTGCAGACCCGGCCATGCCATGCTGAGACTGTCAAAATTTTATCTTTTTCGACTTCAATTCTATCTACTGTTATTCCTCAGGCGTAATTTTGATTTTTACATTCGATCCGATATTCATTTAAACTTTGTCGTCATACTTAAGCTGTGATTACTCAAGGTAAGTTACATATAACGTAACAAAAAAAAACGTCAATAAAGTCGCAGGTACTGGAAAAATAATATGAAATTGACATATTTATTATGGTGCTTAAAATATCCTTTAATTACAAATACAAAATTATACTCGTTAAATTTCGACCCTGCAGTCTAAACAGTTAATAACTTAATTAAGTTACATTGTTCTATTTTAATGAATCTATTTGGACCCACTACAACGATACAATACGTATTTTAGGGCTACTTCCATTTTTGTCATTTTTAGGAATGTAGGAATTACAATACACAAATTTACAAGAGAAAAACTGGATTTTTTTAACCTATATGTAAGCTCGGTGGGTAAACTTCTATTGTACCTAACATCTATACTTTATACTAATATATAAAGCTGAAGAGTTTGTTTGTTTGTTTGTTTGTTTGTTTGTTTGTTTGTTTGTTTGTTTGTTTGTTTGTTTGTTTGTTTGTTTGTTTGTTTGAACGTGCTAATCTCAAGAACTACTGGACCGATTTGAAAAATTATTTAAGTATAAGATAGTCCATTTATCGAGGAAGGCTATAGATTTTATAACATCACGTTGAGATGAATAAGAGAGGAGCAGCAATAAGAAATATTGCGAAAACGGCAAATTTAAAGTTTTCTCGCGTGCGTTTGCTTAAACGGTGAAAGTTTTTCAAAAACCATGTATCATAAAGTACTACGATTTACTCAAATAATAAGTCTGCAGTCCACGCGAACAAAGTTGCGTTTAAAAGATAGTTATAAATATTACTCCAACGGCTTAGCCGTGAAACTATGACTGCTATGATGCTGTATCACGAAACTACTATCGCAAACGCTTACACACAGGTATATAAATATTTAGTGTGGTTACTTACCATTTCCTTCAGTAACTTGAGGCAATTGATAAATCTATAAATTCGCAAGCAACGACTCAAATATTACTGATTTGACGTTAATTGCCTTCAATTTACTGAGAGCGCCACTAAAATGTTGACTTACGTTTTCATCAAATACTTATCATTTGATATATTACTAGTATGTCCAGTCCATTTCGCAGGTATTATTTCAAAGTTATATGAATTAAGGATATTGAAAAATGCTTCAATCGCCACCAAACTTTACAGTATCACCCGCTGAATCAATCTAAAAGTTGTCTGAAAATTTCATTAAAATTAGTCCAGCCATAATAGACATACAGACCAATGGGTGTATATATGTATTTAAGTATGTATTTAAAACTATATATGTATATATTTACCAGTTGTCTCTCACCCATAACACAAGTATTAAGTTACTTACTTTGGGGATGGACGACCGTGTGTGTAAATGTCCCATATGTTTATTTATTATTTATATACATTTTGATGTGTATATAAAAATTATCGAGGTGACTTTTACCGATAATCGCGTTCTGCAGATAAGTTTCTCAGATGATTTCGAATTCCCAGGAGGAACACCTTACGACTTATTTGAGAACTATGTCCACTTGGCTGTCAACATCGTCATGTCTTAATTTCTCTCCTGTATATCAAGATCTCTATTTTCGTCGCTTTTTCTAGTTATCACCACAGTTCTCAGGACGAGTGGTGAACAGCAAAGCCTATATCTGGCATTCTGATCTTATATAGCTATAATAAATATATAGCTATGATAATAAATAGCTCTCACGTTATCAAAGTTTCGGATCTTGTTCGAGTTATTGTAGAGGCCATTTTTCTAATTTGACTGATTGTAGTCATTCATTTGCGCGTCACATCTCAGTTTATTATTTCCACTTTTAATTGATTTAAGCTTTTTTGGAGATACATTAATTTTTATATATATAAAGTGCAACAGCGTCATTTTATTACTCCCGCTGTACGTATCGTGTCCTCTGTACGTGCCTGTTATTGACAAATTAGATTGATTCAATATATTGAATCAGAAATTTTATTTACCTCTGCGTACTTATTTCAGTGCAAAATATTTGTATTTCATGTAATAGAAAAAAAATTAAGGCCAGTCGTAACTGAAATTTTGAAATATTCTTTATTCAAGTAAACTTGTAAACAAGTGCTTTTGAATCGTCATCTCTACTGCTGGTCCGGAAAGCTGTTCCTATCGAGAACAGCCAGCAAGAAACTCGGCGGTTGCTCTTTTCAAATCATAATCCTTATTACTCGTTACCTTTAGTCTTTACTGTCTTGCATTTGGATTGAAGAGTATTCATGTCAACGCATTCTCATCATATAAGTGATTAAAATAAAACATATATGGAAACGGATACTAAATTTTATATATAGCATTACATAGATTTTCTTTAATCGCGGATTATAGCCAGTTTTTGCTATCTAGAATAAACTGGTGATTCTGGCTTACAGAATAGTCACAGAAAATTTCAAGAGTCGCATAAATTATATAATAATAGGAGTAAAATATATGTATCTGCGCAAACAGTCAATATAATAACGCATCTTGATAACCAACCTAACGTACTTTCTGTTTAACCCTAGCGTGTAGCTAAAACCATATTTAAGTATAAAAATATTAATCCGTGTATCCATCAAACATTTTTAGAGCATGAAATTCTTTTAGCTCAACATTCAATGCCGAAACTATTACTAAAATATCAAAGGGAAATTGCTTTAAATCGATTTACAGTTGAATACACCACTGCGCACGTGAAATTTCGTCGATCACAGGGAATTATACTCCGTAAGTGTATTAACGGAACTATGAATATTCTGTACATTGATATAACATAATTCGGTCGGTTATTATAATGTACACGCATTAGCTATTTAGTAACCGACAGCTGATAAGTAGGCTTCACTGCACATCTATTGACGGAGACATTTCTGTGGTCCCTAAGGCGGAACACCTTTTATAATACCTCTCTATACACTGATCGTCATAGTGAGATCAACCTACGAACACTTTTGACACCTACAAAGACCTAACGAATACGCATCTTTTGAAATACGGAGCATAAAAAGGGAAAAATGAATAGAAGCGATATATAAATTTTTCTGAACACCCAAAAAAACTGGACAAATAATATATACACAAATAAATGTTTATACAGGTCGAGTAAGTAATACTAACAAAAAAACGTTTTTTTAAGACAAACTTTCAGTAGTTCGCGGATTTATCGATAACCAATATGTTTAATTTTATAAATAGAAATGAATGTTTGTCTATATATTTTTCGACTGATTTTAATGAAATTTTCAGACAATCTTTAGAATGATTCAGCAGATGATGCTGTAAAGTTTGGTGGCGATTGGAGAATTTTTTGTTACTTTTGAGGTCTGTTTCGTGGGGAATTCGATCAGACAGCTACAGCAACGCGTGTCCTAACAACTATTCTAAATTTGATAATTGTGAATTCAAACCACAAATAGATAAAAATAAAATCGAATTAGAAATAAATAAACAGGAGTTAAAGCGATGCCAGTATTATACTTACAGGCAAGAAGACAACGGAGGAAAGTAAAATTGAATAATATGGAATAAATCAACTTAAGAGATAGATTTTCACATTAAACCTTTTCAGTATTATGACAAAGTCACATATGGCGACGGTATACAGCCCAAGACATTCAAATTCCATCTCAATAAAAACAAGGATACGCAAAAAGCAACACGACGCTTGGCTGAAGAGTGAACTCTGTAAACCCTTCCGACACCACCGTGACGGGAGAAATTCGGGAAATTCGTACAGACCATGTGTGACTTTGAACTTAAGTGTCTTGATAATAGGATTCAAAGCTCCATAAATTCATGATTACCAAACGTTTCACACGTCCATACCAAACAAAAAATACAAACAACTCCAATGCTACGCTGTAGCTATACAAATAAGGTGCAATTCAGTTTAACAGATACCTAGGGCTAGCTTGAATTGCGAAGTTCCCGCTCGGGACTTTTGTTTTGCTGATAGTGGATAAATATTATTCGAAACAAGTTTTGGCCAGTTGATTTCAGTTTCAAATGCCGGATTTTCATTAAAAATCGGAACGATTCGACGTTGTTTAATTAAAACTATGTTTCTAAATAGATTTTTGCGCTTATTGTAGGATCTAACTAGGTATTTGATAAAAGATAGTTTTAATAAGATTATTCTAAGCAATGGCAACGATTTTATATACAAGCAGTCGATGACGATTACGGTTTTTTCGTGGAGCCTATCCTCCTGATGATGCTCCGATTTCGGGGTGAAAAGATCGTAGAGATTTTGGTGGTGGTTGTGTGTATTGCTTGTGTTAATTGTTGCTGGTGGAGGCGTCTTGGGATACTTGTGGTGACTCGTCCTGCATGTTTAAGGTACGTGAGTTTTGCCTGGTTCATACACTTCATTGCATGCATTCGCTTAACACACGTGGATTATAGCAACGTACTTCTGTTATAGTTTCTGTACAAGAAATCGTGGTCGTCGATGGTGTCTTCATCTCAAATTGATAGTCATTTGACAAAAAACTGAAAAATTGTTGGATTTACGTAATTTGAAGAAACCAATTGACGGAAAGATTGATAAAAATAATGTAATAAATGAAGAAAGAAAGATGGAAGTTTTAATACTGTTGTCGATTGAAAAAAAAATTAAGAAGAATCCAAAATTAGATCCCATTAACAGAAATCACTTAAAGGCGGCATGGATCGATTGAAAAACATACCACAAGAGTCAATGAGAGACAGTTAATAGATATAATTTTTATAGCCTACAAGTTCATCACAATAAAAAACTCACAAGTTGTAATCATCGATATCGATAATAGAAGCTCTAATGATCAGCGCATAGAAAACAATCCCTCATAATAATCCACATACAAGAAGCAACTAGCTATTAACTGCAATTTGTTATCGCATCGCAGCTCGCCTCAGATTGCATAGTATGAATAAAGGCAAATGCACAGTTTTTTGTTACTTAGTAAATTCATACAGAAAATATTGTTATCCAAGGTCCGAATGAAATGTTAGCCGCTTATGAAGATGTTTATTGTAAGCCAATGTAGTGTATGCATTTACTTGTATTGTATGAGTTTAGCACAGGCTCAAACGCACTAATGGAAGGTCACTCACTACACATCCACTCTCGACCGCGGCACTAGTACTTCTGACGTGGTGCGCTTGACACTGTGTATGGATACCCGATGTATGTATGATATGTTTGTGTCTTTATATTAATATACATATCAACCCACATACACAATAGCCACGATTATAAATAAATAATTAATAACAAATGAAAGTAATAAAAATGCATCACAGAAGTAATCTTAGCGTATATAATCAAATATACTAGCAAACTGTTAACTTCAACAACACACTACATTAATGTATTAATTTATTTTAATATATACATTGGATACACTTTTCTGGTATCTTTCGTTCGCTTGATGCTGAAGTGATGGGCGCACGACGAGTCACCGGTTTTCCGACCGTCGACCGATAAAACATTGCACTTCAGCGAGCGTGACGTCACATCCGCTAACATCGTGATATCAGTGTTGCCAACAATTGTGTATCTAGCTGTATCCGCGATTGGCGTCAAATACATGTTAAATTATGCTCACGTATCACAGTATCATATTCCCTCTTCTCGGAGAAAATTCGGGAGTTTTTTAAATTTATATGTAAGTCCGGTATATAAACTATAATTGTACTAAATTTTAATTACGGCTAATGGCTTAGCCGTGAAAACGTTATCGACGTTCAGGCAGAATGATAGACATTCGCATTTTTTTATATTAAACCTGCTACGGTTTCGTCATAAATTGTTAAGCGAAACGTTTGTATTCCAATCCAAACAGAGCAGCTTTCAATAAAAATCGAATCGTGCCAATACAAACTAGAGTTTACGAAGACTATGAAATTCAACAGCGGCGCAATGAATTATTTTACTGCCGATTTTCGGTTGAACACGACCGATGGTATAGGAGATTTCAATGTAGTGTTGGCCACAAATCGGGTTGTGAAATTTATTGCAATTTGACTTCTGTCACTTGATCCATAAGATACATATTAGATAATCTAAATTGAGATGATTAGATGAGACACTTGTTGGGTGTCCAGTTTTAGAGTTTTTGAACCTCTATATTTATGCTACGTTCTATTTATTAATAATTGGTTGAAAAAATCTGCAATTAGCACTCTGTTATACCGACGATGAGACCTGATATTTAAGGTTACTCTACGCTATAGAAATATGTGGTTTTAATGAAATCACTGAAACGAAGAAATCAGTACGAAAATAAATAACAAGGTTAATTGAATAAGTGTTGTGACGTAAAGAGAAAAAAAAAGGATATTACTACTAAAAAAAATTTCAATGAATGATGTGCAATCGGTAGCTTAGAGGCTATTTAGATCGATATTTTTTTCAAAGAAAATTTCTAAATTACTTACAATTATGTATTGATATGCACTGGTATAAGAAGATAGTACTAGTATCCATCTATTATTCATATCTATATCACAACATCGGGTTAACATCCTTGACTCACTGCGGACATTGCAAGAAGCCTTGAGAGTCCCATATAAGGCCCTCGGCTTCTGGAAGACGTTTGGAGTAACTAGCCCCCTTTCACCATCACGCATGATGGTTGCCAAAAATACAACTAAGTGCGGAAAACAGCTCGCTAAAGAAGAAGAACATACATAAGTACAAGCCGCAAATACAGGTATAAATGATCAAGCAGCTTAGTATCCAGAAATAAGTTAATAGATATCTCGCCTACCCCTCAGCGTTACACATCTCGTTTGATAAGGCACAAGTTAAATTAACACTGATGTTTGGAATTGATCGAGTCGACTCAATCATACCAATTGATTTACTATCAGAACTCGTCAGTTTGATCTCGTGTAACCTAATCTTAATTATACCATAACGCGTCTCTGATGTAAGAAATTTTGGATATGGCTTTATATCAAATATATACAAGTTATATCTATCTTAAATTACTTACACGCTACTACTATACAAATCATGCCCACGTGGAATGGTCCCAAGAATGCTGGCAGCGTTTCCGCGTTGAATCGCTAAGCTGATTCTTTGTGCGAAAAAGGAGCCAGCCCTTATATTAATATCACAAAAGTAAGTAAATTAACGGCCTTTTATTATCCCACTGGGCATAGGCCTACTCTCTTCGTTTTTAGATAGGAGGGTTGGAGCTAAGGGTCTTAGCTGCTCTAATGCGGATTGGCCAATGTCCCCAGATTTATACACAGATATGCAGGATTCCTGTTGATGTTTTCTTTTGCCAACAAGCGTGTGATTGATTTCAGTCACAACTATTCGATATGTAACGTGACCCAATATTATGCTGGATATCCTGGAAACAAGTTAGTTGACGGTAAAAAAGCTTCTGCGCTCCATTTAGCAAAACTTCACACTCTGGGTAAAAATTCTGCACTATAACGTCCATTCTCGATTACGCTGAGATAGCCGTTAGGGCTATCATAATGCAATCAATTATGAAGAGTCTTAAATTAGGATCTCTAAAAACTATAGTATCCAGGGTATAATTTTAATACAACAATGGTAAAGCGCCAAATGAAAAATTTAATAGGGTGATAAGCTTAAAGCGAGTAGCGACAGCTTTGTTCTTCATAAAGGCTTGAAACATACAGTGGGAAAAAAACAATTTTTAAATACTAATTTATATTCATCAAAACAATTTCTTATACAACTAACGTATTCAACTTAATGTTGTTTTGGTGAATACATTTAGTTAAATACGTTACAATAAAATTTCGTAATATTTCAAAGTTAGGGCTTAATAAAAAAATACTAACATTTTTACTCTTTACCTTAAAATACTAACTGTTTACCTTCCCTTCAAAAGCTGTTTACTGCCAATTATTTTTAAGTTGAATAGGTAATTGCTTATCGAGTGCGAAAAATGATTTTAATATTGGCAAATACAGTCCATTGATTTTCATGTTCTAACATACTGTCTCGACGTTTACAATGTCATATCCAGTGGCGTGTTTGATTTCAAACTCCGTGTAGTAAATTCAATCAAGTACACTCAATGATTCTAATATTGAATATGCGTATTGCTAATTTCATATCAGAGCACCGCCATTAGTGTATTTTGAACAGATTATAAATATAATGTTTGTAGGAAATAACACAAATGTATAGAAAGATATTTATTGTGTCCTCAAATTCGGTCGGGTCCATAAATAGCCATCATTATGTAATTCGAGCTGTGATAGCCCAGCGGTGAGACCGTGCGACTCTTTTGAGGGGAACACGAGTTCAAACGCGGGCAGGCACCAATGAGTTTTTCTATTAAAACTCATGTGTCTAATTGATAATTGCAATTTATCACACGATTTTCGGTGAAGGAAAACATCGTGAGGAAACCTGCATATCTCTAGAGAATTCTGGAGATATGTGTTACCTGCTAATCCGCATTGGAGCAGCGTGGTAGGTCTTAGCTCCAACCCTCTAGAAACGGAGAGAGGAGACCAATTCCCAGCAGTGGGGTAACAGGCCGCTACTTTTATGTATATTCTGTTTTTGCCGTGTTCGAAGACAATATATTTTCAGCCTATACGAGTGTGTTGGGCCAATAAATAATTGCATAAGCTTCAATCGAATTAAATTTCATCAATATTGATGAGTTTTGAGGTTAGTCTACAGATCGTAACAGAGAGACTTTATCATTTGTCATATTAGTTCGGCGTTGGCTGTCTAGCCTCAAAAGTACTTATTTACGATTAAAGTTATACAAACGCTCAGTTGAAATTTTATAAACGATTATTGGTTTAAATATTAAAAACTTAATGAACCACAAAATCTAAAGTTAAGTACATCGTCAAGCATTAAGTAAGACTGGCCCGTTGGCACAGTGGGTAGTGACCCTGCCTTCAGCTTTGCGGGTCTCGGGTTCGATTCCCGCCGAGGGCCAACATTTTTTATAAACAATTTTTTTTGGTTCCTCGAGCCTGGATGTGTATTTGTATTCAGGTATGTATTTAAAATTATATATGAAGTATATTTACCAGTTGTCCGTCAACCGTAACATAAGTATTAAGTTACTTACTTTGGGTATGGACGGCCATGTGTGTAAGTGTCCCATATATTCATATTTATTTATTTATCGCAGTAAGAATAGTGCTACCGCCATTTTTTTTAATGTTATATGTTAACAGTTTTCAGTATACGACTACAATATCCAAAATCACGGTCGCAAAATCACGTCACGGCCATAAATAAAGACCGCGAATGTCAATCAGTCTCATTATGTATTAAACTTGCAGTTTCATGCCGTCCATACAGCTTCCATATATCACGGGAACATTCTGCTTGCGCTGTGGCGAGAGCGTCCAAAATTGGCGACACCCTTTACAGTTTCATTTTGAATCCTATCGCTGGTGTTGCATCACGCTGTAAGTTATTTAAGCTAGATAGGTGTTCGATGGATGGTGAAATAGACGCAGTTACAGGTAAGTTTGGTCGTGATAATACAGGTCAGGTAATGCCGGTGATTCATCGCTGGCGTTGGGCTCAACTCATCAATACAGGATCGTTTGATATCGGCCGTTATTACATACCGTACTGTCAGGGTTGTCATAGTTTGAAATACACAATTATGTAGCAAACGTAATAATTGGTAATGAAATAATGAAAAAAGGGACTATCTATTTTCATACTAATGCATGCAGGATTCGTAAAACGTATGCACTATAAACCAGCTCAACCAAACTACATCATCTCAACGAACAATTGTTTCCCGTAACCTATAGACATTTTTTTTTTACATTATTTACAGATAAATGTGTCTAGATCCAGATTTTGGGTGAACCATTTCTAGTGTGACTAGGTTCGCTTGGGTGATGTTGTCGCGGTGTCATGAGAGGTTCTTCTTCTTCCTAGCGTTTATCCCAGCCTATGCCAGGGTTCGCTTTCCTACTAAGCTGCTTCCACTTTGCACGGTCTAATGCTGTCTGTGTGTAGACCGTTGGAACGCATGGTTGACTCCGCAATATCAAGGCAACGTTTTTTCGGGCGGACACGTGGTCTATGGCCGGATACAAGCATGTTGCGGCACCTGTGACCCACATAGCTCTAGGGGCGTCGTAGCACATGAATGAGTGTCTACATGAGAGCGTGAGAAAATAATGTTAAAAAAATTAAGAGGTCACACTCCGGGAGTGCCAGCAGAAGTGAAAACTTGAATATTAACATTGTGCCTTTATGATATTTTGGAATGGTCAGTTGGTTATGTGGTAAAATACAATATTTATTTAATACGCTGTCGTAAACAATCATGAATTCATATTTCATTAAAACTCACACATCACACACTTCAGAACTATTACAATTATTGTACAGTAACACAAGCGCTCTGCGCCGCTTAAGCGAAACAGCAGGCGCACGCTTATATTTTCGACGCGCGTTAGAAAGAGAGAGTGATACTTCCACTCCTACGTCGCGACGGCGGTCTACTCTCCTCCGTCTTGCGAATTTTCGATCAGCAGGCCTACTATGAAGTCTTATTGCGACTCAATTGAAGACGTTAATGACGACCGCGAACTGCTTTCTTTTCGTACCATGAAGTGTGAATTGCATTGGGGTCGTAATGTTTGGAAAGGATAACGTTATATGAACTAAAACAAAAGTAATAATAAAATTATTTTGCTATAATCCGCGATACAGTAAATAGAAAATATATATAGTGCTAAATGTATAGTGGACTATACGTTTTTTCATTTGCTTTGCGATTTTGTCGTGGAGTCTATCTCCTGATGATGCCTCGGTTGCGGGGCGAAACGATTGTTGAGTTTGTGATAGTGAACTTGTGTAGTGCTTGTGTATTGTGGTGGAAGTGGTGGAGGCTTGTGCATATGTTTTTTACGAATCCTGCATGTAACGGGTATGAAAAAACGTATAGTCCACTATACATTTAGCACTATATATATTTTCTATTTACTGTATCGCGGATTATAGCAAAATAATTTTATTATTACTTTTGTATTATGGATCTCCGCAAAGTAACGCCTAATTCTATAAGTTATATGAACTATAGAAAACTCTGTCTCTTTTACTCACATGTTCTTAGGACGAATTCTGAACGCTCATTCGGGAACGACTTAAAAGTGTGCGTCTTTAAGACGTCATGGCATGGTAGACCTGCAGGTCACGTGTCATCAGTGTAAAGTGCACAATGCCTCTAAAGAAGTTATTTCCTTTAATAAAGATGTTTGCCAGCCCTAAGGTCGGCTTGTTTGAACTATAAACATATATTACATGAATACTCGTAGAACACAAAGCAGTGACGTCAGGTTAAATTTAGCATCGCAGAGTCAACGGTCAAATAAATGCTGAAATGTGGAGATATATGAAATATGAATTGAATAATAGCATAACTTATTATAAAGATGCATGAGTATAATATTTATTTTCGTTCCAGGCGACAATATGTTGATAAGTCGACTTACGTCCTTTTATATGTTTAACAATTATACGCATTAGGATTGCCTAATTTATATGGTGAATATTTTCGTGAAGTCGAAAAGTCTCTTATATCGCACATACGAACTTGTGAAAATTTAAATAACTCTCTTAAACGTATACTAAATGTAAACCTATTTATGGCTGCCTTGAAAAGTGTTTTGGACTTGTTAAGTTATTCACGCCTGGTACATGATATATGAAAAAAATGTTGTATTGGGTCAAATGACTTTCTGGACATCATTAACACCACAATACACAAGCACTGCACACATTCACTAACACATCTAAACAATCGTTTCGCCAACTAAATGAAGCATCATCAATATATGGGCTCAACGACAATACTGACAAAGGATGACCCTGCTTTAGCGGATTATGCTACATAGAATTAGCACTACCCTATTTTTCTAAAATCAATGATTATCGCAAAAAAAAATGATAATAATTATTTGCATACAGTTACTAATACAGTTATTTACTCCACTATCTTTCGTAACATCGCTTATAGCTTAAGAGACAATGGACAAACTTCGGCCAACTTTATCGACTAGGTTTTATCTTGGGATAACTTTAAACTTAACCGAAACAAGTTTTAACTTGAATCTTAATTCGACATGATTTCGGAAACTCATTACCATGTACCCAGTTTTTAGAGTATTTTTTAATACGTTACGAAATATGTAGCATTTTAAATTAAATCGTAAGACTACATTCTACGTTAAAGTCTAAACTAGCGATCACACTTACAGTGACATTCCTTGGATGAAGTCGAACTTCTGCGCCCTCTCGTCCGCATGTCGCAATGTTGATGATGCTTCCGCGCTCGCCTGCCTTGTCCAGCAAGTGACGTGAAAGTCATGATTAACGGCATATTGTTATTTTGAAAATAACTTTTAATAGTTTCTTCAAATTACTGACAATTGTCTGGAGTGGAAATCCTGTCATGCCTACAAGGCAAAATTGATATTTAAAAATTATCTCATCCTTTTGAGTGAAGAAAACATCGTTAGGAAACCTGCATATCTCTGTAAAATTCTTGGAATATGTAAACTACCAATCCAGTGTAACAACATGGTGGATTTAAGTTCAACTTTTAATCTCCAGCCTCAACCCAGCAGGTGAATAGCAACAGGCCCGTTCTGAGCAAAAAAACGGTCATAATAAGCAGATTGAGAATGTCCACAAAATGAGACATTAGTATTTTGCGTGGAACAACTCTTCAACTTTAAGATAAACTAAGTATATGATGGTGCAAGCTATAGTAATTCTATCGACACCCACTGCATTATGCATGTCTGCACTTACACTCAACCTCACTACTTCATTCGAGTGTCACCTTACTCGCACACGGTTAAACTCGACAGTATTACAAATTCGTCGTCTATCGCTGCTTTTGTATCGTTACATCTTTTTTTATCCATAGTTAGCGTGCAATGTATTACTTATAATAGTTGGTTTGCAATCGTTGTATCTGTAAAGCGATGTCCGGTATAGGCCAGGAGGCCGCTCGTTTCGGAGCAATAACTGAAGTGCGCATTGACGAACGCGCTTCAAGTGCCCGCTCCTCGACTAAGATGGAGATCGTTTTGAATACCTTTTCGTAGCCTTTGTATTGTCAATGTTGATACATCTTCATTTTAATTAATATTACACAGAATACTCTTGAATTAACCTTTAATACTGTTTGGAATTATATACACTTGATCTGTTAACTTACATTAACATAAATACGTCCATTTTGAATTTGATTAAGGCAATGAATCATTTATTCCTATTCATTTTCATAACCGAAACATGCAGAATTCGTTAAAACACATGCACAAACTTCCACCACCGCCACCACAATACACAAGCACTACACACGTTCACTATCACAAACTCAACAATCGTTTCGCTCCGCAACCGAAGCATTATCAGGAGATAGACTCCACGACAAAATCGAAAAGCGAAGTTTTACCCAAACATGCAATATACAAATCCGTTCAACCCATATACAAAACATATATACAACTCTTTTAATCTGAAGACAACGGCAGATCTTTAAGCTATAGGCAGTAATCACTAACTCTCGATCAATGAAACATTATGACATTATTTGCGATATCCCATCTGTATTTTCACTTAGTATCATAACATACTGAGATTTGCCCATAAGTACTTTGTAGACAAAATTAATTTAGTACATACCAACTGTTGCAAAAGCTTGCAGAAAAATTAAAAGCTTTTAATATCAGAGTGTGATTCGTACATAATGGCAAATATAATTAATTATTCTGTGAACTAATATCGAAGTCGGATCGTAAATTCGACCCAATTATCGCCATAATTGGCTAGTCGAGCTTTTAAAGCCTCCGTTTTACTAAGCTTTGACGAAATTTTGTGAAATATTTCAATGTAATTAACATAACAGAGGCGGACGCCATTATATATTCGATGCATAGCCAAAAATTGTTTTAAATTTAAAAGAAACTAATTTAAAATTCTGGATATATTGGGTATGAAAAGACGGATAGTTCACTATACATTTAGTATTATATATATTTTCTAAATACTTAATCGTGGATTATAGCAAAATAAATTTATTAATTTTTTTATGTTTGGCCCGTTCGTGCAGTGGGTAGTGACCATACTTTCAACTCCGCGGGTTCGATTCCCGCCGAGGGCCAACATTTTTTATAAGCAATTTGTTGATTCTTCGAGCCTGGGTGTGTATTTGTATATAAGTCTGTATTTAAAATTATATATGTTAGTATACTTACCAGTTGTCCGTCACCATAACACAAGTATTAAGTTACTTACTTTAGGGACGGACGACCGTGTGTGTAAGTGTCCCATATATTTATATTTATGTACTTAAAAATGTAATTACGTAACTATAGACTTCATTATGAAATTTTCCAAAGCTGAGCCTTCCCCGAGCACGTCTCAAAACCTTCGGAGAGCTCTTGAGAAACAGAATGAAATTACGTCTCGAGCGGATTACACTATTTTAAATATTAATATATGCACTAGAACGGGTGCACAGTTGTTATTCGGAGCTATGTTTGTTTAGGGTAGCTTCCAGATTGTTCTAGATTTATTAGGGCAACATATTATGTTTGTTTGCTACCTTTGTATCCAGTATGGGTTACTTGATTGTATTGCTTCGGTGAAGTGTTTATAAATTTTGCATTTCAAAGCTCAGATTAAAAGAAAGTTCATTAAGTTCAAATTTAATAATCTGCTAAGTAAAACCTGAAATTTCACATTAATTTTTATTTGAATTCAAATCATACTTTATTCAAATTTAGTATCAAGGACTTTAGATTTTAAATTATAGTTCTTAAAACTAACCACATTTCGATTCGCTACTTTATTTAAGTTGGAGTACTAATAAATCTTAATTTATAGAATTAGGCGTTACTTTGCGGAGATCCATAATATCCGCTTTGCGATTTTGTCGTGGAGTCTATCTCCTGATGATGCTTTGGTTGCGGGGCGAAACGATTGTTGAGTATGTGATAGTGAACGTGTGTATTGCTTGTGTATTGTGGTGGAGGTTTGTGCATGTGTTTTTACGAATCCTGCAAGTATCGGGTATGAAAATACGGATAGTCCACTATACATTTAACACTATATATAATATATTTTCTATTTACTGTTTACTATTTTTGTAATAAATCTTACGTTTTTATAATTTACTAGCTCTTCCCGTCGGTAAGTGAGTCACAAAGTTTAGTCCACGTCAATCCCGATCCCGCGGGAATTCGAGAATAAAAATTAACTTGTAAATTGCTCCATATCCTCCGCTATCTTCCAGTGAAAGTCCCATCAAAATCGTTTAAGCCGTTCTGGGGAACGTACTATTAAAATAAAAGTTCCTTAAGAAATGCACTATTTCTTATTATAATTATATTAATTATACTTATTATAATTATTATAAAATATTTCTTATTAATAAGTACAAAAATTTAGTAGGTTTTGAGAAAATCGATCACATACCGACAGACAGCTTTGGGAACTTTGTTTTAGAATATAATTATGAATAGTATAATATGCTTTCTTTGTCACCCACCTTTTAATAGAAAATTGTTGACAATGTGCTCAAATTTTCTTCGTAACATATTTTCAGTTTTAACAGTAATTCATTTTTGTATATTCCAACCAAAGCTAGATGCAAAATGTCGAATCGCATCATGAAAGTTTTCAGCAGTTTATTTTACAATAACTTGGCCGTTTTATTTAGTTCAACTGCGTCCGTGTTTCCTGGTTGAACGAGTTGATAAACTGTGTCGCGTCAATACGCCAGGGTAACTAATAGCCCGGGATGCTGTGAAGGAGTGCAAATTGAAAATAATATGTCACATCTTTGCCGACTCGGCTGAAGCGGTGACTTTGTACAGCTAAATGACATTGAATTATTTGGGGGACTATTCATATACTAGTGGAGTACAAGTTGTCTTTTTTATATTGTTCTAGGTGTGCCTGCAGCTAACTCGCGCAGAAATAAGTGTATTTAAATGAAAATTTAAAACAAAAGTAAAAATAAAATTATTTTGCTATAATCCGCGAGAAAGTAAATAGAAAATATGTATAATGCTAAATGTATAGTGGACTATCCGTTTTACATGCAGGATTCGTAAAAACACATGCACAAACCTCCACCATAATACAAAAGCTTTGCTTTGGCTTTGCGATTTTGGCTCCTGATGATGCTTCGGTTGCGTGGCGAAACGATTGTTGAGTTTGTGATAATGTACGTGTGTAGTGCATCTGTGTTATGCTTTAGCATTATATATATTTTCTATTTACTTTATCGCGGATTATAGCAAAATAATTTGACTATTACTTTTGTATTGTGGATCTCCGCAAAGTAACGCCTAATTCAAGAAATTATTTGAAATTAGGAACATAAAAGTAGTTATTATGTGTTAACCAACTAGATAAATATCATTGTGCGATTTCCGACCACCACATATATCTTAAGACTACATTTGCAATATCAAACGCTGGCAAAGCATATAGGTATGTCGCTAGCTTAATGTTATAAGTGAATGGCGTGCTCGTTAACACGTTATTAATACTGTACAGCTATTAGTATCGCCTGTTTAAACACTTGTGATAGTGGCCCTATACTATGCATTGACTTCAGTTAGCTGATATAATTAAATTGTATAGATCTTTGACACAGTGGGTTTTGGTATAAGATTGTATGATAATATTCCGCAATCAATTTTACCTTTGCCATTACAACAGTTTTATTTTTATATGTTTACAAACTGTGCTTGTGCTTGTGCTTAAAATTCAGAGTGTTTAAATGGAATTTTGAACATAAAAGTAGTTATTGCAAGTTAAGATAAGAGATAGAGACATGCTTTTCCAGACTTTTTTGTAGAATTCTTGTATATCTACAATTCTCTAGTACATTACTTTAGTGTATCTCTGTTGGTTTTTGCACGCGACTATAGCTTCCAGCAGGCGAATTTTTTACAGCACAATTGCAAAAAACCTTAATATACTATCGACATAAGTCTTCCGGAAGAATTGCACTACCTTTTAGTAAAAACTGAATAAAAATTATTTCAATAGATTTGAGACAATCGATTAAATAAATAAAATAAACAGACAGATAACTTTTGGGGATTTTATAAGATGTATAGATTTTTATTTATTTACAATGAATATATAACTTGCATCTAATCTCAATTAATTATACACTAGTACAAATGCCCACTTGGAATGGTTCCAGAATGTGACATATATTATATGTATTTTAACTTCCAAAAATTCTCCTAAATATTTTTAAAATTCGCTTGAATCATTCATTTTATTGTGGCCTAAAATATAATAATATGAAATGTCATCTAATACGTCTAACTAATCACTTAATACGTTTTTAAAATATTACATTCTAAGAAAATAAGATATATCCGCGATCGTACTAAGATATACGGCTTCTTATTCAACGTAGATTTAAAGATGGACTAGGAAATTAGAAATCTAGTCTTGTTCGGAGCATAAAAGGCGATTACATTTTCTCTACAATTCTTTCTTTACTCGATAAATTCTTAGAATCGTACTTATTTAATGCAAAGCTAACGTTTGAAAGAATTTTACATTCTTGATTTACAAATCCATGCTAATTTAGTCATTTATTTAATTATGTATCATTAAAAAACGTTGCAAAAAAATTATTAATAAAAAAAAGTGTACAAAGATCAACTTATCCCTTTGACAGAAATCTCTACGAGTTCATCTACGCAGGGAGAGAATTTATAGTAAAGCAGTTTTGGTACGCTGTATCAAAGATAATGAATTTTAATTATATTTACTATTAATATACTTACTTATCGATACATTTATATAAATAATTTAAGAAAATAAATTAGTAAATATAAATATATATATAAAACCATAAATATTAAATAGCATAATAGATACATGGATGTTAACAAGTACATTATGAGAGTAAATAAATATACTGTTTCTTTAATCTTTGTTTAAAAGCGCTGGCGGAAAGCCTAGAGCTATCATAGATAATGCAGGGTGATAACGAGTTCCATAGACGTGCCGCAGAACTGCTCAAGATTTAGCTAAGAATACGGTACGCTAATATTATAAATGCAAAAGTCTGTCTGTTACGTTTCTATTTTGATGAAATTGAATGCGATTGAAGCTTGTATACCGAGTTAACATTTAAGATAACAAAATCCCAGTTTTCCCTTTGGGAATAGGTACGAAGCAATGTATATATCATCATCATCATTTTCCTGCCCTTATCCCACTCTAACTGGGGTCGGCACAACATGTTACAAACATGTTGTCACATGATTTGGCTACGCATTTTACGACCGGCCGCCTGCCTGACGTCAACTCACCTTAGTTGCCTCTTACGACACCTCGGTAAGAAATAAGGGGGATTGATTTTATGCAGCCGGATACCACACAGCACATACATTATTCGCCTCTTACGAGACCTCAGTAACAAAGGAGGGTGTTCTATTCTATTCTGCCGGATACCACACGGCGTGTACGAAACGATGTATATAATTTAGGATAATTTACCACTGAAGTCGATGCAAACGAAGCTGCGGGTATCACTACTTGAACACTAATTAGTAAATAAATAATAGCCTTGTTTGGTATTAGACTTCAGGGATTCAACTATGCTTCTGCTCTTTATTCTAGATACTTAAATAGGATTAATATTTAACTGCCACTCAAATGGTAATAAAACTGAAAATGGGTCATCAAATTGATAACATTATAAACGTTAAATATTTCAGTATAAAAGTGGGTACAATCAGTACTTATTCATGGAAATGTTGAAGCCAAACTGCGTGGAATCGTTGGGTCGGCACAACATGTATTAAACATGTTATTACATGTTACATGTTTTGGGTAGTTGTTTTACGACCGGCAGCCTGCCTGATTTCAACTTATCTTAGTCGCCTTTTAAGACATCTCGGTAAGAAATGAGGATGATCTATTCCACTCAGACGGATAGCACACGGCGGTAAGATTTACTAAATAAATCTGAAACATCCCTATGAAAGTGGCTCTTAGATCTTCAAACCGCAACAAATGAATGCGCATCGCAAACTTAACAGTTACTAAAGAAACTGCATCGTCATCTAAAAAAAAATTTTTATTAAAAAACCTGCCACTGAGAATAAGGGGAGCTTAGGCAAAAGTTTACCATCACACAAGTGACGCTCATAAAAGGTTAAAACGATCTAAGAAGAATTTAGAAAAAATACATTCGATTCTCACAATGACTTTAACTAACTCAGAGATTATTTTAACTTTTATTTAAGTCTATGTCTAACTAAGATAGACTAAAGTTGTGCACATTATCCTCATTCCCGCCAGCACCAATCTTGTCCTCCGGGATTCTCTCAACTTCGGGTTGACAGAGATACAGATTGACACAGACCTACATACCATTGACTACTGTCGATATTCATCTATAAGCTAAGTCTACAGTGTTTTTTTGTTACTCTAAACAAGACACTAGGGAGCGTACTGATCGCAAATGCCGGCTACTTTATATTCAGTGGGATCGATTGCTGCTGTAAAAGGCTTCTGAGTATTGAGCGGAATTACAATTTAAAATATATTCCCTTATGAATGCGCAGAGAGCGCGATGGGGCTGAAATATTAACGCTTTTTTTCAAATTGGCCCAAGCTGTTGTAATTTTAGTAGTACGTGACTTGAACAAAGTTTAAACTCAAATGAAAAGTAATGAATTATCTTGTTACAGTACACGATTATAAAAATCTTTCTTCTGTTTAAAGTAAAGTGGAATATTCGTTTTGCACTATATACTATTACTACTACAAATCCGTCGCATGTTGTGTCACAAGCGGATGTGTGACGAGTTCGCGATATTGCGCGCGTAGTCCTTTTCAAAAAATAGCGCGTGGGCAGCGAGTCCATTATATATGACAGTGAGGGTGCGGTGGGTATGTCACGTATTACAGTGGATGCGTGGCGAGTCAAACGAGGCAAACGTCCACAGTAGTCCTCACGTATTACTGTGGACGTTTGGTGAGTCCATCACGTATTACAGAGGGTGTGCGGCGAGTCCAGCATGTGCACGTGTATCCACGTATTGAAGCGACGTGTAGTGAGTCCGTAATGCACATAATAGGCGCGCGGCGAGTCTCTCGCGTATTACAGAGGGCGTGCGGCGAATCCAGTAAGCACTCCGTGGGCGCGTGAGCAGTTCGTCTCGTGTTGCAGTGGGCGACGAGTCCAATACATGTCACAGCGATCATGCAACGAGTCAGCCCATTTTGGTCGTTTGTGACATTCTTCATATAACAAAGACACTGTCATTGTCTGAAGACACGTTCATAGTTAATAAATTATGTATATAATTGCAATAAACTCGCTTAAAAAAATACTGCAAGCATTGGAAACGAAATTGTTGGTAACTTTTACTTTGACATTTTACGCTCGACGACTTGGCGGGACTCCAGAATGCAGTTTAATGAGAAAATTATTAGTGTTACGTACGAAAAGGTAAGTGGGACGCTAAAGCTGAATAACGGGCGACCTACTGGCCCGCTGGGTGAATGGTTCTGATGAGCGATTCATCCTCAGCGAGGTTACTTTGGTTGTGCTTGTTCTAGCTGCTGCAATCTGTACTAATATTATAAATGCGAAAGATTGCCTTGTTCTTCTTAATATATAATTCTTGTAACTGCTTGAATTTCGTCGTTGTTAACTTGTATATGGTCGGCGAGTAGTTAAATCCACGCACTTTTATTATGTCCGCACACTGCGCAGGTATGAAATACTCTGCCGGCTTTTATCTTGCCCACTAATTATACTTTTCTGAGTTGCTTTTTTCTCCTGCAATAGAATTATATTTGAATAAACAATAGTTTTAATTAGTGTGGAAGAGAAATGACCAATGTCGATTAAGTAGGGGTTGAATTTCTCTCGGCCGAGCGATATGCTGATTAAAAAGCGATATATGAACAAGTTTATGAACAAAACAATCTTACAGCACACAACATGTTTAAAAAAAGTAAATTGCGCTTGGCTGTATTTGTTATCTAATTTTATCTAGTCAAAGTTCAATCAGTAACCTATTTGTTCAATGTCAATAAGTCTAGCGAAACTATGAGTCCGAATACGGATAGAGCGTAAATTGAAATAATACGTCACGAGGAGCAAACGGCGCAGAAACTAGAGCGGTTTGTCGAGCTTAATGGAGCTACAGACCAGCTTGAAATACTGATAGCCGTTTTTACTAATACCTATTAAATTTGTAGTATGAAATAATGATCAGTAAATGGAACTTAGTCATTTCATATTGATCTGAATGAAGCAGAGTTTATTGAGTAAAAGTTAATTCTTCTTATTTAGTTTTCAATTTTACATTATTCAATTTTTTTTTGCTCGGTAAGAGCAATTTTGACAATCTTACATAAAACCTTCTTCCAAAGTCATACAATTTAAATAATCGTACAAAATATTTCCATTGTATATTACTTGCTCAATTACATAAATTGTAAAATATTGCAAAACATTATTTCAACTCGACCGCGGATTACTGCGGTAACGAGAATTTCCAACAGACACCGCGAGCTAATATCCAAAGAGAAAATCTAAAGTACTTTCTAGAATGTTATATTATCGCGAGTAAACAGATATGTTCTCACAATTTAGATTACAGATGTAAGAGTTCTTTTTACTAATAATTTAAAAAATATTTGGAAATAGTACTTAATTTTATAATGAGCACTCTTCGACCTTGCACAATGTTGTAATGACGAAATATAACTAGTAATAAGAATTATATTTTAAAAGGTTCAGCGACCGAGTTTCTAGACGGCTCTTCACAATAGGAGAAATTTTCCAAACCTCCAGTCGAGTTATGGATTCAAAAGCACTTACTAACAATTTTTTTTGTAATTTTCAAATTGTGTAAAAGAATCTATAAAAATACTAAAATAAAGTCCGCGAGAGTATGTCTCTATCTCTTATCGTTAACCCACAATAACTAATTTTATGTTAAAAATTTCCTTCTTTGTCAACCGATGGAAATTCTCTACTGGACTTATGTCTCTTCATGGGATCTCCACAATACACGATCTTGTGCCGGTTTAATCCAGCGGCGTACTTTTTGAGGGGGTCAGTCCATCTTATAGGGGCTCTACTAAGTTTTTTGTTACGGGGTCACCATTCCAATACCCTTTAAAACCCCAAAATTTTAATTCGAGACAATTTTGTGTCATACCGATTTCCACGCGGACGAAACCCCTGGCAAACCTTGTATACTGTAAATTAAAGTACGAAATTCAATGTTTTAAGTACTTAGTTTTAACAAAATGAAATGGTTTTGTATCAAGCACTATATTCCAAACACGTAAATTGGAAATTGTAGTATAACGGTATTTCAACGAAGGTGGATTATTGCAGTAACGAGAAATTTCCAACGGACAGTACGAGCTTACACTCGATCTCAACATATTTACTAAGAGGTTTATTTTCAGATAAAACGTATAGTCTGTCGTCTGCTAATAACCCATCAGGTGCGTGTGGGTACTGGGAAGCTCGTTTCTGTACGTAAATACATATTTCAGTTTCTCTTGGTACAAAAAACTATTCAAAATTGTAAAAAAAATATTGAATAAATTACTGGCATAAATCTTGACCTTATCCTTCGATGAAAATCAGAAAGTTCATCACATACGACATTATGCAACTCTGTATTTATGTAAATAATCTAGATAGAACAACATAATTCCTAGATCGTCAGAAAGAACTTGTCGACCTTAGGCCGGCTGTGTAAATAAGTGAACTTGGTCTTATACCAACATACGACCTTATGCGTCTCACGTTTGGATTAATATAATTTTAAAAAAAAACTAAAAAGCAAATATTACAATAATTACAATATTTTTCGTTCATTCTTTATATTTTAATATTCTATCTTTATATTGTGTTATTTATCACTTTTTAGTCTGATATAAAATCGTGCAATTCACTTTTTAAACTATATTTGTTTGCTATTTGTAGTGCGATTGATTGTATGTTGTTTATTTTATTGTACTGTTGATTTTGATAAGGGTACATAGTTTGAATTAAATCTGTCAAAATTCACTCAAAATTGGCTACAAAGTAGCAGGTTACAGAAAAAAATACAAATATAAGTACCCTACGTAGGAAAACCACCAACCCTCAACTACAAATTGCCTAAGCCCACCTAATACCCCTCCCAGAAGGCAACCTGCACCGTTTGCCAAAGTACATAGAGCCTGTTCGCTCTATTATTGTAAAGAAATTTTCGATTTGAATACGGGATAAAATAAACAAATACAAAATAAGAGTTCATGTATTATTTGTGTATGTTCATTGACCATAGTACCTAATTCAAATCAATTAGGGTTGTAACAAATAAACATTGCATAATCTAAATTGAATAACGAGCGGATATATGAATAAATAAATAATGAAATGTATTAGTAACAGTGCAAAACTATAAACTATTACTGAAATTATCGCCAAATACACATTAAAGTTGTGTAACATAACGTACTAGTAATATGGTTTACGTAATTTCATAACAGACGGCGGTACTAGTACTTTGCTCCGCTCTATCGAAGTGCTTGCGTAATTATATAAGACGTCTCCATACGAAATTTGCGTGGGACATACAACGCCTACCAATTCCTAAAGTTCTGAAGTGCATCCTACTGGAACACTATGCCTAAGCGACAATGATAACGGTGCATCTTCCGGACTCCGGTACATCCATTCTTGGAATGGTGTGAAGGACCTTTCCGCGATACTTACTGTATAAGCGAATGAAGTACTTTCCTGACACTTGTACGTATTCTTTCCCCGCCAGTACGTCTGTCCGGATCGACGTGTTACAGTTGTAAATTCCATTCAGTTAAATGAAAAGTTGCATTTTGTTCACGTAAAATGTCAAATGTAGGTAAACGTTAAGTACCGGTGGATTATTGCGGTGAAGATAATTTTTTAATATTTCTATATGAACGCAGATGCGTTTCAGGACACCTATGACACTTACACGTATTTAAAAACACTGCGTGACATGTTAGAAAGTTTTTTTATCCTACTTGAAAACGCGTATCGACATCTGTTATGGTAAATTATAACTGAAAAGTGATACTGCTTTGCGATTGACACTGTCATTATCAGTTAGTCGGTGCAGTGTAACTGGTTGTAACAGTGACTTCGTTTGCGGCAATTAAGTGTAAATACACCCTCAATTATATACTATGCGTCATTTTCCGTATTGTAAAAGAAAAAATTTGATCTTTTATTTGTCTATATCACTGATTCCCAAAGTGGTCTATATTGACCCCTAGGGGTCTATCACAACCTGCAAGGGGTCTACGTCAGCGAAAAAAATTTTGGGGGTCCTTGAAATGAAAATGGGGGTTCACGATAGTGGATCTCAACACATCACTGATAGTACCTATTTACTTACATCATACTATCTTATAACATCAAAACATATACATTATTTATAAAAGTACCTATGAAGTAAAAAAATTATTATATAATGTTTATAAAATTGTGTAAGTTGTAGGATGTTGGTATACGCTTTGTGGTCGCAATAGATTTTGAACTTGTAAAAACCTGAGAGTCGCAGTCTCAGAGCTTCGCTACCTTGGACAAAATTTTATTTTGAGTAGTTTTAATTTAAATTCAATTAACAAATGTATTAATTAACACGTGTTTTCACTTTAAGTTTTTAACTCTAAACTTCACTACAGTTAGAAATTTACAGGAAATCAATATCTGGTAAGTAGGGAGGTCTACCCAACACGAAAAAACATGGCAAGGGGTCTACGACACAAAAAAGTTTGGGGAACTCTGGTCTATATGATAGCCCGGTATATACATTTTATCAATATTAGTCAAGCAGCAAACCAACTTTCCCATTTACAATATTAGTATTAAGTCGCAGTCGTATTTTTTGTCGTTAGGTTAACAGAGACCATAACAATTTTAAGTTTAGGTTTATCCAAAAGGCCACAAAAACAATCTAGTCTCAAGATTTACAATTCCCTCGACTGCGATGAGCTTTCTCGCAGAATTCTTATGTTCCGTGACTTGACTTAAGTCTAAAAATTGTCTTTACACAGTCATATCTATTTTATTATTCCGTAGCAAAATTGGAAGCTTAAAACGAAGGTAAGTTGACAAGCGGTACGCTGCCGGTGCATTTCCAGCTTACAATCACTACATATTATAAAACAATTTCCCCGTCTGTCTGTTCATGATAAACTCAAAAATTACTATATTTTATTTTCATGCAATTTCAATGCAGATAAGAATTTGTATGTTTAAAATACGATTACAATTGATAACGCTATTCAATCTCTTTTGGGCCATCAATGTTTGATTGGCAATTCACGTTGAGATTGTTGCTGGTAGATTTTACACTTTCGCTATTCATACTTATTAATATATAAAATACGGACCACATCGCGTATGCAACTCTGCCGAAACGTCATATCTTATACAAAGGTAACTCGATTTCGTCGCGATATGACCCGTATTTTTATATATTAATGAGTTTATTCCTATTTTATAGTTTTACTAACTGTCTGACCGCAAGATGCTGTGTGGTTCGAATTCCCCTCAGAACAGTAAAAAAAGCTTCGATTGCCATGAAACTTTATAGAGACATCCGCTGGGTGATTCTAAAGATTTTCTGAAAACTTCATCAAAATCGATCCAGTCGCTTCGTAGTCGTAAAGGACATACAGACAGAAAATTCATTTTTATTAAGACTGATGGCGAAATGTGCATTTTTTTTCAATTGTTGAGTTCTGTTTCGGTGTAATTAAAAAAAAACAGACTAAACCTCAGAAACACATGGCCGGGTAGCTAGTGCATAATAAAGTTTAAATATCGGTTCTTAATTTTTTGACATCCCTCATATACCGCTCATAACTGCAGGCTACAGCTAGTTACGAAAAGTGCGTACCAAAACGCAATTCATAGCATAAATATTTCCCACTTCAATAGATACCCATTCGCTTTAATAGAATGAGTAAATTTCCCTCCATCTAAACGAACTTATTTATAATGATAAAAAACCACTTTCCATTCATTAAAATCATCAACTGAAAATCGGTTCGCGAGTTTTTCATTTAAATGCGTTCAAAGTATATTAATTCCATTATGAATGGGGCCGCGGTAAATGAATGATATATACGCGGTTTTTTCCCCAATCGGCTACCCGAGCAGCTGAGGTGGCTGTAAAAAGAGTACGTGACCAGAGTATGCCGTCTTTGGTCTTAAATTGGTTCGTTTTGGAGGTTTAAAATTTTTGTATTATTTTATCTATATGTTTTATCGTTCATAATATCACCGCTGTACTGGAAAAAAACAGATTGCAGAAATTAAACCCGAAAAGTAAAGATCCTAGCAAAATTATAAATATTAATATAAGAATAAGAATGACTTTATTTATGTTGTACATTACAACACAGATAGAGAAAGTAACAATATGACAAAAAATAATAATCATCATTCTCCTGCCCTTATCCCACTCTAAGTGGGGTCGGCACAACTTGTTACAAACATGTTGTCACATGATTTGGCTACGTATTTTACGACCGGCCGCCTGCCCGACGTCAACTTACCTTAGTCGCCTTTTACGACACCTCGGTAAGAAATGAGAGTGGTCTATTCTATGCAGCCGGATACCACACGGCTAATGACAAAAAAAATAAACAAAATAATGTATACTATATAGCTTAGGAACTAAAAAAAGTTAAATAATAATAATAGTTAAAATTAACTTCAATGAAAGTCGAATATCTCAAAAGAGCGATCCAGCGAGATAATATGCCTTCACAAATTGGAAGATCACTCTGCTATTATTAAGGTTGCGAGACCCTAACAGTAGTTGTTTAGTAATAAAAAATGATATTACTGTGCACAAATAAATAACATTAATAAAAATATATGGGACAAATGCACAGACGGTTGTAGACGCCGCGATCCAGAACATTTTTCTGCTTTACGTAGATTATTTAGAGAATGTGATCGAATTAGCAAATTTGTAGTTGGGTTCATTATTTAATTTAAAAAAATCTTAAGCTCCAGATGATTATGCTTTAGTTTTACATATAGTATTAGCTATTTGTTTATACAATTAGCAACAAACTGCAGTTTGTCCTAAAGGCAGTGCATTGAACTCCTTTTATGGTTAACTTAATATAACTGGTCACTGGTTGCTCCTAATAAATAAATGGAAAAAACCGAGTCTTGTCAGCAGACTGTCTCTCTCTAACAACTTATACCAATTTCCACCAATTCTAGTCATCAATCTAGTCAAGTATCTTCATCAAAGCCTTAACAATAGTTGCTGTTCCTTTTGTTGAATCTTTATGAAACTCAAAACGCCATTCACTAAGAATTGTCAATTGTTTTAGAATCGAGTAACCGATATCTTCAGCGTAACGATTCAGTGCTCACTTCCAGTTTATTTCTTTCGAGTTTCGCTCGTCACTTTTATTCCGCACTTTAGCTTCTACCTCAATTCAGCCACTCTCATCTTTCTCTGCATCAGAATTTACTAAAACCAACCTTTAATCAACTTTTAACTCTATAACAAAGGGAACACGGTTGATATTTAAATGTGTTAGGTTAGTATCTGCAATGTTTTTACTTTTCATTGCGACGGCGGAATATGATGCAGAAATGTAAAATGTAAGGACAATTGAGTGAGGAGGGAAGCGCAAATGTGTAGCGAGCGCTACCCTTTGTCTCACCAATGAAATGACATTTTTTAGAATAGTCTTTTTTTTAATTTGCTTGAGGAAATATGGGGGTCTTCATTCAGTTCTAATTAGTGACTTCTTTATAAGTTATTCAACATACTGGATTATATGTTCGTAAAGACGAAAATTAAGCAACTTCAAGTTACGGTTCTAGGGATGTGAAAATGTTTATTTCAATTTTAAAGATATGAAGTAAGGATTTGTATTCTTGTACTAACTTAAATTAAAATTAAACGAAAGTAAATGTACTGCTAAACGTAGCAAATCACAACCACCGAAGTCGAAACGATCGTTGACGTTGTGATAGTGAATACGTGCATTACTCGTAGGTATGAACACAAATAGTACACTCTACTTTAGCAATGAGCTTCAACTGCACCAAACATCAACATTTCTGTGATGAATTAACCTTTAAAGCAAAACATATTGACAGACAAACAGCTATGCATGTATATCTATACCTATTATAAAAAAAGTCCCCAAAAGCTGTTTGTATGTGATAATTTTCTCAAAATCTACTAAACGGATTTATATGCGGTTTTTACTAGAAAGTTAGATTCTTCTGGAAGATTTTCTTTAACAGTACATTACAGTTTTATGTAAATCGTTGTAAAGAGGTCGCGCAGTTTAAAAAAAACCCGCTTGCTGGGAGGTTTAATCACATGCGTCGCGTAAACCAAGATTTACACCAAAGTAATATACCAGAGAATTATAGATATACACAAATAATATAAAAAGTTCGCGACAGCATGTCATGTCAGTCGCTGGCACAACTAGTTAATTATATTAATACAAATAAAAGTTCAAATACCTATTGGAATAAAAAGTAATACTTGCGCCAACATTATCTTTAAAAGGCAGATGTGTACAGTAAGTCCAGTATAAATACACCTGGAGCAAAAGCGAACTCCGTAACACTGAACAACAAATTAGTCGCTAACAGTCGATTAATGTCCCTGGAAGATGGCTCGCACCACCCAATGTATTTTCTCTTCAGCAGCCGTTTGTCTTGCTCTAACGGATTGCAGTTGACAAGGACCTACGTTCCAACTATTAGCACTAGATGCGGAAGAACACATTACTTCCGTCCAAAACTGTATTACGTTGTGACCTATACATAGCTTGCCAATGTCAGTTAATATACAACTTATAATTAACAGACAGGGCAATGGATGTGAAATTTTGTTTTCGTTATTGTGAATTAAGGTTTACGATACACCATGAGTATTAACAGATTGTCTATTCTAACAACTAGTCGTTATTGTGTGAATATTATTATTTTGTAAAATAGACTTGAATCAGGTTTCTAGTTCATCTATCTTCTTCTTGTTTGGAGTAGTAGTCGATATTCGAAGTGACGCAGGTCCTTTAGGCCTCTCTATCACATTCTACGATTTGCTGCGAAGTTTGCCCTCTAAAACTTTGTAAACCTTAGCAGAGATATTTTTACCTCCTCTGGACTTAAATATTGCGGTTTAAGAAGGGAATATCGTGTATTTATCAGCACAAAGTATATAATTCTTTATCTACACTATTAAAAATGAAAAGTCTGTTTGTATGTTACACTTTATATTATTATGTTACTCATATAGATTTCATAGCATATAGGTATACCGGCCTAACAACCGCCGTGTGGCTTCTGGCTGAGTAGAAGTAGGCATTTCTTACCGAGGTGTCGTAAAAAGGCAGTCGCCTTTTAAGGTAAGTAGACGTTAGGCAGGCGGCCGATCGCAAAATATCGAGCCAAATCATTTCAAATCTCAAATCATTTGACAGTGGGAGAAGGGCAGGAGAAAGATGATATACCGTCCTAACAAATAGGATAGACAAACCCAAAATTTCTCTTCAAGAAAATACATGTTTTTAATAAATGTAATATTATTAGTATACATAGTATATAAGCTTTAGTAGTATCAAATTTCATGAATATTACTCTAGAGAACTAGCCGTTAGATTGCAACAAGCATACAGACTTCATATTGGTAAAATTACCAATATAAAGTATATATGTTTGTCATTGGATGTGGCATGTTCTTTTCGTTTGATAACACTCTCACTAGCCTGTAATTTAAATTATCTCGCGAAGTTTGTTCACAAAACTTAACTAATCAACAATGTAATGAAGATTATGTGAAGGTCGTTGCGTGGGTTAGCAAAGATAGGATCCAAAATATATGACTGCATCAAAGTGACCGATAATCCGGGATCCAATATAGCGCCAAACAAAGGTTTACAAGAGTTTGGGACACGCCTCCGCCTGCATATTCAACGCGGGGCCAAAGTCAACATTATAGGATAGGAGATAAACGGTTTTGTTTATTAGTAACAAAAATATGTATTTTGAGAGCACTCAATTGTTAAACAGAAAGAGACACAAGATTACCAGTAATTTAATTTATTCAATCCCACCTACAGCTAGCCTAGCTAGCCTATGAAGAGCGTTTTATTAAGATACTCGTGTAATATTCGATTTGTTAAAGTAAATAAAAGAAAAGTGAAAATGATATTGTGATCTGCGATAATTTATTTTTATCGAAATAATATCATTATTACATATTATATTATAAAACTCCTTATAACTCTATTATTTGTTTCTAAAAGAAATTCGTGATTTTTTTCATTCCGCATGCCTGTTCGATTTATATTTGTCTAGCGGTTTAGCTGTGAAAACGTTGCGGACAGTATGCATTTACAATTGAATTGTGGACATTACTGACTATAACAGAAGTTATTTTTTAAAAATTACAGAATAAACAAGCATAAAAAGAAACATTAAATTTTAAATTTTTCTAGACTTTTAAAGAAGACAAGATGTAAAGAATTTGTCGTCTGTCTCTTAGACTTCGCCACGGTTCACGCATCGCTGCCGACTGACCAATATATCGCTCAATCCCCGTACGCTCGTCCACCACGGTTTGAATTTTCATTTAATCTTCTTCGATTTTCGATAATATTGCTTTAGAGGCAATCACTTTACTAATAAATTTGACGGGCCCACTCTAACTGATGTATGTTTAAAACTAGTTCAACACACGACTTGGGTCGCGTCAAATTAAGCTTAATTTTTTTCACTTTTAACCCAAGCTATCCAAAATAAAGTTTAAAGTTTTTCTATTTAACAAGGAAAATTTGTTTTTTTTTTTACATTTTTATCTCCATGTGGAAGGTTCAACTATGCCAAATGTAATCAATAGTGATCCAGCATTTTATCTCTGAAATTGTTACAGACAAACAGACATGTCTTTGCATACATATTATTAGTATGGATTCTATATTATATAACTACACGATATTTATATTGTCTTTTTTTGAAATTGCGTATTTAGGTACAACACGTTCTCTAAGTAATTTTGTTGTTCTGTAATTGTTTTGGGTAAAGGATAAAAAGATAGTAAAAACAAAATATATTACATGACTTAGGGTATTTTAACACTAAAGTTACGCGATTAAAGTTTCGGGTACCACAAGTACGTAATATATAGAATAAGGCATTAGTTTGCAGCGTTTCATAATATAAAATAATGAATTAATTATTTAGCTGTAATCCGATTAGAAGAAATACTTAAGTCCAAATAATAAACTAAAATAATTGATTTTTATTTCGTCTGTTTTGTTGTGGATGGTAAGATGTGCATATTATCATACGAAAATTTGAATTTGATAATTCAGCTCTTCTCCCCTTTCACTTTTCAGCTTAATGTTCGTAAATGTGAACCCGACACCACCAGATGTTACAGTAGCTTTGGCTTTCGATTGAACCATATCTACTGCTGTAATGCCCTGTGGAATAAAGAAATTTGTATCATTTATTAACTTCCTAAGAGAGGCTACCGAGTTTCTTGCTAGTTCTTCTCGGCAAGAACACCTTTCCGGACCAGTAGTAGCTTTATTATAATTTGAAGATTCGAAAGTGCTTGTAAAAGTTAACTTGAATAAAGAATATATTTAAATAGAAAATAGTTTATTTATTTATATATAATATAATAATATAAACAATTGAAGTTAAAAAAATCGTTTGGAGTTCCCGCGTCTAGACCCTATCCTGGCAGCGGCATGACGTCATGCGTATCATAAACATGCACTGTTATCGGGACTATACTATTATACACGACTGTAATATTATATGTATATGTAAAATTTCAGCTCAATCGGACACCGGGAAGTGGGTCACATTTAACTTGTTAGATTCCACCTTCACATACATACATACAAAGCAAGTTAAATTAAAGCTTTTAATTAGTACCGACAAACTCTATATTATAACTAATATTGTAAAAGTTCATTTAGTAATCACATGACATTATTTATTATTGTTATCAGAATCAATTAAAGTACCAAAACTTTTCAATAAAAATTAATTATTAATTATAATGTTATTTGACTGCAAATAATCATCGATTATTGCAAAATAGTAGTACAATAATATTTTGTTAAAAAAATGCAAATATAGATATGTATGTATAGTATCGTTAAATAAGACTCCATTTAATATATATGTTTATACATACTCTTATAGTGAAGTTGCCGTTGTAGAAGACATTTTTAGTTCTGACTGTGAGCGGTATAGACGACAATCTAACAGTGTCAAAAAATGCTAATCGCCCATTCACACTTGTACCGACTGATAAATTTGAGGATTCACTATAATGTAAAATAAAAATTACACATAGAAGTGTTATTATTTTGTAAATCGAAGCCATTATTAATACATATAACGTATTTACTCAGAAGATCTGATATAACTGAAAGATGAAAGATTTTATCAGTATTATATTACGTATCAGTTATCTTTTGACAGTTATACTGATTCATGCGATAGGAAATCTTATAAAAAATATTTCATGTGATAGTGTATAAGAGGAAAAAGATAAACAAAGTTTCTAGTAGTTTCTTAAACGTTTACGTAAAAAAGCTTTTTTAAATCGTTACGCTCACTTTCTATAAATTTATTAATGCACACGTGTGTGTCAAACTCCAGTTTACTGTACGTGTTTGGACCCGAAATCATTGATAGGGGTTGAACTATTTGTATATAACACTGCTTGTTGCTAAACTGCATGAAAATCCAGTCAGTAGTTTTGAATTTTTTTGCATAAAGAGAGAAAGACAGTCAGTTTTTTAGTATTACAGTTACTTAATAATTTTAGTTACGGATATGGGAAAAATCCTAGGCCCAAAATCTTGTAACTATCCTCAAAGTATATGGTAAAGTATATCGCATTCTATATTCAGGTAACAGGGAGTTTTTGGTGCACATATTTAACCGCCTTTTCTTGTAATACCTCCCAAAACTTGCCCAGCGATTTACAAAGATATATATACCTTAACAAAGACGCAAGAAAACCTTAAGTCTAAGGAAGCTCAGATGAGTTATTGCGATATCATATAAATAAGGATTTGGGGCTTCAGAATAAATTCGTAAGGCCGCAAGCTGGGCTCATCATGTTACTTTACGTGTAATTTGTTTGTTTTTATTGCGCCCTGTTGGAACTCGCTGCATTAATATTACAGAGGTGAACTGAAATTCAATATTTTTCCCAGGATACAGTTTGAATGACCTATTTTTCACTTTTCTGGAATTATTCAGGTCAGGGGGATGAAATGGGGAAATGTAAGTTCACCCACTAATATCGCTAAAAAGGTTGCATTGAAGGAGTTAATGATGATTATGGTTTTTTTACTGCTAAGTGCAAAAGCTTTAATAGTCCAGCGGTGATATTTTGGTGGTATTTTCTACTACACGGGGCAGGTTGGCTGGTATAATCCATGTATCTGTATTTATCATAAATTAATTAAAAAATACAGATCAGAGTACATACAATTTGTCCGATTGTTCCTACGAACTGGATATATGCAGTATAAGTTGAATTACTAATTTATTCTAAAACAGTTATAGAAGATATAAATTGAACGTAGAATCCTTCCTCTTTTCAGATCAGCGAATCGCAAATACGCGGGAACAGTAACGAAAGTTATAATATCTTTTATCGAGCTTTTAATATGATAATTCATTATGCTGTAGCAAAGGAGGGGGTAATAACAAAACATACCCTCCCCCCTCTGTTGGACGGGGCAAAGTTGCGCATAATTAAATAGTGATTAGGGTGAGAAAGGGGATATACAGGCGTTTTTGTTTACCTTTTGACTTTGTTTCAGTTTAGGCACAAAGTGGTGGAAAAGAAAAAAATAATGATTATGTAAAGATTTGGGACAGCAAACATGTTTTATTTATTTCAGTTAACCTAACTTCAATCAGCTTGAATTTGCATAATTTAATTACATTGTGTACTGAGTATGTAAGCTGTGATAGCTCAGAGGTGAGACCGTGCGACTCTTTCGAGGGGGTCATGATTTCAAACCCCGGGCAGACACCAATGAGTTTTTCCATTATAAGTTATGTATCTAATTGATAATTCCAATTTATCACACGCTTTTCGGTGAAGAAAAAAATCGTGAAGATACCTGTGTCTAAAGAATTCAGGGCATATGTGTAACCGATCAATCAGCATTGGAGCAGCGTGGTAGGTCTTAGCTCCAACCCTTTTATCTTGTGAAGGCCTATGCATAGCAGTAGAATAGTAACAGACCGTTACTTTTTTTTAATTGACAATGAACTACGTAGTTAACAATTACAGAATTTTTGACTAATATTTGTGTCTCCTCATGCAGATAATCATGTTAACTGTCATCTGGATATCTAGCAGCAGATCTGGTTCTAATTAATTCAGCTTAACGTCGGTTACCTTGCCGTCAAGCGTTACCGCCATGAGGGATTACGTTCTGTGCCGACTTGAATATGAATTTTTAATACAGACAGTGCATCTGCCTATTGCATGATTAATAAAAATCTAGATAAGTTTACAAATGTAAGGCGAATTTGGTTAGTATAAATCAAATGGAGTTGAATAGTGTATCTTCCATGCTTGCTGGATAAATAGAAATCAAATAAGCTCATGGATGTAAGGCGGATTCGGATTGTATAAATAAAATACAAATGAACAGGTCTGGCATCGCTTTGCACGAAAGTTTACGAATTTAAGGCAAATCCGGTATTCTTCTGTTGTCGAAGGACCTTAAAGATATTCTCTGGTTCTAAATAGGTGTGTCGAATGAACCCGAAATTACACGAAATCCGCAATTGAAAAGCAAAAAGCTACTCACCGTTCTTCTGGAACGTCCAGCTTCTGGGATTGGCAGGCAAATCACGCACAATGATATCAGTTGTCACTGATGGGAACGTTTCGCCCTAAGCCGTGGTCCGGCCTCACAGGAGGCACCCTTAGGACGACGTTCCCGACGCTAGTAGAGCCTCTGCGCTCTACTCTCTGCATTTCGCAACCTCGATGATGCTTCTGCTCTCGCCCGTCCCGCCCGGTGACGCTGTTAAAGCTGTTAGGGCTAACAGCATACAGTTAGTTCGAAATAAAAACTGATGGGATCACTGATGGGCACATGGTACCACAAACTTTTAAGAACAGATACTGCTATGTCGGTCGGACAGTTCAGCATTCAGAAGATGACTTAAGATCGCGTGTTGGTGGCGCTAGTGGCGCTTAGCAGAAACCCACCAATACGGTACTGCCGAGCGAATGAATTGGTTCGGTGGCAGAGTTTACTGCAAACCATACAATATGCTTTCGAATGTTTAGTGCTTGCACATATTTTACACATTGTTTTGAATAAAATGACTCGCCCGCCGGAGGGGCGAGCGACGCGAGCGGCGAAATCAAGGACGTTTAGGCATCCGATTGCTACGAGAGCGGCCCCCCGCTAGTTACCTTTCAAACACGATAGGGACAAGCCGCGTACGCCGGGACACGGCATTCCTTTATAACACACACGTGTTATTTTGAGTTTCGGGTGTTATTCTCAGATTTAGTGACGCGTTTAACCAGTGAAGTGTTTGATAAGACGCGACCGTCCACGGTTTTGGTGCGCGTTGGGTACTAATCCCCGATATAGGGACGACTCAATAACGTATGACCTTACGAAGGTTGTGTGCACACCGGGTGTTATTCAGCCGATATAGTGAAGTGTATACTCAGGGAGAAACAGACATTACGTGTCCGTGGAAGAGTGCAGAGGCGAGTCAACGGTTTCGGGAATCGGCCAAGTACATACAAGCACACACACACACACGTACACATATACGCGCAGTGACTCACGAGGCCGGACCACATACAGCTAACGGCCTCATAAGGTAGGTTGAAACGCCGGGGCGTCGGGCCCAGGTCCCGGAGGTTATTTCATCCGTCCGCACGTTTGCACGGAACAGCAAGCACTAAACATTCAGATTATATAAATGAAATGCCGATTAACAGAATATCTGACTTGCATTGTAGGATACAAAGTAATCTAGATAAGCTTATGAAATACAGATTTAAGGCGTATTTGTTGTTATATAAACATTGTTGTTGCGGATTAGCCTAAGGAACCTAACCTAACTTTCGCGTTAATGATACTAGTATCGATAGTATAACTGAATAGCCGGTTAATTGCCCTTCATTCAAATATTAATCCTGTACGAGTATATCGTCTAAACACGACGGTTCTACGGACAATGAAGGGCCCTACGCCCTAAGAGCCCTTCAGTCGAGAGCTTTGCCTCCGACTGTAACGACAATGGGCTCAATATACCGGGAAATTTCTGAACAAGGGTCCAATAATAAAATGAATCTGATGCAACTTTATGCGCTCGCAAAAAAATTTCTAACTCGTTACAAAGATAATCGATCTTTGTAACGATGATTGTTTTGTGCCTAAAACACTTAGTGTAACCTGAATTACTAAAATAGTAAGATGATTTGACTAGGTATTTTACGACCGGTTGTCTGCCTGACGTCAACTTACCTTAGTCGCCTATTACGATACCGCGACAAGAAATGAGGACGGGCTATTATTCTACTCAGTCGGATACCACACGCACAACAATGATAAATTAATATTCTACTAAAAAGTTAAGGAAATGAGCATCAAGAATAAAGTGGAAACGATATTGTAGTCAATACTGAATCAAATTAGTATCTAGATCTAGATAATAGGCTCGTCCTAGTACAGGCAAATGTCGATATCGATAAATACTTAGATAAAACGATGAGCCAGACTCATAAAAAGTCTGATGACATCAGGTAAACGGGTAAATGCCAGATAAGTATCTTGTTAGAGACAAAGGAAGTTCCCAACAAAAGCGAGTCGTATCGTTGTTTTTCATCCTGAAAAGAGCGCAAAGGCTTCAGGCTTAACCCAAGTTACAAGCGTTAGCATTTTGTAAAAGGCCACGTTTTAAAACTAGAATAAATCCATTTAATACTTGAATATGTGTTGGTTTGAACACATAATTTGCATATGTGTTGGTTTATAATGAGTATAAACCAACACATATACTATAACTATCAAATTTTTAATTTAGAGTATATACCGGAGAATAAATTTAAATTCTTAAGCTGGGATCTTGTACGAAGCTGAAAGGATTTACAAGTACAAGCATTTTTATCATTTATACAATTGTGTTTCGTGCTTTATCTTAAAGCATAAAACTTTAACTTAATTTACGTTTACCCATATCCAAGAATGATTTACAACTTTAATCAACAACAGGAGTACAAGATTTTATATTAATGGTACAAGAATGAATCACAGTCATGCATATAGTGGAGGTTCAATGAACAAGTATAAGATCGTTATTAGAAACGTTTAGATCCATATTCAGCATTTAAGCACTGTGACTAAATGCTATGCTAATGCGTCTATTATATCTAAAACCTTTAAATTAATAAATATATGGGACACTTCACACACGGTCGTCCGTCCCCAAAGTAAGTAACTTAATACTTATGTTATGGATGACGGAGAACTGGAACATATACTATTATTAGAAATATCAGGAATTTCACTAAAATATTTCAGCTTTCCCACATAGTCAACAAAGACTAACATACAGCTACAACATATGTAACAGGTCTAACATGTATTAACAGGTTAAGTTTCGTATAATTTGGAATTATTATGCCAGGACGATTCTACCACCTTACACGATTCTACCACCAGTTCGGAACGCTACTATCCACTGAGAAGAACTGGCAAGAAACTCAGTGATAACTCTTATCGCGAATATTAACTATTTGAGGTTAGATTTTATTAACACGGAACGTAATGTGGGTAGGTGCGGATCTTTCCGAACAATATCAAACACCACTATAGTAATCACTCGAATATGAGGGTAGATTCTAATAACAATTAACACTTAATTTAGGTACTCGCGGATCTACCTAACCAACATTAAACATTGTTTAACCAAGGTAGGTTGTAACACGATCTACAATAATCGTACAAGTTTCGTTTACAACGAAACTCCAAGAGAACGGTCTAGCCGCGTAAGCGTAAGCTAATAACCGTAAGAGTCGAGTATTGCTACAAGACTGACTTCAATATGGCGGACTCCATCTTTTATAACTAATTTTCCCTCCAAAGGCAAGTCCCTTCCTTGCCATCGGTCATGCGATTATAGTGTTGCCAACTATCATTCCTAACACTATATATATAATTGTAAATACATACCTGAATACAAATACACATCCAGGCTCAAAGAAGCTAAAAATTGTTTATAGAAAATGTTGGTCTTCGGCGGAAATCGAATCTGCGGAAGCAGAAGCCTGTCTCTGAAGTTCTCTAACCAATGCGCCAACGACTGGCCTGTTGATGCAGTGGGTAGAGACCCTTGAATGAGTAAAGAATTTCGGAAACTTCTAGAAGAATTTTTCATGAGGTTTAGGTTTAGTATTATTATTCAGTAGGTTTCAGCGGCGATAAATCGATCGATCAAACTACATTTGATTTGACTAACAAAGTAATTGAAATCGGGCGTTACCAAAACCGAACAATATAAGTTCGATGCAAGATGTCAGTCGGATTTTATCATTTTCCTTTTTTCTCAAGTTACAATTTTGGTAGAAAAACTATTGGGAACCTTTTATCAACGCATCTAATTCGTATTAAAGAAATACTATCGCAAAGCAAGCAAAGCTCGGTCGCATAATTGTTCATCTATCTAGATTATACGAAAAATAATAAAATGTACGCTCTATCTATTAAGCGTCAATAAATTGCAATGTACGTAACATGATATCCGCTTCCGGTGATTACTTGGAGCACGCACCACCAAAGTCTTCACAGTGTGTTTGGGTCTCAAGTCCACAATAGGTGGGCCTGTCGGTGACAGTCGCTGCTCTTTACAACTTTAAACAATAATACTCCAACTGCAGGTTTAATTGAACTTCCGGACCTCGCTAACTTAGTTGACACATACATTTTGCAATATTTTCCTAGCGTTTTTGACTATTTACATTCTCAAATCGCTTTTAAAATGCTTAAGGATCGCTAAAAAAATGTCTTCTTCTTCTGTATTTGTGCTTGTCCGTTTATTGCTATAGGTTTCTTCAATTGATTGTCTTGCGACATGATGTCCTTGCCTCAGTGAGTGTTTGTCAATAGCTTTGTACTTCAACACTTTGGGATCTCGAACACCTCACAACCGGATTACACACGATGAGTCCGTCCACAATTATTAAATTACATATTGCCTGAGCGTCAGTCAGTAGATAAAAACTATCTCAACAAAATTTCGGTTTAAAAATCGTATCAGACCTTTAGTTTCGATGTACAAAACGACCACATACATACATGCCGTTAATATAGATTTCAAAGGTATAAAACCTGACAGCGACAACTTAAATGTATAATACCTTTAGCTATGTTTTATTTAGTTCCGGAAAGAAAAAGATGAATTATTTGTCCCTAGGTTTAGGCCACTAATATAGCTTTGAAGTATATCGGTCTGTTACTATCCCACCGCTGCGAAACACGAAAACTAGAGAGGAGGCATATATATGCCTCCTCTCTAGTTTTCGTTTTCGGAGAGAGGAATTGGAGCTTGAAGCAGGCTGCTCCAATGCTGATTGGTAGGTTACACATATCCTTAGAATTCTCTAGAGATATGCAGGTTTCCTCAATATGTTTTCCTTTACAAAAAGAGTGTGATAAGTTGCAATCAATTGGATACATAAGTAACTTCTTAATTTTAATTGTACCAAATTACACTAATATTGTTCTAGCGGCCTTGAAATCGTCACAAAATGATCATCACAGAAAAAAGACAAATAAAGAAAGAAAAAGATTGTCAGACTTTCGCGTTTATAAAATAATAAATACTAGAGAGAGTTATAATATTTAGCCCTGAACCTTTGTAGTAAATTTATTTCTACAAACACAATTGTACGAAAATAGCAGACGATATATTTATAAAAAGCGAAGTGCAAAAAAAGGAAATTCTACGCCGGGACATTCCAACTTGCCAGAGTTGTCAATCAGGTTGTTACGCAAAAACAACCGGCGCAAACAATTGGAAAGAGAAAATAGGTATTGGATTTGTTCCGTCATCCCCCTGATTTGTTAAACAACTGCGTGGGAATGTCGACGATCAGCGTGGAAACTTTATGCTTTCAGACAGCGAAATGGGAACAATAAATAAAACAGTCTTTTAAGTTGAGCCGTTAATACTCCTTGTTCAACTTAGTTTTCTCTATCCTTTTTAAGTCGCGGAACTTAAATTGGTGTGAATTGTTATTTCATTTGAAGGGAGAAAATTGAATTGTTTTCTATGTTTATGTGATTGTGATCCTGATAGGAACGGGTACAATCTAGCACAACTGAAATAGAATAGATGAAGTCAAACAATAACGTTTATAATGTGCTGGCATCATTTATAGCCGTAAGAAACCCTAGCTCAGTTATTTTCTTGAACTTCACAACTCTCAAGCTTTTTAGCGATTCCGAATCTTCTACGAAATTCCTCATTTCTGAACTGAGCACTTCAGACAACACAAACCACGAACTTTCAATAATATATAGAATTAGGTGTTACTTTGCCCAATTTCATAGTACTAAAGTAATGATACAATTTTGTACAACGACTTTCAAACATTAGGTTAGTTTTAGATGTCTTATAAAATCGGTTTATACACCTCGGTTGATCGCCTCTTCGGGTGACAAGAGGGCTGGCTCCTTTTTCGCAAAAAGAATCAGCTTAGCGATTCAACGCGGAAACGCTGCCAGCATTCTTGATGGTCTCAAGTCTTGTTTGGGCATGATTTGTTTAGTAGTAGCGTGTAAGTAATTTAAGATAGACATAACTTGTACATTTTTCTTATAAAATAGATATACTAAATAAATCTGAGTTTAGTTGGAAGCAAAGGTGGCGTAGTAAGATGGCCAAAAATATATAGGGCCGTTGACAAACATGCCGCTGTAATATCTACAGCGAAGGGTCAAAAACAATTTCGCCTTAAACTCTTACCTGTTTAATAGCAATCCTTATTTCTTGCAAAACTGTGATCTTGTCAATAATAAGTGAGACTACCGAAGTTTAGTATCAGCATATTGCCGTTTCCAGTAAAAAATCTCTCGACAACCGCATCCCAAAATTGCCGATCGAAACTTAACACTGAGGACTGTACGTAAAGTTCCATTTAAAATATCCCGGATTTGTCACTGGATCTTGTGAGACTCTGAATTAAATATGTTCAAGTTTCAAAGCACTAAATTTGACGGTAACTAATCCTTTAGCACAAGCAACTATTTTTTGTTAGGGTATAAACTGTAGTGGAAGTAAGTAGTAGTATAGAGCGCGAGATATAGGGTAAAAGGGCATATTCACTTTTGTTTTTCAATTGAAACACATTCATTGCTGGACACAGGTATTTCCAAAAGATTCACCAGAAGATTTGATTGGTTCCAACGGTCGAACATTGAATTAGAACGAGTTTAAAGAAGGTCAGAAGCATGAAAATGAATTCAATTAGTACGCTTCTAAGATGAGACAGTTATGATGTCTGCCTATTTAAGCCTGTGAGGTAAATGTATGTTGGAAGTAGTCAATATTATCTGATATGACGATCCCGCTAAAATCGTTAACCGCTACACAGTTTATAGCCTTGCTTACGGCGACAACAACACATAAGTTTACCGACGTCAGTTACAAGTTACGCTTCCAACAGTATAAAGATAAGTCAAATCCCATTCTCAGTCACATCACACACATCTGAGCCTCAAGGAGCCGGAGTGGACTATACAGGTGACCTCAAAAAGTTTTAAGGAAACTACTGGAACCAAGGTTCCAGAATACTTCAACGTGTAAACCAGAGTCGACTTCAACATCGAACAATACGTGGTGCCAATGATCACATATAGATCCGAAACTTGGTGGCTTTAGAAGCTCAGAGTATCTTAGCGAGTGATGGAGCAAGCATGAAGTATCTCTACGTTATTAAATCAGGAATGTAGAGATCCGTAGAAGAATCTGCTAATATAGCTCTTCTTCTTCTTCTTCATCAACCGATGGACGTCCACTGCTGGACGTAGTTTCTCTTCACGGGATCTCCACACCATACGATCTTGCGCCGCTTGGATCCAGCGGCTCGCCGCGACATTTTTGAGGTCGTCTGTCCACCTCGTTGGGGGTCTGCCGACACTGCGCTTTCCGGTGTGAGGTCGCCATTCTAACATCTTGAGACCCCAACGTCCATCGGTTCTCCACACTATGTGCCCCGCCCATCGCCACTTCAGCTTCGCGACACGCTGAGCTATGTCGGTGACTCTAGTTCTTCTACGGATCTCCTCATTTCTGATTTGATCACGTAGAGAAACCCCGAGCATAGCTCGCTCCATCGGGGTGTAAGGGGGAGGCTCGTCCCAATCAGTCTCCTTAATTGTCAACCTCCCCTGCACGTGGTGCACCCTGCAGATTTACCAACGAGGCTCTGGCGACCGAAAAATGGCGGTATAACCATTCAAATAGCTGAATTAAATATTACCAGACCGACAGTGGGCAGCAGCACTGTCGGTGCGACATGGTCAGCACTGCGATCACCAACCCGCATGCCAAGCGTGGTGATTATTGGCAATACCCTTCATGGATAAACACAATAGCTCACATACTCCAAAAAAAATTTGGGCGTGAGCGCAGCATTCGTAACAACTTAACGAAGCATTCGTAGACCACCTACAAAATGTACTGAAGACCTCAAAAAACCATCACCATCATCATCCTCTTGCCCTTATCCCACACTAAGAGGGGGCGGCACAACATGTTGTCACATGATTTGGCTACGTATTTTACGACCGGCCGACTGACTTACTACCTGACGTCAACTTACCTTAGTCACCTTTTATGACACCACGAAATGAGGGTGGTCTATTCTACTCAGCCGGACATAACACGGCATTGAATACCTCAAAAATGTCGCTGTGAAATGCTGGATCAAACCAACACAGGGAGAGAAGAGGTCTGTCCAATAGTGGAGGTTGTGCTGGCCCAAAATCCTTTGAAGCAATCTGTCGTTACAATTTTCTAATCATAACACTACACGAAACTAGATATATGTGGATTAATTTCGCTACCAAAATATCAGTAGTCTATTTCATTATAAATGTATCCCGCGGCGTTCGGCTTAAGGTAATTGGTTTGTCATCTCCCGAACTGACACAATGTGTCTGATGCCTATTTGTTCGCAACAATTGTGAGGCTTAGCATATTTTAATAATCCAAGTGAATATACTGTAGACAGCAACAATTTTTAATCAGTGTCTCAATTTATTATTGCTAGCAACACTATAGTTACCTCCCATCCAGGGGTATATAAGTGATCAGGTCATTAACAGAGCTCCCTCTTTTGCGATCGGTTCTTGCTTGCGGAAGCTCTGTTAGTTGGTCGATTCACGTGACTCATTTTATTTATTGCGTTTTATGGTTACATACATGTTAATTTTGTTCTCTTTTTATAAATCCTACCTTATATCTTTAACAATAATTATTTCTGAATCAAACATAACTGACAAACAATTCATACATACTCATTAAAAAAGGAAGCAACGTAGAAGACAAAACAGAAACAGACGTCATATCATAGAAAGAGCACCGATTTTGGGTAGATGAATATCTCTTTTCCTGTGATGGGACGAGATATTTATTACGACCGACGCTTGAAACCGAATAAAAAAAAAAAAATTATTAAAACATAGGTTGCGTGCGATAACTACCATGTGGAGTATTGACTAAATAATATTTGTTCATATTGATTTTCCGAATAGCGGGCTAATAAAGAATAGTTTCGATCAATATTGCAATAGGTTCTCGATTAATTCTTCGATCAAGCGTATGCAGAAGGCTTAGTACTTGAGACGGCACGTACGGAGTCCGTACTACTGGAAGCTTGTTTTCTATGATATCTCTCCCATATTTTTAAACATTTTTATTGAAATATTTACAAATATCTTATCTTTGTCCATTATCTATACTTTTATAATTAGTATATAGATTCCTAAAACTTCTTTTCCATTCGATATCATAAAAGCTTGGATGCTATCTTTGATTTCTGGGGCCATATGTTTAAACATGGTTAGAAAATTGTTGATGAAAAATTTTATTGAAATATTTACAAATATCTAATCTTACAATATCTATACTTCTATAATAAGCATAAAGATTCCTAAACTTGTCAAAAAAATGTTTTTTTTTGTCATTTTTCATTAGTTATAAAATGAAGAATAACTCGACCCAAATTATTAACAGTGGAAATTCAAGAAAACACTGAACCACAGCAACGTGTGGCTGGGAATTCATCGCAATATCAAGCCTATAGCGCGCGAAAATAAATTTCAGGTCGATTATCAACCAAGGCATATTCTCTACTGTCCGTGCGAAGTCAATACGGGCGGCTTATATCTGAAAAGAAAGTTTTAATATAATTATAATATCCAATATTCGATTAGCTGGCTATCATAATTCTATAGGCTATATCATAATTGGCTATTATGCGATTCAAAGAGCACACTTTTACCCAAAGCACAGTGCTGTATTCAATAATAAATGAGATTATCGACTGAGTTCCGATCCACTTTAGCTATCACACTTTGAAACTTCCAAACGATCGGATCTTTAGGTCCTTTTTAATGCAAATGCAACCTTCCAAACTTGTATTTTTTTTTCAAAAACTATCGTTGACTTCGGTTGAAAAAAAACGATTATTAAAATTATATTTTTTTTATATTTCAAGGGTAATTGTTTTAAATACTTAATTTTAATTAATTAGAATAAAGGCTAACGAATGTGAACTAGTGCGATTAAGAAATAACTTAGATGCGCTGTTCACGAATTTCTATTAAAATGTGTAGATGATGAAACCAAATATATAAATTTAGTTTCATCCAACAACGAATAGAACATTATCTTAAAACAAAAAACAATAAACAGAGGGTACTAAATATAATCGATTATTTTTCACATCCTCAATTCAAACATATCACACCAATGTTGGTACCAACTGTAACGATTTGCGTAGCATTATTGCTGTCACAGCGAAATTCTAATTATGCTATCAAAGCAGCTTTGTCAAGAGCTTTGCGGCATTTAGCGTAAGCGTGCCGCAAACACGGGCTGGAATTTAAAATTATTGGTCTCTGTTTGTGACTGAATTGATTATTGTAATTTAGTCGTAACGCCGGGGCTTTGTAATATATTATTGAGAACAAAATTAACTTCTCCTTAAACATTACCTTAGGTTAAATTCTTAATCACGGCCTAACCATCTAGGTTTTAACGTTTACTTATTAAGGAGGGACTCTAACAGGTATTTATGCAGCCTTTTATGATTTCTCAGTCACAATATACTAGATATGACTGAGCCGACATGCACAGTGTAATGTGTATTTTTTCGAAGTTTTGAACTTATTGTTTGTTATTGTAAGTTATTGTTGGAAAATACAGTAAATAATATACTCCACACTGTTTGTAAGACCGGGCGATATCACGAGTTTCTAATTAAAGGACCTGTGATATCTGAACAGACTGGTGGTATTTATTAGTACCTTTTCTTACAAAATTGTTTATCCGATTTATAGTATCTTTGTTGCACACTGGATAGCGTGGGCTAATACAGTATAGCGCCACCTAGTTTTTGACGTTCTTAAATATTTATTTTGCCGATCGGTCATGAACAATTGTGAGTCAACCATAAAAGATTTTTTGTAGTATTTTTGTTGATTCTCCAGTACATTACTTTAGTGTATCTTTGTTGATTTACGCGCACGCATCTCTCCGCAGGCGAATTTCTTTAATAAAACGGTTTTTTTTTACCCAATATAATTTACAAGAAAACCACAATGTAATATCAACCGAAACCTTTCGGAAGAATTGCACTAACTTTTAGTAAAAACCATACATAAACCTTTTTTGAGTTAGTCTTAGTTGAGTTGATTTAAGAAAATCGATCATTTACAGACAGACAACTTTTGACTTTTGAACAAAGACTTATTACAAAGTCCCCAAAGTTTTCACTACAGGTAGTGCAATTCTTCCGAAACAAACAGGTATTCTTACGTTAGCTTCACAGTATATTTTTAGCAATTTGATTTTTGTGCATAAAAATATACATAATTATAAAAAGATTGGCGATGTATATAATAGACAAAGTAGGAACCGACATAAGCTTGCGGCTCCTGCTTTGCGCCTTGTAAGAGTACGTAAGTCGTTTGTGGGTTTGGGTATAAGATTCTATAACAAAATTCCACAATCAATTTTACCTTTGCCATTACAGCAATTTAAAAATACTGTTAAAAAGAGGCTGATACAGAAAGCCTAATACCGTGGAGGCTTACATTGATGATAAGAATGCGTGGATATAGCTGCTCTTTGACCTTGTGCAGGATAGCTATGACAAAATGTAATTAGTATTAAGAATCTTCTTTTTTAAAAGAGCTCCACCGAGTTTCTTGCTGGCTCTTCTCGGTAGGACGGCTTTCCGAACCAGCAGTAAAGTTGACGATTCAAAAGCACTTGTTTACAAGTTTACTTGAATAAAGAATATTTTGAATTTGAATTGAATTTTGAAAGGTTAAATTTAATAGTGCGTTACAGATTTATGTAAATTGTGTTGAAGAGGTCGCGCAGTCGTTGAAAAACTCGCATACTAGGAGCTTTAGTCGCGTGCGCCGCGTAGTACAAAAGAGATACAGTAAAGTAATGTACTAGACATAAGTAGATCTACAAAAATAGTACAAAAAAGTCCGTAACAGAATGCCTCTATCTCTTATGGTTAAGTCACAATAACTACTTTTATAAAAGTAATAATAAAATTATTTTGCTATAATCCGCGATACATTTCGCGATTGTATCGCGGATTATAGCAAAATAATTTTATTATTACTTTTGTATTATGGATTTCCGCAAAGTAACGCCTAATTCTATAAACTACTTTTATGTCCAAAATTTCGTATAAACGTTGCTACAGAGTCCACCGGAACCAGCTAAATTTTGAAACGGGTTTTTGAGAAGAAAGTCTGCGAAAATCAGATCTAAACGCTACATTTCCTTATGTCTTTTATACTTAAGTTCATTCTAACTTAGGCAACATTATAAGTATGCTTGATTTCATAGTTATTCAGTTTCATCCGTTATGCAGAGCATTTACTAATTAGATGTGCCGAGGGAATTTGTATACTGTCTTGTTTCGCTAGAGCATGTTAGGGTGTTCATTAAAATATACACTGACTGCATATTATTTTTTGTTCTTAACTTTTAATGATTCTACAGTAATATAGTAAGTCATATTTGTGTATGTAATTTAACCCTTCGCAATCTTTTCAATTCTACTCCTTTTTCAACCCTCGCTCTTATCACGCTTTCTATTTGTGAAAGTACACTAAAATAAAATGAACACAGAATAAATATAAATCAAAATAAAACGAGCCCATAAGGTCTTGGGTCGTAACATCTTCACTTTCTCACTATTAAACTTGTATTAATTCACTATTCATTTTTAGTTTGACTTCACTGATTAACCCAAAAATATACTTTTGCTAGAAACAACGTTCACGACGACAATCGAAATAATCTCGACAGAATCTCTCTAATTACCGCAAGTTTCACTATTTAAGGCAATCCCCACTCATACAAAAGTCCTTACCCTCGCTATCGATCACTCAAAAACCTCATTTCCGGTATAAACAACAACACAGTTTGTCATTTGACTATTTCTTATTCCAACATTTTTAGTGTCTGTTACATAAATATATATAAAAACAATATAAACTGAGCAATTCAATTAGGATACACTTTACACTAGACTTTGATGTCTTTCGACAACTCGTATTGCGTGACGCATCCGTAAACATCGTGTTATCAAAACACAGTATTGCTAACACTTTCATATTGCTTGTATGTAGCCCGTCAATACGCACTGTAACAGCGTAGTGGATCTAAGTATCAACTGTTCTCAGAGAGTGGAGGCATTTGTCCACCAGTGGACTATAACCGTGGCCAACCATTTGGCTGCGGGTGTAGGACGAGAACCGGGTAACTGAGGCGGTCATCTCTTGGCGCTCGCCGTGTTTGTACCCCGCACGCGAGGACTGAGTTAAGCGGTTGGCCTTCTTCTTCTCTTCTTTCTCAACCGGTGCACATTCACTGCTGGACATAAGTCTCTTCATGGGATCTTCAAAACACACGATCTTATGCCGCTTGAATCCAGTGGCTCCCCGCGACCTTTTTGAGATTCCATCGCATCCATCGCGTAGGGGGTTTACCAACACTGCGTTTTCCGATGCATGGTCGCCATTCCACCTTGAGACACCAACGCCTATCGCAACTTCACACACACACACGTTGAGCTTTGTGAGTGACTCTGGTTTTCTTACGGATCTCCTCATTTCTGATTTGATCAAGTAGAGACACTCCGAGCATAACCCGTTCCCTCGCCCGCTGAGTGACTTTGAGTCTTCTTATGAGGCCCATAGTCAGCGAACACGTGTCAGATCCGTAGGTCATTACGCACTGTTCGAAGACTTTGATCTTCAGGAACGGAGGTATCTCGCGTAGCTTCTCAAACGCTGCCCATCCGAGGAATGGTTTGCCTATAAAAACTATGTTACCGACTATAATCTGTATAGTCAAATTAGCGCTGCGCTATTCTATAAACTTCAATTGTACCAAAGTTTATAAATATTGCTACAGAGGATTAACTGCAAAAGTCCAACAGGTAGAAAATAAAATACTGACAAGCAGACAGACTGATCTTACAATATTCGTATGGATGAGTTGCAAATAGGACTGATGTCGGTATTCACGCTGAAATTTCTAATCATTTTGAAACCTGTACGTAATTTGAAATGCAAATACTTTGATGCATGATTCATAAGTGTTCATGCTAAGATAATGGAAGCTGCGGGCCACAGATTATATAACGTAACAGTATCTTATCACAAATAATGGAAGAGGTGCGAGAATTGCCATGTAAACACAAAAAGCATCTCCTCAATGATAGGAAAATATCATTATAATAACTTTGTTAATTACCTTTTTAAAAGAGATAATTCCCAGGAGGCTTAAAAGCTTTCTATACCATGCCTAAACAAACGAATTTAGACGCCTATGGATACTGTCGATTCCTAATGAAAATTGACCAACACAAAAAATACTCTGCCTATAGTTCTAAGACTGAACACAGATAAATCTTAAAAAGTATGAAAATTATTACTCCTCGTAGCGCCTATTTGTATCTATAATTATTACAAATCAAAGTCCCCATAACCTGTCTGTCTGATTTATATAATTAGGTGTTACTTTGCGGAGATACATATCATCATTCTCCTCCTGCCCTTGTCCCACTCTAAGTGGGGTCGGCACAAACATGTTACAAACATGTTGTCACATGATTTGGCTTCGTATTTTACGATCGGCCGCCTGCCTGACGTCAACTTACCGTAGTCGCCTTTTACGACACCTCGGTAAGAAATAAAATATATATAATGTTAAATGTATAGTGGACTATCCGTTTTTTTTTTCATAGCCGATACATGCAGGATTCTTATAAACGCATGCACAAACCTCCACCGTCGCCACCACAATACTCAAGCACTACACACGTTCACTATCACAACCCCAACAAACGTTTCGCCCCGCAACCAAAGCATCATCAGAAGATAGCTTCCACGATGTGCGGCTTTGCGATTTTGTCGTGTGAAATAATTTTATTATGAATTTTGTACCTGCCTGTTTGATTTTCTCAAAATCCACAAATAGATTTTTGTAAGGTTTTTATTGAAAAAATATACATTTATTGAGAAAGGTTTAAGTTAGTATGTTACGGTTTTATGTAAATTGTTTTAAAGAGGTCCCGCGATGTAAAAAATCTTGCCTGCTGGAAGTTATAGTCGCGTGTGCCACATAAACCATCGGCGATACTACAAAAAGTCCGGAATCGCATGTCTCTATCACGCGGAAATACTTTGTGACAGATGAATTCGCAAGCACAGCGAGTAAAATCTAATTCAAAATCACCCCTATTTCCCGTTTCATCCGTGCACTTTAAACAATTGTCTGAACTCTTATCTCTGTGATAATAAATTACAACCCCTTTGCACTTACCCTGGCAATATTTTCCAAATTTTATAAGTACTCAAGCAATAGAAGAAAATTTATAGTACTTGTAACAACACCCCTGTGCTCAATTCAGAAGATAACCCTGCTAAGTTATATTTATTGTGAAGCTTTTCACAAATTTTGCGGTAAGATTAATTAAATTTATACATATAAAAATGTGGGTAGCGTCTGTAGGTTGCTGGATAAATTGAAACTCGAAGTATAAAACAAGATTTTATTTATTTTCTTTCCAGTATATATACATTAATAGATTGAGAATAAACTTTGTATTATTTGTTATTGAAGTAAAAACTTCTTTAGCGGCTACGTCAAGTGACTTGATCGAACATTCGTATGACGGAGAGGGGTGGACCGCCGGGCTGGCGTAGGAGAGGAAGTATTCCCCTTCCTTTCTACCGCGCGGTGAAAATGTATGTTTAATTATGAATGGAAACTGATTTTTCTGAAAAGAACTTTTTGATTTTAAATAATTGTAATAGTTCTGAAGTGTTAAATTTTTAATGGAATATAACATTGACGTGTTTTTGTACGAAAGCGTACTAAATGAATATTGTATTTCACCACGTAAATGATAGTACTTTTATACTGGTAATAAAGCAATTCGTGCAAAATTTATTCCTTAAACATTCTAAAGTATCAAAATGCACAACGTTAATGTTCAAGTTTTCACTTCTGCTGGCATTTCCAGAGTGCAACCCGTTTTTTTTATGCCGACGAGACAATTTTTGTCCTATATGTTAGCTATATGCACTATTTTCATCAATATTTTTACACCAAATTCGCCGTGAAAATATAGCAGAGTAACTATCGCTTTATAATATTAGTAGGTATGGCATAAATACATTTAAAGTAAAATATATTAAACGTTTTTTTTTTAAATTTTAACGAGTGTAGTACCAATTTAATCACTTAAGTATATATCAAATCAAATCAAATCAAAATAATCTGTATTCAAATAAACCATTTCAGGCACTTTTGAATCGTCAAGGATCAATATGATTAATGAAGCTACAACTGGTTCGGAATGTTGCTCTTACCGAGATGAACCAGCAAGAAACTCGGCGGTCAATCTTTTGAATATTTTCAATTATACATTATTAAACCGCTGCTTGTATAAAGCTGAAAGGATTTTCAAATCCAGGCTTTCTTATCATCCAAATAATCTTCAATTGTGTAATATGCTTTATGTATAAGCATATTTTTTACACTTAATTGGAATCTTTCTGTACACCTATATCCTTTACAATGCAATTTGTGTTTTATCCCATATTCCCGAAAGATAAATGCGATTTTCTTATCTTATATGTTACGCCAATGATCTTCTTATACGATTAGTTAATTAAATAATTGAATCAATTCAATTTTATTTTTATAGACTATCGGCTGAGTTTCCTACTGGTTTTTCTAGGTAGGAGCAAACTTTCGATGCAGTAGTGAGCTTCTTTAAAAATATTTAACGTAGCTAATAAAAAAATTCACGATAGTTAAAGAGACACTTGGAAGTCAAATCAAAAATAATCTTTATTCAATTAAGCTTTTTACAAGCACTGAATCGTCGAGGGTCGATTAGATTTAATGAAGCTACAACTGGTTCGGAATGTTGCTCTTACCGAGAAGAACCAGCAAGAAACTGGGCGGTCAATCTTTGAAACATTAAAATTTACATTATTTAACTGCAGTCTTGTTTGAAGCTGAAAGGATTTTCAAATCCGAGCATTTTTATCATTTAAATAATCTTCAATTGTTATAATATGCCTTACGTATAAGTATACTTCGAACACTTTATTTAAACTTTTCTGTAGATACGTCCTTAATCCAATGCCATCAAGATACATATCTTACTTAATTAAGCCTAATTTTCAATTCGGACAGTTTGATACTAAACGTGGGATGTAGACTTTGATGAGCTGAGAGACAAACCGGGATGAGTCATACCTTCATACGCTAAAATTCTAGGCCACACTCTGTTCACTTTACTTTCTAGTGGTGTAGTAATTCTTTCAATAATAAATGAGGTTACCCAACTTTGTACGCGTACCATCTAGGGATGTAACTTAGAGCGAAAAGATCGATTAAAAAATAATCGACTTTTCACCCTTCAAAATAAATCGATTGATGAAAAAAATGATAATCTCGAAAAGAATCGATTATTATGTAATCAGATTTCTTTCTGTTTAAAAATTGTTTTTTTTTATTTTAAAAATTAATTAGAATGAAGACAATAAAATTAGACAACTACGAATATAAAATAACCACTATAGCGCGGAGTAAAGTACTGGTGGCGCCAAATGTTTTTGCAGTCAGTAAAATATATGCGTTATGTCGTGTTAAAGAGGGTACTTAATATAGTCCTTTTAAAATGTTTAAATAATCGATTATTAAAAACGATTATTGTGATAAAATAATGGATTAATATAAAAATCGATTTTGTTGACATCCCTAGTACCAACTCTCCGACTTACACACTTAAAAACTTTGAATGATACCATCTTCTATCTCAGCTAATACAAATACAGCTTTAATATGTAGTACATAGAGTTTAAATTCGTCATCACTACATTCAAAAGGGTTTCACACGCCAACTTCTGAATTAGGTATGTGCTAAGAGCTTATTGCAGTTTACGGAGAATACCTAACCTGTTGAACTACGTACTGCACATTTAATTATGCAACATATTACTTGTAGACGTTGTTTTACCAGCTGCGATAGCCCAGCAGTGAGACCTATATATGTAAAGAGAGATATGATAAATGAGAAATATATATGTAAGTACATCTACCATTGTCCGTCACCCATAACACAAGTATTAAGTTACTTACTTTGGGGACGGACGATCATGTGTGTAGGTGTCCTAAATATTTATATTTAATGTAGTAGTGAATGTTTGTAGTGCTTGTGTATTTTGGTGGCGGTGGTTACGAATACTGTATGTATCAGGTAAGTATAAGAACGGATAGACGACTCTACATTTAGCGTTATAAATATTTTCTATTTACCTTATTTTGTTATATTCATTTAGAAGTAAGTAAATATCGGCCTGTCACAATCCCACTGTTGGGAATAGGCCTCCTCTCTCCGTTTCTGGAGAGAAGGGTTGGAGCTAGGACACCCACCATGCTGCTCCTATGTCGATTGGTAGGTTACACATATCCCCAGAATTCTCTAGAGATATACAGCTTCACAGGAAAACGTGTGAAAAATTGCAAATATCATCACATAAGTTTTGAATAGAAAAACAAATTTGTGCCTGCCCGAGGTTTGAACCTATGACCCTTGGAAAGAGACATGTGTCGTACAATTTGACTGTTATAACTCTAATCTGTTATCTTAATCGATATTTAAAAGGCATTAAATATTGATGTGACAACATATTGCGCGACAGACATTTTTATATACTTTTTATGTTTATGTATGATAATTTTGAATTAATGATAATTCATATGTGAGATTCAAACATTTTGGTATATCTTGTCCACTATCTTTTATTTATTAATATTCTTTAATTCTTCATTTAAAATTCTTAAACTTTTAAGGTTAACCACAAAAAGCGTGAGATATAAAACTCTTCCGTAGTTTAAAATTCGTTAAATATAAAACTAATGAAAATTAATGTTTAAATATTTACGGAAACTTTTAAATCAATAAATAGTTTTTTTTTTATAATTTAATGCATTTCCTTATGTAACTTTTATAACATATATGACTAGTGGTGCACGTGACTACTTACCGCCAACTTAAGCGTTTAAGTACTCTCAGTAGTGTTGTTTTCCTGTTCTCCAAAGGGAAACGGTATTTTTTATATATGCTTTAATGGTGCCACATCTCATCTATATTGTTCCGTCAAATTAACCTTGAAAGCGTAACAGGAAGACAGACAGACATGCAGTCTTTCGTATTATTCAATCATCATCCTCCTGCCCTTATCCCACTCTAAGTGGGTTCGGCACAACACGTTACAAACATGCTGTCACATGATAAATACGTAGTATGAAATACGTAGCCAACTACGTATTTTACGACTGTATTTTACGTATGACGTCAACTTATCTTAGTAGTATTTTACGATCTGAAATTAAGGTGGTCTATTCTACTCAGCCGGATACCACACGGCGGAGTCTTTCGTATTATTATATTGTTATTATATTACCATGCATATATTGACCGTGAGATTGTTACAATAAAAAATAGTATCATCTCTCAGTTCAGAACGTGACGATAGAGCATCTACTAGCAGTATTGAATCCATGTTCAGCGACTGATTTCTACTGACATAGCTCAGTTATTTAAAGCGCTTATTCTACGATAGCACTTTTACTGCTTTGATTCGGCTACTAAGCAAAAATACATACGACATTTGACTTACCTATTGTGATATATATTATTCACTGTAATCAATGTACAGTAATTATTTTAGCAATGAAAAAAAACGTAATTTTTTCAATAGAATTTTAATTAAGATATTAAAAGATATCATCGTCTCGAAAAACTTGACTGACTGAAGAATTGCTACATCGTCCCGAATCGCATATTAAATCTCTCTATATTTATATAACCTATTAGTTATCTTTCATCGTGTTACTACCGGATACCTGAAAATAGAAGACGATTATGAGAATTATTAAAGGAGATAGAAATATAGAGATGCTAGCTGTACCAGCGTAAAAATCATTGTCTCACAAAATTGTTTCTCAATTGAAATTTAGAACATAAAAGTAGGTATTGTGAGTTACCCATAAGAGATAGATAAATGCTGTCACGGAATTTTTTTTAGTATCTTTGGAAATCTATATATAGCTTTAATAATAAATAAATATATGGGACGCTTACACACACGGTCATCCGTCCCCAAAGTAAGTAACTTAATACTTGTGTTATGATTGACGGTCAACTGGTTGAAAATGTTGGTCCTTGGCGGTAATCGAACCCGCGACCCGCGGAGCTGGGTCACTACCCACTGCGCCAACGGGTCAGTCAAATACAATAATACAATAAAAAATTTAATATATTACTTTAGTGTATCTCTGCTGGTTTACGTATAACGGTAATGTACTAACCTAAATCTTCCTTCCACTATCTTCTAGTAAAATTGTATAAATATCCGTTCAGTCGATCGAATACAGACATACGATTTTTAGGGACTTTATTTTATAATAAGTCTAGATATATATCAAAAGATCGAAAAGTGAATTAATGACCTCAAATTGGTCGCTGGTACAGGTTATTATTATCGATCTCATTGAACATCCAGACAGTTGTAACACCGCAAAAGGTCTCAGGTGTGTCCCCAATATGTAACGTTTTCCCCCCGTACCCTTTGTACATATTTATGTACTTCATCATATTTATAATTAATATTATTTAAATGGGGTTAGAGCGCTCGCACTCTACCACTGAAATACATAAAACAAGCGCATAAGCGCTAGCGCTTTTAAATTTATATATTTGGCACGTGATTCGTCTAGTTGGTTAGGACCCATTTAACATTGTGATTGTAATAACTCAAATCCTTTTAGAGCGTCAGAGACCACAGATTCATCAGATTAGAGGAGTAAAATAAACATAAATTAATATTAGTTATTGCATAATATTCGCACGACCCATAAACAGGTTAAATATGTTCAATACATGAACAGATCCCATATATTTATTACATGAACGCATCCTATATATTCATTACACGAACGCATCCCATATATTTAATACATGAACAGATTCTATATACATACTTATTGCACGAACCGATTCCATATCTTTATTACATGAATATATTCTTTATGTTCGATACATATATGTTTATTACACGAATCGAACCCATGACATATAATAAAAAAAATGCTGAACATTCAGAAGGTTGAATGTTCTTTATTGTAATATTTCATAAATAGCCATCAGAGAGGATATATTAGTTTAGATATTTTATATTTAATTATATATTTGTTTGCCATCAGTATGGGTCTTAAAGTTATATAAATAATAACTGAAATAATGTATTTTAAAGCCAACAGAAGGATCACTCGAGTAACATATTGTAAGTTTCCTTAAACCATCCCGATGGGAAGTTCAAGATAATGGGAAGATGAAGATAATTTTTGAAGCCATCAGAAAGATCATTCACTCGATCTAATACCTAACCCTTAAACAACTCCGTAGAGCAGTTTAAGTAATGTGGTATCCTTCTCCCGTCTTTTATATTCTTCGGATATGGAAAAATATAAAGAGAGAAGAGATAGTCAGTAGCTCCTCACCCGCTACCAACGGTGAGCTCCGTCCATAGGATATGAGCCCCCCCCCCCGTAGGGTTAGGGTATGCAATTTATAGTGCGCCTGTGCCCTTGAGCACAGGTTATTTATAATATGTTTTATAAACACCCGTCATTGCTCTTAAAGAGAATGGGGTAAATGATAAATGAGGACCGTAGTCCAAGATAAGGCACGTGTGCCCGGGTTTAATACTAGGACCTAAGTCCAAATTTCATTTCAGCCGTAGCTGTTGAGTTGGCGTTAGCCATAATTGTTTTGATGAGGCTCAAAGCCATTGTTGATATAAATCAACCAATTCTTATAATAAGACAGTGCATCTTGCCAATAGCAAGCATTTCAAGCGGTACGTTCCGCGTTCGTTGTCACCACGTGTAGTGGAAAACACAATAGCACGAAGCTAAAACTGTACATGACTCCTCGGATATCACATAACAGTAAATTGTTGTAATCGTTGGCACCACGCGTAGTGGTACATATATTGTAGGTTTGCATATGACTCCGTAGAGATCACATATGTAATAGCAGGTTTTGTATTCGTTGATACCACACGTAGTGGCATAAATTGTAGGTTTGCACATGACTCCTCAGAGATCACATAACAGCAAGTTTTGTTTCGTACCACACGTGGTGGCAAATAATATATTTTGTAATTCATTACTCCGTAGAGCGTTAGCGTTATATTTTTATATTTCAATCATTTGCATTTATAGTGCAAGCACTATTGTGTTAAATAGTTATATTTATAATAAAATGTGTCGACGCACGCTTGCGTTGAATTCTTTTGGCTTAAGCACCATCGGCATACAAGAATTAGTTATTTATTTGTTACATGTAGCAAGCTACGTAAGATAGAGATATAGCACAGGCAACACTTTCTAAAGCTAGTCCGCAATCTTGTTAGTGAAGACCCGACCAGCGGCCCTATGACATGCTATAATGTCGTAAACATTCGTGGTATCACTGACACTAAGCTATGGGGAAGCCCTCAGAAGGACTATCACACGTCACATGTAGGTTTTATCCCGCACGCTCCATGCAAAACTATGAACAAAGTCCACAGTTCGATTCCATCACTGCTATGACATCGCTTCGGCTAGTAAACTAGACTCCACAACATCTAGCAACATTCGGTCGTGATTTCGGCACTACTGAAAGACAATAGACATCGTTTCCAACGCCAAATCATCAATCAGTATCATTTAAGAAACCACATTGTACCAGCACTACTTCTGGAGTCCTAGGCGTCCAAAGATCAAACAAGGCTTCACAGTAGAGATCGGAGATCAATACCGGCCTAAAATTCAATCCGTATCACCCAAAACTCACCAAAGTAACTCTAGCTGCTCTGTATCAAGACGGAAGACCATCATGATATTCACAGCCTGGAATAGACCGAGGCGAGGCTCGCTACAAAGACCGAAATCATTGCAGGCCTGAAACCATCAATCCAACACCAGTACTCACCAGAGTCTAATTCGGTACAGTGCCCAGCACCACTCAGCGAAGTCACCCTCACCAAGTTATTTTCAGGCACTATAAAGCGTTCGAGAATAATAATAAACTTGTAACATGTAATAAAATATTACATTAATTTTTTGTGAGATAAAAGACCGAAGTCTCTCACAACACCGTTCAGGCAAGCCGAAGCTTTAAATATATGCTATGGATCATGGCGCTACCCTGTACCTGGTACGGGAAACGTTAGCCTTCGCCTTTCAGCCGCTCGGCCGCAGCGCTCCCGGCAACGTCCGCCAGACATCCACCCACGTCTATTTCCCGCGACTGTCGTGACGTTCGGTCGCAATGGAAAATTTTAGTATGGAAAAATGAAAATGTATGGGAAAAATTTTGAAAAAATATTTTCATGAAAAATTTACAGATATGTAACGGGTATCGAAAACCAATTCTGAAAACCCATATAACATGACAAACAAATATTTTATATATATACATTTGTTAACATACTATCGCTTCAGTACATAACTCTACCAATATGTATGTAAGGTTGGAACCGTCACATTCAACCCCCTAAATTCTATGCAGTTCCATCGGAATTGAATTTACATCTCGTCACTCTCAAGTTCTTTGACCAATTCATGTTTCGGTTTTCGCAAAAAAAAAAAAAATTACAATTATTTTTGTTTATTAAGTATTAATTAAATAATAAATACAAAGAAAACTTAAATCTTACTTTTAAACATAAAGTTTTTAAAGTTCAATCAATTAATTTCATATGCTATTCTTAAATAAAAAATACTTCAACATAGCCATATTTATTTGTTTATTCCTATTCTGATTTTATTTTCTTTAATTGTGAAATTACAATCAATATTTCTTTAAATAAATTAATTATATAAACTTAAAATTCATTGATAATAACAGTAAAAATATCTGTACATTTTTACTACTACTTAAACCTAAATTAATTTTCCCCATAAAACTGTATGTATAATTTATATATAAATATAGGAATCATTTGTAATATTTTGATAAATGAATGGCATTAAAATTTCCACGTAGAATTTTGGAATTAGGATTCATCAACGTATACACATTTTTAAATGGAATCGCCCCAACAACATAAGGTCCTTCATATAAATATTCAAATTTACTAATCTCTTTTTTCTCGGCATTCGAGCGGTTACTTCTTTTTAGTTTAACCCAATCACCGATTTGAAACTCTATTAAGTTATGATTTTTATCATATATTGTTCTCCTTGTCAAGCTTGCATTTCGAAGATTATCACAAGTTTGCTTTCGAATTTCCTCTAGAGACAATTCGATTTTTGGTATACTCAACACTTTATCAAATGATAAATTATTTCTCTGACCGTATATCACCTCATTTGGAGTAAATCTAGTACTATTATGATAAGTATTATTATACAATTCTTCGATTTTAGGTAACAACGTTACCCATGACTTATGATTTTGATGACAATATGTTCTAAAGAGTCTCCCCAACTCCTTATTAACTCTTTCTGTTGTGTTTGGACGAGGATTACGTACAGTAGTGTTAATTAGTTTAATACCGAGTTCTTTTAGTCCTGTTTTAAACAATTTACTTATAAATTGCGATCCATTGTCAGTCATAATGCTTTTTATTTTTATAATAGCGTTAAATTGTTTTATTTTTGTTAAGCACGTTTGTCCTGTAGCCTTTCGCAATGTATATAACTTAATCAATTTACTGAAAGAATCTTGTACCACTAATATATATGTATAGCCAAAATTACCAGGTGGTAATGGACCATACAAGTCTGCCATCACAATTTCTCCAATGGAAGATGTAATAATTGATTGACAAGGTCCTACATACTTTATATTATCACTTTTCGTCAGTTGGCATATGTGACATTTCCTTATAATTGTTTTGACTTCGTCAGTCAATTTTTTCCAAAACATTCTGTCTCTAATATATTTAATTACTTTATACGCACCCTGGTGTCCCATTTCATTATGTACCTGATTCACTACGTCTTCACGCAATACTGCAGGCAAATAAACCACGTCTCTATGATTCGTATTAAAGTATATGATATCTCCTTTAAAAGATAGTCTCTTCTTATAACGATTGTTATATCCAGCAAGAATATCCTGTATTTCACTGTCTTCTTTTTGCAAAATTGGTAACCTTTTGAGTTGTATTAAAAGGTTTTTATTTTCTTTTCCAAGATACAATATTTCTAGCGATTTATTTTTATCCTCTTGCACTTTATATCCATTTGATGGGTACCTTGATAATATATCGGCGACCACATTACTTTTGCCATTAATATATTCGAAAGTATAATCAAATTGTTCTAAATAGAGTATCCATCGAGTAACTCTACTGTTAAAAAGATTCCATGTTTTTACAAAAAGTAACGACTTATGATCTGTCCGTATTGTGACTTTAGAGCCTCTCAGGTAAGTCTCAAATTTCTTCAAACAATTAATAACAGCATAAAATTCTTGCTCTGTTACTGTCCAATTCAATTCTGCATTTTTGAATGCTTTGCTATGAAAACTTAGAATTTTAATTGCCCCGTCATCTCCGATTTGGTACAAATAACCTGCAAACCCCACTCCAGATGAGTCTGTTTGTAAATAATATTGCCTGTGAAAATCAGGATGTTGAAGCTCCACAGTGTTAATAAATTGTTTCTTTGTTAGTTCAAATGCAGTTTGTTCTTTTTCAGTCCATTTCCACACTTTGTCCTTTTTTAATAAATCATATAGAGGTATCATACATTCCGTATAATTAGGAATAAACCTTCTGTAAAAGTTGCATAACCCTAAAAAAGCTCGTAAATGCTTTATTTTTCTTGGAATTGGAAAGTTTTGGATGGCTTCGACCTTTTCCGGGTCTGTTCTTATGCCATGCGTTGATATAATAAACCCAAGCATTTTTACTTCCTTACATAAAAACTCACATTTTTCCAAATTACAAGTCATGCCTGTTTGTTCTAGTTTACTTAAAACTATGTTTATGTGTCTTATATGATTTTCTAAAGATCCAATAGTAAAAATTGCTAAATCATCTAGATAGTTTACACAAAATTCCCGGACTTCGGGCCCTAAAATTTTATCCATAGCACGACTAAAACTACCCACTGCAGTTTTAAGTCCTTGTGGTAATACATTATATACATATGATTTTCCATTGAACGAAAAACCTGTGTACTTTTTACTCTCGGCACTAATAGGAATTTGAAAATAGGCATTATTGAGGTCAATAATACTTATAAAATTACAACCGTGAAACGAATTTAAAACATCTAATTGCATCGGTGGTTTTTCAGTTTCAGCTATCATGAATTTATTGATTTCTCTCGCATCTAGTAAAACCCTTATTGAGCCATCACGCTTTAAGGTAAACGTAAGTGGGCTATTGTAAGGAGTTGAGGCTCTGGATATTATATTCATATTCTCCAGTTCCGTAAGTTTTTGTTCCATTCGAAGCCTATAAGCATAGGGAATTGGATATGATTTTTTCACAATAGGCTCCTCGTGTTCCATTTTTATCACATGTTCATAGCAATTACATCGACCGAGCTTATCGGTAAAAACATTTTTGTACTTATATAACATATTTATCAGTTTATTTTCTAAATCTTTACTAATTTTCATTCCCAATTTAATTATATTTTGATAATCGCTCAAATTATCACAGAAAAGCGCCATATTAGTAATTTTAGAACAATTGTTTATTAGGGGAATTGTATTTGTTGAATTTCCTACAGTAAACGTAATACACATATTATCTTTTTGAAGGCTAAATATTAATTCATTTTTCTTAATCCAATCAAAGCCCAAAATGACTGGCCGGGATAAGTTAGGTATAATAAGATATGCTATATCATAAAATATATTTCCTATTTGAGTGGGAACAATTACCATTTGTTGAATTTTTAAACTTTTTTGCCCTAAAGCTCCTTTTATTTGAGTGGGTTTAATTGGTAACTTTGATAGCTTACAATTTTTTAATTGAAGATACATATATTCAGAAATACAAGTTATATCGCTGCCAGTTTCAAGGAGAGCATCAACTTCGAAATTTAACAATTTAATATGTATTTCTGACCTTAATTGGTTTTTTGGATCTATTTCTTCACTATCCTCATATACATTTAGAACTTTATTTTCTAAAACAATTTTCGCAGCAGTCGACCTTGACATAAACAGCTCTACAACCCGTTCACAACACCGATTTTTTTCAAAACCAAGACCAGCTCTATCAATCTGTCCTTTACAAGTGACTGGTCTAAGTATTCCGCCTTTTTTTCCTAATTTTTGCCCCGGTAGCCATCCTGTTTGTAACATAATTCTTAATGCTTCGTCTCCTTTTTTAGTAGCTGAGACGGAGACGTATTTTTCAGCTACTAATAGTTTTGATGACTTTCAGAAGTTGCACTATTTTCTTGATTTTTGTTGATTTCTTGCTCCGAATCTGTTTTATCGCTATTAATATTATTACATTGAGTACCCTGAGGATAAAACTGACGTTTTGGATTATTTGTTGGTTTTTGCCAATTTTGTTTGTATGCCTGTTGGATCATATTTCTTTGCTCTCTTTGTTCCCTATTATGATATATCGTATCATTATTTTTTGATGTAATTCGCACCGCTGGAGTACATTCATCTTGTTTATTGATATCGTCAAGATGTCTAAGAAAATCCGTGGCTTCAAGTATGGTCTGACCCTTTGTTATTGCCCACATTTGTTGCACATTTTTAGGATAATGTCTTAGCATGTCAGACACTAATTGTTTCTCTGGTATCGAAAATGATAACATTTTTACTTGCGCTGTTAAATTCAAAAAGTGTCCGAGCATAGTAGGATGTATTGTTCTATCCCACTTGGCACATACAATGTCTCTTCTAATTTTGTTTTGCTCTGACTCTCCCCAATAAGTCACGAGGAAATCATTCCTGAAATCTTCTATTATGCTCCATCGCGGACTATATAATCTAGCCCAATCTCTAGCTTCACCTTCGAGACATTCATAAATCAAATCAAGTTCATTATTTTTATTAGGAATTTTCCGAATGTATGCTGTCAAATCCTCCAAAAAGGTTACCGGGTGGGTTTTTCCCTTGATAAATTTTGGTTTTTCGGCTGTTATGCTCATAATATTATAAATAGTTTTATCTGTAGCCACCGGAGTAATTGATGGAATGGGATCCGCTAATACTCTCTCTGGTTCAACTTGAGAAGGCTGCCTGATCTCTTTTTCTAATTTAAGAATTTTTTCTTCCATTGATCGACTAGTTCTTTGAAGTAATTTATAAATAACAGAAATTCCAGGACTCCTCCTAATGACTGGTTTAGTTTTAGAAAGTCTCCGAACCTTCTTCACTGGTTCTGTTTCCACCACATTCTCTTGAGAGTCTTTACTGGCGGGCAATTTCCTTTTCCTGCCCATCATTATAACTATTACTGACTTTTATTAACTATAGTCTGACGTTACACTTCACAATAGTTAGTGTACAAATTTTTCACTTTTAACAAGGTTATGCTCATTTATTTATTATTTTCTTTACCACGCCTCCATCTGAAAAGAATAAAGACGTTCAACCCCCAGATCCCAAGAATTTACCAATCTTAATAAACCTGTTAGCCTTGACAGTCTCTTTCCATTTCACGGACAGCAAATTGTAGGCTTTCGCCTACTTAATAACCTTATTTAAGCCGTTTTGACCATCCTGGTCACGGCACCAAATTGTAACGTTTTCCCCCCGTACCCTTTGTACATATTTATGTACTTCATCATATTTATAATTAATATTATTTAAATGGGGTTAGAGCGCTCGCACTCTACCACTGAATACATAAAACAAGCGCATAAGCGCTAGCGCTTTTAAATTTATATATTTGGCACGTGATTCGTCTAGTTGGTTAGGACCCATTTAACATTGTGATTGTAATAACTCAAATCCTTTTAGAGCGTCAGAGACCACAGATTCATCAGATTAGAGGAGTAAAATAAACATAAATTAATATTAGTTATTGCATAATATTCGCACGACCCATAAACAGGTTAAATATGTTCAATACATGAACAGATCCCATATATTTATTACATGAACGCATCCTATATATTCATTACACGAACGCATCCCATATATTTAATACATGAACAGATTCTATATACATACTTATTGCACGAACCGATTCCATATCTTTATTACATGAATATATTCTTTATGTTCGATACATATATGTTTATTACACGAATCGAACCCATGACATATAATAAAAAAAATGCTGAACATTCAGAAGGTTGAATGTTCTTTATTGTAATATTTCATAAATAGCCATCAGAGAGGATATATTAGTTTAGATATTTTATATTTAATTATATATTTGTTTGCCATCAGTATGGGTCTTAAAGTTATATAAATAATAACTGAAATAATGTATTTTAAAGCCAACAGAAGGATCACTCGAGTAACATATTGTAAGTTTCCTTAAACCATCCCGATGGGAAGTTCAAGATAATGGGAAGATGAAGATAATTTTTGAAGCCATCAGAAAGATCATTCACTCGATCTAATACCTAACCCTTAAACAACTCCGTAGAGCAGTTTAAGTAATGTGGTATCCTTCTCCCGTCTTTTATATTCTTCGGATATGGAAAAATATAAAGAGAGAAGAGATAGTCAGTAGCTCCTCACCCGCTACCAACGGTGAGCTCCGTCCATAGGATATGAGCCCCCCCCCCCGTAGGGTTAGGGTATGCAATTTATAGTGCGCCTGTGCCCTTGAGCACAGGTTATTTATAATATGTTTTATAAACACCCGTCATTGCTCTTAAAGAGAATGGGGTAAATGATAAATGAGGACCGTAGTCCAAGATAAGGCACGTGTGCCCGGGTTTAATACTAGGACCTAAGTCCAAATTTCATTTCAGCCGTAGCTGTTGAGTTGGCGTTAGCCATAATTGTTTTGATGAGGCTCAAAGCCATTGTTGATATAAATCAACCAATTCTTATAATAAGACAGTGCATCTTGCCAATAGCAAGCATTTCAAGCGGTACGTTCCGCGTTCGTTGTCACCACGTGTAGTGGAAAACACAATAGCACGAAGCTAAAACTGTACATGACTCCTCGGATATCACATAACAGTAAATTGTTGTAATCGTTGGCACCACGCGTAGTGGTACATATATTGTAGGTTTGCATATGACTCCGTAGAGATCACATATGTAATAGCAGGTTTTGTATTCGTTGATACCACACGTAGTGGCATAAATTGTAGGTTTGCACATGACTCCTCAGAGATCACATAACAGCAAGTTTTGTTTCGTACCACACGTGGTGGCAAATAATATATTTTGTAATTCATTACTCCGTAGAGCGTTAGCGTTATATTTTTATATTTCAATCATTTGCATTTATAGTGCAAGCACTATTGTGTTAAATAGTTATATTTATAATAAAATGTGTCGACGCACGCTTGCGTTGAATTCTTTTGGCTTAAGCACCATCGGCATACAAGAATTAGTTATTTATTTGTTACATGTAGCAAGCTACGTAAGATAGAGATATAGCACAGGCAACACTTTCTAAAGCTAGTCCGCAATCTTGTTAGTGAAGACCCGACCAGCGGCCCTATGACATGCTATAATGTCGTAAACATTCGTGGTATCACTGACACTAAGCTATGGGGAAGCCCTCAGAAGGACTATCACACGTCACATGTAGGTTTTATCCCGCACGCTCCATGCAAAACTATGAACAAAGTCCACAGTTCGATTCCATCACTGCTATGACATCGCTTCGGCTAGTAAACTAGACTCCACAACATCTAGCAACATTCGGTCGTGATTTCGGCACTACTGAAAGACAATAGACATCGTTTCCAACGCCAAATCATCAATCAGTATCATTTAAGAAACCACATTGTACCAGCACTACTTCTGGAGTCCTAGGCGTCCAAAGATCAAACAAGGCTTCACAGTAGAGATCGGAGATCAATACCGGCCTAAAATTCAATCCGTATCACCCAAAACTCACCAAAGTAACTCTAGCTGCTCTGTATCAAGACGGAAGACCATCATGATATTCACAGCCTGGAATAGACCGAGGCGAGGCTCGCTACAAAGACCGAAATCATTGCAGGCCTGAAACCATCAATCCAACACCAGTACTCACCAGAGTCTAATTCGGTACAGTGCCCAGCACCACTCAGCGAAGTCACCCTCACCAAGTTATTTTCAGGCACTATAAAGCGTTCGAGAATAATAATAAACTTGTAACATGTAATAAAATATTACATTAATTTTTTGTGAGATAAAAGACCGAAGTCTCTCACAACACCGTTCAGGCAAGCCGAAGCTTTAAATATATGCTATGGATCATGGCGCTACCCTGTACCTGGTACGGGAAACGTTAGCCTTCGCCTTTCAGCCGCTCGGCCGCAGCGCTCCCGGCAACGTCCGCCAGACATCCACCCACGTCTATTTCCCGCGACTGTCGTGACGTTCGGTCGCAATGGAAAATTTTAGTATGGAAAAATGAAAATGTATGGGAAAAATTTTGAAAAAATATTTTCATGAAAAATTTACAGATATGTAACGGGTATCGAAAACCAATTCTGAAAACCCATATAACATGACAAACAAATATTTTATATATATACATTTGTTAACATACTATCGCTTCAGTACATAACTCTACCAATATGTATGTAAGGTTGGAACCGTCACAAATACTCCAATTTCCCTTTCCATATCGACATTGTCAATATTCGCATTGAACTCTTATAACGTTCAATAACATGAGCGTATACCTACTGAAACATACCTATTTATTGGAACTACGAGCAAATGTGCTTATAAACCTTTGTACTTTGAAGCTCTAATTCACAAAATGTAAATGAATTCAAAGTATTTATATTTAAGTTGGCTTTTACAAGCATCTAAGAATGGAAACGTTCGGAAAGGTGTTCTTATCAAAAGAAGAATCAGCAAGAAACTCGGCGGCCATTTTTTTTTTTTACAATTTGATTGACGGTTATAAATTAATCGTTGCAGCTTGGTGCGTAGTTGACTGCAGTTAAGATATGCTACTGTCACTCAAATAATCTTCAATTGTATAGTGAGCTTTATGTAGCAGCATCGTTTTAAGATAATTTCTAAACTTCCGAATCAGTGGTAGCTTCTAGAAAACATTTGACGATTCAAAAGTACTATAAACAGTCTACTTGACTAAATAATATTTTGAGTTTGAGTTTGAATTTATGAGATAACCGCCATGTGGAATGTTGGCTCAACAATAATTCCTATTGTTGTGTCGGTTAACCGTCTGTTTGCTAAGAGCCTCGACCAACATCTTCAGAGGTTTTCGCTTAATAGTTGGATCAATAGTCGGATGCAAAATGCAGTATTGCTTGAAACGGCTCGTATTGTGAGGAAGTTCCTCACTCTAGAGACCTAACCGCCGGTAGCTCGGGATAATGCCCCACATCCGTCGGACAACGATTTTTTATATTTATAAATGCATTTTGATTATTTTTGTAAAAGGATTCATTCATGTAAAAGGAGTAACGCCAGATTTGACGTATTATAGGACAGAATGGAAGAGAAAAATATGTTGTGCCGACCACACTTAGTGTGGGATAAGGACAGGGGACTGATTTCATTTTTTTGTAATTAGAAATATTCAAACACGTAAAAAGTTAGTTTAAAGAAAAATAATAATAATTATATCCATACTCAAAACGTAAACTAAATTAATATTTACATAAATTAAACGAAGAAAAACATCGTCGTTTTAACGACGCAAAATTAATTAAAACGCGCAATATTCAATCGAATTATGAATAAATCGACTATTACTCAGAAATAGCTGATCGCATCGTGGGAAAACACCTGAGTGCCGAGAAAAATATCGCTCCCCGTAATGAAACACTCTTAAACGAACAGATGAGCGATGGTGACAGAATCTCACTCCGACGAGTGCTGGATTTCATTCCCGAGATGAATTCGGGCGATAAATCAGCAAAACTTCATTAGATTAAAATTACGTCGAAAGATATTATTAATTTTCTTGTCCGATGGAGAATCGATAAAAAAGCTCGATGAAAAACAACGAAGATTTTTGTTTATCACATAATTTTGTTATGTCCTTACTTATATTATAATTGCACAAGTCTGTCTGTTACAATTTAAAACCCAGTCCGCTGGAGCAATATTGACACCATAGTTGTTCGAGTTTCTCTCTGCCTGTTTCACAGCTACTCTGGTTGACCAGTATTGATGAAATTTGTTCCAATTGAAACATATACCGGCCTTCAAGCTGTCTGTCTGTAATCAATATTCTCAAAATCTAATAAATAGATTTTTATACTGTTTTTATTAAATGCAGTGCAATTCGTGGAGAACGTTTATGTTAATAGTACATTCGACGCAACGGCTAAACCAATTTTTATGAGACTTTCACTGGTAGATAAAGGGTTTTGTGGAGCAACATATAGGCTACATATCATTAAATTTCACGCGGTTCGGAATTTGGGCGGTAAAAAGTTTGTGACACACTTGTTTTCACGCGGGCGTCAAATACCTTTTTCCTTCGGAAACAGGATTTAAGTGTATATATACATAAATGGCGGTATTTTAACATTGACGAACATAAACAATTTGTATCAAATAAATTTAGAATCCGAGTTAATTATACTTTATAAGAAGCTATTCAAAGCGGAGCAAATTCTAAATAATTTTAAATTCACGCAATTTACTTACTGATTTATAATTTATATGATATCTTTATTGTAATCTAAAAAAAATCCTAATATATTTTACGCTTTTTATTTTATAGCTGATTATGAATAAATCAACAATTTATATTAATGAAATGTAATTCTCATAAATTTTAAGTCAATCAGGAAATCGATATATAGATATGAACGGAATATATAAAAACTAGTTTTTAGCCGCAACTTCGTTTGAATGGACTGTTTATTCCAAAACTCGACAACACTGCAAATATCTCCATAGCTAAAATCAGATCGTCCGGGAAGACAGAGATTTATAGTTTTCTCAAGAGCATAATTTAATTATTTTAGGAAATAACTCGAATAACTTACATGACATATATATTAAAATAACTCACTGAAATTTATCCAATAAACAAAAACCGAAATATATAAAAACTTTCTTAAAATTACTTTTACCGACGTAAGGCAAACAGCGTAATAAAGAACTTGTTATAATAAACAATTTACTGGCTTGACTTTGACACATTTTCGCTTTTCCTGTAGAAAAAACGGGTTTTTTATAGCCTATATGTTACCCGGTATATAACCATTAATTGTCTCAAATTTCATCTGTATTGGTTCAGCGGATTGGCCATGAAAACGTAACAGACAGATTTTCGCTTTTTTTGCTTATTTATTTAATTAAGTAGTTTATATTACCTATATTATAATTTATTATTGAAAATTGTAATCCCTTTGTTCAATTTATCTAGTAAACACTCATTCTTTTAGTATATAGTATAATATTGTTTAGCATGTCAGTCTATCCCTGTTGAATTTACAGGATTTCTGCAGCCTATACGTTACTTCGGTGTATGAGGAATATTTGTGCCAAATTTCATCACGAAAAGAAATCCAGAGCGTCACGATGATGGCAGTTTATTTTGGATTTAAATATTTCGGTTAATTTAATATTACGGACTTAATTATTACGGTTTTTATTATGAAGGAAGTTATATTGACGACAAATGCGATTTATTAACGCTTAAGTTGGCGCGAACGAAGTTGATATCACTAATATTACATTATGTAACATAAAGATATCATATAAGGAATCTGCTGCACAGCATAATTTATTTCCAACAAAGTTGCGCTCGTAAGTAATCAGAAAAGTTAAAATATCTTGGGAATTCGTGTTGTTTTAGCCCATCCCACTACCAAGAAGGATATTATCATAGGTGATATTAACTTCGGCACTAAGATCATAATTACTCAAACTCAATATATTCTATACTTATGGGTATATTAACCTATCCTTAACCCATATAGCGCCAAGCGAAAACAGTTTTACCCTTTCACAGGGCCATTCCAAGGGCTAATTATTAGAGGTGTAAGAGTAACGACAAAAAGCGTACCCGTACGTGTTCGTTACTACAACAAGTAGTACTCGTTACTATCGTATCGGTACTCTATTCGTTACTTTTGATACCTGCTACCATAGCATTAAAGTAACGACTCGAGTCGTATTCCCGTACGGTATGATGTCGGCGCGACATATTACTTACTTACTTGCATGCCTAACTGCGTAAAGCGTATTTTTTCATTTTTTTTACAAAATCTTGATTTAATAAGGAATTGTAGAATAATTAAAAGCACATGTTAATTGCAGGCGGATCTACTGGATTTTGAAAAGGATTTATTATTTTAACTGAGAGAACAAAATAGATATTGTTCGCTTAGAATGAAATTAACATAATATATGATAAAAAAATATTTTAAAGGAGATTTTAAATAATTTAAAAATATTTATTTTAAGGAGCTTAAAAAACAATAATAAAAAAACAAACATTGTTCTTCGTAAGGTTCATTTAAATTCACCGACAGTACACATTCAAACCACAGATTAGGTACCGTATTATGTAGTTACTAATACGTACCGATACGAAAGATGCGAGTAACGAGTAACGAATAGCATTCGTGAGTAACGATTCGGTACTCGGTACTAGATGGCGCACCCGTTACTCAGTACCGAATCATACGGTTTGCTTACGGCTTTAGTAATTATACCAAAATGGCGATTGTACCCAATCGATATATGATGCTTCAAAGATGTCACAACACGAGGTTTTTTAAAGTCGTTTTATCATTCAAAGTAAGCTAAAACCGTTTCTATATAATCTTGATACACAAGATGATACAAAATATGACAAAAAGCTTTAATGCTACTTTTAGCATTGTATCATTCTGAATCATGTGGCCTCCCTGGGAAACCAAATATGTATCAGATCTATACATGCGACCTCAACATGTGAACTTAATTCATATTAAATTGATACATAAGGCGCTTTAGGTGTTAAAAAATAGATAAACAGCAACAGTAACTTGTCTGTAGGTCTATTAAAGAGAAACGATCTCGTACATCGTCCTGTTGTATCTCAAACGGATTAGCATTTTCATAGAAACCTTCCTACAAATTTGACTTTTTCGTTATTTCCAATGATAATCGTTACATTTTAACCAATTAACAGAAAAACTAAATAAATAAAACGCCTTAACCTTTCTTCTGAATGAGTCTACTACTTATTAAAGAAAACCGGATGTTTTTGAGTTTATTGCGAGCAAACAGGGAGACCAGGGGAAGGAAGGACTTTGTTTCATCATACGTAATTATATTTTTAATAGGCAGATTACATAGAACCTAAACACACAGGTATTTGAAACCTCCAGAAAATGATGAAAAACATTAAATATACAATAATAATACAGTATCACTGAGTGACTTTATAAAAGATCGATATTAATATATGTATATATGATATCAATATATACATGCAATATATGTATATATTGTGCAATATATTGCAGGTTGCAGGTACACTCTTGGTTAAAGCAAATAATCTTAACAGTGTTTTGTCTTAGATATCACATTGAGTTGCATGAAATAATCTTTATAAATATAAAAACAAACGATAGTGAGTGCAAAGACAATAACAAGGATAGTATTTTAACAAAACCTTACTTTGTTTTTGAGCTTTTACGTTCAATGCAATGGAAAACGAATATACATCTATTCGTAGAAATGCTGCCACTATTTTCTGTTTCAAGATGATAAGGCTGACTGACATATGAACAGCCCGGCTGGTTGATTTTGCCAATTTTCACAGTTTATAAATTGTTATGTACGATATATACGGTTTATAATACCTTTTTACGGCAATTTCGAGTATACATAGTTATCCTGATGTAAGTAATGGGGTAGATTTTGTATGAAACGCAGGCTGTTAATATGATTACAAATGTCCATTATTTGCGCCTAAGGTGTCAAACTCCTTTTGAATAGTATAACAGACACTAAAAATAGGAAATAGTCAAATGACAATCTATGTTGTTGTTAATACCGGAAGCGGGGTTTTTGAGTGATCGATAGCGGAGGTAGGGACTTTTTATGTGAGTTTGGATGGGTTTAAATAGTGAAACGACGTAATTAGAAAGATTCCGTCGAGATTCTTCCGTCGATTGTCGTCGTGAACGTAATTTCTAGTTAAAGTATATTTTTTGTTGATTAGTGAAGTCAAGCTGAAAGCGAATAGTTAAACCGATAGCAAATGGCGTGGCAGACCACCGCAGTGCTGGGTTTCTGACATCAGAAGACACGTAGGTCGGGACTGCATGAAACGGGCACAAGACCACCGGGTATAGAAGGAGAGGGAAGTGGCCTAAGTCCAGGAGTGGACCGAAAAAGGCCACTTTGACGATCATGATGATAATTATTAGTCAGATAGATATAATTTAACCGGACACTATAAAAAATAAAATATTTCAATAAACTACGTAGATATATAACGACGATGACTATGAAATATATCAGTTACGTAATATCAGTCTTACGATATTTATCGTATATATCTTTCCATAATTGATAAGCTTTTGGATGTGGCATGGCTCCCATTTTAGATTCATTGTTTATATATAAAAATTGTAAGTTGTCTTGACTGCTTGGCGTCCATCTGATCGGTATATTACTGGATTCTGGTGTAGGGTTGCTGTAAAAAAATTACCATTAAAACAGTATTAATATGATACTCACTCGAACTGATGTAAGCTTACGGCTCTTGTTTTGCGCTTTTTGTATGTTAGGGGTGGGTAAACGATTCTAAATATAATAAAATTCGGTAGTTTAAAAAACTATTAAAATAAGACTGATACAGAAAATCTATTATACTTTTATTAATAATATAGAGGATACCAATATTTCGAACTCGTGCCGTGTGGTATCCGGTTGAGTAGAATATACCACCCTCTTTCTTACCGAGGGGTCGTAAAATACGACTAAGGTAAGTTGACGTCAGGCAGGCAGGTCGTAAAACACGTGGCCAAATCATGGGACAATATGTTTGTAACATGTTGTGCCAACCCCACTTAGAGTGGGATAAGGGCAGGAGGATAGTGACCAATATGTCAAATTCACTACTCTAATGATGAAATGTAAATAGTTTCAAGAAATATATTTTGAAAAAGTAGGGTATATTTTTTGAACCAGCAGTAGAGAGAGTTACCGATACGATAAAAGAACTAGTTTTAAAATTTATTGAATAATTAACATACGAATTTTATTTTTTTAACTTACCCATATTTGGCAAAATTTGTCCACAATGTCGTTAAATGGTCAATAATTTTTTGGTCATCTCTGCTAAAAACTAGTGGCAATAAATCACCGTCAAATAAATAAAAAAGATCGTCACCATGACTAGCGCCCCTTACATTCCAAAAACCACTGCGTAATTTAAGAAAGTTTCTCCCACCGTAATAATCAAAAATATAATTGTAAACCTTTGATTTATTTTTTCTTGTCAGATATTCCGCCTCGAATATTGCTGGAATTTCGAAATACAAATGCGTGTATATTTCCGACACGTTCACGATATTTTTTAATCCAATGCTGTCATCACCGAAGTAAAACCTCTGAACTTTCTGAGCCACTGTCCTAGCTTCCTTTTCTGATTCAAACTTTAAGTCAGACGCGAATAAATACCTCCCATGTCTTTCACTAAGTGATTCTTCAGTCTCCTCGGCTACTAACAATATTCCCTCATTACTTGTAGTTCCATATATGACGTCTATTTCTTTGGGATTATTAGCAAATATATTAAAAGGTAAATCAGTTATGACAGGCTCTATCCCCGTTATGCTATCTTCAACACATGGCAAATGAAGAAGCTGTGTGTCGAAATATACATCTAGTGGTTTTTTCACTTTTATCATGGTGATATTTTTATAATCCATCTCATAAAATATTTTGTAAAGTTCATTTGGATCTTCACTATTATAGCCAACTGCCTTTGCTAGCAGACTAGCAACCCAAATAGGATTTCTATTAATGGACCAGTTCGATACTGAGGTACCACTTTGAATTATTGCTCTTTTAAAAAGACCATTAGTTATTTCACTAGCTAATAATATTGATGCTGAGGTACCTCCAGCACTTTCTCCAAATATTGTAACGTTATCCGGATCACCTCCGAATGCAGCAATATTTTTTTTCACCCAACGTAGAGCTGCAATTTGGTCTTTAAGCCCAGCATTTCCTGGTGCATCCTTTATTTTTAAACAAAGAAAACCAAGTAATCCAATTCTATAATTAAATGTGACCATTATGACGTCTTTCTTTACTAAAAATCTTGGGCCGTAAATAAGTTTACCACCACTTCCCATCATAAATGCTCCTCCATGTATATAAACCATTACAGGCAAAGGTCTTTTGCTCTCTAAACTAGAAGGTACATATATGTTTATTTTCAAACAATCTTCAGAGCCCATAACTCCAAAAATAGTATTTTGTGGACACATATGATATTCGTCTACTGCTTTAAAAACTCCTTTCCATGAAGGTGGTAATCCAGGCGCCTGGAATAGTAAAACTAAAAAATAGATTGTACAATATACGCATTGACGAGCTGATTGAATTTATTAAAGAAAAATTTGGGACTGTTGAATAAATGTAACCAGATGCGCTTGCGAACCGTGCAAAAGTAAGAAGGTTATCTATTTCAAGTTTTTCATTTACATGATTAAGTTACAGTCTTGTATAGAGCTGGAAGGATTTTCACATCCGTAACTATGTAATTTGCTTTACGCATAATCGTATTACTTAATCTAAAGCTTTGTGTAGATAAATACGATGAGCTGTCCGTGCTATTTATACCATGAAACCACGTGACTCGCTTATTAAAAAATTCTTAATTTTACTGTAACGTTATAATAAATATTTACATATTATTGAAACTATTATTTTTGAAAACAACGACCGCGGAGTTTTTTGCTGGTTCGTCGCGGTAATAGCACCATAGCTGGTTCGGAAAACCAGCTGTATCACCATTGACAATTGGACGATTCAAAAGTGCTTGTAAAAGCCAACTTAAATAAAGAAATATTTGAATTTGATAGGTTTAATCTGATTTGGATACATTCAAAGTATTTCAAGTACCTTAAACCTTGTGCTTTTATTGCTCGTTGCGTATGGAATCCCTGCATATTCGTAAAACGTTCCATCTTTACTTATTTTCCCGACCAAAGTGCCTTGCTCTACTGTTACTTCCGGAGCTGGCTCATCAACCATGTTCATAACGAACAAACTGAATAGCACTATCTTCTTGCTATAATCTGTCATGATTTTCACATTTTGAATCACAAAATTTTTATTTATATTTATTAATACAACCTTTTCATTTTTACCGCACACTCAAACATGTAAACTGTTTTATATTAAAATGTATTTGTTTATACTGCTGTTATACTTATTATATCTTTATTGATACTGCTTCTTTGATGTCACTAATTTCTTTTGCTTCATAGAATATAATTATTAATTGTTTTTGTATATCTACGGCACAGATTCCACTTTAGTTTGGAATTCAACTGTGAAAAATCATCAAATGTTAAATGAATGATTTGTATATAGTTTTGATTTTCAAGGAATTTGTCATCCATCCGAAAGTACGAAAGTAATGAAAGATTATTTTGGCATAATGTGTAATTTAAGATAATCCTAAATATAGGAATCACTATACGTTCTCATACCTTATATAATATATGCAGGATTAGTGCGATTAGTACCTAAATAAGAGACGATACTAAATCGCTTAATAATCGAGTTTTGTCGAGATTGAGCGCGTCGTGCTGGTGTAGATGTGAGGTATGAGAACGGATTGTATTTCCTACACTTAGCATTACATAGACTTTCCTAAATTGTAGTTTTTAACAAAATAATTCTGTAATCACTTTTGTTACATTTCATTTAACGCTTAATCTAGTTCACAAAACACTAACTCTCGTATAATTTTCACAGATCTAAAACCATCTATCTATACGAACTCAGTAAAATGTCTGGCTGGTGTCGGTTTAAATGCATGAACTCGATTTTATACACATCCGATGTGCGAACGCCTTACCACTAAACTGATATGCTAAATTAGGCGCGAGATAAATTTAAATTATCGTAGTTACATATATTACTTAGAAAACTCAAGGCCATTGTGATTCAGAATTTATATAACGTTATGATTATCTAACTCATTCATACTAATACATAGTTTATACAAAACAATTTAAATTTTAAAGTCAATTCAAGATTTTTGGAGCACTACAAGTATTAATTTATATATTGACATTTCCATAATTGTGAAATCCTCTTTGTCTCATACATATATATTATACCTATGTGGGGTCGGCACAACATTTGTAACATGATTTGGCTATTTTACGACCGGCCGCCTGCCTGATGTCAACTTACTTTATTCGACTTTTGGGACACCTCAGTAAGAAAGGTGACACCCCTCGGTGAGGGGGTCTATTCTAGTCAGCCATCACACGAGACGCAGCAGCAGGGTCATATCTGTACCCCTAGGGGTGGCGGGGTACGGGCCTCGAGGCGAACCTCCTTGCCGGGCTGGTCCTCACAGGCTTGTCGCCTGGATGGTGTTCAGGCCTGTTGGCCCAGGCCACCTCGGTGATTTGATGGATGTCTAGTTCGGTGGGGGTTGTCTGGGAGTGGTAGCTACCAGACCGCGGTGACCACACGAGAAATTCTCTTTGTCTGTCGGTTTTTTTTTTACTTTCACAGCTGGCATTTGACTGGACACTGAAGAAAAATATACGATGTTCGGTAAAATTAAATTATGGTCATTAATGGATATTATGTAAGGATAAAGCCGCACCCGTAGAATTTCTTGCTAGCTCTTTTCGCTACAAACAATTTAACATATCAGCAGTAGAGTCGACGATTCAAGGGCACTTGTTGATAAGTTTTTTTGAATAAATAATATTTTGAATTTGAATTAGAATTCGAGGTATTTCGACCATATATTTGTCTCCAAATGTCGAAGCGAGCGAGCGACCCTGTCCATTAACCGATAAGTTATTGACTGATCGAATCATCGCCATTTAAAGCAACTCAATATAGATGCCTGATAAGACATCGTTATCGCTATGATAGTTCTATCATGTAACAAACATCCTTGCAAACGTTATTATTATTAAATCTGGTCTGGCCTCCTGTCCAAGATATTACTTTAAAAATAAATTTGTTTTATTTCAGCCAAGTAACTATATTTTTAGCGAATAATCCATTTACAAGGGATGAGATGGGATGGAAAAATTTACGGTGTACCGATAAAAAAATGAGACTAAGTGAGTATTGAACCTAGCGAGAGTAAAATTAATAAAGGACTAAATAGGCATCTTCTAGTAAAGCTCGCAGCATCTCAGACTCACATATCAATATTAATACCAATATTATACATGTGAAAGTGTTTGTCTGTTATGAGGGTTGCACACCGAAAGCTAAACTACTTCGAAGCTAAAAGTTCGTGTAGATGCGGATCGACATAACTAACTTAGCTTTGCATATTTTAGTTAGCTCACATGGATTTGTTTGCATAGTTAGCTATGCTAGCTGAACTAAACTTACTTAGCATAGCTCTTAGTCTGCATCCTGGTTTACGCTTTGATAGCTAATTCGCTAATTCGATTTACTTTCTTATAATGGTAACTTATATACTGCGCTCAAATATAAAATAACATATAAGAAAACAATATAGTACATAATAATAACGTTATCGATGTAACAAACTCCTGGAATGTCATGTATTCGAGAGTTAATGTCGTTTCCTTTTACTTTTTTAAATAAGAATGAACAAGACTTAACTCGTTAGAAAACTAAACAAGTCATTTTATCCAAGTCCCGTGTCCGAAATGTTACTTGAATAAATTACGCGAGAGGCGTAAACTGTTGAATTTTAACGTGGCAACACTCGCGCCACTTACGAAATGACCTAAGCTGAATTTTAAATATTTCTCTCTTGCTTAGAGGGAATTGGACTATCACTACCGGGAAGACTTGCACTACCTTTTAGTAAAAACCGTACTAAAATCTGTTCAGAAGATTTTGAGAAAATCGATTACATACAGACAGACAGCTTTGGGGGACTTTATTTTATAATAAGTATAGATAGTATAAAAATAAATAATAATAATAACTCATTGACAGTATAAAATTGCGGGAATTATATTATACAGTTTCATTTTTCAGATGACGCCAACAAAAAAAAAACAAAGGAACATATGAAGACAAGTTTTAATAGCTATTTAATGTATTCCAAAGTATTTCTAAAGCTTTCCTAAAACAAAACAAATATACATAGATCAAATCACACGTGTCAAAACACTGCATTTCTATTTGTTCGCGGACCTGTAGGCATTGATTTACGATTTCGGTCCGTTTATTCGCAAATATAAAGAAAAACACAGTTCTAAACTTACTGGATAGTCAGGCACGCCATTTTATCATCGTCGCATGTCCGAAATTTTCTTGAATAAATTACACGAAAGGCGTAAACTGTTGAATTTTAACCCGACACCGCGCGTGACCGGCCCGCAGCGACCCGGGTTGAATTTTAAATATTTTATTCATTTTACATACATTTGCGAGTCTCGGTTACAAACGGCTTTCTGTGAAATTATAAGAGGGTAAGATCACGGTTTCTTTGTTAATAATTGATGTTTTTTTGCTTTTGTATGCGAAATCCTTTTTTTGCATAAAACTTGTATTTACGTTGCCTTTTATACTTTACTTTCTGACTAATAATATTTTATAAACCTATGTCGAAACATCGGTGATACTTCAATAAGGTGCAGTGATGGTTCAATAAGCGGAAATGACTTACGCGACTATAAAAAAAAATAACAAAAAAAAAAGTTTCAAATACTAATTGATTAAAATTTAAACATTTATCCAGTAATCTAACCCCATACCATATATAAATGCATTTATTTCTATATAGGTATATAGGTATATTAATTTAGTTTTTTTTTACAAATATAATAACTACTTTAATGTTCAAAATTTCGAAAATTCGGGAAAAGTCCCGTATATCACTGAATTCCATGCGGGCGAAGCCGTTGTTAGCACGACTAGTAAAGTATAAAATAATTCTCTCCGTTTTTCGTTCGGTAATAGGAAAAGCTACATTTACTTTACTTAAGCATAATTGTATCTGTCTTATTACTTAATTTGGTTTACGACTCGTATAATATAATTGTGAGCTTATTTTGTGTTTATTTATTACTAAATTTAACGATGGTTCAAAAAGGTTTATTTTGGATTGATCCCCAATTATAGTATCGGCTGATCGAAATTTGTTAGAGAATCGAGTTGAGTATTTTAGTATAAAATATTTAATTCTAAATATTTTTTTTGTCTTGAAACTTGAAAAATTGCAATTTATCTGATATCCATCGAAAATACTTTAAAGATACGATAATTTATTTAATTATATGTTTGGAGACTATTGACATTGTACCGAGGTCTATATTTATCCATATTATGAATGCGTAATTTTCGCATCAAGGGCTTGTCTAAAGGAGTATAAATAAATACGAATAATGCGCATATACCGGACTGATATGTAAGATAAAATTATTTTGTTTTTCCGGAAGTCGGAATATAGCACTTTGAGGGTACTTCAACGTTAAGGACGTTGTGAATAAAGTCGCAGGTGGATGATAGAAATTCAGACTAACCACATATTCCCACATCGGAACTATTTTAGAAAGGATCTGCATTCACGTCTCAATCGAGACTAAATCGTGAATTATTCTACTCAGTGCAGCTACGTGGTATCTCACAGAGTAAATTTCAAGTCGGGGTACTTACGAACGATCGTAGTAAAATCTTTTCGAGTTGAAAAATTACCCTCTTGTTTATATACCGACTATATATCCACTGTTTCATTCGCATCAACTCGGGCGTTAAAATTTCCGTAATTATGTACTACCAGTTGACCCGGCAAACGTTGTTTTGCCTTGTAAAATACTATAGAATTGTACTTGATTTTTGACGCATTGTGAATAAAAAAACTTTGATAGGTTGATAATAGATGGCGCTTTAAAATGTCATCCTATTCCTGTAGAATCAACAGGATTTTGATAGTCTATATGTTACCCTTGTGTATAAGGAATGACTGTGCCAAATTTCGTCGATATAGTTTTAGCGGATTCGTCCTGAAAGAGTAACAAACATCCATCCATACTCACAATTTTTCGCATTTATAATATTAGGAGGACTAGTAAGATTATCTTAATCACATTCATTTCAGAATGAAATATAATCTACGATGATTAATCGTATATTATTCCAATTTCCATCCAGTTAATAAATTATCCCGTAAAAAGCTTAGCCGAGTGTATCCCAGTTAACCTAAGACAATAATAAATCATCTGCCACAGACATGTCGCCGTTTTATCTCAGACGATGACGGATCATTCTATAAGTCTTTTACATTTCATTCATTCATTTCTTGAACCTATTTACGAAACTCGTGAGTGTTAAAGACACTAAAAAATATGGTTTTATAATTTGTATCGTTTTATAATATGATAGATGGCACCAAAATAAAGATTACAGTGATTTATCCTCCTGCTGTTATTACTTTTGTATTATCGATCTCCGCAAAGTAACACCTAATTGTATAAATTTGTTTAAGCATTTATTATTTTACACCAAATAAAACTATAAAAGAAATTTATCGAAAATTTCGTGTACTCGCTACTGACAACTGTTTTTCATTAAGGAGAACATAATTGCGGTAATATTGACACTCAACCAAAGTTCGCAACGTCGAAATGAAGCGAGTTTTGGCTTTTTTTTTAATAAAGATGCAACGTACAAGCGAACGTGCCTAAGTGGATGTATGCGGTGCAGTTGGATTGTGTTCTATTTTTGGAGACCTTACAATACTAGGTTTAGCCAAATTCCACTTCCTGAAATACTTTCAGATCATTAATTAACATATTATTATTATTACCTAAGTTAACATTAATTATTTTGTTATTACTATTTATGAAATTTTGACGTTCAAAAAGTGTATGTCACTACCAATCAATATTTTGAATAAAATGTTTGATGTGATTTGATTTTATATGTTTAAGATGGTATTAATTAATGTATATATATTTTTTACAGCCTTTTATTTTGTCCTTAAATATTTATGAAATCCAATTATTAAAGTTATTCAAGTAAATTTATTTCGTTCATTTTAAAAAAAAATATGTCAAAAACTTTTGGCATTTCTTTATTTATCTAATAAAATTTTCTTAAAAAAACCTCTTTTATCAAGTTTAGGACTCCTCCATTATTTTCGGAGGTCCATAGTAATAAAAATATTATTTTACTATAATTCGCAATAAAATAAAATATATAATGATAAACGTAAAGTGTAATATTTATATTAAACCGCTGGTCTTGTATGAAGATGAAAGGATTTTCAGATCCAGGCATTTTCATCATTCAAATAATCTTCAATTTTGTAATATGCTTTACGTATAAGCATATTTCTTATACTTAATTTAAACCTTTCTGTAGACTGGTCTAGTATGGATTGCGGAATTTTATTGTAGAAGCGAGTACCGAGACCAACAAATGAGTTGCTAACTCTGCTGAGATGCGACACAGGTATCACAAGCTTTTTCTGACCTCTCTTATGACCATGATATACAACAAATTTTGTTACATACATATGGATATTTTTCCTTACAAATAGAATATTACTTTATATATATATTGTGATGCTACAGCAAGTATGCCTATTTCTTTTTCTTTTAACTTATCGCGAAAGGACGTTGCTTCATATTATAAATAGCCCGTATGTCTCTTTTTTGAGCAACAAAAATCTTTTCTATATCGGCTGCTTTGCTCCACAGCATTATCCCATATGAGATAATGCTGTTGAAATAACTAAAACAAACAAGTCGCGCTGTTTCAACATCGGTTTGTCTAATTTTTCTAATAGTGTAAGCGGAACTAAGTCTTCCTGCGAGAACAGATATATGGGTGCCCTATTAGAGTTTATCATCCAAAGTTAGCCCCAAAAATGTAGTTGTATTTTCTTTCTTTAGTATTTTTAATCTGTAACTTTATGTCGGATCTAATTACGTTTGGTAACACGAAATTTACAACACAGTACACTAACGCTGCAGAAATTTACTAAAGCAACAATCGTTTCAGCTAGTAATTCTTTTACGGTGGTTTGTAAAGCATGCGTTTTACAAATCCAGGATGTGTTAGGTATCACAACCTACATTTAGCATTACAAAAATTTTCTTTAATCGCAATTATTCCAACAATATTATGATAAGTTTTTTATTGATGTATACGTGAGGTCACAAAAACCTTGTGATTCCTTTGTAGCGACTCACCAGAGTCAGCAACTCATTCTTTGGTCATGGTATCCGCCTCTACAATAAAATTCCGCAATCCATACTAGACCAGTTTACAGAAAGGTTTAAATTAAGTGTAGGAAATATGCTTATACGTAAATCATATTACAAGAGTAGAGATTATTTGAATGATAAAAATGCTTTGATTTGAATATCCTTGACGTAATGTAATATTAATAAGTAAGTTTATCGATTTTATAATGGATAGTCTATCTTGTGTACCGATCTCAATCTGTTTCTTATCACAGTTTATTTTAAACAATGTAATTTTTGTACATAAAAAATTAAAGAATTATAAAACGATAGGTGATGTATATAATAGACAAAGTAGGAACCGACATAAGCTTGCGACTCCTGCTTTGCGCCTAGCAAAAGTACGTAAATCGTTTATGGGTTTGGGTATAAGATTCTATAATAACATTCCGAAATCAATTTTGGCCATGCCATTACAGCAGTTTAAAAACACTGTTAAAAAAGGGGCTGATACAGAAAGCCTACTATACTGTTAAAGATTACTTAGATGATAAGGATGTGTGGATATAGGTGCACTTCGACCCTGTACATGGCAGTTATAAATAAATGTAACTAGTTCAACACTTGTTTACAAGTTTACTTGAATAAAGAATATTTTGAATTTGAATATCTCTGTTACTGTAACGTAGGGGTTGTGTGTAAGAGATCACTTCTAAGACCGCCCTTGCACTTCTGTTTGTTCTTATTTCTCTTGTGTTTGTTTACTGTTTACCTGGTGAACAATAAGGGTTTTTTATCATTATTATTTATTATTAAGATTATTTTGATTTGATTTCATATGACTTTCCAAAAATAAATGCGGAATTATTTCAAACTATTTTTTTTATTTTAGGTTATGTAAAAACTAATATAAACGTTTTGAGGCTTTTAAGTTCCTATAACTTAAAAATCTTAATATTCAGTTAAAATTTCTCAACTAACGGTAACAGTTGGATAGCGTATTTCCATTTCAAGAATCAATTAAAAATTTTAACACAAACTTAAACTTAAAAAAGTTTTTCGCGGAAAAGTGGCTGCTGCTAGAATATAAATTGTTAAAGATCTTACATTAATATTGTACTATACAAACTAATTAATTATAGTTTCTATTTAGTTAATTGTTAAGCTATTTTATCCCTTACGATTAAAGAATTAGGAGTAAAAATGGAATGTGAAAATTACGTGATGTTGCCAACTGTATATAAAGAACAAAATATCTGTAGAATTGACATTGGTGTAATATTTATTTTCCCGTAAAAAATTAAAGCCGTGATAGCTGATTAATGGAATGTCGTGTCTTCTATCCAGGGGTGCAAACCCCAAGCGGAACTTTGACTCCCTATTAATTCTTATCTGCGGATATTAAAAATTCGTGATTTGTAGTTATTACGGGGAGGAAGAAATCGTTGGAAATCTGCAAATAGTACATTCGGGATATATTTGATACGGATATGGGAATCGGATATAGTGACATCACAATGCACCAATACTTGAATAAACAGCTAAATTAAAAATTTGCTTACTCCACTACAGTGACCTTCCGATCCCCATTAAAGCATAGTTTTAATAAGTTTCACTTATTTTATACAGAGTAGTTTTTACCATGCCCAATAATTTATTATTGTGGATGAAAATTTAAATTATTTAAGTAAAATCTATTAGTACTCAGAATTTCAGTCAACATTTTGACTTAAAAAACGTTTAACACCACGTTGGCTAAAATTACAAGCCCAAGTCTTGCCTTGCCAGAAAAACCACCTTTAGATTTTTTTTCTCTAGGACCGTTGATTGTTGGATTGGTTGTTTTATTACAAACCATTCTTTATTAAAAATTTCACAGAAATCCGTCAAGCTGTTTGAAGACAAAAAGCAGTGCCAAAAGACAACCATACATAAATTATAACAACACACTGTAATAATAATGACCTAACTTGACCCCACATAGTAAAATGATTATAACTTAATTTTAATATAAATAATAATACTCCAGTCCCGTCCATGTTCAACATCTCAGCTCTTATACTTAGCACTTTAGAGATTAGTTTTGAGTCGCCGGTGATAGCTGACTTTGCATCTCCGTCTGCAATGCAAATGACCAGAGGATCAATGGATGGCTCTCCATCACTCACCCGATGGACCCGACGGACTGTGATTACAGATGAGATGGTTATTTAATTCAAATTAAAAATATTTTTCATTTAAATAAACTTGTCAATGAAAACGACTCATGAAAGAAGAGTACATGCAAATCAAATGAGAATGTTGAAGTTAATGTGTGGGACAAGACTGGATAAAATACGCTCGTTATAGAATAGACGAGAAGTGCAAGATCAGTATGGTATGGACATATAATTAGGAGGGTTGAAAATTATGTAACCAAACTACTTTTAGATATTAATATTGATGGATATTTGACTAAAGGGAGGGTCAAAGATAGAGATGATTAGATCGTCATGCAATCCAACCATCACATCGTGTTGCGAAGCTGTTGTGGACTGACAACCTCAAAACGGTCGCGGGGAGCCACTGGATCCAAGCAGCACAAAATCGGGTATTGTGGAGATCCCTTAAAGAGACATATCTCCAGCAGTGGACGTCCATCGGTTGAAGAAGAAAAAGAACCATCACGCGTGTGATACGCTTATAAAAGAAGTAACATATAGGGTATAAAAACGCCATCTATTATCAATTTATCAAGACTTTCTATTAACCATGTAACAATATCACCACAGAAATATTATTGATCAACTGAAACATGGCACTATACATTATTCAGAGTACAATAATCTATAGGAAGTACTGTAAAACATTAAATGTTAAATACACATTGCAATATTCTCAGTACCAAAGGGGCAACCTTGTCATCGTTGACAAAGGATAAACGGGATTCCCATAAGCCCCCATTGTTGCGGCACAATGGTCGCCCTGTTAGTTTTGCCGGTAAATTTCCGTAAAGAGCATACTTAAGAATGGCCATATAGAGTTTCTAAAGTTTTACAGCAAGGCTTATGTGTATTTGCATGAATAAAATAAGTATTAATTAATAAGTTTAACTGAAAATTGCAGTACTAGTTAAACTATTTGCATCCGCGATTTTGGACGCGACAACTTTAATTTTAAGTAACCTCTATATGTACGGTGTTTTTTTAATTATTCCTCAAACATAAAAGAGATTTTTTTTATTGTTTCTCTTGCTCTAGTATATAATCTTAAAATGTATTGATATTTTTTTATTCAAATCATTTTTGGAAGCAGGCTTTACTTTGCGGAATTCCATAGTACAAAAGCTATAAAATAATTAAATAATGCAGGAAAAGTCACCACATGTATCGTAAATTGCTGCCACCAGCAACAATTCACACAAGCAATGCACACAACCACCACCACAATGTCTACCATCGTTTCGCCCCGAAACCGAAGCATCATCAGGAGGATAGGCTCCACGAAAAAACGTAATGCATTACGATCATGTATAGATTTCCCTAGTAATTAAGAAATATACTTATCCTATAATACAAATAAAAACTAACATCACTAAAATTACCTAACACTTGAAAAATAAACTGACATAAATGCAGACTTAAAATTTCCAGGGGGACCTCTCAAGGAAACCTCCCTTCTCAACTTAACTTGTGGTACAAGTCACAAGCGGTTACAAGTAAACATTGGTACAAAGTACAATTAAGTTTTTTTTTTAGTTAAACACGTTTAATATCCAAATCCAATCCACGTTTATATAAAAAAATATTAAGATTAATATCCATATACAGTATTGATTTCTGAGGAATTTTTTTTTTAAACTTTGACGTACATTAAGAAAATAACATGTTCAGTAAACTGGCAAAAAAGTAGAGTATTTGTTTATCGAAATTTCAATATTGCTACAATTTTTAATCTTATTATGTATTTTTACTATTTACGTTTTTTGTACTGGCATAGAGAAATGAAAAATACTTTAACTTTACCATTACAGCAGTCTAAAAATACTATTAAAAAAAGCCTAATACAGAAAGCCTACTATACTATTGAGGATTACTTAGACGATAAGAATGTGTGGATATAGCTACTCTTGGACCCTGTACAAGACATTAATAACTAACTAGTAATAAGAATTATTAAAAGTAACTAGTAGTTTCTTGCTGGTTCTTCTCGGTAGGAACAGCTTTCCGAACTAGCAGTAGATGTTGACGATTCAAAAGCAGTTGTTTACAAGTTAACTTGAATAAAGCTTATTTTTAATTTGAATTTGAATATTATTTCTACAAATCCGGAAATTTCTGGAAGTAATGATTTTTATTACATCAAAATTTTTAGTGCAATAAGAAATTAACAGTAATATTTGAGGTATCAATAAAAACGAAGATTAATAAGCCTGTAAATTTTAATCTTCCCGAATCTTCGATTCGTCCGACAAAATCGTAGAAGCGCGTCTTCGCTGGTTTGGTATGTGCTTCGCCGCCCCCAGAGCTATGTGAGTCACAGGTGCCTCAACATACCTGTTACCGGTCATAGACCACGTGGCCGATCGAAAAAAGTTGGCTTGATATTGTGGAGTCAGCCATGCATTCCAACAGTCCACAAACAGGGGATGCATAAAACCCTGCAAAGTGGAAGCAGCTTAGCAGGAAAGCGGACCCTGGCATAACTGGCATAAAAGCTAGAAAGAAGAAGCTTCGATTCTCTTTCTCTGCCTGGCCTTGTCACATTTTTAGTTGGGGTCGGCCTTCCTCGTCATTTTTCACCAGTCGATTCTGGGTCGCCAGAAGGTCTATATGGGCTTTCTTCAGGTCGTTGTTGACCACAAGAAGCTTCGATTCTGTTTATCATAATCTTTATGTCTACAAAATACACCTCAGCTGTTAACTATTTAACTGATTTGATCAATACAAGACAACTCCCAACATTTCCTACTCTCTGCAATTTGTTCATTCATTACATGCTCTTGTCAGTTTTTCTAGTTGGCTGATTTTTTGGAAATGAAATATAAACTTAATTACATTGCCTTTAATATCGATAACTTCAGATTTCACAATACCTTGCAATTATCATTTTACAAGATGACTGGACTATTTGTTTATCTGGTCTAATTTTCCACTGTGTACGTGACTAAATGAACGAACGCATTGGGTCATCATAACTTATCGATGACTTATTCCTTAATAATTTTATCATTTTATATACTATCCACAACATATAACTATGGCTTTTAATCTACATGACTCATAATCCTTATATGAGCAATTTTTACAATGCGTACGTGACTATATATACGAACGCATTGAGTCAACATAAGTTATCGTTGACTACTCCCTTTAAAATAATTTTATCATTTTATATACTATCCAAAAAATTTAATTATGACTTTTAGGTAACAATGAATACTAAAAGTCATCAGTGCTGTAAAGCCTTAATGTAGACTCTACATAAAACATATTCCTCGCATCGCCAACTATTTAGTGGTTAACATTAACAGAATAAACATAAAAAATAACTATTTTATTGTATTTAAATTTAGATTTTTATAAATCCTTATGATTAATTTCTTTTCCACATTTCTCTTTGTGAACTTTAACAGTGCCAAAACTTACACTCATCCATGCGGGAAATTTACTTAAAATTATAGTTTCACTTCTTATCTATACTCGTACATAGAGAAAAAGTCCCCAAAAGCTATCTGTTTGTATGTGATCGAGTTTCTTAAAATCTACTGAATGAATTTTTATACAGTTCTCACTAAAAAATAGTGCACTTTTTGAGTGAAGTTTTCTAGTCACTAGTTAATTATCCTTTTACTTTTTTACTAGATGACTAAGGACTTTACTTGGAATATAGAGAAGATTGTGGAGCAACATGTAGGTTTACTTTATAATATGTGTTTTATTCAAGTATTTGCGATTTACACGGTAATATATGTATATACATTCCCGTACTAAAAGTTACTTCGTCGTAATTATTATTAACTTTCGTCTTTTGCCTTTTGCACTGTTTATACCACACCCTATAACACGAGTGTTCTTTACTTATGGCTCCCCGGCCAGAGTCAAAGCAAAAACGTTCGCGACTAGTGCTCTTAAGTTGTGGTAATTAAGAGATATTTTCGCTCGGCGTATCATAAGGCTAGAGTTTTCTATCCAACGGTGCGTTGAGACGTTCTTACGGCGCAAACATTTCTAGCTTTGAAAGTTGTCCGCGAAATTAAACTGTGAAGTGGAATTATTAAAAAATTCACATTTTAATTCGAACGGGGTACTTTGGCTATGTTTTCAAACGTCCCCAGCTGGAATTGTCGCAATAAACTTTATTTTTTTCTGCAGTTTGTGATTTTTCTTATGAATTAGTATAACAATTTTCTAATAACTGTGCGGCGGAAATGGCCGAATACGGCAAGCGGCTAAAGTATGCATCTCTTATCGAGAGTTATATATTTGTTTGCAGACCCATGGAGTCAAAGTGCAAAAAAAAACTCCTTATTAACACCTCGGTTAATCGCCTCTTCAGATGACAAGAGAGCTGGCTCCTTTTTCGCACAAAGAATCCGCTTAGCGATTCAACGCGGAAACGCCGCCAGCATTCTTGGAACTACTCCACATGGACATGATTTGTATAGTACTAGATAGTAGTTCAAGATAGACGTATCTTGTACATTTTTGTTGTACATAAATGTAACAAAAAAAATAACTGCGTAAAGTCGAGATGTAACTAAGATATAACTGTCATACATAGCTGCGTCTATAGGTTTAGGCTGTGGTTAAACAATACAACCATGTTCAATCAATCATCATCATTTTCCTGTCCTTATCCTACCCAAGTTGGTTCGGCAAAACATGTTATAAAATGTTGTTATATGATTTGGCTAGTTATTTTACGACTGGCCGCCTGCCTGACGTCAACTTACCTTAGTTGCTTTTTACGATAACTCGGTAATAAATGAGGGTGGTCAATTCCAATTCCATTACCCAATGGAATTTCAATGATGTTTTTTCCTATATATTAAGCTCATTATCAAGTATTAAGGTTGCAAATTTTACCACTGTTGGTCAAGCGATATAGCCTTGAAAACGTGACAGACCGATAAAAGGACAGACGGACAGAAAAGTAATAATAAAAAATATTTTGCTATAATCCGCGATACAGTAAATACAAAATATATATAGTGCTAAATGTATAGTGAACTATCCGTTTTTCACAGCTTTGTGATTTTGTCGTGAACTCCATCTCCTGATGCTGAGCGAAATGATTGTTGATTTTGTGATAGTGAACATGTGTAGTGCTTGTGTATTGTGGTGGCGGTGGTGGAGGTTTCTGCATGTGTTTTTACGAATCCTGCACGTATCGGGTATGAAAAAACGTATAGTCCACTATTCATTTAGCACTATATATATTTTCTATTTATTGTATCGCGGATTATAGCAAAATAATGTTTATCATTACTTTTGTATTATGGATCTCCACAAAGTAACGCTTAAATTATTCGCAAACGGACAGACTTTCAAAGTTTTAAATATTAGTGTAGAAAGCACTCTTTGGTAATTGTAACTCGTCAACGTGTCAGCCGTTCAATACAGAGAGCGAAGCGGCATCGTCTTATTTCCGCGGGGAAATCATTGGAAGCCTTACAGAAGGTCTATCAAGTCTTTACACAGCGTCATTTTTTATCACTGAAAGAGTTTGTTTTGAGAGAACAGTGAACAGTAAATTTTAAGCTTTCGCAATTTTTACTCATTATTACTAAATTATACGGTTTATCGTATACATATTATAACACAGAGACGCCAAAAGCTATCTTTATCTATTTGATCAAAAACCTGTCAGAATTTTGTTAGCTTTGTCAGAAGCTCCAAGAGTTCTTGGAGCTTCTGGCGAGTTACCATCGAAGTCTCTGGTCAAGAGTTGTTCAGATGAAACATAAATCCTTTCCTATTGGACAAAGCTGGCCGCTTTTGTTTTCTTTAGACCATCCCATTGTTCAAACTATAGATCGAAATTTATAGTTTGGCCAAAGAAAAGCAGCTCATAATAGATTATTCCCTGCTAATCCCACCAAACACTCAGCAAATTTTTTCTTACCATCAATCTTAGCTTGGTCACCGATTGCACCGGCTCACTGCAGTTCGACCACGACCGTTTTCGCTTGACGTTGTCGTAAGTGATCCACTTTTCATCACCAGTTACCATCCATTTAAGAAATGGATCGACGTTGTTGTAGTTCAGCATAAGTCGCAGATGGAAATTCGGTACCTATACGAGATTTTTGTGCGACAATTCATGTGGTACCCATAGATGGTGCTTCTTTTTATATTCAGCATTATTTAACTGGTTATAAACGGTTTTTTCGAAATGTTCAGCTCATAGCCTATTGAAACAGTGCTTGCTTGAAGGTCGAACTCGACGCTTTCCATTATTTTATTGCAATGTTCGACAACTGATCTCCCAAAAAGTCGGAACAGTCCAGAACGGAATTGACGAAACCAAGATTCCGCGTGGTTACCTGATACAGTTTCAAGACCATAAAAGTTATTCACATTTTTCTCTTTCTAGGTTTCCATCTTTGGCGCGTGCAAACAATATTTAATTAAGATCACAAAACTGTTTGAGTAAATATTTTAAGTACGCAAGTATATGTTTCTAATCCCGTTTAGCGTGAATCGATAGCATTTACACAACGCTAGTTACGAATTTCTAACGACATGTATAGAGAAATAATGGATTTCTTTTATGATGCTATTATTATGCCCCCGCATTGAAACCGGCTGAGTAGAATAGACCACCCTCATTACTTACCGAGGTGACGTAAAAGGCGACTAAGGTAAGTTGACATCAGGCAGGCGATCGGTCATAAAATACAAAGCCGACTTCACTTAGATTGAGACAGGACAATGATGATGATTTTATTTAACTTCATATGTCATTCTTATCTGATGTAAAGTTACTATTCTAGTACCTTAGGAACCAAACGTCCATAGATTCAACGCGCTACACACCAAACCCACTGCCAGTTCAGTTTCGCAATACAGTGAGCCCCATTAGTAATATTGGTTTTACTGGGAACCTCCTCTCATTCCTGATTTGAGCACGTACTACTTTTAGCATAGGTCACAGCATTGCCCGTTGAGCGATTCTGAACTTTTTTATGAGACCCATTTATCTATCTGGGTACAAGGACGCTTGTCGGTGCAGGACGGGTGGTCAGCTCGTATTCTGGACTATTCCACCCATTTCCCCATGTCCCAACATGGGGCATGTTGGGACATGGGTTTCACTGTTGTCCTGGCAGTGTCATCTGCTTAAAACTAGTCGCTTTTACAAATCTCATAATATCCCTGAAGGGTATATTTGTTAGGTCATCAACTATAATTTCTTCCTTATCTAATCTCTAGGTCTCTCTAAGTCAGGAGACTTAGAGAGACCTAGAGACCGACGTACTCGCTGGTAAGATAGGAATCTTACCAGCGAGTACGTGGGGCACTCAGCAGTAAGGTGAAGACTCGTTTCAGTCTCTCCACTCTCTGAGCACGCTGAATCTTCCTTTATTCACATTATTAACAGTTGTTTGTTTAACAGGCAGTCTTTGAGGCCCATAGTGAGCGACTTAGTTTATGTACAGCATATTATTTCTCGGGCTCCCAAACTACGTATCACCTTACATATCTTCGCCATAATACACTTTCAGGCGGAAGTATTAAAAGCAAGTAATGCCCATAACACCATAGAATTTGCCGTCGACGATATAAATAATAAAATAACACGTAACTGCGCGATAAGGGGACGGGCGGTCGTAAAAAAAGAATTACGCCGTTATATCTTGTCTGAAATTCACTTTATCTGCATAAAAAGATTTTGTATGGCCGGTTATTGAATACAAATGTTAGTTTATGAGTTTATATCAGGTTTGCCTTGTAGCTATGGTAGCACGAACTATTATTACGCTGTAAGAATAAACTAGAGGGTGATATAGTTATGAACACCGTAGTGTCATGTTACAAATACAATCCAAGAATTTAGTATAAGGATAATATTTTTCCTTTACACATATTCAATAAATAAGAAGCAATTTTCTCCAAAATCAGCTCATTTAATCACTTTCCACATCTCAACACGATGACGGCGAAAATGTTTTTTTTTTATATTATTGACGTAACTATTTGAAAGAGGTTGTATTTGAAACACGTAACATTAGTTTTTAAACCATTTAACTAAAATAAATATATTATACTAGTAATTCTGTAACTGCTTAAAGTATAGATAGACGATCTAATATGGTTCGACTGAACCGATTTATTGCGCATTACTCTCTAGCCACTACGTTCACCATTCCTTTGCTAGCATTGTGTGAAAATGTTTTGATTCCTATTCTATTCTGTTGTAACATACTAAAATCGTTTAAGGTGCAGAAAAGATTATTACCACATTCCGTTAAAAATAAAGTAAAATAAATCAAGGGATCGGCAAAATTTTATCTTGAGAATAGCAAACATTACAGTCGTATTCCATTCATTAATTATCTAAATTTTAAATTCACACATCATACCTTCTTGTTGTTCACACGTTATGATTACGATTCGCAACCGAAGATTTAGTTTTGGTATAATTGTTTTGTGACATTTATTTGGTTCCTGTTCATATTTTAAGTATTAATCACTATTAATATTATAAATAGGACTGTCTGTACGGAGGGTGATAAAATTTGTCACAATTGAAGTTTGTAGGATGTAGGATAAAAAATTCCCTGTGAACATTAAAATAACAAAGTATATAAGCAAGGGTTTTATAATTAAGGGTATTACAACTTTAGTTACCTCAAATGAAGAAGTATAAATAACAAATAAATAAATATATGGGACGCTTACACACACGATCGTCCCAAAGTAAGTAACTTAATACTTGTTATGGGTGACCGACAACTGGTAGATATACTACATATATAATTTTAAACACACTTAAATACAAATACACACCCAGGCTAGAATAACCAACAAATTGTTTATAGAAACTGTTGGCCCTCGGTCGAAATCGAGCCCGCGACCCACTGAGCTGAAAGCAGGGTCACTACCCATTGCGCCAACGGGCCAGTCAAAGTATCTACAGTTTGTATAAACTTAGTCAAACAAAGTTAAAGACTGATAGTTATTCCTTCCACGTAGTAGCCACAAAGATTGTGGCCCCAACAGGATTATGGAGTAACGTCCAGGATCTCGAATAGAGTTATGACGGGATATCTTGCAACGGCAATAAAGTGAATTATGCAGACAACTGCAGCGATACTTTGTTCCCGGCCCTGAAGAGTGGGGTGAGGTTATGGTGGGCTATAACGCGGTTTAGTGTATATGTAGACTGTACAAAACAGGGTAATGAAATTACTAATTCTTCTAACTGATATAAGCGCCGTGTGGTATCCGGCAGAGTAGAATAGACCACCCTTATTTCTTACCAAGGTCTCGTAAAAGGCGACTAAGGTAAGTTGATGTCAGGTAGGCGGCCAATCGTAAAATACTTAACCAAATCATTTTACAACATGCTTAAAACATATTGTGCCGACCCCACTAAGACTGGGATAAGGTTAGGAGAATGATGAGGATATAACGTATATGCTATATCGGCGATTTTGTATGCAACAACTTTTTTAAATACCCTCAAATATAGTTTTAATAATATTATTGAAGAAAAATGTTTTTTTTTGTCCGACATGTTAGGCTTGTATAAAGCTTCAATTGCACCTAATTTCGTATTTTTCTTCTCATATCATATGTATAACTCATTATTTCAGTTATTAGTTGACCAAAGTTAAAAAGAGAAGGATAAAGGAATTTGCTCACATTGTTTTGATGTAATTCCGTTCAACAAAGTTTGTTAGTATAAGATTGCTTTCATCAATAAGACCGCCTTTGTACAGTATAAATTTACCATTATACATTGATTTATATGTTACAAGTGGACGACTTGTACAACAGAATTTAAATATAAAACGATATTGTACTATGATTAAAGTTTCGTAAGAATTGCACTACCTTTTATAAAAAACCGTACAAAAATCCATTCAGTAGATTTTGAGTAAATCGATTACATACAGACAGACAGTTTTTGGAGACTTTGTTTTATAAGTATGCATAACTCATTCATTTAATCATTGAGATATATAGTAGATACTCTTAGTATTACATAGTTTTTCTCTAATTTTATTCGTTATTTTTGTATTCTGAAGCCCCGAAAAGTAGCCCTCTAATTATAAAATTATATTATTTAAGTAATATATTTTAAATATATGCTCTGTTTACGAAGATAATAAATCTTCAATAAAGTTAGAGTCGCAGGAGTCACTTCAAGTCATACTGCTATAAAGTTGCTCTTACAACGCTATCTCACTCTCTATCTCTCCTCTCTTTCTGTATGATCAATGAAGAAACAAATCGATAAAAACGCTTTAAAATCCGCTTTCCGCTCGGGCGCGTAACCATATTATAAAACAACTCTCGCGGGACTCCTAATGCAGACTTACACCGAAGCGCAGTGTACGTTCAATTTAAACTTTAATATGCAGCCCACTGTACCTCCAAATTGGAATTAATGATCTGTACTCTCAATTTACTTTATATTTTTATATCCAACATTTTTCATAAGTTTGTTGGGTGTTGTATTTGTTCATTCACGGAAAGTTTCCTTGAAGAATTATGTTTCAAAGATTGATTCAGTTGAGTGTTATAAAAATAAAGACGTTTAAATTTTAATAACGTGAACCCGTACCTTCTGTAATTGAGTAAAATGTTGTATATATAGCTATATGTGCGTATATACTTGGTATTTGTTATAAGTATATATAATATATATAATAAAAATAGCTATTATACTGGTTCTTGTTGATGCATCTATCTCATTTTATGTTACAATTTCTTCTTTCTTCAAAGGTTGTCTGGTAGAGATTGCTTTTAGGAATAAGACCGTCTTTGCACGCCTTATGTTTCTTTAGTTTTCTTTCTTTTTACACTCTGTGGAATGTAATGTATGTACAATAAAGAATTTCTATCTATCTACCTATCTACCAAGTACTGGTAACATACACAACGTATAATAAGACAATGTCTCACGCCCTATCTATCTCTCACGTTCACGATAAACTCAAAAAAAATACAGAATTCGGTTTTCCTCGAAGCTCCAATTCTTGCCTCCAAAAAGAGTGGGGAGATCCATCGTAACAGCAGTAGGATATAAATATTTATTTTACTTTTTCTTTCGTATTACGCTTGTTGTTCCGTTCTCACAACAATGATATCCAAAAGTGATAGTAATAAGATGTGATAATAATCTAAAAGTGATAATAATATTAGGTCCTTACATATGAAATTGGCGTTTTGTCGTACTGGCCACTTTGATCTCAAATATTACCTTTATGGTTAGGAATTCCAAATTCAAATTCATACAGCTATTTACCCATGCATATGTGTTTCAAACCCCCTAATTCATTTGTTTTTTCTTCTTTTGTTTTTTTCTTTGTGTCACTCTGTTTACAAAATGGAAAACATGAAATATCGCGTTATTTACGAGTATGAGTTCCACCGTGGCACCAGTGCTGCAGAAACGGCTCGAAGGATTAATGATGTGTATGGTGACGGTGTCGCAAAAGAAAACACTGTGCGTTTTTAGTTCCAACGTTTTCGTTCTGGAAATTTCGGCCTGCAGAACAAGCCTCGTGGACGGCCGGAGACCAAAGATGATAATGAAGAATTGAAGGCTATTGTGGAAGCGGATCCATCGCAAACCACGTCCGAGTTAGCTGCAGGCTCCGGCGTTAGTGATAAAACTATTCTAATCCACTTGTAGCAAATTGGGAAGGTGAAAAAGCTTGAAAGGTGGGTGAATTGAGTGAAGCAAACCGACAAACGCGCGTCGACTGCTGCGTTACGTTACTCAACCGGCACAATAATGAAGGAATTTTAAATCGAATGAAAAACCTGTGATGAAAAGTGGATCCTCTACGATAATCGGAAGCGCTCATCGCAATGCCTGAGCCCTGGCGAACCAGCCAAATCCTGCCCTAAGCGAAAATTGACTAAACAAAAAAGTTGCTTGTAAGTGTTTGGTGGACTAGTGCCGGTGTCGTTTACTACAGCTTTCTTAAATCTGGCCAGACGATTACGGCAGATATTTATTGTCAGCAACTGCAAACCATGATGGAAAAGATAGCTGCTAAACAACCGAGGCTGGTCAATCGCTCTAGGCCACTGCTGCTTCAGGACAACGCTAGACCACACACTGCACAACAGACGGCTACCAAATCAAAGGAGCTTCAATTAGAATGTCTTAGACATCCACCGTACTCTCCGGACCTTGCTCCAACAGATTACCATTTTTTTCGCAATTTGGATAACTACTTGCAAGGAAAAAAATTCAACTCCGATGGGGCAGTCCAAACCGCCTTCAAAGATTTTATTGATTCCCGCCCGAACGGTTTTTTTAGTAAGGGGATCAATGAACTACCTATGAGATGGCAAAAGTGCATACATAGCAATGGTACATACTTTGATTAATTAAATATATTTCATTAAAAAAAAACGACTTTATGTTCCTCCCATAGAAAACGCCAATTTCATATGTAAGGACCTAATAAGTAAATATAAATCCTTACTAATACTATAAATGCGAAAGTCAGTCTGTCTGTTACATTTTCACGGTCAATCCACTGAACCGATATCGATAAAGTTTGGTATAATAATTCTTTATACACCGGGGAAACATATAGACCACATAAATCCTCTAAATCCAACAGAAATCTGATGTCATTTAAAAACGCCATCTAGTATCGACCTACGAAAGTTTTTTATTCACAACGTGTCAAATGCAAATAATATCCGTAATTTAAAGAGGAGTCATGTCAGTATCATGTTATTTGGCTCACGGTCAAAAGAGTTGTTTTAAAAAAGTTTTTATCTATTTCCAAGACTACGTGAACGAGATTGCGGGTTAAAGCTAGTAATTATATATATTGAACAAAATATCTGTCGCCGCGTCTGTATCCATATTTCAAAGACTTAAGAACGTATTTTCATTTGGTTTTCTTGAAATATTTCAAGTCATATTGGTTTTTTTTTATTAAATGACATTATATACCACAGTCTTTATGTGCGTGCTCTTTTTTAATAAAGTTAATTTTAGATATAATTTTAAAATAAAGCTTAACTGCTTTATTTTTATCTTTTAATTTAACTTGTACTTAAAAATGAAACTTATTCTAATGCATCAATTTTAATACAATAAATATATATAATTTAGAGTGTTATTTTTTTTTATTACTATTATTATAGCTTTTTTTATTATTTTGTTATAATTATTTTTATTTGTTAATTATTAGTTTTTCAAAACTTTTATTCTTACAAGTTATCTACTACAACTACTCTTTACAACCAAAGTACGTATAAACACTAACTTTACATATGGGTGTCTTTTAATAACTTCTTTATTGTAATATCTTGGACAGTTTTTCGGCTACAACCGTATAAGTTATATAGGTTAGTACGCTCTGTCAGCATTATTACAATATTTCATTCTCTAACATAATTTCGTTCTACGCATATGCTTCAAAAGTGTTGACCAAGCAAAAACGCCAGTTGTAACAGTTGATAAAGCATTCGTTAACCTCCTGTTAACCGCAAAGCCAAATTGCCTTCTTTAATATATGGCACGCACGAATACGAGACGCAGAAAAAATGCTTGCAAATTTGGCAAGGAGGCCGTTTTATTTCATTGTAATCGTGTTACATCATTAAAATGTAATATTCAATAAACATTTTGAATTAAAATAAATGCCTTTGCAAATAAACGAATTTTAGTAACTATTGATATAAGTGAATCAGATTCTGCGTTCAAATATCGATAGAAAATTTTAAGTTTATGTACATTAAAGAAATGAAATTATTATAGAAGAAAAAAACATCAAATCATCATCGTCCTGCCCTTATCCCAATCTAAGTGGGATCGGCACAACAGTTTACAAACATGTTGTCACATGATTTGGTTGCGTATTTTACGATCGGTCGTCTGCCTGACGTCAAATTGCCTTGGTCACCTTTACGATAACTCGGTAAGAAAATGAGGGTGGTCTATTCAACTCAGCCGGATACCACACGGCATCACGGCCAGAAAAAAAATCAAATATCGAAAATAAACTCAGTGCGATTATTATCCAAACTAATATTATGGATCTGAAAGTCTCTTTATTTGTCTGTCTGTTACGGTTCCACACAATATTATTGTAAATTGAGACGGCTAACGCTTATATACCGCTTCAATCAATATTATGTATATAAAACAAAGTCCTAAAAGTAAAGTCTGTTTGTGAACAATTTCCTTAATATTTACTGAACGAATTTTTGTATGGCTTTTACTAAAAGGTAGTGCAATTCTTACAAAATGTTTAGATTAATACATTATGGTTTAATGTAAATTGCGTTGAAGGGGACGCGCTTTTGAAAATAAATTCGCCTGCTAGGAGCTTTAGCCGCGCGCTGCGTCAAACAACAGGGATACACTAAAGTATGTAATAGAGAACTGTTGATCTTCAAGAATACTACGAAAAAGTCCGCGACATCATGTCTCTATCTCTTATGCTTAACTCACAATAGCTACTATTATGCTAGAAATTTTTTTATTGAGAAGGAAGGTATGTTGCTGATAACTTATTAATATTTCTTACAGTCCTTAAAAACACGCTTTCAATGCTTAGGTGATACAATCTGTCGGGACACGTCGTTCGATCTCGTACTTCTGCTGATCTCATAATTTCCGTTTTGGTCACGCAGTTAAACTAAAACGTTACCTCGCTAGAGAGGACTCTGAGCTCACTAGGTGAAGTTTGTAATTCATAAGCCGGCATTGATTACATATACTTTGACGACTTCAGACACGTTGGGATTATAGACGTAAGGATTTTGCGTACAGAACGCTACGCAAATTCGGAACGAGATTACTGCGACCAAAATTTGTCAAGTTATTTTGCAAAATTTTAACGAAGAAAATTATAGTCTATATAATCTATCGTATGTATTTTTCTTTTCCGCCATGGTTTTCTTAACGACACCGTCAAAAGAGCTCTTGCCACCATCGACATTCCTGCTCTTTTCGAGCATTCCGGGATATGTCGGGATGATGGGAAGAGACGCAGACGGTTTGACGCTGGTTCCTTGGGAACAGCGAAGGGCCCTAATATGGGACGCAACATGCGTTGATACATTAGCCTCGTCCCATATCAGGGAAACTGCGTCAAGACCTGGAGCTGCGGCGGAAATGGCCGAATCCGGTAAGTGGCGAAAGTATGCATCTCTCATTATTTTCATCAAGGTGAAAATAATTCATCGTCATATATAAGTGCTATGAATCCTGTAAATAGTTCAAGTAAATCTAATAAAAATGATGTAAAATCTGAGAAAAAAACCATAATTTTCTCAGATAAATTGGGCAAAGGTTTTGGAGCAGTTATAAGTCCTTACCTTACACAATCAGTAATTAACTATTGTTCTCCAGGAGCAACTATTGATTATATATTGAATAACTTAAATTGTAATGATCTTGATTATAACACTACAGTTATATTGATGCTTGGTGACAGCCTAAATATTAAAAGGCCACAGATAACAAAATGTATTGAAAAATTATTACTTTTAAATGAAAAATTTAAATGTAAATTTTTTATATGTGCCTTTCCCTACTCTAATATGTTGAACAATAAACAAAATGAGCACATATATAATCTAAATATACATTTGTATAATTTGACATGCCGTCATAGTGACGCTATATTTTACTTTGACATTAATAAATTTATTTCCTCGTTTAAGTTAACTAGAGATACTATGTATCTGTCTAAAAAATGTTACAGGAATCTAGCTTCACTGCTAGCCTATAATTTAAGTGATACAGTTACATCTGTTGTAGCTAAGTCTATTGACTCCTATACAGATTGTACAATAAGTACAAATTTTTCATATATTGACACATGTACTAGTAGTAGTACTAATAGTATATCAAGTAATATTTTATGTACGGAAAATATTACTTTAAACTAGGTATTAAGACAACAGATAGACCTTGTAAATTGAATATTGTTCACCAGAACCTGCAAGGTCTATCTGGCAAGGAATTTGAAGTTGAACTGTTTATGAATAAATTTAATGTAGATATTTTATGTATAACCGAGCATTGGTTAAACAGTTCCAACTTCCTGTTAAATATAAAAGGTTATAATGTGTCCAGTGCGTTCTTGAGGAAGACCGTCATTCGTGGGGGATCTTTAATACTAGCTCACTGTCAATTAAATTGTAAAGAACGGAATGATATTGTCGGTCTTTCTGTGGAACGTACCATTGAGCTGTCTTGTGTAGAGTTGGAGCGCTATATTATAGTTTCTGTGTACCGCCCACCCTCCAGTGATTATATGCTATTTGAGAGTGTTATGGAGGAAGTTTTAAAGAAGACATGTAAATCTTCAAAAAAAGTTTTAATCTGTGGAGACTTTAATGTTGACATACTAGTGGATACCAGTACTCGTTGTAGGTTGCTTAATTTATTTCAATGTTTTGATATGATTAATGTATTTAACGAACCTACTAGGATAACTGCAGACTCGGCTACCGGTATTGATAATATTTTTACTAATTACAGCTGTAATATCTTAGAAAAATCTATAATAAGTCGCTTAAGGTCTGATCATAGTGGACAAATTATATCTGTTCCCAACATTATAAATAACAGAAAGCAATTTATTAAATTCAGGCCTATCACGTCTCATAAAATAAAGCGATTTCAAGTAAAAATATTATCAAAATTACCGCATATTGACAAAAGTTGCGGTAGTCCAGATGATCTTTTTAATGCTCTCTTTGGAATTATTGGTAGTGAATTCGATAAGACATTCAATATTATAGAAAAAGAAGTCTCCAAACATCTCAGGTTTAGCGATTGGGCTACTAATGGCATTTATAAGAGTAGAAACAAGTTATTTGATCTGTATGCAGAAAAGCAATATAATCAGTCCCCCACATTCTTAGAATATGTAAAAAAATATTCGAAAATGTTTAGAAATGTCTGCGCACAGGCCAAATCACTTCACATTAAATGTAAAATAATGAACTCTGAAAATAAAATAAAAACAACTTGGGATGTTATAGGAGATGAAGTAGGCAGACATAAAATGCGTAATTCTGCCATAGAGCTGAAAATTGGGAATGAGTTTACTAATTCCGACGCAGAAGTGGCGAGTGTATTTGAACATTTTTTTCAGAATATACCCATTTCTACCACTAGTTCAATAAACTCATCCCCAATTGAAGCTCTTAATGTTTTAAAGGCCAGCGTCATGAAGTGCAATGTAAATTTTAAATTTAGACACATTTCTCCGCACGATATTGTTAAAACTTTTAAAAGTTTAAATATTAAAAAAACAACTGATTTATGGGGAATGTCTGTAAAGTTAATAAATAATGTTATTGAAATTATTGCACCTATTATGGCCAAGATCTTTAACAAGTCTGTAGACACAGGGACATTTCCAAATTTAATGAAGTACAGTAAATTGATCCCTGTTTTCAAATCTGGTGATAAGAGCGACCCTAACAACTATAGACCCATCTCGATCTTGCCAACTCTTAGCAAGGTCTTTGAGAAAGTTATTCTAAATCAACTGCTCAAGCATTTTAATTTTAATAATTTACTTCACCCTGAGCAGTATGGGTTTACCAAGGGTCGGTCTACATCGGATGCGGGCGTAAGATTGTTGAAGCATATCTTTGATGCGTGGGAGAACTCACAAAATGCCATAGGGGTATTTTGTGATTTGTCCAAGGCATTTGATTGCGTTCAACACGAAACTTTATTACTAAAGCTTGGTCATTATGGTATTAAGGATCATGCACTTCGTCTCGTTGCATCTTATCTCGATAGCCGAATTCAAAGAGTGTGCATTAATGGTGTGCAGTCATCCGGATCGGCCTTAGTTATGGGTGTGCCTCAAGGATCAATCCTTGGTCCCTTTCTGTTTTTAGTATATATAAATGATCTACCATATTTCATTCATAATATTTGCGACATTGTACTGTTTGCTGATGACACATCTTTAATATTTAAAGTAAATAGGAATAACGCTAATAATATTGACGAAGTAAACAGTGGATTGTCGCAGGTAGCTCAATGGTTCAGACTAAATAATTTGGTACTAAACTCAAATAAAACGAAATGTTTAGAATTTGCATTACCTAATACAGCTAAAAAAGCAAATGAGCTCTTAATAGACAATGTACCACTAAAAACAGAAAATACAACTGTATTTTTGGGAATGACGTTGGATACAAAACTTCAATGGAGCACACACATAACAGCTCTCGCAGGGAAACTCAGTTCAGCAGCCTATGCTATTCGAAAGATAAGACAGTTTACAGACGTCGAAACAGCAAAACTAGTTTATTTTGCTTACTTCCATAGCATTATGTCTTATGGAATAATGTTATGGGGTAAATGTGCTGATATTGAGAAAATTTTTGTATTGCAAAAAAGAGCCATACGTGGCATTTATAATTTGAATTCGCGTGAGTCCCTGCGAGAGAAGTTTAAGGAAACAGGTATTCTTACGTTAGCTTCACAGTATATTTTTAGCAATTTGATTTTTGTGCATAAAAATATACATAATTATAAAAAGATTGGCGATGTATATAATAGACAAAGTAGGAACCGACATAAGCTTGCGGCTCCTGCTTTGCGCCTTGTAAGAGTACGTAAGTCGTTTGTGGGTTTGGGTATAAGATTCTATAATAAAATTCCACAATCAATTTTAACTTTGCCATTACAGCAATTTAAAAATACTGTTAAAAAGAGGCTGATACAGAAAGCCTATTATACCGTGGAGGCTTACATTGATGATAAGAATGCGTGGATATAGCTGCTCTTCGACCTTGTGCAGGATAGCTATGACAAAATGTAATTAGTATTAAGAATCTTCTTTTTTAAAAGAGCTCCACCGAGTTTCTTGCTGGCTCTTCTCGGTAGGACGGCTTTCCGAACCAGCAGTAAAGTTGACGATTCAAAAGCACTTGTTTACAAGTTTACTTGAATAAAGAATATTTTGAATTTGAATTTGAATTTGAGAGTTATATATTTGTGCCGCTCGCAGTTGAGACGCTAGGGTCATGGAGCTAAAGTGCAATTTTATTTTGATCCGTTTAACACCTCAGTTGATCGCCTTTTCGGGTGACAAGAGAGCTGGCTCCTTTTTCGCACAAAGAAGCGATTCAGCTTAGCGATTCAACGCGGAAACACTGCCAGCATTCTTGGGACTGTTCCACGTGGGCATGTTTGTATAGTAGTAGCGTGCATGTAATTTAAGATAGATATAACTTGTACATTTTTGGTGTAAATAAAACAAAAAAAAGTTTATATCGAATTTTATTGTGGGACATCGGTTCATAATGTAGCAAGCAGCGTATTGGAACAGACACCATCTGGGCCGCGATGCTAGCACCAGCGTTTTATGGGGGGCCCGTGGCGCGACTTGCAACTAACTACATCGGATTGAAAACACACGGTCGCTTACTAAGTGTTCGAACTTCAAACGGCTTTTTGGCTCAATATCTATTTAATCATCATTCACGAACGAAAAACACACTTATTAATAACACTAAGCATCAAGCAACTGAAAGTAAATGTTAGTGTTCAGAATAACTTTTATTAGGCTACGAAAATGTATCATCATGAAATCCAATTGTTATCATTATACTAGTGCATGCATAGCAATATAAATAACAAGATATAAAGCACATGCCTCCAATTTGCTTATTCTTAATAATATATCTTTATGCTTTATTTTTAAGATCTTTATGCTTTATTTTCTCATACATATTCTCGTTCATCATTAATTCACATAAAAAATATATATTTAAATTCTTAATAAGTATATGGACACTGTCGCTGACGTTCTGGATGTATTTTTAGTGGTAGTAAGAGGTCGTTACTGTAAACCAGTGTTAAGGTACCCCCTAAAATTACGCTTTATGTATCATTTTATTGACCCATGTAGATAAAACCAAAATAAAACAATACTTTACACATAAATAAACAACTATAAACACTTCATAACGATGACAGATAGTCACAAGTGATCAAGCATTGCTAAATAACTTTTTGCACCATTCTTTCTTTCGGCGTTACATTATGCACCGGTTCCGCAAACATAAAAAATAAAACAGTCAATTTAAGTTTTCATTAATGCTCGAACTTTAATAAAACATATAAACTATTTGTTTTATGATATCGACACAAATAGAAATGTAAATACTAAAAAAAATATCACAAAAATACACATGTACAATAACCTTAAATTAATTGAGTAATAAAATTTTGTCATACAGTACTTTTTTTCAACTGCTTATTAAAAAATAAAAATAAAATAAAAATATTTATATACATTCTTAATAAAAAGCTTTAAATTTAATGGATATAACTTAATGTATCACAATATATAAGTTATTATTATTAGATAGGTATTATATAAGTTGATTAATTTATAGATTTCACTATAGGGAACATAGAATGAATTGATTTCCTTTAACATTTTCCAAATAAAAATACTAATACCATTAAAAATATTTAAAATAATATGGAGGCACATGGCTATATTTCCTGATATTATTCAGAAATATACCATTTCATTAAGAAGTTACATTGTCGTCTCCCAGAAATTGTAGCACTCATTTTAAATATTTCTTTTACAAGAAATTATGTATGAAATATGACACCTTAAACTATATAAATTGATTCTTACATACATGACATTAATTTCCTTTATAGCAATTTTCGCCTAAATAGGCGGCAACATTAGATCTTAAAAGGCATCAAAATTTCCAAAGATTAGAGCAAAATCTCAAAAGCATAATTATGGATTTCAAAAAGTATCTCCTGTAACAAGACAATGAAGTATGAAGAGATATTATATATAGCAGTTAACTTCGAATTATACATTCAGTGGGTGTTCCGATGTTATCTTGAAAAGTCCTATTTCATATAAATTATTTGAGTCTGATTATATTATTTTAATACGAAATTATTTAACGCGCATGAGAACATAATATCGTGCTTACAGATGGTCGTCTTTGTATTTAACCACCTCTGTGATTATATTAGTAAGAAATAAAATAATAATACATTTTCATAAGTAAAAGAAAAAAAACCAATTGAAAAGGTGCGTCAAGCTCCTAAACCCCCCCCCCTCCTACCGCACCTAAAGCGTTAGGATGCGATCGAACCTACAAACTTAAAAATTAATGCTCATTTTTGTGTGTACAATATTGTTTTACCCGGACCCACCGTGTAACATCATAAAGCAACTTAAACTTTAAAAAAGTACTTTGATCATTTGTGGGTGTTCGTATACTAATATAATTCCACAACCATTTCATTGCCCAACATTCTGATCCATACATTACGACAGGTCTAATGACTGATTTATAAAATTTCCCCTTAAGTTAAGGGGGCATTCGGGGGTTGCATATTGTGCCTGAGACCTGTCGCCACTTCATCCATCCTGCATTCATTCTATTCCTCACATCGCGAGGTACCGAAAGTCGGAGCAGACTGGCAATACAACACCATTTAAGGTTATTTGAGAAAAATTGGAGGGACCACTGAAATCACACTGCATGTGTTCAGTTTTGGTCAGGTTGATCTTTAAACCAAACCTCTTCAATTTCTCTTGCCATTTTATAAATCTGCTCTGGACCTCAGCTGCATTTTCACCGACAATCACGATATCGGCGGCAAATAGCATACACCAAGGAGTCTCCTCTTGAATATCAGCAGTAAGTGCATCCATCAATAAGAGGAATAAAAAGGGACTTAAAGCCGATCCCTGGTGTTAGCCTACAGACACATCGAAATTGTCAGTTACTCCGGCTTCAGACCGGACATGAGTACTAGCTCTGGCATACATTGAATATACAATCCGTACATACTTCCCAGGCAGGTTCTTTTCTTTCAAAATCCACCACAGAACTTCACGGGGAACACGATCGTACGCTTTTTCTAGGTCAATAAAAACCATGTGCAGGTCCTTACGCGCATGTCGATATTTCTCACATAGCTGGCGTAAGGCGAAAATAGCGTCCGTCGTGCTCCGCCCTGGCATAAAACCAAACTGGTTCTGCGTTATCGTACACTCTTCTCTCATTCTTCGCTCTATCACTTTTTCCCAAATTTTCATACTGTGTGACATGAGCTTTATCCCTCGGTAGTTGTTACATTCTTGCACATCCCCCTTATTCTTGAAAATGCGTACCAGCGTACTGGTTGACCACTCTTCTGGGATTGCTTCTTCATATAACAACTTGTTAAAGAATAAAGTCAGCCACTTCCATCCATCCCCTTTCAAGCACTTCCACGCCTCAGCCGGTATGCCATCCGGCCCAATCGCTCTCCCACTTTTCATACCCTGCACTGCTATTCTAACTTCATCTTCATTCACTTCTCTCACTATACCTAAATTAATAGGTAAACTTTCTAACTTTCTGCTCCAATCATTCTCTTCATTCATTAATTTTTTTAAATAATCCTTCCAACGTCCTTTTATATCTTCATCATTTGTCAAAATCTTTCCTTGGTCATCTTTTATACATTTTACATGCATAATATCCTTTACATTCCTCTTTCTCATGTTCACTATCCGATATAGTGCTTTTTGTCCTTGAGGGGTTTCCAGAGTACTGTATAGTTTACTCTGTACTTTGCCTTTCGCGATAGCGACTACTTTCTTTCCTATCTTCTTTTTCTCAATGTACACCTTTCTCTTAACCTCTCTCAATTCATTATCATTTACATCTACGCTAGTCCAATCTCTAAATGCATCCTTCTTTTCTTTCAAAGCCTGTTTTACATCGTCATTCCACCACCACGCATCTCTATCTATCTTACCTTTCCCTTTAGTCTCACCAAGGACGTCTTTTGTGGTACTCTTCAAACATAAAGCTATTTCATTCCAACATTCGTCTATCGACTTTTCATGCATTTTATCCTTCATATCATTCATTTTATCTACAACTCTGCTTTTAAATTCTCTTCCATATTCCTCTTTTTCAAGCATATACCACTTAATCTTGGGTGGAGGCCTTGGCTTGTATCTTTCTACTTTTACTGGAAGTTTAACCTCCAGTAAAAGTAACCTGTGTTGGGTCACTAATGGTTCGCCAGGAATGACTTTACAGTCCTTAGCCCCCAACAAATTACTCCTCCTCAGAAGGAAGTAACCAATCTGGGTGCTGTAACTGCCGCTTTTGTAGGTTACAAGGTGTTGGTCATTTTTTTTAAAAAATGTATTGACTATTGCCAGATCAAAAGCACAAGCGGCTTCCATTAGTGTTTCTCCTTCAAGGTTACGCGTACCAAACCCCCAACCCCCATGCACTCTCTCATACCCTCCATTTAGTCTACTTACATGCCCATTAAAATCACCTCCAACAAAAACCTCCTCACTGTGAGTGATAGCCATCATAATCAAATCAAAATCCTGCCAAAACTTCTCTTTCACTACATCATCACAACCAGCCTGCGGCGCATATGCACTGATTATATTTATCATTAAGTCACCTTTCATTATTTTAACCACTATTATTCGATCATTTACTCTCTTAACATCCATCACACATTTTTTCAACTCTTTATCCAACACTACACCCACTCCTTTTTCTTACCATCACTTCCACTATAATAAAATTTATAACCCGCGCCAATTTCCCTTGCTTTCGTTCCCTTCCACTTCGTCTCTTGCAAACACGCAACATTTATTCGTCTCCTTTCTAATATATCAGCTAACTCTCTTCCTCTTCCATTCATCGTACCTACATTCCAACTAGCCATCCTCATTCGTACATCTCTATGGACTCGCGTCTTACGTCGTACCCGTCCCTGATGCGACAACCCTTGTCCATTTCCCACAGGCGCCGGGTGCTGTGCCTACGCGTCGCCTCCGGGGAACGCCCTAGCATTTTCACTATCGTTTTTACTCCTCAACATGTTGTAAGTAAGATTTGGCTACAGTTTTTATGACCGGCCGCCTGCCTGACGTCAACCCTCCTCGGGAATTATTTAGGCCTACTTTGCCCGGTAGGACAACGGTGCCGGATACACGGCATTCTGGGAGGGAGAAGTTGGGATGGGTCACTATGGGACAGGATACAAGAAAGTTATTAAAGGAATTGGGATTTCAGGGATACTACTACCTGGAAGGTAAGGGAAAGGCAGTAGTAGCTCGGGAGGCCGGGTTCGCATACCCGTGTACCTCTAGGACTGGAAGTACCCCTGACCTTATTGCCGCGTACTATACGTGTTATTAACGTGGGATACGTGGATCGTTATAATAACTCGGCGATATTTGGCTTAAGTTATATTCCTGTCTGTCTGCATCGCGATAGTTCCATCTTGGATCGTCCCTGCTCGGCCCAGGAGAACCATAAGCGCCCTGAATATCATGAAACCCAGACCTCGGCGCATTTAAAGGCAAACTTTTTCGTTGATTACTTTTGTACGATGGCAATTTTGGCCTAGCCAGTTTCAATTTCTCACGTAAATCAGTACCAAAAAGGTAATCATCCCTAGTTTGGTTTTCAATTACAGGTACAACATCCTTGGGAACGCAATATTTAATAAGGTCTATTCTACTTTGTGTTTCCATATAATGTAGATCGGCAAGCAATTTGCAACCATCGCTAAGTGCTTCCATTGCTTGTTTTAAGTTTTTATCGTTATCGAGAATTATAAGTGTCATCGCTTTGCTTATCGCGGCGATACCCTTTCCTAATTGATCTTGTCTTGCCGCTATTTTGTCATCGCGATTTTTGCCCCTTATTAAAGGTTCTGTTTCGTTATTCAATACGGGTGCCTTTAACCATTTACAATTTTGTGGAATAGGGTATTCGGATAAAAGCTTTGATTTACTATTTCTGTCTAAGCCCTTGCACAAAATCGATAGCCACTTGTTAGCTAGTTTTTCATGGATATTTTCACCATAAGTAGAGACTGTGTGTTCTTGGGAAACATCATCATCCTCGTCTAATACTGACAAAAGTTCGGAGCCTTGTATCGTTTTCTTAACAGGTTGCGGCGGCGGCGCGGTTGGTTGACTCGGCCCATTTATTATTATTCGTTGAGGCTGGAGAGGCCGCGATGGTCCCGGCTCAATTATTGTAACCTCCGATTGAATTGCTCGGGTGCCGACATCTGTTTAAGTTGCAAAAAAATAAATTAAAACTACAAATTCCGGTTATGTGTCATTAAATGGAGGAGCTTGAGCAGATAGTTAATATTACTTCACATTTGTTTTGCTGCTTTCTGATCAACAGTTCTCTTGGTAATAAAACAATTAAAATTTAAGTTTAAAATCTACGTAGAGACAAGACATGGATTGATTCCCTTCCAAGGGATATATGAGAATGTTAAACATGTTCATATTTTTAAATTTTTACTAAGTTTTTGTTGAAAACGCAATATTTTACTATGTTTATTTATTTTATTTGGGAAACATACATCATTAAATAAGTACCAAAGAAATATTACAAAATGTTAACCTTATTGATACTTTGAAACGCGATACTTTACAGTTATACGTTATATAATAAGGTGCTTCATTCGCCATTTGTCATAATGTAAATTAAAGATCACTTTGTCATTTTTTCATTAATATTAGGTCCTTACATATGAAATTGGCGTTATCTATGGGAGGAACATAAAGTCGTTTTTTTTTAAATGAAATATATTTAATTAATCAAAGTATGTACCATTGCTATGTATGCACTTTTGCCATCTCATAGGTAGTTCATTGATCCCCTTACTAAAAAAACCATTCGGGCGGGAATCAATAAAATCTTTGAAGGCGGTTTGGACTGCCCCATCGGAGTTGAATTTTTTTCCTTGCAAGTAGTTATCCAAATTGCGAAAAAAATGGTAATCTGTTGGAGCAAGGTCCGGAGAGTACGGTGGATGTCTAAGACATTCTAATTGAAGCTCCTCTGATTTGGTAGCCGTCTGTTGTGCAGTGTGTGGTCTAGCATTGTCCTGAAGCAGCAGTGGCCTAGAGCGATTGACCAGCCTCGGTTGTTTAGCAGCTAGCTTTTCCATCATGGTTTGCAGTTACTGACAATAGATATCTGCCGTAATCGTCTGGCCAGATTTAAGAAAGCTGTAGTGAACGACACCGGCACTAGTCCACCAAACACTTACAAGCAACTTTTTTTTAGTCAATTTTCGCTTAGGGCAGGATTTGGCTGGTTCGCCAGGGTTCAGCCATTGTGATGAGCGCTTCCGATTATCGTAGAGGATCCACTTTTCATCACAGGTTTTTCATTCGATTTAAAATTCCTTCATTATTATGCCGGTTGAGTAACGTAACGCAGCAGTCGACGCGCGTTTGTCGGTTTGCTTCACTCAATTCATGAGGTACCCACCTTTCAAGCTTTTTCGCCTTCCCAATTTGTTTCAAGTGGATTAGAATAGTTTTATCACTAACACCGGAGCCTGCAGCTAACTCGGACGTGGTTTGCGATGGATCCGCTTCCACAATAGCCTTCAATTCTTCATTATCATCTTTGGTCTCCGGCCGTCCACGAGGCTCGTTCTGCAGGTCGAAATTTCCAGAACGAAAACGTTGGAACTAAAAACGCACTGTGTTTTCTTTTGCGACACCGTCACCATACACATCATTAATCCTTCGAGCCGTTTCTGCAGCACTGGTGCCACGGTGGAACTCATACTCGTAAATAACGCGATATTTCATGTTTTCCATTATGTAAACAGAGGGACACAAAGAAAAAAACAAAAGAAGAAAAAACAAATGAATTAGGGGGTTTGAAACACAAATGCATGAGTAAATAGCTGTATGAATTTGAATTTGGAATTCCTAACCATAAAGGTAATATTTGAGATCAAAGTGGCCAGTACGACGAAACGCCAATTTCATATGTAAGGACCTAATATTTAGGATAATTGCAATGTTTTGAATGTCAAAAGTTGATTCCAACTAAATTATTTATGGTTATGAAGCATCCGATGTCCCAATTTTAGAAAGTTCGACAAAATTAGACAATTAATTAATTTACTCGTATTTAGTTCAAAATTTTGTTAAAGACCTTTGATACAAACAATTTTTTTTACATTTTATGACAGTTTGATAAATCATCCGGAAAGCTTTTTAGCAAATAAAAAACAAAAGAACTATTTAAAAAATCTTTAGATACATATATGTTTGATAAGCTGACCGGGCAAATGTTGTTTTGCTGTGTAAATTATTTTTTGGGAATTTCTGGTGTATATTGTAAAAAAATAAAAACAATGTTCTAAAAATAGAAAAAAAATGGTAGGGGTGGTGAACCCTAATCACTTAAGGATTTGAAAAATAGATACTAGCCGATTCTTATAGCTACTGAATAAAAATTCAAATTAATTACAATTAATTACGGTCAAGCCGTTTCGGAGTAACGAACATTGTGACACGAGAATTTTATATATAAAACTATCTGTGCTTGCGGTTTCACCCGCGTGGAAACCAGTATGTCACAAGAGACACAAAAAGTAGTTATTGTGATTTAACCATAAGAGATAAAGACATGCTGTCGCGGACTTTTTTGTGGTATTTTTATAGATCTACATTTCTCTAGTACATTACTTTAGTGTATATCTATTGGTTTACGCGGCGCACGTGACTTAATCTCAACAGGCGAGTTATTTTTACAACCACCCGATCTCCACAACGCAATTTACGTAAAACCCTAATGTACTATTTAACAAAACCTTTCGGAAGAATTGCACAATTTTTTAGTAAAAACCGTACAAAAATCCGTTCAGTAGATTTTGAGAAAAATCGATTACATACAGACAGACAGCTTTGAGGGACTATGTTTTATAATAAGTATAGATTTAAAATAATCAACGTGAACCATTCTATGTGTTTTGTTGTTGTTAATATTTAAGGTAATGTAACCTTAAATATTTTAAAATTTCACGAGTGACAGAACTTAAAGACATAAATATTAATTGTCGTCATTTCCACATTTTCTTTTTTTTATTTTATGTCTTCTTTCTTAATCATAGTAGACTTATCAGCATATCGGACTCACTTATCGAAACTTCTTTTCGGCATGTCGGGTTCTTTTATCGAAATTTCGGTTTCATTTTCGACATTAAGAATTCATTTTCGGAATTTCGGATTCAGTTATCGGAATTTCGGACACACTTATCGGAATTTCGGATTCACATATCGGAATAATTGGTATTTGGTTTTAAATTTCTATTTGTTTTATTGTCAACGTGAATTCAATCAGACGGGTAGGTACTCCTGACTAGGTTATGAATTAATATGTGTTAAGAACCAACAGGCCAATTCCCAATTTTGTGTGTTACAGTATTTGTGTACATTATATAGTTTTATTCTTTCATCAAGATTTAAAGCTATAAAGATTTAATTAAAGTACAAAAACTAAGTTAATAAACTTTTGCATTTCATGCTACATAAAAAAATCAATACTAAAAATTAAACAAAACTGAATATACATATGATGTATGTGTATGTTTTGTGTGTATACCGGGATGCCTGTGCGTGCGTGTGTGTTTGAATGAGTCAGTGACAGACATGTGTATACAGTTGCCAGAGGCTAATTACCTGATCTAGTTAAGGTAGTTCTTCTGTTTCGGTATAAGTTTTGTTTTATTTTAAATAATAAAACAAACGATTTGTGATTATTGTTGTTTTATTATTCACTCACTTATTTATTTTCAATTTTCATTACATTTTTAAATGTTTTCTTAAATACAATAAAAACATTTAAAAAAAATTGTCAGCCACGGACAGCTGACAAATGACCCAAGATGTTTAGGATTACAGAGTGAGGAACCTACTCACAATACGTGCAACATTGCCTTTTGTATCGTGGCTTTGATTCAACTAAGGAAGGGCCTCTTGAAACGTTGTTCGAGGCTCTTCTTCGCTTGTAGATCATTAACCGATACCACAATTGGAACAATTATTGTTGAGTCAATTCTAAATGGCGGTGATATCATGAACTAGATCGGAATATTTAGTTATTTTTCCTTTTTCAGCTTTTATGAGATTTAATAATTAATAATAGATTAATTAATTTTATTATTATGTTAGTCTCCTATTAGATTATTATTTTCCATATTAGCAATCATTGATTTTATACATATATTTAAGTTAACACTACGTGAAGGACGAAGTGATAAGTAAAAATTAGACTGATCTTATTTTTTTGAATGAATTGAAGGATGATGAATTATAATGAATGAAATGAAAATGATTGAATAATTGATGAATTAAATATTTTTTATTATCTATTCTACAAAGGACAAACAAACTTGAACTCATGAAATATGTATCTCAAACAATATATATAAATATATTCATGTGAATTTCAATTTTTGTCTGTTTGTTTTAGATAAAGATGTTAAAGAAAACTATTATCTCGTTATACTCTTCAAAAGAAACCGACTGTTGGAGTCTTTGGAACATGAGCCATATAAAAAATAGTTTTTTTTCTGCAATTTTAATTTCTACTGGGTCAAAGCGCTATATTTGTTTTTAATTTTACCTCCATTGTTTTGTTGTAGCTCGGTGGTCGGAACATTTTTTGGTATCTTACGTTTTTTCTCTTTTTCTCTCAGCTTCTTTATTTGTTCTTCATGGAATTCTATTGTATTTTCACGTTTAGGCATATCGATAAAATTAATGACTTTCCGATATTAGTTATCGTGACGGACTGAGTTTTATATCTCTTTATTATAGCAGACACATATAATATAGAACTTATTAAAAAAGACGTATAAATTGTTTCACGTATAAAGGGCTTATGAAATTTAAAATGATTTGCGCCAATTTATAAGATACATGATACGTTATCGCTTTAAGTATTATCAATTAAGTGCAAAAATATCTTATCGTAATGTTAGCCCTCACTATCGGAATTCGATTACTTAAAATATTACACTATTTATATTTTATGAAGTTTATGACATGATGTATAAAATAAACTTTATTTGCAGGTTCCTATTACATATTAATAGTCTCGGAGCAGCGAAAATATTTTTTTTATGTTAAAATCCCATAAATAAAAGGCATATCGGAATAGAAAATAGTCAAATTTGATTAGCTATTTTTTTAATAACATAAGTTGAAATATAGAAAATGGGATTTTCAGTTGAATACAATATTTGTTATATATGCTTTCATTAAGAGAGGTTACTATATTGAAGTCAGCGTAGTTTTGAACGTAGACTAGTTCGATCTTAGTGTTAAAATAAGTCTTGCTTAGTATTAACATTATTTTTCATTTTTATTATTAGTCCCGCTTAAGTGATTGGACGATGTGTGTCATCCGTCAGCTGTTAGATTTTGTTTTTTTTACGTTTATATGCGACTTCTTTTCCCGTGTTTTTTCGAAGCTATAACCACGCATGTAGCGGAGCACAAAACTATCGCTTTGAGCTATTTGATAGCCATTTACAATCGTCCCACGTTAACCGCACCCATCTTATAAATACGTTGTTTGTTGGTTGTTGAATGCTATTGCTAGCAAATACTTTCACATCGTATTGAAAAAAGTCCGTACTTTGACTATATCAAAATCAGGTATACAGAAAAAGAATATAATCGGCAATTCACAGCAAAACACTCCATCTGCACACGCGCCAATTATTTATTTTATATCCCATTGGATATAAAATAATTAACTTGGGATGTAATCGATGAAATAGACACCCCATATTTATCCAACTCTTCGTTTTTAAAAACGAAGAGAATTCAAAATTTAGTGAAACAGGTACAGTAAATTGATTCCTACATTTAAATTTGGTGATAAGTGCAACTCTTAGCAACATTAGACCAATTTCGATCTTGCCAACTTTTGGCAAGGTCTTTGAGAAAATCGTTCAAAAACAACTGCTCTGATAGATGCTTAAATTAAAAAAAACAAACAACCAAACATAGAATTCACCTTAAACTTATTGGTTTACTAAAAAGTGAGCTGTGATAGCCCAGCGATGAGACCGTGCGACTCTCTAGAGACGATTATGGGTTCAAACCATCCAGAAATGTAGAGAGGAGGCTTACCAGCTGTGAGATTGTAATAGGCCGCTACTTTACTTTTTTTACGCTAATGTGAACTTTTTTGTAGTATTTTTGTTCTAGATCTACAATTCTCTAGTACATTAATGTAATGTATTTATGTTGGTTTACTCGGCGCACGCGACAAAAGCTCCTAACACCTCTCCAACGCAATTAATATAAAACCGTAATGTATATGTACTAATAACCCAAGCTTTCCAGAAGAATTGCACTACCTTTAAGTGAAAACTGTACAAAAATCTATTCAGTAGATTTTTGGAAAATCGATCATATACAGACAGTTTCTGGGGACTTTGTTTTATGATAAGTATCTTCTTTCTTCTTTCTCAACCGATAGGCGTCCACTGCTGGACATAGGTCTCTTCATGGGCTTTCCAAAACGCACGATCTTGTGCCGCTTGTATCCAGCGGCTCCCCGCGACCTTTTTGAGGTCGTCCGTCCATCGCGTAGGGGGTCTGCCAACACTGCGTTTACCGGTGCGGGGTCGCCATTCCAACACCTTGAGACCCCAACGCCCATCGGTTCTCCGCACTATGTGCCCCGCCCATCGCCACTTCAGCTTCGCAACGCGCTGAGCTATATCGGTGACTCTGGTTCTTCTACGGATCTCCTCATTTCTGATTTGATCACGTAGAGACACTCCGAGCATAGCCCGCTCCATCGCTCGCTGAGTGACTCTGAGCCTTCTTATGAGGCCCATAGTCAGCGACCACGTCTCAGATCCGTAGGTCATCACTGGCAACACGCACTGTTCGAAGACTTTGGTCTTCAGGCACTGAGGTACCTTGGACGAAAAAATCTCGCGTAGCTTCCCGAACGCTGCCCATCCGAGTTGGATTCGGCGACTAACCTCTTTCTCGAAATTGGACCTACCTAGCTGGACCGTATGTCCCAGGTATATGTACTCGTCTACAATTTCGAGTGCAGAGTTCTCAACGATGACCGGGTGGAGCGGAACATGTGAGTTTGACATGATTTTCGTCTTACTCATGTTCATTTTAAGGCCCACCTGGTAAGATGCTCTGCTGAGGTCATCGAGCATTGTGTTAAGGTCCTCCAGAGACTCTGCCATAACGACTATGTCGTCGGCAAATCTGAGGTGAGTGATGTACTCGCCGTTAATGTTGATGCCGTATCCGTTCCAATCCAAAAGCTTAAAGACGTCCTCCAATGCAGCGGTGAACAGCTTCGGGGAGATGACATCTCCCTGTCGCACACCTCGCCGCATTCGGATTGGTTCCGTAGTTCCGTCTTGGATACGGACAGACATTGTGGCGTTTTCATACAAACACTTCAACACTTGGACGTACCGATAGTCGATTCGGCATCGCTGGAGCGATCTTAACACAGCCCATGTTTCCACCGAATCAAAGGCCTTCTCATAGTCCACAAACGCCAAGCAAAGTGGCTGGTTATACTCCTCGGTCTTCTGTATAACCTGCCGCAGCGTGAATATGTGGTCCATGGTACTATAGCCTTTGCGGAAACCGGCTTGTTCGGGAGGCTGGAAGTCGTCAAACCTACGAGCTAGACGATTCGTAACGACTCTCGAAAACAACTTATAAACCTGACTCAGCAGCGCGATGGGTCTATAATTCTTCAATAAGGTGTTATCACCCTTCTTGAAGAAAAGAACCACCACGCTCCTGTGCCAGGCTTCCGGCGTATTACCTTCGTGAATGACGGAATTGAACAATCGCTGAAGGACCTTAAGTACCGTTTTTCCACCGGCTCTCAGGAGTTCTGTTGTGATTCCGTCATCACCTGGTGCCTTGTTGTTTTTGAGTTGTTTGAGAGCCATACTAATCTCGTATAGGCTGACGTCCGGGATATCTTCGGTATAGTGTCGGGTCAGCTTAGCTCTTATGTCTTTTGCCAAACTGACAACAGGCTGTTGTGTTGAGGTGTATAACTGTCCATAGAACTTCTCAACCTCTCTCAAAATCTCAGGACGAGATGAAATGATACTACCGCTATCGGTCTTCAATCGCGTGAGCTGCCGCTGCCCAATAGATAGATCTCTTGCGAACACTTTTGAGCCCCTGTTACGCTCAATAGTCTCTCGAATGTACTCGGTTTTGAAGTGTCGCAGGTCGCATTTCTGCGCCTTAGAAATCTGTCTATTGATCAGACGGTAGCGTGTCGCATCTACTGAAGACTGTAGCCTCATTTCGTTCCTCTCATCCATGAGCTTGAGAGTCTGGGTCGAGAATTTATTGGGTCTTTTACGGTGTGTCTTATAAAATTTGGACCCCACCGTATGGACAGTTTCCACCAGCCTGTTGTTTACATCGTCCACAGAGGCGCAGTCAGCTAGGCAATCAAAACGGTTCATCAGCTCGAGTTGGAACTTCTCGGGGTTTTGGATATGGGCTCGAGTTGGTCGGAGCGTAGACTTCACCAATCTGGATCTTTCCAGCTGTACGCATATATTCAATGTGCCTCTAACCATACGGTGATCACTCCCGGTCTTAACGGTGTTGATCACAGAGACATCATTGAATATATGACGCCTGGTCGACATGATGAAGTCGATCTCGTTTCTCGTGGAACCGTCGGGACTGATCCAGGTCCATTTTCGATGCGGCCGTTTCTTGAAGAAAGAATTTATCATGTAGAGGTCCTCTCTCTCCAAGAAATCGGCCAGCATCTGGCCCCTGTGGTTCCGTTGCCCGTATCCAAATTGCCCTACTCTCACCTCTGTGCCGCTTCGCTTGCCCAGCTTTGCGTTGAAATCCCCCATCACAACAGTGTAGAAGGTTTTAGAGGCATGCATGGCTCTAGATAAATCCTCATACATGGCCTCTACCTCCTCGTCTGGATGTGCCGATGTCGGTGCGTAAACCTGTATGACCTTCAGCGAATACCGTTTGGTAATTCTGAGTATAAGGAACGCGACCCTGCTCGACACACTCTCGACTTGAACAATGTTGTTGACAAGGGACTTGTGGACGAGAAACCCGATACCACCCTGGGACTGTTGTTCTCCCTCCCGGTAGTAAAGCAAGTTGATAAGATGATAAGTATAGATGGCACATTTTGGGCTAGCTTAACGACTCTAGTATAACAAATCTATGCAAGTATAGTACGCGGCAATAAATAATGCACATCTAGGCTTAGAGAGAGAAATCGACTAGATTCTGCTTCATAGAGCATTGTCTCTGTCGCACAGATTGACGAACCTGTGTGAAATGTCACATACTAACTGAGTGACAGTGAAAGCGCTCTACGTGACCGGCTGTTTCGTTCTAAACATCGATGTGCATTAATTGTTGCCGCGTACTATATGTGGTGTAGATTTAAAATTTAAAACTCTAACAGTTTTCTAGTTTTCAGATTTCCTACTCTCTGCAATTTGTTCATTCATTACATGCTCTTGTCAGTTTTTCTAGTTGGCTGATTTTTTGGAAATGAAATATAAACTTAATTACATTGCCTTTAATATCGATAACCTTAGATTTCACAATACCTTGCAATTATTATTTTACAAGATGACTGGACTATTTGTTTATCTGGTCTAATTTTCCACTGTGTACGTGACTAAATGAACGAACGCATTGGGTCATCATAACTTATCGATGACTTATTCCTTAATAATTTTATCATTTTATATACTATCTATAAAATTTAATTATGGCTTTTAATCTACATGAATCATTATCCTTGTATCGGTTACTATATCGACTTTTCACTGTGTACGTGACTAAATAAACGAACGCATTTGGTCATCATAACTTATCGTTGACTTATCCCGTAATAATTTTATCATTTTATATACTATCCACAACATATAACTATGGCTTTTAATCTACATGACTCATAATCCTTATATGAGCAATTTTTACAATGCGTACGTGACTATATATACGAACGCATTGAGTCAACATAAGTTATCGTTGACTACTCCCTTTAAAATAGCTTTATCATTTTATATACTATCCACAAGATTTAATTATGACTTTTAGGTAACAATGAATACTAAAAGTCATCAGTGCTGTAAAGCCTTAATGTAGACTCTACATAAAACATATTCCTCGCATCGCCAACTATTTAGTGGTTAACATGAACAGAATAAACATAAAAAATAACTATTTTATTGTATTTAAATTTAGATTTTTATAAATCCTTATGATTAATTTCTTTTCCACATTTCTCTTTGTGAACTTTAACAGTGCCAAAACTTACACTCATCCATGCGGGAAATTTACTTAAAATTATAGTTTCACTTCTTATCTATACTCGTACATAGAGAAAAAGTCCCCAAAAGCTATCTGTTTGTATGTGATCGAGTTTCTTAAAATCAACTGAATGAATTTTTATACAGTTCTCACTAAAAAATAGTGCACTTTTTGAGTGAAGTTTTCTAGTCACTAGTTAATTATCCTTTTACTTTTTTACTAGATGACTAAGGACTTTACTTGGAATATAGATAAGATTGTGGAGCAACATGTAGGTTTACTTTATAATATGTGTTTTATTCAAGTATTTGCGATTTACACGGTAATATATGTTATGTATATACATTCCCGTACTAAAAGTTACTTCGTCGTAATTATTATTAACTTTCGTCTTTTGCCTTTTGCACTGTTTATACCACACCCTATAACACGAGTGTTCTTTACTTATGGCTCCCCGGCCAGAGTCAAAGCAGAAACGTTTGCGACTAGTGCCCTTAAGTTGTGGTAATTAAGAGATATTTTCGCTCGGCGTATCATAAGGCTAGAGTTTTCTATCCAACGGTGCGTTGAGACGTTCTTACGGCGCAAACATTTCTAGCTTTGAAAGTTGTCCGCGAAATTAAACTGTGAAGTGGAATTATTAAAAAATTCACATTTTAATTCGAACGGGGTACTTTGGCTATGTTTTCAAACGTCCCCAGCTGGAGTTGTCGCAATAAACTTTATTTTTTTCTGCAGTTTGTGATTTTTCTTATGAATTAGTATTACTACTAATATAACAATTTTCTAATAACTGTGCGGCGGAAATGGCCGAATCCGGCAAGCGACTAAAGTATGCATCTCTTATCGAGAGTTATATATTTGTTTGCAGACCCATGGAGTCAAAGTGCAAAAAAAACCTCCTTATTAACACCTCGTTTAATTGCCTCTTCAGATGACAAGAGGGCTGGCTCCTTTTTCGCACAAAGAATCCGCTTAGCGATTCAACGCGGAAACGCTGCCAGCATTCTTGGAACTACTCCACATGGACATGATTTGTATAGTACTAGATAGTAGTTCAAGATAGACGTATCTTGTAAATTTTTGTTGTACATAAATGTAACAAAAAAAATAACTGTGTAAAGTCGAGATGTAACTAAGATATAACTGTCATACATAGCTGCGTCTATAGGTTTAGGCTGTGGTTAAACAATACAACCATGTTCAATCAATCATCATCATTTTCCTGTCCTTATCCTACCCAAGTTGGTTCGGCAAAACATGTTATAAAATGTTGTTATATGATTTGGCTAGTTATTTTACGACTGGCCGCCTGCCTGACGTCAACTTAGCTTAGTTGCTTTTTACGATAACTCGGTAATAAATGAGGGTGGTCAATTCCAATTCCATTACCCAATGGAATTTCAATGATATTTTTTCCTATATATTAAGCTCATTATCAAGTATTAATGGTTGCAAATTTTACCACTGTTGGTCAAGCGATATAGCCTTGAAAACGTGACAGACGGACAGAAAAGTAATAATAAAAAATATTTTGCTATAATCCGCGATACAGTAAATACAAAATATATATAGTGCTAAATGTATAGTGAACTATCCGTTTTTCACAGCTTTGTGATTTTGTCGTGAAGTCCATCTCCTGATGCTGAGCGAAATGATTGTTGATTTTGTGATAGTGAACATCTGTAGTGCTTGTGTATATATATTGACATATTTATTTAATCAAGTATTACCATTGAAGGTGACGATAGGGAATTAGACCGGCTCCCCGCCAGCACCGGTGTACTTAGTAGCTACGGACCTCCCAAATTGTGTATTGTGGTGGCGGTGGTGGAGGTTTATGCATGTGTTTTTACGAATCCTGCACGTATCGGGTATGAAAACGGATAATCCACTATACATTTAGCACTATATATTTTTTCTATTTATTGTATCGCGGATTATAGCAAAATAATGTTTATCATTACTTTTGTATTATGGATCTCCACAAAGAAACGCCTAAATTATTCGCAAACGGACAGACTTTCAAAGTTTAAAATATTAGTGTAGAGAGCACTCTTTGGTAATTGTAACTCGTCAACGTGTCAGCCGTTCAATACAGAGAGCGAAGCGGCATCGTCTTATTTCCGCTGGGAAATCATTGGAAGCCTTACAGAAGGTCTATCAAGTCTTTACACAGCGTCATTTTTTATCACTGAAAGAGTTTGTTTTGAGAGAACAGTGAACTGTAAATTTTAAGCTTTCGCAATTTTTACTCATTATTACTAAATTATACGGTTTATCGTATACATATTATAACACAGAGACGCCAAAAGCTATCTTTATCTATTTGATCAAAAACCTGTCAGAATTTTGTTAGCTTTGCCAGAAGCTCCAAGAGTTCTTGGAGCTTCTGGCGAGTTACCATCGAAGTCTCTGGTCAAGAGTTGTTCAGATGAAACATAAATCCTTTCCTATTGGACAAAGCTGGCCGCTTTTGTTTTCTTTAGACCATCCCATTGTTCAAACTATAGATCGAAATTTATAGTTTGGCCAAAGAAAAGCAGCTCATAATAGATTATTCCCTGCTAATCCCACCAAACACTAAGCAAATTTTTTCTTACCATCAATCTTGGCTTGGTCACCGATTGCACCGGCTCACTGCAGTTCGACCACGACCGTTTTCGCTTGACGTTGTCGTAAGTGATCCACTTTTCATCACCAGTTACCATCCATTTAAGAAATGGATCGACGTTGTTGTAGTTCAGCATAAGTCGCAGATGGAAATTCGGTACCTATATGAGATTTTTGTGCGACAGTTCATGTGGTACCCATAGATGGTGCTTCTTTTTATATTCAGCCTTATTTAACTGGTTCTAAACGGTTTTTTCGAAATGTTCAGCTCATAGCCTATCGAAACAGTGCTTGCTTGAAGGTCGAACTCGACGCTTTCCATTATTTTATTGCAATGTTCGACAACTGATCTCCCAAAAAGTCGTGCATCTTTGACTTCGAAATTACCAATAAAAATTATAATAACCAAAATAAACCAATAAAAACCAAGATTCCGCATGGTTAGCTGATACAGTTTCAAGACATAAAAGTTATTCACATTTTTCTCTTTCTAGGTGTCCATCTTTGGCGCGTGCAGACAATATTTAGTTAAGATCACAAAACTGTCTAAGTAAATATTTTAAGTACGCAAGTATATGTTTCTAATCCCGTTTAGCGTGAATCGATAGCATTTACACAACGCTAGTTACGAATTTCTAACGACATGTATAGAGAAATAATGGATTCTTTTATTATGCTATTATTATGCCCCCGCATTGAAACCGCCTGAGTAGAATAGACCACCCTCATTACTTACCGAGGTGACGTAAAAGGCGACTAAGGTATGTTGACATCAGGCAGGCGATCGGTCATAAAATACAAAGCCGACTTCACTTAGATTGAGACAGGACAATGATGATGATTTTATTTAACTTCATATGTCATTCTTATCTGATGTAGAGTTACTATTCTAGTACCTTAGGAACCAAACGTCCATAGATTCAACGCACTACACACCAAACCCACTGCCAGTTCAGTTTCGCAATACAGTGAGCCACATTAGTAATATTGGTTGTACTGGGAGCCTCCTCTCATTCCTGATTTGAGCACGTACTACTTTTAGCATAGGTCACAGCATTGTCCGTTGAGCGACTCTGAACTTTCTTATGAGACCCATCTATCTATTTGGGTACAAGGACGCTTGTCGGTGCAGGACGGGTGGTCAGCTCGTATTCTGGACTATTCCACCCATTTCCCCATGTCCCAACATGGGGTATGTTGGGACATGGGTTTCACTGTTGTCCTGGCAGTGTCATCTGCTTAAAACTAGTCGCTTTTACAAATCTCATAATATCCCTGAAGGGTATATTTGTTAGGTCATCAACTATAATTTCTTCCTTATCTAATCTCTAGGTCTCTCTAAGTCAGGAGACTTAGAGAGACCTAGAGACCCACGTACTCGCTGGTAAGATAGGAATCTTACCAGCGAGTACGTGGGGCACTCAGCAGTAAGGTGAAGACTCGTTTCTTTCTCTCCACTCTCTGAGCACGCTGAATCTTCCTTTATTCACATTATTAACAGTTGTTTGTTTAACAGGCAGTCTTTGAGGCCCATAGTGAGCGACTTAGTTTATGTACAGCATATTATTTCTCGGGCTCCCAAACTACGTATCACCTTACATATCTTCGCCATAATACACTTTCAGGCGGAAGTATTAAAAGCAAGTAATGCCCATAACACCATAGAATTTGCCGTCGACGATATAAATAATAAAATAACACGTAACTGCGCGATAAGGGGACGGGCGGTCGTAAAAAAAGAATTACGCCGTTATATCTTGTCTGAAATACACTTTATCTGCATAAAAAGATTTTGTATGGCCGGTTATTGAATACAAATGTTAGTTTATGAGTTTATACCAGGTGCGTCTTGTAGCCATGGTAGCACGAACTATTATTACGCTGTAAGAATAAACTAGAGGGTGACATAGTTATGAACACCGTAGTGTCATGTTACAAATACAATCCAAGAATTTAGTATAAGGATAATATTTTTCCTTTACACATATTCAATAAATAAGAAGCAATTTTCTCCAAAATCAGCTCATTTAATCACTTTCCACATCTCAACACGATGACGGCGAAAATGTTTTTTTTTATATTATTGACATAACAATTTAAGGAGGTTGTATTTGAAACACGTAACATTAGTTTTTAAACCATTTAACTAAAATAAATATATTATAGTAGTAATTCTGTAACTGCTTAAAGTATAGATAGACGATCTAATATGGTTCGACTGAACCGATTTATTGCGCGGTACTCTCGAGCCACTACGTTCACCATTCCTTTGCTAGCATTGTGTGAAAATGTTTCCAAGTTATGATTCCTATTCTATTCTGTTGGAACATACTAAAATCGTTTAAGGTGCAGAAAAGATTATTACCACATCCCGTTAAAATAAAATAAAATAAATAAAGGAATCGGCAAAATTTTATCTGGAGGATAGCAAACATTACAGTCGTATTACATTCATTAATTATCTAAATTTTAAATTCACATATCATACCTTCTTGTCGTTCACACATTATGATTATGATTTGCAACTGAAGATTTAGCTTTGGTATAATTGTTTTGTGATATTTATGTGGTTCCTGTTCATATTTTAAGTGTTAATCACTATCAATATTATCAATAGGACTGTCTGTACGGAGGGTGATAAAATTTGTTACAATTGAATTTTGTAAGATATAGGATGAAAAATTGCCGTTTTCCCTGTGAACATTAAAATAACAAATTATATAATCAAGGGTTTTATAATAAAGGGTATTACAACTTTAGTTACCCCAAATGAAGAAGTATAAATAAATAATAAATAAATTTATGGGACACTTACACACACGGTCGTCAATCCCCAAAGTAAGTAACTTAATACTTGTTATGGGTGACGGATAACTGGTAAATATACTACATATATAATTTTAAACACATACTTAAATACAAAAACACACCCAGGCTCGAAGAACCAACAAATTGTTTATAGAAACTGTTGGCCCTCGGTCAAAATCGAGCCCGCGACCCACTGAGCTGAAAGCAGGGTCACTACCCATTGCGCCAACGGGCCAGTCAAAGTATCTACAGTTTGTATAAACTTAGTCAAACAAAGTTAAAGACTGATAGTTATTCCTTCCACGTAGTAGCCACAAAGATTGTGGCCCCAACAGGATTATGGAGTAACGTCCAGGATCTCGAATAGAGTTATGACGGGATATCTTGCAACGGCAATAAAGTGAATTATGCAGACAACTGCAGCGATACTTTGTTCCCGGCCCTGAAGAGTGGGGTGAGGTTATGGTGGGCTATAACGCGGTTTAGTGTATATGTAGACTGTAAAAAACAGGGTAATGAAATTACTAATTCTTCTAACTGATATAAGCGCCGTGTGGTATCCGGCAGAGTAGAATGGACCACCCTTATTTCTTACCAAGGTCTCGTAAAAGGCGACTAAGGTAAGTTGATATCAGGTAGGCGGCCAATCGTAAAATACTTAACCAAATCATTTTACAACATGCTTAAAACATATTGTGCCGACCCCACTAAGACTGGGATAAGGTTAGGAGAATGATGAGGATATAACGTATATGCTATATCGGTGATTTTGTTCGCAACAACTTTTTTAAATACCCTCAAATATAGTTTTTTTAATATTATTGAAGAAAAATGTTTTTTTTTGTCCGACATGTTAGGCTTGTATAAAGCTTCAATTGCACCTAATTTCGTATTTTTCTTCTCATATCATCTGTATAACTCATTACTTCAGTTATTACTTGACCAAAGTTAAAAAGAGAAGGATAAAGGAATTTGCTCACATTGTTTTGATATAATTCCGTTCAAAAAGGTTGTTACTATAAGATTGCTTTCATCAATAAGACCGCCTTTGTACAGTATAAATTTACCATTATACATTTATTTATATGTTACAAGTGCACGACTTGTACAACAGAATTCAAACATAAAACAAAATTGTACTATTAACCTTTAAGTTTCGGAAGAATTGCACTACCTTTTAGAAAAAAAACCGTACAAAAATCCATTCCGTAGATTTTGAGTAAATCGATTACATACAGACAGACAGTTTTTGGAGACTTTGTTTTATAAGTATGGTTAACTCATTCATTTAATCATTGAGATATATAGTAGATACTCTTAGTATTACATAGTTTTTCTCTAATTTTATTCGTTATTTTTGTATTCTGAAGCCCCGAAAAGTAGCCCTCTAATTATAAAATTATATTATTTAAGTAATATATTTTAAATATATGCTCTGTTTACGAAGATAATAAATCTTCAATAAAGTTAGAGTCGCAGGAGTCACTTCAAGTCATACTGCTATAAAGTTACTCTTGCAACGCTATCTCACTCTCTATCTCTCCTCTCTATCTGTATGATCAATGAAGAAACAAATCGATAAAAACGCTTTAAAATCCGCTTTCCGCTCGGGCGCGTAACCATATTATAAAACAACTCTCGCGGGACTCCTAATGCAGACTTACACCGAAGCGCAGTGTACGTTCAATTTAAACTTTAACATGCAGCCCACTGTACCTCCAAATTGGAATTAATGATCTGTACCCTCAATTTACTTTATATTTTTATATCCAACATTTTTCATAAGTTTGTTGGGTGTTGTATTTGTTCATTCACGGAAAGTTTCCTTGAAGAATTATGTTTCAAAGATTGATTCAGTGGAGTGTTATAAAAATAAAGACGTTTAAATTTTAATAACGTGAACCCGTACCTTCTGTAATTGAGTAAAATGTTGTACATATAGCTATATGTGCGTATATACTTGGTATTTGTTATAAGTATATATAATATATATAATAAAAATAGCTATTATACTGGTTCTTGTTGATGCATCTATCTCATTTTATGTTACAATTTCTTCTTTCTTCAAAGGTTGTCTGGTAGAGATTGCTTTTAGGAATAAGACCGTCTTTGCACGCCTTATGTTTCTTTAGTTTTCTTTCTTTTTCCACTCTGTGGAATGTATGTATGTACAATAAAGAATTTCTATCTATCTACCTATCTACCAAGTACTGGTAACATACACTACGTATAATAAGACAATGTCTCACGCCGTATCTATCTCTCACGTTCACGATAAACTCAAAAAAATACAGAATTCGGTTTTCCTCGAAGCTCCAATTCTTGCCTCCAAAAAGAGTGGGGAGATCCATCGTAACAGCAGTAGGATATAAATATTTATTTTACTTTTTCTTTCGTATTACGCTTGTTGTTCCGTTCTCACAACAATGATATCTAAAAATGATAGTAATAAGATGTGATAATAATCTAAAAGTGATAATAATATTAGGTCCTTACATATGAAATTGGCGTTTTGTCGTACTGGCCACTTTGATCTCAAATATTACCTTTATGGTTAGGAATTCCAAATTCAAATTCATACAGCTATTTACTCATGCATTTGTGTTTCAAACCCCCTAATTCATTTGTTTTTGCTTCTTTTGTTTTTTTCTTTGTGTCACTCTGTTTACAAAATGGAAAACATGAAATATCGCGTTATTTACGAGTATGAGTTCCACCGTGGCACCAGTGCTGCAGAAACGGCTCGAAGGATTAATGATGTGTATGGTGACGGTGTCGCAAAAGAAAACACAGTGCGTTTTTGGTTCCAACGTTTACTTTCTGGAAATTTCGACCTGCAGAACAAGCCTCGTGGACGGCCGGAGACCAAAGTTGATAATGACGAATTGAAGGCTATTGTGGAAGCGGATCCATCGCAAACCACGTCCGAGTTAGCTGCAGGCTCCGGTGTTAGTGATAAAACTATTCTAATCCACTTGAAGCAAATTGGGAAGGTGAAAAAGCGAATGAAAAGCAGGTGAACCCTGGCGAAACAGCCAAATCCTGCCCTAAGCGAAAATTGACTAAAAAAAAGTTGCTTGTAAGTGTTTGGTGGACTAGTGCCGGTGTCGTTCACTACAGCTTTCTTAAATCTGGCCAGACGATTACGGCAGATATCTATTGTTAGCAACTGCAAACCATGATGGAAAAGCTAGCTGCTAAACAACCGAGGCTGGTCAATCGCTCTAGGCCACTGCTGCTTCAGGACAACGCTAGACCACACACTGCACAACAGACGGCTACCAAATCAGAGGAGCTTCAATTAGAATGTCTTAGACATCCACCGTACTCTCCGGACCTTGCTCCAACAGATTACCATTTTTTTCGCAATTTGGATAACTACTTGCAAGGAAAAAAATTCAACTCCGATGGGGCAGTCCAAACCGCCTTCAAAGATTTTATTGATTCCCGCCCGAATGGTTTTTTTAGTAAGGGGATCAATGAACTACCTATGAGATGGCAAAAGTGCATACATAGCAATGGTACATACTTTGATTAATTAAATATATTTCATTAAAAAAAAACGACTTTATGTTCCTCCCATAGAAAACGCCAATTTCATATGTAAGGACCTAATAAGTAAATAGTCTATAAATCCTTACTAATACTATAAATGCGAAAGTCAGTCTGTCTGTTACATTTTCACGGTCAATCCACTGAACCGATATCGATAAAGTTTGGTATAATAATTCTATATACACCGGGGAAACATATAGACTATATAAATCCTCTAAATCCAACAGAAATCTGATGTCATTTAAAAACGCCATCTAGTATCGACCTAGGAAAGTTTTTTATTCACAACGTGTCAAATGCAAATAATATCCGTAATTTAAAGAGGAGTCATGTCAGTATCATGTTATTTGGCTCACGGTCAAAAGAGTTGTTTTAAAAAAGTTTTTATCTATTTCCAAGACTACGTGAACGAGGTTGCGGGTTAAAGCTAGTAATTATATATATTGAACAAAATATCTGTCGCCGCGTCTGTATCCATATTTCAAAGACTTAAGAACGTATTTTCATTTGGTTTTCTTGAAATATTTCAAGTCATATTGGTTTTTTTTTTTTTAAATGACATTATATACCACAGTCTTTATGTGCGTGCTCTTTTTTAATAAAGTTAATTTTAGATATAATTTTAAAATAAAGCTTAACTGCTTTATTTTTATCTTTTAATTTAACTTGTACTTAAAAATGAAACTTACTCTAATGCATCAATGTTAATACAATAAATATATATTATTTAGAGTGTTAATTTTTTTTATTACTATTATTATAGCTTTTTTTTATTATTTTGTTATAATTATTTTTATTTGTTAATTATTAGTTTTTCAAAACTTTTATTCTTACAAGTTATCTACTACAACTACTCTTTACATCCAAAGTACGTATAAACACTAACTTTACATATGGGTGTCTTTTAATAACTTCTTTATTGTAATATCTTGGATAGTTTTTCGGCTACAACCGTATAAGTTATATAGGTTAGTACGCTCTGTCAGCATTATTACAATATTTCATTCTCTAACATAATTTCGTTCTACGCATATGCTTCAAAAGTGTTGACCAAGCAAAAACGCCAGTTGTAACAGTTGATAAAGCATTCGTTAACCTCCTGTTAACCGCAAAGCCAAATTGCCTTCTTTAATATATGGCACGCACGAATACGAGACGCAGAAAAAATGCTTGCAAATTTGGCAAGGAGGCCGTTTTATTTCATTGTAATCGTGTTACATCATTAAAATGTAATATTCAATAAACATTTTGAATTAAAATAAATGCCTTTGCAAATAAACGAATTTTAGTAACTATTGATATAAGTGAATCAGATTCTGCGTTCAAATATCGATAGAAAATTTTAAGTTTATGTACATTAAAGAAATGAAATTATTATAGAAGAAAAAAACATCAAATCATCATCGTCCTGCCCTCATCCCAATCTAAGTGGGATCGGCACAACAGTTTACAAACATGTTGTCACATGATTTGGTTGCGTATTTTACGATCGGTCGTCTGCCTGACGTCAAATTGCCTTGGTCACCTTTACGATAACTCGGTAAGAAAATGAGGGTGGTCTATTCTACTCAGCCGGATACCACACGGCATCACGGCCAGAAAAAAAATCAAATATCGAAAATAAACTTAGTGCGATTATTATCCAAACTAATATTATGGATCTGAAAGTCTCTTTATTTGTCTGTCTGTAACGGTTCCACACAATATTATTGTAAATTGAGACGGCTAACGCTTATATACCGCTTCAATATATATAATATTATGTATATAAAACAAAGTCCTAAAAGTAAAGTCTGTTTGTGAACAATTTCCTTAATATTTACTGAACCAATTTTTGTATGGCTTTTACTAAAAGGTAGTGCAATTCTTACGAAATGTTTAGATCAATACATTATGGTTTGATGTAAATTGCGTTGAAGGGGACGCGCTTTTGAAAATAAATTCGCCTGCTAGGAGCTTTAGCCGCGCGCTGCGTCAAACAACAGGGATACACTAAAGTATGTAATAGAGAACTGTAGATCTTCAAGAATACTACGAAAAAGTCCGCGACAACATGTCTCTATCTCTTATGCTTAACTCACAATAGCTACTTTTAAGCTCGAAATTTTTTTATTGAGAAGGAAGGTATGTTGCTGATAACTTATTAATATTTCTTACAGTCCTTAAAAACACGCTTTCAATGCTTAGGTGATACAATCTGTCGGGACACGTCGTTCGATCTCGTACTTCTGCTGATCTCATAATTTCCGTTTTGGTCACGCAGTTAAACTAAAACGATACCTCGCTGGAGAGGACTCTGAGCTCACTAGGTGAAGTTTGTAATTCATAAGCCGGCACTGATTACATATACTTTGACGACTTCAGACACGTTGGGATTATAGACGTAAGGATTTTGCGTACAGAACGCTACGCAAATTCGGAACGAGATTACTGCGACCAAAATTTGTCAAGTTATTTTGCAAAATTTTAACGAAGAAAATTATAGTCTATATAATCTATCGTATGTATTTTTCTTTTCCGCCATGGTTTTCTTAACGACACCGTCAAAAGAGCTCTTGCCACCATCAACATTCCTGCTCTTTTCGAGCATTCCGGGATATGTCGGGATGATGGGAAGAGACCAGACGGTTTGACGCTGGTTCCTTGGGAACAGCGAAGGGCCCTAATATGGGACGCAACATGCGTTGATACATTAGCCTTGTCCCATATCAGGGAAACTGCGTCAAGACCTGGAGCTGCGGCGGAAATGGCCGAATCTGGTAAGTGGCGAAAGTATGCATCTCTCATTGAGAGTTATATATTTGTGCCGCTCGCAGTTGAGACGCTAGGGTCATGGAGCTAAAGTGCAATTTTTTTTATCCGTTTTAACACCTCAGTTGATCGCCTCTTCGGGTGACAAGAGAGCTGGCTCCTTTTTCGCACAAAGAAGCGATTCAGCTTAGCGATTCAACGCGGAAACGCTGCCAGCATTCTTGGGACTGTTCCACGTGGGCATGATTTGTATAGTAGTAGCGTGCATGTAATTTAAGATATATATATAACTTGTACATTTTTGGTGTAAATAAAACAAAAAAAAGTTTATATCGAATTTTATTGTGGGACATCGGTTCATAATGTAGCAAGCAGCGTATTGGAACAGACACCATCTGGGCCGCGATGCTAGCACCAGCGTTTTATGGGGGGCCCGTGGCGCGAATTGCAACTAACTACATCGGATTGAAAACACACGGTCGCTTACTAAGTGTTCGAACTTCAATCGGCTTTATGGCTCAATATCTATTTAATCATCATTCACGAACGAAAAACACACTTATTAATAACACTAAGCATCAAACAACTGAAAGTAAATGTTAGTGTTCAGAATAACTTTTAGGCTACGAAACTGTATGATCATGAAATCCAATTGTTATCATTATACTAGTGCATGCATAGCAATATAAATAACAAGATATAAAGCACATGCCTCCAATTTGCTTATTCTTAATAATATATCTTTATGCTTTATTTTCTCATACATATTCTCGTTCATCATTGATTCACATAAAAAATATATATTTAAATTCTTAATAAGTATATGGACACTGTCGCTGACGTTCTGGATGTATTTTTAGTGGTAGTAAGAGGTCGTTACTGTAAACCAGTGTTAAGGTACCCCCTCAAATTACGCTTTATGTATCATTTTATTGACCCATGTAGATAAAACCAAAATAAAACTATACTTTACACATAAATAAACAACTATAAACACTTCATAACGATGACAGATAGTCACAAGTGATCAAGCATTGCTAAATAACTTTTTGCACCATTCTTTCTTTCGGCGTTACATTATGCACCGGTTCCGCAAACATAAAAAATAAAACAGTCAATTTAAGTTTTCATTAATGCTCGAACTTTAATAAAACATATAAACTATTTGTTTTATGATATCGACACAAATAGAAATGTAAATACTAAAAAAAATATCACAAAAATACAGATGTACAATAACCTTAAATTAATTGAGTAATAAAATTTTGTCATACAGTACTTTTTTGTAACTGCTTATTAAAAAATAAAAATAAAATAAAAATATTATATACATTCTTAATAAAAAGCTTTAAATTTAATGGATATAACTTAATGTATCACAATATATAAGTTATTATTATTAGATAGGTATTATATAAGTTGATTAAATCACTATCTACTAGCTAATGCCTAATAATAACGTAAGAACACAAGTGTTAAATAAAAATTTATATTAAAGAGGTATTTTTGAAAGTTCATAGGTATAAAATCTTTATCGTTGTTGATTTCGTTTATAGTTTATAGATTTCACTATAGGGAACATAGAATGAAATGATTTCCTTTAACAGTTTCCAAATAAAAATACTAATACCATTAAAAATACTTAAAATAATATGGAGGCGCATGGCTACATTTCCTGATATTATTCAGAAATATACCATTTCATTAAGAAGTTACATTGTCGTCTCCCAGAAATTGTAGCACACATTTTAAATATTTCTTTTACAAGAAATTATGTATGAAATATGACACCTTAAACTATATAAATTGATTCTTCCATACATGACATTAATTTCCTTTATAGCAATTTTCGCCTAAATAGGCGGCAACATTACATCTTAAAAGGCATCAAAATTTCCAAAGATTAGAGCAAAATCTCAAAAGCATAATTATGGATTTCAAAAAGTATCTCCTGTAACAAGACAATGAAGTATGAAGAGATATTATATATAGCAGTTAACTTCGAGTTATATATTCAGTGAGTGTTCCGATGTTATCTTGAAAAGTCCTATTTCATATAAATTATTTGAGTCTGATTATATTATTTTAATACGAAATTATTTAACGCGCATGAGAACATAATATCGTGCTTACAGATGGTCGTCTTTGTATGTTAAATACACCTCTGTTATTATATTAGTAAGAAATAAAATAATAATACATTTTCATAAGTAAAAGAAAAAAAACCAATTGAAAAGGTGCGTCAAGCTCCTAAACCCCCCCCCCCCCTCCTACCGCACCTAAAGCGTTAGGATGCGACGAACCTACAAACTTAAAAATTAATGCTCATTTTAGTGTGTACAATATTGTTTTACCCGGACCCACCGTGTAACATCATAAAGCAACTAAAACTTTTAAAAAAGTACTTTGATCATTTGTGGATTTTCGTATACAATCTACTAATAAAATTCCACAATCAATTTCACTGTAGCCGTAACACCGTTTAAAATTATAGTAAAAAGTAAAAATAAAAAAGCTCCATATTCCTTATTAAGCCTCGATGTGCATTATTTATTGCCGCGTACTATACGTGTTATTAACGTGGGATACGTGGATCGTTATAGTAACTCGGCGATATTTGGCTTAAGTTATATTCCTGTCTGTCTGCATCGCGATAGTCCCATCTTGGATCGTCCCTGCTCGGCCCAGGAGAACCATAAGGACCCTGAATATCATGAAACCCAGACCTCGGCGCATTTAAAGGCAAACTTTTTCGTTGATTACTTTTGTACGATGGCAATTTTGGCTTAGCCAGTTTCAATTTCTCACGTAAATCAGCACCAAAAAGGTAATCATCCCTAGTTTGGTTTTCAATTACAGGTACAACATCCTTGGGAACGCAATATTTAATAAGGTCTATTCTACTTTGTGTTTCCATATAATGTAGATCGGCAAGCAATTTGCAACCACTGCTAAGTGCTTCCATTGCTTGTTTTAAGTTTTTATCGTTATCGAGAATTATAAGTGTCATCGCTTTGCTTATCGCGGCGATACCCTTTCCTAATTGATCTTGTCTTGCCGCTATTTTGTCATCGCGATTTTTGCCCCTTATTAAAGGTTCTGTTTCGTTATTCAATACGGGTGCCTTTAACCATTTACAATTTTGTGGAATAGGGTATTCGGATAAAAGCTTTGATTTACTATTTCTGTCTAAGCCCTTGCACAAAATCGATAGCCACTTGTTAGCTAGTTTTTCATGGATATTTTCACCATAAGTAGAGACTGTGTGTTCCTCGGAAACATCATCATCCTCGTCTAATACTGACAAAAGTTCGGAGCCTTGTGTCGTTTTCTTAACAGGTTGCGGCGGCGGCGCGGTTGGTTGACTCGGCCCATTTATTATTATTCGTTGAGGCTGGAGAGGCCGCGATGGTCCCGGCTCAATTATTGTAACCTCCGATTGAATTGCTCGGGTGCCGACATCTGTATAAGTTACAAAAAAATAAATTAAAACTACAAATTCCGGTTATGTGTCATTAAATGGAGGAGCTTGAGCAGATAGTTAATATTACTTCACATTTGTTTTGCTGCTTTCTGATCAACAGTTCTCTTGGTAATAAAACAATTAAAATTTAAGTTTAAAATCTACTTAGAGACAAGACATGGATTGATTCCCTTCCAAGGGATATATGAGAATGTTAAACATGTTCATATTTTTAAATTTTTACTAAGTTTTTGTGGAAAACGCATTATTATTTATTTTTTTGGGAAACATACATCATTAAATAAGTACCAAAGAAATATTACAAAATGTTAACCTAATTGATACTTTGAAACGCGATACTTTACAGTTATACGTTATATAATAAGGTGCTTCATTCGCTATTTGTCATAATGTAAATTAAAGGTCAGTTTGTCATTTTTTCATTATTATTTAGGATAATTGCAATGTTTTGAATGTCAAAAGTTGATTCCAACTAAATTATTTATGGTTATGAAGCATCCGATGTCCCAATTTTAGAAAGTTCGACAAAATTAGACAATTAATTTACTCGCATTTAGTTCTAAATTTTGTTAAAGACCTTTGATACAAACAATTTTTTTTTACATTTTATGACAGTTTTATAAATCATCCGGAAAGCTTTTTAGCAAATAAAAAACAAAAGAACTATTTAAAAAATCTTTAGATAAATATATGTTTGATAAGCTGACCGGGCAAATGTTGTTTTGCTGTGTAAATTATTTTTTGGGAATTTCTGGTGTATATTGTAAAAAAATAAAAACAATGTTCTAAAAATAGAAAAAAAAATGGTAGGGGTGGTGAACCCTAATCACTTAAGGATTTGAAAAATAGATACTAGCCGATTCTTATAGCTACTGAATAAAAATTCAAATTAATTACAATTAATTACGGTCAAGCCGTTTCGGAGTAACGAACATTGTGACACGAGAATTTTATATATAAAACTATCTGTGCTTGCGGTTTCACCCGCGTGGAAATCAGTATGTCACAAGAAACACAAAAAGTAGTTATTGTGATTTAACCATAAGAGATAGAGACACGCTGTTGCGGACTTTTTTGTGGTATTTTTGTAGATCTACAATTCTCTAGTACATTACTTCAGTGTATCTCTATTGGTGTACGCGGCGCACGCGACTTAATCCTAACAGGCGAGTTTTTTTTACAACCACCCGATACGTAAAACTCTAATTTACTATTGAACAAAACCATTCGGAAGAATTGCACTATTTTTTAGTAAAAACTGTACAAAGATCCGTTCAGTAGATTTTGAGAAAATCGATTACATACATACAGACAGCTTTAAGGGACTATGTTTTATAATAAGTATAGATTTAAAATAATCAACGTGAACCATTCTATGTGTTTTGTTGTTGTTAATATTTAAGGTAATGTAACCTTGAATATTTTAAAATTCCACGAGTGACAGAACTTAAAGACATAAATATTAATTGTCGTCATTTCCACATTTTCTTTTTTTTATTTTATGTCTTCTTTCTTAATCATAGTAGACTTATCAGCATATCGGACTCGATATCGAAACTTCTTTTCGGCATGTCGGGTTCTTTTATCGGAATTTCGGTTTCATTTTCGACATTAAGAATTCATTTTCGGAATTTCGGATTCAGTTATCGGAATTTCGGACACACTTATCGGAATTTCGGATTCACTTATCGGAATAATTGGAATTTGGTTTTAAATTTCTATTTGTTTTATTGTCAACGTGAATTCAATCAGACGGGTACTCCTGGCTAGGTTATGAATTAATATGTGTTAAGGACCAACAGGCCAATTCCCAATTTTGTGTTTTACAGTATTTATGTACATTATATAGTTTTATTCTTTCATCAAGATTTAAAGCTATAAAGATTTAATTAAAGTACAAAAACTAAGTTAATAAACTTTTGCATTTCATGCTACATAAAAAAATCAATACTAAAAATTAAACAAAACTGAATATACATATGATGTATGTGTATGTTTTGTGTGTATACCGGGATGCCTGTGCGTGCGTGTGTGTTTGAATGAGTCAGTGACAGACATGTGTATACGGTTGCCAGAGGCTAATTACCTGATCTAGTTAAGGTAGTTCTTCTGTTTCGGTGTAAGTTTTGTTTTATTTTAAATAATAAAACAAACGATTTGTGATTATTATTGTTTTATTATTCACTCACTTATTTATTTTCAATTTTCATTACATTTTTAAATGTTTTCTTAAATAAAATAAAAACATTTAAAAAAAATTGTCAGCCACGGACAGCTGACAAATGACCCAAGATGTTTAGGATTACAGAGTGAGGAACCTACTCACAATACGTGCTACATTGCCTTCTGTATCGTGGCTTTGATTCAACTAAGGAAGGGCCTCTTGAAACGTTGTTCGAGGCTCTTCTTCGCTTGTAGACCATTAACCGATACCACAATTGGAACAATTATTGTTGAAATAATTTATAGAATTAGGCGTTACTTTGCGGAGATCCATATTACAAAAGTAATAATATAATTATTTTGCTATAATCCGCGATATAGTAAATAGAAAATATATAGAGTGTTTAATGTATAGTGAACTATCAGTATTTTCATACCCGATACGTGCAGGATTCGTAAAAACACATGCACAAACCTCCACCACTTCCACCACAATACACAAGCACTACACAGGTTCACTATCACAAACTCAACAATCGTTTCGCCCCGCAACCGAAGCATATTAGATTATTATTTTCTATTTTAACAATTATTGATTTTATACATATAAATATATATAAATAAGTAAAAATTAGACTGATCTTATTTTTTTTAATGAATTGAATGATGATGAATTAAAATGAATGAAATGAAAATGATTGAATAATTGATGAATTAAATATTTTTTATTATCTATTCTACAAAGGACAAACAAACTTGAACTCATGTAATATGTATCTCAAACAATATATATAAATATATTAATGTGAATTTCCATTTTTGTCTGTTTGTTTTAGATAAAGATGTTAAAGAAAACTATTATCTGGTTATACTCTTCAAAAGAAACCGACTGTTGGAGTCTTTGAAACATGAACCATATAAAAAATAGTTTTTTTCTGCAATTATAATTTCTACTGGGTCAAAGCGCTATATTTGTTTTTAATTTTACCTCCATTGTGTTGTTGTAGCTCGGTGGTCGGGACATTTTTTGGTATCTTACGTTTTTTCTCTTTTTCTCTCAGCTTCTTTATTTGTTCTTCATGGAATTCTATTGTATTTTCACGTTTAGGCATATCGATAAAATTAATGACTTTCCGATATTAGTTATCGTGACGGACTGAGTTTTATATCTCTTTATTATAGCAGACACATATAATATAGAACTTATTAAAAAAGACGTATAAATTGTTTCACGTATAAAGGGCTTATGAAATTTAAAATTATTTGCGCCAATTTATAAGATACATGATACGTTATCGCTTTAAGTATTATCAATTAAGTGCAAAAATATCTTATCGTAATGTTAGCCCTCACTATCGGCATTCGATTACTTATAATATTACACTATTTATATTTTATGAAGTTTATGACATGATGCATAAAATAAACTTTATTTGCAGGTTCCTATTGCATATTAATAGTCTCGGCGCGACGAAAATATTTTTTTTATGTTAAAATCCCATAAATAAAAGGCATATCGGAATAGAAAATAGTCAAATTTGATTAGCTATTTTTTTAATTACTTAAGTTGAAATATTGAAAATGGGATTTTCAGTTGAATAAAATATTTGTTATATATGCTTTCATTAAGAGAGGTTACTATATTGAAGTCAGCGTAGTTTTGAACGTAGACTAGTTCGATCCTAGTGTTAAAATAAGTCTTGCTTAGTATTAACATTATTTTTCATTTTTATTATTAGTCCTGCTTACGTGATATAGTCTCGCCAAATTTTTACTGATTGGACGATGTGTGTCATACGTCACGTTTTAGATTTTGTGTTTTTTTACGTTTACATGCCATGTATTTTCCCGTGTTTTTTCGAAGCTATAACCACGCATGTAGCGGAGCACAAAACTATCGCTTTGAGCTATTTGATAGCCATTTACAATCGTCCCACGTTAACCGCACCCATCTTATAAATACGTTGTTTGTTCGTTGTTGAATGCTATTGCTAGCAAATACTTTTCACATCGTATTGAAAAATGTCCGTACTTTGACTATATCAAAATCAGGTATACAGAAAAAGAATATAATCGGCAATTCACAGCAAAACACTCCATCTGCACACATAAAATAATTAACTTGGGATGTTATAATCGATGAAATAGACACCCCATATTTATCCAACTCTTCTTTTACAAGTTTTTAAAAACGAAGAGAATTCAAAATTTATTGAAACAGGTATAGTAAATTGATTCCTACATTTAAATTTGGTGATAAGAGCAACTCTTAACAACATTAGACCAATTTCGATCTTGCCAACTTTTGGCAAGGTCTTTGAGAAAATCGTTCAAAAACAACTGCTCTGATAGATGCTTAAATTTAATAAATCAAATAACCAAACATAGAATTCACCTTAAACTTATTGGTTTACTAAAAAGTGAGCTGTGATAGCCCAGCGATGAGACCGTGCGACTCTCTAGTGACGATTATGGGTTCAAACCCCGGGCAGGCAACAATGAGTTTTTGTAGTAAAACTTGTCGAGTGATAAATCGCAAGCGTCTAATTGACAATTGCGATTTATCACTCGTTTTTCGGTGAAGGGAAACATCGTGAGGAAAGCCGCATATCTCTAGAGAATTCTGGGGATATGTGTAACCTTCCAATCCGCATTGGAGCAGCGTGGTAAGTCTTAACCCCAACCCTTCTCTCCAAAAACGAGAGAGGAGGCTTATGCCCAGCTATGGGGTAGGAACGGACTTACTAAGGATCGGTCTCAAACGGATGCGTGAATTATATTATGGGTGGCGACTGTTGGGTACACAAAACTCACTATCCAAATAAATCTATTTATTTACAAGTAATTAATTATAATGTTTCTTATCCTATGTACTATGCTAAAATCTTAAATACTAATGGCGTCCGATCCCACCGAAGTTAGGTAGGGAAAGGCGAGGTGACGCGAAGTTTCTTTCCCAGGCGTGGAACACTACACCTCCGGTGTCGAGTGAAGTCTGGGAAAGCGGCAATCGCTGAGTAGACGTAACACCTCCCCTTCCAGAAAAGCAACTATTTGGTGGCAGTAATGTTAACACCAAATGTTGCGGTATGGTGTTCTTCTTCACTGATGGCAGCTACTGTCGCATTGTGGTGTTGTCACGAGATAGCTGCCTTGCAAGATATGATATCGTTGCAATTTGCAAGTGAGCTGCACTTTAGTGAGATTTCGAGTTCAAAATGGAATATAATGTTGGCCAGACGAGAATGTGCAATAATGATCGATCTTCTGTATAAGTTTTATTTTGTTGATACAGTAAAATTTTGTTCGAGTATAATCATCTTCAACTTGTTTTCGAAAATATAACTAAACTTCGAGCATTCAGCTTCCATGTGCACATACTCTTTCAAGTTAGTAACTATATACGGGGAAGGAGGCAGTATTACAATAATTTCTTTATTAGGAACAGGAACAAGTCGGAAAAGGTACTAGGTTGTTGTAAATAGTATCTACAGGTAATTTAATAATTATGAAAATTTTGGAGTCTAAAATAACTAAGTAGTAAAAATAGTAAGCTAATATGTCTTCAATACTAATAATTTCACTCTGAAGTCTTGCGCATTTTTCGGTCAACATGGCGAAAATTTGCCCAAGCAAAGTGAAGTATTTTAATCGCTCTATATCTTTAGAAGTCGTATTCTTCGACTAAAGTAAGAACTCTGTGTAATTTTTGTTTATTTATGAAAATAAAGGAAATAAAAAATATGTTATTGTTATATATATGTTATAAACCTAAAAGGAAATGAAAGTACCCAAAAACAATTTTTTTTTCGTTTGAAATGTGATTTTGCAACAAGTCCGCGAAAGTTAGATGTGTAATATGAATTGGTTGGTTACTAATTACTTAATCCTGAATGGCCTGAGGTGCAAGTTTTTGTCTTATAGTAAGCGGAATACGTATGTACACGTCTTTATTCGGCTCATATTGCATCTCGGACTCTCTGTTTACGTTGCGGTTCGAGATAAGAGAATTTATTTTGAATGCTAACATATCATGATTCGAACAATTTTATAAATCTTAATATTTGTTGCATGCTTAAAGTGGGCTGAGAAGGAGCGGTCATATTTAATTCTATACTATTATCTATATCTAAACTAGAATTTCAAATCGCATCAATTTGCCCAATGCAAGTTTGCGATCGCTTATATTCCTATTCCTTATTCTACTTAAATTAGCAATTTAGTTATTTTAATTATTTTTATATTATTTTTTTATATATTTAATTAGGATAGGATTCATAGGAATAGTGTCTAAACTATCTGAGTAGTGTACTTACAAAAAAATCACGATCGGCGTATTCATCGATTTTTGGACGAACGAGATCCGTACGTGGGTTTCTCCAACAGTCAGCCTCCGTAGGTTCTTATTTCGGCACCAAACACGAAGCGACGTATTTATTCCACAAATACTGTTTCGATGTTAAGTACCGCACCCAGACTGCGCCAATTATATTATGGGTGGCGACTGTTGGGTACACAAAACTCACTATCCAAATAAATCTATTTATTTACAAGTAATTAATTATAATGTTTCTTATCCTATGTACTATGCTAAAATCTTAAATACTAACGGCGTCCGATCCCACCGAAGTTAGGTAGGGAAAGGCGAGGTGACGCGAAGTTTCTTTCCCAGGCGTGGAACACTACACCTCCGGTGTCGAGTGAAGTCTGGGAAAGCGGCAATCGCTGAGTAGACGTAACACGTGTCTTAAGATGCTGAAACATAATTTCGATGTGTGCGAGAACTCAGAACAGATACTTTGTGATTTGACCGAGGCATTCGATTTGGCGATCTGAAAAGGCATCTGACACGAGACTTAGTTGCAAAAGCTTGGACATTATGATATCACATACAATTCGTTTTTTGCATCTCATCTTCGCAGTCGAAGTCAAAGTGTCAGCATAAAAATCTAGTCGTCGGGAGCGGCCATAGGGTGTCATAATATTTGCAAATTGTACTGTTTGCTGTTGATACATCCTTGACATTTAAAGTAAATATAAACCATGATAATTTTGACTAAGTAAACACAGGTGTGTCGAAGGTGGCTCATTGCTAAAAGCTAAATAGTTTAATCCTAAACTCGAAACGAAACATCTAGTCGCATCTTCGGTTGCGGGGCAAAACGATTGTTGAGTTTATGAAAGTGAACGTGTGTAGTGCTTGTGTATTGTAGTGGCAGTGGTGGAGGTTTGTGCATGCGTTTTTACGAATCCTGCATGTAACGGGTATGAAAAAACGGATAGTCCGCTATATACATTTAGCACTATATATATTTTCTATTTACTGTATCGCGGATAATAGCAAAATAATTTTATTATTACTTGTGTATCTCGTTATGAGTTTAAGCAGAACTTTCTCCGTTCCTCACAAAGACGCTAACTAATAAGAAAACGAAATTATATCCGGGCGTCGGCGAAAACATGAAAAGTGCACAGATGAGAAATGGTTTGTAATTTTTTCTCGGTTAAAAATGGAGCGTCAAACTGCCGTTTACCAATTACGCGGCTATCTTCAAGTCTAACTGAATAAAACTTGGCGTCTTTTCATCATTTTCGCGTGGCGAAACTTTTAGTTACTTTTTGTGCCGGCGCTGATTTACGACCGACCCGCGATCCCTCACGGCGTAAGAAAAGACTTTGAGAAAACATCGTCAAATTATTTTTGAGACCGATGACAACGTTGAGGCGTCGGTGAGGAAATTAAGTGCGGTGGGTGAATAACTAGTACGCACTACTTCTTTTGCGTTGATTTTCGGTTGTGTTAGCTTGTATAAAATTAAATATTAACCCTTTGACCGACCAGAAGCAGGGGGGGGGGTATACTAATTCGTGCGCGGATAAATAAATAAATGCGCGGATAGTGAAAAAATTTTCGTATTACAAAAAAGAGCCATACGTGGCATCTACAATTTAAGTCCGCGTGATTCCCTGCGAGAGAAGTTTAAGGAAACAGGTATTCTAACATTTGCTTCACAGTATATTTTAAATAACGTAATTTTTGTATATAAAAATATAAAGAATTATAAAACGATAGGTGACGTATATAATAGACAAAGTAGGAACCGACATAAGCTTGCGACTCCTGCTTTGCGTCTTGCAAAAGTACGTAAATCGTTTGTGGGTATGGGTGATTCTATAATATAATTCCGAAATCAATTTTGGTCATGCCATTACAGCAGTTTAAAAACACTGTTAAAAAGAGGCTGATACAGAAAGCCTACTATACTGTTGAAGATTACTTAGATGATAAGGATGTGTGGATATAGGTGCACTTTTACCCTGTACAAGACAGTAATAAATAAATGTAACTAGTTCTAAGATTTATATTTTAAAAAGAGCAACCGCCGAGTTTCTTGCTGGCTCTTCTCGGCAGGAACAGCTTTCCGAACCAGCAGTAAAGTTGACGATTCAAAAGCACTTGTTTACAAGTTTACTTGAATAAAGAATATTTTGATTTTGATTTTGATTTTGATTTCGTGACGTTCATTTTATTCATGTTATTTACTATATAATAATTATACCTGACTGGCCCGTTGGAGCAGTGGGTAGTGACCGTGCCTTCAGCTCCGCGAGTCGCGGATTGGATTCCCGCCGAGGGCCAACATTTTCTATAAACAATTTGTTAGTTTGTCGAGCCTGGATGTATATTTGTATTTAAGTATGTATTTATAATTATATATGTAGTATATTTACCAATTGTCCGTCACCCATAACACAAGTATTAAGTTACTTACTTTGGGGATAGACGACCGTGTGTTTAAGTGTCCCATATATTTTTTTATTATTTATTGTTTATTATGTTGCTGTGTGGTATCCGACTGAGTAGAATAGACCACGCTCATTTCTTACCGAAGTGTCGTAAAAGGCGACTAAGGTAAGTTGTTGTTATGCAGGCGGCCGGTCGTAAAATACGTAGCCAATTCGTGTGACAACATGCTTGAAACATGTTGTGCCGACCCCACTTAAAGTGGGATAAGGGCAGGAGGATGATGATGATATTTAATGATGAATGTAAATACATGTTAATGCTTCAAAATAGAACCCAAAGAGTTAACGCAGTAAGCCGCAAGTTAACTGCAATAAAAGTTACGTATATCGTGCTTAGCATTGAATATTTTACAGTTGGTGGCCGGTCGAGTGCCAGAAATATTAGACACTAGCTTTTAAACGCAACTTCGTTCGCGTTGACTGCAGTCTTATTATATGAGTAAACCGTAATACTTATATTAATTATGGTTAAAGTGAGTCAAACTTAAAAGCTACTGTCGCGGACTTTTTTTAGAGTAGAAGCAATATTGCAGAACATGATTTTTGAATAACTTTCACCGTTTTCTTAGCGCACGCAAGGAAAGCTTCAAATTATGCCGTTTCTGCAATATTGTTTTTGCTGCTCCTCTCCTATTCATCTTAGCGTGATGTCATATAGTCTATACCGTTCCTCGCTAAAAACACTATCTTATACTCAAATAATTTTTCAAATCGGTCCTCTGGTTCCTGAGATTAGCGCGTTCAAACAAACAAACAAATTCTTCAGCTTTATATACTAGTATAGATATAGATTTGCGACTAGTCTGAACACCCTATTCAGAAACTTCAAATCTTATCATATCTTATCTATAAAAATTAATCTTTATTTCCTTTGATTGCGTCACGCGTGAACAATTTCGGCAATTCTTTTGTTCTGTTAATGATTATAAGTAGGTAGGTAAGGTTCTTGGAAAGAAAAAATATTGTATATAAGAAAATTGTAATAAAATCATAAAATTTTCATCTATAATCTTACGTATCCATACAAAAGCAATAGTGAAATCATTTTGCTATAATCCCCGATAATGTATACAGAAAAAATATAATACTAAATGTAGAGTGGAGTCGTTTTCATACCTGATACATGCAGGATTCGTAAAAACACATGCACAAACCTCCACCACTGCTATCACAATACACAAGCACTACACACGTTCACTAAAAAAACACAACAATCGTTTCGCCCCGCAACCTTAGCATCATGAGGAGATAGACTCCAAATTAATTGTATTATTACTATTGTATTCCGCAATTACTTAATATCAACCAGCCGAGCCCTGCAGCCTCGAATGAATTAAAAAGGTTTTATGAAAAGTAACGTAAGTAAACTAACGAAAACCACAAATCTCGATTTTGGAAACTAGGTATCTATTTATAACCATCATACTTTTTCCATATCATTTCTCCACCGCTTAAAGCATGGGCTGCTGTATGTACTGACGTGAATCGAACCATAGAATCTCCGAGCATTTCAATGCCGTCTGTGCAAATAAAATGCACAGTAAAAATATATTTACGTAATTTCAATGCGCACTTATTCCAGTCCACTATTCCGCCATAAAATAGTTTTACATGCCTATCTAGTTATTCCGATTATATATTTTCATTGCATTAAAGCTGCTATTCGCCAGAGTAATTAGGGCGAAATCTAGATGTCTGAAAACATGGATGAGGTAAAATTGCATGGTTTTTAAAATCTATAGCTTGACTGCAATCATACTAGTTTATAAAGGTGATGATGATCAAATTTTTACCAGGAAATTATAGGTAAAAGAAGCCGTACCTGCGACTTGGATCGCGTCATCTTAAATATTTTTTTAAATGTTTTAAATTTAATATTAGGTTTCTGTGTTAGTTTCAATTGGCCAAAAAATTTATCAATATTGTACCATAAAACCGTTATAACCGTAAAAAAAAGGTGTCAGACAAGCAAACAGACAAATTTTCGCATATATAATATTAGTATGAATTTACAGTATCTACATAAAAATGTATTCTTTACAACAAAATTTTTAACGAATATCTTAGATGTTAAAAGTGGTAAAAGTTAAAGCAAAACTAAAATAACCGTGTGTCCAAATTTTAGGAACAAGATTCATTGGCAATGGAGTCTGGAGAATCCCATGAATCAAAAGACTCTATGTGGTACTTGCGTGAATCATTTTACTGCTTTGAGCGAGGCATATGGATTTTAAAATGCTTGTTGCACGGCAATACATTTTCTAATACAAAATAACTATTAATGACGTTCTGCTTTGTTTTTTCGACATTTGTGTAATTATACATGCTTTGATGTAATTAAAAATCTTCATAAAAAAGTATACAACTAATAAAAGAATTTTTGTCGTCGAAGTTTTAAATAGTTTCTTCAATAAGCTTTAAATTATCAATTTGTACTATTTTGTTTACAAAAAATATCTTAAACAATATGAACAATCTTAGCACTCTGTTAGATAACGAAAGTTAGAGAGTAGCTTTGGGTCTCAGATTGGGAACAACATTGTTCCTTAAGCACAAATGTCCAAGTGGAAAAGTGGTAGACAGATTTGGCATACACGGGCTTTCATGCCATAGGAGCTCTTGGTAGGCTTTTCCGCCATTACCTTAATGACACCATCAAAAGAGCTCTTGCTACCATCGACATTGTTGCTCTTCTCGAGCCTTCCGGGATATGTCGGAATGATTGCAAGAGACCAGACGGTCTGACGCTGGTTCCATGGGACGCAACATGCGTTGATACGTTAGCTTCGTCCCATATCAGGGAAACGGTGTCAAGACCGGAAATGGCCGAATCCGGCAGGCGGCGAAAGTATGCATCTCTTGTTGAGAGTTATATATTTGTGCCGTTTGCAGTTGGGGCCATGGAACCAAAGTCCAAAAATTTTATTTGTGCCGTTTTAATGCCTCGGTTGATCGCCTCTTCGGGTGACAAGCGGGCTGGCTCCTTTTTCGTACAAAGAATCAGCTTAGCGATTCAACGCGGAAACGCTGCCAGCATTCTTGGGACCATTCCACGTGGGCATCATTTGTATAATAGTAGCGTGTAAGTAATTTAAGATAGATATATCTTGTAAATTTTGTTATGAATAAATAAATAAGTAAAAAATATCAGGAGTTAAATGAACAATATAACTACAACCTGTTAATTCAGTATAAGTAAAATGCACGTACCACGAACTACAACCACACTACATACATTCGTTAAGACAAACTCAACGATTGTTTTGACCCGTAACCGAAGCATCATCATCGTAGGCAAAATGGTAATATTCTGTCTAGAATATTCCTCTCCATTTTTTCAGCCTCTGCATTTCTTCGTAAATCTCCGTGCTCGCTTCGTTACCATGTTTACATGACCTCCGAGCAAGCTTCGCTTTATGCGCCTTAATTTGTAAGTGCAACTTAATTTGGCGAAATATGCGCTTAATTTAACCCTTTATTTAATTTTTTTTATCTATTTCTATCCCACCGCTGGGTAAAAAGGCCCTTGAACCAATGTATTTGTTGGTAACACATAGATTTATATTCCAATAATTTTACCCGTCAAAATACCGTCAATTATGTAATTATGTTAAGTATTTTTATTTATTTATTGATACAGACTTTACTTTCTATAGTATAAGAGTAATGATAAAATTATATTTCTATAAAGCTCATTTCTTTTTCTATAAAAAACGTAAATTACAGCAAAAACGTTACTTTTATAAAATAAAAAAGGTTTTTCCAGTTACAGAAGTAAAACTAAGAATTTATCCTTAATGTTAGCCCGATTAAATAAGCTTCAAATAAATCCAATATCCGCAATACTGTTGCAGATTATTTGCCGTAATAGCGTTACACACGGACAGACAGATATTAGCACATAATATTAGTATGCAGTATGGATTCTGTTATTATTAATCTTATAAAAGTAAACGAAATTTGGTCTGAAATCTAGAATAACTTTTTCATTTTTTATTCCGTTTTGTAACGATGGAGAAATTATTTCCAGATACGACCCTGTGAAGCATAAAATTATTTAATAAAATGTCTAGTACAAAAGTAATAATAAAATTATTTTGCTATAATCCGCGATACAGTAAATAGAAAATATATATAGTGTTTAATGTATAGTGGACTATCAGTATTTTCATACCCGATACGTGCAGGATTCGTAAAAACACATGCACAAACCTCCACCACTTCCACCACAATACACAAGCACTACACAGGTTCACTATCACAAACTCAACAATCGTTTCGCCCCGCACCGAAGCATCATCAGGAGATAGACTCCACGACAAAATCGCAAAGTGAAGCGTTATCCAAACAAGCGTTGTTAAATAGTACTTGGTTCATCCCCACCCTTTATTTACCTCGGAACACGTGCAACAAGCTTGAACTAGAGACATTTATCTGCTCGTTAATGAGGGTGCGATTGTTATGCTTAATGATTTCTAATTGTTCCAAAATATTTAATTTCAAGCTTTTTTCGCAGGTGTGCAGTATTTCGAAACAATGGTCATTAGGAACTTTATGACCGCTTTCTAACAAAATGTCTAGTTTAATAAAACAACCCTGCATATATGGTAGACTTGTATAAATGTGAAATAAATACGAAAGAAATGTTTATATTGGGCCGAATACCATTCCAGGCAAGTTTTAAGAAGCATACCGTAGTGTATCGTGTATCAGACTGCTATCGACAAAAAACACACCCGTATATTATATTTCTGATCACGACTTAATCGTAAATATGAAGGGTTGGGTACCGCACCTTCTGGAAGCTATTGCAAAAAGAGTGCGCACTCTCCATAAAATATATCTAGGGGGGTTTTACGCAAGGTCTTATTTCGGACGGGCGTGGTGAAGACGTTTCGGTATCGTTTCCATTTCGCTTTGCAACGAGGACGTTTTATAATGTATACCTAAGGGCGAGAACAAAATACTTAATATATTACAGTACAAGCAATATAACAGAATTAACTACTTTGCTATAATCCGCACGGGTTAGGCGAATGCATGCAAAGCCAATGTGTATGAAGCAGGCAAAATCTACGTACCTTATACATAGATTTTGCCTGCTTCATACACATTGGCTTTGCATGCATTCGCCTAACCCGTGCGGATTATAGCAAAGTAGTTAATTCTGTTATATTGCTTGTAATATGGAATTCCGCAAAGTAACGCCTGCTTCTATAAATCATTTATATTACAGTACTTGAGTAAAGAATATTTTTAATTTGAATTTGACCTAAAGCTATTCTATGTAAGTACCATAAATTCCTTAATGATTTAACAACTATTTCATTTCTTAAAAAGATACGAGGACAGACTGATATTTCCCAATTTGAATCGGTATGGCGATTCCTCGCTAAATTGAATCGTTAAAGATCAAATTCAATTTAAATGAGGCTAATAATAATTTGGAATATTCCTTTTACCCAGAAGAAACAGTTGGACACACTAAGTTATATATATTTCTTATATAATACTGGAAGAATTTTCAGATCCAAACAATTTTATTTAAATTAAAATAAACCAAAACTGCGTATTATATTTATCGTATTAATGTATTTCTTACACAGAATATTAACCTTTCTGTAGGCATGTCCTGATTTGGAGAATTTTATAATTGTTCCAGCTTTTTAATGAGGCTACAAAATATGGAAAGAAACTTGTTAATACAAGTTTCTTTCCAAGCGGGGTGTGAGTTATCCAGTCCCAGCCGACACACAAGCGACTAAGAGAGATTTAATATTTGTACATAAGAATATACATAATTATAAAAAGATTGGCGATGTATAAGATAGACAAAGTAGGAACATAAGTCATTTAGGAAGTTATTGTATTTTGTACTGTATCATTTGTATTGTATCATTGTAGGAACATAAGGTTCAATCGATTTTATTTTTATCTTTACCACTACAGTAGTTTAAAAACGCTGTTAAAGGAAGGCTGATACAAAAAGCCTACTATAATATTTTGGATTATATAGATGATAAAAATGCGTAGATCTAGCTTATCTACTCTTTGCCCTGTACAAGATAGTAATAACCAAATGTAATTTGTTAGTAACAGCCTGTTACTATGCCCACTGCTGGGCTAAGGCCTCCTCTCTCCGTTTTTGGAGAGAAGAATTGGAGCTAAGACCTACCACGCTGCTCCAATGCGTATTGGTAGGTTACACATATCCCTAGAGAATTCTCTAGAGATATGCAGGTTTCCTCACGATGTTTTCCTTCACCGAAAAGCGTGTGATAAATTGCAATTATCAATTAGACACATAAGTTTTAATAGAAAAACTCATTGGTGCCTGCCCGGGGTTTGAACCTATGTCGTCTCTAGAGACTCGCACGGTTCACCACTAGGCTATCACAGCTTTTAGCGGTGGTCCAATTCCTACACAGTAAGTCAGCCATCGGGAAGCTGATCGGATTTCCCGACATCTTGTATCTGCCAACACTCTTTCTTTCTGTATGTGTTCGTAAACATCCAAATTGTAACTAGTTATAAGAATTTTATTTCAAAATAGCAACTACCGAGTTTCTTGCTGGCTCTGCTCGGTAAGAACAGCTTTCCGAATCAGCAGTAGATTTTGACGATTCAAAAGCACTTGATTACAAGTTTACTTGGATAAATAATATTTTGAATTTGAATTTGAACTTGTTTACTCGGTCCTCTGCTGCACTCACATAAATATTGTAACTCACATAAGTATTGCAAGCAATATAACAAAACTAACTACTTTGCTATAATCCGCACGGGTTAAGTGAATGCATGCAAAGCCAATGTGTATGAAGCAGGCAAAATCTACGCACCTTATAAATGCAGGACCAGCCACCACACGCACCCCAAGGCGCAATTCACCAGCAACAACGAACACAAAAGCAGCACACACACCCACCACCACAATCTCGACGATCGTTTCCCCGTAATTCCACGAAAATCGTACTGCAAATATATCTTTTTGTCGTGAAGCCTATCCTCCTGATGATGCTTCGGTTTCGGGGCGAAACGATCGTCGAGATTGTGGTGGTGGGTGTGTGTGCTGCTTTTGTGTTCGTTGTTGCTGGTGAATTGCGCCTTGGGGTGCGTGTCGTGGCTGGTACTGCATGTATAAGGTGCGTAGATTTTGCCTGCTTCATGCACATTGGCTTTGTATGCATTCACTTAACCCGTGCGGATTATAGCAAAGTAGTTAGTTCTGTTATATTGCTTGTAATATGGAATTCCGCAAAGTAACGCCTGCTTCTATAAATCATAGATGTATTGAATACGTAATAAGGACGTATGTATTAGTTATTTATATATGTGAAAGCCTGTTCTTCGCATATGTTTCTAGCTGTTTTATTCGCGTGAATAAAGTACGCTCGGGGAGATATATTTTTTCTTTTCCTCCGCGAATTTTTTTGCGGATTAATTAGATAGCTGCCATAAGCCTCAAGACAACTGTAGCTCTGAGATGAATGTGGCTGAGCGGGCGGGGTCGCTATTGTTGAAAATGTTAATAACCACGAAATTATTCTGTCGCGTTTTATTACGGCTCATCTTTATTTACATATTAAGTGGTGATTACTTTATTTTCTTTTTATTATTAGTAGTTTTATCTTCACCGTATGCATTGCATTCTTTTCTCTCTTCTGTCCCATTCTTTATTACTGAAAGTCGTTTCCTAGATGAAAGTACTTTACATTTCGTTTAATTTGCCTCTATTTTTCTTGTTCGGCCTTTCTTAGGGCGGATGTTACAGAGAGACCAGAAAGTATGTCTTCCACTTGGTCACACTAGCGGATAGGCGATCGGTCGCTGGTTCATTTTCCCTTGACCTTGTCCACTACTGTCAACTTGTCGAGGATATCTGATTGACGGCGAGCAATGTGACCAAAGTATTCTTGGACTCTTTGGTAGTTCAGAGGTGTGGTCCTCTGTTTCTTGGAAATTAACAATGTAATTTATAAGACACCTAAAGTAGCATAGGTTTAGTTGATCCAAAATTGACTTATCGGTCCTCTTGGCGGACCAAAATCACTATATATATGCACTATGAATCACCGCCGCTGCCACCATCACCACTACAATTTCAACAATTGTTTCTCTCATAACGTCATTAAGACGAGCATCATCAGGAGTTACACAAAATCGTAAAGGTTTGCGATTTTTTTGCATGCATGAAGTATGAGGAACAAGGAATGTACTAGTACACTCTACTCTCAGTTTTATATAGATGGTCTGTTATTACCAATTAAAGCATAAAGTTCTATTTGTTTGTTGTATTATGGAGGAAAATTTCGTCTAATTAATAAATTATTTGTTCTGGGGTTTTTATTGGAATACATCTTCATAAAATGTGAAGTGGGCCTACAACTAAATGCTTTTATTTTAAATGCGAAAGCCTGTCTATCTGTTATATTTTTACCGCTAATCTGTTCGATCAATATCTATGAAATTGAGCACAATCAGAAGACTCATACTGCGGATAGTATTGTATTGCGTTTTTTTTTAATATTTTTATGTTTGTACAATAAAGAAATTAATAAATAAATAGAATAGAACGTAATCTCCGTTTTTCTTTCGGGAACATTGAGGGTACCTTAACTCTTATCATATAATCACCGCGGAATTCACGGGTACCATTAGTTCAAATTCATATTCAAAATATTCTTTATTCAAGTAAACTTGTAAACGGGGGTTTTTTAATCTTCAACATCTACCACTGGGTCGGAAAGCTCTATCTACCGAGAAGAACCAGCAAGAAACTCGCCTATTGCTCTTTTTAAAGAAAAATTCTTATTACTAGATACATATAATTATTAATGACTTGTACAGGGTCGAAGAGTAGTCGAATCCACGCATTCTTACCCCTAATAGTATAGTATTAGCCTTTTTTTAATAGTATTTTTAAACTGCTGTAATGGTTATCTATAGGTTATTGCAATCTCTGAACGCTAAAAGCGCAAACGGACAATCACCCTCCAATTAAGGCGGCTTGTTGTGAGGAAATAATCAGAGGCCTCGTCACAACGCTATAAATCCCCCGCCAGACACAATGGTGGCTTTCCTTAACTTTTCGCCAGCGAGTAACGAGTTTTTAACTTTGTGGCAAAGCGAAAAATGTCTCTATCTCTGATACGCATTCGTTTATGTCACAAGCGAGGGCGAGAAAAAAAAACTTTATTAAAGCCATATTTTCCTTCGCATGTTGAGGGAGGTTAAGTTTGAGGTTATGTTTTAGAACAAGCGTTTTGTTGTTAGGCTATGAATTTGAAATAAGTTGCGCAGACATGTCCAAGAACGTTTAATAGATCTTTAAATAATAATGAAAAGACTAATAGTAGCTTTATCATAATTTGACGAATCAAAAGTCTAACAAAAGCCTATTTCAGTAACCTAGTTCGGTTATAAAAGTCCAAAGTATTATAATTTATAAAAAAATGTGTTCTTTATATTTATATAAGAATGTTTTGGTATAATAAAGTATTTATTTTTTATTATTTCAATGTTTGATGATAAAATTTCATTTTCGTTTCAAATTAAAAATGCGCCCAGTTTGACTTCTTGACAATTTTTTTAAAGTATCATTAAAATCAAGCTATAATCCGTGTATAAATCAGTTGGGATAGCTTTTGAATTGGACCATACCTGAAGGGTAGCGGGAGGAAATTACAGTAGGAAAACGGCCCTACTTTCAATAAAACTGTCGTCTTTATTTAACAGGCTGAAAGTTATCTCGAGAACCATTCTTCCTTAAGTCCGACTGCGAGTCGCGACTCCTGCATTGACCAGTATTTAAACACGACTTTTGCCTTTTAAACATTTATTTCTTAAACGAATCAATTTACGAATCTTTTGAAGAAACATTATAACGTATAAATTGTTTCTTACTCAGTTATTTCAATAGTAATAATAGTATTATTTTTATATAATCCTCGATAGAGGAAAATCTATGTAATGCTTAATGCATTACTGCATTACTTTTCTACTAATATTCGTTATCATAGGTGATATATACTTGATTCGTAAATAGATTTCAGTATAAAACACAACAATCATGTAACACATTCACTACCACAATATCCACAATCGTTTCGTCCCGTAACCAAGCTTCATCAGGAGATAGACTTTTGACGATAGATTTTTGACAATTCTCTCTAATCATAGATTAAAGCAAAATTATTATATCATTTTTATCTTATTAAAAAAAATGAATTTATTATAAAAAAAGTGGTAATGTAACACAATTTACATATAACCGCTATGCACTATTAACCTAAACCATTATGAGTTAACCATAATAGATCCTGTGATAGCCCAGCGGTGAGGCCACGCGACTCACTCGGTGAAGGAAAACATCGTGAGTAAACCTGCATATCTCTAGAAATTTCTGGGGATATGTGTAACCTACCAGTCCGCATTGGAGCAGCGTGGTAGGTCTTAGCTCCAGCCTCCAACCCTTCTCTCCAGAAATGTAGAGAGGAGGCCTATTACCAGCTGTGAGATTGTAATAGGCCGCTACTTTACTTTTTTTACGCTAACGTGGACTTTTTTGTAGTATTTTTGTTCTAGATCTAAAATTCTCTAGTACATTAATGTAATGTATTTATGTTGGTTTACTCGGCGCACGCGACAAAAGCTCCTAACACCTCTCCAACGCAATTAATATAAAACCGTAATGTATATGTACTAATAACCCAAGCTTTCCAGAAGAATTGCACTACCTTTAAGTGAAAACTGTACAAAAATCTATTCAGTAGATTTTTGGAAAATCGATCATATACAGACAGTTTTTGGGGACTTTGTTTTATGATAAGTATAGATGGCACATTTCGGGCTAGCTTAACGACTCTAGTATAACAAATCTATGCAAGTATAGTACGCGGCAATAAATAATGCACATCTAGGCTTAGAGAGAGAAATCGACTAGATTCTGCTTCATAGAGCATTGTCTCTGTCGCACAGATTGACGAACCTGTGTGAAATGTCACATACTAACTGAGTGACAGTGAAAGCGCTCTACGGAATCGAACTGACCGGCTGTTTCGTTCTAAACATCGATGTGCATTAATTAATGCCGCGTACTATATGTGGTGTAGATTTAAAATTTAAAACTCTAACAGTTTTCACAAAACGCGCCAAACGAAGTATAATTTTAAAAATGTAGCCGTTATTTTGCTCTAAAATTAAATATAGTGCTCTTGAAGAATATCTGGACTATTCCCCAAGAAGCAAAGCGGGTTGGTAACTTAACCCAATGACACAGTTTACTGGCAACTACAAATTTCATTTAGTTTTTTTTAAGCGCTTTAACTTTTCTTGTTATTACAACTTTTTTTAAGCTATGATATCTCAGAGGTGAGACCGTGTGACTCTTTTCAGGGGGTAACGGGTTCAAACCCGGGCAGACAACGAGTATTTCGATTTAAACTTATGTGCCTAATTGATCTCTTTATCACAATCCTTTAGGTTAAGAACAACATCTTGAGGAAAGCTGTATAGAGTAGAGTATTAAGAGAATATTGGGGATTGTATATTGAATATATATATTTTTTATAACACGTTTTTGTTTCTCGAAATATCCTTGTTGAAAACGAAAAAAAGTGGCATAAAAATCCAAAATTCGAAATATTCTTTATTCAAGTAAACTCGTATACAAGTGCTTTTGAATCGTCGACTCTACCGCCGATTCCGAAAGCTGTTCCTATCGAGAAGAGCCGGCAATAAACCCGGTGGTTGTTCTTTTCAAAGTACAAATTCTTATCACTAGTTACATTTAGTCATTACTGTCTTGTATTGTGTAAGTAATCCTCAACAGTATAGTAGTAGGCTTTCTGTATTAGGCTTTTTTAGCCAAACCCACAAACGACTTACGTACTTTTATTAATAATGTATAATATTGATGTATGTATTATATTAATAATCTAACTGTAACTTAAAGTCGAGAAGTAAGATAGGGAATACATAAAAATAAAATGAATTTACAAGTTTTAATTCTGTTTAAAAAGAAGAACTGTTCAGATATAAACGTTTTTAAAAAGATGATTTCTAGTAAAAATATATTTACTTAGATTAAAAAGAAAATTATTAGCTTTGAAGCTAAATGCAGTGCACTTATGTTTACCTGAGATTGCTAGCGAAGACTTGAGAAGCTCTCACTTACCCTCATGACACAGTTTACCTACAAATATTACTCTACACCTCGACACATTTCTTAATACTTTTATTTCTCATAAATTACCTGAAGAACTACTTCTAAAATCACTAAAGTGGGTGCAATATATACCTTTTATATCACTTAGTAGTGACCGAATTAAAAAAATGTTTTGTAGTAAATTTTTATTAAGCGCTTGGTAGCATTTTCAAAACTCGTGAGTGTTGAAGGGAACATAACTTGGAAGATCAAGAAAACACTAGTTTTTCGATTTAGAAAACAATATTTGAATTTAAACTATCGTGAGTGGTATTAATAATTAATGTTGAGAGACCGGCTATATCCACGTCTTATTTTATCGGATGAGCCCGACTAGTTTCAAGTCCATACGGGGCTCTTATTATAGCTCTTTACGCGGCGTTATCGCGGCGGGAACTGGTCAGTTCCCAGACGTGAGTATAGCCGGGCTCTTAACATTTATTAGAAAACAATTCGTAGCATGATGTCATAATGGAATTGAAATTATGGAAATTAAGGATTACAATGTATTTAAGTCAATGAAGCGTAATTTAGAATTTATCTATCGCAGGGCTACAAAAAGTCTCAAAAAATAAATCTGTCTATCTTTTAAGAATAACTTACTATACCCATTCTAACTTTTTTTTTATGGTCATGTGCAATGGGGTATTTGGATAAGTATTTATATAGTTAGTTAGTTTCAATCCCCATCAATTCGAGAACGTTAGTTGTCTTCATCATATAACACCGGGGTATGATACGCCGGTAATAGATATAGGGATTAAAATAAAAACCCCTTTTCTTTCGGGAATAGGGAAATAACACATATTACATTATTGAGGGTACTTCAACGAATTTATCGCGCTTGCTAAACAAAGCGAAACATAGTGACGAAACCTGTATCTTTAAAGAAATATGGCAAATGCGTAAATTACTCCGATTATCTATGTAAACCAGTTTTTAATAGGTCAGCTATTTTGGTCACATATTTTTAATAAAAATTGGTATAAATGGGTTATTCTTGGCCGTAAATCTCCCACTCCGGGGATTAAGTTACGTTTAGTTCGGCTCGTATATTCTGGGAGCAAACGATCCGAATAAATTCACTTTAGGACCCATTGCAGGATTGAATTTTAGTTACTAAAATATATTTTTTTATTATCTGCAATGAATTAAAAATCCGAATACAGTTTATACACTCCTATAGTTATTATAAAAGGAAGTACCAAAAAGCTGTCTGTTTGAATGTGATCGATTTTTTCAAAATCTGATGAACGTATTTTTGTACGTTTTATACTCCACGGTAGTGCAATCACACTACCGTGTAGTTCAATTACAAAAATAATTTTCCGGGAGGTTTAAACTAATGGTACATTACCGGTTTATGTAAATTGTGTTGAAGACACCGCCTGCTCGGAGCTTTAGTCGCGTGCGTCGCGTAAACCAAAAAAGATACACTAAAATAATGTACAAGAGAATTGTAGATCTACAAAAATACTACAAAAGAGTCTGCAACAGCATGTCTCTCAGTCGTCTCTCTATGTTGAGATTTTGACGTGGAGCCTATCCTTATGACGATGTTTCGGTTACGGGGCGAAACGATTGTGAAGGTTGTCGTAGTGAGTGTGTGTAGTGCTTGGGTGGTGTATTGTTGGCAGATGCGTTTTGTGATACAAGTGGTGACTGGTCCTGCACGTATATGGTTTGTCAACGTTGTCTGCTTCCTACACTTAGCATTACATAGATTCTCTTAACTAACGCGGATTATAACAAAGTATCTATCATATCTATGGTAAAGTAAATAATTAAGCTTAAATATTATACATTTTTAATATTAAATTCAATCCATTCTGACATTCTAATTACAAAAATATGTCTTCATTTAACGCTTTCGTTAAACCGTTCGAGGAATAAAAGTTTCGGCAAAATTGCATTAAACCGAGCTATCATATAGGGGTATATGACGTTGACGCAAACGAAGCCATGGCAACACCTTGTGATAAATCTTCACATCTCCTATCACCTTTTCACGATACACCATAAAACACAGATAAAGCGAGTGCACAATCCTTAAGGTGAGCACTCAGCGTTATCAGTAAACACGAAATATTATTCTTCATAAACTTGCGTTATAAAAGCGAAGTAGATTTTTATAGGATCGTAATAAAAACTGGTGTATTGTTTTCAACGGAGATGATGATAAGATTCAGTTTAAAGCAATGTTCACGTTACTAAGAGATCTATCGTTGTATAAAACTAAGATAATCCTATTTGGTGTAACTGATATGATTGTACGTAAAGCGTATTACACAGAAGATTATATAAATCAAAAGTAATACCGAAATTCTTTTTCTATAATCCACGCTTGAGTAAATAAAAAATATAAAAGTAACGGCCCATTACTATCAAATTCAAAATATTCTTTATTCAAGTAAACTTGTAAACGAGTGCTTTTGAATCGTTAACTCTGCTGCTGGTTCGGAAAGCTGTTCCTACCGAGAAGAACCAGCAAGAAACTCGGTGGTTGCTCTTTCCAAATATAGTTCTTATATCTAGTTACATTTGGTCATTACTAACTTGTATAGGGTAGAGGAGTAGCTATATCCACGCATTCTTATCATCTATATAATCCTCAATAGTATAGTAAGCTTTTTGTATCAGCCTCCCTTTCACATTGTTTTTAAACTGCTGTAGAGGTAAAGACGAAATCGATTGCGGAATATAGAATCGTATACTCAAACCCACAAACGACATATTAACTTTTGCAAGGCGCAAAGCAGGAACCGCAAGCTTATGTCGGTTCCCACTTTGTCTATTATATATTATATACATCGCCAATCTTTTATAATTATGCATATTCTTATGCTCAAACATTAAATTGCTAAAAATATACTGTAAAGCCAAAGTAAGAATACCTATTTCCTTTATCTTCTCTCGCAGGGAATCACGCGGACTTAAATGATAAATGCTACAATTGACTCTTTTTTGGAATACTAAAATTATATCAATTCCCGCGCATTTAACCCATAACAATATTCCATAAGACATAATGCTAAGGAAGTAAGCAACAATTTATGCTGTTTCGAGGTCTGTACACCGTGTTATCTTTCTAAGAAAATAAATATAGTTAAATTGAGATTAGGCTTTGTTAGTAATTGTTGACTGACATAGCGTGGCGTGCTTGTTCAAGAAATAGGAGAATACAATAACATTATAGTTTTGTCTTCCTTGTACCTTATTGTTCCGTATTTAGATTTTAGGGCAAGGTTGAAATAGCGTGTACGGTCATTGATCTCTATAAAACGTGTTTATTTTTCCCAAAAATAAAACTATTTGTTTACGTGAGTTGCTAAGATGTGTAGGTACCTAAAATTAAAATTAATACCCTATGGTCGGTACCACCCTGTTGTAAGGATATCGAATATAAAATTTAAAATTGCTCTTACTCGTAACAACACTTGTTCGCAAGCAATAACTGCTTGTGAACTGGCGTACATAAAATGAGGGGGGATAAAGCGATACCCCCCACAATAACAACAATTTACGCCGATGTTTATATCGCACTTCCGACAGATAAGAGCCATTGAAATTCTGTGTGAATACAATCTCTTATAACGTAAAATCGTTATTATCAAATCTTGTTATTTTTTTATGAATAAATTTTTGTCATTATAATCGACTGTGCCATAAAACAGACTCGATAATGCAAAGTTTTTCCTGCGTGAATCCCGAAAATGGTATGTTAATGGTAGGTTACACATATCTCCAGAATTCTCCGGAGATATACAGGTTTCATCACGATGTTTTCATCGAAAAGCGTGTGATAAATTACCATTATCAATTAGACTCATAAGTTTTGACAGGAAAACTTATTGGTGCCTGCCCTAGGTATGAACCCGTGAGGCCCTCGAGAGCCGCAAGGTCTTAACGCTTGGCAATCACAGCTCTAAGTATATTATTGCATTAATTAAATTGGCATAAAAAGTTTTGATCACGTCCTAGAATTATACGACAGGAAAAAAACTTTCATTTAAAAATCGTTAAGTAAAGTAAGTAGAATTCTATGCAAATCACCAAAAATTTGGCCACGAATCTTCCGACACACGCCGACGAGGCATGAATAATTAAATTCGAGGGGAAAAATTGATAGCAATACGCGGCCAATCCCAATATTGAAGACGTGACTTGTTACTGGAACCCAGCATTTTATGCCAGTTTTACTGAGACGTTTTAAAAATATTGTGAAGGGCTGCATTCAAATTCAAAATATTCCTTATTCAAGTAAACCTGTAAACAAGTTCTTTTAAATCGTCAACATCATCGTCGGAAAGTTCCTACCGAGAATAGCCAACATGAAATTCAGCGGGTGCTCTTTTCAAATTATAGTTCTTATTACTAACTAATAATACATTAGTAAATACACGCCGTGTGGTATCCAGGCAGAATACAATAGACCACCCTCCTTTCTTACCGAGGTGTCGTAAGAGGCGGCTAAGGTAAGTTGAGGTCAGGCAGGCGGCCGGTCGTAAAATACGTAGCCAAATCATGTGACAACATGTTTGTAACATGTGCCGACCCCACTTAGGGATAATGGCAGGAGAATGATGATGATGAATACATTAGTAAATACATTTAGTTGTTAATGTCTTACAGACTGTACAGGGTCGAAGAGTAGCTATGTCCACGCATTCTTATCATCTTAGTAATCCTCAATAGTATAGTAGGTTTTCCGTACTAGTAAATTTTAAACAGTTTTTTAAACTGCTATAATGGCAAAGCTAAAATTGATTGCGGAATTTTATTATAGAGCCTTGATGAATAACTTACGTACTTTAGCGAGGCGGAAAACAGGAGCCGCAAGCTTGTCGGTTCCTACTTTGTCTATTATATACATCACATCTTTTTATAATTATGATATGACTGCTTTTTTTACTGACAACCTTAGTTACAAAATTAAAATTAACCAAAGATACAACTTTTGCTGAGAGTCTTAAGTACTTAAATTTCTTTAATTCATTCTGACTGATTCTGATATGATTTTCTTGGACTACGGAACTAAGGAGCAAGTCATTTATTAAAATGTTATAGCGACCAACGCATTGTTAATAGGAAAAGTTATATGAAATTTAAACAGTTATCTAGCACTTAAAATAAAATATAAAACCCTACATCTGTCCAAATTTACGCATAAAAACTTCTATTAAAACCAATAGATATCTTTTAAATAATTTATAGAATTAGGCGTTAGTTTGCGGAGATCCATAATACAAAAGTAATAATAAAATTATTTTCCTATAATACGCGGTAAATAGAAAATATATATAGTGCTAAATGTATAGTGGATTATCCGTTTTTTCACCCGATACATGCAGGATTCGTAAAAACACATGCACAAACCTCCACCACCGCCACCACAATACACAAGCACTACACACTTTCACTATCACAAACTCAACAATCGTTTCGCCCAACAACCGATCTTGTAATCGCACTATGTTTCACTATGTCGCTAAATTTGGGTTCTACTGCTAATCTCCTTTCTGATTCTATGAAGTAGATATACTCGGTTACCTCGTTCTATAAATAATATTAAAGTATAAAGACACGCTAACTTGAGATCACGTAGTGCTCAGACCTTGTGAAAGTTTTATTCGCTCGTACTACCCTCAGCACGATCAGTTGTGATTTATGTTTGGCTGACTGTGTACATTTCACTTCTTCTCATGAATAATGCTCATAAGGCATTGTTATACTAAGAATTTGCTTGTAGAGTTTGAAGATGCAAATAAACTTAGGAATTATAATTCATATGAATATAACTGCCTATGAAGCTATGATGATGTCCAGCAGTGAGACGGTGTGACTCTTTGGAGGGGTTCACGGTTAAAAAACTCCAGGAAGGCACCAATGAGTTATTCTAATAAAACTTATGTATCTTATTGATAATTGCAAGTTGTCACACGGGAAAGTAACAAGCCGTTACTTTACTTTACTTCTACTAAATTCCTATACCTACCTTTAAATATCCTATATATTATACCTTATATACCTGAACTATAGTTTCAACTCTAAGGCTTATTTTAAGCTAATTTAGTATTGAATCAAATGGGTTCATTTTACTTAAACCACATACAGTTCATTAACAACTAATTTATCAATGCTTTAATGAAGTATATAAGTATCTAAGTAAGTAAGCAATCTGACATACTTCTTTTTGAAAGAAGATGAAATTACCTTTTATGAGAATTTATTGTTTCGTATTCACGTATAGAAAGAAAAACGGATTTTTTATCTTTCATGTTAGCCCGGTATATAAGCTTTAATTGTGCTGAATTTTATCAATATTGCTCCAGTGAATTAGCAATAAAAGCGTAACAGACAGAAATACACACAGATAGATATACACATTGATAATATGTACGATAATTATATTGTATTTTTTTCACTAAAGACATTTTCTTGCAATGCCATCCGTTGACGTTACTCAAAAAACTGTTGAGTACCAAGTCTTAAAATAGGCCTAAATAAAACCGACGCGTAAGCCTGCAAGGACTGCCCGGCTAAGAAGGTTTGTCTCCGTACCCCAATCACCTTCGGACATCGAGAAGACCCTTAGTTGTTTTTAAATAGGGTTTCAAGAACAGTTTTACAAATTAGAGATAGTAATATTTGTATAAGCTTCATACCAACATTTCATACAGCGCCTTCTCTTAAAAATTGTTCAAAACTTATACGTATGTAGGTTCATGTGTAAAGCGTAAACCTGCATACAAGCTGGAACCTTGACTGGGACAAAAGAGTTTTAGAAACTGTTACTAGATGGCGTTGAATGTCAAAATTTTTTGACAAATCAATCTATTGTTAATATTTTTCCACATCCTGAAAAACACACACATTTGAAACCTACATATCAGATTAAAACACAGGACCAACATTTTCAATTCATACATAATTTAACATTTGCTCTTAAGTTGCGGACTTGTATGACGCTGCAAGGATTTGCAAATCATAGTTAATAAAGATACCGGCTATACTAACGTCTAATTTTATCGGATTAGCCCGACTAGTTTTTATGATTTAATTTTATTTAATTTAGATTTAAAGATTTGCAAATCATTTATGTAACTTTTAATTCTTTAATATGTTTTATGTATTTCTTAAGTTAAACCTTTTTCTAGTCAAGTTTAATATATTTTATATCTAGTTTATCTCAAAGTAGTCTTTGGAATGCACTTAACTTAAGGAGATGAATCATGGTAGATTTGTAGAGATGTAAAGCTAGATGTCCTGCCATACTTCTATGGTTCACCATAGAAGTATGGCAGTCCCCGTGAATCGTTTTAATAGTGTTAGAAACTGGAGCATTCAGACCCGATATGTTCCCTTATGACAACGTAGAATTTTTACGAAGTCATAAGGGAAAATATGTAGTACGATTCCACTGTCGTGTCATATTTCCGAAAAAGGGTTAAGGATTTCACTTACAATTAAACATGTCACATGCATTGTGAAATAGAAGGGATAAATGCCTTCAAATGCTCTTCAAAGGGATAAGAGTGGGGAGGTGGTACCACTCGTGTTTCCGGACGATTGTTTAAATGGCGTGTAACGAATACGATTTTGCAAAAATAATGTTTTTTTATGGAAATCCGCAGAGTAATGCATATAAAAAATACGATTGTTTTAACACAAACAGTTGTGGAGTTTGAATGATATGCGATTTATAATAATATAATATAGTAATTTTTATAGAAAGGCATTAAGAGCCCAATACACAAGAAAATCAAATTAAATATATAGAGAATATAAAATATCTTTTGTTGCTATCTGCTGAGAAACTATTCTCAGGCGTCAAAAACATGTCTTAATAATTATTTCCTGTTCTTAGTGGTGAACAGATAGCCAATAGTTTAAGATAGTATTAGGCATCTCATCGCTTACTCTATGGAGAATAGAGTTTGAAGAAGTTCTGAGCCGCTCCCATAAAGATGCAATTCGAGCTCTAATAAAAAATTGCATAAAAATTAGGAACTCCTGACTCAGCAAACATGCCAGACGCGCTACAATATCTCGGTAATCCCATTAATATCCGAAAACCGTTATTATACTGAAAGCGTATTGCAGTATATAATTTTTTAAGAAAATTTGTACAAAGTTGACAAGTATAGAAGCTCTGGAAGTACTCGTTGAACAGTAATACCTTAGCAAATTGGCTGCATTGACACAATCTACGCGCCAGCATGTTGCACCGAATCGAGAGTGCCCTCCTTTCCTTCTCAATATCAAGGTCATCCTTTAGATACTCGTCGTAAGGTGAGCTAAGTATTTAAATTTATCGGACACCTAACTGGCGTCCCCTAGGCGATGCATCTGGTGCTCTCGATGCATCGATTAGCGGAGAAGTTTGAGATTAGAGATGTGAACGGTGGGTTTACCGGAACCGGAGATTTTATATTTGAATTATCGGAGTTGAAGTCGAAATCGGAGGCTGAGGTGGAGACCTCCGCCTTCTTCTTCATTATTAGTTTAAAAATTGACGCGTTAACTGTAGTCAGATACCGTTGATACTGAAAATAAACAAATGAACGGAAGTTGCGCGCGCGAGGGATAAACTCCCGGGCGACGAATTACAACTTATAGCTGTGCTTTCTGTACGCTTTCGCATGATCATTTCACCTTCGTTATAACTCCGACTAAAATTTATCGGAGCCGGAGTTAGAGTCGAAGGTGTAAATTCAATCGGAGGCTCCGACCTTTCGGAACCGGAGTCGGAGCTCCGTAACATCCATTTGAGACGTCCCGACCCGGAAGCGGCGCACTCAGGCGATTCAGAGTTGCTGCTGGCGGGAATGGGTGCAATGTGTACAACGGTACCCTATCCCTGCCACCAGCAGCGTGGTGGAAGATCAGAATACTGTAGTCGGTGCGATTCCGACATAACCACCGCTTGTACCTGTCGGGCGGCGGGACCCATAAAGGGCTTTTTCCTGATAAGTAAAATGTTTCAATCATCTTCTTCTTCTTCTTCAGCCGATGGACGTCCACTGCTGGACATAGGCCTCTTCATGGGATCGCCACACCACACGATCTTGCGCTGCCTGGATCCAGTGGCTCCCTGCGACCTTTTTGAGGTCGTCTGTCCACCTCGTAGGGGGTCTACCGACGCTGCGCTTTCCGGTGCGGGATCGCCATTCCAGCACCTTAAGACCCCAGCGCCCATTGGTTCTACGCACTATGTGCCCTGCCCAGCGCCACTTCAGCTTCGCGACACGCTGAGCTATGTCGGTGACTCTAGTTCTTCTACGGATCTCCTCATTTCTGATTTGATCTCGTAGAGACACTCCGAGCATAGCTCGCTCCATCGCCCGCTGAGCGACTCTGAGCTTTCTTATAAGGCCCATAGTTTCAATCATAATCAAAATTAACTTTATGCAAAAATTCTTCTAAAAATTCTTTAGTTCTTCGGCATCGTCATCTCTACCGCTAGATGGTTGAAGGATAATTGCTTCAAGACTTCTTCTCTTTCGGTCTGTCGTTTTCTGATCTGATTACAAAAAAAGAAAGTGAAACAGAAGTTATATTATCTTTTCACAACGTTTGTGGGATATAAAAATATGGACTCTACCAGAATAGGCGTAGAAGGGTAGTAGACAGAAACTAATATAATATTAGTATGGATTAGGGATATACATACGCAGGACTAATAAATAACAAATACCCGCAACTTCGATAGCGTCAACTTAATTTTTTTAATATCTTCAATTATTTGTTGTTTTTTTCTGTTCCCGTTTTCCCTGAGAAAACTAAGATTTTCTTTATTCTATACTAGCAATACCCCGCGGTTTCACCCGCGTACATTACATACCGCTCTCGTGGTAGTGGAAAGTTTACTAAGTCAGATTAAAGACTTATTTTTGTAAATTGAAAGTTTGGTCCTGGGACTTGACAAGAGTTAAGGCAAAGGAAATTTTTAATGGAAGGTATTTATAGGTACACAATACGCTACAATTGTTATGGCATTATTGTCTTTAAATTGTCATTTTTAAATTCATTACATCTTTTGATTGGAATGTCCGATTTTAATAATTTAACATGTATTTAACCGGTATTGAAACAATTTTTAATAAAATATCATTTAGTGGGATAAGGATTAATACGGAAATATTATGGTTTGATTATTGTCGCCACTTTTATCAACTTTTATAATGTAGAAAAGTAGTTATATTGGCAAAACTATAATATTTAGACATATGGTATTACGGACTTTTTGTCGATATTGATACGTTTTATAATAATGTGGATCATTTTTTGGTTCTACCATTAATAGTTTCCGCAGCGCATGTGATGAAAGATTTTTATGATTAAATTTTTCACATTTTATAACAATTTTATTAGGGATCCCTATTTTTAGGGATTATTCAAAATGTAATATAGCCTATATTGCTCAATAAAGAAACTGCTTTCCAATGGTGAAAGAATTGAAATCGGTCAAGTAGTTTTTTCGTGAAAACATTACAAACATACATACATACACACATACACATACACATACACACAAACATACAAATCTGTCCTTTTTATAATATTAGTATAGAAGTATAGATGTGATATATATAAGCTATATATAAGCTTCAATTGTATAAAATTTCATCAATATTGACTTAACGAATTAGCTGTGATCGATAATAAAACAGACAGACTGTAACATATATAATATGTATACATAGATCAGAGGTACTAATAAATCATATCAACGCGATATCTGATACACGGCGTTGTGTATATCTTTAGACTGATACGATTTCATACAGTCAGAACGTTCATTGGATAAGAATGACATATGAAATAAAATAAATTCATCGTCACTTTCCTGCACACTCTAAGGAGGGTTCGGCACAACATGTTTTAAATATGTTGTTAATGTGGCTAGTTATTTTACGAACGGCCGCCTGCCTGGCGTCAACTTGCCATGGTCATTTTACAGCACCCCGGTAAGAAATAGGTGATGTATATAATAGACAAAGTAGAAAACCGACATAAGCTTGCGGCTTCTGCGTTGCGTCTTAGAAAAGAACGTCAGTCGTCGTTTTGGGTATAAGATTCTGTAATAAAATTCCACAATCTACTTTTACCAATTACTCTTTTAAAAGAGCAACCGCCGAGTTTCTTGCTGGCTCTTCTCGGTAGGAACAGATTTCCAAACCAGCAGTAGAATTGACGATTTAACAGCAATTATTTACAAGTTTACTTGAATTAAAGAATATTTTTAATTTGAATGTAGGTCCATTCTAATCAGCCGGATACAGCATATGAAGTAAAATAAATTATGATGAAAAAATTCAGTATGAATATGGATGGATATGTGACCAGAGGGAGGCAGAAACGCGATAAATGGATGGAGTTCAATAGGGTGGAATGGAAAGTATAAATGTGTCATGCCGACCCCACTTAGAGTGAGTAAGGGCAGGAGCATGATGACGTGATATTTTTAAAGTGAAAATAAAAATACAGCAATCGATATTAATAATTGATTTATTATTTGTATATAGTACAGAAAACGATTACTGTGCATATATAAAGCTTTGTATTTCTAATTAAATATTAGCAATAACTAAATATCACACTCCTACGTACATACAACACAATAATGACTAAATAAGTTAAGACTAAGTTATAAAAATTATACTTTAAAAAGAGCAATGACCGACTTTCTTGCTCTTCTCGGTAAGAACAGCTATCCGAACCAGTAGTAAAGTTGACGATTCAAAAGCACTTGTTTACAAGTTTACTTGAATAAAGAATGTTTTGAATTTGATTAAAACTAATAGCGATGGAAAAGAATCACCAGTCATTTGGTGATATGAATCACTAATCATATAGCATCATCTGCTAATGAATTTTAGATAACTGCTATTGCTATACAAAATAATGGATATTTCATAAAAAGAAATATTATCGTTATGTCATATGTATCGCGGTTATGTGGCATTTTTACGATATTCCAAGTGAATGTATTGCCTAGAATCGGCCAAAATTATTGTTACACAAACAAATCTAATTCTTATACCGATTAAATATGGTCGATATTTCGGGATGATGTGACACTTTTACGCTATTCTAACTGACAGTATAACCTAGAAATAAAAACCGTATTGAATATGATTTAAGAATTACGTTTGTTTGTAATAACAATAACTTTGTGCTGTAATAGCTGAATAATATAATAGCCGATAGCATTTTTTGCTATTTGTTATTTACGGTTTTAGCGATTCTGCGACTACTGGACTAAATGTTGCTTTGTATAAGCAACATTTTGTCCAGTCCAGTCCAGTCCAGTCCAGTCCAACAAGGCCTACATTTGTTTGTGTACACAATAGCAGTCGCAATAGCATCACAATCAACGTGGTCATCTTTGATCATATCATTGTGCGAATATGATTCTCAAATCGCAATCATACCCAAGCTTAAAAACTAATGTAGAGATGACAGGTATGCACTTGTGTTTCTTATTGTCATTATTTTAACATCACCATCATTCTCCTGCCCTTATCCCACTCTAAGTGGGGTCGGCACAACATGTTATAAACATGTTGTCACTTGATTTGGCTACGTACTTTACGATCGGAAAAACCCCGTCCGCTACGAGTTTAAGTTGCGTATGCCGACTAAACCAACAGAGATACACCAAAATAATATACTAGAGAGTTGTAGATCTACAAAAAAAGTCCGCAATAGGATGTTCTAATAGTTAACTAAAAAGTACACAAAGTAAAAAATGTATCATCATCATTCTCCTGCCCTTATCCCACTCTAAGTGGGGTCGGCACAACATGTTAAACATGTTGTTACATGATTTGGCTACGTATTTTACAACCGGCCGCCTGCCTGACGTGAACTTACCTTAGTCGCATTTTACAACGCCTCGGTAAGAATTGAGGGTGGTCTATTCTATGCAGCCGGATACCGCACGGCACATACCTTAGTCGCCTCTTACGACACCTCGGTAGAAAAGGAGGGTGGTCTATTCTATTCTGCTGGATACCACACGCCGTATTGTAATTATTTTAACATTATCATATATAAAGCTTAGAGCAATCTAAACAATTAGTAGGTACTTTCAAAGGATCAAAATTGGCCAAACAATAATATAAAGACGAAAACTTGAGTGATTTCTCAGCTTTAGAGCTTAGAAGCGGCTTAACAGGTTTGTACGCAATCTTGCCTAAATCGCTTATAGGACATAGGCGGTGTGTGTGTGTGTGATTCTGTGTATACCAAGCACGTATATGTGCAAATGGTGTCATTTAATAACGAAAAACTAAAGTAACGGCCTGCTACTATCCCACAGCTGGGCATAGGCCTCCTCTCTCCGTTTTTGGAGATTAGAACTGGAGCTAAGACCTACCACGTTGCTCTAATGCGGATTGTAAGGTTACACATATCCCGACAATTCTCCAGAGATATCCAGAAAAACTTGTGATAAATTGCAATTATCAATTAGACACATAAGTTTATTAGAAAAACGCATTTGTGTCTGAACGGGGTTTGAACCCGTGACCCCTTTAAAGAGTCGCAGTCGCTGAGCTAACAAAGCTTTTTTTTCCCTATAATATGTTTGAAATATTTGCTATTATTTTTTTTTTCTAGAACAACACGAATCTATTTATATACTTATTATAAAACGAAGTCCCCTAAACCTGTATGTGATCGATTTTCTCAAAATCTACTGTACAGATTTTTATACAGTTTTTAATAACAGGTAGTGCAATTCTTCTGAAAGGTACAAGTATATTGTAATGTTCTGTAAATTATGTTAGAGAAGTGCAGTTGTAAAAACTCAACTGCTGAAAGCTTTAGTCGCGTGCGCCACGAAAACCAAATACACTAACGTAATGTAAAAGGGAATTGTAGATCGACAAAATACTATAAAAAAGTCCGCGATAGCATGTCTCTATCTGTTATGGTTAACTCACAATAACTACTTTTATGTTTAAAATTTCAATTAAATACATTGATTTTCTGCTTGTGATAGCCCAGCGGTGAGACCGTGCGACTCTTTCATGAGTTCAAAACCCGTTACTTTACTTTACTGTTATCGTTACTTTTTTTTACTACATTGATTTCCTGTTAGCTAAGCCACAGTCACAGCCAGTATGAAATAAAAATGGATAAAAGATTTAATTCAAATAAGCGATAGTGGTATGTTTTTCTCTGTTCACTCTGTTAGCCGACGTAATTTTCCTTTTAACTTTTCCAGGTGACGTGACATTATTTTTCGTCAAAGTAAAAACCGCTTTGTTTTTATTCCCTTTGTCTGGAACGACTTTCCTTTTAAGACGATAGATTGTTGTGAACAAAAGCTCTGTGACGAACCAAATAAGCTCAATGATGCTTATAATCGAACCGCCAAGACACAAGCCGAAAATACCTCCGAGGTTTGCTGTGAAAACAAATAATGTTTGGTTATGTCCAGTTTTGTTGACTTTCCAACTGATTTCGATTTCGATATCCGAAGATTTTTTCCGAAAATAGATATTATTAGCCTAACGTTAGAATGAAGTGATAGAATATTCCTATTAAATGTAGGGGCTTTGTCTTAACTTACCGAGATATTTTATGTTACATTTACACTTTTCCATATAAAAAAATTAACAAAACTCTGCTCCGTTCTACCATAAAAAAATAATAAACTAACATACAAATGCGAAGTTGCATTTAAAACGTAATTTAACGTCTCATGACCAAGCAGCACATATTGCTCATGGCTGCAATAGTGGCACAACTCAAAAAACTCGTGTTTTGGACTAGGAATAGGTAGATGTCAAAATACACATTCTTTTCGGCAGCAATACGAACAAAACTCATAATTCAATATTAGGATCCGCAATCCATACTAGACCAGTTTACACAAAGGTTTTAACTAAGTGTAAGAAATATGCTTATACATAAAGCATATCACAAAATTCAAGATTATTTGGATGATAAAAATGCCTGGATTTGAAAATCCTTTCAGCTTCATACAAGACAGCGGCTTATTAATGTATAATCAAAGTTATTTAATTAAAAGATTGACCGTAGAGCTTCTTGCTGGTTCTTCTCGGTAAGAGCAACATTCCGAACCAGTTGTAGCTTCACTAATCATATTGGTGCTTGACGATTCAAAAGTGCCTGAAATGGTTTATTTGAATAAAGATGATTTTGATTTGATTTGAGGCCATTCGTTTAAGTAAACTCAAGCATTTTTATGCAGCCTTTAGCAATAAAAACTTTAAACCCATTTATACCAGACTATGATTTTTTAGCCACTATTGCAGCCTTTGAGCGATATATTCAGTACATTACCTACAATAGATATAAAAGCATGTGTCTCTGACAACCTATACCTCTTTTTCCTACAAACGTCAACAGTTAGTTTCTATATTTACCCTCATAAAAAAATATCAATATAAGTATGATTTAAAGCTCACACTAACCTAGCATTTGGTCCCACGTGTAAAGTACTTCTCGGCGATACTTTATACAAGTGTTTTCGGCAAAATGGATTGTCAATCTGCAGTTGCCTTTCGCTTGACCTCTGAAAATTAATTGCGAAATGTGATTAAAATTAATACTAATATTTTGTCTCAGATACATACTTTCCTAGCAGATTGTAGTATTCGAGAATTACATATATTCGATATAATTATTATGCTTTAGACCAAATCGAATTCAATTCAAATCAAATATTTAGTTTAATAAACTTATAAACAATTGATTATTATCGACCGTCAACTTTACGGCAGTGGTTCACAATATCGCTTTTAACTAGAAGAGTGAGTTAGAAACCGGTTGTTTTCGAAATATATCTGTTACTAGTGGTAACAGCAACTTCTTTCACGTCGACTTTAATGTTAAAATACCTTCATATGTCATCATCATCCTCCTGCCCTTATCCCACTCTAAGTGGGGTCGGCACAACATGCTACAAACATGCTGTCATATGATTTGGCTATGTATTTTACAACCGGCCGCCTGCCTGACGACAACATACCTTAGTCGCCTTTTACGACACCTCGGTAAGAAATGAGGGTGGTCTATTCTATGCAGCCGGATACCACACGGCATTTACCTTAGTCGCCTCTTACGACACCTCAGTAAGAAAGGAGGATGGTTTATTCTATTCTGCCGGATACCACACGGCTAAAATACCTTCATATGTATCACATAATGTTTTTTCCTATTCCCTAAGGATAAAAGTGTATTGTTTTTATATTTTATGTTAATGGTAAAACGTGTTCTTTTTTTATGACAGTAGAGTATTTATTAATTCCGTTCATTTTTACTTTTTTATATATCTGAAAGGTATAAGTAAGTTTTCTATGTACACATCGCTTTATCTAAATGATTTAAGAGCAAAGTTACAATTTAAAGCTATATTACTACTGTTATTATCGAATTATCGCTTCAATTTGTACCATTATACTTTGGTAATGACGTCAGATTCTCAAGTCCGAGTTCAATTTATCTTGTTCAGCAAATCGTCTGTCACAAATTGAAATCGCTTATCGCCTTTAACAGGCCTGCCGTGATAGATTGCTTCTAGCCGAGTCAGACAAGTGGAACAGAAGTATACCAAAAGTAATGATAAAAACTATTTGCCCGTTATTAAAATAATCTATAGTTAGAAATTATCACCTTTATGTAGACAGTAATGATACTAGTTGCCTAGTAGCAACGCATGAACATGCGGGTCAAGGTTGGTCTCACCAACCAAGACAAGTTGAAACACGATCTAAGCGCGGGAGCGTTTAATAATCGTACAAACCAAGCTTTACAGCAAGAAACCAAGGGATGAACGGTCCAGCCGCGTAAGCGTAAGCTAATAACCGTGCGAGTCGAGCATTACAACAAGCTTGACTTCCATGTCGCGAACTCCCACCTTTTATAAACAATTCTCGCTCCAAAACCTAGCCCCCGTTCCGGTATCGATCACGTGAGCACAGTGGTGCCACTATACAAAACTAAAGAAATGAGACTTGACTATTGACTATTGCCATGGATGCGACTCTAATGGCGGTTAAGCGAAACCTCTAACTCTATGTAATTCCAAAATGGAGAATGTATTGATCGTTCTCATACAAGCAGGATGTGTCGATCGCAAAGCCTTTTTGTCGTAGAATCCATCTTCTATCGTTGTTTCGAATACAAGACGAAAAGATTATCGAGATTGTTTAATAAAAATCACAAATACCTCATTGTTGTCTAAAAAATTGTAAAAAAGAAATATGTTATGTCAGACGTCGGGGCGCAGAGGATTATGGCGATCAGGCTAATGCGAGGCTACCGGACTATCTCTGGTGAGGCGGCCTGCGCCTTGGCCGGTTCCCCTCCGTAGGATCTAGAGGCCAAGGTGCTTGCTCAGGCCTACCGCCGTAAAGTTGAAGCCCGTCTTTCGGGGGGAAACTCTACGGCGGTGGAGGTGGATTGGCGGAGGACAGCTCAGATGGAGCTTCTCCGCCAATGGAGGCGGCGGCTGGAATCGCCCAGCGCGGGATTCAGGACGATTTCAGCCATCCAGCCCATTCTCCAGGGCTGGGTCGCCAGGAGGCACGGGGTCCTCACCTTACGCCTTACGCAGGTACTTTCTGGACATGGTTGTTTCGGGAGGTATCTGTGGAGGGTGGCCCAGCGCGAAGCGTCTGGTGAGTGCCACGAGTGCGGCGCCGAGTTCGATACGGCGCTGCACACGCTCGCGGACTGCCCTGCTTGGGCGGTTCAGCGGGCGAAGCTCGTGGCAGAGTTGGGGCGCGATCTCTCCATGCCCACCGTGGTTCGTACCATGGTGGACAGGAAGGCATCGTGGGCAGCGATGGCCTCCTTCTGCGAGGATGTTATCTTGCGGAAGGAGGTGGCGGGACGGATCCGGGAAGTCGAGTCTTTGGATCCGATCCGCCGCAGGCGAGCGGGGCGCAGGCGACTCGCCGAAGTCCGTCGCATGTCGCCCTAACGGGGACCTGCGAGCGTTCCGAACGGGGCTCATCGGACGCTCGCTGAAATTAAGTCCCCGAGGTGGTCGATGCATCGATTAGCGGTGGGAGGGGCCACTGCTTAGGGAGGCCCCGACCTGGAGGTGGCGCTCTCCGGGGCACAGAACCGCTGCTGGCGGGGATGGGGGCAATGTGTACAACGTTACCCTGTCCCCGCCACCAGCACCGTGGTGGAGCACTGTCAGGTTTTTAGTCGGTGAGAGTCCGACATACCCACCCCTCGTCCCCGTCGGGCGGTGATGACCCATAATGGGTTTTCCTGACAAGAAAAAAAAAAAATGTCAGACGTTCGTCCATGTGTATATATGAAAATTAGTAATGAAATTACCAGATATACTAGTAAGATTGCTAATACGTTCATTTGACTTATATATGAAGAATTTAACTTCTTAGCCGATATTTTTAAATAATAAAGAAATAGCTAAACTTTAATTTTTTGAAATTAAAAATGCTTATCTGATATTTAAAAATAATTAGAAGATCGTATATACCTTTATTTCATTCTTGAATGAAGAAATTTTATTCCTACTCCAAAATGTCTTTCACGGTTAATACTTTTTTGTATTTTTTTTTCCCAAAAATTCTTAATCACTATTGAAATATATTTCGTGTAGCTATAGTTTTTTACATATACCATATTTGTTTTTTACTAAAAAATATTATCTAATATTTAAAAGACTGTATTAGCCACCTTCATTTGATATTTGAATACAGAAATTCTTATTCAATATTTAAAATGTACAATATTTCTAATATCAAATGAAGGGCATCCGATTTTTAAATGAATACATTGAATTCTCACCCAATATTTCTACTAAACCTCACATACTCTGCTTCGGTTCCGTACTGCACATAATCACACTTCTGATAACATCCCGTTATTAAGTCACGTACCTCCCTTTGGACTCGATCTGTGAATCCGCAAATTATGTTTATATTTACTTTGATCTCAACCGTAATAGCCGAGCGGTGACACCACGCGATTCTGTCAAGGGAGTCACCAGTTCAAATCGCAGGCCTGCAGTAACAAGTCGTTTTTATGTTACAACCTTATGTGAAAAATTGATATTTGCAATATATAACACCTACAAAAAAACATCGTAAGGTGTAATGTGAAAACCTACCAGTCTGCATTAGAGTAGAGTGTTGGATCTAAACTGCAAACTTTCGCTCCAAAAACGGTAAGAGGAGGCCTATGCCCAGCTGTGGGATAATAAGAGGTCACTACTTTGGTTTCACTTTTAACATTCTAATCAAACTAGTTTAGTTATGCCGTGTGGTATCCGGCTGAGTAGAATAGACCGCCATTTTTCTTACCGATGTGTCGTAAAAGGCGAGTCAGGTAAGTTGAAGTCAGGCAGGCGGCCGGTCGTATAATACGTAGACATCATGTGACAACATGTTTATAACATGTTGTGCCAACCCACTTAGAATGGGATAAGGGTAGGAGAATGATTAGGATGATGATTTTAATCAAATTAGTTTATAAAGCAGAAAGATTGAATTGAATTTGAATATATCATTTTGTGCAATTTGGATTTAGTTAGGCCTTTTACGACTTTTTGTAGGTCGATGACCAGATTTACGAGATAGTCTTAGTATAATGTCTTTCAATCTCATCTGACCGTCACAACGAAGTTTCACAATGATCAAGGGAACTTTGGACCTTTATTTTTGCCATCGCCTCACCTGTGACTGATTGGGTCATAGAAATGTGAAAAAATATGCGATTTTTATTTTATTATTGAGTATATTCTATTTTTAATAATCTGTATCCTAAATGATATAAATATTTTAAAAATCGATTATATTTTAGTTATCCTCTTATTCATACTCTTTTTTATTCTCTTTTTATTTGTTTTTTGTAGTCAAATCACACTTTTTAATTGAATTTCGCAAACAACGCATCTGTTAGTTTTTATTCTTAAATGAAAAAGGCAACAAATCAAATAGTAAAGAAAACTTATGATTAATCGATTTTTTCGACTGGAAATAATCGTTTTCTGAAAATCGATTATTTAGCAATCTATTATTTTACCCCAAGTCACATCCCTATTGGGTCAGACAATTCAATCATTCAAATCCTCTTCGCTACATTTATCCTTGAAATTAAATTTACGAGGTCAAGTGCTGAACCTCCTAATACTCACCAAGCGTTTGATATACGCATTGAAGCTTTTCCCAGTTGCAAATAGGATATTTGTCTATGTCAAATTCTTGAACTGAAATTTCAAATGCAAACAAATCATGAAATTTCAATCCTGAATTTGAAAGTTGTAAAGGAGCTACAGTGTCAATCCTTCTTATTTCTCCTTTGGAGAGAAGGCTAGGAGAATGGACATAGTAAATGAAAAGAAACCGCAGAAAAGTTATACTCACGTCCCATTCTGTCGGGTCAGCCCAACTAGTTTCAAGCTCATCCGGGGCCCTTATTTTATGAGCTCTTTATTGAAACTTATAACGCTCGGGCTTATTATAACTAATCGGGCTTACCCAACCTTATAATGACTACAGAGATTTACAACTTTTAAATTCAGGATTAATATTATAAAAAAATATAATAAAGTGACCGTTACCTTTTGGTTAACTTTCATCATATTAAAGCGATGCAAATCGCTGTTGGAAATGCCTCCTATCATAGTTCAACCCTATTTCACTAGACAGTCAATGACTTAATTTAGGATTACATCGATAATGTCTTATGAAATACTAGCAATAAGTACGGCTTCGCCCGCGTGAAATCCATGTTCAGCATTGTTTTTGTCGCTCGAGTCTCGGCAGGAAACTGGCTTTCTGATACCCTACACCGCTTTTTATACCTATTCCCCCCTCTTAACTACAATCGACACCGGTTTGTTACTACCCCCATTAAAATTGTTGTAAAACGACCTCTTCCACTCAACTTAGATAAAACCGTTATGTACTATTAACCTAAACCTTTCAGAGGAATTGCATTACCTTTTAGTAAAAACCGTACCAAAATCCGTTGAGTAGATTTTGAGAAAATTGATTACAAACAGACAGACAGCTTTGGGGACTTTATCTTATAAGAAGTATAGATAAAAGATTGGCATGTGTAATGCACGGATAATGAAAAAAATGTATATTACAAAAAACCAATGCAATTTATGACCGCGTGATTTCCTACGAGAGAAGTTTAATGAAATAGATATTCTTACATTGGCTTCACTGTATATTTTTAGCAATTTCATTTTTCTGCATAAGAATTTACATAATTATAAAACAATGACATACAGAGAGATAGCTTTAGAGGACTTGGTTTTATAATTATAGCTTACTAACAACGCCCCGCGGTTTCACCCGCGTACATACCGATCTCGTGGTAGTGGAAAGTCTACTAAGTCGCATTAAAGATTTATTATTGTAAATTAAAAGTTTGTCCTTGGGACTTATTAACGGTTAAGGCAAAGGAAGTTTTAACTGAAGATTGAATTCTTTTAAAAGGTATGTAAGCAGCTATATCCGCTTATATCATTGGAATAAGAGCTAACTCACCAGTAGCTTTCCAATGGTAAAATAATTTTTGAAATCGCTCCAGTAATTTTTGCGTAAAAACATTACAAACATAGACACATACATACAAACATACAAATGTTTCCTCTTTATAATATTAGTATAGAAGTATAGGTAGGGATCATGAATATAGTACATATAGTAACATTATACTCACATATATAATTAAATGGCAAACAACGACACACAGCGATTACCTTTCTGATTATTGCTGTCGTAATACAAATTTGATAAGAGCTAGATATTATCTTGGCATCCTGGAAATATAAATACAACTATTCTATACATCTGTCTATCTACATCGACATTAATTTTATTATCTTTGTACATATCACATAAAAGCCGCTCATCCTATATTGACGAACAAAGTTATTGTTTTTCTATAATCCACGTTTGTTAAGAATATCTATGTAATTCTAAGTGCAAGAAGCAGGAACTGTTCTCATATCTTATACATGCAGAATTGAGAAGCATTGCAGCTTTGTCGTGGAGCCTTACTCCTGATGATTCTCAGTTGTGAGGCAAAACGGTTATTGAAATTGTCGTTGTGAATGTGTGAACTGCTTGTGTAGTGTTTTATTGGTTGTGGTGTTTTGTGATACTTGCGGTTACTAATTCTGCATAAATAAGGATTGAAAATGGTTTGTGCTTTCTAAATTACATAAATTTTCTTAATATACGCGTATTATAGCCAAATATTCTATAATAACTTTTGTACTTTGGTATTCCGCATAGGTATGTCGTTCTACTTGTATAAATTATATTGGTGAAATTTGACACTATAAAAGCCTATAGCAGTAAAGTCAACGATTTAAAAGCAGTTTTTAACAAGTTTACTTGAATAAAGATTATTTCAAATTTGAATACAGACCAGTATGAAAAAAGTCATATTTAGATTTTCTTGATGAAATAGATAGTTTTCTAAATGTAATAATTATTATATCTGTATTTCAATATAATACAAAGTATTTAATAACTCTAATACAGGATTTTAAATATCAATTTTTCTTAATACCTGCAATTCCTATATCAGAGAAAGAAAAGATTAAAAATTTTGAATGTTGGCAATAGTTACTTCTAATGTGCTTAGAACGAGAAATACATTTAACTAACAGATGGAAGAAAGCACTTCCGGTTAATCAGAGATAACGATTTCACTTCGTCTGATGAGTCTATCGCCCACGCGGAGATCGTCACGTCGAAGAAGGTATCGGACGTTAGTGTGATTGGGCTGTCCAATAGCGATAAATTATTCTGTTTGTCAAACACATACAGCTGAAATAATAAATTAATATGATCATCATTATCACCATCCTTCTGCCACTATCCCACTCTAAGTGGGGTCGGCACAACATGTTACAAACATGCTGTCACATGATTTGGCTACGTATTTTACGACCAGCTGCCTGCCTGACGTCAACTTACCTTAGTCATATTTCACGACCCCACGGTAAGAAAGAGGGTGGTCTATTGTACTCAACCGGATACCACACGGCAGAAATAGTAAACAATAAATAAATATATGGGACACTTACACACACGGTCGTCCGTCCCCAAAGTAACTTAATACTTGTGTTATGGGTGACGGACAACTGGTAGATATACTACGTATATAATTTTAAATACTTAAATACAAATATACACCCAGGCTCGAAGCACCAACAAATTGTTTATAGAAAATGTTGGCCTCCGGCGGGAATCGAGCTCACGACCCACGAGTCACTCCACTGCACCAGTCGAAACACACGCTTGGTTGAAGCTTTGTTGGGTTTGAGCTTCGACCCACCACGCGGCTGCAATGCAAATTGGTAGGTTACACATATACAGTATAACGTGAACATGCAACTCTTTTGACGTGGTCACGGGTTCGAACTTATGTGACTTTTCGGTGAAGGAAAAAATTGTGAAGAAACCGGCATACCTCAATAACATGTGCTACGCATAATTCAGTAACATTCATATTTGAAGTAAATTGTCGGTACATGTAAAAGGAAAGTAATGGCTTGTTACTATCCCACTGCTAGGCATAGGCCTCCTCGCCCCGTTTTTGGAGAGGAGAATTGGAGCAAAGACCTACCACGCTGCTCCAATGCGGATTGGTAGGTTACACATATCTCCGGAATTCTCTAGAGATATGCAGGTTTCCTCACGATTTTTTTCCGAAAAGCGTGTGAAAAGCTGCACCTATCACCACACACATAAATTTTTGATGGAAAAAGTCATTCATCTCTTCCCAGGGTTTTGAACCCATTATCTTTTATAGAGTGTCGCACTTTCTCATCGCTAGGCTATCACAGTTTAGGTCTGCCTATCTGTCAGTTCACGGCTTTTCCACTGGACTAATATTGATAAAATTTACGTTATAGTATACATTAGAATGACACAGTCTAATTATAATAATGAAGATGTAGAAGAGAAATAGCTGATCTTAGACTTGAACTTTTCGCATGGGTCGATCAACCACACAAAATGTAATTTGCAAATTTGTCTTGTCTTTGTTTTGCAACTTTGAATTAATTTGTATTGTAGTAAACACAAGATATTCTTGTTTGGGAGTAAGACTTGTTTATTGTTGAGCATAATCACTTTAATTATGCTATTATTCTCGTCTTAAGTAAAAGGCTGAAAGCGGTTATTCCGGTTCCGCTTACGGTCGAATGATTTATAGAAGCAGGCGTTACTTTGCGGAATTCCATATTACAGAAACTATAACAGAACTACTTTGCTATAATCCGCGTGTGTTAAGTGAATACATATTAATTTATATATATTGTTAAATGTATGAAGCAGGCAAAATTCACGTACCTTACTCATGTAGGACTAGTCACCATACGTATCCCAATACTTTTCCAACAGCAACAAGCAATGCACACAACCACCACCAAGATCAATACGACTGTTTCGCGTCGAAACCGAAGCATCACCAGGTCGCATTACGATTTTTTTGTGGAGCCTATCCTCCTGGTGATGCTTCGGTTTCGGTGCGAAATGATCGTAGAGATTTTGATGGTGGTGGTTGTGTGCATTGCCTGCTTCATACACTTAGCATTACATGCATAGCATGTGTTAAAAGAATCAACAATCGCGGATTACTACAGCAAAGTAGTTCCGTTATAGTTTCTAAAACTAATTCGCCCTATCCGAAGAACAAAGTCACATTTCCTAAGCTTATATATAGGAGATGTGACCATCTTTCTTTTTCTTGATTCTTTGGATAGGGCGAATTGTTCGTGTCAACTCAAATATGTAATACCTTCAGTTACGAACAGAATACGAACTTACTTACTTAGACATACCATGCATTTATGTTAAAATAGAAATGAATATATTGTCGTTTACCATAAGCAATGCGTAACGTATGTTATATGCCATTATTATTTTTGTTTCAACATAATCCCTTAGAATATAAATGGTTTTCAAAAAAATCCACCGTATGGTATCCGGCTGAGTAAAATAGACCACCTTCAGTTCTTGCCGGGTTGTCGTAAAAGGCGCCTAAGGTAAGTTGACCCGCCGTGTGGCATCGGGCCGAGTAGAATAGACCACCCACATTTCTTACCGAGGTGTCGTAAAAGACGACTAAGGTAAGTTGACCCGCTGTGTGGTATCCGGCCGAGTAGAATAGACCACCCTCGTTATTTACCGAGGTGTCGTAAAAGGCGACTAAGGTAAGTTGACGTCAGGCATTCGGGCGGCCGTAAAATCACTAGCCAGAACATGTAACATTTGTAACAACATGTTTAATTCATGTTGTGCATGACCAGAGTGGGATATGGGCGATGATGATAGATGACTCAAATGAAGATTAGATTAATACTCACAAACACGTAACTGTCCACTTTACTACCATTATACAAGATCCTCTCACTGTTCACTACCATTTCCAAAGCCTCAGACGTCTCTGTGCCGATGGCAAAGTTAGTATTAGGTTCTGCTTGTGTTCTATAACAAACATGTTAAAACATTTAACAGTTTTAATTGTTTACAACGCCGTGTGGTATCCGGCATAGAATAGACCACCCTCCTTTCTTACCGAGGTGTCGTAAGAGGCGACTAAGGTATGTGCCGTGTGGTATCCGGCAAAGAATAGACCACCCTCCTTTCTTACCGAGGTATCGTAAGAGGTGACTAAGGTATGTGCCGTGTGGTATCCGGCTGCATAGAATAGACCACCCTCCTTTCTTACCGAGGTGTCGTAAGAGGCGACTAAGGTATGTGCCGTGTGGTATCAGGCTGCATAGAATAGACCACCCTCCTTTCTTACCGAGGTGTCGTAGGAGGCGACTAAGGTATGTGCCGTGTGGTATCCGGCTGCATAGAATAGACCACCCTCCTTTCTTACCGAGGTGTCGTAGGAGGCGACTAAGGTATGTGCCGTGTGGTATCCGGCATAGAATAGACCACCCTCCTTCCTTACCGAGGTGTCGTAAGAGGCGATTAAGGTATATGCCGTGTGGTATCCGGCATAGAATAGACCACCCTCCGTTCTTACCGAGGTGTCATAAAGGGCGACTAAGGAATGTGCCGTGTGGTATCCGGCATAGAATAGACCACCCTCCTTTTTACCGAGGTGTCGTAAGAGGCGACTAAGGTATGTGCCGTGTGGTATCCGGCATAGAATAGACCATCCTCCTTTCTTACCGAGGTGTCGTAAGAGGCGACTAAGGTATGTGCCGTGTGGTATCCGGCATAGAATAGACCACCCTCCTTTCTTACCGAGGTGTCGTAAGAGGCGACTAAGGTATGTGCCGTGTGGTATCCGGCTGCATAAAATAGACCACCCTCCTTTCTTACCGAGGTGTCGTAAGAGGCGACTAAGGTATGTGCCGTGTGGTATCCGGCTGCATAGAATAGACCACCCTCCTTTCTTACCGAGGTGTCGTAAGAGGTGACTAAGGTATGTGCCGTGTGGTATCCGGCTGCATAGAATAGACCACCCTCCTTTCTTACCGAGGTGTCGTAAGAGGCGACTAAGGTATGTGCCGTATGGTATCCGGCTGCATAGAATAGACCACCCTCCTTTCTTACCGAGGTGTCGTAAGAGGCGACTAAGGTATGTGCTGTGTGGTATCAGGCTGCATAGAATAGACCACCCTCCTTTCTTACCGAGGTGTCGTAAGAGGCGACAAAGGTATGTGCCTCTATGAAAGGCTTTATTTTATTTATTACTTATAACTTTTTCACTATTATCCACTAATCCGAACATTTCAATAATCCGGCATCCTCCGGCTTTTAATAGTGCTGGATTAGTGAGATTATACTGTGTGTCATAATCACTTTTTTACTTATTATTACACTCGCTGTTTGATCATTGATGTAGCTCAACCTGGTTTCGAATTCCCCTCGAAATAGAACGCAACAGTGAAAAAATACTTCGATTTCCACTTAACTTTATAAGATCATCCGCGGTGTCAAGATTGTCTAAAAATTTCATTAAAATCGTTTCGAAGACTACAATGAACGTTTAGACACACATCCTTTTTTATATATTGAAAGACTAGCTGCGCCCTGAGATTAGGTAGTAAATAGGCATTAAGAGTTAGTATGATAAATATTTTACTAATGTTAGTATAATAAACCCACAAACTATAATCATCATCCTCTTGCCCTTATCCCACTCTAAGTGAGGTCGGCACAACATGTTACATGTTACACGTTTTATCACATGATTTGGTTACGTGTTTTATGACCAGTCACCTGCCTGACGTCAACTTACCTCAGTCTTATTCTACGACCCCTCGGTAAGAAAGAGGGTGGTCTATTCTATTCAACCGGAAACCACATTTGGGTCAACTTACCTTAGTGGCCTTTTACGACACCTCGATAAGAAATGAGAGTTTTCTATTCTACTCAGCCGGACACCACACGGCGGTTCGACTTACCTTAGTCGCCTTTTAAGACACCTCGGTAAGAAATGTGGGTGGTCTATTATACTCGGCCTGATACCACACGGCGGGTCAACTTACTTTTGTCGCCTTTTATGACACCTCGTTAAGAAAAAAACTCACAAACGATAAAGATAGATAAAGATTTGAATTCATAATATATAATTCAAATTCAAATGAATGAATGATTCAAATTGGCCTTTACAAGCATTTTTGAATCTTCAAATTAAAGTTAAAATGAAGCTACTATTGGTTCGGAAAGGTGCTCTAACCGAGAAGAACCAGCAAGAAACTCGGCGTTCACTCTTTTCAAAAATAACTATTACAATATTGTAGTTGTTAACAAACATAGATTACAATATAATCTACTGTGTCGATGTTCGCAATTTAACTCCAAGCTTTCTTATCATTAACATAGTCCTCAACAGTATAATAAGCTTTATTAATGAGAGTCTCTTTAATTGCTTTTTTGAACTTTTGTAAAGACAAGTCCAAAATAGATTGAGGAATTTAATTATAAAAAAGTATACCGAAGCCCACAAACGATCTGCGTACTTTTTTAAGCCTTAGCCTTGGTATTATTAATTTATTTCGGTTCCTAGTTCGCCTATTACTAATATCGTTTTTTTTTTATTAAAAAGATGTATTTTTTGGTTCACAAACACTATCTATTATAAATGTATTGTGAAGCCACAATAAGAATACCTATTTCTTTAAATTTATCACGAAGCGAGTCACGTGGTTTCATATTATAAATCGCACGTTGCATTTTCTTTTAGTATAACATATATGCTTGGCTGCCATTTCTTATTTATTTATTTTTATTTTTTGCTAAAGAAAACGATATAGACAGTGTTACATAAGCGTAATTTCTAAAAATGCTTATTCACCCCTTTTGAAAGCACCCAAGTCATAAATCATAGACCGTACACATACCCACTTGGCTGTATATACAAAACGTGATAAGCCGAAGCGCCTTTGTAATGGTATATCAATTTACTCGAGTCTCCTTTAGTTGGTTTCCGGGAAAAGGTTTTTCATAAAGGACATTATATCACCTCTTACTTTTATTAAGCTTAACTAGAAAAGAACAAAATAGAAAGCTGAAAAAATAAGAACATATATATTTCGAGTTTTATTTATTACCTGAAATATGAAGTATCAAATTGACAACAATAGCCCACGATTGTTAACACTTCTCTGAACATTTTGTAACAGTCGAAAGTTTTCGATCTCCAAATACACTCCTTTATCAAAATGCTGCAGGGTTTTTTCAACTGCAAAGTCACAAAACATATGGTTAATAGAAGTAATGATAAAATTTATTTTAAAATAAATTTGAGTTGCAGTTGAGACCTAGGCTAGACTAGTCTAGAGCCATGGAGTCAAAGAGTATTTATTATTTTTTTTATTACGAGTATTTTTTATTATTTTTATCCGTTTTAACACAATAATTGCCTCTTCAGGTGAAAAGAGGGCTAGCTCCTTTTTCCCACAAAGAATCATCTTAGCGATTCAACGCGGAAATACCAGCATTCTTGGGACCATTCATTCCACTTGGGAATGATTTGTATATTTCTAGCGTGCAATTAAATAAAATAAATTTAAATGTTTAAAAGATTGATCGCCGAGTTTCTTGCTGGTTCTTCTCGGTAAGAGCAACATTCCGAACTAGTGTATCTTATTAAATCTCATTGATCCTTGACGATTCGACAGTGTTCCTAAGAAGCCTAATTGAATAAAGATTATTTTGAATTGATTTGTAAGTAATTTAAGATAAACATGACTTGTACATTAAAAAAATAATAATATAATCCGCATTAGGCGTTACTTTGCAGAGATCCATAATACAAAAGTAATAATAAAATTATTTTGCTATAATCCGCGATATTCGTTTTTTCAAGACCGTTACATGCAGGATTCGTAAAAACACATGCACAAACCTCCACCACTGCCACCACAATACACAAGCACTACACAAGCACTACACAAGTTCACTATCACAAACTCAACAATCGTTTCGCCCCACAACAGAAGCATCATCAGGAGATAGACTCCACGACAAAATCGCAAAGCGAAGCGTTATCCTGTAATCCTGCATGTAACGGGTATGAAAAACGGATAGTCCACTATACATTTAGCACTATATATATTTTCTATTTACTGTATCGCGGATTATAGCAAAATAATTTTATTATTACTTTTATATAATCCGCAAATTACGACAATCTACGTAATGCTTAGCAGCGATAGGAATCAGGCAACGTTCACTTACCTTACACATGCAGGACCTTCACCACGCGTTGTGGTGAAGGTCCCTCTTTTTTATCAAGGTGTAAAAGTCGACTAAGGTAAGTTAACCCGCCCTGTGGTATCCGGCTGATTAGAATAGACCAACCTTATTTCCTACCGAGATTTCGTAAAAAGCGACTAAGGTAAGTCTCAGGCAGGCAGCCGGTCGTAAAATAACTAGCAAAAACATGTAACAACATGATTAAACAATCATGTTGTGCCGAACTCACTTAGAGTAGGCTATAATTTTTTTTTATTTTAATGGTAACAAGTTTTTCTTTATGCCGTGTGATATCCGGCAGAATACAAAAGACCGCCCTCATTTCTTACCGAGGTGTTCTAAAAGGCGACTAAGGTATGTTGAAGTCAGGCCAGCGGCCGGTTGTAAAATACGTTACAACATGTTTGTAACATGTTTTGCCGACCCCACTTAGAGTGAGTAAAGGCCAGGAGAATGGTGAACGATGATAAACAAGTTTTTCTTTCTTATTTTCTTTAAGTCTAGGATTTTGAAAATTAAAAATTAAAAATTATACCTTGTTTACAATAATCTCATAGGTATATTCCAAATCTTCAAGAATTGAGTGCATTTTCTTTATATTATCTTCCACGATAAAATCGTCTGTCTTGATTTTGGTAAAACTTTCGTAATATCTCTTTATCTCGTCGTCAGTGTATGCTCGAAATTTTCTAAAATTTATAATAAATAGTAACGATTGATCAAGTTTAAATAATAACCAACTAAATTGATTGTAAAAGTAAACGGTAAAAGTAAATCGTTTCTTTTTTTGGTTGCAGCTTAAACCCACCAAGCTGCTCCATCTTACACATATCCCAGGAATTCTCCAGAGATATGCAGATTTCCTCAATATTTTTTCCTTCACAGAAAAGCGTGTTATAAATTGCAAATTAAAATCGGGCACATGTGCAAAATTTAATTGGTGCCTATCTTAGATTTGAACCCGTGAAGAAAAGAATCACGTGATATAACAATTCGGCTATGACAGCTTTAATATACTATCGAAGAATATTACTTCCAAAAGTATCCTTAATATAATTAATAATCCTCCTTTTCACTTGGATACTAAGTGGAACTAAATTCCACAAATTTCACGCGAAATATTTCCAGCAACAACAGATAACCAAACTATATACTTTATCTTTATTCAAAATTGTTTAATCCATACGAATATTCTAAATGCGAAAGTCTGTCGGTTAGACGGCTCATCACTCAATCAATATTGATGGAATTAAGCACAGTCAAAGCTTTTATACCGGGACAACATATTATAAAATATATTACATAATTCAGGGTACCTTGTTGACTAATGAGAGAAGGAGAATATGGTAGAGAAAAACATGTTGTGCCGTCCCCACTTAGACTGGGATAAGGACAAGAGAATATTGTTACGAACAGGGGTTCGTGGATTTGGATGAAAATACCTGATGACTCGTTAAAAACACTTTATTCAACTTTTTACTACAAACTTAGTACTTACAGTCTCTATACAGTTCGTTGTCCAATAAGAATGCCGAGGTCACTAATAATTCACTTTTATTTTCGCTTGTTTATTCGCTCTTGATCGCTATTCGCAAACTGAATGTCGAGGCGCACGATACGTCTGCTTATATATATCGAACGAACCGAAACGATCGTAAACAAGTCTTTTAAGTAAACATGTTTTGATACATGTCGAATGTTCCATTCCGAATTAGCGTTAAGCGAATTTTTACTCTATGGCATATAATTTACGAACCCTTTTTGCATGTTCGTAAACTGCCCCGTTCAATTTGCACTTTATGACATATGCATTACGAACTCTTTTCGCATGTTCGTAAAAATATAATACTATTTCCGATTGAAATTAAGATAGTATTAATTGCACTTACAATATTTCCGTAATATTTCTTGTGTACGGAATGTAAACTAGTTCCGGATCACATATTGCGACAGCCGGAAAGGTAATACGGTCAATCGGGTAATGAGTGGATTCCACCTGAAATAAAAATAAATTAAAATTACAAGCAATATAACAGAACTAACTACTTTGCTATAATCCGCACGGGTTAAGTGAATGCATGCAAAGCCAATGTGTATGAAGCAGGCAAAATCTACGCACCTTATACATGCAGGACCAGCCACCACATGCACCCCAAGGCGCAATTCACCAGCAACAATCACAATCTCTTGAGATTGCGGTGGTGGGTGTGTGTGCTGCTTTTGTGTGCGTTGTTGCTGGTGAATTGTGCCTTGGGGTGCATGTGGTGGCTGGTCCTGCATGTATAAGGTGCGTAGATTTTGCCTGCTTCATACACATTGGCTTTGCATGCATTCACTTAACCCGTGCGGATTATAGCAAAGTAGTTAGTTCTGTTATATTGCTTGTAATATGGAATTCCGCAAAGTAACGCCTGCTTCTATAAATCATTTAAATTAAAATTAATTTTTATTACAATAATTTAAAATTAGGTTTCATAGAACTAGGTTCATTGTAATTCTTATTTGAATGCCATCTAAGACAACACTTAACGTACTATTAAATAAGCTAATGTTTGACAAAAACATTTTTTTCAAAAAAACATTTTTTTTTGAATTAGGTCACTTTTATACATATAATATAATAATAATACATGAGAAATATACATATATCATACTTACAAGCCGACGTACTTTGCAGGGATAGTAAAATATATAAAAACTATCAAAATGAGACAAAAAGTGTACTATACTACATAGAATTACATAAATGCCTTGTACGGGATAGCAATGACAAAATACAACTTTTATTTTAGTTATTAAAAAAATATATACTGAAAAGAGCAACCGACAACTTCCGGCTGGTTCTTCTCGGTTGGAGCATTTTCATAAACTAGCAGTATCCCGACATTTTCTTCATTTTTGCCTATAAGGGTTAACGTTGCGACCGTAACAGAATAACAAAGGAATATACAGACGAACTTTTGCATCTAAATCTATACTTATTATAAAACAAAGACTCCAAAAGCTGTATGTGATCGATAATCTCAAAATATACTGAACGAATTTTTATACGGTTTTTACTATAAGGTAGTGCAATTCTTCTGAAAGGTTTAGGTTAATAGTACATTGAGCTTCTATATAAGTTGTGTGGAAGAAATCAAAACCAGCAGAGATACATTAAAGTGATGTACTAGAGAATTGTAGATCTACAAAAATACTACATAAAAGTCCGCGACAATATCTCTCTGTCTCTTATAGTTAACTCACAATTACTACTTTTATCTTCAAAATTTCAATTAAATACGCTGATTTTCCCGGTGGAAAGGCCGTTAATATTACTATGGATATAAATAGTAAGAACTTACAACGGTGAAAGTTGGATTATCCACAAACTTCGCCCAAATCATGTGGCCAAGATACACGCATAGCATTATGCTGGAGCCAATAATGAGGCACCAGATACTATAGATCCACCAGGAAGTGTTGCTATAGAAGTAGTAGAAACCATGGAGAGTGCAATGCTTGCAGAATTGCTTAAACTTTACAGCGATGGTTCGATAAATTATTTTCAACAGCATCTTGTAATACTTTTTAAAATTAACACACCGAGATCAATGTCTGAAAGGAAACACTGTCAAAAAGAAAATATATGTAGTGTTAAAGTAGTGCATAATGTGCTACTCACTTTCCTTCATGTTATATACATTACAAAAAGTATAACAGAACCACTTTGCTATAATCCGCGCGGGTTAAGCGAATGAATGCGATGCTAAGTGTAAAGCATGTGAAGCAGGCAAAATTCACGTACCTTACACATGCACGACAAGTCACCACACGTATTCCAAGACGTCTCCACCAGCAACAATGCAAATCTTCTTTCTAAAAAAAGACGGACGAATTTTTTTAGTAATAATAACTTGTCAATTTAAACACTGGATTCAATAAAAAGGAGATTAAAACTTATTTGAACTCCATAAAATCTGGTTCAATCCTATGGCGAGTTGCGCGTTGTTTTGAAGCCTTAATATATTCTTCCATTAAACTTAATTGCGTTTATTATTTGATTTCCAAAGTTTTACCGAAATCCATTAAACGCCCCTTTGTTAATGTAGAACTAATTAGTTTTATATTGTCAAGATATGTATTCTTAAGTTAATAAATGTGAAAACTTTTTAATGAAAAGGAAACTAAATTAAATAAGAGCTGTAAGGGACCCGTTTTAAACCTGAAAATTATATAGAACTAGCTGTGCCAGCGGCTTCGCAGATTGTCACAAAGTTTTTCTAGAATTAAAATTTTAAACATGATAATAGTTATTGTCTGTTAATCATAAGAGATAGAGACACACAGTGGCAGGCTTTTTTGTAGTATTCTTATAGATCAACAATTCTCTGGTACATTACTTTAGCGTATCTCCGCTGGTTTACGCCGCGCAGGCGACTAAAGTTCCCAGCAAGCAAGTTTTTTTAACAACTGCTCGATCTCTTCAACACAATTTACATAATACCGATATGCAATATTTACTTAAACTATCCGGAAGTATTGCACTATCTTTTAGTGAAAACCGTACAAAAATCCGTTTAGTAGATTTTGAGAAAATGGACTACATACAGACGGACAGCTTTTTGGGACTTTGTTTTATAATAAGTATAGAGTATAGAAGACAGACAAGTTTCCCTATCAATTCAAATCTAAATAATAGCAAATCAATAAGCAAATCAAATCTAAATAATCTTTATGCAAATAATACTTTTCAATCGTCAAGGATCAATATGATTATTGAAGTTACAACTGGTTCGGAATGTTGCTCTTACCGAGAAGAACCAGCAAGAAAAAATATCGGCGGTCAATCTTTTAAACATTCTCAATATTAAATTACTAAACCGCAGTCTTGTATGAAGCTGAAAGTATTCTCGAATCCAGTAATTTTTATCATCGAAACAATCTCAAATTTTGTAATATGCTTTACGTGTAAGCATATATCTTACACTACACTATACGCACAACTTTTTAATAAACAATGACAATGAAAACACATTGTCTTCACTCTTTATACTTAAGAGATTTCAACAATGGCAGCCCTTAATTTATTTCGGCATTTAAATCCGTATTCGTGACAAAGAAAAGCCAAAAACAAAAGCAAAATTTTATTAAATATCAACATCTCTTAATGAATGTTTCAGGGCTAAAATAAAATGTAATGGAATAAAAATCATTTCTATCCTTCCTATGTAAATAAGTAATGATGGAATTATTTTACTACAATCCGTGTTTTAAAAGAGTTTATTATAATGAGATGTAGAGATACGCTAAAATAATGTACTAGAGAAATGTAGATTTATAAAAGTACTACATAAAATCCGCGATATCATGTCTCCATCTCTTGTGGCTAACTCAATGCAATTATTGAGAAAGGTTAAAATTAATAATACGTTACATTAAAATTCCAGTGGGTTGGGGGTTTGCGCGGAATAACTTGTGTGACTCCTGATTTCCACGCCAGCGAGGAATAAGACGACGAATAAGTGAAAAAAATAAAGTATTGTTATTATTCCCCTATTGGATATAGGCCTCCTCTCTCCAAATTTTGAGCGAATGGTTGGAGCTAAAACCTATCACTTTATTCCTATGCGGATTGGTAGGTTACACATACTAAATAAGAATTCTGCATGTATCAGGTATGAAAACGGATAGTCCACTCTACATTTAACATCACATATATTTAATACTAGCTGTGCCAGCGGCTTCGCCCACGTGGAAATCTGCGTCAATTTTTTTTTCTAGAATTCAAACTTTAAACATAAAAGTAGTTATAAAGTAGTTATAGATATCGTTAACCATAAGATATAGAGACATGCTGTCGCGGACTTTTTTGTAGTAGTTTTATACATATAAAATTCTCTAGAACATTATTTTAACGTATCTCTGCTGGTTTACGGAGCGCACGCGACTAAAGCTCCCAGCAAGCAAGTTTTTTAACAACTGCGCGATCTCTTCAACACAATTTACATAATACCGATATGCACTATTTACTTAAATCGTCCGGAAGTATTGCACTATCTTTTGGTGAAAACTGTATAAAAATACGTCCAGTAGATTTTGAGAAAATCGATTACATACAGACAGCTTTTTGGGACTTTGTTTTATAATAAGTATAGATAGAATTATTTAATCCGGATTATATAGCTCAATAATTATGTTATTAATCTTGTAATACCTATTAGGTAAGTAAAAAATGCGTAACTCGATTGTTCTACAATTCTTTTTTAGTTTGAACTCAACTACAAAAGTAATAGAAATTTTTTATCGCGGATTATAGTAAAATAATTTTACTATTACTTTTGTATTAAGGATCTGCGCAAGTTAACGCCTAATTCTATAAACTATTTAAACATCAACTCAAACACTAACTTATAAATTCGAACAAACCACTCACATATGCTTAAAAAGGAGACGTTGTTAAAAATAAGTACAAATATACTTCAAAGATATTTTATTTGAATAATTCATGTGTTTCCATACTGTTTTCAATAACATGGATATAAGTAAATAAATTAACTCGAACACCGTTATTATCGACGCTCCGAAGCTCAGCGAGAAGACGCCTCCGTATGTAGCTGGAAATGATAAACATGTTTACGTTTTGCTTTACAAATATACTTCTATACTTATTATAAAAAAAGTCCCCAAAAGCTGTCTGTTTTTATGTGATCGATTAGTGTAACAAAACGTACTAGTAACACGGTGTACGTAATTTCATAACAAATGGTGCTACTAGTACTTTGCTCCGCGCTGTCGAAGTGCTTTCGTAATTATATATGACGTCCCCATACAAAATGATCGTGGATGAGTCCGATACAGTCCACCACAGCGCGTCGCTTTAAGCCGAGGTCCGGCCTCACAGGAGGCACCATTAAGGCGACGCTCCCAGGATGCTGCGAGCCTCGTTCGAGACTCGCTCTCCCAGTTCACACCCCCCGCCGATGCTTCCGCGCTCGCCCCCTCTCTTTGTGACGCTGCAAGAGCCATTTGGGCTAACAGCATTAGTTAGTGTCCGAAAAAAAAATGATCGTGGATGAGTCCGATACAGTCCACCACAGCGCGTCGCTTTAAGCCGAGGTCCGGCCTCACAGGAGGCACCCTTAAGGCGACGCTCCAGGATGCTGCGAGCCTCGTTCGAGACTCGCTCTCCCAGTTTAAACCCCCGGCGATGCTTCTGCGCTCACCCCCTCTCCCGGTGACGCTGTAAGAGCCATTTCGGCTAACAGCATTAGTTAGTGTCCAAAAAAAAAAAAAATGATCGTGGATGAGTCCGATACAGTCCACCACAGCGCGTCGCTTTAAGCCGAGGTCCGGCCTCACAGGAGGCACCCTTAAGGCGACGCTCCCAGATGCTGCGAGCCTCGTTCGAGACTCGCTCTCCCAGTTCACACCCCCGGCGTTGCTTCCGCGCTCGCCCCCTCTCTCGGTGACGCTGCAAGAGCCATTTGGGCTAACAGCATTAGTTAGTGTCCGAAAAAAAAAATGATCGTGGATGAGTCCGATACAGTCCACCACAGCGCGTCGCTTTAAGCCGAGGTCCGGCCTCACAGGAGGCACCCTTAAGGCGACGCTCCCAGGATGCTGCAAGCCTCGTTCGAGACTCGCTTTCCCAGTTCACACCTCCGGCGATGCTTCCGCGCTCGCCCCCTCTCTCGGTGACGCTGCAAGAGCCATTTGGGCTAACAGCATTAGTTAGTGTCCGAAAAAAAAAAATGATCGTGGATGAGTCCGATACAGTCCACCACAGCGCGTCGCTTTAAGCCGAGGTCCGGCCTCACAGGAGACACCTTAAGGCGACGCTCCCAGGATGCTGCGAGCCTCGTTCGAGACTCGCTCTCCCAGTTCACACCCCCGGCGATGCTTCCGCGCTCGCCCCCTCTCTCGGTGACGCTGCATAGCCATTTGGGCTAACAGCATTAGTTCGTGTCCGAAAAAAATATGATCGTGGAAACATATTGTCTACCAATTCCTAAGCTTTTACCGTGCATCCTAATTGAACACTAAAACTAAGCGACAATTTAATCGGTGCATCTTCCGGTATATCCATATTTGAAATGCTGTGAAACCCGTCCGCGATACCAACTGTGTATGTGAATAAAGAACTTTCCTGTTAATTTATAGAGGCAGGCGTTACTTTGCGGAATTCCATATTACAAGCAATACAACAGAACTAACTACTTTGCTATAATCCGCACGGGTTAAGTGAATGCATGCAAAGCCAATGTGTATGAAGCAGGCAAAATCTACGCACCTTATACATGCTGGACCAGTCACCACATGCACCCCAAGGCGCAATTCACCAGCAACAACGCACACAAAAGCAGCACACACACCCACCACCACAATCTCGACGATCGTTTCGCCCCGAAACCGAAGCATCATCAGGAGGATAGGCTCCACGACAAAAATCGTACTGATTTTTGCAGTACGATTTTTGTCGTGGAGCCTATCCTCCTGATGATGCATGTATAAGGTGCGTAGATTTTGCCTGCTTCATACACATTGGCTTTGCATGCATTCACTTAACCCGTGCGGATTATAGCAAAGTAGTTAGTTCTGTTGTATTGCTTGTACTAGTAGTTTAGGTTAATAGTACATTATGATTGTTTGTGAATTGTGTTACAGAGGTGTCGCGACAGCATAATTCTATCTCTTATAGTCAACGCACAAAAGCTACTTTAACAGATCGATTGAAAAAAATTATGTTTAGTCCAATTGAAACACACAGAACTGACATATATTATAAAAATATTCCCGACTTTCCTTCGGCAAAAGAAAAAGAAACACATTTCATTAAAACAGTACACAATTGCGGGTATTTGAACACTCAAGTCTTTTGATGTACATCATAAATATAATAATATAATTAAATTGAAGAAGTTTAATAAAACATTGACCGCTGAGTTTCTCGCTGGTTATTTCGGTAAGAGCAACATTTCGAACCATTTTTAATTATTATAGTATTTGAACCATTGAATTTTGATTGATCCTTGATTAAAAATTGCTTGTGAAATTTCACTTGTTATATTATATTATTTTTGATTTGATTTAATTTCAACTTGTTAAAGATATATAAGATATGAACTAGAGAGTCGCAAGGGCGATCGCGTTAACCAATCTTGTAATTCTTGTCATTTCTCTTCAAATCGCGTCCCATATGACCCTGACGATCAAATAACGATCGCAAACACAGAAACACGTCAAACACACACACAGCGGCTTCTCTGGCGAAGCTCTACTATCTGCATTTTGCAACTTCGACGATGCTTCTGCCATACAGCCAGTTCGAAAAAAAATGACTTCTATAACGGGCGCAAATTTCATACTTCCCCTTATATAAAACGCTATGCTAATTACTTTATTATTTCACACGGTTATGTTGTATTATATGTCTTTTATGATCAATTCTCCTTATAACTTACCAATGAAGTAGTTGAAATCAATCAAAAGAATGCGCGTAAAACAGTTACAACTAGGCTTTGCGAAATACACTTGTAATGAAGAGAGCTCGGTGATGTTGCGGCCTTTGCTGGAGACGAAAAATCACTATTTAAAAAAAAATTATTATTAAAAATAAATAAATCAAGCTTTATTGATTATATATTTAAAAGCTATAAAATAAAACTACTTATTTATCCTCCATTTCTATAAATAAACTATGTTAGTCTAAGAAATATTTTAAATGTATTAAGAGTAGATTTTAAGTTTTTATATTTCAATCTGTAAATTAATAACCAATTAAGCTAATGACTAAAGTAATTAGAGTTTAGACGTCTTATTTCTTAACTACTTTATCGATTAATGTCATGAAATGAACGAATTTATTTATTCCAGCTCGTAGATAGATCTCTTAGAATAGATCTAGATCGCATTACAGAAACCTAATTATTTAACAGATTTTTTATAGTCTACAATAATTTATAGAATTAAAGTAATAATATTATAACTTTTCTATAGTCCACGATAATTAGAAAATACATTACTCGCTTAGTATACCGTGTGGTATCCGGCTGAGTAGAATAGACCACCCTCATTTTCTACCGAGGTGTCGTAAAAGACGACAAAGGTAAGTCGGCCCGCCGTGTGGTATCCGGCTGAGTAGAATAGACTACCCTCATTTCTTACCGAGGTGTCGTAAATGGCGACTAAGGTAAGTTGACCCACCGTGTGGTATCCGGTTGAGTAGAATAGACCACTAGCGAAATTTTGTCGGTCTTTCACTTACTATACAAAATAATATCCCATTTAACCTTGAAAAATAAAATACATATTTTGTCATTTAAATCTACAAATGCAGTCGCGGATATGAGTATAAATTTAATAGTAGCGATCCGGCTACTCGTTGCTGTGACACAGTCTAGTACCGAGTTCCCATCAAAACAAAACGGTTGTAATATTTTTAAAATACTCCGCTCCCGCCCAAACTTTACACTACTATCCGCTTTGTCACTATAGATATTTCTGAATCTTACGAAATCTAAAAATACCATCAAAATATGTACAGCCGTTTGAGAGTTTATAAGAAACATACAAAATTAGTATTTTATACATATACATAGATCTCTCGAAATTAACTAATACTAATTTATAGAATTAGGCGTTACTTTGAGGAGGTCCTTATTGAAAAATAATGAAAATATTATTCTGTTATAATCTGTGATAAAATCTTTGGCAAATTTTTTTTATCGCAGAATATAGCAAAATTATATCTTCATTACTTTTTGACAAATATTTATAGGAGCAAGTACGCCTTTGTTTTATGAAACGAATTTCTTTAGGCCGTATACTAAGCCTAAAACAAGCGTCACAAGATTATCCCTAAATCCTGTATGCTGTAATTATGTTGAGAACACAAAGGGAAGCTGTAAATCAGTGACAACCTCACGAAACATCTCGCCATTCTGTTTAAGGTCTGCAATAAATCAAACAAATGAATAGCTTCTACAATATTCTACCTTAAGTAAATCAGTTAAATAAAAAAGTACCCGGATGCGTTATTACGCAAAAATAACTTTCTAAGCAATATTCAAATTCAAATTTTTCTTTATTCAAGTAAACTTGTACAAGTGGTACTTCACAGTGGTACAACAAGTGGTGTTGAATCGACAACTCTACTGCCGGTTCGGAAAGATGTTCCAGAGAAGTTCCGAGAAGAGCCAGTAAGACACTGGGCGGTTGCTTTTCTCAAAGAATAATTCTTATTACTAGTTACATAGAGCTATCAATGTCTTGTACGGGGTCGAAGAGTAGCTATATCCACGCATTCTTATCGTCTAAGTAGTCCTCAATAGTAGTAGGCTTTCTGTATTAGCCTTTTTTAATAGAATTTTTTAACTGTTGTAATGGTAAAGTTAAAGTAGATTATGGAATTTCAATATAGTATCGTAGAACCAAACCCACAAACGAATTACGAACTTTTGCAAGGCGCAAAGCAGGAACTGCAAGCTCATGTCTGTTCTCATTTTGTCTATTATATACATCGCCAATCTTTTTATAATTATGTATATTTTTATGTACAACAATTAAATTGCTGAATATAATATATCCAAGTCCAATACACGTCGCCCTAAGTGGTGATCCGATCTCACAAGAGGCACCCTTAGCACAACTTTCCCCGTTGCTAGTAGAGCTTTCGCGCGCTAATCTTCGACTTTCGTACTCTCGACCAAGCTTCTGTGCTTGTGCCACCGTATGTGAAAAAAAATATTTACGTCACATTCTGAGGATAGAAATCGGCCAGGAGTTGCATCCCATCACTAGTTATAGAATACATCTTGTCTCGACATTCTATGTAGCATTCTGGATTGCATGGTTTTTCTGCTGTTGTTCTGTGAGCTAATCAACGAAAGTTAAATTTTAGTACCCGGCATTAAATAATGCACATCGATGTTTAGAACGAAACAGCCGGCCAGTTCGGTTCCGTAGAGCGCTGTCACTGTCACTCAGTTAGTACGTGACGTTTCACACGGGTTCGTCAGTCTGTGCGACAGAGATAATTCTCTATCTATTCTCTCTAAGTCTCGATGTGCATTATTTATTGCCGGGTACTATAAGAAGGACTATTACCATTCTATTGCTAGAAAAAAAGCGAAGATCGGAGTTAAAATATAACAAACAGACGGACAAATGCACAGACAGACCTTCGCATCTATACAACTTATAAAACAAAGTCCCCAAAAGGTGTCTGAATGTGATTGATTTTCTCAACAACTACTAAACAGATTTTTGCAAGGTTTTTACTATAGTTCGATTCTTGGGGAAGGTTTAGGTTAATATGTTCCGAGAATGTATTCTCATTACGGCTTACCAGATTTTGGTGGAACTTTCATTGGAAGATAGAGGAGGTTTGTAGCAACATATAGGCTACTTTTTTTACTCAAATTCCCACGTGGTCAAGATTTATGCGGGATAAATTTTGTGACACACTGATGTCTATGCGGCCTAAACCGCGGGCAAGATACTCAAATCATAATACAATATTATTTAAAGTATAGCGAAAACGAACTACTATAACTTTAAAAATTATTTAAACATTTGGTTAATAAATTAAAATGTCAAAGTGGTATTTAACTTTGGTACAGTTGGAAACTTCTAATAAGGAACAAATTATGAATTCAAACTTACCTCTTAAATTATTCAAACACTCCAAGTCATCGAAATCGCAGAAACGTGACGTCTTATCTGCAAGCGAAATGAAATTGTAATTGGCTACATAAAGTTTACTTATTGAGGTTATTTTTCTCTGTGCCGACCCGACGTAATTTTAAATCCAAAGGAAAAAACAAAGGAAACTCTTTATTGGCTGTTTTTCCATTGTGATCTGACGAACCGCGAATACAAAATGGTGGTATGACCATTAGTATTAGAAAATATAAACCGATATTCAGCTTAATGTTCAGTACCTGAATGACTTGATTTTTGGAGATATACTTACGTACGAATTAGGTGCGTTGATAAAGAACTCCCAACAATGATTTTTCTAAATAATTTATATATTTAGGCGTTACTTTGGAGAGATTCATAATACAAAAGTGATAATGAAATTATTTTGCTATACAATGAAAAAATAAATAATGCTAAATGTAGAGTGGACTATCCGCTTTCATAAATGATACATACATATAAAAACCACCACAATACACAAGCATTACACACGTGAACTATCACAAACTCAACAATCGTTTCGCCCCGCAACCGAAGCATCATCAGGAGATAGATTCCACGACAAAATCACAAAGAAACGCTTTTGCATTATAAATATTTTCTAAGCAATCTAATTATTACTTCTTTACTTGTTCTAAAATAAAGTCCCCAAAGCTGTCTGTCTGTATGTAATCGATTTTCTCAAAATCTACTGAACGGATTTTAGTACGCTTTTTACTAAAAGGTAGTGCAATTTCTCCGAAAGGTTTAGGTTAATAGAACATAACCGTTTCATGTAAATTGAGTTGAAAAGGTCGTTTTACAACAGTTTTTAGTGGGACAGTAACAAACCGGTGTCGATTGTAGTTTAGAGGGGGGAATAGATATAAAAAGTGGTGTCGGGTATCAGAGAGTCTCATGCCGAGACTCGAGCGACTATAGCATGCTAAAAACTGAATTTCAGGGTACCGTTGAACACTTTGCTCCCACCCCCGCCAGCAGCAACTCTGAACCCCAGAGTGCGACACCTCTAGGTCTGGGCCTATAAAACTGGCCCCTCACTCCGCTAATCGATGCATTAGAAAAACCAGATGCATCGACCGCCTAAGGGGCCTTTTCAGGTGGGCGTCCGATAACCCGTTAGGGCGGTGGCGCCGAACTCGCCTGAAGCGAATCGGATCCAAAGACTCGACTTCCCAAATCCACCCCACCGTCTCCTTCCACGAAATTACGTCCTCGCAGAACGAGGCCATCGGTAGGATAATAAAATGCCTTTATTGTACTATACAGACCTTGGTTTACAGAGAAGATTGGGATGGTATGGACATGTAATGAGGAGGGATGAAAGTCATGTGATCAAACGAGTGTTGAGTATGAATGTGGATGGATATGTGACTAGAGGAAGGCCTAAAAAGAGATGGACTGTGTGAAGTATGACATGCATATAAAAGGAGTAGCGCCAGAGTTGACGAATGATAGAAGAGAATGGAAGAGAAAAACATGTTGTACCGACCCCACTTAGAGTGGGATTAGGGTAGGAGAAAGAAGAAGAGACAGACCTTTTGGATATTTATATGGTATACATCCGCAACGATCAGCGTAGTTCTTCATCTTGCATTCCGTCATGCACGTCTCGGTGCTATACCTATCCGTGTGCTGCAGGACGATCTCGTCGAGGAACGCGCAAGCCCTCTTCTCTATAGGTATTCGACGGATGTCATCGTCACTTCTGAATATCCTCGGTTCGACTTTAATGTCCAGTGATTCTCCCGGTAACACGTATTTGTACAGTACTGTTATTTCTGGGTAGTCGTTTGGATCGGTAATGAAGATCTGGAAATGTTTAATATCAGGAACTCTTATTTAGTCTATGTTTACTTTGGTCTGAACATTCGTTTTCGTTTATTAAGGCTTAATTAAGAATTAAAATTATATTGGATTCCTCGCAATTATTGTTTCTAAACTCAAAATATTGATTAAAGGCAGCGAATATTTTTTAGAATTAGGCGTTACTTTGTGGAGATCCATAATACAAAAGAAATAATATAAAAAAAATTCATACTTTGCATGTATCATGCAGGATTCGTAAAAACATACTCAAACCTCCACCAATGCCACCACAATACACAAGCACTACACACGTTCACTATAACAAAGTCAACAATCGTTTTGCCCCGCAACCGAAGCATCATCAGGAGATAGACTCCACGGCATGTATTGGGTATTAAAAAACGGATAATCCACTGTACATTTAGCATTATATGTATTTTCTATTTACTGTATCGCGGATTATAGCAAAATAATTTTTATTATTACTTTTGTAAAGGCAGCGAATTTAATATATTTTATTTTATCTTTTTTCTATTCTTATAGGATGCAAACTTGCTTACAACTCTCATAAAATATATTTGCGGGAATTTGTCGCTACTCGTGATAAATCGCCGTGCTTATTACCTCCTATTACCAAACCCGTCAATACGATGCCGAATTTATCTTCGTCGAGTGGAGATTATCCTTAGTGTATGTCAAAATTAAGATTGTAATTTACCTTGGCCCCGTAGAAAGGTGTCAAGGACCAACTTGGGTAATCACTGGGCTCTACGTTGAAGACTACGCTCAACCCTGATCCTCTGCAATATACAAGTGGATATGTGGATATCTATCTACAACAATCCCACTTCTGATATGAATCACCTTTTGAATATGTTACATGCATCGAGAATGATCTACTTTCTCATTATCATTATGTATAGTTTTGGATCTTATATATTCAATCTCGAATTAAAAATATCCTTTGCTGAATTTTTTGTATTTTGTTTTTGCAAAAGGTAATTTTCACATTATTATGTTTTTTTGTGGATTTTTAATATATAAGCACTATCTTGTATTTTAATAAAGGATTTCAAATCTAATAAAAAATAACAAGGTTCCCTTTGTAAAATATAAATATATATGAAAAAAAAATCGTTACGATTTATTTTTCTAACATGTAGAACTAGTATAGTGCTTGCGTGCGTTTTAGGAATTCAGCACTTATAATCAGTACGAATAGTAACTCTACTATGTAATGTTTTTAGCATTACAAAGTCGTATATTATAGCAAAATAATACATTATTTTGTTTACAGTAATCTACTTAAACAGTAGAAATATCTATGTTTACCTGCCGGATTCTGAGGTCACGATTATGCTACTTCTCTTTCGCTCGAAACCGCTTGGGTCCACGTAGTTCTCAAAATCGCCATCATCAGATATATCACTGTTGCACAGGGATTAAAGTTGAACTCAAAATACTGTTCATTTAAACTATTGTAACAACTTAGATAGTCGAGGTGTAAATTTATTGCTGAACTAGCAAGAGTTTTCTACCCAAATGATACTATGTTTAGTTTGCTTATGTTTTAACAGATTTAATAATGTACTATTTATATTTTTACTGCTTATTATTTGTACTTTGTAACTTTTGGGACGTATTTTTTTTGTTAGGACATTATTATAAAGTAATTTCAATGCCGTGTGGTATCTGGCTGAGTAGAATAGACCACACTCATTCCTTACCGAGGTGTCGTAAAAAGCGACTAAGGTAAGTCTACTAGCCGTGTGGTATTTGGCTGAAGGGAATAGACCACCCTCATTTCTTAATGAGGTGTTGTAAAAGGCGACTAAGGTAAGTTGACGTCAGGCAGGCGGCCGGTCGTAAAATACGTAGCCAAATCATGTTACGACATGTTTGTAACATGTTGTGCCGACCTCACTTAGAGTGGAATAAGGACAGGAAAATGATGATGAGGATGACGATTATTAAAAGTAATTTCAATAAAATCAAAAGTCAATATTATTTATTTTCAGTTGTAATTGCCCAGCGGTGAGACCTTGCAACTCTTTCGAGGGGGTCACGGGTTCAAACCCCGGACAGCAATGAGATTTTCTGTTCAAACTTATATGTCTAATTGATAATTGCAATTTATCACGCCGTTTGGTGAAGGAAAACATAGGCAAACTTAATCCTCTCTAGAGAATTCCGGGGCCTCCTTTGTCAGTTTTTTTTTTGAGAGGTCTATGCCTGGGCAGTGGGATATTAACAGACCATAACTTTAATTTTTTTTCTGCGATAGGGATAAAAAAAAAGGCTTACTCAGTACTCCCCTCAATAAGGGCAGCATAGTTAAAAGCGCAGCAATGGCCGTCAGATGTCTTTATTAACGTGAAAATCTCTTTGCAGTTCTTGATTTTTCTGTTGAAAGTGCAATAAATTAACAGGTCATCACACCTTTGATGGACCTGTGATAGAAAAAAGTATTTTGACTTTCAAAAGTTTATGATGACAAATAAGATCGAAGTAACAATAGAAGATTTTACCAATTAGATCCTTGACAAAAAAACGTGAAAAAAAACTTTTAGTTTCTAATTTATTAAATTTTTTGCTTTTGAATTCGTGTTTCTTTTTTGTTAAAATTTATTTTTAGCTTTAGCTTAGCTAAGCTTTAGCTTTTATTTTAAAACTTTAAAAGTATGTATGTGAAGGTCGAATTTAGTAAGTTAAATTGATCTTCGGGTGTCTGATTGAGCTGAAATTTTATATACTGGTTCAGTCTCGATGGCAATGTTTTAAGCAATTTAATTTATGTACATATAAAGAATTATAAAACGATAGATGATGTATATAATAGACAAAGTAGGAAACGATATAAGCTTGCGACTCCTGCTTTGCGCCTAGCAAAAGTACGTGAATCGTTTATGGGTTTGGGTATAAGTTTCTATAATAAAATTCCACAATCAATTTTGGCCATGCCATTACAGCAGTTTAAAAATACTGTTAAAAAGGAGCTGATACAGAAAGCCTACTACACTGTTGAGGATTACTTAGCTGATAGAATGTGTGGATATACACTATACGAGACAGTAATGACTAAATGTAACTAGTTATAAGATTAATATTTTTTAATAAGAGCAGCCGCCGAGTTTCTTGCTGGCTTTCCGAACCAGCGGTTGATTTAATTATAAAGAATATTTTGAATTTTGAATGCATATTTATGATAAGCATGATGCTGCTGCCACAATTGGCTACAGCCGAGGGAACTCTTCAACCGTTAAAAACAGGGTCGTGGAAATTAGTTTATAGCTTTTTTTAAAGCATTTTTAACTTGAATTGTTTACATAATGTATTCTTACCTCTTCCATTATCGTCTCCACCGTGAAATAGTGTCCTTTCAAAATTCTCATAATATGTGTGAAGTTGCCCAATTTACCGCTTGCTTTGCCAAAATGTGTTAACTGCGGAATACTCTGGAAAAACTCTTCTATCTTACTCTGCGATTGGTTGTGGTTTTTTCTTTAAAAAATACCACATAAATAAATAATAATACTTTATTTGCAAGAATGTTGGTAAGTATTATGGTTGGTTAGTTTGAACGCAGACTCGTGCGACTATTGGATGTCCTATCGTCTCGGTCGTAGCTAGTATTGACATAACTGTTGTTTAGACAGTCTCGTTGGATTATTACTGACCGAATAAAGTGCGTTTAACTAAAACAAATCTCGTCAATATAGAGATTATTATATTATTAGCTTTTACCCGTAACTTCGTTCGCGTAGACCCGGATATCTTGAAATAAATACGTAGCTTTTGTCAATCTCCAACGCAACCGATTCACAAAGAATTCTATATTACGCCGTTTGCCATACGTCGAAAACGTTATTTTAAGATAGTTTTTATATATTTCGGTTTTTGTTTATTGGATATATTTTACTGAGCTATTTTATTATATATTTCATGTAAGTCATAAGGGTTATTTCCTAAAATAATTAAACAATGCTCTCGAGAAAACGATAAATCTCTCTCAGTCTTACCGGATCGCACTGATTTTTGTGATAGAGATATACACAGGGTTTATAGAATTAGGCGTTACTTTGCAGAGATCCATAATACAAAGGTAATAATAAAATTATTTTGCTATAATCCGCGATTTGCTGTATCGCGGATTATAGCAAAATAATTTTATTATTACCTTTGTATACACAGGGTTGGTGAGTGATAGAAGCTATTAGACGAATTTGCGGGTAAAAGCTAGTTTATAATGCTAGTAGGATTTTACTTGGTTTGTATAATAGGAAAACGGATAGTTTAATATGTATTGGGAAAAAACATAGCACTTACAAAATCCTTGTGATAACTCTCGTTTGTTTCAATGAAACCAAATTAAAGTTACAAATGCTAACAGACGGAAAAGGTGCTTCGTTCACTCTACAATTTGCATTTATCTGTAAAGATTAATTGTATCAACGCCTGAGATTGAATTCGGCGGCGAATATAATATCCAGTAATTAATCTAATTCATACAAGTACAATAAAGTCTCACTTCGTAGGTTAGCTGGTAGAGATCTCTGTCAAAGGGATGAGTTGACCGTTGTACTCTGTTTTTTTATTGATAATGTTTTTCTTACGTTTTTTTATGGTACATAAATAAATAAATAAACCTGTCGTGCCTAATGAACTATGATGAAAGAAATAGGCGTCATGACTGTAGCTTCTCAATATATCTATAGTAATATACTATTTGTAAGAAAAAATATTCACCTTTATAGTAAGAATAGTGATAGATACAACAGACACACTAGAAACTGAAATAAACTAATGAGGTAGCGCCTCCAAAAGGTGCGAAAATCATTTCTCGGTCTCGGTACACGTTTTTATAATAAAATTCCTCAACATTATCTAGACTTGCCTTTACACAAGTTTAGAAATTATCTTAAAACGATGCTGCTACATAAAGCTTACTTACTATACAATTGAAGATTATTTGAGTGATAGTAGCATATCTTAACTGCAGTCAGCTACGTACCAAGCTGCAACGATTAATTTGAAACCATCCATCAAATTGTAAAAAATATATATTTTAAAAAAGAATGGCCGCCGAGTTTCTCGCTGGTTCTTCTCGGTAGGAGCAAACTTCCGAATCAGTGGTAACTTCTTGAAAACATTTGACGATTCGAAAGTACTGTAAACAGTCTACTTGAATAAAGAATATTTTGAGATTTGAGTTTGAGCTCTAGAGCAGTAATTTATATAGCAAACTGAAAGAGGTGAAAATATTTTTTTTTATATCAAATTAATATCTAATATTTATTCAAATAAGCATTTTTGACTCGTCATGGATCAATACGATGAATAAAACTACCGCTGGTTCGGAATTTTGCTCTTTCTGAGAAGAACCAATAAGAAACTCGGTGGTCACTCTCTTACATATTTTTAATTTACATAATTAGGCTAAAGCTCTGTAGGAAGTCGGAAAGATTTTCAACTCCAACCATTTTTATCAGTTACATAGAAGTAGGCGTTACTATATTTAGGTCTTGGTTATCATCTGCGATTGCCGATACGGGCATGGCCGATATGGGCTATTGCAACTCATAATGACCTGAAAAGTTGCTGGGAAATCTTGGTTACGAAACATTCGGGAATGGAAGGGAATTAAGAGCGATCCCGAACTCTTCCGTCTGGCCACAAATAGGAAGGCATGGCCCACCTTCATTAGTTGGAGGGCCACACGAAGAACTAGATAATCTGCGATTAAGTTTATATATTGCTAAATGTATGCAAAATATAATATTATATTTCATTACAATGAATATAGTTAAAACGGCCGGGAAAAAATTGGCTATTTGCATAATAAACATGAACTCGCGGCTCCTGATCAGATCTGCCATTTAGAAGTTTAAAATGAATATTAAAATAATGCTTATATGGAAAGGCAACAATTGAAGAATACATAAATTATAAAAATAAGTATGTATATGTCAATGGTTGGAAACACTATGATTACAAGAATTTTTATGATGAATTTCTTGCTTGGTCATCGTAGTAGGAATAATTTTCCAAACCAGAAGTAGAGTTGACGATATAAAGGACTTGTTTCGTGAGGAGATTTGAATAAAAGATACTTTGAATTTGAGTTAACTTACTGACTTTTACTACTTTACGTGTCGTTAATAAAGTTCATATGCATACAGCAAGTTAATAAACGAGATCCTGAAAAGTTAGTTTATTATATATTTTTATAGAATTATTTTTATAGTCTACAGCGGTTAATATATGTTTCTGTCTACTCACCCTGGTTATTATTTGATCGTTTCCATATCTAGTACTTATAGCGTAGATATACGCTATAGTGACGAGAAAGTTTGCTACCATAAGAACCGACCAAAGAATCAAACTTCGGCCATTCTCGAATTGGAACTGATTAGTACCGTGTACAGTAGTTACGCTCTCGAATGTAGGTTTTTGTTTCAGTTGCATTTTTCTTCTATTAGGTTGGGATACTGAATTTTGTTCTTCTTATACTAGGTTCATAAGGGTCAGATTATTATAAAAGTTAATTCGACTAAATAGTTCAAATGGTAGAAAAATTTATTATGTTGGCATTGCAGTAGTAAAGACATGTGTTGCATCTACCAATTATAATAAAATGAAAAGTTTGCGTGCGTGTCTAGGGGACTGCGTGCGTGTTTGCGTGCGTATATACTGGTAGGTAAAATCTAACACGTGAATATATTATGCAATATGTATATATATATTATGTAATTTGTGCCTGTGTGCGTTGTTACATTGAATGTATGTTTCGCAAGACTGCGTACGTGCATGCGTGCGTGTATATGAGACTGCATGTATACATGCATGGGTATATGCTGCACTGCGTGCGTCCATTAAAGGGTGCTGCGAGATATTTATAAAAGTATAGACGATACTTCTTTCCATATTACATTTCAAACTCGGCTAAATCTTTACTTATGATTATAATACTGATCGTCCTTTTTTAATTTAACCGTTGATTTATTGAATCAAACCCTAGAGTATTTAATGAAATGGTGATCAAAGAGAGCCTGGGACACGTGCATGCGTGCATGTATGTAGGACTGCATGCATGCATGCATGGGTGCATGCCGCATTGCGTGCGTTCATTATAGGGCTGCGAGATATTTATAAAAGTATAGACGATATTTCTTTCTATATTGCATTTCAAACACAGCTAAATCTATACTAATGATTATTTTACTGATTGTCCTTTGTCAATTAAACCTTTGATTAATTGAATCAAACCCTGGAGTCTTTAATGAAATGGAGATCAAAGAGAGCCTGGGACAATATTTAAATAATATTACAAAAGTCGCAATTTCGTCGCAAGATATTTGCTAACTAATTACGTAATTATTAATAAATATTCAGAAGAAAAAATATTGTGTTTTAATTTAGATTTAAACGGATAAATACGAAAATCTGTCTGTCTGTTACTTGTCTTTCAATGAAAACGGCCTATAACCAGGGAATTTGTAATTACTTATATTTATAAGAATATATATTAATATATTGATTTAACAAAAAGATAATATAATTACGTTGCTTTGGCGTTATGGAAGAGTGAGGTCTTCTTACACAAGCTTTATTAGGCTTAAAATAAGTCCTCCACAATATTTAATGTAAGATGTCATATTGTTACTTTCAATACATTTTTTTAATTTTATTTATTTAACTGTCGGTTTTCGGATACGCATCAAAGGGGATCTATGGGTCAAACGTATGATCGTAAATATAATATGGATGATCGTGTGGACACTTGGACGATGATCGTACCGATTATAGACGATCACGCGATCGTTAATCGCCGATATCGAAGTGCAGACTTACAATTAAGGAGACGGAAACGAAGTCGCGGGTTACTTAATTTACTAATTAAGTTAAGTTAGTTAATATATTCATTTATTTATTTTTTTATAATAGGATTATCAAGACATCAATTACGATGTAGATATATATATGTAAATAATATAAATAAGTAATAATCTCAAGTTTTTTTTGAAGACACACGTCTTCTTTCACCGTCACAAATATTATGGTAATTCATGGTTCTGACTAAATATTATTGGTGAAAAAAAAAACATTTTAAGTAAAAGCTTCAAAAAATCGTAGTAAATTATACCCGGTCCTAATGAACCTGTATAATACCTGAAATAAAAGGGTATGTCAAACAGATGGAGGATGGAAAATGTCAAACAAAATTATATTGAATATTATTATAATGTAATTATTTTTTACTTTATTGAGCGTGCGGATCTAAATAGATTTTATATATTACCACCCTCATATCTTACCGAGGTGTCGTAAAAGGCGTAAACCAGCAGAGTTAGACTACAATAATGTACTAAAGAATTGTAGATTTACAAAAATACTACAAAAAAGTCCGGGATAGCATGTTTCTATCTCTTACGGTTAACTCACAGTAACTACTGTTATGTTCAAAATTTGTAATATGGAATTTATTTAATGACAACTGATTTCGACGCGGGCGAAGCCGCTGGCACAGATAGTGTTTAATATATCATTAATATATTTTTCTAAGCGACCATTAACTCAAGCTAAACTTTATTTATCTTTATAAACTAAGTTGTAATTTCTTGTTATTTACAGTTTTTTTTTTAATTTTCTTTTATATGCAGTCGCATATATGTTATGAAATAACTCGCACAGAAAGGAGAACAGAATACTTAATGTCACGGAACTACTCAATCAATATTTTACGATAATACAGTTATTTGACATTTAAGTCACACCTCGTTGGGTCGGTAATGATCTGACGAGACCGTATCGTGTCTAAGCAAAAGTAGATAGATCTAGTGCCAGTACCACCCTAGGTTCAAACGAGATTTACTTCAATACGGCATACCCCGCAATTTTTTTATAGTCTTGAAGGCACCACCTCCATTCAATCAAAATCAATAAATAACATTTTAGTATTTCTAATTCAGAATCTGACTAGAATTTGGATTTAATATTAAATATGAATTAACAATAAATATTTCGAAAATAAATACACGACGAATACGCTCCGCGTATGCCGTGACGTACCTTTGTCCGTCCGTACTTAATTAACAATTCAGTCAAACGACAGTTCTAATTACTATTTTATTCGTTAATTGTTGTTTTGTTTTTATATATTTATACAGTTCAGTTAAACTTGTTTTAATTAGTGATGTTTATTAGTCATGTGTTTTCTGAGTACTATATAATTGGATCTGACTTTTAATTAGTTGTAATGATAATTTATAGAATTAGGCGTTACTTTGCGGAGATCCATAATACAAAAGTAATAATAAAATTATTTTGCTATAATCCGCGATACATTACATAGATTAAAAACGGCGGATTATAGCAAAATCAGCAGTTTAGATATGTCCCAGGAATTATAGGAATATACAGGTTTCCTCAATGAAAATATTCCTTCACAATATAGGACCGTTATTGCACAATACAATAATTATATTAAATAATTACAAATTGAAAATATCAATAAATTTGCCCTGTGGTATCCGGCAGAATAGAATTGACCACCCTCCTTTCTTACCGAGTTGTCGTAAGAGGCGACTAAGGTATGTGCCGTCTGGTATCCGGCTGCATAGAATAGACCACCCTCATTTCTTACCGAGGTGTCGTAAAAGGCGAATAAGGTAAGTTGACGTCAGGCAGGCGGCCGGTCGTAAAATACGTAGCCAAATCATATGACAACATGTTTATAACATGTTGTGCCGACTCCACTTAGATTGGGGTAAGGGCAGGAGGATGATGGTGTAAATATCAATAAATAAGTTTTTATAGTTCACTCGTTTCTGCGTAGTTTTAGAATCAGCGTCAATTAAATTAGACAAAACTTTAGCGAAACACCATAAACGTTTTAATGGTAATAGATATGTGCAGTATGATTTGCCATTAAACCAAATAATGAAAGCTCGAATAAATATAGCCTTCCGACCCATTTCACAAACACGTGTTTACGCCGACGAAACCATTAAAATAAATCATGTTTGGACGGTCCCGAAAAGAAGTCCTAGGTCACAATACACGAGGAGTTTCTATAGAATAAATATAACAATTTATCTATGTCACTTTCATTTTATAGTAACAGTATCATCAGTCGTCATATTATCATCTTATCACTTCGACTCAAAATGAGATGTATCATCTCGTTTTGAGTCGAAGCGTTACATCGTTAAACTCCGGGCAAGCACCAATGAGATGTTCTGTTCAAACTTTTTTTTTTTTTTTTTGTCAGGAAAACCCATTATGGGTCCCGCCGCCCGACGGGGACGAGCGGCGGGTATGTCGGACTCTCACCGACTAAAAACCTGACAGTGCTCCTCCGCGCTGCTGGTGGCGGGGACAGGGTACCGTTAAACACACTTCCCCCATCCCCGCCAGCAGCAACTCTAGACCCCAGAGTGCGCCACCTCTGGGTCGGGGCCTCTCTCAAAGTGGGCCCCTCCCTCCGCTAATCGATGCATCGGGAGCACCAGATGCATCGACCGCCTCGGGGACCTAACTCCAGCGAGCGTCCGATTAACCCCGTTCGGAACGCTCGGAGGTCCCCATTAGGGCGGCATGCGACGGACTTCAGCGAGTCGTCTGCGCCCCGCTCGCCTGCGGCGGATCGGATCCAAGGACTCGACTTCCCGAATCCGCCCCGCCGCCTCCTTCCGCGAGATTACGTCTTCGCAGAAGGAGGCCATCGCTGCCCACGATCTCTCCCCGCCCACCATGGCACGAATCACGGCGGGCAAGGAGAGATCGTGCCCCACCTGTGCCACGAGTTCCGCCCGCTGAACCACCCAAGCTGGGCAGTCTGCAAGCGTATGCAGCGCCGTATCAAATTCGGCGCCGCACTCGTGGCACTCACCGGACGCCTCGCGCCGGGCCACCTTCCACAGATACCACCCGAAACAACCGTGTCCGGAGAGCACCTGCGTCAGGCGATAGGTGAGGACCCCATGCCTCCTGGCGACCCAGCCCTGGAGAATGGGCTGGATGGCTGCAATCGTCCAAAATCCTGCACTGGGCGATTCCAGCCGCCGCCTCCATTGGCGGATGAGCTCCACCTGAGCTTCCCTCCGCCAATCCACCTCTACCACCGCTGAGCTTCCCCCCGCTGAACGGGCTTCAGCTCTTCGGTGGTAGGCCCGAGCGAGCACCTTGGCCTCTAGGTCCCATGGAGGGCACCCGGCCAAGGCGCAGGCCGCCTCACCGAAGATGGTCCGGTAGCCCCGCACAAGTCTGACCGCCATAATCCTTTGCGCCCCGCGCAACAGGGGCAGGGATTTAGCGGTCAGCCGCTCCGCCCATACGGGAGCGCCGTACAGGGCCATGGAGCGGACCACTCCGGCGTAAAGACTCCCCTCGTAAGAGTCATACGGTCTTACCGCTAGGCTATCACAGCTTAAACATGATATATTTCTAAATAATTCTAGGGATATCCGTAACCAGCTGATTTTTATTGGAGCAGTGTGGTAGGTCGTAGCATGCCCAGCAGTGGGCAATCCCAGTTACAATTAACAGGTCGTTATTTGTTTACTTTAAAATACGATATAAATATATTTGTACATAAGAATATACATAATTATAAAACGATTGGCGATAAATGTAATAGACAAACTAGATTCTTGCTTTGCGCCTCGCAAAAGTACATAAATTGTTTGTGGGTTTGAGTATAAGATTCTATAATAAAATTCCGCAATCTAATTTAGCTTTACCATTAATGCAGTTTAAAAACACTGTTAAAAAAAGGCTAATACAGAAAGCCTACTATACTATTAAAAATTACTTAGACGATAAGAATGCGTGGATATAGCTACTCTTCGATCCTGTACAAGACATTAATAACTATATGTAACTAGTAATTATTTATATTAAAAGGCCATCAAAAGAGCAACCTTCGAGTTTCTTGCTGGTCCTTCTCGGTAGAAACAGCTTTCCGAAGCAGCACTAGATGTTGACGATTCAAAAGCACTTGTTTACAAATTTACTTGACTGTAGAATATTTTAAACTTGCATTTGATAATAATTAAAGTGTAAACACAGTAAAAGAGAACGTTGAAATAATTTATAGAAATAGCTTTACTTTACGGAGATTCACGATACAAAAGTAATAATACAGTTATTTTACTATATCTGCAATAACAGTTTATTCACGATATTTTTTTTTATATATTTTATAGAATAGCGAAATTATCATTTTTTACTTTAGAAGTATTGCACTTTGAAATTCAAATAAATAAAAAAAATATTTAAATATTCAACGTTTACGATTTTATTGTCCATTTTGTTTAATAATTTATAGAAGAAGGAATTACTTTGCAGAATTCCATAGTACAAAATTTAAGATAGAATAACTTTGGTATAATCCTCGTTTATCCAAGACGTATATCCGACACACGCAGAATATAGCAAAATAATTTTATCATAACTTTTAAATCATTTTGTCTATTTCGGTCATACTCCGATGAAGCTTAGCATAAATTATTGTCGGTTTTGACTAAGAAGGATTTTAGAAATGTCTAAAACATTTTTGCACTTTATGTCTTCAAAGAAGATAAAAGCAATAATCAAATCGATCCCCCATATAATTACGTGGACATTTTTATCGGAGCTTTGAAAATGGATACAGTAAGTGCCTAAATCCGGAAAAGCTTGGTTTTCCATTTTCTTTAAGCGTACTTTAAGTGAACCATTCTTTTTTACACAGACTCATTTGCAAAAGTAATAATAAAATTATTTTGCTATATCCGCGATACAGTAAATAGAAAAAATATATAGTGCTAAATGTATAGTGGACTATCCGTTTTTTCATACCCGATACATGCAGGATTCGTAAAAACACGTGAACGAACCTCCACCACAATACAGGAGGAGGAGGTCTACCGAGATTGCGTTTTTCGATGTTGGAATCGATCTCCATTCCATTCGCATTCCATCCATTCCATCGCGATTTTGGCGTGGAGTTCCTTGAGTGAGATTGACATACAACATGTGCACACAACTTCATTTTTCTGGAGTGATGTAGCGAGAAGATATCTCTAGAAAAATGAAGTATTGTGCACAATGTAGTATAAGAATAAAATGAAATTTATAAAGCATATCTTCCATGAGAATTGAGTTTCATTAAATAAACACATGAAAGCATTCTATCAACGCTAGATTTACTATAAAAGTTTGAATATTGTTTATTTTCTCTTTATATTGCCAATTATTCTGTTTACGGCTTTATTATTCATATCAGTTGTTCGCTGTATTTTACGTTGTTGTTTGTAGTTGTTTCAGACTAATAATATTCGACTATTGTCGGTCATTGGAAAGAATTTTATTTTCTATATTTCTATACGGGGCAGTAACGTAATAAAAGGCAAAAGCAAATTCATGTTTTTCAGACATGGAGACATGGCGTCGTTAAACGTTAGGGTAGATCGGTGTGAACGCGCGTCTCTCTATAAGTCTTTAAACGCCAACAGTGAGCTTTGATGAAGGAAAATATTGAAAGAAAATTTGCGACCAGAAGCTACACTCAGCAACGTTCAACTACCGACCTCACAGGAGGCACCCTTAGGATGACGTTCCCCGACACTAGTAGACCTTCTGCGCTCTACTCTCTTCATCTCGCAACCTTGACGATGCTTCTGCCCTCGCCCGTCCTGCCCGGCGATACTGTAAAAGCCTTTAGGGCTAACAGCATACAGTCAGTTCGAAAAAAAAGTTCAAACTGTAACTTTTATCATGTAAAAATCAAATTGTAACTTTTTTAAGATTAAGATTCCGTAGTCTAGTGGCAGCTTCTTGAATAACATTTGACTATTTAAAAGTATGTAGTTGACAAAGTCTCCTTGAATCTAAAAGCATTTGCATAGTCTGCCGAGGTCTTGAGTTGTTTTGGTATAGATAATTCATTCATTTTAACCGTGTCAAGGCGAGGGCAAAACTAAGAAAAACATATCTCTTATGCCCAGTAGCCCAACTGTGGGATAATTTTATTGTCGCTGACTTGTGAACAGATAATTTTAGCCAATATGTTAGCACTGCACCAAAATTATTCAATATCGGTCCAGTGAATTGATTGCGAAAGCATAACATACAAAAACTGGTAGGTATCTTTAAGTAGGTCTATATCCTGTAAAAATATTTATTTACTGTTGGTTATACTATAAGCCAAGATTAAAATGTAACCCGTTGATAATCTATACTTATTAAAAAACAAAATCCCCAAAAGTTGTCTGTTTGTATGTGATCGATTTTCTCCAAATCTACTGAACTGATTTTTGTACACTTTTTTCTAAAAGGTAGTGCAATTCTTCCGGAAGGTTTTGAAAGAATAGTGTATGTTTTATGTAAATTGTGTTGAAAATGTCGCGCAATTCTAAAAAACCCCGTCCGCTATGAGTTTAAGTTGCGTATGCCGACTAAACCAACAGAGATACACCAAAATAATATACTAGAGAGTTGTAGATCTACAAAAAAAGTCCGCAATAGGATATTCTAATAGTTAACTAAAAAGTACACAAAGTAAAAAATGTATCATCATCATTCTCCTGCCCTTATCCCACTCTAAGTGGGGTCGGCACAACATGTTAAACATGTTGTTACATGATTTGGCTACGTATTTTACGACCGGCCGCCTGCCTGACGTCAACTTAACTTAGTCGCCTTTTACGACACCTCGGTAAGAACTGAGGGTGGTCTATTCTATGCAGCCGGATACCATACGGCACATACCTTAGTCGCCTCTTACGACACCTCGGTAAGAACTGAGGGTCGTCTATTCTATGCAGCCGGATACCACACGGCACATACCTTAGTCGCCTCTTACGTCACCTCGGTTAGAAAGGAGGATGGTCTATTCTATGCAGCCTGATACCACACGGCACATACCTTAGTCGCCTCTTACGTCACCTCGGTAAGAAAGGAGGATGGTCTATTCTATGCAGCCTGATACCACACGGCACATACCTTAGTCGCCTCTTACGTCACCTCGGTAAGAAAGGAGGATGGTCTATTCTATGCAGCCTGATACCACACGGCACATACCTTAGTCGCCTCTTACGTCACCTCGGTAAGAAAGGAGGATGGTCTATTCTATGCAGCCGGATACCACACGGCACATACCTTAGTCGCCTCTTACGTCACCTCGGTAAGAAAGGAGGGTGGTCTATTCTATGCAGCCGGATACCACACGGCACATACCTTAGTCGCCTCTTACGTCACCTCGGTAAGAAAGGAGGGTGGTCTATTCTATGCAGCCGGATACCAGACGGCACATACCTTAGTCGCCTCTTACGACACCTCCGTAAGAAAGGAGAGTGGTCTATTCTATATAGCCGGATACCACACGGCACATACCTTAGTCGCCTCTTACGACACCTCGGTAAGAACTGAGGGTGGTCTATTCTATGCAGCCGGATACCACACGGCACATACCTTAGTCGCCTCTTACGACACCTCGGTAAGAAAGGAGGGTGGTCTATTCTATGCAGCCGGATACTACACGGCACATACCTTAGTCGCCTCTTACGACACCTCGGTAAGAAAGGAGGGTGGTCTATTCTATGCAGCCGGATACCATGCGACGTAAAAAAGTATCAATTAGACAAAAACTAAACTCACCGACATTATGAAGCAAGCACTTACTTTGAAATGGAATTGGGCCGGACACTTATCACGATACATGGACAAGAGATGGACATTAGAGACAACACGATGGAAAGGCCCAAGGGGGAAAAGAAACATTGGTAGACCAAATAGAAGGTGGGCTGATGACATAATAGAAGTCGTAGGGAAAAATTGGCTTAACATAGGTAAGGATAGAGCCAAATGGAAAGAACTGGAGGAGGCCTTTACCCAAAACGGGGTCCATATTTCAAATAGATAAGAGTAACCATATTAACATAATACAAGAAAACTTACTAACTAATAACTAACAACATTTGAAGTTTATATTTAGAGATATGGATTAAATGGCTTTATTATTATTGTTATTTATAGTTAACTATCATCCTCCTGCCCTTATCCCACTCTAGGTGGGGTCGGCACAACATGTTACGAACTTGTTGTCACATGATTCGGCTGCGTATTTTACGACCGGCAGCCTGCCTGACGTCAACTTACCTTAATCGTATTTTGCGACCCCTCGATAAGAAAGAGTGTGATCTATTCTACTTAATCGGATACGACACGGTGGGTCAACTTATCTTAGTCGCCTTTTACGACACCTCGGTAAGAAATGAGGGTGGTCTATTCTATGCAGCCGGATACACCACACGGCATATTAATAGTTAATTAACATTAATTAAATTTATGTTAACAATTTCAATTAAATATACTCGTAGCTTCCGCGCGGGTGAACCGGCTAGCCACAGCCAGTCCTAATATAAATAAACAAATAAGGCAGACGAGACGGACATCATTTCAGATTTATAAAAGTAATAAGGACTTTATCATATATGATGAAAACCATGGTTAGTTATCCGTAGACTTATATTACTTAGAGTGGTCATCCGTCTGTCAGAGATGTTTAATTGTACAATAAATCCTTAAGGGAACGGTATTATTTATTCACCAATCGCATCTCGTTACCAAAACACGCACAAACATAACAGTCTCGTCATATAAATTAGGGCTGTCCGAATAAGAAACTTAAAAATTTATAAATGAATTTGTTGTTGTTTTATATATTTTAATGTACACAATTTTACAAATAATTATTACACAGTAGAAAATTAGAAGAAAAAATATTACAAGTATATATAAAGCATACAAAAGCGGACTTCCAGCCAACCTTTGAGAAACTGAAAGGAAAATAAAATTTTATGAGTGGCGTTTGTAGTATAAACAAGAAACAAGTAAAGTGAAGTTATAAAACCTTTAAGATATAAAACTATCACTTTCCTACAAACAATATATTTTATTTCAAACTTGTTGTATCCACGATCCACGTCTACTTTAGTACTAAAAAAAATAATTTATGTAGTATTTTAATTTTTCCTGTGCCCGAACTAAAAACAGTAATTTTGTGAACTCATGTTGCTCCAGCTGATTAGTCTTGAAAACATAAAAGCTCGATAGACAGACAAAAAGACGGATGCTTTCGCATTATGTAATATTATTGTTATATTAGGTTCCGCGTGTCGGCAGAGTTGCATCTCCCATGGTAACTGATTCGAGCGTCGCGTGATCGTGTGAGCGTCTAAAATCGGCACGATCATCATGAAAGTGTGGACACTTGCAGGATGATCATACCTTTTATCACACGATATTGTGTACCGTAATCGCTAATCATCATCTATGATCGCTTACGATCGGCTTTAAGCCCTCTACATGATCGTGCTCGCGGTAGGCGTTTGTGATTTCCGATTATGAAGAGGAACATTTTATAACAATGTTACCAGCATGTTAATAAGTTTAATAATAAATATGAATAACGAGTTTTAGATCTGAATGCAACTTGTTAAATTTTTATCTATTAATATTTAAGCGTTAGTTTCTAGGTTTTATGACAACCCTGATTGTAATAATCCGACCTGACATTTAACCTGGCTAAATTAAGGAGTATTTGTTAATGTCAACACAGTGACAAATTAGAGTCAGACGTGCGGTCCGTTAATTTTTTACTTGTAATAAATAGCAAAAGTAATTTTAATATTATTTTCTTTAATTTACGATAGTGCAAATAAAAAGTATTTGACAACAACAAGAAATAATCAAACAACAATAGCACTTTGATTAACAAACAATTAATTTTTAGTGCCAGGTCGTTACACATGTTTGAAGGCAAAATAAATGTTGGGGGTTGAACCAATCATTGTATAACTCTACTTCTTCGGGTGATGCGGTGCTTTAAAATTTTGTCGTATTGTATTGAGTCTATCTCCTGATGATGCTTCGTTTGCGGGACGAAACGAGTTTTGAGTTTGTAATAGTGAATGTGTGTAGCGCTTGTGTGTTGTCGTGATGGAGGTTTTTAGTGAATGCGTTTTTACGAACCCTGCATGTATCAGAATAACGGATAGTATACTCTACATTGAGCATTTAATATATTAAAGAAAAATAATACTGTTTACTTTACTGCTAAACTTTCGACAATCTGTTAAATTCTTAACGCAAAAGGGGTTCTTAAATAAATCAACGTTATATAGATATATTTTTATTATTTTACATAATTTACAATAAAAACCCACATATTTACAATTTTTTTATATATATCTTACTATAGTTCATATAAAAGCTATCTAAACATATCTACCTTACATTTAACACCCGTTTTCTATTTAATGTAAAAGATGAGCGAAGATTAAAGAAAAAATGAAAATGGAGTTTTCTGAAAAATATTTTGTATCTCGTTAATAGAGCAGTATATAAGTCAGCCAGGCTGAGTATTTTTAAAATGTATCTTTTTTAGCCCTCCCACTTTATGTAGCTGTTTTTTAAATTAATTTTGAGAAAATAAATGAGAGAAACAGTAAATTTTAGAAAATTTACATATTCAAATTTTATTTTAATACAAGCTGTCGTTGAGGTTTGCACATGTGAAAATACAATTTTTTTCCCGCGTAAATAGTGACTCACGGAATTTTAATAAAACTCAAACTTTCCTTAAGAAATGCACTATCTTTTAATAAAAGCCACATAAATATGTATTCAGTACATTTATATAGGTTTGCCGTTTAAACATTAGTGGTACTCGTGATATCGTAGTTGTCAACTTCTCAATACCCTAAATGCGTAAAACAGTGCGTACGTAACGTACTATTTTCCCATTCCCGGAGTAAAAAAGGGAAATTTTATATTCTATCTGTGAGTACATTGTATAAGCCTTGAGGCTTGCGTTACAGATTGTTATATTTTTGCATTTATAATATTAGTATGTAGAGCAACTCATATCCTAAATATCAATTTTCACATTTGAAGTTCGAAAAATCACGTTTCCCGTTCTAATTTCCGTCTCTTACCCCTTTAAGGGAATATGAATGAAAAACATTCACACAAATTACTTTTACATAAAAGCCTAAACACCAATTTCCATATTTATGACTACAAAAATTACGCTTTTTTATATATTCGTCGTTTATTTATAAGATTGGTAATTGAATATTTTTTTTACTGTAGAGAATTTCTTTTAAAGAGAGGTCGTCGAATTCCTTGCTGGTTGTTTTCAGTCACAGCACCATTTCTAACTAATAGTAAGTCTATTATAATTGGCTAATATTATACACTGGCTCTTTGTAATTAAATATCAAATAACTAAGTTTTTGATCGAGTTAAGTGAGTCGATATTAGAGCTACTGCTCTTGTTTATCATTAATTGCCCCATCACTAGGTTTTTAACCGTGTTATTTGAGCCGATATTGTGCAGTAGTTCTTGTTTGTAACTAAATGTCCCATCACTAAGTTTTTGACCAAGTTAATTGAACGTATATTTTGCTTATACTATAAGCTGTGATAGCCTCTCTAGAGCTCCGGACCAATGGGTTTTTCTATAACAAAAAAACTTAAGTGTCTAATTTATAATTGCAATTTATCACGCGCTTTTCGTTGAAGGAAAACATCGTGAGGAAACCTGCATATCTCTATAGAATTCTAGGGTTATGTGTAACCTACCAATCCGCATTGGAACAGCATGGTAGGTCTTAGCTCCAATCCCTATCTCCAAAAACGTAGAGAGGAGGCCTACCCCCAGCAGTGGGATAGTATCAGGCTGTTAATTATATTATGCGGTAGTTCTTGTGTGTAATTAGATATCCTATTACTAAGTTTGTAACCAAATTAATTGAGGCAATATTAGGCAGTAGCTCTTGTTGTAATTAAATGTCCCATCACTAAGTTTTGTAACAAATTAATTGAACCTATATAATACAGTAGTTCTTGTATGTAATTAAATGTCCCATCACTTCGTTTCCGACGAAGTTAATCGCGCCGATATTTTGCAGTAGCTCTTTTTTGTAATTAAATGTCCCATCACAAAGTTTTTACCGATTGAAGTGGTTTCACTACACTTGAGCTGGTTGCTTGAGCTGCATGCTATACTTGAGGTGGTGCTGGTTTGTAGTTATCGCTTGTAGTCGATATGGCCATGCCGCTGCAGCATCTCTACGGAGAGGGCGTGCGCGGGCGCGGTGCGGCGAGATGACCTCGTCACGTGGCTGAGTTGCGTCGTTGCACGGGCTTCGAGACCGCGCGCGATCGGCGCATGCACGTGACCGTTGTGACGCAGTGCGTTCATCTGCATAGCAAAAGTTTGATAAATCTAGCCTCTCTCATTATCTATACTTATTATAAAACTAAGTACCAAAAAGCTGTCTGTCTACAGAATTTAGATAGTTAAAGTAAATACCGTCTTCCTAAGAGACAGCTGAGAGATAGTATAAAAAGAATACGCTTTGAACGGACAGATTTTGGAAATTTCTACTCTTATCAAGAACTAGTGACGGTACTATAAGATAAATAATAAAAAAAATATAACGGGTTGCATTCTGGCAAAATGAAAACTTGAATATTAGCGTTTAATTTTTAATATTTCGGAATGGTTAGGGAATAATCTATGCTTATAATAAAATTAAAGTCCCAAAAAGCTGTCTGTCTGTATGTAATCGATTTTCTCAAAATCTACTGAACAGGTTTTTGTACGGTTTTCTAAAGAAATACGCTAAAGTAATGTAGTAGAGAATTGTAGATCTATAAGAATACTATAAAAAATTTTGCGATGGCATGTCTCTATCTGTTATGGTTAACTCACAATAACTACTTTTATGCTTAAAATTTGAATTCTAGAAAAAAAATGTGACACGCTGATTTCCACGAGGGCGAAGTCGCTGGCACAGCTAGTTTAAAATAAATTATAACTGTCATTAAATATCTCTAATAATAAAAACAAAGTAAATTTTTTTTAATGTATGGTGTGAAGCTGTGATAGCCTAGCGGTAAGACCGTGCGACTCTCTAGAGACGACATAGGTTCAAACCCCGGGCAGGCACCAATGAGTTTTTCTATTAAAACTTATGTGTCTAATTGATAATTGCAATTTATCACACGCTTTTCGGTGAAGGAAAACATCGTGAGGAAACCTGCATATCTCTAAAGAATCTAGGGATATGTGTAACCTACCAATCCGCATTGGAGCAGCGTGGTAGGTCTTAGCTCCAATCCTTCTCTCCAAAAACGGAGAGAGGAGGCCTTAGCCCAGCAGTGGGCATAGTAACAGGCTGTTACTTTACTTTTTTTTGTATGATGTGTGTTAATATCTCTCTGTGTATGTGTGTGTATATGCATGCATAGTTCTCTCGTCTTTTCTCTCTCTCTCTATCTCTCTCGATCTCTCTTTGTCACTACGAGTAATCTGCAGCTTGATAAGAACTTATTTTTTACCGAATAGACACATAAATAAATATATAATATTAACAAAAAGCAAATAAAAACACACACAAAAAGAGAAAAAGGAATCAAAACACAATACAGAGATTACACAAAAAAACACACTAAAAATAAGAGATTTTTTTCAGAAAATACAAAATAAATTTAATATAATATTGCATCAGATGAATCTGAAGAGACTGACTTGTAGGTAACACCTTTTGTGGGGTTCATGATACAGTTCATAATCGCTGGAAGACCCGTCGGGCTTCTGAGTACATCGCCACTGAAACAAAGTTTAAACCTATTATTATATTCGCAGAGCAAACGGCAACTTTACCCTCAATACTAGTGCTTCTCAATTTTCATTTAAAAGTACCCCTGGATACCCGATAGTTCATACATAGTAAAAAGTAACAGCCTGTTAATATCCCACTGCTGGGAATAGGCCTCCTCTCTCCGTTTCTGGAGAGAAGGGTTGGAGCTAAGACCTACCACGCTGCTCCAATGCGGATTGGCAGGTTACACATATCTCCAGAATTCTCTAGTGATATGCAGGTTTCCTCACGATGTTTTCCTTCACCGAAAAGCGTGTGATAAATTGCAATTATGAATTAGACACATGAGTTTTAATAGAAAAACTCATTGGTGCCTGCCCGGGTTTGAACCTATGTTCGTCTCTAGAGAGTCGCACGGTCTCACCACTGGGCTATCACAGCTTTTTCATACATATTGTAGACATATTATATAATTTTTTATAATATAGTTATTTTACGTTTGACGTTATTACCAATATAATTATCAACTCATCAATATAAGTTAATTGTTTCATAGAGTAAGTTAACTGTTTGTTCTGTTTGATATTTTAAGTTCTTCAAATAGAATCTCGCGAACCCCCAGTGTACGCATACCACAGTTTGGGAATTGCTGGTCTATGCGATAACTACTTAGGGAAGCTTGAGAATATTCGAAGACCTATTTGCCAATGCACTTAAGTACTATGTTTCATAAAAAATAAGATTAAGAAAGCTCCAAGTTTATACTTAAAACTGGTGGCTGATATCTACACTTTTCCTTAAAAATTAAATATTGATTGATGACTGATGACCATATTATTTGATACATATTATTTCATACGTATTAAGCACAGAGATGCGGGTAATACCTATAAAAAAATAATAATAAGTGTTTCCGTTATATGTTTCTTAAATTTATGCTCGCCGTCTCATAGACTATTCTTGTAATTAAAAACCTTGAAATATTTTAGTTACTTTTCTTTTCAACAAACTTAATCAATTAGCTTCGTTAAATATTTCACTAAAAATATTTACTTAATTATAAATCTCTTGTAATATGATTCAGTTCATAGCCCTCGCTTCAACTTTAGAAGGCTAAGAGTATTATTATTTTACTGAGATGAAATCCAAATAATCAACAATAAACTAAACAAATCTTCTATATCCATGGACATTGTAATGGATCTATAGATATTGACTTAAGTTTTGGACATTGTTGTCTTCAAGAGATTTCCAAATCAATCCAAATTCCATAATTTGGTGACGTTTGGAGATGCCAGTTCATCTGCGAAATTTTTTAGGTCTTCTGCCTATTTGTCCATCGTCTCTGCGATTCGCCATTTAATTTAGGCTTTTCTATTGCTTTGCGACATGCTTTCGCGTTCATCTAGGTCTAGTTATTTGACTTATAGTAAAATAATATTTGAGCAAACAAAACCGAGTGCTTTGATGTGTTTCTACGAACGATTGCTCTCACATATCGACTCTCAATAGTCGAAGTAGTTTCATATCGCTCAAAGAATTTCCCCCCTGAATTACTTAGTATCGTATAACTTTTCCTGTCCAAATAAAATTCGGGAAACTCTCTCAGTTACTATTTAATATATATAAGCGACTATATAAACAAAAATGTGGGTAAAGTCTAATTAATAAGTAAAATTTAATTTATAGAAGATTTGTCTTAAAAAGTCATAAGAAATATGGCGGCTGGGTAATATGTACACAATAGAAATAACATAAAAATCTTCGGATAATTTATGTGCTCGAGTCGATTTTATATGAATTTTAATTTTACTTCATTTTTATCGAGTCTGATACGTTTTGAAGGCTGTTCCACTCGATCAATATTGATGAAATTTGGATAATTAAAGCTTATATGACGACAAACCTTGACTGGCCCGTTGGCGCCGTGGGTAGTGACCCTTGCTTAAGCTCCGCGGGTCGCGGATTCGATTCCCGACGAGGGCCAACATTTTCAATAAATAATTTGTTGGTTCTTCGAGCCTGGGTGTATATTTGTATTTAAGTATGTATTTAAAATTACATATGTAGTATAATCACCAGTTGTCCGTCACCCATAACACAAGTATTAAGTTACTTACTTAGGGGATGGACGACCGTGTGTGTGTCCCATAATTTTATTTAATTTATTATTTATATCCTGAATAATGATTTCTGATGTTTTCTAATAACAAGGCACTTTTAACAAAGTTTCTGTCCCTACTGTTAACCTTTGAGTAGTTCCCTCGTCTGGAGCTAGCCCTGGCAGCAGCATCAGGTCATGCTTATCATGAACATGCATTGTCATCAAGTCTGGACTGTAGTATATTATAAATTATTACTTTCGGGTACATACCACGGTAATTTGTTTTTGATTCGCCGATATTTCGACCCAGTTGCATGGATCGTGGTCACGACGGAACTGCAGGTAGGCGGTACGTCAAGCTGAGATGTTAGGGGCAGTATCTAACTACCCTCCGTCTCGTTCTTTTTATCGGTGCGTCACGGATTGTTCGGCATACTACACTCACAACGTCACTTTTAAATTTTGAATTTTGGCGCCGTTTCTGAGTTTTACACAATTCTACTACTGGATTCCACATGTTCGCTAATCTAAAACCGTCTTCGCGATTGAAATTTTTATATTTCTTAATTTCAATGGCTTCGCGAACTATCCTCGGTATGTAGTGGCGATCAGTGGAAAGAACTTTCGGGCTGTGAAGTTCTATCCAGTGATTTGTTCCGGCTTGTGTAACATGTTGGGCGATCGCAGATTTTAAAATGTCGTTGTTTTTGACTGCTTTTATGTGTTCTGTGACACAGGTGGCTATGGATCTCTTTGTTTGCCCGATGTAGGAGCTTCCACAGCTGCAGTCAACCTTGTAGACACCGGGACACTTGTACGGCAAGCGATGTAGTATATTGTGGGTATTTTAATATAAATGTAATATTAATATAATATAAATGTAGGTATTTGTAAAACTGTTAACGAACTGCTAGTTGAGAATAAACCGTTGCTTGGACTTGGCGTATTATTTCAATACATTACATGGACCAGTAAAAAGGAAAAAGGAATCTAGCACTACATATAATTTATAAAATATCAATAATACCGTGAATCTAGTCTGTTTACAGACAGCCCGACCGCACAGCAGCTTATGTACGGACCTCTGGAAGTTCCTTGTCATCAAGCAGTACACTATGGGGTTGATCGCTGAGTTTGCGTGTCCTGTGAACGTTGTGACTTTTAATTTTTCAATTGAATTTAAAATATTCTTAATTCAAGTAAACTCGTAAACAAGTGCTTTTGAATCGTCAAGTCTACTGCTTGTTTGAAAGCTGTTCCTACCGAGAAGAGCCAGCAAGAAACTCGGCGGTTGCTCTTTTCAAATAAATTTCATATAACTAGTTACATTTGGTTATTACTATCTTGTACAGGGTAGAGCAGTAGCTATATCCACGCATTTTTATCATCTATATAATCCGTAATAGTATAGTAGGCTTTTTGTTTCAGACTCCCTTTAATAGCTACCACCATTACCATCATGATTCACCATCTACTAAGTAATCTAGACTCGTTAGAATTTACATAGATAAGGTAAATACCGTTTTCCTAAGAGACAGGTGAGAGATAGTTTCAAAAAGAATACGGACGCTAAGACGTAAAGAATACGCTTTGAACGGACAGATTTTGAAAATTTCTCTCTTATCAAGAACTAGTGACAGTACGATATGATAAATAATGAAAAAAAAAATTACGGATTGCATTCTGCTAAAATGAAAACTTGAATATTAGCGTTTAATTTTTAATATTTCGAAATGGTTAGGGAATAATTTTGCACGAATCAGTTTATCACTATACAATAAAAAGCGTTTGTATAGTATACATAACTATAAGTTAAAAATATATTTTTTTTTTAATCTTTATTTTTTTTAAGGACTTATATCCTACAAGGATATGCCAGTCCCATCATCGCCTAAATTACACATAAATTTTAAAATTATATATATGTATACTTTACGTACAAATATATTAATCATCAACTTAAATATATCAGCAGACGGTTAAGAGAGAACACTAGTTAGAACTCCTAAGTTGTATTTATTTAAATTATATTTCCGCATAAAGTGTTCTCTCTCCCCATCATTCTTCTTCTTTATTCTTACATTCAAAAATAATTCTTAATTTAGAAAAGTATTAGTATTTTTGGAAAAAGGCGCGCTTTGTTTTCTTCTATATTTATATAAATCACTTCTGTTGTGTATGAGTTTATTTGTATTGTACTCATACAAGTTTAGCATTGGCTCAAACTCGCACTAACAGAACGTCAATACACGTCCAATCTCACTCACGGGCTCTGGTGTTACTGACGTTGTACGCTTGAGACTGTGAGGATGTATGTATGTAAATATACAAAGTAATTTACATAATTACACTACAACTTCTATAAATCCTACTCATCCTATATGTTTAGCCCCATATACAAAACTATAATATATGATATCGATATATATTATTTTATTTATACAACAAGATAAAATTATCTATCAAATAGAATAGAGTACACTGAAAATATTATATGCTACTTTTTTCTATAGAAATTGCATGAACGATAGATAAATTGTACAAAATTAGTTGCCATAACTAAAGCCATTTTCTCAAATGTTTTTCCCACCTTAATCATGCCTCATTAAAGCCATGACCTTCCGTAGAACAAATTTAATACAAGTAGGCCAGCAGTCAAATTGTAGGTTATCTACTGTTTCTAATTAAGTAAAATTGAGGTACTAGAGGATAAAGTATTAGTAATTACGGTCCTTATCAGTTAAACGTGACAAGGGTCTCTTGTTACATGTAATACAAAACTTATATCTGAATCCTTTGAAATACGTACAAACTAGACAGTGTTTATTGCAAAAATCATGTGCTATTTACTCGTGTTACAGAGTGTGTGATCATCATCTCCCTGCTCATATACAACTTTAAGTGGGGTCGGCACAACATGTTGTCATATGATTTGGTTATGTATTTTACGACCGGCCACCTGCCTGACGTCAACTTATAGTACCCGGCAATAAATAATGCACATCGAGGCTGAGAGAGAGAAAATCGACAGACTGACGAACCCGTGTGAAAACTCACATACTAATTGAGTGACAGTGACAGCGCTCTACGAACTGGCCGACTGTTTCGTTCTAAACATCGATGCGCATTATTTAATGCCGGGTTAGTACCCGGCATTAAGGCGCTGAACAGAGCCAAATAGGCTGACTTTAAACACGTTTTTAACAAAAGCTATAGGGATGACGATTAAAAGAAAAATATATGTTAATATACATCATATCTCAGAGAGAATGTAAGATTTCAAAACATGATTACGATACTTTTTTTCGATAAAAAAAATTGGTAAACAGACCTCTGATTTTTACTTTGATCGTAAATATCTCTAATATTTATCAACAAAAATTGGTAAAATTAATAAGACTAATAAATCATTATAATATAAAGAGAATGTAAGATTTAAATTTTGAATTAATTAAGATATTTCATTCAAATTAAATATTTTTTAGAAAATAGCAAAACTGAAACGAGTCATCGTCTCGCTTCTCTTTTACATCTACGAATATAGACAGTGATCGCTGAGGCGCGCTGCTATACGGACGTGTGTCGCTAGCTGCCGCGTTTTTGTGACTATTCTTTGTTGATAATGTCTTTTTTTAGGTGTTTAGTTATAGTTTCAGCATACTTAGTTTTATAAGATTAATTAGACATAAGTTTTTTAAATAAATTGTACAAAAAAAGTTTGGATAAAATAGTGTACACCTACAATGGGTGTTAAAAAATTAAGTGTGTCGCTACGCCGTCGCAGAAATTGTGGGCGTGGCTTATATGCCGAAATCTGAATTTACGCCAGCTCTGTTCAGCGCCTTAAATAATGCGCAGGTAATATAATAAGGTATAGTTACCTTAGTTGTATTTTACGAGCCCTCGGTAAGAAAGAGGGTGGTCTATTCTACTCAGCCGGATACCACACGGTGGGTCGACTTACCTTAGTCGCCTTTTACGACACGTCGGTGAGAAATGAGGGTGGTCTATTCTACTCAGCCGGATACAACACAGCATTTTTAAGAGTGTGGGATATTAGCGAGAAGTAAAAATATAATATGTTCGTATATTAGCTTCACAATTCCGACATGTGGTATCCGCCTGAGAACCAGCCTAATTATTATCAAGGAGTCTTAAAAGGCGACTATAGTATGTTGACGTCAGGCAGGTGGCGGGTCAAAAAATAACTAGCCAAAACATGTAACAACATGTTTAAAATATGTACTGATTGGTAGAGCCATAATCCCACTCTAAGTGGGAACGATAATAAAAAAGAGATTTGTTTTAAGTTTTTCCAAAGAAGGGTAACGAAATTGTATTTCCAATATTTTATAAAAGGAACGCCTCCTTAGCGGAATTCCAAATAAAACTAATGATAGAATTGTTTTGCTATAATCCGCGTTAGTTAACAAAATCTATGTAATGCTAGGTATAGGAAGCAAAAACCGTTCCCATACCTCATACATGCAGGATAGGTAACCGCACCACACTCATTCAGTACGACAATATCAACGATTGTTTCGCTTCTTAACTTAATTAATAATTAATAAAAAAATCCGTAAAATTCCCTTTTAAAGATATCATATTTTCTTGGGAAATTCTAAGGATAACAAATCAATTTTATTTAATGAAATCACTGGGGTGTGGTAACCTTAATTAAATAATAAATTTAGGTCAAGTAGCTCCTATAGTGAGAAGTAAAGAGGTTATGAAATCAGAAAGCCGAATATTTCTATTATATTGAATCATTATCGCTTCCACGCCTAGTACTAATCAAATTCGAGGGAAAATATTAGGAAAATTTCCAATACTTGAAGATTTATATACAAGGCTACAATTTATACCATACAATACAAAAAATTAATACAATATGGTAGAGATCTTTCATTCTAAAAGTGCACGCCCCTCCAATGTCTTTACTCACACACGGAAAACTTATGTAAAGACGAAATACACGCAAACTCTTTATTCTAATTGGTTACTCAGTTGCCGGACAGACACGAAAGTAGGAGCACGCATCGATTATTGCCAAAAGTACAGTTAGCATGTCAAAAAAAGAGGATAAATATTTTTTAATTTTTTATTTTAAATAATAATTAGATATTTTTTTTCTTTGATAGAGAAATATGGAGAATTTTATAAAAGTATGTAGCGAAAAAAAACGGGCAAAACTTAACATCTATCATTATTTCATCATTAAAGCCATTGCTTTAAATAAGGAACGAATTGACATGATTGATAGAAATATGTGGGAAAATACGTGTCGAAATGTGAATGATATTGAGATAGAATATATGAAAAATTTTGAATTTATAATTAATGTTGAGTCTGAATCTGAAGATAGCGGCGTTAGTGAATAGCGTTAAAATAGAAAATATTTATTACGGTTTAATTTTTTTCTTTTTTTACTAATAAAATAAATGAACAGACTTCTGTACATTAAGTTTTATTAATCATTCTAATAGTTACATAATGAATATATGATATGATCTTTATTAAATTAAGTTGGCAAGCTAGCTCTTGATTGCGAATTCACCTGATGGATGCCGATGTAGTTTAAGTTTCTTGAAAGGGTTTGGAGATTAAAAGTGTAACCATTCAGGTTTTTTACACGACATCGCACCTAAGTGCCTCCCTATTATCAGCGACTTCAGTACAGATCCATATGCCATTATTGGCAACACTAACTGTTCAAAGATTTTGATCTTGAGGGATTTTGGACGGGAAGTCTTTCAAACTCAAACTCAAAATATTATTTATTCAAGTAGACTATTTTTAGCAGCAAAGCATAAAGCAATGAAAATAAGTAAAATAGTCAACCTAGTGATAAATGACACACACATGTACACATCTACTCGTAAGTTCGTACACACGCACACACAGTCACACAATAAACATTCGCCTTCATAATACTGGTAGTAGAAATATTAGCAAAGAACTAGAAGTAAAAAGCCTCACCAACAAAAAGAGCGTACGGTAGATATATGCTCAGATCCTTAGGATCAACGACATTTATATCTAAAAGGAGCTGCATAATATTGTACGGCATCCAGCACAAAGCGAACAGCACCGCCAGCAGAAGGAGAATCCATGCTACACGTTTCCTCTCCTTCATCAGTCTTAAACCCTGCAACAAATCTCATATTAGGTTTTCGTATAATAAAACAGGTTGACAATATACATTATTGCTCCTTATCTTACCACCTCTCTTGATACGTAGAAAGTATAAAAAAAGAGAAGAAGAACAGTGAATGTCATGTTATGTAAAGCGGTAAAAGATATTTTTTTCCCAAAGTTCAAATGAACATGCACCACTGCGTCGACTGAGAAATGTGCAAGTGGGGAATATAAAGACAGTGAGGGGATTGCTTCGACTGTGAAATGTGCAATTGGGGATTATAAAGACAGTGAGAGGATTGCTTCAACTGTGAAATGTGCAAGTAGCCATTATAAAGACAGTGAGACGATTGCTTCGACTGTGAAATGTGCAAGTAGGAATTATAAAGGCAGTGAGAGGATTGTTTCAACTGTGCAATGTGCAAGTAGGAATGATAAAGACAGTGAGAGGATTGCTTCGACTGTGAAGTTTACGGTGAACTTTTTTACTCGGCATGACTATTAGATGCCCTACCGTCTTTGTTATTTTTCGTCTGGTAAAATTACGTTTTTTCCTTAATAACTAGTTAATAAACTTAAAAAGGTGGTAGAATAAAGCGGTATAAAGTAACATTGTAGGTATTTTTAATCTTATATATATTTAGGGTTATTGATTCTTCAATGTTCAGATGATATACACGTGAAAATTAAACAATACTTTCCATTAATGAAGTAGACTAATCATGAATGAATGGATAGAAATTCAACATCCTAAAGGGTTCAAATATAAGAGAGGGTAAAATGAAATTTATTAGATACTAAAAATCTTCACTGATTAACTTGATATCTTGGACTTTCGAAACAATTAAGTTAAAAATTGTATACGTTCATTGCCTATATATAATTTGCTATAATGCCTAGTATTTGATAAATTAAAACCTTTGAATATGTAAGAAAGCTGATTAAACTCAAATTTTATTGAGTAATATAATTTCAACAACTACTTAATTTTACGGTTTATTAGAAAACTTGTGGATGTCAGATGTTGCCGGTATATGAGCTTCGAGTATAACAAATTTTTAAAATATTTAGTGGATTTATACAGCCGTGACAGCATCACACAGACAGACAGTGTATGTTATATGAGTATAGATTATGCTGGTTTGATCGCGATCCAATTTCAAAATAAATATTCTTTATTCAAACACAGGCTGTTTTCAAAGCTTCTGAATCGTCAAATATATAATAGTTAATGTTTTAATCAATTTCAAATTCAAATTCAAAATGTTCTTTATTCAAGTAAACTTGTAAACAAGTGCTTTTGAATCGTAAACTCTACTGCTGGTTCGGAAAACTGTTCCTACCGAGAAGAACCAGCAAGAAACTCGGCGGTTGCTGTTCTCAAAGAATAATTCATATTACTAGTTACATATAGTCATTAATGTCTTGTACAGGGTCGAAGAGTATCTATATCCACGCATTCTTATCGTCTAAATAATTCTCAATAGTATAGTAGGCTTTCTGTATTATCCTTTTTTTAGTAGTTTAAAAAAACTGTTGTAATGGTAAAGTTAAGGTAGATTGCGGAATTTTATTATAGAATCTTATACCCAAACCCACAAACGACTTATATACTTTTGCAAGGCGCAAAGCAGGAATTGCCAGCTTATGTAATCTCTTGAAAAGTCTTCAACTGATAAGGCTAGTATTAATACTAAAGAATCAAATGAATCTAATATAGACCGTCTGTTAGCTTCGAAGAGCTGAAAAAATTCATTTTCTTTTCTAGAATTCAAGACCTCGTGCGCTTTTAAAGACAATCATTTCACAATCTTAATGTTTGCACCGACGAGATTGCTGCTAAAACGCTTTTTGAAAAGTGGTTTCTATTTTATTTGTCTACCCTCAAGTATTATTAAGAGCATTACAATAAAAGAAGTTCACAATGGGAATAAAATACTAACGTCATTTCTGAGCAAACTGATACTCAAAAACTTCCAAGATACATTTCCTAGCTACAATGCTAGCAAAACATTCGAATATGACATTCGTAACTTTTCTGCACTTATTCAACTCTAAGTGGGGTCGGCACATGCTATAAGATGTTGACAGATGATTTGGCTAATAATTTTATGACCGGCCGTCTGCCTGACGTCAACTCACCTCAGTCTCCTTTTAGCACACCTCGGTAAGAAATGAGGGTGGTCTATTCTTCGCAGACGGATACCAAACGGCAGGCCAACTTACTTTAGTCGCCTTTCACGACTCCTCGGTATGGTTTAAGGGTGGTCAACCCTGTATTAGAGATAAGATGTATATTTTGTTTCACAAACACTATATTCTTATAAATGTATTGTGAAGCTACAGTAAGAATACCTATTTCTTTAAATTTATCACGAAACGAGTCACGTGGTTTCATATTATAAATCGTACAGCTCGCTTCTGTAGAAGAAATATTTTTTAAATATCAGCTGTCTTGCCCCACAGCAAGATATTGTACGCCATAATGCTATGAGAAATAGGAAAATAGACAAGTCCTGCTGTTTCAATTTTAGCTAATTGCCTAATCTTCCTAACGGCATAAGCAGGGGAACTAAATTTACCACAAAGATTCGTTATATGGGTTCCCAAATGCAGCTTTACATCCAAGCTCACTCCCAGAAAGACATCTAGTAATATAATATAATCTGAATAAAGAAGGCGTTCAATTTAATTAGTAATAAGTGCGTACGTGTTTAGCAAGTTTTCTTTATATTAATGCAGATCAGTCATGCTCGTTTCGCAATATCGTATAACATGTCTGGATGAGAACTTTATTCGGTACTAACACCGCCCCGTACATAATATGTAAAGTTACTTTAAGTTGGCATGTATTTTAGATGTTTTAATATTTTTGTAATAAGTTTGCAATAAAGTTTTTGTCTATCTATCTATCCTTCTATCTATCGGAAGCATGTAAATAATTTTGTACCCTGTATTTAATTGTATTTAATACTGATACGCTTTGAGCTGCACAGGTATCTTGATAGATTTCCAATTATCGACAATACGAAACCGCAAATTAATCACCCATTCTGTTCGACGTGCAGTCCATTTCAATGGTGCTTCGGTTGTTCGAAACGATTATTGAAATTGTAAATACCAGCATAGAATCACATCCCCCAGCAATAGATTAGATCGTAAGCTTATTTATTCGAGAATTGATACAGAAGGCCTATTATACTGTTGAGGATTACATTAATAATTATTATATGTGGATATACTACTCTTCGACCTCCTGTACACGATAGTATTGACTATTTAAGAATTATTCTGAAAAGAGCAACCGCCGAGCTTCTTACAGGCTCATCTCGCTAGGAAGACCTTTCCGAACCAGCAGTAGAGCTGACGATTCAAAAGGAACAAAAGTAATAATAAAAATTATTTTGCTATAATCCGCGATTCAATATTGTCCGCGATATTCTATCGCTGATTACAGCAAAGTAATTTTTATTACTACTTTTGTATTGTAGATCTCCGCAAAGTAACGCCTAATTCTATAAATGATTCAAAAGGACTTAAATACTAATTGTTGTTGTTGTATTAACTTTATTGAACAAAACTTTATTAACAATTATTACAAAGTAGAAAAGATTTTATTACTTCTAGCTATGCCAGCGACTTCGTCCCCGTGGAAATCAGCATGTCACAATTTTTTTATATAATTCAAATTTTAAACATAAAAGTAGTTATTGTGAATTAACCAAGAGACTGCTATCGCAGTCTTTTTTGTGGTATTCTTATCGATCTACAATTCTCTAGTACATTACTTTAGCGTATCTCTGCTGGTTTACGCAGCGCACGCGCCTCAAGCTCTAAGCAAGTAAGTTTTTTACACAACTGTGCGATCTCTTCAAAACAATTTACATAATACCGATATGTACTATATGCCTAAACCAACCGGAAGTATTGCATTATCTTTTGGTGAAAACCGTACAAAAATTCAGTAGATTTTGAGAAAATCGATTACATACAGACAGACAGGTTTTTGGGGCTTTGTTTTATAATAAGTATAGATTATATAAAAATCGTACAATGGCAGACTTATCACATAAAGGGATGTCTACCAGTTAACCTTTGAGAAACTGATAGGAGAGTAAAATTTTATCAGTAGAGTTTATAAGATTACATGTTTGCTTGAATAAAGAATGTTTTGAATTTTGAAAAAAAAAATGCAAATGATTGTTAAGTTTTAGTAGTAATGAAACATGTATTAGCTAACATGTTACGAGGTAGTGTTAGATTATTCGCAGCAGTGTGAGATAACAATAGCGATGATAAATCACTCACCTGCTGCATGCCCACGTTCCCCTCGTCTATGTCAAAGGGCGGCCGCACCGAGCACAACGTCCTTCCCATACACGCGTACGACATTATAGTAATTGAACCTAGATGGACAGAGCTTCGTTAATAAACGACAACTTATATCACCTGTAGGGAGATATATTGGATCGTTTGCTTTACCAGTTAATGATGGCTTCCCGGCTATATTTGTTATATATTTTTAATTAAAAAGTACTGCCATATTTTGTTAGAAACACATAATATTGTGTTGAATTTTCGGTTAAATTTGTTGAAAGCAAGTTGAGTTTTTTGATCACAAATATATATTTTTTAATTAAAATAAACGACTTGCCTGAACAAGAGTTTCATAGAAGTTTTATTCCAAAGTTTGAACAAAAACGGTTATTCTAGAATGAGCCGCAGTAAAGCATTGTTGAATTTATATAGGGCCGCTAGTTCAAAGACTGCAGCCAAAGTCAATAGGAACGAATCTGCTTATTATTATTTAACTTGCTAGTTTTGGTGGTGTTGCTACATATTGTTACCAAGATGCAAAAAGAGTTCATAATGCATATGTCATAGAGTTCAAAGTCGTATAATCGTCTGGAACATTCATGTTGTTTACAAACCGTGTTCCGTGCCACTATAGACGAGTGCTTCTCAAGTACTAAGAACAGAATATTCTCGAACGATTCGTTCACTATATAAGCGGTCGTATCATTTTCCTTGGGAATTTAGTTTGCGAATAGCGATCCAGAACAAATTAAGAAGCGAAAGTAAAAGTAAAATAAAAGTGACCTTTGTTATCGGACAATGGACTGAATAGTGATTGTAAGTACTTTTTGTAGTGAGAAGCTGAATAAAGTATTTTTAATGAGTCATCAGTTATTTTTTGGCCAAGTCCAAGAATCCTGTACGTAACAGGATAAATCTTATCGTACTCACCAGGTATAGCGTAAACTAAAGTAAAACTAAACGTCCCAAATTGCTTTCGAGTCCCCGGACTCGGCCAATCCTCTGTGCAAAAGTGTACATCTTGGGTTTCTATCTAAAACCAGAACAAATGATTGAAACTTAAAGTTTAAGTTGTAAAACATATAAACGTAATTTTAGTATCATCCATAAATCTTATTTCTTATATGCACAAATATAGCTATTTATAAATGAAAGTGTCCGCTACGTCTCTACGCTAAGTGGTCACAATAGAAAAAATATAGTTGTTTATTTATATATATTTATATATACTATGCTTTTATTTATTTTGTGTAACCACATAATCAAGATACCTTGGTTTTTTACCCTTGTAAATGTAGAAAACACAGAAGCATGTAGAGAAATAAAATTTATTACACTTATGGGAGAAGTTAAATTGAATATTTAACATAAGGCAACAGCTAGTAGCGCAATATATTATAGACGGTAGGTTATGTTTGTTTGAACACGACACTACTATGCTCCAAAGGGACATAGCTATGGAATACTGCGAATGCGTATGAGTGAACGTGCTAAACGAAACTGACTTCGAAATTACAATCTGGGCTACTTGCTATCTTATCCAATTGCGAATCCCATTTCCGTTATTTAACAACTAAGGAAATCACAAATGATGTTTGACTATTTCTGATTTCGACAAATATAACTGGTTATAAGATTTATATTTTTAAAAAGAGCAACCACCGAGTTTCTTGCTGGCTCTTCTCGATAGAAACAGTTCTCCGAACCAGCGGTAGATGTTGACGATTCAAAAGCACTGGTTTACAAGTATACTTGAATAAAGAATATTTGGAATTTGAATTTGAATATATCTATGTAGTGAATTTCTCTAGAGTGTAGATGAGTAAAGGCGATCTTTGAACACCATTATAGCCTCTTCATGACGGTATAAATCCCCTTAATGTCTAGTCAATATGCGGGAAGATGTAAGACCAGCGGATTAAGAAGCTAAGCCTTGTAGAAAGGTTAAATTCTTTCATTAGGAACAGTACATGTTTTAAGAGCATTATGATTTTTTTAACACTTTTATATTTTATATATATTTTTGTGTATCAATATAAGTCCAGTGATTTGGCCATAAAAGGGTAACAGTAGCAGACAGACAGACTATCGCATTTATAATATTCATTACCTATGTAAATTTGCACGCCCATTCACTTCATATCTATGACTTCTTCTTTCTCCTACCCTTATCCCACTCTAAGTGAGGTCGGTACAACATGTTTTCCTCTTCCATTCTCTTCTATCATTCGTCAACTCTGACACTACTCCTTTTATATGCATGTCATACTTCACACATTCCAACCATCTCTTTTTAGGCCTCCCTCTAGTCACATATCCATCCACATTCATATCCAACACTCGTTTAGTTATATGATTTTCATGTCTCCTCATTACATGTCCATACCATCCCAATCTTGCACCTCTCATCTTTTCTATAATGGGCGCAACTTTCATAGTTTCCGTAAGAATAAGAAATGAGTATATAAATCATTTCTTATTTTATCCAATCCACACATCCACCTTAACATTCTCATCTCATTTGCATGCACTCTTCTTTCATCCATCTTTTTCATTGCCCAACATTCTGATCCATACATTACGACAGGTCTTATGACCGATTTATAAATTTTCCCTTTAAGTTTAAGGGGCATTCGGGGGTCACATACTGTTCCTGAGACCTGTCGCCACTTCATCCATCCTGCATTCATTCTATTCCTCACATCGCGATCAATTTCACCGTTTTTCTGTAAAAGCGAACCAAGGTACCTGAAGTCGGAGCAGACTGGCAAAACAACACCATTTAAGGATATTGTCGAAAAATTGGAGGTACCACTGAAATCACACTGCATGTGTTCACTTCATATCTATGACATAAATAGGTAATAACCGTCAACATTTAAACTGCACTACTAAAAATTTTGAAAAAATCTTATATGTAAGTCACATAATATTTGTTAAAAATTTAAATCAAAAATTGACTGATAATAAATGTCATAGTTGGTGAGTAATTTGTTCTTTATAAAAATTAATGCGGAATACGTACGTAACTTACCGAAATATTACTATATGTTTTAGAGATAATTGGCACCGATTCCTTAATAACTGATGCAACCATAAGTAATGGAATGAAAATTAATAAGGCTGCAATCCAGAGCACCAGGAGTAAGAGTAGCGCCTGTCGACGTCCTGGAGGTCGGAGGCGGGGCTCTGGTGATATGGACAGCCAGCGGTCCACTGACATCGTTGTGAGTGTGAACACGCTGGCAGCAACCGCTACACCTGTAGGCAATAAACAAAAATCTTCAACGTACAAAACATGTTAAATGAAATATAAAAAAACTCTTCTTAAGGTTTCGTAACGACTAGATAAGTTGACGTCAGGCAGGCGGCCGGTCGTTAAATACGTAGCCAAATCCTATGACAACATGTTTGTAAAATGTTGTGCCGACCCCACTTAGAGTGGGATAGGGCAGGAGAATGTTGTTGTCTTGTTAAGGCTTAATGTAAGCGTTTGTTAATAAATGAAGACAACACAATACAATAGAATGGGCTTGATTTGAATTATCACGCGCTATTTGTTCAACGTAAATACAACGACATTTTGGTTTCTGTGTGTACAGAGTTCACGCAGCTAACAAATATTGTGTCGAACATCGCTGAATACAGAACAAGAAATAACTAAAATCCACACTGGTAGTTTCACAGGTAACCCGAAAAATTTCCACGTAATTAGGTACAAGTTCAGCTTATAAACCTTCAATTTTTCCTTTAAGACTGGAAAGAACACATACTAAATATAATTTTCCTACACATGTTTGGAGGAAAAATCAATGATGGGGGTTGAACTATTTGTATATAAGACTGCTTGCTTGGGCGGTGCGGCGCATTATAGCATCATCAGGAGAATAGTCTCCTGATGATGCTTCGGTTACGGGGCGAAATGATCGTAAAGATTATCGTAGTGAATATTTGTAGTGCTTGTATCGTGTGTGTTGATGGTGGCGTTTTATAATACGTGTGGTAACTGGTCCTTCATGTACAAAATATGTGAATGTTGTCTACATAATAGATTTTCTTAACAACGCGGATTAAAGCAAAATGATTGTATCATAACATCTCATTGTCATTTTCCTGCCCTTATCCCACTCTAAGTGGGGTTATTTGGCTAGTCATTTTACGACCGACGAAGATTTCTACAATCTCTTTTACATCTCCTGCCTATTTAAAATCTGTCCGAACTAGATGCTGTTCCTGTTCTGTCTACCCACACAACTCTCTTTCTCCTAAAAATCACATTCCCTTCATCATTACATATTCCAATCATCCCATTTTATGCATATTATCTTATACTCTATTTTCTCACTATTTAAAAATCATTCATAGAAAGAATTAAGCGTTACTTTGCGGATTTTCATAATATTCAAATTCAAAATATTCTTTATTCGAGTAAACTTGGTAACAAGTGCTTTTGAATCGTCAACTTTACTGCGGGTGCGGAAAGCTGTTGCTGCCGAGAAGAAATACAAAAAGTAATTAAAATATTATTTTGCTATAATCCTCAATATTAAAAAATATATTTAATGCTAAATGTAGAGTGAAAAGCGTGGTCGTGGAGTCTATCTTTTGACGATGCTACGGTTACGGGGCGAAAAGATTGTTTAGATTGTCGTAGTGAATGTTTGCAGTGCTTGTGTATGGATATAGTTACGTATAGAACATTTAAAATATTAAAAGAAGTTTCTGCTTTTCAAGTACGTCGGCTAAATTAACTGAGCTTCCGAAGTCGATCGAGAACAGTTTTGCTTTAAACGAAATTTAAGAGGTATTTTGCTGGGGCGAAAGCTTTTGTTAATTTTATAAATCAAGTCATGAACAGCTGTTGCAATGCGGACTTATTGAGTTTTACGTTTATATCCTTTAATAATCGTGTCTAAGTCATATGAAACATATGTTTTTTTTTTTTTTTTTAATGAAATAGGATGGCAGACGAGCATGCAGTTCAACGATATCACCGCCGCCCACGACCTCTCGCAGAGCGAGTGTGCTGCCGACCTTTAAAAAGGTGGAAAATACGCTTTTTGAAGGTATTTATGTCGTACCGTTCCGGAAACACTGCTGGAGGGAGATTATTCCATAAAATGGTGGTGCGCGGAATAAAATTATTGGAAAACCGAACTGTAGTGGATCGCCACGCATCCAGATGGTAAGGATGATATTGTAACCTGTGACGTACAGTGCGGTTATGGAATTTGGCGGCAGGAATCAGTTCGTGTAGCTCACTGGAACACTCCCCATGAAAGATGCGGTAGAAAACGCACAGTGAAGATACGTTTCTACGCATCGCCAAAGAGTCCAGCTGATTGCTGATCACCTGGTCCCGATAATGCGAGCTGCTCTGCGCTGTATGCGATCGAATGGCTTTAGTTGGTACTGGGGTGCACCAGCCCAGAGATGAGAACAGTACTCCATGTGAGGCCGGACTTGTGCTTTGTACAGCGCTAGTCTGTGGGCCGGCTTAAAGTACTGCCTCGCTCTATTGATGACACCCAATTTTTTGGAGGCCAACTTAGCCTTCCTTTCCAAGTGATCGCGATACTTGCAGCTATTAGAGATGTCTAGACCCAGTATTTCAATACTAGTCGAGCCACTTAACAGAACATTCTCGAAAGACGGAGACACGACAAACGGTGATGTTTTTGTGGTTAACGCACAAACTTGTGTCTTCTGGGGGTTAAATTGTACTAAATTCAATCTACCCCATTCCGAGATCTTCCGTAAGGTAGTTTCAACAGAAGACACAAGATTTTTTCGACACTCATCAACCTTTTCCCAAGAGAGTCCTGCGCAGCCGGTGTATATGGCATCCACTGTACTGTCATCTGCATAGCAATGAATGTTAGGATCATCTAACATGTCATTGATATGCAGAAGAAACAGTGTAGGGGATATCACGCAGCCTTGAGGAACACCAGCATTCACCGGCTTGGGATTCGAGCAAAATCCATCGACAACGACACGTATGCTACGGCCAGTGAGAAAGCTGGAGATCCAAAGGCGCAGATTCTCTGGAAGCCCATAGGAAGGTAATTTCGAAAGAAGTGCCCTATGCCACACACGATCGAAGGCTTTCGCCATATCCAGGCCAACTGCAAGGCCTTCTCCCTTGCTTTCTATAGCCGCTGCCCAACGGTGAGTCAGGTAGACCAGAAGATCACCAGCTGATCGACTATGTCGAAAACCGTATTGACGGTCGTTGATCAACTCATGATTCTCAAGGTAAGACAGAAGCTGGCGATTGATAATCATCTCCATAACTTTGGAGATGAGGGAGGTAATGGCAATGGGCCTGTAGTTAGCTGGATCAGAAGCATCACCTTTTTTACGGATCGGATGGATAAGAGCTGCCTTCCACGTATCCGGGACTATGCCTTGTGAGTAGGAGAGCCGAAATAGACGCGTTAGCACAGGAGTCAACTCGGGAGCACACATTCGAAGCACAATTGGAGAGATACCGTCTGGCCCACTCGACTTATGAATGTCCAAAGAGAACAGAGCTCGCCGAACAGCTTTTTGGCTGAACTTAATATCAGGCATTGAGCTCTTACACCAAGGGATAGTAGGTGCTGGGTTTCCTTGGTCATTCAAAGTAGAGTTTGACGCAAAGAAATCGCCCAAAAGATCGGCTTTCTCCTTTGCTGTATGAACCAGCGCATTATTCTCCGTGCACAACGGTGGAAGTGAAGGTTTGTCGAAGTTACCAAGCGCCGCTTTGGAGAGTGCCCAGAACCGACGCGTTCCAGATGGACATTGCTCAAGCTTCTCACCAATTTTGACGATATACTTAAACTTCGCTCTAGCAACTTCCCTTTTAAAGAACCTGGAGGCACGGTTGTAATTCCTCTTGAGTAAAGTGGAGTTAGAATTACCTCTAGCCAACGCTTCAACCCAGGCCTGATATGCGACTCGTTTGCTATCTGCAGCTGCCTTGCATGATTCACTGAACCAAGGTTGCGATCTACCACCGATTGGTATTACGGAGTTAGGTATATAATACTCCATACCTAGCAGAACCAATTCGGTAACAGACGCACCACAAGATTTAGGATCATTAGTGGAGAAGCAGACTTGCTTCCATGGATAAGACGCATAAAAGGAACGCAAACCATCCCAATCTGCCGATTTGTAGTGCCAGACACGTCGTGTCGCGAGTGATCTGCGGCGGGGACGTGTAATAGGCACTACACACTTAACCAGGCAATGGTCAGAAGACCTTAGAGGAGCATCGACCGAGATTAGGTAGTTTTGGGGATGCGTGGTCAGGAAGAGATCCAATAAGGAGGCGTTTTGACCATCCACGTCTGGGATTCGCGTAGGCTCTTTAACCAGTTGGGAAAAACCATTCGCCATTGCAAAGTCAAATGATGCTCTCCCGGCGTGGTCTGTGATGTTCGAGAAGCCAAGCCATTCAGCATGGTGTGCATTAAAATCACCAAGAACTACGATTTCAGCAGAGGGAGACTGTGAGAGTATATCGTCAATAGCCGCTTGTAAATGGTCCATAAGCCTATCCGTTTCCGCATTACCATTATGGGACCTGTAGAGGCATGCATAAACCCTGACATGATCGTCACAGGTCACGCGTCCCCAGATGGTAGACATGTTCCGACCATCAAAATTGCCAAGGCGTTGAAAGCATATATCTTCCCTTACGAACACAGCAACCCCGGCATGAGGCACAAAGTTATTTTCGAGTTTGTAGCCGGGGTAGTGTAAGTACGTTGTGTCGCTCGGACGTGATATCTGCGTTTCCGTTAAAAATAACAAGGCTGGCCTAGATGACTCGAGATGGTAGTGGACAGCGTTTAAGTTGGAATGTAGGCCTCGGATGTTACAGAAGTCCACATTGTGAGTAGGATGTGATGCCGCAGTGTTATTTCCTCGTCTGCCATTGACTTTCAACGTTTCGTTGCCCGCCCCAGAATACGATGGGCAGCCCGAGCGAGATTGCTCAGGGAGGGATTCTCCGACTCTGTCAGAGTCGGTACCCTCCTGGGGTATTAAAACTCTTTTTCGAACCGTTGTCATATTTGGGGAAGGCAAGGGGGAAGGGCACCGGAGCTCAACACTCACCTTTGCGAAACGAAGCAGCAAGCCGCTCCTTCACGCTGGTTTTCTGTGTGAGGGTGGTATTAAACCGGTCGAGTCTGCCCATTCGGTTAACCAACATATGTTGGCAACGTGACTCTACCACCATAATAACAAATATATGTATGTAGAAATAAAAGCACATAGAAACCTATCTACAAATAAAGAACTGTGATAGCCCAGCGGTGAGACCGTTCAACTCTCTTGAGAGAATCATGGGTTTACAACCGGGCAGGCACTAATAACTTTCCTGTTAAAACTCATGTGCCTACTTGATAATTGCAAATTATCTAATTGATAATGTCTCTATTATATTCTATGGATATGTGTAATCTACCAAACCGCGTTGGATCAGCGTGGTGGGTTTTAGCTCCAAGGTTTTAGCTTCTTGGTGCATGACCTTACACGAATCCTGCATGTATCAGGTATGAGAACGGATAGTATACTCTACATACATTTTCCTTCTTCGCGGACTATAATATTTTCATTACTCTTCTATGTCCTTTGTCTTTATAATGCCGTGTGGTATCCGGCTGAGTAGAATAGACCACCCTCATTTCTTACCGAGGTGTCGTAAAAGGTGCCTAAGGTAAGTCGACCTACCGTGTGGTATCCAGCTGAGGAGAATAGACCACCCTCATTTATTACCGTGGTGTCGTAAAAGGCAAATGAGGTTAGTTGACGTCAGGTCTTTTTTATCGAGGTGTCGTTAAATACAACATAGGTAAGTTGACGTCAGGCAGGCGGCCGGTCGTTAAAAACGTATCCAAATCGCGTGACTACATGTTTACAACATGTTGTGCCGACCCTACTTAGAGTGGGATAAGGGCAGGACGATGATGATGTCCTTTGTCTGCATAAATAAGCATTATATAAAATTATCGCAATATACCTTGTATATAATTGACGATCTTGCACACCGTGTCCCCGTAGAACCAGACCAGCGTGATGGCCTTGCTGAGCTGTATGGGCATACATATTCCTGTCACCAACAGGTCTGCTGCAGCGAGGTTCACCAGGAAAATGTTCGTGACACTGTAAACAAGGTGCCATTCTTATTAAGACGGCATTATTCTACCTTTAGTTGTGATTGGTATTACAGAAGGGCAAACAGGAAAAATTTGTACTATGTAAGGAGGAATTTAAGCAAAAAAGCAATCTTAGTTCATTTCATTTAGATTCATTTCATTAGAATTTAATTTAGATTTCATTTATTTCATTTATTTCATGTAGATGAAACACCATTCAGCTTAATACTTCGGGCGAAGCAACGTTGTTACATGTCAAATTTGATAAACGCTAATTGACACAACGTTTATACACGTCGGCAAAGTAATGCGTTTCTTTAAATTAGTGATGGGTAGCTTGCGAGCTAAAGAGAACAAAGATATTTATATAATTTAAAGAATCACCCGTTATTTTACGGAGATCCATAATACAAAAGTAATAATAAAATTATTTTGCTATAATCCGCGATAAAGTTAATGAGAAATATATATGACGAGGCTGGTGCCCCAGTATTGTTTTTAGAAATAGTGACATCGGCGTTGCCGACGTCACTACCATCATTATTACGGAGTGGCTCCATTTCACGAATAATTAAAACGCTTTTACTTTGACCACTATTTACTCTTAAGTGGCTAACACATTAAAATAACAAATTAGATGTACACTGTTCGAGCACCGACCGACAACAATGCCAAATTGCTCCGGCAGTCGACTTTTTATATCAACAGTGTAGTGGGGCGACCGTCGTGATTCACTTGTTTACGCCAATCAGAACACGTGCAGTGATGACGTAACTCGTCGCTGTACTTTTGCGCCGATACGACCATTCTGACCGGCAGTGCGTGCTCTGCACTGGCCGTGCTTTTGTTGTCTTACTGATGAGTAGGTATTCCCTGTAACTAGTAATTGTTTATCTTTTACTTCGGTATCTGTGCACCTCGTTAAATTATATTGGGGCCTACACTGTGGTAGGGTATTAGTATAGCGTACACTGTGGTATTATGTTGTTACGTACACTGTGGTACCATGTTGTTACGTGCACTGTGGCACTATTTTGTTACGTACACTGTGGTACAATGTTGTTACGTACACTGTGGTACAATGTTGTTACGTACACTGTGGTACAATGTTGTTACGTACACTGTGGTACAATGTTGTTACGTACACTGTGGTACAATGTTGTTACGTACACTGTGGTACTGTTTTGTTACGTACACTGTGGTACTCTCGTACACTGTGATACTATGTTGTTTGTGTGGTTATTAATTCAGATAGATAATAAAACATACCCTGAGTGTTTAAAGTGTTGATTCCTGGTTGTCTTGTTCGTTCCCATTGGCTTGTGAAGTGGATGGCGTAGGTTCATTAGTTGTTACTGAAGCGTCGCCCACTCCCGCCGATACGGTTAACTGATTTGCAGGTTGAGGTGCTCGGCGAAGTTGATCATGTGCAACTTTTTTTTGGCGTCCTTTTCCAACCACCTTTTTGACGAGATAGCGATCATTGTCTAAGATTCGTGTTATCTCGTGTGGTTCGCTGAACTTTAAATCCAGCGAAGTTTGGTTGCGAGGATTATTTTTAATGAGGACGTAATCGCCACGCTGATCTGATTGATCCTCGCTTTCCTTGAATCGAAGCGTATTTTGTCCTGCTCTGCGTTTCGAATCATCTTTTGATGAACATGGTTAGTGAGGGCTCCTATATTAATTGCCTCTTCATCAATGTTGACAAGCGTGAGCAGCTCAGGGGGTACACAATGTTTGCGTTGAGTAATTAAGGTGAGTGGAGCAACCCCCGTCACACGATGAGGGGTACAGTTTAATGCCAACTGGAGTTCTTCAAGCATCGTGTGCCACTCTTCTGTTTCGTAGTTTTTGATCATAGTTAGGGCATTTTTTTACTGTAGCAACCACGCGTTCTACTTGCCCGTTTGCTCGGCTAACACCTGGTGCTATAGCATGGATCTCTATACCTGTTTGATCACAATAGATTTTAAATTCACCCAGAAATTCCCTTCCACCGTCAACGATGACTTGTACTGGGGTGCCAAATAGGTGTACTGCACGCTTCAGTGCGGCCAAGGTTCCATGTGTATTCTTATTGGTCGTGTGATATAAGAGCACATATTTTGTAAAGGCATCTATTGTGACAATTACATACTCTTGGTCATTGGGTGTTCCCAATTTGCCAGTTATATCCATGTGTATGACTTGAAATGCAGTAGTTGGTTTTTGGATCGGGTGCATTTGAGCTTGTATTGCACCGGACGTTCCTTTTGAAGTTCTGCAGATTACACAGTTTTCTACAAATTTTCTTATATTTGTGTTCATGTTGCTAAACCAGTAGCTGTCTTTAATTTTCAGTAACGTCTTTTCCCAACCGGGGTGTTTCAATGCAGTATGGAATGAGTTTATTAAACTCCACTGAAATGACTTAGGAACCACTGTGCAACGTTTTTGCCCAAAGATTGGATCCTGGATTATACGTTTGAGAACATTGTCTTCTAGTACATAGTCGTTGTTGGGGATGTCACTGGTCATATTATCCATAATGGCTCGTAGTGCTTCATCACGTCGTTGTTCAATTTTTAGCCAGTTGAGCTCCCTGGTCATCATGTTTACTGTAAGTTCTGCTGGATTTCGACTGAAGTAGTCAGCGTGTTGAAGTTGTTGACCCTTACGATATTCAATATCAAAATTATAGTTTTGAAGAAATGCCCACCAGCGATGGATCCTCGGAAGCAGATCTTTCTTATGTTTTGAGGCCTTTAGTGCGTTACAGTCAGTTATGACAGTAAACTTTCGTCCATAAAGATATTGCTTGAAATGTTTTATTGCTCGAACCACTGCCAGAGTTTCTAACTCGTAAGAGTGATAGCGACTTTCAGTTTCAGTGGTTCTTAGGCTCATGAATGCAATGGCGTGCTGCCGTCCTGCAATCACTTGTACCAGTACTGCTCCAAAACCCAAACTACTGGCATCTGTGTATAATAGAATTGGAGCCTCTTCTTGGAAAAGGGTAAGTGTTGGAGCCGTTGTCAAACACTGAATGACGTCTTCTCTTGCAGTTTCATGTCGCTCATTCCATACCCATTTAGCTCCTGGTTTGGTAAGCTCGTATAGTGGTATTAATTTTCGTGAGAAGTCTGGGATGAACCTCCTGAAATAGCCAGCCAATCCACAGAATTGCCTTACTTGTTTTGGTGTTGTTGGTGTAGGTGCTTTTACTAGTGCATCTATTTTACGTGGACTTGGCTGTACTTGTCCGTTTGATACCACATTGCCTAAATATTCAACTGAGCGTTTAAAAAAACTGCATTTATCAGCGTTAATGGAGAAACCAGCATCCTGAAGAGCTATGAGGATACGTTCAATATTAGATAATCCTTCAGCAACCGCTTCACATTTACTTAGTATGTCATCTACATAGACTTGAGCTGCATTGCCCAATAATGAATTCAGGGCTCTATTAATGCATCGCTGATATACCGAACACGCATTACTCAACCCGAATGGCATCGTTAAATATTCGTATAGTCCATCTGGCGTGACAAAAGCAGTCTTTTCAATTGATGATTCTGCAATAGGTATCTGATGAAAGCCTGCTGCCATATCAAAAGTCGTGAAGAATTGTCCTTTAGCCAGTTGATCAATTTGATCCGAAATTAATGGTAGTGGGTAATGGTCACGTAGCGTGTTAGAGTTGAGCTCTCTATAATCCACACACATACGGTCATCACCATTCTTCTTCTTCACTAGAATAATGGGACTCGAATATGGAGACTTACTTTCTTGTATAATGCCATGCTGCATTAATTCTTTCACTATGTTACGTACTTTTTCCCGTTCAATAGGACTGAGTCTATACGGTCTTCGTTCTACGTATTTGTCTGGATTCTTTAAACGGATTTCCAGTTTTCCAGTCTTGACACGAGTAGTTGGATATCCCCTGATAAATAGGTGTTGATACTTGTTCAATAGTGTTCGTAATATTGTAATATCTTCTTCATTCGTAAGATCACAGTCCAATTTATCGAAGACCGGATTCATGCTTTGAACATGATTGATTTTTCGTTGGTGTGTTAACGTTGTTCCGTCTGAGTTTATTATCATCGTAAGGTTCGTATTCTTTATCAAGTTCATGCCTATCAGTATATCTGTCGTCATCTCATAGTCCGCTACTATATGGAACTGTAGTTCAATGTTGATGTCATCAATGTTCACAATTGTCACCAGCGTGGTTATTGAAAGTACAAGAAATTGTCCAATACCCTTCAAGTAATTTGAACTTTCAATTCTTTTTCCTGGTAATTGAGAAGCTATGGACTCTCGTATGAGTGAGCATTCAGCTCCACTATCAAAAATTGCCTTAAAAGTCTTCTGTCCGATCTTCACCTTGATAGGAGCTAGTTTAGATCCAGAAATGAAATTTACGTTTGATGATGATAATAAACGTTCTCTCTTAAAGCAGGTTTCAAAAGAATGCCCCGGTATTCTGCAGAACGAACATATTGTCTTGGTGGTCTGGTTAGTGGTTACCTCCTTATTAATGGTTTCAGTTTTTGTGTTGTTCCTTTGTTCGGGCTTCGAGTCGATGGGCTTATGGTAACATTCACTGGTATTGTGATTAGATCTTTTACAGATTCGACAGGGTATACCTGATGGATTTGCGTTCAAAAAACGTGGTCGCTTATTTGGGTTTTGATTGCTGGAATTTGGGTGAAAACGCTTCGTTGTTCTTATTGATGATGCAACAGATATTAGTTCAGGTACTGTTGTAGCCCTTGCGTTTAATAGCTCTATTCGGAGCTTTTCATCACCTATGCATCCAATGACTGCCTCAACAGCATCTTCATTTGGTAACTTGTCTTTTGTGACTCTCTTCCATAGGACCCACGCTCGCGACAAATACTCAGAAATGTCCTTAGAGGAGTCGTAGATGTGTTCTCTGAAGCGAATGATGTCTCTGGAATAACGGTTTTCTGGTTCAAAAGTTGTTATAAGATTATTGCGAAGCTCAGACCATGAGGCTGTTGTAACCATCCAGTCATCCACCCATAACTTCGCTCTCCCCTTGAGCAGGCTGCCAACCTTCATACGTATGTCAAAATCACTGAATTTGTAGGCTTCAATGGCATTATCAATATGTTGACACCATTCACGTATCCCCACGTTTGTATCAGGATCAAACGAGGGTAGGTAAACATCATTGATGCGTATTTTTGCTTCTTGAGGTTTACTCAATCGTTCCGACATCTGCTGCATCACTTGCATCATTTGCAAAATGAATTGCGGCGGCATATTGTTTACCGGTGCGTTGAACCAGTTAAATTGTGGTTGTTCTTGTTGCATCATGTTACCATTATTGTTCGAGGTATGTACTCCAGGCTGCAATTCCCTTGCATTATCAGGTTGTTGAGCGGAAGTGGCAGGTGATCCCACTTCTGATGACGAGGCTGGTGCCCCAGTATTGTTTTTAGAAATAGTGACATCGGCGTTGCCGACGTCACTACCATCATTATTACGGAGTGGCTCCATTTCACGAATAATTAAAACGCTTTTACTTTGACCACTATTTACTCTTAAGTGGCTAACACATTAAAATAACAAATTAGATGTACACTGTTCGAGCACCGACCGACAACAATGCCAAATTGCTCCGGCAGTCGACTTTTTATATCAACAGTGTAGTGGGGCGACCGTCGTGATTCACTTGTTTACGCCAATCAGAACACGTGCAGTGATGACGTAACTCGTCGCTGTACTTTTGCGCCGATATATATAATGCTGAATGTAGACTGGACTATTCGTTTTCTTACCTGAAACATGCACCATTCGTTAAGGCACATGCAAAAATCTCGACCACCGCCACCACAATACAAAAGCAGTACAAAACCTTAAAAGCTAGACATATGCTGTCGCGGACTTAGACTGTATTGGACTAAGACTAGGACTAGGATTGTAGAGGGGAACAATTGTGTAAATAATCATTTTTAAATAATTTTCGCCTTTTTTAAAATTTTATTGCTGCTCTTCTCCTATTCATCTTAGCGTGATGTTATATAGTCTAAAGCCTTCCTCGATTAATCTTACACTCAAAGAATTTTTCAAATCGGTCTAGTAGTTCCTGAGATAAGCGCGTTCAAACAATCAAACAAACAAACTCTTCAGCTTTATATATTAGTATAGAAAATGTGTCGTACAAAAAACCCATAAGCGCCGCTCAAAGTGTGAAGTTGAGTTGCATATTTCTGCTAATAACTATGACGTACTGCCATTAATAATTCAAAGCTAAAAGATTAAAAACATAGACTGTTTTAGCTGCGTTCACAACAATAACTTTATTTATGTAAGAAAATGTTTATTATTCTAGGCGTCCCTATAGACCTCCAGAAATGGAAAAATATAAATCAATCCACATGACAACTTTTCAAACGTTAACGGACGAACGAACAAACGTACCGTAAGGAAATGGGCGGGAAAAAATTGCTTAGCTTAATATCTAGCTAGCTCTATTCTGAACAGTAGTGTAAATAAATCATTTTTAATAAATATTTTGTATGAAGTCAATATATTTTAAAACTTAAGTCATCAATAAAAGTAGAATCACATTCTACGTCTAAAAGCTTTTAGGAATTACGAATCAATTACAGTAGAAGCTTTAGCGTCTCAAGCTTTTAGGAATAAGGCAAAGTTAGTAAAAATTAAAAAATATTCCGAACTAAGTTCTAGTTGAGATTTTTTGACCGTAATTCCTTCAATAACGCGTAATCTCTCGTAATACTTTGCGATGGTATAGCTTATTTATCGAATGGGTAATTTGTAAGTCTTAGGCTAAATCCACCAATTTTTCCGCCATCGTGTAATAAAATCGAGATCGAAAATTTGACGGCAATTGGGTATTACTTAGTAATAATCCGTGTCTAACGAAAATCTATGTTACGCTGAATATATATACGACAAAATCACATTGCGATCAATAGCTGAGGAGTCTCAAAATATCACGGTTACCGGACGAAACATTGTGCTATTAGTGCATAGTTATGCATTTATGAAATGTGAAAAATTATTTTGTAACTATAATCGATTTATAATGCTCTACTTTCTAAACATTTTAAAAAGGCATTGTGTAGTGTGTACATAGTCTATTTATTAAAGTTACATTGCACTTGACAAATCGATTCTATTAAATGCCCTCGGTTTCCTCTTTTTTAACTACTTTTTTCTTGTTTTTTTTAAATAAGATATGCCGCGCTACACATTTTTATAGAATTTTGCATACAAAGCAACAACAAAAAAAGAACAAAAAAAGCAAAATTTTATTCGTACTGGTCTACTTTAATAGGTTTTTATTCTAATTAATTAAAAATTAATTAATTTAAAAAGCAATTTTGAAATATAATAGTAAAAAAAAAATATTACTAAAGATCGATTTTTCGATACTAATTAATCGATTTTTACAAATCAATTTTTCTTTAAGGAAGATTACTTAATAATTGATTTTTACGTCCCTAGTGTTATGGTAGTTCTTTTTACGAATTCTGTATGTATAAGGTATAAAAGCGGGAACTGTTAGGTATTGGAACAGTTTTTTTCTAATTTTAATTTTTTTAATTAGAAGTCTTTTTCGATTACACAATTTGGAGGCTATGATAATGTATTTAATTTATTTCCTCTATGAAAGTGAAGTTCTAGTGCTTATCTCCCAATCCAAAGCCATGGCAGTTTGGCAACACATTCGCTAGTCGAACGCCGACGCGCCCTCTCGCGACCAAAAGAACTCACGCGATCGGCAAGCCGCCCTGTCGATTTATCACCCCCTGTGATTTTATCGAAGTTTACCTATAATTCATTGTTCTAACATTCTGTGTGTGTGTGAGATACTCCCTATACAATCTCGTGAACTAAAAACCTTATGGACGTTTCCTGTTATGGTGTAAATAGGAGAAAGCCGGCCCTTACACCGCTGTGGGCCCTGAAACGGTCTAGGAGAGTAAAGGTAGGTGCTAGGCTCTATATCCTGACCCGAATTTCATACCTGCAGGTTGTGTATTCTTATATTTTGTCGTAGTTAATCATATTCCAAGCGGTACCATATTTTTTACACAAAACGGCGGTCGCCGCGGCGTTAGATATTTACGAGATATAATTATTTCTGAACTTCAAAGAACATTGGAACTTTTTCTGATGAAGAGCAGTTTTGTGCGCATATTCCAGACTTAACCGCTCAACATCGCAAATTTACTTTAAAAACATTAATTAAGTCAAATTTGTTTTGACAGAGAAGAACAATTTAAAATTAGAAACCATTTTAATGATTGTTAATTCTACATTTTAATGCACGTAAATAAAATTAAAAAAGCGGATGAAGAGCAAAGACGTATGAGTACATTCCGTCGTCAATCAATCAGTTTTCAAGCTAGCTTTAATATAAATATAATGAATTTCCAACTTTGCCATTACCGCCATCGTTCATTCGTCGTTCAGCAATCGTATTATGATTTCTTTCGTTCATTATTTCACGATAATGGTACTTACACGGACGTCGAGAAGTTTCCTTATATTTTACTTTCCTTAAATAACGAATTAATCACTTCCAATAACTGAGGATAATTATTGAATTGCATTAGATATTTTAGTGTCTCGTTAACGAGCGAGTAAATGCATCTAAATATCTAGATCGAATTATAGATATTACACCGTGTTCAGAAAAATTATCGAGTTTACGTAATTTACCTAACACATATCACGAAAACATTGAAGCGTTAGATGCGATGCTTTTTCTCTTAAGTCATTGGAGTTTCATTTTATTAAATATTCTACTACGTAAAATCCCGACGTTCAGGCGTAAACGTTTCGAATTATTATTAACAAATCCATCCGATGTTCCTACCGTGCATATATTTATTATTTTTTTAGAACGGGAGTTATCTGCCATTGATATTGCCGGTTATTCTATCGAAACCGCGGGTATTAAGAAAACAAATAACTTGGCGCGAGCGGTCCAAACGCGTCGCTCATTCGCAGTAATTCAGTAGAGTCTACTAAAAATCATACCAAAACGCCACCTTATTCTCAGAGCAATAAGGTTTGCGTTTGTTGCGGTGATTATCATTCCTTATCCAAATGTACTGAGTTTTTGAAGCTTTCGCAACAAGACCGAAATTCGTTTGCACAAAATAAAAGTATTTGGTATAATTTTATCCATATCGGTGACGATAGACGATTTGGGTATAAGATAATAAAATTCCGAAATCAATTTTCGCCATGCCATTACAGCAGTTTAAAACCACTGTTAAAAAGAGGCTGATACAGAAAGCCAACTATACTGTTGAAGATTACTTAGATGATAAGGATGTGTGGATATAGGTGCACTTCTACCCTGTACAAGACAGTAATAAATAAATGTAACTAGTTCTAAGATTTATATTTTAAAAAGAGCAACCGCCGAGTTTCTTGCTGGCTCTTCTCGGCAGGAACAGCTTTCCGAACCAGCAGTAAAGTTGACGATTCAAAAGCACTTGTTTACAAGAGTACTTGAGTAAAGAATATTTTGAATTTGAATTTGAATAGACAACAATCGAATCGAATTTTTACCATTTTTACCATTACAGCAGTTTAAAAACACTAATAACAAGACTAATACAGAAAGCCTACTATACTATTGAGTATTACTTAGACGATAAGAATGCGTGGATATAGCTACTCTTCGACCCTGTACAAGACATCAATATCAAAGAAATCAATATGTAACTAATAATAAGAATTATTCTTTGAAAAGAGCAACCGCCGAGTTTCTTGCTGGTTCTTGAACTCATTCCATTGTTCTAACATTCTGTGTGTGTGTGTGACTTTTGTGGACAGTCTCGTGAACTAAAAACCTTATCGATGTTTCGTTTTATGGTGTAAATAGGCGAAAACTAGCCCCTACACCGCTGTGGGCCCTGAAGCGGTCTAGGAGAGGAAAGGTAGGTGCTAAGCTTTATATTTCTACTAAGAAAACTATACTTGTTCGGGTAATGCTTTGCTTTGCGATTTTGTCGTATCACCTTATGATGCTTCGGTTGCGGGGCGAAACAATTGTTGCGTTTGTGATAGTGAACGTGTGTAGTGCTTGTGTGTTGTGGTAGCAGTGGTGGAGGTTTATGCATGTGTTTAACGAATGCTGCATGTTTCTAGTATGAAAACGAATAATGCATTCAACATTTAGCATTATATATATTTCCTATTTACTTTATCGTGGATTATAGCAAAATAATTTTATTATTACCTTTTATATTATGGATCTCCGCAAGTAACGCTTAATTCTATAAATTAGAGAATTTAATTTTTAGAAATGCCATACATTTTACATAAATAATTTAAGAAATAGGTCAATGAAGATATAAAGAAATATATCGTTCCAATTAAAAAAAAAAGATACTGTTTGGTACTTATGCACAACTCAAAAAATATAGGTACTATCACTTTAGTTTTACAGATTTTCGGAAAATAATGTGTCAATCCTACAAATCGTATAACCAGATAAGTTCAAACAACAAGATCAATGTCCTTGTTACCGTCAGAAGTAACTTCAAAGGGATTAATTAATAACCTGTCTTAATAGAAGGACCTAAAATTTGCCTTCCCATTATCAAAGATTACGAAACAGACGTTGGGGAGATAAGGGGATTCGTCGGATTAATGAGGCACGAAATTACTAGTCTGAGGCATCGACTCAACGAGTGTATCGCAACAGGTCCGGTCTAATATAATATCCGGTATAAAATAATAAGCTTTATTTAGTCCATACATTTACAATCACAAACCATTAACTAACATTAAAAATAAAAACTTCATTAAAAAAAAGTAAATTCATTCAATTATTTGAGTGATAGTAGCATATCTTGACTGCAGTCCGCTACGCACCAAGATGCAACGATTAATTTGTAACCATCAATCAAATTGTAAAAAAAATTATTTGAAAAGATTATCCGCCGAGTATCTTACTTGTTCTTCTCGGTAGGAGCAAACTTTCCAAATGTGATAGCTTCTTTGAAAACATTTGACGATTCAAAAGTACTGAAAACAGTCCACTTGAATAAAGAATATTTTGAATTTGAATTTGAGGTTATTTGTGATTTATTACGGAAAATTTCATGTTTATCGGTGCATAACTTTGACTGGCCCGTTGGCGCTGTTGGTAGTGACCCTGCTTTCAGCTCTGCGGGTCGTGGGTTCGATTACAAACAAATTGTTGGTTCTTCGAGCCTGGGTGTGTATTTGTATTTAAGTATGTATTTAAGCTTACATATTTAGTATATCTACCAGTTGTCCGTCACCCATAACACAAGTATTCAGTTACTTACTTTGGGGACCGACGACCGTGTGTGTAAGTGTCCCATATTTTTATTTATTTATTTATTTATTATAACTATCGAAATGGTCAGTATGCAGATATCCGTATTTAATAGAGCTGGGCGTTTTTTCCCGAAACCGTTATAAAAAACATTTTCTTACTGCGTAACGAAAAAACGGGTTTTTCTCTACAGCAGAAACCGTTTATAAAAAACTAGTTGCGGTCGTCTCGCTACTCGATAGGCCGTCATATATCGAAAGACAAGCACGCAACGATAAATGCGTGGACAATTTTCCCGTTATCTCGCTCACACCTTGCATAAATACGGTTATAATAAGCGAGACGGAGCGATCACTCTCCAAAGTCGTTTCATCAAACAGTTTCAAGGAACATACTGTTAAAATATACCTTGGACATATAGAAATAAAGCTGATATTTCTTTAACACATATACGTAGCTTTATAAACCAGTTTCTTTAGTTTAGCAGTTCTTCATCGGACCTATGGAACCGGTAAGTGTCATAGGTTCATGAACAATCGATCAAATAAATATTAAATGTTGTATGCGTCGAAAACTAGGAGGCGCTTTACTTTATTAGCTCACGCTATCGAGTATGCAACCAAAATAGTATAAATAAGGTGAACGATTTTATAAGAGCAAGATTCGGCAATGCTTCCGCGCTCGCCCACTCTCTCGGTGACGCTGTAAAAGCAATTAGGGCTAAAAGCATTAGTTAGTGTTCGAAAAAAAAACGATTTGGCATATTTCACCTTTATGTCTAGATAAAGTCTCTATACTCAATTTTTAGTTCTCCAACCGTATTTTAGTCGTATATTACGACCCCTCGGTAAGAAAGAGGATAGCCACAGGAATTAATTTACGTATGCCGTGTGGTATCCGGCTGAGTAGAATAGACTACCCTCATTTTTTACCGAGGTGTCGTAAAAGGCGACTAAGGTAAGTCGACCCGCCGTGTGGTATCCGGTTGAGTAGAATAAATCACCATCTTTCTTAAAGAGGGATCGTAAAATACGACTACGGTAAGTTGACGTCAGGCAGGCGGCCGGTCGTAAAATACGTAGCCGAATCATATGACATGTTTGTAACATGTGTACCCTACTTAGAGTGGGATAAGGGCAGGAGGATAATGACAAGAATTATTTTACGTTTTTTTGAAAACATAAACACAAATCGTAGAGATCAACGCTTGCGAAGCGAAAAACAAACTTGATCCAAAAACTAAATAGTACTGATGCGAGGAAGAAAAAAACCACAATTTTATTGTTTCCTCCTGTTTTTTTGACAAACGCTCCGCTCCAGGTCAGTCAACTATTACTAATAAAGCCAGTTCTCGATTAAATTATATTTCTTTTCTTCGAAAAAACATTTGTTATAAAGATATCTAAGAAAAAAATAAGACGTGAGTATAGCCGGTCTCTCAACATTAATAATGAATACCACTAACAATAGTTTAAATTCAAAATTATCTAAGAAAGTGCAATTATACCAAAAATTGGAAAAAATAAATAATGTTTCCTTCAGTGCTTTGAACAAGCGCGCCGTTCTAGAGCAGTCGACCATTATTAACAAAGCCAGTTCTCAATTAAATTATATTCATTTTCTTCGTAAATACATTTTTTTAAACGATATTAAAGAAGATTGAATTATGTCAAAGTTATCTATTACGAGCAAGGGCGTAGCCAGAATTCTATACAGGGGGGAAAAATTGTCTCAGAAAATCTAGACTATTTTTTTTTCGTAACCATCGTAAGGCGAGGTTTATTATAGGTCTTATATTATATATAGCCTTTTATAGTGTCAATATTTGTGAGTCGACAGTTTCCCAGTGTTACAGTTTTCAGTGTAAGTGGGAGCAGCTGCCCCCCCTTGTCTTTACTTTGCTACGCCCATGATTACGAGCTGTGATAGCTTATCGTTGAGACCTTGTGATTTTTGACCTTTCGAGGTTCAAACCCCGGATAGGCACCAATGAGTTTATCTGTTAAAACCTAGGTGTCGAATAGAGAATTGCAATTTATCACACGTTTTTCGGCGAAAGAAAAAACCGTGAAGAAAACTGCATATTTCTGAAGAATTTCTCGGATATGTTTAACCAACCACTCCAAATTGGAGCATTATGGTAGGCTCCAATCCTTCTCTTCAAAAACAAGGAGAGAAGGCATATGTCCAGCAGCGGGTTAATAACAGGCTGTTACCTTACTACCTTACCTATCTTTAACGTACAAATTATCAGTAGATTCATTTAACATCCCACCGTCGGTAACACCATTTATACGTTTCCTCCAACGATTATAACTAGCTTTAGTTTAGTACATGTTTATCTCCGCACTACAGATAAATTCTCTCTGGCGTCATCTCGACTGATAAGTTCTGGCTCGCGCTCAGCTGTAAGTCATTCACATCTGGGTGTAACTGTCTGTTTATATCGTAACGTAAACGGAATTACTTGTTTCCGACGGTATTTATAAATATTTGTTGAGCTCTTTAAAAGTAATCTCATTAAAGCTTACTCATTCATTCCTGTGCAGTGTGGTGTGGGGAAGTTTGGTTTAGTTTTGTTCCTTCAATGCCAATCTCTAAATAAACTTCGTAAAAATAAGCTAACACGCATATCATATCGCACGCATAGTATTGAAGTGACCTAATTAGAAAAAAAGTTGTTTTGCAATAAAGCGGAGCGTAGCTCCTATGAAACACGTAATTGTTGATTAGTCGCCTTTTAAGACACCTCGGTAAGAAATGAGGGTGGTCTATTCTACTCAGCCTGATACCACACGACATATTTATTTATACAATAAAGAGATAAGATTTTGAGGTCGATAACCTATTAATTGAATAGTAATATATTGATAAAAAACTTGAAATAATCAAAACCTAATAATACCAAAATCGGGCTCAATAAATGAAACCTTTTCAAAAATTTTATGCATTTTCAAGCGTTGATTAAAACACACAAACAGATCAACGCATTCTGTAGGTAAACGTTAATATAAATCACTCTACCTATAAATCCCACGTCATCTAAACGTAAAATTGCGCATTTCCTATGCCTTTTTATTGCCTAGATGCTTTTAAAACAAGATTGAATGGGTAATATACTGGAATGTGCTTCTTATATTTGAGTACAATATAAAACCAGGGATTGCGCAGCATTGATCGAATGGAAATCAACCTAGAAGTGTCAAAAGATTCATCTAGTTATATACTATTAACACACCAGTCTGCTATACATGTTGGAAGGAAAAATAAATAGTGGGGGTTGAACTTATTTATATATAACTCTGTTTGTTTGATGATCCGTCACTTTGAAATTTCGTTGTGGAATCGCTTCGGTTACGGGGCGAGAAAAGTTTGCATGTATAAGGTACAAAAACAAATAGTATACTCAACATTTAGAATTACATACATTTTCATATATTACATATATTATCACGGATTATAGCAAAATATTATAATTTTTTCATTACTTTTGTATTACGGATCACCATAAAGTAGTGCCTAATTTCATAAATTATTAATTAACCTATTAATACAGATCTTGCTGTCGTAATCAATCAATGACGTGACAATTATCCATGACAATATCCCCACTACTAAGCAGCCTTCCACTGTGTAATAGGTCGTACCTGCACTCATACCCACCCGTGCATGCCCCCTTCTTACGGATTATACTTGCGACAAATTTTAGTATTCAGGAAAGAGTTGTAGCTCTACTCTAACGGACCTTTCTCTAAACGAACTCTACTCTAAAGTAAGTCTACTCTTAGAGTAGAGTTACTTTAGCGTATTTTTCTCTTCCATTCTCTCCTATCATTCCTCAACTCCGGCGCTGCTCCTTTTATATGCATGTTATATAACCCACAATTCAAACATCTCTATTGCGCTTCTCATATTCATTCTCATTCATATTATTACGTAAAGAGGTTCGTCGATTTGGATGAAAATATCAGGTGACTCGTTAAATATACTTCATTCAACCTCTCACTACAAACTTAGTATTTGCAGTCTCTATGCAGTACGTTGTCCAATAAGAAAGCCGTTCACTATTATTTCACTTTTGTTTTACGTAATTCGGTCTGAATCGCTATTCGCAAACTGAGCGCCGAGGCGCATGATACGTCCGCTTATATATCGAACGAACCGATGACGACAATGTTCGCGAACGTTCGCGAGTGCTAGGGGGGATAGCGAACGCGATTCGTAAACAAAGTGAATGTTCCAGAGAACTAGAATCAAGCGAATTTGAACATATAGTTTACGAACTCTTTTTACACGTTTGTAAACTGCACCCCTTCAATTTGAACTTTATTACATATGCATTACGAGCTCTTTCCGCATGTTCGAAACAATATTTAACATGTTTGTCCTCGTTATATATCTTGAAAAGAAGACAAACTTGCATTTGTCTTCTTTTCTATAATTAGCGCAACTTGAAAAAAATTCACATGAACCTTAAAAATACATACGTCATCCAATTACAGTTCAGAATACTAACTTTTGAACCAGTCACGTTTCTCGATTGTAAAACATGTTATGTACGAAGCGATAGAATGAAATATCATTCCACTTTAATAAGAATTCGTCTATATTTATTCGGTCCTATTTTGTAAAGGGTTTCTATTCGATATCACATTCATCTCTAAGGTTGAGATTTATGCATAGATGTGAAAGTACATTTAATATGTGACTCGTTTTAAAGCACTTTCCATACTATTAAAAATGCCGTCCGTCTCTCTGTCCGTCTTTTACTACTTTCGTTAGTATATATACTTGATACCTTCATTGCCATCGGTAATCTATACTATTATTATAACATGCAACGATTAACTTGTAACCATCAATCAAATTGTAGAAAAAATAATTTAAAAAAAGGCCGCCGAGTTTCTTGCTGATTCTTCTCGGTAGGAGAAAACTTCCGAATCAGTGGTAGGTTCTTGGAAAACATCAAGTGATACTGCCCTTTTTTGCATCCGACTCTTAATCGAACTATTAAGGGAAAGCCTCAAGTTTTGGTCGAGGCTTGTTATTATTATTAAAATACAAATAGTATGCAAATTTTTGAAAATGTCTTGATTTTAGAAAGATTTAAAATCTTAAGTCGCTTTGGATGATAGGAGATTTGTTTCAGATTTGGTAAATTTATGGCCCACAAACTACACTCGTACTAATTAATCTTTCATACACAAAAAGATAATGTGGAAAAACTTCCAAACAGCGAAAAAGAGATATTTGCATTGTTTCATTTGCATTTTCACTGGCAGATCTAGGCCGAGTTATATATGCACGGCTAGACATTTCGCATCAGCGAAAATGAAAAGGGGGTTGCTTAAGGCTACAGTGTAACCTTTACTATTTTACTTGAAGTTATCTTACTTACTTATAAATAATTTATAAAATTAGGCTTTAGTTTGCGGAGATCTATATTACAAAAGTAATAATTAAACTATTTCGTCACAATCCGCGATAAAGTGAATAGAAAATATATGTAATGTTAAATGTATAACTGTCCGTTTTCATACCCGATACATGAAAGATTAGTAAAAATCACCTCATCATGCAAACCTCACCCGCCGCCATCACAATACACAAGCACTACACACATTCACTATCACAAACTCAACAATAGTTTCTCCCCGCAACCGTAAAAAAGCATCATCAAGAGATAGACTCCACGACAAAATCGCAAAAAAATCTGCTTTTATTAATAATATAATGCTTTTTCTCGCTATGAGCACCTTTTTAAACCATAGCTTCATTGTTATTTGACAATTCAAAAGTGCTTGTAAAAGCTAACTTGAATGAATAATTCCAATTCGAATTTTAACATAAAAGCTAAAATTATACGTAAAAAGTATATCTGTACTTCATAGTAATATCATAAATATAAAAATCTATACTTATTATAAAACAAAGTCCCAAAAAGCTGTCTGTCAGTATGTAATCGATTTTCTCAAAATCTACTGAACGGATTTTTGTACGGTTTTCACCAAAAGATAGTGAAATACTCCCGGATGGTTTGGGTATATAGTACATATCGGTATTATGTAAATTGTGTCGAAGGGATCGCGCAGATCACAGATCGGCAAAACTTTTTATTTTTGAGATAATTCACCACAAATTTTACTCTCGGGGCATGCATACCTTCCGAACGATGCAGATTTTGGCATCATAGAAATGGCATTGAGAAAAATGAAGTTTGTGTACACACCACAAGATTAATATAATGTAATAGCGCAATGTAGAAAACAGGATAAATTCATTTTATATGAAATGAAACGGGCGAATTTCATTTCAACAATAAATCTCCAAAATGCAATTAAAAAACAGAAAAAAAAACTAATGGGGAACAGGTCAATTGGTTGCAAATATTAGGTCCTTACATATGAAATTACGAAATCATATTGCGAAAAAAATGGTAATCTGTTGGAGCAAGGTCCGGAGAGTAAGGTGGATGTCTAAGACATTCTAATTGAAGCTCCTCTGATTTGGTAGCCGTCTGTTGTGCAGTGTGTGGTCTAGCGTCGTCCTGAAGCAGCAGTGGCCTAGAGCGATTGACCAGCCTCGGTTGTTTAGCAGCTAGCTTTTCCATCATGGTTTGCAGTTGCTGACAATAGATATCTGCCGTAATCGTCTGGCCAGATTTAAGAAAGCTGTAGTGAACGACACCGGCACTAGTCCACCAAACACTTACAAGCAACTTTTTTTAGTCAATTTTCGCTTAGGGCAGGATTTGGCTGGTTCGCCAGGGGTCAGCCATTGCGATGAGCGCTTCCGATTATCGTAGAGGATCCACTTTTCATCACAGGTAATGATTCGATTTAAAATTCCTTCATTATTGTGCCGGTTGAGTAACGTAACGCAGCAGTCGCCGCGCGTTTGTCGGTTTGCTTCACTCAATTCATGAGGTACCCACCTTTCAAGCTTTTCCACCTTCCAAATTCAACGCCAATTTCATATGTAAGGACCTAATATGTTGGTTGAGGTTCCTCAAAATTGCACAATATACCATTTTTTATAAAACAACGATGACCGACGCAGAATTTTAAAGTTATCAATATATTACCACTACGTCCTGGAAGACCGTTAAAATTTGAAAAAATCGCCCTGGAGCCTTTGTACTAAAATACCAGAAAAGCTATCACGTAGGAAAAATATAAAGACATGAAGCAGCTACTACCCTCCATACCTCCGGTAAAAGTAAAAGTAAGCGGCCTGTTACAATCCCACTGCTGGGAATAGTCCTCCTCTCTCCGTTTCTGGAGAGAAGGGTTAGAGCTAAGACCTACCACGCTGCTCCAATGCGGATTGGTAGGTTACACATATCTCCAGAATTCTCTAGGGATATGCAGGTTTCCTCACGATGTTTTCCTTCACCGAAAAGCGTGTGATAAATTGAATTTTATATTTTGAAACACTACCACATGCAGAGAAAAAGTAAATTCTTGTAATCAGTATCTCGTAATTATGACAATGTAATTGACGTCTAAAATAAAATTGTATGTGTTGTTATGCGTATTTGTAAACAAAACTATATTAAAATGAATTATTTTAAGCGATATTTGATTTTTCAAAATTGAAATTAAACGATTTTACAATTGTCTAATTTTGAAAGTGTACACCACTTTCAAAAGTCCATTTACAGCACATAAATATGTGTAATCGTAGTCTAATTAGCCAAAAACAAACTTATATGAACAAATTAAATGTCGAGAAAACAATACAAACAATGCCAGACCTTATATAATTTGCCTGTATTTTTAAATTAACAAATATAGTATTACCTTTAATTTTCTCGAAACAAAAGAAAATAGACTTACACCACTTTCATAATAAACAGTCCATAAATAACAATTTTATTGTTAAATATTGTTAAGGTGTCTAATTTTCATTATAGTTTAACCTTTGTTTAGATGTTTAGACAATGTTTATCTTTATAATAGTCCATGTTTATTAAACAGTCTGAGAGCAAAATTTGTTATTTTGCATATTCTTAAGTTCATTAACAAATAAATGCATCGCGTTTTGTTTACTCTTTATATATTACTAAACTTTGTTCACGTCGTTTTAAACTTTAAACTAGCAAAACTACTGATGATATTATTTTGCTATAATCCGCTATAAAATACTAAATATGAAAATATTGAGTGCACTATCCGTTCTCATACCTGATACATGCAGAATTTGTAAAAACTCATACACTACCAGTACAATAACACTGCACTCAAGCCACCCATCTCCCAAGCTAGCAGAGCTATGTAGTAATAAGTTTAACCCCCACCTTATATTGTGCCTTCGAACACGTGCAGCAAACTGCAAACTAGCAAAAACTATTTATAGTACTTTTGTATTATGGACCTCCGCAATTAAACGCCTAATTCTATAAAGAAGTTCTACAAGGTATGGTAATACTCACTTTTTCGTGTAATGACATTTCACAGCAACCACTATAAGTAGTACATTCGTCACTAACGACACTAAGATCACTGGCACGTAAAGTGCAATCAGCACATTTTCGGGTTGAAACAATATGTCGAAATCGCCGTACTGAGCAACACTTAAGTTGGCATTGAAATTAAATCCACTTAGATTCTGTAAATCCAGAATATCTACAGATGTCATTTTTAGTGTTAAAAATCATTTAATAAACACACAGATCTACGGTCCGTCAGTTTATTAATAATCATTCTCACATAGTCAGTTTACATCACTTCGTTTTTCGTATTTTAATATATAATTGTATTTATTGAACGCTCTAGTTTTAGTGTTTAAGTTGACATATTTAAAATAAACCCAATACATTCGCGTAAATTTTCCGTTTGAATTTTCGTGGAAAATTGCGACGCGTCCTTAATATGAGAGATGCTGAACTAAACTGAATGGACGCTTTTCCTGTAAGAGTGACAGTGACAATCGCTGAAAAGGTAAGAGTTAGACGCATTTTCTTTTCCAGTTTTCCCGCTTCTTATGAAAACTTCAGATCATATGACTTTAGCCTTCTCACATTGAACTTGACACTTAGTTCTTTGTACTTTTAACAGATTAAGTTGAACACTTGTTTTCAGTTCAAATTGATTTTACGTATGATGAAAAAAGCTCTTTGATGTATAAGATATATTTTATTTATTTATTTATTTATTTATTTATTTATGTATTTAAATATGGCCTACCAACAAAATTACATGTGCGTTAATCCATAGATATTTGGTCTTATTTGTTAATTACATATAATTTCACTTATAGGTAGACACAGCATGCTTTTATATATAACAACGTACGAAAGAGAAAATAAAAGAAAAAAAAGTTAATTAATAGTTAATATTTTTTAAATATAAGAGACTCGCATGTATTAAAATGAGTAAAAGTCAAATTTTTATACTTATATATTTTATACTGTTAGTAGCCACGATTAGGTAAGATTGCTTTTTCAACATTTGTTTGAATACTATAAGTTTATCAATTATAGAGACGATGCCTTTGAGAAACTCATAGTAACAGTTTTTAATAAAAAAGTCATCTAATACGGAGATTTGAATAGTATGGTTTGATTATTATCGGCAGTTTATCAATTTTTACAATGTAAAAAAGTATATTGACAACTATAATAGTTAGACATATGGTATCCCGGAATTTTTTGTGGATATTGATACGTTCTGTAGAGTATTTTTTGTTCTATCATCAATATTCCGCAGCGCGCGCCGTGAAAGATTTTTATGACTAATTATTTTATTAGGGATCCCAATTTTTTTAAATGCAATATAACCTATGTTGATCAATGAAGAAGCAGCTTTCCAATGGTGAAAGAATTTTTGAAATCGGTACAGTAATTTTTGCGTGAAAACATTACAACATACATTACGACGTACAACAAATCTTTCCTCTTTATTAGTATAGATTATTATTCCGTATAGTTCTCATGCCTTTTCTGTAGCGGTAACTCAAAGCCTTGAGCTAATTGGGGTTAAATTCGTCCATTAGTAACACTTAGAGAGGTCGTTAAGTAACCCGATAACCTATTAATAGGTGACATATACATGTGTATTATTGTTTTAGCCTTTGCACGGGTAGACTTTATAATCAGAGAGCCAGCTCTAAGATTTCTGCATCAGAAAGAATATCGTCGTATTTTGTTTGTGGTTCTGGTATGATGGTGTGTCGGACTATCATCGATTAAAAACCTGACAGCGCACATAGCCCGCATCCCACCAGTAGCAGCTCTGTACCTTGGAAAGCGTCAACGCCGTACATCGAAGGCGCAAAATGCATCGACCGTCTCGAGGACCTACACCAACTAGGCGTCCAATTTCTAATATTATTATGAATGGCGTCGATGTTTGTCATACTTAGGCAAATAATCAATCTCGTCAAGTCATTAGTAACTTCTTGACCATCCCAACTAAACAAACTAGTTAGGTCCGGTTCATACTTCTGTGTACAAACCTGCATGTCATTAGTGCTATCTGTGCGTCTTAAAGATTTAATTTTTGTCGTATAAAGTTTTATGAAATTATTTATCACTGACTATGTATGCGGCTTCACCCTCATGGAAATCAGTGTATTTAATTGAAATTTTGAACATAAAAGTAGTTATTGTGAGTTAACCATAAGAGGTAAAGACATACTGTTCCGGACTTTTTGGTAGAACTTTTTAGGGTCTACAATTCTCTTGTGCATTACTTTAGTGTATCTCTGGTGGTTTACGCGGCACACGACTAAAGCTACCAGTAGATGAGTTTTTTTTACAACTGCGCGATGTTTTTAACGCAATTTATAAAAATACCATAATGTACTTGAGACAGTAAAGAAGCGTATAGTAATTTATAGAATTTATAGAATTAGGCGTTACTTTGCGGAGATCCATAATACAAAAGTAATAATAAAATTATTTTGCTATAATCCGCGATACAGTAAATAGAAAATATATATAGTGTTTAATGTATAGTGGACTATCAGTATTTTCATACCCGATACGTGCAGGATTCGTAAAAACACATGCACAAACCGCCACCACTTCCACCACAATACACAAGCACTACACAGGTTCACTATCACAAACTTCGCTTCATCAAACACTATCGCAAAGACTTTGCGATTTTGTCGTGGAGTCTATCTCCTGATGATGCTTCGGTTGCGGGGCGAAACAATTGTTGAGTTTGTGATAGTGAACCTGTGTAGTGCTTGTGTATTGTGGTGGAAGTGGTGGCGGTTTGTGCATGTGTTTTTACGAATCCTGCACGTATCGGGTATGAAAATACTGATAGTCCACTATACATTAAACACTATATATATTTTCTATTTACTGTATCGCGGATTATAGCAAAATAATTTTATTATTACTTTTGTAAGCGTATAGTACCCGGCAATAAATAATGCACATCGAGGAAATCGGCTAGATTCTGCTGGAGTATTGTCTCTGTCGCGCAGACTGACGAACCCGTGTGTGACAGTGACAGCGCTCTACGGAACCGAACTGGCCGGCTGTTTCGTTGTAAACATCGATGTGCATTATTTAATGCCGGGTACTATACTTAACTTAAACCTTTCGAAAGAATTAAACTACCTTTTAGTAGAAACTGTACCAAAATCAGTTCAGGTAATTTTCAGAAAATCGATCTCATACAAACAGACAGCTTTTGGGGACTTTGTTTTGTGATAAGTATCGATATAGCTGACATTATATTAGTATTAAATATTATAAATGCGAAAGTCCGTCTGTCGTACTTTCAGTGTCACTTACCACTTAAACGAACAGATAATGCGGTCAATTCTTGTACTTTATAACTGATTCTGTCGCTACCTGCGTCATAGTTGCCTTAGATCACGTAATACCGACTTAGAAATTATTTGCGAGTGATTATAAATTGAGCATAAAAGGCGCGGTAGGGAGTTAATGTCACGTGGGGAAGCACTCTTTGATTCTCATTAAATCGACTTTGCAATTTGCTTGCTTTGCGATTTGTTGTGGAGTCTTATGTCCTAATGATGTTTGGGTAATGGGGCGAATTTTTAAGTTATCATAATTATGTATCTAGTGCTTGTGTTTTTGCTAATTCTGCACGTATTATGTACCGATAGTCCATTCTATTATATATTTTTTCTATTTACGTTACGGGGATTATAAATGGAGCAAAATAATTGTATGATAACTTTTGCCTATATCATTATGGCCAGTTTGTAACTTCAAAATAGTACTTTCACTATAGTATTCTATCAAAATAAAAATGATTTTTATTCAAGTAAGCTTTTTGCAAGCACTTTTGAATCGTCAAGGATCAATTAGACTTAATACAACTGGTTCGGAATGTTGCTCTTACCGAGCAACCAGCAAGATACGGTCAATCTTTTAAACGTTTAAATTTACATTATTTAACTGCAGTCTTGTTTGAAGCTGAAAGGATTTTTCAAATCCAAGCATTTTTATCATTCATACAATCTTCAATTGCGTAATATGCTTTAAGTATAAACATATTTCTTACACTTTTTTTCATATAAAAGTTTAAAATATTTTATATCAAATCCTCATTCTAATATATTATGGAGCCGTTTAAAAACTGTACAATTTTCTCCGACACAAAATATGTAACGAACAAATATGATAACACAGAAAAATGTCTGTTACGGACATTTAATTATTAAGATCTCATTACGTTATGTATTATGACATAATTGATATTTTTGTACAATACTCTGTGTACAATACGTGACACGGTCTAGTTTTATTGTCTGTTTAATTTCGATGTTGACCTACATTGATGGTCCAGACTTATTTGTTTCTAAGATTATTCTATCAATAGAACATATTAATGCGTGACTGCCTTCTTGGGTCAAATTCAATGGCTCAATGGCTTTGACTGGCCTGTTGGCGCAGTGTGTAGTGACCCTGCCTTCAGCTTCGCGGGTCGATTTCGATTCGATTCCCGCCGGGGGCCAACATTTTCTATAAACAATTTGTTGGTTCTTCGAGCCTGAGTGTATATTTGTATTTAAGTATGTATTTAAAATTATATGCGTAGTATATTTACGTTGTCCGTCACCCATAACACAAGTATTTATATAATACTTAATTTACTTTATTGAAATAGATTTGTAAAAAAGTCATATTTAATATCAGCTCTTACTGAAGTGAGTGTTGACTTACTTACTCAAGTTACGTGGTAAATAGACAAAGTTGAAACCGAAATAAAAGTGGAATCTTGCAAATTACCACCTTCACATACACGGCAAGTTAAATAAAGCTCTTAATGACAAAAAATGAATTAATTATTCAATAATAAGGATTCATACAATAGTATTTCAAACAATAACTTCTACATAAATAACTTCCCAAACTAAATTAATAAGCCAAGTACGATGAAGCAAACGATCGCGAAATATAATGATCTCGAGAAAGTTTCTAGATTTTTTTTCTGTATACCGACGGAAGTTCAAGGCGCGATCCTCGTTGAAATAATTATTCTCGATATCACTCGAACATTCATTGCATTTTAATTAATTCAAGGGCAGCACTTTAAGAGAATTTGCTGTCGATGCTATTTCTAGTCATCTAATAGTAATAACAATTTACATAATAGGTACTTAGGTTCATTGATTACTAATTAAAACTTGCAAATTGAAATTGTTCTATATTCAAGTTGGCTTTCGAAGTTCTCGTATCGTCAAATCATAATGGAGCTATCAGTCTTTCGGAAACGTGCTCTATTCGGGAATGTTAAATATTCTAATATTTAATCTTTTTATTTTATATTTATTATTAGTATACTGAAATATCTCGAAAAATATGGTTGAATTGTATAAAAGTATTTATAATGATCAATAACTTATGCTGGCATTTAAGAATAATAAGATGTTGTCAGATGGTATAAATTCGATATATTTAAAAAAGAACGGCGAATTATAAGCAGGCAGCAGCAGGCAGGACTTAGTTCCGCCGCTTACGCTGTTAGAAAGATTAGACATTTAACTGATGTTGAAACGGCGCGACTTGTTTATATTGCTTATTTTCACAGCATCATATCATATGGCATAATGCTGTGGGGTAAAGCGGCAGATATTAGAAAGATTTTTGTTGCCCAAAAGAGAGCCATACCTGCTATCTATAATGAGGTAATGTGATTCGCAAAAAGTTCAAGGTTATAGGCATACTTACAGTACGTGACAATAAATATATTATTATTTATTATGAATATTATTTTCGTACGAAAAAATATTCATATGTATCAAACCAAATTCCATGTGTGTCATAGATATACCAGAGGTCGAAAAAAAGCTTGTAATCCCTGCGTCGCGACTCAGTAGAGTTAGCAACTCATATCGTTCGTTAGTCTCGGTACTTGCTTTTACGATAAAATTCCGCAATCTATGTGAGCCTTACCTACAGAAAAGTTTAAATTAAGTGTACGAACTATGCTTATACGTAAGGCATATTACACAACTGACGATTATTTGAATGATAAAAATTCTTGGATTTGAAAATCCTTTCAGCCGCAAACAAGACTGTAACTAATAATGTAAATTTAAATGTTTAAAAGATTGACCGCCGAGTTTGTTGCTGGTTCTTCTCGGTAAGAGCAACATCCCGAACCAGGGTAGCTTATTAAATCTAATTGATCCTTGACGATACAAAAGTACTTGTAAGAAGCTTACTTGAATAAAGATTATTTTGATTACATTTGATTTGATTCAAGAGGAACCATGAGTTATGAGTATGTCCATCAAAAAAGACGAATTATGTTATGAATTTTATTTTATCAAGAAGAACCATAAGAGTGTTAATAATTTTAAACAAACTTTAGGTACTGTGTGTATACTCGAACTTATTTATAAAAATCTGTGTAATTATGTCCGTTAACGCTAATCTTTAAAAAGACTAAACCGATCTCAATGAAATTTTTTAGGTACTTATATCTTGGTCCAACTTAACGGAATAGTATTTATGTCGATTAATACTTACTTTTGCAAATTTAAAGTCTTTTATGCTGAAAAGCTTTAAGTTCTATAAGTTTTTGATAGATGTCAGTATTAAGTTTTTTATTCACGTGTCAAAGTCAAGTCTGTAAGCTAAAGAAGAAGGTTCTATATCACGACACGCAATATATGTACAGATTCTTATGAAAGAAGAAACATTTTACGTTGGGCGGAAATTTTGAGAAAACTTTCTGACTTAAATAGTTAAAGACAGGATAACGTCTGTAGGGTCAGCTAGGTTTTCCAAAAATTCTTAAATAAAATTATATAACTCCTTACAGTTTAAAAATTATTGCAAATATAGTAAAGTCTCAACATCTATAGATACAAATGAATGTATCTCGACTAATCTCTGATATATGAATATGACAGTGTCACTTTGACAAATAATGATGGAAGATTATTAATGACGTGTCAGAGATATTTTACAGGACCTACTAGGGTAGGGATCGGCCTTTTTATGCAAAGTTGCGGCTCTTCAGTACTGTATCCCAAAAATATATATATAATTCAAGTATGATTTAGTTAAAAAAATGTCCAATCACGACAGCTGGAATAATAAAATATAAAACATAAGTATTATTTATATAGTTTTAAGCTATAAATATAGCAAAATAATTTTATTATTACTTTTGCATTATGGATCTCCGCAAAGTAACGCTTAATTCTATAAAATATAAAACATCTGCAATACAGTTCGCAAAATTTCCGTAATGTCATTTCCATTAAATATACTTACTAATTACGTAACCGCTTTTCACCGCATGTTAACTTTAAAGCTGTCATAACAGAATTTTGTATTAACTTTGTTAAACTGCATACAACTTGAAATTATCGCAACTGACAGCTATCGCATATTTTTGGGTTTTAAGGATTTACATATTAATTATTATTACTTAATTTCGGAAATATTGACCGCCGTGTTTCTTACTAGTTCTTCTCGAAAAGATAACCTTTAGAACCAATGGTAGCTTCATTATATTTGGTTGTAAAATCATTTGAATAAATAATAATTAGAATTTGAATTTGATGTGGTATCTTATAATAGCAATGCATAATAACTGTTCCATTACTTTAACAATGTTACATTAGATTAAATTTATATGCTCTAGTCTTATAGAACTGACGTACTGTGACACTGTGTGTAAAAAATGGAGATAAGAGGCCTATGCCCAGCAGTGGGAAAGTAACAGGTCGTTACTATGCTTTTTTTTTACTTTACGACCGCTCATCGCAGTCGGTTGCACTAATATAGCCTTCCAAATAGGGTTTTTTTTCCTGCATGCCCGAAGGCAAGCGGAGTACAGGCCTCGCGGTGTACCTCTTTGCCAACAAGACATTAATAACTATATGTAACTAGTAATAAGAATTATTCTTTGAAAAGAGCAACCGCCGAGTTTCTTGCTGGTTCTTCTCGGTAGGAACCGCTTTCCGAACCAGCAGTAGATCTTGACGATTCAAAAGCACTTGTTTACAAGTTGACTTGAAAAATAATATTTCGAATTTGAATTTGAATTTGCCCGGGCAGGTCCTCGCGGGCCTTAAATGCCTGGACTGTAATGTGTTGTGACTTAGCAGTTCACACAAATAACTCTAGATGACGCTAAATTAAAATATATTTAAGCTCATATACGGCGCGTAACGTATATATCACCGTTTAGGTGATAGGCGATCATTTAAGGCATTTTATGCCCAACTGAAAGTTTAATGTAATTTAAACAAAAAAATGATACATTAAAAAACTTTGCAAAAAACTAGTTAATTCTGCATTTATTTTCGTAATCTAAATAAAAAGAAATGAAAAAACGTTCGATGAATTTCGTTTATTTAATACTTGTGTTCCATAACATTGACTAGAATAGAGATGGTTTATAATATAATTTATATAATAATATACAACGAGTACATACAGTAGGCCTTATTAATATAACTTACTGTCATTGAGGTAAATATGTTACGGGTAAAACTATAAAAAGGAGTACGTTTTTTATTGTCGTTGGTGTGCTTGTGTTGTGATTCGGTTACGTGGTGAAACGATCGTAGATATTGTCGTAGTGAGTGTGAGTAGTGCTTGTGTTTTGTCATCTGACTGGTCCTGCATGTATAAGGTATGTGCACATTGCCTGCTGCATACACTTACTAATCTATAGGTTCTCTTAACAAATGTGGATTATAGCAAAAAAATCTATTAAAATAATAAAAAAGTACTATGGAATTCCGCAAAGCAAGCCTGCTTTTATATATTATGTCAGAATACCTCAATTATATACTTTTTTAATACCTGAAGTCAGCATTTTTATCACAAAATTAGTCCGGCATAAAATCTACCTCTAATTACACTGTTTTTCTCAAGCGTTACAAATAGACAAGCTTTCGCATTAATATTAGAAGAGAATCCAACTTTGAATTAAATTTATCCAAAATAAATCTTCGCCTCGCTGAGTGATATTGATAACTCCAATTCTTCTAACCTCTCTTTATTTTTGATTTAATTTAATAAAGGTACTAAGATCATATAAAATACATTACCCACAAAGGTCAACGAGCTTTATTAATAGCAACAATAAATAGAAGAGCTTTTTAAAAAATTAGTCCTTAAGAATAATGAGGCTACGGGTATGGGAATATTGGGAGTGAAGTTTTTGGACATTTCCCTATATTTGATGATAGTGTTCTCGTCAGTTCTGTTCTGTCATAAATATAGTATACTTTAAAATTAACAGCATAATATCTACTTGAAATGGGTGCTTTTATGTCTAGAAAAGCCTAGTGAAGATGTTTCTATAACCCGAATAATTGTCATAGAAGCGGCTTTAAATTTTATTTAATGATTTTTCGTTTCGTTTTCATAATCTTAATAACCAGGAATTTATTAAAGTAAAAAGCAATTACAACTTCGCCTTATCAGTTCAAAAAAAGTTCAGTAAAAACCCTGCTTCATCCTTCTAGCATTACCCATAACAAACTTACACTAGATTAAAAATACTCACATTAGATAAAAAATCTACCTTTTTACATAATCCGATAAAACTGTACCCACATCGTTTCACCTAGTTACGGGTATATTTTAGTACGAATATTAATTTTTTGCTTCCACTTTTCTGAAATTACGTACCAAATATTGCGTCATCAAATCTGAAATTACCACTGTCCCAAGTTTATAGGTTTTTGGAACGTTTTTGGGCCATAACCTTAATAGTAAGATGTTATTTCTAAGGTGCAATATTTTCTAATTCCTTACGTCTGTGCAGCTAAATATGTATTTAATAACAAGCTGACCTGGTCAACTTCGTAACGCCCTCAATGAGGTTTTGATATTCTACACATTACTATTCACAGTCTAAGCTATCTTTCTTGCTTAATATTTTATTTCCGTACGGCCCCCTGTTTGTCAGGCGCGAACAGTTTGTATAGGAAAATAAAATCGTTGATTTTACTATTTTTCCTACTTCTTCATATTTTCTAGCCATTAAATGAAACCTTCTTTCGACTTTTACAAATATTTAAGACCATAATTAGTAATTCGGTTTAACCGGTCTCGAGTTTTAGTAAACTGACGAACGTCATATCAGTTTCATTAACTACTACACTTTTAAGAAAATCTTGCAATTTGTTAATTTTTGTGATATTAATTGATATTTAATTAATATTTTTGCCATCTTTTTAGCATTATTTATTTTGTACTCTTTTATAACGTTATTTTAATTTTTGCTATTTTTTTTCTTGTTGATAGTTATAAGATTTTATTTTATCAGTGGAAACTTAGCTGATTTCTGTCTACCCCATACGTTTAATATTTTAAGTTGTATTATAATTGTTTGTTTCCCTTTAAATAAACAAATAAATAAATAAATATACAGGATGGTACCAATCAGACCACATTAATTTTAATTTTAGTTACTTTAGCAGGCAGGCTACATAAAAAAAAACGAATTCAGCGAAGTATTTTAGCCACAGGAATTATTTTAGGTTTTTTAAAGCAAAATAACTATTTATAGACATCAACGACCGTACCTTATTACGACGTGCGAAGCAAAAAATAATCTCTTCGAAAACACTTTTTTTTAAATCAATATTTAACAGAATTGAATCTTGTCAAAGTTATCTATTACGTACAAATTATAAGTAAGTCACATTCATTTAATGTTGTATCGTCGATACTACCCTGCTGGTATAAAGATGCGTTTGAGCTAATTTATGACTAGAGTGCTCCACGATCTTGTACCAGAAAGATGAATATGAAAATGCGTTGAGGCGATCAATAATATGCTATGGATAGAAAGAGATCTTCGAATTGCTGGTGAACATACAACTTAGTGCGTCGAACTTTAGTCTTTTCCGTTACGTCATTTTGACGTAATCTTTTCAATCAACTGATATTGATTAACTTGAGCTTACTTGGCTCAAAATGGTATAATATTACATGATCGGTCAAAAGGAGACTGACTAACTGGTATACTGAATAACTAGTTATTAGTCGAGCTTAACGATAGGTGTCCCAGTCACATTATAGAAATTGCACTTTGGTTCTATCTTTTAAACTGGTGTCTCCTCTGTTGACTCGACCGTATTGAATGCTGGGCGTGCGAGACTGCCTCTGGGTGCTGCTGCTCCGGAAGGTGACTGTGGTGCAGGTCCGCGAGCTAGACGTGTTGGATTTTTGACGAATCCCTTGCATCTAGAACAATGAAAGCATTAGTATTAAAAAAAATAGAAGCATTCGACACAAACACATATTCACAAAATTTAGTTCACTAGTAGTCCAACAAAAGCAAATTTTTCAGAATCCCTAAATATATGTTTAACTTATCGATAAATCGAATGAAATTTGATACTCTCGTGTCAAATTTTAGCTGTGCTATAAAAGAGTTAGTACTATAGATTTCGAAATTCTAAATCTAATTCTGTCCTATTGGTATATTAACACATTGTATGCGGGTCACGTACCTGTACGTTTTCTGACGATTGATACATGAACGCGGGGCACGTACTAGCACGTTATCTGACAATTGACACTTGATCGCAGGACACGTACTAGCACGTTATCTGACGATTGATACTTGAGTGTAGGACACATACTAGTACGTTTTCTAAGGATTGATACATGAACGCGGGACACGTACTAGCACGTTATCTGGTGATTAATACGTAAGCACGAGTCACGTACTAGTACGGGTTAATGTAACAACATAATTTATTTCTTTTTTCTGATTTATTTTATTTTATTTCTGAGTACAAAAAAAATGATATTGGTAAATAAATAACTTTACTCGCAAAACACTCGCTCCGCTGCAGAATATACCCGCACACAGTGAGTTAAAATGGTTACGGATTTTGGTTGATAAACGTTTTAGTGCATCGTGCATCTATTCTACGTTATTTATCAGACCCGTGTATAAACTTACATGAAAATGAGTACTAGAGTGTATGTTACCGGGGTCTTGGCAGAGCAACTTCCGAAGTGATCTGCGGAAATTGCGCGTCATCAGGCAATACACGATTGGGTTGATGGCGGAGTTCGTGTGACCTGGAATATAAAAAGGATTGTTTTTAGTAGGAAAATGCTATTTAATAGTAATAATCTTTGCTATTTTGCCAGATGGAACTATAAATCCTTAGGTGTACCGTGTTTTGCGAGATAATGTTTTTTTAACTTATGTAATGCAATCGTTTTCGCGTCAATTAAAACATAATGTGACCTAAATATTGCGATGCGTCTTTTTTAACTCAGACAAACAGAACGAGAGACAGACATACTTTCGCAATTTATAATTTTAGTATGAATGTACAGATGTATATACCAAAAAGTGTATATACAGCACCTACCCTACCTACCCTTATCCGACTCTAAGTGGGGTCGCTACAACAAGTTAGTACATATTTTGTCTAGTTACTTACGACCGGCCACCTGCTTGACGTCAATTTAACTCAGTCGTCTTTTACGACACCTCGGTAACATACGAGGGTGCTCTATTAAGTTGGATAACACACAGCGGAAAATAATATCTTATAAACAAGTAATCTTCCAGTAATATAGTATACAGTAAAATGATTGCAAAATACAATTATTGGCAACCAAATCAATAGAAAAAACGCAGCCGGCAATGTATGTGAATCATTTTCTTATCGATGCAAAATGTTCTATATATATTTATTTATTTATTTATACACTTTATTGTACACCACAATGAGAAAAGAAGAAAGAGACAGAATAAAACAGTAAAAAAAAAACATTAATTGTACCGTACAAAAGGCGGTCTTATCGCTTTATAGCGATCTCTTCCAGACGACCTTAGGGTTAAGGAGAACTGTAGTGATTATGTGGGTGGTGCACTAATCTATACTTAAATACATACAAATAATACACACAAATACGAAAGCAAAATATTTACACGTATATATTACCTAAGAGTAGTGTGTATGGCAACACCAAAGCCACATGGTCTTCTCTAACAGCGTCCACGTCCAGAAGCAGTTGCAGAATATTGTATGGCAGCCAGCACAATGCGAACAGCACTGCCAACAACAGAAGTATCCATGCCACTCGTTTTCTTTCTCGCACTAACCGAAGACGCTGAAAAGAGATAGATATAACTAAAGCTAATATCGTAATGTATATATTTATATATATATTTATTAATATATAATGTATTATATTTATATATAATGTATAATGTAATGTATAATGTATATAAGAAATAATACTATCCATTGACATGACACATACTTAAATAGTAAGAAAATAGAAAACTAAGGGACGATAGCACGAAAACGGAATATTTGGATGTTGTAATAAGTTTGGTATCCATTTGGGTAGAATAAACCACCGTCTTTCTTATCGAGGGCTCGTAAAATACGACTAAGGTAAGTTGACGTCAGGCAAACGGCCGGTCGTAAAAAACGTAGCCGAATCATATGACAACATGTTTATAACATGTTGTGCCGACCCCACTTAGAGAGGGATAAGGGCAGGAGGATGATGATAACTAAAGCTAACATAAAAGTAATGATAGAATCATATTGCTATAATCCTTTTGTCAAGAAAATATATGTTAATCTAAGTGTGATTGTGTGCATGATTAGTTACCGCACATATTACAAGACCGACAAAATTACCACCATCAACAACACACTACACATATTCACTACGACACTCTCAACGATCGTTTCGTCCCGTAACCGCAGCATCGGCAGGATCCACGACAAAAACGCAAAGCAAAAGCTTTTGATAAACGCGTATCATGAATAATGATTCTATCATAACTTTTATATCAATAATACTTTTATATTACCGAACTGCGCTTAGTTCTGCCGAAATTTATAAATTATTAAAAAATGATGTCAATTTAAAAGAATAATAGTCTACTCCTCAAGATTTATTTAAGGGTTTGATCCATTTAGGTATTCCTTTGAGCGTTACCACAGACGTATTAGGGCAATTTATTAGACCTATGAATATTTATTCGCGACGCTTTCGGGTTAAAGGGACACACGTAATTCAGAAATTGCCTCGAATTTGTAGGTAAGAATACCTTTAGCTTACAGTTTTGTAGATATTAAGAATGCTGATAGAGTTATTAATACTAGAGTAACCACTGGCATAGAGGATATAGTTCGTATACTTCATCTTAATCTAATTATGAATAAAAAAGAGAGGCTAGCTTCCCTATTCTGAGTAAAATAACTCTATGATAATGTTGAAGAAAAAAGGAAGAGAAATAATTAAGAAAATAATCCATGACTTTTTGTTTAAGCAAATCTGCATATGAATGAATAAACGGAACGTCGAAACGCCGTTTTTCAAAATTTAAATTCAAATCTGACGGATTCGAAAAACTTTTCGCAACACTGTTTCATACGTCTCACACAAATTTTTGTATGGTTTAATTAACTATTATTATTTATTTATTATTAACTATTCGCAATAAAAGTATTTTAAACCTATCAAGCATACGTTTTACTGGAAGTCTGGTTCCTACCTGCTGGCTGTTTACGCTGCCCTCTGTTTGGTCAAACGGTGGTAGCACGGAGCACAACCTCCTACCCATCAGAGAATAGGAAACTACTACGATGCATCCTGCAAAAGAAAAGAAAAGGATGTATATAGTCAAATTATCTAATCTATACTATGAATGACAAAGGCTATATGTCTATGTGTGTGTGTTATATTTCAAGGCTAATCCGCTTAGAAGATATCGGTGAGATTTGGTTCAATTTTAACTTATATACTGGGATAAATACAGTACAGAAATCCCTGGTTGTCGTACGGAGACTATATATTTTTTAGCAATTTAATTTTTGTACATAAGAATATACATAATTATAAAAAGATTGACGATGTAAGCTTGCGGTTCTTGCTTTGCGCCTTGCAGATAAGATTCTATAATAAAATTCCGCAATCTACTTTAACTTTAACATTACAGCAGTTTAAAAACACTATTCAAAAAAGGCTAATACAGAATGCCTACTATACTATTGAGGATGACTTAGACGATAAGAATTCGTGAATATAGCTACTCTTCGACCCTGTACATGACATTAATAACTATATGTAACTAGTAATAAGAATTGTACTTTGAAAAGAGCAACCGCCGAGTTTCTTGCTGGTCCGTCGGATCAGCTTTCGGAAACAGCAGTAGATGTTGACGATTCAAAAGCACTTGTTTACAAGTTTACTTCAATAAAGTATATTTTGAAATTGAATTTTGAACTCGAATTTGAGACACAGGAAGGAATCCCAGTTTTCACCAAATCGGACAGGAATGCTGCGAAGATAAACACGTAATCTCAAGCAACATCAAGAAACACAATCAATTTATAACTTAAAGTTGTGAAACAATAATTTTTAATAGAAGGATAAGAAGGAGAGCTTATGTTGTAACATTGAGACGTTGCGGAGAGGTGTGATGAGGGGTGGAGAGGAGAGGGCAGGAGATGTGAGGTGCTGAGAGGAGAGGGGAGTAGTGCCTTTTGACCCAATTGTTTTTAGAGTGTGCACCGAGTTAATAAATTGTTAAAAGAAAGAATAAATTGATTCAACTTTTAGGCAATTTTCTTATTTCTTGAATAAAATATAATGAAAAATATCGTTGTAATAGACTATTTATAGAAGATTCTTAAGAAATACGTCATTTCATATGTATTTCCTATTATATTTGACGAAGTTAACTTATTATTTTTAATAACACTAGCGCTTTCTCGCTGAGTAAACGAAATCTTTTTAGATATGACCAAGACACCCTCACCACTTAGGGAATCTAAAGTTAAATAGAGTATTTTTTTACAAAATACTTATACAAATCATTTTTTTAAATATTATACTTGAATGCCCATGACTTCTGAAATTTTCAATTTGGTTTAATATTAAAGGGGCTTTAGCATAAAGCAATAAATTCTAAACGAGTTTGTGACCCTACATGTCAAGGATTGATACAATATATATTGTTGATGCGGTATTATATTTTGAACAACACACTTTTTGTACATAAAAACATACAGAATTTATGAAATAATTGCCGATGAAAGTAAGTCAGTCGTTTGTGGGTTTGGCTTAGCTTGTTTAGCTTTACAGCATTTTAAGCCATTACAGCAGTTTAAATAACCTATCAAAAGGAGGCAGATACAGAAAAGTCTACCTTATACTTACATCTATAATTACATCGTATATTTTGGGTTTTCGCCCTTAAAACATTACCATTTAATAGTGTTTATTAATATATCGTTATCGTATAGTGCAGCTCCTCTCTGAATCAGAAGTGGCTGCACTATAATTTGACGATTCAAAAGTGCTTGTAAAAGTCAATTTGAATAAATAATATTTTGAATTTGAATTTGAATATCGTGATCGAATTTTTGTTACTATCAAATGATGCACACTGAATTATCGTGAAAGCAACTTAAATTTGCACCAGGTTGCTTATTTTTGACGTAATGATACATAGGATCATTACGTTACATATTATTTAAAATTTATATAATAAAATGAATCATTTATTAAATATTAATTTTAAATAGTTATTAAATTTTATTTATTATTGATTACTACTATGTTGTGATGTTTAAATTATTACATACATATATTTATTTATTTATTTATTCGGATCTTCAACAGCATTACACGAAAAATCATCCAACATAATATACCCCAGTTTTAAATTAAATATGTAGTACCAATTGAAGAAGATCACATCTTTCTTAGTAACAATGTGTAAATTATAAACCTACAAATAAACACAAGAGAATAATGAAAATATAAAAAATGTATTATATCATTTGTTTTAGTATTATCATGTGTTTTAGTAATAGAATAAATATTTCCAAATCTTAGTCAAATTTCGCTCGATGCCGCACAATAACATAGCAATAAAGTCCTAACATCCGGCGATAATATCCCCATAAGAGGATAATAATTTTTCATACTTACTCGTACGTTTATGACATGGGTGGAGATTCCATTAGGAAGGACTGTAGTTTTGCGTTGCCATTATAAATTGATTAATTTACTTTCGGGGATTGTTTAAAGCATTAATCTGTCTCTTACGTCAATTCCATCTGCCTGCATTTACACTTACGAAAGGATGAAGAAAAAAGTTTTTAACAACTTAACCTTATCTAGTTGACCTTAATACTATGTACGACGTAATATTATTAAAAATTATTAAAAACGCTACAGAATATATACATAATACAGAAAGCCTACTATACTGTTGAGAATTACTTAGATGAACAGAATGTGTGGATATAGGTGCACTTCTACCCTGTACAAGACAGTAATAACTAAATGTAAATAGTTATAAGATTTATATTTTAAAAATAATTTCTTGCTGGCTCTTCTCGGTAGGAATAGGTTTCCGAACCAGCAGTAGAGTTGACGATTCAAAAGCACTTGCTTACAAGTTTACTTGAATACAGAATATTTTGAATTTGAATTTGAATTTAAAAAAACCTTAAAATAAGCTCGAATCATCACCAATCTGCTTAAAAACATAGTGATTATTTCGAAATATTTCGGCAATATTAATATATTAGGCTTAGTCTCCTTAACGCTTTCGCTTGAGACATCAAATATCTTAAATATTACCTTCGAAACGCCTTGACCGATTTTTATGAAATTTTATATGTATATTCAGTATGTCTGAGAATCGGCTATTTCGTGTGGTTTTCAGACCCCTAAGTGATTAGGGTTGTCCACCCATAAGTTTTGTTTTTTTTTCCGCCAAAATTTTTATATTTTTATCATGTACTCTAGAAATTCCTTAGATTCCTTAAATAATTTATTTGGCAAAATGTTTCCTCGCTCAGTTAGTATTTAACTACAAGTAGGTACCTTTTAGACAACTCAAGCACCTAAGTAACCTCAATAATGCAATATGTGTTTTCCCTTTTCCCATAAAAAAGGGTAATTTTAATCTATATGTTAAAACTGTTTTAACCGTGCAATATTACATTAATATTGGTCCAGTGGATTAGCCGTGAACGCGTAACAAGTAGGCAGACTTTCGCATTTATACCTATATGATTCATATTTATTGACTTCATTTATCATAATCAATACACATCGCCTCTTTACAAGAACAACGTGATATCTGTGAAACCACAACTTTACAGGAGAGCAATTTCAAACATTTAAACGTTGATAAATTTAAAAAATTGATGATTTTACAAAAACGTTTTTACGTGGAAAAACAATTAAATTGTTGCGGTAATCAATGTGCTTTCTGAAAATAAACAGAAAGGATAAAAAAAGAAATAAAAATACGGCTTTTTATGAGACGTCACATCGTTCTTGTAAAAAGGCGATATATATAATGCAAGTCTGGCTGTCTGTTTTTTTATATTCACGGCTAATCCGCTAATTTTTTTTTATGAAATTTGGTATAATTAAAATATATTTGAATAAACATAAAGGGTAAAAAAGCCCGCTTTTTCTTTGATAATAAAAAACGCACATAATTTTAACACGTGAACAATCGCTGGTTATGATATTTTTTTAAATACTTGTATGACGTTTCTTGCACTCACTTAAGTGTAAGTTTTACTTATATTAATGCTCTGTGAAAACTTATTAGGTACACCCTTCGAACGTCTAGTGAGCACCTTGTGCACAAATTCAATTCTGAAAAATCAAAATGTTTTCGTCACCAACAATAAATGTAATTATTATTAAATGATTTACTGTATTCAATGGGGAATTTTATAACAAAGAAAATGGTATACACATCATAGGTGTAATAATTATATAGTAAATAACATGATCTAAAAAAAATGGTCGAAAATTAGTAGGCTTCTTGACGGGTTAATTATTTATGTATCGATTCAAATTAAAATTCAAATTCAAAATATTCTTTATTCAAGTAAACTTGTATACAAGTGCTTTTGAATCGTCAACTTTACTGCTGGTTCGGAAAGCCGTCCTACCGAGAAGAGCCAGCAAGAAACTCGGTGGAGCTCTTTTAAAAAAGAAGATTCTTAATACTAATTACATTTTGTCATAGCTATCCTGCACAAGGTCAAAGAGCAGCTATATCCACGCATTCTTATCATCAATGTAAGCCTCCACGGTATAATAGGTATAATATTCTGAATCTATCTAATTTATCTAATAATCTAGTTTTAAATTTAGATTTTGTGTTCTTTGAATGTTTTAAAAAGTGCTCGTATATATATAAATATATATATATATATAAATTAAAATAATATAAATATCGTATATATATATATATAAATTAAAATAAAATAAATATATAGGTCACTTACACACACGGTCGACCGACCCCAAAGTAAATAATTTAATACTCGTGTTATGGGTGACGGACAACTGGTAGATATAGTACATATATAATTTTAAATACATACTTAAATACAAATATATACCCAGGTTCGAAGAACCAACAATTTGTTTATAGAAAATGTTGGCCCTCGGCGGGAATCGAACCCGCGACCCGCGGAACTGAAGGCATGGTCGCTACCCACTGCGCCAACGGGCCAGTCTACAAATAATAAATTACGATAGAACAATTTCTTATGGATGCCAATCGCTAGTACAAGCGCGCCCATTTTGTTTAGCACATCCTAGATCGCGGTCAAATAAATACTTTGCTACCTTCGTGGGAGGTAGCCCAAAAGGCTATTTTCAATAAGAGTATTATAAAACATTCCACCGTGCTATTCTGAAAGCCTTCAAAGTCTGATATTTCGATATTAGCAGAAATGACTGTACCTCATGTGCTGGAATATTATTGAACAATTTTTATTTTAGTGGCCTTGGTATAATTTTAACCTGTCAACATTTAAATATTGTTTATTTCATTATTATCTCATTAATATTTAATATTTTTAACCGATTGTTTGTAGAATGACGCAAAAGTTTCATAATTTCTGTATCGAGGAGGTTTTATGAATTTCTATCCTCTTCGCTCTACAAGGTAGTAATGACCAAATGTAACTAGTTATGAGAATTATATTTGAAAAGAGCAACCACCATGTTTCTTGTGGGCTCTTCTCGGTAGGAACAGCTTTCCGAACTATAGCAGTAGAGTTGACGATTCTAAAGCACTTGTTATCAAGTTAACTTGAATAAAGAATATTTTGAATTTGAATTTGATTTCTCCAGATTTAAACCATTTTTTTCCTATTATACCTTAAGACCTTTAACCACGACATTTAATCAATTTCGTACGAATTAGTTAAGCCTTTGAAGCATCAGAAAAATACTCACGCACACATAAACTTACGCCTTTACAAGCAGGCATACAAGCGTACACAATAGTGAATTTATTGTCACTAATACAGAGAGTATCACGGCAGATTTGTTAAAAATAATCGATTATTTAATATTATAATCCATCTTTAATGATCGATTTTCGAAACATTAATAATTGATTATTTATTAATAGATTTTGACCACACCACGTCACATGCCTATACCTCGGAAGGGTCCTTCACAGTATTCCAGATATAGATGAAATGGAAGATGCACCGCTTACAGTTTCGCTTAGGCTAAGTGTTCTAGTAGGATGGATTTAAAACAGAGAAACTGATGGGGGATGTCGATCAATGGACATTGTGTGGGGACTTCTAAAGCACCATGATAGCGCGGGGTAAAAAACTAGTGGCGCCATCTGTAATTTTAACGAGGAAAATTTAAAAGCTTTAACTCTAATGATAATTTTATTTAGCTAAAATTTACAGAATATATACTAAATACGGATAAAACCAGATTATGATGACGAACAGATGTTTGTCTAATATTTTTTTAAATAATACAAAAATATAATAGTGTGTGTATGTGTGTTTTTGTGCGCTCGTATGTTTGTTACGTAATAAATTTATTGTTTTTAATAACTGTGTTCTCTTTCGTTGTAATTGAGTACTTTTACCCATGAAATGAGCTTAAAATACATGAGTAAACTGTGTTACATTGTGTTACAACTGTAATTATATGTGTAACCAAATCGGCGAGGCATAGCGTGATATGTTGAATAACAGATAGATTACTTCAATTAAATTTTATTAACACAGTCTATGTCCATGTCCTACGAAGTTTTCCATATAAGCATATATTACTGTTAATTTAATTTATAATAAATTCAATAGCACCTAGTTCATTTTATAATTGTAGGTACAACCTACTAAAAGTCTCTTACACCGAATTAACGATGTATCTTATTTAAAAATATTTTATAAAATGCTCTTAGCTTGTCTAATGAATAGAAGAAAAAGCTTCAAACAACAAATAACCTATATAATAATAAGCCTATATAACAGGATAGAATTACCATTAAAATCTATATTTTGTCAATAAAATTATATCTAAATCGCCCCCAATCTCGTCTGAGCATTCGACGTATTAAATGTCTTAGAGGATTTATTCCGTTAATTAAAACTTTCCCAACAGTTATCTGAAATATTTTAGATATTAAAATTTGTTAAGGCGCGTATATATCTTTAACATTATCGATTAATTTAGAATATTCTTTATTTAATACAATTTTAGATGTTATAATTGTGTGAACAGTCAAAAGTTAGTAAAGAAGATGCTCCTAGTTCTAAAATTTGCTTAAATCGATGGGAATCAGCAAAGCACACAATAAACATGCATATTAAAGGTATTTTGTATATTTTGAAACAGGTATTCTTACGTTAGCTTCACAGTATATTTTTAGCAATTTGATTTTTGTGCATAAAAATATACAAAATTATAAAAAGATTGGTGATGTATATAATAGACAAAGTAGGAACCGACATAAGCTTGCGGCTCCTGCTTTGCGCCTTGTAAGAGTACGTAAGTCGTTTGTGGGTTTGGGTATAAGATTCTATAATAAAATTCCACAATCAATTTTAACTTTGCCATTACAGCAATTTAAAAATACTGTTAAAAAGAGGCTGATACAGAAAGCCTATTATACCGTGGAGGCTTACATTGATGATAAGAATGCGTGGATATAGCTGCTCTTTGACCTTGTGCAGGATAGCTATGACAAAATGTAATTAGTATTAAGAATCTTCTTTTTTAAAAGAGCTCCACCGAGTTTCTTGCTGGCTCTTCTCGGTAGGACGGCTTTCCGAACCAGCAGTAAAGTTGACGATTCAAAAGCACTTGTTTACAAGTTTACTTGAATAAAGAATATTTTGAATTTGAATTTGAATATATTACAATTTTTAATACACATACTCTTGAGATCTTTGTGTAACAACTAATTAGCTTAAATAAATATTTCTACGTAGCGATAAGGCTGCTAGACTGTTAAACTACTTGTGGCGTACAATGAAGGCTTAAATAAGTAAATAAAATGAGAAATACTTAATTAATATGATAAACTAAAATTTAATATCGTTAAAAATGTTCAACAACTTCAGTTCAAAAAAGTATCGTAACATATTTATAGATTAAATTAATTGTTCATTTGTGACATTAAAAATTTATGATTATTCAAAATAAGTTTTGGTTATTCTAAAAGGAAAATTTGGATTTTTTAATTGTTTTCCTTAATTATACACAGTACAGATCTCATTCTTTTTTTATATTTGATTATTCTAACGAGTCTAATGTAATGGGAAAATTTACTGTTTTTTGTGTGATTTACGACTTTGCTTACATGTATTATAGTACTGTTTGTTTCCCTCAGGTAAATCAAATAAAAGTTTTTAACAATCGTAGCGTTCTGTTACCCTAAATTTGATTTTTTTGTTCTCTATATAATATTTACGCATAAACCTGCTGTTTCTTTTAGGCGGCGCAGGGCGCTTGTACGTGTACGATAACGCAATAAATATTAACTAATTAAATTAAATATTAATATAACTCTCGGATTGCACTCTCGGAGAGTGCAATCCGAGAGTTTAACAGAACACTTACAGGTAATGAGACAAACAGAATGGATAAATTTTCATATATATTTTTGGTAACGTAAGCATCCGAAGTCCGTTGATTTTTTTTTTGTTTTAAAGGCAAGTACCTAATACTCGTATATATAAAAATAATCAAGCGAGGCCATTTATTAAATGGCAACGTAACAGAAGGCTTTGACACGTATATTTTTACTAATTAAAACTTTTGATACAATATCTCAAATTGATTTGAGTATTAGGATTAATATTGACGTTTGAATAATTAAACATAATGGACTCTTGTGAAATATTACCAAAGTCAACAAAGATTTTTTTCTTTTTCCAAAATTGAGGAAGTTACACGTATTAATGACATTGGGTAAACGTTGGGGTACTCTAAAAGATTAGGTTGCTAAGGAAATCACGTCCCTTTAGGTATTAACAAGCGATTCGCCCCGGCTTTGCAGGGTTAGAACATACTGAAATTATGTGAGACCGTTCAGTTAACTTTCACGCCTTTGCTTTTATTTTGTGACATCACTTAACACGTTCATTTCTTTTGAATTATCTCGATTAATTTTAATTCAAATATTATGTAATATTTGAGACAATTTTATACGCACGGTCGTCCGTCCCCGAAGTAAGTTTATACTTGTGTATTGGGTCACAGACAACAGATAAATATATACACATATGTAACAGGACACAACGCATGTATTTCTGCAATAACAGATGGCGCTACTAGTACTTTACTCCGCGCTATAGTGATGCTTTTGTAATTACAAAGAAGTCCCCATACAAATTATTTGTTGGATCGACATCGCATATCAATTTCTTTGATTCAAAGTGCCTTCTGCTGGAACACTAATCCTAAGCGATATTGTAAACGGTGCATCTTCCGGTACATCTATTCTTGGAATGCTGTAAAGGAGTCCGCGATACTCACTATATAAGTGATAATACATTACTCCCTGACCAATCATTGATAGTCATTTCAATGTATTCTTTCCACGTCTGCACGTCCGTCCGGTTCAACGCGTTACACATATTATTTCAAATAAATACACAACACATATCTCCAGAACGTTCTAGAGATATGCAGTGCGGCTGAGTAGAATAGAACACCCGCATTTTTTACCGAGGTATCGTAAAAGGCGACTAAGTTGACGTACGTTAAAATACGTAGCCAAATCATCTGACAACATGTTTGTAACGTGTTGAACATGATGAAATACTTAAATACAAATATATAGTATTTATAAATATACTTATATTAAGCTACTTATCTATACTTATTATAAAACAAAGTGCCAAAATGTTGTCTGTCTGTATGTAATCGATTTTCTCAAAATCTACTGAATGGATTTTTGTAAGATTTTCACTGAAAGTGCAATACTTCCGGATGGTTTAGGTAAATAGTATATATAGGTGTTATAAAATTGTGTTGAGGAGATTGCGCCGTTGTTAAAACACTTGCTTGCTGGGAGCTTTAGTTGCGTGCGCTGCGTAAACCAGCAGAGATACGCTAAATTAAAATTGTGACATGCTGATTTTCACGCGGGCGAAGCGACTGGCACAGCTAGTTATATAATAAATTATATAATATACTTAAAAAGGAAAACCCCGCTTTCAATTATAAAAAAAATTAAAATTTTACTTTGACTTACCCGGTACTGCGTAGACGAGTATAAAACTGAACGCGCCAAATAACTCTTTTCTTATAGTGTCAGGCCATTTTTCTGTACAAAATTCGATGGTGTTTTCTGCATATACCTGAAAAGAGACAAATAATTAAACAACATTTATGTTTTACAGTCCTTACCCTATTTTGTTTAATTTAGGTACTGAAGTTCACGCAAATGAAATTAAATTGAACGTCAAATTTAAATGTCTTCTAGTAATCGAAATATCATTTACATTCATATTCATACTATTTAGTCAAGGTTGTCTAATGAAATTGAAATAAAAAAAACCCCGTTTCTGTAAAAAGCCCCGTTTTTCCTTCAGGATCAGGATTTGAATTAATCAGTTATGACTTATTTACAAACATGTGACTAAATAGTTTTTAGAAAAAGGTACCAACAGAGATACATTGAAGTAATGTACTAGAGCTTTGTAGGTCTAAGTATAAAAAAGTCCGAGACAGCATGTCTCTATTTTTTATAACTATATAATTCACTATAATTAATTTATAGAATTAGGCGTTACTTTGCGGAGATCCATAATACAAAAGTAATAATTAAATAATTTTGCTATAATCCGCGATTTAGAGTAAGATTATGTTTAATCGATTATATCAAAATAATTTTATTATTACTTTTGTAACACATAGCTAATTGACTATTCAATGGTAGTTCAATAATAACTACTTGTTAAAACTACTTCTAATTTGAATTTAAATTTACTGTTAGCGTCAGGTACATACAATATTCTTTAATTACGTATAATTAACTTTGAAAAATGATACATTAATCAGTATAAGATCAGTTTACATTAAAAGCTGTTTGGCCTATTTTAGCTGGCATTAGTGTAAGTTGCGTTGCTCCACTCAACGCGTAACGGCGTCGACTCGAAATAGCGACCTTTGCCTTTATAAATTTAATTTAAAAAGCAAAACTAGTTAAACTCTCAAACGTCTAGTGAGCACCATGAGCACAAATTCAATTTTGAAAAATCAAAATGTTTTCATCACCAATAATAAATATATAGTACCCGGCATTAAATAATGCACATCGATGTTTAGAACAAAACAGCCGGCCAGTTCTGTTTCGTAGAGCGCTGTCACTGTCACTCAGTTAGTATGTGACGTTGCACATGGGTTCGTCAGTCTATGCGACAGAGACAATGCTCTATGAAGCAGAATCTAGCCGATTTCTCTCTCTAAGCCTCGATGTGCATCATTTATTGCCGCGTACTATAAGTTATTATTATGAGACTGAAGACTAAAGTCTTCGAACAGTGCGTGTTGCCAGTGATGATATATAGCTCTGAAACTTGGTCGCTAACTATGGGCCTCATAAGAAAGCTCAAAGTCTCTCAGCGTGCTATGGAGAGAGTTATGCTCGGAGTTTCTCTATGTGATCAAATCAACAATGAGGAGATCCGTAGAAGTGACGGACATAGCTTAACGGGTCCCAAAGCTGAGCTGGGCGGGGCACATAGTTCGAAGAACCGATGGCCATTGGGGTCTCAAGGTGCTGAAGTGTCGACCCCGCACCGGAAAACGTAGCGTAGGTAGACCCTCGCCTTGAAAGAGTCTACGGTCTAACCACTGGGCTATCACAGCAAGGGTTGTCAGAGATACAGGTTTCCTCACTATGTTTTTCTTCACCAAAAAACATGTGGTATATTCTAAATATCAATTAGGCATATGAGTCGATATAAAACTCGTTAATACTTGTGGGTGTGGAGTCACTCTCGGACCATCGTTATATATGTTTCGAGGTCTCCACATGCACTGTTCCTATTTCCCCTCGGTCTAGAAGTGGCGGCGGCCCTCGGTGGTCCGTCAAAAAGATGAACCCCGATCTCCTGGTCGAGGCCGCAATTGTCCAGGCGTGGGTAGCAGGGCCCACGAGTGAAGATGTCGCTGCGGAGGTAGAAAATCTCCAGCGGCGGATGTCGCTCGTCTGTGATGCCAGCATGCCGAGGGTGCGTAACACAGGTCCGGCATGCGGGGTGTACTGGTGGTCTGAGGAGCTAGCACGGCTGCGCGAACAGTGCGTGGTCGTGCGCCGCCAGTACACTCGGTACAGACGTCGCAGACAACGCGACATCGAGGAGGAGAGGCGCCGTTATGAGGCATATAGGGCTGCCCGCGTCTCCTTGCGTACGGCCATTCGGGTGGCTAAGGACAGGGCCCACAAGGAGCAGGCCGAAGAGCTCAACCGGGATCCTTGGGGGAGGCCGTACAAAGCGGTACGAAAGAAACTTCGCACCCGAGCCCCCCCCCTCACCGAGAGCCTTCGGCCGGAATTCCTGGAGTCAGTTGTGGAAGCCCTGTTCCCGCAGGGGGCCGAGGTACAGCCACCTCATATGGCGCCTCCCGAGGAGGAAGGTACTGGGCAGGATGCGCCAGGAGTGTCGGAGGGGGAACTAGCGGAGGCGGTGACTCGCATGAAAGCGAAAAACACCGCCCCCGGTCCTGATGGCATTCCTGGCCGCGCCTGGGCGCTAGCCTTGGGCCCATTGGAGTCGGGGCTCAGGGCGACGTACAGTACCTGCCTCGAGCGAGGACTGTTTCCCCGTAGGTGGAAAACGGGGAGACTGGTCCTGCTCAGGAAGGAGGGAAAACCGGCCGATACACCCTCCGCGTATCGGCCGATTGTCTTGCTGGACGAGGCGGGAAAGCTACTTGAGCGTATTGTGGCTTCCCGCATCGTCCAGCACCTCCAGGAGGTGGGGCCTGATCTCAGTCGCCTCCAGTGCGGATTCCGCCGGGGCAAATCCACTCTCGACTGTATTGAGGGTGTGAGAGTCCTGGTGGAGGAGGCGACGGCCAAGCGCGAGGTGGTGTTGGCGGTGTCATTAGACATCGCCAATGCATTCAACACCTTGCCTTGGAATGTGATCAAAGAGGCCCTACGCTTCCACCGTATCCCCTTGTATCTGCAGCGTGTTGTCGGCGATTATTTGGCTGACCGCGCTGTCGGGTACCCGACGGCTGGGGGTAGGTGGAAAGAGCGGAGGATGTCGTGCGGTGTTCCGCAGGGGTCGGTCTTAGGCCCCCTCCTGTGGAACATCGGCTACGACTGGGTGCTGCGTGGTGAAATGCTCCCGGGAGTGCGTTTGTTTTGTTATGCAGACGACACTCTCGTGACTGCCCGCGCGAGCACCCATCGGGAGGCCCGTATACTGGCGACTGCGGCCACAGCTCATGTCGTGGCCCGGATTCGCCGGTTGGGTCTGAGGGTGGCCTTGGAGAAATCCGAGGCCATTTGTTTCCACAGGCCTCGGATGGCGCCCCCAGCGGGCTCCCGGTTGTTGGTGGGCGGGACGTCCGTTGGAATCTCAGGTACTTTACAGTACCTGGGATTAATTCTCGACAGCCGATGGACGTTCGAGGCCCACTTCCGGCGGCTCGCCCCGAGATTGAAGGCGACCGCCGGAGCTCTGAGCAGGCTCCTCCCGAATGTGGGAGGGCCAAATGCAGGCTGCCGGCGCCTTTACGCCGGAGTGGTCCGGTCAATGGCCCTGTACGGCGCTCCCGTTTGGGCGGAGCGGCTGACCGCCAAGTCCCTGACCTTACTGCGTGGGGCGCAGAGGATTGTGGCGATCAGGCAAGTGCGGGGCTACCGGACTATCTCTGGCGAGGCGGCCTGCGCCTTGGCCGGATCCCCTCCATGGGATCTAGAGGCCAAGGTGCTTGCTCAGGCCTACCGCCGCAGAGTTGAAGCCCGTTCATCGGGGGGCAACTCTGCGGCGGTAGATGTAGATTGGCGGAGAGCAGCTCAGATGAAGCTCCTCCGTCAATGGAGGCGGCGGCTGGAATCGCCCAGCGCAGGATTCTGGACAATTTCAGCCATCCAGCCCATTCTCCAGGGCTGGGTCGCCAGGAGGCATGGGGTCCTCACCTTTCGCCTGACACAGGTGCTTTCCGAACATGGTTGTTTCGGGAAGTATCTGTGGAAGGTGGCCCAGCGCGAAGCGTCTGGTGTGTGTCACGAGTGTGGCGCCGAGTTCGATACGGCGCTGCACACGCTCGCAGACTGCCCTGCTTGGGCGGATCAGCGAGCGAAGCTCGTGGCAGAGGTGGGGCACGATCTCTCCCTGCCCACCGTGGTTCGTGCCATGGTGGACAGGGAGGGATCGTGGGCAGCGATGGCCTCCTTCTGCGAGGACGTTATCTCGCGGAAGGAGGCGGCGGGGCGGATCCGGGAAGTCGAGTCCTTGGATCCGATCCGCCGCAGGCGAGCGGGGCGCAGGCGACTCGCCGAAGTCCGTCGCATGCCGCCCTAACGGGGACCTCCGAGCGTTCCGAACGGGGTTTATCGGACGTTCGCTGGAGTTAGGTCCCCGAGGCGGTCGATGCATCTGGTGCTCCCGATGCATCGATTAGCGGAGGGAGGGGCCACTGCTTAGAGAGGCCCCGACCCGGCGGTGGCGCTCTCCGGGGTACAGAGCTGCTGCTGGCGGGGGTGGGGGGCAATGTGCACAACGGTACCCTGTCCCCGCCACCAGCAGCGTGGAGGAGCACTGTCAGGTTTTTAGTCGGTGAGAGTCCGACATACCCACCGCTCGTCCCCGTCGGGCGGTGATGACCCATAACGGGTTTTCCTGACATAAAAAAAAAAAAAAAAAAAAACTCGTTAATACTTGCCATCGGTTACCAGAAAGAGATATAACAGTCAAAATCGGGACCAATAGAATATCTCAACGCCGAATTATACCCCAAAATACACAACGCGTCTACGTGATTATAATATATATTCAATTAACTGGAATCAGCTCTGACACAGCGAACTCAATTATCAAAGCCAAAATTACTTTATTAACTGAGAGTTAATCAATTTGATTTATGTTACCCATCGTAAACAAAACAATATCATATGATCATAAAGTAATTTGGGAGTTAATAAACTTTTTGACTGAAAAGTGCTTTTACAATTGTATAGTTAATTGGATAATTTTGTATTACGCTTATAATTTATAGACGCATTGCGACATTTTATATTGTATTCTACTCAATTTTATTATTTTAAAAGCGAGAGTGAGATAGCTTATGCTTAGAGTATATCGGCATAACGATAACAAGCTGTGATAGCCCAACGGTGAGAACGTGCGACTCTCTAGAGATGATGATGGGTTCTAACCGGGCAGTCACCAATGAGTTTTTTTATAAAAAAAAACTTATGTGTCTAATTGATAATTGCAATTTATCGCACGCTTTTCGGTGAAGAAAAACACCGCGAGTAAACCTGCATATCTCTAAAGAATTCAAAGTTATGTGTAACCAACCAATCCGCATAGAAGCACCGTGGTAGGTCTTAGCTCCAATCCATCTCTCAAAAAACGGAGAGAGGAAGCCTATGGCTAGTAGAGTATGCCTACGTAATCAAATAATTAGTGAGGAGATCTGTAGACGACCCGAAATTGCCAATATAGCTTAGAAAGATGTGAAGCTGAAGTGAAAAGGAGCACAGTATGTGATTTTAATAAGACATACATATGTTACTAAGTGTTTATTTCGAATAAAACACCTATACCATAAATATATAAATAAGAAGATATAGGTTAAAATAATATCAGGTAGTGCAAAACAACTCAATAATACAATACACAAATAATTAAATTAATTAAAGTTATAAAAAGACACGGACTTATAATGAAAAGACGATACGAAGACAAATAGATTTGTAAAATAATGATTAATTTAAATAAAAAAATAATCGATTTATTCCTACAATTTCAAAAGTTGCTTCTTTTTATATAATAAATAAAATAATGTTTCGATATTAATTAATTTTTAATTTTTTTTAACTAGGAATTGTAACACTTCCTAACATGTCTATTTTTGAAGTAGCTACATTTGTCGGGCAAAACCCTCTTTATTTCAAAAAAGCTAATTATCAATTTTCACGAAGTGCTAGTCAAACAATTGTTTGTATACACCAAAAGAAGCCAAATACATCTTTGTATCAAAGTTCAATTTGGCAAGATTCGGTCTTGCCAACTCTAAGCAAGGTTTTTGAAAAGATCATCCTTAATCAACTGCTCCAGCATTTTAATTCAAATAACATACTTCATCCTGAGCAGTATGGGTTTACTAAGAGTCGGTCTACAACGGATGCGGGAGTTAAGTTGTTGAAGCATATCTTCCATGCGTGGGAGAACTCACAAAATGCCATAGGGGTATTTTGTGACTTTTCCAAAGCATTTGATTGCGTTCAGCACGAGACTTTATTGTTAAAGCTTGGCTATTATGGTATTAAAGACAGTGCGCTTCATCTCGTTGCGGCAGACATCTTCACAGCCGGATTCAAAGAGTGTGCATTGATGAGGTGCAGTCATCCGGAACGGCCTTAGTTATGGGTGTGCCTCAAGGATAAATCCTTGGTCCCTTTCTGTTTTTAGTTTATATAAATGATTTACCATACAATTGATTTTCATACAAGACAGCGGTTTAATAATGTATAATTGAAAACATTTAAAAGATTGACCGCCGAGTTTCTTGCTGGTTCTTCTCGGTAAGAGCAACATTCCGAACCAGTTGTAGCTTCATTAATCATATTGATGCTTGACGATTCAAAAGTGCCTGAAATGGTTTATTTGAATAAAGATTATTTTGATTTGATTTGATTTGATACCATATTTCATTCATAATATTTGCGATATTGTACTGTTTGCGGATGATACATATTTAATTTTTAAAGTAAATAGAAATGACCATAATATTGACGAAGTAAACAGTGGTTTATCGCAAGTAGCCCATTGGTTCAGAGTAAATAATTTGGTACTAAACTCAAAGAAAACAAATTGTATTGAATTTGCATTACCTAATGCTGCAAAAACAGCAAATAAGCTCTCCATAAATAATGTACCACTGAAAACAGAAAATACAACTGTATTTTTGGGAGTGACATATATTGAATACAAATAAATATATTATTATTATTATCAATAATTAGATTATGGATTAAATAAGTAAAAAATATATATTATTCGAATAAAACAAGAGTAAATATGGGGGTGATATAATTGATAGTTAAAAATGGTTTTGTAATGTCTAGAAAATCGGTTATTAAATATCGGTTAATGTAAAATAGATAATTTTTGGCAACCCTGGTTATTACATAGAAATATATTAATACATTTAATTTCTACAGCATAAGTATGGATTTTCAACCAAAAAGAATCACCTCAGTATTATGCTAGTCATATTTGCTAAACATTCTGCAGCGCTGATTTAAGATTGTTATCTTAAATCAGAATGTTTATAAATCATACTATGCCGTGTGGTATCCGGCTGAGTAAAATAGACTACCTTCATTTATTACCGAGGTATCGTAAAAGGCGACTAAGGTAAGTCGACCCACCGTGTGGTATCTGGTTGAGTAGAATAGACCACCTTCATTTCTTACAAGGGGTCGTAAAATACGACTAAAGTCAGTTGACGTCAGACGGCTAGTAAAATACACAAACAAATCATGTGAAAACATGTTTGTAACATGTTGTGCCGACCAGAGTTGCCCAACGATAGTCCATCAGTCTATCGCTAAATTATAGATTGTCTATCGATAGATGACGCATTTAAAATAGTATCGATAGCCTATCGATAGTATTGATATCAACATTATCGATACTATCGATGGTATGATATATAGAAATCAAATTGTTAAACAAAAATAGTATCGATAATAACGAAAACTGATATATCTTTAGGAGTAATACTATCGATAGTATCGATACTATTTTTGATAATACAATGATACTATCGATAGTATTACACAAAAAAATCGATTGATTGATAGTATCGATAATATTAACACGTAATAGTATCTATCCTATCGACACTTGCTTCCAATCAATAGTATCAGTTAATTTGTGATGATGATAGTATCGATAATATCTATAGTACTGATGTAAGATATTATTGGTAATGGTTTTAATGGTTATAAATATAAGGTATTATTGTCATGTATTTAAATATTGTATGTCTTATTATATATTTATATAAATGATAAATACGAAGGCATCATGACAGGTCATGAAACAAAATATCAGAGGGTATTATGACTTGTCAAAAATATTGTATGAAGTGGCGGGTATTGGGCTGAAATAGTTTGGTCGTTGAATATTTGTGTTCAGTTCATTACGAGAAGTAATAATAAACGAGTGTTAACAGTGTGAGTCTTTTCCTAAACTCCTTTTCGTATCAAAGTGTGTGCGTGTTACTAATAAATTGAGTGCGTGTTACTAATACTGATAGTATCGATAGCACTATCGATATTCTTACTAGTTCTCAAGCAATCTCCCATTAACAGTGGGAGATTGCTGTTGGCAAGCAAAGCTAATTGAGTCAGACAAATGAACCTTCAACCTTGCTTTTCAGAGTATCGGGTTAATGTTATGAAAACAGACGCTCCTTAAAATCTTATCTACTCTAATAGAATTAATTTGAGCACTCTAATTAATACGATGCCATATAATTTTATCTTCTGTATATTTTCTATAGTATAAGTAGAAGCAAAATTGATAGAATTAGGAGTAACTTTGTGGAAATCCATAATACAAAAGTAATAATAAAGTTATTTTGCTTTAGTCCGCGATAAAGTAAATAGCAAATATATATAATTTTTTGCGATTTCGTCGTGGAGTCTATCTCCTGATGATGCTTCGGTTGCGGGACGAAACGATTGTTGAGTTTTATGATAGTGAAGTTAGATAGCGAATTCTGTATCATGTATATGGTATAAAAAAACGGATAGTCCACTATAAATTTAGCATTATATTTATTTTCTATTTACTTTATCGCGGATTACAGCAAAATAATATTATTAATACTTTTGTAGAAGCTACATTAAATGAATACCCATTGGAGAGAATATTTTAACGATCAAATCGTCGTTTCATCATTTTATCAAGAGTTAAATAGGTCTATTTTTGTTATCGAGTTCATACAGAAAATAGATGAATGAATAGAAAAGGATGAAACAGTTCTAACATGAGCAAAGATTATTACAAAATATTGACAAAATGGGGCCCGTCAAACGTGATCACAAAATGGCTTCCATCTAGCCATAGATGACGCAGTTGGTAGAATCTCTGCCTTCAACTCCGCAGATCGCGGGTTTGATTCCCTGGGTGTGTATATATTTACCAGTTGTCCGTCACCCATAACACAAGTATCAAGACAACGACGACTGTGTGTGTGTCCCATATATTTTTTTATAGAGAACAACAAAGAAAACAATGCATATCCCATTAAACTGTTTTATTCCTAGCGTTCAAAGTTCCAAGAGGTCAATTTCTATTTCTTACATAATCTGATTTATTAGGAGCTCACTTCAGCAGACCACCATTTCTCATTTACTATTATTTTTGCAAAACGCATTACGATATTTGATATGATATTTGTATTCTAAGCGTTTATATGATTGATGATTTTATCCTCGCGGTGGGGAACCGCCATTACATTTGGACAGGAATTGCTTGGTCCTTGATGTCTTATTGAATTTCGATATATCGAGATCTTAATAGAAGATAACAAAGTAATAACACCTTCAGAGAGTAGTGCCTGTTACTTGGTATAAAAAATAAATACTAAATATAATAGAGAATTACAGATCTACAAAATTACTACAAAATAGTCTGTAATAACATGTCTCTATCTGTTATGGTTAACTAACAATAACTACTTTTATGTTCAAAATTTCAATTGGGGAATTTTTTTGTGACAGTAATGTCCATAAGGGCGAAGCCCCGAATGAGTGACTTTTCTTCTCAATATGTGATGTATACTACACAATAATTTGCTACTGGCTAGTCAATGAACATTTTTCAGGGATTCTAGTCTCGTTTACTCAAGAAAATTCTAAAGAAAAATTGTCTCTGCAATGATACCGCCCAATGCAATATTTATATTTAGCGTCGATGAAAAATATATCTCATACCGTCTTGACGTCAAAGCTCAGACGTGCATTCATTATAAGATATTGAAGCGAAGAAAAAACTATATTTTCATTTTTTCTCTTGAGATTTTCTCAAACATAACTAGTTAGTTATTGAAGGGGGTAAAGAAATTTCACCACTGTACTATGTTGTAGAAGTCTATGAAAACTCCACATCATTAAAATTCATGTATTTCTCTTAATCCTAACTTTTTACATTTTAAAATATTTTTAATGATAAAAAAACTAAATAATTAAAAAAAATCCATCGTCCTCCGGAAGCAGGGCAATACCCAAGCTACCGGTGGCTAGGGCTCCAGAGTGAGGTACTTCCTCACAATACGAGCCGTTTCGAGTAATACCGTCTTCTTTATCCTACTCTTGATCCAACTATTAAGCGACAGCCTCTGAAGATGTTGTTGATGTTGATCGAGGCTTTTCGCAATTAGACCGTTTACCGAAGCGACAGTAGGAACAATTATTGTTTAGTCAACATTCCACATGACAGTTATCTCATAAGAAAGGTCTAAATATTTTGTTAATTTTTCTTTTTCCGCCTTTATGAGATTATCGTCATGCGGAATGGTGATATCAACAATAATTGCACGGCGCGTTAACCGGCCTAGTAACACTATATCAGGTTTATTTGCAGCAATAAACCTGTCAGTGATAATAGACCGATCCCAGTAGAGCACGGCTAATTTCCAGAACTGATTCAGAATCATACCTGTAGTATGGTACCTCTTCATCCACCAGAGCGTATTGAAGAGTAATTTGTTGATGTATTATCCTGGCTACTTGTTTATGTCTGTGCAAATGTTCACCGTTAGCAAGATGAGAACAGACAGAAATAATATGCCCGAGGGACTCCCCAGGACGATGACATGCTCGACATACGTCTACGTCTACCACATACTAATGTTAAGATTATTGTTCAATTGTTAGAATATTTGACATTTATGTTAATTATACTATGTATACGAGAAACCGCTATAAGGAATCTTTCTTCTTCTTCTTCTTCAATCGATGGACGTCCACTGCTAGACCTAGGTATCTTTACAGGATCTCCACACCACGCCATCATATGCCGCTTGGATCCAGAGACGCAAGACAACATTTTTGAGGTCGTCAATCGAGAATTGACATTAAGTGAAAGCATGGTTCAGAAAACACTCTAAACACATCAAAGCGTATTCTTTAATCTATAATTAGCTACTGTAATAAATACTAAAATAAAAACCAATATTAACGAAACTTTGAGTCTTAGTAAAAGGCTCGGAATATCTAAGAGATAGATAACGATAGATCGAGATACTTTACGTGATGAGGTCTAAACTTAGCAAACTCCGAGCCAGCAGACATTAAAAAAATGGCAATATGTATCGTCCGAATTCACGCAGCCTGAAAACCTTCAAGCTAGGGTAATTTACGAAACACCCCGGATTAATATTCACAAACTTCCTGAACGTGAGCAATAAGCCATTTCGGTTCCATCATTTTAATAATTTCGAAATTTATCATCCCTACTGAGTGTTAGTATAAAATTGTACATATAATATTACATTTATGTCCAGATTTTTCTCTGCTTAATTATTCGCATAGATATTTGTTAATTCATTACATTAATTTTTTTATTTAACTTGCCGTGTCTGGTATTTTGGAATCTTGCAAGTTAAATTTAACCCACTTGGCGGTGTTAGATTGAGCTAAATTTTTACATAATGGTCCAGTCTTGACACCGTGTGGTATCCAGCAGAATGGAATAGACCACCCTCCTTTCTTACCGAGGTGTCGTAAGAGGCGACTAAGGTATGTGCCGTGTGGTATCCGGCTGCATAGAATAGACCACCCTCCTTTCTTACCGAGGTGTCGTAAAAGGCGATTAAGGTAAATGCCGTGTGGTATCAGGCTGCTTAGAATGGACCACCCTCATTTCTTACCGAGGTGTCGTAAAAGGCGACTAAGGTAAGTTGACGTCAGGCAGGCGGCCGGTTGTAAAATACGTAGCCGAATCATATGACAACATGTTTGTAACATGGCCTGATGCTGCCAGGATTGGCTCCAGACATGGGAACTGCTCAACAGTGTATTTACTTTCATATTAAGTAATAATGCTAATAATGACCTTTTTATATTAGAATTTTGTAATTAAAATTATATAAAAACATTTTTAAACAATTAAGAATCTTTTTGAAAAGTTTCAAAGTCAAATTATAGGAAAAAAAATTTGAATTTTGCGAATACGAAAAGTTAAATTTTGTATACAGATATTTACGAGTGAATACCTACCGAGCCATTCTTAGTTCTCGACAGTGAGGGCACCATCTCCTTTTCAACTGACGCGACAGCCAGCAGAGGTGCAAATATTGCAAAGGAGACAAGCCAGAGAGCTGCAAGGAGGCTGCAAGCCCCTCTTCTTGACGGCATCCAAGGCTGGCGCAGAGATTGTGTGATCGCCAAGTACCGGTCCACCGACATCGCAGTAATAGTGAACACGCTTGACGAAACCGCCACACCTGAAAAAATATATGTATTCAATACGGTTTCAAATCGATATATATTAAAACTAGCTTTTACCCGCGACTTCGTTCACTTGGACCGACCCAACTCTACAAATATCTCCATCACAAAAATCAGATCAATACGGGGTGTAAATTTGCAATTACTATTAAATTTATTAACAATTTACTAACATTAAAGTCGGTATCTATATATCATTTACTCTGGACAAATATGTAACAAAAATCTTTAAAAAAATTGTAAAACCTTTCTTATATACTAACTATATCTTTTAATGTGAGAGGTCATCAGGTAGGAAATGGGTTTTATATAGGAGATAAAACCTCTTTCTTTCACTTACAAACTTGACTTTGACACATCGTGAATAAAAAATCCTTAATATAATGATAATAGAGGGCGTTTTTTAATGTCATCCTATTCCTGTTGAATTTACAGGATTTCTATAGCCTATATGTTACCCCGGTGTATAATGAATAATTATTCCAAATTCCATTGATATTGGTTCAACGGATGAAAACGTAACAGACTTTCGCCTTTTTATAATATTAGTAAGGATGTTAGACTCCTACTAAAATTGTATATACCCTACAAAATACAATCTAAACATTTTCTGTATTTCGCGATAAGAAATCATGAACCATTTTTAGATTATAGCAAATTAATCCTTCAATTTTTATTAAATGGAACTCGGCAAAGTAAAACCTAAATTACTCTATAAATTATTTGAAAACACATGTGTAAGTCCACACATTTTTAAAAATAATATGAAAAGTCTTTCGTTATGAATTCACAACTAATCAATTGAAACAATATTGATAAATATTCGAACAATTATAGCCTATATAATCGCGCTTGCATTTAGGAAAAAACTCCCGTTTTTCAATAGGGAATAAGAAGATACATATAATTGATTATGGGCTTTATGAGAAAGCTTATCACCCAGATGGCGACAGAGCGAGTTATGGTGGAGTGTCTCCGCGTGATCAAATCAGAAATGAGGAGATCCATAGAAGAACTAAATCACCTGGTCAAATCACATAGTGCGGAGAACCGATAGGCGTTGAGGTCTTAAGGTGTTGGAATGGCGACCCCTCAACGGAAAGCGCAGTGTCGGTAAACCACTCACGATCGTGTGGTGTGTAAATCCCGTGAAGAGACCTATATCAAGCAGTCCATCGGTTGAAGAAGAAGACAAGAGAATAATTTAACATTTCAGTTGACGCGAACGAAATCACCAGAACAATTTCGCTAAACCTCATTACCTTTACCATTTAACAGCATATATTGAGTACCATAAACCTATAAATACATAAGTAAAATTAATTATCCACAAAATTATAATATGCTAATTTCAGTAATTTATTACATAATTCATTAATAACAAAAGCGAAAGTTCAACAAAATATACCCCGAATATTAATTGCGAGCTTTACCTACATAATACTATTATTTTTTGACAATCCCGCACTTTTGAAAATTAAGCTACGCCATTAAATTGCTACTTAAATAAATCTGTATTTAACAGAAGAAATTTCAAGTTATAATAAAATTATAGGTTTCATAAACATATTTGAATCTAGCTCGATTTCGATTAAAAGTTAGCTGAGTGCTATTCAATATTAAAATTAATTTAGAATTCCATATTAAAAGCTAACCTTTCAACAGTGTTTTTAAAGTCTGCTCTAGAAATTGGCTTTAGTTAGTGCAAATTAATCGGCATAATTGGTCAAAGTTTGTCAAATGAAAAAGGTACTTCTAACTTGTCCATCGTAAAGAGAGGCGATTACAAAAATTAAATGAAAGAAATAATCCATCAACATTCTACTACCATTATCCCACTCTAACTGTGGTCGACAAAAATTGTTTTTCGCTTCCATTCGCTCCTAAAGTAACGGCCTGTTACAATCCCACTGCTGGGAATAGGCCTCTTCTCTCCTTTTCATGAGAGAAGGGTTGGAGTTAAGACTTACCACGCTGCTCCAATGAGGATTGGTAGGTTACACATATCCCCAGAATTCTCTAGAGATATGCAGGTTTCCTCACAATATTTTCCTCAATCCTATCATACGTCAACTCTGGCACTACTCCTTTTTATATGCATGTAATAATAAATCACTTAATAATAAAATTATTTTGCTATAATCCGCGATAAAGTAAATAGAAAATATATATAATGCTAAATGTATAGTGGACTATCCGTTTTTTCATACCCAATACATGCAGGATTACACCACCACCAACACAATACACAAGCACTACACACGTTCACTATCACAAACTCAACAATCGTTTCGCCCCGCAACCGAAGCTTCATCAGGATATAGAATTCACGATAAAATCGCAAAGCAAAGCATTATCCAAACAAGCATGGCTATGTGGTAATTGGTTCAAACCCACCATTTATTTCACCTCTGAACACGTGTAACAAGCGTGAAGTTGAAACGTTTATCTGATCGAGGTTGCCATTGTTATGCTTTATGACCTCAAGTTCTTTCAAAATGTTTAATTTATTCATTTTAAATAAAATCACTTCAATTTGCTTTTCCAATAGTACTCAATATTGCCATATCAAATATTTGTATCGTTAAAATAATATTGAATATTTTTACTCGTAAATTGATACAGCAATTTTAATTTGATTGAACTGTGTAAAAGAGCGGAGTATTTCAAAATACGATATCTTAGTTAAATCAAATCGTTAGATTTGTACAAAAATAGAGTGACCTTTAAATCTATCTACTATCTCAACGGGATCCCTAAAAGATATGAATAAATTTGAAATTAATAATTCTCGGTAAAATTACGTAATCTTTTAGAAAATAAGTTCTTATCTCCTTGGGAATTATATTTAGACACAATAAAGACAGTCTTAGACACCGCCGTGTGGTATCAGGCTGAGTAGAATAGACCACCCTCTTTCTTACCGAGGGGCAGTAAAATACGACAAAGGTAAGTTGACGTAAGGCAGGTGGACGGTTGTGAAATACCCAAATCATGTGACAGCATGTTTGTAACATTTTGTGCCGAACCCACTTAGAGTGGTAAAAGGGCAGGAGGATAATATATAAAGACAGTCCTAGACAATAGAGCTACTATATAATTTAATTGTTATGTTTTTATATTTTGTAGCCGTGATGAATCAAACGTGTAAAAAGTAGGATGATACCAGGAATACCTTCATAGATTAGATACCTCTAAGTTAGATTAGTAAAAAAATTAGTCGTTTAAATGAAACTAAAGTAATGTTTTAGGCAGAATTCAACCTATGATTTTTAGGTGCAGTAATTGTGGAGACAACTTATCTTATATCTAGTTTCATTGTATCATTACTATTTCGTGCATGGTCGGCGAGTTTTATACATACATTTTTATCATAAATGTAATAAATTCACAAAAGGTATTCTGTATCAGTCTTCTTTAAATAGTCATTTAAAAATGTTGTAATGGCAACGCTAAAATTGATTATGAATGAAAATGAAGCCCTGAAAATTTGACCGTTGCCCAGTAGGATAGTGATCCTGCATTAAGTTCCGGAAAGCCCAGGTTGAATTCCGTTGAGGTCCATTTAAAAATAATTTGATATCGAGTCTGGATGTATTTATGAATTTAAGTATTCATTGAAAATATATAAAATCGAAAAAAAAAATATTCACATGCTCTTCACCTAAAACACAAGTATTAACCTACTTACTTGTAGAACAGATGACCGTGTGTGTAATAGTCCAATGTATATTTATTATTCAAACGTGACCGTTTACCTATTGAAGACACTTATAAGTTAGGATATATTTACCTTGCAAAAAGTTGACAGTTTTGCACATCACCTCCCCGAAGTACCAGAGCACGGTCACCGACTTTGCGATCTGGACTGGCATGCAGAACAGGGTCACCAGGAGGTCAGCGACAGATAGGTTCACCAGGAATATGTTTGTAACGCTGTAACAAATATTTAATAATTATAATAAACAGCAAAAAACTGTGAGGCTAACGAAAAAAAAACACAAGGTTCGAGGGTATTTCTACATTAAATAGATATTTACAATAGGAGGTCAATACCTTGAAAATTCCCAGGTTACTCGCATATGTCGTGTACTGATTCGTCGTTAGTTAAAAGGGACGGTTTACTACGTATATCTCAAATATTCCGTAATATGGTAAAAATAATAAATGGACGCTATTAAGAAAGCCAAATTATACAAATTATAAATCTGTCGCTATCGGTGATAGTAAAATATAATTTTGTTGTTCCTTAACCCGTTAATTATACCTAATAGCGGGAAGGGTTTCTGGAGTAAGTACTATAGCTCCTTTTAATAGGGCGGAGGTGAAAATAACAAAAAAAATATTTTTCATATCGTTCTTCTTACTTTTAATGGGAACCTTTTTAACATTTGTTATAAAAAAGTAAAAAAAAATCATGAAAAGTACGCGAAAATTCGGTGGTAATAATTTTACCATCGCCCGTTTACGTTTTGGTCTTGGTGGTAAATATTTGACCTTAGCCCGTTATGCTAATGTCGAAAAGGTAGTAGAGCTGCTACCTTCCAAAGCCTTTTCGTCCTCTCGAGCACTGTAAAAGGTTTTGAATAGGTTGCTATTTTGCAGACATCGCAAATGATTCTAGATTGTTTTTGAGTATTATCGTACTGCAAAATCGACATCTAATAAGTAAACTTCCCTTGGTCTTCTGGGTAGTACGGCACAGACGACTTTCTGATTGCAGCCGGTACTCTGAAATTTCCACCTCGATAATCTTTGTAAAAATATTATGAGTGATTCTTTTTGCTTGTGAACCATCTATTAGACCGCGGCTGAAGCGCAGTCTGAAATCTCGATATATGAACAGTTTGCCTGTTTTTATGTATGTAGGCCATATATATACACATGCGTTGATTACAGCTGCATCAAACATAAAATAAGATAGACGCAACCATTTGCATCGTGACTTTTGTCCGCTCGGATACGAAGCACGAAAATGATCAAAATGATCCACACCTCCCATATTCATGGTAACAGTGGGGATAGTAATTTCCTTTTCAGAACCGTCTCTCTGTGATCGTTTGAGCATAGATACAGATTTTGGGTTGAGTCAAATGCGTCAACGCCTTTATTTTTATACATGAACTCGTGCTTTTTTGCAAGGTTTTCCTTCTGTTTATTTATGGGCAGCAACTGGTACAACTCAAATATTCTCAAAAGGCTTCGCAAAACATCATCGTTGTCATCCAGTACGCAATCGCCCAAAAGTAGTTTCGCCTAAGACACTCTTGTCACTACTTTCAATACCAGCAAGATCATCTTCAAAAATTCAGGTTATATCACTATCAAATAGCTTGTTTCTCTTCGACATTCTCCAATAGTAACAATACACGAATTTGTAAAGGTAACTAAATTACCACCAAATCCTACTATGTTGATGTAGATGAGCAATGGTATCAGTTTTACCACCTAGTTTGCGAAAATTTTCCATATAGTAGTTTCATTACAAAAGTTATTTTACGAGTCATGCACGATCACAATAATCAATTATCTTACCAAGTATGACAAAACCACCTACCGGAATCTTAGTAGAACAAAATTTAATTTTTTTCGCGACAAACGCTCCCGATTACGAAAATTGTTCGTTATTTTTTTTTAAATGGCGGTAGTAAGTAAACTTTCACGATTCGAATCATTGCCAGTACCATAAAAAGTTTAAGGGGTCTCCATACGTTAGAATCATTGAATGTTGGGAATAGTACATAAAACGACGCTTGGTCTGTGGTAAAAAAACTAAGGTGGTAAGCAATTGTCCTGTGCCCTATTAAAGGTTAAAACAGCCTCGCACTGACAGCAGGCTCGATACGAATAGGCAATAACTTCGCGCGGCTGAAAATGTACGTCAAAAAGTTTTCCCACGTAAATCCCGACTTCGCGGAATTTAAGCGTAATGTACTATTAATCTAGACCTTCCCCAAAAATTCTTTCGAAAATCTTTAAGTTAAAACTGTACATAAATCCGTTCAGTAGATTTTGACAAAATCGATCACAATCAGCTTTTGCGGACTTTGTTTTATAATATGTATAGAAGTTTAAAATTAAGCGATGTTTAAAATAGATTCCTTATAGATATTCTGTTGATCCGACGACGTTTGACACGTATCTCAAGTATAAGATATTTCTACTATTGTATTTTGTTGATTAGGTCAGTCTGTTCGTACATACGTCTATACCTACATAAAGTGTTGTGTCCTCTACAAACATACTTTCAATCTACCCTCCAACACGTGCGGGAAGGCAGGATAGTATTACGTAATTTGTTCCTTCGTTGTAATTATCCCGAGAATATTAGCCAGAACCTTTCATTATGGTACCTAATTAAGGCTTTCAGCTTTCTAAAAGCTTTTGTGTAATTCGATATTTATGATGTTATAGAAAAGAATGGTGTTGTTAAGTACGTATTTATTACTTAACTAGCTGTGCCAACAACGGTTTCGCCCGCGTTGAATTCAGTAATTTACGAAAGTTTTCCCAAATTTTCAAAATTATGAATATAAAAGTAGTTATTGTGAGTAAACCGTGAGAGATAGAGACATGCTATCGCGGACTTTTTGTAGTATTTTTTATAAATCTACAATTCTCTAGTACATTACTTTAGAGTATCTCTGCTGGTTTACACAGCGCACGCGACTATAGCTCCCAGCAAGCAAGTTTGTTCCAACTACACGATGTCTTCAACAATTAACATAATACCGATATGTACTATTTACCTAAACCATCTGGAAGTATTGCACTATCTTTTGAAGAAAACTGCACAAAAATCCGTTCAGTACATTTTGAGAAAATCGATTACATACAGACAGACAGCTTTTTGGGACTTTGTTTTATAATAAGTACATATATATTTGAAGTTGTGATTCTGTGTATTGCTTGTGTGCATTGTTGCTTGATCTATAATATGGAATTCCACAAAGTAATACCTGTTTCTATAAATAATCGTGAGGAAATTTGCATGAATGTTAAGAATATAGGGGATATGTGTACGTGAAAATCTGAATATTGGCGCAGCGTGGAGGGTCTTAGCTCTAGCTTTTTTGTATTAGGTCACTTTAATACTAATCGTGCGAAATTTACTAGCGATAGTCGATAAAAAAAATCTAAAGTCCATCACTAAACTTCACTTTGTACTCGTTCATGAATCATTAGCTTTCTCTCGAGTTGACCAATTGAAAAGCTCCCAATGACGAATCCGTCCAATTAAGGCTGGTATAATTAAGCGACGTTCGTTTACAGAGGATATCTGAGATTTTTGACCCTTTAATTTGGCGTAACTATTTCGTTTCCCTCAGATATATAATTATGTGCTAAGGTTTGTAATTAACTAGGTGAACGTACGGCTTCGCTTACGTAGAAATCAGTGTTTAGCATATAATAATCGCTCGAGTATAAGCAGGTATAGGCTCTCTGTTATTACACCTATTTTTATACCTAACCCCTCTCTAAACTACAATCGACAACGGTTTGTTACTATCCCCACTAATAATTGCTGTAAAACTATTTCTACAACCCAATTTACATAAAACCGTTATGTTGTATTAACTTTTAATTAAACCTTTTAAAGGAATTGCACAAACTTTTAGTAAAAGTCGTACAAAAATCCTTCCAGAACATTTTGAGAAAATCGATTACATACAGACAACTTTGGGAACTCTGTTTTGTCCTGGACAAAATTGTGAAAAAACTATAAAAGAAGTGTAAAACCTTTCTATACTATATTTTATAATGCGAGAGGTCATTAAGTCATAAAACCTATCTCTGTAACTTACAACCTTGACTGACACATCGTGAATAAAAAAACCTTGATATAATGATAATAGATGGCGTGTTTTAATGTCATCCTATTCCTGTTAAATTTACAGGAGTTCTATGATAAATACGCTACCCCGGTGTATAAGCATTAATTGTGCCAAATTTCATCGATATTGGTTCAGCGGATTGACCGTGAATACGTAACAGAATCTCGCATTAATAAAATTAGTAGTTTATTTATCTTAGTAAATAACCCATTTTAATAATATTAATAATACCCATTTTATTAACATTAATTAAGTTTTAAAACATTTTAGTCCTTTCAAGGATAACCACATAACAGATTTCATCATGCAGAGACTTAGCTTTCGCATCGTCCAACGAACGAATTGAGGTTTGACATAATAAGCAACAAAATCGTGTATTTCATAATACGATTTTGTTTGTAAAAAATGCAAATAAGTATTTCGCTAAAACGAATTCTTCGTGTAACTAACTAAAGACAAGTCAAACTAGACTTTGATTAATTGATTAACTACACTAGACTGCTTCTAGTTCTTGTAAATGAATGACAGTAATTGAAGTTAGCAGCAAGTGACGCGTAGAACGAATGAATTGTTAATGATCGATATATTTAGCTAGCGCTTCAGAAAGTTCGTAAATCGTTTGTGGGCTTCGGTATACTCTTTTATAATAAAATTCCTCAATCTATTTTGGACTTGCCTTTAAAAAAGTTCAAAACAATTAAAGAGACACTCATTCATAAAACCTATTATACTGTTGAGGACTATGTTAATGATAAGAAAGCTTGGAATTCAATTGCTGCCAGCTACGCACTACATTATATTGTAACTTTTGTTTGTTAGGAATTACAAACACAATATGTAATATTTATTTTTGAAAAGAGTGCCCGCCGAGTTTCTTGCTGGTTCTTCTCGGTTAGAGCACCTTTCCGAACCAGTCGTAGCTTCATTTTAATTTTAATTTGACGATTCAAAAGTGCTTGTAAAGGCCAATTTGAATAAAGAATCATTTGAATTTGACAAAAGTAATAATAAAATTATTTTGCTATAATCCGCTATACAGTAAATTGAAAATATATTGTAATAAAACTCCCTTTATTTCACACGTTTATTTGTAACACTTATAACAACCACTCTTGTCCTCTGCTACAGTACGACTGACTCACAATGTTCACTCAATTGACTAAAACACTTTTGACGGAAAAGACATTGACAGTAATACCAACTTACATAACTTTGTTTTGAGACAACAAATTACAATTTTGAACAATATCATATTAACCAACATTTAAAACCTAACAATATATAGTGCTAAATATATAGTGGACTGATTTATAGAATGATTTATAGAAGCAGGCGTTACTTTGCGGAATTCCATATTACAAGCAATATAACAGAACTAACTACTTTGCTATAATCCGCAAGGGTTAAGCGAATGCATGCAAAGCCAATGTGTATGAAGCAGGCAAAATCTACGCACCTTATACATGCAGGACAAGCTTTGGGGGTGCATGTGGTGCACATGCACCCCCAAAGCGCATCCACCAGCAACAACGCACACAAAAGCAGCACACACACCCACCACCACAATCTCGACGATCGTTTCGCCCCGAAACCGAAGCATCATCAGGAGGATAGGCTCCACGACAAAAATCTTAATGCGCCGCACTACCCATACAAGCAGTCTTAAATAGTTCAACTCCCACCAATACCCTCCCCTCCGAACAATTAAAATAGGACCTGCAAAATCCATACCTATTTTCTAAAAGGGTCTGTTAGCAGTCACTCTATCTGAAGGTAGTGAACCCATCAACTGTTTGCCTTTGCTATCTTTGAGTGCGTTTGCTGATGCGGATTGCGGAATCTCTTAGCATCTGAAATTTGTTTATTCCAATTAATCTAAAACCAAAAGAATATTTCCGCTGTTATTCTGTTAATCGTATTGGTTATTATATTTTTAAACTTAAAATAAGATGGAGCGTCTTTTTTCTGTTAATGAAATCTTTAAAGATACGATTACCAAAATTGATCACAAATTATTACCTCCAGGATTTGAAGATCTCCCGAAGACAAGAATTATTCAGCAACAAATTTCAAAATTGATTGATTGCTTGGGACATGAATCTGCAGAGGCTCAAAATTTGGGAAGAGTCATAACGTCTGGGGACAAACTTCGCTCTTCATCACACTTCATATACCTTCTAAAAGATGCGAACGCTAATGGAGGCGCTGGTGAAGTAATAGGGCTATTAAAACTGGGCAAAAAGGATCTATACTTATTTTATCCAAACGGCGAGTTGCAGAAATCAACCCCTATGTGTGTTCTGGATTTTTATGTGTCAAGAGATTACCAGCGGCGAGGTCTAGGAAAGAAACTGTTCGATTATATGCTTGCTGATATAAATATGCAAGCATTCCAATTCGCCATCGATTATCCATCAGATAAAATGGAACGATTCTTGAACAGGAACTATGGTTTAAAATCTTTAATACGTCAGAACAATAACTTTGCAGTACCAAAAGAGTTTTTCGGCGCGCAACACGTTGACTCTGAACCCATTATCCCGCATAGCGTGGGCCGTTCTGCAGCGCAAAAACCTACATCGCAAGTTGCACTCATAATTCATGGAACTGGGGAAGATGATCAAAGAAATTCATTATTTCGTCCTGTGACCCCTACGGTAAACAAAACTGAGTTTGAAACCCTGCCAGTAACTGAGATGATACACTTACCTATTCCGGGATCCTGGATGGGTGATACGGTGGACAACTCTTTATCAGCCGAAGAACAACTAGGTATTCAAGAGAAAGGAAATGTAGAAAAGAACCCCAAAAGACCATGTACCCTTGAAGTGGGACCCAGTGCATCCACCAAAGACCCAAAAAAACCTGATAGAGGCGTAACGCCCGCTGGTATATCTACGGCGCGCCGGGACTCTCAAGTTACTGACCGCGGTCACATAGATATAAAATATCATCACAGCAAACTGTGGTAAGCTGTAGGATCTCATCTGATGTCAACGGGTAAACTGTTCGCTGAAAAATTTTATTATTCCGCTATATATGATTAATTTTATCAATGTTAATGTCCTAATTATAGCATATGATGACATAGTCAACAAATCTTAGTTTGGGAATTTATTTTTTTAAACTTTAACAAATTATTGTAAGGATGACACAAGGAGCTTTTGTATGCTTGTGGCAATTACTTAAGAAGTTCAAAAGTAAATAAAATAAGAATTTGTTAATTTTCAGTATGGATTTCTCAAGATAATATTCAATACATTAATTGGATAATATTATTTTTAATTTGTCGGCATTGCTGTTACCACGTTTTATGTTCTCAAATTACATAAAGATTTAGAGAACGCATTAATTTTATTTTTATGTATCGTTTTTTTATTTTTCTTAGTCACTATATTTGTATATTTTTGTAATGAAAATAACAATTAATAGGAAAATATATAAAATATAAATAAAAAAATAAGTACATAACTATTCTAGCTGGTTTCAATGATACTTCACAATTTTACTAGTATGTACTTATTATTATATGTGAACATTTAAATTAATCTTCATCCCTACATTTACGCAGCTATGTTAACTCTAAGTAAAAATTAAGATTAAACTAACAGTTATTAAACCGTCATCTATATAAATTTGTGGTTGCGCTAATCATTCCTAATTGTAAAAAGTATTTAACAATCCGAACCAATTAAAAATAAGTCTGAGTTTGTGTTCATGTATTTTATAGAGTATTATTTATTGTATGTAGTCAAATTACAATATTAAACTATGTTTCGTCTTTCATATAAGTTGATAAATTTCCGGATGATAAATTTCTTTTAACTATTATATCTATATAAACATTCAGCTTGCACTTACATTTCACGGTATATTTATAATAAGACGGCTAACTCTAAAACATTTATGTCAGTAATGTGTTCATGTAATTCTTAGCATAAAATAAAGATAATTGTACTTGTATATTATTGACATTAGATTTTGCATAAGTAAACATAGTTTTTAATTTAATTGAAAACATAAATTTAGTTTAATTAAACGTATTATAAAATGAATTAGCACATAAATATTGCAACGAGTATCCTTTGGCTAGCTCTGTAATTCTTTCATCAACCTATGTTGATGATATTTTGTATAGTGATTCTAATTTAAATTTAATTATACAAACAAAGGAGCAACTTATAAAATTATTAGCTAAAGGAGGTTTTATTTTGCACAAATGGTCAGCCAATGATGCCACAATTTTAAATGATATACCAAAAACACAATGGTATTCTGGTGAGATAATATTACAAAAAGATTTCAAAACTTTAGGTTTGAATTTTGATATTAATACAGATTCATTCATCTTTTTTCCACCACCAAAGCAGTCTGTTAAAACTAAAAGAGAAATATTGTCTTTTATTTTTAACAGACTGCTTAAGAAATTATAAGCATTTTTAAAAATGCTGACATTGATAAAATTAATCATATATATCGGAATAATAAAATTTTTCAGCGAACAGTTTACCCGTTGACATCAGATGAGATCCTACAGCTTACCACAGTTTGCTGTGATGATATTTTATATCTATGTGACCGCGGTCAGTAACTTGAGAGTCCCGGCGCGCCGTAGATATACCAGCGGGCGTTACGCCTCTATCAGGTTTTTTTGGGTCTTTGGTGGATGCACTGGGTCCCATTTCAAGGGTACATGGTCTTTTGGGGTTCTTTTCTACATTTCCTTTCTCTTGAATACCTAGTTGTTCTTCGGCTGATAAAGGGTTGTCCACCGTATCACCCATCCAGGATCCCGGAATAGGTAAGTGTATCATCTCAGTTACTGGCAGGGTTTCAAACTCAGTTTTGTTTACCGTAGGGGTCACAGGACGAAATAATGAATTTCTTTGATCATCTTCCCCAGTTCCATGAATTATGAGTGCAACTTGCGACGTAGGTTTTTGCGCTGCAGAACGGCCCACGCTATGCGGGATAATGGGTTCAGAGTCAACGTGTTGCGCGCCGAAAAACTCTTTTGGTACTGCAAAGTTATTGTTCTGACGTATTAAAGATTTTAAACCATAGTTCCTGTTCAAGAATCGTTCCATTTTATCTGATGGATAATCGATGGCGAATTGGAATGCTTGCATATTTATATCAGCAAGCATATAATCGAACAGTTTCTTTCCTAGACCTCGCCGCTGGTAATCTCTTGACACATAAAAATCCAGAACACACATAGGGGTTGATTTCTGCAACTCGCCGTTTGGATAAAATAAGTATAGATCCTTTTTGCCCAGTTTTAATAGCCCTATTACTTCACCAGCGCCTCCATTAGCGTTAGCATCTTTTAGAAGGTATATGAAGTGTGATGAAGAGCGAAGTTTGTCCCCAGACGTTATGACTCTTCCCAAATTTTGAGCCTCTGCAGATTCATGTCCCAAGCAATCAATCAATTTTGAAATTTGTTGCTGAATAATTCTTGTCTTCGGGAGATCTTCAAATCCTGGAGGTAATAATTTGTGATCAATTTTGGTAATCGTATCTTTAAAGATTTCATTAACAGAAAAAAGACGCTCCATCTTATTTTAAGTTTAAAAATATAATAACCAATACGATTAACAGAATAACAGCGGAAATATTCTTTTGGTTTTAGATTAATTGGAATAAACAAATTTCAGGTGCTAAGAGATTCCGCAATCCGCATCAGCAAACGCACTCAAAGATAGCAAAGGCAAACAGTTGATGGGTTCACTACCTTCAGATAGAGTGACTGCTAACAGACCCTTTGAGAAAATAGGTATGGATTTTGCAGGTCCTATTTTAATTGTTCGGAGGGGAGGGTATTGGTGGGAGTTGAACTATTTAAGACTGCTTGTATGGGTAGTGCGGCGCATTAAGATTTTTGTCGTGGAGCCTATCCTCCTGATGATGCTTCGGTTTCGGGGCGAAACGATCGTCGAGATTGTGGTGGTGGGTGTGTGTGCTGCTTTTGTGTGCGTTGTTGCTGGTGGATGCGCTTTGGGGGTGCATGTGGTGGCTTGTCCTGCATGTATAAGGTGCGTAGATTTTGCCTGCTTCATACACATTGGCTTTGCATGCATTCGCTTAACCCTTGCGGATTATAGCAAAGTAGTTAGTTCTGTTATATTGCTTGTAATATGGAATTCCGCAAAGTAACGCCTGCTTCTATAAATCATTCTATAAATCAGTCCACTATATATTTAGCACTATATATATTTTCAATTTACTGTATAGCGGATTATAGCAAAATAATTTTATTATTACTTTTGTCAAATTCAAATGATTCTTTATTCAAATTGGCCTTTACAAGCACTTTTGAATCGTCAAATTAAAATTAAAATGAAGCTACGACTGGTTCGGAAAGGTGCTCTAACCGAGAAGAACCAGCAAGAAACTCGGCGGGCACTCTTTTCAAAAATAAATATTACATATTGTGTTTGTAATTCCTAACAAACAAAAGTTACAATATAATGTAGTGCGTAGCTGGCAGCAATTGAATTCCAAGCTTTCTTATCATTAACATAGTCCTCAACAGTATAATAGGTTTTATGAATGAGTGTCTCTTTAATTGTTTTGAACTTTTTTAAAGGCAAGTCCAAAATAGATTGAGGAATTTTATTATAAAAGAGTATACCGAAGCCCACAAACGATTTACGAACTTTCTGAAGCGCTAGCTAAATATATCGATCATTAACAATTCATTCGTTCTACGCGTCACTTGCTGCTAACTTCAATTACTGTCATTCATTTACAAGAACTAGAAGCAGTCTAGTGTAGTTAATCAATTAATCAAAGTCTAGTTTGACTTGTCTTTAGTTAGTTACACGAAGAATTCGTTTTAGCGAAATACTTATTTGCATTTTTTACAAACAAAATCGTATTATGAAATACACGATTTTGTTGCTTATTATGTCAAACCTCAATTCGTTCGTTGGACGATGCGAAAGCTAAGTCTCTGCATGATGAAATCTGTTATGTGGTTATCCTTGAAAGGACTAAAATGTTTTAAAACTTAATTAATGTTAATAAAATGGGTATTATTAATATTATTAAAATGGGTTATTTACTAAGATAAATAAACTACTAATTTTATTAATGCGAGATTCTGTTACGTTTTCACGGTCAATCCGCTGAACCAATATCGATGAAATTTGGCACAATTAATGCTTATACACCGGGGTAGCGTATTTATCATAGAACTCCTGTAAATTTAACAGGAATACGATGACATTAAAACACGCCATCTATTATCATTATATCAATGTGTCAGGCAAGGTTGTAAGTTACAGAGATAGGTTTTATGACTTAATGACCTCTCACATTATAAAATATAGTATAGAAAGGTTTTACACTTCTTTTATAGTTTTTTCACAATTTTGTCCAGGACAAAACAGAGTTCCCAAAGTTGTCTGTATGTAATCGATTTTCTCAAAATGTTCTGGAAGGATTTTTGTACGACTTTTACTAAAAGTTTGTGCAATTCCTTTAAAAGGTTTAATTAAAAGTTAATACAACATAACGGTTTTATGTAAATTGAGTTGTAGAAACAGTTTTACAGCAATTATTAGTGGGGATAGTAACAAACCGTTGTCGATTGTAGTTTAGAGGGGGGTTAGGTATAAAAATAGGTGTAATAACAGAGAGCCTATACCTGCCTATACTCGAGCGATTATTATATGCTAAACACTGATTTCTACGTAAGCGAAGCCGCACGTTTACCTAGTTAATTACAAATCTTAGCACATAATTATATATCTGAGGGAAACGAAATAGTTACGCCAAATGAAAGGGTCAAAAATCTCAGATATCCTCTGTAAACGAACGTCGCTTAATTATACCAGCCTTAATTGGATGGATTCGTTATTGGGAGCTTTTCAATTGGTCAACTGGAGAGAAAGCTAATGATTCATGAACGAGTACAAAGTGAAGTTTAGTGATGCGCTTTAGATTTTTGTATGTATTACACACACATTAGATTTTTGTATGTAGACACAATGGTATTCTGGTGAGATAATATTACAAAAAGATTTCAAAACTTTAGGTTTGAATTTTGATATTAATACAGATTCATTCATCTTTTTTCCACCACCAAAGCAGTCTGTTAAAACTAAAAGAGAAATATTGTCTTTTATTTTTAACAGACTGCTTAAGAAATTATAAGCATTTTTAAAAATGCTTATAATCTTTTATAAGCATTTTTAAAAATGCTTATAAAAGATTATAAGCAGTTTTTATGATCCTCTTGGCCTAATAGGTCCAATGTTTGTACAAGCCAAGCTAATTATGCAAAATTTATGGAGAACTAAAACAGACTGGGATTCTGTGCCTCCTTCAAAAATACAAAAAGAATGGCAAAACTTTTATGAAAATTTAATAAACATGCCATCTCTTAGTATAAAAAGAAATATTACTCTTTGTAATGTGCAAAAATTACAACTAATTGGTTTTTCAGATGCATCAGCTGTAGCTTATGGTTGTTCAATTTACATCAGGACTGAAAACAGTGAAGAAACTAATGTGTCTCTTCTTTGTTCAAAGTCAAGAATAAATTCAGTAAATCAAAAACTAAGTGTACCTCGCCTAGAATTAAATGCTGCATTATTATTAACAAAGCTGATGCATAAAGTATATAATACATTGAAGCAGAAACAAAATATCAATGAAGTTCACCTCCATAGTGATTCTCAAGTGGTTTTAGCATGGCTAAATACTGAAACAATAAAATTAAATACATATGTAGCTAATAGAGTAAAATTAATTAAAGAATATACTAAAGAATTTAATTGGTTATACATATGTACAGAACTAAATCCTTCAGATTGCTTAAGTAGGGGAATAAAGCCTCATAACTTACTTAATTACGAATTATGGTGGAAAGGGCCAAAAGAGATGAATCAATCTGATTATAAATTTATCAACAATAGTTGTAAAGTGCAAAGGATATTGCCTGAATTAAAGTCTTCTAACAAAGCCTTGCTCACAGTCATCGATGAGGTAACCATGGATTTATTTCATATTAAAAATTCTGTGTATGACGAGAGGGTTTGCACAGTGCAATACAAATCGTGCGATTTGAGTACTATTCTTCAGTTATAGAATTTGGAAAATGTACGTAATGTATGTAAAAAAGTTATTTTCAACAATTTATTTAAATTCGATAAAATTACTTAAAATGTAAATAATTAATAATAATATATGGGGCACTTACACACACGGTCGTCCATCCCCAAAGTAACTTAATACTTGTGTTACGGGTGACAGACAACTGGTAAATATATACATGTATAGTTTTAAATACATACTTAAATACAAATACACACCCAGGCTCGAAGAACCAACAAATTGTTTATAGAAATGTTGGCCCCCGGCGGGAATCGAAACCGCGACCCGCGGAGCTGAAGGCAGGGTCACTACCCACTGCGCCAACGGGCACTCAAATGTAAGTATTTATAAAATATGAATTAGATCGCTTGTTAAAGAACCTGTTAACACTCCGTTAGATTCCATCATACCTAACCGAGCGTTATGGAAGTGCCCAATCAAGAAACGAGCTTTCCAAATCGACGGTCAAAGAAAAGTAATTCGGAAAATTTAAATTTAACGCCGCTAAATAAAATTTAAGTCAGGGGATGAAATGTGAGAATCTACTGGCAAGTAGCTTACATAATGTGTGTACAGTCACACAAATTCAAATTTATAATAATATTTATTCAGGAGAACTTGTTAACAAGTGCTTTTTAATCAACAACTGTACTGCTGGGTCGATAAACTGCTCCTACCGAGAAGAGCCAGTGAGAAACTCGGCTAGTTTTTACTCGGTTAGTTTAGTTACATATTGTCATCACTGTCTTATACTAGTTCGTAGGAAATCTATATCCACGCGTTCTTATCATTTATGTAATCCTCAATAGTATAAGTAGGCTTTCTGTATCAGTCAACTATTTATTTTAATTAATTTTGTCGTGGAGTCGATTTCCTGATGATGCTTCGGTTGCGGGGCGAAACGATTAATGAGTTTGTAATAGTGAACGTGTGTAGTGCTTGTGTATTGTGGTGGCAGTGGTGGAGGTTTGTGCATGTGTTTTTACGAATCCTGCATGTATCGGGTAAGAAAAAACGGATAGTCCACTATACATTTAGCACTATATATATATTCTATTTACTGTATCGCGGAGTATAGCAAAATAATTTTATTATTACTTTTGTAATATTGACGCATATTTGTCGAAGTTAAGGCGATACCAATTAAAGGGAAATTAACGGCCTTTTACAATCCCACTGCTGGGCATAGGCCTCCTTTCTCCGTTCTTGGAACTAAGTCCAATCACGCTGACGCAATGCGGATTGGTAGATTACACAAATAGAATTCCCAGAATTCTCTAGAGATATGCAGGTTTCTTCACGATGTTTACCTTCACCGAAAAGCATATGATAAATTGCAATTACCAATTAGACACATAAGTTTTATTAGGAAAACTCATTGGTGTCTGCATGAGATTTGAACTCGCGACCCCCTCGATAGAGTCGCACGGTCTCACCGTTGGACATCACAACTCTTGATATCGATTAAACAAAAAAGTCCAATAGTTTAATATATTTAATACAAGTTTCTGTACTAATAAGTTTTGTATTGTTTTTGTTTTCATAGTACGTATTTAAAAAAAACCACTTGTAGCTTGTTAGTTAGTAGATTTTAGGGGCGGTTACGGGTCGAAGGAGCAGTGATAGCCCAGCGGTGAGACCGTGCGACTCTTATTATTATGTATATTATTAAAAAACTATTTACACTATAAACCACTTGAAGTAAAAAACGTAGAGTCACACGTATTTTGATGTTGCGGAGTAGAAATACTCAATTATAACGTAATCATAATATGTATCTATAGGACAACATCATCCAATGCAACATTATTCTTACAGTCTTCAGTATCTATTGGAAAAAATTACCCGTAAATACAAAAAAAAAGTTATTTTATGTGGCGATTGGAACATTGATATTTTAAGAAATAGTAAATATTCGTATGAGCTACATTCAATCTTAAAAAACTATAATCTACTAAATCATATCGTAAAACCTACTAGGAAAAAAGCTTGTTTAGACTTAATTGTCAGTAATTTAGGAAAAGTTAAACCCAATATACACATCTTAGCCTTACCGGATCACGAAACAGCACAAAGTATAACAGTAGATATAACATCAAATTCAAAATTTACTCCACAACAACCATTTTGGTTTGAATATAAAAGAGATTTTTGTGATGAAAACTGTAAGAAGTTTAAAAATTGCCTATCAGCTCTTTCATTCAGTAACGTTTTCAATGAACATAGTACAGATGCAGCATTTAACGAATTGCACGAGTTACTTATCTTGTTTTTCAAATTATGTTTTCCTATAGTACGCTACAAAATAAATCATAAACATTTAAAAAATAAATGGGTAACTAAGCGGCAATATTGTACAGTGGGTAATCATTCTATCACAGATGAAATTAACGAAATTAGTTTGGAGAATAAAATATTTAGGGATCCAAAAATAATAAGTGAAAAATTTAATAATTACTTCATAAATTTAAATAATAATAAAAAATATACTTCTACTTTAATATAAATATAAATGTCCAATTCCTTATAACGAAAACAGTATTTTTATCACCCCAGTGCTTGAGTCTGATATAATAAAAATAATTTTACAGCTAAAGAATACGAATTCGGCAGGCTATGATTTGTTAAATACAAAAGTTATCAAAGAATGTGCTTTAATAGTGGCCTCTCCTCTAACACATATAATCAATATATCTTTAACAGATGGAAAATTTCCAACTCAGTGGAAAAAATCCATAGTCAAACCATTATTTAAAAAGGGTGATAAAAATAATATTCAAAACTACAGGCCTATAACTCTTATACCAATACTATCTAAAATTTTTGAAAAAGTGATGAACGATAAAATTAATCAATTTCTTATAAAATACAACATTTTTAAAAATAACCAATACGGCTTTAGGAAAGGAAGTTCAACTACATTAGCTTGCTTTAGTTTAATTAAAAATATAACTGATAATCTGAATAAAAAATGTATAAAAATGTATCCCTCATCATCAATGTTATTATTTCGAAGGGAACACGAGTTCGAACCCGGGCAGGCACCAATGAGTTTTTCTATTAAAACTCATGTGTCTGATTGATAATTGCAATTTATCACACGCTTTTCGTTGAAGGAAAACATCGTGAGGAAACCTGCATATCTCTAGAGAATTCTGGACATATGTGTAACCTACCAATCCGCATTGGAGCAGCGTGGTAGGTTTTAGCTCCAACCCTTCTCTCCAGAAACGGAGAGAGGAGGCCTATTCCCAGCAGTGGGATTTTAACAGCCGCTACTTTTACGGATCGAAGAAATCGTTGAGATTGTCTCAGTGAATGTGTGCTATGCTTGTATACTGTTTTATGTTAAACGTGTATAAGAACGAATAGAACATACCACATTCAGTATTGCATAAGTTTTTTAATGAAATATTATACGAATATAATTTTATTATTACTTCCCTAGAAAAGTATTTGTTCATTACTTCGATTAGTCAACAAAGCTTTCCAATGGTTTCCTCAATTCCTTTTCCCATTATTAGCGAAAAGTAAATCTGAAGACGAGTTTGTAAGAGAATGAAATTAAAACTGATTCAATACGAATTCTGTCTTCAATTCCTCGTTCAAAATCTTGTGATTACCTTTGGCTCGTTATTACCAAGTTCCGTTATTTGATCTACCAAACGATAGGATATTATAATTTATTTAGGATTAAGAGCATCCTCTTTATCAGAGATATCTTCAACGCATCGTATACGTTGAAGATTAGAAGCATCCTGTATCAGAACAACCCTTCATCTGCTAGAGTTGTGTATTCGGAGCATCGTGTATCAGACCAACCCTGCTAACTTTGCCGCCGTAAATCGGGACCCTGCGAGAAAACTAGCATAAAAATTATATATCCTATCGAATTCGTTTAAACTGTTACGGAGAACTTCCTATTAATTGAAACATTTCTCAAAAATCTTTTAGTAAAAACCGTACATATATCCTTTTAGTAGACAGCCTTTTTTGGATTTTATTTTATAAAATTTATAGTTTATCTATAGTATAGCCCTGACAAAAATTGTCGACAAAGCTCGACGAAAAACTCTATTTTGCACCCTGCAAATCATCATTCTCCCGTCACAATAAATAATGATAGGAAATATTAGATTCGTATTCTTATTTGTCTAATCACACATGCGAAGAAACACAACCAACATAGACTCATGGAGTCCCTTCTCCTGATGATGAAACGATTGTTGAGTTTGTGATAGTGAACGTTTGTAGTGCTTGTGTATTGGGGTGGCTGTAGTGGAGGTTTGTGCATGTGTTTTTATGAATCCTGCATGTATCGGGTAAGAAAAAACGGATAGTCCATACATATACATTTAGCACTATATATATTTTCTATTTACTGTATCGTGGATTATAGAAAAATAATTTTTATTATTACTTTTATCATTACTTGACTAAAATGAAGGAGTTTCTCATCTATATCCTCTATAGTCTATTATTTACGTTAATTAACTTTAATTATTCAACTACGTTATTTTTTTAACCAGTACCCAGCAATAAATATTTAAATCACATATTAGAACAAGTGAAGTTAAAAAATATTTAACCGAGCTATATTTGCTCAACCGTCTGATTTGCAAATTCACTGATTAAGCAAACTCCAATGAGTGGAAGGTTTAATCTTATTTTGGTTCATATTTATTTTTCAAAGATGAACCGTTTGCCAACATTATTTAATTGCCTACCTTTTACTGATTTGGGTACTGTACGTAAAAGTAAATATTTGCTACTCTTCGCAGTATATATTAATTGTGATTAATACATATTATAAAAAAGTCCGCCGTCGCATAGTCCTATCTGTTTCTTTGTATACGATAGACTGAAGAAATAATGTACAGATTTTCATAAAATTTTAACGATCGGATAGAGTAATTTTCGATGCTATGTTTGTCTACGAATTGACTAATGCTGGTAGCCGACACCGAAAAAACGGGGCGAGGTGCAAATACTAAGGAAAACACTTGAATGTATGAATTATCAATATAATTATCTAATTATCATACAATTATGAGGCTACTTAAATAATCGGAAAAACACAAAAACAGCGTGACTTAAAGTACAAGTTGTGCCATCTATTATTGAAGATAGGAAAATTTTGATTTATACTCTGTTTTTATATTTTGAGTTATTGGCGAAAGTATTGTATCTTGAGGTGGTGGTTGACAGTAGCAGGGTATACGTTTTTACGAATTCTGCATGTATAAAACAAAGTCCCAAAAAGCTGTCTGTCTGTATGTAATCATTATCCCAAAATCTACTGAACGGATTTTTATACGGTTTTCACCAAAAGATAGTGCAATACTTCCGGATGGTTTAGGTAAATATTACATATCAGTTCTATGTAAAGTGTGTTGAAGAGATCGCACAGTTTCTAAAAAACTTGTTTGTTGGGATATATCGTCGCATGCGCTGCGTAAACCAGCAGAGATACGCTAAAGTAATGTACTAGAGAATTGTAGATCTATAAAAATAAACTAAACTTTTTTAAATTAAAATTCCACGCGGGTGAAACCGCAGGAACAGCTAGTTAGGTATAACAAAACTGATAGTTTACTCTACATTTAGCATTAAACATAATTACTATTTGCTTTATCGAAGATTATAGCAAAATAATATCATTATAACTTCTAAAACAGGGATACTCAGGGACACTCTTCGACGTGTGGCGTCAATTTGTAACCTGACCATGACCCAAACGAACAAATAGGAGGGTGAAAAGATTATACATACAATTGACAGCGTAATGATTTATTGTCACTTATACAGAGATCATCGGGAACTTGCCTTCACAGCATTCCAAGAATGGATGTGCCGGAAGATGCATAGTTTACAGCTTTGCTAAGGCGTAGCGTTCCAGTAGGTTGCACTTTATGCCATAGAAACTGATGGCGTGATCGATCCAACGAACATTTTGTATGGGAACTTCTTATGTACTTCTTATGTGTCCTGGACAAAACATATGAAAGAGTTAAGTAGGAAAACCTTTGCATCAATGATATCTCTACGGCGTTTACGATCATTTCTTCCAATACCTACAAAAATTATGTTAGCACAATCCCTACTTCTTACTATTCTCGATTACGCCGATGTAAGCTATCCTAATTTGACCGAAGTCCAGTTAAACAAGCTTGAGCGACTCCAAAATCTCAGTATTCGGTTCATATTTGGGCTGCGCAAATATGACCACGTTTCTGAATTTCGTGCAAAGCTCAAGTGGCTACCTATACGTTTTCGCCGGAATATGCATAAACTTTGTCTTCTGTACTGTGTGTTATTTAATCCTTTAGCTCCCTCTTACTTGAAGGAGAAATTTAAGTTCCGTGGTTCACAGGGTCGCATTATGAGGACTACTGAATATTTAAAATTGAAAATTCCCTCTCATAATACAGTTTTTTATGGTGACTCGTTCACTGTTAGTGCCATTAAACTTTGGAATTCACTGCCTCCGACCATTAGACAGGCAAAATCGCTGAACATTTTTAAGCGATTGTTGAAAAAACATTATCTCGCACTATGATTGATGACGACGTTAATAAATTTTATTTGTATGTTATTATGTACCTTTTATTTATTATATTTTATTTTATATATGTTTATATAATATATGCATTTGTTTATATATTATATAAGTATTTGTTTACATATTCGTGTGTACTTGATGTAAGTTTATTATATTTAGAGTAATAAATATTGTTTAATTTTATAGTTATCTTTATGTACTCTGAGGTGCACTATCCTACCTGCTTTCTTATCAGCAGCTCCATAACGAATAAGGTTGCCTGGAAGAAATCGCTGGTTAGCGATAAGGCCGCCTTATTGTACCTGTCTTTGTGTGTTAATATCTGTAATTTTTATTTTTTTGTGTGTACAATAAAGAGTATTCTTCTTCTTCTTCTTCTTATGTAACTACAAGAGCACTACTATAGCGCGAAACAAAGTAATTGTGGCGCCATCTGTTATTGCATACAGGAAAATACTTGCGTTACGTTGTGTTACACTTCTATATATACATAACCTGTGTTACATTAGAATGATTTTAATTATCTGCCAAAGGCAATAAGCGAAATTACAAACTATTAATTGAATATAGTAAAACATCAATGAAACTTCCAACAAGAGGAGAAGCTTCTGTGTTAAAGTGGCCGGAAAATTATTTTCGTGCCTTACTTCCGGTCGCTGAATCGTATACCCCTTGTTTCACGCTCGCTGAGCAAGGATCAGGAAGTGCGTCCCAACTTTTTAATATTGCTGTGTAGTGGAGTATAAACTATGTGGGTCTATATATCGTACATAAAAGTTTTCTGTTTTCTGATACTATATTAATACACTTGGAGGAAACTCTCCCAAGCCAAGGTCCTCTGAATTAAATACTTCACTCTATACTATACCCTTTATTTGAACACTATAGAGCAGGTCTCGATACTTGACGCTAATGGCAAAGACGTTTGACTATATGTAAGTACAATCGACACTATATAGCGCGTTGCAATGAACCACTAACGCCATCTGTCGATGAGCAAACATTAAACGAACAAATATAACATCCGTTTAAACACCACTGATCATTTGTACGTAATAAATAACTTTGCCATTATTCATGTTAGAGTTAATGAGAAATTCTTAAAGTTCTATTGAACGTAATCAGTTTAAAAACTAAATGAGGTCCTTTATTTGCTTGTAGTGAAATTATCTAATAATTCCATCTTCAAAAATATTGTTTTAAAAAAAATGTATTTTCGATGAAAATAAATTGATTTAATTGAGTTCTTTGTCAGTAATGGTTGAATGACCTAGCGCGATGCGCTTGTTTAAGAGACAGGAGAAAACAACAACATTTTTGTTTTCCCTCCCTCGTACCATATAGTGCCTCGAGTTCTTGGGTCAAGGTTACTTTTCGTTTCATGTGTCGTAATAGGGTACGGTATTTGATTTCTATAAATCGTGTTGATATTTTCAAAAATGAAATATAATTCCTGTGTCTAAAATACGTCGCTGAATTTACTTGTTTTTTTATCTAGCTCTAACTTAAGTAACTAAAACTAAAATTAATGTCGTATAATCGTTACCATCTTGTATAATATTCTGTAATATGTCTGAATCGGAAATAGTCAAATGACATTTTCATCATAAGTTGATAAACGATATTGGGGTTCGCAACAACGTAAGTTATGATTTCGATAGTCGAGTTGTGACTCTTCAAGGAAGTCCCGTTCTGAACGTCGACTCGATGCCCTTTTGTCTAGGAACTGGTTTGTTGCTTCTGACTGTTTAATAGTGGAAGTGGGGTTCCAGTTTCAGTAAGAACTTAAAAAAAAATGTTAACCTTCAATAGGAAAGCAATGGACTGCTCTAGAGAATTCTCTAGAGTGGAATGTTTGTTCGTATAAATCACGCGATATTTTATTATTCATCGCCAGGCGTCATATTTCAATCAACTTTTACGAGGGATGCAATCATGCTGTCGATAAATCAATATGCCATTTTATTATATTAATATAATATATTATTAAAACTTTGATCTTGCCACCACTAGTGACTACGAGACTCATGACGAAAGTTTTGTATGAGAAAATATATTATTTAATTAATATTCACAATAATTTATAGAAGTAAGTGATACTAAAAACTAAGCTTTAAACAAGTTAGGTTTAAAAGGCTTTTGAAAAGCTTTCAACAACACTTAATGTCCCTACTGTTAACCGTTGGACAGTTTCCTTATCTCAAGCCAATCCTGGCAGCATCAGGTCGTACTTATCATAAACATGCATTGTCATCAAGACTGGACCAGTGTGTTATCAGGACTGGACCAATATCACCTCAATCGGACACTGGGAAATGGGTCAAATTTTACTTACTAGGTTCCACCTGCACATTTTCACCTTCCTTCTCTTAATCAACATATAGACCGTTTATTTTGAAAGTGGTGTAAGTCAATTTCTTTTATTTCGAATGATTAAAGATTACTATATCTGTTGATTTTAAAATACAGGCAAATTATATCAGGTCTGGCATTGTTTATAGAATTTATTGTTTTATCAACATTTAATTTGTTTATATAAATTTGTTTTTGGCTAATTAAACTACGATAACACATATTTATGTGCTGTAAATGGACTTACACCACTTTAAAAATTAGACAATTGTAAAAATCGTTCAATTTCAATTTTGAAAAATCAAATATCGCTTAAAATATACTTCATTTTAATATAATTTTGTTTACAAATACGCATAAAAACACATGAAATTTTATTTTAGACGCCAATTACATTGTCATAGTTACAAGATACTGATTACAAGAATTTACTTATTCTCTGAATGTGGTAGTGTTTCAAAATATGCATGATGCACCGTAAGTATCCACTAGGGATTTCCTGCTATATCAAAAAAAAAAGTTTAGCCATTAAAACCATTTTTTTGTAAAAACTATTATATACTTCTTGTATCAAAAAATTATTAAAATCTTTGTAAGGTAAGTAATTACGAGTAGTGGAAACACGGAGAGGAAACAATGCAAATCTTCCGCGGCTGAAACCGCGGGACACAGCTAGTATAAAATAAATGAAAAATAACAAAACACTGATCGGCATCCATCTGCTATGCCCCCTATCTCTGTCAATTGGACTTACACCACTTTCATAATCGATGATTATGCAATTTCATTTACCGATCGATTTTAAGTTGTACAAAACATGGATTTTATTTGAGAAATTAAACAAGGACTAGTTATATACAAAAGATGTACATTCAATTAAGCTTGAATTAAGTAATAGCTAATTTTTTTCAAAAAAACACCACTTTCAAAATAAACGGTCCATACAGCGAATAAGTTTACAAACAAAAGCTTTTTTAAATTTTATAGATCGCTTATACGTCTTTTAGGACCTGAAAATTTAATAAGGTCGAAACAATTTACAGAGTTTTGAGTCTATAAATTTTATAAAGGATAAATTTTCGATCGGTTGCTTAGTAACAAATCACCCTTTTACCATAGAACCGCAAAGCGAGGCGAAGGTTTTAACCTTTTCATAATGGTACTTTAAAAGGCACGTATTTTGCTTTCTCGGTCCCAATTCGTACTGTTGACGTGCAAATTTCCATTCCAGCATTTAAATTTCCAGCACATTTTGTTTGTATCAAATTTTGATAAGTTTATCAAACATATATGTAGTATATTCAGCTGTCCGTCACCATAACACAGGTATTAAGTTACTTACTTTGGGGACGGACGACCGTGTGTGTAAGTGTCCCATATATTTATTTATTCTGCATCAAAACATCAAACATGCTCTCCGTCTCCTGTCGGATTCTTCATTACTCAAGATCGGGTCCTAAATGAAAATCCTTCACAGTTCATACAATTTGCGTCCATTTCTTCCGGCCTTTCTTAGGGCGTGTGTTACAGAGGGACTAGTAAGTAGGGTCACTTGGTCACCCGAGGTCGGCGCGGTCGTTTTCCTTCGACCTTGCCCACTACTATCAACTTGTCAAGGGCATCTGGTTGACGGCGAGCAATGTGACCAAAGTATCTTAAGATTCTTTGGTAACATGCACCACAATAATAATATTTTCACTAAAAAAAATTTCAAAATCTACGAAAATATACAAGTTATAGCTATCTATTCTTTTTTAAGCTTCGCAATACGCTTGCGATTCCTCGCCGCATTCGTTTATTTTTCTCTTTGTTTATTCGATAAAATAAAAATTACTAATTAGACTCTCATTTATCATCATCCTTCTGCCCTTATCCCACTCTAAGCGGGGTCGGCACAACATGTTACAAACTTGTTGTCAAATGATTTGGCTACGTGTTTTACGACCGGCCGCCTGCCTGACGTCAACTTACCTTAGTCGCCTTTTACGACACCTCGGTAAGAAATGACGGTGATCTATTCTATGCAGCCGGATACCACACGGCACATACCTTAGTAGCCTCTTACGACACCTCGGTAAAAAAGGAGGGTGGTCTATTCTATGCCGGATACCACACGGCTTACTAGATAGACTCTTATTATCACGGCTAAAATCGAGCGGTCTGAATGCTTTCAGCAAAAAAGTAGCCTTATCCTGTAGAGATATAACAAAACAATATTCAAATTCAAAATATTATTTTTTCAAATAAACTTGCAAACAAGTGCTTTTGAATCGTCAATATCTACTGCTGGTTCGAAAAGCTGTCCCTACCGAGAAGAACCAGAAAAAAACTCGGCGGTTGCTCTTTTCAAAGAATTATTCTTATTACTAGTTACATATTAATTTCTTTGATATTGATGTCTTGTACAAGGTCGAAGAGTGGTTATATCCACGCATTCTTATCGTCTAAGAAAACCTCAATAGTATAGTAGGATTTCTGTATTAGCCTTTATTTAATAGTATTTTATTAACATCATCATCATTTTCTTGCCCTTATTCCACTCGTAAGTGGAGTCGACATAACACGCATTAAACATGTTGTTACATGATTTGGCTATTTTTTTACGTATACTTATCTTAGTTGCTTTTTACGATACTTTGGTAAAAAAGGAGGGTGGTCTATTCTACTCGGCCGGATACCACACGGCATAATTCCACTTACTTAGTTATAAAATTAAAACATTTGATATCATTATCAAATATTTAAATTTTATAACTAAGCAAAATATTAACCATCGCTGGTTAAAAATAAGTCTACCTACAGCTGGGAATAAGGTAAAAACTTCCACTGGGTAAGACTCCAGAGCGAAAAAGAGCGATAAACGAAGTTTCAACAGTAATGTCTTACATAAAGCGACCCTAGATGTAACAGCGACCCTAAAGCCTATTTAGAAAACTCGCTGTAAGCTTGTTAAATGGGGAAAGTACGGCGGGAATATCCGTTGAATGAACATAAAATGATACCGCTATCATACGAGAGTATTGTATAAAAAAAAGTAATGATTATTATACATATATTATGCTTACATTTGTTTCACAGTATATTAAGTAATTAAATTTTTGTACATAAAAATATAGAGAATCATAAAACGATAGGTGATGTATTTAATAGAAAAAGTAGGAACCGACATGAGCTTGCGGCTCCTGCTTTGCGCCTAGCAAAAGTACGTAAATCGTTTGTGGGTATGGGTATAAGATTCTATAATAAAATTCCACAATCGATTTTGGCCTTGCCATTACAGCAGTTTAAAAACATTGTTAAAAAGAGGCTGATTCGGAAAGCCATATCCATAACATACTGTTATGGATTAATTAGATGATAAGAATGTGTGGATATAGGTGCACTTCTGAGTTCTAACATGTACATGACACCGCCGAGTTTCTTGCTGGCTCTTCTCGGTAGGAGCATTCTGCATAGTCCACTCTATATTTAGTATTTTATATATAATCTATTTACTTTATCACTGTTTAGGGCAAAATAAGTTTATTGTTACTTTTGTATTATGGATCTCCGCAAAGTAACGCCTAATTCGGTATAACACTAGCTTTTACCTGTGACTTCGTTCACGTGGAACGACCAAGTCCTGTAAACTTCTCCATCACAAAAATAGGATCGATACGGTGGGTTAAATTGCAATTACTATTAAATTTATTTACAATTTACTAACATAAAAACTTTCTTATTGTTATACTTAATTATATATTTTAATGTGAAAGGTCATCTGGTCTCCTATATAAAAACCTATTTCATTAAATTACAAACTTGACTTTGACACATCGTGAATAACAAAACCTTAATGAAACGATAATAGAGTGTGTTTTTTAAAGTAATCCTATTCCTGTTTTATTTATTATTAGTTATTTACAGGATTTCTAGAGCCTATGTAATCTAGGTGTATAAGTAATTGTGCCAAATTCCATCGATATTGGTTCAGTGGATTCGCCGTGAAAAAGTAACAGACAGACAGACTTTCGAATTTATAATATTAGTAAGGATTATAGAAATATTAATATACTATTTTATTAAATTATGAAAACAAAGTTACAGACAAAGCTAGTGTCCAATAAATACAGCCTTAAATTGAATACACAACTTGTATAGTGAATTTATTAAAGCCGTAGCCAAGCGATCTTTATAGTCTGCAAATCTGACTTAGATTGTCTCGTCACACGACTTATAGCGCTTATCAAATGCTGCGACCTTTTATGTTAATTAATACTGTAACGCAGGGATTACGAACCTATGCTCCTTTCTTTTTGTATTTAAAGTTGTAGCTCGTTATTTTGTATATTTATTAAATATTTATTATATTCCCGCCGTGTATCCTGCTAGATAATCAACTCTCATTTCTTACCGAGGTGTCTTTAAAGGCGAGTAAAGTAAGTTTACCCGCCGTGCGGTATCCGGCTGAGGAGATCACACCAACCTCATTTCTAACCGAGCTTTCATAAAACGCGAATAAGGTCGATGATGATATTTCACGATGATATTTCTCATATTCATTTATTCTAAACCAAAATTTTTAAATATTCTATATCCATATAAATCTGTATACAAGTACAATGTATGAATTTAAAACTGTATAATAATAAAAATATTTTTTAGCGGTTCTTTTAAATATGCAAAATTTTATAAATTATCACTTACGGCTCAAAGTTCAAAGGTTTCCGACACCTAGTATAACGCGATTACTTAGTGACAGAGTTCATAAACCTTGAACCCCATCCAATACAAGGTTTGCCTTTGTTAATCTTTGTTCAAATAACGATTCGACTAATATTATATTTCAATATTAAACATATTTATCAAGTAGAGAGAGCTTTGTATAATACAATAAATAAATTACGTAAAAAAATTATAAATTACAGGAGTTATGATAGAATTATTTTGCTATAATCCGCATTTCATTTAGATGTGATGTAAATTTCTATATAAATACATAAAAGAAAATAACATGTTTTTACCACTTCATTATTTCCGAAGGAAATACAGGATTTACTTGTGTAGTGTAATAGGCTGTAATTTTTATAAACAGATAGAAGCGGATAAATTCCAAAGCTTCATTAATATAATTCAATTACATTAAGCTCTAAGCCATAGATCCCTTCAGAATATTAACGGCTCAGGTATCGTTAATGTCTTCATTACGTCATATTTTAAGACTATTCAACTTTATGGACTATTACTTTCATGCCTCTATATAAAACGTTCACGTTCACAAATGCCATACTCCTTAGGGTGCTTTTAATGAAATTTTGCAATTATAAAGCACTCGTTATTTTGTTGGCGCCAAATATATCGTTAAAAAGGGTGTTTTCGTCCATTATACGAAAGCTATTTTTTTCATCCTATAAGCTACCCCGGTATCCAAAGTTTAGTCATACCAAATTTTATAGATAATACTCACGCGGATCTGTGAAAGCGCAATAGAAAGACAGACAGACATACAATTTGTTTACAAAAATACCACAAAAAAGTTCGCGACAGTATGTCTCTATCTCTTATGGTTAACTCACAATAAATAATTTTATGTTCAAAATTTCAAATTTATACTCTGATTTCCACAAATTTAATTGCAAAACAGCATCGAGGACTGTGACTTATAATGAGGAGGGATGAAAATCACTAGAAAGAAGCCTAAAAAGAAATGGTTGGATTGTATCAAGTGTGACATGCATATAAAAAGGTTTAAAGTAGCGGCCTGTTACAATCCCACTGCTGGGAATAGGCCTCCTCTCTCCGTTTCTGGAGAGAAGGGTTGAAGCTAAGACCTACCACGCTGCTCCAATGCGTATTGGTAGGTTACACATATCTCCAAAATTCTCTAGAGATATGCAGGTTTCCTCACGATGTTTTCCTTCACCGGAAAGCGTGTGATAAATTGCAATTATCAATTAGACACATGAGTTTTAATAGAAAAATTCATTGGTGCCTGCCTGGGTTTGAACTCGTGTTCCCCTCGAAAGAGTCTCACGGTCTCAGCGCTGGGCTATCACAGCTCCTGCGGTTTAATAATGTATAATTGAAAATGTTTAAAAGATTGACCGCCGAGTTTCTTGCTGGTTCTTCGTCAGTCGTAGCTTCATTAATCATATTTATCCTTGACGATTCATTAGTGCTTGAAAGAGCATATTTTATTAAAAATTATTTTGATTTCGTTTGATTCAAAAGAATGGCAGAGAAAAACATGTGCCGACCACAATTAGAGTGGGCAGAAATGACAAACCACTGTGCCATAGTAGGTATTGAATAAATAAAAAATATTCATCGTCCATTCATAACACACTCAAAGACGCGTAGGATAGAAAATATAAATGTTTTCTTTACTTATTCAAAGGTATTTTTGAATACATATTATTTTCCTCGCCGTGATATGAGAGATGAATGGCACAACATTACTTACGGACCATTTCACTAAGATATGATTACATTCTTTATAACCATACATAAAATGAAAAATCCAGTCAAATTATATATATAACGAGCATATAGATATCTCAGAACATAAATCTTACGTATAGTTATTTAAAAAAAATGCTCCAATCTCCAACGGAACTTCGCCACTTTACAGGAACATCCGTTGAGTCGTTCTAAAGATCGACTGAAAATTTAATTAAAATCGGTCCAGCCGTTTAGGACTCTATAAAGATAAACTTTAATAACTTGTTTATCGTTGGGAATATAAAACATTACTAATTTTAATTATTTTCAGTCAATAATTAAACATAGTTTTTTATTTGTGCTCACTAAAGTGAAATTATACGACCGTTTTTCATTATAATCTTTAGAGGTTCAACGCCTCTTTAACCCTGTAATAAACTGTCAGAGCTAATAAGACGATCTTAATTTTGTCTACTGACGCTACCTTGCAAATAGGAGTCTGATAAACATAAGTTACGGTATTATTATATTCAAATTCAATTCAAATTCAAAATATTCTTTATTCAAGTCAACTTGTAAACAAGTGCTTTTGAATCGACTAAACCTAATGTTAGTTCGGAAAGCTGTTCCTACCGAGGAGACCCAGCAAGAAACTCGGTGGTTGCTCTTTTCAAATAAAATTCTTATAACTAGTTACATTTGGTTATTATTATCTTGTACAGGGTAGAGGACGAGCTAAATCCAGTCATTTTTATCATCTATATAATCCTCAACAGTATAGTAGACTTTTTGTATCAGCCTCCCTTTAACAGTATTTTTAAACTACTGTAGAGGCTGTTGTCGCGGCGGCGGACCACTATCAGCGGCAATGGATGTTGTACATAACGCGATGTCCGTGCGCACTGTTGCCGTGTTATCGCTGCGAGCGGGTGCGAGAGCGGGGCGCGCGGGCGCAGTGCTTTGCGACGCGGTAGTTGTTATGTCGGGAACATGATTTGAAGTAGCGTGGTTTGAATCGGGCGTATTAAAATGAAGTAATGTGTGATGTCGAAGATTACACACTCTGCAGTTTGTATTTGAATTACAGAAAGAAACTTTATGATTTATGCTAAGACAGTTAACACAAGCGTTGCATTCTTTAATTAGTTTAAAACGTTCCTTTGGCGATACTTGACGAAACTGCGGGCAATTGTATATATGTTGATGCGTTATATTATTACACAAGCATTTAGCGATGGGTTTGTTAACAGTGGCTAAAAATGTATATTTTTGCGGGGAAATATTATTATTGTTACGTCCACGTTCGACAGTCCTTTTAATATTAACAGCTGGTTGCGCGCGTTGCATTAGCTTAGATTTATTTTTTATGAAATCTATTAAACACTCGAGGGTAGGAATGGTTGATGCGTCGCCTAGCCGCTCGAACGTGCGCACTGTATCGGAATCTAATTTCTTTAAAGCAACGTGTAATATTATAAAATCTGTTAAATCGGGGATTTTTAGATTTTTAAGACCCCTTAATGCCGTTACAAATTTATCCATAAATAAATCAAAGTTAATAGCGGACGCGGTGCTGAAAGATTTAAATTCTAATAATTGATCGATATATGTAGACGCGAGTAATCGTTTGTCATCATATTTATCGATCAGAGTCTGTAATAATAAATTATAATTCTCTGCACAAGGCGTGATCCCTGCGCAGGCGGTTTGTGCTTTACCAGTAATTTTACCGAGAAGGTAGTATAATTTCTCGGAATCTGTGAGGGACGGATTGTCGTGAATCGTGGATTTAAAACTAGCGTAGAACAATGGCCACGAACGAATATCGCCGTCAAATGACATTAATTCGATGGGAGGTAGGCTAGGCCTTGTTTTATGCGGCAAAGTATCATTAGTGTCTGCTTTAGGAAATTTCGAACTAATAAGTTTAATGCGGCCATATAAATCATCAAACGAAATTAAACTAGAATAGTTAGGTGTTGCGTCAGAATCAACAGTTAATAAGCGGTCATTATATAGATCTAAAAGTCGTTGAAATTCGTTGCGAAGATCGTCTAAAGTAACAATCGAACTAAGAAAATCTTCTTTTACATCCTCGTTAGTATGAATGACTTTCGATGAGTCATAAATTTTTTGAACACGTTCGAAAATAACGTTGCGTTTAGCTTCTAATAATTTTAATTCCTTGTCACTAGAAACTGAGGAAACGATTCTTTTAGTTCTATCTTGGGACATTATTAAAGATAAATAAGAAAAATATTATATTTACTAAGCGTAACTGGGGGACAATGCTTGTTAATAATTTATTATTAATTATATGACGGTGCGGTATAATATATGCGGAATATAGCGTATAAATTATATATATTTTTATTAATACACTTATAAGAATATACTTAATAAGGGCGGGTGCGGAATGCAAGTCACGCAAATATGTACTTGCTTATCGAAAATGCGAATCCCGTCTCGAAACGGGCCAAATAAAATGTTGTCGCGGCGGCGGACCACTATCACGCTTGAATTAATAAGAGTGGACTGTAAGTTTTTTAATATGCAGTGTCCACGTAGCAAAGGAAACAAGTATGGCGGCACAAGGAAAAATCAGGAGCGTGCACGTACCTGGTTTATGGCCACTGAAGTCTGTCCTGGATCCAGGCACACACACGAACACACACGCGGCAATCGTGGACACTTCCGAGGTGATGTGGCTCGTACTTCCACCGGACACAATTTGGTGATGCGGATATGCGAGACCTAAGTCTTATGTTCGTTTATGCGTTTAATGCGGTTTGCGATATGCGTAACGATTAGCGGTGCTGACACGACTGCTAATTGTCTTTTCTTCGGCCACAGTGCACGTAAGGAAAGAGGGAAGGGATGTTTCATCGGATCATCACGTGATCACTGCAATATCATAGGAAAAAAAAAACAAAATAACAAGTCCAACGATAGATGGCGTTAACAGTGGCAAAGATAAAATCGATTGCGGGATTGCAGATTATACCCAAAACCACAAATGACTTATTTACTTTTGCAAGGCGTAAAGCAGGAACCCCAAGCTTTTGTCGGTTTCTACTTTGTCTATTATATATTATATACATCACCAATCTTTTTATAATTATGTATATTCTTATGCACAAACATTAGTGCACAAACATTTACTATTTATAACCTAATTTTTTTTAACTAAACCAAAATATTTTTCTTGTATCAACACAATATGTCATTACTATCAGATTAAAATTATTATCTTATTATTCAAACTTGTCTTACTACCTAGATTTGACTGGCCATTGTCGCGGCGGACAGTGACCTTGCCTTTAGCCAGGGTACCGGGTTCGATTCCCAACATTTTGTATAAACAATTTGTTGGTTCTTTAAGTCTGGGTGAATATAGGTATTTAAGTATGTAATTAATTAAAATGTATATATTTACCAGTTATCCACCATCTATAACACAAGAATTAAGTTACTTACTTTGGAAACGGATGACCATGTGTGTAATTGTCCCATATATTTATTTTTATAATAGAAAATAATGATTATTTTGCTATAATCCGTAATAAACCAAAATATATCTAATATCAAATTAAAAATGTCATCCATTTTCAGAATACACGATCTGAGAAAATCTAAACGCTAAATGTAGAGTGTTTCATACCTTATTCGTGTAGGATTCGTGCATCGCATACACAATACACTAGCACGGCACACGTTCACTACCACAACCTCAACAATCATTTCACCTCGAAACCAAAGCATTAATAGGAGATGGATTCCACGATTATCATAACAGAAATTGCAAAGACATAAATCTTTAACATAGATCTTCTATAATAACAGTTTATAGTAAAATAATTCATCGTTTTTTGTACATAAGTTATTAAAGAAAATAGGTGCATGTCCGGGGTTAACCTTAAAACCCTGATAAAAATTAAGCGGTCCGTTCAACTATAACAGCTGATTGATTCTTATTAAATAACGTGTTAACGCAATCTCAGACTCAGCAGTACATAAATAATATTGAAATGAAAGTTATTTTTGTCTGATGTAGCAATCGATAATGGAAGCTCGATGAAGTTTGCGCACAAACACCGCAATAATCTCCGTAACGGAAACATAAATATTTTTATCTGGCTTATTTGAACTATATTTATAATATACTCGAAGTATATCTTTTACTCACACACAATCGTTTTAGCCGTTAAAATTAATTTGACACTACAACACCAGTCATGACCTAATCGATAGAGCATCTAATAACCTATCGAGTCCATGTCTAGAGCGGGTCTCTTTTCCATCCAAAAATCTCCGTTACTTAAAACAACTATCATTCAGTTAGTACAACTTATTTGCTTCCGATATTACAACTTAAGCACAAAATAAAATCAAATAATTTATAACATTATGCGACACTTTGCGGAGATCTATAATGCAAAAGGATTAATGAATTTATTTTGCTATAATCCACGATTAAGGAAATATAATATATATGTAATACCAAATTTAGAGTGAACTATCCGTTCTGATAACCGATACATACAGGATTCGCAAAAACACATGCACTAACCTAAACCATCGGATCGACTCCATTCCACAGCTCCAACCTTTGCGTTGGATTTTATCGTGGAGTCTCTCTCCTGATGATGCTTTGGGTGCGGGGGAAACAATTGTTGAATTTGTGATAGTGAACGTGTGCAGTGCTTGTGTATTGTGGTCACAGTGGTGGAGTTTTTTGCATATGTTTTTACGAGTTAGCTACTACATTTAGCATTATATAGTATAGTTTCTATTTATTCAATCGCTGATTATAGCAAAATAATTTCATTAATACTTATGTTAAATCAACTCAAAAGATTTATATTCAAATAAGCTTACGCAAGCATTTTTGTATCGTCAAGGATCAATTATATATAATGAAGCTGTCACTGTCAACATTTTCAATTTACTTAATTAAACTGTAGTCCTGTTTCAAGCCAAATAATTTTCGAATTCAAGCATTTTAATCATTCATGTAATTGTCAATTATACTACAATATATTTTTCAAGTAAATAATAAATTTATCAATTCGTTACGAACATGCGAAAAGAGTTCGTAATGCATACGTCATAAAGTTCAAATTGGACGGGGTCAGTTTACGAACATGCAAGAAGTGTTCGTAAATTATATGTCATAGAGTTCAAATTCGCTTAACGCTATATTCGGCTTGTTTACCAAAAAAAGGGTGTTTACAAAAGACTTGTTTACGATCTCCCCAAGGTCTCGCGAATGATCTCAAACATCGGTTCGTTCGATATATAAGCAGACGTTTTGTGCGCCTCGAGATTCAGTTTGGGAATAGCGATCAAGAGCGAATGAACAAACGAAAATAAGAGTGAAATAGTAGTGACCTCGCCATTCTTATTGGACAACGGACTGAGTAGAGACAGTAAGTAGTAAGCTTATAGTAAGAAATTGAATAAAGTGCTTTTAACGAGTCACCAGGTATTTTCATCCAAATCTATGAACCCCTGTACGTAACAAAAGCAATATTGCGTAAATCAAATCGTTACTCCTGCTGAGTACAAATCTTGTTATATTTATGCTCCGTGAATCATTATTTATCTCGTTTTAGAAATTAGATACGTCTTAGACAATAGAGTAAGGCTTGCGGCAATTAAAGGCTTTTTGTTTAGACCCCTCGGTGCCAATTCCCTAATTCCCCTCCCAATAAGTGATTTAAGAGTGTTGTTAATTGCCAAATTTGTGTTAAACGAAAGTCCGTACCAGAATTTTGAAAGAGGTCTGGGAATTAGACAATTAATTTTGGGTTTGGGTATAAGATTCTATAATAAAATTCCGCAATCAATTTTGTCTTTGCCTCTACAGCAGTTTAAAAACACTGTGAAAGGGAAGGCTGATACAAAAAGCCTACTATACTATTGAGGATTACATAGATGATAAGAATGCGTGGATATAGCTACTCCTCTACTCTGTACAAGATTGTAATGACCAAATGTAACTAACTAGTTATAAGAACTATATTTGAAAAGAGCTACCACCGAGTTTCTTGCTGGCTCTTCTCGGTAGGAACAGCTTACCGAACCAGACTACGAGTGGAATAAGGGCAGGAGAATTATGATGATGATTTACTTTATCGCGGATTATAGCAAATTATTATTATTACGTTTGTTGCAAAGAAGCTTATTCAATGCATTCAATTCATAAAAATTGTATTCAATGTGATATGAAGGACTCTGATGTAAAAAAGACAGGGAAAATGACTAATGAATTAGTATTCATTTAGACTGTCTTGTTTGGAGTTCACTTCTTAACAATCGATTTTGATATAAAATCTCGGGTATGTAATATTTATGAGGTTTCAGTTTTTACGAGGGTTAGCTAAAAGGCGGGTTTTAGCATTGTCGCACATATAAAAAAGAGATAGATATAGACCAATAAGTCAAAAGTGTTAAGTGTAATTTTACATATATATTTTTAAGATATTTTAAAATTAACAAGGATGACATTGCGATATTAATTTAATAATACTCTATACTTTATGAAAAAACGGACAGTCTACATTTAGCACATTTAGCACTATATATTTTCTATTTACTTTATCGCGGATTATAGCAAAATGATTTTATTATTACTTTTGTTTTAATAATACTCCCTGCATTCTTAACTATAATTTCCTTTGACAGGAGATAGTTTTTTTTTTCTTAAAAGGCATCCTTTTCTATTTATCTCAATTTAATATTTAAACTTTATTTTCCGTAACGATATTTTAAAACGAATAATGTTGTATTCTACATTAAAAAAATATATATATTTTACACGTAGATGTGCTGCGGAAGTCGCTACGGAGCTATGAAATTAACAACTTAGTGTCTCGTAGAGGTAAAAATCAACCTGAGCATTTACGATTATATGAGATTCGAACTTGTTACTGAAATATATATGAAATATAAATTTTGTTCGTACTATTCAAATTCAAATTCAAATTCAAAATATTCTTTATTAAAGTAAACTTGTAAACAAGTGCTTTTGAATCGTCAACATCTACTGCTGGTTCGGAAAGCTGTTCCTACCGAGAAGAATCAGCAAGAAACTCGGCGGTTGCTGTTTTCAAACAATAATTCTTATCACTAGTTACATATAGTTATTAATGTCTTGTACAGGGTTGAAGAGAAGCTATATCCACGCATTCTTAACGTCTAGGTAATCTTCAATAGTATAATAGGCTTTCTGAATTAGCCTTCTTTTAATAGTATTTTATATCACTCCCACCCCCCCTATCAGTTATTAATAAAACAACAAAATGGATTAAGTATAACAAATACAATAAGTGAAAAAGCCTTTCTTTATAACCACCGGAAAAAATATTACAGTAATGGAAGGAATTCGTTCGTTGGGGCGTTATTTTTTATTATTGTTATATATTTTACCCAGTGTAAGATAAAGTTTTATGCTCCTAATATATCATAGATTTTATGTAAGACTTTTAATACAAAGTAATAATAAAAATTATTTTGATATTATAGCAAACTAGCGGCCCGCCCCTGCTTCGCACGGGTATAAAATATATAAGTATAGGCTGTCACTCAGTGAAAAAATGATTAAAATAGATCCAGTAGTTTGATTTATTCATTACTGCCCGCGGCCCGCACGCGTTAAATTTGGAGTAAAACAATTCCCCTTTCCCTATACCATGAAGATTTCCTGCTATCTTTGGAATATCTTAATTCATATAATACATTCTACCTAGTTCCTTTTTACATTTTTCTCTATGTATTTTATTTTTACAATTAATCCAATCGCTGCTAAATTATAAGTGCTATAGGGCGAAGCGCGGCCTCCGATGCGCTATTTATAGGCACGCGCCGCATATTAAATCTGTAATATCTTCGAAAATATTCATTTAAATTACATGCTGTAAACGGCCATATTGATCTATATTAAATCAACAATGTATTTAAGGTACTTAATTGGATAAGGATTGATGCTGTATTGCTTAAAATTGCTTCGAAAAGAAGGCGTTATTTTTCGTAAAAATTAAATGACAAAAAAATGCTATTGTGGGTTATCCATAAGAGATAGACATATACCCTCGCGAAGTTTTCTGTAGACCTATTTAAGGTGTACAAATTTTTAATACATTATTTTGATAAATCTTGTAGTGTTCAGCCTGCGTTTGCAATGTAAGTGGAAAAAAATGTAATTATTTACGACATCATGTTAGAAACCTCAAAAATTACAGTATTTCTCTACTCCATATTGACTGTTATTGTACAAATAAACCTTCCTCTTGAATCACTCTATCTATTAAAAAAACCGCATCAAAATCTGTTGCGTAGTTTTAAAGATTGAAGCATACATAGGGAAATAGGGACATAGGGACATAGGGACAGACACAGAAAGCGACTTTGTTTTATACTATGTAGTGATACCGCGATACATTAAATAGAGAATATATTTAGTGCTAAATGTATAGTGGACTTTCAGTTTTTTCATACCCGAAACATGCAGGATTCGTAAAAATGCACAAACGTCCACGACTGTACAACAATACACAAGCATTACACACGTTCACTATCACAAACTTAACAATCGTCTCGCCCCGCAACCGAAGCATCATCAGGAGATAGACTCCACGACAAAATCGCAAAGCAAACTTTTAATACATTTAACGCTTTATTTCATGATGCCGTGTGGTATCCGGTTCAGTAGAATAGACCACCTTCATATCTTACCCAGGTGTCGCAAAAGGCGACTAAGGTAAGTTGACCCGCCGTGCGGTATCCGATTGAGTAGAATAGACCACCTTCATATCTTACCGAGGTGTCGCAAAAGGCGACTAATGTAAGTTGACCCGCCGTGCGGTATCCGATTGAGCAGAATAGACCATCCTCTTTCTTACCGTCGTAAAATACAGCTAAGGTAAGTTGACGTCAGGCAGGCGGCCGTTCGTAAAATACGTAGCCAAATCATGTGACAACATATTTGTAACATGTTATGCCGACCCCACTTAGAATGGGATAAGGGCAGGAGGACTGATCATAAGACTTTATTTCATGATAAGTGAAGAGAGTTTACAATGTCATTTTAATTATTCTCTTGCTAATACAAATAGTTAGCCTTAGTGTGTTTGAGTGGGTTGGTTGGCCCACCAGATTGGTCTGGCTCCTTGAAAAAAATTATTGAATTACTTCCCTGAGTATTATGTCTAAAAATCAAGACTGAGATTGTAAGTAAAGTTTGCAAAGTTTGTGTGGCTCGTTGGCACAGTGGGTACTGACCCTGCCTTCAGCTCCCCGGATCGCGGGTTCGATTCCCGCCGAGAGCCAACATTTTCTATAAACAATTTGTTGGTTCTTCGACCCTGGGTGTATATTTGTATTTAAGTATGCATTTAAAATTATATATGTAGTATATCTACCAGTTGTCCGTCGCCCATAACACAAGTATTGAGTTACTTACTTTTGAGTCGGACGACCGTATGTGTAAGTGTCCCATATAGTAAAAAAAGTTAAGTACATAGTTTTTCCGGAAGCGTCTAGTAAAAGCGTATGAAAACGTCAAGATTGCGCAAGACAGTAAAGATGAAATATAATTTATTATAGAATGATATTCAAAAAAAGATGGTGAGTTTCTTGATGACTTTTCGGTTAGAGTAAATTCCTGAACAAATATTATTATTAGCATTAGAGAGCATTAAAAAAAACTAAAATGTTCAAATAAAGTATTTATTTTTTGAGTAATTTTTTTCAAGTTTGGATGGCCAAGTGATTTGTTAATCTACAGTGGCCTTCGTTTGATGTCATTTTTATTTTCGTTCATTAGCAAAATTGAGGCATTCATCCACGCCCACGGACAAAATACATAAAGCGCCTAATTACGTCCTGGATGACGCACAATAATCCTGTCCTTTGAATGACGTAAACGCTAATTATCGAGACATTCAATCCGCCATTTTGTTTCATATCAAACAATGTAAAGTAAAGTAACGGCCTGTTACTATCCCACTGCTGGGCATAGGCCTCCTCTCTTCGTTTATTGAACAGAAGGATTGGAGCTAAGACCTACCACGCTGCTCCAATGCGGATTGGTAGGTTACACATATCCCTAGAATTCTCTAGAGATATGCAGGTTTCTTCACGATGTTTTCCTTCACCGAAAAGCGTGTGATAAATTGCAATTATCAATTAGACACATGAGTTTTAATAGTAAAACTCATTGGTGCCTGCCGGGGGTGTGACCCCATGATCGTCTCTAGAGAATCACACGGTCTCACCGCTGGCCTTTCACAGCTTTTTAATAATATACATATATCAAAGATAATAAGCCGTTATTCCGTTCATATAATTATGAGGGCAAAAAACAATTGGCACTCAATGTTCAAGTTTCTAAAAGGAAAAAATCAATAAATACTGATGGTTATCATGTAACCATTATCTTCCTCAAAAATATCAAGATTTGCAAATTAATTCAAAAAGCCTGACCTTTTCCTATACAAATTTGCGAAGTAAACGAAAACCACGTAAATTTGATGAAATTCAATGTGTATTAAAAGCCATATCCAACTCAATTCACGCTCTTATATTTTACTAGAAATAAGTGCGGCTTCGCCCGCGTGAAATTCAGTGTTTAGCATGTTATAGTCGCTCGAGTCTCGGCAGGAGACTGGCTCTCTGATACCCTACACCGCTTTTTATAACTATTCCCCCCTCTAAACTACAATCAACACCAGTTTGTTACTACCCCCACTAAAAATTGTAGTAAAACGACCTGTTCAACTCAATTTACATGAAACCGTTATGTGCTATTAACCTAAACGTTTCGGAGGAATTGCACTACCTTTTAGTAATAACCGTACTAAAATCCGTTCAGTATATTTTGAATAAATATATTACATACAGAGAGACAGATTTGGGGACTTTATTTTATAAAAAGTATAGATAGATAGATAATAAAATCTTCCTACATTAGTTAAAATCTCAGTTAATTTCTAGCTAGCTAAGCACTACACATCAATTCATACTATATAACAACGCCCCCGCTCCTCTGTCTGTTTGATACACTCAAACACTACTAAACCGATTTTCATGCAATGATCACCGATAGATACAGTCAGGACACATTTTTCAATGTATAATTTGTAAAATTTTTATGAAAATGAGTTGAAATAAGATAAAATGTAAATAAGGTTTTACGATCCCATTGCTGGGCATAGTCCTCCTCTCTCCATTTTTACACGTTTCACATTACCCTAGAATTATCTAGAGTTCTCTGTCACCGAAAAGCGTATTTGCCATTATCAATCAGACACGTGAGTTTTAACATAATAACTCATTAATGCCTATCGGGATTTGAATCTGTGACCCCTCAAAACAGTTGCCCCGCAACACAGCATCATCAGGAGATAGACTCCACGATAAAATCCAAAGGAAGCATAGTTAAATACTAATTGGTTTTGCGAAGCGATTACTGCGAGTGCTTGTGTATTGTGGTGGCGATGGTGGATAGTTTTGCGCACGTGTTTATACGACGGATTGTAGCAAAATAATTTCATTATTAACTTTGTCTTGTATCTTTAATAGACCTTATATTATTCTCCGCTGCACACACATCAACGACATTCATATGCAACACTAGTTTGGTCATATGATTTTCATCCTTCATTATATGTCCACACCACCTTAGTCTTGCTCTTCTCATTTTTTATATAATAAGAAGAAGGAAAGAAAGATATTTATTAGAAATATTGCATCACTTACAGGCTAACACACTCAATAACTATAATAACAATGGCTTAACTAATAACTAACTAACTATTCAACTAATTATAAATAAATATTTCTAACTAGTTATGGTTTATACGAGCCCCTTCGCGACTTTGACTAGCGGTATGCTGTTAGCCCTAATGGCTTTTACAGCGTCACCGGGTGGGATGGACGAGCGCAGAAGCATCGTCGTGGTTGCGAAATGCAGAGAGTAAAGCGCAGAAGCTCTACTTAAGTCGGGGAACGTCGTCCTAAGTGTGCCTCCTGTGAGGCCGGATATCGCGACTGTCAGACTTCCCCTTATAGACTCGTTTCGTACTTTATCCAATCTTGTTATGTAATATGTGTGTTTGCTAAATCCTTACATTCCATAAGTCCCACATTAAAGTGTTCTATGTTAAAATAAAATTATTCAAGCAAAATTAAATCAAAATATTAAATCGCAAACCGACAATATGTCCAAAAAATAAAAATGTTCAAAAGCTTTTCTAAATTTAACTAGTCGTCTAAACATGTTCGAAGGATCAACCGCCCTTAAGGGTAAAGATAGAAAATCCTAAAGTAGGACAGCTGCCAATTGAGAAACTGTATTTGCGACGTAAAGACTAGTCTTAAAGAACCCAAATCGTATTAGTATAAGGCTTATTGTGTCTTTACGTACAAAAAATCTCGTTTTTATTATATATATATATATTTAATATATATTGGACACTTACACCCACGGTCGTCCGTCCCCAAAGTAAGTAACTTAATACATGTGTTATGGTGACGGACAACTGGTAAATATACTACATATAAAATTAATGTATAGAGACTGGCTATACTCGGCTATAATCTTCCCTCTTATTATTTATTGTGACACTCTCACAGAGCTGTCAATAGTAGGAGACTACTCTAAGTATAATAACTCTATGGTCGAATCACAAACGAAAGTAAACTTATTAATCTAGAAAGTATTAAAAAAAATATGTTAGGTTTGAACATAACTTACATTTTTCAGTCTCAAAGGAACGCTTTATAATATTTACCATTCCTTTGCACACAAAAAGAATATATATTTAAGTTTCAACAATGAAAACGTTAAAACGATATAACTCTAATGTAATGCTTGTCGAAATTTCCAATGAAAACCGGTGATATGATGAATTTTAAATTTTCATATTTTCATGTCTCTTTGTTGACCGTCGGGGAGTTACCTCGTCTGGAGTCAATCCTGGCAGCAACATCAAGTCATGCTTATCATAGACATGCATTGTCATCGAGACTGGATCAGTATGTAAAATTTCAATCGGACACCGAGAAGTAGATCAAATTTAACTTGCAAGATCCTACCTTGACATACATACACGGCAAGTTAAAAAAAAAGCTTTTAAAAAATTATTTACGGAGTTGTCAAATGGAAGCTTACTAGAAGTTGGTTTTTATGCAAAAAAAGTTTCGCTTATTTTATTCAAAAGGACGTTTACAAGTTCCTCACTTTGTGGATAACATGTAATACAATAAAACAATTTTTCATATTCATCTCCAACAATATTGGACAGCTGTTGACTTGAAAATATTTCTGGTAATACTACGCCGTCATTTTGTAAATTTATTCTATGAGATAGGCACCGAAAAATTATACACAGCTGTGATATTCTAACAATGTAAATACTAGTATTTTACCAGGGTTAGTCTGATACTTAATGTACGTATAAAAAAAATAAGTCCTCAGTTCAAAATATACATATACTATACACTAGCTTTTACCCGCAACTTCGTTCGCGTGGACTGTAGTCTTGGAATAAATAGTAGCTTCTGTCCCTCAAATATATCCATTACAAAAATCAGATCGATCCGAGAAGACCAAGATAGATATCGTTTTCTCGAGAGCATACTTTAATTATTTTAGTAAATAACTCGTATAACAACTAGACTTATCAAAATAGCTCAGTTGAATTTGTCCAGTAAACAGAAACCACAATAATTAAAAACTTTCTTAAAATAACTCTTTCGACGTATGCCAAACAACGTGATATAGTATAGTTTATTTATTTTAGTAAATAACACGTATTACATATGTTGATAATACATTGTAATAGCTCAGTTATATTTATCCAGTAACACAGGCGTTAGTTAAAAATATACGTAGAACACTAAAACCTGAAACCCTGAAAACACACCGGTTCAAATTGCCTCGATTTTACTGCAGAAAGTAACTTTAGAAGCAAACATCTAAACAAAAGGAGGTTGGTTACAGGTTCAAATACCGACAGATATTGTAGAGCTAGCACATAAAACTTTATTCACATTTATTTGTCCAATTTATAATGCCCATACAGGAAATCATCGTTAAAAATACTGAATATCTCATGAGAATTTCAGATATATTTGGAAACTACCAATTGAAACAGCATGGTGGGTCTAAACTTTAATTAAAGAAGTAAACTTGGAAGGAGAGAAACGGCTTTTGAGCAATGGTTCTTAACATTATATTTTTTGTTTGTTTGTTTGTTTTATTTGTTTTTTGGGACACTTACACACGCGGTAGTTCATCCCCAAATTAGGTAATTTAATAATTGTGTAATGGGTGACTGACAACTGGTAAATATACTACATATATAATTTTAAATACATACATACTTAAATACAAATACAAACTCAGGCTCGAAGAATCAACAAATTGTTTATAGAAAATGTTGGTCGTCGGCGGGAATCGAACCCGCGACCCGCGGAGCTGAATGCAGGGTCACTGCCCACTGCTCCAATGGGCCAGTCATAACAACCATTAAGTAACAAGCAACCATTCATATCTTTTTTAATATTGCTAGAGAACCGCGCTCACGCTGCCCGCGTGTAAATCAGAGTGTTCCAGAGTTTTACCCGAGTAAATCCTGACCCCGCAGGAGTTCAAACATAATGTACTATTCAACTAAACCTTTCTCAAAAATCACACTATATTTTTATAAAAACCGTACATAAATCCGTTCAGTACTTTTTGAGAAAATCGATCACAGACAGCCTTCTTTTGGATACTTTTTTTTATAATAATATGTATAGATTAGATCTCCCGCCGTGTGGTATCCGGCTAAGTAGAATAGATCACCCTAATTTCTTACCGAGGTGTCGTAAAAGGCGTCTAAGGTAAGTCGACCCGCCGTGTGGTATCCGGCTGAGTAGAATAGACCACCTTCATTCCTTACAGAGGTTTCGTAAAAGGCGACTAAGGTAAGTTGACCCGCCGTGTGGTATCCGGTAGAGTAGAATAGACCACCCTCATTTCTTACCGAGGGATCGTAAAGTACGACTAAGGTAAGTTAACGTCAGGCAGGCGGCCGGTCGTAAAATACCTAGCTAAATCATGTGAAAACATGTTAACATGTTATGCCGACCTCACTTAGAGTGGGATAAGGACAGGAGAATGATGATGTATAGATAGACCTGAAACAGTATTGTTGAAGTATATACCAAGCTAATATAAGATTTGAAAAAGCCTCGGATACTAAAAGTTTACCTTAAAACATGACGGAGATATAAACTCTCCTCCCCGAATACTTTCATTCAGTTTATCCTTGAATCTGAGAATCCCGGTGATTATGGAATACTTATTAATCGTGTTGTTCATTATTTACAACATGACCGACTTCTGAACTTGTACGAGGCTTTGGTTATCGAAGTTCAATATTAAACTTCCTGACTACAACTTAACTTGTAAATGTTATGGTTAACTCCATTATATACAGCGGTTTAGTTGATTTATAGAAGCAGGCGTTACTTTGCGGAATTCCATATTACAGGCACTATAACAAAACTACTTCGCTATAATCCGCACAGCGGTTTAATGTTAGCGTAGACAGCTAATGGAAATATATATTTAATACGTAATTTATGATAGCGGATTCGGGGCCTATGTGACCCCTCCAGAAGAGGTTGAAACCCTAAGTGTCGTGAAAAATCACGAATTGTATACACTGTCCATTATATTAACCATCTTTTGACAGATTGACGATTTACATATTTAGTGATGTCCTAAAGATTCTCGTATGCGATACCATTCCGATTATAGTACCTACTATCATTAATCGAATTACGTACCTAAGTAATTCGATTAATGATAACCTACGTAAACTAATAACAGATATAGAAATCAACATTTTGATTTAATATTGCCTTAGTTTTTTGAAAATAAATGTTAATCCGTGTGTATTTATTATAATCATAAAAAATATATTATACATCAACTGGCAACATCAACAGACCTTCCGCTCGGCCGCCATTTTGACGTGATCTGTCACTCTCAACGAAACGCCCGTGATAGTCACACGCATTTACGTTCGCTGAGTGTTCTCTCGCATCTGTTACACCTTGAGTTAAGTAGCTTTATTCCTCGGAAAAACTTTTGTGAAACTTATATTAATTGATCGTGAAAATGCCGAAAGGACGTGTGTTGAAAGCACAATCGAGACAGTTAGTGTTAAAACTTCATGAGTATTTTGAGCAAGAAAATCAAAATGGCGGACCTCTTATACCTATCACGCAAGTCCGAAACCGTGTTGCAGCCGCGTTGGGGATCAGTCTATCAACTGTGACTAAAATCACTACTGATGCCTACGGCAGGAGCGGCTTGGAGCAAAACAAACCATCTACACCAAAAAGAAAGCACCGGGCTCATAAGGTGACAGCTGTTGATGACTTTGACGCTGACGCTATTCGTCGTCATGTATATGATTACTACTTGAGAAAAGAAATTCCAACTTTGAGAAAACTTATTGTTTCTTTGAAAAGAAGTGGTCTATTTCATGGTGAAAAATCTTCTTTGGTCAAAGTTTTGAACACAATCGGCTTTTCATATAAAAAGTTAAATAAAAGAAAATTATTAATGGAACGCACAGATATAGCTATAGCACGTTGTGATTTTTTAAGAGAGGCAAAGAAAATACAAGATTGGGCAAATATTGTTTTCACGGATGAAACATGGCTCAACGCTAACCACACACTATCTCGTTTCTGGACTGATGATACTGCTGATTCCACTTCCTCAGTACCAATGGGAAAAGGTGAGCGCCTAATCATTTGCCATGCAGGTACAGCAAAAGGATTCGTACAAGACGCACTGTTGGCATTTAAATCGAAGAAATCAAATGACTACCACGAAGAGATGAATGCAAATGTGTATGAAGAGTGGTTCAAAAAAATGCTCATTTCATTGGAAGAACCATCAATAATTTTTATTGATAATGCGCCCTACCACTCCCGTCAAATTGACAAAATGCCAACACAGGCTAATAAAAAGCATGAAATAATTAATTGGCTTCGGGACAATGGAGAAAATGTGGACGACTCAATGTTAAAAGTTGAATTAATAAAAATATTAAAAACCAAAAAGAGAGCAAAACGCTATGTAATCAATGAAATGGCAGCAGAATATGGCCATACTGTTCTTCGGATTCCTCCATACCACTGCCAGTACAACGCAATAGAACTTATATGGGCACAAGTAAAAGGGCATGCTGCGAGATGCAATACAAGCCCCCCATTCACAGCGAATAAAATGTTGCAATTGCTAAAAAATGCTTGCACCCACGTAACGGCCGAGAACTGGGCAAGTGTGGTGGAAAGAACTAAAAGAGTAATATTCTCTGATTGGGAACGTGATATTGCGTTTGATAATATATTATCTACACAAGAGCTAATAATAACTGCTACTGAAGACTCCTCATCGGAGGAGTCTAGTGTTGATTATCATTCCGACGACTCGTGCTAATAAAATAAATTAAAATATCCTGATTGTTTTATTTGTATTCATGTATTAACTAAGAAGAAAGTAAAACTTTATATAATGTTATTAAATGTCTTTTAATACTCGTAACATCGATTTCTACCGATTATTTTTAATCTGTGGCATAATCGTAGTAACCATTATGTGTGACATCACTAAGTGGGCGGTACCCATCCATAAAGTACAAATATTATTTGTATGATATTTGTACGTAAGCAATACAAAACTTAATGAGCGTGAGCTGTCAAAAGACTGATAATATGATGGACGCAGTATAGGTAAAATTAACCTTATGGAACAACATATTACAAGTACTTGCGGGTAGAAAAATAGTAAAATAATATGTTTATATTGTACAGGGTAGGAATCGTAAAAGTACGAAGTGGCGAGCGCCATTTGACGCACACCGAGTACCGCGTCAGTGTAGTGAACACCGTTGTGTGATTGCGAGAGAATTTAGATGAGTAGTTTGAACTATTATTATCCTAAGCAGTGTATAACAGTTAGAGCATCTCACCTTAGGTGTATATCGTAAAGTACTGAATTAGAGAAGGGAGAGATATTCTGCACTGAGACTTTAAATTTAGGTTAGATCAGTGTCGGATTAGTGAGAGATATTATACACTGAGGCTTAAGAGAGGAGTCTTATCAGTGATAGATTTGTGAGTGGAACGGGGTGGCTATAAGTGGAGGTTGGAGGCTACTTCCGGGGTGTTTACCCTGGCTAAGAGAATTACTTAGAGCGCAGAGCATGGTGGGTTTAGCCTGGGTCGCGCTGCACACGTCATTAGTAAACAAGATAGGACATGCCTATGCATGTATATATGCATAGTGTATGACGTCACTCCGGCGACGTCATGAACCCGGCAATAACAGTTTGCTATGAGTTATTGTTTCGCCTTTTATAGATTACAATGTAGATGAGAGAAAATATTTTTCCGTGGCGACGCCAAGCAAGCACCAATGATCTTTTCTTTTAATACTTTTGTGCCTAATTATGATTAATAATTTATGGCATTTCGCCGTGTGGTATCCGTCTTATTAGAATAGACCACCCTCATTTTATACCGAGGTGTCGTAAAAGGCGGCTAAGATAAGTTGCCCCGCCGTGTGGTATCCGGCTGAGTAAAATAAACTACCCTCTTTCTTACCGAGGTGTCGTAAAAGGCGACTAAGGTAAGTTGCCCCGCCGTGTGGTATCCGACTGAGTAAAATAGACCACCCTCTTTTCTTACTGAGGTGTCGTAAAAGGCGACTAAGGTAAGTTGCCCCGACGTGTGGTATGCGGCTGAGTAAAATAGACCACCCTCTTTTCTTACTGAGGTGTCGTAAAAGGCGACAAAGGTTATTCAACCCGCCGTGTGGTATCCGGTTGAGTAGAATAGACTACCATTTTTCTTACCGAGGTGTCGTAAAAGGTGACTAAGGGAAGCTGACGTCAAGCAGGTGGCCGGTTGTAAAATAACCTAAACATGTTTAAAACATGTTGTGCAGACCCAACTTAGAGTGGGATAAGGACAGGAGGATGATGGTTATATTGTTTGTGTTAGGGAGCTCTAAAAAGCGCAAAGTGAAGCTTTTGTTTTCGTTCACTTAAGGGCTGAGACAATGAGCAAGTGTTAATTGTGTTGTCTAGACTTTCGTGATAGGCAAGTATTACAAATGTCTAGACACGGCCCGGCCTCCATATTATATTTAAACGTCTCGAGGACTTTTCACGCCAAATACACGTAAGCGATAATAACCATTATTAATTGCCTAACGATATCTTTATTTAAAAATGGCAATACTCAAATAAATACACCCGAAATACAAAAGTAATAATAAAAATTATTTTGCTATAATCCGCGATACAGTAAATAGAAAATATATACAGTGCTAAATGTATAGTGGACTATCCGTTTTGTGCTTTGCGATTTTTCTGTATTGAGTCTATCTCCTGATGATGCTTCGGTTGCGGGGCGAAACGATTGTTGAGTTTGTAATAGTGAACGTGTGTAGTGCTTGTGTATTGTGGTGGAAGTGGTGGAGGTTTGTGCATGTGTTGCGAATCCTGCTGTGTAACGGATTGAAAAAACGGATAGTCCACTATACATTTAGCACTATATATATTTTCTATTTACTGTATCGCGGATTATAGCAAAATAATTTTTATCATTACTTTTTCATTATGGATCTCCGCAAAGTAAGGCCTAATTCTATAAATTACACCCGAAATAATTTAATGACCTAGGTCTTTATAAAACTTCACCGTGTGGTATCCGGCTGCATAGAATAGACCACCCTCCTTTCTAACCAAGGTGTCGTAAGAAGCGATTAAGGTAATTCCGTGTGGTATCCGGCTGCATAGAATAGATCACCGTCATTTCTTACCGAGGTGTCGTAAAAGGCGACTAAGGTAAGTTGACGTCACGTAGGCGGCTGGTCGTATAATACGTAGCCAAATCATATGACAACATGTTTATAACAGGTTGTGCCGACCCCACTGAGAGTGGGATAAGGGCAGGGAATGATGATGATGAGGTCTTTATAAAACTCCTAGGAATATTTCGCACACTAAGTAATATATTATTCATTCAACATTTGATCCTTCAACTACCCTTTTCTCTCTAATATTATATTTTGTACCAATCCAATTATTCGAATGTGTTGTTATTGCACTGAAATAGATGTAAACAATTCTTGTCTGGACGTATTTGATACAAAAATAAAAAAAGCACACTTAAAAATAGTTTCTATCTAATGTTAATAGTAATTTTTGCTTTCGTATTTTAATTTGATATCTTTTCAATATTTGACCGCTAAATTTATACTAAACATAGTGTGTTAGATACACATATTTTTTGGATTACTGACTAGTCTTAAGTTTATATATACATTTGTTTTATCTTGTACGTCTCCGATAGTACTCTACTTTGTGTACCCTTTGTGTACTCTTTGTGTGTAAAATAAATAAATTATTTTATAAATTAACAGGATTCAAAATAAGGCTTTGAGTTAGATACAGTGTGATCCTTGTTTTAATGCCATCTTTAACAGTCCACTACGAACTAATAAAAAAACTAGTGCTTTTTCGCTCTGTATAGTTAACCCGACTTTTTAAATTAAGTCACTTTAATTCTAAGCGTGTGATTTGTAGCTTCTGTATACATTTCCAAATCCAAATGAATAATGCAATTGCCATATCCTTCATTTTAATCATATTCAAAATATTCTTTATTCGAGTAAACTTGTAAACAAGTGCCTTTGAATCGTCAACTCTACTGCTGGTTCAGAAAGATGTTCCTACCGAAAAGAACCACCAAGAAACTAATTGGTTGCTCTTTTCAAAGTATAATTTCTATTACTAGTTACATTTGGCCATGATTGTCTTATACAGGGTCGAAGAGTAGCTATGTCTACGTATTTTCAAACTGCTGTAATAGCAAAGTACACGCTCTTCCATCATTGGGATGGCTCAATGCTAGGCTAATAGCATTCTCTAAGTTTAATAACAAAAACTTAAATTTATGCCTTACTTCTTTTTTTACGTCACATTTCTAGAGATTTACCGTGACCGCAAAACGCTTAACGCCAAATGTTGTCTTATAATCCCCTCAAAAAAAAGGTTCACTTTATATTTTCCTAAAACTGAAATGTTTTAATCCTTACGGGATTATGTAAATTAATTCTAATTATATTTTTTCTTTTTTAACTTTAACATGTACTTTTGCTTCATCAAGTGTTTCAGGAGATTGCTCCTAACGCGAAGAGCCAGTAAGAATGTTGGAGGTTGTTTTTTGGTATATTAATATTTCATATAATATTTAAAACGATTATGTACAGTGTCATCATTAGTAATAATGAGTTATAGAGTTGAATATTGGATCAAAGTAATATTATAAATGCGAAACCCTATATCTTTTTTTTAGCTTATACATCGGTTTAACATCTATACTTAATATAAAACAAAGTCCTCAAAAGCTGTCTGTTTGTATGTGATCGAATTTATCAAAATCTACTGAATGTATTTTTGTACAGTTTTTATTAAAAGGTAGTGCAATTCTTCCGAAAGGTTTGGTTAAAAGTACATTACGGTTTACTTGTAAATTGTGTTGAAGAAGTTGCGCAGTTGTAAATAAAGTCGCTGCAGAGAGTCGCGTGCTACAGAAAAACCTATCTCTATCGATTGTATAACTCACAATAACTACTTTTATGTTGAAAATTTCAATTAAATACTCTGATTTCCAGATAAATTATTACTATATTGACTGGCCCTTTGGCACAGTGGGTAGCGATCAGCTCCGAAGGTCACGGGTTCAATTCCCGCCGAGTTTCAACAAATTTCTAGAAACAATTTGTTGGTTCTTCGAGCCTGGGTGTATATTTGTATTTAAGTTTGTATTTAAAATTTTATTTCTACCAGTTGTCCGTCAACCATAACACAAGTATTAAGTTACTTACTTTGGGGACAGACGACCGTGTGTGTGTCCCATATATGTATTTATTATTTATTATTCCTTTATACATTACGTAGGAAGCCACTAACAGGATTAAGGGAGAGGTAAATCTTACGGCTGTCATGTAAAAAAGATATGAATCGAAGCACGGATTCGGGATTTCATCCAAACGGATATTGAAAACAACTTTACTAAGCGAAGGAAATTGGTTTTCAATCTTCTGATCTTTCGTCGAGAGCAAGATATGTTTGTCTTTTTACTGTCAAAATTGGATTATGTTTTTTGTACGTTATGGTACGTCGGTTTGTAACATACCATTAGTGTCTGGTCATTCTTTGTGAAGAGGCACTTAACAAATACTTCGCTCTATTCGAAGTGGTATTCGGGTGAGTAGAATAGACCACCCTCTTTCTTTACCGAGGGGTCGTAAAATGACTAAGGTAAGTTGACATCAGGCAGGCGGCCGGTTGTAAAATACGTAGCCAAATCATGTGATAGCATGTTTGTAAAATGTTATGCCGACCCCACTTAGAGTGGAACAAGGTCAGGAGGATGGTAGAGGATGATGATTTACTTTATCGCGGACTAAAATAATTTTATTATTACTTATGTTGTAAAGAAGCTTTTGGAAAAAAAATGTATTCAATGTAATATAAAGGACTCAGACGTAAAAAAGACGGAAAATTTTATCGTATTTACTATTTATCCCGATATTGAATGGTAGAAACGACCTCGTACGGCAGGTTTCATAATAAAAAGATCTCTTTACGTAGCTCTCTCTGCCTTTTCCACCGGACCATAAATCCCATAGCTGAGAGTGAATCGATTGATATGGCAATCTTTTAGACGAATTGAAATGTATGGATCGACGTAAGCTTCCCAACTTTTATTTAGTACTAGCTTTTAAAAGTTCGCGTGGACTGAAATTTTATTATTTGAGTAAACCATAATACAAAAGTTATAAGTTTTTTTTTTCTATAATCCGCGAAGTAAATAGAAAATATATACAGTGCTAAATATATAGTGTACTATCGGTTTTCTTCATACTCGAGATATGCAGGATTCTTAAAACACATGCACAAACCTCCACAACAATACACAAGCACTACCCACGTTCACTATCACAAACTCAATCATCATTTCGCTCCGCAACCGAAGCATCATCAGGAGATAGACTTCAAGACAATTTTAAATATTTAGTTATGTATGTATTTGCGGTGTGTTTTTACAAATCCTGCATGTATCGGGTATGAAAAAACGGATAGTCCACTATACATTTAGCACTATATATATTTTATATTTACTGTATCGCGGCTTATAGCAAAATAATTTTTATTGTTACTTTTGTATTATATTATGGATCTCCGCAAAGTAACCATAATTCTATACATTATTTAATCCGTAATACTTATATAAATAATGTTTAAAGTGGGTTAACCTTAAAAGCTAGACATATGCTGTCGCGAACTTTTATTTAGAATATTTAGAGGGGAACAATTTTGTAATACATGATTGTTTAATAACTCTCACCGTATACTTAGCGCACGCAAGGAAAGCATTATATTTCGCCCTTTTCGCAATATATTTTATTGCTGCTCCTCTCCTATTCATTTTAGTTTGATGTTATATAGTTTATAGCCTTCCTCGATAAATGGACTATCTAACACTCTAAGTATTTTTCAAATCGGTCTAGAGTTTAGCGCGTTCAGACAATTAATCAAACAAACAAACTCGTCAGCTTTATATAGTAATAAAGATTAGGTGATAAGATACCTAAGAAAAAATAGCTAAGAAAGATAAAGCTGTGAGAGCCCAGCAGTGTGACCGTGCGACTCTTTCAAGGGGAAATGAGGTCAAACCCCGGGCAGACACTAATGGGTTTGCCTGTTAAAACTTATGTGTCTTATTGATAATTGCAATTTATCTATATTATAATAATTATATAATTATAATTTATATGTGAAAGAAAACATTGTAAGGAAAACTACATATCTCCAGAGAATTCTGGGAATATGTGTAGCCTACCAATCCTCATTGGAGCAGCGTGGTAGGTCTTAGCTTCAACCCTAAAAATCCTCCTTAAAATCCCTAAAAGTCTCCTAAACATGTACAGAGGAGGCTTATGCCCCAGCTGTGGGATAGTAACAGGCCGTCATTTTAGGTGATAAGCTTATGTACTTTATTAAAATCTATTTTGTTTGGTATCTGTTTATGGGTTTTAAACATTTTTTATTCAAATAAACTTATAAACAAGTACTTTTAAATCGTCAATGCGTTTCGTCATAGCGATCTTGTGCAAGGTTGAAGAGATGCTAAATCCACGCATTATAAAAGTATATAATTCACACAAGTATTATAATTTTAAAGTACTTCATATTTTAAAATTATAATAATCACTATTACTATTTCTTTAAGTCACGTGCTCTGGGACCTGACGACCGTGTTTGTAAGTGTCCCACATATTTATTCATTTTTACCATTTATGTGATCGTTAATGTTTAGAAGCCGGCTACACTCACGTCTTATTTTATCCCGTGACTATTTTCAAGCCCAGCCATTCATGAGTTTTTACATGTCGTTAGTACGACGTGAACTGGCTGGCACCTGAACCTGGCAGTTGAGTAAGATTTTCAAATTCACATGAGAAAAAAAACATTCTAAACTAACCCATACCTAAATGTGAAATAAATTTTGTATTTTTAAATAAGTTAGTATGCCATCTTATTTAGGAATACTTTAAGATTTTTACAAGTAGGTAATCTTGAATCGAAAGCTGCAACTCTCGTTACGTAATTGCTCCCAATTCGAAAAGCTTTCGAGAAATCTGGCAGTCTAAATTTTTATCGAATTTTTCAGTTTAGTATAAACCCAAGACGTTAGAGAATTGTTGCAATTTAGACCCAAATTTTTGAATTTTTTATTTGTGACTGGCCCGTTGGCACTGTTGGCTCCGCGGGTCACGGGTTCGACTTCCGCGTATGGCCAAAATGTTCTTAAAACAGTTTTTTTCTTCTTGAAATTATATATTTGTATTTAAAGATAGATAGATAAAAACTTTATTGTACACAAAATGAAACATTAAAAAATACAAACATTCATAGAGTAGTAGGTGATATAAAAGACTTAAATAATGCATACAAAGGGCGGCCTTATTACTAGTTAGTAGTCTCTTCCAGGCTACCCCTTTGGAGAGATTCTGCGAAAAAGACATGGGCAAGTACATAATTAGTCCTTTAAAATAAATGTTATCTATAATAACAATAAATACAACATAAGATATATATTATGTTTATATATATTTTATATAATAATAAGAATAATAATAATTAATATTAGTATTATTTACTCATATGGTGTTACAGATACTTCAATTAATATGACATACCTTTCTGTAATACCATACTGAATAAATCAAGCAAGTATTATGGTATTATTATATTATTTATTATATTAAAGAAAATGCAAGACGTAGTGAAAAAGTTGGTATATATTTAAGAACTTCCGCGTTGACGCATCTAGGTCGGCCCGTGTCATGGCAGAACGCAATAAATTGCGCAAATTGTTTTGGAAGCCCCATATTCCACTAAGACCGTTCACCTCGAGACCTGGATAAACTGCGGATCATCGTGTCTATTGTTCTGTGCATTACATTTAATAAATAAAGTGACACATTGTCTCTACAAGATCTTCAAGATCGAAGACAACCTTAACAACACGGTTAGTATACTAAGCCTAATCCTAAATAAACTGTGATAGACCTGCTGTGAGACTGTGCGACTCTTTCAAGGCAGTCACGAGTTCAAACCCAGAGCAGACATCAATGGATTTTTCGTTTATAACTTGTGTCTAATTTACATCTTCAATTTACCGCACGCTTTTCGTGAGAAAACCTGAATGTCTCAAGAGAATTTTAGGGGTATGTGTAACGTACCAATCTGCATTGGAGCAGCATGGTGGGTCTTAGCTCCAACCCTTCTCTCCAAAAATGGTGATAGAAAACCTAAGTCCAGCAGTGGGATAGTAAGAGGCCGTTACTTACTTTTACAAATAAATCGTAGATCGCACTACAGATACCTATTTACTTATTTAGTCCAAAATAATTTAAAGAATTATGCCGTGTGGTATCCGGCTGAGTAGAATACACACACACATTTCTTACCGAGGTGTCGTAAAAGGCGGCTTAGGTAAGTTGACCCACCGTGTCGTATCCGGTTGAGTAGAATACACCACCGTCTTTCTTACCGAGGGGGTCGTAAAATACGACTAAGGTAAGTTGACGTCAGCAGGTGGCCGGTCTTAAAATACGTAGCCAAATCATGTGACAACATGTTTATAACATGTTGTGCCAACCCACTTAGAATGGGATAAGGGTAGGAGGAAAGGTAAATAAGATAACGATATGATTGAACTGTAGACTATATCGAAATAATTGTGTTTTGTACAAATTGGCGCGCGACCGGCCGGATCAACGACCTTTATGCATTCTATTGCAGCAAGTCACGTCCGCCAGTTTAGTAACGTTTCGGATTACGATAAGACAGGACGCGCACCTGTATTCGACCTTACTGTAGCACGCACACGCGTAATTATGCGTTTTGGGTGTGGTTTATTGTTTATTGACTTTTGATATTGGTATAAGTATTTAGTGACGCGTTTTAACCAGTAAAACGTGTGACAAGACGCGACCGTCGGCGGTTTTAGTACGCGTTGGGATTACTGTTTACCCATATAGGGACGATTCAATAACGTGTGACCTTACGAAGGTTGTGTGCACACCGCGTCTTATTTGTGTTATTTAACCGATATAGTGAAGTGTATACTCCGGGAGAAATAGACATTTCATTATTTTGCACGACAATATCATTATAATGCCCGCTGAACAGTATTTTATTGCTCGGGCATAATGAAAGTAGCATTTTTTTGTTTCTTTCTTATCTGTGGCCGGGAATGGAATCTCAATTTAATGAACGAAACCGAATCCACGTCATAAACAGGGATAATGAGCGACAAACGCGTAATTTGTTCGGCCGCTGTAAATAATATTTGTTTGCGTTTGACACGAAATTATCAACAGAGACATTCGAATAAAACTGAAATAACAGAAAGCGAGCAGTTTTGTATTTTAGTGTGCGAGTCTCAGATCGAGAAAATGGAAAGATGTAGGCTGTATCTAATGATGAAGCATTTATGATCCACCGAAGATATAGACGTCCAAAAAGCGTCCTATATGACCCTGACGATCAAATAACGATCGCAAACACAAAAACACGTAATACACATACACAACGTCTTCGCCGGCGAAGACGAGGTTCCAGTTTTCTGACGTCGGTCGGTCGTGGCTTCTCCCCACCATTCTGACGTCGCAATGACTAATTAAAGTCATACCATGAACCCTCCACTACACGTCGCCCTAAGCCGTGGTCCGGCCACGCAGAAGGCACCCTTAGGACGACGTTCCCCGACGCTAGTAGAGCTTTTGCGCTCTACTCTCTGCATTTCGCAACCTCGGCGATGCTTCTGCGCTCGCCCGTCCCGCCCGGTAACGCTGTTAAAAGCCGTTAGGGCTAACAGCATACAGTCAATTAAAAAAAAACATCATTTATTATATTTATATTTAGCGGGCTTCACTATCTTGTTGGTGCGAGCGGCAGTGACATTTTGTAGTGAAAACTTCTTTAGGGGCGTTGTGCACTTTTGTGATGGGTAAAAATGTTATACTCACATCAGGGCAGGTGACCAGAAGGCCTACCATGAACTCTTATTGTGACTCAATTGAAGACGTAAACTAAATTGTTCAGCTTTTTCATATCATGACGTCTTAAAGACGTACGCAAACTTTAAGTCGTTTCCGAATGAGCGATCGGAATGCGTCCTAAATACATTTGAGTAAAAGAGACAGAGTTATCTATAGTTCATATAACGGTTTCCTTTTCAAACATTACGACCCCGATGCAATCTACACTTCATGGTACGAAAAGAAAGCGGTTGAGTTTAGGTACTGAGTTTGAATTGAATCTTTTCTAAAAGTTCGTGGTAGGCCTACTGGTAGAAAATTCGTAAGACGAAAGGAGAGTAGACCGCCGGCGTGGCGTAGGAGAGGAAGTATCCCCCTCTCTTTCCACCGCGCGGATAAATATATTCCTACGCCTACTGTTTGCACGATGATGATGTTGCAAAACATCAAAAATGCACAACGTTAATATTTAATTTTTCACTTCTGCCAGCATTCCCGGAGTTGGTTTTTCAAGTCTGGGGTGTATTCATTTATGTAATTGTTTAAAAATATATATATGCATATATTTAGCAGTTATATGTCACCATAACACAAGTATTAAGTCACTTTGGAGACGGACGACGGTGTGTGTAATTGTCCCATATATTACCATAAATTACCTGTCGGTAGTAATACAATTATCATGTGTCATTATGTATAAAATATTTATTTAATCACCGTAACTAATGTTCTGTATACTCAAAGGTATCCGGCTGAGTAGAATAGACCACCCTCTTCCTTACCTAGCGGTCGTAAAATACGACTAAGGTAAGTAGACGCCAGGCGGGCGTTCGTAAAATTCGTAACCAAATCAAATGGCATCATGTGTTATAACATGTTGTGCCGACCCCAGTTATAGAGGGATACGGGCAGGAGAATGATGAAAGTAACTACTGTTCTGCATAATTAATAATTAAATAAATCCAATTTAACCGTACAAGTATTCTTGAGTGTTTAAGTCGTAAGTGCTCTCAGAATATTTGCAAATTAATATAAATTGTCTTTTCAAAAGTTTGCCCATTATCATTATTTACGATACTGGACATTTACGGATAATCTAAATTTTTGCGGGAAATTCCCGAGAGCTGAAATAATTTATTACCTTGTTTGTTTTTTGAGCTCGAAGCTTCAAGCTTTTAAAAAGAATGTCGTATTTTTATGTTCCGGTTCAAGCGGCGCAAAAAATACCCGCACTGACCAAAAATTTATTTTAACGAGACCCGTTTTTATCAAATCAGACCGAGATAAGCGATTATAATTTCGGGTTTTAATATTTTTCGAATTGTTTTCCTATCACTGGTAATACTCACAAAGGCTGTGGTAGCCTAGCGGTGAGACCGTGCGACTCTTTCGAGGGGAACACGAGTTCAAACCCGGGCAGGCACCAATGAGTTTTTCTATTAAAACTTATGTGTCTAATTGATAATTGTAATTTATCACACGCTTTTCGGTGAAGGAAAACATCGTGAACAGAAACCTGCATAAAAAAAAAGTTTCCCTCCAGAAATGGAGAGAATTCAAAATTCAAATTCAAAATATTCTTTATTCAAGTAAACTTGTTTGTTGCTTTTGAATCGTCAACTTTTGACGTAACGTATCCGTTTTTTAAACTTAAATGAAAATTTTAAAAATTTTGAAGTCTGAATTTGAAGTCTTTTTATATTTTAAAAGTTAGACAACAAGATGGTGTCAAATGCTATTGCTGAAGTTTAAAGAGATTCCGTTCTGTTGTTGTTCAACAAAATTGAAACTTTCAAATTACATTTTTACTTTACACATTCTTCAAAAACTTTTTTCGACATTCCTTGGTCTTGAATAATAAGAAACTGTTCTGTGGACTTGTTGCTAAGTAATTCACCATACTTTGAATTGAAAAGTATGTAGAAATGCTTTTAAAATTGTCATCTCCCTACTGTTAACCCACAAAGAGTTACCACATCTGGAGCCAACCCTGGCAGCACTTTAGGTCATGCTTGTTATAACCATGTATTGTCATTGGGTCTGGACCAGTTAGTGTAATTTCAGCTCAATAGGACCTAGAAGCGGGTCAAACTTAACATGTAAAATTCCACCTTCATATATTTAACTTAACTCGTAATCAAACTTAATATAACAAAGAAGTTAAATTAAATAAAAAAATAGTTTTATAGGTTTTTTATCAATATAAAAACTTCATTATCTAACGTACTATTTTGAATAAAACATTATCATCATTCTCCTGCCCTTATCCCACTCTAAGTGGGGTCGGCACATGTTACAAACATGTTGTCACATGATTTGGCTGCGTATTTTACGACCGGCCGCCTGCCTGACGTCAACTTACCTTAGTCGCCTTTTACCACACCTCGGTAAGAAATGAGGGTGGTCTATTCGACGCAGCCGGATACCACACGGCACCTACCTTAGTCGCCTCTTACGACACCTCGGTAAAAAGGAGGGTGGTCTATTCTATTCTGCCGGATACCATACGGCTTTATTTTGAATAAAACAATCAGAATAGGTAAATATGATAAGGAAAATATGATAATTTGTTTTTTTTTTAATAATATGACAATTACTTTTGCATTTAGCTATAACGTTTAACTAAATACGAATCCTTTTACACGATAATACAAATTACATTTGGGTCATCAACCTTTATAATATACCCTTTGTCTGTTACGTTAATCGCTAACAATCATGAATTTACGTAATAGGGTTGACGAACAAATCCTAATGTTTAAGGAAAACGTTTATTGTGAGCAAAAAAATAAAACTTTACCACCGCGAGCCCTGAACCTTAAAGTATGAGCCTTAATTAGGTACAAAAGTAATAATAAAATTATTTTGCTATAATCCGCGATAAAGTAAATAGAAAATATATATAGCTAAATTTATAGTGAAGTAACCGTTTTTTCATACCCGATACATGCAGGATTTGTAAAAACACAGCACAAACCTCCACCACAATACACAAGCACTACACACGTTTACTATCACAAACTTAACAAACGTTTTGCCCGACAATCGAAGCATCATCAGGAGAGAGACTCCTCGAAAAATTCACAAAGCTTAATTAGGTAAAACATTAATTAGGTATATACAAGTGTAACGGGTGTTTTGTATATATAATTTTTTAATTTTAATATAATATTACAATTGTGGAAAATGTCACAAATCTAGCCCTGGGAGCTTTAATACGCTGTCTAATCCCTTCGAGATTTTACAAAAGAATGTACGACTCTAGTATAGTGGAGATATTTTTGTTTTAAAAAGCTACAAAAAGACCACAAAGGAATATATCTATTTATGGTGGATAATTTACTAAACCCAATGCTTTAAAATGGGTCACACAATTTTGATAATTTAAACAGTAAGTACCTAATGGATTTACAATAAGATGCGAACAAAATTTACAATTTTTTTATACAATGTTATTTGTGTAAATTAGATTTCATCATCAAAATCTCAAATAAAATCTTCAAAGTTCGTAATATAAACATTTATACAGAATACTAGATATTAAAGAATGACTTACCTGCTAACGTATTATAACTTTTAGAATGTTTTTTATTATTATTCATTAAAGTTTGTTCTTACTTGAGCGATTAATTAAGAAATTAATTATCTTTGACTGCGACAAATTTACAGGAAAATCTTTAAATTTTAATGCTAAAGCACGGGAGACGACTCGTTTTTTGGTACATAAAATCGATGAAATCTAGACTAGAATTATAATCCTTTTACTATCAGACATCAGAGTATCAAAAAGTCGTATTCAACGTTCATAAGGATTTTCACATTGATAAAATTTCATTTTCGTGTACTAAATAAAAAGAAACAAAAATTTAAGTTGAAAATATCCCGATTTCTATATAGTATATTGATCAAAATAATTAAATAAAATAAATAAATAAATAAAGAATAGTGCCAACCCTTCACAATAGATATATGACGAAACGTTAGACATCAGAGTGTTGCCCATTTGTAGATTTATTTGAGGGTACTATGCTAACGGGTACCTATTTGAAATGACAGTAAATTTCATATTCATGGCGACTAATAGTCAAAACGCAAAATTTTGATGTGTCCTCGCGTAAAAAATGGTTGCGAGTTGCAACAACGCCTTTTCACGTTGTTATAACGAGAATATCTGAAACGTTATAAAAAAAAATAGTTTTAGCATGTATTAAAATATTTATAAGATATATGGATTCAGCTGTAATAACCCAGTGGTCAAACCGTGCAACTCTTTCAAGGGGTCGCGGGTTCAAACCCCGAGCAGACACCAATGAGTTTTTCTATTAAAACTTGTGTCTAATTGATAATTCCAATTTATCACACGCTTTTCGGTGAGGGAAAACATCCTGATGAAACCTACATGTCTCTAGAGAATTCTAGGGATATGTGTAACCTACCAATCTGCATTCGAGCAGCGTAGTAGGTTTTAGTTCCAACCCTTCTCTCCAGAAACGGAGAGAGGACGCCTATGCCCAGCAGTTGGATAGTAACAGGCCGTTACTATGGATTCATAAATTCAATAATTAATATGAGGATTGCACATGTCAAGGGCGTGCTCGATGGAAGTCTAATTGACTGTTGGGTCAAAACATTTCATAAGCCTAGTCAAGTGTTGTAGCAGTTGCGCATCAGCATTTCTACTAGCATTTCTAACCTGTACAAGTGCAGCAAACTATTTGCCTTCGAGGATTTTTATTACTACTCCTTCGTTACGCTATTAATGATCAAAGTAAAGAGAAAATAAAAACAAAAATGTTTTGAGTCAATACAGCTAACAGATGCATGTACCCAATTCCATTAGGAATGCTGATAAAATCTCTTTTTTATCGAAAATATGGCAGTCCAAAAACAGACGAAAAAATAATTGGTTATTTAATGTAAGGTTTGATACGAAAAGAAAATGCCTGACAATTGGTGACAGGTTTTTTTCTAATATATAGCATGATTGGAAAAAAAGTAGAAAGGATTTGGAATCATACAAGGAGTAAAGGCGTTTAGGAGTAAGATGATCTAGAGCATTAAGTTTGGAACAAGGCAGAGAAAAGAAAAAAATGGATTACACTATACTAAGTAGTACTTTATGAAGTTTTTTTCACATAAAATTTAACTGTAAAATTATGTTAAACTGCCAATTTAAAGATAAGAATTTAAATCTTTTCGTTTAACGGAAAATTAGATTGGACAAAATTTTATCAGATTACACCAAGGGCACATAGCGACGTTCATTTAGATAAAGCTTACTACATTATCCAAGAATAACATTAATTTACATTTAATTCATATATAATACATAGTATACATTATATTAATATAAGCTGTGATAGCCCAGCGGTGAGACCGTGCGACTCTTTAGAGGGGAACACGAGTTCAAACCCTGGCAGGCACCAATGAGTTTTTCTATAAAAAAACTCTTGTGTCTAATTGATAACTACAATTTATGACACGCTTTTCGGTGAAGGAAAACATCGTGAGGAAACCTGCATATCTCTAGGGAATTCTGGAGATATGTGTTACCTACCAATCCTCATTGGAGCAGCGTGGTAGGTCTTAGCTCCAATCCTTCTCTCCAAAAACGGAGAGAGGAGGCCTTAGCCCAGCAGTGGACATAGTAACAGGCTGTTACTTTACTTTACTCTTTACTAGTATACATTAGTTGGATACACAGATAGTTATTTTTTTTTCTTATTTTTCGACAATTTAGGTCAATGAACCCATCTAAAAATCGTTTTAAAAGTCTGATGGTTAACATGTTTTCTGTGGTTCTTTAGCCTCATTTAAAAGCAATTTTTATAAATACCTACGTAGCACAAAATCAGAGTAAATTAACTTAGCTGAACCTAACCTATGTATAATAATAAATAATACTTACATGTTGTGTTCATTTCTAATAGGTTATAGTCTCGTGTATTTCTCGATACTTTATCATTTATATGTCGGAATTAATTGTAGCCAGTTTAATGAACCAATTTAAAAAGCATGTTTTAAATGTTATAATAAACGATTAAAATAAAAATAAAATAAAATATATGGGACACTTACTTACAAAGTAACTTAAGTTTAATAGTAAAAGAAAAAAGTAGCGGCCTGTTACAATCCCACTGCTGGGAATAGGCCTCCTCTCTCCGTTTCTGGAGAGAAGGGTTGGAGCTAAGACCCACCACGCTGCTCCAATGCGGATTGGTAGGTTACACATATCTCCAGAATTCTCTAGAGATATGCAGGTTTCCTCACGATGTTTTCCTTCACCGGAAAGCGTGTGATTAATTGCAATTATCAATTAGACACATGACATTGGTGCCTGCCCGGGTTTGAACTGGTGTTTCCCTCGTAAGATTCGCACGGTCTCACCGTTGGGCTATCACAGCTGAATATAGTACCCGGCAATAAATAATGCACATCGAGGCCTGGAGAGAGAAAATTGGCTAGATTCTGCTTCATAGAGCATTGTCTCTGTCGCACAGACTGACGAACCCGTGTGTGACAGTGACAGCGCTCTACGAAACCGAACTGACTGGCTATTTCGTTCTAAACATCCGGTCGCATTATTTAATGCCGGGTACTATACTTGTGTTATGGGTGACTGAGAACTGGTAGATATAATACATATATAAGTTTAAATACATACTTAAATACAAATGTACACTAAGACTCGAAGAACCAACAAATTGTTAATAGAAAATGTTGTTCCTCGGCGGGAATCGAACCCCCTACCCGCGGAGCTGAAGGCAGGGTCACTACCCAATGCGCCAACGGGCCAGTCAAATATATATATGTTATGCTAGATGTTGTGTATACTATCCGATTTCATATATTATTATGCATGCAAATTTCGTAATATACATCTACGAGTATCTCTCTAATCTCGGGCACGCTTGTTGTTGCAGATCAGTGTGTCAGGTACTGTTGAGGACTATTGCAACCATTTCCCCATGTTCAGACATGGGTTTGACTGCTGTCCTGACAATGTCACCGACGTAAATCAAATAAGGTATAAATTAAGCTTATGCCAGGCTAATATTTAGGATTAAAGAAAATGAAATATTTCGTTCGGGAAAAAACATGTAGTACTTAATGGAGGGTATTTTAACAGTACAGTTGATGGAAAGCAGTTTCTGGCGCATCTCGCTGTTATAAAAATTTTTTTTGGAAATTATACTTTTGCGTTGTCTTACACACCTTTGTTCCCTAAGTTATGTAAAACAGCTTGCAACTTCTTTGGAAATTATTCAGTCTAACTCTCAATCCCTTTGGTTGTTAACTTTTTTGGGGATTATTTCGTTTGAATTCGTCACTAGTTTTTGTAGAATTACCATAATCTGAACAATCTTTTTTTCCCGTACTGACCCGTTGTTTACGAATCCTGCTTGTAAAAGATTTGAAAAAATTTAGTACACTCTTCATTTAGCATTACATCATCATCATCATAATCCTGCCGTTATCCCACTTTAAGTGGGGTCGGCACCACATGTTTTACATAAGTTTTGGCGACGTATTTTACGACCGGCCGCCTGCCTGACGTCAACTTACCTTATAATAATAATATAAATATAAGAAATAGGGTGTTCTATTCTAGTCAACCGGATACATCACGGTGGGTCAACTTACCTTAGTCGCCTTTTACGACACTTCGGCTCGAAATGAGAATGATCTATGATACTCAGCCAGATACCACACGACGGGTCGACTTATCTTCGTCGCCTTTTACGACAACTCGATAAGAAAATGAGGGTGGTGTAATCGACTCAGCCGGATACCTTACATAGATTTTATTTAATCGCAGACTAAAAAAAAGTTACGGCCTGTTACTATCCCACTGCTGTGCATAATCTTCCTCTCTCCGTTTTTTGAGAGGACAGTTGGAGCTAAGATCAACCACGCTACTCCTAAAATTGGTAGGTTAGACATATCCCTAGAATTCCCTAGAGATATGCAAGTTTCCTGACGATGTTTCTTTATCGATAAACGTGTGAAGTGAAGTGAAGTAGCGGGCTGTTACAATCCCACTGCTGGGAATAGGCCTCCTCTCTCCGTTTCTGGAGTGAACGGTTGGAGCTAAGACCTACCACGCTGCTCCGATGCGGATTGGTAGGTTACACATATCCCCAGAATTCTCTAGAGATATGCAGGTTTTCTCACGATGTTTTCCTTCACCAAAAAGCGTGTGATAAATTGTAATTATCAATTAGACACATGAGTTTTAATAGAAAAACTCATTCGTGCCTACCCGGGTTTGAACTCGTGTTCCCCTCGAAAGGGTCGCACGGTCTCACCGCTTGGCTATCACAGCTTAACGTGTGATAGATTGCAAGTATCAATTAGACACATAAGTTTTAATAGAAAAAAATCATAGATCTTGAGGAGTCTAGAGCACGGTGTCACTAGTGGCTGGGCTATCACAGCTTATCGCAGATTATAGGAATACAATATTTTCTTTTTTTTTTTGTTAAATAATCTATATTATCTTTAATAAATTGAAAAATAACATATCGTTTCGTTAATAAAAGTAATAAAAAAGCGAGGCCTGTAGAGTGTTTGAATAATGAGTATTGTGGAGGGTCTTTCCGCTTTAGTGATCAAACAAGATGGCCGAGATGAATCCTCAATTAATAAATTATTCATTAAGTATCGGTAAAAGTAATTTCATAAAGCGATCACGATTCATTTGCGTTACACTTAAAGTTATACTTGTCGCTCGTCATGTTTTATAAAATCATGACTAACAGTTTTTGAAAGTAAAATCACTAAAAGCTTTGCTCAGTACAAACGTAATTAAAATATTATTTTGCTACGATCCGCGACGTCATTGTTTTTCTTTACAGATTTAGGTCGGCTTAACGGTAATATCGTCCAACATTATAAAACTGATGAATTACTTTGCCATAATTCCGTGTAAAATTCGTTTTCATACCTTACACATACAGGATACGTAAAATCTATCCACTACAAACCATCACAATAGACTACACTAGTACCGCATATAGACTGGCCCGTTGGCGCAGTGGCTAGTGACCCTACCTTCAGCTCCGCAGGTCGCGGGTTCGATTCCCGCCGAGGGCCAACATTTTTCTATAAAAAATTTGTTAGTTCTTCGAGCCTCGATGTATATTTGTATTTAAGTATGTATTTAAAATTATATATGTAGTATATTTACCAGTTGTCTTTACTAAGTATTAAGTTAACTTACTTTGGGGTCGGGCGACCGTGTGCTTAAGTGTCCCATATATTTATATATTTATTTATTTATATATACATTCATTAACACAATCTCAACAAATGTTTCGCCCCGTATTCGAAGCATCACCGGGATATAGATACCAAACAAATTTGCAAGCAAGGCTTTGCTTTACTTTGTCTTTAATCGAGGAATATAGCAAAATATTTTTTCACAGAAAATATTTTGAAACATGAGAGGTAGAGATGGTCTAATCGCGGATTACTATGTCGGAAGATTTAAAAAAAATTCTTTGAAATAATTTTATTTGATAGACTAAAACCTATAAATAAGACTTGAATATTAATGGACATATGAATTTCTCTCTAACATCTTTAAGTTAAGAAATAACTCGATCTTTGACCATAACTTTGACAATATAGACCATTTGAAACTTCAAACTATGATACTCAAGCTCTTGTCTTAGCCTGAGTGCATTTAATATGTGCATCGGCTACAAAGCACGTCTCAGTCTTATCTGTGCACATTAAACGTTGAGCTACTATGCACGAATACTTGAAAAGTTTGGATCAGAGATTTCCAAAGTAGCTAGTATTGAACCCTTGGGGTAGCAATAGGTTTCCTAGGAGGTTGACATAAATTAAAACTGATGTTTGGGGATCGACGAGGTGTAAGAATTTGGAGTTTTAGTAATTTGTCTTATGTTTACGAACTTCTACTTAAATAGAAAGTATTATTTTTTTTATAATAATAATAAAGTTTATTTATTTCTCCTTAAAAAAAAACTTTACACATAATCTTTATAATATTACAAGGCTTAATGTTTAGTAATTTAAAAAGTTCAAAATCGGTACACTATGGAAGGAGACTGACGCCTGAACTAGGATTCCCTGTATTTCAGGTCGCCAGGGACTTCCCCCTTACAAAAAATGAAAGACTTAAGATATACTGAAACTCAAATATACTATACTACGAAAAATATTGTTATAACTAAAATATTATAAGAAAACGGAAGAAAAAAATGTGTATATAAATTATGGGTGTGTGTATATGAGTGTGTGTGGGTGTAGATTATATAATGTATGTATAAATTAGGTAATCGTTTGAATTAATTTCTCTGTATCCTCATAATTCAAATTGCGGAGCCAGTTAGTTACAGTTATTTTACAAGAATATTTATTGAGTGAGTATATATTTAACGACTTATTGCACTTATTATATAAAAAGGAGGACAAGAACCAAAAGATTTTTTAACTAAATTGTGTTTTGACTTTATTTACAGTGCAAACCATATGTGTACGTTGTATTATTGTAGTAGATTCAATCAATTCAAGAAGTCCATTAGCGTGTTGAAAAAATTAAACGCAAAATATGAAAAACGTGGCAAGACAATGAGTGATTATTAAAATATTATTTATTCAAGTTAACTTGTAAACAAGTGCTTTTGAATCGTCAAAATCTATCGCTGGTTCGGAAAGCTGTTACTACCGAGAAGAGCCAGCAAGAAATTTGGTAGTTGCTCTTTTCTCATAAAATTCTTATAACTAGTTACATTTGGTTATTACTATCTTGTACAGGGTAAAGGAGTAGCTATATCCACCCATTTTTATCATTTATATAATCCTTAATAGTATAGTAGGCTTTTTGTATGAGCCTCCCTTTAACAGCGCTTTTAAACTGCTCTAGTAGCAAAGATAAAATCGATTGCGGGATTTTATTATTGAAAGATAAATATTTAGTCCCTTGTGAAATAAATAGAGATAACACTGATCATGAGCAATCCATCAAATAATTAATAAAAGGTGTATTCGTCGAAACAGAGGGGGCGCTTTAAAATATAAGCCTACGGTATCGAGTATGCAATCAAAATACTACTAATAAGGCGAACAATGTTGTGAGAGCTTTGATTAAACTCTGATACAGTCCTTCACAGAACGTCACTTTAAACCGAGGTTCGGCCTCGCCGGAGGCACCCTTAAGGCGACGCTCTAGGATGCTGCGAGACTCGCTTTCCCAGTTTTATTACCCGGCAATGCTTCTGCGCTCGCCCATTCTCTCGGTGACGCTGTAAGAGCCATTAGAGCTAACAGCATTAGTTAGTGTTCGAAAAAAAATGTAAGAGTAGGTACTAATAATTACCTCAATTGTAGACGTAAACGAAATTGTTTTGCTTATTCATACTATGACGTCTTAAAGACGCACACTTTAAGTCGTTGCCGAATGAGCGTTCGGAATGCGTCTCAAAAACATGTGAGTAAAAGAGACAGAGTTATCTATAGTTGATATAACCTTATCCTTTTCAAACATTACGACCCCAATACAATCCACACTTCATTGTACGAAAAGAAAGCGGTTGGGTTTAGGTACTGACTTTGAATTGAATCGTTATGTAAAAGTTCATGGTAGGCCTAAGGTATCATGAGGTAATTTATTTAGAGAAATAATTTATTTGTGATTGCGCCCGGTCTTACAAACCGGGAGGTGTCGGTATTTTCCAATAGCTTTTTAAAGTTATATGACTATGGAGGTATCAGTTCCAATTAGTAAAGAGTCTCTTGGCTAAAATAGTTTCGGAATCCCTTGTTTAACCTAAATAGTTACAGTAGCGGCCTCCACCAAACGCGACTTTCCTCCTGCAATAAGACAGAAAATATAAAGCGATAGAACGTTGCACATCACAGTATTTTACGACCGGCCGCCTGCCTGACGTCAACTTACCTTAGTCGCCTTTTACGAAACCTCGGTAAGAAATGAGCGTGGTCTATTCTACTCAACCGGATACCACACGGCGGGTCGACTTACCTTAGTTGCCTTTTACGACACCTTGGTAAGAAATGAGGTCGGTCTTTTCGACTTAGCTGGATACCAGGCAGCGGTAGTGAAACCTTTAAACATAAAGAGATATATTAAGTCAAGGGCTATTCAATACTATTTAATAAATCACAATCTGTTACTATCCCACTGCTGGGCAAAGGTCTTTCCCCTTGTAGAGAAGAGTATTGTAGATCCACAGTGAAACCGGTGACAGTCGGTATAAAAAAGAATCGGCGTTATCCTAAATTATCATCATACCCTCATTTGGTAAAAATATGTACATTTATCTGAAATCAAGCACCCATTGTATTTTATTACGTCCATTTAGGCGATAGGGACCACTCTATCGTTTTTTTTTTCATTTCACTGTAATGTTCCAACAAGATGGATGGTTTGTTATCAATTTACCTTCAGTTGGTTCTTTTTTTTAAATAATATATATGGGACACTTACACACACGGTCGTCCATCTCCAAAGTAAGTAACTTAATGCTTGTGTTATGGGTGACGGACAAATGGTAGATATACTACGTATATAATTTTAAATACATACTGAAATACAGACATACACCCAGGCTCTAAGAACCAACAAATTGTTTACAGAAATTGTTGGCCCTGCGATCCGCGGAGCTGAAGGCAGGATCACTACCCACTGCGCCTACGGGTCAGTCAAGCCACTTTAAAAGCTTCTTCTTAAAACATATTATTGCTTAATTTGTTAGTAACAATCCATTCATTATTTTTGCAAATAAAATATATTACAATTTACTAAATACTAAATTATGCTACAAGACCCTTGACATAACATTTTCTCTTTATACCTTAACATACCACTAATACTGTGTATAGATTTTCGAGGCGTTACCCGTCGCTGTAAATTACTTAGACCCATATGGCGGGACACCTCACAGTACAAGCTGTATACGACCTTTAGTTACATAAATGATCGTCGAATAGTGAGATCTTGTGACCCTTAGTAAAGGATCGCAGGTTCTAACCCTGCATTAGTAAAAATGAGTTTCTCTATAACTATTTATATTATTACTCACAGTGTATTTTATCGAACGACTCAGAAAAATTAAGACTTAACATTGTTCCTATTTTAAACAAAGTTTTTACGGACAGCCGTGTAGTATCCGGCTGAGTAAAATAGATGTCTTACCTCATGTCTTACCGAGGTGTCGTAAAAGGCGACTAAGGTAAGCTGACGTCAGGCAGGCGGCCGGTTGTAAAATAGCCTAAACATGTTAACATGTTGTGCAGACCCCATTTAGAGTGGGATAAGGGCAGCAAAATGATGACAAAAGTTTTTAATAAATCAGCAATATAACTTTACATGTAATTACTTTTTCTATGTTAAAATTTGCATCAATTACCACTTATGTAACCGTGTGCTTTACTAAAATTTATAATTTGTTTCGCTGTTTTCGGTGTAGGAAAACATTCTGCCTAAATAAATAATGAGATTATATTGTAACATATCATTCCGCCTTTGAACAGCGTGGCGGGTTTAAGTTCCTATCTTTAAACGACTTTAACGCAAAAGTAATGATAAATTTATTTTGCTATAATCCGCGTTAAAATAAATAGAAAATATGTTTAATGAAGAGTACATATATAAATGTAGAGTGGACTATTCGTTTTCATGTCTTAAACATGCAGAATTCGTTAAAACCCACCACAATACACCACCGCCACCACAATACACAAGCACTACACACGTTCACTATCACAAACTCGACAATCGTTTCGTCCCGCACCAAAGCATTACGGGACACGACCAATTCTCAAAAGCTTGTTCGCACGAGAGGTTTTTACCGTGTGTTAAAAATACGTCTAAATGAAACAAATGGGTACGACAGCGCATTTAAAACGCGACGTATTTTTATCGCGAAGTGTACATTATAGTCGTTAGGGCGTAGGGCGTTAAGCCGAATATACCATACGAAACTTCTTATAACGCCTATTGCGGAATTTTAACGCGACGTACTTCTTACGCCCATGCGTACGAGGTGTTAACGTTTAAAAACTCCCTAACCCTTCGTACCATACGAAACTTCTTATAACGCCTATTGCGGAATTTTAACGCGACGTACTTCTTACGCCCGTGCGTACGAGGTGTTAGCGTTTAAAAACTCCCTAACCCGTCGTACCATACGAAACTTCTTATAACGCCTATTGCGGAATTTTAACGCGACATATTTTTTACGCCCGTGCGTACGAGGTGTTAACGTTTAAAATTCCCTAACACCTCGTACAATACGAAACTTCTTATAACGCCTATTGCGGAATTTTAACGCGACATATTTTTTACGCCCGTGCGTACGAGGCGCTAACGTTTAAGAACTCCCTATACTGCAGTGTATCTTTACATTTTTTTGTGCCATGCCCCAGTTTAGTTTTCTAAAAATCTTATGATTCCCTATGTAACAAAAGAACACTTTTTTTATTAATGATTTAATTGTTTATTTTATAAACTTAAAATTTAAAAACCTGCGATTCAGACATTGGACTTATCGCAAATATTTAACTCCCATCGTACTCCAATAGTGAATGCAGAATAGCGTCTAATGGCATGCATTAATCAATATCCATTCCGAGTAAACGTTAATGGAACTGAGTTTAAATTGCTATCGCATCGATGAATTTCCATTAAACATTCTAGTTTCTCCATTACTTGGATCAATTACCGGTAAATTAATAGGCCGTGATAACTGAACATGCCTGATATATTGCAAGTAATGGAAATATTATTTTGCTATAATCCGCGATAAAATAAAAAATACGTAATACTATAATAGCTGTGCCAGTTGCTGAAATCAGTATAATTGAAATTCCTAACGAAAAAGTAGTTATTGTGAGTCAACCATAAGAGATAAAGACATGTTGTCGCGGAATTTTTTGGAGGATTTTAATTCATCGACAATTCTCTAGTACATTACTTTAGTAAATTTTTCGGTTTTCTTACGCGGCGCACGCGACTAAAGCTCCCAGCAGACTCTTCAACACAATTATGAAAGAACCATAATGTATTCTTAACTTAAACCTTTCGGTATAATTGAGCTACTTTTTCGTACTTTTCGTAAAAACTGTGTAAAAATCCATACAGTCGATTTTGAGGAAATCGATTATATATAGACAGACAGTTTTTGGAAACTTTGTTTTATAGTTACTATAAATTTATCTTATTATATTCATGGATGCTTTAGTTTATGTTATAATATACATCGGTAGTTCGTTATTGTGACATGTCTACACCGTCTCGTGTATCTATGGGTAGGATTTCACCAAAATAGTGTGCAGCACATTTGTTTACAAAGAAGATTATATACAAAGTTCTCGCACTGCACGTACTAAGCTGATATCGCGTTTAGCTTCTGTTTCCACCGGCAATGTTGTGTGCAACTTGTGTAAGCGCACAGTGAAGCACACATGTGCGCGAACATGTTCATTTAGAAATATTTTATTATCTTTATTATTATTATTTCACTTATAAATTATATACAAATTTACAATAGATTTTTAGACATTTTCATAAAATTATTTTTAATATTTTTTTCATCCCTCCACTCATCATTAAAGATATGCGCGTACAAACAAATGTTTTCGTTCCAGTAGCGGAAGCAAAACTTTGTTCGTGAACAACGAGTGCGTACGTGTCGACGCGAGTCCTCTGTTTCAGGTGTACGCGCACAAATGTGCATAGATGTGCAATTTGTTAATGTTTGCTCGAGTGAGTCGATCAGAGTAAACATTTGTGCCGCACACTGTGCATTCACAGTGCTGCATAGTTCTGCACACTGGTGGAATTCCATCTTATGATTAACAGGGCAACTATTCTGATATTCTTTTAGTATTGAGGCAGTAGATATATACTAAAGGGATCACACGCACACGCAAACAGCCCCCTCGACTTACATACACAATCCAAGATAAATAAATAAAAAAAACTCACCTCCTCATATACTGGAACTTGATTACAATGAATATCAGCAGAGTATTCGCCGACAGCGACGCCGTCAACACCACCACGTACAGCACTATTATCACCACATCCGGGTTGTAGAACACGTCCAAGTCCAGGGGGGAGGCGCCCCAAAAGTCAGTCTCGTTCCACCCCACATCAGCGAGTGATGAGTTAAAAAGGAAAGGCATGACGTCATTTGCTTCCAAATGTTTATATTACTGCACTACTTTGGTCATCACTTATCTTGTAGTGTAGTATCTATACGATTGGCAAATGTGTACGTATATAGTATTTTTTAATAAATTCTATTGAGATATTAATGTCTGGTCTCGCAATGAAAATTTGATTTGTTTTCAAAAGTAATAATGAAATATTTTACTATAATCCGCGATTATAGCAAAGTAATTTTATCGTTTCTTTTTCCTTAAATTTAAAGATAGGAACTTAAGCCTGCCGCTCTGTTCGTGTTTTTATGAATTCTGCATACATTAGGAATGAAAAAAGATAGTCCACGCTACATTTAGCATTATTTATATTTTCTATTTCATTTCATTATTACTTTGTGTTACAGATCTCCGTAAAGTAACGCCTAATTCTATTAATTATATATTTTTTTTATACAACATTGTTTATTTCGTACTATAGCATGTTTTTTTTTACTTTCTGTTTAAATTCAAAAAGAAACTAACATGTGCGGTTGGAAGTAAGTACTCTTTAGAAAACAAGTACATTTTTGCATTTAAAGTTACGATAAACACTGCTAGACATAAAAATAACGGCCTGTTACTATCCCACTGCTGGGCATAGGCTAAGACCTACCACGCTGCTCCAATGCGGATTGGTAGGTTACACGTATCCCTAGAATTCTCTAGAGATATGCAGGTTTCTTCACGATCTTTTCCTTCATCGATAAGCGTGTGATTAATTGCAATTAATTATCAATTAGAAAGTTTTTTCATAGAAAATCTTATTGGTGCTTGGTCGAGTTTGAACCTATGATTATCTCTGGAGAGTCACACGGTCTCATCGCTGGGCTGTCATAGCTATAACGATAAAAACGTTTTAAGAAAATTATTGCGTTTCAGGTTGGATTTTAATGCGCAAAGTTGTCATTGTGTTACCAGATAGTCACGGGTTCAGTTCCAATGAAGACAATACAGTATTCTTGCGTAATTGAAAAATCGTGCCTCCTGCCAGATGTTAGTCTACTTTTTGCTTTCAAGTAATTTTTATATGTTTGTGTGAAATATACAAATAAACGTCGCTGTTTGAGAGAAGGTTCCTACCACGAAAGGTTCTTTATCCTAACTAAAGATTACATAAGCTTGAAACAATAAACTATACAAATATGAGAGATTTACTCAAAACACTTACTTGATAATACAATGCTGTAATGTAAACAGATAACGGTAATCCGACAATATGTAACTGTATATACAACGGTAATAAAATATATATATATATATATATATTTATATCTACTGTTTCCAAGATACCATCAGGATATGTAAAATAGGTCATAGTCCATGTTACTACAAATATTACGTTTTATATCTCTAAAAACTTTCTATGAATTTTCTTATAATATATAAAAATGAATGTTTATCTGTACGTCTTTTATAAAATTCGAAACAGCTGGACCGGTTGTAATGAAATTTTCAGACACTCTTTAAAATGATCCAGAGTATGGTACTGTAAAGTTTGGTGGCGAATGGAGCTTTTGTTTTTAACGTTGAGTTCTGTTTTGAGGGGAATTTGAAACCACAGCAACGCTTGACAGAGAGAGTAGCACGGTCTCACCGCTAGGCTTTCACCATGAAATCATAAGGAACCGAATTTCCCATTCATATTCGTATAGATTATTTTATCATTCCTTTTGTACCGTGGAACTGCATTACATGTGTAACTTGTACTAAGCTAAGATATTTTATCTGCCAAAACGAAACCATCTAAAAATAGTCTATTATATAATCACGCGTTCGTCGACTTATATCAAAAAGTCTTCATTACTGCATTGATCCGTTTAACTGATGCTTTGTGCGATAAACGACCTACGTCACGTGTTAGTCGATTACATTACGTAATATTCAGCCGAGACGTTGAGAGATGTAATACGATCATATTCTTCTTCATCGTTCCCTCACTGAGGATCGTGCCTCCATTTCACATTATCTACTGACTGCTTGAATTGGTTATATTCTGCTGCCTGGTGAAATGCGTCTGATTGGTTTTTTTTATACAGGAAAAAAAACCCCTTATGTACCACCGCCCGACGGGGACAGGCGGTGGTTATGTCGGACTCGCACCGACTAAAATGACCTGTATGCTCCCCACGCTGCTGGTGGCGGGGGCAGGGTACCTTATTTGACCCCACCCCCGCCAGCAGCAACTCTGAACCCCAAAATGCGCCACTTCTGGGTCGGGGTCTCTCTACAAGTGGCCCCTCCCTCCGCTGGACGATGCATCGGGAGCACCAGATGCATCGACCGCCTCGGGGACCTTATAAGGAGGGCGTCCGATAAACCCCGTTCGGAACGCTCAGAAGGTCCCCGTTAGGGCGGCATGCGACGGACTTTGGCGTGTCGCCTGCGCCCCGCTCGCCTGCGGCGGATCGGATCCAAAGACTCGACTTCCCGGATCCGTCCCGCCGCCTCCTTCCGCAAGATAATATCCTCGCAGAAGGAGGCCATCGCTGCCCACGATCCCTCCCTGTCCACCATGGCACGAACCACAGTGGGCAGGGAGAGATCGTGCCCCACCTCTGCCACGAGCTTCGCCCGCTGAACCGCCCAAGCTGGGCAGTCCGTGAGCGTGTGCATCGCCGTATCAAGCTTGGCGCCGCACTCGTGGCACACACCAGACGCTACGCACTGGGCCACCTTCCACAGATCCTCCCGAAACAACCATGTCCGGAAAGTACCTGCGTCACGTCTGACTGGTACCTTATGGTTCAGTGACCGTTTTTGTCAGGAAAACCCATTAAGGAACGTCGCGCCATTTCATAGTACAAAAGTAATGATAATTCCTTTCTTATTGCTATGCCGTGTGGCATCCGGCTGAGTGGAATAGACCACCGTCACTTCTTACCGAGCTGTCGTAAAAGGCGACTAAGGTAAGTTACGTAAGGTAAGAAGAGGGTGGTCTACAGCCGGATACCACACGGTGGTTCAACTTACCTTAGTTGCCTTTTACGACACCTCGGTAAGAAATGAGGGTGTTCTGATAAATAATTTATACCGCTGGACTACTAAACAAGAAAATCCATTTCCTACCGATCATAGACAACTTTATATCACCCTCAACTGACCTTAACCATAGATGATAAACTATATAGGGTATATGCACATAGGTGGAACTTAATATAACTAGGTATTTTGAATAATACATATTTCATCATAGTAATGGATACATTACAACCACAAATACTGTAAATTCTCTTTGGGATAAATAAAATTATCTTTCTTATTTTAACCAGTGGATAAATTCACAACAACTATCAGCAAACATTTCGCATCCCAATCAAAGCATACTCAACAGATAGATTCAAATATTTTAATACGTCCAAACAATAACAAAATAATTTTATCATTCCATGTAAACGTAATATTTTCGCGCCATAACTTTTTTGATGTAAACTCCAAACGGTTATGGCCCATAAACTACAGAGCAAACTGTTTTGATTGCTTCATATCCTAATCATAGACTATTATAGAATGATTCTAGGCGCGTCATTAGTGCGTTATATTTAAGAACTAGTATATTTCGGAATTTATTCAACAACAAAGATAATAGGTACTAAACATAAGAGTTGTAATCTATTCTTATCAATACCTTCATAAAATAGGAAGATAGAGCGTGCAAAACTAAAGTTCCAAGAATTTTTCAGTTTCATGACACACTCGTATATTCACAGGAGAAGAAAGATCGGGCAAATATTTATATTTCAAATAATTAATAGAATCAGGCATTACTCTGCGGAGATCCATAATACAAAAGTATTAATGATATTATTTTGCTATAATCCGCGAAGAAGTTAATAGAAAATATATATGTGCTAAATGTCTAGTGGACTATCCGTTTTTCATACTCGATACATGCAGGATTCATAAAAACACATGCATAAGCCGCCACCACAATACACAAGCACTACACACTTTCACTACCACAAACTCAACAATCGTTTCGCCCCGCAACCGAAGCATCAACAGGAGATAGACTACAACACCAAAGCAAAGCCTAAACAGATAGTCCACTATACATTTAATATACATTTTCTTTTTACTTTGTCGCGGATTATAGAAAAATAATTTTACTGTTACTTTTGTATTCATATTTCGTTTCATATTTATTCTCAGGACATATCAATGACTACTAACATCTCTTCTCCAGACAATCTATTTAGATGATTTTGTATACATATTATATCATGCAAGAATTGAATCAGCGTTTGCTAAATACTAAACTGAAAAATACTTTTGTAAGTTTCCTGTGATTCTTCTTTCATTTTTTTTATTTGAGCTTGGTCGTTGATCTTTTTAAAATATAAGTCTTATAATCAGATACACTAAGTCATTGCTATTTTAGAGTCGATCGTAGAATAATAAAAATTAAAATTAAATAACTACTGGAATGCAACTATCATATATATCAAGGCATTGACTAAATATAATAGGAAGTTATCTGATTAGTAAAAATAACTTCTTATCTAAAAGATTTGCGATTTTGTCGTGGAGTCTATCTCCTGATGATGCTTCGGTTGCGGGGCGAAACGATTGTTGAGTTTGTGATAGTGAACATGTGTAGTGCTTGTGTATTGTGGTGGCGTGGTGGAGGTTTGTGCATGTGTTTTTACGAATCCTGCACGTATCGGGTATGAAAATACTGATAGTCCACTATACATTAAACACTATATATATTTTCTATTTACTGTATCGCGGATTATAGCAAAATAATTTTATTATTACTTTTGTATTATGGATCTCCGCAAAGTAACGCCTAATTCTATAAATTAACTTCTTATCTGTCGGAATAAGAGAGTGACGTAAATCATTTATTTTGGCAATTACAAAGACAACTTGATAAGAAGTTGTTCTACGGTTATAATTCTTGGACAGACATTTATGATCTATCTATCATCTTTGGGTGAAGGTAACGTCGTGTCGTGATGTCGTGACCATAGGCATGTGACTATATAATTCATAAAATAACTATGTATAATACCTAACGGCACCTATTTTAGTAGATTTTAAACTTTCGCGATTCATACTTATTATTAGACTAGCTGCACCGGCAAACGTTGCTTTGCTATATGAATAACAGAAATAACTTTACTTTTGACACATCGTAAATAAAAAAACTTTGTTAGGTTGATAATAGATGGCGCTTTCGTCATCTTATTCCTGTATAATTAACAGGATTTCTAGAGCCTATATGTTACCCCGGTGTATTAGGAATAATTGTGTCAAATTTCGCCGATATTGGTTCAACGGTTTAACCGTGAAAGAGTAACAAACATCCAACTTTCGCATTTCATAAATGCGAAAGTTTGTGAGTCCTACTAGTCCTACTATCCTATTTATTAGTAGTAAATTAGGATAAACCACATGACCACGGCGGATGCATCTCTGCCGAAACGTCGAACCTTATGAAAAGGTGACTCGATTTCGTCGCGATGTGACCCGTTTATTTATATAATAAGCACCTATTTTATCAGAAAGTTAAAGCTTAATCGATAGACATAATCGATAGACGGACGGAAGGCAAAAATCTACTAATAATCAATTTTTGTGTTAGCCATTTACATAACTTTATAGTGGTATTCTATTATCCTATTGCTACGGGCACTTAAGTGAAGGATTTTGAAGCGCCCTCGATTTTATAAATGGGAAGGGTCGTGTTGTGATATTGTGGGTGCCTTGAAAAATGCCAAAGCTTATAACACCCTACTCATGGGAGCAGTTATGGGGATACTTTTCCACAACATCCCCATATACTTGCGGCATTTACGTTTATCGGACTGAACACGACATCAGCTATCCAAATTCGAAGTATTCTTTACTTCATTTCATCTTGTATTTCACGCTACGGACGCTCGCTGCCCACAAGTACCTCAGTCTCCGTTCTCGCCTTATCTCCGCCCTTGTACAACGCAGGCGAAGTCTAAGTTAAACGGTTAGTTTATACTGATGTGGTGCGCTTTGAGATATTGTGATTTTCTCTTTGTACGTTAGTATTCATATATTTATGTATTGGTAAATTCATATATGTAGTGTGTCTTGTATATAAATATACAAGGCAAGAATCGCACATCTCAACCCACATATACTAAAAACAGTGAGCTAGACTAAGCCATCTTATAAATGGAATTCTGGAAGACACATTTACCGTTTTTTCCACAAGATATCACCTCGCCTGAACTTGATATATTTTTAAACGATCGTTTATGCAAAGAGCTTTGCACTACAGTTGCTTTAAATAAAAAATGAGTTGAAATGAGCTTATCTTTAAAGAGTAAATTTTGGTGATTTTTATTACATAAAAGTAACGGCCTGTTACTGTCCCACTACTGGGCATAGGCCTCCTCTCTCCCGTTTCTGGAGAAAAGGGTTGGAGCTAAGACCTACCACGCTCCTCCAATGCGGATTGGTAGATTACACATATCCCCAGAAATCTCTAGAGATATGCAGGTTTCCTCAAGACGTTTTCCTTCACAGAAAAGCGTGTGATAAATTGCAATTATCAATTACACACATAAAATTATTCTTTATTCAAGTAATCTTATAAACAAGTACTTTTGAATCGTCAACATCTACTGCTGGTTCAGAAAGCCGTTCCTACTGAGAAGAGCCAGCGAGAAACTCGGCGGTTGTTCTTTTCAAAACATAATTCTTATTACTTATTAAGAATACCTATTTCCTTAAACTTCTCTTGCAGGGACTCACGTGGAGTTGTAAATGCCACGAATGGCTCTTTTCATGTACTACAATGTAATGGATAGTGATAAAATTGAGTTAATTAAAAGATGCCCATGTTTAATGAAGCTGTATCGATAAAATAAATCTTGAAGCAATATTTGATTATAAATTTCAGCAATTTCGGGGTTCACTGTAATTATGAAGCCGAAGATTAAACTTGTTTCCGACATTTCTATAAATACAACATAGCAAATTTGCTCTTTAGCTTTCAGTTCCCGATAATATAAAGGTCTATCTTTGATTTATACTTCATGTGACTTTGGTGGTGTGATCGGTTAGACAAATTGTTAAGGAATTGTGATGTATAACTTTGAATAACGATTTCCGAAAAATATTTTTTGGAAAATTTACAACGACCACATTCAAAATGCACGGTAAAATATCTAGGAATTAGTAGGCGATGTCGATCCAATATTCAATTTGCATTCTGGACAATTTCAGCCATCCAGCTTATTCTCCAGGGTTGGGTCGCCAGGAGGTCTGGTATGTGCCACGAGTGCGGCGCCAAGCTTGATACGGCGATGCACACGCTCACGGACTGCCCAGCTTGGGCGGTTCAGCGGGCGAAGCTCGTGGCAGAGGTGGGGCACGATCTCTCCCTGCCCACTGTGGTTCGTGCCATGGTGGACAGGGAAGGATCGTGGGCAGCGATGGCCTCCTTCTGCGAGGATGTTATCTTGCGGAAGGAGGCGGCGGGACGGATCCGGGAAGTCGAGTCTTTGGATCCGATCCGCCGCAGGCGACACGCCAAAGTCCGTCGCATGCCGCCCTAACGGGGACCTTCTGAGCGTTCCGAACGGGGTTTATCGGACGCCCTCCTTATAAGGTCCCCGAGGCGGTCGATGCATCTGGTGCTCCCAATGCATCGTCCAGCGGAGGGAGGGGCCACTTGTAGAGAGACCCCGACCCAGAGGTGGCGCTCTCCGGGGTACAGAGTTGCTGGTGGGGATGGAGGAAATGTGCACACCAGTATCCTGTCCCCGCCACCAGCAATGTGGTGTAGCATTGTCAGATTGTTAGTCGGTGCGAGTCTGACATACCCGTCATTCGTCCCCGTCGGGCGGTGATGACCCATAACGGGTTTTTACTGACATAAAAATGAATTCGATTTGTGTAATAACGTACCGTAAACCGTGTTACTAGTACGTTATGTAACATAATGTATTATAAATTGTATAACTGTTCAAATTTCGAGCATTGCTAAAAACGCGCTCACTTTTAAATTACAAGCTATCAGAAGGGACACGATAAGTGGTTAAACGTGTTCTTAATGACTTGTGAGAAATAAAATATCACTCTCAACCAATATATACAAAAACCAAGTTATATAAGCAGAAAACATAAAGCATAATGCATACTTAGATACACGTACTCCAACTTACTTAACCTAAATAAAAACAAAATAACCCATCAGGAAATTCCTTCACATTCATTATGACAAACTCAATTGTTTCACCCCGCAACCAAAACATGGCGGTGGATTATAGGGATTATAGCAAAATAATTTTATTATTACTTTTGTACGGATAACAGATGTCGAAACAGCAAAACTTGTTTATTTTGCTCACATCCACAACATTATGTCTTACGGAATATTGTTATGGGGTAAATTCGCGCACATAGAAAAAAAAATTGTATTACAAAATCAAATCCTCTATCCTGTACAAGATGGTAATAACCAAATGTAACTGTTTATAAGAATTTTATTTGAAAAGAGCAAACACCGAGTTTCTTGCTGGTTCTTCTCGGAAGGAACAGCTTTCCTTACCAGCAGTAGATTTTGACGATTCAAAAGCACTTGTTTACAAGTTTTACTTTAATAAAGAATATTTAGAATATTTTAGAATCCTGAACGATATACGGCACTCTTTAAATGTGCCTTTGCATAAATAAAGAAGGCTTTCAATTTGTAAGTATGGGGGAGGTTGAACCCGACTCGCAAACATAAAACAGGAGGCTTAAATCGTTTGGCCTTCGTTGACAGCTGAAATGTTGCTACGAAAATCGTTTTCATACGATAAAAACTGAAAGGGCTTTTACTTGAAAGTTGTATGAGCGGTATAATAATATGATTCATGTATTCGTAACACGTTAGAATTCGTTCCGTCTTTAGAAAGAAAAGAAACTTTCTCTCTGAAGATATTAAGAATTCAACACCGTTGTTATCTCCTTATTGTTTTATTATGTTTTCATTTACTTCCATTGAAAGTATAAAAGTAAAAAATTAAGTAACTACCTGATTGTATCCCACTGCTGGGCATACGCCTCCTCTCTCCGTTTTTGGAGAGAGAAGACGTATGCCCAGAATTCTCTAGAGATATGCAGATTTCCTCACGATGTTTTCCTTCACCGAACAGCGTGTGATAAATTGCAATTAGATTAAATATAAGTTTTAATAGAAAAAAGTCATTGGTGCCTGCCTGGGGCAAGGCTTATTTTATTTATTTAGACTAAAATTAAACTATTTGCTCTAAGTAAAGTGATAAGTGCGACAAGACATTGTTTACTTTGTCCTAATTATCTTCAGTCACGTTGACTTTAAAAATTGAACAACATATCATCAGCAAACAGTAAAATAACTTAAATGTTATTGTAATAGTAAATTATAATGTAATATATTTTAATAAATATATCCGCGGCATAGAAATCAGTGTTCGAATACGTTTTTCCAAAGTCAATCGCGACCTCGCAGGAATGCTGATATAGGGTACTATTGTCCTTAACTTTCGTCAATATTTCCACTCTCTTTTAATAAAAATCAAATAAAACAAGAAAATAAGAGAGAAAAAATAGAGCGTAATTAATATAATCGATCGATTTTCACGTAACGCCTAATTCTATAAAATTTGCAGAATGCTTACAACTATAAATAGTATTTATTTGTATAAACAAATTAAAACACGTTAAAACATGTACAAATGGCCATAAACTCGATTAGTTTGTTTCTTTTGTTACTAATGTATGTGATTTGCAATGGAATGAAATTTATCGTAAGCAATAACTCAGAAATAACATACTGAATGTGCCCGTGCCTATTGATTTAATCATTGACGTGTAGGTTTTATTGAAACAGAATTTAAAAATACATCTCGATTACTCAGAATTAAATCTGTTTCCGGCCGAAACTCAGCGGTCAAAACACCCTACATTCCTCGTTTCTTAATTTTTAATATAATTATTATGGCTAAATACATTTTACATTAAGAATATTTTTATTCATAATTTATGTCGTCATTCTTATCGTTTTAAGCACTTTTGCTTTGTAGCTTATTAAATCTAATTGATCCTTGACGATTCAAAAGTGCTTGTAAATAGCCTACTTGAATAAAGATTATTTTGATCTGATTTGATTTTGCAAGTACTTTTGAATTGTCGAAGACCAACCAGGTTTTATTAATCAACCATTGCTTTGAAATGTTGCTCACACCTAATTTATAGAATTAGGCGACACTTCGCTGAGATCCATAATACAAAGGTACCTAATAATAAAATTATTTTGCTATAATCCGCGATAAAGTAAATAGAAAATATATATAATGAATAAATGTATAATGTATAGTGGATAGTTTTTTTTCATACCCGATATGCCGCATTCATTTAAACACATGCACATACCACCACCACCGTCACCTCAATACACAAGCACTACACACGTTCACTATCACAAACTAAACAATCGTTTCGCCCCGCAACCGAAGCATCATAAGGAGATAGACTACACGACAAAATCGCAAAACCGATATCACTAAATAGTTTTATTATTACCTTTGTTGCTCACACCGTTAACAGCACTGATCATTTGTATCAAGAAATTCTGTTAGTATAAAGAATGCCTCCTACCATTATCCCACTCTAATCGGGGTCGGCACTACATGTTACAAACATGTGTCAAATGATTTGGCTACGGATTTGACAACCGGCCGCCTGCCTGACGTCAACTTACCTTAGTCGCCTTTTACGACACCTCGGTAAGAAAAAAGGGTGGTTTATTCTACTTAGTCAGATACCACACGGCGGAGTGTAAAGAATGCCTAAGCATTGAAAAAGCTATATTTTTAACAGTTTTTTACCATTTAGTTATATCAAATATCAGTCAGAATATCCGAGTTGAGTTTTAAACATCTTCCTTTAATGATTTACAGAAATTAAAAGAATTCTATCCGTTTGAAGAATCTAGGACGCTTTATACGCCAAACGGTTTCGTTTTATATTTGCAGGATTTATTTAAAGCCCTCTTTGTGACTTGATCCAAGATTCACTAGTATGCCGTAGCGACGGAGGCGATATTAAACGAGGATATTAAACGGTTTTTAAAACGACATTCGTACTAATTTGTTGCATGCGAAAGTCTCAAAGATCTTCAGATCTTATCTCTGAGAGCTTCCTCTTCTTTTCCAACCCATGGACGTCGACTGCTGGACTCTCTGCTGAACAATCTCAACAATCATTTCGCCTCGTAACCGAAGCATCGTTAGGAGACCACACTCCACAACAAAGCGACGCACCACCCAAGTTATCAGAGTTATAGTAATAAGTTTAACCCCCAACGTTTGTTTTGCCTTCGAACACGTGTAGCAAACTGAAACTAGTAACTTTTATCTGTTCGTTAACTAGTGTTACTATTGTTATGTTTTAATATTTCCAGTTGTTATAAAGATTCCTCCCTACCGAGACGGGCCAGCAAGAAACTTAGCGGTTGCTCTTTTCAAAAAATAATTCTTATTACAATATGTAATTTCAAATTCAAATTCAAATTCGAAATATTTTTTATTCAAGTAAACTTGTAAACAAGTGCTTTTGAATCGTCAACATCTACTGCTGGTTCGAAAAGCTGTTCCTACCGAGAAGAACCTACCAGCAAGAAACTCGGCGGTTGCTCTTTTCAAAGAATAATTATTATTACTAGTTACATATAGTTATTGATGTCTTTTACAGGGTCTAAGAGAAGCTATATTCACGCTTTGTTGTCGTCTAAGTATAGTCCTCCATAGTATAGTAGGCTTTCTGTATTAGCCTTTTTTAATAGTATTTTTAAACTGCTGTAATAAAAACTGTTGTATCTCCATTAGCACTTATGTTTTTGATTCATAAAGATATTAATCACAAAGTCACAACCCTAAAATTTGGAAGGGATTGAGGGTAAATAGATATTGCCTATCAAAACAACCCTTTTGAACATAAGTATTATCTTATAACGAAATATTATTTTCACTTATTTCCAAAAAATAGCCGAGCGATTCTATTGAAATGGTAATTTCGCTTCTCAATAGTATTATTAATCGGCTTAATATTTGCCAAAACTTTGTTCCTAACTTTAAAACAATTTCAATATCGTTTTCTCGGATACCGCAAACATTCTCAGATTATCGTCTAATAGCTAGAAAAGAGAAAAGCGACTGTTTATTAGGAAATTTTGAAGTTGGCAACAAATACTAGTCTGAATATTCAATCCCTCTGAAGTAGACTTCAGTTTATTTAAACACTGAAAGTTTAACAAAGGATCGTATACTCTAGAGGGGATTTGGGAATATAGGAGAATATTTTAAAGTGTAGGTAAATTCAATTTGAATATAAATGTACGCTTCGTTCGAAAATTCAAGCATCCGCGACATCATTTACGTCAACTTAACCGTCAATATGTCTATACTATCTATACTTCTATACTAATATTACAAAGCGGAAAGATTTATATGTTTGTTTGTATGTGTGTATGTTTGTAATGTTTTCACGCAAAAACTACTGGACAGATTTCAAAGATTCTTTCACCATTGGAAAGCTGCTTCTTCACTGCGCAAGATAGGCTTTATGACATTTTCAAAAAAATAGGGATCCCTAATAAAATTGTAATAAGGTGTGAAAAATTTAGTCGTAAAAATTTTTCATAGCGTGCCCTGCGAAAACTATTGAGGATATTACAAAAAAATGTTCTACAGTATTATAGAACATATCAATATCCACAAAAAAGTCCGCAATACCATATGTCTAACTATTATAGTTATACCAATATAACTATTTTTTACTTTTTAAAAGTTGATAAAAGTGCCGACAATAATCAAACAATTTTATTAATATCTGTGTATTAATCTTTATCCTATTAAAATCTGTATCAATACCTGTAAAATACTTTTTAAATTATTGAAATCCGACATCTCAATTAAAAGATATTACGAATTTAAGAATTTAAATCGAAAGAAAATAATTTCATAACAAATTCATTGTAGCGACCGTTATAGCAGGGCCTGCATTTGGTGAGTTAGCTTTTATTCCAAGAATACTAATGATAACCATTTTTATATAACAATTAAATAAATCTATAGTCCGACGTACCACGAGATCGGTATGGACGCGGGTGAAACCGCGGGGCATGGCTAGTAATATATATTCTTCTCTGTTCCCATAAGAAAAAGGGGAAATGTTTATACTATGCCCGGTATATAAATACGCCATTTTAATTCGAATATTTATTATAAAATTATTTACATAATATACAGAAGAAAAATTTGCAAACAAAAATAAATACATTATTAAATAATTATAATTGTGGCAAATTCGACCTATATTACTCAAAATAACTCCTACCAAGAAGAGCCAGCAAAAAACACTATGAAAAGAGCTGTGTTAGCCCAGCGGTGAGACCGTGTCACTATCTAGAGACGATTGTGGGTTCAAACCCGGGGCAGGCACCAATGAGTTTTTCTATTAAAACTTATGTGTCTGCGAAAACATCGTGAAGAAACCTGCATATCTCTAGGGAGTTCTGAAGATATGTCTTACCTACAAATCCGCATTGGAGCAGCGTGGTAGGTCTTAGTTCGAACCCTTCTCTCAAAAAAACGGAGAGAGGAGGCCTATCCCCTTCAGTGGAATTGTAACAGGTCGTTACTTTACTTTACTCTAGCATACAAAGACACAAAATAAATATCCATTACATTGATATTGTAATAAAAGAGGATGTGGGAAGAGACACAATCAAATATTTTATGACGGTATGCTTAACGCCTGTATCCGTATAAAGTAATACTGATTTAGTAGGTTGACACTGATGCTGTCGCTCAAATCTGTTTCGTATTCTGAATGCCATAAGTGTTATTTCTCAGTTCAGTTAAAGTCATAAAGTTATATGTGAGTCGAATAAACGTTACTTCAGTAATCAGCTGATTTGTGCGTCGAGAAATCCAAATTAAAGTCATAAGGGTGTGAGAGATAACGCGTCAATTTAATCTTTCAAGAAACTCATCTCCGGTATCAAAATAAATTATAGCTGTCCCTAAAGATCGAGAGAGAAAGTTCTATTTAATGCTATACGTGTTAAGCACAATCCGTTCAACAATACTATGTGTGAATATAAGTAAGTAATGGCCTGTTAATATCCCACCGCTGGGAATAGGAGAGAAGGATTGGAATTAAGAGCTACCACGCTGCTCCAATGCGGATTGGTAGGTTACACATATCCCTAGAATTCTATAGAGATATGCAGGTTTCCTCACGATGTTTTCCTTCTCCGAAAAGCGTGTGATAAATTGCAATTATGAATTAGACACATAAGTTTTAATAGAAAAACTCATTGGGGCCTGCCCGGGTTTTTGACCCATTTTCGTCTCTAGGGAGTCGCACGCTCTCACCACTGGGCTATCACGGCTTGTAAATATACACATATATAATTTTAAATACATACTTAAATACAAATAAACACCCAAACTCGGAGAACTAACAAGTTGGTTATAGAAAATGTAGGTCCTCGGCGGAAATCGAACCCGCGAGCCGCGGAGCTGAAGGCAGGGTCACTGCCAACTGTTCCAACGTGCCAGTCAATAATACTAACTATCGTCATATTTCAACCAATTCATGAAAATCCTTAACAAATGATAAGTCATCCTTATGAATCTATATATTTGTGAAAACTGTATTAAAATCAGCTCAGTAGTTCTTAAGTTGATATGGAGGAAGTTTTAAAGAAGACATGTAAATCTTCAAAAAAAGTTTTAATCTGTGGAGACTTTAATGTTGACATACTAGTGGATACCAGTACTCGTTGTAGGTTGCTTAATTTATTTCAATGTTTTGATATGATTAATGTATTTAACGAACCTACTAGGATAACTGCAGACTCGGCTACCGGTATTGATAATATTTTTACTAATTACAGCTGTAATATCTTAGAAAAATCTATAATAAGTCGCTTAAGGTCTGATCATAGTGGACAAATTATATCTGTTCCCAACATTATAAATAACAGAAAGCAATTTATTAAATTCAGGCCTATCACGTCTCATAAAATAAAGCGATTTCAAGTAAAAATATTATCAAAATTACCACATATTGACAAAAGTTGCGGTAGTTCAGATGATCTTTTTAATGCTCTCTTTGGAATTATTGGTAGTGAATTCGATAAGACATTTAATATTATAGAAAAAGAAGTCTCCAAACATCTCAGGTTTAGCGATTGGGCTACTAATGGCATTTATAAGAGTAGAAACAAGTTATTTGATCTGTATGCAGAAAAACAATATAATCAGTCCCCCACATTCTTAGAATATGTAAAAAAATATTCGAAAATGTTTAGAAATGTCTGCGCACAGGCCAAATCACTTCACATTAAATGTAAAATAATGAACTCTGAAAATAAAATAAAAACAACTTGGGATGTTATAGGAGATGAAGTAGGCAGACATAAAATGCGTAATTCTGCCATAGAGCTGAAAATTGGGAATGAGTTTACTAATTCCGACGCAGAAGTGGCGAGTGTATTTGAACATTTTTTTCAGAATATACCCATTTCCACCACTAGCTCAATAAACTCATCCCCAATTGAAGCTCTTAATGTTTTAAAGGCCAGCGTCATGAAGTGCAATGTAAATTTTAAATTTAGACACATTTCTCCGCACGATATTGTTAAAACTTTTAAAAGTTTAAATATTAAAAAAACAACTGATTTATGGGGAATGTCTGTAAAGTTAATAAATAATGTTATTGAAATTATTGCACCTATTATGGCCAAGATCTTTAACAAGTCTGTAGACACAGGGACATTTCCAAATTTAATGAAGTACAGTAAATTGATCCCTGTTTTCAAATCTGGTGATAAGAGCGACCCTAACAACTATAGACCCATCTCGATCTTGCCAACTCTTAGCAAGGTCTTTGAGAAAGTTATTCTAAATCAACTGCTCAAGCATTTTAATTTTAATAATTTACTTCACCCTGAGCAGTATGGGTTTACCAAGGGTCGGTCTACATCGGATGCGGGCGTAAGATTGTTGAAGCATATCTTTGATGCGTGGGAGAACTCACAAAATGCCATAGGGGTATTTTGTGATTTGTCCAAGGCATTTGATTGCGTTCAACACGAAACTTTATTACTAAAGCTTGGTCATTATGGTATTAAGGATCATGCACTTCGTCTCGTTGCATCTTATCTCGATAGCCGAATTCAAAGAGTGTGCATTAATGATGTGCAGTCATCCGGATCGGCCTTAGTTATGGGTGTGCCTCAAGGATCAATCCTTGGTCCCTTTCTGTTTTTAGTATATATAAATGATCTACCATATTTCATTCATAATATTTGCGACATTGTACTGTTTGCTGATGACACATCTTTAATATTTAAAGTAAATAGGAATGACGCTAATAATATTGACGAAGTAAACAGTGGATTGTCGCAGGTAGCTCAATGGTTCGGGCTAAATAATTTGGTACTAAACTCAAATAAAACGAAATGTTTAGAATTTGCATTACCTAATACAGCTAAAAAAGCAAATGAGCTCTTAATAGACAATGTACCACTAAAAACAGAAAATACAACTGTATTTTTGGGAATGACGTTGGATACAAAACTCCAATGGAGCACACACATAACAGCTCTCGCAGGGAAACTCAGTTCAGCAGCCTATGCTATTCGAAAGATAAGACAGTTTACAGACGTCGAAACAGCAAAACTAGTTTATTTTGCTTACTTCCATAGCATTATGTCTTATGGAATAATGTTATGGGGTAAATGTGCTGATATTGAGAAAATTTTTGTATTGCAAAAAAGAGCCATACGTGGCATTTATAATTTGAATTCGCGTGAGTCCCTGCGAGAGAAGTTTAAGGAAACAGGTATTCTTACGTTAGCTTCACAGTATATTTTTAGCAATTTGATTTTTGTGCATAAAAATATACATAATTATAAAAAGATTGGCGATGTATATAATAGACAAAGTAGGAACCGACATAAGCTTGCGGCTCCTGCTTTGCGCCTTGTAAGAGTACGTAAGTCGTTTGTGGGTTTGGGTATAAGATTCTATAATAAAATTCCACAATCAATTTTAACTTTGCCATTACAGCAATTTAAAAATACTGTTAAAAAGAGGCTGATACAGAAAGCCTATTATACCGTGGAGGCTTACATTGCTGATAAGAATGCGTGGATATAGCTGCTCTTTGACCTTGTGCAGGATAGCTGTGACAAAATGTAATTAGTATTAAGAATCTTCTTTTTTAAAAGAGCTCCACCGAGTTTCTTGCTGGCTCTTCTCGGTAGGACGGCTTTCCGAACCAGCAGTAGATGTTGACGATTCAAAAGCACTTGTTTACAAGTTTACTTGAATAAAGAATATTTTGAATTTGAATTTGAATTTGAATTTGATACAGACAGACTTGATGTACGACTTTCTTTAATAATAATTAGTGTTAACAAGAGTCACTGACTAAAACTCGGCCACCCAGTTGCTAAATATAACTATGAAAATAATAGGAATCATATCTTACCATGTAATATTTATGTGTACTTAATATTATGTCGAGATCATTTCAACAAACAATACACAGGTAAGTATTTTTCTTATATTTTAGTGAACAAAGCAATCCATACTAATATAAAGTAAAAAAACGCTTTATAAAAGCTTTTAACGAAATTTATATCCCTAATATTAACCGTTGAGTTCCCTCGTCTGGAGGGATCCTCACAGCATCAGCAGGCCTACCATGAACTCTTATTGTGACTCAATTGAAGACGTAAACTAAATTGTTTTGCTTTTTCATACCATGACGTCTTAAAGACGCACACTTTAAGTCGTTACCGAATGAGCGTTCGGAATGCGTCCTAAAAACATATGAGTAAAAGAGACAGAGTTATCTATAGTTCATATAAAGTTATCCTTTTCAATCATTACGACCCCAATGCAATCCACACTTCATGGTACGAAAAGAAAGCGGATCGGTTTAGGTACTGACTTTGAATTGAATCGTTATTTAAAAGTTCATGGTAGGGCTACTGGTCATGCTTATTATAAACATGCATTGTCATCGGGACTGAACCAGTATGTGAAATTTCAGCTCAATCGGACAACGGGAAGTGGGTCAAATTTAACTAGCAAGATTCCACCTTCACATATATATACACGGCAAGTTGAACAAAAGCTTCTAAGTACGAAAAACCGCTTACATTTTAAATACCGCTGATACAATATCGATGATATTTGGCACAATTAATGCTTATAATCTGGGGTAACATATATGCTCTAGAAATCGTCGAGTTGTAGCTTCATTAATCATATTGATGGTTGACGATTCAAAAGTACCTGAAATGGTTTATTTAAATAAAGGTTATTTTGATTTGATTTGATTCTGTAAATTCAACAGGTATAGGATGACATTAAAATAGCCATCTATTATCATTATATCAAGGTTTTTTAGTCACGATGTGGCAAAGTCAAGTTAAAGAAATAAGTTTTGTATAGGAGCTCATTAAAAGATGTAATATAAGAAAGGTTTTACATTTGGGTTTTTTACAGACAAACACACATTTTTATATAATAGATGGAGAGATTTTGAGATCTTGTAGGATACATTTCGTGTTGTTCTGAGGCAGTTTCATATTTTTTTTAATTTTCTTTTAACATGCCGTCTATGTATGTGAAGTTAGAATCTTTCAAGTTAAATTTAACCCACTTCTCGGCGTCTGATTGAGCTGTAATTTTTCATATTGGTCCAGTGCCGATGAAAATGCATGTTTATGATAAGCACGACCTGACGCTACTAAGGATTTGTTCCAGGCGAAGAAACTCCTCAACGGATAACTATAGGAGATTAAATTTTGTTAAAAGCTTTTTTAACTGGCCCGTTGGCGCTGTGGGTAGTGACCCTGCCTTCAGCTCCGCGGGTCGCGAGTTCGATTCCCGCCGAGCGCCAACATTTTCTATAAACAAATTGTTGGTTCTTCGAGCCTGGGTGTGTATTTGTATTTAAGTATGTATTTAAACTTATATATGTAGTATATCTACCAGTTATCCGTCATCCTTAACACAAATATTAAGTTACTTACTTTGGGGACGGACGACCGTGTGTGTAAATGTCCCATTTATTTATTATTTATTTATTACTTAACTTGACTTGTTTATACTGGTATTGATAAATCTTTTATCTCAAATAATAAAAATCACAATGCGGGCACTTCAAAGTAACACGTGAACGAATCAATATAGTGTATTCCTTATCATAAGTACAAAAATCCCACGCACCCACTCAGACTAACAGTACTGTGTACCGAACACTTATTGCAATGTATGCAAGTAAACATACAAATAACCAGCCAACGAAGTCTGCGATCGCAGATCATCTGCTTAGTTCGGGGAGCAATCACTGAATCGAGCTTCAGGATCTTAAAGTCCTGTCAACTGATGCCCACTATTATGCGAGGGTGGCGCCCGAAGCCATTGAAATTCGAAAGCATAATACTTTCAACACAGAAGAGGGCTTCATATTGTCAACGACTTAGGATCCAGTGATCAATAAATACAACTCGCGAAAGAAATCGTTACAAGCTAATCGCGTGCGGATAATATCAGTGTGGTGTGCAAGCGACCTTGTGTGGATTGTGCGGTTCAAGTGAGGGTAAAAAAAGTAAAGTAGCGGCCTGTTATAATCCCACTGCTGGGAATAGGCCTCCTCTCTCCGTTTCTGGAGATAAGGGTTGGAGCTAAGACCTACCACGCTGCTCCAACGCGGATTGGTCGACGACGAAATCTCAAAGCTTTGCGATTTTGTCGTGGAGTCTAACGGGTATGAAAATACGGATAGTCAACTATACATTTAACACTATATATTTTTTCTATTTACTCTATCGCGAATTATAGAAAAATAATTTTATTATTACTTTTGTATTATGGACCTCCGCAAAGTAACGCCTAATTCTATAAATTATATAAACATAGTAATTTAACACAGTCGTAAGTTGACTTTTACCACCCCACAACTGGGCTATGGCATTCTATCGTTTGAAGATAAAATATTTAATATTTATTAAATGATTTATTGAAGCAGGCGTTACTTTACGGAATTCCATATTACAGATACTATAACAGAGGATAGGATAGAAGGATAGCCTGATGATGCTTCGGTTTGGGGCGAAACGATCGTAGCGATTATGGTGGTTGTGTGTATTGCTCGTGTGCATTGTTGCTGGTGGAGGCGTCTTGGGAAACGTATGGTGACTTGTCCTGCATGTGTAAGGTACGTGAATTTTGCCTGCTTCATACACTTAACATTGCATACATTCGCTTAACACACGCGGGTTATAGCAAAGTAGTTCTGTTATAGTTTCTGTAATATTTATTAACTTACTTCACATGTGAAATGTAAATTATATTGGTTCTTTTTCATTAAAATTTATTAAAATTTGTTTTTTTGTTCTTCAGTATCTTTTTTTACTTTTGTAACTGGGGTTACACTAAAACCAATTTGTGGGCTTCTTAAACCAACTACTATTTTACTATGTTTAGACTCCAACGTGAAATATTTGGACTTGTCCAGATTGATATAAATTTTCTCCCAATTTTTTTTATCTTCGTTAACGTAAAGATATCTGACAAATTGAGTATTATTTATTTTATTTTAATATTTTAATGTATATGCTCCATAAATATTATATACATAAATATTATATACATACATAAGTAAAACTAATATAAATCGTGCTTAACGTGTTACTAAATCGTAGTACTAATAAAAATCAAAGAGCCACTATTTGGTATTACAAATAAAAATTTCTCAAACGTTTGAACTGCAAATATTATATTGTCAATTTTAAATATTACTACTAATATTATAAATGCGCATGTCTGTCTGCGCTAATCAGCTAAAACAATTGACTGGCCCGTTGGCGCTGTGGGTAGTGACCCTACCTTCAACTCCGCGGGTCGCAGGTTCAATTCCCGCCGAGGGCCAACATTTTTGGTTCTTCGAGCCTGGGTGTGTATTTGTATTTAAGTATGTATTTAAATTTATAAATGTACAATATCTACCAGTGGTCCTTCACCCATAACACAAGTATTAAGTTACTTTCTTTGGGGACGGACGACCGTGTGTGTAAATGTCCCATATATTTATTTATTTATTACTAATAATGAAATTTGTTATAATCGAAAATTAATATACTGGGATCTTCCCATTGTTCTTTTGCGAACAAGAAAACAAATACGGTATATATTTAAGGGAATTTTAACATGAGTTTACGCGAATGAAGTCACGGCAGTTTGTAATATCTTATTTAAATTGATACAAAATTGATATTTGTGCGTCCTATATTTACATTACGCAGTCTGATTTATTGCAGCTAATATCTAAATAATATGTACAAAATTACTAGAATTAAAATGAATATAAGAAAAGCGTGTGATAATTTGCAATTTATCACACAGTTTTCGTTGGAGGAACGTCCACTACGGTAAGTTGACCTACCGTACGGTATCCGGCTGAGTAAATAGCCCATCCCCTTTCTTACCGAGGGGTCGTAAAATACGATTAAGGTAAGTTGACGTCAGACAGGTGGCCGGTCGTAAAATACGAAACCAAATCATGTGACAACATGTTTGTACATGTAGATAAAATTAATATGAGTACAAGAAAAGCGTGTGATAAATTGCAATTTATCACACAGTTTTCGGTGGAGGAACATCTTGAGAAATACTGCATACTCTAGAGAATTCTGGACATATACGTCGCCCTATCCGAAGAATAAAGTCATATTCCCTATGTTTATACATGGGACATGTAACTTTATTCTTCGGATACGTCGATGTTACCTATCAAACCGCTTTGGAACAGAACGGTAAGTCTTAGCTCGATACCATTCTCTCGAAAGTGCAGGGAGGCCTATGCCCAGCTGTGGGATAGTAACAGGCCGTTAATTCAAATAGAAAATATTATGATTACTCACAAACTTTTTACTAGACTTTTAACTCGTTTATATTAAAACAAATTATATAATCAATTATATATTTTATCTAAATCAATAATATTTTTTCTCCCTTTGTCTCCAATTTTTGTTATCTTTTTATGATGAAAACATAGTTGCTCACACATAATCTTTCTATCAAAAAATATATCTCCTCAATCAATCACTCAGTGTCAGTGTGCCATTATTATTTGTTATGTAGAGATGTTAATGAGTAAATATTTAAACTTACCGAAATTGTTACATGATAACGAGATTTACTAGTTGCGAACTTTAAAACGTTTTGAAATACAAATCCTCCTTGGAAACACTATTTATACTTTTCTATTCTCAGTATTGTAAAAACCTATTATTTTTCACTATTATTAACTATTATATTACTTTTTTTTTCATATTGAGTACTATAATAATCAAGAAGAATGCGAAATATTAGTAGCTTATTAAATATAATTGATCCTTGACGATTAATGTTCATTTTTATTTCATTTCATTCAATAATGCTTACTTGAATAAAGATTATTTTGATTTGTACTCCTCAATTATTAATAAGGTTGCCTGTCTTTTAGTACTTATTAATTTAATAAAGCGGTAGGTAAATATTTTACACTATATACGTACACACGAATCAGTGTTCGAATGTGTCGGAATTCACCCATCAAAAATAATTAACTATTTTTACACAACTTTTTTGACGCATATGCAACGATTCCAAAACGTTCTAATAAATACTTTTCACAGCACTTTCCAGTAAACATACTATCGTATTAACGCTTAGAAATAAATCGGAAATAATTTATTGTATATTAGCATTGCACAGTATATTTTAGATAAGTAAACTTTTGCCCGTGAACTTTTCGCTGTCGTGCGACGCGCGCCGCGTCCATCTGTATTCGAAACATCTACAGAACTGAAAGGCGCAGGCTGAGTCTCTGTAAATTACACATCTCCGTATGTTTTCACTGTAATAAATAACCGTGGTGCTGTTCAATTAACCTTTTGAACTTGCACTATTCAAACCCAGAATATAATGTATTCGAGAAAATTTGTAAACATGTGCTTTTTCAACTCTGCTGATGGTATGTATGCTCCTACAAAGATGAGTCAGCAGAAAACTCGTCGATGGCTCTTTTCGAATGTTTATGGCTAATTTCACTTCGTCATTACTTCCTTGTGCAAGGTCGAAGAGTAGCTAAATCCTCGCTTTCTTATCATTTATGTTATGCTAAATAGTAGGCAATATCAACGTAAGTAATACGAAGTTAAATATGACTTAAACTACAATGGGAAATGCTACATAGAAGATTATGTTTTGTGTACCTTATTAAGTTATGTAAACTGTTATACACTGTCGTTTAGAGTGTTATTCTTAACATGGAGTCGTAGAGGATGCATGAGGGAACTTGAAACATCATCTAACGTCATTGCATTAAAGTGGCAGAACATCAGGTGAAATTCTTGGTTCTTCCTGGACGCTACAAGACGCCTTGATGAACCCATGTAGACTTCTCAGGTTCTGGAAGGAGCTTGGCTGGTTGTAATAACTAGCCCAGAGTATGATTGAATGTGGGAAACAGCTTGTTAATAGAAAAAAAGAAGAAGAACACGGAGGGGATGCAAGATAAAACCTTTGACAGAAATAAAAACGCGAAGTTCTGTAAAGGATCATCGCGAAACATCGCGAAAACCTGCATTCTCTGAAAGTTTATTGAGATACAAGTGTGTGCAATTATGTATCCGCAATGCAGTGGGTCTGAGATCCAGCCTTTCTCTCCAAAAGGAGAAAGAAACTATTTTCAAACAGTGAGATATCAAAAGGTTGTTCCTAAAGTTTATAGTGAAAGAACCGTGACAAACATAGCCTATAGAATCACTGTTATCAGTAATGAATCAAATGGGCAAGGCGTGTGTTCATGGAACCATGAGTATTCTGCCATTTCTACTGTCACTTTAGCAGTTGTAACGAAGCGACTGCCTGAAGACCAGAAACTATTAGTGTTACTGAAATGGGAATAGAAAAAAATCAATAAAAAGTTTGCATTCTTTGTGTCCGAATTGAGTGTTCCTAATTTTTGTGTCGGTGTAGAGTTTGCGCATCTTTTGAGTCTGTATAGAGTGTACGCATTTTTTTAGTCCATAATGCCTATTTTTTAGTTGATTTTTGTGTCCGAATAGAGTGTTCTCAATATTTGTCCATATAGTGTACGTATTTTTTGTGCCCGAATAGAGTGTTCGTATTTTTTGTGCCTAAATAGTGTTCGCATTTTTTGTGTCGCAATAAAGTGTTAGCAATTTTTGTGCCCAAATAGTGTTCGCAAGTTTTGTCTCCTATAGTGTTTGTATTTTTAGCATTCGTGTGGTGTATAAGTGTTAGTGTGAAATACTAAACTGGACCTTTTTTGATACGAAATTTAACACCCTCTAGAATATACAGTGCGTGTCAGTTTATTGATTGGATGGGCTGACAGCTTAGAAACAAGCACAAACAGTGCTCGTTATACAGCGGAAGGCCGCTATCAAACTGCGCTTCGTCCGAATTTCCTTTATTTAAAAATACCAACGTAAAATGGTTATGTGGTTTCGTTAAATGCGGCTTTCATTTACAACTGAACCGCAGCGCCGCAACTGCATGAATTTAACTGTTTTTAATATATTTTGGTTTACATTTTGGTGATTTTACACCGTTTTTACCAATGGAAAATCATTTCACAAATCATCACAGCATAACCACATTCAGTAGGACAATCTCAACGATCTGTTAGACCGTCCAGTTTGGTTTATATATAAAGAAAACACAAACTGAACTTATTAACTTTAATTTCGTAATCAAACAAAATATTACTTTAATGTAATCTAAACACTACTGGTACTTGGACTACTATTGCGCGAAACCTCTTGTAGCGGGTTGGAACCGGAGTATATGGTCATTAGTCTATTTCTGAAGCCAGCCGGCAGAAACCGGGTCCGTAGCTGGGCAGCAAGTCGACTAGATCACAAGAACTGCACGAATTTTGAAAATGTATTGATTTTATAGGCCTATATTGCTGATCGACACTTTATATTGACCCGAATTGGGAAACAATAAGTCAGCAATATATGCCCATGTTGTATAGGGTTGTAATAGATCGTTTCATCGTAACCGAAGCATCATCATGAGAAAGGCCTATATCCTGCGGAGTGTGCGGTGCAATTTTTCGTTAACTTTTAACTTTTTAGTTCGTGTGTTTTTAGTTTGTTTAACTCTATTTTTTCACTATTCCAAAGTGGACCAAATTATGTTCAAAGGAGTCGGTTACATACATACAAGTGTAACTAATGTAGAGCGTATTAAATTAGCTTCTATATATATAGGCGTTACTTTGCGGAGATCCATAATACAAAACTAATAATAAAGTATATATAATAACAAAGTATATAGAAAAGTGTAAAGTAAATAGTGGACTATCCGTTTCTTCATGCCCGATACATGCAGGATTCGTAAAAACACATGCACAAAACCTCCACCACTGCCATCACAATTCACAAGCACTACACACGTTCACTATCACAAACTAAACAATCGTTTCGCCCCGCAACCGAAGCATCATCAGGAGATAGACTCCACGACAAAATCGCAAATTGTTTTGCGATTTTTATTCACTTTATCGCGGATTATAGCAAAATAATTTTATTATTTCTTTTTTATATACATATTTATATGATAGTCATATCATGTTGTGAATGTGAAAATCTGTCGGTTTGTATATCTGTTATTCTGAATGTGCATTTGTGACTAATCGGATGGTGATTTTTTTAAAGCTTATGTACTACTGGGTATTATGTTTTATTTACTGTATGTACTGCGTAACTATAAAGTATAATTAATTTGAGAAAATTCATTATTTTAACTTTGTTAAGGGACATCCCTTAACAAGTAATGTGTTGGACATTCTTACAACATTTGAATTTAAAATGACGCCATAATCCATGTGCTTGTTAATAATAAAAAAGGTCTGATCCGATGCTCAGACATGGAATATTGAATCTTGTTTAGAAAGAGCTTAAACATCAAACATATAAAAGTTCACTTAAAAATAGAAAGTGAAGTGCACTTAAGCGGCGACGACTGTATCTGACAACAAAAAATTTGACAAAACCAAAAGCGATCTGCATATTTTCCACTCCACGATTTGACTTGAAATTTTCAAACTAGTGTTTGTTTTTTAAGGTTTGTAACGGATCTTAACGCAAGATATAATAAAAATGATTATTTAAATTACAATCCATGCTAATTAGGGATTTCAATTGGTGTAGAAAAAATTTATTATTAAATGATCGGATTTTTTATTCATTTCAAAAGTTGCTTTTTTAAATATAAATAATCAATAAGAATAAGGACTTATCAAAGTGGACTAGTACGATTAAAAATTGCTGGTTTTGTTGCGCTGTTTGTGAAATCCGATTAAAATTTGGTGTCATCTATCAACGCAAATCTTATTTAAAAACAAAAAAGATAACACGAAAGTAATAAATATAATCGAATTATAATTTGTAGGAAATTGATATCAAATATCGGTTATAGTAAAAAAATAATCGATTAATTTTTGCCACCTCTGATAGCAATATATGATAATATATATAACAGACTAATAAATGCGCAAGTCTGTCTGTCTGTTAAGCTTCACAAATCCATTTGACGAATATTAATGAAATTTCTATTCAAATATTTTGTCCACCATTTCAATTTGTAAAACAACGTAACGCATGTATTTTCCTCACTAAAATAGCAGATGGCGCCACTAGTATTTAACTCCGGGTTATAGTGATACTTTTGTAGTTTTAGAAATCCCCGTACATAATGTTTATAGCGGGCCGTGTGGTATTCGGCAAAATAGAATAGAGCACCCTCCTTTATTACCGAGGTTCCGTAAGAGGCGACTAAGGTGTGAGCCGTGTGGTATCCGGCTGCATAGAATAGACCACCCTCATTTCTTACCGAGGTGTCGTAAAAGGCGACTAAGGTAAGTTGACATCAGGCAGGCGGCCGGTCATGCCAAATCATGTGACACCATGTTTATAAGTTTGTGCCACTCAGAGTAGGATAAGGGCAGGAGAATGTGTTCTATATATAGCCCCATTAGTTCCTTTGATTTTATTAGTACGTATTATTTCCCCCGTCCGTAGGTCGGTCCGGTTCATAAGGTTACAGTTGTATTTTGTTCGTTGCCTTTAAAAAATATTTATATTATTGCATAAATCTGTATGAGATATTAACTCTAAATATCGTTACAATGCCTAAAATAGAAATAAATACACTTATGTCTATAATAACCACTATAATTTCAATAGTATTAGTTTTTAATAAAAGCTAAAGCCTAAGTGATCATTTACATAATGCGTTTAAATATTATTATGACAAAATTGCTTCAGTGTAATGGAATTTACTCATAGGATATGCAATATATATGCAGGACGCAACGCTATATCTTACGGTATGCGATATTTCTACATATGAGAAAAGCATTCCGTAATGTTTATTAAAAGTAGTTATATCTATACTAATCTTATAAAGAGGAAAGATTGCTATGTTTGTATGTATGTTTTATAATGTTTTCACGCAAAAACTTCTGGACCGATTAAAAAATTCTTTCACCATTGGAAAGCTGCATCTTTCGATGTATGTGGGGTTTCTGTAACAGTTAAGCCCAATTTTAGCAGTCTCCTTTAATTTAATTTATAGAAGCAGGCGTTACTTTGCAGAACTCCATATTACAGGCACTATAACAAAACTACTTCGCTATAATCCGCACGGGTTAAGCGAATGCACGCAAAGCTAATGTGTATGAAGCAGGCAAAATCTACGAACCTTTCACATGCAGGACAAGCCACACGCACTACACGCAATCTCAAAAGAGATTGTTGTGGTGGTGGGTGTGTGTACTGCTTGTGTGTATTGTTGCTGGTGGAGGAGCCTTGGGGTGCGTGTGGTGACTTGTCCTGCATGTGTAAGGTTCGTAGATTTTGCCTGCTTCATACACATTAGGTTTGCATGCATTCGCAACCCGTGCGGATTATAGCGAGGGAGTTTTGTTATAGTTCCTTTAATTTATATCGTTCCAGCGAATTAACCGTGCAACCTAGCAGACAGTTAGACAGACAAACCTTTTGCATTTATTATATTAGTGTGGATTTGTAGATGCGACTCAATCGCCCACTCTTATATTATTGTAGATTGGTGTCTACAGACTGTCGCATAAAACTGGCCACGAAGCAAATATGTAATCGAACCGTTCTCATCATAATAAAGGGGGGACGAACCAATCATATCTGTAAACTTTCTGATTATATTGACTCTTAGAAGTGATCTCATTGTGTCACGGGCAAACTTTTGCCAAGTTCACCACACCTGAGACGTCAAGTGAACAACATTTTATCATTAACGTGGTTCACTGATAGAATGTTGATAGTTGCAGTGATATCCGAGGGGAACACGAATTCAAACCCGGGCAGGCACCAATGAGTTTTTCTATTAAAACTCACGTGTCTAATTGATAATTGCAATTTATCACACGCTTTTCGGTGAAGGAAAACATCGTGAGGAAACCTGCATATCTCTAGGGAATTCTGGAGATATGTGTAACCTACCAATCCGCATTGGAGCAGCGTGGTAGGTCTTAGCTCCAACCCTTCTCTCCAGAAACGGAGAGAGGAGGCCTTAGCCCAGCAGTGGGATTGTAACAGGCCGCTACTTTACTTTACTTTTACTTTAATGGTAGGAGAAAGAAATATTTTTTGAGTTTATTTTTTTATATAAATCCAAATATATTTTATTTTAACGTGTTTAACATTTACTTTTATGTTAACAATTAACTTACTACACTTTTCATGTTTTAGTATTTATGACGTAATAGTTTGATGTTATTACACTTCAAAGAATCAATATTTTCCTTGCAAATGCAAGCAATTTATATACTTCCATGTAAAACTTGCACGCGATACATGCAAGCCCGCCTGTCAGCCTTGCCTTGTTTAACTCCCATCTAGAATTAAATTGCTTGAACTTTATAAGGGAAATTTGCAGCATGTAAACGATATTTTATTTATGCTATAGAAACAAAACATGGGTGTCGAAGCCGACACGAAGTGCTAGTCTTCCCTTTAGGTTTAGCGCATCGATGGAAACGACAGGTTTTTTGGATAATGTTTATATTTTGCGAATAATGTTACATGAAGAAATACCGTTGCTAATATGACAAGTTTTACAAAGAATTTTGAATTTTGACGTCTGACGGTTTGACAGCTGATTTTCAAACAGCCAATGATGAAAGGCCATCCACAGCTGCTGTTAACAGGCGTTCCGTTTTGGCCGCGACATACCCCCGGCCTTGGAAGCTCCCGGTTCCAAAATGGTCTGCGTCTCCTAATCTTCTTGGCGGATATGCGAAGTTCTGATGCGCATCGAATATCTTCAAATTCATCACGATGAAGACGGTTACCAACTATATCATTAGGGTGTCTTGTTCGTGCTTCTTCATGGATTGTAGTGCGTTTAGATATTAGTGCCTCTAGAAGTGATGGCGAGTACACTCTGATGTCGTATGAAAGGTTGCTGGTGTGGTATCGCATTTCTTCGTCTAATAGCTCAGTTGAAGGTCGTCCAACACGATTGAGGGTAAGGCTTAACGGTAGGATGTACGAGAAACAACATACTGGCGTAAGGTATGCATGAAAATTGAACATGAGGATGAAACTCAAAGAAATATTTGTGAATTGTATATGTTATGTAACTGATAAATACGCAAAGTGCAAGACTCCCACCTTTCGCAATCCACGAAATGAGCATTAAGAGTCGAACGATTAGATTGAATAAAAGCTTTAATTGATTATAATTGATTAGATTAGAATATTGCATAGAAAAAATATTAAAAGAAATAAAAAATAATAATAATTACATGTTTTGAGGACTTTAACGCGTTTATAAAGTAAAATAAAAACATGCGTACAATTTATTCAATAAATTTGTTAGCTAGCCCCTTTAATTCAATGTGAGCAATGATAACGTAGGTTTGTAGAATGATGAATTTCAATAATTAATGGCTTGGAAATGAAATTAATATTTATGATGATTATTTGAATTAATAAATTATGAATAAATTAATAAAATGCAACACATAACGAACTAAAATTTGCAAAGATTAATATATGTACATTGTATAATGAAATTAATTTTATATTTGCTATCGTAATAAGGCTGATTTAAACCGATGTGTCGCATATTTATAAATCGAGATATGTATTTAAATAGGCAAATTGCGGCATGCAATAGTACTGCAACGTAAATTACCTCAGATGAGTCTATGTGCATTAAAGGTTGTCCAGTATCAAAAACAAAGTTACTATATTTGTAAATGAGGTCCTGGAAAAACTGTGATCTCTGCAACACCATGGGAGTAGCAAGGTAGCTTAAGGAAGCTATGCGTGACATGTCAGCCGGGTTATAAGCGGTCGTCTCATTCAGTCGTTTGTATGAATACACTATTAGGTCATAGAACGCTGATCTTCTATATTTTATGAAACATTGAAATAAATTAGGAAATCTCTTAAGCCACCCTAATGTTACAAATGGGTCAGTCCATAGTTCCGCTTTGTTGTGATGGCGTTGGAACCACTCCCGTTTTATTTCTAAAAACATTGCGTGAAAACATACGGTTCCGAATAACTTTAATCCAGGTGGGTTAAGAGGTACCTTCGATTTATGTAACGTATCAAGAAATTTAGTGCGCATAATGTAATTTGAAATTCTAAAATAGTCTAAAAAATAATTATAATTTACATTAGGTTTCGCTAAGAATTTAAATCGCTTTATTGAAGATAAAAATCGGTTCAGGGCTTGAAGATGCGTCTCGCCTAAGGTATGTATTAATAATTTCGGGGGATTGATGTAAAACCTTTCGTCATTTTTGCGCGTAATTAGTATGACGACATGATCTTCATCCGTTTTCTCCTCCTCTTTGCGCGTATTACATATCTTAGGTGGTTCCTCAAATTCCAAGAACTGAGATGATTGGTCAATAACCACTTGAGAAAAATTACACTGGACGTGACCCGTACTGCGCGTATTAATATGTATGGGTCCCGAAACAATCCAGCCTAATCGCGTGTTTTGAATGAACGGGCCACAAGGTAAACGCATTTTACCGTGGCTTAATATATCCCAGAACTTGTCGGCGCCTATTAGCAAATCTATATTTTCGCTTTCCCAAAAATACGGATCTGCTAAATGCAAGTTACTAGGGATGTTGGATTGCGTGATTTCTTTATCTGAAATAGCGGACGTAGAAGTAATGTACGGCAATACTATGCATCCTAAACGCGTCGTGTAAGAGTTGACGCGTGATTTTATTTCAATATCACAAGTTAGCGTAGCTTGTGTTATTGAATTGCCAACTCCACGTATCGCTTGAGTGGACTGTATTACTGGTATATTTATTAGTTCGCATAAATTTTGTGTAATAAGGCAGCGGTCGCTTCCCGAATCCAAAAGAGCGCGGGCTAAATGGTAATTATTATCGTTATCGCGAACTTCAACTAATGCAGTCGATAATAAAACTCGTTGCACACAGGGATATTGTGTTCTCAGCGTTCCAATGCGCGCGGTATTTGTATGCGTATTAGAAAGATCACCGATTAACTGCGACGGCGATGGAACAGGCTGAGGTGCGACCGCGGGGGGCAGGTGCATCGCTAGATGAATTTTATTATCGCTCGGGTCACTCGGTAGTGCTTGTGATGTTATGCCACTGTTTATCTCGCTTTCTGTATGAATAAGTGAATTATGTTTTATATCACATTTTCTGCAGGGACCGAATCTACAGTCTATTGCGGAGTGGCCCGGGCGTAAACAATTATCGCATAAGTGGTTGTCGCGTACGAATTTAATACGTGTTTCTAAATCGAAACTGAGAAATTTGTGACATGCATACAATGAATGAAACGATCTGCATAGTAAACAAGTACGACTCGCGTTATTCGGCTTGGTAGTAGAAACATTGCAGTGTGCCTTTGCGTTATTGTGCGTGTATGTGATATATTTTTTATGTTCGTTTGGTTTGTTAGTGCTATGTGATACCTGCAATGTTTCTAACATGTCTGCCCTGTCCTTAAGAAACGTTAGAAGAACATCAACCTTTAGCCTAGAGGAAGAATCGACAGATTTATTTAAAATAGTGTTTTTATATTGTTCCCATTCGCGTTCGGTTTGTTTATCAAGTTTGGAAACAATGATGTATATGATAAGTGTATCCCAGCTGTCGACTGGTTCGCCTAACAGTTTTAATGCGCGTAAATTCTTTAATATTGTGTCGATTAAGTTTCTAAATAAATCTGGTGACTCCCTGGATATTGGTTGAAGTGTAAATAGTGCCTTAATATGATTGTGAACTAGCAATCGGCTGTTGTTAAATCTGTTTAATATTAGCTCCCATGCCACTGCATAGTTTTGTGCTGAGAACTCTAATGAGTCTATAACTAATGCTGCACTGCCCTTTAATGACGATTTAAGGTAATGAAACTTTTGTATGTTGCTTATTTGAGTAGATTCATGAACTAAAGACAAAAATATATCCCTGAACTCTAACCAGTGCTCACATGAACCGTCAAAGGTAGGAACTGAGATTATAGGTAATTTTATTGAATCGTTATGGCCTTGGCAGATCTTAGAACATGTACTATTTATTTCATCCTTTTTTAATATGCACTCAGCGCGAGCCAAAGTACTATAATAGATATCTTCAAATATGTCGCGTTGTTCTAGCTGTTGGTCTAAATCTGCTTCTAAAACCGACTCCTCAATCCTTGTTTGAAGCTCATTGAACTCGGTATAAAGGAATGTTGCTCCCCGTGTGCGTAATTGCAAGTCGGCTTGCGTTTGAAAAGATAAAATTTCGTCAGATTGAAAACCGTTAATGTAATTTGAAAATCTTGTTAGCCTTCCTTTTATAATAGCGCGTTTTTTAACTAACTCGCGTATTAACTGATTAATTTCCTCATCGTTTGTAATCGTTATTGTACAGGGCGATTTAGACCTAGGCTTCAAATTAGTGCTCATTTCGATAATTTGAAAAAGGGGACGTACTCACATTTAATACGTAGAAATAGCGTAGGAACTGGCACGGATGGGAGTATGTTGACGATTTCTTGCGTTTTTCCTGTCGAAACCACCGTATTCCCGTAGAGTTTAAGGTCGCTCGTTTGAAAGTCCGTCTCGTAGGAACAGTTATGTCGAAGCCGACACGAAGTGCTAGTCTTCCCTTTAGGTTTAGCGCATCGATGGAAACGACAGGTTTTTTGGATAATGTTTATATTTTGCGAATAATGTTACATGAAGAAATACCGTTGCTAATATGACAAGTTTTACAAAGAATTTTGAATTTTGACGTCTGACGGTTTGACAGCTGATTTTCAAACAGCCAATGATGAAAGGCCATCCACAGCTGCTGTTAACAGGCGTTCCGTTTTGGCCGCGACAATGGGTTTAATTTATTGGCATTCCACTACCTTATAGTTTGCGTTTGTAAAATGTTATATACATTTTCAATAAAGGTTTTGGTTAATTTATAAAATTAGGTGTTACTTTGCGAAGATCCAAAATTCAAATGTAACAATACAATTATTTTGCTATAATAAAAAAATTTGCGATAAAGTAAAATCGTATCGACAAATCGCGTTTTCTCATGGATTCTATCTTCCGATGATGCTTCGGTTACGAGGCAAAACGATTGTTGAGTTTGTGAATGTGTGTAGTGCTTGTATATTGATGCTGTATTGGAGGTTATAATGCATGTGTTTATCGGAACCCTGCATGTATCAGGTATGAAAGTCCACTCTACATTTATCATTATATGTATTTTCTATTTACTTTATCGCGGATTATAGCAAAACAAGTTTTAAAATGGTAAAATTTTAACCAATTATCATATCTTTTCATTTGTAGACAAAGATTCATGTTCTATTTAATGTACAGGTTATCTCTCTATAATTGCAGAAAATAAAGCTGTAGGTTGTTTTAAAACATGCGTTCTTTCTACTTAAATTCAAATTCAAAATATTCTTTATAACTTTTAAACAAGTGCTTTTGAATCGTCAACATCTACTGCTCGTTCGGAAATTTGTTCGTACCGAGAAGAACCAGCAAGAAACTCGGCGGTTGCTGTTTTTAAAGAATAATTCTTATTACTTGTCATTACTTATATGATAGGCATTTCGCAATTAGATTAGATTATATTTTATCCTTCTACGTCAGCCGAAGTCTCTGCTGGACATAAGTCTCTTTTAGATATAAGATTTTGTTCTGCTTGTATCTACCTCCCGCGAAGTTTTTAAGATCTTCAGTGACCTTCCTAGGGGGTCTGAGTTACTGAGTTTTCCGGTACGAAGTCCCTATTCCAACACTTTAAGACCCCAATCGGTTGTCCGCAATATTTGCCCCTCCTATCGCGACTTCAGCTTCTCGAAACACTGATCTATATATTAGACTTTGGTTTTTCTGATGTAATGATGTAATGTAATGGGTAATTTCTGATTTGATCACGTAGAGATACTCCGGACAAAGCTCGCTTCATCGCTCGCTGTCTGATTCTGAGATTTTTGGAAAGGCCCGTAAAAACATTTTAGTAATAGGCAATAGTCAAATAACATTTACGTAGTTGTTTAATATCCGATATTGGGTTCGCATCTGAGTATATCTAAAACTGTGAAAAAGGGGTACTCGAGTGATCAATAGTAAGAAGGGTCTTTTATGTGAGTAGGGTTTGCTTTTAGATAGCAGAGCTCGCTTTGAAGGCAGTCTCGTTAAGATTGTTGTACCGCTATATTCAAATTCAAATTCAAAATATTCTTTAATAAATTTAAGTTGTAATCTTCTTTGAATCGTCAACTCTACTGCTGGTTCGGAAAGCTGTTCCCACTGAGAAGAGCCAGTAAGAAACTCTGCGGTTGCTCCTTTCAAAATATAATTCTTATAACTACTTACATTTAGTCATCGTTGCCATGTGATATCCGGCTGAGCAGAATAAACCACCCTCATTTCTTACTGAGGTGTCGTAAAAGGCGAATAAGGTAAGTTGACCCACCGTGTGGTATCCGGTTGAGTAGAATAGACCACCCTCTTTCTTACCGAGGTAAGATTAAGGTAAGTTGACGTCAGGCAGGCGGCCGTAAAATACGTAGCCAAATCATGTGACAACATGTTTGTAACATATTTGTAACATGTTGTGCCGACCCCACTTAAAATAGAATAAGGGTAGGAGGATGATGATGCTTAAGAAGCTTAAGATGATGACTTACATTTCATTCATTACCTTGTAAGTAGTCAAGGAATGGCTATATCCACGAATTCTTATCATCTATATAATTCTTAACAAGCTTTTTCTATTAGCCTTCCTTTAATTTTTTTTAAATTGTAGTAAAAAAAATTAACGGCCTGTTACTATGCCCATTGCTGGGCTAAGGCCTCCTCTCTCCGTTTTTGAAGAGAAGAATTGGAGCTAAGACCTACCACGCTGCTCCAATGCGGATTGGTAGGTTACACATATCCCTAGAATTCTCTAGAGATATGCAGGTTTCCTCACGATGTTTTCCTTCACCGAAAACCGTGTGACAAATTGCAATTATCAATAAGACACATGAGTTTTAATAGAAAAACTCATTGGTTTGGCCCGGAGTTTGAACCCATGCCATCTCTAGATAGTCGCACGGTCTCACCGCTGGCTATCACAGCTTATTTTTTTTTTTAATTGATGTAATGGCAAAGCTGAAATTGATTGCGGAATTTTATTATAGAATCTCATACCCAAACCCACTAACGACTTACGCAATTTTGCAAGCCGCAAAGCAGGGGCCGCAAGCTTATGTCGGTTCCTACATTGTCAATTATAAACTTTAATACTACTTGAATTAATTGATCTCAGGGATTTACACATTAATAGTTAATACTAACGCCCGGATGGGAACCGAACATCCTCTCTCCAGCCTCCATAAATCTTAAATTTACCGGAAATTACTGTATCTATTAATCCATAAACTAATTTGCACACTAATTAGTTTGTAATGACAGCCTCATTACTATAGTTCTGACGTCGCATGATATGTATAAATTTTTAATTAGGCTGTCACTCGTTCCCGCGGGATCCCAACAGAATCTCAGTCAGAGCAATAATTAATTAACCTTATATATAACAGGCATTGTGTACTTATGCTTTTATCTTGGATAATTTATTTGTTTAAAATCTTTTGTTAATTATGAGGAACATTTATATTTCCGGCGCGAATCTTATGTAACTGACCTGTAGGCGCAGTGGGTAGTGACTCCAACTTCAGCTCGGGTCGCGGGTTCGTTTCCCGCCGAGGGCCAACAATTACTATTAACAATTATTTGGTTCTTCGAGCCTAGGTGTATATTAGTATTTAAGAATGTATTTAAAATTATATATGTAGTATATATATCAAAAAAGGAAAAGTTAAGATGCCTTATCGGTTTAAGGTATAACAAAACAATGTATTTTAATTACAGAAACAACTGCGATAGCTCAGCGGTGAGACCGTGTGACTCTCTAGAGGCTCTCTAGAGAGATGGGTTCAAACCCCGGGCACCAATCAGTTTTTCTTTTAAAACTTGTGTGTCTAGTTGATAATTGCAATTTATCATACGCTTTTCGGTGAAGGAAAACATCGTGAGGAAACCTGCATATCTCTAGATAATTCCAGGGATATGTGTAACCACCTATCAATCCGCATTGGAGCAGCGTGGTAGGTCCTAGCTCCAACCTTTCTCTCCAAAAAGCGAGAGAGGAGGCCTAAGCCAAGTAGTGGGAAAGTAATACTACTTTCCATTTTCCGTTATTTCTTTAACTTACTATAGAAACATCCATTTATGGTATTATGGACATTGCATTAATTAAAGTGGCTATCGACTGCAAGGCATAATGATTGATGAAGGAATGAGTGACTTATATTGTTACCTATCCAGCTAAAGGCGCGCCCAAGTTGAAAGAAACCATAATTATTGTATGTATTTATTGGCTAGCGATGGCAAACGGCCATTCTCACGTGACAATATACTATCCCACTGCTGGGCATAGGCCTCCTCTCTCCTTCTTTTGGAGAGAAGGGTTGGAGCTAAAACCTACCACGCTGCTCCAATGCGGATTGGTAGGTTACACATATCCCTAGAATTCTCTAGAGATATGCAGGTTTCCTCACGATGTTTTTCAATTAGACATAAGTTTTAATAGAAAAACTCATTGGTGCCTGCCCGAGGTTTGAACCTATGATCGTCTCTAGAGAGTCACACGGTCTCACCGGTGGGCTATCACAGACTCCTCCTCCTCGCATCGTTATCCTCATTGCTGAGGGTCGTGATCCCTAGTGCCGAGTGATCATCTTTTGGACAGTTGCTCTCATTTGTTCCTCGCCTTTGCCGAATGAAGAGCAACGTGCAGATTTGCGTCCAAGGCAGTTCGGATCTGATCAGTCCACCGAATTGGGCTGCGTCCTCGAGGTCTTCTGCCGTCAATCTTGCCAGTGACCATGAGTTGCTCGAGGATGTCACCTTCTTTTCGAGCGATGGAACCCAAAAACTCAAGCACTCTACGCAGGCAGATATATAGATAGAAATAAACCTATCACAGACAATAAACGATTAAATAAAATTTGTGCTCACGTTTACTAAATGGCATTTTAAGCGATATTGTTAGACTTATTTACTGTCACACTGCAGGCAAAGAGTCTCCTCTGTCAGTAATAAGAAAAAGTCAAGTTAAAACAGATTTTAAAAAATTAACAAAATTTTATATCCTTACTGTTACCTGTTGAGCAGTTCCTTTGTCTGGAGCCAACCCTGGCAGCATCATTAGGTCATGCTTATCATAAACACGCAGTCATCGAGACTGTACCGATATTTAAAATTTCAATTTAAAATTAGTAAATAATTTAATTAGTATAAACAGAAGAGCTGTGATAGACCAGCAATGAGACCGTTTGACCATCTAGTTTTTTTTCTATTAAACCTTATTTGTGTAATACATATTTGCAATCTATCACACGCTTTTCGGTGAAGAAAAACATCGTCACCTGCATTTCTCTAGGGATTTCTAGGGAAATGTGTAACCTACCAATTCGCATAGGAGCAGCGTGGCAGGTCTTAGCTCCAATTCTTCTCTTCAAAAACGGAGAGTACAGGCCCAGCAGTGGGATGGTAAAAGGCCGTTTTATTTTAATTTTCAAAGGAAATCTTATTGGTGTCCTTAAACCCGTGACGTCGTCAAATGGGCATAACGACTCAGGATTAATCATTCAATTAATTTAACATTCAAAGATTAAACTTTACTAATTTGAATTTGCACTTTACTGATTTGAAAAATCTATGTAATGCTATATGTAGAGTTTACTGTACGTTTTCACATCTTAGCCTGAACGTAATAGCATCTGAATTATTGAATTGGTAAAACTAATATTAGTATAATTTACAATACAGCCCACGCTTCATCGAAAACTCGTGTTTATTATACAAATAGACTCGGTTATTGAGAAATATCTCGATAAACAGCTCTGAGTTATCGCACTCATCAGAACGCCTCTTGGTTCACTCATCCGACAACAAATAGGGGATAAGGTAAGAGCACACAATTTTGGATTCATTAATAATAGATAGATAGGCTAATTACATAGGGAACCCTAAATTGAAGTACCTACGTTGCAGCTTTTGATTATTGCAAGACAATCAACGAACAACTAAATCAGCAGCCGTCATCGTGGTCATGCCGACTCTGTCGAGAAATAACACGAATTGTAGGTAAAATTAACTTTATGAAATAACATATTACAACTACTTGCGGGTAGAAATATAGTAAAATAAAATGTTTATAATGAAGAGGGTAGGTGTAGTGAAGAGCGCAGAGTACGCTGGGATTAGCCCGGGTCGCGCTGTACACGTCATCAGTAAACAAGATAGGACGTGCATAGAGAATGACTTCACCGCAGTGACGTCATGAACCCCGGCAATAAGTTCGCTATGAGTTATCGTTTCGCCCTTTATAGATTACATTGTATATTAGAGAATTTAATTTTCCAAGGCAACGGACTCTTCACTTTACGGTTTCGCAATAAAATCTTCCACTTCTTTCTTGATCCCACTTAGATCAGATACCTAGGTTAATTTAGCTATAGGATATTTGTTAAAGTATTGTTTTAAATAGATTAATTATATGTTTTTGTTTTTCTTTAACTCCTGCGATTGTCGCAAATTTAATTGGCTCATACATAGATATTCATTATTACGATTGTGATCGTGAGTGTGACTGTGAGTCGTTTATTAATGTGGCCGTGAAGTAATTGTGAGAGTGATATTGTGGGTGTGACTGTGAGTGTGACTGTAGGTGTGACCGATTACATTGTGACTAACACTGTAAGTGTAAGTGTGAATGTCAGTGTGACTATGATTGTAACTTTGTCTATGATTGTGACTTTGAGAGTGTTTTGAAAGAGTGTGAGTGTGACTGTGAATGCGACTGTGATTGTTATTATGACTGTGACTGTGACTATGGGTATGATTGGCACTGCGACTGAGTTTATGACTGCGAGCTTGGCTGTGACTGTGACATGCTTCATTCGTTGGTCTCGGTATTCGCTACTACATTAAATTTCTTCGATCCATACTAGGCGATTATACAGAAAGGTTCAAATTAGGTGTAAGAATATGCTTGTACGTAACGTATATTACAAAATTTAAGATTATTTGGTTTATAAAAATGCCTGGATTTGAAAATCGTTTAAACTTCACACAAGACTGCGTTATAATAGTGTGAAATTGAAAATCTTTAAAAGATTGACCGCCGAGTTTCTTGCTGGTTTCGATATCAGCAACATTCCGAACCAGTTGTAGCTTCATTAGTTATATTGATCCTTGACGATTCAAAAGTGTTAGAAAGAGCTTATTTGAATAAAGATTATTTTGATTTGATATTATTGATCACGGCTCCATAGAACTCCAAAGCATAAGAGTACTCTCTATTATCAGCCAAATAAAATGTCCTGTACTGGTAAACCAAATGGGTGTCATAGGCCAGCTATGGAGAATATAAAATACACTAAATCAAAAAGTCTTGGGTACAATAGGATTTGTTTAAGCCAAACTATTGGGCAGTTCACGGAAAATGTTTTGTCTTCATAGGTTGCTTGACTTATGGGTTCCAAACTAGTAAGCTTGAAATGAGAATATCTCCGATTCGAGTGCCTATAGTCTATCTACACACTTTTCCTTTTTATATACAAAACTTTGACCGGTCAATAAGCTATTGGAAATGTGGCAGAAAAGCCACAACCGACTAAAAGAAAGAATCGTTTTTTTACTCTTTACAAAAGCCCTTTACCGTGTAATTTTTTCCCGAAACTTCAAACGTGGCAAAAATTGCGCTTACAATACAGAAACTATACCGTGCAATATTTTAATGAATCTAGTTACCATAAAGAAGTCTGGATAACTTATTGATTTTCAAGAGTCTTAAGCGAACATCGATTATGAATTCCGATTGCACTCAACATCTGCTGACCGGAGATAAAAGTGAATCGTTTTCAAAAAGAATGATGCAGTTATGCCCCTACTGTTAATTCTTTTTGATATCTTTAGTGAATTATTGCAGAAATGTGATATTAAAACCTAAGTATGTCACAGCCGTGGCAATAATCAAGTGCCTTTTCTTTAGTTTTGTATAGTGGCACCACTGTAATGTGACCAATACCAGAGCGCAGGCTTGGTTTTGTAGCGAGAATTGTTCGTAAAAGGTGGAGTTCGCCACATTGAAGGCATCTAACCGATTTCACAGGCGCCCTAAGAGCGTCCTTAACGACCCTGACGACGCTCGCCCATCCCACAGGTGAAGCTGTAAAGCCATAAGGGCTAACAGCACAAGACAAATTCGAAAAAAAACATTGAAGGCAGTCTTGTTGCAAAACTTGGCTCATACGGACATTAGACGCTTAAGCGTCTAGATCGTGTCATCACTTGGAGTTTCGTTGTAAACGAGACTTGTGTGATTATTAAACACTCCCGCGTTTAGATCGTGTTTCAACTTACCTTGGTTGGTTCCAAGGCCAGCAGGTTCATGCATCGTTACTACGCAACTAGTATCATCAATTACTGTGTCGTTTTGAAGTTGCTTAGATTCCGCGTCTACCTAAATTGTTTTGTTATTAGAATACCCTCTACCCTACCCTCATACTCGTACTATAGTGGTGTTTGATGTTGTTCGGACAGATCCGCACCTACCCACATTGCGTTCCGTGTAATTAAAATCGAACCTCGGATAATTGTTATTCGTGAAAAGAGCAGCCGCTGGGTTTCTTGCCAGTTCATCTCAGTGGATGACAGCGTTCCGAACTGGTGGTAGAATCAATCTGGTAATAATTATAAATTACAATTAACTAAAACGTGTTAAGACTTGCTCGGCCCGTTCCTATGTTTCACAACAACACTCGTAAGTTGAAATGTCCAATTATGCTTCCCTATTGTTGTTTGTCTCTTGTTCTATCCTTGGTCTGCCCCTGATGTTCCGAATAGTTTATCATTTTATAAACGACTTATTTACTTGAGTCACTCGTTGGCGCGGGTAGAAGTGACCTTGCTTTCAGCTCCGCAGGTTGCCTTCCCGACGATGGCTAATATTTAAAAAAAAATGTTTAGTTTGTGTTAACTTATCCTTTCTTCCACTAGTTACACCAATATTAATAATAACCTCTTTAAACTTTAACACAAAAACACTCAGCACTTGTTCACGATCTCGCAGATATTCTGAGAGAGAGAGCCGTCCAGCGCTCCGCTTTGCTTATATATCCTCTCCTCGTTTCCCTTCCATTCCCGCTAGTTAATGTTGTCATTGTAAAATATAAGAATTGCAAAATTCATAATAGTAGTAACGCTAACATTTGTGTATATGTATGGTCGAATTATACGAGGTGGAGGGGTTGTAAAATACGACTAAGTTAAGTTGACATCAGGCAGGCAGTAGGTCGTAAAATACGTAGCCTAATCATGTGACAACATGTTGTGCCAACCCCACTTAGAGAGGGATAAGGGCAGGAGGATGATGATGATGACATTTATCAGTCCACTTCATAAGGGTTCTACTCTATGTTTAATATAACTTAAATATTTAGGATTACTGCAAACAAATACTTCTCAAACTTTCCCATTAAATTATTTTCATTAGACTCGCTTAGTGGGTGTAAATTTACTGATTTAAACACGCTGTGCAACATAAATTGATCAATTTTGCAATTCACTGTAACTTATTAGCAAGCAGGTTATAAAATTTGCAATACATTTTACGTTCTTTATTATTTCTATTCGACCATATAATAATTTTAATAAATTATTGAATTGTATTTTCTGCAAATATTTGGTGCATCAATTTTTCTTAACTTTTTATTTACCTTGCTATCCGCTGTGTGGTATGCGGCTGAATAGAATAGACCAGCCCTAATTTCTGACCAAGATGTCATAAAAGGCGACTAAGGTAAATTGACCCGCCGTATGGTATCCGGGTGAGTAGAATAGACAACCCTCATTTCTTAACGAGGTGTCGTTAAAGTAAGTATGCGACTACGGTAAGTTAACGTTAGTCAGCCGGTCGTTAAATAACTAGCCAAATCATGTAACAACACGTTTAAAAAATGTGTTGCTGACCCCACTTAGACTAACTCTAAGGGTATAAGAATGATGATATTATGATGATTGTATAAATATACAATAGGAAATACGCACACATAAACTTTAAAATATTTTGCGCTGTACTTTTCATTTTTACCCGACATGTCCATAAATGGCCGGATATTACCCAAAATCGATCGCAATATACTTAAAACCGTAAGCAACCTATTTCACACAGAAGCCTGTTTAAAGTGATGTTGAGCCCTAGATCGGTTTTCGTTAGCCTTTTCAGCTATTCCTTTTACATTTGAGATCGTTCTGTACGATATTCGAGTCAAATAAATAGGAGAAAAAATAAATTTTATAAGGTTAATGTTAATGTTAATAATTCCCACTCAACGCATTCAGGTTGCTTGACGCTAATCTTATTAAATACTAACTGTTCCTGCGGCTTCGCTCCCGTGAAAATTCACTAATTGATATTTTGAACATGAAAGTAGTGACAGGCACTATTACAGAAGTACCTTGCTATAATTCGCACGAGTTAAGTGAATGCATGCAAAGCTAATATGTATAAGCAGGTATCACAGTATTTTGTCGTAGAGCCTATCCTCCTGATGATGCTTCGGTTTCGAAGCGAAACAATCGTCGAGATTTTGGTGGTGATTGTGTGTGCTGCTTATGTGCATTGTTGCTGGTGGAGGGGCCTTGGGGTGCATGTGGTGACTTGTCCTGCATGTGTAAGGTGCGTAAATTTTGCCTGCTTCATACACATTAGCTTTGCATTCATTCACTTAACCTGTGCAGATTATAGCGAGATAGTTCTGTTATTGTGCCTGTAATATGGAATTCCGCAAAAAAACGCCTGCTTCTATGAATCATGAAAGTAGTGTAACTAAGTTAACCATGAGAAAGAAAAACATGATGTCGTGGACTTTTTGTAGATCTACAATTCTCCACAACATTTCTTTAATGTATCTCCAGTGGTATCCGCGGCGCACGCGATTAAAGCTTCCAGGCGAGTTTTTTCACAAGCGCGCGGCTTCCTCAGGACAATTTACATGAAAACCTTAATGTACTATTAACCTAAAGCTTTCAAAAGAATTCCACTACTTTTTAGTACAAACCGTACAAAAATCCGTTCAGTAGATTTTGAGAATATCGAACACATGTGGACAGACTTTTGGAGACTTCGTTATATAATAAGTTTTATAATAATAAAATTCCACCATCAATTTTAGCTGTGCCATTATAGCAGTCTCAAATAACTATTAAAAGGAGGCCAATACAGAAGCGATACGTAGAGTGATATTGCTATTGCATTATGTTTATAGGCATTGAAATAAGGAAATGGATCTAACTCAAATAAGTCTTGAATTAGATTGATGAATTTTCAATTAGGTCAGAATGAAAACATACCTGAATTCATTTCTTGCTACTTTTATAGTAATTGAGGAATTTTATATCGCAGGCTTATAATAAAATTTGAGATTTTATCATTTCCCTAAGATGAATTAACGCGGGATTGTAAAATGAAGTGATAATTTTCCTAAACGAATACAGTAATTTCGTAAAATGTCCATTCGTAATAACACAAGTGATAATTTAGTTCGAGCCAATTTTGGCGTTTAAACGTGCTGTCCTCGAAAAATTAACAGAATTTATCAAATTAGCTTTTACAAGCACATTTTAATCGTCAAATTGAAATGAAGCTACCACTGATTCGGAAAGATGCTCGTACTGGGAAGAACAGCAAGGAACTCGGCGGTCACCTTTACAAAAATAGTTAATAGATAACAAAAAGCACAGCAGATTAAAAAAAACTTAAATAATTTATTAGGCTTAGGAATAAGATATTACATATGGAGGTGTATTATTATACAGTATTGAAAATAATTTTTTTATCTTCTTCTTCTTTTTCTTCTCGTGCCATCTCCAATCGAAGGTTGGCAACCATCATGGCTATTTTTATTTTACAAGCTGCTGCCCAAAATAGCTATCGGGTACTCTTGCTGTACCACTGTCTCAAATTTTGAGCCAGGATATTCATCTTCTTCCGGGTTTTCTTCTCCCCTGGATCTTTCCCTGGATAATAAGCTGCAAGATCTGATACTTATTATTGCGCATTATGTATATTATTTTTTTATACTTCGCATTAATTATTTTTATATTTATCGCGGATTATAGCAAAATAATTTATTAAGAACTTAATTAAGATAAAACATTTACATAGTTTTGTGTAACACTTAATTCAAAAAATTAGCAATTTCAGTAAAAAGATGTAGCGTCTTTGTAATTTGACGATTCAAAAAAAATCCTCTGAATATATTCAATGTTTCCTTGCATCTTTTTAGAAAACAAATCCATAAAAGCCTTAGCTCACCTATTTAATAATTTAATTCGTTACTTTAGTATATTGTAAGTTACATTTAAGTAGTTTCAGGTTACATTTGCATTTAATTAGTCTAACATTTCGAATTTTTATATTACAATAGAAAATTTATATGAAAGATGTAAGTGGACGTAATATATTTAAAAAATAGTGCTTATAAAAGATACCTTAAATAAGGAGTTGTTCAAATTAGAATTTATTTGATGAAATACCGAAAGTCCTAATGTTCCAGCAACATATAAAAAAGCTCACTTGAATAAGGAATTGTTCGAATTTGAATTTATTTGATGAAATACCGAAAATCCTAATGTTCCAGTAACATATAAATCACGGCTCGTCGGAGTTACGCAGGCCGTAAAACGGACTTAAAAACTTTATCACCGGCATTAATGGATCTTACTGGCAATATATGTATTAAAGTTGATAAATCTGTTGGATTCGGCTGAAAGGGGACCGTAAATTACAACACGACATATATATGTTTCAATAAGATCCAGATGATCGTGAAAGGAGAAATTCAGGAACTATTTCACTCAAAAGTATTAAAGTAAGTAAGTAGTCAATGTGACATTTGTGCGTTATTTTGCTTAGAGAAAATACAGATGATAAATTCCTTCATTTTCGTCACGCAGGGGTCATCTCGCTAACACTAGATATGGCAAGGTACGGGCCTCGAGGCGCAACTCCTTGCCCGGGCTGGTCCTCGCAGGCTTGTAGCCTGGACCGTGTTCAGACCTGTAGGCCCAGGTCACCTAGGTGACCTGAGGCATGTCTAGTTCGGTGGGGGGACTGGGAGTGGTAGCTCCCAGACCGCGGTTTTTCGTCAAGTAATGCGAGGAAACTGTTTTGCCTGCCGTCTCAGAGATGTCACCGCAACGTTACCAAAATAATTGAGTAGATGGCGCTGCACTGCACTTTATAGTGACCCATTTAATAAAAACTACCCGGTGACCGAGTCTTTTAAAGAAAATTTAAAAGATGAAATTAGAATAAAAAAAAGAATCATTCGGATTAGTTTGATGATGGATTAGATCCCGGAAATGTTTATTTTGATCCCGCCCGTGGCCTACTGAGCTGTCTTCGCACATGACAGAGTAATTAACCTTTCTTTTCTAAAATGTTTTAAACATTGCGACATCTATTAAGGTTTTGGATAAAAATCCATTTATTTTTTTCATTGCTTACTCAGAGATAGCGATCGCGGCGACCTGAAAAGTACTTCTTAGAGGGTTTCAACCCCCTGATGTTTCTCTCTCAATTATTCTTACGAACTAACTAACGGGCTAACGAACGCACGGTTGCCTCAACTGACCTTTTATTCGCCCTACCCTATATTCAAATTCAAATTCAAAATATTCTTTATTCAAGTAAACTTGTAAACAAGTGCTTTTGAATCATCATCTACTGCTGGTTCGGAAAGCTGTTCCTACCGAGAAGAACCAGCAAGAAACTCGGCGGTTGCTCTTTTCAAAGAATAATTCGTATTATTAGTTACATATAGTTATTAATGTCTTGTACAGGGTCGAAGAGTAGCTATATCCACGCATTCTTATCGTCTAAGTAATCCTCAATAGTGTAGTAGTATTGTGTATTAGCCTTTTTTAAATAGTATTTTAAAATTGCTGTAATGGTAAAGTTAAAGTAGATTGCGGAATTTTATTATAGAATCTTATACCCAAACCCACAAACGACTTATGTACTTTAGCAAGGCGCAAAGCAGGAGCCGCAAGCTTATGTCGGTTCCTACTTTGTCTATTATATATATCGCCAATCTTTTTATATGTATATTCTTATGTACAAAAAATGTATACGCTTTTGAGAGAGCTTTGTCACAAGTTGTCACGGATCATCTCTTGCCGAGACTCGAATGACTATTAGATGTTGAATCTAGGCCGTTAGCTAAGCTAACGTGTCATGTACTGGGCTAATGTGTGGGGCGGTGATTGCGTGTGTCTTTCGGGCCAAAATAGATTGCGCCGTGACCAAAAAATTTTCGTGCGTTACCCAAACAATATTATTGCTGTCAGAAATGATATATCTTCTGTATTCGGAATTAGCTGAAAACTGAATATATATGCGTCCTATTCAAGAGTTTTCTAGCTTGAAGCCATATACAGTATACGAAGGCTATTTTGAAAAGTAAGACTATTGCAGACTATTGCAAGAATTCAGGAGATTCCTTAATGACATCAAAACACAAAAGCAACTAACCTTGCCCGTCATATAAGGCATTTTTGTATAGACAATTTTAAAGGCTGAAAATTATTATAACTTAATGCGTCTGCCATGTTCGGCTAACTAAAATGCCTCCCAGGACTACTAGTATGTATATTATATACATCCAAAAGTTTGCAACATTAGCACTAGTTAAAAACAAACATTTTCATTTTTTATTGACATTAAAAAATATATATTATAAAATTACATTAAAATTGACTATTCAAAAAAGATAACATGTTTTATATATCGGAATCGCAATTCAATGATATTGAAATAAATTATTTAACAAACTTTAAAGTCTGATAAATGACACTCAGATATGCTCGTAGTGTCACTATACCCTACACAGTTTGAAGAACATTGAAATCCTCAATCCTCAGGACTTAAGGTGCTATATTAGCCCCTCTGCACAAGAAGTAGAATCCCTTTTGTTTAAAGAAAGCGGCACAAGATCGTCTTGTGGAGATCCCTCGAACCTATGTCCAGTAGTTTACATCTATTGCTTGAGAAAAGAGCAAGCCAAGCAATAGGCAGGCCTGTGAGAGCGTCACAATAAAGAAAGAAAGAGAAGATGAAACTCGTATACTTTATCTTTGTCTAATCACACATAAAAGACAGAGAGATAAATACGACCTCATTTTCTTTCTCTTTATTGGAATATGGCACAATTTATTCTGGATTCCCTCATCTTGCATGATAACTGTATGGATTTATATAATTTATAGATTTAGGCGTTATTTGGCGGAGATCCATAGTAAAAAATTAATAATAAAATTATTTTGCTATAATGCGCGATAAAGTAAATAGAAAATATACATAATGCTAAATGTAAAGTGGACTATCCGTTTTTTCATACCCAATACATGCAGGATTCGTAAAAACACATACACAATTGCTTTGCGATTTTGTCGTAGAGTCTAGCTCGAAACAATTGTTGACTTTGTGATGGTGAACGTGTGTAGTGCTTGTGTTTTGTAGTGGCGGTGGTGGAGGTTTGTGCATGTGTATTTACGAATCCTGCATGTATCGGGTATGGAAAAACGGATAGTCCACTATATATTTAGTATTATATATGTTTTCTATTTACTTTATCGCGGATTATAGCAAAATAATTTGTTACTTTTGTATGGATTTATGTCGAATGTATCCACACATCGAAAAATGACATTTCTCTTTGTGTATTTTTATATTTCAGCTCAATTTACGTATTCGTTCGCGTAAAATTCGATTATATATCACTTGCAGGTGGTACATACCAGATACTTTATGCATGCTTTCAAATATTGAAAATTTAATGGCTCCTTAACAAAATACAGTGCTTTCCTTGTTACAAAATCCATTAGTGTGAGTTATTGGTGATAGCGTTTGGCCATTGTGTTAGAAACTTTAGTAAGTATTTATATCTTTCTGTAATCTATGATTAATAAATTATGGAAATACTAGCTGACCCTGTGTTTTTGTATGTTTTGTGCTTTGTGCAATAAAGTTTATATCTATCTATCTATCTATCTATCTGACCCGGCAAACATTGGCCATTTATTTCTAGGGCCATTTTAGTGTACACAATTAAAAAAATTAACAAAACTGTGAAAAAATAAATTAAGGAAAGGAAAACCCTAAGGGGTATGAAAGGTATATAGTAGCCGATTCTCTGACTTACTGAATATGCATATAAAATTTTATTAAAATCGGTCAAGCCGTTTCGGAGGGGTATGGTAACATTGTGATTCAAGTATTTTATATAAGATAATTACCGAAGCTAAGTTATAAGGCATTTTACGTTATTATAAACAAACTCTAGCGTTAAAATACTCTATATTTTACGAGTGTTTAACGCCGTTTCAGAAAAAAGTGCGGATAATTTAGCCCTACATGTTGCCTAGCCTGGCGTATTAGCTTCAATGAATTAACAAGCCGACTAGTTCAGTTTTAATGTAAGATTATATGTATAATGTAAGATGTTAGTTCGTTATACAAGCAATGGGCGTGGCAACTTATATTAATAAGCGGGGTTGGCACAACGTGTTACAAATATGCTGTCAAATGAGTTGGCTACGTATTTTACGACCGGCCGCCTGCCTGACGTCAACTAACCTTAGTCGCCTTTTACGACACCTCGGTAAGAAATGAGGGTGGTCTAGTCTACTCATCCGGATACAACACGGTGGAACTTATATTAATATATATCAAATATCGGCAAATAAACCCTGAAAGTGTAGACAAAGACAAGGTGTTGCATTTATAATATCATCATCATATATATTGATAAATAATTAAGTTTCGAATAAAGTATTAAGTGATACAAGTCAAGCTAAATATGCTTCAAAAATACTTTTTAAGAAATTACACGTATCTACTGTTGACCGTTGAGTAGTTTCCTCGTCTGGAGCAAACCATGGCAGCAGCATTAGGTCATGTTATCATAAACATGCACTGTCACTGTCACCGGACCAGTCTGATTTCAGCTCAATCGGACACCGGGAAGTGGGTCAAATTAAACTTGCACACCTTTCGCCTTCAAATACATACAAAGCAAGATCAAAGAGCTTTTAAAAAATGAATACCAGAACTCGTACTTGCCAGATACTATGTTGGACCGCGTAGTTCGTTTCGACAGAAGTTTAAGAAAGGCTTCTAATCAAATCAAAATAATCTATATTCAAATAAACCATTTCAGGCACTTTTGAATCGTCGAGCATCAATATGATTAATGAAGCTACAACTGGTTCGGAATGTTGCTTTTACCGAGAAGAACCAGCAAGAAACTCGGCGGTCAATCTTTTAAATATTTTTAATTGTACATTATTAAAACGCTGTCTTGTATAAAGCTGAAAAGATTTTCAAATCCAGGCTTTCTAATCATCCAATTTTGTAATATGCTTAACTTATAAGCATATTTTTTACACTTAATTGGAACCTTTCTGTACACTGGTCTAGAATGGATTGGGGAATTTAATTATAGAAGCGAATAGCGAGACCAACAAATGAGTTGCTAACTCTGCTGAGTCGCGACGCAGGTATCACAAGCTTTTTGTTAAGTAAGTTGCTCAAACTTCACAGTATATGGTAGATTTTTATGTGAGAATAATTGATGAAAATAATGACTGTAGTAGTCGGGAACGAAGATGCTTTTTGAGTTAGTGTAATATAGTGATAGTGAAGTATAGTGTTAGTGCCACTTTAAAAGAACACAAAAACAAAGTGACTCATATAGTAAGAACGACAAAGTAATGGGGCCTGTTTTTAGATATAAGTTAATTTATTAGTCTAAGTTAAAATTAAGGTACTTTTTAGCCTTAAGGCTAGTTTGTGACTTCAATAAAGTACTCCTATTGTGGATGTACTTTATAATTGGTGGAAAAAAATACGCGTACTGATAGTGATTGCATCGTGCCTTAAGAAAAATCTTCAAAAACGCTTAAGCTTTTCCCAACCGGATACGTCGAAGCGAAATAATAACAAACAAATATGCCAAAATAGATTTTAATTCCAATTCACATGGTTAAATATGTAATAACAATAAATATAAAGAACTCGACGCCACAAATCCACGATCACTCCGATAAATATAAATTCAATTGAAAAACCAAAATAAATAGCGCAGGTGAAAAATCACTACCGCCAACGCCAATTGCAAATAGCCATTACGAACCATGAAATAACGCGGAATTCATAAAGATTATCTGCTCGTTACGGTCGTACTGCTTGTAACGAGTAAACACGGTGAGGCGTAAGGGCGCAACTCGTCCAAGTTCCAACAGCTTAGGTAAAGTCTACGAGAGAGTAATCCTCGCGAGACTTATAACGTTCATAGAGTCGAAGAAGCTCATACCGGATGAGCAATTCGGCTTTCGCGCCAAACACACCGCGGTACAACAAGTACATAGACTTACCGAAACCATCCTCAATGGCTTCGCCAAAAAACGGTACACCGGTACTGTTTTCTTCGATGTCGCCAAAGCCTTCGACAAGGTATGGCATGCGGGTTTAATATACAAACTCGCAAACCTAGGCATTCCCGATATGCCTACTATAGTGACTGCTATAAATGTCTGAGCTTATCATAAGGAAAGCCAGTCTTGTAAAAATTTAACTAATACGGTTATTAGGCCGTTACGCTGCTGGATCCTGTCATTACTTGGAGTTTCATGTTAAACGAAACTTGTACGGTTGTTAAACACCCACGTGTTTAGATCGTGTTTCAACTTGTCTTGGTAAAACAAGCAGGTTCCATATTGTTGTTACGTTACTGTCCTTTCTAGCATCGTTACTTATTGTGTTGTTTAATATTGATTATGTAGATTCGTGTCTACCTATATTGATTGTTATTTGTTATTAGAATAAAACCTCAAATAATTATTATTCGTGATAAGAGCAACCGTTGAGTTTCTTGCCACTTCTTCTCAGTGGATGACCGTGAGGAGCGTTCCGAACTGGTGGTAGAATCGTCGTGGTCTAATAATTCCAAATTATTGTTAACTTAACCTGATAATACTTGTTTAACCTGTTCTATATGTTATAGCCGAACGTTTATCTTTTGATGTATAATTTGGTAACATTTTCTATGTGAAAACGTTAGAATCGTAAGTGTAATTTTCGACATCACTAACACTTTACAAGACTTTCATTAGACCCATAATAACCTATGCGAGCGTCACGTTCGCGTACGTTCCGATTTCAAGACTGTCACGGATTGCTTTATATTATTTTTGTAGGTCTGCAATTCTCTAGTACATTACTTTAGTGTATCTCTGCTAGTTTAAGCGTCGCGCGCGAGTAAAGCTCCCTGCAGAATCTAATCTTCTGGAAGAATTGCACTACCTTTTAGTAAAAACCGTACGAAAATCCGTTCAATAGATTTTGAGAAAATCGATCACATATGGCTGACTGCATGTAATCAATTTTCTTTAGGGGACTTTGTTTTATAATAATATAGATGAAAATATATAGTGCCGTACAAGAAACATTTGAAAATCCATATGCGTCGTTCAAAATGTTAAATTAGATTGGATATAAAGATGGCAACTTAAAAGACAGATATAATTTTTTTTTTTTGATGAAATGGTCAATAGTGTTGAAATAACCGCTGGCAATGGTACGACGCGATCCGATTGGCGATTTGCAAATACCATTTTAGCTTATTCCAATATACGCAATGATCGTTGTAAGATCTCTCGAAACGCATCGTTGCCAAAATTTACATGTTTGTCGACGTGAACTAGACAAATATTTGTTCGCGCGTAATTTACTGATGCTATATTTTGTTGTTGAATAAGATTTATTTCAACCACTTACATCTAGGATTTCTCCACTCAGTGATATTAAAAGCGTTTTCCAAATTCCACCCCCCTATACGCGTTCGAAGATGAAATTTATACACATAACAGTTACCAATAAAATAAACTATAAAAATAGGCTGATACAGAAACCCTATGTTGTCGAAGATTACATAGATGATTAGAATGTCTGGATTTAAATCTTCGATCTTAAGCAAGATCGAAATGACTAAAATGTAAAATAGATTTTGTTTTTAAAAGAGTCTTGCAGACTCTGAAAGTTATTCTTGTTACATAGGGCATAGAAAACAAAAGGTGGCGAAATTATAGACTCTAACAAATAGGCTCACTTAACTCTCCTTCAAGAAACCATTTACAAATTTAGAGCCATTTAAAGTGTAATACCTATATTACGTCAATACTGTTCTGGGTTATATGTCATAGGCAAAACACTCTGGATGGTTGTTAATATAATCCTAATGACTCGTTTTTATTTATTTTTTGAGAAGGTTTTCGGCTCTTAAAGCATTGTGGCTACCTCACGCGGGAGTACTGAATAACGGTACACAAATTTAAAAAATTTTACTGTCTAATAGTGTTTTTTATATATAAAACTTAATATAAAGTAACCTTGATATTCAGGGTCCTTGAACAAAACAGAGATGATGACGAACTTATTTCATTAATGATAATAGAAATTAAATTAATATTGATAACATATTGAATTTAATTAAAATAAAAAATGATTTAAATTAAATTAATAAAGGTCAAGAATACAATAAATTTCTACTAGACGACTTCAATAAATATAAACGATATTATTAATTATTATTTGGCAGTGTTACGATATATAGTTGCCATTATTCTAACTATGCGCTTCCACTAACTTGGCCCATAATCATATTCTTACCTTTAACCTACTCTATGGTCGGCACAATATGTCTACATCTTCGATTCTCCTCAATCATTCGTCAACTCTGGCATTACTCCTTTTATATGTATATCATTCTTCGCACAATCCATCCATCTTTTTTTCGACCTCCAGTCATACATTCATTATGAATGTTTATATTTAAAACTCTCTTGGTCACATGATTTTCATCCCTCATTACATGACCATACTAACTTAATCGCACTTTCAGACTTTCTCTAATAAACTCATTCGAATTCTATCAAATCTTGTCACACCTCACTTCGGTCTCAACATTCTCATCTTATTTGCATGCACCTTTCTTTTATCCTTTTCTTTTATTGTCCAATATTCTTCCAACATTATTTTGATCCATACAGGTCTAAGGACCATTTTATAAATTAAGCATGACCATTATAAGGAAAATTGCAAAACCTTGATTCTGAATTTATCATGTCTATTAGTGGCCTTGGACAATATTTGCCCAAGAATAGTTCAGGTTAGACATCAAGGCCACATAAAATATCTGCGTAAAAATCAGAATAAACTATTCGCTACATGATGACGTAATAATGAGAAAGTATTCAATTATAATAATAAAAAAATATGCATTTCAATGACTAAACACTTACAAAAATACATATAAAAATTCGTTATTGCGTCAGTTCACAGTATTGGTGAATGTATAGCGTAGTAATAATTTGATTGTGTTTTTACAATGTGCTGATATACTTTGATATAATTTAAAGCTTAAAGCATTGAAAAACAATTGCTTTATTGGACTGAATGATGGAGCTGTTTACGTCCCAATAGTGCCTCATATTTTAATATACTAAACAGCACATATAATGGACTCCGCGCACTCTAATATTATGTTTTCTATTTAAGTATTGTGGGTTTTTGCTGAATATTTTTGCTTCAATAAGGTGGAAATTGAATGGTGTTCAAATATTTCAGATTAGATTTGACGTACATATTGCCATAGATTTTATGTATAGCTATATAAGATAGTGACGATTCTCACCAATTATAATGACTATTTATACTAGTACATTGTCAAAGACCTCATAAATATCATAAAAATTTATATCACTTGTGGACCATTCTGTGTGATCTGTAGACCTTTTTTAGAAAATGAAAGATTGAAGAATGAAGAAGGCTTTGGGAAAACAGCCAAAATAAGATCTACAAAAAATAATTGTTTCATTAAATCAACAAAATCATAATTATACTAGAAAATAAGTCTTCTATAAATTGTTAGGGACAAATGGGAATAGAAGTCAATAAACATACTGGTATTAACACAGATTTACAGTTTTAGCGACTAAATGTCTAACACAAATAAAATGAAATAGATCGCGGAAATACAATTCGTTTACAAGATGTGTAAACCGCGAAAGTTACATTATAAATACATTTCTATTTTTTGTATAAAACATTTATCTAACACAGTGTCTCATCACATCATAGATAGAGTGCCGCCGTATATCATTTCTTGCCTAATAAATCGTCCAGCAAATCCTGGTTGCTCATATTAACGTCACCGAGAAGATTATTTCTTGACTCAACACGCGAATTACGTCTGCCTGAAACAGATCGCTTTCGAGCAACCGGAACATTATCTGTAAATACTTGTTCGGACAACATTTTAAAACTATTATTCAATTCTGTCAACGCCTCAGACGGTATATCACCGCCACCGTTAACAAATTCATTTAATTTGTCAACAGCTTGTAACTGTTCAACTATTTTGTCACCAGCAAACTTGGATTGGCTAAATTGCTTCATATGAACATCGATCACTTTGCTACTCTTCTCAATGTCATGAATTATGTCTTTGCAATATTTATCAATAGGTTTGCCTGCAACTTTCTTTTCAATATTACTGCGTTCACGCTTAAGTTGTGTTTTCTCACTTTCATCGCCAGTACTATAGCTGTTTAATGCATTCGTGTCTGAACTTGAACTATCATAGAAAGAAACTGTAGAATTTCGTCTACCTCTAGATTTAGGACGCTCTATAATAACTTCTTCATCGATGTGTTCTTCAATCGACTCCTCAGTTGATTTTCTTCTTAACGCACTAGTCTTTCTTGAGCCGGGTTCTTCATTATTTTTTATTTTATTCATTAGATCTGCCTTCATTGCTTCCATTCGTTTCTGCATATCTTCTGGGGTAGAATTTCTTAATTTATCTTCAACTATAGCAAGGTCCGCCATACCTTCTTGTACGGTTTTGGCGAGATCTATCATTTCATCTGACCCTTTGGAACTTATACGATTTTGGCTTGGTGTGGTCCGAGTGCTCGCAGTAGTACGAGACGAAATATATCGTGAGCGAGGTTCACTTGACGAACTTGTATCTTCCTCGTGGGATAACGAACTGCTGATGCTACGGGAGTTCTCACAAAGCTTGGCAAGTATATTTTGGTCCATTTGTGCTACCTGAAAGATATATTTACAATATAGAACCTGAATAAAAAAAACTTTTATAAATAACCTTCTTTTCTATTTTTATATTTTCGAGATTCTTAAACCCATCTACCATCATACCATTCAAGTGGTAGTGGCACACCTTTGTAGTAGGACCGAATGAAAAAAATTGCGATATGGTTAACATTTGTAATGCCATTATTTGTTACTTATTACTTTTATAGTAGTACTTAATGGGTACATTATCTTGTTGTGTATATAAATCAAGGTGAGATTTCCAAATGCAACGGGAATTTTTTTTCACATACTGGACTGTATATAAATGAAGTAGCTACCTTTATCCCATCCCATTATGCTATCCCAGAAGTTTTTGCGGGGATATGAAAGGTTCCCCGCGATGTTTTGCTTCACCGGAACTTTCTAGATTTTAACTCTCAATTACGTATATATTTCTTATAAGTATTTTCTAAAATAAATATAAGAAGAGCATTAAAACTTAGATAACAAACTATCCAGTTGAGTACGATTTGAAAAAATATATTTCTTCTTTCAATGAAAGTAACGTATACAGAACGCACTACGAATGCTGGGGTTCGTAAATATTCCTGCCGATACAGAACTACAAGCACATCAAATCGAGAAATCTTCAAGAAAATGATTACACATCTAAATAACAGTCTAACGGGTTTTTTGTATAACATTGATTTCCCCAACGCCCACTCTTGTAAATTATCTGTCTGCAATACATTCAACAGGTGAACCTTTGCAGCATAGTTTATAATCATTTCCACAGTCCCGATTTATCCGCAGCTTCGATCAAACATTAATAGTCATTTCAACAGATAAAAACAATTTATTATTTTAAAAAGTTCAAACGCTTTCATCACTCCTTTCGCCTTTGAAATTGAATACAGGAAGCTTTTCTTCTAAAATACAAACATATCACACATTAGGTCTTTCGTCGTTCTGGTTCCTGCCGACTTCTCTTCCAGTCTTGCTAACTGGTCTGGCCGTGTTCAAAACCGATGCCCCTTTAGTCGGAGATTTAACACCTCTGCTCGCCGCCGTGCTCAGCATTTTTTCTTTCATCTGCAAATACCAATTCTAATATGAATGTGATTATGGACTATGCTTTTATCCTGTTGCCGAAAGGAAAACAGGAATTTCGCTATTCATTCATGGCTTATACATTATAATGTATAAGCCATGAATTGCACCAAATTTTGACAATAATTTCACCTTAACACACACAATAATTTCACATTAATTGGATTAGCTGTTAGAGTGTAGCAAACAGACAGATATTCGCATTTATAATATTAGCATGAGTTAGCTTAACAAGATTTCTCAACGTGAGACGCATAAGGTCTGATGTGTTTTGATGAGTTTTTAGGAGAGCGAAAAGAAAATTTGTTAACTGATCAGATAAGTATGGTATAAAGGACCGTACTTATCTAATTAGTTTACATAAGTATAAACTTATTATAAAATAAAGTCCCCAAAGCTGACTGTCTGTATGTAATCGATTTTTTCAAAATCTTTTGACGGATTTTAGTACGATTTTTACTAACAGGTAGTGCAATTTCTCCGAAAGGTTTAGGTTAATAGCACATTCATGTAAATTGAGTTGAAGAGGTCGTTTTACAACAATTTTTAGTGGGGGTAGTTACAAACTGGTGTTGATTGTAGTTTAGACGGGGGAATAGGTATAAAAAGCGGTGTAGGGTATCAAAGAGCCAGTCTCCTGCCCAGACTCGAGCGACTATAACGTGCTAAACACAATTTCACACGAGCGAAGCCGCACGTAGTTCTAGTTACATATAAATCTAATTGACGTATTGCTAACATAATATATCCATACCTTTTGATTGCTCATGATTATAATTTAAAATTTACCTTATTAAGTTTTTTTTTAATCGTCACATACAACGCATTATGTAACTGTATCTTCGTAACTAATTAAATAGAAACATAATACTTATGATTGTTAGAAAGAGGTTGACAAGCTCAGACTGGCTATGTACAAAGATGAATTTGGTCGTATGTTCACATTCGACCTTATGCGTCTCACGTCGAGATTCATACATAAATAGAAGTAAAATTTAAACTCTCGTCTCAATTTATTTAAATAATACTAATATTGATGTGTATATTAAAATTTATTTCAGAACAACGCATCTGCGCAAAAGTTAAAGTCTCGCGCACTCCTGCGATCACCATTACCGCGGCCCGACGCGGATTACGATGGCGACGGCGAGGACGACGCAACGGGCGAGAGAGCGAAAACACCAGATTTGACAACACCATCAATTATAACACAACCAACGGATATGACACCACTTGACTTTGACATCGCAATCTTGGTGCTACCACTCCCAGACCCCCACCGATCCAGAGATACCTCAAGTCACCTAGGTGACCTGGGCCCACAGCCCCGAACACCGTCCATGCCACAAGCCTGCGAGGACCAGCCCGGGCAAGGAGGTTTGCCTCGAGGCCCGTACCTTGCCACATCTAGGGGTAGCGAGTTCCCACTGCTGGGCATAGGCTTCCTCCCTCCTTTTTGAAGAGAAGGATTGGAGCTAATACCTAACCACGCTACTCCAATGCGGATTGGTAGGTTACACATATCCCGAGAATTCTTTAGAGATATGCAGGTTTCCTCGCGATGTTTTCCTTCACCGAAAAGCGTGTTTTAAATTGCTTTTATCAATTAGACATAAGTGCCTGCCCGGGGTGAACCTATGATCGTCTCTAGAGAGTCGCACGGTCTCATCACTGGGCTATCACCACAGCTCACACACAGTGCATACATGTAATTTCTATTATGAATTTTATTTAGAGCGGCAAATAGCAGAGAGAAAACTGCGAACCTCTACCCGATGTTCGTCCGTAACAGTTTCAAAAGTCAGCAGTAATTTCGTCTAAATAATGAAGGCAGTATTTATTCTTTGGTTAGAATAAGAATTACGGCACACAAAAGTAGAATATGGGTACGTATTTTGACCACTAAATTCGAATTCAAGGTACTTGTACGAATGAATTTTCTTTAATTTGAAACGGCTTATGGTCTTAAATAAACTTTGCATTAGTATCCGTTCATAATCGACCGAGGTCCGATCCGTTAGATCGAAAAACATAATTTCATCATCATGCTTAGTTTAGTTAGCAAAACTTTTAATATCACTAAAACTGACGGTTTTCGTACCTATTTACATGTGTTTTTAGGTTATCTCGAAATTTTTGACCCTGAATTCGAATTCAATGGGTCGAAATACGTAACTATCGGTCCGGTCAAATTGCACTTTCCACTTTTTTTATGTGCCAGTATAATTTATTTAACTCTGAGAATATGATGGAAAAAAGATCGTCTTACCTCAATAATAGTGGACAACTTGTCGGCGTTTGTAATAGCCAGATCTAGGTCGTGCCTCGTGTCCTTGTGCTTATTTATCTCGGCCTGTAACTGGTGCTTGAAGTTTTTCGCCTCCAACGCAATTCGTCTTTGAAGCATGCTGATAGTTTCATTTTGCTGATGTAACTTAGCCGTGAGATCTGTCACTTGAGCTTGGAGCTTCTCGCGCTCGTGAAGATTCCTAGGATCAAATAAAGTAATAAAACTAAAGTAGTAAAACTGCTACTTTACCACTTTTAAACTTTTTTAAACGGAGAAACTACGGTTTATAATATTTAAGGATTAAACTGAATTATTACCAGGCCCAATTTATACTGGACAAAGTCTGATTGATGATGATAAGTAGGCTGTGATAACTTAGATACAGTTAGCTGTGAGATATAGCTGTGAGACCGTCCCCCCATTTAAGGGGGGGCCACGGTTCCAAACCCAAAGTAGCAATGAGTTTTCTGTTAAAACTTAAGTGATCTAATTGATAATTGCAATTTCATAATGTTTTTCGGTGAAGGAAAATAGTGAGAAAAGTTGCGTATCTCAAGAAAATTCTGGGGATTTGTGTACCCGACCAATCCGCATGGAGCAGCGAGAAAGAAAGAAAAGGAGAGAGAAGGGCTATGCCCAGGAGTGGGATAACAAGAGGCTGTTATTTTAAGGTCTGGTATTATTACTATGCAAGTGAACTTCAAGATGAAAAAAAAGTTTATTAAATTCCAGTTCTTTTTACCTATCTTTGCTCAATTCCAGCAAATGCTGATGCTCGTCTTTGAGCTGTTGGAATTGCATGTCTCTTTCCTTCAACTTCTGCGTCACTTCTTTGAACTGCTGTTTCAGTTGCTTGTACCTGCTCTGCTGTATCCGCATCTCCTCGTTGTGTGAATTTAACACTTGTGGCAGTTCTGCATTGGAGTTCTCATATCTGAGTGTCAATTTTTACTTTTTTAACTTAGGTAATCAACGGCTAGAAATTTTTTTTTTACGATTTACTTTAACGTCTTTTCTTTTCTTTGCTCATGAGGGTTAGACTTTATAGTCTGAAGGACTGGTCGAAGCCCTCATGATTATAGAAATGGTTCTAGGTTTTAGGCAGCAGGCTTATCAGTTAAGTGAATCATAGATTATACAATAAAATCCCGCAATCCATACTAGACCAGTCTACAGAAAGGTTCCATTAAATGTAGGAAATATGCTTATACGTAAAGCATATCCCAAAATTGAAGAGTATTTGGATGACAAAAACGCCTGGATTTGAAAATCCTTTCAGCTTTATACAAGACTGCGGTTTGACATTTAATGTTTTACAATTTAAAATGTTTAAAAGATTGACTGCCGAGTTTCTTGCTGGTTCTTATCGGCAAGAGTAACATTCCAAACCAGTTGTAGTAGCTTCATTAATCATATTGATCCTTGACGATTCAAAACTGCTTGAAAGAGCTTATTTAAATAAAGATTATTTTGATTTGATTTGAAAAAACATCAACCACACCTTATTTAGACTTAATGCGATTAAAACAGACAAACAATTAGTGTCAATTAGCATCCTAAGAAATCATTTACTTTTATTAAGTAATCAAATTCATTATTCTTATTTCTTACGTAACGTAACGTTTAGGTAATGTTTCTTCTTCACGGTGTGAGATAAAGATCTTTAGATTAAATTAGAGATTTAGGAATACAGATTCTTTTTTAATAGTAGAAATAGAATACAATTGTACCTTTGCAAAGCGATTTCTTGTTTCTTTTGTAGGGCGCGTAACACGCGATTCTCGTTACTGAGCTCCTAAAAATAATACCAAAAATAATTTATTATTTTGCTATTGTCACTTGCTATATCCGAGATTAGACAAAATCTTTGTTATGCTAAAAATAACACTACAAACTACCACTACCACACTACACATTCACTCAACAATGGTGTCACCCCCAACTTAAGCACCATCAGAAGATAGACTTTCACGGCGAATTCACGCTGTGTTACTATAAGCTAACCGTTTAACTCAGTCCTGGCTTACGGGGCACCAGAGCGCGGAACCTCTTGTATATCATGTTACGACCGCTTGCCGCTCAATCTACCTCAGTCCCCGTTCAGGCGATGACTGAGTTAAGCGATTAGTCTATAATCCTGCACTTATAATAATAAAAATAAATATGTGACAATTACACACACAGTCGTCTGTCACCAAAGTAAATATCACCTCACCGGAAATTTAATTCACGACGCCCGAAGCTGACGGCAGGGTCAGTGCCACCTGAGCCAATAGGCCAGTCATCAGTCAGATATAAGAACGAATTGTACTTCTAATACATAAAATTACAAAGATTTCCTTAATAAGCGCGAATCATAACAAAATTTCGAAAATTTTCAGTAATTCCGCAAAGTATAAATTCCGTTTTTTAAGTGTTTCATAGCAAATTAGTACAAACTTGCAAATGGTAATGCGCGTCAGCCAACTGGTTCTGCAGTTGCTTGACCCGGTGCGTCTTGGCGGAGAGCACGCGCTGCGTCACGTAGCGGTCGCCCTTGCCGATGGAGGGGTTGGACATGTCCACCAGGGGGTTGAGCCGTTTGCGCTTGTTGAGGAGGTTGAGGCGAGAGTTGCTGCTATACACGCTCTCTAGCGAATTCCTGGAATTTAATATCGTAAAGGGTTATCCATTTTTAAATGAGAGTTCAAAATCTAAAAACAAATTGCTTACAGTTAAGAGGGGGGAATAGGTATAAAACGCGGTGTATGTTAAAAAAACTAGCGGCCTGTTACAATCCCACTGCTGAGAATAGGCCTCCTCTCTCCGTTTCTGGAGAGAAGGGTTGGAGCTAAAACTTACCACGCTGCTCCAATGCGGATTGGTAGGTTACACATATCTCTACAATTCTCTAGAGATATGGAGGTTTCCTCACGATGTTTTCCTTCACCGAAAAGCGTGTCATAAGTTGCAATTATCAATTAGACACATGAGTTTTAATAGAAAAAACTCATTGGTGCCTGCCCGGGTTTGAACTCGTGTTCCCCTCGAAAGAGTCGCGCGGTCTCACCGCTGGGCTATCACAGCTTCGGTGTAGGTTTTCAGAGATAAATTCTGCCAATACTCTAGCAATTATGAGACGCTTTGATATTACTCGCGAGTGATTAAGTTTACTTTCTGATATAGCTAATGTGATAGATGACAAAAGTCATTGATCACATTATTTTAATGATTTATGATGATTTAATGAGCTATTTAATCTGTCAAAATAATTTTAGAAAAGTGTACTGCCGAGTTTCATTCCGGTTCTCATCAAGACCACCTTTACGAGCCAATCAATGATAGCTTCATTATAATTTGACAATTTGTGACTCGCTTACAAAGGTTATTAAAACTATTAGAGATTATGTTTGATAATAACGAAACGCGAATTTAATTGTAACCTGTTACAAAATAATTAAAGCTGCTTTAATGTATTGAAATAACTTATTATAAGAAGGAGTGCTGAGTTTCTTGCTGGCATTTAACAGTAAAAACACTTTTCCAAATCAGTGGTAGCTTCATTACGATTTGACGATTCGAAATCGCTTGGAAAGGCCAATTTTGATTTTGAATTCGAAAGAGACTCAAGGGGCTACAGTAAAATGTATTTGTAAATTTACAATACCTTTGTTCCTTTCTTTTATCTTCTGGCACCAGACTCAGCACTGACATTATTGTTAAATAAATTCCATTTCCTGAACGAAAACAGAAAAACGGATCAAAAGTAAAATAGAATAACTCGTTATGTTTCTCGTTGCTATGGTAACCAAATCTATCAGTCTGTGCACAGATAATTACCAATTTTAATTATCTTCGTACTGGCCATTTGATTCAATATCTAGCTATAAACTTGTTCTTCCGTTCCCGTAGCAAAAAACGGATTTTTTTATCCTATATTCTATTTTAATTATTAATGATAATGATAATTAATTTTAACTCTGATTTTTAGTTACCTTTTTCACCTGGTAACCAAAGACTACAGTGTACATATTGAAACTGGTAACTGTGCAGGTGTCACCGGGCAAGCTCCACAAACAGGCAGGTATTAAAAATACATGAGACTACTTAGAATTGTAAGATCTATGTGCTTTAGAAAATATTTGGTAAAAAAAAAGGTAAAATTTTACCTCTCGAAAGTACCAAGCTAGCATAAGGTATACACCGGTTAGCTATCTCTCTTGCGTATCAAAAAAAAAAAAAAAAATAATACACCAAACAAACAAGTGCAAACAACAAACTTCCTTAATTCAAAACTGTGCGATTCTTGACGCGAGAGTACTAGGCGCACATAAAATGAAAGGTAGCTACTTCCAATTATTAATGTACATAGCAATAATGATTAGCTTGCACACACATGTAAGTATCAACTGAGGTCAACGAATACTGGGCGCTATCGAGGATTTCATATAATTATTTGTTCCGTCCAATACGCGCTGACACATATGAGTAAGAAATCAGTTTAGTATTTTTTACCAAGTGACGAGTTACAGAGACAGAATGAGGCCTTATCTTATCTTATCTAATTTTGGGGACGCCTGCCGGTACAGGACGGGTGGTCAGCTCCAATACTGGACTATTCCACCCATTTCCCCTTGTTGGGACAAGGGTTTCACTGTTGTCCCGACAGTGTCACCTGCTCTAGCCTACCTGTTGCTTTTACAAACCTTATAATATCCCTGAAGGAGATATTTGTTAGGTCATCAGCTTCAATTTCGTCCTTACCTAATATCTCCCATCCTACCAGCGAGTACATGGGGCACTCAGCCATAAGGTGGAGACTCGTTTCTTCTTCTCCACACTCTGGGCACGCTGAATCTTCTTTTATTCTCATTATTGACAAGTGTCTGTTTAACAGGCAATGCCCAGTAGTTATGCCTGTTATAATTGCCACATTTCTTCTGCTTTGATTGTCGAAATGTTGTGTTTCTCCATCTAGTGCTCGATTCTATTTCTATTCTTTTATCTATGACGCGCTTTATTATCGTGTTAGAATGAGGCCTAGTTCCATAGATGTGTGTAAGAAATTGGTCTCACCAAGCTGCAGGTGCACACATGTACCGAACGATTACTCTTCAATCGCCATACTCCTATTATTCCTTATTAATTTTAATCAAGAATATTTAAAAATATTTTTACAAAGAAAAAAAAACCAATCTTTCTTAATCTACGTTTATTCTTAACAGAGGTCCAGGGTTTCATTATGTAAACTGTAATGTTTGGTCCGGGGGGAAGAAGAACATAATTATGTACTGCCTATCTGTTTGCTGTGATAGCCCAGAGGTCAGGTCTAGAATCTTGGGGAACACGAGTTCATACCCGGGCAGGCACCAATGAGTTTTTATAATAAAACTCATGTGTCTAATTGATAATTGCAATTTATCATACGCTTTTCGGTGAAGGAAAACATCGTGAGGAAACCTGCATATCCCTAGAGAATTCTAGATATATGTGTAACCTACCAATCCGCATTGGAGTGGCGTGGTAGGTTTTAGCTCCAACTCTTCTCTCCAGAAACGGAGACAGAAGGCCTATGCCCAACAGTGGGATGGTAACAGGCCGCTACTTTTACTTTTTAACTGTTTGCCTCGTATCGGTTGTTCCATTAAATTATTCGGCGGGTAGAAAAGACAAAGGAATTAACAAACTGACCTCGATTTTTTTGACGTCCGAAACATCGAATCGTTTCTGTCTAAAAGTACCAGGACTGTAGAATAGCACAGGAGGTATTCGATGAGCTACAGATCGTAGTGTGAGTACACGCAAACACACCTATCGTCCGTCCAATAGCTGACGTAGCGTGGTTACGTTCGTAGAATGCTACGGATCTGGTAGGCGTGCTAGAAGCGGCTACAAGAACATAGTTATACTTCTGTATAACTATGTTCTCCTGGTATTTACACTGATGTTACTTATGTTCAATTTTATTTGTTAAAAAATACTTTAAAAAGCTTAAAGCTTAGCTGTTTGTATGTGATCGATTTTCTCAAAATCTACTGAACGGATTTTTGTACGGTTTTCAGTCAAAGATAGCGCAACTCTTCCGGAAGGTTTAGCTTAATAACATTACAGTTTTACGTAAATTGTGTTGTTTAGGTCGGGTGGATATAAAACTCGCCTGTAGATTTAAGTCGCGTGCGCTTTGTAAACCAGAAATTCACTGAATGTACTAGAGAATTGCAGACGTACAAAAATACCACAACAAAAGTCCGCGACAGTATGTCTCTATCTCTTATGGTTAAATTACAATAACCACTTTTGTGTCTATTGTGACATACGCAAGCACAGCTAGTTATAAAATTGTTTGTATACACGTCTACACTTTGCAGAGGATTATCCCAGGGGTTGAAATAAAACACACACAAAACAAAATAATATACTTAGACAACAGTGGACTGTACATTGGACAATCGTACATATAAATATTTACATTAAGGTCGATTATATTTAAGTTATTTAACGGTTTAACTGAAGTCCATTCCGCAGGGCGTTATGACGTCATCGTGTCGAATATAAAAATACTTTAATTTCAACAGTAAACTATGAAAATTGATATAAATATCAAGATCTTATGAACCAGTAAATCGCCGGTTCATAGCTAATGCGTTTTCCATAAAAACTAATTTATATTTACAATTTATCACGCCCTCTTCGATTATAGAAAAAATCGTGAGGAAATCTGCATAGTTTAAGATAATTCTTGGGATACGCATTTAAGCTGCATTGTGGGTCTAAGCTCGAATCATGCTCTCCAAACCTTTCCCCAGTAGTGGGAAATGCCGCCGCGTTTTAACTTTTCACTTATTATTATGCTTTTAAATATAATTACAGCATATCCCTATATTTATACCTTTACGACCGGTAAATAATTTAAAAACAAAAATATATTATTTAATAGTTAAATATGGGACAAATGTGATAACTTAATATATACTTGTGTTACAGATTGTTTTTAAACAAATGTTAGTTCTCGGCAGAAATCGAACCTGCGACCCGCGAAGCTGAAGGCAGAATCATTTCTATCTACGCGAACAGACCAGTTACTATTTATTATGAATGATTGAATATATAAATATAAAACTAAATGTTATAGTTTATGTCAAAATTCCAATCAGCTGAGACATCGATCTCCTTAAAATAAAAAAATTTTCAACTAAAATATTATATAATACATAAAGATAAGTAATTTTTGTAAACGATTCTAACAATGAGGTAGATTCGCTATAAAAGTAACTCAGTGAGAAATCAAAAATATCATGAAATATGTTCAACCCACCAACCCAAATTGAAATAGGGTGGCGTGTTTATTACGTTATCTGATACAAGAAAACTTAAGTCTAATATTGGAATATGATATATATAAATGAATGCAAAAAGATATAATTTCATAAATGTCCAAAAAATATATACCATTCGATTTTCGGTTGTACTAATACTTATAAAAATATATCACACGCTTAATATCAAAGTGACTTAATTCAAAATTAGTCTTAACTGAGTTAGAAACATTCACTTCAATGTTAAACATGCGATATATTCTACATACATAACTCGTAGGATACATTCGTCAAACAAAATCAATAAAACTAATAAGCACACTCAGTGTTTTTTTTTTCATGAGAATTTTTTTTTTTCTTAATAAAATTTTTCATTAAAATGAAGGTATATTTTAAAAAAAAATTAAGTCTCGTGTGTTAACAAACATTTCAATTGAAATTATTTTCGAATTTTGTAATAATTGATTCGCACAAAAACGAACTATGTGTTTATTTATATAATTTCCTTATTCATAAAGACTATCATGTCTAAGTTCTTCTATACAAAGTTGTATAATATCATTACTTTACTATACAATTGTTATAGCTTATTTGTTATGAAAACAAACATTTGTTCCAACATTTTCTACAAAATGTCCTATATATACTGTCTCAACACTACATATATTTAATACACTATTTTAAACAATTGTCCCTGTGTTAATGATTTTATTTATTATATTAAATAATATTTACAAGATTTAATTATTTGGTTTATAATTTATTTTATTTTCTCATTTCTTTATATTTGCTCATTTATTTTTATTTATATCTAATTAATACAAAAACAGATAAATGATGGATGAAAAGTAATTCCTTAACTAGATAAAGAACTAATGATAACATTCTTTCCAAGATTATCAACTGTATTTGACAATCTGACAAACTTTTAAAGATACACTTAGCAAATGTTTGAAAAAACATTGCCTCAAATACTTTGTATTGTATATTTATTGTGATAAAAATAAAACATTAACTATCTATAAATAATAACATTCTTCATAGTTTACAATCTGAGAAACTTTTGACGTAACGTTTAGCAAATGTTTCACCCAACATTGGCTCGTATATTTATTTTGATAAAAAGTAAATCCTTTAAGTGTCATTCGATTTAATATCATCCGTATTTAAAATCCAACATTCGACGTGACATTTGGTAAACATTTGATCAGACATTGGCCCACATTTATTAGGATAAATGTGGATATGTCACATATAATAACATTCGATGTAATACCATTAGCCGTATTTTACGATCTGACAAACATTCAACGAAACGTTTTGTAAATGTTTGATCAAACATTGGCTCTTATACTTTATAATATATATTTGTAGACATTCGATCCAACATCATTCGATACACAATCTAACTTACAACTTGAGGTTTGGCATATGTTTGAGCAAACATTGGCTTATATGATACCATGGATATTTAACAACATTCAATACAATATCATTAACTCCCTTAACTCCCGACGCATCGTTGGCATATGTTTGGTCAAATGTTGGTTCTAATGTTGGTCTATATTTTACGGCGTCGGCAGAGCGTCTCTATTTTGCTTCTCCCACAGCCTGTAGTACAACGAGGACTTGTTCTTGATGAGGTCGTTATGGGACCCCCTCTCTGAGATAGCCCCGTTCTCTAGCACCAAGATTTCGTCAGCATCCGCGACAGTGGACAGCCGGTGCGCTATACAAATGGAGGTCCTGCCTATCGTCGCAGCTTTTAGGGCTTGGAGGATAGTCTGCGAACAAGGAACACCCTGGCTGGATATGGGTTTCATGAGAAAACTTAGGAGATACCAAAAAATACAGCAACATATGCTTTGGAGCGTCTACGAAATTAAATAATAAATGAAAATTACAAAAAAAATATGAGGGTACTTAAAACTAGTATCGACCTTAAGCTTTTCCAAATTAACACTAGTAAGGCGCTTTTTAAACCAACGAGCTAATAAAGCCCTTCTAACTGTCGAGCTAAAACTTTTAAAGCTCAAATTGGCTAGCTTTTCGAGCTTTCGAACCACCTATGATTGGAGTAACGTAAAAAGTAAAGTAACAGCCTGTTATCCATGCCAATCCCACTGCTGGGCTAAGGCCTCCTCTCTCCGTTCTGGAGAGAAGGGTTGGAGCTAAGACCTACCACGCTGCTCCAATGCGGATTGACAGGTTACACATATCTCCAGAATTCTCTAGACATATGCAGGTTTCCTCACGATGTATTTCTTCACCGAAAAGCGTGTGATAAATTGCAATTATCAATTAGACACATAAGTTTTAATAGAAAAATTCATTGGTGCCTGCCCGGGGTTTGAACCCATGTCGTCTCTAGAGAGTCGTACGGTCTCACCGCCAGGCTATCACAGCTTATGATGATTGGAGTATCTCTACGAAATCAAACAGCAATCAGGAGTTACATTACAATAAAAATACAATAATGAGCTTACGCTTTTCGAAATTAAAGTTAGTGTAACAAAGTAAAGAATTTCGAACTTATGATCTTATGCTTTTCAAATTGAAAGCTCGTAAATGGATAAAGCTTTACGAGCTTAAAACTAGTAATTGGCTTAAGCTTTACGAACTAAAGCTAGTAATTGGCTTAAGCTTTACGAACTAAAGCTAGTAATTGGCTTAAGCATTTCGAACTTAAGCTAGTAATTGGCTTAAGCTTTACGAACTTAAATATTCTATTTAGTTTAAGCTTATCATGCTAAAATTGGTAAGGCTTAAGCTTTACGAACTTAAAGCTAGTAATTGGCTTAAGCATTACGAACTTAAAGCTAGTAATTGGCTTAAGCTATACGAACTTAAAACTAGTAATTGGCTTAAGCTTTACGAGCTTAAAGCTAGTAATTGGCTTAAGCTTTACGAACTTAAGCTAGTAATTGGCCTAAGCTTTACGAACTTAAAACTTCTATTTAGTTTAAGCTTATCGAGCTCAAATTGGTAATTGCCTTACGGATTTCGAGCTTAAAGTGTTAATCTGCTAGTGTGGTGATTATTGGTGGTAATTCAACTCACGTGCTCGGTGATGGAGTCCAGGCTGGAGGTGGCCTCGTCGAAGATGATGATGGGGGAGTCCTTGAGGATCGCGCGAGCGATGGCCACCCGCTGCTTCTCCCCACCCGAAAGCTTTAGCCCGCGCTCTCCCACCTGGGTATCGTACCCCTGGAAGAAGATACGTATATGTCCTTATATTTCCTCAAATCCTAGTGGTGTCAAAAAAAAGCAATGTTGTTAGGATAAATAAAGATAAATAGCGTTCAATGTTATTACCCTATATATAAAATAAGTAAAGATAAGGATAGTCTAGATCATGGATGCACAGACCGCGGCCCGCCAGTCGAATACTGGTGGCCCGCCGACAGCAAAAATAATACTCTCGTACATTCCGAAATATCGAATTCTATTCCAAAACAAAATATGTTCGAAAAGTAATTTGAATCTCGCGCGCGCGCTATTTGGATCTAGCGCCCAAAAATGCTAAGTCAAGTAACATCGCTTGCCGCCTTTATATAAAGTTCAAAATAGTAGAGAAATCAAGAATTTCTATCGCGGTGTGTGCAAGCGAGATAGAAATAGTCACGAAGTCCTGATTGCTCGCGTCAGTTCGGTTTTAATTTGAGTGAAGTGTCAACAGAAAGAAATAAGCTCGAAAATACAAAGCGAAGTATAAGTGATTGAGAATAAGTGCAGTTTAATAGTGTTTTGGGGAGGCAATAGTTCTAGAGTAGATTTTAACTCTACTGGCCGGTGTCATATATTTTGATCCACATTCAACGTAGATTTCCTGTTGCAGTGTTAACCCGTCAAGTGCCGTGTATAATTTTGTTGTGAAATCGTAAGTAGAACTCTGTCATTAATAAGTGTGGTGACGCCAAGATGGGTAGATTTTTTACTGGTCTTGACAAATGAGTTATTTATTGACTTCCACATGTACCACCTGGGGTGCTAATTTGTTTCGCAGATACTTTGTCTTTTCCGGGTAAGTTGTTCCCACGTCTGCGTCCCACATTTGGTGCCTTTGTTGCACAATTCCGCCCCCGCCTCCTTTACCCTTTTCTTCCCTTAGCGACCCTTACGAGGTTACGCATTCGCACCGCAATATTCCAACGCATCGCACACGTATCCTCGCTCGCTGTGCTAGATGTAACGCACCCGCACCTTTATATAACCTAATTTATACTGTCCGCATTCCTTCCCTTCCTTCGTCGTGTTATACTGTGGGGCTGACCGCAACAACATCCTGAAGCCTGAAGAGACATCAGCAGTCTTCAGAACGGTAAGTGAAGCTTTAATATTAACCACTTGTCGAGATTAGTAGAATCCAGAACCCACAGCGCCGCCACGCATTATTTAATTACGATTACGATCCCGCTGGACTGTGGCTATTTACACGCCACGCCACAACTAAGTGTTTCCCTACCTATTTAATCATATTTAATCCAATTTAGCTTTAATATTGGCCAAATATTAAAATAAAACAAATAAATTACTATTTTTATCAGAATTTCTTTAACTGTTTAATTACTTCATTATTTCAGATATAAAATCTGTATAAAAATCTTAAAATTTCTGAGGAATAATATTCAACCAATTATTTTTGATAATTTAAAAAAGGATGGGTAATTTAATTAGGTACTGTAATTGTTTTTAGGTGCTTTGTTAATCCTAGCCAGGATTAGAACGCAACATGGAGAAGCCAGGACCTAGTAAAAAACGTAAGGTTAAAGATGAAAATCGGCAGTTTCAAGAAATTTGGACTGAGAAATACTTTTTTGTATGGTCGCATAACAAAGTCGTTTGTTTAATTTGCAAGAATTCTGTTGCGATTGCAAAGGAATATAATGTAAAAAGGCACTATGAAACGCAGCATCCTTCTTTTACCAAGTTTACAGGCGAATTAAGAAAGCAAAAAATGTTGTCTTTAAAACGGGAGCTTATTGGTCAGCAAGCTATGTTTACAAAACCCATTCAAGATTCAGAAACAGCTACAGAAGTTAGTTATGAAATTTCTCGAATGATAGCAAAGCGAAGTCGCCCCTTCAATGATGGCGATTTTGTAAAAGAATGCATAGAAATTGCCGTTAAGAAAATGTGTCCAGAAGCAGCAAAAAAGTTTGAGAAAATTCAACTGAATCGTATGACTGTCCAAAGACGAATTATGTCTTTGTCAGGTAATATTGCGGAACAATTAATTGAAAAAACTACGACCATTGAATTTTTTTCATTAGCTCTCGACGAATCCACTGATATTAGTTCCACAGCTCAACTTCTCATATTCATACGAGGTGTTACTCAAGATTTTGAAGTCTTAGAAGAGTTATTAGGAATGTGTTCATTGAAAGGTCAAACCAAAGGAGTTGATATACTCAATGTACTTTTGGATGAGTGTTCAAAAACTGATTTGGACTTATCAAAATTATCGGGAGTTGCGACTGACCGTGCTCCTTCGATGATTGGTGTTAATTCCGGGTTAGTTACTTTGCTGAAAAAGCATCTGCAAGTAAAAAACATAAAGGCTGAAGATCTCATGCAGTTTCACTGCATTATACACCAGGAAGCCCTCTGTTCTAAAAAAATTGAATTTCAAAATGTCATGAAAGTGGTAGTTTCGACTGTATATTTCATAAAATCTCGAGGACTCAACCACAGACAATTCAAACAATTCCTTGATGACATCGAAAGCGAATACGGAGATTTACTGTATTATACAGAAGTAAGGTGGCTAAGTCGTGGATTGACACTGGAACGATTTCTAAATTTAATAGAAGAAATTGGAATATTTCTGGCGGAAAATAAAGGGATGTCCCGGAACTTAAAAATCCTGATTGGTTGTGTGATTTGGCTTTTTTAGTTGACATTACAAATCATTTGAATGTCTTGAACACACGGCTTCAAGGTAAAAATCAACTGATATCCCAGCTCTACGCTCATGTATCATCCTTTCAATGCAAGCTGACACTTTTCAAATCACAATTGAATTCTGGAAATTACAATCATTTTCCGAATTATAAGAAAATGGCAGAAAAATTTAACAAAACTGCGCTTAATTTCAGTTATGTAGAAAAGCTAGATATATTGATTCAATGTTTTCAAGACAGATTTTCGGAGTTTAAAAAAGTGAAACCTCTGTTGGACATATTCAGCAATCCTTTCACGATTTCAGTTGAGAATGCTCCAGAGTCAATGCAGTTAGAAATTATCGACATTCAAAACGACCAAGATTTACGCAACAAATTCAACGAAGGAGACTTGCTGAACTTTTACCGTTGCATTGATAAAAATATGTACGAAGAGTTGCGCATAAACGCTCTGAAATGTGCCAGCTTGTTTGGTTCTACCTATATATGTGAACAAACTTTTTCAATACTCAATAATAATAAAACAAAAAATCGAAACCGCCTTGCAAATGAAAGTTTGGAAGCAGTTTTACGTGTTGCTACAAGTAAATTTACGCCAAACATAAAAAAGATTGTAAGCACTATGCAGTGCCACGCTTCCAATTAATTAATTCTTTTTCAATTTTAATAAATTATTATCAATTCTTTATTGTCTTTAATTACCTATACTTCTGGCGGCCGGCCCGCCCAGTTCATGATTTGCCCGAGTGGCCCCTAGTCTTAATAAGTCTGTGCAACCATGGTCTAGATAGATGTAGTTGGGCATCCCACCCAAGATAGTGTGAAAGGTTAGAATAAAAGAAAGATAAAGTATGCAGAATGAAAGATGAGTACAAGCGAGAACTGGTATAAAAGAGAAAATGTTGACAAACATAGGCTCCGTCCCCCCATGATGGAGGTAGCAGAATTTAAAAAAAATTGGGTAGATCCGCACCTACCCACATTAAGTGTTCTGCGTTTTTATTATCTACCCTCATATTATTACTATTTCTTTTAAGAGCAGACACTGAGTGCCTTGCCAGTTGCTGTTAGCGCAGATAGTTGCAGTGGATGATAGCGTTGTGAACTGGTGGTAGAGTCGATTTAGTAATATTTATTTATTAAATAAATGAATATATGGGACACTTACACACACATTCGTCCGTTCCCAAAGTAAGTAACTTAATACTAAAGACAACTGGTAAATATACTGCATATATAATTTTAAATACATACTTAAATACAAATATACACTAAGGCTCGAAGAACCAACAAATTGTTTATGAAAATGTTGGCCTTCGGCGGGAATCGAACCCGCGACCCGCGGAGCTGAAGGCAGAGTCTACTACTTACTGCGCCAACGGGCCAGTCATTATTAGTTTATTAGGTAACCCTAAAGCGTAGTAAATACTGAATAGAAAAGACCACCCTCATTTCTTACCGAGGTGTAAATATCTAGCCAAAACAAATCACAACATGTTTAGGGCAGATGGATAATGATTAGGTTTTTACATTGTTTAAATTTTTTAATTTTTTAATTAATAAATAATAATTTTTAATTAATTGTCAATAAAAAGACTAGTAAAATTAGAAAAGCTGTGATAGCCCACTGGTGGGATAGTTGACTCGTCTCAGGGGGTCACGAGTTAAAACCCCGGGCAGGCAATGAGCTTTTCTGCTAAAACTTCAAAATTCAAAAGCAAATTCAAAATATTCTTCTTTCAAGTAAACTTGTAAACAAGTGCTTTTGAATCGTCAACTCTACTGCCGGTTCGGGAAGTTGACGTCAGGCAGGCGGCCGGTCGTAAAATACCTAGCCAAATCATTTAACAACATGTTTTTAACATGTTGTGTCGACCCCATTTAGAATGGGGACACACGTCCGTCCCCAAGGTAAGTGTTATGGGTGACAGACAACTATACTACTACTACTACTGACAGCTTACACTACATAATTTTAAATACAGGCTCGAAGAACCAACAAATTGTTCATAGAAAATGTTGGCCCTCGGTGGGAATCGAACCCGCGATCCGTGGAGCTCAAGGGAGAGTCACTACCCTGAGCCAACATCCATCCGTCATCACATGGATGGATGGACGACCGTTTGTGTTTGTGTATGTTCGAAACAGCAAAACTAGTGTTATCACACGAGTAACAGCTGGCGAATACGTCACATCCAGTGACGTATTAATGTCCCAATGTTGTGGTCAAGTGTTTGTTGTTAATTTGTTTTTCAAATATCATGTATTAATTTGTTGTGATTTTAAAATTGATTAATGATTGTTTATATTTAAATCAGTAATTGATTGACTCTTGCATAATATTTCGGCGCCAGCGATTGTGGCGCCATCTTAATTATAAACATGAATGATTAATAAACGTTTTATCACTTAAATAATTAATTATAGCTCAAATATTATACATAAAATTGTATAAAACTACTTTAATTATTTACTTAATTTACATGTATCTAATAACCGGAATGTAATGTGAATTAACATTCCGGAAGTATCGTGTTATCGCACGATTAACGGCTAACGAATACGTCACATCCAGTGACGTATTGATATCCCAATATTGTAATCAATTGTTTATTGTTAATTTGTTTTTCAAATATCATGTATTAACCTGTTGTGATTTTAAAATTGATTAATGATTGTTTATATTTAAATCAGTAATTGATTGACTCTTGCATAATATTTCGGCGCCACCTTACTAATATACATGAATGATTAATAAACGTTTTATCACTTAATAATTAATTATAGCTCAAATAATTTACATAAAATTGTATAAAACTACTTTAATTATTTACTTAATTTACATGTATCTAACAACCGGAATGTAATGTGAATTAACATTCCGGAAGTATCTTTTTACTGTATATTATCCGCTAATTCGTGTTGCTAGCGCGAACATTAATGTATAAATAGGGAGTACACAATAAATGATCAGTCAGTTTTTCTCTGTACAGTGCGAGTGTTTTGTTGTCACAGTGTCGTTTTACACTAGTTTATTTTGCTTACTTCCATAGCATTATGTCTTATGGAATAATGTTATGGGGTAAATGCGCTGATATTGAGAAAATTTTTGTATTGCAAAAAAGAGCCATGCGTGGCGTGGCATTTATAATTTGAGTCCGCGTGAGTCCCTGCGAGAGAAGTTTAAGGAAACAGGTATTCTTACGTTAGCTTCACAGTATATTTTTAGCAATTTGATTTTTGTGCATAAAAATATACATAATTATAAAAAGATTGGCGATGTATATAATAGACAAAGTAGGAACCGACATAAGCTTGCGGCTCCTGCTTTGCGCCTTGTAAGAGCACGTAAGTCGTTTGTGGGTTTGGGTATAAGATTCTATAACAAAATTCCACAATCAATTTTAACTTTGCCATTACAGCAATTTAAAAATACTGTTAAAAAGAGGCTGATACAGAAAGCCTATTATACCGTGGAGGCTTACATTGATGATAAGAATGCGTGGATATAGCTGCTCTTTGACCTTGTGCAGGATAGCTATGACAAAATGTAATTAGTATTAAGAATCTTATTTTTTAAAAGAGCTCCACCGAGTTTCTTGCTGGCTCTTCTCGGTAGGACGGCTTTCCGAACCAGCAGTAAAGTTGACGATTCAAAAGCACTTGTTTACAAGTTTATTTGAACAAAGAATATTTTGAATTTCAATTTGAATTTGTCCCATATATTTATTTATTTATTACTAGCTGTGCCAGCAACGGCTTCGTCCGCGTTGAATTCAGTAATTTACAAAAATTTTCCCGAATTTTCGAAATTTTGAACGTAAAAGTAGTTAATGTGAGTTAACCGTGAGAGATAGCGACATGCTATCGCCGACTTTTTTGTAGTGTTTCTATGGATCTACAATTCTCTACTATATTACTTTAGCGTATCTCTGCTGGTTTACGCAGCGCACGCGACTAAAGCTACGCAAGCAAGTTTTTCAAAAACTGCGCGATCTCTACACAATTTACATAATACCGATATCTACTATTTACGTAAACCATCCGGAAGTAATTGTACAATCTTTTGGTGAAAACCGTACAAAAATCCGTTCAGTAGATTTTGAGAAAATCGATCACATACAGACAGACGGCTTGTTAGGAGTTTGTTTTTATAATAAGTATAGTCGCCGTGTGGTATCCGGCTGAGTAGAATAGATCACCCTCATTTCTTACCGAGGTGTCGTAAAAGGCGACTAAGGTAAGTCGATCCGCCGTGCGGTATCCGGCTGAGTAGAATAGATCACCCTCATTTCTTACCGAGGTGTCGTAAAAGGCGACTAAGGTAAGTCGATCCGCCGTGCGGTATCCAGCTAAGTAGAATAGATCACCCTCATTTCTTACCGAGGTGTCGTAAAAGGCGACTAAGGTAAGTCGATCCGCCGTGCGGTATCCAGCTAAGTAGAATAGATCACCCTCATTTCTTACCGAGGTGTCGTAAAAGGCGACTAAGGTAAGTCGATCCGCCGTGTGGTATCCGGCTAAGTAGAATAGCCAAATCATGTGACAATATGTTCGTAACATGTTGCGCCAACCCCACAATAAGCATAGATTAATGTCATTGTGTTGTTAAAGAGATTAAATGGGTTGCCATTTGAAAAAATAAATATTTTTTTTATTGGATTCGTGCAAATGAAAAATATGTTTTTATAATATTTTATAACCGTTTATCTTTTGTTTTATATTTATTTTTTAATCTTATTTAATTAATTTATATTTTGTTATGTTTTATATTATATTATATTTTTATATATGTTTTATCTATATTTTTTGAATCCCGATAGATGAATTAAAAGGATTGTGTGGTGCCACGATCCTGGCCCTACCTTGGGCCACGTGGCCACGGAGTCGTGAAGCTCGGCCATCTTGCTGGCGCGGATGACGTCATCCTGCGACCTGCTCAGATCGCCGTAGTGCAGGTTGTGATATATCGTGTCGTGAAACAGCACGCAGTCCTGGAAGTGTTATTAATATACAAATCAAATCAAATCAAAATAATCTTTATTTCAGGTATGCTGCTACCCGATGTTGGAACAACATATCACCCCCTATAAAGGATCTGAAGAGTGTCAGCAATTGTAAGAAGGAATTAGAGACCTTATTGCTACCCAACACATAAACTTTATAAAGAATTTAAAGTCCTCACTGTTCGAAAGAATTTCATACTTCAGGCTATCATCAAACAGCATTCAGGGTTGTTATATAGTGCTAAATACAAAGAAAAAAGATGTTCTTATCGTGTAACCCACGTACAAAATTGTAATACAGAAATATCCGAAATTTTGGTTACCGTATTTATATAATAAAATAAACAAGTATTTATATAATAAAATAAACAAACAAAACAGAGCCAACGATTTCGGGAATCGGCCAAGTACATACAAACACACACATACACGTACACATATACACGCAGTGACTCATGAGGCCGGACCGCATACAGCTGACGGCCGCATAAGGTAGGTTGAGACGCCGAGACGACGGGCTCAGGTCCCGGAGGTTGTTTCATCCGTCCGCACGTTTGCGCGGAACAGGAGATGTACTTTGTTTTATAACATAGGCAAAACTAAACTCCCGATTTTCGTTGGGGACAGGAAAAAAACATGTAGCACATAATTGGGGGTAACTTAACACACAAGTTCGAACAAGGTCGCGGTTACAGTGAAAAATATACCTGCGGAACAATAGCGATGGACCTCCTTAAGCTGGTCATGTCCAAGTCCTTGATGTTTTGGCCGGCTATCGTGATCTGACCGGACTGGGGTTCGAAGAAACGGAACAGGAGGCGCACCATTGTTGATTTTCTACAAGAATATATAGATGCTAGAAATATAGATACGAGCTGTGATAGCCCAGCGGTGAGACCGTGCGACTCTTTCGAGGGGAACACTAGTTCAAACCTCGGGCAGGCATCAATGAGATTTTCTATTAAAAATCATGTGTCTAATTGGTAATTGCAATTTATCACACGCTTTTCGGTGAAGGAAAACATCGTGAGGAAACCTGCGTATCTCTAGAGAATTCTGGAGATATGTGTAACCTACCAATCCGCATTGGAGCAGCGTGGTAGGTCTTAGCTCTAACCCTTCTCTCCAGAAACGGAGAGAGACCTTTTCCCAGCAGTGGGATTGTAACAGGCCGCTACTTTAGTACTTTGAAAGTAAGCGTGCGATGTTTGTGCGTGCGTGGAACAGAATCCTTTGGACTCAATTCAGATAAAATGGGGCGGTTCTGCAAATATCTGCTCACCCGCTGCCCGAGCCGCCGACGATGCCAATCTTCTTCCCCGCCGGTATGCTGAAGGTCAGGTTGTTGAAGATCGGCTTCCCGTTTATGTACTTGAAGCTCACGTCCTTGAAGTCTATTGTCGCTGTCTTAGCGTCCACCACCAGCTTCGAAGCCTGATCCTTTTCCTATAAAGATCAGTAAAAAAAAAATAAAGTAACGGCCTGTTACTATCCCACTTCTGGGTTATCATCAAAGAGTATCATAGCATTCAAAGCAGTGTTGCCCAACGATAGTCCCACAATCGCTAAACCATCGATAGACTATCGATAGATGATGTCATATAAATACTATCGACAGCCTATCGATAGTATTATATGCAAATGAAAGTCTGTTTAATTACATACAATACAATATATTAATATATTAAGCTAGCATTCCGTTCTCACAGATAGTATCGATACTATCGATATTATCGATGCTATTGATGGTATTATATATGGCAATAAAATTGTTAAACAAAATAGTATCGATGATATCGAAAGTATTAGCTCCAATAATATCGATAGTATCGAAAACAGATATACCTTTAGGAGTAGTAATAATATCGATATTTTACATACTATCGATAGCATTGATACTATTTTTGATTTAATACAATTATACTATCGATAATATAGATAGCATCGATAGTATTACATTAAAAAAATCGACAGTATCGCTAATATTATCGTAATAGTATATATCCTATCGATACTATTGCTTCCAATCAATAGTGTTAGTTAATTTGTGATGATGATAGTATCGATAATATCTATAGTATTGATAGTATCGATAGCACTATCGATATTCTTACTAGTTCTCAAGGTCATCTTTGGGCAACTCAACTCTGGGCGACTCTTTCGAGGTCACGGATTCGAATCCCGGGCAGGCACCAATGAGTTTTATTAAAACTTATGTGTCTAATTGATAATTGCAATTTATCATCATTCTCATCATCATCATCATTTCATCTTTTCAGTGAAGGAAATCATCGTGCGGTAACCTGCATATCTCTAGAGAATTATCTAGGGATATGTGTAACCTACCAATCCGCATTCAAGCAGCGTGGTAGGTGTTAGCTCCAAAAAAGGGCCTATGCCAGCAGTGGGATAGTACAAGCCGTTACTTTACTGACAGTTCAATACTAAGCGTGCGATATACAAAGATAACTACAGTTCAATGCCAAGACAATCGGTCTTGGCATTGCCAAGTACGGATGGATGTACCGGAAAATACACCTCTTACAGTTTCGGTAAGACTTAGTGTTCCAGCAGGATGCACTTTAGTCTTTAAACCAAAGGAATTGCAATCAACGAACATTTGTATCGGGACTTTTTATGTAACTACAAAAGCACCACTATAGCGCGTAGTAAAGCACTGGTGGCGCCATCTGTTATTCCAGTGAGGAAAATACGAGTACGAGTTACGTTACACAAATAATTAAATGATTTATGGTTAAATATAGAAAAGATATTGAATTGCAAATAAAGTTAAAAATAAAGTAACGGCCTGTTGCTATGCCCACTGCTGGGCTAAGGCCTCCTATCTCTGTTATTGGAGAAAAGGATTGGAGGTAGGACCTACCACGCTGCTCCAATGCGGATTGGTAGGTAACATATATCCCTAGAATGTTCTAGAGATATGCAGGTTACCGCACGATGATTTCCTTCACTGAAAAGATGATTGTTTCATCCGTCCGCACGTTTGTGCGGAACAGTTTTAATAGAAAAACTCATTGCTGTCTGCCCGGGATCCGAACTCATGAGCCCCTCGAAAGAGTCGCACGGTCTATCCCCTGGGGTATCTCCTCTGGGGTCACAGATCCTCACCACCAATAGAGAAATACCAGGTGTCCCCATGCACTCACCCTGACCCTGGGCTGCACGGTCATCAGCGTGAACATGGTCTGCATGTCGACCAGCGCCTGCCGCACCTCGCGGTACACGGAGCCCAGGAAGCCCAGCGGGATGGACAGCTGGAACACCAGCCCGTTCACCATCACCAGGTCGCCCACCGTCATGTTACCTGACAGGCGGACAGACGGACAATTGGAGATATATCCTTTGACTGGCCTAGTGGCGCAATTGGCGACACTGCCTTCAGCTTCAGTGGGCCGCAGGTTCGATTACCGTCATCATCATTCTCCTGCCCTTATCCCACTCTAAGTTACGACACCTAGGTAAGAAATGAGGGTGGTCTATTCTACGCAGCCGGATACCACACGGCATTTACCTTAGTCGCTACTTTGACACCTCGGTAAAAAGGAGGGTGGTCTATTTTATTCTGCCGGATACCACACGGCATACAGGTTCGATTACCGTCGAGGGCCAAAATTTTAGATTTAGAATTTATCGGTTTTCGAATCTGGGTGTACATATCTCTTTAAGTATATTTTTTAAATCATATCTATGTAGGGTGATACCGATCATCATCCTCCTACCCTTACCCTACTCTAAGTGGGGTCGGCACAACATGTTACAAAGATGTTGTCACATGATTCGGCTACGTAGTTTACGTCAGAACATGCTCAAACTTCACCACCGCCACCACAATACACAAGCACTACACACGTTCACTATCACACTCTCAACAATCGTTTCGCCCCGCAACCGAAGCATCATCAGGAGATAAGACTCCACGACAAAATCGCAAAGTGACGCATCACCCAATTACACGAAGTTATATACTAATTAGTTCAACCCCCACCATTTATTTTGTTTCCGAACACAACAAGATTAAACTAGAAACTTTTATCTGATCCTGGATGAGGGTGCCAGGGTTATTTTAACAAAATAATTTAATTAATAGTAACGCTTAATTCTATAAATCAAATAGCTGTACCTGAGTAAGAGAAAAGCTACAAATAGAGTTCGCAATATTAAAGACGGTCTCGTTGCGAACGTTGACTTATAACTACTGTCAGTTGCTCAAGAGACATTTATCATATTTAACGGTAGGGTTTGTGGTCTCACCGCTGGCGATCTGCTTGGCAGCCATGACCATGATGGCGCTGAGGCCCGCGCTGAAGATGGCGTGCTGGCCGAAGTTGAGCAGCGCCAGGCTGGAGGCGGTCTTCAGGGAGGCCTCTTCATACTTCCTGAGGCTGTCGTCGTACTTGCGCAACTCGTAGCTCTCGTTGTTGAAGTACTGAAACGAATTCCAGACTTAATTAAGTACCATAGTACCTTATTAATGTTAGAGACCGGCTATACTCACGTCTTATTTTATCCGAGTTCCCGCCGCGATAACACCGCGTAAAGAGCTCATGAATAAGAGCCCCGTATGGGCTTGAAACTAGTCGGGCTCATCCGATAAAATAAGACGTGAGTATAGTCGGTCTCTCAACATTAATAATGAATACCACTCACGATAGTTTAAATTCAAAAATTACCATAGTACCTTGTTGCACGCTCTGTATTTGTTTCTGAAGACCTTAGTCTACTGATAGTGTGTGTTGCCACTGATGACATAAGGATCTGAGACGTGGTCTCTGCCTATGGGTCTTATAAGAAGGCTCAGAATCGCTCAGCGGGCGATAGAGCTGGCTATGCTCGGAGTGATCAAAGCCAGAGATCCATAGAAGAACCAGACTCACCAATATAGTTTTCCGGAGATCCATAGAAGAACCAGACTCACCGATATAGTTCAGCTGGATATGCTAGTTAGTAATAAAAAATGATTTATAGAAGCAGGTGTTACTTTGCGGAATTCCATATAACAGAACTTCTTTGGTTATAATCCGCGCGGGTTAAGTGAATGCATGCAAAAATAATGTGTACGAAGCAGGCAAAATTCACGTACCTTACACATGCAGGACAAGACGCCTCCACGACAAAATAGTAATGCGCATTACGCATTACGATTTTGTCGTGGAGCCTATGCCCCCCCCCCCCCTGAACTTACCAATCAGCATTGGAGCAGCGTGGTAGGTCTTAGCTCCAACCCTTCTCTCCAGAAACGGAGAGAGGAGGCCTATGCCCAGTAGTGGGATTGTAACAGGCTGCTACCTTACTGCTTACTTTACTATGCCCCTGATGTAATAAAAAAGTATCCTACCTTGACCGTCTCGTAGTTGATGAGCGAGTCGATGGCCTTGTTCCCTGCCTCGTTCTCAGCCTTGTTCATGTACACCCGGAACTTGGTCCGCCACTGGGTGATTCCCAGGGTGAACGCCGCGTACACGCCCACGCAGCTGAACGCCACGCCTGCAACATTGGGACATGTCTGAACATGGGTGGCGGGTTCGAAATAAACATCAAACATGGCCATACAAATATTATAATGTATCGCCGACTAAGACATCGCCAGAAGAGCAGGTGAAAAGTGAGTGAGTGAGTGCGTGTGTGAATGAGTGCTTGAGTGAATGCGTGCGCGAATTACTGCTTGAATGAGTGCGTGCCCGAGTGCTTGAGTGAGTGCATGAGTTAATTGATACTGCTTGAGTGAATGCATGCGTGAATGAGTGCTTCAGTGAGTGCGTGCGTGAACGAGTGCGTGTGCGATTGAGTGAGTGCGTGAGAGAGTGAGTGCTTGAGTAAGTGCGTGCGTGAATGAGTGCGTGCGCGATTGAGTGAGTGCGTGAATAAGTGAGTGCGTACGTTAATGAGTGAGTGCTTGAATAAGCGACTGCGTGCGCATGAGAATATGTACGCGAGTGTAGGTGCGTGTAAATACGTGCGAGAGAATCTCAGATTATCGCGAAGTGAGTGAGTGCCTTAAAGAGATGGAATATAAAATAATCAAGGATAATAGCACAATAAATGTTCAAAGTTACCCGCGAATGCCAGTCCCCCTTTGATGCCCAGGATGCTGGAGACGAGCGCGAGCTCGAATATCGTGGGCACCACGTTGAACACCATGGCGGACAGCACGAAATTTATGGCACGCGAGCCGCGGTCTATCGTCTGGAAAACAATTTTTATACCGTCAGTCGGTCGCCAGAATCTCGACGGTGTACCAGTGAAAGCAAGTTTATTGACATGTACTCATAATTTTTATCTGTTACGAGTACGAGAAACTCAATTGGTAAAAAGGGCAGTTTTATTCTATTATATTGTTATGATGTTGTATTTGAGATCTCTCAAAATAGTCCCGTAATGAACGAATCGATTTGGCTTTTAACTTGTTAACACACATAAAGATTTGACCGCGGCCTTGAAACGCGCGCGGGCTTTAGCCTAACTGTAGGTGTTCCTCGAAAATTTCTCCATTTTTGTGTAAACGTGTGAGGTAGAATCCGCATATTTGGTCAGTTCTGAATATTTAAAAAGTTGTACAATTCTTATTGTTTTGTATAAATTGCCGCGCGACCGGCCGGAGCAACGACCTTTATGCATTCTATTGCAGCAAGTCACGTCCGCCAGCTTAGTTACGTTTCGGATACTATAAAGACAAGACGCGTACGCTTGTATAGGATTTTATGGTAGAACGCACACGCGTAATTATGCGTTTTGGGTGTGGTTTATTGTTTATTGACTTTTGATATTGATATAAGTATTTAGTGACGCGTTTTACCCAGTGAAACGTGTGACAAGACGCGACCGTCTGCGGTTTTAGTACGCGTTGGGATTACTGTTTACCGATATGGGACGATTCAATAACGTGTGACCTTACGAAGGTTGTGTGCACACCGGGAGTTATTTGTGTTATTTAACCGCGTTAGTGAAGTGTATACGCCGGGAGAAAAAGACAGTACGTGTCCGTGGAAGACTGCTGAGGCGAGCCAACGGGTTCGGGAATCGGCCAAGTACATACAAGCGCACACACACACACGTACACACATACACGCAGTTATTCATGAGGCCGGACCGCATACAGCTGACGGCCGCATAAGGTAGGTTGAGACAACGAGACGGCAGGCCCAGGTCTCGGAGGTTGTTTCATCCGCCCGCACGTTTGTGCGGAACACTTATACTATGTATTAATTATGTCATTCAACATTTACATGCATGCAAGGCGGTAAATGTAATCTAAATCTATACTTATTATAAAACAAAGTTATTGAAATCTTTCTGTCTGTATGTAATCGATTTTATACAAATCTACTGAACAGAGTTTTGTACGGTTTTTACCGAGTGGTATTGCAATTCTCCCAGGAGGTTGAATTCAATAGTACATTACCGTATTATGTAAATTGTGTTAGAGATCGAGCGGTTGTAAAAAAAAATTGCTTGCTGGGAGCTTTAGTCGTAAACCAGCAGAGATACACTAAAATAATGTACTAGATAATTGTAGAACTACAAAAATCCTACGTAAAAGTTCGCGACAGCATGTCTCTATCTCTTATGATTAACTCACAATAACTTTTTCCATGCTAAATTCGGGAAAAATATTGTGACACACTGATTGTGACTCAGCTAGTAAATAATATATATATGTCGGATTGTTATCTGTGAACATTTTTCAAAAATTGTATTTTATTTGTCTGTGTTGTATGTATGGGTTTTTGGTCTTTGAAACATCATATTAGTCTTATTTTTCATCATATTAGTTTATTTTATAGTATTGCTATTTAATTTCGACATATATTTATATTTTTTACAATTGTTTTGATTTGATTTTTATCCAGAATCACGACTCTCAGCATTGACGATTCGGTTGAAATGAGATGTTAAGGTGATTTATGCCACACTCAACTACAAACTTATTGTTCCGCACAAACGTGCGGGCGGATGAAACAACCTCCGAGACCTGGGCCCGTCGTCTCGGCGTCTCAACCTACCTTATGCGGCCGTCAGCTGTATGCGGTCCGGCCTCATGAATCACTGCGTGTATATGTGTACGTGTGTGTGTGTGTTTGTATGTACTTGGCCGATTCCCGAAACCGTTGGCTCGCCTCTGCACTCTTCCACGGATACGTAATGTCTGTTTCTCCCGGAGTATACACTTCACTATATCGGTTAAATAACACCCGGTGTGCACACAACCTTCGTAAGGTCACACGTTATTGAATCGTCCATATATGGGGGAACAGTAACCCCAGCGCGAACTAAAACCGCGGACGGTCGCGTCTTGTCACACGTTTCACTGGTTAAAACGCGTCACTAAATACTTATATCAATATCAAAAGTCAATACAGTCGTGGCACTACCAAAACGCATAATTACGCGTGTGCGTTCTACAATAAGGTCGTATACAGGTGCGCGCGTCCTGTCTTATCGTAATCCAAAACGTTATTAAGTGGCGGACGTGACCGGCGGCGAACGAATGCATGAAGGTCGTTGATCCGGCCGGTCGCGCCGCGTCGCGCGCGTGAATTTATACAAAACACTTATATAGACCTTTACCTTGGACAAAGCACCAGTCTGCCGGCCCAGGTGAAAGCTCAGGTCCAGGTTGTGGATGTGCATGAACACGTTGCAGGCCAGCTTCCTGATGGAGTGCTGAGCGACCTTCGCGAAAACAGCGTTCCGTAACTCGTTGAAACCGGCCGCAGTGGCGCGCGCTATGCCGTCTGGGAATTCGGTAATTGCATATTGTTACAACAATTACCAGGGTACCAAATACCGTATCGTATCCGGCTGAGTAGAATAGCCCACCCACATTTCTTACCGAGGTTTTGTAAAATACGACTGAGGACTGACTTACCAAGGTGTCGTAAAAGGCGACTAAGGTAAGTGGACCCACCACACGGTGGTTCAACTTACTTTACTCGTATTTTACGACACCTCGGTAAGAAATGGAGGTGGTCTATTCTACTCAGCCGGATACCACACAATGGGTCAACTTACCTTAGTCGCTTTTTACGACACCTTGGAAAGAAATGAGGGTGGTCTATTCTACTCAACACGATACCACACAATGAGTCAACTTACCTTAGTCGCTTTTTACGAGATCTCGGTAAGAAATGAGGCTGGTCTTTTCTACTCAGCCGGATACCACACAGTGGCTAAATTTATTTTAGTCGTATTTTACGACACCTCGATAAGAAATGAGGGTGGTCTATTCTACTCAGCCGGATACCACACGGCGGTTCAACTTGTCCTGCCTAGGCGCTGATTTTCAGCAGTAACCCGAAATGGCAATGTATGGCATCAGTGTAACGGTATATATATATATCTGTGTGTATATTATATAAAATATTAAATAAATAACATATACTTAAATAATATAAATAAGATATACTTACAGCCCACAAGTAAGCTGAAGGCGGTGGTCCCCAAAGCCTGCGGCACGGTCGCCATGCCGAGCAACGCGTCCCCGGCCGGCGTAACGGTCAGCTGGTTCACCTCATCAACCGCGTACTTGAACAGGAACGGCACCGTAACGTTCATCACCTTCGCACCGAAGAGCAGCGACAGGGACAGCATCACTCTGTTCCTTATCATCGGGTTGTCCTGCAAGGGGGCGAGTGGACATATTGATCCTACCCACAAAACACTTTTATGTGTGACTGGAATTCCGGTACCGGAATAAACATACCGATTTATATCCATTAGGTTTTACATTGTTACAATTTTTAAAAATTAAATAAAATTTCACCAACTAGTAAATAGTGAATCTATAGAAACCGGCTATACTCACATCTTAATTTATTGGGTTAGCATGACTAGTTTCGAGCCCATCCCGGTCACTTATTTAGGAGTTCTTTACACGACGTTATCGCGGCGGGAACTGGTTGAACGAATAGCTGTCCCGGATGGACCGAAATTAGTCGGGCTAACCCGATAAAATAAGACGTGAGTATAGCCTGTTTCTACTGATTAACTATGAATGACGATAGTTAAACTTTAAAAACTAGTTGTACCCTGAACGTCACTGACTATTACACACAAAAGACAATTTTTTAAACCTATAGTTTTCCCTGTATATAAGATTTACTTGTACTAACTTTTTTTGGTCGATAGCAAAGCGTTAGTGACAAACGGACAGACATCTGTATTTTTAATGTATGTACGGATATATATTTCTATAATAAAATTCTGCAATCGATTTTAGCTTTTCCATTGCAGCAGTTTAAAAACATTATTAAAAAAAAGGCAAATACAGAAAGCCTACTATACTGTTGAAGAATTACTTAGACATAGCTACTCTTCAAGCCTGTACAAGACAGTAATGACTAAATGTAACTAGTAATAAGAATTTATACTTTGAAATGAACAACCGCAGAGTTTCTTGCTGGGTCTTCTCGGTAGGAACAGCTTTCCAAACCAGCAGTAGAGTTGATAATTCAAAAGCACTTGTTTACAAGTTTACTTAAATAAATAATATTTTGAATTTTAATTTCAATATAGCAATAGCAAATGCATCAAAATTCTTACCTTAGGCCATACATATTCTGCCATGCCTCGTACCATGTCCATTCCTGACACAGGCTTCGCATCCCCAAGGTTAATATCTTCTCGGGACAAAACAGAAGCTCCTGGGTGAAAGCAGTCTCTCTTTTGGATCCCTAGGGGCGGGACACCATATCAGGTACAGGATATGGGTTCAAAATGGCATCAAAGGATAAGGTGCAAGCGGAAAAACTATATAGGATCAAGTGCGGGATAGAGTACTGCATCGACCAGGCATTAATAACAAAAGAGGGTAAAATGATGGATTATTTGACAAATGACACTACTAAAATACTAAATTACCAACAAAATATGGAAATTTCTATTTAATAAAAGACAGAGTATGTATGTTTGTTCCTAATAACTCTGAAATGGCTGGATCAATTTTAATGAAATCTTCAGATAATCTTTAGATTGATACAGTTGATAATCTTATAAAGTTAGATGGTGATCAGATCACTTATTATTTGCAAAATATATGATTATTAAATGGATGTAAGCTATTTACTAAAAAAATATGATTGTTTTAATAGTTAGTTGGACTCTTAAATACCTCCAAAAATGAATGTGTTAAAACAATATAAATATAAAGTATAGTAATCATATTTTTAAACTTATTTTGAGATATTTATTCATTTCTAGAGGCATAAAATAATTAAACAATAAAAAAATGTAAATTCAATTTGCAACATTCTGAAAAAATTAACAAAATTAAAATTAAAGGTGATCAAAACATTAATTACATGCACAATTGTTATAAAGCTATTAAATGGAAAAAAAATCTTTTGTGAAAATTATTAATGAATTATCATTTTACTCTCCTCAACAAAATACAAATCTGTGATAGCTGAGCAGTGAAAAAATGTAACCTTTATCAGGAGGTTACAGGTTCAAATCCTAGGCAAACCTCTCTCGAGTTTTTAATGAAACATATATACTTCATACAAATCATCATATACATAGAACTAAACATAAAACCTGCATATCTCTAGAGAAATCTTGTAGTATGTAACCTGCCAACAGCAGTTTGGAGCAGTGCAGTGGGCCTAAACTCTAATTTCATATGGAAGGAGGAAACTTATTTACAGTAGCAGGTCACTTTACCATAACATCATTGTAATAGATGAGTATAAAAATTTAGTTTAGTAACTCTCCTAAAAGGTAAATTTACATAGAAGTATGATTATATTTTATACTAAAATATACATTTCACTGGTTTGCCTAATAATTAAATTTACAAGGTCAAGAGTAAATTACGCAACTCTATTCAACAAACAGTACGTAATATTTAGAATAGTAATTGTAACTCAAATAGTTACTTATCTATAACCACGTAGGGACTTACCAACTGGAATTTTCCCAGTTTTTGGTTTATTAGCCAAAACCGCCGCCAAAACATTTTTTGCCGAATCCTGTCCTCCAACACTGTTTGGTGATTGTGAAGAATAACACTAAACAAAAGTACAAAAATTAATACGAATTAATTAAAAATTGTAAAATACACATCTGAACATAATTTTAAATAATTGTCCATACCCTGACGGAGCTCGCGACTAGGCATTGTTTACAAATAATATTTAAGTGTGGCTTATTTAAGATAACTGATATATTTACAGAGGCTTTAGTATATTTGAAATGATTTTTTAATATTTTATCAAATCTTCTATTTGACATAAGAACTGCCGCCATGGTCGTTCAAGAACTGACAAACACAGATATAAAACGTACCTTAGAATAAAATGTCAAACTTCTCAGACAAGGAATCAAAGTTCGCTATCTATAATAAGCAAAATATTTGCTACAACGATAACAATGTACCAATATTCAATAAAGTTTCGCAAAAAATCTAATAATTGACTGTATTTTTCTCTCTGTCAAATTCATTTACAAGTTTTATATTGTAATACACTATTAATGCTAGATAGTAGATACCATAGACTACTAACTAAAATAAAGACGACAATGTTTCATACTTTGGCGCGTTAGAATATTAGGAAGAGTGGGAGATGGTGGGAGGTGCGGATACGTACTATAGGTACTAATTATAGTCATTCATAGAAATGTATCTGCCTCTCACCCGTTTCATTCATAAATCCGGAAATAGTCTCAGCTCTGACTCTCTCTAACACATGGAAATTTACTACGCGTAATATATATAACGAATGACGTAAATTCGTAGTAAAATTAGTGATGTACTTGTTGTGCTAAAACCGTAACTAGTGATTCCAGTTTTATCGATTCGTATTTTTCTGTTACCGATTATTTCAGTTACCGGTTTTCTTTTACATACTAATATTAATCTTAAAATTTAAATAAAACAAAATATTTTAGTAACTTCTTTATTAAATTTATTATTGAATTAAAAAAAATGTTTTAAAAACAGCGCATAGAGATGCAAAAAATTTAACTCAGCATACGTGCTAAAAATTTTTTTTTCCTAAACACGCTAAAAGTATAACAAAAAAACACAAATATAATTTGTACATAGAAAACAGAATAAGCCGACAAAAAGTTATTCAAACAGAGATTTCACAGGCCTCAAACATAGACACGTAAGCGATCATGTATCTTTAAATTGGATTTGTAACTTATTAACAAAAAAAAAGTAATTTTATACATTCACTCGAAACAATTTACAAGATCAATATTTGAAACGCTAGATGTCGCTTTTGGTAAATTATAAATATTAGAGTGAGAATGTATGTGCAATCGCATATCACTTATGGTAATGAACGGGTCTTATCTCTACTTATATTATTTACAATCAAATCAATTAACACCTGAGATTAATACATAGTTAAGAAAGAATGAAATCACGAAATTATAGTATTATTTGAAATAATTATCACGCTTAAACGAAGTATGCTCCATAACTTATTTAACTAAATGGAAACATGTAAAAAAGTACTTTGTAGTAGTAGGCACAAAACACATTATTTTACCATTAAACCATACAAATATCTAATATATAACAACAATATATAAACTTAGTTATAGTTTTCGCACTATTTGATTATGGCGTGATTGCTATCAATATTTTTTTAAACTTTGAAGCAAATAAATAAGTATTATTTAATATCAATTTATAAAAACCTAAACATAAAGTATTTTAAACATTTTCAAGTATATTAATAAAGTATTACAGTATCACAGAGTTAATTCATAGAATATTGATATTATGTTACATACGTATATATTTATGTTTTGCTATACTTTAATACGGCAAAATATATATAAAATACAAGGTACAAATATTCAATTTTATAAAATAAATATTCATTAAAGATATTATTTTGACAACTTCAGTTCAATTTGTATTTCTTCATTTGTCAATTATATTATTGTAATGACATGGTTTTGTTTGTTTACATTAAGTGAAGTATCTACTTATGGAATATAAAAATAATAAAATTTATCCAACAAGAAAACTATATCGCTTTACAAATGTTAAGAATAGGAATTTCAGTTTGCTACTTTTGCCTCATGTATTTCAAATAACCCTACTTCTGATAAAAATTTTACATTTCAATTCCCTTTTTTCAGCTATCTGTAAATTCTTCTAGTAAAAATAATAATATAATTTTTCAAGTAGACTAAACAAATCGTTGACTTAATAAGTCTTTTCTTAAACATATATAATACTGTTCAAAAGACATAAGTTTCTGTGATGGATAATATAATTTCACACATGTGATGTCACTGGCAATATATTCTCTATTTTTTATTAAAGCAATTTAATCAAATCTTTCAATTTTATTAGAAAAAAGAGTACTTATAAAAATTTCAAAATTTACAAAATTCAGATTTTTCATTCAAAGAAATATATCGCTTGTGGAATGCAATAGTGGCACTATTAAAAAACACGTCTATCGGAATAGGAATAAAATGTGTAAATGTTAAAGTACACATTCTATTCAGCACCAACACAAGAAGAACTCATGGTTCAATATTAGGCCGTCGTTTCAAACTATAACAATTTTTATACATTTTCCTTAGCAACAAAAACTATAAACCCATTTCAAAAGATCTCAATCAACCAGTCTCAAAATATAATTTTTTGCGATATATCGATGTACCGCACCGGAAATATACGGATTAGATTTGGAACATATTTCTGATGGAATATTAGGTTCTGTAACTATCAAACTTCTGCCTATCACTGAGAATTCCTAACATTTTATCACTATCATCGGCACATTAGCATACAAAGATTTACTGGTACTAATATTATTAACCAATAATGTTTTAAACTAACAAAACAACAAAATTACGATCAGTGCTAGTGTGTCAGCTACCTTATCTATGATTATGAGAAAAAAATCCATTGGCTCCTAGTTAACATCCTTCAAACTTTATATTGTTTGTCAATTTGAATATTATGAATACAATTTTATAGACATTGGTTTGCTTTTTCTTGAGTCTCAAGCATCGAATCGCATTGACTCTGACTTTTACAGCTGAACTTCAAAATTCAGAATGGTTTGAATTTACTGACAAAGAGAAATTTGAGATGTCCACTACTATAATCAGAACAGGTATTTTATGCCAAATTATTATTAATATTGGTGCTAAATAATTGTGATCCAACTGAAGCTCTTCATATATCTTCATCTGCATCATGTGGCTGGTAGATACTTCCCGGCGGAGGATTGTGCAGCTACTGATCCTGTAATGCATATGTATTGTTTAAATAATGTTATGATACTAAAAATAGTGATTGCAAAAGCAATCTTACAGACAATCTTGGCATATAGAATTGACAATATTTTGGTAGATGCAAAACAATAATAAACTTGCGCAATTTTATGTAGAAATAAATACTACGTATAACAATTAAGAATTTTCCTTTTATGAAAATTATTCTTAATCTTAGAAAATTTACAGGAAATAAAGTATTATAATAGAAATGTTTAAATATACAATTTGTTATTATAAACTGTACCAATATAATTAATCTAGTATTATTTAAATAAACCAAGAGCTTTAATAAGACATTTTATAATATTTAGAATTACAATCTGTATTTTATCCTGTTCTCATAAGAATAACAGGGTTGCTTGCATACTTAATGTTACAGCGAGTTATAAATGTCTATTTTGTGAGTTTTATTTAATAAATAAATAGAGAGTGGCTTGTGTACATTAGAACACTCCTAAAAATATATATAATATTTTCCTGTTCCTGAAAGAAAATTGAACTCTTTAACCCTATCTGTTAGTATATAAGCTTCAATTGTTGTGTATTGTGTGTGATGCTTTAACAAATAACAGACAGAAAGATAGATTCTATATTTAAAAATATATTCCTGCTCTTAAATAGTGTCCTCAAAATATTTTTATATTGGTCTTTAACTAACAGACTTGACTGTGTCTAGAGTTCTGATATCTAGGTAAAATCTCTACAAGTGATGTCTAGATGTCTTACTTTGCCAGTTTTATATAGACACTATAAATATATATTTTTTTTTGTTGTTAAATAGGCGAGCGCTTGACTGTAATCATGCCTCATGGTAAGCAATGATACAGTTTAAGATGGAGCACGCTACAGTGGAAGATGCCTATTCACTCTTGCCTTAAAGGTACCCATATTGTAAGTATTGGGAAAGATAGATGCCAGGAGAGAATTCCATTCCCTTGCTGTGTGCAACAAAAAAGACGAAGCGAAGCGTTGTGTGCGTCTTCGTGGAATGTCGATGACATAAGGGTGGAACTTCTCCTGGTGCCTAGCGGTGCGATGATTGAACGGCGAAGGTGAAATAAGTTCATGAAGTACCTGGGCACACTCTCCGAAATATATCTTGTAGAAAACCGATAAACAGGCAACTCTGCGCGGGTGTTGCGGACTCTGCAATTTGGCATTTGTCAGGGTCTCATCACCTATGAGTTCCTGGCACGTCGATCCACCGAGTCCAAAGCATCCAATTGGTATTTGGCAGATCCTTCCTACAAATGGCAGCAGTATATTTTAAAATTAATAAAATAGTAGGTATATCTGTGTCTCTTTGTAACTTAAATATCTTTGATTATGTACTGTTAGCAAACCAGGTTTTAAATAAGAAGCTTTCCAAATACTGTAACTCAGCATCATTGTCACATGACAAAAAAAAGTTAGAATAATTATCACTAACATATCTTTACATCTGTTCTTATATCACATACTTATATCACTCTAAAAGAGAAATAATTGATTTATACAGTATTTAATTATATCTCAAATCGAATGGCCCACTATATATATCAGCTTCAGATGTACCTAATTTTAAGTGAAAGTGAAATAGCCAGACAGACATACAGGCATTGAATTTATATTTACTTGCCTTCATCTTGTCATAAAAATTGGGCTAATCATTTGCTTCATCCCACAAAGCATCAGCATATATAGCCTAGGATGTCATCCCACTGAGTACTCTCTTTGGCAATTACAAGGTTGGTCTGAAAAATATTACACAAAGAAACTTTATATTTGACTGGCCCTTTGGCGCAGTGGGTAGTGACCCCGCCTTCAGTTCCGCTGGTCGCGGGTTCGATTCCATCCGAAGGCCAACATCTTTTATAAACAATTTGTTGGTTCTTCGAGCCTGGGTATATATTTGTATTTAAATATGCATTTAAAATTATATATGTAGTATATCTACCAGTTGTCCGTCAGCCATAACTCAATTTTATTATTATTATTAAAGAATTAAAGATTGTCTATAATATATTTTCTCTTACAGAAAAAATAATAAACTATCAATAAATAAATACTTTAAACATAGGATATAACTGATATTGGTTAAGATTCGATTCAATGAACACATAATAAATATTATTATGAAAGGAAATGTTTTAACAATTTTGTATATTTTATTTTAAGATTAAATTTTATAATATTAGTATGTCGAATAAAAAAAAGATCTTTGAGGATCAGCTTTGAGGTCCCTGCCTAACACCATAGAAACATATTAAAACAGATATTACATTTAGATAAATGTTTCTAATAAAATTGAGGGACATTACCATTAATTTTACTATAAAAGATTTTACTCAAAAAGGCCAGTTCATATATAGTAATCTATATATATGTAAAAATAAATGTTTGTCTGTATGTTCCTTATAGAATCAGAAAGGGCTGGACCAATGTTAATTATATTTTCAGATAATCGTTAGATTAACCCAGAGCATAATTCTGTAAAGTTTGGTGGCAATCAGAGTCATAGTTTTTAAATGGTCAATGAGAATTTAATTTTGAGAGGAGTTCGAAACCAGACTGAGTCACAGCAATGTGAAACGGGATGGCTAGTATACTATATAAATGATAAACATACTTGGTCTAAAATGTAAGCTCATCTTGCACAGGATATCTATGATGAAACATAAAGTATTAGAATTAAATTATGAAGATATCAATCACCAGGTTTCATGCTTGTTCTTCTTGGTAGAAGCAATTTTCCAAATTAAAGTTTAAATTAGCGATTTAAAAATCCTCTAAGTTCCTTTGGATAAAGTAAACTTGAGTTTAAATCGAGAAACTGAATAAACTATATCATTAAATGTTTTGAAGGAGTTGTAGGGATAAGCCAGTTTCTTTGATCTGTAATTTATATGTACTCATTATTTTCTTAACATAAACACAGTATTTAAAAACTAAGAGTACATAAAAGTGCTATGGGTGTAAAGTGTTAACATATGCCACAATATTAGGAGTAAAAAACAGACTGAGCTAAAGACTTGAGAGAAATAGATATGCGACAAATAACTAGAAATAATAATATTTCCCCTAGAAGCCAGAGCAGAAATTTACTTAAAATTATATTTAACCCCTCCAAATATGGGGGGGGGGGGATTGAAAAATCCAAATGTTTTCATCACCAGCAAAAAAAGTTATTATAAAATGATTTATTGTATTCAATGGGGAATTTTATAACAAAGAAATTGGTATATCAATTATAAGTATAATTATTATACATATAGTAATAACATGATCTAAAAATTAAGGTAAAAAATTAGTACACCCTCCTGCTTCTTGTCAGTCAAAGGGTTAAAGTTATTACTTGAATGATTTGTAATAAAAAAAGACTTACATACTTAATCTTGTTGTCGCAGGTATGTGTAGAAATTGTTAGATAAGACGGTAGGTAGCTTGAGTGTCATCTTTTTCACAAATATAACTGTATATATTTATAGCCTTTAGTCATACAGTCTAGTCTTAAATTTCTGAAAATATTTTTGGTAAAATTGAGAATAAATTCTGTTAAGTACAAACAGTAGCATATATAAGTGATTAATTAAACAAAATAATTATTCTTTTGTAGTATTATTGAACAGTCTTTCTAAATTGCTATTATTCTTTCATTCACTACACATAACACTATATTGTTTATCAGCACTGTAAATGTAAATATATCTTAAACCACAAATCAGATCATGTGATAATCAAATTTAGACAAAAATTACATAAATTTATTTTGAGTTGCTTATATATTACAGAATATGCAATTGATTCAAGAATCCTGGGATTTGACTTTCTGTACATCTGTTTAAACAGTCTTAAAATTTGCTTTGGCTTTTTAATTACAAACCAACAATAGTTTTATATAAAGCAATATACTCTATTGCTTTATACAGAATAAACTTTCTCTATTATACTATTTACTCGTTTTTTATCTGAGTGTCATTTTTAAAATTCTGACAATAAGTTTTAAATTACATGTTAATATATTACATGTTACTTCAATCAAAAATACTGTAAAGAATGTAACTTTATGTTCACACAGTTCACAAGTATTGGTTTCTAAGCTATCTATAAAATTAAGGTATAAGAGGTACACAATGATTTCCAATGAGCAAGCGGATCTGAAAATATTTTTACATTTTATGCTATGACAGCGAACTCCATTTTTCAAAACCATTTTAATTCTGTTCACATTATTAATAACTAATATTCACCCTTAAAACCATTTAAAACAGCTTCTAATAAACTAACTTAAGACTTTAATGCTACATTATTGATCGTTTATAGAACAACAAGACCACTAGACCCTTTAATATAAAATTGCAGGACATAATATATTAATATTTAATACAGGTAATTCGTCAATCTAAATTAATGTGCGTAACGTACAACAGTAATAATAAAATTATTTTGCTATAAACCGCGCAATTTTCATATTACGATAATTGAATCAGTTGTTAAAAATTTTACTGTAGTAATAGTTTTGAAATACAATTTCAGCTTGCAAGGAATTAGGTTATTATATTTAGAATGTGAGAATATAAATTTTAAGAATGCTCTTACTATTATAGAAATGCACAAAATTCATTAAAACTCAATACTTACATTAAAATTAAGTAAATCCTCTTCGTATTGTTTTTCCACGTGTTAACACACAATTTTGTTTCATTAGTACATATTTAAGAAATATCTCAACAGATATTAGTGAAATAAGACTTTATACATTTAAATTGTAATAAGCAATATTTGTTTTAAGTATATTTCTAACTAAATTAAAATAAAATTATCAATTTTTGTAAAAATTAAAGTAGTTAAAGTTTTCAACGGGAAGTTTAAAAAATTTAAAATGGCTCCCATACTTTCATTGATAAATTTTCTTGTTATATTATACACTGTCAAAATAAGAATGAGTGCGTAATTAATATGTATGGCGGAGTGGAGCGAGATGCAGCTGAGACTATTTTCATACGATTCATTCATAAAAACGTGCATGTGCAAGAGGGATGCAAGAACTCTTGTATTGGCACCCGTAGTAAAACTGCCCTGGTAGATACTATAACATAGAAGTTTGGCAGGACGATTGAGTCTCCACTCCAGGGCAGTTTTACTACGGGTGCCAATACAAGAGTTCTTGCATCCCTCTTGCACATGCACGTTTTTATGAATGAATCGTATGAAAATAGTCTCAGCTGCATCTCGCTCCACTCCGCCATACATATTAATTACGCACTCATTCTTATTTTGACAGTGTATAATATAACAAGAAAATTTATCAATGAAAGTATGGGAGCCATTTTAAATTTTTTAAACTTCCCGTTGAAAACTTTAACTACTTTAATTTTTACAAAAATTGATAATTTTATTTTAATTTAGTTAGAAATATACTTAAAACAAATATTGCTTATTACAATTTAAATGTATAAAGTCTTATTTCACTAATATCTGTTGAGATATTTCTTAAATATGTACTAATGAAACAAAATTGTGTGTTAACACGTGGAAAAACAATACGAAGAGGATTTACTTAATTTTAATGTAAGTATTGAGTTTTAATGAATTTTGTGCATTTCTATAATAGTAAGAGCATTCTTAAAATTTATATTCTCACATTCTAAATATAATAACCTAATTCCTTGCAAGCTGAAATTGTATTTCAAAACTATTACTACAGTAAAATTTTTAACAACTGATTCAATTATCGTAATATGAAAATTGCGCGGTTTATAGCAAAATAATTTTATTATTACTGTTGTACGTTACGCACATTAATTTAGATTGACGAATTACCTGTATTAAATATTAATATATTATGTCCTGCAATTTTATATTAAAGGGTCTAGTGGTCTTGTTGTTCTATAAACGATCAATAATGTAGCATTAAAGTCTTAAGTTAGTTTATTAGAAGCTGTTTTAAATGGTTTTAAGGGTGAATATTAGTTATTAATAATGTGAACAGAATTAAAATGGTTTTGAAAAATGGAGTTCGCTGTCATAGCATAAAATGTAAAAATATTTTCAGATCCGCTTGCTCATTGGAAATCATTGTGTACCTCTTATACCTTAATTTTATAGATAGCTTAGAAACCAATACTTGTGAACTGTGTGAACATAAAGTTACATTCTTTACAGTATTTTTGATTGAAGTAACATGTAATATATTAACATGTAATTTAAAACTTATTGTCAGAATTTTAAAAATGACACTCAGATAAAAAACGAGTAAATAGTATAATAGAGAAAGTTTATTCTGTATAAAGCAATAGAGTATATTGCTTTATATAAAACTATTGTTGGTTTGTAATTAAAAAGCCAAAGCAAATTTTAAGACTGTTTAAACAGATGTACAGAAAGTCAAATCCCAGGATTCTTGAATCAATTGCATATTCTGTAATATATAAGCAACTCAAAATAAATTTATGTAATTTTTGTCTAAATTTGATTATCACATGATCTGATTTGTGGTTTAAGATATATTTACATTTACAGTGCTGATAAACAATATAGTGTTATGTGTAGTGAATGAAAGAATAATAGCAATTTAGAAAGACTGTTCAATAATACTACAAAAGAATAATTATTTTGTTTAATTAATCACTTATATATGCTACTGTTTGTACTTAACAGAATTTATTCTCAATTTTACCAAAAATATTTTCAGAAATTTAAGACTAGACTGTATGACTAAAGGCTATAAATATATACAGTTATATTTGTGAAAAAGATGACACTCAAGCTACCTACCGTCTTATCTAACAATTTCTACACATACCTGCGACAACAAGATTAAGTATGTAAGTCTTTTTTTATTACAAATCATTCAAGTAATAACTTTAACCCTTTGACTGACAAGAAGCAGGAGGGTGTACTAATTTTTTACCTTAATTTTTAGATCATGTTATTACTATATGTATAATAATTATACTTATAATTGATATACCAATTTCTTTGTTATAAAATTCCCCATTGAATACAATAAATCATTTTATAATAACTTTTTTTGCTGGTGATGAAAACATTTGGATTTTTCAATCCCCCCCCCCCCATATTTGGAGGGGTTAAATATAATTTTAAGTAAATTTCTGCTCTGGCTTCTAGGGGAAATATTATTATTTCTAGTTATTTGTCGCATATCTATTTCTCTCAAGTCTTTAGCTCAGTCTGTTTTTTACTCCTAATATTGTGGCATATGTTAACACTTTACACCCATAGCACTTTTATGTACTCTTAGTTTTTAAATACTGTGTTTATGTTAAGAAAATAATGAGTACATATAAATTACAGATCAAAGAAACTGGCTTATCCCTACAACTCCTTCAAAACATTTAATGATATAGTTTATTCAGTTTCTCGATTTAAACTCAAGTTTACTTTATCCAAAGGAACTTAGAGGATTTTTAAATCGCTAATTTAAACTTTAATTTGGAAAATTGCTTCTACCAAGAAGAACAAGCATGAAACCTGGTGATTGATATCTTCATAATTTAATTCTAATACTTTATGTTTCATCATAGATATCCTGTGCAAGATGAGCTTACATTTTAGACCAAGTATGTTTATCATTTATATAGTATACTAGCCATCCCGTTTCACATTGCTGTGACTCAGTCTGGTTTCGAACTCCTCTCAAAATTAAATTCTCATTGACCATTTAAAAACTATGACTCTGATTGCCACCAAACTTTACAGAATTATGCTCTGGGTTAATCTAACGATTATCTGAAAATATAATTAACATTGGTCCAGCCCTTTCTGATTCTATAAGGAACATACAGACAAACATTTATTTTTACATATATATAGATTACTATATATGAACTGGCCTTTTTGAGTAAAATCTTTTATAGTAAAATTAATGGTAATGTCCCTCAATTTTATTAGAAACATTTATCTAAATGTAATATCTGTTTTAATATGTTTCTATGGTGTTAGGCAGGGACCTCAAAGCTGATCCTCAAAGATCTTTTTTTTATTCGACATACTAATATTATAAAATTTAATCTTAAAATAAAATATACAAAATTGTTAAAACATTTCCTTTCATAATAATATTTATTATGTGTTCATTGAATCGAATCTTAACCAATATCAGTTATATCCTATGTTTAAAGTATTTATTTATTGATAGTTTATTATTTTTTCTGTAAGAGAAAATATATTATAGACAATCTTTAATTCTTTAATAATAATAATAAAATTGAGTTATGGCTGACGGACAACTGGTAGATATACTACATATATAATTTTAAATGCATATTTAAATACAAATATATACCCAGGCTCGAAGAACCAACAAATTGTTTATAAAAGATGTTGGCCTTCGGATGGAATCGAACCCGCGACCAGCGGAACTGAAGGCGGGGTCACTACCCACTGCGCCAAAGGGCCAGTCAAATATAAAGTTTCTTTGTGTAATATTTTTCAGACCAACCTTGTAATTGCCAAAGAGAGTACTCAGTGGGATGACATCCTAGGCTATATATGCTGATGCTTTGTGGGATGAAGCAAATGATTAGCCCAATTTTTATGACAAGATGAAGGCAAGTAAATATAAATTCAATGCCTGTATGTCTGTCTGGCTATTTCACTTTCACTTAAAATTAGGTACATCTGAAGCTGATATATATAGTGGGCCATTCGATTTGAGATATAATTAAATACTGTATAAATCAATTATTTCTCTTTTAGAGTGATATAAGTATGTGATATAAGAACAGATGTAAAGATATGTTAGTGATAATTATTCTAACTTTTTTTTGTCATGTGACAATGATGCTGAGTTACAGTATTTGGAAAGCTTCTTATTTAAAACCTGGTTTGCTAACAGTACATAATCAAAGATATTTAAGTTACAAAGAGACACAGATATACCTACTATTTTATTAATTTTAAAATATACTGCTGCCATTTGTAGGAAGGATCTGCCAAATACCAATTGGATGCTTTGGACTCGGTGGATCGACGTGCCAGGAACTCATAGGTGATGAGACCCTGACAAATGCCAAATTGCAGAGTCCGCAACACCCGCGCAGAGTTGCCTGTTTATCGGTTTTCTACAAGATATATTTCGGAGAGTGTGCCCAGGTACTTCATGAACTTATTTCACCTTCGCCGTTCAATCATCGCACCGCTAGGCACCAGGAGAAGTTCCACCCTTATGTCATCGACATTCCACGAAGACGCACACAACGCTTCGCTTCGTCTTTTTTGTTGCACACAGCAAGGGAATGGAATTCTCTCCTGGCATCTATCTTTCCCAATACTTACAATATGGGTACCTTTAAGGCAAGAGTGAATAGGCATCTTCCACTGTAGCGTGCTCCATCTTAAACTGTATCATTGCTTACCATGAGGCATGATTACAGTCAAGCGCTCGCCTATTTAACAACAAAAAAAAATATATATTTATAGTGTCTATATAAAACTGGCAAAGTAAGACATCTAGACATCACTTGTAGAGATTTTACCTAGATATCAGAACTCTAGACACAGTCAAGTCTGTTAGTTAAAGACCAATATAAAAATATTTTGAGGACACTATTTAAGAGCAGGAATATATTTTTAAATATAGAATCTATCTTTCTGTCTGTTATTTGTTAAAGCATCACACACAATACACAACAATTGAAGCTTATATACTAACAGATAGGGTTAAAGAGTTCAATTTTCTTTCAGGAACAGGAAAATATTATATATATTTTTAGGAGTGTTCTAATGTACACAAGCCACTCTCTATTTATTTATTAAATAAAACTCACAAAATAGACATTTATAACTCGCTGTAACATTAAGTATGCAAGCAACCCTGTTATTCTTATGAGAACAGGATAAAATACAGATTGTAATTCTAAATATTATAAAATGTCTTATTAAAGTTCTTGGTTTATTTAAATAATACTAGATTAATTATATTGGTACAGTTTATAATAACAAATTGTATATTTAAACATTTCTATTATAATACTTTATTTCCTGTAAATTTTCTAAGATTAAGAATAATTTTCATAAAAGGAAAATTCTTAATTGTTATACGTAGTATTTATTTCTACATAAAATTGCGCAAGTTTATTATTGTTTTGCATCTACCAAAATATTGTCAATTCTATATGCCAAGATTGTCTGTAAGATTGCTTTTGCAATCACTATTTTTAGTATCATAACATTATTTAAACAATACATATGCATTACAGGATCAGTAGCTGCACAATCCTCCGCCGGGAAGTATCTACCAGCCACATGATGCAGATGAAGATATATGAAGAGCTTCAGTTGGATCACAATTATTTAGCACCAATATTAATAATAATTTGGCATAAAATACCTGTTCTGATTATAGTAGTGGACATCTCAAATTTCTCTTTGTCAGTAAATTCAAACCATTCTGAATTTTGAAGTTCAGCTGTAAAAGTCAGAGTCAATGCGATTCGATGCTTGAGACTCAAGAAAAAGCAAACCAATGTCTATAAAATTGTATTCATAATATTCAAATTGACAAACAATATAAAGTTTGAAGGATGTTAACTAGGAGCCAATGGATTTTTTTCTCATAATCATAGATAAGGTAGCTGACACACTAGCACTGATCGTAATTTTGTTGTTTTGTTAGTTTAAAACATTATTGGTTAATAATATTAGTACCAGTAAATCTTTGTATGCTAATGTGCCGATGATAGTGATAAAATGTTAGGAATTCTCAGTGATAGGCAGAAGTTTGATAGTTACAGAACCTAATATTCCATCAGAAATATGTTCCAAATCTAATCCGTATATTTCCGGTGCGGTACATCGATATATCGCAAAAAATTATATTTTGAGACTGGTTGATTGAGATCTTTTGAAATGGGTTTATAGTTTTTGTTGCTAAGGAAAATGTATAAAAATTGTTATAGTTTGAAACGACGGCCTAATATTGAACCATGAGTTCTTCTTGTGTTGGTGCTGAATAGAATGTGTACTTTAACATTTACACATTTTATTCCTATTCCGATAGACGTGTTTTTTAATAGTGCCACTATTGCATTCCACAAGCGATATATTTCTTTGAATGAAAAATCTGAATTTTGTAAATTTTGAAATTTTTATAAGTACTCTTTTTTCTAATAAAATTGAAAGATTTGATTAAATTGCTTTAATAAAAAATAGAGAATATATTGCCAGTGACATCACATGTGTGAAATTATATTATCCATCACAGAAACTTATGTCTTTTGAACAGTATTATATATGTTTAAGAAAAGACTTATTAAGTCAACGATTTGTTTAGTCTACTTGAAAAATTATATTATTATTTTTACTAGAAGAATTTACAGATAGCTGAAAAAAGGGAATTGAAATGTAAAATTTTTATCAGAAGTAGGGTTATTTGAAATACATGAGGCAAAAGTAGCAAACTGAAATTCCTATTCTTAACATTTGTAAAGCGATATAGTTTTCTTGTTGGATAAATTTTATTATTTTTATATTCCATAAGTAGATACTTCACTTAATGTAAACAAACAAAACCATGTCATTACAATAATATAATTGACAAATGAAGAAATACAAATTGAACTGAAGTTGTCAAAATAATATCTTTAATGAATATTTATTTTATAAAATTGAATATTTGTACCTTGTATTTTATATATATTTTGCCGTATTAAAGTATAGCAAAACATAAATATATACGTATGTAACATAATATCAATATTCTATGAATTAACTCTGTGATACTGTAATACTTTATTAATATACTTGAAAATGTTTAAAATACTTTATGTTTAGGTTTTTATAAATTGATATTAAATAATACTTATTTATTTGCTTCAAAGTTTAAAAAAATATTGATAGCAATCACGCCATAATCAAATAGTGCGAAAACTATAACTAAGTTTATATATTGTTGTTATATATTAGATATTTGTATGGTTTAATGGTAAAATAATGTGTTTTGTGCCTACTACTACAAAGTACTTTTTTACATGTTTCCATTTAGTTAAATAAGTTATGGAGCATACTTCGTTTAAGCGTGATAATTATTTCAAATAATACTATAATTTCGTGATTTCATTCTTTCTTAACTATGTATTAATCTCAGGTGTTAATTGATTTGATTGTAAATAATATAAGTAGAGATAAGACCCGTTCATTACCATAAGTGATATGCGATTGCACATACATTCTCACTCTAATATTTATAATTTACCAAAAGCGACATCTAGCGTTTCAAATATTGATCTTGTAAATTGTTTCGAGTGAATGTATAAAATTACTTTTTTTTTGTTAATAAGTTACAAATCCAATTTAAAGATACATGATCGCTTACGTGTCTATGTTTGAGGCCTGTGAAATCTCTGTTTGAATAACTTTTTGTCGGCTTATTCTGTTTTCTATGTACAAATTATATTTGTGTTTTTTTGTTATACTTTTAGCGTGTTTAGGAAAAAAAAATTTTTAGCACGTATGCTGAGTTAAATTTTTTGCATCTCTATGCGCTGTTTTTAAAACATTTTTTTTAATTCAATAATAAATTTAATAAAGAAGTTACTAAAATATTTTGTTTTATTTAAATTTTAAGATTAATATTAGTATGTAAAAGAAAACCGGTAACTGAAATAATCGGTAACAGAAAAATACGAATCGATAAAACTGGAATCACTAGTTACGGTTTTAGCACAACAAGTACATCACTAATTTTACTACGAATTTACGTCATTCGTTATATATATTACGCGTAGTAAATTTCCATGTGTTAGAGAGAGTCAGAGCTGAGACTATTTCCGGATTTATGAATGAAACGGGTGAGAGGCAGATACATTTCTATGAATGACTATAATTAGTACCTATAGTACGTATCCGCACCTCCCACCATCTCCCACTCTTCCTAATATTCTAACGCGCCAAAGTATGAAACATTGTCGTCTTTATTTTAGTTAGTAGTCTATGCTCCACTCTCCGAGAAGCTTGCAAGAGAGTGAAGGCAGCTTGATGCTTTCTTTTCTCTCGAAAGTCTTATGGTTCAAAATCGTTATAATATCATATAAAATTAATAAAGGCATATACTTTTATTTTGTGTTAATAGCCATATGCTTCTAGACTTACTAGAGTTAATAAGCTTTAAATTATATACTTTACTCATACCTTTTATAAAATTGAAATTAAAAAAGACTATAAAACTAGACTGTAAACTCTTTAAAATTGGAGGCTAAAAAATTTAAGGATGTATTTTTCAAAAAAATAAAGATCATAGAATTACTAACATTTAATAAACTTCTCTAATATGTTCACATATTGACTCATGAGGTTTACACAGTTATCTAATATGATACTTCTGCTAAATTTACACAATTTGCAAAGTGCTTCTTCTATACACACAAGTCTATCTTTAACCATTGGCATAATAAATTCTATCAAAACCCTATCATCAGAACATACAGCTGCAGAATATATTAATCTACCTATATCAAGATTATGATTGTAGTAATATTTTACAACCATTAATAAACCATAGAAATTAAAACTTAGGCCTCGTAAGTCTATATACAAATCTTTATTTAATCCATGATTATCAATAAACATTTTTTGATCTAGAGATAGATTTATACCAATGGAATTCAAAAACAAATTTATCTCCTGAAAATCAAATAATACAAAGTCAATGTCATTTGATGGCAGAAAGAAACCATATTCTGTTACCAATTTAAAATTATGACTGTCACCATAGCAGATAAAAACTTGTGTATATGGATCAAAGTTATTTTTTGTATAAATAGAAAAATTTACATCAGAAAATATATTCTCGTTTAGTGTAGATATTGACACACTACCTAATTCCTTATTTATCAATAGTCTCGTTTCATTTCTCGAATTTGGACAGTGATTTATCATATCTAAATATGGACATAGTGAAATTTTTGTATTATCATTAATTATTGCCAAAATAGAGTTTTCTGAATTTTCTAAGTCGATAAGGTTTGTCAAATCCATAAAGACGCATCTAGTGTTAACAGTAAAATATGCCCACTCATATTGCAGTAAGGAAAAATATTTTCTTAAATTTTGGACTTCAACACTATTACTTAAACTATTTTGTAGAACATCTTCAAAAATATAAAACGAAGTCTCTATAATATTTCTTTGCTTTGTGATCACAGACAAAATTTCAGTATCAATATGACATATAATTTCATCAGGCAAAAAGTATGGAACAGTATATTCTTTGGGCAAACTTTCTAAATAAGTATACCATTTAGATTTTACACCCTGAGCTTTCAAATGCAACAAATAGAATGCCATTAATGACTGGAATGACACTTTTCGCTTATACTTTACTAGACATGATATTTTGTTCTCTAAAAAAACACTACAAAATACAACATCCATCAATAAACTAGTTACATTTATAGTTAAATTAAGTGGTAAATTCATTAATTCTTCTCCGGCTTTAATTTTTTTCTTCGTAAGGAGTCCACGGCCTGTATCGTTGAACATAGCGAAGACAAGTTTCTTACTGCTGCGCAATCCATGTTCGGCTAGCCAACAATTAAAAGAAATCGAATTTTTTTCGTTGTTACACGTGTAGAACTGAGCCAACTTTTTATGTTTACGTTTTCGCTGAGTCCTTCCCATATCTTCTTTTAATTCACCGGTTTATTTTTTTAATTGACAGGTTTAGAATTTTAGATTGTTACTGATTTTAGTCGTTCACATACAGGCTATCGGCTGTTTTGTTTTTATTCATTTCCATTTCATTCAATTTCTTTTGTTAGTATGTATATTGTGTTATCAATTTGTTATTGAAAAATGAAAATAGTAAATACTAGGGATGTAAAACTTAATCGATTATTTTAACGTTATAAATCGATAAAAAAAACGATTATATTAATTGTTTGTTTTCTCTCTTTGATCTTGTATTTGAAGTTAAAATATACGTTGTTGGATCGAACTAATGTAGCCAAACAACACATTTAAATCTAATTTTGCAAACGGCGCATCTATATTTCTAATCGTTATTGTCCATTTAAATTAGTCTTTAATTTAATTAATTATTAAAATTGTACGGGCTAACACGTACATTTGCACCGTCGGCATTTACGCCATATTATTAATATCACTTAATACAAATTTGAAATCAGTACGACGTTAGCGGCCTCAACCTATTCATTACTATCAAATCATTATAATTTATATCAATCAAATAAATCTATCAATTAAGCGCCGCAGTTATCAATATCAGTTATCAACAAAAGATAGTACAGGGTAGTAGCAGCCCGTACAAAAATAAAAAAGCGAACTTTTACATAGTCAGAAAAAATCGATTAAAAAATAATCGATTTATTTCGTTTCGAAATCCTCGATTTTGTATAAATTGATTTATTTTGAAGGGATCATCTATTTTATCCTAAAAAACAATCCAAAAACTAAGAACGAGGGTCAGAAATCAAGAGATATTATAGACTATAGTATCAAATAACACTAGACATATCGAAACCATATAAATTTGAAATTAATCTATTAAAGCATTCTAGGATAATAGAAACATCAAAATTATGTTCAAACTCAGAATTGAAATCATTAATTTAGTTACGAATCAGATCCTGGAAAACTATTAAAAGTAAAAGCCTAAAGCAAATTGTTTAGTGAAAGCATAGACAGAGGAGTTTTCGCCAATCTGAAGTATAAACAATGTAGTCTGTTCTCTGTGGCTAAATTCAAAGGTAACGGATTTTTTTTTTCACTGTCGTTACGGTAAGATTTATTTAAATTTTAAACCAAAATTTAGTGTGTTTCATATGTTATTTAATAATTGATATTAAGTGCAGTGTATAATTTAGTAATCGTAAGGTTATTTTTGTAAGAAATGTCTCTTCAACAAACAAAAAATTCTATTACACTTCGTGGTTCTGCGCAAATAATCTGTGAATACTTGAGTAAGTTCAGTTTCTATTATTGCTTTATTTCCTATATTAATAAAATACCGGACAATTAAATTACTAAAGTAAAAAAATATACTCAAATATATAAAGAGAAATTGCTTTAAAATCTCAAAAATCCAACTAATATACGATAACAAAGTCCGACAGTTTTTGCAGATTCTAGTCATGATGTTTGTTCCTGCTATATCTATTTTTCTGTGTTTCATTATGATTCTAAAGTGATTGAGAGGTAGGCGGAGCCACTATAAGCGTGTCAGAGGGATAGAGATTCTCTATAAAATTAAGTGAAGCATTTCAAGTATTTATTTTTAATTTTTTTAATGATCTGAATAAATGTATATCATCATAATCATTATCTTCAGCCAATTCGGGTCTGATTTTGGACGTAGGCCTCTTCCATGTCCCTCCATGCTAGACGGTCTTGTGCTCTCAGCATCCAGTCTCAATCTGTGTGTCTCCTTATGTTGTCTACCCATCTCTTGGGAGAACGGCCACATTATCTGCTGCTACCATGTGGTCTCCATTCTAGAAGTTTTAATAAATTTATATAATAAGGTCATATCCAATTGCTAATTCACTTATGAAGTTAGTAAATATTGTATCAATGTGTGAATTTTTTGTATCAGAACAAAGAGAGCCAGTCTAATGTTCATGTAGTATTGAGGCCAAAAATGCACATTTTTAAACAAGTGTTCTTAGAACAATCATTTATATTAATTGTAACATTTTTTCAGAGTTTGCTATAAATTCAGTTCTCTTTCAAAGAGGACTGTACCCACCAGAGACCTTTAAAGCTGAACCACAGTATGGGATTACATTACTTATTTCAGAGGATCCACAAATAAAAAACTTTTTGACTAATCTTCTGTCACAAAGTGAAGGTAAGGATTATATCTTGGTCCAGACTAGAGATTCACAAAATCTTGTTTGTCTTCTTTATAAATAAGTAATTGTTTATGTATTCACATTTTATAATAATGTTACTTATGTATCATAATCACTGTTATAAAAATTCTCCAGAGAGAAAATATATTACTTAGCCAAAACGTTTTAAAACCAAGTGTAAAGTACAATAGTGATACAGATTAGCACACAGAGCAATTGAAATCATTTTTGACTGTATATTGACTATGCTATTCAGTCAAATGAGAAATACCTAATAAATTAAGATTTTAGAAGTTTTACAAATATTTAATAGTATATTATATTCTATACTTAAAAAATTATTAGCTCCACAGGTAATATTAAAAACAAAAATTTATTTGGAGGACATAATATTTTGAAAACAATACAACATGCAGTATAGATTCTAACATTTGACAAATTTTAATTATTTTTTAATGATTTCTAAGCAATTATGTTTAAAAGATGTATGGGTTTGTTACAGAATGGATAATCAACAAAAAAGTTAATAAACTATCATTGATTATTTTGAATGTTGCCAATAAGGAAATACTTGAATGTTGGGATTTCAATGTTCAATATGAGGAAGGTGATATTGAGTTATCCAAAGAGATGAAAGAAATAGTTGGAAGCAAAGACCTGAAGAAGATACAGAACGAAATTCGTGATGTGATGTTACAGGTAGCGGCTACTATTTCTTATTTACCATTTCTGGATTGCCGATGTTCGTTTGATGTACTTGTCCATGCTAAGACAGACTGTGATATACCAGAGAAGTGGGCAGAAGCAGAGCCTGTGTCTATAACAAATGCTCAGAATGTCCAGTTAAAGACATTTTCAACAAGTCTACATAAGATGGAAACTGTGGTTAGTTATAAGCTTATGGAATAGATGTAAACTAATAGTAGTTTTAATCAATGTCTACTAAGCTAAGATTATTCTAGAAATGTATTGTTCTGTAATGTGTTTGTAAATATGCAGCTATTTGTAGTATTTGTATGTGTTTTGATAATGTTAAGCCTGCATGGATGATGAATATCACACCATCCGAAGAATAAAGTTACATGTATGTTTATACATGGAACATGGAACTTTATTCTTTGCATGGAACAATATATGCATTTTTAATCAAGAAGTTCAACATATTTTATGAAGTTTATTAATTTATTGTTTGCTGTTAGTAACAAAAAGGTGAAAAGCATTATACACAGCTAATTTAAAATAAAACAAAGTATTTATAAATCTTACCAATCAAAACATACTTACCTCTTACTATTTACATATGATTCCTTACTTGAAATTTTAACATTTAAATAATTCACTTAAATTTTTTTTTAACAATTTAGAATGCTGCTTTCACTCTTAATTGTAGCTTGTCAATTGCTATAAGAATATTAGATCAGAAACTGTGTATGTCAGACAATGAGATGATGTGACTAGTGGATTGTCATTCAACCCAACCTATGAGCTTTCTTTACATATCTTTTCACGATTTTCGGTGAAGGAAATATCAAAAGAAAACCTATATCTCGGGAGATGTCTTGAGATATGTTATTCTAAAATAACTATCAGTCCACATTGAAAAAGTACGCTGGGTCTAAACTCTATATTTTCTCTCCAAAATGAGAGAGACAGTAGCCTAGTAACCAGTCAATAATAATAATTTTGACACATATTTTTAACTAATTGAACACAATTCTAAAGGTTTTTGTGGAAACTATGTTCTAAAAGATGCCTGTAAGATTTGCTTGTTATTCACATTGTAAAGTTTAGCACAGTGGAAAATAGAGTTACAAGAGGAATCACTTGTGAAGTTTGCTTTACATTAAGTATGTTAAGTAGCTATCTCACTTTTTATAATTTTTGATTTAATATTTAAACGTAATTTGTTGAAGTAATGTGTATAGAACTGTGATAGTATTTTAAGAGTAACATTTTTATTCCCATTTTGTAATGTTCTGCTGTATTATTAAGCTGGAAATGTATATGTGAAATAAAAGATAAATTTGGAATCAATTTTTTTATTTGTGTCTAAGTTACACACAAGGACATATGTAATCTATAATTATAGAAAAACTATGTCACTAAACCTTTAGTATTCTTCTTTTTGTCAAAAGATGGATGAAGACGTTCATAGGTCTCTTCATGGGATCTTCACAAACGATCTTGTGCTGCTTGGATCCACCGACTCCCCATGGCCTTTTTGAGATCGTCAGTCCATCTCGTAGGGGGTCTAAAAACACTGTGTTTTCTGGGTGGACATTCCGACAATTTGAGACCCCAACGCCCATAGGTTCTCAGCACTATGTGCCCGCCCATCGCCACTTCAGTTATATCGGTGACTCTGGTTTATCTACGGATCTCCTCATGTCTGATTTGATCACGTAGAGATACTCCGAGAATATCACACTCAATCGCCCTTTGAGCGACCCTATGAGGCGCATATTCAGCGATATTTAGGTTTAGACATAATGAAAATTACAATCCTTTCAACGGCAGATATTTTTTCACTTTTTATCTTCTTTTTATCATCTGAAGTTAAATGAGTTGACTAACTTTCAGTTATATGTTCGTAAATAGGATTGAAAACAAAATTTTAATTTAGAAAAGATAGTTTTTTTAAAGGACAATTTTTTTAAATATACACGATATATTTTGATGCCGTTCGTATCAGTGCTGCCAGCTCTATACATTTAAATATTTGCAATTTTAATAAATTCAAATTCAAATTCAAATTCAAAATATTCTTTATTCAAGTAAACTTGTAAACAAGTGCTTTTGAATCGTCAACTTTACTGCTGGTTCGGAAAGCCGTCCTACCGAGAAGAGCCAGCAAGAAACTCGGTGGAGCTCTTTTAAGAAAGAAGATTCTTAATACTAATTACATTTTGTCATAGCTATCCTGCGCAAGGTCAAAGAGCAGCTATATCCACGCATTCTTATCATCAATGTAAGCCTCCACGGTATAATAGGCTTTCTGTATCAGCCTCTTTTTAACAGTATTTTTAAATTGCTGTAATTGCAAAGTTAAAATTGATTGTGGAATTTTGTTATAGAATCTTATACCCAAACCCACAAACGACTTACGTACTCTTACAAGGCGCAAAGCAGGAGCCGCAAGCTTATGTCGGTTCCTACTTTGTCTATTATATACATCGCCAATCTTTTTATAATTATGTATATTTTTATGCACAAAAATCAAATTGCTAAAAATATACTGTGAAGCTAACGTAAGAATACCTGTTTCCTTGAACTTCTCTCGCAGGGACTCACGCGAATTCAAATTATAAATGCCACGTATGGCTCTTTTTTGCAATACAAAAATTTTCTCAATATCAGAAACAATAAAGATAACATATTTGATTTAATAATTTCATAGCCCGGACAAAATTGTTTTTTTTTCAAAATACAACTAGGACGAGGATTTTGACCTGGAATAGACTTAGGAATATCTAGTTTGTGAAGAACAACATGAGTCAATATCGTGATAAATAAAAAACGTTTGATCAAAAAATTATATATTTTAACAAAGCACTTACCATATACCTATTTAAGATTACAATAAATAATGTCTACTCAGCAAATAATACTGTATACAATTGAGCATAGTGTGTAAGTCTTAGAAAACGATGGGATAATTAACTTGTCAATATTCAGGCAGTAATATTAAGCGTAATAGATGGAGAAGTAAATCTTACATAAAAAAACCCAACTTATGTCGGAATAGAAAGGTATTTTTCAAATTTATTTTAATTAACAGTATGAACAAATCTATATCTATACTTATTATAAAACAAAATCCTCTAAAAGCTGTCTGTCTGTGATCAATTTTCTCTAAAAATACTGAACGGATTCTTGTACGGTTTTTACTTAAAGATAGGAAAATTCATGTGGAAGTTTACTTTACTTTGCTTTACTTTAGTAGTTATAGTAACTAAAGTAAAGTAACGGAAGTAAATATAACGGAAATGTATTATTGTATATTTCCGTTATATTTAAATTGCTTTTAAGAGGTCGCATTGTTGTATAAAAAATGCTCCTACTGGGAGCTTTACTCGCGTTGGTCTCGTAAACTACCAGAGATACACTAAAGTAATGTATGAGAGAATTGTAGACCTACCTTGTAGTATTTTTATAGATCTACAATTCTCTACTACATTACTTTAGCGTGTCTCTGCTGGTTTACGAAGCGCACGCGACTAAAGCTCCCAGCAAGCAAGTTTTTTAACAATTGCGCGATCTCTTCAACAAATTTTACATAATACCGATATGTACTATTTACCTAAACCATTCGGAAGTATTGCACCATCTTTTGGTGAAAACCGTATAAATACCCGTTAAGTAAATTTTGAGGAAATTGATTACATACAGATAGACAGCTTTTTGAGACTTTGTTTTATAATAAGTATAGATATAGATGTTTCAATGATTTAAGTCTATGGTAAATAATCCTGGATAAATCGATACTTTTTTTATTAACCCTTTTAATACAATTTATTGTCTAATATGTTTTATATATTGCCAATATTCAGACCTTTTCCATTTTAAAGTTACATTAAATCGCAATTAACTTTATTCTCTGGCTTACTTAAAAAAAAACTGTACATAAGCGCTAATAATATACAAAATAAAAGTACCTAATTGTCTTTTGCAAAAATTGAAGTCCCTAATTCTATAAAGCCAAGTTAAGGCACAATATAATAGGCCTTGATTTATATTACATTAGGAACATCCTATATCGTTCATAAATTTGCGATCTAGTCTAAAAGCGGTATTGTCTCTTTATATAAAAAATAAATAAGGTTCGCTTAGTATTAAAGCGACGAATTGAAAAAAGTTGCAATAAAGTTTAGTCTCCAAAGGACATAATTTACTTCCAAGCGAGAAAATATCTTTTTTTAATAGTTCCTAACGTGATATCATAGATGGTGTTGAAATATGGATTGTAATGTATCTAAATCAATTAAGACTAATTTTAATTTTAACTTTACTAAGCGTGTAATATTGCTTCTTGCTGATCTTGATTTGATTGTGATGGTATATGTACGTAATTATGGTGGTATTTTTAATGTTGTGTTATCGTTACGTTTCTTTTTCAGAATATATTTCGATAAAGTGTGCTTAACTTCATGACCTTGTTAGGACATTCGCCATTTCACCATTGTACCGCTCGACATCGATAGAATTTAAATTTTATAAATAAATTAATATATGGGACACTTACACACACGATCGTCCATGCCCAAAGTAAGTAACTTAATACTTGTGTTAAGGGTGACAGACAGCTGTTAGATATACTACATATATAAATTTTAAATACATACTTAAATACAAATGTACAACCAGGCTCGAAGAACCAACAAATTGTTTGTAGAAAATGTTGGCTCTCGGCGTGAATCGAACCCGCGACCCGCGGAGCTGAAGGCAGAGTCACTACCCACTGCGCCAATGGGCCAGTCAAATTTTATATAACTGGTTTACGAACTTTTTATATAATATAAAGTGGATAATGTAAAATATAAGAGAATAATGACCGAACGAGTGTTGAGTATCTACATTCGTAGATAGATATGTGACTAGAGGGAGGCTGAAAAAGAGATGGTTGGATTGTTTGAAGTATGACATGCAAATAAAGGGAGAAGCGCCAGAGTTGACGAATGATAAGAGAGAATAAAAGAGAAAAACATGTGCCGGTTACTTAGTGTGGGATAAAGGTAGGAGAAAGATAAATTGGATTTTTTTAGATATTTTTGAGGCAAATGCCGGTGAAACTTGCAGAAGCCGTAATAAAGAACGTAAATTCATGTCTTGCAATTAATATGAGTTTGGAATCTTTAAGAAAGTGAATTTTTTTTATATACTATTTCATAAATTAACGTTCTTTCGAAAAAAAAATCTGGCCACGATTGCCGTCCTATCAGTCTAATGTCTTTATAAAATGTCTAGAATTCCCATTATGTCGTATTTATAAGTAACCGCTAAGCTCTTTTTTTAAGGCTTTATTAAACTTGCATTATATGTATGTGAAGGTGGAATCTTGCTAGTTAAAATTTGACCCACTTCCCGGTGTCCGATTAAGCTGAAATTTTACATACTGGTTCAGTCCCAATGACAATGCTTGTTTATGATAAGCATAACCTGATGCTGCCAGGATTAGCTCCAGACGACGGAAAACCTCAACGGTTAAGGAACATGAAATTATGTTAAGAGCTTCTTTAAAAACCTTTTTACCTTGACTTGTTTATTTTGCATTGGTTATCATGGTAAGAAATATTTTCGTTCGTCATCTCCAATATTTTGTTCACCATAGTCGTTCACCAGAAACTGAAACACAAATTAGTTTAGTTTAGTTTAGTTTTTATAAAAAAATAAAATGTAACTATAATGTTTTCATTATTAATCTCATGACAATAGCGTAAAACGTTAATAAGCACTAAAGGGTTTATAAAATAATGCCTATATGCACTCATACAAATCAGAATAATACTGTTTATTGTTTAATATGGCTGCTTTTCTTTTCTATGATAGGAGAACGGTTACATCATATAACTCTTTTCAAGGGAACACTGGTTCAAACTCCGAGCAAGCACCAATGAGTTTCTCTGTCAAAACTAATGTCCCTAATTCATATTTGTAAATTATCACACGCTTTTCGGTGCAGGAAAACATCGCAGGGAAATCTGCATATATCTGGAGAATTTCTGGGATAAGCTCCCATATTACATGCTCCAGAAATCCTAGATTACCCCGCGATAGTTATCTTCCTCAAAAGGCGCGTGATATATTGTAAATATGGTTCTTTAAAAAACTCATTAATGCCTTCGAATCGGCAATTCCTTTTCAAAGTTTACTGGTTCATATATTTGGTTTTCACGGTTTATCTTTGTCGTACTTTAAAGTTAGAGTTTAACAATGTGATATCAGTAGTGAAAGTGCGATTGTTGATGCTTGTGCTGATTATATAAATGAAACAAATACATACATACATTCCATGCATTGTTATAGTTTTGTTATCTCACAACAAATAATAAGATTTAATATTTATGGTATAATGGTAGTGACCACCCTATTAAAAACATGCTTCCCGTGAACATTAGTGGAATTAAAGAAGCATTAGTATCAGATTTATATAAAAAATGTAACTCTGTAATTTTTTTATTCATTGAAAGCCCTGAAGCCTATTAAAAGTACCTAGGGACAGGGATGCCCATTCATAAACGAGACTTTAAACCAACCAATGATGCCAACTTGAAAACTATCGAAAAGTACCGATTTTGCTGAACTAGTGTTAATACTCTTTGGTTAATGCCGGATTAAAAAGTCCGGGACCAATTTTTAATTTTATCTGTAAAACCATAGACAAAATGAAAGTTTTATATTTTGTATACTTGTACACATTAGTCTTAAGCAAAAATTAAATAGTTAATTTAAACAATATATATAGGTGGTTAAGTAGTATTAATAGGTACCGCTGTAAAAGCCGTTAGGGCTAACAGCATACAGTCAGTTCGAAAAAAAATTACGTATAGAACCGGTTTCTAGTTTATATACACGATAAAGATTTTGTCATTTTTACGAAATTGAGATTTAACTTAATAAGAGTTACATTTTTTTCGGAATGAATTCTGACAGTGATAGTTTTAGTGAACAACAAACAGTAAATTTTGAATAATACGTACCATCTTCAGAATATTCCACAGTTTTTCAAATTTCGTAGGATTTTGGGAACGTGCAAATGAGAATAAATAAAAAAAAAACAAAATAGATTTTCGCCTCTTTGTTAATTCCAACACTCATTCTTTTATTGTGATTTTGGTATCCTCGTTACATTAAAAACAATATTTTTTTCATCCTAGTATTTGTTGTGAGACTAAAACATAAGTAAAATAATGTCATAACTAATTTATATATCTCTCTTAATGTATATAAATGTATATGTAATATAATAATAATGTATGACATTATTTCACATCAAAAATCGTAATGCCCTATAATTCTCAACCTGAATTAAAATAAATAGTCCCTTTTTCTAGTTAAATTATATAATATAAATATTGAACTTAAAAAAGAACTTTATACAAAATGAATTTTAAAAAAACTACAATAAAACCATATTTTGAATAAATAGTTTCGGTCCCATATAGCGAGTCAAGAAATAAATGGACAAAGAATAACTAAATGAAGCTTCACTCTTAATTAATACTAGTGATGTGCTTATTTTGTAACTAAATTTCGAATGTATATTATACTTTTTAACTTAATTTCATATGTGGGGCATACGTATTTTTAATTTATTTTATAATTTTAATTTATATATTAATATGTATGTATGTATGTCAAGACGATATTTTAATAAAACATTTTGGTGTTAAGTGTATTTAATTTTAATTTTTCACCAAAATTTCTAAATTCAAATGATTAACATAGAATATTAGAATTTGCAAATACGCACTACTAAAATAATTAAAAACTTAACAGTTATCCTCCATTTGTCAGCTCCGCGGGTCGCGGGTTCGATTCCCGCCGAGGGCCAACACTTTCTATAAAGAAATTGTTGGTTCTTCGAGCCTGGGTGTGTATTTGTATTTAAGTATGTATTTAAACTTATATATGTAGTATATCTACCAGTTGTCCGTCACCCATAACACAAGTATTAAGTTACTTACTTTGGGGACTAACGACCGTGTGTGTAAATGTCCAAATATATTTATTTATTTTTTTATTTATTTATTTACAAAACGAGAGATATAGAGAATACTAAGTTATGAGTCATTTGGAGGTAACGAAACTTGATTTTGATAACTAACGCTAGAAAATTTTGAATTAATTAAAGAATATATCACCTTTAAAACAGATTTTTCAAATTATTACGCAAAAGCACATGATCATTATATTTTTTTTAATATACTATAAATTTTATTTAAAAGAAAAATTGAAATATACATCATTTGATAGAATTATATTCAATAATACTATTTATAACGAATATGTATAAAAATAGAAAAAGACTTTTAATTAACTATGCTTTGTCGTTTTGTTGTTTAACCCAAGTCTACTGCGAAATTAATAAAAAGTTCCTTGTTTATACTAATATTTTGTTCTTTGTAATTGGTTACATAAGAAAAATTATCAGATTCCTTACAAATTATCAAATAAAATCGATATTTAATAATTGCCACATCACTAGTACGCATTACTAAACAAGTTAAATTTCTTATGATGAATCCAAACTTCATTAATTATTATTTGCCATAAAAAGCAGTGCCTACTTTGACAGTTATCGCTATATCCACAACCATACATCCAAATCGAAAATCGTGTTAAAATTATATATAAATTAATTTATATAGATCTACCTACGGGCTTGTGTATTTTGCTATTTGACTAGGTGGATAATATAGTTTGGAAAATACTTTGTAACTGTTTGTAAGTGTCTTTAGCTCGCTAAATATACAACGATAAAAAAAATGGTTTGGAATTATATTGTAATGTAGGCACACCGATGATATTTGTAACTCGGTTAAATTACAACGAAAATATAAGGTAACAAAAAATATTGGCTATGCTATCATCTGACTGGATTGCTACGGAAATGAAGATATTGTTACGAACATGCGAAAAGAGTTCAAAATGCATATAGTCATAGGGTTCCAATTCGCTTGACGCTAATTCTCTGGAACATTCACGTTATTTACGAATCGTGTTCGGTATCCCTGCTAGGACTCGCGAACGGTCGCGAACATTCTCGAAATCAGTTCGTTCGATATATAAGCGTATCGTGAGCCTCAACGTTCAGTTTGCGAATAGCGATCAAAGCGGATTAAGAAGTGAAAATAAAAGTGCAATAATAGTGATCTCCGCTTTGTTATTGGACAACGGACTGCATAGAGGACTGTAAGTACTAATTTTGTACTGAAAAGTTGAATGAAGTGTTTTTAACGAGTCACCGGGTATTTTCACCCAAATCCACGAACTTATCTCTGTACGTAAAAATATTAATGATAATGTAATTCCATAAATTTAAAACCAATCGAGTAATATCATTTATAATGTCATTACCATATATTGAAGCATTATTGTTATTAACAATGCAATGTTTCGCTACCCTAAAACCGATACATGAAAATAGGGCCTGTCAATTTGTCTCAAATATAAATTCTTTTTTGGAAATGTATATTTAGTTGTATGTGTATCCTATAGCGAGCATTAGTCTGTTTAACGTTGTATTATAACCTACCCTAATAGATATGTACATAACTTGCAAGTCTCTTTATCAGAATAATATTATTTACCTACTAATATGAGTTATCAAACCTTACGAGTTAATAACAAAATTTAAAAAAAAACGCAAAATTACAAATACTTGTAAAATATTTACAACTTTACTACGGTTCGAAAGAAAATAGCGTAGAATCCTATTTAATTATACCCTCTTAACCTCATATTTGCATGCGAAATTAATTTTTATGGGTAAGACATAACCTACAAAATAAAAAGATTCTTTCAAGAAAAATCTTTCACGAGCAAACTTGAGTTAATAGGGTATAAACAAATAAATTCAAATATAATAAAAAAATCGCATATAATTACTTAATAAATAAATTAACTTAAGAATCTGTTAAAGATATTACTAACCGATAATTTAGTAAGATGGACGCAGTTAGATAAGTTACAAAAAACTATCAGTGCTAGTTATAATTAAAAGTTCACTTAAAATTATAATCTCACTGGGCCAGCTATTTATAAATTATATTTTATTTATCTACAATAATTTAAAGCTTTCACTGTATATAGACGAATAACAAAGCAGTAGGAAATTGATTGCAAATAAGAAAAAAAGCAAGCATTTCACAACTCAACGTTGCTGGATTATATTGACATAGATATATCTGTCGATTAATAAGGGAAAAATATATATATAATGCGGTGGTTTGATTTGTAAGCCGATATTTACCCCGTTTACGTGGATCATTGACGCTTGCAACTGAATTGAATTTATTTTATATCGATTAGTTATTCATATTTTCACTTAAGGAGAACTATAAGGTAGATTAATCTGTCAGATAAGAGCTTTTAATTGATAAAATAATAGAAGTGAGACCTTCTTAAAAGAACGATACGTACGAGAAGGTTGATGGTTAAAAAGTTCATAGGGACACCCTTGATCACAGGCGGCAGAAGATCGAATGTGGAAATCCAAGGACTGCAGTGGAGTATAGTTAAATTAGATCGTGTGCAAAAGAAGCAGAAGATACCTTTAAATTAGCAGTTTAAAATTTGAAAATTGTGGCTGAAGTTGAGCTGATAGATCATTATGCAAATATCGAAATACACTAGCCTGAAAGATATGCACGTATCCATGATACTATTCAGGTTTCTACAAGAGATGATCTCGCACTAAATTCATAAGCTTGACGAACATTGATCCACGTAAAAGAGTCTGATTACTGAATAATTTATAAAATAACATCATTACAAGAATCTGCATGTGTTCTCGTCTGAGGCCCGAGAGACAAGAGTTTCTATAACTGCACACGTAAAATGGCCGTCCAAACAGCTGGCCCTAATAACAAAACGTTGCAACTACTTATGCCAAATTAAATATAATATTGAAGCATTCTCTAAATTCGCTAAACATCTATGGACTGAGAAAATATTTGTCACTGCAATTGCTAAATTCTTGAAATAATAAAAAATAAATTCGGAAAATGAAAATGATGCAGTTGGAAGTCATTAGCTTAAAATTATCTTCAAAGTCCAACAGTGACAACCGCGTAAAACATAAGACATGGAAACATTTGAAGGTTAAGACGTCAACAGTATAATATTTACAATAAAAATAAATAATCTAATCAAAGATATAGATATAATAGAAATTTGATAATTAAGTAAACTTTCTAATCTGATCCAGTTTTTAAAAGAGTATTTATTATTGAAAGCAATATTAGGTATCATAAGACAACAGAATTCGGTCCTGCGCCGGTTTAACCCACCATTCATTATTGTTCTATCGGAACAAATATCGAAATCTTTACTAAGCGACTATTATTGCATTGGATTTGGCGATTATACATTGGAACTATTGAAATGAGATGTTCTGATTCAGTCTCAAGTCTATTTAACGGAATACATGTTCTTGGGTTACCTAAAGTTGCTAATGTTCCTATGTGTCACTCCCAGTCCATGTTTTATGTTTCGCGGAGTCTAAGTCGCTATATAAATGGAACAAGGTGGGATGCGCCGGCGCTACGCTGGCTAACAGTAGTAGGACGTGGAGAGACCCAGTTTGCATGTGTAGGAATGATACATACTGCTCCTGTTCGTCACGTCCTTGTTTTCGCAGCGTTGCCCGTTGAAGCCTTCTGGGCATCTGGAAATCATTCAGTACAGCTACAGATAGGGAGGACGGAATAAGTTAAATTCGTTACTGCTTTCTAACGCTTTCTAAAAAGATATTCAAAGGATACCGAGATGTGTTGAAATGTAGTAAAAGAAGAAGTAAACTAAATACAAATCAAAGAATATGTGCAATGTTTTCCATTTGAACTTTGCGAATATCGATGTCCAGACCAGGAGGGCTCATTCTTGCACTTCATCACATTATCACTTAACCTTTCTGATATAAATCTAATGCCAAGAGATAAGGCTAATAAGTTCTGTGATACATTGTGAAAGTATTGAAACCATTTATTTAAGAATAAAGGAGGCATTTAGAGATTATAAAACCAAGGGTTGAACGTTATTACATTTGATTTAATAAAAAATATATTTACTTGCAAGCTTGCTCCTGAACAAGCTCAAAGAAGAGACATGTGCCTCCGTTGAGACAGTAGGATGCTGGATCTGGCATCGGGCACGGAGCACCAAGCGCTGTAATTGAAAAAAATCGTTATAATTATTACTATGCGATTCTCCACGTGTATTTTTTATAGCATCTCTCCGTAGGGATTGCTTGGAAGAGATAACTAACTAGGAATAAGCCAGCTTATTTTACGCATCATTAACTGCTGTTGTACTACAAAAAAATTTATCAATGTCTGCATTTTCGTTGTTCGGCTTTGTGTATTAAGGTTTGTGTTAACCATTGAATCTGATGTCTATTTCAGTTTCTTTAAAGTATTAAGACAAAAATCTTTACTGTTCTTATATAACGGTCCGTAACTTTCCTGCTACCAAGAAAAAGCATCCTTTCTGCTAATAGAGCAGAGGTTGGAGATTAGATTTACCACGGGCCACCAATACGGTCTGTTAGGTTACAGATATCCCAAAGAATCACTTGAATGCTGGTTTCGTCAGTATTTTTTTCTTCAATTTAAATAAATTGTAAATATCAATTATGCACTTTAAATTTATAGAAGACTTCATTTGTAAGAGTCACTACCGAATCGGCTATTACACTTTTTCACAGCTTTTTTGTTTTTCATGAGCGGATTTAACAAGTGTTAATTGTTAACAATTTTTATTTTGCATTTACGAGATAAATCTTTAAAGAGCATTATGATGTTCACTAAAAAACTTGAGAAATGCTTAAATACCGATATGCTTAAGAACGATTGTTTATTCATTGCGAGTAACAGATTTTATTGGCCTTTATGCATTGTTTGATGACATTCGCAGAATCAGCTGGGAAGTGTTTGTAGAATGTATGTCGGTAATCTGAACCGGTATTGAGCGTCGGTAAACAATAGCACGTGTGCGTATTGTTTGCATCAGTTGTATGGAACTGTTATTCTGTATCTGCTTACGGGACAAAGTCCCTTCTATATATTTCTCGGTCTCATCATTATGCTGTTGCAAAAGCTGTACCCTAATCACCTGCTATTCAAGACGTTGAAACTTGATGCAATTTTGATGAGATTTTGTATAATTGAAACATATATCGGGATAACATACTTGTATATGAGAGAAATTCTCAATTTCCATCGAGAACACAATAAAACAGATACATACGTGACGAGCTTATTTTAACATTTAACTTTTAATATTTGTACAAGCGTACAAGTTTGTTAAAACATCATCATCATCCTCCTGCTCTTATCCCACTCTAAGTGGGGTCGGCACAACATGTTTTGGCTAGGTATTTTACGACCGGCCGCCTGCCTGACGTCAACTTACCTTAGTCGCCTTTTACGACACATCCTCCTGCCCTTATCCCACTCTAAGTAGGGTCGGCACAACATGTAACAAACATGGTGTCACATGATCCGGCTACGTATTACTACCGGCCGCCTGCCTGACGTCAACTTACCAAAGTCGCCTTTTACGACAAACCTCCTGCCCTTATCCCACTCTAAGTAGGGTCAGCACAACATGTAACAAACATGGCGTCACATGATTTGACTACATATTCTACAACCGGCCGCCTACCTGACGTCAACTTACCTAAGCCGTATCTTACGACCCCTCGGTAAGAAAGAGGGTGGTTTATTCTACTCAGCCAGATAACACAAGGCGGGTCAACTTACCATAGTCGCCTTTTACAACACCTATGTAAGAAATGAGGGTGGTCTATTCTATTCAGCCGGATACCATCATTCATCGGTAAGAAATGAGGGTGATATATTTGCACTTGAATGTAATCAGTAGTGATATTTCTAGCATTGGGAGATAACTTACGAGGGTCTGGAGCCACTGTGGCTGGCGGTAGTACGCTAACATTGGCGGTGGCGATCGCGGGGGGTCCCACGGCACCTTGCGCCCTACATTCATACGTCGCGGAATCCTCACGACGTACATGCCTTATCACTAATATCGAGCGCCTCCTGAAACATAAGCAAACGAACTGATCAAGTATAATCCAACACAAAAGTTATAAGTAATGTGCAGAATTAGACGTTTCTTTGCTTTTTTTATTCAACCCATTCTAACTTTTTATAATGGTCATGGTCATGGTCATCAATGGAAATTTATGGGGCATAAACATACAATATGTTTTGTGTTTGGAAAGCTACGAATGAAAAGCTACGAAGCTTTTTACGAATATTGCATGTAACGGGTATGGAAAAAACGGATAGTGCACATCGAGGCTTAGAGAGAGAAAATCGACTAGATTCGGCTTCATACAGCATTCTCTCTGTCGCACAGACTGACGAATCCGTGTGAGACGTCACATACTAACTGAGTGACAGTGACAGCGCTCTACGAAACTGAACTGGCCGGCTATTCCGTTCTAAACATCAATGTGCATTATTTAATACCGGGTACCATAAATACCGGGGTAAGTACCGGGGTGTAAGGGGGAGGCTCGTCCCAGTCAGTCTCCTCAATTGTCAACCTCACCTGCACGTGGTACACCCTGCATTTTAACCGACGAGGCTCTGGCGACCGATAAATGGCGGTATAACCATTTCATTTTGCTGACCTAAATACCAGACCGACAGTGGGCAGCAGCTCTGTCGGTGCGAAACGGTCAGCACTGCGATCACCAACCCGCATGCCAAGCGTGGTGATTACCGGCAATACCCTTCATGGCGTTACAAAATCAATCACAGCCCCTAGTTCCCGGCAGCTCCGCTATTCCCAGCTCTGGCAGCGGTTTGGGTAACGGCGGGGCAGGGGGTGTCAAGAATCTCCGGAGATTCCGCTGCCAACCCCGACGACTGGACCTGGCAACGTACAACGCACGCACTTTGAGGGAAGACGAAAAGATACTCGAGCTGGAAGAAACAGTAAGCAAGTTGCGGTGGGACGTGATAGGATTATCTGAAGTCCGAAGAGAGGGGGAGGATACGATGATCCTAAAATCCGGCAACTTGCTTTACTACCGGGAGGGAGAACAACAGTCCCAGGGTGGTATCGGGTTTCTCGTCCACAAGTCCCTTGTCAACAACATTGTTCAAGTCGAGAGTGTGTCGAGCAGGGTCGCGTTCCTTATACTCAGAATTACCAAACGGTATTCGCTGAAGGTCATACAGGTTTACGCACCGACATCGGCACATCCAGACGAGGAGGTAGAGGCCATGTATGAGGATTTATCCAGAGCCATGCATGCCTCTAAAACCTTCTACACTGTTGTGATGGGGGATTTCAACGCAAAGCTGGGCAAGCGAAGCGGCACAGAGGTGAGAGTAGGGCAATTTGGATACGGGCAACGGAACCACAGGGGCCAGATGCTGGCCGATTTCTTGGAGAGAGAGGACCTCTACATGATGAATTCTTTCTTCAAGAAACGGCCGCATCGAAAATGGACCTGGATCAGTCCCGACGGTTCCACGAGAAACGAGATCGACTTCATCATGTCGACCAGGCGTCATATATTCAATGATGTCTCTGTGATCAACACCGTTAAGACCGGGAGTGATCACCGTATGGTTAGAGGCACATTGAATATATGCGTACAGCTGGAAAGATCTAGATTGGTGAAGTCTACGCTCCGACCAACTCGAGCCCATATTCAAAACCCCGAGAAGTTCCAACTCGAGCTGATGAACCGTTTTGATTGCCTAGCTGACTGCGCCTCTGTGGACGATGTAAACAACAGGCTGGTGGAAACTGTCCATACGGTGGGGTCCAAATTTTATAAGACACACCGTAAAAGACCCAATAAATTCTCGACCCAGACTCTCAAGCTCATGGATGAGAGGAACGAAATGAGGCTACAGTCTTCAGTAGATGCGACACGCTACCGTCTGATCAATAGACAGATTTCTAAGGCGCAGAAATGCGACCTGCGACACTTCAAAACCGAGTACATTCGAGAGACTATTGAGCGTAACAGGGGCTCAAAAGTGCTCGCAAGAGATCTATCTATTGGGCAGCGGCAGCTGACGAGATTGAAGACCGATAGCGGTAGTATCATTTCATCTCGTCCTGAGATTTTGAGAGAGGTTGAGAAGTTCTATGGACAGTTATACACCTCAACACAACAGCCTGTTGTCAGTTTGGCAAAAGACCCAAGAGCTAAGCTGACCCGACACTATACCGAAGATATCCCGGACGTCAGCCTATACGAGATTAGTATGGCTCTCAAACAACTCAAAAACAACAAGGCACCAGGTGATGACGGAATCACAACAGAACTCCTGAGGGCCGGTGGAAAACCCGTACTTAAGGTCCTTCAGCGATTGTTCAATTCCGTCATTCACGAAGGTAATACGCCGGAAGCCTGGCACAGGAGCGTGGTGGTTCTTTTCTTCAAGAAGGGTGATAACACCTTATTGAAGAATTATAGACCCATCGCGCTGCTAAGTCAGGTTTATAAGTTGTTTTCGAGAGTCGTTACGAATCGTCTAGCTCGTAGGTTTGACGACTTCCAGCCTCCCGAACAAGCCGGTTTCCGCAAAGGCTATAGTACCATGGACCACATATTCACGCTGCGGCAGGTTATACAGAAGACCGAGGAGTATAACAAGCCACTTTGCTTGGCGTTTGTGGACTATGAGAAGGCCTTTGATTCGGTGGAAACATGGGCTGTGTTAAGATCGCTCCAGCGATGCCGAATCGACTATCGGTACGTCCAAGTGTTGAAGTGTTTGTATGAAAACGCCACAATGTCTGTCCGTATCCAAGACGGAACTACGGGACCAATCCGAATGCGGCGAGGTGTGCGACAGGGAGATGTCATCTCCCCGAAGCTGTTCACCGCTGCATTGGAGGACGTCTTTAAGCTTTTGGATTGGAACGGATACGGCATCAACATTAACGGCGAGTACATCACTCACCTCAGATTTGCCGACGACATAGTCGTTATGGCAGAGTCTCTGGAGGACCTTAACACAATGCTCGATGACCTCAGCAGAGCATCTCAACAGGTGGGCCTTAAAATGAACATGAGTAAGACGAAAATCATGTCAAACTCACATGTTCCGCTCCACCCGGTCATCGTTGAGAACTCTGCACTCGAAATTGTAGACGAGTACATATACCTGGGACATACGGTCCAGCTGGGTAGGTCCAATTTCGAGAAAGAGGTTAGTCGCCGAATCCAACTCGGATGGGCAGCGTTCGGGAAGCTACGCGAGATTTTTTCGTCCAAGGTACCTCAGTGCCTGAAGACCAAAGTCTTCGAACAGTGCGTGTTGCCAGTGATGACCTACGGATCTGAGACGTGGTCGCTGACTATGGGCCTCATAAGAAGGCTCAGAGTCACTCAGCGAGCGATGGAGCGGGCTATGCTCGGAGTGTCTCTACGTGATCAAATCAGAAATGAGGAGATCCGTAGAAGAACCAGAGTCACCGATATAGCTCAGCGCGTCGCGAAGCTGAAGTGGCGATGGGCGGGGCACATAGTGCGGAGAACCGATGGGCGTTGGGGTCTCAAGGTGTTGGAATGGCGACCCCGCACCGGTAAACGCAGTGTTGGCAGACCCCCTACGCGATGGACGGACGACCTCAAAAAGGTCGCGGGGAGCCGCTGGATACAAGCGGCACAAGATCGTGTGTTTTGGAAAGCCCATGAAGAGACCTATGTCCAGCAGTGGACGCCTATCGGTTGAGAAAGAAGAAGAAGACCATAAATTCAAATTCAATTCAAATTCAAAATATTCTTTATTCGAATAAACTTGTAAACAAGTGCTTTTGAATCGTTGACTCTATTGCTGGTTCGGAAAGCCGTTCTACCGAGAAGAGCCAGCAAGAAACTCGGTGGAGCTCTTTTAAAAAAGAAGATTCTTAATACTAATTACAGCTATCCTGCACAAGGTCAAAGAGCAGCTATATCCACACGTTCTTATCATCAATGTAAGCCTACACGGTATAATAGGCTTTCTGTATCAGCCTCTTTTTAACAGTATTTTTAAATTGCTGTAATGGCAAAGTTAAAATTGATTGTGGAATTTTGTTATAGAATCTTATACCCAAACCCACAAACCCCTTACGTACTCTACAAGGCGCAAAGCAGGAGCCGCAAGCTTATGTCGGTTCCTACTTTGTCTATTATATACATCGCCAATCTTTTTCTTTGGCAATCATACTAAATATGCATAGAAGTTATCGCAACACTATAACTAACGCGCGCCAAAATTTAGAAGCTGAAAACAGACTGAACTATAACAATGAATCGTCTGGTATCCAATGAAGGAAGTTTGCCAAATAATTAATAGGAATGATTAATCGGAACTCAGCCGGCTGGATAAGACGACAGTATTGTCTGCAACTTCACCATCAAACGACCCGTGAAATTGCTGTTCACATCATATTATTATACTTATACCACACAATTAACTGTATTGAGCGTTTCCCCAATCAAAATAAGGGTCATTTTGTTTCCAGAAAGATCTCTATCACCTTAGGTCAATGACAGTCTGTAGTTGCTATTAATGCAATCTGTTTGCAGTAATTGGCCGTAGCACATTCCTAATGTAAGCACCATATGAACGTTGTTTCATTGTATATCACAGAAATCTAGTTTAGGATCAAGATCATCGTTGTTATAGACAAATGAACTAGGTCATTACAGTTGATTTTACACTTTTGCTATTCATTGTTATTGCTATTATTATAGCATACATATGGGGCATAAAATCGAGTAAGTACTACATCCTTAAAGTACTGAAATCACGATTGCACACATTTAGCTATGCCAATCAGGAACATCTAGTCACCTAATAGCATTTAACACATAATCATTAATCCACCTGAAGTCCTAAGAGTTAAGTTTATTTGATGTATACATAATTACAGAAAATAATCGCTGGCAGTTAAAGGAATTGCATTTCATATCTATTATCGCTTACTTGGCACCTTACAAAAATACGTCAATCTATTGTCGATTTTGGTATATGATTTATTTATTTATTAGATTCTATAATAATATTTCACAATCAATTTTATTATTTCGCCCCGAAACTCGTACTGCAGTACGATTTTTGTCGTGGAGCTATCCTCCTGATGATGCTTCGGTTTCGGGGCGAAACGATCGTCGAGATTGTGGTGGTGGGTGTGTGTGCTGCTTTTGTGTGCGTTGTTGCTGGTGAATGGCGCCTTGGGGTGCATGTGGTGGCTGGTCCTGCATGTATAAGGTGCGTAGATTTTGCCTGCTTCATACACATTGGCTTTGCATGCATTCACTTAACCCGTGCGGATTATAGCAAAGTAGTTAGTTCTGTTATATTGCTTGTAATATGGAATTCCGCAAAGTAACGCCTGCTTCTATAAATCCTCTTTTGTGACTTTTGCAAGTCGTAAAAGATGAAATGGGCAGGCATCGCTGCTAGAGCTGACAACACGATTTCCAAGTGGAACCCGAAACAGAAGAAACTCAGAAACAGACCCAGAAAACAGAGGAGTTATTAAATCAAGGAGAAACTCAAATGAATGGGCCAAGTTACATCTTGGAGGCGGAAGGCTAGAGATAAGACGAAATGGAAAAGGCTTTCTAAGGAGGCCAAAAAGAAGAAATGAGTAAGGTACGTAACTAATAGGTTGCAACGGATCTGAGATGGCATTACCTGTAACTCTGCACCCGGAATCTCCTTAAAGCAATATCGGCGACGGGCCTGCCGTCTTTGTGCCACGTTATCCTCGGGGGAGGTCTGGCGCTGGCGCGGCACTCCAGCTTCACCTTGCCACCTCTCGTCGCGTAAACCGACTGCATTGGTTCGATACGGGCTGGACTACCTGAAAAGACAAAGCAAATTATATCCAGATTATCTTTATTCCCATAATCTATCTCAAAACACTTTTTAATGGTCAAGGATCAATTAGACCAATGAAGCTACGAAAGGTTCGAAATATTGCTCTTACCGAGAACAAGAAACAAACTATCATCGAACTTTTTTAAGCCGTAGCCTTGATATTTTTAGTTCATTTCGGTTCCTAGGTTAGATAACCCTATCCTACCCTACTTCCTTCATATACTACGATCGTATCCTACTTCCTATTTCATACTATAAATGCGAAAGTTGGTATGGATGTATGTTTGTTACTTTCACGACGAATCCGCTGAACCACTATCGATAAAATTTGGCACAATTATTGCCTATACACCATAGAAATCCTGTTAATCCTACAGGAATAAGATGGCATTGGACAGCGCCATCTATTATCAACGTATCAAAGGTTTGTTATTCACGATGTGTCAAAGACGAGTCAAAATTGTAATATAAACGAGATTTGTATATCATATGAGATATTTGCAGATTTGGAGAATAACAAAAGTTACTGGTTTATGCCAAAAATACAGAGTTGCGGTCAAAAGCTAGTATTTAAGTATATGATACTTTTTATTTGTTTAACGGGTTTTAGCCCACCATTATTTGATACGGGTCATGTAATGTCAGTCAGTCAAGCTTTTAGAATTTAATTTATAAGGAAAATAATTAAATCTATTTCGGATAAAAAACATGTGTCACAGTCGCAAATTCACCCAATTGTTTACCAGAGTTTGCCAAAAACAATACACCACTAAATCTAAAAGAGACTAAAATGCTATCAGGGGGCGTAGCACGTAAAAATCACCACTTTCTCACCTCGCTTTAAATCGAGTCGCCTTCAAAAGTCTCGAACTAAAAATAGACTCCTGTCATTAGGCCAATGGCCTTATTATTTCGTCTGACGAATAACATATGTAAGAGCAGAAATAAAGTGTATTATCTAAACGGGAGACTGCCGTGACAAAACAGATTGGCTCCCGTTACGAGTGGTTGCAATTAATTTGAAGTATATTGGACGAAGTATATAATCTTCTTAGCACAAAAAAACCTCTTAAAAAGCTATGATAGAAAATCGCAATACTTAAAAATGAATTTGTATGAAATTCCAAGTATTATACAAATTAGGGATGTTACGGAGCTCCGACTTCGATTCCGAAAGGTCTGAACCTCCGATTGAATTCAGATCTCCGACTCCTACTCCGGCTGCGATAAATATTCAAATTCAAATTCAAATTCGGAGGTATAACGAAGGTGATATTGTCATGCAAATTTGGACAGAAAGCGTACAAGTTGTAACTTGTTGTCCGGGGGTATCTCCCCTCGGACGCACAACTCTCGTTCATTTGTTTCTTTTCAATCAGTATCAATGGATTTAAATTTTAAATCGTGGTGGTCATATTGTCTACAGTTTACGGGTCAATTTTTATAATAATGAAGGAGGCGGAAGTAGAAACCTCCGCCTCCGACTCCGATTCCGACTTTGGCTCCGATAATTCGAATATGGAATCTTCGGTTCCGACTCCGGTTCCGGTAAACCCACCTCCGTAACATCCCTAATACAAACATATTAGAGGAGGGAAAGCCTCCTAAAAAGCAAGACAATAAATAATTACTGGTGATATGTCACCAGTAATATTATAAATCAACATAAAAGATTGTTAATGGAGGCCTCTCCTGGTGACAAGAGGGACGAAAAAGACGAAGAATGCCATTGAATGAATGTCAGTATTCTTGGGACCATTCCTCGTGAGCACGATTTATGTAGTCCTAGCGTGCAAGCAATTTAAGAAAGACTTAACATGTGATTTTTCCAAAGATTAAATCTATAATTACTTAAAGATGGTATTTACAAATTATTTTTTGAATAAAATTTAGTGTGATATTTTAATGAAAAATCGTAGCACACTAGTACAATATAAAAAATTAGATTAGTCGTACTATCATGCCATTGGGGTCTTTCAGTATATCTACATCGATTTATTTCCAGAGTATACGTTAGGTCTTTACGAGTACTTGTTAAGATTTATCTTATAGTGCAATTAAATGAAAAATATCTCAGGTGTCAACGAGAATTGTGTTCTTGCCAAAACACGTTGATAAATCGCGAACGATTTGTACAATTTTAAAATTAGCCCAAAATGTCGTTGTACGGTCAAACGAAACTAACATCCAACGTCCCATATTTCCACTAAAAATAATTTCCCTCCATTCATATTTTTCACGTCGCCATCTTGTCGGGACCGTTGCGACAAGTTCCGGTTAAGTGGTATTTATGAATGGAAGTGTTATCTCAATGCTGTGTGGTTCTTGGCAAGTCTATCGGGTTCATCTATTTTCGACCCTTAATCTGTCTAACCCGCTGGAGCAATATTGATGAATTTGATATAAACTAGGCGATATCCATCAATAAATAAGATAACAAAAAGGAGAGGATTAATAAGGTAATAAACGACTATCCGCTCTCCTAATTCAATTCATTTAGCATTTCTATTTTGTGCAGTACACTTATACTACGGGCAATAACTAATGTACATCGAGGCTTGGAGAGAGAAATAGGCTAGATTCTGCTTCATAGAGCATTATCTCTGTCGCATAAACTGACGAACCCGTGCGAAACGTCACATATTAACTGAGTGACAGTGACAGCGCTTTACGAAACCGAACTGGCCGGCTGTTCCGTTGTGAACATCGATGTGATTATTTAATGCCGGGTACTATGCACCTATTTGGATCATTTGTATTCGCACACTCTCTTCACCCTTGATCTTCAATTTTTCAAGTTATTGATTGACAAAATAGTTTAAAACTATTGGATTAGATCTAATGGCTCTTATTAGACCAGAACACTTGAAAACTAAATCTCCTTTTCTTCAATAGGTAGCAAGTTTGAAACACAATCTTTACCCTGGTGTAAGATTACTCTAGGGAGCTTCAAACAGTTGGTAGACATCCTGACGCTTGCATTATATAAATCACTTAAAAAAATTATCAGAATATCAGCCATTAATCGATGGTCTTATATAGTAGACACAAAATTATGCATCTATGATGCTGGGTGAACCAGATAAAGTTGATGATTGATGTTGGGGTGCCAAGAATTATGGTATTATTATTAGAATGAATTTGGAAATCGATTTCTAGTAGACCAGAGCAACAGTTAGAACTGACAGGCACATGATAGCGTAAAATAGTATTTGTTGATACATCATATGGTCAATTTTACAATTCAAAAATGAGTATTTCTTTTGGCACCCAATTCATTTTAGTATTTAAGCTGAATATACATATTTTTTTTGCTCCAATTTCTCACAGAAATAAGGTTAATAATCGTCTTGATGAACGGTATATCATTTCAACGAGCAAATCATTTCGGATTACGCAAGAAATGATTTTATACCGCGCTAAGAGAGTTTCACTCAGATATTTTCTGGAAGCCAATTATCTCACGCGAGTTGTCATCAGTTGTTCGTCACACCATTATAAATAGCTAAACCGTATCCTGAGAGGAAACCGAATCGGATCGCACAGGTATTCTGGACGGCGGCCAACATGGTGCCGATCTTAAAGATTAAGGACTGGCGGCTGTCATTGAGGGAGCCGATATTTTCAGTGGGACGATTGTGTGTAATTCCTGCTAATTGCGGTAAATTGAGGCAATGACCCGTCGGTTATGTCGATCTAGTCTATGCACGATAGACATGACGTCATTCGACTGATATCTTACGATACGACATATAGAATCAAATATATATTTGCTTGGTATAATGTTACGTCAATTAGAATGATCATATACTGAGAAATATTGGCATGAACATTTTTGTTAATAAACGCAGTATATCCGACAGTTTCTTAGGCAGTATCAATAAATAATAAATAAATATATGGGACACTTACACACACTGTCGTCCGTCTCCAAAGTATGTAACTTTATATTTGTGTTATGTAATTTATAGAATTAGGCGTTACTTTGCGGAGATCCATAATACAAAAGTAATAATAAAAATTGTTTTGCTATAATCCGCTATACAGTAAATATTATATATACATATATAGTGCTAAATGTATAGTGGACTATCCGATTTTTCATACCCGATACATGCAGGATTCGTAAAAACACGGATAGCGGATTCGTGAAAAAACGGATACTTCACCATACATTTAGCACTATATATATTTTCTATTTACTGTATCGTGGATTACAGCAAAATAATTTTTATTATTACCTTTGTACTTGTGTTATGGGTGAGGGTACCACTGGTAAATATTTACTACACTAGTTGATCCGGTAAATTTTGTTTTGTCATACAAAATACTACCGAATTGGCTTGATTTTTGACACATTGTGAATAAAAAACTTTGAATGTCATCCTATTCCTGTAGAATCAACAGAATTTTTATAGCCTTTATGTTACCCCGGTGTATAAGGAATAATTGTGCCAAATTTCGTCGATATTATTTTAACGGATTCGCCGTGAAAGAGTAACAAACATCCATCCATACTCACAAACTTTCGCATTTATAATATTAGTAAGATATATGATTTTAAGTACATACATAATTCCAAATACACACCCAGGTTCGAAGAACCAGGTTTATTAGTATTACATGTACTGTATTAGCATTATATTATTATATATTATATTATTACTTAGCATATAGTAAGAAACTATTTAGTTATGGAATTGGCGCTTTAATTTTGCGGGCTCCATTATACTTTCTCAGAAAAGAGCTTTAATATTTTTGATATCTTAACTTAATTTTGAACTTTCCGTCTGTCTGTCTTTTGCGCTTTCACGTATTAGTTGCCTTATCAATATTTATAAAATTGGGTAAAATTTAATCTTATATAGAAATCAAGATTTCCCGCGTCAATCCCGACACCGTGGTAATTCTAGGATAAAAAGTAGCCTTCATGATGCTCCAAAACCTCCTCTGAAGGTTTAGGTCTGAATCAAAATTGATTTAGACCTAAACCTTCCTTAAGAATTGCACTAGCTTTTAGTGAAAGTCGTACGAAAATCCGTTTAGTAAATTTCGAGAAAATCGATCACATACAGATAGAAAGCTTTTGGGGACTTCGTTTTATAATATGTTAAGATAAAATAGCAAAAGAACACAATTTAATACTTTAACTAAACATATCAAAGTTGTTATCTTGTATAATATATTTTAAGCTACTTATAAAATGTTTTATGAAACAACCTAAAATTTATCTTCATTCACACGAATATGTAAGTTTATAAATAAATTTAATTATATACAATTTTATGATAATCTACTTGTCTATGCTCAGTTTCTCACAGTTTAAGTGTAGTATTTTTAATTTTACTTTACGTTGCACAAGTTTTGACTGTCGGGTTAGATAATAGTATTTGAATAGAATAGTAAAAAAGTAAGTAGTAAAGCAAATTAAGTTCGCAGATCAAAGCATAGATAGCGCCAGGAACACAATTTATTTATAAAATTCAGAATATTGTAACGCTGTTTTTTCGTTGCCTGAAAATAAGGATAAAACAATGTTTTCTACAAATAATTCCCCGCTAGATCAATTTATGTATATATATTATATATTTGTTATTCAATAATATTTGCATAGTGGCGATGAACATTTCGAAAAGCAGTAAAAATTTGAATTTGAATTTGTAAACAAGTGCTTTTGAATCGTCAACATCTACTGCTGTTTCGGAAACTTGGCGGTTCCTTTTTTTAAAGAATAATTCTTGTTACTAGTTACATATAGTTATTGATGTCTTGTACAGGGTCGAAGAGTAGCTATATCCACGCATTCTTATCGTCTAAGTAATCCTCAATAGTATAGTAGGCTTTGTGGTATAAGCCTTTTTTTAAACTTTTGTAATGGTAAAGTTAAAGTAGATTGCGGAATTTTATTATAGAATCTTATACCCAAACCCACAAACGCCTTAAGTACTTTTGCAAGGCGCAAAGCAGGAACCGCAAGCTTATGTCGGCTCCTACTTTGTCTATTTTATACATCGCCAATCGTTTTATAGTATTTACTGTAAAAACAGTAGCTGGTAACACCGAATGACCCACTGCTGACCACCCGTCCTGTACCGACAGATGACCAGAGATTAGATTAAATAAAATAGAAACCCATTAATATACCCGAGCGATAATCGCTTACATTACCCGACTTAATACCTGCAGACGTTAACGTGGCCATTTAATTTTATTCCAATCGACAGCACTGATGTGTTATAAATATGAACATAAAATACACACACATAACACACTACGTGTGTGTTCTTTGTGCTTGTGTCGTAAAGTTAAGTTTTTATAACTTCATCTCGAACCAACGCAGTTATCTGCAGTTTACTGCTAATACAGCTCGCTTATGAGCCCGGTGTTATGATGTTTCATAAAGTGTACGCAGGAGATAATGGTATTCCATTACACGGGGAACTATTAAGAAGGCTCTCGCCGAAACGTGGAACGGTGACTAGTTTATTTCGTTTTATGTTTTTTTAAGTTGGACGAGTTACTAATTAGTTATAAGATTTATATTTTCAAAAGAGCAACCGCCGAGTTTATAGCTGGTTCTTCTCGGCATATTAAAAACAACAGGAATATGTGTAAAAATTAACTAAGTATATATGTGTCACCCATAACACAAGCATTAAGTTACTTAACGCTCGCTAAAATTAACTCAAGGCATAATATGTTCTATGCTTGTACGAAACCTTATCAAGAGACTAAATAAACATATAAATGAAACTAAAGTAATAAAATATTCAAAAGCTGCTCAAAAAGTTGTCTATTATGTCCATTTTACGATTGTCGGTAATGGAGTCTGTTCGACTGTGAGTCAGACATGAGTCGTACATCATCTTAATTGCAAGCGCCAAATGAATTTTCCTCGAGTTTTCTTAGGATTAAAATTGGCACAACGTTCTGGTAACATTGTTGTTTAACCGCACGTGTATTTTGAACTTTGAATCTAAAGTCATAAGGTTTATTTTTGCTTGCAACGTCTACATAGACTTGTTAGCCCGAGTAGTATATCTTTTATAGTATTTGTATGATTAATTGCTTGAATAAATTATTCTAAGCTAACTTTAAAATTGAATTGAAAATCATAGACAATTTTTTTCCAAAAGTAATGATAATTTTTTTTAAGTATCCGAAGTATTGTTTTAAAATGATTATATTTTGAAAGTAACTATTATTGGAATGACAAATTCGTATATATTTCGACATTTTGACGGTCTGTGCTCTAATTTTTTGAGAATATTGTGTCTACCTATATATACTACGTACTAAACAAGCACATATTCGCTGCCACAACCTCAACAATAGTTTCGTCACGAAACTGAAGCATCTTCAGAAGATCACACTCCACGACGGAATAGCCGTTACAGGGTGAAACGATTAGTATTAGAAACGAACAGTAGTGCAAGAGATTTTACGAATTCTGCATGCATCACGTATGCATGCAGAATTCTCAGAATTTAAATTTCAGAAATTCAGAATTCAGAAAGAATATATTTTAAACAATGTAATTTTTGTACACAAAAATATAAAGAATTATAAAACGATAGGTGATGTATATGATAGACAAAGTAGAAACCGACATAAGCTTGCGACTCCTGCTTTGCGCCTAGCAAAAGTACGTAAATCGTTGGTGGGTATGGTTAAGATTCTATAATAAAATTCCGAAATCAATTTTGGCCATGCCATTACAGCAGTTTAAAACCACTGTTAAAAAGAGGCTGATACATAAAGCCTGCTATACTGTTGAAGATTACTTAGATGATAAGGATGTGTGGATATAGGTGCACCTCTACCCTGTACAAGACAGTAATAAATAAATGTAACTAGTTCTAAGATTTATATTTTAAAAAGAGTTACCGCCGAGTTTCTTGCTGGCTCTTCTCGGTAGGAACAGCTTTCCGAATCAGCAGTAAAGTTGACGATTCAAAAGCACTTGTTTACAAGTTTACTTGAATAAAGAATATTCTGATTTATTTTTGAATTATGACAATGGATAGTACACTCAACATATAACAACTACACATTATATAGATTTTCTTTTATAGCGGGTTATGGTAAAACAATATTTTCAGTATTTACGTATTATAGACCTCTGTAAAGTAACGCCTAATTATATATAAAATCAAATCAAAATAATCTTTATTCAAATAAACCATTTCAGGCACTTTTGAATCGTCAAGCATCAATATGATTAATGAAGCTACAACTGGTTCGGAATGTTGCTCTTACCGAGAAGAACCAGCGAGAAACTCAGCGGTCAATCTTTTAAATATCTAAAATTATACATCATTAAACCGCTGTCTTGTAAAGCTGAAAGGATTTTCAAATCCAGGCTTTCTTATCATCCAAATTATCTTCAATTTTGTAATATGCTTTATGTATAAGCATATTTTTTACACTTAATTGGAATCTTTCTGTACACTGGTCTAGAATGGATTGAGGAATTTTATTATAGAATCGAATAGCGAGACCAACAAATGAGTTGCTAACTCTGCTGAGTCGCGACGCAGGTATCACATTTTCCGTACAAATAGAATATTACTATATATTGTGATGCTACAGTCAGTATGCCGTATAAATTATTTATATCGTTAGTTTTAAAAACCAAAAAAAAAACAACAAAAACATTCCTATGTCAAAAATTGCGGGTGATAGTTTATGTATTTATTAATTTATTCGGATTTTCAACAGCATTACACGATAAATCAAAAAATTCAAATTTCAAACTATTATTTACTCGAGTTCTTAAGAACTGCTTTTGAATCGTCAACTTTACTGCTGGTTCGGAAAGCTGTTCCTACCGAGAAAACCTATTCATCTATTATATACATCGATTCTATTTTATCTATTATATACATCGCCTCCTCCGTCCCGCTGGACCGACGACATCAAAAAGGTTGTTGGGGCCAGCTGGATGCGCATTGCGGAGAAGCGAGATGTCTGGCCTATGGGGAGGCCTATGTCCAGCAGTGGACTGCATTAGGCTGATGGATGGATGGATGGATGGATACATCGCCAAACTTTTTATAATTATGAACAAAAATTCCATCAAACATATATCCCATATAGTTTTAAATTAAATATGTAATACCAATTATAGATCACATCTTTCATAATAACAATGTTACCATTATAAAACTTAAAATAAACACAAGAGAATAATGAAAATATAAAAAAAAACATTAAGGCTGCCATCGAAATGCCCAAAATTGGCGATATCTTCGATCCGAGCGCCGGGATTAAACACAAATCGAAGATAAAAACCGTACGTCGCTCGACGCAATCCCATTCCAGTTTTGTTTACGCTGCGGCGTAGTACAGGGCGCGGGGCGAGCGGGCGGGATTCCACTACTACGTCTGATGGGTCCGTTTTTTCACCGCATTCGGGTTTCCTTTTGATGCGCTCACCTTTTTTCCTTTAGCGCCCAGTATGGTGTGGTAACTCCATAAACAGTTATACTTGCGAGGCAACCCCATGGAATTGTTTTTAAAACGATCGCTACGTTGTGTGCGTGCGCGGACGCGTGCAGCGCGCTCGCGGAATGGTGGTGCGTTCTTTGATTAATTTCGTGTTTAAATATTTTATGTATACTTAATATAAGCTGCTACTACTACTAGCTAGCTACTTTGCGGAGATCTATAATACATAAGTAATAAGAATTTTTTTTTGCTATAATCCGCGACAAAGTAAATGGAGAATATATAAAAATAACGTGAACATTGTCTTAGGTGCAGTTTGTAATATCGCTATAATCCACGATACAGTAAATAGAATAAATATATAGTCCTAATGTTTAGTAGACTATCCGTTTTTTCATACCCGATACATGCAGGATTCGTAAAAACACAATCACAAACCTCCACCACTGTCACCACAATATACAAGCACACGTTCACTATCACAAACTCAACAATCGTTTCGCACTGCAACCAGGTATCATCAGGAGATAGACTTCACGACAAAATCGCAAAGTAGCGCATATTTATATATTGTGTATATTGTATATATTTGTGTATTTCGTATTTGTATGTATTTGTATATCGATATTGTGGTTGATATTTTTCATACCCGTATGAAAAGACGGTTAGTACACTATACATTTAGCACTATATATATTTTCTATTTACTTTATAGCAAAGCTGTGATAGCCCAGCGGTGAGACCGTGCGACTCTTACGAGTGGAATACGAGTTCAAACCCGGGCAGGCACCAATGAGTTTTTCTATTAAAACTCATGTGTCTAATTGATAATTGCAATTAATCACACGCTTTTCGGTGAAGGAAAACATCGTGAGGAAACCTGCATATCTCTAGAGAATTCTGGAGTTATGTGTAACCTACCAATCCGCATTGGAGCAGCGTGGTAGGTATTAGCTCCAACCCTTCTCTTCAGAAACGGAGAGAGGAGGCCTATTCCCAGCAGTGGGATTGTAAGAGGCCGCTACTTTTATAGCAAAATAATTTTTTTTATTACTTTTGTAGAAACGCTTTCTGTTTAATAGATTTAAAATGTGTGCCAAAATACTGCAATCTTTTCATCCGCGCGGGCTGCAGTCGGCAAAATCAATACAATCTTTTGTCAATCCCCACAAGGCTCGCAACGATAAGCGCATCGCAATATCCCATTCCGTCTGGAGACAGTAAAAGTATCCATTTATTTGTTTTTCTCTTTTCTGTTATGTCTAAATTCAGACTTTCCTTATTCCACGTAGGGTTTCGTCGGCAAAAAGTTTTTATTTTGTAAACATTATATAGACTTACCTCCATATTTCTTATGATATCGAAGTATTTTGAGTTACTTTATTTTTATTTATCCTTTACGCATAAAGCTTATTCAATTTATTACTTTATTTGCGTAGTTTTTTTTAGATTTATTTCAAAATGATATTTGACTCAAATTTTTGTATCTTCTACATTTATTTCCCATCCATCATATTAAAATATTTAAATTTAATTTTTTAACACAGAAATATTTGCTACTTTTATTTTCAATTTAGGTATGGTAGGACGTATCTTTCGTTATATATAGGAATCAAGTGCTATTTGGCCTTGGTTTTTACGCAATCTATATTAAACCTTATGAAATTAAATAATGTTATAACCTTAAGCATTTCATATTGCACATGATTATTTAGATCATATAATAAATGAGTAAATAATAATAAAATATAGGTCACTTAAAAAACGGTCATCCGTCCCCAAAATAAGTAACTAATACTTGTGTTATGGGTGACAGACAATTTGTAAATTTGTAAAATATACACCCAGGCTCGAAGAACATACAAGTCATTTTTATAAAATGTTGGCCCTCAGCGGGATTCGAACCTGTGACCCGCGGAGCAGAAGGCTGCCAATTGTGCCAACGGGCCAGTCAAAAATTTAAGTGAACAATGAACTGCGGGGTATGCAAGGTATATAAAATTTTCATTGTTATTTTCGTTTAACACCTTTTTTTACTGTCACATGCAGCACAGTTGTTATTTTGGGAAAACTGACCTCTCTAAAACTTTTATGTATAATCTTACATTAAATTCAAATTAATTCAATTAAAAAATTATCGTAATAATAATTTTCGTAAATATCAATTAGAATAAGCGAATTTTTTGAGCAAAATTCCCTGTCTTCTTTAAATTAAAGCATTTGATGTTGACGTTCCTTTTTATTGCCATTTCGAAACCCACCTGTTCCCTTTTAAACGCATTATTTCTTTTCACTATCCACAAGTTATAAATTCCTATCGAATTATATTAATGTTAAACTACTTTTACATGTAAATGCGCATTCTTGACATGATTTCGGGAATTTAAACAGACAATTATGAACATCAGAGTTAGTATGAAACTTAAACGTTGCCATAAACATTGCTGCGGGCATTTTTAATGTTTATTGAGCATTCTTGGTAGCCATGTTTGAAATTTTATGTTTACAAAAAAAAACACATAGTAGTAGATAATCAATTTAAGTAACAGGAAAACGTACTTAAATCGTTTCTGGAGTTTTCGTATACGATTCTATTATAAGATCAACAAGCAATTTTAGCTTTGCCATTTAAGCAATTTCAAATAATTATTAAAGGGATCGTTATATGAAAATCGTTTTCTAGTAGATAATGATGGATATGAGAGGTTTAATTATTCCCCGTAACTGCATTAGATAGCAATTACAAAATATAACTACTCATACTACTTGGGGTAAATTCGCAGACATTGAAAATAAATTTGTATTACAAAAAAGATCCATACATTTACAATTTCGCGTGATTCCCTGCGAGAGAAGTTTAAAGAAATAGATATTTTTACATTTGCGTCATAGTATATTTTAGCAATTTAATTTTTGTACACAAGAATATACATAATTATAAAAAGATTGGCGATGTATATAATAGACAAAGTAACCGACATAAGCTAGCGGTTCCTGTTTTGCGCCTTGCAAAAGTACGTAAGTCGTATGTGAGTTTGGGTATAAGATTCTATAATAAAATTCCGCAACTTTAACATTACACCAGTTTAAAAACACTAATACAGAAAGCCTTCTATACTATTGAGGGTTACTTAGACGATAAGAATGCATGGATATAGCTACTCTTCAACTCTGTACAATACATTAATAACTATATGTAACTAGTAAAAAGAATTATTCTTTGAAAAGAGCAACCGCCGAGCTTCTTGCTGGCTCCTCTCGGTAGGAACAGCTTTCTGAACCACCATTAGAGTTGACGATTCAAAAGTACTTGCTTACAAGTTTACTTGAATAAAGAATATTTTAAATTTTGAATTTCATAATTAAATTTTAAAAGAGAGTAAATGTTGAGTTGTTTTAGATGTAAAAAATTTTTTTTTGCAAATTCAGTAATTGCGAAATTTGGCAAACCTATTTTGTATGTGACTTTAAATTACTTGCACTTTTTTCAGTTAGAATTTTGCCTAATTATTTGTGTTTCCAAAGGTACGATAGTCAGCAGTTGTTTGCATGTTTTTTTTAAATCGCGAATCAAGTGGCATTCGCACCAAAATTGGATTCCAGGATTTTGACCAAACTTTGCGTGATGTTCGGGACGTTAACCGATTTAGGAAATATTTTTACGAGTTCGATGACTTTTGTTTAGAGGTCATGTTGTCTGTCTGTTGCTATCCAAATAGAGAGTAATTTGAAAAAAAAAATAAGTGATAGAATATGTAGATTTGAAGTTGAAGAAAACAGTTTAGTTCATGTTTCAGAGGTTTTAGCTAGACTTTATATTAACTATTGATCTGGAACTTTAATGATAAGTATTCAATATAGTAGAGAATTATTACAGTAATTACATTCTCTTAAAATGCTATAAGATTTGAAATTACTTATCAATTGTTTTCAATGTAGGTGAGAAAAATAAAGATACGAAAAAATTGTTTTTTGAAAAAACAACGTCGTTTTTTTTAATATCTATATTTTTTTTTATAAATATATTTTTTTAATAAATATGTTAGCTCAATACACATATAAGTTGCTATGTTGGTTTAGCTGTAAGAGTGTAACAAACAAACATACAGAAAAAAGGCAGACTTTCACATCTATAATATTAGTTGGTGTTCAGCGTATTATTACCGACTAAAATGTCTGCAATGGAATTCATATTTAAGGGACAACTTTATTCCTATTCTTGTTCTTAAAATTGTTATACGATTTTTGAAAAGCTATTTAAAAAGGGTACAGTATAGAATAGTGCACTACCCACATAGCCGCTGCAGTTCTCCTTAAGGCAAAGGTCATTTGGAAGAGATCGATACTAAGCGATAACATTGCCTTTCGTACGTCACTATTTGTTTTTTTACTGCTGTTTTACAAAAATAATAATAGAATTATTTCGCTATAATCGGCGATATAGTAAATAGAAAATATATACAGTGCTAAAGGTATAGTGGACTTTGCGAAGTGGACTTTTGCTTTGCGATTTTGTCGTGGAGTCTATCTCCTGATGATGCTTCGGTTGCGGGGCGAAACGATTGTTGAGTTTGTGATAGTGAACGTGTGTAGTGCTTGTGTATTGTGGTGGCAGTGGTGGAGGTTTGTGCATGTGTTTATACGAATCCTGCATGTAACGGGTATGAAAAAATGGATAGTCCACTATACATTTAGCACTATATATATGTTCTATTTACTAATAATAAATAAATTTTATTATTACTTTGGTTTTATGGATCTCCGCAAAGTAACGCCTAATTCTATAAATTACTGCTGTTTTATTCTATCCAATTTTTTGCTTTGTGGTGTACAATAAAGTGTATAAATAAATAAAATATACAGTATTCATGAGTATCAACATTCCATACTTAAATTAGAAGTTATCGCATAATTAAAATAAATCCCGCCAAGATATTAGGAGAATAGAAGTCGAAACAAAATCTACTACAACGCGTGACCAGCAGGCCTACCATGAACTCTTATTGCGACTCAATTGAAGACGTAAACGACGACCGCGAACCGCTTTCTTTTCGTACCATGAAGTGTGAATTGCATTGGGGTCGTAATTTTTGAAAAGGATAACGTTATATGAAATATAGATAACTCTGTCTATTTTACTCACATGTTCTTAGGACGAATTCCGAACGCTCATTCGGCAACGACTTAAAGTGTGCGTCTTTAAAACTTCATGGTACGAAAAAGCAAAACAATTTCGTTTACGTCTTCAATTGAGTCGCAACAAGAGTTCATGGTAGGCCTGCAGGTCTGCTTGTATTGTGTAGAAAACTATTCAAATAAAGCCAGCGGCAAATGTACATATAATGAACGTCGAAGGAATCACAAACGCCGAAGCATTCTAAACGCAAACATCACCAATTGTCACTGGAACACACCAAAACATAATTATACACACCGCTTAAGAATGTTTGCACAGCGATTGACGACACAACGAATGCTACCGTCTGTTTTGATACCGATACCGAAATGGATCGGGCACATCATCGTGATAAGGATGAAGATATACACACTGTAGGTGATAAAGTGGGACGGGATGAAGAAACACTTGAGACCACAGCGGTGCATGATGAAAGAACGAGCGGAATACCAATGAGGGAGTGCGACAATGGTGAGGAATCCCACCGGCAAGTGGGTTAAAAGGTGAGCCTGAGATATTACTGTAATTAGAGGTGTACTGGCACAATGCTAATGGTGTTGGCGATTCTATTATGCGAGTTGAATTTGAGAATAAGTGTTGACGATGGAATGCGACCAACGTTGCACCGGTAGATTATGCTTGGGTACTTATATTTGCATTTAGGGATCAATCTCTCATAACATGTATCTTCGTCATTATTCGTTCAGCTCGCATAGTTGAGCCAGTTTTTCATACATGAGCATTCATCGAAAAGTATGCCAGCTAAGCCAACTAAAACATTTCCACTAGGTCAAACTAACTTAGTTGTGTAGGACAATTTGACGCTACGCGAACTAGTGTTTTGGCGCCTTTGCTAGTGTTGCTCTGTAGTGAGTTAAAAGTAAAAGTAAAGTAGCGGCCTGTTACTATGCCCACTGCTGGGCTAAGGCCTCCTACCACGCTGCTCCAATGCGGATTGGTAGGATACACATATCAACAGAATTCTCTAGAGATATGCAGTTTTCCTCACGATGTTGTCCTTCACCGAAAAGCGTGTGATAAATTGCCATTATCAATTAGACACATGAGTTTTAATAGAAAAACTCATTGGTGCCTGCCCAGGGTTTGAACTCGTGTTCCCCTCGAAAGAGTCGCAAGGTCTCACCGCTAGGCTTTCACAGCTCTGTAGTAAGTTATACATAGTTATTTATTATTGAATCGGCAAGTAAAAAATCATAACTGCATAAAGAAATAGCACAAAACGTGTGTTCAGCGTACAATGATAAATCACTTTAAAGAACTAATTGTTATTTTATAGTATTGATTAAGTCCTTATTGAAATTTATGTATATTATTACTATTTATATATTATTACTTAAGGACGGAAATATATTCGTTTCCTGTAAGATATTGCTCATAGCAATAAGGCCGCCTGTGCACGCCTCAAATTAAAAAAATCTCTATTATGTTCTCTCTATATTTCTGCTTTATTATCGTTATGTGCAATAAAGTTTAATAAATAAATAAATATATTCGTTAAATTAATCTCAAATAAATTTTACTTTACAATTAATTTATCTGCAATGTTTTAATTTAAAAAGATTGAAAGAATACAAAACAAAAATATAATTTTACATCGATCCATACAATTTATTTGCAAAGATAATCTTTTAATCATAGCAAGGGTTATCATTGATAATAAAAGTAATTTGTAAAATTTAATATTGATTTTCTTGATCATTCATACTATAGAATTAGCTTTCTAAGAGCGTCCTATATGACTTTCATGATTAAACCACTATCGCAAACATCAACAAAGCTTTCGCTGGAGAAGGTGAGACCCTATTTGTCCGATATCAATCTGCTATGTTCTCGCTGCAGTCCTGACGACGTCATTGATAAATTTATAACATAAGCTAACTACTGCACGACACCCGCAAATTACAGGAGATTCCCTTACGACGACTAAAAAGGTTGTGGTCTCTAATTATGAAAGTGTCCCCCCCATATTTAAAAAAAATCAATATTGTAGCGCATTTTATTTAGAGGTCACCTCCTCACACCTTCATAATATTGTAGGTGTCGTATAAATTACATTGTAAGTTAGAGTCGAGAGTCAGTCATCGCCAAACGCCGATCAGAGCAGTCAATAAACAATCTAAGTGAGCACGCATTTTATTTAGGGGTCACCTCTTCACACCTTCATAATTAGAGACCACAACGTTGCACTACTCTAGTATAGCTCCTTCGGCTCTAAAAGTAGCCCCTTCCTCCACTAATCGATGCATCGAGAGCATCAGATGCCTCGACCGTTTCGGACACTCGCTTTCGGTATGAACACGGCCGCATACGAGGCTCCAAAACAGAGGTGGCGCACTCTAGAGTTAAAAGTACCTGCTGGCGGGGATGGGGGCAATGCATACAACGGTACCTTATCCCTGCCACCAGCAGCGTGATGGAGCACTCATGGTTGTTTTAGTAGGTGCGAGTTCGACGTACACGCCGCGCTTTCCCGTTTTTTTCCTGATTAAAACAAAAAGCTTCTACGTTACCCACCTTCGTCAATGCCATAAGGCCAGAGCTAACAATATAGTCAGTACAAAAGAAAAAGTCTCGACAACATTTCAATAGTCGTCAGTTTCAGAACGGTCGTCCGTAAAAACATTGCTAAACGATGAACTGATCTTACGACTTTAGAAATTAGGCCTCACAAGCTGTGGCATGTTTGCGACCCAAATCGATACAATCGTCTTAATTGCGGCCCGATTAACGCCGATTATGGGGCCCATGGCAAAAACAATTGAAAGCAACGTAATTACACCTACAACGGTGACCGTTGGACGAAATATGTTAAACGCAGCCCATGTTCCAGGCATGATTGCAATTCTAATACTGAACATGCTAATCGACGGGCAAATCTTTATAATTTAAATGTGGTTGGATTGTTTGGGCGAAATTATCGCATAATTGATTAAAGACATCGCCGTGTACATACCCGTAATTTCAATAAACGTTAGGAGCAAAAAGTGTAGCCAGAAGTGAAATTACTTTAAATGTTACGTTTTTACCGCCTTTAGTTAGTTTAAAAGTAAATTAATATTATTTAAGCATACTACGCGCTGAATACAGTAAAATAACATTGATATTATTTTTTGTACCATAGTATTTCGTAAATTAGGTTCTAGAAATTATATAGTTACGGAGTTAAGTTAAATTAAGGATTTTTAGATCGTGTTTATAACTTACAAGATTTCCAATTTAACCAAGAATTTGTCTTAATCAAAAAAGATGAAGTATTTAACGTAACTATACCAAAAAATTTAACGTTGGTACGTACAAATTTAAAGTTAATTCTATGGCTGATAATAAGTATTTAACAATTAAATTAATAAATATATGGGACATTTACACACAAGGTCGTCGCCCCCAAAGTAAGTAACTTAATACTTGTGTTATGGGTGACGGGCAACTGGTAGATATACTACATATATAAGTTTAAATACATACTTAAATACAAATAGACACCCAGGCTCGAAGACAATTTGTTTATAGAAAATGTGGGCTATCGGTGGGAATCGAACCCGCGACCCGCGGAGCTGAAGGCAGGGTCACTACCCAAAGCGCCAACGGGACAGTCAAAAATCACAAGTTAGTACACAATTGTGTACTAACTTGTGATTTGAATTATGTTCTGTGATGAAATTTAAATTTTTAACATTAAAATCAGGTGCAATGCAGATTCGCTCGATACAACAGCAGCATTGATATGCAAACCGTATCACCTTTCATTTTCATTAGACTTTGTATGCAATAGCGGTGAGGGGCGGCAGGTGAACACCTCCGCAGACATGCAGCTATGCATCTTAGATAATGGAAACAGCATCATAATGTTGCATATTATGCATTCACGGTGGCTTCTTAAATGTTGCCCGATACAATAGTAAATCTATACTAATATTAAAAAGAGGTAAGATATGTATGTATGTATGTATGTTTTAAATGATTTATAGAAGCAGGCGTTGCTTTGCGAAATTCCATATTACAGGCACTATAACAGAACTACCTCGCTATAATCCGCACGGGTTAAGCGAATGCACGCAAAGCTAATGTGTATGAAGCAGGCAAAATTTACGAACCTTACACATGCAGAACAAGCCACCACACGCATCCCAAGGCTCCTGCACCAGCAACAAAGCACACAAGCAGCACACACAACCACCACCACAACAATCTCGACGATCGTTTCGCTCCGAAACAGAAACGGTTTTAAATGTTTTCACGCAAAAACTACTAGACCACTGGTTTCACCATTAGAAAGCTGCATCTTGACTGAGCAATATAGGCAATAAATCAAAAAAAATAAAGATCCCTAAAAAATGTAATAAGCTGTGAAAAAATTAGTCATAAAAATCTGTCATCGCATGCGCTGTGGAAACTATTGATGATAGACCAAAAAAATTTCCTACAGTATTATAGAACGTATACAAAAAAGTCCGCGATACCATATGTCTAACTATTATAATTATGCCAATATAACTACTTCTTTACATTGTAAAAGATTATCAAGGTGCCGACTATAATAAAACCATATTATTCATATCTCCGTGGCGTGTGGTATCCGGCAGAATAGAATAGACCACCCTCCGTTGTTACCGAGGTGTCGTGAGGCGACTAAGGTATGTGCCGTGTGGTATTCGGCTGCATAGAATAGACCACCCTCATTTCTTACTGAGGTGTCATAGAAGGCGACTAAGGTAAGTTGACGTCAGGCAGGCGGCCGATCCTAAAATACGTAGCCAAATCATGTGACACCATGTTTGTAACATGTTGTGCCGACCCACTTAGAGTAGGATACGGGCAGGGGAATGATTCATATCTCCGTTTTAATCCTTATCCCATTAATTCATATTTTATTAATCACCATTTCAATACCTGTAAAATACTTTATTTTATATTTAAATTATTAAAATCGGACACTCTAATCAAATGATGTAACGAATTTAAAAATGTCAATCTAAAAAAAATAATGCCATAAAACAAATTCATTCTAGCGATCATTATAACAGGGCCTGCAACTGGTGAGTTAGGTCTTATTCCAATGATACCAATGATACCTACGGATATAGCTATACCTTTCAAAAGACAATTTCCAGTTAAAACTTCCTTTTCCTTTACCATTAATAAGTCTCAGGGCCAAACTATTAATTAAAAAAAAATCTATAGTCCGACTTACTAGACTTTCCACTACCACGAGATGGGTATGTACGCGCGAGAAACCGTGTGGCATTGCTACCAAAATGCTACCAAACACATTTCTACAAGCGAGCTACTAAATCAAAGATTACCATCAGCGACAGCAGACACAACAAAACATGCAAAAGGCGATCGACAATAAAATTAAGATACGGTTAGTGCAAAAAAGGTTACCCCGTTAAACTCTGACGGCGGCGAATCCCAAAAAAACTCGAGGATTCCCGAATTAAAATATTCGCTGCCTAATGTTGGTTTTCAAAATAGTTTGGCTATCTTTTAGATCTTTTGTGGGATTCTACTCATAATTAGAGGAGCTTTAAAAGAACTCCGTGAGCTCCGTGAGTGAGCTCAAGGTGAAACAGAGACTCTCAAGCATATGCCTCCAAAGAATTCTCCAATACTTTGGCCATATTGCTAGAAAACCCAGCAATAACCTTGAGAAACTCATGGTCACTGGGAAAGTAGACGGCAAGAGATCTAGGGGCCGGAGCCCGAAAAGATGGACGGATCAGGTGTCCGAACATCTGGACATCAAACTGACCGTGGCTGTACACAGTGCTGCTGACCGGGAAAAGTGGCACCAGCTTATTCATTTTAGATCTGGCCCATCACGATGCTCAGCAGTGAGCAAACGACTGTAGGAGGAGGAAAAGAGCTCCTACTGTATTGAATAATTTATAGAATTAGGAACTTTGCCGAGATCCATAATAGAAAGGTAATAGTAAAATTATTTTGCTATAATAGGCGATAAAGTAAATAGGAAATATATATAATGCAAAAGTAGAGTGGTCTATTCGTTTTCACACCTGAAACGTGCAGCGTTCGTTAAAACACATGCACAAACCTTCACCACAGCCACCACAATATCGCAACTTTACGATTTTATCGTGGAGTCTATCTCCTGATGATACTTCGGTTGAGGGACGAAACGAAACAAAATGTGGAGTTTGTGATAGTGAACGCGTGTAGTGCCTGTGTAGTGTGGTGGCAGTGTTGAGGTTTGTGCATGTTTCTACGAATCCTGTATGTATCGGGTATGAAAAAGATGGATAGTCCACTATTTAGCATAATATATATTTTCTATTCTCTTTATCGCGGATTATAGTAAAATAATAGTATTATTACTTTTGTAAAATATGTATGATACGTATGATTAATAAAATTTTATATTTAAATATTCACAGATAAGGGTGCCATTTACACAAATTGGCCTTAATAAGGTCAGCCGAACCGGCCGCATGCTAAAGTGTCCCAACTCGAAAAATTAAACTTTCGCCAGCTTTTTTCGACATCTCATTGTGTGCGCGGTGCATTCTCGAAATTCCACTATTTACATAAATACCGGGGGAGACTTTGTTCAGACGTTTATACATTGTATATGAACACGGTTTGCAATTCTCTAAAGTAATGAAAAAAGGCGAACGTGTATTTCAGACAACTTCTGACCAAATTGAAATGATTTTTGTTTTATTTAAAGTATTTAATTAGGTTGTATAATTTTAATTTATTATAGCGATATGTGTAGTAAGTTTCTAAGCTTAATATCGACTTAGAGATGAGATCAGCTTTATTTTTATAAAAGTGTACCTAATCGTAAATTGGCTTTTTTTGAAACATTATTTAGTCATGCAGAATTCGTGAAAAGTAATGCAAAAACCTTCACCAACGCCACCACATTACACAAACGTGCACACGTTCACTATCACAAACTCAATAATCGTTTCTCCCCGCAACGTAAGAATCAGGAGGTAAAACGATAAAATCGCAAAGCTAGTGAGTCAACTCTTATACAAAACAATTTTCTAATTGGTCGGAATTAATTTCTAATACAATCGATATACATCTCAGTTATGGGACCCATAGGTCATTAATCTTCACAGTAGTGGCGCCGTTTTTTCAATAGCTAACACCCCGCTCACTAAGATAAAAATCATCACGCTTGTTTGTCTGTTATAAGATAAAAATAAGTAAACATTTCATTTTAAGCGATTCAACGCGGAAACGCAATTATGTACGAGATAAAAGAATAATTATTCACGCATTTTTAACGCTCACATTTTTAATACTAGGAATAAAGAGATATTAGAAACGCTACAATAAATATACCGAAAAAAATTTACGTTCTTTTGTAAAGGCCAAATTAATAAGTTTCGAAGAAATTTAAAAATTACGAAACGGATTTCCAGTGACTTTCACCAATATACATGGTAATTGATGAGGAAGGTTGTAAGTTTTATTTTTTTAAGGTATATTTCCAACATTTGGCAATAATATTGAAAATGTTGGCATAAGTTGAGCCGCTTGGCTCCTTTCATCGAAAACGTAGCCAATGTTATTCGTTTAGGACACACCGAAAATATGTAAAGTAAAAAAGTAACGTAGCGGCCTGTTACAATCCCACAGCTGGGAATAGACCTCCTTTCTCCGTTTCTCGAGAGAAGGGTTGGAGCTTAGACCTACCACGCTGCTCCAATGCGGATTGGTAGGATACATATATCAACAGAATTCTCTAGAGATATGCAGGTTTCCTCACGATGTTTTCCTTCACCGAAAAGCGTGTGATAAATTTCAATTATCAATTAGACACATGAGTTTTAATAGAAAAACTCATTGGTGCCTGCCCGGGTTTGAACTCGTGTTCCCCTCGAAAGAGTCGCACGGCCTATGCTAGCTAGCTATGATAGCATAGCTCTTACCGAAAATATGTATCGTGGGATTATTACTCTTAAATAAGTCTTCCAAAAAATCCGTGATGGTATATATTTATCTTTTGAGGATACCTTGCTACTCCGATTCAAACTATTAAAGAAATGACAACTTAAAATGCGGCAAATGGAAAGCTAATTTCATGGATACATTATAATTTCATATGAATTTGAATAAGTTGATAACGTTAAGTATTTTGTGCTTTTGGTATTTTTGTGTTATGATCCTTTATAGCGTATAGTATGTTACTGCAATAGTTTAACCGTAAGACCGTGTGATTCACTCCAGGGGTTTATGAGTTCAAACCCTAGTTAAGCGCCAATGAGTTTTTCAATTGAAAGAAATGAATATGTGACTTACCAATCCGTATTCTAGCAGGATGCATCTAACGGAAGAGGAGTCTTTTGCCGAGCAGTAAGACAGAAACACGCCGTTAGTTTCTTGGGGCGTAATATATTATATTACCAATACTGGTCGCAGGTAATAAATAAAAATATCTCCTAATAAAACATTTCAATAGTCAACGCCGCGATATCCACCGATAGCCCGAACATAAAAAGTAAATGCCTCCAGAAACCGATGCTACCATAACGATTGAACCGCAAAAAGTGTGCAAAATAAAAATTTGTCGAACTCTCGTAAACTATACCGTTTGTGGTGAGAATAAGGGTGGTGGTCAGAGAAGACTGTATATCCAAATTTGGTAATTAGATTCTGACAGTTTGAGCGCAGCAAAGGGGCCGACTGTCAAAAAATCGGCGCCAACGCGAACGCGCTGCAAACAAAACACGACAAAATAGCAATAAAAATGAGATATTCTTATTTGGCACAGTTCGACTTTAGTATGTTTATAGCCTGTATAGTGTTGGATATTTTGTACATTGGATATTTGCAGTCTTCATTATGCGTTATTCCTTTAAACACTAATCTGTATATAAACAGCATTTGTCATCATTCTCCTCATCCTACTATAAACGGCATCGGCACAAAATATTACAAACATGTCGTCACATGATTCGGCTACGTATTTTACGACCGGCCGCCTGCCTGACGTCAACTTACCTTATTCGTATTTTAGGACCCCTCGGTAAGAAAGAGGGGTGGTCTATGCTACTCAGCCGGAATATCACACAGTGGGTCACCTTACCTTAGTCGCCGTTTACGACACCTGGTTAAGAAATGAGGGTAGTCCATTCTACTCAGCCGCAGCAGTTGTTGCGTAATTGGGGTAACTAATTCTTCATGTATAAGGTATGTGAACGGTTTCTGCTTCCCACACTTAGCGTTACATAGTTCTAGCACAACTTTCGTAATAAGTTGGTCATGAATGAATTTCGATATACAATCAATAAACAATGAATAACGAATATACAATAAACATAATTATAAAAAGATTGGCGATGTATATAATAGACAAAGAAGGAACCGATATAAGCTTGCGGTTCCTGCTTTGCGCATTGCAAAAGTACATAGGTCGTTTGTGGGTTTAGGTATAAATTTCTATAATAAATTCCGCAATCTACTTTAAATTTACCATCACAACAGTTTAAAAATGCTATTAAAAAAAGGCAGAAAGCCCACTATACTATTGAGGATTACTTAGACGATAAGAATGCGTGGATATAGCTACTCTTCGTCCCTGTACAAGACATTAATAAATATATGTAACTAGTAATAAGAATTATTCTTTGAAAAGAGCAAGCATCGAGTTTCTTGCTGGTTCTACTCGATAGGAACAGCTTTCCGAACAAGCAGTAGATGTTGACGATTCAAAAGCACTTGATTACAAGTTTTCTTGAATAAAGGATGTTTTGAATTTGAATTTGATAGACTTAATAATATATAATCGCAGTAAGACAAAGTTCTCGGATTTTAAGAAGTTATTTGTAAACCTTGCCAAATGTTTGTTCGTAATATAATTCAAAAACAAATTTCTACAAAAAATAAAGCTCATATGAGATTATAAAATCGCAAGTATCTGCGTAACTCAGGATTAAACTGTTTATATTCATATTATAAATAATCACAAGTTAATCCTTTATTTTTTGTGGGTACGTTGAATTAGTTAAGAGTCATAATGTAAACAAGTACTGAGTGACCGAATTATTATTAAACTTTTAAGGTGACCGAGCTTTATTTATCTTCTAAGCTTTTACGTTTTGTAGGTTCTAAGGTGTGTTGCTATACTGGCTGTAGCTTTCAGCTTCGCCCACATGGAAATCAGTGTATTTACAAAAGTAATAATAAAATTATTTTGCTATAATCCGCGATACAGTAAATACAAAATAAATATAGTGTTAAATGCATAGTGGACTATCCGTATTTTCATTCGATACGTGCAGGATTCGTAAAAACATGGAGTGTAGTCTATGTCCTGATGATGCTTCGGTTGCGGGGCGAAACGATTGTTGAGTTTGTGATAGTGAATGTGTGTAGTGCTTGTGTATTGTGGTGGAGGTTTGTGCACGTGTTTTTACGAATCCTGCACGTATCGGGTATGAAAATACGGATAGTCCACTATACATTTAGCACTATATATATTTTCTATTTACTGTATTGCGGATTATAGCAAAATAATTTTATTATTACTTTTGTATTATGGATCTCCGCAAAGTAACGCCTAATTCTATAAATTATTCAGTGTATTTAATTGAAATTCTGAACTTAGGAGTAGTTTTTGTCGACTGCCTCGTGGGTGCAGTAGATAGTGACCCTGTCTTTAGTTCCACGGGTCGCGGGTTCAATTCCCGCCGACGGCAAAAAATTTCTATAAACAATTTGTTGGTTCTTCGAGCCTAGGTGTATATTTGTATTTAAGTATGTATTTAAAATTATATATGTAGTATATTTACCAGTTCTCCGTCAGCCACAACATAAGTATTTAAGTTACTTACTTTGGGGATGGATGACCGTGTGTGTAAGTGTCCCATATATTTATATATTATATTTATATTTATTGATTTATTTTGCTCTGCTATAGACTATCGATTTAAATTGATTTAAATACGCCGTATGGTATCCGGCAGAATAGAATAGACCACCCTCCGTTCTTACCGAGGTGTCGTAAAAGGCGACTAAGGTAAGTGGACGCACCGTGTGATTTTCTGCTGAATAAATTAGACCACACTAATTTCTTGCCGAGGTGTCGTAAAAGGCGACGAAGGTAAGTTGACGTCAGTCAGGCTGGCGGTAGTAATATACGAAGCCAAATCATGTGACGACATGTTTGTAATATGTTGTGCCGACCCCACTTGGAGTGGGATAAGTGGCAGGAGAATGATTAGACTATCGATTTAAATAAGACATATGCTGCTAAAACGGCCATATTTATTCAGGCAAAAAGTATCTTGTCTGGCGAGCCCTTTATCATATATCTGTCGCCAATTAATTAATTTGCGTAAGCATCTTTGAAGTTAGAATTATAATGATGCATCAAGTGTTGATATTTTTACCTCTGTATCCATATTAATATTATAAATGCCAACGTTTGTCCGTCTGTCTGTGTGTAGTGACGCTTTGGCGGGTATAGTATAATCGAAGTTACAGTATAGTATAATTGAAGTTTATACATGGAGCTAATGTGGAATAGCCAATTCACGTTTAATATGATTTATAGAAGCGTTACTTTGCGGAATTCCATATTCCACAGAAACTACAACAGAACTATTTGCAATAACCCGCGTGTGTTAAGAGAATGTATTTAATGCTAAGTGTATGAAGCAGGCGACATTCACGTACCTTACACATACAGGACAAGTCACCACACGTATCCCAAGAGGCATCCACCAGCAACAATGCACACATTTTTTTTTCGAATGGACTGTATGCTGTCAGGCTTTTACAGCGTCACCGGGTGGGACAGGCGAGCGCAGAAGCATCGTCGAGGTTGCGAAATGCAGAGAATAGAGCGCAGAAGCTCTACTAGCGTCGGGGAACGTCGTCCTAAGGTTACCTCCTGTGAGGCCGGACCACGGCTTAGAGCGACGCGTAGTGGAGGGCTGATGTATGACTTTGATTAGTCATTGCGGCGTCGGAAGGGTGGGGAGAAGCCACGACCGACCGACGTCAGGAAAGTGGGACCTCGTCTTCGCCGGCAAAGACGCTGTGTGTTTGTATTACGTGTTTTTGTGTTTGCGATCGTTATTTGTTCGTCAGGGACATACAGAACGCTTTTTGGACGCCTATATTTTCGGTGGTCAGACTTAACTGGGATGTAGGTTGAAGCAACTGAAATAAGGGGGTTCGGGTGTACCTCAGATTTCTCGAAGTAAGATTTCGAAAAACGTTTAAAGAGGTGAGTAGTGGTAGGGAGGTCGAGGTCTCTATGGAGGTCAACGTTCCGCATGAGCCCCGGACAACCAGTGGCTGTCCGCATGAATCGGTTCTGTAGTCTTTGGAGCGTGAGCAATCTGATTTTTGAAACGTGCGCGAACGCAATGCTCGCATAGGACATTATTGGTCTCATACAAGTTTTGTAGTGTCACTTGTTGCGGAGCGACATCTTACTTTACTTGCAAATACACACAAGCAATATACACGACCACCACCAAAATCTCTACAAACCGATGACGCTCCGGTAAATATACGTCGAATATACGTCAGGACAAAATCCACAACAAAATCGTAATGCGATTTACGATTACGATTTACATTAACGTTTAACACACGCGGATTATAGCAAAGTATGTTATAGTTTTTGTAATATGGATTTCCGCAAAGTAACGCCTGCTTTTATAAATAATGTTAATTCTTCAGCGGTGACATTGAAGCGTCTTCAATGAGGTGACACCGATGTAATACGGGACACTATTAATGTAGATTACGCTACCGAATTTCGTGCTTTCTTTCACGTACATTTCGCGGAATCGTATAAAATTTCAGGTCACGATTATATGTCAGGGTGACACTACTTTCTTAACAAATTATGTCTGTTTTTTTATAACTCGGCACATTTCCGATTTCTTGGATGGCGTAAAAATAAATACTCACGCGGAACGTAACGATTTCGATGACGAGTTAATAAATGAATATACGGGACAATTACACACACGGCTTTCCGTGTCAAAAGTTACTTTATCTACTCTGATACTATAATACAAAGATTATAAAACTGAAAACAAAATTCTTATGACAAACATTACGTACAGAACAAAAATAAAAATTAAAAAGTTTCATTACGATACAGGTCTTGTATGGACACAAGTATCGTAACTTTTTAATCATAACGATACAACTTCTAGCTGGACCATGGAGATTGAACCTCTACCTTAAAAAAAAAGGTTTCAATGAATGAGTCCGCGGCGACGCAACACGCATGCGCAATCGATGTTTGCGCCTTGGCGCCAATATATGACATTTAAAAAATCTCTTCAATATTTAAACGAAGTTTAGTTTTGTTTGTAAAAAAATAAGTTTTTGTGTAAAAACATGTCTGACATGGGGGTTAGTGGTAATTGTACACCACCAGATATTCTGAAAGCTGCGTCAAACATGACCGTGAACCTGTTGCCAACGAAATCTAGGAGCAACTATATTAAATGTTACCACGAGTTCATGGAATGGAAACGTACGTTTTACGTATTATAGTATGAGAGTAGATAAAGTAGTGTATGATACTGTACATAACTTGGTCTTATAACACGAGTGTGACACTATAGAAAAACTCGCCTGCGGCTCGTTTTTTTAAACCACACTCGTGTTATAAAAACCCTTATTATGCAACAGTATCATAAATTACTATAACACTTGAGTTATGGGTGACGGACAAGTAAATATATCGTTACTAATATTATAAATGCGGAGTTTTATATGTCTGTGACGTTTTCATGGCCAATCCGCTGAACCAATATCGATGAAATTTGGCACAAAAGTAACAATAAAATTATAATCCGCGATACAGTAAATAGGAAAAATATATAGTGCTAAATGTATAGTGGACTATCCGTATTTTCATACCCGATACGTGCAGGATTCGTAAAAACACATGCATAAACTTCCACCACTTCCAACACAATACACAAGCACTACACACGTTCACTATCACAAACTCAACAATCGTTTCGCCCCGCAGCCGAAGCGTCATCAGGAGATAGACGTGCATTATAGCAAAATAATAACGCGGATTATAGCAAAATAATTTTATTATTACTTTTGTAGTAAGATAAGTTTTAACTTTCTCAACATTTCTGTCGCTAATACCGCCGTTGTTTCATGTCATGTTTCAGATCAACCATGAGATTTGCACCACGTTAGTGTAGTTTCAGTACACGAATATCGTAATCAGTATAGACTGAACGTAATAAGTGGTTTTGGTGAAAAGCCGTCTGCAACGGGACACCCACTCACCACCGTTTGTACAGAAAGCGTGTAATGTCTCAATCCGAAAACGCTATGGGAAAAAAGAAACAAATGACGTAAGGTCAGCATAAAAACCATATAAATATATTTAAAAAAATGTATAGATAGATAAAAATTTTACTGTACAAATACATTAAAATGGAAAAAAATACAAGCGAAATTAAAGTATACCTTGTATTATCAACAGAGGGCCCCGCCGTGGTTCGTGCCATGGTGGACAGGGAGGGATCGTGGGCAGCGATGGCCTCCTTCTGCGAGGATGTTATCTTGCGGAAGGAGGCGGCGGGACGGATCCGGGAAGTCGAGTCTTTGGATCCGATCCGCCGCAGGCGAGCGGGGCGCAGGCGACTCGCCGAAGTCCGTCGCATGCCGCCCTAACGGGGACCTTGTGGCGTTCCGAACGGGGTTTATCGGACGCCCGCCTTATAAGGTCCCCGAGGCGGTCGATGCATCTGGTGCTCCCGATGCATCGTCCAGCGGAGGGAGGGGCCACTTTTAGAGAGGCCCCGACCCAGAGGTGGCGCACTCTGGGGTTTAGAGTTGCTGCTGGCGGGGGTGGGGTCAAATAAGGTACCCTGCACCCGCCACCAGCAGCGTGGGGAGCATACAGGTTGTTTTAGTCGGTGCGAGTCCGACATAACCACCGCCTGTCCCCGTCGGGCGGTGGTACCCATAAGGGGTTTTTTCCTGTATTAAAAAAAAAAAAAAAAAATCAACAGAGGGCAGACTCATTTTAATTTAAAAATATTCTTTATTCAATTACTTTTGTAAACAAGTGTTTTAGAATCGTCGACTCTACTGCTGGTTCGGAAAGCTGTTAAGGCTCCCGAGGACAGCGAGCAAGAAACTCGGCGGTTGCTCTTTTCACAATATAATGCTTGTTACTGGTTAGATTTTGTCATTACTATCTTATAGAGGATCTAAGAGTAGCTAGGTATATCCACGTATTCTTATCATCTAAGTAATCCTCAAAGGTAAAGGATTTGTTTGCAACGAAAATAAAGGAAACTCGTAAACATAACGTAACGACTTGACACCATTGTCTTTGATATTGATGTGCTCTCGAAAGTTTAAGTATTTTCGAAATGACCTTTACTTTTATATTTATAGTCGCATTATTTTGTCAATGCAGGCCATCAGTGTCTGTCAATACGGTTTGATACATCTTTAAGAGTGTTTTATGTCTACTGAATTAAGTGACTTTCGAGCTATTGTTAGAGAACGACTTACTTTTTGAATAAAGCATTAAAGAGACTGTATTCAATGCTATGGTAACATTACATAGTTTACAAGAATGCTTAATTGTCAATTTAAAGCATTTAATGCTTTCTTAATTGCTGTATTGGTGAAATTAAAGTAGATTGCGTAATTTTATATCCAAACCCACTAACGATTTGCGTACTTTTGCTAGGCGCAAAGCAGAAGCCGCGAGCTTATGTCGGTTCCTACGTGTCTATTATATACACCACCTATCGATTTATAATTCTTTATATTTTTATGTTAAAAAAATATATTTTAGCGATCCGGACGTCGCTGCTGTCTGTACCCGCCGCGCCGTCTCGCCCGCTATTTCTAGCGCCCGCCCAACCAAGTTTATTGACTCGGCCCGACTTCTACCCGGATTCGTCTACATACCATATCGATATTTTGAATGAAATGCAACAAACACTAATGATTCTCAAGAAATTCTGCGGATAAATGAGCATTTGCTGCGTCATAACTTGGCTTAAACTCTAATCGCAAAACGTGTTTAAAAATTTGGTTTCAATTTATCAATTTAAAGGATTTACATAATTATAAAAAGATTGGCAATGTATATAATAGACAAAGTAGGAACCGACATAAGCTTGCGGCTCCGCAACAATATCCACTTAGGTATTGTTGTTTTATTTCAAACTAGCTAACCGTACTGACCACGGATAGGCAGGCGCTAGTGAGATGAGCGGTGGTAGAATATACATAATTATAAAAAGATTGCCGATGTATATAATAGACAAAGTAGGAACCGACATAAGCTTGCGGCTCCTACTTTGCGCCTTGCAAAAGTAAATAAGGCATTTGTGGGTTTGGGTATAAGATTCTATAATAAAATTCCACAATTACCAATTGCCACTGCAGCAGTTTACAAACACTGTTAAAGCAAGGCTGATACAAAAAGCCTACTATTGAAGATTATATAGATGATAAAAACGCGTTAATATAGCTACTCCTCTACCCTGTACAAAATAGTAATAACCAAATGTAACTAGAAGAAGAATTTTTGAAAAGAGCAACCGCCGAGTGTCTTGCTGGCTCTTCTCGGTAGGAACAGCTTTCCGAACCAGCAGTAGAATTGACGATTCAAAAGCACTTGTTTACAAGTTTACTTGAATAAAGAATATTTTGAATTTGAATTGATATAAATCGGTTATATTACACGTGTGGGTAGAATAAATGTATGCTCCACCACGCTACTGATGGCGGGGCAGGGTACCTTATTTGACTCCATCCCCACCAGCAGCAACTCTGATCCCAGAGTCACCTCCTCTGGGTGGGGATTTGGCTTTTGTGTGTACCACATCTAATTATGTAACATTGTATAAAACTTTTTGTTCACGATAGGCACAAAATAGATAATTAACAAAGTAAACACATCGATCCAATACATTCGCAACGGCTGCGCGTGCGCCGGCAGATGCGCGCGCCATCTGCGTGTTTTTACCATTTAATCCGTTTGCTTCGCCTCACCTACGTACAGATATAGCGAGCGGCGAGCTCACTAGAACCTTAATTAATTATTTTATGCCTTCCGTTACGGTTAGATAGTGGTTTTACCCGCAAATGAATCCTCAATTTCATTATTATGTAAGATCCCCGACCTATTCGTATGTTTGTTCACGTTAAACTCAAAAACCACCAAACAGATTTTCGTGATATTTTCATTAATAGACAGTATAATTTATGAGTAAGATATAAATATATAATTTGTTAGAATTTCGTGTAAACTTGTTGCAATATTACATTTCATTTGAGCTTCCATCTAAAAAATCTATTACTAAATTTCTGAGATTAAACGTTGCTTAATATCAACGTTCAATCTGAAAAATTATGTGTTGATATAAAAATTAAAGTCTCCTTAAACAAAATTCCATTAAAATAACTCCAGTAGGTTAACCGCGAAAGTGTTGCATACATATTTATAATAGTATGAATTGGAATTTGAATAAGTAAACTCTGTTTTCTATTTGGTAGTGTGTACACACTGCTTTGCAAGGTGGTGGTAAACTTGTGTAGCATTGATACTCGTAGAATTTAATATACATATCAACTAGACCACTAATTCCCAAACCTTACTACACATAACCCCTGGGGTAACAGGGGATACTGAGAACGAACGAATTCGCACCAGCTTAAATATTGAAATCAAACGAAATAATCGATTATTAATAACATATTTTTTAAAGTTACCTTTTTTAGTTTTAATAATTAATTAGAATAAAGACTAATTAAAGTGGATTAAAAATAACAGATGCAGTGTTTGCAAAATTTGATTAAAATGTATGATTTGGCTACATTGTTTTCATTAAACAATGCATATCTTATATTGAAACGCAAGAAATATAGTAACAAAAGGAAAAAAAGGATAATTAAAAAAGCATAATGATTAAAAATTATTGTATTTAAGTTATTCATATGAGAACTTAACAGTTTTGATTGACTATAGAATGACAAATAAAGAAACGAGACACACAGAGAGAGTATTGTCGGAGAGATATAAATGACTTTTATTAAGGGGTACGATAATAGATAAATGTTGGGAAGCAAGAACTAGAACTAGAACTAGAACTAGACATCAACACACTTTTGACACAACTTAAACTCTCTTCGGAAACAACTTTATTAATTATTTTAAAATTTAACTTAAGGCGGGCGATGTCACGGTCGTTTTTTAATATATTCCAATTCTAATATCGTCAACTGGATTCGTAATGTTAAGGTCTTGGTAGTACAGAGCAGGTGCAAACGATCGACGATCCGTTACAAAGCCTAATACCTCGAAAACGGAATAATAAGTATGACGCTATTTAACAGATGCCTATTATGCAAGCCACTATCTTAAAAAGAAAAAATAACCTTTAAACTATACACACTAATATTTAATAAGCTGTGATAGCCCAGCGGTGAAACCTTGCAAATCTTTCGAGGGGGACACGAGTTCAAACTCCGGGCAGGCATCGTTTTCTATTAAAACTTATGTGTCTAATTGATATTTGCAATTTATTCCACGCTTTTCAGTAAAGGAAAACATCGCGAGGAAACCTCTAGACCTGCATATCTCTAGAGAATTTTATTCCGCATTTTAGCAGTGTTAAGGAAACTTGCATATCTCTAGAGAATTTTATTACGCATTGGGTGTAGGCTCCAATTCTTTCCTCCAAAATTTAAGAGAGGAAATCTATGCTCAGCATAGCAGTAGTAACAGGTCGTTATTTTACAGTTATATCGAAAATGCAATGGTCCATCTGTTACACTGTCACGGCCAATCCGTTAAAGAAATATTGATGACATTTTGTACAATTTAAGCTTATATACTGGGCTAACATGAAGAATAAAAATCCCTGTTATTCCTTTAGGAATTTGGTGTGCTATTTCCTATGCTTTGCAATTTTATTGTAGAGTCTATCTCCTGATTATGCTTCGGTTATGGAGAGAAACGATTATTGGGATTGTGATAGAGAATGTTTGCAGTGATAATATAGGTGTTATGGTGGTTTATAGTGCCTTTTTTTTCAGTAAGTTCGTGAACACGGTGGCAACTCTGCCGAAACATCGAACCTTATACAAAGGTAGCTTGATTTTATCGCGATTTGACCTGTATTAGTACATAATAATAAGTTTATAGTACCGTTTACGACTCTGCCATAAATAAGGTAAGGAGACGGATAGTACGCTGTATTTTTAGCATTACATACACTTTTCTCTAGTTGTAGATTATAGCATAGTATGATAATTATTTTTTAAAACTTGTGTTAAATTTCGATTTGAAAACCGAATCTTAAGTAATAAAGTATATTTAAATATATAAAAAAAAATTTAATGGGTTATTTTGTTAAAATATACATTTGATATACTATGTGCTTACTGCATAGCATAAAACCATCGTTCATATAACATAAGCGAGCGGATTTAACTTTATTTATTTATTTATATATGTATTTATGTTTATAACATTTTAAGATTAAATAAGACATCATCAAATTCCGAGGATGGCATTGCGATAGTATAAAACTGTATTGCAGTCAAAAATAATTAAATTAATATAATAAGAAGAAAAATAAAATATTACAACAAAGAAAGTGCGCATGTGTGTGAGTGAGTGTGGTCATGTGCTATAGTGTTGAATGTGTGAGTGTGGTGTGTAATGAAACTGAAAGTACTGTTTGTACGGACGTGAGTTCATAAAATAGAAGTACAAAATATATCAGTTTTAGCTTCAACACACAACGGATTTAATTCGATAACAGAATATTCCTTTCATCTTTCTTTCTTCCTGCTATTGGACATTTTCTTTTGTTTAATATTTACTTTTATTGCACAATCGCCGTTGTATTGATCTAACACACTCTCAAAACTCTATATTAAATCCATTGTATAACATTTATTGACTGTTTACCCATATTAATAATTGATTTAGCGCCATCCGTCTCGCGTTACTGTAACTGCCGAGATAACTTCTATTCTGATGTTTCTCCAAATTATCTGTGCACCGTAATCAACAGAGATTTGCAAATATTAGTATGAGTATGGATGATATCTTGACTGAAAATCATATCATTAATTATGCTTCTAAACATTTGTCCCATATATCTTAAATAATCTGGTATTTTCAACAAATCAATAATGAAGTATTTCGGAATTATCCTTTTTCCGCCTTTCCTAACACCATAGACTAGCTTTTCGTGTAATAATGTTAACCATAGACATGCGCCGTTTTTGTCTGCCATTGTCCTATGACTCGCTTGGTTCCCACGTTAAAGAACTACCTGCACATGACCTTCAGCGATGAGGTAAGGTCATGGACGTATATTCGCAACTGACAAGAAAATAACATTGACCTTCTACACCACCATGGTAATTAATGATTTGTTAATATTCCACATAGAATAGAACGCTGAAATGTCTCCTCTGTTCTCTCTAACATAGATAAGGTTTGGAGATTAAACCCACAACATCATTGTGGATTAACAGGTTATACAAATGCCTGGAAGTATCTAAGGTTAAGGGAATACATATGTAACCAACAATCCGCATTGGAGCAGCGTGGTAGGTCTTAACCTATTCTCTCCAAATACAGAGAGAGGTGTCCACCCAACAGTGGGTAACAGGCCGTAAATAATAATGCCGTAAGTTTAACTGCCGACTGAAAGCTGAAAGTAGCCGAAAAGAATGTCGCCTCTTACGATACCTCGGTAAGAAATGAGGGTGGTCTATTCTATGCAGCCGGATACCATACGGTACATACCTTAGTCGCGTCTTACGACACCTCGTTAAGAAAGGAGGGTGGTCTATTCTGTTCTTCCGGATACCACACGGCGTAAAATCAAAAATATCAAAAATCGAAAATATGTGTGTGCGTGTTGTACTCCGGTGAGAGTTAGATGAATGAATGAGCGTAAAATCTTAGATGTAGTATTTTTTCCCAGCCTTGGACATGATTAGCCCACAACCAGGCCAAGGTCCGGCCTCCTCCCAGCACTACGCGAACACTAAGTGAGTTAATTAGTGCTAACAATCGGTGTGCGACGTTTTTGACCGCCATTGTTCCAGACAGTCACTCGCTCGGTTCCCACGTCCAGTAGACCTACCATGAACTTTTAGAAAACGATTCAATTCAAAGTCAGTACCTAAAATCAACTGCTATTTATTCGTACCATGAAGTCTGGATTGCATTGGGGTCGTAATGTTTGAAAAGGAAAACGTTACTTGGATAGATAACTCTGTCTCTTTTTCTCAAATGTTTTATGCATTCCGAACGGTCATTCGGCAACGACTTAAAGTGTGCGTCTTTAAGTCATCATTGTATGAAAAAGCAAAACAATTTAGTTTACGTCTTCAATTGAGTCGCAATAAGAGTTCATGGTAGGCCTGCTATGCGACGTAACATAAAATCTTTTTTATTATAAATAATCGTCAATTTTTTTAGCATTTTTTCACGTTTGAAAACACCGCACGAAGAGTATTGGTGCCGATTATTTACGATTGAATAATTTATTTATTTATTACTAGCTTTTTAACGCAATTTCGTTCGCGTAGACTGCAATCTTATTATTTGAGTATACCGTAATACTTATAGTAGTTATGTTTAAAGTGAGTCAACTTTAAAAGCTAGATATATGCTGTCCCGGACTTTTATTTAGAACTTTCACAGAGGAACAATTTTGTAATACATGCTTTTTTTAATAACTTTTACTGTTTACTTAGCGCGCGCTAAAAACTTTGAATATTGCCGTTTCCGCTTCTCTCCCATTTATCGAAGTATGATGTTATATAATCGATGGACTAATGGACTAACTTACACAAAAATAATTTTTCAAATTGGTCCAGTAGGTTCTGAGATAAGCGCGTTCAAACAATCAAACAAACAAACAAACTTTTCAGATATATATATTAGTATAGATATTTACTATCTATGCCGGCGGCTTCGCCTGCGTGAGAATCAGTGTGTTACAAAAATTTTCCCGAATTGAAACTAATCATATAAGTAGTTATTGTTAGTTCACCATAAGAGATAGAGACATGCTGTCGCGGACCTTTTTGACCACTATTAACCTGGAAGGTTTAGTTTAATGAATCACACACAAAAACTACACTAAAACTAATGTTTAGTAAAAACCGTAAAAAAATATTTAAGTAAATTTTGAGAAAATCAATTACATGCAGACAGAGCTTTTGGGGACTTTGTTTTATAATAAGTATAGATAAATATAAATAAATATATAGGACACATGCGGTCGTCTATCCCCAAAGTAAGTAAGTCAATACTTGTGTTATGGGTGACGAACAACTGGTAAATATATAATTTTAAATACGTACTTAATTACAAATGTACATCAAGAAACAACATACGGTTTATAGAAAATGTTGGCCTGTGGCGAGAATCGATCCCGCGACCCGCGGAGCTGAAGGCAGGATCACTACCCACTGCGCCAACGGGACAGTCATTAAGAGCTCTTTTCAAAGCAAAGCGGCAAAGCAATGTAGCTGGTTCGAAATTTGGCTCATACCGAGAAGAACCAACAAGAAAGTCGACGGTCAATCTTGTAAATATATTCAATTATTGAACCGCTGTCTTGTATGAAGCTCAAGGATTTTCAAATCCAGGCATTTTTATCATCCAAATAATCTTCAGTTTTGTAATATGCTTTACGTAGCAGTGCATTACTTATTCTCAGCATACTTACCTACTATGTATGACGCTCTATATTATTGTGTTGATGCATAGAAATATTTTTGAGTTTGCGTGTTTCGTTGCGAATGCCAATAGATGAGTTGGGACCGAAGTTAGGTCAAGGGCGAACCGGGCAGTAGCTGCCAAGTCCCTGCTTGCGATATTAAAGAACTGTGTCAAAATATCCGCTTAGGTATTGTTGTTTTATTTCAAACTAGCTAACCGTACTGACCACGGATAGGCAGGCGCTAGTGAGATGAGCGGTGGTAGAATATACATAATTATAAAAAGATTGGCGATGCATATAATAGACAAAGTAGGATCCGACATAAGCTTGCAGTTCCTGCTTTGCGCCTTGCAATAGTATGTAACTCGTTTTCGAGTTTGGGTATAATATTCTATAAATAAATTACGCAATCTACTTCAACTTTACCATTACAACAGTTTAAAAATACTATCAAAAGAAAGCTAATATAGAAAGCCTACTATTGAGGATTACTTAGACGATGATAATGCGTGGACGGAGCTACTCTTCGACCCTGTACAAGACGGTTATCACTAAATGAATGAAGAATTTATACTTTGAAGCAACCGTCGAGTTTTGTGCTAGCTCTTCTCGCTATGAACACCTTTCAACCTGCAGTACGAGTAGAGTTGAAGATCAAAAGCTCTTGTTTACAAGTTAACTTGACTAAAGAATATTTTTAACTTGAGTTTGAAATTTTGAACTGCGTCAACGCATAACATATATAAGACCTGAACTTATTAAGTGATTTTTATCTCGAAGACGTTAGCGATGCAAATTCCAAGTGACAATAAGACATCGTTCCAGAGATATCGTCAAAGTATCATAACTCAGTTATTGCACACTCTCCACTTTACATGTAACCCGACGCCTGTCATGCGGATGTTATAGCAGACGACGGGTGATTTATGCAATGGTCATATTTTTTGTTATTATGAATTATAACCAGACAGACGTTGCTATGACTGAGTCAGATTTCGACCTCCGCTCTCTAAATATTAGTTTTGATAATGCTATAACTTCTAATCATCATTCTCCTTATCCCACTCTTACCCACAAGTGGGGTCGACTCTTTTTCATTTACCATCTCTAGCATTACTCCTTTCATATTCATATCATACTTCACAAAATACACACAAACGCGCACGCACACACACACACACAAAACACGCGCACACACATATGCTTTTTTGAAATAACGCTAACATTTTTCACTTTTAAGTTCAAAGGCTGTTTTTTATTTTTTATTTATTTTGTTTTAGCATCACTCCTCCTATAAGTGCACCAAATTCCATTAAATCCCGTTAAAAATAAACTCGTTTGCTGGGAACTCAGCGGAGATATACTAAAGTAATGTAGTAGAGAATTGTAGATCTACAAAAATACTACAAAAAATGTCCCGATCAACATAAAATTTTGCAACAAACTGATTACCATGCGAGCGAAGTTACAGTTATTGTTTATATAATAAAAAGTATAAATCGCCAAAGTTAGAAATCTACTAAAACTGTCCGCTAAATATAGGTCAGAATTGGGTTCAAAGGACCCAGTTAAATATACGTACAGGTGAAAATAATATTAAACGTTTAACAATCAACCAAACACAACAAAACAGCTCGTTCAATGTTTATTAATAAACAGTTCATACAGAAATAGCCGCAATAAAACCACCTAACACGGTAAAGTGCAAAAAGTCTAGCCTTTATTATGGTTTTCCATCAAAGTTCACCGACCTACCGCGTGCAACTTTAATGCCTACCATAAAACGTCCTCGGCGAGTCTGATTAAAGACGCAATACGCGTTTAACGACTTTTTCGTTTGTTTTGCCTCACTTGCGTGAATTTGAACACAACACCCGCCTTCGTAGAGTTATTTAATGGCGCCTGAACACACCCCCCTTGGATAAAATTTGATGTGTCAATTGTTAACTGGACATTTAGGATTATATAAATACATACATATAAATAAATAAATGTATTGGACTCTTGCACGCACGATCGTCCGTCCGCAAAGTAAGTAGTTAATAAAGTAATGTAACTTAATGTAGTAAATAAAGTAACCTGGCAATAAATAATACACATCGAGAACTTAGAACGAAATAGGAGGCCAATTCGGTTTAGTAGAGCGCTGTCACACGGGTTCGTCAGTCTGTACGACAGAGACAATGCTCTATGAAGCAGAATCTAGTCGATTTCTCTATCTGAGCCTCGATGTGCATTATTTATTGCCGCGTACTATACTTGTGTTATGGGTGACGGACAACTGGTAAATATACTACATATATAATTTTAAATACATACTTAAATACAAATATACACTCAGGCTCGAAAAACCAACAAATTGTGTATAGATAATGATGGGCCTCGACGGGAATAGAACCCGTGACCCGCGGAGCTGAAGGCAGGGTCACTACCCACTGCGCCAACGGTCGATCGATCGTTAATTTACATTAATAGGCATGTTATGATCAAAAAATTTAAGAGTTCGCTTAACAAATATTCTGTGGATTTCATATTAAAATTAAAATTCAAAAAACTTTATTTGTGACCTTATACATACAGAAAATAGAAAGGACAATACAAAGAAATATAACAAATTAAAAAAACAAAAACATAAACATAGGATATCAAAGTAAGAAACAAGATTAGATTTCGTCTTCATATTTCATTTTTTGTTTTTATCATGAAACAGAATATTAGTTCTTTTTTAACGTAAAATAAAGTAAATATTTCAAAACCACTTAGCAATTATAACAAATCAAGTTAAGACAGCTTTTAGAAAAAGCTTCTAACAAAACTTCAAGTCCCTACTGTTAGCCGTTGAGGAGTTCCCTCGTCTGGAGCCAATCCTGGCAGCATCAGGTCATGCTCAATCGGACACCCGGAAGTGGATCAAATTTAATTTGCAAGTGGAATCTTGCACATTACATTGCAACATCATCATCATCTTCCTGCCTTTATCCCACTCTAAGAGTTTATTTGAATAAAGATTATTTTGATTTGATTTGATTTATTTTTTAATTAAAAGCTTTTATTCAACTTGCAATATATGTATGTATATGTGTTGCCGTGTGGTATCCGACTGAGTAGAATAGACCACCCATTTCTTACCGAGGTGGCGTAAAAGGCGACTAAGGTAAGTTGAGGTTAGGCAGGCGGTCGTAAAATACCTAGCCAAATCATTTTACAACATGCTTAAAACATGTTGTGTTGACCCCACTCAGAGTGGGATAAGGGCAGGAAAATGATGACTTTTAGGCCGGCACCCCTGCACTATAATAACTGTATATTGAATCTTTAAATAAAGCTCTAAAGGGTGGTTTGATAGATCGTTATATTTTATTACATAATCAAGATTTGTTATGATAGCGTTCTTGAAAGCTATGATTTATGGTCGATGTCTGTACTAAAGGGTGGTATTTACAAACGTATACATATACGTCTTTATATATCTCTATATATTGGGGGAAAAGATTACTCTATATATTCGTCGATATTCGTGATAGAGGTTGTCTTAGTGAATGTGTGAAGTGCCAGTATATTGGGCGTAGTACGTATACTTAGGTTTACTATTTATGCATTAATCTCTACTTATTATAAAAACAACGTAATCAAAAGCAGAAGAGTTATAGTTTAATAGTAATCATCATCCTCCTGTCCCTATCCCCCTCTCAGTGGGATCGGCACTACATGTTAAAAACATGTTGTCACATGATTTGGCTACGTATTTTACGACTGGCCGCCTGCCTGACGTCAACTTACCTTAGTCGTATTTTACGATCCCTCGGTAAGAAAGAGGGTGGTCTATTCTACTCAGCCGCATACCACACGGCGGATCGACTTACCTTAGTCGCCTTTAACAACACCTCGGTAAGACATGAGGGTTGTCTATTTTACTCAGCCGGATACCACACATCAGGCAGGCGGCCGGTCGTAAAATAACATGAAACAACTTGTTTAAAACATGTTGTGCAGACCCTACTAAGAGTGGGGTCTGGGCAGGAGAATGATGAATGATGAGTGTAGTAATATTATTTTTAGTAATAATCCCATTATAAGTATTTATAGTCTTTATAGTAAGTTATTATTTTATGTAAATTGTGTTGAAGAGTTCGCGCAGTTATAAACAAACTCTGAAAAAGCTAGCTGGGAGTTTGTATCGCGTCAACCAACAGAGATACACTAAAGTAACATACTAGAGAATTGTAGACCTACAAAAATACTAATAAAGTTCGCGACAGCATGTCTCTACTACTTAACTACTTCTATGTTTCAATTAAATACACTAATTTCCTCAGGTACAGCTTGTAATCTATATCTATACTTATAAAACAAAGTCTCAAAAAGCTGTATGTCTGTATGTAATCGATTTACACAAAATCTACTGAACGGATCTTTGTACGGTTTTCATCAAAAGATAGTGCAATACTTCCGCATGGTTTTGGTATAATCGTAGGTAGTAGCACTATCGGTATTATGTAAATTTAGTTGTAGAGATCGCGCAGTTGTTAAAAAACTTACTTGCTGGGAGCTTTAGTCGCGTGCGCTGCGTAAACCAGCAGAAATACGCTAAAGTAATGCAGTACAGAATTGTAGATACATTAAAATACTACAAAAAAGTCTACATTTCTCAATCTCTCACGGTTGAGTCACAATATCTATTTTTATGTTCAAAATTTTGAAATTTCAGGAAAAGTTTCGTAAATCACTGAAGTTCAACGCGAAGCCGTTGTTGGCACAGCTAGTCTTTCTTTCTCCTACCCTTATCCCACTCTAAGTGGGGTCGGTACAACATGTTTTCCTCTTCCATTCTCTTCTATCATTCGTCAACTCTGGCGCTACTCCTTTTATATGCATGTCATACTTCACACATTCCAACCATCTCTTTTTAGGCCTCCCTCTAGTCACATATCCATCCACATTCATATCCAACACTTGTTTAGTCACATGATTTTCATCCCTCCTCATTACATGTCCATACCATCCCAATCTTGCACCTCTCATCTTTTCTACAATGGGCGCAACTTTCATACTTCCCCTTATATACTCATTTCTTATTTTATCCAATCTTGTCACACCACACATCCATCTTAACATTCTCATCTCATTTGCATGCACTCTTCTTTCATCCATCTTTTTCATTGCCCAACATTCTGATCCATACATTACGACAGGTCTTATGACCGATTGTTGGCACAGCTAGTAAATAAATAAAACTAAGTCCGTATATGCGGCAGCATTAAAATCGTCTTAAGTATCAATGATTTAATAATAAATAATATCTTTATCGATCATCTCATAATGATCTCATAAGTCGTTAAATCATAAGTGGCTGTCGATTCAATGATGTTCATATAAACATACGATAATTTCAAGTGGTTCGCTTCTGAGTGCTCACTGATATCGATAACTTTAAATTGTATAAGATTCAAATGATATCTTTTAGATGGTATAACTTTTTTTTGATGTTGTCAACTTATACTAGTCACAATCATATCATTTTTTTAATTACTAGCCCCGATTTATGACCAATAGTAGTATCGAGTAACAGTCATCATTTTCCTGCCCTTATCCAACTCTTAGTGTTTTTTGCTTCCATTCTCTTCTATCATTCGTCAACTCTGGCACTACTCTTTTTATATGCATGTCATACTCATACTTTACACAATCCATCCATCTCTTTTTAGGCCTCCCTCTAGCAAATATCCATCCATATTAACACATGATTTTCATCCTTTCTCATTATATTATGTCCATATAATCTTTATCTTGCATTTGAAAATGCGAGCTTTTCTATAATGGGCGCAACTTTAAGATTTCCTTTTATAAAATAAGAAACAAAAAGACGCATTATTGGTGAAACGAAGATTTCTGTTGATTTTGGATTTTTTTGTTCGAATTTTTGTTGGTTTCGGTTTATAGCTTTAAATTACTATCATTTGTTTTGTTATTGTTAGTCGGCGATTTAATTTCTGGATAAAAGGATACTACAACAAATGAAAATAATTTAAAGTCGCCGTACGATAAAGGAAAATACGATAAGCAAGCTCACCGGACGTGGTAGGTAAATTAATTTGAACTGAACCTATAAACATTAACTATATAGTAGTCACGAAGATATCGTGTTGGCAATTTTTATTCGCCCCCTTCTTCGAGTAAATAAAGTTAAAAAATTTAGTATAATAGTCAAAGTATTGGTCCCATTACTATCCATTATCTAATGTTTTTTTTTACATAGTAATTTGTGGTCTCTGATAACATCCTTAGTCAACCTATAAGTTTCTACGTTTCTTTTCACAGCCAGTCGCTGTGTGGCGCCCACTCATCATCTATAAAAAGGGAGGAACAAACAAACAAGGTTTAATAATGCTGATCTATTTTTGCCCAATACGGGCTATGTTCACTTCTTTCGTAAGTAAGTGCATGCATGAACAATTTAAGAAAAACTGCAACAATTGGCCAAATTTACCAAAATTGGCGAATTTAACAAATTTCATCACTTTTGCTCCTTTTTTCAAATCAAAATAATCTTTATTCAAGTAAAGGATTGTTTTTTGGAGAAATTTTACATACTGGCCGAGTCCTAATGACAACGCATGACCTGATGCTGCTGCAAGTATTGGCTCTATATAAAAAACTCCTCAACAGTTATCAGGAGGGGCATGAAATTTAGTTAAAACCTTTTTAACTTGACTTGTTTTAACTAAAACGAGCTTTATCACACCGCATCCCCGCTAACTAAACTAGGCCAAACCATTCTCGTGGGAGGCTGACGCTATTCCAGTAATAAAAGCCAGCCGGTCGATAGTAAAATTAATTTTATTTGTACTCTGTTTACCATCATTAAAAAAGTATTACCAGTATGAGGTATTTAATTACCTTATTTCCATAATTTAAGGTCACCTAATAGAGTACTGTGTTAATATATCTTGGACAGGTGTTTTTTATTGTCTGAATAAAGTCGAAATTTTATTCAAAAGTGATAATAAAATTATTTTGCTATAATACGCGATACAGTAAATAGAAAATATATATAGTGTTAAATGTATAGTGGACTATCCGTATTTTCATACCCGATACGTGCAGGATTCGTAAAAACACATGCCCAAACCTCTACCACAATACACAAGCACTACACACGTTCACTATCACAAACTCAACAATCGTTTCGCCCCGCAACCGAAGCATCATCAGGAGATAGACTCCACGACAAAATCGCAAAGACTTTTGTTTTCACAAAATAATTTTGTTACATTTACATATTACTTATTAATGTCTACTGCTAACTATAGGGTAAACTATAGGGGTAGGGACTCCACGACTTTGCGATTTTGTCGTGGAGTCACAATTGTTGGTTGGACATTTCGGCAGAGTTGCATCCAGCGTGGTCCACGAACTGACTGATGTGACCCGTATGTTTATACTATAATAAGTAAGAATCGCGAAAATTTAAAATCCACCATAATTCATATGTTTCGCTTTTGGTAAAAAGTGAGGCAACCGTGTAAAATGCATTAAGATAAAATAAGATTCGTATACTTACCTTTACCTAATCAGACATCGGCAGAAAAATATTCATAATATAAATGGTGGGGTTGAACCGATTACTATATAACAATGCTTGTTTGGATAATGCTTCGCTTTGCTATTTTGTCGTGGAGTCTATCTCCTGATGATTCTTCGGTTGCGGGGCGAAACGATTGTTGAGTTTGTGATAGTGAACGTGTGTAGTGCTTGTGTATTGTGGTGGCAGTGGTGGAGGTTTGTGCATGTGTTTTTACGAATCCTGAAACGGGTATGAAAAAACGGATAGTAGACTATACATTTAGCACTATATATATTTTCTTTTTACTGTATAGCGGATTATAGCAAAATAATTTTACTATTACTTTTGTATTATGGATCTCCGCAAAGTAACGCCTAATTCTATAAATTTTATTCAAGTTCAAAATATTCCTTATTCAAATGAACATGTAAACAAGTAATTTTGAATCGTCAACTCTGGTCCTGGTTCGGAAATTCACCTTACCGAGAAGACCAAAAAAGAACCTCGTCGGTTGCTGCTGTACTAAAAAATTAATTCATGTAACTAGTTATATTACGTCACCGCTATCTTGTGCATGCTTGAAAATTCATATAAGTTTGTAATAGTTATTTTAAATTGCAAAGAGCAAAGCTAGAATTAATAGTGAGGTCTGATATTTATGTCTGAAATCTATTGGTATTTTTCTATTATCTATTTGTCAAATTACTTTTTTTTATATTTACACACACGGTCGTCCATTCCCAAAGTAAGTAACTTAACACTTGTGTTATGGGTGACGGACAACAGGGTACTACATATAAAGGCTCCAAGAACCAACAAATTGTATATAGAAGATGTTGACCCTCAGCGGGCATTGAACCCGCGATCCGCGGATCTGAAGGTAGAGTCCACTACCCACTGCGCCAACGGGCCATTCAATTTTGCGAATTGACTACTGCAGTTATCCCTAACGATAAACAATAGTTGAATTGATCTCGTAGTTTAACGGCAAAACACAAGCAGAAATGTGTTTATGGAAACAAAAGCATTTCCAACACCGAATAGTTTCCAAGTCAGAAATACGAACTGCACAATTAACTTTAATGTCTAAAAATAAAAGCGTTTAGCACGCGCTGTGATCTTTTAAAAGATTCGCTTTTGCTTTAGAGGGTAAAAATATAGCGGTATAAAAACCGGTACAAAAAAACCCCGAAAACAACAATTAACCTAAATTTAGCGGACAAATCTGGCAATAGCTTTTCATGTTCTGTGTAATATTTCTGTTTTTATAACAGCTATTCCTCTACGCGTTAGGATTTAGGGATGAAATATCTACGAGCTAAATATAGCTGCCCCTGTTGTTGACTAGGATTAAGATATACTCTCTTGGTAATGCTAGCTGAACTAAAATCATTCAATGTTAGTGATCTCCACATCTCTTAAATTAACACTTAAATATATGAAACAATTACATACACGGTCGTCCGCCCCAAAAGTTAACCTAATACTTAAACTAAACCCTACTAAACCGTATTATAGCTTATTAAGGTTGTCTACCCTTAGTCAACTAGTAAATACATACTTAACATAAATAAATAAATATATGTGACACACACACGTTCGTCCGTCCCAAAAGTTAGTACTTAATACTTGTGTTACGGGTGACGGACAGCTGGTAAATATATACATATAGAATTTTATATACATACTTTAATACATATATACACTCAAACTCGAATAATCAACAAATTGTTAATGGAAAATGCTGGCCCTCGGCGGGAATCGAACCCGCTGCCCGAGTTGCTAAAAGTGACTGCACCAACGACCTAGTCTTCTTATTGCTGTGGCTCACTGTGCTGTCTACTGCACCTCGAAACAAAATTGTCATTGACTTTTCAAAAACATTGCCTTGATCGAGATCAAACTTCACACTATTATACGGTCAACGTACAAATTGTCTGATTTTTTTTTCTTTTTTACTTACAACAAAAATGTACAAGTTATCTATCTTAAAGTTTACACGCTAGTACTATACAATCATGCCCACGTGGAATAATCCCAAGGCGTTGAATCGCTAAGCGAAAAAGGAGCCAGTACTCTTGTCACCCGAAGAGGCAATCAAATTACATTCAAATTCAAAATATTCTTCATTCAACGAGACTGTTTTAATACTTTAGGATCATCAAATGTTTTTAAAGAAGCTACCTAGAGTTGAAGACTTTAATTTTTCAGCAAGAACCTTTAAAAAAAATGCAATTTGATTAGATGTAGCTGGTTGTAGCTTACTGCATTAAAATCTGTCTAGCCGTTTCGGATTCAATAAGCAACATATATGTACATGCATTTAGTACGCGGCAATAAATAATGCAAATCGAGGCTTAGAGAAAGAAATCGATTAGATTCTTAGGCTGTTTCGTTCTAAACATCGATCTGCATTATTTAATGCTGGGTACTATATATTCTTAGATATAGATTAGTATATGTGTTATAATAGTTGGCACCTACCGTAGACATTCTGCCGTCCGTTTGTGACATTAATTTGTAATTTTATTACACAATTTATTGAGTTTTCTAATTTAATCGGGTACATATTATTTATCAAGCAACGCCAGCTCACAACGAGAGACATCACTGGAATCCTTCCAAAACAATTTCTAAACAAATAATGTGTCTATTGCTTTTGCAGAATTTTTAAAGAAATTTTAAAACTAGAAACGAATTAATGCAGATATGACCTTAGTACTAAGAATAAGTATCAATTGAGATGAAGCAAAAAAAAGCGATTGTGTTATGCAAGATCGTGTGGAAAAATATTGTCATCTATTAATGTATTAATACTTAAAAAAATGCTTCCAATCTATCTATATTTGACTGGCCCGTTGGGTAGTGACCCTGCTACTTCAGCTCTAAATTTCAAAATCTCTCGTGCGTACGAAGAGTAACACAAGTTACTTACTTTTGGGATGGACGACCGTGTGTGTAACTGTCCCATATATTTATTTATTTATTTATATGAATACTTATTATAAAACAAAGTCCTCAAAAGCTGTCTGTATATGATCGATTTTTTCAAAATCTATTGTACAAATTTTTCACGGTTTTTAATAAAATATACTTCAAATCTTCCGGCAGGTTTATGTTGATAGTAAAACACGTTTTATATATTAATTGCTTTGAAGAGGACTCGCCGTTGTAAATACACTCACCTGCTGGAAGGTTTAGTCGCGTGCGCAGCGTAAACCAACAGAGATATACTAAAGAAAAAAACTACAAAAAAAGTCCGCGATAGCATGTCTCTTTATCTCTTATGGTTAAATGATTTATAGAAGCAGGCGTTACTTTGCGGAATTCCATATTACAAGCAATATAACAGAACTAACTACTTTGCTATAATCCGCACGGGTTAAGTGAATGCATGCAAAGCCAATGTGTATGAAGCAGGCAAAATCTACGCACCTTATACATGCAGGACAGCCACCACATGCACCCCGTACTGCAGTACGATTTTTGTCGTGGAGCCTATCCTCCTGATGATGCTTCGGTTTCGGGGCGAAACGATCGTCGAGATTGTGGTGGTGGGTGTGTGTGCTGCTTTTGTGTGCGTTGTTGCTGGTGAATTGCGCCTTGGGGTGCATGTGGTGGCTGTCCTGCATGTATAAGGTGCGTAGATTTTGCCTGCTTCATACACATTGGCTTTGCATGCATTCGATTAACCCGTGCGGATTATAGCAAAGTAGTTAGTTCTGTTATATTGCTTGTAATATGGTTAACTCATTCTTTCAAAATTTCAATCTGGTCTTGCATGTGTAAAGTATGAGAACATTACCTGCTTCCTGCACTAAGCATTAATAGATTTTCTAAACAAGCGCGGATTATATCAAAATAATTCTATCACTACTTCAATTCTAGATATATAAAGATAAAGATGTCAAGAAATTGAATAAGAGTACAGAATCCATTTATCTCGAACCACTTAAACGTAAACTCGTTAAATTTAACATCATTAATGCACGGCGATGAAATTTAAACCGGGTTTTAATCGTACGGTAACACCTTTTATGTATTATTATTACACTTGAATGTTTATAGATCAGATACAAATTGTAACAGGTGCCCGCCGAGCTTCATGTCATTATAATTAAAAATAATAAATGCGGATAAGTAAAGGTAATCGATTTATCGATAAAGTTGCGACATCTCTAGCAGGTGTGACTTTACGAATTGACATGCTGTTAGCTCTAATGGGATATAGAGCGTCACGGCGTGAGATGGGTGACGTGGAATCATCAGCAAGGGTGATAAATGTGGAGAAGAATCTCCTCTTCTTAGACGTCCGCTGCTGGACATAGATCTCTTCACGGGATCTCTACCACACACGCTTAGATTCCCCGTCTCCCCGCGACCTTTTTGAGGTCCTCAGTCCACTTCATAGGGAGTTCTATCAACGCTGCGGAGAATTTAAGTGACGACCTGATACTATACCACTTCTAGACAGAGGCCTCCTCTCTCCGCTTTAGGAGAGAAGGACTGGAGTTAAGACCTACTCCGTTGCGCCAATACGGATACGGTTATACATATCTCTAGAATTCTCTACAGATATGCAAGTTTCCTTATGATGTTTTCCTTCACCGAAAACGTGTGATAAATTGAAATTATCAAAAGTTAATAAGATTATTTTTCTATAATCCGCGATACAGTAAATATAAAATATATATAGTACTAAATATATAGTGGGCTATCCGTTTTTCATTCCTGTTACATGCAGGATTCGTAAAAATATGCACAAACCTACACCACTGCCACCACAATACACAAGCACTACACACGTTCACTATCACAAACTCAAGAATCGTTTCGCCCCGCAACCGAAGCATCATCAGGAGATAGACTCCACGAGAAAATCGCAAAGCTTTGCGATGTAGATTTATTGAGTTTGTGATAGTGCTTGTGTATTGTGGTGGCAGTGGTGTAGGTTTGTGCATGTTTTTACGAATCCTGCATGTAACAGGAATGAAAAACGGATAGGCCACTATATATTTAGTACTATATATATTTTCTATTTACTGTATCGCGGATTATAGCAAAATAATTATATTATTAATTTTAAAGGTGGAATCTTGCTAGTTAAACTTGACCCACTTCCCGGTGTCCGATTGAGCTGAAATTTTTCACACTGGTTCAATCCCGATGACCATGCATATTTATGATAAGCATGAATTGATGCTGCTGTGACTCCAGATGAGGAAACTCCTTAACCGTTAACAGTAAGAACAAGAAAAGTTGAAATCTTTTTTAAAAGCTTTTTTTTAACTTAACTTGTTGTTTCTTACTGTTATTTAATTCTATTGGTTATTCCGTCTTGTTCTACGAATTACGATTCGTACCCCGTATAACATAATCCGTTAACGGTAGTGAGATTTGAACCTGACATAATTTCAAGGATGGCCTCCGTGTAATCTAATGTGCCAATCAAAGCATGGTGTCACAGTCAGGTGTCGTGTACAAGAATGTCAGTGAGGTTGTGCGAGCATTTTTAGGGTACCGTATAAAATAGCGTTGCCCCAAGTGTTCGGGGTTCATCAAGTCTAAAACCCCTTTTGTAATGTGCTGAATGTGTCTTAAGGGCGAATGAAAAGATTGGGATAAAACCTACACATGCTTAGAAAACTTCTGGGATATATCTAACTCGGTAATCAGCGTTTGAGAAGAATTGTTAATTTGAGGTGCGAATCTACCTCTTTCTTTTTTGTTTTTTGCTGGTTCTTCTCGGTAAGAGGAACATTCCGAACCAGTTGAAGGTTCATTAATATTGATACTTGACGAATCAGAAGTGCTCGAAAGGGCTTATTTGAATAAACATTATTCAAATAAAGGACCCTCGAAGGGACCCTCTTCAGCAGTATAAATAATATTAATTGTAACTAAATGAGGTGTAATAAAAGTTATTTTAATTGTGGTAATATTGCACGGAACTTTTTTGCGTCTTCAACAACTACAAACTGGAAAAAGGCTAGTATTAGAATATTTGACGTACGGAACCCCCGGCTATACATTTCCCCCCACTTGCGTTCGGTCTGTCGCGGACCGGAAGTGCGGCGGACCGCTCGAGCGTCGCGCCGCTAATGAGTGCGGCGCTTGCACGGTGAACCTTTACCAGCTATCGTTGTCTGGTTTAAAATAAAACATGGCGTTTTTCGTTGCCCACTTCTGTGTATGCTTTTTGATTGTTTTGTTAGGAGTTTCCAATTATAGAGGGACGATTTTTGTTACCTTTTATTCCAATGACTGACGTTTTATACTACGCATTTTGTTTTATATAACTTTTAGTATACTATTTGTAAGAAAATATATTCACCTATATAGTAAGAATATTGATAGATACGACAGACACACTAGAAACCGAAATGAACTAATGACGCCAAGGTTATGCCTGCAAACGGTGCGAAAATCATTTGTCGGTCTCGGTACACATTTTATAATAAAATTCCTCAACATTATCTAGACTTGCCTTTACAACTTTAGAAATTATCTTAAAACGATGCTGCTACATAAAGCTTATTATACAATTGAAGTTTATTTGAGTGATAGTAGCATATCTTAACTGCAGTCAGCTACGCACCAAGCTGCAACGTTTAATTTGTAACCATCAATCAAATTGTAAAAAAAAATTAAAAAAAAACGGCCACCGAGTTTCTTGCTGGTTCTTCTCGGTAGGAGCAAACTTCCGAATCAGTGGTAGCTTCTTGAAAACATTTGACGATTCAAAAGTACTGTAAGCAGTCTATTTGAATAAAGAAATTTTGAGTTTTGAGTTTCAGCAGGAAAGCAGGTCTCCAAGCAGGTCTTGGCATGGTAACGATCTAGTCTATATATTGTGATTGAGAATCACGGCGTGCTGGAACGTAATTGATGAAATTTGGCACAATTATAGCTTATATACCGGAGTAACATATGGCATAGAAAAATTTCCCACTTTTCTTTCGAAAAAGGGGAAAAAACATATTTCAATATTGAGGGTACTAAAGCACTTTAGTTAAAAGTATCTCTGCCTATGTATCTAGCAGTGACCCTGAGACTAGCTCCGCGGGTCGCGGGTTTGATTCCCGCTGAGTGCCAACATTTTTTCAAAATATAGTTGTTGGTTCTTCGAATGTGAGTGTATTTATTTATAATTATATATATGTATATATTTACCATTTGCCTGTCACCCAAAACAAGCGTAATGGTCCTTCGTAACTAGTTAAATTTAGACAATACTATCTTGTACATGGTCAAAAGTAGTTACATGCACATATTCTTATCATCTATATAATCCTCAGCAGTATAGAAGGCTTTCTGTATAAGCTTACTATAGCATAAAAGACACGAACGCTTTAGAGAAAAATTCAAATTTGAATCTCTGAAATTAAATGTGTTAAGTCTTATACAATCTGCGCACTATTAAGTTTCAAGGCTAGTATAAATCACTTTCCTTCCCGAGTCTAGAGTTACGTGATATGAGTCTGTTTCGACTCCTTTCGCCAGCTGAGAGGCAAAAAATGACGCGGTCCGCTGGCTTACTATCGATTTCGTCCCATATAATTGTTATTAGACAACCACATTAAACTTATTGCAACATATTTATGAGCACAAGCGATTTCGTTTTCGTCGAATTTACTGTTAAAATACCCTCAATTATAGAACGCAAAATTACAAATCGTAATAATACAAATGTTCGACTTTATTCATTTTTCGAACACTAGCCCTAATGGCTTTAACAGCGTTACCGAGAGGATGGGCGAGCGCAGAAGCTTTGTTGGGAGTGAAATTTGGAGAGCAAATCTCAAGCAAGGCTCGCAGCATCCTAAGAGCGTTGCCTAAAGGGTGCCTCTTGTGAGGCCGGGCCGTGGATTAAAGCGACGCGCTGTGGAAGACTCTGCCGGACTTGAGCTTCATTCGATTTATTTCGAAGTCTACCTAGTGCTATGAGAAAAAAATCTCCTTAGCGCAATGTCGTTTTATTACAACGTTGTGTAGCGCCATCTATGATTCAGTAGGTTAATATTAAAGGAAAATATCATTAATCGTTTAACAATTGTGTAATTTGTTTTTGTTTGTTTAGTTTTTTGAAAAACGGGGAATTTTTGCATTAATATCAGCCTGGTATTTAAGCTTCCATTGTGCTTCGTCATAGCTTCGTCGGATTAACTGTTAATGTGCAACAGACAAACAGACAGACAGTTTTCCGAACCAGCAGTAGAGTTGACGATTCAAAAACACTTGTTTACAAATTTACTTGAATTAAGAATGTTTTGAATTTGACTTTGAATATTCCCAGAATTCTCCAAAGATATGCAAATCTCTTCACGATGATTTCCATCACGAAAACCGCGTAAATATAGTTGCTATTTTTCTGAATTCCCAAGAATAGCTCTAGACATTTAGGTCATGACTAATCAATTATTGGTCATTTATTGCCTTTCAAAATCAACTATATCACCGCATCAGGTGAGGAACGAGGTCAATGAATAATCTGGCATCCAAAGAGCCCTTGCAAGACTTATTGCATGCTAATGCAATAAGTCTTGCGGATGTATCGAGCGGTGTAAATTCTGAGAAACCGCGTTGAGGAAAATTTACAGTAAACAGCGATAGCATTATTTCAGATTTACGTTTTATGAGTGCTTAATGAAATATCTTCATATCCGCATTATTGAAGTATTTAAAGGTAGTTGAAAATTAACCTTTTGAACCCTCACTGCTGGGCTAAGGTCCTTTTCTCTGTCGACAAAACAATTGGTATAAACCAAAATACATAAATTGGAGGATTGGAAAAATGTAGATTTAAGGTTTGATAGGCGGACATTCACTACGTGTGATTCTTACGAGGCGATCACGGATTCAAACTCATGGCAGGCACTAATGAGTTTTTTCAACTTATGTTAAAAAAGTAGCGGTCTGTTACAATCCCACTGCTGGGAATAGGCCTCCTCTCTCCGTTTCTGGAGAGAAGGGTTGGAGCTAAGACCTACCACGCTGCTCCAATGCGGATTGGTAGGTTACACATATCAACAGAATTCTCTAGAGATATGCAGATTTCCTCACGATGTTTTCCATCACCGAAAAGCGTGTGATAAATTGCAATTATCAATTAGACACATGGGTTTTATTATAAAAACTCATTGGTGCCTGCCCGGGTTTGAAGTCGCGTTCCCCTCGAAAGAGTCTCACGGTCTCACCGCTGGGCTATCACAGCTCACCTGTCGTGTAACGGGTATTTTTTACGCAGATTTTATCTCGATATGTTCACCTTTGTTATGACAATTGCAAATTATAACAATTAAGTAATAAAAGTCATCCTGGTGTTTTACAGATGTTACGGAGGGTTTATCGGAACACGAATCGGAATCGGAAATCTTAAATTTAAGTCGGACTCCGAGTCAGTGTATTATTAACGAAACCAGTCAAATACCCTCGTGTTTTTCCTTGAAGAAAATTTAATTGCAGAGTACGAAACAACCAATTCGCGGGTATAACTAATAAAAAAACTAAATAAAATCGTAGTGTAAATGATTTTAAAAGGATATTTCTCAATAAATTCGGTGATATTTAACATGAAAACAACACAAATTGTTTTTAATTACACTTCTTTCAAACGCCAGTCCTTGCAAAGTTTTCCGCGTATTACTAAAGAAAATCTGACCGAGAGCTAAACGGACGAAGGGTTCTGCATTTGTCTTTTTATTCGAGATGGTTTCTTTATTTTTGTGCTAAAGTGACGCTTACTTCTTTAAATTATACTTTTATTTATCATGAATTTAATAATAGGCACCTATAGGATTTTCTGTTAAAACATAATCCTATGTAATACTTGTAGTTTGTCACACGCTTTTCGTTGAAGATTAACATCGTGAGGAAACCTGCATATTTCTATAGAATCCTGGGGATATGTGTAACCTAGCAATCCGCATTGGAGCAGCGTGGTGATAAAGGAGGCTTGTAAGCAGAAGAATTATTTGTTACTCCAAACTTATTATAAAACTAATGCTATGCTGCTATAAACTAATGCTACTAAAACTAATGTCGGGGCGCGCGTCTTTCTCGTGGTGCTCGTAGACTGTTGCAAACTGAGTGCGGTGGCGTCGTGCGTCCGTATTTAAGCAAATATATGTAAGGTACTAATGCACCGAACAAGCCTTATATCCAGAAATGGGATAGTATCAGACTGTTACATACATTACATATTTTTTTTAAATTTGTATTTAAAATATGAAATTATAAAATGTAATCAATAATATTTTATTTTTAATTTTCTTTTTAAAGTAAAGTAGTTTCACAACAAATGTGTATCTTTGAAATGTCCAATGATTTGTTGTCAAATTGCGCATGTCGTTGCCATCTATAGTTAATATTATTAGTCTAAAAATAGGTTTTTTTAATAATAGTAATCACAAGTTCAGGATGCCTTGTAAGCCGCAAGAGATCGCAAAATCTGGAAATCGACTATCCACGAAAACGTGATCCGTGGAAAAGGTCCCAACCCTTAGCACAGGAAAACGACGCAAGGAGGAGGAATAATAGTAATAAAAATAGTAATAAATAGTTTTATATTGTGTCCTGTTGCTCTGTATGGTGTGTATATTGTTAAAGGCCTTTTAAAATAAATAAAATAAAAATTACCAAAAAGATGTACGGGCTGTTAATACCCTGTACTATCTTTTGTTGATAGATTGATAACTGCGACGCTAAATTGACATATTTATTTAATTGATATAAATTATAATGATTTGATAGAAATGATTTGATAGGTTGAGCACGCGCGGCCGTTAACGTCGTACTGATTTTAAATTTATGCGATATTAAAAATATGGCGTAAATGCCGATGGTGCAAATGTACGTGTTAGCGCGTACACCGGATAATGATGATATAGTAAGAACGAGAGCTGTATACCTTAACCGTACCGTAACAACGGTTACTGTCATGAGTGCACCGTTTTCATATTACAATGCGGACCGCCAAAACTATTGTATACAACTTCGCCCAAAGTCCCAAGGCGATACGAGGCACTGGCGCATAGGTGATGAGTTACGCCTATCTATAAATACCGACGCTTTATTATTAACCCGCGCTCATTGCTATGAGTAACCGTGCTATTGTTAACTGACTTGTCAAAGTGTAAAACAGCTCAGTACGCGTGTAAAGTCTAAAACTGTCTAACCACTGTGAAAATGTACGATAGCAACACGAGTTAATGCGCTCTTACAAACAAACTAGACACATTGATATTTTATTTATATACGAGTATAGCCAGAAGCTAGCATCATTCTCCTGCCATTATCAAATTCAAATTCAAGTGTAACTAGTTTTAAGATTTATATTTTAAAAAGAGCAACCGTCGAGTTTCTTGCTGGCTCTTCTCGGTAGGCACGTCACAGCTTTCCGAACCAGCAGTAGGGTTGACGAATCAAAAGCACTTGTTTACAAGTTTACTTGAATAAAGTATATTTTGAAATTGAATTTTGAATTCGATGCCTCTAATAGTTAAAATGTTAATACGTAATTTTAGTTTGATTATAATATGGGTCATGTTATAAATCGCTTTAAGGTAAGGTGTTGAAAACGATCATAGTAACAAGGTAATGGGGTAATTGTACGTGCTGATTTATATTGCTTACCGGCTGTTCAAGGATTGGTCAAAGTTCAATATCTGGCGAACGGTAGACCTAACGGAAATGCATTGTGCGTTTTTGTATTAGTTTATCTCTAAAATATTAAAAAAAGGGTTTTATTTGGTTATAATTCTGTGTAAATTAGTTGAAATGTAACGAAAATCGTTGAAAATTTCGGAAAAGTCACGCCGCTTGGGGGCTTTTAATCGTAAGCCTAATCCCTTTGAGATATAACAAGACAATGTATTTATTGTAGTAATTTGTAAAAAAGATAAATAAAAAATACGCATACTTATAATTTAATAATTTCGTCGTTCCGTAACCTTGCTCGTATCTCAAAACTATTTTCCCCATTTTAATGAATTGAATTTCCATTAAGCCGTTCCAACTCCCAAAACACCACCAGAAACGAAGCATTACATAAACAAGCATAGTTCTATAGTAATCGCAAAGCCGCTTTGCGATTTTCTCGTGGAGTCTATCTCCGGATGATGCTTAGGTTGCGGGGCGAAACGATTGTTGAGTTTGTGATAGAGAAAGTGTGTAGTGCTTGTGTATTGTGGTGGCAGTGGTGGAGTTTTATGCATGTATTTTTACGAATCCTGCATGTATCGGGTAAAAAAAACGGATAGTCCACTATAAATTTTGTACATAAGAATATACATAATCATAAAAAGATTGGCGATGTATATAACAGACAAAGAAGGAACCGACATAAGCTTGCGGCTCCTGCTTTGCGCCTAGCAAAAGTAAATAAGTCATTTGTGGGTTTAGGTATAAGATTCTATAATAAAATCCCGCAATCGATTATCTTTACCACTACAGCAGTTTAAAAACGCTGTTAAAGGGAGGCTGATACAAAAAGCCTACTATACTATTGAGGATTATATAGATGATAAAAATGCGTGGATTTAGCTACTCCTCTACCCTGTAGAGTAATAACCAATAAATAATTAGTAAGTAGCTATAAGAATTTTATTTGAAAAGAGCCACCACCGATTTTCTTGCTGGCTCATCTCGGTAGGAACAGCTTTCCGAATCACCAGTAGATTTCGACGATTCAAAAGCACTTGTTTACAAGTTTACTTGAATAAAGAATATTTTGAATTTGAATATATCAATTAATTGTCTTAACTTCTGTAGGGTTATAATAAATTTATCATACAGAGTACGTGAACAAATTTAGTATCAGAACTGATCAGTTTATGATTCAGCCGCTGTGGGAGCGATCTCAGATAGCCGTGTAAGCGGGACCACACGTATCATATACACTTGTCCGTATACTAAGGTTACAATGTATATGTGGGACTCGGGAGCGAAATATCTATCGGCGACGCAGGTCTTTGTTCAATAATAATATTATCTATTGCCTCTAAGCGCCATCTGTTATTAACAATTATTGAACAAAAGTAATAATAAAATGATTTTGCTATAATCCGCGATACAGTAAATAGAAAATATAGTGTTAAATGTATAGTGGACTATCCGTATTTTCATACCCGATACGTGCAGGATTCGTAAAAACAGCACAAACCTCCACCACTTCCACCACAATACACTACACACGTTCACTATCACAAACTCAACAATCGTTTCGCCCCGCAACCGAAGCATCATCAGAAGATAGAATCCACGACAAAATCGCAAAGCGAAGCATTATCCAAACAAGTATTGTTATATAGTACTTGGTTCGTTCCCACCCTTTATTTTACCTCTGAACACGTGCAACAAGCTTCAACTAGAAATATTTATCTACTCGTTAATGACTTTTACGTTTGAAATTAGCTTTTAATAAAAAAATATTTATATATAAAAAATATAAGTTATTTTTATTGATTTTCATTGCTCGAGCCGCCTTCTTATACATCAAAATATAAAGAGTATACAAAAAACTGATTCGCTCCTGAACCGAAGCATCATCAGGATGCATTTGCCTGCCTCATACACTTATCGCTTGACAAACGCGGATTATAGCAAAGTACTTCTGTTATAGTTTCAGGTAGATTATTTTATTTGTAATTAAAGATATTGAGAGAAGCCTAACTTCTGCTAGCGAATTGCTAGTACAATACAAGATATTAGCCCCCTGTATTCTAAACATCATTTGTTTATTTGATTTCTACTCAGAATGTTGGCGCCGCGACGCCGTGCGCCGATTTCACAGAAACTAATAACACCTCAGCTATATCACACACTGGCGTGGCGGTCATGCGTTGCTGATGCTGAGTCTGCTTTCGACATGCCCTCGAAGTAAAACTGCTATTGATATTTCAAAAAATAATGCTACGATCACAACAAAACTTTAAACAATTAATCACTCAAACTAAAATGCAAATTTGGATAAATATCACCGCTATATTATAAGATAGTTTTACTTGGACTTCTACATCATACATTGACTAGTTTTATTTATAACAACACAACGTTTCACACGAGTTCGTCAGTCTGTGCGACAGAGACAATGCTCTATGAAGCAGAATCTAGCCGATTTTCACTCTAAGCCTCAATGTGCATTATTTATTGCCGGGTACTATATACATTGTCCTCTTAGAGCTCAAAGCGCGAATTCTCCTTTTTGGAATGTCAGTCCTTTGTATACCTACTAATTTTCATTTTACATATTTTCTTGTTTAAATTTTTTGTCAAAAATTTTGAGATTTTGTAGATATGAACATATCTACATATTTTTTAGGAAACGTTGGTTATGAAAACTTATCTTTCACCTTGATTTCGGATGATTCGAGACCAGATATCAATAAAGATAGATCTACCTGCGATACGCAGAATCTGAATCGCGAAACGTTGACCCATATGTTTACATTATATACAGACGGGCGCATTGAAAAACATGAAAATTTATATATAAACTACTTTCATGGATCATGCTATGTTTTATAGTGTATGCGGTCTACATTGTTAATGGCGTTCGAGAAATGTTATGGCAAAAGTAATGGTATTGTTTTATAGTGATTAATAACTGTGATAAAAGAAAATCCATATCATAATTAATGTAGAGTATCTGTTTCCACACCTGACACACGCAAAATTCGAATATAATTTAAACCACCACCTCACTATAGACTAACCGCTTAACTTGGTCCTCGCCTGCGCTGTAAAAGGGCGTCGAGGTAGGACAAGAACAGTTAGGTACAGAACAGAACTAAGGTAGGCTGCGGGAGTTCATCTCTTGTACATATATTACGCTACGAGCACTCGCCGTTTGCACCTACCTCGTTCCTTTCCTATCTTCACGCCCTTGTACCCCGCAGGCGAAGACTGAGTTAAGCAGTTAGTCTATGAACACACTCATTACCACAATCTTAAAGTATATACGTACTGAGAAGTGTAACAATCAGCATTTGTTTTACGCCATATTTGTTTACATACATACATTCTCCTGCCTTTATCCCACTATAAGTGGGGTCGGCACAATATGTTGCAAACATGTTGTCACATGATTTGGCTACGTATTTTACGGCCGGCCGCCTGCCTGACGTCAACTTACCTTCGTATTTTACGACACCTCGGCAAGTAATGAGGATAGTCTATTCTACTCAGCCGGATACCACACGGCGGCTACGGCATATTTGTTTATAACGCATTAATTTAGAATCAGCATGATGTTAGCGGCCACAAGATCGCACTTTAAAATAACTATGAATAAATTATTAATTAATTTTAATAAATCTTGCAATTGAGTGTCACATTTTATCTATCTAATTTTATCAATCAAAGATCAAAATCTGTATTGTAAGTAATGTTTGTTGCAATTGATCTTAAAAGCTATGTTAGAGAGGGTTAAATTAAGTAGTGTTTCGAGTATTTATTTATTCTAAAACTTGTAACTGACTAAATATATTCAACAATTTTAGATAGGGCAGTCTTTTCCACCTTTCTTCACGATCGACGAAATATGCTCAGAAATTTTTACCAAAGCACTTTCAACGGATGTTTTCTATAACAGAAACTTACAAAATAGACAACGCAACTTTATTATATGTTTTGACATATTATCTTTTGCCGACGCATCTTCCTCACATGTAGACTCGACACAGTCTAGACTAAACAATACTTCCTTTCGTCCGGTTCGTAAACACACAGACAGTTTGTTCCGTACTAAGAAATAGCCTTGCAAAGGTTTTATTTCCGTTGGTTGGAAATAGGTTTCAATTTCATCGTACAATTGGGAATGATTTAATTTACGTTTCAACTACTTTCCGACTAGCGCTATTCGAGCGTGTTCATGATTACACACTGCTTTGCGACTTATTTAAATTCAAAATATCCTCCTTTTAATTAATTAATTGTTATTTTGAACAAAATTTAATAATATTGATTGCATTAATTTCAAATTCCAATTCAAATTCAAACTATTGTTTACTCGCGAAGACCCAGAATGGTACTCGGCGGTTGCTCTTTTCAGATTATAATTCTTATTACTAGATACATTTAGTTATTATTGTCTTGTACAGGGTCGAAGATTAGTTATAATCACGCATTCTTATCATACAAGTAATCTTTAACAGTATAGTAGGCTTTCTGTATCAGACTCTTTTTGACAGTGTTTTTAAACTGCTGTAATGGCAAAGCTAAAATTGAGTGCGGAATTTTATTATAGAATCTTATAAACCCACAAATGACTTACGTAAGTTTATGACGCGCAAAGCAGGAGTAGCAAGCTTATATCGGTTCCTACTTTGTCTATTATATACATCAGCTACAGTTTTATACTTCTTTATATTCTTGTATACATAAATTTACTTAGACCTTGCACTATAGCACTGATAAATTATAAGTAGTTAAAACAATTATATTATAACAAACTGTACCCACAACTTCGTTCGCGTCAAGTTAATCTACAAATATGGGTATGTGCCCTGTTTCTTAAGGAAAAAATTGATATTTTTTAATCTTTTATATATACCCAATACTAATTCTCCTGCACGTTTCTATCTTCCTTTCTCTCTTATCATTCGTAAACTCTACACCTTTTATATGCATGCCTAACCCAATCCAACCATCTCCTTTAGAGCTCCCTCTAGTTATATATCCATCTACATTCATCATTACCATTCGTTTTCCCATGATTCATCCCTCCCATCAACCCAATATATAAATTTCAATTGCACCAAAGTTCGTCTATATTGCACCAGCGGAATATTCGTAAAATTGTAACAGACTTTCATATTTATAGTAATTGTGTAGATCAGATAATTATATTAAACTTTAATAATATTATGAAGATAATTGATATAATACAATTATTATATTATTATATATTATTATAATTATTATATATATACATTTTTTTACAGACCCTTCTTGTTGGAGGAAAACACATTTGACCTTAAGACGGTTTTTTTAACACAGTTACCGCTTTTACGCAATATATAATAAATATTTATGAGATAGTGAGAAGAGTATGAATCTATTTATTTTTTAAAGGTGATAGTTTCTTGTCTCTTATAATTAAAATTTAAGTGTACGACACGACGGTGAATCGAAGTCCGTACGATAAAAAAGAAATTTCGTAATGTTAGAAGCAATGATTTTTTTAAATTTAACTTATATTTCATCAGATTCATTCTAAAACGTGAAAGCTCTAATAGTCAAAGTAAAAAGCGGAAGTAGCTAATTATCCGGTGTTCATAAAAGCATATAAATATTATGTCATAACAAATCGTGCAGTGAAAAGATCGAGTGAGATAACCAAAAGAGAAATTTTGACTTTTGTTTAACCCTTATTATTTCTTTGAGTTACAGCTTACTCTTTTGCAATCCTTAATCATCTAAATATGATTTTAAAAAAATTGCTTACAATAAAATTTTGAATTTTATTATAATACATACAGTACTTGCAAAAGTAGCTCTAATTAGACTCTAATCACGCCGGGTAGAAATCCGCTGAACCTAATAAAAACATCATCAGGAGAAAGACTCTACGAAACATCGCAATGGTACAGTGTAAGTTTAGAATTAAATAGATATTCTTTAATTGCGGATTGTAGCAAAATAACGTTATCATTACTTTAATTTCTGCAGAATAAAGCCTTGTTTTACAAACTACAATTATTATTGAATATTTTGTACAATCTATATTTTTCTACCTAAACTTTGTGAACACAATAGCTATTACTATGTAAACATGTATTATTTTTATAAAGATGTCGTGTCTTTAATCGATCGTGTCGTGGTTTGTAAAACGCACTCTCTATGTGGCATGGCCGAGGTCATAGCTACGTATTAGGCGGTGACCAGGTTATGTGAGCCGAGTCGCAATGAAGTGCAAGTAGGCGAAGGGGATTTAAGTCAATTATTACCTGCTTAATGTCTTTATTTACTTTGCCATAAGAAAGATGCAACCTTTTATATATTCTCTTAGTTACTGACACCAGCCAAGCTGTGTAAGCCGGTTTGTGTTAGAATGGTGAAACCGTGTGTCCCACAACAGCGTGTTAAGCGTAGAATCCCAGGCAGGCACAAATAAGTTTTCCTATTAAAACTTACGTGTCTAATGACATTTACATACGTGATATTTACACTTTATCAGGCAGTTTTCAGTGAAAGAAAACATGGCGAAGAAACCTCCATATATCTGGAGTATTCCTCAGATATGTTTAATCTACAAATCCGCATTGAGTCAGCGGTAGGTTAAGCTTAAAACCTGCACACTAAACAGGAGAAAGGAGGTCTTTGCCCAGCAGTGGGATAGTCGCGGGCCGCTACTCGTCTTTGCTAATAACGCCAGTCTGATACACGTTTAACCATTATTTTTGGATGATAAAGCAATTTAACGATTATCATTGATGTATAAGATTTCCATTTAACCGATATTTCAGGACTGACTAACAGTTACTTCTGCCTACACTGGATCATACATAAAAGGGTTGTAGGAAGTAACTGTTAATTTTAATTTGTGTGTTCCTTTAATTATAAAACTTGTGAGATTATGTTTTTTGTGTTGATGTTTAACGTTTATGGTGGGTTAGTATATAGTTCTTGAAGGAAAAGCGCACGAATCTGAAACATTTGTGTCCTTTAGCCGTACAGGTTAAGGTAGGCCTCTTTTTAATATTGAATAGTCGCAGCTGAAACAATCTTCTGCCAGACCAAATTAGAGACAACAATTTGCTAAAAGAAGAGGTCGGTACGCAATCTTCATTTGTGAAACTTTTCACCAACATAGCTCAATCAGCGACGGCGTAACTGAAAGACGGACTTCCACCTTGATAACTTAAGTATAAAAGGATGGATTTTAGGTATCACAGGGACAATTTTTGAAAAGATTTTATTAATTTACCGTGTATGTGAAGGCGAAATCTTGCAAGAAATTTGTTTACCCACTTTCCAGTGTTCGATTGAGTTGAAATTTTACACACTGTTTTGGTCCCAATGACGATGCATGTTTATGATAAGCATGACCTGATGCTCCAGAAGAGGGAAATCTTGAACAGTTAACAGTAGAGAGATGAAATTTACTTTTCTTTCTTAATTTGCCATGTTTTATATACATGAACGGATACTTGCACGTTTTATAAGAAATATTCGTTCATTTTGCCTTATTTTAAATCTTTTAGTTCGTGATTAAATAATTTTATTTTGCTCTTACTTGTAATAGTGACATCATTAAACTATGTTAACTATGTAGCCATTTTAAATATCGTGTGAAAATTAATATCGTTGGGAAATACATGACTAATAAGTAAAAACATTCCTCACGTTATATCGTAATAGGAGTTGTATGCGATGCTTGTACACCCTTTGTCCATTTTATATGGAGTTAATGTGATTTAGATAAAGGATAATAAAATTTATGTGTGAAATATGTTTATTAGAACAGTGATCGCCAAAGTGTGGCGAACCGAGTTTGGGATTCAACTTTTTTAGAATTCACTTCACTTTTAGCGATCACGACTTCTGCAGTCAATCATGTACTACGGGTAACTTCCGTGAAGTCGGAATAAAGCATCTTCTTTGTTGATAAAGTGGTCAATTTATCAATATTTATTATTAATTTATTTATTTATCAATAATTAAAAAAAATAAATTCAACAATCTAAAAATTATACATACATCAATTAAATTCAAATTTAAGATAAACGATTCAAAAGCACTTGTAAACAAGTGCTTTTGAATCGTCAACGTCATCGTCAAAATTGCGGAATTGTTTATAGAATGTTATACCCAGATCTCAAAACGACTTACGTACTTTTGCGGCTAAGGTTTGTTGATCCGCTGAGTGGTAACCGGCTGAATAGAATAGACCACCCCCATTCCTTACCGAGGTGTAAAAGGCGACTAAGGTTAGTTGACGTCAGGCCGGTGGTAAAATAACCAAAACATGTAACAACATGTTGCGTCGACCCCACTTAGAGTGGGATGATGAATGATCATAATAAATAAACGCGATTCCGAGGTCGCGAAATCAGGCTACAGGACAAATCTAAGTCTACGAGTTAAAAACAAACCGTCCTGTATTTACCAACGTTATTTGCGGTCACAATGCCTCAATTTCATAAACACTAAGGTTAAAATTTGCTTGATATGATGCTATAGGGTTGTTTGTCTCCTAACGGGCTGAGATTAAATGTAAGGCAGAGTGCGAGGCGGTATAAAAAGAAGCTGTTACCATATTAGACTGTAACGATTACTGAGCGGCCGTGCTCAGACAGGTCGGGTCTGGTGTTTCATCGTGGCCCAGGGTTTAAAGCCAAGGTCGGAGTGACCTTTGGGTTATTCGGGACGCCGTACTATTCAAATTCAAATTATTTTTTATTCAAGTAAACTTGTAAACAATGAGTTCTTTCGGAAAGCCGTTCCTACAGAGAAGAGCCAGCAAGGAACACGGAATTTTGTCTTAGCCATCTTGTGCAAGGTCAAAGAGTAGATAGGCAATGCGAATCAATTCTCATATGTATGTGTTATTACGCAATATCTGCCCCAGTTTTTGCGGAAGGGCTAAAGATAACGTTATTAATAGTGAATTGGTTTATATAATTATTTGCAGTACCGATTTTAATAATACGAAAGAAAACAAAATAATTAATGTGACAGACACGATCCTAGCCAAGCACAATATACCGCGGAACCCACCACTTAAATTGCGCCAACTTATGCGTTTAAGTACCCTCAGTTATGCAATAAGACAGAAATTATGATAGAACATCTTTATCGTCCTGCCCTTATCTCACTATAAGTGGGGTCGGCATAACATGTTACAAACATGTTGTCACAGGATTTGCCTATGTATTTTACGACAAGCCGCTTGCCTGACGTCAACTTACCTTAGTCGCCTTTTACGACACATCAGTAAGAAATCGGTAGTCTATTCGACTCAGCCGAATACATGGCGGAAATTATGATAGAACAATTTTATTAGGTAATACTTAGTGTAGAAATGTGCCAGTCACCACACATATCATAAAACGCCGCCACCAGCAACCCACTACACAAGCACTACATACACTCACTACGTCAATCTTTACGATAGCCCCGAAACCGAAGTATCATCAAGAGGATAGGCTCCACGACAAAGTCGTAATCGTGAGATAACTTTTGCACAGCGGGTGTTTTAATATTACGAGGCGCTCAAACAAACTTTTTTCTTCATTATTGTCCAAAGGGAAGCGTCGCGTCGAGTGATATGCGACACGTGGCGGCGTCGCGCCGAAACGTCACAATCGGCAATCACCTTTTCAACGCAAAATTAACTCTAAATAGCTCAGCACAAGGTCGATAAACGTGCGGACGTACCACCGGTCTCTGAACTCTGAAAATATAATTTCAGTTTAGGCCACTTGCGTTACGTAACCAATGTTATAATTATAAAGACGCGGTTTAAGGGGAATATGGCGATTCGAAACTAGTTCGTGTATCGATCTCATATCATAGAATTACTATACTAGAATCGAGAAGTCAGACTAAACTGAACTGAATCATAAATAAATAACAAATGGGAGACAATTAGAGTCTATTTGTCTCCCATTTTTATGTGTGATTAGACAAAGCTAAGTATGGGTCTCTCATTTTCTATCTCTTTTATTATTCGTTGGATATTCGCACTTGCACTCTACGAACGAAGTCGCGTACATGTTCTATACTAATCCTCCTAATAATTTATAGAATTAGGCGTTACTTTGCGGAGATCAATAATAAAAAAGAAATAGTAAAATTATTTTGCTATAATCCACGATAAATTTGAAAAATTTGAATCCTACTAATATTATAAACGTTTTTGAGCACGGATGTATGTTTGTCACTCTTTCACGGCGAATCCGCTGAACCAATGTCGTTGAAATTTGGTACATTTATTTCTTATACACCACGGTAACATATAGGCTATAGAAATCTTGTTAATTCTACAGGATGGTATTGAAAAGCTCTATCTATCATCAACCTATCACGTCTAATTGGTAAAAAGAAGGTTTTATATTGCTCTACGTTGTTTGGCTTAAAGGAAAGAGGTATTTTAAGAAAGTTTTTACAAATTTCAGTTTTTTTTATTGGATAAAATTGAATTGAGCTATTTTAATATACATGGACATGTTAGTCATACGGTGGTGGAGGCGCCTTGGGGTGCGTGTGGCTTGTCCTGCATGTATAAGGTGCGTAAATTTTGCCTGCTTCATACACTAGCTTTGCATGCATTCGCTTAACCCGTGCGGATTATAGCAAGGTAGTTCTGTTATAGTGCCTGTATTACGGAACACCGCAAAGTAACGCCTGCTTCTATAAATCATTTAGTCATACGGGTTATTTACTCAAATGATTAAACTATGTTCACAAGAAAACGATAAATCTCTTTCAGCCTTCCCGGAACGATCTGATTTGTGTGATTTGCAGAGTCTGAGAATGACAGACGCTACTGGTTTATTCCAAGACTACGCGAACGAAGTTGCGGGTAAAGGCTAGGAATTTATAAGTCTGGAATAGTGATGTTACGGAGCTCCGCCTTGAGTTCCGAAAGGTCGGAACCTTCGATTGAATTCACACCTCCGACTCCGATTCCGGCTCCGATAAATTTTAGTTGGAGGTATAACGAAGGTGTAATTGTCATGCGAATTGTAACTTGTTGCCCGGGGGTATCTCCCCTCGCACGCGCAACTCTCGTTCATTTGTTTATTTTCAGTATCAATGGTTAGACGCCCTTAATTATCCAATTATTTAAATCAAGGTGGTGATATTGTCTAAGTACAGTTTATGGGTCAATTTTAAAATTAATAATGAAGGAGGCTAACGTGGAAACCTCCGCCTCCGACTCCGCCTCTGATTCCGTCTTCGGCTCCGATAATTCAAATAAGAAATCTCCGGTCCCGACTCCGGTTCCGGAAACCCACCTCCGTAACATCCCTAGTCTGGAATGTAATAATTACTAATTATTTGATTTAATTATCGTAAAGTATTCATGGTATATATTTTCTGGTATTTTCCGAGACAAAAAATTAAATATTTCAGGTAATTAACTAACTATTTTAATAATTATATTTTTAGCGCATTTTTGTACAATAGATTTACACTAAACGTATAAGATACTAGCTGACCGGAAAAAGTTGTTTTTCCATATAAATAATTTCGAGAAAATAAGTCATCATCATCTTCCTGCCCTTATCCCACTCTAAGTGGGGTCGACACAACAAGTTACAAACATGTTGTCACATGATTTGGCTACGTATTTTACGACCGGCCTCCTGCCTGACGTTGACTTAACTTAGTCGTATTTTACGACCCCTCAGTAAGAAAGAGGGTGGTCTATTCTAGTCAACCGGATATCACACGGTGGGTCAACTTACCTTAGTCGCCTTTTACGACACCTCGGTAAGAAATGAGGGTGGTCTTTTCTATTCAGCCGGATAACACACGACGGGTCGACTTACCTTAGTCGCCTTTTACGACACCTCGGTAAGAAATAAGGGTGGTCTATTCTACTTAGCCGGATACCACACGGCATTTCAAGAGAATAAGTGTACATTATAAAAAAGAATTGTATGCGTGGATAACTTATCACTTAGCGGTATGAAAAATAGATAGCAGTAGCTGATTGTCAGACCTACTGAATATGCATATAAAATTTCATAAAGATCGGTCAAGCCGTTTCGGAGGAGTATGGTAACAAACATATATTTTTTTACTAAAACTTTAAAGCGTCTGACAAAAGTTCTGGCCAATGGAAAGCGTCTGACTTCTCTGACATGACATCAGAGTTTATATTCTACAAATTACATATATATGACATCAGAGTTTATATTCTACAAATTACAGTCATTATAATTTAAGTTAAGTTACTCTGATTTTTAGTTACCTTTCTCACCTGGTACCTGCGCAGGTGTCACCGGGCAGGTTCCACAAACGTGCAGGTATTAAAAGTACATGAAAGACTACTTAGAATTGATATTCAAATTCAAAATATTCTTTATTTAAGTAAACTTGTAAACAAGTGGTTTTGAATCGTCAACTTTACTGTGGTTCGGAAAGCTGTTCCTTCCGAGAAGAACCAGCAAGAAACTCGGTGGTTGCTTTTTAAAAAATATAAATCTTAAAACTAGTTACATTTAGTTATTACTGTCTTGTACGGGGTAGAAGTGCAGCTATATCCACACATCCTTATGATCTAAGTAATCTTCAACAGTATAGAAGGGCTTTCTGTGTCAGCCTCTTTTTAACATTGTTTTTAAACTGCTGTAATGGCATGGCCAAAATTGATTTCGGTATTTTATTATAGAATCTTATACCCAAACCCACAAACGATTTACGTAATTTTGCAAGGCGCAAAGCAGGAGTCGCAAGCTTATGTCGGTTCCTATTTTGTCTATAATATACTTATATAGATAGATCTGTGCTTCAGAAAATAAATTGTGTCTTCGGTTTTGGGATCTCGGGCTATCTCTATGACCAATGAGTTTTTTTAATAAAAAATTGTCTGTCTAATTGATAATTGCAATTTATCACACGCTTTTCGGTGAAGAATAACATCGCAATTACCCGTCATATCTCTAGAAAATTCTGGGGATTTGCGTAACCTACCAATCCGCATTGGAGCAACGTGATAGGTCTTAGCTCCAACCCTTCTCTCCCAAAACGGAGAGAGGAGGCCTATGCCCAGAAGTGGGATAGCAACAGGCCGTTACATTGATGTAAGTATGGACACACGATCACTAGTTTACATTACAGTTGTACGTGTAATAAAGAGGCAGCGATTAGTTTTGGTATCACTAGAAAAACGCCCTCCGTATAAGGCGGTGGCGCCGCGAGGCTCGCTCCGTCGGTGGCGATCTACGCGAGACGTGCGCTGCGTTTATTAGATTATCTACACAGATTAAAGAAGAAAGAAAGACGGAGACACAAAATACAAAGAAAAAAAGAACGATAAATATTCAAATGATTTATAGAAGCAGGCGTTACTTTGCGGAATTCCATATTACAAGCAATATAACAGAACCAACTACTTTGCTATAATCCGCATGGGTTAGGTTAGGAGGATAGGCTTCACGACTAAAATCGTACTGCGCAGTACGATTCGGTTTCGGGGCGAAACGATCGTCGAGATTGTGGTGGCGGGTGTGTGTGCTGCTTTTGTGTTCGTTGTTGCTGGTGAATTGCGCCTTGGGGTGCATGTGGTGGCTGGTCCTGCATGTATAAGGTGCGTAGATTTTGCCTGCTTCATACACATTGGCTTTGCATGCATTCACTTAACCCATGCGAATTATAGCAAAGTAGTTGGTTCTGTTATATTGCTTGATAAATATTCAGTAATTTTTAACTTTTGCGATTCATTTATGTGTTAATAAAACTTTAAAAAAAGCTTTTAACAAAATTTTATGTCCCTACTGTTAACCGTTGAGGAGTTCCCTCGCTCGGGTCGCTTCGGACTCAAGCCTAGCTGCATCAGAGTCAACTTACCTCAGTCGTATTTTACGACCCCTCGGTAAGAAAGAGGTTGGTCTATTCTACTCAGCCGGATACCACACGGTGGGTCGACTTACCTTAGTCGCCTTTTACGATACCTCGGTAATAAAGAGGATGGTCTATTCTGCTCAGCCGTATACCACACGGCGGGTCGATTTACCTAAGTCGCCTTTTACGACACCTCGGTAAGAAATGGGGGTGGTCTATTCTACGCACACGGCAATTATAGAACATTTGCAATCTTACTAAATAAGCGGTAAAAGCAGAACGTAAAATTGCAGTGGTACCAGCCAATTTTTACATATTACTTTGACCTATAATACAATTGGGAAAAAGCCCCAACATTTAAGATACTTTCTTGAAAGCAACGTTATAATCGGTAGACATTTTCACTTATTCGACCGCGCCTACCAATTAATTCTAAATGTCATATGAATCGGGTCTCTTTTCATATGCCTTAAGTGAAAAGGACAAGGCGATTAGCGTTTTTGGTAGTCAAGTCAGTAGTCAAAATAACTCAAGGGCTTTAGTCTACAAAATGGACACATATGGTAACATTTTAATATAATTATATAAACCATTAATTAATTTGCAAGCAAGTATCACGCTTTTGCGATTTATGTGACTCGCATCTCGCAGTTTTTTAAAAAATGTTACGTTTAATACTACGTTTAATAGTAATCGTGACGAGACAAAATTAACCGTCAATATTGGATAAGGAACAAAGAAAATACACGAAATTTAAAGTTAATTTTAATATTAATAATAATATTTTAAACTTTTTAACAAAGTATTATTTATTTCCTATATGTATATCTTACTAATATTATAAAAGCAAAAGCTTTTGATCATCAGTTTCCTTACTCCTTAGAACTTTTCTTTTCCATCTGTTTATAAATTTTATGTTCAGATATAGCTTGGTTTAGAACAAGCTTATTTATTGCAATAAAATTTAAACAAAATAAGAACTAAAACTAGGATCTCTAAGGTACAGACTACACTCGTATATATAATATAAACGTATCATATCTTAATATTAAAGCTGTGATAGCCCAGCGGTGAGACCGTGCGACTCTTTCTACCAATAAGTTTTTCTATTAAAACTCATGTGTCTAATTGATAATTGCAATTTATCACACGCTTTTCTGTGAAGGAAAACATCGTGAGGAAACCTGCATATCTCTAGAGAATTCTGGAGATATGTGTAACCTACCAATCCGCATTGGAGCAGCGTGGTAGGTCTTAGCTCCAATCCTTCTCTCCAGAAACGGAGAGAAGAGGCCTATTCCCAGCAGTGGGATTGTAACATCTTAATATTAGTATAACATAATTCTTGCGCCTGCATAAAATTTATTATTCCAAGATTAATTATTTTGGCCTCATTTTAACACTTAATGTCAGCCTGTAATACATGAGACAAACCCGCTGTCTCTCACCGCTTCCGCCTGTGCCTTGTACCGTTGCCCTCGACATTTGCAAGTGGTAAATTTGCCGAATGTTGCCGACGGTCAACAGTTACGCAATATGTTGTCCGCGGGTTATCATTTGCGTTCATTAAATTCACGACAGAGAAATTAGAGTGATTAAGGGCTCGTACGCGATTGATTGGTTAGTGGAATGTGACCTTCATCAACTTCATCCTATATATTATATAAATTTAATTTAAAATTCATAATGTTCCTGTTATAAATATGAAAGTGGATGGATATGTGACTAGAGGGATGCCTAAAAAGTGATGGATGGATTGTGTCAAGTGAATGCCGTGTGGTATCCGGCTGAGTAGAATAGACCACCCTCTTTCTGACCGAGGGGTCGTAAAAGACGACTAAGGTAAGTTGATCCACCGTGTGGTATCCGGCTGAGTAGAATAGACCACCCTCTTTCTGACCGAGAGGTCGTAAAAGACGACTAAGGTAAGTTGACCCACCGTGTGGTATCCGGCTGAGTAGAATAGACCACCCTCTTTCTGACCGAGGGGTCGTAAAAGATGACTAAGTTAAGTTGATCCACCGTGTGGTATCCGGCTGAGTAGAATAGACCACCCTCTTTCTGACCGAGGGGTCGTAAAAGACGACTAAGGTAAGTTGACCCACCGTGTGGTATCCGGCTGAGTAGAATAGACCAACCTCTTTCTTACCGAGGGGTCGTAAAGGCGACTAAGATAAGTTGACCCACCGTGTGGTATCCGGTTGAGTAGAATAGACCACCCTCTTTCTGACTTGTTTTTAAACTATCAACTCCAATTCATATCATGTAACTTCCATTGCATGTTACGACTTTTTAGAAATTAGAATAAGTATAGAAAGCTATCTTCAAAAGATATTCTATTGCGGACTTTTCCTTAGACTTATAATACAGGATTTATGTAAATATGCACTGTTTTGGTATATCTCCGAGGGATTTAAACGGGGGAAGTAACGTTTTCGATATAAAATGTTTTCGAGAAAGCCTATTATATTATTGAGAGTTATATGATAAGAATGCGTGGTTATAGCTACTCGTCGACCCTGTACAAGACAGTATTGATTAACAGTAATATTTTGAAAAGAGCAGCCGCCGAGTTTCTTGCTGGCTCTTTTCAGTAGGAATAACTTTCCGAACCAGTAGTAGAGTTGACGATTCAAAGGCAGTTTGCAAGTTTGCAGTCCGCGACAGACTGCCGTTTGGTCAGTATATATATACATATGCGGTGCACAATCATTGCATGCGGTAGGGCGACCCAGACATTAGCGACGGGACCACCCACACCTGATGAGGCGGGCCGTTTCACACGGAACGGGAATTTGCAAAAAGCAACGGTCATTCTGATGACCCTTTAATATTTTTGATGAATTAGACATCGCGGATATATGTCTGACCTGACAGACATGTATTCTTAGTTGACCAAAGCGAAATGTTGTCATGATCAACTAAGGTAATGGTTTTAGAACTGACATTTTTCTGATAGTTTTTGTGACCTGACAGTGTTCTCGAGCGGTACGGGCGAGTGCAGAAGTAACGCCATGAATTTTATTTGAAATATATTATACTGTGCCAACAACGGCTTCGGTCGCGTGGAATTCAGTGATTTACGAAACTTTTCCCGAATTTTCGAAATTTTGAACTTAAAAGCAGTTACTGTGAGTTAAACGTGAGACATAGAGACATCGTGGACTTTTTTTTAGTATTTTTATAGATCTATACTTCTCTAGTACAACATTTTAGAGTATCTCTGCTGGTTTACGCAGCGCACGCGACTAAACCTACTTGCAAGCAAGTTTTTTAACAACTGCGCGATCTCTTCGACACAATTTACATATTACCGATATGTACTATTAACCTTAACCATCCGGAAGTATTGCACTATCTTTTGGTGAAAACCATATAAAAATCCGTTCAGTGGATTTTGAGAAAATCAATTATATACAGACAGACACCTTTTTGGGACTTTGTTTTATAATAAGTATAGATTCTTAACTATGCCGTGTGGTATCCGGCTGACTAGAATATACCAACCTCATTTACTGCCGAGGTCATAAAAGACGACTATGGTAAGTTAACCCGCCGTGTTGTATTCGATTGAGTAGAATAGACCACCCTCTTTCTTACCGAGGAGTCATAGAAGGCGACTAAGGTAAGTTGACGTCGATAGGCGGTAGGTCGTAAAATACGTAGCCATATCATGTGACATGTTTGAAATATGTTGTGCCGACCCCACTTAATGTGAGATAAGGGTAAGATGATGATGACCAGAAAAAGAAGAAATATACTAATTTCATCTACACTCTTAATATTTATTCTGACACTCACATACAGACCTGCCTATAGCTTCCCTGCTACTATATATGCTATCACTATGTTATCACTATGGCTGCGTATTTTACGACCGGCTGGCTGCCTGACGTCAACTTATCTTAGTCGCCTTTTACGACACCTCGGTAAGAACTGGGGGTGGTCTATTCTATGTAGCCGGATACCACACGGCACATACCTTAGTCGCCTCTTACGACACCTCGGTGAGAAAGGAGGGTGGTCTATTCTATTCTGCCGGATACCACACGGCGTTGTTATCACTTTGCTATATGCTATGTATAATAACTAATACATTTTGTCACTTGCGATAAATTGAGTGTACCTAATGCACGCCATTATTTTCGGTTGTAAACCGATGTTGGCACAGCAACTGGATCGACAGAATAGCATTGCATTTTGGTGAGACACCTAGCTGACTCAAAACATTATTTATAGAGCAGACTAGACGCGCGAACGAGCCACGGGTACGCGAAAAAAATTTACACATTACAAGTACTACCGTGTGAGTAATGTTCCTCCAAAATACCAACGTAGCTGCTGATTTGTACTCACAACTAAGTATAGCTATGATTTTCACGCCAAAATAAGCTTTGAATTACGCTCAATTGTGCGATATGTGAAACTATAACAGAAGTACTTTGCTATAATCCGCGCGGGTTAAGCGAATGCATGCAATGTTAATGTGTGTGAAGCAGACAAAATTCACGTACCTATGGGATCGCATAACGATTTCGTCGTAGAGTATCCTGATCATGATCACGATCATAGAGATTTCGGTGGCGGTTGTGTGTATTGCTTGTGTGCATTGTTGCTGGTAGAGGCGTCTTGGGATGGGTGACTTGTCCTATATGTGTAAGGTACGTGAGTTTTGCCTGCTTCATACATATTAGCATTGCATGCGTTCGCTTAACCCGCGCAGATTATAACAAAATAGTTCTGTCATAGTTTCTGTAACATGGAATTCTGCAAAGTAACGCCTGCTTCTGTAAATCATTGTGCGATATGTGCTTTTTAAGGATAACAAGCTATTATAGCCCAGCGGTGAGACCGTGCGACTCTTTCGAGGGGTCACGTGTTCAAATTTCGGGCAAGCGCCAATGAGATTTTCTATTAAAGACTTATGTATCTAATTGATAATTGCAATTTACCACACGCTTTTCGGTGAAGGAAAACATCGTTAGCAAACCTGCATATCTCTACAGAATTCTTAGGATATGTGTAACCTATCCTATATAGTGTAGTCCTTATTAGAGAAAGATGGTAGGTCTTAGCTCCAAAAACGGAGAGAGATAGGTTACACATATCCCCAGAATTCTCTAGAGATATGGTGGTTTCCTCACGATATTTACTTTACCGAAAAGCGTGTGATAAATTGCAAATATCAATCATTAAATAATAACCGTCGAGTTTTATATCAAGACTACCCTGATACCGGTCACGTAATCACTGCGTTGCTAATACATGAAAACCAGAGAAATGACACTTGCCTATTTCCATTGCTAGAAATGTTGATTGTATTTATATATTACATACACTTTTTAATTATACATATCTTTATATATATCTATAGAATTTGCCTAAGTCGAGTCGTCGCTGTCGATGCGTTTGCAACCATGGTGACTGCTGAAAATCAGCGCTGAGACAATCGTCTTAGCTGAAAGCTGAGAAGTTGTCCATTTACTTGTACACTATTAGCAAATAATGATGTCATCAACATATATGATTTTTAGTTATATATTCTCGTATTCTTTTGTTTTTTTTGTCGTTTTTTATTTTAATTATAAGTGTAATGCTTTTGTTTTATATACATATTCCTTATTTGTTGATAGTGTATGTTGTAAATAAAGTTTTTCTTTCTTTCTTTCTAAATCAATCATTGATTTGCCCGGGGTTTGAACCCATGACCGTCGAAAGCAGGGTCACTGCCAACTACGCTAACGGGCCAGTCAATTAAACAAATGATGATAAAAAATGATTATCAATCAATGAGGGGTATTACCCCTACAAAGCGCGACGTCAAACATGACTATAACAGCATACTAATCAGATAAGTTTATCTAAGTTTGGTAAAGCGTGAGCTTTTTATAATAAGCGCGGCATAATAGATAACAGAACATAGGAAATTTTCGAAAACAATTGAATTAATATTATTGTCTATGTCTATACACCGATACGAAGCATTATTCAAATGCATTAATTTGTGTTGTACAAACCAGGTTAAATATTACATTATAAAACAGGTTTATCGCGATGCTAGTGTTTTTTTTATATATAATAAACTCATTATGTATGGGAAAAGCTTAAAATTTGCATTAATTTAAAACTGTACGGTGTGTAATTGTTACAATTTGTGTTTTTAAAAACATTTATTATTTGAATAGCAGACCTAGCCACGCTTTCCTGGGTCTATTTTAGATTTTATTTTATTATAACTTGTAAGATAACGTCTATAGAAGCAGGCGTTACTTTGCGGAATTCCTTATTATAGGCACTATAACATAACTACTTTGCTATAATCCGCACGGGTTAAGCGAATGCATGCAAAGCTAATGTGTATTAAGCAGGCAAAATTTACGCACCTTACACATGCAGGACAACTCACCACACGCACCCCAAGGAGCCTCCACCAGCAACAATGCACACAAACAGCACACAAAACCACCACCACAATCTCGACGATCGTTTCGCTCCGAAACCGAAGCATCACCAGGAAAGGCTCCACGACAAAATCGCAATTTTGCAAAATTGCGATTTTGCTGGTCGAGGCGCCTTGGGGTGCGTGTGGTGACTTGTCCTGCATGTGTAAGATGCGTAAATTTTGCCTGCTGCATACACATTAGCTTTGCATACATTCGCTTAACCCGCGCGGATTATAGCAAGGTAGTTCTGTTATAGTGCCTATCTATAGTAAGGTCTGCTATTATCTCACTGCTGGGCAAAGGCTCTCACCGGTTTTGGAGATGAGGATTGGAGCAAAGATCTACAACGCTGCTCCAGATCATGATATGCAGATCCAAGATATGCAGGTTGCCTTCGTCTAAAAGTGAATTTATTTAGGCTTCTAACAGATTATAATCCGGCCTTGAAAAACAGAGGTACAATTTTTTTGCTCACGTATTAATATGTAGATTTATGCCAGACATTTTTTGGTTTTGGTCCTTAACCATTATGGTCTTTCACCCTACTGTCTGGTGATGTGAAGTGGGCTTTTATTGTCCCACAGCAAACGGCCACTTCTCCTTTTTAAAAAAGAAACTGAACAAATTGTCTTTTCTTTCTTCAGGTGACAAAACGCTAATTATTTACGTATATAAGTTTTTAATTTAAGTTTAAGGAAATAGATATTCTTACTTTGGCTTCACAGTATATTTTTAGCAATTTAATGTTTGTGCATAAGAATATATATAATCATAAAAAGATTGGCGATGTATATATAATAGACAAAGTAGGAACCGACATAAGATTGCGGTTCCTGCTTTGCGCCTTGCAAAAGTAAATAAGTCGGTTCTGGGTCTGGGTATAAGATTCTATAATATAATTCCGCGATCGACTTTATCTTTGCCACAACAGCAGTTTAAAAACGCTGTTAAAAGGAGGCTGATATAAAAATCCTACTATACTATATTATATAGATTATAGATGATAAAAATGCGTGGATACAGCTACCCCTCTACCCTGTACAAGATAGTTATGACCAAATGTAACTAGTTATAAGAATTATGTTTGAAAAGAGCACCATCGAGTTTCTTGCTGGCTCTTCTCGGTGGGAGCAGCTTTCCGAACAAGCAGCAGAGTTGACGATTCAAAAGCGCTTGTTTACAAGTTTACTTGAATAAAGAATACTTTGGGATTTGAACCCACGACCCTGGACAGAGTCACACGTTCGCACCGTTTAGCAATCTCAATTTCACCGGATATATATGTCAAAAGTAATAATAAAATTATTTCGCTATAATCCGCGATACAGTAAATAGAAAAAATACATTGTGCTAAATGTATAGTGGACTATCCGTTTTTTCATACCCGTTACAAGCAGAATTCGTAAAAACACATGCACAAACCTCCACCACTGCCACCACAATGCACAAGCACTACACACGTTCACTATCACAAACACAACAATCGTTTCGCCCCGCAACCGAAGTATCATCAGTAGATAGACTCCACGACAAAATCGCAAAGCATAGGGATATATATGTAGTATTTTATCCACGTACTGCAATTGAAATTGCCGAATTTAATTAATTACGAGTTAGTTAAAATAGTATCTGTCGGCTCATTAATTTTGAACTCGCATACATCGTAACATTCTCCGCCAACACTAAAGTCGTCTAAATATTTTTGTACCGATAGTGGCGGCGCGTGTGCCTATAAAACTTACTAAAAATACACCTGTCATATATAACCACACTGTTCTTGTCTTTCTTATTTGAAACTAGTGGTACCCGCGACTTCGCAACGACTTAAAGTGGGCTGCAGACCAAGAGCTAAGCTAGTCAGTTTAGTTTAGATCGCATGGCTTTTTTTACGGGGGGAATCTTCTAAAGGATACGGGAACTTTTGGGGGTAAACTCCGGTTATGTGGGATTTCTTCCCACTAAACGCCAGATGGACAGCCTCCGCACTAACAGAGAGGCCCCGGGATCTCTAGATCGCATGGCTAACGCAGTTTTTCATACAGTGCAGACTACAAACTATGCAAATTAAGCTACTGTGAGCTAACTAAAATATGCGAAGCTAAATTAGTTGTGTATGACTAAGCTAAGCCCTTCACGCTCAGCACTTCTTTCGTCCGTCGAATTGAACTTATTTATTTATTTGGACATCCAGTTGTTGTTTAATATAAAACCTATACATAAAAAAATTGAAAAAAAAAATTGTTTAGCATGTAATTTAAAAATTAAAAAAAAAAAAGAAGTCAGAAGTTCCCAACATTGATAGAGCTTTGGCTTAGTTCCTGGTATGATGGTCTTGACAAATTTTTAGTTTATCTTAGCTTAGCTAAGCTAGGCTGGCTTAGTTTAGCTTCGGAGTAGCTTAGGTTTCGGTCTGCAACCCGCATTAATGTTAAAATATATATAATAATATTATTTTGCCATAATCCACGATACGCGAGACCAAATTTTTCGAACAGTGCGTGTTGCCAACGATTATATACGGAACCGAAATGTGGTCGCTGATAATGGGCTTCAGAAAAAAACTCAGGATCTCTCAGCGGGCGATGGAGCGAACTATGCTCGGGGTATCTGTACGTGATCAGGAATGAGAATAGAAGAATCAAAGTCACCGATATAGCTCAGCGTGTCGATGGGCGTCTTAGATCTCCTACGAGACTGAAGACCTTAAAAGGTCGCAGAAACAAGCGGCACAGGATCCTGTTGTGTGAAGATCCCGTGAAGAAACCTATGTCTGGCAATGGAAGTCCATCGGTTGATGAAAATAATCTTTATTTAAACAAGCTCTTTCAAGCACTTTTGAATCGTCAAGGATCAATTTGATTAATGAAGCTACAACTCGTTTGGAATGTTGCTCTTACCGAGAAGAACCAGCAAGAAACTCGGGGCTCATCTCTTGAACGTTTTCAATTTTACAATATCAAACCGCTATATAAAGCTGAAAGGATTATCAAATCCAGGCATTTTTATCATCCAAATAATCTTCAGTTTTGTAATATACTTTACATACAAGCATATCTCTCCTAAATTTTAACTGAGGTCTCGTAAAAGGCGGCTAAGGTTAGTTGATCCACCGTGTGGTATCCGGTTGAGTAGAAAAGACCACTCCCATTTATTACCGAGGGGTCGTAAATTATGACTAAGTTGACCCACCTTGTGTTGTCCGGTTGAGTAGAATAGACCACCCTCTTTCATACCGAGGGGTCGTAAAATACGGCTAAAGAAAGTTGACATCAGACAGGCGGGCGGTCGTAAAATACGTAGCCAAATCATGTGACAACATGTTTGTATAATGTTGTTCCGACCCCACCTAGAGTGGGATAATGGCAGGAGGAGGATAATATATGCATATCTCTTACACTTAATTTAATCATTTCTGTAGACTGGTCTGTTATGGATTACACATTGTTATTGTAGAAGGGAATACCGAGACCAACGATTGAATTGCTAACTCTGCATAGTCGCGACAATCAGACAATATCTACGTAATGCTAAAAGTAGCGTGTATCACTAGTGTGCATAGTCACACTGAATGTCAAACATAAAATAATTATGATTTAAGGTAATCTTAATAATATAAGTCATGAATTACACCATTAAAATAGAGTACGCCATAACTAAATTTGCCTCGGCGTAGAGCTACCCAAAAAGGGTTCCCTTGTGTTAAAAGGTCATGACACCATCAAATACTGTGTTTCCTATGTCATAGAACCTGCAATAAATGGATCGGACACCAGCTACCGACGGAACAAAATGGAAATAATTACCAATGGGTCCAATGAATCGAGACTGTTCACGTACTGCGGATGCACGCGTTAATGGCAAGGACGAGCGGCCGATATTCCGTTTGCCATTGTTCAGCGCCAGCCATCGGTGACTACCATTTACCATTGGACATAGACCTTATTTTATACAACAATCGCTTCTCCACGCTACTTCGGCTGCATCAAAACATACTAGACTTGCCTACACAAAGGTAGGCAAATTTAGTATTAAATAAAAGCAAATCTACGATTACATTGCTGTTTTATGTAAATTTTGTTTAAGATATTGCGCGGCTGTTAAAAAAAAAATTTGCCTAATGGGAGCATGTTTACTCGCGTGCGCTGCGTAAACAAGCAGATATACATTCAAGTAATGTATAATACAATTGAAGATCTACTAAAATACTACCAAAAAGTCTGAAATAGCATGTCTCTATCTCTTAAGGATAAGAGGCGCAATAATAACTCGCAATAGCTACTTTTATGTTCCAAAATGTCAACAATAAAATAATGTCATTTTTAGTCCTTTCTCCTCTTCGTGCGTATGCCTTTGTTTCAAATGTTATTAAATTATTTAAAAAAAAATTCACAAAAGCTATATTAGAATCATTTTGCTATAATCCACGTTTGTTAAGAGAATCTATGTAATAGTATGAAGCAGGCAACATTCACTACCTTACACATGCAGAGCAAGTCACCACATGTATCCCGAAACGCCGACCAGCAACAATTCACAGAATCACTACAACGATCTCTACGATCGCTTCCCCCCGAAACCGAAGTATCATCAGGAGGATCCTAGATAGATTCTCTTAACAAACGCGGATTATAGCAAAATAATTATATTATAGCTTCTGTACTATGATGTTCCGCAAAGTAACGCCCGCTTCTTTAAGAAGCATTTTTATAAAGAAAGATTTTTAAAGCGTTGATCTGTAAATAAACTCTAAAAAACAACTTATAATAATATCTTAAATTGATGTGAATGACTTAAGAAATTTTAATATCTTGCATCATACATAAATAGGATTACAAAGTGCACGTGGAAATTTATTCAAAGAAAGTGATGTAGTAGATAAACTTGATAAAAACCACGATAAAGTTGAGTAAAATGGTGCCGTATATAATGAAACAGCGTATGTTATATCTAATAGGACAGTAAAGTCGGCAGACCGAATCGAGCATAATGGTGAACCGACAACGCGTAACGCCATTATGAAATTAAAGCTTTTAATAAGACGCCGTGAGACTCTAGGAAGGTCGGCTGCGCCCTTACTTAGTATTAAAGAAAGACATTGTTGCTGGTGAAGGCGTCTTGGGATACGTGTGGTGACTTTTCCTGCATGTTGTAAGGTACGTGAATTTCGCCTTCGCTTAACACACGCGGATTATAGCAAAGTAGTTCTGTTATAGTTTATGTAAGATGGAATTCGTTAAAGTAACGCCTGCTTCAAAAATTCCACAAAAATATACAAAATAATGACTATTATTTTGCTATCATCTGAGATAAATTTGATTGTGATTCGTACACGGTGATGCATACTAACGATCATCATCATTCTCCTGCCCTTATCCCACTCTAAGTGGGGTCGGCACAACATGTTACAAACATGTTGTCACATTATTTGGCTACGTATTTTACGACCGGCCGCCTGCCTGACGTAAACTTACCTTAGTCGCCTTTTACGACACCTCGGTAAGAAATAAGAGTGGTCTATTCTATGCAGTCGGATACCACACGGCACATACCTTAGTCGCCTCTTACGACACCTCGGTAAGAAATGAGAGTGGTCTATTCTATGCAGTCGGATACCACACGGCACATACCTTAGTCGCCTATTACGACACCTCGGTAAGAAGATTGTATATTTTTTACTTTTACATCTTTAGTAGATATGTTTTCGTTTCCATAGGTGACTTTTCTTCTGACTGGTGATTGTAGAGGTACTTCAGGAAAAAGGGAGGGTGGTCTATTTTATTCTGCCGGATACCACACGGTATTCCATACTAACGATAGAAGAATCAATTAACAGTTAATACAAATTCAAATTCAAAGTGATTTATAGAAGCAGGCGTTACTTTGCGGAATTCCATATTACAAGCAATATAACAGAACCAACTACTTTGCTATAATCCGCACGGGTTAAGTGAATCACACCACAATCTCGAGATTGTGGTGGTGGGTGTGTGTGCTGCTTTTGTGTGCGTTGTTGCTGGTGAATTGCGCCTTGGGGTGCATGTGGTGGCTGGTCCTGCATGTATAAGGTGCGTAGATTTTGCCTGCTTCATACACATTGGCTTTGCATGCATTCACTTAACCCGTGCGGATTATAGCAAAGTCGTTGGTTCTGTTATATTGCTCAAATTCAAAGTATTCTTTACTAACTCTTACCCGCGACTTAGTTCGCGTGGACTGCGGTTCTGAGATAAACAGTAGCTTCTGTCACATTTCAAGCCTTCATATTTCTCCATCACATAAATCAGATCGATTTGGGGGGTTAAATTGCAGTTCCTACTGCAATAATTCCGCTACTCGAAAAGTCAACATTAAATTTGGTTTCCATCATGGTATTACAGCTAATTAGCGAAGATATTGCGAAGTGGGTTCGATTCCCACAGAGGGCCAACATTTTCTATAAACAATTTGTTAGTTCCTCGAGCCTGGGTGTGTATTTGTATTTAAGTATGTATTCAAAATCATATATGTATATATCTACCAGTTGTCCGTCACCCATGACACAAGTATTAAGTTACTTACTTTGGGGATAGACGACAGAGTGTGTAAGTGTCCCATATATTTATATTTATTTATCAGTTGCACTTAAAAACATTTTAACAAAACCATAAAAAAATTGTAAAAACTCCAGCATCTTTCGGTATATCTGTTAATGTGTGACTCCATTGGGTATCCTGATTTAATAAAAAAACATGACCATATACAACCATTTGTTTTAAATATTCAAAACGTTCTTTTAATAACTTTTATATATAATGTTAAATGTAGAGTACACTAGCATTACATACATTCACTACCACAATCTCACCGATAGTTTTGCCCAGTGCCCGAAGCATCATCGGGAGATATACTCCACGGTGAAATCTAAGACTAATGTAGTGTGGTTGTGATGGTTCTTATGGTGATATCAGTTAATAAAGCTATGAAAAAAATGTATATATTACTAGCAACTACTTATCAGCATTAAATCCAAACAATATTAAAAGTATGAAAATGAGTCTGTCACACTTTTGTAACAGACAGATTTTGCTACCCGGCTAAGTAGAATAGTACACCCTATTTCTTACCGAGGTGTCTTAAATTACGACTTAATTGACGTCAGGCGGGCGACCGGTCGTAAAATACGTAGCCGAATCATATGACATGTTTTAACATGTTGTTTCGGCCTCACTTAGAGTGGGATAAGGGCAAGAGGATGACGATATGTCGGTTACACTTTTACTTTAAAAAATCAATAAGGAAACCAAAATATAAAGGCGCATACAATTTTTTCTATAACCTTTAATCAACGCAGCCCGATGACTAATCCTTGAATTAGTAATACTAGAGTTTGTTGACTCTCAAATTAAATGCCATTCGATGATTTGTCAGATTATACCAATTGGCAGACAACAATGCGAAAAAATCAGACATCGTAAACACCTTACAATGTTTGAGAGGAACGCCGGCAAGAAATATAAACAGATGTAATTGAAAGCAGACTGAAGTGTAGGAACACCATTTTCTATACTTTAATAAAACTAAGTCCCCAAAAGCTGTCTGTCTGTATCAGATCGATTTATTCAAAATCTACTGAATGCATTTTTATAAGGCTTTTACTAAAAAGTAATGCAATTCCTCCGGAAGGTTCAGGTTACTTATATATTTCATGTAAATTGTATTGAAGACGTAGCGCACTTGTAAAAAAAACTGCTGCTAGAGTTATGTACTAGAGAATTGTAGATCTACAAAAATACTACAAAAAAGTCCGCGACAGCATGTCTCGATCTCTTACGGTACTCATAATATTTGCTTTTATATTCAAAATTTCAATTCGTGAAACATTTTGTGACTTATTTCCACGTGGGCGAAGCCGTTCGCACAACTCGTCTAGACTAAAGTAGAACATATTTACAAGCCAATAATAAGTGGGGGAACATTAACAAAGGATAAAACGACGGACAGCATCCAGATAGATAAACATTTTGAACAACCGAACGTTGAACGTAAACATCGCGGCAAGCGCCACTCCGCTACTGAAAATGGTGTTACGAGCAGTTAAACATTAAAGAACTTAACAGGTTTAGATAATAAATATACTTCCATTGAGATATCCTTACTAATATTATAAATGCGAAAGTCTGTCAGGCTGTCAGTTATATTTTCACGGCGAAATAGATGAAATTCGGCACAATTATTCCTTATACACCGTGGTAACATATAAACTATGGAAATCCTGTAAATTCAATGGGAAAAGGATGACATTAAAAACGCCCTCTTTTATAAATGTATGAATGAGTTAATGAATGAACGAAAGAATAAATGAATGAATGAATTAATTAATTAATGAAAGAATGAATGATAATTCTTTTATTGCACACCACGTAAAATACATAGCACTATCTTTTATCATTATATCAAGATTTTTTTGTTACGATGTGGCAAAGCTTTGCGATTTTGTCGTGGAGTCTATCTCCTGATGATGCTTCGGTTGCGGGGCGAAACGATTGTTGAGTTTGTGATAGTGAACGTGTGTAGTACTTGTGTTTTGTGGTGGCAATGGTGGAGGTTTGTGCATGTGTTTTTACGAATCCTGCATGTAACGGGTATGAAAAAACAGATAGTCCACTATACATTTAGCACTATATATATTTTCTATTTACTGTATCGCGGATTATAGCAAAATAATTTTATTATTACTTTTGTCAAGTTTGTAAGCTAAAGAAATAGGTTTTATAAACTAGACCTGATGACCTCTCTCATTAAAAGATATAGTATAAGAAAGGTTTTACAATTTTGTTCAGAGCAAATGATATATTAGGTGTATATCATCTAATGTTAATAAATTTTACAGTAATTCCAATTTAACCCCCGGGATCGATCTGATTTTAGTGATGGAGATATTTAAAGGGTTGGTGAGTGACAGAAGCTACTGATTATTCCAAGACTCAACGGTCCACGTGAACGAAGCCGCAGGTAAAAGCTTTATATAGTTATCACTTACAAAATGTATATTGAAGTAGTAAATAAATTAAAGTAAAGTAACGGTTTACTACTATACTACTGCTGGGCATATGCCTTTCGTTTTTAGAGAAAAGGATTGTAAGACCAATTGCGTATTGGTAAGTTAACACATATGAATTCTCAAGAGATATGCAGGCGAATTGTAAATATCAATAAGACACAAATTTTAACACATAAAGATGAATCGCATGGTCTCACTGCTGTGCTATCACAGATTTTGAGATAGTAATGAACTTGGCCTAAAAGACGTGTTGGAATCGGAAAAGTCAAATTTCATTTGTTAATTTTCAAATCAAATCAGATCAAAATAATTGGTGGCCTGAAATGGTTTATTCAAATAAACCACTTCAGGCACTTTTGAATCGTCAAGCATCAATATGATTAATGAAGCTACAACTGGTTCGGAATGTTGCTCTTACCGAGAAGAACCAGCGAGAAACTCGGCGGTCAATCTTTTAAATATTTTCGATTATACATTATTAAACCGCTGTCTTGTATGAAGCTGAAGGATTTTCAAATCCAGGCTTTCTTATCATCCAAATAATCTTCAATTTTGCAATATGCTTTATGTATAAGCATATTTTTTACACTAAATTGGAATCTTTCTGTACACTGGTCTAGAATGGATTGAGGAATTTAATTATAGAAGCGAATAGCGAGACCAACAAATGAGTGACTCTGCTGAGTCGAGACGCAGGTATCACATTGTAATAGCGAAAGTAGGGTTCTCAAATTTGGTATTTCGTGTAATTAGCGGTGACCATATTGTATGAAGACTCATATAGTTGTTGTACTATAATTTTGATCAGGTTTAGACATGTCTAGACACTACGCTGTCTTGCCGCATTATTACTGACCCGACAGGGTGTTTGTCGACGCGTTTGATATGTGCGCTGTTGTCATGTGATTTTTTTATTTCCCTATATGTATTTAATATTGTTGATTAGCGATAAATTGTTTTAGCTAAGTTTTATTTAAAAATAAAACGTTTTATCTCTGTTTTCAGGCATTGAAAAACTGGTAAAATATAAATTTAATGCAAAGGTTAATTTTGCTGCCGTTTGTAAAGCTGTTATAGCTCAGTGGGGGTATTAATCTATAAATCCAATTAATTCATAGGTATGCCCCCTTACATTATTTTTATTGAAATATAGTCATATGTATTATTTTAATAGTGTACACTAAAAAAGTTATCATTCATTCATTCATAATGCCGTATCGTATCCGGCTGAGTAGAATAGACCACCCTCATTTTCTTACCGAGGTGTCGTAAAAGGTTACTAAGGTGAGTCGACCCGCCGTAGGGTATTCGGTTGAGTAGAATAGACTTCCGTATTTCTTACCGAGGGGCCGTAAAATACCACTAAGGTAAGTTGACGTCAGGCAGGCGGCCAGTCGTAAAATACGTAGCCAAATCATGTGACAGCATGTTTGAACATGTTGTGCCCCACTTAGGATTAGGATAAGGGCACGAGGATGATGGTGATTCATTAATTCATATTAGTACAATATTTATTTGAGTAAATCGAGCCTTAACCGCGATAGGAAGAGGGGCCGTAAAATACGACTAAGGTAAGTTGACGTCAGGCAGGCGGCCTTTCGTAAAATACGTAGCCAAATCATGTGACTGTATGTTTGTTACATATTGTGCCGACTTAGGATTAGGATAAGGGCAGGAGGCTGATGATGATTCAATAATTCATACTCGTATAATATTTTGAGTAAATCGAGCCTTAACCGCGATCGGAAGTCGTAATTCTAAAGCTCTATATCAATAAAGGTACGTATATACTGTATGTTTGAACTAATCTTAGATCGCATATATCACATCGGATTCGCAGATCGCGGAGGCGTTTAGAGGACGGCATCGGATCGGTCGGCAGCCGGTGACGTCATGGCACGCTCTAGTTCATACCTGTCGGAGCTCGTCTGTCAAATAAAGCGTGACGTCTCTCTTACGTGAACCCTGCGCTTATTTTTTTGTGACACTTGTTCCGATTTCCGGATCGTCTCAACTGAAAAAGTCCAAATTTCTACATTTGGACTTTTGTATTTGCTAAAATTATCTAATACATTCGCACTATACCTTTTATGTAATGTTGCACAAGTTTTTGCAAGCTTTTAAAAGGGATGTTAAAAAAATAATCGATTATTTTATTATTCAATACGATTCTCTAAACATTATACATTCAAGCTGTGATAGTCTAACGTGCGACTCTGGAGACGATCACGGGTTCAAATCCCGGGCACGCACCAATGAGTTTTTCTATTCAAAACTTATGTGTTTAATTGATAATTGCAATTTATCACACGCTTTTCGGTGAAGAATAACATCGTGAGGAAACCTGCATATCTCTAGAAAATTCTTGGGATATGTGTAATCAATCCACATTGGAGCGTTTGGATAGGTCTTAGCTCCAATCCTTCTCTCCAAAAACGGAGAGAGCAGGCCTATGCCCAGCAGTGGGATAGTAACAGGCCGTTAACTTTACTTGTTTAGTTTATACATCGATTTTTTTTAAAGCAATTTTGATGGAAAGTGTGGTGTGGTACGTGATTTGGTACAGCCGTGTGGTATCCGGTTGAGTAGAATAGACCACCCTCCTTTCTTACCGAGGTGTCGTAAGAGGCGACTAAGGTAAGTTAACGTCAGACAGGCGGCCGGTCGTAAAATACGTAGCCAAATCATATGACAACATGTTTGTAACATGTTGTGCCGACCCCACTTAGAGTGGGTTAAGGGCAGGAAATGATGAATTTTGATGGAAGTTAAAGTTAATAGAACTTTCTTTGGAACGGCTAAACCAATATTAACAGAATTTTACTAAAAGATAGAGAAGGTTGTTGAGCGACATATAGTCTACCTTTATCCTAGAACTACCGCGGGCCAATGTCCCTGTTTTTTTTAAAGAAACAGTGCATAATTGAGGTTCCTTGAACATTTAATTTGAGTTGGGATCAACTTAAATGTTCAAGGGGAAAAATTTGTAACTTGATTATTAATAAGAAATATTGATAACACCTTGTATCTATTTTAATACCGTAAGTAAGTAATTTATAGTGCCATGTGGTATCCGGCTGCATAGAATAGACCACCCTCATTTCTTACCGAGGTGTCGTAAGAGGCGACTAAGGTAAGTTGACGTCAGGTAGGCGGCCGGTCGTAAAATACTTAGCCAAATCATGTGACAACATGTTTGTAACATGTTATGCCGACCCCACTTAAAGTGGGATAAGGGCAGGAGAATGATAAAGTAAGTAATTTATAGAATTAGGCGTTACTTTGCGGAAATCCATAATATAAAAGTAATAAAAAAATTATTTTGCTATAATCCGCGATAAAGTAAATAGAGAAATATATATGATGCTAAATGTATCGATGTCATACGCGAAACATGCAGGATTCGTTAAAACACAAGCACTGCACACGTTCACTATCACAAACTCAACAATCGTTTCGCCCCGCAACCGAAGCATCATCAGGAGATAGACTCCGACAAAATCGCAAAGTAAACATTGTTTTAAAAAGGTTTCAATGATAATTAAAATTTTACCAGCAGTTAAAAACTTGCAGCCGTTATTATCTTAACCGCGCAGGTTTTTTGCTTACTTAACAATTTTGGCTCGGGTAATTTTCTTAATTTATTCTTGATATCTCTTCTCAATTAATTTCTTTGAAACGTGCGTCCTTACGGTATTATTCTCTGCGGAAACATTTCACTGGCTTTCCACGGTTTATTTTTTTTATAGTGTTGATTTATATTTTGTTTTGCGAAAGAGATTTTCACGAGTTCAAAGCGCCTGATGTCTAACGTCTATTGCGTTAAATCGTAAAATGGATACCACTGGTTATGTGTACATAATTGTGAATGATGATTTACTGATCGCTGAGCTAACGAACTTTTCGTTTATCGCTTTATCAAAACTAACCTTTTTTTTAATGAAAATGACAAAACATGCTTTTAATAGTAAAATTATTTTGCTATAATCCGGGATGAAGAAAATAGGTAACCAAAAGATAAGTAAACAAAATCGCAAAACTGTTATTTGTTGTGGATTCTACCTTCTGATGATGCTTCGGTTGCGGGGCGAAACGATTGTAGAGTTTGTGATAGTGAACGTGTGTAGCGGCGGTGGTGTAGGTTTGTGCATGTGTTTTAACGGACCCTGCATGTTTACTTTATCGCGGATTATTGCAAAATAATTTTATTATTAGTTTTGTATTATCGATCTCTGCAAAGTAACGCCTAATTCTATAAATAATATAATTTTGATACTTAAATACAACGTCAATCGGTTTTTCCATACATAACACTCGTTTTTAAGCAAAATATCGGTATTTTTACTGTTCTTCATATCACAGTCTCAGTTAAAGCGATTCCTTATGCATCTGACCGTTCACGAAGGGTGCATAAATGAGATAGAGGTACTCGTGAGTGCATTTAGAGGCTATGTTTTGCTACAGTGGCCACGCTACACTATTTACACTGCACCTAAAATGGACTCCTAATGGCTACTCGTTCGGACGATACACCTGCCATAGCATATTTGTTAGCAGTAAAATTTATTGGTATCTTTAACTGTAATGATATGTTTCGCATTGTGCAGTCCGCTCGGCCGTAATTCCGATGTTCGAGTGCGGTTATAATTTAAATTACGCTGTTAATATTTCATAATTAAATATTATGATTTATGCTAATCGCGTTATCGGCGTGTACGATCAAATTAGATTATATAATATGCGAAATTATTAGCAGTGATAGACCAGCGGTGAGACCGTGCGACTACTTATGTCACGGGTTTAAACCCTGGGCAGGCACTAATGAGTTTTTCTGTTAAAAGTGTCTAATTGATTGTAATTTATCACACGCTTTTCGGTGAAGGAATCGTGAGGAAATCTGCATATCTCTAGAGAATTCTAGGATATGTGTAACCTACCATCGGGGTAGGTCTTATAGCTCCAATCCTTCTCTCGAAAAACGGAGTCACTATATGCGAAATTTAACTTTTTCTGTCACGGTCGCGGCCGTTCCTTAAGATTATCATGCAGCACAGAAGTCGCCCTAGAATCGAACCTAGTCGAATCAACTTCCGTGCACTGATAGAACACGAAGCACTCACTGTAGCCGGGCCGGTAGACGGCGCGGACCCTCCGTATGAGCCTGGCGGTCCTCCGCAGCGGCGGGCCGAGCGCCACGGCGGCGTGGCCCTGCCTCTCCGCGAACACGATATAGTTCTTTCTGTTCTGCAACGGCACTTCGAAGCGTCCGGCGCACTCGAGCCGCTCCCGCGGGAGCTTCAGGCGGACGACGGCGTCCTCGCGCGGCCAGCGGCCCTGGCGGCGCAGCACGCGGCGCACCTGCACGGTGGCGGCGTCCCGGGCCAGCGACTGCACGCGCGCCTCGAAGGCGGCGGGAGCTCGGTAGGCGCGCCAGGCGACGTCCGCCCGCTCGCAGTAGAGGCGGCGCGGCGCCGCCAGGCTGCCAGCGAGGCACAGCAGGGCCCAGCAAAACGCCGCGCGCCCGCACGTCTTCATCGCGCCATCGCAGCGCTCGCGCGTCGCTCACTCGTGCGACCCTCGCACGTCGGCAGCCGGCGCGCGACTGGCCGCCGCGGCGCCGGCCCGCGCCCCGCCCACACCGAAATAGTCGCGAGTGCGCCCGCTCGCGCTCGGCGGCCGGCTCGGGCACGCGCCGCGCTGCCCGCGGTGATTAATTCGCACTCGCGGCCGCAATTAGCGGCGCGCGCTGCCTGCAGCACGCAGCGCCGGTCCGCACTCCAGTCCGGACGAGCAGCACCACTGCCACCCGGTGCTGCCTGCCTGGTGCTGCTCGTCTCGACAGCTGGACTGATCAAATCAAATCAAATCAAAATAATCTTTATTCAAATAAACCATTTCAGGCACTTTTGAATCGTCAAGCATCAATATGATTAATGAAGCTACAACTGGTTCGGAATGTTGCTCTTACCGAGAAGAACCAGCAAGAAACTCGGCGGTCAATCTTTTAAATATTTTCAATTATACATTATTAAACCGCTGTCTTGTATGAAGCTGAAAGGATTTTCAAATCCAGGCTTTCTTATCAACTAAATATTCTTCAATTTTGTAATATGCTTTAAGTATAAGCATATTTTTTACACTTGATTGGAATCTTTCTGTACACTGGTCTAGAATGGATTGAGGAATTTTATTATAGATGCGAATAGCGAGACCAATAAATGAGTTGCTAACTCTGCTGAGTCGCGACGCAGGTATCGCAAGCTGTTTGTGAATAAAAAGTTAATTGTGATACATTCACAATTAACTTTTTATTTACTGTCATAGCACCCTTTTTGTTTGATTTGTATTTCGCCGCTGTGTTAAAACATGCTGTTAAGACGTGCAGTGATCAAATTAAATTAAACGTTAGAATGTATCAGAGTTGAATCAATTTGTCTCGTTTTAGAAACAAGTCGAAATCCACCACTGTTTCTGTTATGGATATACACGCTGATGATATTTGCTTAATGGCAGACAACTTGGATATACTGCAAAATTATGTCGACGCTTTACAGAAATCTCGCACCAAATTTGGACTAACTATAAGTGTCGCCAAAACTAAAATTCTGCAACAACCCCCTAGGGGACAAAAAGCTGAGCTTTCTTCAATTTACATTAGAGACTCCGCAGTAGAAGAAGTACCCAATTTCCAATATTTAGGAAGTCAGATCAGGAACGATAATACTCTTATTTCTGAAATATCAGCACGTATAGCAAAAGCTGCTGCAATATTTGGCAAACTAAATGACCGCGTATGGAAGTCACATGACTGTAAGCTTCAGACCAAACTTTCCGTATATAAAGCTATACTACTTCCCACTTTACTTTATGCTGCAGAAGCCTGGTGTATTTATAAAAGTGATATCAGAAAGCTAGATAAGTTTCACATGAGGTGTCTTCGTTTCATTTTGCGTATAAAGTGGCAAGACAAAATACCAAATACAGAAGTATTGCGTCGCTCAAATATGTCTGGCATAGAGGCTATGCTAATGAATTGTCAGCTGAGATGGTGTGGTCATGTCTACCGTATGGAAAATTATAGGCTACCAAAAACTGTTTTCTACTCAGACCTGGCGAGTGGAAAACGCACATCTGGCGGGCAGTACCTGCGTTGCAAAGATGTATTCAAGCGACATCTAAAAGCTTGCAAATTACCTGTGAATGGATGGGAAAATGTCGCACATCTTAGGTCAGACTGGCGTTCTCGTGTCAAGGAGGGTATTAAGTGCTTTGAGGATTCGCGAGTGCTCGATCTTGATGCGAGGCGTAAAACTCGGCCGAAAATGACCTATAATTATACTTATGATAGTACTGGTCAACTCTACTGCCCAACCTGTAACCGCACTTTCAAGCACAAGTTTGGATTTGCCAGCCACATCCGAGCTCACGTCAGAAATGACTAGGGGTCGCCGTTGTCGGATACGACAAGGAGTTATTATATATATAACTTTTTATTAACTCCTTCAGATTTATACTATAATGAGGAGTATGCATAGTAGATAATTTTATTACACATGAGTATAGCCGGTGTCTACACATTAACTATAACTCCTTCAGACTTGAATTATTGTCAATGTATTCATTGAAATTATTTTTTTACTAATCTTTTTTAATATATGGGACACTTACACGGTCGTCCGCCCCAAATTAAGCAAGTTATGGGTGACGGACAACTGGTAGATATATTCATATATGATTTTAAATAAGGCTGAAGGCGTAGGAGGAAGAGTCACTGCCAATTGCGCCAACGGGCCAGTCGAGTATTAGTCAGAAGGAAATAAAAAAGAAATGTGTGAAAAATTATATATATTTATTGGACATGTGCTTATAGTGTATGGGAGCCTTATATTTTATCATACATTACTTACGTGTAAACTAGTATAAGATTCAGTATTCAGCCTATTATAAAAGAGTATTAAAGAAGACTTCAAAGCATACGGTTGTTGTCGGTTGTCGGTTGTCTAAAATTATACGCACACAAATGGCGATGGAGTTAATTAAGTTAAATAAAAATATTATAGGCTATACACATTATGTCCATAATTCTGCACACGAGGTCTGAAGGGGTTAATTTACTAGTAGTAATCACCATTTCGTTTGAATCAAATGTAATGTTTAAATTCCCTCAATTATTTACTATTATTTTTCCTATTCCCGAAGGTAAAACAGGGTCTTTTTTAATTAGATGTAAGTCCAATTATATCTCAATATTGCTCCAACTGATTAAATAATTTATAGAGTTAGGCGATACTTTGCGGAATTTCATAATACAAAAGTAATAATAACATTATTTTACTATAATCCGCGATACAGTAAAGTTTTGTCTTATCTTATCTTATCAAAAAATATATAAATAAATAAATATATTGGTTACTTACACACACGGTCGTCCGTCCCCAAAGTAAATAACTTAATACTTGTGTTATGGGTGACAGAAAACTGGTAGATGTACTACATATATAATTTTAAATACATACTTAAATACAAATACACACCCAGGCTCGAAGAACCAACAAATTGTTTTTGGAAAATGTTGGCCCTCGGCGGGAATCGAACCCGCGACCCACGGAGCTGAAGATAGAGTCACTACCCACTGCGCCAACGGGCCATTCGATATATATATAATGCTAATATCGAGTGGACTATCCAGTTTCATACCTGATACAAGCAGAATGCGTAAAAACACTCAATCACGAGAAATACCTTTGCGATTTTGTCGTGGAGTCTTAACTCTTTAAGATGTTTCGGTTGCATGGCGGAACGATTGTTGAGATCGTGGTAGTAAATGTGTGCAGTGCAACAAGCAATATTTGTTGCACTGCACACATTTACTACCACAAAATATTTAAATATTTTTGTGTTGTGGTGTTGTTATTGGTGGTTGGTATTGAAAGAGTTTTTGCGAATCCTATATATATCAGATATGAGAATGGAGAGTACACTCTATATTTAGCATAACATATATTTTCTTTTATCGCGGATTTTGGCAAAACAATATTTACATTAATTTTGCACAATAGTATTATTCTAAAGATAATAGACGCATGAGTAACGCACTGTGCCGCTCAGGTCGGCACACGCATTTCTAAGAAGATATATTTCTGAATCTAATATCTATTTTTAGAATGAATTGAGCTGCTTCAATAGATCTAGAAATCATCATGTTACAAACATGTTGTCACATGATTTGGCTACGTATTTTACGACCGGCCGCCTGCCTGACGTCAACTTACCTTAGTCGCCTTTTGCGATACCTCGGTAAGAACTGAGGGTGACTATTCTATGCAGTGTCACACCACACGGCACATACCTTAGTCGCCTCTTACGACACCTTGGTAAGAAATGAGGGTGGTCTATTCTATACAGCCGGATACCGCACGGCGCATACCTTAGTCGCCTCTTATGACACCTTGGTAAGAAGTGAGGGTGGTCTATTCTATACAGCCGGATACCGCACGGCACATACCTTAGTCGCCTCTTACGACACCTCGGTAAGAAATGAGGGTGATCTATTCTATACAGCCGGATACCGTACGGCACATACCTTAGTCGCCTCTTACGACACCTTGGTAAGAAATGAGGGTGGTCTATTCTATACAGCGGGATACCGCACGGCGCATACCTTAGTCGCCTATTACGACACCTCGGTAAGAAATGAGGGTGGTCTATTCTATGCAGCCGGATACCACACGGCATTCAATAGATCTAGAAATATTTACGAATATATCTTAGGCCTTTTCTACAATCTTAAGAGATTAATAATTGCAATTGTTGTGTCTAGAATGTATTTTATGATAAGAATTATAAACATCCTGCCCTTATCTCACTCTAAGTGGGGTCGGTACAACATGTTACAAACATGTTATCATATGATTCAGCTACATATTTCACGACCTGCCTGACGTCAACTTATCTTTGTCACTGTTTACGACCCCTCGGTAGGAAAGAGGGTTGTTTATTCTACTCAACCGAATACCACAAGGCGGGCCTTATGATATGAACCTACACACATTATAAAACAAAGTTCCCGAAAGTTGTCTGCCTACATGTGAACGAGTTTCTCAAAATCTACTGAACGGATGTTTGTACAGTTTTTGCTAAAAGGTACTGCAACTATTTCGAAAATTTTAAATTAATAGTACATTACGATTTTATGTAAATTGTAATAAAAGAGGACACGCAGTTGAACATAAACGCGCCTACTGGGAGATTTAGCGTTTTCATTCGCGTGCGCAGCAAATCAACAAAGATGCATTAAAGCAATGTATAAGACAATTGTACATCTACAAAAACACTATAAATAAGTCCGACACCATGTCTCTATCTCTTATAGTTAACTCGCAATAACTTATTATATGTTCAAAATTTCAATTATAAATATTACCTTATGTACGCGGGAATAATTTTGTGACACGCTCATTGCCACGAGTAGTCTATACTAATATTATAAAAGGGAAAGATTTGTATGTTTGAGTATGTGTGTATTTGTCTATGTATGCTTGTAATGTATTCACGCAAAATCTACTGGACCAATTTCAAAAATTATTTCATCATTGGAAAGCTGCATCTTCACTGAGCAACATAGACTATATTACATTAAAATAAAATTGTATATTATAAAATCCTAAAAAGCTATCTATCTGTATGTGACGGATTTTCTCAAAATCTACTGAACGAATTTTTGTACGGGGCTTTACTAAAAGATAGTACAATTTCTGAGGAAGGTTTAATTTAATAGTAACGAAGTAGTAGTATCCGGAACGACTAAACCGATTTTAATGGGATTCTTAACCGAAGATAGAGCCAACATTTAGGTTACATTTACACATAGAGAATAAAAAAATAATTTTATTAATGTGAATAAATGTTTGGGAATCGTCAAGTCTACTGGTAGTTTGGTTTGGAGGAGGGCCACTCAGAGTCGGAGACTCAATAAAATGTTTTTAGAAAAATGTTGGCCTGTGGTGGGAATCGAACCCGCAACACCCGTAGCTGAAGGCTGCCAACGGACCAGTACTTACAATTATTTATGAACCATTGAATTCCGCGAAGTAACGTTTACTTCTATGAATTATTTCATTTCATTTCAAGGATCTCTTTGTTGTCCTTGTAAATTGTACAACCCGACGCTACAACTCTACGACGTAGTCTCTCATTTCGTAGGCTGCTACGCGCGAAAGTACTTAGATGAAAACCTCCGCTACGCCACAGCTTCATACATTCACAGATCTTCATATCTCAGGCGTTTAAGATGTCTATTTATATGACAATCGAGATGAAATAAAAAGCGGCGAGAGATGAACTTATTCTGAATAGAATTTTTAATTGATATAGTCCTTCTGAGTGATATTTATTAAGCAACTTTCGTTTTGCACTCCAAAAATAAAAACAAATTATGCAGATAGCACTACTGACATCACAGATCTACAGACATCAACTATTCGATATACGAGTATATTTTAATAAGTTGAAAACTCAAACGAAAAAATTACTTCATTTTATATCGTAAACGGATACCTTTTTGAGGTTTGAAATATCTACCGAATATTTATTTATATCACATAGCTATATCAAAAAATCGCGTTGATACTTTCGTCCACTTAGACATAAAAGATAATTTTGGATCCATTTTAATATTGTGTATACGAAAGTCTGTTTGTTTTTCAAACGTTGTCACGTTTTTACCGCTAATTCGCTGTACCAATATTAAAGAAATGTGACATAAATAAAGCGTACGCACCGATTACCGGAGATATGAAGACGAAAGAAAAACATTTATCTTTCGCGCAAAGAGAAAACACATATAGCATTTATAAGGGCACTTAAACGACCACTAGTTTATAATATTTGCTAAGACGATCAACATAAAAAGTTGTATTCAAATTCAAATTCAAAATATTCTTTATTCTAGTAAACTTGTAAACAAGTGCTCTTGCATCATCAACTCTACTGCTGGTTCGGAAAGCTGTTCCTACTGAGAAGAGGCGGCAAGAAACGCGGCGGTTGCTCTTTTCAAAGAATACTTCTTATTACTAGTTACATATAGTACATTAATGTCTTGTACAGACAAGACATAAGTAAGATGTAACTAGTAATAAGAAGTATTCTTTGAAAAGAGCAACCGCCGCGTTTCTTGCCGACCCTGTGGTCGAAGAGTAGCTATATTCACGCATTCTTATCGTCTAAGTAAACCTTAATAGGCTTTCTGTATTAGCCTTTTTTTAATATTGTTTTTAAACTGTTGTAATGGTAAAGTTAAAGTCGATTGCGGATTTTTATTATAGAATCTTATACCCAAACGCACAAACGACTTACGTACGAAGCAAACCAGGAACCGCAAGCTTTTGTCGGTTTTTACTTTGTTTATTATATACATCGCCAAATAGACTACACACATAAAAGTGTCCTAAGGATTTCACTTTTGTATTAGTAGAGATTAAACAAAACATTGCAAAAGTAGGTAGTATGAAAATAAAAGTTTATTAATGTACCTGTATACACGGGCATACTCCGGTGGAAAGGTTCACTGCTTATGGTTCCCACAGTGTAAAGGTGTCATCCGCAGCCCTTTGTGAAATAAAATGGTTCCGCACACCAATATTTATTTATTAAATTGGTGAATTGAAAATAATTTACTTTTCTTAATGAAAATAAATACTATGCTTTATACATTTTTACTGGGTTTTCATATTATCTGGTAGTGGCTGTTTATGGAATTTCTACGGCAGAAGGTGGCATGTCGCTTAGGTTACGCAGTTCAACCTATTTGAAACTGCAACTCAATGGAGAGTCAAGGAATAATAAGCCTTTTATTCTAAATTTGCTTTGGTACATGACAAATTATAATCTTGTATAAAAAATTAAGGTTTCGTATGTTCTCGGAAAGTAGGTAAAGTTGACGATGTAGACAACTACTTCGCTGACCTGATGAGTACCGGAAAATTTATTAGCAATTAATTTATCACTAGAACGCAATTTCATTTTTCCAAAAAAATATAATAAAGAATAATAAAAAAATAAATATTCCTTACCTTTTTAATTTTCACATAATTTTCAGTATATTTCTTATTTTCTTGGAATGGTCCCAAGAATGCTGGCAGCGTTTCCGCGTTGAATCGCTAAGCTGATTCTTTGTGCGAAAAACTTATTTTCTTGTATCTTTTTACAGAAAAAGATACATTACATTAAATAGAAATATACATATAAACTCTGTTATATAGCATATATGACAATTGGGTATTGAGTAATTCGATAATGAGAGTTTACTTACGTTCAGATGAGAGAACAGTCAAGTACGAACCTGTAAACAAAGAAAAAACTTTTTTTAGATATTCAAAGTTTCTTGATCAATCGCGGATCTCTAATGAGTACAGGACCTAACGGTCAACGCCAATTTGCCTTACATCCGGACACTATACAAAAAAAAAACTAAACAAAAACGTAAACGGAAACGCCTTACTCCGACACCCTTAAATACGTTACTTATCTCAGGTAGTCTTCATTCATAACTTCCCATGAATGAACGAGTTTTTGTCATCCAAAAAAAAGTCTACTACTCCTTATAGAAGATAAACTACTGCACAGGTATTGTATTTTCTCACACATTACACAAACGAATATCACTCTTAATTCTTTGTCTTAAAGTTCAAATTCCCCTGTAAGTTTATTTAGGCAAAGTCAAGTCTGTGAATACGTCATAGAACGCATGTACTATGGGCGTTTCATCACACCGCAACGTAATAACATTTATATGAATGAAATCAGTCGACTTTTTTTGGTATATATATATCCATTTTTTTCGTGCTTCTTGTTTGTTTATTCATGTTGAAATACGAATTGTTGAATAGATACAAATTAAATCTTTTAACATAAATAATATAATAAATTTCTTATGAATAATTTTATATCTAGTTCTATTTGTAATACGTGGTATCCGGTTGAGTAGAATAGACCACCCTCTTTCTTACCGAGGGATCGTAAAATACGACTAAGGTAAGTTGACGTCAGGTAGGCGGCTGGTCGCAAAATACGTAGCCAAATCATGTGACAACATGTTTTATAACATGTTGTGCTGACCCCACTTAGAGTGGGATAAAGGCAGGAGCATGATGGATGATGATATTGTTCTTGATAATTGTAATAGATATATAATACTAACTTTGTATACTAATAAACGTAGTTTTTTTCTAACATCTTAAATAATTTGCACAATAAACATGCTATGCCGACCCCACTTAGAGCGGGATAAGGGCAGGAGGATGATGATGTTCTAGTTGTAATGGTAGTACAACACTCATAACTTATTACGTATTCCACATACCTCTGATTTCTATTCTTCTCTCTCCTAATTTATTTTGTACCTCATAATAATATGTTTCTAATTGTTACCGTGATTTGAACGACTGGGTTGTCTATTTACAGTGATTCACTGCCAGCTTTTATTCGGTCGTTTAAAAAAAATCTCTATGAAAGACACCGTCTCACGTTTAAACCCGTTAAGTATGGAAATGAGCAAACAATTAGAGGAATGGGAAAGTATTCACCTTTGAGGACAAAGGATTATTTGTCTTTACAAATAGAGGTGTTGCTTATCGGTGTAACAGATGTTCAATTGTCGATGATTCGTTATATTGTTTCTAGTTTAGAGCTTATAAACGTAGCAACAGGTGTTTTAGATTAAAAATTAAATAACTTAAACTGTAATTATGAGAACTAAGGCTGTATTTTTATCTATGTTAGGATAACGCTTGGCCAATCTATTGAATTTATTGTGCCTTTGAAAAATATATGGAATCTATTCATTTTTCCTTATGATTAGAAAGATTTAATTGCCATAAGCTTTGATATGCGTTGCTTTTTAATTGCTTTGCCTCTTATAAAAGTAACTACCTAATTAATTTTCATCATCATCATTCTCCTGCCCTTATCCCACTCCAAGTCGGGTCGGCACAACATATTACAAACATGTTGTCATATGATTTGGCTACGTCTTTTACGACCGGCCGCCTGCCTGACGTCAACTTACCTCAGTCGCCTTTTACGACACCTCAGTAAGAAATGAGGGTGGTCTATTCTATGCAGCTGGATACCACACGGCATTTACCTTAGTCGCCACTTACGACACCTCGGTAGGAAATGAGGGTGGTCTATTCTGTTCTGCCGGATACACCACGGCTAAACTGCCTAAATAATTTTATTTTTTTAGATAACTATTAAGAAGAAGAAGAATCCTTTTAAAGTTTCCTCTTATGGTGAAAATGCGGGTGTTTCATTTAAATTATATCGATCTAGTCGCGGTGGCAGGTTCCGTTCTAATAAAGTTTAAAATATCTAAATGTGCTAGTATTTGTATGGTATTTATAAATTGCGCTTTACGAAATTTATTCCGTACAAAACGTACACGCTTTGTCAAAATTCCAGAGTAATGTCTTCATCGCATCTCCAACGCATAATTATGTGATGCAAAATGACTAAATATTATGTAAAGTGCGTGCGGCGGACGGCGCCGCACGACGCGGACTGTGCTCCGCTTATTTTGCGGACAGCCACACGCTTTCGATCTCACATAGACACACCTACGGAAATTTCCCTTTACAATACACCGATTCACTGGCAACAGAAAGTCAAGTACCTAGGTGTCACCTTTCAACCTTCCATGACCTTCCACGAGCACATACACATAGTCTGCAATAAGGCTGCGTATGTCATGGGACGACTTTATCCGATGTTATGCAAGAAAAGTAAGATGTCGCTCCGCAACAAAGTGACACTCTACAAAACTTGCATAAGACCAATAATGTCCTATGCGAGCGTTGCGTTTGCACACGTTTCAAAAGTCAGATTGCTCAGGCTCCAAAGACTACAGAACCGATTTATGCGGACAGCCACTGGTTCTCCGTGGTTCATGCGGAACGTTGACCTCCATAGAGACCTCGATTTCCCTACCATTACTCACCTCTTTAAACGTTTTTCGCAATCTTACTTCGAGAAATCTGAGGTACACCCGAACCCCCTGATTTCAGTTGCCTCTACCTACATCCCATTTAGGTCCGTCCATCGAAAATACAGGCGTCCAAAAAGCGTCCTGTATGACCCCGACGATCAAATAACGATCGCCAACACAGAAACACGTAATACACACACACAGCGTCTTCGCCGGCGAAGACGAGGTCCCAGTTTTCTGACGTCGGTCGGTCGTGGCTTCTCGCCACCCTTCCGACGCCGCAATGACTAATCTAAGTCATACCATGAACCCTCCACTACACGTCGCCCTAAGCCGTGGTCCGGCCTCACAGGAGGCACCCTTAGGACGACGTTCCCCGACTTAAGTAGAGCTTCTGCGCTCTACTCCCTGCATTTCGCAACTTCGGCGATGCTTCTGCGCTCGCCCGTCCCGCCCGGTGACGCTGTAAAAGCCATTAGGGCTAACAGCATACAGTCAGTTCGAAAAAAAAAAAAGGACAGCCACTGGTTGTCCGTGGTTCATGCGGAACGTGGACCTCCATAGAGAATTCGACCTCCCTACCATTACTCACCTCTAAACGTTAAACTTTTTTCGAAATGTTACTTCGAGAAATCTGAGGTACACCCGAACCACCTTATTTCAGTTGCTTCTACCTACATCCCAGTTAGGTCTGATCACCGAAAATATAGGCGTCCATAAATCGTCCTGTTTGACCCTGACGATCAAATAACACGATGCTTTGCCTCTTATAAAAGTAACTACCTAATTAATTTTCATCATCATCGTTCTCCTTTTCTCTTAACATGTTACAAACATGTTGTCACATGATTTGGCTTCGTATTTTAAGACCGATCACCGGCCTGACGTCAACTTACCTTAGTCGCCTCTTACGACACCTCGGTAAGAAATGAGGGTGGTCTATTCTACTCAGCGGCGGTGACCAAATATTGTGAACAATAAATTTAATAACATAAGATACTATTTTACCACTCTTATCAAGATAAATCCATTTGTTGCTGAAATTATTTCATGTAGATAAACTTTGTCTTTTACACCAAGTCAAGTTAGCACAATATGATTGACTTGAATGGACTGGAATGTGGCAGACCAAATTCCACGCGAGCGAAGCCACGGGCCTAAGCTAGTATATTATAAATGCGAAAGTATGTCTGTGTGTCACGCTTTCACTGGTAATCCGCTGGCCCAATATTGGCAGAAGTTGATACAATTAAAGCTTATTCGCGGCAATAGCAACTATATCTATCTAAACATATTATAAAACAAAGTCCCTAAAAGCCATCTGTCTGTTTGTGATTTACTAAAAGGTATATAATCTACTGAACGAATTTTTGTAAAGTTTTTACTAAAAGGTATTGCAATTCTTTCAGAAGATTTAGGTTAATAGTATATTATGTTATTATATAAATTGCGCCGCGTAAGCCAAGAGAGATGTACACTAAAGCAATGTACTACAAAATTGTAGATCTACAAAAATACACCTAAAATGACCGCAAAAGTATATCTCTATCTCCTGTAGTTAACTCACATTAACTAAATTTAAGGTTTAAAATTTCAAATAAAAATACTACGTAATTTTCGAGGCTGTTTTCTTTTGCAGTATCAATCCTTATCTAAATAAATGTTGGTTAGCTTTGCCATTTATTATAGATCAAAATTGTTCTTTACACCATACAAATTAAATAAATATTTTAGAAGATATGAGATTTTAACGCAGGCGAAGCCGCAAGCACAGCTAGGCTAACTGGCTTTAAAAGGGAAAATATCACTTAAAATGACAATATTACACGATTGCGTATTCCTATGCACAGAAATTAAATTGCTAAACAAAAGTAATAATAAATTTATTTTGCTATAATCCGCGATAAAGTGAACCGAAGCATCATCAGGAGATAGACTCCATGACAAACAACAGGTAATTTCTTTTCTAATGGTTGGAGTTCGGAGTCTTCGGTTGCGGGGCGAAACGATTGTTGAGTTTGTGATAGTGAACGTGTGTAGTGCTTGTGTATTGTGGCTAAAAATATACTGTGAATCAAATGTAAGAATATTTATTTTAAAAGTAATAATAAAATTATTTTACTATAGTCCTCGATAAATTAAATAAAAAATATATAATGCTAAATGTATAGTGCACTGTCCGTTTTTCATACCCAATACCTATACCCGGTAAAAACACATGCACAGACCTCCACCACCGCTACCACAATACACAAGCACTACACACGTTCACTATCAACTAAATATAACTATAACTCAATCGTTTCGCCCCGCAACCGAAGCATCATCAGGAGATAGACTCCACGACAAAATCGCAAAGCTCGACAATGGATAGTCCACAATACATTTAGCATTATATATATATTTTATTTACTTAATAATTTCATTATTACTTTTGTATTATGGATTTCCGCAAAATAACGCCTAATTCTATAAATTATTTTATACTATTTCCTTAAACTTCTCTCAGCAAGCAGATAAGCGAGCACGTCTCCAGTCGTGCAAACGCGAGCCCACCCTGCTCGCCGCCCGTTACTCGTTAAGCGTGTAATTGTAAAAATTGTAATAATTCCTTGCGCGACTGCGACATCGGTGTATATAGCTCGATAACTGTTCGATAATTATTATTATCGATTAACTAACGAATACGATTACGATGGGAGGGAAATTGGTCCCACTGTCTCTTTAAAAAATTCGGAAAAGGATACTTTATTAAAACTCTTACACAGTCATGGGCAACAAAACGGTTATTTTCTATGTTCCTGAAACGACTCTAAGACGTAAACATAACCACCATATCGACGCCATGATTAACCATGCCGTAAACAATTCAAGTTGCCCTCAATCATCCTATTTAAGAAAGGAATTAAGTACTCTAGCCAATGCAGGGTTTCTATGCATTGCATTATAATGTGATTATTTTGCTAACTTTTATAGCATTATGTCTTATGGAATAGTGATATGTGGAAAATGTGCAGATATTAATTAAATCTGAGTTATAGTACCCGGCGTTAAATAATGCACATCGATGTTTAGAACGAAACAGCTAGCCAAATCGGTTCCGTAGAGCGCTGTCACCGTCACTCAGTATGTGATCAGATAGTAGTTTCACACGGGTTAGTCAGTCTGTGCGATAGAAAAAATTGTTTTTTGCAGCAGAATCTAGCTGATTTTCTCTCTCTAAGCCTCGATGTGCATTATTTATTGCCGGGTACCTACTATACATATTAAAATTTGTAAACTGAGACCGCGTGATTCCCAGCGGTACAAGTTTAAGGAGATATACGTATAATGTAAAAAGAAAGAATGTAGAAAGTGTTACTGTATACATAGCTGTATATTACTTTACAGTGTTATACTACTACTATTATACTGTACTATAATTTTTATATAGAGCAATACAATTAGAAAGATTATGCACAAAGGAGAAAGGGAAATAAGTTTAAGGCTCCTGTTTTGCGCTATACAAAAATACGTAAACACTAAGATTTATGTATTTATAATGACAAGCAATATAACAGAACTAACTACTTTGCTATAATCCGCACGGGTTAGGCGAATGCATGCAAAGCCAATGTGTATGAAGCAGGCAAAATCTACGCACCTTATACATGCAGGACAAGCCACCACATGCACCACATAGTTCTGTTATATTGCTTGTAATATGGAATTCCGCAAAGTAACGCCTGCTTCTATAAATCATTTAAATTATTTATAATGAAGTTCGACAATCAATTTGAGCATTACATAAATGATAAGAATACGTGGATTTAACTACTCTGGGCTCTTGGCAGTAGATTTGACCATTCAAAAGCATTTATTAAATGTTTATTCGAATTATAAAATTTTACATTTCATTTTGAATTAAACATTAATCAATACATAATTATCGTCTACTTTGCTCTTAAATTGAAAAAAAAAGAAACGGCCTGTTACTATCCCACGGCTGGGCATAAGCCTCCTCTCTCGGTTTTTGGCGAGAAGGGTTGGAGCTAAGACCTACCACGTTGCTCCAATGCGGATTGGTAGGTGACACATATCCTAAGAATTCTCTCGAGCTATGCAGGAATTCACGATGTTTTCATTCAGCGTGAAACGTGTGATAAATTGCAATTATCAATTAGACACATAAGTTTTGATTTAAAAACTCATTGGTCAATGCTCGGGGTTGGAATTTATGATCGTCTCTAGAGAGTCACATGGTCTCACCGCAGGGCTATCGCAGCTTAAATTTATTATATAGACTTCTTTCATGGCAGAAAAGAATTTCAGCGTTTCATTGGTATTAAGGAATTCTGCACAGAAATGCATTATCTTATAAATCACTCGACGACTAAAACAGGGTGGTGACTTTTCAGGACGCCGCGATCACCATCTCTGAGCGAGCAGGAAAAAATAAAGGGAATTTTACCCAAAAGCTTAATACATTTAGCAATATCTAGAATATTTTAGAAAACAGAGGTTAAATACGCTGGCACTTTAAAAGTCACTCTAGCTCAGTTGGGAACGGGTGGACTTTAATTAAAGACTTCCGGGATCGAATCCATTTATTATCAACCCTAATAAATATATATTATATTAATTTTATTTTCTAAAAAAAATTCCGATCCAAACTAAGTCACCCAGGTAGTTTTTAATAAATGGATCACTTTAAGAATGCATTACAGCGCCATCTAGTGGATTATTACGGTAACGTTGTAGTGACAGCTCAGAGACGGCAGATAAAACAGTTTCTTTTCATTACTCGATGAAATGAAGGAGTTTCTTATGTATATTAGGATATATATGATAAGCAATATAACAGAACTAACTACTTTGCTATAATCCGCACGGGTTAAGTGAATGCATGCAAAGCCAATGTGTATGAAGCAGGCAAAATCTACGCACCTTATACATGCAGGACAAGCCACCACATGCACCCCAAGGCGCAATTCACCAGCAACAACGCACACAAAAGCAGCACACACACCCACCACCACAATCTCGACGATCGTTTCGCCCCGAAACCGAAGCATCATCATACACATTGGCTTTGCATGCATTCACTTAACCCGTGCGGATTATAGCAAAGTAATTAGTTCTGTTATATTGCTTGTAATATGGAATTCCGCAAAGTAATGCCTGCTTCTATAAATCATATATATGATAATAATAGTGTATTATCTATAGACTAAAGATCGATCACTTCAAAGTGGCAAATCGTGGGATTTCGCTTTTGTATATACAAATTCACTGTTCACTAGCTATACATTAGGCAGAATTACGTTATTCGGCTCGCCACAGTATATACCACGTGGTATTGGGTGGGTAGGTCGTGTTTGGTTAATTTCTTTCGCGCCTGTTAGTAAATATAACTCAGTTCGCACCACCACTACAATTGGCTCGATATTCGAAAGTAATACATTTCGATTTGTCAACGAGAATTTATTGCGTCGGATATGTGATACATAAATAAATTCTTTTATATTGTTCTTGATAAATGCCGTGTGGTATCCGGCTAAGTAGAATAGACACCCTCATTCCTTACCGAGGCGTCGTAAAAGGCAACTAAGGGAAGTCGACCCGCCGTGTGGTATCCGGCTGAGTATAATAGACCACCCTCATTTCTTCCGAGGTGTCGTAAAAGGCGACTAAGGTGAGTTGACCCACCGTGTGGTATCCGGTTGAGTAGAATAGACCACCCTCTTTCTTACCGAGGGGTCGTAAAATACCAAAAAGGCAAGTTGACGTCAGGCAGGCGGCGGTTCGTAAAATACATAGCCGAATCATGTGACAACATGCTTTATAACATGTTGTGCTGACCCCACTTAGAGTGGGATAAAGGCAGTAGCATGATGGATGATGATATTGTTCTTGATAATTGTAATAGATATATAATACTAACTTTGTATACTAATAAACGTAGTTTTTTTCTAACATCTTAAATAATTTAACAAATCATTGTTTATGACATCCATACCTTATTCCGATTTTACATCTAAGATTTTTTTTGTTATTTTGGCTCATTCACCGTAATAATAGAACCCATACTGTGGACATACAACAAATTCTGCTTTGGATTTTATGATTATCATCTGATCGTAAAATTGAATAGGTTATTGTCATTACTAGTATAGACTAGGCTTATTAGCTAGATTTTATTGGAAAATCTATGGATGGCTTGAGAAGATGGCTATTTGGCTACATGATTTCTTCATGCATGTCAAAAAGTTTCCTTTTTACCTTTTTTTGTTACGAACATCATATAAATCTACGTCTATTTTAATGTTAACCGTTAAATCGCTGTAGAATTATAATCAATTAATTCATTGTATAATTGTCCATTTCTGTCGCATAAATTGGAGTCTATAATAAAAGTAGGTTTTGAATAGAACATTTAGATTCCAAGATCTAGTAATGATTGATCAGACTGGTGGCAATTCCTGCAGGAAATCTTTGAGACAGCAGTACTTCCGTTGATAAAGGAAATAAATCTATTTCCTTAAAGTAGTGAGAACTGATAGTATGATATCTCGTCAATAAAGCAAAACTATCTACTAATTCGTGACACTGAATTACAGCGTAAGCGTCTGTAATACAAAAGTAATAATAAAATTATTTTGCTATAATCCGCGTAAGCGTCTGTATTTACTTAGCGGAATCTATCTCCGTAATTCCTTCTTTGTCTAATCACACATAAAAAAGGGAGACAGATAGATCACCCGCATTTGTTTTCAAATGTTTTGTAATATGTCACATTTTGGACTGGCTTGCCTATTCTTAGTATAATAATTCTAAAAAAAATTTACTATTTTTTAAAATTAGGAACGCAGCATGAATACAAAAGTGATAATAAAATTATTTTGCTATAATCCGCTATACAGTAAATAGATATATAAATAGTGCTAAATGTATAGTGGACTATCCGTTTTTTCATACCCGTTAGATGTAGGATTCGTAAAAACACATGCCCAAACCTCCACCACTACCACCACAATACACAAGCAGTACACACGTTCACTATCACAAACTCAACAATCGTTTCGCCCCGCAACCGAAGCATCATCAGGAGATAGACTCCACGACAAAATAGCAAAGCGAAGCATTATCCAAACAAGCATTGTTATATAGTAATCGGTTCAACCCCACCATTTATATTATGAATATTTTTCTGCCGATGTCTGATTAGATAAAGGTAAGTATACGAATCTTATTTTATCTTAATGCATTTTACACGGTTGCCTCACTTTTTAAAAGCGAAACATATGAATTATGATGGATTTTAAACTTTCGCGATTCTTACTTATTATAATATAAACATACGGGTCACATCAGTCAGTTCGTGGACCACGCTGGATGCAACTCTGCCGAAATGTCCAACCAACAAAGTTAACTCGATTTGGTCGCGATATGAATTATGTCTCATAAAACACCTATTATAAATCATTTTATAAAATATTCTGTGGAACAGTTTACACCGTGTGGTATCCGGCAGAATAGAATAGACTACCCTCCGTTCTTACCGAGGTATCGTAAGAGGCGACTAAGGTATGTGCCGTGTGGTATCCGGCTGCATAGAATATACCACCCTCATTTCTTACCGAGGTGTCGTAAAAGGCGTCTAAGGTAAGTTGACGTCAGGCAGGCGGCCGGTCGTAAAATACGTAGCCAAATCATGTGACAACATGTTTGTAACATGTTGTGCCGATCCCACTTAGAGTGGGACAAGAGCAGGAGAATGATGATGATTTGTGGAACGGTTTAATCTAACTTATACTATTAAATATATCGGAAAAAATTATGAAATATATGTTAAGAATTTTTAATTTTTGTTGTATATGGTCTACTCTATCGTCCTTTACATAGGTGTAGCTAAAATCGGTAAAAATTGGTCATTGTCAATAACACTCGGTTCATGTATTGCCTTTGGGTGTATAAAGTTTTAAATTTAGTGTTTGTTTGTGTTCATGTATTGTATTTTATAATCACTCTATGTATCGTATACATCTAATTTTCAAACACCGTTTTAAATAGTTCTTTTTATTTCTTTCTTATATAATACTAGATTTTGCTCGCGGCTTCGCTCGCCTAGAATTTGGTCTGCTACATTATGTTTCGTGAAGAGTCATTTTAAATAAATATATACTTTTTTAGTTACTCGTACATATTCAAAGGTTCAGATGTCTAACTTTAAAAGTTTCGGATTCCATACAATCTTATTTAATTAAAATTTATTATTCACAATTTTGGTCATAGTGGCTTCTACATAAAAGATAGATATATGTTATAGTCGACTTTTATTTAGAACTATTGAAGACAAACAATACTACCCTACATCATCTTTGTGTAACTCCAATAGTTTAAGGAGCGTATGTCAAGATAACTCTCAGAGGCCAGACTTTTTCAGACTTTATTGACATGTATCCTTATATTACCGCAGAGTTTCTTGCTGGTTCTTCTCGGTAAGAGCAACATTCCGAACCAGTTGTAGCTTCATTAATCATATTGATGCTTGACGATTGAAAAGTGCCTGAAATGGTTTATTTGAATAAAGATTATTTTGATTTGATTTGATTTGATTACATAAAATCATTAAAAAATATAGCCTATATGTTATTCCGATGTATAACCTATATAACTGTAAAGTTTTATCCAAATCCGTTCAGTAGTTTATTCGTGAAACAGTAACAAACATCCATCCATACTCACAAACTTTCGCATTTATAATATCAGTAGGATCAGTAGGATCAGTAGTATCCTGACTTTAATTTTTATGAGAAAAACTTTAATACTATTTCCTGACATAGTTTTTCAGAGATGCACGCTCGAAACGCAAATTAGCGGATACTTGAATTAAAATACTGAACCAACGTGTTGATTAGACAATATATGATCATTTTAACCTCAAACGTTCCCGCGGGATGCACAGAAACATCTGCATCCATTATCTATAAATTTGATAAAAAGTAAATATTTTTGTAACACTTAGTTCACACAGCCATTTTGTTATATAGGGCTCTCTTATGAAAAGAAAACAGACATTTAATGCGGCCGTGATAATATAAATCACAATTTAAAAATATTTTTTTTTATCATAATCATAATCTTTATTTAAAAGATCATCATCCTCCTACCCTTATCCTACTCTAAATTGGGTCGGCACAACATGTTACAAAAATGTTGTCAAATGATTTGGTTACGTATTTTACGACCGGCCGCCTGCCTGACGTCAACTTACCCTAGTCGTATTTCACGATCCCTCGGTAAGAGGGATAAGAGGGTGGTCTATTCTACTCAACCGGATACCACACGGCGGGTCGACTTACCTTAGTCGCCTTTTACGACACCTCGGCAAAAAATGAGGGTGGTCTATTCTACTCAGCCGGATACCACACGGCGGGTCGACTTACCTTAGTCGCCTTTTACGACACCTCGGTAAGAAAGAGGTTTGTTTGACAGCAAAATTAACCTGTCTATTCAAGTTGTATTTTAACAGTTTTTCAATGCCTGAAAACAGGGATATAAACACCATTTAAAAAAAATGAAACCTAACTAGATCGATTTATCGCCCCTAAAACCCCCTAAATTTATTCCAAAGGCGTTAGTTACAGATGAAACTAATACTTTTATGTATAAAGCGTCTAAAAATATTAATAAGGAAAGTCCATTCCGTTACTTAAGTGCAATTTATTTCACCAAAGGCTCGGTCAATACACGAACGGCACCTGTTGCAAACGGAGGTACCGCGACAAAATGTAAAATCATATATCGTGAGGTTATTTTCATAAATTCTCCGGTGGCCCTTGCCCGCGGGCGTTCCTTAAGGCAATACCTAAACAGCTGCAGCTATGCTATAGAGAAACGCATGTTTGTAGAGAACGAGTGGTTACAACCCTTTATTCAATCTAGTGGCCAGAACAAGAATAATCAAGAATGAAGGTACAGGTATAACATTGGTGGCCAAAATGTTGCTAAAATCTACTTTCAGTACCTTAAGTATATAAAATTATTGATTGTAAACGGCAACTTCAACAAAGGCGGCAATATGAAATAAATTTGTTGTTACAAAATAAATCAAATATATTTATTTATATAATGTAATATACATTATATAAATAAATATAAAGAAAAGATTTATTTATTATTTATTATACATATACTACAGATTTACTTATTCGAGGCATGTGGTAGTTGTAATGACAATTGCATATAGAATAAATATTATTTACTATCTGTACACTGCATAGCTGATTATAAGTGGGAAAATTTGTCTGTCTGTTACCCTTTCATGACTTATCCACTGCAACAATAATGATGAAATATACATAATTATAAAAGGATTGGCGACGTATATAACAGACAAAGTAGGAACCGACATAAGCTTGCGGTTCCTGCTTTGCGCCTTGCAAAAGTTCGTAATTCGTTTGTGGGTTTGGGTATAAGATTCTATAATAAAATTCCACAATCTACATTAACTTTACCTTTACAGCAGTTTAAAAATACTATTAAAAAAAGGCTAATTCAGAAAGCCTATTATACTATTGAGGATTACCTGGAAGATAAGAATGCGTGGATATAGCTTCTCTTCAACCTGTACAAGACATTTATAACTATATGTAACTAGTGATAAGAATTATTGTTGGAAAAGAGCAACCGCCGAGTTTCTTGCTGGTTCTTCTCGGTAGGAACAGCTTTCCGAACCAGCAGTAGATGTTGACGATTCAAAAGCACTTGTTTACAAGTTTACTTGAATAAATAATATTTTGAATTTGAAAAAATTCAATGCCATTTAAGCTATACTAGGCCTACATATAAAAAGATAAAATCTCGTGTTTCTGTTTAACCTTCGGATACACGAGAAAGGGACATAAGTAAATAATAGTGCATATAAAACATTTAAGTTGATACGCACGAAGTCGCTAGTTACCGATACTATATTGTATCTCACAGTGTGCATAATCCTTGTTGCGAGTGCGTTCAATCAGCATTTTAGAGCGATTTTAATCGACATTTCACCGTTCGATTGAGATCGGCATTAAAAAATTTTATACTGATTGCGGACTCTCATTTAATCGCCAAAAAACTGGGCGTTTGAATTATTATGTAGCATTAAACATTTCTTATCTTTTAACCTTTTATAACAGCATGACTTTGTCTGAATTATTTCAGTATAAATAAAAATTGTCCCACTTCTTCGTGTTGAGCGGTAGATGACCATTTTAGGACATAGGCCTCTTTTAGGGAACATGACACGATCTTGTATCGCTTGGATCTAGCATGTAACTGCAACCTTTATCAGGTCATCAGTCCACGTATTACCTTTTTCGATGAGGCACATATTGATGAGGCAGTATGATGATCGAATACTGACTTGTCCGGGAATGCGGTAGTAGCAGATCGTTATGATATTTTACCTGGACCCTGTTCACTCTTAAAATATTCACATGCAAACCAAAACAAAGGTTGCTGAATTTATTCCCTGTCTCCCGATCCCGGGTCAAGATGGTCGAAGAATAAGAAATATTCAATTCGGAACCGCCGGTCGGTCGCCGTTAATTAAAATATTTCACTTTGTTGGATCCGAATAAATTAACGCCAATTTATTGGACGGCGGACACATTTTTGCAATCGACGGTGGCTAAAGTTGACCACGAAATCTGACATGCCACCTACATTCCCGAAGGTGGCCTTAAACTAACTTTGATTAACCTACACATTACGTTTATCCATATATCAAAAATGGTAGATTCTCTCTGTCCGTCTACTGTCTGCTAATTAATGGTATTTTAACACTAAAGTCAAGGCTATGGTTACTTTTCAACAGTACAATATATAACGTCTTTTAGATCAAAACCTTTCTCAGTGTGATTTATGTTTTTGCCGTTTCATCCAAAATGTTTACGCAGACTTTTATTCTGCTTAAAATCAAATTAAAACCGTTAAGTAAATGTTGGTTATGTTCAAAAAGAAATCCAGACCCTAAAGCAGACGTTTGATAGGCTCGAAATAAGATCATAAGCTTTACGCAGATGTCTAGCTCAAAACATTTAGCGAACGTTTGGTATACTTAAAATCAAATCGAAATTCTAACGCGGTTTAGTTATTCGCTCAAAATCAAATCAAAAGATTTACGCAGACGTATGTTGCACCCAAAATCAAATCAAAACATTTACGCTGACGTATGTTGCACCCAAATTCAAATCAAAACATTTACGCAGGCGTATGTTGCACCTAAAATCAAATCAAAACATTAACGCTGACGTATGTTACACCCAAAATCAAATCAAAACATTTACGCGGACGTATGTGGGATCCAAAATCAAATTAAAACCTTTAAGCAGACGATTTCTTAGATTGAAATGAAATAGAAACCCTTATACAGATGTTTGGTCAACTTCATCCACGTCGGTTACACTGGCTGAGCTCGGCATGTTATCGTATAATTAGACAGTCTGTGTGCGCACGGGCATGACGGCGTTTGGACTCACGTCTCTTGGCCTCGACTATACCTGGCTCAGCTAGTGATTTATTGTGGGAACTACTTTCACGTTTCTTTTGGTAACATTGCCAATAGTATATAATACTGAATTGAAATTCGAATTAAAAATATTCCTTATTCAAGTAAACTCGACGGTTGCTTTAGAGTAAAATTTCTTATCTCTAGTTAGTCATTCAGTCATTACTGTCTTGTACAGGGTCGAAGAGTAGCTACATATAACGACGCATTCTTATCATCTAAGTAATTCGCAACAGACATTGTATTAATTACTATGGGGAGGGATGACCGTGTGTGTAAATGTCCTATATATCTATTTGTCTATTTATATTAATTAAAACAACGAAATAGATAAATCAAATTAAACTAATCTTTATTCAAAAAAGTTATTTCAAACACTTTCAAATCGTCAAGGATTAATATGATTAATGAAACTACGACTATTTCAGAATGTTGCTCTTACCGAACAACCAGCAAGAAACGCTGCGGTCAATCTTTTAAACGTTTACAATTTTGCTTTATAAAACCGCAGTTTTGTATGAAGCTGAAGGGATTATCAAATCCAGGCATTTTTACCACCCAATAATCAATAATCTTCAATTTTATAATATGCTTTACGTAAAAGCATATTTACACTTAATTAAACCTTTCTGTAGACTGGGCTAGTATGGATTGTGGAATTTGATTGTAGAAGAGAATACCATGACCAATGAATGAGGTGCTGAGGTGCAAAGTCTGCTGAGTCGAGACAGGTATCGCAAGCTTGATATAAAAAAATAAATAAGTTAAATTTACTAGAGACAAGCTGTGCCTGCAGCTTCACTCGCGTGGAATTTTAAATATTAAAATAGTTGTTGTAAATTAACCGTGAGAGATAGAGACATATTGTTGCGGATTTTTTTGTAATATTTTTATAGATCTACAATTCTCTACTACATTACTTTAGCGTATCTCTGCTGGTATACGCAGCGCAAGCGCAGAAAGTTTGTAATTAGTTTGTAACAACTGGGCGATCTCTACAACACAATTTACATAATATGGATATGTACTATTTACCTAAACCATTCAGCAGTATTGCACTATCTTTTGGTTAAAACCGTACAAAAATCCGTTCAGTAGATTTTGTGAAAATCGATTACATATAGACAGACAGCTTTTGGAACTTTGTTTTATAATAATTATAGATTTTAGTAAAATATTTTTATTATTACTTTTCTATAATGGATCTCCGCAAAGTAACGCCTATAATTTATAAATAAACAAGTTCTCAAGAAACGTATAAAGTGAATAATAAATTTTGTCATTCATTACTTCGCTACACGTCATCAAAAGATATATTTATTTTATTTTTGTGAAATAGTAACTATATATTATCCTAATAGCCGTTTTTAAGTAACTTCACGGTTGGAATAATTTAAATATTGTTACGAGACAAGTAATATTTAGGTTAGGACGGTGTAAATCACTTGTATAATGTGCCGAATTAGCACAATATAACTATACAGATTTCAGATATTATTTAGTTTTGTTTAGCTCCGCGATTCCTGTCATTGTAAATTGTGTCTTTGATACAATCAAATAAACCAAATTCACAATGAAGTATAAAAGCAGGCGCTACTTTGCGGAATCCCATATTACAGACACTATAAAAGAACTACTGTGCTATGATCCGCGCTAATTAAGCGAATGCATGCAAAGCTAATGTGTATGAAGCACGCAAAATTCACGTACCTTACACATGGTGGACAAGTCACCACACGCACTCCAAGGCGCCTTCACCAGCACCAATCCACACAAGCAATACAAACATTTTTTTTCAAACTGACTGTATGCTGTTAGCCCTAATGGCTTTTACAGCGTCACCGGGCGGGATGGGCGAGCGCAGAAGCATGGTCGAGGTTGCGAAATGCAGAGAGTAGAGCGCAGAAGCTTGTGAAGCCGGACCATGGCTTGGGGCGACGCTTAGTAGAGGGCTGATGGTATGACTTAGTCATTTCGGCGTCGGAAGGGTGGTGAGAAGCCACGACCGACCGACGTTAGAAAACTGGGACCTCGTCTTCGCCGGAGAAGACGCTGTGTGTGTGTATTACTTGTTTCTGTGTTGGCGATCGTTATTGATCGTCGGGGTCATATAGGCCGCTTTTTGGATGCCTATACTTTCGATGGTCGGACCTAACTGGGATGTAGGTAGAAGCAACTGAAATAAGGGGGTTCAGGTGTACCTCAGATTTCTTGAAGTAAGATTTCGAATAACGTTTAAAGAGGTGAGTAATGGTAGGGAGATCGAGGTCTCTATGGAGGTCAACGTTCCGCATGAACAACGAACAACCAGTGGCTGTCCGCATAAAATAATACACACAACCGGCATCAAAATCTCTACGATCGTTTCGCCCCGAAACCAAAGCATCATCAGGAGGATAGACTCCACGACAAAATCGTGAAATCGTGAATCGTTCTGATGCTCCATACACATTAGCATTGCATGCATTTAAAAAAAATAATATAAATAATTATATTTTATGTTCTTTTTTTATAATATTAAAAATTGGCAATGTCATATATTTACAAATTAAAATGGTATAATGTAATATAATATTCGCTTAACCCGCGCGGATTATAGCAAAGTAGTTACTGTTACCTCTCGTGCGTACGAGGATGATTGAGATGTTCAAATATAGTTTATGTTCAAAATGACATCTATAAACATTTTTCTCCTGCCCTTTTTCTCTTCTAAACCTTATACAAGTATATTTAATTTATTGGAACATAGCTCTTACGGTAGATTATTAAAAATTCCGTCGTCTTTTAATTTTGTTTTTTTTTAGTTATAGATCACCAATAAATTATATACTTAACATTAACAGTGTACATTGAACAACTAAAAATAAGTAGTATTTTAATCAGAGGTGATAACAACTTTCAAATTAAGTTAAGAAAGCTGAAAGATACGGTTAAATCAATCTTATCGTTAAATTAAGACGAAAAATGGATTATACAGAAACGTACAGATTTTTTACAGAATGAAATAAAAATAATACAAAAAATATTTATATGTCTGCTACTGCCTATAAAATATAACTGAGAGTCTAAAATGAGCACTAAATCTATAACTATCTAGTTTATAGAATTAGGCGTTACTTTGCGTAGATCCATAATACAAAAGTAATAATACAATTATTTTTATATAATCCGCGATGAAGTAAATAGAAAATATATATAGTGCTAAATGTATAAGTTTCCGTTTTTCATATCTGATACATGCATGATTCGTAAAACACATGCACAAACCTCCACCACTGCCACCACAATACACAAGCACTACACACGTTCACTATCATAAACTCAACAATTCGCCCCGTAACCGAAGCATCATCAGGAGATAGACTCCACGACAAAATCACAAAGCAGCTTTGCGATTTTGCTATCTCCACAAAGTAACGCCTAATTCTATGAATTACAAAATATCTATCAATTGTAAAACGGATGTCTGGACAGTTCTTGCAAATAACGATTAGGGAGGGAGCAGACGCCACGGTTGGGATGTTAGGGTAGATCTGCACGGTGATAGCTCGAGACAATGAGTGTACTTTCACTGAATTAGGAGAAAGACTTTCCTGGATATACCAATTGTGTTCTGAAACTAGCACAAGACATTTTGGTTTCCGTCCTGCTGTTAATTCTTAGAACTTCCTTATATTGGCTTCGAGGAGGGAGTGCAAAGTACTCGCGGACTGTCCAGCTTGGGCTGTTCAACGGGCGGGAATATTAACAGAGGTGTCGCCACGGAAAATTAATTTCTCTAATCTAAACATCTAAATATATCTCTACTTCTATACTTATATTATAATGAGAAAAGATTTGTATGTTGTTATGTATGTGTGTGTGTATGTTTGTAATGTTTTCACGCAAAAACTACTAGACCAATTTCAAAAATTATTTCACCATTGGAAAGCTGCTTTTTCACCGAGCAACATAGGCTTTATAAACTTTTCAAAAAAATAGGGATCCCTAACCAAATTTTAATAAGGTGTAACAAATCTAGTCATAAAAATTTTTCATTGCGTGCGCTGCGGAACCTATCGATGATAGAACAAAAAAATGTTCTACAGTAGTATAGAACGTATCAATATCAACAAAAAAAGTCCGCAATACCATACGTCTAACTATTATAATTATGCCTATAAAACTACTTTTTTACATTGTAAAAGTTGATAAAAGTGGCGATAATAATCAAACCATTTTATTCATATCTCCTTATTAATCCTTATCCATTTAGAGAATATTTTATCAAAAAAAATGTTTTAATACCTGCAAAATACTTTTTAAATTATTAAAATCGGACATTTCCAATCAAAAGATTCTATCACCGATGTGACTCCTCTCTTGAGTCTCAGTGTAGTATATCTCTCTCTAATACGACACTGATCTGACTCTCTTTTAAACCTCAGTGCATAATAACTCTCTCTCTCTCACAAATAAGGTGAGATGCTGTAACTGATATACTTTGCTATAATATGATAATAATAGTTCAAACTACTCCGCCGTGTGGTATCCAGCTGAGTAGAATAGACCACCCTAATGTCTTACCAAGGTGTTGTAAAAGGTGACTAAGGTAAGTTGACCCACCGTGTGGCTCGTGTTGAATAGAATAGACCAGCCTCTTCCTTACCGAGGGGTCGTAAAATACGACTAAGTACTCAGTAAGTTGACGTCAGGCAGGCGACCGGTCGTAAAATACGTAGCCGAATCATGTGACAACATGTTTGTAACATATTGATCCACTCCACTTAGAGCAGGATAAAGGCAGGAGAATGATAGAATAATTCAAACTACTCACCTTAAATTTCTCGCGATCACACAACGGTGTTCACTACACTGACGCGGTACTCGGTATGCGTCAAATGGCGCCCGCCGCTTCGTACTTTCACGATTCCTACCCTCTTCATTATAAACATTTTATTTTATTATTTTTCTACCCGCAAGTACTTGTAATACTTTGTTTCATAAAGTTTATGTCTCTACTATTACGTGTATTTGTTGTCTTGATTATTATATATATTTATTGTACTATATTATAATTTTATTTTATTCTAAAGTATTATTTAATTTATATTTATATGTATTTTTATTCCGTACGCACCTACTGCCTGCTTTGCAAGTTTGTCTATGTTTCTTGTTATTAAATGGTTGCCTGGAAGAGATCGCTTTCTTAACGATAAGGCCGCCAATTGTACAATGTTTTTCTTATTTTTTTTTTGTTATTTTGGTTTAATTTTCTTAAATTATTATTATTTTTGTATATTGTATTGTATTGTTTATTTTACCTACAATTCGTGATATTTCACGACAAGAGGTGAGCACCATTTGTTTCTGCTTTCCGTGGTTTGCGTCATAGTGGACAGGGAGAAATCTTGGGTAGCGATGGCCTCCTTCTGCGGGGATGTTATCTCGCCAAAGGAAATGCAGGATCTGGGAAGTCGAAACTTTTGATCCGATTCGCTGCAGCGCATGCCACCTTAATGAGTACCTACGGGCGTTCCGAACGGATTCATTCATTCATTCATTCATTCGGATTCGGGACTCCCAGTTGGATTAGTCCCCGAAGCCGTCGATAGATCTGGTTCTCGGGTAACATCGAGCAGCAGAGGAAGAGGCCACTGTTTAGACAAGCCTCCCACCTATACTCACCAGGCTATAGAGGTACTTCTGGCAGGGATGTGGGCAATGTGCGCAATACGACGTACACATCAAAATATTTTTTATTCAAATAAGCCATTTCGGCACTTTTGAATCGTCACGCATCAATATGATTGATGAAAGTACAACTGATAAATTACATTTGATAAATATTGTTCCAGTTTAGCCGTGAAGGTGTAACAGAAACAGATACACACATTCGCATTTATAATAATAAGAAGAATGACTATTTAATATACATTTTTCGAGCAATTAGAAAAAGCGTTTTATTGGTTAACAATCTAAATCTATAATTCGTTACATTTTTAATCTGTTACGAGTAAATTGATTGTTTATAAATCAAATGATCAATTTATATAATTTCTAGAAGCAGACGTTATTAATCTCTGTAAGAACGGCGGTGAGACCTCTTTCGAGGGGGTCACGTGCTAAAACTCAAGCAGGTACCAATGAGTTTTCCTGTTAAAGTATATGTTTCTAATTCATAATTAGTCACATTAGTTATTTATCACCCGCTCTTCGGTGAAGAAGAACATAGTGATGAAACCTAACCTACCTCATGCTTAAACTGTAATAGCTTTAAAACTATACTTTACAATGTAACACAGAGATATATAAAATACAACGTAAACAAGGAATAAGAAACGATATAGCAATAAGAAAAGATGTATACGAATTGTAAAATATATGCAATTAGTAATAAGTCACCCCTGTAACCTTAAAGTCTGTATAATAAGACTAACTAATTTAAATTGTTTCTAGATTATACTAAGACGGTAAATTAAAAATAGTCTACACAATAAAATATAAAATATCAGCAATGTATTGTAAAAAGAGATAATAGCAAACTCAAAATTAATTACAAATAAAGACTTTGACCCCTAAATTAGAGGAACCAGGAAAAAAACCTACCTAAGCATATATCTGCACGATCGTTGGTGATCTCAAGTTATACGCGCGGTAACTAATCCTGCATGTATAAGGTATGTGAACGGTTTTGCGTCCTACACTTATCATGACATATATTTTCTTAACAAACGCGGACCATAGCAAAAATAATTCCATCATAGCATTAGCTGTTAATATAGATACATTCGTCTGGCGCCTCAGCTGTGTAATAAAGTCATTTTGATAGCGAATCAATCCGCTTACTCACGCTACGGCTGAGAGGGGCCGCAGATTACACACATTTCGCAACACTAGCGGTTATTCAGCACCCGATACAGTCTGTGCGGCGCCAGGGACAGCAGGCGACTCGGCGCCAACCTTTCCCGCACTCGCTTCCTTCTATAGATGTAACCAAGATACTAGAAAAGACATTCTGTATTCCGTCTATATACTTTCACCTATTTATTTAATACTAGAATGTGACCATCGGTACTAAAGAGAATGTAAATCCAAAATTCAGAATATCCTTTCTTGAAGTATACTTGTAAACAAGTGCTTTTGAGTCGTCAACGTCTACTGCTGGTTCGGAAAGCTGTTCCTACCGCGGCGAACCAGCAGGAAACTCGGCGGTTTCTCTTATCAAATAATAATTCTTATTACTAGTTACATATAGTTAATGATGTCTTGTACAGTGTTGAAAAGTAGATATTATATCCACGCATCATTATCGTCTAAGCAATCCTCAATAGCATAGTAGGCTTTCTGTATTAGCCTTTTTTTAATAGTATTTTTAAACTGTTGTTTAAATGAAACGTTAAATGAAATTGCGGAATTTTATTATAAAATCTTATACACAAACCCACAAAGGACTTACGTTCTTTTGCTAGGCGTAGAGCAGGAAGCGAAAGCTTATGACGGTTCCTATTTTGTCTTGCCTTTATCTTACTCTAAATGGGGTGGGCACAACATGTTTTAAACATGTTGTTATATGTATTTTACAACCAGCCGCCTGCCTGACGTCAATTTACTTTAGTCGCCTTTGACGACACCTCGGTAAGAAAGAGGGTGTTCTATTCTACTCAACCGGATACCACACGGCAAGTATATATGTATTTAAGTATTTATCTTCAATTATATAAGTATATATTTACCAGTTGTCTATCACCCATAACACAAATATAAAATAATACAAAAGCTCCAGGGTTACATTCACCTGTGTCGATAAGCGTGTAATTTTTAACGTAAGTTTTAATGTAAGTTTTAACAGAAAAACTCATTGGTGACTTTGGTAATGTAAAATTTACTTTGGTTAATGATTTAAACAACCGATTCCAGTCGCCATATATCCGTTTCCTATAACGTAACGTATTCAGACTAAAGAAGCGATTTTATATCCATTAAGGCGTTTATCACGGCTGTTACTCTCGAATTAAAACGTTCAACGACCTGCGACTTTGATAATATCTTCATTGAATGACTTCATAGTGTCTGTAGTATGATAGATCTATTTGCATTTAATTTTTTTTTTATTAAACGAACCGCACTGATTTCTTTCGGGTATAGAACACTAGTGACCTTTAATTTTTTTAAATATACCCTGAGTTTAGTATATATCTTTTGCGTTCCCGGAGGAAATTCGGGATTTTTTGGAGGTTCCTGTCTATCTGATATATAAGCTTCAATTGTGCCAAATTTCTTCAATATTACACTTGAAAGCGTAACAAAGAAGCTTTATGCATTATAATAATAACCCTGACTTAAGTAGAGCTTCTGCGCTTTAGTCCCTGCATTTCGCAACCTCGACGATGCTTCTGCGCTCGCCCGTCCCGCCCGGTGACACTGTAAAAGCCATTAGGGCTAACATACAGTCAGTTCGAAAAAAAAAAATATATGAGACACTTACACACACGGTCGTCCGTCCCCAAAGTAAGTAACTCAATACTTGAGTTATGGGTGACGGACAACTGGTAAATATACTACGTATACAATTTTAAATACATACTTAAATACAAATATACACCCAGGGTCGAAGAACCAACAAATTGATTATAGAAATTGTTGGCACTCAATGGGAATCGAAACCGCGATCCGCGAGCAGGCAGGGTCACTACCAACTGCGCCAACGGGCCATTCATTACAAATTAATAGAATTTATCTACTCGCGCATTATATTGACTGAGTTCGTTCGCGCCAACTCAGCCCTTAAGTACCCTCAATATGTGTTTTTTCCCATTCTTGAAGGAAAAAGATATTTTTTTCTAATATAATATATTAGCTCGACAGATAAGCTACAATTGCTTTGCTTTGCGATTTTGTCGTGGAGTATATCTCCTGATGATGCTTCGGTTGCGGGGCGAAACGATTGTTGAGTTTGTGATAGTGAACGTGTGTAATGCTTGTGTATTGTGGTGGAAGTGGTGGTTTGTGCATGTGTTTTTACGAATCCTGCATGAATCGGGTATGAAAAAACGGATAGTCCACTATACATTTAACACTATATATATTTTCTTTATACTGTATCTAAGATTATAGCAAAATAATTTTATTATTACTTTTGTATTATGGAGCTCCGCAAAGTAACGCTTAATTCTATAAATTATGAAGTGAATTTCATCAGCATTAGGCTTAGCCGTAAAAAGGTAAAAACATTTCGCATTTATAATATTTGTAGGGGTTATTGATTGATTTCGCTAACGGTATAATGAATAACCAAGCTGTGATAGCCTAGCGGTGAGACCGTACGACTCTTTAGAGACGACATAGGTTCAAACCCCGGGCAGGCACCAATGAGTTTTTCTATTAAAACTTATGTGTCTAATTGATAATTGCAATTTATCACACGCTTTTCGGTGAAGGAAAACATCGTGAGGAAACCTGCATATCTCTAGAGAATTCTAGGGATATGTGTAACCTACCAATCCGCATTGGAGCAGCGTGGTAGGTCTTAGCTCCAATCCTTCTCTCCAAAAACGGAGAGAAGAGGCCTTAGCCCAGCAGTGGGCATAGTAACAGGCTGTTACTTTATAATGAATAACATGTGATAACAAAACAGTTCCGCGATCGCACAGCGTTTCCCACGACGTCGTAAAGTCGTCAATTTGGGCGACCTGTGCAATAAACGCGCGACCACCCAGCTCTGTTGTGCGGTGTCGCTCGCCTGGTGATTTTGCATTGTATTTGCGTGCGTCAAAGCATAAGCGATAGCGAAACGCTCAGTTGATACGCTCTCGAGCGATATTGTGATTATCTCAGATCATTAAGAGGATTCATCAGTTTCAGAAACAAACTCAAAATATTATTTATTCAAATAAACTTACATAAACACCACTCTTTTTCGGGCTTTATAATTTATCTTTATTATTGCATAATGTCTTTTTTAAAGAGTTATTACTATTACTATAGAGTTATTACTATAGAGTGGTGTTTACAAAATAAATATGCATATGTGGGTCAGACCGGTCGTAATTTTGAAACCCGTTTTATAGAACATATGGTCGCTTTCAGGAATAATAAGCCACAAAATTCTCATTTCGCGAAACATTTGTTAGAAAGCGGTCATAAAGTTCCTAATGACCATTGTTCCGAAATCCTGTACACCTGTGAAAAAAGCTTGAAATTAAATATTTTGGAACAATTAGAAATCATTAAGCATAACAATGGCACCCTCATTAACGATCAGATAAACGTTTCAAGTTCAAGCTTGTTGCAAGTATTCAGAGGTAAAATAAAATAAATGGTGGGGTGGAACCGATTACTATATAACAATGTTTGTTTGGATAATGTTTTGCTTTGAGATTTTGTCTTGGAGTCTATCTCCTGATGATTCTTCGGTTGCGGGGCGAAACGATTGTTGAGTTTGTGATAGTAAACGTGTGTGTGCTTGTGTATTGTGGTGGCAGTGGTGGAAGTTTGTGCATGCGTTTTTACGAATCCTGCATGTAACGGGTACGAAAAAACGGATAGTCCACTATACGTTTAGCACTATATATATTTTCTATGTACTGTATAGCGGATTATAGTAAAATAATTTTATTATCACTTTTGCATGTGATAACATCACGGAACATGTTGTGCCGATCGCACTTAGAGCGGGATAAAGGGCAGCAGGCCTACCATGAACTCTTATTGCGACTCAATTGAAGACGTAAACGACGACCGCGAACCGCTTTCTTTTCGTACCATGAAGTGTGAATTGCATTGGCGTCGTAATGTTTGAAAAGGATAACGTTATATGAACTATAGATAACTGTCTCTTTTACTCATGTTCTTAGGACGAATTCCGAACGCTCATTCGGCAACGACTTAAAGTGTGCGTCTTTAAGACGTCATGGTATGAAAAGCAAATAATTTAATTTACGTCTTCAACTGAGTCGCAATAAGAGGACATGGTAGGCCTACTGAAGTATGAAGATGTTCTAATACAAGTTTACTTGAATAAAGAATATTTGGAATTTGTATTTGAATTTAATTGAGTACATTTTCACACTTTTGTTGATGCAGACGTAATCGTGGTTGAAGGTAGGTATAAATAAAAGTTAGTATTGTTACTGGTGTAGGCACTCGCACCTCGTAACCCCGCGGGAGCCGTGGGAACGCTCCTGCAAGCTTAATCCTCGGCCGCTCCCGCTTTGCATAGTTTATTTGTGTCGACAGCGAGATTATACTAACTTACCGTACGCCGTTATCTAAACGGAAGATAAATTGCTTATCAACTTAACGAAGGTAAAATATATCTTCAAATCTTATTAATATATTTATTTACAACAAAAATATACAAGTTATGTCTATCTTAAATTACTTACACGCTAGTAGTATACAAATCATGCCCACGTGGAATGGTGGCAAGAATGCTGGCAGCGTTTCCGCGTTGAATCGCTAAGCTGATTCATGCGAAAAAGGAGCCAGCCCTCTTGTCACCCGAAGAGGCGATCAACTGAAGTGTTAAAACGAAATAAAAATTTTTTGCACCTTGACTCCAGTTGAGGTCCTAGGGATCTCAACTGCAAACGGCACAAATATATAACTCTTGATGAGAGATGCATACTTTCGCCGCTTGCCGGGTTCGGCCATTTCCGCCGCAGCTCCAGGTCTTGACGCCGTTTCCCTGATATGGGACGAGGCCAATAATATAATATAACTATAATATACTACAATTCTCTAGTACATTACCGCCGTGTGATTCCCGGCTGAGTAGAATAGACCATCCTCACTTCTTACCGAGGTTTCGTAAAAGGTGACTAAGGTAAGTTTACCCACGGTGAGGTATCCGGTTGAGTAGAATATTAATAATAAGTAGAATATTATTAAGGATAATCAACAAGACTTACATTATTCATATATTTATATTTTACGACGGCATTCAATAGGGACTCGTACATAATATAAATATATTACAAAATAAAAGATATGTATATAATAACTATAATAATATTGTAAACTTAATTATTATGCACTTATTATTTATTTTTGTTATTAAATTTATTTAATTTTAATAATAATACTTACTAAGACCTACCACGCTGCTCTACTGCGCATTGGTAGGTTACACATATCCCCAGAATTCTCTAGAGATATGCAGGTATCCTAACGATGTTTTCCTTCACCGAAAAGCGTGTGATAAATTGCAATTAGACAGGTTTTAATAGAAAAACTCATTGGTGCCTGCCCGGGGTTTTAATCGATGATCGTCTCTATAGAGCCACACGGTCTCACTGCTGGGCTGTCACAGCTTTCTTTTATATATTGAGAACAAATCGTATTTTCTGCATACATAAATGAATTTTGGGTATATAATATCGGTCACAGAGAACAATCGCCGCCTGTTCACATAATCTCTCACCAGTAACATCGCTATTTAAAGTCGACTCTTATACTATAGAAGCAAATATCGCGTTCCTGACATACCTTCGGGGTTGGCCTAATTCACAAGCGCAGAACAATAAACATTCAAATTTAGAGTCGTTGAATCATCATTATCATAATCATCCTCCTGCCCTTATCCCACTCTAAGTGGCGTCGGCACAACGTGTTGTCACATGATTACGGCTACGTATTTTACGACCGGCCGCCTACCTGACGTCAACTTACCTTGGTCGCATTTTACGACCCCTCGGTAAGAAAGAGGGTCGTCTATTCTACTCAATCGGATACCACACGGCGGCTCGACTTACCTTAGTCGCCTTTTACGACTCCTGGGTAATAAAGAGAGTGGTCTATTCTACTCAACCGGATACCACACGGTGGATCAACTTACCTTAGTCGCCTTCTACGACCCCTCGATAAGAAAGAGGGTGGTCTATTCTACTCAACCGGATGCCACACGGTGGATCAACTTACCTTAGTCGCCTTTTACGACCCCTTGGTAAGGAATGAGGATGGTCTTTTCTACTCAGGCGAATACCATACGGCATTCTTATTGTTTGAATTTGCGCCATTTTTGTTTTGTAAATAATGTTATTGCAATAAAAAGTTTTCCACACTTCTGAGGCATATGGTTTTGTTTTATTTACATTTAGTAAAGTGTCTAGACCTATGGAGTATAGTATATTCTTAGTTTAATAAAAAAAAAACACCTTGTTACTTGGATCACACGCAAATACGGTCGATGTGAGAATTTGCATCGAATGGAGCCGGGACGAGCCGCGCAACCTCCGGGACACGTTGTATATACTACGCCGTATAACTAACATACCGTATACTACCTATTGTTCATGACTTCACTTGCTAAATGAGGTATTTGGGCGAAAAATGGAACGTACGTTTGAACATTACAGTAAAATTTATATTAAGATTTATTAAATATTGTTTTATTAAAACCTTTTTTTAATTACAACGAAAATATTAGAGTTATATCTACCCTAAATTACTTATAAGCAATACAAATCATGCCCACGTGGAAAGGTCCCAAGAATGCTGGCAGCGTTTCCGCGTTGAATCGCTAAGCTGATTCTTTGGGCGAAAAAGGAGCCAGGCCTATTATTTTTTACTATACTTTTCATTTCATTTTAATATATCAAGATATATTAAGTTACAACTCTTTCATCGTCTGTACATCTATATGTATTATTGTAAAACAAAGTGCCCAAAAGGTGTCTATCTGTATATAATCGATTTACACATAGTCTACTGAAGCGATTTTACAAAGGTTTTACGAATAGATGGTATAATTCTTGAGGAAGGTCTAGATTAATATTATTAGGTTAATTACATTCTCCGGGACGGCTGATTTTGATAGGACTTTCACTCGAAGATAGAGGTGATTGTGGACACTTTTATCCTACAAAACGTTAGAAAAACTATGCAACACACTGATTGGTTGGCGTCAATCTGCGTCAATTGGCGTCAATTGCACTTATTATTGTATAATACTCTTAGTTACGTACTATTTTTTTCCAAATTCCCGACAGAACTACGGGAGTTTTTTTCTATCGGAAACGTTAATCTTATATTCAACTAAATTTAATTCAATCAAATTTACAATCCATAGTAATTGCGAATTAGTATTTATTGTATTTAGTTTCGCAATGAATATGTATATCATTTTTGAGGCTAACAAAAGTAACAAAGTTAACAAAGTAAAACTCATTAATAAATAATTGGATAAGTTGACCTTTTTTAAACTTTTTTTTATTAATAATGTTTTTCTAAAGTTTTTTATTGTACATAAATAAAACTTAATAAATCAATTTAAAAATAACTTCTTTAAAGTGAAGTGCAAAATTTTAAATACTTGAACGAGAGCCGCGAAACCTTTATAAACAGACAGACTTGCACGTTTATTATATTAGTATGAAATACTTGGATTTGGACTCAACATATTGTCAATTGCAAGACAAAATGTTGCTACTTTCGCGTACCCCCGTTCCCACAATCAGAAATAGACGCGTGCTCGCCGACAAACGTGGAAATGTCCAAAAAACACCGTCAAAGACGTCTCGGGCCGTCGGAACGTGTCGTTCGATGGATCGGACACCCTTTATTGGTCGGGCCCTCGCCGAATTTTATTGTTTAATCTCCCGCAAGGATCTCCGAACACGTTCAGGTTTCGAAACCAAATTAAAATTGACTAGCGGATTCATGCTGCATCGGAAGGTAATACTATTTTTAATTAATTTATAGAACTAGGCGTTACTTTGCGGAGATTCATAATACAAAAGTAATAATAAAATTCCTCATCATTCTCCTGCCCTTATCCCACTCTAAATGGAGTCGGCACAACATTTAAGAAACATGTTGTCATATGATTTGACTACGTATTTTACGACCGGCCGCCTGCTTCACGTCAGCTTACCTAAGTCGCCTTTTACGACACCTCGGTAAGAAATGAGGGTAGTCTATTCTATGCAGCCGGATACCACACGGCATTTACCTTAGTCGCCTCTTACGACACCTCGGTAAGAAAGGAGGATGGTCTATTCTATCCAGCCGGATATTTAATCGGATCTTCAATAGCATTACATGATTGTTCAAATCAAATCAAAACCTCATATTGATAACGTCTCAGTAAAGTTGACAACAGTAAAGATAATAATAATACACAGAAATGTGACGTTACGAATAGGACACCATTAAGTTTAAGTTACATCATCCAACATATATCCCATATAGTTTTAAATTAATTACGTAGAACCATTTATAGGAAATCTAATCATTCTTAGCTACAATGTTATAATTATAAACCTGAAAATAAACACAAGAGAATAATGAACTATAAGGCTAAAAATATAAGACTGAAATATCCAAATTAAATCCCAGCTTTCATCTTATCATATTCAGCCTGAAGACTATGTTAATCATAACATCAAAAGTTTTCACGCATTTAAACCGTTGGGCCATCTAAGTAGTGTCAAACTGACTGCGAACGCGATTTGCGATCCGATGCGAAAACGATGAATCGTCATATACCATCGACGCCACCTACGTCATTCTGTTGCCATTAAATTTATTAATGGCAACAGAATATGAATGAATGGCAAAATATATAATTCATTAAAATTTTGGCGGCAACGCGTCCAAATCGCAAAAATTCGCAAAAATTTCATGCCAACTGATCGCGTTCGCCTCAATTTGTGCCGCGCCGCATCGCACTTTAGTATATTTTTTAAGTTGCTTCTAAGTCTGTATTATTTCACGTCTAATCCGCTAGGGCTGTATTGCTCAAATTTGGTTCAATCAATGTTTAGTTATTTATGTATACAGTAATCCTACAGCGTTTACAAAATAATTACTTAATTACTAAGGTAATAATAATAAGGCCAGAAATGGATTAATTATGGACTGTGACTATAACTTAATTAAATTTACTTATCTTTAACAAAGAAGTATATTAAAGATATATAATTTAGACTTGATTTAAAAGTGTTATCATCATCCTCCTGTCCTTATCCCACTTTAAGTGGGGTAAGCACAACATGTTATAAAACAAGTTGTCACATGATTTGGCTACGTATTTCGTATATCGGGCCGCCTGCCTAACGTCAACTTACCTTAGTCGCCTTTTACGACACCTCGGTAAGAAATGAGGGTGTTGGTTGGTTAAAAAGTGTTCATAACTGGTAGTTGTGAAATATACGAAAATCATTACACACTCCTTGAATATAGCATCTATTTCAATCTAAAAACATAATCTATACTTATTATAAAACAAAGTCCCAAGAAGCTGTCTGTATCTAATCGATTTTCTCAAAATCTACAGAACGGATTTTTGTACGGTTTTCACTAAAAGTGCAATACTTCTAGTTGGTTTAAGTAAATAGTACATATCGGTTTTATGTGAATTGTGTTGAAGAAATCGCGCAGTTTTAAAAAACTTGCTTTAGCGAGCTTTAGTCGCATGCGCTGCGTAAACCAGGAGTGATACGCTAAAGTAATGTACTATGGAATTGTAGATCTCTAAAAATACTACAAAAAAGTCTGCGATAGCATGTCTCTATCTCTCACGGTTAACTCACAATAACTACTTTTATGTTTAAAATTTGAATTATAGAAAAAAATTGTGACATGCTCATTTCCACGCGGGCGAAGCCGCTTGCATTGCTAGTTTATATATATATTATGAATAACATAATTTTTTCTTCATAATATTCGGTTTTTCTTCACGGATACATTAGAGAAATTATCTTCTAGATTTTCGACCGCTTACTACACTAAACAAGTCAGTGAATGCATCCATACCGATGTAAAAGCAGTAGGATTTTTTTTAATATGAATTGGTCTTTCCAAAAAAAGGTTCCGACTAAATTTTCTACCATTTGCAGCAAAATATAGCAAAATCAGTGAATATTGCATCCATTCCATCCGGGGGATTCCGCTCTGATATAAATAAGTCTTTGGTTTAAAAAAAAAGTGCCATCTAAATCTCGTATTGCCAAGTTCAATACATTTCGATATGTGGTCCGCGCACACTGTACGAACTGGGACTCGGTTCGCAAATTAATCGGGCGCTCGTTAGGTGGGGGGCGACCACCGGCTGCGGCGGTTCGAAGCCAGTCTGGCGAGCCTGCAATAGCGGACTTATCCGAATGAGAAGAAAGGGGTGTGATTTGTTATGTTTTTTTAGGAATTTGCTAACAAATTCCTAAAAAAAACTCCCCTAAGGGAGCGATAGCATGACCATCGTAGATAAATCCAAACTAATTGCAGCGGCGATTTATTTATATCACTACTAGCTGTGACCACAGAAAACTGCGTGTTACTGGCCCGTTGGCGCAGTGGGTAGTGACCCTGCCTTCAGCTGCGCGGGTCGCGGGTTCGATTCCCGCCGAGGGCCAACATTTTCAATAAACAATTTGTTGGTTCTTCGAGCCTGGGTGTGTATTTGTATTTAAGTATGTATTTAAAATTATATATGTAGTGTATCACCAGATTTCTGTTTTCCAAAACACTAAGTATTGAGTTACTTACTTTCGGGACTGACGACCGTGTGTGTATTAAAAAAAAATATGATATTATCAAAGTTTTTCCCTAGTCCCTTGACCTTGCAGGAATTCTAGGATAAAAGTAGCCTATTGCTTTTCAACCGCCTCTAACTTCCAGTGTCTTCAAAATCAGTTTAGCCGTTCTTGAGAATGTACTTTTAACTATTAAACCTTGCTCAAGAAATCTTTTAGTAAAATCGTGTCATAGAAAAATCCGTTTAGTAAATATTGACAAAATCGAGCTTTTGGGTACATTAATATACATAAACATAAACATTAAATTTTTACTTAAATAAATTTCTAAAGAAGTGTTTTTTTATGGCCGACTCTATTGTTTAATATTATATAAAAATAAAGGTCACATCGCGATAAAAACGTGTTAATAAGTTTCAAAGTTACCAGTTAACTTTTGAATCGTCAACTCTAGCGCTATTTTGAAAAATTGCTCCTACCGAGAAGAGCCAGCAAGAAATTACGCGGTTGCGCTTTTTGAAACATGTTTGATCTATTTAAAATTCGTTCATTACGTCATTGCTATCTTTTGCAGTATTGCGCACATTTTATTATTATTTTTATTTAATCCACAACCATTAATTTTTAAATCTTTTTTCCTCTTTCTTTTTATCACTTGTCCCGTTTTTCTTTAAGCAACAAAGATTAAAAACATATTGTTTACTCAGGGTATTTAATGTTTCGTGTGTATATTAAAAAGTGAGGGGATTTCTAACATTTAAATCAGAATGATATCTTTTAAATTGGAATTTGTATATGTTAGTATGTAATAAAAGCTAACAAATATTTATTAATCTAATAAAATGTTTTAGTACCGTTACACTGCACACAAATAATGGCTCGGTGAATTTTTTTCCCGCCTTATTTCCACCGCGTTGTGCCTCCAAAATTGAGTTGTACGAGGTTCGCGTATTTTTTTGTAACTTTTTGCAATTCGCCGGCGGTCCCCGTAATCACTTCGATGTTTATTTATTAACCGACTTTAATAAAATGCGCTTTTGTATTGATCAATCATGTTTGATGATATCGATTTTAATATATAGGATTAGTGGGTTCGCACCCGAGTTGTCACCTATGAGATTTTTTTATTTTAGAAATACTATAAACATTCTCCTGCCCTTATCCCACTCTAAGTGGGGTACCGATCCCACTTAGAGTGGGATAAGGGCAGGAGGGCAGGAGAGGGTACAACAACATGTTAGTAACATGTTGTTGTACCGACAACATGTTACTAACATGTTGTCACATGATTTGGCTACGTATGTTACGACTGGTCTCCTGCCTGACGTCAACTTACCTTAGTCGCCTTTTACGACACCTCGGTAAGAAATGACGGTGGTATATTCTATGCAGCAGCGATTTTGTCGTGGAGTCTATCTCTTGATAATGCTTCGGTTGCGAGGCGAAACGATTGTTGCGTTTGTGATAGTGAACGTGTGTAGTGCTTATGCATTGTGGTAGTGGTGGTGGAGGTTTAATAATAATAATAATAATAATAATAATAATAATAATATTTATTGATCATCCAAATGTACATAGTGCATTGAAGCCCTAGCTCCTGAACTAGAAAAACTGGTTTGTGCATGTGTTTTTACGAATCCTGCATGTATGGGGTATGAAAAACGGATAGTCCACATTTAGCAATATGTATATTTTCTATTTACTTTATCGCGGATTATAGCCAAATTATTTTATTACGACTTTTGCATTATGGATCTCCGCAAGCAACGCCTAATTCTATAAATTAGATAGATTTAGATCACTCTTGAATAAAATACCAATTTGCATATGCCTTAATACGCGTTCCCTTTAATCAAAATAATAAAGTGGGCTTGATTTATTGCCCCCAGCGAGTGACGCGGCCTTACCTCCGACGAAGCGGTGATAATATTAGGGAACAGTTATACAGCATCGCGAAATTTGTTCCTGATAATAAATGACAGACGACAAATAAAACGAAATGTTTAGAATTTGCATTACCTAATGCAGCTAAAAAAGCAAATGAGCTCTTAATAGACAATGTACCACTAAAAACAGAAAATACAACTGTATTTTTGGGAATGACGTTGGATACAAAACTCCAATGGAGCACACACATAACAGCTCTCGCAGGGAAACTCAGTTCAGCAGCCTATGCTATTCGAAAGATAAGACAGTTTACAGACGTCGAAACAGCAAAACTAGTTTATTTTGCTTACTTCCATAGCATTATGTCTTATGGAATAATGTTATGGGGTAAATGTGCTGATATTGAGAAAATTTTTATATTGCAAAAAAGAGCCATACGTGGCATTTATAATTTGAATTCGCGTGAGTCCCTCCGAGAGAAGTTAAAGGAAACAGGTATTCTTACGTTAGCTTCACAGTATATTTTTAGCAATTTGATTTTTGTGCATAAAAATATACATAATTATAAAAAGATTGGCGATGTATATAATAGACAAAGTAGGAACCGACATAAGCTTGCGGCTCCTGCTTTGCGCCTTGTAAGAGTACGTAAGTCGTTTGTGGGTTTGGGTATAAGATTCTATAACAAAATTCCACAATCAATTTTAACTTTGCCATTACAGCAATTTAAAAATACTGTTAAAAAGAGGCTGATACAGAAAGCCTATTATACCGTGGAGGCTTACATTGATGATAAGAATGCGTGGATATAGCTGCTCTTTGACCTTGTGCAGGATAGCTATGACAAAATGTAATTAGTATTAAGAATCATCTTCTTTAAAAGAGCTCCACCGAGTTTCTTGCTGGCTCTTCTCGGTAGGACGGCTTTCCGAACCAGCAGTAAAGTTGACGATTCAAAAGCACTTGTTTACAAGTTTACTTGAATAAAGAATATTTTGAATTGAATTGAGACGTGATTGCTTGACTGTGAGAACGCGTGACGCGGGAGGTTTCGGGTTTAACTTCACGGCACCTATTAGTTGTCTATATGCTTATGCTCTTTACCCCTCATTTGCACGAGAGGAATTTTATCGCGCGTAAAAATGACGTCGAATTGAAACAAATGGGTATCCAGGTATCTGTTCACACGACAGCGTATTTAAATCGCGACGTATTTTATCGTGCAATGTTCCATTTTAGTCGTTAGGGCGTAGGGCGTTAAGCTGAATATGCCATACGAAACTTCTTATAACGCCTATTGCGGAATTTTAACGCGACGTAATTTTTACGCCCGTGCGTACGAGGGGTTATAGTAAAAAAATAAGTGCTTCGGGTGCAGGTGGTATTGACCCTGCCTTTAACTCCGGGATCGCGGATTCGATTTCCATTCGAGCCAACATTTTCTACAAACAAGTTGTTGGTTTTTCTAAGTGTAATTATGTATTTATTTAACTTTGTGAGTAAAATTTTGTGAGCTGTGATAGCTCAGCGGTGAGACCGTGAGACTCTTTCGAGGGGGTCATGAGTTCGAACTAATGAGTCTTTCTATTATATAACTCATATGTCTAATTGATAATTGCAATTTATCATACGCTTTTCGGTGAAGGAAAACATCGTGAGGAAACCTGCATATCTCTAGAGAATTCTAGGGATATGTGTAACCTACCAATCCGCATTGGAGCAGCGTGGTAGGTCTTAGCTCCAACCCTTCTCTCTAGACACGGAGAGAGGAAGCCTATGCCCAGTTGTGGGATTGTAACAGAGCGTTACTTTACTTGTTTTTAAATCTGTATATGAAAATATGTACTGGTTGTCTGTCGCCCATAACACAAGTATTAAGTTTTACTTTGGGGACTCAGATCGTGTAAGTAATTACATACATTCTCCTGCCCTTATCCCACTCTAAGTGGGGTCGGCACAACATGTTGTCACATGATTTGGCTACGTATTTTACGACCGGCCGCCTGCCTGACGTCAACGTACCTTAGGTGCCTTTTACGACACCTCGGTAAGAAATGAGAGTGGTCTATTCTATGCAGCCGGATACCACACAGCACATACCTTAGTCGCCTCTTACGACACCTCGGTAAGAAAGGAGGGTGGTCTATTCTATTCTGCCGGATACCACACGGCGTAGATCGTGTAAGTAATTATCCCCTTATTAACTAATTAGCAGAGCTTAAGGGCTTAATTAGCTAGAGTTCTAGGATAATAAGTAGTCTTTATGTTGCTCCAAAACCTCTTCGAAGTGTCGGTTTATTTATAGTTTAATTAATTATTATTATCGCTTAGTTAAGAATCGCTTATTGTGCCACCCTCATTTCTTACCGAGGTGTCGCAAAAGGCGACCAAGGTAAGCTGACGTCAGGCAAGCGGCCGGTTGTAAAATACGTAGCCAGATCACGTGACAACATATTTGTAGCATGTCGTGCCGACCCCACTAAGAGTGGGATGAGGGCAGGAGAAAGATGAGTTAAGAATCGCTTATGTCAGTCTCTACTTTGCTTATTATATATATCGCGAAATTTTTTATATTAGAATATACATATATTGTATTGCACAAAAATTGTTCGATAATTGCTCTATATTTAAGTAAAAACCGTACCAAAATCCGTTCAGTTTTGAGACAATCGATAACATAGAGATAGATAGCTTTTAAGGACTATGTGTAATAATATGTATAGATATACATAGGGTACAATGTAGCGTGAGTTACCGTGTAGCAACACACAAGTCCTGAGCGCCGTGGCCCGTTCCCGCGGGACGTCTGAGCGCCGAATGTAGAGCGCGCCGGCTAATTCTGGACAAACGATCAAAGGTAGGCCAGCACGGAAATGTTACATTAGATATTTTATAGAGTCTGCGCTGCGAGGGTCACGACACACTTGCCTCGTCGTATAACGAAACTGTAGCTGTTGATATCAAATCAAATCACAATCAAAATCATTTATTTGAAACTATAACCATAACTACTTTGCTAAAATCCGCACGTATAGAAAATGTATAGAGAACTTAGATTGAAACAGCCGGCCAGTTCGTTTTCGTAGAGCGCTGTCACTGTCACACACGGGTTCGTCAGTCTCTGCGACAGAGACAATGCTCTATGAAGCAAATCTAGCCAATTTCTCTGTCTGAGCCTCGATGTGCATTACTTATTGCCGCGTACTGTACATAAAGAAAAATTGGCGATGTATATAATAGACAAAGTAGGAACCGACATAAGCTTGCGGTTCGTGCTTCGCGCCTTGCAAAATTACATAAGTCGTTTGTGGGTTTGGGTATAAGATTCTATAACAAAATTCGGCTATTTACTTTAAGTTTACCATTACAGCAGTTTTATAACACTGTTAAAAAAAGGCTAATACAGAAACCCTACTATGTTATTGAGGATTACTGAGACGATAAGAATGCGTGGATATAGCTACTCTTCGACCCTGTACCAACTGACCAAGACATCAATAACTATATGTAACTAGTTATAAGATATATTCTTTGAAAAGATCAACCGCCGAGTTTCTTGCTCTCTCTTTTCGGTAGGAACAGCTTTCCGAATCAGCTGTAGATGTTGACGATTTATCAACAAGTTACAAGTAGGTATACTTTTATACAAGTTTACTTGAATATAGAATATTCTGAATCGAATTCTTAATTAGCAAGGACTAGTGTGTTTGGTAAAGTGAGGTTATACCCTTATACTACTATACTAGATTTTTATGTGTAAATAAACAAATATTGTTAAGTGAATTCAGCACTAAACCACTCCATTAAGGCATTTTGCAAATTAATATTTAAATCGATTCGTAAATAAATATTACCGCTGTTTAATGAACTAGAATTAAATCTTAATTGCATGTTCATTATATCCATACATTTAAAAGCTGAAAATATAACACAAAAATCCTTGATAGCTCAGCGGTGAGATGGTGCGACTTCTTCAGAGGCCACGGGTTCAAAGCAATGAGTTTTCAGTTAAAACTTGTATCTAATTGATATTTACAATTTATCACTCGCTTTTCGGCAAAGGTAAACATCGTGAGGAAACCTGCACATATCTTTAGATTTTTTGGAGACATATGTAACCTACCAATCCGCATTGGAGTCTTAGCCCCAATCTCCAAACATGGAGAAAGGCAAAGTATGCCCAGTTGTGGGATAGTAACAGGTCGTTACTTACTTTATCCATATTAATAGTATAGATGCGAGGGTCTTTCCGTCTGTTGAGCTTTCGCGGCTAATCCACTGAAGCAATATCAATGAAATTCGGCACAACTGAACCTTCTATAAAGTAGAAATATTTCAAGTCGTTGAATGAAAACAACAACGAAAATTCCTAATAGTGTGAAAATTCCTAATACCTATGTGTCACATTTCAGAGAAAAAGTGAGAGGGGTTGGAGCTAAGCGCCACTACACTGCTCCAATCCGGATTGGTGGGTGCCACATATCTCCAATATCCTCTAAAGATATGTATATTACCAAAAAGCGTGTGATTTATTGCTAATATCAATTAAACAGCCGGGGATTGTACCTCTAACCTATATTTAAATTGGACCCAAGTATAAAAAGTATTCAAATATTACTATATATAATTGCTCTTATAATATTAGGATAAGAATGGTAAATAATAATTAAATTTCTAACATATAGTTATATAACAAAATATAACAAAATTAAAAAAAACTACATCTACCGGCAATTGGTAGGAGCTCGATGTATTGTGAAGTAAGTTTTACACTGTATTACATTAATATTACAATAGATGGCACTCATAAAGCTTCCAAGTCTTTCTATAGATGGCTACACGTGTTCAAAAACAGAAATTTTTAAATAATTATAGAATTAGGCGTTACTTTGCGGAGATCCATAATACAAAAGTAATAATAAAATTATTTTGCTATAATCCGCGATACAGTAAATAGAAAATATATATAGTGTTAAATGTATAGTGGATTATCCGTAATTTCATACCCGATACATGCAGGATTCGTAAAAACACATGCACAAACCTCCACCACTGCCACCACAATACACAAGCACTACACACGTTCACTATCACAAACTCAACAATCGTTTCGCCCCGCAACCGAAGCATCATCAGGAGATGGCGGTGGTGAAGGTTTGTGCATCTGTTTTTATAGCTAATGCTGTATAAAAATGTATAGTCCATTTACTTTACATTTAGCATTATATATATTTCCTATTTACTTTATCGCGGATTATAAGCAAAATAATTTTATTATTACTTTTGTCCTTTTTTCTCTCTTTGTATTTCATTCTCTTTGTATAGACTTTTTTAAATTTTATGAAATTTGTAAATAAATTAATGAGTGATACATTTATTGATTGAGACTGCTGAAAGTCCAAAAATCTTTAGGGTGTTTCAGCATTAGATTCGATGACAAAAGTGTACCTAGACCTTATATGAGAAACTAAATACAAACTAAAACTTAAACTCAAAATATTCTTTTTTCAAGTAGACTGTTTTCAGTACTTTTGAATCGTCAAATGTTTTTCAAAAAGCTACCGCTGATATAGGAGGCCTGATAAACAGTGGGGTAATGAGAGGCTGTTACTTTACTGTCTTCCTTAATAAAATAAATTAAAATAAGCTCGACAGTTTAACTAAGCATCACTATAATCCGTGCGGATTGGTTTACGAGGAGCCCAATCAAGCGGCGACGCGTCGGCTAACTGCCGCTCTCGGGAGAGTTGTAAACAGTTTGCACATTACATACTAACGGTGGTTTAACTTGAACTATCGTTTTATTATTTATAGAATTAAGGGAAAATAATAATAACATTATTTTCCTATAATCCACGATAAAGCAAAGATGAAATATATATCATGCTTGCTTCAAACCTGATACTTGTAGGATTCGTAAAAACGTAAAGTATGTTAATTTTAATTGATTTATAGAAGCAGGCGTTACTTTGCGGAATTCCATATTACAAGCAATATAACAGAACTAACTACTTTGCTATAATCCGCACGGGTTAAGCGAATGCATGCAAAGCCAATGTGTATGAAGCAGGCAAAATCTACGCACCTTATACATGCAGGACCAGCCACCACATGCACCCCAAGGCGCCTTGGGGCAAAGTAGTTAGTTCTATTATATTGCTTGTATGTTAATTTTGTGTGGTTGAAATTCAAATTTAATTATTCATCATCATGATTTTGATTAGGTAAATTTGATATTTAGTAAGACTATAGATAAAAAATTAATATTTTGTCTTCTTGAACACATACTTTAATCATCATCCTGCCCTTATCCCACTCTACTAAGTGGGGTCGGCACAACATGTTATAACCATGTTATCACGTGATTTGGCTAGGATTTTTACAACCGGCCGCCTCCCTGACGTCAACTTACCTTAGTGAAATGAGGGTTGTCTATTCTACTCAGCCCGATACCACACGGCACGCGTGTAAGTGTCTCATATATTTATTATATTAGTATGTACCAAATATAACCGAATATTTTAATCTCCGTTTAATAATTTAGTTATTAATTTCGCACTGTTCCGCCGTCCCCAAGTACAGTGCGACTCAATATTGGTTAATAAAGTAATAATCGTCAAAACTTGGCGTCGACACGCCATAGTGTCCGTTTTTCCACTAGCATTCACCAACTTCTCTGTGCCCATTGCAGACACACAGCGTTATAATTTTCCAATGGAAAGCGACACAGTGTCGAACACAATGCCTAGTTGGAAAACGCTCCTGAGATGCAAAGTCAATAAAAAAATGTGAACTGCTTTTGTTTAATCTTGTTGTGGCGTCGAGTTAATTTCGTTTATGGCTAAACGTTTGTTTCTGACTTATTGTATCGTTTTACTAACTAGTTTTGTTTTGGAGAACGTTTTATGTGTAGGGGTGTATATTCTATAATAAAAACGTCTGAGGAGTTGTAATATTGTATCTCCTCAGAAGTTTTAATTATTAATTTACTTATGAATCCCTTATAATCATTATTCTTCTGCCCTTATCCCACTGTAAGTGGGCACAACGTGTTTTAAACATGATGTTACATATTTTGGCTATTTTACGACCGGCGGTCTGCCTGTCTCCAACTTACCTTAGTCGCCTTTTACAACTCCTCGGTAAGAAATGGGGGTGGTTTATTCTATTAAACCCGATACTAGGCGGCGGGTCAATTACATTAATTACCTTTCAATACCTGTAAAAAACCGTTGCAATACCTGTAAAATATTTTTTAAATTAATAAAATCGGACATTACAATCAAAAGATGTAACGAATGTAACGAATTTATAAATTTCAATCTGAAGAGAATAATGTCAAAATAAATTAATTGTAGCGACCTTTATAAAAGGGCCTGCAACTGGTGAGTTAGCTCTTATCCCAAGGATACCAATGATACCCACGGATATAGCTATACCTTTTAAAAGAATTCAATTTCCGGATAAAACTTCATTTGCCTTAACTATTAATAAGTCCCAAGACCAAACTATTAATTCATAAAAATAAATCTATAGTTCGACTTACGTAGACTTTCCACTACCACGAGATCGGTATGTACGCAGGTGAAACCGCGGGGCATTGCTAGTATTATATATACAGCCACATTGTTCGTCTGTAAAGCCTCAATAAAGGTATTTTTCTCATTTCAACATTGCCAGCCATTGTCGGCGATGATATAGTATCTGTTTTCACGAGTTACCCATAACTCAACGGTTATTATTGCGGCATATTTAATAAGGCATAACGTGTGCTTTGTTAGCAGATATTTCGGTATTTATATGACAGACCATAAAATATAAAGAACTGCTGAAGCTGTAATTTTGGAAGTATGACTTCATTTCATATTTATACTAGTTCAATTCGCAACATCGTTCACATCAACTTAAGCGGTCAAATTGTCTCATATACATAATAAATAAATATCCGCCGTGTGGTACCGAAGTTGACGTCAGGCGGCGGTTGTAAAATAACTAGCCGAATCATCCAAGAACATGTTTAAAACATGTTGACGCCACTTAGGATAGGATAGGATTAGGCAGGATAATGATGATGACATAATAAATAAATACATAAGACAATTACTCACACAGCTGTCCGTCCCTAAAGTAACTTACTTAATACATGTCTTATGGGCTGCGGACAACTGGTAAATAATATATCCTTACTTATATTATAAATGCGAAAATTTGTCTGTCTGTTAAGTTTATTACGGCGCATCCGCTGAACCGGTATCGAAATTTGGCACAATTAATATTTATACACCGGATTAAAATATATACTTACATGAAACATATAAAATACATAATACAAATTTAAAAAAAGTTAAGTAACGACCTGTTACAATCCCATTGCTGGGCTTTGAAGCTTGAAGGATTGAAGCTAAAGCCTACTACGTTACTCCAATGCGGTTTGGTAAGTAACATAAACTACAAGAATACTCCAGAGATATGCAGTTTTCATCACGATGTTTCCTTCAGCGAAAAGCGTGTGATAAATTACTGATAAGTATATTTTAGCAATCTAATGTTTGTGCATTAATACATAATGTATATATTAGACAAAGTACGAACCGACATAAGCTTGCGGTTCCTGCTTTGCGCCTTGTAAAAGTAAATAAGTCATTTGTGGGTTTGGGTGTAAGATTCTATAATAAAACCTGGCAATCGATTTTATCTTTGCCACTACAGCAGTTTAAAAGCGCTGTTAAAGGGAGGCTAATACAAAAAGCCTATTATACTATTGAGGATTATATAGATGATAAAAATACATAGATATAGCTACTCCTCTACCCTGTACAAGATAGTAATAACCAAATGTAACTAGTTATAAGAATTTTATTTGAAAAGAGAAAAGAGAGAAAAGAAAATAATTTGAATTTTGAAAAATTTTCAATCATCAATAAGACATAAGTTTTAATAGAAAATATCATTGGTGCCTGTCCAGGGTTTAACTCGTAAACCACAAAGCACCCTACAATCGTTTGCAAAAACCCAACAAATAGCAACTAAATAAAAAGAAAATATTAATACCGTGACTTTCAAACTTTACAGTCATGGAGGGCAACGAAGAGGACAAAAGAAAATGTATATGAAAAAATTTATTACATTATTCTTTCGCGATAAAAAAATTGCGAGTCCATTCTAAATCTTTTCCGTCCCATAATAAACACTCGCCAGCGGAGATGGCTATCAATCACAATGATATCATACTCACTGGCCGATATTCAGCGATCTAAAGAATGGTAACTCCATACATTTTATCCGTCAATGGAAAAAACACCATATCTCCTGATTGACCATATAAAAAAAGGTGATTTATCATTTTTATTGGGAGAAAAACATGTTTATGAGCATCTTAAGAGGGGCGAACGCGGGGCAGCCCTAGGGTCTATTCTGATCCATCACTTTACCGATACATTTATTTATGTATATTATTTGATATTATTTTTTAAAATGAATAAATATATGGTCCCATATATTTTACTTATACACACGGTCGACTGTCCGCCCGTTTACAGTATATAAATATGTTATTGCTGAATAAAGATCTCTTCTCTGCCTTTTCGAAGTGAAAAGATAGAGTTTAGATCAACTACGCCGTTTGAATAGTAGGCTACACATTTTCCAATAATAAATGCAGGTTTCCTATTTCTCACGTTTTCCTTCAATAAATATAGTTTCGAAATTTATTGTATTGAATATTTAACTAAATTTATGTATTCTACAAAAAGAAGATTTTATAAAAACTTAAAACTAAATGAAACTAAAAAAAAACAAAACAACAATTATGTATACATATTTACAGTAAATCAATACCGTCTGCATTCATACGTTACTACATTCCACTGCAGTGGAGTAAGGTTCCCAAAATACTGGCAGCGTTACCCCTTTGAATGGCCAAATTTATTCGTTGGCCAAGGTAGCTGCCAGCTCTTGGGTCCCCGGTACATTCTACGAGCCTTCTCGATAGCTCATTGAAGAAGGTACGAGCGTCTGGGCCCCATGGACCCAAGGTCTCTACACCAAAAGGCACAAAAATGAATCTTCTGGTATTAATATTACATTGTGGATACCAGTTAGAATGGTAATAGAAAAACTCATTGATGCCTGGCAAGTGTTGAACATCTTGGTGAGGGTTTTGGGACGACTCACTCAAGACCCATAAATATATAGTCCTTAAAATTAAACAATACCATTTTCGATCAATTAATCGATTCTTAAAAAAGAGTAAAGCATGGAAAGAACATATCATGAAAAATAAGAACCATCATCCTCCTGAACTTATCCCACTCTAAGTGGGGTCGGCACAACATGTTTAAACATGTTGTTATATGATTCGACTACGTATTTTACGACCGGCAGCCGTCCTGACGTCAACTTAACTTAGTCATATTTTACGACCCGTTGGTAAGAAAGAGGGTGGTCTATTCTACTCAGCCGGATACCACATGGCGGGATCACGAAAAATAAGAATGAAATATGTTAAGACTCCAGTCTCCTTCAGGATAGCCAACTCGAGACTTCTACTTGAACTCAGTATAATAAGATCGCCTTACCATTTTTAATTCATGATGCTAAAACTAAATATGCTAAGCCAAAAAATCATTATAAAAGGCAAAACTAAATATATTCAAATTCAAATTCAAAACATTCTTTATTCAAGTAAACTTGTAAACAAGTGCTTTTGAATGGTCAAAATCTAGTGCTGATTCGGAAAGCTGGTCCTATTGAGAAGAACCAGCTAGAAACTCGGCGGTTGAATAAAATATGAATGCCAAAAATATTGACAAGTTTAAAAGTTATTGAATTCCGCACGCTATAAAATATCGAAAGCTCTCTTAAAACTATTCTCGCAAGCTTCACAAATACATCCCCAACACAAAATAATCATTGGCCACTTATAACGTCCTCAGGGGGATTGTTTTGTAACTATAAACGAGATATTGTTGTCGATACCACCCCTAACTAGATGAAAACTTCCACCGTTTTTTGCTTATTATTGTATGTGTTTTTTTACTTGACTTTTCTTTAATGGCTTTTGAGGGCCACCATCGATTTATGATAAGCCAGTATAAAAATATAAAGTAACATCCATTAAAAATTAATGGTAAAGCTGAAACAGAAAAACTAACTCAATATTTAGATTTAGCTCAATCAATACCAAGGGGAAAATTAACTCAACAATAATTGTTCCTATTGTATCGGTGACAAGACCTGTCACCAGCGGACAGCCTCGCCCAACATCTCAAATCAAATCAAATCAAAATAAGCTTTATTCAAATATACAATTTCAGGCACTTTTGAATCGTCAAGCATCAATATGATTAATGAAGCTATAACTGGTTCGGAATGTTGCTCTTACCGAGAAGAACCAGCAAGAAACTCGGCGGTCAATCTTTTAAATATTTTCAATTATACATAAACCGCTGTCTTGTATGAAGCTGAAAGGATTTTCAAATCCAGGTTTTCTTATCATCCAAATAATCTTCAATTTTGTATTATCCTTTATCTATAAGCATATTTTTTACACTTAATTGGAATCTTTCTTGTACACTGGTCTAGAATGGATTGAGGAATTTAATTATAGAAGCGAATAACGAGACCAACAAATGAGTTGCTAACTCTGCTGAGTCGCGACGCAGGTATCACAAGCTGTTTATGAAAGGATGTGTTTTAAAGGATTCGGTTACATGCATACAAACATATACTCGTATTGTACAGGTGAGTCTAATATAAAGCGTGTAAAAACTCCGCTTATATATTTGCAGTCCCGACACGGCGATGTAACTACTCAAGTAGCGAACCCCATAGCTGTACCATCGCAGAGACCTCAATACATTTCTTAATATATCAATTAAGATAGCGCGCAAGGCTGTTGCGGTAATTAATAATATAAAACGATAAGGTTTAAAGGCGGGGAATATGCAAGGCGCGAGCTCTCCTGCTACGTGATCCAGATACCGGGCTAGGGTTGACTTGGATATCTTTAAATATTTACAACTACAACAAAAAAAAGCTGTGATATCTCAGCGTTGAGACCGTGTGACTCTCTAGAGACGATCATAGGTTCAAACCCCGGGCAGGCACCAGTAAGTTTTTCTATTCAAACTCCAAACCATGTGCCGTGCCGCCTGGGAGCTGTGAAAGCCCAACGGTGAGACCGAGCGACTCTTTCGAGGGGAACACGAGTTCAAACTCGGGCAGGCACGAATAAGTTTTTCTGTTAAAACTTGTGTCTAATTGATGATTACAATTTATCACATGCTTCTCGGTGATGGAGAACATCGCGAGGAAACCTGCATATTCTTAGAGAATTCTAGGGATATGTGTAACCTACGAATCCGCATTGGAGCAGCGTGGTAGGTCTTAGCTCCAACCCTTCTCTCCATAAACAGAGAGAAGTAGACCTATGCCTAGCAGTGGGATAGTTACAGGCCGTTACTTACAACTACAACCCGCAATTTTAGTAGCATCAGCTGATGCGTTTGGTTACTTTTAATAATCAATAAGTGTTTTTACCTGTTTCTAAAAGAAAATTTAAGCGTACATGTAACCTTATAACGTTTTGATAGAGCTTTTGCCTAGGGACTTTATTGTTCTATGTTAGTCTGGAGTATCAATTTCTATTAATCATCTATACTAATACTAATATATCCGCCGTGTGGTATCCGGCTGAGTAGAATGAGAATCCCTCATGACACCGAGGTGTAAAAGGCGACTAAGGTAAGTTAACCCACCGTGTGGTATGCGGTTCATTAGAATAGACCCACCCTCTTTCTTACCGACGGGTCGTAAAATACGACTAAGTTAAGTTGACGTCAGGCAGGCGGCCGGTCGTAAAATACGTAGCCAAATCATGTGACAACATGTTTGTAACATGTTATGCCGACCCCACTTAGAGTGGGATAAGGGCAGGAGGATGATGATGACTAATACTATTATATAAAGCTGAAGAGTGTGTTTGTTCGTTTGAACGCGCTAATCCCAGGAACTACTACACCGATTTGAAAAATTCTTTGAGTGTAAGATAGTCCATTTATCGAGGAAGGCTACAAACTATATAACATCACGCTAAGATAAATAGGAAAGAAGCAGCGATAAAAAATATTGCGAAAACGGCAAAATTTAAAGCTTTCCTTGCGTGCACTAAGTAAACGGTGAAAGTTATTGAAAAATTATGTATTACAAAATTATTCCCCTTTAAAAGTTTTAAATAAAAGTCCGTGACAGCATATGTCTAGCTTTTAAGGTTAGCCCACTTTAACCGTAATAAATATAAGTATTACTGTTTACTCAAATAATAAGACTGCACTCCACGCGAACGAAGTTGCGTTTAAAAGCTAGTCTATTAATATGTAAAGAAAAAGCTCTGATTTTAAAAGTTGAATAAAATATTTCATCAGGAAGCATCATCAGGATCTCCTGATGATTCTCGTTCCTGATGAGACTTTACGACAAAATCACAACGCAGTCGGTTACGGGGCGAAATGATCGTACAGATTGTCGTAGTGAATGTGTGTAGTGCTAGTGTAATTTGTTGTTGGTAGAGATATTTATCTAATTTTCTTATTAATTATTTTATTGTGCAAATTCAAAGATTTTTGAAAATTTTCTTTCTCAATGTTGCCACAACCCTTGCCGCCGCGAATCTTGCTCTAATAAAATATTAAGTGCGCGCTTAAACATCTATGCTCGCGAGTAACGACTGGCAACACCTTCTGAATACAAGAGCGGAGATAAACGGAGATAAGAGAGTGAGGCTGGGGGTAGTACCTAGCACTTGAATTGAGGCTTGAGTTATTTTGAACCTTTTAATTTTTAACCTAGCCGATATCTTATAATTAACCTGCACTTTAAATATAAATACATATATGGGACACACACACGGTCGTCCGTCCCCAAAGTAAGTAACTTAATACTTGTGTTATGGGTAATGGACAACTGGTAGATATCTATACTTATTATAAAACAAAGACACAAAAAGCTGTCTGTCTGTATGTAATCGATTTTCTCAAAATCTGCTGAATCATAAATAATAAATAAAATAATAATAAATATATGGGACATTTACACACACGGTCGTCCGTCCCCAAAGTAAGTAACTTAATACTTGTGTTATGGGTGACGGACAACTGATAAATATACTACATATATAATTTTAAATACATACTTAAAAACAAATATACACCGAGGCTCGAAGAACCAACAAATTGTTTATAGAAAGTGTTGGCCCACGGCGGCAATAGAACCCGCGACCCGCGGAGCTGAAGGTAGGCTCACTACCAACTGCGGCAACGATTTATATAATATCTATAGGTATTATTCTAATTTATACGATTTAATTTTCTTCAGTAGTTCTTCTTTTAATTTTGTTATTTAATCAAGTTGTATACGTGATTTCATTTGCACCAACTTAAACGTTCAAGTAGAACCTTTATTAATTTATAATATGTTCCCTGTACTTTGTATTATTATTTTGAATTATTTTGCTTTATTTACATTTAATGTTAAGGTGGATGTGTAGTGTGAAAAGACGATAAAATACGAAATGATTATATATGGCGAAGTCTGGAAGTTGCGTCCACTATTAAAAAGACGAGAAGTGCAACATTAAGATAATGAGGAGGGATGAAAATCATGTGACCAAAAGAGTGTCGAGTATGAATGTGGATGGAATAGTGACTAGAGGGAGGTCTAAAAAGAGATGGTTGGATTGAGTGAAGTATGACATGCATATAAAAGGAGTATCGCCAGAATTGACGAATGATACGAGAGAGTGGAAGAAAAAAACATATTCTGCCGACTTTACTTATAGTGAAGTGAGTTCGAATTCAAATTCAAATTTAAAATGTTCTTTTATTCAAGTAAACTTGTAAACAAGTGCTTTTGAATCGTCAACTCTACTGCCGGTTCGGAAAGCTGTTCTACCGAGAAGAGCCATCAAGAAACTCGGCTGTTGCTCTTTTTAAAGAATAATTCTTATCACTAATTACATGTAATCATTATTGTCTTGTACGGGGTCGAAAAGTAGCTATATCCACGAATTCTCGTCTAAGTAATCCTCAACAGTATAATAGGTTTTCCGTATCAGCGTCTTTTTAATAGTGTTTTTACAGGACAGGGCAGGAGAATAATAAATAATTTAATATAATTTATCATTATAACTCCCATAAAGTTCTAGTTCTAAGAACATTAAAATTGAAAGCCACTTCAGAAGTGGGATGGAATATAAAATAAGAACCGCAGTACCTCAAACGGCACCACAATTTATATCAGCAATAAATCGGTTATATCGCTAACGGAATCAGATTCGCCGCGTCGCCTCCTATCTACCAAAGTTTGATAATAAATACGCGGGATCTGCATAACTCGAATGTACGCGGAGTTCCTCTTTGATATGTACCGCGGATGTCGCGGATGTAGTGCCCGCCAGATTTGGTATTTATTTATATATTTATTTAGGAATGTTTTTGAGAAAGGTGCCAGTTACAGGGGAGGGTTTTTTACAGATTGTAATAGCCATGAGTGATGAAGTTCAGTGCGGGTAACAAAATTTAAAGAACAGATAATTAAACATTTAAACGAGCCTGTGTTGATTATTTCCATACTCATTTTTTGCCATTAAACGCAAATACATGAATATTAAATTGAACGCCTTGTGGTATCCGGTAGAATAGAATAGACCACCCTCCTTTCTTACCAAGGTGTCGTAAGAGGCGACTAAGGTAAGTGCCGTGTGGTATCCGGCTGCATAGAATAGACCACCCTCATTTCTTACTGAGGTGTCGTAAGACGCGACTAAGGTAAGTTGACGTCAGGCAGGCGGCCAGTCGCAGAATACGTAGCCAAATCATGTGACAACATGTTTGTAACATGTTATGCCGACCCCACTTAAAGTGGAATAAGGGCAGGAGAACGATGATGATGACATGAATATTAAATTGAAACGATATTGCTAGCATTAGTTAATAACGCCCCCCTAGAGTATCATACATTTGTAACACTATATCATATTTATATAGTTGTATTGGAATACGTTCGTGTGTGTGTTTGTGTAATAAATATATTTTTATAAACCAACTGGACTTAAGTTTATGGCCTCAAGATCAAGATAAGCAAATTTTGAAATTGTTAAAATTACACTATACACAATAAAAAATTACCACCATGTCTGTTTAAATTCGGGTAAGGGATGATTTCAATGGTTTCACGTATTTCGATCTATTTCGGTTAAAATTCGGGTTCGAAACTAATCGGGCTAATCCGATAAAATTAGACGTGAGTATAGCCGGTATCTATATTAACTATGAATAATACTCACGATAGATAAAATTAAAAAAAAGAAAGGATAATTTTCATAGCGATCAGATTTTCAATATGCAGTGCTAAGCAATAGGCGCTACGTAATACATAGCGAAAAGAAACTGACTTAACTTAGAATAGAATAGCTTTATTCACTCACACAGTTTACACACGTAGACGAGCAATACTAACACAAATTATATAAAAAATATATTTAGAATGTGTTGTTCCAAAGAAAAGGTTCTGGCTTAGCTTAGTGTTGATGGTAAAAGAATATTAAAAGCACTAATGAACATTTAAAGGATAAAAATGTTTGGATTTCAAAATCTTTTCAGCTTCAAACAAGACTGCAGTTAATGTACATAAATTTAAAATTTATGTTTGAAAAATTGACCAAAAAAAAACCAAAGAAAAATTGTAAAAAGTTTACTTGAATAAAGATTATTTTCATTTCATTTGATTTGACTGATATTCTACCGGATCCCTGTCGAGGGAAGTCCGTATATGAAATAATTTTCTGAATATGTTCAGTCATCAGTCGGAATTTTAACTACAAATAAAATAAACATACCGCATCCATTCTTTCCAGCATCACCATATTAAATCTAGATGGTTGAACATAAGAGAGCTAGTACGGGACCCTCTTCCGGCGCAAGTCTCGCTAGACAACTGTTTGTTTGTCTGCACGTTACGCGGAACTCATATACATACGTATTGCGAGTTACGGGCCCGTTATCTGACTTCTATGTGACTTGATGAAGTTCTTGTTGCTAATAGGAACTGGGGTATGGTAATGAGATTTGGTAACCTCTAAGCGCAGTGGTTTGAAGATTGTGAACCATTTACTTTTAACTGTCTCGTTATGTTTGGAAGTAATAATAAAATTACCTTGCTAAAATTTGCATAGCAGGGAAACGGCGTCAAGACCTGGAGCTGCGGCGAAAGAATGCATCTCTAATGGAGAGTTCAACGGCTATTTGCAGTCAAAATCCTAGGGCCATGGAGTCAAAGTGCAAATTTTTTTTTAACACCTCGGTTAATTGCCTTTTCAGGTGACTGGCAGAGTGGTGAGGCTGGCTCCTTTTTGCACAAAGAATCAACCTAGATTCGACGCGGAAACGCTGCCAGCATTCTTGGGACCATTCCACGTGGGCATGATTTGTATATTACTAGCGTGTAAATAATTTAAAATAGACATAACTTGTACATTTGACTTTAATACTAAGCGTTCGATATATGTATACATAGAGATTATTATTACAAATATATTTATAAAGTACATAGATTTCAATGATATATTTATGAAAAGGACAATAGAATCCAGTTTTCCAGAAAGGTCCAAGGCAAGGCAGGCAATATGGCGGTCGAGCAGCGCCACCCAATATGGGTATTACATATTTTATCTACAGTCTTTCATATTTCCATCTCGCAGCTTTTATTGGTACACGGAGTTAGCTGCGACTAGATATGGCAGCACAGGTGAGAAACCTACTAAGTAAGTACATAGTTTTTCGTTATTTTTTCTTTCTTTCCATATATCTCAAAGGTTGACTCGAAGAGATCCCTTTTAGGGATAAGTCCGCCTTATTAGATGCGCTACTTTATTTTTTCTTTTTGCATTACGAACTTTATGGAAGTACAATAAAGAAATAAATAAATTATAAATTATATTAAAGTTTAATAATTAAAAATAACAGCTAAAAAAATTTATTCAAACGCATTTTTTACGAAAACGTTTAAACTTTCTAATAAAAAACGGTTTTTCAATGCAAGAACAAGTAACATCTATTGATAACTTACAGAATGCTTATTTGGAATAAATATGAAAAAAAGGTCAATAATCGTGGCAAGAACTACCTTTTAAAGTCGACTGAAATTTCATTGTTATCGGATCAGTAGTTTTAAAGATTAGCGTAAACGAACGTCGTGAAACGGGATTTTTATATAAAAAGATAACTTTTAAACCCCGCCGTGTGGTATGCGGCCGAGTAGAATAGACCACCCTCACCCCTTTGCGAAAGTGTAATACAATGGCTAATTTTCGTATTAAATTAAAATTACACTTATTGAGCCTTCAAAAAACTGCCTAAACGGTTATTTCATGTTAGCCTCAATGTAACTCATGTATTTTTGATTTATAACTATTTTATTCATAACTTAAGCTTGACAATGCAACTGTTTTAATTTATTTTGATTTATTTAATTTTCTTTAATTATTTATATTTTTGTTATAATTTTACCTGTTATATTTGATACTTCTAGTTTACACTTCATTTTATTTTTATGCTTATATTTGTTATCGTGTCTAGTTTTATTTACATTTATATTTATATTAAAGAGATTTTTTTTATATCACTCGGGCAGCGGCTGAAAACCAGCGCCGTGTGTTATTAGCCCTAGCAATGACTTGCTGTGTGCCCTTTCTGTAAATTTTTAATTGCAGAATAAATATGTTCATTTCATTTTCATTCATTTCTTTTCATTTCATTCATTTCTTACCGAGGTGTCGTAAAAGGCGAATAAGGTAAGTTGACGTCAGGCAGGCGTCTGGTCGTAAATTACGTAGCCAAATCATATGACCATGTTTGTAACATGTTGTGCCGCTTAGAGCGGGATAGGGGCAAGAGGATGATGATAACTTTTAAACCAATGCTCAGCTAAAAGTTTTATATTCGTGTCAGGATCCGATGTTTTTACCTCGCCCGCGGCGCTGAGGTAATCGAGGGGCGGAGTCGCCCGTTAAACTATACTACGGACATCTCATTTGCGCACTGAATATGCTAATAGCATATTTGAGTTCCAGCTATATTGGATACGTTTGCGAACTAATCTAAACATCATTTGGTTAAAAATAAAGAGGTTTCATTTACGAATAACTATGTATGTACAAATGAAATAATATCTGAGATAAATATAATAAATCAAATACAATAAAAGTTTATATACAAGGCTCACAATAACAAAAAATGTTTTATCCGTTACAACACCTCTGCCGCTTCAGGTTAAGGAGTTAGCCAGCACATTTAATCATATTAGCGAAGAAACGCATAAAATTTCCAACATTCTTGTGATCATTCCACGTGAGCATGATTTGTATAGTACTAGCGTTTAATTTAAGATAAATATAACTTGTATATTTTGGTTGTAAGTCAAATCAAATCAAATCAACTCAAAATAATCTTTATTCAAATAAGCCATTTCAGGCACTTTTGAATCGTCAATCATCTTTTAAATATTATATTATTTTCAATTATACATTATTAAACCGCTGACTTGTATGATGCTGAAAGGATTTTCAGATCCCCGCATTTCTTCGTGCAAATAATTTGCAATACGTTAAAGCAAATAACTATAAGTAAATAATAAAATGTTATTGTGATGACATTACTGACTATGGGCCTCAAAAGAATACTTGGAGTCGCTCAGCGGGCGATTAAATCGGGCGTGATTAAATCAGAAATGAGGAGATCCGTAGAAGAACAGTCACCGATATAGCTCAGGGTGTCGCTAAACTGAAGTGGCGACGGATGGCGCACATAATGCGGAGAAGCGATAGGCTCTCGATAGGGTCTCAAGGTTTTGGAATGACGATCCCGAAAACCGCAGTGTTGGTAGACCCCCTAGGAGGTAGACTGATGACCTCAGAGGTCGCAGGGAGCGGCTGGATCCAGGCGGCATAAGATCGTGTGGTATGGAAATCCCATCAAGAGACCTATGCCCCGCACTAGACGTTCATCTTAGACAAAGAATAATAAAATGACATCTATATTTATTATAAAACAAAGTCCCAAAAAGTTGTCTGTCTGTATGCAATTGATTTTTTCGAAATCTACTGAACGGATTTTTGTGCGGTTTTCACCAAAAGATAGTGCAATACTTCTGGATGGTTTAGGTAAATATTACGGTATTACGTAAATTGTGATGAGAGATCGAGTAGTTGTTAAAAAACTTGCTCGCTGGGAGCTTTAGTCGCGTGTACTGCGTAAACCAGCAGAGATACGCTAATGTAATGTAATAGAGAATTGTAAATCTATAAAAATACTACAAAAAAGTTTGCGATAGCATGTCTCTGTCTCTTATGGTTAACTCACAATAACTAAGTTTATGTTTACAATTTGAATTCGAGAAAAAAAAAATTACCTACGCTGATTTCCACGCAGGCGAAGCCGTTGTTGGCACAGCTAGTTGTTTCTATAAACAGCTTTGGAAATCGAACATAAATCTGAACGTTTCAACTATATTTTCTCGGATCGGTGATATCTTTCAAACAATATGCAAGTCCAATCCATTGCGAAAGCCCGTATGTTCGATAAATATGGTAAACACAGACAGGAATATGCCTTTAAGTGATTAGGTCGGCGAAACAATATCCCTAATGCTCTTGTCGTGTTCGGGTGTTTGTACCCTATGATATGCAAAAAGAATAAGATGTCGCTATGATATAAAGTGGCTCGAAAAGATTGTATAAGTCCAATGTCCGTTGCAAAAGTAACATTGATCAAAAACTACAGAAACCATATTGCATGTTTCATGTAGAACGTTGACCACCCCAATCAAATGCCTGGTATTCATTATCAATAACTTATATGTTATAAGAATTATTCTTAAATTGCGACCAGCTATGTACTAGACGATATTATAATCTAAGTTTGTTCACCATAGTCAATACAAAACTGTACTATTTATTTTTTAAAAGAGTGACCGCCGAGTTTCTTGCTGGTTCTTCTCGGTTAGAGCACCTTTCCGAACCAGTTGTAGCTTCAATTTAATTTTAATTTGACGATTCAAAAGTGCTTGTAATAGGCCAATTTGAATAAAGACTTATTTGAATTTGAATTTGAATTTGAATTCTTTGAAAAGAGCAACCGCCGAGTTTCTTGCTGGTTCTTCTCGGTAGGAATAGCTTTCCGAACCAGCAATAGAGTTGACGATTCAAAAGCACTTGTTTACAAGTTTCCTTGAATAAAGAATATTTAGAATTTGAATTCGAAATTGAATATAACCTAAAGGTATATTGCACTTTACATACAAGTAACCTAGATTGGCAGAATTAAGCTGTGATAGCCTAGCGGTGAGACCGTGCGACTCTCTAGAGACGACATAGGTTCAAACCCCGGGCAGGCACCAATGAGTTTTTCTATTAAAACTTATGTGTCTAATTGAAAATTGCAATTCATCACACGCTTTTCGGTGAAGGAAAACATCGTGAGGAAACCTGCATATCTCTAGAGTATTCTGTTGATATGTGTAACCTACCAATCCGCATTGGTGCAGCGTGGTAGGTCTTAGCTCCAATCCTTCTCTCCAAAAACGGAGAGAGGAGGCCTTAGCCCAGCAGTGGGCATAGTAACACTTTACTTACTTTACTTTTTTTTACTAACCTAGATTGATAATGCAATGGTTTATAATTCAATATGTACATATATAGGGATCATATTTTAAAGTTTCCCGTCATGTATTATCTGTTTCAGCCCTAGCATATTTCATCGAGCCATCGCCGCCTGCTGGCGGTATTATTCTGGGAAAAAATTAATTTCATTTAATTTGTATGTGCGTCTGATATATTTTATAAAAAATTATATATAAGTGGGTACTTAGTTAATTATTAGCCGTGTTGTATCCGGCAGAATAGAATAGACCACCCTCATTTCTTACAGAGGTGTCGTAAAAGGCGATTAAGGTAAGTTGACGTCAGGCAGGCGGCCGGTCGTAAAATACGTAGCCAAATCATATGACAACATGTTTGTAACATGTTGTGCCGTGATGAGAATGATGATGAAATAAAGTATAATTATAATAAATAAAAACTTTCAAATGACAAAACCTTTTTATTTAGTGTTTAGTGAGTGTTCTTTACTGTAACTGTTATTTCATATAATACGTTTTCATTAAACATTATGTCTTCAGACATCAGAAATAAACATAGGTCAATGGAAATAAGTAATTATTTACATTTAGGTCGAGTTTAATTACTCATAAGTCCAAAAATAATTGTACGGGCTAACACGTACATTTTACTATTTTATTATTATTATTCATTAAATTATTTTGTTAGGATCGGCGGTTTTAACAAAGAAATCTGTCACAATTTTGTTCAATGAAATTTTAAAGTAACGCTAGCATCTATAAAATTTTAATCATTAATCGTTTATATAGCTTAATTTTTAAAGTAGAGTTCAAACAGAGAATCAAATCTATCAATTGTCTCAATTATTTTGTCTTGTTTTTATTGAAAATAGGTTAGTGTTTTTAAAAACAACGGTTGCTGGAAATAATAATTATGAATCTAAGATATACTATATCATACGGTATCAATATAATTTTTTTATTCTAACGATATTACTTCGAGATGGCATTATGTTTATGTTCCAGTAATAGCGCAGTGCGCTCGGCCGGCCGTTAGCATCGTTTTGATTGAGATTTATACAACAATTGTGCAAAGGGCATTCCATTATGCCATTTAGTTTATTAAATCCTACTAATATAATAGAGGCAAAAGCTTGTGTGTTCTTTTGTACTGCATTAGTGCTTCAACGGCTTAAGGATGTACATTTATTTTTTTTCCTAGAGGAGGGAAAATTCTTAAGGATAAAGAATCATTTTGAATCATCAACTATGTTGCTGATTCGGAAAATTGATCCTAATGAAAAAAACTACTAAAAAGGCGTTTACTCCTGTCAATTACAGACTATGACGATGATACATGCCGTCTGTTTGAACAGACCTTAACGTGTACAAATCCTGATTACGAAATTACTTCTGAAATTTGTTTGAAGACAATCCAAATTATGATTTATGGTCGAGGAAAATATTATAAAATGCTGAGATTTCGTTGATATAATTAAATTGGACAAAGAAACGCAGTGAAGCTGTCAGCGCTTGCAATGGCACAAGGAGCTAGGAAGTATGATATAATTGATGTTGTATATATAATAAAAGCTAACGTTTTTATTAAGGAAGTGTTGAAGTGCCCAATATAGTTAGTAAAAATTGATCAATAAATAAATAAAATAAATTTAAGTACTTAAATACCATCACACTGTTGAGCGAAAGCTTTCACTTTCTTTAGGCTCTATTTGAAGGTCTTCACTAACGACATTTTTGTTTCTGTTAATACATTTTTTTTAATATTTAGGGTTGCAGAGGTTCTAGATTTTAATATTAGTTAGTATAGAAATCATCATTCTCCTGCCATTATCTCACTCTTAGTGGGGCGGCACAACATGTTATAAACATGTTTCACAATAATTTGGCTAGATATTTTGCGACCAGCCGCCTGCCTGATGTCAACTCACCTAAGTCGCTTTTACGACACCTCATTAAGAAATGATAGTCGCCATTTAAGACACCTCGGTAATCAATGAGGGGTGATCTATTCTACTCAGCCGGATACCAAAAATATAATGACTAAAAAAAATTATTTAAAGAATTGTTTACTGCACACCAAGTAATTAACAGAAAAAAAAGTAAATACAGAAGTACACTGGCTGTATTATCTAAAAAGCGATCTTTGGCAGACAACTTCTATGTTAAAGAACTTGGATTACTCATATTACATGGACTGGCTCGTTGGCGCAGTGTGTAGTGCGGGTTCGATTCCCGCCCAGGGCATTTTCTATAAACAATTTGTTGGTTCTTCGAGCCTGGATATTTGTATTTAAGTATATATTTAAAATTATATATGTATATATTTACCAGCTGTCCGTCACCCATGACACAAATATTAAGTTACTTACTTTGGGGATAGACGACCGTGTGTGTAAGTGTCCCATATATTTATATTATTATTTAGATTATATAAAACTCGTATAAATAGCGCATCCATTTGTTTTAATCTCTAAATAGACCAATTTAGTAGATTGTGCGATGTCACAACGAACTGTCACATATGCCAACAGGATCGCTCCAGTTTTGGCAATATGAACTGGACGCGAATTTTTAAGAGATTCTGAACATTCAAAAATAAAATTGGTTTTATACGTCGAAAACTTTTCTACGGCACAATTTTTCTTAACGATTACTGCAAAAAATGTTGAGATAGTTATTTTTCAAACGTAATAATAAAATTATTTTGCTATAATCCGCGATACAGTAAATAGAAAATATATATAGTGCTAAATGTATAGTGGACTATACGTTTTTTTCATACCCGTTACATGCAGGATTCGTAAAAACATATGCACAAACCTCCACCACTTCCACCACAATACACAAGCACTACACAGGTTCACTATCACAAACTCAACAATCGTTTCGCCCCGCAACCGAAGCATCATCAGGAGATAGACTCCACGACAAAATCGCAAAGCGAAGCGTTATGCAAACAAGCATTGTTATATAGTAATCGGTTCATCCCCACCTTTACCTCTGAACACGTGCAATAAGCTTGAACTTGAAACATTTATTTGATCGTTAATGAGGGTGCCATTGTTATGCTTAATGATTTCTAATTGTTCCAAAATATTCAATTTTAAGCTTTTTTTTTCACAGTTATTTTTCATCAATGCAATCATTAAATCCCTAGTTAATAACTTAATAGTTCTGAACCACTTACCCGATAATATAAATGAATAATAAATTAAATATATATCTTTTAAGTATACGCGACTTGGTTCGCATCGTATTTGGTTTTAAAATTCCCTCAATTATATGAAATAGTAAACTATTTCATGATCCTGACCTAAAAACGCGATTTTTTTAAAATTGCGATAAGACGCAATATTACCAAATTTCATTAATATTAGACTAATCCGCTGGCGCAGATGGCAGTAACGTTGACTACAGCTCCGCAGATTAGGGATTTGATTACCTACGGGGTAACATTTCTATGTAAAATCTGTTGGTTCTTTGACAAAACATAAATACACCCAGTATTTATGTATCTAATATGCATTTAGCATAAATGTATATATTTACCGGTCGTGTCACCCATCAAAGAATTAAGTTTGGGGACGGGATATCATAATTCTCCTGCCCTCATCTCATACTAAGTGGGGTCGGCATACATGTTTTACATGTTGTAACATGATTTGGCTAGGTGTTTTACAACCGGTCGCCTAACTGACGTCAACTTACCTTAGTCTACTATTCTACTCAGCCGGAGACCACACGGCACTTTGGGGACGGGATATATTATAAAAAAAACAGTGCTTCCACGGATGAGGCAGTAAATCATAACAGACAGACTGACTTTTGCATGACATTAGTGATGATTATGTATAAAGATTCTATCGACATTGATTTCCAATAATTTTTTCCAAACTTTTTGGCCAGTGATGTGTGAATAATATAAAAATGCGAGATTGTTCGTTACTCCGTAACAAATGGACCGTATCAAAGCAAAACTGACCTAAACGTATTTCCCGACGCGCTGTGAATCATATTTCATTATGTAATGAAATGCGTTCAAATCTTGCACGGACGAACGCACTGTCCTTAGAAAACGCAAACTTTTATACCTTTGTTTATCATACTGACGGGCTTTCGCGTTTATAATATTGGTATGGATGCAAAATTCTGTGTGTCTGCGAAAATTTGGTACAATTTAAACTTACTTTGCTATTTAACAATTGTAAATGGTACAATTGAAACTTAATTTAAACTTGCTTTGCGATTTTGTCATGGAGTCTATCTCCTGATGATGCAAACATTAACAAATTATGCGCGAATATTCTAGCAATGTTCGCGCACAACTATGCACATTGTGTGCACGTGCAGTGCAAGAACTTTGTACACAAGGTTTGTAAACAAATATGCTGCACACAGGTGGAATTCTACCTTGACGAAAACCGGTCGTTTATTAAAACGCCGCGTTCCGCAATAATCGTGCGTAGCCCGCCCCAGCCATTAGCGGATGACTCTGGACCGCATCCATCATACGCAGCCAATTCATTATCACCACTCGGCGCAGATTGTGCACAAACCTAACTATTTTTTTTTATATTTATATATTTACCTTAACCAACTTAACCATTTAAGTAACCTTGATAATGGATGTTTTTTACCTATTCTCAAAATTTAGTCTTAAGCTAAAAAAGTAAAGTTACGACCTGTTAATATCACCACTCCAATGCGGTCTGGTAGGTTTTATAATAAAACTAATATATCCCCTAATTGACATTAGCAATTTCTCACGCACTTTTCGCGAGGAAACCTGCAAATTTGTTGAAAATTCTGGGGTTCTGACCTACCAAACCCCATAAGAGCAGGATGGTAGGTCTTAGCCCCCAAGTGAGAGAAGTTTATGGAAATAGGTATTCTTACTTTGTCTTCACAGTATATTTTTAGCAATTTATAATAATAATAATAATAATAATAAAGTATTTATTCAACTAAAAATTACCACAACAACTTAAAAATAATTTTACAGTAAGGAAAAGTAAATCTAAGACAAGTAAGCAAATAAACATAAAAATGTGCATAATGTTTGTGCATAAGAATATACATATTAGAATAGACCACCCTCATTTCTTACCGAGGTGTCGTAAAAGGCGACTAAGGTAAGTACGTCAGGCAGGCGGCCGGTCGTAAAATATGTAGCCAAATCATGTGACAACATGTTTAACATGTTGTGCCGGCCTCACTTAGAGTGGGATAAGGGCAGGAGAATGCATAAGAATATACATAATCATAAAAAGATTGGCGATGTATATAATACACAAAGTAGGAACCGACATAAGCTTGCGGTTTCTACTTTATGCCTTGCGAAATTAAAAAAGGCGTTTGTGGGTTTAAGTATAAGATTCTATAATCGAATTCCGTAATCGATTTTATCTTTACCACTACAGCAGTTTAAAAGTGCTTTTAAAGGGAGGCTGATACAAAAAACCTACTATACTATTGAGGATTATAAAGAAGAATACGTGGATTTAGCTACTCCTCTAGAGGAGTTTCTCTACCCTGTAGAGTGATAACACAAGTACAAGATACAAGATAGTAATAATCAAATGTAACTAGTTATAAGAGTTTTATTTGAAAAGAGCAACCACTGAATCTCTTGCTGGCTCTTCTCGCTAGGAACAGCTTTCCGAACTAGCAGTAGATTTTGATGATTCAAAAGCACTTGTTTGCAAGTTTACTTGAATAAAGAATATTTTGAATTTGAATTTGAATGTATTGTTTAAGCATGGGAGCGTTGGAGTTAAGACACACCACACCGCTCCAAAGTGGACTGGTAGGTTACACATATTCCCAGAATTCTCTGAAACATGTAGGAGGCATGCAGTACGATTTTGTCGTGGAGCCTATCCTCCTGATGATGCTTGGGTTTCGGGGCGAAACGATCGTAGAGATTTTGGTGGTGGTTGTGTGTATTGCTTGTGTGCATTGTTGCTGGTTGAGGCATCTTGGGATACTTGTGGTGACTTATCCTGCATGTGTAAGGTATGTGAATTTTTCCTGCTTCATACACTTAGCATTACATACATTCTCTTAACAAACGTGCATAGCTAAGTAGTTATGTTATAGTTTCTGTAATATGGAATTCCGCAAAGTAACGCCTGCTTGTATAAATCATTTAACTATCTAATACATAAGAGTTATAGAAAAACTTAATGCCTGCCCGGGGTTAAAACCCATGCTCTATCGAGACAGTCGCACGGTCTCACCCCTGGGCTATCCTAGCTCTTTATGTAGCCTATATGTAACGATTTGATTATCCCAAATTTATATAATATTGGTCTAGTTGAATTAACCTTTAAAGCAGAACAAACACACAGATTTAATGCCCAGATTTAATGACCCATTTAGTATTAGTAAAGATATTTGTTTCTCTCACGTAAGATTTTATAGAAAAAATCATTTTCCCCATCTGTTTTTCGGTTTGGCTGGGAAATAAAAAATAAATATTTTCTGTTCCACAACAGACCCTAGGCGAGTCGAGATTGCAATATGCAAATACCGTGTTTAACTTCGACAACTGCTATAGCATGTATTGGATATGAGATTTACAGGAATTGAAATTGAAATTCAAAATATTCTTTATTCAAGTAAACTTGTAAACAAGTGCTTTTAAATCGTCAACTTTACTGCTGGTTCGGAAAGCTGTTCCTACCGAGAAGAACCAGCAAGAAACTCGGCGGTTGCTCTTTTAAAATATAAATATAAAACTAGTTACATTTAGTTATTTCTGTCTTGTACAGGGTAGAAGTGCAACTATATCCACACAGCCTTACCATCTAAGTCATCTTCAACAGTATATGAAGTAGGCTGTATCAGCCTCTTTTTACTTTTCGTGTGGCAACCTGCATATTAGATGTAGAAAATTCTGGGGATCTGACCAACGAATCTCCGTTAGAGCAGCGTGGCAGGTCTCAGCCCCAATCCTTATCTACAAAAAAAGGAGATAGGCGGCCTAAGCCCAGCAGTGAGATAGTAACAGACTGTTACTATCTCACGATTACTATATAACCATGCTTGATGGGAAAATGTTTCGCTTTGCGATTTTATCGTGGAGTCTATCTCCTGATGATGCTCCGGTTGCGGGGCGAAACGATTGTTGAGTTTGTGATACGGTTTGTGTTAGTGAACGTGTGTAGTGCTTGTGTATTGTGGTGGCAGTAGTGGAGGTTTAGTGCATGTGTTTTTACGAATCCTGCATGTATCGGGTATGGAAAACCGGATAGTCCACTATACATTTAGCACTATATATATTTTCCATTTACTTTATCGCGGATATATGGATCTCCGCAAAGTAACGCTGAATTCTATAAATTATTACTTTTAATGTTTTACCAATAAGCTTGGCTATCACAGCTTACAATCATTAAATTTCATAGTAATACCGTTACAACGAAAAGCATCGTGTTTAATATTTATGAGTTCGCAAAACGCATCAGCCTGCGGTTTGTTTAATAACATTGTTTTTAAACGACAATTTGTTGGGGAACGAACCCTTTAGGCTATGACCGGGGTCGCTAGGGTTGGCACTAACCACAAAAATTAACATGCAGTGCAGAGTAATGAGAGATATATGTAGACCTTAGCATCTCTATGTTCATATACAATATCGCTTAAATTAGTGTAATGTTTATAAAAAAATATCCAGGTAGCTCGACGAAGTATGATTTATTTATTTTTTATTTTATATTTTAAAAATATACATGTACAAATTATTGTGTCCCTGGCTCCCAAGCTAGTTTAAACTGTATTTTGGGAACCAGGGTCCACATTCACTTGTTTTAATTTACATATCACTTACTTACCTAAAGGTGTAAAAAATTACAATAAAAATATAAAAAAAAAAAATTAAAATTAAAATAAAAAGAACAACATTTTTAGATTATTAAGGTAAGGTAAAAAAAAAAGTAAAGTAAATTAAAGTAACGGCCTGTTACTTTCCCACTGCTGTACATAGGCCTGCTCTATCCGATTTTGGTAGGGTTGGAGCTAAGACCTACCACGCTGCTCCAATGCGGATTGGTAGGTTACACATATCTCCAGAATTCTCTAGAGATATGCAGATGTTTTCCTTCATCGTGAAAGCGTGTGATAAATTGCAATTATCAATTAGACACATAAGTTTCAATAGAAAAACTCACTGGTGCCTGCCCGGGGTTTGAACCCATGATCGTCTCTAGAGAGTATGTTAATTTTATGTACTTTTTTAAATGATTTTTTATAATATTTCATAGTGAATTAATTGATTTTGACTCTAGAGAGAATTAAAGTTGATCACAAAATGCCTCATCCGAAGACATTTTAAAAATTAAGAGTAAATAAGTATAGAATGAAATTAGTCTTAAATAATCATTTGGTAACTATAAGCCACAAGTTCACTAATTATTCTTTACTTTATATCAATTCAGTACATACAATTGTATAGAAATAATAAATAAATAATAATAACTTTATTTATCATCCAAATGTACTGTAAGGGGTAATTCTAAGAGGTAGCTGCTATCGTACGTATTACGAGCGCAGCCGATGAAAAACGAACACAACCGATGGCGTTGTCAAGGCAACTCCTAACAACGAATAGTGATTGCCATGGAGACGAAATAACAAAGAGCAATCTTGTGTGATGTGACGCCTGGTTTGGGTTATCGTATTAATTGCGAATAAGGAAGTACAAGTTGAATAATAGATTGCATTGAAGCCCGACTTCTGAGCTAGAAAAACTGTGTTTAAGGATCTAGTACCTTCCCTTGTCAACTAAAACAGAATTTGGCTTTTACAATGATAAAAATAAAATGTATATATACAATAATATGGAAAATAATAAATCATCAGCAATCACACGTACCAAAAACGAAGGTGTAGTAGTAGTAGTGTATGGTGTATGTATGTTAATGTATGTATGTGTTAATTATACTATATACATAATAATTAAGTATAATAAAAAACTTATATATATTGGTCTGGGATTCGAATTCACACGAACACTAGGCTACAAAAGACTTATGATCACGCGATCTTATTTCTCGTACAAAAAGTTTTGTTAAACTTAATAAACTGAAGACAAGTAACAAAAAAATCTTGCTATATGCCATAAATATCAAATAATAAGATTGAATGAAACAAAAGCTATATCTAGACCGTGACAACCCTGGCGATCAGTTGTGCTAAACAGTAGCGTACCGCGCAAACCGCGTTACAACGTCATCTAGCGACAATCTTCGCTAACTGATTTATACATAGCTCGCCGGTAGGTTGCCATTTCTGTACTTGTTATATTTTGTAACCATGAAGTCATTTGAATGATCTATCGAAATATTAACCTTTGACTATATGCTGGAACAATATTCCTCGTCCTATATGAGAAGCTGTGATAGCCTAGCGGTGACACCGTGCGACTCTCTAGAGACGACACAGGTTCAAACCTCGGGCAGGCACCAATGAGTTTTTCTATTAAAAAAAAAACTTACGTCTAATTGATAATTGCAATTTATCACACGCTTTTCGGTGAAGGAAAACATCGTGAGGAAACCTGCATATCTCTAGAGAATTCTTGGGATATGTGTAACCTACCAATCCGCATTGGAGCAGTGTGGTAGGTCTTAGCTCCAATCCTTATCTCCAAAAACGGAGAGAGGAGGCCTTAGCCCAGCAGTGGGCATAGTAACAGGCTGTTACTATATGAGATGTCAATACTAAATTTTGTTTAAAAGACAATGTTCTTTTAATAATTCAATCATTTTCCTCTTATCTTTATATACATGTACTAGTTATAGCTGCGACTTCATTCGCGACAATTTAAGTGTTAATATTAAATTGTGTACTCAATTGTGTAATATATAGAAATAAGGGTTTTTTCCACCGTGTGGTATCCGGCTGAGTAGAGACCACCCTCATTTCTTACCTTTCCTAGGTAAATTTCTTCCTAAGGTTTCCTAAGTTAAATTGACGACAGAGAGGCAATTCGTATTCGTAAGTCGTAAAATACCAAATCATCTTACAACATGTTTAAAGCGTGTTGTGCCGACTCCACTTAGAGTACGATAAATGCAAGACAATAATGATAGAAACAAGGATTTTTTTAAATTTTAGCTTATGATGATAAGCTTCAATTGCAAGACATTATCCATATTGGGCTAGCAGTTTAATTGTCACTCCTTCCGAGCTCTGTTCTTCGCATTTCGCAACTCCAGCGATGCTTCTATACTCGCTTGTTTAGCTCAGTGACGCTGTGAAAGCTTTCCCTTACTGTAGATTTCAAAATAGAATTTTGTGTTAATGTTTTAACATTCAGTCAGGTAATGTATTTTGTACATTATAGGCGCATTAGCGAAACAATCGACGCGTTAACGTCGATACATTTCTCGAATGTTACTCGCAGTCAAATGGTATGGAAACGTACGTGTGACACGATTACCCTTATTTTTACCGCATTTCTCCTAAATGTCTTGATTTTTCTTAGATTTTGGAATGTTAACTGCTACGTAAGTTTTTGTTTTTCGATCAATTGTATCCGCTATTAAATAATTCATAGAATAAGGCGTTACTTTGCGGAGATCCATAATAGAAAAGTTATAATAAAATGAATTCCCGCGTGATTCCCTGCAAGAGAAGTTTAAGGAAATAGGTATTCTTACATTGGCTTCACAGTATATTTTAAACAATGTAATTTTTGTAAATAAAAATATAAAAAATTATAAAACGGTAGGCGATATATATAATAGACAAAGTAGGAACCGACATAAGCTTGCGACTCCTGCTTTGCACCTAGCAAAAGAACGTAAATCGTTTGTGGGTTTGGGTATAAGATTCTATAATAAAATTCCGAAATCAATTTTGGCCATGCCATTACAGCAGTTTAAAAACACTGTTAAAAAGAGGCATATACAGAAAGCCTACTATACTGTTGAAGATTACAGATGATAAGGATGTGTGGATATTGGTGCACTTCTACCCTGTACAAGACAGTAATAACTAAATGTAACTAGTTTTAAGATTTATATTTTAAAAAGAGCAACCGCCGAGTTTCTTACTGGTTCTTCTCGGTAGGAACAGCTTTCCGAACTAGCAGTAAAGTTGACGATTCAAAAGCACTTGTTTACAAGTCTACTTGAATAAAGAATATTTTGAATTTGAATATGAATTTGAATTGTAATGAAATATTTTGCCGTGGATTATTCTATTTCCAAGTCTATCTCCTGATGATGCTTCGGTTGCGGGACGAAACGACTGTTGAGTTTGTGATAGTGAACGTGTGTAGTGCTTGTGTATTTTGGTGGCGGAGGTGGAGGTTTGTGCATAGGTTTTAACGAATCCTGCATATTTCGAGTATGAATCGAATAGTCCACTTTATATTTAGCATTATATTTATTTGCCATTTAGTTTATCATGCATGCATTCACTTAACCCGTGCGGATTATAGCAAGGTAGTTAGTTCTGTAATAGTGCCTGTAAGCTACCACTGATTCGGATGTTTGCTACTTCCGAGTAGAACCAGCATGAAACTCGCCGGATATTTCATAAAAATGAAATATAATTTGATTGATTGCTTACATATTAATCGTTGCAGTTTGGTGCGTAGTTGGCCGCCGTTAAAATATGTTATTATCGCCGTTAAGTCGTTTTCATCCAACGGATCCTATTTCTCAAAAAACTTTTTAAAAACTTTTTATAGTTATTACACTGGCTTTACAGAAAGAATAAAAATAATAAGAAATATTTAAAGAATATTAAATAAAAGAACTTTAAATATTAAGCTGTCTGTCGATCCTAAAACACCGTTTATTCTTATATCCGTACTTCTTCTTATATATAAAAATGAATGTTTGTCTGTATGTCCCTTATTGTATCCGAAACGGCTGGAACGATTTTAGTGAAATTTTCAGATAATCTTAAGATTGACGCAGCGGATGTTCCTAAAAAGTTTTGTGGCGAGCATTTATTTCATAACTGTTATTCAAATACCCTCCAATTAAGCTCTGCGAAGCGGGCTGTGTATCTCAGTATGTAATAAATACGAAAGTCTGTTTTCCATCTATCTGTCACGTTTTCACGACTAATCCGCTCGAGCAATATAGGTGAAATTACTATTACTAATTATTATTTTTAGTATTAACCATTATCGAATTCTAATAAATATTTTTGATTTGAAATTTACAATACTTTCAAACCAGGCAATTTAAACATATCACACACGGGATAAAACAACCCCATTTCGGGAATAGGAAAAAAACAATATAATTGCGGGTATTTTGAAACAAAAGTCGCGGGTAGCATAGGTATTAAATAATAGACACCTAATGACACCTTAACGATACTTTTTACATTTCGAATTTGGAACGTTCGATATTCAAAAGTTGGCGCTCGTTCCAAAGCGGTTGGCAACTCGCGCTCAGTGGTTCGTCGCGCTCGATAAGTTAATGCGCCGAAGTGGTTCCGAACGACTGCGGCGCGATAGTTACGTTCAGACTTTCAAACGGTTTTATGGCTTAAATTTTTATACGAATTAAGTCAGTTGGCTTTTCATATAAAATAGTGGTACTAATAACAAAATAATTTCATTATTTAATAAATAAATAAATAAATAAATATATGGGACATTTATACACACGGTCGTCCGTCCCCAAAGTAAGTAACTTAATACTTGTGTTATGGATAACAGACAACTGGTAGATATACTACATATATAAGTTTAAATACATACTTAAATACAAATACACACCCAGGCTCGAGGAACCAACAATTTGTTTATAGAAAATGTTGGCCCTCGGCGGGAATCGAACCCGCGACCCGCGGAGCTGAAGGCAGAGTCACTACCCACAGCGCCAACGGGCCAGTCAAATAATAATAATATATATATAAGAGTTTTCATTTTTTCTTTTTTCATTTTAAGTTTTTTGTATTTGTTTTAATTAATAGTAGACAGTGAACCGTCGAACCGGCTGCGTAGAATAGACCACTCTCATTTTTACCGAGGTGTCGTAAGAGGCGACTAAGGTATGTGCCGTGTGGTATCCGGCTGCGTAGAATAGACCACTCTCATTTTTACCGAGGTGCTGTAAGAGGCGACTAAGGTATGTGCCGTGTGGTATCCGGCTGCGTAGAAAAGCCCACTCTCATTTTTACCGAGGTGTCGTAAGAGGCGACTAAGGTATGTGCCGTGTGGTATCTGGCTGCGTAGAATAGACCACCCTCATTTTTACCAAGGTGTCGTAAGAGGCGACTAAGGTATGTGCCGTGTGGTATCCGGCTGCGTAGAATAGACCACTCTCATTTTTACCGAGGTGTCGTAAGAGGCGACTAAGGTATGTGCCGTGTGGTATCCGGCTGCGTAGAATAGACCAACCCTCATTTCTTACCGAGGTGTCGTAAAAGGCGAATAAGGTAAGTTGACGGCAGGCAGGTAGCCGGTCGGCACAACATGTTTATAACATGTTATTCCGACCCCACTTAGAGTGGTATAAGGGCAGGAGAATGATGATGACTGTTTGTATTCTCGTGAATAAATCTTAATGGCGAATAAGTAATGAAATTAAAACTTTTCAGTGATCCCACAAAATGATAATCGTTTTCAAACTGAACTAACTCAAACATACCGAGCCAAACTCAATAATTCACACACCAACGCCCAGATAAAACGGCCGAACGAAATCGCCAAACTTTTCCATCGCGTCAACTAATTGTGAGCTGGTTAATGACTTATGCCGGTTTAAGTGACTGCGTCACCGTAATGATCCTGCGGGAATAGACGAAAATGTCTATAAAAAAAAATTTAGTAAAAATATTTTATTCGATTCAAAAAAGGTTAACAATATAAGTAAGTCTATCCGTTGGGACCTACATTCGGAAGCGTGTGTCGTGGAAATCGTATAACGGGTTATGCGATTTACAATTTGATTATTGTCCTGTGTTACGATTTCTGTGTCAGTGTGTGCGTTATGTAGTATATAGAGAAGTTGTTACAATATTTGTCCGATTAGGCGAAAAACAATAGATACGTACGTATTTTCCTTTTTTATCCGACGCCCCAGAAATTCTTTGTCAGTTTAGACTAGACTTAATTATAGAGTTTTTTCTTAAAGAATGTACCTAAATAGTTGTACTTAATTGACACGAAGATTTAATTTTATCATCATCCTCCTGCCCTTATCCCACTCTAAGTGGGCTCGGCACAGTATTTTACGACCGGATGCCTGCCTGACGTCAACTTACCTTAGCGTATTTTACGACCCCTCGGTAAGAAAGAGGGTGGTCTATTCTACTCAACTGGTTACCACACGGTGGGTCTACTTACCTTAGTCACCTTTTACGACACCTCGGTAAGAAATGAGGGTGGTCTATTCTATTAAGCCGGATTCCACACGGCGGGTCGGCTTACCTTAGTCGCCTCTTACGACACCTCGGTAAGAAATGAGGGTGGCTATTCTACTCAGCCGGATACCACACGGCGGTACACCAGAAAGCGTGTGTCGTGGAAATTGTAAATCATATCTTGTAATCGGACACAAATATTTCAACTAACTTTTTTATTTCGGAGATCTTGCGATTTGATTTGCCTAATATGTAAGAAAGAGAAAAACGTATTGCTAAATTAATGTTTCATTACAAAAAGTTATCGCAATAAAGCATATTTTAACTGTTGTTATTCAAATTTCACGGATATAGAGGGTAGTCCGGAAAACAGTGATTGATTGGTGTTTCAGTCCAATTTCAATAGAAGCGGCGGATAAATTAGCGCTGCCGTTCGGCTAATGCTTTGATATTATTTCTAATGTAGCTTCACTAGCCATAATAATTTTTTTCCATTTATAATAAACCTCCATAGCACAATCAGTGTGTGTGTGTGTGTGTGTGCGTGCGTGCGTGCGTGCGTGCGTGCGTGCATGCGCGCGCGCGCGTTTGTTTAGGTACTCCATACTTGACCTGTCAAAAGAAAGATTTGAATTAAGTGTAAGAAATATGCTTATACGTAAAGCATAATACAATATTACAAAATTGAAGATTTGAATGATAAAAATGCGTGGATTTGAAAATCCTTTCAGCTCCATAAATTAAGTGGTAGTTTAGTAATGTAAAATTGAAATTGTTTAAAAGATTGACCGTCGCGCTTTTGCTGGTTCTTCTTGGTAAGACATTCCGATCCAGATACAGATCTTTAACGATTCCAAAGTGCTTGATAGAGCGTATTGGAATTGAGATTATTTGAATTTGATTTGATTTAATTTTTGTGTGTGTGTGCAAATAGCAAAGGACTTTCAGGGGCACGACCTTCAGGAATGAAGATAGCGACCGAGTAGTGAAGAGAGAGAAGAGAGAGTGTGTGTGTGAGTGTGTGAAGAGAGTGTGTGTATGCACCGCTTTCGCGTAAAGATAGTTCTAAACATTTGCTACTTTTATGGGTAAGTTGTGGGAAAATAATAGAATTTTTATTTCATGACAAGCTTCTTCCCGCGGCTTTGCCACATTAAGTTTCTTGACAGATCATTTTAGATTTAAATAATGGTTTTTTCCTTAATATAAACAAAATTATATTTATTTTGTTACTCGTACATCCAATATATCAGATGTCCAACTTTCAATTCCATACAATCTTCGCGCGCCGCGCACTTAGGCACTCTATGGCGCTCCATTGAAGTCAATCATATCGTGATAACTTTTAAACTATTCGGCCAAATTACTTAGTGTAAAAGACAAAGTTTATCTAAATGAAAAACTGAAAGTGACAAATGCATTGATCTTTATAAGAGTATGATTAATATACTTAAATATGCATTATAAAATAGTATCTAATGTAATTAACTTTATGATTCACAATTTTGGTATATACACATACAGTCTATTCTACTCAGCTGGACACCACATGGCGGGTCGTCTTGCATTAGTCGCCTTTTACGACACCTCGGTAAGAAATGAGGGTGGTCTATTCTACTCAGCCGGATACCACACGGCATTTGATTTAGATGGATACACTTTATTTTTTTTTTATTTAAATTGTTTTTTTTTGTAGCGCGTTAAAAAAACTCCACTGCTGGGGGATCTTTAGTCGCGTGCGCCGCGTGATCTAGCAGAGATACATGAATGTGCAGGAGAACCGTAGACCTACAAAATACTACGAAAAAGTTCGCGATAACATAATAATAATAATAATAACCCCCCCATGGGGCCACCTTGACGTGGTGGGGGGGCTTAGAGGAAGGTGATACATACATAGATCATACCACCTAGATCATATACCTCCATGAGATGTAATTTAGCCACTAACATCACGGCTTAATACCCTTTCTAACTAACGGTCCCACTTTCCTATCTTTGCCTTTAACTATTTCTTCCTTTTCCTAACTGTTAAAAAAAAAAATCATTTATGAAAGTAATGTCACAAAGAGAATATAATTTGCGGCCGCTGCCCGGGGGTCGCCGGGGCGCGTCTGGAGCCGACGCTGGACGTCTCAGCATGCGAACCGTTGGCGGTGGGGGACTGAACAGGCGGGTTCCCCCCGAGAAAAATACTACAGCCGAGAATCAACCATTACCATCAATATCACCTTCATCATCCCCCTCGTCATCTTCATTATTTCAATCACTACCATCGTCACCACAATCATATGCAGACATTTTAGGAAGGTCGTCTTCGCCATTATCTATAATTTCATCCCATTCAGCCAATAGTTATATCCCCGAAAGCGTTATGCAGGAGGCAAGAACCGCCGAAAAACCTGCATCCGCTAAGGCTGGCTCGAGTACGCGCAAACGATGGACACAAGAAATGAACATTTTTATTATGCGTACTTATTACATGATCACATCACTAGAATCAGACACATCAATTCGCTATCTACCTCCACTACACGCAAAATTCCTCGAAAAATTTCCTGATATGGGTGTCAGCAAACAAAGAATCGGAGATCAACGAAGAGCAATTATCAACAAAAAATTACTCTCAGTTGAGAAGATCCAAGAAATTAGATTAGAAGTAGAAGCTCAATTAAAAAACAATACCCAAACCCATAAAGCAACGAGTAACTTACCTCTCAGTACTAGTGGCAGAATGAGCTGGAGCAAAGAGGTCAATGAGATAATCATTAGAACCTACTACAAAATTACAAAACTAGAAACAGTAAACATGACGACTTATCGCTCAATTCTGCATCAGGAAGTCATCAAACAGTGCCCTCAGCTAGCACATATCTCAGTACAACGGATTGCTGACCAGAGAAGAGCAATAATAAATAATAAATACATTACACTTGAAAACCTAGAAGAAATAAGAAAAGAAATACATAAAGACCTTAGTCACAATGCCAATGATATCCAAGAAGATGTTAGCGCACAAACACATTCACAAGAAGACACAATACACAACCAAAACCAACCACTAAATGTTAGTGTTCCAGAACTAACAGTACATGCGACATTTGAAAATACACTAACTTTACAAGAACTGGAGCCTACACAGACACACTTACCAGAGGATATTGGATATAAAATAGAAAATGATTTTACAGAATGCATGAATGATTTCAAAAACACGACGCCGATTTCACGAGAACACATTCCAAAACAAAAATCATCAAAAAAACTGGCACACATTGTACACTTTTTAAATAATCATGTTATCCCCAAAACAATTACTTCTGAAACTGATTTTGATACTCTACAATTAATAATTTATTGTGCAGCTTACACCGCAGCTAAAAATAACGGTGCTAAATTTCGTTCTACACAAAATGTAATTCATTACACAGAACCACATTGGCAAAAAAGGCTTCAAAATAAGATTGACGGGTTGCGGGCAGATATAGCCAGATTAACAGAGTTCATCAGAGGAAATAGGAGTAACAAACTACAAAATCACATAGTGCGAATAAAGAAAAGATATCAAATTCACTCACAACATGAAAACCCTAACACAGAGCTAACTCATTTTTTAGATACTTTAAAGCAGAAGGTAGGAGCATTAGCCTACCGATTAAGAAGATATAAGGAAACAACTCTTAGAAAAACGCAAAATAAACTGTTTATGAATAATGAAAAACTATTTTATAGAAAATTAACACAAACCAATAACACACCTAACGAAGACACCAGTACAATCACACCTACAAAAGAAAACCTACACGATTTCTGGGCAAATATATGGTCGAACGTAGTGGAACATAAAAATAATAGTTGGATAGATAATGAAAAAGAGAAGTATAATTTTTCGCCTAAAATGATATTTAAAGATATTGGTTTGGAACTATTGCAAAAAGTAATTAGAAAAACCCATAACTGGAAGGCAACCGGCTCAGACAAAATTCATAATTTCTGGTATAAGAAATTTACTAGCACCCACACACTCCTGCTGAACCATATAAATAATTTTATGCAATGCCCCCAGTTAATGCCAGATTATATAACCGAAGGTATAACTTTCATGTTGCCCAAAGATAGAGCCGACACAATAAACCCTGCAAAATACCGACCAATAACCTGCCTACAGAACATTTATAAAATCATCACAGCATGTATAACTGAGACCGTCTATACATACATAGAGAATAACAATATTTTAGCTGAGGAACAGAAGGGGTGTCGTAGACATAGCCAGGGTTGCAAGGAACAACTGACGATTGATAATGTAGTTTCAAAGTATGCAACAGTAAACAAGAAGGATATTTATACCATGTACATCGATTATAAAAAAGCTTATGACTCCGTACCCCATAGCTGGCTGATTTGCACTCTTGAACATTATAATATACACCCAATAATAATCAATTTCCTAAAAACTGCCATGAAAACGTGGAAAACTACATTAAAGATAAACAGTAAAGAAGGATTGATTGAAACTGAGCCTATTTATATAAAAAGAGGTATATTCCAAGGAGATGCCTTAAGCCCTCTTTGGTTTTGCTTAGCTCTCAACCCCTTATCTAGAATGCTAAACAACACTCAAAAAGGTGTCAACATTAAATATGACCTCGACAATTACACCCTGACACACTTAATGTACATGGATGACATAAAACTATTCGCTTCATCCCTTGCAGGAATTCAGGATTTAGCAGCTATCACCCAGTCATTCTCAACAGATATTCAAATGGAATTTGGGATTGATAAGTGCAAGATACAATCCGTTCATAAAGGGCACATTGAACACAATCCGTACCAACTGTGTACACTTGAAACTATAGAACCAGTGGACGAAATAGAGGGATACAAATATTTAGGATACCAACAGACAAGACAAATACATCAAAAACAAACTAAAAAAATACTAACAGAAAAATTTACAGCTAGGTTACATAAAATTTTGAATACAAAACTGAACTCTCACAACACTATTAAAGCAATAAACACATTTGCTATCCCTATACTTACCTACTCATTTGGGATTATACAGTGGTCACAGACTGACCTGAAAAATCTCCAACGGAAAATCAACACTACCATGACACAATACCGCAAACACCATCCACGAGCCTGCATCCAAAGACAAACATTACCCAGAATCGAAGGTGGGAGAGGGTTAATTGATATACAAAATCTCCACAATAAACAAATGACTTTACTCAGAACATTTTTTCACGACAAAGCACAGTACTCACAATTACACCAAACCATTGTTCAGTCAGATATAAAATTAACACCACTCAATCTTAAACAACACAATCTTCAATTAAGCATATCATCAGCACAACAAAAATTAGACACATGGGTTCAAAAATCCCTCCACGGAAGACATCGCCTCGACTTAACCAACGTGAATGTTGACAAAACTGCGTCAAACGCATGGCTGAAGCGAGGCGAGCTGTTCCCCGAAACAGAGGGATTTATGATCGCCATACAAGACCAAATAATAGATACAAAAAATTACAGAAAACATATAATACGGGACCCCACACTACAAAGTGATCTTTGTCGACACTGTCATAGTAGTGCTGAAACTATTCAGCATATCACAGGAGCCTGTAAATCCATCACCCAGACTGACTATAAACATCGTCACAACCAAGTTGCCGCCATCATACACCAATATCTAGCCTATAAACACAAACTTATTACAGACAAAACTGCGTATTACAAATACACGCCGCAAGTCATACTGGAATCGGCTACTCATAAGATGTACTGGGACCGAACACTTGTAACGGATAAAACTGTACATCACAACCGTCCAGATATAACACTGCAGGATAAAAAGAATAGCATAGTTTACTTAATAGATATAGCCATACCTAACACTCACAACATTCAAACTACATTTACTGAAAAAATTGCCAAATATACCGACCTTGCTGTAGAAATTAAAGCCCAATGGCGGGTTAATTGTGTCCGAACTATACCCATAATCCTATCTTCTACCGGAGTCATACCAAAATCCCTTCATAATAGCTTAAAAATGTTAGACATACACCCACTCACATACGTTCTCTTACAGAAAGCAGTAATACTAAACACATGCCGCTTGGTCCGTAAATTTCTTACAATAGATACCTGTAAGGATAACAATTCAGGCTTTGCCAGAAATGAAACTTCGAGTACCTGATACACAATATATTCTTTAACAACTGCCCGTTTACATGAAAACATAATCAGCCCGTTCTAAAAGATGGTGCCTGTTCCCCGTCAAAAATGATGTGTTTTCGTCTTAAAGTTCTCTGACGGATGTCACGTGAGTTGAATAGCCATCAACCCAAGTGACATCCGGCACAGACTAACAAAACTCAATTCGGTACTAATTTATCCAACAACTCGGCCATCCTGTTCAACGCAAGTCCTCTCGCGTTAATTAAAGTATATACACAAAACAAAAACACAACGAAATCAGAATATTCCCAGGCATATTAATAACATAACATTAAATCAAATAATTCCATAACATCAAATAAGCAATAAACTAAAATCTCCGCATAAATTAAAATCAATATTTAAATCAAAATTACTCATTTATAATTAGATAATTAAAATATAAGAAATAACATAAGCACAATTTCCAATTATTTGAAGTTAAATTTGACAATATATTATTATTGAATATTTTGAATCGATATAATTAAATGCTAATTTTGTAAAGGTAAGTAAATAATTATAACATTTTGATCATATTGTAAATAAAGAAATCAATGTAAGGCTATAAAAAAAAATTGAACCTACTGTATTTGTTTATCGTTCTCCGTTACATTATCCTCACTGCTACTTTCAGATTGTCTACAAAAATTTAACCAAGGCTGTATTTTGTCAAGTGCTACTATACTTTCATATTTACGACCTTTCTTTTTAGTTAAGGGGGTGTCTTCAATTACAAACCGATCATTAGGAAGCACTTTTACTATGCGGTAAGGGCCCTGATATTTAACAACGAGTTTTTGCGATTTGCCATCATGTGGTACCTGCCTCTTCACTCTGATTAAATCCCCTATTTTATATATTGTTCCAATTTTCCTGTTTTTGTTAAATCTAACCGAATCCTTTGTCTGTTGCACTTTAATGTTGTCATATGCTTCTTGCCGTAATTTTCCTAATTCTTGGGAGTTTCGTAGATTACTAGTATCTGTTATGATTGCACTTAACATACCTTCCGACCTACTTATAATATTAAATCCGAACAGTAATTCAGATGGAGTTTTCCCTGTAGTTTTATGTTTGGTGGTATTAAGACCGATTTGGATATCAAGTAAATTGTCATCCCAGGATTTGTCGTCTTTGCCATGAGACGAAGTAGCCAATGCATTCAATATAGTACGATTGAAACGTTCAACTTGTCCATTGGCTCTAGGAGTTGCAACGGCATTAACAATATGCTTGATACCGAAAGTTGAAACGAAATCCTTAAAAGTCTTGCTAGTAAAACTGCTCCCTTTGTCCGTAATTAGCCGTGAGGGTACACCAAAATATTGAATGTAGTCTTTTAATGCTTTTATCGTTGTAAGCGACTTCGTACTCTTCACAGCTGCTATGTTTACAAATTTTGTAAAACTATCGACCATTACCAGTAAATAACAATTGCCTTTTTTACTCTTTATAAACGGTCCCATGTGATCAGCGTGTATAGTATGAAACGGTATGCTAAACTTTTCTATAGGATGTAATTCTCCTTCGTGTTTACCACTAGGGGCTTTGTGATGAGCACACTCTAAACATGATTGAACATATTTTTTTACAAAACGGCGCATTTTTGGGAACCAATAGTGGTCTCGTATACGTTGCAGAGTCTTATCAAATCCATAATGACCAATATCATCATGATTCTTTTTAACTATTTGCCATCGTACCCCTCGAGGCACCAACCATTTTAGTGCATCGTCCACAATGCGATAAACCCGACCATTTTTGAATTTATAGTTTTTATGTATGTCAGCTGCAGTTTCTGTGGTAGCGTCAGTAAGAATCTCTTTTATACGTCTAACTTCCTCGTCTGCTGATTGCACTGTAGTAATCCAATCCTGCTCACATTGAACAGAAAGGATGTCCAACACGTGGGTATCAGTTTCAAAGTCTTCCAATGGGTTTCGGCTTAGTGCATCGACGTGGACCATTTTTGTACCCGAGCGATATTCGATTGTACAGTCGTACTCTTGGAACTGCACCCACCACCTCGCAATTCGAGGGATCAGATCCCGTTTAATTAAAGTTGTCCTAAGAGCATTGCAATCTGTAAGGATTTTAAACGGGATTCCTATAAGATATACCCTAAAACGTTTCAACGATGCAACAACAGCGAGGGTTTCTAGTTCATATGAATGTAACTTGCTCTCCTCTGCTGTAGTTTTTCGACTAAAGTATGAAATTGGATGAAAAGCGCCATTCTTGTCGCATTGAAGCAAAATGCCTGCTACCCCAACTTTACTTGCGTCCGTATGAAGCTGCGTTTCCGCCATTGGGTCATACAGGGCTAGCAACGGACGGTCGCTTAGTAAATTTTTAACTGTGTTAAAAGCTTCATTTTGTCTATCCGTCCAAAGCCAAATAGCATTTTTTCTTAAGAGGTCTGTCAACGGAGATACTAAAAGGGCATATTTTTTTATAAAACGTCTAAAAAAACCTGACAGACCTAGAAATTGTCGTAATTCATGCAGATTACGGGGATTAGGAAAATTATTTACGGCTTCAGTTTTCCGACTGCCTGGACGGATACCTTTGGAGCTAACTTCGAACCCCAAAAAGTCTATTGTTTCCAGGAAAAAGTGACACTTACTCAATCTCAAAGTAAGTCCACCACCTTTAAGAAGTCGTAACACTTCTTCTAATCTAGATAACCCTTCGACAAAGTCTTTTGAAGGTATTAATATGTCATCCATATAAACAAGCGCATATTTTATTTTTGCGTCATATAGGATTTTATTAATAGTTCTTTGGAACACTGATGGAGCGTTTACTAGACCGAAAGGCATCCTATTGTATTCAAACTGCCCATCAGGTGTAACAAAAGCAGTCTTATGACGTGATTCTTCGGCTATTGGTATCTGGTAATAGCCGGAGGCCAAATCAAGACTAGTAAACAGAGAGTTACCAGCAAGTCGGTCGAGTTGGTCCTCTATGCGTGGAAGGGGATAGTGATCTTTTTTTGTTTTGCGATTTAAGGCTCGATAATCCACGCATAAACGTTTTTCTCCTGTTTTCTTTTGAACCAATACTATCGGGCTTGCGTAAGGAGAAGAGGATTCGCGCGCTATTCCACTGTCTATCATGTCTTGAACCATATCCCTCACTATGTTTCTTTCGGAAAAAGACATACGATATGGTCGATATACTACCGGTTCTGTATTTTCTAAATCAATAATCATTTCAGTTGTGTTTGTAAAACCAAGATCCTTCATCCCTGTGGAAAAACAAGTCTGATATCTCAATAATAATTTCTGTAACTGGTCACGTTCATGTTTTTCTATGTTATTATTGCAATTAAGATCTTGTATTGTTTCCCCTTCAATATTAATACTACAACAATTAAAATATTGCGGCAGAATTGGGTCATTTCCGATGGCCCGGGTTACTAGCATACCCTTTTTAATAGTGATGTCACAAGCAGAGATATTATAGATAAGTATAGTACCTTCACCTTGCTTGAACATAAATTGTCCTGGAAAAAGGTAGTACTCTTTACCTGAAGGTCCTCTAAGAGATCCGTTTATGTTCAATGATCCTTCAAAAATAGGATTACAATTAACTTTTACAGTGCACAGAGTATTGGGGCATATACGATATTCTTTGTCAGCTAATAAATGTATCTTACCCCCAAGTCTTTTAAAAATTATTTCATTAGGAGTTTTAGTTATAAAGATATTAGGTCGTTCAGTAAATGAATGTCCTAATAAAGTCGGATAAGTTAAAACGTAATCTTCTACAACGTACATGTCTATGGTTTCTAATACACTTTGAACTTTCACTGCTACTTCAACAACACCCAATGGTTTAATTAATTGCCCACCAATACCGCGAAGTAATGGTAAGTTTACAGATTTTTTTACTCCAAGGTTCAGATTTTTGACACTACTGAGATTTATAAGCGAGCATTGACTTCCCAAATCTACGTGACATTTTATTGGATTTTCGTTTATTTCAATCTCTAAAACATATTTATCATTGTGATTATCTACGACACATAGTTCAGAAACTTTTTTTTCAGGTCTGTCCTTTGCTTGACTTTCATTTGTCATCACCTTGTCCACTGAATATCTATTTCTAAAACAATTAGAAGCTTCATGTCCCATCCGGTCGCATTTCGAACATTTAACGAGGGTTCTATCACATTTAAAGCTAGGATGTCCTATTCCATTGCAGTTAAAACAACGTATAGTCTTATTAATTGTTCCTGATTGAGAATTACTTGATTTATAATTATTTACCAGTACTCTACGTTCACCCTTATTCTGTACGTTATTACTAGACCCGGCCCGAACAGTCCTAAAATATTTGAGCAATTGCTCTGGTTCATTAAATTGAGCTGCATGAGCTCCTACTTTAATGGCTCTATCGTCTACTCCATGCAAGAGACAATCCACCGCTTGTTTACCTATTATCCTACACCTATTAAGTAAGTTAATTTTAGCATAGTAATAGTGTTCCAATGATTCCCCATATTTTACTCTTTTGCTTAACATGTCAGTCAAGAGTTCAGCGTAGTCCTCACGACAAGGAAATGATTCTATTAGTTTCTTCTTCCATTCAGACCATGTATACAATAACGAAGGTAACCCTTGATACCAGGTTTTTGCCACCCCAGCTAATTTTGGAAGAGCATAGTGAACGGTTTCCCTATCATCCCACCCATATATTTCAGCACATTCCTCCACTTTCGTAATCCATGTTAAAACGGTTTGTTCCCTTGTCAGGGGATCAAAGTCAGGAATAACATTGGTATTAAATGACAATTTAGACTTTTCTGAACTCTTAACACTATTTAACATATGCAAAAACTTATTTAAAATATTATTAGTATCAGAATTAACTTTCTTATCATTTACATCATTAGAGGAATGTTGTGGTGATTCACGAGAACTAGAACTGGTGTCGTAATGCCTTCGCCAAGGCGCACGTTTTGCTATTCTGCGCCTACCTCTATTAGAGGTAACATCCGAATCAGAATTAGGAAAATTCTCATCATCATTGTACCTTTCTCTAAGTCTCCTTTTTTTCCCTGGCCGTCCCTGTTGACATCGCGTTTTATTCGTATCAAATCCTGCCTTCTCGCTCTTCCTCGATAATAACCGTGCCTTTGATATAGATGCCTTGTTGCCCTCAGACCTGGGCGCTCCTTTGCCCTCTAACCTGGGCGGCATCCCAGCAATTTGTAATTTGGGTGGACACCTAGATGGTATGACCTCTGGGCTGAACGTCCTTTGACCCTCTAGCCTGGGTGTTCCACGACCCTCCAACCTGGGCGTCCTTTGAACCTCTAACCTGAGCGTCCCTTGACCCTCAAACATGGGCGTCCCTTGACCCTCAAACCTGGGCGCCCCTTGACCCTCAAACCTGGGAGTTCTTTGGCCCTCTGCCCCGAGCACGTCATTCTTTTCCAATCTATTAAACCCTTCATCTCGACTTAATTCGTCATTGGTGGTAAACGTTTGATTATGTTGTCCATTGTCATTAATTTCTACTTCCGACATTTCTGAAACTGACAATCCCAGCTTAGAATTTGAAAACGATTAAGATGGTAAAAAAAATGATTGATATATTCATAAATGATATATATTTCCACGGCTAGTATTATCTGGTACAACATATGTGTTTTTTCTTTTTTTTTTTTTTTTTTTAAATATAACAATTTAAGCAAACATAGCTATAATGTGCTTGAAAGACAAAATAAACTAGACATACATACCATGTAAAATAAATAAGTTCACATTAAGTCAGGAACGCTTAATGCCAAATGATAATTTTTAAATTTAACACGTTATACTTTATAATACCAATCTACATAAATAAAACTTAATAATTCTCATGGATGAAAACCATACGAGATCCAACGCCTGAAAAGTATGACATTTACTAGAAAAGAAAAAAACAATTGAATTTACATACGTTTTTCCTTTTTTTCTTTTTATGTGAGCGTGAAGAGATAACTATGTATAATCTCTGTTCATCCCGCTTCGGAACTGTAAGGATAACAATTCAGGCTTTGCCAGAAATGAAACTTCGAGTACCTGATACACAATATATTCTTTAACAACTGCCCGTTTACATGAAAACATAATCAGCCCGTTCTAAAAGATGGTGCCTGTTCCCCGTCAAAAATGATGTGTTTTCGTCTTAAAGTTCTCTGACGGATGTCACGTGAGTTGAATAGCCATCAACCCAAGTGACATCCGGCACAGACTAACAAAACTCAATTCGGTACTAATTTATCCAACATACCTAAATTACTTTCCATTGCTTGGCCAAAAGCCCGTAATGGAAATGTCTCGCCATGTTAAAATGGTAGATTGTAAAGAAAAAAAAAAAAAAAAATAATAATAATAACCTAGCAACCGCATATAAACAAGCATGACGTATTTTTTCAATGTCATCAAAATTTTTACTTAATTTAATAATTTTCTTCTCGAAAACACAGTAAAAATGAAGAAATACTGTAAATTAAAGTGACGAACACCTGTGCACATCAAAATATGCAATAAAATGCGGCGTTTGAACGGTGCTAGAGGACGACATACACTACGGCTTCCAACTTTGGGGAACTCGTTGAGTTCCGATTCGCAGTCGACGTCTTCAAGTGAAGTATATTTGACACCGCCATCGGCTGCTGAGTCGGAACACCACGACGCCGTCTCGCCGGCAATAACATCCAGACGCCGACGAGCCGTGAACCCACCACAGGATGGCTTGGAGTCGAGGGGGCGCGGGCAACGCGTTCCTACACGGGCTCCCGCCGCCGGTGGAGTAGTGCGCCGCATGAGATGGTCTCCCAAAATGAATGAGAGTGTCATGCGGGCGTACTATGGGGCAACAGATGGGGGAATTAACCTCACTGCGTACCGTTTAAAAATGCTGTCTCTGTTTCAGGCACTTGAACCAACACTGACCGTAACCGCACAACGATTGTCGGATCAAGTAAGAGCTATCCAGCGCCGTCATCTGCTGGATGAGGCTGTGCTTGAACGGCTGCGCTTTGAATTACGGCAAAATACTGCTGCTGATGGTGCTCATCAGGCTGAACATAGCCCGAGTAATAACATCATACATACCCAGGATGAGTTCCATGACAGTTGTGATTTGCTAGTAAGTACCCAGAACAATGAGCTATTGAGGAGGACTTTGGAGGATGCGATTTCTGAATTTAGACACACGCAGTTTAATTTAAGACCAAAATTACCTCGATTTCCTGTGCATAGACGTAATATGGCGTTGGTTGGGGTTCTAGATCAAATGTTAACACCATATTTTGAAACTTCGCGCGACCTTAGTGATACGCATTCAATTCTATACTGTGCAGCCGTGGCGGCGTGTCGTATGGCTTCTGTTAAGTTTGCAGAATATAATAGACCTTCAGTTAGAGCCAATGTCGTACCGGCTTGGCAGGCTAGAATTGAAGAGCGCATCTCTTTGACTAGAACCCTTATTGCCAAGCTAATCTGCTTCAGAGCGGGTAATAGTCGACCCAGAGTAATGCGCTTTGTGAACAAGGCATTTGCTGGAACAAATGCTAAACAATCTGACTATCCAACCTTGGTCACAGAGCGTATAGACTTTCTGAAGCAGAAAATCTATGCATGGGCAAAACGCATTCGGCGCTATAGACTGCGTGTGGATAGATTCAGACAAAATCGCATGTTTCAAAGTGATCAACGGAAGGTGTATAGAAAGTGGGAGCAATCTGGAATTTGTGAGATTGGTGGAAAGCCTACTGCAGATGAGATGTCAAATTTTTGGCATAGCATCTGGTCGACTTCCATCAGTCACAGTGAGGGACATTGGATAAATCTTGTCAGGGAAAAATGTGCATCTATTAAAGAAATGCTACCAGTTAGTATTAGCACAGATAATGTGAAGTGTGCAATCCGGTCAGCTTCGAATTGGAAATCCCCAGGCCCGGACGGATTGCACAATTTTTGGTTAAAGTGGTTCCGTAGTGCACATTCTCTTTTGGCAAGACAATTTCAAGATGCTCTCGATTCCAGGTCACTACCGACATTTATGACAACTGGTGTCACCTTTCTATTACACAAATCCGGTGATACTGCGGACCCAAAAAACTACCGCCCGATTACTTGCTTACCAACCATCTATAAGCTTCTTACATCTATTCTGACTTCAAAAATTATTCAGCATATTGATGCTAACAATATTTTGGCCCCAGTTCAGAATGGATGTAGGACTGGGTCTCGCGGTACGAAAGAGCTCCTCCTCATTGACATGGCTATATGCCAACAGGTTCGGCGAAATAGAAAAAATCTTGTATCTGCTTGGATTGACTATAAAAAGGCTTATGATTCAGTGCCTCATACGTGGCTCAGGAGGATTATGGAGCTGTATAAGGTCGATATAACTCTATACTCTTTTCTTGATACATGTATGGGACAGTGGATGACAATTCTTTGTCAACCAGGAGATACGGATTTTTCTGAACTAGCTGAACCGATAAGGATTAAGCGGGGTATTTTTCAAGGAGATAGTTTGAGTCCTTTGTGGTTTTGCTTAGCCCTAAATCCACTCAGTGATCTACTGAAGGACTCGGGGCTAGGTTTCCGCCTTCGCAGAGGGGGTGAGGTTATATCCCACTTGCTATATATGGATGACTTAAAGTTGTATGCATCAAAACGTCCCGATCTTGTGCGGCTACTAAAGATCACTCAGAGCTTTAGTAGCGACATAGGTATGGAATTTGGTGTTGACAAGTGTGCAGTCATACATATAGAGCGAGGTAGGGTTATAAGCTCTGAACGAACAGCCATATCAGATGCTTTGACTCTCAAAACTCTATGTGAAGGTGAAACTTACAAGTACCTTGGAATGTCTGAAGCATTAGGTATTGAGGATAAAAGCATGAAACAAACAGTAAAAGAACGATTCTTTTATCGCTTGAAAAAGGTACTTAACAGTCTTTTGTCGGGTGGTAACAAGGTTCGAGCTTTTAATGGTTGGGTTATGCCTATCCTCATCTATACTTTCGGCATTTTAAGGTGGACTCAAACTGAACTGGACTCCTTGGATCGAGACGTCCGAAAACTGCTGACAACATACCGTATGCATCACCCACGTTCATCTGTTATGAGGTTGTACATCCCACGGAAGTGTGGGGGACGTGGATTTTTAAACGCCAAGAACCTTCATAACCGTGAGGTGTACAACCTCAGAGATCATTTCCTCAAGATGGACAGTGATGTGCATAAGGATGTTGTCGCAGTTGATAAGGGCTTTACTCCGCTTGCCTTAGGCAAACAGAACTGGCGCAAACCTTTGGTAGTGGGTATTTCTGATCGCATCAACATATGGAAGAGCAAGGAGTTGCATGGTAGATTTTACAAAGCTTTAATGGGGCAAGAAATAGACCAGACTGCTTCTATATCCTGGCTACAATTTGGCGATCTCTTTGGAGAAACTGAAGGTTTTGTTTGTGCAATTATGGACGAAGTTATCAAGACGAAGAACTACCGGAAATACATTATGAAAGATGGCACTGTAGACGTATGTCGAGCGTGTCATCGTCCTGGGGAGTCCCTAAGACATATTATTTCCGGTTGTTCTCATCTTGCTAATGGTGAATATTTGCACAGACATTACCAAGTAGCCAGGATAATACATCAACAAATTGCTCTTCAATATGCTCTGGTGGATGAGGAGGTACCATACTACAGGTATGACCCTGCGTCAGTTCTGGAAAATAGCCGTGCTTTGCTCTACTGGGATCGGTCTATTATCACTGACAGGTTTATTGCTGCCAATAAACCTGATATAGTGTTACTAGACCGGTTAGCGCGCCGTGCAATTATTGTTGATGTCACCATTCCACATGACGATAATCTCATAAAGGCGGAAAAAGAAAAATTAACAAAATATTTAGACCTTTCTTACGAGATAACCGCCATGTGGAATGTTGACTTAACAATAATTGTTCCTATTGTTGTTTCGGTTAACGGTCTGATTGCGAAAAGCCTCGATCAACATCTTCAGAGACTTTCGCTTAATGGTTGGATCAAGAGTCGGATACAGAAGGCGGTATTACTCGAAACGGCACGCATCGTGAGGAAGTTCCTCACTCTGGAGCCCTAGCCACCGGTAGCTTGGGTATTACCCCGCTTCCGGCGGTCGACGATTTTTTATATTTTTAAATGTTTTTTTTTTTTTTTTAATTATTTAGAAATATTTAAAAATGTAAAAAGTTAGTTTTAAGAGAAATAAAAGAATATAATAATAATATCTCTACATACATGTCTCTATCTTTTATGGTTAACTCACAATAACTACTTTTACGTACAAAATTTCAATTAAATACACTGATTTCCACGCGGGCGAACAATTATCACAGCCAAACGAAATAAGACATGTAATGATAATCCAAAATCGAATCGGTCATATTCAGGCATGTAAACCAACATACAATAGGGGCAATTAAGCTAATATCCGCAGGTGAGATCCAAACGAGAGCGGGGACATCGCTTCCTATTGTTCTACAGGAATATTGCTGAAGGCGGGTGTTGACAACCTAAACATTTACTAGAACTTGAAAAATTTTTGGCCATTAAAAACACTGTTAAAAAGAGGCTGATACAGAAAGCCACTATTATACCATACTACACTATTGAAGATTACTTAGGTGATAAGAATGTGTGGATATAGCTTCTCTTCATCCCTGTACAAGACATTATTAACTATATGTAACTAGTGATAAGAATTATTGTTTGAAAAGAGCAACCGCCGAGTTTCTTGCTGGTTCTTCTCGGTAGGAACAGCTTTCCGAACCAGCAGTAGATGTTGACGATTCAAAAGCACTTGTTTACAAGTCTACTCGAATAAAGAATGTTTTGAATTTTGAATTTGAATATAAATTAGGCTACCATATAGAATAAAAAAAAGGGATTTTATTCGAGATCAAGAGAAAAAAAGGTTTAAATTGACAATTGATTTGAATTCAATACTTAAAAAGAAAAAATAGTACGTAAGTACAGCTTGCAATTATAGAAACCAACGATTATATACCCCTGACTTCCAGTCGCGGTCATTAATTTAGGGCATCGAGTATTGTTTCCTGCGACCGCAACGCCGATCGTTCTCAAAATCCGCTTTAAAATGCCTATAGCCATCCCTCTCTCTTTCATGAGGAGTGAGCGGGATGGAGCGTTATACAGGGTGTGCAGGGTGCGGATACAGGCGGCTCGCATCCGGCGAAACCTGAAAAAAGCTTTCGCAATGGTATTGTCTCTTTGTTCGAAAGATTTATCGTTTGTTTGTTCATTATTGGTCGAATATTTGGGAACATGTGTATTTTATAATAGCAATTCGAATAAATTTGTTTTGATGTACAAAATTCATACTATACTTATTTATATCAATATATATAAGCACTACTCTCCACCGCGTCTGTCTGTTTGGGGTAAACTCAAAAACTACTTAACGGATGTTCAACTGGTGTCCTTTAATAGAAAAAGTTATAAGGAAGGCTTAGTCTGGTTTTGCATCGCATCGAAACAGAACTCAATAGTTAAAAAATGACACCAAACTTTACAGGATCATCCTCTAGGTCATTCTAAACATTGTTTGAAATCAAAATGATGTTAAAATTAAAATCGGTTCGAAAGAACATAAAAGTTTCGAAGTCTATAAAGGACATAGAGACAAACATTAATTTTTTATATATTAGATTTTAAATAAGTGAATCGGTTGAAATATGACGATAAACGAAATTAAAAGAAAATTATAACGATCTGTGAGCTTTAATCATGCCGCTGCCCAACTAAACCTAAAATCAGTTGCACTCCTAATTTGGCTGATCAGCCTCCTGCGTGTGCAAAAGATTGACTTAAAGTAGGATCAGCTGCTACTTGTATTTACATAAATCTATACTAATATATAAAGCTGTTGTAATATATAAGTTTGTTTGTTTGAAAGCGCTAATCTCAGGAACTACTAGACCGATTTGAAAAATTCTTTGAGTGTAACATCATCCATTTATCGAGGAAGGCTATAGGCGATATAACTTTGCGCTAAAAGGAATAGGAGTGGAGCAGCAATAAAAAATATTGCGCAAACGGCAAAATTTAAAGCTTTCCTTGCGAGCGCTAAGTGAACGGTGAAAATTATTCAAAATGATGTACTACAAAATTGTTCCCATCTAAAAGTTCTAAATAAAGCCCACTTTAACCACGATTTATATAAGTATTAAGGTTTACTTAAATAACAAGACTGCAGCCCACGCGAACGAAGTTGCGTTTAAAAGTTAGTCTTAAACATGAACACAATCCTTAATTTCTGACACAATGTTGATGATAGCGATAGTGTTTCCTTATGTCGTGATTTTTATGTTTTGCATATTTGAGCGAACGCGAAATATTGTACTGATGGTATTCAAGAGCCCCATAAAACCACCGGCGCGTGCAGATAGCAATAAAATATTGACAATTCAACCGATACACGCGGAAGATACCGTGAACTATGCAGAATACGCGGATGCTGTGAAAATATTTAACTAAGTCTCGAAATATTAAAATAGTCTTTCAAAAGTAATAATAAAACTTATTTTGCTATAATCCGCGATACAGGACTATCCGTTTTTTCTGGCCCGTTAAATGCAGGATTCGTAAAAACACACACACAAACCTCCTCCACTGTCACCACAATATACAAGCACTACACACGTTCACTATCACAAACTCTACAATCGTTTTGCCCCGCAACCGTAGCATCATCAGGAGATAGACTCCACAACAAAATCGCAAAGCGAAGCATTATCCGAACAAGCATGGTTATAGTAAAGTATTCGGTTCAACCCCATCATTTATTTAACCTCTGAACACGTGCAACAAGCTTGAACTTGAAAACTTCAAGAACTTTATTAATGATTTCTAATTCTTCTAAAAATTGTTATCTCAAGCTTTTTTTACAGCCTTTTTTTCGCTGTGAACAGCCTGTTTCAGACCCAACAATCGTTTCGCTCCGCAGCCGAAGCATCATCAGGACAAAATCGCAGAGCGACGCATCATTAAGCATTATATAGTAATTGGTTTAACCCCCACCATTTATTTTAATATAAAATAAAAATAAAATATAGGTATTTAATTACGTACTACTGAGCGTTGATAGCCAAAGATGTGAATTGTCTATAAAATATATGTCTAATTGCATTTATCACTCGAAAACGTTACGAGGCAACCTGAATATCTCTGGAGAATTCTGGGGATATGTATAACTTGCCAATTGGCATTGGATGATCGTGGTGGATCTTAGTTCCAACCCTTCTTACCGAAAACAAAGAGATGCCTATGCCCAGCAGTGGGTTAGTAACAGGCCTTTACTTTTCTCTTTATGTAAATTTTATTGAAACTGGAAAGCTAAGCAATTTCATATTTGCGATGTTTCACTTGGGAACAATTTGTAAATGTAAATAGTGCATAAATCAAGCTTAGCAGCTCGAGCGGCCATCTGTTAATATAGACAAAATACCGTACCCTGCATTTATATTTAATTTGTTGAAATTTGTTTTAATGCTTAAATAATATTGTTACGTACAGAGGTTCGTGGATTTGGATGAAAATACCTGGTGACCCGTTAAAAACACTTTATTCAGCTTTTTACTACAAAATTAGTACTTACAGACTCTATACAGTTAATTGTCCAATAAGAAAGCCGAGGTCACTATTATTTCACTTTTATTTTTGCTTCTTGATTCGCCCTTGATCGCCATTCGCCAACTGAACGTCGAGGCGCACGATACGTCTGTTTATATATCGAAGAAACCGATGACGACAATGTTCGTGAACGTTAGGAGATAGCGAACACTATTTGTAAACAACCTGAATGTTCCAAAGAATTAGCGTCAAGCGAATTTGAACTCTATGTCATAAAGATTACAAACTCTTTTACACGTTCGTAATCTACGCCGTCTAATATGAACTCTTTTCGCATGTTCGTATCAATATGTTTATGGAAACTGGGTAATATAATGCATAAAAAATTTACTTAAAACCGTTTTTCAGACACAATTTCAGACACAAGGGAAAGACAGATATTGCATTGTTTAAGGTATTAAAACCCTTTAGTTAGCGGGAAAGAAGAAGCAGGATAAATAAATAAGAATTCATGATAGTCTAAATTGTTGTATTTATTAATCACATTTTTTTAGATTTCTTATTCGAAAATAAAAATGCAATAAGAAAATTATTTTTCTTCATATCCCCTGATAATGCATCAAATGCTTGCCGTTAATCCTTATGAAATTCTTCGAGAAGTCTCTAAACTCTGAAATTATTACACGAGGAAGCTCTTCGTCAAATAACAATCACCGAAAGCATTGCACATTACCGATAAATCAGTTATCAGACAGTCGTTTGATATTGGCTAATCATATTTTTATTTAAGAGCCGGCAACACCGACTTTTTCATTTATTAAATGTAACGTGTGCCAAATTGTCTTGAATCGAGTTGATCGAGTTGAATTGAATTTGACAAAAAATTGAAAAAGCTATGATAGCCCAGCGGTGAGACCCTTTGGAGGAGATCACGAGTTCAAACCCCGGGCAGGCACCAATGATTTTATTAAAACTTATGTGTCTTATTGCAAGCCAGTTAAACCATTTTGATATGCAATTCTAGCAAAAGTTATTAGATTAACCCATGTAACGTAATATCAATCTTTTATAAAGTCACTCTATATATAGTGTAGTAGGTATTTCAGTTTATTTAATATTTTCAATCTATGTCTCAAAAAGGTTTAAGATGTATTTTAGCGTTTTTAAAATTATGCAAATTAAAATATATTAAATTGAATATTAATATACTTTTTTATTTGCGATACGGTTGGAATACGATTTTTACATTACGTTTTTGTCGTGGAGCCTATATCCTGATGATGCTTCGGTTACGGGGCGAAACGAATACTGCTTGTTTAAGATATAATAAACGTATAAAATACTCCACAGGACATGACATAGATTATTATCTAATTGCGAATTATAGAAAATCTATATTGTGTAATACATTATAGATTATATAAAAAAAAATATATCCATATCTTCCTTTGTATCCGAATCACACGTGAACGTATGGAAATATTCCACAATTTTTTTTTGTTGTTGTTTTAAATATTATGAGGAAAATGTTAGCAAAACATTTTTTTCTTGGTTTTTGTGTCTTTAATTTACATATCCATCTTACTTTTAATGCGTATTAAGCAATTTCGCCGCGTAGTAGCCACGAGGCGCAGCGTCAAATATACGAAAAGGTATCGCAACCACTTAACAAACTATAATCTTTTACCGCGACATCGCACCGTATATCACATTAACGTCTTCAGGATTTATGATCTGGGACCTAACATTAGATACTTATTGACGTATGATATGAAAACAAATGACAGCCATTTTCAATTTAATTTGGTACGAAAAGTATCTTTGAATCTGTCTGTCGCATAGTGGCAAGATATGCCAGTTTACTTTCCCACAGCTGGGAATCGACTTCCCGTTGGAGAAGTATTGGGCTTATTTCAAAATGCTACAATGCGTATTGTCTCACATTCGTCATTTTCCTTATCCCGTCCTACGTGGGTTCACACGACATGTTTTAAACATATTGGTAGATAATTTGGTTAGTTATTTTACGACCGACCGCCTGCCTGAGGTCAACTTACCTTAGTCGCCTTTCACGACACCTCGGTCAGAAATGAGGGTGGTCTATTTCATTCATCCGGATACCACATAGCGGGCGTTTTGATTATTGTGGACGTAGGGCTTATTGGCTACACAAATTTAAGTGGCCTGGTGCATGTGGCAGTGGTCCTGCCTTCAGTTCCGAGAATCGTAGGTTCGATACCGGCCGAGGGCCAACGTTTTCTATAAACAATTTGTTGGCCTTCAAATCTGGTTGTATATATGTATTTCAGTATGTATTTAAATTTATATACTACTAGCAATGTCCCGCAGTTTCACCCGCATACATACCGATCTCGTGGTAGTGGAAAGTTTACTAAGTCAGACTATAGACTTATTTTTGTAAATTGAAAGTTTGGTCCTGAGATTTATCAATAGTTAAAGCAAACGACATTTTAACGAAAAGCATTCATAGGTACACATATACAATGCGTTACAACTGTTATGGCATTTTCAAATTTGTTACATCTTTTGATTGTCCGATATATGTCCGATTTTAATAATTTAAAAAGTATTGAAACAGTTTTAACAAAATATCATTTAGTGGGATTAACACGGAGATGCAAATATTATGGTTTAATTATTGTCGCCACTTTTATACTTTTACAATGTCGAAAAGTATTTATATTGGCAAAGCTATAATAGTTGGACATATGGTGCTGCAGACTTTTTTGTAGATTTTGATACGTTTTATAATAATATAGAACATTATTTTGTTCTATCATCAATAGTTTCCGCAGCGCACGCGACGAAAGATTTTTATGACTAAATTTTTCACACCTTATTAGAATTTTATTAGGGATCCCTATTTTTTTGGAAAATGTAATATAGCCTATGTTGCTTAGTAAAGAAACAGCATTCCAATGGTGAAAGAATTTTTGAAATCGGTCCAGTAGTTTTTGCGTGAAAACATTACAAACATACAAATCTTTCCTTTTTATAATATTAGTATAGATACGTATATAATTATCAGTTGTCTATCTTCGATAACTCAAGTATTAAGTACTTTGGGGCTAGACGACCTTGTGTGTAATTGTCCTATATCCTACTTTTAATATTATAAATGCGAAAGTTTGTGAGTATGGATGGATGTTTGTTACTCTTTCACGAAAAAACTTTTAGACGGATTTAGATGAAACTTTACAGTTATATAGGTTATACATCGGAATAACATATAGGCTACAATTTGTAATGATTTTATGTAATATAACGATACATGTCAATAAAGTCGGAAAAAATCTGGCCTCTGAGAGCTATCTCGGCGTACGTTGCCTAAACCATTAGAGTTACACAAAGATGATGTACCGTAGTGTTGTTTGTCTTTAATAGCTCTAAATAAAAGTCTGCGACAGCATATATCTATCTTTTATGGAAGCAACTATGACCAAAATTGAATCATAAATTTAATTAAATTAGATACTGTGGCACACAAAATTCCTAGCGAGCGAAGCCGCGGGCAAAAACTAGTTTATTTATATTAGGTCCTTACATATGAAATAGGCGTTTTGTCGTACTGGCCACTTTGATCTCAAATATTACCTTTATGGTTAGGAATTACAAATTCAAATTCATACAACTATTTACTCATGCATTTGTGTTTCAAACCCCCTAATTCATTTGTTTTTTCTTCTTTTGTTTTTTTCTTTGTGTCACTCTGTTTACAAAATGGAAAACATGAAATATCGCGTTATTTATGAGTATGAGTTCCACCGTGGCACCAGTGCTGCAGAAACGGCTCGAAGGATTAATGATGTGTATGGTGACGGTGTCGCAAAAGAAAACACAGTGCGTTTTTGGTTCCAACGTTTTCGTTCTGAAAATTTCGACCGGCAGAACAAGCCTCGTGGACGGCCGGAGACCAAAGTTGATAATGAAGAATTGAAGGCTATTGTGGAAGCGAATCCATCGCAAACCACGTCCGAGTTAGCTGCAGGCTCCGATGTTAGTGATAAAACTATTCTAATCCACTTGAAGCAAATTGGGAAGGTGAAAAAGCTTGAAAGGTGGGTACCTCATGAATTGAGTGAAGCAAACCGACAAACGTGCGTCGACTGCTGCGTTACGTTACTCAACCGGCACAATAATGAAGGAATTTTAAATCGAATCATTACCTGTGATGAAAAGTGGATCCTCTACGATAATCTGAAGCGCTCATCGCAATGGCTTAACCCTGGCGAACCAGCCAAATCCTGCCCTAAGCGAAAATTGACTAAAAAAAGTTGCTTGTAAGTGTTTGGTGGACTAGTGCCGGTGTCGTTCACTACAGCTTTCTTAAATCTGGCCAGACGATTACGGCAGATATCTATTGTCAGCAACTGCAAACCATGATGGAAAAGCTAGCTGCTAAACAACCGAGGCTGGTCAATCGCTCTAGGCCACTGCTGCTTCAGGACAACGCTAGACCACACACTGCACAACAGACGGCTACCAAATCAGAGGAGCTTCAATTATAATGTCTTAGACATCCACTGTACTCTCCGGACCTTGCTCCAACAGATTACCATTTTTTTCGCAATTTGGCTAACTACTTGCAAGGAAAAAAATTCAACTCCGATGGGGCAGTCCAAACCGCCTTCAAAGATTTTATTGATTCCCACCCGAATGGTTTTTTTAGTAAGGGGATCAATGAACTACCTATGAGATGGCAAAAGTGCATACATAGCAATGGTACATACTTTGATTAATTAAATATATTTCATTAAAAAAAAAACGACTTTATGTTCCTCCCATAGAAACGCCAATTTCATATGTAAGGACCTAATATTTCTGGAATTCTCTTGGGATAAACAATTAGGATATACGCAGCGATAGATAGACGTGTGACCCTGGCCGATGTTCACGGATTTAATTTCCGGGCACACACGAATCAGATTTTCTTTTAAAACCTGTGTGTCTTATTGATATTTTTAAAGGTAACGGGGACTTTGGACGTTAGTGTCATTTCACTATTGTGTTTATGTTTTTCTATGCCGCTTTGTCTATGGTAAAAAATAGACTTTTTACATAAGTCTATTTTTCAGTAATTTATTTATCAGTAATTTAAAATATAAGAAGTTCATAACCTAACTTTTACTAATTCCTTTATAACTCTGCTAACTAACTTTCAATCTAAAAGATTCAGTCAAATTTTGAGTAATAGGTAACTAATAAAAAAACGATTCATTGGCCTCATTTTCATTTTTTTCTACATTATGGAACCAAATGGTATGAAAGTATCAGTAACTTTATCACACGCTTTTTGCTGAAGGAAAACATCGTAAAGGAACATTAAAAATGAAATAGCTTTAAACTTAAAGTTTTTCCCAGTTACATAAGCGTCCTAGCACATTTTCCAAAATGTATAACTTAAATAGGCTTTTCATAAATAAGGCCCAACTATCGTACTTCCGTTTCCGGTCCGCCATTGTGATTACACAAAGGACCCAATATTCTGTGCTCTTCCGAGGTCCCCATTGTTGAATGAATAACTGTGACATATATATACAAAGTTTGGAACTAGTTCATCAAACCCCACTTACTTATGAGAACGTGTTTTAGGACAAGGATTTAGCGGATGAACAAAGGAGACAAATCCTACGTTGATTTTACTTATATAATTTAACTAGCTGTGCCAGCGGCTTTGCCCGCGTGGAAACCTGAGTGTTACAATTTTTTTCTAGAATTCAAATTTTAAACATAAAAGTAATTATTGTGAGTTAACCATAAGAGATAGAGATCGCGAAATTTTTGTAGTAGTTTTATAGATCTACAATTCTCTAGTACATTACTTTAGTCTATCTTTGCTGATTTACGCAGTGCACGCGACTAAAGCTCCCAGCAAGCAAATTTTGTAACAACTACGCGATCTCTTCAACACAATTTAAATAATATTGATATGCATTATTTACTTAAACCATCCGGAAGTATTGCACTATCTTTTGGTGAAAACCGTACCAAGATCCGCTCAGTAGATTTTGAGAAAATCGATTAGATACAGACAGACAGCTTTTTGGGACTTTGTTTTATAATAAGTATAGATGTTACATCCTGTTGGCCTGTTATTATCCCACTACTGGGCATAGGCCTCCTCTCACCGTTTTGGGAAGAAAGATTCGAGCTAAGACCTACCACGCTGCTCCATTGCGAATTGGTAGGTTACACATATCCCCAGAATTCTCTAGAGATATGCAGGTTTCCTAACGATATTTTCATTTACTGAAAACCGTGTGATAAATTGCAATTATCAATTTGACACTTAAGTCTCATTGGTGCCTACTCAGGGTTAGAATCCATTATCGTCCCTAGAGAGTCGCACGGTCTCATCGCTGGGCTAAAATAAAAAATTCACTACGACAATCTCAACGATTAGGCTCCTTGGGCGAAAAGGTCGTTAAGTACTGTGGCAGTGTTTTGAGTGAATGCTATGTCAAATTCTGCATGTATTAGGTATGAGAACGGTTTTGGCTTCCTACACTTAACATCGACTTTCTTAACAAACGCGGATTATAGCAAAATAACTTTATCATAACTTTGTACTATAGTATAGCTGCTCCAAGGATTGGCTCCACACGGGGGAACTCCTCAATGGTTAACAATAATGAAATTTTGTTAAAATATTTTTGAGCTTGACATGTTATTTTATAATGCAATAATTGGAATTTGAATTTGATATTTTTCACTGTATATTTTTAGTAATTTAATTTTTGTACATAAGAATATACATAATTATAAAATGATTGGCGATATATATTATAGACAAAGTAGGAACCGACATAAGCTTGCAGTTCCTGCTTTGCGCCTTGCAAAAGTACATAAGTCGTTTGTGGATTTAGGTGTAAGATTCTATAATAAAATTCCGCAATCTACTTTAACTTTACCCTTACAGCAGTTTAAAAACACTATTAAAAAGCCTAATTCATAAAGCCTACTATACTATTGAGGATTACTTAGACGTTAAGAATGCGTGGATATAGCTACTCTTCGACCCTGTACAAGACATCAATAAGTATATGTAACTAGTAATTGGAATTATTCTATAAAAAGAGCAACCGCCGGGTTTCTTGCTGGTTCTTCTCGGTAGGAACTGCTTTCCGAACCAGCAGTGGATGTTGACGATTCAAAAGCACTCGTTTACAAGTTTACTTGAATAAAGAATACTTCGAATTTGAATTTTGATGACCGCTGGAAATAGGTTTCTTCATATTCTTGGAATACATTTACATATTTTAATATATGAACTATAATGTCGTTAGTTATATGACAACTTCGTAGTAATGTATCGTTTGATACTTATTTACAATGATTCATGCAAAATAGTACGCTCCACGAAGCTTTGTATCTGTTTAGCATATGAATTAAATACAGTGAAATATGGTTCAAATTAATATGAATATATGCCGCTGCTGTGGGTATTAACAGGTTCATTCTACTTGGATACCAGCTATGAAGAAATTACTATACAATTGGGCGTTCTGTTGCGGAAATCCATAATGTAAAAGTCATGATATAATTATTTTTAGTGATATTAAATTCAAATTCAAATTCAAAATATTCTTTATTCAATATAATTCATTCACGCATTCTTATCGCCTAAGTAATCCTCAATAGTATAGTAGGCTTTCATTATATAGGGTATTAGCCTTTTTTAATAGTGTTTTTAAACTGCTGTAATGGAAAAAGTTGAAGTAGATTTTAATTATAGAATCTTATACCCAAACCCACAAACGACTTATGTACTTTTGCAAGGCGCAAAAGCAGGAACCACAAGCTTATGTCGGGTGCTACTTTGTTTATTACATACATCACCTATCGTTTTATAATTCTTTAGATTTGTATGTACAAAAATGAAATTGATTTAAATATACTGTGAAGTAAATGTAAGAATACCTATCTACTTAAACTCGAAGGGAATCACGCGGACTTAAATTGTAGATGCCACGTATGGCTCTCTTCTGTATTATGAATACGAATCTGTCTGTCTGTTACGTTCTCACGGCGAACCTACTGGACCAAATCCTTATCCTTATACACCAGGGTAGCACATAAGCTATAGAAATCCTGTAAAGATGCCATACTGCAACTTCATTTGAAAAGTAAAGAAGGTCTTATCTTGTTATATTAAAATAACATAATAATTGTCTAATATGCCTAGAATTTGAACTTAGTCTTATGGTTACAATAACACGATCTCACTGTTCGGCTATCATTTTTTTATCATCATCCTCCTGCCCTTATCCCACTCTAAGTGGGATCGGCACATCATGATATAAACATGTCACATAATTCGGCTACGTATTTTACGACCGACAGCCTGCCTGACGTCAACTTAATTCAGTCGTAATTTACGACCCCTCGGTAAGAAAAAAAGTGGTCTATTCAATTTTACCGGATACCACACAGTGGGTCAACTTACCTTAGTCGCCTTTTACGACACCTCAGTAAGAAATGAGGGTGCTGTTTTTTACTCGGCCGGATACCACGCGGTAAATCATAGAATTTTTTTATTATTCAATGCTAATGAAATATAAGTACCAAGTGGAAAGTAACTTTTGGTAAGAAAATAATAAGCGACCTACGCAGCAATATTCACGGAATACATTATTTAGTTTTGCAGAAGAACTTCATACAAGATACTTAATAACTCTTGCAGCACAGAAATAGGGGGCTACTCTAAATATAACTCTCACACCATAGGAGGGAGGGGGTAGCTCTAAAGCGTTACAGGTTCTTAAGGTACGGTGTCTTTTGTATTGAATGCAACTATTCAATTCCAATTCAAACTCAAAATATTCTTTATTCAAGTAAACTTGTTAACAAGTGCTTTTAAATCGTCTAATCTACTGCTGTTCCAGAAAGCTTTTCCTACCGAGCAGAGCCAGCAAACTAGGCGGTTGCTCTTTTCAAAGACTAGTTGTTATCACTAGTTACATTAAGTAGGTAATTACTGTCTTATACAGGGTCGAAGAGTAGCTCTGTCCACGCATTCTTATCGTCTAAGTAATTAATAGTATAGTAGGCTTTATGTATTAGCTTTTTTAAATAGTGTTTTTAAATTGCTGTAATAGTTACTAATAGGTTAAAGTAGATTGTGAAATATTATTACAGAATCTAATACCCAAACCCACAAACGACTTACGCATTTTTTCATGGCGCAAAGCAGGAACCGCTAGCATATGTAGGTTCCTACATTATCTGGATATAAGATGGATGATCTACTCAGTGTCTTCAGAAGAGAAGCTTCACCAAGAGGATAGGCTCCAGAACAATATCGTACTGCCAAAATCGACTAATCCTCTTGATTCTTCGGTTACGAGGCGAAACGATCGTAGAGATTTTGGTGGCTGTATATTGCTTGTGTGCATTGTTGCTGGTAGTGACATCTTGGGATACGTGTGGTGACTTGTCCTGCATGAGTAATGTGTGTGGATTCTGTCTGCTTCATACAATTAGCAGTACATACATTCTCTTAACAAAGGCGGATAATAGCAAAGTAGTTGTAGCTTCTTTAATATGGAATTCCGCAAAGTAGTGCCTGCTTCTGTAAATAATTTATCAGTAGCTCTTTTAATTTAGAACGAAAAGAAAAGATTTTCTTTATTTCGCAGTTTATTTTGCATAGGGTCGTAGTTTTCGCATAGCAACGTTAAAACAGTCTTGGAGAGTGCCCAGGCAGCGTCACCAATGCCTTCCGGAGCCCCGTCTGCTGCGAGCCGCATTGTCTACTGCCCTATGCCAGACCGGAACAGCACTGATTAATATCCTCTATTGTCTGTATTATCACTACATATTATAAAATAAAGTCTTACGCAACTGTGTATGTCTGTTCACGATAAACTCAAAAATTACTAAACGAATTTTCATAAAGTTTTCTTCAACAGACGAAGTGACTGCCGAGGAAGGGTTATGTGAATAATTGGTTAAGTTTTATACATTAGTTAAATGATGACGGTAATCCTTTAAAATTTTGGTAAAACGTCATGTCGCTTCGGCGCTTTCGTTGAAAAATTCTTCTAATTCCGTTAAAATACAACAAAACAATATTCGCAACATTTTTCTTTCTTAAAGCTAGGAAATTAGTCCGCGATGACAAATATGCATATATCATTTAAGGATAACTTACTGTCACTATTACTAATAATAGAATATGAATCTTTATCAACAAAACATAACATTCGTTAACTCAAGGATTTGGTGTTTCAAGGATCAAGTCTTTAGGATTAATTTCCTTTAGGACTCAAGGATTTCAATTGATTTTCGTCTTACAGTTAGCTAGAAGATAACAAAAAGCCTACTATACTACTGAAGATTATATTGATGATAAAAATGCGTGGATAGCTACTCCTCTACCCTGTACAAGATAGTAATAACCAAATTTAACTAGTTACAAGAATTTTATTTGAAAAGAGCAACCACCGATTTTCTTGCTGGCACTTCTCGGTAGGAACAGCTTCCCAAATCACCAGTAGATTTTGAAGATTCAAAAGCATTGTTTGCAAGTTTACTTGAATAAATATTTTGAATTTGACAAAATCATTAGCATCGCCAAGTTTTTTTATCGCCTGGTAGTCGACTTTTTTTTACAACCACTTCAGTTCAAATTACACAAAACCGTAATGTACTATAGATTTAAACCTTCGGTAAAAAGTACACTGCCTTTTAGTAAAGTTTGCACATCAATCCGTTCAGTAGACTCTGAAAAAATTGATCACATACAGGCCGGTCGTAAAATACGTAGCCAAATCATGCGACGTATTTTTAACGTTGCGCCGACCCCACTTAGAGCGGGTTAAGGACAGGAGGATGATGAAGGCAGACAGACAACTTTTAGGGCTATGATTTATAGAAGCAGGCGTTACTTTGCGGAATTCCATATTACAAGCAATATAACAGAACTAATTACTTTGCTATAACCCGCACGGGTTAAGTGAATGCATGCAAAGCCAATGTGTATGAAGCAAGCAAAATCTACGTACCTTATACAAGTGCATGTGGTGGCTGGTCCTGCATGTATAAGGTGCGTAGATTTTGCCTGCTTCATACACATTGGCTTTGCATGCATTCACTTAACCCGTGCGGATTATAGCAAAGTAGTTAGTTCTGTTATATTGCTTTTAGGGCTATGTTTTATAATAATCTAATAGATCGTAATTTTTCCGTGAACTAACTTCTAATTTTAATCGTAACTTAGACGAAACTAAACGCGTCGCAGATAAACGCACTAAACGCCGACACGCTTAATTCAATCAGATCGATCGCTATCAATAACGGCCGGTTATCTCTTCACCCCAGCGTCGATTTACATACAAATACATACAAATCGTGTCCGTAATAGGTTCCGGGTCGCGTGGCAAGCGAGACCAATCGCACAAAGGCATTCCGTTCACGGTTAATAACATCACAATCTTTTCACAATACACGCCGCGGCTGTGTGACTGCACCCTTAAAAAAAAGAGGGAAACAGATTTCAAATTTGAATTTGATTATCGAAGTGTGCCGACTATTTATCATTTGTAATGACGTTTCGCGATTTCGGGATGTAGTCTAACTTAGCCGACGCGGAGGGTAGAATAAAATTTTATATTTATTGAACTCTTATTCTATTTGGTACAAGTATTGAAGAAGGAAGCATATGCTAACAATTTTCCTTAAATGCTTAAGAGCTATACGTATAACAGGAATATTATAAATGCAATAGTCTTCTATTACGTTTTAACTGATAATCCGTTTAAGTTTAAAAATAAGTAATTATTTGTCATCGCCTCTTTGACATATTTCCCGTTTCGTAAACTTTAATAACGTATATAGAAGTTACTTCTGTATCCTCTTGTAAACTGCATCCACTATCTCCAAAATGTCCTACGTTTTGGAAAGAAAATAAATCAATATTTTCCATAGAACATATTTTACAGCTCTGTATAAATAATTCCATTTTAATCTCTACCATGCATTGCATGTGTGCGTTGACAGACAACGCGTAAATGGGTAATGGGTATATATCTATCTCCTTTGCACTTCAAATGGCATACTGAAGCGTTTCTCGCAGACCGTTGTACGCGGCGTATCGTACTAATACAGTAATCATGTAAGTGCGTTCAGAAATACATTATTTATTACATTCCGCCGTGTAGAATCGTTTAAGTAGAAAATATTGAGCGCTTCGATAATGGATGACTGTCCAATGTTTTGGACGTTAGATGATGATATATTCTTTGCACTGTAACTGGTTTGGTAGTCAGAGTGCGCCCTCTTTAGAGAAGAAAGTAGGAACGTTGGAAAGGCGCGCTTTTTCTGTTAGGAAAACCGCTCGTCCCCGTCGGGTATGTCGGATTCTCACCGACTAAAAACCTAACAGTGCTCCACCACGCTGCTGGTGGCAGAGACAGGGTGACGTTGGACACATTTCCCCCATCCCCTCCAGCAGCAAATCTGAAACCCAGAAGTGCGCCACCGGTCGGGGCCTCTTTAAAAGTGGCCCCTTCCTCCACTAATCGATGTATCGGGAATACCAGATCCATCGACCGCCTCGGGGACCTTTTCAGATAGGCGTCCGATGAGCCTCGTTCGGAAAGCCCAGAGGTCCCCGTTAGGGCGGCCATGCGACGGGCTTCGGCGAGTCATCTGCGCCCCGCTCGCCTGCAGTGGATCGGATCCAACGACTCAACTTCCCGAATCCGCCCCGCCGCCTCCTTGCGTGAGATTACGTCCTCGCAGAAGGAAGCCATCGCTGCCCATGATCTCTCCCCGTACATCATGGCACAAACCATGGCGGGCAAGGAAGGATAAGCGCGCTCCATTAAATTCAAATTATTCTTTATTCAAGTAAACTTGTAAACAAGTGCTTTTGAATCGTCAACATCTACTACTGATTCGGAAAGCTGTTCCTACCGAGAAGAACTAGCAAGAAACTCGGCGGTTGCTCTTTTCCAACAATAATTCTTATCACTAGTTACATATAGTTATAAATGTCTTGTACAGGGTTAAAGAGAAGCTATATCCACGCATTCTTATCATCTAGGTAATCTTCAATAGTATAATAGGCTTTCTGAATTAGCCTTTTTTTAATAGTATTTTTAAACTGCTGTAATGGTAAGTTAAAGTAGATTGTGGAATTTTATTATAGAATCTTATACCCAAACCCACAAACGAATTATGAACTTTTGCTAGGCGCAAAGCAGGAACCGCAAGCTTATGTCGGTTCCTACTTTGTCTATTATATACATCGCCAATCCTTTTATAATTATTTATATTCATACGTACAAAAATTTTCATTCAAACTTCCATAACTTAGCAAGATATGTTTCTTTTATTTCTTGTTTGTTATTTTCTTTGTTTCTTCTCCTTCTACTCGGTACATTAATTGTTTGGTCATGAATTGTAACGTTGTAACTTTTAATTCAAATCTTTATAGTATTTTAATTATCATTAGAATTCAAATATTGTAGTTCTTGAAACAGGAGTAACGGACTGGTGGTTCCACTGCTGGGCAGTTACCCTTCTCTTTGAAGAGAAGTACTGGAGATTAATACCCACTAAGCTGAGAAGTTAGAATAGAATTATTGTGCTATAATCCGCATTTGTTTTGAGAATCTATGTAATGCTAAGTGTATCAAGCAGACAACTTTTACATACATGCAGTACGAGTCACATCACATAACAGTATCACAAGACGCCGGCACCAGCCACCACACTAGCACTACACACACTCACTACTCCCTCTTCAAAATCATAATGCATTGGCATTACGATTTTGTCGTGGAGCCTATACTCCTGATGTTGCGATTACGGGGGAAACGAACGTAGAGATTGTAGATGTGAGTGTATGCTTGTGTGATGCGTTGCTGGTGGCGGCGTTTTGTGATACATGTGGTGACAAGTCCTAATACAATTAGGTCCACTTTTTATACAAAAATCACATATGTAGTGTATATATAGATTATAGATAATATTTTTTCTGTTGTGTAGTAATTTAATTTTCGTCGTGTGGTATCCGGCATAGAATAGACCACCCTCATTTCTTACAGAGGTGTCGTAAGAGGCGACTAAGGTATGTGCCGTGTGGTATGCGGCTGCATTGAATAAACCACCCTCATTTCTTACCAAGGTGTCGTAAAATGCGACTAAGGTAAGTTGACGTCAGGCAGGCGGCCAGTCGTAAGATACGTAGCCAAATCATGTGACAACATGTTTCTTAACATGTTGTCACATGATTTGGCTTGGAGTGGGATAAGGGCAGGAGAATGATGTTGTGTAGTAATTTAATTTGATGATAAGGCCGCAATATTAAATAGCAGTGTCTAGTATTCGCCAAATGCTCACAGGGTGTCCGGAAAGTGCGAGCAGAACAATATTTTTGCTGGTCCGCCGAACCGTGAGTAATTCAATAGAAAATATTCATATTGGGGACAGCGCGCCCCTCCATGTTGTGGACTACAGGCTGTAGCGAAAACTTCACAGAATATATAACTTTGTTTGCGGAATTCCATAGTATTGAAGTTCTATAAGACAATCTCAACGATCGTTTCGCCCCGTAACCGAGGCATCATCAGGAGATATCCAACTTCTGTGTTTAATGTGAATAAAACTTAGCTTGCGGCTCCTGCTTTGCGCCTAGCAAAAGTACGTAAATCGTTTGTGGGTTTGGGTATAAGATTCTATAATAAAATTCCGAAATCAACTTTAGCCATGCCGTTACAGCAGTTTAAAAACAGTGTTCAAAAGAGGCTGATACAGAAAGCCTACTATACTGTTGAAGATTACTTAGATGATAAGGATGTATGGATATAGCTGCACTTCAACCGCTTACAAGACAGAAATAACTAAATGTAACTAGTTCTAAGATTTATATTTTAAAAAGAGCAACCGCCGAGTGTCTTTCCAAACCAGCAGTAAAGTTGACGATTCAAAAGCACTTGTTTACAAGTATACTTGAATAAATATATGGGACACTTACACACACGGAATATTTGGAATTTGAATATTCTAGATAATACTCGTACGCTAACAGATTTGTAGGATAAGACGTTATTTTACCGGAGTCGCATATCACAAAAAATAATGAATTATTTTGCTATATCGCGAAATTTTAATACTAAAGAGTCTAGGTAATATACTACTTAGACTTGCAAGATTTTGTCATCTGCTATGTCATTATTATGTAAATTATTTGAGTAGTTAAAATATCGGAGCAGCTTGTATACGTGCAGCTTGTTTGCAGACGCCAGCGCCTTATGACGAATGTGACCCGTAATACCCAGCGAGTTACATTTGAATATTGCTCGGTTCCCAATGTGCTTGAACTTCGAGCTGGCTGGAACAGCTAACTGTTTATTGTACTTGAGTATTGAAGCCTAAATAGCTCAGTGGTAAAAGCTCTTGATCGACGGATAATCAATCTGATGAAAGCTACAAGTTTATATTTATTACTACACTAGATGTGCCGGATGCTTCGCCCGCGTGAAAATCAGTATCATGAAATTTTTCCCGAATTCAAATATTAAACATAAAAGTAGTTATTGGGAGTTAACCATAAGAGATAGAGACATGCTGTCGCTGACTTTTTTGTAGTATTTTTGTAGATCTACACTTCTCTAGTACATTACTTAATTATATCTCTGTTGGTTTACGCGGCGCACGCGACTTAAGCTCTGGGAGATTTTTTAGCAAGCGAGATTTTTTACAACGCGCGACCTCTTCAACACAATTTACATAAAATCGTTATTTACTATTAACATAAACCTTACGGAAGAATTGCACTATCTTTTAGGAAAAACATACAAAAATCCGTTCAGTAGATTTTAAGAAAATCAATTACATACAAACGGATAGCTTATGGGGACGTCCCGGCTATTTATTGCTGTGTTTATTTCGCCTCTCTTCTTTTATTTTGGCGCGCGTTACTTAAGGTCTCGCGATAACTTCGAATATATTTATATAAATTATAAAGTGTAAACAATCAAAATATTAACCATGAAATACTTGAGTATTTTCTTTTATTGAGTTGATAAGAAGTAATACTGTATCTAATGCTAAAAGATCAAAAATAAATACACAAACTTACATTTTAGCTGCAGGAGATCTGCAACAAAAATACATTTGACAATGTTAACAAGGAAATATATAATAATATTATATATAATAAATATATAATAATAATAAATCTGCCATTAACCTCCCTATGTAACCATATTGTTTGACTTTAGTCATCGTCATAATGTTAAATTAAACAAAAAAAATAACACAAAGTAACATTTAACAGTTATAACAGCACATTGCTTTGCGGTTTGATTACGTAACGTAATATTGAAAATATTCCTGCGCGAGAAGTTTAAGGAAATAGGTAATGTAAGAATTTGTTTCACAGTATATTTAAACAATGTAATTTTTGTACATAAAAATATAAAGAATTGTAAAACGATAGGTGATGTATATAATAGACAAAGTAGGAACCGACATAAGCTTGCGACTCCTGCTTTGCGCCTAGCAAAAGTACGTAAATCGTTTGTGGGTTTGGGTATAAGATTCTATAATAAAATTCCGAAATCAATTTTGGCCATGCCATTACAGCAGTTTAAAAACACTGTTAAAAAGAGGCTGATACATAAAGCCTGCTATACTGTTGAAGATTACTTAGATGATAAGGATGTGTGGATGCATAAGGTATGATAAGGTATGATAAGGTATGATAAGGTGCACTTCTACCATGTACAAGACAGTAATAACTGAATGTAACTAGTTTTAAGATTTATATTTTAAAAGAGCAACCGCCGAGTTTCTTGCTGTTTCTTCTCGGTAGGAACAACTTTCCGAACCAGCAGTAAAGTTGACGACTCAAAAGCACTTGTTTACAAGTTTACTTGAATAAAGAATATTTTGAATTTGAACTTGAATTTGAATTGGAATATCAAAAATAAATACATATTTTACATTGTTTACTTATCTTTTTACTCTCAAAAACACTGTCCGATTTCAGGTTTTATCATAGTATGAATAATGACAATGAATAATATGCATAGCATAAATTTAACTTTGTCATTGGGAGCATCATCTATGATAAGTCTTTATAATATAAATAAGACGATTAAAATCCCTTTATTGAGACCATATCTGCAATCTAGCTACGTTCTCGACCTAAAAGTTTTATTATAATATTAAAAAAACTAAACAATAACGATATTGTGTACACAGTTGCCAACTCTAAGAAACTAAAAAAACATAAAACAGTAGGTAAAATTAAAAAACACAGAAGAACTTTTATTACTGACCAGGAGTCATAGTATATTATAATATTGATCAAAATATAATAAAAAACAAAAGTTTAAGTAAAATTACTTTTCATTTTCATTCTAGATGAGATTTTTTTATTATTATTAATTCATTTGCTCTGTAGTTTCAAATTATACTTCTGACCAAATTCGGCATATCTTTCTTGCTACCATAAATGTTTCAATAGGGTAATTTCTAACGCCCACGCGTTACTTTGCGGAGATCCGTAATACAAAAGTAATAATAAAATTATTTAGGATTATATATATTTTCTATTTACTTTATCGCGGATTATAGCAAAATAATATTATTATTACTTTTGTTTCAATAGAGCTTTGCCACTTTAGCCTGTAGCTGTCATTCTTACACGGAAATATAGTTATCACACAAAATTTGCATAGTTTACTAGATGCCACTGAATATGTTGAAAAATAGTAAAAATTTAGAACAAAACAGAAAACACAGGGCATCAATGTGAAAAACATCCAATCTACTGTTAAAACAGTAGGGTTGGTTAAACCTGATTGTATAAGACGGTGTTAACGAGGCCAACAAAGACGTCAGGCTCCCTATATAACAACAGACACAATCTGCATCACATTTCCCATGCCGATTCTCCATGGCCATCACGCCACTGAGCCATACCGACGTACATACCGAATTATATTTATCGAATTAAACTATCCACCCACGATCCTGGGAACAAAGTCGTTCGCAAGGATTTGACACGCATCTTTCGATACGCCCGTTCCCTTTTGTGTGATGACGTTGACTAAAAATTAGGAGATAGGTAGGATTTTGAACCTTAAAGTTAGAAATTTCATAGGAGAAATTCACGTGCAAATTATTTCCGGGATAATTGAAATCCCATTTAAGATATTTAGGGTTATAATAAGGGAAACGACATAAATTTGACATGAGTTATAGAAGTTCTTGTCTATTTAAAGACATGAAATGATAAAAAGATAAATGTATGTATAGATTAGAATGTTGGGCAAGAGACAAGATGAAAGAAGAGTGCATGCAAATGAGATGACGATGTTAAGGTGGATGTATGGTGTGACAAGATTGGATATAATAAGAAATGAGTATATAAGCGGGAGTCTGAAAGTTGCGCCCATTATAGAGAGGGCGAGAGGTGCAAGATTGAGATTGTATGGACATGTTATGAGGCGGCATGAAAATCATGTGATTAAACGAGTGTTGAGTATTAATGTAGATGAATATATGACTAGAGGAGGCCTAAAAAGAGATGGTTGGATTGTGTGAAGTATGACATGCATATAAAAATAATAATAATAATAATAATAATAATAAAACATTTATTCTCTGATAGGTATATTAGATAGTAGTATTAGGATAGGATATCTGATAGTAGTATTAGGATAATATACAAGAAAATAATAAACTAAAAAGTAACATAGGCAAGCTAATATTACCCCAGAGAAGAGGATGCGTCTCAGTATTTTGCTGCAATATGATTATTGCAGCACTGATTTTCGGACGCACCCTAAGAGTGGCGTCCCGGACTTGTCCGGTAGTCACTCGAAACTTAAAAAACTTAAAATTAAAAATCCCGTTGTTTGATATTACCTCATGACATTCACAATAATAATAATAACACTAATACAAACATTGATACTAGTTTCTGCCTATACTAACTAATACTAAACACCCCCGTGCGCTTATTTTAGTCGGTACAACTGCGAGTAAGATTATGAAATATTTAGTGTATTAGAAAAAAAATTCTGTTTATTAAGTAGATACTTCTTCATTTTGAATTTAAAACTGTTGCGTCCTTTAAGATTTTGTACTGGAGGAGGGATGGTGTTCCAAATCTTACTCGCAGCGTAACTGAAGCTACCACGAAATGCTGCTGTCCTATGCCTCGGTACGGATATGCGACGAGCGGATTCTCTTACACTATATTTACCATGCTCATGGGTCCATTTTATTTTAGAGTAAAGATATTCCGGCTTACCCGAGGAAATAACGTCGAACAACAACGTGGCCAAGTGTAAATTACGTCGAGCAGACATGCTCAATATATCAGCGTTATTAAGATATGGACTGACGTGTGAACGAGGCGCAATGGGAAAGCAAAATCGCGCACACGCATAAAAGGAGTAGCGCCAGTATTGAAGAGAAAAACATGTTGTGCCGACCCCACTTAGAGTGGGATAAGGGCAGGAGAAAGTAGAAAATGATAAAAAGGTAAAGATGAACACAAAAATACTTAATATTCAAATAGTTTTTAGTATTTAAAGCAATACTGGTGGATTAGGAACTCGAAAGAAAGGAAAGCGAAGTAAAACGTGTCGAAAAATTCTGAAATTTCTAGCTATTTTGACGATTAAATAGTTTAATTATAAAAAGCAAAGTTAAATAATTGGCATAAGGTAAAGTAAAAATAGAAATAGGAGACTAAATATATTTTTGTTCTAATTTATAGAATAAGGCGTTACTTAAAGTCTATAATAGAAAAGTAATGATAGTAAAACTTTGTTCTAATCCGCGATTAGAACAAAATGATGATCTTTGTAATGTTTTTAAATTTAAACTATCGTGAGTATTCATAGTTAATGTGTAGACATTGGCTATACTCAAGTCTAATTTTATCGGGATAGCCCGACTGGTTTCGAGCCCATCCAGGGCATTTATTCATGAGCTCTTTACACGACGTTATCGCGGAGTGAACCGCCAGTTCCCGCTAAACTAAACTAGTGAAACTAGTCAGACTAACCCGATAAAATTAGACGTGAGTATACCCGGTGTCTACACATTAACTCTTTGTAATGATAAAAGTATTATCTGTGTTCATACTTTATATATTTAAAATTTGTTATCTGCAAACAACATAAACCAACATTACCACAATGCACTGCTGCATACATTCACTACGACAATATCAACGTTCGTTGCCCCCATAACCGAAGCATCTTCAAGATAGACTCCATGAAAAAATCGCAAGTATACTTTATTAAATATATTGATTGAACAGATATCAAAATGTTCTTTTTATCGAACAATATTTAAGTAGTGTGTCAATATGGTATGCTGTAACGAATTTAATATGATCTCTCAATCAAACCCTCGGCATTCAATTCGCTACGCTTCGCCTCGTTACAAATTTCCTATGAATAGGGAGAGCGGAAGATAGACCCCAAATAAATGTTACTGTATTTAATATTGGACCAAAGAGATAATAAACTAGACTGGTTGATGCAAAAAAGCCTACTTTACTATTCAGGATTGCTGTGGAAGAAAGAAGAAAGCCCAGTGGTGAGACCTTGCGACTCTTTCCAGGAGTGGCGGGTTCAAACCCCGGCAACAATGATTTTACTTACTTTTACACACTTTTCGGTGAAGGAGAACATCGCGAGGAAACCGGCATATCTCCAGAGGATTCTAAGGATATGTGTAACCTACCAATCCGCATTGGAGTAGAGTGGTAGGTCTTAGCTACAATCCATCTCTTCAAAAACTGAGAAAAGAGGCCTATGCTTAGCCATGGGATAGTAACAGGCCGTTACTGTACCATTGAGGATTCTATGAATGATAAGATGGCGTGGACATAGCTTATACAAGATACCAATGACAAAATGTGACTATTTGTAAAAAATATATTTTTAAAAGTACCAGAGTAACTTAAGAGTAGTTTACCGAACCAGCAATAGAATTGACGATTCAAAAGCATATGTTAAGAATTTTACATGAATATTTTTAATTTGAATTTGAATATATACATATATAAAAGCTGTTTCTGCGACTTCGTGAAATCAAATTAAATTCTAAATCTAAAACCATGACTTCTCTCGTAAGAAATGCAGGCTTCCTCGCAATTTTTTCTTACACCGCAAATCGTGTGATAATTGTAAATGTATTAGGTACATATAATTAACAAAGCAAGTGGGGTCGGCCCAACATGTTACAAACATGTTGACACATGATTTGGCTACGTATTTTACGACCGTCCGCCTGCCTGACGTCAACTTACCTTAGTCGTATTTTACGACCCCTCGATAAGAAATGAGGGTGGTCAATTCTACTCAGCCGGATACCACAGATTAAATGTTAATGTACCTCGAATTATGTTTTTCCTATTTTCCAACGAAAAACGGAAATTTATTTTGATTTAATGTATGCGTTTGAGCTGTTATATAAGTTCTAATTGAACCAAATTTTATAAATATTGCTTTAACAGATTGGCCCTACATAATACTTTTATCTTTTAGTTTACCATAATAATGAAATTGGAATTGTAATGCAAAAGTATTTATTTCCATTTCTATTTTTTAAATATAAATAGTAGAAATTTTTAATGTCTTAATATTCCAAAACCGAAATTATTTGATTCAAGTAAGGTGAATATTCCACATTAATAAAACAAAAGAATACCCCTAACCTAATATTATCAACATAAATTTATATGGTTTAATAAACACGACCACTGTTATATTTAACAAGGCTAGAATATTCTTTCGACTACTATAACTAACATAAATATTTTATTTTTTATAATCAAGGACAGAAAAACAATTGGTAGATTCTTAAAATGTTTAATGATGATTTGCTACTAATTCTAATATTTACAAAATAAATACTTAACAATTAATATTGCACGTTAATTATATTATTAAACAACAATAACAATACCTTTTTAAAATAAAAATGTCTCTTTAACAGATGTCCAACAAATTCAAAGAGTCATAAAGGTCAACTACGTATGGTATTAATAGAATTGAAAATTCCCATCGACACACCTAGAACATTTTTGTTTTAGAACGTCTTTAAGGACTCTATTTATGAAGTAAAGAACCTCCATTGTGAGGGTAAAATTGTTTGCTTTTTTTATTATAGTTCGGGGTAGTCGACGCGTCATCCAAGTCGCCCTCTTTATCTTGGTGTGCCGTCATATGTCTAGTGAGATGATGTCTTTCTCTGAAACTTTCATTGCAAACGGGACACTTTAATTTTTCCTCTCTTTTCCTCCTGTGGGGATCGGCAGCCGACTCGCTCTTATGATGGGTTCTCATGTGATAAACCAAGTCCGAAGTCATTCTAAAACTTATACTGCATTTCGCGCACACGTTCTGTGCCGGTAATGAAAATGCAGCTATTGTTGATGGCAAAAGCGTGCTCAGAATTGCCGCTGCAGGGTTAGCGATCAACGGGTTCACTGGCTCCCGAGGTGGTCCGGAAAATTTTATGAAATCAGGATTAGGTGCTTGAAAATTTTGGACACCAAAAGGATAAGACGGTCCGGCTTGTATGTACGGGAGCTCCGGTCTAAATGGTAAAAAGTTCATTTTGTTTGGTGACATTTGCGGTGTCTTAGAATCCTGTTTGCTTTGGTAGTCTATTGATTTAAACGAACTGCTCGTCCTTTGTATTGAGTTCGAGTCAGAGTAATTCGGCGAAGAAGAAGGAATGTTTTGTCCTTTAAAAAAGTTGTGGCCGTTTAACAAGTGTGCGGGTGACAAAAGATTGAAGCTCGCCTTGTTGTAGCTCGGACTAGGAGCCGACAGCGGTGGACTTACAGAATTTTGGTAGAGAAGATTGTCGGGGCTGACTGATGGATTAGGTGACCGAACGGTAAAGTTGGACACTTTAGTGAATGCACTTTTCGGCGACATCTCGTTTGATTTATCTCCAAATCGATTCTCAAATCTCGCTCTCGATTGTATGCTGATAAGAGTAGGGTCGTCAAAGATTTTGTTCTTATATTCAGGTAAAAATTTTGGATGCCTCGCTGCACTCTCGTTCGAGTTAGGTCGACTTCTAGATTGATCGGAAGTATCGGAATCACTACAGTATATGGACTTGCTAGGATATTCATCCGTACCGACATCGATATTTACGTCGGAACCAAAACCCGGAGATATGTTGTTGTTTATGCGTACTCTGTCCTCGTCTAGATCTTTAGAATCCAAGGTGTTGTCGTTAGAATATTCACTGTGTTTGTAAAGATCCGTCATACGCTTAGATGGTTCCCATTCTTCTGTATTGAACAACTGCTTCGACACTCGCAGCTGTCGCTCGGGTTGTGTGTGTCGTACCTTTTCATCCGGCATCATTAGAAATGCAACGTCAAACGAACGTTTTGACGCCTTTCCCTGATTCAATACTGTGGACTGCATGTCCGTTTTTAAATTTTGCAATGTTTTAGCACTTTCGATACTTAAACTGGTCTCCTTGGTATCAGGAGATTGCTCTTTGAAACTTTGGTAATTATTGTGTACGTCCATTGTCATTATTTTATCATTTAATTATTAGCACTCGGAACTAAAACTTTTCTCACTTATATCGCTACGATCTACATCGAAACGCGTGCGTACCACCCGCTAGTTACTTTGCGAATGCGAGAGTAAAGCAAGGGTGAAAAATATATAAGTGGGGTTTAAAACTACCCTTAGCAGAGGCTTTTGAGGCAGGAGGCGTGGCCGTGAGACCAATGAGCGGCGAGCGAGAGGCGTGATTGGAAACGCCTGGCCAATCGGAGAAGGTTGACACGATAGCGAGCAGGCGAGCTCAATCACCGGGTCAAGATAATAATAGCTGCCGCGAATTGAGCGCGCATTGAGTTGTGGTAGGGTCAACTCGACAAATACAGGACGATATTGAAAATCGTAAACTGTTTCCTGTGGTTGGAAAAAACTTTTTAATGCCAATTGATTAAAACTTTTTTGAATACGCACCAACTTGTGTCTTTATTTTACTTGAATTTTCACTATTAAATTATTATCCGTTTTCTTACCGTAAAATAAAAAATTAATAAATACGATTGTCATACAGTGAGCTGATAATAAAAAAAAATTATAGACAAAGTTTCCAAATCTGAGTTAGGTATCCAATTATTTTGTTTGTGTAATCTTTGAAAACTTTCACAGAATAAAACTTTATGTTTCATGCGTTATGGCGAAAAGTTTTATTATTATCTTCTGTTTATCTCTCCAAACAAGGCACTAGAAAAACTCCAACGATTATGATTGCAATAAATATGTTTTATATGTGGCATAAAAAATGATACTCGGCTATAGGCGGCGTAACCCCCGAGTGTATGGATGAGATTGCGAATAATGCTATTAACACAGACGCTTCTTCTCAAATTGATATCCTACACAAGATTTGTTCAAAGGAATCTGAACTTCATGATTATGTGAATTAGGTTCAAAGTCAATTGAATAAATCCAAAGCTGATACAAAGATTTTTGTCAACGTAAATGAAACTTTAACTTGAAGCGAAGAAGTTAAAATTTTAAATGATGTGAAACATAAAGCAAATCGCTAAGGAGACTCAAATGAGTTCTGTTCGGTAGTGGGTAATGATAATAAGATGGGCGCAGACGTTAAAGGAAAGCCATTTGTCAGATTTTAGCCATTTTTTGGCCATTCGGTCGCTCTCTTTGGAAATCTGTTCCATTTATTTTAGATGTCGCATTAATAAGGTTCTTTAGATCTTTACTTTAGATATTTTATGCATTAGGCTGAATGGAAATTGAAAAAGGTTTTGATTGTCAGATTACAAAGATATCGATACTTATTATAAAACAAAGTCCCAAAAAGCTGTCTGTCTGTGTGTAATCGATTTTCTCAACATCTACTGAACGGATCTATGTGCAGTTTTCACCAAAAGATTGTGCAATACTTCCACGTGGTTTAAGTAAATAGTACATATCGGTATTAAGTAAAGTGTATTGAAGAGATCGCGCAATTTTTAAAAAAACTTGCTTGCTGGGAGTTTTAGTCGCGTGCGCTGCGTAAACTAGCAGAGATATGCGAAAGTAATGTACTAAAGAAATGTAGATCTATAAAAAATCTGCGATAGCATGTCTCTGTCTTTTATGGTTAACTCACAATAACTAATTTTATGTTTAAAATTTGAATTCTAGAAAAAAGTGAGACACGCAGATTTCCACGCGGGCGAAGCCGCTGACACAGCTAGTATATTAAAGAGCTTTAATGAGACACTGACCGTCCGTTATACGAAGTTTACTTTTCAGCTTCTATCTGTTATTTAGCTGGTTATTAGTGTTATAAAGTCAGTTTCCAGAATCTCATCGTTCAACAGCTGGGTACCTTTACTGGTGACATTGATATCAGTTTGCTTATTGAAGCAGTATAAGCTTTCTTATTACAACCGCTATATTTTTACATTTTGAGGTTCATAGCTAGTTAGTGGCGACTTCGCTTCCATCAGCTAAAGCGTTATTCTTAATTATCCATCACCACCTACCTAAGAATTCAGAGTAATTAAGAGGAATTGATATACTCTTAACTCTTATTAAAAAAAGCCCCTGCCAGTTTTAAACAATCAACGTACTCTTTAATGATGAAGTAATTATACATTCTACGACGCATCTATTACCTGATATTATATTATGCTTAATACCTTATAATTATGTATGACCATTTTAGGTATTGTAGTCATAGTTAACCCTGATATCAGTTTGCCATTATCACCTCCGATTTCTACCCCTTGACACGTGCGAGCTAAGCCCGATCACACGCCCCAAATTACTTATCGGCTAAACATTATAATATGTCACTTCTTAACATAATTTATTGGGGATTATAATAACAAAATACAAATTGAATATTTGCATGATCATTGGACAAAGTTAATCATTATATTAAGTGAAAAACTAGATATTATTAAGATACAGACAAAAAACACGGAAGAATAGTAAAGAAGGCAAGGGATAGGTACTGCGGATTATTAGTTATTGATTGGTTTGGACGGTATATTTTAATAGAGACTTCTGAGACCGTTGAGACGGCTGCGCTTAAACTCTCTTAAGATAGTTAATAAAGGTACATTTAGTACTACAATCTCAAAAACCGTTTCGACATCATCAAGATAAAAGACAAAAAAACGCAACGCGATTTACGTGGATTATAGAAAATTAATTCATTTTTTTTGTGTTTGGATTTGAATTGAAATTGATACTTAAAACAGTCTAAAAATAAAGAATACTATGAATTTGGGTTTAAATAACAAATTGGCTTAGTGAAACGGTAAGTCTAGATACAGTGACTGATGGAGGCGAGTCAAAGGTCGCATCTGCAACTTAGATTGGCAGTAAGATTGGCTGTCTCCCCGGAGTCGCGGACCAATCTTACAATAGACAGATTAGTTGGTGTTGTTGCTAATATTCTTTTTCTATTTGCCGACTCTCATGGGACCTGTTGATTGAGTTGACGGGAAATCTTTGTTTGGTTTATATTGATTTCTAGTTTATATATACTAGTGATCACTCAGTGTATGAAATTCGACCATAGAAAATTTAAATTATAAATTATTTAATATTACGAAGGTTCTGTTATCAAAGACTAAACTTCTATAACCACAGACAACGCTATTATAAAACAGAAAGCTGTTTATAGACAAAATGACAAACCAAAGAAAAAATTTGAACACAGAGTATGCATGCGTGTAACAAATATTTGTGTTTGTTTGTTTCAAATGGTAGTGTGTGTAATGTTTTATTTACTGATTTAATGTTTTTTATAAGCATTATTATTAAATATATATAATAATATTCTCCTTTATAAAAGGAGAAGTGCATAGCGTTATGCACTTCTCCTACATAAAAACTACAAGTGTGCAAAATTTCATGCCCCTCCGTCCGCGCAATTTTTGTAAAAAGGGGTCCAAAGTTTTTGCTTCACGTAATAATTTAAAGATTAGTTTTCTTTTAATTGTAAAAGAGAATAGGTTGTTGAAAACGGCCTGTTTTTTAACCTTATTATGAGCCTCAAACACATACACACAATAATACACAAACTACATTGTTTTCGGAAAAATTAAAAAAGTTTGCTAAAGCGTCGACCTTCCACCCAGCTCCAATGCAGATTCAAATCAAATCAAATCAAAATATTCTTTATTCAAGTAAACTTGTAAACAAGTGCTTTTGAATCGTCAACTTTAACGCTGGTTCGGAAAGCTGTTTCTGCCGAGAAGAGCCAGCAAGAAACTCGGCGGTTGCAGTTTTTAAAATATAAATCTTAGAACTAGTTACATTTATTTATTACTGTCTTGTACAGGGTAGAAGTGCACCTATATCCACACATCCTTATCATCTAAGTAATCTTCAACAGTATAGTAGGCTTTCTGTATCAGCCTCTTTTTAACAGTGTTTTTAAACTGTTGTAATGGCATGACCAAAATTGATTTCGGAATTTTATTATAGAATCTTATACCCAAACCCACAAACGATTTACGTACTTTTTCTAGGCGCAAAGCAGGAGTCGCAAGCTTATGTCGGTTCCTACTTTGTCTATTATATACATCACCTATCGTTTTATAATTCTTTATATTTTTATGTACAAAAATTACGTTATTTAAAATATACTGTGAAGCAAATGCTAGAATACCTGTTTCCTTAAACTTCTCTCGCAGGGAATCGCTTCGATTGGTACATTACACACATCCCAGAAATTCTTCAAAGATATTCAAGACTCGTCACACTGTTTTCTTCGCCAAAAGCATATGATAAAGTGTGAATGTCACTTAGATACTGAAATTGTACTATAAAAACTGGATATCAAGTAAGGCCACTTTTAATTAATGAAAATCAATAATTCTAGATCTAAACTATATAATCTCGATTCTCATCTATAATTAAGTAGTTATAGGTAAAATATCTACAAAACAACTATTAATGCGTACCGGTATAAAGCATTGTCATTACTTATCGGGCTTTAGAAATTTCGAGACTAATGTTCAATAATCCTTTGTCCAAATATTGTTCTCGGTCAAAACATTAGCTCTGCATTTATGGGTTCAGCTAATCCCAAAGATATAACAGCACCTGTACTACTAACACATTATTAAAATATGCTTAATGCACCCCTCATTGCATTACAAAGTAATACCAACCTACCATATGGTGTCTCGATCTAACAATAACCCATAAAATTTTGACCTAATAAAAATTTTGACACTACTAAAATTATTGATTACAGAATTTTAAAACTAATTCTAACGTGATAAGGACAATTATAGCGTGCACAAATTTAGCGACAACTGTGTTGACTATATGAGTCACTGTTCGGTTAATCTCGGACAATAATCGTTCCCTTTCAGTAATTCTTTTAGATCAACCACCCTGTTAATCGTTTCGAACTTATTCGCATTTGATTTCAAACGAAAATCAACTTTATATGAACGTTCACATGATTCTAAATCGTGTGCGATATTTTTAGCATTGTCAGTGTCCAGTGTAACTGTGTTACGTTCTATTGTATCAATACTTACTATTTTTATTTCAAACACTGCTATAGCTGTACCAATTTAGTATTTAATTATATGCGCATAGGGTTTATTTTCATTTATTATAGACGTTAAATCAAATTTATAAGAATTAATATTAACAACTTTATCCTCATGTGAATAAAGACGATATTAAAAAGGTACTGAGATACAGTAAATTCGAAATGCATAATAACCTAACATTAAAGTGGGATTTGGTGCACACTTGTTTATGAATTTTTGTACCATATGGTGTAAAAGCCGCCGTGGACAATACACCCCCATGCTGGTACCCCATTACCATATGGGACGCGTTAAATGCACTTTCAAGAGAATCGTATAGATGCTTTGAAGTCATCAAAATGAGTGATGTGTTAATATTATTGGGAGTTAGATAAAAAATACTATTGTTAAAAATCATTTTTTATTCAAATTGGTTTATGCATAACCGTGTGGTATCCGGCAGAATAGAATAGACCACCCTCCTTTCTTACCGAGGTGTCGTAAGAGATGACGAAGGTAAATGCCGTGTGTTATCCGGCTGCATAAAATAGACCACCCTCATTTCTTACCGAGGTGTCGTAAAAGGCGACTAAAGTAAGTTGACGTCAGGCAGGCGGCCGATCATAAAATAAAACAAACAAACATGTTGCCAAATCATATGACAACATGTTTGTAGCATGTTGTGCCGACTCCACTTAGAGTGGGATAAGGGCAGAAAAATGATGAGAATATCTCAAAAACTAGATAAGACTTCATTTAATTTGCTGTCACATGATTTGGCTGCGTATTTTACGACCGGCCACCTGCCAAACATCAACTTACCTTAGTCGCCCTTTACGACACCTTGGTAAGAAATGAGGGTGGTCTTTTCTACTCAGCCGAATAGCACACGACATTTTGATGGGATATTCTATTTTTTATTATCTTCTAAAATTTGTAAACGTAACACGTAAAAAGATATATACCAGTGATTAATCTTGAATTTTGTTTTTTTTTATATCAAGTAAAGCATTAACCACTGATTGCAGACCTGTACCTACTACTATATAGTATATACGTACAACCACCGTGGGTGTTATTTTGAGAAATTTCATATTACAAATAAATAAAATAATCCTCTTCATTAGAAGAGAAATAAAAATAAATTTAAGGATATTGAATAAACACATTTTACAAAGATTATATCTATTTGTCAATTACGCCATTAGGTATATAGAGAAGCATAAATTAATTCAAATTCAAATTCAAAATATTCTTTATTCAAGTAAACTTGTAAACAAGTGCTTTTGAATCGTCAACTGTACTGGTGATTCGGAAAGCTGTTCCTACCGAGAAGAGTCAGCAAGAAATTCGGCGGTTGCTTATTGTGAAATATAATTCTTATAACTGGTTACATTTAGCCATTACTGCCTTGTACAGGATAGAAGTGCAGCTATATCCACACATTCTTATCATCTTAGTAATCCTCAACAGTAAGTAGGCTTGCTGTATCAGCCTCTTTTTAACAGTGTTTTTAAACTGCTGTAATGTCATGACATGTCATGACAAATTGATTTCGAAATTTTATTATAGAATCTTATACCCAAACCCACAAACGATTTACGTACTTTTGCTAGGCGCAAAGCAGGAGTCGCAAGCTTATGTCGGTTCCTACTTTGTCTATTATATACATCACCTATCGTTTTATAATTCTGAATGAGCCTCTTTTTAATAGTGTTTTTAAACTGCCATAATGGCACCTTAAATGATACCTATGCTATAAGATAATGTAAGTAAATGTAATAAGTGAGTTTTTAATAATGATCAATTCACTAGTGCGAGTTCAAAAGTTGTAATGCTGCGAGCGCGAATAAACATTTGCACAAAAGCCGTGCAATAATGGGTATTGTATTATTTGACAATAGTCCTGTAGTGGGACTGAATCATCAAGATTTGTGTAACGGGGGTATAGTTTATTTTTTAGTCATTTATTTGCTAAAATATGAGTAATATAAAGAGATGTTGACATCTTATAAGACACAAACATAATTTATAGAATTAGGCGTTATTTTGCGGAGATCCATAATACAAAAGTAATAATAAATTTATTTTGCTATAGTCCGCGATACATGCAAATTTAAGTTCCAATTACTTTCGAATATTCCGATTAAGATTTACAATTTTAAATACAAAATGTAAAAAAATATTAAATATCGATAAAACAATAATTATTCTATTTATTACTTTTTTAACAATATAATTATATATTAAGAATATTATGTCAAAATTAAATAAAAAAAATATATGTATGTCAGTGATATATCATACGGTTCTAATTTGTCGTTTAAATAATAATCATCATCATCCTCCTGCCCTTATCTCACTCTAAGTGGAGTCGGCGCAACATGCTATAAACATGTTTTCACATGATTCAGCTACGTACTTTACGACCGCCTGCCTGACGTCAACTTACCTTAGTCGTATTTTGTGACACCTTGGTAAGAAAGAAGGTGGTATATTCTTTTTAACCGGATACCACACGGCAGGTCGACTTGCCTTAGTCGCCTTTTACAATACCTCGGTAAGAAATGAGGGTGGTCTATTCTACTCAGCTGGATACCACACAGCTAAAAACAAATTAATTATTAAAATAAACTACAAGTGTGCAAAATTATTATATAAATAATAAGATAATGCAAACGATCAAAATCGTTCAATCCGATAGCCATAACAATCACAACATATGCGCTAGTGGTCTCATGCCATCTGATCCCCATAGCTGTAATCATTGCCATAGATGTAATGACGGCGGCGATGGCAGCGAACAGACGGACAATTATCTGCTTGTGATCAGAACTATTTACTTACGTGAATGAATTGCGAATGAGATCGCTAATGAATAATCTATACTAATATATAAAAAACTGAAGAGTTTGTTTGTTTGTTTGATTGTTTGGACGCGCTAATCTCAGGAACTACTGGACCAATTTGAAAAATGATTTGAATGTAAGATAGTCCATTTACCGTGGAATCATCATTCTCCAGCCCTTATCCTCTAAGTGGGGTCGGCACAACATATTACTAACATGTTGTTATATGATTTGGCTACGTATTTTACAATCGGCCGTCTGCCTGACGTCAACTTACCTTAGTCGCCTTTTACGACAGCTCGGTAAGAAATGAGGGTGGTCTATTCTATTCTGCCGGATACCACACGGCTATCCATTTGCTGAGGAATACTATAGACTATATAGAATCACGCTTAGACGAATAGGAGTGGGGCAGCAATAAAAATATTGAGAAAATTAATAGCTACCCTTGCGTGCGCTAAGTAAACGGTGAAAGTTATTAAAAAATCATGTACCTACTAGAAAATTGTTCCCCTTAAAAAGATCTAAATAAAAGTCCGCGACAGCATATTTCTAGCTTTTAAGGTTGACCCACTTTATTCATAATTAATATAAGCATTACGGTTTACTCAAATAATAACACAGAAGTTGTGTTTAAAAGCTAGTAAACTTATATATAAGTGTTAACCGTAGCCGCGACGTTATTCGTTTGAACTTAGGCGTCAAATACCCATGTTTTCAGAAATAATTTATTCAAAATTAAAATTACAACTAAACCTAGTCAACCTATCTTCTCAGTCGAAGCTAAATCTAATAATGATCGATTATCTCCACTTTTTTTACTTTTTATCCGTTTTTACATGCAGGATTCGTAAAAACACATGCATAAACCTCCACTACTGCCACCACAATACACAAGCACTACACACTTTCACTTTTCACTTCACTATCAAAAAACTACAACCGAAGCATCATCAGGAGAATAGGCTTCACGACAAAATCGGGGCGCAGCGATCGTCGAGGTTTTGGTGGTGGTTGTGTGTGCTGCTTGTGTGCATTGTTGCTGGTGGAGGCGCCTTGGGGTGCGTGTGGTGACTTGTCCTGCATGTGTAAGGTTCGTAAATTTTGCCTGCTTCATACACATTAGCTTTGCATGCATTCGCTTAACCCGTGCGGATTATAGCAAGTTCTGTTATAGTGCCTCTAAACGAAAAGTTTATAGAATGGCCATATAATTCTGATCCATACAATATGACAGATCATATTGTATGGATCAGAATGTTGGGCAATGAGAATGTTAAGGCGTATGGTTTGACAAGACTGGATTGAATACGGATTAATATAAAATGGGAAGTCTTAAGCTTCTCCCATTATAGAAAAGACGAGAAGTGTAAGATTAAAGATGGTATGGACATATAACGAGGAGGAATGAAAATCATGGGACTAAATGAGATATGTGAATAAAGGGAGGCGGAAAAAGAGATGGTTGGATTGTGTGAAGTATGATATGCATATAAATGGAATAACGCCAGAGTTGACAAGTGATGGAGAAATGACACATAGACAAAGTAGTAACCGACATAAGCTTGCGGTTCCTGTTTTGCGATTTGCAAAAGTTCGTAATTCGTTTGTGGGTTTGGGTATAAGATTCTATAATAAATTTCCACAATCTACTTTAACTTTACCATTACAGCAGTTTTAAAATACTATTTAAAAAAGGCTAATTCAGAAAGCCTTTTATACTATTGAAGATTACCTAGACGATAAGAATGCGTGGATATACCTTCTCTTCAACCCTGTACAAGACATTAATAACTAACTATATGTAACTAGTGATAAGAATTATTCTATAAAAAGAACAACCGCCGAGTTTCTTGCTGGTTCTTCTCGGTAGGAACAGCTTTCCGAACCATCAGTAGATGTTGACGGTTCAAAAACACTTGTCTACAAGTTTACTTGAATAAAGAATATTTTGAATTTAATTGAATGAATGAATGAATGAGATGAGAATGGAAGAGAAAAACGTAATGCCGACCCCTCTTAGAGTGAGATAAATTCGGGCGAAGCCGCAGGTAAAGCTAATATGTCAATAATAATGAATCTTTTATTGGATTTCCATCAAATAAGTTCATATTATTGAATCGTTTTTAAGTATTGTATGGCATACATAACTCTGGCAGTTTATTAGTATCCTTATAAGTTCGACGACGAACAAAGAAATATCGCTAACCACAAGTGGGGTGCGCAATACGAGAAGCATTTATTCGCCATATGCACTCTTGGGCTCAGTTTACCCAAGGGACCTTCCCTTGCTGATGAAGGCGAAGGTAATAGGGCGTTTGTAATTGTTGAATTCTATTCTTTGGGCAAAATTTAAGGGGACTATAAAATCCATATATTGCAAATGCATAACTCTGTCTATCTGTTACGCTTCCGCGGTTAGTCCACTGTAGCAAATTTGATGAAATTTGATACAATTATTTACCGAGCTAACATCATCAGTCTCCTTCCCTTATCGCACTCTGTGGTGTGATAGCCCAGCGGTGAGACCGTGTGACTCTTTAGAAACGATCATGAGTTCAGCACAACAGTTCCGAGCAGGCAGTAATGAGTTTTTCTATTAAAACTTATGTGTCTAATTGATAATCGCAATTTATCACACGCTTTTCGGTAAAGAAATCTCTAGAGAATTCTAGGGATATGTGTAACCTACCAATCCGCATTGGAGCAGCGGGGTAGGTCTTAGTGCCAACCCTTCTCTCCAAAAACGGAGATAGGGGGCCTATGCCCAGAAGTGGGATAGTAAAAGGCCGCTACTTTACTTTACATTTGGATATTTTTTACCACTTTGCGGTCTCTCTCAAATACAAACAATACTTAAGAGAGACCGCACAATATGACAAAAAATCCAACCCTCTAAATACCATCGTATATCTCCTTACAAAATCGATACCCGACCGCATCAACGTTAAGCTTATAAAACGTTTCAAAGGCCATATGTCGCGAAAAATTCTACTATAATTGCATTAGGCTACCCCAAGTCGAGTGCTGCTTTTAATTACGACTACCCACTTAGACATATGCGACGTTGAGGGGTTCTTTGACAGCCAGCAGTTCTTAGGTGATTGTCATATAAAAAAGTTTTAGACAATATTGCATGCAAGTGTGGAAAATTCGATTTTTATTTGTATGTAACCGCTCGCTCAAGTAAGGGCTTAATATTTTGTTAGAATATGTTTTGATGAGTGTAGTTGTAACAGTCTGTTACTATCCTACTCTTAGTGCGAAGGAGTAAAGCTTACGTAATTATAGTACCAGGCAATAAATAATGCACATCGAGGCTTAGAGAGAGAAATCGGCTAGATTCTGCTACATAGAGCATCGTCTCTGTCACACAGACTGACGAACTCGTGTGTGACAGCGCACCACGAAACCGAACTGGCCGGCTGTTTCGTTGTAAACATCGATGTGCATTATTTAATACCAGGTACTATACTACGCTGTGTCAATGCGGATTACTAGATTACGTAGGTACAAAATAAGAATCAGCATTCAAATTTTTGTTATAAAAACGCATACAGACATCACTAACTAACTTCCACAACCACCGCAATGCACTCATTCACTATCACAATCTTAACAATCTTGGGGCATGTAACCAAAAGCATCATCAGGAGTTACACTCCATGACGAAATAGCGTAGCTTTTCTTTTTTATTTTGCGCGGTCTATATTAAAATAATTATTACTACTAATTGTTAAAAACGCCGTGTGGTATCCGGCTTAGTAGAATAGACCACCCTCATTACTTATCTAGGTGTCGTAAAAGGCGATCAAGGTAAGTCGACGTAAGCAGTAAGTAAGTTAAGCCTAAACATGTAACAACATGTTTAAAACATGTTGTGCAGAACCCACTTAGAGTGGGATAAGGGCAGGAGAACGATAATGATGAATTAGTCAAATGGAATATTCTCAAGTAAAAGGTATGCTTAAAAGTAAAAAAATAATACGATTTTCTCGTTGCAAATAGCAGACAATATGAGCGTGAAATATGGGTACAAGAAATCCTGCTTCCAGAGAAAGGACAAAATAAATGAAGGGAAAAAGTTAAAAATAATAAAAAATCGCCGGTCGCGGGCAGGAAACGCCGCGTGAATAAGTGCTCTATTGTAGCGGAGTGTTTTCTTTATTATTTTCCCTTCTTTTGCTTAATAAATTTAAAATAAGGCTCCTTTGTTCGTAATTATATAAACCCACTAATGTAATGTCAGCGGGAAAGTCTGTCTGATTGTAACGCGTCATCATTTAAACCGCTTAAGCAATATTAATGAAATTTGACATAATTCGTGAACAGGAAAAACGCATGCATACTAATATTATATATACGAATATGTGTCGGTTTGTCACTGGATTATATTTATCGATTTGTATTAAATTTGGATCTTTTGTTTCTATTTTATTATGACGCTGAAGTGATTATTTTAGTATTGTTATAACTTAGTATACCTTACTTACTTAGTATACCTTAATATAAAAATTATAAATAAATGCATAACTCTGTTTGTAACGCTTTCTCGGTTAATCGGCTGTATCGATATTGATGAAATTTTGCACAGTTAAAGCTCATATTCGAGGCTAATATAGAGGATAATAAAATCCAGTATTTCTTTCTGGAACACGATTATAAAACATATTGCATTATTGCATTGCAATTTATTTTATTATCTTGAATTTGATACAAACCATATCTTTAAAACTCTGTACCGTTAGAAATGTACTAAAATAATTCAACATACATTATAATAAATTCAATCACGCCATTAGCCATGGCGATTGTGATTCCAAAATCCATACAAAACAATATAAAGTGAAGTAACCCCCAAATGAATGGTGTCTCATTTTGTATTCAGACTCGGCCCGGTCCGTCTGCCCCAAGTTGATTTATGGACTGTTTTTTCGTTGATTTTCTTCGGTTTTTCTCACTGCCAAGATTCTTTAATTCAACTGCCAACTATATTATATGTAAGAGCATACTGTATAAAGTGACTTAATTAAAGAAGTTTTTTGGCAAAGGACATTCAAATTTCTATTCGTTTACTTAAAATATCTAGTAAATTATTAAATCGGTTCTTACCCAAACATTTTTTCATATATATTTCCTTATTTAATGTTTTGTAAATATATTTTAGTCAAACAAACATTTAAAAAATCTTATATCACACTAGTTATACCAGCGACTTCGCTCGCATTAAAATCAGTGTTTCAGAATTTTTTGAATTGAAATTTAGAACATAAAAGTGGTTATTGTGAGTTAACCATAAGAGATAGACACATGCTGTTTCGGAATTTTTAGTAGTATTTTTGTAGATCTACAATACTTTTCTACATCACTTTAGTGTATCTCTGCTGGTGTACGCGGCGCACGCGACTAAAGCTCGCAGCAGGCGAGTTTCTTTTAAAACTGTGCGAACTCTTCAACATAATTTTAAAAAAAGGTCAATGTACTCTTAACCTAAACCCAACAGAAGAATTGCACTATCTTTTAGAAAAAACCTTACAAAAATTTGTTTAGAAGATGTTGAGAAAAATACAGACAACTTCTGGGGACCTTGTTTTATAATAAGTACAGATTATTGAGTTTACTTTTACTTTTGGCACGAACAATGTGGGTATACTAGTTTTAATTAAATTAATTTTGATCTGATTTCAAAATCTATAAAGACTTTGTTAAGCAGTTTTCGGAGATTATAGATAGTTAGCTTTTACTCGCGACTTCGTTCGCGTGGACTGTAGTCCTTGAAAAAACAGTAGCTTCTGTCGTACAGCATCAAATTTATCCAGTAAACAGAAACCAAAATATGAAAATTTTTCTGAAATAACTCTTTCGATGTTAGCCAAACGACGTGAACCACTGAAGTGGAACCTCTTTTAAATTACAGATTTGACTTGGCCTTAAAGGACTCGATTCCAGGCCCTTAATATATTAATAAACTTTGACACATTGAATAAAAATAACTTATGATGTTGATAATAGATGGTATTTTTAACATCATCCTATTCCTGTTGAATTTACAGGATATCTATAGCCTATATGTTAACCCCAATATATAGGAATAATTGTGCAAAATTTCATCGATATTCGTTTGGCGAATGCCGTGTGTTATCCGGCTGAGAAGAATAGAACACCCTCATTTCTTACCGAGGTGTCGTAAAAGGCGACTAAGTTAAGTTGACCCACCGTGAGGTATCCGGTTGAGTAGAATAAACCACCTTCTTTCTCACCAAGGGGTCGTAAACTACGACTAAGGTAAGTTGACGTCAGGCAGGCGGGCGGCCGGTCGTAAAATACGTAGCCAAATCATGTGACTACTGATCCCACTTAGAATGGGATAAGGGCAGGAGGATGATGATTGGTTAAGCGGATAGGACGTGAAAACGTAACAGACAGACAGACAGACTATCGCATTTATAATATTAGGAAGGATGTACAAATAGCTTTATTCACGGGTAAATGGTTGTCAAATTTAACAGGAAAATAAAAGTTCAAAACAATAAAACACCGTGTTCAACGGCTAATTTCGCCACGGTGTCATTCTGATGCCAGTTAACCATTAGCACAAAGCGCTCAATGTTAAATGTCTCAATTTAATGTGCGGACCGTGTCGCCCCACTCGTTGGGGCCTTTATTGCCCCGTGTCGGCTTCGAAGGGTTAATTCGTTGGAAAGAGTTTCACTTCACAGTAACGTCTCGTTAGGACGGGCGTAAAAAATACGTCGCGTTGAAATTCCGCAATAGGCGTTATAAGAAGTTTCGTATGGTATATTCAGCTTAACGCCCTCGCCCTAACGACTAAAATGGAACACTGCGCGATAAAAATACATCGCGTTTTAAATGCGCTGTCGTGATACAGATACCTGGATGGATACCCATTTGTTTCATTTCGACGTATTTTTAACGCACGATAAAAATCCTCTCGTGACGCCCTGTAGTATCCGGCAGAATAGAATAGACCACCTTCAAATCTTACCGAGGTGTTGTAAAAGGCGACTAAGGTAAGTTGACGTCAGGCCGGTCGTAAGATACGTAGCCAAATCAAGTGACAACATGTTTTTAACATGTCGTGCTGACTCCACTTAGAGTGGGATAAGGGCAGGAGAGTGATGATGATGAAAAATCGTGCGAACGAGGGGTTACGGTGGAATTGTAAGACATGTTCAACATTCCTTTTTTTGAATATAAATATATGGGACAATTACACACACGGTCATGCCCTGTGGTATCCGCCTGAGTAGAATAGACCACCCTCATTTCTTACCGAGGTGTCGTAAAAGGCGACTAAGGTAAGTTGAACCACCGTGTGGTATCCCGCTGAGTGGGATAGGCCTCCGTCTTTCTTACCGAGGTGTCATAAAAACACCTTGGTAAGAAAGACGGAGGCCGAGTTGTCGTAAAAGGCGACAAAGGTAAGGTTATCCAGCGTATGGTATCCGGTTGAGTAGAAAAGACCACAATCAAAGAAAGAGATGTCGTAAACTACGGCTAAGGTAAGTTGACGTCAGGCAGGCGGCCGGTCGTAAAATACGTAGCTAAAGCATGTGACATGTTTTTAACATGTTGTGTCGACCCCACTTAGAGTGGGATAAGGGCAGGACGATGATGATGATTTAAATATACTCCTAAATTCGAAGAACTAATAATTTGTTTATAGAATATATTCAAATTCAATGAATATATTAGTCCTTGGGGGAATAAAACCCGTGACCCGCGGAGTTAAAGGCTAAAGTCTACGTAACGAATTAATCGTAAACACGAAAGTTTCTTTGTTAAAACAATAATAATAATATAATTCATATACTATATATACTTTTTACTTTTGTGTTCTGTCATTGCAAAGATAGTAGCGGCAGAAAATTCCCATTTCCAGAAAATTCCAAAAAATTAACACAGACATACTTTCGCAATTATATTATTGGATGGAAATTCAAGAACTCTATATATTGTTAAAGTGTACGAATAAAATTTACACGCTCGCCTCTAAATGCAAATTCAGTTAAGTTTGAACCGTACACATTTATCAGCTGCCGACTCCATCTTGCGGGCTGTTAACATATAAACTATCGCCGTTCTCGAATTTTCACTAGCTGCTGCCAAAAACTTTAGCATCTTACATCTTAGTTCATTCATTATACAGTTAGTTATCTTACAGGAACCTACACGAAAACCCAGAGTAATGATTGTTATTCATGAAGCAAGTTGCGTTAGATTTTTTATATCTTTGACACTTATAATCTTTATCCGAATAAGATTTTTAAGCATTTTTTTCGCATCGTCAAGGATCAATGAATGTTGCTCTTACCAAGAAGAAACGTCTTTTGGCGGTCAATCTTTAAACACTTAATAATTATTGATTAAAAAATCTTTGTAAAGCTTGCGGTTCCTGCTTTGCGCTTTACAAAAGTTTTAAAGTCATTTGTGGGTTTGGATATAAGATTCTATTATCAGATTCAGCAATCAATTTTAGCTTTGCAATTACAGCAGATTTTATATACCTATTAAAAGGCTGATACGAAAAGACTATTGTACTGTTAAGGATTACCAAGATGATAAGAATGCTACTTGGATGATAATATACAGAAAGCCTACTATACTGTTAAAGATTACTTAGATGATAAGGATGTGTGAATATAGGTGCACTTCTACCCTGTACAAGACAGTAATAAATATATGTAAATAGTTCTAAGATTTATATTTTAAAAAGAGCAACCGCCGAGTTTCTTGCTGGTTCTTCTCTGTAGAAACAACTTTCCGAACCAGCAGTAAAGTTGACGATTCAAAAGCACTTGTTTACAAGTTTACTTGAATAAAGAATATTTTGAATTTGAATTTGAATATAGCTATATATAGATGTTATGATATGTTACGATATATGTAAAAGATAGTAACGATTAAATGTAACTTTATAAGAATTATATTTTGAAAAGAGCAACCATCGAGTTTCTTGCTGGATCTTCTCGGTAGGAACGTCAATTTATTTTTTAATATCAAGAAAACCCATTCTTCGTGGTCGCCGCCCGACGGAGACGATTGCCGGAAATAACGGAGTTTCTACGACTAAAAACCTGACCACCACAGGACAGGGTAATTTTGTGCACATTAGAGCACAGCAGCTCTGTATCTGGAAGAACAGTGGCCCCTCCCTCCACTAATCAATACATCGGCAGCATCAGATGCATCGACCGTCTCAGGGATTTACTCCAACGGACAATAAAGTCCGCTTTTAGTACCACAGACCTCTGGTCATCACCGAGTATACCAAATAATCACCTCGCTAAGAAATGACGGTGGTTGGATTCTACTCAGCCAGATACCACAGGGCGGGTCGACTTACCTTAGTCGCCTCGACACCTCGATAAGAAATTAGGTAGGTTTATTCTACTCAGCCGGATACCACACGGCGGGATTGTAGCAAATAATACTATGATTTTTTTTGTCAAACATTTCAACTCTTTTCGTTTATAGTTAATCTTGGATATATACCGTTTATCTCTACACACTAATGTCCAACCCTTCTTTGTCTGAAGCAGCATTTGACTGACTATCTCGAACATAACGCCAAATAAATCGCCTGCTGTCCTTTACCACTAATTAAAGGAAATGGCCCAGAAACAAGATTGCGGTATTGTTCTCTCCAAATCCACACCCGTCCCTGTCACCCGCGAAGGAATGTCCATAACTCCGTCCCCCTTCCCCTAAACGTTTGTTAGACTTCACTCATTATGCTAAATATCCCCCCCTTGTTCGGGAGTGGAAAGATCTTTGATAAAGCGGATTTTTCTAAGCTTTTTTTGTAAGGACTTGACAGTTGGTATATGGAGGTAGATTAAGATAATGAGGTTGTTTTTCGCCGTCTAATTACCAGGGCGTCGGAGTTTTTACAGAACTTAATGTATCTTAATTAAAATTTATGCCAATACGCTTAGCATTCGGATTCGTCGTGAAGTCACTCTTTTTTTGTTTTTTTTTATTGAGTATATGTCATCAGCTATAACAGCTCTTACATGAAAGACCAAAAAAGACATACGTACTTATAAACACTACTCATATGTACCTATGTCTTTTTTACTGTTTTATGTATAAGTTTCAATGGCATCAAATTTCATCACAACTGCTCCATCGGATTGTCGTGAAAGCGTAACAAACGGACAAACTTTCGCATTGATAATATTAGTATGAATTAAGCGTGAAAAGTGTTTTTACCTCACCAGCTATAAAACCACATATTCATTTCGAACGCATATTGAAAAAAGGAGCAAGTAATAAATAGCACAGGTCTCTGATCATCGGTCGAACACAATATACCTTATTTCATTATGCCAACCGTTCCATTAGCAAGATACGCAAATTCTATTAAAAGCCGAGCAAAAAAGCGCTTAAAGCGCTGATATGTTTCTTTATATATGTACAAAAAATTGGTGATGTATATAATACATAAAGTAGGAACCGACATAAGCTATGCGCCTTGCAAAAGTACGCAAGTCGTTTGTGGGTTTGGATATAAAATTCTATAATGAAATTCTGCAATCGATTTTAGATTTACCATTACAGGTAGAGGTCGACACAGAAAGCCTCCTATACTTTTGAGGATTACTTAGATGATAAAAATCCGTGGATATAGCTACTATTTGATCATGTGCAAGATAGTAACGACTAAATGTAACTAGTTAGAGTAGCAGTAGAGTTGACGATGTCAAAGCACTTGTTTACAAGTTTACTTAAAGAATATTTGGATTTTGGTTTTAAATATATAAAATCAAGTGATTAAATCCAATCTAATAGTGGTGCTAAATCTATTTTTGAAAAGAAAAAATAATCTACTATTACTATTGGAGTTATGTTAGTTTTAATCTATTGAGGTTTTTATTGAAGCTCTCATCGAAACTTGTAAATTACAAGATTCCTAATAGATAGAGCTTCAATAAACCGTTATAGAACAACATAGAATTGTAACGCGAAGCCGTATGCTGAGCTAAGCCTAAGCCAAGGCAGCTAATCAAGCTAAGCTAACCACGACAGTTGAGCGCGATAACTGTCAGCCAGAAGCATGCCACTTCAGATACTTCCGTACCACGTAAACAGAAGTGCGGTCTGCCATGCCGCTCTATTGTCCCTCCCTAACAAAAGAGGGGATTTTTTTGAGGAGAATCTCCACGTTTCCCCACGAAATCCCTTACAGACGCATTAATGCCTTACCAGCCCTAGCTGGTAAGGAGTGTTCGATTTGCACAGACTTAACGACCTCCCCTTGTTCGCCTAGACCAACATGGAACCGATTCACTTTTTAAAAAAAGAGGAAATCCATTCACTATAAGAATTTGATTGCATTGTCTTTTGATACTGTAAACGTGTCTAAGTTATTACGCTGTTTCACTTCTATTCATCATCATCATTTATTCATCACCGTTATAGAATAGAAAAGCACAGGATAAGTATACTTGAATCATCTGAAAATCAGTGCTGAATGTCTTAATTTCGACATTCAGCTAATACTGAGATGAAGCCTTTTCAGAGCTATGTATTAGATATTTTATTTAGTTATTTAGATTAGTTTTCCTTTTTTTTTCTTTTTTAGTTTAGTATCTTATATATAGCCTGAATAAATATTTTTTTTTTGAAGGTAGTCCGCCTAATTCCTTCCATTCCAGCGGAAAGCGCTTGATCGTTTTTCACATCGCGAACCAAGTGGGGTGGATGTTTCGAAAGGGTGTACGATTCTAAATTAAAATTTATGTTTTGTTAGATCTGATCGCGCTTAGCGGCGCGCCATTTTGAATGGTTTGACAGAAGCGTTTTTTTAAATATGATTTATTCCGGTAAAGGGCTTTAATGATACGGCTCCATTTTATTATTTCTTTTTTAATTGTTGTCAAATATTGGATTTATAAAACCGATTGTAATCATGAAATTTCTGTAATAACTCATAAAGACCATATTTCCTTAAAGAATTATCAAAAGGTATACATATATCATAAAGGTAATTTCATATTAAATCTATGTTCCATAAATTAATTTATAGATCTAGGGCTTACTTTACGGAGATCCATAATACTAAAGTAATAATAAAATTATTTTACTATAATCCGCGATAGTCCGCGATCGCGGATTATAGTAAAATAATTATATTATTTCTTTTATTACATAATTAGTAAATTAGACTGCTAGATTCGAGTAATAATGCAAATACTAGAATTTTTTATTTAGTTATGATTTTGAGTCGTACATCAATCTTTCAGTTTTTACATGCAAATACAATAAGAACTCATTAACGAAGCAACAATTAACCTAATATAAATTATTTACCAATTTTTTTGGTTTCATACCAAAAAGGTATTTCGCTAAGCTTTCGCAGCTCCATAGAAATCTCTGTAAATAAATGTTTATTTTTTTTTATTAAAATCGACTACCATCATCGTTTCTTGAACGCAACGTAAATTTATAAAAAAAATAGTAAACCTCACATTTCATAACCGATTTGATTTAACCGAACCAAATGTCATATCGATACTTAATCGAATTTAAATCGTTTTGAATTCGATTATTGAACAGGGTTCTATTAAACTTTATGGTTTTGACAACTGTTCCCGAACATGCCCTTTTATTTACGAATTATGGCACGAAAATCAAATCAAAAATTCTTGTTTTTTAATCGATAATATAAAAAATTACAGCGTCACCAGAATCTCCTGATGATGTTTCGGTTGCGGGTCGAAACGATTGTTGAGTTGTGATAGTGAACGTGTGTAATGTATTGTGGTGGAGGTTTGTGCCTGTATTTTTACGAATCCTGGATATATCAGGTCAGGTGAAAACAGATAGTCCACTCTACACTTAGCATTATATTATATATTTCCTATCTACTTTATTGGGAATTATAGCAAAATAGTTTTATTATTAATTTTGCGTTTAAATTAGTTGAATTTAGGTGAAAGTCACTATTAAAAGAAATTGTTTAGGATGCTTCTGGGACTTCTGGGCTTTTTGTGAGACGTAGATTAAGTTCTCTGTTATAAATAGTGTTGAAGGACGCTTTGCAGGTGACTATATCTAAAGTGCAACGTGGATAAGAAACATTCATAAAGAGGTATTAAGCGGTGATCATCCCTTGTGTAGTGTATGCGGGTTGAGATGTGTGTATCGTACGTATATTAATATACAAGACACATACGTAATATACTCACACTAACTCACACCAACACTTATTTACAAAGGAAACATTACACTGTCTCAAACGTAAACACATCAGTAACATGAAAGCCTTTGGTGAGAGTGGAGGTGACATTATTATGTTACTTATTAGTGCGTGTTTCAGTCTGTGCTATATTCACACAACATTAGTCTATGTTAATACAATATTGGGATCACTACACCTACACTGGATGACGATAATCAACTGGACTTTACTGTTGAGTCTATACCAAACTTTATACCCTAAATCGAAAACAGTAATCGTTCCAGTGAATTTAGATTAGGCAAGACCGTCAGGTGTGCCAGGACATGTGGCTCCCAGCGTCTTAGATCAGCTTACGTGTACCGGACCGTCGGCTGATGGTTATACAGGATGATTACAAAGATTACAGTAGTTAGAAAAATTTAAATTATTAACGCAAACTGGGCCAAATGTAAAGTTAGTTGCAGTTAAAGAATTTTATTATGAGTGAATTATTTTTCTAAAAATGAATATCAGAAATAATCGTTCTAATATTATCGTTTTCATAGAATTTACTAATACTGCCCTGTCGAAAACAGGGGAATATTATTATGCAAATTGCAGTAAATCTTTTCGTTATTGCGTTGAGTTTCAATTCCGGATTGAATAAAGAATTAGAAGTCGGTCGTATTTTATACAAAATCAGAACAAATTTTCGGAAAGCACTCTGGATCGGTTAAACCTGCACGCACTATTTAAGGCCGTGATAAAATTCTACGCGATTCCTTGTTGAAGGCTCAAATCAAAATCATAACGAATCCTGAAAGACTCCCAAATACCTTGTCATAACAATACCATATATGTACTTTCAGATTAATAATATAATAATACATTAAAAATGCAAATCCAAGATATTATTAATCAAATTGTGAGCGTCATTTGAAGCATTATATAAAAGTTATTTCACCAAGGGACACTGCAATCTCCACTTTTATTAAGTAAGTATATTTGTTTCTATAAACACACTGTATGTATATACATATGCGAGTATGATCTATGCATGAACTTAATTCAATCTGGGATTACAGACCATGAGGGCTCGTTTGAATATACATAAGCGATATATCTGCATAAACTGAGACAATGGTTCGGGAGGATTATAATACAGCTATTCCTTACTATTATAATAGCATTAAAACACCCATATTTCCCCGTTTACTTAATTTACTATAATTAAAATAAAAGTGCAATATGTAAAATATATCTTTGTTAATATTCATGTGAAAGTCTGTCTGTCTGTTAGGTTTTCACGGCTAATCCACTGAACCAATATCGATAAAATTTGTCACAATTATTCTTTATACACCGAGGTAATGTAGGCTATAGAAATCCTGTTAATTCAGCAGGAATAGGATGACGTTGAAAGACGCTAGTTAGTTATAATATAAGTATAAGTTTTTTTATTAATTTAGAGAAGGATTTATATCACGTTGTTTGTCTTACGTCGAAAGAGTTATTTTAAGAAAGTTATTATATATTTCGGTTTTTGTTGGATTATTTACTAAAATAATTAAACTATGCTCTCGAGAAAACGATAAATCTCTCTAAGTCTTTCAGGATCGATCTGATTTTTGTGATGGAGAGATTTTCAGGGTTGGAATGGGACAGAAGCTACTGTTTATTCCAAGGCTACAGTCTACGCGAACGAAGTTGCGGGTCAGAACTAGTAATCTTATTAATCAAACAAATAATCATTCGTTAAGGGTAATAAAGGGTTATAAAAAACCTTGTTCACATACATAGCAAGTAAATTAAAAGCTTTTAAAAAGCGTAAATGACATAAGTAGCTTTATTGATAAGCTAATTAAATTCCCATAAATTTAGCGGCGGTCCGCACATCCGCAATAAATAATCCGCACTTTTGCGGACGTCCAACACTATCTGTTCTCCGCACGCCGCAACCTTCCGCGCTTCGAGTTGAATACGTCCGCTTCGATATACAGACAACAAAATAGAGTTGGGATGTGTGTATCTTACCTTTTATATTTATATAAAAGACACATATAGTACACGGCATTAAATAATGCACATCGATATTAAGAACAAAACAGCCGACCAGTTCGGTTCGGTACCTATTGAAGAAAAGGAGATTTAGTTTTCAAGTGGTCTGGTGTGATAAGAGCCATTAGATCCAATCGAATAGCTTTGAAACTATTTTGTCAATCAATAAGTCGAAAAAGTAAATATCAAAGGTGAAGAGAGTTGGCGAATACAAATGATTGAAGACACCAAATAGGTGTATAGTACCCGGCATTAAATAATGCACATCGTTGTTCACCATGAAACATCCGGCCAGTTCGGTTTCGTAGAGCGCTGTCACTGTCACTCAGTTAGTATGCGACGTTTCGCACGGGTTCGTCAGTCTGTGCGACAGAGACAATGCTCTATGAAGCGGGACTAGTCTATTTTCTCTCTATAAGCCTCGATGTGCATTATTTATTGCCGGGTACTATACCACATTATGCTTAAGCAATGCGTGGAAATTTCATATTGTTCGATCCTTTGGTCGGTTCGATGGTAGTTGGTAGTAATAACATTACAATTTCATCTTCTAAATTCAAATTCGAATTAATCTTTATTCAAAAAAACTAGTCAAATAACTACTTTTTAATACTCAAAAACCCCTCCTACCGTGAAGAACCAAGTCAAATTCTAATTCAAAATATTATTCATTCAAGTAAACTTGTGAACAAGTGCTTTTGAATCGTAAACATCTACTGCTATATCTACTGCCGGTTCAGAAAGCTGTTCCTACCGACAAGAGCCAGCAAGAAACTCGGCGGTTACTCTTTTCAAAGAATTATTCTTATTACTGTTCCATATAGTTATTAATGTCTTGTACAGGGTCCAAGAGTAGCTATATCAACGCATTCTTATCGTCTAAGTAATCCTCAATAGTATAGTAGGCTTTCTGTATTAGGCTTTTTTTAATAGTATTTTTAAACTGTTGTAATGGTAAAGTTAAAGTAGATCGCGGGATAGACAATCATATTTAAATATTATATTTATAAAGTAAAATGTACATATAGCTCCGCTATTTAATAGCTATCTAACTCAAATGTGAATCCCTCTTTGGGTATAAAAAAACTTATAAAACACGGAATAGTCGACTATTTCAGATTGCGAGATATACTTGAAAATGTTTCTCTAGTAAATGTAGAAGACATATCTACTTTAAGATCTCTGGTAAATTTCACAAGTCGTTTATATAAAAATAATTAGTTAAATAAACGGAATTTGTTAATACGGAAACTGAACCAATTATTCATGAGCTCTTTATACGGCGTTACCTTAGCCGAAACCGGAGAGGATAAGTATTTTTTTTAATAAATTCATTTTTGTCTTTGCCGTCGGTACGTTCCGTCGCCGCAACCATTAATCACGGGTTATCGAGTGCTAATCCAGGTTTAAATAGATAACTAGCTTCGTCCGCCATTGTTGCGCTGAACTAGGGCTGTTGTTGTAGGAAAAGCACACTTTTAACACTAAGTCTGGGTAATATGTCTCCACTGTGATATCTTGTGCCTTTTGTGTCGTTTACAAGGTTAATTTACAAAGCCTTACCGGAAGTAGAGTTGGTACTTCAACAAACTTCCACAACTTCCTTCGTTTCAAATTCGACGTTCAACTAACACTGAATTAAGTATCGTTGTTTTTCTTAATTTTTATTTTAGTAAAAATAGTTTTTTTTCACCTTAAATATAACCCGATGTATAATAATTGAATCGAATTTCATCCGTATTGGTTTTGTAGTTAAACGGTGAAAGTATGACGGACAAACACACATTTCGCAATTATTAATGTGGACGCGTTAATTATGGCTATAAACTTTTTATGTAACTAACTGTGAACTGTGACCGTGGAAATCCCGTCACAAAGGTTTTCCCGCGTAAATTTCGACCCCGAATTTCATCGTTATGTAAAAATATATTAAACCTTCTTAAAAATTGCACGTCTTTTTAAAAAAAACATTACAAAAATCTGTTCATTCGATTATGAGATCAGCTTTCGGGGACTTTGTTTTATAATATGTATAGATTTGTAACACCCATTAAAATAAAAATTCACATTCTGAAGTGGCGGTAATATATACAAAATAATATACTCTCATAGTTCAAGATCAACATGTTTTATTTCCGGAACATTTAAAGTAAGCCGATTATAGTCCGCCATTTTGTCGCCACGTGAAGATGACAAAATGGCGGCCGCGTTCCTTGGGCCGTTCAATTTGAATATAGAGCAGCATACGTCGCCCGCGCTCCGGGACACTAACTCATCGGATCGGGCGAGATGGTGCGAGAATCGTAAAAATATATTCCTTTAATGGAATAAAGGTGGCGTGGAGAATATATAAATGGAAATAATAAAAGATTTATAGAAGCAGGCGTCACTTTGCGGAATTCCATATTACAAGCAATATAACAGAACTAACTACTTTGCTATAATCCGCACGGGTTAAGTGAATGCATGCAAAGTCAATGTGTACTCGTAAGCCAATCGTACTGCCAACGATTTTTGTCGTGGAGCCTATCCTCCTGATGATGCTTCGGTTTCGGGGCGAAACGATCGTCGAGATTGTGGTGGTGGGTGTTTGTGCTGCTTTTGTGTGCGTTGTTGCTGGTGAATTGCGCCTTGGGGTGCATGTGGTGACTGGTCCTGCATGTATAAGGGGCGTAGATTTTGCCTGCTTCATACACATTGGCTTTGCATGCATTCACTTAACCCGTGCGGATTATAGCAAAGTAGTTAGTTCTGTTGTATTGCTTGAAATAATAAAAGTTTCAATTAAATGTAAGAATACAAAACTAATAATAAAATTATTTTGCTATAATCCGCGATACAGTAAATAGAAAATATATAGTATTAAATATATATACCACAACAACAGTTGCGGGGCGAAACGATTGTTGAGTTAGTGATAGTGAACGTGTGTAGTGCTTGTGTATTGTGGTGGAAGTGGTGGAGGTTTGTGCATGTGTTTTTACGAATCCTGCACGTATCGGGTATAAAAATACGGATAGTCCACCATACATTTAACACTATATATATTTTCTATTTACTGTATCGCGGATTATAGCAAAATAATTTTATTATTACTTTTGTATTATGGATCTCCGCAGAGTAACGCCTAATTCTATAAATCAAATGTAAGAATGCCTGAACGTTAAGCATATTAGAAAATTGAAGATTATTTGGATGATAAAAACGCCTGGATTTGAAAATCCTTTCTGCTCCATACAAAGAAACATGCTTATACGTAAAGCAGACTTCGAAATTCAAGATTATTAGAATGATAAAAATGCTTGGATTTTAAAATCCTTTCAGCTTCATACAAGACTGCGGTTTGATAATGTAAATTGAAAATGTTTAAAAGATTGACCGCCGAGTTTCTTGTTGGTTCTTCTCGGTAAGAGCGAAATTCCGAACCAGTTGAAGCTTCATTAACATGATGATTAATCTTTGATGATTCAAAAGTGCTTGAAAGAGCTTATTTGATTAAATATATTTTGATTTGATTTGAACGGTTTACCGAACTCTCATAAGTTTTGATCCTTGGTCGCCTGATACTGCAGGTCCATTAGCTTAGAACGTACCCAACAAAATTTTTAGAAATATTTGTCATTCGCATATTGATTAAGCAAAAAATTAACATACAATAAAAATCGAAAATTCTTAAAAATTTCTAAATTCCTAATAATATTCGAGATTCGTACAAGACTTTGATTAGGTAAAAGTTAATTACAAGTATATGAATTAAAAGTATTTTCTATACGCAACAAATATATTTATAACAAGCTTTTACCCGCGACTTCGTCCGCGTGGACCGTAGTCCTGGAATAAACATGAGCCGCAGTATTATACATTATAATAGCTCAGTTAAATTTATGCAGTAAACAGAAATCAAAATATATAAAAACTGCTCCTAAAAGTAACTCCTTCGACGTAAGCTGAACAACGTGATAAAGAACCTCCTTTTAATTAAAGATTTGACTCGTGTGAAAAGTAGATAATTAAAAAACTTTGATAGGTTGAAAATATTGGTTTTTAAATGACCTCCTGTAAAAATCTATATGTTATAAGGTCCGGTATATAAGGAATAATTGAGCTAAATTTCATCGATATTGGTTCAGCGGATTCGCTGTGAAAGAGTAACAAACATCCAAACTCTCATTATGTAAGAGTAAGATAAGATATTCTTTAATGTAACTGGTTGCAATTGATATCTAAGATTTCATATCGCTAACAATATTTTAAATATGATAACAAATCAACAAAAAAAGGTATTTATGAGAGATTATGTGAAATTTATTAAAAACTTACCGAAGTCCGTAAACGATTTTCGAACTTTCAGGAATAATTACTATACTAAAATTATAATAACGGAAGTCAGACAGATATGTCTAACTGATACTTTTCACGTCCAATCCGCTGGAGTAATATTGTTGGCATTTGGCACAATTAAAGCTTAAAATTACACACCGGGCTAACACAGAATAAAAGAGTTCAAATAATTATCTTTCTTGAAGTGAATAAGCACATATTGCACCTGCCTCCCACTCTGAGCCGGGGCGGGACAACATGTTTAACATGTTGTTACTGGCTAGTTATCTTACGACCGGCCGCCTGCCTGATATGAACTTACCTTAGTCGCCCTTTACAACACCTTGGTAAGAAATGAGGCTGGTCTATTCTACTCAACCGGATAACACAGGGCTTACATATTGCATTATTGTGGGTAGTTAAATGCTTTAGTTGACGCGAAGGTACTAATAGTTTAAAATAAGTGCTGAAATATTGCTAACAATTGCCTCTACAGCTTTCTCTGTGCGGGTCAAATGGTGGCAGCTAAGAATATGTCGGTCACAGCACGGTTGCGGGAGATAGCGAAAATCGCTTCGGAAAAATTGCGCCCAACATGGCGACGCTAAAGCTTTCCAAATCGACTTATTTTCTTTGATGAACTCATATTATATACATATGAGCTTCGAAATTTATTAACAGTAGTAGTAACAGAAGGTTTAGTTTAAAAGTACATTACGATTTTATGTAAATTGTGTTGATCGCGTGGTTGAAATTGTGCGTGGTGAATCCATTCTAGACACTGTACAGAAAGATTCCAATTAAGTGTAAAAAATATGCTTATACGTAAAGCATATTACAAAATCGAAGATTATTTGGATGATAAGAAAACCTGGATTTGAAAATCCTTTCAGCTTCATACAAGACAGCGGTTTAATAATGTATAATTGAAAAGATTGACCGCCGAGTTTCTTGCTGGTTATTCTCGGTAAGAGCAACATTCCGAACCAGTTGTAGCTTCATTAATCATATTGATGCTTGACGATTCAAAAGTGCCTGAAATGGTTTATTTGAATAAAGATTATTTTGATTTGATTTAAAAAAAAACTCAAACTCAAGCAGAGATACGCTAAAGTAATGTACTAGAGAATTCTAGATCTACAAAAGTCCGCAACAGCATGTTTCTATCTCTTATGGCTAGCTCATAATAACTACTTTTAAATTCAAACTTCCAATTAAATATACCTATTACCACGCGGGCGCAGACGTACTCTAATGTAAAAGTAATAATAAAATTATTTTGCTATAATCCGCGATACAGTAAGTAGAAAATATATATAGTGTTAAATGTATAGTGGATTATCCGTATTTTCATACCCTATTCGTGCAGGATTCGTAAAAACACATGCTCAAACCTCCACCACAATACACAAACACTACACACGTTCACTATCACAAACTCAACAATCGTTTCGCCCCGCAACCGAAGCATCATCAGGAGATAGACTCCACGACAAATACAGAATACGGATAATCCACTATACATTTAGCACTATATATATTTTCTATTTACCTTATCGCAGATTATAGCAAAATAATTTTATTATTACTTTTGTATTATGGATCTCCGCAAAGTACCGCCTAATTCTATTAATTATTAAGTACTCTAATGTATCTCTCACGCGGTGCATGCAACTTAAACTTCCAACAGGCGAGGTTTTTACAAGAACTTTTTTTAAACACAATTTACATAAAACCGCAATTCATTATAAACCTTACCTTCCGTAAGAATTGCACTACCTTTTAGTATAAACCGTACAAAAATCCGTTCAGTAGATTTTGAGAACACCGATCACACACACAGATAACTTTTGGGGGCTTTGTTTTCTAATAAATATGGATTTCTATGAAATACGCATACACTATTCAGTATTTTTTTCGCACAATTCAAGAATATAACCAACCACTTACCAGCAATATTCTCACAGGAAAATGTCGACAATGACCGACCTCTCTATCACAGTGGGACGCCAGGAATTAATCTGGGAAACAATAGCCCACTTCTGGAACCACCGATCCGATATCTATTAAAGTGTTTCTTTATTGTTTTGACCAGTTATTACGTGAAGAGGCTATCGCGCTCACTAGTATATTGTTCGCAAATTTAACATGACGATTGAAAAGTTATTTTAGATGCTACTCCTTTGTAATAAGGGTGAGATTGCCTCAATTTAGCGGTAAATGGTAATTGGGTATAGACGTGAGTGGTTATCGAAAACATAATTGATTTGTAAAGTACAGTTAAGTACTGCGCTTTGAGAGGAGCTCGGTTGCAATGGAAAGCAATATATAGCGGTCGCAGTAACGATTGTATTTTTGGCATCTGATGTTTTATTCAGTGTGAATTAGTATTGAGACTGGTATGAGATTAGTATAAAACGATTGGCGATGTATATAATAGACAAAGTAGGAACCGACATAAGCTTGCGGTTCCTGCTTTGCGCCTTGCTAAAGTTTATAAGTCGTTTGTGGGTTTGGGTATAAGATTCTATAATAAAATTCCGCAATCTATTTCAACTTTACCATCACAGCAGTTTAAAATACACTGCTAAAAAGGCTAATACAGAAAGCCTAATATACTATTGAGGATAAAAAGTGGTTGCAGCGTCCATGACCTGTCCGTAACCGGTTTAAGCGGCACCACAAATTGCGTGGTAGGTGGAAATCATTCGGTTTTACTATGGGGTCAGAAATGAGCGATGCTGGTGGTCCTGAAGTTGTACATTCTTCTTTCCATGCTTCCTGCAGATCAATCTCCTTAATCGCGCAAGCATCGGAGTCGAAGCACGGCGAGATTTCAGCCGTTTTGGTGGAGGGTTGTTAAAGATGTTATTAACATAGAGTTGGGGGTTTGCATCAATTTTGCCAATTTCCCTTTTTAAGGCTTGTTTTCTCCATAAGTGCGGGGGAGCAATGTACGACAGGACCGGGAGCCAGTACCGAGGTGTGGACTTGACAGTACCGGAAATGCACCTCATGGTGTCATTTAGTTTTGAGTCCACCTTGTTTACGTGACCACTGCTAAGCCACACAGGGGCGCAGTACTCTGCAGCGGAAAAAGCTAATGCAATATGTGATGTGCATTATTTAATGCCGGGCACTATAAAAGCTAGTAATAATATATAATTCACACATCACCATATGTATAAATAAATAAAAAATTGACTAATATATCTGTAGTATTGCTTTGTACGCATCTTTAACTGTTGCATTTGAATCTTTCGTAAGTTTCTGTACGTTTTTTACTTGAATTTTTTTATATATCTGAACAAATTTTTTTGTTAGGCGAGTGAATTTCAATCAAAATCAATCGGTCACATTTGTCCCCTCTTATAAAAAGGTTCGGAGCCAATATTTTCTGCTATCGGACGACAGTTGAGTCCTGGCCGCTAAAAACTCAATACAGTATTGCTTTCACAGCGAAGTGGTCAGTTGGGAATAGAGTGGACATGATATATCTATTTCAGCATTACTTCTTTTGGTCTCGTCTTAACAGACGCTGCCCCAATTTACTTTAAGACTTATTACAGAAACTATAACAGATCTACTGCTATAATTGACCGGCCCGTTGGCGCATTAGTTTGTGACCTTGCCTTCAGCTCCGCGGGTCGCGGGTTCGATTCCCGCCGAGGGCCAACATTTTCTATAAACAATTTGTTGGTTAAATTATATATGAAGTATATCTACCAGTTGTCCGTCACCAATAACACACGTATTAAGTTACTTACTTTGGGGATGGACGACCGTGTGTGGAAGTGTCCCATATATTTATTTATTTATAATCTGCGTGTATTAAGCGAATGTATTTGTGTATGAAGCACGCAAAATTCACGTACCTTACACATGCAGGACAGGTCACCACACGTATCCCAAGACGCCTCCACCAGCAACAATGCACACAAGCAATACACACAACCGCCAAAATCTCTACGATCATTTCCTCCCGAAACCGAAGCATCATCAGGAGGATAGGCACCACAACTAAATCGTAATGCCATACGCAATGGCAAAGTAGTTCTGTTATAATTTCTGCAATATGGAATTCCGCAAAGTAACGCCTGCTTCTATAAACCATTTAGATAACCTTTAGACTTATATTGAACATGCAGTAACCAGAAAATCGTTCGCGTGAACTTAAATTTTATCCCTTTATTAAATACCATCAATTATTGCAGAGTATTCTGACACAAATATATCAATGCTTAAAAGAAGGCTCCAACCTTATTCCAACGTTTGTAACTCTTTTGATGTAATAAAGATTTTTTTTAATTAAATATGTACTTATATACATTTTTTCTGATTCTAAAAAAAAACGGGTTTTTTTAATCATATATTGTAGTTCGGTATGTAAGTTTCAAGTATACCAAATTTTATCACTATTCTCCTAGAGGATTAGCCGTGAAAATGTAACACTATCAAACAGTTCCCATTTATTACTCAAACAGATTAATCAGGAGTGATCACGCGTGTAGATATAAAAGTAATATTGCTTGGTTTTCTTTCCTTTTGCAGAAAGCTCTAAGCCATTAATAGAGCTCGTGGCAAAGGGAGACATCACTTTTGCCTTGTTGTTTTTGATTTTATATGGTTACTATGCAGTTGCCTGGAGAAAGACTTGTACCTTTATTTAATTGATAAGAAAGTAAGGTATCGACGTTTCAGTATCTCACTGCTGAACATAGGCCTACCTACCACGCTGCTCTAGTGCGGATTGTTAGGCTACACGTCTCCTCAGATTTGTTAGAGATATGCACTTCCTAAAAATGTTTAGCGAATGCCTTAACCAAAAAGCGTATGATAAATTGTAAATTAATTAGGCATGTTGAAGTTGTTTCTTATAAGGATAGATTTAAGTTGCGCTATAGAGTTGCTCTTTCCGGATACGTAAGTATGCAGGATAGACGCAGTGAGTTGGAGGTTTGAATGTTATAGATCGTATTTGTTTTTTAATTGTTTCGTAGGGTTGGATTCTAGGTCTTAGTTGTTAATACTTTATAGTAGTACTATACATCACTCGACAGTGGTGTCGAGACATTAAGTTTTACGCTGAACAAGGCACATGTTTTCACAGAATTACTTATTAGTGCCTGCCTGGAGTTCGAACCCGTAACTCGAGAGAGTCGCACGGTCTCAACTTGTTAATTGTTAATAATTCATAAAATATTATGTCGTATCCACATTAATCCAACAAATGCTAGGTCAGCGCGACAAGGCGTGGGCACATAACGAGTTTAACAGAATATGATTTTCGCTCGTCGCAGAATGAGAGAGCGTTTTAGCGTCACTTTTTATACACTCCCGTGGGATTTACGTCGCAGACTGTACCGGGAATATGGGTAATACTACCTCTATACAGTGTTTCATATTTTAACTCTAAAACCTATTTATCGCGAGCTTTTCCATAAGAGAAAAAGTCGTAAACAAACTTATGAGGATTCAAATCAAATTATTCTATATTCAAGTAAACAAGTGCTTTTGAATCGTCAAATCGTCTGCTAGTTCGGAAAGCTGTTCCTACCGAGAAAAGCCAGCAAGGAACTTGGCGGTTGCACTTTTCAAAATATACTTGAATCTTTAGAAAATTAAACAGGAATTCTTTAAAACGCAAAAAAGTTTACTTCGATTATTTCACCATCGACCATAAAACCAGCAATCACACAGAGTACAAATTACATATATATAAAAGACTATATTAAAATTTACTTCAACACTTATAACTATATAGTTACAGTTGCTTAGTACTATCTTGTACAGGGTCGAAGTGTATCCACGATCTTATCATACATGTAATCCTCAATACTATACTAGGCTTTCTGTATCAGCCGTACTTTAATCGTTTTCTTCAACTGCAACGGTAAAACTAAAATTGATCGCGGAATTTTATAATAGAATCTGAAATTTTATTATAGAATCTTAAATTTTATTATAATATCTTAAATTTTATTCTAGAATCCTATCATTTTAGGGATATGTGGTAAATCTACTCATCCGCATTTCAAGAGAATGGTAGATCTAAACTCCAAGTCTTCGATTAACAAAACAAGAGAAAGAATGGCTTTTTCTCGCAGTGAGATAGTAACCACGCTTAGAATCGTAGTTGCAATCAAGCTTAATAATTCTTGTTTTTATAACACTCTAACTGTGGTCAGCACAATATGTTTTCATTATCCATTCTATCATTCGTTATTACTAGTGCTTCTTATTAAATACGCATATAAATTACAACATCCATATTTTAGGCCTCTTTCTAATTATATAACCTTACCGCCAACTTACCTTAGTCGCCTTTTACAACAGCTCTGTATGAAATGAGGGTGGTATATTCTACTCTGCCGGATACCACACGGCGTGTTGATTACCTTAGTCGCCTTTCAAGACACCTCGGTAAAAAGAGGGTGGTCTATTCTACTCAGCCGGATACCACACGGCACTTACCTTAGTTGCCTTTTACGACACCTCGGTAAGAAATTATGGTGGTCTATTCTACTCAGCCGGATACCAAACGGCACTTACCTTAGTCGCCTTTTACGATACCTTGGTAAGAAATGAGGGTGGTCTATTCTACTCAGCCGGATACCACACGAAACCATAAAACTGTAAAAATTTACCATAAAAACACCTGCTAAAGCCTGTGGCACACCGCGAGCGATCATCGCATCAAATAACACGGGTATTATGTCTTAAGCCGTTAATTTGCTCCCGGGCAGCGCACGTCGAATACAATTTTACGCCGGAACGAACTCTGAGCCGATTGCGGACGACACGAGACAAGCCTGCCCGGGCACGGACAGGATAGGCAAATATTGGACAGGATACTTTTCGTTTTTTTTTTCGCAATGCATTATAGAGGTGACCAATGAATGTTGAGTTAAGCTGCGCTGTTTTGTGCTTAGCTAAGCTAACTTTCTGGTGCTATATTCTTCAAAGTACAACATTTAATAATTGTAGATTCAAAACATAGACATCATAACTAATGCAAAATATTCGAAATCATAACGATTTAACAAGATGTGTCTGAAGAGTCAGTTATATTTTCCCTTTTATATCCCAACTATGTATAATATTATTGATTGAAATTAAATTGATTTTACGTTACTAGCATGGGATAAAACCCAAATCATCTCAGAATCAGTTGCTAATTCACCTACTCACCGACCCTTGAAAAGCACGGTAATCCTTTGATACCTTTTTTCTTACTAAAATTGCATACAAAATAAGTAAATGCAAGGTAGAATTTATTTTATATCGACCTAATCAGTTACAGAGATCTACATAGTATTGAAGAAAATAATAGAAAGCCTATAAGAGTAAGAAGAATAAATTCTTCTTTATTATAGCATTGATACAAGACCGCCGTGTGGTATCCGGCAGAATAGAATAGACCACCCTCCTTTCTTACCGAGGTGTCGTAAGAGGCGACTAAGGTATGTGCCGTGTGGTATCCTGCAGAATAGAATAGACCACCCTCCTTTCTTACCGAGGTGTCGTAAAAGGCGACTAAGGTATGGGCCGTGTAGTATCCGGCTGCATAGAATAAACCACCCTCACTTATTACCGAGGTGTGGTAAAAGGCGACTAAGGTAAGTTGACGTCAGGCAGGAAGCCGGTCGTAAAATGCGTAGCCAAATCATATGACGACATGTTTGTAACATGTTGTGCCGACCCCACTTATAGTGGGATAAGGACAGGAGAATGATGATGATATAGCATTGATACAAGAAGCAAATAAATGTACCTGTGTAACGTGATTATCGTATATATTTTAACATCAAAACAATTACGCGTTGATTGCGAAATGACACTGCCTTTATTTTGGAGTCTCTTTTCAAATATTTATGCCAGCTCCATAATTCGTACATCCGGTATCAAAATACAAGTGGTCACGTATTGGTTAAAGGGTAGGCAGTATTACGGATTAAACGAACGGCAGCTCACTAAGTCTGAGCTGCGAACTGTTTTTGGTTAGGCTTTGTGTATTGATAATTCATATTTTATTCTTGAACGCACCCCATAATTTTCTTTTGAATTTTAATATAGGTACATGCTTAATTGACAAGATCCTACGGTCGAATAATGGCGACCACGTACAGGAAAACGCAGCGGTCAGAGGTGCACCTTATGCGTTAACATAAATAAAATCTTATATATTAAATTCTCTCTTCACCATGTTAGTTACTACATCCTCCGAAACGAATTGACCGATTTTTATGAGATTTTATAGTCATATTCATTAGGTCTGAGAATCGACTACTATCCATTTTTCATAGCTCTTAGAGATATTGGTTTTCCACCCTTAACATTTGTTTTTTTTTATTATGCAGTCAATTTTTTTAATTTTTTATAATGTACTCTAGAACTAATTTATATGGAAACAACTTAGCTAGTAAATAAATAAATGACATTGTACCGAGAATAAAGCAATATGTCAAAAATTTACTAAATACTGTACCAGGGGACATTATTCCTTTGCCCAGCTGTGTGATAATAACAGGCCATTTAATATCAGAAATATTACTTATCTCTTATGGAATCTTTTAAAATGCCTATTTTGGAACTTGCAACTTTTAAAATATCGTTAATTTTATATATTTAGATCAGTCTGTGTGTCTGTCGGCGTTACTTATCTTGCTGACTGCTCAGCTTAGAGGGTTCAGTGGGCGGAACTCGTCACGTAGCTTGGGTCCTTGCCTTCCATGGTTCGGGCCATGGTGGCTATGGAGAGATCGTAGGCTGTCAAGGCCTATTTCCGAGGAAGTCATTTTTGACTAAGTCCGTCGTATGCCGGCCTAACGAGAACCTGCCGAGCGTTCCGAACGGGGTTTATCGGACTCTCATAATGTCCCTTAGGCAGTCTGGTGCTCCCGGTACAATTAGCAGAGGGAGGGGTTTGAGAGAGGTCCCGAACTAGGTGGCGTCCACTGACCTGATCTGACCCCGTCACCAGCAGGGTGGTCGAGCACTCAGGTCGTTATAGTGGGTGAAGTCCGAAAAACTGCCGCTTGTTCCCGTCGGTTGGCGGGTTTTTTCCCGATTAAATCAATCAAATCAAAATAATCTTTATTCAAATAAACCATTTCAGGCACTTTTGAGACGTCAAGCATCAATATGATTAATGAAGCTACAACTGGTTCGGAATGTTGCTCTTACCGAGAATAACCAGCAAGATACTCGGCGGTCAATCTTTTAAATATTTTCAATTATACATTATTAAAACGCTGTCTTGTATGAAGCTGAAAGGATTTTCAAATCCAGGCTTTCTTATCATCCAAAAGACTGTGTGTATAAAAAAGACTGTGCGTCTATAAATTTGATAAAATTGGAGTTTATATAACAGGTAAAAAAATCCCGTTTTTCAAAACTTTCCATAATTTAGGATATTTTTGTACTTTACTTGAAGCAAACAAAGTCGAAGATAAAACTAGTATTGAATAATAACAAAATAATGAAAAGTTATTCACCGCAATCCGAAATCACAAACAAAAAAATAATGCAGTGGCGTTGCACCGTAAAAAAGCGAATCGGCTTACGTTGTGCAATCAAATTATTTATTTCGTCCGATAACAGATAATCAGATAAAGGTTTTAATACTGAACGAAAAAAATATAAAAATTAATAAGTGCGGCTCGCGATGGGAAAGCTCGCACTTGCGTAGTAACTTTGATGAAATTGGCGGCAGGTCGAGTGGCACAAATTCCAGTTTGGGGGATGATTTTAAACTTATATCGCGGCAATAAAATACCCTCATTTATAAAGTCTATTTGTTTCTATTCCTATGCCTATGCATATCCTATGTCTATGTCTATGCATCATAGAAACTCATGTACTATACCATGACCACCAACCAGTAATAACACCACAATACATAAGCACTGAGTGCTGTGATAGCCCAGCGGTGAGACCGTGCGACTCTTTTGAGGGGAACACGAGTTCAAACCCGGGCAGGCACCAATGAGTTTTTCTATTACATCTCAAGTGTCTAATTGATAATTGCAATTTATCACACGCTTTTCGGTGAAGGAAAACATCGTGAGGAAACCTGCATATTTCTAGAGAATTCTAGAGATATGTGGAGCTAAGACCTACCAATCCGCATTGGAGCAGCGTGTTAGGTCTTTGCTCCAACCCTTCTCTTCGAAAACGGAGAGAGGAGGCCTATTCCCAGTAGTGGTACAGGCCGCTACTTTCATACTTACATAAGTACTGTATATATTTATAAGAACAATCACAACGAACGAAGTATCATCAGTAAATAGACTCCACAACAAAATCGGTATTTTATAGCAAAATAATATTTTCATCGCCTTTTTATTAATCCTCAATACATAACGCCTAACTCTATCGATCTATATCTATACAGATTATAAATTAAAATCCTCAAAAGCTGTGAATAGTATGTGATCGGTTTTTTTATTTACTAAATGTATTTTTGTACGGTTTTTGCTAAAAGATTGTATGCAATTCTTGAGGAAGGTTTAGTGTAACAGTGCATTCTCCCGCACGACTAAACCAATTTTTATGAGGCTCTCATTGGAAAATAAAGGTTTTGGAGCAACACAATCATAGAATTCACGCAGGGTCGGTATTAAATAACCTTGTGACACTCTGCTTTAAATGATTTATACATTTAAGTTATTGGTTCTAGTTAATTTATGGGCTGGTTTGTCCTACTTATTTTATGAATTAAAGCTTATTTCATAATTCTCATCATTCTCCTGTCCTTATCCCACTCTAAGTGGGTTCGGCACAACATGTTACAAACATGTTGTCACATGATTTGGCTACGTATTTTACGACCGGCCGCCTGCCTGACGTCAACTTACCTTAGTCGCCTTTTACGACACCTCGGTAAGGAAGTGAGGGTGGTATATTCTATGCAGCCGGGTGCTACACGGCACATACCTTTGTCGCTTCTTACGACCCCTCGGTATGAATAACGTTAATATAATATGATTTATTATTATTCCGCCGTGTGGTATCCGGCTGAGTAGAAAAGACCACCCTCTTTCTTACCGAGGGGCCGTAAAATACGACTAAGGTAAGTTGACGTCAGGCAGGCGGCCGGTCGTAAAATACGTAGCCAAATCATGTGACAACATGTTTTTAACATGTTGTGCTGACCCCACTTAGAGTGGGATAAGGGCAGGAGGATGATGAATTTGATTTATTATTATTAACCAAACCATTCAGTAAATCAATGTTTTCTTTTCAAGTAAAAAATAAAAGGTTTTCCCTACTAAAACAATAACACCTGATAAGTAATTGATACAATTAGATCCAGACTAGCGAACAGAGCCGCAAACTTAAGTAAATCCGTATTTGGGGGGACACTGCGGGGATCGGCGGACACTTCAGTAAGGTGAGTTTGCGGGGATCCAAGTAGTTGACAGCCATATATATTGCACGACTTGTCGGATGAGGATTTTTTTTCGGTGTATACTAAATAGTCACCTACTGCTAAGATGCCAACTTCCTCTCTAAAAAGAATGTACAATACATGCACATAAGAGTTTTTTTGTCTGTAAACAATTACTAGTTAATCTATGCAATTGTTAATGTCAAAATGCAGCTATGACAGCTCTCTCTTCTGTTCCCACTGGGCGAGCAAACACGTCATTGACGAATGAAGGTTTCAATAAAACCAATTATAACAAAATTTACACGAGATGTAGCATTTTATTTCTATAAGATAAGTCAGTCCGCTACAGAGAAGAGTAGGATTTAAGATCCTACTCTTCTTTGTGGCGGACTACAAAATGAATCACCTAACATAAGTTCAGTCATTGGTATTATTGTATTACAATGCGTTTGGTACGTTACACATATCCTGAGTACTCTTTAAATATGTATGCAAGTATTGTTAGGGTGTTTTCCTTCGGAAGAGCGCGTTATATATTGTAAATATTAGTTTGGTATAGTCTCTCTTTCGGCATTTATCTTTCCCACTAATTATAATATTTTAAATTGAAGAGTGAATAGGCATCCTTAGGCAAGCGTGCTCCGTTTAAATGTTGTCAAGTGCTCGATCTAGTTCTAATAGACAACTTGTGCCTGTCCGGAAGTTGAGCTTGTAACCCCGGTTGACACGTCTCCCCAAATTAAGGTTAGATCCCACCATAGTAGACACCAAAGGAATGATTCTATCAAAAATTATGTGCCTACATTGTGAGAAAACTTACTCGTCTTAATTCTTGGGATACTTATAACTTAGCAATTTAAACTCTTAAGATTATCTTAAACGCATAAGAAATAAACTACAGCTTATATCGAAGTTACACTTCTCTCGGTTTCAGGTGAGTGAGTGGCTTAATATGGCGGCACAGTGACGTAATATCCGTTACATTTTGTAGGTACAAAAGCATTAATAGGGCCCCACTTGGCTTAGCCTGGCATACGACGACATTTTACAATCTCCAGAAATGAGAGATAAGGAGATTGGCAAGTCGATAATAAAAATGTTATAGAATCTAATACTAATCAATTGAATATTTAAGTACAGTTTATTATATTTTTATGTAGTATGTAATAGTCTTTGTCTGGAACTCTGTAATTTAATATCGGAGGCGGAAGTTGATATCTGCAACGCAGTTTTAACTTTTGCAGTATCATCGCTATCATTTGTAACCGACACTAAAAATGTTAAAATAGGAAATAGTCAAATGACAGTCTGTGTTGTTGTTAATACCGGATGCGGCTTGAGTGATCCATAGCGAGGGAAGAGACTTTTCATGTGAGTGGGGATTGCCTTAAATAGTGAAACTTGAAGTAATTCTGAGATTCTGTTCAGATTCTGTTGGGATTCTGTCGAGAGTCTGTCGATTTTCGTTGTTAACGTCATTTCTAGTTAAAGTGTATTTTTGAGTCATTTAGTGAAGTCAAGCTGAAAGCGAATAGTGAATCAATACAAGTTTAATAGTTAGAAAGTGAAGATGATACGATCCAAGACCTTCTGGGCTCGTTTCACATTGTACAAGAAAAATTGAAATTATTTGATAATAAATAAATTTCATTTTATTTCAAACTTCATTTCTTTCAAATTTTAATTTTCAATTTATTTATCCCATGTCGTGCGATATAAAAGCGCCCATTCAAGTGGCAATCGCTAAACCCGTCACGTACCTATTACAAACGAGTGCGCGGCGCGAATCCACCGCAATTGTTCGAATCTTGGAGACTTAACGCGATCGGCGTTGCCCGGCGATAAACTGCTTACCTACCCTCATTTTGCGCACGATTAACGAGGACCTGCGACTCTCAATGACATAATTCCTAGTTACCAAAATATTTATAAACCCACAACTAGCCACGCTGTCTATACTTATGATAAAACCAAGTCCCCAAAAGCTCTGATTGTATCTGATAGATTTTCTCGGCACAGAAGCTATAACATTATTTTGCTGTAATCCGCGTTTGATAAAGAAGGTATGTAATACTATTTATTCTATTTATTTATTTCTTTATTGCGTCGTAAAATACGTAGTCAAATCATGTGACAACATGTTTGTAACATTGTGCTGAACCCACGTAGAGTGGGATAAGGGCAGGAGAATGATGATGATTTATTTCTTTATGGCACATACAGAATAACATGCCAAAAGAGTTCGTAATGCATATGTCATAAAGTTCAAATTGTACGGGGTAGTTTACGAACATGCAAAAAGAGTTCGTAAAGTATATGTCATAGAGTTTAAATTTGCTTAATGCTAAATCACAACGTAACATTCCGCGTATTTATCATAACATGTTTACAAAAGACTTGTTTACGATCTTTGCAAGGTCCCGCGAATGTTCTCGAAATCAGTTCGTTCGATATATAAGCAGAGGTATCTCGACATTCAGTTTGCGAATAGCGATCAAGAGCGAATAAACAAGTGAGAATAGACTAGTCGAAACTAGTCGGGCTAATCCGATAAAATTAGACGTGAGTATAGCCGGTATCGTTATTAACTAAGTGAGAATAAAAGTGAAATAGTAGTGACCTCGGAATTCTTATTGTACAACGGACTGTATAGAGACTGTAAGTAGGAAGTTCGTAGTAAAAAGTTGAATAAAGTGTTTTTAACGAGTCACCAGGTATTTTCATCCAAATCCACAAGCTTCTGTACGTAATGTGTTTTAAGCTTCCTGCTTTTAAGAACCCACATGATCATAATCTGGTGCCATCTTCAAAATGAAGTGCGGAGGTCAGTTGGAGAAAACATTTCCGGCTGTGTGCCATCTTTTTTATGTCCCAGTAACTAAATCCTGTCCACTCTCTTATATTATCGAACCATTTAAGACGTTGCCTTCCAGGTGCTCTTTTACCGTACATCTTTCTTTCTAGGATCAACCTAGGAAATTTATGCAGGGATCCTCTCTGTAGATGTCCGAAAAAGGCAACCTTTCTTTGCATGACGGTTTCCTAAGAACCCACACATACATCTTTAAACCTTTTCAAGAAAAGGATTGAAAATGTTAAATATATTACTTATAATACAACAGTATCGTAGTGGGCCTTTATGAAAGATTGATATTACGTTACATCGCTTAGTCTAATATAATAACTATTGCTAGAATTGCATATTAAAATGTTTTAACTGGCTTTAATCTGTATGTAATTTATAAAATAAATGCTTTATATATATTAAAAAAAAAAGTAAAAATAGATATATTTAGTTTAATTTTTTATTTTATCTTTATTTGAGAACCAAACAACGGTTCAATACCATTACTACATAAATATTTAAACATAAATGTAGCATACATCAATCAAGTTGTCCCATATATTTATTAATTATTTTTATTTAGTTTTTTAATATAGTATACTTCTTATTTTATGTTTAAAAGAAAATATGTTATCGTTAAATATGTCAAAAATATTACCGGCAAAACCTTCATGGCATCACAAATTAAACCACAGCCCCTAGTTCCCGGCAGCTCCGCTATTCCCAGCTCTGGCAGCGGTTTGGGTAACGGCGGGGCAGGGGGTGTCAAGAATCTCCGGAAGAGATTCCGCTGCCAACCCCGACGACTGGACCTGGCAACGTACAACGCACGCACTTTGAGGGAAGACGAAAAGATACTCGAGCTGGAAGAAACAGTAAGCAAGTTGCGGTGGGATGTCATAGGATTATCCGAAGTCCGAAGAGAGGGGGAGGACACGATGATTCTAAAATCCGGCAACTTGTTTTACTACCGGGAGGGCGACCAACAGTCCCAGGGTGGTATCGGGTTTCTCGTCCACAAGTCCCTTGTCAACAACATTGTTCAAGTCGAGAGTGTGTCGAGCAGGGTCGCGTTCCTTATACTCAGAATTACCAAACGGTATTCGCTGAAGGTCATACAGGTTTACGCACCGACATCGGCACATCCAGACGAAGAGGTAGAGGCCATGTATGAGGATTTATCTAGAGCCATGCATGCCTCCAAAACCTTCTACACTGTTGTGATGGGGGATTTCAACGCAAAGCTGGGCAAGCGAAGCGGTACAGAGGTGAGAGTAGGGCAATTTGGATACGGGCAACGGAACCACAGGGGCCAGATGCTGGCCGATTTCTTGGAGAGAGAGGACCTCTACATGATGAATTCTTTCTTCAAGAAACGGCCGCATCGAAAATGGACATGGATAAGTCCCGACGGTTCCACGAGAAACGAGATTGACTTCATTATGTCGACCAGGCGTCATATATTCAATGATGTCTCTGTGATCAATACTGTGAAAACCGGTAGCGATCACCGTCTGGTTAGAGGCACATTGAATATATGCGTACAGCTGGAAAGATCCGGCCTGGTGAAGTCTACGCTCCGACCAACTCGAGCTCATATCCAAAACCCCGAGAAGTTCCATCTCGAGCTGATGAATCGTTTTGATTGCCTAGCTGACTGCGCTTCTGTGGATGACGTAAACAACAGGCTGGTGGAAACTGTCCATACGGTGGGGTCCAAATTTTATAAGACACACCGTAAGAGAACTAGTAAATTCTCGACCCAGACTCTCAAGCTCATGGATGAGAGGAACGAAATGAGGCTACAGTCTTCTGTAGACGCGGCACGCTACCGTCTGATCAATAGACAGATTTCTAAGGCGCAGAAATGCGACCTGCGACGCTTCAACACCGAACACATTCGAGATACTATTGAGCGTAACAGGGGCTCAAAAGTGTTCGCAAGAGATCTGACTATTGGGCAGAGGCAGTTAACGCGATTGAAGACCGATACTGGTAGTATCATTTCATCTCGTCCTGAGATTTTGAGAGAGGCTGAGAGGTTCTATGGGCAGTTATACACCTCAACACAACAGCCTGTTGTCAATTTGGCAAAAGACCCAAGAGCCAAGTTGACCCGACACTATACCGAAGATATCCCGGACGTCAGCTTATACGAGATTAGTATGGCTCTCAAACAACTTAAGGACAACAAGGCTCCAGGTGATGACGGAATCACTACCGAACTCCTGAAGGCGGGTGGTAAACCGGTACTTAAAGTCCTTCAGCGATTGTTCAATTCCGTCATTCACGAAGGCTCTATGCCGGAAGCATGGTACAGGGGCGTGGTGGTTCTCTTCTTCAAGAAAGGTGATAACACCTTATTGAAGAATTATAGACCCATCACGCTGCTGAATCATGTTTATAAGCTGTTCTCGAGAGTCATAACGAATCGTCTCGCTCGTAGGTTTGACGACTTCCAGCCTCCCGAACAAGCCGGTTTCCGAAAAGGGTATAGTACCATAGACCACATATTCACGCTGCGGCAGGTTATACAGAAAACCGAGGAGTATAACCAGCCACTTTGCTTGGCGTTTGTGGACTATGAGAAGGCCTTTGATTCGGTGGAAACATGGGCTGTGTTAAGGTCGCTCCAGAGATGCCGAATCGACTATCGGTACGTCCAAGTGTTGAAGTGTTTGTATGAAAACGCCACAATGTCTGTCCGTATCCAAGACAAAACTACGAGACCAATCCAAATGCGGCGAGGTGTGCGACAGGGAGATGTTATCTCCCCGAAGCTGTTTACCGCTGCATTGGAAGATGTCTTTAAGCTTTTGGATTGGAACGGATACGGCATCAACATCAACGGCGAGTACATCACTCACCTTAGATTTGCCGACGACATAGTCGTTATGGCAGGTTGTCTGGAGGACCTTAACGCAATGCTCGACGACCTCAGCAGAGTATCTCAGCAGGTGGGCCTTAAAATGAACATGAGTAAGACAAAAATCATGTCCAACTCACATGTTCCGCTCCACCCGGTCATCGTTGAGAACTCTGCACTCGAAATTGTAGACGAGTACATATACCTGGGACATACGGTCCAGCTGGGTAGGTCCAATTTCGAGAAAGAGGTTAGTCGCCGAATCCAACTCGGATGGGCAGCGTTCGGGAAACTACGCGAGATCTTTTCGTCCAAAATACCTCAGTGTCTGAAGACCAGGGTCTTCGAACAGTGCGTGTTGCCAGTGATGACCTACGGATCCGAAACGTGGTCGCTCACTATGGGCCTTATAAGAAAGCTCAGAGTCACTCAGCGGGCGATGGAGCGAGCTATGCTCGGAGTGTCTCTACGAGATCAAATCAGAAATTAGGAGATCCGTAGAAGAACTAAAGTCACCGACATAGCTCAGCGTGTCGCGAAGCTGAAGTGGCGCTGGGCGGGGCACATAGTGCGGAGGACCGATGGGCGCTGGGGTCTTAAGGTGCTGGAATGGCGACCCCGCACCGGAAAGCGCAGCGTCGGTAGACCCCCTACGAGGTGGACAGACGACCTCAAAAAGGTCGCAGGCAGCCACTGGATCCAGGCGGCGCAGGATCGTGTGGTGTGGCGATCCCATGAAGAGGCCTATGTCCAGCAGTGGACGTCCATCGGCTGACGAAGAAGAAGAAGAAGAAGAAGAAATATGTCAATATCATGAAATAAATAATAATTATTAAAGACATTATTTTAATAAATACAGCTATTTTTTATTATTTGTAAATAATGTTATTGTAATAATGTTTTACAAAGTAAAGTAGCGGCCTATTACAATCCCACTGCTGGGAAAAGGCCTTGTCACTTCGTTTCTGAAGAGAAGGGTTGGAGCTAAGACTTACCACGCTGCTCCAATGCGGATTGGTAGGTTACACATATCAATAGAATTCTCTAGAGATATGCAGGTTTCCTCACTATGTTTTCCTTCACCGAAAAGCGTGTGATAAATTGCAATTACCAACTAGACAGTTTTTATAGAAAAACTCATTGGTGCCTGCCCGGGTTTGAACTCGTATTCCCCTCGAAATAGTCGCACGGTCTCACGGCTAGGCTACCAAAGCTCTATATTTTACACTCCCCTGAGACACGTGATTTTGTTATTAAACAAAATAAACCTACGGAGAATAGGTTTATGGTGACTTTTTCAATCCCCAAAAACTCACCTGATTACCATAACCTCAAATCGCCTTTAACATTTTCATTGATTGTACTTCAGGATCATTATACTTCAAAATTGGCAACGGAAAGGCGAGCTAGTTCACCAAATTTAAATTTCCGTACCCCGAGTGTAAGAGCGAGGTAGCAAAATCGAACCAAATCTAACTTAAAGGCATGGGAAAGAGATAAACTCGATATTAGGAATATAAAAATGTGACTGGATATTTCTCTTACATATTTGGAATCATCAAAGGGAATCGGTGGTTGGCGAATAATTTTGAATCGAAAATACGCTAAGGCGGACTCCTTTTGTACAATCAATATTCAATGTTGGCAGTAGTGCTCGTTTGAATTTGCGATTATTTCGAATTTCAAATGTGCAATTATTTTCGACTTTCTAATATTTTCGTTCGCTATTGACGGAATATATGAAATTCATTTAAATCTTCTATAAGTTCTTGTGCCGTGGTTGCTGAACAGTGAGACTGTATTACTTCTATTAGGGGGTTTAAACCTGGGCAGGAGCTAGTCTCTAAAAATGTGCCCTCCTAATTTTATTAATTTTTTCGCCTTTCATTGGAGGAAATCGTCGCGAGCACGCATGGTGTATCTAAAAGCAAACCCCTCTCCAAAAGAAACCAGTTGTAAGATATTAAAAGACGTGCTGCAACGTTAATTCAGCATTTTTATTAACATAACCAAACAATTTGGTTTTTATGTCCAATTAAATTAAATCAGGTTGAATAATATAAGGTTATTCATTTCTCATTCATTTATGGTAGAAATTTGGAATGAATGCAATATTTTACAACGCCATCTTCTTGGAATACTTTTAACTATTATGTTAGCGATATCTAGCGGAAACTGTCAACATTAAATAGTACTATGATAAAAGCTTTAAGGTGCATTTTTAGCAATTGGAATGCATTACTGCCACTTGTCAATAGATGGCAGAAAACGAACAATGAAATTTAATAGACAACCGTCACACAACATTGATATGATGATATCTTGTGTTAGTGCTTAAAGTTAAGAATATATGACAAAGTGTCTTACGTTTACTTACCGATTGCAGCTTTCCCAGAATCGATTCGACACCTCAGGGGTATTGTTCCAATTCCGTGTTGCCAGGTGCACTGTAATCACGACAGATTAACTGCAATTTTACTGCTTTTACTGTATACTCTATTTAAAAAATACAGTGTATGTGTTATAGATACAGAATATCCATCCAAATCAATTCAAATGTTGCCGATACCTAATTGACTATAATTCTTACTTGACAAAAGTATGTATTTCTTTTTTTCTTTGTTTACTGTAAACTACTTTTATAATGTTGTGGATAATACTATGATACTATTTTCTTTTTCGACTATCAGCTAAAGCTAAATAAATTCCGGTTTTAACTACTAGTAAATATGAGCTATTATAGTTATAGTAATGATTTGTTTTATGTGTATTCATAAAAGATGATAAGGACCTTTTATATCTAAAAATATCTTCAAGTGATACAAAAAGTCATTAATAGATACTTTTACAATAATTACTTTTCGTAAAATATACATTTTTTTAATTAAGGTGTATTATTTACTGTAAAAAGTATTTATCCTGATTATTTACTGTCTTTTATAGCAAAATCCTGTATTTTTAAATTCAGAACACTATATTTTTACAAATCTGATCTGGCAACACTGTGTTCCATCCATATGAAAGACACTTCGCGCAAAAAAACCATGCCTGTATCCAACCTGACATCGGTGGGAACAGACGCCACTAAATATTTTATTATATTAGTATAGTATTAGGTCCTTACATATGAAATTGGCGTTTTGTCGTACTGGCCACTTTGATCTCAAATATTACCTTTATGGTTAGGAATTTCAAATTCAAATTCATACAGCTATTTACTCATGCATTTGTGTTTCAAACCCCCTAATTCATTTGTTTTTTCTTCTTTTGTTTTTTTCTTTGTGTCACTCAGTTTACAAAATGGAAAACATGAAATATCGCGTTATTTACGAGTATGAGTTCCACCGTGGCACCAGTGCTGCAGAAACGGCTCGAAGGATTAATGATGTGTATGGTGACGGTGTCGCAAAAGAAAACACAGTGCGTTTTTGGTTCCAACGTTTTCGTTCTGGAAATTTCGACCTGCAGAACAAGCCTCGTGCACGGCCGGAGACCAAAGTTGATAATGAAGAATTTAAGGCTATTGTGGAAGCGGATCCATCGCAAACCACGTCCGAGTTAGCTGCAGGCTCCGGTGTTAGTGATAAAACTTTTCTAATCCACTTGAAGCAAATTGGGAAGGTGAAAAAGCTTGAAAGGTGGGTACCTCATGAATTGAGTGAAGCAAACCGACAAACGCGCGTCGACTGCTGCGTTACGTTACTCAACCGGCACAATAATGAAGGAATTTTAAATCGAATCATTACCTGTGATGAAAAGTGGATCCTCTACGATAATCGGAAGCGCTCATCGCAATGGCTGAACCCTGGCGAACCAGCCAAATCCTGCCCTAAGCAAAAATTGACTAAAAAAAAGTTGCTTGTAAGTGTTTGGTGGACTAGTGCCGGTGTCGTTCACTACAGCTTTCTTAAATCTGGCCAGACGATTACGGCAGATATCTATTGTCAGCAACTGCAAACCATGATGGAAAAGCTAGCTGCTAAACAACCGAGGCTGGTCAATCGCTCTAGGCCACTGCTGCTTCAGGACAACGCTAGACCACACACTGCACAACAGACGGCTACCAAATCAGAGGAGCTTCAATTAGAATGTCTTAGACATCCACCGTACTCTCCGGACCTTGCTCCAACAGATTACCATTTTTTTCGCAATTTGGATAACTACTTGCAAGGAAAAAAATTCAACTCCGATGGGGCAGTCCAAACCGCCTTCAAAGATTTTATTGATTCCCGCCCGAATGATTTTTTTAGTAAGGGGATCAATGAACTACCTATGAGATGGCAAAAGAGCATACATAGCAATGGTACATACTTTGATTAATTAAATATATTTCATTAAAAAAAACGACTTTATGTTCCTCCCATAGAAAACGCCAATTTCATATGTAAGGACCTAATATTATTAAAAGATATTATAATTAACAATAATAAATTACAATAATAAAGGCATTAGGCCAGAGCCAGGCTTAACAAACATCCAGGCTTAAGGCCTGCGTGGAATGGCCTGGGTAAGGAGGAAAACCTCGAAGTGTACCACACAAGTCCTTGAATGAGTGAAAGAACCCCGTGCTGCGAACTACAGAGTTCGCTTATAAGGCCATCTCCAGCATTATTATAAGCGATAACATTATCACTATTTAGTGGGTGGCAACTACAAACATTTTATATCGGTTGGTTAATTGAAACTCGTATGAATAGATGAAATATATGTATTTTATATAAGTTACATTGATATCGCTTATGTATTACTTTGCCATCTCTTGGCAACATCGTGAACTGTTACGTTACATCTGAGCAATGGTGTTCAAAGTTTAGCGCAGAATTTACTTTTGAGTGCATTTTTGATTCATATCAATAGATGGCATAGTTAATAATTATTAAATATGTTATTGCCAAAAAGATTAAACAACAGTATGTATTACTGAACAAGTAGAGAGCATGCAAATATGCGATTTTATTGTGGAGTCTATCTTCTTTGCATAGAGTTAATATACTAGAGCCTTAGGTATGCTTAAGTTACAATGTCACTATAAATAAAAAGAAGGAAATGAAAATCGTGCTTTCTATTTATTTCTGTTCATTATAATAGGGCACATTTTAGTTTCTGTATTTTAGTGTAATAAATCTATGGCAAATATGCAATTGTCTTCTCAGTATGTTAAAGGTTTTTGCTGAGAATTATTTATAATAATTTGTTAGTTCTTGATTTATTTAGGCATCACTGATTGCAGGTTTTGCTATTCATTAATTCTGTGTATTCATAGGAAAAAGCTTGGCGTGGTTAATGTATAAGAGTAAAAATGACTGAGGGAAGTACGCGTTATTTTTCGGAATTCTGTGTTGCAAAATTATTGACAGAATCATTTGCTATAATCACTGAATTGAATTGAATGAAAATTGAAAAATCTGTCATTGTTCCTGAGAATTAGTCTTCAAAATATACATATTTCCCAGATAGACAACACTTTAGCCGAGATATCATAAGCAATATTTTTCTAAGCATAACTTACCTTACTACTTACCTATCCCTAAATGTTAATATGCGAACTCTTTCATTAAAAAAATGGTAATGAACAATGTGATATAAAGAAAACTATTAATTTTAATCCTATACACTTATAATTTAATCTCTTAGAAGTAATTGCTAAATTAAAACTAATGCGCGCCAATTTATTAGTAGAGTTACAGTGCGTGGTTGGGAATACTACTCTATCATAAATTACAATTGCTTTTCATATCAAACAAATAAACGAAATCGTAGTTAGTTTAGTTAATAATAATTAAATCCAATAAGTTCTCAAAAATAACATAATAAAAGTATTACGTGAAGTGATGCAGTCTATATGGTGTTATTTGAAATTCACATATGGGATCTATGGAATTAAGAATGTAACGCGCTAGTACCATCGTGACCGTGGCATGGGGTGTACGTCTCGCCCCTTGGAATTTAAACATCGATATTACGAAACGAATTTTATTAAAATTTAAATTTAATGTGGTTTGTGATTTGTGTTTGTTTTAGTGATGTGTGTGGAAAATGTGATCCGGATTGTGTTTTTCATTAGTGTTGCTGTGGGAAAAGTACGAAATGGAGGTAAATATTACGGTTATTTATATTGTTGCCTTGTTTATGAGTAATGAATAGTATTTGGTTCCTTTTTAAATTATTGTTTGTTACAAGTAACATTTAATTATTAAGATTATAACTAGCAATATAGATAACGTTTATTCTCCTATTAACAAGCCAGCATCACAGCGAACTTTGTATAATACCCATAGACTAAAAATAGTTTATTTATGTATATTGTAATAATATCACAAACGTTTATAATATTTTAAATTAAATATTTTAAATTTCTAATGATTTCTATACTAAAGATAATTATTATTTACAAACTGAGAAATGTTACGAGTAGCATTAATTTTATAATTTAATTTTATTTACGTTCTGAAATCAAGTCAAAGGGCTATTTACACTGAATATTTGACAAATCATAGACTAATAATGGATGATTGAATTAAAAAAAAATATATTTTAATAGTCTTATTTAAGTATTACAATCGAATTAGTCGCTCCAGTGACTTCTTACCCTCGACCTTATTCCGGTAAAATCCCTAAGGATTTATTCTCCCGGCTCGAATTACTTTTTAACCTAATTATTTAATAGAGTTACCGTTGTCACTTCGTACCGGGAACGATTTTAAGCGTTCAATTAATATTTACTTACTTTTGATACTGAAATTAAATATACGGCTTATATATCTTACGTTTTTATTGTTATTTTCGGTAGAATCATGTTATCTTTTCTAATGGGGCTAAAGTATATTCTGATTCTGGAATATTATGCATAGTGTAAAACCCTGAGCTCTTACAGGTTGTTGTTTGGAGCTTTGACCTTTATTTATAGAAGGCAGATTGGCATGTTACACATATTCTCTTGGATAAAGCAGGTTTTATCCTAATGTTTTCCTTCACCAAGCAGATGGTGAACTGTAAATCACTTCAGCACAGCTTTTATATAATTGAATCCTTGATAAGAATATGTGACGTATGTAACTAGTGATACTAATTTTATAAAATCCGTATGTATGTCCGTTTATTATACTACCTTCACGGATAATACGTTAGAGTAATATTGATAGAATTGACGATTATATACCGGGCTAACATACTGGGTATATAATAGTTAGAATGAGACATTTTTAGGTAGAGTTCTATATATAATACATCTGTTGTTAACAAACAGACAAAACAATTGAGTACATAACCGAGGGTATTCTAAGGTTAAGTTGACGTGAAGGAAAAAACAGTGTTAGCAATTTTTGAGAATTATATACAATCCTTTACTTTTTTACAGGTATGGAGCAAACGACGGAAAAAGAAACTAGACCTGAATACATTCATCCGGACGGTCTACTCAACTTCGATCCGTACTTATCAGACTTCAAACCAGTAGTCGAAGAAGACGACTACATACCATTACCAGAAAACGATGAGACCATAGACGGTCTGCCGATATTCCTAGTTGAGCCAAAGAATTCGTATGTACTGCGGACAAAACCAGCTACATTATTGTGTAGGGCTGCGAACGCTTTGCAAGTTTTTTTTAAGTGTAACGATGTAAGGTCAGAAAAGACTGTTCAGTTGGAGCACGTGGATCCACAGAATGGTGTCAGGGTTGTTGAAGCTGAACTGAATGTTACTAGAAATGAATTAGAAGAGTATTTCGGTGGGAAGTACAGTTGCGAGTGCTACGCGTGGAATAGTAAGGGCAAGATACGAAGCCAGGGTGTCTTCGTTGAATATGCATGTGAGTTTGGTTTGTTTACAAATAAAACATCAGTTAGGGTACATATACAGGGTGGCACAGATCATTAAACTATTACCAACAAAGTCAGATTTCATTTAAATGTATATTTATTTTCTTCCAAAATTTTTTTTTTCAAACGATAAGAAGATTTAATTATACCTAAGTTATCCATTATATTACGTACAAATTATCATTGGATTCATTAAATTTTTGACATTCTGATATTTCTGTTACATTTCCGCTCGATTAACTTTAAAGATATTCACACAAAACATTAAATGCAGCCGGCATTTTTGGCATTCTTGGATTTTACATAGATAAGACTTAAATATCTAAATTTGTCATATAATCTTCGGTAATATTAGATTGTCCGTATGAATTTCTTTTTAAACTTTAGTAAGTAGGTATAGAACTGTGTACCAAAACAATCACGATTAAATATTAATATTAATTTAAGGTAACACAAACCTCCACCACTGCCACAGCAATACACAAGCACTACATACGGTCTATCACAAACTCAACAATCGTTTCGCCCCGCAACCGAAGCATCATCAGGAGATAGACTCCACGACAAAATCGCTTTGCATTTGTATTAAGGAATGTAAAGTTGTCCTTGTAAAACAATTTTTAAACCGGGGATTTATCCCATAATATACCCTTTTGGAGGTATTCTGTTTACCTCATAGTGGGTCTACCAACACTCCGTTATATTCGCCATTCAAACTACAATGGGGAATGTCTGTAAAGTTAATAAATAATGTTATTGGAATTATTGCACCTATTATGGCCAAGATCTTTAACAAGTCTGTAGACACAGGGACATTTCCAAATTTAATGAAGTATAGTAAATTGATCCCTGTCTTCAAATCTGGTGATAAGAGCGACCCTAACAACTATAGACCCATCTCGATCTTGCCAACTCTTAGCAAGGTCTTTGAGAAAGTTATTCTAAATCAACTGCTCAAGCATTTTAATTCTAATAATTTACTTCACCCTGAGCAGTATGGGTTTACCAAGGGTCGGTCTACATCGGATGCGGGCGTAAGATTGTTGAAGCATATCTTTGATGCGTGGGAGAACTCACAAAATGCCATAGGGGTATTTTGTGATTTGTCCAAGGCATTTGATTGCGTTCAACACGAAACTTTATTACTAAAGCTTGGTCACTATGGTATTAAGGATCATGCACTTCGTCTCGTTGCATCTTATCTCTATAACCGAATTCAAAGAGTGTGCATTAATGATGTGCAGTCATCTGGATCGGCCTTAGTTATGGGTGTGCCTCAAGGATCAATCCTTGGTCCCTTTCTGTTTTTAGTATATATAAATGATCTACCATATTTCATTCATGATATTTGCGACATTGTACTGTTTGCTGATGACACATCTTTAATATTTAAAGTAAATAGGAATGACGATAATAATATTGACGAAGTAAACAGTGGATTGTCGCAGGTAGCTCAATGGTTCAGGCTAAATAATTTGGTACTAAACTCAAATAAAACGAAATGTTTAGAATTTGCATTACCTAATGCAGCTAAAACAGCAAATGAGCTCTTAATAGACAATGTACCACTAAAAACAGAAAATACAACTGTATTTTTGGGAATGACGTTGGATACAAAACTCCAATGGAGCACACACATAACAGCTCTCGCAGGGAAACTCAGTTCAGCAGCCTATGCTATTCGAAAGATAAGACAGTTTACAGACGTCGAAACAGCAAAACTAGTTTATTTTGCTTACTTCCATAGCATTATGTCTTATGGAATAATGTTATGGGGTAAATGCGCTGATATTGAGAAAATTTTTGTATTGCAAAAAAGAGCCATACGTGGCATTTATAATTTGAATTCGCGTGAGTCCCTGCGAGAGAAGTTTAAGGAAACAGGTATTCTTACGTTAGCTGCACAGTATATTTTTAGCAATTTGATTTTTGTGCATAAAAATATACATAATTATAAAAAGATTGGCGATGTATATAATAGACAAAGTAGGAACCGACATAAGCTTGCGGCTCCTGCTTTGCGCCTTGTAAGAGTACGTAAGTCGTTTGTGGGTTTGGGTAAAAGATTCTATAACAAAATTCCACAATCAATTTTAACTTTGCCATTACAGCAATTTAAAAATACTGTTAAAAAGAGGCTGATACAGAAAGCCTATTATACCGTGGAGGCTTACATTGATGATAAGAATGCGTGGATATAGCTGCTCTTTGACCTTGTGCAGGATAGCTATGACAAAATGTAATTAGTATTAAGAATCTTCTTTTTTAAAAAAGAGCTCCACCGAGTTTCTTGCTGGCTCTTCTCGGTAGGAACAGCTTTCCGAACCAGCAGTAAAGTTGACGATTCAAAAGCACTTGTTTACAAGTTTACTTGAATAAAGAATATTTTGAATTTGAATTTGAAACAGCTTAGAAAACTTAAAAAGCTTAGGAAACGGCTGAAGTTTCTTAAGATCAGAAAAAAACGCGGAATGCCTTTGTGCGTTAAATACAGAAAGCCTACTATACTATTGAGGATTACGTAAGTAGTAAAGTAACGGCCCATTACAATCCCACTGCTGGGCATAGGCCCCCCTCCCGCCGTTTCTGGAGAGATGGGTTGGAGCTAAGACCTACCACGCTGCTCCAATGCGGATTGATAGTTTATACATATCCCCAGAATTCTCTAGAGATATGCTGGTTTCCTCACGATGTTTTCTTTCACCGAAAAGCGTGTGATAAATTGCAATTATCAATTAGACTGCCTCGTGTTTGAACTCGTGACAACCTCAAAGGCTATCACAGCTTATTACGTAAATGCGTTGATTAAATTACTCTCTACGAAATTCGACCTAACACAAGATAGCAGTGACGAAATGTAACTTATTATCAAAATACATATTTTGAAAAGACCAACTGCCGAATTTCTTGCTGAAGTTTCTCGGTAAGAGCAATTGTTCGAACAAGCAGTACAATTGACGGTTTAAATCCATTACTTAATATAAATATTTTGAAATTGAGTTGCCGATTAATATACATCGGAGAACGAAGTTCGAATTTCCAAATTTAGCTATCGATTTATTTACAAAAGCTCCCCATGACGACGGTGCAGGTACCTACATAATTACATTTTTTGCTCTAATATTTTCGGTTTGTTAACTCGCCCGAACTCATTAGCATTAAAATATTCGGTTAGTCACGCTTCATTTGCCCATAACGATCCTCCAGAGCCATCTGCGTGGCCTTTTTTATTCATTATAACCGCCTTTCCCATAAAATTTAGCCGCTCGATAAATCAAGAGATAGTTATATTTCACAGACTAATGGTTATTTTTTTTAAAGCGAATTTTAACTTAAACTTAAGTCAAAAGTAATACTAAAATTTGTATTGACCGCACAAACGTGACAAATTCACCTTTTTCACAAATTCAATTTTGAAAAATTAAAATTTTTTCGTCACCAACAATAAAGGTAAGTTAGTAGTAAGTAGTAAGTAGCGGCCTGTTACAATCCCACGACTGGGAATAGACCGTTTCTGGAGAGAAGGGTTGGAGCTAAGAACTACCACGCTGCTCCAATGCGGATATCTTCCACATATCTCCAGAATTCTCTAGAGATATGATGGTTTGCTCACGATGTTTTTCTTCACCGAAAAGCGTGTGATAAATTGCAATTATCAATTAGACACATGAGTTTTAATAGAAAAACTCATTGGTGCCTGCCCGGGTTTGAACTCGTGTTCGCCCCGTAAGAGTCGCACGGTCTCACCGCTGGGCTATCACAGCTTAAAAGTAAGTTATTTTTATAAAATGTATATTGTATTCAATGGGGAATTTTATCCGTGTGTACTCGGCTGAGTAGAATAGACCACCCTCTTTCTTACTGAGGTATCGTAAAAGGCGACTAAGGTAAGTTGACATCAGGCAGGCGGCCGGTCGTAAAATACATAGCCAAATCATGTGACAACATGTTGTGCCGACCCCACTTATAGTGGGATAAGGGCAGGATGATGATGAATGGAGAATTTTATAACAAAGAAAATGGTATCCCAATATGGTATATTTATTATATAGTAAATAACATGATTAAAAAATGAACGTCAAAAATTCGTATACCCCCCCCAGCTTCTTGTAAGTCAAAAGGTTAAAGGGGGAAGTATACGCAAATTACAAAATTAAGTGTTGAAATTTAATAATTTATGTACTAAGCGTTAGCTTGTTCCCCGAGAAAAATCACGTTTCCATTTATTTCATATATAAGCCAGGAATTATAATATCACTGTATAGCCACTTCAATTGTAATAAATTTCATAAATATTGCTCCAACCGTTAAGCCTTGTAAGAAACCCCAAGGAGATCTACTACCAGATATCTTCTATTCCAAAAAGATGCTTTCGCATTTATAATATAAGTAGCTGATTCGACAAACGTTGTCCTGTCTTTATTATTATAGAAAGAAAGAAAAACTTTATCTTTGACGTACACTCCACTAAGTTATACATGAAATAATACAAAAAAAACAAATTTATTTATAAAGATGTGGTGTCACAAAATGGGTTACCACTCGGCTTTGGTTCAAATTTGACACTCGAACACCGATTTTCAGTGGCCATTTTGTGACTCACGGCCGTCAGCAACACACAATATACAGCTGAACTTAATATATTTGTAAAAACCCTATATAGAAATAAATGTATTTATACATGATATGGGGTTAGGGTACTGCATGAATTATGATAAAAGTTTATAATATTAAAACTTAATTTCTAAAATTTAGAGGCGTCCAACCTCCCGTTATAGCTACACCTTTCCACTCACAATTGTATCACCGATCTGACTCCTCTCATGAGCCTCAGTGTAGTATATCTCTCTCTAATCCGACACTGATCTGACTTTCTTTTAAGCCTCAGTGCATAATACCTCTCTCTCTTCTCTAATTCAGTGTTCTACGATATACACATAAGGTGAGATGCTGTAACTGATATACACTGCTATAATATGATAATAATAGATCAAACTACTCACCTAAATTATCTCGCGAACACACAACAATGTTCACTACACTGACGTGGTACACGGTATGCGTCAAATGGCGCCCGCCGCTTCGTACTTTTACGATTCCTACCCTCTTCATTATAAACATTTTCAAATCATTATATGTTACTATTTTTGTACCCGCAAGTACTTGTAATATTTTGTTTCATAAAGTCAATTTTACCTACATTTCGTGATATTACGTTATATTACGTAACACAAAATAAATAGCGGAATTATAAGATAGCAAAATACTGATAGAGGATAATTATTATAGAATTAGTGGTTACTGTCCGGAGATCCATTATACAAAATAATTATAATATTATCGTTTTAGTAATAGATATCTCTTGGGATATATATAAAGCTATCTATCGAGCTTCATTGAAGCTGCGTCGATATAAGCTCCAATCGGATACCATTGCCCAGCAGTGGGATAACAATAATATTTCTTTATTGACACGCACAGATTAATTTACACATCACGTCTTAAGCTAACATATAATAAATATAACACTAAATTAAAATTATCCGTAGCGATCATATACTATGCCGAGCGTAATTTTTGTATATAAATCATAATCATTCTCCTGCCCTTATCCCCTCTAAGTGGGGTCGGCACCACATGTTAACATGTTGTCACGTGATTTGGCTACGTATTTTACGACCGGCCGCCTGCCTGACGTCAACTTACCTTAATCGTACTTTACGACCCCTCGGTAAGGAAGAGGGTGGTCTATTCATCTCTACCGGATACCACACAGCGGGTCGACTTGCCTTAGTCGCCTTTTACGACACCTCGGTAAGAAATGAGGGTGGTCTATTCTATAATTTATAGAATTAGGCGTTACTTTGCGGAGATCCATAATACAAAAGTAATAATAAAATTATTTTGCTATAATCCGCGATACAGTAAATAGAAAATATATATAGTGTTTAATGTATAGTGGACTATCAGTATTTTCATACCCGATACGTGCAGGATTCGTAAAAGCACATGCACAAACCTCCACCACTTCCACCACAATACACAAGCACTACACAGTTTCACTATCACAAACTCAACAATCGTTTCGCCCCGCAACCGAAGCATCGTCAGGAGATAGACTCCACGACAAAATCGCAAAGTGACTTTGCGATTTTGTGTATTGTGCTTGTGCTTGTGTATTGTGGTGGAAGTGGTGGAGGTTTGTGCATGTACTTTTACGAATCCTGCACGTATCGGGTATGAAAATACTGATAGTCCACTATACATTAAACACTATATATATTTTCTATTTACTGTATCGCGGATTATAGCAAAATAATTTTATTATTACTTTTGTGGTCTATTCTACTCAGCCGGATATCACAAGGCGGTAATTTTTGTATACAAATAATATAAAGAATTATAAAACAAAAGGTGATGTATATAATAGACAAAGTAGGAACCGACATAAGCTTGCGGTTCCGGCTTTGCGCCTTGCAAAAGTACATAAGTCGTTTTAGGACAGATTCTATGATAAAATTCCGCAATCAATTTTAGCTTTGCCATTACAGCAGTTTTAAAAACTTATTAAAGGGAAGCTGGTACAGAAAGCCTACTTACTATACAGTTGATAACCTAGATGATTACAAGAGAATTACTAAATGTAGAAGTATTATTTTGAAAAGAGCATCCGTCGAGTTTCTTGCTGGTTCTTTTCGGTAGGAACAGCTTTCCGAAACAGCAGTAAAGTTGACGATTCAAAGGCACTTGTTTACAAGTTTACTTGAATAAAGAATATTTTGAATTAGAATATTTTAAACGCTAAAATAAAAATTATCGGATACTAATGTTACATTACAATGGATGACTAGTCCCTCAAGCGCCGGCTTGTAGAAATAATAAACACGAACAAGAGCAAAAGGACCGCTCGCTCTGCTGGGGGTCCGGAAACACCGGGCATGGCTTTATTAATATTTATAATGTCTAATGCAAGTTTAAACGTGTAATAATGTATACGTACCTTTCACCGTTGGCGCAGGTAACAGCGATCTTGCCTTCGGCCCTTGGAGTCGCCGGTTCTATTCTTGAGGGCCAACAATTTGTAAAAATAATTTCTTAAATATCGTTATGTAATATTAACCTAAACCTTCTGAAAGAATCTTTTAGTAAAAAATTCGTTTAGTAGATTTTAAGAAAATCGATCGATTTTCCGAAATATAGATTCTGTCATACAGACAGACAGCATTAGGGTACATTGTTTTATAATTAGTAGAATAATTAATAGATAGATAGATCTAAGCAATTTTACCAATACTGCTCCAGCAGAAAGCATTAATAGATATATGTGACATATAAATATGTATATGGGATATATAAAAATATATAGGACACTTACACACTAATTAACTTAATACTTGTGTTATGAGTGATGGACAACTGGTAGATATTCTACATATATAATTTTAAATACATAAAAAAAAGCTAAGCTGCGATAGCCTAGCGGTGAGACCGTGCGACTCTCTAGAGACGACATAGGTTCAAACCCCGGACAGGCACCAATGAGTTTTTCTATTAAAACTCATGTGTCTAATTGATAATTGCAATTTATCACACGCTATCGGTGAAGGAAAACATCGTAAGGAAACCTGCATATCTCTAGAGAATTCTGGGGATATGTGTAACCTACCAATCCGCATTGGAGCAGCGTGGTAGGTCTTAGCTCCAACCCTTCTCTCCAGAACGGAGAGAGGAGGCTTTCGCCCAGCAGTGGGCATAGTAACAGGCTGTTACTTAAATACATACTTAAATATAAATATACCCCCAGGCTCGAAGAACCAACAAATTGTTTATATAAAATGTTGGCCTTCGGCGGGAATCGCACCCGCGACCCGTTGAGCTGAAGGCAGGGTCACTACCCACTGCGCCAACGAGCCAGTCAATTAATCTAAACCTTCCGAAAGAAATGTTGTTATAGAATAGAGTCTGTCATACAGATAGACAACTTTAGGAGACTGTTTTATAATAAGTATAGACAAATATAGATGTAAGCCGCTATATAAGTTAAAATAGTTGAAAATTTCACCGATATTGCTCCACCAGAAAGCGTTAATAGACAGACAGACTGAGATGCGCATTTACAAATATTATTTTGAATTTAGATCTCTCATCAACATAAATATAGATAAAGCTTTTTAAAAAATACCCATACCATACTAAAAATACAAATACCCATAGACGAAGTCTATGGCAGATTCTAAATTTAAAACCTTTCACACGCTGATATAACAAGGCAACGAACAGATCTCAATCTACCATCTTGGATTACGGTCGATTGTTACAGAGCAGATGTTAAAAATAGAATGCAACACCGTTACTCTTTATTATTCACTACCCTCAACTATGTGATATGTGCGTTTCCTGGCAAAAATGTGATTTTAAAATCGTTTATCATGGCCCGGTATATAATAATAATCATTTATTCAGATAAGGTGTTACAAACAGATACTTAAACTAATGTGACATACCTGTCTGTAACAGCATACCGAAGTCCTAGGTGTATATAAATTTAGCATCATCCTCCTGCACTTATATCACTCGGCGCAACATGTTAAAAACATTTTATCACATGATTCGGCTACGTATTTTACGACTGGCCGCCTGACGTCAACTTACCTTAGTCGTATTTTATGACACCTCGGTAAGAAATAGGGTGATCTATTCTACTCAACGGGATACTACACGGTGGGTTAACTTACCTTAGTCGCTTTTTACGACACCTCGGTAAGAAATAGGGTGGTCTATTCTACTCAACCGGATACCATACAGTGGGATAACTTACCTTAGTCGCTTTTTACGATACCTCGATAAGAAAGAGGGTAGTCTATTCTACTCAATCGGATACCACACGGTGGGTTAACTTACCTTAGTCGCTTTTTATGACACCTCGGTAAGAAATAGGGTGATCTATTCTACTCAACGGGATACTACACGGTGGGTTAACTTACCTTAGTTGCTTTATATGACACCTCGGTAAGAAAGATGGTGGTCTATTTTACTCAACCGGATACCACACTACGTATATAAACTTCAGTTGTATCTATATCTCAAACTACCCTCTTGGATTAAGGTGGATTGTTACAAAGCAGATGTTGAGTTTAGGAATGAACCACCGTTATTATTTAATTCACTAGCTGCACTTACGTTTTTGTGTTAAAATACCCTCAACTATGAACTAATTGTTCCCAAAAGCAAAAACAAGATTTTTTTAAAATCTTATATATTGTCCTGTGTAATGAGGGTGGATATGTATGATTATTACTTTGTATATTTATATAAAGACACAAATACATCAATTCGACCATACCGATAAGAGCCAGAAAGAAACTCGGTGGTTGCCCTTTTAAAATATGATTCTTATTACTAGTTACATCTAGTCATTACTGTCTCGTACAAAGTACTTGGTAGATGTACTCTTCGATGCTATGTCCACGTCTGAGTAATCCTCTAAGTAATAACCTTTCTTTATAAGGATTTCTGTATAAGCCTCTTTTAAATAGTGTTTTCAAACGGCTGTAATGGAATGAATGTAATATTTAAAACATTCCATTCCTCTCTTTTTCAACCTCCGTCGAGTCATCTATCTGTCGAGTCTATCATCCACATTCTAACTACATGTAACTAGTTTTAAGATTTATATTTTAAAAAGAGCAACCGCCGAGTATCTTGCTGGCTCTTCTCGGCAGGAACAGCTTTCCAAACCAGCAGTAAAGTTGACGATTCAAAAGCACTTGTTTACAAGTTTACTTGAATAAAGAATATTTTGAATTTGAATTTGAATTCAATTTAACAGTCATTTGGACACATCCCCTGGTCACAGACATGATGATTTACATCCCATCCCTCTTTTAAAATCAAAAGTAGCCTACACAATTCTCCAGTCCTTAAACATGCTCTGTTTCAAAAATAAGTTGCTCCCTTCTGACCTTAAGAGAGGACAAACAAACAGACACTTCCACATTCCTACTATTATTATAGTATAGATGTATAAATGCACCAGACTGTAACATTAATTTTCAATCTTATTACTTTAGATATACGACACATAATTTATTAGCAACATTTTTAAGTGTAGATTTAGATAAGGGTTTTAATGTAACCGCTGAAAGCATCGTGTTACTTTAATCGGGATAAAAACCGGATAGGGATTAACGGTTAGTATTAAATGTGTGTATGATCGGTGAAGCGACGATCCCCCGTAATAAAAGTACATTCAAGCACACAGGTATAGAAAGCAAACAATATAGTTTCAAAATTAAAAACATTTGCAAACTAAAAACTAAGTTTGAATAAAAATATTAGTAGGTATTATTTAAAAAAAAAAGAAGTGCTTAATATTTATAAGAGAAAGATGGCACAAAGCACCCTAATCAAAAATTTATTGAGCGCCTCAAGCAAAATCGATAATATATACAAGCAAAAATAGTAAAACAATACAAGTACCTGCGATTTCTACTATATTATTTTTTCCTTATCCCCGAAGGAATAACGGTTTTTTTTGTTGTATATCTTTGGTCAGTATTTCCTAAATAGCGGATTGGTTGAGAAAACGTGACTAATAGACAGACGATGATGAGTCCAAAACGCACACTAGATTTGTGGGTCAAACTTTAAACTTTACTTTACTTTTTCTATAAACACTGTGGTTTTTTTAATGTTACGGTAGTAAAAGCGTAACAGACATACATACAGACTTTTTCATTATATTATTAGTATATATACATACATAAAACAGTCTCCAAAAGCTGTCCAATCTGTATATGATCGATTATCTTAAAATCTACTTAACAGATTATTGTATGGTTTTACTAAATGATAGTGTTCGCGCCTACTGCGTGCCCTTCGATAGCCACAGTTGGTAAGTGTAATTAGGATAGGTAGACAACCGGCAATTTCTCTACCCCGAATAATCAAAGGATACTGACCTTTCAATGGGAGGCTTCTCTGCAGGGTATGGCGTCCACGCCGCTCCGACCGGAGTATATCAAAGCCACTTTTATTCGTGGAATCACTAATATAATAGTTCTTCTGTTTTAGTAATTTACACAGCCACCGATTTATCTTTAATATTTCGTGTATATTTATAATAAAGATCGACCGAACACCGATATTAACAATAATTCACACTGAGTATCGATTCACCCAGTTGCGCGGCCGACCGATCTCTTTTTTTCTTGTGACATTTTTGTGCTACCTACACGCACCACCTCAAGTGCAGTAAGCCCCGATTACCCTCGGCGGAAAAAATTGCCCGAACAGATAGTGCAATTCTTAAGGGAGGTTTATATTACTAGAATAACTTTAGAATTACTTCGGGGTACCGGGATTAATACGCGGGAAAAACTTTGCGATATATTGATTTCCAGGCGGACGAAGCAGCGATCACAGTTAGTTTTTCATTTTACCAAAAAAATTATGACTGTTGTATGCGACTGTTTTACATTGTGACCGGGCAACCGGTACGACGGGTTTTTTCGCAGTCCACTCTGGATACAAGTTTAAGTGAACTCCGAGTCCACGGGAATTTATAAGGGGCCTGTGCTGTTATTTAGCCGTGCATGTGGACAAGTGACCGTGCCATGACACTTGCCACGTGTCACATTCTACTAACGTAAATGCGAAAGTCTGTAATGCTTTCACGGCTAATCCGCTAGACCGATATTGAAAAAATTGTTAAAATTAAACCTTATATTCACCGGGCTAACATATCATCGTTCTCTTGCCTTTATTGTACTCTAAGTGGGAACGGCACATAGTTGAGGGTAGTGAATAATAAAGAGTAACGGTTGTGCATAGTAATCCAAAATGGTAGATTGAGATCTTTACATTACTACCGCATTAAATTTAGAATCTGTGACTTTGTCTATGGGTATTTCTTTGCGGGAATCACGTTTAAAAAAACTATATTTATGGGACCTAGATTCATTATAATTTTTCCTTTATCCCACTCTAAGTAGGAACGGCAAGTAGTTGAGGGTAGTGAATAATAAAGAGCAACGGTTGTGCATAGTAATCCAAGACGGTAGATTGAGATCTGTTCGTTACTACCGCATTTTTGTATGGGTGTGTGAAAGGTTTTGAATATAGAATCTGTGACTTTGTCTATGAGTATTTCTTTGCGGGAAACACGTTTAAAAACTATGTTTATGTCCAATTTATGAAGATTGATTATTCTTGGGACCTAGATCCATTCGAATATTAAAAATGCGAATCTCAAGTCTGTCTGACTTTTTATTTTGCAATATGAACGATAAAAATAAATCATCATTCTCCTGCCCCTGTATGCCCCCTATCACTAAGGTCAGCACATGTTTTTCTCTTTTATTCTCTCTTATCATTCGTCGTGGTCGGCACATGTTTTTCTCTTCCGTTATCTCCTCTCAACGTCAACGCTGGCGATAGTCCTTCTAGATGCATGTCATACCTCACACAATCCAACCATCTCTTTTTAGGTCTCCCTCTAGTCACTATTCCATCCACATTCATATTTAACACTGGTTTGTTCACTTGATTTTCATCCCTCTTTATTACATTTCCATACCATCTTAATCTTGCACTTGTCGGCTAACACCAGGCTAACATATAGGGTAAGAAAATTCCCGTTTTTCTTTCAGGAACAGTGAAAAAAAAATGGTTTAACACCATTTTAATTTTGAGCATGAAATGCTAAGGGTAATCAATCTTATCAGATCAAACTTGATAATAATTAATACTGTACAGTCTAAATTCACATTAGTTACTTTTTTTAAATTTCAATTCAATACAAGAAAACCATTATACCTATAATAGTTTTCTTAAAAGACAGATATAAGCTATCCCAAACTGTTTCATTGCTTTGATATATTTTAAACGCATCAGGGAACGTCTTTGATGAAGGTTCCAGACGGCATTTTTCCGCAACATTGTCATATTCCAACTAATTAGATCAAAACTTTTAAAAATTATGAACTTAAACCTTCAAAATTTCATGAAAATCTGTTCATTAGTTTTTGAGTTTTTCACAAACAAACATACAGACAGTAGTGGCGGGTGACTGAAGTTTCAAAGTCATAATAAAATTATTTTACTATAATCTGCGATAAAGTAAAAGGAGAAAATATATAATGGTAAATGGAGAGGACTATAGGTTTTCGATACTCGATACATACAGTATTCGTAAAAACACATGCACAAACCTCTGCCACCGCCATCACTATAGACAAGCCCTATATTAGCATTATATATTTTCTATTTGTGGATTATAGCAAAATAATTATTACTTTTGTATTGAGGGTCCCCGCAAAGTAACGCCTAATTCTATAAATTCATCATCATCATCATCCCACCCTTATCCCACTATAAGTAGCGTCGGCACAGCACGTTACAAACATGTTGTCACATGATTTGGCTATGTATTTTACGACTGGCCACCTGCCTGACGTCAACTTACCTTAGTCGCCTTTTACGACACCTCGGTAAGACATGAGGTGAGTCTATTATACTCAGCCGGATACCACACGACGGTCTTTAATATCTTATTTATCTTTTATACATTAGAACAAATCAAAGTAACCTTTCTTCAAATAAGTTTTTTTTGTTGGTTTGGCCTAATTCTATAAATTATTTGAATTAATTTCATTATATGTAAGAGAGCATCTCTACAGAACCACTGTGGAAGGAATGTATTGAAAATGACTTATTAATTAAGAAAGCTATTAGTGTAGAGTCAGTTAGTAAACTCAGCACCCCAAATGTAACAATCACTGCTCGAATTAACGAGCGGATATAATGTTTCCTGCACTTAATGGTTCCGCGCCATAGGCGTAAGAAGGGGATGGGAATCTCGTTAAAAATTACGACAATTTAAAGTGACACCAAGTGTAGTTAAAAGTACGATCTACCCGCGGTTGTCGTTTTTAGGGCGTTCGACACAAGCGATACACTTAAAGGCACTCATAACTTTGATAAATGCGGTTTATATACCATCGATACTAATATATTAAATGCAAAAGTCTGTCTGTTACGCTTCCATTGTATAACCGCTGGACCAATGTTGAAGAAATACGGTTACAGGTACGTGAAGTCAATTGATTGATGTCGTGTGGTATCGGGCTGAGTAGAATAGACCAACCTCATTTTCTTACCTAGGTGTCGTAAGAGACGACTAAGGTAAGTTGACGTCAGGCAAGCGACCGGTCGTAAAATACGCAGTCAAAATATGTGACAACATTTTGTGCCGACCCCACTTAGAGTGGGATAAGGGCAGGAGGATGATGACGACTGAAAATCAATTGATTGATTGAAATATCGGTGAATATTTAACTTTATTACGCTATACGTAGCGGAGATTAAAGAAAAGGTTTAGTGTTAGGTCCATTATACTGCCCAAATGGGGATCGGTAGGCTACACACATGCTTAGAATTAGCAGGATGTTTTCCTTCAAAAAAAGTATGTGACGAACTGTAAATATCAGGCACATAAGGTATCTCGGCCTATGGGGTTTTCGGTCTCTCATCGACTCATACCTGATAATGTTCTACTGCTCTACTGGTGGCCAGGATAGGGTAACGTTATGCACATTGCCCCCATCCTCAGCAACAGCAGTTCTGTGCTCCAGTGGTCCCTTGCGAACAACGGATCGAGAACATCGGTTGCATAGATCGTTTCGGGCACTTCGATTAAAGGACTTGACTTTGCCACGATTTGTTTAAATCTTACATAATCTGCAGATATCAAGAAGCAGTTCGGCCGACAGCCGCAGTCAGTGACAGTAGAGTCTGGTAGACAGGTGACCTTCCACTGCAGCCCACCGCCAGCCGCCCCGCCCGCCACTATTAAATGGATCCGGAATGGTATCACCATTGAACCCACTGACGAAACTCTTGTACTACCAAGAGTTGGCTTACAGGTACCAAGGTTTTTTCCCTACATATTTTTTGTCAGTAGACTTTCAAACTTGCTTTAACCAAAAAATTTACAATATATAATTTCATAACGAGCTAAACGCACGCACACACCCATGGACAAATATACAAACAAACACTTGAGATCTAATAATAATATTACTTCTATAAATTTCTTATGAGGTTCTATTTAATTAAAAGTTTAACTACATAGACTATTTTTCTCTTAAACTGACCCTTGCTTGAGCTTGTTTGAATGGACCATCAGTAGGCGGTGTCTTAAATCCTTTTTGTGTCATACCCCATCTTAGTGTTTCCAAAATAAATTTATAAAGTATGGGAAAGGACTTCAGTTCAATTTAGCACTACATAGATTTTCTTATCAATCGTGAATTATAGCACTATAACAATGATTACTTTTCTAACCATGCAATTCTGCAAATTAATGCCTACTTCAATAATATAAATGCGACCATACAACTCTTAAGAAGGTCAGGGATAACCCCTGGTAGGCACCAAAGAATTCTCTCCTTAAACTTACGTGTCTAATTGTTAACTGCACTTTATCACACGCTTTTCGGTTAAAGAAAACGTCGTGAGAAAACCTGTCATCTCTAGAAAATTCTGGGTTGTGTAATCTATATTCTTAGTCTTAGCTCCAACCCTTTTATTTTCCTCCTCGAGCAGGGGAAATCCTTTATGGACTTCCTGTGGACTTTTCCACATGGGAGTGCCGACTCCCACGGTCTAAAACCCCTCCACATTTCCTCTCCCTTTTACGGCGTGACCACCTTTCGGCATTGCTTTACAGTATCCGGTGTCTATTTTTTGGCCTTTCTTGCCCGTTCCTCCAGTTCTTTCTCTACCATTATTTTCGACACAAACTTTAGCTCCAACCCTACTCTCTAAAAACGGAGAGAGTCAGCCTAGGTCCAGCACTGAGATACGAACAGGCAGGAAAATGATTTATCTCAGTTTAGAACATCACAAGTTATGTGAACGTAAGTGTTATCATAAGTGCATTTTATGTGCTTTCAAAGTAAAACCCACTTGAAACGTGCAGACTCCTTTTAGGTGTCTTGGATATCGTCCAAAAGAGATAACAGCTTTATCTTGTATTTGCGTTGCGAATTATAGGAAATTATTGTTCTGGGGGTTCACGGGTACAAACTCCAGGTAGGGATGGATTAGTTTTCTGACAAAAGTTTTGTCTAACTGATATTTACAATTTCGCACGCTTTTGATGACGGAAATACCGTTAGATCGTTCTTTACTCTAGATTATTCTTATCGAATGATTAATTATATCGTTTTTCTTTAGGATATCGCAAATTACACGTGCGTCACAGAAAACATCGCAGGCCGACGGGAGTCTGATATTGCAGTATTGTCAGTATACGGTATGTCAACTTAAAGTTAATAAGTGCAAATTACTCAACGCCTAAACAGCTGGACTGATTTTAATAAAGTTTTATGTTGGATAACGTTTATTCGACAGAGATTTCGACATTCATTTCGAAGCGACATTGTGATTTAATTTAATGAAGTGATTTATTTTTGAAGTTTTCTTATATAAATAGTTAAAAATTGAAATTAAATCCAGCAGGATTTATACACCAATATCGTTAATGTGAATGTCCAGTCTGTAGGTAGAACAGTTTTTAAGGCACTACTTTATCTTGAGACCCTAGGATGAACCCTTGTGAGCTTATAGCAAAATCTGAAAAAATTTTTTTAATGATTTACCCGCTAGTGAATGGGGGCTGGTCAGATTGGTCTCCCTGGATCCCGTGCCGATGTGGTTCCCAGACCAGCGGCAGACGGAGAACCAGGACTTGCACAGAACCGGCACCAGCTAATGGTGGTGTTCCATGTAGAGGGCAGTCGTCGCAGAGCGATGAGGAATGCATGGGGTGTCAGAATGGTAAGTAGGTGGATATGAATACACTTTCTGTAGCTGGTGGTTGGAATGCTGGCGTTAAGTGGTTTTGAGGACAGCGTAGTGGACCACTAGCTAGTTTATCCACATGGTTTATGTATAGAAAACGCCGTTATAATGGCAGAATTCTTCTGCCATTATAACGCCGTATAAAGAGCTCATGAGTAATGGTCGTGATTGGTGGCTTTCCAGAAAAGTCCTGTCATCGGCCACGACGATAAGTGAAAAGTAAGAGCACCGGATGGCTTCAGCTCGTCCATTTGGTTTCGGATCATCCTCAGGAAAAAGTTTACCTTCCACGTTTCCAGATATAGTGACTTTTTCCAGATTCATGTACATAAATATATCCATATTTTTTATGATGTAAGTCTGTCTGTAACGTTCTCACGAGTAGATAATGGAGCCATGTCGGATTCGTAAATTTCAAATCGCAATGTTCTCGTGGTCGATTATCTCTTGTTGATGCTTCGATTACTAAACGATTGTTGAGATTGTGATAATGAATTTGTGCAGTGCTAGTGTTCAACATCTCGGTTCAATCATTATTTTGGTTTCAAATGGGGAATGTGGAAGTGCTAAGTTTATCTTAGGGTCCTGGTTACTATGGAGCGCGTGGTCTGCCTGCAGCGAGGAGTGCGTGAGGGTCCGTCGAAGGCAGTGCGTTGGGACTTGTTCTGGCTCGACGCTGCAGCACGCCTCTTGCGTTGATGGACTCTGTTCAGCTGGACTTAGTAAGTTTAAGTACCCTCAATAATGCAATGTATTTTTACCTGTTCCTTAAGGGAAAAAGGATTTTTTACTGTATGTTATCCCAGTATGTAAGGTTAAACTGTGCCAAATATCACCACTATTGGTTTAGCTAATTATTGCCGTGTGGTATCCGGCTGAGTAGAATAGACCACCCTCATTTCTTACCGAGGTCTCAAAAAAGGCGACTTAGGTAAATTGTCCCACCGTGTGGTATCCGGCTCAGTAGAATAGATCACACTTTTTCTTACCGAGGGGTCGTAAAATACGACCTATGTAATATTACGTGAAGTACTTTTTATATCATTACTTATTTTACTTATAAATGTATTGGAAGATCCATTTTATGTATTCGGTTTCATCAACGAAAAACTTCAACGAATGTCATTGTAATAATTCATGATAAAACATAATTTTAATTGGCAATTATTGTCGACAGAAAAGAATGGTGGAAACGAACGTCTATAAAGTTTCTCACCATTTGATTAACACTTCTCATAGTTTTTATTTAGCATAACTCGCTGCGAGTCCTACTTGATTGTAGAATGTTAGGAAAAATTCTATAATTACTTGGATAACTTCATTATAACTAATCAAGTTGGTTAGTTGGTTATGTTTTCTACAATTTTATAGCATCATTAATTGGTTGAAAATCATTTGATACAGAGATCAATATAATTATGTCTTACGGAATGTTGTTATGACGAGAAGGATATTGAAAAAAAATATCTTGTAACTATGGAGCGTAAAAATGTCATAAGAATATGTGTTTTGCAAAAATATATTTCTCATGTGTTTATAATATAAAAGATTTTATGCAAATGCAAAAAGTAATAAATAATATTGGCTACAAGTGATTTTTTCGTGTGGTATTCGTTTCAGCAGAATAGACCACCCTCATTTCTTACCAAAGTGTCGTAAAAGGCGACTAAGGTAAGTCGACCCGCCGAAACTAATCTACTCAACTAACTACTATCTTACTACCAGGTTGAGTAAATTAGACCAACCTCTTTCTTACCGAGGTGTCGTAAAACACGGCTAAGGGAAGTTGACGTCAGGCAGGCGGCCGGTCGTAAAATACATAGCCAAATCATGTGACAACATGATGTGCCGACCCCATTTAGAGTGGGATAAGAGCAGGAGGATGATGACAAAACACATTCTATGGTTAGGGTGTTTGATAATAGGAATATTTTTTATTTATGGATGTTATCTGTACAAAAGCTGGTAAATTAAAATTTCAAATTACAATTTACATATTCTTTATTTAACTGATCTCTATAATAAGCTATTTTGAATAGTCAACTCTTCAACTGATAAGAGCCAGTAAAATTCTCGGCCGTTGCTCTTTTCAAAATATAATTCTTCCAACTTGTAAAATCTTGTACAACATCGAAAAATAGCTATATCCACTCATTCTTATCGTTTACGTAATCCTCAACAGTATAGTAGCCTTGTGGTGTATGTGCTCACTTGTATTGTATTAATATAGACTAACATAATAATGTCACTACACGTCCACTCTCACTAAGGACTGTCGTATTCAAATTCAAATTCAAATTCAAAATATTCTTTATTCAAGTAAACTTGTAAACAAGTGCTTTTGAATCGTCAACTTTACTGCTGGTTCGGAAAGCCGTCCTACCGAGAAGAGCCAGCAAGAAACTCGGTGGAGCTCTTTTAAAAAAGAAGATTCTTAATACTAATTACATTTTGTCATAGCTATCCTGCACAAGGTCAAAGAGCAGCTATATCCACGCATTCTTATCATCAATGTAAGCCTCCACGGCATAATAGGCTTTCTGTATCAGCCTCTTTTTAACAGTATTTTTAAATTGCTGTAATGGCAAAGTTAAAATTGATTGTGGAATTTTGTTATAGAATCTTATACCCAAACCCACAAACGACTTACGTACTCTTACAAGGCGCAAAGCAGGAGCCGCAAGCTTATGTCGGTTCCTACTTTGTCTATTATATACATCGCCAATCTTTTTATAATTATGTATATTTTTATGCACAAAAATCAAATTGCTAAAAATATACTGTGAAGCTAACGTAAGAATACCTGTTTCCTTAAACTTCTCTCGCAGGGACTCACGCGAATTGAAATTATAAATGCCACGTATGGCTCTTTTTTGCAATACAAAAATTTTCTCAATATCAGCGCATTTACCCCATAACATTATTCCATAAGACATAATGCTATGGTAGTAAGCAAAATAAACTAGTTTTGCTGTTTCGACGTCTGTAAACTGTCTTATCTTTCGAATAGCATAGGCTGCTGAACTGAGTTTCCCTGCGAGAGCTGTTATGTGTGTGCTCCATTGCTTCCATTATTACTGACGTGGTGCATTTTGAGACAGTATAATGTATCCTTTGTACATTAGTATTAATGTGAATACATTCATGTATGTATAACATATGTCTCTCTGTGTATTTTTATTTATATATAATAAATATAAAGGTAAGATACACACATCTCAACTCGCATACACTACAAGCCACCTTTTAATAGCTTTTTCTAAACTGCTGTAATGGCAAAACTAAAATAGATTATTGATTTTTATTATAAAATCTTAGTATATTATCGACTTATATTAGTTTATGCTGGTTTCTCCTTAATATACACGATTTTAAAGTATTTAAGATATTTGCTGCGAAGAAATCGCAAGCCACACCTAGTATTATCAATAAATGATTTTACTTTTAAATTTATCCTAAACAATGTTAACTAATCAAGTGTAAATAAAATATACGTCGCGGTTCATAACTTACCTTCATTATCATTTTCAACGTTAATTAACAATACTATGAGAATTAAATTTATTCGTGGCATAATGGTGTGAATTCTATAATGGTAATGCGGGTTCGAACCCTGGACAGGCACTAATGAATCTTCTAGAAAAACTTACTTTTTACTATATTGTATACAATGTTGACCAATCAAGTGAATATTGCATAACTACACTACTTGCACCGCACACATTCGCTACTACAATCTCAACAGTCGTTCCGTTTCATAACTACACAACTGGCACCGCACTCAATCGCTTCCAAAATATTAACAATCGTTTCGCTTTATAACTAAACTACTAGCACCGCACACATCCACTACCACAATCTAACAATCGTTGCACTTGATAAGTACACTACTGGCATCACACTTACTACCACAATCTCAATAATAATTGCGATTCATAACTACGCTACTGGCACCGCACATATTTACTACAACAATCTTAACAACATAACTACACTATTGACATCACACACATTCACTATCACAATTTCAACTATCGTTTCGCTACATAACTACACTACTCGCACGGCACTCATTCACTACCACATTCTCAACAATCATTGCGCTCCTTAACAGAAGCATCATCAGGAAATAGATTCCACTATAAAATTGCAAACCTATGGTGGCTTATAGAGGATGCGGTTAACGAATCCTGCATTCAGGTGTGGATGTGAATAGTATCTGTCTGTACTACTTTAATAGCGGATTAAAGTAACGGCTTGTTAGTATCCCACTGGTGGGCATAGGCCTCCTCCCTCCATTTTAGAGAAAAGGATTGGAGCTAAGACCTGCCACGCTGCTCCAATGCGGATTGGTAGGTTACACATATCCCCAGAATTCTCTAGAGATATGCAGGTTTCCTCACGATGTTTTCCTTCACCGAGAAGCGTTTGATAAATTTCAATTAATTACACATATAAGTTTTTAAAAACTCATTGGTGTCTGCCCGAGGCCTGAACTTGTGAACCACTCGAAAAAATTGCACGGTCTCTGTACTGGGCTATCACTCGTATTGTATTGCAGTTTAAAAACGCTGTTAAAGGGAGGCTGATAAAGAAACTATACTATTGAGGATTATATTGATGATAAAAATGCGTGGATATAGCTACTCCTCTACCCTGTACAAGATAGTAATAACCAAATATAACTAGTTATAAGAATTTTATTTCAAAAGAGCAACCACCGAGTTTCTTGCTGTCTCTTCTCGGTAGGAACAGCTTTCCGAACCAGCAGTAGATGTTGACGATTCAAAAGCACTTGTTTACAAGTTTATTTGAATAAAGAATATTTTGAATTTGAATAGCGCGGATTATGGCAAAACAATTTTCTTTTCTTTGTTTCTATAGTGGTAATCGTGGATATAATTATAGGAATCTACAAAAACAACTTGACCCTTTATGTGGGTATCGGCATCACCGTGGCCATGTTGGCAGCCGGTGCTGCGATCCTCTACGTATGGTGCAAGTATAGAACCGTGAGACCAGGATATAGTGCTGCTAGAACAGGTAAGAAGAGGATAATATAGGCTTCAAGCCTTCGGTATTCGATGTACTGTAAAAAAATTCTATACTTATTATAAACTACAAAAAAGCGCCATACGTGGCATTTACATTAAATTCGCGCGATTCCCTGCGAAAGAAGTTCAAGGAAACAGGTATTCTTACATTGGCTTCACAGTATATTTTTGGTAATTTAATTTTTGTACATATGAATATAAATAATTATAGAAGGATTGGCGATGTATTTAATAGACAAAGCAGGAACCGACATAAGCTTGCGGTTCCTGATTTGCGCCTTGCAAAAGTTCGTAATTCGTTTGTGGGTTTGGGTATAGGATTCTATAATAAAATTCCACAATCTACTTCAACTTACCATTACAGCAGTTTAAAAATACTATTAAAAAAAGGCTAATTCAGAAAGCCTATTATACTATTGAAGATTACCTAGACGATAAGAATGCGTGGATATAGCTTCTCTTCAACTCTGTACAAGACATTTATAACTATATGTAACTAGTAATAAGAATTATTGTTTGAAAAGAGCAACTACCGAGTTTCTTGCTGGTTCTTCTCGGTAAGAACAGCTTTCTGAACCAGCAGTAGATATTGACGATTCCGGTTGAGTAGAATAGACCACCCTCTTACTTACCGAAAAAGCTGTGATAGCCTAGCGGTGAGACCGTGTGACTCTCTAGGGACGATCATGGGTTCGAACCCGAACCCACAGTCACAACAAGTCGAACAGTCAAGCTGTCTGACAGCAAGCTGTGATAGCCCAGCGGTGAGACCGTGCGACTCTTTCGAGGGGAACACGAGTTCAAATCCGGGCAGGCACCAATGAGTTTTTCCATTAAAACTTATGTGTCTAATTGATAATTGCAATTTATCACACGCTTTTCGGTGAAGGAAAACATCGTGAGGAAACCTGCATATCTCTAGAGAATTCTAGGGATATGTGTAACCTACCAATCCGCATTGGAGCAGCGTGGTAGGTCTTAGCTCCGATCCTTCTCTCCAAAACGGAAAGAGGAGGCCTTAACCCAGCAGTGGGCATAGTAACAGGTTGTTACTTTTTTTTTACTTACCGAGGGGTCGTAAAATACGAATAAAGTAATTTGACGTCAGGCAGTCGGCCAGTTGTAAAATACGTACCCAAATCATGTGACAGCATGTTTGTGACATGTTATGCCGACTCCACGTAGAGTGGGATAAGGGCAGGAGGATGATGGTTTCAAGTAACTTCAGTGCATTTATACCGAAGTTTGATTCCCAGGCATCCCAAAGACTTATTCGGGTCGTGATAAAAGCAACACCGGTCCAGATCTGACCAGATCATGCAATGAGTACTGGATGCAGAGGTCGGACAATCATTACGACATGCCGCATCTGAGGGACAGGTAAAAAATAATAACTGAGGGATAGAGAATGATTAATTTTACTCGTCATTTTACAGAGATTTTATTTTATTTATTTATTTATTTATGTACCAAAATTAAAATATATAAGAAAATACAGGTAAAGAAAACAAGTACAAAGGATTACTTGTCTCTATAAGAGATCTCTGCCAGCGACCCTTGGTGGTTTGAAAGTAAGTGCAAACGTAGTATAGGTACATTAATAGTAAAAGATAAATTATTAAAAACATTATAAAACAATTATAAATTAAATTTGGATAAACTTACTTTCTTATAATCATAAAATAGAATACATATATATAATACAAGATAATACAAAATATAATAAACCTACATCGATATAAGTTATGACAGCGAGGAAAGGTAGTGTTGCTTTAGCCTAAGTTCGAAAATGTGCAAAGAAGGAGAGTCTTTAAAGATGCTATCTGGTAAAGAGTTCCAAAGACGGGATGCAAGGACTGTAAAAGACTTAGAGAAAAACATAGTTTTATAAGAAGGGACTGCCAATGATTTAACTGCCACGCAAGAGCGTGTAGGTCTTACACGAGGGGGAGCCATGTGAAAGCATTTTAATCATCATACAGGGACTCTTATTCCATTTAAAATCGGCAGAATACTCTCCAATTCCTTCTTCTTAAAAGGACGAAATAATGATAGTTTTTATGGCTCATTGAAAACAATAACCGTCATAACATAGTAATTTAAACATAATAAAAGCTAGGGTTTGTGAGTTTGGGTATAAGATTTGTGACATAATAGTGTCATTTACGTGTAATAAGAAATAAATCACGCCAGTTGCCGGCAGAACGCTCCGAGCATCGGACGCGCACAAAAATACATAGTTTCATTATTGCTGTAGACGACGATTTCTCCGTTTCGTATTTAATGATAACTATTTCTCCATTTTGTACTTAATAAAGATTAATTAATAAGATAGGTTGTAGAATAGAGTATTTTAAAATAAACATTTATAGTAATCGTCTTTTATTCGTAAATGGTTAAGTTAGTTAATAAGACATACGTAATAGTTATAAGGCGTATACGTAAGTTGCTAGACTAAGAACCTTTGTTAATAATTATTGTTAAATAAAGATAGTGCGAGTGCAAGCGCTACGCATGTATAAAAGCGCCCCACCCGAGCCGTAACGGTCCCGGCGATGCTTCTGCGCTCGCCCCCTCTCCCGGTGACGCTGTAAGAGCCATTTCGGCTAACAGCATTAGTTAGTGTCCGAAAAAAAAAAAAAAAACCGTAACGGTCACTTCGCTCGCCGGCACGATAGAGCGCGCACGCCGCCACACTCAAGAATTCACATCCTGTTTTATTACTCGCTGTACCAATTATATCCGCTACAATTGCCTTATCATTAGTATAGTTAGTTTTGTAACCTCCCCCTACCAATAAAAACACAGATTCTATAATAAAATTCCAGCAGTTTAAAAATACTATCAACAAAAGGTTAATACAGAAAGCCTATTATACTATTGAGGGTTACTTAGACGATAAGAATGCGATATAGCTACTCTTCGACCCTGTACAAGACATTAATAACTATATGTAGTTAATACTAAGAATTATTGTTTGAAAAGAGCAACTACCGAGTTTCTTGCTGGCTCTTCTCGGTAGAAACGGCTTTCCGAACCACCAGTAGAGTTAACGATTCAAAAGCTCTCGTGTACAAGTTTACTTGAATAAAGATATTTGGAATTTGAATTTGAATTATTGTTCACTGTTTAGTTCGCTATAAAAGTGTTTCTTTTTAAACTATTTTTTTTTGTAATTAGCTACGCGTCTCCTTTCGGAAATAGAAGTAGGCAGCAGTCGTCAGCTGGCAGCAACCAATATGAGATGAAACCTTACAGCCCATCTGGAGACTCAGCATCCAGCTGTTACACGAACTGTGAGCCTTTTTCTCCTTCTTTTCTTCTTCTTACATAGGTCTTTTTGATAAATTTCTTAATATCTGCCCGATGACATATCATGTGTGCAAAAAAGTCGTGACTGAATGGTTAAAGACACAAGATTATGATAAGATAGAATCGATAATGAAACATCACCACTCTAAGTGGGATAAGAGCAGGAGACAACATGTGATAACATGTTACAAACATGTGACAACATGTTACAAAAATGTTGTCACATGATTTGGCTACGTATTTTACGACGTCAGGAAGGCGACGTCAACTTACCTTAGTCGTATTTTACGACCCTTCGGTAAAAAATTATACAATATATGAATTATTACAATGACATTCGTTGAAGTTTTTCGTTGATGAAATGGAATACATAAAATGGATCTTTCAGATAATAATAATACATTTATAAATTAAAAAAGGTTTGATATAAAAGCTTACGCTCTATTAAGCTCTTACGTAAAGTTACATTAGTCGTATTTTACGACCCCTCGGTAAGAAAAAGTGTGGTCTATTCTACTTAACCGGATACCACACGGCGGGTCAACTTACCTTAGTCGTATTTTACGACGCCTTTTTCGATAATGAAACATTGAAAACTAATCATGTAATCATTTATAATCATAAAACGTACTTACGGATGCGCTCGTACATATTACACTCAGCCACACACACGCACACGAACACATGCTGATCTGTGCACGCACGTACACACACACACACACACACACACACACACACACACACAAAGAAACACACACAAACACAGACTTAGTTATTCATAATGGTTATGTGCTATTATTCTTGATATCGAAGACCGGGACCTTCTGACATGAGTATACTTGACTTACTCACTAGAAGATTCCAATCTTTGTACAGTAAAGAGCTTGTTAATGAATAAATGAATTTTGTTTTTTTTTAATTTTGAAAAGGATCTCCACACCACATGATCTTGTGCAACTTCGATCTAGCGTCTCCTAGCGACTTCTTTGATGTCGTTAGTTCACCTTGTTCTCCAATCGAGCTCTTCAGGATGTAGACACTAGAGTGCCTAATAATCGTTTGAGTCTGCGTTCAGAACGAGACTAACTTTGATATGACGACATGGGATATTTTTAATTTCTGTCTGCGAGCCTCTCATTTGCCATTAAGCATACAAATATGATTAAGGTTCTTTTCAGTTCCAAAATTAAAAAATTGTCTTCTTGCAGCTAGAACAATGACGTCACGATCGAGCGAGTGCTCCTCGTCACAACTCGCAGAGTTGATGACGTCATCGCCTACGTCACATTCTAAGGTTGACGTGGCGGTGACCCTACCACCGGGACCACTGGAGAATAGTTATAGAGACAAAATTTGTTTAACCATAGTTAAATAGTGACGCAAACATAAAAAGAAAATTAAGACTTTTATTATCCCACTTCTGAATGTGTTGAGAGTTTTGTTAACTCGTTCTTATATCTATATTCCGGGAATTATTTTTAATAATTAAAAAATGCGGTTTATGAGCGAAATCTAGATTTCTAGATTTCATGACTTTATGATAAAGTGTCGAATATTGAGAAATTTTTGATCATTTCTTATGCAATCAAAAATATATACCTCCACTCTCCAGTTTTATTAAATTAAACTGTAGAAAGGTTATTTTTCATGTTAAAATGTTTGATTTCCATAAAGTAAACTGTGAAAATAACTGTGGTTATTCTGGTTTTACTTCTAATGTGGACTGAAAGTATAACTTATTTATTTCCGTTATTTATGTTTGGATTTGTGTTTCTTAGTATATAGTTTTTAGTTTTTAATTGTAGAACTAATTATGTTGCACACTAAGAGATAGATTTAGTTCTGTTTGACTTCGATCTTTGGTTCTGATGAGAGACCTTCCTTATCTCATGGTTATCTCATCTCCCAAATTATTTTTTTTATCGCTGAAATTTAGTTAAACTAAAAAATGTTATCGTTAACCAGAACTAAACTTTGAATTTAGTACAGTAAAATTGGCGTTATCGGGTGTTCGTTGGAATTGTTAAATTGTTTTTTCATAAACTTTGAAAAATGCGTCGAATAATACACATTACTTAACATTAATTATTGGAAGATATTAAAAAAAATTAAGTAAGCGTTTTTAAGCTTTTTACAACAAAGGAAATCGAAACGAAAACTAAAATAAGAATTTAATTTACAGTCGAAATAAGTGATATGACGAGTAATACTGCCTAATCAAATGCTGATTTCTACTTGGTTTTATATTTACCGGTGCTAGGTATTTGCCTGAATGAATTTTTCACTTCTTTATTCGCTGTTGGTCGCTATCTATCTATCTATCTATCTAGGTCATCTAGGTCACAAACTGAATATCGAGGCGCACGATACGTCTGCTTATATATCGTACGAACCGATTTCGAGAACATTCGATAGCCTTGAAACGATCGTAAACATGTTTACCAATAACATGTTTTGATACACGTCAAATGTTCCGTTAGCGTTAAGTAAATTTGAACTCTATGACATTTAGTTTACGAACCGTTTTCGCATGTTTGTAAACTGCCTCGTTCAATTTGAACTTTATGACATATGCATTACGAACTCTTATCGAATGTTCGTAACAATATGTATACAAAAATTTTTTTGTCTATCATTTATCAAATATATGACGAAATAAAGAATGTTAACACTATTTTTGTAAAAAAATGCAGAATTCAGTATCAAACGGAGAAAATCACTTTGCAAATACAAAATTTACTAAAATTATTTTTTTATTAGTACATTACTTGCGGCTATAAAGTCATCAAGACAAATACAGTATTAAATATTGAATAAAATATTTTTTATCTATTAGTACTTGTACCTATGACGTCATCGGAACGAGTATCGAAATTCGATATTAAGTTATTATTTATCAGTACCCGAAGCCTATGATGTTATCGAAATAAATATTAAATAAAATATCGTATGTAATAAAAGTCTTTTTCGCCTATCGGTACCTGTGCCTATGACGTCACCGTCTGGTGACGTCATAGGCATAGGTCATAGTCACGATCTTAAAGCAGACGAATAATATTATTATCAATTATTCTATACGTTAATTGTATGATTCATTCCTTGATTTGCTGAAGACTGAGTGTAATCCAACGAGCTAGAATGGCCTATTTAATTCGCATTTATATATATGAAATACTTTTGTTGTAACGCTGTATACAGACTGTAAATATTGTATTTAAAACTGTGATATTTTATGAATAAAATTTGTACAAATTATTAAGCGTTTTATTTTAATTAGTTTTAGTACAACTGGTAATAAGAAAGCTTAGAGTTCGAAGGTACGCAGAGAGCGTTATCAAATCAAATATCAGATGTGATCATAGTACTTCTGGTTCTATGGCATCTTTTCTATTTTATGTCAAATATCCCCGTTTAAAGCTGTGATAGCCCAGCGGTGAGACCGTGCGACTCTTCGAGGGGAACACGAGTTCAAACCCGGGCAGGCACCAATGAGCTTTTCTATTGAAACTCATGTGTCTTATTGATAATTGCAATTTATCACACGCTTTTCGGTGAAGGAAAACATCGTGACGAAACCTGCATATCTCTAGAGAATTCTAGGGCTATGTGTAACCTACCAATCCGCATTGGAGCAGCGTGGTAGGTCTTAGCCAACCCTTCTCTCCAGAAACGGAGAGAGGATGCCTATTCCCAGCAGTGGGAACAGGCCGCTACTTTTATCCCCGTTTTAAAGTTATGCCGTGTGGTATCCGGCTGAGTAGAATAGATCAACCTCATTTCTGACAGAGGTGTCATAAAAGGTAAATAAAGTAAGTCGACCCACCTTATGGTATCCGACTGAGTAGAATAGACCACCCTCATTTCTTACCGAGGTGTCGTAAAAGGCGACTAAGGTTAGTTAACCTTCCGTGTGGTACCCAGTTGAGTAGAATAAACCACCCTCTTACTTATCGAGGGGTCGTAAAATACGACTTAGGCAAGTTGCCGTCAGGCAGGCTGGTCGTAAAATATGCAGCCAAATCACGTGACAACGTGTTTGTAACATGTTGTGCCGAACCCACTTAGAGTGGGATAAGGACAGGAGGATGATGACCCCTGTCAAAAGTTAGTACTATTTTTAATTATGTAGGTACAAAATGTGGTCTCTGTTGATTAGTCATAAGAAATTCGTGGGTAGAATGTATTTAATTGATATTCGTACATTCATTATTAATAGCTGAACGGGGAGACCGTGTGAGTCTCACCAGCGGACACAGGTTCAAATCCGGGCAAACACCAGTGTGTTTTTATTAAAAACTTATGTTCTTAATATGTGTTTTACATTTCACACACGGGTTTCGGTCAAAAACATCTTGAGTAAATTTGCATATTTCATATTTCATTTGTATATTTGAAAGTTTACCATTTTGGTGTGAACAGCGTGGTGAGTTTTGACTTAAACCCCCCTTCAGAGAATGAGAGAAACCTTTGATCAGAATTGGGATAGTAACAGGCCGTCAATATATTGAACATTAAGCATTGACAATTAAGCAGGGATACTTGGTCGAGATTAACTAAAACCATTTAATCAAACCAATAATAGACATGACTTATGGACTTATTTACGTCCAATTTATCTCAAAACTTAAAATCTTATGAGTCACATCTATCTATAGTTATTATAAAGTCCCAAAAGCTGTCTGTCTGTATGTAATCGATTTTCTCAAAATCTACTGAACGGATTTTTGTACGATTTTCACCAAAAGATAGTGCAATACTTCCGGATGGTTAAGGTAAATAGTACATTCGTATTATGTAAACTGTGTTAAAGAGATCGCGCAGATGTTAAAAAACTTGCTTGCTGGGAGCTTTAGTCGCGTGCGCTGCGTAAACAAGCTGAGATACGTTAAAGTAATGTACTAGAGAATTGTAGATCTTTAAAAATACTACAAAAAAGTCCGCGACAGCATGTCTCTATCTCTTACAATTAACTCACAATAAATACTTTTATATTCAAAATTTCGAATATTCGGAAAAGTTTCGTAAATCACTGAAATCCACGCGGGCGGAGCCGTTGTTGGCACAGCTAGTTATTGTTATAAAACAATTAAGCAAATATTTTAGACTTGATCGAGATTACCATACTCTAATTAACTAAAACCATTTAACCCAACCAATAATAGACAAGACTTATGGTTTGCGTCCAATTTATCTCAATACTCAAAATCTTATCGGTCACATAGTCTTATAAACCATTTCCGATCCGTGACCTATGGAGTGCATTAAGTGGTGTAAAAATAAAACGCATAAAAACTCATTAAACCGTCAGACCACCCAATGATCCCAATCCCAATCCTTAAGGACTGCAAGCGTCATCTAAATAATTTAGTCTTTACAATTCACGACATGTATTAAGAAAGATTATTTGTTTGGAACAATTTAGCTACAGATAGAAGAATCCTAAAATAAGACAGGTTATAAATAGTTTATAGAATTAGGCGCTACTTTGCGGAGATCCATAATACAAAAGTAATAAGAAAATTATTTTGCTATAATCCGCGATACAGTAAATAGAAAATATATATAGTGCTAAATGTATAGTGGACTATCCGTTTTTTCATACCCATTACATGCAGGATTCGTAAAAACACATGCACAAACCTCCACCACTGTCACCACAATACACAAGCACAAGTAAGAAAATAATTTTTTTCTTACTTTCCTTCTTTCAACTAAAACTGAAAATGTTACGAATAGCTATTTAAAATTTTTAAAAAATCTCATCACAAAGGCTAAAGCAAAATTTTCTAAATAAATATTTTAAGCTGAGTAAATTTTAGTTGTTTTTGTAAGTGTAGCATCGTGTCGCATCCACGTCGTATCCAAAAAGTCATCCCTAACCTCAAGTAACAAATCAAAGTGTTATTCCTGTAGTATGCCATTAGTCAAATACATAGAGTAAACTGATCCAGAGAAAATATTCCAACAGATTACATAACCATTACTCTTCGAGATCAAAGACAGTGATACATTCTACTTTAATTAGTAATTAATGTTGAAAAATTATATGCTTATTTTGGATTATTTATGACAATTAGTTGAATTTTTGCCTTTCGATAGTTTTTAAATTTAATATGAGTTACGGCACTTTATTATGGAAGCGAATACCTAAACCAAAAATTTCAAAACATTTGATTCTACTGAGTCGCAATGCTGATATCAAAATTTATTTATTTATTTATAAATCTTTCATTCTTGAACACACTTCAATATAAAGTATACATTAAAGAAAGAAAAAAAATGTAAAAAGCAATAGAAGAAAAAGGGAATCCTAACATCTGCTGTAAAGATATAAACATATGTATAAAGTGTATACACAAATTGATTAGTAAAGTAAAGTAAAGTAGCGGCCTGTTACAATCCCACAACTGGGAATAGGCCTCCTCTCTCCGTTTCTGGAGAGAAGGGTTGGAGCTAAGACCTACCACGCTGCTCCAATGCGGATTGGTAGGTTTCACATATCTCCAGAATTCTCTAGAAATATGCAGGTTTCCTCACGATGTTTTCCTTCACCGAAAAGCGTGTGATAAATTGCAATTATCAATTAGACACATGAATTTTAATAGAAAAACTCATTGGTGCCTGCCCGGGTTTGAACTCGTGTTCCCCTCGAAAAAGTCGCACGGTCTCACCGCTGGGCAATCACAGCTTAATATGAGTTACGGCACTTTATTATGGAAGCGAATACCTAAACCAAAAATTTCAAAACATTTGATTCTACTGAATCGCAATGCTGATATCAAAATTTATTTATTTATTTATAAATCTTTCATTCTTGAACACACTTCAATATAATAACAGTATACATTAAAGAAAGAAAAAAAATGTAAAAAGCAATAGAAGAAAAAGGGAACCCTAACATCTGCTGTAAAGATATAAATATATGTATAAAGTGTATACACAAATTGATTAGTAAAGTAAAGTAAAGTAGCGGTCTGCTACAATCCCACAACTGGGAATAGGCCTCCTCTCTCCGTTTCTGGAGAGAAGGGTTGGAGCTAAGACCTACCACGCTGCTCCAATGCGGATTGGTAGGTTACACATATCTCCAGAATTCTCTCGAGATATGCAGGTTTCCTCACGATGTTTTCCTTCACCGAAAAGCGTGTGATAAATTGCAATTATCAATAAGACACATGAGTTTTAATAGAAAAACTCATTGGTGCCTGCCCGGGTTTGAACTCGTGTTCCCCTCGAAAGAGTCGCACGGTCTCGCCGCTGGGCTATCACAGCTCATATCTCAAATTCATTAACTTTGTGCAAAACAACTCAATTATAACTGCAAAGTAAAAATTCGCAGCGGTGTGATGAAGGAAGAACCTCATTTTTTATTTCTAGTATGATGGATGAATCTCAAATTTCGTTTCGTTCATATGAATATTATGTCAAACAGACAGGAAATTACGATATAAAATATGAATAAATTATAACAATACTATAAAAATGTCGGAAACCCTGTATTTAAATTCTAAATATTCTTTATTGAAGTAAACTTGTAAACAAGTGCTTTTGAATCGTCGACTCTACTGCTGGTTCAGAAAGCTGTTCTTACCGAGAAGAACCAGCAAGAAACTCGGTGGTTGCTGTTTTCAAAGGATAATTTTTACTACTAGTTACATATAGTTATTGATGTCTTGTACAGGGTCGAAGAGTAGATATATCCACGCATTCTTATCGTCTAAGTAATCCTCAATAGTAGCCCTTTTCACAGTTTATCTCTTATACATAGTTACATTTTTCCATTGCTATCTTGTCCGAGGTCGAAAATACATCTACGCACTCTTATCATTTATGTAATCCTCAATAGAAGTGAAGCTTTTTTGTATGTAATGGGAAGACTAAAAAAGATTCTGTGATTCTGTAATCTTATATCAAAACTCACAAACGCAACATACGCAACTTTGTAAGTCGCAAAGCAGGAGCCGCAAGCTTATGTCGGTTCCATATTGTCTATTATACGTCAGACTCTACAAAGGCTTTTCGATTTTGTCGTGGAGTCTATCTCCTGATGATGCTTCGGTTGCGGGGCGAAACGATTGTTGAGTTTGTGATAGTGAACGTGTGTAGTGCTTGTGTATTGTGGTTGCAGTGGTGGAGGTTTGTGCATGTGTTTTACGAATCCTGGGTATGTAAAACGATAGGTGATGTATATAATAGACAAAGTAGGAACCGACATAAGCTTGCGACTCCTGCTTTGCGCCTAGCAAAAGTACGTAAATCGTTTGTGGGTTTGGGTATAAGATTCTATAATAAAATTTCGAAATTAATTTTGGCCATGCCATTACAGCAGTTTAAAAACACTGTTAAAAAGAGGCTGATACAGAAAGCCCACTATACTGTTGAAGATTACTTAGATGATAAGGATGTGTGGATATAGGTGCACTTCTACCTTGTACAAGACAGAAATAACTAAATGTAACTACCGCCGAGTTTCTTGCTGGTTCTTCTCGGTAGAACAGCTTTCCGAACCAGCAGTAAAGTTGACGATTCAAAAGCACTTGTTAACAAGTTTACTTGAATAAAGAATATTTTGTATTTGGAAATTTGAATATAAAAAAACGGATAGTCCACTATACATTTAGCACTATATATATTTTCTATTTACTATATAGCGGATTATAGCAAAATAATTTTATTATTACTTTTCTACAAAGACTATAACTATGTACAGCTACTCTGTACTTCATGTCTATTCATATCAGGTTATTACACTTGAACGTTAAAAGTAAAATTGAATCTTTACACGTCTGTTACTAAACATAACTGTGTGGCAATCGAAATAAATTTAATGAGTCTTGTTGAACTAGTTATAGTCGCTGACTGTAGGCCTCATAAGAAAGCTCAGTTACTCAGCGGGCGATAAAGCAAGCTATGCTCAGAGTATCTTTATTTTTTTAATTTAATTGGTTCGCTAGCGATCATAGCATAATAGATAAACATAATAGGTAAACTAAATTATTATCATTTAACTAAATTATAATCATCGTTAAGATTTTATTTCAATCAATCACAGGTTTATAAATAAATATAGTTCAAAATTACAATGACTTCAGAATAATTTATAGAATTAGGCGTTACTTTGCGGATATCCATAATACAAAAGTAATAAAACAATATTTTGCTATAATTGGCGATACAGTAAATAGGAAATATAGTGCTAAATATATAGCGGACTATCCGTTTTTTCATATTCGATACGTGCAGGATTCGTAAAAACACATTCACAAACCTCCACCACAGCCACCACAATACACAAGCATTACACACGTTCACTATCACAAATTCAACAATCTTTTCGCCCCGCAACCGAAGCATCATCAGGAGATAGACTCCACGACAAAATCGCAAAGCGAAGCATTATTCATTCCAGATATCCCGAATAAATACAAATAAAGTTTAAAATTAAACTACGTGATCAAATCAGAAATAATAAGGTCTGTAGAAGAACCAAGACCCGCGAAGCTGAAGTGGCGATGGGCATGGCACATAATGCGGGGAACCTATAGAAGTTGGGGTCTTGAGGTGCTGTAATGGCGACCCTCTACCGGAAAACCCAGCGTCAGTAGACCCCCTACGAGGTGAAGGGAAGACCTTAAAAATGTCACGGGAAGCCGCTGAACCCAAGCGGGACGACATCGTATCGTATGGAGATCCCGTATCGTTTGTACGCTGATTTGTTAGTCCTTGAAACCTCTCGTTTTAGAACTTTTAATGGGTGATTGAATAATCAAGTCAAATTAAAATATTTTTTTTCAAATACGCTATTAAAGCATCAAGAATTTTCTTAAAGCTACCACAAGTTTGCAACTAACGGCTTTTAGCTGTATCCGCTATTTTTTCGCGTCAACTTCTGTTTTAAAATACCTTTAACGTGCTTTGTTTTTTTCGGGTATGCATATATAATTTTAAATTCTATGTATGTTATGGACCCAGATTCGAAAAATCAACGAATTGTTTGAGAATGTCGCCCTTAGCTGAAATCGAACCAGCGACCGGCGGAGATAAAGGCAGAGTTACTTCTAACTACACCTACAAGCCAGCCAATGGAATCATGAATTTTAATTGATGTATGCACGCATAGACACAATTCTGCTAACATAATTAAAATCGCCATCAGTTTGTCTCGTGCAGCATGCATGCATTGTTTGACTTCGCATAATTACTTAATTGATTGATTAGCAGTTTCCACTCGGAAGTTCACTGTCCCCTCCATCGGTAACTCGTTTCATTTAACATTAGTATCCGTTAAGTTTGTATGGATATGGAAACAAGTTGTGGAGGGGAAACGATGCTCCAAGCTTTGTGTATGCTTGGATTATCTATGGCTTTATTTCCATTATTACAATTGGAACAACTATATTTCTATATTCAGTTACTTCATTGAAAGCATTTCCATGTACATTATTTGATAATGTCTGATGTCGCACAAATCATTTTAATTGCAAATCTTGGTAAACAAGAATACGCCCATCTAGGATTCAGGGAACTGGTGAGTCAGACGTCGCGAATAGTCCTATCTTGTAGGCACATGATATGATTCACAAATGGTTTCTAAATACTAGCTATTTGGTTGAGATAATTGGAAGATAGCGCTCAGTTTGCATCTATGACTAAGAATTTGAATAAAATTCTTTCTACTTGATTTGAATACTATTTTTTTTACTAATTTATTGAAGTAGGCGTTACTATGCGCAATTCCATAGTACAAAAGATATGATAGTATTACTTTGCTATTATTCGCGTTTGTTAAGAAAATCTATGTAATGTAAATGTAGGAAGCAAAACTGTTTATAAGAACGGTTTAGCTTATACTATGCTTACCTTATATATCCAGAATCAGTAACCGCACGTATCACAAGATACCACCACAAACAGCACAACTACACAAGCACTACACACACAACGACCGTTTCTCCCCGTAACCAAAGCATCGTCAGGAGATAGGCTCCACGACTTCACGACTCCACGAAATTCGCTAAGCGACGTATCACCCGAGCAAGCAGTATTATATACAAAAAGACCAACCCCCACCATTGATTTTGCCTCCAAACACGTGTAGTAAACTGTTGTTCTGGTGTGGATAAAGCTGTTTACAGAGAATGGTAACGCTCTTCTCCTGTAAATTTTCTTTTGATCGTATTAGTATGCTTTTAGGGACAGAAAAATTTAACATTTGGTTTGTTGAAGAAAGCAGAATGCGGAATGATTTGTTTGTTTGTGACTCCTCCTACAGTCGTTTGCTCACTGCTGAGCATCGTGATGGGCCAGATCTAAAATGAATAAGCTGGTGCCACTTTTCCCGGTCAGCAGCACTGTGTACAGCCACGGTCAGTTTGATGTCCAGTTGTTTGTGACTAGAACTCTTTTTTCCTTTTTCCTTACCATGTATCCATCCCCGAAAAGTGTGTGATTAATTATAAATATAAATAAGGTACATAAGTTTTAACAAAAGAACTGGATTCCGTTCGGGATTTGAAACCGTGACCCTCTCGTAAGAGTCACAAGGTTTTAACATGCGGCTATCACAGCAAAGTGTCTCTTTAACATACAGCATCTGACAAATGTAATGCAGTTTCCGAGATGGCACGTAGACCGATGCAGAAATGCTTAACAGATGTCTCCGGACATTCTCCGCCGGCTCAGCGTCCAGTTGTCTGAGGATTGGACAAGAGTCGACGGCGATAAGATAGCGCTGGGGAAATTTCAGCGACATTGAAAAATATCATAAATTCTGATAAAATTAAAATTAATGTTTAAAGCAATTTAACCAAACGTTAAGATGTGGTTCTTAGAAGTGGTTTAAATTGTTCTCTATCAAATGTTATGTAGCCTGTTGAATATAATCTATCACTTTCTTTTCATTAAAGTGAAATAGTCTGAGGAAAACGTCTTTCAATAACAATACATTTATTCATTTCTGCGAACTATAAAAATATACAAATTAAACCTTAGAGCTAGTTGCAAAACAATAAAATTAGGTTAATATACTCGTTCCTACGCACACACGCACAAGAACATACAAGCACACACACGCTCACTCACACACTAGCGCACACACATAATAATTGAAATAAACTTAGCCACAACTCGCAGAAACGAATTTACATTCGACACAGCATTGTGATGCATCACAGAGGTTTGTACATGTATTTTTACGAATCCTGCATGTATTGGGTATGAAAATAATGGATAGTCTATACATTTGGCACTATGTATATTTTCTAATTACTGTATCGCAGATTATAGCAAAATTATTTTTATTTTACTTTTGACCTAATCCTATTTTCCGCAAAAGTTTTTTAATGGCAAATTGCGATAAATGGTAGCGTAGCGTCTAAGAAACTCGTGAGTCTTAAAGAGACCCAAAATTGGTAAAGGCAAGAAAACACTAGATTTTTTTATTAATTTGTAGCATGATGTCATAGATGGCATTGAAATAAGGATTATAATATATCTAACTCAATTCAGCTTAATTTTGTATTAGGTCGCTTTAATACTAACCGTGTGAATTATACACAGCAGCATTTTAGCACTAGTCAGAAAGTCCGGTAACCGAGTACAGTCGCAACTTACATACTAAGCGTATCGAGCCGAGGTAACAGGTTGAAATCTGCATCGAGTATCCAAATAGCGATGTCAAACTTGCTTTGCATTTATTATGAAGACAGTTCCAAGAGATCTGACTAAAGGCAAATCTTATTTCTTCCTTTATTTAGCAAGCTGCGAGTATTTCGCGTCAATTTAAACGTTAAAATACCCTCAATTATGTATTATATGATTTTTTACTGTTACCAAAGGAAGAACCAACTATACGTTAGCTCGCTATACAGGGTGGCATCATCCTCCTGCCCTTATCCCACTCACCATCACCTTATCCCAATCATACGACGTGATGTGATGAGCGGTGTCAAAATAAGTAGCCAAATCTGGCTACGTATTTTGACACCGGCCGCCTGCCTGATGTCAACTTACATTAGTCGTATTTTACGACTCCTCGGTAAGAAAAAGGGTGGCCTTATTGTACTCAACCGGATATAGTGTGGTACCGATCATACGACAGTAATTTCAATTTTAGTGACCAACACACCTCAGCATCGTACACAAAAAAATCAGTTAAATCAGCGAAGTATTTGAGCCACAGGAATTATATTGCGTTTTTTTAAATACAAACAAGATTAATAGAGATCAAAGACCGTACCCTATTACGACACAAGAAATGAAAAATAACCTAGACCCAAAAATCTAAATAGGACCGAGGGAGAAAAAACAATGTTATAGTTTTTTTTAACAATGCGCAGCGCCAGGTCAGTCAACCATTACTTACAAAGCCAGATCCAATTATATTATCTTTATTTTCTTTGGAAATACATTTTTTAAAACTATATTTAAGAAGATTGAATTATGCCAAAGTATTACGTACGTGGTTTAATTTAATGTCATTTCGTCGGTGACAACCTATATAAACTTTCAACTATTTTTCTTTCAAAATGATGCTCTAGGGATTGATCGTGACGGCGTAACCGACAGACAGAAAGACAGACTTTATAATACTAGTATTAATTCTCCCATACACCTCTACCCGTGTCTTAGTAAGCGTGTTAAATTTCAGCCGTAATGTTAATAAAAATATAAACTCTGGTATAAATAAGTAATTATATGAAACTAAACTATTTCGTTTAATCCGAACTTAATACAAATGTCAAATTTCCGAAATTCGAAATGCGTCGATATCATTACGCTCTCGCTGATGACGTCATTTCCGCTACGTATCCGCGCCGAACAATATTTATAGAAGCCGCGTGACGTTTAGTCGGTGAACGTACAGAATATGACAATTAAATTAATATATTCTAAATGATTTATAGAAGCAGGCGTTACTTTGCGGAATTCCATATTACAGAAACTATAACAGAACTACTTTGCTATAATCCGCGCGGGTTATAGCAAAGCACGCTTATAGCCATCGCAAAGGCTTTGCGATTTTGTCGTGGAGTCTATCTCCTGATGATGCTTCGGTTGCGAGGCGAAACGATTGTTGAGTTTGTGATAGTAAACGTGTGTAGTGCTTGTGTATTGTGGTGGCGGTGGTGGAGGTTTGTGCATGTGTTTTTACGAATCCTGCATGTATCGGGTATGAAAAACCGGATAGTTCACTCAAACTCAAACTCAAAATATTCTTTATTCAAGTAGACTGTTTACAGTACTTTTGAATCGTCAAATGTTTACAAGAAGTTACCACTGATTCGGAAGTTTGCTCCTACCGAGAAGAACCAGCAAGAAACTCGGCGGCCATTCTTTTTTTTAAATATATATTTTTTTACAATTTGATTGATGGTTACAAATTAATCGTTGCAGCTTGGTGCGTAGCTGACTGCAGTTAAGATATGCTACTATCACTCAAATAATCTTCAATTGTATAGTAAGCTTTATGTAGCAGCATCGTTTTAAGATAATTTCTAAACTTGTGTAAAGGCAAGTCTAGATAATGTTGAGGAATTTTATTATAAATACGTGTACCGAGACCGACAAATGATTTTCGCACCTTTTGGAGGCGCAACCTTGGCGCAACCTTCACTATACTATATATCTATTTACGTTATCGCGGAATATAGCAAAATAATTTTAGTGTAACTTTTCTATTATGGATCTCCGCAAAGTAACGCGTAAATCTATAAATTTGATATAGATAACATATATAGTCTGTCAATTGACGACGGGAATCATCAGCATGTACAACGTGTATGAATGCGAATGCGTGTGGATGGATAATAGATTAATTTCATAATTCCTAGGACGAAAATTAAACCTTAGAAATAAATGTGTACGCTCACCGCATTCGAAGCTTTTGACGCGTGAAACAGCGACTAATTAACGAGCGGGTTATTAGGCGCCATCAATATGAGGCATAACGGGTGTTTGCGATCAAAACAATTCGAACCAACTTCGGTTAGGCTGGGTACTGACCAACGTTACGAGGTGTAATGTACGTTCGCATCGAGCATATTACGGTGTGTTCTAAATCAAATCAAATTAAATATTCTTTATTGTACAACTCAACAAAAATATACGACAATTAGTTGCACAACTGACTAAAGTCGACGTAACATGTTCGTTTCAACTCTGTGCTCCATATTCATCAGTCACTCTCAAGATGTCCGACAGCGAGGTTGTGTTGGGATCTTTGGTGGATTCCACAAGACTGGTTCTACTCTGTTTTTTTCAAATACAGAGTCTTTTATTTGTTCCACTCCATGTTTCAAGAAATAAGGTAGAGAGTATAGGTAAAGTTTGGAGAGGAACGATGTGAGCGCTCGTGCCGACTTGTTACAGCGTACTGACTGAACTGCGTAATATACAAAAGGTTTGCCAAAAAACCGACAGCCGGGTGGAGCACTCAAAGCGAGCAACGAGCGACTCGTTGCTTGCTGGTTTCCCCGTAACACTGCGTACTGACTTCATGAATGCTCGTTGTGTAACATGTTACATTACACCTGGTAACGTTGGTCAGTACCCAGCTTTAGATTCCATTATAAACTGACCTATTCTATCATAAAGTACTGCCCTACGTAGGTAAGCAAGTAAGCTGCTATTACCCCACAGCAAGCCAATCCTCCTCTCTTTATTTTTGAAGGGGTTGGGTTAACTTAACACGCTGCTCCAATGCGGATCACAAGGTTACATATATCACCAGAATTCTCTACAGCTATGAAAGTTTTCTCAATATGTTTTCCTTCATTGAACTTTATAAATTTTAATTATCAATCAGACACATAAGTTTTAACAGAAAAACTCATTGGTGCCTGTCCGGGGTTCAATACCGTGACCATCCATAGAGGGTCGCATGGAAAAAAGTTCAGCATTGCTTCGTAGGACTAGTAACCGCACATATCACAAGATTTCACCACCAACAGCACACTACACAAGCACAACACACAAATACAACACACCAGCACAACACACAAGCACAACACACATTCACTACGACAATTTCTACGATCGTTACTATCAGAAGATACACTCCACGACAAAACCGCAAAGCGACGCATCACGCTAGGTAGTATTATACACAAATAGTTCAACCCCCACTATTGATTTTGCCTCCAAACAAGTGTAGTATACTTGAGTTCGATATGTTTACTTGCTCGTATTAGCTGGCCATTGTTATATTTTATTGGCACGTAATTAACGAAAAAAAAAACTTTGATAACTTTTGTATTATTTACGCCGTGTGGTATCCGGCAGAATAGAATAGATCACCCTCCGTTCTTACCGAGGTGTCATAAGAGGCGACTAAGGTATGTGCCGTGTGGTATCCGGCTGCATAGAATAGACCACCCTCATTCCTTACCGAGGTGTTGTAAAAGGCTACTAAGTTAAGTTGACGTCAGGCAGGCGACCGGTCGTAAAATAAGTACCCAAATCATGTGACAACATGTTTGTAACATGTTGTGCCGACCCCGGTTAGAGTGGGATAAGGGCAGGAGGATGTTGAATGATGATGATTGATAATATTTGTATTATTTACTTCCTATATGTATATATTATTAAGCTATGTGGCAAATTATTGTAGAACTGTACACCTTCAAACAGTATGGTATGTAATTATTTGTTCTTAAATACCACAAGCAAATTTTATATTTGTTTCGTAGATTGTATTTAAAAAATAATATTATCATTACTTTTGTCGTCTAATATAAGAAGATTGAGATCACACTCGCGAAATGCCAACATAAACGCCACATAAAATCGTTAATTTACGCCGCCATTTGCAATTTCGTATAAAACATCGCGGCATTCAAGCATTGTGACGTTTACGGGATTTCAAAACGTTTATGGGAACTAAAGATATGGAAATTTGAAAGCGTCTGACGGCGTTATTTACAAACGTACCGGCTGCTTTTTATAACGTATAACATTTAAGTTATTTGATGAATAAAATGCGGCATAAATACACGGTAAAACATAACCTACTTAAAGTGATTTTAACATTTCACATTCTTTGATGTAAAAAGAGGGTAAAGCGATAATATTTGATACATCATGACAGGAAAGGTTCTATTGATTAAACAATGAGTGATTAATTTAACCACAATTAATAGCTTAAAACTTAATTATTTGTATAGTAAAAAAATCTTAAATTCCATAAATAAAAATAAGAAACGAAAGTAACATACATATATATATCGGTTTTAATTTATGGCAAGTACTATTTCTGTGCCGGAGCCGAAGGCGCGGTCACCGTCACCTACATGAACGAACTAGTCAATATATAATATGAAATGTTTTATAGATGTCTTTTTTAAATATGCGTGACAGATTTTCTTCCCTACGTTTTGACAGTCCTAAGTAGAAAATGCAATAATTTAATATTGTCAAATGATTTGCCTACGTATTTTACGCTCGTCCGCCTGCCTGACGTCAACTTACCTTAATCGCCTTTAACGACACCTCGATAATACAGCAGTTTAAAAACACTATTAAAAAAAGCTAATACAGAAAGCCGAATAGACTATTGAGGATTACTTAGAAGATAAGAATGCGTGGATATAGCTACTCTTTGACCCTGTGCAAGACATTAATAACTGTATGTTACTAGTAATACGAATTCTTCTTTGAAAAGAGCAACCGCCGAGTTTCTTGCTGGTTCTTCTCGGTAGGAACAGCATACCAAACCAGCAGTTGATGTTGACGATTCAAAAGCACTTGTTTACAAGTTTACTTGAATAAAAAGTATTTTGAATAAATGAGGGTGGTCTATTCTACGACCCATAAAAATATATTTTCCCTACTTAAAAAAAAAGTTACAAGTAATTTGTTTTTCTTCAGCAAATCCAGTCCAAAATTTCCCATTAAAGTTCTATTCAACCGAACTGATACCCTCTATCTAATCCTATAATTTGTTTGTATCAGCTTGAAATAAGAAAATGATATCTGATTATTTTGAAAAGCAATTTGCAAATGATACCCAATAATGCTTAAGGCCTTTAATCAAGTCTTGCATTATATTATATCAATAGAAGTTTGAATAGGCGTCCTGAAAGCTTTTGATTTTCTAGTAATCATAGTTTCGTATACATTCATCCCTATAATTTTGAAAATTACACGTCTTTTATTTGGGGACGATTCTCTTTGAATTTTCTTCTTATACCTTTGGATTGAGTTGGAGATTCAACTCCCTAATTCAATTCGAATAATTGATGTTTATATTTAATCAAACGTTTTTCAAGGAAGGAGACATCTTGAAACTTCACATTTTTAAAGACACATGTCCAAGGAATTTCCCATTTGAGGCAACATGATGTGTCTAAGTTCTAATCCTCCTAACTATACTAATATTATAAAGAGGAAAGATTTGTATATTTGTGTTTATGTTTGTAATATTTGCAAACAAAAACTACTAAACTGATTGCGAAAATTCTTTCACCATTGGAAAGCTGCTTCTCTACTGAGCAACATAGGCTATATAACATTTTCAAAAAAATAGGGATCCCTATCCCTAATAAAATTGTAATAACGTGTGAAAATTTTGTCATAAAAATCTTTCATAGCGTGCGCTGCGGAAACTATTGATGATGGAACAAAAAAATATTCTACATAATTATAAAACGTATCTACAAAAAATTCCGTGATACCATATATCTATTATAGTTTTTCCAATATTAATACTTTTCTAAATTGTAAAAGTTGATAAAAGTGGCGACAATAATCAAACTATAATATTTACATCTCCGAATTAATCCTTATCCCACTAAATTATTAAAAACTGTTTCAATACCTGTAAAATACTTTTTAAATTATTTAAATAGGACATTCCAGTCAAAAGATGTATCGAATTAAAAAATGACAATATCGAAAATAATGCTGTAACAATTGTATTTGTGGACCTATGAATACCTTCCGTTAAAAATTTCCTTTGCCTTAACTATTGATAAGTCCCAGGAGCAAACTTTCAATGTATAAAAATAAATCTATAGTCTGTAAGCTTCCAACTACCACGAGATCGGTATGTACGCGGAAGAAACCGCGGGACATTGCTAGTGTAAAATAAAGAGGAGATAGCCTTTTGTCCAACCGTGGAACCGCTCCTTAGTTTTTACATTATTCGAATGTGCATACATATTTCCAGTATTATCTAGGTATATACACAAAAATAATGCAAAATATTATTTTATCGTAATCTGCGATAAAGGAAAATATATATGTTGCTTAATGTGTACTATCCATTCTGATACATGCATAATTCCTAAAAACTTATGCACTAACCACCACCAATAACACTAATATAATAGGTATATGTATTTCCATACGATGCTTTTATTAACATTAAAGCGCACAAAAAATGTGCATATCAATTAATCATGTAAAATTACCTCAATTTAAGGTGTAATGTTTAGGTATAATTATAGGTGCCGTCGTAGTTTACGACAAAGAATGTAAAACAATATAAAAAAAGTCCGTCAAAAAACATTACAATAAGGAAAAAGAGCAAAAATTCTTTCAAAAGCAGAAATCACAAGCAATTTTATTACGCGTAAATCACATGGGTTGGACAGATATTTTTTACCGCCCCCATGGTAAACATGGCGAGCACCGGAGCTGTGGGCACAAATAAAACATTAATTTTTCCCTTTCAGTACAACACTGCTTGATAAGCGAAGCTATATAAATAATTAAAAATATAGCATTGCGATTTTGAGTGATCTTTTTTTTCGATATCCAATAATTTTATGCCAACTGTTCATTTAATTAATTTACTCTTGTGATAATATCGTCCAGGAAAAAAATATGCAGTTTCTAAATCGACAGACTATGTTAACCTAAGAGGCTAAGTATCAATATTGATTCATATATAGCTTGTATATGATTGAGAAAGAAGAATATATCGACATAAACAACATATATGTCAGATAACTAAATATATTCGATCAAAGATGAAAAATATTGACATAGCCGTGTGGTATCCGGCAGAATAGAATAGACCATAGATGATATACTGGAATAGACCACCCTCCTTTCTTACCGAGATATTGTATGAGACGACTAAGGTATAGTACCCGGCATTGAATAATGCACATCGATGTTTAGAACGATACAGCCGGCCAGTTCGGTTTCGTAGAGCGCTGTTACTGTCACTCAGTTAGTATGTGACGTTTCGCACGGGTTCGTCAGTCTGTGCGACGGAGACAATGTTCTATGAAGCAGAATCTAATCCGATTTCTCTCTCTAAGTCTCGATGTGCATTATTTATTGCCGCGTACTATAAGTGCAGTATGGTGTCCGGCTGCGTAGAATAGACCACCTTCATTTCTTACCGAGGTGTCGTAAAAGGCGAATAACGTAAGTTGACGTGAGGCAGGCGGCAAGTCGTAAAATATGTAGCCGTGACAATAAGTTTGTAACATGTTGTGACTCCACTTATAGAGGGATAAGAGCAGGAGTTTGATGATGAAAAATATTGACAAAGATAAAATGTATAGTCTATCTCTCGACGACGGGAATCATCAGCATGTACAGGTGTATACGTCAACATACCCGATGTATCATGTATTCTATCAAAGATATAAAACATAGGCAGCGATAATGCATATGACTGCTACGATGAAAAATATTTAAACAGTTATAAAACTAGAGAAAGGTAGCTAGCTACAGGCAGACTTGTAAGTGAAAGTGTCATAACAAATAATGAGAGGGAAGGTCTAACTTATATACTTATCGAATACGCACAAATAAAAAAGAGAGACCGAGAGATATAGTCTCACTTGATTTCTCTGCAGTTTTCTTTATTGTAATTAACATTAACAGGTACATTTTAAGCTGGCTGGTAAAAATAGCATGTGACGAAGACGAAATGTATATTGACCAATGAAGTCAAATATCAACACGACATCGAGTCATCATCCTCTACCCTTATCTCACTCTAAGTGGGGTCGGCATCACATGATTTGCCTACGTATTTTACGACCGGCCGCCTGCCTGACGTCAACTTACCTTAGTCGTATTTTACGACCCCTCGGTAAGAAAGCGGGTGGTTTATTCTACTCAATCGGATACCACACGGTAGGTCAACTTACCTTAGTCGCCTTTTACGACACCTCGTTAAGAAATGAGGGTAGTCTATTCGAGTCAGCCAGATACCGATACAACACGACATCGAATCTCTATGCGAAAGAAGGAATATATAAATAGAGGTCATGTGTATCTCAACAACTGAAGTACAAATACATCAATGTAAGCCCGTGTCAATATTAAATTTTTATAGCTAGTGATATTATAGCTTAGTTTATGGCAAACTGACGTTAACCCTGTGTACTGGACGAAGCAGGAAATTAACTTTGGCCCTCTAGCGTGACAAGTTTATTAAGAATACTTTCGTTATTAATTCTTTTATTCCAGTCCTTATTGTTAAACTTTTCGTGATAAAAACAATGGTTTTCGCGGTGAAACTTTTGTATTTCTTTACATTGGCAACAAGCTTTAAAGTTTTCTGGTTTCGGTAAAACAATTGTGATAATTGTTTTATTTGTGTGTCGAATATAATTATATTAGAGTTCCCTTCTGATATTTTCGGGGTGTGACGGCGTCTTTTGGTTTGAATGATTAAAAGGAAGACTTAAGACGGTTCTATTTTATCTTTGGTATAACATTTTGTAATTAGTAAGATGTGAAATAGTTGACACGTTCTATGCACTAAATAATATTATTAAAATAAATATAAATTTAAGTGAGCTATTTCAGTTTTTACAAAATTTTAACAAGATTGGCGATGTATATAATACAGAAAGTAGGAACCGACATAAGCTTGCGGTTCCTGCTTTGTACCTTGCAAAAGTACGTAAGTCGTTGTGGGTTTGCGTATAGGATTCTATAATAAAATTCTACAATCTATTTTAACTTTACCATTACAGTAGTTTAAAAATACTATTTAAAAAAGGCTAATTCAGAAAGCCTATTACACTATTGAAGATTACCTAGACGATAAGAATGCGTGGATATAGCTTCTCTTCAACCCTGTACAAGAGATTAATAACTACATGCAACTAGTAATAAGAATTATTCTTTGAAAAGAGCAACCCCCGAGTTTCTTGCTGGTTCTTCTCGGTAGGAACAGCTTTCCGAACCAGCAGTAGATGTTGATGATTCAAAAGCACTTGTTTACAAGTTTGCTTGAATAATGAATATTTTGATGAAATGAATTTTGAATATGTAACATAACGTTTTATTTACTTATTTAATTAAATTATGATCTCTAGTAAAGGATAAATCTCTCTCAGTCTTTTCGGATTGATCTGGTTTTTTTTATGGAGATATTTACAGACTTGGAAAGTGACAGAAGCTTCTGTTCATTCTAAGACTACGGTCCACGCGAAAGAAGTTGCGGGTAAAAGCTAGTTAAGCAATAAACATAGTTAAGACTGTGGAATATCAAAAAATGCTTATTCAAAGCGGTGCCAAGTACGCCGGGCCCGCCGTGTGGTATCCGGATGAGTAGAATAGATCACCCCCATTTCTTACTGAGGGTCGTAAAAGGCGACTAAGATAAGTTGACCCACCGTGTGATATACGGTTGAGTAGAATAGACCACCCTCTTTCTTACAGAGGTGTCGTAAAATACGGCTAAGTTAAGTTTATGTCAGGCAGGTGGCCGGTCGTAAATTACGTAGCCAAATCATGTAACAACGTGTTGTGCCGACCCCACTTAGAGTGCGATAAGGGAGTATGATGTTATTGCTAACAACAAACTATTAAAGATATAAGAGAATCCATTTCTTGGAACAAATAAACGGAAATTCTCACTCAGAGCGCACCTCTTACTGTTTACATAACATACACGGGTTCTCCGAATTTGTAATATATATTTCTGCAGTATGCTCTTAGTGTCCGTCTGTGGTCATAAATCAGTTTTACATATCTCCTAAGAACTACTGGGAGGAGCGTTAATGACTGGTAAGCACTTTTACAACTGTGCTGGTGCAAGGTGAGAGACTTTGTTTGGTCATACCGAGAATTAAGGATGTTTTGCGGAAATCTTTATTGTGATGGAGTACTTATAAAAATGTAAAGTAACGGCCTGTTCTTATGTTCAATGTTGGACTAAGGCCTCGTCTCCGTGATGAGAGACAGCTTTTTGGGACTTTGTTTTATAATAAGTATAGTAAAGTAAAGTAAAGTAGCCGCTTGTTACAATCCCACTGCTGAGAATAGGCCTCCTCTCTCCGTTTCTGGAGAGAAAGAAGGGTTTGAGCTAAGACCTACCACGCATTTTTTTTTCTTTATGGTACATAAATAAGTAAATAAAATAAATAATATACTGAGTTGCTCTTTGTTTATCAATAACACACTAGAAAGTTATCTCGCAATGTCGAGCTAATTTCTCTTATATCGTGATACACAAATTAAAACACCGTTAGATTTCTCATAACACATTTAATTGTCGACTCACGTCTTATAAAACTGGACTGTATTCAGTGCTTGTTTAACATAGTGCTAAGTATCAGTTCAAGGTGTAAGCAAATAAACATTACATTGCATAGATTGTAATCAGATATTGACGCCTTTTTTATTAAACATTACCGGCGTTTTCGTCCGCGCCTACTTAAGTTTTCGAACCCAAAAAAAATCTAAATATTCTTTACTACCTGTGCCAACAACGGCTTCCCCCGCGGGGAATTCCCTGAATTACGAAAATTTTCCTAAATTTTTGAAATTTTGAACATAAAAGTAGTTATTGTGAGTTAACGGCAGAGACATGCTACCGCGGATTTTTTTTGTAGTATTTTTATAGACCTACAATTCTCTAGTACATAACTTAAGCGTTACTCTGCTGGTTTACGCGGCGCACGCGACTAAATCTCCCAGCAAGCAATTTTTTTAACAACTGCTCGATCTCTTCAACACAATTTACATAATACCGACATGTACTATTTAACTAAACCATCCGGAAGTATTTCACTATCTTTTGGTGATAACCGTACAAAAATCCGTTCAGTAGATTTTGAGAAAATCGTTTACATACAGACGGACAGCTTTTTGGGAATTTGTTTTATAATAAGTATAGATTCAAAGTAAACTGTTTCCAGGACTTCTGAAATGCCAGCCTGGTTGCAGTTGCAGCTTGGCGCCTAGCTAACTGCGGTTAAAATATGTTACTATTACTCAAATAATCTTACTATCTGTAAGTGAGAGATGATAGAAAGGCGCTAGTATTTTTAGTAATTTATATATTTCCTTCGAGAGCTTAATAGTACAACTTTTCATGACAGGACGCACGGGCAGAAGGGAAGTCACAGACAAGCTTACTTAGACAAAATTACCACAGAGTATTCAACACTATCTAATCGAACCGTAAAACCAGAAGTAATAATAAAATTATTTTTGCTATGATCCGCGTTTTTTAGGAAAATTGATGTAATGCCAAGTGTATGAAGCACAAGCGCGACAGAGACAATTCTCTATGAAGCAGAACTAGACGATTTTCTCTCTCTAAGCCTCGATGTGCATTATTTATTGCCGGGTACTATACATACCGATCTTGTGGCAGTGGAAAGTCTACTGATTCGGACTATAGATTTATTTTGTAAATTAGAAGTTTGGCCGTAAGTCTTATTAATAGTTGAGGCAAATAAAGTGTTAACTGGAATTTGAAGTCTTTTAAGATGTATACCTATATCCGTGGGTATCATTGGTATCCTTGGAATATAACTCATAATAACTAAACAGTTGCAGGCTGTTATAATGGTCGCTATAATGAATTGGTTATGGCATTTTCCTTGTCATTTTAATAATTTAAAAAGTATTTTACATGTAATGAAACAGTTTTTTAATAAAATATAATTTACTGGGATTAGGGATTAATATGGAGATATGAATAAAATGGTTTCATTATTGTCGGCACTCTTATTCACTTTTTCAATGTAGAAAAGTAGATAATTGGCATAACTATAATAGTTAGACATATGGTATCGCGGACTTTTTTGTGGCTATTGATACGTTCTTTAATACTGTAGAACATTTTTTTGTTCTATCATAAATAGTTTCCGCAGCGCACGCGATAAAAGCTTTTTACGACTTAATTTTTCACACTATATCACAATTTTGTTAGGGATCCCTATTATTTGAAAATGAAAATAACTTATATTGCTCGGTGAAGAAGCAGCTTTCTAATGGTGAAAGAATTTTTGAAATCGGTCCTGTAGTTTTTGTGTGAAAACGTTGCAAACATACACACAAACACCACTCTTTTTCGGGCTTTGTAATTTGCAATAAAGACAAATTAGAAAGCCCGAAAAAGAGTGGTATTTACAAAATAAAATGTCCTGAATGCAATGATACATATGTGGGTCAGACTGGTCGTAATTTTGAAACCCGTCTTAAAGAACATATGGTCGCTTTCAGGATTAATAAGCCACAAAATTCACATTTCGCGAAACATTTGTTAGAAAGCGGTCATAAAGTTCCTAATGACCATTGTTTCGAAATACTGCACACCTGCGAAAAAAGCTTAAAATTGAATATTTTGGAACAATTAGAAATCATTAAGCATAACAATGGCACCCTCATTAACGAGCAGATAAATGTCTCTAGTTCAAGCTTGTTGCACGTGTTCCGAGGTAAATAAAGGGTGGGGATGAACCAAGTACTATTTAACAACGCTTGTTTGGATAACGCTTCACTTTGCGATTTTGTCGTGGAGTCTATCTCCTGATGATGCTTCGGTTGCGGGGCGAAACGATTGTTGAGTTTGTGATAGTGAAACTGTGTAGTGCTTGTGTATTGTGGTGGAAGTGGTGGAGGTTTGTGCATGTGCTTTTACGAATCCTGCACGTATCGGGTATGAAAATACTGATAGTCCACTATACATTAAACACTATATATATTTTCTATTTACTGTATCGCGGATTATAGCAAAATAATTTTATTATTACTTTTGAAAAATTTCGTATGCTAAGCTAAGCTTCAATTCTTCAAGAAGGCATTTGCCCAGCTGTGGGAGGGCAATAGGCCCGTGTTTTACTTCATATACTTTAACCACCAGTTTGTTGAAAACGGTTTAGGCTATAAACATTTTTGGTTATACAAACTGACAAGCGACTTTAACGAATTTCAACCCCTACCTTGTCTACCCTATAATTTGTCGGCGCCACCGAATTATAGGTTGCGCTATTATTATAGTTGGGGTTCGATTTCGGTTGCAATATGTATTGTTTATAGGTACAAGAATCGAGTTATAAAAATTAATGCACCGATTGGTTAAAACCCCAACACAAAACGAGGGGTTTTACATACATCCACACGTATTTTTGACTGTCTTTTGGCGCAGTTGGGAGAGACCGTGCCTTCAATAAGGTCGCGGGTTCGATTCCCGCCGAGGGCCAACAATTTCTATAAAAACAATTTGTTAGTTCTTCGAGTCTGGGTGTCTATCCGAAAAGACGGGACGGGACGGGGGGGTTGTACAAATTTCTGACCTTAATTTTCAGATCATGTTATACAATTTTCTCTGTTATAAAATTTCTCATTGAATACAATAAATCATTTTATAACAATAACTTACATTTATGCTGTTGCTGACGAAAACATGCTTTTCAAAATTGAGTTTGTGCACATGTATTAAAGAATTATAAATGTATTACCAGTTGTCTGTCACCCATAACACAAGTATCAAGTTATTTTGGAGACAGACGAAGTCTGTGTAATGTGTCCCATATATTTATATACGATATTTATGGACGATATTTGTCTAAACAAGTCAAATAAAAAAGATTATAAAGCTTTTATCGAAATTTCATATCCCTGCTGTTAACCATTGAGGAGTTCCCTCTTCTGGAGCCGCTCTTGGCAGCAGCATCAGGTCCTACTTATCATAAACATGCATTGTTATCAGCACTGGACTAGTATGTAAAATTTCAGCTAAATCGCACACCGGAAAGGGGGTCAAATTTAAGATTCCACCTTCTCACCTTCATGTATGTAACATTGAAAGTTTTTTTTTAAATAGCAATATATAAATAACAGCGTATACAAAAAAATTACAAGAAGGTAAGAGAACGGACAACCTGATTTAAAGTAAAAGTAAAGTAACGGCCTGTTACTATCCCACCGCTGGGCATAGGCCTCCTCTCTTCGCTTTTGGAGAGAAGGATTGGAGCTAAGACCTACCGCGCAAATTGTCACTTACGGAATCATTCCAACATTTAAATGTTATAAATTACGCGTAAAATGATTATAGCGTAGTTGGGGATTATACAAAATTAGTTCAATTTTAAAATTGTTAAAACCATTATTCATTTTGAAATAACATAGAACGATTCCCTAAAAAAATAACAGAAATATGTTCCGAGACGTTCCCGCTTATTGTAAAAAAATGACCATATTGGTTGTTAAACATGATTCAAATGAATTAATTGAACCGCAAAAATTTAAAAATATAAAAATTGTATCAAAATCGTATCTTTTATAAAAAATCTGAAGTTTAAAAGTAGATTTTTATTGATTAGGTAGAGTTTACGTCATACGTTCTAGATGACTCTAGTGGTATATTAAATGGCGCTATCGTTTGGCTTTTTTCAGGATATGTAACCTTAGAGTTTTTCATTCACAGATTAATATCTGGATAGATGAGTAGAATAGAACATTCTCAAATTTTTGATCACTTTAGCTCACTCGAGTTTAAGTGCTATATATATAACAAGCTTTTGCTCGCGGCTTCGCTCGCGTGGAATTTGATCTGCCGCATTAAGTTTAGTGACAGATCATTTCAGATTTAAATATATTTTTTAACTAGTTAACTTTTAATCTATTCGGCCAAATTACTAAGCGAAAAAGACAAAGTTTATATACATGAAATACTAAAAGCGACAAATATATTGATTTTTATGAGTTTGAAAAATATACTAAAATGTGCATTGTAAAATAGTACCAAAAGTAATAATAAAATTATTTTGCTATAATCCGCGATACAGTAAATAGAAAATATATATAGTGCTAAATGTATAGTGGACTATACGTTTTTTCATACCCGTTACATGCAGGATTCGTAAAAACACATGCACAACCTCCACCACCGCAACCCCAATACACAAGCACTACACACTCACTATCACAAACTCAACAATCGTTTCGCCCCGCAACCGAAGCATCATCAGGAGATAGACTCCACGACACGACTGTCGCAAGAAACACGGTGGTTGCTGTTTTCAAAGGATAATTTTTACTACTAGTTACATATACTTATTGATGTCTTGTACAGAGTCGAAGAGTAGCTATATCCACGCATTCTTATCGTCTAAGTAATCCTCAATAGTAGCCCTTTTCACAGTTTATCTCTTATACATAGTTACATTTTTCCATTGCTATCTTGTCCGAGGTCGAAGATACATCTACGCACTCTTATCATTTATGTAATCCTCAATAGAAGTGAAGCTTTTTTGTATGTAATGGGAAGACTAAAAAAGATTCTGTGATTCTGTAATCTTATATCAAAACTCACAAACGCAACATACGCAACTTTGTAAGTCGCAAAGCAGGAGCCGCAAGCTTATGTCGGTTCCATATTGTCTATTATACGTCAGACTCTACAAAGGCTTTTCGATTTTGTCGTGGAGTCTATCTCCTGATGATGCTTCGGTTGCGGAGCGAAACGATTGTTGAGTTTGTGATAGTGAACCTGTGTAGTGCTTGTGTATTGTGGTGGAAGTGGTGGAGGTTTGTGCATATGTTTTTACGAATCCTGCATATAACGGGTATGAAAAAACGTATAGTCCACTATACATTTAGCACTATATATATTTTCTATTTACTGTATCGCGGATTATAGCAAAATAATTTTATTATTACTTTTGTATTATGGATCTCCGCAAAGTAACGCCTAATTCTATAAATAGTACCAAATTTAATTAAATGATTCACAATTTTGGTCATAGTGCCTCCCATATAAAAGGTACATATATGCTGTCGCGGACTTTTATTTAGAATTATTCAGGACCAACAATACTACCGTACATCGGCAGCGTACGCCTCTGAGAGCTCTCAGAGGCAAGATTTTTTACGACTTTATTAACTTGTATCGTTATATTGCATAAAATCATTACAAATTATGGCCTATATATTATTCTGATGTATAACCTATATAACTGTAAAGTTTCATCCAAATCCGTCTATTAGTTTTTTCGTGAAAGAGTAACAAACATCCATCCATACTTACAAACCTTCGCATTTATAATATTAGTAGGAAGGAAGTAGGATAATTAATTCATTATTCTCAAACACGGATGCGATTTGGAGTACAATTATCGATTATTCATTAAACTTTTTTCTCCCTTGAAAATACATTGGTTTATAATAAATCGACTAACATGAAGCAAAAATATTGCCCTTTTAATATAAATGATCAATTTGAATTAACACGATTCAAGTAGAGTATGAATAAAAATATAACAGATCACTAAGATGGGCTGTTTGCGACATTCGTTTAAAAAAAATGTAGTTAAAAAAAGAAAGATAAAATAGCCAGAAAAGATCATGTAATCAATTTTTTTTAATCGATTTTTAATGTATAGCAAATCGATTGTTAACAATCGATTTAAATGATAAAATAATCAATTAATATTTTTTTGTGTTTACATCACTACTATTAGATCAGTGTTCTCCGGGGTGGTCCATGTGCATCTGTGTTTGGGAACCCTGCATCTATCAGGTATGTAAAGTGATTTTAGCGTAGTTTGCAATAACACAAAATTAAATTAAATATTAAAAAAATTTAAACGTTATTCATCGTTATTATAACAAATAGTGCCATCTAGAACGTACGACATAAATTCTCCCTCCGATTGGAACTTCAGATTTTTTTATAAAAGATACAATTTTTATTTATCATTTATACTCTGATTTTTTTGCCTTTCGATTAATTAATTTAAATTCTAAATATTCTTTATTCAAGTAAATTTGTAAAGAAGCGCAATTTGAAAACTTGACTGCTGGTATGGAAAACTGTTGCTACCGACAAGAGCCAGCAAGAAACTGGACGGTTGCTCTTTTTAAAATATAAATCTTAAAACTAGTTACATTCAGTTATTACTTACATTTTTATTAGCCTTACAGGGTAGAAGTGCAGCTATATCCACACATTCTTATCATCTAAGTAATCTTCAACAGTATTAAGGCTTTATGTATCAGCCTCTTTTTAACAGTGTTTTTAAACTGCTGTAATGGCATAGCCAAAGTTGATTTAGGAATTTTATTATAGAATCTTATACCCAAACCCCTAAACGATTTACGTACTTTTGCTAGACGCAAAGCAGGAGTCGCAAGCTTATGTCGATTCCTACTTTGTCTATTATATAAATCACCTCATCATCATCATTCTCTTGCCGTTATCCCACTCTAAGTGGGGTCGGCACAACATGTTATATAAATCACCCATCGTTTTATAATTATTTATATTTTTATGTACAACAATTAAATTGCTTAAAATGAACAATTACCTACCTAAAAATTAACATAAATGTGCTCCGAGACGCGTTCCTGCTTATTGAAAAAAAATGACAATATAGTTAACAAACAATATGGTCATTATTAAAATTATAAGATTCTGTAATAAAATTCCGCAATCGATTTTAGCTTTGCCATTGCAGCAGTTTAAAAACACTTTCAAAAAAAGGCTAATACAAAAAGTAATACAGTTGAGAATTATTTAAACGATAAGAATGCGTGGACATAGCTTCTCTTCGACCCTGTACAAGACAGTAATTACTAAATGTAAATAGTGATAAGAATTTATACTCTGAAAAGGCCAACCGCCGAGTTACTTGCTGGCTCTTCTCGGTAGGAGCTTTCCGAACCAGCAATAGAGCTAACGATTCAAAAGCGCTTGTTTACAAGTTTACTTGAATAAAGAATATTTTGAATTTGAATTTGAATTAATTAATTGAAAGGTAAAAAATAAGAGTATAAATGATAAATAAAACTCGTATCTTTTATAACAAAATGTGAAATTCCAGACGGAGGGAAAATTTACGCCGTACGTTCTAGATGGCGCTAATGGTATATTCAATAGCGCTATCGTTTGCTTTTTTTCAGGATATCTAACCCTGCCGTTTTATAACCTACGGCTATGAATGACCCAAGGTTTTGGTTGTGACGATTGTTTTATTCTCAGAATTTTTTGATCGCTTTAACTCACTTGAGCTTAAAGTGCTGTAGTTCTCTGATGACGAAAATCTCAAATGACAAAACACAGGGCAAAAACTAATTTTGAGAAAAACGAAACGAAACAACGAGCCTATCCTCCTGATGATGCTTCGGTTTCGGGGCGAAACGATCGTCGAGATTGTGGTGGTGGGTGTGTGTGCTGCTTTTGTGTGCGTTGTTGCTGGTGAATTGCGCCTTGGGGTGCATGTGGTGGCTGATCCTGCATGTATAAGGTGCGTAGATTTTGCCTGCTTCATACACATTGGCTTTGCATGCATTCACTTAACCCGTGCGGATTATAGCAAAGTAGTTAGTTCTGTTATATTGCTTGAAACGAAACAGTTATTAGACAAAAAAAAACGGTTTCAAAAAACAGTTATTTAAAAATATCGAATACACTTTATTTAGAATTATTATCTTGTCAAAAATCACTCAATTTTTGCAGTATATTCTAAAAAGACGCTTAAAAAAGGCAATTATATTAACAGCGCCAAAATATTAATAATTATTTTTTCTTCGATTTGAATGACTTTTGACACTAACCGGTTCCATAGTTCCGATGAAAAACTGCTAAACTAAAGAAACTGGTTTATAACACTATGTATATATGTCAAAGAAATTTTAGCTTTATTTTCATGTTTCCAAGGTATATTTTAAATACGCAGTAAGAAAGTGTTTTTATAACGCTTTTGGGAAAAACGTCCAGCTCTGTTAAGAAGGGATACGATTTAGAATTAACGATTTAGATTTAGATAAAATACGATTATTTCATAATCTTTGTTTCTCCCTTCAAAACAAATCGGTTAATAATAAATCGACTAACACAAATCATAAATATCGTATATAATTAATAATCGATTTTTTCTATTTGAAAAGATGTTTTTTTCAATATTAACAATCAATTACAATAAAGACTGATTAGAGTGGACAAGTCGAATAAAAAAACACATACGTTTTTTGCAAAATTCGTTTAAAATGTGCAGTTAAAAAAAGAGAAAAAAAACAAGAAATTTTTAAAAACATCAACTTTTAATGTTTACAAAATTGATTAAAATAATCGATTCATAAAAATATTTTTTTATTGAATAGTAGTGTACTATTAGATCAGTGTTTTCCAAGGTGGGCAATGTGCATGTGTTTTTGGGAACCCTGTATGTATCAGGTATGAAAACGGATAGTCTACATTTAGCATTATTATTTATATTTTTTATCGTTTGTAGCGGATTATAGCAAAATATTTTTGTTATTATTTTTGTATTATGGATCTCAAAAAGTAACGCCTAATTCTATAAATGAGCTATAAACTAGATCAAAGAATAAGATAGGAGATTGAAGAAAATATACATTTTTAATTTACTTAACATTGCCTCGACCCTACCAAACTTTTGCAAATTTAGTATTTTGAGAATGCATATTTGTATTTGTTTTACATCGTTTAACATAGAGAAAAAAAGAACTATATACATACCAACATATTATGTAGTTCCTCGCAATGCAAGACTATAAAGAGGAAATAGTAATTAATTAGTAAACCAACAAGTGCCTAAATAGCGATACTATCAATAGTCTAATCGATGTTTAACTTACACTAAGTTGATTCTTTATTTGAGTATTTTTATGGCGTTTCCATTCTTAAATAGAAAGCAATGTTCATGTTTTTAAACCATCTCTGCAAACGTCAGGGGTGGGGCTTCTTTTAACAAAAACCTCTTCCTTCATTAATTAACTAATCATTAACCATATGATACATGATATTATATCTAACACGATATAAAATTTTAATCGTTTTAATTTTATACATATCGTCATAAAATCGCTTTTTTCAAAGCTCCATTCACCCTAGAACTATGACGTGACAGTTTCCGCTCTAAACTGACATTTCCAAAATCGCAGAGACAGTCAATAAACGTCTTTCCAATATTATGAGACTTCATTCGTCTCATTTTATTACAAAGTACATTGTATTAAGAATCAATTTCCTTTGCACGGTAGCATTTTTTTTTGCATTCTTAAAAATATCTCATGCACTAAAGATAGATGTTATTGTGAAAGTAATAAATGCTATTTTTGCTTGTGTACATTTCTTTTTAAATTTGTGTGTTAAAACAGGGGTGAAAAGTACAGAGGGGGTGTATGTGAAAGTTTGCAGTGATGGATTCGGCTTTTAAATTGTTTATTGTCCTTTATCCGGTGGGATGGCCTGAGTTTGGCAGTTTATAAAATTTGATTTATTTATTATCTGCAAATGGAAAATGTAAGGGTTATGAATGTTATAATATAGTATAAAATGATTCGCGATTTATATAATAGAAAAAAGTAGAAACCGACATAAACTTACGGTTCGTGCTTTACGCCTTGCTAAAGTTCATAAATCGTTTGTGGGTTGGGTATAAGATTCTATAATAAAATTCTGCAATCTACTTTAACTTTACTATTAGATCAGTTTGAAAAACACTATTAAAAAAAAGGCTAATACAGAAAGCCTACTATTACTATTGAGAATAACTTAGACGATAAGAATGCGTGGACATAGCTACTCTTCGACCCTGTACAAGACAGTAATTACTAAATGTAACTAGTGAAATACTTTGAAAAGAGCAACCGCAGAGTTTCCTGCTGGCTCTTCTCTGTAGGAACTGCTTTCCGAACCAGCAGTAGATGTTGACGATTCAAAAGCACTTGTTTACAAGTTGACTTGAATAAAGAATATTTTGAATTTGAATTTTTTGATTTTTATCACATGATTTTCATCTCTCCTCATTACATGTTCGTAATAACTCAATCTCCTCCTTTTATATAATATTGATATAATATAATATGTACATTGATATTAAATAAAATTGACTTACTAGTATTCCTTATTCATTGCGTATTTGGTTTTATATATAATTATTATTAAGTTACATCGTTCAAGACATTTTTAACATTAAAACCAGAGATTTAATAGACTTTTAGCGAATATATTTTTTGTATTCCCACAAATTATAAATATATTGAATAAAAGATTACAATATGTGTATGAAAAAGATTATCAATAGATTTGTAAAATCGTAGACACTTGTACAATAATAAATTTAATAAGATTTAAGATAATGTATGTGGTTATGTTCTGTAGGCTGTGATAGCCCAGCGGTGCGACCGTGCGACTCTTTCTAAGGGATCACGAGTTCGAACCCTGGGCAGGAACCAATTATATTTTATTTATATTTAAATTATATATATAATTTTATTTTGAAAAAACATAATTGCAATTTATAACACACTTTTCGGTGGAGAAAAACATCGTGAGAAAACCTACATATCTCTAGAGAATTCTAGGGATATGTGTAACCTCCTAATTCGTATCGCAAAAATGGAGAGAGGTGTCCAGCTGTGGGACATTAACAGATCGTTTTTGCTTTTATGTGGTTATGTTTGTGGGAAGAGTCTGTATTGAAGAAAAAAGAAAACACGTCTTTAAAAATCATCCTCCTGCCCTTATCCCAGTCTGAGTGAGGTCGGCACAATATGTTACAAACATGTTGTCAAATAATTCGGCTACGTATTTTACGACCGGCCGCCTGCCTGACGTCAACTTACCTTAGTCGTATTTTACGATCCCTCGGTAAGAAAGAGGGTGGTTCTACTCAGCCGGATACCATACGGTGGGTCAACTTTGTTTATTTTTATTGTTTAATAGGCGAGCGCTTCACTGTAATCATGCCTGATGGTAAGCTATGATACAGTCCAAGATGGAGTGCGCTTGACTAGACGATGCCTATTCACTCTAGCCTTAAAGATACCCATATCGTAGGTATTGGGAAAGATAGATGTCGGGAGAGAATTCCATTCCCTCGCGAAGCGCTGCGTGCGTCTTCGTGGGATATCGATAATATAAGGATGGAACTTCTCCCAGTGCCTAGTGGTGCGATGATAAAACGGTGAAGGTGGAATGAGGTCATGAAGTATCTGGGCACACCCTCCGAAATATATCTTGTAGAAAATCGATAGACAGGCAACCTTGTGCCAGTGTTGCAGACTCTGCAATTTAGCATTTGGCATCAACTTATCGTAGTCGCCTTTTACGACACCTCGGTAAGAAAGAGGGTGGTCTATTCTACTCAGCCGGATACCACACGGCATATACGTCTTTAAATGGTTTATAGAAGCAAGCGTTACTTTGCGGAATTCCATATTACAAGCAATATAACAGAACTAACTACTTTGCTATAATCCGCACGGGTTAAGTGAATGCATGCAAAGCCAATGTGTATGAAGCAGGCAAAATCTACGCACCTTATACATGCAGGACCAGCCACCACATGCACCCCAAGGCGCAATTCACCAGCAACAACGCACACAAAAGCAGCACACACACCCACCACCACAATCTCGACGACGAGTACTCCACGACAAAAATCGTACTGCAGTACGATTTTTGTCGTGGAGCCTATCCTCCTGATGATGCTTCGGTTTCGGGGCGAAACGATCGTCGAGATTGTGGTGGTGGGTGTGTGTGCTGCTTTTGTGTGCGTTGTTGCTGGTGAATTGCGCCTTGGGGTGCATGTGGTGGCTGGTCCTGCATGTATAAGGTGCGTAGATTTTGCCTGCTTCATACACATTGGCTTTGCATGCATTCACTTAACCCGTGCGGATTATAGCAAAGTAGTTAGTTCTGTTATATTGCTTGTAATATACGTCTTTATAAATATAAACACCAAATGATTTCTAATTACGCTGGTGTGAAAAGGCTTTATTCAGATCAATCAGAAGCGGTCGCGAGTGACAAACTGTTGTTTATAAGCACACATTAGTTAGCGTCGTGCAGTCCGTCTGTCACCGCGCTGCCCAAATAACCGCGCCGTCCACACAACTCAAACGACCGGGAGTTATCAATTACTGACGATGTTGGGGCCACGAACGCGGCAGTGCCTACGCTTGAATTCAAATTCAAATTCAAAATATTCTTTATTCAAGTAAACTTGTAAACAAGTGCTTTTGAATCGTCAACTTTACTTTACTGCTGGTTCGGAAAGCCGTCCTACCGAGAAGAGCCAGCAAGAAACTCGGTGGAGCTCTTTTAAAAAGAAGATTCTTAATACTAATTACATTTTGTCATAGCTATCCTGCACAAGGTCAAAGAGCAGCTATATCCACGCATTCTTATCATCAATGTAAGCCTCCACGGTATAATAGGCTTTCTGTATCAGCCTCTTTTTAACAGTATTTTTAAATTTCTGTAATGGCAAAGTTAAAATTGATTGTGGAATTTTGTTATAGAATCTTATACCCAAACCCACAAACGACTTATGTACTCTTACAAGGCGCAAAGCAGGAGCCGCAAGCTTATGTCGGTTCCTACTTTGTCTATTATATACATCGCCAATCTTTTTATAATTATGTATATTTTTATGCACAAAAATCAAATTTCTAAAAATATACTGTGAAGATAACGTAAGAATACCTGTTTCCTTAAACTTCTCTCGCAGGGACTCACGCGAATTCAAATTATAAATGCCACGTATGGCTCTTTTTTGCAATACAAAATGAATTCATCTTGAATGAATTCATCCGCAGATTTCTTTTGATTAGGAAAAAAAACCTCTTATAGGCCCCACCGCCAACGTGGCGAGTGGTAGGTATGTCGCACCGACTAAAAGAACCTGAGTGCTCCACCAATATATAACTCTCAACGAGATGCATACTTTCGCCGCTTTTCGGATTCGGCTATTTCCGCCGCAGCTCTTGACGACGTTTCTCTGATATGGGACGAGGCTAACGTATCAACACATATTGCGTTGCACATATCTTATGTGCAACGCAACATGTGTTGCGCTGTTTCTTTGAGAACGGGGACACGCTCTTGCCTGTCCCCGTTCTCAAAGAAACAGCGTCAAACTGTCTGGTCTCTTGCCATCATCTCTACTTATCCCCAAAGGCTCGAGAAGAACAGGAATGTCGATGGTGGAGGTTTGATGGTATCATTAAGAGAAACATGACTGAAAAGGCTACTAGAGCTCCTATGGCATGAAAGCCCGTGTATGCCAAAACTGTCTACATAATTTAAGTTAAATATAATTCTAAGAATGATTAAACTCTCTATGATATCCAATTAGTATCAGTTGTAGAGTTTGTCTGTCACAACGTTACCCAAATAACTACACGTCAAAGCGGGAATGCAAAACTACACAGTACTATCAATTACATAGCCGCTAGTCCATCAGCCACGAAACAGGCGTTTTATTAAGAAAATATTAATTATTGTTTCAATAGCGATACATAGATTATGCAAATTAGTTATGGACGATAATAAAGTGGTAAACTTTACTCAATCTATGCATATTATAAAACAAATTCCCCAAAAGCTATCTCTATGTATGTAATCGATTTCCTCATCACCTACTTAAGGGATTATCGTACCATTTTTACTTAAAAGATACTGCAATTCTTGAGGAAGGTTTAAATAAACAGTATATGACGATTTTAAGTTCAATTTTAAATTGACTGAAATATAACGCGGGAAAATTTTTGTGAAACGTTGATTTACTACGTTGAAATGGGATACTGTTAAAACAATTTTTGATGAGGGGTACAAAGTTAACAACTAACGAGTGTGACTGTGTGTTTAAAGGTGAAATAGATGTAAATAGTGGCCTTTCACGACTCGAACAATTATTATCTAATGATTGCTGTGATATCTAGGACGTATGGTGAAATGTTGTATGACGATTGTGTGCATCTTGCCGAGGTAAACAGATAACAGACGTTATAAGTTATAGAAATAAAAGATGGTTCCTCTTAAAGATGGTTCGGTTACAGGGCGAAGCGATCGTATATATTGTCGTAGTCAGTGTGTGTAGTGCTTATGTGGTGTGTAAGCTGGTCCCGACGTTTTGTGATACGTGTTGCGACTGGTCCTGCGTATAAAAGGTATGTGAACGTTCAGAACGTGTTCTGCTTCATACACTCAGGATTACATAGATTCTCTTAAATAACACGGATTATAGCAAAATAATTCTATGATAACTTCTGTACTATAGAATTTGGCAAACGCCCGCTTTTATAAATTATGTACATAAGCAGATGGCATCATTATCACCAATTTGTGAATTACAATATTATTAGTAGCAGACAAAGACTCTGAGCTTGTAGCCCAACCCATACTGGCGCAGTAAGCCCTAATTAGCGGGCGTTGCCAATTTAAGATCTTCAACTCGTCCGACGTCCTATTTCATCTCACTGCTGGCGTCTTCCCTTGACTCGGGGATACGGTGAAGACTAAAATGGACCATTTTTCGAAGACAGTTTTGCAATTCCAATTTCTCAACGTAATATCGGATGAAAAGACTAAGGCCTAATATCTCCTTATCTTATATCTTTGGAGATAAATGTTGGACTTCAAATCTACTATCATCTTCACACTGCGGGATATAGTCCTCTTCCAGATTTTTCCACATTACACGGTTCTGTACTGGTAGGTTCCATCGGCGCTCCAGTGCTTTTAGGTCCAGCGGGCTTTTTAGGTCGTCTGCCTACCTTGCAGGGGGTTTACATACGTTTTGTAGTTAAGGGCTTTTTAGATCGTCTGCCTACCTTGCAGGGGGCTTGCTTACGGTGCGTTTTATAGTATCGACATTCCATCACCATGGGACATCTACGCCTTCGTACTACGCGGACACAGCTTGGCGACATGCTGAACTATATAGGTAATTTTGGTTCTTCTATGAATATAGCACACATATTAGGAATAGACATAAGCTTGTGGCTCCTGCTTTACGCCTCGTAAAACTAGATAAGTCGTTTGTAGATTTGGTTATAAGATTCGATAATAAAATTCCGCAATCAATTTTAGCTTTTCCATTACAGCATTTTAAAGACACTGTTAAGAAGATGCTTATACAGAAAGCCTAGTAAATTGTTGAAGATTACTTACTTAGAAGATAAGTTTGCGTGGTTATAGTTACTCTTCGACCCTTTACATGACAGTAATGATTAAATATAACTAGCGATAAGAAGTATACTTTGAAAAGAGCAACCGCCTCGTTTCTGGCTGGCTCTTCTCAGTAGGGACAGCTTTCCGAACCAGTGGAAGAGCTGACGTCTCAAAAGCACTTGTTAACAAGTTTACTTGAATAAATAATATTTTGAATTGACACTTCAAGCACAGCACGCTCAATTGTCCGTTGGACCCAGAGAATTAGAATTACGTAGACTATTGTTACTTTAGACAGGTTAAACTAAACGTGGTATTAATTTAAGACCAATATCAGTATACTACCAGTTAACAAGCAAACAAGATTATCTCCTGGCGACATCAATTAACAGATTAACAGTTCGATCGGGTAAAGCAGATTACGCAAATGGACTTAGCTCATGTTAGCTATGGCTTGTAAATGTAAACACATTTTTTATTTAATTTATAGAATTAGGCGTTACTTTGCGGATATCCATAATACAAATGCTTTACGATTTTGTCGTGGAGTCTATCTCCTGATGATGCTTTGGTTGCGGGGCTAAACGGTTGTTGAGTTTGTGAACGTGTGTAGTGCTTGTGTATTGTGGTGGAAGTGGTGGAGGTTTGTGCATGTGTCGGGTATGAAAAAACGGATAGTCCACTGTATCGCGGATTATAGCAAAATAATTTTATTATTACTTTTGTATTATGGATCTCAACAAAGTAACGCCTAATTCTATAAATTATTTTGAGTTGAGTTGAGTTAAGAGCGACTATGGCCAAACAAAAAGCTCTGCTAACGTCGGGGAAATGGTCAAAAGGGTGTCGCCTGTAATTCGCAAACATATACACCTAGACACATAATTTGCACGACCGTAAGCTACCCTATTTGCACAATCTGTTTTGTACGATCAAATCTTTAATCCGTTAATTGATGTCCCAGCTTAGTCCAATTGGATAACTGTTTGTTATTTTCCGTTTAAATCATTTATTTTATTTTTAACTCGCCATAGCCACGACTTGTGAGAGCTGTGATAGCCCAGCGGTAAGACCGTGCGACTCTTTCAAGGGGAACACAAGTTCAACCCCGGGCAGGCACCAATGAGTTTTTCTATTAAAACTGATGTGTCTAATTGATAATTGCAATTTATGACACGCTTTTCGGTGAAGAAAAACATCGTGAGGAAACCTGCATATCTCTAGAGAATTCTGGAGATATGTGTAACCTACCAATCCGCATTGGAGCAGCGTGGTAGGTCTTAGCTCCAACCCTTCTCTCCAGAAACGAAGAGAGGAGGCCTATTCCCAGCAGTGGGATTGTAGCAGGCCGCTACTTTTAGCCACGACTTCGCTTCTACTTTAGGCGTTAAAACATTCCTAATTTTGATTTTTCAAAACCATATAAAAGCTTCTATTTAAATAAATTTGATCAGTATTGCTAGATTAGACGTGAAAGCGAAACAGACATTATAATATTAAGTACGACAGTTTTGAAATTATAGTCATTTTGATTTCAACAGTGACAATTTTGTCAAATGTAAAGTAAACTTTTTAATTAATGTTGTTATTATAAAATTATATCGGAGTAGCCATTATTTAAATTTTATTTTAAATTCAAATTTAAAATAGTCTTTATTTAATATTTGAGTAAACTTGGAAATAAGTGCTTTTGAATCGTCAAATCTACTGCTGGTTCGGAAAGCTGTTCCTACCGAGAAGAGCCAGCAAAAAACTCGGCGGTTGCTCTTTTCAAATAATTCTTACATCACATTACATACAGACAGACAGCTTTGAGGACTTTATTTTATAATAAGTAAAGATAGATAGTAAGACTATGGTTGCTTACTCCCTGTGCTGTTCGCTAACATTGACAAACCTCACGAATTTTCAACCGTCCAGATAAACGTAATATAAATTTCAAAGTTGGAACAACGAGTCAAATTAAAAAAAGGTTTTAACCAAATTTCATGTCCCTACTGTTAACCGTTGAGCAGTTTCTTTGTCGAAAGCTAATCTTGGCAACAGCATCAGGTCATGCTCATCTTAAACGTGCATTGCCACCGGGAAGTGGGTCAAATTTAACTTGGATCATCATTCTCCTACCCTTATCCCACTCTAAGTGGGATCGGCACAACATGTTACAAACCTGTTGTCATATGGTTTGGCTACGTATTTTACGACCGGCCGCCTGCCTGAAGTTAACTTACCTTAGTCGTCTTTTACCACACCTCGGTAAGGAAATGAGGGTGGTCTTTTCTATGCAGCCGGATACCACACGGTCGAATTTAACTTGCAAGAGTCATAAATACATTGCAAGATGAATAAAAGCTTTTTTTATAAAAAAAAACAAACTTTTCCTTTTAGTGAAATTTATTTTAATTAACAAGCAGTTCATTAAAACGTTATTTAAAACCCCTTTTAATATATCTCCATAACGGGTTAAGTGTCCCATAGATATAACATTTCGTAAATGGTCGTAAAATACCCCTCAGAATTCGTCACTAATTCATTTAGGACGTTTATGCTCCCGTGAATTTATTGTAGAATGGTACAAACATTTCACGTCTAGAACACAATTCAGTTTCAGAGGCGATTTATTTTCATAACAAGATGATGTAAAAATAGCGGACGTGAATTTATGATCTAGAGAAGGAGAAGGAGAACTATAAAGACGTAGAAACATTTATCCCAAACAGATTTGTGCAATGGCGATTGTTCAAGAATTTCTGGCGAATTTATTTTGCATTGCATTGGTGCATTGGAGCAGAGTGGTGGATCTAATTATCTCGCTATTCGCTTCAATAATAAAATTCCTCAATCCATTCTAGACAAGTGTACAGAAAGATTCAAATTAAGTGTAAAAAATATGCTTATACGTAAAGCATATTACAAAATTGAAGATCATTTGGATGATAAGAAAGCCTGGATTTGAAAATCCCTTCAGCTTCATACAAGAAAGCGGTTTAATAATGTAAAATTGAAAATATTTAAAAGATTGACCGCCGAGTTTTTTGCTGGTTCTTCTTGGTAAGAGCAACATTCCGAACCAGTTCATTAATCATAAAGATGCTTGACGATTCAAAAGTGCCTGAAATGGTTTATTTGAATAAAGATTATTTTGATTTGATTTGATTTGATTACCCTAACCCTTCCCTCACTAAAATAAGTAAGCTTTTGCCCAGCAGTGAAATCTTAAGAGCCCTATAAAAATATTAAAAACTGAATTTCAAATAAAAAGATGTAAATAAAAATGCCTAGATTTAATATTCCAGCCTATTAAGAATAAAGACGATTCCAATGTCTCTCTCAATATTTGAAATAAGCTATTCGACAATATAGTATTTGTCATCAAAGCTATTTGAACATGGGATTGCAGTTGAGATTCCATAAATGTAAGGCGATGCATATTCTCAGTATCCCATTTTAGCATTAACATGATTGACATAGGATTCATAATCGATTGACGATATAAAAACAATTATTGTCTCCAATATGTTGTCATGGTTACGTCACGGACAAAAACAATAATAACTCTGTAGCTGAATGAATTCTTAACGCCTAAGTATTAAGATAGAAAATTCTTTACCAAATGTGCAGGATTATATTGGTGAACGAAGTACAGATACTGGACACTGCATTCAAAGTTTGCAACAAATCGAAGGGGACTTAAGTACTATTTGAATTGTCTACGAGGATCGCAATGGCGTTTCGATGTTTTTTACCCCCTTTTATCACATTACAATGTCTGAGCCTCTGCCGTCGTTGACGAAGTATTGGTCACAGATTTTGTAGTGAGTGAGATCTAAAAAAATATATTTGACTTTTAGAATAGCAGATAAAAAAGGCGGTCTTTTACAATCATATGATATGTTATTGCATTGCGTGCCGTGTGGTATCCGGCTGAGTAGAATAGACCACCCTCATTACTTACAGAGGTTGACGTCAGGCAGGCGGCCGTGAAATACCTAGCCAAACCCTGTTACAACATGGATAAAATATAATTGATTATTGTGACTCCTAGCATTATTTATAACGGTTTTTTGATTTTAATTTAATTGCGTGACAAAGTTGCTATGGACGCCAATAGGCTGCTCAGCTACATGCCAAAATACACAAACATGACAATTTATTTCTTAACGAAACAGCAGGCGCAGGCCATTTTCGCCACACGATAGATGATACTTGCTCTCATACACCGCGCCAGCGGTCTACTCTCCTTCCCTCTTATGATCGGGAAACGTCACCTGACGCGCGTTTATCATTTCTTACCCGTTCCAACGCCGTTTAAGAAGTTTTTACTTCAAAAATAGTATTGATTGTTTTTTTGCAACTTTGCACTTTTATTGTAATGCTTGAGTAATACGCGTCCAAGGCTGTAAAATTAAATGATTATAAAGAAGGTGTAACACACAAATGCGTTCGCTCAAGATATTGTTAATCTTTTTCTTTATTATCTGTTTTTGTCACAAATACGGAATTATTTAAATCTGGTATATAAATTAGGTGTACGAAATTTCTTAATTGCAGCTACAGCGTATTAGATGTAAAGCGATACAGACAGTTCGCGTTCGTAATATTTGTGTAAATGTTATAGCAAAATATCCCTGGTAGATATAACATCTCAACAATTTCGTCATATTTCAACGACGAATTATAAAAACCTGAAAAGAATTTGATTTTGAAGAATATGCAAGTTGAATCGTCAACATCTACTGCTGGTTCGGAAAGCTGTTACTACCGAGAAGGGCCAGCAAGAAACTCTGCGGTTGCTCTTTTCAAAGTATAAATTCTTATCACCAGTTACATTTAGTAATTACTGTCTTGTACAGGGTCGAAGAGTAGCTATATCCACGCATTCTTATCGTTTAAGTAATCCTCAATAGTATAGTAGGCTTTCTGTATTAGCCTTAATAGTATTTTTAAACTGCTGTAACAGGTAAAGTTTAAGTAGATTGCGGAATTTTATTATAGAATCTTACTCGTATACCCAAACCCACAAACGACTTATGTAATTCTGCAAGGCGCAGAGCAGGAACCGCAAGCTTATGTCGGTTCCTACTTTGTCTATTATATACATCGTCAATTTTTTTTGTACAACAAGTGCTTTATATGATATATCCAAGTCCCATACACGTCGCCCTAAGCCGTGGTCCGATCTCACAGGAGGCACCCTTAGCACGACTTTCCCCGTCGCTAGTAGAGCTTGTGCGCGCTAATCTTCAAGTTTCTTATTTCGACCAAGCTTCTGTGCTCCCTAGTCCCACCGTAAAAGCTATTAGGGCTCAAGCAAACACTCACTTTGATAAATAAAATGTGTGATAAATAGCATAGAAAGTACGCCGCAAGCGCATGCAACGTTTAGTTTGATAAATGATTCTCCTTGCTTAATACGGGACATAAATACGGACAGCGTGTATTCCGTTTCGTTCACGGATGTCTTAATAAATTCACTGCAGCATTCTCGGAAATGTATAATATACGACGCCCGGCGTCGCTCGGGTATGACGGTGCTACCGCCAGAATTTAAGGCAATAAATAACATTGAAACAAAACAATTATATAACGGAAGAGAGCGGTTTTTTATTAGTTTCCTAATGAACCGCGCTTTAGATAAAGAGAAGTATTTGAAGGAAATTCCGGATCGTGTATACGAGAATATACAATGAGCAATTAGTTTTTTTTTAGTTCATACTTCCACAGATGGCGAAGGTTCTATATTTGTGTTGACGCAATCGTTTAGAAATTGCAATAATTTAAATATACAAAAAATGTGTAATTAAGTTGTATATAATATTGAATTCGAAGGCGACTTAGGTAAGTCGTCCCGCCGTGTGGTATCCGGTTGAGTAGAATAGACCCCCTCATTTCTTGCCGAGGTGTCGTAAATGGCGAGTAAGGTAAGTTGACGTCAAGCAGGCGGGCGGACGCGTAAGGAATTATTTTTGTTGTGTGATTAACTTTACATTGTGTATTAGACATTGGAAAATGATGTAGGCTGCTCGTGACAAATATTCAATGCAAAAGTCGTGCCCTAATATTCAAATTCAAAATATTCTTCATTCAAGTTAACTTGTAAACAAGTGCTTTTGAACCGTCAACTCTATTGCTGGTTCGGAAAGCTGCAGGCCTACCGTAAACTCTTATTGCCACTCAATTGAGAAGAGCCAGCAAGAAAATCGGCGATTGTTTTTTTTAAAATATAATTCATAAAACTAGTTACAGGGCAGATATATCCACACATTCCTATCTTCTAAGTTATTTTCAACACTAAACAGGCTCTCTGTATCAGCCTCTTTTTAACAGTATTTTTAAACTGCTATAATGGCAAGGCTAAAATTGATTGATTGATTGATAATATGTTTAAATAACTTAACGATGCCCAAAAATAAGGTCTCCCCAAAAATTCGTCCAGATATCTTGAGAGCAAGTCGTAATAACTTAGAGGGACGGCCGTTCGGAATTTTCCGGTGAAATTGGGAACAATCGTCTAATTTACACTTCTGTTCTGGACATTTTTTGGACAATCAAAATTTAATTAAATCCGTATTAGCGAGGACTGTTGGACTCCTACTTTTTCTTTTTCCTGCTCCCACAGAACAAATTAAAAGCAAGAGTTAAAATTTTGTTTAAAACGTTTTTGTGACGAATTTTTATGGTTCAGATTTCGGATTCGTTAGAATTAACTGACACTACGTTCCATTCGACGACTTCTCGTTTCATGTTAAAATAGTATGAAACTAGTCTGACACGTTCTTAATTTTATAAAAATTTTGGGAAATCCATACTAATATTCCAAATGCTAAAGTCTGTCTGAAAACGTAACAACGTTTTCACGGCCAATCCACTGAACCAATACCGATGAAATTTAGCACAATTATTCCTTGTACACCGGGGTAACATATAGGCTATAGAAATCCTGTTAAATCAACAGGATTTTTTTATGGTTTTGTTAAAATGTTTTTCAATGCAAATGATTCACTGATTAGCAGTAATACTACGATGGAGACCAAATTTTGTAGACGTTTCGAGTAGCGGAATCTTTGCAATAGGAACTGCAATTTAAACCTCCCGGATCGATTTGATTTTTGTGATGCTGATATTGGAAGGGTTGTAATGCGACAGAAGCTAACGGAAGCTTTATTCCAAGACTTCCGACAAATATATCGCAAGCTTAATATCAAAGTCAAGTGGTGAAATTAGGCTTAATTGAGTTAGATACGTTGAAATCCTTATTTCAATGCTATTTATGAAATCACGTTACGAAATATAAAAAAAAAACTAGATTTTTCTTGCTCTTCCAAGTCAATTGTCTATCAACTCTTTTTAATTTTTACTTTAATACTAATATACGCAATAACCATCATCCATCCGTTCCCCATTCTCCTGAATTATTATAGCATTCAAGGAACTTCAAAATATTGATATAAAATATAAAGCCAGTATTCAACCATATGTTGCAATTTGTTATTTATAATTTTGCTAGCACCATTTGACGGTACGAAAGCGCAACAAATATTTTATTTTACCACATAAATGATAATACTTTTATACTGAAAAATTAAAGCATTTCGTGCAAAATTATTAAATCATTTTCTCAATCTAAACATTACAAATATCATAAATGCACAACGTTAATAATTGAATATTAAAAATTTTAATAGTGAAAACTTGAGTTTTCACTTCTGCCGGCACTCCCAGAGTACAACCTTTTTAAAAAAAAATAGGAGAAAGATTTTATACCTCTAGAAACTAATACCAAATAACGAATATCGCAAGACTTATTTTGATATTCCTCCAGTAGATTCAAACCATGTGTCATACATATGTCAGAATACGTCTAATTGGCAACAGGCGCGCCACTCATGCGCAATCAGTATCGAATTTAAAGGAAACAAGAACTGAAATATCCGACTCGATTTATTGCGTATAGAATGCTCCATACAAACGGGCGATTTATTTAAGTAATTGCTCAGTTATATTGGATGTTTTCGTTCATTAAAATTGATTAACGTATCGAGGCCGGTCAGTGGACGTTGGGAATTGGACGACGAATATTTTAAATTGACAGACGCTTAGCAATGGATATTTGCTGGTTGTATTTTGGATTCTTATCGCAGAATTATGATGAAAATCTAGTGTCAGAAGACAATTTGTTTAAACTAATGTTCATGTAATATTTGCTTATGGCGACGACAGATGACGCTAATGGTACATTGCAACACGCTATAGAGTGTTGTTTGTAATTGTAAATTCAAATTCAAAATATTCTTTATTCAAGTAAACTTGTAAACAAGTGCTTTTGAATCGTCAACTTTACTGCTGGTTCGGAAAGCTGTTCCTCCCGAGAAGAACCAGCAAGAAACTCAGCGGTTGCTCTTTTTAAAATATAAATCTTAAAACTAGTTACATTTATTTATTACTGTCTTGTACAGGGTAGAAGTGGACCTATATCCACTCATCCTTATCATCTAAGTAATCTTCAACAGTAAGAAGGCTTTCTGTATCAGCCTCTTTATAACAGTGATTTTAAATTGCTGTAATGGCATGGCCAAAATTGATTTCGGAATTTTATTATAGAATCTTATACCCAAACCCACAAACGATTTACGTACTTTTGCTAGGCGCAAAGCAGGAGTCGCAAGCTTATGTCGGTTCCTACTTTGTCTATTATATACATCACCTATCGTTTTATAATTCTTTATATTTTTATGTACAGAAATTACATTGTTTAAAATACCATATACACAATCGTTTTTACCACTAACCCCAAGGAACCACACCTACTTTAGAGTGATCAGTGATCGAATAAAGATATTAGTACTCAGTGCTGTGTTTCATTTATAGGACCTAGGTTCGGGATAGTGTTTCTCCACAATCCATGCGATATTGAATCTACAAAATCAATTTCAACTTTGCAGGAGTTTAAAATAACTATTAAAAGGAAGTAAATACGGAGAGTGTACTATATTATTGAAAAGTAACGGCTTTTATAACAGCTGGACATAGCGTTCTCTCCCGTTTTTGGAGAAAAGGATTGGAACTAAGACCTAACACGCTGCTCCAATGCGTACTGGTGGGTTACACATATCCCCAAAATTCCCTACGGATAATATGATGGTTAACTCATGATGTTTTTCTTCACCGAAAAGCGTGTGATAAATTGCAAGTATTAATTACACACACAAGTTTTTTAAAGAGAAAAACTCATTGGTGCCTGTACGAGGTTTGAACCCGTGATCGTCTACCTAGAGTCGACTAGCACGGTCTCACCGCTGGGTTATCACAGCTTAATATCATACAATTTTTTATATAAATTATAATATTTAAATACATATAAGCTATGTGGTATCCGGCAGAATAGAATAGACCACCCTCCTTTTTTACCGAGGTGTCGTAATAGGCGACTAAGGCAAGTTGACGTCAGGCAGGCGGCCGGTCGTAAAATACGTAGCCAAATCATATGACAGCCCACTCAGAGTGGGATAAGGGCAGGAGAATGATGATGAATACTTAAATACATATATACAAGCGTACTTGAACCACCAACAATTTTTTTTTTAGAAAATGTTGGTCTCGTTGGGCATCGAATTCGCGACCCACGGAGCTGAAAGTAGGGTTATACTGCGCCAACGGGCCAGTCTAACAGACTGTACAAAGTAAATCCTGAGTATAAAAACGCTGGTGGCCGCATCGCGAGTCACGATTGTCAACAGTATTAGCATTTCTCACGTGAATTTGACAGAGAACAGTCTCAGCTATGTTAATAGACTTGTAATAGCAAAGAAATGAGTTGCCACTTTGCATAATCCGTAAGTGACGGGTGACATCACGATACGTTCACGTTGTCTTCATACGTCATTTTTAACGTACAGATATTATTTCGGCCGATTAAAATAGGGGTGCAAAAAATCCAAGAAAGCCTACAATTTGCATAAATATTTATGTGGACACCTTGTTAAGACCCCAACGATCAGTCTTGATGAACATTTACGTAATTGTTTTTTCTCAAAAATGGTTAGTTTTATGTGAAAAGTGTAAGTAGAACTTTTGTAGATAATTGCATGATCTACAATTTTTATCTGACATACTGACTTTTTTATCATAAAACTAAAGCTTTGCTGAAAAATCCAAGGAACCCATTTTTGCCATCATTGACTATGAATTAAATTTTTTGCAGACGGGATCGATGACGACTTTTCATAATTTCATAACAATCGCTCTAATGTATGTAAACTTTTAGCTTTCTGAGAATTTGTACAATGTCTAAGCTGACTGGATTATATATGATGTTCACACACTATGCCGAATAATGGTGGAACAGATAAAATAAATGAGAGTCAATTACTTCGAGATGTATTAAACGAGATAAAGAGGTGCTTGACTTCCAGAGAAATAGTGTAGCGGATTTTAAAAAAAATAAAATTACAGCTAAACATTGCCATGAATGTCATGTCATTCAATGTCAATTTTACGTGCACACTAAGTTCTAAGACTTATCGTTAAAGGCTTATACACCATTAGCAATTATGATCAATGATAAGTAAATAATTAATAAAACATTACTATATACTACTAGAATATAATTTGGAAATGTCCGAATGAATAATAATGATGAATTTAATGAGGAAAGTAACAAAACGGAATTTTGTACTATGGCAGTGAAATACATTTTTTGGAAACTTCGTTGAGAATCAGGTTGAGCTAGATTATTGTAGTTATTTCTTAAAGAGTACTGTATGCAGAATTGGACGACGATCGCTAGAAAATAAGATGAAACTTTTAAAATCTTAAAATTTGAAGTGATTGTTCATGAGCAATAGATATATAGCAATAAATTATTTAATATTAGCCCACGCTATCGAGTGTGCAATTAAAATAGTATAAGGCGAACAAATTTAAAGTAGAGTAAGAGTAGCCTGTCCGATCATAGTCCTCCTCGACATTTCGTATTAAGCTGAGGTTCGGCCTCATAGTCATCTAAAGGTTGCCTTCTTTAAGGCGACGTTTCTCAATGATGTTACGACTCTCTCCTGAGTCTCGCCTCACCACAACCCCGGCGATGCTTCTGCGTTCGCCCGTTATCTCCCAGTGACACTGTAAAAGCCACTTTGGCTAACAGCATATTGTCATTTTCCGAAAAAAAACGTAAGAGTAGGAACTAATTAATTCCACCATGGTTCGGTTGTCACAAGGTCTTTTATTTATTCTTGTGATATTGCCCGGTCTTACACACCAGGAGGGTCGGTATTTTACAGTGAGAAATATTTAATTATTTGAGTATAAGGCTTCTTTTAGCTTGACACTTTAGCTTAAGTAAAGAATTTTTCTTTAAAGTTTCATACTACCATATTAAAAACGGAAGAGTGTTTTGGTAAATGCGAAAATGAAAAAAATCGTTAACGAACAACGAAAACAGTCTATAAAATTTCGTACCAAAAGGACATTAGCAGTCACGTCAAACAAAATTAAACTCTAATATTAAAGCATTAGAAGATATAGTAACAGCAGAACAAAGGTAGCGATTTGATAACGGTCGAACAGTGATGTGTGACAAGTTGGTTGTTGGTTTTTGTTTCTATTGGTCATTGGCATGTTTTGCCCGGAGGCTGTTTGTAACACGTGGGAGTGACTGTATTCAAATAAAAAACCGAGACTTTAATAGTACGCATTAGCTTGTTGAGGCCTCAAAGAAGCTCAATAATCTCGCAAACCAGTTGGTTCATTAAAGAATAGAGACTGAAGAAGCAGATTCTTCTGTTGTGAAGCAGATGTGAGAAGATATAAACACTGAGGGAGGCACTGGGTTTTTTTTTCTTATTAATTGGTAATGGTGATTTACAAGCAAATAAATTCTTTTTTACAAAAGTAATACTAAAATTATTTTTCTGTAATCGCGATAAAGTAAATAAGAAATATATATAATGCCAAATGTAGAGTGGACTATTTTCATGCCTGAAACATGCAGCATTGGTTAAAATACATGCATAAAACCTCCACCACCCCCACCAAATTACAAACACACACACTATCACAAACTCAACAATCGTTTCGACTCGTAACTTATACGGTTCGGGGGTTGAACCATTTATTTTATTTTGTCTCCGAACACTTGTTACATTAATTTATAGAATTAGGCGTTACTTTGCGGAGATCCATAATACAAAAGTAATAATAAAATTATTTTGCTATAATCCGCGATACAGTAAATAGAAAATATATATAGTGTTTAATGTATAGTGGATTATTAGTATTTTCATACCCGATACGTGCAGGATTCGTAAAAGCACATGCACAAACCTCCACCACTTCCACCAAAATACACAAGCACTACACAGTTTCACTATCACAAACTCAACAATCGTTTCGCCCCGCAACCGAGGCATCATCAGGAGATAGACTCCACGACGGAGAGTGGACTTTATACTGATAATCCACTATACATTAAACACTATATATATTTTCTATTTACTGTATCGCGGATTATAGCAAAATAATTTTATTATTACTTTTGCACTTGTTACATTCTTGAGTTGGAAACATTTATGTGATCGTTAATGAGGGTGTTATTGTTATGTTTAATTATCTCAAGGTGTTCCAATATATTGAGTCGGAGACTTTTGTCACCGGTGTGCAGAATTTTGATGCAATGATCATTAGGAACTTTATGAACTTAGTAGTCTAACAGACTTAATAGCAAATTGGGATGACGTGTAACTGTTGCTATGTGTTTGAGTCTATTACGTCGTTATTGAGTCGTTTACGTCTTTACTTTAAGTTTAAATGAATGTCAGTGGCAATAAATAGTAAAGAGATAAGGACGCGTTTCATTTTTATTGATAGAGGAAAATAAACTTAAAATACACAACCACCATGGTTTTCTACTCTGGGTAGACTCCAATGAGTTTTTCTTTTAAACCTTGTATGTCTAATTTATATTAATAATTTATACCGCTTTTCGCTGCGTTTAAATAAATTTTAAAAAATCCTTTATTTATTCGGTACCATCAAAGTTATCGAACTTAATAATGCAAGGCATTATTATAGAATTCTATTTGTTTTGAACGTTAGAGAGTTTGTATTGCCATGGGGGGACGGTTAATTTCCTTGGGAAAACAAGGGTCGATACAGGGGAAATAAATTTTTCAAACGAACTATGCCTTGAGCGTTTTCCTTTACTTTTCCAAGAAGTTTTTGCTTCACTTATTATAGACTTAATCGAGGATACGGGGCAATCCGTAGAATGTGAATTGGGCGATATAGCTTAAAAAATCATTGGGAAAATTAAGTGACGATAGGCAGTGAAACCATACTACGGCTACTCACCTACTCATGCAAGCTGTTCGCTATAAAACAGTAAGTAAAGTAAAGTAATTCCCTGTTACTATTCCCACTGGACAAAGGTCTCTTCTCTCCGTTTTTGAAGAAAAGGATTGGGGCGAAGACCTATTACGCTGCTCCAATGCAGATTCCTAAGTTACACATATACCTAGAATTCTCTAAAGATATAAAGGTTGTATGTTTTCTTGATGAACATAAAAACTCATTGGTGCCTGTCTGGGTTTTGAAAACGTGACCCCTCGAAAGAGTCGCAAGGTCTCAGGGCTGGGGTATCACAGCTCCATTCCCTATATACATCCCACGAACTCTCTAAACAAATGAAGGTTTTTGACGATATTTTATATTTTCAGAAATCGCATTATTTTAAATATCAATTAGGCCAAACTTCATGCTGACGAGGGTGTAGACGTGATGCGTTCAGTATTCCTATACTCTCATCACCAAGCAGCAAGGTGGAATACCATGAGGTTTTAACCGGTAGGAGTCCGGCGTAACTGCTTTCACCCCCACGGAATGCAGTACCCATGAAGGATTTCCTCATATAAAAAGGCCAAAGTTTACATTGAAAACCTATAAGTTTGTACCCAAGTGTCGCGCGCTCTTTAAACATTTTACCATTACAGCTTATGTGATTTATAAGTGGTAATATAATCTATAATCTAGTAACATGATCTTTAAATGTCATCTCATTATCGATATACGATTATCGTTTCAATCGCTAGGTGATAAGGATTACAATTGCTTAAACAAATACGTCATAATTTCTGGAAAACTAATTAGACGGATCCAAAGCTGTTCCAGCCATAACGCTCAGATTTTATGAGTTATGTGCGATTCGGGGAACGAAAATACAAAATTTTACACGCTTTCTAGGAATCCTTAATGGTCGCGGTGTATACAGAGCGAAATTTCCTTGAGAATATAATTAACTAACCACGCCCGCATCTGCGATACAAGTAGAGTTACCATTACATAGAGTAGGGGAAACCGTAGTCTGACGTGTAAGTGAGTGTCGCAAGTACCAATGAAGATGGGATGGGAAGATGAAAGTCCACCGTGTGGTATCCCGCTGAGTAGAATAGACCACCCTTATTTCTTACCGAGGTGTCGTAACAGGCGACTGAGCTAATTTCACTCACCGTGTGGTATCCAGCTGAGTAGAATAGACCACCCTCATTTCTTACCGAGGTCTCGTTGAAAGCACACAAGTACACCAAACCACCACTAAAATGTCTACTATCGTTTCGCCCCAAAACCGAAGCATCATCAGGAGGATAGGCTCCACGACAAAATCCTACTGCACGATTTTACTACTTGTAAAATTCGTGTGGATTAAAGAAAAAGTGAGCTGTGATTGCCCAGCGGTGAGACCGTGCGACTCTTTCGAGGGGAACACGAGTCCAAACCCGGGCAGGCACCAATGAGTTTTTCTATTAAAACTCATGTGTCTAATTGATAATTGCAATTTATCACACGCTTTTCGGTGAAGGAAAACATCGTGAGGAAACCTGCATATCTCTAGAGAATTCTGGAGATATGTGTAACCTACCAATCCGCATTGGAGCAGTGTGGTAGGTCTTAGCTCCAACCCTTCTCTCCAGAAACGGAGAGTGGAGGCCTATTCCCAGCAGTTGGATTGTAACAGGCCGCTACTTTACTTTTATAGAAAAGTAGTTCTGTTATAGCTTCTGTAATATGGAATTCCTCAAAGTAACGCCTGCTTGTATCATTCATTTGCTATGCACAAATCATGACGCATTAAAAGTATTGTTTATCATACGGCAAGTCTTGGAAAGGACCTAAATAATGAAAACGGACACCGCCTATTCCATGTTTACGATTGTCGTAAAAATATAGCTCGATGGCTTTATTAAGAATTTAATTTTCGCTTCAAAAGGTGTATATCATCTCAGCCGTAAAATAAAATTTGTTATGAATGATATTAACAAATAGTTTACGAGTATGAGTACGATTTGTTATATGCCGCGTATTTTGACCGACATAACTTTCTCATTGTTCTATAGGGTTAATACAAACTGATAAGATGTATGAAAAAATATGTAGCTTTAACTTATGTCCATTCCTACTTTGTTTATTATAAACTAGAAATACGTGCGGCTTCGCCCGCATGAAATTCAGTGTTTAGCATGTTATAGTCACTCGAGTCTCGCATGAGACTGGCTCTCTGATACCCGACACCGCTTTTTATACCTGTTTCCCCTTCTAAACTACAATCGACACACTATATTACAAGCAATATAACAGAACTAACTACTTTGCTATAATCCGCACGGGTTAAGTGAATGCATGCAAAGCCAATGTGTATGAAGCAGGCAAAAGCTACGTACCTTATACATGCAGGACAAGCCACCACATGCACCCCAAGGCGCAATTCACCAGCAACAACGCACACAAAAGCAGCACACACACCCACCACCACAATCTCGACGATCGTTTCGCCCCGAAACCTAAGCATCATCAAGAGGATAGGCTCCACGACAAAAATCGTAATGCGCCGCGCTACCCATACAAGCAGTCTTAAATTTCCCGGAATCGAACCGCAAAACTTCGGTCAGTCTGACCTACATATGTACCGTTGCACTCAGGACAATCTATTTTATAAACCCCAGATTTTTTACCCTTATCTAATATATCTTTATTTTTACACAACAAACTACGAAGCGATTGGTTAGTTTGAAAAGAGAGTTTAGTACCCGATTTTGATTTAAATATATTTGCCACTCGATCTGTTAATTTTCCAAAATAAGTCAGACTGGCTTTATAATTAGTTTTATTAAAAGATGGTACCGCATGTGATGTATGTTATCTGTCACTTGTCCGTGGCACTCCCCTTCTTCCGTGGAACGCGATTGTAATGGCTGTGTGCTGCTGTGTGCTAATAAATTTAATAAGTTACAAGTCTACAGAATATTATTTCCCAAGTAGAAAAACCCCAGACGCAACAAAACTGGCGACGAGGATTGAATTTTTATATGGGAAATCTATATCTAAATCAATATTGCAAAATTGTACTTCGATATTAACATTCCACAATGGCGTCTGCAGGGCGTATCTATTTAGGAAATATTGACTACGAGGAGAATGAGAAAATAAGTGAGTATATTGAAAGATTCGAAATATTTGTAGAATGCAACGAAATTGATGATAAAAAGAAAAAAACAGTATTTTTAACAGTAATTGGTTCGAAATTGTACAGCTTGTTGAAAAATTTGTGTACGCCATCTTGCCCTAAGGACAAAACGTATTCACAATTGAAAAATATTTTATTAAACCATTTAGAACCTAAACCAAATACAATAACAGAAAGATACAAATTTAATGAAAGAATTCAATTACCAAACGAATCTATTAATAACTATTTGACAGAACTAAAAAAATTATCACGGCATTGTCATTATGGAGAAAATTTAGGTGAACAAATAAGAGATAAATTCATATGTGGTATATTAAACGAGAAAATCAAACAAAGAATATTAAATGAGACCGATTTGACTTTGGAAAGAGCATATAACATAGCTATACAGATGGAAAAAACAGAAACAGATGTACAAATAATGACTACAAAAATAAATAAAATAACTGTGGCATCTAGGAAGACTTTCAACAGGGAAAGGGGAACAGGACAACAGGAAGGCAGGAAAATAAAGTGCATGTGTTGTGGAAAAGAAGGGCATTTAAAGGAAAAGTGTTGGTTTAAAACGAGGAAATGTCGCATATGTGGAAAAGTGGGTCATTTAAGATTTGTGTGCAGGAACACTAATCCAAAATACAAGAACAGGAAACAAAATCATTATATACACAAAGAGAATCACCAGGATGATGAAATAATAGAGGACATACACAATCTATTTGTTTTGAACGAGGACACTCATCTATCACCATATAAGTTAGATTTAGAGGTAAATAATAATAAAATATCATTCGAAATTGATACAGGAGCTGCTATAAGTGTAATTAGTCAAAATTTAAAGGATAAATATTTCAAAAACTGTCAAATATATAAGTGTAATATTAAACTTAAATCTTATGTTAACAACTTAATTACTCCTGTGGGATTTATTTGTGTGGATATATTGTTTAATAATGTAATCATAAAAGCAAATTTGTATATCATCGAGAACGGTGGACCTCCTTTACTGGGGAGAGATCTTTTAAAAAAGTTAAATATTAAAATATTCGATTTGAATTCATTGAACTGTGAAAAAATAAAAACTGTGTTAGTGAATAAGTTTCCTGAAGTATTTAGTTCAGAGTTAGGCACTTATAAGGGTGAAAAGGTAAATTTGATATTAAAAGAAAATGTGACACCTAAATATTTTAAGGCTAGACCATTACCATTTAGTATGAAAAAATTAGTTGAAGAGGAAATAAATAGGTTGGTTAGTCAAGATGTGTTAAGTCCGGTTAAATATAGTGAGTGGGCAACACCAATTGTACCTGTATTAAAGGAAACGGGTAAATTAAGAGTGTGTGGTGATTTTAAGGTCACTATTAATAAGTATTTAGAGGATGATCAGTATCCTATACCTAGAATTGAAGATCTTTTTGTAAACTTAAATAAGGGAAAGAAATTTTCAAGGGTTGACTTAGCTCATGCATATCAACAATTACTTTTAACTGAGGAAGCTAAAAAGTTAGTTTGTATAAATACTCACCTGGGTTTATATCAGTATAATAGATTACCTTTTGGTGTGAAAATAGCTCCAAACATATTTCAACATGTGATGGATCAGTTATTTGGTTCTAGAGAGGGAATAGCTGTGTTTATGGATGATGTAGTTATTACAGGGAGAGATGAGCAGGAACATTATGAAAATTTATTATTTGTTTTTAATAGACTAAAAGAAACTGGACTAACAATTAGTGTGGATAAATGTATATTTTTTGCTGAAAGTATAAATTACTTGGGTTATATTTTGTCCAAAGACGGGTTACACCCTGATCCGAGGAAGGTGGATGCTATAGTTCAAGCTCCAAACCCCACAAATGTTACCGAACTTAAATCATTTCTTGGTTTAGTTAATTATTATATGAAATTCTTACCTAATGTGTCTACAGTACTAGCACCATTATATTGTTTGTTAAAAAAAGAAAGTAAATTTATTTGGAATCAAAAGTGTAAAGAGGCTTTTGAGGCTGTAAAAAAAATGATGGTTTCATCGCATATTTTATCTCATTATGATTCTTCTTTTGATTTATATTTAGCATGTGATGCAAGTGCTTATGGGCTAGGTGCAATTTTATCTCAGAAAAAGAATGGTATTGAAAGACCTATTGCTTTTATGTCAAGAACATTAAATGAGGCAGAGAAAAAATATAGTCAAATTGATAAGGAAGCTCTCGCTTTAATTTTTGGAGTTACAAAATTCAATCAATACTTATGGGGTCGTAAATTTACATTAATAACAGATTCAAAGCCATTAGTAAATATATTTGGTCCTAAAAAGGGTATACCACCTATAGCTGCTAGTAGACTTCAGCGATATGCACTATTGTTAACAGGTTATGATTATAATATAGTATATGTTAAATCGGATAAAAATAATGCTGATGCATTGTCAAGGTTACCACTGGAAAGAGTGGAATGTCAGAGTAAAAATGAGTATTCTTATTTAAATTTTTTGAATGATAATGTTAGTTTACCTATTGATTGTAAACAGATAAGAGAAGAAATTGCTTGTGATTCAATATTATGTACTGTACAAAATTTTATAAATGGTGGATGGCCAAATCATATAGCTGATGATAAAATTAAACCTTACTTTTATAAACGTGAACAATTAACGGTAGAACAAGGAATTATTATGTATGGTTATAGAGTTGTTATACCTCACAAATTAATATCTCAAATTTTACATGAACTTCATTCAACTCATTTAGGTGTGGTTAAAATGAAAAGTATAGCCAGAAGTTATTTCTGGTGGCCTTCAATAGATAAGGATATAGAATTATTGGCAAATAGTTGTTCTGCATGTATTTCTGAAAGACCAAATCCTCATAAAGTAAATGTACATGTATGGGAATATCCAAAACCTTGGTCTCGATTACATATTGATTATTTAGGTCCATTATATGGTAAATATTATTTTGTATTAGAGTGTGCACATACAAAATGGATTGAAGTAGAAGAGGTAAATTCAACTTCAGCTAATCAAGTAATTAAAATTCTTAAGAAATTATTTTGTACTTTTGGTTATCCAGACTTAATAGTCAGTGACAATGGTCCTCCATTTCATTCAATGGAATTTACATTATTTTTGAAAAGTTGTGGTATAAAACAGTCATTTTCACCGCCTTATAATCCATCAACAAATGGATTAGCAGAGAGTGCAGTTAAATTAATTAAAAAATGCATTAAAAAAGCAATGTATGAAAAGAAAAATATAAATGATTGTATAAATTATTTTTTATTAATGTATAGAAATTGTAAACATTTAACAACAGGGGAAAGTCCAGCTTACTTAATGTTTAAGAGAAATTTAAAAAATAAATTTAATTTGTTAAAACCATGTACTGAAAATTATGTTCAGAGTAAGCAGGACATACAAAAAAGATATGCAAGGGGAAGTGGTTTAAGAGAATTATATATAGGAAAATCAGTGTTAGCTAAAGATTATAGAAGTAATAGTAATAGATGGACTGAAGGAGTTGTATATAAGAAACTTGGTCCTGTAACATGCTTAGTTAAATTAAATGATACTGGTATTATTTGGAAAAGACATATAAATCAATTATTAGATAACAAAATAAATAAAGAATATACTAAACCATTTTCAGTTATTAACAGTGATATAAATAATAAAAATCAGAACTCAAATTTTGTAAATGATTCTATGAATTCTGTTCAAGAATCAAATAATGTTTGTTCAAAAGATTTAGTGTACAAAAGTGATTGTATTGAAGGTGAGATTTTGCCTTCTGTTGAAGAAAACATATTAGAAAAATCTCCTACTAAAACCATGACTACTTCACAAAAGGCAGAACCTACACCATTAGTAAAGAAAAGACCTATTAGAATTAGAAAACAAACTGATAGATTTCATATATAATAATATAATTAGTAATATACATATATATAAAATACATAATAATAAGTTTGTATGTAGTATTTTTGTTAAAACATAAAAGTAAAGAAAACTCATAAAAAAGATTTTTGTAATGTATAGTAAATAAGAAATATATATAATATCTTTACATATGATGTATGTATCTTTAAAATTAAGGAGGGGAGAGTTGTGATGTATGTTATCTGTCACTTGTCCGTGGCACTCCCCTTCTTCCGTGGAACGCGATTGTAATGGCTGTGTGCTGCTGTGTGCTAATAAATTTAATAAGTTACAAGTCTACAGAATATTATTTCCCAAGTAGAAAAACCCCAGACGCAACACCGCATACAAAAGTTTAGCGACTTGAGACTTGTGTTTATTTTTAATTATGTTTTTAACCGTGTATGTAGTGTAACCATTGGAAAGTGCTATCTGGTTAATTATTTGTAACTCCTTTTCATAGCTGTTTTTTGAGAGAGGGACCGACAATAACCTGTGGACGTAGCTATGAAAGGCAGCAAGTTTATGTTGCCAAGGGTGACAAGACGAAGCCGGTAAGATCGTATCGGTGTAAGTTGGTTGGCGAAAGATCTCAAATGAATGTTTGTTATTAACGCGAGTAATAATAATGTCTAAAAAGTTCAGTGAACTAATTTGTTCGTATTCTAATTTAAATGTTATTTTGGGATGTTTTTTATTTAAAGTATGGAAAAATTTATCAAGTTGTCCAGTAGTACCTGTCCAGCATATAATAATATCATCTACATATCTATAATAGTATAGAATATTTTTGTTATGAACAATATGTTGGTTTTCGAAATTATCCATGAAAATTTCAGTCATCAGTGGACTCAAAGGTGATTCCATTGCTAAACCATCCTTTTAAGTAAGTTGCTATCTTCATATTAAAGTAATATCAAAGAGTCGCTGCCCGCGGGGTAATATCATGCGGATACAGGATACTCTCTGTTGCGCTCTCTGTCGCACTTACGGGCCTTAGACAGGTATCGTGACGCACCGCTGACGTGTCAATTTTTCCTGGATCTACTAAAAATTCATTGTCATTTCTTTAGTTTTTGTATAGTCGCCACACTGTAATCACGTTACCGATAACATGGTAGGGCTTGTTTTTGAGTGAGTGATGTCTATAAAGAGTGGGTTGTGCCATGCTATAGTCAGTCTTTTTATGAAATTTAACTATTACTACTAGTCAGTTACGCTGCTGGAAGTATCATCGCTTGGAGTCACGTTTTACCCCGTACGAGACTTGTACGATTATTAAACACTCACGTGTTTAGATCGTGTTATAACTTGTCTGGCATTAGACAAGCAGATTTTATCTTCTTGGATCGCAATAATCCAATCAGTATCGTAAGTTACTGTGTTGTTATGTTGAATGGTAGCAGATGTTATGGTTATGGTAATGGTCTGTATAAGTGTACCTTAAACCACGTGTTATTAGAATCTAACCTCAAATATTTACTACTAGCGGCTTCGCCCGCGTCAAAAACAGTTGTCACAAAAAAATCCAAATTAAAATTTTGAACATAAAAGTAGTTATTCTGAGTTAACCGTAAGAGGTTGGGACATGCTATTGAGGACTTTTTTGTAGTATTTTTATAGATCTACAATTCTCTACTACATTAATTTTGCGTAACTTTGCTGGTTTACACAGCGCACGCGATTAAACATCCCAGCAAGCTAGTTTTTAACAACTGCGCGAATTCTTCAACACAATTTACATAATACCGATATGTACTATATACCTAAACCAACCGGAAGTATTGCACTATCTTTTATTGAAAACCGCACAAAAATCCGTTCAGAAGATCTTGAAAAAATCGATTACATACAGACAGACAGCTTTTGGGATTTTGTTTTATAATAAGTATAGATTCATGATAAGACAACTGTAATTTCCGTTAACGCTAATAATACATTTATAAATTTATGTATTATAAATTTAAGGCATTGTATCCAGTTAAACTTCCAAATTCGGAATTAATTTCATGAAACGCAGCAGGTGTTCCTAAGAGTCATGTATTCGAAATTTCCCATTAATCGACGGTGTTGTTTGATTTATGAAGGAAACGGATTGGCTAATGGATCTGGCCGATTGTACTGCATATTTGAATATTTAATTCAGCATTGGTCTTTGTTTTATTTTAAGTTTAAATATTTTAGCAATCAAGAACTATTAATGAAATTTATCAACCCTAAACCACTATTTTACTAAAATTAGTCATTAATTAAAAATACGTCGGTCAAACGATGTTTGGTAAATATAATTTATAGAATTAGACGTTACTTTGCGGAGATCCATAATACAACAGTAATAATAAAATTATTTTGCTATAATCCGCGATACAGTAAATAGAAAATATATATAGTGTTAAATGTATAGTGGAATATCCGTATACGCACACAATACACAAGCATTACACACGTTCACTATCACAAACTCAACAATCGTTTCGCCCCGCAACCGAAGCATCATCAGGAGATAGACTCCACAACAAAATCGCAAAGCTTTAATAAAAAAAAAGCTTTAAAAAATATATTTAATGGTATCTGTATTGTAATTTCTTTACTAAACTTATAAGATTCTATTTAATTATGCTATAAGCAATGTATAGAATTAGGCGATACTTTGCGGAGATCCATAATACAAAAGTACTTTTGTATGCTATATGCTTCAATGCTGTAAATGACCAAGCTTTCTTTTAAATTACAAATAGCTTTTTAAGTCAATCAATTACTTTAATCAAACCTTATTATTATCATTTCATCAACGCCCGCCGTGTGGTATCCGGCTGAGTAGAATAGACCACCCTCATTTCTTCCCGAGGTGTCGTAAAGGCGACTAAGGTAAGTTGATGGCAGGCATCCGGTCGTAATGTAACATGTTTAAAAGATAGTGTGCCTACACTTAGAGTAAGATAGGGGCAGGATGGGATGCCAAATATTGTCAAGATCAAACAGTAAATTGTTATAAACCTGAAATTGATAATTATATAAATTCACTTTATCAACGTGTAAAATAACTCCAATTCACAGTGCAGTAAATACTTCTATGCTACTTTTAACACTTTTATCGGCCTACTAGCATAGTTTCCACTTGACAATTTATCACCTCGATGGTTATCCAACGACTGCCCGAGCTCCTGACTCAATAACCATGAACGCTGTTTCAACCCCACCACTCTCAATCCTTTCATCGAAAAGACTGACGGGGTCGAGTAGTGTTGCCATTTAACAAATACGAAATTACCTTTTATAAAATTATTACAAACGCTAATTTGATAAAATTCAACAACTTTATCCAGTTTGCCAACAAACCATAAAACGTTACTGGTTGTACAAAAAATATTTTTCGTACATAAAATTTAAAATCCCTATTCAGCGATAGTTGGCTTGTCCCTTTTGCAAAGTTTTTCGCTGAGTGGTCACAACTTGTTTGAATACCCTTAATTTAACTCGGTTCACAAACTATTTGCTCCTCGCTCAGCTGCATCCTATTAATTGATGCTCAGCAAAGTCGGTATTTAAGCTCTTTTATACTATATTCAACTTTTTTTTGGACATAAACCTTCTATTAAATTTTCGCCATTCATACATCGTTACTAATATTATTAATTCTAAAGTCTAGTTGTTTGTAACTTTTCACGGCGAATTCGCTGAACCAATATCGATTAAATTTGGCACAATTATTTCTTATAAACCGGGGTGTGGTACCTTATAGTATAGGCTATAGAAATCCTGTGCCAAAGTCTATTGAAATCTGTGAATTAAAAGAAGTTTATATATCTTGCCGCTTGAGTTTCGTCGAAAGAGTTGTTTTAATATATATTTCATACGGGCTATTTACTAAAATAATTACCTAAATTATCCTCTCAAGAATACGATAAATCTCTCTCTGTCTTGCCGGATCAAGTTTATTTTTGTGATGGAGATATTTGCTGGCTTGGGGAGTCCAGAACTAGATACAGTCCACACAAACGAAGTTGGTGTTAAAAGCTATTATTAAAATATAATCCCGTTGAACACAGGTCAATTTAAATGTTAAAATACTCAAACAAAAAAATATTAATTTTTTTATTGTTATGTTAGTCCCAAATTTAATTCGATTGCAGATAAAAACACAATTTAAAAAAAGCTAATACAGAAAGCCTACTATACTATTGAGGATTACTTAGGCGATTAGAATGCGTGAATATAGCTACTCTTCGACCCTGTACAAGTCATTAATAAATATATGTAACTAGTAATAAGAATTATTCTTTGAAAAGAGCAACCGCCGAGTTTCTTGCTAGTTCTTCTCGGTAGGAACAGCTTTCCGAACCAGCAGTAGATGTTGACGATTCAAAAGCACTTGTTTACAAGTTTACATTAGTAAAGAATATTTTGAATTTTCAATTTGAATTTGATACCAAATCTCGTGAATATTGTTCCAGTGACGGCGTGACATAGAGCAGACTGTAAAAAACTGCAATTTCACTTAAAAACAACACTCCTCGATACCATTTGAATAAAAGACACCGCTCCTTAGCTGGATATCATTATTTTTCCGTACTTTTATACATACATTATATCAAACGATCTTTGTTTGCGCGCGACAAACGCAACAACTTCAATACATTTTCTCCTTTGAATAAGAAAAGTATCACATTACTAAATAAACGCGAGAGGAAAACTGTTTGTATATCTTTCCTTAAACTACGTTATACTGCAAAATTATTCAATTGTTTAAAAACTGCACTTATGTTACTAGATTTAGAGTTGGCGTTAACTGCAGGGGAGAGTTTGGTAAAAATAATATTTTTATTACATTTCGCTAGATAGGGTAGGTCGGAACACGCGTTGCTATGGCGACGGCACGGATACTGACGGATGCTGTTTCTGGTTTGTTTAATATTAAACGGTATGAATGGATTGTTTGCTAGGGAAACGTGTACGGCGGCGAAAGTGCTGTGGAAACAGATGTCACTAACATGAAGAATTTATTTGATTGCATTATCATCATCATCCTACCCTTATCCCACTCTAAGTGGGGTTTGCATAACACGTTACAAACATGTTGTCATATGATTTGGCTACGTATTTTACGGCCGCCTGCCTGACGTCAACTTACAATCAACAACAACTTACAACTTACAACTTTAGCCATATTTTTCGGCCCGTCGGTAAGAAAGAGAGTGGTATATTCTACTCAACCGGATACCACACGGAGGGTCGACTTACCTTATATAAATAATGAAACTAATTTTGACGATTTTCTACAATACACTAGCACTGCACACATTTACTATCTAGCCCGTAATCGAAACATTATTATGCCTGCCCTGTTATATTTATGTCTAATCTGGTTAGATTGTCACAAAACCGTTGAAAAATCTAATAAAATACTCAAAGCATATTGCAAATACTCGTTGTTCTAGAGTTGTTATAACAAAAGAGTAAGGAACTTTGTCATAAGTCCAAGGACCTCTTATTTACATAATATTGCTTCTCCCGTACACCCAGCCACAATCATATTATTTCTTACCGTGTAGAGAAAAGGTATATTTTGCTTTAAATTGTTGTTTATCTTTTTGTGTGCACTGTATAATATATTTTTCTTGGGCTGAAAGAAATAGATATGAACGAACAATATTTTCTATGTTAGTTGTTTCCGCATCAAATTGGGGACATTTTCGCAAAAAATACTCGTAAGAGTCTGGAAGAGTTTTTACAAATAAATTTATGGTTCTAATATATATTAATATATATGCCGTATGTTATCCGGCTCAGTAAAATAGATCCTCCTCATTTACCGAGGTGTCGTAAAAGGCGACTAAGGTAAGTAGACCCGCCGTGTGGTATCCGGATGAGTAGAATAGACCAAGCTCATTTCTTACCGAGCAGGTCTAAAATACGACTGAGGTAAGTTGACGTCAGGCAGGCGGCCGGTCGTAAAAAGCGTAGCCAAATCATGTGACATGTTTGCAACATCTTATGCCGACCCCACTTAGAGTGGGATAAGGGCAGGAGGGTGAAGTAAAACTTTGCGAATTTGTTCCGCAGTCTGTCTTCTGATGATGCTTTGGTTACGGTGCGATATGATCATTTAGATTGTGGTAGTAAATATGTGTAGTGCTAGTGTAGTGTGCTGTAGGTCACCATCACCAACTTGTGATATGTGCGGTCATAATCCTGCATATATAAGTTATGAGAACGGTTTTGCTTCCTTCATTTAGCATTACGTAGATTTTCTTACAAATCGTTGATTATAACAAAATAATCCTATCATAACTCTTGGTACTATGGAATTTCGCAAATTAATGCTTACTTCTATAAATTAAATAGAATGTATATATTTATGACGGATAGACAAAAAGAAGCAATGTAAATCGTAGGTATAGTACCCGGCATTTAATAATGCACATCGACGATTAGAACGAAACAGCCGGCCAGTTCGGTTTCGTAGAGCGCTGTCACTGTCACACACGGGTTCGTCAATCTGTGCGACAGAGACAATGCTGTATGAAGCAGAATCTAGCCGATTTCTCTCTCTCTTTAAGCCTCGATGTGCATTATTTATTGCCGGGTACTATACATTAAAATCGTCTAGTTTTGAACGCAGACTTGATAGTAGTATCAGATTATCTATCTAGACTAGACACTATCTTGTCGAGTGGTTACTGACAAGTTAGTCGTTTCAAATTCAAATTCAAAATATTCTTTATTCAAGTAAACTTGTACACAAGTGCTTTTGAATCATCAACTCTACTGCTGGTTCGGAAAGCTGTTCCTACCGAGAAGAGCCAGCAAGAAATTCGGCGGTTGCTCTTTTTAATAATATAAATCTTATGACTAGTAGCATTTTAGTAATTACTGTCTTGTACAAGGTGGAAGTGCTATTTCCACACATACTTATCATCTAAGTAATCAGCAACAGTATCTTTCTGTATCAGCCTCTTTTTAACAGTGTTTTTAAACTGCTGTAATAGCATGGCATTTCGGAATTTTATTATAGATTCTTATACCCAAACCCATAAACGATTCACGTACTTTTGCTGGGCGCAGGAGTCGCGAGCTTATGTCTGTTCCTACTTTGTCTATTATATACATCATCTATCGTTCTATAATTCTTTATATTTTTATGTACAAAAATTACATTACTTAAAATTTACTGTGAAGCAAATGTAACAATACCTATTTCCTTGAACTTCTCTCGCAGGGAATCACGTGGCTTTAAATTGTGGATGCCACGTATGGCCCTTTTTTGTGATACAAAAATCTTTCACTATCCGCGCATTTACCCCACAGCAATATTCCACAAGACATAATGCTATGGAAGTGAGCAAAATAAACAAGTTTTGCTGTTTCGACGTTTGTAAATCTTCACGTTTATCAGTCTTCTCCATACAAAAGTAATAATAAAATTATTTTGCTATAATCCGCGATACAGTAAATAGAAAATATATATAGTGTTTAATGTATAGTGGACTATCAGTATTTTCATACCCGATACGTGCAGGGTTCGTAAAAACACATGCACAAACCTCCAACACTTCCACCACATAATACAAGCACTACACAGGTTCATTATCACAAATTCAACAATCGTTTAGCCCCGCAACCGAGGCATCATCAGGAGATAGACTCCACGACAAAATCGTAAAGCTTTGCTTTTGGCTTTGCGATTTTGTCGTGGAGTCTATCACCTTTGTGCATGTGTTTTTACGAATCCTGCATGTAACGGGTATGAAAAAACGGATAGTCCACTATACATTTAGCACTATATATATTTTCTATTTACTGTATCGCTGATTATGGCAAAATAATTTTATTATTACTTTTGTATTATGGATCTCCGCAAAGTAACGCCTAATTCTATAAATAAGTCTTCTTCATGTTATGTGCTTATGTCCTTTTCATACTCTATAAGAATATCTTGTACCCTAATCTTCATCACTGGAAGCTTTGCGAGTTCCCAGTGATGATTATTAATCAAATTGTCAACATGCTCGCTGCAGAATGTTTACACATCACTGTTTGAAACCGAAAACTACGCATTTAACCAACAGTTCGCGTCAAAACATACTGTTGCTTAATAAATGATCGATCAACTGGCTTGAACTATTGTAGCGTGACTAAACTAGCAATTTTCAACCTTATCATAGTGCAATAAGGACTAGGTATTTTAATAGGGTGCAACGGTGGACAGAGCGGTACTTGCAAGTGACGCACTGGAGTCGCCAACTATAGACCTGACACGTGTAGTTCGTTAAATACAGACCCTTAATTTTGACCGTGAAATTGAGCTTCAAGTATAAGAGATAGCGATTTTAAATTATTCCTAATTTACAACCTGTTTCGACGCACGTTTAAGTGTTTATGCGGCGAAACAATGTTTTAAAATCTGAGAAAGTACTCAAGTTCTGCGCCCCGATAGAGAATGTCTTTGCAAATTTTGGGATTTTTATATCATAAAATGAAATTACTGTAGGTAATTGCCTATAACCTCTAAAACTTTAACTTGAAATCAATATAGGTATATAAATTTATATTTGTAGAACTCAGTGCGGCGAGTTCCAATTAGTTTTGTTTGGATTTTAATCTCGTTGGAGTCCAGATATATCACAGTGTAAAAAATCACCTGTTTCGAATTTTCAAATTATAATGAGGCTACTTCTGGTTTAGAAAGGTTCTCTTATCGGGAAGAACCAGCAAGACACTCGGCGGTCACTTTTTGTAAAAAATAATTATTTTAATTTTATATATAAAATTCTCGTATACGCCGTGTGGTATCCGGCAGAATAGAATAGACCACCCTTCCTTCTTACCGAGGTGTCGTAAGAGGCGACTAAGGTATGTGCCGTGTGGTATCCGGCTGCATAGAATAGACCACCCTCATTTCTTACCGAGGTGTCGTAAAAGGCGACTAAGGTAAGTTGACGTCAAGCAGGCGGCCGGTCGTAAAATACGTAGCCAAATCATGTGACAACATGTTTTTAACATGTTGTGCCCACCCCAATTAGAGTGGGATAAGGGCAGGAGAATGATGATATAAAATTCTCGTATCACAATATTAGTTATATAATCCTCTGCAATGGCTTCAACGATGTTTATGATATTTTATATGCATATTGTTAGTACCTATTAACCGATCTAACAAAATATATTTTGATATAATCCGCCTACAATGGCGGATTAACAGCTCTATCATAACATCTCTTTTGACTTGTAACACCACAAACCGGACCAATCTGCATTTCTGAACTATATCATTGGCAAAAACACAATTCATACAAATGTAATCTTTATGTGTTCGCGTTATAGAATATAATAGCGTGAAACAAACACGTGTCTTAATTAATGAACAGATTGACGGGAGGCTGTGGCGAATCCGATTCGAAATAGCTATATCGACAGATTTATTCTGTTCTTTATAAAAACTCAAATTTCAATGTGGAAATTGAACTCGTATCTTAATACAGTACACAAACGCGCGTTACTATGACTGGCCGAGGGAAAGGCGGTAAAGGACTGGGCAAAGAAGGTGCGAAACTACGCAGAAAGGTGTTCCGCGACAACTTTCAGGGCATCACAAAGCCAGCCATCCACCGGCTGGCCAGGAGGGGCGGCGTCAAGCGCATCTCGGGCCTTATATATTCAAATTTAAATTCAAAATATTCTTTTTTCAAGTAAACTTGTAAACAAGTGCTTTTGAATCGTCAACTTTACTGCTGGTTCGGAAAGCTGTTCCTACCGAGAAGAACCAGCAAAGAAACTCGGCGGTTGCTCTTTAAAATATAAATCTTAAAACTAGTTACATTTATTTATTACAGTCTTGTATAGGGTAGAAGTGCACCTATTTCCACACATCCTTATCATCTAAGTAATCTTCAACAGTATATATATACAAAGGGACACGTGGTGTGCTGAAGGTGTTCTTGGAGAACGTCATCCGCGACGTGGTCACGAACATGCTAAGAGGAAGACAGTGATGGCTATGGACGTCGTGTATGCCCTGAGGAGGTAAGGGCGCACGCTATGGTTTCGCCGAATGAGGTGCAGACTGTTGACTTGACTATTTGACATTCAGCGGGGATATTATTTTATTAAAAAGTTATATATAGATGATTTATTGTAAACTAGACAAGGCCCTTTTCAGTGCCGCATAAAAACAAAAAAAAACTATAATTGTTGAAGGCTTAAAACATATTACAAGCGATAAATATCTGCACTAATTTTTCAATATGCGTATTAGTTCCATATTAATTTGTATTAGGTACGCTTTGATGGAATATCCGCTAGACTAATATCAATTATTTTTAAAAGTAATAAAATTTTTTAACCAGCAATGTAGATATGTAAAGGTGCAATCTTGCAAGTTAAATTTGACCCACTTCCATGTGTCTGAGTTAGCGATTTAGAGTCTATCTCCTGATGATGCTTCGGTTGCGGGGCGAAACGATTGTTGAGTTTGTGATAGTGAACGAGTGTAGTGCTTGTGTATTGTGGTGGCAGTGGTGGAGGTTTGTGCATGTGTTTTTACGAATCCTACATGTAACAGGTATGAAAAAACGGATAGTCCATTATACATCTAGACTATATATATTTTCTAGTTATATATAGTATATTGATGCTGCTAGGGTAAGCTCCAGACGAGAGAACTAATGGTTAGCAGTAGGGACATGATATTTTCTTAAAAGCTTTTTCAAAAACTTGACTTGTTTCTATGAAGTTTGTGAAGCTTATGGAACGGGTAAACATATAGGACAAAATGATATAGCATTTTTTTTATGCAAGATTGAGGACTGATAAGAATAAGGGAAGACACGGGTACAAAATATAACAAATCATCATCCTTCTGCCTTTATCACACTCTAAGTTGGGTCGGCACAACTTGTTAAAAACGTCACATGATTTGGCTACGTATTTTACGACCGACCGCCTGCGTGACGTCAAAATACAACAAATGAAATAAAAAAATAAATTTGACTATTTCGGATTAATTAATTCGGCCATTTATATATGATAAATATGAAGGATACTGTTAACATTGTATTATTAAGAATATTAAATGAAAAGTAAGGCCCGTTGGCGCAAATGGCTTGACCTTGCCTTCAGCTCCGAGGGTCATCGTGTCTATTAGCGCCGATGTTAAACATTTTCTAGGAAATTTGTTTGTTCTTCGAATCTGGGTGTATTTGATTAATTAAGTTTTCATTCAAAATTATCTATGTATATATTTACCAGTTGTCTATCAACAAAGACACAAGTATAAAGTTAGTTGCTATGGGGACGGAAGACCATACGTGTAACTGTCTCATATATTGACAATATTTAAAAAAAACTAATTTTAAATAAAATTTCATGTAAAAAAACTTTTAATGCGTGGTTGAAAGAACTTAGTTACCTAAAAACAGAGGAATTAATTGCCGGAGTAAATTAATAAATTAAACACGAAATACATAATAACTTTTACACACGCCTAGACACACACAAACACACGTACATACGTTCCTCCTTTAAATAAATTTTGTTACTAACTGATCCTATATACATAGCATATACATTATATATAGATAAGATAATTACAAAAAAATGTATAACTAAAGGGACAAAACATATTTATAAAAGAAACAAAACGTGATATTAATAAAAATTTAATAATCACTAAAAACGATGAAGAAACGAAATTCATAATTATATTACATAAAATTAAGAAATAATCAATGATAGTTATGACTGTCTAACTCAAGCGTGCTTTACATTTAAAGCTAATTTTATATTCGACTAAAGTAAAGTAAAGTAGCGGCCTGTTACAATCCCACTGCTGGTAATAGGCCTCCTCTCTCCGTTTCTGGAGTGAAGGGTTGGAGTTAAGACCTACCACGCTGCTCCAATGCGGGTTGGTAGGTTACACATATCTCCAGAATTCTCTAGAGATATACAGGTTTCCAGACGATGTTTTCCTTCACCGAAAAGCGTGTGATAAATTGCAATTACCAATTAGACACATGAGTTTTAATAGAAAAACTCATTGGTGCCTGCCCGGTGTTGAACTCATGTTCCCCTCGAAAGAGTCGCACGGTGTCACCGTAAGGCTATCACAGCTCACGGGGGTCCTCGGTCTCGAGGGAAGCCAGTTGTGCCAAGCTGGTCTAATTTGGCATCAGTCAGATGAAACTCGCAAGAGTTTACTATTACCGAGTCCCAGCACTTGTCCAGCGCAGTCATCACTGTCGCAGTCCGATATTCGACTAAACTTGCAGTATATTCGACTTGGCTTGCAGTATACTCGACTTAAATTCACGCGTCAGTTGTCTCATCGCGCAGAACTGTCAAAATCCGACGTGTCAATCGCTCCCCCATCAATTACTATCCGCACAGACCCCGCATCTGTTTCTAATGATATTGACACGTGCTGAGGGGCTTTTTGTTCCAAAAATAATGGACTAGAATTAGCAGATGCAGCTTTTGTTTCAAACCTAACAATCATATTTAAATTTAGATATATTCGCGTATATTATAAAAGAAAGTCCCAAAAAGCTGTCTGTTTTTTTTTTTTTATGAAATAGGATGGCAGACGAGCATGCAGTTCAACGTTATCACCGCCGCCCACGACCTCTCGCAGAGCGAGTGTGCTGCCGACCTTTAAAAAGGTGGAAAATACGCTTTTTGAAGGTATTTATGTCGTACCGATCCGGAAACACTGCTAGAGGGAGATTATTCCATAAAATGGTGGTGCGCGGAATAAAATTATTGGAAAACCGAACTGTAGTGGATCGCCACGCATCCAGATGGTAAGGATGATATTGTAACCTGTGACGTACAGTGCGGTTATGGAATTTGGCGGCAGGAATCAGTTCGTGTAGCTCACTGGAACACTCCCCATTAAAGATGCGGTAGAAAACGCACAGTGAAGATACGTCTCTACGCATCGCCAAAGAGTCCAGCTGTTTGCTGATAACCTGGTCCCCGATAATGCGAGCTGCTCTGCGCTGTATGCGATCGAATGGCTTTAGTTGGTACTGGGGTGCACCAGCCCAGAGATGAGAACAGTACTCCATGTGAGGCCGGACTTGTGCTTTGTACAGCGCTAGTCTGTGGGCCGGCTTAAAGTACTGCCTCGCTCTATTGATGACACCCAATTTTTTGGAGGCCAACTTAGCCTTCCTTTCCAAGTGATCGCGATACTTGCAGCTATTAGAGATGTCTAGACCCAGTATTTCAATACTAGTCGAGCCACTTAACAGAACATTCTCGAAAGACGGAGACACGACAAACGGTGATGTTTTTGTGGTTAACGCACAAACTTGTCTGTGTCTAAGTAATCGATTTTCTCAAAATTTACATCCATTATGTTAGTAAAAAAAATATATATAGGAACTTAAAAACTATGTTAGTATAAAAAATTAAATTAAATTCAAATTAGATTCTAGTACAATGTATTCGTTACAAATTTTATGGTTTGTAATTGAAATTTCAGTACGACATCATTTCCTCCTGCGGATTAGTGGTTAAAGTTTAAATGATAAACAGACTTGTATGGGTAAGCACGTACATTTGCAACCTCGACATTTACGCCATATTTTTAATATCGCATGAATTTGAAACCAGTATGACGTTAGCGACCGTGCTTTTCCTATCATATCAATATTAAATCATCTATACTAATACATAAAGCTGAAGAGTTTGTTCGTTTGTTTGTTGGTTTGTTTGTTTGATTGATTGTTTGGACGCGGTAATCTCAGGAACTACTGGACTGATTTAAAAGATTCTTAGGGTGTAAGATATTACATTTATCGAGGAAGGCTATAGGCTATTTATCATAACACTAAGATGAATAGGAGAGCAGCAATAAAATAATTGCGAAAACGGCAAAATTTAAAGCTTTCCTTGCGTGCGCTAAGTAAACGGTGAAAGTTAATAAAAAATCATGTACTACAAAATTGTTCCCCTCTTAATGTTCTTAAAAATCCGCGACAGTATATGTCTAGCTTTTAAGATTAAGCCAACCAACTTTAACCATAAATAATATGTGTTATGGTTTACTCAAATAATAAGACTGCAATCCACGCGGACGAAGTTGTGCTTAAAAGCTAGTTATAAATAAATCTATTAATAAAGCGTCGCAGTTACCAATATATCAACTAAATCTATCAATTTAATTTAGACAATCTATCAACCAAAGATTGCACAGGTTACTAGCAGCCCGTACAAGACTTATAGTACGCGGTAATAAATAATGCACATTGAGGCTTGAAGAGAGAAAATCGGCTAGATTCTACTTCACAGAGCATTGTCTCTGTCGCACAGACTGACGAATCCGTGTGAAAGTCGCATACTAGCTGAGTGACAGAGACAGCGCTCTACGAAACCGAACTGGCCGGCTGTTCAGTTCTAAACATCGATGTGCATTATTTAATGCCGGGTACTATACATAGTTATAACATTAGTATCCATGTTGTTTCATGATTTTAATCGTTGTTTGACCAAGCGACCCTCAATAACTCATGTCTTAGTTTTTTTTGCAAAAACTAAACCATAAACAGACATTTTTTTTTAGATATGGAAAGATATGTCTTCATAAATTGTTTGTAAAAATTTATTTAAATAAATAAAATAAACATGTATTTTTACTTATGTATGTACTTTTAGATCATTATCGCAGATTAAGTAAAAAAAAAAATCCTAACTTAATTCAATGTGCGAGTTTGTGAATTTTAATGAATTAGGCGTTCAAAAGTAATAATAAAATTATTTTGCTTTAATCTGCTATACAGTAAATAGAAAATACATATAGTCCTAAATGTATAGTAGACTATCCGTTTTTTCATACCCGTTACATGCAGAATTCGTGAAAACAAATGCACAAACCTCCACCACCGTCAGCACAATACACAAGCACTACACATGTTCACTATTACAAACTCAACAATCGTTTCGCCCCGCAACCGAAGCATCATCAGGAGATAGACTCCACGAGAAAATCGCAAAGCCGTTAGGCGTTGCTTAATTCTTTTGTTAGTTTAACAGTTCTTTTTAACTATTAAATACACTGTTGAAAGAGCTTAATACAGAAATCCTACTAAACTGTTGATGATTACTGAGATGATAAGATTAAGTAGACTTTTCGACTAAAAAGTCTTTTTACAAGACAGCAATGACTAAATGTAACTAGTAATAAGAATAACATTTTAAAAAGAGCAATTGCCGGGTTTCATGTTATAAAAAAAAAGTTAACATTATTGTGCTATAATCCACGTATCGTAGAGGTATGAAAACGGTTAGTATTCTCTCTATATTGGTATTTTATAGATTAGCTCTCATCGCGGATTATAGTAAAATTCTCTTATAATTTTAGTATTATGAAACTCCGGAAAGTAGCGCCTATTTCTAAAATTACGTCCAACCATTTAAAACACACCATTTCTATCCCAACAGTGTTCAAAACAACAAAGAATTTCAGTTAAATTGTGATTTTTTTTGGATATTAAATATGTAATGTTGTTACAGATTCGAATGATTAAATTTATAAAGAAATATTAATTCTCTGAATAGAATCGCAGTGTTCAAGTTCAAACATGATTTTGTTTAAAAAAAACCAGGAACCTTTTACCACGGAAGTTAAAACTTAGTCATATATAGCATACTTCAATATGGCTTCACAGCATGTACTTTGTATATGTACATATTTTTCCTGCTCAAGTTGCCTCGCTCGAGACTCGCTCTCCCAGCTCATAACACCGGCGATGCTTCCGCGCTCGCCCACTCTCTCGGTGACGCTGTAAAAGCCATTAGGGCTAACAAACAGCATTAGTTAGTGTTCGAAAAAAAATTTTCATACCATTGGTCGAATTAATCCGGCTCGAAGGACCAGAAAATGGATGGCAAAGTTCCCTAATTATAAGAGAACTCGTCCGTGAACGTAGGTCGCTGGTTGGGGGGTTAAGTGGACTGTATGAGGGGTTGAAGGTTTTTTCCTATTTTCTATTCTTCTGGGCAATGCACAATTATCACCGATAAGTAGTAACAACTTAGCACCACCCACCTTTCGTTGCCGTTGTACTGCCGCCATGCACTGGAAGGTTCGAAGTCCTCGATATGCGCCGGCGGCCGGCCGTTTCTTGTGACGCCAAGAGAAAAGGGTTACTCGAACGAACAGTAACACTATTAAGAGTCCAAACTCGACACGACACCTTTAAAGTTGGACACAGCACTTGATATTGCAAGTCCCAGACGAATTGTCAATATTTTATAACGAAATTAATACGAATAAGGTAAGGCGATCGAGCGGCCATTAGCGAACGATGGCGCGCACGTAGGCACTCTCACGGCGACCGACGCCGATCGGCGAGTAGTGTTTCCATTGCTACCTACATATCGATGAATAAAAAATGACAATTGCCCAGAGAGGAAAAATATATTTCGAAATAATTAAAAATTATCAAATATTTACGAACACCGCCCACGGTTAAAATGTAATTTTAACCAAGCTCAAATTACGAAAGCAATTGTTAAATTGTTTAAAGAAAATAACTTAAATTACGAACTAAAATACGAAAACGAAACTAAAATGCTAATAGAAACTTTAAATTTAAATCTAAATAGGCAAGGGAGATAACCTGTGGACAGGTCTCTTTAGAAAGCCTTGTTGAGTTTTGAGTGTAACAGAACGAATGACACCATCCTTTGACGGATAAATTTCCGATACACGGCCTAACTTCCATTGTAAAGGAGGTAAGTTAGGATCGTTGACGAGAACTAATGTACTGACGCGAATATTGTCGATCGATTTCGTCCATTTTCCCCTTTGTTGTAAAGTGTGCAAATATTCGTTGTGCCAACGTTTCCAAAAATTTTGAATAAATTGTTGTAACAATCGCTATCGCGATAAACGACCTAAGCTTATTTCGGTAAGATCAGGTTCCGCAAAGGCGTTGAGTGGTTCACCTATTAAAAAGTGTCCCGGTGTTAATGCTTCAAGATCATTGGGATCTGAAGTCAGGGGGCACAAAGGCCGCGAATTTAAGATACTTTCGATCTGAGTCAAAATTGTAACCATCTCTTCGAATGTAAGAATGGTATTACCGACTACACGAACCAGATGTGATTTAATGGATTTTACTGCAGCTTCAGCCATCCCAGTAAAATGAGGTGCAGCAGGCGGATTAAAGTGCCAAGCGATTTTAAATTTAAGCAACGATTGAGCGATAAAGATATTACTGTCTTTGATCCAATTATATAAAACCTTTAATTCGCTGCTAGCACCGACGAAATTCTTACCGTTGTCGCTAAATATGTCCGAACACATACCACGACGACTTATAAAACGACGTAAGGCGGCCAAAAACGCGTCAGTGGTCAAACTTGAGACTAACTCGATGTGTAAAGCACGCGTGGTGAGACACGAAAACACGCAAATATACGATTTCTCATGTTTGGCTTTACGCACAGTACCCGATTTCGTCGTAAGTGGTCCCGCATAGTCTACAGCAACTTTAATAAATGGTCTGACTTGTTGTACACGAGCTGAAGGCAAATCAGCCATTTTAGGTTCTAATGCACTTGCACGATAACGGTAACATTTTATGCAATGGAAAATACTTTTCTTAACGACTCGTCTGGCTGAAATAATCCAGTAATACCTAGCTATGTATGCTAGTGTGGCTTGTAAGCCCGAATGAAGGTTGATTTCATGAAAATGATGCACGAGCAGTTTAGTAAAATCACTTTCCGGAGGAAGAATCAATGGATGCTTTTTACTAAACTTCGCATCTGAATTGGTTAATCGACCGGAATTAATTAATCCGAAATAAAATAAAAGGAAAAAAAAAAATAATAATAATAACTTGGCTTGACCACTGCCGTGCGCCTAAGTGCTTACACAAAGAAATTACGAAATAAAAAATAAAATTAATCGAAATATTAAAATTTAATTTTTACTAAAAAGTCGAATGTCGTGTCGTAGTCGTGACATATAAAAAGAACTTTTGCCGCTCGATGCAACTACGGAGTGTCACCTACCTTCTAAGTTTTTATAAAAAATATAATGTTATCATCGAATGCAGAACGAATGGAATGTTTTGTTTAATATTACGAATACTTTGTTCAAACAGTGTCAATTACAATTCGACGATGATCGTGAATCGTGTGATCGACTGCAATATGCTTTATGCAGTATCATTAGGCAAGTAAGTGTCCACAAGGGATGTGTCATGGGACTTGAAGTGGAATGGTATTGGAATGGTAAAGTCCAATCGATTTTTAATAATAATAATCGACTTTTCTTCCTTCAAAAAAAATTGCTTTATTATTTTAATAATAAATTATAATAAAAACTAATTAAAGTGGACAACAGCGAATAAAAAAGAACTGATTCGCTGTTTGCGAAATTCGATAAAAATGTGTTATTTGACTAGATTGGTTTTATCTAACAACGCATAACTTATCTTAAAAGGCCGGTGAAAAAAGACAATAAATAATACTAAAGAGAGGGTAACTAGTCTAATCGATTTTTATAAAAATCGAATCCTTCTTACATCCATGATCATACGAGTGTAACAGTGATGCCCTTCGATGTGTGTCTCAAAAACCGACATATGCCGACTTGTAAGCGATCATTGAAGATGATTTAATAGAAAAACTCATTGATGTCTGCCCGGTCTGAACCCGTGACCTTCTCGAGAGAGTCGCACGATTTCACCTCTGGGCTATCACAGCTATTTAATTATTGAATAATATATTCATATATTATTCAGCAGGCTATATGGTGCATGCTATACGTGAAAAAAAGTGGATTTATCAGCTCTCCGAAAAAGTATAGCAATGGCGAAACGTAACTTTTTAAAACGTAGAATTTTATTTTGAAAATAGCCACTACCGAATATTTTTTAGGCTCTTCTCAGTAGGATCAATTTTTTCATTCAGCTGTAAAGTTGACGATTCAAAAACACTGGTTCACAAGTTTATTTGAGTAAACAACATTTTGGATTTGAATTATGACTACGTCATAAGGATTATCTCGAGGAATACTTCGAGATAATTCTTTTTATATTTACCATTATGCCGTCATAACATAATGAAAACATGATTGAGTTATAGTGAGATTTTGTGATTAAATCTTAGGGCTTATACACATGGTAACAGGTATGGTGAGCGACGACCGTCGTGTTCTGAACGCGCGGAATCGCTGGAGATCATAAATAGAAAGAAAGTAATAATGAAATTATTTTGCTATAATCACCAGTTGAGTAAATATAAGATATATATAATGCTAAATGTAGAGCTGAAAATCCGTCTTCATACCACATGCAGAAATTCTTAAAACACATGCACAAATTCGTAAAAACACATGCACAAACCTCAGCCACCGCCATATTATGGCGCAAAATGACGCCTAAGTCTAAAAATTATTTAATAATAGAAAGGGAAAAATAAAGTTATGTATTTGATTTAACTTGTTTAGTTTTGCTGATGAAGAAATCAATTTCATATATTATCATATTTAGTAAGATACAAGGGCAACAGCTTGCTGCTATAAAAAACTTAAGACATACATAAGTCTATTGAAAACTCTTGGTGAGAGATTTGAGCCCCTGACACCCTGATAATAGTCACATCAAGCCATTTTTGGATGTTGTTTGATAAATTCACATTCATTTTTTAGTAATGCTAACAGTCTTAATATAGCTTTATTTTTATTACTTTACATATTATCTTTACAACGCCGATGCGTTTTATAAACGCTCACATGAGCTCTTAGAGCGTTCAATTCTACTTTAACTTTCCGTGTGGTCTGTGCCTTAAATTGATAACTTTCAATGTTTTACCTTAAAATTAAAAACTCACCATGTACCTGCCAGTCCATATCAGCATTCTGTAACAAAACCTGGGTCTTAATATTAAGATGTTAGTGTTTTTAATTTTTAATTTGTTCGTCAGTGCGTATGCACAGTCAACTTTTTATGATGCGTTTACTGGAAAAACTTTGACGGCTGAGGATGTGAAAGGACATGTTAAGAGGAATTCCACCTTGTAAGTCGAAATATCGTAAATATTTTGATCTTGTCCGTATTTCAAACTCAAACTCAAATTCAAAATATTCTTTATTCAAGTAGACGTTTTATAGTACTTTTGAATCGTCAAATGTTTTCAATAAGTTACCACTGAGTCGGAAGTTTGCTCCTACCGAGAAGAACCAGCAAGAAACTCGGCGGCCATTTTTTTGTAATAATTTTGTTTTTACAATTTGACTAATGGTTACAAATTAATCGTTGCAGCTTGGTGCGTAGCTGACTGCAGTTAAGATATGCTACTATCACTCAAATGATTATATTTTTTATTTATAATTATAAAACTGGTATTTTATTGTATAAAATCGACACAATTTTTTTTCCATAGTCGAATTCAAAATATTCTTTATTCAAGTATATTTGTAAACAAGTGCTTTTGAATTGTCAAAATCTACTACTGGTTCGGAAAGCTGTTCCTACCCAGAAGAGCCAGTAGGAAATTCAGCGGTTGCTCTTTTTAAATAAAATTCTTATAACTACTTACATTTGGTTATTACTATCTTGTAGAGGAGTAGCTAAATCCACGCATTTTTATCATTTATATAATCCTCAATAGTATAGTAGGCTTTTTAAGGCAAAGATAAAATCGTTTGCGGGATTTTATTATAGAATCTCACACAATCCCACAAATGACTTATTTACTTTTGCTAGGCGCAAAGCAGGAACCGAAAGCTTATGTCGGTTCCTACTTTGTCTATTATATACATCGAAAATCTTTATATAATAATGTATATTCTTATGTATAAAAATGAAATTATTAAAAATATACTGTGAAGCCTGACATTGGCTTCACAGTATACCGATTTACCGATTTAGTACCGATTATAATACCGATTAAGTTGTATACGAAGCCTTAAGTAGAAGCATTGTTTGAGACAATTTCTAAACTTGTGTAAAGGCAGATATTCTGGTGTATATGATCATATTAATACATCTACGTTCGAGCATAAAAAAAGTATGATGAATTTGGTTTTTGTTGGACATTAGTCAATGTTCAACTAAACCCAAATTTACGGTCAGTAAACTGATATATTTATTACCTGCAGTTTATTGACCGCGGCACAAATTAAGTTAAATTTTTGCAAGTTTTTAGGAATTCAAGATCAAATTATCTTTAGTCATCGATGGAAATTTTTGATTCGCTGGGGTATGGACAGCAAGCAACTTACTGTATTGACGTTGCTGGACTTCAGCAATGCGTTTAATACAGTGGACTTTGATGTGTTGTTAAGTTTGTTACGTTCTCTTAACATATCTCCATTAGTAATTGACTGGTTTCGGAGCTATTTCATAGGACGACGGCAGCGCATCCGGGTTGAAGACAGTTTTTCAACTTGGTGTAATGTTACGTCCGGAGTGATCACCCTTACTTTTCTTCATCTTCATAAACTCGATAACTCATAACTTATCTTCTCTCTATCACATGTATGCAGACGACGTTCAAATTTATACGCAGTCTACGGTTGAGAATCTTGGCACGGCTATCTCTAAAATAAATTATGATCTGGATAAGATATCACAATGGAGCCAATCCTATGGTCTTCATGTCAATCACCAGAAATCTCAGGCTATTATCATTGGTAGCCCTGGCGAGATTTCTAAAGTTGATTGGACTAGTCTCCCGTTGGTTAAATTTAATGGAGTCACGATATACTATGGTGATGTAGTTAAGAATTTAGGTATTTATGTGGACAATACTTTGAGTTGGTCGCATCACTTAAAAGAAGTGAGTAGGAGGTCTTTTGCAGCTTTGAGTTCTTTACGTCGATTACGTTATCTTCTTCCTATTCCCACAAAAATTATGCTCGCACAGACTTTGCTTCTTCCTTTACTTGATTACGCTGACACGAGTTATATACATTTAACCCAAGACCAGTTAAATAAACTTGAGAGACGGAATTTACATTGTCTTTCTGTTCTGTACTGTGTGCTAGTCAAGTCCCCAACTCCGTATTATTTAAAGAATCCTTTTAAATTTTTGACACCCTATTATCGTAGACCCGTTCGCCAAACGACCAAGCTTACATTAAAGATGCCTGCGCACAGCAGCATGTTCTACCGCAATTCTTTTACAGTTCAGGCCATTAAGCTTTGGAACTCTTTGCCATTGCCCATAAGGCAATCGCAAACCTTATCTTTATTTAAAAAGCGTGTTAAACAGCATTTTTTGTCTCTTGCTGTATTACAGTGACATTTGAAGTGTGACGATTTTTATATATGTTAATTGAAATATATTTATATATCTATTTGTATATTGTATGTATTTGTTTATATATTTATGTATATGTATGTATATATTCGCATGTATATTTTAGTTAATATTCTTTGCTGTATGTACACACACCACCTACTATATATCTGTAACTCTGTCCTTTCATCAAACTGGTTGGCTGGAAGAGATCGCTATTTAGCGATAAGTCCGCCAGATTGTATCACTACTTTTGTCTTATTTATTATTATTATATTTAGTTTTATTGTTATTAATGTGGTGTTCAATAAAAGTGTTCATTCATTCATTCATTCATAATTATTCAACAATAATTTGTAACATAAGTTTGTTTCAGCGTAGCTTTTATGATCTATTATTTCATATTATTAGATAAAGCCCCTTGCCACGTCTGCGTCTGTGATTCACGACGAAGGTTTTAGTGAAAATTTTGTTTCTATTTAAATTAGTTGAAATTTGATAAAAATTGTTGAAAATTTCGAATAATTCAAGCTTCCTTGAGCTTGAATATATCCGCGATATATTTATGTGTCAAATATATTTTTAATAACAGTCATGTATGATGCGGTATTTAGAAAGCTATTCAGGAGATTAAAGAGTTAATCGTTCTTAATTAATCTGAATCTGAATGTCAATCTGAATCAATTATTCCCATTTACGTTTACATGAGTTTTATTAGAACAACTCACCGGTAACTGCCTGGGGTCTGATCCCTTGATAACAGTCTCACGTTCCTATTATTCAGATATCAAAAATTAAAACGAGTAAAGGTCTTGAACAGGTATTTTTTCTTAAACAGTTGGTGTGTCAACGAGTTGCTACCATGTAACCCTCTGGAAGGGAGACGAGTCGACGGTTCTTGTAATAACCTCAAGTACCCAACCAGGGGGATGCCCCACACCCCACTGCTGCGATTACTGCCAGCTGATTATGATCAAGGTTTATTGTTTTAGACTCTTCTACCTAGCACCTTGTATATTTGCATGGCTGAATAAGCTACATTTGTGAGAAACGGGATTCCTTAGGTATAAACCTGAAAGAAATACTTTCCTATAAAGTGTATCACGGTATCATCGCTGGACAATCACAGCTTTTTAAGTGTTACAAAGTTTTGCCAGCGGCTTTGCCCGCGTGGAAATTATCGTGTCACAATTTTTTTCTATAATTCAAATTTTAAATAAAAGTAGTTATTGTGAGTTAACTATAAAAGATAGAGACATGCTATTGCTGACTATTTTGTAGTATTTCTAAAGATCTACAATTCTTTAGTACGTTACTTTAGCGTACGCGACTAAAGCTCCTAGCAAGCAGGTTGTTTAACAAAGGCGCGATCTCTTCAACGCAATTTACACAATACCGATATGTACTATTTACCTAAACCTTCCAGTCTTTCACTATCTTTTGGTGAAAACCGTACAAAAATCCGTTCAGTAGATTTCGAGAAATCGATTACATACAGACAGACAGCTTTTTGGGACTTTGTTTTTAATAAGTAGAGATTTTCAGTTTTTAAAAGCTTTTATTCATCATCTTATCGTGTATGTATATAAAGTTGGAATCCTTTGACCTGCTTCCCGAGGCTCTGATTTTAGCTGAAACTTTGTATACTAGTCCAGTTCTGATGACAATGCATGTTTATTATAGGCATGCCAGTTATGACTCCAGAAAAAGGAACAACTCAACGGTTAACAATAGGGTCTTAAAATTTCGTGAAAAGCTTTTTTAACTTGATCTTTTTTAATTATATGTTTAAGAATTACAAATATTATATTTATGATGCCGTGTGGTATCAAGCTAAGTAGAACAGACTTCTCATTTCTTACCGAGATGTCGTAAATGGCGACTAAGGTAAGGTGACCCACCGTGTGGTATACGGCTGAGTAGAATAGCCCATCCTCATTTCTTACTTAGGTGTCGTAAAATACGACTAAGGTAAGTTGACGTCAGGCAGGCAGCCGGTCCTAAAGTACTTAGCTGAATCATGTGATAACATGTGTATGTATAACATGTTGTGCTGACCTCACCTAGGGCAGGAAGATGATGAAATATTATACTTATGAAAAAATGTCACTATCGAGGACGAAAAATACTTTTAGGTTCCGAGCCGAGAAAAAGTAAATCTGGCGACCCTCTGCCTCTGGCTCGCAGGATTCGAACTTCAGTACTAGCGGAAGGTCGTGTACCAGATACGTCGGTCAACCAGCTGTTTCTTCACTTCTGGGTGTTCTTGGTATCGGACGTACTGTCCGTCCATGATACAGGTATGATATATTAACTAGATCTGATTGCGGTTTCGCACGCGCGAAAATCAGTATATGTAAAAGTTAAAATAACATTATTTTGCTATAATTCACTATACAGTAAATAGAAAATATATATAGTGCTAAATGTTTTCTATTTACTGTATAGCGGATTATAGCAAAATAATTTTATTATTACTTTTGTATTATGGATCTCCGCAAAGTAACGCCTAATTCTATAAATTATCAGTTTATATTACCGAAATTTTGAACAAAGTAGTTTTTCTCAGTTAATCATAAGAGATAGAGACATGCTATCGCGGACTTCTTTAAAGTACTCTTAGATCTACAATTCTCTAGTACATCATTATATCTTTGTTGGTTTACGCGGCACACGCGAGTAAAGCTCCCGGCAGTCGAGTTTTTTACAACTGAGCGATCTCTTCAACATAAGTTATATAAAATCCCGATTAACCTAAGCTGTTCAGAAGAATTTCGCTATATTTTAGTAATAACCGTATAAAAATCCGTTTTTTAGATTTTGAGAAAATCGATCACAGCAGACACCGAGAGATAGCTTTTGGAGACTTTGTTTTAAAATAAGAATAAAAGATTCAATAAAAGTCGAATATTATAATTAAAAAAAACCCTTAATAAAACAAAACGCAAACGAAGACGCGGTAGTATCTATTATTTGGTAATGTAAAATTGTTATAAACAAAACTAACTAGTAGAAGATTAACTACTTCTAAATTTAATTTCTAGATAATTTGCATTACAAATTACTAAATCTGTTTAACATCTTTTTTCAACGAAATAATGCACTTTAATAAATTACTTTGATTTATGCGGTACATAATAATTATCACACAAAATAATAAATGTTATATTTGAATTTTCTTATATGTCAGTATATAAAAAAACTGACGTTCTTTTAACAAAAATATATTAAATAATTAATAAATAATTAATTTATTATATAAATTAATTAAATAAATAATTAATGTATATAAGTAAGCGTTACTATGCGGAATTCCATAGAACAAAAGTTATGATAAAATTTACGTCAAAAATTTGATTAAATAAAAATACAAAGTCGCCTGGCGCCTGACGAAGTTTCGGTTACGGGGCGAAACGATCGTTGAGATTGTCGTAGCGAATGTGTGTAGTGTGCTGTTTGTGGTGGTGTCTTGTGATACGTGCGGTAACTATTCCTGCATGTACAAGGTATGAGAACGGTTTGCACCCTACATTTAGCATTACTTAAGAAACTCGGGTTACAGTAAAATAATTTAAATAAAAAAATATATGGGACACTTACACACACGGTCGTCTATCCGTGACAGCCTACTAGCAAATATACACATATATAAGTTTCAATACATATACACCCAGACTCGAAGAACCAACAAATTCTGAATAGAAAATGTTGATTCTTGGCGGAAATCGAAACCGAGACCTTTTTTTTTCGAACTGACTGTATGCTGTTAGCCCTAACGGCTTTTACAGCGTCACCGGACGGACGAGCGTAGAAGCATCGTCGAGGTTGCAAAATGGAGAAAGTAGTGCTCAGAAGCTCTACTAGCGTCGGGGAACGTCGTCCTAAGGGTGCCTCCTGTGACCTCTGAAACTGAAGGCGACTGCCTTCAGTTAACTGCTAACTGCGCCAGCGGGCCAGTCATAATTTTTGAAAAACATTTTGCTTATAGTCAACTACATAGCCACCAGGCCTTACTGCTGTCAGGAAAAGGGCAAACAAGATAAAGAGTGCCTTCAGACCAAAATACCTGACGACGATCCCGTACACAGATTTTCCAATATACGATGTATGAACTTGACCCGACCTGAAAGCTTCCAGTCGAGAGGTTGTGTGAAGAACGATACATCATTCGAAAGAGTAAGTTAGTAAAAAAAAAATTAAAGATGTCTTTTTTCTAATTAACATAACGGATATTTCCTTGTATTTTTGTGAGTATGCTTGTATAGGCAATGCCGTGTGGTATCCGGCTGAGTAGAATAGACCAGTTTTCAAATGTTAACTATCGTGAGTGGTATTCATTATTTTTATTGAGAGACCGGCTATACTCAGGTCTTATTTTGTCTGATTAGCCCGACTAGTTTCAAGCCCATACGGGGCTCTTATTCATGAGCTTTTTACGCGGCGTTATCGCTCATGAATAAGAGCCCCGTATGGGCTTGAAACTAGTCGGGCACATCCGACAAAATAAGACGTGAGTATAGCCTGTCTCTCAACGGTAATAATAAATCGTAAAATACGACTAAGGTAAGATGACGTCAGGCAGGCCGCCGGTCGTAAAATTCGTAGCCAAATCATGTGACAACAAGTTTGTAACAGCTTGTGCCGACCCCACTTAGAGTGGTATAAGGGCAGGAGGATGATGGTATGTTTATATAGGCAATTTGGACGAGTAAAATTCCTCGAGGTTAAGATTGTTTATGACTACCCAACATCTGGGCATAGGCCTCCTCTCTCCGTTTTCAGAGATAAGGACTGGAGCTAAGACCTACCACGCTGCTCCAATGCGCATTGGTAGGTTACACATATCTCCAGAATTTTCTAGAGATATGCAGGTTTCCTCACGATGTTTTCTTTCAACGAAAAGCGTATGATAAATTGCGATTGTCATTACGTAATATCACATACAATGTATGTTTTCTTTTTGATTGCTGTTGTCTTCTTACCTATATTTTTTCTCTGTGTTGTATAGTAAAGTGTATAAATAAAATTAATGAATACTTTAATTTTAGTTAAAGAAGTATAATATAAATAGAACAAGAAACTTTAAAGTGAGGGTAGAAGAAGAAAATAATAACAGTAGTACTCGGGGAAGATGACGAGGTGCTCCAGTCAATTCGTGACACCGGGGCGTGCAAGTCGGCCAAAAATCTCAAACCTTATATAAAAATCACTCGATTTTATAGCGATGTATGTGTACATAATAAAAGACAAAATTTTGGATATAAATGTGGATGGATATATAAGCAGAGGGAGGCCATAAAAAAGATCTATATTTAGTTAAATCTATTTTTGTCAACAGATTATAAGCTCGACACCATTTTTTGACCTCTCCCATGTTTACGGGAACACAATGCAAGCGTTAAATGCAAAAGGGCGTTTATTCAAAAAAGGTTTGCTTAAATACGAAGTCCACAAAGGAATAATCTGGCCACCTAGTTACAAAACAAAAAACTTGTGCCTTCTCAACCAGCCTCCACATGAGACAAGATGCCATGATATACGTAAGTTAAGATGCAATAGAAAATACCATATTGGGTTTTAGTTAATTATATCGCACACATTATATTAGGGTAGGTTCACATAACACACTCTTAACGCGCGTTGAACGCGCTCAAAATTTTATTATACTGTTCACATGGTGTTTTCAAATTCAAATTCAAAATATAGTCTATTCAAGTAAACTTGTAAACAAGTGCTTTCGAATCGTCAACTTTACCGCTGGTTCGGAAAGCTGTTTCTACAAAGAAGAACCAGCAAGAAACTCGGCGGTTGCTCTTTTCAAACAATAATTCTTATCACTAGTTACATATAGTTATTAATGTCTTGTACAGGGTTGAAGAGAAGCTATATCCATGCCTTCTTATCGTCTAGGTAATCTTCAATAGTATAATAGGCTTTCTGAATTAGCCTTTTTTTAATAGTATTTTGAAACTGCTGTAATGGTAAAGTTAAAGTAGATTGTGGAATTTTATTATAGAATCGTATACCCAAACCCACAAACGAATTACGTACTTTTGCAAGGCGCAAAGCAGGAACTGCAAGCTTATGTCTGTTTCTACTTTGTCTATTATATACATCGCCAAAAACTTTTATAATTATGTATATTCATAAATTTGATTGCTACACGTTTAACGCCCTTTCCTAGCCCTTTTATTCAATTTATTGTCTGAATAAATGCTACTTGTTATGTTCCATATCGCCAGACGTTTTTCTATTTCACCTATAAATATATCAGTATTTCATTTTCCATTTTGGGCGATTTTTGAATGAACTGAGCAAATCCTAAAATAACATTTATCCGCGCCAAAAGCGTCCGTTCAACTGAACAGTATCATAGAAAACCAAAGATCTCAAAGCGCGCGGCAAGCGGTAGCGCAGTGTTGAACGTGCAATTTATTAAAACGCTTGAATAAAATCTATGTAGTCTTAAGCGCGTCATAAAAAAGCACGTTAAGGGCTTTCCATGTGAACGTGGCCTTACAGTAATCCTTCTTTCAATGGCATTTATGAAGTCACGATATGAACTATAACAATATCTTTGCTAATATTATATAGAGGGAAGATTTATATGTTTGTTTGTATATATGTATATTTGTAACGTTTTCACGCAAAAGCTACTGCACTGATTTCAAAAAATTTTTGACTATTGGAAAGCTGCATCTTCAGTGAGCAACAAAGTCTATATTACGTTTTCAAACAAAAAAGGGATCCCTACTAAAAATGTAATAAGGTGTGTAAAAATTTGTCATAACGATCTTTCATCGCGTGGGCTGCGAACACTATTGATGATAGAAAAAAAAAGCGTTATACAGTATTATAGAACGTATAAATATCCACAAAAAAGTCCGCGATACGTCACGTCTAACTATTATAGTAATGCCGATATAATTTTTTTATAAGATGATAAAAGTATCGACCATAATCAAACAAATTTTATTCATATCTCCGTATTAATCCTTATCCCATTAAATTCAAACTTTAACCAAGTTTTTCTTGTAAATCATAATTTCTTTTCAGCTGACTTTGGGGCGAATAGTGTTCTAGGCATTAACTTGTACTTAATCTGGATTTGGAGATTACACAATCATATTGCAACAGAGCTGGGAAACATCAACACTTGTTGGGACGATGATAGACTATTTTTTCAAACTAGAGACATAGTTATAGCTATTGTTATGCAAATCTATTACTACGAATTGATGCCAATATCATTAGGTAAGTTAGAATTGACATGAAAAACTCAGATCTGGGCGAGTAGAATACACCACCCGTATTTCTTACCGAGGTGTTGTAAATGGAAATTAAGGTAAATCGACCCGCCTTGTGGTATGCGGCTGACTAGAATATACCACCCTGATTTCTTACCGAGGTGTCGTAAAAGGCGACTAAGACAATTTGACTCACCGTGTGGTATCCGGCTGAGTAGAATAGACCACCCTGATTTCTTACCGAGGTGTCGTAAAAGGAGACTAAGGCAATTTAACCCGCCGTGTGGTAGCCAGCTGAGTAGAATAGACCACCCTCGTTTCTTACCGAGGTGTCGTAAAAGGCGACTAAGACAATTTGACTCACCCTGTGGTATCCGGCTGAGTAGAATAGACCACCCTGATTTCTTACCGAGGTGTCGTAAAAGGCGAATAAGGCAATTTGACCCGCCGTGTGGTATCCGGCTGAGTAGAATAGACCAACCTGATTTCTTACCGAGGTGTCGTAAAAGGCAAATAAGGCAATTTGACCCGCCGTGTGGTGTCCGGCAGAGTAGAATATTTTGTTAGAAAGTAATAAACGGTATTACCTTATTACAAAATAAAACCTAAATTTCCACAATGGAATCTTTTGTGACGGCTAATTTGTGTCCTAGCATCGACCTTTAAGCGTTAATGAACGTTAATGAACGTTAATGCGCAGCGTAATTATATAACTAACTTAATTAAAGTTAATTAATTGATTTAATTTAATTACATTATTTTATATGCTTTTGATAATTGCAATTTATCACACGCTTTTCGGTGAAGGAAAACACCGTGAGGAAACCTGCATATCTCTAGAGACTTCTGGAGATATGTGTAACCTACCAATCCGCATTGGAGCAACGTGGTAGGTCTTAGCTCCAATCCTTTTCCCCAGAAGGCCTATTCCCAGCAGTGGGATTATAGCAGGCCGCTACTTTACTACTTTATATGCTTCTTAATACGTTTAAAACATTTTTTGTTTTCAATTTCAGGGTATGACAATCTTGTGAACGACGGTATCTTGGTACCACATAAGCTGTTCAGGGACATATATGATGAAACTGTGATGCCGCAAATATCTTTGGAGTTCCCCTTCATCCTTCGATGGGCCCATACCGTGCAGGAAGGAAATCTGAAGTTAATAATTTTAATATCTTAACATATATATCGCACGCTCAGTATTAAAGTGACCTAATTAAAAATAAACAAACATGGCGTTAGCGCCTTCAAAACTCGACAATGTTAAAAAACCCATAATTTGGAAGACCAAGAAAACGCTAGCTTTTATAATAGCTCGTGATGCGATTACCATTTTGTCGTCGAGCCTATCTTCCTGATGATGCTTCGGTTTCGGGACGAAACGATCGTCAAGGTTTCGGTGGTGGTTGTGTGTATTGCTTGTGTGCATTGTTGCTGGTGGAGGCGCCTTGGGGTGCGTGTGTTGACTTGTCCTGCATGTGTAAGGTACGTGAGTTTTGCTTGCTTCAAACACATTAGCTTTGCATACATTCGCTTAACCCGCTCCTTAAGTAGTTCTGTTATAGTTTCTGCGATTTAAGGACTATTCTATTAATCTCTTAGTCGTTTCTAGGATGTATGATATAGAAGGCAACTTTCTAAAAGAGACAAAAGTGGCCAATTTGACTTTAAGGACAGGTTACTTGGAAGATACTTTAGAGTACATCACGCACGGGGCTTTTCGACAACCAGCTGCCAAATTCGATTATATCGTCGATCCTGATGTAAGTGGATAAAAGTAAAAATATTTTTTTGCAAACTAAAGTTTGGAATCTGTAATATTGATGTCAATTTTAATGCAATGCACATGATAGATGGAATAGACAAATAGATATTACAATCTACGTAATCTATTCTAACTTCTTTTAATCTATTCTATACATCTTCAGCATTCAAAATATAATCGCATTAAAGTTAATCAACTTCTTTCGTAATTGCTAATTCTTATACTTAATAATAATTTTATTAATATGTAATAGAATTAACAATATTGTGGCTTAAAGTCATAGATATTATTTCAAATAACGCCTCACTTAGCACTTCTGTCATAAATATATGTATATTTGTATATATGTATATAACATAAATGACAAGAGAAATGCTCTTTTAAAAGAAAACCAATGCTATGATTTTTTAATACCAGTTACAAGTAACTATATAATATAATAGTAAAAGAAACCGCCGTGTGGTATCCGTCTGAGTAGAATAGACCACCCTCTTTTTTACCGAGGTGTTGTAAAAGGCGACTAAGTTAAGTTGATATCAGGCAAACGGCCGGTCGTAAAATACATAGCCAAATCATGTGACAACATGTTTGTAACATGTTTGTAACATGTTGTGCCGACCCAAGGGCAAGGATGATGAGTAAAAGAAAATATGGCATAGTTTGGTAAAATTATTATAAATATAAATATATTGGACACTTACACACACGGTCGTCCATCCCCAAAGTAGGTAACTTAATACTTGTGTCATGGGTGACGGACAACTGGTAAATATACTATGTAGCTATATTATGTAGAAATTCGAAAAATTTTAGGTAGCAGAGACAATTTTAGGTCCACATCAGTTGGCATCAGATGTGTTCTCTAGTGATTTAATGAAAAATCGATACTTTGGACTCCCGCCGTATGTCAAATACAGGGAGCTCTGCACGGGAAAGGTGTATCGTAGTTTTGAGGATTTACTTGAGGTCATCGACCCTGAGGTATTAATATTTCTTGATTTTCAAATGCTAATTTGGTTAATATAGCTACTCTTTGACCATGTACAAGACATTAATAACTTATTATTTGAAAAGAGCAACCGCCGAGTTTCTTGCTGGCTCTTCTACCGAGAAGACAGCTTTCCGAACCAGCAGTAGAGTTGACGATTCAAAAGCACTTGTTCACAAGTTTACTTGAATAAAGAATATTTTGAACTTGATTTGAATGATATTCTGTAAATATAAAATGAGAATTTTAATGAGATTGAACGTAAAGTAGCTAAAGTTATGATTACAGTTGAAAAATAATCTATGTTATATATTTAAAAAGATGTAATGTACATCTGTCTGTTGATCTGACCAGATTATCATTGTTTATCAATCACACTTTGCTCTGAATTTGTAGAAGATATCATCTCATTATTTATTAGCTTTCACACTGATGACTGATTCATGTATGATCGAGTTTTCGACTTATGTAGTAGTAGAACATATAAATTCTAAATTTTCGATGGATATTTCGGATACTTAAAAGCTATTAAGTACATATTATATCAGATATGCTTCCGCCGTAGGGCATCCGGCTAATTTGAATAGACTAACCTCAGTTCTTATCGAGGTGTCGTAAAAGGCGACAAAGGCAAGTCGACCCGCCATGTGGTATCCGGTTGAGTAGAATAGACCACCCTCTTTTCGAGGGGTCGTAAAATATGACTGAGGTAAGTTGACGTTAGGCAAGCGGCCGTTCGTAAAATGCGTAGGCAAATCATATGACATGTTTGAAACATGTTGTGCCGACGCCACTTAGAGTGGGATAAGGGAAGGAGGATGATGATTATATCAGATATGCTTGTAACTTCTTGTTTTGCTTGTAAAGTCTTTCCTTTCAACAGAGAGTGGAGTTACTCAAAGAGAGATATAAACACGTGGAAGACATAGACTTGATAGTCAATACGTGGTTGGAGAGGCCAGTTCCCGGAGGACGCGCACCGTCTACCTTCTACTGTATAGTGGTGGAACAGATGCTCCGAAGTATAAGATCAGATAGGCATTGGTACGAAAGACCAAACCGGCCTAACGCGTTCAACTTAGGTCAGTTAATTTGATTCAAAGGCTATTTATTCATTTATAGAATTAGGCGTTACTTTGCGGAGGCCCATAATAGAAAAGTAATGAAAATATTGTTTTGCTATAATCTGGGATAAAAGAAAATATATTTGATGCTAAATGTAAATTGTACTATCCGTTCTCATACCTGATACATGCAGAATTCCTAAAAACTCATGCACTACCCGCCGACAAAATGGTAAAGCAGATGCTTTGCGATTTTGTCTGAATCTATTTTCTGAAAATGCTTGGGTTACGGGGCCAACCGATTGTTGCGATTGTGGTAGTGAATGTTTGTGTAATATTCAGTGTGGTAAATTGCAATTATCAATTAGACACATAAGTTTTATTAGAAAAACTCACAGCCTGCCCGGGGTTTGAACCCATGTCGTCTCTAGAGAGTCGCACGGTCTTTTTTAATATACACTAGAAATTCCCTAGAAATAATTTATATGGCAAAACAATGTCTGCCGGGTCAGCTATTATATACACGTATGTTTCTGCTTTTAGAACAACTTCTTGAAATAAGAAAGGCGAGTGCTGCTTACATAATGTGCCAAAGCGGAGATAAAGTGACGCGTATCCAACCTAATGCCTTCTTTTTAGCTGGACCCGGGTAAGAAGATTGTGTAATCAGTATCTTAAAGACAAATATACGCGCAGGCTCGAAGAAGCAACAAATTGTATATAGAATACGTTGGCCCTCGGCAGGGTCGCTACCCATTGCGCCAACGGGCCAGTCACCAGCCAGTTAAATTTCATAAATCAGGATTGGAATCTTTAGAAATTTTTTAGGAACATTGCTAAATTGAATATACAACATATTCAATTTTATAATTTATGAAATCTTGTTTGCTATTATTTTAATTGCCACAATTTCTTACATTGCCAGCAGCGGTTACAATAAGGGTCTATTATATTCTTAAGCCGTATTAAACATAGCTTTATCTTTTCAGAAATAGGATGTGTAGCTGCGATGAAATCGAGAAAGTGAACCTATGGGCGTGGAGAGACGATGGATGCGATTTGAAGAGTAATAATTATAAGTGATTTAAATTCAGTTCAAAATGTTAAAATAAATATTAAACCGATTTTTTTTCTTGGTGCATATGTATGCACAACAACCTTAGGACAGGACTTCACGCTCGTAGAAATAAATATCATAAAGATTTTCCTATCTCAATTTTCATAAAACCGTGATGTAGTTACGAACATGCTAAAAAGAGTTCGTAATACCTATGTCATAGAGATCAAAGTGAAAGGTTCAGTTTACGAACATGCAAAAAGTGATTGTAAACTACATGTCCTAGAGTTCAAATTCGCTTGACTAATTCTCTGAAACGTTCACTTTATTTACGAATCGTGTTTGGTATCGCTAGGACTCGCGTACGGTCGGATACATTCTCGAAATCGGTTCGTTTGATATATAAACGGAAGTATCGTGCGCCTCGGCGTTTAGTTTACGAATAGCGATCAAGAGCGAATAAAGAAGCGAAAATAAAAGTGAAATAATAGAGACTGTAAGTAGAATGTACTTATTTTGTAGTGAAAAGCTGAATAAAGTATTTTTAAGGAGTCACCAGGTATTTTCTTCAAATCCCTGTTATCCCAGTACTATTCACGTATTAACTATTAACCTAAACTTACCGAAAGGATTGCTCTACCTTTTAGTGAAAACTGTTCAAAAATCAGTTTAGTAGATTTCGAGGAAATCGATCACATACAGGCAATTTTTGGACTTTGTTTTCTAAAGTATAGACGATTTTTGTAAAGAAAATGACAATAGCTAGAAAAGCGAAGAGAAAAGTTTCACTAGCTTATATGGTTAATTGTTTGAACAAGTTATCCTTGATTATAATGAACTTTAAAGTTTGGACTGAGCATCGGACCAATGCATCGATACTCAAAGATATGGGAGTAACCACCAGGCTCTCAACTGCGTGTCTCCGAAGAGTCCTTGAGTTCTTCGCACATATAGCTAGGAAGATTGGAGACGACCTGGAGAAGCTCATAATCACTAGTTCGGTGAACTGAAAAAGAGTAAGAGGCTGCAGTCCAAAAGACCAAGAGGCTGCAGTCCAGCTGCAGATGATCTGACCAGACCACTAAGTTGCTCTCCATCCAAGTTCACAATACCTTGCTAGCGCATCGCAAAACCTGGAAATCGGTTATCCAAGAAAAAGTGATTCGTGGAAAAGGTCACGACCCTCAGCATTGAGGAAAACGAACGCAAGGAGGAGGAAAGTTAAGAGTATGTATAGTATGCGGCAATAAATAATGCACATTGAGACTTAGAGAGAGAAATCGGCTAGATTCTGCTTCATAGAGCATTGTCTGTGTCGCACAGACTGACGAACCCGTGTGAAACGTCACATTATGAGTGACAGTGACAGCGCTCTACGAAACCGAACTGGCCGGCTGTTTCGTTCTAAACATTATTAAATGCCAGGTACTATAAGTCATTGCAAATATTGTAATTTGTCGCGTCCAAACTGTCTTAAAAATATAATTTTTATAGACAGGTTTTCGGTTTAAGATTACTATTATCGGACCATTAAATTCACTCATTCATTTTTTTCCACGCGTTAATTAAGTTTTGGTTTAGTTATGACTACTTTGCTTTATCATCTGTAAATTAACTTAGGGTGTTACCACATGTAGAATAATTATTCTTTTTCACCTGCATGAATACTAGGTATATCTATTTGTGAGTTTGGGTGTAAGATTCTATAATATAATTATATTATCGCAATATTACCGCAATCAATTTTAGCTTTGCCAGTATAATAGTTTTAAAAAAAAACTATTAAAGGGCTGTTACAAGCCTCTGAAACAGAAAGCTTACTTATGGTATTGATGATTACTGAGACTTTAGATAAGAATGCGTGGATATAGGTACTCTTCAACCCTGTAGACATTAATAACTATATGTAGCTAGTAATAAGAATTATTTTTTTGAAAAATTATCCGCGGAGTTTCATGTTGGATCTTCTCGGTAGGAGCTTTCCTTACCAGCAGTAGATGTTGAAAATTCAAAAGCATTTGTTCACAAGTTTATTCAAGTAAACTGTTTGAATTTTAATTGCAATCGAAAATGCGATTTAACGCCCCGGATCGATTTTTATTTTGTGATGGAGATATTAGCAGGGTTGGAGAGTGACAGAAGCGACTGTCCATTCCAGGACTGCTGTCTATGCAGACGAAGTCGCGGGTAAAAACTTATCATAAAGGTTTATCGATTGTCTACCAAACACTTTTGTAACAGACACTAAAAATATCGGAATAGGAAATAGTCAAATATAAGTCTTTCTTGATGTTAATACCGGATGCGAGGTTCTTGAGTCATCAATAGCGAGGGTAGGGACTTTTTATGTGTGTGGGGATTGCCTAAAATAGTGAAACTTGACCTAATGAGAAAGATTCTGTTGGGATTCTGTCGAGAGTCTGTCGATTGTCGTTGTTAACGTGATTTCTAGTTAAAGTGAATTTTTGAGTCGATTAGTGAAGTCAAGCTGAAAGCGAATAGTGAATTAATACAAGTTAAATAGTGAGAAAGTGAAGATGTTACGATCCAAGACCTTCTGGACTCGTCTCACTTTATACCCTACTGTAGCGTTCAACGTTACAAACTTATCGTGTGAACAGGGCCTATATGTATTTTGCTTTAAATTGGAAAATTAAACACCTTGCTATAGTTATTATCCGAACTGGGTGATAGACGGAACGGTTTGTGCGTAAATTTGATTAAAATTTACTATGAAAATGTTAAGTATATTTTTATTTGGTTTATTTGTTAGTGCGTATGCCGAATCGGTGTTTTATGATTCATTCACGCACAATAAATTAACGACCGAAGATGTAAAAGGACATATTAAGAGGAATACGTCATTGTAAGTGTATCGGTTTAGTATATTTTAAAAGGTTTTTTTTGTACTTGCCGTGTATGTATATGAAGGTGGAATCTTGCAAGTTAAATTTGACCCACTTCCCGGTGTCTGATTGAGCTGAAATAAATAAATATATGGGACACTTAATCATACGGTCGTCCATCTCCAAAGTAAGTTCCATGATACTAGTGTTATAAATAATAAATAAATAAATAAAAAGAACTTTATTCGGCAACATACGTTTCTAGAAAACAACAATGATTATTTTAACACTTTATACATAATATAAACGTATGTTGAGGAAAAGGTCATAGACTCAGCTAAGAAGCTGTTTTTCAGTCCACGCCTTATGACTAAGACTGCTGCCAACACAAATTTTCTATATTTTCTATATTTTTATGGGCAAGTGGTAGATATACTACATAACATAAAGGCTTCTAAATAATTTATTTGATTCATATGATGTAATGGACAATTTTGAATAAAATGGCGAAGCTATCAAAACAATATTTATTTACATAATGATTATTACTAAATAGAAGGAAGGAGTCTCGAAAATAATAAATATTTTTAATTGAAAATTTGAACATAAAAGTAGTTATTGTGAGTTAACCACAAAAGATAGAGACATACTGTCGCGGAATTTTTTGTAGTGTTTTTGTAGATCTACAATTCTTTAGTACATTACTTTACTATATGTATCTCTGTTGGTTTACGCGGCGCACGCGACTAAAGCTCCGATTATCTATCTAACACATCTATTAAATTGAACCTTACAGTAGAATTACACTACGTATTATTAAGAACCGTACGAAAATCTGTTCACTACATTTTAATAAAATCTCTCATACATACAGGTCTTCGGGGCTTTATTTTATAATAATTCTCGATTTTGAACACAAGCAATTGTTGTGAGTTAAGCATAAGAAATAGAGACATTGTATCGCGGATTTTTTTGTAGATCTACAATTCTCTAGTATTACTTTAGTATATCTCTGTTAGTTTACGCGACCACCGCGACGACATCTCCCAGAAGGCGATTTTTTATTTCAAACCACTCGACCTCTTCAACACAATTTACATTAAAAAAAATCGTAATGTACTATTTACCTAAACCTTACGGAAGAATTACACTGCCTTTTAGTAAAAACCGTATAACATTCCGTTCAGTAGATTTTGAAAAAATCGATCACTTACAAACAAAAAACTTTTGGGAACTTTGCATTATAATTCTAATATGATTTATAGAAGCAGCTATTACTTCGCGGTATTCCATTTTACAGAAACTATAACATAACTACTATGCTATAATCCAGGCGAGTTAAGCGAATACATGTAAGTGTTACAGACAGACAAACTTTCCCATTCGTAAATGTTAGTATAGTACCCGACAATAAATAATGTACATCGAGGCCTTAAAGAGAGAAATGGGCTAGATTCTGCTTCATAGAGCATCGTCTCTGTCGCACAGACTGAGAAACCCGTGTGTGACAGAGACAGCGCTCTACGAAACCGAACTGGCCGGCTGTTTCGTTGTAAACATCGATGTGCATTATTTAATGCCGGGTACTATACGGTTAGTTGTTACGGTTTGTTTATTAGATATCGTGTATTTTGCAAAATTCGTGAGCTGTTGCGCTCAATCCGCACTGAGCATCCGTTTTCGTATAATAACGTAGGTATTTGAGTCAATTAAAAGATTCCAATGTTATGATTTAGTGATCTAAGGTTGAATCCGACAAATTGCAGCCGTACAGTTAATTAAAAAAAGATATAATAAGGTTTACTGGGTCAGTTAGTTTTGTTTTTTATTAGTTTACACAGTATACACGCTTTATATTAGTTTCACCTACCAATTTACTCCTTTTTACATGGTTCATATTATTTTCAAAGTTTCAATTTTTGAATCTGTTCTTTAAAAGGTTTAAATCGAGTTGAAAAAGTCGGTTACATACATACAAAAATACATAGCAACAGGAGTGCCTTTAGAAGAGAACTTGAATATTAACGTCGTGCACTTTTAATATTTTGGAATAGTTATGGAATTATTTTGAACAAATTGCTTTAACTATCAGTTAGAAGCACTATTATTTTTGTCGTTAAATACAACATTCGTTTCGAATCAAATCAAAATAATCCTTATTCAAGTACGCTTTTACAAGCACTTTTGAATCGTCAAGGATAAATTACATGTGATGAACCTCCTGTAGGCCTACCATGAATTTTTAGATAACGATTCAATTCAAAGTCAATATAGTACCGGGCATTAAATAATGCACATCGATGTTCAGAACGAAACAGCCGGCCAGTTCGGTTCCGCAGAGTGCTGTCTCTGTCACTCAGATAGTATGTGATGTTTCACACGGGTTCGTCAGTCTGTGCGACAGAGACAATGCTCTGTGAAGCAGCATCTAGCTGATTTCTCTCTCTAAGACTCGATGTGCATTATTTATTGCCGCGTACTATACCTAAACCGACCCGCTTTCTTTTCGCACCATGAAGTGTAAATTGCATTGGGGTCGTAATGTTTGAAAAAGATAACGTTATATGAACTATAGATAACTCTGTCTCTTTTACGTACATGTTTTTAGGACGTATTCCGAACGCTCATTCGGCAACGACTTAAAGTGTGCGTCTTTAAGACGTCATGGTATGAAAAAGCGAAACAATTTAGTTTACTTCTTCATTTGAGTCGCAATAAGAGTTCATGGTAGCCTGCTGCCCTTATCCCACTCTAAGTGGGTTCGGCACAACATGTTACAAACACATTGTCACATGATTCGGCTAGATATTTTACGACCGGCCGTCTGCCTGACGCCAACTTACCTTAGTCGCCTCTTAAGACACCTCGGTAAAAAATGAGGGTGGTCTATTCTACTCAGCCGGATACCACACGGCGGATATGTAATGAACCTATTTGTCTTATTAATAATTGTAATTTATCACACGCGTTTCGGTGAAAGAAAACATCGTGAGGAAACCTGCATATCTCTAGAGAATTCTGGCGATATGTGTATATACTACCAATCCACATTGGAGCAGGTAGGTCTTAGCTCCAATCCTACTCTCCAAAAAACGGAGAGAGGAGGCCTATGCCCAGCAGTGGGATAGTAACAGGTTACATTTATTTTTTACCTTACTTGTTTACAAGGTAAGTTGACCCACCGTGGGGTAAATCCAGTTGAGTAGAATAGACCACCCTCTTTCTTACCGAGGGGTCGTACACTAAATATGTCAAGTTGAAATGGTTGTAAGTTTTGTAGAGGTTTGGTTAGAAATTACCATTATATTATCATTAGAATTTTTAAACTATTGTATTAGTATAGATTAGAGCCCTAACACCAAGGCATCAACATTATATGATATTTCAATTTACTGTCTTACAAATATATTTATTACATTCATGCGAAATCTTCAAAATATAAGAAAAATATTCAATTTACTCATATACTTCTAATTAAACTAATTTGTTAAAATAAACCTTCATTTGTATAATTAGATAACTGTAGCGTGACTGTTTTATTTTATTAACTATGTATATTCTTGTATGATGAATAAAATAATCTAGAAAATTCCAATCAAATACCTACATTGTCTGGTAGTTAGGAGTTTAACTGATCATTATATAATGGTAATAATGTTATTTCGTATTTATATACAGATGAATAATTTATAAAGCCAATTATTGAACCAAAAGCTTAAAGAACTGCTTTTTGTTGTATGAAAAAGGGATAATGACTCGTTTAATGAAATTTCATATTGTTGATATACTTTAATTTACAAGACGTTCTTATATTTGGACAAATTTGGAAAAGTATTAGAATATTATAACGGCAATGAAATAAAAGTCGAGCAGCGTAACCATTTGTAACGAAAGACGTCTAACAATGGCGTGCGACGGCTTCTATTCAAATTCAAAATATTCTTTATTTAAGTAAACTTGTAAACAAGTGCTTTTGAATCTTCAAAATCTACTGTTGGTTCGGAAAACTATTCCTACCAAAAAGAACTAGCTAGAAACTCGGCGGTTGCACTTTTCAAAGAATAATTCTTATAACTAGTTACATATTTAGTAATGTCTTGTACAAGGTTGAAGAGTAGCTCTATCCACGCATTCTTATTGTCTAAGTAATCCGCAACAGTATAGAAGGCCTTCTGTATTAGCCTTTTTTTAATGGTGTTTTTAAACTTTTGTGATGGTAAAGTTAAAGTAGATTGTGGAAATTTTTACTAGTATTATAGAATCTTATACCTAAACCCACTAACGACGTATGTACTTTTGCAAGGCGCAAAGTAGGAACCGCAAGCTTATTTCAACTCCTACTTTGTCTATTATATACATCGCCAATCTTTTTATAATTATGGATATTCTTATGTACAAAAATTCAATGGCTAAAATTATAATCTGAAGCCAATATTTTGAATAAAATATATTGAAGGAATCCCCTCTCTTAATGCTAGGGATAATATGGTGACACGCTGGAACAGGGTTAAAACACCAACGTAGCAAACAGAATTAAAAATTCCCGTTTGTTTTCGGGAACACGGAAAAAACACATATTGCATTATTGACTTATACATGCTTAAGTCTGTGTGAACAAAATCGCGTATACCATTAGTTATTCTTCACCACTAGGTAACATATTCTTAGATCGTGATTAAAATTATACATATTATGTTTCTTTTACTCAATTTGTATAAAAAAATTATATTAACTTATAACTACGTAGGTGAACATACTTAAGGTTATAATATATTATTATTAAAGGATTATATTGTACAAGAAGTAAATATATCACTTGTAATTAAAATTAATACTACTCATTTACTTGAGCGTACATTATAAGTAATACTTCCGCTGTTGTAATATAGTTCTTAGTCTTATAATAATACAAATATATACACGGGGGGTGTGTTATGGGTGATAGACAACTGGTAAATATGTACATATTTAATTTTAAATATATATCCACACCCAGATACCCAGAACCAATAAATTGTTTATAGAAAATGTTGACCTTCGGAATTGAATCCGCGTACTGAGGAGTTATGGTCAGGATCACTCGCGATTGCGAGTCTGGCAGGTGGCAAAGGAGTCATTGTCTTCGTCAGCTGATGGACGTCTACCGCTGGACATAGGTTTCTTCACGGGATCTCCACCACACGATTCTGATCCGCCTGGATCCAGTGGTTCTCCGTGATCTTTATGAGGTCGTCTGGTCCACCTGGTAGGGGTCTACCGATGAAGCGTTTTCTAGTGCGAAGTTGCCATTAACATCTTAAGACCCCAACGCCCATCGGATCTTCGATTTATATGCCCCGTCCATCCCCACTTCAACTTTGCAACAGCCTGATCTACTCGTATGTCAGTGACTTACGGTACAGTTTTTCTACGGATCTCCTAATTTGTGATTTGATAACGTAGAGATACTTCGAGCATAGCTCGCTCTATCGCCGGCAAATGAGTCATTGGTACACTTTGTTTAGCAAACTGCTTGCTTTGTCATTTCCTATTAGAATTTCGGAGTGTCAAAACCTTTCTTTTCAACCGCTGATCGTACCCGTCACTGAGCGGCGGTTGTGTACGGACTCTCACCATCTAACAACCTGACAGTGCTCTATGACGCTATTGGTGGCGAGAGTAGGATAACGTTGTACACATTGCCCCCAGCCTCACCACCAGCAGTTTTGTACCCCATCTCCGTTTCGGGGCCTCTATAAGCAGTAGTTTCTCCGCTAATTGATGCATAAAGAGCACCAGATGCATCAAGAGCACCAGATGCATCAAGCGTCTCGGCGCCCTAATCCCACAGGATACTCTCCCGATTACTCGTTCGGAACGCCCTAAGGTCCCCGTTATATTATTAATAGTGTAGGCGCTGATAGTTTTTCTTAAACAGTTGGTGCGTCAACGAGATGTTACCATGTAACCTTCTGGAAGGCAGACGAGTGGACGGCTCTTGTAATAACCTCAAGTACCCAACCAGGGGGATGCCCCACACCCCAATGCTGCGATTGCTGCCAGCCGATTATGACCAAGGTATACAGTTTAGGAATTAAGGTGTATCTAGTACCTATATTTGAGTGGCTGAAGAAGCTGTTGATCATTATTATTTTCTCCTAAAAACACACTTTGAAACGAGAGGAATTAGGCGTCTTCTAAAAAAGGGCATTAATCTAAAAAGTAACGGCCTGTTACTATCCACTGCTGAGCATAGGCCTTCTCTCTCAGTTTTTTGAGAAGGATTGGAGCTTAGACCTACCACGTTGCTTTAATGATGATTTATTGTACGTATCCTAAGAATTCTCTAGACATATGCAGGTTTCATCACGGTGTTTTCCATGAAAATTCATTGGTGCCGGCCGGGGGTCGGGGTCCCATGATCGTCTCTAGAGTCGCACAGTCTTACTGATAAGCTATCACAGATTAATTTATTTAAAATACTACATAAATTTACTTATTGTTAATGGAGTACGTTACATAACGAACTCTCTATTAGTAAAGTACTAACTGTATAAACTAAAAGCCAATATTTATTAATTAACTTGTCTGTGTAAATGTCAATGTGACATACGTCTGCCTTTTGTTCTTCCTTCTGTTTCCAACCGGCCTCCGAATAATATACATAAAATATAATCGTTGTATATCCTAGTTATTTCTCGTGTTTTATTAATAACCCATCACTCTCTCATTGAAATGTAACAGTTCGATGGATTAGTTAGTCCTCCCACTCTAAGTGTCGTCAACGTTTTTCGCTTCTATTAAATCCTACCATCCGTCAACTCTGGAATTATTCCTTTAATATGCATGTCGTACTTTACAGAATCCAACCATCTCTTTTTCAGCCTCCCTCTAATCATACATCTATCCACATACACAAATTTAACATTCGTTTCGTCACATGATTTTATCTCTAATTATATGTCCATACCATCATATAATCTTGCACTTTTCGTCTTTTCTATAATGGGTGCAACTTTCAAACTTCCCCTTTATATAGTTATTTCGTATTCGACCTTAACATTCTCATCTCATTTGCATGTACTTACGCTCAGTGTATTTACAATGTACAATCGCATTCGTAACGAAGTAATCCGTCAGCGAACTAGGGTCACCAACATAGCTCAGCGCATAAGCAAGCTGAAGTGGCATTGGGCCGGCCATATCTGTCGCAGAACCGATGACCGTTGGGGTAGACGTGTTCTGGAGTGGAGACCGCGAATCGGAAAACGTAGTGTAGGATACACTGAGACTCGATGGAGTGACGACATACGTAGGACAGCGGGCAGTGGATGGAAGCAGAAAGCCCAGGATCGGGCTAAGTGGCGAGTTATTAAAGAGGCCTATGCCCAGCAGTGGACATAGAAGTAGGAGTAGGCTAATGATGATGACGCTCAATGTAGTAATATTATTTACAGGTTCCGAGCTCAGGAAAAGCAAATCTGGTGATCCTCTACCTTTGGCGCGTAGAATTCGAACCACAGTGCTAGCGGAAGGGCGTGTGCCAGATACGGCGGTTAATCAACTGTTCATGCATTTCTGGGTGTTTTTGGCATCGGACGTATTATCTGTTCATGACACAGGTGGGATGTCTATTTTTATGAGTGTTTAGATTGTACTAGAATGCAACCAAGTATGATCTCGAGAGGCACTTTGAAAGTTTTATTATTTATTTTAGCGAGAAAATATATGTACTGTGTCTGTCTACATTATTTGGTCTGTCTGTATTAGACTGTACTATTTTTTTACTACTGTTTTTTATGGGTCATAGTGGCGTTATTCTAACGAGTATTTTAAGGAGTCTTTGGTTACTGGAATGATTTTACTGATTATAAAACTTTTTTAAACAGTACATAAGTATATTGCTTGTAGTGAACTACGTACACACAAAAACTTATTGTTGTCAAAAGAAGGGAAAAGAAGACAAGGGGTGTATTCAAGTGAATATACCCGACGACGATCCCATACAGAGATTTTCCAATATAAGGTGCATGAACTTGACCAACCCTGAGAGCTTCCAGTCGAGAGGATGTTTGAAGAATGATACAACATTTGAGAGAGTAAGTTTTAACCATAAAGTCTCTTATAAATTACTTTTTTCCTTATGACTTACTTAAGAAAATACTTAAAAGTTAGTTTATTCATAAACATTTGTACGACAATATTGAATTATTAACTTTATTTTGTACGCTGTTTCATTTCCACAGGATCTACATAGTCCTAGACTCAATAAGAACAATGTGAATCTAAAATTTCATATTTCTAAAGCTCTAAGCATTAAGTTTCTTGTACATATCCATATTGGTGTAGGTAATGAGTTATGGATCAGCGACGGCAAGCCTTTACACGGATTTTTGTGGTAGCTTGCGAATGCAAAGGAACCACACAGTATTTTATATGTTTTTCGTATTTTTGTACACAGATCACAACTGCAACACCATTTTTTGACCTTTCTCACGTTTATGGAATCAGCATGCAAATATTAAATGCAAAAGGGCGTTTGTTCAAAAACGGTTTGCTTAAATTCGAAATAGCTAAAGGAAAAGTTTTTCCACCGAGTTTTAAGCAAACAAAACACTTGTGCCTTTTGAACCAGCTACCTCACGAAACTAGATGTCATGATATCCGTAAGTATGATTGTTGCATTTATGCATACATTGTTATTCTGGTTTTTCCGAAAACCACATTTTTCGGAATGCTATTCCCCATTCAAGAATCTCTTCGCTCGAAGAAAATATAAAATTAGAAGAGATAAGCTTGAAGATAAACTGGTGAGTTTTGATAGAAATTGTGCTGAGTGGTAAGAACTTTCAGAATTATAATAGAAGAAGAAGTCCAAAAGACAAGGTCAGAAACCCAGCTCATCAGTTGCACTTACAATGCTGTCTTCTAGAAATGTAATCAACTAGGTTCGACTCTTCTTAAACAAAAGCGTGGGTCTAACATTAAATAGAAACTACATAAAAATAATTAATACACGCGATCTAATATAAAATAAGTCAATTGTGTGTTGATATATTTGAAAACCAGGGTAGGTAAGCCTTATAATGCAATGGGAATATAACAACGATGGTACGGTCTGAAAGTTCAATGATGAACCTATAATATTTCGTTTCGAAAAGAGTTCGTAATGTGGTGTCATAGACTTCAAAGTCGTTTGAGGCTAATCATCTGGACCATTCACGTTGTTAATGAATCCGCGCTACGACTGGCGAAGAATTGAGGAGCACAAAATTCTCGAATGGTTCCTCTACTATACGAGAATGAGGGGTCGTATTGCGCGTGTTACGTCTACTCAGCGATTGCCGCTTTCCCAGACTTCACTCGACACCGGAGGTGTAGTGTTCCACGCCTGGGAAAGAAACTTCGCGCCACCTCGCCTTTCCCTACCTAACTTCGGTGGGATCGGACGCCGTTAGTATTTAAGATTTTAGCATAGTACATAGGATAAGAAACATTATAATTAATTACTTGTAAATAAATAGATTTATTTGGATACTGAGTTTTGTGTACCCAACAGTCGCCACCCATAATATAACTGGCGCAGTCTGGGTGCGGTACTTAACATCGAAACAGTATTTGTGGAAAAAATACGTCGCTTCGTGTTTGGTGCCGAAATAAGAACCTACGGAGGCTGACTGTTGGTGAAACCCACGTACGGATCTCGTTCATCCAAAAATCGATGAATACGCCGATCGTGATGTTTTTGTAAGTACACTACTCTGATAGTTTACTCACTATTCCTATGAATCCTATCCTAATTAAATATATATAAAAAAAATATAAAAATAATTTAAAAAAAACAAACTAAATTTCTCATTTAATTAGAATAAGGAATAGCAATATAAGTGATCGCAAACTTGCATTGCGCAAATGGATGCGAATCGAAATTCTAGTTTACATATAGATAGTATAGAATTAAATATGACCGCTCCTTCTCAGCCCACTTTAAATATTGAACAAATAGACTTAACTACCAAAATTTACATCGCATGCAAACGATTTATAAAATTATTCGAATCATGATTCATTAGTATCTAATAAAAATTCTCATATCTCGAGCCGCAACGTAAACAGAGAGTCCGAGATGCAATATGAGCCGAATAAAGACGTGTACATACGCATTCCGCTTGCAAAGACAAAAACTTGCACCTCAGTTCACTCAGGTTAAAGTAATTAATTAGTAACCAACTAATTCATATTTACAAATCTAAACATCGAGGACCTGTTGCAAAATCTCGTTTGAAACGGTCAAAAAATAATAATAAAATTGTTTCAAATACTTGAATTTCCTTTTAGTTATATATGTTTTTTATTTTCATAAATCAACAAAAATTAAATAGAGCTCTTACTTTGGTCGTAAATACGACTTCTTAAGATAAAGAGCGATTAAAATACTTCGCTCTGCTTGGGCAAATTTTCGTTATATTGACCTAAAAATGCACAAGACCTTCAGAGTTAAATTATTCAATAAATAAAAAAAATATTGAATTGTTATATAAGCCTATTTTAGTACTTATTTTTACTATTTACTTATTTTTAAATTTACCCCAAAATTTTCATAATTATTAAATTTCATTTAAATACCTTTTACCTTTTCCGACTTTGTCCTGTTCCCAATAAAGATCATAGGATAATATTACCTCCTTCCTATATAGTTACTAACTTGAAAGAGTATGTGTACATGGAAGCTGAATGCTCGAAGTTTAGTTCGACATATTACATTTTCGAAAACAAGCTGATGCATTATACTCGAACAAAATTTGAATGTATCAACAAATTAAAATATATACAGAAGATCAACCATTATTGCACATTGTCGTCTAGCCAACGCTATATTATTGCATTTCCAACTCGAACTCTAATTCCAACTAAAGTGCCACTATCTTGATATCAAAGCAGGCAGCTATCTCGTGCCAACACCACAATGTGACAGAAGCTGCCATCAGTGAAAAAGAACACCATACCGCAACATTTGGTGTTAACATTACTGCCACCAAATAGTTGCTTTTCTGGAAGGGGAGGTGTTACGTCTACTCAGCGATTGCCGCTTTCCCAGACTTCACTCGACACCGGAGGTGTAGTGTTCCACGCCTGGGAAAGAAACTTCGCGCCACCTCGCCTTTCCCTACCTAACTTCGGTGGGATCGGACGCCGTTAGTATTTAAGATTTTAGCATAGTACATAGGATAAGAAACATTATAATTAATTACTTGTAAATAAATAGATTTATTTGGATACTGAGTTTTGTGTACCCAACAGTCGCCACCCATAATATAACTCGCGCCTCGAGATTCTGTTAGATTCAAACGAATTTAGAAACGAAAATAAAAGTGAAATAATAGTAAACTTGGCTTTGATAGGGGATAACGGACTGCATATTCTGGCGAGTCCGGGTGTAGCGAATTGCCTAAGCCCATCGTCTGCCGCCCTGACAAAGGACCTTTCGGGAGCTTCGAACGGGGTTTATCGGACGCCTGGCCTACAGGTCCCCGAGGCGGTCGGTGCATCTGGTGCTCCCGATGCACCGGTTAGCGGAGGGAGGCTTCTCTTTTGAGGGGTCCCCACCCAGAGGAGGTGTCTCTGGGATCAGAGTTGCTGCTGGTGGGGATGGGGTCAAATAAGGTACCCTGCCCCTGCCGTCAGTAGCGTGGTGGAGCACACAGGTCGTTTTAGTCGGTGAGAGTCCGACATAACCACCACCCACCCCGTCGGGTGGTGGTACCCATAAGGGGTGTTTTCCTGTTCAAAAAAAAACGGACTGCATAGTGATTGCTTACAATCACTATGAAAATCTGAATAAAGCTTTTTTCTAAAAGTCATCAGGTATTTTATTTAAGTCTACGAATCCCTGTACGTTACAATATATGAATGTGGTGTAGGATGCGTAAAACGCGTTACTGAGCAATTTTAGCATTGGGCTTAGCAGGTCGGAATGTGTTATCTATTAGAGCAGGAGTCATCACGTGTCGAAGAATCTTTATAACATAAAACATTAAGTAATTATTAGAAATCAATTATCTATTATTAAGTCTCGTAAAAAATTTATAGTTATTATCATATATAGCGTGTTTATCTGACTTTCAGCTGAATTTAGCGCCAATAGTGTTTTGGGCGTGAATCTATACTTGGTCTGGCTATGGAGATTACACAACCGCATTGCAACTGAGTTGGGAATCATAAACCCATGTTGGGACGATGACCGATTATTTTTCCAAGCTAGAGACATTGTTATTTCTATTGTTCTGCAGATTCACTATTATGAATTGCTGCCTATACTGTTAGGTAAGTATTTCTATTAATTAATCATGCACTTATATTTAAGCATTGAAAACGTAAAAAAGTACACTTCAAAGTCAAAATCTCTTACCCTATTTCTCCGCAGAAACGCGTCCCCTGACGACAAAGCAAGACGTTACTTTTTGGCGCCTAGAATTTTGATTTCACTGTTCTAATAATAGTCTACTAACATATTATAAGAAACTAATACTCTGACAAGATTAAATAAATATATATCAGATTTTTTTTCAATTTCAGGTTACGATAATCTTGTGAGAGAAGGTGTATTGATACCTCACAAGGGATTTAGAGATATATATAACGACGAAGTAATGCCACAACTTTATTTGGAGTACCCTCTTATTCTTCGATGGGGTCACATGGCGCAGGATGGGAATTTGAGGTTAGTACTTATTGTAATGACTCAATGTTGCGGCCTATAATCGTCTGTGGCCATATGGATGACACGCGCTAATCTCAGGGCAACTACGCGAAACGTCACATACGTCACCGATACGATCGTTATACGTTTTTAAATCTAATTTCAAAAACTTATTCAAATTTTGTAACGCTATCCATGTACTACTTTCAAAATTGTAACCAACAATATAATAGTAAAACAGTATTCACAAGGCCTTTTATTATCAAAACGGAGCCTCCGATAAAGGCTCAACGCAAGCGCAAACACTCAAGAAATATTTATTTAAATATAGTACAATGAGATATATATTTTTTATCTACTTTGATATTGTTGAGTATTGATATTGCTAGATATCTTTATGGTACATTAAAAATGAAAACTGATTTCGATTTGGTACATAATAGAAGAACAGAAATAAAATCTATGCCAAGACTTACTAAAAAACAGTTTTTTAATGCTAAGGCGTTTACAAAATGTGTGGGTTAAGATAATTTAAACATGACGTCATAAAGTATATTGATATTTTATTGATACTATCTAATTTTCAGGATGTATGATTCAGAAGGTAACTATCTAAAGCAGATGAAACTGGTGAATTTGACTTTAAGATCGGGATATTTGGATGACAATTTGGAGTACATTACGCACGGGGCTTTGCGACAACGGGCTGGAAAATTCGATTACGTCGTCGATCCCGATGTAAGCAATGATTCATTCAAAATATTCTTTATTCAAGTAAACTTGTAAACAAGTGCTTTTAAATCGTCGTATACTGCTGGTTCGGAAAGCTGTTCCTACCGAGAAGAGCCAGCAAGAAACTCGGTGGTTGCTCTTTTTAAAATATAATTGTTATAACTAGTAACATTTAGTCATTACTATCTTGTACAGGGTAGAAGCTATATTCAAACAAACATAACAAAGGATTTCAAAAACCCTACACTGAAACAAATATCGTAAACAGTAAAATTATATGAAGTTACGTATTTGTGCCGTTAAAAATGCAATTATATTTGTGCATGTTTAGTCACTTCTGAAGAGTTTTTATACTGATTTTTTAAGTAAATTGGCGCTACTTTGCCGAGATCCTTAATACAACACACATGCAATAACATAATTTTTTGCTATAATATGCGATAACAGCAAATATAAATGTAATGCTAAATATAGAGTGGAATATCCGTTTTGATTTAGCCTGATTTGACAATAGTCTAAGACAACACAAAGCAAAAAACACATATTTTTGAGTAAGTATGTAACCAATTTTAGATGGCTGAGACCATTTTGGGTCCTCTTCAGTTGGCTGCAGACGTTTTTTCCAGTGACTTGACAAAAAATAGATACTTTGGATTGCCACCGTATGTCAAGTACAGGGAATATTGTTCAGGGAAATTGTATCGTACTTTTGACGACCTGCTTGAAGTCATCGATGCTGAGGTATATGAGTTTTCAAAATTTTTTCTTCTTTATTTATATTTGCCTCATTTTTATGATATTATTTGTTCTTAATATTGTCGAAGACTATGATATCAACATCTAGAGCCTGATTTAAATACTGAAGACACAATTGACGACTCTAAGCTACACCGATAAAGATAGGTTGGAATGTAACAATTGCAGATATACGATGTCCGGATGTCGTTGTCTGGATAATGAAGAAAGTAAGTTTTAGCCAAAAGACTGAGAACTGGACGAGATCGCTTGTACAAAGGAAGCCTTGCAAATCTGGTTGCAAATATTAGAATCCACCTAATCATATGAACCTGATACAACTAAACCATTCTAGATTAGCATTATGCAACAAATATTTTAAATGAGGGTATAAAATATAATATAAGTTAATTTTTACAGAGAGTGGAGCTGCTTAAAGAGATGTTTAAACACGTGGAAGATATAGATCTGATAGTCAATACGTGGCTCGAGAGGCCTATACCTGGAGGACGCGCCCCTCCCACTTTCTATTGTATAGTGGTGAAACAGATGCTGCGAAGTATTATATCAGACAGGCATTGGTACGAGAGACCGAATAGGCCGAACGCATTCAGTTTAGGTAAATTATAAATCATTTTTATCAAGGACAATCATGATTAAAAAAATATGCCGAAAAGAAGGAAGTATGGTTTAATCTGTTGCAGTGCGATGCGATCCCTCTTTTCCCCGTTTATAGCCTGGTTTATCTGTTTATCTTTAAGAACTGCATAGGTAAGAACGCAATCAGCATTCAATGCTGCACCAAGATATATATGGGTTAAGCGAATAAGAAGATCTTAGGTAAATACTGAAAATCCTGGATATCGAAGAAGTTTGAAGGTGCTTCAAAATCATATCAGAGAGTAAATATTTATTTTGTTTGATAAGCTTGTACATTTTGCGCAAGATTTACTTGTTCTAGTATTTCTTAAGGAGATTTTGTATTATTATCTTAGGCTTACTTGGTTAAGTCTTTTCTTGCTTGTTAAATCAAGTTGTAAAACTGCAATTTAATATTTTATATCCAACTTTTACCACAAGATTCAAAGTTGCTGCAGATCGTGTATTTTATTATTTCACATCAGTATCAGTAGCGCTTTCTAATTCGATCCATTTTTTTTGCATTCCTTGAAAAATACTGTATTTTTTTATCAATTTCTTGTGTTGTACAAACATATCTAACTTACTTTTAACATTTCCATAAGAGTTGCGATAAATAAAAATGAGTTGTAAGTTTCAGCAATGAGAAAATTGCTAGTTTTCTTCAAGGGCCGTAAGCAAGATTCTATGCATGGGCAGAGAGCCCTAGAGTATATTATTTTAATCATGGTTTGAACATGTGAGTCGCTCACGTTGTTAATAGGGTTGACGTAAATTATAGGCCTAAATAATTATTATAATACTGACAACTAGCATCAAAATGACACATTATAAGTAATGTGTCATTTTGATGCTAGTTGTCAGTTTATGACAGTTGACAGTTCTTCTAGGGGAAGGGCAGCTGTCCCCCTCTGCCCGTACATCGCTACACCCATGGTTCTCTTGAGTGATGGGATATTTACTATTGTTGAAAAAACAAAAGTGTAATAATTTATAACAAGAGTATTAATTAAAGTTATATATGAGGAATGGTTTATGGTTTTTTTTTTGTTTTATTGATTGAATACACTGTATTGAAATAGGATTTAAATATGAGTATATATTTACAGATCAATTGCTTGAAGTAAGAAAAGGAACTATGGCGTATGTTATGTGTCAAGTGGGAGATAAAGTGACGCGCGTTCAACTCAACGCCTTCCTTATACCTGGACCTGGGTAAGATGACTGTATATACTATAGTTTTCTTTGGTTTAAATATTGCTAGTTATCCATGCACGTTCGAGTAGGTGACAGTGGCCCTACCTTCAGTCGGGATGTCGCTTTTTTGGTTTCCAACGAGCGCTAACATTTTCTAAAATACAATTTGTTGCTTCTTCGAGTCTGGGTGTATATACGTATTTATTTAAAATTATATATGTATATATTTGTCAGTCGTCTGTCAACAATAATCTAAGTATTTAGTCATCATTCTCCTGCCCTTATCCCACTCTAGGTGCAGTCGGCACAACATGTTACAAACATGTTGTCACATGATTTCGCTACGTATTTAATGATCGGCTGCCTGCCTGATGTCATGACGACCTTAGTCGCCTCTTACGACACCTCGGTAAGAAATGAGAGTGGTCTATTCTATGCAGCCGGATACCACACGGCACATACCTTAGTCGCCTCGTACGATACCTCGGTAGGCAAGGAGAGTGGTCTATTCTATTCTGCCAGATACCACACGGCACATACCTTAGTCGCCTCATACGATACCTCGGTAGGCAAGGAGAGTGGTCTATTCTATTCTGCAAGATACCACACGGCACATACCTTAGTCGCCTCATACGATACCTCGGTAGGCAAGGAGAGTGGTCTATTCTATTCTGCCAGATACCACACGGCACATACCTTAGTCGCCTCATACGATACCTCGGTAGGCAAGGAGAGTGGTCTATTCTATTCTGCCAGATACCACACGGCACATACCTTAGTCGCCTCATACGATACCTCGGTAGGCAAGGAGGGTGGTCTATTCTATTCTGCCGGATACCACACGGCGTGATAATCTAAGTATTAGTATAAGTAACTTATAGTACCCGGCATTAAATAATGCACATCGATGTTTAGAACGAAACAGCCGGCCAGTTCGGTTTCGTAGAGCGCTGTCACTGTCACTCAGTTACTATATGACGTTTGGCACGGGTTTATCAGTCTGTACGACAGAGACAATGCTTTATGAGGCAGAATCTAGCCGATTTTCTCTCTCTTAAGCCTTAATGTGCATTATTTATTGCCGGGTACTATACTTTTGGGATTGAGAACCGTGTGCGCAATGGTCTAATTTATTAATATTATAATTATCTGTGTCTATATTAAATGGGAAAATCTGTCTGTCTGTTTGTTATGCTTTCACGGCTAATTGACTGTATCTACATTAATTAAATTTGTTACAATTGAAGCTTTTATAATGGACTAATAAAACGGATAAATAAACTGAAAAAAACAAAAATTGATAATAAGTGTAAGGATTTGTAAACTTATGATAAAACTTACAAAGTACACGGGTACACCATGTTTAAATGTATCTGTATAAATAAATCCTTAAATTTCCTAGGATAGCTGAAATAGCCCAGCGTTGGGACCGTGCGACTCTCTTAGGAGGGTCATGGGTTCCAACCCCAGGAAGGCACTAATAGGTTTTTCTCTTAAAATTTTTGTGTCTAATAAATTATTGCAATTTATCACACGCTTTTCGGTGAAAGAATAAATCGTGCGGAAACCTGCATATCTCTAGAGTATTCTGGGAATATGTGTAGCCCACCAATTCGCACTGGAGCAGAGTGGTGGGTTTTAGCCCATACCACATGCCCAGCAGTATGATAGTAAGAGGTCGTTACTTAACTTTGCTTTTAACTCTCCAGGAATGAAATCTGTAGCTGCCAAGATATCGAAAAGGTGAATCTGTGGGCGTGGAAAGACGACAGTTGCGATTTGAAACACAACGATTACTATCACTCTTATGAGTGATTTATATAAAAATTCTGGAGGGTGGCTTGTCATATGGTATGTTGGGACATATATGGGATATCGTAGTTATTTATAAAATTCATAAATAAATAAATGTTTGGCCTTTTATTTTCCTTTTTTCTTTCTCCTGCCTTTATCCCACTCTTAGTGTGTTGGCACAGCATGTTTTTTTCTTCCATTATCTCCTCTGATTCGTCAACTCTGGCGCTTCTCCTTTTACATGCATGTCATACTTCACAGAATCCTTTTTTGGCCTTCCTCTAATCACATCCACATTTATATTTAACACTCGTTTGGTCACATGATTTTCATCCCTCCTCATTACATGTCCATACCATCCCAATCTTGCACCTCTCATCTTTTCTATAATGGGCGCAACTTTCCATCCATCCATCAGCCTATAGCAGTCCACTGCTAGACATAGGCCTCCCCATGTCTGCGCCAGACATCCCGCTTCTCCGCAATGCGCATCCAGCTAGCCCCAACAACCTTTTTGATGTCGTCGTTCCAGCGGAACAACTTTCAGACTTCAATTAATATTCTCATTTCGTGTTTTATCCAATCTTGTCACACCACACATTAACATTCTCATCTCATTTGTATGCACTTCTCATTAAACCGTTTTTGGTCTTTTATTTGCCAACATCTATAAATCTACAGCATTTAACTCCGATTTCTCTTCCTCTTCATAGTAGGTCTATTTCGCATTTTGCATCCTCTATGCTGTGAGATACTTAGATACTCCCATTTGTGCCTTTGCGTTTTTGTTAGTCCAACGTGTTGATATAAACGACTTCATTTCAATTGCTATTCAAACCCGCCGTCAATAAAACAGAGATTAGTCGCAAAACCTTCATAATATTGCCAAGTCCGCATTCAGAGGGGATCAGACTAAATATTAAACTTCATCCAAAGATATATATTGCGCCATAGCCAACAGATTAACTGAGTGTCAACAAAGACTGCTATTGGGGTTGGTTTGGTACAAAACATTGAAAAATAACATTTTTACATGGAGCTTTGAAGGTTTAACGCCAAATGTATACTCAGCAAGATCTTTGCAAGAATATCACAAGGAAAAGAGCTGCATATCTGAGCTATGAGCTTTGTAAGAATAGTTAATGATTCTTGCAACTCAATACGATTGTGGTTATAGTAAAAAACACGCTAACATTACAAATTGAACAAGAATTACGAGTGTAGCTGCTGTTTAACCTTGTCACTATAATATAATTTAATAGACACTTATTCGTAAAAAATATTATACCTTTGAAGACTATGATACTGATAAAAAGCCTCAATTTAAGTTGCGACCAGCTATACGAGATTAATAAAATCACAATGATTTTTAATTTTAAAATTTTATTTATGAAATATTTATTTTTTTAAAAGTGTGACTGCCGAGTTTCTTGCTGATCTTTCTCGGTAAGAACACCTTTACGAATCTTTCGTAGCTTCATTGTAATTTGAAGATTCAAAAGTGATTTTAAAAGCCAACTTGTAAAACCAAAAAAGTAAGTACTTAGCAACGTCTAATACCCTGATAACTTAATAGCAGAAAGCCTAATAGACAATTAAGTATTACATAAATTATAAAATTGTATAAATTTATCTGTTTTTTACCTAGTATAATATGAATATGAAGAAATGTAAACTACATTAGACTTAAATTTAGAAAAAAGCAACAAAGTTTCTAGATTCTTCTTAATTTTCCAAACCAAAAGGAGAGTTACTGAAAATCGCGTATTTAGAATTAAAATTTAAATAAAGAATTCTTTATATTTTCTCGAATCTCAAATCCCTTGTCGCAAAATAAGAGCATCTGCCGCAACGTTATCTAAAAGGTATACAGTTGTCGCTACCCAAAAGGCGGTCACGTACGATGAGGCAATGTTCCCAAATGTAAACCGATTGTTGCGTGGTGTGATCGGAATCCACTATTACGGTATTGAGGGACATTAATGGGTCATTTTTATCCCATTTCAGTACACATTTTGAATGATTTTTGGATACGTTTGTATCTAGTTGCACACCCAAATTTGTAATAGAAAGACACTCATATTTTATACGTACAGTAATCATCGTTATTTAAGTCGTTATAAATTTCAATGACAGTTGTAGGTAATGTTTATTAGTGGTACGTAACATCTCAACAACTCGATGATTCTAAGTTCCTTAAGGTTTTAAGGGTTTAAAACACCGGAAAATACAATTTTCCTTGTCCTAACGTCCTAAAAGATTTGCAGGAGGCGTTTATCTATCAGTAAAATAGATCTTGAATCGAGGAACCTCGGACAAACCTATGATTGAACTAAATCTGGACTTCCTCCGCGAAAAAAGATAGCGACGAGAAATATTATGTTCGGTTATTTCTGGAATATTATTCCTTAAATATTAATACACTTAACTCTCAAACCTGAACTTATTAAAATAGCATGCAATTCTAACAACCGTCTTCCACAAGCCGCACCATTAGCATAGAGTTTCGCTTTGAATATTATATTTCAAATTCAGTGAATGCAGATACTCTGTGAGCAGAAATATTAATTAAAACCGACGACAGCTCCAAAGTACAATTAAATATTGCAGATGTGACATTGTATGATACGTTTAGAAATGAAATAGGTACCTAAAAACATTAGTTTTTGAAATTGTCAGGTAAGTCTAATTAGGAAGTTGTTCGGGATTCTTATGACAGCTTTATGAATTTCGAAGGTAACTGCGAATCAGTAAAAACACGTATCAAGTGTAAAATACAAACATGTTAATATTTTCTATATCTATACAAAGTAAAGTCGAGGTTTATCTTATCAATGGTGGGACAAACCTACCTCTCTCCTTAGATTGATTACACGTTAGTCTAGGTCGCTGCTCTAATGCATATTAGCGCGTTTCACGTAATCCAAATTATAAACTGTACAGAGCACGATGATGCAAGAACACAATCAAGCACTAAAGTTCTTATAAGGAATCTTGAATGACTATTCGGGACTTAAATCCGAAAGCCCTGTGTTAAAAATCACATACTCTACTACAAAAGCCGCAATATATGAAAAAGTGGATCATCAAATAATACGAATTTGGTAAGAAATATTAATATTTTAAGATATTATGTCGCATCTGTGAGTACCTTACTCTTTGACATCGGGATTTGCAGTTGATTTGCATATTTCTAAATTCTGTGGACATTACCGGCTGTTTTGTTTGTTATTATAACGCTTTATCACAGTTGTGACACTGGTGATTTGCCTCGAAATCAATTTGGGTTACATTATATGTGGTTACATTCGGAATTAATTATTCATGATCAGAAGCGTTGTGGATTACGCCTGATGGCATAAATACTAAATACACGATGACTTAAGAATGGTTGGGTATTTTGATATAGATTTAAAAATTAAAAATTATTTAAAATGTATTTGATAGCCCAAGGTATAGCAAAATAAGAGTATTCTGTAAGACAAAATTTAATGGAATGGATTTTTTTTGAAGCGAGTTAAGAAAAATTACTGTTATTAAAAGGCAAAAGTAATAATAAAATTATTTTGCTATAATCCGCGATACAGTAAATAGAAAATATCACTATTTTGGCAATAATATATAATATAATAACAATGGCAATAACAATGGCACCCTCATTAACGAGCAGATAAATGTCTCTAGTTCAAGCTTGTTGCACGTGTTCCGAGGTAAAATAAAGGGTGGGGATGAACCAAGTACTATTTAACAACGCTTGTTTGGATAACGCTTCGCTTTGCGATTTTGTCGTGGAGTCTATCTCCTGATGATGCTTCGGTTGCGGGGCGAAACGATTGTTGAGTTTGTGATAGTGAACCTGTGTAGTGTTTGTGTATTGTGGTGGAAGTGGTGGAGGTTTGTGCATGTGTTTTTACGAATCCTGCACGTATCGGGTATGAAAATACGATAGTTCACTATACATTAAACACTATATATATTTTCTATTTACTGTATCGCGGATTATAGCAAAATATTTATATTATTACTTTTGTATTATGGATCTCCGCAAAGTAACGCCTAATTCTATAAATTAGTTATTAAAAGGATTTGAATGAGCAATTGCTGTGAGTTGGTGAGCTACATAGATTAATAATAGCAAGTTTTTTATACCAAATCTTCTTACTTATGTTACTTATGTTAAAGTCCTGTTCTATTTTGATAGTTAATCGCTTTAAATAATTCCTAACTTAAATTTATACAATATTTTTTTTCCATTAATTTCCTTATTATGTTTCAACTTATCTTGAACAGGCCTTGTACATTTCCTTCTATTTTTTGCAATTCTACTCAATGTTGTTCCTGCTATATTTTCATCAAATTATCATACCAACGTAAACTTAACGTAACTTTTCCCGTCTTTATAGTACTTCAAAATCTTCTCCGATGTCCATTCGTGGCACTCAAGATATGAGCTTTCCATTTCCACTTTATTCTACATACCGTTACTATAATATATACTTGCCTTTATTTCCTTACGTCTCTTGCTTTTACCCTACCGAATATACAAATATTATTTTGCCAAACATGCACGTTTGCATATATCTTAATTGTCTTCACATCAACCATTATGTCTAATTTCTCACAAAACTGAATACTGACGCTTAACTTGTAATGTAGTCTTATCAATATACAAATAGGGTATAAAATCGAATGACAATTTCAAAACGAACAACAAATTACTTAGTATCCTTTGTATCCACACCTGTATATTACCAAATTAGAATTGCAGTTATAAATGTGATTCTCGTAGGATTTTCAAATGTACTACTATATAAGTAAAGTGCGAATGTTGCCGTAATGCCAATCAAAGCTTGGCTTTGCCTTTGCTTAGAGCTTATGAATAGGCAATAACTCATCTAGGAGCGGTTGCTTGCACTAGTTAATGACAGCAGTATGAATAGGTTGTGTAGATATACGCTAATTTAGTGTGACAATTTAAAAGGCAGTCTTCTATTGGTAGGTAAAAATATACTTGGTCCATTGAGGGACACGAAATAAAGGAAAGTGATTAGTGAGAGTTGCATTGCACTGATAATCTACTTAATTGCGAGATATAAATGGAGTCACGGAAGAAGTAACGCGTAAGCAGGTAATTTTTGTGAGCAGAAAATCTGAGTTTATTGCTGTAGGAAACTATTGTGAGTAAAGCAAAAAAATTTTTGAAAATTATATGTAGTATCATAATTTGGAACCTACCAACCCATATTTGAGGAACTTGGTTGGTCGCAGTTGGACTTCTCTTAAAAATGAGAGAGTATTGCCTAGATGCTTTTAATCCAAATATTGCTTATGTTGAAGTAGTTGTACCGGCTGCTTCGATTACATCAAATTAGTAAAGTAAAATGTATTAAAAAAAATACTACATATATAAAATACCAAGTAAGCTTTGATTGTATAAAATGTTATCAATTTTTCGTGTGTGTTGAGTTTTTGAGTTATTAGAACGCATTGCATCTTATATTTAGCATTGCAGAGATTTCCTTGAATATTTCTTTAAATAATAGAGATTAGATCTAATGGAACTATATTAGATATATAGAGAAATAGTCTGGTTTTGTGTGGCCTCTAATTATGCAGTTTATTTCCTCGTTACAAGATAACTTTGAAGTTAAAATCAGTGCCAAGGTACATTATTTGAACTAAATCTTTCCTAAAGCGGTAAAACTCAAGGCATTTTTCCATCCGAGTGGTTCAGAGATTTCGGTAACCGGACGGTCCTGCACCATTTGGTCCCACACTACATTTCCCTCAAAGGACGCGACAAACATTTCAATCGGCCTGCAGATACCGTTGCTTATTTTATTTACGACTTCCGTTTCTTATATTGGCTTGAAGAAGTGCCAAATTTTCCTGTTTCATTTCTTCATGGTCAATTAGCGATGTGACATTTATTTGTGTCGCCTGTTGTATTACGTACTTTTTTAGCTGTTATATCTACACTTGTTATAAAAAAATCCTCAAAAGCTGTCTGTATATGATCGATTTCATCATATCATATCATGAACTGATATCTGTAAGGTTTTTACTAAAAGGTAGTGTAATTCTTCCAGAAAGGTCAGGTTAATAATGCTTTGCGGTTTTATGTAAATTGTGCTGAAGAGGTCGCGTAGTTGTAAAAAAATCGCCTGCTGGAAGCTGCGACTAAAGCTTGTATCGCGTAAACCAACAGAGTTACACTGAAGAGAGAAGATAATATAATGTACAAGAGAATTGTAGTAGAGTAAAGTAGCGGTCTGTTACTATCTCACTGATGGGCATAGGCCTCCTCTCTCTGTTTTTTGGATTTTTTTGGACAAGGGTTGGAGCTAAAACCTACCACGCTGCTCCAATGCGGATTGGTAGGTTACACATATCCCTAAAATTTTCTAGAAATATGCTGGTTTTCTCACGATGTATTCCCTCACCGAAAAGCATGTGATAAATTATCAATTAGACACATAAGTTTTAATAAAAAAACTCATTGGTACCTGCCCGTGGTTTGAACCCATGATCGTCTCAAGACAGTCACACGATCTCACCGTTGGGCTATCGCAGCTTATACACAAGAGAATTGTAGATATACAAAAAAGTCCGTGATAGCATGTCTCTATCTTTTATGATTATCTTACAAAATCTGGATAGACGTAATTTCTCACCGAGGTGTCGTAAAAGGCGACTAAGGTAAGTTGACCCACCGTGTGGTATCCGGTTGAGTAGAATAGAGCACCCTCTTTCTTACCGAGGTGTTGTAAAAGGCGACTAAGGTAAGTTGACCCACCGTGTGGTATCCGGTTGAGTAGAATAGACCACCTCCTTTCTTACCGAGGTGTTGTAAAAGGCGACTAAGGTAAGTTGACCCAACGTGTGGTATCCGGTTGAGTAGAATAGACCACCCTCTTTCTTATCGAGGAGTCGTAAAACACGACTAAGGTGAGTTGATGTCACGCAGGAGGCCGGGAGTAAAATATGTAGCCAAATCATGTGACAACATGTTTGTAACATGTTGTGCCGACCCCACTTAGAGTGGGATAAGGACAGTAAGACGTAGTCACGGGCCGAATTTAGGTTTATATTAATTAGGCCACTGTTTTTGAAGATGCCGGTATTTCTTTTAACAGAGGTGCAACCGATTTAAAAAATAAACATTTATGAAATTATATCTATAGTTTTGTAATTTTTTCTCTGAACAAATCAAAACTGCAACCGTCAATCATTTCTTTAGCCGATCTAAAGAAAGCTTTCAAGTTTTGAACATTTCCAGGATGCAAATGATTTCGTACTAATTCTCTTCCAGATATGTGAGAGTAAACATTTCAATCGACTTACGGATACAGTCTGCTTAGTTTTCATCGTTTCCGGATTTGCTGAGTTGAAACGATGCCAAACCTTGTCTTTTGATATCTTTGGGTTTAATTAAAGTTGATAATATCGAAGTGTGACTCAATTTATTTATTGCAACGACTTCTTGGGTTTAAGGAGGTGTCGTTAAAGTATTTTTTTAACCTTTTATTTAATTTGGCGTGTGTGTATGTGAAGGTGGAATCTAATCTAAATTTGACTCACTTTTCGGTGTCCGATTGAACTTAAATTTTACATACTGGCCCCAATCCCCATGACAGTGTATATTTATGATAAGCATGACCTCATGCTGCTGCCAAGATTGGCTCCAGACGAGGGAACTCCTAAACGGTTAACAGTAGGGACGTGAAATTTTGTAAAAAGCTCTTTCAAAAGTTTTTTGAAATTTTACTTGTTTATACATCTATTATTATACATTTGTTTATACATTATCTATCATAAACAAACACAATAAGTTTATTGCTGTTCTATTCTATTTTAATTAACTGCTACCGATAGATAATATTGACGTTTTTTCCTGTATAAAAAAGGTATTATTGAAGCTATTACACGGGGCTTAACATACAGGACAAAAGTATTCCCGTTTTTCTTTATGAAACTAAAAAAATTAAATACTACATTATGAAGGGTATTTTAACGTAAAAGTTGACTAAAGCGAAGTCGAAGTTAGATAATATATGTCAGAACCAGATAATTCAAATAAAATCAGTCAATGGCGAGGTGTAACGGCTTAAATAACATACATTATAGGCTAACAGTTTAAATCAGACTTCGCCTGCAGGATATAAGGGAGCGGAGATAGGAAGAGAACGGGGGTGACCGCCCGTACGTGCGCTGGTCCCCGTTTTTGTATTACCTTCATGCCCTTAAACCCAGCAGTTGAGGTCTGGGTTAAAAGGTTAGCCTATAGTTTGTGAGATGGTAATTTCTACAACGAAGGTTACCGTTAACGCCAGTAAACATAGACTTGATACGAGTATTTAATAGGTTGGCGTCTAAGTCGTGGTTATTTTCCTTTTTAAATCAAATGATGTTATTTCTTTGACCTTGTTCTTTATAGAGTAATGTCATTTATTCTAGATCTATAAATGTGTCTACAATTTAATTATTGAAACAGTTATTATTTATAATTATTTTGCTGCATAGAATGTTCAATGTCAAAGAATGCTCAATATTATTTTTAGTATTGACGTAAATAGCAGAACAAGAATAAAATATAATATTTACGTGTTCCAAAATTCCGGTGACATTTTTATGTCTACAGGATATACAGTCATGTTAATTCTTATAGACCGTTCATTATGAATTGCCTTTTTTTTCTTTTAATAATATTTATAAATATCAATTGACTCATGGCAATGTCTTATTGAGTATTTTTCAACTGGAAATCAATAGTAATGAGTTAACAATAAAAAATCTGCATTATGTTGTATTAAGGTAAATCATAATAATCAAGCTGTGATAGCCTAGTGGTGAGACCGTGCGACTCTCTAGAGACGACATAGGTTCAAACCCCGGGCAGGCACCAATGAGTTTTTCTATTAAAACTTATGTGTCTAATTGATAATTGCAATTTATCACACGCTTTTCGGTGAAGGAAAACATCGTGAGGAAACCTGCATATCTCTAGAGAATTCTCTAGGGATATGTGTAACCTACCAATCCGCATTGGAGCAGCGTGGTAGGTCTTAGCTCCAATCCTTCTCTCCAAAAAACGGAGAGAGGAGGCCTTAGCCCAGCAGTGGGCAAAGTAACAGGCTGTTACTTTACTTTTTTTTTATAATAATCAAAAGTCGACCTATTTAATCTCTCAACAACTCAACATATATTGACGGTCTCAATGTTTTTTTTTTATATTATTCACCAATTTGAAACATGTTAACAAAATTATTAATCAAAATTATGTTAAATTGTCACATTTCTTAAACTCGTTGTAGTAATATTGAGACAAGTAACAAAAAACATAATTCAAAAGTATTTCTTCTTCTCTTGATAAGATCTCTTTGCGTCGTTTTCTCCCCTTTCCGCTTTCCTTCTTTTCCGAAGGAATCCCATATTTCATAACTAAAGTTGCGGTTAATAAATAAATTTCATTTTCGCGATGATTGTGCTTGTTTCTACCATGGAGTTTTTGATAAGTTATCAAATCTCTAGGCTAGATTTCCTCATCCTCAATCAAGTATTTATTTGCTTTTTATACCTAGTGTCGAAGGTTTGAGGCGACTATTTGTCTGCCAAGGGTGATTATTACCTAAAACTGTCTTTAATATGAGTACACATTTTAATATTTTGGCCATGTCATTACAGCAATTTAAAAAGAGGCTGTTACAGAAAGCCTACTTACTATACTGTTGAAGATTACTTAGATGATAAGGATGTGTGGATATAGGTGCACTTCTACCCTGTTTAAGACAGTAATAATTAAATGTAACTAGTTTTAAAATTTATATTTTAAAAAGAGCAACCGCCGAGTTTCTTTCTGGTTCTTCTCGGTAGGAACAGCATTCCAAAAATAGCAGCAATAAAGTTGACGATTCAAAAACACTTGTTTTCAAGCTTACTTGAATAAAGGGTATTTTGAATTAAATTGAATATAATGAGGGTAATTCAGTATTCAATTTCGAAACGAACTCTGTTATCAATATTTTGCAAAACACTACGCCATATAAGGAACAACTTTAAATATGTACTAAAGCCGTAAAGTTATAATTTCGTGTTCAAAATGAATGCTCAATTATTTAGCGGTGGAACGTAATGCATTTTAATTTTGCCAGTGCTTCGTAATTTATGGGTGGATTTTACCTTTTTTGTTACATTAAAGCGAGCTTGCTAACGACTCACAACTTAATGCATATCTTAATATCTCTTTTACGACCTTTATTTTTTCCACTGTTGGCTATATAGATTCCTCTGTCTCCTTGAAGAATTGTGGAAATTGTTCTCAACCTACAATGAAAAAATTCTCTAGGGCTTAATGCTTTCAAAACACTGCAAAATTCACTCACGTGGGTAGACACTGGTTGTCGGTACTTATGCAACTTTATAGTCATTTTGTCAACCTTTATTTACACTTTGACCTCTTCACAATAGCTCACATCTTTGTGAAAGTAAGATTTTAAAGCGAACCCAATAAAGTTCAAAAACCTGACATATACATAGATATCCTAAACGTAAATAATAGGACCTTGTTGATCAAATCAAAATAGCATCCCCAAACACATAAAACACATTCTCCCAAAATCCAGTTTCTGATTTCGGTCAGTATTAAATCCAATTGTGGCTCGTCGTTCCGCATAACTATTGGCATTGAAGTTTTTAACGTAAAAGTAGTTACAAGCAAATTAAACAGAACTAACTACTTTGCTATAATCCGCACGGGTTAAGTGAATGCATGCAAAGCCAATGTGTATGAAGCAGGCAAAATCTACGCACCTTATACATGCAGGACAAGCCACCACATGCACCCCAAGGCGCAATTCACCAGCAACAACGCACACAAAAGCAGCACACACACCCACCACCACAATCTCGACGATCTTTTCGCCCCGAAACCGAAGCATCATCAGGAGGATAGGCTCCACGACATACATTACGATTTTTGCCTGCTTCATACACATTGGCTTTGCATGCATTCGCTTAACCCGTGCGGATTATAGCAAAGTAGTTAGTTCTATTATATTGCTTGTAATATGGAATTCCGCAAAGTAACGCCTGCTTCTATAAATCATGTAAAAGTAGTTGTTGTGAGTTATCTATAAGAAATAGAGACATTCTATCGCGGACTTTTTTGTAGTATTTTTCTAGAAATACAATTGTACACTAGTACATTATATAAGTGTATCTCCGTTGGTTTAGGCGGTGCATGCGACTGAAGCTCCCAGCAAGCGAGATTTTCTACAACCGCGCGAACTCAATTTAGATAAAACTATAATGTAAATTAATATAAAAGTAAACCTTTAGAAAAAATTGCACTACCTTTTAGTGAAAACAGCACAAAAATCCGTCGAGTAGATTTTGAGAAAATCGACCACATACAGACAGACAGCTTTTGTAGCCGTGTGGTATCCGGCAGAATAGAATAGAATAAGAATAAGAAAATATCTTTATTTATATAATTGCACTACTATTATAACTATGCACTTATACAACAACAAAAGTTCAAAAATACGGATAATAGCAGTGCAATGGTATAAAATGGTAGCTACTCAGCGATTGTTGAGCTGGGAAGCCCAACACTGATTTTCAGAGACATCATCATAGATCACCCTCCTTTCTTACCGTGGCGTCGTAAGAGGCGACTAAGGTAAATGCCGTGTGCTATTCGGCTGCAAAGAATAGACCACCCTCATTTCTTACCGAGGTGTCGTAAAAGGCGACTAAGGTAAGTTGACGTCAGGCAGGCGGCCGGTTGTAAAATACGTAACCAAATCATGTGACAGCATGTTTGTAGCATGTTGTGCCGACCCCACTTAGAGTGGGATAAGGGCATGATGATGACAGATAGACAGCTTTTGAGAACTTGGTTTTTATAATAAGTATAAATATACACGTAGATTTTAAATGTCTCTCGTTAAGAAAATGCATTTCTTTGTTAGGTTATTTACGAGCGAGCTTTACCTTTATTGCACTACAGCCGAGGAAAAGTTGGCGACGGCACAAATCATAATTTATTCCCGGAAGCATCTTCTTTATGAGTAAAATATGCTTGGAAATTTATTCAAACATTGCAAGTGCACTCAGAATTAAGGGTTCTAGGTCTAAATTAACTCTTCTGAGGTAGTGTTTTTAACAATCTTGAGCTGAATATTTTTATTACTTATATGGTCAATTTAATGTATGAAAAATATTTAAAACTATTTAACTTGTGAGTAATAAAATATTCTATTTCTGAGCCGAGCTTAAAGATTTATTAAGTTAAGATAAAAGTTTTGGTCTCGCACAAAATAAAATCAAGTAGAAATAGCTTTGAAATAGCGGTAGTCATAAAAAACAATTCAATTTAATATCATACAGTTAGTAAATTAAGCCGTGTGGTATCCGGCAGAATAGAATAGACCACCCTCCTTGCTTACCGAGGTGTCGTAAGAGGCGACTAAGGTAAATGCCGTGTGGTATTCCGGCTGCAAAGAATAGACCACCCTCATTTCTTACCGAGGTGTCGTAAAAGGCGACTAAGGTAAGTTGATGTCAGGCAGGCGGCCGGTCGTATAATACGGAGCCAAATCATGTTACAACATATTTGTAACATGTTGTGCCGACCCCACTTAGGGTGGGATAAGGGCAGGAGTTAAAAAAAAACAGTTGTAGTAAATTCTTGCTATTTTAAATTTCAAAATACCCTCGATTATTATTTTGTGAATTTATATTGTTTCCAATGGAAAAATATCTGTACGCTATAGGCTAACCATTTAACTCAGACTTCGCCTGTGGGGTACAAGTGCGCGGAGTCAGGACGAGAATGGAGACGAAGGTAGGTGCGAACGGCGAGTGCCCATAGTGTGATACACATAGGGTAACGCCCTCACCTCCTTCAGTTCCCGTTATCGTCATACCTCTGCGTCCTTACCCGGCAAGCGAGGACTCAGTTAATAGGTTAGCCTTTAGCCGGTAGATAAGCTTCAATAGAACCAAATTTTATCAATATTCCTACAGCGGATTAGACGTTAAACGTAACAGACACACCGTCAAATTTTCGCGTTCATTATAACTGTGGATTGTAAATTTTTAATAATTTTGATATAGATATTTAACATGTAATTTGACCAGTACATAATTCCAACAACGATTTGGTGAACCAAATCAACTCAGGCTGCATGCATCGATTGATTAATTGTCTTCAATTACGGGACCAATTTACTGTTTCCCCACTGCTAACAATTTGGTTATTAGGTCTATAATGTGTATGCATCGAGATATATTGGACTTGCATGCATAATTCACGTATTAATCAATTTTTGATTTATCTTTAAGCAGATTAATGTATGCTGATACAGACTCTCCTACCTTGCAGAACATAGAAATATCTAAATGTAATAAGTTATAAACATAACATTTTGTACAGAACGTCTGAGTTTCTTACAGGCTCTGTTCGAAGTAATTTTCCAATTTTCGATGAAGTAATTTTCAAACCCAGCCATTTCAGCATTTCACTACAGTAAGTGTATAAGTGTGTAACTCTGATTTTTTATTTCATTTCAATAGTATCTATAGTATAGGTAGAGAAATATGATACAAAGCAAGTCGCATATAGGCTTTTGATGTCATCAAAGCATACCCGGCATTGACGCGTAGCTAATTGTCCCCAATTACTACCGCCTACTAATTTGCAGATTAACGATTGCCAGCAACAATGTAGTTAGATATAGCTGTCTAAATATTAGCGTTAGAATAAATATTGGGGAAAATTAAGGTTATTTGCGAGTTATACTTAACAATCGACTTTTGTCGACTATGGTTACCTTTTTTAAATAGTTTAGCCAGCGACTTTCTTTACTACTGCAAAGCGATTTTACTGGCCAACGGGAGTATCATTACCAACAAATATATTACAGCATTAATTATTTATAATTATTGTATAGTTAGAAGTTTCGCCTAACCACCATTAAAGTCGTGGCAATACAATACATGGCAATAGGACTTGGACTGAAGAAATGGGACTTGATCCCATTTCTTTAGTTTTGTATAGTGCCATCACTGTGATCACGTGATCGATACCAGAGCGGCGGCTTGGTTTTGGTCAACTTGTTACTTTTTAATTGTCTAAAGAACGCTGGATGCTAGTATTTTTAGTATAAATAGACCAAAAAAATATACAAAGATTCCTTAATTACGATTTTGTAAACATAATAATTTAAAATATTTATGTTAAAAAAATGTATTAAAGTAACAGCCTGTTACTATGCCCACTGATGGGCGAAGGCCTCCTCTCTCCGTTCTGGAGAGAAGGGTTGGAGCTAAGACCTACCACGCTGCTCCAATGCGGATTGGTAGGTTACACATATCCCCAGAATTCTTTAGAGATATGCAGGTTTCCTCACGATGTTTTCCTTCACCGAATAGCGTGTGATAAATTGCAATTATCAATTAGACACATGAGTTTTAATAGAAAAACTCATTGGTGTCTGCCCGGGGTTTGAACCTATGTCGTCTCTAGAGCTATGGGCCTTATAAGAAAGCTCAGAGTCGCTCAGCGGGCGATGGAGCGAGCTATGCTCGGAGTGTCTCTACGAGATCAAATCAGAAATGAGGAGATCCGTAGAAGAACTAAAGTCACCGACATAGCTCAGCGTGTCGCGAAGCTGAAGTGGCGATGGGCGGGGCACATAGTGCGGAGAACCGATGGGCGCTGGGGTCTTAAGGTGCTGGAATGGCGACCCCGCACCGGAAAGCGCAGCGTCGGTAGACCCCCTACGAGGTGGACAGACGACCTCAAAAAGGTCGCAGGGAGCCACTGGATCCAGGCGGCGCAAGATCGTGTGGTGTGGCGATCCCATGAAGAGGCCTATGTCCAGCAGTGGACGTCCATCGGCTGACGACGACGACGACGACGACGTCTCTAGAGAGTCGCACGGTCTCACCGCTAGGCTATCACAGCTTATTTATATATATATATATATGTTCTTATGGTAGCATGTACTTGTTGTTATCCATAACCTCAGACTATAACCCTTATTTTATAGTTCCCCCATAGAAGTTAAATAATAATTCACCCTAAGATAACAAATATTTTTATATCTTACAACACAAAAATTAATACTGTAACGTCTGGGCCCAAAGATGTATGAAATTCTGGCACTCTCATTTAAATAGCAAAATTCATTAATAATTCATAGCAAATCCCGAAAATCCCGTTCAAATTCTGTAAACACACAGAAAAATGTTTCATCTTTCCGCACTTCTTTTCTTATTTTATCTCGGCAAGATACATGCCGTCACCTAACATCAGCTCGTCACACAAGCTAGGTATCAGTAATTAAGACTTAATTAGGACTTGAAGTCGCTCGAGTCTAAGCAGGAGTCAAGCTCTGTGTCAACCTACACCGCTTTTATACCTGGTCCTCCTCCGAACTGCAAGACCTACTTTATTTCTTACTACTATACTTTGTACTCTCATTCAAAATTATTGTAAAACTGCCCTCTAAATATTATTGAACATTGTAGCCTTAGTAAAGTAATATAAATGTTATTTTCTAGTGACTTTAGTCATTCCTCAAGCGGTTTACCACAAATCTAAATTGCCTGAACGCGGTTTTCTACAAGTAAAGTTAAAGTCTACCTACATGTTTCCTACGTAGCTTTATTGTGAGCTTAATAGCCAACTGATTGTAAAGTCATAAAGCACATGTACATGTTATATCAAAAATCGGATAGATTCTGCTTCATAGAGCATTGTCTCTGTCGCACAGACTGACGAACCCGTTCGAAACACATACCAACTGAGTGACAGTGACAGCGCTCTACGAAACCGAACTGGGCGGCTGTTTCGTTCTAAACATCGATATGCAATTATTTAATGCCGGGTATAGCCTGTTGCTATCCTATCTGCTGAGCATAGGCATCTTCTCTCCGTTTTTGGAGAGAAGGATTGTACCTAAGACCTACCACGCTGCTCCAATGCGGATTGGAGGTTACATACACATATCCATATAATTCTTTAGAGATATGATTCCTCACGATTCCTTCACCGAAAAGCGTGTGATTGCAATTATCAATTAGACACACAAGTTGTAACGAAAAACTCATTTGAGAAGCACGGTCTCACCACTGGGCTATCACAGCTGTAGCTAAAGTGTTTCTACTAATGGTTTTAAAATGCCTGACCAGGGTTTTAACATAACATCCCCCGTTGGGTGTTTCTACTTAAACTCAGAGTGGGAAGGATACACATTTGTTTCATAAAAAAAATTGTATACGAATCGTTTGGTCCTTTGAAGTAAAAACAAGCCTTTTTAACAGCGGCGTTGTGCACTTTTGTGATGGTTAAAAAATGTTAAACTCGCATCAGGACACGTGACCTGATTGAAAATTTGTAAGACGGAAGGAGAATAGACCGCCGGCGCAGCGTAGGAGAGGAAGTATCTCCCTCTCTTTCTACCACGCGGTGGAAATATTATGCTTGCGCCTTCTGTCTTGTTTAGGCGCGCGATTGCGCGAATTGGAATGTACTGTAATAGTTCTGAAGTGTAATTGTTTATTTTTAATGTAATATAAATAAAGCGGAATAAGTCGTTGCAAGCTAATATCGCGTGCGGATGATATCAGTGTGGTGTGTAAGAGACCTTATGTGGATTGTGCGGTTCAAGAGAGGGTAGTTGGTGAAAATAATGACTGCAGTACTCGGGAACGAAGACGCCGCGACCCTCCAGTCAGTTCGTGACCATGGCAGATGCAACTTTGTCGTCGAACCTTATAAAAAAGTAACTCGATTTTGTCGCGATTTGACCCGTATTTTCACATATTAATTAGTAATATAAATTGTCATATTTGTGTATGATAGCGCAATAAATGAATATTTTATTTTACTACATAAATTGTAGTGCTTTTATACTGATAATTTTATAAAGCAAATTGTGTAAACTTAACCTTTTTAAAATAAAAAATGCACTACGGTAATATTGAAGTTTTCACGTCCGCCGGAGGTTTTTGATTAACGTATAAACCGACACCGAGCAAGACAAAATACTCAATTGAAACCGTTTATGATTCGTTCGCTGTTTCTTTAAATTGTTGCTGCAAGTGACCATAAGTGTTTGAGTTTTTTCTCGATGTCGCTAACATTCACTACACGCTTACTTGTCACTTCGAAGGTTATTAATTCATCTACCAGATAAGATACTCCAATGTTCAAACACTTATGTCACACACAACCTTCACCCTTATAACTTAATCTTAAAGGGCAAATTGGCGTGCAAAAATTTAGTGCAAAGGGCGATAAGTGGCGATCAAATTGAGATATGGAGTGACACGTGCGCGTTATTGGTTCACAAGTATTTGGACAAACTGAACTATTGCTTATTGGGCAGAAAATCTTTTCGATCACTTATCGAGGGCTAGTTTCAAGCTTACGTTATTTCTTGTACAGTTGCAAAAATATCATCACACTCCTGCCCTTATAAGTGGGTCTCCTCCTCTAAGTGGGGTCGGAACTACATGTTACATGTTGTCACATGATTCGGCTACGTGTTTTGCGCTATTTTACAATTCCTCGGTAAGAAAAAGTGTGGTCTATTCTACTCTACCAGATACCACACGGTGGGTCAACTTACCTTAGTCGCCTTCTACGACACCTCAGTAAGAAATGAGGGTGGTCTATTCTACTCAACCGAATACCACACGGTGGAGTTGGAACAATAATACAAATTATGTTAAATTCAAATTTAAATTCAATACAATCTACGTGAACTTTCTTACTGCTGGTTCGGATAACTCCAAGCTCCTACCAAGAAGAGCCAGTCAAACAAATTCAAGTAACTGAGGGTAATCTAACGTTTAACTTAGCAGGAATCGATTTGCGGATTCAGCTAGTAGGTTATATTTGCAATATTCATTTAATTAATGAATTTTAACATAAAAGTAGTTATTATGAGTTAACCATAAGATATAGAGACATGCTGTTTCGGACTTTTTCGTAGTATTTAGTAGATCTACAATTCTCTAGTATATTACTTATTTGTATCTCTGTTGGTTTATGCGGCGCACGCGACTAAAGCTCCTAGCAACCGATTTTTTTTTAGAACTTTTTTTTTAGAAAACCGTATTCTACATTTTTAGTGAAAACCGTACAATAACTTAGTGCAGTAGATTTTTAGAAAATCGATCACATGCAGACATACCGCTTTTATAAGCTAATTTTGATAAGTACAGATGTAGATATATTTATGTATAAAAAAAGCTAACAATCTAATCTGTTAGAGATCTTTCATTCTAAAAGTGCACGCCCCTCCACCAAATTATGTATGTTATTAAACATTATTTTAATGTGTGAGAGAAAATATTGACTGTATTATTTTATATGTGTGCGCGCAGCAATTTTAAAGTTGACTCGACTTATAATTTAAAATAAAAAATAAAAAATATTTATCCTCTTTTTTTATGACCTGCTAACTGTACTTTTGGCAATAATCGATGCGTGCTCCTACTTTCGTGTCTGTCCGGCAACTGAGTAACCAATTAGAGTAACAAGTTTGCGTGTATTTCGTCTGTACATAAGTTTTTTGTGTGTGAGTAAAGACATTGGAGGGGCGGGCACTTTTAGAATGAAAGATCTCTACATTGTCGTTAAAATTATCGAGATAAGTGGGCGGAGTAGCGAAAATCTGGTTACTTTAATAAATTTGCGGGTACACAGATATAAATCAATATTGATGAATGATCGAGCGCGATGACTTGCTAACGTCACTGAAGCCAGGCCATCATTTTTCACTGCTTATTACATTTATCGTGCAAGTTTGCTGCTAAACTTCGACTCTTTAGCAATATTTTAGATTTAATGGCTCTTCAAGCGAAATGTGACACGTTTTAAAATACAAAAAAAAGGACATGAAAACAAAACCGATGAATTCTTTTCTATAATCCACCATTAGTTTATAGAAAATTAAAGTGACACCAAATTCTATAAATTCTCTGAACTCAAAAATTCTAGGATAAAAAGAAGCCTATATGTTGCCACATAACCTCCTCTATCTTGCAGTTAGGATCCCAACAAAATTAGTATAGAATCTTATAGTAAAAACCGTACAAAAATCCTTTCAGTAGATTTTGAGAAACAGGATTACATACATACAGCTTTTGGGGATTTTGTTTTATAATATGCATAGATAGAAGTTCGAGGAAATAGGTATTCTTACATTTGCTTCACAGCATATTTTTGTATCTAAAAATATAAAGAATTATAAAACGATAGATGATGTATATAATAGACAAAGTAGGAACCGACATAAGCTTGCTTTGCTTTGCTACTCCTGCTTTGCGCTTAGCAAAAGTACGTAAATCGTATATGGGTTTGGGTATAAGATTCTATAATAAAATTCCGCTATCAATTTTGGCAGAAGTTTAAAAACATTGTTAAAAAGAAGCTGATACAGAAAGCCTACTATACTGTTGAGGATTACTTAGATGATACGACAGTACAAGTACTGTACAAGACAGTAATGAATAAATGTAACTAGTTATAAGATTTATATTATTAAAAAGAGCAACCGCCGAATTTCTTGCTGGCTCTGCTCGGTAGGAACAGCTTTCTGAACCACCAGTAGAGTTGACGATTCAAAAGCATTTCTTTATAAGTTTACTTGAATAAAGGATATTTTGAATTTTGAATTTGAATTTAAATTGATCCAAACAAATATTCTAAGCTGTGACTCGGACTGGAATTCCAGAAAAATATGATTTTCCAGTAAACGTAATTAAATGTAACATTTGCTTTCATCCGCTGGCCGTAATTTTGCGGTTCGTTTGGATCTTCGTTTGAGCGTGGACTCAAAGGCGACTAATGGTCTGTGACGTCACGGAGTAAAGTTATTTCTTGTAGATGTCACTACTTCAGTACTGTAAATGTACTATGTTAATACTGTGAAAACAGAATACGTGTCAAAAGGGATGATACTCAGTCAATGGCGATTTTTTTCTAAAATATTATCATCCTTTGAATGCGGTACTGCAGATTTAAGAAAGTAATGGCCTATTACTAACTTACTGCTGGGTATCAGGCTTTCTCTCTCCGCTTTTTTTTTGGAGACAACGATTGGAGGTTAGACCCATCAAGCTGCTCTAATGTGGGTAGGTGAGTTGCACATATCCCAAGATTTCTTCAAAGATGGCCAGATTTCCACACGATTTTACTTCGATAAAGAGCTAATAACTTAGTTATATTTTACTAAGCAAGGTATACATCATTATATGTTATTATTTAAGTAAGCTATGTTTAACTTTTTCTGTATCACCAATGAAGCCAATTACACAGAGTAATCAATTCCGTTTTTGGAGAGAAGGATTGGAGCTAAGACCTACCACGCTGCTTCAGTGCGGATTCGTAGGTTACACATATCCCCAGAATTCTCTAGAGATATTCAGGTTCCCTCACGATGTTTTCCTTCACTTAAAAGCGTGTGATAAATTGCAATTATCAATTAGCCAAAAGTTCAAAAGTGTATTAAAAAAAGTTATTTTTGAAATGTATTAAAGAATGAAACATCTTAATAAGTACATAAGTATATACTGAAAGGTCGAGCTTTTAACGCGAAGGAAGGCCGCTTCATGGTAATGCAAGGGGTTTATTATGGGAGACAGCCATGAATATTCAGGACAAGGGACAGACATTATGCTTTGACTATGTTTTAACGGTTTCACTAATAGGAATGCTTTATGTAATATACAATTTACACGAAACAAAAAGTAATTTATATCTATAAATTTTAAATTTGTCTATAAAATATATCGCACGTATTAATGTGACCTAACTCAAAAAAGTTATTTAGTGGAAAATAGTAATACTTACTAAATAGTTAAAGAGACCCATAACTGAGTAAAGAGTAAGAAAATATCTTTTTTAGTAGTTCGTTGTATGATGACGGCATTGAAATAAGGACTACAATGTACTCTAGTCCATTGCGACTAATTTTGAATTAGGTCACTTTACAACTTAACGATATTTAAAGTTTTTCATCCTTTATGTTAGCCCTTGTATAAGGTTCAATATAATCAAAACTCATCAATATTTGTTTAGCCTATAAAGGTGAGAGTGTAATAAACAGATAGATAGAAATACAGACAGACTTTCAAATTTATAATATTAGTAAGTGATACGTGCCGCACATGCGTGTGGCCGGCTAACCTCCAATCGCGGGGCGGGCCCAAAACCCCGTCGTTAGCTTACCTTGAAGAATGTGACGTCATATTGGAAGCTGAGGCGTCCTTCATCGGAAGCCGAGGCGTCCTCTATGTATTATTGTATGTCTGTGTGTGTGCGTGGCCGTGTGTACTCGCTAAAGTACCAAATAGTTCACAAATATTTCGACCTCGTGTACGCGACGTCGTATGCGTCGCCGCCGAGACAACAAGCGTGGATTCGGCCCGATGACCAAAACGTCACTAACTGCTCAGGCCGAACGCATGAAGAAACGCGTTTAATCGCCTGCCCGCCCGCGCGCATCTAATCTTAACAGTAACGATATACACAATTTATATCCACGACTGCGTTCGCGTCAACTCAAGTATAAAATTCACTCGCAAAATTCACTAATATTGGTCCAATGTGTTAACTGTGAAAGCGTAACAGACAAGCTATTTCGCCTGCAGATAATATCGCTGAAGTGTGGCAGAGACCTTTTGTGCGGTTCAAGTGAGGGTAGATGAACAAAATAATGACTGTAGTACATGTGAACAACGCCGCGGCGCTCCAGTCAATTCGTGACCACGTAAATATATGTTCAAATAATAACCAGACAAACAAACATACATATATTAAGTAAGAATTATTTATACGATTTGATATCCAGTACTTCCTCTTCATCATCAGTCATCATCATCCTCCTGCCCTTATCCTACTCTGAGTGGGGTCGGCACAACATGTTATAAAACATGCTGTCACATGATTTAGCTACGTATTTTACGACCAGCTACCTGCCTGACGTCAACTCATCTTATTCGTATTTCACGACACCTCGGTAGAAAAGAGGGTGGTCTATTCTACTAAACCGGATACCACACGGCATAGTTCATTGCCTTGCCAAAATTGAATTATTTAAAAAATCTTGCTTCAATCTAGTGTGCACCAACTTTTATACCGGCAAAACAGACCTGCCTCTTAATCGAATCAATAATCAACAACAGAGTAAACACGTGTCATAATTACCAATTTCATAAATGCTATTTGCCGTCTGTCTACATTAAAACTATCAGAATATCGTGTTGCAATGATATTTATCAACGTGTTATTGTAAAACTATACTGGTCATTTCACGTTGAATGTGTACTAACGAACGAAAATGAAATTCTAATTCAAAATATTCTTTAATCAGCTATCTCTACTGCAGGGAAGCTGTACCAACAAGAAGAGCCAGCAAGAAACTAGGCAGTTGCTCTTTCCTAAATAATTCTTATAACTAGTTACATTTAATCAATACTTGTACAGAGTCAAACAGTAGCTATTGCCACGCGTTCTTATGATATTTTTCGTAGTATTTTTGTATTTCTACAATACTTTAGTTCATTACTTTCGTCTATGCTGGTTTACTCCCAAAAGGTAAGAATTTTTAAACTACCCCGCGACCTTTTCAATATAATTTAGATAAACCTTCTTCCGGAAGGTTTAGGTCAATAGTATATAACCGTATTATTAACATAAGCCTTCCGGAAAAAGTGCACTATCTTTTAGTAAAAACCGTACAAAAATCCGTTTAGTATATTTTGAGATAATCGATCACATACAGATGGATAGCTTCGGATTTTTGTTTTATAATAGGTATAGATTAGTTTATGATTTAGATATATCGATATATGAACGTGGCTTTAGTGAATTTGTTAAAGCAGCATCAGCTGCGGTCATGATGTAACAGATTATTACAAATGGGATATCTGACGATGCGTTCATTGGTTCACCTCACAATATTGTTGAGTCGCCGAAGGCATGTTTCATAATTCCGAATATTGTATTTATAGCACAATATAGTTGCGGTTCATGTGGTCACAAAATAGTTACAGTTAAATTAAAGGTTAATTTTAATCTTTTTATTAAGTACCATTTCAGTAAATTTACTCCCGCCGTGTGGTATCCGGCTCAGTAGAATAGACCACCCTCATTTCTTGCCGAGGTGTCGTAAGCGCCGACTAAGGTAAGTCGACCCGCCGTGTGGTATCCGACTAAGTAGAATAGACCACCCTCATTTCTTACCGAGGTGTCGTAAAAGGCGACTAAGGTAAATTGACCCACCGTGTGGTATCCGGTTGAGAAGAATAGACCACCCTCTTTCTTACCGAGGGGTTGTAAAATACGACTAAGGTAAGTTGACGTCAGGCAGGCGGCCGGTCGTAAAATACGTAGCCAAATCATGTGACAACACGTTGTGCCGACCCCACTTAGAGTGGGATAAGATCAGGAGAGTGATGATTTCAGTAAATTTACTAAATACTAATATAATAATAATAGGTAGAACTTGGTATGTTAGAAGCGTTAAATTTGGATGAAAAGGCAATGAAACAATCAGTGAAGGAACGTTTCTTTGGCCGCCTAAAAAAAGTCCTCAGCAGTCTTTTATCAGGTGGCAATAAGGTGCGAGCCTTCAATGGTTGGGTCATGCCTTTGCTTATTTACACTTTTGGAATACTAAGATGGACTCAGACTGAATTAGATACCCTGGATCGAAAGGTCCGAAAACTGTTGACAGAATATCGCATGCATCATCCACGTTCGTCTGTAATGAGATTATACATTCCACGCAAGTGTGGTGGTCGTGGGTTTTTAAATGCCAAAGACCTCCACAACCGTGAAGTGTGCAATCTCAGAGAGTATTTTCTCAAGGCAAACGGTGAAATGCATAGGGATATTGTGGCAGCAGACAAGGGTCTGACGCCTCTTTCCTTAGGCAAAAAGAACTGGCGAAGGCCTGTATTATGTTCTGCTTCGGATCGAATGGCTATATGGAATAGTAAGGAGTTGCATGGCAGATACTACAAGGCCCTAACAGGTCCAGATGTGGATTCAATATCCTCAACATCCTGGCTGCAATTCGGTGATCTTTTCGGGGAAACTGAAGGTTTTGTCTGTGCAATTATGGACGAAGTTATCAAGACGAATAACTATCGGAAGCATATTATGAGAGATGGCACGCTTGATATTTGTAGAGCGTGCCACCGCCCTGGTGAGTCCCTCAGACATATTGTTTCCGGTTGTTCTTCTCTTGCTAATGGTGAGTATTTGCACAGACACAATCAAGTAGCCAGAATTGTGCATCAGCAACTTGCTCTTCAATATAGCTTAGTAAATTCGGAAGTACCTTATTACAAATACAGTCCAGCGCCAGTTCTTGAAAATGATCGTGCTTTGCTCTACTGGGACCGATCTATCATAACTGACAGGTATATTGCCGCCAATAAACCTGATATAGTTTTGGTAGATCGGTCAGCGCGTCGGGCAATTATTGTTGATATCACTGTTCCACATGACGATAATCTCATAAAGGCTGAAAAAGAAAAATTAACCAAATACCTGGATCTAGCTCATGAGATTACCGCAATGTGGAATATTGACTCAACAATAATTGTTCCTATTGTTGTATCGGTCAACGGTTTACTAGCGAAGAGTCTCGACCAACACCTCAAGAGGCTCTCGCTTAGTTGTTGGATTAAGGGCAAGATACAAAAGGCAGTGTTGCTTGAGACGGCACGCATTGTGAGGAGGTTCCTCACTCTGTAGCCCTAACCACCGGGAGCTTGGGTCCTATCTCCGCTCTCCGTGGACGGCAATTTTTTTATATTTTTAAATGATTTTTTAGAAAATATTTAAAAATGTAAATTAATTTGTAAATAAATAAATGAATGTATAATAGGTAGAAAAATACTTTCATGAGCACCAGATATAAATAATGCTAATAAATTTTATTTTCCTGTATTTCTATGTGAAATTCTATGACAAACCTCACCGATGCGTACGCAATTTATAAAGGGCTAAATACTAAGTTATAGCTTTTCGTATTAGTATATTAACCACTTATATAATCCGCGACTCCTTTCGCGTTAACTAAACCGTTAACGTACCGTTAATTTTGCAATATCTATTTGTTTTCCGTTTTCATAAGAAAAATTACAATTTTCTTATATCATTTCCGGTTTATAAGGTTTAATTGTGCTAAATTTCATCAATACTGGTTAATAATAAGGGACAGATTATAAAATAAAGTCCCCAAAAGCTATCCTTCTGTTTGTGATCGATTTTCTCAAAATCTACAGAAACGATTTTTGAACGGTCTTTACTAAAATATAGTGCAATTGTTCCGGAAGATTTGATTAAGTTAATAGTACATAGTAAGATTTTATATGAGTTGTTGTTCAAGTGTTTTTTATAACTCGCGATGAGTTGTAAAAAAACTCGTTTGCTTGGAGATTAAGTCGTGTGCGCCATGTTAACTAACAAATTTACATTAAGTAATGTACTAGAGAATTATAGGTCAATCAAAATACTACGAAACATTATGTGATTGTTTCTCTATCTCTTATGGTTAATTTGCAATAATTACTTTTAAGTTTAAAATTTCGATTTGGGAATATTTTAGTAACACTAATTTTCCACTTTTTCCTAGATGACAGCACTAGTCGACTATATCGCGTTGTTTGTCGCTTTCAATTATCATAAGGATAGGCTTACCATAACAGTGGTGGGTTCGGACTTCGGATCACAAAGTTGTGTAGTTCTGTTGTCAATTTAGTAACATCATAGGGTTCAGTTCTTTGTCAATTGTATTTCTGTCCAGGTTCTAGTTCACTCGACAATAGTGTCGAAAATTTAGTTAAGGTTCACAACGCACATCTAGTAATGTAGATAATAGAACTGGGCAAAAACTACTTTTGTGAAAAACGAAACAGTTATTAGACGAAAAGAATCGGTTTCAAAAAACAATTATTTAAAAACACTTTAGAACTACACTCTGTAAATATAATTAACATACTCGAATACACTTTATTTACAATTAATATCTTCTCATAAAACACTAATTTTTTTGCACTTTATTCTAAAAAGACACTTAAAAATGGCACGAATTTATTAACAGCGACCAAACAATAATAATTATTTTTTCTTAGATTTGATTTCCTATGATACTAACCGATTCCATAGATCCTATCAAGAACTGCTAAACTAAAGAAACTGGTTTATAAAGCTACGTATATATGTCAAAGAAATATCAGCTTTATTTTTATTCTTAGGTATACTTTATAAGTAAGTTTCTTGAAATGTTTGTTGAAACGACTTTGGAGAGTGATAGCTCTGTCTCGTTTATTTATGGAAGGTGTGAGCGAGATGAGAGAAAATTTGCTCACGCACTAGTTTTTTGGAAACGGTTTCTGCTGTAGACAAAAACCGTTTGTTCGTTACGCAGTACGAAAGCGTTTTTTATAACGGTTTCGGGAAAAAACGCCCAGCTCTAACATCTAGTAATATAGATAATTAAAATGTCAAGATTCTAAGTTTTTTGGATGGCCAAATTGAAAGTAAAATGCTTAATTACAATCATTGAAATCGTTTTTAATTTCCAAAAAGTTCCAATTTTTTTCTCCCTATCCATTACTGCGTGAAAAGTGCAGTCATAAAAGTACCAAGTAATTACACATTGTTGTGTGGGGGTTTCATGTACCCTCGTGTGACAATAGGGGGTGGGGCAGGAACAAAAGTTTCTGTTTTACTTTAATATTTCACTCCTGTCGCGGGAAAAGATTTTGCTCTGATTAAAAATGTTCTTTTTGTGATACCGCTACGGGCTTTGTGCGGACGGCTTTTGTCATTCGCTTTACATTTATTGTTTAAATATCATTTTTTTAATTATAAATATTTATGCAATTTTATTATAATACCGATATGTACCATTTACGTAAACCATCTGGAAGCATTTTTTTTTGCATTATCTTTTGGTCAAAACTTCGGGACTTTGTTTTATAATAAGTATAGATTACATAGAATAATAAGTGTTACTTAGTATATAAATTATTGTATTGTTCAATTGTAACCTGTTGTGTTCGCCTAATAAATAAGAAAAATATAAATAATTCAAGAGAATAAATTTAAATTAAAAAGTTTTACACTAAAATTTTATTAAACGAACGTTCTTTAACAAATGGTTATATATGGTTATGTATGGTTATATATATACTTTTTATTAAATCAGGAGATCCAATGGAGTCTAACAGAAATACCGAAAGATGCTGCTGCTCCCTGAGTGAGTTTTTACATTATTTTTACGCTTTTGTTAAAATTGTTTTTTTAGTGCAAATGGATATATCTTCGCTAATTAGCAGTAATACCATAAAGGAACCTAAATTTTGTTGATTATTCGAGTAGCGGAATCGCTGCAATAGGAACTGCAATTTAACCCCCCGGATCGATCTGATTTTTGTGAGCGTGATATTGGAAGGGTTGGAATGCTACTGTTTGTTCCAGGACTTCAGTTTACGTGAAGTCGCGGGTAAAAGTTAGTATCAAAATAAAATTATTTCTTAGGCAATTAATATCAACAAGCGCATATTAAAGTAGCAAATTTATGACTAAGGAAACGTAAAAACTTCTAAAGTAAAAATAATGAAATTATTAATGCATTGGCTTAATATAATATAAATAAATATGGCATTAAGTTAGTATTAAGGCAGAGGTACTTAAGTTTCATAGGCTACTATTGAAGCCCAAGTAGGCAAAGTTGCGGGGCTAAGCTATTGTCTAATATATCTTCCATTAACAATGTAATTACAAGAACTAACGCTGACAATAAGTTTCCGAGTTGTACTAGAGTTTCGAATTGACAGGCAGTCGTTTGAGGCTCGTGCAGCGTTAACTTTTCACTCAACCTAAACCTTATGTGTTCTAGTGAAGATCCATTTTTACTAAAATATAAGTTCAGTAACGTTGTCATCATCCTTTGTTGGATCTTTCAGAGACAAAGTGATATTCCACGCTCACAAAAGACTGTCGAATAAGACTAACTCATACGGGCCACTTTCTTATGGCTTTTAAAAGTGCAAATAAGTTAGGGGACGAAACGTTTGTTGTGCAGTGCTTGTGTATTTTGTGTTATTTTTTTTCATTAATTTTTTTTAAGTGCTTGTTCAATTCTGAACATCACCCTTATCATGACCGTTTACAAGATTCTACAGTCTACGTTTTAGTCCAATATCAACTAATTTATGCAGCATTCCTGCTTGTCGTGATGAAGGAAAAGTAAGAATGCTATTACAAATTCCAACATCCATTACATTGAGGTTAAATTTTGCGAAAAATTCAGACCTATCAGCTTTATTCCGGACACACTCCAACAAAATATGACAAATATCTTCAGTCTTGCCACACTCTAAGCAACAAGGCGTTGGACGTTTTCCTCATTTAAAAGCCAAAACTGTTTAGCGGTAAATGTCCGGAACGTAGCCTTAAAGCCGTAACAATGTCACTCCTGCTCATATCGGCATCTGCAATCCATGAAATGCGTCCTATAGTTAAAAAAACTATAGCATAGTTCTAAACCAAATTCTTTTGCTTAATGACATTTCATCAAAATATTCTCTCCAAATTTGTCATTTTTCTTTAACCAAACAAAAAACATCTGACCGATGTGCTAGGTAATTAACTGAATTTCCTTCCACATACGCTTCCTTAGCCAACCTATCTATAATACAATTTCATTTTCGCTTAAGCCGATATGCGCAGGTGTGTTATTTACGTTACGCAGGTGGGTTAGTGTATGCGTTTTTTTAATTCTGTATGTATCAGGTATGAGAACGGATAGTACACTCTACATCCACGATAAAATAAATAGAAAATAAATACAATGCTAAATGTAGAGTGGACTAGCCGTTTTCATATCTGTTACAGCAGGATTCGTAAAAACACATGCACAAACCTCCGCCACAATTAATTAAATACACATCTATACTTATTACAAAACAAAGTACCAAAAAGCTGTCTGTCTGTATGTAATCGATTTTTACAAAATCTACTGAACGGATTTTTGTACAGTTTTCACCAAAAGATAGTGCAATGCTTTTGGACGGTTTAGGTAAATAGTACATATCGATATTAAGTAAATTGTGTTGAAGAGATCGCCCGGTTGAAAAAAAATTGCTTTTTGGGAGCTTTAGGTGCATGCGCTGCGTAAACCAGCAGAGATACGCTAAAGTAATGTACTAGAGAATTGTAGATCTATAAAAATACTACAAAAAAGTCCGCGACAACATGTCTCTATCTCTCAGGATTAATTTACAACAACTCTTTTAATATATTTAAAATTTCACGCGGGTGAAGCCGCAGGCACAGCTACTGCAATTTAAATTATCACATTTCCAACAATCATTTCGCCCCGTAAACGAAGCACCATCAGAAGATAGACTCCACGATAAAATTCCAAAGCAATTTTGTCGTTAAGCCTATAATTTTATTATTACTTTTGTATGGATATCCCCAAAGTAACGCCTTATTCTATAAATCGATTTGCGATAAATCGATCATGAGTAATGTCGATTTATGGCAATGTTTCAAAATTCAAAATTCAAAACATTCTTTATTCAAGTAAACTTATAAACAAGTGCTTTTGAATCGTCAACTTTACTGCTGGCTCGGAAAGCTGTTCCTACCGAGAAGAGCCAGCCAGAAACTCGGCGGTTGCTCTTTTTAAAATATTAATCTTAGAACTAGTTACATTTATTTATTACTCTCTTGTACAGAGTAGAAGTGGACCTATATCCACACATCCTTATCATCTAATCTGGTTTTTAACAGCAGTATAGTACAAAAAAGATCGCAAATTCGATAATTATAAAGTCGACCAACTTGTTTTATTCGTTGCGTTAATTTGTGGCTCTTGTAACACGAGTCTTAGATGTCTCGTTTAGATTTCAAAAGATATTGTTAGCTGCGATAAGAACGATAGATGTTTAAGGAAAAATAAAACTTCCAAAGGCAGTTACAGCTTTGAAAGTTCATTAAAAGTATTAACGATCACTCCTTCGACATTTACGCGCGTATGCGTGATTTGAGGAGAACGATTTGGGGGCGAGAAGTCTTAATTTAGAGTTCAAATATTTAAAATAAAATCGGCGGATGCTCAGTGGGTATTGACCCTGCCTTCACGGGTTCGATTCCCGCCTAGGGCCAACATTTTCTAAACAATAAAAATAAAACAATTTGTCGGTTCTTCAAATCTGGGTGTATATTTGTATTTAAGTATGTATTTAAAAAGCTGTGATAGCCTAGCAGTGAGACCGTGCGACTCTCTAGAGACGACATAGGTTCAAACCCCGGGCACCAATGAGTTTTTCTATTAAAACTTATGTGTCTAATTGATAATTTTAATTTATCACACGCTTTTCGGTGAAGGGAAACATCGTGAGGAAAACCTGCATATCTCTAGAGAATTCTCTAGAGATATGTGTAACCTACCAATCCGCATTGGAGCAGCGTGATAGGTCTTAGCTCCAATCCTTCTTTCCGAAAACGGAGAGAGGAGGCCTTAGCAGTGGGCATAGTAACAGACTGTTACTTTACTTTTTTTTACTTTTATGTATTTAATATTATATATGGAGCATATTTTTCCAGTTGTCGGTCACCTATAACACAAGTATTAAGTTACTTACTTTGGGTATATTATTATTCAAAAAACTCCAATACACACAGAACGTCATTGGAAAAGTAAAGAAGTAACTATACACTCTTCATTTATTTTAATTGCGAATTGCATTTATTTTAATTACGGATTTTTCTCACTTATATTACTTACGTTACTAAAGTAAGTAACCAACTTAAGTTACTAGATCAATTAACAGAACAAGGATCATAAGAGTTGTGGCGACCAACTACCCTCAGTTTGTTAACTACATAAAAATATGTACTTTTAATCGACACATTAGTTCAAGTTCGGTCATCATTCTTCTGCCCTTATCCCACTCTAAGTGGGGTCGGCCCAACATGTTACAAACACGTTGTCACATGATTTGGCTACGTATTTTACGACCGGCCGCCTGCCTGACGTCAACTAACCATAGTCGCCTTTTACGACACCTCGGTAAGGAAATGAGGGTGGTCTATTCAATGCAGCCGGACACCACGCGGCACATACCTTAGTCGCCTCTTACGACACTTCAGTAAGAACGGAGGGTGGTCTATTGGGGATAATGGGATACACACTTACAAAAAAGTCAAATCGTTAATCTTAAATCTCGAGAAACTATAACAGAACTACTTTGCTATAATCCGCGTGTGTAAAGCGAATGTATGTAATTCTAAGTGTATGAACTAGGCAATATTAACGTACCTTACACATGCAGGACAAGTTACTACACGTATCTCAAGACGCCTCCACCAGCAATAATGCACATAAGCAAACGCACAACCACCACCAAAATCCCTACGATCGTTTCGTCCCGAAACTGATGGAGCTGCTGAGCTGAACAGTAGGCCTAGCATGAACTTTTAGAAAACGATTCAATTCAAAGTCAGTACCTAAACCCAACCGCTTTCTTTTCGTACACTTCATGATGTTTGAAAAGGACAACGTTATATGAACTATAGATAACTCTCTCTCTTTTACTCTGTTTACTGTGTTTTGGACGCATTCCGAACGCTCATTCGGCAACGACTTAAAGTGTGCGTCTTTAAGGCGTCATGGTATGAAAAAGCAAAACAATTTAGTTTACGTCTTCAACTGAGTCGCAATAAGAGTTCATGGTGGCCTGTTGATCATCAGGAGGATAGGCTCCACAAATCGTAATGTAAATTATTTAAAACTCGAATTTAATACAAACAAATCTACAGTACACTTCGATACGTTACTTTTGATATCACGATTGAATGAAATATTCAAAAGAGATTCAAAAAGATAGTTTACGTCTGCAACTTTGTGAATACGAAACAAGTTCACGCATCTGGAAACCGTACGTGGGAAACTTCGCTTTCACAACTTATCCTGTGATAAAACTTTATTTACAGGATATCACAGAAAAGTTTTATTCTAGAATCACTTGATTATCAGCGATCATAGTTGATTAATTAATTAAGTTGTGGCAGCCCAGTGGTGAGACCGTGCGGCTCTTTCGAGGGGGGTCACGAGTTCAAACCCCGGGCAGGCACCAATGAGTTTTCTATTAAAACTTATGTGCCTAATTGATAATTGCAATTTATCATACGCTTTTCAGTGAAGGAAAACATCGTGAGGAAACCTGCATATCTCTAGAGTTTTCCGGGGATATGTGTAATCTACCAATACGCATTAGAGCGGCGTGGTAGGTCTTAGCTCTAACCCTTCCCTCCGGTAAACGGAGAGAGGAAGTCTATGCCCAGCAGTGGGATTGTAACAGGCCGTTACTTTACTTTACTTTATTGGCGCTGATCGGGGATATAGTATGAAGTACCGATGAGCTACAGAATTCAAATACAAATTCAAATTTAACATATTCTTTATTCAAGTTAACTTGTACACAAGGGCTTTTGAATCGTCAACATTAACTGCTGGTTCGAAAACTGTTCCTGCCGAGAAGAGCTAGCAAGAAACTCGGTGGTTGCTCTTTTCAAAGAATAATGCTTATTACTAGTTATATATATATAGTTATTAATGTCTTATACATGGTCGAAGAGTAGCCATATCCACGCATTCTTATCGAATATATCTAAGTAATCCTCAATATTATAGTAAGCTTTCTGTATTAGCCTTTTTTAAATAGTATTTTTAAACTGCTGTAATGGTAAAGTCAAAGTAGACTACGGAATTTTATTATAGAATCTTATACCCAAACCCACAAAGACTATTAGACCCGCTATTAGAGAGCCTAAAAATCGTAGGGGATCTTAGATAGTAAGATGAAAACTTCGAATTCCATACGTTCAAGAACCAAAAACATTGAATTGTCCATTAACTCTTTGATCTGGTTGAAAAATATTTAATTTTGATTTTTTTCACAATTATTCAATCGTCCGATAATTTTTATCTTATAGCGTGTCTTATAATATCAAAGTTAGCAGACGGTGTAAACAATATTCCCAGTAATTTACTCTTTTGGGGTCTGAATAAATTTCGTTCCGAAAAACTCACTTCGCACTGTCTGCGACAGATGTTTGGGGTTTATTTTTACGGGGAAGTTTTAATACTGTTTCACCCAGCTGACTTATATAAAAATTATTATATCTGAAAGCTGTTTAAAATTTTAGTAACATGAACTGGGATCTAATTTTAGCAATACATTGATTTCTTTAATCGCTTTTTATATCAAAATAGTTGTGTCATTAGTTTTGTAATATAAACTTGCGAAAAATAAAGCCTAATTTTATACTTAATTTTTATATACGTTAGATATATCTATACTTATTATAAAATAAAGTCCCCAAAGCTGTCTGTCTGTGTGTAATCGATTTCTCAAAATCTACTGTATGGATTTTAGTACGGTTTTTACTAAAAGGTAGTGCAATTCCTCCGATGATCTACAAAAATACTAAATAAACGCCGTGTGGTATCCGGCAGAATAGAATAGAATAGACCACCCTCATTTATTACCGAGGTGTCGTAAGAGGCGACTAAGGTAAGTTGACGTCAGGCAGGCGGCCGGTCGTAAAATACGTAGCCAAATCATGTGACAATATATTTGTAACATGGTGTGCCGACGCCATTTAGAGTGGGTTAAGGGCAGGAGAATTATGATGAAAAATACTAAATAAATCCGTGACAGCTTATAATATATATTATGTTATTTTTTTGAATTTAAACTATCGTGAGTGGTATTCATAATCAATGTTTAGAGACCGGCTATACTCACGTCTTATTTTATCTGATGAGCCTGATTAGTTTCACACGCAGTTCCGGCCGTATACAGAGCTTATGAATAAGAGCCCCGTATGGGCTTGAAACTAGTCGGGCTCATATAAGACGTGAGTATAGCCGGTATCTAAACATTAATTATGAATACCACTCACGATAGTTTAAATTCAAAAAAGATAACATAATATATATATATATATTATTAGCTGTCACGGATTTTTTAAGTATTTTAGTAGATCTAAAATTCTCTAGTCCATTATCTTAATGAATCTTCGTTCGTTTACGTTAAAACTCCCAGCCCGCGAGTTTTTTTTACAACTGCGTGACCTCTTTACAATTTACATTAAACTGTAGTAAGCGTTTAGGTTTAACTTTGATTATGTTATCATTTAACGATTTCATAAAAATTAACTATCATAAAAATTTTATTCAGTGAGATAACAAGCTTCTTTGGCCTGGAAAGGCAGCTTTCAATATGTGAGCAACTGGAGGCAAAATAGAAAGCTCTAGTTGAAAGCACAAAGCGTCTATTGTGCCATCCAGACAGCGTTAAATGAAAATTGAGACATACTCGCGACAAAAGATTCATTTAAGAGGATTTAACAGACAATTTAGTGCATTAGAAATGTATATATACGAAACTGTACCTCACAAATATGTATATAATATATATAAAATAACCTTTATTCAAGTAAACTTGCAAATAACTGTAAGTGCTTTTGAATCGTCAACTCTACTGCTAGTTCGGAAAAATGCTTGACCAAGAAGAGCCAGCAAGAAACTCGATGGTATCGTATTTAATATGACAAAAAACATAATAGAATTATTTTGCTATAATCCGTGTTTGTTACCAATCCGTTCTCATGCAGGATTAGTAACCATACATTTGTTACGTAACGTATGTAAAACATACACACAACACGCACTGCACTCATTCACTTCAATCAATCTCATCGATCTTTTTGGCACATAACGAAAGCATCATAAAGATATAGGCTTCATGATAAGATGATTTTTATTGCGATTTTTTAGATCATTATTTTCACTACTATAGGATTCCGTAAAGTAAAACATGTTTAAAATACTTACCTATATGTATATTTACCAGGGTTAATCATAAATAAAAAGGCAGTAAATAAACAACGTATTTATGATAAAATATATTTTAGACACGGAGAGTTAAGTAAATTTGTTAAAATTCAAATATAGTTGAAAAAAAATCCATTTATAAAAATATAAAATAAAAGATAAAAATTACACTTAAGAAAGTTAGTGAAAAATATAACCGATAGAGTGAGAAATTGTAGGTCCGGCATAAAATTATATTATAAAACTCTTTACACTTTAACAGATTGAACAAGTTTGGATGGAAGTATAATATTTTTGAACGAAAGTTCGTCTAAGTGAGACAAAGAACTGCACCCATAAAATAGAATCCCGGCAAAGAACCAATAAACTATCTAGACTAAACTTTAATTAAATTTTGTATTGTCTTTATGCGTGTGGCCCAAGTCAAAAACTTTAGATATTTGAGTTAAAACTTGATAGCTTTACAACGCACCATTTGGAGTCGTCCCATACTTGCGAAAGCAAATATCATCCTAGTTGATATAATCTCGAGAGGTTCCCCAAATCCAAAATTTTAGGTATATGTGTAGTCTAATCCACATTGCAGAAGGTAGTCATTCTTCATATATTATTAATTCATTTCATTCATTAAACATCGTTTAAATATTTTTCAAATTACCATCGTTAAGGATTTATAGTTAACAGATAAGTATCTCAAGAAAAGACTACTTTTTTTTTCAACTCGTAACGAGTACGCACGCGCCAAAGGAGACAACGATGTATTAATGTGGGCTTCACAACCACTAAATCCCCCCTGATCTATCTTACGCTATGTACTGGGGTTTTGGTATTATTGTGCATATATCCGCAGCCCTGCAAAATTACTGCCCTTGTGGCCCTCTTCCAAGCAGGAAAACTATAACGTCTTCCACCACCTCTGGAATGCACCCAGACACAGCCCAGTCGCGACTCTTATAGTTGGGCGCCTGGTTTCCGATAACCCGACAACCATGGTCTCCATCTCGTACGAAAATATCCCTACCTCAAAAAAAATGACTGTACAAAAATATCTCCATAAATAATAAATAAAAAAAAATATGTCGCCGAGAATCTGCACCCAAACGACACAAGATCGCGTGGTGTGAAATTTTCTTAAAGAGATCTATATCTAACGATGAATATCCATGAGATGAAATAAAATAATAGAAAGAAGAAGCGTTTGTAGATCGTGACTCAATAATTTTATTAGCATTGTAAAACAAAATAAAAAAAACTAATCGGAAATTAAATTTTACCAATAAAACAGACACTTCTAATAAATACCACAATATAATAAACGGCTGTTTTCGGAAATGAGCTTCCTTAGATTAATCGGTTTAAAAAGAAGAAAAAAAAGATATAAATACTATAATAGATAAAGGAGGACAAAACACCAAATTGCTACCTCTTATGACTTACATCGCATTATAAGTTACCGCTTTACATCGAAAAGTTTGAGGAAACTCTTTAGCATGAGCCGACTTGAACCTGCCAACGGTTTACGTTAAATTTTAAACCATTATTAGCATTTGTTAGAATAACAGTAACCATAGTAATTAAAACTGTCGAGGAAAGCACTTAAGGTTTCTTAACTTACCATAAAACTTTGAACTGAATTATACATTACTGTAGATGTAAATTTTTCCGACATTTTCATTTTTCTTAATAATAACAAGAATTTATCAGAATAAATAATTTTTTTAATGCTCCTTAGTTTTAACAATGTAAACCTCTTACCTGGTATCAATGTTAAGTGACTAGTAACCATGGCAACTCCGGAAGGGGTGCTAAAAGTGACATGGTTAATCAATCTCAGCGCCTAGCCAATTCCCATAAAAGCGTATCTTATCACAACCCTAAATACATACAACCCTACTAAAATTACCTAGTTCGAAGGTCATAACGAAAGGATTGTTTGCGAGGGAGTGCACTTGGAATCCAATATGCATATACGAACTATATTAATATTGTTAATGTAGAAATCTGTCTATCCGTCTATAACCCTTTCTCGGCTAAACCACTTGGATGAATAGTTTTAAAATTTGGTACAATTAAAGCTATTTGGTACATGTGGTAAATCCAAATACCTGCACGGCTAAAGACGGCGCAAATGTATCCACTGTCCACTACCTGTCTCGCAACGCATACTTTCATATTCCAATCACATAATGCGAGGATCAGATGGCAAACTTAAAAGTTAGTCATTGTTGCCTACACCGAAGGCAAACCACGAGGCCGGTCACCAACATGATGGTCTGACCAATTCAAAGAAGTCATCTCTCATCCAAATTGTATCCGACGGTTAGGGCTACTTTGGACCAGAATAGGTGGAGGCAAATCATAAGAAGGAAGGGTTTAGATGACCACGATCCTGAGTACATACAAATAGGATAAAAACATCTTGTAGAACAGGTCTGACTGCCAGTGTACTATGTTGACAGTTTGACACACTATTGGTTCAGCCAAATCGCTAAACCAATTGTGATAAAATTTGGTACAATCAAAGCCAATATATAAGTAATTTATAGAAGCAGGCGTTACTTTGCGTAATTCCATATTACAGGCACTATAACAAAACTACTTCGCTATAATCCGCGCGTGCATGTATGAGGTGCGTAGATTTTGCCTGCTTCATACACATTAGCTTTGCATGCATTCGCTTAACCCGCGCGGATTATAGCGAAGTAGTTTTTGTTATAGTGCCAATATATAAGGCTAATAATATATAAAGTAAAAAATGTTTTTTTTTTGCAACATAATACTTGTAACTTACGGCATAATTAAGGAAAGTGTAGTGCTTAAGCAGATGCGAATGAAGCCGTGACTCTAGCCTAGTGTTTTAATAACGCAAACGCGTGTTTACCTATCCCACATTACCTCAACAACCTGCTGAGATTATGATAAATAAGTGATTAACCTATTCTCAAGAGATAAGAAGGAGGAAAATTTCGTTACATGGCGTAATAGATACCTTCATGGTTTAGCAATTCATTTTCGTATGCACTGGATACGGTTTTGTTTAAAGGATTTCCGAGTCAAATTCTCTCTGTGAATTTAGCTGATCTTTGTGAGCTGTTTGACATATAACGTAATCTAAGCTGTAATAGCCCAGCGGTGAGACCTTGCGACTCTTTCAAGAGGGTCACGTGTTCAAACCCGAGCATCAATAAGTTTTTCAATTAAAACTGCACCTAGGCACATTGTCTACCTGATAATTGTAATTTATCACACGCTTTTCAGTGAAGAAAAACATCGTGAGGGAACCAGCATTTCTCTAGAGAATTCTAGGGATATGTGTAACCTTCTAATACGCATTGGAGAAGCGTGGTAGATCTTAGCTCCAATTCTTCTCTCCAGAAACGGAGATAGGAGGCCTATGCCCAGCAGTGGGATTGTAACAAACCGTTACTTTTTTAATTATTTTAACGGGAAGCATACTGAGTTTAAAAATATGCGACAACTAATGAAATTGAAATTGCTTTCCAATATACATTAAATTCTACCTAAAGGAAAGGATTGGGTTGCAAAAAAAATTCCAAAAGCAAGCGTCGAAAAAACCAAACTGTTTTGCAGCGGGCTTAGAAAAACACGGACGAAAATGTTCACCTACAGATGAAGCTATCCGACCATCCAATGAGCCACACCTATGGTATAACAGTACACAGTAATCTAGCCCCTCAGGTACCGTGATAGAAATTAAAATCCTGCAAAGCAAAACTTGTCTTTGAGCACGATTATGCAGGTCACGTGGAAAGAGGCTTGCAGAATACGAATAGAACACTCTGTCCAAGCATATGGTAGCCCGCATGTGGAAGCACTCCTTCTCTTTATATTATAAACCTTATATTCTTTTGAGTAGAGTTCATAATCTTCCGTGTTTCCAATTCATGTATTCTATTTTCAATTTGTATTATAGTGCAGATGCACATTCGCTTTTAGTGCTACAGCTATTGTATAGCACGCCTTTTGAACTTTCTTTTGTCTTAAAAAATGTAGTAATATTGCATGAAATTTTCCGTGTATTTAGAAACAAGAAGGTACTTTTATCTACAATTTATACAGCTGCACCAAGAACGAGACTTGCCTTATTTTTTAGGACACGTGATCCATAATGAAAATTTAGGGATGAACAGTCCATAACTGGAAGAAATCAATGAAATATTTAAAAAAAATTTGGTAACATTAACAGTGACAAAAAAGCTCATTTACAGCGCCATTTTGACTCCCTTAACTTTTTTCTCATCTTTCTTTTGGAAACAGGGAAAGTACTCGTACCAATTGGAAATTTATAAAATCTCAACGTTATGCCTCATAAACGATACAATAAAATCGATAAGTCATCAAATATGAGGAGCAAACTGAATTTAAAGACTTAGTTAATTTAGTTTCTATAGGACGTAACCTGAAATCTGTGGAGATTGGTGGTGGCACAAGATGAAGACAAAAACGTGAAAAAAAGTGTTTGCGATTGTTCTATATCGCCTATTCCTACAAACAACAACAAAAACTAAGACCCTTCCCGGTTACCGGTAAACAAGGTGAAACTAATTCAATCACCAAAGTTATCCCACGGGACTTTGCTTTGTTTCCCTATTTAGTGCAAGTTTTGTATAGTGGTTGATACAAATCGCTTTTGGGAATTCCTATTGTTCCTACTAATAACGTTGGTTTTTTTATTGAAATTTTATATTAAATTCCTCGACAGCCCAACGAAAAGGGCCTTTCCAGGTCAGAGGTTCAGTCCTGGGTAAGCACTGATGGGCTTTGTATAAATTATCAATTATCATGTTCCTGGCTTTATCCCACTTAGTGGAGTCGGCATAATATATTTTGAACATGTTATGGTTAGTTATTTTGCCTGGGCACCTGCCTAACGTCAACTTACCTTAGCTGAACTTTGTATAAAATATATGTAACTAAAGGAAGTTTACAATCTATCCAGAGGATAAAAAATTAGAGGAAAAAGCACATTTAATTATTGAGGGGACTTAAACGCTTAAGTTGGCGCATTTAAGTCGTGGGCAGCGATAGTATATAATAAAGCATCACTTAACTCAATTATATTAATAGCACATGCGATTATTTTTTAACATAGGTACATACATCCTTGAGAATTCCTACGATATCTGCACCAAGCATCAGTCTTTCTCGCCAAAGGGTGAGAGGAGGCCTTTACCCAGCAGTGGGCTAGTAATAGGTCTTCTTTTTTACTCTCAAAGGTAACACAGTCTTCTGTAATCATCATCATGTTCTGGCCGTTTTCCCATTTTTAATTTGGATCGCCTCACCTATGTCCCTCTAAGGTCTGACGACCTACTGATTATGGTTTGTATCCATGTAATTCGGGATCTTTCAGGTCTTTTTGGCGCGGAAAAATTCCATTCCATTCTATTACTCCATTCTGAAACTCGAAAGTTCCAGAATGGAGTAATGGATTGGAATGGATTTTAATGATTATTTCTCCAACATAGTGTTCTTTAATATTGTTTTCATTTTTTCCATTAGACCCCTAAAATCCTAAAAACTTGTTATTCAAATCCAACTCGCGTCAGCAAAAGGTATTTCAAAGAACACCGGTTAAGAACGGATATCCGCCGGCGGTTAATTTATTTACTTACCGGGCACCGAGCAATTGACCCGGATATTTTCACCCGGGTGAAGTTTCGGGATATAGGTTTACAAGGAGTCTTAATGTAAAAGGTGATCGAAAGTCAATACGGGTAAGATAAAGCATGTGATAACATAAAATACGACAAGTTTAACCTTAAACATAAATTCAAATTCAAATTCTTTATTCAAGTAAACACTCAAATTATTTATTTAAGTAAACTTGTAAAGTGCTTTTGAATCGTCAGCTCTATATCTAGTTCGGAAAGCAGTTCCTACCAAAAAAATAAAAATTAACGAGGATTACCTAGACGATAAGAATACGTGGACATAGCTACTCTTCGAACCTGTACAAGCCAGTTATGAGTATATGTTATTAGTAATAAGAATTTAATATTTTGAATAAAGCAACCGCCGAATTTCTTGCCGGCTCTTCTCGGTAGGAACAGCTTTCCGAACCAGTAGTAGTGCTGACGATTCAAAAGCACTCGTTTACAAGCTTGAATAAAGAATATTTTGAGGCAAAAAAATATATTGTAGTTAATTACACAGATTTCATTGCAAAAACATTTTGATATACATTCAGTTTCTAGTGTAGATAGTCGTTTTGATACCAATTTCATTAATTGAACGCATGCTTGATTGAGTTTCAATCCTACCGTACCTGCCCTGAGGGAAATTGATAGCTTCCTGGTATATTGGATTGGCCATCGATGTTTATTATGACCTAAGGGTCATCAAACAAACAAATTATGTTTTGAAACCTATAATTGACAATCGAAAAGCACTTATTTACAAGGTCATTTGCATCAATACTAATTTTATAGACACTGAAGTCTCTGTCTGCTACGTTTTCATGGATAATCCATGGGACCAACATTGATGACATTTGGCGCAATTGCCACTTCAGCTTCGTGACACGCTGAGCTAAATCGTTGCTTCTGGTGCCTACGGTTCTTCTCATTTCTGATTTGATCACGTAGAGATACACCGAACAAAGCCCACTCCATCGCCCGCTGATGAATCTGAGCCTTCTTATGTTGACGTTGGGGCCTCAAGGTGTTGGAATGGCGAACACGCACCGGAACATACAGTGTTAGTAGACCCCCTAAGAGATCCTACTACTTCCCCCCCTGAATTCAATCGGCACAAGATCGTGTGTTGTGGAGATCCCATGAAGAGACTTATGTCCAGCAGTGAACGTCCACCGATTGGCAAAGAAGAAGAAGTAACAGAAAGAAGTTTACATACTGGGCCAACATAAAAGATGAAAAATTCTCACTGTTTGCGAAGTTGCTAGTAAAAAATAGACATAAAATAAGTCTAAATTGGATATAGTCGAATGTTTTTTGTTATTTCTAGTTTTTTTGGTTTCAAGTTAGCTTCACGGCATTAATGGACTTCTTAAGAGAGTAAGACAGGAGTATGCATTGAGGAGTTGGTACTGGCTTAGTATGAAACATGCCAAACTCAATTGATACACACACACACACACACACATACACTACATAAGCTATCCGTATGTGACGTTTTCATGGCGAATCCTCTGCTAAAGAAATTTGGTAGAATTAAAACTATACTAGGTCTAAATTTAGGATGAAAAATTGTCTTTTCTAACCAGGATAAAGTAGACGCAAACAAAGACAGACCTAGGACTAGACTTTTCATTAAAATAAAATTCCAGTCGAGGTTATCCAACTTGTCAAAATAAGTTTCGTAGATTAGCAATATCCAATATCGCAGGAAACTGGTCATTTCCTTAGGGAAGGGAAAAGGGGATTGAAACTCGATCAAGCATTCATTCAATTAGTCAGCTGATTGACATTGCGTTCGTTGTGATCATGTTTTTTTTATTCATATACCAAATTAATAATATAAATTTATGTAAAGTTCGATATTTAAACCAGAATATAATATGACATTGGTTTTATAAAAATTGAATGAAAAAAAAGGAAATTCGTCATTCATCATTCCCCTACCCTCGTCCCTTATCTTCTCTAGGTGGGGTCGGCTCAACATGTTTTAAAAATGTTGTTACATGATCTGACTAGTTATTTTACGGCCGCCTGCCTAACGTCAACTTAACTTAGTCGCCTTTTACGACAACTCTGTAAGAAATTAGAGTGATCTATTCTACTCAGCGGGATACCACACGGCGTGTTAACTTACCTTAGTCACCTTAGACACCTTGGTAAGAAAAGGGTAGTCTAATATAATCAGCCGAATAGCACACGGCGGTATCATTACAATAAAGTGACCAAAAATCGAATTAGTTAAAAGTGATTTAACAACTACACCTTCGATAGACGAAATAAGATAATGTGTCGCATGACACATACTTGACATTAGAGTCCGAAAATTTGCATTCCCATTGTTCTTTATTTATAGAATTCTTCTAAATAGCGCCTATTTTATTAAATATTTGATGCATCCAACTGTTGTTAAATCACGTTCTTATCTCAAACCAATATTTCTGTATTGGCTTAGCATAACTCTAGAGCCTTCCGCGAAATGAAAAAATATACATACTTAGAATTTGTATCGAATTCCTTTTAAAGGGATAATTTTGCAACCCAACAATCGATTTAAGCACGTATCCCTTTTTAATAAGGACCATGTGCCTGCACGAATACCTTTGGTTCTTCGATCGATGATGAAATTTGGTGATCGTGATACAAGCTAAAAGTTACTCAATGTGAAAAGAAATAAAGGATACAATGATAGTAAAAATATTTTTGTTTTCCAGATGGATGCCAGATACAAGGTCCTCGATGAATGGGAAATTAGATCGCGGAACGCGGGAAGCGACATTATAATAGATAGGATTTTCTTACAAAAAAGTACAGAATACATTTTTTATTCCTTACCTTTTGTTTTGCGAACAAATGACCTGGATAAAATTCCGTTTATTGTCAAACGACTTGTTTTACAAATAAAGTCCTTGGAAGGGAATGTGAAGTCACGATAACGACGTGTTAAACTTCAGACATCTATATATACTTATTTAAAAACATGTGATCGATTTACTTAAAATCTTCTAAATGGATTTTTCTACGGTTTTTTTCTAAAAAGTACTGCCATTCTTTCGGAAGGTTTAGGTTCATAGTGCATTACGGTTTTATATAAATTGTGTTGAAAAGAGTGAGAATACAGTGAAGTAATTTACCAGCAAATTGTTGATCTACAAAAATATTACAAAACAGCACTGTCCGCGACAGCATGTCTCTATCTCTTATAGTTTAATCACAATAACAACTTTATGATAAAAATTCAATACACTGATTTCTACGTGGGCGAAGCCGTAAGCACAGCTAGTTAATGGTAAATCAGCTAAACTTATGATGACTTCATGGTAATTTATTTGTGAATTTGACGATTCAAAACGTTTGCTTTGACAATATAAAATACCATAGTTGATTCTAATTTTATCGCTCTACGTTACGCTTAACCAAGACAGATAGACTTTTGCATTAATAATATTAGTATCATATGATTTAAAAAATCATTGAGAGAGTAATAACGTTGTCATAAATACATTTAGTTACATAAATGACCAAGGATTAACATGGCGTGATGTCCAAAGCCAATCACGTACTTTGGCTATAAAAATTGTGCTTTATCGTTATTAACAATTATTCATACGTTGTATGTTGAAACAAAACATTGTGATACAGCTCGTATATTCTTTGGAACCTTTCCTGGCTCCATTCGTCTGTCCATTTGTACTGAATAATTAAAAAACATTAAAGGACAAAGTAACACTATACTATCTATTATACCGCTGAGCTATACCTAGGCCTATGCCTAGGATTTCCTCACGATGCTTTCTTTCACCGTGAGTGATAAATTGCAATTATCAAACAGACATAAGTCATTAAAGGATAGTTATGATTAATATTAAATTAAACTTGCTTAAATCAAAGGATTTAATTTTGATTTCTAAAACGAGCGTTATTATCATGAATTCGCTAAGAGCTACGGGAATACATGTAGTGGGTGCAGTACGAAATACGGCAATTACCTCAAGAGCACCGTCACACGTCTAACACTTCAGTGGATTAGTGATGTTAACCGTATTACATCGATAATTTTGGAAAGACATTACAAAAAATATTTGTAACACGTTAGGCTTAAGTATTACAAATTAAACAACAATAAGCAAACAAAGCTATTTGAGATTATCCAACGTATGATCCTATACAAAAATGTCAAAAATTAATTAAGCTGTGATAGCTCAGCAGTAAGACTGTCGAGAACGATACGGGCTTGACAGCCGGGCAGGCACTAATGAATTTTTCTTTTAAAACTTATGTTCTAATTGAATATTTTCAATTTATGACACGCTTTTTGGTGAAGGAAAACGTCGTGAGGAAACCTGCATATCTCTAGAGAATTCTGGGGATATGTGTAACCTACTAATCCGCTTTGGGGTAGAATTTTATGTTTGAGCTCCAACCCTTCTCTCCAAAAATAGAGAGAGGAGCCCTACAGTGGGACAGCAACAGGTCGTTACTTTACTTTTTTTAGTTTTTTCAAAAATAATATATATAGTTATATATATTATATATATTATATAAGTTACTTTACTTAACTAGGTGTCATGTACCATAAAATTCCTTACGTTTCATTGCATAAGCAATTTTGATTTCATTGCATATTCTTAGTGGGTTAAATAACAGAAGAAAAAAAATATTGCAATTTATTTTTACTTTTTGAAGCTAAACGAGACCTAATTTGCATGTAAAAAGTTCCTCCAACCAACCAGTTCCTCTAAATATTTTGACAAATCAAGTATATAATATGAATTATTCAATTTTATATCACGGAAAGTAAATTCAAAAATAATTAATACGCTTGAACATTGATGTCGGTAAGGCTTATTCGAATTCCAGCTCTGTGTTAAAAGAAAAATACGACATTTCGAATAATTTATCGATATATTGCAACCGACAACCCTATCGAACTTCTCTGTCGCCGGAGTATGTCTCACAAGTCCGCTCAGTTCTCAAATATTATGGTCTAATGATTCTAGAATGCATTGGTGTGTGCGACTAGAAATTTGAATGCCAGTTTAATACAAGCGGAAGCTGTTGCAGCGAAAGTACCAGGTAACTTGCTTTGCATGAAGGTATAACAATGGTGGGCCAAAATCTAATTATAACTAAAATGCCAAACTAATATTTTTATCATCATCATTCATTCTCCTGCCCTTATCCCACTCTAAGTGGGGTCGGCACTGACGTCAACTTACCTTAGTCGCCTCTTACCGACACCTCGGTAAGAAATGAGGGTGGTCTATTCTATGCAGCCGGATACCACACGGCATTTACCTTAGTCGCCTCTTACGACACCTCGGTAAGAAAGAAGGGTGGTCTATTATATTCTGCCGGATGCCACACGGCGGCCAAACTAATATTTTTATATTGTCTGTTTTTATTAAAATTTATAAAAATAAAGCGTACCTGGGTAACATACAAAAGTAATAAAGTAACGACCTGTTACTATCCCAGTGCTAGACATAGGCCTCCTCTAGCTGTTTATGAAGAGAAGGACTGGCGCTAACACCTACCACGCTGCTCCAATGAGGATTGGTAGGATACACGTGGCCCTAGAATCTTCTATCTAGAAGCGATATGAAGGTTTCCTCACGATGTTTTTTTATTCACCAAAAAGCGTGTGATAAATTGCAATTATCAATTTGACACAAGTTTTAATAGAAAAACATATTGCTGCCTGCCCAGGGTTTGCAACCGTAACCACATATAAAGAGTCGCACGGGGAATATGGACTAAGAAAGGTTTAACAAATTGATCTGCTAACCCTGTCGCTTTTCTGCAGTTTAAAACAAGCAGGATAAATCTAAGCTTGATTTTATTACTGAAATAGCTTTGTGAATATAAATTAATTCCATTAGCTTCTTATCGTGGATTTACTTCGTATCTTTATTCCAGACCAATTTCCTAGTGTCCTCGGTTAGTATTTACACACAAGAAAGCAACATCTAAAGCATTAATTACTTTGCGATCAGACATCGCCTTAGGGCGTGCCTTGAGTTACATACGTAAAGCGGATGACTGTTTTTTATATACAGATGTTTCTTGAAGAATAAATAATCTTGCAACACCTGATAGTATCTATTGACGATACAAAATAACTTACAAAATTGGGGCACTACCTAGATTTTTTTTATAATTTATTTTGTATCGTCAATAGCATTAGGTGTTAAGATTGTCCATTCATTAACGGGCACCCAAGTAAAAAAATAAATGTCACGAATAAAAAAAATTCGAGAATCGCTTATTAGTTTTCTATTAGCTGTATTTATAGTAGTAATGTTAGTTCTACTTAGGTAAGTTATTCTTTTAATACTAAACATAGAAAAGAAAACTACTTTAACTTTTAGGAGAATTCGGTACCAGCTTAGTCGTCTAATTGATTCTGTTCCTTAGATCATTTTCAACTTTCCGAGTGACTGCTTTGATGTTATTGTTGTTATGTAAAGATATTTATTTACCTTTGTGATTGATGTAAATAACGACCAAGTCACGATTTTCATATAAAAAAACTTACAGATAACATAATTGGTTTAAAGAGTGCAGTAGGGATTACAATTTATACTATTTTATTAATAAATTTCATGCAATCTATCAATTATATATTTTTTTTACAAATCATACATGGATAAATAAATAAAAAGATATTAAATAATTTATATTGATAATAAGATTATAAATTGAAATAAAAGGGATAAGTTGACCGTTATATACTTTTATGGACAATGTTTTTCTAACGTTTGTTTGTAATTTTTTTAATGCACAAATTGCCATTAATATAAAAATGAAAAAAAAACAGAATAAAAGCAATGGTGGGCTAATTCCGGAATCATAATCTCTTCCAGCCAAACATTTTTAAATTAAAAAAAAAGTAAATATTAAGTGAAATTTATTAATTTTATTAAATATATTATAGTAGTAGTAAAAAGTATATTATAATAGATTTATAATTAATTTAAAATGATTAATGGTACATAAATAAAAATGAATAAAAGAAATACATAAATTAAATTAAAACATACATTCGTCGTGTGGTATCCGGCTGAGTAGAATACACCACCTTCTTTCATACCGAGGTGTCGTAAAAGGCGACTAAGGTAAGTTGACTCACCGTGTGGTATCCGGTTGAGTAGAATAGACCACCCTCTTTCTTATCGAGGGGTCGTAAAATACGACTATGGTAAGTTGACGTCAGGCAGGCGGTCGTAAAAAATACGTAGCCAAATCATGTGACAGCATGTTTGCAACATCCTGTGCCGACCCCACTTAGAGTGGGATAAGGGCAGGAGGATGATGATACAGATCACATACATAGTATCTAAATTGCTTCTCTTATGATATTGGACCCCAAAACATAAAGCTTAACAACACAAATGGATAGAGTCCATTTAATCTTGAGGGATTTAATTGCTGCACCTTTCGATTCAACGTCGAAGCTCGCTGGCCATTTATTGGCTAAGCGATTTATCGTAGACCCTGTTGGCTTAACCAATATCTTTTATGTTGGACCGTATCTAAGATCTTTGCGAGCATGCAAGCCATTACAAATTAAGTAAATGCCTGCCAAAGAGACTGTTGATAGTGTAAAGGACGTCACTGACCAAATAATATCGATTTTGTGAATATAATATTCACTTTATTAGATGCGACGAAGTTATAAATTCGTCCCTGTATATTTGATTACTGTTGAAAATTATGACTTTGGATTAGAATATATGAAAGGTCGTTCGCTATGGGCCTTATAAGAAAGCTTAGAGTCGCTCAGCGGGCGATGGAGCGAGCTATGCTCGGAGTGTCTCTACGAGATCAAATCAGGAAAGAGGAGATCCGTAGAAGGACTAGAGAGAGTCACCGACATAGCTCAGCGTGTCGCGAAGCTTAAGTGGCGATGGGCAGGGCACATAGTGCGGAGAACCGATGGGCGCTGGGGTCTTAAGGTGCTGGAATGGCGACCCCGCACCGGAAAGCGCAGCGTCGGTAGACCTCCTACGAGGTGGACAGACGACCTCAAAAAGGTCGCAGGGAGCCACTGGATCCAGGCGGCGCAAGATCATGTGGTGTGGCGATCCCATGAAGAGACCTACGTCCAGCAGTGGACGTCCATCGGCTGACGACAAAATATGAACCAATCGTACAAACGGGAATAAATATTGTGGTTTATATTAATCGATTTCAAATTAATAAATACTATCTCATATTGAGAGAGAGAGATGTTAATAGTATCTAAGAAAAGTTAAGTTTTGAAAACAAAAGTCTGTGAAATCATAAATGTAGGGTGTACTATACGTTCTCATACCTGATACATGCAGTGTTCTTAAAAACTCATGCACTACCCACCGCCACTATGCTACATGCAACAATTAGAACCACTAAAATCCGCTATTCATCGCTTAACGATTTTTTCGTGGAATCTATCTCTTGATGTTTCGGTTACGTGGCGAAACGATAGTGATTGTGGTAGTGAATGAATGCGGTGCTTGTGTATTGTTGTGTTATTGGTGGCGGGTAGTGCATGAGTTATTACTTGTTACATATAGTATCGTGCATATTACTTGTTACATGTAGTAATAAGTAATAAGAATTATTCTTTGAATAGAAGAACCGCCGAGTTTCTTGCTGGCTCTTCTCGGTTGGAACAGCTTTCCGAACCAGCAGTACAGTTGACGATTCAAAAGCACTTGTTTACAAGTTTGCTTTAATAAATAATACTTTGACTTGAATTTGAATACACATAGCTACTAATATAAATTCTGAAGTGTTTCTATTTGTCTGTTACTCTGTCACTGATATTCCGCTAGAGCAATATCAATGAAACTTTGCAAAATTAATGCTCATACATCGGAATAACATATAGGATATATTTTGAATTTGAATTTGAATAAGGTAAGTACAGGGTAAGTAACAGCCTGTTACTATGCCCACTGCTGGGCTAAGGCCTCTTCTCTCCGTTTTTGGAAAGGATTGGAGCTAAGACCTACCACGCTGCTCCAATGCGGATTGGTAGGTTACACATATCCCTAGAATTCTTTAGAGATATGTAGGTTTCCTCACGATGTTTTCCTTCACCGACAATAATTGATAAATTGCAATTATCAATTAGACACATAAGTTTTAATAGAAAAACTCATTGGTGCCTGCTCGGGGTTTGAACCTATGTCGCCTCTGGAGGGTCGCATGGTCTCACCGGTAGGCTATCACAGCTTAGAAGTATGGGTAAACCATTCCAATTAATATTAAACTTATTGTAACATGAAAGCGGAAACGCGCTTCAAATATTAATATCGACTTCTCACGGTCATTAAAACCGTGAAATAATTGGAGACAGATGTTAAAACACCGGCATCTAATTACAGAAGAAATATGAACAGCGGTGACTAATTGATATATATTGTGCACGTGTGATTGCTTAAATTATGATTTATGTAACGTTTATAAACTCTTTTAACGCGCTTTATATGTATTTTTGTGTATATATTAGCTGACAGGGCAAACGTTATGCAATATAAATTTCTAGTGCATATTATAAAATAATGCCGTGTGGTATCAGGCTGAGTAGAATAGACCACCGTAATTTTTTACTGAGGTGTCGTAAAAGGCGACTAAAGTAAGTCGACCCGCCGTGTGGTATCCGGATAAGTAGAATAAACCATCCTCATTTCTTACCGAGGTGTCGTAAAAGGCGACTAAGGTAATTTGACCCGCCTTGTGGTATCTGGTTGAGTAGAATAGACCACCCTCTTTCTTACCGAGGTGTCGTAAAATATGGCTAAGGTAAGTTGACGTCAGGCAGGCGGCCGTTCGTAAAATACGTAGCCAAATCATGTGACAACTTGTTTGTAACATGTTGTCCTGAACCCACTTAGAGCGAGATAAGGGCAGGCGGATGATGATGTAATATCTCTCTATATGTGTTTTTTAACGTGTGGAATAATGTGTTTTCCCATTCTTGTACATTCAGACTAATTCTTATTCGAAATTAATTCTAATAATAAAACCTTAGAAGTCACAAGTTCATCAAAATGTCAACAGAAGCTAACGATATCTCATTAAATTCATTTAGACATGAACTCATCTTTGGAATTTGAACCCGCATCAGAACTGGACTTGCATGTACGTAATTAAAGCAAATCGTTGACATGGGTCGTTTTGTGGGAGTTGATTTTGGGTATAATTAAATATTAGACTTATCCTTATTGGGTACAAGGTGGGAGTTTTTACTGTTCTGTCTGTCTGTCAAACTTTCAACTGTCAACTGTCAAACTTCCATTCGCTGCATAGCTGCCCCCCCTGAAAATTGGATACTGATATACATAAATGTAACTAATTTATCATCATTCTCGCGTTTCTACCCTACTCTAATTGGGATCGGCACAACATCGGTTCAAACATATTGTAAGATGATTTGGCTAGGTATTTACTTACTTTAACTTACCTTAGTCGTATTTTACGACATCTCGGTAAGAAAGAGAGTGATCTATTTTACTCAACCGGATACCACACGGTAGGTCAACTTACCTTCGTCGCCTTTTACGACACCTCGGTAAGAAGTGAGGGTGGTATATTCTACTCAGCTGGATACCACACGGTGGGTCAACTTACCTTAGTCGCCATTTACGACACCTCAGTAAGAAATGAGGGTGGTTTATTTTACTCAACCGGATACCACACGGTGGGTCAACTCACCTTACCTTAGTCGTCTTTTAAAATACCTTGGTATAAAATGAGAGTGGTCTATTCTACTCAGCCGGATACCACACGGTAGGTCAACTTACCTAAGTCGCCTCTTACGACGCCTCAGTAAGAAATGAGGGTGGTCTATTCTACTCACCCGGATACCACACAGTGGGTCAACTCACCTTACCTTAGTCGCCTTTTAAAATACCTTGGTAAAAAATGAGAGTGGTCTATTCTACTCAGCCGGATACCACACGGTGGGTCAACTTACCTTAGTCGCCTCTTACGACGCCTCGGTAAGAAATGAGGGTGGTCTATTCTAATCAGCGGGATACCACACGATGGGTCAACACAACTTACCTTAGTCGCCTTTTAAAATACCTTGGTAAAAAATGAGAGTGGTCTATTCTACTCAGCCGGATACCACACGGTGGGTCAACTTACCTTAGTCGCCTCTTACGACGCCTCGGTAAGAAATGAGGGTGGTCTATTCTACTCAGCCGGATACCATACGGTGGGTCAACTCACCTTACCTTAGTCGCCTTTTAAAATACCTTGGTAAAAAATGAGAGTGGTCTATTCTACTCAGCCGGATACCACACGGTGGGTCAACTTACCTTAGTCGCCTCTTACGACGCCTCGGTAAGAAATGGGGGTGGTCTATTCTACTCAGCCGGATACCACACGTTGGGTCAACTCACCTTAACTTAGTCGCCTTTTAAAATACCTTGGTAAAAAATGAGGGTGGTCTATTCTACTCAGCAGGATAGCACACGGCGGGTCAACTTACCTTAGTCGCCATTTACGACACCTCGGTAAGAAGTGAGGGTGGTCTATTCTACTCAGCCGGATAACACACGACGGATAACAAATAAAAAAAGGGAATATGAAAGATTAAAAACTCTTTATTGGAGCGATTGGATTTATTTCATTAGTTCCATGCGTATAGGATATTTAAGATGTGATGACCAGAATCTTTGCGAAAAATATGAATTCAACTTAAAAAACATAATCCATAAATCTGATTTCTTCTCGACTGATTTTAATGAAATTTTCAGAAAATATTTAGAATGATCCAGCGGATGTTCGTGTAAAGTTTTGTGGCGATTGGAGCATCTTATCAGAAAAGAAAGTCCCCAAAAGTGTGTATGTGATCGATTTTCCCAAAATCTACTGAACAGATTTTTGTACGGTTTTTACTAAACGGTAATGCAATTCTTGTGGAAGGTTTAGGTTAACAGTACATTAGGGTTTTTGTATATTATATTGAAAAGGAGGCGCAATTGTAAAAAAACTCGCCTACTGCGAGCTTTACTCGCGTGCGCCACGTACACCATCAAAGAAACACTAAAGTAATGTACCAGCGTATTGTAGAGTAACAAAAATACTACAAAAAAGTTCGCGAGCATGTCTCTATCTCTTACGATTATCTAACAATAACTGCTTTTAGAGCTATGATAGCCCAGCGGCGAGATCGTGCGACTCTTCCGAGGGGAACACTAGTTCAAACCCGGACAGGCTCCAATGAGTTTTTCTATTAAAACTCATGTGTCTAACTGATAATTGCAATTTATCACACGCTTTTTGGTGAAGGAAAACATCATGAGGAAACCTGTATATCTCTTGAGCATTCTAGGGATATGTGTAACCTACCAATCCGCATTGGAGCAACTTGGTAGGTCTTAGCTCTAACCCTTCTCTCCGGAAACGGAGAGAGGAGGCCCATTCCCAGCAGTGGGATTGTAACAGGCCGCTACTTTACTTTTAACTGCTTTTAACGGTTTCAATTGAATAAACCGATTTAAACACGAACGATTTCAGCGCATATGCATTATAAATATAAATATATGGGACACTCACACACGCGATCGTCCGTCCCCAAAGTAAGTAACTTACTTATTCACTTACTTACTTGTGTTATGGGTGACGGACAACCGGTAGATATACTACATGTATAATTGTAAATATATACTTAAATACAAATACACACCCAGGCTCCAAGAACCAGCAAACTGTTTATTGAATATGTTGGTCCTCGGCGGGAATCGAAACCGCAACCCGCGGAGCTGAAGGCAGGGTCACTACCTACTGCGCAAACGAGCCAGTCAATTTATGTTTAGAGCATAAATTGAAATGACCATTTACCGCTAGGTGGTAAGCTGCATGAAGCCGCTGGTCAATACCACATAAATTACCTTGATTAGTAGTTGAACGCTAATGAAATTAATCCCGTCATTCCATTACAGAGTTGAAAAGGATCAATTAGAGCTTTATTGTTAGGGCTATTTGAAATGTCACTATTTCGTTCGAGTCATGCTATTAACCATATCACAGTTCTATATAAAGTACAAAAGTCGTTTGTGGGTTTGGGTATAAGATTCTTTAATAAAATTCCACAATCTACTTTTACTTTACCTTTATAGCAGTTTCAAAATACTATTAAAATAGGCTAATTCAGAAAGTATACTATACTATTGAAGATTTCTTAGACGATAAGAATGCGTGGATATAGCTACTCTTCGACCCTGATATTAATAACTACATATATGTATGTAACTAGTAACAAGAATTATTCTTTGAAAAAAGCAACCGCCGAGTTTCTTGCTGGTTCTTCTCGGTAGGAACAGCTTTTCGAACCAGCAGTAGATGTTGACGATTCAAAAGCACTCGTTTACTTGAATAAAGAATACTTTGAATTGAATTTAAATATACATAGCTACTAATATAAATGCTTAAGTCTGTTTTTGTTTTTCTGTCTAACTGTCTGTTGCTCTGTTACTGCTAGTCCGCTAGAGCAATATTAATGAAACTTTGCAAAATTAATGCTTATCGGAGTAACAAATAGGATAAAAAAGGTTTCTTACTGGGAGTGCAGCAGAAGTGAAAACTTGAATATTAACGTTGTGCATTTTTGATATTTTGGAACGGTCAGAGAATAATTTTGCACGAATTGTTTAAATAAAGTACTTTAAATAAGTGTAGAATATAATATTCATTCTCAAACATGACAATTTATAGGATAATAAAAATTTAATACTTCAGAACTATTACGATTCGATCCAATTTGCGCAAGCACCCTGCGCTACCCAAATTAAAAAGCAGGTTCAGGCATATATTTTCCCCATGCGGTAGAAAGAGAGTGGGATACTTTCTCTCCAACTCTGCACCGGCGTTCTACTCTCCCTCCGTCATACGAATTTACGAGTGTCCTGACGCGAGTTTTACTTTTTTTTACCCATCACAAAAAGGGCACAACACCGCTAAAGAAGTTTTCACTTCGCGTCGTTTTTTTTTGGGAAAAACGAAATAACGTATTGCATTATTGAGGGTACTTAAACGCTTAAGTTGGCGCAAGTGAAGTCAGGGGCACCACAAGTGATCTATAATTTTTTTTATAAAAATTAAAACAAGTCTCATACCCTATGACTATTATTATTTTCTATCTAATAAAAGATTAGACCACAAACCCCTATGAAATTTGATATGCGCCTACTTTATAGGAAATACTGAATTAAAAAAAAAACCGAACTTGGGAACGGGAATAGTCAATAGTCACTTCATATTGTGTTTGCCGAGTAAACCGCGTGGAGTTTCGTGGTATCAGGTTACTATACGACGAGATCAAGGAAACAAACCGAAAAACAGTTAGAAATTAAATGCTTAGTACATTGAAGATCTTATACATAGAGACTTTGTTATAAATGGTGAGAAAGAAGCAATGGATGAAGTACAAATTGAAGGAGTCGAAACAATGTCCTATAAAAAGGAAATATTAGTACGTGGAAGGATTGTGTATCCCGCAGGAGCGCGATGAAAGTTGAGTGAACTATACTAACCTAAATTGTTTACAATGCCATCATTGTCTTGTAAGCGTGGTGAAATTTTCCTTTGACGCTTTTTAACTCGCATCTATTGTAAACAAAGATTAATTAAGTTGTTAGGATATGGGAACGCTTTGAGCAAACGTAGGAAAACGTAGCAATATACTTATTCTCAAACTATAATTTAATCTACATACAGGACGGTACCGACGATATGACATTAAATGAAGCCACTGATCATTTGTACGTAATAGATAATATGGCATAATACAATCTTTTTCAATATCGTTTAAAACAATGTATTTTCTAAGAAAATAAATATAATTTAGTAGAGATCTGGCTTTGTTAGTAACGGTTGACTGACCTGGCCTGGCGCTTGTTCAATAAACAGGAGATAACAATATAGTTTTTACATTATAGTTTTGCCTGCCTCGTATCAGTTGAACCGTATTTAGGTCAAGGTTGGAACGGCGTATACGGTCATTGATCTTTATATCGTGTTTATTTTTTTAAAAAGGAAAAATAATGACTGTGGCTAAAATACTCGACTGAATTAACTTGTTTTTTTTTAATGTTAAGTGCTGCGGTGTGTGGATATTTAAATTTAAACTGAATATCGTATGGTCGGTACCACCAACCGCATGGTATATAACAGAAAACCTATTGGCGTCTCCCCGAGGTTTGAGCTCGTGACCCTTTCGGAAGAGTCGCACGGTCTGCCCACTGGGCTGTCTTCTTGATTTCTTTTAAATTTATTAGCATTTAAAATAAAGTGTTTATATAATTCAATAATTTATTCACTAACCTTCTAAACGCCAATTGTCACAAAAGATGTACAATAACTGACGCCAAGAAAGTAAAGAATCAAAATATGAAAATAATACGAATAATATCAACCTAACAGCGTTAACTAAATACTATACCCGTCTGTACCTGTATTCATTCTAAGATATCTTTAAACTTGGCAAAACGCCAGTTTACTGAATGTGACATCTGTCAGAACAAGCGTCTTTTTCTGAGACAAGCGTTTAGGTTTCACGTAAAAGGGGAAATTTACTTTGTTTTACGCTCATTTTTTATCGCAAATGAAAAGGTTTGTATAACATGCCAAGTAACAATAGCAGACCTTTCTTTCTTCATCACAGTATAAGCATAAAAAACATAAAGTAATATACAGACAAACTTTTTTATGTAATTTTGACCTTCTAGATGGAATAGACTACCCTCCTCCTTTTCTTACCGAGGTTTCGTAAAAGGCGACTAAGGTAAGTTGACCCACCGTGTGGTATCCGGTTCAGTAGAATAGACCACCCTCCTTCTTACCAAAGGATCGTAAATACAACTAAGGTAATTTGATGTCAGGCATGCGGCCGGTCGTAAAATACGTAGCCAAATCAAGTAACATGTTGTGCCTACCCCACTTAATAAATAATAAAATAATAAATAAATATAAGGGACACTACACACACGGTTGTCGGTCGCCAAAGTAAGTAACTTAATACTTGTGTTATGGGTAACAGACAACTGGTAGATATACTACATATATAATTTTAAATACGTACTTAAATACAAATATACACCCAGGCTCGTAGAACCAACGAATTGTTTATAGAAAATTTTGGCCCTCGACGGCAATTGAACCCGTGACCCGCGGAGCTAAAGGCAGGGTTAGTACCCACTGCGCCAACGGGCCAGTCAACATAGAGGGGATAAGGGCCGGAGGATGATGATTTGACTTTCTAGATGCTAGTGAATGAATCGAAATCGAATCTGTAGATAAACGTCGCGACAAACGCTAGCTGTATAGATTATCTTATAGATGTATCTTATGTGTGTATCACAAATTCAAAGTGGCTGTTTTTGAAGCTTAACTGACTTTTGAAGTTCGAAGAACGCGCACCAGAAGACGACGAGACTCCCCTAAAAGGTGGCAATGAGCCATTGGATCTAAATTCAAGATCGCGTGGCGTGGAGATCTCTGAATGAAATCCGTCAGTAATGGTCTATCGGTTGATAAATTGACGAGCCCAAAGTATCGCTCATAGTCGTTATCGAAACATCATAGATTTAGTCATAAGATTGATATTATATTGTTGCTTCTTTCTGAATATTAAATGTCATGTGAGAGAGACAGGGAGTTTACTATTTTTTAAACAATTTTCTATAATATGACTTAAAAAGCTGGTATCAATTATTTCAACTAAAATAACAGCTTTACAATTGAACCTAAAAATATAAACAAAATAAGGTAAACTGACGTATAATTGGTAACACTCGGGTCATTAAGTCAGTGTTACCCATTTAGACGCCATCTTGAAGTGCGTTTTTAGTTTGTTAAGTAGAAACATATGGGAGGATGACGTTTGTCACGTTTTTACGAGCAAACAAGAACTATGAATGTATAATTAGACACAGAAATATTACTAGAAATTAATTCTGTGTGAGTTTTAAGGGTCGAATTGAATTTTCTTAATTTATAAAACTATTGCTTGCTTAATAGTTTTATACGTTGCTGACGTTACGAACTTAATAAAAAGTCAAAAAAGGACACGAAGTGTATAATTATATTCATGTATTTAGCGCAGCAATGAAAACAACGGAAATTTGAAATACCTAATAATTTAGAGATTCCGTCGTGTGGTATCCGGCTGAGTAGAATAGACCACACTTACACACATATCTTACCGAGATGTAGTGAGATGTAACTAAGGTGGGATGAAGTCAGATAGAGTCTATCGAATATCTAGTCAGATAGACGGCCATTCGTAAAATAACTAACCAAATCATGTTATAACATATTTAGAATATATTAAGCCGATCCCCCTGAGATTGGGATAAGGGTAAGAGAAAGATACAAATTAATAACAAAATTTATTTTGCTATAATCCGCGATAGAGTAAATAGAAAATATGTATAGTGCTAAATGGATAGACTATCCGTTTTTTCATACCCTATACATGCAGGATTCGTAAAAACACATGTACAAACCTCGACCACCGCCACTACAATACACAAGCAATACACACATTTACTATCACAAACTCCACAATCGTTTCGCCCCGCAACCGAAGCATCATCAGGAGATAGACTCCACGATAAAATCGCAAAGAAAGTCATTAGCTCCAAATATGTTCTCTATTTACTGTATCACGAATTATAGCAAAATATTTTTTATTAGTACATTTGTAATGTATTTTCCATATCCCCGCTCAGTCGGTTAAAATTTTGTGCAATGGTTTTGGTTACATTTCAAAATAAATCCAAATTTCAACAATTTTTTCTTGTTTACTTTTCTTTACAATTGTTACTTAAATATATTCTCTTTCTTTCTCATACATACATACAGGTGTAACTTATATAAAAGTAAAGTAGCGGCCTGTTACAATCCCACTGCTGGGAATAGGCCTCCTCTCTCCGTTTAAGGAAAGAAGGGTTGGAGCTAAGACCTACCACGCTGCTCCAGTGCGGATTGGTAGGTTACACATATCTCCAGAATTCTCTAGAGATATGCAGGTTTCCTCACGATGTTTTCCTTCACCGAAAAGCGTGTGATAAATTGCAATTATCAATTAGACACATAAGTTTTTAATAGAAAAACTCATTGGTGCCTGCTCGGGGTTTGAACCCATGATCGGCTCTAGAGAGTCACACGGTAACTTATATAAACCATGTAAAAAAAAACATAAATGACTTCTCACATTCACTGTACACGTCATACAAATTCGGTCGCGTGTAAGTAAACAACGTGCGGATTGTTCGGCAAACACGTTGCGTTTCATTTAATTGAATGCTTAATGAGTGTTGCTGCGACGCGGAGTTTTGAACGTGTATGTGCAAATATTGCACTGGCTTGATTAGATTCCACCGTTTATAATATAATTTATATTTAAATTTATGTAGGAATCAGAAATGCATAAACGTCGTTTACCAAATATTATGGTTTTTTTACTGACAGTGACGTTGCCTATTATATATATATTGGTTATTCGCTTCGGGGTGTATACAAAATGGGACCTTAAAAATTTAATTTAGAAGAAAATAAATATAATTTAATTTGGTTATGAGTTTGTTAGTAATAGATACCACACGACGAGTCTACTTACCTTAGACGCCTTTTACGACACTTCGATAAGAAATAAGGGTGGTCTATTCTACTCAGCCGGATACCACATGGCAGGTCGACTTACCTTAGTTGCCTTTTACAAGTGTAGAGGCACTCGTATGTCATTACTAGCAACAAAAAATGTTCGAAGACTGGCACTAAGGCACTGAGTTAGACACACACACAAAACTTGGTTAGTGAAAAAATTTTTGTATTACAAAAAGAGCCATACGTAGCCTTCTATAATTTAAGTCCGCGTGATTCCCTGTGAAAAAAGTTTAAGGAAATAGGTATTCTTACATTTGCTTCACAGTTTATTTTTAGCAATGTAATTTTTGTACATAAAATATAAAGAATTATAAAACGATAGGTGATGTATATAATAGACAAAGTAGGAACCGACATAAGCTTGCGACTCCTTCTTTGCGCCTAGCAAAAGTACGTAAATCGTTATTGGGTTTGGGTATATAATTCTATAATAAAATTCCGAAATCAATTTTGGCCATGCCATTACATCAGTTTATAAGCACTGTTAAAAAGAGGCTGATAGAGAAGGCCTACTGTACTGTTGAAGATTAATTAGATGATAAGGATGTGTGGATATACCTGCACTTCTACCCTGTACAAGATAGTAATAGCTAAATGTAACTAGTTTTAAGATTTATATTTTAAAAGAGCAACCGCCGAATTTCTTACTGGTTCTTCTCGGTTTCTTCTGGTTCTGCGTTCCGAACCAGCAGTAAAGTTGACGATTCAAAAGCACTTGTTTACAAGTTTACTTGAATAAAGAATATTTTGCATTTGAATTTAAAATCAGTAGAAAAATTTCCTATATAAACTGCGCGTCATATTAATTCGATCACGTTAGCGAGCGCCGAGTAGAGTGTTTGACACACACAAATTGTGTTTGCTTAATTGTATTCTTAATGAATGCTGCTTGTGTTGCTGTTATTTGTTTTATTTCCGCTAATGTTACATTTCATTTCATTTGATTTAGTGTAAGTATATGTTCTTCTATTTCGGTTTATCGCAGCGATGAAAACGTCGGAAATTTGGCATAACCAGCTAAATAAATTATTTAGCTAATTCAGCTGTGTTGTATCCGGCTATGTAGGATAAACCACCCTCAGGTGGAACGACGGAGGTTGACGTAACAGGCAACTAAGATAAGTTTGTAACTAGCCAAAACATTTAACATGTTTACAACATGTGGTTCCAACCCCAAGGTGATAAGGGCAGAAGAATGACGATTGATTTTATGTACTACAGTAATATTATAAAAGTGAATGTTTTGTCTCTCTATCTAAATCGCTTTCGCAAATATTGATTTCATTGAAATTAAACATGTCAATCTACATGGATAAAAACGTAGTGCATAATAAAGGGTACTTTAACACAACTGTTAACATGGTGGCTTTTCTATCAGTACATGTATTAGCCTTTCTTCTTGAGAAACCTTTAGCTCAAACAACATTACATTGATCAAAAGCTGCGTTCCAATCTAACAGAAAAGAAACAAACATTGACATTTTTAATTTTAGTGGCTAGGCGTATCTTATATAACTGAACTTATCAGTGAATGACTGAGGTAAAAGCGCGCGATCAGCGGCCGTACCGTCATTGAAATTGCGTTTTTGCCGCGTCGTGCAATCTCATCTTGACAAGCGGTCACAAAGCTCACGCAAGATCTTTCACAGCTCATATTTTTCTGTATTATTAAGAATTTTTGGATCTGAACCAAGCTGAAAGTTTACTCAGTCCAATGCTGTTTAAGCAACTACGTAGTCGCAAAGGTAAGGATCAAAAGGGTATAAGGGATCGTAGAAGCCCTGATATTTTTATATCAATATTTATAATACGCGTAGGCTCTAAAGATGTTATCAAAACCAACGGAAAAATAGGCGTCCCTTTTGAATAATCACGTGTTCAAATTGAATGGGCCGACGTTTCAGGTAATTGGAATTTAGACATACTCCGCGAGATGAAAATTGCCCGTCAAAATATAGAGGGGGACGTGTACACTTATGGAGACCGTTAGAATGATTATGTGGTCTTTAAATGTAAATAATTCTGCACCTAAAAATTATAAAGACTAAATCGTTATTTTTTTCCTTTGAAAAAAGGAAACCATTAAAAAATATTTAATTATTGACTAAAAGTAATATCATAGAAGAATAATAATGAGGCTGCTCTTGAAAAAAAATGACACTACGACCCTAATGCCTCTAAGGTGCAGATTAAAGAATGTCGAAATTGGAAATAAACGAATTTCTTGATTGGACAGCAAAAAAAAAATATTATTAAAAACACAAGCTCATCAATCAAATTAAAAAAATCTATTATAATTTTCTCCTAATTATTAATTATTAAGTAATTTATACTCGAATATCTTACAGTACTATAGTATTACAGCAGTTGCGAGAGAAATTTAAGGAAATAGGTATTCTTACATTTGCTTCACAGTATTTTTAAACAATGTAATTTTTGCACATAAAAATATAAATAATTATAAAACGATAGGTGATGTATATAATAGACAAAGTAGGAACCGACATAAGCTTGCGACTCCTGCTTTGCGCCTATCAAAAGTACGTAAACCGTTTGTGGGTTTGGGTATAAGATTCTATAATAAAATTCCGAAATCAATTTTGGCCATGACACTACAGCAGTTTAAAAACACTGTTAAAAAGAGGATGATACAGAAAGCCTACTATACTGTTGACGATTATATAGATGATAAGAATGCGAGGATATAGCTACTCCTCTACCGTGTACAAGACAGAAACGACTAAATGTAACTAGTTATAAGTATTATATTTGAAAAGAGCAACCGCTTAGTTCCTTGCTGACTCTTCTCGGAAGAAACAGCTTTCCGCACCAGCAGTAGAGTTGACGATTCAGAAGCACTTGTTTACAAGTTTACTTTAATAAAGAATATTTTGAATTTGAATAATTGTTGATAAAATCAATTCAATTATTTTTACCCCCAAGATGAAGGGACGTGTATCGATAAATTTTCTTTCCTGAACAAAGCAGAATTAGTATTCCGCTGACAACGACATCAGAATGCAAAGCCCGACCAACAATAACTCGGACCAATTCAGTTAAACCAACGGAATGCTCATCTTACACTGACTGGATTAATTAGAATTGTAAATGCCCAAACGGTAATTCCAAAAGATCCTCCCAGTTAACTTCCAATCTGAATGTTTACTGTAAACAATCCTACCAAAGATTAAGATGGAATTGAAACGTTGACAGAATATTTATAAGTTCACGTAGTTCCGAGATAATTTTATCATTGTAACACACGCTGAAAAACTGTGATATCCCAGAGGTGAGACCGTGCGACTCTCTTAAAACGATCATGGTTTAAACCCTGGGCAGACACCAATGAGTCTTTCTATTAAAACTTTGTGTCTGATTGATAACTGCAATTAATCACACGCTTTTCGGTGAAGGAAAACATCGTGAGGAAACCTGCATATCTCTAGAGAATTCTAGGGATATGTGTTACCTACCAATACGAATTGGAGCAGCGTGGTAGGTCTTAGCTTCAATCCTTCACTCCAAAAACAGAGAGAGGATGCCTTAGCCCAGCAGTGGGATAGTAACAGGCTGTTACTTCACTTTTAACTTAAAACAGACGCTCGGTCAAAGTTTTTCCTGTTATAACTTATATTGTAGGTTTACTGTTAGACAATTCCTCGTTGCCTACCATAGTTGGAAACTAAGATTATGAAACAGTTATAGATACGCTTTAAGAGTAGAATTGTAAAGACATTACAGAGGCATGCTAAAAATGCATGTAAATTTGCAGAGTAATCTTTTGGCCAATGACACACATGTAATTCGATGTCAGTGTATGGTGGTATATAGTTAAACTTTGTTAAAAAGGTTCTCCATCATACATAAGGTTCATAACGCGAAAAGACATATTGACAATAAAATTACAATATTTGATTGATTACATAATAAGCAAAAATAGATTAGAAATGAAAAGAACAACTGTGAAGTGATGTGAAACTGTTGTGAAAATATCTAGTATTATATTATAAAAGACTATTATACGTCATATTTGATACAAAAGCGATGATAAAATTGTGTTGCTTGTTAAGGTGATTGTGTTTAAAGAAATTACAGCGCACCAATTTCATACCTGAAGCAGGATACATATCGCACAACGCCATATTAGAAGCGCAAAGATTCACCAAGACAATTATAAATTATCGTTTTTTGAAAGATCAAATGAAAGAATAGGAAATAGATAGATTCCATGGTAAAATCACTAATTGACGCATCACCCCAGTATGCAAAAATTATACCTTTAGTTTTAATGTGTGTAAAATTTAGGGTAGGGGTTACCTACCCTCAATTTTGGATTTAAATGCTAGCATCAATCTAGAGCTATGACTGGTATGCGATTGTTAATGCTTTCTACGTAACCGTAGCAACATTAACATTGTTGATGTTAAGTAAGTAAGTTAAGGAACCAACTCATCATCATCCTCCTGCCCTTATCCCACTCTAAGTGGCAACATGTTCCCAACATGTTGTCACATACTTTGGCTACGTATTTTACGACCGGCCGCCTGCCTGACGTCAACTTACCTTAGTCGTATTTTACGACCCCTCGGTAAACGACGAAGAAAAGTGTTCACAATAGTGACGAATGGATTGAAGAACATTTGAAATTAAAAAAAAAATCATCATAATCCTCCTGCCCTGCCTATCCCACTCTAAGTGGGATCAGCACAACATGTTCCAAACATATTGTCACATACTTTGGCTACGTATTTTACGACCGGCCGCCAGTCTGACGTCAACTTACCTTAGTCGTATTTTACGACCCCTCGGTAAGAAAAAGGGTGGTCTATACTACTTAACCGGATACAACACGGTGAGTCGACTTACCTTAGTCGCCTCTTCCGACACCTCGGTAAGAAATGAGGGTGGTCTTTTTTGTCGAAACGATCGTCGAGATTGTTGTGGTGGTGGGTGTGTGTGCTGCTTGTGTGCTTTGTTGCTGGTGCATATTGGTGCGTGTTGATGGTGTAGCCTTGGGGTGCGTGTGGTGGCTTGTCCTGCATGTGTAAGGTTCGTGGATTTTGGCTGCTTCATACACAATAGCTTTGCATGCATTTGCTTAACCCGTGCGGATTATAGCGAGGTAGTTTTGTTGTAGTGCCTGTAATATGGAATTCCGCAAAGTAACGCCTGCTTCTATAAATCATTTGAGGGTGGTCTATTCTACTCAGCCGGATACCACATGGCGGGTCAACTTAAATAAGTCGCCTCTTACGACACGTCGGTAAGAAATGAGGCTGGTCTATTCTACTCAGCCGGATACTACACGGCATTATGGCAATATGGGAACCAAGTACCAACTACTAAGTGATATAAACAAATTAACATATAACAACACACAGAAGGCCGAACAATAGATGATGGCGTCTGAGAGTTTACACAATACTCCAGACGTCATTCAATATTTGCAAATAGGTTTGTAAGTGCATAGCCATTGTGAGTTGTAATTGCGGGAGTCTAAGTTGTGGAATCTTAAATGAAAGGTAAACATGCCGCGTTTGTATAATCGATTTGAGGTAAAGTGAGTGTTGTTATGTGCAATTGTTTTGTTAGCTTGATTGCAACTTTCTGATGTCGGGAAAAGATAAATTCCCTTTTAGGGTGTTATTAGAGTGACACTGAAAATCAGGGCTGACATACTGCGTCAGCAGATGACAGTACTAACCTGAGTGTCATACCTATTTGGGATATTGCACCACTGACAGGTACTTAACAAGAGTGGGGCATAAGGGGCTCGTATAATCCATAACTAGTTTGTAATATTTATTTATAATTAGTTGAATAGTTAGTTAGTAATTAGTTAAACCATTGTTATTATAGTTATTAAGTGTGTTAGCCTGTAAGTGATACAATATTTCTAATAAATATCTTTCTTTCTTCTTTCTTTCTTTCCTTTTGAGCTTTTGATTATTAAGAAAAACGATTAAAGATTATTAAGTAGGGTCGGCACAACATGTTAAAAACATGTTGTCACATGATTTGGCTACGTATTTTACGACCGGCCGCCTGCCTGACGTCAACTTACCTTAGTCGCCTTTTACGACACCTTTGTAAGAAATTAGGGTGGTGTATTCTACGCAGTCGGATACCACACGGCACATACCTTAGTCCCCTCTTACGACACCTCGGTAAGAAAGGAGGGTGGTCTATTCTATTCTGCCGGATACCACACGGCTAACCTTAAATCGTAAGATTGTGAGAATATTATCGGTTTGTTAATTTAATCGATTGTACAAAAGTAATACTAAAAATATTTTGATATAATTCAGTAAATAGAAATTAATATAGTGCTAAATGTATAGTGGTCTATCTGTTTTTCATACCCGATAAAACACATGCACAAACCTCCACCACTGCCACCACAATACAAAAGCACTACACACGTTCACTATCACAAACTCAACAATCGTTTCGCTTCGCAACCCAAGCATCATCAGGAGATAGACTCCACGACAAAAGCGCCGACCTTTAAAAAGATGGAAAATACTTTTTTTAAAGGTACTTATGTCGTACCGATCCGGAAACGCTGCTAGAGGGACCCTACGCTAGTAAAGCTTCTGCGCTCTACTCTCTGCATTTCGCAATCTCGACGATGCTTCTGCGCTCGCCTGTCCCGCCCGGTGACGCTGTAAAAACCGTTAGGGCTAACAGCATACAGTCAGTTCGAAAAAAAAATGCTAGAGGGAGATTATTCCATAAAATGGTGGTGCGCGGAATAAAATTATTAGAAAACCGCACTGTAGTGGATCGCCACGCATCCAGATGGTAAGGATGATATTTTAACCTGTGACGTACAGTGCGGTACATAAAATAGTATTTTAGGTAGAACTTCAAAAATCGAAAGTTATAGTGAAGTTAGTTTAAACATAAATTGCACATTAAACACTAGACACTAAATCAGTCTTTATTTATACACATTCACCGTACTCTAGGAAAGACCTCTCCTTGGAGAATTCCATCTGACCTAATTCAAAAAAGTTGTTTTATGGCTTATTGCAATAAAACAACTAATAACGAAATAAGACTTGGAAGAGCAAGAAAACACTAGAATTTTTAATCATTCGTAGCGCGATGTCATTACATTGAAATTATTGTTAGAATGTGTCTAACTCAATTAAGCCTAATTTTGAATAAGTTTAAAACTTTAATACTAACCTAGACTATATAGACTAATAATAATAAAAATAATAGACTCGTGACATATTGTAAAAATATCGTGTGCTTAAAGTAAAAAGTAAAGTAACAGCCTGTTACTATGCCCACTGCTGGGCTAAGGCCTCCTCTCTCCGTTTTTGGAGAGAAGGAGCTAAGACCTACCACGCTGCTCCAATGCGGATTGGTAGGTTACACATATCCCTAGAATTCTCTAGAGATATGTAGGTTTCCTCACGATGTTTTCCTTCACCGAAAAGCGTGTGATAAATTGCAATTATCAATTAGACACATAAGTTTTTAATAGAAAATCTCATTGGTGCCTGCCCGGGGTTCGAACCTATGTCGCCTCTAGACAGTGGCACGGTCTCACCACTAGGCTATCACAGCTTATCGTGTGCTTAGTAAAAGAAAACTAACCATAACTTGTGTCATTTTAATAAATACTGCAATAACATGGCCGAGAATAGGCGCTTGATACATTATATAAGTTGTCAAGTCGCAGGTTACTCAGACTATGGGTGACGAGAACGATGCGACTTATTTGATACACTTTAACGTAACGCGGGGCATATAGCAAACTATTTTAAGATAAAAAAAAGCTTTATCAAGCTTTTGGTATGACTAATAAATTATTATTAACGGAGATTCTAAATAGACTCATACATTTTGATACCAACAAAATTGGTACAATTATTATATATAATAATCTGAGTTTGGACGTCTATACCGTAAATACGAGGAACCCGTGGAAGTTTTTAGAACAATAATGTAACATATGACAGTATTTTGATGAACTACTGGCAGAAAACTAAATGCACTGACAACTGGTAAGGTTTCTTGTTATTTAAAGAAAGTTTTCGTATTGTAGTTCTTTCCCACACACAGATTCAAAGCGACTATTAGCGTCTGAGTCGTAAGTGATGATGGTGTTTGTGTTATTTAGATATTAGATAATATAACATTAGATAAATTACTGTATGTATAGTATATGTATATAGCTTTATCCAAAATGGATTTCATAGTATAAATTTTCTTTCAACGTTTCTTTTGATATTTTCATTTCCTTTACACCGCTACTTACACAACTTAATATCAAAGTCTTTAAACTCATTTTTTATGTAAATATTTTTAATTTTGTATTATACTTCAATAGTAGCATGGAAAAGAAATAAAGAAATTCTATTAGATTCTATTCAGTTCTAGATACAAACACTAAATTTTTAATGATTGTTGTTAGTCATTGTGTTATAACTATCAAACAAATCGTGTCGTAAACTTTACATGATGTAAAACAAAATGTCGCTCGCGTGTCCTTAAAGCCAATGCTTTATTTAGATTTGAATTCATAACAACGTGCTTTTTAAAACGTTCGTTGTTTGTTTTGATTCATACATTTCGCAATTATTCCGACATGGCTGGCGAGTTCATTTATTCACATTACTTTATTTTCATGAATTGAAACTTTTTCAAGTATTTTAAACTACAATATAGTTTAAAATACATTTATAGTGAGGCAATACAGTAGACAAAACAGTAGCTACGTACGAAATGATGCAAATTCAAATTATAAATATTCTTTTCGTATAATAACGTGTAAAAAATTGCTTTTGCATCGGCAAATCTTGCTGATGGTTCAAAAGGCTGGCTCCACCAATTTTAGCGAAAATTGTATTCTTATATTTAGTTATAATCCGACATGGCTATCTTTTTCTAGATCTACAGACCTCGTTAATCGTGACAGGGGTCTCTGAATACATAAAACTAACTATTATTGTTATCAAATACGTTTAATTTTTTTATTTCAATTAAGTATATATATCAATATCTACTTTTGTTTTAAATTTAAGACGGCTTTGCTGGAAGAGATTCCGATTCTGAGCTGGGTAAAAAACATTGTTGTTTTTTATTTATCATTTTTACCATTATTTTACTTTCAATTAGTGCCATAAAGAGATAACAAACAAACAAACTAAAAAGCTTTTCTTCATTACTCAAGGTAAATTTTGAAGTACCCTCAAACTATATATATTTTCCAATTTCCGATAGAAAAACGAGATTTTTCATTCTATATCTTAGCCCGGTATATAAAATCCATTTGTACCAAATTATAGTGGCTCAGCATTTATAATTTGTATTGTTTTACTTTCTTGTTATAAAAAAATTCATGCTTTGTGAGATAAAGAACAAGAATAGTAATTATAGTGTTCACTTCATTGTATTAATATAGAATAATGTTGTATGAATATAGCACAGGTTCGAACACGCACTACAAGTAACACGTCCACTCTCACCAAAGGCTCTCGTGTACTGACGTGTGTGCGTTTGTGATAGTGTAATGTACACAATGTGCAAAGGAACTTACACTTATGTATAAAGGAATTTGTACATAAGTGTTAATGTGAGTTAGCGTGAGTATATTCATGTATGTGTCTTGTTTATAAATATACAAAATAAGATACACACATCTCATCCCGGATACACAACAGTAATGAAACTCGCATATTCCAAATAAAGGGATATGAAACCTGCGAATACATTTGGGGGTACGCAGTTGATGAACGCGTTTAATACTTTAGTGAGAAAACAGTAATCATAGTCCAGCTGTGGGAACGGGTTACAATTTTTATTAGATTTTCTTCTTTCCTCTGGGAACAGAAAAAAAGCCTTTAGTACCAACCTAAGGGTACTTTAAAATCAATGTTGCTGCAAAGGAAGTCGCGGAACAATAGTCTAGTGAAGTTGTACAGTTGTGTTGTGACTGTACTGCCATACAATTTCCGTCAGGTGTAAGATTCTCACAATTTTTTATGCAAAACGTCGGGCAAGTAATAGGGATGGTAGACAGTTATTTCGCGTTTATTTTAATTTACCGCCATTATCAAACAATAATAAAGAGCATACTTTAGAACTTAAATGAATTGATTGTAATCTTTGAAGTCTGTATATTGTGTCTTTAAATTTCAAATGCCATTTTTTGGCAAAGATTTCGATTTTAGAATTTCAAAAAAAAAATTCCTCAGAAAACTCACGCAATGAGACCATGTACAGACTTAATCGAAACTGTAACAAACCGACGAGTCAGCATCGTTATTTAAGAAAATCTTAGATTTATATTTCTTAGACAACATAAGAGAGAAAAATGCTGTCGCGAAGTTTTTGTACTATTTTTATAAATCCACAATTCTCTAGTAAATTACATTAGTAAAATGTGGTGGTTTACTCGGTGAACGCGACTAAAGCTCCCAGCAAGCGAGATTACCTACAATCGCGCAACCTTTTCAACAAGATTTACATAAAAGTGTAAAACATAAAAGTAGTTATTGTGAGTTAACCATAAGAGATAGAGACATACTATCACGGACTTTTTTGTAGTAGTTTTATAGATCTACAATTCTCTAGTACATTACTTTAGCGTATCTTTTCTGGTTTACGCAGCGCACGCGACTAAAGTGGGAGCTTTAGTCGCGTGCGCTGCGTGCGCAACAAGTGTTTTAGCAACCGCGCGATCTCTTCAACAAAATTTACATAATACTATTTACTATTTACCTAAACCATCCGAAAGTATTGCAGTATCTTTTGCTGAAAACGGTACAAACATCCGTCCAGTAGATTTTGAGAAAATTGATTACATACAGACGTATGTAATCGATTTTCTCAAAATCTACAGCTAGACAGCTTTTTGGGACTTTGTTTTATAATAAGTATAGATATCAGTACATAAGTCGTTTGTGGGTTGGGTATCAGATTCTATAATAAAATTCCGCTATCTACTTTAACTTTAACATTATAGCAGTTTAAAAACACGCAATTTAATTTTTGTACATAAGAATATACAATACTAATTATAAAAAGATTGGCGATGTATATAATAGATAAATTAGGAACCGACATTAGTTTGCGGTTCCTGCTTTGCGCCTTGCAAAAGTACATAACTCGTTTGTGGGTTTGGGTATAAGATTATTTAATAAATTCCGCAATTTACTTTAACCATACCATTACAGCAGTTCAAAAATACTATTAAAAAAAAGGCTAATACAGAAAGCCTACTATACTATTGTGGATTACTTAGACGATAAGAATGCGTGGATAAAGCTACTCTTCGACCCTGTACAAGACATTAATAACTATATGTAACTAGTGATAAGAATTATTGTTTGAAAAGAGCAACCGCCGAGCTTCTTGCTGGTTCTTCTCGGTAGGAACAGCTTTCTTAACCAGCAGTAGAGTTGACGATTCAAAAGCACTTATTTACAAGTTTACTTGAATAAATAATATTTTGAATTTGAATTTGAATTTCGTTGCTATAAAACGAAAGCAAAGCCTTTTACGTTCGCGGCTATAAATGTAACACTATCTAAATTGAACCCTAGACAAACAATATTATGGACAGTAAAACTGCTTCTTTAGATAAATAAAGACGTCGTTATAAGGCCTTGCAAGTTCTCAGTACATTTGCGTGGTTTGCAGAACTGAACGCATTTTATAGGATTTTATGTGCATGTCGCCGATTTAAATTACCCGCTTGCCTGTATTTTAGTGCAAACAATTTATTTCTATGACATAATATATTCACAAAGCGTTTGAATTATAAATTTAAGAACAAATTTTTTAGAACTGACTGTATGCTGTTAGCCCTAACGGCTTTTACAGCGTCATCGGGTGGGGCGGGCGAGCGCAGAAGCATCGTCGAGGTTGCGAAATACAAAGAGTAGAGCGCAGAAGCTCTACTAATGTCGGGAACGACGTCCTAAGGGTACCTCCTGTGAGGCCGGACCACGGCTTAGGACGACGCGTAGTGGAGGGCTGATGGTATGATTTTGATTAGTCATTGCGATGTCGGAAGGTTGGCGAGAAGCCACGACTGACCGACGTCAGAAATCTGGGACTTCGTCTTCGCTGGTTGTGACGGTGGTGTGTGTATTACGTGTTTCTGTGTTTGCGATCGTTATTTGATCGTCAGGGTCGCTTAGGACGCTTTTTGGACGGCTTATAAGGCTTTTATAAGAATAGAAACGGCCTGTTACTATATCACTACCTTCTTCTACTATATTGGATAAATGAGAGAGGAACATAGTGGATGTTCCTCTCTCCTTTTTTTTGAGAAATTGGACCGGTAGGTAATACCTCATTAATATAGGGTTTTGCCTCATTAATATAGTTGGTTTTGTAACCTCCCCTAACTACTAAAGTAGTGGGTACTTTATTCCACCACACCACACGTATCCCCAGGATTCTCTAGGCATATACAACTTTCCTCACGCTAAAGTGTGTTATCCAGCTGAAAAGAATAGACCACCCTCATTTCTTAACGATGTGTCGTAGAAGGGGACAAAGTAATTTGACCCGCTGTGTGGTATGCGGCTGAGTAGAATAGACCACCGTTATTTTATATCGAAGAGTCCATAATACGCGTCTAAGATAAGTTGACGTCAGGCAGGCGGTCGTAAAATAACTAGCCAAATCATATAACAATATGTTTATACATATGGTGCCAACTCCACTTAGAGTGGGAAAAAGCCATGAGAATGATGAAGATGCAAGATTCCTCACGATTCCTTCACAGAAAAACTTGCATATTAATTCGCAAATATCATAGAGTAGCGGCCTGTTACAATCCCACTGCTGGGAATAGGCCTCCTCTCTCCGTTTCTGGAGAGAAGGGTTGGAGCTACGACCTACCACGCTGCTCCAATGCGGATTGGTACACAAATTTACAGAAATCTCCAGATTTCTCTAGAGATATGCAGGTTTCCTCACGATGTTTTCCTTCACCGAAAAGCGTGTGATAATTTTCCATTATCAATTAGAGTTAGACACATGAGTTTTGATAGAAAACTCATTGGTGCCTGCCCGGGTTTGAACTCGTGTTACCCGCGAAAGTGTCGCACGGTCTCACCGCTAAGCTACCACAGCAAATATCAATAAGGCACTTAAATTATAACGAGAATTGAACCCGTGAAGCCCTAAACCACACGGTCTCAGTATTCGGCTATCGCAAACAACAACTTAAATATTCAGTACAAATTGAGTGTCAGCTGTATCAAGATGTGTAAACAGTAATTCTTGGACGGTAGACACGAGAGATATAAACCTGTTGGGGCCAGTCAAGCTTTAATCTTGAAATAAATTGTTTGGTTGTGTCTGGGAAATAGTCGGAGATATTTTAATTTGAATTCAATTCAAATGCATTTATTTGCGTAAAACGGGATAATAAGAAACATTCATGTACAGTTATATTTATATACAAGACATATGTATGTATATACGCTGACAAGATATATATATCCTGTAAGCTATATTTGTCCATTGCCGCGTGGAATTGACCACCCTCATTTCTTACCGAGGTGTCGTAAAAGGCGACTGAGGAAAGTCGACCCGCAGTGTGGCATTCGGCTGAGTAGAATAGACCACCCTCATTTATTACCGAGCTGTCGTAAAAAGGCGGCTTAGGTATGTTGACGTCAGGCAGGCGGCCGGTCGTAAAATACGTAACCAAATCATGTGACACCATGTTTGAAACATGTTGTGCCGACCCCGCTTAGAGTGGGTTAAGGGCAGAAGGATGATGAAGCTATATTTGTCTAGTGCCTAGCTATAGCTTTATTAATGCATCATAAACGATTTAAACGAGCAATAAATATAGAATATAAATTCATAACCAAAAAAAACTAAGAAACGAACTAAAAGCTTACATAAAGATAAAACCATCGAGTATAATCATTCACTCACGTCCTGTATAGCGAACCGGTTATAAGCGTTAATGTGTTAGAAGGTGATGAATCAAGAAACCAATATAAATACAGCCACAGGACACAATGATATCTCATCACCGCTACTTTGTTACATTGTGTACTCGGCAGTAAGCAATTTGTTATCAGATTGCAAAGAAATGATGCAAATCAGTACAACTTCATCTGCGCACGAGTGAACTTGGAAATATGTGGTCCAAGTGACAAACTCTTTGAAAAAAACACCAACCGGGATTACAGCAAAATAATTATATTCCGACAAGTATTCCTGCTTCTATAAATTATAAATGATTTATGATTTTTTTTTTACTAATAAATTCCAATATTATTTACTAGTAAAATCACTTGTTACATTAATATTTTTAACATGTTAACTTGTATGAAGAAATCTGTCACTTCTACAGGCATTTAAAAAATAGAAAAATTATTTATTTGAATAATTTTTGTATCCCAACCATAAGTTGTGCACTTATCAATAGAGTCTCTCAGAGTCAGTTAGTGGGCGATGGAGCGGACTACGCTCGGAGTATCTCAACGTGATCAAATCAGAAATGAGGTGATCCGTAATAGAACTAAAGTTACAGACATAGCTCTGCGTGTTGTGAAACTGAAGTGGAGATGGGCGGGACACATAATGCGGAAAACTATGAATGTGCGATGGGCGTTTGGGTCTTAAAGTTTTGTAATGGCGATCACACACCGAAAAACGCAACATTGGTTGACCCCCTATGAGGTGGACCGATGACCTCAAAACAGTCGCAAGGAGTCGGTGAGGATATCCCATGAAAAGACCTATGTCCAGCAATGGACGTCCATCGGTTGAAGATGATATGGTAAAGATTGAGATCCAAAACTTAACGAAAAGTCGCTTATAACTTGTACCATGTCAATACTATATAATTGCGCACGCCCACAATTGAGCCATAAACCTAGCGGATAAGCGCGAAATGTCTTTTTCCACGAATATCGTAAACATTTCAATTTTTAGATCATCATCTGATATAAGATCTATCTCGATAAGTCAATTTCCGCAACGCAAATATTATTTCAATATTCACAAAACAAATTTAACATATTTTTGTTGAATACTTTATAGAATTAGGCGTTAATTTTGCGGAGATCCATAGCCTAATAATAACTAATGATAAAATTATTTGCCTATAATCCGCGATAGAGTAAATAGAAAATGTATATAATGCTAAATGTAGAGTGGACTATCCGTTTTCATACCTAATACATGCAGAATGCTTTAAAACACGTGCGCACTACACAATTTCACTATTACAAACTCAATCATTTCGCACTGCAACCGAAGCAATATCAGAAAATCCACGACAAAATAGCAATTTTATTTGTTATAAGTAATTTTTGTTGAAAATAGAGTACTATAAATATGTCGTGTGGTATATAATAGAATAGACCACTCTCCTTTCTTACCGAGGTGTCGTAAGAGGAAGACTAAGGTATGTGCCATGTGGTATCCGGCTGCGTAGAATAGAACACCCTCATTTCTTACCGAGGTAACGTAAAAGGCGACTAAGGTAAGTTGATGTCAGGCAGGCGGCCGGTCGTAAAATACGTAGGCAAATCATGTGACAACATGTAACATGTTGTGCCGATTCCACTTAGAGTGGGATATGGGCAGGAGAATGTAAAGAGAACTATAAATATAAAGCGTACTGACAGTTGTGCATTCATATAAATTAAAGCGGAGAAACATCATACTTGAAAGTGCATAAAAAACTTCAAACGTAATTTTCTTCTCGTGAACACTCATTGTATTCTATTACACCTACATACTTTATACTTTTTTCGACGTAAACCGTTCGAGCAATGCGATAGCGTTTATTGCTTGAAGTAAAAACTACATTGTCAATCTCGCTTCGACTGTGCTGTGTTTAAATGCATGAACCTGTTACTTGCTTTGCAACTGGTAATAAGGCTGCGTATGTCATGGGACGACTTTATCCGATGTTATGCAAGAAAGTAAGATGTCGCTCCGCAACAAAGTGACACTCTACAAAACTTGCATAAGACCAATAATGTCCTATGCGAGCGTTGCGTTCGCGCACGTTTCAAAGGTCAGATTGCTCAGGCTCCAAAGACTTCAGAACCGAATTATGCGGACAGCCACTGGGTGTCCGTGGTTCATGCGGAACGTTGACCTCCATAGAGACCTCGATCTCCCTACCATTACTCACCTCTTTAAACGTTTTTCGAAATCTTACTTCGAGAAATCTGAGGTACACTCGAACCCCCTTATTTCAGTTGCTTCTACCTACATCCCAGTTAGGTCCGACCATCGAAAATATAGGCGTCCAAAAAGCGTCTTGTATGACCCCGACGATCAAATAACGATCGCCAACACAGATACACGTAATACACACACACAGCGTCTTCGCCGGCGAAGACGAGGTCCCAGTTTTCTGACGTCGGTCGGTCGTGGCTTCTCGCCACCCTTCCGACGCCGCAATGACTAATCTAAGTCATACCATCAACCCTCCACTACACGTCGCCCTAAGCCGTGGTCCGGCCTCACAGGAGGCACCCTTAGGACGACGTTCCCCGACTTAAGTAGAGCTTCTGCGCTCTACTCCCTGCATTTCGCAACCTCGGCGATGCTTCTGCGCTCGCCCGTCCCGCCCGATGACGCTGTAAAAGCCATTAGGGCTAACAGCATACAGTCAGTTCGAAAAAAAAATTGCAACTGGTAACATGACTTTGCTTGCAGGTTTCGTTCTGGATTCCAAAAAATCAACCTACGAAGACATAATTCGATTTATTGAAGCCTAACTTAAAAAAATTACAGCTAACTATAATATTAAATAATAAAATGTAGTATATGTGTTTTGTAATTTGTTATTTTATCTTTTGCTATCCATAAAAGACCATAAAAGATTTCAAACTTCTAAGTTTTATTCTTTATATTTTAGATAAAATTAACTTTTATTTGAGATTTTCAAACATTTAAAATGAGAGATCAAAATATTTTTCTGAGATTATCGACATTACGTTAATACTAAGCGCATTTTGTACTACTTTAAGCTATTTATATATTCATTTATGGTACAAAATACACTGCAAATTTCCATATTGAAACATCAATATTTCGTTAAATCGATTATACAGTTGTTCTAATATGTTTATTAGTATTATAAAAAAGAGATATTTTAGTTATGAAAAATATATGTAACGACTATTTTAAGTTAACAAAATACATCATACAGTATACTAAACAGAAGTTTAAAATTCAAACGCAGCATCAATTTGTATTGAAGGAGCGACAAAACGTTTCAAACCATTTTATAATTCAAACACTAGAGGACGTAAAGCTTTTTACATTACATTCCTTTACATCGCTCACATTAAACGTTGTACAACAAATAGTTTAAAGTAATATCGATCTTATTTCGAATACATTATCATTTATATTTCCATGATACATTTGTTGTATTAAAGTGATAGGGGATTTTAGTTCTTGATGGATCAACACCATTATTACTGCTATAAACCTTGCGCAGATTTACATACTGAGAAAAAAATGCTACAAAACAAGTATACATCTCATCATTATGTTTTAATGCATCTCGAAAACAAACGGAATGTTGTCTGTCATTTAATTTCTGTCGGATTTATTAAGGAAAATGCGTGCAAGGAACTATTAGAATCATTCCCGATTTTCCATTTTGTCTCTCTAGTTAAGATGCTTGGTCCAATTCTCGATATAAGAGGCAACACATTTGGCCTAATTATAATAGGTTGAGGTATGACTTGAAAAAAACGGTATATTTTTTGTTTCAAAATATTAAAAAATACTGCATTTTGTCATCTGGAAAAAAAACTTACTACAAATTTTTAAAAATGTGTTTTGCACGAATAATCGATAACAAAAATCGATTAAAAAATTACATTTACACAAAAAGATTACATTTCTATTTCAATATAAATAATTATTACATCATAATATAAAATAATCTTTAACAGTTAGAAATCGATGAATGGTTTGTTACATCACTATTGTGTTTTTACACTCAACTCGTCATCATCTTTCTGCCCTTATCCCACTCTAAGTGTGGTCGGCAAAACATGTTACAAACATGCTGTCACATGATTTGGTCACGTATTTTACGACCGGCCGCCTGCCTGACGTCAACTTACCTTAGTCGTTTTTTACGAGACCTCGTTAAGAAATGAGGATGGTCTATTCTAGTCAGCCAGATACCACACGGTGGACATCAAAACCTTTCAATAAATTACCATTTATAATGGAGATTTTTTTTTATTGACAACATAAATCTACAATTTATGTCTATCTCAAATTATTTACACGCTAGTACTATACAAATCATGCCCACGTGGAATGGTCCCAAGAATGTTGGCAGCGTTTCCGCGTTGAATCGCTAAGCTGATTCTTTGTGCGAAAAAGGAGCCAGCCCTCTTGTTTCCCGAAAAGGCAATTAACCGAGGTCTTAGGGTCTCTACTGCAAACATCACAAATATATAACTCTCGACGATGATGAATAGATGCATACTTTCGCCGCTTGCTGTATATGGGACAAGGCTAACGTATCAACGCATGTTGCGTCTCACATTAGGGCCCGATCCATTCCCAAGGAATTAGCGTCATACCGTCTGGTCACTTGTCATCATCCCCACTTATTCCGGAAGGCTCGAGAAGTGCAGTAGGCCAGTACCATGAACTTTTAGAAAACGATTAAATTCAAAGTCAGTACCGAAATCAACCGCTTTTTTTTCGTACCATGAAGTGTGGATTGCATTGGGGTCGTAATGTTTGAAAATGACAACGTTATATGAACTATAGATAGCTCTGTCTCTTTTACTCAAATGTTTTAGGATGCATTCCGAACGGTCATTCGGCAACAACTTAAAGTGTGCGTCTTTAAGACGTCATGGTATGAAAAAACAAAACAATTTAGTTTACGTTTTCAATTGACTCGCAATAAGAGTTCATGGTAGGCCTGCAGGACTGTCGAATGTGGCAAGAGCTCTTTTTAGTATCAGTAAGAGAAAAAAAAGCCTACCAGAGCTCCTATGGTATGAAAGTCCGTGTATGCCAAAACTGTCTATGTCTTATGGAGAAATGAATATATGACATATGAATTTGAATAGACAGAAAGATAGATGAAACCGCGTATTTGTTTTATAATATATAGTGATGAGGGTACTTACACAGTATAACTAGATCGTATCTAGGATGTCAGTATAATATTTATTTCCCCTATTACGATACGAATCCGGTACTTGTTAATCTTAATGCCTCGATCGTATAAAGTAAAGCCATAGAAAATAGAACATGGAGAATTTATGGTAGCTTGTTTTACATGAAAGTCATTTGCTCGGACAACTGAATATAAAATGTCAAGGCTTAGTGTCCGATAGGCCTTTAACCCTCTCTTCGATAACTTGCAATTAAATCTATCTAAACTTATTACTAAACAAAGTTCTCAAAAGAATGAATGTCTGTATGTAATAGGTTTTCTCAAAAATAATTAAAGTGTTTTTTTTTCTATAATCCGCTATAAAAAATGTAATGCTAAATGTAAATCGACTAAATCGTAAAGTTACGGGGCGAAGCGATTGTTGATATTGTGTTAGTGGGTGTGTGCATTGCTTGTGTATTGTTGTGTTAATGGTGCATGAGTCTTTATATATATATGCATGAAATTTACTACAATTGAAGCTTATATACGAGGCCGATTTCAGTTCCGTTCATCAGTTCTTCCTTTGAGCACATGATACATATTACAAATTGAGGGTATTTTAAGACTAACAGTTGGCGTGAGCTAATCCATAGTCCATACATATTATAAAACAAAGTCCTATAAATCTGTCGGAATGTGATCGATTTTCTCAAAATCTACAGAACGAATTTTTGTACGGTTTTTACAAAAAGGTAATGTAATTCTTGAGGAAGGTTTAAGTTAATAATACATCACGGTTTTATGTACATTGAAAAAGGAAAACTTTGTAAAACACTCATATCCACGCTCCTGGCACAGTTGGTTGAATATAATAATGCAGTTGCGCTCAACAATGTCAATACATTGAAATTTGATAACGCCAAAGTAATCAATAGTTATGAATATAAAACAACGTCCAGTACAATATCGCCGGCTACTCAACTGCCTTGGAAACGATAATATTCGAAGTAGGCTTGCAATGTTATGGCATAAAATAAACAACGCGAACGATATCAGCACTGTATCAGGACAATAGGGAAACAACCAAGGCAATGTACAGTAAATTATTGACTGTGATAATATGAACAGCTAACATATTTTGCGGAAAGTAGTAATAGTGTACGCGAATACGGCGTCTGTTCATCGAGTATTCGATTTTTATAATCAAATTGCGGATTAATGTTGATAATTATCGAACTTATCGGACAGTGATGATTTTGCACTGGACGCAAGTGCAGAGACTCGGTAATGGTTAGCTCATGCGACCTCGAGATTCCTCGAGACCAAGGGCCCACAAGAAACTGTGATAACCCAGTGGTGAGACTGTGGGGCTCTTTCAAGAGTGTCACGCACTCAAACCCCGGACAGGCACCATGAGTTTTTCTATTAAAACCTATGTGTTCAATTGATAATTACAATTTATCTCACGCTGTTCGGTGAAGGAAAACATCGTGAGAAAATCTGCATATCTCCCTAAATTCTGGAGATATGTGTATCCTACCAATCCGTAGTAATCGCACGAATATGAGGGTAGATTTTAATAACAAATAACACCTTATTTATGTACTCGTACTAACCTAACCAACATTAAAATGACATAGTAATAATTACACACAACAAGTAACAAGTACACCTGCTTGTTTAACCAAGACAGATTGTAACACGATCTAAACGCGGGAGCGTTTAATAATCGCACAAGTCTCGTTTGCAACGAAACTCCAAGAGAACGGTCTAGCCGCGTAAGCGTAAGCTAATAACCGTAAGAGTCGAGTATTACTACCAAACTGACTTCAATATGGCGGACTCCATGTTTTATTTACAATTTTCGCTCCAAATGCGTGTCCATTCCTTGCTATAAGCCACGTGATTGTAGTGTTACCAACTTTCATTCCTAACAATACTATTACTGTGCGTTTAAGCCTGTGCTAAACTCATACGATACAAGAAAACTCATACACCAAAAATTTTACGTTATAAATGTGGCTGAACTCTTTAATGGCAAGTACATTTATGGCTAAACCAATTGTATTTTATCTCAGGATTTCCATTGTAGAGTCCCATAGGTTTCCTATTACTTTTTAAAACTATCATTCTCACTAGTAAGTATTTGATATAATTTAAGACCGTCATAATCAACCATTAAACATTAGGTGCTATAAAGCAAGATATTAAATTCATAAACCAAATATCTTTTTCGAAACCAAAATATATTCCAAAGTCTATCGTGCGAAAGGATTTTCGTGGATTATCCCAGTAAGTGACGGTAGAAAAAGAAAATGAGCTATGTCGTTCTTGGGAATATCGCCACGGCGTCCCAGGAATTAATGATCACGTTGGATGACACTCTGCCGAAACTCTAAACGTGATATAAAGGTAACTCTAAATCATATGATCACTAAATATAATAAAACAGAGTACCCGTTTAGAGTTTACCCCAGAGTAATACTCAAGCCTTTGTCTCTTTATCTGTCTGTACACGATAAACTAAAAAGTAATTACCTACTTCATGAATTTCTCCTATACATGAAGTGACTCACAAGATAGTTTTAGGCTTTTAATTTGTAAAGGTTTTATTGCAGCTCTAAGCTCCAATTAGAACTACCACGCTATTCAAATGCGGATTCGTAAGTGGCATATACCAAGATTGCTTCAGAGCTATATCCAGTTTTCTTCATCTTTTCCTTTACAGATATTTCCGTGCATATCAAATTAAACATAAGTCTTCATAGAAAACTTCTAGTTACCTAACCGAGTTTTTAACTTAGAATCACCTGGCATACCTGCTTCTTCCATGGCTTTCTTAAAATTTGTGTACAGGGAACCGTGCAACACGAGTGCACTAGTAGAGTAATTGCAACGCCGTAGAACCCATTGTTTTATTAATTGTTTTGCTCCATAAACAAAGCTGCAGGCGACAGATAGTCTGCTATAAACGACCGCATTCCAGCTCTTGATTGTTACCGACACGATAAACGTTTAATCAATTCGCAAATAACACCGGTACCCAGTATAACCGCTCCGTTGGCGACTTTAAATTATCATTGGGAATTTTAGCGTGGTCCAAAATATGCTCTGAAGAGGTTACTGCAACTTGCAGATCACCGAATAACACTCCATTTTTTTCCAACGATACCTATCGTGGCATGTTAGTGTAGCTCTTCAAATTCCTTTCCTTTTTTTTCAAGCGTTTCCTGTCCTGACAGGCATGTGCAGAAAATTCATCGAGGATGATTAATAAGGTGAGTAAAGCGCATAATCTCATTTATCATCGGAGAATATAATCGTAAGGTGTTTATCGGACACTTGCTTGAAATGATCCTCGAGTAAGTCAATGCATCTGGTGCTTCCGATGCGCGCTAGCGGAGAAAGGGGTCACTTTTAGACAGGCTCCGACCCAGAGGTGGAGCACTCTGGGGTTCAGAGTTGCTACTGGCGGGGATGGGGGCAATGTAGTCTGTCCCCGTCACTGGTAGCGTTGTTGAGCACTCAAGTTGTTTTAGTCTTGCGAGTCCAGACCAAAGGCACGGGAGGATACTTGTACAGAGTGGACAAACGAATCGTCAGGTACGGGAACGAGGACGAGAGAGCTGATCACGGACATAAAAGTATGGCATAATAGAAAGCACGGAGAGATAGATCGCTGGCTCACTCAAGCATTTAGCGGACACGGAGTGTTTAATACGTACCTATTTGCTATAGGAAAAGCGCCGATCGAGAGCTGTTACTTCTGCGGAGAGGAAAACTCCCCCAAACATGCCTTGTTTGAGTGTGCAGAATTTGCAGGATTAAGGAGTGCAGTGCAGGGAACTAAGGTTAGTTAGATTTAAGTTAGGCTAAGCCCTAAGCGCACATATCTTGATACCTCGCATGCTCGCAAGTGAAGGGGGGTGGCACAAGCATGAAGATGTCCTCCTCAAAATTATGCTTAAAAGGGAGCAGAAAGAAAGAGAAGAAAACAAATCAGAGAAGAATAGTATAAAAAAACGGTCAGCATGAAGAAATGCAAATGCGGTTCCATGCTGATTGGAAGTTGGAAGAGAGAGGAGGTTGTTTAGTCCTTGCGAGTCGGACACTCCCTACTAGAACGGGCTAGTAGGCGTCCGTCAGGGATTTTTCCTCCTCACGATAAAAAAAAAGGTCTTGCAAGTCCGCCATAACCAACGCTTGTCCCCGTCCGGCGGCGGGACCCATTAGAGGTTTTTTCCTGATAAAAAAAAGGATGCCTCCTATAAGGTCGGTAAGTGTTAAAGTATTTAGTAAATTAGTAGAGGGGCTTTTTTTCTGCATGACAAAGCCAATTAACTTTAATATTTAACTGCCGTAGCCTTGAGGTAGCAGACAGCAGAGTACATTCATTATTTTCTTTTTCTACCCTTACCTAATAAATACAAATTCAGTATATTTTAAGTTAACTCGTTAAAATCCACTATTTAACTGTACAGTTTGCATAAATTCACATCACACTTAAAATATAAAGAAAAGAAGAACCTCTAATAAACTTTAAATCCGTTATCCCCTATGACTTGCAAGTACATACAAGGCCCACGGTAGTGATTATTATCGGCTAGATTGACATGAGTTAAAGCGGTTGATTACACGGAATCATTGTACAGATTGCACCTTAAGGTTTCTTCGATGGCGCCTTACAGGTATACTGTGGAAATATATTAATGACTGTCAACCTCCGTTTTGCGTGCATAGTTGTACAATTTTGTTATGAAATGTCCTGAGACTATATTGGGCGAATGGGGACAGCGCGTAAACCTCTAGCAAGTTTTTGATTCAAATACCAGATAGACGCAGTAAATTTTAATAATTAATATTTTGAACTTATATGCGTTTCCACGTATCAGCCATCATGCACGAATTTTTGAGGGTATTTAATTTTTTCTGTTTTCTCCATGAAACATTATCCCTGCTCCTAAATTCGTCCCCTCCAAACCCCTGGTCGGCGCTCCGAACTTTATTCATTTTGTTTAACGCATAAGTAATAAAATAAGATAAATAAATAAGTATTCTTATTTCACACATGGGTAGGTTTACTAATGATAGTCATCATTTCCACGTAAAGATAGATAGATACATAAATTTACTTTAAAATATGAGTGGGTAATTATAAATCGCGTCAAATGAAGCTGCTCACATAATTGTGGTCGAACTTCACTTACAGGTAAGTTCGTTTGACCTTAAATTATCATACCAAAAAACCAAGTAATATTTCTGAAGCAATTCTACTTCTCTATGGAAGTTACCAATACGCCTTGAAGTAGCGCAGTAGGTCTAAACTCCAATCCTTTTAAATAAGAGATACTTTTATTTAATATGTTATAATATGTATTATTTTATCATGTAATAATATCCGACCGAAATTCTTCTAAATTCTTTGGATAATTTTTGAAATATACTGATTTGTAAAAATTACAAAATTGACCAAAACTTGGCAGTTGTCTGTTGGCAGGTGGCAGTCTACTAAATAAAACCTAGCGAATACCTAGTGGTTCTAGTGAATAGTACATTTCCAAGGTCTTGCATATACATTGTGAATAATAAACTTTTTTTAAACACAAACATCTATCGCGCTTGAGAGTGATCGTGTTTCCGGTAATATTGGTAACAGAAAACGCTAGAAAGTGATTCGACGAGCCAAATAAATGCATATAATTAATAGCCTTGACCAATCTATTAATAAAGAACTATGAAGAAGAACCGCCTAATTAGATGTGTCAATATTCTTCAAATGCCGTAAAATTGTACGAATTAAACAATTTCACGGAGAATTTGATCGTAAAAACACCGCATTAGTTTGTCAACGCGTCCATTACACAATTACAGCGACGGAATCAACAATACGACGTTTTATCGGTCTAGTCCAAGAGACAGCTGAATTTAAGAGTAAAAAAATATGTATATGTGATGTGAAGCCTTAAGAGCTGAACGGTGAGAAAGTGAGTGCAGTCAGATTCTGATCTCTTCAAGCTACTGACTACAAAGGTTGTATCGGTTTAATGAAGGTTAAGCCATGACCTCAGTCTAGGCACGGTGGCCAAGGAGCGATCGCGGGCAGCGATGGCCTCTTTCTGCTCTAACTGACGGAGGGAGGCAGCGGAGTGGTTCTGGGACCTCATGTTCTGGACCAATCTGCTGCAGGCGAGTCCAGGTGCTAGCGACTTGCCTAAGCCCATCGTCTGCCGCCCTGACAGGTGCCTTTCGGGCGCTTCGAACGGGGTTTATCGGACGCCTGACTTATAGGTACCCGAGGCGGTCGGTGCACTGGTGCTCCTGATGCACCGGTTAGCGGAGGGGGGCTTCTCTTTTGAGGACTCCCTACCCAGAGGCGGTGATTCTGGGATCAGAGTTGTTGCTGGTGGGGATGGGGTCAAATAAGGTACCCTGCCCCCGCCATCGGTAGCGTGGTGGAGCATACAGGTCGTTTTAGTCGGTGCGAGTCCGACATAACCACCGCCTGTCCCCGTCGGTGGTGGAATAAGGGGTTTTTTCCTGTTAAAAAAAAAATGACCTCAGCCTATATTCAGAATTAAAGTCCATTAAAGAAGATTGAAATCCTTTTTATATGTAAAGACAAAGTAGTTAACTTACTTGCTCATAACAAAGAAGTTATTAAATGCGATGAGATAGATTATAATATATTAGCTTAATATGGTTGAAAATATATAATTTGATACTCGATTGGCATTACGTATGATCCTTACCAGGGGTGACAGATGTCAAATCTTGGGGTGACACCAAAGAGTTCTTAAAAATCGTATATATTTGATTTATAATTTATGACTTGCACGTCAGAGAAGGAAAACATCGGGAGAATCTGTACTTTCTCTAACCAACCAATCGGCAAAGTAGATATAAGAATAAAAGTATTGTTATTTTTTTTATAAGGAACTCATACATACGTACGTGGAGCTTCAATTCGCACGCACTGACAAGCCAGCCTTTATAGCGTGTCTATTACATACAAACTTATATAGTTATACGCGGATTATAGCAAACTAATTTTATTATTACTTTTGTATTGCAGATTTCCGTAAAGTAACGCTTAATTCGCGAATGCGCAAGTGTATTCCATATACAGGAAATATTGTAACCGTATCGCGGACTATAGGATCGGACGAAACAGCGCTTTTATCGTTTTAATTACGTTCGCGTGAATAACAACCGTTGCTTAAAGCTGTAACGTAACGATGTAATCGTTGCAATTAACGTACCTAAATCACGGCGCTTATCTAGTTACGGCTTTAATGGCAATTTGTTTAACCGCCATTGTGTATGGGCATATCGAATTACATGGACTCTTATCTTGGTATTAGGCTTACAGTTACGTGCAATAATGATAAATTGAAACATAAAACTTGCGGAATAACAATTCCCTTGATTGAGTGTTTTGGTAAATAAATTGATATAGAACATATATATTGCTTGATTTTATTTTGTCATTTTCAACAAAATTTGTAACATTAACAATATTTATTCGTTTTAAAATGTATTTAATAGCTCGTGAGTTCATTCAGAGTTCCCTCAGACACCAGTAATTTTTTTTATTATTTTATACTAACTGTGCTCGCCCACGAGTGCATTTAGCGAGTCTAAAAGATTTAACGAATTTTTCAAAAAGAACTGAAATTTATGAATTCTTAACTAACCGCCGTGTGGTATCCGGCTAAATAGAATAGACCACCCTCATTTCTTACCGAGGTGTCGTAAAAGGCGACTAAGGTAAGTTGACCCACCTTGTGGTACCCGGTTGAGTAAAATAGACCATCGTCTTTCTTACCGAGGGGTCGTAAAATACGATTAAGGTGAGTTGACGTCAGGCAGACTGCCGGTCATAAAATACGTAGCCAAATCATGTGACAACATGTTGTGCCGACCCCGCTTACAGTGGAATAGGGGCAGGAGGATGATGATGTGCTCGCCCACGTAGCATTTCACTGATTTTAATAAAGTTTTCTTGCGTTATATATCAGTGAATTGATATAAAACCGTAATGCAGTAATAACTTGCACTAAGTATTCACTAAAAATTGGTCATAAATTCGTTCATTAGATTTCAATAAAATCGATTATATACAGACAAACAACTTATAACGACTTTGTTTCATAAAATGTTTTAATATTCATAACATAATTAATTCCAAATGATTTTTTTTAATGCGCGAAGTTTTTCATCGATGTATATATAAAGGCTCTTTTAATTTTTTGCTGCTCACGTTTTCAATAGACTCCAATCAATATAATCTATTCAATGGAGTATATTTTTAAATTAAAACGTCGTTTTTTATATTCACTGATGAAAATTTATTTGGGTTATTTATGGCTCTATCGGACCTATATTTCCAAAGGCCATTCAATATTCAGGAACATATAACGAGGTACAGGTAAGAGGCGGTCCTCGACGTATTCAATTTACCCGCGATGTGGTATGCGCTACTTTGGTCCCGTTCGAAAACCAAAATAAATTAAGAAATAATAAAAAGAGTGTGCGTTTCAATGTCCAAAAAAAAGTTTGGATAATTATTTTTTCAATAGAATGATGATATAACAAAACATTAATACAAAGTTATGTCAGTAAATGTTGTTGACATATTTTTAATGACATGAATTCTCTCTTAAACTTAAACCCTCTAATCGTTATGACATTATGAGCTTTGTTACGGTCGTAACAGGAACCAAATCATAAATGTAAAACTACTATTTTACGTTGTATAAACTATAATTGTGACAAAGCTTTAAATTACCACATACAAAAATGCCATAGAGTCCTAAATAGGTTTCCTCGGGAAGAGAAAATGCATTTTGTCAAGTCGGTAATTGGCACCTTCATGAGATCTTTAAAATTAAATTTTTAAAGAGACGAATTATCAAATATATCGAACCCTTAGTATTAAAATCACAAACTTTCTAATTAGTCTAAACTAAATTAGATACATTTTAATCCTTATTCAAATTCAAAATTTTCAATTCAAAATCTTCTTTATTCAAGTAAACTTGGAAAGCTGTTCCTACCGCGAAGAACCAGCGAGAAACTCGGCGGTTGCTCTTTGCAAAGAATAATTCTTATCACTAGTTACATATAGTTATTAATGTCTTGTACAGGGTTGAAGAGTAGCTACATCCACGCATCTTATCGTCTAAGTAATCTTCAATAGTATAGTAAGTAGGATTTCTGAATTAGCCTTTTTTGAATAGTATATTTAAACTGCTGTAATGGTAAAGTATATTGTGGAATTTTATTATAGAATCTTATACCCAAACCCACAAACGAATTACGAACTTTTGCAAGGCGCAAAGCAGGGACCGCTTATTTCAATGCTATTTATGACATCAAGCTACCAACTATAAAAAATAACTATTCTTATTGCTCTTCCAAGTTATGAATCTCTTTAACGCTCACGTGTTTTGTAGGCACTACGCTACGATTTATTTAAATTTGGCACAAAGTAACTTTTTTGAATTGAATACTAAGCAGTTTCTATAATATCGTTAGCTTCAAATATAATAGTTCTCATAACAGCCGTGTGGTATCCGGCAGAATTGAATAGACCAGGGTTTCTTAAGCTGTGGGTCTACTGAAAGGGGCGTCGCAAAGATCTGATACTTTTCAATCACTATTGATACATTACATGGCTGCAGCTGTCCTTTAAAGAACTTTTCTAACAAAGTTTTTTTTTATATTTCTCCTCCTAAGTTCCTTCCTTCATTACCCCTTTTCATTAAATTTAATTAAATAGATTTTATTAAATTTATAATTGGTTAGTTTACAACAATTATAATATATATGTGAAATGAATGGGTACGTATTCTTTAATCCTTATTTTATTTACATTGTAAAATAGTGCGATATTACATCTACATCTACGGTTAATATATATTTCATTATATGGAGGAGGGGGTCGTTTAAAATTTCCTAAGCTTGAAGGGGGTCGCTATATAAAAAAGCCCTGGAATAGACCACCCTCCTTTCTTACCGAGGTGTCGTAAGAGGCCACTAAGGTAAATGCCGTGTGGTATCCGGCTGCATAGAAAAGACCACCCTTATATCTTACCGTGGTGTCGTAAAAGGCGACTAAGGTAAGTTGACGTCAGGCAGGCGGCCGGTCGTAAAATACATAGCCAAATCATGTGACAACATGTTTATAACATGTTGTGCCGACCCCACTTAGAGTGGGATAAGGGCAGGACAATGATGATTATGATGATAATAGTTCTCATAAATTTAATGTGGGAATTTATTTTCTTACTAACTATCTCAATGTGGGTTTCATTCAAAAGTTATGTATAGAAGAAACCACCGAACATACCAAGGCTATGACAGAGACAACGTTGCATGGAATAATATTAATGAGGTATCATCGCCCATTCCGTGTTGTACTCGAGGCTAGGAACATCGGCCACCATACACCGTGGTTGCTGTTTCTAATTTATTAATACACCACTCGGGATATTCGGCCGTGTAACTGTATGGTACTAAAACATTTAAGTTTTTAATAATTTAGAGCCGTACATTGCGTAGTTGCACGAACACAAGCTTGTGTTTAATCCCAAAAATTGTTTTAAAGTACAGAAAAGACCTGTTTCTATATCACTACTGGGCATAGGCGTCCTCTCTATTTTTAAGAGAGAAGGGTTGAAGCTAAGACTTACCACGCTGCTCCAATGCGGATTACTAGGTTACACATTTCCCCAGAATTCTCTAGAGATATGCAGGTTTCCTTACGATGTTTACTATAACAGAAAAGCGTGTGATAGATTGAATGTCAATTAGGCGCATAATTTTTAACAGACAACTCTACCTGCCCATGGTTTGAACCAGTGACTGTTCAAAAGAGTTGAAAAAGTTTTCATTGTCGGGCTAACGCAGCTTTTATGAGGCACTATAACAGAACTACCTCGCTATAATTCGCACGGGTTAAGCGAATACGTGCAAAGCTAATGTGTATGAACAGGCAAAATTCACGCACCTTACACATGCAAGACAAGTCACCACACGCACCCCAAGGCGCCTCTATAGTGCCTGTAATATGGAATTCCGCAAAGTAACGCCTGCTTCTATAAATCATAACAGAGAGGAAATTGAAACGTTATGAATTTATTGCGATCAAAATAGCGATGACCGAGAGATATACCGATTGTTCGAATATACTACAAGATGTCAGATGCTTCAAGAGTAGTGATTCCTCACCAAATGAATTTAGTATCCTAAGACGTCAACTATCTCAGAAAGCATCGCTAAAATCGTGCGGAACAAGCAAGGCGAGGAAAATCCTTGTCAGAAAACGTCTATTTGTGGAATAAGTAGAAGAGATATGGAAAAGAAAACTAATTTAATGGAATAAAATGCACATTTAGTATATATATGAACGACAACTAAATCTAGAAATAAGGAGGGCAACAATAGTTATTAATTCATAACTCATTGTGGATTTCCTTGAGGGAAAACCAATACCATAGAAGGCTACTTTGGTTGGAGTGAATTTTTTATGGCGAGACGCCTGCCCCCTTAGAAAAACGCCGCCACACTCTAGGGAGCTGACTAATAAACGTCGGTCTTAATATGAATGGAAAAGTTTTGGATAAGGTATCTTATTCTTCTACTATGACGTATAGACCATTTTTGAGAGTGATCGAATGTACAGTCTAGAATGTACAATTGACTAATCTATACTTATTATAAAATAAAGTCCCCAAAGCTGACGGTCTGTATGTAATCGATTTTCTCAAAATTTACTGAACGGATTTTAGTACGGTTTTTACTAAAAGGTGGTGCAATTCCTCTGAAAGGTTTAGGTTAATAGCACATAACCGTTTCATGTAAATTGAGTTGAAGAGGTCGTTTTACAACAATTTTTAGTGGGGGTAGTAACAAACCGGTGTCGATTGTAGTTTAGAGGGGAGAATAGAATTAGAGGGGGGAAGAAGTATAAAAATACGGTGTAGGGTATCAGAGAGCCAGTCTCATGCCGAGACTCGAGCGACTATAACATGCTAAACACTAAAATTCACGCGGGCGAAGCCGCACGTATTTTTAGTACAAAATAAAAACTTTCAAGTTGCCTACCGCTGGGCAAAAGCTTCTTTTTGCCAAAAAAAAAGGATAGGAGATTGGACCACGCTCTAATAAGATTTTCCTGGGTACACAAAACTTTTTACGAGATATATAGGTTTTATATATCATTAATTAAATATAGATGTTAAATATGATATTTATGGTTTTTGACGTCGTGAATTTTCAGGTCATCAAAGCTTTTTAAGCAGTGCTTAAGCTAAAATTAAGAGAAGCAATGTGAAGAATTATGCATCACTTTGAGGTGGTCCTTGATACAAAAGTAAAGCTCCGCAGAGCTTTGTGATTTGTTTATTGAGTATATCCCCCGCTGATGATTTGGATACGGGGCAAAACGATTGTTGATAGTGTGGTAGTGAATGCGTGCAGTGCTAGTGTATTGTTGTTTTATGGTGGCATTGATAATGCATGAGTTTTATGAAACCTGCATCAGAAACGAATACGGATAATAGTCTTACTGAATTAAGCCTAATTTTTGAATTCGTTCACTTTAATATCGATAATAATCGATAATTTGATTTGTTCGTATTCGTTCTAAAGATCACAATATGAAGGTACCACTTACCGAATTGACATAATGCATTTTAAAGTATTTTGCATGTGGTCATTTTAAGATTTATGACAGTTATCGATAAATCAACTCAACAAAGTAGTTTTATATTTATGATTTGTTTCCTATTTTCTATGTTTTTATATTTCTGTTTATGTTTTCTTTTATCGTGATAAAAATACTTTAGTTATAAGCACCAAAATATTTTTACCGCATCCGTATATAGTGGCCTCAGTATCTAATCTAAACACTATACTATAGACATCTGCTAGTTCTCAGGGATCGCGAACAATCCCTGCTAAAACACCGCTGGTAAGCCAGGCACGCCCGCAGGCTTTTAATTTGTATGACGTCGTATCATATATTATGTATGGAAATTTTGATTGTTTGATTAGAGGCTTCGCCACCGAATTTCAATTTTCCTGTAAGTGGGAATGCAAAATAGACTGGCGTTAATATTTTTTCAGTCAAACTGTTAAAATGTTCATCATTATCATCATCATCATTCTCAACCGATGTACGTCCACTGCTGGACATAAGTCTCTTCATGGGATCTCCAAAACACACGATCTTGTGCCGCTTGTATCTAGCGGCTCCCCGCAACCTTTTTGAGGTCGCCTCAGGTGAGCTTTTTGCGGGGTCGCCATTCCAACACCTTGAGACCCCAACGTCCATCAGTTCTCCGCACTATGTGCCCCGCCCATCACCACTTCAGCTTCGCGACGCGCTGAGCTATATCGGTGACTCTGGTTCGTCTTCGGATCTCCTCATTTCTGATTTGATCATAGTGACACACCAAGCATAGCCTGCTCCATCGCTCGCTGAGTGACTCTGAGCCTTCTAATGAGGCCCATAGTCAGCGACCACGTCTCAGATCCGTATGTCATCACTGGCAACACGCACTGTTCGAAGACTTTGGTCTTCAGGCACTGAGGTATCTTGGACGAAAGAAATCTCCCGTAGCTTCCCAAACGCTTCCCATCTGTTCATCGGTAGTATGCTATCTTTTCTTCTAGCACCTCTGACACCTGCCCAGCCCTATGTTAGTATGTAGGTTTCAGTTGTAGCCAAATTGAACCACTGAGCAAGCATAGATGTGTCCTTTTATGTATTAAAACATATACAATTAAATATACTGACGTTCATCATCATTCTCCTGCCCTTATCTCACTCCAAGTGGGGCACAACATATTATGAAAATGTTGTCACATGATTCGGCTACATATTTTACGACCGGCCGCATGCCTGAAGTTAACTTACCTTAGTTGTATTTCATGAAACCTCGATAAGAAAGAGGGTGGTCTATTCTACTCAACCGGATACCACACGTTGGGTCAACTTGAATCATGTGACAACCTGTTTTAACATGTTGTGCCGACCCCACAGAATGGGATAAGGGCAGGAGGATGATGGTTAACTAGTTATTTTATGTTAAAATTATCCTGGACGATTTTTTCTAGTTTTTATTAGGCGAGTGTGATCATCGTGCCTGATGATGAACGATATATAGCCTAAGGTGGAACGCGGAGGTATTTTTTGTTTCCATTATTTTTTTTATATGTAAGTTTTATATGTAACAACTACTGGATGTCCAAATAAATAAATAAATTTTCCAGTCATAAATAATAACCCCATTGTGTTCGTAATATTAAACGTAGAGCAGCGGTCGTGATAATCAAAAATTCACGTCCTTTTTAAACAAAATCGTATTCACAAGTCGTGACTTTCGAATCACGATGAGGTTTATTACTTACAAAAGGAACATTCGGAATATTTCACTTAGTTAAATTAACTATTCGTATTTATTAACGGAGACTCATAGCAGACTCGTACAGGCTTGCTATGTTTGTTTCATCTTTCCACACTTCTAACATTTTGGCATTCGTTTTAATTATACGATAGCTTTAAAACTTTGGCATAATTTTATATTCTTAAATATCTTTGAAAAAAGTAATTTTGAAGAAAATAAATATAATTTAATTGAGATCTGACTGTGTTAGTTATGGTTGATAGCTTACAACGATTTCTTTTATTGCCTTATTAAATGGTAACTCGATTCAATCTCGATATGATGTGTGTTCATAATAATAGTGTGCAATGTGAATGTTAAAATTTAAATTGAAATACTGTTTAAAATTCGTCTTGGACTTAAATATTCTTTATTTCTTGAAAAAAAAAGTTGGCAGCCCTAATCGCAGGTTGACTATAGATCGTTTTACAATCAATCATATACTCTGCCACATCAATACTGAGAGCAAATACTGTGTAACTGGTTTCGTATTACAAATCGACTTTAATCCTGTTAGATTTATGGAGCATGTAATTTATTGTCCTCGTGGATATAAGCTGAGTACTTAAAATGTTAATGCTCGTTATGGATCTAATAAAGGTTTTACTATAATATATAAATATTAATTCTGAAATAGGTATTACTTTATGAAATTTGAATTGGGACTGATTAAAAATCCGTCACAAAAAATTAATCTGTGTATAGAGATAATGCAAAAGTACAAATTTTCAAGAAACATATATTTTCAAATAAATAATCGTAATAGAAACGACCATAGTAATGATATCGTATGAATTAAATGTGTATTTTATTAATAGTATTGAATAAAGACTGACGCACATACACGCATAGTTTTAAATTTAAATTCAAATTAAATTCTTATCTCTGACAATGAAGTAGGCAAAAATCTTGTTAGATGCGAAGAAAAAGTTGTAAATTAGTTAATTAGGTTTTAAAAGAAAGGGAAAGTGAAAATATCCGGAAACTTAACTAATATCAAAAATTCCAAAGTCTTTCTTACACTTAAAGCTCATTATTATATCATATAATCATATGGATCACATCGTGATAAAGTCGAGTTATTTTCTAGAATAGTATATAATTTTTGAATTTAAACTATCGTGAGTGTTATTCATTATTAATGTTGAGAGACCGGCTATACTCACGTCGTATTTTATCGAGAGCCCGAATAGTTTCACTAAGGAACTGTTCCCGCCGCGACAACGCCGCGTAAAGAGCTCATCAATAAAAGCCCCGTATGGGCTTGACACTAGTCGGCTCATCTGATAAAATAAGACGTGAGTATAGCCGGTCTCTCAACATTAATAATAATATATAATATAATAGAATAATATATAATATAATATAGTATCCATAGTATAAAAGTAATACTAAATTTAATTTGCTATAATGCGCGATAAAGCAAATAGAAAATATCATGATCATTCTCCCGCCTACTTTTTTTTCTCATTTTGGATTTGAATGATAGGAGAGAATCGAAGAGAAAAACGCACAACGTTTCACACAATCCAACCATCTGTTTTTAGGCCTCCATCTAGTAATATTTTATTAATAGTATTGAATAGAGACTAACGCACACACACGCACAGTTATTAATTTAAATTTATATTCAAATTATTCTTTATAAAAGTTGACAAGCTCTTTTGAATCGTTAAAATCTCTGTCCGTCAGTCATATGTTTCTTGCTAATATGTTAAAGAAATACCGATAAAAATGAGGGCTTTAGTGTAAAAAAGTTAAATAAAAAAAAAAGTAAAGTCTGTTACTATGCCCACTGCTGGGCTAAGGCCTCCTCTCTCCGTTTTTTTTTTGGAGAAAGTTAAATAAGGGCTTGTTTAATATCCACAGCTTGGCACCAACCACGTTTCTGAATGCGGTTTGGTAGATTACACATACATATACCCAGAATGATCTACTGTCATCCAGGTTTCATCGGGATGTTTTCCTTCGTTGAAAAGCGTTATTAATTGCAATTATCAATTAAAAGCATAAAAAGAAAAACATTTTAGCGCCTGCTCCGTTTGAAAACAAAAACTCCTTAAAAGAGTTGCACGGTCTCACCGCTGAACTATAACAGCTTAATATAACAAAATAATAATAATTGGTCGACATAATCCCATGGATAAAAATGTGGACAAACTGCAATAAATACCAGATCAATAACAATATCCAATTACCATGTACACCGTATTCAAATACCTTTTAGCAAATTGAATGTCCATGTAATAAAAACTGAACGAGGGTCCGCAAAAAAGTCGTTGTTAATACCGCGAATAAAGATTAATGAGGAATCAATCGGAACATGTCCCGCAGATAAAAGAAGCGTCCGGACAATCAATTTTAATCTGGGAACTTTGCACGTGTTAACAGCCGTCCTGCTCATATTTACGGTAAAGTAAACGTAAGAAAAAGAGACAAAGAACTCAATAAGGCTTGTATCGGTTTTGATGGAGGTGCCATTACGATGACGCCGGCCCACTTTCAGAATTAAAGTCCGCTAAAGAAGATTGAGCGGGGCTTCTTATCTCTGACAATGAAGTAGGCAAAAATCGTGATAGATGCGAAGAAAAAGTTGTAAATGAGTTAATTATCTTTTAAAATGAAAGGAAAAGTAAAAATATTCATAACCTTAATTGATATCAAAAATTCCGAAGTTTTAACATCGTACAATTAAAGATAATATAATCATGTAGATCACATCGCGATAAAGTCGAGTTACTTTCTAGAATTACTTACTATCCATACTATAAAAGTAATATTAAAAATCAGTTTTCTATAATCTGCGATAAAGCAAATTGAAAATATCACCATGATTCTTCTGCCCTTATCGCTTACTAAGTGGGGTCCGCACATCGTTTTTGTTTTCATTCTCTGTGCATGTCATACTTCACACAATCCATCGATCTATTTATAAGCCTCCATCTAGTCTCATATTCATCTACATTTAACAATAAAATTAATTGGCCACATTGCCGTATCCTACCCTATGATACGAGAGCCTCTGCTACCAAATTATATATGCCACGCCATAAAACTGCTGCTTTCGAAGGAATTTTTAAATTTGCGGTGACCAAATGTTGGAACAGTATTCCTCCACTATACTGGGACTTAAAATCTGTAGCACCTTTTAAAGAAGAGTACAAGTCTTTGCTCATGAATTTGCAGAAAGAAAAATCGTAGTGTCGCTTTCTGTGTTCGCTTGGTGGTCCTCAGCTATAAAAGTATGGTCAGTGTAATATTTCAACTTCCTCGTTTGCCTTTTCTATTATTTTATTATTCTTCTTATATTTATTATTTTTATTTTTTTATTATTATTTAAGTAATACAAATATAATTTTTATATAATTTTTAAGTAATACAAATATTTCTACCTGTAACTGTCTGTCACTGTCGTTTTTTTACTGTCTTTAGGCTAAGATTTAGATTTAAGGAACAATGGTCGCCATTTAAAACCAGCGTTAAGCTAAATGGTGTTCCAATTAGTAACGTCACATTTCTGTATATATTTTTATTTTATTATCTTTACTGTTGCCAACATTACTGTGACGTTATCAATAAAAGGTCCTGATTTAATTTGATTGGATTTACATTCATATTTAACATTCGTTGGGTCACATGATTTTCATCACTTCTAATTGTACGAACGTACCATCTTAATCTTGCCTTTCTCGTCTTTTCTGTAATGAGCGCAACTTTCAGACTTTCCCATATATTCTCTTTTCGTATTTTATCCAATCTTGTCACACCACACATCCATGTTAACATTCCATCTCATTTGCATATACTCTTCTTTCATTCGTCTTTTTCATAGCACAGCATTCTGATCTATACAAAGAGAATATATATATTGCTAAATGTAGAGTGGACTATCTGTTTTCCTACCTGATACATGCAGGATTCGCATCTGCCACCTGGTCTTGTGCCTTCGTTATTCCCCTGCACTACAAGGTGTTCCACAAAAGCATCTCCCCGACGAGATAAGTGTTCGAATAAAGTGAGATTACGACCTTGAACGATGGAGGATAGACGATGCATTATGCTGAGTTCTCAGAGGATTCGTTAGTTCTAAAGTAAAGGTATATCTTGCATTAAGCAGAAACTTCGATTATCCAGTCTATCGATGACATAATTTTTTCGCTGCTCTCTTAACGTTTTGACGAGATTTTAACCTAAATTTTATGGTACGTAATCTCGACGATAGCATTACACTCCCGTGGCCTCTTTAAGGAAATTGATATACAAAGTTAAGTCAGAGAATTTATGGCAGCGCTTAAAGCTACAAAGTTTACTTTACGCTCAGGTAAGTGCAACGAAATTGATACTAAGTATTATATAGCTTAATGTTCAGGAAGGCTTTGGATGTAAAATATTTTATCGGTCTAATCTTGTAACATATTGAATTAAGATTATTTTATGTATTTATCTTAAGCTGAAATAGTTACAGAGTAGCGAGTGGTTAGAATTTTACTGCTAGGGCTAAGTCTCCTCTCTATTTAAAGAGAATCATATTCAAATTCAAATTATTATTTATTCAAGTAAACTTATAAACAAGTGCTTTTGAATCGTCAACATCTACTGCTGGTTCGGAAAGCTGTTCCTACCGAGAAGAACCAGCAAGAAACTCGGCAGTTGCTCTTTTCAAAGAATAATTCTTATTACTAGTTACATATAGTTATTAATGTCTTGTACAGAGTTGAACAGTAGCTATATAGCCACGAATTCTTATCGTCTAAGTAAATCTCAATAGTATAGTAGATTTTCTGACTTAGCCTTTTTTAATAGTATTTTTAAACTGCTGTAATGGTAAAGATAAAGTAGATTGTGGAATTTTATTATAGAACCTTATACTCAAACCCACAAACGACTTACGTACTTTTGCTAGGCGCAAAGCAGGTATCACAAGCTTATGTCGGTTACTACTATGTCTATTATATACATATCCAATCTTTTTATAATTATGTATATTCTTTTGTAAAAAAAATTTTAACTAAAAATATAATAGTAATAAAAGATTTAAAAAACCCATCCTCAATGCGGATTGGTGACATATCGTACTTTCTGAAAAGAACGTAAAAAGGAAAGTAAAGTAGCGGCCTGTTACAATCCCACTGCTGAGAATAGGCCTCCTCTCTCCGTTTCTGGAGAGAAGGGTTGGAGCTAAGACCTACCACGCTGCTCTAATGCGGATTGGTAGGTTACACATATCTCTATAATTCTCTAGAAATATGCAGGTTTCCTCACGATTTTATCTTTCACCGAAAAGCGTGTGATTAATTGCAATTATCAATTAGACACATGAGTTTTAATAGAAAAACTCATTGGTGCCTGCCCGGGTTTGAACTCGTGTTCCCCTCGAAAGAGTCGCACGGTCTCACCGCTGGGCTATCACAGCTCAAAAAAGATCGTAGTAAATTGTAAATTACAATGAGGCACATATGATTTTATATATCCATTGGTGTCTTCCCGTAGTTTGGACCAACGACCACACTAATAACAGTCACACGGTCACCGTTTTTTACTTTTTTGAACTTGAAAAAGTATAAATGAATAAATAATCGTTGAGCGAATTTATTTTCCGAAAAATTTTTAAGAGAAATTCTCAAATTTTATTTTTACTACATAAAGCTTCAAAAAGCTTTGTCCTTCAATGCTGTCATTATGTCTGTTCGCTGTTAAACAAAGCTCTCTCCGCGTTGTTCCCTATAGTTTACTTTTTCACCAAAGGTAATAGCCGACAATTACACTCATAAAGTACCCTTTCAAAATGAGCAACGCAGTTAAGATTTTAACACAAGAACGAGAACCCGACATTTTAGCTCTGTATAAATGAGGCTATTTCAAATTATCATCGAATTAAGGGCTACCATACACGAACGTATTTTAAAAGACATGTTGACACAAAAATATAATTTAGAAGTTATATATATTATATTATAATTACTTCTTACAATCTGAATCGCCAGCAGTTTTGTACATTAAAAAAAATCCAATAATAAAATGTACTTTTAGTTTTATTTAAGAAAAAGTATGGCAATGCGTCTTAAGTTAAACGCATTACCATGACTGCTTTAATAAGTTTTTTATTTAAGAAAATTATAAAGGCATCCAATGAGTCTGATTTAGTTTAGTTAAATTATTTACACCACTGAATCTTTAGTTCCAAGTTGCCACCATCGAATCGTTTTTATTTTCACAGCTAAGCTCCATAGACCCTATTAGAAAGAGTCTTAGACTGGCTCGTTGGTGCAGTTGGTAGTGCCTCTGCCTTCAGCTCCGCGGATCCCGGGCTAGTTTCCCACCGAGGGCCAACATTTTCTATAAACAATTTGTTGGTTCTTCGAGTATGGGTGTATATTTGTATTGAAGTATGTATTTAAAATTATATATATGTAGTATATTTACCAGTTGTCTGTCACCCACAACACATTAAGTTACTTACTTTGGCGAGGGACGCCAATGTGTGTAAATGTCCCATATATTTATTTATTTATTTAGGACGCTAACTGCTGTCAACGAATATTCAATTTTAAAATCGATGACTAGGTGTCCGATTATAATAAATCTAAGTAAATTGATTCCAAGAAAAAAATCAAAAGTTTGCGACTGTCTCGTCTGAAAATGTACAAAGCCTAAGCCGTTTCCCAAAAGTGACACAATAACAATAATTTCCGAAAGCGCTATTAAGGCCGTTGTCTCATTAACGCCAGTCGCGACAACACCGAAAGCGTTCAACGAAATATCGGGGACGTTTGACTTTAATGAGATTTAATTTGACGATTTATTTGTATCCATCATTAACTGAAAGCTTAAGGACTTGTTCCAGAAAGGTTGACACAACAGATGCTGTAGTAAAGATAAAATAATGACAACTATTGAATATGGATGAAAAAACGGACATGAATGTAAAATAATTTTATTATTTTAATGAATATATTTTCTTAGAGGGATGCTGTCTAGAAGAATATATTTTCAGAAGCAGATGATATTATGTAAGATTAGAGTGAAAACTTTTTATTTTTTATTTTGAATAATTATTTATTTTTTAATTAATTATTTTTAGGAGTGAAGCCGAGTTTCTCTCTGGTTGTTCTCAAGAAGAGTACCTTTCGGAACCATTATCAGCTTCATTACAATTTTGAGTATTCGAATGTAAAACCCAAAGTGAATAAAGAATAATTTGAATTTGAATTTGAATTTTCCAAAAATCATAGACCAATGGATATGAAATTATTTAGTTTCAGTTGGTGTCGAAAGTTACTTATGTTAATATTTATTGATGGATCCTCTCGATGCATATTTTATGTGGCTACAGGATAATCTCAGGAGGTCAGGTTGACAACAAAACCGCACAAATATGGGCGTAGCGAGGTACGGGCAAGGTGCCCCCCTTGCCCGTACCCTTACATTGAAAACTATAACACTGGGAAATTGTCAACTCGCAACATATTGACATTATAAAAGGCTTGTTTAAGACCTATAATGTTTCTCAACTTCAGAACAAATGTGAGCTCTTTATATTTTTAATACGAAATCTTAAATAACGAAAAAAAATAGTTTAGATTTATCTGAGACAATTTTGCCTCCCGCCCCTGTATAAAACTCTAGCTACGCCCTTGCGCACAAACCTTAAAGACACTGTCAAAAATCGCTAATAATACTTTTAGCTTGTTTCTCGAACTCAAACAACTCAACTGTAGCCTTTCTGTAAAGAACTTTAAAAGGTTACTCCAACCACCGACTAAACATTCTTTTCCCAAAATGTCCCTTTCCTTCGTCGCACGTCGTTCCAAATTGTAATTATCCTCCTTTTTCGCTTTCCTTATCGTTCATTGTTTTTTTTACTCTCTTTTCATGTCAAACCTTACACCAGCGTTCAATAGAATAACATTCCTCCTGCTCGTTCATTTATACTTGCCAAAGATAGTTTACGCTTCATTTGATAAAGCTCATTAACTGAATAGACACGACACACCCATAAATATACCCATGCAGTAGACAGCCGAATCTACTTTGGGAAGACTTGTTCCTTGACTGACATTTCCAATTACAAGAGCCGTTCAAACGTTTGTTTAAATGTAAGTGCTTAAATTTATTTTAATGATCACATAGAATGATCGATGATCGGTTTAAGATTGTGAATCGCGGTTTTAGTTAGTGAAGCTGTAATAAATTTTAATTGAAATGTAGTATTTTCTTTGAATTGATTTACGAAATAGCTAATAAAATTGAGATATTGATTACAGTTATTAGTACCGGCGGATATACTCGTACATATATTTTTCCTACTAGAATTATTACTATTAAAATCTTTATTTGTTATCAAAGAATTGATATTTGGTAATCGTCGAACTCAATTTACTGTAAGAGATCTTTTATATTAAACGGATTCAACTCAAATTCTGATTACCCACCTGAGATATCATAACTTTACAAATGCAACAGTTTTTCATTGTCTGTAAACACGGAGAAAACGATGTTTTCTAATAAAATCTAAACCTTCACCTTAATAAAAGCTAGATCGATTTTGTTACCCCCGATGCACCCTAAATATTAAATTTCATGCATTTCGTTAGAGAAGTTTTCGAAATTAGGATTACATACATATGTGTATACATATTCTGAATTTCGAAATGCTTCCTATATCACTGTTCTAGCCGTGTGGTATCCGGCTGAGTCGAATAGACCACCCTGATTTCTTATCGAGGTGTCGTAAAATACGGCGGCTGGTCGTAAAATACGGAGCCGAATCATGTGACAACATCTTGTTAACGTGTTGTACCGACCCCACTTAGAGTAAGGGCAGGAGGATGATAATTTCTATATCACTCTTCAGCTGTCACAGGTCAGATTGAAACATTCTTACATTACAGGTTTAAAAATAAAATATAATAAACGCTTTCAACATTATAGAGATTCATTAAAAAGCTAAAAATAGCCACAATAATGGCATATAGGGTCGTGACTCACGCGTTACCTCACGCTAAATATGGATGAGGGAATTAAAATAATACAAGTCGCATCCGAGGTGAGATATGGGTTAGGTTATTTGAATAAACCGGCTTCGACCTTCCGTCCGCCATTTGCATATGACACGCCGATGAATACGTTACGATTTGTCCAAGGAACTGTTGGTGATTGGTTAAAACTGTATAGTCTCAGAAAACACCAATTAGCTATTAGCTAATTAGTTAATACGCCTGTATGTTATCGATATTATATCGATAAAATCTTGTGTTTTCAAACTCAAAATATTCTTTAATCAAGTAGACTGCTTCCTGTATTTTTGAATCGTCAAATGTTTTTCAAGAAGCTATCACTGATTCGGAAGTTTGCTTCTACCGAGAAGAACCAGCAAGAAACTCGGCGGCCATTTTTTTAAATATTTTTTTTTTACAATTTAATTGATGGTTACAAATTAAACGTTGCAGCTTGGTGCGTAGCTGATTTAGGATATGCTACTATCACTCAAATAATGTTCAATTGTATAGTAAGCTTTATGTACAGCATCGTTTTGAGATAATTTCTAAACTTGTGCAAGTCGAGATAATGTTGAGGAATTTTGTTATAAAAACGTGTACCGAGACCGACAAATCTCGGACCTTTTGGAGGCGCTACCTTGGCGTCATTAGTTTATGTCGGTTTTTAGTATCAGTCTGTCCGTCATTTATATCACTATTTTTACTATACAAGTGAATATTTGTTCACACAAATAGTTTTAAATACTTATATTTATTTTAAAAAATGCGTAACCGATGTGAGATGTAAATGTGAGATGTTGACAGCGACCAATAAGGTCGCTGTCAACATCTTAATCTACTTCAATATATTAGTAACTAGTGTATTATCTCATATGATGTAATACAATACAAGGCAACGTATGAAAAATCCACTTAAGTAAGACACAAACACATACGCACACATACACGCGCATACAGACACACTCGCGCGCATATACACTTATATACAATCACACTTTTTATATATAAATAAATAAATAAAATAATAAATAGTATTTTTTAATTGTACTTTTTCATACCTATAAAACTTAATTTAGAACCGTTAATTTCAAGAGATGAAGAAATTTATTAAGATAGGTTGTTATTGAAGCGATTTCAAAAGGCTGGCAGTATCCATAATTTACTATAAGGCGGTAGTCTATTAAACTTTAAAATAATTTTCCACGCACCATAACTATTGTGCTTCGACGCCCAAAACCTATCGGCATGGAACGAAACGATTTTTTGCCATAAACCATTTTTACACCATCAAAGAAGCCGTGTGTGGCAAAAAAAGTAACGAATGTGGCAACTCGGTATTCGCGGTCAATTATCTTTTTGCCACGCCCTTTTTAAACTGTATTTTTGTGCCAAAGAACACCGCTTCTCTATTGTTTCTTTTGATTAAAACAACTCTGGTCTATGTAGGCTTAAAATTAATGTTGCATTCGATAAACAAAAAATTAAATGTGTGCGGTCCGTGAAGGTCTGTCATTAAAGCTTTTTCTTTTACCACAAAATTAGCTAGTTTATTAACTAGAATATCATCATCATTTTATTCCATTCTAAGTGGGGTCGGCATAACATGTTTTCTCTTCGATTTTCTTCTATCATTCGTCAATTCTGGCACTACTTCTTTTATATGCATCTTTAGGCCTGCCTCCAGTGACATATTGATGTATATTGCGGCCCACCTCTAGCTTGAGTCAGTAGTAAACGAACTGTCGTTCACAGTAAAAAAAAAAAAAAAAAAAAGAATGTTAAAAAATATTTTAAAACAAAGCTTTCCGAAAAACGTTGTACAAGAAAAATTACTAGGATATTTATTCCAATATAGAAACACCGTGCACTGTGCTGCCGGCCATTCACCCGCAAAACTTATGTTCGGTAGATCATTAAGATCGCGTCTAGATTTAATTTTACCATTGAAAAAAAGAGATGTCTCTGAAAATAAAATGAAAACAGCTGAAACTGTCAAACGATGTAGATTTTTTCAAGTAGGGGACAGGGTATGGCTACGGTGGTACAGTGCAAGGAAGGAATCATGGATATTAGGCGTAATTAAGGAACACATTGGAAAAAGAATGTTTAAAGTCAGCTTAGAAAACAATATCACGTGTATAAGGCATGTAGACCAGTTGCTGAAGTATAAAGGGATAGATATTTTAAAAAGTGAAGATACTGTGAGACTAACATCGCCACCGCAACATTCTCCACCCGCCCTGGAGAAATATATATCTCCGACAGAAGGTTCAAATAGCTTGAACACAAATAACACGGTTTTTACAGGAATGCCGGTGGAGAGGGAATGTGGTGAAGCATCAACTTTCACCAGTGAGGGGTCTTCTGATCGTTACAGTAATGAAGGGGACACCGATAATCAGGAGGTCCATATCCGAACTCCGCCATGCCTTACGTCACCTAAAGTAGGAACAATTAGGGACGACCAACCATTATCATCCCGAGTTTTAGAGGTCCCCCAGGACTCGGCAGCATTACAACCATCGCCTGCACGATCCAAACGACTACGTAAAAAAGTTGATTATTCCACCCTTCTAAAATAAAAATGTTATATTTAGTTCAATGTTATATTATAGCTAAGTTTAAAATAGTTATATAGTATTAACATTATGTTAAAAAAAAACTATGTGTGAGGGAATGATGTATATTGCGGCCCACCTCTAGCTTGAGTCAGTAGTAAACGAACTGTCGTTCACAGTACCAGTGTGTTTCAATATCGCCGGCCTCTCATCTATTTGCATACTTATCACATATACATCCCTATTTAACACTCAAATGAGTGTTGCACATGTGAGTCACATGATTTTAGTCACTGAATTTTATGATGTAAAACATAGTGAAAGTCTATGCAACTTTATTTATTCTATTACTTATTAGCTGTGCCAGCGGCTTCGCCCACGTGGGAATCAGCGTGTCACATTTTTTTTTTCTAAATTTCAAATTTTGAACATAAAAATACTTATTCTGAGTTAACCATAAGAGGTGCTCTCGCGAACTTTTTTGTAGTATTTTTATAGATCTACAATTCTCTACTATATTACTTTAGCTTATGCTGGCTTACGCAGCGCACGCGACTAAAGCTCCCAGCAAGCACGTTTTTTAACAACTGCTCGATCTCTTCAACACAATTTACATAATACCGATATGTACTATTTACCTAAACCATCCATCGTATTGCACTATCTTTTGGTGAAATCCTTAAAAAAATCCGTTCAGTAGATTTTGAGAAAATAGATTCCATACAGAAAGACAGCTTTTTGGGACTTTGTTTTATAATAAGTATAGATAATGTAACTTTATTTATTCTGTCGTCTATTTACCATCACTCAACCACCAACTATGTACACTTGTATGTATGTATGTATGATGTCCTTAGGCATATGAGTTGCCTGTTAGAGATCACTTACAGAGATAAGGCCGCCTTACACATTTTATTTTTAATTAATTATATTTATTTGTCAGTTTTAAGAACAGAAGTTAGAATAGAAATATTTTGCTATTATCCGCATTTGTTAAGAGAATCTACGAATGTTAAGTGTATTAAGCACGCAACGTTCACATACCGTATACATGCAGGACAAGTTACCACACGCATCACAAAATGCCGCAACCTCCAAACAAGCACCACATACACTCCCTACTACAATCTTATTTATTATCGTTTCGCCCTGAAACCGAAGCATCATCGGGAAGATTTATTTTTAATTATTTGTTTCTTTTGTATGTACTATTGTGTGTAATAAAGAGTTCTTATGATTTTCATCCCTCATTATATGTCCATACCGTGTTAATCTTGCACATAAAGTCTTGTCAAACCACACATCCACCTTAACATTCTCATCTCATTTGTACTCTTATTTCATCCGTCTTTTCTATTGCCCAACATTCTGATTTATACAATAACTACTAGAATATCATCTATAAATAGTACATAACGTTTAATTATGCAAACTAAATGTTTGAATAGGACGAGTATTATCTATGAACAACCTAAAATCACAATCTAACGTGTGTTTAGTGTATTAACGAGTTGTAAAGGGATTGGAGGTTGTTGTTGCCAGCCCGGTTTATCCGACAACTACGCGTTTAATTGCAACTTGGGTTGTCTTCTAGTATAGTAGTTAAATTTATCAAATAGAAAAGAAGGTAACTTGTTCGAAAACATGTTTTACAAACTGAGATTCTATTTCTTATTAGATTAATGTGGAGGAATATTAGTTTTGTCATTTCTAGCTACCTTATCTAGGCTTTTGAAATAATTATATAGTGTGACCTGTGTTCATCTCTGCTGAGTAGTGTTGTGTAGAGGTTCCTTAACGATGAAATAATATTTGAATTTTATAAAAGTACTAATATCTAAATTGTTATTTGTATAGAATGAATTACTGTCAAAACCGTTTCGCTCTTTTGACTGAAGCATCATTATGAGATAAGACTTAACGATAAAAAGCTTCGCGATTTTGTCGAAAAGCTTGCGACAAAATGGTAGCTATGTTTAATGCGGTATTTTCAAGTACACATATTTTATGAATTCTGCATCCCTAAATTATAATGGATAGTGTAACTTTTAACATAACATAAATTTCGTCTGATCGCGGACATCATAATTACTATTTTATGAAACTCCGCAAAATAAGGAATAATTCTGATTACTATGGTATTTTCAAGTATAAAGAATAGACCACCCTCTTTTCTTACCGAAGAGTCGTAAGAGGCGACTAAGGCAAGTGCCGTGTGGTATCCGGCTGCATAGAATAGACCACCCTCATTTCTTACCGAGGTGTCGTAAAAACCGACTAAGGTAAGTTGACGTCAGGCAGGCGGCCGGTCGTAAAATTCGTAGCCAAATCATATGACAACATGTTTGTAACATGTTGGTCGACCCCGCTCAAAGTGGAATAAGGGCAGGAGAATGATGATGTGGTATTTTCAAGTACAGGAGTTTTACAAATTCTGCATCTCTAAATTATAATGGATAGTAGCTTATAGCAGCTTAGCATTGCATAAATTTCAAAAATTATAATATTTACTCCGCAAAATAAGAAGTAATTCTGTAACTATTCGGATTTTTTTGATTTATAAAACTATTTGCTAAGTTTTCTGAGTCCCAGGATAGGAACAACAAGCTTATTTCGATCAGTAGGCAAATGAAAACATCCGTCACGCCACTTCACAATCAAGGTGGTCGCTGTCAAGGATTATACAATTAAATAGATGTGACACAGAACTCAACAGACTTCTATAAATAAAGCAGTTTTTTTATATAAAATTTTATAATTTTTAGGAAGCGATGCATTTTATACTAGAAATATTTATTTGTCAGTTTTAAGAACAGAAGTTAGAATAGAATTATTTTGCTATTATCCGCATTTGTTAAGAGAATCTACGAATGTTAAGTGTATCAAGTACGCAACGTTCACATACCGTATACATGCAGGACAAGTTACCACACGCATCACAAAATGCCGCCACCTCCAAACAAGCACCACATACACTCCCTACTCCAATCTTATTTATTATCGTTTCACCCCGAAACCGAAGCATCATCAGGAAGATAGGCTTCACGACAAAATCCTACAAATATTTTTTATTTCTTTCTCAAATAACTAGTCCAACAGCGTAAAAAATTGTTACAAATACACTAAACTAATCCCATGTGAGAATACGCTGTGAGAATATTTTCTAATTTCTAATATCTAATAACTAACTAATAACTTTTCAGGTGAATGTTTGTGTGTGTGTGTGTGTATTTGTACTACTATGGAGCACCATAAACTTCTGATTACCCGTTGATGCTCCAAAGGTTATCAGAAGTTTTAGTCTATAAGTATTCATATGATTTCATACAACTTAAATTAGAAAACGTAAATTTAAATTAGAGGTATAACAAAGTTTCCGTCTTTTACTCAAAGACTGAAAGAGATCCCTTTTAGTGAAAATTCCGCCTTTGTACGTACGCTATTTTGCTTTTTCTTTGTCTTGTCTGTACAATGAAGAAATAAAAATAATTAAACTGCCTACATATAATCTTAACAATTTTGTTATCATCTAACAACTCTGCGTAATTTTAATCTATGTACCAAAGAGCTTTAGCGGGATCTTTTGATGTAAAGTCGGCGCGTGCGCACGGAAATCTATCATAATATCATTATTATTTTCTAAGCGTTGAAAAAACGTGTGTTTTTAACCAATTTTCGAACACAATGAGATCGTGACTTGGCATATGTTGTAATAAAACGATAAGGTAGTTAGAAAAAGAACCTTTATAGGTCCTCGACTCGGATTACAGTCAAATGATTATCGATTAGTTGCACAGTTTGGCTAGGAGGGTTTCTGGCGCCGCCACAAATAATAAAAAAAACTATTAAATGCTAAAGAACTGTTAGATAGAATAACATATTTTATTACAGTTTGTATATTCTTTAATTTTTTTTGTTCCCTTGATAGTCACTAAATGTAAGAGAGGAGATAGTTTCAGTTAATAATTATTTAGATTATTTCAGAAATACTTCATAGATTAGGACGAGTAAAATATTTTTTGTAATAACGAATAAATTATATTGCGAAGCTGTACTTTGAATTAGAGAAATCTAGGTTACTATTCAATCTATAATTTACAATACACCATTTAACACAAAACACAACCAAAATAATCGTAAATTTGGCTTCTTATTGATTTAGGTTGCTTGAGTAAAATCCTCACACTTATAATATTTAACTTTAATTTTAGAGTGTACGGTAAGTAAACGACATTAATAAAAGAAAAAAACAATCCAATCACCTTATCTTGAACCATATCATAATTTACATGTTCCCAGATACAAAACACTTCACGCCCCTTCAAATTAAACAACACCAGTTAATCGTAACTTTTAAGTAGTCATGACTTTATTATTGTTTCATCACATGCGGGTTGGACTTTAAAGTTTTAAAATAGAGCAGAGAATATTATGAGTTTAAGTATATTTAAATGAATAGCACAATCAAAAAAAAAATTGTTTTGGACACCACTTACGTTTAGGATTTGACGCTCTAGCTGATAGGTCTCTTGAGGTGGCTGATGCATTAAATTCAAATTCAAAATATTATTTATTCAAGTCAATTTGTAAACAAGTGCTTTTGAATAGTTAACTTTGCTGCTGGTTTTCAAAGCCGTTCCTACCGAGAAGAGCCAGCAAGAAACTCGGCGGTTACTCTGTTTTATTTGCATTAAGTGTTCCTAATGTAATGGTAGAAACACCATGATATTTTAGCCGGAAGATTATCAGCATAGTCACTTTCGTAGATAGCAGTACCCATGAAAGTACTTTTAACATGAAGAAACCCTTTACTTTTTTCTATGATATTAATGAATTTGAAGTTAATTGTAATGTTTGATGAATTTGATTTGAAACTTTTAATTTATATGACTAATTTATTTAATTTATATTGTTACATAGTTGCACGCTATAAATAGCGTGCAACTATGTAACAATATAAATGGTGGTTTATGACTTTGTTTAGTCAATATTAAGATCATTTCAATGTTGTACGCATATTCTACAAATAAAGATAATTATTGTTTTTTATTATTATTAAAAAAAAATTAGGCTTAGGTTTGAGTTAGCTCGGGATTGGAGCTAGGAATTTATAATAATTGCAAAATTTTCGATTTCCCTTACGAAATTTTGATTAATCTAGATCTATTCTGATCTTTTCTGACTATCGATTCTGACAAGACTTGATTTGAATAAATTTTCTTGGTACATTTCTATAGTCGATTGTTTTGTACATTTCTCAAAGACATGCCTGAGATAGATGATGCCGTTATACAAAGACGGGGCGAAGAAATAGTGTAAGTTAATATAGACATTAGTTCTCAGAACATGTTCACGTCAGCATGATTGATTGACGAGCAAACTTACAATGACTAGGCATATCGGTTTACTTTGTTCATTAAAGGTCAAAAACAAAGCGATAACCGTGACAAATATCAATGTGTTAACGGTAATGGGTGTTCTTAGTTACTAAATGGTGATGAAAATATAGAATTCGCCCTATCCGAAGAACAAAGTCTCATCTCCAATATATGAGCATAGGAAATGTGACTTTGTTCTTCGGATAGGGCGAAGTAATTAAAAATATAGAGAAAGCTTAGTATTTGTCTTCAATTTGCCATGGTATTTTTATTTTAGGATAGACAATAATGTTGCGATTGACCAATGATACTGTAGTCATAATTAAATTTAATTCCTTAAATTTCAATTTAACTATATGGTAAAGTTAATAAAAGTGTCAGTGTGTGTGTATGCTCATGTGTTTTTAAGTAGATTATATAGCGGATTTTATAAGTTCCTCTGAATTACATTATAAATATATAAAATTTTGTTATAGGTTTTAGAAAATAAGTATTTTGTGTCTGGTATTTGTTTTAACACAAGGTTCAAGACGTTATTGCCCTAATACGATTGTACATAGTAATTGTACTATTGTATTGTTCTTGCTTCTTACTATTTAACAATCACCGGTGAACCATAATAAATAAAATAAAAAAATCACTGTCTGTATATAATATGCTTCTGGATAAGATGATTTCAAACTGCAATCAAACAGCACTTTATATAATCCGATTTATAAAACGAGTAAGTTGTCGCGTCGTTCGATTCCTATAGATATCGATCATTCAATGACGGTCCAATTACGATACAATACACGTCGTAAAATGGGCTTAGCTTTCTAAGCCCGCTTTCATATTTGTTCATAAAATATGCGTTAGTGATTAATTTTTTTTTGATTTATAGAAGCAGGCGTTACTTTGCGGAATTCCATATTACAAGCAATATACCAGAACTAACTACTTTGATATAATCCGCACGGGTTAAGTGAATGCATGCAAAGCCAATGTGTATGAAGCAGGCAAAATCTACGCACCTTATACATGCAGGACCAGCCACCACATGCACCCCAAGGCGCAATTCACCAGCAACAACGAACACAAAAGCAGCACACACACCCACCACCACAATCTCGACGATCGTTTCGCCCCGAAACCGAAGCATCATCAGGACGATAGGCTCCACGACAAAATCGTACTGCAGTACGATTTTTGTCGTGGACAAAAAAGACAATTTTGTGTCGTGGCTTTGCATGCATTCACTTAACCCGTGCGGATTATAGCAAAGTAGTAAGTTCTGTTATATTGCTTGTAATTTTTTTAATGTTTATTATTGACTTTTATTACTAAAATAATATAAAAATCTAAAAAACAATTTAAATTGAGATAAAATTGCATTCAAAGGGGATAAACCTTAAAATTCAAAAACCGCTTTTTTAATAGTGTCTTTAAAAATAAATTATCTTTGAGTTTCTAAATTATATTTATTGTTGTCTATATTTTTTTAATCTAGCTTAATATATATATAAATTACATTTATACGTACATATTTAATTGTACTATATGTACTTTATTAACTGTTGACGATTCTTATATTATTATAAGAATCGTGAACAATTCGTCGGTATATACATGATACAATCTTGTTTTTTAAATTTAATTTTATAAGTATATAAATCGAAGAAATGTAAATTTTGATCTTTATATTATATAAATTTTACTTTATATAAATTAATATTATCTACTCGCCCTACATGTAGTTAAAAAATTTATATTTTGTGCATCATGCTACTATAGACAATTTTAGCGACATTTTGTATGAAGAGTTATTCTGTTAGGATAACGTAATTTATGATATGTTATGTTATGATGACGATTGTTGAGTTTGTGATAGTGAACGCGTGTGGCGCTTGTGTATTGTAGTGGCGGTGGTGAAAGTTTGTGCATGTGTTTTTACAAATCCCGCATGTATCGGGTATGAAAAAACGGATAGTCTATACATTTAGCATTATAAATGTTTTCTGTTTACTTTATCCCGGATTGTAGTAAAATAATTTTACAATTGCTTCTAAATAGATCCGCATAGTAACGCATAATTCTATAAATTAGTAATTGAAAATATTTGCGACTGCAATGTGCTCTAGTTACTATCGGATCTGTCTTAACAGTATTATGTCTTGCCCTATGAGTGCTCGTTTAATTGTAAGAAACTGATTTACGGCGGTCCAAATCGGTTATCTAGTATCTATTTGCTTGCTCTCTCGTAATATATGGGAGCGCTGTAACCTATCCGCTTAAAGATTAAAACTCTCACTTCTGATTATAGGCTTGGGAATTTAAAAGTGCTTTCGACAGTGTGAAACATTATCTTTTATCATATTTATATAATTTTCTTTTACTTAGACTTTTCTTTAGTTTAATGTTTTAAACTCGTAACTTTTTTCTTCTTCTAAATTAGCTAAAAGTAATAATAAAATTATTTTGCTATAATCCGCGATACAGTAAATAGAAAATATATATAGTGCTAAATGTATAGTGGACTATACGTTTTTTCATACCTGTTACATGCAGGATTCGTAAAAAACATGTGCACAAACCTCCACCACTTCCACCACAATACACAAGCACTACACATGTGCACTATCACAAACTCAACAATCGTTTCGCCCCGCAACCGAAGCATCTTCAGGAGATAGACTTCACGACAAAATCGCAAAGCTTTGCGATTTTGTCGTGGAGTCCTGCATGTAGCAGGTATGAAAAAACGTATAGTCCACTATACATTTAGCACTATATATATTTTCTATTTACTGTATCGCGGATTATAGCAATATAATTTTATTATTACTTTTGTATTATGGATCTCCGCAAAGTAACGCCTAATTCTATAAATTATCTAAATTAGCTAATTAGTTCTCAGGCTTTAAAGTTAGAAACTTGCTCTTTGCCGTTATATCAAAGTAAGCATTTCTTTATTTAATACAGCCTTTTTTAACATTAACTATCCTTTCTTTACTTTTTACTACAATAGCAGTAATAGCGTCTGTTTCTAATTTCAATTGTTTTCTTTTAACTTTATATACGAGAGGAAGCCGATCTTCGTCTTCTTTAAAAGTATTTTGTAGTGCTTTAATTTGTATTTTTTTCTGTAGTAGTAACTGAACTTCGAGAAAACATTTATTCTTTTCTTTACTATTCGAGTTACGCATTTAGGAGGTGGATGAATTAAATATTTTTTTAAGAATGTGCTGATTAAAGTCTACTGCATTTTAAAGTTCTTAAGCTCGGTAAATATTGTAATAATGAAAAATACACTTTAATTAAATCAATAGTTCAGCTTCACAACTCTGTAAGCTCTTTTGAGACTTTAATTTCTCATTCAGGGTTATGACGACGTTAAGATGAAATAGATTACAACTCTTTTCTTCGCCCACCGAGTGATTTTTAGTTTTTTTATGAGGCCTATATTTAATGGTATTTTAATTGATTTTTGTCCGCCACTCTGGTAGACGTGTACTGAATTGGAGACCGCCCAAACGTGGTGTAGGACGTCCTCCGGCTAGATAGCATGTCATAGCATTATGTCTTATGGAATATTGCTGTGGGGTAAATGCGCGGATAGTGAAAAAATTTTCGTCTTACAAAAAGAGCCATACGTGGCATCTACAATTTAAGTCCGCGTGATTCCCTGCGAAAGAAGTTTAAGGAAATAGGTATTCTTACATTTGCTTCACAATATATTTTACACAATGTAATTTTTGTACATAAAAATATAAAGATACTATAAAACGATAGGTGATGTATATAATAGACAAAGTAGGAACCGACATAAGCTTGCGACTCCTGCTTTGCGCCTTGCAAATTGTTTGTGGGCTTGGGTATAAGAATCTATAATAAAATTCCGAAATCAATTTTGACCATTGCATTACAGCAGTTTAAAATCACTGTTAAAAAGAGGCTGATACAGAAAGCCTACTATACTGTTGAAGTTTACTTAGATGATAAGGATGTGTGGATATAGGTGCACTTCTACCCTGTACAAGACAGTAATAAATAAATGTAACTAGTTCTAAGATTTATATTTTAAAAAGAGCACCCGCCGAGTTTCTTGCTGGCTCTTCTCGGTAGGAACAGCTTTCCGAACCAGCAGTAAAGTTGACGATTCAAAAGCACTTGTTTACAAGTTTACTTGAATAAAGAATATTTTGAATTTGAATTTGAATTTAATGGATTGACCATATCCGCAGAATGGCTGGTATCGGTTGGAAACTAAGAGCTGAAGATCAAGCTCAGTCACATGGTATCGGAGAGATCTATGGTCAACAGTAGATAGAAACAGGTTGATGATGATGATGAATTGCCTGTTGACACAATTGACGCTATTAGAGCTGTTAAAAGACTGAAGTAACCGAAGCATTATTAGGAGATAGACTCTATGTCAAAATCGTAAAATGTTTTTTTTTCCAACTCTCGATGAACGAATAAATAAAGTGCCATCATAATCTAATATTTGTTTGCAGTTTGTGCAGTTTTATAAAAGCCTGTATGTGTAAAGTATGAGAAAGTAAGGCACATTACATTTGTATTATGGATCTCCGCAAAGTAACGCCTAATTCTATAAATTATGTGAGAACGTATTTTTCCAGTAAGATTAACATCTCACTTTTACTTTATACAGAGTTTGCTGAACTAATAAACACATTAATCAATAAAAACAAACTGTGTGTTCTCTTCACAGGCATTGGAAAGCATTTCGGCTTGCGGCGAACAGTATTTCACTTGGCAACGAAACAGCTTCGCCTGTTAAGATATATTGTATAAACAGTGTGAAATTTGAGAGTTTAACTGTACTAGCAACGGTTTTTCAAAACATATTCATCACCCGAATAAATAAAAGCAATAATTTAAATATATATTTTGTTTTTAGTAAAACTGTTATTATACAGGTGAATATTTGTGAGTGTGTAATAAAATGACTAGCGATAAATTTGTTAGTCTTCGTTTAACAACCAAGACTCTGATGGTTTAACAACTTTTTGACGAATTTTTCGTTCAAGTTGGTTTCAAATGTAATGAAATATAAAGATTTATTTATTTTAACGTATAAATAAGCGCCTTATTTTGTATATAACCATTTTGTGGTATTTTTAAATCAACTTATGAATGAGAATTGCTAATATATTCTATCCTGAAGTCATTACTTCAACACTTAAAAACCACAACTGTGAATGTGACACCCGTGCGTCGCCCGTTAACTCAAGTCTACATTTTAGATGGTTTGATCATATAATTTGAAAAAAAAATACAATTTTAACTTGGGAACCCGGATGGGTTCCATAGTAGTAAGATTTACCATATTAACGACGTGAAAATTTTATTTATTTTTTTAAGACTATTTTCCATGTATTTTATATACATTAGAAAAAATACGGGTTTTAAAAACTTTAAAACATATGTTGCGGCACTTATAAACAATTCAAAAAGATTTTAAAAAGAACTTAAAATCAATGTTATCACATCAACTGTACTTTACTTTAAACTAACGATCTCAAAGTACCGGTTTCAATGGGTGCCGTTTATTTTGTCGTGACATGAATGGTTTGCTTTAGAACGCAGTTATTTAATGCTTCGTCGCTTTTTAAAGAGTCGCGAACTCCTGTAGGACGCCATTTATGTGACTAAAAGTAGGGTTGAAGATAAAATCAGCCCTCTCTATTACGCTTGTTGGGTTTGTAATGAGAGGGAGAAGGCTGGGAATCGAATTGAATCGAAAATACGCAAGACAGAAATCGATTAAGATGTAAGGGTACACTTTTTCGTGGAAAAGAAAACAAACCTTTTTATTATCCGTTGAAATAAATATTGGTTTTCCAATAGAATTCAGTCAACATATTATAATATAAACATAATGATACAGTACAATTCGAGTCTACGCCTAATCTTATTTAGATGTGTTCAGTATTACATTAGACCTCATTAATTTCAATATATTATACTTATTATTAAAATAATAGACCACCCTCCTTTCTTACCGAGGTGTCGTAAGAGGTGACTAAGGTCTGTGCCGTGTGGTATCCGGCTGCATAGAATAGACCACCCTCATTTCTTACCGAGGTGTCGTAAGAGGCGACTAAGGTATGTGCCGTGTGGTATCCGGCTGGATAGAATAGACCACCCTCATTTCTTACCGAGGTGTCGTAAAAGGCGACTAAAATACGATTAAAGTAAGTTGACGTCAGGCAGGCGGCCGGTCGTAAAATACGTAGCCAAATCATGTGACAACTTGTTTGTAACATGTTGTGCCGACCCCACTTAGAGTGGGATAAGGGCAGGAGAATGATGATTATGCTTATTATTAAACAAAATCCCCGAAAGTCTATGTGTGACCAGTTTTCTCAAAATCTTCTAAGAAGAGTTTTCTACGGTTTTTTATTAACAGGTAGTGCCATTATTCCGGAAGGTTTAAGTTAATATTGACTGCTTTATGTAAATTAACTTGTGATATCGTGTGGTTGTAAAAAACTCGCCTGATGGAAGCTTTAATCGCGTGCGCCGCGAAAACTAGCAGAGATACACAAAAATAATGTACTAGAGAATTGTAGATTTACAAAAATACCACAAAAAAGTCCACGATAGCATGTCTCTATCGCTGATGGTTAACTCACAATAACTACTTTTATGTTTCAAATTTGAATTGCAGAAAAAATTGTATCAGGCTAATTACTACGCGGGCGAAGCCGCTGGCACAGCTTGTATAGGATAAACAAAACCTCTCTTTTCTTCGGGAATTGTTTCCTTCTTAAATAAACAAAGTGTATTTGGGGTATTTTTCTATTTGAGTTGCCGCGGAGCTTAAAATGATACGCGTATAATTAAGTAAAATGATTTATAGAAGCAGGCGTAACTTTGCGGAATTCCATATTACAGGCACTATAACAGAACTACCTTGCTATAATCCACACAGGACAAGTCAAGACACGCACCCCAAGGCGCCTCCACCAGAAACAATGCACACTAGCAGTACACACAACCACCTCCACGATAAAATCGCAATGCCAAAATGCCAAAATGTCAAATCGCAGTGGAGGCGCCTTGGGGTGCCTGTAGTGACTTGTCCTGTATGTGTAAATTTTGCCTGCTTCATACAGCTTTGCATGCATTCACTTAACCCGTGCGGATTATAGCGAGGTAGTTCTGTTATAGTGCCTATAACTAAGTCAGTCGCGCTTAAAACATAAATACGATGGGGAAGCAAGAACGATATAATTAAAATAATCTCGATAAACGGTCTCGATCTTATATAATAAATTAAACAAAAATATAATTTCCTAATCTCGAAGCATCCGAAGCGAAGTGTCGATGGCGTAGCGAATGGGCGGCTAGTAAAAAACGCACAATTCCAATTACGGGCACGAGATTGTATTCGATAGAGCGCTCGATTACTACAGTGGGTAATGCTCGAGCTGCCTTATTGTTTTTTTTTAGTTAAACGCGATAGAAAGCAAAGATATTAAGTTATAAGGAAAACGATTCGATAGATCTACAGTGTTTGTAATCGATAAAGTTAAGCTGACTTATGTAGAATCTTTTAACGATTTTAGGTTGGATATAGAAAAATATAGTTGTGATAGCCTAGCGGTGAGACCGTGCGACTCCTTCGAGGGGAACACGAGTTCAAACCCGGGAAGGTACCAACGAGTTTTTCTATTAAAACTCATGTGTCTAATTGGTAATTGCAATTTATCACACGCTGTTCGGCGAAGGAAAACATCGTGAGGAAACCTGTATATCTCTAGAGAATTCTGGAGATATGTGTAACCTATCAATCCGCATCTTAGCTCCAACCCTTCTCTTCAGAAACGGAGAGAGGAGGCCTATTCCCAGCAGTGGGATTGTAACAGGCCGCTACTTTACTTTATAGAAAAATAATATTTCACAAAGAGAGATGAGGGAGGGAAAGAGATATGGGAATAATAAAAATCTACAAGTGGATTCAGAAGAGTTTCTTTTTTGAGAGCATTCTAAATAAAGAGGAGATATAAAAAGTTGGTATTAAGCTGTATTTTTTTAAAGTGCGAGTTAGCTTTACTTGTCTTCGAATACTTATGCAAAAAGGTAAGTCCAGATATCTTACAACATTTTGTATTAGAAATATTCTGGAGATGTAGCACAGGAATTACGAGTATAAGACTATGCCGGTTTCCAGTCTGTCATGTGATAGTTGAGGATATGAGTTTGGATAGATTTTTTAAAAGTAAAATGAAAATATTAAATAGTAAGATTACTATATACGTGAAGCATATTATTTGCACCCGCTGATTACAAAAATTGCGCGGATGGAGTATGAAATTTTGGCACACGTACTTTTTGTGTAGGAGGAGTGCAGAACGCTAATATTTTTCAACAATAATGCTTATACAGTACTTTAAATCAATAAATAAAACATTACACACACTACCATGCATTTGACTTCCTGTTATTAAATTATTTATTTCGTTTATCATTTTGTCTATAGTCATAGAATGGTTATTGTACTTTAGTTTTTGACAGTAGAACCTTAAAAATGTTTGAACATTCTATTTATAATAATTTATATGAAATAACTTATAATTTAAAATTATTAAGGTTTAATTTCGATCACTGGACAATCACTAGTCAAAATAAGATCCTGTAAATATTTTAATTTACGATAAATTTTCATATATAGAATAATCATTTAAAATCTAACGCAATAATATTGGGTCTGTTAACGCAATGCTATTAATATTGAAGGGAAAAGTTGCGGTGCAAAAAGGGCTCATAAAACCTGGTGTTCCATCGGTTCGGAAACCACTTATAAAACTGTTACGATATGTTTTTGTTGATACTGCCGACCGCAAGATGCTTTGGAATGGATATAAAAAAGATGTTTTTACTGCTGCTACCAAAATCACTTCCGTAATTCTGTGTGTGTAACGTTATACTAGCCGTCATTCTTGACTTTTCTAGTAGGGTCGACTTTAGCGTTAAAATACCCTTATTATAGTACGCGGCAATAAATAGACTGGCACGTTGGCGCAGTGGGTAGTGACCCGGCCTTGAGCTCCGCGGTTCGCGGGGTCCATTCCCGCCGAAGGCCAACATTTTCTATAAACAATTTGTTGGTTCTTCGAGCCTGGGTGTGTATTTGTATTTAAGTATGTATTTAAAATTATATATGTAGTATATCTACCAGTTGTCCGTCACCCATAACAAGTATTAAGTTACTTACTTTGGGGATGGACAACCGTGTGTGTATATGTCCTACATATTTATTTATTATTTATTCATTTAAATAATGCACATTAAAGCTTAGAGAGAGAAAATCGGCTAGATTCTGCTTCATAAAGCATTGTCTCTGTCGAACAGACTGACGAACCCGTGCCAAACGTCACACACTAACTGAGTGACAGTGACAGCGCTCTACGAAACCGAACTGGCCGACTGTTTCGTTCTAAACATCGATGTGCATTATTTAATGCCGGGTACTATACGCACTTTATTGTTTTTTCCTATTCCCGAGCCAATTTTTATCCTGTTTTTCAACATGATATATAATGTCAAATTTCACTTAATTTCATCTATATTACTATGCTATCAAAAAGCATTATGTAGAGTTCGTTACGATACGCATCACATAAATAATGCATTGACATCGAAACCCCGACCTTTGACTGACGCATAAATAGATCGTAAATGTATTCAAGGTGCCACATACAATAAAACGTACAAACAAACGGTTATGTTAGTTAGTAATAGTAAATAACGACAGTCAATGTATTTAAAGTCAATTAATCATCTATACTAATATAACTTTGAAACTGTGATAGCCCAGAGGTGGAATCGTGCGACTCTCTCAAGAGTGTCACAGGTTCATACCCCAGACAGGCACCAATGAGACCACCCTCATTTCTTACCGAGGTGACGTAAAAGGCGACTAAGATAAATCGACTCGCCGTGTGGTATCCGGCTGATTAATTAGACCACCCTCATTTCTTACCGAGGTGTCGTAAAAGGCGACTAAGGTAAGTTGATCCACCGTGTGGTATCCAGTTGAGTAGAATAGACCACCCTCTTTCTTACCGAGGGGTCCTAAAATTCGATTAAGGTTAGTTGACGTCAGGTAGGCGGCCGGTCGTAGTATATGTAACCAACTCATGTAAAAACATGTTTGTAACATGTTGTCCCGACCCCACTTAGAGCGGGATAATGGCAGGAGAATGATGATGATGTCTAATTATAATCGCCATTTATCACACGGTTTTCAGTGATCGGTTACGATAATTATATCGCGATTTAAAAAAATCCTATATACTACTGTCTGTGCTTTGGGCTTTGCCGACGTAGAAATCAGGGTATTTAATTGAACTTTTGAACATAGAAGTAGTTATTGTGAGTTAACCGTGAGAGATAAAGACATGCTGTTCCGGAGTATTTTGTAGTATTTTTGTAGATCTACAATTTTATAGTACATTACTTTAGTGTACATCTGTTGGTTCACACGGCGCACGCGAATAAAGTTACCAACAGGCGAGGTTTCGTAAGAAGTTGCGTACGAATCGCACAACCTTTTATTATAAACCATACAAAAATTGGTTCAGTAGATTTTGAGAAAATCTATCACGTCCAGACAGACTGCTTTTGGGGACTTCATTTTATAATAATTATAGATAACTAACTGAAAATAGAAGCTCCCTGTTAGACATGATTCCCCTACACCGGATATGCAACGGGTACCTACTCCCTCTGCATTGATCTCACAAATAACCTAGTGCGCTTGCGCACTCCTAAACACATAACTCGCAAAACACCTCTTTTCTGTGTCCCTTTCAGTAAATCTGTGTTTGAAGGGAACTCGATAGTATGTCGACTGCTTATAGTCATGACCTATGAGGTTTGATGTATTTAATACCTCAAAGAAGTGTTTATTTATATATTTCATAATATGTGTTTCGAATTATATCATTACTTATAATTTAGTTTCAATAATTAAATTCTTAACTATTTGTTGTTTAATTGTTTGTGATTTGGCTAGTTATTTTACAACCGCCCGCCTGCCTGATGTCAACTTACCTTAGACGCCTTTTACGACACCTCGGTAAGAAATGAAAGAGGTCTATTCTACTCAGCCGGATACCGCACGGCACCATAATTAAATTTTTTTATTGAATGTTTTTAATTACTAAATAAATATTTTGTTAATAAATAGTTCAAGAGCAGTGGATTTTCTTAAAATATTAGGTCCTTACATATGAAATTGGCGTTTTCTATGGGAGGAACATAAAGTCGTTTTTTTTAAATGAAATATATTTAATTAATCAAAGTATGTACCATTGCTATGTATGCACTTTTGCCATCTCATAGGTATTTCATTGATCCCCTTACTAAAAAAACCATTCGGGCGAGAATTAATAAAATCTTTGAAGGCGGTTTGGACTGCCCCATCGGAGTTGAATTTTTTTCCTTGCAAGTAGTTATCCAAATTGCGAAAAAAATGGTAATCTGTTGGAGCAAGGTCCGGAGAGTACGGTGGATGTCTAAGACATTCTAATTGAAGCTCCTCTGATTTGGTAGCCGTCTGTTGTGCAGTGTGTGGTCTAGCGTTGTCCTGAAGCAGCAGTGGCCTAGAGCGATTGACCAGCCTCGGTTGTTTAGCAGCTAGCTTTTCCATCATGGTTTGCAGTTGCTGACAATAGATATCTGCCGTAATCGTCTGGCCAGATTTAAGAAAGCTGTAGTGAACGACACCGGCACTAGTCCACCAAACACTTACAAGCAACTTTTTTTTAGTCAATTTTCGCTTAGGGCAGGATTTGGCTGGTTCGCCAGGGTTCAGCCATTGCGATGAGCGCTTCCGATTATCGTAGAGGATCCACTTTTCATCACAGGTAATGATTCGATTTAAAATTCCTTCATTATTGTGCCGGTTGAGTAACGAAACGCAGCAGTCGACGCGCGTTTGTCGGTTTGCTTCACTCAATTCATGAGGTACCCACATTTCAAGCTTTTTCACCTTCCCAATTTGCTTGAAGTGGATTAGAATAGTTTTATCACTAACACCGGAGCCTGCAGCTAACTCGGACGTGGTTTGCGATGGATCCGCTTCCACAATAGCCTTCAATTCTTCATTATCAACTTTGGTCTCCGGCCGTGCACGAGGCTTGTTCTGCAGGTCGAAATTTCCAGAACGAAGACGTTGGAACCAAAAACGCACTGTGTTTTCTTTTGCGACACCGTCACCATACACATCATTAATCCTTCGAGCCGTTTCTGCAGCACTGGTGCCACGGTGGAACTCATACTCGTAACTAACGCGATATTTCATGTTTTACATTTTGTAAACAGAGTGACACAAAGAAAAAACAAAAGAAAAAAAACAAATGAATTAGGGGGTTTGAAACACAAATGCATGAGTAAATAGCTGTATGAATTTGAATTTGGAACTCCTAACCATAAAGGTAATATTTGAGATCAAAGTGGCCAGTACGACAAAACGCCAATTTCATATGTAAGGACCTAATATTATATTATGTATAAATTACATTTAAACCCCTTGACAATTTCAATTTCAACACCATTGTACGTTATTATATAATACTAGTCTGTACTTTTTAATTTCGTTTTATTTGTTTCACGTACAATAAAGAGATTTGCAATAACAACCTCTTAATTGGCCAATATTGCACCTTTAACTTCGTCAGAAAAGATAATTGCAATAATATACATATTTATTAAATCTATTTAATCTAAACTATTTAAATAACTTAATTTGAAATCACAAGCGCTGAAATACCACATTCCGTAGAAATTTACGTTATGATCCTACTAAATAGTCGAACGGAATATAAATTCGCTTCGAAACTGGCAACACTTGTATATTTACAGCTAAATTATGTGGTGTCTAATTCGAATTACTTTATGTAAGTAAATAAATAATTTAAAGCGGTTACCGTTGACAACTTACATGAAAATGTTACCGTGTTTGAAATTTGCCCTTCCCTTTACATTATGCAATATCGTTTGTAGAGAGTATATATTTGTATCTCAAAAACACAACGAAGAGTTCACTCTTTGAACTTATAAAGAAAACCAAAACAAGTTTCTGAAATATCAGGCTACTGCCTGATAAGTGCGAGGGCCTGCGTGTAAGCGAGGGTCTCGAGGCTAACCCTTTTGCCCAGGCAGTTCCTCGTAGGCTAGCCTGGTAAGTGGTCAGACCAATATAATTAAATACTATGTGTTCAGGGTCATACATACAGGGTCAGGCTTACCTTGAGGTGTACGCGCGGTACGGTCCTAGAAGAGTACCTCTTGAGATTTGAGATTATGTTAGTGTGTGTAATTGGTGGTTGGCGGCAAAAGTATAAGTCATATTCTATACAGTAGTCTAAAGTTTGTAACCACCTTTAAAGTCGTGTATACTTGTGTGTGCTCAAGCCTAAAGCTCCACGTACCAAATTAACACCGATGACGTCATCTCACACTATGGGCATTGTTCTAACCGCGCTAATTACCAGCTAATGCTGGGTCAATGACTACAGAGTGCGGCTAACGAGATGTCATCACTTGCATTTTGATTTCGAACTCAATTGGAATCTATTCTATTTAGGACTCTAAGGAGTTCATTTTAGTCTTAAACCTTACTGCTATTAAACTGCTTTCATTGTAAACAATTAAAAAACTCGGTAGCAAACTCTTTTTGTTTGTTTTTAAGATTCAGTTTCAATCCATCCATTTTTATAATTTCTAGTTTCAATGAAAATATACAAGGGATCAACTGAATGTAACTTAACTTTATTTATAGCAAATTACATATATTCCTGATATTCGTTAGGCACATTTCCTCTCACTCTGTGTGATAGCCCAGCGGTGAGACCGTGGGACTCTTTCGATGGGAACACGAGTTCAAACCCGAACAGGCACCAATGAGTTTTTCTATTAAAACTCATGTGCCTAATTGATAATTACAATTTATCACACGCTTTTCCGTGAAGGAAAACTTCGTGAGGAAACCTGCATATGTCTAGAGAATTCCGTTGATATGTGTAACCTACCAATCCGCATTGGAGCAGCGTGGTAGGTCTTAGTTCCAACCCTTGTCTCCAGAAACGGAGAGAGGAGGCCTCTTCCCAGCAGTGGGTAACAGGCCGCTACTTTACTTACTTTACTATGCAGGTTTCCTCACGATGTTTTCCTTAAACGGAAAGCGTATGGTAAATTGCATTTTATTAATCAGACACATAACTTTTTAGAAGAAAAATTAATTGGCTTGAACTCGTGATCCCTTCCAAAAAGTCCTACGGTCTCATCGTTGTGCTATCAGAGCTTATGTATTATTTATCTACTGTTAATAAAGCAAACAAATTCAGCCTTTTTCAAGGAATGGTATAGGTGGAGCTCCCTATTTGAAACTGAGATCCCTTGGTTAGTGTCACACTCTCTAGTCATTAAGCCGTCACAGGTATAAAGAAGGTGAGTGAATATAGAAGCAGGTGTTACTTTGCGGAATTCCATATTACAGAAACTATAGCAGAACTACTTTGCTATAATCCGCGTGTGTTAGCTAATGCATGCAATGCTAATTATATGAAGCAGGCAAAATTCACGTACCTTACACATGCCCGACAAATCACCACACGTATCCAAGACGCCTCCACCAGCAATAATGCACACAAGCAATACACACAACCACCACCAAAATCTCGATGATCGTTTCGCCCCGAAACCGAAGCATTATCAGGAGGATAGGCATTGCATGCATTCGCTTAACACACGCGGATTATAGCAAAGTAGTTCAGAAACTATTTCTGTGAGTGAATTAAATAATTTACACGCTCTAAACTTTAGATGATCATACTTTTAGATTAAGCTTTATTGAGAGCTTATCTCAAGTGAAAAATTCTATAATAAAACCGATCATATATTTTTAAGCTTCATTTTTAAAGCTTGAACACTTCTCTTACTAAGCTTTATTCAGCCAGTCGTCGAGACTCAAGATACGTAATTGAAATTGATTCAAGCTTACGTAGTAGTACAGTAGAATTAAACTTTCCTAGATAAGGCAAGTCCCAGTCTTAATGGAAGTAGGAGATATGGGGAGATCGTTAAAAAGTTTCCCTCTCAACAAATGTTCATCCCGTCTTAGGAATCCAGATTAAAAATTAGTTCTGGCTTTTGAGTCTTGAAATAAATTCTTGAAATTTTTTTAAAAAAAATCTGGTATATTCCGAGCTGTCTATCGTGAGCTAATGCTAGCTAATGCAAAAAGGACAACACGTAATGTGTGTAGACACCGACTTACACACATTATGTGTTTTAGGTTATTTCTGTCAATAACATTAATTATTCATACATATATAAATAAGTATAATTACGCTGTGTGGTATCCAGTAAAATAGAATAGACCACCCTCCGTTCTTACCGAGGCGTCGTAAAAGGTGACTAAGGTAAATTGACGTCAGGCAGGCGGCCGGTCGTAAAATAGGTAGCCAAACCATGTGACAACATGTTTGTAACATGTTGTGCCGACCCCCACTTAGAGTGGGATAAGGGCAAGAGAATGATGATGATAAATAAGTATAATTATTTATACTTAATGTAAAACAAAGTTCTCAAATGTCTGTTTGTATGTGATAGATTTTCGCAAAATCTACTGAACGGATTTTTGTACGATTTTTACTAAAAGAAAGATTCTTGAGAAAGGTTTAGGTTAATTCTTCATTATGGTTTTTATGTAATTGACTGAAATACCACGCGGGAAAAGACTTTTTGACACGCTGACTTGCATGTGGGTAAATCGCGTAACACAGCTCATACTTGAGGATATTGGAAGAGGAAATAGTTAACTAAGGAAAAGTAACGGCCTGTTACTATCCACTGCTGAACTTAGACCTCCTCTCCCCGAATTTTTGGAGAGAAGGGTTGAAGTTAGACCTATTACGCTGCTCCATTGCGGATCGGTAGATTACACATATCCCTAGAATTCTCTAGAGATATTAAGCTTTCCTTTGATTTCCTTCACTGAAAACATAAATTGCAATTATAAATTAGACACATAAGTCGTAAGAAAAACTCATTAGTACTGACACAGGGTTTGAACCCATGATCGTCTCTAGTCACACGGTCTCACCACTAGACTATTACAGCTTATTAGCAAATAGTGAATAATAAATATTATAATGAACCTTTTTCTTCAAAAGGAAAACAAAAGTATTGACGGTGACAAATAGTATATTTATATGCAAAACTATTAATATGCGAAATATTTACGCACTCCGGGGGGCTTGGACGGCCTCAATAGAAAACATAATTTATCCCTTGTACCTAAGTGCTGTGATTTAAACGATTCTAATCATTTACATTAACTGTGAAGCTATGAAATTGGATAGTTTATATGGCAAAATAAAGGTTATATAATTTATTCTTAATTAACTTTTCGATATTTCTCCTTTCACATTTTACAGGGTTTTAATTAACTACTATTACTACTTACTACTATTAGTCATTACTAAGAATAACACAATCTACTTTTAACATTACATAAATTTTATGGTTCATGTGTAGAAGCCGGCTATACTGACGTCTTATTATATCGAGTTAGTCCGATACGTTTTACCACGGCGGTATCGACATCTTAACATCAAACATCTTATGTACCAGGGTCATGGATGAGCTTGAATATAGTCGGGCTCACCCATTATAATAAGAGTAAGTCATAGTAAGTATAGCCAGTTTCTATACATTAACTATGAATACAAACAACGATAGTTGCAATTCAAAATTTCATAGATTTTCTTTAATCGTGCTGAATAACAAAATAATAATTTCATTACTTTTCCGCCGTGTGGTATCCGGCTGAGTAGAATAGACTACCCTCATTTCTTACTGAGGTGTCGTAAAAGGCTACTAAAGTAAGTTGACCCGCCGTGTAGTTACGGGTAAGTAGAGTAGACCATCCTTATTTTTTACCGAGGTGTCGTAAAAGGCGACTAAGATAAGTTGACGTCAGGCAGGTGGCAATAACTAGCCCAATCATCTAATAAAATGTTTAAAACATGTCGTGCCAAGAATGATAAATATTTTCATTACTTTTGTTGTTTTTTGCCAAATAATTGCCATTGCCGAGAACTGTGAGCAATACAAAATTCAACATAATCTAAAATTATTCCATTATTCATTTCATTCAACATCGCTTTGTAACTAGGCATAGTCGGAAAAAGAAACACCTATACCAAGAAACTAAACCGTTTCAAAAATCACCGACGATCGCATAGGTGACGCGGCAGAACAAAAGGGGCAAGAAAAACAAAGAAGTCATTAGCATGCGTGCCGTACTTGATGTCAGATCGGTATACTAACTGTACTAACTACGTACGTCTGATTAGCATCACTTGGGTAATTGTGAGAAGTGGGGCATTGCCTATGATTCTACATGTATAAAAAACTTATTTTAATGGGCCTGTTACTATCCAATTTCTGGGCAAGGGCCCCTCTTTGGAGAGAACTCCCTCTTTGAGAGTTTTGAACCACTTTTTTTATACAGGTAACAACCCCTTATGGTTGCCACTGCTCGACGGTGACAGGCGGCAGTTATGTTGGACTCGCACTTGAAGAACAGGGTTTCGTTTTAAACATTACCCCCATTTCTACCGACAGCAGCTCTCATCCCAAGTATCACCTCCTCCGGGTAGGGAACCCTCAAAAGAGAAGCCTCCCTTCGCTAACCAGTGCATTGGGATCACCAGATGCACCGAGCTAATTGTAGATAGCACATATCCACGAATTATCTCAAGAAGTAGCAATTTTGTTTACTATTGTAGCATTCTGGCCCGTTGGCGCTGTGGGCAGTGACCCTGCCTTCAGCTCCGTGGGTCGCGATCCCCCTCAAGGGCCAACATTTTCTATAAAAAAATTGTTGGTTCTTCGAGCCTGGGTGTGTACTTGTATTTAAGTATGTATTTAAACTTATATATGTAGTATATCTACCAGTTGTCCGTCATCGATAACACAAGTATTAAGTTTCTTACTTTGGGGACGGACGACCGTGTGTGTAAAATGTCCCATATATTTATTTATTTTATTCGAAAGTGATTAGAAAACGAATTACATACTTTACATTAATGTATTGGCTTTCAATTTTCCCTTTTAGACCTTATCTTTCTATAAAATCTGTTAGAGTTGCTGCTACTACTCTATCCACCCAAAAAACAGTATTTTCAAAATAATCTCATATCGATTGTCATTCCACAATTAAAATATCTCATTCTCTTGCGATATCGTCCCTTTTTTACCATTATTCTGTTACACTTTACTATTGTAGACACATTGAACGCTGACATTAGACTGACTAGAATAGGCCCGACTGGCTTATTTATAACCTTTGTTGTTTGCATTCCCGTTGCCGTTTTATGAAACAAATGACATTTGACTACTTCCGTCTCCCACAAATTATTAAATTATTCCTATTAATTATGTTTCTTATTACATAATCACATAATGGTAAATATATTTAAGAGTATTTATAGGCATATTTAACACAATATATATAACAGTTCCTCCTATTTTTGATATAATTATATGAAATTACACTTTAAAAAAGTGTAGTTTCAAGTGTAGTTTCATATTACACGAGCAGCGGATCCCAAAATTTACAATTTCGTCATCTACAAGTAGGCACATAAGTTTTAATGGAAAAGTCATTGGCGCCTGCCCAGGCTTTGAATCTATAATCCCTTGGTAAAAGTTGAATGATTTTTTTAAACATAAGTTAAGGCAAGCGCCTTGCTACGATCTCGCCTGATGGAAAGCGAAAGATGCAGCCTAAGGTGGACCGCGCTTGCCAATGTAGTGCCTATTCACTGTTCTTCTGGATTTAGCTAAATTATAAGCTATATATTATAAGTATAAAGTTGACTTGATTTAAGTCACAGTTATTAACTTATTATATGTTACTGAGATACTTAGAGTTAAACTTGTTTCGTACAATAAACCTTGATATTGTATTAATCTTGATTCTAGATTGGCACATCTATTGCCCCGGTATGAGACAGGTGTGACCGTTGTAAACGGTTATCGATAGTAATTGAACATTAATGTTACTTGTGATACACATAACTTAGACCCTAGTGTTTTGCTTTTTATTGACTCCATCGGAATTTCCCGGTGAAACATTAGTTATCACTTAAAAGGAAATATATAGACTTTTTATATTAATAAATTCCTGACTGTATTTCTATATATATTACTAGCTGACCCGGAAAACGTTGTTTTGCCATATAAATTATTTGTAGCGAATTTATATTGTACGTTATATTCTATTCTATTATTCTTCATCTACTTTATAAAAAAATATTAAGTTTGGACAACCCTTATCACTTAGGGGTATAAAAAATAGAGAGTAGCCGATTTTCAGACCTGCTGAATATGGACATAAAATTTCACAAAAAATATTCATGCCGTTTCGGAGGAGTATGATACCATTGTGACACGATAATTTTTTATATAAGGTTTTCATTTTTAATTATAACCCGATAAAGTTATAAAAGGTAGGAAATATCAGGGACTATGGGCATACAATCAGACTACGCTTTGTATATGGATTCTAACCATTCGGCTTTGGTCCAAATTGTAAAATTTGGGGTTGTATCATGCTGTTACTTTACTCTTTTTTACCTAATAATTTATTTTTTGTTAGATATAGTTGAGGTAAAAAAAAAGCTTTGTAATACTTACAATTCATTATACACAGTGTGTGCAGAAAATCACTAGGTTATAATTAGTATCACTTCTTTTCAAAACCGGAAGGAAGGATAGTAACAGGCCGTTACTTTTAGACTACGTGGTTCTTCTTCTAATTACTCCGTTATAATCTTATCTCTAAGAGAAACTTCAAGTATAGCCTTTTCTAAAGCTCGGTGAGCAACTTTGAATATGTAGATCAGACAGATGTCAGTGTTCACTATTCAGCGTTTCAGTGTGTGAGACATTATGTTAATGTAATTTAGTTCAAACATGGCAGGCCTATTGTCAAAATGAAAAGTTGCTTGATTAAGCTTGTACTTTGTGTACTTAGATAAAAAAAAAGAATAGCCTCATGGTGAATAATCTATATATTTTGATTTTAATAATACTAGCATAGTTCTTAAGTGCAGTTTTCTATTTTATATCCCACTTAAAGTCAAATGCTAACTCAGCATGTAGAATAAAAACAGCTAAATCAATTCAAATCAATTCAAAATAATCTTTATTCTACTGAGCTCTTCCAAGCACTTTTGAATCGTCAAGGATCAATATGATTAATGAAGTTACTACTGGTTGAGAAAGTTGCTCTTACCGAGAAGAAACCAGCAAGAAAATCGTCGGTAAATCTTTTAAATATTTTCAATTTTTCATACTTACTACTTTGCTTTACTAAATAATCTTCAATTTTGTATATTGCTTTACGAATAAGCATACACCTCTGCGGTTTTACTATCAGAAAAAATTACAGTAGGAAACAAATCAATCTCATCAGCGTGTTTTAAGGCATCTAAATTTGCAATGAGTTCCAACGTCATGATTGAAGCACAATTTCAACAAAATCAAAACAAAAGAATTCCGTTTGATTTCGACTAACATCGTAAAAAGCATTATCACATAAGGATCGTCATATGCTACGCACTGATAATGTTCCGACGACGAATCCTCATCAGAACAGCAGGCCTACCATGAGCTCTTATTGCGACTCAATTGAAGACGTAAACGACGACCGCGAACCGCTTTCTTTTCGTACCATGAAGTGTGAATTGCGTTGGGGTCGTAATGTTTGAAAAGGATAACGTTATATAAACTATAGATAACTCTGTCTCTTTTATTCACATGTTCTTAGGACGAATACCGAACGGTCATTCGGCAACGACTAAAAGTGTGCGTCTCTAAGACGTCATGGTTATGATAAAGGAAAAACAATTTCGTTTACGTCTTCAATTGAGTCGCAATTAGAGTTCAGTTCGCAGAGCCAAACCGCCTACAGCCCAAAGATTAATCGCTCGTCAAATTGTCAACGGGTCGTGTAAGTACACGACCTGTTGACGTATATCGCTGGTTACTGGATAACGGAATTAGCCTGAGCTTTAAACTTAAGCTGACGTTAGATGATACGATATGTCGTATAATATTTTATTTAACGACTTACGGTTTTGACTGACCCGTTGGTGAGGTTGGCAGTGACCCTGTCATCAGTTCTCCGGATAACAGATTCGATTCCCGCCGAGAGCCAAAATTTTTTACAAACAATTTGTTGGTTCTTCGAGTCTGTGTATGTATTTAAGGATGTAGTTAAAATTATATAAGTATATGTTTACCTGTTTTAAGTAGTAGCTTACTTTGGGGACGGACAGACGTAAGTGTAAGCTGTGTAAGTAAGCCAATATATTTTTTGTTAATATTTGTTTATTTATTATACAGTACATTTCCACTGACGCGTTTAAATCATTAAATTCAATTCAATTCAATTCAATTCAAGCCAATTGACAACAAGTTACCAACGTTGATTAACAGTTAGTCAGCGTAGTTAAGTCGGCGGTAATTCTTTAAATAAAAAGTTTAATTTACATTATTAAAACTGTCTTGGTGGAAAATAATTTTCAGCCCTAAACATTTTGATAATTTATTTGAATATTTGAAAGTCCAATATGCTTTATCTATTAGCATGCTTTTATTATTTTTTAATAAATTTCAAATAAGAAAGCATACACTAAGTAAGTACACATGAGTACATACTTTTAGCTTTAACCACACAAGATTTATATGTATGGACAGGGATACTACGTTCCCGTAAAGTTAAGTGTTAAAATATCCTCAATTACAGCACGGAAAAACAAACTTTCTAATTTTAAATAATTTATAGAATTAAGCGTTACTTTCCAGAGATCCATAAAACAAAAGTAAAAATAAAAATATTTTGCTATAATCCGCGATAAAGTAAATAGAAAATATGTAGGTATAATGTTAAATGTATAGTGGACTAAATCGCGGCAAAATCGCAGTCACAAAGCTTTTGCAATCTTGTCGTGGAGTTCTATGTGTGGCGTTGGTGGAGGTTGTTGCATGTGTTTTTACGAATCCTGCATGAATCGGGTATGAAAAAACGGATTGTCCACTTACTTATTTGTCCATACATTTGGCACTATATATATTTTCTATTTACTGTATCGCGGATTATAGCAAAATAATTTTATTATTACTTTTGTTTTATAGCACTAAAACCTGTTTAAACCTTTAAAAATGTCACCACGTGTAATAGCTATTTCTTACCGTTTATGAAGTATACACGGGCGTTCCTTTTCAATAGCACGTGTTTTATTAATGTTCCCCGCTGATTGGATAAATTTAATCCTACGCAGTAACATGAACTTCGATCAGAAATACTTAATGTTAGGTACAAATTCCTCATGATCTTTTCCTTTGGGAAGCATTTCCTTTGGGTGTCCAATATTTTAAGTATAATTTAATCTCTTCGACATGTCCAAGAGTGCCATATTAAAATGATATATTTTATACCTGCGATTTACTTTGCGCAAACTTAAGCGTTTAAGTAACCTCAACAATACAATATGTGTTTTGCTCTGTACCGATATATTTTTTTATTTTAAATGCTACGCTGTTATCTTAAATTATATTTTTAAGCTTGAATATTATGTCTTGCATAGATTAAGTAGAGTAGTATTAATGTAAATAGATAAATAAATATATGGGACACTTACACACGCGGTCGTCCATCCCTAAAGTAAATAAATTAATACTTGTGTTATGGGTGACGGACAACTGGTAAATATACTACGTATATAATTTTAAATACATACTTAAATACAAATATACACCCAGGTTCGAAGAACCAACAAATTGTTTGTAGAAAATTTTGGTCCTCGGCGGGAATCGAATCCGCGACCCGCGGAGCTGAAGGCAGGGTTACTACGCACTGCGCCAACGGGCCAATCAATCAAGCCATCTATGTCATGACATAGATTGACTTTTGTAAATTAAATCAATTCAATTGATATTTTTTAATAATCGTCTTAAGAGGTTACGAACGAAAGCCAAATAATGTAGTGACCATGAGGGAAATGATACAAAGAAGAGACGGAACCAACATCTTGATTTTCACAGTCTAATTTTTATCTAAGGAAATTACAAATAATGCAGAGCGCAGTAACATCAAATCATAATGAGCGAGCTCAAACTTGTTTTGCAACAAAATGCACAGACATGCCAACTTCCTCCGATACTATCCAATAAAACGACCGGATCAATAAAATGGTACATTAACATTTTTTCTTGTTACGCGTACGTGATTCATCCGGACGATTGGTAACCCACTTGCAAATGAGTACTAAGCATTCACTATTACAATAAAGATCGCCATATCAATGCCAATAACAACGAGGACGTCGACCTTAACTACATACGTGAGTTTAATAACTATGCATAACGTCTTACATCCAATATATTATCAGCCATCGAAGTAAAAGGAACGGCTAATAAACAAAGACCTCCCTACATACCTACAAATTCTAATGTGACTCACAAATATGTTCAAATAGAAAATATATAGGGGCCATCGAGAAATTGCCATTCGGATATCCACAATCGAATAGTATCGAGAAGTCGATTTATAACGCTTCTGAACGCTTCTAGGAACGCAAATACCGTCGTCTATTTGGATATATTGTATGTATTTGTAAATTTATACGTGACTCAAATTATGAGACGTTTAAGAAACGTGATATTATTTTAAACTCGATATAAAACTAATATAGAGTGTAACGTTCAAATAGATTTTTGAAATTCGAGATGTGAAATTGAATGTCGATAAAACTTTACATAAAAGTAAATCATATATATGGATAGGGGAACGTATGTAGTTGGACTGAACGTATGTAGATATCTGTTTGTGTTTATTGGTTTGTTAAAATGTAAATAAGATATTATCTGTAACGTTATCGGAAGAAATGAGCAACTGCAGTATTAATGACGAATATTGTGGTTGATAGAGGTCGGCAATGCCATCTTAAGAGTGGTAGTTTTCACGCTAAATCTCAAGGAATTACGAGTAGGAGCCTCAGTTTCACAGTCTAAAATGTTCTATGTATTGGGTATGTTGCTGGTGGATTGGATAAAGTTTCAGGTTTACATAAATAGTTTAAGCTGTTTATTTTCGGGTGAGTAATCAACTCACCCGAAAATAAATTAATATTAAAATATTAAATCATAATATTAGTGCAATACGAAACAAACACAGTTAGATGTGTGTTTAAATCTAGTAGCACATGAATAAATAAGCTATTGTGAAGAATCAAAATTTCTAAGGTCAAGGTTCTGCATGCACAACACAAAGCTGTGGTTCATTGATCTATGATTACTATTTAAAACGCGTGTAAAACTAAATGGTGTTGGTCTTATTAAAATTTTATACTCTTATGTTTTTGCAACATCTTATTTTGCTTACATTAATTACATTATTAAAACATTTTATGATAAACGTGTGCTACGAAGTTAATTAAAATGAACAGACAAATCCTCAGATAGTTACTAGTCTATAAACAACAACAAAATGACCAAATTCCATGTTCTTCAATTGTAATGTGAAAATTCCTATGGCAACATGTATATCGTATTGGTTATCGATTGACATTTAACATCACTATCTATTTAAGAGTGTGTTACACGCTGTTACGCTCCTTTATCGATAAATTGCAATTATTGTCCTATAAATGTGTTATGTCTTCACAGTTGGCGCCTATTATATTGTATTGATTACGTATTTGCATTACAACTCAACATTTTAACCTTTTAGAACATAAATAAAAAAATGGCGATTTATAGAAGTTACTTTGCGGAATTCCATATTACAGAAACTATAACAGAACTACTTTGCTATAATCCACACGGGTTAAGCGAATGAATGCAAAGCTAATGTGTATGAAGCAGGCAAATTCACATATCCTTACACATGCAGGACAAGTCATCACAATGTCCACGACCCTCCTCCTGATGATGCTTCGGTTTCGGGGCGGAACGATCGTCGATATTTTGGTGGTGGTTGTGTGCATTGTTGCTGGTGGAGGTGTCTTGGGATGCATGTGGTGACTTGCATGTGTTAGGTACGTGAATTTTGTCTGCTTCATAAACATTAGCTTTGCATGCATTCGCTTAACCCGTGAAATATATATTAGCAAAATAGTTCTGTTATAGTTTCTGTAAAAAAATGGTATCGGCGCATTAAGTTTTTGGATAGTACAACGGTACGGTGTTCAGATAGTGAAAAGCAACGGCCAGAAAGACCTCCTGGACTAGACACATAATAGGAAGCTTACCTTTTACTCAATAAGCAAGATTTGGTATCTAGTTTGGATAAAGCATAGACTTTTCGTCGGGTACGGTACAAAACGCTTCCTTTGACACCTACGATGCTATGAAAAAGCACAGCACTCGTGAATCACCTGATTTTTACTGGGTGTAGAATAAATTGCATAGACAACCGGTTTATTTCGATCCCTTAAGCGGTAAGTTCCGGTGTTCCTTAAGGTAAAGTCTTATCTTCATATCAATGACATTTTAAATACCGGTTGAGATCTTTTTCTAGTGTCTTCTACTGAACCCTTAGCTCTGAGTTCACGTTACTTTACCATCAACAGAAGACATAAATTTACAGGTTCATCACATAAATTCACATATTGATCCTTTATAAGGGTAAAATCTTCTAAAGGATACCGGTTTTTAGGGATGAGATCCGGTTTTGTTGGATTCCTACCCACTAAAACCCCCCTCGATGGTCAGCTTCCGCACTAGGACTCAGGCCCCGAGATCTCTAACGAACTGCAACGGGGACTTTCTAGTGCTATACCATCATGCTATTCAAAATAAAAAGAGATGATGAGATCAAATTTGTTCCATTGCCACCCTTTCAAAAATCACATTGAGTAAATATTGAACTACAGTACCGCGATCACGTGGAAAGGATGAAAAAGCTGGCGTATACAAAAATGAGATGAATGAATCAATGATCTCAATAGAGTGAATCTTGAAAAAAACTATTTTTCTGACCTTAATGCCTGGTAACGCACTTGTAACTCCTATGGGTTTTGCAAAAGATGTTGTAGCAGCGATTGTATATAGGGTAATCAGCTTGCTTGCACAATACAAAATACTACACTCGTACGCCAAAACAAGTTACTAAAAATATGAAACTTATCAGCCATTACTTCTAATGCATTTTATAAATAGTTTCCAACCATGTTTCACGTCACAGCCGCTTAACAGGCGTTATCAAAGCAACGCATAATGTGTTGGACGTGATTAATTCCTGCTCCCTTTGTGTCGCTAATTTAATTATCTATACGAATATAAATCACCGCAATTATTGCCGTTTGATTTATATAAACGCAACCATTAGTGTTCAGAACGCGTGAATTTCGCCTATATACGTCCAACCTAATTTATTTGTCATAAGTTTTCGTCTTGTTTTCTACTGTGATAATGAAATCGATGCTATTTTTAAATAAACTAGGTTCCGAAAATAGTTACAATCTTATAGAATGATATTGAGTATATCCCTCAAGATAATTACGTAATTTTACTATTCACAATTTTTAATTTAAATTTACATAAGATATATCAAGGGAGATTTATACATTTTTCTCTGTCCGTCGCGTCAGTTTACAGGGCATAAATTTCGTGTTTGACATTGACAAGAAACTAAATTTATATGTTATTTTTCATGTTAATTAAAAATGCAATATTCTCAAAATTCTCGGTAAGAAATGAGGGTGGTCTATTCTACTCAGCCGGATACCACACCCTGAATTGGTACCTAAAAATTATACCACTTTAAAGATATGGATTATAATAACATATAAAATATTGAAAAATCCAATTGTTTTATAAAAATAATTATAAAACTCTGTCTTAATTAACACTAGATTAACGCTACGTTATTAAAGGTAAAGTTGGTTTTATATAGTAGAGTTTAAATTTACTACATTACATATTAAGGTATTAAATATTTAGTATATGATATATAGATATGTTGATTTTCTCAAGTCAGCTTAAATTTTATTCAATTCAATATATTAATCTGCTATTTTAGACTTTAAAGTTCCTTGCTTGCTTGCAAAGTGGTACAATTTAATTGATACAGACCTGGGCTGTTGCAACAGGTTACAAGTTTTATTGCGTAGAACCTAATATGACGTTTTACGATGGTGCAGCGAGCGTGAAATTTATGAATCGGCCCGTAATTAATATTTGAATGGACCAGGATACGTTTATACGCTATATATCATCTCGGATATAATTTATCTAAATGCTGTTTCGCGTGATAAAATAAATACGCGTAAAATATTGTATCACAAAATACATTTACGAAACTTTATTAAAACTACTTATATAGTAGTTTTAATAAAGTTTCCTGTATTAATCTATGTCAATTAAAGTTGGAAAACGAAAAATAGAGCGCAGAATCTTTATGACCGCAAAATTTGCTGAGACCACTAAATGCAGATAGTATAATGCGAAATTCAAGCTAACATTAGAATCAGCAACATTGTCGATGACATCAAACGTGTAAAAGAGTATTGTGTACAAATTCTATCAGAGTCAGGAAGTAGAATCATTTTCGATGGTATTAAATGCAGAAAGTTTCGCACTGGAGAAACACTAGCTTCTAGGAACGTTATTTCATTTATACCTATGAAACCAAACACAACTAAAACTATAAAACTCTAGTCACTGAGTCCTATAAAGTTACTATAAAGTTAACTGAGCGCCTCAATTGCGTTGAATGTGTATAAAAATAAATCACGAACTTGAAAGACTAAGAAGTATATAACACAATGAAATCCTACCTAAAGACTAGAAAACATGGACATCTATCATTAGAAAAAGAAATTAAAAAGTTACTCTATTCAGAAAAACATTTTGAACACTTAATAGAGGTGCGCTTGAAGAGTATTGAAGAAAATTGTGTCTAAAATAAGGTTTTAACTTATGGGCAACAACAAAAACAATATACAGTTAATACTTTGGCATTTGATTAGATGAAATCAAAGTCTAAAAATTCAATGACTAAGCCAAACGTTACAGTTAAAGTTTCTTCTACTAATTAGATAACTTTAACAAGAACGAGTTCACCAATATTTCCGATCATCGATCAAAGAAGTCTAACACTAACTACCTACTTATCTTTCTGTAACCAGTTCCCTTCGCTAACTACCAAAAGTTTTGTACTGACTAAAGTTTCAACGCTGACATCTAACGATTCCAATTTCCAGAGCGGGTAAGTCAGCTGGCTTAGATTCCTTTACAGACTTATTGTAGTTTACTAAACCTCATGCTTATTTTTGGTACTTAATTATGTATGATTTTTGAAAATTTGTAGACATCCATAAATTTATGAACGCAGCGCAAGAAATATTGTGTATATTTCTTTTGCGCTTGTAACTGCTTATTAGAATATATTTCTTTTTAATTTAATTTACTATATTTTTATTTTAATGTTATTGTAAATTCTCTTTAAAACTTTTACGACCGATAAAAGTATAAATAATAGATATTGCCTTAGTATAGAAATGGTTATATTGATATTTAGATCATATTTGTTACCAAGAGAAACGCCAATCTTAAAAACCATTTTTTTGCAATAAAATTGATTTGATACGAGAAAAAATCTATTTTAACTCGACTTAAAAGTCAGTTTACCCTTCATGGTAATATGAATTAGTCATCAATATTACTGCATAATCGAAAGTTTAATTAATATAATTCTTCTAAACAAATAAATACCAGAACATACAACACAATTATACCCACTATCTTAACAAGAACAACATGCGTTCAACATTAACCAAATCCTTACCAAGAATCCGACAATGGAGTCAGAAATCCTGACTTGGACAATCCTAGTTTGTTACTTAGGCGCCGAGGGAGCCGCTAATCTGACAAGTAACAAAGAACAATACAGCCAGCGGCCATTGGATTTATTAAGGGACCACTGTCACTCTGCCGAGTAACTTTCAATTAGAAGCTGCCTCGGAATTAGAATCACAAAGAGCTCTCACCCTGCTTAATTAATGAAAACAAAGCATACATTGCTCCTTGACCGAAATATCCCAGAGGAACTGACTATAATAAAACAGCAATCTAACTCATAGATGGCGAACAAGTAGATAAATTGTGAGATGTTGCTAAAGGGTGGAACATAGTGATAGACAATTAGGGTATACCGAAATTAGCAAATTGAAACTAAGTGACTACGTGTGAGGAAAATGTGAATCTTGTTTATTTAAACACATTGTTGAATATTGAGATCACTTGGACCATAATCCAAATTAATGAGCGCCAAAATTTTTAGCAATAACAAACTCTAGCGAAGAATCCGCATAACATCTTAAGTATATAGTATAAACTATGAAATTACTTTACGTGACTCAACAAACACTTGGCTGCTTTTCTATATAAGCATATTTTTCTTTAAATAACAGCTATCTATCTATAAATAATGTTAAAAAGCTCTTGTCAAATAACTGTCGTATACATTATCCCTATCAGATTAGGTGATAGAGGCAAACACACAGATCGATACGCCCGTATATTTGAACGGCATCCGACCAGTTTCCGAGAACGTCATCGCTCCCGAGATCGAGTGCAGAACAAATAATAGATTCTTTGACCGGGACCAATATTTGAGATGTGAAAAAAGTCGATTTAAAAGGCACCGAGGCGATGTGATTTGAATAAACATTCTATGCATTACTGTTACGAGAAATCGAAACTCTTATCGGTACTGGGGATCAGTGTATTGGAACAATTCGATTCGATAGCTCGATATCGAGGAAGCTCTTCGTAACGCGTATAGAATGCACTTCGATTTAGAATTGACTTGTAGATTTATATGATTCTCATCCTCAGAGAGTTTATTTCAAAAGATTTAAATGTACTAACCAAATTAATATTGTTCTGTAAACCAGTCTAAAAAAAAGGTTTAAACTAGATGTAAGAAATATGCTTGTACGTAAAGCATATTAATTGAAGATTATTTGGATGATAAAAATGTCTGGATTTGAAAATCCTTTAAGTTTCATACAAGATAGCGGTTAAATAATGTATAATTGAATATATTTAAAAGATTAACCGAGTTTCTTGCTGGTTCTTCTCGGTAAGAGCAATATTCCAAACCAGTTGTCATTAATCATATTGATGGTTGACGATTCCAAAGTGTCTGAAATAGCATATTTGAATAATGATTATTTTGATTTGATTTGATTTGATTTGAACTTTCATGTAATCTCGTAATCTCGCACCCTCTTACTTTACTTTAAATTTTTATTTGTTTTAAGTCTAAACCTTTTTGCTACTGCGATACGTGAATTCAGAGTGCTTAAACTATTTCTATTGTATTCTTTTGTATTGTAATTAAAGCATTCATTCAATTTCCAAGGCGAGTTGTAGGCTATATCTTGACCAGGCAATAACATTATGATGTGCAAAGACTTTACGAGTGGGGGTAGTAAATAAAAATTATGACTATAGTGATCGCGGTAGATATAACTATGTCAGAAAATCGAATCCAATATAAGAGTTACTTGGTTTGAATCGAACGACCAGTGACCTATTCCTACCTCGGCGTCCCGAGGTGGTCTATGCTTATAATATATTAGCGGAAGGAGGGGGTCACTGTCTAGGGTGACACCGACCTGGAGGTGCTGCTCTCCTTGGTACAGGGTTGCAGTGGGCGGAGATGAAGGTGATTTGTAAACTATACCCTATCCCCGCCACCACTAGCGTGATGGAGCACGACCACCGCTCTCCCGTCACTATGCCATACCCATAACGGAATCCGTGATTGCATTTTAATTTACTGTGATCTAGAGTGTTACTTACTTATCAATTTAGTGAATATAAAACTCACTATGACGCTTATCAATTCATTCTTTCACCGTACGTAGAGGTATGGCCCAATCAACCAATTACAAAACTTGACAAAGAGGATTTAGTCCATTAGCTCATTGAAGGAAATTAACAATTGCTTCAACTCTAAATAGAGTCGTCAAGTTAATTCTGTCATGTCAGTTATCATTTGACTTTGTTCGTCGTTAAGAGGCCGAGTTGATTGACCTGCTTCTCAGCATTTATCTAGAATATTGAACGTGTTAATTGTTGGCCAATTGTGTTGTTACAACAGAGTTGTTTCAAGTGAGGAGTAAGTGCTATATTTAAATTTCATTGGCTCTTCATTAATAAATAAAAGCTTTCATTTAACTAGACATGTATGTATGCGAAGGTGGAATCTTGCGAAAGTTATATTTGACTCAGTTTCCGGTCTCCGATTGAGCTGAAATTGTACAAACTGTTAAAGTTCCGATGACAATCCTTGGTTATGATAAGCATGAATTGATTGCTCCAGGTGAGGGAACTCCTCAACAGTTAACAGTAGGGAAATGAAATTTTGTTAAATGCTTTTGTAACTGGATTTGATTTTAAATCAAATCAGAATAAACTTTATTCAAATAAGTTAAGCTTAAAGTAGCGGCCTGTTACAATCCCACTGCTGGGATTGTAACCGGCCGCTACTTTAAGCAAAATGTAATTGAAAATAATTTTGCATATTAAAATGTTGGAAAAAATATCACAGAGAGGAGTCAAACAAACAATTTTCAATATCCAACTATGCTTTCAGCGTAAAACTTCACAATGTTTTGTTCGTTGTTCGGAAACTATTCGCAAACATTTTGAACTAAAGCTGAAAGTTGAGATGTTGTAGGGAGTTTCATTACACTAATTCGTAGACAGATCCTGTATTACGTTAAAAAGGATTTTTTAAATAGTGGCTTCAACTCATTGTCATCATCATTCTTCTGCCTTTATCCCACTCTAAGTGGGGTCGGCACAACATGCTTTGATCATTTTTTTTATACAGGAAAAAACCCCTTATGGGTACCGCCGCCCGACGGGGACAGGCGGCGGTTATATCGGACTCGCACCGACTGAAGCGACCTGTGTGCTCCACCACGCTGCCGATGGCAAGGACAGGGTATCGTTGTATACATTGCCCTCATCTGTCGACTGCTCTGATCCCAGGGAACACCTCCTCTGGGTGGGGTTTGACTAGTTGATGAACAGCCGACTGCCTGACATTAACTTACCTTAGTCACCTCGGTAAAAAATGAGGGTGGTCTATTCTACTGAACCGAATACCACACGGCGGAACTTCAAATCATTGTCAATATATACAAATAAATATAACCCAATATTTACAGTAGTTTACAAAGTTTTACTTACCGTTTAGAGTAGTGTCATAATTATTTAATATTAAAAGCTACAGACAGACACACTTTTGCATTTAATATTAGTAAGAATCATATATCTGGGAAGTTTTCTTATATTGTGCGACGAAATCTTGAGTGACGGATTTCATAGGCCATTATCTTCGTCGAAAGTATAATTGAAGTTGATATCGTATAATATATTTGATGAAATACGTATATTTGACCAGAAGGACAAGCTCAGCAAAAGATCCGGATTCATTTTGTGTGCCTGGTGTTTTTTATATGATCTAATAATTTACATTTTCAAAATATTTAATCTAGCAAGATAAAGTCTTACAATATGGTCGCCAAGAGTAATCAAAGCTATAATACCGATTCTTTATGACTGAACTGGGACACTATTTCTATTTTATGTCAAAATATAGAAAAAAACACTATAAAAAAGCTTTTAAGCAATTTAGTATGAAAAGAAGCAAACATTATTTTAGTATCTATTTATGGAATTTCCTTTCTTCGCACATTTCACTTCACAATCATAAAAGCATTCAGACAATGTCAGATAAACATAGTTTATGGCTTGGCTGTATCGCGGAGTAAGCTTTGGATTTCCATATAAATCGTCTTGAAGATAATTCAGCGACGCAACGTCACGCCCTTAAGGTCTCCTCACATATTCAACAACTACGGAAGGTTATTTAAGTTCTGCATAGGTACTGTATCCCACTGCGCTAAACTCACCAGCTAGGCGATATTAATTTCTTCTACTTAAGGTGGAATTCCTCGAATTTTGCCGAACATTAAGGGTATTTGGTCTTTGAGTACCATTGTTATCGAAATAGATGTATTTATTATATGTTTACTCATTAAACGAACAAGTATACATTTTTAACTCCAGTTTATTACACGTGTTTGCAAGCCAAATCAATAGTGGGGGTTGAACTATTTGTATATAATATTGCTTGCGTGGGTGATGCATTGCTTTGCTATTTAGTTGTGGACTTTATCTCCTGACGATGCTTCGGTTACGGGACAATACGATCGATGAGATTATCGTTGTGAATTTGTGTAGTGTGCTTTTAGTGGTGGTGTCTTGTGATACGCGCGGTACCTAATTCTGCATGTATAAGGTAGGAGAACGGTTTTGCTTCCTACACTTAGCATTATATAGACGCCGTGTGGTATCCGGCAAAATAAAATAGACCACCCTCATTTCTTACCGAGGTGTCGTAAGAGGCGACTAAGGTATGTGCCGTGTGGTATCCGGCTGCATAGATTAGACTACCCTCATTTCTTACCGAGGTGTCGTAAGAGGCGACTAAGGTATGTGCCGTGTGGTATCCGGCTGTATAGAATAGACCACTCTCCTTTCTTACCGAGGTGTCGTAAGCGGCAACTAAGGTAAGTTGACGTCAGGCAGGCGGCTGGTCGTAAAATACGTAGCCAAATCATGTGACAACATGTTTGTAACATGCTGTGCCGACCCCACTTAGAGTGGGAAAAGGGCAGGAGAATGATGATGATGATGACTTAGCATTATATAGATTTTCTTAACAAACGCGGATCATAGCAAAATAATCATAACTTTTTTTACAACAAATACCTTTGTCGAAGCACCGGCGTAGATATTTTTTCCATAGGAAAGCGTAAAAATTTCAACTTGTTTAAAGTTTGTGCTTCTTGAGGAAAACCTCATTCTTGAAGAATGAGGTTTTTACTTTAGTAAGATAGTAGTAGTTGTGATAACCTAGTGGGTTCAACATGGGTTCAAACCAGGGCAGGCATCATTGAGTTTTTCTATTAAAACTTTTGTGTCTAATTGATAATTGCAATTTATCACACGCTTTTCGGTGAAGGAAAACATCGTGAGGAAACTTGCATATCTCTAAAGAATTCTAGGGATATGTGTAACCTAACAATCTGCAATGGAGCAGCGTGGTAGGTCTCAGCTCCAATCCTTCTCTCCAAAAAACTGAGAGAGAAGGCCTATTCCCAGCAGTGGGATATTAACAAGCAGTTACTTTAAAATAGTAGAAGCCAAAAAGGCTTGTTGGTTATAGAAAACAGTTTCGTTTTACACTAGACCCTATACGACCTAGACGATAGTATGTTTCTATCGTCTGAGTTGATTAACATAGAATCAAGTTTTTAAAATGGCGATTTAGGCTTAATTTTGGCTGGACCTTAAACGTGAGATTTCTGGTACTAACATTTACTGAATTTTTTCAAATGTGAACGTGATCATGATGATCTATTTTATTTTCAAATTGAGCCCGCTGTGAGAAGAAACCTTTTCCACTATTTGTATTTATAGGTCACATGCATTATGCATACCTAACTCGGGTCAAAATCAATCCGACAATATTTGACATAATGCATTCGGGCGGAACAGAATGTGACTGAGGAACCAAGTAGGGACAATATTTTATATTTACCTACTTGTATTATAATGAAAACAATATTATTTCGTTTTGTTGCAGTATATTCAAATTCAGATTCAAAATATACTTTATTCAAATTATCTTATATCGGTGCTTTTAAATCGTAAAATTGTAAAGATCTGGAAAATGCTCTCTTAGTGAGAAGAACCAGAAAAAACTCGCCCAGAAAAAAGACAATAAGGTTAGATGATAAAAGCGAATGACATTATATTGTTTTGTTGTAGTGCCGACAATATTTTAATGATAAAAGTGCCTGGATTTCAAAATCCTTTCAGCATCACACAAGACTGCGGTTTAATGATGTAAAATTAAAAGTGTTTAAAAGATTGACAGACGAGTTTCTTGCTGGTTCTTTTTGGAAAGAGCAACATTCCGAACCAGATGTAGCTTCAATAAATCGAATTGATCATTGACAATTTAATAGTGATTCAAAATTTTGAAAGAACTTATTTGAATAAAGATTATTTTGATTTGAGTTGATTTCATTTGATCTAGTCTATGCGTAGATGGTTGAACCTTTCGATTCTACTAATGTAGCTCCCAAATTTCATAAAGTGACTGTCTTGTGAACAGAATAATATGTAGACATCATCAAATTCAAATTCAAATTCAAAATATTATTTATTCAAGTAAACTCGGAAACTAGTGCTTTTGAATCGTCAACATCTACTGCTGGTTCGGAAATTGTGTTCGAAAATTCCTACCTAGAAGAGCCAGCAAGAAACTAGGCGGTTACTCTTTTCAAATAATAATTCTTATTACTAGTTATATATAGTTATTAATGTCTTGTACAGGGTTGAAGAGTAGTTATATCCACATCTTCTTATCGTCTAAGTAATCCTCAATAGTATAGTAGACTTTCTTTATGAGAATTTTATTAATAGTATTTTTGAACTGGTATGGTTAAAGTATATTGCGGAATTTACTAAAGAATCTTATACCCAAACCCACAAACGACTTATGTACTTTTGCAAGGCGCAAAGCACTTTATCTATTATATACATCGCCAATCTTTTTATAATTATGTTTATTCTTATGTACAAAAATTAAATTGCTAAAAATATCAGATATTTTTACTTATTTTTCGATCTTCGAAAAAATCTTCGTGGTAATTTACGACTTGTATATTACATATTTCTAGAATAAAGTAAACCTCATGGTTTTCTCACGAAAATTCATATGTATGTGCAAATATCAATTACTTTTCATATAACTCTACCAATATTTACACTATAAAGAAATGGTCAAACAAAAAATATTTGACATGTATTCGGCAATTAACGTTAGAAAGTCGAAAATATGAACGAAGGCGTAAAACAAATAAGTGTATAACACTGTTTACAAATGTTTAAAACTTTAAACGATTTCGCGGACAAACAACAAGAATTAGCGACATTATTTTATGTTTAAACAAGGCGTGAGAAACAAGAAAGTATTTGAGGTTAGTTTTCGAGCCTTTCAAAGTATTTACAGTCAAAATAATAGCTTGCTAACATGACAAACAGCTATGTCATCACGTAATTTATTAGGTAGGTATATATGTATTTAGGTTTAAAGCGTTACTTTGCGGAGTTCAATAATATAAAAATATTGATAATATTATTTTTCTATAATCAACGATGTCTTGTGGTATTCGGCCAAGTAGAATATACCACCCTCATTTCCGAGTCATTTCACCCGAGGTGTCGTAAAAGGCGACTAAGGTAAGTTGACGTCAGACCGGTCGTAGCCGATTCATGTGACACCATATTTGTAACATGTTGTGCCGACTCCACTTAGAGACTTGGACAAGGGCAGGAGGATGATGACGTTTTTTTAAAGTGAGGGTACGTTCGTAATTTTCTTTGATTGAATTTTCTTTAATTATCTTTTTTTTTAAGATTGCGGTGGGCTTAGTATTGTGGGTCAATGTGTAAGTATACTCACCTCGGTTGTATAGACGAAAAGCTTAGTACTTGAAATACTAACGGTAAAATACGTTGTTGAAGTTCCAAGCATTAAATCTTTTTTTTGCTTTGAGTCTAGAACAGTGGTCGGCAAACTTATTAGATAAAGAGCCAAATATGAACATTACAACAAAAAAAAAATTGGGAGCCAAATCTGCTTGCTTAGTAAACGGTTATTACACTAAATAAATAGTACACTAAATAAAACTTTTTACTCGAAATTAAACTCTATGTTCGTTACATATCTTTAGAACAATATAAAATTTTAAACAAAAGATTATACATTTCTATTAACAGATTTCTAGAAGAATTTCAATTTATCAAAATAAGATGTAATTTTTATCTTACGCCGTGCGGTATTCGGCACAATAGAAAAGACCACCCTCCTTTCTTACCGAGGTGTCGTAAGAGTCGACTAAGGTATGTGCCGTGTGGTATCCAGCTGCATAGAATATATCGCCCTCATTTTTTACCGAGGTGTCGTAAAAGGCGACTAAGGTAAGTTGACGTCAGACCGGTCGTAAAATACGTAGCCGAATCAATTGACACCATATTTGTAACATGTGGCGCCGACCCCACTTCGAGAGAGACCAGGGCAGGAGAATGATGATGATGATGATGTAATTTTTATCTTAGAAAGTTTTTTTTTATTTTAAAATATTATTGCGTCTTCCTTAGATATTTGTGCCAGAGTCGCATTTAAGGAGCCAGAGAGCCACATGCGACTCCGGAGCCGCACTTTGCCGACCACTGGTCTAGAGAAACGTGATATTAGGACGGTCTTCCCTTTAACACTTAAGTATTTTTGTCTTTACTTGGGTGTAAGATTCTATAAAACAAATCCGCAATTGATTTTTTTTCGGCACTAAGGCAGTTTAAAAACACTGTTCAAGAGAGGCTGATATAAAAAGCCCAGTATACTATTAAGGATTAAATAGATTATAAAAATGCGTAGTTATAGCTGCTCCTCTACCCTGCACAAGATAGTAATGTCCAAATGTAACTAGTTATAGGAATTATATTTGAAAAGAGCAATCGCCGAGTTTCTAGCTGGCTCTTCTCGGTAGGAACAGCTTTCCGAACCAGCGGTAGAGTTGATGATTCAAAAGCACTTGTTTACAAGTTTACTTGAATAAAGAATCAAAACAAAAATATGTCCGTAGAAACTATATCGATTTATACTACATACTAAGCAATAAAAACGGGCAAATTATCTGGAATTTGCATATTATGTTTATCACTGCGTTCATGTCGATTAAATCGTATCTGTGTAATATATTCGATACATTGGTGTATGTGGTCAAATATATAAACGTATTGTATACGAAAGAGGCGATGTATTGTTTGCGATTTGTAACTTTAGCTGTGATTCTGAAAGGAAGTGCACAGTACTCGGTGCAGGATAACGTTGCATTAGGCTTTATCAGACCCTTTTCTTGTATACGCTCCAGCGGACGCAGTTGCTAATCATTGGATCGGTCCTCCCTATAGATTGCTTAGTAGATAATACCGGGAGGGTCTCATATCCGGATACAGCATATAGAGATTAGGAGCAATTTGCTGAACGTTGCCAAAATCACTGGAAAGGGGATGGATATAATATTGATCATGAAGGGTCGGGTTTGTTTCTTTTAAGAAACAAACCCGACCCTCTGAAGTTACTGATTTTATTAGCAAAAACTGGCAACGAGAATTAAATAAACTGGAAATTTTATGTTTGATGACGTATTTTTTTCTACCTTTAATAAATGAAAAAATGTTTTCATCATCTTAATCCAGTAGAAATCAGCTGCTAGAAATAGAACTCTTCAAAATCGTCACGCTTGGATCCAATTTCTTGTGGCCATCCATCCATCTAGTAGAGGATCTAACAATCAGTTCTTCCTGCTATGTGCTACGCCCACTTTGTGATCTAGTACTAAATCAGTATTTTTAATTCTATGGATCTCTTCCGATTCAAGTAAAGACTCTCCTATCATTGTTTGCTTTATCGTCCGCTAAGTAACTATACCTGCTAACTTTACCTGTACTTATATGATAACATACCTTGTCGGGTAAAATAAAACGCTTTCAAGGCTGACCCGTTGGCGCGAGTGACCCTGTCTTCGGCTCCGTGGGTCGCGGGTTCGATTCCCGCCGAGAACCAACATTTTCTATTTATAATTTGTTGGTTCTTCGAGTCTGGGTTTATATATGTATTTAAGTAGTATTTAAAACTATATATGTAGTATATTTACGAGTTGTCCGTCACCCATAACACAAGTATTAAGTTACTTACTTTGGGGATGGACGACCGTGTGTGTAAATGTCCCATATATTTATTTATTATTCAATCTGGTAAGAAAAAATATTGATGAAATTTGGCACAATTACAACTTAAGCACCGGGATGACATATAAGAAAAAAAATACATTTTTCCTTCGTAAACTTGAAAAAAAATTATTGCATTATTAAGGGTACTGAAACACTTTAGCACGCGCAAACAAAGTTGCGGGCACCAATAATAAAATAATAAGTAATATTGTCAGGTGAAAAATGCTACGTCGAAAATTTAAGTTCATAAAATTGCATAGCTGTAAAAACATGTTTGCCCAAGTTTGCGCAAGTTAGCATCGAGTCCCGCCGTGAACGGTCTAGCTGCAGTCTGTTAGACTATTTATCAGCTGTTACCGGTCTATAAAGGAATTGAGATAAAATGAAGTGCAGTTCTGTTCGCGAACTGTGGAATTGCGCACTTTATTGGAGAGATAAAGAATTCTAGTTGAAAACTACGTACGTACAAATGAACTTTTCCCATATCGAAGGTAAAAGCGGTATTTTATAGTTAGTAATGAGTTTTCTACACACAATGAGATTTAATTTATTCATACTAATATAATATTATGGTCGCATCACACTATCACAGCTCTCCATAATTTGAAACGCCTTGCAATATATTGCTTGAGCCAGCCACAATAGTTGAGAGCTGTGACTATCAGCCTAAGCCAGGAGGCCACATCTTCGCTTCCGTACCGCCTACCGTGACGTCATCCCTACCGCGATATTACTGCTGACCTACCTCCAAGAAAGGGGATTTGATATAAGCAATAGCCAACCATTTCGGTGAGCTTTTTGTTACAGTAAAAGTATATAAGTTAAAACTCTGTTTGTTTTTTTATTATTAAAAGTTTTTAATCATCTTTCAATGTATAGTAAAGTAAGTAAAAGTAAAATTATTATTATACCCGGCATTAAATAATGCACATCGATGTTCAGAACGAAACAGCCGACCAGTTCAGTTTCGTAGAGCGCTGTCACTGTCATTCAGTATGTGACGTTTCACACTGTTTCGTCAGTCTGTGCGACAGAGAGAATGCTCTATGAATTAGAATCTAGCCTATTTTCTCTCTGTAAGCATGTGCATTATTTATTGCCGGATACTAAATGTATGTGAAGGTGAAATCTTGCAAGTTAAATTAATTTAAATTCTGGTCCTGATGATTAATGCACGTTTATGATAAGCATGCCCTGATGTTGCTCCAAGAATTGGCTCCAGATGAGGGAACTCCTCAACGGTTAGGGACGTGAAAACATGTCAAAAGCCTTTTTAAAAGCATTTATAACGACTTGTATCGTTTACCTTAACAAATATTTTACTGTATAATGTCATACAGTAAGTTATCATGGGTGAATAAAAGACAAGTTTCCTTTAAACTTTACACGCATTAATAACAATGGTTGAGGCAAGATTGCACTACAAATTGTTATTATTTTTAGCTTATAAACGGAGGGTTATATTATGGCGATTCTTATTGATTTAACTCGGCACAAGTTATTAGGACGGGGCGTGTATCGATCCTTCATATTTTATAACTATTGTTTTTAAACAATATTATGCCGTGTGTAATTAAACTTTCAGACAATCTTTAGATAGACCTAGCGGATGTTCCTGAAAGTTTGGTAGCGATCGGAGAATTTTTTTAACTATTAATGAACAGTGGACGTCAACAGAAGGTCTACACTCTACATTTAGCATAACATTTATTTTCTCCTATCACGGATTATAGCAGAATAATATTTTTATTATTTCTGTATTATGGACCTGCGCAAAGTAACGCCTAATTCTATTAATTTTCTATTAATTCTAAATAATTAATTCTAATTCTAAATATTATATAGAATATGTATATATATATATACATATATATATATATATATATATATATATATATATATATATATATATATATATTATACATTGCCTATAAGACTCTATAGTCTTTTATTAGCCTATGCTAATATAAAATAATAAGGAATATAGACATATTCCATATTCCAGAGCGGACAAGCCACAGTCCACAGTCCGTGATCGATAGTCCATAGTCTACTGTCCATTGTCATCTCAACACATCAAATCAAATTATAATATTATTTATACATATAATCATATATCAAGGATCAATATGATAAATGAAGCAACAACTGGTTCGGAATGTTGCTCTTACCGAGAAGAACCAGCAAGAAACTCGGCGGTCAATCTTTGAGCATTTTCAATTTTACATTATTATACCGCAGTTTTGTATGAAGCTGAAAGGATTTTCAAATTCAGGCATTTGTATCATAATCAAGTAATCTTCAATTATGTAATAGGCTTAACGTTTAAGCTCTTTTGAGCATTTCTTGCTCCAGTTAATATAAAAATCGATACTCTCATAACTTGGACGCATCATAATTCCTTTGTTACGGCAAATTTCATTGTTGCGATTCATTGAATCGTTTTTTTGAATCGAATCGTAAAGTGTTGAGTGCTATGAATGATTTATATTAGGCTTTGTGTCGTTTGGAGTGTGATTTTTATTTACCGCCCGCACTGTATTAAGTACGTGTAGATATGTCAAAATGTTTTGCCGATTCATGGGTGCGGTCAGGGAATTCGGAGAATATTAAGATAAAAAATATGAGCCTTGTCTTTGAGGAATTATTGAGCCATATGGTTTAATACTTAGAGCACGTTTTTCAACTAATAGTAAACAGGTTTGATTCGTTATAGGTAACTAATAATTCACGGGTCACGGATTCAAACCCCGTAAAGGCATCAATGAGTTTTTCTGTCTAAAATTTGTCTTATCGATAATTGTGATTTATCACACGCTTTTCGATGAAGGAAAACATCGTGAGGAGATCACATCTGTAGAGAATTCTGGGAATATGTGTAACCTATCAATCCGCAACGTGGTCTTAGCTCCAACCCTTCTCTCCAGGCCTATGCCTACTTTCTCCGTTTCTGTTCCGGGTTCTCACTGCTGGGCCTATGCCCATATTATAACAGGCCGCTACTTTACTTTACTTTTTTTTACTTAAGAATTTAGTTCTGCTAGATAAAGTTTAGGTAAAAAAATGCTTTATTGATGCTTACAATTTGTCATACATAGTATGTGCAGAAAACGCCAGGCATAATTAGTATCACTAAAGAGAATTTCTGACCACCAATTTTTGAATTTTTGACCCACCAATTTGCATTGAAGCAGCGTGGTGGATCCAAAATACATATGTTTCTGTTTAAGGATAGATTTAAGCTCAGCTCTGTGATAGTAACAAGCTGTTTACTTCCGCGGATCAGCTATAAGCACATTAAGCTCTTTAGCTTTCTCTAGTACTCCTTATTGTACTACTTAGTACTTATTATATACAAAACATGACTGAATTATATACAAAACATGACACATCACAGACATGTATTTCATTTTTTGTCCTTACACAGGGGTTTATTTTATCACAGGGTTGCTGCCTACCATGAGCATAAGCTATCCATAATACTTTATAGAATTAATTAAATTAGTAAGGTTTATTTTATAATGGGTGTAACTGGGTTTGCGGTTTCGCTCGAGTAGAAATCTATGTATTTAATTGAAACTTTGAAAATAAAAGTAGTTATTATGAGTTAACTATAAGAGATAGAAACATACTGTCGCGGACTTTTTTTAGATCTACTACTCTCTAGTACATTACTTAAATGTATCTCTGTTGTTTACGCGGCGCACGCGACTAAAGCTCCCTGTAAGCGATTTTTTTAAAAACTGCGTGACCTTTTTAACGTAATTTACATAAAACCATAATGCACTATTACCTTTTTTTCGCGAAGAGGAAGAATCCCTGAGGGACACCTACCAGCCCGTACTGGTAGGAAGTGTCCGACTCGCACGAACTAAATAACCTCTTTCACTTGCAGCCAGCACGGAACCGCTGTGTTCGTGCTGACCGTTTCTTTAAATTTTGTCACCTTTTTCCTCTTTTCTCTTCTGCTCTCTTTTAATCATAATTTTCTTTATAATGGTCGAATGGTTTTGCCACTCCTCTTAACCTAAACCTTCTAAAAGAATTGCACTTATCTTCTAGTATACAAATATCGGTTCAGTATATTTTGAGAAAATCAATGACATACAGACAGACAGCTTTTGGGGACTTTGTTTTATAATAAGTACAGACATCTGTAGATGATTGTGATACGTAATAAACTTATTTCCAATTATTACGAATTAGGCTTTACAACGAGCTGGTAGGATTGGCATACTAATAAACAGACTAAAACGTACTTCGCCGTTACACCCCAGTATACATCAGATGAAACGCAAAAAACATCTAAAAATGAACATGTTAAACACAAGAGATACATTAGAGTAACTCGTAGGTTATTAAACACAAAGGGTTTAACTTGATCGATGCGAGTGATCTGACATAGGGTTAAATACGGACACCTCGAAATTTTATATTTTAGGATATTAATATTTGTTATTTAACCTAATACTTATACTATACATATATACTTTAACCTAACACTACAAGTATTGACGGATTTTAAATAGTTAAATGTCATGTACCGGTCTACGAATCCGGCATTTGACATTCATAAGGTGTGAACAAGGACCTTTTTAGCATTAGATAGATTTTCTCTAATCGCGGATTATAGCAAAATAATACTTCGATTACTTATGTATTATGGACCGCAAAATAACGCCTAATTCTATAAATTAGTGAATTGTTGTTTATTGTTTCTTCAGTTGTTATTTTAAACAGGTAGCCATTTATAAGTCAGAGACATATTTAAGTTTATTGTTGGTATTGGATATGTTTGCCACACTCCTGATGGCGTGAAGACTAGTCAGAACAAAAACATTAGCTCACGTAACACGACAACATTGTCTGATCTTACAGAAGATACCCTTAGCCTTAAAGGTTTTGCTCGGCCCATCAGAGACGCTGTGAGGCGGTAAAAGCAAAAAGTTATAAGATGGTATTACAGAAACAAATAATTACAAATTTTAGGTGTCAAAGATCACTTCAAGTGATCGCTAGCGGGTAACCTAATGCCTATGAACGTTATCTAAATATGTGGTTATATATTTGGTTGTCTTAAGGACAACAAATATATCAATTGACATACAATATAACATACATAAAAAGAGCGTAAATTACACAAATAGGAAACATACGTAAATTTATACCAATAAAAAATGAATGAAAACCAACGATGAAATAACGATTTAAAACAGTAATAACATACCAAAAAAAACAGTTTTATAAATTATCTTACATAATATAATGGCGTGGTACACCTTGTCGCGTATTACCTGGAAAAGAAATAACATAATTAGCTTTATAAATAGCCTACTTAATACAATATCATGGTACACCTAGTTAGAGGCTATTATCACAATACTAATCGATTTGAACCCTACCATTGTAGAAATCCATCCGTTCAACCATTTTATTTTATTGTACTTGCCCACACTATTCATTTAGACCCCCAACTATTATGTCAAAATCGATTTTCATCTTACGAAAACACTATTACAAGGACACAAAGTTCAAAATCCGCTAAAGGAAGTGTTATTTAATTTTATTATAGCAACTTATAGCACAACGAAAGTTTGTTAGCTTCGATTATTGTTGTTAATTTAGGAAAATGTAGTCATTTGTAAAAACATTGTATACGTTCCCACGGATAGATTATTAAAATAAATTGACTTCGATTAAGCTAAGCTTTCATTACACCCATTAGAATATTTAAACAATATGTTAAATTAATCCTATTTTCCAAACATTTATAAATTTGAACCCATCTTTTAAGCTACTCGATTCACTACAGCCAGCAGTAGAGTTGACGATTCAAAAGCACTTGTTTACAAGTTTACTTGAATAAAATTTAAATTTTACCTATGCACCATTTTACTTTAGCGTATCTAAAAAAATCTACAGGCGTGTAAAGGACTAAATATACTCGCAATTTAAAAGCGTTTTACAATATCCTCGAATGTAATTTTTGTTTCTCCTGTTCTTTAAGGAAAAACTGGACTTTTATCCTTTATCGCATATTTAGTATAAAAGTGACCTAATTCAAAAAAGTTGTTCTGTTGCAAATTGCAATAAAGTGTAGCGTAGCGCCTACAAAACTGGTGAGTTTTAAAAGACCCATAACTTTGAAGAGCAAGGTATTTTTTGTTTTTTAATAGTTCATAGAGTAATATCATAAGATGGCATTGAAATAAAGATTACAATGTATCTAACTCGATTAAGCCTAGTTTTAAAGTCAATCAATTAAGCCTAATATTTAATTCAATTCAATCAAAATATTCTTTATTCAAGTAAACTTGTAAACAAGTGCTTTTGAATCGTCAACATCTACTGCTGGTTCGGAAAGCTGTTCCCTCCAAGAAGAGCCAGCAAAAAACTCGGCGGTTGGCCGTTTTAAAGAATAATTCTTATTATTAGTTACATATAGTTATTAATGTTTTGTACAGGGTCGAAGAGTAGCGATATAAGTTAATATTGGCTCAATCTTCAATTGTACCAAATTATGTCAATATTGCTGTAGCAGATTTGTCTTCAAAACGTTACAGATAGACAGACATCATAAGAACTGGGAGACTGTCACATTTATTATATTAGTGCCCATATATTGTATGTCGTAAAATGCAGCGGTAACTTATAAGAGTCGATAATTGTTTCTTACTTAATTCATAAAAATATAGTCATTTCAATAAACATGGTAAACGGTTCCTACAGATTATAATAAATTGAATTCGATTAAGCTAAACGTTCATCACACTCATTAGAATATTTTTGTAATGGGGTATAAATTGTATTTTAAAATTATTAGACATTTGAAATATTATCCATTAAAATTGAAATATTGTCGAAAAAAATTAAACCAGCGTGTGGTATCCGGCTGAGTAGAATAGACCACCCTCATTTTTGACAGAGGTGTTGTAAAAGGCGACTAAGGTAAGTTGACGTCAGGCAGGCCGCCGGTCCTAAAATACGTAGCCAAATCATTCAACATGTTTAAAATGTTGTGTCGACTCTCAGATTGGGATAAGGGTAGGAAAATAATATTAAAGAAATAATTTATAGAATAAGGCGTTACTTTGCGGAGATCCATAATACAAAAGTAATAATAAAATTATTTTGCTATAATCCGCGATACATTACATAGAAAATATATATAGTGCTAAATGTATAGTGGACTATCCGTTTTTTCATACCCGATACGAATTAATCTTAAATGAATTTTTATATGAATTTTTAAATACTTAGTAATTTTAATATTTAATAAATTTAATTTCAATTTTTTTTTTTACGTAACTTAATTCAGCTGAGTGGTGACCACCCTAATTTCTTACCGAGGTATCGTAAAATGCCACCACTGTGTGATATCCGGCTGAGTAGAATAGACCACCCTCATTTTTTACCGAGGTATCGTAACAGGCGACTTTTTTTTTTTTTTTTTTTTTTTTTTTTTTTTTTTCCAATTTTGAGTGGTTCTCAGATGTTGTATTTTTAGCCACTGACGAGAAACGCCGAACATCGTGGCCAAACTCGTCGCAGGTCAAGGGTTGTGGCTTCCGCTATTAGATACGTCCACCACCGCCCTGCCTGCAAGCATATAGTGTTTCACAGTTATTTCTTACTACTACTTATACTAATTAAATAATAACAAACAAACATAAATCTTTCTTATTCTAAGTAATTTTAAAAGGTAAGTATAAAGGTAAAGATAAAGGTAAGTAATTAAAAAGGGTAGATATAAGGGGGATAAATGTTTTGTGTTTTATGTGGTGTGTTGTGCCTGTAAAGTGTTGTTGAACTGTTTTAGGTTGTTGATGATGTGGCTAATGAATCTTATTAAAGATTCAATAGCCACGTGTGACCCTAACATGTGTGTAATGGTGTATGGTGATACGCGGAGGTATCTGCACAGGCTCTCATGCTCGAATCTCTGTTGGGAGAACTCTGGACATTCTCCCATCAGATGCTCGAACGTCTGTCTTGTGCGATTATCGCAAGGGCAGACGTCCGAGTCGGCAATTTTGAGTCTGTGCAAATACACCCGGTGGTATGCATGTCCGGTGAGATATTGGGTGAGTTGAAATGTATGTTTGGTGTGTGTGTATAGTTGTTTAATGTTTTTGAGTGTCGGGAGTAGAGTACGTGTCCGGACGCCCTGAGCCGCGCTGCTGTATCGTGATTCCCAGACACGGAGGGCGTCTCGGCGCGCTCGCATCCTGACAAGGCTCCGAGGAAAGAAGGCATAGGATGGCGATCGGTGCAAGGCGGTCCCTAGTTTGGCGGCAGCGTCTGCCGCTTCGTTTCCCGCTATCCCGATGTGCGCCTTGACCCACGCGAACTGGATGTTGTTAACAGCCGCACGTATCAGACGCTGGATATGTGCAACCAAGGGGTGTGTATTGCTTCTGTCCCCCAGTGCCTCCAGGGCTGCCCTGGAGTCACTGAGGATCCAGAAGGCTTTTTGTGCTCCGATGTTGTTGGAGAGGGAGTTGGCTCTGGCGCAAGCCTCCCTGATGGCGAGCAGTTCAGCCTGGAAGACAGAGCAGCAGTCGTGTAGCTTGTACTTTTTGGTCTCTCGGATACGAGAGCCCTCAAAAAGCACATAAGCCGCGCCTACTGCTCCATTTTCCTGCTTACTGCCATCCGTGTAAATGAGTGTATTGTGTTGTGTGGTGTGTAAGTGTTCAAGTTCGGTGTTACTGATGGTGTGGTGCTTGATGGCCACTCTATTGGCCGGGTGTAGAAGTTCGTGTGGTGGAGTGCGAGTTTCCATCGGAATATTCGACGGAAGAAAATTCGCACGCCGTGTGAGTGTGGTGTGTTCTATTGTATGTACCTCCTGAACTTTTAAATCCAGTGGGGTGAATTGTGCCAACGCGATCGCCGCGTTGGTGGATATGGTGTGAAACCCCTTGATAGCTTTAATGGCAAAGCCGCGCTGCAGACCCAGCAGCTTCTTCCTGATGCCCACCCTTCCCGCTACATGTCCCCATATACCGGAGGCGTACGTCACCGTTGGCTCGATGACCTGTCGGTATATGGTTTGAACATTCTCGGCGTGAACGCCCCAGGTGGGTCGGCAAAAGAGACAAAGCCTACCGAATATGCGCGAAGCCTTGCCAATCACATACCTAACGTGGCTATTGAACGACAGCTTATCATCTATCACGACCCCCAGATATCTGAACTCTCGATCGAAGGTGAGTGGCTGTCCATCCATCTCGATCTGTGCTTCCCGTGCCCTGCCAGTGAAGGCGACCATTTTGGTCTTAGAGGGTCCAAACGTAAGTTTGACTCCTCTCCCCCACTCGACAATGGCCCGTAGAGCACTCGAGGTCAGACTCTGGAGATCGGAAAGACGGCGCGCATGAGTAATCAAGAGCACATCGTCGGCAAACGCTTGCAAATGACATCCCCTAGGTAGCTGCATATTCAGGAGATCGTCCAATATAATATTCCACAATACGGGACCGCAGGCCGACCCCTGAATGCATCCTTTGGTCATGGTTTTAGTGACCTTCACGCCGGCGTATTCTATCATAACAGATCTTGCATTCAGGTAGTCGGCTACGAGCCCGTATATGTTTCGGGGGCACCCCGAAGAACGTAATCTTTGCAGCAAAGCGGGCCACCAGGCATTGTTAAAGGCAGCTTCAATGTCGAGAGATACGCCGATGACTAGTTCCCTACCTGCCTTGGCTCGTTTTATTTCCTTCAGGGCTGCGTCGATCGCCATCACGGTGTTGGTTTGCTCCTTGAACCCGTACTGTGTTGAGTTGTATTGTTTATTTTTGTGCAGTGTATATGCTATTCGTTTGATGAAGAGTTTTTCGAGAAGTTTCCCAAACACCGGTATAAGGCCTATGGGCCTGTGAGCTCCTAATGAGGAATAATCTTCTTTGCCGGGTTTGGGGATGATCTTGACGAGGGCGGTCTTCCACTCGCTGGGGAAATGATGGAGTGCGAGGCATCTATTTAATATGTCTGTCATCAATTTTGGGTAAAGCGCGACAAATTGATAGCAGATGTCGGATGTAAGATTATCGAGTCCGGGGGCTTTCTTATGGTTCATGGCCTTGAGAACCTCAAGTACCTCCTCCTCAGCGAATGGAGGATCGTCCTCTGTATCAGGAGTGTTGTGTGTGTCGTTTCTGAGTGCGGTATGTTTTGGTAGTGTGTCGTGTGTAACTGTATCGTCAGGGAAGAAGTACAGGCGACTAGGGTAAGTTGATCCGCCGTGTTTATCGGACGCCCACCTTATAAGGTCGATGCACCTGGTGCTCTCGACGCATCAATTAGGGGAGGATGGGGCCACTTTTAGAGAGGCCCCGACCCAGAGGTGGCGCACTCTGGGGTTCAGAGAGAGAGCTGCTGGCGGGGATGGGGGTAATGTGTCCAAACGCACCCTGTCCCCGCCACCAGCACTGTGGTGGAGCACTGTCAGATCCCATAATGGGTTATCCTAATAATAATAAAAAAGTTGATCCGCCGTGATATATACGACGCCGTAGAATAGACCGTCCTTTTCTTACCGAGGTGTCGTAACAAGCGACTAAGGAAAGTTGATCCACTGTGTTGGTTGAGTAGGATAGACCATCCTCATTTGTTACCAAGGTGTCATAAAAGGCGAAGGTCAGCATTTATATTGCAGTATTAGCAATTATAAAAAAACCTATTATAATAATAAATTACTAAAGGTGTTCGAGACAGAGCCGTATGAATTATGTCCCGCCCAATTAGCCATACTCAATTAAAAACAAAATATGGACCACCCGAAGTGACTTTCACTATTACGGCTATTATTTTTATACCCTATAAAGACTAGGGCGTCATTGGCAGGGAAAAAAAGGAAAAAATTCCACCAATAATAAAATTATCGGGGTACCGCCGGCTATTAAATGCAGACCGTCCGTGAAATACGGATAGCCCGAGAACGGTTGCGGTTTTATTGTCCAGCGGAAGCGGGTGGATTTTTTTAATACTTTAGTTTGCAGACGCGTTAGTATTTTGCCGGAAATAGAATAGAAGAAAGAATAGAAATGACAAATCATTTATAGATAAATATGTCTTCTTTCCTGTCGGCGTCGGCGTCTCTTTTCCTGAGTTCTCGGAAGCGAAGATGCGAAGACGCTCCAGTCAATTCGTGACCACGGTGGACGCAACAATGGTAACTCGATTTTCAGTCGAACATTTTCCAAAGGTAACTCGATTTGAAATCATTATGAAACGCGAAAGTTTGAAATCTACCACAGCATTTATAGTTTTAGCAATAGGTTTTATTAATCGAAATATTCGGTACCTACTTACCTGCCGCATTTGTCTGTCTGTTGATAAACCCCAAAAATAATGAATGGATTTGAATGTGGATTTGACTAATAGATAGGTTGAGTTTTAACGTATAATTTGTTAAGGTTTTAGTTAGTAAATTGTTTGAAATATGAGCATAATTATTAAAATAACATTAACATTCAACCCACCCGAGTACTTTAAATGGAAACGACTCATCTGTTTTAGAATTTCACGCACAATAGGAAAATTATTAAGACGTATATTAATAATTATCAATATAGTTAGTTACCTAAAACATTTTATGCTTATCAATGTTCCTTTAGATGTAATTTTAATAAATATTCTGGAATTTGGTGCAGCATAATGAGCGTAAGCTCCAACCCTTCTCTACCAAAAAGAGAGAGGAACTTGAGGGCACAAAATGAAATTTCAATCAAATGATGATCGAATTTGTTTAGATTATCTTAATGAAAACATTTCATAAAGTAAAAAATCTCTTCTATTTGGATGTATCTGTAGAAGATGATAGTTTTATTGTATATAGCAATAATTTATTCCATCACCAAGTTAACTAATCTTAATTAAAATAAATCTTCCATTTTCGACCCATCACTAACTCAGTCGAGATAAAGTTTAAAACGCGCATAAATCGTGTAACCTCGTCACCTCTCCGCTATACCGCCATATACACTCCCTTATCGATAAAACGCGTGATATTTATGCTTACTTTATGCAGAGAGACTGCAGAACTCTCTATCTAGGAGCTTATGTGTTTAATTCATTTAGCGAATTAAAAATTTAACTTTAATATACGCACTAAATATAGTACACATTCGTCCTTATAGAGTTAAGAAAGTTTCGATATTTTCGATTTGGGCACTCCCTAACTAATAAAATTGCAAAATGGTCTTTATATTATCAAATTAAAATCAAATAAAAGAAATCTTTATTCAAATACGCTCTTTCAAGCGCATTTGAATCGTAAAGCATCGATATGATTAATGAAGATACAACTGGGTCGAAATGTTGCTCTAACTGAGAAGAACCAGCAAGAAATTTGGCGGTCAAACTTTAATTTTTTTTTAATTTTACATTATTAAACCGCAGTCTTGTATGAAGCTGAAATGATTTTTAAATCCAAGCATTTTTATCATATTATGCGACCTTTATCCTTTAACTCTGATAATCTTAAAACAAAAATAAATATCGACTACGACAAAAACATCCCAGTAACATCACTATTCTAAACTCTCGTGCCAAGGACTGGTGATTTAAAATATGTGAGTTGTTCAACTGAAAAAGTCCTATAGAGACGGAATATGCAAATTAATGACCGGCTGGGTCTATCTATTTATGCATCCGAGCGCTTATTATGCGACTCAGCGGAGCTAGAGATTCTTTATATTAAGTATTGCAAACATTCGTTATGTTATATACATAATTATACAAAGATTGGCGATGTATAGACAAAGTAGGAACCGACATAAGCTTTCGGTTGCTGCTTTGCGCCTTGCAAAAGTACATAAGTCGTTTGTGGGTTTGGATATAAGATTCTCTAATAAAATTCCGCATTGTACTTCAACGTTACCATTACAGCAGTTTAAAAATACTATTAAAAAAGGCTAATATAGGAATCCTACTATACTATTGAGGATTACTTAGACGATAAGAATGCGTGGATACGTAACTACATAGTAATAAGAATTATTCTTTGAAAAGAGCAACCGCCGAGTTTCTTGCTGGTTCTTTTCGGAACAGCTTTCCGAACCAGCAGTAGACGTTGATTCAAAAGCACTTGTTTACAAGTTTACTTGAATAAAGAATATATTGAATTTAAAAAAATAAATATTTAATTTGAATATTCAGAAAAAAAATATTCGGAACTATATTCCCTGAGTAATAAATATTATGTGAGTTTTTCCCTGTTCTAGAATAAAAATTTTGGTTTTTTCTTATGTCAATTGTACCTAATATTACTATCGATACAAAGACTCGATTTACACGCGTAAATATAAGATTTGCCCTACTTTAGTATTTCCGAACCCATCCAGTTATTGAATTGGGTCTGAGTATACGACGTGAATAAAGCTGCCCTTTGTAAATAAAGTGTCAAATGTAAAATGTGTTCACATCAACACATATTATTATTAAAATACGCTTAATTGCATGTTGTATGTATGTTTTCTTTCCGTTCCTGAAGGAAAAACAGGAATTTTATACAATTAATTATAAAATTATACAAACTTCCACCACAATATACAAGCACTACACACGTTCACTATCTCAATCGTTTGGCCCCGCAACCGAAGCATCATCAGGAGATAGACTCCGCGACCAAATCGCAAAACAGGCGGCGGTGGTAGAGGTTTGTGCAAGTGTTCCTGCATGTCTGCAATTCTGCATGTATCAAGTATGAAAACGGATAGCATAATCTACATTTAGCATTATATATATTTTCTATTTACTTTATCGCGAGTTATAGCAAAATATTTTATTATTACTTTTATATTATGGATCTTCGCAAAGTAACGCCTAATTCTATAAAGGATTTTCTATATATTAAATGTTATTCATTCAATACTGTCTAATGTCTTCTATCTTTTACAACTTACTGTGATTAATTTTCCTTCTGCGTATTAGCCTTGAGAGCGTAACAGATAGACAATCAAAAATATTTTAACTATTCCCTCCTTCATTCATATACGTCCAATACATTAAGAAAACAACGGACATTCTGCAACCAAAAATTTAATTTAGATCATTAAAAAGTTAAATTCAAGGTTTTAAAAAGGACTCAATTGGTCAAAAAGAATTTATCTTTCGGATATAAAAAAATACTTAAGAAATGACTATAACTGGTTGTGTATTGGTTATCGGTTATTCCGCAATCACTACTAGACCAGTCTACAGAAAGATTTAAATTAAGGCTTAAGAGATATGCTTATACGTAAAGCATATTACAAAACAAGATTATTTGGATAATAGAAATGCCAGGATTTAAAAATCCCTTCAGCTTCATACAAGACTTCGATTTAATTATGTAAAATTGAAAATGTTTAAAAGATTAACCGCCAAGTTTCTTATTGGTTCTCGGTAAGAGCAACATTCCGAACCAGTTGTAGCTTCATTTAATCATATTGATCCTTGTCGAATCAAAAGTGCTTCAACGAACTTATTTCAATAGTAAATCTCTATTTGATTTGATTTGATATTAAAACATACCTTTTCTATTCCTGAATAAAAAAATAGTAATAAGAGTAATGTAAAGATGTCTAACGAAAGGATTAACGATTTCTAAAGCACTCTTTTTCGTCACCAAATCACATTCCTCTATTACCTTTTAGGAAAAATCAATTTTTGGAATGACTAAGTCCCCCAAGCCCACGGTATCATATCGCATATTTGATTATAAAACACCCCAATAATTGTTTGTACCACCCACCAGTTAACAAATGAAAAGTCGTTTCTAATTAATTGGAAAAGAACCCCTAGTCGTGAGAACTAAATTACTTGGCGTACGTTAAAAAATTTCCTTTTTAAATTTATATACTGGTTTTTAAATTTAAACCACGTGAGTAGTATTCATAGATAATATGTAGACACCGGCTATACTCACGTTTCATTTTATCGGGTTAGCCAGACTAGTTTCGAGCCCATCCGGGGCACTTAATCATGAGCTCTTTACACGAGGTTATCAAATTCAAATTCAAAATATTCTTTATTTAAGTAAACTTGTAAACAAGTGCTTTTGAAACGTCAACATCTACTGCTGGTTCAGAAAGCTGTTCCTACCGAGAAGAACCAGCAAGAAACTCGGCGGTTGCTCTTTTCAAACAATAATTCTTATCACTAGTTACATAAAGTTATAAATATCTAGTACAGGGTTGAAGAGAAGCTATATCCACGCATTCTTATCTTCTAGGTAATCTTCAATAGTATAATAGGCTTTCTGAATTAACCTTTTTTTAATAGTATTTATAAACTGCTGTAAAGGTAAAGTTAATGTAGATTGTGGAATTTTATTATAGAATCTTATACCCAAACCCACAAACGAATTACGAACTTTTGCAAGACGCAAAGCAGGAACCGCAAGCTTATGTCGGTTCCTACTTTGTCTATTATATACATCGCAAATTCTTTTGATATTATTTATCGCGCCGGGAACTGATACTGAGAGATACATATCGGACACGTAGTATTATTGACTGAATTCAAAATAAGCCATAATTAAGTTAGATATACTGTAATGCTTACTTTAATGTCACCTATGATAACATGCTATGATCTGTTAAAAAAGCTAATGCCTTCTTGCTCTTCCAAGTTATGGATGGGTCTTTATAACAATTTTCTACAAAACATCTTTTTTGAATTCGGTCACTTTAATACTAAGCGTGCGATATTTAACATAATAACAGTACTCTTATTAATTAATTAATTTAAGTCAAGTTATCTGGAGACCACTGAAAATCAGCAGTGAAGCTTAGGCTTTCAGTCTGAGTACATGGTGATTTCTGTTTTGTTTTACTACTATTTTGTTTTATAGTATAAAATATTTTAAGTATACTTAATAATTTTTTGGTTTGTGAAAGGGGAATAAAGATCTTCTTCTTCTTCTTCTTATCTTTTATATGTTATAGCAAAGGGTGGAATCTCTATATGTTATAATTCATTAATATTTCACTAGTAATTAAGGCTAATAATATAACTGTTTGTATACGTAGATAATTAATAAAATAAAACAATCATTGGCAACGAACTTTATAACTGTCTCATTATGCGCCAAATTCCTCTAAGATTGTATCGCTATTGATTAAACTCCGTTAATATCTTGAGAACTTATAAAATTGCGCAACCTATAGTGCAAGTGGGAACTTTTTAGTTGCGCCGTGCGAGATAAGTTCTTGATTGTTCCAAAGGTGACTTCATTTCCTCGTATAGTTTAAGACTTTTTAATTGGATTTTAATTAAGAGTTTAAAGTTCGGATTCTTGTAATTATATATTATAATATTCTCTTGTAAAATTGTGGTAACTCTTACGTGACAATGGGTCACAGGTTCGAACCCACTTCAGCAAGTAGTTTTTCTGTTTAAACTTATGTACCTGTGATAGCTGAAAATTATCAAACTATTTCAAAGATAACATAATAATGAATCACGATTCCTTTTCATTTATTATTATTATGAAATTAGTGTAGACAACAAGTGAAATAAAAAAAAGCTTTTAAATAATAATAGTAATGTTTTTATTTTTAAGCAACATAGGCTCATTATGTTAGTAATAGCCAATTACATAGGGAACCCTAAAGTGAAGTACCTACGTTGCAGTTTCTGATTATTGCAAGACAATCATCGAACGATGAAATCAGCAGCCGTCGTTGAGGTCATGCCGACTCTTCATTTTACGGTTTCGCAATAAAATCTTTCACTTCTTTCTTGATCCCACTTAGATCAAATACCTAGGTTAATTTAGATATTGGTTATTTGTTAAGGTATAATTTTAAATAAATTAATTATAGTTTTTTGTTTTTTTTTTAACTCCTTCGATTGTCGCAAACGTAATTAGCCTTATAACTATGATAGTAACAAATATAGACAAAATAATCACAAACAAATACAAATAAATATGAATAAACAATACAAATAAACACAAACAAAACACAATTCCGATTATTCCACTGTCGCACTATCTTCCAATATCTTCATAAATCGTGCATATATATATGGGCGACTCCATTTTACATACTAACGTACTCAGGACGCTGCAAAAGCTCGAGCTCGGAATAAAGAATATTTTGAATTTGAGTAACTACTTTTATTATCAAAATTAAAAATAGTACGTTATTTTCGAGACTTTTTACTTCTGTTCATTATCAATCCTTATCTAAATAAATGCGTTCGTTAGCTTCGCCATTTAATATAGATCATAATTGTCCTAAAACTTTGTAACACACCACCACGTACAAAAGCCGCGATAGCATGTCTCTATCTCTTATGGTTAACTCACAATACTTTTATGTTAAACGTTTTATTTTAATAAACTGATTTCGCGGACGAAGCCGAAAGCAAAGCTAGTGTAATCTTCTTCTTCTTCGTCAGCCGATGGACGTCCAGTGCTGGACATAGGCCTCTTCATGGGATCGCCACACCACACGATCTTGCGCCGCCTGGATCCAGTGGCTGCCTGCCACCTTTTTGAGGTCGTCTGTCCACCTCGTAAGGGGTCTACCGACGCTGCGCTTTCCGGTGCGGGTCGCCATTCGAGCACCTTAGACCCCAGCGTCCATTGGTTCTCCGCACTATGTGCCCCACCCATCGCCACTTCGGCTTCGCGACATGCTGAGCTATGTCGGTGACTCTAGTTCTTCTACGGATCTCCTCATTCCTGATTTGATCTCGTAGAGAGATTTCGAGCTTTCTTATAAGGTTCATAGGCCAGTGGAATATAAAATAAATATTCAAAAAATTTGGCACACAATTCTTAATTACGTACGAACTTTCCATACGTACGAAAGCGGCTTGTTAGCGCGTCACGTGCAGCGTCAAACACGTCCGACGTAACGCCGGCGTGTGATATTTTTCGCCGTTCGCTTCGGGGCGTCAATTTATTTGCATTGAAATTATTTTATGTCACGTCGGCTTTAAGCCCTGTTTGTGACGCCTTGCAACGTTTTCCATTCGCAGCTTTACGGAACACGTTATCCGTGCCTTTTACGTAACGGATATATTTTTTTCTTCACAATATACGCGTCACTAAATTTATTATTAAGCACAAGTTAATTAATTAGTTTATTACACCAACAACTTAACTCATCGAGGCTTAGAGAGAGAGAATCGGCTAGTTCTGTTTCGTAGAGCATTGTCTTTGGTCGCACAGACTGACGAAACCGTGCGAAACGTCACATACTAATTGAGTGACAGTGACAGCGCTCTACGAAACTGAACTAGCTGTTTCGCTCTAAACATCGATGTGCTTTATTTAATGCCGCGTACTAAACATACAATTTTGTCCAATGAGCTTTATAAAATTAAGTTCGTGTGCAAGTCCATTATAGGCGTAAATATAAATCACAAACCAATTAGAAGCAATACAACAGAACTAACTACTTTGCTATAATCCGCACGGGTTAAGTGAATGCATGCAAAGCAAATGTGTATGAAGCAAGCAAAATCTACGCACCTTATACATGCAGGACCAGTCACCACATGCACCCCAAGGCGCAATTCACCAGCAACAACGCACACAAAAGCAGCACACACACCCACCACCACAATCTCGACGATCGTTTCGCCCCGAAACCGAAGCATCATCAGGAGGATAGGCTCCACGACAAAAATCGTACTGCGCCGTGCTACCCATGCAAGCAGTCTTAAATAGTTAACCCCCACCAATACCCTCCCCTCCGAACACATGTAGCAAAACGGAATTAGATACATTTACTTGCTCGTTAATTAAGTGACCATTGTTATTTTTTACTATCTCAAGGTGCTCTAACGTATTGAGTCGGAGTCCCTTATCACAAGTGTGGAGAATATGAAATGAATGGTCATTAGGCACCCTATGACCGCTTTCTAGCAAATGTTTTGCAAAATTAGAATTTTGTGGTTTATTATTCCTGAACGCAGCCATATGTTCCCGGAATCGAACCGCAAAACTTCGGCCAGTCTGACCTACATATGTACCGTTGCACTCAGGACAATCTATTTTATAAACCCCAGATTTTTTACCCTTATCTAATGTATCTTTATTTTTACACAACAAACTACGAAGCGATTGGTTAATTTTAAAAGAGAGTTTAGTACCCGATTTTGATTTAAATATATTTGCCACTCGATCTGTTAATTTTCCAAAGTCAGACTGGCTTTATAATTAGTTTTATTAAAAGATGGTACCGCATACAAAAGTTTAGCGACTTGAGACTTGTGTTTATTTTTAATTATGTTTTTAACCGTGTCTGTAGTGTAACCATTGGAAAGTGCTATCTGGAAAAGTAAACCAATTAAAAGGTCGGGGTGAAAATATTGTTGAGATTGTGGTAGTGGTACATGCTCAGTGCCTGTGTATTTTTGTGTTACTGGTGGCAAGAAATGCAAGAGTTTTTAGGAATTCTGCATGTATCGGGTATAAGAACGGATAGTACATATAGTTTATTTTTTCACGAATTGTAGCGAAATTAAATTTCCATTTTTTACTCGATGAGCCGACATTTTTCGATTTCACAAATATATCCGGTATAAAGAAGCGAGTCTTATAAATAATAAATAAATATATGAGACACTTGCACGCACGGTTGTCCACGTCGAAGAAGCAAAAAATTGTTTATAGAAAATGTTGGCCCTAGACGGGAATCGAACCTGCGAAACCCACTGCGCCAACGGACCAGTCCTTTAATACCTTAAAGCTTGGGGCTTGGAGCGTACCGACATCGACGTGAAAGACAACCCAATTTTTATCATTTCTTAAAATTCATGAAAACAGATGCCACGAACCTAACTAACTTTTACGATATAAAATTCTATTTTTATAATTAACTAGCTGTGCCAACAACGGCTTCACCCGCGTGGACTTTGCGAAATTATGTTATTTACGAATTTTCGAAATTTTGAACTCAATATTAGTAATTGTGAGTTAACAGTGACAGCACTGTTAACTCACAATAGAGACAAGCTATCTAAACCATTCGAAAGTATCACTATTTTTTGGTGAAAACCGTACAAAAATCCGTTCAGTAAATTTTGAGAAAATCGATTACATACAGACAGATAGCTTTTTGGAATTTAGTTTTATAATAAATATAGAAGTATAGATGGAAAATGCTTTTGTGTTATAAAAAATCATTTGGACTACAAATAAGCCAGACACTGTTGTTGAGCGTTATTGTATTAACAATATGGATGGGAAATTTAATTTCAGTGATATTGACAATGACACAAAGCAAATTGAGTTACAACTTCGCATCAGTCGCGACGAATTCGAAACAACAAATTTAGCAGCACATATATAAAAAATGACAAACAGTCCGCCGATGCACTTTTGTGTCATAGATATAAAGGCGAAAATGCGACTGGCATTCATAGATGTGTCGTGTAAATTAAAATCCGTGATGGTGTCGCACATAAATCTAGAGCCATACAGGCGGTCAGACATCCAAAACAAATACTACACTTTGATAGGGGGACACAAACTGATTTGCATATGGAAAAACATCAAATGTATCACAGAGAGCATGTGCGTAAAAAATTCGCACGATCAATACGGATGACCGGTGCTTGAGTGAAAGCATTTCTGCAAAAGAAATACTTTTGCTTTTACATCCACGAACATGTGCATATAAAGACCTTTAGCGCTACAAAATTTTAATTATAAGATGAGGCCAATACAGTAAGGTAAAAATTAAAAAGAAATAAGAAGTGCCTTGGAAATCAGCTGCCAAGAACTTTTATCTTTATTAAAATTGTGAAAGAGTTTAAATATAGAGGAATAAATAATAGTTTAAATATAGTAATTATGTTAGTTGTACAAAGTTTCTGTTTTTGTTAAAAGCAAATACCTACAAGTATAAGATTAGTTTCTAGATAATATTGCAAGGAAGAGCGTGATGGTGGGGTCAAAATTTTTGGTTTGATTTACTCATAACAAAACAAAGTTCGTTTAAAACTCCGTGTTCTAAAAAAACTAAATAAAACTTATTTAAATTAATTTAGTGTTTTACACAAAGTTAAACTTCTAAAGTAGTTTCAAAATATTTATAATTCATGCTACGATGTTTCTAGGATTAAGTGCACTTTTTCACGTCTAAACTACTACTACAATTTGGTTTATAAAATGAAATTTTAAAACGTTTGGAACTAAATGGCTATAATTTTTTTATCATACATCAGATCATATCATAACTAAAAAAACTATGATATCAGTACCTATACAAACATAAAATAATAATATCTTTTGATTTATTCCAATACGTGTTGTGCAAATCCAATATAATCATACACATCGCTCACGCCTTATTATTAGAAGGCGCCGCCTGACTTATTTAAAAATACGCAACTGCACCCATAATTACCATCAGAATTCTGAATCCAATTCGTTATACCAAAGTCAAAATCATCAGGGGAGAGTATAAAAGCAACACTTCATATTTGTTATTGCGAGGCCCGTGCGGGAGGGTCCCATTCATATTCAAATTACTTTCAAATCTACAACTATTATTATCCCCCAAGCATTGTGTGGGTCCTTAGGGACCTATATCATTATTCCTCGGTGTCCTTCAAATCATTCCCGCGTAAGAGCGTTCTAACGTTCGACGCTGTCCAACGCGTGGGCTAAATTACTGTCAAGAGGGCGATCCGAAAACGTTTTATTTCAATTTACTACCTATTTACCTTCCCGTTTCATTCAAACACAATTGATATAAAGCTCACCACAAGAATGGAAATTATGGTTCGGGTAGTAAAAAAATTCTAGTGATGATTTAGTGGCAGTAAAAGTTTTAAATCTTATAGCCGATGCCGATAAATTTCCAAAAGGAAATTATAGAGTCCGCTAACATCCATTAGTAATAAAACACTAGTCGTAGATTCGAGAATTCATCGGCTTCTTTGGGCGATAATTTATGTGGAGGTAAATATTTTTATGTTCCATTAATGTTCAATTTGATGCTGCTATCGGATTGTCTAATGCGAATGGCGCCTGAATACCGGATAGCGGATGTCCTCCATATAAAATTGTGTCCCAAACAAACACGAACTTTTAGCACCCACCCCTGGCGTTGTTTTTTAAATAAGCAACCTCTGTTATTGCTGGATTAACTTCGGGTAGTTTCAAAATATTTACTCCATTCATCACTAAATGCCGTAACATAATATCGCTTGTAAGGGATACTATTATGAGAATATTGTAATGTTTATACTTTGTATATTTTGTGAACTAGCTTTAACCACGACTTCGTTGACACCAGCTAAATGGCTAAAATAACCTCAATTATTTGTTTTCTGTTTTTTTACGTTTACCGAAAGAAAAAACTATTTTTTATACTGTATTTTAGACTTGTGATAAAGCTTCAATTGCACCAAATTTATTTATTAGACAGATAATTCACATAAAAATATCTGCTGATAAAGTATTCGCGATAATAGATTTGCAAATTCCCCTCTTTTCTTCACGAAAGAAAAAAATACATAATACATAATAGATGAGATTTCAGTATTTTAAGTGATGCGAATTAAGTCCTGGGAGAATCTGGCTAAATATATAAAATGCTGGTTCCAAAATAAAAAGAAAGTAAAACTACGGCTATAATCAATACCCAAGAATCACGGAACCTCTTCAATATTCATAACGAACACCAATATAATGCTTATGTCATTCAGATTAACCATACAAACAGTTAAGGCGTAAAAACACCATGATGCCACATTATAAACTCATATCACTGCGCGTTTCCGCTGATGGTGTTAGAATGATAAATTCAGGATATGACAACACCATGGCCATTGTTTTAAAGGTAACAATGAAGGCAGACAAACAAAAAAACTAGAGGATGAGCGGAGAGAATAAATCTAAATCGCATTTGAGGTTTGAGAACTGGCCTAGTCACTTTTTATGTTCATCGAATCGTGATGAGTCAGGATATCTAAAGCTCTGTTTGGGTGGTGGGAATGTCAGGTGGTTTTGTTAGCAAATTGATAAAAAGAAAGAAAAGCTTCTTTAAGCTTTTCTGATGTAAAGGTTTTGGTTTTTGTCGTGGGTCGGTTGCAAAATCCTACAGATACAGTTTCAAAATCGATTTTTCTCTCACTCTTTCTTTTCTTGATATTGTTATACCAATTATACCAAATTATATCCATATTGCTTCAGCATATTAGTCATGAAAGACGGACAAACTTTCGCATATATAATATTAGTGTGGATTTGAATATATGTATATAAAAAAAATCAAAGGATCCACTACAGAAGGCAGAATTTTAGGAAGTTTTTCACTGTGGAGTATTTTGGGATATTGCCCTGTGTCCAGCAAACGGATATTTTTCATATTTCTCCTCATTCTCCCGCATTTATCCCACTCTAAGTGGAGTCGGCACATGTTTTAACATGTTATAACATGATTTAGCTAGTTATCTTACGACCGGCCTGACGTCACTTATCTTAGTCGCCTTTTGCGACACCTTGGCAAACAATGAAGGTGGTCTATTCACTCGGTCGGATACCACATTATTATTTTAATATTTCCATGTGTTTTAAATAATATTGTCCTCAAATTAGACATATTAAAAAAGTAGGGATTTATTTATAAGAATAATCATTCTCCTGCCCTTCTCCCACTCTAAGTGGAGTTGGCACAACATGTTAGTAACATGTTGTCACAAGATTTGGCTACGTATATTACGACCGGCCGCTTGAACCTGGCCGCCTGACGTCAACTTACCTCAGTCGTATTTACGACCCCTAGGTAAGAAAGAGGGTGGTCTATTCTACTCAGCCGGATGTGGTACATTATTATTTTAATATTTCCATGTGTTCTAAATAATTTTGTCCCCAAATTAGACATATTAAAAAAGTCAGGATTTATTTATAAGAACAATATAAAGAATAATTTAAATCCAGCAGTTACTAGAAGACTTTTGCACCGTATTTTACAGATATTAGGTCCTTACATATGAAATTGGCGTTCTCTATGGGAGGAACATAAAGTCGTTTTTTTTTAAATGAAATATATTTAATTAATCAAAGTATGTACCATTGCTATGTATGCACTTTTGCCATCTCATAGGTAGTTCATTGATCCCCTTACTAAAAAAACCATTCGGGCGGGAATCAATAAAATCTTTGAAGGCGGTTTGGACTGCCCCATCGGAGTCGAATTTTTTTCCTTGCAAGTAGTTATCCAAATTGCGAAAAAAATGGTAGTCTGTTGGAGCAAGGTCCGGAGAGTACGGTGGATGTCCAAGACATTCTAATTGAAGCTCCTCTGATTTGGTAGCCGTCTGTTATGCAGTGTGTGGTCTAGCGTTGTCCTGAAGCAGCAGTGGCCTAGAGAAATTGACCAGCCTCGGTTGTTTAGCAGCTAGCTTTTCCATCATGGTTTGCAGTTGCTGACAATAGATATCTGCCGTAATCGTCTGGCCAGATTTAAGAAAGCTGTAGTGAACGACATCGGCACTAGTCCACCAAACACTTACAAGCAACTTTTTTTTAGTCAATTTTCGCTTAGGGCAGGATTTGGCTGGTTCGCCAGGGTTCAGCCATTGCGATTAGCGCTTCCGATTATCGTAGAGGATCCACTTTTCATCACAGGTAATGATTTGATTTAAAATTCCTTCATTATTGTGCCGGTTGAGTAACGTAACGCAGCAGTCGACGCGCGTTTGTCGGTTTGCTTCACTCAATTCATGAGGTACCCACCTTTCAAGCTTTTTCACCTTCCCAATTTGCTTCAAGCGGATTAGAATAGTTTTATCACTTAACACCGGAGCCTGCAGCTAACTCGGACGTGGTTTCCGATGGATCCGCTTCCACAATAGCCTTCAAATCTTCATTATCAACTTTGGTCTCCGGCCGTCCACGAGGCTTGTTCTGCAGGTCGAAATTTCCAGAACGAAAACGTTGGAACCAAAAACGCACTGTGTTTTCTTTTGCGACACCGTCACCATACACATCATTAATCCTTCGAGCCGTTTCTGCAGTACTGGTGCCACGGTGGAACTCATACTCGTAAATAACGCGATATTTCATGTTTTCCATTTTGTAAACAGAGTGACACAAAGAAAAAAACAAAAGAAGAAAAAACAAATGATTTAGGGGGTTTGAAACACAAATACATGAGTAAATAGCTGTATGAATTGGAATTTGGAATTCCTAACCATAAAGGTAATATTTGAGATCAAAGTGGCCAGTACGACAAAACGCCAATTTCATATGTAAGGACCTAATATATTCGTATATGCAAAATACAAAAAAAATAAAATACTAAAAAAGATTTATAATTCGACGTTTTGAAAATCGTACCTAGTATTTGATAACGGGTTAACTTTGATCGTAATTGATAACAATAGGTATAAATTATTTTATAGCCGTGCTACTTTTTCTTTATGCATTGAAACGGTTAGTTTTCTCAGCATTGAGCATAGAAACGTTTAACACTGATCTCGAGAGGTCATCTTGGGTCAACAACTGATAACGGTGACCCTTTTATAACTTGTTATAGCTGAGTTAAAACTGAGGCATAAATGCTTGCCCAATGTACTCACTATTAAGACTGCAAATACTAGGTTAGGTTGAAGTTAAAATCGATGACGTAATAAACTAATATTATAGCGATAATATTGTTTGTTAAAGCTAAATATATCTATGTCATCTATAGTTATTAATATATATTTGTAGTTATGTATGTCTATTCCATGATAGATCTGTTGGTGCAATTGGCAGTGTCGCTGCTTTCAGCTCCGTGGGTCGCGGGTTCGATTCCCGCTGAGGGTCAACATATTCTATAAACAATTTATTGGTTTATGGGCGTATATATGTATTTAAAACTATATTTGCATTAGTAATTCTACTTGCAGAAGAAAAATTTGCGTAGAAAATACCTAATACTAACATTATGACATCGCCAAAATTGTTATGAGTCAAGGTCTTTAAAATTAATTTACCGAAAATGTAACGATTTTTTTTTCGAAAACATAAACGTTTGATTCGGTTTTTTCACTAAGAAATTCCTCTTTTATACCCAATTAGTATAATTGTGATTGTAGTGGGGGTAAGTAAATAGAAATATATATTTACTCGATGTGTATCACCCATAACACAAGTATTCAATTACTTTAGGAACGGACGACCGTGTTTATAATTGTTCCATATATATAATATAGATTCATTTAATTTAGTCATTATTATACAAAAGATTTGCCTTCAATATATTTTCTGTTTCCATGTTCATTCTATACATATCTTTTCTCTCATAAAAGGTATTATGAGATTGAACTCGCGATTCCTTTCCTGATTTTTATTTAAAAAGTATTGGACCACCCGTGATGGCTTACGAAAAAAAACTGTCCTTAAAAAGATAAACCGCCTTAAATGCTTGTCGCGTTGACTCCATCATCTGATCCATAGTTGATTAAACTCGCCCAGCCCACGTATGTGGTCCAAACTTGAGAAATAATAATACATTACTAAAATTTTTACTGTATCCAAAATGAGATTCAGGTGTCTTCTCAAATTCGTAACACGTATCTCATATTTATAAAAGCATACTTGAGTCCAGCGTCTTTTTAAGGCGGCAACACTTAAATAACTGGATTATATAAGAAAATAAGCTATACCAGCGACCAACATTTATCCCGAATCGAATTCATTAACTCATGAAACATTTGGTAAGAAAAAATAGTATATTGATGCAGAAACGTTCGCCTTGATCTAGATAGGTCATTATAATTTGAGAAGTGGGTGTGCTTATAAAAGCTAATTTATATAATATATTGAAATTCAATCCAAATTCAAATTCAAAATATTCTTTATTTAAGTAAATAAAAAAGCTTTATTTGAAGCTGTGATAGCCTAGCGGTGAGACCGTGCGACTCTCTAGAGACGACATAGGTTCAAACCCCGGGCAGACACCAATGAGTTTTTCTATTAAAACTTATGTGTCTAATTGATAATTGCAATTTATCACACGCTATTCGGTGAAGGAAAACATCGTGAGGAAACCTGCATATCTCTAGAGAATTCTGGGAATATGTGTAACCTACCAATCCGCATTGGAGCAGCGTGGTAGGTCTTAGCTCCAACCCTTCTCTTCAGAACGGAGAGAGGAGGCCTTCGCCCAGCAGTGGGCATAGTAACAGGCTGTTACTTTAAGTAAATTTGTAAAAAGTGCTTTTGAATCGTCAACTATACTGCTGGTTGGGAAAGCTGTTCCTACCGAGAATAGCCAGCATGACGCTCAGTGGTTGCTCTTTTCAAATATAATTCGTATAACTCGTTACATTACAGGGTAGAGGAGTAGCTATATCCACGCATTCTTACCAGCTATATAATCCTCAATAATATAGTAGGCTTTCTGTATTAGCCTTCCTTTAACAGTGTTTTTAAACTGCTATAGTGACAAAGATAAAATTGATTGCTGAATTTTAGTACAGAATCTTATACCCAAACTCAGCATTAGTCAAACTGCCATTATAAAAGCGATGATTCCTTCGTTCCATCCGCCGGCGAAGGTCCTAGTTTTTAGTTAGTTTGCTCTACTCTCCTTCCTTCCTTCAGCCGTTCACTGCTGAGCATCGCGATGATAACGCTGCAAAGTTTGTAAAGACTAAAATATCGTGAAATCAAAAAAAGTAAATTATACCTATTAATTTTATTCGTAATAATTAACAAGAGTTTTAATTGAAATCGCGAGAGGAAGTCAACTTTTAACACCCCACCAGCAAACGTGCCTTATCGCAGGAAACTTCAAAATTGACGCTATCTCAGAACCATCATCGCAAATGCGTACATGGAAGGCCCGTTTACATGATATCGTGTCTACACTTTTATAATAGTAGTATATAGGTACTTACTTCATATGTAAAAAGTTAACGTGTACCTACACACATCAGTACGTTAAACAAACTTTTCCAGTAAAAATAATATACAATTAAAATACAAAATAAAATTAATAAAACGAAGTAATGTCAGATGAAACTATTTTTGTTTTAATTTTCATGTAGAATTTAAAACTTGTGCATGGTTCCATGCGATATTTTCTTGCACCTTAAGTGCTTGAAAAATTACAAATAACAATTTATAGAATTAGGCGATTTATAGAATTTTGCCGTCTATCTCCTGATGATGATTCGGTTGCCGGGCGAAACGATTGTAAAGTTTGTGATAGTGAACGTGTGTAGTGCTTGTGTATTGTGGCGGCAGTGGTGGAGGTTGGTGCATGTGTTTTTACGAATCCTGCATGTATCGGGTATGAAAAAACGTATAGTCCACTATACATTTAGAACTATATATATTTTCTATTTACTGTATCGTGGATTATAGTAAAATAATTTTTATTATTACTTTTTTACAAATAACAATTAGACATACAAGTTTTATTAAAACTCATTGCCTGCCCGGAATTTAACCCCGTAACCTACAAGGACATAACATAGAAAAGAACACACATCGGCTATGACTAGATTGGAAATATTTATACATTGTATTTAAAGCTGTTCCTTTTTTGAAGATTTCCTTTTTATATATTTAAGTAAATCTACACAATAGTATTTGTGACTATAAAGTCATATTACGTCAACTTAATGAGTTTGGGTTTTAGAAAAAATTTCCGCTCTAGCCGTCCGTGGAAAGAGCAACACTTAAAGTGTTCTTACAGGAATGAATCAAATATGAGGAAATCCGTACTGGAAGTATAGTAGTACCGACTTTGGTTATGAAATGCGTAATTTCCTATGTGTACGTGTGTGAGTTGTTGAGTACGTATGTACATACGAGCTTGTGTGCGTGCGACTATCGCGGCTCAACTTGAAAAAAAAATACCTAAAATACATCATCATCATTTTCCCACTCTAAATGTGTCATGTTTTAAGCATGTTGTAAAATAATTTGGCTAGATATTTAACGACCGGCCGCCTGCCTGACGCCATCTAACCTTAGTCGCCTTTTACGACACCTCGGTAAGAAATGAAGGTGACCTATTGTGTGGTGGAACACAGCTGGATCTTTTTAAAGACTATCTATCTGATAGAGTCCAGTGTACAAGAATCGATAAGTTTTTCAGTAATAACCTTCCTGTTATAAATGGAGTGCCACAGGGCAGCATACTTGGGCCTTCCCTGTTTTTGATTTATTTAAATACCCTTTGCTCACTTAATCTCATTCAGGGCTCAATCATTACATATGCGGATGATACTGTGCTTTTATTTGCTGCTGATACCTGGGAAGAAGTTTTCTCTGTTGCTCAAGATGGTATTAATACGGTTTGTTGTTGGCTTTTTAATCATCAATTAACATTAAATACTTCAAAAACAAAATATATTACCTTTTCTATTCGTGGCTCTGCTACTCATACTTCTAATCTCATTGCACACAAATGTCCGCCACCTTATAATAAAATGTGTTGTTGTGATATTTTAGAAGCGGCTAAATCACTTAAATATCTATGAGTTATAATAGATGAGAATCTATCTTTTAAACAACACATTCAATCAATCTCAAACAAAGTACGCAAATTAATATATGTTTTTAAAAGTCTTCGATACGTTGCTGACTCCAAAATTTTATACCAAATTTATTTTGCATTATGTCAATCTATTATACTTTACTGCATAACATCTTGGGGAGGATCCTCAAAAACGACACTTAAGCCCTTAGAAATAGCTCAACGTTCTATTCTAAAAGTAATTGGTTTCCACCCTTTCTACTTCCCAACTTCACTACTTTACAGATCTAGCAAGGTTCTTACAGTTCGGCAGTTGTTTATATCGTCCATTGTTTTGCGACAGCACAGTACCATAACCTACGATCCTAAAGTTTTAAATAAACGTAGAAATCACATGATTTGCACACATAGTCTAAAATATCGAACCTCCTTTGTTAAAAGATTTCCTATTTTTTTGGGTGTACACATTTATAATAAAATTAACAAATTAATATTCATTTATCCGCAAAACAGAAATAAATGTAAAAAGGAAGTTAGTAACCTCATGCTTAGCTTGTCATATAATGAAACGGAAGAGATATTAAAATGTATGTCATAACATATGCATATATTTTTATACAGGAAGGTACTTTTTTATTCATTGCATTTGGTCTTGTTACTCAACCTCTCACACACACTCATGCACTTACATATTACTCACCGAGAGGAACATATTTAACTATCCCTTTTTCTTCTTACCTTTGTTTTTATATGGGTCGTTTACATCAACAAAATTAAAGTTTATTTTTACGATATAAAATTATTGATTTATGGGAAGGGCGCTGTATACCGAGATACAGGGAAACCTAGTTCGGTTACAGAGGTCTAAAAAATACTTAAGATCAAAATTGTAAAGATAATGGTATTTGTGTTCAGTTATATTTGTGTACGAATGTTTTTTGGTAAAATAAAGTTTATTATTATATTATATTATATTATTATTATTCAGCCCGATACCACACGGTGGGTCAACTTACCTTAATCGCCTTTTATGAAATCTGGGTAAGAAATGAGGGTGGTCTATTCTATGCGGGTACCACACGGTGGATACAAAATTAAAATACATAATGTCGCACGGTGGTTATGTAAACGTGCGCCAAATACACTTCAATTATACAATCCGTGTCGACGTTGCACGAAATTTTGACGTGAATATGTTTTGTAGATCGCTACCGTGTTATTAACGAATGTGAAATGTGACGCTATTTGATTCGAGAGTTACGGCCCAGATTATTTAATTATGTCGGTTCAGATAAATAATGAATGTTTCATTTTGTTGTAAATCCGCGTGGAACTTAAAAGAAAATGATTTTATTTGTCAAATACTAAGCCATCTGCTAAAACAAGACACATAATACTAAGCTGACATCATAATAAACAAATGAGCATTCACTTTGCAATTAAACACAAGGTCGTCTGTCGCCAATGTAACTTATTACGTGTGTTTTGATTGACAGACAATTTCATATAAATAAATATATAATTCTGAAATAATTACTTCTATACATAAATATACGCAGAACCAACAATTTTATTTAAAAAAATCTTAGCTCGCAGCGGGAATCTAATCCGAAACCCCGGAGCTGAAGGCAGGGTCACTATCACCTGCATCAATGTATCTCCCATGAATGAAATATAATGAATTTTCAACGATTTTTCAATTTCTAATCCTCAGTGATCTACCATCAGATTCGCACAGCAACCAACCCTTACTAATGTTATATATGCAGAGAGTCTCTCTGTCTTTTACCTTTTCATGTCTAATCCGCTGATACGATTGTAATGAAATTTGGTACAATTGAAACTAATAGACCGAGCCAATGTAAAGCATATAAAAAAACTCGTTTTTACTAAGGGAAAATGCTGTATTTCAGAACCAAAATTTATGGACGTAGTCGAGGGTATCACTAGTTAATAACGATGTGAAAAACAAATGTTATTCATTTAATAGATCGATCATCATCATCATCATAGAGCAACCGCCGAGTTTCTTGCTGGTTCTTCTCGGTAGGAACAGCTTTCCGAACCAGCAGTAGATGTTGACGATTCAAAAGCACTTGTTTACAAGTTTACTTGAATAAAGAATATTTTGAATTTGAATTTGAATCATCATCGTCCTGCCCTTATCCCACTATAATTGGGGTCGGCGCAACATGTTAAAAATATGTTGTCACATGAGTTAGCTACAAAATTTTACGACCGGCCGCCTACCTGACATCAACTTACCTTAGTCGTATTTTAGAACACCTCGGTAAGAAATGCAGATGGTCTATTCTACTCAACCGGATACTACACCCTGGGTCAACTTAATTTAGTCGCCCTTTATGACATCTCGGTAAGAAATAAAGGTCTACTCAGCCGGATATCACACGGCATATAATAGATTGATGAAGGCAGTATATTCGAAAATCGTGAACAGCCATAAACAAATAATAAATCTGATCAAAGATAAGAAGGTACATATTTAAGACCCATCAATCTGGTTTAGCATAAACCTATAAAAACAGATAACATACAAGCGTACAATTTGTATTTTATATTGCTAATACTAATCGTTAATTATTTAGACAAGCATCTCAAACTGCGAGTCATTTGGAGGCAAAGGTTATGGCTAGCCTTGTTTATTGCGTACTCTTAAATTCTTTGGCGGGCTTCATGTTACGAGTATTGAACAAGACAAGTGCTTTTATGGTGATGATTTTTCTGGAAGTTTTAGAGCAAAAAATATTATACTTGCATACTAGTAACTCAACTTTGCAAGTGGGATCGGCGTTTGTTCTTAAAATCTTTTATTTAACTTGCCGTGTATTTATAGAAGAAGTTAGTTTGCGAAGATCCGTAATACAAAAGTAATAATAAAATTAATTTGCTGTCATCCGCGATAAAGGAAATAGAAAATATATATAATGCTAAATGTATAGTGGACTATCTGCTTATTCATACCCGATACATGCAGGATTCGTGAAAAACACATGCACAGACCTCTACCGACGCCACCATAATACACAAGCACTACACACGTTCACTAACTCAACAATCGTTTCGCCCTGCAACCGAAACATCATCAGGAGATAGACTCCAAGACAAAATCGCAAAGCCATTGCCGTGTATTTATGTGAAGGCGGAGTCTTGTAAGTTTTATTAAATTAGTAAATTTGACCCACTTCCCGGTGTCCGATTGAGTTGAAATTTTACATACTGGTCCAGTCCCGATGACAATGCATGTTTATAGTAAACATGATCTGATGCTGCTGCCAGGATTGGCTGCTCCAGACGCGGGAAATCCTCAACAGTGGGGACATGCTAGTTTGTTAAACGTTTTTAAGCACTTTTTAAACTTGACTTTTTATGGCGTTGTAACTCCTATTATAATGACTTTAGGTAACTATCGAATTAAATTAATGTCTATTAATAATGCATCCTTGTAAATACCCTTCCAATTACCATATTTATTTAAGCAGTCAGTACAAGTATAAGCTATTCTTTAAAGATATAGAATCAAGGATTTTTACGCTTATAAAGGAGGAATTAACAGTCAAGTAGCGGAATCATGTGACAAAATGTTTATAGCATGTTGTGCCGACCCCACTTAGAGTGGGATAAGGGCAGGAAGATGATGATAATAACATTCAAGCTCAAATTAATTACTTTTGAGATAGCCGATCGTGTGTCATCACTACATTTATTTATGTATTGTATTATAATTTTATCTTAATTTGTATAAGCCCCGTGTGGTATCCGGCTCCATAGAATAGACCATCCTATTTCTTACCGAGGTGTCGTAAGAGGCGACTAAGGTAAGTTGACGTCAGGCAGGCGGCCGATCGTAAAATACGTAGCCAAATCATATGACATGTTTGCAACATGTAGTGCCGGCCCCACTTAGAGTGGGATAAGGGCAGGAGAATGATGAATGATGATTTATTTTAATTTGAATACAAAATGAATACCAATATTTGATTTTCTTGTCGATATTCGTAGTTGTGACTGTTGTTTATTATTAACGGAATGTTTTATATGTAGATGGCTGAACTTACGGTCATCTGAGATGTCAGCGGCTCTTGTATCAGGATGACGTATTGATACATCAGTCAGCATTTGACGAAGACCGCGGGTCAGGAGGGCATTATTGTAAATCAAATATCGAAGTTGTATGTAATGATAAAATTGTATATGTTGTTTAAAAAAAAACGCTATATACTTATTACTTATTTATTTATATTTTTCCTTATTGATATATTATATATGCAAAAGTATCTTTGTCTGTCTTTTGCGCTTTGACGTCTAATCCGTTGGAGAATAATGATGAAATTTGCTTCAATTGACGCTTATATACCGGATTTACAAAGAAAAAAAGACCTGTACGGTCAACGCTTTGCGATTTTGTCGTGGAGTCTATCTCCTGATGATGCTTCGGTTGCGGAGCGAAACGATTGTTGAGTTTGTGATAGTGAACGTGTGTAGTGCTTGTGTCTTGTGGTGGCGGTCGAGGTTTGTGCGTGTGTTTTTACTAATCTAGCATGTGTGCACTCTACATTTTTATATATATATATATATATATATATGTATATTTTCTATTTACTTAATCGCGGATTATACGAAAGTAATTTTATTATTACATTCGACAAAAGTAACGCCGTGTGGCGGCAAAATAGAATAGACCACCCTCCGTTCTTATCGAGGTGTCGTAAGAGGCGACTAAGGTATGTGCCGTGTGGTATTCGGCTGCATAGAATAGACCACCCTCCTTTCTTATCGAGGTGTCGTAAGAGGCGACTAAGGTATGTGCCGTGTGGTATTCGGCTGCATAGAATAGACCACCCTCCTTGCTTACCGAGGTGTCGTAAGAGGCGACTAAGGTATGTGCCGTGTGGTATTCGGCTGCATAGAATAGACCACCCTCCTTTCTTATCGAGGTGTCGTAAGAGGCGACTAAGGTATGTGCCGTGTGGTATTCGGCTGCATAGAATAGACCACCCTCCTTTCTTATCGAGGTGTCGTAAGAGGCGACTAAGGTATGTGCCGTGTGGTATTCGGCTGCATAGAATAGACCACCCTCCTTTCTTATCGAGGTGTCGTAAAAGGCGACTAAGGTATGTGCCGTGTGGTATTCGGCTGCATAGAATAGATCACCCTCCTTTCTTATCGAGGTGTCGTAAGAGGCGACTAAGGTATGTGCCGTGTGGTATTCGGCTGCATAGAATAGACCACCCTCATTTCTTAATGAGGGCAGTGGTGGAAAGTTTGTGCATGTGTTTTTACGAATCCTGTAACGGGTATGAAAAAACGGATAGTCCACTATACATTTAGCACTATATATTTTTTCTATTTACTGTATTGCGGATTATAGCAAAATAATTTTATGATTACTTTTGTACTTTTAAAAAAAATACCGTTTTTCCATCGCTAATTGCAAAAAATATTTGACCTATATTTGAGGGTATTTAAAAAATAAAGTGAACACGATCGAAATTGCCAGTACAATTATCACTTATATTAAGAATGCGAACGTCTGTCCGTTTCCTTTTCTGTCTGTCAGTTACGCTGTCGCGGCTGAATGTTGTCCGTTTGAACAATATATTGTTATGAACATACAAAAACATTTCGTAATGTTTATTTCATAGCTTTCAAAGTCGCTTGACGCTACTCGGAATATTCACGTTGTTTACAAATCGTGTTCCGTATCCGGCACGACTCGCGAGGTTTCGAGAAACAGCACATTTTCGACTGATTTGATTCACTATATAAGCGATCGTATCGCGTGCCTCGAGATTCAGTTATAGAATAGCGATCGAGGACGAATTAAGCAGCGGAAACAAAAGTGAAATAATAGTGATCTCGGATTTGTAATTGGTCAAAGGACTGCATATTTATCGTACTAATTTTGTAGTGAAAGCTGAATATTGTTTTTTAACGAGTCACCAAGTATTTCTATTCAATTCCATAAACCCCTGAACGTAATAATATGCTATGGTTTTTTACTTTTGAAGTTTAAAATATTATTTCAATATAAAAGTAATTTCCACTATGCGATTAAATGTTAATGAAGCTGTCAAGTTACCGTCATATATAAATTACACTAAAAGATAAATCAACAACGCTGCAATTAAAATCGCCCGAACAAAACGAGCTCAAAATCCAAGATGAGGCTCCGAGTCAAAAAGAAAACAATAACGATACTCGTGAGGGCAGAGCCGAATAAAAAGTTACGAGCACAGAAATAGATGTGATGATAACGAAATTATAATGCCGGGTACTCACGCAGCGACTTTGATCGCCGTCGACTCGCCAGCGACTTTAAGCTTTTGTGTCCACATTAAAACCATCGTTCATTGTCCATTTGGTAGGAAGTGTGAATAGAACTCTGCGAATTTTCGATGAAATTCCGGTGTGCTTAGATATTTGTAATGTATTCAGAAAGGCAACTTTGTTTTTAATCATCCACAACACTAATTATTTTATTTAAAGTTCAATAAATTCCATTACAAAAAATAGACCACCCTTTTTTATTAACATTTCTTACCAAGGCGTCAACTTACCTTAATCGCCTTTTACGATAAAAAGGCGATTAAATTAAGTTGACGCCAGGCAGGTGGCCGTCGTAAAATATCTAGCGAAATCATGTGACGACATGTAACATGTTGCATTGACCCCACTTAGAGTGGATAAGGGCAGAATAAATTCCATTACAAACTCACGTGATTAATTAATAGAGTCCGCCATTTTATTTTTCGCGAATTACATACAATTCGCGAAGAATTGATATTAAGTAGCTGAGTGGCATATAAACTACGTCAACACAGCAGCGACACCGCTGGCGACCAGCGACTTTGTAGAATTGCGGCGATTGGGTCGCTGCAATTGTAACGATATTATGTCCCTATTAATATCGTCCACATACGAATTTTCCAGTCGCCAGCGAGTTGCCGGCGATCAAATTTGCTGTTGTGTATACCCTACATTAGTCCGCTAACCGAGTTCTAAGATAAACTAGCAAAGCTTTATGAAAGCTTTGTGATCATGTGGTCGTTAAGCTTTTGCATTAATTGTACACTTTGAGGTCATAAAGAGCTTAGTGATAATAGTGATATAAAATAATATGAATAACTAGACGTTGATGAGTGTGGTGTAAGTGTTCATTTTATTGTTTGAGTATAGACTTATGTTGTATGAGTATAGCACAGGCTCAAACACAGTATCATTACACGTCCACTTTCGCCTACGAGCTCTTTTGTTACTGACGTGGTGCGCTTTGAGATAGTGTGAGGTCTCCTTTGTACACTAGAATCTGTATGTTTATTCACGGTGTATTCATTAATGTATTGTATCTTGTGTGTTCTTTATGTATATATACAAGGTAAGAATCACTCTTCTCAGCCCACGCTACAATGAGTATAATTAGAAATTATATCATACGACAAGGTTAAAAAATGAATTTAAAAAATAATATAAAATACAATCATATATCATCAATTTTAAATTATATTTCATACTATAAATTCTAATTAGTACTGAAATTAAAAATAATAATAAATAATTTAGAATTATGATCAAATTAAAATGGTTTTGAATCATCAACTATATTGCTAGTTCATACTGAGAAGAAACAACTAATAACTCAGGGTCTGCTCTTGTTTTAATTATATTTTAATTCTTCTTAGTACCTTTTGTTTTTTTTATGACAGGACACAAATGTTATAAAATTATTATTAATATTAATGTTAAAAAATATTAATAAATCCGTGCATAAGCACATTAAGAATTCTATGTCCTTTTGTCTGTAAATAAAATTGGTTTACTGTACATTTGAATTTTATTTTTACAATATTAAAATACAAAGCTAAGTTGTTCGAGGTTGTTTCTTGAATATTACTAAAGTTCTCTCGTTTTGATTTACAAAATCTAAAAACTCCTCAAAAACGGGTAAATATTGTTAAACTAACGACTCTTAAAATTAAAACAGTAAACCAGGAGAATAAATATAAAAACTGTTCTATAGCGGTGGAATGTTGCGATTTAAAAGTATAATAAACAAAATACATTTGACATCGCCATGCCTAAATTCGGTGTGTCGGCTTCGAACACGCGAATCCTAAATCTCTAATGAAACTTTTTTATCGCGATTCTTGATTCCAAATTTAGTAATAGCTCGCAAGATTTCAGCCTACCTGCGTGTGTAAAAATGGGCGATAAAAATGATCGCTGGCATTTTATAAATATTCATTAGGCGTAGGGTAGTCATCCATTTTGATATGATGGGGATTGTATTCATTATTGAGTTTTTTAATTCGGCGTGTCAAACAATTCTGTGTGAACTGCTATTACTATAAATAATTTGTTGGTTCTTCGAGTCTGGGTATATATTTGTATTTAAAATTTAATAAATACTTATATATACAAATATTTGTATATATTTATCAGTTGACTTTCACCCATAATACAGGTATTACGTTACTTACTTTGCGAACGGCCAGCCGTGTTTGTTATTGTCCAAAATATTTATTTATTTAATAATAAAATTATATTTTTCACTCACTCACTATCACTATCAGTGATAAGGCCGCCTTTGCACTTGCCTGTGTAGTTTGTTTTATGTGCAATAAAGTATTTTTTTTATTGCTAAGAAATGTTTTTCGTATTCCCGAGGAAAATATAATTTTTTACCAAATATTATATATATAAGCTTCACTTACAAAGATATTTTTGAATAGAAACTCTCATTATAATTTTTAAGTATAGTACACTCCATTCTAGAACGACGAAACCTTGATACACATGGTAACCCTAACCAAGAGGATAATCGGGGATACCATCAAGGGGGGACATAAGTGCAAGATGTATGGCGTTTGTCAAAGAGAAAGGCAATCATAATTTTTACATAAAATCTTATACGTATCTTAAATGTGAGAATATCAGCACATTAGACGAATGTAGGGTGAATAAATGAGATCTCGTATATTAACTGTGTGAGACGAGATGCCGTAACGTAACCTCGTTATCCATTAATGCTTAAATTCATTTGTATATCCGTGATTACCATACGCGCAATCTCATTAGATATACGGTGTTTTGTTTAGAAAATTATATCTGATATGTTTCAATCCAATTCTACAACAAATTCAAAATATTATTCATTCAAATAAACTAGTAAACAAGTACTTTGAATCGTCAACTCTAGTGCTAATTCGGAAAGTTGATTCTACCGAGAAGAGTGTAAGATCTTCGAATCTCAGCAGTTGTTCTTCTTTACTAATTATAAAACAAAGTCTCGAAAAGCTGTCTGTCTGTCAAAATGTACTTGACAGATTTTTGTCCGGTTTTTACTAAAAAAATGGTGTAATTCTTGAGGAAGGCTTAGATTAATATGGAGTGCGTACTTCTGAAATATTTAAATTAATTATAACAACGATATTTTTCCTTTATAATTATCCAATAAATAAAAAGCAATTTTCTCAAAAGTCAACCTATTTACTCTTTTTCAACAACTTGTCACAATGAATATTTTAATAGTTTTATTGAACTGTTACAAGGGTAAAGTTTGGATTAATTGTGGTATTTTATTATAGAATCTTCTGGTTATTTTACAATCACTTTCCGATTACTGGTGTTTATAATGTCTGGATATTGAAAATGTAAATATATAAATCACGTAATACTTCTTCCTTCTTCTTTTGCAATCGATAGACGTCCACAGCTGATCATCGGTATCTTTAAGGGATCTCAACACCTCACGAACTTGTGCCGCTTGGATCCAGCAGCATCCCGACCCTTCGCGATCTTTTTGAGGTCATTAATTCTCATCAAATCTCGTAGAGGGTCTACCGACGCTGCGTTTTCCGGTGCGTGGTCGCTATTCCAGCATCTTAGGACCCCAACGCCAATCGGTTCTACGCACTACGTGCCCCGCCCATTGCCACTTCAGCTTCGCGACACGATGAGCTATGTCGGTTACTCTGGTCAAATTTAAACTCAAATTTAAAATATTCTTTAATCAAGTAAACTTGTAGACAAATGCTTTTGAATCGTCAACTTTACTGCTGGTTCGGTAAGCTGTTCCTACCGAGAAGAGCCAGCAAGAAACTCGGCGGTAGCTCTTTTTAAAATAGAAATCTTAACACTAGTAACATTTAATTATTGGTCTTGTACAGGGAAGTGCGTCTATTCCACACATCCTTATCATCTAAGTAATCATCAACAGTATAGTAGGCTTTCTGTATCAGCCTTTTAAACTGCTGTAATGGCATGGCCAAAATTTATTTCGGAATTTTATTACAGAACTTTTACGAATCTCCTCATTCCTGATTTGATCGCATAGAGATACTCCAATCATAGCTCTCTCCATCACCTGCTGAGTGACATTGAGCTTTCTTATGAGGCCCATAGGCAGCGACGACGTAATACAAGTCCATAAAAATGGTTTCATTACTTAGTTAACATGAAACTCGAAGTTTACTTAATACATCTGTTAATTTATAATTATAACGGTATTTAAAGAATTTCACTACCAATCCATCATCGAAAAGACACAGCGGTTTCAAATATGTTTCTGTTTAAATCGTTCATCCAATTTGAAAACCAAAATAGAATTTGGAACCAAAGAATCATTAATAGGTTGGAACGAATCCCGTCGGTCGGGTCACAAAAAATGTACGTTACATTTTTTTAATAACCCAAGTTTACGTGGGTCGTGTCGGTGCCCACCTTTTTTTATTTTTAGGGACATTGATTGATCGAACCTTATGGCACGTCTATGAGAAACTTAGCAGGGTATTGTTTTTTATGTATACTATTTTATACCTTTTTTTTTATTTTAGTTTCGATCCCTTAGATTTATTGTGTCTTGATTTAGATAGCGTTGTAGATTTTCATCATCGCCACAGGATTTTATTTGTAATTCAAATCAAATTTATTAGAAACATACTTAACTCGCGACTATGTTCGCACAAATTTGTTCTAATACTTAAAATTATATTTAAAATTATATTCATATTTAAAAAAAATTCATATTTAACAAAAAGTGTAATGTTTGTTACATTATACATCTTTACAAAAGAGTAAATAAAGTCTCTGATTATGATATATGAGGTCGGAAATAAACAAAAAAAACCTTTAATTATAGTGCACTATGCCAGCGACTTCGACTTCGACTTCAGCTTTTATAGCCCAGCGGTGGCACCGTATGACTCTCTCGAGTCATGAGTTTTTCTATCACCCATGAGTTTTTCTATTAAACAACTTACGTGTCTAATTGATAACTATAATTTATCACACGCTTTTCGGTGCAGGAACACATCGTGAGGAAACCTGCATATCTCTAGAGAACTCTTGGGTTATGTGTAACCTACTAATCTGCATTTTAGCAGCATTATAGTAGGTCTTAGCTCCAATCCTTCTCTCCGAAAATAGAGAGAGGAGTCGTATACCCAGCAGTGGGATAGTAATAGACTAATACTTTTATGCCAGCAACTTCGCCTGAAATCAGTGTGACACAAAGTTTTACCCGAATTGAAATTTAGTCATAAAATTAGTGTGAGTTAACGATAAGAGATAGAGACATGCTGTCGCGGAACTTCTTGTAGTACTTTTGTAGATCTACAATTCTCTAATACATTACTTTAATGTATCTCTGTTGGTTTACGTGGCGCACACGACTTAGGCTCCCAGCAGGCAGTTTTATTAGAACTGCACGACCTCTTCAATAAATTTACATAAATCTGTAGTTTTAACCTGAACCTGTTACACGTTGGGCAAGCGAACAATCATATACGGGGCATGGGTATGAGAATTTGCGAATCCTGCATGTATCAGGTGTGAAAACAGTTCTCAAAACACATCTCCTCTTCTCTCCGTTTTAGTGGGTAAACCGGGCCTTAGGGCTGCTGGAAGGAACGGCTAATTGCAATAAGCTTTCCTTTGCACTAATAGTTTTTTTTTCGAGAAATTATTTATTATATTAAATAAAAAGGATACCTATTTCCCTTTTTTTCTTTTAAAATATGTTTCCCTTGGTATGACGGTTTTATGAACATCATGTGTTGATCGAATTAAGATACCGCAAACAAAACTGAGAACGCCGAGGGTTCAAAATTTACATAAAGATCCAACCACAATTTATATTTGGGTAATAAAATGTGTAAACATCATATTATTTGCATATATTTTGTGCAAAAGGAAATACATTTCGATATATCCTGAAAAAGTGTGAATTTATTTTATAAATCTATATCTATGTTTACTTAGTATTAAACAAAGTCCCAAAAAGCTGCTTGTATGTTATCGATTTTCTCAAAATCTACTGAACGAAATTTTCTGAAATTTTACTAAATTTACAAAAAGATAGTACTATACTTCCTGATGGTTTAGGTGAAAAATACATTACGGTTTTATGTAAATTATGTTAGAAAGGTCTCCTGCCGGGAACTAACTCGCGTGTGCCGCGAAAACTAGCAGAGATACTCTAAAATAACGTACACGAAAATTGTAGATCTACAAAATTACTACAAAAACATCCGTGACAGTATGCCTCTATCTTTTATGGTTAACTCACAATATCTACTTTTATGTTTAAAATTTCAATTCAATACACTGAATACCGCGCGGGCCAAGCCGTTGGCATTAATATGGCAATAATATTGGAGCAAAGTACACGAACATTTCAACATTCGTTAAAACAGGAAACGACGAAGAACGATTGTTCAGATTGTATTAGTGAATATATGGAGTGCTATTGTGTTGTGGTGTTGGTGGTGTTTGGGAGTGCTAGCGTTGTTAAGAATCCTATATGGAGAATAGAATGAATACAATTTTTTTATTTTCTCTCTACACCCTACATGTAAAAAATAACATAAAAAAGGTGTTATGCCTATTTTTTATGTATCAGGTGTGGACGGATAGTTCTTTAATTAATAGTTATATTGCTATAGTCCGATAAAAATTGGACAACATTATCATTGCTTCTGTATTATGGACCTCAACAAAGCAACATCTAAGTGTTTAAATTATCGAAACTAGTTTGAAAATATTAAAGGGTTCTGAGCACATTGTGCAAACCTTAGACTGGTAAAAACATTAGATTTATGTTGGTTAAAATGGAATGTCTACCATAATTTTATCATATTACAACGCCATTAGCTATATTCTAGCTTTTCTTACTTCCTGTCTGTTAAGGATACCGATATAAATCTGCGACCAAGAAAAATTGTAACAACGCATTCGCACGTGACCGTAGTCCAGAAACATGTGTTTCGCCTTTTATCATAGCACTCGGTCAAGAGGTATATTCGAAAAGTCTCGTCCGAAATAAACGTTAAGTAACACTCGAGAAGTCATGCCAGAAGATATATTTATTTCTTAAATAAAATATTTGATTTGTCAATAACTACGGAACCGTATTTCTTATTATTTCTAGTGAATTTATGCAGCATCTTAAGAAAGTGGCAAAAATATGTAATCTATGAATCAATATTACAGTGTTGCAGCCCTTAACGTACAAAACTAGATTTTTTATTTATAAATGTTATTGAATCACTAGCAAGAGAATAGCGATGTTCTCTGCAATATAGCGGTTATATAAAAAGCATGATATCTTAAAGGACTAAGCTCCTAATTAAGGTCAATCGAGTTCTATTTGGGTTAATTTCGAAGATCATATGTTGGCCAGGAAAAAGGTTCCTATTAGATATTTCTCATTTAGATTTATCAGTGTACTGATAAAATCTATTCAACGTTTGAAGCAGTACTGCAGTAAAGAAGTTTTCTCTTTAAAAACGTTGTGACCTGATCTAAAATTTGTAAGACGGAGGGAGAGTAGACGTAGGAGAGGAAGTATCCTTCTCTTATCTGTATTCCTGTGCCTGTTGTGGAAGTTGATTTTTCAGAGAGATAAACTTTTTAATGCAAAAAAATTGTAATAGTTCTGAGGTGTAAATTTTTTAATGTAATATAAATTGTCGTATTGTATTTTACCACATAAATTATAGTGCTTTTATATTAAAAACTATTACCATTCCAAATTAATATAAATGCACAATGGTAATATTCGAGTTTTCACTTTTGTCGGCACACCCTGAGTGCAATCCGTTGATTTTTTACATATGTCAGCCCGCTCTATAAGTTTTTTTTCAACAACATTTCTCCAACGGTTAAGTCGTAAAAGCATAACAGATAGACTTCTACACTTATAGATTAGTAGGTTTTTTATCTTTTTGTCACGGAGACTTAACGTTTAATATCTAAATCAAATCCATACCATAAATCGTGAGCGCTGAGAAAAATTTCACCCAATTTTTCATGTCCTTTCCTTCGTATATTTCACAACATGTAAGCATTTGTTTCCTTGCTTAAATAAATCATAATATTTCCAGCCGCGTCCCTGTCCTAAGGGATTATTACTGCTGTTTTATTTGACGTCTGTACGTCCTTTTATTTCTCTCACGAACCCGCTAAATATAAGATTGTTTATAAACAGATTCCTACCTTTTTTTTTCGTTTTTGTCTTTTAATATTAAATGTCGTGGAAAGCCAATCTGGACATGACAGGGTTGTTTAGGAATTTTTATACATCTGAGAATGGATTAATTTTGGTATCATAATCCTTAAATATTATAAAAAATGGCCCTCACATCGTCTGTCTGTTCGTCAAACGGATAGTCATTTGATTCCCTCTAATAAACATCTAGTAGCATTATCCAATAAACAAGTAAATAAATCACTTGTAGTATTATGTCACAACATGTTTCAAATATAACCTCCTTTATGTAGTTGGTTAAAATATAAAAATGCATCGTTATAATATACTATATAATATGAATATAATAACGATATAATCGTTATTATATCGTTATTATATTCAGAAGTGGGATGGAGACATTAACACACAAAATAAATGAAAAAAAATAGTTGTTATATTCAGAAATGGGATGGAGAGCTTAACCCACAAATAAAATGTAAAAAAAAGAAATATCGTTGTTACATTCAAAAGTGGGATGGAGACCTTAACTCACAAATAAAATGTAAAAAAAATAACGTTGTTTTATTCAGAATTGGGAAGGAGACCTTAAGCCATAAATAAAATGTAAAAAAAACATATCGTTGTTACATTCAGAAGTGGGATGGAGATCTTAACCCACAAATAAAGTGTAAAAAAAGGAAATATCGTCGTTATAATTATAAATGCGAAAGTCTGGTGTCTGTTACGCTGTTGATATTTTGATTTGATTAGATTTGGTTCTTTTTTGATCTAAATATTTTCGTGGAAACAACTTTTAAATAATAACTGGATTCACAGGTATTATTTTAAGTTATTCTAAGAAAGTTCATTAGTTTTGATTATGGTTAAATGCTTGGCCGAATCTGCAGTCACTTTATGTGAATTGACGAAGTTTATAACATTTCTGGTCACTTTAAGACCACTGGGAAAACATTAATCTAAAATTAAACAATGAAATATGGAAAACCAACCGAGTAGGTATTTTCAAATGTTACCGCGAAATCGGCGCCCTAAGGCAGACTTGCGTGACTTAGAACTGCTATCTGATCGTGAAATAGGTCAAAGCGAATACAAAATGAATATGTTACTATTGTTATCTACAACGCAGGGTTATCACTACGTGAAATCAAACACCACTATCGCTGGCAAAATTACCTGAGAATACGAATTCAGCTTTAATTATCATTCGTCATAAACGCCAAATACCAACAATATGGAATTCTGGACACTCAATGCAGAATATTTATCTTTCTGGATCTTGAATAACAGACATTCAATTAAGCATTTTCGAAAGTAGAAATAAAATGAGTAAGTATTAGAACAGCAAAAAATAGGAATAAAAACTCGTGTGTGTGTGTGAGATTATTTTATCCCAATTAGAAAATTATATTAATTACTGACTATCCTAAAGTCTTAGCACAAACTATATCCAAGCGGCAGGATATTGTATTAAGTAGAAACACGGATCAAACGCCATGTGATCCGCCGACTAACGTAAGTTGACGTCAGACAGGCGGCTGGGCGTAAAGTACGTAGCCGAATCATTTGACAACATGTTTCTAACATGTTGCGCCGACCCCGTTTAGAGTGAGATAAGGGCAGGAGGATCATAATGACTGTTAACATAATTAAAATCAGTTATTTGCTTTATGTAATACGGTATTATATATTTTTCTTTTTTATGTGTTTTATAACGGACAAAAAACAGCTTTTATTTATTATTTTTATTGCACACACAAATAATTGAACGAATACAAAGTGGAGTTAGCCGTTACTTTGCGGAGATCCATAATACAAAAGTAATAATAAAATTATTTTGCTATAATCCGCGATAAAGTAAATAGAATATATATATATATATAATGCTAAATATATAGTGGAGGATTCATAAAAACACATGCACAAACCACCACCACAATACACAAGCACTACACACGTTCACATGCTTCGGTTGCGGGACGAAACTTTTGTTGATTTTGTGATAGTGAACCTGCATGAATCGGTTATGAAAAAACTAATAGTCCATTTAGCATTATACATATTTTCTATTTACTTTATCGCGGATTATAGCAAAATAATTTTATTATTACTTTTGTAATACAAAGTGATTAAAAACATAGTGTTTTATAGGGCAATTTGAAAATAGACAGACTCTTTAGGAGTGAAACTCAAAAGAATTAACAACGCAATACAACCTCGCGTCGCAGCTTTAAACTTTCAAAGTACCGGGGTGACATATTCCTTAGGAGCTTTGAATAATAAACGCGGGCCCGAGGCTCGCGTCGTGTGCTACCGGTGCGGTCGGAGCACGAACACCATTTGTCTATCGCCTGAGGCCTGCAATTTTGCATCTGCCACGCCCACCGGCTCCTACAACACATTACACTTGTTCTGGTTCCATTCAACGCTGCTTAACATGGGGATTTTTCCACGAGCGACGTTTGGACATTAGAATTTGACAGGCCGTAATTGAAACTACAGTGAGGTAGTTTTGTTATTACTTGTATCAATTTCATGTCGCTTTACGATTGTGTAACGTTAAGCTTTATTTTAACTAGCAACTAGCGTGGAGGTGGATTATAAAATTTTTCATTTATTCCTACGCTTTAAATTTACACAAAAATTGTTAAATAATTACGCCGTGTGGTATCCGGCTGCATAGAATAGACCACCTTCATTTCTTACCGAGGTGTCGTAAAAGGCGACTACGGTCAGTTGAGGTCAGGCAGGCGGCCGGTCGTAAAATACGTAGCCAAATCATGTGACATGTGAGCTAAATGATGTGAGTGGGATAAGGGCAGGAGAATGATGAATGATGAACAATAGTTAAATAATTGGCCATTTAAAAGTACATATAAACTAAACTGCTGCATGTGCCTTTGTAGGGTAACCGGAAAAATGCATTTACTGTAATCTCTCTCTCTATCTCTCTTACTACCTCTCTCTAAGACCTAGTAAGAGTAAGACCTCTCTGTCTCTCTTTCGACCTATATTTCTCGATCTCTATCTCTATTTTTCTCTCCCCCTCTATGTACTAGTAGCGCATAGGCAGCGCGTTTAAGTATTTTCTTCTACATTTGGACTTCTATTTTATTTCTATTATAATATATTATTCATTAACTTATATCTCCAGTTCATTTAATTAAATAGGTTTTAGAGTATTTTATGGTATTCCGCCGTGTGGTATCCGGTTGAGTAGAATAGGTAAGAAATGAGGGTGGCCTCATTTCTTACCGAGGTGTCGTAAAAGGCGACTAAGGTAAGTCGACCCGCTGTATGGTATCCGGTTGAGTTGTATAGACCAGCCTCTTTCGTACCGAGGGGTCGTAAAATACGACTAAGCTGAGTTGACTCAGGTAGGCTGCCGGTCTTAAAATACGTAGCCAAATCACGTGACAACATGTTTGTAACATGTTGTGCCGACCCTACTCAGAGTGGGATAAGCGTAGGATGATGATTTTATTTCTTACTAGCAGACCCAACCTAACCGGGCTTAATTTAAATATATTACTAGTAAATAAACTGTCATTGACAGTTAATAAAGTTGCTCCGATCGTCATCAAAGTTTAGATGACCATCATCATGGGCTATTATTAAGATTGTCTGCAAAACTGTAAACACTTACTCTTGACTGGCCCGTTAGCGCAGTGGGTAGTGACCCTGCCTTCAGCTCCGCGGGTCGCGGGTTCGATTCCCGCCGAGGGCCAACATTTTCTATAAACAAATTGTTGGTTCTTCGAGTCTGAGTGTGTATTTGTATTTAAGTATGTATTTAAACTTATATATGTAGTATATCTACCAGTTTTCCGTCACCCATAACACAAGTATTAAGTTACTTACTTTGGGGACGGACGACCGTGTGTATAAATGTCCCATATATTTATTATTATTATTATTGTTTTGAATATTATGACTCGCCCGCCGGAGACGCGACCGGCGAATTCAAGGACGTTTAGGCATCCGATTGCTACCGGAGCGGCCGACCGCTAGTAACTTTTCAAACGCGATAAGGACAGGCCGCGTGCGCCTGTATATGGCATTCCTTTATAACGCACACGTGTAATTTTGCGTTTCGGGTGTTATTCTCAGATTTAGTGACGCGTTTAACCAGTGAAGTGAGAAACCAGTGAATAAGACGCGACCGTCCACGGTTTTGGTGCGCGTTGGGTATTATTCCCCGATATAGGGACGACTTAATAACGTGTGACCTTACGAAGGTTGTGTGCACACCGGGTGTTATTCAGCCGATATAGTGAAGTGTATACTCAGGGAGAAACAGACATTACGTGTCCGTGGAAGAGTGCAGAGGCGAGTCAACGGTTTCGGGAATCGGCCAAGTACATACAAGCACACACACACACGTACACATATACACGCAGTGACTCATGAGGCCGGACCACATACAGCTAACGGCCGCATAAGGTAGGTTGAAACGCCGGGACGTCGGGCCCAGGTCCCGGAGGTTGTTTCATCCGTCCGCACGTTTGCGCGGAACAATTATTATTTATTTGTTGTGCATATACTAAATAATTCCACAGAGAGGGTCATCGGATACTGGTTGAAACTTGGATCGAATTAGATTAACGTGAACGTATTGTGGGTTTATGATGGCAATAAAACGGGTTACTGTCTTCGGATGACGATATTATCGACGCCGGTTTTATATCGAATCGATATGTAATACTGCATCTGTTGTGGAAGTTAGAGCATTTCAAACAGAGCATTGGATAGGATATAGGAATGATTTTAATTAATTATTCAACCCGTGATAAGTGATTATATGTGCCCGCTTGCGTGATCGACCCGATAGCGGTTACGCGATATTTACTATCGGAGCGCGGTGTCGGACGATAGATAGGTTACTGACCGGCTGTGGTTATACGTATACTTCAGTGCCTGTGTCGTTATTTGCGCACCAGTGGGAGACTGGGGTTTGATTCCCGCCTTCAGGGGGACCCAACTGTTCCGGCAGCATACGTACAAGCGAGTACACACGGCCACGCACCCACACACACAATAATACATCGAGGATCCCAGGCCATCGAGGCTCCCGATCAAGGTAAGCTAATGACGGAGTTCGGAGCCCGCTCCGCGATTGGAGGTTAGCAGGCCGCACGCTTGTGCGGCACGTAACAATCATCATACCACATCAATTAACTACTTTAATTGTGAATTCTATACCCATACTAATTGCATTGAGATTGTAGTAGTGGATGTGTGCAATGCCAATAGTGTAGTGTGGTGGTCTATAAATTGGAACATATAAGTAATATTTTCCTCTTTATATCCTGAACACCGCGGGCTGCAGCTTTATGGTTTTACATAAATGTCTAACTCTAACGCTTATTTAATTCTCGAATCCACTGTCAAGGGATCTATTAATTAATCTACGATATCATCTTAACAACAAACTAAGATACGAACGTTACGAAACAATACTGAATGATACACCAACTACTCAAGTCTCAAACCCGACTCACAGAATTTTTCCTCATACTCATATGTCCTATAAGCTGTGATAGCCCAGCGGTGAGACCGTACGATTCTTTCGAGAGGAACACGAGTTCAAACCCGGGCAGGCACCAATGAGTTTTCTATTTGAACTCATGTGTCTAATTGATAATTGCAATTTATCACACGCTTTTCGGTGAAGGAAAACATCGCGACGAAACTTGCATATCTCTAGAGAATTCTGGAGATATGTGTAACCTGCCAATCCGCATTGAAGTAGCGTGGTAGGTCTTAGCTCCAGGTCTTAGCTCCAACCCTTCTGTCCAGAAACGGAGAGAGGAGGCCTATTCCTAGCAGTGGGATTGTATCAGGCCGGTACTTTACTTACTCATATGTCCAGAAAGAGTAACTCTATAGCGTAACTTAATACACTTCTAACGACATCTATCGTTCTAAGAAATAACTTCAATAATAAATATTCTGAAAAATATTACTTCAGAGATTTAAAAACTTGTTGTGTAGAAAAAATCAAAGCTTTAGTCACTACGAAATTTTAAATAGCCTGCGTGAGTGGATCCTAAAAATAAACGTGTTCTACGAAAATCATAACACATGGCAACACTAGACACGAGCGTTGCAAATTCATAGATTCCAATAACCAAAATTGGAGCAAAAAACCCGTTTTTTTTTCAACACAAAAGAAACACGCACCGAATTCTCAGTAAAAACTAAAAGCGCGCAAAAAAGTACTCTCCAAAGGCGTTTGCTTTTTGCGATATCTTGACTTTGCTATAAAAAAGGCGTCAATACAACTCTTTTTAAGTCGAGTCGAACAATTTAAAAAAATGGCATCTACGAGATTCCTCTTATGAGACAAGAGCATCATCTCTTTACTCTGAAGTACTCTGATAAAGTATTAACCAAGTTTGACGTTTTTTTAGAAGCTGTTACTCCTCGTACGCACGAAAGGATTTTTATCGTGCCTTAAAATTACGTCGCATTGAAGCAAATGGGTATCCAGGTATCTGTTCACACGACAGCGTATTTAAATCGCGACGTATTTTATCGTGCAGTGTTCCATTTTAGTCTCCAGGGCGAGGGTGTGAAGCTGAATATACCATACGAAACTTCTTATAACGCCTATTGCGAAATTTTAACGCGACGTATTTTTTACGCTCGAACGAGGCGTATTTAACTTGCCGTGTATCTATTTGAAGGTGGAATTTTGCAAGTTAAATCTGACCCACATCCAGGTGTCCGATTAATTTTACATACTAGTCCAGTCTCTATGACAATGCATGTTTATAAGAAGCATAACCTGATGCTGCTGCCAGGATAAGCTTCACCACACCGTCACGAGGGATCTTCTCAACGGTTAACAGTAGGGGCAGAAGATTTTGATAAAAACTTTTTTTAATTAACTTGTTTAAACTAAATCCTTTGTATTTTCTCTCTTCAACTGATAGACGTCTACTGATTTGACGATTCTTCTAGTATTCTCCATACCATGGTTTTAAAGAAAAAAATGTTTTTGCCGCTCAGGTATCAAGGCTTCAAAAGTGTTTTATATTAATATAAGTAATTAGGCGTTACTTTGTGGCGATCCATAAAACAAAAGTAATAATAAAATTATTTTGCTATAATCCGCGATACAGTAAATAGAAAATATATATAGTATTAAATGTATAGTGACTATCCGTATTTCCATACCCGATACGTGCAAGATTCGTAAAAACACATGCACAAACCTCCATCCACCACTTCCACCACCATACACACGTTCACTATCACAAACTCAACAATCCCCGCAACCGAAGCATCATCAGGAGATAGACTCCACGACAAAATCGCAAAGCTTTGTGATAGTGAACGTGTGTAGTACTAGTGTATTGTGGTGGAAGTGGTGGAGGTACATGTGTTTTTACGAATCCTGCACGTATCGCGTTTGAAAGTACGGATAGTCCACTATACATTTAACACTACATATATTTTCTATTTACTGTATCGCGGATTACAGCAAAATCATTTTATTATTACTTTTGCTTCAAAAGTGCTTGGATTAATCTTTAATAAAATTTTTGAAAACAGATTTATAACGTCGAAAACATATATACACATAGAAGCTACTGCGCAAAAATAACTTGATATTTAATTATGCTAGTTACGAGTATGATATAACTGTTTACTTACGTCTCAATCAAAATCAACTTATATCAAAATAATTTTTATTCAAATATGTTTTTTCAAGCACTTTTGAATCGTCAAGGATCAATTTGTAAATGAAGCTGCAACTGTTTCGGAATATTGCATTTAACGAGAGGAACCAGCAAGAAACTTGGCGGTCAATCTTTTAAACATTTTCATTTTACATTATTAAACCGCAGTCTTGTATGAAGCTGAAAGGATTATCAAATCCAGGTATTTTTATTATTAAAATAATCTTCAATTTTGTAATATGCTTTCCGTCTAAGCGTATTTTTTACACTTAAATTAAACCTTTCTGTAGACAGGTCTAGTATAGATCGCGGAATTTTATTATAGAAGCGAATACCGAGCCCAAGAAATGAGTTGTTAACTCTGCTGAATCACGACTTATGGTGGCTTCTCGTATGTCTATGATATTCATAAAATTTCTAAGATCTAGATTCCGCAAAAAACATTATATTTTATAGTAGACTGTAATAGAATAATTTAAATTGATCTTCTTGATAACAACATAAAACAGTTCTAAAACTAATAATAATATGATAAACTAGGAGATATTTCATCATTAGCAAAAGATCATGATTTACACTAACAGGATATCTAAATAATAATCTCTTATGATTTGGGAAAGTGACTCAAAACGTTTTCGGTCACCTAAAGCAAAACATTTCAAGTGCCGACCTTAGGTGAGCAATCTAAAGATATTATCTACAATTTTTTGCGGAACTCTAAAATGTAAGTGTAAACGGAAAGCATAACCGTTACTAGAGATTACTCTTTAACAAAAGGACGCAGCGAGAAAAAACCCTACCAAGGGCCTAATGGAATCTTTAGAGATATTGTCAGCGCAGTCACGTAAAATATTAGATATTCCTTAATACGAAAATTTTCAAAGACTGCTACTGAAATTGGGATATTTAAGTTTATTTATAATAAATCCGGATGCTTTCGAAACTAGCCACGAAATTATGAACGAATGTCACATACGAAAAAAAAATATTTACATGTAAAAAGGGACTATTAAAATTAGTTTTTCGGTTAAACCGATTTTTATTATGGTATTGTCGAGTGATGTATTTATGAAATAATAACTTTTGCCTGCGACTTCGTTCACGTGAACCGTTTAGTCTTGGAAAAAACAGTAGCTTCCGTCACTCACCAACCTTCCAAATAACTCCATCACAAAAATCAGATCGATCGGAGTTAAATTGCAATTACTCAATTCACTAACATTACTTTGGTATATATCATATCATGCTCTGAAAAAATATAAAAAAAAAACAATAAAAATTGTAAAACATTTCTAATATTATATCTTTAAATGTGAGAGGTCATCAGGTCTCCCATATAATACCTATTACTTACTTACACACATCGTAAATAAAAAAAACCTTGATATGATGATAATAGGTGGCTTTGCTTAATGTCATCCTATTCCTGTTGGATTTACAGGATTTCTATAGCCTATGTGTTACCTCGGTGTATAAGGAACAATTGTGCTGAATTTCACCAATATTCCTCGAGCAGATAAGCCGTGAAAGCGTAACAGATAGACTAACAAACAGACATACCAAGCGATAGAAGCTCGGACTTTCGCATTTATAATATTACATTGGATCGGATTAGTTTGGATTTTTCCTAAAACACGTAAAACTTCTTTAATTACAAGCAAGATATTATTGAAGTTGCAATTAATTAAAAGGGAATCGGATGTTGACCAACAAACTTTTGCGTCGAAAGCCTAAGCGATTCCCGATTGCTGTTCCCTCAATATTGAAATTTCAATTTGAGTCGCTGTCATATTTAGCGTTGATTAAATATTTCATTTGAATAAAGTATATTAATTAATTGCGGAAGATAAGAGATATAGTAAAATGATGTTAAATAGTCCTTAATGTACAGCAAATCAACTGTTTTAAATGCCTCCTTCAAATAGTTAAGTCAATAATATAAAAAAACAGTGTCGCCGTCAATGTAATGAGTTGTTGAAAGAGAATAAATGACACACATATCAATCACACACATATCAATACACAATATCACACAGACTGACGACAGTCTGTGTGATAGAGACGATGCTCTATGAAGCAGAATCGATTTCTCTTCAAAAGCGATTTCTCTCTCAAAGCCTCGATGTGCATTATTTATTGCCGCGTACGAAACGTACATTAAAACGTTTACTTTTCTTATTCATCAGATTACTTTATAATTGCATTAGTTATTAAAAAATAAACACAGCACTTATCATAAAGTATGAAAGCTTCTTAAGCGAAAAAAACAAAAAAAAAACAAATTAAATCTTATATCTAATTATATTAATAATACAGATAAATACAAAAAAAAAACTGTGGTTACTAAATTCACTGTGATTCCCAAAATTTTTTTTTTATATTTATTGTCGGCGCAATATGTTTTTCTCTTGCATTCTCTTATCATTCGTCCAATCTAGCGTTTGTAACCATGTCATAGTAATTCACACAATCCTTCTTCTTCTTCTTATTCTTCTTCTTTGTCAACCGATGAACTTTCACTGCTGAACGTAGATCTCTTTATAGGATCTCCACAACTCAATCTTGTGCCACTTGAATCGACCGGCTCCCCCGCGACCTTTTAGAGGTCGTCAGTCCATCTCGTAGGGGGTCGACGGATACTGCGTTTTCCGGTGCGGGGTCGCCATTCCATTATCCTAAGACCCCATGGTCTCCAATACCTTGAGACCCCATAATCTATCGCTTCTCACACAATCCAACCATCTTTTAGCCTAGTCTAATCCATCCATATTCATATTTAACATTCGTTTAATCATATTATTTTAATCCCTCCTCGTTATAACTCCAAACCTCATCTTAGCCAACATCGTCAATAAAGTACTCAAAACAGTAAATACCTAACCAAATTGATTTCATACGGTACTGAACTACAAAACGATTCCATCTAAAGAGCTTACAATATTTCAGCAAGCATAATATTCACACTCAAAATATTATTTATTTACGTAAACTTTTAAACAAGTGCTTTTGAATCGTTAAATCTACTGCTGTCTCCGAAAAATTGCCTCTACAAAGATGAGCAAGAAACTCAGTTGCTCTGTTAAAAATTATTTCTTATAATAAGTTATATATTACTTTATTGCTATCTTGTGCAAGGTTGACGGGCAGTTAAATCTACGCATTCTAATCCTTTTTGTAATTCCCAAATAATATTCAAATTCAAATTAAAAATATTCTTTATTCTTTTTAAAATATGAATATATCTAGGCTTACTATATCAGCTTCCTATTAATAGTTATTTAAAACTGTAATGGTAAAACTAAATTTATACTATATATAACTACATTTTTACTACGCCTTTCTTCTACAAAACAAGCTTGACCCATATGTTTAACTCGATAAAGAAGGGTTAAAGCACTAACGCTAAGAAAATACTGCAGCAAAACATACAACGTAGGTAAAACAACGACACGTAAGGGACTTGCGTAATCCGAACCCTTTACTGGGTTAATGAGCTTAACCCTTAGGGTAATTTAAGAGTGGCAACTTAACTCCCATATTCACCAACCTGACGTCGCGCGGTGTAACCGTTTCGTCTTTCTTAACAAATATCACCGCACATTTGCGACACAGGGGATGTAAGATGTGCGAAAGTTTTAACGTTAACCTCCTTTAATAATTACAGACAGAAATTCCTTTATTACAAACAATACAATTAGATTTTAACACAAAAAAACCGTGTGGTTAGTATTCGGCTGAATAGAATAGACCGCCCTCATTTCTTAACAAGGTCTCGTAAAAGGCGACTAAGGTAAGTTGACCAGCTGTGTGGTATGCGGCTGAGTAGAATAGACCACCCTCATTTCTTACCGAGATGTCTTAAAAGGCGACTAAGGTAACTAGTTATAAGAATTTTATTTTTAAAAAAGCAACCGACTTGCTTGCTCTTCTCGGTAGGAACGGCTTTCCGAACCAGCAGCAGAGTTGACGATTTAAAAGCATTTGTTTACAAGTTTACTTGAATAAAGAATATTTTGAATTTGAATATCGCGAATTATAGCATTATAATATTAGCATTATTTCTGTATTATGGACTTCCGCAAAGTAACGCCTTATATAAATTAAATGTAACGGGCTAAATTTAATATCTACTAACTTTACAGTGTCGTGATTACTAGTTCAACCTATTTAACTTACAATATAAACTAGATGTTATCTGATGAAGAAATAACAAACCTATTAAGATATCCGTGAGTTAACCATTAAATAAACAATACCAATCTGTTAAAATCCCACTTACGGTCGCGTTGTGTACGCGGGCACCTAATATTTTAATTTACCAGACATTTCAATGGCGTTGCATCATCCATAGTCACGATTTGAGGCTGCTTGACCGTTACCCGTTATGTGATTCCGCGAGATACCTTTTAATTGAAATCACATATACGTGTCGTTGAAAAAGTTGGTAAGATACTTGTTTTACCCTAATCATCATCCTCCTGTCCTTTTTCCACACTAAGTGGGGTCGGCACAAAATTTTTAATTTGATTTGTTAACCCTTTTACTGTCCCAGCAGTGGGACTGTAACAGGGTATCTCATTTAATAATTTGAATAATCTACCCACTTAGGTATATTCAGTTTTCCTTAATCCTAAAGTCATCTAAAAGTAATCGCTTCTAAGAGATACGTTCGCTTTTCATAACTAATAATTTATTTATGAAATTTACAAAAGGAAAGCTACCCCCTCCGCCTCTGTTGTACTAACATTTTACAACAGCTGTAACACTATTGCTGCAGCAAATTCAAATTCAATTCAAATTCAAAATATTCTTTATTCAAGTAAACTTGTAAACAAGTGCTTTTGAATCGTCAACTTTACTGCTGGTTCGGAAAGCCGTCCTACCGAGAAGAGCCAGCAAGAAACTCGGTGGAGCTCTTTTAAAAAAGAAGATTCTTAATACTAATTACATTTTGTCATAGCTATCCTGCACAAGGTCAAAGAGCAGCTATATCCACGCATTCTTATCATCAATGTAAGCCTCCACGGTATAATAGGCTTTCTGTATCAGCCTCTTTTTAAGAGTATTTTTAAATTGCTGTAATGGCAAAGTTAAAATTGATTGTGGAATTTTGTTATAGAATCTTATACCCAAACCCACAAACGACTTACGTACTCTTACAAGGCGCAAAGCAGGAGCCGCAAGCTTATGTCGGTTCCTACTTTGTCTATTATATGCATCGCCAATCTTTTTATAATTATGTATATTTTTATGCACAAAAATCAAATTGCTAAAAATATACTGTGAAGCTAACGTAAGAATACCTGTTTCCTTAAACTTCTCTCGCAGGGACTCACGCGAATTTAAATTATAAATGCCACGTATGGCTCTTTTTTGCAATACAAAAATTTTCTCAATATCAGCGCATTTACCCCATAACATTATTCCATAAGACATAATGCTATGGAAGTAAGCAAAATAAACTAGTTTTGCTGTTTCGACGTCTGTAAACTGTCTTATCTTTCGAATAGCATAGGCTGCTGAACTGAGTTTCCCAGCAGATTGTTCAGGTACGTTATATGTTTGCATTTAAATTAATATATATTATTAACTGAAGAATATGAGAGATTATTTCGTATTCAATCCCTCACGCGGAGCTAAAACAGATGGTGACGTAACACCGAAGCAACAAGCACCCAATAAAACTCACAATGATGTTATAAAATTTCACAGGGACATAGAAATTCCCTCAGTACCGCAAATTGGCCATAAAGGCGGCAATGCATTGGGCGTGAAGTAATTCTTGATAAGAATGGTGCATCGACGCGACGAACGGATGGATAATGTTCGACGATACTTGCATAACAATATCGATGGTCCGACGCCGCCGACCCAGCCCTGAGGAGCATCTAAACGTGTTTATCGACCTTTTAGTGAAGTGATGACTGTTTTTTCATCCTTTTGTTTGCATGTCTAATGTATTTAACCTTTCATCTTATATTTCTTGTTGTAAATTCTATTTAAATCGTCACGACAACAGACAGTTACTCTTTCTTAAATATGATTCATATATATCAGGCAAGTTCTAGTTCAAGCTTGTTGCACGTGTTCAGAGGTAAAATAAAGGCTGGGGATGAACCAAGTACTATATAACAATGCTTGTTTGAATAATGCTTTGCTTTGTGATTTTGTCGTGGAGTCTATCTACTGATGATGCTTCGGTTGCGGGGCGAAACGATTGTTGAGTTTGTGATAGTGAACGTGTTTAGTGCTTGTGTATTGTGGTGGAAGTGGTGGAGGTTTGTGCATGTGTTTTTACGAATCCTGCACGTATCGGGTATGAAAATACGGATAGTCCACTATACATTTAAAACTATATATATTTTCTATTTACTGTATTGCGGATTAAAGCAAAATAATTTTATTCTTACTTTCCATGCCTTCTTGTTGTTTTTATAGATTTCGAAGATTTTTACACGTCTTAACAAGACAGAAAAAAAACTTTTTTATATTTACTAACACTACTGTTAAGAATGCTTATGATTAAATTGCGACCAGCTACGTACTATATTATTTTGTAATTTTTGTTTGTTAACAATTACAAATACAATATTGTAATATTTATTTTTAAAAAGAGTGACCGCCAAGGTTCTTGCTAGTTTTTCTCGTTTAGAGCACCTTTCCGAACCAGTCATAAAAAGTAAAGTAAAGTAACAGCCTGTTACTATGCCCACTGCTGGGCTAAGGCCTCCTCTCTCCGTTATTGGAGAGAAGGATTGGAGCTAAGACCTACCACGCTGCTCCAATGCGGATTGGTAGGTTACACATATCCCTAGAATTCTCTAGAGATATGCAGGTTTCCTCACGATGTTTTCCTTCACCGAAAAGCGTGTGATTAATTGCAATTATCAATTAGACACATGAGTTTTAATAGAAAAACTCATTGGTGCCTGCCCGGGTTTGAACTCGTATTCCACTCGTAAGAGTTGCACGGTCTCACCGCTGGGCTATCACAGCTTGAACCAGTCATAGCTTTTTTTTAATTTGACGTTCAAAAGTGTTTATAAAGGCCAATTTGAATAAAAAATCATTTGAATTTAAATTTGAACTGTTACCTTTCGTCACTGCTTTCTTGTGCGAGTTTTTAAGTAATATCCACCCATTTTTCACATTTAAGTGAATGATTTATAGAAGCAGGCGTTACTTTGCGGAATTCCATATTACAAGCAATACAACAGAACTAACTACTTTGCTATAATCCGCACGGGTTAAGTGAATGCATGCAAAGCCAATGTGTATGAAGCAGGCAAAATCTACGCACCTTATACATGCAGGACCAGTCACCACATGCACCCCAAGGCGCAATTCACCAGCAACAACGCACACAAAAGCAGCACACACACCCACCACCACAATCTCGACGATCGTTTCGCCCCGAAACCGAAGCATCATCAGGAGGATAGGCTCCACGATAAAAAATCGTACTGCGCCGCACTACCCATACAAGCAGTCTTAAATAGTTAACCCCCACCAATACCCTCCCCTCCGAACACATGTAGCAAAACGGAATTAGATACATTTACTTGCTCGTTAATTAAGTGACCATTGTTATTTTTTATTATCTCAAGGTGCTCTAACGTATTGAGACGGAGTCCCTTATCACAAGTGTGGAGAATATGAAATGAATGGTCATTAGGCACTTTATGACCGCTTTCTAGCAAATGTTTTGCAAAATTAGAATTTTGTGGTTTATTATTCCTAAACGCAGCCATATGTTCCCGGAAACGAACCGCAAAACTTCGGCCAGTCTGACCCACATATGTACCGTTGCACTCAGGACAATCTATTTTATAAACCCCAGATTTTTTACCCTTATCTAACCTGAACCTTGAATATTTTAGAAGTCTTGTGGCATCAACAGGTTACATTTATGTTTTGATTCCGCACTCAATTTTAGACTGTACCTTACTATTTATTATTTAACAAAGCATACTATTTAATATACTAGATTATAGGAATTTTAAAAGAATTGGATTTATCCCTACGGCTTTGGATTACACTAAGAAAATCTCCATATAAATTGGAACTTCATTATCGAATTGATGATTCAATAATGAAACTTCTTAGCTGATTATTGGTAAAAATGTTTTACAGTTTATGAATTCAATTTCTGTATATTCTCTATTAAGATTATTCGATATTTGAAATTGGTACTTCATTTTTCAGAATGCGTTTTTATAGACGTTGAATTATTCATTTTATATAATAAAATATATTTTAAATCACAATCGGGTACTAAACTCTCTTTTAAAACTAACCAATCGCTTCGTAGTTTGTTGTGTAAAAATAAAGATATATTAGATAAGGGTAAAAAATCTGGGGTTTATAAAATAGATTGTCCTGAGTGCAACGGTACATATGTGGGTCAGACTGGCCGAAGTTTTGCGGTTCGATTCCGGGAACATATGGCTGCGTTTAGGAATAATAAACCACAAAATTCTAATTTTGCAAAACATTTGCTAGAAAGCGGTCATAAAGTGCCTAATGACCATTCATTTCATATTCTCCACACTTGTGATAAGGGACTCCGACTCAATGCGTTAGAGCAGCTTGAGATAATAAAAAATAACAATGGTCACTTAATTAACGAGCAAGTAAATGTATCTAATTCCGTTTTGCTACATGTGTTTGGAGGGGAGGGTATTGGTGGGAGTTGAACTATTTAAGATTGCTTGTATGGGTAGCGCGGCGCAGTACGATTTTTGTCGTGGAGCCTATCCTCCTGATGATGCTTCGGTTTCGGGGCGAAACGATCGTCGAGATTGTGGTGGTGGGTGTGTGTGCTGCTTTTGTGTGCGTTGTTGCTAGTGAATTGCGCCTTGGGGTGCATGTGGTGGCTGGTCCTGCATGTATAAGGTGCGTAGATTTTGCCTGCTTCATACACATTGGCTTTGCATGCATTCACTTAACCCGTGCGGATTATAGCAAAGTAGTTAGTTCTGTTATATTGCTTGTAATATGGAATTCCGCAAAGTAACGCCTGCTTCTATAAATTATATAATATAAAATTAAATTTATATATTTAGATCAATAAAAACTTAATAAATGTTTTATGTAAAATATTATTCTTCAAATGTGATATTATAAATAAAAGTGTTTTTTTTATTAGACAGATACTTTAAGAGAAATCAACGAACAGCTACAGTTCTATTGAAACTGTCCCCCGTTTAAAATTGTATGACTGCTAAGCGTGGTGGTCAGAAGCAATCAGGGTTGGTTGTAGCCTACAATTTGTATAGATTAATTAGCATGCCGGGAAGAAAGCGGGGAGAGTAATCAGCAGAGCCTTTTAATTATCTCCCGAATATTTTGCGGCTGAAAGCCGAAGGGAATTTGGAACACCAAGGAGGCTATCTCAAATTTTTTTTTTCACTAAATTCAGCAATTTACTCTGTAATTAAGTATTACTATTTTTTTTTTATTATTTATAACAAATATATACAAGTTATATCTATCTTAAATTACTTACACGCTACTACTATACAAATCATGCCCACGTGGAATGGTCTCAAGACCTATAAGGTCTATTGTCAAACAGTATGGCACGTTTAGTGTGTTGCTCCTGCAAATAAATTCAAGAATACTGAAATATCGTAAAATTTCGACATAATGTGTTGAGTGATTAAAACTTTAACTTGTTCTTAAGATATTGTTCTAATTCTTACATCATAAATACAGTGTCTTATAACAATAACGAAGAAATTATGTACCGAAATATAGTGAGTTTTTTAGTGAGAAGGTAGTAATTATCCTTTCTTATAAGTGAACAAGTCGCGAAGCAGATTGTTTACATCAACTACCAACATCTTAAATAAACGTACAAAATCTTAGAACACAATTAAATATTTCATCGTGAAGATACTGAGCTTGCTGGTGTAACGGTTAGACCGCTCGACTAAAGTAGAGAGTTAGTTATAGGTTCCAATCTCTGTATTATATAGACTTTTAAATTTTTCTATTATTTCTACAACAATTAATTATTATGGCTAGTGATTCAAAAACTAACGTACGTTGCAATGGTTGCCAAAAAACATTTACCTCAAATAAAAATTTAATAAAATGTGGAGCGTGCGATGATGTTTATCATAAGGCGTGTGTATTGGTACCAAGCGATACTTCACAAGATATAACTAAATCGTGGATATGTCCAGTCTGCCTGAGCGCCAAACGTAGAGGTGGTGACAATTCTGATACACCAGTTCGATCAACGTCATCAAAACAATTGGCGGATAATCAAAATATAACTCGCTCGAAAAATATTAAATCTAGTATCCAAGCGGATGACAGTACGTTAGCGCGTTTTGAGAGTATGCTTGACCACAAACTTGAAATTAAATTTGAGTCTTTAATTTCAACTTTAAAGTCTTCAATGAAGGAAGATATAGAGTCAATGATACAGAAAGAACTAAGAAACTTTATTAAAGATCTCAAAGATGACTTCACTAAAACGACAGATTTTTTGTCAGCGAACCAAAATGATATAAAACTTCAACTAACTTCTAAAGAAAAGGAAATATCTGAAATGTCTAAAAAAACCATTGAACTCGAAAATGAAGTCACATTGCTGAATAAACGAATCCTAATACTCGAAAAGCATTCCAGAAGCTTTAATTTAGAAATTCAACTAGTGCCGGAAAGAAAAAATGAGAATATTCTTCAAATTTTCAGAAGTTTATGTGAAGTAGTTGGTTGCCCCATAGCTGATACTGACATTAATGCGGCGAGAAGGGTAGCCAAATTTGATCCCAAGTCGAAGCGACCGCGGAATATTTTAATAAGTTTATCTTCTGTGCGTCATCGTGACACTATTCTATCAGCAGTTTATCGATACCACAAAGCACACGGACCACTGACCTCTAATGTTGTCGGTGTCGGGGGAGACAACACCTCTGTGTATGTTGTGGAACATTTGTCCTTGGAAACCAAACAATTATTTGCGGCGGCTAGAAGAACAAAACAGCAAGAGTCGCACAAGTTCTGTTGGGTGAAAAACGGTAACGTCTATCTGAGAAAAAATGAAGAGAGTCGGGCAATACTTATTAAGGATTTAAACTCTCTTGGCCGCCTTTAGACTTTAGATTTAAGATTTTGGGTATTTCTATTTGGAACCTTAGTTAAAACTTATTTATGGAATTTTACTATCAGAATGTAAATGGCTTAAGGTGTAAAACAAAAGATTTTTATCTTAGCATTTTGAACTGCAATTATGATGTAATTTGTCTTACAGAAACCAACATTGATCCTGGAATATTCACTAAAGAATTATTTGATGATAGATACTTAGTCTTTCGTAGAGATCGTTGTTCTAGTAATAGCTTAAAAAAAGAAGGGGGGGGGTGTACTGATTGCAATAAAAAAACACCTTAGCGTTACGAGACAATCCTCTTGGGACAGTGGCTTTGAGGATCTTTGGGTCACAGTCGACATTGCTCTGAATGGTTCGTCTTTTTGTATTCATCTTTGTGTTTGCTATCTTCCTCCAGATTTAAACGCAACAAAACTTAACGATTTTTATAATAATTGCTGTAATATAATTGTAACACACATGGACATTAACAGTCATTTTTTGTTACTGGGTGATTTCAACACTCCCAATATTACATGGTGTATGAATACCCATAACAGTTCAATGACGCCTATTAATCCCGGGGATTCTAAAGCCACCTTACTAATGGATACTTTATCATTTTGTAATTTGCATCAATTTAATAGTGTATTTAATATAAATTCTAGGTTACTAGATTTAATTTTAACAACCACACCGGAAAATTTTATTAATAATGTTTCATCCGTTGATTCTTTAGTTAAAGTTGATAAGCACCATCCCCCATTACGAATAATCGTTAAGCCAACACCAGAAATATCAGTACTAAAAAGTAAAAAAGCCAAGTCTTACAATTTTCGGAAATGTGATATAGAAAAGATCATGTTAGAATTGAAAGACGTAAAATGGGAGGATAAATTAGAAGAGCTTACATTGGATGATTCTATTGACTGTTTTTATAAAACTCTGTATGAAATTATTTCCCGTAACACGCCTTTAAAGAAAGAATGTTCTACGTATCCTTTCTGGTTCAGTCAATCTTTAATTAAGTGCATTAAGGAGAAATCTAAGTTTCACTCTCGTTTCAAGAAATATCAAAATCCTAGGGACTATGACACTTATAGCATGCTTAGGTCAAGAAGTAAAAAATTAATTAAAAAATGCTATAATAATTACATATGCGCCACTGAGGCTTCTTTACCTAACAATCCTCGTAAGTTCTTTAAATATGTTAATGCTAAAAAGTCAATTAATGCTATACCTACTAAAATGACATACAATGGTAAAATAGGAGTGAACGGCGAAGCAATATGTGGACTGTTTTCCGAATTCTTCAGTTCAGTCTATAATAAAACTTGTACACAAAATAATGTAAACCCCGCACTGGAACATAGTAACAGCTCTTTATTATGTTCTGTACATATCAGCCGTGAAAACATAATCAAAAAAATTAAAAAACTTGATGCATTTAAGGGTGCGGGACCAGATGGTCTGCCACCACTTTTTGTTAAAACCTTTGGATATGAAATTTCAGTTCCTCTTTATATCTTATTTAATAAATCACTTAAAGTCAGTACTTTTCCAAGTTACTGGAAAAAAGCTCATATAGTTCCCATCTACAAAACAGGTGATAGGACTAAATGTGAAAATTATCGCCCAATAAGTATTTTGTCCTGCATTGCAAAAATCTTTGAATCTCTAATCTATGATGTTATTTACAGTCATATCAAATCATTGATCTGTGAAGAGCAGCATGGCTTTGTTAAAAATCGATCCACAATTAGTAATCTACTTATATTTAAGAACTATGTATGCAGTGCATTTGCTAAAACTCGCCAGGTAGATACTATATATACAGATTTCTCCAAAGCATTCGATCGGGTCAGTCACGAAGTGTTATATAAAAAATTAGCAACTTTCGGAATACATGGAGATCTATTGCGCTGGATTAAATCATACCTTTCTAAGCGTTCTCAAATTGTGACGCTAAAAGGATTTATATCATTACCATTTGAAGTTAAGTCAGGGGTCCCACAAGGGTCACACCTAGGTCCGCTATTTTTTATTATATTTGTAAATGACCTCATTAAAAACATCAAAAGCAATTGCTTAATGTTTGCTGATGATCTTAAGATCTTTAAGTCTATTAATAACATAAATGACTGTCTGGAACTTCAAACTGATCTCGACGCTATTACGCGTTCGAGTCGTGATAATAGCTTAATGATAAATGAAAAGAAATGTTGTGTTATATCGTTTACAAATAGAAAACAAAAAATTGCTTTCGATTATAAGGTTCACAATTACCTCATAGACCGTAAAGAAACCGTTAAAGATCTGGGGGTATATTTAGACAGTAAATTTACATTTAGAGAACACTATGATACATTAATTAATAAAGCCAATAAGATGTTAGGGTTTATTATGCGAAACACCAAAGAATTTAAAAAACCGCGAAGTTTCATATGTCTATATTACAGTTTAATTAGAAACCGGCTCGAATACGGTTCAATAATTTGGTCTCCGTACTATAAATTACATATTAATCGCATTGAATCAGTTCAAAGGCGTTGTCTCCGTACGTTAAGTTGGCGCTGTGGCCTGTCCGGTGTTCTCCGCGATTACGCTGAGAGAACTGCTTTCTTCAAAGTCATGCCACTGCATTTAAGGCGAGATGTTTCTCTTTTACTAACTCTGCATAAAATTATTCATGCAAGAATTGACTGTTCTGCATTACTAGCTGCCATAAGTGTTAATATCCGATATCGATGTAGAAATTCACCGCTGTTTGCTTTGAATGTCTATAATCTATTTATATAATTCTATAATCCCCTTGTAAGAATGTGTAGAGTCTATAATGATTTCTCGTCTCAATTTTTGGAACTAGACATTTTCGACTCTCGTGAGTCATCATTTAAGAGGATTGTAAAATGTTGTGTTGCTTCTCGTAGTGCTGTTAAATAGTTTATAGTTTATAATTATAATTACATTTGTTTTAGTCAATTATTTATTTATTTAGATTACTATATTATATCACTTAGCATTAATTTATCATTAATTTAGAATTAGTTTTTACTTTGCAACAAGTTTATATTCCGCTCTTTAGTATATGAACATACAAGTTTTGGTAAACAACTACATTATAAATTTGAAAAATATGTATACATTTTAGTTTATAATCATGTTGTGAACTGTTTTGTGTGTCTAATAAAATAAAATAAAATAAATAAAATAAAATAAAATAAAATAATAAAATTAAAATAAATAAGAATGCTGGCAGCGTTTCCGCGTTGAATCGCTAAGCTGATTCTTTGTGCGAAAAAGGAGCCAGCCCTCTTGTCACCCGAAGAGGCGATCAACCGAGGTGTTAAAACGGATAAAAATTTTTTTGCACTTTGGCTCCATGGCCCTAGGGTCTCAACTACAAACGGCACAAATATATAACTCTCAACGAGAGATGCATACTTTCGCCGCTTGCCGGATTCGGCCATTTCCGCCGCAGCTCCAGGTCTTGACGCCGTTTCCCTGATATGGGACGAGGCTAACGTATCAACGCATGTTGCGTCCCACATTAGGGCCAGTCCCCGTTCCCAAGGAACCAGCGTCAGACCGTCTGGTCTCTTGCCATCATCCCGACATATCCCGGAAGGCTCGAGAAGAGCAGGAATGTCGATGGTGGCAAGAGCTCTTTTGATGGTGTCATTAAGATTACTATTTAAATATAAATTCATATTTCGTATTTTTGTAACGTCAAAAATCGGTCAATATTTTATTTAAATTATGTAATTATCATATTCAAAATTTATATATTTATGTTTTTGTATACTTATTATTTTGAAAACTACGATTTAAGATTACTTATTTTCACTCGAGAAGAAAACTTTAACTCATTTTCTTCACCTTATCCTCCATTTTATATGATTTTTTTTGAGCTCCATCAATCTCATGAAGGATTTAGCCGTGACAGCCAATTGAAAAATCGTGTAAACTTACCACGCGATAACGGGTTCAAACCCAGGTCAGGCACTAATGTTTTTCTAATAAAACTGACAGGCTTAATTGATATTTACAATTTATTTCTTGGTATATGTATAGTCAACCACTCCTCATTGGAATTGTGTGGAGATTTAAGATCCAAAAAGGAGGGAGGAGGTTTTTTCAAAGCAGTTTTTTTATAAAAGACCGTCATTCCTGCTCAACACATAAATATTTCGTCACCTCCTAAACGACGCTTTATGAAATTCATTACAAGTGACTACATCCTGAAGACAAAGCTAGCAAGAAGAAGGACCTGTCTGATAAACATAGGCCTACAGACAATACAATCAAATCAATAAATACCGTGTATAAAGCGTACAGTAGAAAGTAAATTATTACTTAGCTTTCGGTGTGTTCATAAAGACATATTCAGAATAAAACTGAATACAACACATTTAGCGTTCCATTACGAGAAACAAGAATTTTAATTGATTAAATTATTACATGGCGATTGTATTACAGATAGCTTTATCTGGTAAGATGATCGACGACAAGAGCACGGATATATTTCAAGTGAACTGCGTAAGGAAAGTGGAGGCTGTTTGGAAATTATGCAAAAAATGCTCTTAAGTAGGTCGTTTGTACACAATAATTTTTGATAACAGTAATAATAAAATTATTAATCCGCTATACAGTAAATAGAAAAAATATATAGTGCTAAATGTAGAGTGGACTATCCGTTTTCATACCCGATACATGCAGGATTCGTAAAAACACATGCACAAACCTCCACCACTGCCACCACAATACACTACAACCGAAGCATCATCTGATGATGCTTTTAGATAATTTTATTATTACTTTTGTATTGTGGATCTGCGCAAAGTAACGCCTACTTCTCATCATCATTCTCCTGGCCTTATCTAACTCTAAGTGGGGTCGGCACAACATGTTACAAACATGTTGTCACATGATTTGGCTACGTATTTCACGACCGGCTGCCTGCCTGACGTCAACTTCCTTAGTCGTATTTTACGACACCTCGGTAAGAAAGAGGGTGGTCAACTCTATTCAACCGGATACCACACGGCGGGTCAACTTACCTTAGTCGCCTTTCTTTTACGACACCTTGATAAGAATTGAGGGTGGTCTATTCTACTCAGCCGGATACCACACGGCATAAAGTAACGCCTAATTCTATAAATTAATAACTTTTGAAGTTATTTTATTTAAAGACGGGTGTTAAAGAGAAAATGGCAAATATTTTTTTGATAATGATGCACGCGCATCATCATTTTAGAAAAATATTAGTCTACTAAATAAACTTAATTTTTTTTTATCAATATAAACATCTAGTGTAATAAAGCAGAATGATTTGTGCTGCAGATTTCAAATAATATAAATGTTTCATATTTAATAGTAATCACTATGCATAAAGAACTTTATAATTGACGTGTACTGTAATCATAGCTGTTAGAGCCCAGCAGACAGTGCAACATTCTAAAGGGTCACCAGTTCAATCATCGGACATGCATCAATGAATTTTCATGTTAAAAAACTTGTGTCTAATCGACAATTGCGATTTATCACACACTTTTCGATGAAGCAAATTCGTGAGGAAACCTGCATATTTCTATAGAATTCAGGTGACATGTGTAACCTATGAATCCGCATAAGCGAAAGGTGGTAGGATGCTGGATGGATCTCATCTCCAATCCTTATACCTACAGTAAATAACTTTGCTTTAAATTTTTAAATTAAGTCAATAAATGTTATGTGATATTTAATAAAAGATTTTCAAAAAAATTTCCAGAGCTGATGATGAAAATTAAGTGTTAAAAGTAAGTGATAAATCGCCGCTAAAATCGAGATTGCAATCTCAACGGGTGTACGCATATGGCGTGCAGTTGAAAGAACCGGCTGTAAAATTCATAAGTAAGGTAGTTAAACCGCCAAAAGAAACACCACCCAGAGATTATAAAAACTTAAAGGGTTCAGTTATTTCCAATGAAATTAAGTTAAAAGACTAGAAATAATTTGTGACTTCTTTCGTCTGAGTAGCATTTAAATTGCACGGAGATAGGAAACTTAATGTGATACCTTGCATGGAAATTACCTTTACACAATTTTTTTGGGAATCTGACCAAAATTAGAAAAAAACTTTTGTTTAGTCTTATCTTAGTATCGTAATTGAAATAAATTTCAATTCAGTGTACATTGCGTGGTACCTATATTATTTTTTGGTTATTATTATTTTCATTTATTAAAACCTAAAGCTAATCTGTGAATATAAAGTGTGTTCAAACCTAATCTGTGATAGTCTAGCGGTGAAATAGTGCGACTCTTTAGAGGGATCACGGGTTCAAACACCGGGAGGCACCAATAAGTTTTTCCGTTAAAACTTATGTGTCTTATTACTTTTAATTTATCACACGCTTTTGGGCGAAGAAAAATATCGCAAGGAAACCCGGATATCACTAAAGAATTCTAGAGATATGCGCATTGGAAAAGCATGGTAGGTCTTAACTCAAATCTTTCTCTCCCAAAATAATGTCTAATTCATCATCGTTCTCCTGCCCTTAACCCACTCTAAGTGGGGTCAGCACAACATGTTATCACATGATTTAGCGACCGGCATTTTACGATCGGCCGCCTGCCTGACGTCAACTTACCTTATACCGTCTTTTACGACACCTCGGTAAGAAAGGAGGGTGATCTGTTCTATTCTGCCGGATTACTTACTACACGGCGGGTCAACTTACCTTAATCGCCTTTTACGACACCTCGGTAAGAAAGGAGGGTGGTCTATTCTATTCTGCCGGATTACTACACGACGGGTGAACTTACCTTAGTCACATTTTACGACACTTCGGTAAGAAAGGAGGGTGGTCTATTCTATTCTGCCGGATACCACACGGCGGGTCAACTTACCTTAGTCGCCTTTTACGACACCTCGGTAAGAAAGGAGGGTGGTCTATTCTATTCTGCCGGATTACTACACGACGGGTGAACTTACCTTAGTCACATTTTACGACACTTCGGTAAGAAAGGAGGGTGGTCTATTCTATTCCGCCGGATACCACACGGCGGAAAATAATGTCTAATTTCTTAAATAAATAATTGAAATAAAATTAACTGTTCCAACAAATTCTGTCAGTGTACTTGAGTATTCACACAATTGCTTTTGAACTTGACAAACATGAAAACACACCGATCTGACCGTTATTTAAACTTTAGTTTCCCACTCCTCTAGATAAGTGAAACGTAAGATTACAGACGCGGCGAGATGCTGCGTCAACAGATGACAGCTAAACTCGGGCCCGTTGAGTAATGAACTGTGGGCCATTACTCATTAGCGTCAGTGACTTTCTGTGCTTTTATCACTAAGTACAAACTACTGTACGATGACTTTTTCTTACGATTATATGTTAAATACTTATTTTTATTCACATCATTTTACCCGGTGTGTGTGTAATTAGAAGTACTGTTTTATTTATGTTTATCTACTATGATATTTATCTTTATAATTGTACTAATTGATTACTGATTTTTGCCTATGCATATTTTTAGTATTCAGAGGTGGTAAATATTACTAAATAATACATCAACAATAGATAAATATAATATGCAATGAGGTACACCCGAACCCTCTTATTTCAGTTGCTTCCAGCCCAGTTAGGACTGATCACCGAAAATTTAGGCGTCCAAAAAGCGTCGTATATGACTCTGACGATACAATAACGATCGCAAACACAGAAACACGTAATACACACACACAGCGTCTTCGCCGGCGAAGACGAGGTCCCAGTTTTCTGACGTCGGTTGGTCGTGGCTTTTCGCCACACTTCCGACGCCGCAATGACTATTTAAAGTCATAAAATCAACCCTCCACTACGCGTCGCCCTAAGCCGTCTTCCGGCCTCACAGGAGGCACCCTTAGGACGACGTTCCCCGACGCTAGTAGAGCTTCTGCGTGTTACTCTCTGCATTTCGCAACCTCGACGATGCTTCTGCGCTGTACTCTCTGCATTTCGCAAACTCCGACGATGCTTCTGCGCTCGCCCGTCCCGCCCGGTGACACTGTAAAAGCCTTGGGGTTTTGTCGTGGAGTCTATCTCCTGATGATGCTTGGGTTGCGTGGCGAAACGATTGTTGAGTTTGTGGTAGTGAGCGTGTATAGTGCTTGCGTATTATGGTGGCGGTGGTGGAGGTTTGTGCATGTGTTTTTACGAATCGTGCATTTATCGCGTATGCAATAACGGATAGTCCACTTAGTTATTTTATATATATTTTCTATTTAAAGTATCGCGGATTATAGCAAAATAATGTTTTTATTACTTGTGCTGTAAAAGCCGTTAGGGCTAACAGCATACAGTCAGTTCGAAAAAATATATATATTCATTATGTATATTTTCATAGATAAACTTATAAGTGCCTGCTCGGGATTTGAACACGAGAACCCTTGATTACGGTTGCGCGTTGTCACCGGTCAGTCATTCGATTCGATCATCACGACTTGAACATATCCTTATATTACCCTAATCTTTGTTATACTCATTACATCTGGTATTTTCTAATCTAATAATATACCTAAGCTTTCAAGAGGTATAATAACGGTGTTTAAATCGAAAATGTTACACCTGAGTATATTATTGGAGTCATTTTCATTCAAATATAATGTTATTCCCAATTATATAACACTAATAACTCGGTACAGCTTCGTGCAGTAAATTTGTCTAACTTGAACTGTAATTTCGTTCACTTATCTGAATACAAACTTTACACGGATAAAAAATTCATGTAAAATTAAATGTTAAAATACCCTCAATTATGTACGTTTTTTTACTTGCTTTGAGACAAAATGCTTTTTATTTTATATGTTAGTCCGGTATAAGAAATTAAAATTCAATTCAAATTCAATAGTCATAACAAGTAAAAATATATTATTTTAAAAGTAAATGAAAGAAATGACAATAAAGTCAAATACATTTGAAGTTTTAAGTTAAATTTTAGTTTGAATTTAGTTAAAGGAATTACACTATTTTGCACATTTAAGTTTGCATATTGCGTAATTTATAGAATTACGAGTAGGCGTTACTTTGAGGAGATCCATAATACAAAAGTAATAATAAAATTATTTTGCTATAATCCGCGTATGTAAATATAAAATATATATGATGCTAAATTTTGAATGGACTACTCGTTTTCATACCTTGAACATGCAGCATTCATTAAAACACATGAAAAAGCTCCACCATCGCCACCACAATACACAAGCAAAATCGCAAAGCTTTGCGATTTCGTTGTGGAGTCTATCACCGGATGATGCTTCAGTTGCGGGGCGAAACGATTGTTGAGTTTGTGATAGTGAACGTGTGTAGTGCTTGTGTAATGTGATGGCGGTGGTGGAGGTTTGTGCATGTGTTTTTACGAATCCTGCATGTATCGGGTATGAAAAAACGAATAGTCCACTATACATATAGCATTATTTATATTTTCTATTTACTTTATCGCGGATTATAGCAAAATATTCTTATTATTACTTTTGTAAATATATGTTATTTTAAAAGTAAATTAAAGAAATTACAATATGGGCAAATACAATTAATGTTCTAAATTGTATGTAAAATGTATTGAATTTCGTTAAATAAATCATACAACTTAGCGTAAGTTCAAAATTTGCACTATTTTCAAGGATGTTTGTAACAATAAAATTCCTAATACCTTGTCAATAGCACGCCCACAAAACATCTGTAGGGCAGAATTTTTAGCGAAGAAATCCTCAAGTATAATGGATTTCGTATCACTTAAAAGTGAGAGAATCGACAGACGATACGTTAATAACAGAAGCCAATCCGATCTATTGTGCTCTTTTGTTGCACGTACAGCACAAAGAAATTGTAATTTTTTGGGCCCTCAACTCCACAATGTTCCCGTCATTAATCTATGAATCCGTTGTAACTTGAAGCGGGGTTGAGATCCTTTGTACCTGCCCGTTCCTCAGCCTTTTGTGCCCTGACATGTGCGGGGCTGCGACAAAAACCTTGTGCAATATCTGCCCCGAGACGTCTGCGATGATGTGAAAATAATACGTAAGAATGTACGACGCAATATTCCGTCTCGTATTTCCCTTCAATATCAAACCGAGATTTTAATCTCGCCTAAAACGTTTTTGTAATAACGTAGTTTTACGGCTAATCGATCCTGATGAAATCACGCATTTGGGAATACTGGTCATATACTAAATAATAATAAATATGTCGTGTGGTATTCGGCTGAGTAGAACAGACCACCCTCATTTCTTACCGAGGTGTCGTAAAATGCGACTTAGGTAAGTTGGCCCACCGTGTGGAATCCGGCTGTAGAATCGACCACTCTCTTTCTTGCTGAGTGGTCGTAAAATTATTATTCCAAATTGTCCCACTCTAAGTGAGGTCGGCACAACATGTTACAAAAATGTTGTCACATGATTTGGCTACGTATTTTACAACCGGCCGCCTGCCTGACGTTAACTTACCTTAGTCGTATTTAACGACGGTAAGAATGACGGTGGTCTATTCTACTCAGCCGGATACTACACAGCGGTTTCAAAGTATGATTGAAAGTGAAAAAAATACCCCATCGATTGACCCTATTGACTCTAATCAAAACTGATTCTCATTTCTTTGCATTTATTAACAACAAAAATGCCAATCATAAATTACACCACGCTGTTACTATACAAATCATGTCCACGTGGAATGATCCCAAGAATGCTGGTAGCATTCCCACGTTGAATCAACAATAATAATAATTCTTTATAAAGAATAACTTAATTTTAAATAATTTATCTCCCAAAATACGATCGGCTGTACCGATTTGACATTAAGGTAATAAACTAAATAAGCTAAAGCCTTTCAGAACCAGCGCTGCACCAGAAACGATGATTTTATTTATCCCTACCGGATATAGCAGAATTCGACACGCGTAACTGATATTAAAACATGCTTAACCCTAACACAGATGCTCCTGTTTATTTGACTAATGTAAAATAAACCTCAATAACGGTGTATGCTCCGAACTTCGGTCGCTCGAGATCTCTCTTCTCATCAACCGCTGAGTGATAAGTACATTTGTTAATCTAAATATAAGATCAATAAAAGATCCAGGGTACTTAAGAATGTAGCATTATCATAAGATTACTAAGCCAGATTTGTATATATATATATATTATATATATATATATATTATATATATATATATATACAAAAAACACGCATCGACTCGCGTAAATAAGCCGACGCTATCTTTAATAAACACTTGGACGTTTATTCCTTCTACTCTAATTCATAAAATTAAATTCATTAATCAAAGAAGAAATAAAATAAACAAGGCAAATTAAAAAAGCTTTTTACTAAATTTCATCTAGCTACTGTTAACAGTTGAAAGTTCCCTCGTCTAGAGCTAATCCTGGCAGCAGCATCAGGTCATTCCTATCAGACATGCATTGTCATCGGGACTAGACCAGTATGTAAAATTTCAGCTCTATCGGACATCGGGAAGTGGATCAAAAAACATACATTGCAAGTTGTATAAAAGCTTTTAAAAAGGAAAGAAATTAGCATAAACTAGCGCGCCCGTTTTCTTAAAGTGTGTGTTTTTTAGTTAATGAAATTAATTGAAATTTACTATTACGGCAGTTTAAAACACTACTAAAAAAGGCTAATTCAGAAAGCCTACTATACTATTGATATATTCTTGGATACAGCTACTCTTCAACTCTGTACAAGACATTAATAACTATATATAACTAGTAATAAGAATTATTCTTTGAAAAGAGCAACCGCCGAGTTCCTTGCTGGTTCTTCTCGGTAGGAACAGCCTTCCAAACCAGCAGTAGATGTTGACGATGCATAAGCACTTGTTTGCAAGTTTACGTGAATAAAGAATATTTTGAATTTGAATGTACCTATTGTACATTAATTTCATTGGTTTCCTTATAACTTGATGTTTTACCCTATCCAACCCAATTGTAGGACATTGACAAAGTAGGAACCGACATAAGCTTGCGGCTCCTGCTTTGCGCCTTGTAAGAGTACGTAAGTCGTTTGTGGGTTTGGGTATAAGATTCTATAACAAAATTCCACAATCAATTTTAACTTTGCCATTACAGCAATTTAAAAATACTGTTAAAAAGAGGCTGATACAGAAAGCCTATTATACATAGGAGGCTTACATTGATGATAAGAATGCGTGGATATAGCTGCTCTTTGACCTTATGCAGGATAGCTATGACAAAATGTAATTAGTATTAAGAATCTTCTTTTTTAAAAGAGCTCCACCGAGTTTCTTGCTGGCTCTTCTCGGTAGGACGGCTTTCCGAACCAGCAGTAAAGTTGACGATTCAAAAGCACTTATTTACAAGTTTACTTGAATAAAGAATATTTTGAATTTTGAATATTTATCCCTTCAGAGCTATATTTAAAATTATCACCCGCAACCTTCGCTGCACATTTTCTAACGCATCAACCGAGCCCTTGTCGTGCATTAACACTTAACTGACGTGCATTTTTTTGCCGCCCAATCTCCAGATGCGAGTGTCATTTAAATCTATAGGACCAAAGAGATCAAAAGTTATCTCCACAGTTGGAGATACCCCCGGCGTCCCCCTCCGAATTCCCCTTTTGAGCGACGAGTCAGTATTAAGCGTCCACCGTCGGTATTGGACGTGTCAGCGTCTCTCAGGCCGAAAGCTCGCAACCGCGATATTGTGGAAACTGTTTTCATTAGTGTAATTTGCATACATGAAGTGAAATCAGATTTGTTACTGTGTGATGTGAATAGACCCGTTCATAAACTAAATAAATGGGATTCAGTGAATGACTAAACCTTAGTGTTTGGTGGATTTTGTATTTACGGTGTAAGTAGTACTTTCTATAAAGTTCGTTTAGCCACTTCTAAGACGTATGATTTCTGTTATTTTTAAAATTTTGCAATTTTGACCCGCTTCCCAGTGTCCGAAATTTTATATAGTGATGACAATGCATGTGTATGATAGGCACAATGTATAATTAGCATGAACTGATGCTACTACCAGGATTTACTCTAGACGAAACTCCTCAACGGTTAACAGTAGGAACATGAAATTTACTTCAAAGACTTTTGTCACTTGACTTTTTAGAGAGCTTATTTTGTAACAGACTTTATAATAATTTCACAATGTTTTTGATTCAAAGCCATACCCAAAGTTTGTTCTTAAACAACAATTTATGCTTTTTCGGATATAAGTAAACTTTAGGCCTATTTCATCCGTGGCTTAACTAAGTTCGAGTTAATACTAGTACTAAGCTGATTTATAGAAGGAGGCGTTACTTTTCAGAACTCCAATGTACAGAAGCTATAGTTGAATTATTTTGCTATAATCCGCATTTGTTAGAATAATCTATGTAATGCTAAGTGTATGAAGCAGGCAACATTAACATACCTTAGACAAGCAGGACAAGTCACCACATGTATACCAAAATGCCTCAACCAGCAACAATCCGCACAAGCAATACACACAACCACCACCACGATCTCTTGTTAGAGAGCTTATTTTGTATCAAAATATTTAAATTTGTCAAAGTTTTAATTAATATTTAAAGTATTCATTCAGACAGTCTTTGTAGAGCACTTCGGAATCGTCATTTTATTATTATTATTAAGAAAACTATCAATAGTCTTGAAGGTTACTCCTATATAGTTTGAACCAGTAAGAAATTTATTGGATACTGTTTATACAATTAATGGTGAAAGATATATTAAGTTTCTTTATCGTACTAGAAAGCTTATTTGACGTTGCGGCTTTATTATTAAGAGAGCAAACCGCGACCAAAGCTTGCCAAAGCTCGCTATGAATTTTTTAAATACAATCTATTTTACTCTACCATGAAATCTTATGACTTAACTCTACCATGGAATCGTCGGAATAATTAATTTAGATGTTGGAATCGAATGGTTTTAAGCGGAAGCTGTAACAAACAAGTTGTAATGTGTTAGTTCTAATAATTAGAATGCAGGATCTCTATCAAGAGTTCGAGATTCAATGCTCGTGCAAGAAAAAATGATTTCTTTTCATGAATAATAAAATCATTTATTTTATGGTGTTCCAATTCGTAAAGTGACATTTCTGTATATTTTTTATTATTATTTTTACTGTACTGTGACGTTATTGCTTATTAAGGGTTTAATAAACAGTAATATAAATAAACAGTTTCCAAATAATATATTGAACACATATTTGCAATATGAAGGAAAGCATTTACAATAAAAATTTAAATAATTAATAACAATAAGATAAGATCCTTAATATAATATTGTTAAATATTAAATAGGATTCATTGTATTGTTTATTTGTATTTTTGATATTATTCTTTACAGCTTGTTTAAAATTAGGGGGAGAGAGGTGAAATATACTAGTTTAGTTCCGAAAAAAGTCGATTGTTAAGTGCACAGCATCTGTTTATGATTTTGTTCTAGTGGACGAAAAATGAAAAGTAGTCTTACGTCGCGAATTATTCCTTGGATTAAAGTTAATTTTAGAAAGAGGATAAGAAAGAAGATAACGTTTACGTCATTTTCATAACTAGTTTCATCGTTCGCATGACTAAAATGTCGTAATATATTTTTTTAATTTGGGCCGAGGTGAGTGGATGTTCCTCATCCTTTTCTAATGAGATAAAGGGATTTCGTTCAGCAATAGCAACTTAAAGATGGCGTCAATGTAATTAACTCGAGGGCGGTCAAGAATTTCATAAAAATATTTTACCTAACTGGGTATCAAACCGAATGTTCTGATTGAGTCATTAGTAAATCATCGGTTATTATGCGTTCGTTATACCATTTTATTTATTTCAATTAAATTGCTTGTTTGTTCATTTGAATAGAGCTTTGATAAGTTCAAAAGTTTTTGGAATTTCTTCTAAGTGCCGTTACTTTTACGGTAAGCTTTGATTTAAGTACCGGGTAACTAAGTAAGTACATAGCGCGACGTTGAAATCGTAACCGACTTACTAGTGGGTCGTGGATACAAGTCTCGGGCTTGTACTTATGTAAGTTCTTCTATAAAAATTTGCGTCATTTATAAAATTTGTAAAAGTACAAGCGGCCTGTTACAATCCCACTGCTGGGTAAAGGCCTCTCCGTTTCTGGAGACAAGGGTTGGAGCTAAGACCCACCACGCTGCTCCAATGCGGATAGGTTACACATATCTCCAGTATTTTCTAGAGATATGCAGGTTTCCTCACGATGGTTTCCTTCACCGAAAAGCGTGTGATTAGGTGCAATTATCAATTAGACACATGAGTTTTGATAGAAAAACTCATTGGTGCCTGCCCGGGTTTGAACATGTGTTCCCCTCAAAAGAGTCGCACGGTCTCACCGCTGGGCTATCACAGCAAATTAGTAAAGTAATTATAAAATTATTATGTAATTAAGTAAATAGAAAATTTCTATTCCTAATGTTAAATATAGAGTGGACTATCCATTTTCATACCTGATACATGCAGGGTTTCCAAAAATATATGAAATACAAACCTCCACTAACGCCACTAAAATACACAAGCACTTCGCTTGTTGTTGAGTTTGTAATAGTGAACGTGTGTAGTGTTTGTGTTTTGTGGTGGCGGTGGTCGAGGTTTGTGCGTGTGTTTTTACTAATCTAGCATGTGTACACTCTACATTTTTATATATATATATGTATATTTTCTATTTACTTAATCGCGGATTATACGAAAGTAATTTTATTATTACATTCGACAAAAGTAACGCCGTGTGGCGGCAAAATAGAATAGACCACCCTCCGTTCTTATCGAGGTGTCGTAAGAGGCGACTAAGGTATGTGCCGTGTGGTATTCGGCTGCATAGAATAGACCACCCTCATTTCTTCCCGAGGTGTCGTAAAAGACGACTAAGGTAAGTTGACGTCAGGCAGGCGGCCGGTCATAAAAAACGTAGCCAAATCATGTGACAACATGTTTCTAACATGTTGTGCCCACTTAGAGTGCGATAAAGGCAGGAGGAAAATACATTCGACAAAAGTAGACATTTTATCTTATACGTTAGTGTAATATATAACCTTTAATGTTACAAAACTTTAACAGTATAAAAAAGTTAAGTTCAAAAACCTAATAGACCGACTTTATTATTAATTATTAATACGTATGTGGTAAATTAATTTCATATAAAAACCGGTAGTATGTTGCACATGGATTAGAATAATAAGCATATGCTGATTAAATAGCGGAAATAGACTATTCCAAATAAGTATTTCATTAATTCATTACTTGATTTATAAGTGCTTGTAAAAGTTTTATTTGAGTATATTACATTTTAACTAACTTTGCCTGCAGTTTTGTCCGCGTGGTAATCAGTAAAAAAAGTAAAGTAACGACTTATTACTATCCCAATGCTAGGCATAAGCCTCCTCTCTCCATTTTTGGAAAGAAGGATTGGAGCTAAGATCAACCATGCTGCTCCTATAACTGGCCCGTTGGCGCTGTGGGTAGTGACCCTGCCTTCAGCTCCGCGGGTGCCGGGCTCGATTCCCGCCGAGGGCCAACATTTTCTATACACAAATTGTTGGTCTTTCGCGCCTGGGTGTGTATTTGTATTTAAGTATGTATTTAAACTTATATGTGTAGTATATCTACCAGCTGTCCGTCACCCATAACACAAGTATTAAGTTACTTAATTTGGGGACGGACGACCGTGTGTGTAAATGTCACATTTTGATTTATTTCTATGCGGTTTAGTAGGTAAGATATATCCACAGAATTCTCTAGAGTAATGCAGGTTTTTTCACTATGTTTTCCTACATCGAAAAGCGCGTGATAAATTGTTATTATCACTTAGATACATAAGTTCTTTTTTAATAGAAAAACTCATTGGCCCTGGGTTTAAACCCACGATCGTCTTCAAAGAGTTACATGGTCTCACCGCTGGGCTATCACAGCTTCGGTTTAGGTAGATAGGAAATCAAATTATTGATTTGAAATTTTGAACATAAAAGTAGTTTTAGTTAACCATAAGAGTGTTATCGATGATTTTTCGTAATATTTTTGTAGATCTAAAAGTCTCTAGTACTTAGTATATATAGTATTATATCTACTAGTAGTATATCTAGTGTAAAGTACGCGGCAACAAACAATGCACATTGAGGCTCAGAGAGAGAAATCGGCTAGATTCTGCTTCATAGAGCATTGTCTCTGTCGCATAGACTGACGGACCCGTGTGTGACAGTGACAGCGCTCTACGAAACCGAATCGGCCGGCTGTTTCGTGCTAAGTTCTTGATTTGCATTATTTATTGCCGGGTACTACACCTCTTTTTACAACACAATTTACATTTAACTGTAATTTACTGTTACACTAAACCTTCTGAAAGAATTGCACTACCCTTTAGTAAATACCGTACAAAAATCGGTTCAGTATATTTTGAGAAAATTGATTAGATACAAACAGCTTTTGGGCATTTTGTTTTATAATAAGTATAGATAATATCTGAGTTATTATAAAGTCATAATTTTTTATACAATTGACATGATTTAAATTTTCATTCAATCTTATACGGAATTAAATTTGAAATTACGAGTGTCGATGTATCAGGGTGTTAAAAATTTAACTCCATCACAAGTAGGGCTATTGTTTATTGTTCATTTACACTCCAATTACAGACTATAAATATTAATGAGGCGTAGTTAATTTAAATTCATAAAAATAACTATCAATGTTTTTGCTCAGACACCAAAGGAACCGCTGACTTGTGGCAAAAATACGCGATTTTAATCACACCAAGCGCTACCATAAATCCAGTATGAGTATTTCATTCCATTTAAGTGACATACCTACTTTATGGGCTGCAGTGTGGTATCCGGCTGAGTAGAATAGACCACCCTCATTTTTTACCGAGATGTCTTAAAAGGCGACTAAGGTAGGTTGATCCGCTGTGTGGTATCCGGCTGAGTAAAATAGACCACCCTGATTTCTTACCGAGGTGTCGTGAAAGGCGACTAAGGTAAGTTGACCCACTGTGTGGTATTAAGTTGACCCACCGTGTGGTATCCGGTTGAGTAGAATAGACCACCCTTTTTCTTACCGACTTGGTACTTGGTACGTGGACTTATATGACTTTGGTAAGTTGACGTCAGGCAGGCCGGTCGTAAAAATACATCAATACACCAAATCATGTGACAACATGTTTGTAACATCTTAAGCCGACCCCACTTAGAGTGGGATAAGGACATGACGTTGATGACCTACTATATCAGATTTCTAGATATCTAGATTTAGAATGTTACATTTTATTATTTTACCGAATTAAAAGGGACGGATTTTGATGATATATATTATATAAGCGTTTTGCAGAATTCCTTAGTACAAAAGTTATTTTAAAATTATTTTGCTATAAGCCGCATTTGTTCACAAAATCTATATAGCCGAAGGTAGACTCCAGGACGAAATATCCAAGCTCACAGTTATCCCTATATAGATAGCTATAGATTGACCCATTAGACTCCATCTTGCTCTTTTTGTTGATCATTGATTGAATAAGATTAGCGATGTATATAATAGACAAAGTAGGACAATAAGCTTGTGGTTCCTGTTTTGCGCCTTCCAAAAGTACGTAAGTCGTTTGTGGTTTTTGGGTATAATTCCACAACCTACTTTAACTTACCATTACAGGAGTTAAAAAATACTATTAAAAAAGGCTAATACAGAAAGCCTACAATACTATTGAGGATTACTTAGAAGATAATAATGCGTGGATATAGCTACTTTTCGACCCTGTACAAAACATTAACGACTATAGTAATAAGAATTATTCTTTGAAAAGAGCAACCGCCGAGTTTCTTGCTGGTTCTTCTCGGTAGGAACAGCTTTCCGAACCAGCAGTAGATGTTGACGATTCAAAAGCACTCGTTTACAAGTTTACTTGAATAAAGGATATTTTGAATTTTGAATTGAATTTGATCTGAAATTAAAGTTTACTTAATTAAATCTTTGACTCTAAAAGTAAACAGACGCAGTTACCCTTAAGCTAAAAGTCTACAGGCAAGTTAATCGTTAATTGCTTATATGGAAATGGGCTGGCCTGGACTCCATAAAGTATTAAAGTTTGGGATTTTTTTGAACCGAGTTAAAAGCTTCACAGTTTCTATTTCTTTTTGTGTGTTCGGTTAACAGCTGCCAACTCATTGTCTTTTTCTATTAGTAACGTTGTTATACTTTTTTCTTAAGTTAGTTTTTTGTGTGTTGACCGCCGTGTGGTATCCGGCTGAGTAGAGTAGACCACCCTAATTTTTTACCAAGGTGTCGTAAAAGGCGACTAAGGTAAGTTGACGTCAGGCCGGCGGACGGTCGTAAAATACGTAGCCAAATTATGTGACAACATGTTTGTAACATGTTGGGCCGTTTTCGATCTTTTTTTCGCAGGCATCAGTGATTGATCTCTTCTTAGATTTAACAAACTTCGCGCTCATCTAATGTAACCCAGTGATATGGTGCAATATGAATATAAAAATAACCTTAATTTTTGTTTTTACTCTTATTGTTTGTTTCAATCTTAAATTGTGTTATTGTAAATGCGAATTTGTCTCTGCGTGTGTGTGTCTACGCGTGTTTATGTATAAACCACTGTCCTTAAATGTTTTATAAGATTTGATAGAATATTGCTTTTAAATTGATATCTCTGACTCTGGAATAACACCCAGGGTAATTTTTTACAAGTTTTTTTAAACTAAACAATTATATTATTTATTATTAGATATTTATATGGCACAACCACTATAATAAGGGAACAGTACAGAAATAGCTTAAACTCGTTAAGCGAATCCTTAAATTAAGGGTAAAAAAACATATCATGAAGGCTTCTCATTTAACAAAGGCGAGATTTTCTGTGATTCTCGCTGATTAAGTTGCTGATCTGAAGACAAATTATTATCATCCAAGAAGCTTAGCGGACACCGCCTTCGTTAATCTTGTTTCCAGGTACGGGGAATGGATTTTTATAAAAAATTTTATACATAACAAGGTATAAGAATAGATGAGTCAACCAGGGAGCGACGTTTGACTGCAGATTCATTTAAAATTTCAATTTGACTGGATTTATTTAGATTCTTCTGTGATGTCTGAGGCTGTCTATCGCTCTCATAGGATGTCTAGAGATGACGTGAGGTTGACAGGATGCGCTTTATATAGCGGTCTCATCCGCTATTTGTGGTAGATGCGTGCACTCCATAATGAGCGACCCTAGAATGTCACTCCGTTGCCGAAGCATCATCAGGAGATGTACTCCACAAAATTGCGCCTGCGATTTTGTTGTTACGGGACTATTGTTGAGGTTGTGATAGTAAATGTGTGCGGTGCAAGAAGTGGAGTACCGTGTTAGCGATGCTGGTTTATAGTGGATACTTATTACGAATCATGCACCGCATGTAAGGTATAAACATAAAGGGTAAAGTCTACTTTTAGTATGCATAGATTTTTTCTTAACGCGGTCTATATCAAAATAATATCATGTGAAGGTTATGAAATAAAAGTCTTATCACTACTTTCTAGGAGAATGATGAGAACATCATCATTCTCATCATTCTCCTGCCCTTATCCCACTCGAAGTGGGGTCAGCACAACATGTTACAAACATGTTGTCACATGATTTGGCACCTCGCTATTTACGACACCTCGATAAAAATGATGGTGGTCTACTTTATGCAGCCGGATGCTACACGGCGCATACCTTAGTCGCCTCATACGACACCTGGGTAAGAAAGGAGGGTGGTATATTCGATGCTGCTGGATACCACACGGCGGTTATCACTACTTTGAACAAGTAATTTTAATTTTGGACTATACCCAAGTGTCTATAACTATATATATTTCTGTCATATATTTATTTAATCGATTATTTATATAATCTCCGCCCCGTAGATGAACCATAAGTTTCAAATAAGTCCACAGACAGTTACTCAGTAATAGCTGTTTACGTATTACAGTAATTAATAATGGAAATTTAACAAAGTTTGAAGCATTTGATAAAGTAAGATTTATAAGCTCCTGTCAGCGATAAGATATTCGGTCATAGAGCTGTCGGGAACTTTTGGTTGCTTTCACTAGATGTTTACATTGTGTGATGACGTCATCTTTATGAAGTGAAAACTTCTTTAGCGGCGTTGTGCACTTTTTGTGAGGATTAAAAAATGTTAAATTGTGTCAGGACACCAGTGAACTGTTTAAAAATTCGTAAGACGAGAGGAGTGTAGACCACCAGCGTGGCGTAGGAGAGGAAATATTCCCCTCTTTTTCTACCGCGCGTCGAAAATGTATGAAATGCTTACATAGAAAGTAGATATGATTACATTTATTGAATTAATCCGGCTCGGACGACCATTTAATGCAAATGAAAGTTTCTGTATGAGTCAATGTGCATATCACAAAAACGTTAATTCTGCAATCAGCTTACTTAAAAGGGACCAGCCTTGAAATACCGTAAATTAAAGAATTAGAATAAATATTGAGGTACCTCTTATAAAAAGCATTTATAGAAAGAAACGAAAACGCAATAATGAAACAAAGCCCTGACTTTCTCCAACTTACGCAACAATAGTTTGATGGGAGCTTCTTCAATCTGATAAAACACGCCATTATGCTTTTAGAGAAATAGGTTAATGCCGACCCCCATTATCATGCTTAGTCACGTGTAGATGGAAGCAGATAGTGGAGAAATCACTCTAATTAGGCGCCTATGGATGAAACCAGAAATTTTATTTCTTTTTTGTGCTATTACAAGTTTTTGTTTTCAAAACACTGCTCGATATAAATTTTATACGAAAAAGATTTTTCACAATCCACCTCGCGTCGATATCCTCATTACTGAGGGTCGTGATGTGCCGTCGTGCCGCCAATCTTGCTAAAGCAGAAACCAAACCAAAACCTCACAGATGGAACCAGAGCCAATCTGTAGAATCCCAAGAAGCTTAGCCATGCTTACTCTGGAAGCCTACTGTTATTATCATACACTTAATCTCTGGAGAAACAACCCAGGATTAAATCACTCGAAAGCGCTAATGAAGGCCTTTAATAAAGGAGGGACTAGCAAAATCTAAGCGCTAAGTAGAACTAACTTATGCAAACTAGCGAGGGCGCTTACAGGGCACTGTGTACTAAATAGACACATGTTAAACCTAAAGTTGTCAGACATAGGATCGTGCAGACTCTGCCTAGAGTCTGAGGAAACACCCATGCATATCCTCTGTGACTGCCCTGCGCTGGTTCACCGCCGACATTTTCTCCTAGGGTCGCATATCTTACGCCCGACGGAGGTTGAAAATTTCGCTGCCAAGAAGATTCTGGCATTCCTAGAGGATACCGGTATTGGCAGCGAACTGCAAGCAGTGGCGATCACAATAGATCAGTGATGGTTAAAGTGACACTGGGCCTCGCGGACCTGCACAGCCGCTACTACCAAAAGAAGAAGAAGGGTCGTAATTCCCTTTTTAAGGAAGAAATTTATCTTTGACGATGGTTCGCCAATTGAGTATGTCTTTGGCGTCGTGGAGAGCATTGTGCAAGTTGGTATTCAAGGATGAGCAGATCTGGTCTGACCACCTATTGGGACTACGGCCTAGAGCGTTTGCTGTCAACCATTCCTGTGACAAGAAGTTGCTCCAGGTTGCAAGCTTCCTTCCGGGCAATATGACCAAAAAAGTAAAAAAGATTTTTCACAATATTACTATATAATATATATTTTTCGGTCATTAAATAATATGTAAATAAATAAACAGCTTGTTACCATGCCACTGTTGGGCATCAGAGCTAAGACCTATCACACTGCTCCAATGCGGATTGGTAGGTTATACATATTCCTAGAATTCTCTGGAGATATGCAGGCTTCCTCACGATATTTTTCTGCACCGAAAAGCGTGTGATAAATTGCAATTATCAAATAGACACATGAGTTTAACAGAAAAACTCATTGCAGACACCAATGAGACCTGGGGATTGAAGTGTCGCGATTTCACCGCTAAGCTATCACAGCTTTAGTATAAAGTTTGTACTATTTTATTGACTACTAGAAATACAGCGAACGCAAACAGAGTCGCGAGCATAACTTAGTTGCCAATAAATGCTTGAATTATCAGATCTTCAAGTCTTCCATTATTTTATACGGGCGACTCGTAGATTGCGCCGAAGGCTATTTGATCGTATGTAAGACCTTATTTGTCATGAACAAAGATTAATATCGACTGATTGGATAGTATTTATTCTATGCGACTTATCGCATCGTAGAAATGTTAATCTATAACAAAAATGTTATTTTTCACATGAGAATCTTAAAAAAAATTACAGTCGTAATAAGTTTTAATGATACTTTCCATAATAGTGCTGTGTGGTATCCAGCTGAGTAGAATAAACCACTCTCATTAGTTACCGAGGTGTTTTAAAAGGCAACTAAGGTTAGTAAGGCCGACCCCACTTATAGTGGGAACAAGGCAGAAGAATGATGAATGATGAATAATGTATGCAGAAATATTCGAACAAATGTCCTTAAAACTATGTTTTAAAAGTTATTGACAAATGAGATCTATTTGCATATTTATTTTCCTAGTTTAATAATTTTGATGTGTTCATCTAGATTCTACCTACATTATGCTTAGTATTCTAGAAAAAACATATTTATTCTTGTTAAAAAAATATGATTTGCATTTACTAGTAAATAAATCAAAGTGAGCAAATTACAACAAAAGTATATCTTTTATCGTATATAATTATTATATATAATTATATAGTATATCGATATTAATATATCATTATAGTTTGAACGGTCTTAATAACAAAACCAGAAGTCTTGTTTTAAAAAAAAGTAAAGTAGCAGCCTGTTACAATCCCACTGCTGGGAATAGGCCTCCCCTCTCCGTTTCAGGAGAGAAGAGTTGGAGCTAAGACCTACCACGCTGCTACAATGCGGATTGGTGCGTTACACATATCTCCAGAGTTCTCTAGAGATATGCAGGTTTCCTTACGATGTTGTCCTTCATCGAAAAGCGTGTAATAAATTGCAATTATCAATTAGACACATGAGTTTTAATAGACAAACTGATTGGTGCCTGCCCGGGGTTTGAACCTATGTTGTCTCTAGAGAGTCGCACAGTCTCACCGCTGGGCTATCACAGCTTATAGCTTAGTCTTGTGTTACAAAAGTATTTCGGGATGTCTCGCAAGCAAAAGTATTATTTACTCTAATCAAACCCCATTCCTGCAGCGTTACTGTTAAGACAAGCACTGACAGACTAACTCCTTACATCTACCCGCTCCTTTACTTATATTGAGAATAGCCCGCCAAAACTTAGTCGTTATTACACTACTATACAACCTTATTTAGTTTATGCATTATGTTATCTGTAATTTATTATAATATTTGTATTTTATCATCGGCCTATATATATTATTATTATATAACAATCATTTTATAAAGATCCAAGTGCGCCACCGGAAGTAGGTAGACTATGACACATTACGCGCGTTAGTGGTATTTAACACTTGTTTTACTGGGCTGGATTTTGTTGAACTTAATCTAATCACTTGAAAATCAATATGAGTTAGGATCAGTAATAGTAGTTATGTTTAGATACTTTAAAACAAGTTTTTCTTATTAATACTAAATCATCCAGTAACTTTGTTCCAGTAATTTCAGTGTTTATTTATTCATACGTAACCCTATGTTAAAAATATTTTCCTCACGTTTCTTTCTTTTCAGTGTAATCTGTTACAACCGTTTTTACTATTTTTCTTATTAAATTAATTACGATATATCGTATAATATAAAGGAATCAAACTATGCACGTACATTTTTTTGCTGATGTTAAATTAAATGGTTATAATATGCCGCTAATTATGATTTCATGCCCGATCATCTTTTTGCTTTGTCACTGACCTCAAGCTTTATATACATTGAACCAACATTGTTAATGAGGCAATCGTGACGTAAAAAATTTCACACAATACATTGTCTGTTACTAATTAAGCGAATTACTTTGAATAATAACTTCTTTTATATTAGGTCCTTACATATGAAATTGGCGTTTTGTCGTACTGGCCACTTTGATCTCAAATATTACCTTTATGGTTAGGAATTCCAAATTAAAATTCATACAGCTATTTACTCATGCATTTGTGTTTCAAACCCCCTAATTCATTTGTTTTTTCTTCTTTTGTTTTTTTTTTTGTGTCACTCTGTTTACAAAATGGAAAACATGAAATATCGCGTTATTTACGAGTATGAGTTCCACCGTGGCACCAGTGCTGCAGAAACGGCTCGAAGGATTAATGATGTGTATGGTGACGGTGTCGCAAAAGAAAACACAGTGCGTTTTTGGTTCCAACGTTTTCGTTCTGGAAATTTCGACCTGCAGAACAAGCCTCGTGGATGGCCGGAGACCAAAGTTGATAATGAAGAATTGAAGGCTATTGTGGAAGCGGATCCTATTCTAATCCACTTGAAGCAAATTGGGAAGGTGAAAAAGCTTGAAAGGTGGGTACCTCATGAATTGAGTGAAGCAAACCGACAAACGCGCGTCGACTGCTGCGTTACGTTACTCAACCGGCACAATAATGAAGGAATTTTAAATCGAATCATTACCTGTGATGATAAGTGGATCCTCTACGATAATTGGAAGCGCTCATCGCAATGACTGAACCCTGGCGAACCAGCCAAATCCTGCCCTAAGCGAAAATTGACTAAAAAAAAGTTGCTTGTAAGTGTTTGGTGGACTAGTGCCGGTGTCGTTCACAACAGCTTTCTTAAATCTGGCCAGACGATTACGGCAGATATCTATTGTCAACAACTGCAAACCCCGATGGGGCAGTCCAAGTCCAAAAGGAAAAATAGCACATATGCAAAGGCGGACTTAAAAGTAATAAAATACCTGAACACGGGTGTCTTCCAGCCAAGTTTTCGGTAACTAAAACAACAAGCAAATGAAATGCGGGTAATATAAAAGATAACAAAGATAAGTTAACGAAAAACTATGTATCAAATTAAAAATTTGCACACGTCATAACATTAAAGGACCTTAATAAAACCCTAAAAACATAAAACCTCAGTAGAAAGAAATAGATCTATCTTATAAACTTAAAGCATAAGCTCAATCATATCTATTTCATACTTCCGGCCTAATAACACTAACGCTGTGTGATCTAGTTTGCTGGCGCCACTAAATACCCCTTACAAATCATAATTTATACCGACAACTGGCACTAGTATTAAAATGAAACCTAATCATTAAGACCGGCACCTATCAAGAGTAATCAACGCTGTGAAACTGACACAGTAGTCGATAATTTGATCTGAGATACAAGATTAGGTCCATTTAAACCCAATATTTATGTCATTTAACATTTTATTGCCTTATTAGGAAATAAGTAATAAAATGGAAGCTAAATAAGTTTAATACCCTTGCCATGATTTAAAGTTATCGGGCAGGTGAACATTCATTACTACTTTTGCTAAGATATTTTTTATTGGAAGAATTAATGAAGATTCTCGATTACGAATAGAAAACGTTAAGAAAGAAAGAAGAATAGAAATAAAGAAAGAAGAAACTAATAAAATCGAAAAGAGAAATAAATAGAGAGGTAAAACGAATTGAGAATCTAAGAATTTTGCTTTTTCAAAGAATTCCATGACTCCATGAATTATGCAGTCAATAAGTATACTATGATTCTCTATTTGATTTTCCTAATTTCCCTTCTTTCATTTTGGGTTGAGTTATTTCCAAATCGATATGATTTGATTTAGATAAATCTAGATTAATGCTGAATTGAATCATCTGTGTCATCTGTGTAGAGTTTCTCCTCTATCTATTTTATATATTTTGGTAGTGAAATTAAGTATTGCATTACAATATTATACAGACGAATGATATGGTTTTACTTTATGTTCGGTTAAAAAGTATAGTGGAAAGTTATTAAGTGAAGTTTAGCTTGTGTAAAGTATAATAAGTTGTTTTCTCATATTCAATATATGATTTGCCGAAAATCGTGATTTCATCAAAACTGAATTTAAGCCCTTCTAGGCTAGCCAACCTAACACTCGAATTAAAAAGTCTCCAGGCTGAAAATAAAACACAACTGTCAAAATGATACACTGTGACTCACTGTCCTATTTGATCTTCAAATTAAGGACGATCTTTCTTATCAGTATTTTCAATTCTAAATCATTAATGATCTTCATGTAGCTCGTTAACTTCATCGGTAATACGAGACATTATTAAATATGCAAAAGCAAGGAGCTTGTGTACCAAAGCCGATAAGGGCGACGGAAGTTCGTCTTATCTTAAATAAAAGAAGACGCTTTCAGAGCGAGTTCCCACTGCTTATTATATTATTAAACACAAATTTTTTTCTTCGTCGGAATAACTGTTAGGATAAGCGAACAAAAAAACTTTATTGGTGAATATTTTGATTCAAATGTGAAATTTATAATAGTAGATAGTTGTATTGTAAAAAATTTGTACGCCATAATATATGTATGTACAGAGTGGGACCCACCATGCGACATTAACTTTGATTTTTAGGTACGTACCCTACATAAAAATAATGATTCAGTAGTATTTTAAGTAAGTATTTTAGTCAGAGGAACTATGTAACGAGATTAATGACCATACGCTAATATTCCATTCCAAAATAATGTTAGACGAAACATAGTCTTGACCTAAAATCTGGATAGTAAAGCGTGAGTGAGACAAAACAAGTCTTCTATTTAACATAGGCCAAACTAACCTACACCGAGCTTGAGCATTGGGCGTCCCTCCAAGTTAGGAAACCATTATTAAAAAAGCCATTCCCAATTATAATAGACTAAATGTAATGTTTTAAGAATTATTTTAAAAACAGCAACCGCCGAGTTTCTTGCTTGCTCTTCTCGGTAGTAACAGCATTTAGAATCAGCAGTAATGTTGATAATTTCTAAAGCACTTGTTTATCAGTTTACTTAATATCCTAATCTTTTAAACTAGGTATAGTACGCGGCAATAAATAATGCACATCGAGGCTTAGAGCATTAGGCTTAGGTTTAGAATCGGCTATATTCTGCGTCATAGAGCATTGTCTCTGTCGCACAGACTGACGAACACGAGTGAAACGTCACATACTAACCATGTGACAGTGACAGCGCTCTACGAAACCGAACTGGCCGGCTGTTTCGTTCTAAACACCGATGTACATTATTTAATGCCGGCTACTATACCTAATTTGAGAATAGGTCCAGTGATATTTAAGTCTTTATGAGACATCTTGATCTCGTGATCGTTGTGTCGGGAATATGAAGAAGGAGTAACTCTTAAGTTTGCATGTAGTTAAGTGAGCAAAGTGAGTGGCGCGCGTAAGTATTGTAGGCAGCCGAGTTCTTTACCCACCCGCCGCGTCTTGACCCACGTCGTGCATCGCATACCAACGACTGTTCGAAGGAAGTCTTAGAAATGAGCACGCGTTTACGTGCGCCTGCGATCTCCGCGCCTACCGTCTTAAATGAATACTATAGTGCTCAATGTGTTTTTTTTGTTAATAAATTAGGGATTTGCAAGAGAATAGATAAAAGCATAATTGTAACGTAAAATTTAACTGATAAAGAATTCAATCTTTATTACAACAGTTTAAAAACACTGTTAAAAGGAGGCTGATACAGAAAGCCTACTATACTATTGAGGATTATATAGATGATAAGAATGCGTGGATATAGCTACTCTATGGATATACCTGTACAAGATAGTTATGATGTAACTAGTTATAAGAGTTATTTATGAAAAGAGCAACCGCCGAGTTTTTTGCTGGCTCTTCTCGGTAGGAACAGCTTTCCGAATCAGCAGTAGAGTTGACCATTCAAAGCATTTGTGGAAAATTTTACAACGGATATTTAGAAATTTGAATTTAAATTCTAATCTGTCAAGCTAGTTTCTGGTATTTCTATGATGATGATAAAATAATGCTTTACTCTAAAGCTAAATAAATATAGCTAAATAATTAGATTATTACTTTGTATCATGGATCTCCGTTAAATAACGCCTGATTCTATAAATAACTCTTCAAGGACATTAACCGGAGTATACAAATTTAAAATTTAAACATGTAACAACATGTTTATAACATGTTGTGCCGACCCTATTTAGAATAGGATTAGTGCAAGAGTATGATGATCAATAGAAAAACCGTTTGTATCATTGCATTTAAATTCTCATGTCCGTTAAATTTTCTATGCAAGTATCTTTAGAATTTATATAATATACTCTTGTTGAGTTTAATATTATTGCGTGGCTGGTTCAAGTGACTTTTTTAAACTTCGTACTCTTATTTGTACAAACCGAGCTTTCAAACTCTCCAACTTTTAAGCCGGAGGAATTTAAATATTGAATAAGAAACATGAAATCTGGATCCACCGAGAAACTTAGTACATTTATTTTAAAGCATGCACGAATAAGAAATCCCTTTAGAGATTGTATAATATTATAGAGGATACAATGGAATTTTATGGATGCTATTAGATAAAACATTTTATTAAAACAGAAAAAAAATCACATAATGTGATATTTTTTTGTAAATTAATTGCATATTCTAACAATGTATTATAATCTTTTTTAATTGTATGCATAGTGCTTTCTCATACCTTAGGCTTATAGGATTAGTAACTACGTATTACAAACCACCATAACCATTACCACTAATCTCCACTAGCTTTACACACATTCACTGAGATATTGTTAACGACTATTTTCTTTTTACCGACGACTCATCAGAAGATAGATGCCACGACAAAACCGATGTATTACAAGGGTTAACACATTATATCAGTTTTAAAAAACGGGTAAAAGGAGTTTGATAGAATAAACCTACTATGCTACTGTTGTACTAATACTGTTGAGGATTACATAGATAATAAGAATGTGTGGATATAGCTACTCTTGAACACTGTACAACAAAGTAATGACTAAAAGTAATTTAGCTAGTTATAAGAATTTGAATTTTGAAAAGACCAGCTGCCGAGTATCTGCTAGCTTTTCTCGGTAAAACCAGCTTTCAGAATCAGTTTTCGAGTTGACGATTTAAAAGCACTTGTATCTGTATAAATAATATTTTGAAATTGAATTTGAAACATAATGTGAGCTACTTATATCTTAAATACCATGATTCAATAAATATAGTCTAAGATTTTCTGCCCCTTCTCCTGTATAGAATTCTGGCTACGCCCTTGCCCACAGACACATCCACCTCAACATACACCAATTATGATCAAGATAAATGAGAATCTAACAGTTGTATCGAGTTAAAATCAAGAACTACACTCAACTGAATGTGGCAATTCAAAGGACTTATTTTACTCACTGGTAGACTTCACTTCCGCTATTATGCAAGTACACAAATATAATTTTAATTTATCTGCAGCCGTATTCACAGCAGCATGAATCACTTTTAATGCACGTTATATATTAATGACATGAACATGAACATTAATCAGTATAATCTTTTCGACATTGTTATCTCCGCCGTTATCAACGGGGTAATTATGAGCGACTTTCCTAGCCGCTACCGTACTATGTTTATCAGGTTTAAGATTAAGGACCTCCCACGTTCACTTGCGTCAAGTTTACATTGTTTCATGGGTTACAGGTTGCTCAGTACAAAAGGAAATTGCAACAGCTTTTTGATGGGAACTAAACAAAACTAGTTTATTTTGAATATACCGGAGTCAAAAATAGTCAAGTGTCACTTGTTGTGATAGCGGAAATGGCTAAAATATTTTTATGGATACAATGTGGAAGCAAATATAACCATACTTAAGGAAGTCGCGTTTAAAACGATGATTAAAAACGATTATTAGACTATCCGGATCAAAATAAACTTGTTTGCCTGAATTAGGCAATATTTTCAACGAATTTGTAGTTTAGTTATAGATTTTGCTAAATTGTTATCCTTTCCCCAACTCTTTTGAAAGCAGAACGTCTTAAAATCGCTGTCCTAGTTTAACATATAAATTAATAATAAAAAATGACACATATTTCTTGTATGCATTTTGTTTATTAATTAATTAATTATTAGAAAATCTAAAATCAAAGATAAGAGAAAAAATATCAAAATATATACTTGTCTTCCAATAAAACCTATCTATCACTAATCAATACTAGATTTTAAGTAGAAAAGATCGGCGTGGGTGCGAGTAAGAAATGCAGTAAAACAGCTTTTAAAACGTTTGAATTGGGAAATAAAAGAGTCTTAAATGAATGGTTAGGAATTGACTGAGTATAGAGCAATGACGTTGTCTTTAATGACTACCTGCGCTCCATTATTACTAAATGTTAGTTATGTTGACGATTATTTCAATAAACTATTTTTTAAGAAAGTGAGTGATAGTGCTATTTCCAATCATCACCATCTCCAGATGGTGCTGATATTTGTAAGGTAGGCAAAGAATAATTTAGCTAATTTTCAATATTAAAACGGGAATAAAGGGAAACCCAATCTTGATTGAAAGCAACGAGCACGTAGACTGGAAGATTTATCTACAGAACAAAGCTTAAATTAAAATCAGTAACATGAAGTGAACGTCTTATAACTAGGTCTTGTGTAATGTCACTTTGGACCAATTGCCTCTGAAGTAACAATGACCCATACTTATTTCATTCGTAATAATATTTATTAGATAATCGTTTTAAATTGACCAAAGTATTGTTTTTTACATTTATGCAATTACACTGGCATAGAAGAAATAACTATAAAAAACAATCGCGCCTCTGTAGTCCACACCCAGTCCATTCCGACCACTTTCCGACACTATTATTTCACAATCCGACCGATTCAAAAGCGGTTTTACAACATTTCTTGCTCGAGTCCACAGCACAATCGTCTATTTTTTTCCCCCAAAAACCTCGTAAAGGGACCAATTAGTTACGGAGTGGTGCCACACAAAAATGGATGGTAGAAACCCGACGAACTTAGTAGTAATTTTGAATGTTGATATTACTTTCAGGTTGTTAATTTTCTTTATCTTAGCCTTAATCCGAAGTCGGGGTCGGCTTTTGCCTTTTTTTGTCACTTTACTTCTCTGATGTTGTTTGTCTATTTTGTATTAGTCAGTTTTTATATAATCAGGCCACCTTAGTATTGGATGGCCACAAGATTCAGTGAGTGACTTTAAGACATCTATATGTGGTCTGATCCTTAAGTATTACATTCGAAGACAAATTTCTTCTAGCCTATTAGGTACAATGTTAAGGACACCAAACCTTATTAGAATGACCTTATTAACCTTATTAGACATATCCATTGTGTTCCTATCTCCATGATTGAAAGCTCCTACACGTGGTGTTGACCATGTTGTACTGACATAGAAAATGGCATGTAGTTATGGCTTTGAAGCTGTCAATACTTATTAATAACTATCATTAATAAAATTCTTCGGCTTTAATTTACTATATGTATTGTATGCAATTAGAGATGTCAAAAACTATCGATTTTATTTTAATTAATTATTTTATCATAATCGATTTTTAATAACCGATTATTTAAACATTTTAAATCGATGTTAAAAAACGATTTATAGTATAACCTATTATTTATCCTCATTTAATGCTATTTACCCTCTTTTTTCTTGTCTTTTAAGATAAGATGTGCGTTGTTGTATGAAACCAAGCAAACAACACATTTAAATCGAATTTCGAAAACAGCACATCTGTTATTTTTTATTCATAGTTGTGCACTTTAATTAGTTTTTATTCTAATCTATTATTAAAATAATAAAATAAATTTTTAAATAGAGAAATATTTTTTTCGTTTCGAGATAATTGATTCTGTATAAATCGATTTATATGGAAAAGAGAAAAATCGATTATTTATATATCATTTTCCACTCCAAGTCCTTATATGTCGTTGTCTCGTTGTTATTATTTCATTCAGATCTTTACTAACTCTAATATATTAAGAGTAGTCCATTCCTATTTTGTTCACAAAATAAATTCTCTAAACGATTCAGCTATTTGCAACTTCATAAACAATTTTCACGAGAACGTGTCATGAGTTACTATGACATGAGAAATTTTCACAGCATTCCGCATCAAAAGAAACTCTTGACAATACAGCTAATAAAACACTGCAGTGCCCGTAAGGGGCATTGTCGACGAGGCCGGTTTAAAGTAAAAAGGAAATAGACATAAACGTCCTCAAGGCATTCAAACACACTGCAAAGGACTGTTGAATGCAATCGTTGAAATATGATCAAATTATGGAAACTTTGTAAGACACTTTCTCTTGAGCGCTGTTCTATGGCCAACTATAAGTGCGGCAGTTGAGCGACTTTGATCTGTGTACCAACCATAAGCCACAAATTCACATTTCGCTAAACATTTATTAGAAAGCGGTCATAAAGTTCCTAATGACCATTGTTGTTGTTTCGAAATCCTGCACACCTGTGAAAAAAGCTTGAAATTAAATATTTTGGAACAATTAGAAATCATTAAGCATAATAATGGCACCCTCATTAACGAGCAGATAAATGTTTCTAGTTTAAGCTTGTTGCACGTGTTCAGAGGTAATATAAAGGGTGGGGATGAACCAAGTACTATATAACCATGCTTGTATGGATAATGCTTCGCTTTGCGACTTTGTCGTGTAGTCTATCTCCTGATGATGCTTCGGTTGCGGGGCGAAACGATTGTTGAGTTTGTGATAGTGAACGTGTGTAGTGCTTGTGTATTGAGGTGGAAGTGGTGGAGGTTTGTGCATGTGATTTTACGAATCCTGCACGTATCGGGTATGAAAAAACGGATAGTCCACTATACATTTAACACTATATATATTTTCTAATTACTGTATCGCGGATTATAGCAAAATAATTTTATTATTACTTTTAATACCAGAACTACTTTGCTATTATCCGCGCGAGTTAAGCGAATGCATGCAAAGCTAATGTGTATGAAGCAGGCAAAATACACGTACCTTACACATGCAGGACAAGTCACCACGTGCATCCTAAGACACCACCAGCAACAATGCACACAAGCAATACACACAACCACCAACAAAATCTCTACTATCTCTACGATCTGATGATGCTTCTGTTTCGCGGCGAAACGATTGTGTGTATTGCTTGTGTGCATTGTTGCTGATGGAGGTGTCTTGGGATACATGCGGTGACTTGTCCTGCATGTGTTAGGTACGTGAATTTTGCTTGCTTCATACGCATTAGCATTGCATGCATTCGCTTAATCCGCGCGGATTACAGCAAGGTAGTTCTGTTATCGTTTCTGTTCGATAAAACTAATTTATCTCATTAATATTTACAATTCATAGCAAGGTTAATGTAAAGTCCAAACTTCTGTCATAAAGGAGCGAGAAGGCCTTAGCCTATTGGTATAATAACAGGTTGATAAAAAATATACTTCCGTTTGTCTTAAGAAAAAGATTTCTTTTAAACTGGACGTTCAAAAAAACACACACACGTTCAAATATTAGTCACCTTTCACGTATTCAAACACGGCCTATTGTTTTAGGTGATGCGCGTGCGCATGTGAAGCGATGGCGCGCGGGACCATGGTCCTATTGCTATGGGTGGTCGCCGTCGCCGCGAACAAACATGGTGAGCATTTTGAAGGCTTTATGAATCCTTTCTTTTATTACTTCTTTACCTTTCCACGCCTACAACTGAATATAGTTCCATTCCAGACTGGCCCGTTGGCGCAGTGAGTAGTGACCCTGCCTTCAAATCCGCGGGTCGCGGGTTCGATTCCCACCGAGTAAACATTTTCTATAAACAATTTGTTGGATTTTCGAGCCTGGGTGTATATTTGTATTTAGAATTATATATGTAGTATATTTACCAGTTGTCCGTCACCCATAACACAAGTATTAAGTTACTTACTTTGGGGTCAGACGACTACGTGTACGTGTCCTATATATTTATTATTATTTATTCTACTTTAATCAATACACTTCCACAAGGAAAAGATGTCGTGAGGTATGCGGCTAAGTAGAAAGACCACCCTCATTTCTTACCGAGATGTCGTAAAACGCGACTAAGGTAAGTTGACCCGCCGTGTGGTATCCGGCTGAGTAAAATAGACTACCCTCATCTTTTACTGAGGCCTCGTAAAAAGGGACTAAGTAAGTTGACGTCAAGCATGCGGCCGGTCGTAAAATAACTAGCGAAATCACCTGACAACATGCAAAAGTAATGAAAGTATTATTTTGCGCGATAAAAGGAAATATAAATAATGCTAAATTTAGAGTGAAGATACTTCTCATACCTGATACATGCATAACTCTTAAAAACTCATGCACTAGCCGCCTTTAAGAACACAACAATACACAAACAAACACATTCACTAAGCAATCATTAGCCACGTAACCGAGGTATCGATAGGAAATAAACATGTTGTACCGACTCCACCTAGAGTTAGGGCAGGAGAATGATGATGACTTGACATATATTCATTAAGGAGGGTAAAAGATATAATTAATGATATAAACCATATTGTTTGATTGTATTAGTTTAATTTTGAAACACTGTAACTGCTTCTTAAATTTGGACTTCTTATAAACTTAATAGGTATACAAAACAACTGAAAAAGCTTAACTTAAACTTTATTTATGTTTTTCATTATTATAAGATTATTATTATTATAAATAATGCGAATTCCACACCTTCATATAAACCCTGCGTGGTTTTCGAAAGGTGTGTCAATGTATTTTGGAAAATAAATTAAACAAAAAATGTTCACACAACAATCGCCGTGTGGTATCCGGCAGAATAGACTAGACCACCCTCCTTTCTTACCGAGGTGTCGTAAGAGGCGACTAAGGTAAGTGCCGTGTGGTATCCGGCTGCATAGAATAGACCACCCTCATTTCTTACCGAGATGTCGTAAAAGGCGACTAAGGTGAGTTGACGTCAGGCAGGCCGGTCGTAAAATACGTAGCCAAATCATGTGACAACATGTTTCTAACATGTTCTACCGACCTTACTTAGAGGATAAGGGCAGGAGACTGAGCTCCCACAACATTTTTCACTATATTGCCACAAAACAAGTCTCTTTATGATGGCGATTGATGTCTTAGATGCCAAAATATTGCGGCGTAGTTAAAGAAAATTCTGCGCGTTATTATATACAAAAACAACTTTGTGTGAATCGTTAGACCTAAATTAACAGATAAAAAATTCATGAACACCGGTTACGTATCTTTTTAACTTTCTTTCATCGCCAGCATCGTCTATTATCGGAGGGTGGGAAAGATACCGAAATTTCACTTAACGTCTTAGCACCTAATCTTAAATAAGATAAAGAGGTCGCTCAACAAAAAGTACCCAAAGATAAATTTTGTGCCGTCGAGCAAAAAGTTCGAGAAGTTTTTAAGTGGATTTTGGCATCATTCTTATTAAGTAATTATATTTATAGATATAAACCCAAACACTAAAAATGAAAAGTATGTTTTGTGATGATAATGAAAGCTGCGATAGCCCAGCGACACCGTACCACTCTTTCAAGAGGGTCACAGGTTCAAGCATCGGGCAGGAACCAATGAGTTATTATTTTCAAACTTATGTGTCTACTTGATAATTGCAATTTATTACACGCTTTTTGGTGAAGGAAAACATTGTGAGGAAACCTGCATATCTCTAGAGAATTCTAGGGATATGTGTAACCTACCAATCCGCAGAAGAGCAGCGTGGCAGGTTTAGCTCCAACCTTTCTCTCCAAAACAGGGACAGAGGCGGGCTATGCCCAGCAGTAGGATGATAACAGGCCGTTACTTTTTACTTTACCCCAACATGGTTTTTTCTAGAAAACTCATGCGTTTGAACCTGCGAACTCTGATTAAGGTCGCTCTCACAATTCATTCATCACATCATCATTCTGGCCTTATCTCTCTCTAAGTGAAATCATATGACAACATGTTACAAACATGTTGTCATATGATTTGGCTACGTATTTTACGACCGGCCGCCTGCCTGACGTCAACTTACCTTAGTCGGCTTTTACGACACCTCTTCTTTTAAGAAAGAATGGTGGTCTATTCTATGCAGTCGCATACCACACGGCATCTCACAATTCATTCATCACAAATTTTAAAATTTGTGATGAATGAATTGTGAAATTCGCAGATATATCCAATTATAACGTTTCTTGTAAGATCCTAAAAAGGCAAAAAAGCACTTTGGGAAAGGAATGGGAAGGCAAGCAAAAAACCCACCAAATCGTGACGACTCGCGACTTCCGAACACGACTCTCGCATTAACCATCTATAGAGACACAATCACCTAACGACGTACATTTTATTGTGTGAATCCAAGTTTAGCTTTATTGTTGTGCTTTTGACTATTTAGGATCACTAACAAGCGCACCAAGCGAAGCAATTCAAATTCAAAACATTCTTTACTCAAGTAAAGGTTAACAAGTCCTTTGAATCAGCAACTCTACAGCTGGTTCCGCAAATTCCTCTTAGAAAATCCAGCAAAAAACTTCATGGTTGCTCTTTTCAAATTATATTTTCGTTATTGACATATTGTGCAAGGTCGAAGAGCAATATTTTTCCACGCAGACTTTCTGTATCAGCTTCCTTTTAATAGTAATTTTTGATTGCTGCTAATGGCAAAGCTGAAATTTTTGTACAATTTCATTATAATGTAATGTATCCTGTACCAAAAGACTTCGAATCCAAAATCCAAAACCACCACACAACACTAGCATCAACTGCGAGAACGGATTGTGCTAGATTTAGTATGAAATCTATCTGAACGCAGACTCGTAAGGCTACTAGACATTCTAGTTGACGTGTCTCACGTTATGTACAACACGAAATATGTTTTCACAGTCAAATTAGAAATCGTGTTATTGTATTATTTTACTTGGATAGATCCGTTATATTAACCGTGTAAATAACTATTTTCATTATATAATCTTAAAGTCCGAACGTGACTCCCGCCGTGTTGTATCCGGCTGAGTAGAATAGACCACTCTCTTTCTTACCAAGGTGTAGTAAAGTACGACCAAGGTAAGTCGACGTCAGGCCGGCGGCCGGTCGTAAATTACGAAGCTAAATCATGTGATAACATGTTTGTAACATGTTTTACCAACCCAACTTAGAGTTGAATAAGGGCAGGAGCATGATGATGGAGTCCGAACATGACTCAAAGATTTTTCAAAGACTCCATCTTTCACTTATAATCTCATTCAATTTAAAGTGTAAACAATAATCTCCCATCTTGACGCTAAAATTATCATATCATATCATATCATATCATACTAATATTATAAATGCGAATGTTTGTGAGTATGGATGGATGTTTGTTACTCTTTCACGGCTAATCCGCTGAATCAATATGGATGTAATTTGGCACAATTATTCCTTTTATACCCGAATAACACATAGGCTATATATAGAATTCCTGTTAATTTTACAGGTATACATTTCTACAGGATTTCTACACGTTGACATTGAAAAATGTCATCTATTATCAACCTTACAAAGTTTTTTTATTCATTATGTATCAAGACCGAGTCAAATCTGTAATTAAAAGGAGATTCTTTGTCATGTTGTTTAGCTTACGCCGAAAAAGTGTTTTTTAGACGTCATACTAATCATCATATCATATCATACATACTTCAAACTTCATATCATATCATATCATATTCATGCTAATATTATAAATGCGAATGTTTGTGAGTATGGATGGATGTTTGTTACTCTTTCACGGCTAATCCGCTGAATCAATATGAATGTAATTTGGCACAATTATTCCTTTTATACCGGAATAACACATAGGCTATAGAAATCCTGTTAATTCTACAGGAATACATTTCTACAGGATTTCTACAGGTTGACATTTTAAAACGCCATCTATTATCAACCTTACAAAGTACTGAGTAAGTTAATATGCGCGCCGCACGAAGATTGTTTGGAATTAGTCAGTTTTGAAGGTCTAAAATTTTGGATGTACGAGAAATTAAATATATGTTTTTCAATATTAAGTAAATTATTTTTTTTAATCTAAAGTGATCTGTAACGAAACTTAATGTGGCAGACCAAATTCCACGCGAGCGAAGCCGCGGGCAAAAGCTAGTTCTACATATAAAAGTACATCAGTCGAAATAAGGTAAATCAAGAGGTTAAGCTGAAAATGATAAAAAGATAATCCACGTTGAAAACGAGGCAACACTACCATTTGCTACGTATTAACCTGCCGCTCTCAGATGCAGGAACAAAATTTGAAACTGCATTTATATTGAAATACGAGACTAACACACATCAGCTGCCGAGAACGAAACAGAAAATAATAGAAGACTCCCCGGAGACGCCATTATAACGCGACTAACAAAGGGATTATCTTGTTTGGAAACCTCTTGACTGGCACTCGACTAGTCTTTGTGTATATCGTGTTACATTTCCGAAGCAAAGGTGGCTATTGAAACAGTTTTTGTGGGTGTGGCTGGCTTTTGTGTTGGTTTCTTGCGACTCGGTGAGAATTTGTCGGCATCGGTACTCAAAAAATGTTTGGTAATAACGGATTTGGGTTTGCACCTTGCTGACGTGTATCATTTGGGGAGAATAATAATTTCAAGTGAGTTAATCCGTAGCAAACGTCATTGTAAATATACGTGAAGGACTAATTTCAGTAAATTAACTGCCTGTTTCTATCCCACAGCTGAGCATAGGCCTCCTCTCTCCGTTTCTGGAGACAAGGGTAGGAGCTAAGACCTACCACGCTGCTCCAATGCGGATTGGTAGGTTACACACATCCCCAAAGCTGTGATAGCCTAGCGGGGAGACCGTGCGACTCTCTAGAGACGACATAGGTTCAAACCCCGGGCAGGCACCAATGAGTTTTTCTATTAAAAACTTATGTGTCTAATTGATAATTGCAATTTATCACACGCTTTTTGGTGAAGGAAAACATCGTGAGGAGACCTGCATATCTCTAGAGAATTCTGGAGATATGTGTAACCAACCAATCCGCATTGGAGCAGCGTGGTAGATCTTAGCTCCAAACCTTCTCTCCAAAAACGGAGAGAGGAGGCCTTAGCCCAGCAGTGGGCATAGTAACATACTGTTACTTACACATCCCCAGAATTCTCTAGAGATATGCAGGTTTTTTCACGATGTTTCCTTCACCGAAAAGCGTGTGATAAATTGCAAATATCAATTAGACACAAGTTTTTAGAAAAAAAAACTCATTGGTGTCTGCCCGGGGGTTTGAACTTATGACTCACGCGAAAGAGTAGCACGGTCTCGCCGCTGAGCTATCACAGCTTTTTCTATTTTTTATTTTGATTTTAATAGGGTGTCTGAGAAAAATCTCTTACTATCCCCCTTATCGTTTTTTGTTATATGCAATGGTAGGAGAAATTGTTAACATTTTGTTAACGATTACTCTTTTATGTAATATCTTAAATTAAATAAATAAATAAAATACATTTTAATAATTTTAATAATTACTTAAATAATATAAAGTAATCTCTACCTTTTATAAAAATAAGGCCCCGAAAGCTGTGTGCGATCCATTTTCTCAAATTCTACTAAACTGATTTTTAGACGCTTTTTACTAAATAATAGTGCAATACTTCCGTATGGTTTAGGTAAATTAAAAACTACAGTTAAACGTTGTCGCACGGTTGTAAAAATGCCTGCTGGGAACTTCACTCGGGTACACCGCGTAAACCAGCAGAGAAACACAATAGTAATACTAGTATAAATACTAGAAACTTGTAGATCTACAAAAAAGTGCGCGATAGCATGTCTCTCTCTACCTTTTTTAGTTAAATAATAGCTAATTTTATGTACAAATTTTTAATTAAAAGTGTAACTTTTTTTTCTAAATTATTGGAAACTTTTTGACACACTGATACACACTCCACGTAGGCGAAGCCGCGATCGCAGCTAGTCTATAATATAAAAAGTATATGTTGCTAAGCGCAAATCTCGAGGGCGGCTACCGATTTCACGAATACTTTTATTACAATATCCCTTGAAGTACGAGGATGGCTCTTACGGAGGGAGAAAATTAAAAAAATGCTAGAAATAGTCTAAAATAACACTTTTCTATATTCCCATACAAAAGATTCGTAATAATATATATTTTTATATTTTTAAAAGTTTTTTTTTAGAAAATATTTAATATGTAAATAATTTTGTAAATAAATAAATGAGTGAATAATAAACTTAAAAGTTAATTTGAACTTTAATACCATGAAAATTAAGTGAGAACCCCTCCAGGGTTCCTGGAAGACAAAACAATTGAGTGATGTTAGCGTCGTATAAATATCATGTGAAATTCTATTATTCATTGTGATTTTTTAGTGCCTATAAAAAAATTAAGTGTTTTATAATGTTTATTTTTGAAATTATTAATTTGTTCACTTATCAACAAACTTTTTTTATCTTGCTAGCTCACACGGTGTCCTGAATAGCAGAATAAATATTAAAAAAAACAATAATGTTAATATAGAGAAACCGCCGTGTGGTATCCGGCTAAGTAGAATAGACCACCCTCATTTCTTACCGAGGTGTCGTAAAAGGCGACTAAGGTAAGTTGACCCGCCGTGTGTTATCCGGCTGAGTAGAATAGACCATCCTCATTCCTTACCGAGGTGTCGTAAAGTACGACTAAGGTAAGTTGACGTCAGGCAGGCGGCCGGTCGGAATACCTAGCCAAATCATGTGATAACATGTTGTGCCGACCTCACTTAGAGTGGGATAAGGGCAGGAGAATGATGATGATGAATGTTAATATAGAGAAAATAATGACATAACAAGTTCATTGCAGCGACAATTCTAACAGGGGCTGCGACTGGTGAGTTAGCTCTTATTCCAATGATACCAATGATACCCACGGATATAGCTATACCTTTTAAAAGTTTTCAATTTCCAGTTAAAACTTCCTTTGCCTTAACCATTAATAAGTCACAAGGCCAAACTTTCAATTTACAAAAATAAATCTATCTATCTTTCCACTACCACGAGATCGGTATGTACGCGAGTGAAACCGCGGGGCATTGCTATTTATAAATCAAATTAATTATAAACAATTATTCAAAATGAACCGCTATTGCCTCTACACGCAAGTGCTAAACAGTCGTGACTCATAAAAAACAGCTATAGTGTCCCCTAACGTTTGATTTACGCAAACATTATGAGCAAATAGCCGAGAGTTCCATTAACTAGCGAATCTTTTTACGTCCCAGAGTTAAGTGCATTTACGAGTAACTGCACGGAGTTGAGTGAGGCGTCTTCAGAACGGATACGAATGGGTACTTGAATGTTTTATGACATTCCATTTGTAGAAGATATTATGCATATCCGAGATACAGAGACGACTTCTTAGTTATTTCATTTGAAAGCTAATTTTAGGTAGACTTAGGTAATACGCGTGTTATGCCGTGTGCTATCCGGCTGAGTAGAATAGACCATCCTCATTTCTTACAGAAGTGTCGTAAAAGGCGACTAAGGTAAGTTGACGTCAGGCAGGCGGCCGGTCGTAAAATACATAGCCAAATCATGTGACAACATGTTTGTAAGATATTGTGCCGACCCCACTTAAAATGGGATAAGGACGGGATGATGTTGATTAGATAATATGCAGTGTCTTGTACTTGGCTAACAGTAGACGTGTATTCACTTTAGTCTTTTCAAAACCTTTAGTAAGTAATCAAATACAAATACAAAAAGACTATTAATATAATAGTCTTTTTGTATGTCGGTCTTTATATTTTTCTGTATGTCTGTGTATCTGTTTTTCTGTATGTTTGTCCGTCTATAATGCTCTCGCGGCAAATCCGCTAGACCAATATTGATGAAATTTGTTATAATTTAAGTTTATATACTGTCCAGATATACAGAATAAAAAAAAATACGGTTTTTACTTCGGGAACACAAAAGAAATATTTAGTACATTATCGAGGGTATTTTAACATTAAAGTAGACGCGAACGACGTCGCGGGCAACACACAACGGGCGGTATAGAAAAATTCATTTAAATCAATGTTAAACCGCGAAAATGAAAAAATGCATTTGCTATTTTGTCGTTAATTGCCTATCTCCTATGCTTCCGTTACGGGGCGAAACGATCGTTGAGATTGTCTTAGTGTATGTGTAGTGCTTGTGTAGTGTATTCTTAGTAGCTGTGTTTGTGATACGTGCGGTAACTAATCATGCACGTATAAGATATGAGAACGATGTTTGCTTCCTACACTTAGCTTTACATTTCTTAACAATCGCGGATTATAGCAAAATAATACTATCGTAATTTTTATACTATGGAATTCCGTTAACGCTCGCTTTAAATAATTTATACAAGTATTTAAACGCGGATTGTAGCAAAATAATCTTTTATATTATTTTAAACCAGTAAATCGCGCTGTTTTAGCCCGCGTGTAAATCAGTGTGCCACAAAGTTTTTACCGCGAAAATATTGACCAGACGGGAAGTTTACCATAACGTCCTATACACCTAAACACTCCTCAAGATTTGCACTATCTTTTAATAGAAACCCTATAAAAATCCATACAGTACTTCTTGAGAAACTCGATTACATACAGACAGACTGCTTTTGGGGACTTTGTTATATAATATGTATAGATTTTAAACTATGGATTTCATCAAAGCGGGACCTATTATAAATCTTTAAAAAATACTTATTGAATTTGCAACTTAAAATGTTCCTATACACTAGATCAAAATATCAATTTTCATTATCGATGCATTAAAAAACACAAGGCGGGTAAAGCGGACGATATCTCACCCATTAACGTCGGTGTTTTATTCAGCTGTACTTTAAGCACCACTCATTACTTATTATTGCTTGCATGTGTTATGTTTAGCGATAAAAATGTGTGAGTAAACTATTAGAGACATCTTAAGGGGAGCCATCTATTACCCAATAAGTAATCAGTGATTTAAAGAAGGACCGTTTTCTTGTTGATAACAAGAAAGTGCTTGATAAATTTATTATAAACAAAGTATAAAGTAGGGCCTTGTAATATATTACTACTAAATTGTTAAATACTTAATCTCTTCTTTAAGTAAGTAAAAAGTAAACATCGGCCTTTAGCATAAGTACTTAAGTTTAGTAACGGCCAGCAGGTCTACCACGAACTCTTATTGCGACTCAATTGAAGACTTAAACTAAATTGTTTTACTTTTTCATACCATGACGTCTTAAAGACGCACACTTTAAGTCGTTGCCGAACGGGCGTTAGGAATGCGTCCTAAAAACTTTTGAGTAAAAGAAACAGAGTTATCTCTCTATACTTCATATAACGTTGTCCTTTTCAAAGCACACTTCATGGTACGGAAAGAAAGCGGTTGGGTTTAGGTACTGACTTTGAATTGAATCGTTTTCTAAAAGTTCATGGTAGGCCTACTGTTACTTTTCCACTGCTAGGTATAGGCCTCCTTTCTCCGTTTTTGCAGAGAAGGGTTGGAGCTAAGACGCTGCTCCAATGTTGATTGTTAGGTTACACATATCCCCAGATTTCTCTAGAGATATGCAGGTTTCCTGACAACTTGTTTGTGTTTGAGTGTTTTTCTTCACCGAAAAGCGTGCGACAAATAGCAATTATCAATTAGACACGTAAGAAAAACTCATTGGTACCAGCCCGAGGTTTAAACCCATGATCGTCTCTAGAGAGTTGCACGGTCTGGGCTATCAGATCTCTCCTTTGAAAATTAAGATACTTTATAATTAGAAATTAATAAAAACTTTGAAACCATAATTGTAGAAATTATTTTATTTATATTTTAAATATTTTACCAAGAACTATAAGCTCCAGAATCTGATCATAATACTGTTGTACATTATTGCAAAGCGATTTTTGAGAATCAGAATCATATCATTAAAGTTGATTCTGACTGTAATAACGCATCTAGAAAATGATTGATTTCAAGTACGACCTTGGATGAAAAATTAATTAATTAAGCTTTAAAAACAACAAACCGGATACCACGCGGTAAATCGACCTACCGTGTGGTATCTGGTTGAGTAGAATAGACCACCCTCTTTCTTACCGAGGTGTCGTAAAATACGACTAAGGTAAGTTGACGTGAGGTAGGCGCCCGGTCGTAAAATACTTCGCCAAATCATGTGATAACACGTCTGTAACATGTTGAGCCGACCCCACTTAGAGTGGGATAACGGCAGGAGGAATCTAGCTTAAAAACAAATAAGGCAATGTATGGCTATGATAATTTGATTCTTCGGATGATTGTTTTATTGACGTAAAATGCAGAATTAATTGCAGAAACATGACGTAAGAATTTAAGAATAAATAACAACGCGCAAAAGTGAGTTAATGCTAAGCAAACAATACCGCACAAAAATGTGTTAATGCGACCTAGTAACATATGTAAATTTCATCAGACATACAACTAGTATGTAACAACTAATGTGCCTTGTAATGATCCATTGTAAATATTTACATTGAACCGGTTCATTCAATGAGAACATTATTAGGAACCGGTGGTACATTGTAACATTCTGATTGTCAATTGAAGACTCCAAAGAGCTTGGTGAAAGTCTGTATGAATAAAACATATAATAGTTAAACGTATGATGTATTTTGAAATGATAAATCTAATCCTTGTTTTTGTTGTATATTTCCCTTTCTAAAGGTATTTAATTAATAAGATTACTAGTTGAGCGGGAAAACGTTGTTATGCCATATAAAATATTTCTATGCAATTTCTAAGCATCACCAACCTCCCGCCGTTATCCCACTCTAAGTGGGGTCGGCACAACATGTTACAAACAGGTTATCACATGATTCGGCTACGTATTTTACGACCGGCCGCCTGCCTGACGTCAACTCGCCTTAGTCGTATTTTACGACCCCTCGGTAAGAAAGAGGGTGGTCTATTATAATCAACCGGATACTGCATGGTGGGTCAACTTACCTTAGTCGCCGTATACGATACCTCGGTAAGAAAAGAGGCAATTCTAGTACATTATAATAAAATAACGAAGTTTGACGAAAATATTAAAAAAAAAATGTTGTGTGTGTGGACAAACCTTATGGGTATGATAAATAGATCTTAGCCGATTCTCAAACTACCGAATATGTATATACAATTTTATAAAAATCGGTCAAGCCGGGGAGTATGGTAGCTAATTTTCACTAATTTTCGAAATAACTTGTGCTTTTTGAACGATTTTGAAGGCTGTATAGAAAGATAGGCGATCACAAATCGTAAGAAACAACTTAAGAGATAAAATACTCTTATTTAAAGAGTTTCATTTATTGCAGGTAGTTAGAATATACCTTATGTATTCTGCGCTAAGGCTGGACCGATTTTAATGAAGTATTCAGATAATCTTTAGATTGATCCGCGGATATTCCTGTAAAGTTTGATGGGAATCGGAGCATTTATTTTTTACTGTCAAGTTCTATTCCGAGGGGAATTCGAAACCAAACTGAACCACAACAACGCGTGGCTGGATAGCTAGTTAGTTTTTATTAAAATGGAGTAGGGATTTCAATTCCATCAATTTCAATGTTTTTAGTTAATGTATAGATACCGGCTAAGCTCACGTCTAATTTTATCAGATTAGCCCAGTATCGGATTATCAGTTCCCGCCGTAATAATGTCGTGTAAAGAGCTCATGAATAAGTGCCCCGGATAGGTTCGAAACTACACTCGCGTGCAACCGAATCGACTCACCTCTAAAAAATGGATAAATGGTGTATTATATTTTTAAAGAGCAAAAAAAGTACGGGTATATATATATATATTTTGAAAGACTATTTCATAAGCTTTAAAATGATACCATAAATTTAAAAAATCTGCGCAATATTTTTAAATTTAATCGACTTTGAATCACAAGGTAACAAAAATTGAATTAGTGAAAAAAAACAAAGGATAATTAAAATTAAAGGAAAACAAAATGTTGTGAAAAATTTGTTAAATCAATACTTAGTGTTGCCCCCCCTGGTCCTAATAACAGCTCTAAGACGGTTCTTCATCGACCTTATAACCCTTACTACCAGATCTTGAGAGAGAGCTTCCCACTCCTCTTCGAGCGCTGACTTTAGCTCTACAATGACTGCAGGGACTGGATTTCTGGTCCGGACCTTGCGTTTCAGCTCGTCCCAGATATGTTCAATAGGATTGAGATCAGGACTGTGTGGTGGCCAGTCCATGGTCTCAATACGAACTTCGTCCAGAAACTGACGAGTGAATCGTGCTGTATGAAGCCTTTATAAGGAAAGACGTGATCGAGGAGAACGTCTTGCACATATCGGTCTACAGTCAGACCGCTTCCTCGGCCTCCACCAGGGATGAAAACACAGAGCTGTTTTTCCTTCTTTTAAAATGCCCGCCCACATCATACACGAACCACCGCCATAGGACACTGTCAGCGAAATAACATTGTGAAAATCGCTCGCCTGGATGCCGGTAGACTCGAGTTCTCTTGTCGCTGCCATGCCGGCACACTCTGCACACAGTCAGTGAACAGGACCGATCGCCATTCAGCTGTCCAATCGATGTGTTCGTGAGCAAATGCAATGCGAGCTTGTCGGTGAGCTGTGGTCAATTTGGGGCTTCTGGCAGGCCTTTTTGTAGTCAGGTTGGCATCTTTTAGCCGTCTGCTAACTGCCCATTGACTGACAGCGACTCCTCGAACCTCTCTCAGCCGCTGCTGCACAGCAACACCGGTGAGATGGCGATTTCTGAGACTTGTAGAGGCGATAAAACGGTCGTCTCTCTCAGAAGTACACCGCCGCCGACTGTTATCTGGCCTACTAGACTAAGAGCTGGTCTCGTGGAACCTTTTGTATTCCCTGGATACAGCAGATTGGCTCAAATTTAGTCGACGAGTAACTTCTCGCTGGCTAAAGCCCTGTTGTACTAAAAGGACAACTTGGCGACTTTTTCTGGTCTTGTATCCATAGTGACGGCGAATTGATAATCGTATCTTGCGGAAATGTGGTTAGGTCAACTTCTGATAAGCGACTGATAAGGGTGCGTAGCTTAGGGTGGTTTATATAGGGGGTTGCATAGCGCAACTCGTTAGTACTGCAAGGAACAAATTTTACACACTTACGTTCAAACAACGATATTTTTAAAAGTAGTGATTGGATTAAAATGATAAATGTGTTAATTTAGAGTTAAAAGAATGGGCTTTAATAAAATAATACATTTAATATACTTTTTTTTAAGTTTTAAACAAAAACACGCTTTTTGTCTATTTTTTATGGGTGAGTCGATTCGGCTGCTCGCGAGTGTAGTCGGGCTTATAAGATAAAATTAGACGTGAGTATAGCCGGTATCTATATATTAACTATGAATACTACGCACGATAGTTTAAATATAAATTCAAAATTCAATGTTTTTATTTCAAAAACTTAAAACAAATAGAAATTTAAGTGATTGAATCAGACACATTAACAAAATGAAGCTTTTCATAATTCAATGTATTTACCGAACGGCGCCTTTGTAAGTGTGGAATCAAGTGCATTCGAGCTTCGAGACTACGTCCCGGACGTTGATTAAGTATCTCTCATCAATAAGCTCTTCACTATCTGGAGCAACATCGGTCAAGTGCGAGATGGAGTACAAAACAACCTTTGATCAGTGGTTATTTTCACTTCTAGCGGAATCATGCTTCTATCGATTTAAAAAGAGATATCTTCAAAGGCGCATTTTACTTGCGCGATTAATGAAATTTGATGAAGTATTTTTGAATTTAAACTATCGTGAGTGGTATTCATATTAATTTTGAGAGACCGGCTATACTCGTGTCTTATTTTATCCGATGAGCCCGACTAGTTTCAAGCCCATACGGGCTGCCGTGCGTTATCGCGGCGTTATCCCGCAGCGATAACGCCGCGTAAAGAGCTCACGAATGAGAGCCCCGTATGGGCTTGAAACTAGTCGGGCTCATCTGATAAGATAAGACGCGAGTATAGCCGGTCTTTCAACATTAAGTTGAAGTATTTATAGGATTTCAACAGATTATTTCACCTGGTCAGCTGAAGCTATCGTTTATATATCTATACTTATTATGAAACAAAGTCCCCAAAAGCTGTGTGTATGTGATCGATTTTCTCTAAAACTACTGAACTGATTTTTGTATGGTTTCCACTAAACGGTAGTGCAATACTTCCGGACGGTTTACCAATAATTAATTAATAATAATACATTACGGTTTTACACGAATCGTCTAAAAGAGGTCGCGCGCTTGTAGGGCTCTCTTGATGGGAGCTTTACTCACGTGCGCCGCGTAAACCAGCAGAGATACACTGAAGTAATGTACAACAGAATTGTAGATCTACAAAAATTCTACAAAATAGTTCGCGACAGCATGTTTCTAACTCTTATGGTCTTGTGTCGTAATAACTACTTTAATGTTCATATAAAAAAAGTAAAGTAGCAGCCTGTTACAATCCCACTGCTGGGAATAGGCCTCCTCTCTCCGTTTTTGGAGAGAAGGGTTGGCTCCAATGCGGATTGGTAGGTTACACATATCTCCAGAATTCTCTAGAGATATGCAGGTTTCCTCACGATATTTTCCTTCACAGAAAAGCGTGTGATAAATTGCAATTATCAATTAGACACATGAGTTTTAATAGAAAAACTCATTGGTGCCTGCCCGGGTTTGAACTCGTGTTCCCCTCGAAAGAATCGCACGGTCTCACCGCTGGGCTATCACAGCTTCATATAAATACTAAAAAAAGTTTGGCATAGCATGTCTCTATGGGTTACGTTTAGTCACAATAAATACCTTTGTCTCTTGGGACACACTGATTTCTACGCGGGCGAAGTTCCAGGCAAAGCTAGCTAAAATATAGCTTAATTTCTTAAACGAGTGGTTAAAAGTTTTCCAAAGTTTGTAGGAACAAAAACATTTTGAAGGTAATTAATTGTGTAATTCTTTAATTATTTTATACGTAATTGTTAATCTACAACTGTAATATGGGCAAAAGTTATGTCAACTTAACAATAGAGCTTTCACTGCTAAATAACAACAGTATATTAAATATATACAACAATCATGGATGCATCTAAATATAAATCAAATCAAGTCAATTAAAATAATCTTTATTCAAATAAACCATTTCAGGCACTTTTCAATGCAATGCAAATGCAATGAAGCTACAACTGGTTCGGAATGTTGCTCTTACCGAGAAGAACCAGCAAGAAACTCGGCGGTCAATCTTTTAAATATTTTCAATTATACATTATTAAACCACTGTCTTGTATGAAACTGAAAGGATTTTCAAATCCAGGTATTTTTATCATTAAAATAATCTTCAATTTTGTAATATGCTTTACGTATAAGCATATATTTTACACTTACTTTGAATCTTTCTGTAGTGCCGTGTGGTATACGGCTGCATAGAATAGACCACCCTCATTTCTTACCGAGGTGTCGTAAAAGGCGACTAAGGTAAGTTGACGTCAGGCAGGCGGACGATCGTAAAATGCATAGCCAAATCATGTGACAACATGTTGTTCCGACCCCACTTAGAGTAGGATAAGGACAGGAGAATGATGATGACTTTAAATCTTTCTGTAGACTGGTCTAGAATGGATTGAGGAACTTTATTATAGAAGCGAATAGCGAGACCAACAAATGAGGTGCTTACTCTGCTGTGTCACGCCGACGGTATCACTAGCTATTCTGTGACCTCACGTATGTCTATGATAGATGTATATACATCTAATTTTGTTTTATATATACCTATATTTTTCCGTACAAATAGAATATTAACGGAACCAACCAAACCATCGATGGTTTTCTTTCCATCAAATAGCATCGATTCCAACTTAATTATCCAAATACCGGACAAAATGACAAGATGCGGTCGCTTTCATCACTCTAAATGACGCTGATCCGATGAGTTTGTTTTTAGATCTCGTTAGGAGACCGCGGAATCCAAACATTCATCAGTCTAACAGATTTCACCTTGCGCCGGATATAAGGAATTTCTCCATTTGCATTCATTTCCGTTTGTTTTATAAGTAGGAATTTTAAAAACTAAGAAAGCATCTTTTTTTCATTCATGGATACGTTCATTTTATTACCCTTATCCTTGTTTTTCATATTTATATCATTAATAAATTGAGATTTTATAATAATAACAGTAGACCTATTTTTATTTGATTGCCTCATAAAACCTACTAAGTCAGATAATGATGTCAGATACCACTATTGTAGACAATTAATTAAAGAAAAGATTGTAAATGTTAATTATCTATCTATGTACATCAAATATGACTGCAGATTTTTTCACTAAGAGCTTAGTTGCTGTTAAACATTATAAACATTTGAATGCTTTAGGAATTGTTAAAGTGTAATTTTTATTTGTATCTATATTTTGAGTGGGAGTGTTATAAATAGCATAATATAGATATTACTTTATTTTTTGTCTATAGTAAAGCATCTGTCATTCTTGTTCTACGCACAGTAAAGAAGCATTGTTTTATTATAGTAAAATCTGTGGTAATCATTGATCGGTTTCACCCAGTTACTCTTAGCTATATTTTTTAAATTTCAACCAAACTCAACTGCAGTTTTCTGTAATCCATTTTTCTGGGCATGATCTCCATTTAAAAATATGCATTCAAAATCTTCACCTATTGTTCCTTACTATGAATTTGACCGTTAACCTTTAGACCACAACATATTGATAGCCTAGTTCTATTCCGATTGCTGATAAGTATTCCAAATATAGCTTTTTCATTACACCAATGTAGGTCACTATAAGGTATACTGATTTAATATGTCATTAGGTAACAGTATGTTGTAGAAAACACAAAATAGGTTTTAGAACAATGGAAAGGAATAATTAAACTAAAATCAATATTAATCCTTTCAATTAAAATGACGAGCTTCAAACGTTAATGATCTTTTGATTACTACCTGCAAGTAATGTGGCTACTGAGAAGAAACAGCACGAAACTCCACAGGTAGTCTTTTCAAAACGAGTTTGTATACAACTAGTGTGGTTAGTAGCAATTCAGATGTTGATAAAAGATACCGAGGCTGATAAAATATATTGATGCTAATACAATTTGTTGATGAATTCATATCGATACAAAAATCTTAAAAAATAAATATATAAAATATCAGACAGTAAAAAATAAATAAAATATCTTAGTATAGAAACTACACTTAGTTTATTTATTTCTTAATTCTTAATTTAATCCACACAAAACCCTTTTTCGTGAGTGTGAATTGAAAGGTTCTGGTGAGCTAAATACAAAACTGTAATATAAAATATATCTTCTAGGTTTCTCCTCACAGACAATCAAAAATCTGTAAGTACTTTATTATCCGGGAGGCAACATTCTAAGGTTAATATTGGTTTCGGTCATAGAGAAAAATATGTTTTCTCATTTAATGTCTTCAATTTGACATATATCAATTTGACATTTACTTTGGGTAGCTTTAGTTTTAGTCTTATCTTAATTCAATTCTTCTTATGATTAATATCAATTAATTTAAGCCACAACTTCATTATATTGTATTGATTGCATGATGCTAATTTTAGAACAGAAATTTATAAAAACATGTAAGGTCACATATACTTTGGGTAACTATAATTTCATTCTCAAAAAGGAAAAAACGTCCAAAAAGTCTAAATATTTATTAATCGAAACACAAACTTCATTATATTGTATTGATCGCACGATTCCAATTTTAATACAGAACATTTTAAATTTTAATACAAACATTTTGGCTATACAGAGTATATATTTCATCATCAGTTTTAAAACCGACGGTCGTTCATCAAACGGTAAGTAACGCTCGTATGTAACATGATCGAGTGTCTTGTTATAATCACCATAGTTCTTAACATTTTGAAAGTAAACGTTGATTGATCTCATGAGATTTACTGCGCACTGAAATATACCAACAGTTTCAGTTTAAAGCTTAATTATCTTTCAACAATGACACAGTATCCATGGATGGTCAAAAGGTCAACAAAACAAAAGCATAAATATCTACATAATAATACGTGAAGCAAAAACTTTGGACCCCTTTTTACGAAAATTGCGCGGACGGAGGAGTTAGAAATTTGGCACATTTATAGTTTATGTGTAGGAATTGATTGATTCCCTGCGAGAGACGTTTAAGGAAATAGGTATTCTTACATTTGCTTCACAATATATTTTAAACAATGTAATTTTTGTACATAAAAAATTATAAAACGATAGGTGATGTATATAATAGACAAAGTAGGAACCGACATAAGCTTGCGACTCCTGCTTTGCGCCTAGCAAAAGTACGTAAATCGTTTGTGGGTTTGGGTATAAGATTCTATAGTAAAATTCCGAAATCAATCTTAGCCATGCCATTACAGCAGTTTAAAACCAACAGTGGTTTTAAAAAGGGGCTGATACAGAAAGCCTTCTATACTGTTGAAGATTACTTAGATGATAAGGATGTGTGGATATAGGTGGACTTCTACCCTGTACAAGACAGTAATAAATAAATGTAACTAGTTCTAAGATTTATATTTTAAAAAGAGCAACCGCCGAGTTTCTTGCTGGTTCTCCTTGGTAGGAACAGCTTTCCGAATCAACCATAAAGTTGACGATTCAAAAGCACTTGTTTTCAAGTTTACTTAAATAAATAATATTTTGAATTTGAATTTGAATTTGGAAAAATGCAGAAAGGTAATATTTTTAATAGTAATACTTATGAGGTACATTAAATAAATAAAACATTACACACACTAACATGCATTTGACACACGCAAACAAGTATCTGTTACACGCATACATACTTTGTGGTCAAATTGTTTCTTTTGTTTATCATTTTATTTATAGACATAGAGTTGTGACATAGACAAAGAGTAATGTTTCATCACAGCCTTGACGAAATCTGTGGTTACAGTAGTTGATTCTTTGAGAATAGAACTTTAATAATCTTTTAACATTATGTTTTAATAGTTTATATTAAAGAACTTATTGACTTATAATTTAAAGGCGACTCAGGTAAGTCGACCCGCCGTATAGTATCCGGTTGAGTAGAGTAGACCACCCTCTTTCTTACCGAGGTGTCGTAAAAGGTTACTAAGGTAAGTCGACCCGCCGTAGGGTATTCGGTTGAGTAGAATAGACTTCCGTATTTCTTACCGAGAGATCAATGTGGTATTTTTTTCCCTTTCAGTCATACTTTGAAATCGCTGTATAGTATCCGGCTGAGTAGAATAGACCTCCGTCATTCTACCGAGGGGTCGTAAAATACGACTAAGGTAAGTTGAAGTCAGGCAGGCGGCCGGTTGTAAAATACGTAGTCGAATCATATGACAACATGTTTATAATATGTTCTACCAAACTCATTTAAGAGCAGGAGGATGATGATGAACTTATAATTTAAATTCATTATGGTCGAATTTCAACCACTGGGCGACCACTAGTATATTAAAATATAAGGGAACGATACAAGTTAGTTGACTCGTACTCCTAATTTTTTTATATTTTGAGATGTAGGACTCATAAAAAAAAGAAAAGTCTTAAATAGTTCACAGATGTAGAGATCTTGCATTCTAAAAGTGCACGCCCCTCCAATGTCTTTACTCACACACAGAAAACTTATGTACAGACGAAACACACGCAAACTTGTTATTCTGATTGGTTACTCAGGCCTGACAGACACGAAAGTAGGAGTACGCATCGATCATTGCCAAAAGTACAGTTAGCATGTCATAAAAAAAGAGGATAAATATTTTTTATATTTTATTTTAAATAATAATTAGATAAATTTTTTCTTTAATAGAAAAATACGGAGAATTTTATAAAACTATGTGGCGAAAAAAAACGGGCAAAACTTAACGTCTATCATTATTTCATCATTAAAGCCATTGCTTTAATTAAGGAACGAATTGACACGGTTTATAGAAATATGTGGGAAAATACGTGTCGAAATGTGAATGATATTGAGATAGAATATATGAAAAATTTTGAATTTATAATTAATGTTAAGTCTGAATCTGAAGATAGCGACGTGAGTGAATAGCGTTTAAATAGTAAATATTTATTGCGGTTTAATTTTTTTCATTTTTTACTAATAAAATAAATGAACAGACTTCTGTACATTACGTTTTATTAATCATTCTAATAGTTGAATAATGAATATATGATATGATCTTTATTAAATTAAGTTGGCAAGCTAGCTCTTGATTGCGAATTCACCTGATGGACGCCGATGTAGTTTAAGTTTCTTGAAAGGGTTTGGAGATTAAACGTGTAACCATTCATGGTTTTTACACGACATCGTACCTGAATGCTAAACCGCTTGGTGGTACGTCTTTGTTAGAAGGTTACATCGGAAGTATCTATCTAATCAAGACCAGGGATAAATTTTAGAAATAAACTAATATGTTTTTTCTACGATTCGAATGCGGAACTTCCCGTTTACAATCCACAGCGCTTACTATTACTCCAGGGAAACGTTAAAAACTTACTTTTTATTCTAAAGAATTTTCAACATAAATTTGATTATAAATATTATATAATATTAATTTTATTTCCAGCAAACGTTACCTGTAACCCGTGTAACCGGATTGGTGAAATTGCTGCGCGCACACATATAAAATAGTACAGTCAATATTTTCTCTCACACATTAAAATAATGTAATTTGGTGGAGGAGCGTGCACTTTTAGAATGCAAGATCTCTAGCTCTATGTAAAAAATGTATAGTCATATTTATATTGATAGTCCATTGCAACCGTTATGGCCGACTCCGGATCTGTAATGAAACCGAATGTTAGTTCAATGTAAAAGCAAATCCAGATTGCGCAACCGAACCAGTGGTTTTGTAATGTGAATTATAACCAACATCACATTATTCGAATGCAGCAATAAATAGCTAATGTCAATTAAATTTATAAGACCTATACTATAAAAATATTAATATGATTTTTGTTTTACAAAAAAGAGCCATACGTGGCATTTACAATTTAAATTCGCGCGATTCTCTGCGGGAGAAATTCAAGGAAACATTGGCTTCACAGTATACTTTTAGCAATTTAACTTTCGTAAATTCTTATGTACGTTATATATACATAATTATAAAAAGATTGGCGATGAATATAATAGACAAAGTAGAAACCGACATATGCGTGCGGCTTCTGGTTTGCGCCTTGCAAAAGTACATAAGTCGTTTGTGGGTTTGGGTATAACATTTTATAATAAAATTCCGCAATTTTCGTTAACTTTACCATTACAGCAGTTTAAAAAGACTATTAAACAAAGGCTAATACAGAAAATCTACTATACTATTGAAGAATACTTAAACGATTAGAAAGCATGGATATAGCTAATGTCCTATTAATAACTATATGCAACTAGTAATAAGAATTTTTCTTTGAAAAGAGCAACCGCCTAGTTTCTTGTTAGTTCTTCTCGGTAAGAACAGCTTTCCAAACCAGCAGTAGATGTTGACGATTCAAAAGCACTTGCTTACAAGTTTACTTATATAAAGAATATTGTGAATTTTGAATTTGAATATACAAATAAATCAATTATATTGAAAAACTAATTAAACTGGACGTAATAATGTAATGGTTACAAAACGAGAAGCGATAATACGTTCACTTCGCATAAATGAGATCCAATCAAATGCTTGGGCGATCCATCGCTTAATGGTATATGTAATTGGCTTACCCACGTCAGAATAAATAAGTGTGTGACGCGAACCAAATTTACAGGAGTATCGATTCGAAATCATGATTATAAATATATCTGAACCGCTCAAAGCCTTCGTTAATATTGATGCGTATTCTATTCTTGGAAGTTAGAAGATAATAACTTTAACTTTCGGATGTGCTGGAGTTTTATTATTAAGGATTATTTATTTGTTCTTTAATAATATAACTCATAGATTGTTTTACATTTTTAAGAATGTATCTAATCATGCTCTTAATTACTATGAAGTTTGAAATTCTAAATGTTCTTTTAAATTGTTCAGTTAATATAGATTGTAACTAATTTTAGTAATCTAATGCAAATGAAGGTAACATTACTACAGATTACATTATAACGAGGATTCCCGAAGTCTTAAACGTCGATTACTCTTAATATACTTGCTGTACATATCGTTCCAGATTTTGCCCATGTTAGATATGAGTTGAAATCGAATAAATAAACACTAATAGTGGACACACACGGTCGTCTGTACATAAAATTAATACTTAATATGAGTGACGGACAACTAGAAAATAAATACATATACATATACTTAAATACGGATAATACTTAAAAAAAATATACAGAGTCGAATAACTAACAAATTGTGAATAGAAAATGTTGGAATCGAACCCGCGAGCCACAGCTGACTAGTTTCTCATAAGTTAATTATTATGTTTAGGTCACTGGTAATCAGAATAGAAGAAAATAACAATAAAAAATGCCACAACAAAGGTAATCTACAACAAGATAATACATAAATATTCTTTATTCAAATTTATTTGTGAACCCGATCAAAAGAAAATGGCAAAGCAAATGGAAATCAGATAACGACACCTGAGAAGAATCCTCAGATAATTAGAAATTTAATAATGTTGATACGGTTGTCGTAGCCGCAGAACGAGGGAAAAGACCTATCGAAACAAATCCCATTAAGGAAAAATAGAATTGAGAAGGAAATAGCGTTCGGTCCCTACGAAATCGGAAATAGAAATATACTGAACGGAAGTGAAACTAATTAAGTTATTCTCGCTTCACCCGAGTTGCGGTTTATTTTTATGCCATTCCCTGTCTCAAATAATAATACAATTCTAGAGGTATTCCTGTCAACACTGTTTCGATGTACACTTATCCTCTGATACTAAGCAAAATTTTGTCGAGGGTGTTTAAATTATGGACTCGTTGGAATTTTACCTCTATGACCTTACTTTTGAGTGTTAATTTGAATGATAAATTTAGAAATTTGTGAAGTAGAGTATAAGGTATCAGAATATGTGCTATGTTTTGTGTACAAACAGGCACGAGCGTCAAACCAGGTGTATATTTTGAGAGAAATCGATGGCGCTACTCGGGGGACGCGTTATTATGACAGTTGTCGATTGTTTTAAGGGAAATGAATCCATTATTGTATTTCTACCAATTACGAACAATTCCAGATATACATACTTCGAAAATAGCTATTTTAATATTACAGTTAATATGATAAATTTGTTCTATACTTTTGTGTGAAGACTAAAATTTTATTTAATTCAATGCATAGCATCATCCATTATCAAGCAATATCATAACAGTATTCTTTTACTATTCTATTATCTTATACTATTATTACACATTAACAAATATATATTATTCTCTTTACTAAACATTTGTTCTATTTTTGTTTCAGACGAGCTAAGCTCTACTGAACCGGAACGCAGTACTATCGCTCCAACACCACCTATACCATTGAGGCCTGAATACGCCCATCCTGCTGGCGTTGAGGCTTTAGATCCTTATAATTCGGAAAAAAACAATCCTCCGACACATCATAGAGATTATTTAGAGGAAGACTATGATCACGAATCTCATAAAGAAGGAGAGCACGAAAATAGAGACGATGCAGATGAGTTGCCATCACTATCAGGAGACCATCTTCTTCAAAGTTCTACAGACGATTTGCCTATGTTTTTATTAGAACCACAACATGCCTATGTTGTTCGCAATAAACCTGCAATGCTGAGATGTCGTGCCGCTAATGCTTTGCAAGTATATTTTAAATGCAATGACGTTAGATCTGTAGGCAGTACACAATTTGAATTTGTGGATCCACAAAGCGGCGTCAGAATTGTTGAAGCTGAATGCAATGTCACAAGAGATCACCTAGAAGAGTATTTCGGTGAAGATAGATTTTCCTGTACCTGTCATGCTTGGAGCAGCCGTGGTGATATAAGAAGTCAGCCGGCCATCGTTGAATTGGCTTGTGAGTATTCAGTTATATATAATACAAGTAATTTCTAAGAGTCCTTAAAAGGAGAATAGCAATTTTCCTAATTAACCAATTTTAGCTTTCAGTATATAACATAAAAAGCTATTAATAGAACTTCCTAATCCATCAGCTCAAGTTCATACATTTCTCCGATTTGTATCCACCGTGACAACGAACCAACTGGATTACTATGTCGAAATGAAAAATTTCCGAGTACATCAGCTTTTTTTCTACCCTCATCTGAATGGCATAATCGACGCAAGGTCTCTTATAAACTGATATTATCTGCAAGCGATATAGCTTGCAACAACTTCTTTCGTGAGTATTTAATAAGTAGCCCTCTCCCCTTTTAACAGTATTATGCTTTCTTATTTCTATAGCTATACGTGCTACTCTAGCATAATAGTAGGTATGAGCTATCACGAAGCTCAACCCAGTGATTGCTCCCCGTATTTAGCAGTTCCCAATCCTAATATAAGAATGTTGAACTAGGATTTTGTAGTCGGAGGTTCCGTTATAATTCGAAAACGACTGCAGCGAACCGAACGCCAAAAGTAGGTTAGCCCAAAATAACCGACGGAAACTCTCAAATTATTAGTTTTGATGAAATGTTGCACCACGCCCTGCTGGCACCGGAAATATGAATTTTAAAACTTTATCGATACATCAACGAGTAATTTCGGTTTATTGACGTTTTTTATTAGTCCCAATGTTTAAATAAAATTTGATGCACCGTTTTTATTAATTCATTCATAATATTTGTACATGACAAACGTAAAGGCTTTAGTCAAATTTTCGAAATTTTCTGGAGAGCTGATCACTGTTAATGATTATCCATACTAATATTATAAATGCGAAACTGTTCTGGATCTTTCTGTTGCAATTTTCACTGGCCCAATTTTGATGAAATTTGGCACAATTAAAACTTGTACACTGGGTCAAATACCTATAGGATAAAAAGTTCTCATTTTATCTGCAAAACCGAGAACAAATTCGCGGGTACCTACTGCTTGTATTCATATAAATAACATGTATACGTAAACATGCATTATAGGTATATTGTATAAAACAATTCAAATAAAGCTCGCGATCTGATCGCTTGTGACGTTTATTAAATAAACACTAATAATATAAGCTTTAACGACGACTTAAATTAAAAACTATTAAATATATGATAATTTTCCTGTTCCCAAAGAAAAAAATGGAACTAATTATCATTAATTATTTTCTTGTTTAACAGTCTAATAATAAAGAAAAGAACGAAGAAGAATAAAATAGGTTTACGCTCAAGAGGTTTTTACACAATATTGTACCAGACCATTAAATTACTAAGTTCGCCTTTGCTTCTAGTGCAGTAACTGGTCCTATGCCGCCAGTTCATAGTACTAAACCCGTAGGCCTTAGTCGGTAAAAAATGATAAAAAGACATAGACGGCGGTAATATGTGGTCAAAATAATATTGAATTTTAATTTTTAAATATAAATTAGTGACAGATATCTATTGATACTCGCTCTAAGTAAATAGTACAAAGGCGTAAATAAAAAAATAATTCGAAAAATAACTCTTTTTCAAATACTATTATAATTATTTATTAACATGCAATAATAATAACAATAACTGATTATTATATGGCAGATATAATTCATTATATCCGAATCAATAATAAAGATTTTGTATATGTGTGCGTGCGTGCGTGCATTTGTGTTGTGTGTGTGTATATACATACACACACACAACTCACACACTGATACCAGTGTGTGAGAGAGAACGTGTGTGAGTAGTTTGTTAGTGGGTGTGTAAGTTTATTGATTACGTTGATACATTGCGCTTAAATATTTAAAGAATTTATTTAAAGAAGATTCTCAGTTTGTGAACACGTTTTTTCTTTTAATAAATTAAATATTCACATGTGCTATGAATATTTTAAAACCCACAAAACATATGTTAAACAAAGATGCACGGCTATTCTTTATTGTAAAATTCATTATACAGCTTCTATTAAATTTAATCTCAAATGAATATAAATCTTCCGTGCATATTAAATAAATGTCAAAGAAGCCGTTACACAGATTTATATCGTACATTATTTTATGTGTATGGATTTTGTAGAACCACTCATATTTCTATCTATATATTGAGTGACTATAAAAAATATTTATTAACTTATGAATAATGATAGTCGATGATAGGTGCTGTTGAAAAATTTGAATATTTTATACGAATCAACTTATTGTTGCGGTATGATAATTTACAGAGTTAAACCCATAAATCCAAATCCATCCGTAGTGAACTAAAGTGATAATAAAAAAATAAAGTAATAACAGAAGTATAAAATAAAACATATGTGATGATAAATGTACACATGTGTTCTTATACCCTTTACACGTACGTTTAAAAAATACATGCACTAAGACCACCATCATTCCACTACACTACCACTGATTACATTCACTACGACAATCTCACCAATTGTTTCATCATGTAACCGAAACATCAACGCATCATCCAAGAGATCAGAATGATATGATTGTTCACTTCCATTGAAAACTGTTGCTCATAGCCTTTTTTACCGTTTAGGAGGAAAAATCTCTTACGGAGCCTTAAAAACCTGGCTTTTTATTTGTCTGACATGAACCTGAAGCTTTTGCTTCACGCTTGGCCATTTTGTACTTTTTTCCTCTCTTCTCTCTTTTTACCATTACAGCTTTTAAAAGGAAAACGTATCTTTGCCATTCCAAATCGCTCGATACCAGGTTCTCTAGACCTATAATATCGTCCTGAGTTGCCGCTATTGCTTTTATTAAGCGTATAAATTCATTGCACTCAAAAGTATTGGGACTAGGTGTATATTCCTCACCATAGAAGTAAGTTTTAATTTAGAATTTAAAAAAGTTTTGCATTAATTTTGATCTATAATAGTAAAGAGGTATGTATAATAATCTCAAGCCCAACCTGTGTGCATTGGCTGGCCTCTCCATGCATATAAATTTAATCCTGCCGATTATTACTTTGATAATTTTGTCAAGGTCTACTCCTGCTTGTCCAGCGCCATCTATTCTTTGTTCGCACTCATTTTTTTGTTCTTCTTGGCAAGATATTCCTATTCTATTATTATATTGATTTTTAAATTCAAAACAACCATTTCTCTGACAGTCTACTGTTTGCATATATTCCAATCTAATTATGCTTTCCGTATATCCTTTTGATTTATAGATACACAATAGATTTCCATATTAACAGCCTACACGGCCGTCCCACTATATCTATAAGGTTCACTTAGTACGGATCTTATTCAGGAAATGAAACGTAGCTGGTTCAATTTATAGCTTTGCGCGAACTCTCTACTACCGGTGTTACCCTCCACTTATCATTTACGCTTATCAAGTGCTAGCAATTTTGAAACTTTATACTTACCTTGCAACTTAAACTAGTGTTTATTGTATACTAGTATCCTTATCTCAAATTCTGAAGATGTGAGAATAACCAATTACTTAAAAGAAACTAAAGACACTTCTGATGCAAAGAAATGATGCTATTTTTTTAAGATATCTGATACATTGCTTTTAAAATCTAAGTTATCTGGTAAATTAAAGCCTGAATTATAAAGAATCTTGGTCTAATATGGAAAGAAATGCATAAGATGTAGATCCTTTATACTAAAAAATAATAAATAGTTCTAACCGCTTCCGTATGTCGTTTTATAAGTACGCTTTGAAGATGATACTCGATGACTAATACGTAACTGTACGACTTGCAAACACATGCTTGTGAGAAAGTTACATAATTTACTAAATTGAAAATTAAAAAGATTGTATTATGGCATATTACAGCATTCACATTTAGTTACATGTATTTAATAATCAACAAGATACGATAAAATCATATTTGTATATGTTTATCGATTATTATTCATTAAAAGACGTTAATCTAATTAAACCTGAAATATTACACGTCACTATTTAAACAACATTACTAAATTTTCTTGTGCACTTCTAATCTTTAAGTTTGTTTATAACTAATCAGATCGATGTATTGAGAAAGAAAATTAACATTCGTAAAATTAAGTTTAACAAACTGTAATAATCTATAAAAACATCACCCTTAAATAAAAAATGAAAGAGTATGTGCACGTAACTAAAAATACTTTGAGCACTTTTTGGGCTTAGTATTTGATAAATATTAACTATGCAGATAAAAAAATACTAAAACAGAATTACAGCGATTAGTGCGAGTGGATTTAACTACTAGATTGTAATACTGAATTATAGGGTAACCCGCCAAAATAAAAAATATCGTTGTTTTTATGTCCGTACATAATATATAGGCGCTTTCATCTGTAACATGTGTTACGCCGTTAAACTCACAGCGTACTTTGGAGATTGAGTAAAGTACACCAGGCGCTTATAAATCTTTAACAAGTCTTAACTGTGACAATTTTACACGCACGATTCTGTAGGTATCATCATTAATAGCAACATGGATACCACTTGAGAGCGTATTTAAAGCTGAACAATTAAAACTGTCGGAATGGAAATTTAGAGACGTTTCTATTACACACGGTTGCCTCGCGCATTTAGAAACAAGTGGGAATGTCTAAGTCGCTTCTGTTTCATGTATATTTAGACGTTTATGAGTTTCAACTGTGCGTTCTTACTCTGGTGCCGCTGTCGCCAAATTTGCTTAGTTTTTACTGCAGTGCGTTTGAAGTTGTGTTGTGTTGAAACTTGAGTTGAATGTATACTTAATCTGGAGTGTTTGGTAGTTTGCCAAGCGTTAGTTTCACGTTCTTTTGGTTTGAAACTGTTTGTTTCTTTAAGAGATTGCCTTCTAGCTTCAAAAGAATTCAAAGGGATCATTTTACTATTTAAAATTTGTACATTTTTGACGCTCATTTCTTTGAAGTTCATTTGTTTTTATGCCAGAAAGATAGTTATGACAACTATCTTTAAGACATTGATGTCAGCAGTGATAAAGTGAAGTACAGAATCAAGGTTGAAAAAAGTTTGTCATTTATTAAGTTATTACAATATGTAATGGTAAATTTAAAAAAATAATAATATCACGCTCGGTTTTTTTATATTTCCGAATCGCCACAGGCTTTAATAAAAAAAAACAGAAGTGGGATCTATTTTTGTTTTGGTTCTTCACTAACTGCCCCTGTGGTTTCACTCGTAATGAGTTAATACTTTGTGAAAAGACCAAAAGTAAGATCGATATTCGATTTTTTGCTTTTCTTTAAAAATATGCATATTATCTAAATACTAGCTGTGCTAGTGGCTTCGCCCGCGTGGAAATCAGCGTGTCACAATTTTTTTCTAGAATTCAAATTTTAAACATAAAGGTAGTTATTGTGAGTTAACCGTGACAGATAGAGACATGCCATCGCGGATTTTTTTCTTGTATTTTTATAGATCTACATTTCTCTAGTACATTACTTTATCGTATCTCTGCTGGTTTACGTAGCGCACGCGACTAAAGCTCCCAGCAAACAAGTTTTTTATCAACTGCTCGATCTTTTCAATGCATTTTACCTAAACCATCTGAAAGTATTGCACTATCTTTTGATGTAAATTGTATAAAAATCCGTTTAGTAGATTTTCATAAAATCGATTACAACGCGATTAATAGACAGACAACTTTTTGGGACTTTGTTTTATAATAAGTATAGATATTGCAGTTATAATATTAGTAAAATATAAGACATATATATATTTTACAAATAGCATTAATTTAAATAGAACGTGAGAAAAATTTCAACGATTTTGGTCTCGAAATGCTGCGGTTAAGATAAAAGAATTTATGTCGGACTCCGTGGAAGCAGATGTTTGTTTTTGCCAATCGTAAGTGCTCCAAAAAACAAAGCACACTTTGTGGGTAATAATTTATGGTGTCGGGGATTTATTCGTTGTGACATGAATGCTTTTAATAAAGTACGTTTAAAATTTATAACATCTGTCCAGCGCCTCGTCTTTAACAACTGCGCACAAAATTGTTTTCTTGTTAATTGAGACTGTTAATAATTTTAAGCTGAATGTTCTAAATATTTTTGCATTGGTATAAAGCTTTAGTACACAGTCCAGTAGAGCTGTGATAGCCCAGCGACTGTGCTACTCTTTCGAGGGGAACACGAGTTCAAACCCGGGCAGGCACCAATGAGTTTTTCTAATAAAACTCATGTGTCTAATTGGTAATTGCAATTTATCACACGCTTTTCGGTGAAGGAAAACATCGTGAGGAAACCTGCATATCTCTAGAGAATTCTGGAGATATGTGTAACCTACCAATCCGCATTGGAGCAGCGTGGTAGGTCTTAGCTCCAACCCTTCTCCCCAGAAACGGAGAGAGGAGGCCTATTCCCAGCAGTGGGATCGTAACAGGCCGCTACTTTACACAGTCCAATAGGACCATAAAGTTCTAAGAGTAAATAGTTCATACATGAATCCGTAATTATTATTTGTTATTTATGCACGGAGCTAGATATAAAGCAATTGAAAATGTTTAATGTGATATCTAATAAATAATAAATATATATATGGGACACTTACACATACGGTCGTCCGACCCCAAAGTAACATGAAGTGACGAACAACTGGTAAATATTCTACATATATAATTTTAAATTTATACTTTGATACAAATATACACCCAGACACGAAGAACCAACAAATTGTTTAGTTTACATTATCTCAAGTATGCTTTATGCAATACTTCTGTAGCATTGTGAAAATACTTTTACATATTTCTGCATATTAAAATGTAATTTATTCAATATTTTTAAATGAGATTTGAATGTTTTTAAACAAAATTAATATTTTTTTAATAAATATTGATTTATTTGGGAAAGAATAATTTTTAAGGTATATAAAGGGAAAAAATTTCAGAGACAATATTATAAATTTTTTACATTAGTATAAAAAAGGTAATTTAATGACAGTACACTTTTTTTTTACATATAGCTGACGATAAAAATCATATAAATTTGACTAAACGTTTATTGAAAAAAATTGAATTAATTAATTATTCCTACGTAATTGAATAACAAGCTGTGATAGCCTAGTGGTGAGACCGTGCGACTCTCTAGAGACGACACAGGTTCAAACCCCGGGCAGGCACCAATGAGTTTTTCTATTAAAACTTATGTGTCTAATTGATAATTGCAATTTATCACACGCTTTTCGGTGAAGGAAAACATCGTGAGGAAACCTGCATATCTCTAGAGAATTCTCTAGGGATATATGTAACCTACCAATCCGCATTGGAGCAGCGTGGTAGGCCTTAGCTCCAATCCTTCTCTCCTAAAACGGAGAGAGGAGGCCTTAGCCCAGCAGTGGGCATAATAACAGGCTGTTACTTTACTTTACTTTTTACTTAATTGAATAACTGCTAAATATTTATTAGATTATTATTATTAATAGTATTAAAACAAAATAAGCTTGTTATTGTATTGCTATTGTATAATTAAATAATTGACTAGATAAAATGAATAATCAAAAATAGCCCTGACTGAATTACTATTTACTAATTACGGAAGTACTATTTAATAACATCACTTATTATATGTGAATAAAAAGTAACATTCTTATTTCATTAAAACATCCAATCCACGATTAAAATATAAGCAAATAAAAGCAAGCTTATATCTGAAAAGTAGTTAACAATTAATTAAAACAAAACAAAATTCACTGCAGATAAATATCATCACGCTTTCATTCAGATTAAATTATGGGCACCAAAGGAAATTCATATTCAAAAGCTTACGAGCATGAAAACTCAGTCCAGCCACTAAATACTACGCCTAGTTGAAAATGCATAGAGAACAAACAATAGACTGAGCAAATCTCTTTTAAAACAACCGCAGCATAGAGGCCGACAGCTAAGCAAACACATCCCACTGACGTACACAGCGAGGGTTGCCAGACAACAGGTTTTATTCCAACATATCCCCTTTTCGATTGATTAAAAAATCAACGAATTTATATTTATTTAGATTGTAGTGAAATTGACATCAAAAATCAGATATTACAAGCAGTTCAATTGAAATATCGGAACTCTTTTATGGAATTAAAAGAGTTTTTAGGGAAATTTCAATTTCACACGTGGCAGCCCTGCAGCATTGGGACGCGGCAGAGTAATGGAGCGTACACTCACCAGATTTATAGCTCCGCTCCGCTTAAAGCACTCACGAGTTGAAACGTTCATTTTGCACCAAGTGTACGTGAACTAGGGAATATTAGTTTCGCTCGCGATCATTTCAAAACACTTAATATTTATGTGGCATTTCGCGCCACTTATCAAAATGCTCTTGGATGTGTCTCCAAATATACACTCCTTGTGTTTACTTCGTCTTTTCTGGAGTCGGTACCTTTAAAATATTCCTCAAGATATATATCTTGAAAGTATTAAGATTGGTATAATCATTATTTTACCTTATATTAGCTATGCCTACGGCATCGCCCGCTTAAAAATCTCTGTGTTACGAAGCTTTTCCCGCGTAAATTACAACCTCACTGGAATTTTAGAATGAAAAGAAGCCACAATCTTATTGTTGTGGACAATCCTTCGATAGAGTATAAAATTCTTACTTAAACACCCAACCGGAATTTGCATTAATCTATTAAACAATATATTATTATATGACCTAAAACCAAACCTAAGACTCCAAAGAACGACCTAACTAAACCCTACAAAACTCACGAACCTTTCAGTCTGACATATTGTACGCATCCGCTTATGTCAGTGCTGCCATCTATCGCCAACAATTCTGACACTTATCTATCTTCCATTGAAAGTCCTATCAAAATCGATTTAACATTTCCGGAGAATGTACAATTAACCCAAACCTTCCTCAAGAATTATACTATCGTCTAGTAAAAACCGTACAAAAATCTGATCAGTAGATTTTTAGAAAATCGATCACATACAGGCAGACATTTTCCAATTTTTATAATAAGTAAAGATTCCTGTAGAATCAGGCATTTCTATACGGCTATTTACAATACATGCTATATTATTTGTTATAGCAAGTATAAATTAGATTATAGTAAAATAATATTATTGCGTTCTTTTTGGAAAAGACCATTGACCAGCACATTATTATTTTCGAAATAAAACTCTTCAACAGTGCATTATCCTTATAATATCATATGTATAAATTTACACTTAATAAAAAAAAATATTAAAAACTATCCATTAATACGATTGACTATAGAAACAATGTACTTCTTATTATTAAACCCAAAAAAACCGTCTATAATAAACATATGACGGATTTCCTTGAAATTGTTCCAATTTCGTAGGCGTCCGGGAACATCTGGCCGAGTTTTATGAGACCTTCCGGATTTTCAGGTCGCAGCAAGTTTATGAGGACGATCAAAAAGCAATATACAATGAAAATCTATAGCTTTGGTATTTCCATTGAAGTCAATATTGTTGCCGAAATTTCCTTAGTGTTTGAAGACCAAAGTCTTCGACTAGTGTCTTCATAAATGATCATAGATCTAAAATTTCATTGCAAAAATAGGCAAGGTTTATTCAACGTAGAGTCGAGAGGTCACCAAGTCAGTAATAAGGAAATTTGTAAAAGAACCAAAGTGGCATATCTCGAGTTATGAAACTCCTCATTCATCATTCTCCTGCCTTTTTATCACTCTAAGTAGGGTCGGCACAACATTTAAAAAATATATTGTTAGATGATTTGGGTAGGTATTTTACGACCGGCCGCCTGCCTGACGTCAGCATACCTAAGTCACCTTTTACGATACCTTGGTAAGAAAAGAGGGTGGTCTATTATACTTAGCCGGATACCACACAGCGGTTATGAAACGGAAATGATTAAGCGGCTGTGAAACTCGAGTAATGAAACTGAAGTGGCAAACTGAGTCAAAATATTCTAAGATATATTAAGGAGTTAATTTAAAACTAAAGGGTTGAGTCATAGTAGATGGACAACAAGGTCGCAGGCAGACTTTGGATCCAAACGGCATTAGATTGACGAAGTAAGAGCTTCATCTTACTTCGTTAAATCTACTATATCAAAAGCGTATAGTCCGAATCAGTCTTTTAATTTATATTCTAGTAAATTACTTATTTATGATCATATTCGAGACAACGTGCTAACATGAACTCAGGTCAATTATTTAGGACAGCAATATATCTTAGTAGACATCTAAATGACTTCGTGTACGACAAGTAAATCATTTAAACGAAACGACTTTAATCTTTCTGACAAAATATGTTGATTGAAATTTACTCTTTAAACCTGCGATTATTAAAGTAATAAGTTATAATAAACAAATAGGTATTATTGGAACTTGAATTCCAGATAAGTTAAATGAATTTTAAAGGCGCGATTTTTTTATATTTAACAAAAATTTGCAGTTTAGTTTTGTTTCAAATTTTCTATTTATCAGAAAAGAACAGAAAACGGAGAAACTGTTTTTCTTGATTAAAAAGCGCATGATAAGATATTAATGAGGTACGTAAGGTTTTAATTTAGGGACTGACGACCTTATGAATTTAATCAAGTTAGTTTTTTCAGTTCATTATAAAACTCTGTCATTGATCCGATATCATAAATTAATTAATTAATTATCGATCTTTGAACGTGAGTTACATTACACATATCACTGGCGATCTCGTTAGGGTTTTTTCAGCACAATGTTAGTAAAAAGTAATTATTGAAATGTAAGGTTCAATTTAGAAAGACGTCCATAAACTAATAAAACAAATTAAGTTTACTTCTATTCTATTCTATTGACTGGCCCGTTGGCGCAGTGGATAGTAACCCTGCCTTCAGCTCCGCAGGTCGCGGGTTTGATTCCTTCCCATCGAGGGCCATTTTCTATAAACAATTTGTTGGTTCCTCGAGCCTGGATGTATATTTTAAGTATTGAAATATGTATTTAAAATTGTATATGTAGTTTATCTACCAGTTACCTGTGACCCATAACACAAGTATCAAGTTACTTAGTTTGGGAACGGACGACCGTGTGTGTAAGTGTCCCATATATTCATAAGAATCTATTTATAAAAGGGGAAAATTTAGAGTTATCTATTTAAACCAATCTATAACCGTAAAAACGCTATCGCGGATTGTAGCAAAGTATAACAAACTAGCAATGCCCCGTGGTTTCACCCGCGCACATACCGATTTCGTGGTAGCAGAAAGTTTACTAAGTCTATAGAATTATTTTTGTAAATTAAAAGTTTCGTCGTGGGACTTATCAATATTTAAGGCAAAGGAAATTTTTAACGGAAGGTATTCATTCATAGGTACACAAATACAATACGCTACAATTGTTAAGGCATTATTTTCTTTATATTGACATTTTTAAATTCGTTACATCTTTTGTTTGGAATGTCCGATTTTAGTAATTTAAAAAGTATTTAACAGGTATTAAAACAATTTGTATTAAAATATCATTTAGTGGGGTAAGGATTAATACGGAGATATAAATATTATGGTTTGATTATGGTCGCCACTTTTATCAACTTTTACAATGTAGAAAAACTGTAATAGTTAGACATATGGTATTGCGGATAGTTTCCGCAGCGCACGTGATGAAAGATTTTTATGACTATGCAATATAACCGAACTAACTACTTTGCTATAATCCGCACGGGTCAAGCGAATGCATGCAAAGCCAATGTGTATGAAGCAGGCAAAATCTACGCACCTTATACATGCAGGACCAGCCACCACATGCACCCCAAGGCGCAATTCACCAGCAACAACGAACACAAAAGCAGCACACACACCCACCACCACAATCTCGACGATCGTTTCGCCCCGAAACCGAAGCATCATCAGGAGGATAGGCTTCACGACAAAAATCGTACTGCGCCGCGCTACCCATACAAGCAGTCTTAAATAGCTCAACTTCCACCAATACCCTCCCCTCCGAACACATGCAGCAAAACGGAATTAGATACATTTACTTGCTCGTTAATTAAGTGACCATTGTTATTTTTTATTATCTCAAGTTGCTCTAACGTATTGAGACGGAGTCCCTTATCACAAGTGTGGAGAATATGAAATGAATGGTCATTAGGCACTTTATGACCGCTTTCTAGCAAATGTTTTGCAAAATTAGAATTTTGTGGTTTATTATTCCTAAACGCAGCCATATGTTCCCGGAATCGAACCGCAAAACCAAATTTTTCACACCTTATTACAATTTTATTAGAGATCCCTATTTTTTTTTAAAACGTAGTATAGCCTATGTTACTCAGTAAAGAAACAGCTTTCCAATGGTGAAAGAATTTTTGAAATCGGTCCAGCAGTTTTTGCGTGAAAACATTACAAACATACATACACACACACAAATCTTTCCTCTTTATAATATTAGAGTAGATATATACAAACATACATACACACATACACATAATATTATATCAGTATAGAAAAATAAAATTTTCTACTACGTCGCTAAAGAACTTTCACACCAAAAAAATTTTTAGTTCTCAGCAAAGTGAATTATACACCGACCCAATTTTACTAATTCGCTTAAAGCCAATCGTCTAGAATGCTCAAAACATTGGCTAATTGGTTAATGAAGAGCAATTATCGATTGTGGGATGGAACGTGAGCTACATTATATAATCGGTGATCTTGTTAGGGTTTTTTCATTACAATTGTCGTGGGAAGAGCGTAGGATTATGCGATTAGTGAACGGGAATAAAGGGATATTTGTACCCGTGACTTTGTTCTATTATGTTAAAAGTAAAATAGTTTTTCGTTTTCTCTAAGGCTCATCATCAATCTCCTGCCCTTATCCCACCCTAAGTGGAATCGGCACAATATGTTACAAACATGTTGTCACATGATTTGGCTACGTATTTTACGACCGGCCGCCTGCCTGACGTCAACTTACCTTAGTCGCCTTCTACGACATCTCGGTAAGAAATGAGGGTGATCTATTCTACTCAACCGGATACCACACGGCTAACGGTGCGTTTTCCTTAAGGAAAAAGATTTTTTTTTATCCCGTACCTTCAGAAGATGAGGTCAGTCTATAAGTATTATTGTGTATTAAATTTTTTATCAATATTCCACAGATAGATTTCATATTTATAATATTAAGCAGCTGAGCCGCGTGGAAATCGATATTATGTAATTTTTCCACAATTGAAATTTAGAACATAAAATTAGTTATTGGGAGTCAATCATAAGAGATAGAGACATGCTATCGGGGACTTTTTTCCAGTATTTTTGTAGATCTACAATTTTCTGGTACATTACTTTAATGCATCTCTGCTGGTTTTCGCGACGCAAGCGACTTGAGCTCCCAGCAGGCGATTTTTTAAACTACGTGACCTATTTTTCACAATTTACACAAAATCATAATGCGCTATTAACCTAAACCTTTTGGAAAAATTACACTATCTTTTAGTAAAACTGTATTAAAATCCGTTCAGTAGATTTTGAGAAAATCGATCATATACAAACAGACATCTTTTGGGAACTTTGTTTTATAATAAGTGTGTACTTATAATAGTGTAGATTCATAAGTATTTATTAATTCTTTTATTACTTGCAACATTTATCTTTCTACTATTATTACGTAATACTCAGTCCATTGTACAAATAACACCAATTATTTAATTACGCGAGCTTCCACTTTGTGAAGATATCACGTGTCCCTATAAATTGATATTGACGTTTGATCTCCATATCTTGGATTATTTCGTTATTAATTTTGACATATGCGGGCTTTAGTATAATTACGTTGATCATTTTTGAAACTACTCAACAATGGCTATATTGTTGAGACATTGGTTGACATCCAATCCAATAAATACTATTATAAATAAATATAGAATCTCAAAAAACAATGATGATTATATTACCATGGAATTATCATTTCGCCTTACAAATTCCGCAATTTTGTTCCTGCCAAATTATTAACGAGAACTAAACAAAGAAGAGGCATTTATAAGGAGGTAGAAATTCATTTAAATGTTCATCACAACAGACTTGATTTATCAATAAGGAACAAATATCATCAAACTGGAATATAACTTATTTCAAATTTTCGTTTTTTTTTTTCGAATTGACTGTATGCTGTTAGCCCTAATTTACAGCTTTTACAGCGTCTCTGGGCGGGACGGGCGTGCGCAGAAGCATCGCCGAGGTTGCGAAATGCAGAGAGTAGAGCGCAGAAGCTCTACTTAAATTTTCGTTTACAGAAAGGAAAATTAAGCTATACTTTCTAGTCCTGGGATCATATCCTAAAATTTAGCCATAAATACTATCAATAAATTGCATGCTACATTAAATTTTAGCCTCGTCACCGATCACGAAGTCCATAATGTACTAAAAGAAAAAGTGAAATATGTTAAAGAGCGAACGCGGGAACGTTTCTACAAAGGTGCAAGTAATAACCGCGAAGTCCACGAAAGCAAATGATGGCACGCCTATGATCGTAAAATATTTATTTAAAAAAATGGCACTTTAGATAAAGGTTCGTCTACCCTGATTCATCCCAGTTAGAAAACTAATTATATAATAATAAAAATATGGCTAAGAATAATATATCTTGGTCAAATGCCAAAAATATGGTCAAAGATGAACATAATTTAATTTGGATTGTATTTCACATCAGATCTCAAGAAGCAGTTTGCTGTGTTGCCGTCACCGACATCAGTCGAAACAGGCTCTGCTGCTTCCCTTCGCTGTTCATCACCGGCTGCCGCTCCACCGCCCAGGGTTTCGTGGCTAAAAAATGGAATACCCTTGCAACAAGATCATAACGTACTCATATCCGCTGAAGGGAACTTGCTTATATCCAGAGCGACGTTACAGGTAAGTGCATTTTTAATTCCTATTTTATATATTTAACATAATATATTTTTTTATACATAAATCTATGGGCCTCATAAGAAAGCTCAAAGTCACTCAGCGGGCCATAGAGCGAGCTATGCTTTTTTTTGTCAGGAAAACCCAGTATGGGTCATCACCATCCGACGGGGACGAGCGGTAGGTATGTCTGACTCTCACCGACTAAATACCTGACAGTGCCCCACCACGCTGCTGGTGGCGGGGACAGGGTAATGTTGTACACATTGCCCCCATTCCCGCCAGCAGCGGCTGTGTACCCCGGGAGAGCGCCACCTCCGGGTCGGGGCCTCTCTAAGCAGTGGCCCCTCCCACTGCTAATCGATGCATCGAGAGCACCAGAGGCATCGACCACCTCGGGGACCTAACTTCAGCGAGCATCCGATCAACCGAGCTATGGAGCGAGCTATGCTTGACGTATCTCTACGTGATCAAATCAGAAATAAGGGGATCCGTAGAAGAACCAAAATCACCGACATAGCGTTTCGCGAAGCTGAAGTATTACATATTGTATTGGGCGTGACGCATTGTGCGGAGAAGCGATAGGTGTTGGGGTCTAAAGATGTTATAACGGCGACCCCGCACTGGAAAACGCAACGTTGTAGACCCCCCCACGAGGTGGACTGATTACCTCAAAAAGGTAGCGGGGAGCCGCTGGATTCATTCGGCATAGAATCGTGTGATGTGGAGATTCACTGAAGAGTCTCTATGTCCAGCAGCGGAGGTCCATTGGTTGAAGGAGAGATACATCAATCTATAATAGATTTGATTAGACAATAGGTCAATTTGCTTTGCACTAATTTCTCGCAGAGATGGAAGACATAATTCCATTACAATAAATGAATTGGCTAAAATGATATTTTATTTCATAACAAAGTACAATTATTTCGTCAGTTCCGTTTAAATTTACTTTGAAAATATGCACTATTTGCTTTACGTAAGTTTCAATTGCTTAAGCTTTTTCTCTAAACAACATACCTAAGACAACATCAAAGGTTGTAAATACATGGCGACATTGTACGTTTATTTTACACGACTTTCTGGAAATTAATATATTTACATTATATTGAATTGCAAAACGAAGCACAACCGCGCATATTGAAACTGCTTTTCCGCTAAATACGAATCCATTTGCATAAATTGCATTCAAATCACAGCATTGAAAAGATCGAGTATTTTCACGTTTTCTGTTTGAACGAAACAAAATGTTTCCTGTTACCTTATCTACCTGAATACAAGTCCATTCATTGAGTCGTTACTGTTCTGCTGTGTATTACAATTTTAGATTGAACTAAAATATTTTTATATTCTGGTCGTAACTTATTATACTATGTGTGATGTATGTGGGTTCACTTGTATTATTTAAGAATAGACTGGCATTTCTATGAATATAGCACAGGTTTAAACACAGTATGTCACTACACGTCCACTCTCTCCCATGTGTTCTGGTGCTACTTACGTGTGCGCTTTGAGATAGTGTCAGGCTTCTTATAACAAGTAGTGACAAATATTTTAGCTTTTTTATTATTCCCAGTACATTTTGAACCTGCTTGAAATTTGGTCCTGCATGTATAAGGTGCGTAGATTTTGCCTGCTTCATACACATTGGCTTTGCATGCATTCACTTAACCCGTGCGGATTATAGCAAAGTAGTTAGTTCTGTTGTATTGCTTGATGATTAAAAGCAGATTGATTGATAATAATAAAGATACGGTTGAAGTTTCTCAACGTATATAAATGCAAATGAGAACGTATTAAGATATCGTATCGTTAAAAAATAAACCTATGAAATGTTAATCTATAGTTCGAAAGTAATTAAATACTTATCACGACATTGTAATAAAATATGATAATGAACAATATTAAGATGAGACTTTTATTACTTCCGAAAAACAAGATAACTAAAGAGAGTTTATGACATACCATTATTTTGTTATTGAAAGAGAATATAATTTAGTTTGACAGACAATTATAAAACGACAAAATTATTATGACCATTTAACAATTATATTTGAGGCTTAATTTTTTTATGTTTTTGTTATTCTCGTATTTTATGTTTAAAATTGTTAAAAATTGTAATCACTAATAATTTTAACTTCTGTAACTCAGAATGATGTGATTTCCTATAATTGCTACAACATAATTAATATAAAACTATATAGATCGAACAAATAATTAATAGTATCTATCAGCTAGATTGATTTTTTAACGATGATTTAAAAATGTTGGGATAGAATTTTCCAAAATAGATAAAGTATGCATTTACTAAACATAACATAACATTTCAGTTTTAGTTTAAATAGTATTTCGTACAACACACATAGTTATCAAATAGTGTTATAAATTGGTAATAGCTATTTTTACAGTTTTTGGTTAAGAAATTTAAAAAATAAAATGACAAATACAGGTATTATAATGTATGTACGTTGACATGTCTGATATATATATATAGTAATTATATGACACAGTTACAACTTTGATATTTTTTCCTAATCTTTCCATTTATTTGAAATTTTATTGTTTATTCCCGCTTGAACTACCTAATATTTAAATTAAAAAAATTATAACTAAATGATAACTTTGTAATGTCACTTTTTCAACTAGTCACCTCTAATGAGTAATTTATTATTGTAATTGAAACCTAAAACTTTATTCAATCTAACTATAATACAAGTTACGATCAGTAATTACTTTATGATCAAGTTCCTAAACATTTCGTAAATAAATCGATGATTGATTGTTCTTTCATTCATATATTGTAAATGGAGTTTACAATAATTGGATACAAATACATGATTAGGCATAAACATGAAAGAGCTGAAAATCCTAATTTAATCCTGTCTGAACATGTGACTCGCCACCATGACTCACTCACCCTGACACACGTCATCCTTCTTTTTGTTCATTCGTTACTTCAACTTGGTTTGTAACTTTCAGGGCATTATCATTTATTATGCCAATCATATCTTGTACAATATTTTTATTGTGTTTTAGCTTATGAGATCATATATTTTTAAATGCTTTTATTCAACTGTAAGCTGTGATAGCCCAGCGGTGAGACCGTGCGACTCTTTCAAGGGGAACACGAGTTCAAACCCGGGCAGGCACCAATGAGTTTTTCTATTAAAACTCATCTATCTAATTGAAAATTGCAATTTATCACACGCTTTTCGGTGAAGGAAAACATCGTGAGGAAACCTGCATATCTCTAAAGAATTCTGGAGATATGTGTAACCTACCAATCCGCATTGGAGCAGCGTGGTAGGTCTTAGCTCCAACCCTTCTCTCCAGAAACGGAGGGAGGAGCCCTATTCCCAGCAGTGGGATTGAAACAGACTGCTACTTTACTTTACTTACTTACCTTTTATTCAACTTGCCGTGTATGTATGTGAAGGTGGAATCTTGCAAGTTAAATTTGACTGACCTCCTGCGGTCTGATTGGAATTTTATATTCTAGTCCTATCCCGATAACAATGTATGTTTAAGATGAGCATGACCAGCAGGCTTATAGTACCCGGCAATAAATAATGCACATCGAGACTTAGAGAGAGAAATCGGCTAGATTCTGCTTCATAGAGCATTGTCTCTGTCGCACAGACTGATGAACCCGCAGCGTACGCGATGAAAGATCTTTAAGACAAAATATTTCACACCTTGTTACAATTTCATTAGGGATCCCTATTTAAAAAAAAATGTAATATAGTCTATGTTGCTCAGAAAAGAAATAGCTTTCCAATGGTGAAAGAATTTTGAAATCGGTCCATTAATTTTTAGGCGTGAAAACATTACAAACATACATACACACATAAATAGAAACATTCAAATCTTTCCTCTTTATAATATTAGTATACATGAACGCAACATTTATTTTCGTTTCATGTAATGCTCTTAGAACAAAGTATAAATGCTTACTTAAACTGCACTGATCTTGTCAGCTTAAGTATGCAGTGAATGTTACGTAATGATCGCCATTAAACATCGGCTCTTTCACCACTTGAGATGAGGTCCAGATAACAACTCGCAGATTCCATCCAAGTCCTCGGCGTCTTGCGAAGGTTTATTTATCAGTGACTGCGACTAATTAGTCGACCGGGGCAGACATTTATTAATTGCGACACAAGTCGGTGTCGGTCGCGATCGCCTTTTTGTCACGTTCCGCCACACTTCTTCAAAGCGCACGGACGGTACTTGATAAAAGTCTGAGAGCTCGGTTAATTTAATTGTACATTTCACTGGAAGGGACATTTGTCTTTATAATTAATTTAATTTCACTACCCTTGTCGGCTTTGATATAAATGCTACACTCATTTTATGTAATGTTCTTTGTGTGTTTCAGTTACAATATAATTTTATTTCGAAAATAAGTAATACCCGCCGTGTGGTATCCGGCAGATTAGAATAGCCCACCCTACTTTTACCGAGGTGTCGTAATAGGCGGCTAAAGTATGTGCCGTGTGCTATCCGGCTGCATAGAATAGACCACCCTCATTTCTTACCGAGGTGTCGTAAAAGGCGACTAAAGTAAGTTGACGTCAGGCAAGCGGCCGGTCGTAAAATACGTAGCCAAATCATGTTACAACATGTTTGTAACATGTTGTGCCGACCCCACTTAGAGTGAGATAAGGGCAGGAGGTTGTATGTATGTTCTTTAAACTTTATTCGCCGAGTTTCATACTAGTTCTTCTCAGTAGGAGCAAACTTCCGAGTCAGTGGTAACTTCTTCTATAACATTTGATAATTAAAAAGTATTGTTTACTTGAGTAAAGAATATTTGGACTCTCAAGTTGATTAGCGTAAGTATATATAAAAGAGGGAAGTAATGTACCGCGTAGTCAGCGTATATCAAATATCAGTAATAGAAGCAAAGCTTCTTAAGTTAGTCGCTAATTAATACGCAATCTGTTTAGACGTATCATAATAAATTTATCTTCCTACCTTACGCTCCACCTAAAAGAAGTAACAACATCAACTAAACTACAACGTTACAATGGATTTCGCTACGACCAAGTTAAATTTAGTTTCATCACCCTATTTTTGCGATGCTAAAACTTCACACTGCACAAACCATAAGCGTGGTTGATCGTTTCAGAAGTCAGGTATTCTTGAAGAAACAAGAAGTTACGCTTGCCAGGTCTCTGTTTCCACACAGAACTTTAGTACTTTGCTTAAATAATAATAACAGAAGAGCTATTGGAACTGCTTGAATCAGGTAAGATATATCATATATATATCTTTGCTATGAATCGTTGGCGTGTTGGGTAGTGATCCTGCCATCAGCTCCGCGGGTCGCGGGTTCGATTCCCGCCTAGGGTCAACATTTTCTATAAACAATTCGTTGGTTCTTCGAGCCTGGGTGTATTGTGTATATGTATTTAAAATTATATATGTAGTATATCTACCCAGTTGTCCGTCACCCATAACACCAGTATTAAGTTACTTACTTTGGGGATGGACGACCGTGTGTGTAAGTGTCCCATATACTTATTATTTATTCATTTATTATAAAAGTAGCGGCCTGTTATAATCCCACTGCTGGGAATAGGCCTCCTCTCTCCGTTTCTGGAGAGAAGGGTTGGAGCTAAGACCTACCACGCTGCTCCAATACGGATTGGTAGGTTACACATACCAACAGGATTCTCTAGAGATATGCAGGTTTCTGCACGATGTTTTCCTTCACCAAAAAGCGTGTGATTGTGTGAATTGCAATTATCAATTGGACACATGAGTTTTAATTCATTGGTGCCTGCCCGGGTTTGAACACGTGTTCTCCTCGAAAGAGTCGTTCGGTCTCACCGCTCGGCTATCACAGCTTTATTTATTATAACTTACATATTTGGAATGTATGTAAACTCTGCGAGTGCATGATGCGTGATATCACCTTCACGCCAGCATAGAATTTCGATTACAATTCCACTACCCCGTTGCTAATTACAATCACGGTCCAGTGTCCGCTGTAATCAACTCAAGCCAGAACCATGACGACAAAATTGCAAATAACTCACACCATCTCCGGTTTCCTACATAGGACGCTCACTAATTAGCCTTTGCGGCGAGGCATGGATTAATTGCTACCAGTGTCACTCTCAACGTAACATTACCCCTGTAGGTGTTGGAGCCATTTTCTTAATTAAATCTAATGTTTATAGTCATGTGTTTACATCATTCAAAGCTATCTTCATCTAATGTTTCTCTAGAGTCAACAGGAGCTCTTTCAATGTAAATAAGTTGTGCAATGTTTTCGCTACTTCCGAGCTCCTGTGGCGCGTTTGTTAAATTAAATATAGGTACTTGTTTATTATTCTTTTACTTTATACATTCCTTAATATTAGTTATTTATTTCTTTAAATTTCTACACAAGTGCCCGCGTGGAAATCAGTGTATTTAATTGAATTGAATTTTTGTGAGTTAACCATAAGAGATAGAGATATGCTGTGACGGACTTTTTGGAGTGTTTTTGTAGATCTACAAATCTACAGAGGTACACTAAAGTTATGTAGTACAGTACATAACTCTGTTGTTTCACGCGGCGCACGTGATGGAATATAGGGATAAAGAATACCATTGACTTTACGGAGACTTTACGGTATAGCTATAGGGTCATCATCCACCCTCCTGCCCTTATCCCACTCTAAGTGGCATCGGCACATCATGTTAGAAACATGTTTTCACAAGATTTTGCTACGTATTTTACGACCGGCCGCCTGCCTGACGTCAATTTACCTCAGTCGTATTTTACGACCCCTCGGTAAGAAAGAGGGTGGTCTATTCTACTCAACCGGATACTACACAGTGGGTCAATTTACCTTAGTCGCCTTATACGACACCTCGGTAAGAAATGAGGGTGGTCTATTCTACTCAGATAGAGACCACACGGCGGGTCAACTTACCTTAGTCGCCTTTTACGACACCTCGGTAAGAAATGAGGGTTGTCTATTCTTAGCCGGATACCACACGGCATAGCATTACAGTATAGCTATAGGGTATTGATGACAATATTGAATCATTCTGTTACAATGCAATACATTACAATTTAAGACATACCGTTCTGTTACCAAGTAGATACTGTAATGAATGATTACAGGCTTGTGCAACACTTGAATGCAGTACAAAGTTACTTCGTATGTAAACCTATCATAAGATATTACTGTATATTTATACAAGATTTTAAGCTATCCAACTTTAAATATAGAACGCACTTTTTCTTTTAGAAAATCCACAGTCCTAACAAAAATTTGATTTTCGCCATTAACCCTTGCACCGCGGGGCGTAGATCGTTAATTAAATAAACACTGCATGCTTTAGTTATATAAAATACTAAAACCTCTCGTTTTCTTCAACAGGATATGGCTAATTACAGCTGCGTGGCCGAAAATATAGCAGGGAAACGAATTTCAGAGTCTGCAACACTGACGGTTTACGGTGAGCCTTGTTTATTTTTCACTATGCGTCGGCAATTAATTTTAACACTTCATGTTTAACTGTAATTATGGGTGTTTAAATTATGACTGAGCAACTGGGTCATGTTAGCGCTATTTGTTTATATTAAATGACTGTGTTGTAAACTGGAGGCAGTATTTTGATGGTGAAGTTATAAAGGTGGAACACGCTATATTCCAAAAACATAAGGCATATGCAGATTTCATTTATATTTTCGTGTACCGTAAAGCGCGTAATTAATTTTAATGATTAATTAATGAATTTTAATTAGTTAGTTTAGTCTTTAAATTAATTAGTGACAAGAGTGCACTTTTTAAAACTTTTAAAAATACAATTTTTAGTAATAAGCCAATAAGGCAACGCTTCTGAAAAAAATCTAAACCGTTCATGTAGATATATTGGTTGGCTCGAAGAGATTCCGATTCCGGAATAAGCCCACCGCTGCCCACTTATAATGTTGTACTTTTATTTTTTGAATAATTTTTGGATTAATTTAAATTTGTGAAATAAAGAGATTACAAGTTTTTGTTTGATAGTCTCAAAATTCTAGAAAATGATGGAAACAAAATCCTATAAATTATGAAGACCTGAAAAAATCAGCATCATTTCCTTCGTCTCAGAAAACTTTCACGATTTGATCCTTGTATTAAATATTATAGACAAATAAGTCTAAAATGCGTTCTTCAGTAAGTTAGAATCAGTATTTACAGTGGTGTTGGTTAAATGTGAAGAAATACCGGGCCTAAATATAAAAATTCATTTTACATCACTCTGCACTTATACTTTTAATTAACGCCGTAAATATAAGTTTTATTATTAGAGCAAGTAAGATTTTAAAAATTTTCGAAAGTGCTTGTACAAGCAAACTTGAAAAAAATTTTTTTTATTTCGCATTACTTAACGGATTCGGAGAAAATTCAAATAACGCTAAGTATCACATAAGCATAAGGCGAGTGTGACAACAACTGTAAAATTAAATATAACTTTAACATACTACTTAGAATAAAAATTACAAGTAAGTTTAATAATTTGGAATTTGAAAATGATTGAACAACAAATTTCCTTGTAACATTAAAGCGCTTTAATAAATCCCTCTCCTATAGCGCCTTATAATTTCAATGACTAATACCTACATTGCGTGGTACGTGTATCAAAGCATATCATACAAAGTGATCACCATGTAACTAGCCTTGTAGACTGAGAGGCCACAGCAAAAAATATAGCTTTAAAAGATCGTCTTATATTACCGTATACATTGAGACACCCGTAGAGCCTTAAATATTGTTTTACTACCGACACAAGATACCAAGTCTTAAGGAAAACTAAATATGTTAACAACTAACTAAAAACCTACAGCTCCTATTGCCAAAAAACTTTTCATTTCGAAAAAACACATTTTAATAAAAGGCAAAGTTTAAACGAAAGATAAAAATCTGTCAATTGCATTAATAGTCTTTTACCGATTGAATTTGAAATGTAATAATAGATTCGGTGACTAGTAATAAAATAAATTATAATCTAAATGAGTAATAACATTTATTATATTGAAAATGAATTAGAAAATAAATCTTGCAAAGTAAGCAACTATTTATCTAAAATTTAACAGTTTAAGCTCTATAGAAATTTTATTTATCAAATTAAACCTGTGAATCTAATAATAATAATAGTGTTTATTATTTATATATAATATTTTTTATTTTACTTAATTGAGCTTTTTTATTATACTATTATTGAGCTATTACTTAAACATTTAAGTAGAAAATACAATTCTGTATGCATTTTTTGTGTGTATTAGGGTGTTTGATAGTTTTGCATCTGTCTCTAGAACTATAAGCGGCTTAAGTACATAACAAGGCGTCTAACACGTTTTATTATTTCATGTACGATTTATCTGACAACCGACAATTCTCGATGCTCTTTAACGCTTATTTCACCCTTCTTGTCTGTAATAACTATACTTTAGTGAGATCAAAGGGCACGCACCGATGGCTTGCAATTATTGCAAGCGCAAGCGCATGGGAGAGTCATTAGAGATGCTTCGCCCACGCCATCTTGAGAATACGGCGCCCGCTTAACTGATTGTAATCAGTACCTCTGACACGGCACGTTCAAAAATTCCCGTCAATTGAAACGTCGTTTCATGGTCCTTCAAGCCGGATTGATATATTTTAATTTTTCGTTCTATTTATAAAATTTTTGTATATTATAAAAATAAGATATTGGAGAGTTATGCTATATATATTATATTTTGAATAGGAACCGTAAATTCGCATGTTTCCCTAATACATACTATGTATTAAAGGAAAAAATATATATATAAATTAAAAATAACAAGTCCAACAAATATAATTATCCTAATAATATAAATATCCTTGGGTATACCAAAATTAAATCACCTGAAAACTCGGTTTAGTAAACATAATTCCTGATAAAACACAAAGTATACTCCCAACTAATTGTCTGCCAAACATCAAACTTTCAATTTCAGATACAATTTTACAAATCAACAGAACTAGATGCGATCTAAAAGCAATTACGTTGATAAGCTTACTCCCGGAATATTCATTAATTTCCTTTAGATGCCAAACTCAAATACTGCAGTTTGTGGTTACCTAGCGGAAGTGACCGAATCCGCGGGAAATGGCTTGTTTATACTGTAAATTCCACTTTAGAAACGAAGGCTCTAATTGGAATAGTTCCTGATATAGTCCGCTGTAGAGGCTAGTCTGTTAATGGATTCAAATCCTTATTTCCTGCACAGGAAGAATCTCTGTCAGAATTGATGCTGCAGGCTGACCAATTAAGTTTATTAGAGGGCAAAAAGCCCTTTGTTTTATATACGGACCTATAGATATGTAAGAATTGGTCGATGTTGTTATCAAATTCGGTTCCGCTAGCAGTTTTATTACTTCCTATTATTGTTTCTACGGTTGTTTACTTCTGTATGGTTTTATCAATCATAAAAATTTATTCGTTAAGGAACATATTACTATAGCAATGATTATTTTGTATGTTTTTTTTTCAATTCCGCGATAACAAACGATTTAATGCGTATAGTAATGTTTTGTCTAAACATATATATAAATAAAACATAATATTTGTATAAGCATATGCATTGAAAGAATCGTAAAAAAAACAATCGAAATTAATTAAATTTCTCCTAAATAATGTTAGTGACTAGACAATAAGGTAACTAAATTTAATAAAAAAATATTAATCCGTGTACTATAGATTAGGGATGTTACGGAGCTCTGACTTCGGTTCCGAAAGGTCGGAACCTCCGATTGAATTCACACCTCCGACTCCGATAAGTTTTAGTAAAGGTGAAATTGTCATGCGAATTCGGACAAAACGTGTAGCTACAAGTTGTAACTTGTTGCCCGGGGGTACCTCCCCCTCGCAAGCACAACTTTTGTTCTTTGTTTATTTTCAGTGTCAATGGTTAGACGCGCTTAAGTATTCAATTATTTAAATCATGGTGGTCATATTGTCTAAGTACAGTTTACGGGTCAATTTTTAAATTAATAATGAAGGAGGCGGAAATAGATACTTTCGCCTCCGACTCCGATTCCGACTTCGGTTCCGATAATTCAAATATGAAATCTCCGGTCCGGTAAACCCACCTCCGTAACATTCCTAATATAGATAGACAAAATCTTACGAAGGCAACTTAAAAAATCTTTTAACCAGATTTCACGTCCCTGCTATTAACCGTTAAGGAGTTCCCACGTCTGGAATCCTGGCAGTAGCATCAGGTCATGCTTATCATAGTCATACATTGTCCATGACTGGACCTGTATGTAATGTTTCAGCCTAATCGAATACAGGTAGTGGGTCAAATTTAACGCGCAAGATTTAACCTTCACATAATATGCGGAAAGCAAAATAAAAGTCAATCAACAACTTGAAAATTTGAAATTCTAAATTCAAAAAATACTAAAATGAGACGTTATTTATATGTTATAAGCCAAGATAAGAAAAATTATTATATATTTGATATGAAAACGGATGACGGAAAACTCATAAAACAAATGCAATCCGAGATAAAAAAAATTGTATTTAATGCTAAACGCGAATGCAAAACGATTGTTGTGTTTGTAATGCATGAGTTTTTACGAATCCTTCATGTATAAGATATGATAAAGGATAGTAACACCTTACATTTAGCGTTATCTTATATATAGAATTCCCTATAAATAATTTATATAGCAAAGCAACGTTTGCTATTTTGCTTGTATCGTGGAATATAGCAAAATAATCACTCAATCACAAGTCACTTAGTGAGTTTGCTAATTAAAATATAAACAATATAATATTCCTCATTAGCCTTATTATATTAAAAACCTTGTTACGCATCGCATGACAATCAATCACCTGTTCTAATTAAATACGCTTTGTATTCGCGTTGAAATATTAAAATTCTTAACTGAAAGTCGCCATGCTTGCCGGTGGTAAGCCTTTTATAGCGCTTGTTCACAAAATTAATACATTGTTGGTAACTTGTTTGTTATTTCGTCACGCACGGGCTAATTGATGGATGGCTTACTCCGGATTTTGTTGGAAAAACAAATTGTGTTTAGGTGAAACGGTCGTGTTAGGAAAATGCTTGCCATTTCCACTAGGGATTGTGCATGATTATCGAAGAAAACTTTTACGCTCTTAAGCTGAAGCAAGTGATTAAGAAATCTTTCTCTTTTAAAATAATGAGTATGCGTGTGATGTTTCTAAAGCGGTTTTGTGCCCTCTTTTATGTCTACTCTAACTATACTAAGTAAGTACATCTATAAATCTTCTGTTCGATGCAAATCGCTCCTATATTCGGCCTTTACGGACCTTTGTACCATTCTGTAAAATCTACGAGACGCGCTGTAATAGCAACCATAACTGGCTTCTCTTGACCCCTTTTAGGATTTTTTGTCCTAAAATCCTAAAATCCTTTTTAATAAGCCATGGCTTATTAAAAAGACTGACTATCAAATTCATCTATCAACAACTCTCTAATATCTTGAAATTAATGCAATAATTCAACGCATGACTCATAAATAATTAAACATAAAGGACATTGACAGAGTAAATACTATATAAATCATTAGGAGGCAGTTTATGAAATAACATACAAATGAGCTATCCACAATTTTAATATTAAACACATCTTTAAATTAATACAAGAATTTAATGCATTACTCAGACACAAATAAAGATAAAGGACATTTATAGGAGACTAAAATCTATACCTATATATTAAAATAATAAAAAAAATGTTAAATAAATCATAAATTTTACAATGTATGTAATACAGAAAAAAATGCTGAAACAATTAATACCACTTTATTGAAGTTGTTTTGGATTTAATAATATCCTTGAATCAACCGTTATAACTCATCCGAATACCAAAGTTAATAGCTTTAATAGATTCCCAGAAATCCCCATTAGATCTGAGATCTTTATTTATATTAACTTTAATAAAAACTAGTAATGGGCAATCAATTTTTATCGTTAAGAGAACGATCGTGTTCAAACCGCGGGTGGGCACTGGCTCCAAATATTAGATCTTCATCTAAACTTAGTTGTACGTGACCTATACCAAAGTCGTTATTGAGATTAAATTACTATTATTATAGACAAGATGGTAGCAATTTAGTAAACTATCTTGTAGCTGCTGAATTAGTTTTAGCAAAACATACGATTGATGTTTTTAAAGCCCCTGTTGTTCGTGATTTGATTAGTTAAATTGATAACAGATTGAAAGTTAATTAATGAAATACCATCCCAAATGGTCTGATTATATATGAGGTAATTATATGAAATAAAATATAATCAAAACCTTGGAACATCAAGGAAAACTGTTAAACTTTAAATATCATCGGTATATCAGAGATATTCTAGATCAAAAGGAATTTATTCCAAAAGAACTATCAAAAGTTCCCGCAAAAGTTTATTTCGAAATTAATAAGGTCTTTTGGAAAGATTTTTCGTAAAACCATTCAAGTAGCTTTATCAAAAACACAATATATTTTACATTTCGCACTCGGTTTCATTTTAAGTGCGTACCTTAATATCTAATTATATAGAACATCCTTTGTTCCTAACACAAATTTTCAAGAACGCAAGGGGGACCTTCCTGTGACAGACGGATGGCTGGACGTACGGAAATTGGAAAATTAAAAGGGCTTCCCTGAAACCCCAGTTGTAAGGGGACCTTTTCTATCAGTTAACAAGAGGTTCTTTATTAAATTCACGACATAAAGTAGGTCTTATAACCCATATCCAAGTTCTAAAATAAGGCTATATCGCTTTTTCTAATATTGAAATAGTAGATGTCATTTTTTTAGAATTTTCGGCGTCAAATTGCAAATATTGACTTCTTATAATTTCAACTTGTCTATTACCTCGGATTTTGCAGCTATTTTAGTTGGTATCTCCCTGCATTTATAAATAAAAGTAAGAAATTTATGAGAAATATATTTTTACTACTGTTAAATTTAATGTAAAATGGCGTGTGATATCCGGCTAAGTAGAATAGACCACCCTCTTTCTTACCGAGGAGTACCGTAAAATACGACTAAGGTAAGTTGACGTCAGGCAGGCGGCTGGTCGTAGAATACGTAGCCGAAGAATGTAACCACATGTTGTGCCGACCCTACTTAGAGTGGGATAAGGGCAGGAGGATGATGATGTTAAATTTAATGTACATAAGTAAGAAATTCAAGATGAGATGTTTATAAAAGAGATACATGCTGTATAATATTGTGACCTAATTGGGCAAAATTTATGCATAAACTTTTGGGTAAACTTGAAGTTGTGCTGCCTCGTATAATATGTGAACTCCCCTAAGATATATTACGCATGGCCGAACTAAATTTGTCATTTACTGCCAAAGTTTATGAAGACTTTATATATTTGAATGTATAATTCAAATTCTAAAATAAGCCTGTTTAGCAACTGCCAATGCTACAACTTTACATGTAAAGTAAAGTAGCGGCCCGTGACAATCCCACTGCTGGGAATAGGCTTCCTCTCTCCGTTTCTGGAGAGAAGGGTTGGAGCTAAGACCTACCACGCTGCTCCAATGCGGATTGGTAGGTTACACATATCTCCAGAATTCTCTAGAGATATGCAGGTTTCCTCACGATGCTTTCCTTCACCGAAAAGCGTGTGATAAATTGCAATTATCAATTAGACACATGATTTTTATAGAAAAACTCGTTGGTGCCTGCCCGGGTTTGAACTCGTGTTCCCCTCGAAAGAGTCACACGGTCTCACCGCTAGGCTATCACAGCACGTTACATGTACATAGTTTAAATTAAAAAAAACTTACGCATTAATCTCCATTTCAAAAGAACATATGGTGTGAAATCCGTCAATTTATTACAGTCGAGATAATGTTACCCCCATTACGTGTAATTTGGGGAAGTGTCAGCTATTATACGACGTTTTACGTAAACATCCTTCCACTTTCGATGGGAAAGGAAATTATGATAATGTTTCTTGAGGGCAATTTTTGCCTAATGACCTTCTTTATTTTGTTGCTTAAGATTTTATATGGCGTCATTTATAAAAAAACGATCGCTTCAATAATAACCGCTAATGTTTGGAATGATATAACCCCCGCCGTGTGGTATCCGGCTGAGTAGAATAGACCACTCTCATTTCTTACCGAGGTGTCGTATAAGGGCACTAAGGTAATTTGACCCACCGTGCAGTATCTAGTTGAGTACAATAGACCACCCTCTTTCTTACCGCGGTGTCGTAAAATACGACTAAGGTAAGTTGACGTCAGACAGGCCGCTGGTCGTAAAATATTTGTTCACAAGTTTACTCGAATCATCATCATTCTCCTGCCCTTATCCCACTCTAAATGAGGTCGGCACAACATGTTACAAACATGTTGTCACATGATTCGGCTACGTATTTTGCGACCGGCCGCCTGCCTGACGTCAACTTAGCTTAGTCGCCTGTTACGACACTTCGGCAAGAAATGAGGGTGGTCAATTCTACGCAGCCGGCTACCTCACGGAACTTACCTTAGTCACCTCTTACGACACCTCGGTAAGAAATGAGGCTGGTCTATTCTATGCAGCCGGATACCACACAGCACATACCTTAGTCGCCTCTTACGACACCTCGGTAACAAATAATAATAATAATAATAATAATAATCGTTTATTGCTTGAAATAAGGTACATTAGATAGAAAATGATAACAGTTTCACTTATTTCGCAAAAAATTTGCATGCACTTTAAAATATTAAAAATAATTAAAAGTAAAAAATTAAAATTCATTGTTAAAATTAATACAAATAATACAAAAGAAACAAATAGTCGTAGCTTTACAATGGTAAAAAAAGATTCAAAGGAGGGTGATCTATTCTATTCTGCCGGATACCATACGACACCTCACAAGTTTACTCGAATAAAGACTATTATTATCAAGTTGAAATTACCGATATGAAAATATTATGAAATAAATTAGTAACGAATTTCCCTAGGCAAAAATCCCTATATACGACGTATGATCGTCGAAATCATACATCGTTTTTGATCCCAAAAACAAAACTGTAAGCAAAAAAAAGTTGACCAGCCAGGTCACCTAAGCACGCAAGCTAGCATGTCCGTTTGTAACATGCGCGATTTCGAAAAAAGATAGCTGTACCTAAGCCTAGTTTGCGTGCTGCGAGTATTGCATTTTATTTCTTACGAAGAAAAGTGGTCTCTCGGTTTATATATAGGTTCATTAAAAACGTATGGGTTTAAAAGCGTTAATTAAATGCTATATTTTTTTTTCAATTCTAAAAAGACTACTCTAGATCCGTGTTTAATTCTATTATACAAATTCAAAATATTCTTTATTAAAGTAAACTTGTAATCGTCAACTCTACTGCTGGTTCGGAAAGCTGTTCCTACCGAGAAAGCCAGCAAGACTGCACTAAGTGGAATGACCTTAAGAATTTCGCTTCGATTCCAGCGGAACAGGATCACGTGGCATGGAAAACCTGGAGACCCAGCTCCGAGATAAAGAGGAGAAGAGATCTAATTATATTATGTTTCTCGCAGTTAACGGTGGCTGGAGTCAGTGGGGCACTTGGACTCAGTGCAGATGCAACGGCCGCGTGGCGGGCCAACGTCGCAGTCGAACCTGTACTGAGCCACATCCTCTTAACGGTGGCGCCCCCTGCCAAGGACACAGCGTTCAGAAGACTGCTGACTGTATTTTGTGTCAAAATGGTATGTAATTCATTCAGTTTATTCAGTTTTATATTTAAGTTGAAAGAAAAAACTTTGAATTAATATAAACACACACTACAGAACAAGCAAAAGTGAGTAGGCATCTTCTAGACCAGTGATCGGCAAAGTGCGGCTCCAGAGCCGTATGTGGCTCTTTGGCTCCTTAAGTGCGGCTCTGGCACAAATATCTACGGAAGGCGGAATAATATTAAAAGATAGATAAGTAATTAAAATTTTACATTGTTCTAAAAATATGTAACGAAACAAAACGATTACTAAACAAGCAGATTTGACTCCGAATTTTTTTTTTAATTGCTGTAATGTTCATATTTCGCTCTTTGGCTAATAAATTTGCCGACCACTGTTCTAGACAAAAGCGTTCATCTTAGGCCGTATCATAGCTTACCATCGGGCTTTATTGCTGTCAAGCGCTCGTCTAATAAGCAATAAAAAAGAAATATACAGAATATTATTGAAGGTTACATTATTGATAAGAATGCGCGAACCTTCTTCACTTCTTCTTCTTCGACCTTGCAAAAAGTAGCAACGACGAAGTGTAACTTTTTTTAAGAATTATATTTTAAAAGGGCAACCGTTGAGTTTCTTGCTGGCTCTTCTAGTTAAAGCAATTTCCAGAACCAACAATAGAGATAATGAATCATAAGCATTTGTTTAGAAGTTTACTTGATTAAGAATATTTTACGTTTGATTTAAATTAATACTGGGTTCAATGATATATTTAGGCACCTAATAAAATACATTAACATCCAATATGTACAAGAAAATAAAAACCTAAATAGCATTGATGATCGATTGTCTATAAATTGTTTGGTAAATATGAATCTCAAAGTAGATAAGAAGAAAGCATGCAGTGTTTATGGTGAAGGAGATACTTTGATTGATAAATTTATCGAAAACATTTATAGTCATTGCTAGATGCGCTCCGCGCTAATGCATGTCTCATACGAACCTTCTCCTGACAATAATTACCAACGGAATTAAAAAAAACGGAATGCACTCCGGTATTGCCGGCAGAAGTGAAAACTTGCATATTAACGTTGTGCATTTTTGATATTTTGGATGGGTAGGGAATAATTTTTCACGAATTAACATTAATTAATTAACGTTTTTTACCCATCACGAAATGTGCACAACACCGCTGAAACAAAGGTTTTATTTTAAAATAGCGAAATAGTTTCTATAGTTCACGCGTGATGCTATAACGAAGGTACTTAAGGGAGCGTTTTATTTTTATATGTGTAAATTAGGAGCAGTTTATAAAATACGTTCGTATATAAGGGGACGGGGGGCGGTGTCTTGCTGAGAGTTGGTTTTATTAATTTATTGGAAAGTTATAAAAAGTAATCAAATATAATTTCAATTCTCAAAATTTTTGCACCATGAATTGAAATTTATAAATATTCGTCTTTTGTGTGACGTAATATTTTTAAGGGGAAACAGAAAGTATGACACAGCGTGACAGTAGGGGAAGGGGTTAAAAAAACTTATTTTACCGTGACGTATTTTAAGAACGGCCCAGCTTAGTTAATTCCCAAGTGACTTAATAATATACTCTCCTTAAATATTGAATCATCAAAATTACAAGCAATAAAAAAATTCTGATTCGGTACGGTCGATTGATCAAAATAAACTGCCTGTCGGTTTTTATTCCTCACTTAAAATTGTGTCATTAATAAATATCATGACACTTTAATTGGCTGATAGGTCTATTCCTGCGCCGTCTTGCATTCAGTGAGCAAGAAAGTAATTACAGATTACCATCTGACTGTAAACTAATAGTTACGCTCCGAAAATTTCTCATCACTTTTTTGTCTCAGTTCTTTGTCCGTTCAATTCAAATACACTTTTATTTGATTCCCTTTTTCTGAGAAAGACATCTGCGAATTATTTTGTACAAATAGCGTAGCAACGAGAAAAATGTTTCCTAATTCAACAAAATGTTCCATTTGTTTAATATGATTGATAAAAAACGGATTATGAAAATTCAATAGAAGAATAGTTAATTTAAAAGAAATTTTTGAACAAAATTTCATGTCCCTACTGTTAACCGTTTAGGAGTTCGCTCGTCTGATCATCATCATCAAATCATTCTAATACATGCATTGCCATCGGGACGGGACCAGTATGTAAAATTTCAGTTCAATCAAAGTGGGTCAAATTTAACTTGCAAGATTCTACCTTCACATACATACATACATTGCAAGTTGAATAAATGCTTTTAAAAAACGCAGAATTTTTTTTATTTAAACACAGTTTTATATTTCAATTCTCACTGAACTAAATTAAATTCCAAAACAGACTTTCATTTATTAATTTATAGAATTAGGCGTTACTTTGCGGAGATTCATAATACAAAAGTTATAATAAAATTATTTTGCTATAATCCGCTACACAGTAAATATAAAATATATGTAGTGCTAAATGTATAGTGGACTATCCGTTTTTTCATACCCGTTACATGCAGGATTCGTAAAACACTCTGCTGCTTTGCGATTTTGTCGTGGAATCTACCTCCTGATGATGCTTCGGTTGCGGGGCAAAACGATTGTTGAATTTGTGATAGTGAACGTGTGTAGTGCTTGTGTATTGTGGTGGCAGTGGTGGAGGTCTGTGCATGTATTTTACGAATCCTGCATGTAACGGGTATGAAAAACCGGATAGTCCACTATACATTTATTTCTATTTACTGTATCGCGGGTTATAGCAAAATAATTTTATTATTACTTTTGTTTAATTTATTACCTACAAACCGTATCCGCAACTTCGGTTTCCTGAACTTAATATTTATAATACCCTTAATGTTATACCATATTATGTGTTTTGATAATGATATGATTATTTTCCTAAATAGTATCCAGTATATAAGTTTCAATTGTATGAAATTTCATACAAGCGTTATCAGACTGTAAGACAAACTTTCGCTTTCAAAATATTAGCATAACAGAATAGGAAAAGATATCACTCAAACATTCCGGTGTAAAAGTTTGCAATATTTTCCAAATGCTCGTTCTACTTTTCAATTCTTGATGACCCTAAAGCAACCAGGTCAAATATCGAGTGATCCGGAAGCAAACGGTGCATAGTTGTTTGATGGTTTAGTTTTTCACGTTGAAAAGATTTTTCCTCTTTTCTATGCCTTTCCACGTTGCCATACGAGTATAAATGATACAAATTTGCTTAGGATTTGTCCAAGTTCAACAGAATCTTCGAGTTTAACATAAATAATTTTATTTTTAGAAGGATGTTTTAATTCATACTACTGTTCATCCAGAATATGAACTTTAGAATGGTTACAATAAAATAAAATGAACTGGTCACAATGTGGACGAAATTATTAATACGATGAATTGTTAGTCTAGAAACATATTTTCTATTATATGTTTTTGCGTCAATGATAACGGAATACTTAAAACGAAATAACTTAAAACTTTAATTGCATACTTGAAAGTCATTGCAAGTACAAGGAAAGAAAGATCATAAGCTAAACTAATCTATTAGAGGTTCTCATAAGAAAACGCTTCTCAAAGAAATGGCAATGGCAAATGTGGTGTCAAATTAAAAAACTACAATCTTTTGCTGGTACTTTGTTATTCACGGACGGTATCAAGACTATGTATGTCCTAAGCTATGCTAAGTCAATAACACCATTTATAATGCTATACACGGTTAAGTCCTGTGAATAATAGTTTCGATTATTTACGGCAGAATATAATATGGAATATGAAAGACCTCAGGTACCCCAACATCAATCGCGTTGCGATAATTACAGAGACCAGTATGAAATGGGAGCCAATCCTGAGTTATTAAGTCCTTTGATGGTATACAAAGACTTCGTATAATTAGTACAAGATGTCAGCTCTATGTGTAGCAATAAGCGTGTATGATTTATGAACTTATGAGAAATTTCTTGATATTGCTTCGGATAATATGCGTCGGAACATCAAAGGCGTTATTATGCCGCTTAACTATTTTTCTTGGTAATTTGAATTCGTGTTCAGGAAGAACAAGATTTTCAACTCCAGATAGTTTTGCTCTATTTTTGTTATTTCTTTCTGATGTGTTTTCGATATGTATGCTAATCATGTAGTTACCTAGTTTCTAATATTAAGAATAACGAAGTCATATTGGTTTTTGCTTGTCTAGGATTGTATCTGATGTAAATTACTTAACAGATTACAATGAAGATTCATAAATCTTAGAACTTAAATCACTAATATTTGTAACTAATTTTTATGTAGCGAGTACCAAATCTTACAAGGTATGCTAATTTCAACATATATTGAGTCTATCACTGGTAGGTAACTCATCTAAAATTTAATGGCAAATTTGATTGTGGATATGATGTGAGATAGTAAATTTGGCCAGTCAAACCATTTATTTAATAATTCGTTGATAAGAGCTCAATATATATATATTTTTTAAATATTATTTAGGTTATAGTTTGTTTTATTAAGTGTGAAATAAAATTTAACGATTATAAATTCATCTTTTTAATGCTTATCCTGAAGATGGATACAACATGGACCTCCAAGTATATGATAATACTCAACAACTTTTAATCGGTAAGTTACTTATAAAATATTTATCTTAATATTTGCCTTGTAGATACCCTTTTATTAAACGTAGGAACTGTTTAATTTTTCTTCTTCTGTTTTTTTCAACTCATTGACTTCTACTGTTTACACTCACATCTTATACCTCTTGGATTCAGCGAGTCTTTGACCATTTTTGCAATTTTTTCGTTCGTGTTTGTGGTTATAGATTTCATCTATATCGATTTACTTTTATTTTAATTAAATATAATTACACATACGTACATACTGTAAAAGGTAATTACAAGAAGTCGCTGCTAACCTGCGTATTACGAGTGCAGCCGATGAATAACGAATACAGCCGATGGCGTTGTCAAGGCAACGCCTAACAACAAATAGTGGTTGTCATGGAGACGGAATAACAAGGAGCCATCTTGTGTGATGTGACGGGTGTATGCGTTTGGTATTATTGTATTAATTGCGAGCAAGGAAGTCTAAGTTGAATTATTTATTTATTTAATTTTTAATTCAGATACAATATCCATACTTAAATTAGTTGTTAGTAACAATTTATTTTAAAAATTATGTTAGTAATAAACAATAATCTAACCTAACCTAAACTACACTAAGAACTAACATTATTTACAAAAACTGTCCACCACTGCATGTGCACCATTCCAGTGGTTCAGAAAGGGACTGTCAAGTTTGCACTCACAATGTTTTGAGTAGGGAGTTGGCAGTGTTCCCAAGTCTGTAACATTATATATTGATGATTCGTTAATACTCACTTCTGAACATTCTTTAACAATACATATTTTTGGCACAACATGTTTTTCTTTTCCATTCTCTTCTATATATACTTCAACTCTGACGCTTTATGTAATATCTAACACAAGCAAATCATCTCTTTTTCGGTCACCCTCTAGTCACATATCCATTCACATTTGTATTTAATACTCATTTGGTCATATGATTTTCATTTCTCCTCATTATATGTCCATTACGTCTTAAATTTGCACTTCTCGTCTTATCTATAACGGGTGCAATGTTTAGACTTCTCTTTATGGCATTATTGTTATTATGTTCTCGTTATTAAAGTTGCATACCGCTTTAGATACCTCAATTTCATCATATAATTGTTCAACTCGTTCTCTGACTTCATCGAAGTCAACGATGCTATATAAAATAAATAAATAATGGACTAAACCAATTAAAACAATATAATCCGGAACCACCCACTTACGCTTTATATATTATAAACATCAGAGCACGTGCTTCGCTATTCAACTTTAACCGTATCTCCAATCTGAACTATAAAAATCCCACAGTTTAATACGTAAAGACATAAACCAGAATGCGGCTGGTCACATCAAAGGCTTAAGTGTTTCATAGCGATAGTAAAATTACAGCGAGCCAGAGAAGAAAGCCGAGGATTCTTGCTTGATACATACAGCGTCTTAGATTGGTGAGTATGTATTGTTAGAAGTGAATCTCTATTTTGACATTTATATCGTCATAAGACGACTATTTTGTAAATGCGCAAAAACTACTAGGATTGATTTTTATCATAAAAAAATTGTACTAAGGGCGTTTTAAATATACGTAATAAAAACATTTATAGAATAATATAGACTTTAAAATAATGAAAAGATACAAAATGTGAATTTTCTTTTATAAATTTGTTAAGGTAATAGTATAAATTTTATATTGATATATATCCTTAAATTAAATTATAAATATAAAAATTTGGGGTCCACGTAAATAAAACTTATAAAATTTAACCATATGTTTTAAATATCGCATGTGTACGCTGTCAAGTTTGAGCAAGTAACCATTTTGGCTTGTCGTAAAATTTTAACACATTTAATATGACGTGACTTTTTTGTGCGTTTCATTGCACACTTGAAGAAAATTTGTTATAGCAGGTTTAGGTTCAAATAAATTTTCATTTTTCTACCTGAAAACGTTGTTAGTTAGCGTGATAGGTTTTAAATTAGTAGATTCCTATCATGTTGGAGTAGGTTATAATGCACTGAGCATATAAAGCTTTATAAAAGGCATTGCCACTCTGCACTCATTATAAGACGGTAATAAAATATTGTTCGCTTAAGGTATAGGAAAGTGTAGCCTTGTTATCAAGTTTTAAAAATGAATTGAAATGGCTGAAAGGTTTTTTTTTAATGAGTAATTAGTTAATTTCGCTGTTTTATAAATGTATGCTTTGCCATACATTGCTTTAAAAAAAACAAAGATTTTACTAAAGCAGAATTTAAATTTTGTTTGTAACGTTTGCATCTAAGGATAGGGTGGTATTAGTGAGTTAACTATGGGGTTAAATTATATAAAACTTATATAACATAACATATTACATAACTAACAAAACTTATATAATTATATAACATATTATATAAAAAGATTTTGCGATTTCGACTCCACAAAAAAAGGGCTTTTACCTAATATACACTAAAGGGCCGTTATTTAAAAGCATAGGTAACAATAGAAAATGAAATTTTAATTATTAGAACCTTACGTGTTTATAGAATTAGGCGTTACTTTGCGGAAATCCATAATACAAAAGTAATAATAAAATTATTTTCCTATAATCCGCGATACAGTAAACAGAAAATATATATAGTGTTAAAATATAGTATAGTGGACTATCCGTTTTTTCATACCCGATACATGCAGGATTCGTATAAACAAAAAACGCAATCAAAAAACAATATCGCAAAGCTTTGCGATTTTGTCGTGCAGTCTATCTCCTGATGATGCTTCGGTTGCGGGGCGAAACGATTGTTGAGTTTGTGATAGTGAACGTGTAGTGCTTGTGTATTGTGGCAGTGGTGTAGGTTTGTGCATGTGTTTTTAAGAATCCTGCATCTATCGGGTATGAAAAAACGGATAGTCCACCATACATTTAACACTATGTATATTTTCTATTTACTGTATCCCGGATTATAGCAAAATAATTTTATTATTACTTTTGCCTTACTTGTTTAATAATGAGTAAAGATCGGTGAACTTATGAGCCGTGTGTAGCACATACTGGACCAACCGGGTAGACAATAAAATCTAATCAAGAGCGTTTATTTCAGTGAACCGTCAGATCATTGTTCCCTCTAATTGCTAACACATGTCACATCTACATGTAGGTATTATGTATTGATTATGACAAAAATATGTCTAACTATTCCCGTGTGACACGTTGGTCTTTCTTTTATTGTGTCTATGAATAGATGAATTTGTCAATGCTTTCGTAAGTGTATCAGGATGGCACGAGTTAGTTAGCAATTGTCGTGCAACTTTGACGGTGAATTTAATAATTACAGGGTTAATGGTGTATAATTCTGCTGATTAAAATGTGATTATTAGCTACGATAGGGTACGCAAGAGGGTTAGAATACATACGAGAGGTCTCAAAAAGCTTGTGATATCTGCGTCGCGACTCTGCAGAGTTAGCAACTCATTTGTTGGTCTTCTATAATAAAATTCCTCAATCCATTCTAGATCACTGTACAGAAAGATTCCAACTAAGTGTAAAAAATATGCTTATACGTAAAGCATATTACAAATTGAAGATTATTTGGATGATAAGAAAGCCTGGATTTGAAAATCCTTTCAGCTTCATACAAGACTGCGGTTTAATAATGTATAATTGAAAATATTTAAAAGATTGACCGCCGAGTTTCTTGCTGATTCTTCTCAGTAAGAGAAACATTCCGAACCGAAACGCCGTTGTAGCTTCAATGATCATATTGATACTTGACGATTCAAAAGTGCCTGAAATGGTTTATTTGAATAAAGATTATTTTGATTTGACTTGACTTGATTTGATGTGAGCTATTTCAGATATATTTGTAATAAAATTTACTTTAAGAGAACTCTATTAAATCTGAAGAATAAAATTTATTTATATTTATTTGTGCCCAGTGGTGAGACCGTGCTCTTTTGAGGAGTCAGGAGTTCAAACCCGGGGCAGACATCAATGAGTTTCTCTAGTAAAACTTGTGTCTAACTGTTAATTGCAATTTATTTTGCTTTATTGGATGAAGGAAAACATCGCGAGGAAACCTGCATATCTCTAGAAAATTTTGAGCATTTGCGTAGGTAACCTACCAATCCGCATTGGAGCAGCGTGGTAGGTCTTATCCCAACCTTCTCTCCCCAGAAACTGTGACAGGAGGCTATGCCCAGCCTTTACTTTACTATACTTAAATAAAAAAAATAAAAAAATTAACCTTCTTGTTCCTTAAATGTCTTAGTTAAATCGTTACTCACTTGTTAATTGTCACTCCTTTAAAATTTAGAATAAGTTTTTACTTAAAATTAACATACAATACATTACCGGTAGATTAAGCAAATGAATACAAATTAAATTGACTTACAAACCTAGAAAATGATACCTGTAAAGTAGCGGCCTGTTACACTGAGGAGGCCTATTCGCACTGCTGGGAATAGGCCTTCTCTCATCGTTTCTGGAGAGAAGGGTTGGAGCTAAGACCTACCACGCTGCTCCAATGCGGATTGGTAGGTTGCACATATCAACAGAATTCTCTAGACATATGCAGGTTTCCTCACGGTGTTTTCCTTCACCGAAAAGCATGTGATAAATTGCAATTATCAATTAGACACATGAGTTTTAATAGAAAGACTCATTGGTGCCTGCCCGGGTTGGAACTCGTGTTCCCCTCGAAAGAGTCGCTCGGTCTCACCGCTGGGCTATCACAACTTGAAAGAAAATGATACCTAATATTAGTAAATTACCATCGATTTAAATGGTAACCGCCGAATTCAGCGAATGATCATCAAATTTGTAGTTTTCATCAAAGTGTTTACCATATAAAAACAACAGTTCCGAAGTTTAGTTGTATTTAAATCCTTATAAAAAATTATAATGTAGTATATTTTTCAGTTTCCCAAAACATGAATAAACATAAGCAATGGTAATTCTCAAAATGAGTCGAACGTTCCAGACACATTTTTTTAAAGGATATTTATGTATGACATTAATTTTACCTATAATTCCCAATAAACGTCTTGTAAGCGACGGCTCAGTGTTTTTACGATTATGGTAATACCCAATTTATCTTGTTACGTCCCTCTCTGGGCGTCTCGGAGTCAACTTCCGTGTACACGAGTATTTTTTTGAAAAATCATTCAGCTTTCTTTAAGAGTAACACAGACTACAGACAGTATTTTAAGTTCAAAAGTTGACAGTTCTATTAAATTTTGTAAATATGGTTTTGACTGGCACGTTGGCGTAGGTGGCAGTGACCCAGCCTCTAAGGATCACGGGTTCGATTCCCGCCGAGAGCTAACATTTTATATAAAAAAGTGTGTCTTTGAATCTAGGTGTATTTATATAAAGTTATTTATGTATTTATTAACTACTTGTCTGTCACCCTTAACAAAAGTATTAGGTTAATTTGGTGACGGACGAAGTTCCCTTTTATATTTTTTTTTATCTAATTTATCACAAATAGATATATAGTATAATAGATAATAATAGATATATGTGATAATTTATCACAAATATAATTACAATATTTCAATTGTTTCTTAGTTTTTTTTATATTAAGCTCAATATAAGAAAGCTTATATGTACAAATAAATACATTATATTTTATTTATTTGTTCTTTTATGAGAGCAACCGATTACTGCACTTTTCTTAATTAAATTTAAAAATTTAGCACGTTTTAGTCACTTAACACGAAGATGATCTTCGTGTTAAGTGACTGTATGGAATTCGTGTGTAGAGAATTCAGAACTCCTGCAACAATTAGGAACGTAGCTGATAAATAATATAAGATAACGATTTTTTTTTGAAAACCGGGCAACCATTATGGTTTCATCACCTTATATAATAAAAAAGATCAAAATATTATAATAGAAATAGTAAAAGAATACGACCTGCTTCATTACGAATAAAATATTTTTATAAAAATAAAATTAAAGTAGGTAAAATTATAAATCCTAATCTCGAAAATTACGACTTGTCTCAAGTCCGCAGCACCCAAAGCTCGACAGGAACATGCGTTTACAATTTATTTACTTGCTTTACGGTTAATTTTTAAGGGAGAAAGGCGTGTGTGAAAGTCCTTCACATTGTTCCTTCTCTAACGAACCTCGACTGATTTATGTGTGCGCATTAATTAATAGGAACCGTCGCACACTTATAGTCTAATATGCATGCACCCACGCGGGAGGGTTATTGATTGGTACAGGATATGAGCAAATTGCGTGATTCACATTTCATTGTTGTAATATTTCTTCAAAGAAAGGGTTGTTGCATTTGACATGAGCTATACTTAAGTAATAAAATGTTAACGGTGTAAAATATACTGTTAGGTGTAAAATAGTATTTTGATGGGCAAAGAATGTACGTACACTTAAAGGACATAGGTAAATAGCTGTAATATTTCATCGTCTTTTTGTGTTCAGCGTTCAATGTGTCAGTTATAGCGACTATTCTATGTTTATGTGTATTTTATGTTTAAGTTGCAGTTCATGTTATCATTACTTAAGTCGGAACCGCGACTATTTTCGGGTTGACACACCCTTTAGTATGTACTATATTATTTTTCGGCCTGTAAAGTAAAAAGTAAAGTAACGAAATTACCGGGATAAAGGAAACGGAGAATTTCGGGCTTAATTTTATTAGGTTGAGGTATAGCTTGAAAAAATGCGGAATATTTTTTGTTTCCAAATATCAATAAATTAGCGCGATTTTCAATTTGTAAATTAAGAAATCTTTAAATATGTGTTTGGCACAAATAAAATAATTTATGCATTGCAAAAATCGGTTAAAGTAAACGAATAGTTAGAAATACTACTCAGATGGCGTTTATTACATGACCATTTCAATATAACTAATTATTAGATAGTAGTATAAAATAATCTTTAACAGTTTAAATGTTTTATTGTGTTATAAAATATAAGTTTTATTAAAGAAATTCAAGTTAAAGTTGATTCTTGTTTAGAAATCGATTAATAAACTTTTTTTTTCATCACTATTGTGTTTACGCTTATCTATGCTGTTTTATTTATGCTAAGCAATGAATCATACACTAAAAATCAGCTGTTTAACATATAAGAATTTCATAATCTCACTTTTACTAAATATTTTATAATTCTGCTGTTATATTGACAAAATCAGCCAAATTTTGAGTGATGGTTAACTAATATAAAAGCTTTAAATCGGTCCCATTTTAATCTTTTTTACATCTTGGGCCTAAAATAGTATGCAAGTTTTGCGATTTTATCGTGGAGTCTATCTCCTGATGATGCATCGGTTGCGAGGCGAAACTATTGTTGAGTTTGTGATAGTGAACGTGTGTAGTGCTTGTGTATTGTGGTAGAGGTGGTGGAGGTTTGTGTATGTGTTTTTACGAATCCTGCATGTATCGGGAATAAAAAAACGGATAGTCCACTATACATTCAACATTATATATATATATATATATTTTTTCTATTTACTTTATCGCGGATTATAGTAAAATAATTTTATTATTACTTTTGTATCAATTTATCTCCTCAAAGTGACGCCTCATTTTGTGAATTATTCGTATGAAAGTGTATCAGTTTCCTTTATACGCTATATATTAAATATATTTATTAAAAAGTCTTAAAACGCTCGAATCATTTAACTTGGACCACACGCTAAGAGGACTTGTACTCTATTAGTTCTTTTGTAAAAACACATGTGATTTATCCTAACAGCACCAGAGAGATGTACTTTAATTTCAATTTATAGTGTTATACTTAATGGGTTAACGCTTTTATATTATTAGCTACAAATAATATCGTGACAGTGAGATAAATATGGTGTATCTTGGTTTGTTTGAATGTTGTGATCAAAAAACATGTCCTCCTAACAAGGCGCGTTTATTTATTATATTTTACATTTTATAATATAATTTGGCATACATTTTGTACTATAGAATTCCGAAAAACTGACTGCTAATTCTATAAAAAATAAATTAGGGATATTTTATCCCACTTCTGAGTAAAAACCACCCCTCTTTGTAAAAAAGAATCCGAGCTTAGACACAACACGTTGTTCCCATAAAAATGAAGATGCTCCAGATCCCAGGTATCTTGCAGAGAAATATGGATTCCCTCAGGATGTTCTCGCTCACTGAAAAGCGCATGATAAATTGTAAATGCGAAACATAAATTGACAATATAATATAGAAATGATAAATATGTGTTTGAGGTGTAAACATTTTTTTACAGCAAAAATTTGCATGTTATGTATATCTTAAATTACTTACACTCTACTACTATACAAAGGCTGGCAGCGTTTCCGCGTTGAATAACCTTTTAAATTCTTTGTGCGAAAAGGAGCCGGCCCTCTTGTCACCCGAAGAGGCGATCAACCGAGGTGTTAAAACGGTTAATTTTTTTTGCACTTTGACTGCATGGCCCTAGGATCTCAACTGCAAACGGCACAAATATATAACTCTCAATAAGAGATACATACGTCCTCCACTTGCCGGAATCGGCCATTTCCGCCGCAGCTCCAGGTCTTGACGCCGTTTCCCTGATATGGGACGAGGCTAACGTATCAACGCATATTGCGTCCCACATTAGGGCCAGTCCCCGTTCCCAAGGAACCGCGTCACACCGTCTGGTCTCTTACTATCATCTCGACTTATCCCCGAAGCCTCGAGAAGAGCAGGAATGTCGACGGTGAGCTCTTTTGATGGTACCATTAAGAGAACCATGGCGGAAAAGCCTACCAGAGCTCCTATGGCACGAAAATCCATGTATGTCTACCTCTTTTCCACATAAACATCTGTGCTTAAGGAACAATGTGGTTCCCAATCTAAGACTAAAAGCTACTATAAAACTTTCGTTATCTAACAGTGTGCCAAGATTTTTAGAAGGGAGAGCATGAGTGTAAACCCACAATTCCTTGTATTATAAATTGTATAAAGTATTCTTTATCATGATCAAATATCAAAAAAAGTTTGTCTGTATGTTTATAGACAACGAAAGCTGGTCCGATATTAATTAAATTTCCAGACAATCTTTAGAATGTTTAAAAATTTGACTATTCTGTTCTATTCGGGAGAAATTCGAAACCAGACTGAGCAACAGTAACGCGTGGCTGGACGGCTATTTAATTATAATATATGTGATACACGTGTTCCAATTTATAATATTATACCTAAAAAAACCATTTGATCAATTTGGCTAAAAGAATCAATTCTATTTATAAGCCATTATTGGCGGAAGTGGTACGTGATTGGCCCTGTATCGAATTTGCAAATGGCCCGATTGCATGTTACCCCGTATTAATACTGCATGGCCGACGTTTAATATACACTCTATAATATTAAAGTACGATGCCCAGTATTGCTTGAGAGCCAGGGACACAATAATTGTACATGTACATTGTTATAAAATAAAATAAATAAGTAAATAAGAATAGTATACGTAATAAAAATCTTATCTAATTCAAAATCACTAACAAAGCATCTGGAATCTGGTTATTTTGGTATGGTATGTTGCTGGGTATAAAGTTCGGTATGACGTGCATTTTTTATAAAAAATATTATACCCGCGATTTTGTTTGCGTCACTTACTAAGTTACCCTCAGTCATGTACTATGTAATCGGTTTTTCGAGTTACCGAATTTTTTGTTCAATATTTTATAGTACGTTACTAAGCTTCAATTTTACTAAATTTAGATAATATTGCTACATTATTTTACTTTACAATTTATATATAATTAAATTTATTATAGCTAACTTAACCTGAACAGAAATACAAATTTATAGATACATAAACAATACAAGAACTAAATAAAACAATGTGCTAAACTTCTAATGCTGATCGAGTTCTGCTGTGACGAAGTCCACAAAAGTAATTATAACCGTAATATTACTTTTTTTTTAATGTCAGGAAAACCCATGATGTGTCGTTACCGCCCGACGGGGACATGCTGCGGTCGGACTCTCACCCACTAAAAACCTGACAGTGCTCCAACACGCTGCTGGTGGCAGAGACAGGGTACCGTTGGACACATTATCCCCATCCCCGCTAGCAACAAATCTGAACCCCAGAGTGCGCCGCCTCTGTTTCGGGGCCTCGCTAAAAGTGGCCCCTACTTCTGCTAATCGATGCATCGAGAGCACCAGATAAATTGAACGCATTGGGGACCTTATAAGATTGGCGTCCGATAAACCCCGTTCGGACTTCCCAGAGTTAGGGTGGCATACGATGAGCTTCGGCAAGTCGTCTGCGCCGCACTCGAATCCAAATATTACTAGTCTGAGTATTATTTGCCAGGTTTTCAAAGCTAAATTCCTTGCAGCATCACCTGGTCGCTGGGCAGTATGGACAGAATGGTCGGTGTGCGGTTCCGACTGCAGGCAGACTAGGCGACGGTCGTGCATGGGAGATGCCTGCTCAGGTGCTCAAGTTCAGCACGCTGATTGCGTTGGCGACTACTGCGGAGTCCACGGAGGTTGGTTTTAGCTTGTACGTTACGCTATTTTCTCGAAACACGCCACGCAAGCGCCTCATTTTTTTCGCTCAAAGGAATAAAGTCATAGAGTTAATTATACTAGAATAAGGGAGCTATATACAGGCCTGTAATAAAGAATGTCATATAAATAATTGGAAGGAAAATGAAACTCGTATACTTATCTTTGTTGAATTACACATTAAAAAGAGAGACAAATACAATCTCATTTGCTTTCTCTTTATTAATAGCTTTTATGTAACTTGCATTGTATGAATAAATAAATATATGACACAAACACACGGTCTTCTGTCCTCAAAGTAAGTAACTTAATACTTGTGTTATGGCTGACGGCACACTGGTAGATACACTACATATATAATTTTAAATACATACTTAAATACAAATATACACCCAGGCTCGAAGAACCAACAAATTGTTCATAGAAAATATTTACCCGCGAAGCAGAAGCCAGGGTCACTACCCACCACGCCAACGGGCCAGTCAAATGTAGTATGTATGTGAAGGTGGAATCTTGCATTTGACACACCTCCCAGGATCCGATTGAGTTGAAATTTTACATACTGCTCCAATCCCAATGACAATACCTGTTTATGATAAGAATGACCTGATGCTGCCAGAATTAGCTCCAGACGAGGGAACTCCCCAACGATTAACAGAAGGGCCATAAAATAACCTTAAATTTGATAACAAGTAGAATAATTAGAATATTATTAACGTCGCCAAATTTCTCGTAATAACTATAGTAGATAGTTTATCTACTATAGTTCAAAGAAACTTTCCTCAGTCCCATTTATCAGTTGTATATGAGATGAAGTTAAGCAAGGCCCATAGGATTTCCGAGATCGTTGTTTCATAAACTCGAGAACTTTATGACGCCATTATTTCTTGCAACTCGCACAAATTTACACAACAACCCTTGTTTATGGAACAGGTCAAATAGGAAAGATGCATGTATTATGAATAAATCTTAGGTTATGATCGTCTGTAACAGATTTCTACAAGTTATAAAACTCCCAACGCGACAAGTTAATTAAGCCGATTCCCTGAAAAGCATACGGCTCCGTTAATTTAGGGATGTAACTTGGAGATGAGAAAATCGATTAATTAATAATCGATTTTTCTCCGTCCTACGTGATAATAGTAAAAATAAATTCTTTATTTATAACATTAACAGTCCATATATTAGTAAGTACCTTAATGCTAAGTTTTAGTAAATAATAATAACAGTACGACTAAAATCAAATAATAAGAAAATTACTTACTTAATAATAATTCGGAATAAACTACTAAATAATTTATTATACATTTTGTCCCATAATACTTTTACAATACAGTTGTCACTATTCCGCGTTTTCTCCGAAAAACAAGTAATTCTTCTCCGAATGATGCAATAAAAATTGTTCGTACGAGCTGTTCCAAACATACCAGAGATTAAAATTAATCGATTAAAAAATCGATATTCTGAATTAAAAAACGATTACTAATAATCGATATTTGGATTTATTTATTTTTTACAACAATAATTAATTAGAATAAAGACTAATATAACGATTAGAAAATAGCGTAGATGCGCTGTTTGCAAAAATAGATTAAAATGTGTTTGTGTATGTGTTTAAGCTTGCAAAGCATATTTTATCTTTAAATAAAGGATAAAAAGAGAGGGTTAAAGCGATTTATAATATTTAGAAAATCGATTATAATGGTAAAAACATCGATTATTTTTTTTCACATCCTTACGTTCATCCAGATGCCATAAGACTAAAAATACACTTCCTTTTCCGCGCTCGCTCATAACTATGAAATGTTACACAGACTGGTCTCTTCATAACAGGCTATCGGTTGTAACCCTAACCTACCAGCGTCGCTTGACCTTCTAAACCTTCTATAAGCAAAGAGAATTTTATGGAGCATTCACGTTGATAAGGAGCATTAAAGCTCCGCATTGGGTGGTCACGTTAAAAGATTGGATATACTAAAATCGGGTACCGTGACCATCTGGGCCGTATCACGCCGTCTCAATTTAGAGCAGGACCTAAAATTTTATGGCACTTACATAACATTGACTTAAATATTCATATATTTATGTGCCACGTCTAAATTGGATGGACTCATGTTTTTCTTTCCAAAATGCTTGTACTGTATCATTTATTTACATCGTTAGTGGGTGCCAACAGGCCTTATTTGTGTAATTTCTGCCAGCGTTTTCCATATAAATGGAAACAATTTGCGTGTAGAACAACCATTTTTATGATGATCCACGCTTTCGTTTATGTTTTGCTTTTATGTATTCATACTTGTTTTGTATGCGTTTAAGGGATATTCTTGATAATTTCAAGACATTACTACGCCCATAAAAAGCTTTGGTAACAGCACGTTTGAAACTCATAATCCGCAACATTTTAGTTGTACTTTTAAATACTGGACAGCATCTATGTATTTATTTTTCTTATTGGTACTTATTTGCCTAATTGATTACAATTAAGTTATTTAAATGATTTATAGAAGCAGGCGTTACTTTGCGGAATTCGATATTACAAGCAATATAACAGAAGTAACTACTTTGCTATAATCCGCACGTGTTAAGCGAATGCATGCAAAGCTAATGTGTATGAAGCAGGCAAAATCTACGCACCTTATACATGCAGGACAAGCCACCACATGCACCCCAAGGCGCCTCCACCAGCAACAACACACACAAGCAGCACACACACCCACCACCACAATCTCGACGAACGTTTCGCCCCAAAACTGAAGCATCATCAGGAGGATAGGCTCCATGACAAAAATCGTAGTGCGCCGAGCTACCCATACAAGCAGTCTTTAATAGTTGAACTCCCACCACTACCCTCTCCTCCGAACACATGTAGCAAAACGGAAATGGATACATTTACTTGAATTTACTTGATTTATTTACTAAATCACCTTAAAAAAACTGCATCGCAGGACAATTACTCTGTGTAATTAATTGTTAATCTAAATATATTTTATCAAACAAACTTGTTAACATGTACTTTAAACGTCAAATCTACTACAAATGCAAAAAATTGATCCTACCGAGAAGAGGCAGCTAGAATCCAGGCGTTCGTTCTTTTCGAATAAATCTTATTACTACATTCCATCGTTTGCATCTTATGCATGGTCGATGAGTAGAGTTATTACCACGAATTTTTATTATTATATAATCCTCAATAACATTATAGGTTTTCTACATCAGCCCCTTTGTCACAGTAAGTTTAAACTGTGTAATGGTAAATGGTTAAATTGGTTGCGGAATTTCATCTTCTCAAATTATATTTTACTATCACACCAGGCAAACGTTGTTTTGCCATATAAATTATTTTTTAATTTTATTTTTAAAAATTAAAAAAACCAAAAAATAATAAAAAAATAGTAGCTGATTGTCAGACCTTCTCTGAATATGCATATAAAATTTCATAAAAAACAGTCAAGTCGCTACTGAGGTCGCTACTGTTAACTAACATTGCGATACGAGATTTTTAAATATAAGATTATCGTTAATTACTGATTTGAACTTTTCGTAATTTTCTTATCTTCATGTCCTTTATTACATTTTAAATTTCAAAAAGTAAAAGTAAAACTAAGTGACAGAATTTGTTTTGTACCCCGACTACCCAAAGAACTCTAAGCATTGCGTACTATTTCGCCCTTTCCGAAGAACAAAGTCACATCTCCCATATAAAAGCATAGGAAATGTGACTTTTTCTTCGGATAAGGAGATTTATGGCATTTAGTGCAGTACTTTTCCGACTCTCCTATATTAGAATTCAAATTCAGAATATTCTTTACGCAAGTAAACTTGTAAACCAATGTTTTTGAATCGTCAACTCTACTGCTGGTTCGGAAAGCTGTTCCAATCGAGAAGAGCCAGCAAGAAACTCGGTGATTGCTCTTTTCAAATATAATTCTTATAACTAGTTACATTTGGTCATTACTATCTTGTACAGGGTAGAGGAGTAACTATATTCATGCATTTTATCATCTATATAATCCTCAATAGTCTAATAGGCTTTCTGTATCAGCCTCCCTTTAACAGAGTTTTTAAACTGCTGTAGTGGCAAAGATAACATCAATTGCGGAATTTTATGATAGAATCTTATACCCACAAACCATTTATTTTTATGCAAGGCGTTATACGTTTTCAAATTTATTTTATTAACTTTAAATATTATTTAATTAAAGATATAAGAGATACTTTTGCAAACGCATCATCAATGTTATTTGATGTCGTTCCATTAAAAAGGATGAAAAAATATTCACAACACTCCATTATTTCTCGATAACCGACGAGCTCGATGCAATATAGCAAATGGGAAAGTGATCAGTCCGTATTTTTGTTTATAATGGCAATAAATCACAATCGTGGCCGCCGTTGACTCTGTTTCAATTTCCTATTCTGGTTATCGTGTATTTTGATAAATAGCCGCCGGCAACCGATGTTCGGTTAAACATTTTCCACGGCCGCTTTCTTTCACGCTAAATAAATTTACAATCTGACGTATTTGCTTTTAAATTGCCTCTGTTTATCTTTTTCGAATTCCATCGTCCGATATTGTTTTACAAGCATGATTTTATCATCAAATAAAAGACTAACTTGATTGATTATTCCAACTTATCCTGCTTATGATTCGTGCTCCTATAAGGGTTACAAATTGTTGTGTGTCTGGGCGTGTTTGTGTTTGTGCGTGTGTGTGTATTTGTACCGCTTTCACTATCTAAAGACACAAGAATTCTGAAATGATATACAAGTATAATTTTCATTCCAGAAAAGTAAATGTTCTCGGAGAAAACTTTAAAAAATTGTACCTTTATCTCGGATCGACGAATCGATCTTTTGCATTTTATAAAACAAGTGCTTGTCTCAAGGTCATGTTATTGCTTACTACAAATATAATTATTTGCTTCTAATCTTAAGTGATCATTCAATTCAATACGGAATTTTTAGAGTTTGTAAGCAAAACTCACTACTGAGCGTAGTTTAAATTTAATATTAATGGATCATCATAGAATTATTTAGCACATTTTTTTTAAATGCTTTTAATTACATTGGTAAAAGTATTGTACAAGTGCATTCTGGTAACCTTCGTGTTCATGCAGCGATTTTCCCGACGCAATCTTATAACTAGGTACATCATAAACCAAAAAAATAGTAGTAGTACCTTCTTTAGTATATTTCATACTAACATTCGACTTATAAAAATTTTCTTTATCCCCAATATTCCGCTATTTACTAAAAAATTTCAAAACATATGAATCATATAAATCTGCCTAAGTGCTCATCATAGAGAGCTTAGAGCAATGCTTCATTAATTATACTCTCTGAAAAGCATAAAAAGGTCAGTAGGAACTAGCTAATACTGGTAAAGTAGTACCTGACCATCTAGGGTTGTCAGACCAAGAATACAACATTTATTTTAATACCTCAAATAACTGTTTTAAATCCAAATAAATGAAGTATATAGTGTCTATATTTTTTTTCTTCTATTTTAACCGATATTTCATTACCTGTAATTGCCGTTACTGACAAATCTAAAATTGTAGTGAAAACCATGCTTGAGATATATAAATGATATATTTATTTGAAACGTCAAACATTCTGGACAAATTCCTTTTAAGACGGTAATTTACGTGTCTGTCAAATAGTTGAGTGTCATATATCGTTCCTTAACTTGTTGTTTAATAAGGGATATAAGTCTATGAGAGGCATATTTTTTCAAAATACAGAAGTTTGCCATATTGAAATCAATTTCGTTCCGAACTTTCAATCATTACGATTATTAGATGCTTTGGCGTCTAAGTCCTGTTAGCGATTATTTTAGACAAGTACGCCTAACCTAATTTATAAAATTATTCGTCACTTTGCGGAGAGATATTGCGCGATAAATTTTATCGCGGATTATCACAATCACAATAATTATCACAATCATTTTACTATTAGCTATATACGCATAATCTAGTTGTGTCTTTACTGAACTGACGAGGGTTAGTTGTTCAGATCAAATATTGAGATAAACAAATTGTTCTGTGTTTTTTTATATAGTTTTTACTCAAAATTCACATGTATATTATAAATTTAATTAAAGGATGATATAGTATGTTAGGATGCCAGTGACGTCTACTTATAAAAATAAAAATTGAATGTGGCAACCCTAGCAGTATCAGTAAATTACCCACATGAAAGGTGAACCATTGAACGCGAAGACCGCGGAAGAGTCATTCATTTGCACCGGCCTCTTCATTAGCCTAATTGCGAACGTACAAAGGGGAAATGGCGGAGTTTTATAGCCTTTTTATCTTTTGTTGCCTAAACATCGGAATAGTGGTTCATTTGTTCGACAAAACGTTGGCACTAGGGAATAGAAACTAGGAGTTTATCTCGTTAATTCACTCGGTTAAACATGTTTTGTGTGTTATTAAGTGCATCGATCGTAGTATTTTATCCTTCTAGTTTTTTTAAAAACTTTTATTTAACTTGCCGCGTGTGTATGTGAAGGTGGAATCATGCAAGATAAATTTGAACCACTACCCGGTGTCCGATTGAGTGAAATTTTACATACTAGTCTAGTCCCGATGACAATGCATGCTTATGATAAGTACGACCTGATGCTGATGCTAGGATTGGCTCTAAACCAAACGACTCCTCCTCGCTTATCGGTAGTTACATGAAATGTTGAAAAAGCTTTTTTACCTAATTGTTTAAATTTCTGTTTTCTTTGGACTCAAATAAATTTCTTCTTTTATTTTTTACCCGTCCAATGTAGAAAAAAAAGTCATCATTCATTCTCCTGCTCTTATCCCACTCTAAATGGGGTCGGCAAAACATGTTACAACATGTTGTCACATGATTTGGCTACGTATTTTACGACCGGCCGCCTGCCTGACGTCAACTTACCTTAGTCGCCTTTTACGACACCTCGGTAAGAAATGAGGATGGTCTATTCTATGCAGCCGGATACTACACGGCACATACCTTAAACGCCTCTTACGACACCTCGGTAAGAAAGGAGGGTGGTCTATTCTATTCTGCAAGATATACACACGTACCACAAAAGTATCTTTTTATTAAAAACGGCCTTCATCTCTTACATTATCGTATTTTAATGTATAGGTTTTACTTTGCAAAATTCCAAGAAAATTACTGTGCTATAATCTGCGATACCAAAAATCTTACTATCGCTTGTGTGCTCTACCAATTGTCAGATGTAACTTCTTAACAAGCCATATCCATAAGCCACTTTTGTCCTCTTACGGATCTCCTTTTTCTTGATTTGATCATGCAAAGATACATGTCATAGCTTCCTTAGCCTTCAAAACTTTGAGCTACCTAATGAGCTCTAATGATATTGAGTCATTCCATATTGCTTTAGCTCTAATTTCCTTATATATACAGTTTGTAGTAAGTATAGAAAAAAAAAAGTTTTAAAATATAAATGGAAGCTATGGTTCCATGGTAGACTACATTGGTTTGGTTTTCTCCAATTACACATTCAGCCCGGTTCCCATACTCTCCGGTTCGACAGATTAAATTTAAAATAGATGCGTCCAATATTATCTTTGGTACTTAAGTGTTTTGTTAATCTATGCTCGGTAATTTATTATCAACATTAAGCTTTTTATCATTTATATTAGACATCGTAAAACGTTGTCCGTTGAATTAATGGCACTCTAGCTTTTCAAATGCAAATATTGGGCGTGTTAATCTTTTGATTGGACTTGCTTTGGGTGCATTTAAAATTGATGGACGCGGTTTATAAAAATGCAAGGAATTAACTTTCTATTCGAATTGGGAATATAGCTTATATAAAACATTAATGTGTCTGGAGTAAGAAAAATGTTAAAGCCACCGACGAATGCAGGTCGTAAGAATACATTATTAATACCAGAATGTTTAATACTACTAAGCTGTGATAGCCCAGCGGTGAGAACGTGCGACTCTTACGAGGTGAATACGAGTTCAAACCCGGGCAGGCACCAATGAGTTTTTCTATTAAAACTCATGTGTCTAATTGATAATAGCAACTAATCACACGTTTTTCGGTGAAGGAAAACATCGTGAGGAAACCTGCATGTCTCTAGAGAATTCTAGAGATATGTGTAACCTACCAATCCGCATTGGAGCAGCGTGGTAGGTCTTAGCTCCAACCCTTCTCTCCAGAAACGGAGAAAGGAGGCCTATTCCCAGCAGTGGGATTGTAAGAGGCCGCTACTTTTTTTTTACTGTTTAATACTATGACGCAAAAATCCATGCTAATATAATAAATGCGATAGTCACTCTGTCTGTCACAGTTTCAGAAGTTTGAGTCATAGTTAACATAATGTACATTATGGGTCTTTTACTTTTATTGGCTTGTTACTAAACCACTACTGAACAAAGACCTGTCGCTTCCTTTAGAGAGAGACGCTGCAACTGTGAATTTGGTGGATTACATATATCCCAAGAATTCTCTTAAGATTTCCAAATTTCATTACGATATTTACTATCCATCACCAAAAAGAGCGTTGTTATTGGTATAAGCCATATAAGTTTTCACAGAAAAACTCATTATTACATCCCGGGGTTGTATTCGTGACCGTCTTTCTAATCAGCGGTAGTATTATAAGATTAAACTAGATGTATCAATAGCTTCGCTTATTTTGAACACAAACGTTGTTATAGTGAGTTCACCATAAGAGATAGAGGCATGCTATTTTGGACTTTTTTATAGTATTTTTGTAGATCTACAATTCTCTACAACATTACCTATGCGAACCTCTGCTGGTTTACGCGGCGCACGCGAGTAAAGCTCTCAGCAGGGGAGTTTGTGTACAACCGCACGAACTCTTCGACACAATTTACAAATAACCGTTAACTTAAACCTGCCTGAAGAATTGCACTACCACTTAGTATAAACTGCACAAAAATCCGTCCAGTAGAGTATGAGAAAATCGATCACGTACAGATAGAGAGCTTTTAGGGACTTTGTTTCATAATAGGTAAAGATGACTGCATTTTATCTCCATTTAAAACAATATTAAACTTTAAAAAATCGCCAATAGAACTAAACATTGATCACATTCTTTGACAAATTCAATCACAATTTTTTCCAATACAAATACCCGAAAGGATGTGCAATGCAAATCTCATTACAGGAGGTGGGCTCCGTAAATGATTTGTTGTGATTTCACCGAGAGCACGCTGCGGGAGATCGGAAACTGCATCCGCACACACACGGGATTATAACCATAATCCTAAATAGGAATAGGGTTATATTCGCATGTGCATATTGGAGAATTTAATTCAGAATGGCCTCCTACCACGTTATGGCTAAGCGACAAGGGTTCGTAGATTTCGATTGGATTCTGTATCTCAAATCTCTGCGCTGGACTCGGATATACGGCTGGCACTGACAAATGTTTGCACAGTGTACAAATTTCAACATAACCCTCGTGTGCACTGCGGGGTGCAATGTCGTTATCGTTTTATTTCGCACTTAACTTTTTGTTGGCAGTAATTTTTCGCCTTAAATCAAAATAATGTTAAACAATTTCAATATTTTATAGGAGTCGGCTACACCCAAAGGTTTCTTGATTCAAGATTGAACATAAATTGTCACAATAATGGTGTAGTTTATGGGCATTTCGTTTGGCTCGACTTTTTTGCAATTTTTAATAATATCATCAAAAATAAATTTAACAGCGAAGTCTAAATGTTTGTAATAAAAAATCCACTTTTCTTTTTTTCAAAAGTTTTACAGTTTACAGTTTCAAATAATTTCTACAAACTACTTTGTGGAATTCTATAGCACTATAGTTATGATAGAATGATTTTGCTATAATAACGCGTTTGTTAAGAAAATCTACGTAATGCTAAGTGTAGGAACAAAAAACTGTTTTTCATACTTTATGCATGCAGGATTAGTTGCCGCACGTATCACAAAAGAACACCACCAACAATACACACTACACACATTCACTACGACAATCTCAACAATCGTTTCGACCCTTAATCGAAGCTTCATCTGGAGATAGACTCCCAGGCATTGCGATTTTGTAGTGCAGGTATTCTTATTGTTAGGTGGAGAATTCTATCATTTTCTGTGGAGGTTCCGTTCCCATTAAATAAAATATTCTAATTGGTATCCTGTTGTAATTGGTATTAAGGTAAGGTATCTGTCTGTAGCTACGTCAGGCAGTTACATTTGTAATAGTTTCACTAGATGTGCAAACAACGGCTTCGCCCGCGTGGAATTAAGTGATTAACGAAACTTTTCCCGAATTTTCGAAATTTTGAACATAAAAGTAGTTATTGTGAGTTAACCGTAAGAGATAGAGACATGCTATCCCGGACTTTTTATAGTATTTCTATAGATCTACAATTTTCTACTACATTACTGTAGCGCATCTCTTCTGGTTTACGCAGCGCACGCCGACTAAAGCTCGCAAGCAAAGCAAGCAAGTTTTTTTAAGTTTTTTACATGATACCGATATGTACTATTTACATAAACCATCAAGAAGTATTGCACCTTTTGGTGTAAACTGTACAAAAATCTGTTCGGTAGATTTTGAGATAATCGATTACATACAGACAGACAGCTTTTTGGGACTTTGTTTTATAATAAGTATAGATTACAGAAACCAATTTGTGCAAAGTTTGGTATAAAAGCAATACAGGTGGATCAAAATAAAGTGAGACGATCGTAAAAATTTCTTAGGCTCAATGGTACCTACCAACGCCATGCCGTGTGGTTTCCAGCTGAGTACAATAGACCACCCTCATTTCATACCGAGATGTCATAAAAGAAGACGAAGGTAAGTGCCGCGTGATATCCGGCTGAGAAGAATAGACCACCCTCATTTCATACCTAGGTGTCGGAAAAGGCGACTAAGATAAGTTGAAGTCAGGCAGGCGGCCGGTCGTAAAAAATTCATCCAAATCATCTAACAACATTTTTATAACATTTGCCGACCCCACTTGGAGTGGGATAAAGGCAGGCGAATGATGAGTAACTACATACCACCCCACCAACGCCCACGTACGATTACAACTCATTTTTTTTTTTCGAGCTGACTGTATGCTGTTAGCCCTAATGGCTTTTACAGCGTCACCGGGCGGGACGGGCGAGCGCAGAAGCATCGCCGAAGTTGCGAAATGCAGGGAGTAGAGCGCAGAAGCTCTACTTAAGTCGGGGAACGTCGTCCTAAGGGTGCCTCCTGTGAGGCCGGACCACGGCTTAGGGCGACGTGTAGTGGTGGGTTCATGGTATGACTTAGATTAGTCATTGCGGCGTCGGAAGTGTGGCGAGAAGCCACGAACGACCGACGTCAGAAAACTGGGACCTCGTCTTCGCCGGCGAAGACGCTGTGTGTGTGTATTACGTGTTTCTGTGTTGGCGATCGTTATTTGATCGTCGGGGTTATACAGGACGCTTTTTGGACGCCTATATTTTCGATGGTCGGACCTAACTGGGATGTAGGTAGAAGCAACTGAAATCAGGGGGTTCGGGTGTACCTCAGATTTCTCGAAGTAAGATTTCGAAAAACGTTTAAAGAGGTGAGTAATGGTAGGGAGATCGAGGTCTCTATGGAGGTCAACGTTCCGCATGAACCACGGACAACCAGTGGCTGTCCGCATAAATCGGTTCTGTAGTCTTTGGAGCCTGAGCAATCTGACTTTTGAAACGTGCGCAAACGCAACGCTCGCATAGGACATTATTGGTCTTATGCAAGTTTTGTAGAGTGTCACTTTGTTGCGGAGCGGATTACAACTCAAACACTTTCACACATAAGCAGATACGTCATGAAGAATCATTCAGAATTTAAGACAACAAAGTCTCACAATTTTTTTTCCATTTACACAGTAGGCCGTAAAAATATTCAACTTTACCCCTTAATGTGTTACAGGTCGTAAATACCCGCATGTGTTTTATAAGTATATTCCTAGTACCAACGCCAGTAGAGGTTTAATCGGATAAGCGTAAACACGTACCGCGCAAATTAATTCAGGCGACGTCACGATTTTACGATGTTTTAGTTACCGGCCGTCTCAAGCATAAAGCAGCGGTTATGATATCCGTGATAAAGTACGGTCGTATAAAGATGAAGGGCCGCGGAACGTAATAAATTTATTGTTTCTATTAGAAGAGGTAAAAACATCGGGATGTAAGATATAGATTCATCCCATTCTTCCACACCTAGTGGTGATGCATTTTGCTGATAAATACATTGCTGATGGCAGTCTAACCAAACTGGCCTAAATGTACTATCCCATAGCAGGCAGTAGCGATATCGGTGCAATAAGAGTAGTTCCATTAAAACTTCATAAGCAAACTTAATTTGGTAAATTTCACAGAATTAACTGTAAAGTAACCGTCTGTTGCTATGGTCTTAAGCCTCTCTCAATTATTAGAGAGAAGGTTTGGAGCTATAACACACCACGCTAATCCAATTCGGATTGGTGGGTTTCACAATCCCCAGAATGCTCTAGAGATATGCAGGTTTCCTCACGTTATTTTACTTCAGCAATTACCTCAAAAAAACCTCAAAGTTGGAAATATTCTTTATTCAAGTAAACTTGTAAACAAGTGCTTTTGAATCGTCAACTCTACTGCCGGGTCGGAAAGCTACTCCTACAGAAAAGAGCCAGCAAGAAACTCGGCGGTTGCACTTTTCATAGTATAATTCTTATAATTTTTATCGAAAAGCGTGTGCATTAGTGCATAAATTGCACTTATTAATTAGACACAAGTTTTCACCGAAAAACTCATTAGTGCCTGTCCGGGGTGCTAACTTATGACCCTCTAGAAAAAGTCCCAAGGTCGCATCGCTGGACTGTGATACACAGCACACATTAAAAAGCTCTCAATCCTTATAAAGCCTTGCTATTTGTTAGCAAGTAAAAATGTATTAAGAATTGTAAAAAAAAATGTGGTATTGAAGAAATGCACAGCGATTTCCAATTGGTCGTTGCAGCGGAAAATTAAAAACGTTCACATAATGTATTAACTTCTGCAATCTCTGCCTGGATCCAGGTCAAACGTGTCCTGCGCGACAATACCGGCTATCTGTGTCGGTCTAGATTAAATGCGAATGCTTAATCTTGTAGTGCTTTTATAAATAAACCAGCTTTTAAGCGCAACTTTGTTCCCGTGGACTGCAGTCTTATTATATGAGTAAACCTTTATACTTATATTAATTCTGGTTAAAGTGGGTTAACCTTAAAAGCTAAACATATGCTGTCGCTGACTTAAGAGGGGAACAATTTTGTAATACATAATTTTTCAATAACTTTCACCGTTTACTTTGGACACGCAAGGGAATCTTTAAATTGTGCCGTTTTCGCAATATTTTTTATCGCTGCTTCTCTCCTATTTATCTTAGCGTGATGTTATATACAGTTTATAAGCCTTCTTTGATAAATGGGCTATCTTGCATTCAAAGAATTTTTGAAATCGGTTCAGCAGTTCCTTAGATTAGCGCGTTCAAACAAACATACAAACAAACAAACAAACTCTTCAGCTTTATATATAAGTTTAGATACGATGTGTAGCTGGTAGATAAATAAATAAAAAACAAATAATAAATATCTGGGAGAATTACACATGGTAAGTCTCCAAAGTAATAAAGTAATAAAGTTAATAAAGTAACTTAATACTTAGTAAAGTTACTTAATGTGTTATGGTTGAAACATGAACATAACTAATTTTAAATGGACGCGGGTGAAACCGCGGGGTATTGCTAGTCTTATTGTAAAACACATCCACCTTACCATTGTTATTTTGATTCCATGCCGCCTTCATGAAATCGAGGGCAAAAGTTAAATTATCGATAAAAAAAATTGAAATCGAACTCGCTCCTACATTTTAATCCCGAGAATTTATCACAAAGATCGTTATCTTGATCGGATGACTTCATCGTTATTCGTGATCGTATAAAAAGATAATTTTCGGTGAAACTTCAGAGTCGATCTATAAATTATGTTTCTGTAATTGAACTTAATGACATTTTACAACCTTAAGCCTTCAAACAATTCCGCCTCAGAGAATTAATGTGGAGACTTAATTCTTTATCCGCTAAAAGGTGAATTCATCGGATATGTTCTAACTAATATTATTAACTAGTTTTGTCCGTGACTTCGTCTGGTGCTGCCGATGCACCGGTTAGCAGAGGAGGACTTCTATTTCGAGGGGTTCCTACGCAGAGGAGGTGTTCTCTGGGATCAGAGCTGCTGTCGGCGGGGATGGGGGTAATGTGTACAAAGATACCCTGTCCCTGCCATCAGCGTAGTGGAGCACACAAGTCAACTTACCACTACAACCTAAAACTATTTAAATGTAATTTACAATTAACTGAACTAACAAATTAAATTATTAATTAAGTAAGCTAAGAGTAACAGCCTGTTAATATCCCACGGCTGGGAATAGGCCTCCTCTCTCCATTATTTTGGAGAGAAGGATAGGAGCTAAGACCTACCACGCTGCCCCAATGCGGATTGGTAGGTTACATATATCCCCAGAATTCTCTAGAGATATGCAGGTTTCCTCACGATGTTTTCCTTCACCGAAAAGCGTATGATAAATTGCAATTATCAATTAAACACATAAGTTTTAATAGAAAAACTCATTGGTGCCTGCCCGGGTTTGAACCTATGTTCGTCTCTAGAGAGTCACACGGTGTCACCACTGGGCTATCACAGCTAAGATATTTATGGTTTTTTTTCTCTAAAAAGATGCAGGGAAACATTGAATATATCCGGGGGATTCATTTGATTAAAATTTTTTGTTATTCTAGAGATTGGTGAGTTAGCTACCAAAGTACGGAAATTCCCCCAAAATGCGACATTACAATAATAAGAAATTAAGAAAAAAGAAATGAGGGTGATCCAACTGTTTCTCTTCTTTATGTGTGATTAGACAAAAATTTAGTATACAAGTTTTATTTTCCCTGTCATTATTTATGAGTCATGGTCACTTACAGGCCTGCCTATGGCCCCCTACTCAAAGTATAGTAATTCTATGCTTCGTTCTCATAATTTTTAGTTTTAAATACTTTTAATTTTATGTTTTACTAGCCTCTGATCATGTTCGATTTAAATTGTATCACATTTTAAAGAATCAAGTCAAAATTAAATCTTCACAAAGTAACATGGATTCGATTAACTATGTACTCTGATAATGCTACTTAAGCATTGCAAATTCATTATTGAAATATATCGGTGAACCTAGCTGTATTGGAATTCCTTATTTTTTTATTTGATCGGAGGAGAAACCCAGAGCATTTCATCATCCGCTGAGCGCCTTGGGAATATTTCATGGCAATGGTTTTAGTTGAATCACGGAACACGCAATTTTCAAAAACAGAATGACGCACCTCGTATAATTTCCTTCCGTCCCGAGCTGAATTATATTAAGGCAGAAAAAAAAGCATAAACTTACATCTCTCTAAAGAATTCTGGGGACATGTGTAACCTACCAATCAAAATTAGATCAACGTTGTAGGTCTTTGTTGTACCCATCTCTTCAAAACCGGAGTGAATAGACCTAGGGCCCAGCAGGGATAATAACAGGCCGTTACTTCGGGCGGTATATAGAACTTAATAAGTTTTCAAAACATCTATTAAACAATATAAGGTTCCTTCAAATATTACATTCACCGAATGATAAAAGCTCTCTCCAAAATGGTTAACCGAAGTCCTAATTTGTCCCTTTTACATCACCAAATTACACAAAAAATAACTCGTTAAAATGCTCGACGAGACCACTCGTAAAGTTTGGGACGCGATGACATAAATAATATTAGAGCCCGGTGCCAGAAACTCGATGCCTATTTCATTTGTAAGCAATAAAGGCGCACGTTAAGCTTTCGTTTACAAAATATGCATCTATAACGATATTGCACCTTACATTGTGGGAACAACGATAGGTTTCGTTACAGCGGACATTCTCGTTATTTTGGTCAAGCATATTTCACTTTTTATTGCCGAACTCGTAAAGCGTTAAAAGCTTATCATACAGGTGTACGATCATTTTTATAGATTCGCTTCGTTTTAATCCCTTGTATGTGAAACAACTTTACGTTTTTCAAGTGGCACTGTAATATTTCTTTGTATTAAAAGTTTGCAAGTTCACGAGGGAAGTTCGTATTTTGTACTGTTTTTGTTGTTGGAGAACTTTCTATGAGTGGGAACCCGCTTGGTAACTTGATTAAGCTCTTGCATCACGCCAGCTTTTGTTATGAGAAAATTTCCTTTAGGTGCAAACAAATTAATGTTGTAGGTCAAACTTTAAATCAATGTTAGCGCATTCTACATTACTTTAAACTTCACAAACTACAAGAGAACAGGATAAAATATTCTTATTGTAACTATAAAATCAGTTATTACTCGCAAATAAACACTCAAAACTTACTGATATAAAAGTTCTTATATTTAAATTTACATTCGTGTCAAGAGCACTCAGCGCAGCAGAGTTTATTCGTACTTCCATACTAATATTATATGCAATAGTCTTGTCCGTCTGTTACGTTTTGGCAGGTAATCCGCTGGAGCAATTTTTATGAAATTCAGTACAACTGTAGCATATACCGAACATATAGGATTATAAAGATCCATCGGAATAGTATTCTGACACTTAAGTCGACGCTTATGAAGTACAGATACAAATTGTTGGTTTTCGTTACCTGTTTGTAATTCATAATATGGCTACGCGTGAACTTCCTGAGATGTCAGAGATTATAGAGAAGTATTCTTTTTTGTCATCAATAGTGGCTGCTCACAGCGACATCCCTCTGTACATCGGAATAGCGGTGGCGGTGGTGGTGTTCCTTGCTGGTGCAGCTGTGGTGTACAAATTGTTGCAAAAGAAGACACGCGACCACTCACTGTATACAATGACCAGGACTGGTGAGTTTATATCAAGGTAGTAGCAATAGCAAGACACCTAAAATCGCATCGAGTTCACTAGTTGAAGGTGGTTCATGACTGGACTTCATAAGGTTGTATCGTATTCCAACCAATCAGAAATGGAGGAATCCGAAGAAGACTCAAAGTGACGTATTAAACGGTTCCAAGCTGAAATAGTAATGAGCACATACTTCGAATAAGCGATGGCCCTTAGGACTAAGTGCTGGAATAGCGACGTCGTAACGGTATAAGTAGTGTACCAACCCTAAGAGGCAATTCCAAAACTCTAGAATTACCTCCGCTCTATTAGTTGTTGTCTATTAGTTTAATTGACTCCGTATCCAAGAGGCGCATGATCGTAATCTAACATAGTCCAAAATTATGGAACGGTGATCCTCAAAGATGATGCTACGTGATCAAGTCAACTAGAAACATAAGATTGCTCGGCATATTATTACAAAGAGACTATTAGTTCCAAAGAAAAAAATTAAATCTAGAAGATCGTTTACTAGATTAAAGTAAGAAATTTCAATATCTTAACGAAAAGCAATCATTTCATATTTCTTTAGATTTCCAACCTGAAATGTATCCGACGGTGGAGAAGCAATCCCTATCGTTGGCTCCAGATCTGATGCAGCATCGGCCCCCAAGATACGAGCATCCTCAGCCAGATCCAAGAACTGAGCACCATTATGACGTTCCTCATCTTACGAATAGGTTTGTTTTTCCTTATATAACAGATCTATAGACCTTAAGCTGTACCGGAACTTCTTGCACGTCAACTTTATTATAAAAGTACCCTTAAGTACGTAATATAAAATATTACAATATGTATTTTATTTCCTATTCTGGAGTAATTTACTTACCATATAGAATAAACAAAATCTATTTCAATTGGAAATTAAAGCTTATAAACCGGAGTAACGTATCGATGGAAAAATTCCCGTTTTTCTTTGGGAAAACAGTACATAACACATATTGCATTAGATATTATAAATGCAAAATATATGTCAGTTTGTTACTCTTTAACGTTTAATACGCAAGAATGTATATTGACATTAAATTTAGTACCAAAAAGCTTATACATCTGGCTAACATAATATATAGAAAAATCGGCAGTAATATAAAAATACTGTAGTTCAATAAGAATAATTAAATAATTTAATTGACGCGAACTTTATCGCGGCTACAACTAGTATTAAAAAGCTAGCCATATGTTTTATGGATTAAAAATAAGTCTAACTACACGTCAATGTCTCAAATGATTGAATAATAAGAGTTCTTATAATAAGTATACTGAATGCAATACATGCTACAGCAATGCAATTACGGAGGAAAGTGAAGTTAATAATTTGCTCCATAGTTACGCATCGCCAGTAGATCATCAAGTAACTCCGTGCGCCTCGAGCAAAGGACAAAGCGATGAATACGACAGCAAGCCGTACACGGAGTCTGAACACTCGGCATCCAGTTGTTTTACTAGTTGTAAGTAATATACATATCCTTATATATTAACACATTTCGTCCCGCGCAAACCGTACGGGGTACGGGCATGCTTCCGTTGGGCCCACCTAACTCATATATGGATTACGCTTTTCCTGTTATAATAAGATTTTCAGTTGCATTTTTTAAAAATTATGGAACAAGTATAACATACAATTTAAAAAAGGAAAAATGCACAAATACCAATCTACATTTTTATTAATTTACATAGGATAAGATTACGTTATACTAAGACAGTAAAACTTGGGCGGGCAGAAAATTCAACGGAATTACGTTTGGTACAAAACATGTTAAAACACAAAAATATATCACATAACTCGAATTTCGATTTAGCCTCCACTAAAAACAGATTTCTTAGAAAGGTTTAAATGTACGATTTTGTTAACATATAAAATTATCGACAATTGTCAATAATTTCGGGGAAAAAGAGTAAATTAAAATCATCAAGGAAGAGATCATCGTTGCCCATGAACAAAGAGGAAATTTTATAGCTCGATCGTTGATTCGTTAGCCGAATAATTCCTATTTCTTTGCTTTTAAGAACAACTTAGTTATTTATAGAATTAGGCGTTACTATGCGGAGATCCATAATAAAAAAGTAATAGCAAAATATTATTACTTTTGAACTTAGGTATTGCTTATTTTCATTTAACTATCTACTACTATTGGACCATTAGACGCCATAGCAGAATATATAACATCCATAAATATCAAGTGATTAAACTTATTCATTTCCATTCCTGTAGCAGAACTCTGCAGATGGATATCAGCATCTTATGCATGTTCTTAGCATTGGATCGGATTTGGGTGGACTTTACATCGCCATCGCCGAACCATTAGCTTAATTTCACATAGTAGTATACGACTACTGCCTAATGAGATTTTTTAACTCAATGTTTCATTCTATACTAAAGGGAGACCCCACCTTATTGTACGAATATATTTTTTATTCGTTATCTATTGAAAATATCCTACTAATAAAAATTATCTAGCCCTTTATCTATATTTGCCTTTGTTTTAGTCCTCTAAACAAATATCTTGATCCTATATTTTCTTTCAGCTGGATCTATGTACGATGCAGCAAATGAATCTGTAACACTGCAATTGGCGGAGCTGGTCTCAAATTCACCGATTTCACAATCGTTATCAGTGTCTAGTTCCGGAGCAAGACTTGCTTTGCCCGCTGCTGGTGTCGCGTTATCAATACCTGAAGGAGCCCTTAGTAGAGGAAGAAGAGACCAAATATACGTTGCTGTTGTGAAAGATGACAGATATAGGTTGAGACTTGGGAAAGGTAAATAGTATTTTATTTCTTGCGAATGTTTTCATTATCTAAGTAAAGGGGAATATTGCTTACTCCATTACGCAAAATTTCAGTTGAGATATTCTCCTGTTTGTTGGTACTTAGACAAAGTATCTACGATGTTTTACGTACAACAAACTATGTGAAATCCTAATGATTCTGATTCAAAAAGGATAGCAGTGCTTTAGTTTAAAAGATAACACAATCAAGTAACGTAACTTGAGATAATGACAGTGTTTGTTAAATTGAATTTTGTCGAACGTATAAATAACATAATTATAATAATCTTTATTCAAACATCATAATTTTTTCTCAAACAACATTTACGATGTAACAAATATTAATTTAAAGTATTACTATGTAACCATGTATTTAGCTGATTGTTAAGATTTAATCTTGACATAAAAAAAAAACAAAAAGAAACCTAGAAACGGGCTATAAATATCTTTTAAATGTCCTATGTAATTATACCGTGAAATCGGAACACGTAATTTATGCAAAGTAATATCAAGCGAGCCCGGGGCGGACGTCGGCAACATCGTAGAACATTTTGTTGAAACAGTTTTTTGCCCGCAGGTATCACGCAACTGAGTCCGGTAGTTAAATGCGGACCGCCTCGTCTCCAGGTTAATAAGTCAGTTATACTTCAAATACCACACTGCGCCAGCCTTAAACATGGCTTCTGGAATCTTGCACTTTATGCCATAGACCACAATAACACAAAAACAGACGCACAACCTCAATGGAAAAAGGTCGTCAACTTAGGCCAAGAGACTATAAACACTCCACTTTTCACACAGTTGGACAGCGATAAAATATATTTAGTCACTGACATGCTGTCCACGTTTGTATTGGTGGGTGAGAGTTTTAATGGCAAAGCAGTTAAGGCCCTTCAATTAGCCGTATATGCACCTGCCACATTAAGCGACACATGTCTCGAATATAGCATTCGATTATACGTATTTGAAGACACCCCGTGCGCACCGTACTATTGTCAGGAGCAGGAAAAGAAATTAGGAGGAGTTTTACTAGAGCGTCCGAAAACGTTGCTATTCCAAGATGGTGGGTCAAACTTATGTTTGAACTTAGAACACCTCAGTCCCGGCTGGAAAGCCAAACCCGGGATCGGTTACCAAGAGATACCTTTCAACCACGTCTGGGGTTCGAATTACAATGCATTGCACTGTAGTTTTGTCCTTGAAAGGTCCTATGATTGCGACAACATCGATTTTAGTATCTCGGCATGTCAAAGAACGAATCCGTCGTACAAACAAACATTCCGAATATCCATTGACGATTTACGAACCCGGTCGCCGCGCGGTCGGTCGCCACGCGAATCCCAGCGTAGTTTTAACATAACGGAAAATCTATTAGAGGCTAGAATGTGTAGGAGCGAAGACGGCAGCGAGGGAAGCGCTAAAAGGAACGTGACCGTTAACGAAACGGGAGTCAACGAGTGCGCTGAGAGCCCATTTAAATTAAGTGTTCGGGTAAAGAGGCAGCTATGCGCTATATTGGATCCGCCGAACGCTCGAGGTAACGACTGGCGCGCTCTCGCTACGAAGTTGGGAGTGGATCGTTATACTACGTGGTTCGCCACAAAGAGCTCGCCTACCGAGGCTATCTTAGAGTTATGGGAATGCAGGGAACGCGGGCCCGGCGCCACTGCGTCCCTGGCAGCCGCATTACGCCAAATGGACAGGCACGACGCGGCCGAACTGTTGCAAGGGCGACCGTCTTGGCTTTGAATTCCTAACTATACGCGAGTGTTACGGGCTTAATTTGTTGGTTGAATTGTGTAGTTTAAATGTTATTTAGAGAAAAATAAATAGTTTCGTAGGCCGACGGCCTAATTTGTAAAATTGTGGTAGTTTATTTTGTATAGAGCTATATCTATGCTGTAGATATGCGGGGGGATAAATTATATTATTGTAGCAATAATAGTGCCTAATGTCTTATAAAGAATACCAACGGTTTATAAGTTGGTCACGGTTGATTATTTTGTTATTTTCTATAAGTGTTTGAGTGTTCTTTGTAGATGTATAGCTTGGTAATTGTTTTTTTTTTTGCTTATAGTATACAGGGTGGTACCGACGATATGACATTAAATTAATGCACTGATCATTTGTACGTAATAGATAACTTGGTAAAATTCAATCTTAGATATCATTTTTATTTAAAGTAATTTCGCGCATGTTCAAAAAATAAGAGAAAACAATAACATTGTTGTTTTCTCTCCCTCGTACCAGAACTATTTCGTTTTTGGGTCAAGGTTATTTTTCATTTCGTGTGTTGTAATAGGGTACGGTGTAGATCTGTATAAATCGTTTTGTATTTTTAAAGTGCAGAATAATTCCTGTCGCTAGAAATGCTTCGCTGAATTAACTGTCTGTTAACTGACTGTTTTTTGGGTGCTAAGGTGTGTAAGTAACTAAAAATAAAATTAATGTCGTATGATCTCTACCATCCTGTATTATTTCTATGTATCGAGTTATTTGTTCAAACGTGCCAAACAAAGCCGCAGTTACATTTGGCAATGAACTATTTGATATGCACTAATGCTGAGCTTAAATTTAAAAATATACGTAGTTTAGTGGTTTTTTTTTTGTTTAACTATAAAAAGAAAAGACTTGAATATCGAATCCAATGCATTTATATATTATAGACTAAGCACTTAAACTTATAGTGACAGTGCTGATATTGACACATTTTTATCTGCAGAGCATAAAAAAATGCAAAATACTTTTATTTACTTTACTTATATAATGGTAGGTCCATTATTACATTATAACATGTTTTTTTTTAAATTTAAACTATCGTGAGTAGTAATCCATACTTAATATGTAGACACCGGCGAAACTCACATCAAATTTTATCGTGTTAACCCGATTAGTTAATATAGATACCGGCTATACTCACACGGGAACTGTTCCCACCGCGATAACATCGTGTAAAGAGCTCATGAATAAGTGCCCCGGACGGGTTCGAAACTAGTCGGGCTAATCTGATAAAATTAGACGTGAGTATAGCCGGTATCTATATTAACTATGAATACTACTCACGATAGTTTAAATTTAAAAATTAGCCCGATTAGTTTCAAGCCCATCCAGAGCACTTATTCATGAGTATACTAAAAAACTAAACTAGTCGGGCTAACCCGATAAAATTAGACGTGAGTATAGCCGATATCTACACAGTAACCATGTAACATTCTTTGTTTAATTTTTCTGAAATGTTTTCCAAAATACTGGATCCGAACGTCTTTTCAACATAGGTCGAATGTTCTTTTTTATTAAATTTTTTATTCGACATATATGTATGTGAAGGTGGAATGAATCAAGTTAAATTTGACTCGCCTCCTGGTGTCCGATTGTGTTAAAACTGATCCAGCCCCTACGTCAATGTCTGTTTATGATAAGCATGACCTAATGTTGCTGCCAGGATTGACTCTAGACAAGGGAACTCCTCAACGGTTTTTAATTTTGAATTTTGTTAAAAGGTTTTTTTGAATTCACTTGTTCATTTCAGGAATAATCTCGAGACAACAACTTACAATCTTTACTATAACATCCAGTCAGTAATATATATGATTAACATATTATTTGCAACGCGTACCGAATAAATACAAATATATGTAATCAAAATTCCAGAACTGGTATGACTGTTCGTTGGCTTATTAAAAACTTGTACTGTTTTGCTGATTTGTTTTATAATTTATAAAGAGAAATTAACGGAGATAGACATGAGTTTAGCAGGCCTACCATGAACTCTTATTGCGACACAATTGAAGATGTAAACTAAATTGTTTTGCGTTTTCATACCAGGACGTCTAAAAGACGCACACTTTAAGTCGTTAGTCGGAATGCGTCCTAAAAACATTTGAGTAAGAGAGACAGTATATATAGTCTATAGTTCATTATCGTTTTCCTTTACAAACATTACGACCCCAATGCAATCCACACTTCATAGTATGAAAAGATAGCGGTTGAGTTTAGGTACTGACTTTGAATTGAATAGTTTTCTAAAAGTTCATGGTAGGCCTACAGATCTGTTAAAACTTTCAAATTTAAATTTGTATCTAGCTTTATGGTGTCATTATCAGCACTGTTATATGAATCCACACTACAATCACTGCCTGTTGTGTCCAAGCCAAAAGTGACTATCATCATATTCTTAAAATTATGATGATGCTATCATATTTTCACTTGTTAATATTCATAAATATTCTACGTATAGTGAGTATTCCTAATCGAGTCGTGACGATCGGCTATTATATTAGCAATTAACATTATATTGAATTTTATCGTAATTATTTATAAACGAAAAATAATATATTTAAGCCATGCAAATAAAAAGTTTCTAAATAATAACAAAAGTAATAAAATATATATAATTTATTGTGCCCAATCTAGAATGAATAATAAAGTAATCGAACCCAGCAAATGAACCTTAAAGGCTAATGGCGAAGGGGTTTGACCTTTACTAGTAGGTAGTGTGTTCAAATCCTGGATGAGTTCAAAGCACCTACCACCATGCAATCCATTCGTTTTGATCAACACGTGGACTGTACAATTTCCGGCACTTCTTGACTTCATCACATTAACTTGCCATTTCAATTTTTGATTTGATAATAATTCACGAAAACAACATTTTACATTTAAAATTACTTATTTAAGAATCGTGAAAAGGTCGTGAAATTTTCACTTTAAGGTTTGAGAAATTCCGAATTTGTCTTAAAACAATTGTGGTTAATACAACATAAACGTAGCTATAAGAGTGATTTTGCCGTTAACATCAATTTCAAAAAGACATAAATTTTCATACACTCAACTAAGACTGAAACTTGTGTTTATTAAAAAAAATGTTTATTCAATTTAGTACAAAATTACTCAACCCCTTTGTTTTCTAGAAAAGTCCTACAAATGTCAAAAGTTAGAAGTATGACGTTGTTGTTCGTTTAAAACATAACATACCTAAAAGACATGCGTGTCAAATTGTTTCTTACTAGTTTTGAATACGAAATGTACTGTATTTTGTGTATTTGCCTAACACATGTCACGACTATAAGCATTCTTCAAGGCTTCAAGTCTGACAAATTATCAGTACCATCTTTGTTTATTTAAGAAAATGTTCTTTACTAAATAAATGTATCATTTATCTTGCTATCTGAATATGAAGTCTGTCTTTAGCCAAATGTATTCTCGGCGCCATTTTTGTTTATTGCTTTTCCTTCACTTCCTTTTGCTGTACTCAACTTTTAAAATCGGTCATAATTCTAATAAGGGAATGGTAATATATATATAGGGTGTAAATTTTAAGAACAAAAAAAAATTCTTTTCGTTTTTAATTTTTATGCGGTTAAGAATTAAGATTAATTAGAAATTCGTTTACAAATAAAGCTACAAGTCTAGGCTTATTATAAAACAAAGCTGTCTGTCTGTATGTAATCGATTTTCTCAAAATCTACTGAACGGATTTTTTTACGGTTTTCACTAAGATAGTGAAATACTTCCGGATGGTTTAGTAATTAGTAGTATCGGAGCTATATTAAAAGTGATCGAGCAGTTGTTAAAAAACTTGCTTGCTGGGAGATTTAGTCGCGTGCGCTGAATAAACCAGCAGAGTTACGCTAAAGTAATATACTAGAGAATTGTACATCTATAAAAATACTACAAAAAAGTCGACGATAGCATGATTCTATCTCTTACTGTGAACTCACAATAACTACTCTTATGTTCAAAATTTCAATTAAGAAATTTTTCCGTCACAACTGATTTCGACGCTGGCGAAACCACTGGCACAACTAGTACTTCATATTTTCTCCCGAAAAGAACATTGTATACAATTTGTACAAATACATTAATAATTATGAACACAAAAAATATTTAGACATAGCCTAAAAATAGACGAAAAAGATATAGTTGGATCAAAAGCAACTTAATATTTAATGATAGTTCACTTTTGGCTGGAACATATTTTACTATATGAATTACTAATATAAAAATCTACTTACCGTCTGTATATAAGGGGATAGATTGTAAATACTTGTATCGCATTTAACACTTAGTACGACAGAATCAGACGTGCAACCATGATTTTGTATATGGACAGAGGTCACCACTGTAGACTTATATATATTTTTGTTAACGTGATGACTATTAAAATAAATGGATCTGTGATAATTAAAATAATATGAAAATAAATTATGTTTAACTGTGGAGTTAGTTTTTTATTTATTTGATTTATAGAAGCAGGCGTCACTTTGCGGAATTCCATATTACAAGCAATATAACAGAACTAACTACTTTGCTATAATCCGCACGGGTTAAGCGAATGCATGCAAAGCCAATGTGTATGAAGCAGGCAAAATCTACGCACCTTATACACGCAGAACAAGCCACCACATGCACCCCATGGCGCATGCACCAGCAACAACGCACACAAAAGCAGCACGCACACCCACCACCACAATCTCGACGATCATTTCGCCCCGAAACCGAAGCATCATCAGGAGGATAGGCTCGACGACAAAAATCGTAATGCGCCGCGCTACCCATACAAGCAGTCTTAAATAGTTGATCTCCCACCAATACCCTCCCCTCCGAACACATGTAGCAAAACGGAATTAGATACATTTACTTGCTTGTTAATGAAGTGGCCATTGTTATTTTTTATTATCTCAAGTTGCTCTAACGTATTGAGTCGGAGTCCCTTATCACAAGTGTGAAGAATATGAAATGAATGGTCATTAGGCACTTTATGACCGCTTTCCAGCAAATGTTTTGCAAAATTCTAATTTTGCTTTTGTGTGCGTTGTTGCATGCATTCGCTTAACCCGTGCGGATTATAGCAAAGTAGTTAGTTCTATTATATTGCTTTTTATTTATTATTATTTTAGTTACCAATATGCTGCAAGCCCTAAAGAATTTTCAAGCCACAAGACGGTGAGTGCCAAAACTACTAGGGGAAACAGAAAATCATATTAAGGGTACAGGGTACAGTTGTATCCTGCGGGATACAAGGTATTTCAAGACTTATTTTTAAAATTTATCGAAGGAATAAGGACTATATTGAGGGTAAAAAATGATAAGGGTCAGTCATAGGATCCACGGCAAAATCGCAGTCACGCTTACATTAAAATAAAATAAAAAAAAAGGGAATTGAATAATTTCTCTTAGGCACAAGGGCGACTTTGGTACAGCGTGAGATTAGTAAAGGATAGTTAGTAATTACCTGTTACTATGCCACTGGGCAAGGCCTTCTCTCTCCGTTTTTAAAGAAAAGGGATGTACCTAACACTTACCACGATGCTCCAATGTAGTAAGTAGTACATATCCCCAGAATTATCAGGAGATATACAGGTTTCCTCAAGATGTTTTTCTTCACCGAAAAGCTATCACACGCTTTTCGGTGAAGAAGATTGAAAACTGTAATTTTGAAGTAGACAATTAGTTTTAACAGAAAAATTCATTGGTGTTTACGCTGGATTTGAACCTTGACCCTTTTGAAAGAGCCGCATGGTCTCACCGCTGGACTGTCACTGCTTAACGTCGCACTAAGTCACACAATCATTCAAATAAAAAAAGAAGAGCATTGAATGATTAATTTATTTAAGGCGCAAGAGAGAATTTGGAACAGCCTTAAAATAGTAAAGGGTAGTTACTATTAAAACGAGCCCAGAAGTTCTTGGATCGTAACATCTTCACTTTCTCACTATTAAAGTTGTATTGATTCACTATTTGCTTTCAGCTTGACTTCACTAATAGACTCAAAAATACACTTTAACTAGAAATCACGTTAAGGACGACAATAGACAGACTCACGACAGAATCTGAACGGAATCTCTCTAATGACGTCAAGTTTCACTATTTAAGGCAATCCCCACTCACATGAAAAGCCCCTACCCTCGCTATCGTTCACTCAAGAACCCTGCATCCGGTATTAACAACAACACAGACTGTCATTGGACTATTTCCTATTCCAACATTTTTAGTGTCTGTTACACTATTCTAATTTCGAAACCATTTGACTTAGTCAACGAATTGAATTGAAAATGTATTACATTTAACATTGGACTCAAGTTGTTCTAAAGTTTCAAAAACAAACAAACTAAAACAAAGTAAACCTGTTTAAGTGACAGGCATTCACGCCCAAAACCTTGTCCACAAACGTAAGCTTAAATTCTAAACTAGTAGACAGCCGTGAAAATTTGTAAATTTACCATGAATAGACCGTAATGTGTACGCCGCATATAATAGGATGAAGGAAGGTTTTTTATGCAGGTATGCTCTTGAATATTGCATCTGTTCGAAGAGTCTTTGTAAAAGGTTACATTTATATATGTGTATAGATGTATAGAAATAGTCATTTATTTATTTTTAGTTTTATTTATGAATATGCTGTAAACTCTAAAGGATTTTAAAGCGAAAAGAGGTTGAGTACTACATTTCTATAAGCGGAAATAGAAAATCAAACAAATGGATGCACCATTTATTGCAAGGACTGTCCAGGACTTTGTTGTTGTATTCTTATAGATCTACAATTCTCTACTACATTACTTTAGTGTATCTCTGCTGATTTACGCAGCGCACGTGACTAAAGCTCCCAGCAAGCAAGTTTTTTAACAACTGCGCGATCTCTTCAACACAATTTACATAATACCGATATGTTTTATATACCTAAACTATTCGGAAGTATTGCACTAATTTTTGGTGAAACCCGTACAAAAATCCGTTCGGTAGATTTTGAAAAATCGATTACATACAGAGAGACAGCTTTTTGGGACTTTGTTTTATAATAAGTATAGATTACACCGTCACTAAATGATGGCGTCTTTTCAAATTTAAATTGTTGTATAAATTTGAAAAAAAAACCATATAATCGCAGGCTTAGTATTGAAGTTAAATAAATTAAAAAAATACAGTTATTTATTCATTATATATGCACAGAGATAATAAATATTATAAAAAATTAAAATTATTTACAATTTACTATACTAACTAAAATATTTTACACAAATAACTATTTATAAGTATAAAAGTGAACGAATTCAAAATTAGGCTTAATTAAGTTAAGATATATCTTATAAATAATGCACATCAAGGCTCAGAGAGAGAAATTGGCTAGATTCTGCTTCATAGAGCATTGTCTCTGTCGCACAGACTGACGAACCCGTGTGTGACAGTGACAGCGCTCTACGAAACCGAATTGGTCGGCTGTTTCGTTCTAAGTTCTCGATGTGCATTATTTATTGCCGGGTACTATACATTGTAATCCTTAATTCAAATTCGCCGCACCAAATTAAGCTTATGAGTTTTGTAGGTACTACGTTACGCTTTATTGGGATTTGGCACAAAACATTTTTTTTATTCGGTCGTTTTAATACTAACCGTGCGATATATACTTGTCAGATTTCTTATATTAAAAAATAATGAGAATGGGTATCATTTCATGTATAAATAATTCACCATTATACATCGAAGTTGAACAAACGTCATACGGTCAATTAGTCACTGCTCTGACGTGTGCAGTAACAGACACCTGCACAGTACACCGACGCCTTTAAAAGCTGTTAGTTTTTTATTGATGGGGTTGGATAAACCTTTGTATTTCTGGAGCTTTCCAAGTTACATTACACATTGTGTTATAACATTATTTCAATGCTTAAGAAAGATAAATTTAGGGATTACATATTTTAATGTATCATCATCATATTTCTGTCCTTATCGCACTCTAAGTGGGGTCGGCATAACATGTTACAAACATGTTGTTACAAGATTTGGCTACGTATTTTACGACCGGCCGCCTGCCTGACGTCAACTTACCGTACCGTAAGAAATGAGGGTGGTCTATTCTATGCAGCCGGATATCACACGGCATTTACCTTAGTCGCCTCTTACGACACCTCGTTAAGAAAGGAAGGTGGTCTATTCTATTCTGCCGGTTACCACACGGCGGATAACATATTTTAATGTATATAATTTGTTAATACAAAAATCTTCACCTTTATTGTTACATTAGCTTCATAGTATATTTTAAGAGATTTGTATTGTATATAAAAATATAAAGACTTATAAAATCATAGGTTATGTATATAATAGACAAAGTAGGCACGGCGTAAGCTTACGGCTCCTTCTTTGCGCCTCGAAAAATTACGTAAGTCATTTGTGGGTATAAGATTCTATAATAAAATTCCCTACGTAAATCATTTGTGAGTTTGAGTATAAGATTCTATGATAAAATTCCACACTTAATTTTAGCTTTGCCATTATAGCAGTTTAAAACAACTGAATAAAACAAAGAATTATGTTTTGAAAAGAGCAACCGTCGAGTTTTTTTCATGCTCTTCTCGGTAGGGACAGCTTTCCGAACCAGCAGTAGAGTTGACGATTCAAAAGCTCTTGTTTACAAGTTTACAAAGATTAAATTAGGGTTATTATTAATAACGTATAGCCCAGGAAACTAAAGCCAAGCGAGACTATGCAATCCTTTCGTGGAAGTCGAGGGTTCAAATCCTGGGCAGGGACAAATTTTCCTGTTAATAACTTATTTCACGATTTTCAGTGAAGGAAAACATCGTGAGGAAAGCTGCATATCCCTAGAGAAACGGAAAGAGGATGCCTAAGCCCAGCAGTGGGATAGTGACAGGTCGCTACTTTACTTACTTGATTACAATTTGTAAATTAAGAATTCTCAATACTTTAAACATGCCTAAATTAACAAGTAAAATATTGCGACTTGAAACAATAAACCTTTTTTGTTTAAACAATTTAAATTCGATTCTATTCATGCAATCAAACTTTCACTTACATTTCGAAATACATTTGAATATATTGACATTTAGGGACACAAGGGTTATAAATATGTACGCAGATGTCGAAACAAAAAACTACAAAATGGTTTAACACAATATGTTAATATAGACGACGAACCGTGTAATAAAATATTTTAACGTGTAGTAGCTAGTACCTAAATATTAAATGTATATATATTTAAGCATCTTGCCGCCGTGTGGTATCCGGCTGAGTAGAATAAGTCAACCTCTTTCTTGCCGTGGTGTCGTAAAATGCGACTAAGGTAAGTTGACGTCAGGCAGGCGGTCCGGTCGTAAATACGTAGCCAAATAGTGTGACGACATGTTTGTAACATGTTGTGCCGACCCTAATTAGAATGGGACAAAGGCAGAAGGATGATGATATAATTAAGCATTATGCCTATTGTCATCCACGACTACATCTGCGCAAACTTAAGCGTTTCAGTACCCTCAATAAGGCATCGCGAAATCGGGAATTTCTTTACCTATGTTACCTCGGAATTGAAGTTTTCATTAAGCCAAATTTTATAAATATTGGTCCAATATTAACTAATAAATAAATATTGGACTAATATTTATGAAATACGTAATATTAACTAATAACTCATAACATAAAGACAGACATACTGATATTCATACTTTTAAATAGTATGAATTACCGACTATTTACGCGTTAATTGAGGGTATTTTAGCTCTAAAGTTTCTACAAATGAAGTATAACACGGATATAGCTTGGAAGGAAAGGTCTTATATCCACAAGTAATATATGAATAGAATTCTCTGGAATATCTATACTTATTATAAAACAAAGTCCCTAAAGGCTGTCTGTCTGTATGTATTAGATTTTGTCAAAATCGACTGCACGCATGCATTTTTGAACGGTTTTTACTAAAGGAATAGTATAATTATTATTCTCTCTGTTCTGATATTAAGTTAATATTACCCGATAATGGCTTTCACTTGAAGACAGTGGAGGTTGCGGAGCAACTTATAGGCTTTTATCCTAGAATTCACGCAGTATAAACTTTCTTGCACATTATTTATAGAAGCAGGTATTACTTCGCGGAATTCCATATTACAGAAACTAGAACAGAACTACTTTGCTATAATCCGCGCTGGTTAAGCGAATGCATGCAAAGCTAATGGGTATGAATCAAGCAAAATTCACGTACCTTACACATGCAGGACAAGTCACCGCATGCATCCCAAGACGCCTCCACCAGCAACAATGCACACAAACAATACACACAACCACCACCAAAATCTAAACGATCGTTTCGCCCCGAAACCGAAGTATCATCAGGAGGATAGGCTCCACGACAAAATCGTAATGCGATTCCTGACGTGATGTGAACTTTGCCTGCTTCATACACATTAGCTTTGCATACATTTGCTTAACCCGCGTGGATTATAGCAAAGTATTTCTGTTATAGTTTCTGTTTTTGACAAATTGATTTCCACACGAATGTAGCCCTAAACACAGCTAGTCTACAATAAATCATTCATTGCACCGCAACCAGGGTCGTGCATTATTTAGGCTTCTTCCAAGACGCCCTATAAATGAAAGGGTCCAAAATGTCGGCTAATCAATCGAAAAGGGCACGAGCCCTTATCGACGGCGACAAAGGGCTAAGAAGGGTAATTCATCAAGGGAAGGTCAGGAGGGACTTCCGTGAGCCCTTTTTGTAGGTGCCAAATTAATTACGGTGTCGATTTCCTAGCCCTGTAACGTTGTTATTTTCTTGTTTATTAACACGGGTTAATTGTGCTAACTCAACCCTATCGCTTAGTTAAGCTACCCAAAGATATACTTAAAGATGTTTTTTTCGAATTGTCATGAATGATGACGATGGTCCGTTAGCGCGTCCTTTCGTGAGTCGCGGGTTCCGTTCCCGCCGAGGGCCAAAATTTTCTATAAACAGAATCGCGGATTATAGCAAAGTAATTTTATTATTACTTTTGTATTATGGATCTCCGCAAAGTAACGCCTAATTCTATAAATTATTTTTCTATAAACAATTTGTTGTTATTTAAAAAATATATATATGCATGTATATATTTACCAGTCGTCTCTCACCCATAGCACAAGTATAAAGTTACTTTAGAGACAGACAGTCGTGTGTGTAATTGTCCAATATATTTATATAGGCATAGCTGTGATAGCCCAGCGGTGAGACCTTACGACTATTGAGAGGGGTCACGAGTTCACACCCCGGGCCTGCACCAGTGAGGTTGTCTATTAATACTTATGTGTCTAAGTGATAATTGCAATTTATCACACGCTTTTCGGTAAAGGAACATATCGTGAGGAAACCTGTATATCTCTAGACAATTCTGAGGTTGCATAATGTGGTTACATAACCCCAGAATTCTAACCTAACCTAACCTACCAACGCGCATTGGAGCAGCGTGGTAGCTCTTAGTTCCAACCCTTCCCTCTAAAAACGGAGAAAGGAGGCCTATAGCTAGCAGTGGGAGGTTGTAAGAGGCTGTTACTTTACTATTAGTAAAGACCCCTAACAGCCACATCGACGTCACTGTTCATTGAATTAATATTGTTATTGAGCACCTCACCAGTTTTATTCATAGCCTGCCAAAATTGAAGGATTCACAAGATTTTCGTATTAATTAATGTCGAAAGAATTAATTAAATATATATACCAAACAAGCTGTGCATAGCCTAGCGGTGAGACCGTGCGACTCTCTAGAGAAGACATAGATTCAAACCCCGGGCAGGCACCAATGAGTTTTTCTATTAAAACTTATGCGTCTAATTAATAATTGCATTGTGTGATAAATTCACACGCTTTTCGGTGAAGGAAAACATCGTGAGGAAACCTGCATATCTCTAGAGAATTCTAGGGATATGTGTAACCTACCAATCCGCATTGGAGCAGCGTGGTAGGTCTTAGCTCCAATCCTTCTCTCCATTAACGAAGAGAGGAGGCCTTAGCCCAGCAGTGGGCATAGTAACAGGCTGTTACTTTACTTTACTTTTTACTATATACCAAACAAAATTGTTCTAAAATATTTTTGGACAACAAAATACACATAATTGTAAATTTGTGCGTGGCCGGGGCAAAATAAATCCAACCACAATTTTAGCCAACTAATTTTCGCATTGTTTGCTAAAACTGCTTTGCTTAATTTTACATATTCATTAGGGGCATCGAAATTATTGTAGCGCAAATATTTGCCAATCTCGGGATCTAGTCGACCAATAAGCTTTTAACGAAAAGTTTGTCTACATTTAATTAAAAATATTTCCGTATCAGGCGTCAAAAGTGTGTCTGTTACGCTTTGGTACCAATCTACTAGATCAATAATGATGAGATTTGGTAAAAATTTACCATCACCATCATCCTGTCCTTATCCCACTCTAAGTGGGATCGGAACAACATGTTGTCACATGATGTGGCTACGTATTTTACGACCGGCTGCTTGCCTGACATCAACTTACCTTAGTCGCCTTTTAAAACACCTCGCTAAGAAATGAGGGTGGTCTATTCTACTAAGCCGGATACCACACGGCGGAGTAAATTATTGATAGAAATTTACCAAACTCTTTTAATCAAGCAATTTATAACTGGAGAAACAGCAAATGAAATTTGACTACTTCTGATTCCGACATTGTTTTTATCACTACAAAAAGTAATAATATAGAAGAAATTTTGGTCTCACCCAAATAAATTAAGTGGAAAATTTTAAACTGACCGTACTATTAGGGCCTTAATTTAGCTAATTCATTAGTGGTTTTCGAACTATTTAAAACAAATGCGGACGATGCTGGGACATAGTCGGCCGAATAACGTTCAAAGGTCCATGGGGTCAAATGGAAAACGGGAACGATATTATCAAATGTCGCTTTTGGCTCGGTGGCCGGTCGTGACTTACCTTACACGTTCGGTATAAGCTGCAATTCATAAGTGACTAGCGATTTCATTATATTGGCTTATATCTATACATAAGAAAAGAAAAGAAACTCTTTATTACACACAACATTAAATACATAAAAGAAACAAACAAAATTAAAATAAAATGTGTAAAATGCGGCCTAATCAATGTAAGTGATCTCTAACAGGCAACCCATATGTGTAAGGACATCATTACATAGAAGTGTACATAGTTGGTGGTTGAGTGTGACTAAAAAGACGACAGAATAAATAAATTTACATAATGAGTAGTACGTATTATAAAACATAATCTTCAAAAGTTGTATGTCTGTTTATCAACGATTTTCTCAATTCTAATTCAAAAAATCTTGAGTGAAAGTGAAACTTTGAAACTTGAACTTTGAAAATGAAACTTTTGAGGAAGGTTTAAGTTAGTTAAAAATTATAGCTTAATGTAAATAGACTCTGTGACACACTGATCTCTACGTGGGCGAAGCCGCTGGCACAGCTAGGTCATCTAATAAGACATATTTTACAAATGAACTTTTAATCAAATTAAAAAAAAACAATTGCAAAAAATTGAAATGTAAATTAAATGGGCTCTTTATAGAAAAAAAAATTGCAAGATTTAGGTGGTATGGATATATAATGAGGAGGGAAGAAAATAATGCGACCAAACGATCGTTAAATATGAATGTAGATGACATGTGACTAGAGGGAGGCTTAAAAAGAGATGGTTGGATTATGTGTAGTATGACATCCATATTAGAGGAGTAGGTACAGATAGGAGGTAATGGAAAAATGAAAAACATGTTGTGCTGACCCCACTTAGACTGGAATAAGTTTAGGAGACTAAAACTTTTTATTCTTATTAAATATCAACGCCTCCATTGATAATTCAGCAATTTGCTAATTGTGAATTTTTAATGTTAAATTTATGTTCGTTATGTGGATGCTCTTTTTTTAAAGGCATCTTAATCTCAGGCAATTGTGACTAAGTGTTAAATAGCTACAAAGCTCTCAAACCTAAATCTTACTAACCTAGCTTGAAAAACTATTTTACGAGTTGTGTGTTAAATATCATTTCATCATTAATAAATTATCTTTAACATTTTAATTAAAAAGTAAATAAAGTTGTAGAAGTAAAAACGGTCTGTTAATATCAGGTTTCCAGATATGCAGGTTTCCTCACGATGTTTTCCTTTACCGAAAAGCGTGTGATAGATTGCAAATATTAATTAGACACATAAGTTTTAATAGTAAAACTCATTGGTGCCTGCCCGGGTTTGAACCCATGTTCGTCTCTAAAGAGTCGCACGGTCTCACCACTGGGCTATCACAGCTTATTTAGCATTTTAATTATGCGCTATCATATGCAGAATCATATCGCGCATGCGCGAGGTCGAACCGCTTGGCCGCCATGTACCCGCGCCTGCGCGCCGATTTCAGTCCGCCGGTCGCTTCCAACACAGCAAAACTACAATTATTATTTTGTTGTGTTATCGCTTCCGCTTGTCACATAGACCATTCTTCCAAATAGCTTGGACAAAGGAGTGGGCGAAGAATGATGCGAACGGCTTTACAATTGTTAATTTAAGAATGGATACTGTTTGTTTTGGCTTTAATGAGCGCGGAGATATGCATCTTGATTGAAAATTCAGCTCGGAACAAGCGATAATGGCCTAATATTGCACATTATAATGTTGTTATAATAATAAAATGGTTATAATAAGCTGTCACGATCTTGGCATAATAGTTATGGTTTATTTATCTATCAATGCAATTCTATGGATTATTATGGTGTAATTCATGTTCAGTTTGAGAATAAGCATTACAATGAAATAATTTAGATAGACTTTCCACTTTGTATCGTAACTTGAAAACATTAATCTGTTTTAATTAATTATTAACTAATTTATGTAAGTAGTCGTTACTTTGCAGAGATCCATAATACAAAAGTAATAAAAAAAATTGTTATAAGTTTAATCCACAATTATTTTATTATTATGTGCATTAACGTATTAACCACCTTGTGGTATTCGGCTGAGTAAAATAGACCACTCTGATTTCTTACCAAGTTGTCGTAAACGGCGACTAAGGTAATTAGAATTCAGGCAGGCGGCTGGTCAACATGTTGTTGCACGATTTGGCATAGAGTGCAGGCGAATGATGATGATGAGTAGTGGACTAAATAGTTGATAAATTACGTAGAGGCTGTTTGTACAGAGGCACATAGTCATTTAAATAAAGATAAAAAAAGACAGTTAAATGAAGTCTTTTATTGTATTAAGGATTGCATAAATGTAAAACAGGCTCGGATTTAAATATTCTCCGAGCTTAAACAACAAAGCAATACAGAAATTAAGTTGTGAGATGACTTACGAAAGAATTTATAGAATTAGGCGTTACTTTGCGGAGATCCATAATACAAAAGTAATAATAAAATTATTTTGCTATAATCCGCGATACAGTAAATAGAAAAAATATATAGTGCTAAATGTATCGTGGACTATACGTTTTTTCCTACCCGAAAGAGGGACAGTCCCTCTTTCGGAAAAGAATTTTAACAATGAAAAGCAAATAATCAAGCAGATGGCGCATTCCAATGGCTACGATGAGCAATTAGTACAAAATATTTTAAAAAACAAACAGAAGTTGCAATTGGCAAAACACTTCTATGCGGTGCCACATAACAAAGATAATAAGTACAAAGCCAGTTTGACCTATTTTGGAACATTGTCAGAACGAATTTTAGCTATATTCAAAACAAAGTCAAATATAAAATTAGGTTTTAAAAGTAATAACTCTTTAAAAAATATATTATGCAATAATAAAGATAAATTAGAAAGCCCGAAAAAGAGTGGTGTTTACAAAATAAAATGTCCTGAATGCAATGATACATATGTGGGTCAGACTGGTCGTAATTTCGAAACCCGTTTTAAAGAACATATGGCCGCTTTCAGGAATAATAAGCCACTAAATTCACATTTCGCGAAACATTTGTTAGAAAGCGGTCATAAAGTTCCTAATGACCATTGTTTCGAAATACTGCACACCTGTGAAAAAAGCTTAAAATTGAATATTTTGGAACAATTAGAAATCATTAAGCATAACAATGGCACCCTCATTAACGATCAGATAAATGTTTCAAGTTCAAGCTTGTTGCACGTGTTCAGAGGTAAAGGTGGGGATGAACCGATTACTATATAACAATGCTTGTTAGCATAACGCTTCGCTTTGCGATTTTGTCGTGGAGTCTATCTCCTGATGATGCTTCGGTTGCGGGGCGAAACGATTGTTGAGTTTGTGATAGTGAACCTGTGTAGTGCTTGTGTATTGTGGTGGAAGTGGTGGAGGTTTGTGCATGTGTTTTTACGAATCCTGCATGTAACGGGTAGGAAAAAACGTATAGTCCACGATACATTTAGCACTATATATTTTTTCTATTTACTGTATCGCGGATTATAGCAAAATAATTTTATTATTACTTTTGACTTACGAAAGCCTAGTTTCGTACTAGTTCTTCTCGTAAAGAGCAATTTTTGCGATTCAGCACTAGAGTTGACGATTTAAAAATCCTTTTTCACAAGTTTATTGAGTTCAAAATATTTTTAATTTAAATTTGAATTTAAAAAACACCCATAATCATGTTGTTCATTGTTAGATAATATACAGACACCGGCTATACTCACGTCCCGTTCGCTCAGTTCTCGCGGCGATAAAGTAAAATTTTCATTGTTTTTAAAATGTATTCTGCTATTCGGAGCGGAGACAAATCCAACGAATCAAAAACCATGAAAATTGGTCCAGCAGATCTCGAGTAATAAGTGTTGTAACAAACCCGACTTTGTTTTATATATGTAGATGAATACTACTCACGATAGTTTAAATTTAAAAATTGATCATTCTTCATGACTCAATCAGCGAAGACACTGAATCAGACGTGTTTTCTATGCGGCCGTTATTTTTCTGCTCAGATTCTATAAGTACTACTGTAATAACATGTGATGCAATTGCCCGGGATGTTAACTATGAAAAACCATTGGCAACCACAGCGCCATATCGCCGCCGAAGTCATTAACATAACATCATGTCATGTCACTTTTATCTATGTTAAGAACAAAGCAATCGGTACGTATGTTTACGATCCTACCCTTCCTGATGCGATAGAGATAAAAACGAGATGTTTACCACACGCAGCACAATCGTATATCGTCTAATGATCAAGAGCAGCGATTTTGGTAGATAAGATTGCCCACCAACACACAAGGGACTAATATTTAGGAAGATATGTTAGGCGCTGTACCTGTATAATAGACAAAGTAAGGACCCGACATAAGTTTGCAGCTTTGCGCCTTGCACGTAGGTCTTTTATGGGTTTGGGTATAAGATTCTAGAAGAAAACTGCGCAATGAATTTAGCTTTGACATTACAGCAATTTGAAAACACTTGTTAAAAGAGGCTAATACAGAAAGCCTTCTACATTATTGAGGATTACTTAGATGATAAGAATGCGTACATAGCTACTCTTCGACCCTGTACAAAACAGTAATGTTGAAATAACTAGTAATAAGAATTATGTTTTGAAGGGAGGAACCGCCGAGTTTCGTGCTGGCTCTTCTCGGTAGGAACAGCTTTCAAAAATTTACGTCGGCTCATATGCTTTTGACGCACTTATAAATTGATAATTGCAATGGTAGTTATGACAATCCGTCCATATGGTGCACACTTCACATAAAGGAGAACTTATCGTTCATTTGTTTGTTCAAGTCCTTTGATCACACGGGATGCTGACGAATTTTAGTGTCTTGTTTTCCGTTATTCTAAGAGTCCTTGCATTCTTTACATAGATCACATAAATTATCGTCTATTTATAACATCAATGCTAAAACAAATAGTTTTGAAATTGCTATTTACGCGATCTTATTGCGATTAGTATTGCTATTTAACTCTTGCTTTTCTTCTATAATCGAACTAATTAATCAACTCAAATTAATTTTCTGAACTAGCAGTGGAGTTGACGATTTAAAAACACGTTTAATTATATACCTGCACAGTTGAAATTAAAAAAATCGTCATGTCATTACCCGAATTTTAAAATGGCCCATCATCATCCTCTTGCCCTTATCCCACTCTAAGTAGAAACGGCACGACATGTTACAAACATGTTGTCACATGATTTGGCTCCGTATTTTACGACCGGCCGCCCGCCTGACGTCAACTTACCTTAGTCGTATTTTACGACCCCTCGGTAAGAAAGAGGGTGGTCTATTCTACTCAACCGGATGTCACACAGTGGGTCAACTTACCTTATTCGCCTTTTACGACACCTCGGTAAGAAGTGAGGATGGTCTATTCTACTCAGCCGGATACTACACGACGGGTCGACTTACCTTAGTCGCCTTTTACGACACCTCGGTAAGAAATAAGGGGGTATATTCTACTCTGCCGGATATAACACGGCGGATTCTAAAATGGCCCATTTCCCTGAATTCATGAATAAAAACCACGCGTTTTTTACGAAGAAAAACAACTCATGCTAAAAAATAAAAGAGCTCATAAATAAGATCCCCGGATGGGCTTGAAACTAATCGGGCTAACCCGATAAATTAGACGTGAGTAAAGCCGGTATCTATATATTAACTATGAATACTACTCACGATAGTTTATTAAAAAAAAAACATTATAAGAAAATTGAAACACGATGGGAGTTTCTCAAAACTTGAGTTTATGATGATCTTAAAAAATATTAAATAATTAATAAAATATAGTGCACTGTCTTACAAAGTATTTTTATATTTATAACGTTGTTGTTAGGAAAGCTTTAATTGAAATTGCAAACAGCTAAACAATAATGTTTTGTCTCGTAGAAATATTTTTTCTATTTAAAGAAAAGAAATTATTTATTCAAAGAGTGAACGTCGAGTTTCTTGCTGCTAACAACATTCAGCGATTGGAACGTACTTGCAAAAGCTTATTTCAATAAATAATATTTTGAATAGAAGTAATGAGAATATTACACCTGCCACCAATAACACAACAATACACAAACACTGCCCATATTCACTACCACAATTGCAACAATCGTTTCGGCAGTAATAGAAGTGTCGTCAAGAGATAGACTCCACGATAATATCGGAAAGGTTTTGCGATTTCGTCGTGTAGCGGGTGAGTGAGAATTTCGTTTGTATCCGGTATGAGAACGGATAGTACACTCTAAATTAAGTATTACATATTTTCTTTTATCGCGGATTATATCAAAATAATATTTTTAGTACTTTTGTATCATGGACCTCCGTAAAGTAAAGCCTAATTCTATAAATTATGAATAATTTGAACTTGAACTCCAGAACGACCAGAAAGCAACTGAATAAATCTTCTTATTCGCTGCATGCTTCGTCAGCTGCTATGACTTGCGACGTTCCGACACTCTCCCATTCGGTGTCTTAGTTTATCTCATGCAGTATAACAATATATTGTTACAAAAATGCTAAAATGAGTCTTACTATTTAGGAAATAAAGTTCCTATTCACTTGACGTATCTGATTTTTGTTCTTTGCGAATTACAATATTTACCCGTAAGTAGAATTAGGAAATAATAAAGAAATAGGATTTCTATTTCGACAAGATTACTGTATGTATAAGTTGCTGTATTTAGCATCTCGTGGTTTCAATTCGAATAGTGATCAGCTAAAAATCCTGAAGCGAAAATAGTGTTACTATAGCGACCTCCTTACTGGACTAAGCACCTGATCTACATGTACGTTCTTGTTTGTACTGCATGCTAAAATAAAGTTTCTAAACGAATCTAAAGGTATTTACTTCAAATACCTCATAAGCTATGATGGCCCAGCAGTGAGACCTTTAGACTCTTTCTAAGGATCACGGGTTCAAGTCTCAGGCAGGCACTAACGAGTTTTTCTGTTAAAACTTATGTGTCTACTTAATAATTGCAATTGATTACACGCTTTTCGGTGAAGGAAAACATCGTGAGGAAACCTCCGTATCTCTAAAGAGTTAGGATATGTGTAAGCTGCCAAATCCGCGCTGGAGGAGCGTGATAGATCTTAGTTCCAATCCTTCTCTCCAAAAAAAGGAGAGAGACCTATGCCCAGCAGTGGGATAGTAACAGGCCGGTACTATACAGTTATGCCAACCCTAAAAGTTAATTTCCTCTTTCTCTCCAGTTCGTTATAGCTCACCATATCCAAAAAAAGTTCAGATATTTCATCCAAGCGTTATCTATCTGTGAGTAACGTTACAGTTTAATAGGTTTACATTACAGAACTTCTATCTTGCCTTTGATCACATCCGAAGTAATTGCCATTAAAAACAAATGTATCATATATCACCCGCTGGGCGGCGCCGTTGCACGGACAAACAAGCAGACGGTACAAAATCATAAAACCACCTGCGCGATGAATTTGTTATACTATGACGACAGGTGAATCAGATAAGATGAAACTTATAGAATAAGACTGTGTACGCACAAATTTGTTTATTTAGGAAAAATGTTTACAATTTTTTTTTATAATTTACTAGCTCTGCTTGCGGCTTCGCCTGTATGGAAAACATTGTATTTAATTGAAGTTTTAAACATTAAAGTAGTTAATGCTATTTTTTTCTTTCTTTTTTATATTATTATGTATGTACAGTAAAGAAATAAATAAATAAACCATAAGAGATAGAGACAAGCTTTCGTGAATTTTTTGCGTAGTATTACTCGTTTATTACTTTCTAGTACATTACTTTAATGTATCTCAGTTGGATTGCTCAGCGCACGCGCGAGTTTTTCATATAATTGTGAGGTAATGATCAAAAAGCACTTGTTTCCAAGTTCACTTGAATCTATACTTATTAAAAAACAAAGTCACAAAAAGCTGTCTGTCTGTATATAATCGATTTTCTCAAAATGTACTGAACGGTATTTCTACGGTTTTCACCAAATGATAGCGATATACTTCCAGATGGTTTAGGTAAATAGCACATATCGCTATTATGTAAATTGTGTTGAAGAGATCGGGCAGTTGTTGAAAAAACTTTCTTGCTGGGAGCTTTAGTCGTGTGCGCTGCGTAAAGCAGCAGCGATACGCTAAAGTAATGTACTAGAGAATTGTAGGTCTATAAAAATACTACAAAAAGTCCGCAATAGCATGTTCCTGTCTCTTACGGTTAACTCACAATAACTATTGTTATGTTAAAAATTTCAATTCTGGATAAATCTTGTGACACACTGATTGATGACGAAGCCGTTGTTGGCACAGCTTGTAAATAATATTTTTAATTTTAATTAATTGACAGATACTGTTAGTTCTTACAGCGAGTAAATGTCGCAGAATCATCGCCAAGTAGGAGCTAGTAGAACACAAAAGCTCTACTTATATCGCTAAAAGTGCTAAATATGCCTTCTATGAGGCAGGACCTCGATACGTTAACCAGAATGAAATCTTTAAACTTTTAAACAATATTAGTGATACGAATGAATTTAAACCAAGTTTGTTTTTGTGTCCTGCAGATCTGGAAGGAATCTACGCATTATTTTAGATTTACAATTGATTTGACCAAAAATTTAATAGTGCTCCTACAAATTGCTAAAGTTTTAAAGCGGTAAAACAAACACTCACACACAACCCTTCGCCTTTTAACATAAGAAAGATAAAAAATAAAAAAAAGTTTAAAACATCTTGCTATGAATACACCCTTAGGCGATCAATACTGATAAAAATTTTGACTTTTATTATGACGAGGGTAAATTTGGAGCGGATTTGGGTCCAGGTTATTAAAACTGATTAATTTTCTTTGAGTGAAAATGATTCATTTGGAAGTCAATTTTAATTAGAAGCTTGCAGATAAAGAAAATAATATATTTTTATAATTTAAAAGGAAAAATTTTCTAATTTTAAGAAATGTTAATATTTCTTTAAGTAAACAAATATTTAATATAGATGAAAGAAACGGAATAATAAAATTATTTGCGCAATAAATTGGTTTTTTTCGATGATAGCGTTTTTACAAGACGGCTGAAAACAGAAGCATCGTTGAGGGTAATGCGGACATATTTATGATTGATCTGTTGCTGGATTATGAGGCAAGTAAAAAACTGAAAATATTTAAGGTTGTAAACAATTTTAAATCCATTAATAAAGCTCGTAAGCAATTTTAAAGTATAACTAAGCTTTACATTTCCAAAGTTTTCTAATTTTTTGACAAAACTTTGTTTTTAACACTAATTGTTGTAAGCAAACTAACTTAGACATCTGTCTTAGACTTAATCGTAGGTATGCAAAAACGCAATTCATATAAATAATACTTTGATGGATTCCATAGTACAGAAGTTCTCTCCACGACAAACGATCGCAGATATTGTTGTAGTGAGTGTGTGTAGTGCGTGTGAGTGTGAATTTTAGACCCTTATACTCAAACCCACAAACGACTTATTTACTTTGCGCAAAGCAGGAACCACAAGCTTAAGTCGGTTCCTACTTTGTCTATTATATACATCGCCAATCTTTTCTTAATTATATATATTCTTATGCACAAACATTAAATTATACTGTGAAACCAAAGTACGAATACCTATTTCCTCAAACTTGTCTCGCAGGGTATCACGCGGATTTAAATTGTAAATGCCACATAAGGCTCTTTTTTGTAATAAAAAATTCTATCAATATCTGCGCATTTACCCCATAACCATATTTCATAATACATAATGCTATGGAAGTAAGCAAAATAAACAATATATTTTATATAGAGATATAATAACGAAATTATAATAATATACTATGATATTGCATAACATAATTACGATTAATTAATTAACAAAATAACGAAGGGATAGAATCCCTTTACGATTTAAAGACAATTATTTTTATAGTATCTTTAACAACCCATCGATCAAGAAAGCATTTAACATGCTAATAATGAAAAAGGTTAAAAGAAAACTTCGTATATCTGATGGGTAATAAAGCGGTAATTACGACGTTAACGGGCGGGCCTTAATGAAGCTGTCCCATATACCGAAGATCGACATCTGCGATACGTGGCAAGTCGTTAAATTGTGAAAAATTAAAAGACTCATACCTAAACGATCTACTATTCAATAATCAGTTAAATCTACATCCATAAATTACTAATATTATCTTTTGCGCCACCGTCATAGAGTCAATCGTTTGGCTTATCGTTTATCATGCATTCCCGCATATCTGCATATTTTTCCAGACTCCTAAGATCTGCTTAATTTGAAAAAAAAAGAGTGAATAGGCACCAGATAGGTCGCTGACTATGGGCCTCATAAGATAGCTCAGAGTCGCTTAGGGAGCGGGCTATGCTCGGAGTATCTCTACGTTTCTATTTACCTCTTCAGATCAGAAATGAGGAGATCCGTAAAAGAACCAGAGTCACCGGTATAGCTCAGTGTCGCGAAGCTGAAGTGGCGATGTACGGGGCAGTATCTCCGCATAGTGCGGAGAACCGCGTTGGGGGTCTTAAGGTGTTGGAATGGTGACCCTGAACAGGAAAATGCAGGGTTACTAGACCCCCTACGAGATGGATTGACGACCACAAAAAGGTCGCGGGGAGCCGCTGGATTGAAGCGGCACAAAATCTTGTGTTGTGGAGATCTCATGAAGACTTATATCCAGCAGTGAAGAAGGCACTATAGTGGCAAGCTCAGTCCACTTTAGGCTGCATCCTTTGCTTTCCATTAGGCGAGATCGGAGCCAGACGCTACCGCCTTGATTATAAGATCTACTCCTGAAGATGCAAAAGCGAAAGTATGCTTCTATAAATCATTTATGCATCGAGAGTTATATACTTGTGCCATTTGCAGTTCAAACCCGGCCATGAGGTCAAAGTGTGAAAAAATATCCGTTTTAACACCTCCTTTAATTGCCTCTTCAAGTGACAAGAGGGCTCCTTTTTCGCACAAAGAATCAGCTTAGCGTGGCTTTCTTGAGGTCATTCCACGTGACATAAGTTGTATAGTATCATACTAGCGAGCAAGTAATTTAAGAGACACATAACTTGTACAATTTCATTTTAAATAAGGATTATTAAAATTGTTTTAACATTAATATTATTTTGCTATTTTGCATTTGCTAAGAAAATCTAATTAATATAAATAACAATAGGTAATGCTAAGTGTATGAAGTAAAAACCGTTCTGATACCTTACATATGCAGAACTAGTTAACGCCCGTATCACAAAATACCACCACTACAATCAACACACGACACAAGCACTACACACAATCACTAGGACAATCTCAGCAATAGTTTCGCCCAATTAAAGATTTCCGCAATTCCTTTATGTGTTTTTCTATTACGAGCGGAATTTCTCTTGGAGAGAACGATTAAGGGTTAAAACCTAGCACACTACTGCATTTTGGATCAGTGAGTACCACGTATACCAACCTTTATTATCCTTCGCCCTACACCTACTCATGAATAAGTCAATTAAAAGATTTGAACCTATGAACTTATGCATGGGCCACAAGTTTTCATAGTTCAACTATCGTGCTTTTGATGTAAAATAAAACTTTCATATTATAAGACACAAATATCACTTACATCGCACAAAACGATAGCCGTCAACTTTACTGCCCTGGACAGGCGCACGTATTACGTGCTTTATTACAGCCAATTTGGCCGTGTTGCTGTGTCCCGTATGGCATTATAAAGTGGCCTTTATCTAAATACTTAATTGCACGTAGGCGGGCAACACTGCCATCTTCACCTTAACAAAGCGTATTTATCGAGCTCACGGAGTAAAGGTACGTTCAAACAATCCGCGTTTAAGTTTTCTTTTTGTGGCACTACCAGAGAAGCAGATTTAAAACTGTTTTGAGAGTTGTTTTTTATTAATATAAAACAGCCTATAAAGAAATATTTGAATAACTTAACAAAGTGTATTTATCGAGCTCACGAATTAAAGATACGTTCAACAATCCGCGTTTAAGTTTTTGTGGTACTAACGGAGAAGTTAACAATACGGACATCATAGTTCTTTCTTGTCAATGTTAAGCTGATAAAAAATATTTAAATTTAATCAGAATTTGCGCTGATCATCATTATCTTCCTGCCCTTATTCCACTATAAGCGTGGTCGACACAACATGTTTAAACATGTCAAATTATTTGGCTACGTATTTTACGACCGGCCGCCTGCCTGACGTCAACTTACCTTAGTCGCCTTTTACGACACCTCGGTAAGAAATGAGGGTGGTCTATTCTACTCAGCCGGATACCTTACGGCGGAATTTGCGCTGAAAGAATTACTATTAATAATTAAGAGTTATTAAACGTTGATTTTTTTATTAAATAATTAATATTAAGAAAAATAGTGAAAGTGCTTTGTGATCGCTTTCGAGAGTATTGCGGTTGCAATTGGCAGATCCCTCAGAATTTTTATTTTATAGACAAATACCAACATAATACTGTTATAATTATAACGCAGAAAACCACTCGAAACATGTATGACAATATTTATTACGCGGGTAACCGTGCGGATTATACGCTTATATAAATATAGAACTCTAAATTGACTTAAAGCAACCCTTGTGTAAAATTCTTTTTTATACCAATAATTTAATAAAAAAAACATGCGCGCAATAAATATTTATATTTATTATGTGCGTCACTGCTAACGAAATCTGTCAGTTTACATCGAAGTTGGGTAGGAGTCTTGTTTATCGGACGCTCGCTGGAGTTAGGTCCCCGAGCTCGCGGATGCATCTGGTGCTCCTGATGCATCGATTAGCGGAGGGAGAGGCCACTGCTTAGAAAGGCCCCGACCCGGAGGTGGCGCTCTCCGGGGTACAGAGCTGCTGCTGGCGGGGATGGGGGCAATGTGTACAACGGTACCCTGTCCCCGCCACTAGCAGTGTAGAGGAGCACTGTCAGGTTTTTAGTCGGTGCTAGTCTGACATACCCACCGCTCGTCCCCGTCGGGCAGTGATGACCCATAACGGGTTTTCCTGACATAAAAAAGGGGTAAAAAAGGGGTAGTCATCTTCAGTAGGACAGAAACAGGTTGTCAACGTAATTTACTGCCTAGAACCATTACTGAAAGCCGTCTCGAGCTAACACGACTTTTACAGCTAATACAAATGTATGTCACAGAAATGAATCTAATTATTTGCAACAAAAAAAACAATCAAATTACATTACAAAATACAACAAAAACCTACTTTTCGATCAAAACAGAAAACAGTTCGTAAATATTCTTTAAGATTCCCAACAACGTTTTATTGTAAGCTCCTAGCGTTTCAGTCGCTTGTGATGTGCCCGCTTTCTGTTTGTGCTAAGTTGGGCCCAATCAGGGTGAACAAGGCCTTAACTGCAAACAAATCGGTTTTAAACAGTTAATGAGCTCGTTATTTGTCGATCGCAGCAGACGATGACGGGGCGGGAACGTTGGCCTTCCAATAAATAAGCTCAGACAATATTTTCAAAGCAGTACGAGATGATTTCTCTTTATTTGTATGACTTGAAAGTAATACGCGCGTCGGATTAACCAATGTAGGAACAAAACCCACAATAAAATAAATACTGATCGAGCGGCTCATTTTTAAATTTCACTAGCTAAAGTAATAATAAAATCGCAAAGCTTTGCGATTTTGTCGTGGAGTCTATCTCCTGATGATGCTTCGGTTGCGGGGCGAAACGATTGTTGAGTTTGTGATAGTGAACGTGTGTAGTGCTTGTGTATTGTGGTGGCAGTGGTGGAGGTTTGTGCATGTGTTTTTACGAATCCTGCATGTATCGGGTATGAAAAAACGGATAGTCCACTATACATTTAGCACTATATATATTTTCTATTTACTGTATCGCGGATTATAGCAAAATAATTTTATTATTACTTTTGTATAATAATTGCATTTATAGTATCAATAGTACGAATATGATTAATATTTCTGATCTATCATTAAAATGACTCCTATAACCTTTATAATAATTATATACAAAATTATGAAATCATCTTGACGGATACATTATGCATCATTTATTTTTTAGAATCTAAATGAATTGACTTCTATATGGTTATTTAATGATTACTGGGCGAATTTTCACTCCTCAAACTTATTCCATTAATTAAAATAACCTATTATAAAAACCTGTGCATGTTCATAAATTTAAACGAATTTTCAGTCGAAACCACTAGAGTAATATGAGAAAATAATTCGCCTCGCATCAGGTCGTAAATTGGCTCTGTAATTTTTAAAACACGATCCTGAATTCGCCCGACGCCTTATTGACCCTTAGCCATTGTCAGAAAAACATGCATTACGATTAAATTAATTAACACAATAATATCCATACTAAAATTATAAATCCGAAACTCTTTATGCTTTGAAAGGTGAAATTAAATTGATGAAATTTGGCACCATTAAACCCTGATAAAAAACCCCTGAGTTTCTTTAGGAAACAGGGAAACAGATATTACATTTTATAAAAATTGCTCTTCTCGGTAGAAACAGCTTTCCGAATCAGCAGTAAAGTTATCAATTAAAGTCTTTTTTATTTTCTTACAACTTTACTTGACTCAAGAATTATCTGAATTTAAATTTAGTCTCACGTGAAAAATTGCGAGTTCTATTTAGTGTTTATATAAATTGGTGTCACAGTTTTCTCCAATTAGCTTTAATGATCCTATAAAGCCTACAACCAAAGTCTCTTAATCGTTCTAATCAGAAATCAAACAATTTAAATGCAAAGTGGACTAATTTGCCCGCATCTGAGTACACCGAGCGAATTTTAAACGAGAAATTGTCATCGAAACAAAGTTTCAGTAACGTAATTTACTCTTGTCTATTCAGATTTTCGTGGTAACCGATAAAGTTTCGTGGTTAATTTTATGGGTAAATACCAATAAAATTAAGGTTTCAAATCCAAATTATTCCTTTTTTATTTTATTTTTAAATTTGACTTTAATAAGCTTTTTCGAATCGTGAAATTTTAATGAAGCTATCAAAGATAATAATTTTCAATTTTACAATACAAAATAATTTACTAAGCGATATACTTTTTTCAAACACATCTTATAATTTAAGAATAAGATTGTCTTTATTAATAAAATTGCACTACTATGGATTTCAACAGTGTACTTATAAAACGGATCAAAACGTTTACAGTTCATAGCAGTGCAATGCTATAAAATGATAGTTACTAGGCTTTAGTTGAGCTGGGAAGCCCACCACTAATTTTCAGTAGCAGCCAAAAACTAATACTAATACTAATGTTTTAAAATGTAATGAATATATACCGGATCTTAACTACGTCCTAACATAAACACTATAACTTCCATCCATAATATAGGTACTCAACAATATATAAGACCACCATAGAAACTTTCATTGTGACCCCTACTATTTTAATATAACCATATCTATCTCTGTACTTATTTATTTAAGGTGATTTTCTTATCGAGCTTTCTTAGTTCTTTTTGTAGATGAATATTATGTTTTAGTTGTAACAATTTTTACAGCTTCACTATTTGGAACGGACAAACGTAGAATAATCGTTAAGGGTTGAAACTGCTTACTTCAGCGTACATAAATTGTACTACTACTACTGTATTGTAAGATTGTAAGGGTGCATCTGTACTTTAATTATTTACTCTGTAGAACGTAAAACAAGCTCAACATGGTCTTAAACATTGGGACGTTGAAAACGATAAAGCACATTTAAAAAATCGAACATTTCAATCTCGGCCCCACGCACCTTCTCAGAAACGCCCCAAACACCAAACGCCCGAAGCTATAAATCCGTATACCCCATAATTACTCGCCGGTATTCATTAATAATGCATAACTCGATCAAATGCCGTATTGAGAGCTATTCACATGGCTATGACATGTATTATATGGTCCAGTGGATTATCATATATGATTTTATAACAAATTTCTTTCTTTCTATATCTCTATTTCACTCTATTTTTCACTTTTAACCTATGGAAATCCACTTATAGATAGGTGTTTTTCAATTCATTTTGAATTTTGAGATAACAGTGCTGTCGCTCCCTGATACTTTTAACATTTTATTTAATCTTTGGGTGGTACGCTCACCAGAAATCACCAACACTGAACATTGGAAAATTTTGGTACCTACTAGTTTCGTACTTTAATATGAAAATATAAGAAATTTCGTTCCTATCACGCTACCAATACTGATATCGTTTTAATATTTTCTTAAATTTTAAGTCCGTGCCAAATTTAAATATGCTGCCATTCTAATGTTAACTTCAAGTTAAACACGATAAAACATTATTGTATATCAGAATGTTATCCTTCATTAAAATCCAAGCTATTTCTAACGCTGTATTTTCATTATTATGCTGACCAACTGAAAAATAAAAACAAATTATTTCCAACAGAATAATTTTTAGAGCCGCCGATGTGGAAATAACTTAAACCGATTACCCAACGCGGACAAAGCGGTATTATTTGATAAATTAAAAGCCTCACACGCATAATTGACTGAATAAATATTGATACAGTACTATATGTTTTCGAATAAACATTACATTTTATTACTTGAAACGAAACGTTAAACCAATTTTTAATAGTATCAAAAAGTAATAATTATACTTCAACTATATGTATTTTGTAATTCAAAACGTACATTTAGGTAATAATAAAATTTTTTGCCATAATCCGCGATAAACGATCTAGGATTTATCACAGATTATAGCAAAATAGTTTTATTATTACTTTTGTATTATGGATTTCCGCAAAGTAACGCCTAATTCTATAAATTATGTGCATTTAAGTTTTGAATGTAGGTTAATTTTGAAAGTGTTGTTTCATTTATCAAGTTATGTATGTAGGTTATATGAATATTTTATTTTTAGTAGTTTTAAAGTTTATCGCGAACAGGCAGAACAACAGACGAGCAGAAACTTAATTCAACTGCATATACATTTTACACATTTAACGAAAAATACATTGATTTCGAAATAATCCTTTTATCCAAGGTTTTTTCATTGGTTTCTTAAATGCGTCATCCATATTTTCTCTGCCCTGTTCCTTAAAATATTTTTTGTTAACATTGAAGGAAATCTTTGGCAAAACATTAAAAAAATGGTATTCAGATTAAGTTACAGAGATTCTGAATGAAAGTTTTTCCATGAAATTAAACTGCTAAATATTCATTTGAGTATCGCATATTTATTAGAACGCTTAGTAGGGGCCATAATTGATTCGCATTTAAAATGCTAATTACGTTCTTAGCTTGGCATCTACAGCGTGCTTTCTTCTAAGACAATGGAAGACACGATGTCGATTTTATCTTAACATTTCGTTGCCGAGGCACTCTCACACGTGATCAGGCATATATAATCTTCGAGAAATTTCAATCTGATAATGCATTGTATCGGCATTCTAACATATTCATATTCAAAATATTCTTTATTCAAAATAACTTTTACAATCAAATTGTAAAAGATACAAATTAATCATAAAGAAACTCTTGGCTAGATTGAGAAGATACCCGGGCGTTTACTCTTTTCAAAAATTATGCCTACAAGTCAAATAAGCTTACAATATTATTTAGTTGTTGCAATTGCGTTGCGTTACAAATCAAAGCTGTTTTTTCATATACATAATCTTCAATAAGCTTTATTTATAAGCTTTGTTACAGTGTACTTTTGATTGCTTTTTTGAACTTCAAGTCGAAATCATATATTTCTGTCTAGCTTTTATTAGTTTAATTCAGTTCTTGGTTTGGTTATTACGGACGTTCTTTATTTTTTATTATAAATTCGTATTTTGTTATTATACTCGTTCAGATTGTTTTTATTTTACATTGGTGAGCAGCAGAAGCATCGTATCGGGTGATTAGAACGATATATTTAAGAGAACACGAAATTACGGAAAGAAGGTAGTTAGTGAAAACCGAAATATGTCTTCTGAATATGAAAATAGTTTAACGTCCAGAAAGTAACATATGCTAGTTTAACGCGCCCTGTATTTAAATTCTTCCCAGATTCCTTTTCACACCAAAAATATCGCGAGTGAAATGTAACTAATGTTGAATCCTATGAAAGTATATTGAAAACGTATCTACACTTTCACAACCTTACGACCTTCGATGAACCTTTTCCTACCATTTAACAACAGCCAAATTTTCGCGAAATATATTTCTAAGTTACTTTCCCTTTCCATTGATTTGCATTAAGTGAAGCCAGACGAGGGTTACCATGGATGTGAATAAGACGGGAATCCCTAATTTTTCATCATTCTCCTGTCCTTACCCAATCTAAGTAGTCAGCACAAAATGTTGCAAACATGTTTATACATGTTTTGGCTGATTATTAGACGACCGACCGCCTGCCTGACGTCAACTTACCTAAGTCGCCTTTAACCTTAGGGCAGAAATGAGGGTGGTCTATTCTACTCAGCCGAATATCAGACGGGTCTACTTCCTTAGTCGCCGTTTACGACACCTCGGTAAGAAATAGGGTGGTCTATTATATATAGTCGGATACCACACAGCGGGTCAACTTATCTTAGTCGCCTGTTACGATACCTCGGAAAGAAGTGAGGATGGTCTATTGTACTTTGCTCTAATTATGATGAAAAATCAAAATTCCAAGCTAATGAAATATCTTTTCTATTTAAAAGTTGATTATTCATATATTTAGTTTACCAAAAATAGTACTTGAAGGTGATATGAAAAAAAGAAACTAAAGGCAAAGCCAATGCAAACTAATGATTAAATAAATCTTATGTAATTCGTACTTTAATTAAAAAAAAACTCCCTTGATATTATATTAAAAATAACCAACTTCTTTTTACAAAATTCTATTTCAAGATTTGATATAATATCGTAGAAGTACACTCTTATTATTTTTCTCAAAGATGCCAAAAGATGTATTACTTTAAAATAAATAGCGTTAACAAAAATTATCATGATTTATAGAAGCAGGCGTTACTTTGCGGAATTCCATATTACAAGCAATATAACAGAACTAACTACTTTGCTATAATCCGCACGGGTTAAGTGAATGCATGCAAAGCCAATGTGTATGAAGCAGGCAAAATCTACGCACCTTACACATGCAGGACCAGCCACCACATGCACCCCAAGGCGCAATTCACCAGCAACAACGAACACAAAAGCAGCACACACACCTACCACCACAATCTCGACGATCGTTTCGCCCCGAAACCGAAGCATCATCAGGAGGATAGGCTTCACGACAAAAAATTATCATTAAAACGATAATATTTTTAAAATAACTTATAAGCAAGAAATAATTACTTTACATTGTAAGTTAAATTATATCATCCAAAGATTTATCATCCAAAGATTTTCAGAGTCTTGGTCATCCTATTATAGACCAGGTAGGCCCATAATCCATAGAATTAGGGAAAGCCGATAACGGCCTATTTTAATTGCGAAAACCTCCGGGTTGAAGACCCTAGCTTAGTAGGGATAAAGGGCACTGTTTCATGTAAATACTGGCAACACGCGATTTCGCTTGCACCCTTTTCCTTAAACATGTTTGTATATTATAATGCGTCATAATGGAGTTATTTTTTATCATAACGACTTTTTTTAATAATTAAGAAATTAAATGGTAAGTTTTTAATACTTGGGGATACTTAAGGCGAGGTTTGATTGAAATAGGTCAATATTGCCAGTCTCACTTGCCCCTTGACAGCGAAACTGTCTATTACTACAGTTTTATTTATTTATTTATTTATGTATTAGATACACCAACGATGCAATATAAATGCATTAACCATTATACTTATATTAATTCTTATACTACTATATTTATCCATTAAAGGCGTATTCAGCATTGTGTTATAATGTTAGCTGTTAAATATATATTACAATTAGGTGCATCATCAAATAAAAGCATCAAGTCTAAATTGAATAAAAATTTGACAAAAAGTTAAAACTAAAACTATGTCGAAAAGTGTAGTAATAATCAAAATAAAAAGAAATTTGCCTAAAAAAATAATATATAACAATTAATTATATCGATATCACAAATGTCCGTACATGTATATTTTATTCCTAAAGCTAGTAAAAGTATCGTGAAAGATGTCAATGTCATGGTGGGTCATACTATTGTAAGTATTGCTAATTCTATTAATAGGAGAAAATCTGGCTAGATTACTTTTGGACACTTTCAACAATGATGTCTCCAAAACGATATCACAGTATTTGTAAGTCCCCATGACCTTTCTGTACTGGTTTGTACATAGGCCAAGACACAGACAATAGACAGGATAATAAACACGAGAAAACAATAACGTTATAGTTTTCTCCTCCACGTACGTGTATCGTTATACAGTATTTACAATTACCGCATTTAGGTCAAGGTTGAAATGACGTGTACGTTCATTGATCTCTGTAAATTGTGTTAAAAAACGTAAAACTAATTCCTGTGGCTAATACACTTCACTGAATTAACTGTTTTTTTATGTAAGATGCTGGCCTAAAATTAAAATTAATATCGTCCGGTCAGTACCAACATGTAAATCGCGTCAACATATAAGTTTAAAAAATTCCGTTTTTCCTTAGGGGACCAAAACAAACACAGCATAAATTCAAATTCAAATCCAAAATATTCCTTATTCAAGTAAACTTATAAACAAGTGCTTTGGAGTCGTCAACTCTACTTTTGGTTCGGAAAACTGTTCCTACCGAGAAGAACCAGCAAGAAACTCGGTTGTTGCTCTTTTCAAATATAATTCTTATAACTAGTTACTTTTCGTCATTACTATTTTGTATAGGGTAGAGTAGTAGTAGTATCATCATCCTCCTGCCCTTATCCCACTCTAAATGGGGTCGGCACAACATGTTACAAACATGTTTTCACATGATTTGGCTACGTATTTTACGACCGGCCGCTTGCCTGACGTCAGGCAGGCGGCCGTATTTTACGACCCTTCGGTAAGAAAGAGGGTGGTCTATTCTACTCAACCGGATACCACACGGAGGGTCAACTTACCTTAGTCGCCTTTTACGACACCTATAATATCCTCAATAGTATTGGCTTTTGTATCAGCCTCCCTTTAACAGTATTTTAACTGCTGTTGTGGCAAAGATAAAATCGACTGCGGAATTTTATTATAGAATCTTGTACCTTAAACCACCAACAAATTATTTACTTTTGCAAGGCACAAAGTGGGAACCCTAAGCTTATGTGGGTTCCTACTTTGTTTATTATATACATTACCAATCAATAATTCTTGCTGGTTCTTCTCGGTAACATTCCGAACCATTTATTAAACCACCGCTTATTAAATCTAATTATTGGTTCTTGACGATTCAAAAGTGCTTCTAAGAAGCCTACTTGAATAAAGATTATTTTGATTTGATTTGAAAATCTTTTTATAATTACGCACAAACATTAAATTGCTAAAAATATCTGAGTTAAATCTTAAGTGAACGAGAACGTAGTCACGGGCAGTTGTCAGTCATAACGACAAAATCCCATGAGATCTCAATCAAAGACAACTCTAAAAATAAATTCCTGACTTTGATAAAAGAATCCCCTATACCTACAGAAGGAAAGCAAACAGACTTATGAAGGAGATTTATAGAAAATTTCTTCCTCGTTAGTAACAAATGAGACATTCCGAACTATTATGTTATTGGTGTCCCCAAATCGGGAGGGCTTTTGTGATAGAATTAATTGCATTTTTCCCCTTGAGCTTAGCACGCGTCCTGCGAAAACAGCTTTCAGAGATAAAAGTATAATGTATATATTATAGTATCTATCTTTACTTATTATAAAACAAAGTCCCCAAAAGCTGTGTTTACAATTCTTCCAAAGGTTTAAATTAATAGTACATAGTCGTTTTATGTTCATCGTGTTAAAGAGGTCGCGGGGTTGTAAAAAAAACTCACCTGCTGGGAGCTTCACTCGCGCGTTTTTTTTTTTTCGAACTGACTGTATGCTGTTAGCCCTAACGGCTTTTACAGCGTCACCGGGCGGGACGGGCGAGCGCAGAAGCATCGTCGAGGTTGCGAAATGCAGAGAGTTGAGCGCAGAAGCTCTACTAGCGTCGGGGAACGTCGTCCTAAGGGTGCCTCCTGTGAGGCCGGACCACGGCTTAGGGCGACGTGTAGTGGAGGGCTGATGGTATGACTTAGATTAGTCATTGCGACGTCAGAAGGGTGGAGAGAAGCCACGGCTGACCGACGTCAGAAAACTGGGAACTCGTATTCGCCGGCGAAGACGCTGTGTGTAATACGTGTTTCTGTGTTTGCGATCGTTAATTGATTGTTAGAGTCATATAGGACGCTTTTTGGACGCCTATATTTTCGGTGGTCAGACCTAACTGGGATGTAGGTGGAAGCAACTGAAATAAGGGGGTCGGGTTCGCGCGCGCCGGGTAAACTAGCAGATATACACTAAATTAATATACCAGAGAATTATAGATCAACAAAAATACTACAAAAAAGTTTAAGATAGCGTGTGTCTAGTTAACTCACAATAACCAAACAAAAGTAATGATAAAACTATTTTGCTATAATCTGCGATAAAGTAAATAGAAAATATACATAATGTTAAATGTATAGTGGACTATCCGTTTTTTCACACCCGATACAAAGCTTTGCGATTTTATCGTGGAATCCATCTCCTAATGATGCTTCGCTTGCGGGGACAAACGATTGTTGAGTTTGTGATAGTGAACGTGTGTAGCGCTTGTGTATTATGATGGCGGTAGTGGAGGTTTGTGCATGTATTTTTACGGATCCTGCATATATTTTCTATTTACTTTATCGCGGATAATATTGTATTATGGATCTCCGCAAAGTAACGCCTAATTCTATAAATTATTCACAATAACAACTTTTACGTTCAAGGTTTCAAAACGGAAAAATAAACAGATCATTAGAAAATATTTTCATTATTTCGAAAGAAGTTTTTAAGTATAGAATTTGAAAACGGTTTTACCTATTTTCTATTTATCTACTTGGTTTGTTTCTTACTGTGTATTAATACTCAATAATTTATAAATTGACCCAAAAAAGTAAACAGTATTATTTTTGCAAGCTTCTAGCCCGGGGTGGAAAAAGGTTCAATTGTATATTAATAACTACGGACTAGCATGTGGTAAACGCGAGCTTTATAAAAGTTTAATTTTATAAAGCTTCCAGCCCTTATTCCCCTGTGATAACAACTTATTTCCTTTGCACGGGTTTATATTGTATCGATGTTACGGCATGTAGCAAGTATTTCTGGTGCTTTATTTGCGGTCGTTATAGCTCTTATGTTTATGAACATTAAGTTTATATTCGTATGTGTAATTAATAGTCTATTGTTGTCAAGTTTTGCAGTAACAGATGTCGTAATCGACCCCAAATATTAGAAGGGTACTTCAAAATTGATTACGGTATTGTAGGTATATACGTAAGCGGATTTCTTTTTAATGGTATTCCCTTTGAGACGCATTGAAAAGAGGATCGGTCAGTTCGTAGATAAGAACGTATTGTGCGAACTGATTGACTTGTTTAAATGATGAAAGATGAAGATGAAACTTTTAAACTTACGATACATTAAATTACATATTATATTGTTTCCTTTTCTGTTTTCCTTTACACTTCCAAATTCAACGTGTTAAATCACATTCCTTAACAGTTTACACTGGCAACGTGAATCTCAATCGGGTGATATGAATGCATTGCCGAAGCCCGCATGCTTGTATTTGCTATTCCATTTACGATTCTGAGGTAAACTTATACGGCAATGTTTTATTCAAAGCTAGGATATTTGGAATTTACCTGTTTGTCTAAAATCATTATTGTTTTAACTGTCTGCTTTTATTGAACTTTGTATTTTAGTGGAGACTTCCTAGGATTGTGTTCTGAGAGATATATGTCTTGGGTTGCGAATCAAATTAAAATCCAGAGGTAGTTGATGTATCAAGAGCGCTTAGTGCATTAGCCGCAAATGTGGCTTCTGTAAGTTGAGGTGCTAATTCAGTAGAACTCTCCCGGTTATGCCATTGCGTACAGCATTACCCTGTTAGAACATTCTCTGTCGGTATAAAACCGACATTATTGTTATACTGTCTTAACATAACAAGTGTCCCGATATAAGAAAGGGTAAGATGCATTCCTAGATTATTCGTTGGCAGCAGATGAGACTATATCTTATCTTTGGACGTGATTTAATTTTAAAAATGCGATCAATCAGGTCATGTTATATTACTGCTTTATAATTTAGTGTATGGTCATTACAAAATGACAACCGGTAAATATCGTCTTCTTCGTGAACCGATAGACATCGATTGCTGAACATAGGTTTCTCCACGGGAACTCCTCATTTCTGATTTGATCACATACAGCTTCTACGAGCATGGCTCGCTCCATAGCCCCCTGAGTGACTCTGAGGTTTCTTATGAGGTTCATAGTCAGCGACTACGTTTCGGATCCATATGGGGTTCCACCGGGGTTCGTGGTGTACTCTGATAAACCAACGAGGCTGTGGCGACCGACAAATGGCGGTATAACCATTCCTGTGGCTGACCCAAATACTACCAGATATGCTCAACACTGCGATCACCAACCTGTATGGCAAGCAACAAAAAAATTCACCGGTAAATATATACATATATAATTTTAAACTGATACTAAAATACATAAATACACCCAGGCTCGAAGAACTAAAATATTGTTTTTAGAAAATGTTCGCCCTCGTTGCGAATCGAACTTACGATCCCTCGAATCGATGACAAGGTCACTCCCACCTGAGAACGGGCCAGTGAAAGTCAGGTCAGCTTACTACTTTTATGTGTAAGATAAATCTGTGATCGTTAATTAAAAGTTTAGGGTGTGCGTTACATTCCGAAAATAACCTGTAAAGCCAAGGTTATGTTTGTTTATGTCTGATCCGTTTATATTTTTGTCTCGCCTTTGATGGGAAGGTTCAAAACTATTTTGCTTGACACTGCCAAAGGGAACAGTGGAGGTAGTTTAAATATAACTATGGTGTAAAGGTTACACTGTTTCCAGCTTGTCCGTTTTAAACTTCGGAAGCTATAAATATCAATAGCGAAACCCAGTATACCGTGTTTATTGTAGATAATTCTTTCTATTTTCAATTAAAAATTATATTTTAATTTGTAACATACGGAATGGCTACGTGAAAAGTTAAATTTTAAATTTTATTTATTTCTTTCTTTTTTTACAGCATAAACAGATTTATAACGACTCCACCTTTTAATTGAAAGGCCATTTTCTACTGATCCAATAATTTCCACACTTTTTTCTCTTTAAGAGCTTAATTAGCGATATAATTTAATTACTATCTGCTCTTTACGTTAGAGGAGACTTCATTAAAATTACAGATTTAATCTCACAAAAACAGGCGGTTAGAACCTTGAACGGAGAAAACGTTACTTTAATTTGAAAACACACGGTTTATATATTGGTTTTGACCAGTCATGTATTTATCCACTAACTTCCATTAAGATTAATAAATAATAGCGAAAATCGTTTGACGTGACATTTCCTTTAAGATGTTGAGTAATGGATAACCATTGCATTGAGAAAGAATTAAAAAAAGATAATGAATTACTTTACTTCTAATGTCAGAGCACAATTTTGAAACTATATTTTCCCCATTGATGAATTATTAATTTACTCCACCGTGTGGTATCCGGCTGAATAGAATAGATTATTAATTTATTCATATTATTAATTTAACTTAAACCTTCGGGAAGAATTGCACTACTATTTAGCAAAAAGTGTAATAAAATCGATCACATACAGACAAACAACTTTTGCCGCCCTGTGGTATCCGGCTGAGTAGAATAGACCATCCTCATTTCTTACAAAGGTGTCGTAACAAGCGACTAAGGTAAGTTTACCCACTATGTGGTATCCGGTTGAGTAGAATAGACCAACCTCTTTCTTACCGAGGGATCGTAAAATACGACTAAAGTAAGTTGACGTCAGGCAGGTGGCCGGTCGTAAAATACGTAGCCAAATCATGTGAAAACATTTTTTCAACATGTCGTTTCGACTCCACTTAGAGTGGGATAAGGGCAAGAGGATGATTATGAATTATTAATTTACTGGGTATTTAATTTGCAAACCTTATTAAAACAAGTTCCTCAAAACCTTTTGGTCAATAGTCATATGAAAATAAAATAAATGATTCAGTGATTGTATAGTGAACTTTTGATACGTTGACCATAATGAGCGTTTTTAAAATGCAAAAAACGCCGCTGTTTACAGTAAATTTATCTCCCGTACCCACCCACAAAAGGTGTTCCCTTTAATCTTTCCAGATCTCCATTAATTCGTTTAAGTGACGTTCAGTAAATCTGCTCTGACGTTCTTAATGTGAAATTAATTAAGTTTCATTAATGAACTTTCTATAGCAGCCATAAAATTGTAATAGAAAATTATTTCTCTCTTTAGTTTTACGATCATTATCTACCTCATCAAGATAAAATTCGTTGTTTGAGTCAAAAAATATAACCAGAGCTGTATTATATTATACAGACAACATTACGAAGAAATTAATCTATGGTCGATGTCCAAGCCGATGCCTTTGTACCCGAATCGTGGACATGCTCCGCTATGGCCGATCCATTGGTATCCATATTCTTACCTACCACTTTATCAGGTTCGACAAGGCTTCCATATCGTGAAGCTATTGAAATTAGCCGTTACCCGAATTTTAACAGAGACGGTGGATGAACACTACCTCTGGCGCGGACTACGATTTTTGCCAGTTCATGTAAGGACCGATTTGTAGTTGTTTTGAACCTGACATCGTAAGCTTCGCATACACAAATTTCATCCGTGCATCCGATGACGAAGACCAGAGCGACATGGAACACTTTAAAGAAGTCCAACCAACGCCGATACCGTCTAACCCCCCCCCCCTCCTCCCAATCGTGGGTGGCTTGGGCAGGGATGCCCTAGCCACCCACGAGTCTTGCCCAGCATTACGCAGTTCCCGCCGCGATAACGTCGTGTCAAGAGCTCATGAATAAGAGCCTCGGATGGGCTCAAAACTAGTCGGGCTAACCCAATAGAATAAGACGTGAGTATAGTGGGTTTTTATACACTACCAAATTAATTCAATGTTATACTCGTACTTATAGTTTGTAAAGCTTCTACTTTGCGGAGACCTATATAACAAAAGTAATAAAAATAATATGTTGCTATAATCCGCGATATTTTTTTATATTATAGCAGGATTATAGTAAAATAGTGGTTTCATTATTTTTGCTTCTAAAGGACTATTAATCAAGGTAATAGGTAATATAATTCTCGATGTAGAGACATTGCGAAAACGGCTGTAGAGTGTGTAAACCAATCTACTAGAACAACATATAAATTGTCTTTTTTTATTCTTTTAATTATAACAACCATAAATAAACATATAGTACCCAGAATTAAATAATGCACATCGATGTTTAGAACGAAACAGCCAGCCAGTTCGGTTTCGTAGAGTGCTGTCACTGTCACTCAGTTATACTTAGTATGTGACGTTTCATACGGGTTCATCAGTCTGTGCGACAGAGACAATGCTCTATAAAGCAGAACTAGCCGATTTTCTCTCTCTAAATCTCGATGTGCATTATTTATTGCCGGGTACTATATATACGTTTGCGCTAACTAAAGTAAAAAATCATGATAAAAAGTGTAGGTACACGAATGTGTACTACGTACCTGGTCTACGAACTTAATCATTATGTATGTGAATACATAATGATTAAGTTCAGTTATAAGATGAACTTTTTGCACAAACAGTTTAGCAGTCAAAATCACCATCGCCACCTCACTACACTAGCACTTTCGCCTTCACTATTCAAATAAGGCACTTTTGAATCGTGAACCATCAATATGATTAATTATCTAGGACAATGCTTCTTATTAACTGAATATAAAGGGAAAATATCGTTGTTACAATATATTATTGGTTACGTAAATTGTTAACATGGTTTAATGCCTTACAGTATCTCAATAACAAAATGTACATTATTCAGATTTCTATTCACTTATCAAGTATGTATCAGCAACTGTCACAATACGTTATCGGCCTGCGCCCGGTAGTCTTGCGATAGGCGAATAAAATACAAAATAACTTCGTAAATGATAAGAAATTGAGAGGCTATATTTACTGCCACGTTTGCAATATCCAAGCAACACAGTTTTTCTATTTGAACATTTTCCTGTATTCTACTATTTTAGGCTGCTGTAAAGATATGTAGTCTCTTTTTAAGAGTGTTTTTAAACTGCTGTAATGAAAAAGCTAAAATTGATTGCAGAATTTTATTATAGAACCCTATACCCAAACCCACAAACTAACGCACTTTTGCAAGGCGCAAAGCAGGAGCCGCAAGCTTATGTCAGTTTCTACTTTGTCTATTATAAACATCAACTATTGTTTTATAATTTGTTATACTTTTATATACAGAAATTAAATTGCTCATATTATACTGTGAAGCTAATGTAAGAATACCTATTTCCTTAAACTTCTCTCGCAGGTAATCACGCGGACTTAAATTGTAAATTATAAATCTCTTTTTTGTATAAAAAAAAAAAATTATTATCCGCTCGATAATAATAATATAATTATTCTCCTGCCCTTATTCGATTCTACGTCGGATCGGCACAACATGTTTTAAACATGATGTTACATGTTTTGGCTAGTTATTTTACGAGCAGCCTGACGTCAACTTGTGTCGCCTTTTACAACGCCTTGGTAAGAAATGAGGGTTGTCTATGCTACTCAGCCGGATACCACACGGCGGGTCAACTTACCTTAGTCCCTTTTACGACACTCCGGTAAGAAAAGAGAGTGGTCTATTCTACTTATCCGGATACCTAAATACCGGATAAATAAATTTTAATTGTGGCGGATTAAAGCACAATAATCTCATCATTAATTTTGTACAGTAATAAACATTTTTTCTCTATACAAATGCTTTGAATAGGAAACTGGAAAAAAAAGGCAAAATTCAATCTATAAAACGATGTACGCAAAAAACTACTGCATCCAAAACGTGTGCCAACTGCAAAAACATTGAAATTCGCTCGACTTGTCATGGATATAAAGTGCAGAGGCTATATTTTTAAGGGGAGCACCACGTACTTGTGAAATATGCGATGCATGATTACAAGTTATGATACTGGCATGGATTTTGAAATATCAATACTTAATTTAATATAATTTTATATGATTCGCACCATCCGAAGATTAATGTACATATAATGTACATGTTCTATGTATATATGGACATATAACTTTTTTATTGGGGCGATATAATCCATTCTACGGTAGCAACTTGTTTGAGCTATTTTGTAAATTGTATAAATTGATTTGGGGTTTCCATATTAATCGTTAATAGAGTACATTGCAACAGTTTAATTAATTATCAATCAGTATTAACAAATACTTACTATAAAATAAAGTATCCACAGCTGTCTGTATGTGAACGATTTCCTCAAAATCTACTGAACGGATTTTTGTGCGATTTTTAGTAAAATAAAGTACAATTCTTCCGAAAGGTTAAATTAATAGTAATTAAGGTTTTATATAAACGTTGTTTAGTTTGTGTTGTAGCAGTCGCGCGGTTGTAAAAAAAACTCGCCAACTGGGAGTGTAGTGTATGTGAATAAGAATAGAAGTTTTGATGGAAGGTAGATTTATAATAAAGGAGGTTCTGTCGTCTCATGCCTGCACACCGCGCGTCATAGTAGTGGGGCGAGGGAAGAGAATTACTCACTTTCACTACGACCACGGGTGAGGACGGACGCGCGTGCGGTGTGTGAAGCAGAGAGCCGATATAACGCTGTCGGGTGGAAGTACGAACAGTACATTGGCGACGAGTCTGTGAGTACTGTTGTAAATTTATTTCAATTGTGATACTATGGAAAAACTGTCACGTTTAGTAGTAGCTAAACGCGAAAAAAAATGAAGATGACGGTAACAGTAAAATGGAAATATTATACTTGGAAATTAAATAATAAGTAACTAACATAATGGTGTAGAAAAATTTGAAATATTTTATATATATTCAGAGCAGGTTGAACGTGTTGAATTTGTTATGTTAATGTCGTAGGGGTCAATTTTGTTATTGTTATTTGAACCCGGTAACGACAATCGCTGGGACATTTTTTATTGTAGTGTTTGTGTGCGGAGTGTTCTATAAGATATGCTCATAAAAATAATAAAATTGTTAAATTAGTTTCATAAACTATAAATAAGTGCATATACTTTTTATAATATTACTAGCTAACTAGGCAAGTGTTGTTTTGCCGTGTGAGTTGTTTCTGGGAGATTTCTAGTGTACATTATATATATACTGAGAGTGCAAATTAAGTTTCATGAAAATCGGTTTTTATATATACGAAAATGTCACTTTAATTATATTCAGTGATATATCAGTCGTGTATAAATAAATATGCACGTATATACATATATAAATACATAATTAATGTGTCGATACGATAATTATATATGATTAATAAATAATTGTAGAAATAGTGGATGATAGATTAATAGAAAATCTTGAGATGAATGATGCTTATCTCTAGATGAATAGTTTGATAAATTCGGGGAAGTTGGTCAGGAACGGATGATGCCGTTACTTGATGTAAAGTTAAATGATTGAAAAGTTGTTCAAGAACGGATGATGCCGTTACTTGATGTAAAGTTTGATGATTGAGTAGTTTAATAAATTCGAGGAAGTTGGTTAGGAACGGATGATGCCGTTACTTGATGTAAAGTTAAATGATTGAAAAAGTTGTTCAAGAACGGATGATGCCGTTACTTGATGTAAAGTTTGATGATTGAGGAAGTAAGTCAAGAACGGGTGATGCCGTTACTTGATATTAAGTTTGATGATTGAAGAAGTTGTTCAAGAACGGATAATACCGTTACTTGATGTAAAGTTTGGTGATTGAGGAAGTAAGTCAAGAACAGGTGATGCCGTTACTTGATATTAAGTTTGATGACTGAAGAAGTTGTTCAAGAACGGATGATGCCGTTACTTGACGTAAGGTTGTAATGCTCTTAATTTATGTGAAGTTTCATGATTAAATAAGCTGTTTAATAACGGATAATAAACGGATAATTATTAATAATGTTAATTTATGTGACCGTAGATTTAGATTTAGGTAGATTTATGTGAAGAAGTTGTTCAAGGACGGTTCACGAACGTTTCTTGATGGGAAGTTGGATGGAAGTTTGATGATGTAGGAAGCATGTCAAGGACGAATGACGACCGTCTCTTGATGGAAGTTGAATGGTGATTGAGGAAGCATGTCAAGAAAAATAACGATCGTTTCTTGAAATAACATAGTTTGCCGTCCCTGGTAAATTTGGCAAATCTTACACTGGAAAAAGTCGGATGCGAAGGAAATTATAATTTGTTATGTACGACATTGAATATGGAAAAGGAGTGGGGATATTTACTTAGAAGCTGCCACCACACCTGCTCAAAAAAGAGTGCATATTTTGCATTGGGGTAGGTCGGAATAACAAGTATTTTACAATATTCCCGATACGCACTAAACTAACAATTCCGAAGCTAAAACTCTCATCTTCATGATTAGTATGATGTGTTGATGACTAAGAAATAAGATGAATACTTAATGAACCAGTATATTTGAATGAAATAGTAAAATATTTGAAAGACACGCATTTCGGCAAGAGAAACAGGAAGAAAAGCAGAAATTTCAGAAATTCATTGTTCGGTCATGACAATAAGTTATTAAATATTTAACTTCTAGACCAAATTGCTGAAAATGTAGCTCAGACAGTAGAAAAAATAATAAATTAAAATCAAATGAGATACCGACGATTGAAGACCTCATTAATGTCCGAAGCTTATTCATTGGAGGTTATAAACAAATGACTTTGGTTTTAAAGATAAAATAACCAGGATATTAGCCTCTGCTCAGAAGAAGAAGAGACAACCGGAAATGTAAATCAGAAAATAATAAAAAGACATTTCAATTGTGGTAGTTGCAAAAAACTTAGCATTTGATGAGAAATGACCATGATAAAATCTATGCGAAATGAAGAAAATCAGACACTTTAAACTGCAGTATAATCGCCTATAGAAAAAGATAGATGACACGGTGCAAGCACAAAAGATGAATGCTATAATCAATTGAGTCCTTCAGAAAGATAACAGTGTAAAAGTAGATGGCCTTTTAGACTGGATCTCACTTACAGTGCCTATCTTAAAAGAGAACTGTGGTATCCGATTTTGTGTTAATATGAGATGGGCAAATTCAACAATTCGAAACGAAAATCACTCTGCCTACGATAGAAGAATTAGACTAAGATTAGAAAGGTTGCTAAAATTCGAGATCCGTAACGACCTTTAAATCGACCACAGGACTTTATCAATAAAAACGAATGTTGTCTGGTAGAATCCTCTGAATTTGAGAAAGTGAAGACGTGATCAATTTATTGAAGACATTCTTATGTTCAGAAAAGACCAAATAGAACATGACGCTAACTGAAAAAGGTCATTGAAGTTTTAAAGGTAATTAAGGTTGTGTTGAGAAAAGGAAAATGTATCTGAAGGTTCCTCGACCACAAACTTGCAAAACAGAAAATAAAATCATTAGAAAATATCTGAATACTGAATATCTATTCAAAAGCTGAAAGCCTCGATAAGCATCACAGATTTATTAACCTTCCTGGGATTAATAAATTAAGTGGGTAAATGAATTCCTATCTTAGCCATGAAAACAGATCCCATAAAAGAAGTGATCTGTCAGAAAATTGGAATAGAAAATTGGACTTAGAAATCAAAGTTTTTAGCCTACCGCTAGCCTAGCGATAGTAGATTTTACAATACAATTCCGCAATCTATATTAGACTTATCTACAGAAAAGTTTAAATTAATTGTATATGCTTACACGTAAGGCATATTACACAATTGAAGATTATTTGAATGATAAAAATCCTTTCAGCTTCAAACAAGACTGAAAATAATTAATGTAAATTCAAATGTTTAAAAGATTGACTGCCGTGTTTCGTGCTGGTTTTTCTCGGTAAGAGCAACATTTCGAACCAGTGTAGCTTATTAAATCTAATTGATCCTTGACGATTCAAAAGTGCTTGTAAAAAAGCCTACTTGAATAAAGATTATTTAGACTTAATTTTATAAATTACAAATGAACTTGCTATTATGAAGGAAACTTTTTAAGAGAGACTAAAATAGTTATATCTAAGGGATTGTGAGACAGAGAATTATTGACAGCACATGAGGGCCATCCCGGTATTGTGGCCATGAATGAAAAGTTTGGCGGCTCGAGGATGTTACCCATAAAACTGATGACATGGGTATTCGTGATAACAGGGAACTAAAAGAAAAAGGAAACAGTACGCAAACGGGAAAAAAAGCGAATAATAGAAATTTAGGATCAAGAGATAAGTGTTTATGGGATACAAATAAGGAAAATAAACTAGGTGCAATCTTTGAATACATCGAATAGACAGCTAAACTACAATTGGGAGGTGACATAGAGATTAAAAGTGACGAAACTGGACAATAGTTGAGACGAAATATTTTACACGAAAAAAGGGAGAGGAAGAATGGAAGGTAGTAAATGGCCAAGAGATGCAGGCAACGACAACAAGGAACAATAAAGAGAAATGAAGGACGAATGGAATGCAGGAGTGCCGGAAGATGTATGAGGCAACCGAAGTGTGGGAAAAAGGAGAATACAGATGAGTGAGGCATTTAGTGATATCTAATATTAAAATAGATGTGAAAGAAGCAATTAGAAAATGAGGTCCAGATAAATATAAAACTTAGCTAAAAGAAGTATGAGTGAAAGGAATATATTTAGTTAGTGAGAAGCGAAGGAAGAATGGAGTTAGGAAAATGAGTGAAGTACATAGTTGTAGGATTAGTGATTTTAGACTTCAGAAACGAAGATGTGTTATGGTGATTGATCAATGATGTAATAAAATGTTTTAAATGATAACCACTGATCTACTGAAATAAACTTATTTTAATTAAAACAAAGGAGAGATGTAGTGTATGTGAATAAGAATAGAAGTTTTGATGGAAGGTAGATTTATAATAAAGGAGGTTCTGTCGTCTCATGCCTGCACACCGCGCGTCATAGTAGTGGGGCGAGGGAAGAGAATTACTCACTTTCACTACGACCACGGGTGAGGACGGACGCGCGTGCGGTGTGTGAAGCAGAGAGCCGATATAACGCTGTCGGGTGGAAGTACGAACAGTACAGGGAGCTTTACTCACGTGCGCCGCGTATATCAAAAGAGACACTAAAATCTAAATGTACTAGAGAATTGTGGTTGTACAAAAATACCACTATATAGTCCGTGACATTCGAATTCAAATCCAATTCAAAATATTCTTTATATAAGTAAACTTGTAAACAAGTGCTTTTGAATTGTCAACTCTACTGCTGGTTAGAAAAGTTGTTCCTACCGAGAAGAGGCAACAATAAACTCGGCGGTTGCTCTTTTCGAAGTACAATTCTTATTACTAGTTACATTTGGGCATTACTGTCTTGTACAGAGTCGAAGAGTAGCCATATCCACGTATTCCTATCATCTTTGTAACCATCAATAGTATAGTAGGCTTTCTGTATTATCCTTGAGTTTCTGTATTATCTAAAGTTAAAATTGATTTCGGAATATTGTTATAGATTCTTACACAAACCCACAAACGATTTACGTACTTTTGCTAGGCGCAAAGCAGGAGTCCCAAGCTTATGTCGGTTCCTACTTTGTATATTATATACGTCGCCAATATTTTTGTGTATACTCTTATGCACAAAAATTTAATTTTTGAAAATATAATTTACCACTACTCTGTCACCCATAAAACATATATAAGTTGCTTATTTGGGAGATGGACGGACGTGTATGTATTGTTCCATATAATTATATTTACTTACATTAAATCGAACCTCCGAAAAGAATTCTAACTAGTTCGTGACAAATTTTCATCACGCATTTATAGCAAAATAATGCTATTATTACTTTGTATTGTATTTTGCTCGTAAGAAACATCTAACAATGCATCTCAACGTTGAAGACTTCCGTATGAACAATACATGTCATGAGTCTTCGTATGCAGCCTTTGTCACATTGTTTATCAGTTCGCTGTATTTTCCTTACAGCTAATAACTAAAAGCTTAAGAGGTACTATATACCAATACTGATAGCTATACTTGTAATAAAATTAATTCCCAAAAGTTGTTTGTCTGTATGTCGTCGATTTCCTCAAAATATACTGAAGGCATTTTGTTACGTTTTTTGCTAAATGGCAGTGGAATTGTTTCCGGAAGGTTTAAATTAAGTTAATAATACATAATAATATTCTAAATAAGAATAATGAATAATAAATAATAATAAAGAATTTATATATATATATATATATATATATATACATCCCGTAACCCATTTGGCGTCATGCACGTTGTGCATCACTATGGCGTCTCCCAGTTGTACTAACTTATTTTATAACGTTTTTGCATATATTGCTTAGTTTTCAAATGTTAACCTTCGTGAGATATTTTGTTTTCTTATAATTTTATTTATCGCAATATTCTTCTTGTAATCCTGCCCAAGAATATCTGAACCCCATTTCAAAGTAATGAACTTTTAGCTTCCTGAATATACTTCTCACAATTATCTACTACGCCGATATTTGTGCGTCCTGTGAGTCTGTGTGTGTGAATGCGACGTTGCCGGCCTAATATTTAGTTTCTATCTCTTTCTTTTCCTGAGAATCTCAGTAAAATAAAATAAAGTAGTTGTGATGTTGCAATCAGTACTAAACTTCATTAGGTTAATATCAACAAAAAAAACTTATATAGCAATATTACACGTAAAGTTGAAAAAAAGAAGCAGTTGATAAAAAGAATATATGGACGACTGAAATCAAAAAATGCTCTTTTTAAACTGAAATATTAATAGTGGGTTGGTGATCGCAGGGCTGAATCTTTCATATTTACTATGCTGTCATGATAGGATTTATTCATCAGCCTTATGTAACTTCACGCCCATAGTTATACCACTATGACAAAAGTCAGTGCCTTGTAAATAAACAAAAAAATACATTTATTCAGTTCTGTCTTGAACATGGACGGATAGCATTTTTATACAAACACTTCAACACTTGGACGTACCTAGAATCGAATGAGTATCTCTAGAGTGACCTAAACACGATCAAGGTCTTGAGCGAAACAATGGCCTCCTCGTAATCTACAAGCGTCCGAGTGATCCGTGGTGTTATATGATGTTACGATGCCTTTCCGCAATACGGGCTTGTTCGAGAGCATGATAGTCGTAGAACTTACGATAACTTCAGTACTTTTTGAGTTGATTGCGAACAGAAAGTCATACACACAGACGTGGCGAGGGATAAATGTTCAGACAGACTCAGCATACTTTCGATTTTACTATAATTATATTCAGAGATAACAATAAAGCTAGACATGTTACATGAACAATATATTTCGATAACTATATGATAAATTTATAAATTCTAGTAGTGCTCTCGACTTCATTCGCGCCAACCTAAGCGTTCATTTACCCCCGATGATATATAATATAATATAATTTGTTAAATGATTTAGAGAAGCAGGCGTTACATTGCGGAATTCCATATTACAAGCACTATAACAGAACTAACTACCTTGCTATAATCCGCACGGGTTAAGCAAATGCATGCAAAGCTATAGGCTCCACGACAAAATCGTAATGCATTACGTTTTTTGTCGTGGAGCCTATCCTCCCGATGATGCTTCGGTTTCGGAGCGAAACGATCGTCGAGATTGTGGTGGTGGTTGTGTGTGCTGCTTGTGTGCATTGTTGCTGGTGGATGCGCCTTGGGGTACGTGTGGTGGCTTGTCCTGCATGTATAAGGTGCGTAAATTCTGCCTGCTTCATACACATTAGCTTTGCATGCATTCGCTTAACTCGTGCGGATTATAGCAAGGTAGTTAGTTCTGTTATAGTGCTTGTAATATAATATGTGTCTTTTCACGTTCCCGTAAGAAAAACGGGTTTTTATGCCATTTGTTTGGCATAACATTTTTATTTTATTCGCAATGTATATAAGCCTCTATTTTATCATTAGAGACAAGCACATTAGCCATGAAGTTGTAACAGACAGACTAACGGACAGACTATCGAATTTATTCTTTTAATATGGATGTATAAAATATATTTAATTATAGTAAAATAGCATCAATTAAAGTATTTAAATTTATTTTATCTACCTACTGCCAAATGCATATTTCAGATTTTTTTATGCTGAAGTGTACGTATAAACTTGTATTTTACATCTAATTTCCGTCTTCTAATTCAAAAATTACTTAAAATAATAAGAAAAAACAAATCGGACGAGCTGGCATCGTCGCAATTCGCGGACGCGACATACGCGGTTTCTTAGTCAAAACATGACAGTGGTATACGACAGTAAATATACACGCTACAACAGCGCCGCACCTCTGCTACGAATTCACCCGGAATTATTAATTATACAATTTCAATAGAGTTACACTCAAATAATGTTCTAGAGAATCTACAAGAATACTACAAAAAACTCTATCTATTATGATTAATTCGCTATTCTATCTCAAATCAAATCAAATCAAAATAATCTTTATTCAAATACGAATAATGAAGATACAACTGGTTCGGAATGTTGCTCTTACCGAGAAGAACCAGCAAGAAACTCGGCGGTCAATCTTTTAAATGTTTTCAATTATACATTGTTAAACCGCTGTCTTGTAAGAAGCTGAAAGGATTTTCAAATCCAGGCTTTCCTATCATCCAAATAATCTTCAATTTTGTAATATGCTTTACGTATAAGCATATTTTTTACACTTAATTGGAATCTTTCTGTACACTGTCTAGAATGGGTTGAGGAACTTTATTATAGAAGCGAATAGCGAGACCAGCAAATGAGTTGCTTACTCTGCTGAGTCGCGACGCAAAATCTCTTATGAGTAAGCGGTGATTTAAAAATTGGCATTACTTCCATAGACCACTGTCGTGTAGGCGCAAACAACATTATTAGTACCTATATATTTTTACCTAAAAAGTCGCAATGCAAATATATAGAGCTAGAATATATTACCTTTGTAAGTGTAAATAAACGTTACAATGTCATATAACATGTTGTAAAGTAAAACAGTTCTTTGGTTATGTTCGCGTAGCCGTTGGCGCGTCAAAACGTCTTATCTACGCCGTAGTCGATTGAAAACTCTCGGAACTCCGGAAGTCGCTACAGCGGTTACGCTAAAAGCTCAATTGCACCAGTAAGTAACCCACAAAGCTGTTAAAAGCTGTAAAACTGTAATAAACTATTATCACTCACATCTAACCCGCTTCTAACTCGGAGCGGTACCGCTCGGAACAACTTTATCGGCATCAGAAAAGTTATTTCATTACGATTCTTCAAGGGAACCTTATTGCCATAGTGTAAAGGCTGTTTTGCAATGATCGAATTTGGTTTATAGAAGGTATAGTTCAAGAGTCGATAGCTAAATCCACTTCTAATTTAACAATAATGTAAATAGTGCTGTGATAGCCCAGTGGTAAAAACGTGCGACTCTGTCGAGAGGGTTACGGGTCCAAAACCAATGAGTTTTTTCTGTTAAAAACTTATGTTTGTAATTGATACTTATAATTGTTTTATCACATGGTAAAGGACGTAAGGAACACAGCATATCTCTGCATAGAATTCTGGAGATAAACGTAACCTACTAATCCGCATCGAAGCAGCGTGGCGTGTTTAACCTCCAACTCTTCTCTCCAAAAATGAGAGATCAACATAGAGACTACTAAGTTATACTAAAACAAAGATATAGTGAGGTGGCGCACAGTGACAATGATTCAATAGATATAATTATTTAAACATGTTGTTGCATGTTTTGGCTAGTTATTTAATGACTGGTCAACCGCCTGCCTGACGTCAACTTATAGTACCCTGCATTAAATAATGCACATCAATGTTTAGAACGAAACAGCCGGCCAATTCGGTTTCGTAGAGCGCTTTCACTGTCACTCAGATAGTATCTGACGTTTCACACGGGTCAGTCTGTGCGACGGATGAAGCAGAATCCAGCCGATTTCTTTCTCTAAGCCTCGATGTGTATTATTTATTGCCAGGTACTATACTTTAGTCGCCTGATACGACACCTCAGTATGAATCGAGGGTATACTCGGCTGTAAATAACACAGCGAATACTTGGTTAGAAATACTTAGTTTGAATATTAGTTTGTAGCTTTTAAATAATATATAATATTTGCCCATAAGTTGAAGTTGTCGCTGTGGGCTCTTAGACTAGTCCTACGTAGTGACGCGGGAATGACGTAGTCAGCCACCCGTGAAGCCTCGATAGCGATGCTGCGATAAAACTAATAGAGTTTTGGACTAACGTGCGGTTAATATAGTTACGTTTTATGTAAAAATAAGTCAACCGGAAACTGTGGTTGAAATAAATGATTAGTGCTGACCTTTCTATGTTGTTATGTCGAAACCCATTATTAAACAAAAATGGGTATACATTGCCCGATTTTTATTTTGTTTTGTTGTTAATTCTAGTTACTAACTAATCATGTATCTTTTATAATAGTAATAAATTTTATATTGTATTACTCAATTACATATAAAGAAAATATAAGTACTTTTTTTATAAATAAATCAAGAATTTTTTAATTATTTATCAAAAAGAAAAAGAATAGTGTAGATATAATATAATGGCAACTACCTTGGCCAACGAATAAGTTTGGCCATTCAAAGGGGTAACGCTGCCAGTATTTTGGGAACCTTACCCCACTGCAGTGGAATCGACGGTTTTGATTTAGTGTAAATAGATGTAAATATGTATATATAATTTTTGGTTTGTTTTTTTTTTTGGTTTTATTTAGTTTTAATTTTGTTTTAAGTTTTTATAAACTCTTGATTTTGTAAAATACTTTAGTTTAGTTAATTGTAAATAATAATTTTTATTTTGTTTTTATGTACAAAAGCTTAACATATTATGAATATCTTAATAATCTTCCAAATCTTAATTCTCATATAATCGATTATGGTGATATGATAAATAAATTTTGTGTTATTATGCTTGGAATAGAAAAGCTAACCTAAAATGTGTCATTTCACAAAAAGCAAATGAGGGTCAAATAACCTGTCTCTCTTTTTGAAATGTTATTAGAGATGAAGTATACGAGTTTCATCTACCCTCTTATTATGTATTATGACACTCTTACTTACTTAAATTTCTGTCTGTGGCTCCGCTACTCTATGAATAGGATATGAGATAACTTAAAAAAACCAAAGTTGTCTATTAATTGTAATTTTGAAACTCATTGAATAAACTCTATTCAACAAGGTAAACTTTTTTATATTTTAACTCTTTTAAAATCAAACTGGAGATAGAGGCATCGTTAAATAGGTACCTATGTCAGTTCTAAAAAATAAGTTTCATAATATAAAAGTAATGATAAAAATATTTTATGATCTGCGATAATAGAAAATCTATGTAATATAAAATGTATAACTTACTATCCTTTTTCATATCTAATTGCAGGCTTCCTGAATAGCACGACATCTATCGGTAGATAAACGTCAATTGCCGTATGCCGTTGCCTTAGAATCAAATTTAGCTGGCGGTGTACATGGCGTGTAACAATTTGATCATTGATAATTGTCACTAGTACAAATTAATAAGCAAAATTTATAGAAGTAATTGACCGCGCTTCTGAGATTGCTGTGACCAAAATCCATAGCGAATATACCAAACGAATTTGCAATAATCTCGCTAACGCTGAAACGTCGGAATTCGGGATAATCTTACGTCCGCAGTATTGAAACTGAATACCGGAAATATCCTAGTGCTGAGTTATTACCGTTACCGATATTACCGATTAAATTTGTTGAATTATTGCATTTTCTCACTTGGGAATGCCTTCAACACGATTGCGTTTTATAGAATTAGGCGTTACTTTGTATATATCTATACAATATGTATATATACAAAAGTAATAATTAAATTTGATTTCTAAATTATAATTATAACAAAATAACTTTATTAGCATTTATCTACATATAACAAACATATTGCACAGTTATTTCCGATGTTATGTGAGAAGAGTAAAATATTATCACGGAACAAAGTGATACTATAGAACTAGAATAAAAAAACGGGAAATGCTGAATTTCTGTCTGTCTGTGTTATATATCTATACAAATTATAAATTAGTTCATCAATACTAGAAGTATGTATCGACACTTTGGTCTAGCAGGCGTAGGTGGATGTAACTGTTACAGAGTAATTTAGACGTATCTCCTCTTTTATGAAGACCTAGTGGTATTATACATTCCAAGCTTGCTTTCAACAAGAGCTTTAAATATAAATGAAAACTTCCATTCTATTTTAAAATGAGATAATAAGCAATGGGGCTAAACTGGAGTCAATATAGATTAATTTTCCATAATTTGCGTAAATTCCAAAACATATTCCAGACTTGCTTTCCGCATGCTCTTAATATGTAAATGTAATATTTCTTTCTATTTTAAACGAGATACTAAGCAATAAGTAACGGGGCTAAACTGAAATCAATACAGAATTTATTTGGTGTAATTTGCATAAATTCCATAACACATTCCTGACTTGCTTTTAGTGAGCACTTAAAATGTAAATGAAACCTTTTTTTTCTAATTTTAAATGAGATAGTACACAATAAGCAATGGGGCTAAACTGAAATCAATATAGAAGTTATTTTCTTTAAATTGCATAAATTCCATAACACATTCCAGACTTACTTTTTCCGCCGTGTGGTATCCTGCTGAATAGAATAGACCACCCTCTTTCTTACCGAGGTAAGTTGACGTCAGGCAGGCGGCCGATCGTAAAATACGTAGTCGAATCATGAGATAACATGTTTATAACATGTAACATATTGTGCCGACCACACTTAGAGTGGGATAAGAGCAGCAGGATGATGAAAATTCCAAACTTGCATTAGCGAACACTTAAAATATAAATGAAACGTTTTTTTCAATTTTTAAATGAGATAGTACGCAATAGGGCTAAACTGAAATCAATAAGAATAAGTAATTTAGGTAAAAGGTTTAAATAAGTAAATGAAATCTTTCATTGTATTTCTAAATGAACAACGGAGCTAAACTGAAATCAATACAGTAAAATACATAATTAATTTTCCATAATTTGCATCAATCCGCAATCCATTCCATACTTTAAAAAAAGTAAATGAAATCTTTTTTCTATTTCTAAATGACATAGTAAGCAATAAAAGAGGGCTAAACAGAAATCAATATATAAGTAATTTTCCATGATTTGCATAAATTCCTTTATATATTCCAGGCTTTTAACCAGCACTTAAAATGAAATTTTTCTTTCTTCTATTTTTAAATAAGATACCAAGCAATAAGCAACGGGGCTAAACTGAAATCAATATAGAAATAATTTTCCATAATTTGCATAAATTCCATAATACATTCTAGGCTTCAAAAAGCTAATGAAATTTCTATTTCTAATGACATAGTAAGCAATAAAAAAAGAGCTAAACTGAAATCAATACAGAAATAATTTTATCATTTGCATAAATTCCATTATACATTCCAGGCCAGTTTCGAATCGGTGTTTTATGCCCGGCAATGTTAAATTGCTTTCAATATTCCAGTGATATTAAACATTAACCGATGCAGCGTTGGCTGCATTAGGACGGCGACCACATATTAATGAGGCAAAGTACAATTAGGTCTCCGAGGGTACAGTGCGGTTGGGCCTATTGTTGCTTCCCATGGAACTCCGCAAAGGTTATCGGCGTTTTAGATTTTGAATGAACTAACAGATACTAACGTCAAACAATACTCCTATTGTATCCTAAAGTAGCTAAAACTCGTTTATATATCTCCATATATAAACGAGTTTTAGCTGCTTTGAGACACGCTAAAATGATATCGAAATAAAGAAATAAATGGGACATTTACTCACGGTCACAACCAAAGTAAGTTACTTGTCATATGTGATATGAGTTCGCCCGGTAACGCTGTAAAAGCCATTAGGGCTAACAGCATACAGTCAATTCGAAAAAAAAATGTGATATGAGTGATTGACCACAGGTACTCATACATATATATCATTTTAAACATATACATAAATACTCGCTTTTTTTATTGCATTTTTTACATCTCTAAAAAAATTACCGAGCAAGCCTCGGTTATGTTTATGAAACCTACATACGAGATCTTTTGGAAAATGTGTGATCCGCCAATCTGCATTGTAGCAGCATGGCGGTTGTTTGTTCCAAGGTTTCTTTTTAACGAAAAACGAGGTCTTTTCGCAGTAGGGAAATAAAATTAGGTAGATACGAAAATTTTGTACGCATGTTCGAATTTTAATATTAATATACATTTCATGCAGTTAGAAACCATATTTTAAAAAATATAACATAGTTTTGAGTGTAAAGAAAAGTAATGGCCTTTTACTATCCTAGTGCTGGGCATAAGCCTCCTCTCTTCCTTTATGGAGAGAAGGGTTTGAGTAGACCTACAATGCTGCTCCAATGCGGATTGGTAAGATAAACATATCCCCAAAATTCTCTAGAAATATACTGGTTTCTTAATTATGTTTTCCTTCACCGAAAAGCGTATGATAAATCGCAATTGACAATTAGACACATAAGTTTAAATAGAAAAACTTATTGGTCCCTGCACAGTGTTTAAACTCGTGAACAGTTTTGGGTGTAGATTCGTTTAAAAACCGAAAAAAATAAAGCTATAAAATATTTGGAAGCTTCATGAATACTTTACAGAACTTTGCAACTAAGTAATAAAAATGCAAATTCCCAAGTTCAAAGCACTCGCTTAAATATTTACATGCAGGTTTATAACTTCCTTAACAGTTCTACGAATAGATCAATAGGAATATTACAACGGGAACCGCAAACCTTTAATAATTTGTAAATATGATTTACGAGTACATCTGAAAAGATATATCTAGTACACAGTTGAACACAGGTTTGATTCCTATTTAAGTTAAAAAACGAATAAAAACGGTCGCCTGTCACTATTTGTGGACTGAAAGATTTTAATTTTTTATTTGCGTATTTCTTACAATACTATTACATACCCAACTGTTGCAAGATGGAAATAGAAAAATAGTAATAATTTGACTGTTTAAGTGAGAGAACATCTGACTCCTAACTAAGATCCTTGTGTTAAGGATTATCATTAATTTTGCAGATTTGTTTGGTCATACTTTGTTATACAATATAAATTGATATACTAGATACACGGGATTACAACAAAATTTAAAGAGAAAATTAATATTCTAGATTCTAGACAAAAAAAATATCCCAGTTTTTTGAACAAATACGTAAATATTATTTTAAATTGCATAATGAATTGTTAATATAAGTTAAGCATATATTAATAACTTGTAGTACCCGCGACGTTGTTTGCGCCAGTTTAAGCGTTTAAGTGCCCTCAATTAGCACTATGTGTTTTTCACTGTTCCCGAAAAAAAACAGGAATTTGTCATCCTTTGTGTTACTCCGGTGTAACTTTGATAGTGGTAAATTTCATCATTATTGGTACAGCGGATTTTTTGTGAAACAGACAGACTTTCGCATTTATCATATTAATATTGGTAATAAGTTGTGCATGTAGTGCAAGCGCGGGATTTGAACCTATGAGTACTTAGTAAATGTCGCGTGCGGTTAGTGTTTCGATTATTACAACTTCACTGTCGAAACCAAAACCACAGTTCATCGACCGCAAATATGAAAACTATGGTGTCGCGTACGAAAAACGTCACTTACAACTTTCTAAGGTTTCCGAAATCGATATTCGGCTCGATTATTAGTATCGAATTCCCAACATCGAGTTAACGAGGAAAATAATATTCGACACTGGCCGCAGGTGTCGCGTGTCGGGGAATTAGAAAAAAAATCGTAACTTATACCGAGACGAGGGGAATGTGATCTTTGAGGAGGATTTTAATCTTTATATTTACTACAAATTGAGACGAGAATCGCGTGCAAGGTAAAGGTTATTTAGGTATTAACTTTACGTAAATATTAGTAATACCGTTTGTCATTGTTTCGGGTGTCATATTTCCTCAAGAAGCTCAGTAGAGATAGAAAGGAAAATAGAAGGTAATATTTACTATCAACTCTCAAGGAAGCTTTTTATAAGTATTTCTTTTATTTATTTACCGTACGCCTAGTATTAAAGTGACCTTACTCAAAATTAGATTTAAATGAGTTAGTAGCTGTGATATCCCAATGGTGAGACTGTGCGACTCTTTCGATGGGTTACGGGTTCAAACTCCGGGCAGGCACCATTGAGTTTTATGTTAAAACTTATGTGTTTAATTGATAATTTATCATACGCTTTTCGGTGAGGGAAAACAACGTGAAACCTGCATATCCCTGGAGAATTCTAGGGATATGTGTAATACGCATTGGAACAGCGTGCTAGGTCTTAGCTCCAAACCTTCTCTCCGAAAACGTATATGGGAGGCCCATGCCCAGCAGTGGGATAGTAACAGGCCGTTACTTTACTGTCTTTAAAAGTTATATTTATTGTGATTCTTATTTAAATGCAGTAATAGTGTAGTGTAGTGCAGTAGTAATGAAGCTAAAAACTACTAAAAAGACTAGTGTGTTCTTGCTGTTCCAAGTTATGGGAGATTTTTATGCGTTACGCTCCGCTTTATTGCAAATTTCCACAAAACTACTTTTTGGAATTAGGTCACTTTAATTCTAAGCGTGCAATATATAAAAAAAGTAAGATAACAGCCTGTTACTATGCCCACTGCTGGGCTAAGGCCTCCTATCTCCGTTATTGGAGAAAAGGATTGGAGGTAAGACCTACCACGCTGCTCCAATGCGGATTGGTAGGTTACATATATCCCTAGAATTCTCTAGAGATATGCAGGTTTCCTCACGATGTTTTCCTTCACCGACAAGCGTGTGATAAATTGCAATTATCAATTAGACACATAAGTTTTAATAGTAAAACTCATTGGTGCCTACCAGGGGTTCGAACCTATGTCGTCTCTAGAGAGTCGCACGGTCTCACCGCTAGGCTATCACAGCTTAATATATACGTAGGCATTATTCTGGAGGACCACTAACTATCGACGTGCAGATTAGGGGTAAAAGATGTTTTTTCCTTCAGCTACCTTACTTCTATGTAACACTAGTTTCTGGTATAAACCTCATGAAATTCTATCTTGATCTATTGCTAGAAATAAGGCTCTTCCAGAGATCTACTTGGCCAACAATCGGCATAAGTCTCTCCCAGACATCTGCCGCATAGATCTTGCAGTTCTTTATGAATTTTTCAAGGCCGGCATCTACCTATTTGGGTTCTAGTAAGACTAATTATTATATGAATAAACTGGTCACATTACGGCACAATCGAATTACTTTTATACAAGGTTCGATAACCACGGTGGATGCAACTCTGCCGAAACGTCGAACCTTGTATAAAGGATATTGTCGCGATGATCCCGTTTATTCATATAATAATTAGTACGAATCGCGAAAGTTTAAATTCTAGCAAGACTGTTCGAAGACTGATATAGTTCTTTGAAGTATGTTTGACTTTGAATTTCGAGCTTTAAGACCATACCCTACTAAGTTTTATGCAAAGTTGATCTCCTGAACGCCTCCGAAATAAATCGGGCAAACCAAAGACTGTCGGAGAGTATAGAGAATTAATTTCACAATTATAATAATACTTAGGCAATTATATAGGTATTTTGATCATCATTAATTATAATTACAAAGTCATTAGATGTTAAATAGCATTAACCGAATGAAATCCTTAGTTACACAATGCCCTTTCAAATTCCATTTCCGAATTCAATTCCCAAGCCGATTCACAACAATCAAATTAAACTCCCAGAACGCAGTGAGGAATTTCACGACTGGTCTTTCCTACGCCAATTCCGTATAATGCTAGAGTTAAAAGATTAAATGTGACTTTAAATCCGATGGGGGTACAACAATGGTGCCGTGACCGCAGCGAGGTAACATATATTGGAAAAGTTCTTAAAATTTGTATAGTCTAAGTCATAAGCAAGTAGCGCATCAGATTTGAAATGATAGTCATTTTTTATACAGATACTTCCCTTGTCACGACGCCATGCTTACTAATGATCCATACTATTAGCCCTCCACTACACGTCCTAAGCCGTAGTCCGGCCTCACAGGAGACACCCTCAGGACGACGTTTCACGACGTTATTAGACCTTCAGCGCTATACTTTCCGCATTTCGCAACCTCGACGATACTCCTGCGCTTTCCCCATCCCGCTCGGTCACGCTGTTAAAGCAGTTAAGAGCCAGCAGCATACAGTCAATTTGAAAAGAAAAAAATCCGGTCAAAATATAAATATTAGAAAGAACTTCAACAAAACTTAATCAAAGTTACTATATCAAATTAATGTTGAGAGACCGGCTATACTCACCTCTTATTTTATCGGATGAGCCCGACTAGTTTCAAGTCCATACGGTGCTCTTATTCATGAGCTCTTTACGCGGCGTTATCGCGACGGGAACTGGTCAATTCCCGTCACGAAACTGAAACTAGTCAGGCTCATCCGATAAAATAAGACGTGAGTATAGTCGGTCTCTTAACATTAATTATGAATACCACTCACGATAGTTTAAATTCAAAAATTTCTATATTCAAAGTATTATTTGTGTTTCATCTTATTGATTTTCTCTTATAACAACAATAACATTAAAAATAATTTATATGGAAAACATGTTGACTTTGGCGAAATATAACATCGTATTGCATATAATGCGATAAAGCGATAAGTTTTTAAGTTGCACCAAATATAAACTATGCAAGGAATTGCCTAAGTAGTCGGAGCAGCGGCACATACCTGGATGTGGGTACGATCGCGGTCCAAGTCGGATAATTTTAACTATTCCAAGTGGTTCCCTGATATTTGGTTCATAATCAACATCTATACATATTATACAACGTAGTTGGCGCGGTGCGTTACGACTTTGTCGTGTAGCCTGTCCTCCTGATGATGCTTCGGTTTTGGGGCGAAACGATCAGAGAGAGTTTGGTGGTTCCTGTAATATGGAATTCCGTAAAGTAACGCCTGCTTTTATAAATAATTTAAAAACGAAGTTCTCAAAATCTATCTGTCTGTATACGATCGATTTTCTCAAAATCTACTAAACTTTTATACTAAAATATTTTATTCAAATTGAAATAGGGAAAGTATTGGCACAGCTAGTATCTTGTTATATGACGAAGTCTGTCTGTCTCCTTGCGGTAAACTTCAAGACTACCTACTGAACAGATTCGGATTTCGCTAATAGACGGGTTAACTTTTAACAGGAGGTCAAAGTCAAGGAAAGGAAAGTCAAAGGTCAGGAGGGTTCCAAACCCCGAGAACGCACCCAATTCTTTCTGAACACTAACAAAACTCAATATGGTTTTTCAAACAAAAGTAGAACCCATTGCCTAGCTGTGGGATTTTGGAGTAATGTTATCACTAATGCAAGTATAATGCAGAATTTGCTTATTCAAGATTTCATTAAAATAGTTGTATAAAAAATATAACAACTGCACCAGTAATCACTTAGCATAGTAATGCGCAATGCCCTATTTGGCTCATCGCCAAAAATATCCTTTGCTAGACCCTATTACGTGAACGAAATAGAAAATATCGCCACTGCAATGTCCGTATAGCTACGTATAACCTGCAACTTGAATTTAGATTTATATCACAAAGAGCAAGAACGAAATATAAATTCTAACTAGTTATATATAATTCGACCAAAAAAAGTTACAAAAAGAATTGGAATAAGAAGTGAAGAAAACGAAATTAATTTTATAGTATTTAAGCACGAAATATTTAATTGTTATTTTATTTTACAAAATGAACGATATAGAACGCTAATAGAACAAATGAAGTATAATATTGGTTCATTAATTTGTAAATCTCGATGCAAAAAGCACAATAATTAGCTTTTTAACTTCGCATAAAAAGAAGATAATCCAGTGGGTCATTAGTTAAAATGTACATTCAAAAAAATTAGTGTCACTGCAATATTTTTGTATATTTGCCATTTGACATAGAGAGCCGTGATTCATCATTTATGATTGTCCATATCTATCTATACTTCATATAAAACAAAGTCCCCAAAGCTGTCTACCTGTATGTGATCGATTTCCTTAAAATGTATTAAACGGGTTTATGTACGGTTTTTACTAAAAGATAGTGCAATTTTTCGCAAGGTTTAGTAAAGTACATAACCGTTTTACGTAAGTTGCGTTAATGGTCGTGGTCGTGCGGTTTAAAAAAAACTCGCCTGTTGGGAGCTTTGATCGCGTGCGCCGCGTAAACCAGTTGAGACACACTCAAGTTATGTACTAGAGAATTCTAGATCTCCAAATATGCTACGAAAAACCAACAGTATATCAAGTTACGTCACCACCTGGCATCCATACCATACAGGTATACCATCCATACCATATAGGTATATAATACGCAACATCAGCGTATTAAGGGTGGTCTGATGTTGCGCAAGTAAAGGAACAACATGTGATGTTCCAAAGGTGCGATCATTCGATTCGAGCATCTAACTCTGCTAAGTCGCGGTGTTCAATTGTAATATTTTAATTAGATTTTTAGAAATATATATTTTTATTTAAAAACAATAAAATCTTGTTTTTTAAAAAACAATTTGACGTTCCCGAGTATTAAACTATCTAGTTACGTCACCACCTGGCATCCATACCATACAGGTAAACGCAACATCAGCGTTTTAAGGGTGGTCCGATGTTGCGCAAGCGAAGGAACATGGTGTGATGTTCCACAGTTGCGATCATTCGATTCGAGCATCTGCCTCTGCTCAGTCGTGGTATTTAATTGTAATATTTTTAATTAGATTTTTAGAAATATAATTTTAGTAAAAACAATAAAATCTTGTTTTTTAAAAAATAATTTGACGTTCCCGAGTATTAAACTATCTCTTATAGTAAATTCACAACAATTAAAATTTGAAAAAATTTTTAGACTGCCTAGCGGACGAAACCGGCACTTTATTCGCTGGCAATTAAATAGCTGTTAATACTATAAATACTAAAGTCTGTCTATAACCCTCGTGTGGTATCCGGCTGAGTAGAGTAGACCACCCTCATTTCTTACCGAGGTGTCGTAAGGGGCGACTAAGGTAAGTTGACCCGCCGTGTGGTATCCGGCTGAGTAAAATAGACCACCCTCATTTCTTGCCGAGGTGTCGTGCAAGGCGACTAAGGTAAGTTGCCCCACCGTATGGTATCCGGTTAAGTAGAATAGACCACCCTCTTTCTTACCGAGGGGTCGTAAAATACGACTAAGGCAAGTTGACGTCAGGCAGGCGGCCGGTCGTAAAATACGTAGCCAAATCATGTGACAACATGTTTGTAACATGTTGTGCCGACCCCACTCAGAGTGGGATAAGGACAGAAAGATGATGATGACTAAAGTCTGTCTATTACACATTCACGAACGATCCACTGATGAGATTTGTTACGTTTGAAACTTATATAACGAGCTAACAGATAGGAAATATATCCTTTATTTCTTTCGGGAACAGAACAATAGTAAAATCAGGAAAAAACACGGTATAAAATTGAGGACATACGAAAACTTAAGTCGCTTGCGAAATGAATACAGCTTATATAGCTTGTCTACTTAAATTCCAAGAGCAATGTAAATTCTATATAACTACACGGTGTATCTCAAGCACAGTTCTTGTGATACACTACACCTCTGACGACGAATCAACTAAACGCCTTATTTCTGAATTAAGACCTTTGTCACATATAAATAAATAAATAAATAAATAAATAAATAAATATATGGGACATTTACACACACGGCCGTTCGTCCCCAAAGTAAGTAACTTAATACTTGTGTTATGGGTGACGGACAACTGGTAGATATACTACATATATAAGTTTAAATACATAAAAAAAAGTAAAGTAAAGTAACAGCCTGTTACTATGCCCACTGCTGGGCTAAGGCCTCTTCTCTCCGTTTTTGGAGAGAAGGATTGGAGCTAAGACCTACCACGCTGCTCCAATGCGGATTGGTAGGTTACACATATCCCTAGAATTCTCTAGAGATATGCAGGTTTCCTCACGATGTTTTCCTTCACCGAAAAGCGTGTGATAAATTGCAATTATCAATTAGACACATAAGTTTTAATAGAAAAACTCATTGGTGCCTGCCCGGGGTTTGAACCTATGTCGTCTCTAAAGAGTCGCACGGTCTCACCGCTAGGCTATCACAGCTTTTAAATAAATACTAAAATGATTAAATACATACTTAAATACAAATACACACCCAGGCTCGAAGAACCAACAAATTGTTTATAGAAAATGTTGGCCCTCGGCGGGAATCGAACCCGCGACCCGCGAAGCTGAAGGCAGGGTCACTACCCACAACGCCAACGGGCCAGTATAAATGTATGAATAAAGCAATGTCGTATAGTTTATATCGAACGAATACACAATAGCCTAACTTCTCAGTTGCAAAGAAAATTCTCTAGGAGTTTCCAGACCAATTAAAAATTAATTCAACTTTCTGGCCTAGTTTATCAGTTCACTCACCCGGAAAACTTAACCACGGAATAGGTATAGTTAAAAGTATCTACAGTAGATATAGTTAAAATTGTATATAAATATCTTAGTTAGATTAAGCGTTTTGACAGGCAGTAAACACGCCTTAAGCTCAGCTTCAGCGGGTCGTGGGTTCTATTCCAGCCGAGGCACAAAGTTTTGAAAAAAAAAATAGTTGTTCTTAGAGTATATCATTACAGGTGTCTTTCACGCATAATATAGGCATTAAGTTATTTACTTTGGTGCAGACGACCGTGTGTGTAATTGTCCCATATATTATAACATTTCATTTTAACATTATATATCATACGTAATACCTATAATATAATATAGTAATAATAAATAATAATAGATAGATATATGGGACATTTACACACACGGTCGTCCGTCCCCAAAGTAAGTAACTTAATACTTGTGTTATGGGTAACGGACAACTGGTAAATATACTACATATATAATTTTAAATACATACTTAAATAGAAATACACATCCAGGTTCGAAGAACCAACAATTTGTTTATAGAAAATGTTGGCCCTCGGCGGGAATAGAACCCGTGACCCGCGGAGCTGAAGACAGGGTCACTACCCACAGCGCCAACGGGCCAGTCGAATAAACCTATAATAAATTTAAAAGCATATCTTTGAATTTATCTCTATATGTAAATCAACGCGTGGTAAAATACTAAGCAAACATATAAAAAAAACCTTATTTATTATAAAAATGATGCTAAGAAATACACCGAAATTCAGGTTTATTTTACGAAGTCCCACTGAGTAACATTGTTTCGCTTTTAGTTAATATTCCGCCATTGATGTCGGCATTGTTAATACGGATATGGTTTCACATTACCGTGTTATCCGGGTAATGGGTATACACGCCGTTTGCGTGAAGATTACGGCCGTTACAAAGGTTTTCGAGCAAAAGATCTTGTGTATAGTTAGAATGAGTACTATTTTGAAAACGCGTGAGAAAACTTTTATATACCCTTAACAGCCGAAATATAACATTTTACAATAAACAAAATCAACGGGTTGCACTCATGGAATGCCGGCAGAAGTGAAAACTTGAATGTTAACGTTGTGCATTTTTGATATTTTGGAATGGTCAGGGAATGAATAATTTTGAATGTTTTTTTAAAAATATCACTATAAAAGTACTAAATGAAAGAATTTTTAGTATATGTGGTAAACTACAATATTCATTTATTGTTCTATTGTACTCAAACATGACAAAGATAGATTTATATACCTAATATAAAAAATTTGACCATTTCAATTATTTACTATTACAATTATTTTATATTAAAAAGTTATCTCACAGAATAATCAACTTCCATAGCGGGCGCGGGCACGCATTTTCGCCGCGCGGTAAAAAGAGAGGGGATATTCCCTCTCCTACGCCGTGGTGGCGGTCTACTCCCCATCCGTCTTACGGATTTTCGATCAGGTCACGTGTCCTGACGCGCGTTCAATTTATTTTACCCATCACAAAACCTGTACAACGCCAAAAAAAGAGTAATTTCCAAAATTACCTAACATTTAGTTCCCGAACATCCATTAAAACTCATCATAATTAATTTACGCCGGCCTAAAATGTCTTCACCTTTCGGGTTTCAAACAAAGTGCCCCATCAATCGCGGGGCATTGTTACCCAACTCCTGAGCCCCCCTCAAACTTATAAATCGATGTAAACTCGAAGAAATTGTAACTTCATCGCTCGAAACTTGTTTTATTGTTCGAACATTCGCGATCTTAATTGGGAGTTTCTTGAGGGCGCTCAAAGTTGTATTAATTCAGGTTAAATACCTTTCATCTTATTTAGAACTGTGAATATTTGAATAATAAAATAATATTGAACTTAAAATATTTCATACTAGTCCAATCAAATTTTAAAAACCTTTTACAAACAATTTTGAACCGTCAAGGATCAATTATGATTTTATGAAGCTACAACTGGTTCGGAATGTTGCTCTTACCGAGAACAACCAGCAAGAAACTCGGCATTGTAAATTTAGATTATTTAACCGCAGTCTTGTTTGAAGCTGTAAGGATTTTCAAATCCAAACAGTTTTACGATTCAAATAATCTTTAATTGTATAAGCATATATTTAACACTAATTTACTCTTTCCTGTCTCTCTGTGTGTAACGTTTTTACGGCGAAACCGCTGAACCAATGAATGCAAATTTTGCACGATTATTCAATATACACCTAGGTAACATAGAGGCTATAGAAGTCCTGTTAATTTGACAGGAATAAGATGACATTGAAAAAATTCATCTATTACCATCCTATCAAAGTTTTTTATTCACGATATGTCAAAGTCAAATCAAATCTGCAATTTAAAGAAGGTACTTAAATCAATTTGTTTGACTTACGTCGAAAGAGTTATTTAAAAAAAAATGTATATTTTGGTTGCTGTTTTCTGAATAAATTTAACTGTGCCATTACACTATATGATTAACATTAATAATACGGCTTATGAACTAGTATAACTAAACTACTAATATTATAAATGCGAAAGTCTGTCTGTTACGCTTTCATGGCCAAACCTCTGAACCAATCAAGACGAAATCACGCTCTATTAATGCTTATATACCGGGCTTGTGTTTATATACCCCTATATACTAGGGGTCTTGTTCTCTCGAGAGTGTAGCCAGTTTCTATACATGAACTATAAATACTAGTCACGACAGTTTAAATTCAAAAATATAGTTGCCTTTACCTAAAACTTCAATCTTTTCCAATAAAAAAATAATAGATACTTTAGTGTATAACAGATAATCTATTTTCCATTTCATGTTACGATCTAAAGGCTTCATTCCGCTTCCTTAAAACAAATACCGTCTAGGAAGACATTACCATGCATTTTCATGAGTTATGGCGGCGCTGCAACTCAGTTATGCCGGGATTAATGGCGTGTGAATAATAAATTAACATTGGACTTTATCTATATGTCCCGACTTCCTTATTTCGAAATTTGAACACTATTTAGATTTTGCTGCTGCGTTTATAGTGACATTAGCTATAGCTGGGTCACCGTTTGCGTCACATTACGTTCTCAAAAATACTGTTAATTATAAATACGTTATTTTACTTTTTATCTTTTAAATTTTCCCGTTTTATTAATTTCAATAACTAGCCTGTTGGTGCAGTGGTTAGTGATCCTGACTTCAGCTCCGCGGGTACGATTCCCTCCGACGGTCAACATTTTCTATTATTTTTTTGGTTCTTCCAGCCTGGGTGTGTATTTCAACGTAATTATGTATTTAAAATTATATATGTAGTATATTTATCAGTTATCCGTCATCCATAATACTCCATAATAAAGTTACTTACTTTGGGGACGGACGACCGTGTGTGTAAGTGTCCCATATATTTATGATTTATTTATACATTCAATTATTGAAATAGCAAGCTCACTACTAGGTGTACAGACGACCTCAATAAATTCCTGGGGAGGCGCTGGATTCAGGTGTCTCAAGATAGTGTGGCGAGGAAGTTATTTGAGAAGATCTGAGTCGAACAGCTGACATCTGGGTTGAAGAGAGATAACAGGTTACTTTAGTACCTATTAGTGGTTAACAAAACATAACAATTAAGTATAGTATAGTTAATAATATACATCGATGTTTAGAACGAAACAGCCGGCCAGTTCGGTTTGGTAGAGCGCTGTCACACACGGGTTCGTCAGTCTGTGCGACAGTGACAATGCTCTATGAAGCAAAATCTAGCCGATTTCTCTCTCTAAGCCTCGATGTGCATTATTTATTGCCGCGTACTATACAATATAGTCGTGGTGTTTCAAAATCACACATATACACCAACAAATCACAAACAACTAAGTTGTTCCAACTCTTCCGGCTGGCTCCGTAGTCATGAACTCGGACGTGGCTATACTCTGAACGCTGAACTTCGCTCGTAACTCGTCGAAGCTTCCAAACTATAGGTCACGTAATCCGCCAAAGTATGTGAACTGTGTTGTTGTTGTTGGTGTTGGTGTGTGTTGTTGTATGTGAAATGTGTTGATTTACATATTCAAGATGAAATGGAATTGAATGAAGGCACCTAAAATTCTTTTTGTGTGTATGCATTAAGGGTTATACTAATAATCACCACGCTTGGCATACGGGTCGGTGATCTCAGTGCTGACCATTTCGCACCGACAACCCTGCCCGCTGTTGGTCTATTATATTTAGGTATGCCAGAGCCTCGTCGGTTTATTTGCACGTGCCAGGTGAGGTTGACATTTGAGGAAACTGTACTGGGACGAGTTTAAGGGGGGTTTCATACCCCCCCCCCAACGAAGTGGACTGATGACCTTAAAAAAGACGCGGCGAGCCGCTGGATCCAAGCGGCAAAAGATCGTGTGGTGTGGGAATCCCATGAAGAGACCTAGATATGTCCAGCAGTGGACATCCATCGGCTGAAAAAGAAGAAGAAGAAGAAAAGCTAAAATTCATCGAAAAGAGTCATTGTTTGAAGAACTTTTAGTTGTTGCTTGCTAGTAAAAAATATATCAAACATTGATATCTTTACTTATTATAACACAAAGTCCCTGTATATGATTTATTTTCTCAAAATCTATTGAACGGATTTTTGAAAGGTTTCTACTAAAAGGTAGTGCAGCTCTTCAGGAAGGTTTCGATTAATAATACATTATCGATTTATGCGAATTGTGTTGAAGAAGTCACGAGGTTGTAAAAACAACTCGCCTGCTGGGAGTTTTAGTGGCGTGGGTCGCTTAAACCAACAGAAATACACTAAAGGAACAGTACTAGAGAATTATAGATCTATAGAAATGCTACGCATTTCCTAAGCAAGCTTAGATATATAGTACTACTAGGTCAGTAACACAAAAATACCTTACAAATAAGACAAAAGTAATAACAAAATTATTTTGCTATAATCTGCGATAAAATCTATCATTATATCTGACGGACGAGGCTCGCCGTGATTATTTTTAAAAAGTGTGACGTCAGCATTGCTGACGTCACGAGCAGGGTTATCACCCATAATGGGTGTTTAACACAAAACAGCGTAGATAACTTTGATACACTTTTATTCTGAGCTCCGTTCACTGCGGCGATCCGAGACAGAATAATCACCCGAGCCGGCGCGCGCTCGGCTTTATATAGAAAAACTGGGTGTCTCATTCGATTGAACAAATACAAAATATTGACCACGTGTTTTTAGTTTAGAAATGAAGGTAGTTATCGACAAATTAAACATCATAATAACAATTTAAATCAAATGGCGTGATGTTGATATTCAAAGTACGGCTATCCGCCGACACGGCCATTCTGACAGGCGGCGCGTGCTCTGCGCCTGCCTGCGTTGTGATGTGTGATATCTGAAATTAAGGAAACAATTTCCTCTGAGATTGGTATCTGTAAGCAACTCATGTTGCTTATTTTGAAAGGATTATTGTTGTAAGATCCGTACAGAAAATATTTCCAATGTACTGACTTCTTTATTAAAAATCTGTGGTGTGTACGTGTCCATTCATGGCTCCACAAGGCGTCCCAACGGTATCTCATGGTTCACTTGTGGATGCATCAAGGATCCGTGGTTAGCTCAAGGGTAACACATGATTTGGCTCAGAGGTAACACTCTCCAGATATTTTACTCTTGCAGATTATTATTAAAGAGGTTATTATTGTATGGGCAGTAAACAAAGACATCTCAAATGTACTGACTTATTCATTAAGAATCTGTGGTGTGTACGTGTCCACTCACGGCTCCACAAGGCGTCCCAACGGTATCTCATGGTTCACTTGTGGATGCATCAAGGATCCGTGGTTAGCTCAAGGGTAACACATGATCTGGCTCAGAGGTAACACTCTCCAGATATTTTAAAAAGAAATAAATTAATGTTAACTTACAGGTTTTTAATCAGATGATGTGTGCTCATCGTTATGATCCAACTGGACTGGTTGGTGAGCCCGGGCTGTGGATGGCCCTGGCTCGGAAGCAGTGGTGATGGCATCTGGATCTTCTACCGCCGACACTGGATCTCTATCTTGATCTCCCGGTTGTGGTGCACGGCGAAGTTGATCATGGGCGACTTTTCTAGGGCGCCCTCTGCCGACGACTTTTTTAATCATATAGCGATCATTTTCAAGGACCCGAATGATTTCGTAAGGCTCACTGAATTTGAGATCTAGCGATGTTTGATTACGTGGGTTATTTTTTACCAACACGTAATCTCCACGCTGAAAATGGCAAATTTGAGCTTTGCGTGCGTTGAAGCGTTGTCTGTCGTACTCAGCACTTTGGGTCATTCGTTGTTGCACTTGTCTGGTCAGTGCTTCTATGTCGACAGTTTGATTGTCAAAGTCGACCAGGTTTAGCAGCCCTGGTGGCACGCAGTGTCTTCGTTGTGTGATGAGTGTGAGTGGTGCTACTCCTGTTACGCGATGTGCGGTGCAATTCATTGCTAGCTGTAACTCTTCGAGTGTGGTGTGCCACTGTTCAGCTTCATAGTTTTTAATCATCACTAAGGCATTCTTCAGTGTGGCCACCACCCTCTCCACTTGGCCATTCGCTCGGCTTACACCTGGTGCTATTGCATGAATGCTTATGCCGAATCGTTCACAGAAGTGTGCGAACTCGCCCAAAAATTCTCTTCCTCCATCTACAATTATTTGGACTGGTGTTCCAAATAAGTGCACTGTACGTTTCAATGCAGCAAGCGTACTGTGTGGGCTTTTATCAGTTGCATGATATAGCAGTACATATTTTGTGAAAGCATCCACTGTGACAATAACGTACTGTTGGTGATCTTGAGCGCCCAATTTCCCTGTGATGTCCATATGGATAACTTGAAATGCACATGTTGGTTTTTCTATCGGATGTAACTGTACTTGTACAGCACCTGATGTCCCTTTAGACGTTCTACACACCACGCAGTTATCAACGTGTCTTCGGGTCGTGGAACTCATTTTGTCGAACCAGTAGGTCTCTTTTATCTTTTGCAGGGTCTTTTCCCAACCTGGATGTTTAAGTGTAGTGTGGAAGGAGTTAATCAAACTCCACTGAAACGGCTTTGGTACTACTGTTCTCAGCTGCTGGCCAAACATCGGATCCGTGACATACTTCTTCAGTACTCCATCTTCCAAGACAAAACCTTCCACTGGATTGTTGTCAGTCAGGTCATTCAATATCGGCCGCAGTTCATCATCTCGTCGTTGTTCGACCTTTAACCACTCTAAGTCCTTTTCAATTACATTCACCGTAAGTTCGCGGTGATTTCTACTGAAGAAATCAGCATGCTGAAGCCGGTTTCCTTTGCGATATTCCAGCTCAAAATCATAGTTTTGAAGGAAAGCCCACCAGCGGTGAATCCTCGGCAGCAAGTCCTTCTTGTGTTTCGACGCCTTAAGTGAATTACAGTCTGTTATCACCGTAAACTTCCTTCCATACAGGTACTGTCGGAAATGCTTTATAGCTCTGACCACCGCTAACGTTTCCAATTCGTATGAATGATATCGGCTTTCGGTGTCAGTTGTTCTCATGCTCATGAAAGCAACCGCATGTTGTCGTCCGTCGAAAATTTGCACGAGAACCGCTCCGAATCCGAGACTGCTCGCGTCTGTATATAGTTGTATTGGTGCTCCTTCTTGATAAAGGGTCAGTGCTGGAGCAGAGGTCAGGCATTGAATTATCGTAGCCCTCGCTTTCTCGTGTCGATCTTCCCATTCCCATTTCGCTCCTTGTTTAGTCAATTCGTACAGAGGTACCATGATCCGCGAGAAATCAGGGATGTATTTCCTGAAGTAGCTTGCGAGCCCATTGAACTGTCTGATCTGTTTGACAGATTTTGGTACTGGAGCCTTAACAAGTGCTTCCACCTTCCTTGGACTAGGTCGTATTTGGCCGTCAGACACCACGTTGCCCAAATATTCAATGGAGCGTTTGAAGAAGCTGCATTTATCAGCATTGATAGAAAAGCCCGCTTCCTGTAAGGCTATTAAGATGCGTTCAATGTTAGATAGCCCTTCGCAGAAATTCGTACTTTTACTTAATACGTCATCTACGTAGACTTGCGCAACTGTACCCAATAGTGGGTCCAGTGCTCTGTTGATACACCTCTGGTAAACAGAAACGGCATTGCTCAATCCAAACGGCATGGTAAGGTATTCATATAAACCATCCGGTGTAACAAATGCAGTCTTCTCGATAGATGTCTCTGCAATAGGAATTTGGTGAAACCCTGCTGCCATGTCAAAGCTGGTGAAGAAATACCCATTGGCTAATTGATCAATTTGATCAGCGATTAGTGGCAGCGGGTAATGATCGCGCAACGTGTTTGCGTTGAGCTCCCTGTAGTCCACACACAGTCGATCGTCGCCATTTTTCTTTTTTACCAATATGATGGGACTTGAGTAAGGAGACTTGCTTTCTCGTATGATGTTATGATCAAGCAAATCGTTGACGATATCCCGAACCTTTTCGCGTTCCACAAGACTAAGGCGATAAGGTCTTCGCTCGACATATTTATCAGCGTTCTTCAGTCTTATCTCCAGCTCTCCAGTGTTAACGCGCGTTTTTGGAAATCCGCGGATAAACAGGTGTTCATATTTGGTCAGTAACGAGCGTAACTGGTTCAATTCTTCAGGATCTGTGAGGTCACAGTCCAATTTCTCAAAGATGTTGCTTTTTGATGTCACCTGGTGAACCGTATGCTGGTGCATCAGTCTGGTACCACTTGATGTTATCACCATGCTTAAATTGGTACCATGAATCAAATTCATACCAATCAACACGTCGGTTGACATCTCATGATCAGGAACCACGAAGAATAAAATTTCTATCCTTATTGAGTCAATGATGCAAATAGCCTTCATTTCCACTAACGAAATTACCGGAAATTGGCCAATCCCTTTGAGGTAGTTAACCGCAGAGCGTCGCTGACCCGTTAATTTTGCAGCAGTCGATTCTCGAATCAACGAGCACTCTGCACCGCTGTCAAAGATGGCACGCATTGTTATGGCACCAACCGTGACGATGATGGGTGCTTGATTCGGCCCAGCTACACAGTTCACATTCGATGCTAATGCGTTTTGACGTCTGAAACAGGTTTCGAATGTGTGTCCTGGTTTTTTGCAAAACGAACATGTAATCACGTTCCTAGTGTCGCGTGAAACAGTTGCTGGATTATTTGCTTTCTGTAGATTTGAAGTAGTTTCCGATGGTTTGAATCTACACTCATCAGTGCTATGGTTTGTCCTTTTGCATATTTGACAACGTGCTGTAATCTTAGAACTGTCCTGGTATCGCGAACGTTTTGGCAACGAAGTAATAGGATTTTGGTGAGGGCGTTTCTTCCTCAATGATGATGCCACAGAGATGAGTTCCGGAACTGTTCTTGCCTTCGCATTCAACAGTTCTATACGCAAGCGCTCATCGTTTATACATCCTATCACTGCTTCTACAGAGAGTTCATCACCTAGTTGGTCCTTTGTGATTCTTTTCCACAGAACCCAGGCGCGAGATAAAAACTCAGATATATCCTTGCTAGAGTCGTATGTATGCTCCCGGAATTGGAGTACATCACGGGAGTATCTATTCTCTGGCTCAAATGTGGTAATAAGCTTCTCACGAAACTCTTCCCAGGAGGAGGTAGTCACCAGCCAATCGTCGATCCACATTTTGGCACGTCCTTTCAATAATCCACACACCTTGGTGCGTAGGTCCAGATCATTTAACTTGTAGTTACAAGCTGCTTTGTCGATATGTTGGCACCATTCCCGAACTCCAACATGACTGTCGGGATCAAATGAGGGTAGATAGATGTCTTTGACACTGATCCGAGGTTCTGGTGGGGCGTATAGCCGTTCGGACATCTTCTGCATCATCTCCATCATTTGAATCATAAACTGCGGAGGATATCCAACTAATGGGGTAATTGGATGCGCATTCATCATGTTGGATGATGCAGTGGCGATGGGTACCCCTTGGTGGTATGTTTCTTGATTTCCTGAAGCGTTTACTCCTGATTGAAATGGCACATCAGCATAGGCGGGTACCGCATGGCTTACTGGAACTTCGTACGTCGTGCCTGCGGATATTCCCGTCATAACAGGTCTTGCAGTGTTGAAGTTACTCGTTGGTACGTCCGGCAGCGTGGGTGATGATGAAGCATCCACCATCATAGCGCTGCCCTTGGCTGTACCAGGTGTCGCAGGTGGAACCAAAGCTGTAGAGGTCGTGGTTGGGATCGAAGCTTGTTCCGATCCCACTTCTGATGACGGACGAGGCTCGCCGTGATTATTTTTAAAAAGTGTGACGTCAGCATTGCTGACGTCACGAGCAGGGTTATCACCCATAATGGGTGTTTAACACAAAACAGCGTAGATAACTTTGATACACTTTTATTCTGAGCTCCGTTCACTGCGGCGATCCGAGACAGAATAATCACCCGAGCCGGCGCGCGCTCGGCTTTATATAGAAAAACTGGGTGTCTCATTCGATTGAACAAATACAAAATATTGACCACGTGTTTTTAGTTTAGAAATGAAGGTAGTTATCGACAAATTAAACATCATAATAACAATTTAAATCAAATGGCGTGATGTTGATATTCAAAGTACGGCTATCCGCCGACATATCTATTACTATATATATTATGATACGGATGTTTTATGGATCTCCGCGAAGTAACGCCTAATTCTATAAATAATTACAAATAAGACTCAGAATTTTTACAGTTAAGTTGAAGCGAATGAAATTGCAGGTACAACGTATAAATACTATCGAAAATCACGAGGATAGGTACAAGGATAATCATTTATTCATCGCTTCTGAACAACTCGACCGTATCAAAGTACCACACGGGGTGCTCGCAAGTCACAAACCAGTAACTCTTACAAACTCTCTTCGCTCCTGTTCGTAGTGATTTCAACCCCAATGGCATTACATTATGAATGTACTTCCGCACTAACTTGTTCCTCCAACGTCACTCCTGTACTCTACATTTAAAGAAAACACTCCATATAACTCGATCTGTATTAAGTTATAAATTTACTTGAATACAAGTGGGATCTTCAACTCTGCTGGTTCGGAAAGCTCTTTCGAGAAGAGCCTTGCTCTTTTTAAAAAATAATTCTTATAACTAGTTACATTTAGTCATTACTGTCTTGTACAGGGTAGAAGTGCAGCTACATCCACAAATTTTTATCATCTAAGTGATCCTCAATAGTATAGAAGGCTTTCTGTATCAGCCTCCTTTTAACAGTATTATTAAACTTCTGTAATGGCAAAGCTCAAATTGTTTGCCGAATTGTATTAAAAGAAAACTTAACTCAAACCCACAAACGACTTATAGTACGCGGCAGTAAATAATGCACATCAAGGCTTAGAGAGAGAAATCGGCTAAATTCTACTTCATAGAGCAATGTCTGTGTCGCACAGACTGACGAACCCGTGCGAAACGTCACAAACTAACTGAGTGACAGAGACGGCGCTCTACGAAACCGAACTGACCGGCTGTTTCTTTCTAAACATCAATGCGCATTAATGCCGGGTACTATACCCACTTTGCGAGGCGCAAAGGAGCCACTAGGTTATGTCGATTTCTACTTTGTCTATTACATACAACGCCGATTTTTATAACAATGTTTATTTTAGTAATTAGTAGTTGACATAAGGTGGCACGCAGGTCGAGACAGGATGATGAGAGCACAAGACCGCCTAGCATGGTGGGATATGGAAGAGTCCTTCGTCCAAAATTGGACTCGAAATAGCTGAAGATGATGATGATAATATTTTAATTAAAAAAAAGCTTAAATTGCTAAATATATACTGTGAAGCAGATGTAAGAATATATGTACTTAAACTTCTGTCTATAACATTAAAACCTCACGAGAATACCGTGAAAATCCACCGTTCAATGGAAATTTTGTTTAATAGCTTACAGTTTCAAAGGGCGACCAATAGAGAAAACAAAGTAAGCAATAAATTTGGAAATAATTCCACCTTTCGTTGTGGTATTACACCGCAAGCCTTTGTTGAGAGCGGGTCGCTTGCATTCACGTTTTTGTTATAACGTACATCAGTGGGAAATTAATCTTTTGTACAAAATAAAAGCTTGCGGTGGGAAATTTTTTGCATTAATTTAGAAATTAAAGATTTGTACAAAACTTGTTTTGCACAATTATACCTCCCAGAGGAAATACGGAAATTTTTAAATTCTGTATGTTGGCCTCATCTACTTTTTCTTCCACGTCTACGTCCACTATTGGACTTAGGTTTCTTTAAGGGATCTCCAAACCACACTCGTGGAGCTTAGATCCAGCGACCTTTTTGCGGTCGTCACTCCACCTGGAAGAGGGCTTTACACCTTAGGACCCCTCCCCCTATTTATAGAATATTTATATTTATGAAATTAGGAGTTACTTTGCGGGGGTCTATGATAAAAAAGTTATGATAATATTATTGTTACCAAATAATACCATTACTATGAAATGATAATCTTACCATTACTAAATAATTACACAATGATAGTCGTTTAGAGGGTAAATACCTATAAAAACGGTTTAGGTTGTCAGAGATCCAGCCTCCTGCAGATACTCGAGCGATAATAGTTGATTGGATAAATAAGGTCGCCTGCTAAGCTAGAGTGTGGCGATAACTTGTATCTTCCTATATCTGTAACGTACAGAGAAAATCCAAAACGAGCGTTACGATTCCACAAAAATCTTATTTTTAAGCAATTTATTATGTTAATTTCAACGAAAACTTAAATTACGTTGTTCGTTATGATTTTTTTTCGATCCTGCAAACATTGTCATTTATAATAACAACCTTCCGTTCTAATCAATTTCGAAGGCAGTTATTAATTTCACTGCAAAATCACCTTTAGAAAAGAAGCAAAAAGACTTATCCCATCAAGCAACGTTGCATTTTTACAACCACTACCGACGGTTCTCGATACTGGTTTCAGTTACTGAAATAATAATAGATATTTGCTGATATCTACAATAACTACAATAACTTGAAGAAGGTGTTTTCTTGGTACAAATGTATATAGGAAGAATATTTCTGGTATTCATGTTATTTGTTTATTTATAACCGTCAAAATAGAAACCTTTATAAAAAAACATCATGCTTTTTTTTTAATTACAATAGTCTACGAATTTTCATTAATTGTTAATCTTCCCTGTTATGGCCATAGTTTTCCCCCAAGACTTTCCATGTCACACGATTCTGTTGCACTTGGATCCTACGTCTTGGTGATGTTTTTTTTACCTTTTGAGGTTATTCTTGACTGCGAAGTGAGCTAAAGCTAGGTAGGTGCATTGCATAGCTGTAAGCCAAGTTCGCGAACTTCACTTTATCAATGACGCATCGCCTGTTGATAGCTATTTTGTCCATATCAATTTTTATTAGTACTGCTTACTAGTACGGCTTGAGGTGTTATGCACAATAATTAAAAAAAACCAAACGCCCATAATTTCTTCGAACATTATCGCCGATATATCGAATATTCATTAGTCATTAGTTACGTATAAAACGTATATGTAACTAATGACACCCGAAATTTCGTCCGTATCGTATTTTAGTGTTAAAATACCCTCAATTTGATTAAATGCATAGGTTTAGTCATTGGATTGTTAGTCCGTTGGATGATTAACAAAATAAGTAACACAATAGAGAATAATTAGTAGTGGCATCTTAATCCCCTGACAGCGCGGATGGTCCTGGGACCGAGGAACTCATTAACGGCGAAATAAAAAAGCGCTATTGCATATTTTTGTTTGATGTCAGGACGCGACTTGGGAGATTTGGGGATGAAATTGAGAACTATCTAGAAACATGACATGGTGGAAGGAATAAAGCTTGCATTCATAGCGGTATCATAATAATAGAGATGTGACTTGAAGTGGAAAAAATCGATTTATAAATAATAGATAAAGTCCTATCAAAACAATGGATTTATGAAAGATCGATTATCTAGAAACGAAAAAATCGATTTTTAATAACTGATTTTTTTCTGAATGTTTAAAAAGTTGCTTTATTTTTATAATTAACTAGCTTTTAAACGCAACTTCGTTCGTGTGGACTGCAGTCTTATTATTTGAGTAAACCGTAATACTTATATTAATTATGGTTACAGTGGGTTAACCTTAAAGGCTAGACATATGCTGTCGCGGACTTTTATTTAGAACTTTTAAAGGGGAACAATTTTACAATATGTGATATTTTTATTAAGTTTTATCGTTTACTTCGTGCACGCAAGGAAAGCTTTAAATTTTGCCGTTTTCCCAATATATTTTATTACTGCTCCTCCCCTATTCATCTTAGCGTGATGTTATATAGTCTATAGCCTTTCTTGATAAATAGACTATCTTATACTCAAAGAATTTTTCAAATCGGTCCAGTTGTTCTTGAAATTAGCACGTTCAAACAATCAAACACACAAACTTCTCAGGTTTATATATTAGTATAGATATAGATTAGAATAAAGACTAGGTGATAGCCCAGCCTTGAGACCGTACTCTTTTCCGAGAAGGTCACGGGTTCCAACCCCGGGCAGGGACCAATGAGTTTTCCTGTTAAAACTAATTGTGTCCAATTTTTTAATAACATCCCATAGGTATTTAAGTCACATAGCTGAAATATAATCTCATAATTAGGACGATTTCTTTGGTTATAGGCCCAGTGATCGACTACCTGCTGCTGAGTTGAGTGCTGCAACCGCACACAACTCATTCGAGTTACGGCTCTCGAATTCAAAATAATGTTTAATTGAGATAGTTACATTGTAATCCTTATTTCAATGCCATCTTTTATGATAAAATGAACTATTAAAAAAGTTAAGGACATCTTTAACAATCAAGAGTTTTGTAGGCGTTACGCTACGTTTTATTACAATTTACCACAACATAACTTTTTTTAGGACACTTTAATACTAAGCGTGCGATATATACTTTACTGAAATAAATATGATTATTATTATCAGTGCATATACAATCCTATAAATCCTTTGTCATCGGAATAACTAAATCCTATCAAACATGTATGTGTAACAAATCCTTTTGTTCCTATATCAATTGAGATGGCACGAATTTGTTCGGAATAAAAATGACAAACAATTTCACTAAAATAAAAGTAATAGTATTATTTTGTTAGATACCGCGATAAATGTAGAGTGTACTATCCGATTTCATACCTTTGGATGGAATATTCACAGTGCACCGCACTACACCAGCACATTACTAATATCCCAACAATTATTGCACCCCATAATCCAAAGCGTCTTTAGATAAACTCTACGAAATAATATTGCTTAAATGATTTGATTTTTATGTCAAAGAAAGCATATTATTGTTCTGTTGATCATACTAATGTATAGTATATGTACATTTGGATGCTAGAATTTCAGTAACAAAAATAAAAACGGTTAAAATAAAATTAAGCACACAGATAGTAGGTAGATAGCCTATAATTATAGGATCTGCGTGCCCTTTACACATTTCTGTGATTATTTTGAAGGAGTTGTTTAATTTTTTTTTTTTTTTTATTTATAACAAATATATACAAGTTATATCTATCTATCTTAAATTACTTACACGCTACTACTATACAAATATTTTTGTATATCTAAAATTCTTTAGCTAAATACTATAAGAAGATAAGATACTCTTTATATTTTATTTAATATCTGAAGCATTATCGAAAATTGTGAAAATGCAAAGGTTACCGGGTGATACCGGGAAAATATTCCTACCTAAAAACCTAAAGAAAGGCTATGATAAGATTTTCGAAAATTTATCCCTTGAGAGCAAAAATAAGGGATCACTGATGGTATGGAAATCTGTCTTTATATTTTAAGCAAATATTTTTTGTAGTAACTTAAAATTATTATTATTTTGTTAATTTTAAGAAAAACATTGCATTAAAACGGTTCATTATAATTCCCAAAGTCTTAGAATGTATAACGCCTTCGTTTAGTTTAAAGAAATTTGTGTTATATTTTTTGTATAGTTTTTTTGATTTATTTATATAAATCCAAAAAAGTATTCTAAAAAGTCAGCTAATTATTCCAAAAGAATTACAATAAATTAAAAATATATAAGACATTCCTTTAATTAAAAGGAATATTTCTCCTTATTTTTTAATTCCTTTTCTCTGTAAAAAAAACTTCACAAGAAAAGCTTTTGAAGTAAGTAAATCCTTTAGTATTGGATTTAAATTCCCGATCAGTTTTAATGATCGTTTTATCTTACGGATCCGATTCATTACTTTTTTATTGTATTTCGGCGAGGCATCTTTTGATAAGTGTTCTTTAAAAGCGATATAACGGACATCAAAAGAGATTTATTTGACTGCTTATCGGCTATATATAAGTTATAGTAAAGTTATAGTAGGTAACATGCCCCCGAGAGGTATCGTTAAACAGAGTGCTTTCTATCATCATTGATATAGAGGACTAAATAGGAAACAGGATTCAGATTAAGCGCTGTTTTTAACAAAAGTAATGATAATATTTTGCTTTCATCCACTATAAAATGTATTGGCTTATATGAGAGCCGATGATAAAGAGTCGCTGCTCGCGATTTAACAAAACGTGTAAACAGGACGCCCTCTTGCGCTCTTTGTCTTATAGCAGACATAGTGACGAACCACTGACATGTCGATATATAATTTTAAATTTTTCTGGACCTTCCTTAACTTCCGTTAAAATGTTAGCAAATGACAATACACGATGGAGGTTGAATATTGGTTCCAAATACGTTTATACTTAATATTTGTATTCCGAAATTGTGTCTATTTAAACTTATGTAAAATAATAAATCGGCATCGTCCAAATGTCACATGACTATACAACATTACAAAATTTATTTTTACCTTTGAAACGTAATAAATCATTGTAAAATGATCCTTGCAAACTTATTATTACATAAAAGGCACTCGTTAATAGACTATTATTTGTATTTCTACTACTACTACTATTTATTTTTACTAATATTTATTTATTTACTAAGTCTAATTAGACTACTATTTTTTAAATTACACCACTAATAAGAGTCGATAAGCAGTTATCGATAAGTGGCGCATTACACGCGCCTATCTCTAGCGCAGAGATGTCCCATTATCCCGTGGGTAGCGACTCTTTGATACTAGTATAGTTAGTTACCATTAGGCGAGGTCATAGCGTAGTTGAATAGAACCATAAAATATTTAAAAATATACATCTTAAATATATAATTTCTCATTTACGTTATCGTATCAAAATGTTATATATAATAAAATTTTCTTAGAGACGAAATATTTCTAATTCCACTTCGAATTCGTATTCATTTCGGATATCTGAATTCCTCTAAAATCCAGGTAAAGCGGGTTTGTTTTAAAGCATCCCGACTGAAATTTCTACCGAAATATTATTGACCGGCAAAATTATTTTCGGAATCCTAATAAATTGGGAGCAATTTCACGTAAATGGGTTCCGTAACTCCGTAATCGGAAAGGCCGGATAGCCGCGCCTCTAATTTGTACCGGAGCCTGTTTATAAGGAAAATTCCGAGAGGATTACGAATATTTCGTCACATTTTGTTTCACGAGTTATTTTGCTCGCTAAAACGGTACCGCCTTTGATGGTACGAAATTCCTCAGATAAATTACTCGGCACAAAGAGAGTCGTTATGAAAAATTTATAAAACGTAATATTGTTATCCAGATTGAATGAAATCTGATATTGTTATTGAGTTCGATTCTTCTGTAATTGAGTCTTCGAATTCGAATCCCATCTTATAAACAAAAATTTCTATACAACATTACAATATTGACTGAATATGTAATTTGATACGCTTAAAGTATTTACACGTCTTCGCGCACACTCACTTACTCATTTTATGACGAACACACACAATCTTTTACAAACTTTCTGTCATACACAAACACGAAAGAGAAAAAGTATGTGATTGTAACGCGTACACACTAGCAAACATACTCTCTGAATGTAGGTATATTAGTAGTTGGTTTATTATTAAAGTAGTTATTAAAATGAAAGTTTAAAGTCATCTTTTCATGCGTTAGAAAATTATCTATTACTGTTTTTTATTGCGTAATGTTTATCTTATATATAAAATTCTCGTGTCACAATGTCAGTTACCATATTCCTCCGAAACCGCTTGACCTATTTTAATGAAATTTCGAATGCATATTCAGTCAGTCTGAAAATCGTTTTTTATCTATTTTTCATATCCCTAAGTGATAAGGGTGATCCGCCCTTAACATTTTTTTTATTTTTTGTAATTTTTTTATTTTTTTTTGTAATATACACCAGAAATAATTAATATAGCAAAACAACAAAAAAACTGTTTATATATGGCACAGACATTTTTATACAAAACTCCTTGGCATGTCCTCGAATCCCATGTAGGGAACATGGGATTCGACCCGCGGTATATTCCCTTTGATCACACTATTTCGCTTAAAAGCCAAGTAAATCTATGTGTTAGTAACATAATAACTTACCTGAATCTGGGACAAAGCATACCTGCAACGACATAAGCAATTGTGAATTAGTACGGCATACACGTTAACATTAAAACTTAACTGGGACATGTAGGGGCGAAACAGGGCAAAAATTGTAATAACTTGAATTCAAACTTTAAGCGAACGTGGTAAAGCCTATAATTGAATGTCAGAAAAAATATTACAGAACGAAACTAGATCTTGTGTTTAGTCGAACTTTGCTTTGAATATACGGCTCTGTAGAATGCACGATGCTTTTAAAATGATTATTTTTTTTTTGTTTACACGAAACGTTTTATAATAAGTACGTTTAGTATGCTTCAAAAACAAACTAACAGGTTTCAAATGTAAAAGCATTATATTTTTTTTTATTATGAAGCTTGTAGAATTATTATACTCTCAGTTTTGTTTGATGGTTTTAGGGTTCTCATGGACCTCCCGTTTTTGTATTGTATCAAAATTTTTTGCAGGTGTGACAAGATTGTTTGTATTGCATATATATTCTACTGATATTATAAATGCGATAGTTAATCATGGAGCATGGATGAATGTTTGTTACTCTGTCACGAAAAAACTATTAGACGGATTTGGATGAAACTTTAAAGGTATATAGGTGATACATCGAAATAACATATAGGCTACTTTTTGTAATGAGTTTACGTAATATAACGATACATGTTAATAAAGTCGGAAAAATCTGGCCTCTAAGAGTTTTCTTGGTGTACGCTTCGTAAACTATTGGAGTTACACAAACTTGATGTAAGGTAGTATTATTTGTCTTGAATAGTTCTAAATAAAAGTCCCCGACATATATCTACCTTTTATGTGGAAGTCACTATAACCAAAATTGTGAATAATAATTTTTTATTAAAATAAGATGCTATTTTACAATGCACATTTTAGTATATTAATCAAACTCTTATCAAAATCAATACATTTGTTGCTTTTAGTAATTCATGGATAAAAACTTTGTCTTTGCAACAAAGTAATTTGCTTGAATAGTTAAAGAGTTGGCTTGAATTGATTTTTTCCACGCAAGCGAAGCCGCGGGTAAAAACTAGTATATATATGTATATATATATACACATATATATGTAAATATATCACAAGATATAACTGCACAATTAGTTTTTTTTACAATTTATATCAATCTTGATTTACTTACACGCTAGTACTATACAATACGGAATAGTCCCAAGAATGCTAGCAGCGTTTACGATTCAACGCAAACTTTGTTAGTTAATTTAATCCTTTCATGCTGTACATCATGAATCTTTACATCGTTTAATTTGAATAAATGTAATTTATATAACGGGTTGTAGCAGAATTAAAACTCGGTTGCGGAAAAATTAATTAATGTGGGGATATCATTCAGGATATTCTACTCATGCGAAGCTGTGACGGGACGACTAGCACGTAATAATAATGCACAGTGAATGGTTTAGTTTTGCATTGTAACAATAGTTATTTTGTAGTAGCATTTAGTTTTAATAATAATAGAATGATACAATTGCCAATTTTAAATAATGAACTCTATTCGACTATTATAATTCTAAATTCTTTATTTAAAGAATTTTCTGTGACATGTAAATATCTTGAAAAAAATTTGGTTATAGATCTACCATTTGACTGGTGTGGTGGTGGAGTTAAAGATGGATGCGATTATCGATATATATAAAATTGGTAATTAACGAAGAATAAAATATAGTGGCAGTGTAACACTGCTTTCGTTGGCTCTCGCCTCAAATTTGGACCTATATGACAGATGACAGATTTACCTAATTAAAGATTAACCTACTGTACAGATTAACATGCTGTATCAGTAAATTCATATTTTCGATGCCCAATAAGATTAAATAGATCTAGATGTTTTTCTCTAATTTGAAGTATTATGATTATATATTAATAAATAGTTACCTATTCTTCAAAACTGTGTGTACGACGATGACTGCACCTAATTTCAGTTTACTGAGGGGCTTAAGACGACTACGGTATATGTGAGCACAAGCCAGCATCTAAACGAGTTGATCTATAGTTATTTATCGACAAAATAGAGCAACGCAAAAAATAAGATTTTGTTGGAAAACTAATAATATTTATCTCTGGCAATCTTTTATGATAGGCGAGAGAGAAAAGTTTATCCAAGTAGTATTTTATCTAAAATATTAGAATAAACTATAAATACATAACTAAAATTTTATAAAAGCGATCTTAAGACTTGTCGTTATTGTATGGATCCAAATGTTGGGCAATGAAAAACATGGATGAAAGAAGAGTGCACGCCAATGAGATGAGAATGTTAATATAGATGTGTGGTGTGACAAGACAGGATAAAATACGAATAACGAAATAAGTGGAAGTCTGAAAGTTGCGCCCATTATAGAAAAGACGAGAAGTATAAGATTAAGATGGTATGGACATAGAAAGAGTAACGAAGTAAATCATGTGACCAAACGAATGTTAAATATAAATGTGGATGAGTGTGATGCAAGAGAAGCCGAAATTGAGATAAATAAATAAATATATGGGACACTTACACACACGGTCGTCCATCCCCAAAGTAAGTAACTTATTACTTGTTTTACGGGTGACGGACAACTGGTAGATATACTACATATATAATTTTAAATACATATTGAAATACAAAACACACCCAGGCTCGAAGAACCAACAAATTGTTAATAGAAAATGTTGGCCCTCGGTGGGAATCGAACCCACGACCCGCGGAGCTGAAGGTAGGGTCACTACCCACTGCGCCAATATAATAAAGTTCGTAATTTTTGTATTCAATTTAAATTATAATAAAATATCTGTATTGGTATTATTTGTATAGTCTTCGAAATACTCTGTTTTCAATAGCTTGCTGATGATAACAGGCATTTAAATAAAATTTAACGAAGCGTATTATCAGATAGTACGTGAATAAAATATTATCAGCACACTTCAGTGGCGCGATGAAAGTTAAAAAATGTTTAACTGGTTTAATTTAAAGTAATTTTTCTTTTGATATATAGCCTTTAAGTATTTTACAGGATTTTCTTCCTACATAGATAAGTAATATAGATCAAAAAGACAAGTATCAGAGCATTTAATTTATAAGCAAATGATTGAAATGCCTTGAGTAAACATTAATTGATCTACTTAATTTTTAATCAAAATAATCTTTATTAAAATAAGCTCTTTTAAAAACCTTTGAATCTTCAAGAATCATTATGATTAACCAGCAAGAAACTCAGCGGTCAATCTTTGAAACATTTTCAATTTTACATTATTAAACCGCAGTCTTTTATGAAGCGGAAAGGTTTTTCAAATCCAATGACAAAAGGACAAATATTACTTGCAATATTTCAAAATTCCAAAATGCGAAAATAATAATTTTATTTATTAATATAATATGAAGGGTCTAACCAAATATCGAACTGTTTATCAAAAATTATTTCAGTGGACTTTCATATAAATGTTTTATTTACATAAAAGTCGGCTGAAAATAATTTTTGTTTTTGGTCCACAAAATTGAAATCGAATGAACATAGACAAAGAAGCAAATTGACTTTTCAGAAAATTCCTGACTACTATAGAAATCCCAGAATTTTTACTGGTTTTTATGAATTGCGCAGTTTTCAATCCAGAATAAAAGCAAAAAAAAGGGAAACCCTGATACGGTAGGTAAAAATAGGAATCTATGAATTTTTCACTTGAATTCATCGACTGTTGTTTATCTACGTGTATTTTTCAACTCGCTGAGGATTTGCGCTATAGTCTAATTCGATATAGATTTGCATTTTCACTTATCTGATAGAATCCAGATATTGTGCAGGGCTCAGATATTTCCTGCACAGGAATGATTTAAAACAATGTTTGATTTGTATAAACAACAATTTGTATTTGTACAAATACTTTTTTTTAATATCAACCAGTCGTAATATTTATATGCTGTGATAGCCCAGCAGTGATGGGTTCAAACCCCGGGCGGGCGGCACCAATGAGACTTTTATGTCCAATTAATAATTGCAATTTATTACACGCTTTTTGGTGAAGGAAAACATTGATTGGTCGGTTAATCGCCTCTTCGGGTGACAAGAGGGCTAGCTTCTTTTTCGCACAAAGAATCAGCTTAGCGATTCAACGCGGAAACGCTGCTAGCATTCTTGGGACGATTCCACGTGGGCATGATTTGTATAATAGTAGCGTGTAAATAATTTAAGATAGATATAACTTGTACATTTTATAAATAAATTAAAAATAAATATCAATTTCCAAATTAAATTATACTTAAAAAAAAGGAAAACATGTTGAGGAAATCTCCATATCTGTGGAAAATTCTAGGGATATGTATAACCTACCAATCCGTATTGAGAGCAGCGTGGTCTTAGCTCCAACTTTTCTCTCCAAAGAGAGGAAGGCCTATGCCCAGCAGTGGTATAGTAACAAGCCGTTGCTTTACTTTTTTTTATTATTTATAAACCCGGCTGCCCGGATTTAATAAGCACCTCCCATTTAAACTCCTGAAATATTCATTAACAGCAACAATAGTAAAGTCTTCAGAGCTCAGGTGAAATGAGATATAGAGTGCCCTCATTTCGCTCCCAGTAAATTATGATGTCTAATTATAAAACCATTGTTGAATTTCGGCGGTGCATTTAATTCTGTTTGTGCTGGTATAACGTTTGGGGTGTGGTCTAAACCAGAGGCTACATAAAATAACTCTATCAGCTAATAATAAAAATACGACATCATTCTCCTGCCCTTATCCTACGTTAATACGGGTCAGCACAACATGTTTTAAACAAGTTGTTACTTGATTTTTTTACAGTTATTTTATTTATTTTACGACCAGCCGCTTGTTTGACGTCAACTTACCTTAGTTGCCTTTTACGACACCTCGGTAAGAATCTATTCTACTCAACAGGATACCGCACGGCGGAATAGAAATGTGAATTTTTTAAATTTAATTTTGAAAAAATGTATGAATGATTTCAGTAAATTATTTGCATACAGGAAATTTATAAATTAGATATTTAGAAGATGAGATATTCTGTTTTCAATACTAAAGTACTATAATAAAATTATTTTGCTATAATCTCTGATAAAGATTTAAAATATATATATTTCAAGTTCAAGCTTGTTACACGTGTTCGGTGGCAAAATAAATTGTGGGGGTTTAACCAATTACTATATTACAATACTTATTTGGTTGATGCATCTCCTTCTGATTTGTTTCTTTGCTATATACATTTCAATTGTACCTATGTACCTCTAAAAAATATTTCATCAATATTTGTTCAAGCTAGAGAGATTGACAGAGTGGGTGTCGCTTTCATAATATTGGTGGATATAGCTGTGAAATGTAACAAACAGCAGAATAATATTTGATATATACCCGTTTGCAAGATATCATCACTATTTATATATTATTTCTGGGAATCATAAAGGGGACAAAGCAAAAGTTGATCCCGATGATAAAAACTATAGGTCCTGGATATTACGAATGATCAAGTGATAATCAAGAAAAATGGACGTTTATTCTCATAAATAGTAAAAAACTGTTTGCTAATGATTGATCCTGCTCAAAATGTATCCGATGGACAAGTGGAAAACGATGTTAACTTATCTCAGATAACGTTAATCAGAAATATAAGGTATAAAGATTCATATGAATATCTAATCGCTTTTTAAGAAGGGTCGCATCAATTCACGGCTACGTCGTTGAAGTAAGTTGTGATAGTCCAGCGGTGGGACCGAGAAGCTCTCTCGAGTGGGTAACGGTTTCAAATGATTAGTAACGCAGAGATTTTTAAAAGAGCAATTTAGACTTCTAAAGTGCGTCTCCAGTAATATAAATTAGGGCAACAATTAAAGCATTTTTATTAAAATTACTAATTCGAATTCATAGTCGATCTTTTCAAAGAAAGTTTTTTTATCACATTTCTATCGAAAGTAAGTAGTAAAATTAGCTGTTGATGTCTTTATACCGAATCCAAATAAGGGCTCTCGTCGCCATCTATCGGACGTTGGAGTTTTCATTATAGGTTTTCAGTTGAACGTACATTCGATTTACTTAGTTTGATACTGTATACTTTGAAACTATTTTAGTTAATCATTTTTTTTTTGCATAAATTGACTTAATACTAAAAGACTTCAATTTATTTTCAACTAGCTTTTACCCGCGACTTCGTCCGCGTGGACCGTAGTTCTGTAATACTCAACAGCTTCTATCGGTATCCAACCTTGCAAATATCTCCATCACAAAAATCAAATCGATCCGGGGGGTTAAATAGCAGTTTCTATGACAATTGTTACGTTACTCGAATACTACTACTATCTACTACTCCATTTTAAATTTAATTTCCTTCATGCCATTACTGTTATTTAGCAAAGATATTAATTTGCACTGGAAAGATTCGATCAAAACCATAAGAAATTTGTAAAACCTCTCTTAGTGGACAGCAGCGTCTTTCAGTTTCAAACTTCCTACTACACATTAGTGAAAACCGCGTCCAAATCGTATCAGCGGTTTCTGATATAAGCGGAAACAAACGCACAATGCCCTAAAAAACTGGAATTAAAATGTAAAATTTTTCAAAAAAATCAGCTTCAGACCAGCCTAGTTTTCACAAAAAGATGTGTGATTCTCCTAGCCATGGTAATATATGAAATTCAGTAAGAATGATTGCTCCAGGAACAGAGAAAAACGTTAAAATGCAAGTACCAGTATTAAAGTATACGACCTTTCACCTTAAAATTGATATATCTTTTTTATTTGCTGACCGATTGGAATAAAACATACCCTATATGTTAAGTGAGACTTCCGACTATATATTAATGAAAACCGCGTCGGAATCGGATCAGCGGTTTCTGAGATTAGCGGGAACAAACGCACAGACATACAGACAAACCGACAAACAGACAAACAGACAAACAGATAAACCGACAAAAATTTTAAAAACTATTGTTTCATGTTTAGGAGCGTATTTTGAGACGACTACACTATTTTTTTTCTTTTAATATTAAATGTACAGATTTGACATCTCAACGATTTTATTATATGTATTGATATAATTACAGTGACATTCTCACAGTTTAGGAAGTTATACAATCTATATATAAATAAGAAAGTATGGTTATTATAGAATCTGAAACGGCTTGACTAATTTTAATGAAATTTTCTCCTCTTCTTTAAAATGACCAAGCGGATAATCCTGTATAGTTTAGTAGTAGTCGCAGCATTTTTTTAACGGTTAGTGACAGTTTTTTAGTTAAGATCGAAACTAGTCTGAGCCACGGCAACGCTTGGCTAAATCGTTAGTATCTGTATACTTCTTGGAACAACATAGGAACTATCTATGCAATTTACTGTCCATTAAATAAATGATACTATGTTTTCCTGAAATAACTTTGCGCCATCCGTTAAATGTCATTTAATTTTCACGAGAGCATTGAAGTGTGCTGATAATTCATCCTCGCCTACCTGATAAAACGTGTTTTTGTGCTGAAATTAATTTTGGACTCTTTCCTGTAATTGTCATTTAATCCAGACCTTCATCTGCGTTCTTTTTATACTTCAACTATGTTGATGATACAAATAAACAAAATAAAGGATAACTTGCCAATTGTTTTTTTATTTATTTATGAACTCTTTATTATACATAGAAAGCAATGAAAATATTAACAAAAGCATCAGAATACCAGGCAGACATATCCCTAAAAGATGTCTCTTCCAGTCAACCTTTGAGTAACAGTAGGAAAAAGACAAGTCGTGAAATACGGGAAATAAAGAAATAAATAATAAGAAATTTAATAAAGTAAATATTTGTCGTGTGGTTTCCGGCTGCGTAGAATAGACTACACTCATTTCTTACCGCCGGTCGGAAAATAACTAGCTAAAAGAGGTAACAAATGGTTAAAAAAGTTGTGCCGACCCCACTTAGAGTGTAATAAGGAAAGGAAAATGATGATGAAAAAATAAATAATATATAATAAATCGCAACAAATAAAGAAAATCGCAAAGAATCTGTCGTGAAATCTATCTCCTGATGATGCTTCGGTTGCGGAGCTAAACGATTATTGAGGTTGTGATAATGAATGTGTGTAGTGCTTGTGTATTGTGGTGGCAGTGGTCGAGATTTGTAGCGCATGTGTTTTTGGAAAACCTGCATGTATCACGAATAAAAACAAATAGTCGACTATACATTGAACATTATATATATCACCTATTTATTTTATCACAGATGATAGTATAATAATTTTATTGCTTTTGTATATTTTTTTAAGTTAAGTTCTACCAAAATTCTCATCTAATAATTAAGTGAAGAGAAAGAAAAGCTATTAATTTGTGTAATGAAGTAATGACCTTAAATTTTAAGCCAACGAAGTTAAACTATCTCATTTGCGAATTTCAAAAGTGTACCGTCTCAATTCAGATCCTGCACCTGCGAATCGCTGATAATGAAACTAATTTAGTAGAAGCAGTTGTTCCCGAGCTACGAAAATACGATAAGGAAAGTCATCAAAATAATATAAAAGAAAAAGTGCAAAAGATTCCAAAAGACACCAAGATTTTAAGGCGGAAAATTATACAGAAATTTATGATGGCGTCATTTTCGATGGAGGATTTTAAATTTGGAGTTTTGGTGTAAGAATAAAAGTCATTTCAATTAGGAAATCGAAATAGAACCTCGGAGGTAATAGAATAGTCGTTTAAACATCTTTTGTTAACTTATCTTGTATGTATGTTTGTATGTGCAGGTAGAATCATGCAATAACTTGCAATATTTTAAATTTAACAATTTGACTCACTTCCCTGAGTACGATTAAGCTGATATTTACATACTGCTCAGTCACTTTAAGGTAAAAAAAATTATTTTGAGAAATACCGCATATGTGCAAATAATTCTTGGAAATTCATTCATTTAGTGTGGTAATTCAAACTCAAAATATTGTTTATTCAAGTAAACTTGTAGACAAGTTTTTTGAATCGTCAACTCTACTGCTGGTTCGGAAATCAGTTTCTACCGAGCAGAGCCAGCAAGAAACTCGACGGTTGCTCTTTTTAAAATAATACTTATAACTAGCTACATCAAGTCATTGGTATACTCACGTATTCTTATCATCTAACTAATCCTCAACACTATAGTTTAGGCAGTCTGTATCAGCCTCCCTTTAACAGTTTTTTTTAAACTGCTGAAATAGCAAATCTAAAATTGATTGCGGAATTTTATCGTAGAATCTTATACCCAAACCGACAAAAGAATCTGAATTCCAATTACTGACTAAGAAGAGTGGAAGGCCTTAACTCTTCTTGTTGTTTGTTTTTAGTTGTTTTAACCTTATTTTAATTACGTGTGGCAAATATTCTTCCTTACTAGTAAAAATTAACTGTAGAAAATTCATTTTCTACATTATTGTAATACTGAGAGATTTAAACTTCTCTTTAAACCTTATTTCAGTCATCCGAAAATTTTCATTTGAACTTAAATGGGAAAACTTTAAGTGATAAGCGTAACTTTGTTAGTTTGAAAACTTGAATCGTAACTTGAACGAATCTTCTACGAAAAGAAGGTATTTGTGTAAAAGGGACTTAATAATTTTGAGGAACCAAATACGAAATAATATTATAGTAATTTCGTTAAAAGCTACTAGAGATACATTAAGAATAACAAAGTTTTTGTGATTCCTAATGCATAGGACAATCTGTTGTCAGGAGGCTGCATATTCTAGTCAGTTAGATATTTTATACAGACGGTTAATTTCACAATTGTAATATTAGTAGGTATCGATCTTGATAAAATTTTACCATATAATACAATATTAATCATCTATCGATTCATCATTATGCCGCATGTCAAAAATAATGTTTATTTATCCACACTCGTCATTCACCTGCCCTTATCCCACTCTAAATATGGTCGGAACGAGTTTTTCCCTTCTATTCTTTCCTAGCATTCGTCAACTCAAGCGCTCTTTGTTACATGTATTTCATACTTCACACAATCCAACCATCTCTTTTGAAATATAAAATATAAGACACGAATCTTTAGAGTTGTTAGAATGAGGATGGCTTGTTGGAATGTAGGTAGATGAATGGAAGAGAAAGAGAGTTAGCGGATATATTAGATAGGAAACGAATAAATGGTGCATGTCATAAAAGACCTGTTATTTATCTACACTCATGATTCTCCTGCCCTTATTACTTTCTAAGTGGGGTCAGCACAACAAGTTTTTCACTTCCATTCTCTCTTAACATTCGTAAACTATGGCGCTACCCTTTTTGTATGCGTCATACTTCACACAATCCATCTCTTTTTTTTGATGCCATCTATTTACTCGTAGATATCCATCCATATTTAACACTCGTTGGGTCTCACTATTTCGTCCCTCCTCATTATATAACTATAGTAAATAATACTATGTTAGTTAATACAATATATTTTGGTTAATAATAGTCGTCCACAGATAAAAACTTATAACACTATTAAAAACGAATAAATCTCTGCATTGATTTAATGATGTTACATTGATACCATGTGGTATCCAGCTGAGTAGAATAGACCACCCTAACTTCTTACCGAGGTGTCGTAAAAGGCGACTAACGTAAGTCGACCCGCCGTTCGAGCCTTCGGGGTTCGATGTGCTGTAAAAAAAATCTCTACTTATTATAAAACGAGGTCACCAAGGTCTTTACGTGTTAATTTTCTCAAAATCTACTGAAACAATTTTTGTACAATTTTTACTAAAAGGTAGTGAAATTCTTCCGGATAGTTTAGGTTAATACGTTAAATACGAAAAAGGTAAGTCGACCCGCCGTGTGGTATCCGGCTGAGTAGAATTGACCACCCTCTTTCTTTCCGAGGTGTCGTAAAATACGACTAAGGCAAGTTGACGTCAGGCAGGCGGCCGGTCGTAAAATACGTAGCCGAATCATGTGATCCGTATTTACGCAATACGTAATCGACCCACTTAGAGTGGGATAAGGGCAGGAGGATGATGATGACATTTGTTTAAGAAGATTTTATTTACCTTGCCGGGTATGTGAAGGTGGAATCTTGCAAGTTAAACTACTTCCTGGTGTTTGATTGAGCTGAAATTTAACGCACTGGTTCAGTCCCATTGACAATGCTGTAGTGTGATGAGAGCTTTATATTTTATTATGCATTACTTACGTGTAAACTAGTATAAGATGCAGTATTAAGCCTATTTATTATAAGAGAGTATTAAAGAAGACTTCAAAGCATACGGTTGTTTACTTTCGTAACCTACTCCGCATCTTACATGGCGACCCTGCCAGGATATGTTTATGATAAGTATGACCTAATGCTGTTGCCAGGATTGGCTCCAGGTGAAACTCCTCAACGGGTAATAGTAGAGATATCCAATTTTATTAGAAGCTTTTTTAAAAGCATTTTTATCTTGATATGTTAATTTTATCAACGTTGTAAACCATTTTATAAACTTTTAAATAGTTGAGATATTGAGAGTGAGCAAGAAATTTCCTCGTCCATGACGTCCATTTTATGTTTGAACTGCGGTCTGGCTTGTGAAATTTTAACTGTATACGGCGCAGTTTTATTTGTTCAGTCGTACAGTGCTCGATGCACTGTGTATTTTACCTGTCTCTATATACATTTTCGCACTGTCACATAGCATGAACTCATAATGAAATATGACTCAGCACTATTTAAAAATATTATTTACTCAAATCATCACCATTGTCCTGCCCTTATCCCACTTTAAGTGGGGTAGGCACAACATGTTTAAAGTATATTTTACATGATTTGGCTAGCCGACCTGACATTAACTTACCTTAGTCGCCTTTTACGACACCTCGGCAAGAAATTAGTGTGGTCTATTATGTTCAGCAGAAAACCACACGGTGCGTCAACTTATCTTAGTAGCTTTTTACAACACCTCGGTAAGAAATGACGGTGGTCTATTTTACTCAGCCGGAAACCACACGGCGGGTCAACTTACATTAGTCGCCTTTTACGACACCTCCGTAAGAAATGAGAGTGGTCTATTCTACTCAGCCGGAAATCATACGACGGGTCAACTTACCTTAGTCGCCTTTTACCACTCTACATTTAGCATAATATATGTATATTTTCTACATGTTTACTTGCGAATTATAGCAAATTAATTTAATCATTACTTTTGTCTTATGGTTCTCCGCCAAGTAAAGCCTAATTCTATATATAATTAAAAGCATGCGGTTGACAATCGTGAAGAGCACGTATAATGTTGTTTTACTGTTAACTAATGATAAAACACCGAATAAAATTCACTATGAATTCCAATTTCACTCAATTAAAAACACGGTGTTTTTTATAATTAAAAAACCGCCTCTAATTACGATTCTGAATAAAGGTTATGTATATTCGAATAGCAGAAATAACAATTATCAGTCGAACTGCGAGGTGCCTCATAAAAATTTAATTACACGCGGCGTAGTTTTATTTACACTATACTAGCAATACCCGATACTTTACTCGCGTGGAAATCAGTAAGTCGCAATTTTTTTTCCACATTAATTACAAGCCCGCGGAAAATTAAATGTAAAGAAACTATTAACGAAAACCTTCCATAAAAATTAAACTATTTTTTAGTAAATCAAAAATCTTGAAAAATTTTGACAAAATCCAAACACATAGACAGACAACTTTCAGGACTTTATTTTATTATAAGTATAGATATATATGTTCGCAAGGTATAAAAGCTTTAATTGTACAAGATTTTAGCAATATTGCTTCTGCGGATTCTCTGTGAAAGAATAACAGACAAACAGACAGACTTTTGCATAATATTAGTATGGATTCGCGTTGATATATTAACTAACGCCAGTATTTCTTCATAGATACGCAACGTAACGACCTTCACTGGAAATCTATACTTATTATAAAATAAAGTCCCCGAAAGCTGTATTGTCTGTTTGTAAACGATTTTCTTCAAATCTACTGAACGGATTTTTCTACGGAGTTTACTAAAAATTAATGCAATTCTTCCGGAAGGTGTAATTTATTAGTGCATTTGGGTTTAATGCAAATTGTGTTGGAGATCAAGCGCGGTTTAAAAAAAAACTCGACTGCTGGACACCTTACTCTCGTGCGCCGCGTAACCCAGCAGAGATACTAAAGTAAAAAACTAGTTAATTGTATATCTCCAAAAATACTACAAAAAAATCCGCAACAACTCTATCTCTTAATGTTAACTCATAATAAATACTTTTATGTTCAAAATTTCAATTAAATAAAGACAGTTACATAATAACTAATAGGCATATAAGATTCTGTACGAAATCATGGTTTGAGTAAATCATCATTTACTTTTCAGCTTTTCTGCAATTTTAATGGCGGTTCTAAATAAATTTACAAGCACAAATAACAATTGCTGGTCGAATTGCAAACTACCTCGTGAAATTTTAACTGACCGCGACGCCATTTTGTTTCTGCCGCGTACACCTCGGTGCGCTGTTCCGTATACATTACAGGTTTCTGAATAAATATTTTTACCTATTCACTCTGCGAGGAAAGGGCGTTAAGATTATAATATGTATAGTATTGCGTATATACTGTTTTTTATGGAAAATTAGGACTTCGATTTAATAACTTTTTGTGTTTTGATTGTTTAAAAAAAAATTATATTGTTATCCGACAAAAATTTTACGTTCCTAAAAACGTTACGTTACGTTTGCGTTTTAAAAAAAATATAATATTCGATGTGATTACTGCAATTTTTTCACTTATTTATTTACATTTTTCAATATTTTCTAAAACAAACATTTAAAAATATAAAAAAATTGACATCCACGGGGAGCGGAATCAGGACCCAAGCTCCCGTTGGTTAGGACTACAGAGTGAGGCACCTCTTCACAATACGTGCCGTCTCAAGCAACACTGCCTTTTTTATCCTGCCCTAACTATCTACCCTATCCAGCAACTAACTAACTATTATTCGATGTGATTACTTCTGCATTATTAATATAGATACATTATCATTCTCCGGCCCTTTTCCCACTCTAAGTGGGCACAACATGTTACAAACATGTTGTCACATGATTTGGCTACGTATTTTACGACCCGCCACCTGCCAGACGTCAACTTACCTTAGTCTCCTTTTACGACACCTCGGTTAGAAAGGAGGGTGGTCTATTCTATGCAGCCGGATACCACACGGCACATACCTTAGTCGCCTCTTACGATACCTCGGTAAGAAAGGAGGGTGGTCTATTCTATGCAGCCGGATACCACACGGCACATACCTTAGTCACCTCATACGATACCTCGGTAAGAAAGGAGAGTGGTCTATTCTATGCAGCCGGATACCACACGGCACATACCTTAATCGCCTCTTACGACACCTCGGTAAGAAAGGAGGGTGGTCTATTCTATGCAGCCGCATACCACACGACACATACCTTAGTCGCCTCTTACGACACCTCGGTAAGAAAGGAGGGTGGTCTATTCTATTCTGCCGGATACCACACGGCGTTATTAGTATAGATACAAAGCAAAGTTTTTTGTTACAAATTTGTATTGTTTATACAAACAAAAAGCCGATAAGCCTGCTGTTTAAAAGAATAACATTGCAATTCAGAGCAATCGAAAAACCAATTGCCACACGCACGCAGTACAAAATAAATAATCAAATAAGGTTATCGCTTGTGATGATGTTTAATGACTGCAACGGCCCAATGAATAATAAACTGATAATTTGCTGCGGAACGTAAATTTTAATGGTGTTTCATTTATTTCAATAGCCAAGCTTAAATAATACTAATTTATTATTTTTTAATTATATTGGTGATAGCTGAGGTGTCTTAAGAGGCGACTAAGGCAAGTTGACCCGTCATGTGGTATCCGGCTGAGTAGAATAGGCCACCCTCATTTTCTTATCGAGGTGTCATAAAAGGCGACTAAGGTACGTTGACGTCAGGGTGGTCGCCGATCGTAAAATACCTAGCCAAACGATGTTACAACATATTAAAATGTTGTGCCGACCCCACTTAGAGTGGGAAAAAGGCAGGAGAATGATGACTATATTTTTGTTCGCGTAATTTTACGCGTTTAAGTACTCGCCCGGAAACGATTATTGAGTTTAGTGATAGTGCATATGATTTCGCTTTATGTATGAACATTCAAGCTGTGATAGCCTAGCGGTGAGACCGTGCGACTCTCTAGAGACGCCATAGGTTCAAACCCCGGGCAGGCACCAATAAGTTTTTCTATTAAAACTTATGTGTCTAATTGATAATTGCAATTTATCACACGCTTTTCGGTGAAGGAAAACATCGTGAGGAAACCTGCATATCTCTAGAGAATCTAGGGATATGTGTAACCTACCAATCCGCATTGGAGCAGCGTGGTAGGTCTTAGCTCCAATTCTTCTCTCCAAAAACGGAGAGAGGAGGCCTTAGCCCAGCAGTGGGCATAGTAACAGGCTGTTACTATGAACATTTTATGTTTATATATGAAGCGAAATTGATATTTTACTGGCCAAATTACTTCCACGAATGTATAAAACCAATGAAATGATACAAGTATTGGGGAAAAAACAATGCTACTCAAAATAGGACATCGGATGAGACAAAATCAATACGGCACTTTTGTTTTGAGGGTTTTGTATTGTTTGGTATTATCAGATTCAAAACAATAAATGACTTCGTTTATATTACGACTAGGTGTGTAAATCGTTTTATTATTATGTGCCAAATTATATATAAAGTATTTTGGTCTCTTTACAATTGGATAAATAATAAATAGAACTTTTGTAAATTATGTTAACTATTATAGCTTTAAGTAACCGCAAGATGTAGTAGTCATTCTCCTACCCTTGTCAAACTCTAAGTACAGACGGCAATACAAAAAATTATAAAATAAATTTATGGGATACTTACACATACGGTCGTCCTTAATACTTGTGTTATGGGTGACGGACAACAGGTAGATACTACATATATAATTTTAAATATATACTTAAATACAAATATGCACCCAGGCTAGAGAACCAACAAATTGTTTTACGGAAAATGTTAGCCCTCGGCGGGAATCGAACACGCGACCCGCGGAGCTGAAAGCAGGGTCACTACCCACTGCGCCAACGTACCAGTCCATATGTTTACATTTTCCATTCCTTGCTATCATTTGTCAACTCTAAATGTAATTGGTTTGAAAATAAATAAAAATTGACTTCTTTTATTATCTAAACATTATTAAATGATTTATAGAAGCAGGCGTTACTTTGCGGAATTACTGCGATTACGATCGCAGTACGATTTTTGTCGTGAAGCCTATCCTCCTGATGATGCTTCGGTTTCGGGGCGAAACGATCGTCGAGATTGTGGTGGTGGGTGTGTGTGCTGCTTTTGTGTTCGTTGTTGCTGGTGAATTGCGCCTTGGGGTGCATGTGGTGGCTGGTCCTGCATGTATAAGGTGCGTAGATTTTGCCTGCTTCATACACATTGGCTTTGCATGCATTCACTTAACCCGTGCGGATTATAGCAAAGTAGTTAGTTCTGTTATATTGCTTGTAAACATTATTAGTTAAATAAATTATAATTAATAAGATAAATTCAATATTGAAGTTCCAAATACCAATTTTTCGATAACATCGGCTCAGAATTTGATAATATGTTCGTCTCGATATAATGTAAACGGAGTAAATTTCGTCATCCACGTAAAGCGTTTTGATACTCGTGTCGTAGCTATTACTGAACGTTTTTGTTATGGTAATGCTTCGCAAAAACGCTTCCCATGCGTAATGTGTGTGTTACGGAAATTCTAAACGTTTTAGAAGCTTTTGAACAAAACATATATTTACGAAAATATTATTTCAGCAAATATATTTATTATTAAGCGGGTTTATGACATTGGATGAGCCGGCGTTGTACCTATTACATTTTTGAAGAGCTGATGAGCTTTCTTGGCTCTTAGCTTTGATCAATATATTAAAAAATTTTATATTCAAAATATTCTTTATTCAGGTAAACTTGTAAACAAATGCTTTTGAATAGTCAAGTTTACTACTAATTCGAAAAGCTGTTCCTACCTAGAAGAGCCAGTAAGAAACTAGGCGGTTGCTCATTTCAAATATAATTCTTATAACTAGTTACATTTGGTCATTGCTATCTTGTACAGGATAGAGGATTAGCTATATCTTCGCATCCTCATCATTTATATAATCCTTAATTGCCTATTAGGCTTTCTGTATCGGCCTCCTTGTAACAGTGTTTTGAAACTGGGATAATGGCAAAGATAAAATTGATTGCGGAATTTAATATGGAACCCAATTCCACAATATAATATATTTTTCTGCGTACATAACAAAGGCAACTATTAAGCTTTCGTAAATTATAGGAAATAAAATAAAAATTCAAATCTTTAAATATATAAATACATCCAGATTCGAAGAACCTACTAATTTTCTTGGAAAAATTTTGTCCTGGGCGAGAATCGAACGCCAACAGGCCAGTCAAAAGTCAATCTGGCTTAAGAATGCACAGTACGTAATCAAATAAACCCATTCAAGTAACGCCTATGTCAAATGCGTTTCCTTTTAGATGCTCCTCCGGGAAATCTGATGCATCGCTTCCCGTCGACTTAAAGCCCTTTATTTCAGGTGAGAGTAATGCATCCGACGATTTTGGCCGCGAAACAAATATAAGTATTAAAACTTTTAATTATTTAAAAAATCATCATCCTCCTGCCCTTATCCCACTCTAAGTAGGGTCGGCACAACATGTTACAAACATGTTGTCACATGATTTGGCTACGTCTTTTACGACTGGCCGTCTGCCTGTGGTCGACTTACCGTAGTCGTATTTTAGGACCCCTCGGTAAGAAAGAAGGGTGTCTATTCTATTCTGCCGGATACCACACGGTTATTCATGGATTAGCTTAGAGTTTATAAAATTGCACCACCGTGTTGTTTGAATTACATATCTCGGAAAATACCTTTAATGTGATTGGATTGTAGCCTTTTGAAATTTGCAAAAAAAGGTAAAATAGCACCGGCACTTCGCATGAAAAAGAAAAAGTATAAAATCGACATGTCCCTGTGCAATCCATTAGCTTAATGAATGTCCGGCAAGACGGAATGGCCTTTGAAACACCATAATCAATATCATCCTTCCAGGGTACATATGTGAATTTTTCGACGCATATTCATAAAGAGATATTATTCTAAAAAAAAAAATCATTTAATTGAGGAAAGAAAATGAAAGAGACTTTAATAATTTATAGAATTAAGCGTTACTTTGCGAAGATTCATAATATAAAAGTAATAATATCATTATTTTGCTATCCACGTTAAAGTAAATAAAAAAAATCTATTTACTTTATCGGGGATTATAGCAAAATAATTTTATTATTACTATTGAACATACTTATAATTAATGGTATAAGCTATGATATATATGATGACGATTGACTGCCCCGTTGGCGCAGTGGGTAGTGACCTTCAGCCCCGCGGGTCGCGGGTTCGAATACCGCCGAAGGCCAACATTTTCTATAAACAATTTATTGGTTTTTCAGGTCTGGTCGTATATTTGTATTTAAGTGTGTATTTAACATTATATATGTAGCATATTTACCAGTTGTCCGTCACCCATAACATAAATATTAAATTACTTACTTTGGGGTTGGACGACCGTCTGTGTAAATGTCCCATATATTTATTTATGATAGTTCAGTTGTGAGACCGTGCAAATCTTTCGAGGAAGGCTCCAATGAGCTTTTCTGCTAAAACTTATGTGCCTAATAGATAATTGGAATTTATCATACGACTTTCGTGGAAAAAAACATCGTGAGTAACACCTGCATATCTCAAGAGCAGGGATTATACATATCCCTTGTTTAGAGCTTTATTAAATCACTAAACAATAAAGCTTCGTAACTTTGTAGCTATGTATATGCCTTTTTTGTATGGCTTAGTTAACGATTCAAAAGCTAACATTTTGAGTTGCAGTTGAGTTTGTCTGTTAAAACTTATGTATCTAATTGACAATTGCAATTTATCACACGATTTTCGTTGAAATAAAACGTGAGGAACCTTGGATATCTATAGAGAATTATAGGGGTATGTGTAACCTACCAGTCCGCATTGGAGCAGCGCGGTGGGTCTTAGCTCCAATACTTCTGTCCAGAAACGGAGAGAGGAGGCCTACGCCTAGAAATATTAATATAATGTTGTACAAATATTAATATATTTATACTGCTTTATAATAAGCAAATCTTTAGTTGTTCATGATAATGGAAATGCCAAAATACGGTTGCAGTATGTTATTACTTGTTTATGACCCTATGCTATACTATGCTATTAATCTAAGCCTTTCGGAGGAATTGCACTACCTTTTAGTAAGAACCGTACTAAAATCCGTTCAGTAGATTTTGAGAAAATCGATTACATACAGACAGACAGCTTTGGGGACTTTAATTTAAAATAAGCATAGATAGATAACGGTTTAATACAAATTGAGTTCAAGAGGTCGTTTTACAAAAATTTTAGAGGGGGTAGTAACAAATCGATGTCGATTGTTGTTTACAGGTACAAAAAAGTTGTGTAAGGCATCAGAGAGCCTGTCTCCTGCCGAGACTCGAGCGACTATTACATGCTAAACACCTAAAGCCGCACGTATAGCTAGTATTAGAATATAGTAAACATCTTCTTCCTTGTTACAACGCCGTGTGGTATCCGGCAGAATAGAATAGACCACCCTCCTTTCTTACCGAAGTGTCGCAAGAGGCGACTAAGGTAAGTTGACGTCAGGCGGGCGGCCGGTCGTAAAAAACGCAGCCAAATCATGTGACAACATGTTTGTAACATGTTGTGCCGACCCCACTTAGAGTGTGATAAGGGCAGGAGAATGATGATCTTCTTCCTTGTTACAGATACGATAATCTCACATTCTTTTACATCATCATCATCCTCCTGCACTTATCCACAATAAATTTTACAAACATGTTGTTACATGATTTGGCTACGTATTTTACGACCGGCTGACTGACGTCAACTTACCTTATTCGTATTTTACGACCTCTCGGTAAAAAAGGTGGTCTACTCTACTCAGCCGGATACCACACAGCATTATATCACATTCTTCTACAATGAAATATAATATCGAAATATCGCAATAAATATATATCTTTCGTCCATTTATCCGAGGCCATGTGGCACTTTAATGCCACATGTTCCTATTATTACCTAATTGCTCTATAACTCTCCGTTGAAAGGGACTTGACAGAAAAAGCACTTAATACTTCCGTTAAAACTATGCGAAGCCAAATATTTTAGAAATATTGAACTCTAAATAATAATTGCCACCAAATTCGCTAAATTCTATTATTTGCCCAATAAAGAAGTCATCAAAGACATTCCAAAGGGAGCAAACTGAACAGATATATCTCAAGGTATTCAAGTAATAAAATCCAATTGCTCACATTTTCAGTTTGTGCGGACACAAAAAAAACATTAGTATTTCAATAGGTACCTGACTTAATCTAAAGATCGAAGAATTCATCGTTATTTTATGCACCCCAAAGATTTTATTTCGACTATAAGGAAAGGCAAAGCACTCGGCTTCCGTTTTAATAAGAAGCAGGTACGTTTCTTTACGCGAATTACACTCTTTTGTTAGTTTGTTTTCCTTCTGTGCATACAGCTTCTTTTGAGAAGGAAAATGGATGTTATAAAACTTCTACAATAAAATATTTTAAGTTAAACATAATAAAAGCTAAGAATAAAAAAAAGCTTTTATCAAAATTTTATGTCCCTATGTATAGGATACTCATAAACGTATAACACCCGTTAAAATAAATAAATATATGTATATGGGATATAACACATGGTCGTCCGCCCACAAAGTAAGTAACTTAATACTTGTGTTATGGGTGACGGACAACTGGTAAATATACTGCATATATAATTTTAAACACATACTTAAATACAAGATACACACCCAGGCTCGAAGAACCAACAATTTTTTTATATATAATGTTGGCCCTCGGCAGGAATCGAACTCGCGACCCGCGGAGCTGTAGGCAGAGTCACAACCCACTGCGCCAATGGGCCTGTTGAAGAGTTCCCTCGTGTAAAGCCAATCCTGGCAGCAGAATCAAGTCATGCATATCATAAACATGCATTGTCATCAGGTCTACTTAAAGATGCTTGGATACTGGTTGCAAGAATTATTTAAGAAGTGTGCTAGTGTAATGCGGTGCACTGTGAATATTCCAATCCACCTTCACATACATGCATTGAATTAAAGGTTCTAAGAAGATACTCGTATTTCAGAATATCGCAAAATTACTTCAAAACCCAAAACATACCCGCCCAAATATACACTGAGCTGTGATAGCCCAGCGGTGAGACCATGCGACTCTTTCGAGGGCAACACGAGTTCAAACCCGGGCAGGCACCAATGACTTTTTCTATTAAAACTCATGTGTCTAATTGATAATTGCAATTTATCACACGCTTTTCGGTGAAGGAAAACATCGCGAGGAAACCTGCAAATCTCTAGAGAATTCTGGAGATATGTGTAACCTACCAATCCGCATTGGAGCAGCGTGGTAGGTCTTAGCTCCAACCCTTCTCTCCAGAAACGGAGAGAGGAGACCTATTCCCAGCAGTGTGATTGTAGCAGGCCGCTACTTTACTTTTATACATTGAGCTATAGCAACGCCCTCCGGATTGGTTACGAACTGACAGTAGGCTGTTAGCCCTAACCGCTTTTACAGCGTCACCGGGCCGGACGGGAGAGCGCAGAAGCATCGTCGAGGTTGCGAAATGTAGAGAGTAGAACGCAGAAACTCTAATAGCGGACCACGGCTTAGGGCGACGTGTAATGGAGGGCTGATAGTATGACTTTGTTTAGTCATTACGACGTCAAAGGGTAGGCGAGAAGCCACGACCAACCGACGTCAGAAAACTGGGACCTCGTCTTCGCCAGCGAAAACGTTGTGTGTGTGTGAAACCGGATCTGCTAGTTGTATATTTATCGCACGCTTAATATTAAAGTGACCGAATTGAAAATAAGGTTTGATTGAGCTAGATACATTGTAATCCTTAAATGAATACCATCTATGACTCACACTACCAACTAAAAGGCTAGTGTTTTTTTGATCTCCCAAGTTCACTCCAACAACTTCATTCTAACACTCACGAGGTTTTTTAGTCGTCACGGTAATATTGTAATTTGCCACAAAAAACTTTTTTTAATTTGTTCCCTTTAATACGACGCTTTAATATACGTTCATCTCAATAATAAAAAGCACCGTGGAAACAAAACATCAACCGTAAATGATCACCGAATTAAAACACCATCAATCTTACTGATATGACCACGATATTAGTTTTTCGTAAATTGATAAAAATTGGACATCATTAAGGATAACGGTATATAACAAATGATCTAATAATGAAATCTAATTCTGTTCATTCGTTATTAATACACTGGCTTTTTGTGGCAACTTCTTTATAATAATCTTTATCCATTCAAATACTTACGAGTCTGTCTATCAAAACCACAATTGCGATACATGACATACGAGTAAAAAAGAAAAAACAATAACATTTTTATTAAAAAAATCAATTTAAATATAAAAATTCTTTATTCAAGTAAACTTGTAAACAAGTCCTTTTGAATCGTGAACTCTGCTGCTGGTTCGGAAAGCTGTACCTACCGAGAAGAGCCAGCAAGAAACTCGGCGGTTGCTCTTTTCAAAGTATAATTTATATTATTAGTTATATTTAGTCACTACTGCCAGTAGGGTCGAAGAGTATAGACTTTCCAGTTTACCATCGTAAGGAAATCTGCATATCTTTTTTATCTTTAGATATACTCTTATGTAGCCATATTAAAGTGGCATAGTGGATCTAAGCTCCAAATCCTCTCTTAAAGAGATAGGAAACTATATCAAAGCAGTAATAAAAAAACCACTTTTTTTTTGTTTGATAAACGGTCAAAATCGTGGTGTGTATCTCCTGATGATGCTAAGATTACGGGAAGAATGGATTCGTGAAATTTTGGTAGCGAATATAGGCAATGATCAAGTGAAGTGAAGTGAAGTCGTTTATATTGCATGCGTTTTACGAATCCTGCATACATAATGTATGAAAACGGGTAGTACATTCTTCTTTATTCTATTATTCTTGTTTTAGCATTACATAGTTCAGTTTCATAAATTTTCTCCAATCGCTGCTATAATACCAAAACAATTCATTATATTTGCGATTATGACTACTTTCTATTATAAGTATACTTTAAGGAATGGAGTATAAAATAAATACTGCGAAAGAAGTTCAAAGAAACAGGTATTCTTACATCGGCTTCACAGTATGTTTTTATTGATTTAATTTTTGTACATATGAAAATAAATAATTATAAAAGGATTGGCGATGTATAAAATAGACAAAGTAGGAACCGACATAAGCTTGCGGTTCCTGTTTTGCGCCTTGCGAAAGTTCGTGATTCGTTTGGGTATAAATTATACTAAAATTCCACGATCTACTTTAACTTTACCATAAAGCTTTACAAGAAGGCTAATTCAGAAAGCCTATTATACTACTGAAGATTACCTAGACGATAAGAATGCGTGGATATAGCTTTTCTTCAACCCTGTACAAGACATTAATACCTATATGTACAAAAGTAATAATAAAATTATTTTGCTATAATCCGCGATACAGTAAATAGAAAATATATATAGTGTTTAATGTATAGTGGACTATCAGTATTTTCATACCCGATACGTGCAGGATTCGTAAAAGCACATGCACAAACCTCCACCACTTCCACCACAATACACAAGCACTACACAGTTTCACTATCACAAACTCAACAATCGTTTCGCCCCGCAACCGAAGCATCATCAGGAGATAGACTCCACGACAAAATCGCAAAGTGAAGCGTTATCCAAACAAGCGTTGTTAAATAGTACTTGGTTCATCCCCACCCTTTATTTACCTCGGAACACGTGCAACAAGCTTGAACTAGAGACATTTATCTGCTCGTTAATGAGGGTGCCATTGTTATGCTTAATGATTCAATATTATAATTCAAGATTAATAGTTCAAGCTTGTTGTACGTGTTCCGAGGTAAATAAAGGGTGGGGATGAACCAAGTACTATTTAACAACGCTTGTTTGGATAACGCTTCACTTTGCGATTTTGTCGTGGAGTCTATCTCCTGATGATGCTTCGGTTGCGGGGCGAAACGATTGTTGAGTTTGTGATAGTGAAACTGTGTAGTGCTTGTGTATTGTGGTGGAAGTGGTGGAGGTTAGTGCATGTGCTTTTACGAATCCTGCACGTATCGGGTATGAAAATACTGATAGTCCACTATACATTAAACACTATATATATTTTCTATTTACTGTATCGCGGATTATAGCAAAATAATTTTATTATTACTTTTGTATTATGGATCTCCGCAAAGTAACGCCTAATTCTATAAACCTATATGTACCTTTTTTTTTTTACATGAGAAAACCCTTCATGGGTACTGCTTTCCGTGGGGGTGAAAGCAGTTATGCCGCACTCCTACGGCTAAAACCTCATGGTGTTCCACCTTGCTGCTTGGGACCTATATGTACCTAGTGATAAGAATTATTGTTTGAAAAGAGCAACCGCCTAGTTTCTTGCTGGTTCTTCTCGGTAGGAACTGCTTTCCGAACCAGCAGTAGATGTTGACGATTCAAAAGCACTTGTTTACAAGTTTACTTGAATAAAGAATAATTTTAATTTTAATTTGAAATAGTAAAATATCGATATTTGTATACAGATATATTTTTTACTGTTTTAATTGTTTTGTACGGTTGCTACGCTTCGTGGTGCGGTAGTCCCATACATTAAACCATTGTGCCCATCGGGAGGGTTCGATGCTGCGTTTATTGGCATTCCACAGACCATTGTATCTGAGCCAATGACAAATCGCTGAATCTCGGCAAACGCTCCGATACCTTTGCAATTTGCTGTATTTATTGTCGTCGTAGAACACTGGACGTTTAGAAATATATAACTTTTATGAGTCATCATGATGTCACATGATTTGGTTACGTATTGTACCGGTCGCCTACCTGACGTCAACTAACCATAGTCGCCTTTATAAAATCTCGGTAAGAAATGAGGGTGGTTTATTCTACTCAACCGAATCCCACACGGCGACTCGACTCACCTTAGTCGCCTTTTACGACACATCGGCAAGAAATTAGGATGGTATATTCTAGTCAGCCGGATACCACACGGCAAATCGACTTACTTTAGTCGCCTTTTACGACACCTCAGTAAAAAATTAGGGTGATTTTCTTCTACTCAGCCGGATATTACATAGCATAAATAACTTTTATGTGTATCCGACCGATTCGTCATGAGTTTAAAGATGAAGAAAAACATGGTAAGCTGTAAATGGTGCATATTACACATAAAAATGCACAGATATTACTAAATTAAAGTGGAGCATGGGTCAAATCATCGCTACCTTTCCAGGAAAGGATGAAGTGTCCAGAGCGGCCTTAATACGTATGGCTACAGGCAACGTGATCCGACGCATTTGCTAAGAGATCTGCCCTCTAACTACAATCGGCGAACCTCAAATCTAAGGAACTATTTTGTTCTTGATAGTTGAGGCTCCAACGCCGGGTGCATGTTCAAGCAATACTACATGCACCATAAGATGAAACGGAACGTCGAACCGCTGAAAAACGTTTCAAACCCAAAAATTGTCTTTAGCATATTTCTAGCAATACTGATTACATACGTCTCTTATTCTATTAAAATTCGTAATATAAGTTGTTAAACCAATTCAAGTAAGCATTTTATTTGAACAACTAGTAATAAAAAAATGAAATAAAATGAAAAAGCATTAATAACATCAAATAAATACATAACTTATTGAATAAATGTGTTTTCCAAGTCATGAAACGTGAAATATGTAATGAATCTAAATTGTACGCTCTACTTCGATCAAAGTTTTTTATTTGTTAGTCCGTTATATCTTCAAATTTCCCATTTTTAGGGCATTTCTTAGGGCACAGCCACATAGTGCATAATTAAAGGTATTTCAATACTTAACGCGAACACAGTCGCTTTCCATAGCGACAACATAGGTAGAATAATCTACATAAATGATATAAAACAAAGTCCCCAAAAGCTGTATGTACGTCTGTATGTGATCGATTGTCTCAAAAATTTACTGAACCAATTTTAATGATATTCTTAATAAAAGGTATTCTTCCGGATGTTTAAGGTTAATAATACATAACGATTTCATGAAAATTGTATGTAAAAAAACTTGCCTGCTGGGAGCTTTACTCGCGTGCGCCGCGTAAACCAGCAGAGGTACGAGTAATGTAGTGAAGAATTGTAGATGTACTAAAATACTTAAAAAAAAATCCGTGACAGCATTACTCTATCTCTTAAGGTATTACTCACAATAACTACCTTTATGTTTGAAATGTTAAAATTTCAATGAATTACACGAATTTCCACGCGGGCGAAACCGCAAGCATGACTAGTTTTACATAAATGATAGTGAATACCTCTGGTCTTACTCTCGTAAAGGAGTCTATTAGCATCTTAATAACAAAAGGGTGGAATGACACATTACCAACGTAGGCGAACTCATTATGGCTTGTTAATCAAGCTGTTACCTTGATGATATTGTTCTGCCCACGCAAACGAGCAGTCCATTCAGGTACAATAAAATTTAATGTGTATTTAGATTAATAATTATGAAAATGCAAAGTGTTTCTTTCTAGTTAGAGTTAAAGTTATTAAGAACATTACATATTTATTTATTTCTTTTCTCTTTTTTTAATATTACTTTTTTTCTCCCTTTTATTCCTTACTGTGTCATCTTATACGTCTTATAACCTTTTCAATATAAGACTTAAGTAGAGCTTCTGCGCTCTACTCTCTGCATTTCGCAACCTCGGCGATGCTTCTGCGCTTGCCCGTCCCGCCCGGTGACGCTGCCTTGTGTACCAAACTTCTTTGTATATTTTTGTTCATTATTTTTGGTGTACAATAAAGAATATTATTATTACAAATATAACATTCAATACAATAATCAAGGACATTTATTTATAAAGCTATACGCTGCGTGTTCTGACATTCAACATCTTTAGACCCCAACACCCATCGCTTCTTTGTACTAAATGCCCCGCATCGAACTTTTACTTCACGAAACGTTGAGTATATCGGTAGTTTTCAAACAGGATGGAAAAGCTAATGTATGGTTTGATCCAAACACAACAGGCCGATGAAATGCGCAGCGATGTCGGTACGAAGGGGTTCTACAAACCAAGTATGACGATTACTGGTACAAGCGTTTGTCGATAAACACACTTGGCATTACCGCTACCACGACGACTGGTCCTGGCAACGTAAAACAGAGAAACTTTGACGAGAGATGAAAGTATAATCGAGCTGGAAGACACGTTAAGCCACTTGCGGTGGGATGCGAAAGGATTCTCAAATCCTAGGAATGAAGGACGCAATCATGCTAAAATCCGACAACTTGCTGCACTAAGTAAAGTAAGTAAAGACCAACCAACTTCTAGGTGGTGTCGGGTAAAATATATAATTATAAAAAGATTGGCGATATATATAACAGACAAAGTAGGAACCGACAATGACTAATGTAACTAGTATATTCCTAGTGTTATTTTTAAAAAGAGCAGCCGTCGAGTTTCTTGCTGAAACTCTCGCTTCTCGGTAGATACAGATTTCCGAACCAGCAGTAGAGTTGACTATTCAAAAGCACTTATTTACAAGTTTGCTTGAATAAAGAATATTTTGAATTTGGCTTTTGAATTTCTCATCGACGAGTCTCTTGTCAACAACACGTGCAAGTCGATTGTATAAAGTCATGTTCCTTATACTGAGAATCACAAAACGGTATTCGCTGAAATTCTAAAGGTTTACGCAAAGATATTGGTGCATCCTGACGATTAGGTAGTGACCACGTATCAAGGATTTATCTAGATACTTAAAAGCCTCTTAAACTTTGTAAACTGTTGTGATAAGTGACTCTAACGATCTTCCCTCAACGAAAACATAAAAATAACATGTAGAAAAAGGAGAAAACCAGTTAAGCAACACTCCGAATAGAAGAGACCCATAACATGTTTATCGTAACAATTTTAAAACTCTGCCAAATTATATACCACAGAGCGAGTAAAAACAGTGAAGATAAAATAAACTCAACACGCAATAGCTAAGAAAAATGAGACGTGACTCCAAACACAAATTGTCAGCCTTCTAAACAAGCCCTATTAAGAAACGGCTGTTCCGCCAAAGAGATTAAATTAAATGGAAGTGAAAAAGAAAAAAAGCTTGAATTTAAAAATGTCGACGCGTTCATCTCTCGCTAGCAGTAAAACAAGGCAGTAACAAAAATACAAGTTTAATTACACGTTTATCCTGTCTGCACGTCTGTCCGCTAGAGTAGTCGAAGTGTCATCGAGAAGTTTTACCTTCAGAATAGTACTTTAGCCCAACCAGACACAGAATCGCACTATTTATCAATTATTAACATTTCTTAAAAGCGATGACAAAGATTTGATTTTAAGATAGGAAAATTCTTCTGTTATAAATAAGACTACGGAAAATTGAAATATTTTAAATGAATTATTACTATGACTCAGCTTTCAGGTTGCATATTTTATACAGAGGTCACATTATACGGCCAGTTTATAAGTTTTTAACTAAATTATCTTTAGCCGAAAGGATGCTGTACCTCCTAAAGAATTAAATTCTTGAATTTAGTTGCTATTAATATAGGTTCGGCTTATTATAGAAGAGAGTAAGGGATAAGGTAAGATAACATCTAGAAGGATCAAAATGTAATTCAGGTCTCTTCCAAAGTCACAAGACGCCTCAGATGAACTCAGTCAATGTCACAAATATAAACCACAACTTTTGTTTGAGCATCGTGTGAAAAGGTACATGTACATAAACGAAGGTTTTTTATTGTTTCCCTAATCGATATCCTCATTAATTTATAGTGTTCCGTACAAAGTTCACAAAACGGACAGAAGCATTCTCAATCTCTTTGTAAACCGCTTTAAACTTGTTTTAACTGATTTAAGCCGGTTCCAGCCAGTTGTAACCGAATAAACGGAAACTGCGTGATTCGTGTCACGTTCTGTAGGTCCGAATGCTGAATTAGGATATTTCCGAGTGCACCGATCCAGGACGCCATTGTAGTTGCATAATGAAGTGGATTATTCATGAGGTCAGCTATTATTCGAAGTAATATACTAACAAAGTAGTTATGGGCCTATATTATTTTAGCATTGTCGGCGGTTTCGGTTTCATTGCGTAAGGTTTAATATAACCCCTCAGTAGTGAACTGTGTTTTTTTATCCAAAAAGAAAAAGGAATTTATAATTGTTTATGTCGGTGGAACATAGAAACTACAATTTTAACAAATTTCATCAATATCGGCCCAATAGACTAACCAGGAGGGTGTAAGAGATACAAAAAAAAGAAATACTTTCGTATTATATAAGGTTAAAATGCCTGAATTGCCTTGAATTTTGACTCGCAACTATTTCCATGTCAAAAATTACATCGATGAGTTACTTTGCTTTGCCATGAAATTTGCCAGGAAAAAAAAGACAATCATTATATTAACTTGGGTGGCTAGGTGACAAGATTAGGATTACGCAACGTTTTCAAGTAAAGCTCCCAAGAGGTTTGAGTTTATTTGAATTTTTGTTAAAATATTTCATATTTGCGATTAATTCATGAAAAACATAAAAAGTATTCCTTTAAGCCTTTAATAGGAATCACTCTGTCTATTAGAAAAACCTGACAAATTATGAACTTAAAATTTAGTCGGGAATCACTCTGTATATTGGTGAAAACTGCATGAGTATATTGGACAGAGATGGAAATTTGCTGGTCAATGTTCTATAATACGTAACGAAGGTAAAACAACTGTTTAAATTCAATAATTTAAATAGTTTTGGCATAGACGGGCTTTCATGCCATAGGAGCTCTGGTAGGCTTTTCCGTTATGGTTCCCTTAATGATACGATCAAAAAAGCTTTTGCCACCATCGACATTTCTGTTCTTCTCGAGTCTCCGAAGTTAAATTGAGATGATGGCAAGAGACCAGACCGTTTGAAGCTGGTTCCTTGGGAACGGGGACGGGCCCTAATGTGGGACGCAACGTACGTTGATACGTTAACATTGTCCCATATCACGAAAACGGCGTGAAGACTTGGAGCTGCGGCAGAAATGACCGAATCGGCAAGCAAAAGTATGCATCTCTCATCGAAAGTTATATGTTTGTGCCGTTTGCAGTTGAGACCCTAGGGCGTTAGAGTTAAAGAGCAATAAAAAAATTTATCCGTTTTAATACCTTGGCTAATTATCTCTTCAGGTGACAAGAGGGCTGACTCCTTTTTGGTACACAGAATGAACTTAGCGATTCAACGCGGAAATTGCCGTTGCCAGTATTCTTGGGGCCATACCACGTGGGCATGATTTGTATAGTACTAGCGTGTAAGTAATTTATGAAAGACATAACTTACTTTTGTTGTAAAAAAAAAACAAATTTTTAAAATATCTCATTAACTTTATCATACTCTAATAAAACATTTCATACACCTCACGGGTGAAATCGTCTGCCAGTTTATTACAGTCGCTACAGAAGCAAAATCTATGAACATTCATTTTAAATTCCTCGCTAAACTCATAACAATGAGTATTTTTGTAGCAAACACTCAGATTTTCCAATATGTGAATGTTTGTGTCGTCTGCTTTTCAAGACTGGATTAAGTTTTGAAATCTCCCGTAAGGATAGGCGACGCAGAAATATCAAATAACTTGCGCACAAGATATACAACGTTACTCGGTCTGAGCAGAAATAGACTTTTATTTGTGTCTTGTGAATTTCAAAGTTTACTTAGCTGCACAAATATTTTTGGCTTCTCTTGTATCTTAAGTCAAATTTTTAAAATACTAGTACACCAGCAGAGTACCTAGTAGAGCTGTGATAGCCTAGTGGTGAGATCGTGCGACTCTTTCAAGAGGAACACGAGTTCAAATCCGGGCAGGCACCAATGAGTTTTTCTATTAAAACTCATGTGTCTAATCGATAATTGCAATTTATCACACGCTTTTCGGTGAAGGAAAACATCATGAGGAAACCTGCATAACTCTAGAGTATTCTAGGGATATGTGTAACCTACCAATCCGCATTGGAGCAGCGTGGTAGGTCTTAGCTCCAATCCTTCTCACCAAAAACGGAGAGAGGAGGCTTTAGCCCAGCAGTGGGCATAGTAACAGGCTGTTACTTTACTTACTTTACTAGTACACCAGCACAGTAAGTAAATTTACATTTATCCTGTTCATTTATATCTAGAGGATCAATTATATTATTATTTTACCTGTTTTCCCCTACATCTCATCTGATTTGCATATTACATTCGAGTTTAATGACGTTTGTTCAGATCTCAGTCAGTCAATTGTTTGAATACGGTCTTCAATTTCTCAATAATAGGGGTGATTTACGTTCCAATGTTTGCTCTCGATTTTGCAACGTATGCCGAAGTGAGGGGACGGGATATTCGATAAACTGTAAATTCCGATATATGTATGAGTTTGTATCCTTTTATTTTACGAAGCCACATTAAATATATCTTTACACAATAAAAAAAGTCTGTACACCGCTCTTAATCTACTAGAGAGCAGATATCGTTTATTAGTAATGAAGTCATAAATTAAGTAATATAAGGGGTGATATCAGCATCTTATTCTTCGTCTATAAAACCAAGTACGCAATATACGGATGAGTGAGAGCGTTTTGAAAGATTTGTGAGCTGTTCCCATCTATTCATTGCTTGAAGACCATCTTTAAAAAGTAACTACTAATTGATCTGAAACTTGGTTGCTAACGATAGCCCTCAAAAATCTTAAGTCTTTGAATAGGCTTTGGAACTAAGGGCTAGCTTAAATGGATAAAGGTGGGTTAGGTTTGAAATGTCAATCCCACAGTGTTGGTATAGCCCTTGCTTTAATTGCAGGAAAGCGCTGGATTGTCCACCATTTTAAACTTTTTCTTGTCATTTTAGATATAGTTTTGAATATTATTACGGAAGGAAAAGGCGGAGTAGTGACGTAGAGACGTGAGGGGTTTTGGCAAGGGTAGGAGAGTTGTGAAAAGAGGGAGAGGATTGTTATGAGAAGAAGTGCGTCAACTGTGAAGGCTATACAGTCTGCACTAAAAGTAGCTGGTCTGATACTACTGCAAGGGATGTAGACTTTTCTTCGGTAATCATATGTTTGAGGTTTAAATACGAGTAAGTAAGAGCACGGCACACTTGATTTAAAAGAAAGCTCTTTAAAAACTAACGCTAATTGATCTGCAGATACAGAACCAGATGCTGAGTAAGATACTACTGATGAGCGTTGTGAAGTCCTTTACTAGTAGGAGTAATACGCAGGATGGATTTGTTTTGTATTTTACTTTCAGTATAAATAACTTGTACCAAAGCAAGGCGTAACAGTATTTGGAATCAAGGAAAGAACCGGTAGCGAGGCTCCTACGACTATTGATCCGACACTAATCCCCTCTAATCCACTTAGAACGTCTTCCGGAATAAGTATGAGTGACGTGGGATTATACGGAACTCGGTCACAGTACGAAAATGAAATCTGATTTGTTGAGGAATTAGTAACGGTACTAGTTGTAATAAGCTTGTATAATTTGAAAATGCAGCTTAACAATAAAGGAATTACATGAATCTATTTACCATAGCTGACACTGGGCCGTTTCTTGTCGATTATCTGTGCTACATGCTATATAGAATTATAGCCACAAATAATCTGGGTTAAAGATTAGTTGGTGTAAAGAGACTGGTGTAAAGATTAGTTGACTACAACTAATCTTCTACTAAGATGACGTGTACGATTAAAGGATTAAAAAAAGTAACAAAAAAAATATAAAACAAGCTATAAGAGCAATAATAATAATATTTAAAAAATAATAATAATTAAATTAAAAAATATTTATCGTATTAAAATTGATGCATTAAAGTAAGTTTCGTTTAAAAGTACAAGTAAATTAAAAGATACAAATAAAGCTAAACAAAAAAGGGTACGTACATAAAGTCTGTAGTATGTAATATCATTTATTAAGAAAAAAAAATCAAAAAAAAAATATCTGGGTTTCTAACTTGGTACCCGCTGTTCTTCGTAAGTTAGCTAATGAAGCTAAATTTTAAGACATTGTATTACACTTCACTATTGTAGACACACTAAACGCTATAGCAGACTGACTAGAATATAATCTGTTGTTTGCATTTCCGTTTCTCTTTTATGAAACAACAAATGAATGACATTTGAATACGTCCGTCTCCAACGCATTATTAAATTAATCCTATTTATTATACTTCCTATCACACAATCACATAATCGTGAATGCATTTATGAGTTTTTATAAGCATATTTAACACAATATCCTACAATTGTTCTTTTTTAATTCTTAAGTTTCCTTCGTCCTCCAGCCTTTATACTGGGTTATCATGTATTGGCAACAGAAGTTTGTACTCAACAAAAAAATTTTCAATTCTAAAACTACAAAAAAGTATATGTTTATGTAGTTTATATATTGTATATAAAATATGTGTGTGTATTTGTGTATATGTATATATGTCACCCTACAACACTCTCCGTAGCCGTGTCTGTGGATGATAATAATCTGGGTATTGGACTCGCCTTTCTGAACGTGTTGTTTGTGTAAAAACGCTCTCTTTAGATTGTTGCGAGAGGATTCCAGGGATTTGAAGTTTGGACCATTTAGGAGGGCTGGTGAGGTTTGGGAATATTAAGTGGAGTAGGTTTATTAGACAGTACATAAGCTGGCTTTAAGCTGTCTATAGATACTGGGACTTCTTTACTCTTAATATTTATTCTAAAGTATTTTGCACTTCGTCTTATTACCTCGAGTGGATATACTACACGTCCAAAGGTCTTTGTACACAAAGACCTTGTATTTTGAGTGATGCTGGATGGGGACTGCTTAGCTTCTCAGCTAAGATCTTCATACGTGCTGAGAATTCAGTCACGTACGCCAATCAAGACTGCAACGCTGTGCTAATCAATTCGCGACACTCCGGCTCGCTATATTAAGAAAGAGAATTATACAATCTTCTTCGCAATTTAAAATCGAAGACTACTAAGTTAAAGAACAATTGGCAGGAGATCTAGCTTCCCTATCATTATTACTCTAAATGGAAATGAACTCTTACGAACAATACAGACTAACGTTGAACGAAAATTAATCACGGTCAATCCCATTAACGCCAAATATTCACGAACCGCAGACTCGCGTAACAAAGCACAGAATAATGCAGTATGATGCCAATCACAGAGGTATTAACACCCGTAGAACAGATAAATGCTGAATGGCTTTGTGCAGACAATTATAGGTGCACAAAGCACAGATGGCATTAGCAGCGTATAGTAAATTGATACACGGCGTAACTGTCTGATGCGAATTTGGATAGCAAAAAGATCGCCGATAGGTTTGTTGACACATAGTAACAGGATAATGTGGTTGTGTATGACGGAATAAGAAAAAGTCAAATGCAACTTATGGAGTTGTTCACTAGCGGTAATGTGGTTATGAGTGAGTGTAACAGCTCCTTGAAACAAAAGTTATGATAGAATCTTTTTGTTCTAATCTACGCGTGTTAAGAGAATCTATGCCATTAAAAATCAATGCACGCATACAACGTTCACATACCTTATACATGCAGGGTTAGCCACCACACGTATCACAAAACGCAACCAACAACAACGTACCAAACACGAACAATACACAAACAGACGCACTACGATAATCTCTAAGATCGTTTCGCCCCGTAACCGAAGCATCATTATGAGGATAGGGTACCCGACAAAATCTTGCTCCCGAAAACACCTGGAGAATTGTGATACATATAACCTGCCTACCTACATTAGAGAAGCAAGGTGGAACCAAACTCGGATCGTACTCTTCAAATTCCGAAGTGAGGAGGCTGTTACCCTTAATACTCGTCGAAAAAAAATACTTTTAAGTTTTTTGGTGAGTGCAATATGTACCAGTAGAAATCTCAGAACTTAACGATTCTAAAATTCTTTTAACATATTATTTTAATAAATTAATATAGTGGTTGGATCATAGTTTAATTATACGTATACTCGTTCTATTTTTCATTCTCTTTCACGTCATCTTAAACGTACCGTTATGAAATAGGGCATAGGGCATTTAAAAATTCCCTTAATTAAGTACCATATGCTTTTTAGGTTCTAATAGAAAAAGGGGATATTTTTACTACAACTTGATCTGGTATAGAAGCTTAAATTGTACGAAATTTCATAAATATTTTATATAATAAAACAGCGACAGACAAACAGAAATCCAGATAAAAAAGCTTTTTTATGTATATGTATCGATGAAAGCGTATTATATACACAGATGGACAAATGGAACTTATAATATGGTATTAGTATGGATATCTATACTTATTATAAAACAAAGTCCCAAAAAGCCTTCTGTCTGTATGTAATCGATTTTCTCAAAATCTACTGAACCGATCTTTGTATGGTTTTCACCAAAAGATTGTGCAATACTTCCGGATGGTTTAGGTAAATAGTACATATCGGTATTATGTAAATTGTGCTGAAGAGATCGCGCAGTTGTTAAAAAACTTGCTCGCTTTAGTCGTGTGCGCTGCGTAAACCAGCAAAGATATGCTAAAGTAATGTACTAGAGAATTGTAGATCTATAAAACCACTACAAAAAGTCCGCGATAGCATGTTTCTATGTCTTATGGATAACTCACAATATCTAATTTTATGTTTAAAATTTGAATTCTAGAAAAAAATTGTGACACGCAGGTTTCCTCGCGGCCAAAGCCGCTGGCACAGCTAGTATAATATAAATTTATTATTAAAAACGAAAATTTGCCGTGTGGTATCCGGCAGAATAGAATAGACCACCCTCCTTTCTCGCCAAGGTGTCGTAAGAGGCGACTAAGGTAAGTTGACGTAGGCAGGCGGCCGGTCGTAAAATACGTAGCCAAATCATGGACAACATGTTTAGAACATATTGTGCCGACCTCACTTAGAGTAGGATAAGGGCAGGAGAACGATGATGATGGTATTAAAAACGAAAATATTAAATAGACGGAAGAAACCTACTATTCTTTTAGATATATCGCTATGAAAGACCCGGGATACGTCGTCTCGATCCATTCTATTCTTAGAAGTTTTACTGGCAGCGTCATAGCGTTTATTTATCATCTTATATCCAGACGGCAGCATTGTGCGACGGGCATCAATAATTCATGCCTGTGAATTATATTTCAGACGAATCTCGCCGATTTTCTTTCGATTTCTGACGCACTGTACATTATATTAAATGCAATGATAACTGCATAGTAAACTATTATATATTAAAAAATACTCAATCTATATATCTAAACTAATATATAAAGCTGAAGAGTTTGTTTTTGATTGATTGATTGTTTGGACGCGCTAATCTCAGAAACTACTAGACCGATTTGAAAAATTATTTGAGTGTAAGATAGTCCATTTATTGAGGAAGGCTATACTATATAACATCACGCTAAGATGAATGGGAGAGGCGCAGCGATAAAAAAATATTGCGAAAACGGCATAATTTGCAGCTTTCCTTGCGTGCGCTCAGTAAACGGTGAAAATTATTGAAAAATCATGTATTACAAAATTGTTCCCTCTAAAAGTTCTAAATAAAAGTCCTGAACAACATATGTCTAGCTTTTAAGGTTAGCCCACTTTAACCATAATTAATATAAGGGTTCACTCGGTCGAACTACGAACAAAGTTTTGCCTAAAAGCCAGGCCTACTTCCTACTAATCCTACTAATATTATAAATGCGAAAGTTTGTGAGTATAGATGGATGTTTGTTACTCTTTCACGAAAAATCTACTGGACGGATTTGGATGAAACTTTATAGTTATATAGGTTATACATCAGAATAACATATAGGCTCCAATTTATAATGATTTTATGTAATACATGTCAATAAAGTCGGAAAAAATCTGGCCTCTGAGAGCTATCTTAGCGTACGCTGCCTAAATCATTAGAGTTACACAAAGATGATGTACCGTAGTATTGTTAGTCTTGAATAGTACCTAATAAAATTTCGCGACAGCATATTATGTGGAAGCCACTATGACCAAGATTGTGAATCATAAAGTTAATTAAATTAGATACAATTTTACAACGCATATTTTAGTATATTTATCATACTCTTATAAAAATCAATACATATGTCACTTTCAGTATTTCATGTCGATAAACTTTGTCTTTTACACTAAGTAATTCGGCCGAATAGTTTAAAAGTTATCACGATATGATTGACTTAAATGGACTGCTTTATATGCGCGGGGCGCGAAAATTGTATGGAATCCTTATGTTTTTAAGTTAGACATCTGAAATTTTGGATGTAGGAGTAACTAAATAAATATAAGTATATTTGTGAATAAAAAGTTAACAAAAATTAAATCTAAAATGATCTACTCATCTAATGATAACGGTATAAATAGCATTCATTAGAGCATGGCTGCTCAACCCTATGCTCGCGGGCCATAGTATAATCCGCGGACGTATTTTGAATTTCCCGACTTTGAATCATAAAATATTCTCAACATGTAGGGAAAAAATTAAGCCCTTTACACACCTGAGAACTATTAATTTAGTTAAGTAAAGTAATGGCATGTTACTATCCCGATGCTGAGTTTTTTTATTAAAACTAATGTATCTAATTGATAATTGCAATTTATCACACGCTTTTCGGTGAAGGCAAACATAGTGAGAAAACCTGCATATCTCTAGAGAATACTGGACATATGTGTTACCTACCAATCCGCAATGGAGCAGCGTGGTAGGTCTTGGCTCCAACCCTTCTCTCCAGAAACGGAGAGAGGAGGCCTATTCCCAGCAGTGGGATTATAACAGGCCGCTACTTTACTTTGCTTACTTTAAGAAATTTTGAAAGTTTCACCCAGTATAGAAAAGATGAGAAGTATTAAGTTGGTATGGTCATGTCATGAGGAGGAATGAAAATCATGTGACCAAAAGAAATTTAAGTATGAATGTGGATGGATGTATGACTAGAGGGATGCCGAAAAAATATGGATGGATTCTGTGAAAAATGCTATGCATATTAAAGGAGTGATAGCAGAGTTGACGAATGATAGCGAATGGAAGACGAAGACATATTGTGCCGACCCCACTTATAGTGGGTTAAGAGTAAGAGAATGATGATTTGTCAGTTGTTAATCGTAATATCCTAATTTCATTGCAAACCTAAAATACTGTATATAATACTCTAGTGGCCCACCAAACATTTTAATATCCGTTCAGCCCAACAGCTAAAAAAGGTGAGCACCCCTTGTTTTAGAATGATCTAGCAATATATTTTATTGGATAAAAGTACAGATAAAATATGAAAAACATCCTTAATCCGATATTTAAATCGTAAAACCGGTATCAAACCAATATATTTAGATTTATTCGCATCAATTAAGTTGTTACAGAGATGCCGTCTTGTGAGATTAATCACAAGACAAGTGACAAATCTTTATGAGATTCACTTTACTGCCGGCCAGTGCTTTGACTCTTTGATGTATGCCGCCAGAATGTTAATTGCTTGCTAGTCAAATGAGCCGATGAATAATTTATGTCTACGTTATTCTGATTATCAATATCAGTTGCACTGGCTACCTTTTTATGTTTTACTAGTAGTCGCCAAGTGGTCATAAAGTGACCAAATACGATACGAATGCCGACTTTGCTCATAAAGTGACTTTGGATTTGAGAACTCTTGCATTCCTTTTATAATTTATGCATTAAAACTACGCAATTTATTGTAATTACTTTTGTGCTTATTTATTTTTTACTATGATGACTACATAACACGAAAGTAATAATGAAACTATTTTGCTATAATCCGCGATTAAGTAATAGAAAATATATACTATAATGCTAAAAGTAGAGTGATCAATACACAAACACTACACACGTTCACTATCACAAACTCAACAATCGTTTCGCCCCGCAACCGAAGTACCATATGGAGATAGATTCCAATACAAAATCGCAAAGCGTTGGCTTTATATAATAATATAACTAAAATAAAAATACTTTAAATAATAATACTTTTGTGTTACCGATCTCCGCAAAGTAACGCCTAATAGGAAGAATTATACGTCATAACATAAAATGCTCTTTGATACGAATGTGAAATCGTAAAAAAGTATTTGGAAATTGAGTACCTAATTAATTATCTATTATCACTCTAAGTGGGTTCGGCACAACATGTTACAAACATGTTGTCACATTATTTGGCTACCTATTTTACGACCGGCCGCCTGCCTGACGTCAACTTACCTTAGTCGCCTTTTACGACACCTCAGTAAGAAAGGAGGGTGGTCTATTCTATGCAGCCGGATACCACACGGCACTCCTAATTAATTATGGTACATAAACTATAATATAAAATAAGAATATTTCTCTACGTAATCATGGAATTAAAATTGCTTTTATACTAATAAAAATCGCGCCGTGTTATCCGGCTGAGTAGAATATACCACCCTCATTTCTTACCGAGGTGTCGGAAGAGGCGACTAAGGTAAGTCGACCCGCCGTGTGGTATCCTGCTGAGTAAAATAGACCACCCTCATTTCTTAACGAGGTGCCATAAAAGGTAACTAAGATAAGTTGACCAACCGTGTGGTATCCGGTTGGGAAGAATAGACCGCCCTCATTTCTTACCGAGGGGTCGTAAATTACAACTAAGGTAAGTTGACGTCAGGCAGGCGGCCGGTCGTAAAATGCGTAGCCAAATCATGTGAAATAATGTTTGTAACATGTTGTGCCGACCCCACTTAGAGTAGGATAAGGGCAGGAGGACGATGTTTACATTAAGTTGAGTACCTAAGTCTTTATACTCCGTTATAAAGGCATCATAAGCTATATTTCTTCCATACGACAATCCACTACATAGTAATTATGCGTAGCGGTAAACCAGAGCAACTAATTAAGGAAAATTATTGCCACATGAAGCACTGTATAGGTCTCTATTGCACGATGCGGATATTTTGAGGTTTGTGCGGTAAAACAACAGGTTGTATACAGATTATTTTAATTATCTAGTACGAATGATACGCATAAATAAGGTTTTATTATATACATGAATGAATTTAAACTATCGTGAGTAGTATTCATAATTAATGTTTGGAGACCGGCTATACTCACGTCTTATTTTATCGGATGAGCCCGACTAGTTTCAAGCCCATACGGGGCTCTTATTCATGAGCTCTTTACGCGGCGTTATCACAGCGGGAACTCACCGAGCCCCGTATAGCCTTGAAACTAGGCGGGCCCATCCTATAAAATAAGACGTGAGTATAACCGGGAACTCAACATTAATTTTTTATTTTATTTTATTTATTTATCTTTATTGTATAAACAAAAGGCGGACTTATCCCTAAAAGGGATCTCTACCAGCCAACCTATGAGTAATAGAAAGAAAATGAAAAGAAAAAAAATTGATGATGGAAAAAAAAAGGAAGGAAGAAAAATAAAAATAACGAAACACTATACATAGATTAAAGTTGAAAAATAAATGAATAAAATAATAGAAAAAAAAACTCAACATTAATTACATGAATGAAATATAATATATACTTTATTGTTAACTTACATGTATTAAAACAACAACTCGTTCTAACTTTATTGCTACAAACGAGTCTAGTTAAAATAACTTTTAAAAAAGCTAATAATAAACTTCATGTTACTATTACAACCCTACTGTTAACAGTTGAGGAGTTCCGTCTGGAGCCAATCCTGGCAGCAGCATCAGAGTCATGCGTATCATAAATTTGCATTGTCATCGGAACTGGATCAGTGTGTTAATTTCAGCTCAATCGGACACCGGGAAGTGGGTCAAATTCAACTTGCAAGATTCCACCTTCATATACGTACGGCACGTTAAATTTTTATTTAGCTTTTAAAAATTGAACTAAAATTTAATCTACCCAGCCCTTCCCGTTCATCCGTACACATTATAAAACAAAGGCTCCGCTGCATCTAAATTCGTGCGCATATGTAATATATATTTCTACCCTGTACTTGAAGGAGAAACAGGAATTTTTATCTCATATGTGAGCCCAGTGTTGAAACTTCAATCGTACTTAATTTTGTAAATAATTCGTAAAAGCGTAACAGATAGAAAGACACACTTTGGCATTTATAATTATATGTCAAAATATCACAAATTCAAATTCAAAATATTCTTTATTCAAGTAAACTTGTAAACAAGTGCTTTTGAATCGTCAACTTTACTGCTGGTTCGGAAAGCTGTTCCTACCGAGAAGAACCAGCAAGAAACTCGGCGGTTGCTCTTTTTAAAATATAAATCTTAAAACTAGTTACATTTATTTATTACTGTCTTGTACAAGGTAGAAGTGCACCTATATCCACACATCCTTATCATCTAAGTAATCTTCAACAGTATAGTAGTAGGCTTTCTGTATTAGAAACAGAAAAATAAGCCCTAACATGGTATTGACGTATACAGCGGACTAGAATCTATCGAAAAAAATAGATCCAAATATTTTTCAATTCCCAAAACCCTCTCGTTAGTAGTAAACTTTTAATCCCGACGGTGTTCCGTGGTCTATAAATTCGCAAAATGAATCCCACAGTAGCGTAGTTGTTACGACGAATTTACGACCGCCAAGATCTATTTATTCGGTTACGGCCATTTTGAAATCCGTCGCGATATTTATGTGCATTTTTTGTCTAGTCTGTAATAGGATTTCCGTGTTTTATTGAGCTTTATTGAGTACCTCTCTATATTGATTATATAAACTAGGAAGATCCTTTATTGATATTTTAATAAAGGATCTTTCTAGTACTTCAAAATCTTGACTGACTTTGACTGTCCCGTTAGCGCAGTTCGCGGGTCGTGGCTTCGATTTCCACCAAGGACCAACATTTTTTGTAAACAATATGTTGGTTCTTCGAGCCTGGGTGTCTATTTGTATTTAAGTATATATTTTAAATTATATATGTATATATATACCAGTAATCTGTCACCCATAACACAAGTATTAAGTTGCTTACTTTGGGGATGGACGACCGTGTGTGTAAGTGTCCCATATATTAATATATTATATTATATTAATGACCATTGACAAAATAATCATTACGATTTCGTCATGGAGTCTATCCTCTCGATGATGCTTCGGTTTCGGGGCGAAACTATCGTAGAGATTTTGGTGGTGGTTGTGTGTATCGCTTGTGTGCATTTTTTCTGATGGCGGCATTCTGGGATACGTGCGGTGACTTGTCCTTACGTAAGGTATGTGAATTTAGCCTGCGTCATATGCGGTTATAGCAAAGTAATTCTATTATAGCTTCTGAATTTTGAACAATCAAGTTGTCGCGAACGGAGTCGCGGTTAGAATTGTCAAATTGTCTTCGCTGTTAACTGTCATTTTATATTCTGTAAATATTCTTTAAATAAGAAACAACGCAGATTTCGATCAAACAATACAACTTCAAGTTTATTATTTACCCCTCAAACATTCCGTAATTATGTTACAATTGAAACAAAAAACATTTTCTTTGTTTAAGGCGTCACGAGCGAGTTGCGCGCCGACATTTTTAAATTACACGAATATTTTCCTTTCTACTTCCGTTTAATTTAATGCCTTTGTTGCAACAGCTGTTCCTTAATAAGGCTTGTTTAGATGAAGAGTAATTTGTAGCGAGAATCACGTTTGTATCGTGTTTCGCCTGGAAAACGAATTATACTGTTTTTTGACTACTCTATAGTAGTCAATGAGCATAATCTAGTCACTAATTTATAGAATTTGGCGTTACTTAGCGGAGGCCATAATAAAAAAGTAATGATAATATGATTTTGCTATAAAATGTGCAATAAAAGAAAATATATGTAATACTATATGTAGAGTGTACTATTCGTTCTCATACCTGATACATCCAGAGTTCGAAAAACTCATGCACCACCCGCCACCAATAACACAGCAATACACAAGCACTGAACGCATTCACTGCCACAATCTCAATAATCGTTTCGCCCCTTAACCGAAGGATCGTCGGGAGAAAGACTCCATGACAAAACCACAAAGCGGCGCGTTACTCAAGCAAGCAGAGTTTTATAGTAAAAAATTAGCCATCACCGTTTATTTTTCCTTCGAACACGCGTGGAACTGGAATTCGACCTTTTTGCTCAGTCAACCTGGGACCTTTTTTAGGTCGCTAATGGGTTCTTCGAACATATACCCTACCCATTGTAGCATCTTAACTTGTTGGGCTATTTACAAAACTCTTGTTCTTCTACATTTGTCTTTGTTTCTGGTTCGATCAATTAAACAAAATCCAAGAATAGTTCTTTTAACCATTTCAACCGCTGAGTGAGAAGACTTTGGTCATCAAGATCATCAAAAATCGCGTATGACTTCCCAAACACTGCCCTGATTTTTATGTGCCGGATTACCTAGTATTTTAGGATATTACTTCATTCATCAACTGCAAGAGGCAATTTGATTCTTTTTGTAATCAAGCATTAGACACACGGATGAGAAAGGACAGAGCATCATAGAAAGTTTCACTTTATGACTATTTCAAGTGACGTCCTGTTACTATCCCACTGCTGGGATAAGCCCTTTCTCTCCGTTTTTGGAGAGAAAAATTGGAGCTAGGACCTACGACGCTGCTCCAATGCGGATGGTAAGTAAGTTACACATATCCCTAAATTTCTCTAGAAATTTGCAGGTTTCCTCACGATGTTATTTTTCACCGAAAAGCGTGTGATAAATTTGAATTATCAATTAGACGCATAAGTCTCATCCTTCCTTCTCAACCTACCCGGGGTTTGAACCCATGATCACACTGGGCTATCACATCATATAAATATTACGACCGTGTATTTAAATTCTTCTAATTCGATGAGCAATATCTCCTATCAAGCTTAGCCGTTTGTAGTAGGGATGTTACGGAGCTTCGACTTCGGTTCCGAAAGGTCGGAACCTCCGATTGAATTCACACCTCCGACTCCGACATCAATAAATTTTAGTCAGAGGTATAACGGAGGTGATATTGTCATGCGAATTCGGACAGAAAGCGCAGCTACAAGTTGTAACTTGTTGCCCGGGGGTATCTCCCCTCGGACGCGCAACTCTCTTTCATTTATTTATTTTCAGTTTCAATGGTTAGACGCGCTTAAGTATTCAATTATTTAAATCGTGGTAGTCATATTCCGCCGTAGACGGTCCCAAGCCCGGTTTGAAACTCCGCCGTAGACGGTCCCAAGCCCGGTTTGAAAAAGGAGGAGGGTTGGCCTGTGAACTGCGTACCCCCAAACCATCAGGGATGAAGTCAGCCGTAAAATACGCCAACACCGAGTAGCAGGCGGTGGTAAATTAACCTGCTCAATAAATTGGCTACGGAAGCCATGGGGACTAAATTCCCCCTAAAAGTACCGACGTAGAAGGTAATGGGAACCCACTATGATAATTATCCCAAGAGAACTCCATGAATCAGGTTTACGACAGAAATGCTAGTATGTCGGACCAACCGGCTGACCCCCGGCGCTCGAAGATATCCGGGTCGACGAGTGTGAAATGTGTGACCGAAGACGCCTCGAAAGTGTGTCAACAGGCTACCGAGGCAGTTCATACTACTGTAGATAAAAAAAGACCTTCTATGCGTCCTAAGCATAGAATAGGAACCTGGAATATTAGAGGACTACTTGAACCAGGAAAACTGGCGATCATTGAAAGAGAGATGAGTGAACACCGACTCATGATAGTAGGATTATGTGAAACGCACATGAAAGAAAAAGGCCACTTTACAACTTCAAATGGAAATACAATGTTTTTTTCTGGTAATGAATCAGAGAGTAGAAATGGCGTAGGGATATTGGTTCCTCATTCTATATCAAAATTCGTCACTGGATATAACACAGTAAACGATAGAATCATGACCATCCGCATAAATTGTACACCACTTCCACTAAACATAGTTCAGGTATACGCACCAACTGCCCAGTCATCACAGGGTGACATTGACGAATTCTATGGTAATTTACAAACCACTTGTGACAACATTTCCAAGCGAGAAATATTAATCGTCCAGGGTGATTGGAATGCGAAGGTAGGAAACACGGAACAAGATGATCATATCCGCCACATAATTGGTAAACACGGGCTTGGTACCAGGAACGAAAGGGGTGAGATGTTCTTAGACTTTTGTGTAAGCAATAATCTAATAATAACTAACACCTGCTTTAAACACCATAAGCGAAGACTATACACTTGGACCTCACCTGGCGGTCGCTACCGGAATCAAATAGATTACATAATGATCGCAAACCGCTGGAAATCATCCATAACCAATGCAAGAACTTTTCCGGGGGCAGATTGCAACTCTGATCATCAATTACTAGTAGCCGATTTACGCGTGCGTTTAAAATCATTTCGCGCAAAAGTAACCCGGATAAAAAACCTTGAAAAACCAGAATATGATTGGTTCCAGAAGGAAACAGAGCCAAAACTAGCGGAAATTGTGTCTCATAATCTTGTACGGTACAGTCCAGAAGAACAATGGCAACTTTTTAAGTCAAAAGTCTTTGAGGTACTAGACTCAGTTAGCAATAAACCTAAAAATAGAAAAATATGGATGTCAGATGAAGTATGGTCTAATGTCGAGTTGAGGAAAGAATTGAAGAGAGGTGTGAGATCTAGCGATTTTAAGGAGGAGTACTCAAATCTTAGTAGAATAATACAAAAGCAATGCAGAAGAGATAAAAATCAATTTCTAGAAAATATCTGCATTGAGATTGAACACCATTCAGACAAATATCAAACTGCTGATCTCTTTAGAAAACTTAAACAGATTACGCGCAAATTTAAACCATCCCATTGGGTAATCGACGACGAGGATGGAAATCCGATACACAACATAGCTGACATTGTGGAGAGATGGAGAAAATATTGCGAGGAGCTATATCAGGATCGATCATCACAGTCTAGCCTACGATTAGAATCTTCAATGGAGTTGGAACCGGAGATACTTAGATCGGAAATTGTAAATGCCATAAGAAAGCTGAAATCGAACAAGGCACCAGGACCAGATAAAATCACAGCGGACGTATTAAAAGGTTTGGGGCCAAATGGGATAACTAGCTTGCATAACATCTGCAACACCATATGGCAAACTGGTCTTTGGCCATCGGACTGGGTACACTCCTCCATTCTACCTCTCCACAAAAAGGGATCGTTACGTAACTGTAAAAACTACAGAACTATAGCATTAACATCACATGCTAGTAAAATCTTACTCCATGTAATCAACTCGAGATTACGATCGTTTCTAGACTGGCAAATTCCACAAGTACAGGCGGGTTTTGTTAAGGGAAGGGGTACTAGAGAGCAAATATTAAATCTTCGGCTCATAGTGGAAAAATGTTATGAATATAACATCCCAACTTTTATGTGCTTCGTCGACTACCAAAAAGCCTTCGACTGTATTAAGTGGGATAAGCTATGGGAGGTGCTTATTGAAGCTGGGGTTCCCGAACATCTTGTAATGTTAATTCAAAATCTCTATGAGTCCGGATATGGCACGGTCACATTAGGAGACGTTACATCATGCAGCTTCAAATTCCATCGTGGCGTCCGACAAGGATGTGTTATCTCACCTATCCTATTCAATATCTATGGTGAATATATAATGCGCCAAACGTTAGAGGAATGGGAGGGTGGTGTTAAGATAGGTGGAATTAAGATATCTAATCTACGTTACGCAGATGACACAACTCTTGTCGCATCATCTGAAGCTGAATTGGCGGAGTTACTGAATCGTTTGGAGACTGTAAGCCAAAAAATGGGTCTCACGATTAATAAATCCAAAACCAAGCTCATGATGATTGATCGATTCGCGGTGATCCAACGCACTCACGTTCTACAAGAATATGAGACCGTAGACCAATTCCAATATCTTGGCTCCGTAATAACAAATAAGGGTAGCAGTGAAACCGAAATACGAAGGCGAATTGGTATTGCAAAGACAGCAATGACTCAACTGTGCAAAGTATGGAGAGACAGGAACATAACGCAGAAAACGAAAATACATCTCGTGCGTACTCTTGTCTTTTCCATTGCTCTATATGGTGCAGAAACATGGACCCTTAAAGCCGCTGATAGGCACAGAATTGACGCCTTTGAAATGTGGTGTTGGCGTCGTATGCTTAGGATCCCATGGACAGCCCACCGCACCAATGTCTCAATTTTAAAGCAATTGAAACTAGACAATGCACAGCGCCTGTCTTCCACCTGCTTGCAACGTGTTATTCGATACTTTGGTCACGTTGCACGCAGAGGTACCGATAACCTGGAACGCCTGATGATTACCGGGAAGATTGAGGGAAAAAGGCCTCGAGGACGTAGTCCTAAAAGATGGTCAGACCAGGTTACGGAACAGCTTAAGGTGCCAATCAGTTGCGCATTTCACCAGGCAGCTGAGCGGAAGGTTTGGAAGCAGCTGGTAGCCGAGGTGAACTGGAGTCACGATCCTCAGCAGTGAGGGAACGATGAAGAAGAGAAGAAGAGTCATATTGTCTAAGTACAGTTTACGGGTCAATTTTTAAATTAATAATGATGGAGGCGGAAGTAGAAACCTCCGCCTCCGACTCCGATTCCGACTTCAGCTCCGATAATTCAAATATGGAATCTCCGGTTCCGATTCCGGTTCCGGTAAACCCATCTCCGTAACATCCCTAATTTGTAGTATCATTTTCGACTATATTAAACTATTTTTATGTTATAACAAGCCATACAAATGATGATTTCATAATCGAAACTCTGTGCAAGGTACGTAACTTCAGCTTTCAATTTCGCTGAGTACCCTCCATTCAGCCACTCGTGGCAATTAGATAAAGTAGTGCCGGAATGGCCGCAGCGGAGTTATTTCTCGACCAATTTTATCCTCGACTATAAAGCAAAAAATACAGAGGTCCGATCAACAACGCGACAGCACTTTGATCAACAATTTTTAGTTTAAACTTTAAATTGCTAGAGCAAACTGGAATCCCGTACTGCGAGTTTAATAGCTTCCCCGCTGTAACTACGGTATATAATAAAGTTTCCAATTTCTCTTACGTAATTTAAAAAAGTAACTTTCCAAACAATCTGTTCTATAATAAAATCCCGAAATCGATTTTATCTTTACCACTACAGAAGTTTAAAAACGCTGTTAAAGGGAGGCTGATACAAAAAGCCTACTATTGAGGATTATATAGATGATAAGAATGCGTGGATATAGCTACTCCTCTACCCTGTACAAGATAGTAATAACCAAATGTAACTACTTATAAGAATTTTATTTGAAAAGTGCAACCACTGAGTTTCTTGCTGGCTCTTCTCGGTAGGAACAGTTTTCCGAGCCAGCAGCAGATTTTGACGATTCAAAAGCACTTGTTTACAAGTTTACTTGAATAAAGAATATTTTAAATTTGAATTTGAATATCCGCCGAGTGCTATCCGGCGGAATAGAATAGACTACTCTCATTTCTTACCGGGGTGTCTTAAAGGTGACTAAGGTAAGTTGACCCACTGTGTGGTAGCCGGCTGAGTATAACAGACTGCTCTCATTTCTTACCGAGGTGTCGTTAAAGGTGACTAAGGTAAACTTACTCAACTGAACCGCCGTGTGGTATCCGACGAGTAGAATAGAAAACCCTCATTTCTTACCGAGACATCGTAAAAGGGACTTCAATATTTCATATATAAATTGAAATCTTTTTTTTTTTTTTTACTTTACTCATATCACGATATTTATCCATCCATCTACATCCTTCATTATTCTTATCAACCTCGCAAGCCACGCCAAAAGAAATTCGTCGCAAAGCAAATCTTCAGAATAATGACGTCAACAAATCAGGGACTAAGCCTTCCCCGACGATAATATGACGAAAATAATGCCCGGATATTGTTACCAAGCACCAAAATGTAGGATATAAAAAATCCACAAAGGGTAAGGATCGTTTGATGTTCAAATAGAACGATTTTCAATTTATATCGTATTTCGTATCGCGACGTAGCGCGGGAGCAATATGAATATATGCTAAAATCTTTCAGATGTTTCGTATAGGTAACTCCCTAATTTGTCCCTACAAAGACGATGTTTTTCATAGATAGAGAAATGTCGAGGAAAATAATATGCACCACAGATGTAAGATTGCTAAAATTACCGAGGTGTCGTAAAAGGCAAATAGGGTTGACTCGCCGTGTGCTATCCGACTGAATAGAATGGACCACCCTCATTTCTTACCGTTGTGTCATAAAAGCGACTAAGGTAAGTTGACCCACCGTGTGGTTGAGTAGGATGGACCACCCTCATTTCTTACCGTTGTGTCATAAAAGCGACTAAGGTAAGTTGATCCACCGTGTGGTATTCGGATGAGTAGAATAGACCAGCTTCATTTCTTACCGAAGTTTGGTAAAAGGCGAATAAGGTAAGTTGACGTCAAACAGGCCGATCGTTAAATAACTAGTTAGATCATATAACATGTTTTAAACATGTTGTGACCCTAAATAAAATGAAACAGTGCTAAAATTTTTAAATCTCTTGATGTTTAACATTATTTAATGACATCGCGTATTTTTATAAAATTACCAAATCTATGGCGATTCATATTATTATTATTCTTTAATTTATTTAACATTTTAAAAAGTATATACATTATAAAACTTAAATACTAGCACAAAAAAAACCACTAAGGTTTGTCGCTAATGCTAAATAAATTACCTCTTGTTTGAAGTTACATAGGTAACAACAAAATTTATGTAAACAACGACTAATAAAAAAGAACTAAATATAAAAAAAATCCGTTTATGCTTTAGTAACTAAGTAGGTACAAATACCTAGTGAATAATAGTAACTAAGTAGGTACAAATACCTACTTAGTTACTATTATTCACTAGAAATAGAAAAAATCTCTTAGATTTTCCATGTAATATGATTTTAATTTAATTTTGATATTTTTTGGTGTTATGGTATCTCTCAAATCGGAGGGTACATTATTAATTAAACGCGGCACTAGGAACTGCAATGTTCTTTCAACGTACTTATTGTTCGCTCTGACCGTGTTCCGCGTAAAACACGTAATACACACACACAGCGTCTTCGCCGGCGAACACGAGGTCCCAGTTTTCTGACGTCGGTCGGTCGTGGCTTCTCCCCACCCTTCCGAAGTCGCAATGACTAATCAAAGTCATACATCAGCCCTCCACTACGCGTCGCCCTAAGGAGCCTCACAGGAGGCACCCTTAGGACAACGTTCCCCGACGCTAGTAGAGCTTCTGTGCTCTACGCTTTGCATTTTGCAACCTCGACGATGCTACTTCGCTAGTCGGCCGTCCCGCACGGTGACGTTGTAAAAGCCGTAAGGGATACAATCAGTTCGAAAAAAAACCGTGTTCCGCAGGTTTTGTGTCATCGCTCGTGTACAAACAGGATGTTTTATTTTACCGTTATATGTTGTATTAAAAAAACTCCGCCGTGTGGTATCTGGCTGAGTAGAATGGACCACCCTCATTTCTTACCGAAGTGTCGTAAAAGACGACTGGGGTAAGTTGACGTCAGGCAGGCGGCCGGTCGTAAAATACGTTGCCAAATCATTTGAAAACATATTTGTAACATGTTGTGTCGTCCCCGCTTAGAGTGGGATAAGGGCAGGAGGATGATGATGATGTTATATTAAAAAACTCTTCTTTAAGTATGTTAAGTTTAATATAATTCCAACAGCCGTTACAACTACCCTGGGAGAAGTTTAACCACTAGGGAGCCACGTTAACTTCAGTAATAGACGGTTTTCTGTTAAATAAAATTGTAAGAAAAAGACTTGCCCAAATAAAAAAATTATATATCTTTATTATATTTATCTCCTCATAAAAGTCGAGCGTTTGCGTTATTTTACAAACACAATTTATATTACGCCAACTCCCAGAAGTCTCCGTACATAAATGCCGTTGACCTTCATCAAACCGTACACTGGAATCGTTTTCGTAATATCATTCCGGTCCTCCACTTCTAAGGCGTTTTCCCTAGAGTGCCATCCTAAATTATCACCATCCGGTGACGGTTTCTCCAAAAGTTTATAAGCTTCTTCATCGTTAAGTATGCCTTCTTCGCTTAATACATTTTTTTCGGTCGTCGTTAGGATGCGGAGTTTGAATGCAGCTTTTTCAGTCGCTAACCTATGAGCATTTAATAGCATAAAGTAGCAACCTAATGAATGTGCAACAATAAAAAAAAACCTTGGTGATGTCCATACATCACCAAGGTTTTTTTTATTATTTATAGACTAGCGCTTGACTGTAATCATGCCTGATGGTAAGCAATGATACAGCCTAAGGTGGTACGCGCATGCCTAGAAGATGCCTATTTTACACTAGCTTAAAAAATACCCATATTATAATTATTGAGAAAGACTGGCTGAGGCAATTCTCTAAATAAATACATCAAAGTAAAAAAAGTAATACTGAACATAATTTGCTATAATCCGATCTCGCGATAAACGCGATTAAATATCTCGAAAATATATACTCTATCAGACTTCACCAAAGTGTATCTTCTAATGATGCTTCGGTTTCGGGGCGAAACGATTGTTGAGTTTGATATAGTGAGCGTGTGTAGTGCTTGTGTATTGTGGTGTCGGTGGTGGAGATTTGTGCACGTGGTTTTAGGACTCCTGCAGGTATCCGGTATGATAACATATAGTCAGCTCTACAATATTTTTTCTACTTAATTTAATTTATTTACTTAATCGCGGATCATAGCAAAATAATTTTCTTATTACTTTTGTATTATGGGTCTCCGCAAAGTAACACCTAAATATATAAATTAGACAAAGAATTTGTTACTTTGAGATATTCTACAAATTTATTTTTGCCATTCAAAGCAAAATAACTTTGACGTTCATCGCGTCCATAAAACGTCAAACAACGAAAAGCTTGAAAAGAATAAATGATCCAAACTCAAATGAAGACAAACACTTACTTAGCCCTCTTGGACTCGTCTAATAAATGTTCTTTATTCTTTATTTCGTTTATAAAAGTTTCAGCGGCCTTTTTTGCGAACACTCGTGCCAATTTCGTTAGATATTTCATAGAAGTTTCGGATATTAAGGTATCGATTATTTGCTTCGGATTTAATTTCACTATAATGTCTCTGCTGTACGCGAATAAAATGCACGAAAAAAATAAATATAATTTAGTTCTTATATACATTGTGATTGCAATGAAATGCAGTTAAAATTTGAGTTTATTATACCTACACGAATAATCAAAAGATTAACCAATTATAATTTCATTTACAACGTTGATTCTTTTGTTTGAAATACGATTTTGTTGTTTTAAAATACGATAGAATTTAACTTTACGTTAAATAAAATCAAATAAGTTAAGCAGCGTATTGGATGGAAGTTCAGTCAGATTTTTATTTTCCGAAATTTTCAACAATTATCGTCATACTCTAATTAATTTACAAAAAAATTAATAAAGTATATAATAATAATATAACTCTTTATTGTACATCAAAAATATAGAAAATAAGAAATAAAAAACAGGAGCACATACAGAAGTGCAAAGGCGGTCTTATCACTAGAGTGATGTCTCAGAATACTATAAGTTAAGTATAAAACCTTTGTCGGGCATTACTTTGTCTAAAGTAATAATAAAATTATTTTGCTATAATCCGCGATACAGTAAATAGAAAATATATGTAGTGTTAAATGTATAGTGGAATATCCGTATTTTCATACCCGATACGTGCAGGATTCGTAAAAACACATGCACAAACCTCCACCACTTCCACCACAATACACAAGCACTACACACGTCCACGTTTTCGAGGTGGTAGAGTCACGTTGCCAACATGCGTTGGTTAACCGAATGGGCAGACTCGACCGGTTTCGTACCACCCTCACACAGAAAACCAGCGTGAAGGAGCAGCTTTCTGCTTCGTTTCGCATAGGTGAGTGTTGAGTACCGGTGCCACCCCCCTTACCCTCCCAAATATGACAACGGTTCGAAAAAGAGTTTTAATACCCCAGGAGGGTACCGACTCTGACAGAGTTGGAGAATCCCTCCCTGAGCAATCTCGCTCGGGCTGCCCGTCGTATTCTGGGGCGGGCAACGAAACGTTAAATGTCAATGGTAGACAAGGTAATACTGCGGCATCCCGTCCTACTCTCAACGTGGACTTTTGTAACATTCGAGGACTACATTCCAACTTAAATGCGGTTCACTATCATCTCGAAACGTCTCGGCCAGCCTTGTTGTTTTTAACAGAAACGCAAATATCACGCCCGAGTGACACAGCGTATTTACATTTCCCCGGCTACAAACTCGTTCATAACTTTGTGCCTCATGCCGGGGTCGCTGTCTTCATAAGGGAAGATATATGCTTTCACCACCTTGGCAATTTTGAAGGTCGGAATCTTTCTACCATCTGAGGGCGCGTGACCTGCGATGATCATGCCAGAGTTTATGCGTGCCTCTACAGGTCCCATAGTGGTAATGCGGAAACGGATAGGCTTATGGAACATTTGCAAGCGGCTATTGACGATATACTGGCACAGAGTCCGTCTGCTGAAATCGTAGTTCTTGGTGATTTTAATGCCCACCATGCTGAATGGCTTGGCTTCTCGGACACTACAGACCATGCGGGGAGAGTTACTTTTGACTTTGCAATGGCGAATGGTTTATCCCAATTAATTACGGAGCCAACGCGTATCCCAGACGTGGATGGTCAAGACCCCTCTTTGCTGGATCTGTTCCTTACTTCACATCCTCAAAACTACCAAATCTCGGTCGATGCTCCTCTAGGCTCTTCTGACCATTGTCTAGTAAGGTGTGTAGTGCCTATCGTACGTCGTTGCCGCAGATCAACCGCCACGCGACGTGTTTGGCATTACAAGTCAGCAGATTGGGATGGTATGCGTTCCTTTTATGCATCCTATCCATGGAAGCAGGTCTGTTTTTCTTCGAATGATCCTAATTCTTGTGGTGCATCTGTCGCCGAAGTGGTGCTGCAAGGTATGGATAATTATATACCTAGCTCGGTAATTCCAATCGGTGGTAGATCGCAGCCATGGTTTAGTGAGTCTTGCAAGGCAGCTGCTGATAACAAACGGGTCGCTTATCGAGCGTGGGTTGAGGCGTTGGCTACAAGGAATCTTAACTCCGCGATACTCAAGAGGAATTATAACCGTGCCTCTAGATTCTTTAAAAGGGAAGTTGCCAGAGCGAAGTTTAAGTATATTGTCAAAATCGGTAAGAAGCTTGAGCAATATCCATCTGGAACACGTCGGTTCTGGGCACTCTCCAAAGCGGCGCTTGGTAACTTTGACAAACCTTCACTTCCTCCTTTGCGCATGGAGAACAATGCACTGGCTCATACTGCAAGGGAGAAAGCCGATCTTTTGGGGAATCTCTTTGCCTCAAACTCGACCATGGATGACCAAGGAACTTCACCGCCTTCTATCCCTCGGTGTCAGAGCTCAATGCCAGATATTAAGTTCAACCAAAAAGCTGTTAGGCGAGCTCTGTTGACCTTGGATATTCATAAGTCGAGTGGGCCTGACGGTATCTCTCCAACTGTGCTCCGAAGGTGTGCTCCCGAGTTAACGCCTGTACTAACGCGCCTATTTCGGCTCTCCTACTCACAAGGCATAGTCCCGGATACATGGAAGTCAGCTTTGATCCATCCGATCCCTAAAAAAGGCGATGCTTCAGATCCCGCTAACTACAGACCTATTGCCATTACCTCCCTCATCTCCAAAGTTATGGAGATAATTATCAATCGTCAACTTCTGTCATACCTTGAGGATCATGAGCTGATCAACGACCGTCAATACGGTTTTCGACACGGTCGATCGGCTGGTGATCTTCTGGTCTACCTGACTCATCGTTGGGCAGCGGCAATAGAAAGCAAGGGAGAAGGTCTTGCGGTTAGTCTGGATATGGCGAAAGCCTTCGATCGTGTATGGCATAGGGCACTTCTCTCAAAGCTACATTCCTACGGGCTTCCAGAGAGTCTTCGCTCTTGGATCTCCAGCTTTCTCACTGGGCGTAGCATACGTGTTGTTGTCGACGGATTCTGCTCGAATCTTAAGCCTGTGAATGCTGGTGTTCCTCAAGGTTGTGTGATATCTCCTACACTGTTTCTTCTGCATATCAATGACATGTTAGATGATCCTAACATTCATTGCTATGCAGATGACAGCACGGTGGATGCCATATACACCGGTAGCGCAAGACTCACTTGGAAAGAGGTCGACGAGTGCCGAAAAGATCTTGTGTCTTCTGTTGAAACCACCTTACGGAAGATTTCCGAATGGGGTAAATTAAATTTAGTTAAATTTAACCCCCAGAAGACGCAAGTTTGCGCGTTAACCGCAAAAACGACACCATTTGTCGCGTCACCGTCTTTCGAGAATACTCTCTTAAGTGGCTCGAGTAGTATCGAAATACTGGGTCTCGACATCTCCAATAGCTGCAAGTATCGCGGTCATTTGGAAAGGAAGGCTAAGTTGGCCTCTAAAAAACTGGGTGTTATCAATAGAGCGAGGCATTACTTCAAGCCGGCTCACAGACTAGCGCTATATAAAGCACAAGTCCGGCCTCATATGGAGTACTGTTCTCATCTCTGGGCTGGTGCACCCCTGTACCAACTTAAGCCATTTGATCGCATACAGCGCAGAGCAGCTCGTATTATTGGAGACCGGGTGATCAGCGAACGGTTGGACTCTCTGGAAATGCGTAGAAACGTATCATCACTATGCGTGTTCTATCGCATTTTCCACGGAGAGTGTTCCATTGAACTATATGACCTGATTCCTGCTGCCAAATTCCATAACCGCACTGTACGTCACAGGTTAAAATATCATCCTCACCATCTGGATGCGTGGCGATCCACTACAATGCGGTTTTCTAATAATTTCATTCCGCGCACTACCATTTTATGGAACGATCTCCCTATGGCAGCGTTTCCGGATCGGTACGACATAAGTACCTTCAAAAAGCGTGTATTCCACCATTTAAAAGGACGGCAACACACTCGCTCTGCGAGAGGTCGTGGGCGGCGGTGATTACTTAGGTGAACCGCATGCTCGTTTGCCATCCTATTCCATAAAAAAAAAAAAAAAAAAAACTATCACAAACTCAACAATCGTTTCGCCCCGCAACCAAAGCATCATCAGAAGATAGACTCCACGACAAAATCGCAAAGCAAAAGCAAAAAAATAGCAAAAATTGCACGTATCGTTATGAAAATACGGATAGTCTACTATCCATTTAACACTATATATATTTTCTATTTACTGTATCGCGAATTATAGCAAAATAATTTTATTATTACTTTTGTATTATGGATCTTCGCAAAGTAACGCCTTATTCTATAAATTATTACTTTGTCTATTGGGGAAAACTATTTAAAAATTCGTTCGGTAATTTATGAGTTTTATGCGAACAGAAACAGCCAAACTGCCAGAAAAAGCTTTTTTATAATTTTTTATGCAATAAAATATTCATCTTATACGTTTGTCTCGTTAATGTTAAATAGTACGCTTGCCATTTTCCAAAATCAAACAAATCAAAATAACCTTTTTTTAAGTAAGCTTTTTACAAGCACTTGTGAATCATCATTAATACTGCTCGATTTCCGTTTACGAATCTCGTCAATTATGTCACATATGTCACAGAAACTATAACAGAACTACTTTGCTATAATCCGCGCGGGTTATGCGAATCCATGCACTGCTAATGTGTATGTTCCAGCCAAAATTCACGCACCTTGCACATGCAGGACAAGTCAGCACATGCATCCCAAAACGCCTCCACCAGCAACAATGCACACAAGCATTACACAAAACCACCACCAAAATCCTGGTGGAGGGTAACCCGGGCATCCGCCCGGGTTACCTATTGCTATAATCCTATAGCAAAGTAGTTCTGTTATAGTTAGTAAAGTTTATGATGTTGACTCATTCTTTAATAAGAATTTTAAAAAACATTTTTCTTTAACTACCACTAAATTTGTATGTAGAAGCAAATTCAAACTTGCTATTAAGAGTGTCAGCAAAATCAATTTACGCTTTTTTTGTTTGTTCTTTTATTATTTTTAATTAAATAAAATAAACGCATTCGAAAAGCAGCGGAACATATAATTTTGGAAAGCAGAAACCTGGGGTGCGTCACTGTGACAAGCGATCCGCGATGGCGACGACAAAGGTGTTGACATGGAGTTAATAAACTATGGATGTGGCAAATAAAATAGTGGTCGTTAAAAGATTCGATCGCTGCAACTTTCATGTAAACATCAAGGTTCTTAAAATCAGCTTGAGCGAAGTCATCTCTGACAACTCACGTGTTCAGTTCCACCCGGTCATCAAAATTCACTGAAAATTAAGACCAGTATTCATACATATATCCGGTCTGAATGTTCACTATTCTATTTTATGATCTTATTGACTAATTAAGGCCTACTAAGGCCATAACAAAGAGGATGCACTGAATACTTCCGATAAGCTTACTAGTCATGTCAAAACAAAATTGTTATTGCTAAACTATTCCTTATATGGCTTATAACTATGGCTTGATGCCATGACAGAATATTTAATACAACTTGTACTTAATGAATTGAGGGATGTTGAAAATGCCATGTTTTAGAATAATTATCAATTGCGAAGACATACCGTTTTGTCGTGTGAACAATCTAACCACAAAAAAAATCTAATGCTGGAGGCTAAACTACACATAAAAAGGATGCAGTAATGCGGAACAAAATTATCTTGCAATAATATTAAACCGCGTCTAATAAAAACCTAGTTTGAATATATACCTTCTTTACAAATAACTTTATGCTTATATAGACTTGTACGCAATATTCAAAATTGGTGGTGACCCTATTCTAGAAGCTATTTGTTTTCAAATTCGTTAACTGAAGATCTTGATTTCAGTGTTTGATTAAGTTGCGATAAAATTTACCTATCCTTTGTTATTCCAGTTTAACATCCCGAACCAGTTTTAGCTTCATTAAATCTAATTAATCCTTGGCGATTAAAAAGTGCTTGCAAAAAGTTTACTTGAATAAAGATTATTTGGAATTGACTTAGTTTAAGTTGCAAACCATCTACGCACTAGATTAGATTGTAAATTTTTTTATTTTGAATAACAAATATATTACAAATAATTATTTCTCAAATAAGTGACCGCCGAGTTTTTTGCTGGTTCTTCTTGGTAAGAGTAACATTCCGTACGAGTTGTAGCTTCATTTAAATTGATCTTTGACTATACAAAACTGCTTGTATAAGCTGACTTGAACAAAAATTATTTGGGATTGACTTGGATTAAAGTTGCAAACAGCAACGCATTAGAATAGTGTAAAACGACGCTGTGATAACAAACAACACTCGCACTGTACAGAGAAAAACTGACCCATCATTTATTGTGTACTCCCTTTTTATAACTTAATTTTCGCGCTAGCAACATGAATTAGCGGATAATATACAGTAAAACGATACTTCCGGAATGTTAATTAACATTACATTCCGGTTGTTAGATACATGTAAATTAAGTAAATAATTTAAAGTAGTTTTTAGACAATATTATGTAAATTATTTGAGCTATAATTAATTATTTAAGTGGTAAAACGTTTATTAACAATGTTGCAGAAGCAACCGCATGTTATTTCTTGTTAATATGAATCATTGTTCAACCTTTGACGTTTTTATCTTTAATCCTCAATCGTGATACTCGTGACATTTTCAAAAGGTGTGGGGCAGTGTGTTGCTAAACATCAAGCACTTTGAATAATCCATATAAAATAATTTATACAGGCGTTCTTTGTTAAATATACATAATCGTTAAATTATATAATTCCGTAGGAAACGTTAGAAGAATAAGATGAAATCTTCTCCACGTCACCGAGTATTAGGAGATAAGTTCTTTAAACATGTGGGATGTGAGTGGAACCTACGAATCTGAAACTTAGTTGATTCAGCATCATGAGAAAGCTCACTCATCGGTGGAAAGGAAGAACCTAGAATTTAAGTAGCACAACATTTTTTGTTATTATTTATATATACTTTATTGCACAACAAAAACTTGACAACAAAGAAGACTTGTTTAACAGCGAACCTTGTTAAAAGAACATGCATAATATATTAAGGAGGTGCATAATTGTGTCTGATCATGAAGGTTTTGCCTGCACGCTTGGCATGCGAGTTGTGATCGCAGTGCTCACCGTGTCGCACCGACAGTGCTGCTGCCACTGTCAGTCTGGTAGGATTTAGGTCAGCAATATGAATGGTTATACCTCCATTTATGCATAACTAGAGCCTCGTCGGTTAATCTGCAAAGTGCACCGCGTGCATGAGGTTAACAATCGAAATTCCAGACTGACTGGGACCATATGCATATAAGGTGCATAAACTTCCATACTAATATTTAATGAACATTGTGAGACTTTAAAACGAAAAAGTGGTTTCTTTATTTTATATGCTATTGATTATTCAATTGTAGCAAAAGTCGTTTAAATTACTTCAGCATATCAGAGAGACATGCTGATTTCAAATTGCCTTGTCTAATATTTTTCTATACTCTCGTCCTAAGCATGCATGCCACTGCAATGGCCGTTCGACTCGACGCGTCGTACGCCTCGCCGGCTCTCGTGCCCAATTCAAACGGTTGACGCGCCAAATTGGAATTGTTTTTCAGTTTTCAATTGTTAAACGGAGGTTTGTAACTGTGGCTCCCCTGGTGAAGGGTGTTTTATCCTACCCACAGAGAGCAAATACAGAAAATCTATACCTTATCTATAGAACAGTGTCGTCGAAAACCGTAAACAGATTAATTAAATTGCTCTTTTTAAATATATTTTTATTAACAAGCTTCTTAGCTTATTTTAGAAATATTTTGGTAAAGTACTGCATTTTTTTTGCAAATTATGCATATTTCTAAATGACAATGTATACACTTGTACTATCATAGATTTAAAATACACGACTGTAGGCAGATATTAATAAATCATCACTTTAGCAAACCGTTAATGGTTGACTAATGTTATCACCGTTCTCCTGCCCTTATGCCTCGGCACAACATGTTAAACACATGTTGTCACATGATTTGGCTTCGTATTTTACGACCGGCCGCCTGCCTGACGTCAACTTACGTTAGTCGCCTTTTACGACACCTCGGTAAGAAATGAATGTGGTCTATTCTATACAGCCGGATACCACACGGCACATACCTTAGTCGCCTCTTACGACACCTCGCTAAAAAGGAGGTCGGTCTATTCTATTCTGCGGGATACCACACGGCGTGGTTGACTAATGTTAATTCTATGATTTTAATTAAACTGCTATAAAAGTGTAAATGAGCGGTAAAATTAAAAAAAATTAAAGTAACGTCAAATAAAGTAATAAATAGCCCTCACACGCGGCGCCGATGTGGATTGGGAAGTTTATCATAACCTAGATTTCTTTTAAAAAAAAGCTTTTTCCTACAGTTTTTCATCCAAAGTGCATGATTAAATGTAATTTTCAATTAATTAATTTTTAAAGACAATATGAATGTTGAGAGACCGGTATACTCACGTCTTATTTTATCGGATGAGCCCGACTAGTTTCAAGCTCATACGGGGCTCTAATTCATGAGCTCTTTACGCGGCGTTATCGCGGCTAACTAGTCGGGCTCATCCGATAAAATAAGACGTGAGTATAGCCGGTCTCTAAACATTAATAATGAATACCACTCACGATAGTTTAAATTTAAAAATTTTAAAGACAACATATATGCCTATCTACCAAGCAAGAGCGTGTTGTCCCGATAAGATAGTGTTTAAGAACGATTAATAATATGATATTATAAAAGCTATTTCTTCCATGTTAACGCATCTGTCAAGATGTCATTGATAAAGAATATTATAATACTCGTGTATACTTAAAATAGCAGGAAAGAAAAGACCCCAGTTTAAAAACCGATTTAATATTAAGATAAAATGTCGGGAACATCAAAATGTTCAAATAAGTGGAAAACACCCTCTAACGAACTTTTAATATCAACTTTAAACGATATTCTGGTTTTATTATTTTTCATCAAATAGTCCCGCGTACATTAGAAAACACCTTCTCGCATGCGAATTGCGAAATTAAATTCCAAATTCCAAATTTTATAACGCTTTCATTGAGCAGTAAACGCGCAACGCGTTGACGCAGTCAAATGTATTATTTAAGAGAATAATTTCGTTTTTTCCGATTTCATGTTCTCATATACTTAATATCTTTAATCTTTAAATTAGATAATCTTGTATATATATTTATAGAGTCCGAATTTTCATGGAACTTAGTATGTAGGGGGTTTCGGGGATTATTAAATTCGGGATTGATTAATCGATTGACCTAGGTTTTGTTACAAAAAAAAATCGTTTTATTTGTTTTCAGGCATTAAACACAATTAAATACAATGGTTAATTTTGCTGTCATTTTTGTTGTAATAGCTTGCTTAGTGGACGATCAGACTAGGGGTAAAAATACCCCAGATCGAGTCCCAGATATGACCTGCCCCTTCTTTTATATTTAATTTTTTATATCTTAAAAAAAATACCAAGTAAGGCTCGTTCACCCAAGTACTTACTACTAATAATTTATAGAAGGAATATTTTATTGAATTCCATAGTACAAAAGATCTAATAAAATTAACTTGCTATAATCCGCGTTTGTTAACGAAATCTATGTAATGCTAATAAATAAATAATAATAAATATATGGGACATTTACACACACGGTCGTCCATCCCCAAAGTAAGTAACTTAATACTTGTGTTATGGGTGACGGACAACTGGTAAATATACTACATATATAGTTTTAAATACATACTTAAATACATATATACACCCAGACTCGAAGAACCAACAAATCCTAAATAGAAAATGTTTGTTCTCGGCGGGAATCGAACCCGCGACCCACGGAGCCGAAGACAGGGTCACTGCCAACTGAGCCAAAGCAAAACCGTTCTCATATCTTATACTCGCAGGACTAGTTACCGCACGTATCACAACACCCCTCAAATAGCACACTATACAAGCACTACACACATTTACTACGACCATCCCAACTATCGTTACCCGCCGCAACCGAAGCATCGTCAGGAGATAGACTCCACGACAGGATCACAAAAATTTGCGATTTATATGATTACTAAAATGTATTGTTATCAATTTTGAATCGAGCTTTCGCTGGAAATTTTAACTTCGTTAAAGACTCATTAAGAGTTTATGTCAAGACATTAATCAGATCATTAATGCGCATTTGAAATTATAATTAAGTAAACATCAAAATAAACTTAGTAAGCTGTAGTAGCCCAGCGGTGAGACCGTGCAACTCTTTCAAGGGGGTCACGAAATCAAACCCCGGGCAGACTCCAATGAGTATTTCTATTAAAACTTGTGCCTAATTGATATCTGCAATTTATCGAACGTTTTGCGGTAAAGGAAAAAATCGTGAAGAAACTGTGAGAAATCTGCATATCTCTACAGAATTCTGGGGTTATATGTAACCTACCAATCCGCATTGGAGTAACGTGGTAGGTCTCAGTTGCAACCCTTGTCTCCTAAAACAGAAGTGGGATAGTGACAGACCAATTTTTATTAAAACATTAAATAAGGATCCTAATTTTAAGGAAACTAATTTTATCTCCAAAGTGACTCCCTTATACCACAAAATTACACAACTTTATTGTGCAGATTTTCCCAAATGCATTTTCGAACACAAAAAGGCACTCAACGTGCTAACGTAGATAATGAAGAAATTTATTAACTTGACGGATGAATAACAGTTCTTCATTTGCGTCATGAAAATGTTGAAGAAATGAAAAAGTTTGAAGCTGAAAAGTTGAGAGAGTAGCGTCCCAATTAAACATTTATCTTTCTTCAACGGACTTTTATCTTGAGAGGTAAGTTCGCCTTCATTTTTAATGCTCACAAGGACTTGCAACTTAGGAAATACCTATAAATACCTATTTTCTGCTAGGAACTTTGTCGGAGATAAAGAGTAAATATCATAGACAAAAAAATATGTTTAAGAGATTATAGTTGACAATTTGAATAAAGTCTCGGCTTTGTGATATTTGTACCTCCTTCTTTCTTTCTCCTACCCTTATCCCACTCTAAGTGGGGTCGGTACAACATGTTTTCTCTTCCATTCTCTTCTATCATTCGTCAACTCTGGTGCTACTCCTTTTATATGCATGGCATACTTCACACAATCCAACCATCTCTTTTTAGGCCTTCCTTTAGTCACATATCCATCCACATTCATACCCAACACTCGTTTGATCACATGATTTTTATCCCTCCTCATTACATGTCCATACCATCCCAATCTAGCACCTCTCATCTTTTCTATAATGGGCGCAACTTTCAGACTTCCCCTGATATACTAATTTCTTATTTTATCAAGTCTTGTCACACCACACATCCACCTTAACATCCTCATCTCATTTGCATGCACTCTTCTTTAATCCGTCTTTTTTATTGCCCAACATTCTGATCCATACATTACGACAGGTCTTATGACCGATTTATAAATTTTCCCCTTAAGTTTAGGGGGCATTCGGGGGTCACATATTGTGCCTGAGACCTGTCGCCACTTCATCCATCCTGCATTCATTGTCATATTTCTACCTTCAAGGTACCTATAGAATGACGCATATTGCAGTATGCAATTGCGTTGCCAATAATTTAAGGCGTTGATGAAGTTATTTTGCTATAATCCGCGATTTAGTACTAAAATACGTACAATGCTAAATGTATCGTGGACTGTCCATTCTCATATCTGGCGCAAGCAGAATTCGTAAAAACACATGCACAAACCTCTATCACCGCAACCACAATACACAAATACTACACACGTTCACTATCACATACTAAACAATCGTTTTGCCCCGTAATCGAAGCATCATCAGGAGACTCCACGAAAAAATCGCAAAAATTTGCGAATTTGTCACAGAATCGTAGAGATTTTCGTAGTGAATGTGTGTAGTGCTTGCGTAGTGTTTTGTTGGTGGCGGTGTTTTGTGATACGTATGACTAGCCCTGTAAGTATAAGGTATGTGAACGTTTTCTGCTTCCTACACATTCCATAGAATTTCTTAAAAAACGCGGAATATAATCATAATTTTTTATAAAAAAAAACCACATCGACAAGCCTTATTTTAATATAAAGGACAAACAAATATTATATAATTTTCTTTCTTGATCTTCACACGAATAAAATGATACCTCTGATGGACTAACGAAAGAAAATAGATATTGACATCCCATGAAGCTCTAAGCGCTTACAAAATGCCGGTTAGATTCCCCAATAAAAGTCCCAGCCAACAATATAAGGTTACCTCTGCGTCGTATTCAATTTACGTTCCCATATAAAAAGCTATTGGATAGAAAGAATGAGGAACTTTAAACTAAAAATCGGGCAAGCGTATTAAAAAGAGAATTATAATCTATACTTATCTATACTTATTATAAAACAAAGTCCCAAAAAGCTGTCTGTCTGTATGTAATCGCTTTTCTCAAAATCTACTGAACGGATTTTTGTACGGTTTTCACCAAAAAATAGTGCATTAGTTCCGGATGGTTAAAGTAAATAGTACATATCGGTATCATGTAAATTGTTGAAGAGATCGAGCAGTTGTTAAAAAACTTGCTTACTGGGTGGCAGCTTCAGTCGCGTGCGCTGCGTAAACCAGCAGAGATACGCTAAAGTTATGTACTAGAGAATTGTAGATGTATAAAATTACTACAAAAAAGTCCGCGACAGCATGTCTCCATCTCTTATAGTTAATTCACAATAACTACTTATATGCTCAAAAAAATTGTGACACGCCGATTTCCACGCGGGTGAAGCCGCTGGCACAGCTAGTAATAATTAAATAATAAATATATGGGACACTTACACACACGGTCGTCCATCCCCAAAGTAAGTAGCTTAAGACTTGTGTTTTGGGTGACGGACAACTGGTAGATATACACCATATAGTTTTAAATACATACTTAAATACAAATACACACCCAGGCTCAAAGAACCAACAAATTGTTTATAGAAATTGTTGGCTTTCGGCGGGAATCGAACCCGCAACCCGCGAAGCTGAAGGCAGTGTCACTAATCATTTCGCCAACGGGCCAGTCAATATAATATAGTGATAGGCCATAATAAAATTCATCATTCTTCTGCCCTTATCCCACGCTACGTAAGATTGGTACAACATGTTATAAATATGATGTCATATTATCCGGTCGCTTGCCTGCTGTCAACTTACCTTAGTCGTATTTTACGACACCTCGGTAAGTAATGAGGGTGGTCTATTCTACTCAGCCGGATACTATACGGCAGTAAACTTAGCTCAGTTGCCTTTTACGACACCTCGGTAAGATATGAGGGTGATCTATTCTACTTAACCGGATACATCACGGCATATAAGACATAATATAATTTTCGTTCTATGTAATACGCCATAAAGTAAATGGAAATAATATATAGTGCTAAATGTAGAGTGGACTATCCGTTTTTATAAAAAATACATCCAGAGTTCGTAAAAACACACGCACAAACCTCACAACATAACAATGGCAATTTCATTAACGATCAAATAAATGTTTCTAATTCAAGCTTGTTACACGTGTTCGGAGGCAAAATAAACGGTGGGGGTTGAACCAAATATTATAATACGCAAATAAATAAAGCAAAAAAGACCTCTATGCTCTACCGTAGCAGGAGTGAATAACAAGTCCAAAATGCACGGTTTTCAGTACACGGTAAAGAGAGTTGTTTAAATATTCACAAGTTTTTATGTACGATAAAAAAGACATATAGATGTCAGTGAAATATTCACAATATAAATTAGACAATCTGAATTATGATCAAACATATAAAAGGAAGTAAGCCGACTTATCAATATATTCAAGCCTGGTACGGATATAAACTTCTAGAAAAATATCAATACTTCACTGTAAGTCTGTGTACTGTACTGTAAGTCCAATACAAAAAGTTATTTATAAAAGAGATACAGCGACATGGATCTTCCATTTTATATAATATTTAGGTCAGCGTGATTACTTGGAAACTCGTTTCATTATTCAACTGCAGTCTTTCCTACTCCGAATTGTTAAAACCGCTGCCAACAGTTTTTAATCCTACTCCATTTATTCATTTTAGCTGTTTCACAAATATTCAGGGTACCGTTCATACGAAATCAATTTTAATTGTAGGTACCTACAGACCTCAGCACCTCATAATAAAGTTAGTATTTTAAGTTTTTTAAAGAATAAACACGATTTCTAAAAATTAGCTACAGCATTCTATTACATATGAAGAAAAATTATTAAGAAAATCGAATTATGCCACAGTAATCTTTTGTGTACAAATAATCAGTACATAGTTACTCTGGCCGAATTCAAACCTTTCCAAATTTTACACCATTATTCTTATATAAAACCTTAATGGCGTATTGACTTACAATATATTAAAGTTTAAACCGTATTGTGTCATGCGCAGAATATTATAATTGTATAGAGATAAGCAATTTGTCAGTTCGATGAATACCTTAACATAAGATCCTAGCTCAATCACGTGGGATATTGCACGCGCACAAGGCTTGCCGGCTTAAGAAGCAATATAATTAATAGCAACTCAAATCACAAAATCACAAAATCGCAAAGCTTTGCAATTTTGTCGTGGAGTCTATCTCCTGATGATGCTTCGGTTGCGAGGCGAAACGATTGTTGAGTTTGTGAAAGTGAACGTGTGTAGTGCTTGTGAATTGTGGTGGAAGTGGTGGAGGTTTGTGCATGTGTTTTTACGAATCCTGCACGTATCGGGTATGAACATACGGATAGTCCACTATACATTTAACACTATATATTTTTCTATTTACTGTATCGCGGATTATAGCAATATAATTTAATTATTGCTTTTGTACTATGAATCTCCGCAAAGTAACGCCTAATTCTATAAATTAATTAATAGCAGTTAAAATTATGGAACCATCACTATCCACTGTTTATGGGGCGTGCCAGTACAGTAAAGCAGTTAAGGTTACATACAAGTGGACTGGCATTTAATTTTTAAGTTGGTGCATATAATGTCGTAGATACGGCTTTTCTAAAATCCCAAAATCAATTCAGCGAGATTTCAAATTCAAATTTAAAATGTACATAAGTAAATAAGTGCTTTTGAATAGTCAACGGTTCGGAAAGCTGTTTCTACTTAGAATAGCCAAGCAAGAAACTCGGCGGTTGTTCTTTTCAAAATATAATTAATATAACTACTTAGACTAATAATTAGAAACTACTAACTAGAAACTATTTAGACATTACTACACTGGATTGATACAGCTATGATAGCCCAGCGGTGAGACCGTGCGACTCTTTCGAGGGGAACACGAGTTCAAACCCGGGCAGACACCAATGAGTTTTTCTAATAAAACTCATGTGTCTAATTGATAATTGCAATTTATCACACGCTTTTCGGTGAAGGAAAGCATCGTGAGGAAACCTGCATATCTCTAGAGAATTCTGGGGATATGTGTAACCTACCAATCCGTATTGGAGCAGCGTGGTAGGTTTTAGCTCCAACCCTTCTCTCCAGAAACGGAGAGAGGAGGCCTATTCCCAGCAGTGGGACTGTAACAGGCCGCTACTACACTGGATTGAATAAATGTTATATCTACGTGTTCTTATCATCTACGTAATCCTCAATAGTATAATAGGCATTCTGTATCAGCCTCCATTTAATAGTTTTTTTTAATCAACGTAATGGCAAAGATAAAAAAGGTTATTTTGATTATTTTTTATACGTATATCTGTATATTTTTGATTGATTATATTCTTTCAATATTTAATTATTTACTCAAATAATATAGTCCTACACGCATTGTCGTAAAGTTTTGTGTACCTCCGTGCACAACTTTCCGCAACTTTGAGCAAATCCGATGATTCGAGCACGTTTCAACGATTCTAAGTGTTCTTAAGTATTCGTAAACCGATTAGCATATTATTACGGGCGCGCTAAACTTTGCACTTAAAATTTACATACATTTCGTCCTTTAAAGTGTTAAAATTGGTTTCTTTGTTTAACATTTAAATCTTTTAACAGCTTATTCAGCGGCAAAGCCGGAATAGACAATTAAATCTTTTCAGTTTGTATATTTTATTTTTTATCGTAGAGCCTGTTGCTGAATTTGGCAGTGACTCTGCTTTTACGTCTGGCAACCACAGGTTCGTTTACCAGCACGGTCCGACATTATCTAAAAACTTTAGAAACAGACGACCATGTGTCTAATCGTCTCATATTGTCCCATATTGTAGTAGAGAAGAACTAATATTATAAATGCTTAAATCTGTCTGTGTACCTGCCAATAGTTAGGAGATTAGAAGAATATGATAGCGATGAATAGGGAACATAGTTCAAAGAACTAATTTCGTTATTATTATTTACTATTGGTACCCGGGACATCCCGCCATTTTAAGCGTTTAAGAGTTCACAATAATGCAATATGTTTTATTGCCTTTCCTGACACAAAACTGGATATTTTTATCCTATCTGCTATTCCGATTAATAAACTTTATTCGTGCCAAAAATCATTGATTTTGGTTGAGCGGTATTAGCCGTGAAAACATAACAGATTGACTGATATACCTTCGAATAGAATTGTCTTATACTCGCTTATAGTACAAGAAATCCCAAGTCACCATAGAAGAGAAATAATTCGCGGGCACAACAAGTCTATACATAAAAAAAGTCCACAAAAAGTGTTCAATTTTATCAAAATCTTGTGTACGAGTTTTAACTAAGAGATTGTCAGGACGGTCAAGATTAAATAAAACAAACACGACTTCACTTTCACAACCTTATGATAGGTGTTCTAGTTCTGCCTGCTCAGAGAACTAATCCCTCCCAAGTATACAAGAATGTAAGGGAGCAACAACGTCACTTTGCGGTATTATGATGTAAAAAGTAGAAACTCGAAATTGTAGACGAATATATATACCTGGGACATACGGTCCAGCTGGGTAGGTCCAATTTCGAGAAAGAGGTTAGCCACCGAATCCAACTCGGATGGGCAGCGTTCGGGAAGCTACGCGAGATCTTTTCGTCCGAAATACCTCAGTGTCTGAAGACCAGGGTCTTCGAACAGTGCGTGTTGCCAGTGATAACCTACGGATCCGAAACGTGGTCGCTCACTATGGGCCTTATAAGAAAGCTCAGAGTCGCTCAGCGGGCGATGGAGCGAGCTATGCTCGGAGTGTCTCTACGAGATCAAATCAGAGATGAGGAGATCCGTAGAAGAACTAAAATCACTGACATAGCTCAGTGTGTCGCGAAGCTGAAGTGGCAATGGGCGGGGCACATAGTGCGGAGAACCGATGGGCGCTGGGGTCTTAAGGTGCTGGAATGGCGACCCCGCACCGGAAAGCGCAGCGTCGGTAGACCCCCTACGAGGTGGACAGACGACCTCAAAAAGGTCGCAGGGAGCCACTGGATCCAGGCGGCGCAAGATCGTGTGGTGTGGCGATCCCATGAAGAGGCCTATGTCCAGCAGTGGACGTCCATCGGCTGACGACGACGACGACGACGACGATGTAAAAAGTATCAATACAAGGTATCATGACAAGCTTTATACAATAACGAGAATACTACGATCTAATATAAATTTATGTAATAATCCTAACAAGATAGTGAAATTCTTGAGAAAGTTTTAGATTAGTAGAATAGTACGATATGCGAGAAAAGCGAACCGATTTTGACAGGACTATCACTGTAAGATAGAGGATGTTGCGGAGCAACATTAAGGCTACTTTTTATCCATGATTTTCTATCTTATTGGGATTTATATGGAAAAAACTTTGTACCACACAGATTTACACTGCGGGCATAACTAGTTAATAAATTGGAGAGAAAAAAAATAATAATAATGAAGATATTTTAGACCCTTATCGCGTCTTAATTATATCGCCGTATCGTGATTTCACATTTTTACTCCCTCCCGAAACCCTTACCCTTTGAGATCTTCTGTTCTAATTGCTTAGCCCAAAGAAAAAGGAAATACCCATCCGTTCTGAAACTTTCCGCTGCAGTTGTAGCGATTATCTACACAAATATTATAAATGCAAAAGGCTGTCTGTCCTTCTGTTGTCATACTTTTAATATTTGCACAAGTATACAAACATAAAATGACGTTTGTTAGTATCGCTAACGCTCAAGAATATCTGAACCGATTTGGCTAATTTTAGGTTTTGAGATATTTGTAGAAGTAAAAATAATGTTTCAAAGGTAAATAGAATAAAATTAAATAAGGTATTGTTATTTCTTTTACAATTTTTTTTCCCATTCAAACTGTTCGTACCCGTCAAACTGAGGGCGTTTGTAAATTACATATTAAGCAAAGAAGAATGCTTTTGAATCATCAACTCTACTGCTGATTCGGAAAGAACCATCAAGAAACTCTGCGTTTGCTCTTTTCAAATATAATTCCCATAACTAGTAACATTTAGTCATTACTATCTTGTATAGGGTTGAAAAGTTGCTATATTCACGCATCCTTATTGTCTATGTACTCTTCAACAGTAAGTAGGCTTTCTGTAACAGCCTCCCGTTAATAGTGTTTTTAAACTGCATTAATGGCATAAAGGTAGCTTGGACTGATTACTGTAAGACCCTGTAAAATTGAAAATGTTTAAACAATTGACCGCCGAGTTCCTTATTGGTTCTTCTCGGCAAGAGCTACATTCCGTAACAAAACAGTTGTAGCTTCATTAAATCTAATTGATCTTGATTTGATTAATCTTGAAAAAGCTTATTTGAATAAAGATTATTTTGATTTGATTTTTGAGTGGGTAACATTAGGTTACAGCAAAAGTAAAGATCGTTTTTAAAATCATATCTTCACAAACCCACAACCCCTACATCACCAATCAGTAATGAACAACAAATACATCGCTATCAAATTACCACCCATCCCTATTGCCAACGGTCCTGCTTGCACTCCGACCGCACCCTACGGTCTGGAGATAATGACGCTTCGGGTGCACTCGTCCCTAACGACCTTTATATTATTTAGGACAAGCCTTTCCCTTGTTTAATTAATTGACCTCACCACTTTTACATTTTTCATTCCTAATTTATACACTCCTTTTCAACCTTATGGAAATCGATAGCCTGATAAAATGTCGAGTTAAAATTACAAATACAATGGCCGAATTAATTAATTAAATCTAGGTGGCAGTAACCCTACCCTGAGTTTCGTGAGTCGTGGGTTAGATTCTCACCGAGGGCCAAAATTTTCTAAAAACTATTTATTGGTTTGTCGAATCACCTACCTAATCTGATTGAGCCAGAACTTTACGTACTGATCCACTCCTGATGAAGATGCATGTTTATGATAACATGACCTGATGTTCCTTCCAGGATTGACTTCAGATGTAGAAACTCATGAAGGGTTTGTGAATTTTACTGTCAAATTTAAATTGACGCAAACGAAAACGTGATTATCAGTAAAGATTTTTTTAATCTATTCTAATATTATAAAGAGGAAATGCATGTATTGTAATGTTTTCACGCTAAAACTACTGGACCGATTTAAAAAAATATTTCACTATTGCAAACCTGCATTTCATTAAGCATCATAGGCTATATTACATTTTCAAAGAAAGCTATGGATCTCTACTAAAAAATGTAATAATGTGTGAAAAAAGTAATCATAAAAATCTTTCATCGCGTGTGCTCTGGAAGCTAATGAACAAAAAATGTTCTACAGCATTATTGAACGTATCAATATCCACAAAAAAGTCTGCGATACCATATCTCTTACTATTATAGTCATGCCAATATAACTACTTTTTTACATTGTGAAAGTTAATAAAAGTTCCGACAATAATCAAACCATTTTATTCATATTTCCATATTACTCCTTATACCAGTAAATGATGTGTTATGGAAAACTGTTTCAATACTGTAAGATACTTTTTAAATTATTAAAATCGAACATTCCTATCTATACTTGTTAAAAGAATTCAATTTCCAATTAAAACTTCCTTTGCCTTAGCCATTAATTAATCCCAGGGCCAAACTGTTAATTTAAAAAATTAAAAAGTCCGACTTAGTAGACTTTCCACTACCACGAGATCGGTATATACGCGGGTGAAACCGCGGGGCATTGCTTATTTTATTATAATATGAAAGATCAACTAAGAATTAATATACCAATACTTTGACCTATTTCTCACAATATGCTTTAAATAAAAGAGATTTATAGCCAAGATATTTAAAAGAGCCTTGAATACCGAAGGCGATGCTTTAGGGTTGAGGGCCGGCCGCGGCTCGCTCGGCATCCAGACTGATCCCGAGGGACTCGATTTATGCCACCAAAGCGGACATACCGGGAGCTATGAAAGTTTTGCACACCTTTAAAAATTTCATTTTATTTTATAAGAGCGGCGTTTTATCAGAATCTTTATTATGAATCATTACGAATTTTTAAACGTAGTTAAAATCATTATCTATCCTACTTCCTACTAATATTATAAATGCGAAAGTTTGTGAGTATAGATGTTAGATAGAGTTATTAAACTTTCACGAAAAAAACTATTAGACAGATTTTGATGAAAGTTTACAGTTATATAGGTTGTACATAGGAATAACATATAGGCTACAATTTTTTATGATTTTATGTAATTGTTACTCATGTCTTTAAATCCGGAAAAATCTGGCTTCTGAGAGCTATCTTTGCATATGCTGCCTATACCATTGAAGTAACACAAATATTATGTACCGTAGTATTGTTTGTCTTGAATAGTTCTAAATAAAAGTCCGCGAGACCATATATCGTGTCACGACAACTTAATATGGCAGAACAAGTTCCACGCGAGCGAAGCCGCGGGCAAAAGCTTGTATATATATAAAGCAAAGTCGGGTTTGTCCCAATACTTATAACTCGAGATCTGCTGGACCAATTTTCATGGTTTTTGATTCGTTGGATTTGTCTCCGCCTCAAATAGCAGAATACATCTTAAAAACAATGAAAAATCAACGAATACATAATTATGAAATAAATAAATGTTCAAAAGTTTGTATTATGGATCTCCGCAAAGTAACGCCTAATTCTATAAATTAAATAAATGTTCATTCGTTTGGTACCTGTTAAACATTTCTTGTCCATCCTGTCAATTGTCAAATACTGTAAGTAATGATTGACATTTATGCATGCGTGCAGAAGTGTATTTTGTGTAAACTTTTTAAAAAGGATGAATAAATTATTGGCTGTATTTTTATAAATCAATTAAAAAGGTTGAAATTAAGCAGAAGTTAGAAGTTCCTCAAATATTTATGCGTGCGTACAGAAATTGTGTCATTGTAACGTTAATCAAAGCCTAAATTAGTTCAGCTAAAAGGTAACACACCATTCATTGACTATTAGGCGGTACGAAGAAGTCAGCTAGTTTACAGTATAAACATGAATCGCTGCATATGTTACTAAGCGCAAATCTCGAGAGCAGCTGAACTAATTTTGTTAATTCTTTGAAGTACGATGATGATTCTTATAGAGGGTAAAATTTAAAAAAAATACCTGAAAAGGTCTAAAAACAACACTTTATTGATAATCCCTAAACGTGAGCTTTAAAATTTGAGCTTTAATACCTAAGTTAAAAGTTTAAGTGACGTAAGTATCGTATAAATATGAAATCTGAAATTGTAATTTTCATTGTGATTTTTTAGTCAGCTAGTCGCTTAATAAAAGTAAACGTTACGTCGCAAGAGATCCATAATACAAAAATAATGATATAATTATTTTGCTATAATCCGCGATAAAAGAAAATATGTGTAGGCAAGTTATAAAATACACAGATGCGAACCCAATTTTTTGGTATTAAGCAATTACCTAAATTTCACTTGATTATATCCGCTTCTCACATACATGTAACGCTAAATGTAGAATATACTATCCGCTTTCATACTTTTTTACACTACAAACGTCCACCAACACCACACTACACTAACACTGCACATATACAGTACAACAATCTCAACAATCGTTTCCCCCAGTAATCGTGAAACTTTGCGCAACCTTTGGATCGGAGCCACTCTAAAGTGGCCCCTCCCTCGAATCGATGCATCGGTTGCACTATCGGCATCGACCGCTTTGGGGACCTTTTCACTTGGGCGTCCGATATTATGTGAAAAAAAACATTTAAATATAAGAATAAAATATAAGTATTCGAAACTCGTAGAACAAATTTTCGAAACTCGTAGAACAAGGTATGAAAAAAGCGCTAGTACATCCCAGTGGCTGGAAATCTTGCGGATAAAAGTCAACCTGGACGATTGATTTATTGGAGTTAAAGAAAGTCTACGAACTTCTACTAATTTTGTTAATTTGTTACCGCAAAAGTGAAATCTTAATGAGCAAAGTTTTGGGAATGTAACGAGCTAACTGTGGTAATTTATGAATTATGAACATTTTATTGAAAAAATCATTATAAAATAATTTATAGAATTAGGAGTCTCTTAATACAAAAAGTGTTTAGTTGTGTCTAGTGCATACGTTTTACGAATCTCGCATGCATAAGGTATAAAAACGTATAGATTGTTCTTCAACATTTTTTTCTAATCGTGAATTATAGAAAAGCTAGCTGTGCCAGTGGAAATTTCCTTCGCCTGTGTGGAAATAAGTGTCACAAATTTGTTCCCGAATTGAAATTTTGATCATATAAGTAGTTATTGTGAGTTAGCCGTAAGAGATAGAGACATGCTTTGAAACTTTTTTGTAGTATTTTTGTAGATCTACAATTAGCAAGTATATTGCACTAGTGTATCTCAGCTAGTTAACGCGGCGAATGCGTCTAAAGTTCCCAGTAGGCGAGTTTTTTTACAACCGTGCCGACTTTTCAACATAAATTACATAAAATAATAATGTACTACTAACCTAAACCTTCCGGAAGAAATACGAATTATAAAGTACATATATTCTGTAGATATTCTTGATTATTAAAATCAAAGTAAAGTACCACATCATACTTCTGAGCATAGGTCGCCTCTCTCGGTTTTTGGATAGAAGGGTTGGAGTTATTACAAGTATTATTACAAGTATTTAAGAACAAATATAAAGATTTCTTGTTTGGATTACAAAAGCAGTGTTTGTAAAATATTAAGACACATTCTGGCACCTAATTTCGTATACCTTTTTTAGTTTGCGTTGAAATGCGGCGCCTGATAAATTGCTGTTAATAATTGTTGCTGTAATAGAAGTACGAATTTTCTTAATTATTAATATGTTCTTTACCAGTATTGTTTTATGTTATATGTCTGTATATGTAAGTCATAATATATATATTTATATTTTTTTTTTCTTCTACTTCTGTTTTGTTCTATGCTGTCACTGTCTTTTCGTTTTCGCATTATGCTTTTCGCAGAGTGGTTTACCATTTCGTGCCCTATTGTATTTTATATGTATTTAGTATATTGTTTTCTTACTTTTAATATCCTATTTTTTAATATCCTTTGTTATTGTTTTTTTTTAATTTGTTATATTTCTTTGTATTGTGCTTTCTTTTTTCTGTATAAGGTCACAAATAAAATTTTTTGAATTGAATTGAATTGAGTTAAGACCTAACTTAAGCTTAAGTCTAAGCTTAACTTTGATTGCATTATATTTAATTACTTGAACACTAAATAAAAAAAATCCTTATCGAATTGTATATCAATAGATACAAAGCTTAAATGTGATTCACAAATACGAAAGCGGATATCGACGCCGGATGTCCGCAGGGGACTCGATGTATCATATTGGCTGCGATATGAGGCGCTAGCGAGTATTGAATTCTATGATTCTATAAAGATGTCATTTATAAAAGAAAACAGATATATCTTTCAAAATAGTTGGACCTAAATTTTCCTAAATAACACTTTACATAGCAGGATTTGTAACTAACTCAATAAGATTGGAAGACAAAAGTAATAATAAAATTATTTTGCTATAATCCGCGATACAGTAAATAGAAATTACATAAAGTGCTAAATGTATAGTGGACTATCCGTTTTTTCATACCCGATACAAGCAGGCTTCCTAAAAATACATGCACCAACCTCCACCACTGCTATCACAAACTCAACAATCGTTTCGCCCCGTAACCGAAGCATTATTAGGAGATAGACTCCACTACAAAATCACAAAGCGACGCATCATCTAAAGAAGTATAGTTACATAGCAATTGGCTCAACCATCCACCATCTATTTTGCTTTTTAAGGGTGTCATTTTCATGTGTAATGACCTCAATTTTTTGACACAGTGATCAATAAACGAAAACCGATAAAAATGTCGATCAAGACAACATCGCATCGTTCATAAAATATAACGAGAAATAGAGGGAAAGGGGCGGTAAATAAAAAAATGTATTCTAAAATATAAGTAAAAAGGCTATTCCATCATCATAAAATAATACGCGCCGCCGTCAACGCATATCATTTGCTTCCAGCGTTGTAATACGAAAATAAAAAAGTGTTTTCGTCTAAAAATAAAAAATACGCCGAGAGCCCACTACGAGCAATTTCATTCTCTGTAGTGAAATAAAAAATCTGGGTCAGCCAGGTTGAAGCATGTACACACGAGTATTTGAAAGGATGAAGAATGGAAAATGAATTTTGCTAGATATATACTTTTGACTATTGAGAATAAAATTTTATTTAATACTAGCTGTGCCAACAACGGCTTCGCCCGCGTGGAATTCAGTGATTAACGAAACTTTTCACGAATTTTAGAAATTTTGAACATAAAAGTAGTTACTGTGAGAGACCGTACCGTGAGAGATAGAGACATGCTGTCGTGGACTTTTTTGTAGTATTTTTATAGATCTACAATTCTCTAATATATTACATAAGCGTATCTCTGCTGGTTTACGCAGCGCACGCGACTAAAGCTCCCAGCAAGCAATTTTTTTAACACCTGCGCGATCTTTTCAGCACAATGTACATAATACCAATATGTACTATTTACCTAAACCATTCGGAAGTATTGCACTATCGTTTGGTGAAAACCGTACAAAATCCGTTCAGTAGATTTTGAGAAAATCGATTACATACAGACAGACAGCTTTTTGGGACTTTGTTTTATATTAAGTATAGATGATGATATATTGAAATATATTCTTAATATATATACGAAAATTTAGCTTTTGTTATTTAATCTTTAAATGAGTTAATCTTCTATATATATACAGAATCTGAAATTCGGAAACAGGTCCAACGATTTTCATGAAACTCGTACGTAGGGGGTTTCGGGAGTGATAAATTGATCTAGCTAGGTTTTTTTTAAGTCGTTTTATCAGGCAGTGATAAACTGCTAAAATATAAATTGAAACCAAAGGTTAATTTTGCTGTCATTTGTAAAGTTGTAATAGCTTAGTGAATTTGAAATAACAGGGATAGGGTCCCAGATATCACCTGGCCTTCTTGTTTTTATGTTTTTATTGCAAAAAAATTACCGACCCAGATTCGTTCATCCTGGGATAACCCAGCGCTAACCCAAAAACGCTAGGATAACCCAGCGGTGAGGACATGCGACTTTTCGACATGATTACCGGCGTTAAACAGGCTTTTTTTTGATAATTGAAATCAATACATGTTTTTCTGTATAGGAAAACATCATGAAGAAACGTGCATATCTGTCGAATATTAGACTAGTTTTAAATTAGATTGGTCGAGTACCTATGTGTAAGCTACCAATCCGCATTGGAGAAGCGTGGTAGATTCGAACTTCAATCTTTCTTCTAAATAAAGAGACGCTTTACTTTTTATGATTTACTAAACAATGATCTAGTATGCACCATCTATAAGATGGTGTCGCGGACTCTATCACCTGATGAAGCCTCGGTTACGGGGTGAAACAATTATTAAGATTGTGTGAAGAACTTGTGTTGCGTTATTGGTAGTAGGTAGTGCATGAGTTTTTACGAATTCTGCATTCGGAATTCTGCATGAGATAGTACACTCTACATTTCGTGTGGTAAGTATCCTTCTGAGTAGAATAGACGACCCTCATTGGTTACCGAGGTGTCGTAAAATACGCCTAAGATAATGCGGAGAAAACATGTGACAACATGTTTGTGATACTTGTGCAGATCCCACTTAGAGCGGGATAAGGGTAGAAATATGATGATAGTTATTCTAGTTAGTTAGTTAGTTAGTCTAGATGATAGATAGACACTATACATTTAGCATTAAAAAAACATAAAACGTCGTAGACGTGACGTCAGGCAGGCGGCCGGTCGTAAAATACATAGCCAAATCACGTGACAACATGTTTTTAATATGTTGTGCCGACCTCACTTAGAGTGGGATAAGGGCAGGAGAATGATGATGATAAAAAAATATATCATTATTTTTTTAATCAAGATCTGTTATTCTTCATTTAAATGTTTTCTAAACACGATAACAGGAGCCGTTAATAAATATGGAAAATTATTACGTTAAAGTTGTGAAAAGGGAGAAGAGGCAAGAATAATGGCATTGTACTTGAAAGTTGTAAAGGATTCCAGGATGATATACAACGTTCAGCGCGCTGCCGTCCCGCTCCGACTTATAAATAAGTTATGGCGGGAGATTTACAGGATTTTCTGACCTTTATATTAAACTCTTATGAGATTTATATTTTCCCTAAAGAGTTTTCATATTTCCCCCTCCTTTTCGTTGAATTTAAAACGTGCGCGCTTCGTTCATTCGCTTCGGCTGACGAAATTATGAAATTATTTTGCTGTGGTCAAAATTTGAAGAATATCTTTGCTGTAATAATTGCTATACATTTTTTCTAACAATGTTGATACTTTTCGTTTATTACATTTTTAAGTGTAACTATGTAAAGGCGGAATCTAGCAAGTGCTGATTTGAACCACTTCCCGGGGTCCAATTGAGCTGAAATGTAATTAAATTTAACACTTGGAGGTCAGCGAGAATCGAACCTGCGGAGCTGAAGGCAGGGTCACTGTCACATGCACTAACGGGCGGGTGTACTTGAGACTTCGTTTGGGATAATTTTAGTTGTAAATAATAAGAAAACAACATGGGTTGTTGTCCTTATAGGATAAAAAAGTCGGTTTATGAATGTCAAAAGTAGGGGCCTGTTACAATCCCACTACTGGGAATAGGCCTCCTCTCTCTGTTTCTAGAGAGAAGGGTTGGAGCTAAGACCTACCACGCTGCTCCAATGCGGATTGGTAGGTTACACATATCCCTAGAATTCTGTAGAGATATGCAGGTTTCCTCACGATGCTTTTCTTCACCGAAAAGCCTGTAATAAACTGCAATTATCAATTAGACACATCAGTTTTAATAGAAAAACTCATTGGCCTGCCTGGGTTTGAACCCGTGTTCCCCTCGAAGAGTCGCACGGTCTCACCGCTGGGCTATCACAGCTCTTTATGAATGTCAATTGAAACATATTTTCTCAATATTAATCCAGCAGGTAAAGAGTGAAAGCTTAGTAGTTACACAAAAGACAGACCGGAATTTGGGATATTAGTATGGATTAGTAAAAAAAAACCCTTACTAAGTAAGTCAGGGTCTTCAAACTCAAAAAGAAAGGATGTTTCCATCCTTATTTGAGTACTGTCTGTGATATTTTAGAAAACCTCGTGAGGTAATCTGCACATCACTAGAAGAACTCGAACCCGATGCTACGGAATTAATAAAGAGTTTGTCTTGAACTAAAAAGTTGAATTTTCTCATTATTTTTTAATAAGTTCCCAACACAATTCTTAGTTCGTGTTATTTGTGTGAATACAATGAACCGGCACATTTATTTTCATCTGAATAGTATATTCTACAACGAACAATACAACTATATATTTCGCCGAGCAAACAATGGCAATATCGGAAAAGGTTAATTCAGCTGACTCATAAGTTACTTGCATTCGCTCGCCGTTTTGTGAAAGAAATCTTTTTTGTAAAGTCTCATAGTTGCAATGAGTTAGGGTGACCAGTTTTTGGAAAATTTTCGAAAAGATCCATCTAATCTTTAATTAATGCGTGAAGCAAAACCTTTGTATCCCTTATAGCGAAAATTAGGCGATCGGAGAAGCACGAAATTTGACACATTTTAAGTTTATATAGAGATGGAGTGTAGAATGTTATTTTTTTATAAATAATGCATAGAAGCACATGAAATAATTAAAAAATAATTACACACACTAATATGCATTTGGCACACACATATATACTTTTATATGGTTAAAGGCTGTGGTCAAATTCTGAAGAGACTAATAAAATTTATCTAGACTTAATGAAAATACATAATTATGATTCAAGGAATTTTTTATTACAATCATTAAGAATTATGATCTTATTTCGAGTACTGGGCGAAACAGTGCGTATATATAACATACCTTATGTATTTAGGTTCATTTTCACCAAGTAATTTTTTTTACAGATTTTTTCATTGGGATGTCGTCTAGGTTCTATTTTTAATGTGCTTTAATTCAGTCAATAGTTTGTACATATCTACTATAGATTTTATCAATCCTCCGCGCTAAGGTTAGTTGGAAAATATTGCTGTATCAATACTTTTTGTCTGTTTTTATGTAAGTTAAAGTCACGTAATAATAAAATTTTAATTAAATTTATTCATTTTAACATTATAATTTTTTAACTAGAGAGTTTTGAATTGAATTTGAGTTAATACAATAACCTAAAATCCTATAAAAATCCGCGTTTCTTAAGAAAATCTATGTTACGCCATGTGTAGGAAGCATAAACGTTCTCATACCTTATACATGCCGGATTTATTACAACACATAATACACCACCAACACGTACGCTACACAAGCACTACACACATTCACTACGACAATCTCAACGATCGTTTGACCCCCCCCATAACCGAAGTATCATCAGTAGATAGGCACCACGACAAAATCGCATCGCTTGCGATTCTATCATAACTTTTCTACTATAAAAATCACTTACTTATATACCTCTTCCGTTAACCAAACGATAGCGTGCATTTTTAAAATTCATTTTTACATTCAAATATTCTCGTGTGGCGACCCTGACGGTAACCGCCTTCCCTACTAAGTAGAACCCTCTCCCTCACATGATTTGAGTTTAATATCCCTGCAGAGTGCTGCATTCTTTCAGAAGGGAAATGGCAAGCGGGGGAAGTCGGGGTGTATGGCATGTCATGGGGAAAGTTAAAGTGACTGATGCCGACAATGACAGGGTGGAAAATCTTCGGCAGCTTTTGTTTATAACGTTTAGGTATTCCAACTATTTGAAGGGCGTTTGATGGAGAATGAAAAGAAAGCCTACTACTATACTGTTGAAGATTACTTAGATGATAAGGATGTGTGGATATAGGTGCACCTCTACCCTGTACAAGACAGTAATAAATAAATGTAATTAGTTCTAAGATTTATATTTTAAAAAGAGCAACCGTCGAGTTTCTTGCTGGCTCTTCTCGGTAGGAACAGCTTTCCGAACCAGCAGTAAAGTTGACGATTCAAAAGCACTTGTTTACAAGTTTACTTGAATAAAGAATATTTTGAATTTGAATTTGAATTTGAATGTATGCTTAAAAGAATTGATTGATTTGCTTTAAATGATGAGTTTACATATACTAATAATTGCAGTCTAGTAAATCCATACTGATATTCATCATTCTGCTGTAACGTGTTGTAAGAAGATTTGGCTAAGTAATTTACGACCGGTCGCGTCATATTACCTTAGTGGAATTTTACAACATCTCGGTAAGAAATGCGGTATTCTACTCAGCCGGATACCACACGGCGGGTTAACTTACCTTAGTCGCCTTTTACGACATCTCGATAAGAAATGAGGGTGGTCTGTTCTACTCAGCCGGATACCACACTGCGGGTCAACTTACCTTAAGTCTCCTTTTGCGACATCTCGGTAAGAAATGAAGGTGATCTATTCTATCTTGAATCAAAACTAAAACTGATATTATACACGTTGATATTATAAATGTGAAAGTCAGTTTGTTTATTTGTAACGCTTTCATGTCTTTTCATGGAAAAAAACCGGTTTTCCTTCCGAGTACAAAAAAACAATTAAGTACATAAAATAGGATATTTTAACATTAAAGTAGACTCGAAATTTCGGATACAACTAGTATTGTCTTGATAATAAAAACATTAAACTAACGACCCTCTACTATCCCACAGGTGGAAATAGGCCTCCTCTCTCCGTTTTAGGAGGGAAGGATTGGAGCAAAGACCTACCACGCTCCTGTAATTCACCAACCCCCAGAATTCTCTAGAGATATGCAGGTTTCCTCACGACATTTTCCTTCGCCGAAAAGCTTGTGATAAAAAGTAATTATCAAATGGACAAATAAGTTTTATAATATTTAACATTAAAGTCATTGATGCCTGGGGATTGAACCCGCGACCTCTCTGGAGAGAGGCCCACAGTCTTTACGTTCGGCTATCATAGCTCTACAATAAGTAAAAAATAAATTAATTACCAACATGTTTCAATCAAAAAAACATGTCGCCATCCTTAACGCCGCCGTTTTTTATTTATGTATAATTTCAAAACATTTACAAACCTTTTCAACAATCGTAAACATATTAGTGTTCAGGGCCCATTAAGCTAATGGTCCGTGACGTCATAAATTATAGGTCATAGGGACCCGCGACTATCATACTCAATCCAGATTTAAAAACAGGGGTGATATATATATGGCACTATGCCAGGGATCGGTAACCCTAAACTTGTGAGACTCTAGTTTCATATACATAAAAAATGTATTTCAAAAACCTTTTCTTTAAAAAAAACAAGCAAAACTAATTGTTCCCTTAAGGGAACAATGCTAGAATATGTTTTTAAAATAAAATGTTTGTATATTTTTATAATAATAAATTTTATTTCTTTAATATATTTGTTTCTAAATCAACCCACGCTAATATTATAAATGCAAAAATCTGTCTGTTTGTTATACTTTCATGCAATATTAATAAGCAGCAGCTCACAAATACTTTTTTTTTATAAGTTAGCTGTTATTGGCAGTAATTGAGGTTAATTTTATTTATTTATTTATTTTAAGGGATACACAAGACAGAGTACAGTCGAACAAGTAAAAAGTCAAAAGTACAAGATAAAACATATTGTATGTATAAACTTAAGACTAGACAGTAATCCAAAAAATATGTGTACACTGTATACATCATGTTTAGTAAAAATTTAGTGGTAAAATATTCAGACGATATTAAATTAAAATAAGAAAATAAAAATTACTATTAACATTATGTAGAAACTATTTTTAAGCGTGCTTTATATTTAAGTTTACTCAAATAAAGTCACAGTTACATCTATTATCAAATATATATAATATATGCCAACACATCATTTTCAAACTTTCCATCATTGAAACAATTTTGTTTGTGGCTCTTTATATTCTGGGAAATTTTGAACACTATATATTCAGACTAGGGCTCTTTAGTTTAAAAAGTTTGCAGACCCCTGGACTAGCCGATGCAGCCGGTTATGTTGGGTCACCCCAGTAAAATACCGTACACTTAAGTGTATACAATATGCGACAGGATATATACTGTACATGAATTTAAAATCCTCATTATCTAGTACTAATACTCGTTACCTAAAAATAATGTTTATTCAAGAATACTTGTAAATAAATGACATCGGATTATCAACGGCTTTCTGTATCAGCCTCCAAGTGTTTTTAAACTGCTCTAATGGCATAAAGGTAGCTTGGATTGATTATTATGAGACCCTGGCCTGTAAAATTGAAAATGTTTAAAAGATTGACCGCCGAGTTCCTTGTTGGTTCTTCACAAGAGCAAAATTCCGATCCAGTTGTAGCTTCATTAAATCTAATTGATCCTTGACGATTCAAAAGTGCCTGAAATGGTTTATTTGAATAAAGATTATTTTGATTTGATTTGATTTGATTTGAACTCTAAGGCGGGTTCAAAAAGTTCGTTCGTACCAAGAATAGCCAACAACGAAATCGGCAATTACTCTTTTAAAAGTATAACACATAACTCGTTGCATTTCGTCCTTGCTACCTTGCACACGGTCGGAGAGTTACTAAATCCATTCATTCGTATTTTCAATATGAACCTCAATAGTAAATAAGCTCGTCCTTTTAATAGTTATTTTAAATTACTGTCGGATAACATTTTCATATATGCCATAATTTACAAACATTTCTAACCTACGCCTCCAAAATCTATTTCCTGATAGATCCAATAAAGTGATGACTAAAAGGAATATTAAGTATAAGGAGTATTCATTATAAGGAGTATTAAGAGTATCTTTTCTTTTTTTTTTGTTGTTGTTTAATATATAATAGTATAGGTGACGCGAAGTGAATGTCACCCTTGGAGTGTAAAATATTTTGGAGTATTCGACGCAATGAGGCGTTACGGTAAAGATTTGTTACAGTATAAGGTTGCATTGGCACGTGAACGTGACTAATATAGTCAGAGGGGGCTTAGTGATATTCTATTTACAAGGAAATCTCATCCATGGGGTTTAGCAATTGGTTGGGGTTTGGGATTTTTTAGAACTCTAAGTTCTCCTTTGCTTGTACGTAAAGCATATTACAAAATTGAAGGTTAATTGGATGATAAAAATGCCTGGATTTGAAAATCCTTCCAGCTTCATACAAGACGGCGGTTTAATAATGTATACCTAATTGAAAATATTTCAAAGATTGACCGGCGAGTTTCTGGTTCATCTCGGTAAGAGCAACATTCCTAACCAGTTGTAGCTTCATTAATCGTACTGATGCTTGACGATTAAAAAATATCTGAAATGACTTATTTGAATACAGATTATTTTGATTTAATTTAATTTGATTTGATTTGAAAAAATATTAAGGAATCTAAAAATCATATTATACTAAAAATACTATTATAAGTGTAGCCCAAACAATTACGTAAAATTTATATGTCTGCATATGATCGATTTTTTCAAAATCTACTGAACGGATTTTTGTAAGGTTTTTACTCAAAGGTAGTGCAATCCTTCCGAAAGGTTTAAGTTAATAGTACATTACAGTTTCATTATAGACCATAGATCAACACAATTTATTGTGTTGCAGGTGTCGCGCAGTTGTAAAAAAATTCGCCTACTGGGAGCTTTACTCGCGTGCGTTGCGTTAAATAGCAGAAATACATTAAAATGATGTACTAGAGAACTGTAAATCTATCAAAATACTACAAAAAAGTTCGAGAGAGTATGTCTCTATCTCTTATGGCTTATTCACAGTAATTGCTTTTAAAATAACGGGATTGCAAGCAAGTAATTTCATATATAGCGCAGCGCAGTTATAGTATAATTTATAATCTTTTATACACATTTCTGAAAGCGCTTCAAGGACCTTAGTATTAGCCGAATACGGACGCATACATGCGTTAGGAAGCTGGGTAGACATCTTGGCGCTCACTGCCATCCATAACTGCAATGTATCTATCAACGACTTCCCTCCGACGGTACCTCCCTCCAGCGATTTACGACGACACGGACTATTAGCGCGACTGAGCGGAATTGTTGCCGAAATCGTTATTATTTACGACGAAAGATAGCTCGTGTATCAGTGAGAAATGGAATTGGAATTATTTAACTGGAACCACGTTACAACGTTAACGTGCTATCTATTCTATTTTAAATAAATAGATAAATCTGTCTGTTATTTCATGGTTAATCTACAGGACCAATGTTGATGAATTTCGTTTCGGGACAAACGTATAAAAACACTGTTTTTATTTTGGGGGTATAAAACACATCTACCTAATTGCAATTGTTTATAGAATTATTGCTGAACAAAGCTGTTGCTTTTTTTGCTTTGCGATTTTGTCGTGGAGTCTAACTCCTGATGATGCTTCGGTTACGGGGCGAAACGATTGTTGAGTTTGTGATAGTGAACGTGTGTAGTGCTTGTGTATTGTGGTGGCAGTGGTGGAGGTTTGTGCATTTGTTTTTACGAATCCTGCATGTAACGGGTATGAAAAAAACGGATAGTCCACTATACATTTAGCACTATATATATTTTCTATTTACTGTATCGCGGATTATAGCAAAATAATTTTTATTAATACTTTTGTGTTAGAAACCAATCAAAAATCGAACCCAATCCATTGGAACTTACCGCCCGTAATGGTCGCCACAGTCGTAAATTGTAAATAACATAGTTAATTCATCATCCTCCTGCCCTTATTCCACTCTAGGTGGGATCGGCAAAACATGTAACAAACATCTTGTTTTATGATTTGACTCCGTATTTTACGACCGGCCGCCTGCCTGACGTCGTCTTACTTTAGTCGTCTTTTACGACACCTCGGTAAGAAATGAGGGTGGTCTATTCTACTTAGCCGGATACCATACGGCGATAATCAATATATTAGTTAAGTAGCATAATTAAAAATCTAACAAAGAAGCGTATCCAAACAATAACTCATTTCATCTTTATTACAGTGCCCATTAAACTAAGTTTTCCGTCAAGATTTTCCCAACAAATTTCGCCTATCAAATCTAGCACTAGACTATTCTTAAATTGAACTCAAATTCGCAAAGCATCGTTTCAAAATGTTGCCTTTTCCGCCGCAAGTTGCTCCACAATAATAAAGGTATAAATTTGAAACTTCGACTTAGCGGTTAATGAGTTTGTTAGCATTAATTAAGACGTCCCTTTGACGCTCATTACTCATATACGCCAGAAGTATCGTTTATGGAGCGAGCAATTATCGCCTAAAATGTATTTTGGGTTGCGACCCACTTTCCGTAATCAGCTTTAAGGTAACACGTATATTACGCACGGCCCCATACAAAATATACTTCTAAATATAGAACAGTCAAATGAAATTTTTGCGAAGCTAACAATGACCGCCAATTATGTATAATGTTTAATCAAATTCAAGGTAAGTCTTTAATACTGTGAAAACACTTAACATATAAAGCTGAAGAGTTTGTTTGATTGATTGATTTTTTGAACGCGCTAATGTCAGGAACTACTAGACCGATTGAAAAATTATTTGAGTGTAAGATAGTCCATTTATCGAGGAAGGCTATAGATCATATAACATCACGCTAAGATGAATAGGAGAGGAGCAGCGATAAAAAATATTGCGTACGGCATAATTTAAAGCTTTCCTTGCGTGCGCTAAGTAAACGGTCAAAGTTATTGAAAAATCGTGTACCACAAAATTGTTCCTCTCTAAAAGTTCTGAATAAAAGTCCGCTACAGCAAATGTGTAGCTTTTCTAGGTTGATCCACTTTAACCATAATTAATATATGTATAAGGGTTTTCACCTAAATAATAAGACTGCAGTCCACGCGAACGAAGTTGCGCTTAAAAACTAGTATAACATATAATCGGTAATCAGATTCAAGGTAAGACTTTAATTCTGTGACACTACATATAACATATACCTCTAATTATAGTTCGACGAACCGAATAAATAACATGTAATTATCGCTTAAATAACAATTGGAGTTAGATAGAACCCATTTACCGTAAGGTGACATAACATTTGAGGTTATTGCGGGGTCTACGTATAACATATAGCATACCTCGAAATATAGCATAGTCACATGAAATTTTTGGCAAACCTAACGATTACTAAATATAATATATTTGGGGTTGCGACCCCTTTTCAGTAATTAGCTTTCAGGTAACACGTATGTTTTGTGCAGCAACATACAAACCATATCATAGTTCAATAAAAAATTTCCGAAGCTAACTTTTATAATTATAATGTATTTGGGGCTGCAACCCCTTTTACGTAATTAACATCAAGATAATACACATTTCACGACACTTCATATAATTTACCTTTAAATATATTATAGTCCAACAAAATTTTTCTTTGACGAGCAAGTATCGCCTAAAAATTATGTTTGCTTGTGGCTCATTTCCTTAACGAGTAACGTAAATTCCACTATATATGACATATATCTTTAAATACAGAACTGTATTCCGCTGGAGAATCATCATTGTCCTGCCCTTATCCCACTCTAAGTGGGGTCGGCACAACATGTTTTAAGCATGTTGTAGACGATTTGGTTAGATATTTTACGACCGGCCGCCTGCCTGACGTCAACTTACCTTAGTCGCCTTTTACGACACCTCGGTCAGAAATGAGGGTGGTCTAATCTACTCAGCCGTATACCACACGGTGGTGTATTCCGCTGGAGAAATTTGGTTCAACTTAATCTTGTATACCAGGCTAATGATATACCAGTTTAAAAACACTCAATTTTCCTTTGGGAACATCTCTAAAACACATAGTATAAAACAAAGTCCCCAAAAGCTATCTGTTTGTATGTGATCGATTTTCTCAAAATTTACTAAATAAATAAATAAAATAAATATATGGGACACATACACACACGGTCGTCCGTCCCCAAAATAAGTAACTTATTACTTGTGTTATCAGTGACGGCCAACTGGTAAATATACTACATATATAATTTTAAATACATACTTAAATACAAATACACACCCAGGCTCGAAGAACCAACAAATTGTTGATAGAAAATGTTGGCCCTCGGTGGGAGTAGAACCCACGACCCGTGGAGCTGAAGGTAGGGTTACTAACCACTGCGCCAATGGGCCACTATACGGATTTTTGTACAGTTTTAACTATGAGGCAGTGTAATTCTTCCAGAAGGTTTAAGTTGATAGTATATTATTATTATATCTATACTTATTATAAAACTAATTCCCAAAAAGCTGTCTGTCTGTATGTAATCGATTTTCTCAAAATCTACTGAACGGATTATTGTACGGTTTTCACCAAAAGATAGTGCAATACTTCCGGATGGTTTAGGTAAATAGTACATACCGGGATTATATAAATAGTGTTGAAGAGATCGCATAGTTGTTAAAAACTTGCTTGTTGAGAGTGTTAGTCGCGGGCGCTTCGTAAACCAGCAGATATACGCTAAGGTAATGTAGTAGAGAATTGTAGATCTATAAAAATACTACAAAAAAGTCCGCGATAGAATGACTCTATCTCTTATGATTAACTCAGAATAACTACTTTTATGTTTAAAATTTGAATTCTAGAAAAAAATTGTGACAATCTGATTTACACGCGGGCGAAGCCGCTCGCACAGCTAGTTATAGTATACACTATAGTGGCGCAGTTGTAAGAGATTCACCTGCTGAAAGCTTAAATCGCGTGCGCCGCGTAAACCAACGGAGATACACTAAAGTAATGTAGTAGAAAATTGTAGATCCACAAAAAGTCGCGTTAACGCGTCTCTATCTCTTATGGTTGACTAACATTAACTATTCTAATGTCCGAAATTTCAATTTAACACAGATTACAACGCGGATGAAGCCTTACGCACAGCTAGTTTAATAGAAAACTTTTGTTAAAATTTCTTTTGGACTTAAATACAGTTAGTGTAACACGTCAAACCGGATGGACGTACGGACGGGGAAAGAATACGTACAAGCGACAGCATGGTAGTTTATTCATTTATACAGAGAGTATCGCGGACGGGTCCTTCACAGCATTCCAAGAATGGATGTAACTAGTAGGCGATGTCGATCCGACGAACACTTGGTATGGGGACTTCTTATGTAATTACGAAAACACTACTATAGCCCGAAGCAAAGTATTAGTGGCGCCATCTGTTGTTCCAGTGAGAAAAATGCGTAAACCCTGTTACTAGTACGTTATGTTACACTAGTCCTTACTATCCTTACTTCCTTACTAATATTATAAATGCGAAAGTCTGTCTCTCTGTCAGTCTGTCTGTCTGTCTGTCTGTCTGTCTGTCTGTCTGTCTGTGTCGTTTTCACGGCCAATCCGCTGAACGAATATCGATGAAATTTAATGGAATTGTTTCTTATACACCGGGGTAACATATAGGCTATAGAAATTCTGTTAATTCAACAGGAATAAAATGACGTTCAAAAACGCCATCTATAATAAACATAATAAGTTATTTTTATTGACAATAGTGTCATAGTTACCAATATATTAACAACCTGGAATCGAGCCCTTTAAGTCAAATCTGTAATTTGAAAGAGGTGAAAGGTTTCATTTCTTTTGGTTTCTTTCGGGTTCTTTTGGTTTTATTTGATTTCTATCTACTGGATAAGTTTAATTATTTATAAATTAAATAGCTATAACAACGTATAATAAATATAAATAATACGCGCTATTTACTAAAATAAATAAACTATGCCTTCGAAAACACGATAAGTCTCTCTGTCTTCCCGAAATGTTACAACCGATTGTGAGATCATACAGAAATGCAAACCTGGAAAATATTCTCTTAATATGAATAGCGTTTCACTGCTTCGCTTTCACTATTTGGAGTCTAGATCTTCCAAAAGTTCAACTCAGCATGCATCCGAAGATTACAGCAGATTGAAATCAACATACTCATAAGCGAACTTCCGAGATATTCACTCTATATAAAGAGCAATTAACTGCATATCACCGTTGTCATTCAAAGATAAAAGCTTAAAAAACGGTATCAAAACAAGACTCATATTAGTCCGTGATCATCACACCAATAAGCGGGCTTCGGAAACGTACGCACAAAATGAGGCAGTTATGTGCAAATCGCATACGCCATTCGCCTTTTGCAGTCAATTTTAGCTAACGTTAAATTAGCACACGTGTATATTTTTATCTAAAAGGGTGGGTCTACAAATACAAGATTCAAGCTTCAAAATCGTACAAAAAGTACAAAGATTCGAGTAACTTAATTGTTACTCTCTTAGGGATTGCAATTCATAAAAGGATTAACTAGATATTGCATTATCTCTGAAAATAAGGTAATAGTAATGTCATCATATTTCAGTTGGATTAACAGGATTTTTACAGCTTTCATATTACCCCTGTGTATAAGCATTTATTGTATCAAATTTCATCGATATTGATTCAGCTGATTTGCCGTGAAACGTAACAGGCAGACTTTCGCGTTTACTTTTCGTATTACTTACTTTTGTTGTAATAGCTAAGTTAAATTTATCCAGTAAACAGAAAACAAAACATGAAAACTTTTTTAAATAACAAATTTGACTTGGCCTAAAAGATTTGATTCCAGGCCGTTAGTAAGAAACTTTGACACATTGTGAATAACAAAAAAAACTTATAATGTTGATAATAGATGGCATTTTTAAATGTCATTCTATGCCTGTCGTATAAGCGTTAATTGTCCCAAATTTTTTACTCTTTCACAGGAAAGCCGCTGAACCAATATCGATAAAATTTGGAAAAAATATTCTTTTTATACCGGAATAACATATAGTCTATAAAAATCCTGTTAATTCTACAGTAATAGTATGGCATTTAAAATGCCATATCTATTATCAACCTATCAAAGTTTTTTAATTCACTATGTATCAAAGTCGAGTCAAATCTGTTATTAAAAGGAGGTTCTTTACCACGTTGTTTATCTTACGTCGAAAGCGTTATTTTAAGAAGAGGTTTTATAAATTTTGGTATTTGTTACAGGGTAATTTTAAATTATCTCTTACAATGTATAACACATGTAAGTAATACGCGCTATTTACTAAAATAAAATATGCTTTAGAAAAAACGATAAATTTCTTTGCCTTCCCGAAATATTACAACCGATTGTGAGTATCATACAGAAATGCAAACTTCGAAAATATTCTCTAAATATGAATTGCGTTTCATTGCAGATCGCTGTCATTATTACGAGTCTTGATCTTCCATAAGATCAACTCAGCTTGCATCCAAAGACTACAGCAGATTGTGATCAACACACTCAACCGCGAACTTCAGAGACAGTCATTTAATATGAAAAGCAATTAAATGCATATTACCATTGTTATTCAAAGTTTAAGCTTTGAAAAGGGTATAAAAACGTAAAGCAAGACTCATGGCAGTCCGTGATCATCACACCGATATGCGGGTTCCGGAAACGTTCGCGCAAAATGAAGGACAGTCAAGTGCGAATCACCTTCACCATTCGCCTTTTGAAGGCAATTTTAGCTAACATTAAATAAGTTTTTTTATTCAAAAGGGTCTGTCTACAAAGACAAGATTCAAGCCTAAAAATTGGACAAGAAGTACAAAGATTTAAGTAACTTAATTGTACCCTCATAGGGAGTGCCATTCCAAAAATGATTCACGACATATCGTATTATTTATGAAAGTAAAGTAATGGTAATGTCATCGTATTCCTGTTGCATTCACAGAATTTCTATCGCCTTTATGTTACCCTGATGTAAAAAAGTTGATTGTGCTGAATTTTATCGATATTGTTTCAGTTGATTTGGCGTGAAAACGCAACAGACGGGCGGATTTTTGCATTTAATTTTTTGTATAACTTATTACATTAATTTTACATTTTAATAGCTCAGTTAAATTTATTCAGTAAATAGAAATATTAAAACTTCACAATATATTAGAACTTTTTCAAAATAACTCTTTCGATGTAAGTCAAACAACGTGATATATATAACCTTCTTCAAATTACAGATGTGACTTTGATACGTTGATAATAGATGGCGTTTCCTAATTTTGTGCTATTCCTGTTAAATTAACAGGATTTCTAGAACTATATCAGAGCCAATAAGTTATCCTGATGACGAGTATAAGCATTAATTGTGACAAATTTCATTGATGTTGGTTTGAGAAAAGTATTTTATATAAATAGTAAAGATTATACTAAAAAGTTATCAAACGAATTTTTAAAATTATATCAGGTTTTTAATTTAATCAGACGGCCCAATAGAGTCTCACATTAACACATAAACTGAAAGATGCTGCTGCCCACTTAGAGAGGTCTTAAATTTTTTTAATGGTTTTGTTCGAATCTTTCCAGTGCAAATTAATATTATCTTTGCTAAATAATAGTAATGGCATGAAGGAAATCATATTTAATATGGACTTTCGAGTAGCGTAATAAATGAAAAAGGAACTGCTGTTTAACCCCCGGATCGATCTGATTTTTATAATGGAGATATTTGCAGGATAGCGATAGAAGCTACTGAGTATTATAGGATTACGGTCCACGCGGACGAAGTCGCGGGTAAAAGCTAGTAGTATATAATTATAATTCATATGCGTACGAATATGTGTACTCGAGAGTACAAATAGTCTAAAATAAAATTCTCACAAAATTTTCTTAACTTAAAATTCGACTGCAAACATTATGCTCCATCGCACGATACAAACCACTACGCGAATGGCTTTAAAAGTCCCCCGTTTTCTTGAACGAGCCCCGGCCGCAGGCATTGTCCGAACAAACTTCGACGTCCACTTCGATTCCTACTTTTAAATTGTTCAAACTTGACGCTCTTGAGGGAAACTTGCCTCCAATGCCTCTAAATTTTCATTTTCCGTTATTAGCTTTTCTAAAGTTGGAAACTTAGCTTGGTCGAGCAAGATATTCGAGTAAACAGTAACTCGATAAACTCGCGAACTCGGACGTTTGATATATTTATGAAATCAGTGTCCATTTGAAGCAGTACTTACTGTTATTAATATTTATAGCACAACGTTATGTGTCACAAGTAACAAGTCAAGATCAAAATGCTTTTATAAACAGCTTTGGACAAAATTTCATGTTCCTACTGTTACATCTTCTCGGTAGGAACAGCTTTCCGAACCAGCAGTAAAGTTGACGATTCAAAAGCACTTGTTTACAAGTTTACTTGAATAAAAAATATTTTGAATTTTAAACAAGCAATTAGATTTTGAACAAAAACACCCTCAAAAAGCAGTAAGCAATTCTTCTGCTTGAAATCGCTAGATTAAACCTAATATAAACTTGCATAGGCTATGGCTGGCGGAAAATGAAGATGATTCTAGCAGTATCCCATTTTTCAAATAATTATGGCAAATTGAAGAGATATGAGGGAAAAATTCATATATTACACATGCTGTATATGTATATGAATTTTTGTGTCAAGTTCATCAAATCTTCCCTTGGTATTACCGTAAACGGTAAAAAAAAAGTGGGAATAAAATTTGTATCCCCCGAGTACAATATTTCCAGAAAAATGTTGCCAATCAAGTATTGCTTTCCAATCCTGTCAATGTTAATTTCCTGTTATGTTTGATGTCAGTGACAAGGCAGAAAAATATGCTTGCGTCAGCGACACGTGACTATGAAACCGTGAAGTAACAAGCGAGCAAAGTTTTGATTTATCGTTAAAACCTTTTAGAGTGGTAACTTTCTTGTCTTGCGTACTTTATTTTTGTATACTTAGAATACACAGCAGGACACGTAGACATCTTTCAATGGGTCTATATCACCCACACGATCTTATGCCGCCTTCTTGCGGTCGTCAGTGTACCTCATAGAGGGTCTACCAACGCTGCGTTTCACGATTAGATCGAGTTCTAACACCTTAGAATCCCAAGGTTCTAAGAACAGTGTAAAAATCTTCCAAATGATTCAAGTTTATTCGGTGTTCTTTCCAGTGCAACTTACAAATAACAACGCCGTAGGTGTTTCCCGGGCAGTTGTTTCAACCAGTTAGCAGTTGAACGAAGTGTGGACATAAGGTCTGGAACTCTAGTTAAGCCCTAATGAAAGTTTACAGTTAACGTGAGACGTGAGCTGTTTGTTAGGAGTTGGGATGTACATAGTGATCTCAAAACTTTAGAAAACTGCCCAGATGCTAACTTTTAATGACTCAAAGAGTTCTTTTTAAAGCAAATTACAAACTGTTACCTATCTTGTCAGATTTAATGTAAAATTGTTTTTGTGTATACAATAAATATACAGTATATGAAAAAAAAACAATAATCATATTCTTACTTTCCAATATATTTACTCGACATTTCTAGATATAGACTTTATATCATTTGTATAAACATTTTGCAAATCTATACTTATTATAAAACAAAGTCCTAAAAAGCTGTCTGTCTGTATGTAATCTATTTTCTCAAAATCTACTGAACGGAGTTTTGTTCGGTTTTCACCAAAAGATAGTGCAATACTTCCGAATGGTTTAAGTAAATCGTACATATCGGTATTATGTAAATTGTGTCGAAGGGATCGCTGCCTAAACCAGCAGAGATACGCTAAAGTGATGTAGTAGAGAAGTGTTGATCTATAAAAATACTACAAATAAAGTCCACGATAGCATGTCTCTATCTCTCACGGTTAACTCACAATAACTACTTTTATGTTGAAAATTTCCAAAATACGGGAAAAGTTCCACGCGGGCGAAGCCGTTGTTGGCACAACTAGTAAATAAATAATTGATTGAAAACGATCAATTATTTATTTAAACTATACTTGCGGTTCCTGGTTAACACCTTACTAAAGTAGGTAAGGCAGTAAAGTTCAAATGTAATAATGTAAATTGTTGTACATAAATTGTTAAACAACAGTAAATGTTAGTACCACAAACCTGCATTACCACAATCTTAACATCTCTCCACTCTGCGTGACGAAATCGCAAAGCGACGCTTTACCTAAGCAAGATTATTTATTATTTAGAAGTTGGTTCAGAGCCCCCCCCCCCCCATTTCTTTCCCCAAACACGTGTGTGTGTTGTGTTTTCTGTTTGTGTGGTACGCTCGTTGGCACCTTAATTACTGAAAACATACATGTTTCTAGTTCCGCCTTCGGCGGTGAATGTACTACATAGCGGAAGCCGTGACGAGTTTGGCCACAGGTTGGGCGTTTCTCGTCAGTAAAGTTACACGTTATTGATACAATAATTTATAAAAGTTGGTTTTACTTCGCGGATTTCCGTAGTGCAGAAGTTATGATAGACGACAAAATATTATGTATCGTAAATTACGTCGTGGAGCCTATCTTCCTAATTGATGATTCGGTTCCTGGGCAAAACTATCATAGAGATTGTCGTTGTGAGAGTGTGTAGTGCTTACAAAGCTATTATATTGACTGGCCCCTTGGCGCTGTGGTTAGTGACCTTGCCTTCAGCTCCGCGGGTCGCGGGTTGGATTCCCGCCGTGGGCCAACATTTTCTATAAACAAATAGTTGGTTCTTCGAGCCTGGGTGTGTATTTTTATTTAAGTATGTATTTAAACTTATATATGTAGTATATCTACCAGTTGTCCGTCACCCATAACACTAGGAGTGTAAATGTCCCATATATATTTATTTATTGATTTATTTAGTTATCTTTAGAAGCAATTGAATATATAATCATAGTTAGTGGAAAGCTAAACACACAAGTTCTAACAATACGAAGTGCAAATATCTACACGCAGTGTACTCTGCCAACACGTTTCATGTCTTAGTCGGCTTACGCTAGCTCTCCATGGATTACCTACCAGCTTTAATGGAATTAATTTCCTGTTACCTCAACATTATTTACAACCAAATCTGTAACATATGGTGCAATTACTCGCGTTAAATAAATAAATAAATATATGAGACATACACACACGATCATCCATCCCCAAAGTAAGTAATTTAATACTTGTGTTATTGGGTGACGGATAACTGGTAGATATACTACATAGTATATATGTTTAAATATATACTTAAACACAAATACACACCCAGGCTCAAATTGTTTATTGAAAATGTTGGCCCTCAGCGGGAACCGAACCCGCGACCCGCGGAGCTGAAGGTAGGGTCACTACCTACTGCGCCAACGGGCCATTCGAACGACACGTTATTTTAAAAGTAATCATTGTGAATTAACCATAAGAGATAGATACATGCTCTCGCGGACTTTTTCGTACGTAAGACTACGTTGAGCTTGTTTTACGTTCTACACAGTAAATAACATGGCAACTGAATTTTTATAGTACAGATGCACCCTTACCCCTCGTACGCACGAGAGGAATTTTATCGCGCGTAAAAATTACGTCGAATTGAAACAAATGGGTATCCAGGTATCTGTTCACACGACAGCGTATTTAAATCGCGACGTATTTTATCGTGCAGTGTTCCATTTTAGTCGTTAGGGCGAGGGCGTTAAGCTGATCATCGTCATCATCATCAGCAACCCGTCTCTGTCCACTGTTGGACATAGGTCTCTCCTATGGCACGCCACTGAGCTCGGTCTTCAGCTCTTCGTTTCCAACCGCTGCCAGCCACTCTGCGGATATCATCACTCCACCTAGTCGGAGGACGTCCTGCACTACGTTTGCCAAGGCGCGGTCTCCACTCCAGAACACGTCTACCCCATCGGTTGGAATGTGGAATTTTAACGCGACGTAATTTTTACGCCCGTGCGAACGAGGGGTTATGGTAGATCTACAGTTCCCTGGTACATCGCTTAAGTGTATCTCTGCTATTTTACGTGACGCAGACAAGTAAAGTCTCCAGAATGCGATTTTTTTTACAACTTCAACACAATTTACATAAAACCTTCATATATTACTAACCTAAACCTTCCGGAAGAATGGCACTAACTTTTAGTAAAAACCGTACAAAAATCCGGTGATTAGAATTTGAGAAAATCGATTACATACAGACAGACAGCTTTTGGGGACTGCATTAAAAAAAATATATATAGATTTTTGTCTAGTCTTGGTGTGCAGTTCAACTTATTTAAAAATTCTATTTGATCAAAATATTAGCACCTCGGGCATCGACGTGTGAAGGTTTAAGGTAACATTTTGATACTACCATACATCAATCCCATCATAATTAGTGTAAACCCTACCACGTTGGCAAGGAACTCCAAACATAAATAAAATATTAACAAATTTTAGTCAACTTTTATAAAACTTTACAGCTTTTTACAAGTTTGTAAGCTCCCAATGCTTTGAGAAATATTATTTTGTACGTCACGTACAATTTTTACGAAGATCGTAATCAGCGTGGCACCGTGTTTGCAAAACCTACTGGAATACAAAATTACAGCTCAAAAATTTTTTTGTATAAGGACCTGAACGGTTTTATTTATAAATCAGTACAAACTTGTTAGCAATTTTTGTACTTATGAATATAAATAATTATAAAAGGATTGGCGATGTATATAGTAGACAAAGAACCGATATAAGCTTGCGGTTCCAGCTTTGCGCCTTGCAAAAGTTCGTAATTCGTTTGTGGGTTTGGGTATAAGATTCTATAATAAAATTCCACAATCTACTTTAACTTTACTATTACAGCACTTTAAAAATACTATTAAAAAAGGCTAATTCAGAACACCTATTATAACACACTATTGAAGATTATCTAGACGATAAGAATGCGTGGATATAGCTTCTCTTCAACCCTGTACAAGACATTAATAACTATATGTAACTAGTGATAAGAATTATTGTTTGAAAAGAGCAACCGCCGAGTTTCTTGTTGGTTATTCTCGGTAGGAACAGCTTTCCGAACCAGCAGTAGATGTTGACGATTCAAAAGCACTTGTTTACAAGTTTACTTGAATAAAGAATATTTTGAATTTGAATTGATAACCAAAAACTACTCAATATTGCTAACGCAACTTCGTATAACATATCAGAATTATTCCAATGGCGTGTGTAGTGGTTTGACAGCAAAAATGAGGTATGCGAGTTTAAAGCATCTTCTTTGAATTGTGAATCTTGTATTGAATTCTACTAAGCTAGGAACGACTGCCTCGACGCGCCTATTAGATGCTCGTCATTTAAAACTTGGTTAATCTTAATGTCTTATAATACAGGGAGATGCAGTCACGTGCTATAACACCATGCTGTTTTAATAATGATAGCTATAATGTCTGAGTTTACTTGTATCGTCTAAGATTGGCACAGGCTCACTATAGACGCACTAATAGTATGTCACTACACGTCCACAGTCGCCAGTGGCTCTGGTGCTACTGACGTGGTACGCTTGGAGGCTGTGTGTAGATATTGATGTATTTATGATAAGTAAGAAGAAAAGAATTTATGATTAGTCTTTGTGTAAATATACTAATCACTCTTCTCCGCCCACATATAATATAGCAGCGTTGGTACAGGCTATGGTACGAGCTTTAATCGCGTGCGCATTTTAAAGCACTTTTGAATTGAAGACCTACAATAATACTACAAAAATGTCCGCGACAGCATGGTTCTATCTCTGATGGTTAACTCACAATAACCGCTTAAAGTTCAAAATTGACACTGATTTCCACTGGCACTTTTGCAATGACTAAGTAATACTAAATGTTACAAATAGATGTTGTAACTGCCACAACTTATCATACTGTTATAAACTCCAAAAGCTTATGTGCGTTGCCAAAACCTGCGATATGACGTCACGTACAAATTTTACGCCAACAAAAACACCGCAGTTACAACTGGATGTATATGAACTGCCTGGAATACAAAATATCATATCAAATTGGTTTTAGCCAATATTTGACATGTTCTTAAACCATAGGTACATATTTAGTATTATTTAATCTAAAATTTAAAAAAAACTAAAGCGAAAGTCTTTTGCTGCTGTTACGCTTTAACGTCCAATCCGATCCATTTTCATACTTGATTCATTCCTATAAGGTATGACAACGGATATTTACTCTACATTTAACATTTTCTCTCTGTTCTCTGTTTTCTTTTGTCGCGGATTATAGCGAAATAATATTACCATTGCTGCTATATAATGTACATCGTCAATTTTCTCAAAATGTAAGCTATATGTATTATTCCAGTGACTTTCTATTTCTCTAACACAAATGTCTAAGTCTTCATACAACCAAAAATACATACATGTACAGTCAACAGAACAGATAATTGTGTATTTGCGGAGTATCACCCTTATGTCATAGATCATAAGAGTTACAGAACCAACCGCCGTCAGTACGCGATGCGGGCCTGTATCGGAAACGAGGGATTTCTTTTGTGGTGTCCAGCCCCCTCCATTGTGGAGCGACAAGTGCTTTTACCTTTAAAGGAAGACCGTGTTCATATTTATACTACCCGGAATTTCCAGGACTATATTTTTCCCATACAGCAGCATGCTTCACTAGCCCAGCGCAGCATTGCTTTCATCATGTAATAGAGATGTAAAAAATAATCGATTTTCATATATATCGACTACTTTATTATTATAATCGATTTTTAAAAGTCGTTTATCTAAATATTATTAATCGATGTAAAAAAAAAATATTTTGACTACTCCTTTTCTTTTTTTTTTGTCTTTTTTTCCTGATTTTTAAGGCAACATATGCACTGTTGCATTGAATCAGTGTTGCAAAACTACATATATTATCGAATTTAGCAAATAGGGCATCTATGTTATTTTTTATTAGTAGTTGTCCACTTTAATAAGTCTATATTCTAATTAATTATCAATATTAAAAAGGCAACTTTTCAAATAGTCAGAAACAATCCACTTTCAATAATTGATTGTTTCGAAACTTTCTAGTTAAGCCATTCTTTTACAAATTGATTTATTTTATAAGAGAGAAAAATCGATTAATTATAAATCGATTTTTTCCACTCCAAGTTACATCCCTATCATGTATCAGCCGAACACATCTGTGAGGCAGGAATAAAAAAATTATTACGTCTAAACGGTGAGAATCGAATCCAAGACCCGTGAACTGAAGGCAAGGCCACTGCCACCTGTATCAACTAGGTAGTCAAATTGTTTTGTTAGTGTATGAAATAAATAAATCCAAATTTGCAATATAAAAGTATCCAAGTTTGTACCCACACGCAAAGGAAACGTCTAGAACACGTCGCGGAACAAAATGGCGTGTCATTTCAAGCCGCCTATTGTACTGGCTCATGTCACTCCGACAGCGCTTCCGTACTAATTCCTAAATAACATTGCGATTACATATGTCAAGTGAAGACACGATATATGTCAGAAGGTTTGAAGATAGATACATGTCCACGAACCAATTATTACATTGGCGATATTAAGAAATCAGTAGTTGTGACGATTAACAAATATTTTATTACTGCCAGCTTTAAGACTTTAAGGTCTAGATTAATATTCTGTCTATCAGATTTTAAGATTTAGAGTAGTACTAGCTGTGCCAGAGACATGCTGTCGCGAACTTTTTGTAGTAGTTTTATAGATATAAGAAAATTCTCTAGTACATTACTTTAGCCTATCTCTGCTGGTTTACGCAGCGCACGTGACTAAAACTCCCAGCAAGCAAGTTTTTTAAGAACTGCGCGATCTCTTCAACACAATTTACATAATACCGATATAAACTATTTATCTAAACCATCCGGAAGTATTGTACTATCTGGTGAAAACCATACAAAAATCTGTTCAGTAGAAAATCGATTACATGCAGACAGACAGCTTTTTAGGAGTTTGTTTTATAATAAGTATAGATTCTGTCTATCAGACTTTAAGATTTAGATTAATATTCTGTCTATCAGACTAAGATTTAGATTAATATTCTGGCTATCAGAGTTTAAGATTTAGGTTAATATTCTGTCTATCAGACTATTAAGATTTAGATTAATATTCTGGCTATCAGAGTTTAAGATTTAGATTAATATTCTGTCTATCAGTTGACAATATTAAGGTCAATGTGTAGTGTGACAAAATACAATAAACAAAAAAAATACAGAATTAGTATTTAAGGGGAAGTCGGAACGTCGCGCCTATTATAGAAAAGACGAGAAATGCAAGATTCCTATTTATTTCTTATTATATTGGGACATGTAATGAGGAGGGAAGAAAATCGAGTGACTAAACGAGTGTTAAAAATAAATGAGAATGGATATATGACTAGAGGTCTAAAAATGATGGTTGGATTTGATGAAGTATGACATGCGTGTAAAATGAGTGGCGCCAGATTTGACAAACGATAGGAGGGAATGGACAAGAAAAACATGTTGGGATAAGGACAGGGGAACCATATCTGCAGGCCTACCATGAACTCTTATTGCGACTGTACCGTACAAACATCCGTTCAGTAGAATTTGAGAAAATCGATTACGTACAGACAGACAGCCTTTTGGGACTTTGTTTTATAATAAGTATAGATTGAAGACCTCAAACCCAGATCATATATTGACAAAAGACAAGGTCTAACGCCGAATATGAATGATAAACCACACTTTCAAAATTAAAAGAATCTATAATCAAAAGCAAAAAATGACTCACCCTGTTTTCGGAAACCGAAAATGATTTAATGAAACGCAATGTTCTAAAACACCCTCTGTAAAAAACATAAGATATATCTTTGGGAACAGAAAAGGGGTTGGCGGTGACTAAACAACCATTAGCGATTACAGCTGCGAGTAATGTTTATTTTTTTTATTTAAAATACGGTAGCCTTCATTCAAAAAACATAAACAAAAAAAATTGAAAACTCTACTAAAACATTTTTTTTTAAACTTATTTATTTCATTTTATAAATGAATAGTTTTTTACCATTTAAACATCTGACCTTTTTACATAAGTTTTATAACTTAAGATTATATGAGATTAATAAAGTTTATACTAATCATGATTAATAAAATTTATTTGCCATGCTGTATCCGGCTGAGTAGAATATACAACCCTCAATTCTTACCGAGGTATCGTAAAAGGCGACTAAGGAAAGTCGATCCGCCGTGTGGTATCCTGCTGAGTAGAATAGGCCACCCTCATTTCTTAGCCAGATGTCGCAAAAAGGCGACTAAGGTAAGTTGACGTCAGGCCGGTCGTAAAATACGTAACCGAATTATGAACAACATATTTGTAACATCGTGCTAACTCCACTTAGAGTAGGATTAAAGTCTTTAAGAAAATGATATATTAAAACAGGTAAAAAAACACTTGTTTTAAACACTATTTCTATAATAATTGCGCCTTTCTAACACCTTGGGATTTCAACCTCTATCAGTTAATTCAGTCTTTCGTTCACTCCATTAAACTTTTTTTTAGATTTCTTTATTTTGTAAATAATTTAAGGCATTAATTTGCGAAGTTTCATAATACAAAAATAATGACAATATTATTTTACGGAAATGGCAGATTAGAAAAAAAATTATAATTTATCCATAACATTAAGCCATATTTTTTATGTAAGCTGTATATACGATAGTCGTTAAAAATGTTTTTCCACTATTGCTCGTTCATGGATAGACAATTTTAATCATTCGATTACTTGTATATGGAAATTATAATTGAATTACCAAATCTAACGATGATTACGCCGTGATTATTTTAAAATAAATGCCAGACAAAGACACCAAGTTACGCGCGATTAATGTCAACGATGTTCATTTATTTTCGACTCATTCGGTGTACAGCAATGACAATACAGAATGTTTATGATCATTTTATGGAACGTTTTATGATCACCACGTGCGTGTGCGATCATGACATATTCTCGATTCGTCATTCCCCACTAGCTACTTCAACCGAAATCATGCTCTTTGTTAGATTAAATTATAAGATGACAGCGGGTTTTTCAACAATAATTATTTTAAAAACAGTATACACCAGGCGAGCTGTGATAGCCCAGCGGTGAGACCGTGCGACTCTTTCAAGGGTAACACGAGTTCAAACCCGGGCAGGCACCAATGAGTTTTTCTATTAAAACTCATGTGTCTAATTGATTATTGCAATTTATCACAAGCTTTTTCGGTGAAATAAAACATCGTGAGGAAACCTGCATATCTCTATAGAATTCTGGAGATATGTGTAACCTACCAATCCGCATTGGAGCAGCGTGGTAGGTCTTAGCTCCAACACTTCTCTCCAGATACGGAGAGAGGAGGCCTATTCCCAGCAGTGGAATTGTAACAGCCCGCTTCTATACGTTGGTACGACATTAATTTTAATTCCAGGTATCTAAAATTTATTTAAAATACATAAGAGCAGACTAAAGGCACATGATCATCTAGTTGGTACTACGTTGTGATTTTAACAACTCAAATTCTTTCAGAGCGTCAGAGGTCTTATATCTATCAAACAGAAAGAGTCAAATAAAAAACTTAGATAAAATAAAATAATATTATTATATTCTTCACATTATGCTTTAATAAATTGTTTAAATATGCTTTAATATGAGACGCATTCAGACTACATTCTAATTATATTTCAGTTTGTCCTTCAAAAAGCTTTGATTATGAAACATTATTGTAATAACTTTCATACAAAGATATCAAGTAATATATAAAATATGTATACATATTATAAAACAAAGTCCCCAAAAGCTGTATGTGACCGATTTTCGTAAATCTACTGAACTAATTTTTGTACGGTTTATGTTAAAAAATACTGCAATTCTTGAGGAAGATTTAAGTTAATAGTGCATTACGGTTAAACGCCCGCGAGGTCAAAATTTACGCGGGAAAATTTTGTGGAATTTTGATTTCCTCGCACGACGTCGCGAACACAGCTAGTTATTGTTAAATTGCCTTTTTAGTTCATTTTAACGAAAAGTCAGAAAACAATTTTACGTAACATCGCTTATAACTTGCGCTATCAATATAGAAACAAAATATCGTAAACTCTCACATAAAAAAGTCAGTGTGAATATTCTTGCAGTTCGTAAATTTTACGACGTTTTGCGTCTCAACATTTACAAGTATTCCTTGCGCACGAATGTACAAGGAATAAACTTTATGATGACGCCCAACCCTTTGTTGACGATGGTTTTTACGATATGTGCTGATTTTGCCGACAATTCTGATAAAAAGCCATCTTTGTAACGCACGGAAAATTTTGTGGGCATGGCGCAATTCTTCTCGCCAAGACAACAGCCAACACCACATCACAAATTAGCCCAGCACATGACACCTTAGTTTAGCTTACAACTCAGATATAAGCATCTAATAGCCTGTCGAGTCTCAGCAACTGACTGGCTTTTCTTCTTCTCGTTGGCGAGCTGTTTTCCGCACTTACGTCTCATTTTGGCGACCATTGTGCGTGAGGGTAAAAGGGCTGGTTACTTTAACCAACCCAGCTTCTTCCAGAAGCCGAGAGCCCTATGTGAGATACTCAAGGCTTCTTGTAGTGTCGGTGAGCCGAAGATGTTCAGCCGATATTCTGCCACCTCCGTGCAATGCAGCATGACGAGAGATGGTGCTTCTGGTTCCCTGATGCATCCTCTGCAAATTGCTTTGTCGGTCAAACCTATTTGAAATAAGTGTTCATTTAACAGACAATGCCACGTGATAATACTTATCATTCTTCGCAAGTCTGGTCTGTTCATGCGAAGAAGATTGTTAGTCAAACGAGGATTCAGGGTCAAAATTGCTTCCCTGGGTTGCCTACAGTCAGTCAGGTTTGTGCACAGTGTATTGTGTGTTTCGATGGTCGTCTCTCTAAGTCGTGATCTTAGTAGGCTAAAGGGAAATGAAAGAAGCACTCACAGTCTTGATGTTCTTCTTGTTAATAAATAACACGTGTTGGTCATTGCAGAAGTGAGTAGCTATTAGCAATGCTACCCGCTTTCATTCAAACCACTACCGCCTTACCAGAAAGTCATGCGTCAAACCTCGAACATGCATTCTACTAATACAGTCAAGGGTACAACCTTGCATTACATAGTATCAACTTAAGCGTTAAAATACCCTCAATAATATAATATGTTTTTCACACTGTTACCGAAAGAAAAACGGGTTTTTTTCCTTTATGTTAGCCCGGTGTTTATAAGTGGAATAATAATAATTGATATAATAATTGCTTTTATAATGTATGGCTGAATAAATAAGAAATCTACAATTCTGTGTTCAAAATTGTCGATTATTAAAAGCAAAGTTGCGTTTCTAAAGATATTGTAAATAAGGAAACACATTAGAACAGAAATTTCTTCGAAATTCGAAGATATCCATTCACATCTACTACCAAATGGACAATAAACGATCGCTATAACGTGGACGCATAAGCTGAAAGTCGCTGGCGAGTCGATGAAATAAAAACTCTAAAATTCTGTGTCCAAAAAGTGGAATACATAATCAAACAAAAACAGTGTTCCTACAACCAAGTCCCCTCCGATAAACACACTAAGCGACAAACGAGTAATATAAAAATGGCCGCTTTCAACGAATAAGCGTTACCATAAAAAAGGTTTTCAGTGAGCAAGTGAATCATAATTTATGAATTCCGGTGTCCGAGGGACGGAGGAGATTTACGCGGGGTCGGTGTGTCGGTTCCCGGACTAGAACCCGTGAAGAGTTAAGCACGAATAGACACGACTGAAATACAATATAATAGCACATCGCCGTATACTAAGCAAGTCAAGTCAAAGCCTCAGCCAAAGTCTTGCAGCCCCAGTGATGCTTCCGATACGCCAAAATAAAACGGAAGTGACGCCGTGGCGCCATATTTTCGGTAATCTACAGCTAACAGAGCGGAGGCATCAACATGAGTCGTAGCCAGCTATTTCTGGATGTATTTTGATACAGTAAAAGTGTATAATTCGTAACTTTGATTTTATTGAATTTTAGTTTATTAATTTTACATAAACACTAGCTTTTAAACGCAACTTCGTTCGCGTGGACTGCAGTCTTATTATTTGAGTTAACCGTAATACTTATATTAATTATCGTTAAAGCGGGTTAACCTAGACATATGCTGTCACGGACTTTTATTTAGATCTTTTAGAGGGGAACAATCTTGTGGTACATGATTATTGAATAACTTTCACCGTTTACTTAGCGCACGCAAGGAAAGCTTTAAATTTTGCCGTTTTCACAATATTTCTTATTGCTGCTACACTCCTATTCATCTTAGCTTGATTTTATATAGTCTATAGCCTTCCTCGATAAATCGGGCTATCGTACACTCAATGAATTTTTCAATTCGGTCCAGTAGTTTCTGAGATAAGTGCGTTCAAACAATCAATCAAACAAACAATTTCTTTATATATTAATATTAGTGTAGATAACGTAACACAGTTTACCTGCGTATGTTCCTTACTGCAATAACAGATGGCGCCACTAGTATTTAACTCCACGCTATAGTGATGCTTTTATACTTATATAAGAAGTCTCTATACAAAACGTTCACTTATTAATTTCTTTGGTTTTAAGTGCATCCTGCTGGTCCCCTAGCGGTGAGACCGTGCGACTCTCTAGAGACGACATACGTTCAAACCTCGGGCAGGCAGCAATGAGTTTTTCTATTAAAACTTATGTGTCTAATTGATAATTGCAATTTATCACACGCTTTTCGGTGAAGAAAAACATCGTGAGGAAACCTGCATATCTCTAGAGAATTCTAGAGATATGTGTAACCTACCAATCCGCATTGGAGCAGCGTGGTAGGTCTTAGCTCCAATCCTTCTCTCCAATAACGGAGAGAGGAGGCCTTAGCCCAGCAGTGTGCATAGTAACAGGCTGTTACTACTGCTGGTCCACTAAACCTAAGCGAAATCAAACGGTGCATATTCCGGCAAATCCATACTTGAAATGCTGTAAATGACCAGTCCACGATACTCTCTGTAGAAGTGACAATAAAGCTACTGTCCTGTTATTTGTATGTATCCTTTTTCCCATCCGTACGTCCATCCGGTTCAACGTGTTAAAAATAGTCATATTCAAATTTCAAATTCAAATTCAAAATATTCTTTATTCAAGTAAACTTCTAAACAAGTGCTTTTGAATCGTCAACATCTACTGCTGGTTCGGAAAGCTGTCCCTACCGAGAAGCACCAGCAAGAAACTTGGCGGATGCTCTTTTCAAACAATAATTCTTATCACTAGTTACATATAGTTATTAATGTCTTGTACTGAGTTGAAGAGAAGCTATATCCACGTATTCTAATCGTCTAGGTAATCTTCAATAGTATAATAGGCTTTATGAATAAGCCTTTTTTAAATAGTATTTGTAAACTGCTGTAATGGTAAAGTTAAAGTAGATGTGGAATTTTATTTTGAATCTTATAACCAAACCCGTAAACGAATTACGAACTTTTGCAAGGCGCAAAGCAGGAACCGCAAGCTTATGTCGTTTCCTACTTAGTCTATTATATACATCGCCAACCCTTTTATAATTACTTATATTAATCCAATTTATTTTTCTTGAATACAAAACAAATGATATCAAAATTAGTATGCGACCTCTAAACCTTTATGACTCTATAGTGGATTGTCGTTAATGAAACATAAGGGGTGTGCACCATCCCTCGATGTATCCCTTGTACATCCTATCCGGGGTTAGGCTGCAAATACAGATATACCCGCTAATCGTTGCTGGAACTCCTTGTGGAAAAAAATTTGACTTTTATTTACTAGGTAATCTTTATATTTATTTCGATATGGATACTTTCCGGTATAATGATGAATACCTACATTTTTGTTCACGCTTGGCTTGCTTCACATGTTGTTCATGATTTGGCTATAAATTTTACGACCGGCATCCTGTCTGATAAGGGTGGTCTATTCTACTCAGCCGGATACCTCACAGCGGATACGATGTAATTTATAAAGCTATATGTTTTTAAGCTCTAAGAGCTGTGATAGCCCAGCGATGAGACCGTGCGACTCTTTCGAGGGGGTCACGTGTTCAAACCCTGGGCAGGCACCAATGAGTTTTTCTATTAAAACTCATGTGTCTAATTGATAATTGCAATTTATCACACGGTCGGTAAAGGAAAACATCGTGAGGAAACCTGCACATCTCTAGAGATTTCTGGAGATATTTGTAACCTACCAATCCACATTTGAGCAGCGTGGTAGGTCTTAGCTTCAACCCTTCTCTCCAGAAACGGAGAGAGGAGGCCTATTCCCAGCAGTGGGATTGTCATAGGCCGCTACTTTACTTTTTTTTACTTTATGTTTTTAAGAAAACAAATTTGTTTTATTAAAAACACAATTATTAAGTATGATATTATGAAAATATAATAATATGTAAGTTAGAGTAAGACTCAATATAATAGAATATATAAAAGATAAAGAGGATTGTAGGGGACATAATAAAAGAGCGAAGTGCATGAATCTAACGAGGATGATCTCAAAGCTATACTAAAATGCAACTCATTAGAATGACGTGTTCATTAAGAAACGCATCTTAATAGGGGATTCACCCCATTACCGATGATAATTTATCAAGCCATCATTAATCTTTAAAGCTTGATCAAGACGTCGACTTCACTCGTTGTAATATCTACACTTATTATAAAACAAAGTCCCAAAAAGCTGTCTGTCTGTATGTAATCGATTTTCTCGAAATCTACTGAACGGTTTTTCTACGGTTTTCACCATAAGATAGTGGAATACTTCCGAATGGTTTAGGTCAATAGTGCACATCGGTATTGTGTAAATTGTGTTGAAGAGACGTGATCTCTTGTTGTTAAAAAAAAACTTGCTTGCTGGAAGCTTTAGTCGCATGCGCTGCGTAAACCAGCAGAGATACGCTAAAGTAATGTACTAGAGAATTGTAGATCTATAAATATACTACAAAAAAGTTTGGGACAGAATTTTGTCTCTTCTTCTTCATAGGGTGCCATCTTCTTACGAAGTTCGGCGATCATTAGGGTAATCTGAACTTTTGATACCGCGACTCGAAATAAAGAACGGGTGCTTTTGCCAAACTACTGGCGAAGCATGTCTCTATCTCTTTAATTTAATGAATTTACTAAATTCTATATTTCAAATTCCACGCGGGCGAAGCTGCAGGCACAGCTAGTTGTAATATAGAACTGTTACAAATTGTAATTAACTCTTGACTCCCCTCTATCTATTTATCTGCTTCTATTGGAATTGAAACTAACATCTTCGTCCAAACAAAAAAATACAGCGTATAGAATACTGTAAAGGCCAGTTTAAACCAAGCTAACATAGATCTACAGCTGGATCAAGAGCATTCATCATCGATCCTTTAGTGCCAACGGAACATCTTTCTTAGCATTTATCCAAAATATCAACGATCAAGAATGAGAATCAAGAAATATAATTTTTGTACAAGCTCGTCTCATGTAAATGAGCTTTAAGAAATCTCATAGTTTCGCAGCTAGCAAATAAAAATATTCATATTCAAAATATTCGCTATTCAAGTAACTCGTAAACAAGTTGATTGTGATCGTCGACTCAACTGGTTCGGAAAGTTGACCTTACTTCCCGTAGACCGTTTGGAATTGAAAGTCAAATTTAAATTCAAATTCTTATATTCTTTGTTCAATTAAACTTGTAAACAAATGTTTTGAATCGTCAATTCTACTACTGGTTCGGAAAGCTATTCCTACTGAGAAGAGCCAGCAAGAAATTCAGCGGTTGCTCTTATCAAAATAATTCTTATAAATAGTCACATTTAGTCATTACTATCTTGTTCAGGGTCTAAAAATAGATATTTCCACGAATTTTATCATCTGTTATTCTTAACAGTATAGTAAATAGGCTTCTGTACAAGCCTCCCTTTAACAGTTTTTTAAACTGATATTACATCAGGTAAGTATTTTAATAATATGCTCTATGATAAAGTTATATAAATAACTAAAAAAATATATGGAACACTTACACACACGGTCGTCCATCCCCAAAATAAGTAACTTATACTTGTGTTGTGGGTGACGGACAACTGGTATATATATACATATATATCCAAATACAAATAGTAAATATATACACTTAAATACAAACATACACCCAGGCTCGAAGAACCAACAAATTATTAATAAAAAATAATGGCTCTCGGCGGGAATCGAACCCGCGACCCGCGATTAATGCGGTTCTTTTTGTCATTTAGTACAATCTCGTAAGAAGTATATTGAGTGTAGAAATCCAGATATGCCCCTCAATAAAAGATGCAAGTAGCGTGTACAAATTGATAGATCGCCCTCTCGAGTACTCCCCAGTGAAAAATTTTAACTCGCAGATAGATCGTGGACAATTTTCAACGACGTTCATTTTATCAGATGATGTAATCAGTTTCCAAATAGTACGCACTAAAAGACTAGAGAAAGAAAAATATACATAATAATTAATTTTATAAAGACTTCAAACGGATTATTTATGGACGGATGAAATAAAAAAAAACAAAAGTAATCATTATGCTCCTGCCCTCCCACCACCACCACCCATCCCATTCTAAGTAGGGTCGGCACAACATGTATTAAACATGTTGTAACATGATTTGGCTAGGTATTTTACGACCGGCAGCCTGCCTGACGTCAACTTAACTTAGTCGCCTTTTACGACATCTCGGTAAGAAATGAGAGTGGTCTATTCTACTCAGCTGAATACCACACGGCTGAAAAAAAAACAAAAGTAATGAAAATATTATTTCGCTATCCACGTGATAAAATTATCGCGCATTATAGAAAAATATTCTTTTCATAACTTTGTATTATGGACTTCCGCAAAGTAACTAATTCTATAAATCTTCGATCAAATATAACTTTTAAGTATATACTTATTCCTTATATATATATACGTACATATATATACTAGTTGGTTTCGACCGTTAGACGATAAGAATTCAAGAATATAGCTACTCTTCAACCCTGTACAAGACATAAATAACTATATGTAACTATAACAACTACTATAATCTATCTATACTTATTATAAAATAAAGTCCCCAAAGCTGTCTGTATGTAATCGATTTTCTCAAAATCTACTGAACGGATTTCAATTGCAATTGTGCAAAGTGCAATTCCTCCGATAGGTTTAGTTTAATAGTATATAACGATTTTATGTAAATTGAGTTGAAGAGGTCGTTTTACGTCAATTTTTAGTGAGGGAAGTATCAAACAGGTGTCGATTGTAGTTTAGAGGGGGGAATAGGTATAAAACGCTTTTTAGTCTCGCTTAGTAGTCGCCTGCCGACACTCCAACGACTATAACATGCTAAACACTGAATTTCACGCGGGCGAAGCCGTACGTATTTCTAGTAAGTACTAACAATAAGAATTATTCTTTGAAAAGAGCAACCACCGAGTTACTTGCTGGTTCTTCTCGGTAGGGACAGCTTTCCGAACCAGCAGTAGATGTTGACGATTCAAAAGCACTTGTTTACGAGTTTACTCGAATGAAGAATATTTTAAATTTTGAATTTTTTGTATTAAATAACATAATTTAAATTTATTATGGTTGAATTTAGACCACTGGCCGACCACTAGTATAACGTTGTTTCGCTCAAGATGTGCTTAATACAGAGCCGTAGGTCAGCTTATAATTACAATAAATCTAGTAGACACGAGTTACGGTAATCACGAGGTTATGCAAATTGTGGGCAGTGCGCCAATTATCATAAATTGTGTGTATCCAGTACTGCTGAATTAACAGGAAATGTGCCATGATGAACATAATATGTAGTAAAGTAATTCATAAAATTTGATGTTACTTACTAAAGTAATAATAAAATTATTTTGCTATAATCCGCGATACAGTAAATAGAAAATATATATAGTGTTAAATGTATAGTGGACTATCCGTTTTTTCATACCAGATACATGCAGGATTCGTAAAAACATATGCACAAACCTCCACCACTTCCACCACAATACACAAGCAAGCTTTGCGATTTTGTCATGAAGTCTATCTCCTGACGATTCTTCGGTTGCGGGGCGAAACGATTGTTGAGTTTGTGATAGTGAATGTGTGTAGTGCTTGTGTATTGTGATGGAAGTGGTGGAGGTTTGTGCATGTGTTTTTACGAATCCTGCATATATCGGGTATGAAAAAACGGATAGTCCACTATACATTTAACACTATATATATTTTCTATTTACTGTATCGCGGATTATAGCAAAATAATTTTATTATTACTTTTGTATTATGGATCTCTGCAAAGTAACGCCTAATTCTATAAATTATTTGATGTTACTTTGTCGAGTTCCATAATTATATCTATCTATACTTCTTACGAAACGTCCTCAAAAGCTGTATGTGGTTCATGGTCTTAAAATATACTGAACGAATTTTTATACGGTTTTTACTAAAATATAGTGCCATTCTTTCGGAATGTTTTAGGTTAATATGTTTTATGTGAATTGCTTAAAAACTCGCCTGTTGCTTTAGTCTTATGTGTCGCGTAAACCAACAGAGAAACACTAAAGTAATGTTTAGTACATTCATCACAAGTCACAATAACATCTTACGATTAAGTCGCAATAACTACTTTTATGTTCAAAAGTTTGTGACACTGATTTCCATGCGTACGAAATGCACCTATAAATCTACCTTTCTTCCCGCACTAAGCAATCATACTGTGGCTTATAACTCAAATAATAAAATTCTATTACACGACTAGCAGCCTAACTTCCATACAACATAATTTCATAAAACAACGATAAAATCTCCTACTCTCTGAAAATACTTCTCAAGACGAATACCTATTGGTGACGTGAGAATAAAATAACTATAGAACATTCATAGTAGTCAATACTCGCATTTACGTAGTTCAGTATTAAATATGACGCTATAAGAATCAATTTATGCACCGTTCTGTAGGATAACAATATTTTAAAGTTTTCTCGTAAAGTCCAGCGCTTGTCGAAATCGCATGTCAATATGTGTGGACTCGGCTTTATAGCATTTATTATAAATTAAAATAATAATAAGTTATTTAATAACAAAATCTTGTAACAAAATTTCATCCCTATTGTTAACCGTTGAGGATTTCCTTTGTCTGGAGCCAACACTGTCAATCAGGTCAAGCTTATTATAAACATGCATTGTCATCGGGACTGGACCAGTATGTAAAATTCAATCGGACACCGTGGGGTGGGTCTATTTAACTTGCAAATTAAATAAAAGCTTACAATAATTTATCTGAGTACACTGTTTACGAGTAAAACATATAAAACATAATCGAGCGTATTTTAAACGTGTAAGTTGCGGCGTACAAAATAGCATATAACGTATAGCGTCTTTCTATTACTATATAGGTAACTAATAAAGTAGGTAGGTATCACTTATTTTTATTATTAAAATAATAAAAATAAGTAAACTTAACAGCACTAGACAAAGTAAATTAAATTAAGTTTTAATTTTTAGTCTTAGGAAAATATTCCTTATCCTCCGCCAGGTGAGACGAATTTTATCAGAAATATCAGTCATTACATGCTATTTTCATTCACCGCGATCTATTTAACATCTTATTTATTGCTTTAAAATTGTTTATAATAGTTTCTTCTAAGACTATCCGTATAGTTATGCCTATCATAGTAACCCCAATATTCAGTAACAATTGGAGCCATAACTGAACTATTCCTCTTTTACTGTTTACGCGCAATAAAATATTCCTTTACACGTCGCGATGGCGTCGGGAAAGATATAAATCGATCACATACACTTAAGATTCATGGCGTTATTGCTTATTTATCGCTAATGTTGTTTGGGGCCTACATTATTCCAATATGTATAAAATTACGTAAGGCTACCCTTAATTTGCACTTGCATAATTGATCATGGACAGGAATCATATTTAACTCACATGTTCCACTCCATCTGGTCATTGCCGAGCACTCGACACTCGAAACTGTGTCCGGTGAGTTCAATTTCGAAAAAGCGAGTGATGAACCCAACCCAAGGCACCGTTCAATAAGACTCGACATATTTTACGTATAGAAACCGGCTATATTCACGTCGTATTTTATAACTCCCGTCGGGTAAAGAGCTCATGAATAACTGCCCCGTATGGGCTCAAAACTAGTCGGGCTAAGCAGATAAAATAAGATGTGAGCCGGCATCTATACATTAACTATGAATACTATTCACGATAGTTTCAATTTAACAAAATCGAATAGAAGATGTTGCCAGGTATAATAATGTCCATACATATAAAGCCTTTAGCCAGCCTTCGGGTAATTACTCGAGATCTGTTCGTCGAAAATCCCTCAGTGCCTAAAAAACAAAAAATAATGACCAAAAATAGATGAAAAAATTTGCATAATATGTCATATGGATCGGGAACTTTACCTCAAATAATGAGCACCATGAAGGTCAGGGGTCAAATGGGTCTTAAAAAGACATATACTTGTCCCTGTGCCATCAATATAGAGTTGAAGTGAAGGAAGATCGAAAATGAATGGGCGGGGCTAATATTTAAAAGAAAACCGATGGATTTTAAGGTCTCAAGGGATAGTGCCCACTTCACACCATAAAACGCAATATTGGTAACGCTTTGAAAGCTTTAGTAGTAAACAGAAAAGTGACAATAGAAAATAATGCAATGGAATTTTCATCAGTTTCTATTGTAATATCAACTAATAAATCAAGATCTGTATAATTTATAGAATCAGGCGTTACTTTTCGAAATTCCATAACACAGAAGTTATGATAGAATTATTTTGCTATAATCCGCGTTTTTTAAGAGAATTTATGTAATCTTAATTTAAGAAACAGGCAACGTTCACATACCTTATGCATGCATGTATATTTGAATGAATCGTAATGATGAATGCATGCATTATGCATGACGATTTTATCGTGAAGCCTATCCTCCTGATGATGCATTTACGGGGCGAAACGATCATTGAGATTTTCGTAGTGATTGTATGTAGTGCTTGTGTAGAGTTTTGCTGATGGCGGTATTTTTGCGATACGTGTGGTGACTGGTTCTGTATGTTTTAGCTATAAACGTTGCCCCTTTCATAAAATTAACATTACATAGAATCTTTTAGCAAACGCGGATCACAGCATAATTCTATCACAGCATAGTACTATGGAATAACGCAATGTGGCGTTCTTTGCTTCTATAAATTATTTTTCTATATATAAAACAGTTTATATCCACCCTGATCTCATTTCCGTGAACTTATTTCACCATCCCCCATGTAAAACGTGCAAAAAAGTAGAATAAAAGTTTAATTGACGAGATTTATCTCTTTGTGTTCGCAATAATGTCCTCATACAACTTTTAATAGACCCAAATCGAGTTTTATTAATTTCCGCCGCCCGCCCTCGGGTACGCGAATACCAATAACCAACGCCCAATTATGTACTCCTAAAAAATATACAACATCAATTTCGTTAAGAAGCGATCGAACTTTTAAAGTTAATCTATGCCGGCGCCCGGCTGTTCCTCAGAAATTCAATTTATAAACAAGTTAGCGTCTCGTTAAAATTCTTCCGATGTAATAAGCCAACTTGGCTTAGGGTTAGCGATTTTCCAAAAATTCGCCTCGTAAAAATTGTTTCGAGTTAGACGTTCACGTTTTTTATTATGACAAGATTTCGTCAAAGTATTTTTTATCTTTCTTTTAACTCTTTAAGAGCTTCATTATACCTTTAAACTTTTATTTTAACTGTAACTAGTCCTTTTCCAAGCTGTGATAGCCCAGCGGTGAGACCGTGCGACTCTTTCGAGTAGAACACGAGTTCAAACCCGGATAGGCACCAATGAGTTTTTCTATTAAAACTCATGTGTCTAATTGATAATTGCAATTAATCACACGCTTTTCGGTGAAGGAAAACATCGTGAGGAAACCTGCATGTTTCTAGAGAATTCTGGAGATATGTGTAACCTACCAATCCGTATTGAAGCAGCATGGTAGGTCTTAGGTCCAACCCTTCTCTCTAAAAACGGAGAGAGGAGGCCTATTCCCAGCAGTGGGATTGTAACAGGCCGCTACTTTAGTCCTTTTAAATGAATAAAATATGTTCATATTATTAATTAATCGCAGATTGCTGCGGGTAGACTTTAATGTGTTTTCAAAGGAAACAAGGAAAGGATATTAAATGAATCCACTGATCATTTGTACATAATAGATAACTTTGGCAAACTTCAATCTTCTTAAATATCGGTTAAAAAAATGTATTTTTGAAAAAGAATATATATTTGAGATCTACATTTGTTTGTAATGGTCGAATGTTAAAAAAACAGGAGAAGACAATAACGTTGTTGTTTCCTCTCCCTTGAGCTTTAAGGTTATTTTTGTCGTTTCGTGTGTCGTAATAGGGTAAGGTCATTGATCTCTATAATAGTGTTTATTTTTTCAAAAACGTAAAATAATTGGTGTAGTTAAAATATTTCTCTGAATTAGCTTGTTTTATGGAGGGTTTAGAGGTAACTAAAATTAAAATTAATGTCGTTTCGGTACCACCCTGTATATTACGGATCTGCTTATCTTGCTTAATGGACTGAAGTTTAAAAAACAATTTAAATATACTAATCATGTCGAATATCAAGATAAGGATAAAAAAACTCCTTTAAGATATACCGACTCGTACACCACCGAAGTATTCCTGTAGTATTAACCCTGTGCTGTTTCGTCTTGTTAAGATATTTGTTAAATTTTGGCGATGTTCCCGACGTTCGCGAAACTCGGAGCTATTAAAGTTGGCCTTATTTACAGAGTATCGATTAGATACAGAGTAGATACAGAGTATCGATTTCCATAAGATACGGAAACCAATTCTATTCAATCTGAATAGAATCGGTGAATACAGACTTTATTCGATTGCGATTAAATGTTGGAATTCCAATTTTTCGTCGGGATTATATTCAAAGAATAATCGCAAGTCGGGGAGTAATTTGAACCGTCATTATTATACTATTGAGATTAGACAAAATGCGTTTATTTAAATACTCTCCGATCTTGTACAAGATATCAATGACGAAATGCAACTAGTATAATAAATATATTTGAAAAAAACAAATTAGTTTCTTGCTGATTCTTCATGATTCTTCAACGAATTAATAAATATGATTTTTTTTTTTTTGTTATTAAAGCAAACAATCACTTTTTTATAATCATTCAATGATAAATTACCTAATTGATTTTACGAAAACTTGTTTATCCAAAAGTTGTCCGGAAGAGATTTCTGTAATAGATAAGATAAGCTTGCTATATAATGCAAAAAAATTCATTAATGTTATAATAAAGTTTGTCTAATAAATAATTAAACAGCATGTTCTAAAAATTAGGAACTGTATCTAGTTTTTTGGTTTGCGGCAACAAACGTACAGAATACAAAAGTAATAATAAAATTATTTTGCTATAATCCGCGATACAGTAAATAAAAAATATATATATTGTTAAATGAATAGTGGACTATCCGTATTTTTATACCCGATACGTGCAAGATTCGTAAAAACACATGCACAAACCTCCACCATTTCCACCACAATACACAAGTACTACACACGTACACTATCACAAACTCAACAATCGTTTCGCCCCTCAACCGAAGCATCATCAGGAGATAAACCCCACGACAAAATCGCAAAGCAATCGCTTTGCGATTTTGTGCGTGTGTTTTTACGAATCCTGCACGTATCGGGTATAAAAATACGGATAGTCCACTATACATTTAACACTTTATATTTTTTCTATTTACTGTATCGCGGATTATAGCAAAATAATTTTATTATTACTTTTGTATTATGGATCTCCGCAAAGTAACGCCTAATTCTATAAATTAAACGTACAGAAGCTGAATTTTTACACGCATTTATTTATATCAGAATCGAAATTACAATGCTTGTTCCAATCAAACGAGTATTGGTAATAATTTCGAGCGACCAGATCCATTATGGGCAAATTACAGTGAAAGCAACACTCCGAAAAAGGAGAGCTTTCTCTGGATAATATGGACGGTGATTATATTTATTGTTACTGACAGTAATGAACATTCGGCTATATCGCAATGAGGCCATTATTTTTATTACAACATGACAATTATGTTTTAATTATAATTTTTGTTTTTTATTAATATTGTATACAGATCCACAATCATTTTTTTTTCGAACTGACTGTATGCTGTTAGCCTAATGGCTTTTACAGCGTCACCGGGCGGGACGGGCGAGCGCAGAAGCATCGTAGAGGTTGCGAAATGCAGAGATTAGAGCGCAAAGGCTCTACTTAAGTCGGGAAACGTCGTCTTAAGGGTGCCTCCTGTGAGGTCGGACCACGGCTTAGGGCGACGCGTAGTGGAGGGTTCATGGTATGACTTAGATTAGTCATTGCGGCGTCGGAAGTGTGGCGAGAAGCCACGACCGACCGACGTCAGAAAACTGGGACCTCGTCTTCGCCGGCGAAGACGCTGTGTGATTGTATTACGTGTTTCTGTGTTGGCGATCGTTATTTAATCGTCAGGGTCATACAGGACGCTTTTTGGACGCCTATATTTTCGATGGTCGATCTAGTCATTATATTTTTTCTCTCTCTCTCTCTACTTCACTTCAATAGGGTCTATTCTAGATATTTTGACGTCACACAATGCCATTTAAATCAGCTTCCTATGAACTTTATATCATATGTTTGCTTTTTAAAGGGTCATAAAGCGCTCCCTTCTATGTGCTGGATTGACCTTAAATACTTTGAAGCCCAATTTCCAAAGTTTGTTTACAGATTTCTTACTTTCTTATTAGATCTTCTAAATCTAGAATAATCTTACAGTGCTATCAGATATTGGTATCATCCAATTAGTCATAAAATTAGAACATTGCTCAAATATGCGTACGGTCATCCTCAATTATAATAAGAAAATAAAATTTTAAAGAACTGACCGCATACTTACTTGCCTTGCCTATGTAAATCGTAATTGTATAAGATGTACCAAAGAAATAGCATTATAATAAGCATTATATATATAAGTTCCGTCTCTTGGATCAAATAATATAACGGAAAAAAATTGTTGCAAAAATGTTATAGCAAATCAGCTGTCATAACGATCTTAAGCGATGTCTATACTAAGATACTTATTGCACTCCTCCTTGCTGTTTTGGTATGCACTTAAACCCTCAAAAGTTATTTGACAGACAATCACTGCTATAATAAAAAAAAGAGCTACACAAATAGGGGACCTTTACAACATGGTAACTTGTATACATGAAATGCAACATACATTCTAAATCCAATTTATAATGTCAAATCAAGTTTGATTCTTAATTCTCGGATGTACTCGTAATAGTCATGACGGCATATCAAAATTGTTGCCTGATTTAGACACAGCCTTATACTGACTAATGCATATGACTTTATTTTGGTATACTTATATGGTAGAATAGAAATCGTTTAGGTAAAAGGCGTGGTGAGACCAAATATATCTTTGATTTATCTTTCGTTTAGCTACGATTCTTTGTTCTATCTTATGTACACGGCAAACTATAAGAAAGGTTCAATTCCCATAGTAGACGATGACAACATGCTTGTAGTATAGAAAAAAGACCAAAGTATTTTAAATATCGGTCGTACCAAGTATGAAGGAATACCAAATCGACGAATTCCGCACCCAATTTTCCTATATAAATAAAATAATATGCTGAACGCAGTTCACGCCTCCATGACGTAGAGTTGACAAAGGACCTCGGATAGATTCGAAACTAGGTAAATCCGAAATCAAAACGTATAGGCGGTTTCTATACATGATTTATATACAACTAGCAATGCCCCGCGGTTTCATCCGCGTCCATACCGATCTCGTGGTAGTGAAAAGTCTACCAAGTCGGACTATATATTTATTTGTAGATTTTTTAATTATGAAAAATGAGTATCATTAGTACTCTCGGAATAAGAGCTAACTCACCAAATGCAGGCCCTGCTATAACGGTCGCTACAATGAATTTGTTATGACATTATTTTCTTTCGATTTACATTCTTAAATTCGTATTATCTTTTGATTGGGATGTCGGATTTTAATAATTTAAAAAGTATTTTACAGGTATTGAAACAGTTTTTAATAAAATATCATTTAATGGGATAAGGATATAAAGAGATATGAATAAAATAGTTTGATTATTGTCGGCACTTTTATCAACTTTAACAATGTAGAAAAGTAGTTATACTGGCAAAACTATAATAGTTAGACCATATGATATCGCAGACTTTGTTGTAGATATTGATACGTTATATAATAATGTACAACTATTTTTTATTTTTTTCTATCATCAATAGTTTCCGCAACGCACGCGACGAAAGATTTTTATGACTAAATTTTTCACACCTTGGTACAAATTTATTAGGGATCCCTATGTTGTTTTTGAAAATGTAATATAGCCTATGTTGCTCAGTAAAGAAGTAGCTTTCCAATGGTGAAGGAATTTTTGTAATCCGTTTAATAAATAAATTCGTTGTTCGTGTGTAGTGCTTGTGTGGTATGTTATTGGTGGCGGCGTTTTGTGATATGTGCGGTAACTAATCCTGCATCTATCAGGTATGTGATCGTTGCCTGCTTCCTGCACTTAGCATAACATAGATTCTCTTAACAAACGCAGATTATAGCAAAATTTTATCATAACTTCTGTACTATGGAATTCCACAAAGTAACGCCTGCTTCTATAAATTATACTATAGAACTACTAATTCTACCCTAGTCTTGACGTACTTTAATAAAACTTTCAACGCTAGAAATGTCAACACAAGAAAACCAATATTCAAAATATCATCCAAGTACGTTGCGCCCTTTATGCATGCAACGTACGTGAACGGGTTAAATTTTTGTGGTGCAATATCCAGGAGAATGCGGGATCGAATACCGCGATGTGGGAATTATTTTTTGCTCTACAGTTACCTCGAATATGCGTTCCATTATTCAATATAAACGGACGCCCGTATGGGCTTTGTTTGGAATTAAACTGGTGTATATCAAAGTTTGATAAGCAAACTTTTCATAAATTCACAAATACGGGTTCAAATACGACGTTTATAATGAAGATTAATCATAAGAACGCTTTCAATTTTAACAAAAATATACCAAAAAAATACTACTCAAAACAAACTATATGTTGAATGCTGTGACAGAGTTACGATGAGCACATTGCTATTCCTGACTAACAGCAACTCTGTTCTACCGAGCACCACCATCTTCTCAGGGGTTCTCTAAGCAGTGGCTGTTCTATCTGATTATGAATGCATCGAGAGCGCCAAATTAGCCTCCTCGGGCACCTTTTCCAAGTGGATGTCCGATTCGCTGTTCCCAAAAACCGTATGTCCCCGTTAGGGCGACTTGCGACAGACTTCGGGAGGACGCTTGGGACGCACGCGCTTACGAGGAATAGTCCACTCCACCGCCTCCTCCCGCTAAATAATAACCTTGCAGAAGGAGGGTATAGTGCTGATGATTTCTCACCCAAAACATGGAGAGCAGAGACAAATTATTACCACAGCATTATGTCATATAGAATAATGCTGTGGGGCAAAGCGGCCGATATAGAAAAGATTTTTGTTGCCCAAAAAAGAGCCATACGGGCTATCTATAATATGAAGCAACGTGAGTCCCTTCGCTAAAAGTTAAAAGAAATAGGCATACTGACTGTAGCATCACAATATATATATAGTAATATTCTATTTGTACGGAAAAATATAAGTACGTATAAAACAAAATTTGATGTATATCATAGACATACGAGAGGTCACAAACAGCTTGTTATTCAGGAATAACTGACTTAGCGACTCATTCGTTGGTCTCGGTATCCACTGCTACAATAAAATTTTGCATATTTAATTAATTATATTTTAATTATGTGTAAGAAATATGATTAAGTATACGTCAAGCATATTACAAAATTTCAGATTATTTGGATGACAAAAATACCCGGTCCGAAAATCCTTTTAACTTTTTAACGATACAATAATGTAAAATTGAAAATGCTTAAAAGATTGACCGCCGATAATCTTTCTGGTTCTTCTCAGTAAGAACAACATTCTGAACCAGTTGCAGCTTCATTAATCGTATTGATCCTTGAATATTCAGTAGTACTTATTCAAATAATGTTATGGGGTAAATGCGCGGACATTGAAAAAATTTTTGTGTTACAAAAAAGAGCCAACGTGGCATTTACAATTTAAATTCGCGCGATTCCCTGCGAGAGAAGTTCAAGGATACAGGTATTCTTACATTAGCTTCACAGTATATTTTTAGTAATTTAATTTTTGTACATAAGAATATAAATAATTATAAAAGGATTGGCGACGTATATAATAGACAAAGTAGGAACCGACATAAGATTGCGGTTCCTGCTTTGCGCCTTGCAAAAGTTCGTAATTCGTTTGTGGGTTTGGGTATAAGATTCTATAATAAAATTCCACAATCTACATTAACTTTACCTTTACAGCAGTTTAAAATTACTATTAAAAAAAGGCTAATTCAGAAAGCCTATTATACTATTGAGGATTATCTGGAAGATAAGAATGCGTGGATATAGCTTCTCTTCAACCCTGTACAAGACATTTATAACTATATGTAACTAGTGATAAGAATTATTGTTGGAAAAGAACAACCGCCGAGTTTCTTGCTGGTTCTTCTCGGTAGGAACAGCTTTCCGAACCAGCAGTAGATGTTGACGATTCAAAAGCACTTGTTTACAAGTTTACTTGAATAAAGAATATTTTGAATTGAATTTGAAAAAAATAAAGATTATTTTGATTTGATTTGATTTAAAATAGCAGTAAAAAGAAGCTCTTCCTACTTCAATATACACATACGAGTACACACTTTGAATTGCACAGATTTGTAAATGAATGAACTCAAAATTCCCATAATTTCCCTAATCATCCCCAGGCCGACGGTTGCCTGGTAACGTTATATTGAGTCGCGTAACGCTCCCCAAGGTGAGGTAACGTTAATTTTAACCATTCTAATGTCGATTTTATGATTCCGCGGATCGTCACGTAATTATAACCTTTTCTGTAATTGAAATGTATTGCTAATAGGTACGTCCGTCGACTTTATCAAAATTTATTTCTTGTAATTGAAATGTATTACTAACCGTACCTAACGTCTGTCGACTTTATCAAACTTGATCCTTTGCGATTTGCAAGTCCTTGAAAAACTTAAGTTTACCTTCTAAAATTGTATTGCCTGAATAAATTATATAGTTCTTGGGGTTAAAACAGATGGTGGATGGGATGGCTATAACGAGGGTGTTTAAATGCCTATAACCCTAAGGCGCTAGTCCTTCAGTTTAAAAAAAGTTATGTGGTAAATATTTCCTGTGATAGCCCAACGGTCACACCATGCAACTCTCTAGAGACGATAATGGGTTCAAACCCCTGCAGGCACCAATGAGTTTTTCTATTAAAACTTATGTGTGATAACTGAAATTTATCACCCGGTTTTCTAGTTTTTTTAATAATTTGTACCGGGATTTCATAGATTACATTGAAATAAAGGAGTACAATGTCTCTAACTCAAATAAGCGTAATTTTGAATTAGGTCACTTTAAAACTGAGCGTACTATGTATTTCCTATTTACTTTATCGCGCAGCATATAATAGGAAAATATTTTTATTATTATTTTTGATTCACTATCCTATTGCGGGTAAAACCCTCCTTTCTCAGTAGCAGATCAAGATTTGAGGGCATTAAGGCGTTTTAAGCCAAACAAAAATTTCAATACCAACTTATAAGTACAAACTACTTACTAAATATTGAAAAAAAAAAATTCAATATCTACTTATAAGTACTTCTCCTGCCTTTATCCCACTCACAAGTGGGGTCGGCACAACATATTTTAAATGTTTGTTGATAAACGTGTTGTTCAATGATTTGGCTAAATATTTGGCATCCGGCCGCCTGCCTGACGTCAACTTGCCTTAGTCGCCTTTTAAGACACCTCGGTACGAAATGAGGGTGGTCTATTCTACGTAGCCGGATACCATTCGGCGGATTATTATTTTTATGTAATTTTAATAAAATTATAAGCATACAAACAATAAACATCCTATCGTATAAATTGCTTAAAACACACATGCTGTTCGCACTAAAAGCCTTATTTATAGTTACCGTCGCAAAGGTTGTGGCGGTCCAAATAAATCCGACGTGAAAGGTGAAGGTAATAAACTCTTGCTCTTTGGTTAGCAATAAAAATAAATTAGTTAGGGGGTATTTGGAAACATTGCGTAACAAATAAGAAACATTCCCATTCGAACAGTGATACAGGATATAACAGGAATATATTGCCAGAAACTCTATCTTCAGACCTCGATAGGTAGAAGAAACTCATATAACAACAACAACGTAAAAAAAAACATTCTTTATAGTAGATTAATAACTAAACAACATTACTATTACTTCTAAAACAAGAAAAAAACAAAAAACATTAAAAAAACATTATACAATTAGCGGCCTTATCGCTAAGTCAGCGATCTCTTTCAGGCAACCATTGCAACCTCGGCGATGCTTCTGCGCTCGCCCTTCCCGTCCGGTGACGCTGTAAAAGCCATAAGGGCTAACAGCATACAGTGAGTTCGAAAAAAAAAACAGGCAACCATTTTATTACATTGAATATATGCAAACTTGCGAGGTAGGCAATAGGTGCGTTAGGAATATAAAAAAAAATACTTATACATTTATTTAAATACATTGACATCATTTTTGTGTATAAGAATATACATAATTATATATAAGATTGGCAAAGTATATAATAGACAAAGTAGGAACCGACATAGGCTTGCTGCTTTGCGCCTTGCAAAAGTACGTAAGTCGTTTATGAGTTTGGGTATAAGATTCTATAATCAAATTCCGCAATCAATTTTAGCTTTGTCATTACAGCAGTTTAAAAACACTTTTAAAAAAAGGCGAATACAGAATAGAACAGATACTATTGAGGATTACTTAGACGATAAGAATGCGTGGATATAGCTACTCTTCGACCCTGTAGAATAATAATAATAATAATAATAATAATATCTTTATTCACGAAAACTACATTTTCCACTTAAAATTACTTATATATCAATGGTATCGTGAAAAGGTCGTGGGACTCAGCTTCAGCTGCTTTTCAGCCCACGCCTTGTACGAATGCTGCCAACATTGTGTTTAAAAAATTAAATAAAAGAAAAAAACAAAATCTAAATCTAAATAGTGCATGAGCTGTTTAAAGGACATATTATCTCCTGCAAAGGACAAATCAGCGCGTACCCACTCTGAATATTAGTCACGTTCATAATTATAAAATATAAAAATGGAATTGTATAATCTAAAAAATAAAAAAAAATAAAATAAAATAACTAAATAAAAAAAAAAATAATAATAATAATAAAGGTTTTGTAAATATAATATAATATGCTGTCAAAAAGGTTAAAAATTTAAGTAAAATTAATATTTATTTAAAAAAGTTTGATTGCCTTCCAATTAGTTTCTAATTTTTGACAATCAAAAAGCCATTGTCTGCATAATAGTTTGAATCTGGAAACTGAATCAGACATCCGTATCGGAGGGGGAATATCGTTCCAGCATTTGGAAGCAGCAAAGCGAAAACTACCCTTAAAAGTAACTAAATTAGGACGAGGAATAATTAAGTTTATTAGGCGTGACAGTCGATAATGACGGTCACTATTGTTTTGTACCCAATTTAGCTTAGAAGCTAGATAAGTAGGTTTCCCGTTTTTGCGCAAATTATATATCATAATATTCATTTTTAGAGTACGACGGTTTTTCATGTTCAAAATATTAAAAGTATTAAGAAACGGTGTAATATTAGAGCGTGGAGGGACGTTGTAACAAAATCTAACACAAGAGTTTTGTAATTTCTGTATTTTTTGTTCTGTTTGCTTATATAAACATGGTCCGTAAACCACGTCGCAATAATCGAGGTGGGAAAGAACCAAAGAATCTACAAGCTTATTTCTTACTGGAGTACTTAAAAATGGTCTAAATTTATAAAGTGTTCGAAGAGCAGAGTAGCTCTTACATATTTTCTGTTGAATATGTTCTTTAAAGCGAAGTGAACTATCAAATAAAATTCCGAGATTGCGTAATTCTAATGATTCGATAATTTGATTATTTCCCACACGAATGGATGGCTTTTTCTGACGAACTGTATCTACTTGCTTTTGTGTACCTAACACAATGTACGAACATTTTTGAGGATTCAACAATAGACCATTATTGTTGGACCAGTTGCTAATGGCCTCAAAATCTTTATTCAAATTTGAGATACTAATATTAAAATTAGTTCCAGAATCTGTAGCAATCTTTAAGAATAATTGTGTGTCATCTGCGTACAAATAAATTAAAGATGATTGTACATACCCAACTAGATCAGAAGTATATAGCGAATATAGCAAGGGTCCTAGGATGGAACCCTGTACTACACCACTACTTACAGGTAGGGGAGATGATTTAGATAATTTGCCGTTCTTAGTCAAGCACTCCACTATCTGCTGGCGGTTCTCAAAATAACTATTGAACCAACCACAGACGGAATCACTACAGCCATAAAAACTTAACTTTTTTATTAATAGTTTATGGTTAAGACATCAATAACTATATGTAACTAGTAATAAGAATTATACTATGAAAAGAGCAACTGCCAAGTTTCTTTCTGGCTCTTCTCGGTAGGAACATATTTCTGAACCAGCAGTAGAGTTGACGATTCATCAGCACTTGTTTACAAGTTTACTTGAAGTAGAAATAGCGGCCTGTTACAATCCCACTGCTGGGAATAGGTCTACTCTCGCCGTTTCTGGAGAGAAGGGTTGGAGCTAAGACATACCACACTGCTCCAATGCGGATTGGTAGGTTACACATATCTCCAGTATTCTCTAGAGATATGCAGTTTTCTTCACGATGTTTTCCTTCACCGAAAAGCGAGTCATAAATTGCAATTATCAATTAGACACACGAGTTTTAATAGAAAAACCCATTGGTGCCTGCCCGGGTTTAAACTCGTGTTCGCCTCGAAAGAATCGCACGGTCTCACCGCTGGGCTATCACAGCTATACAAGTTTACTTGAATAATGAATATTTGACAAAATCGGAATACCCTTATATTTGTATTTTTGACAAATGCATCAATGATTCGCGAAAGCTACATAACTGCTATAGAAGTGACACTTGAAAGTTCACCACACCGTAAAAATACTTAATACTGCACAAAGAAAGCCCCCGGTTTTCACGGCACCGCTTAAACTTAAGCTTCGCGACAGATGTTCGAGTGTGCTCGTGTGTAGAGCCCTTAACGCGGTCGCACTTGACGCGTTCGACACTGTAACGGCGCGATTGTCATTAGCCTCTCGGGATCGACTGTTCATTCTTAGTTACAACACTACTAGATGCACACGCAACTTGGTTCATCAACTTAACCATTAACAATTTACTCAATTATCTACGAGTATACATATTATAAAACAAAGTCCCCTCAAAGGTCATAGGCTGTTTGTATGTGATCGATTTTCTCAAAATCTACTGAATGGTTTTTTGTACAGTATTTACTAGGAGATAGTGCTAATTTTGAGGAAGGTTTAAGGTAATATCGCATTATGGTTTTATGTACTTAAATTGACAAAAATATACAACTTGTGTATATTATTTTTCCTTTTCCTGAAGAAAAGATGTTATGAAGATAAATATCCTATATGTAGCCTGGTATAAACTATTGTATATTTCAAATTGTATATTCAGCAAATTCTATATTCTATGAAAAATCTCGATATCTGAACTTCTTTCTAATTTTAATTGCAATTTCTGAATATGGGAAGCAAGTGTTTCAATTCAATTCAATTCAATTGTGTTTGCGGGTTGTGTGTGCATGCATTTAAGATAATAATTATAGAAGCAATAAGATACTTATAAAACTCTGAGTCATAAAATAGCAAATATCTTTTTATACCTGAAAAACTATTATCCTAGCCTTAATTATCCCTTTTACTAGTAAAACCGCAGGAGCAGCTAGTCATACAATAGTCATGAAGAATCTTCACGTAAATCATTCCTTTATTCCGTCACATGTATTAACGATTCCGATCACAGATCACAATTGCGACCCAAATGAAGAGGATTGTGCGATTGTGGTGCGATTTCTAAAGCACCGTGATGTGTCACTTAAGTGCTAGTAATGTGTGATTAGTTGTAATGTCAGGTAAAACGATCGGATGCAAAGTTACAAAATGTTGGAGGCGATTTACAACAACAACAACAACAACAACAACAAGACATTCATTTAAATAATTCTGCAGGCAATATACAAAATAAATCTTACAGGTAAGAGCACTTAAATTTAGCCTATATAAATTCATATACGAATAATTAAAACAACAAATTCGCAGAAATAAAATGGCGTTCGACTCAGCATAAAAGGAACGTGATGCAGCATTTGGCCAACATCACGCAGCACTGGTTTTCAGTCGAAACCTAGTGACGCTCCGAATAAAAAAACATCTAATTATGAAAACAACAATGCATGCAAAATAAAAAAAACAAGATAAAAGAAAATACTAACATACTACAATAAAACAGGAAAATTCAATCAAAGTAAAAATTAATTGAAATATTAAAATAAAATAAGAAATAATATGAAACTAAACTAGGCTTGCAACTTAATGAAGGTAGATTCAAAGTAAGGAAATATCTGCCACATAATTTTGGAATTCTAATTTGCACAAATCACCCGCATTTTTTTGCCCCCACGACATTTTTTGGGAATATAGATCAATTTTAAAGCGGTATAACCGTAATGGTCAACGGTTATCAATTAATTAATCAATTATTTAACATATTTCAAAGTGTGTGTACAAAACATATTAATTCTAAATCTAACTCCATCAGCACGAATAGCACGCAAATTTCTTATAACATTAAGTTCGTATAAATACAGTTTCTAGTAATTTTCTAGTGTATTTATAATAATTATAGCTATACCGGATACCATTTTATCCAGCTGAGTTTCTACTCCTACCACCCTTAATTCTTACCGAGGTGTCGTAAAAGGCGACTAAGGTAAGTAGACCCGCCGTGTGGTATCCGGCTGAGTAGAATAGACCACCTTCTTTCTAAAATTTTATATACCTCGATTTTATATGGGCAATACTTTCTCTTCTCAACCCAAGTCGTGAATTAGCCTATCATTTTCCACCCAACACTGTAAAATGACTCCTGTAACCAATCAATTTCCAGTCGCCGACAGAGCAAACGCTAAACATGCCTTTTGGGGGGATTTGGTCGAACATTAAGCCCATTGTGCCCCGTTTAATAAGGCGAGCGCACTTTCCACTAACCATATAAGGAACCGTCGGACAAACGAGGTTAATTCACACGGTCCATCGCGCAGATGCTCTTTTGTTTTCAATGTTGTAACTTATGTTTGTTACCCACGTTTGGAACATTTGAATCCAGCATTATTCAGCTACGATGAGACAAGGTGTTATAAAATGTAAATTGAACGTTATCTTACGTTGCTATCTATCAAAAACAACACTTTAAAGATAGCAGCTTTTTTTTCTAACGGTCCAAGACATTATTATATGGAGTTATATAGTACAATATAAAATAGTACAACGTGCTATTTATATTTGATAATTAGATATTGTTCATATTATTATTGACATTTTTAATATTTAATCATTAATTTAAATAAATTTTTATTTCAAGAATAGCACTTCGATCACTAATCAGCCTTTAAGAGTAATGATTATTGGAAGTATCAATAATTCTCCTGCCCTTAACCTACCCTATGTGGCGTTGGTACAAGATGTTTACACATAATGCTACATGATTTCACTAGTTATTTTTCAACTCACCACTTGCCTGACATCAACCTAGCTCAGTCGCCTTTTACGACACCTCGGTAAAAAATGACGTTGGTCTATTATACTCACGGCGGTATTGGCGTTATCGATAAGTTATGGCTTGAATTAAAGGATGATGAAGGAAGAAGTCATCTAACATTGATCAATTTTGATTTGATTGCTTATCACACTTAAATAGTTCCTTTGCTTTCATAGTTGTGAAAAATATTTAAAATTAACAAATAAAAATTACATATCTGTAATTTAAACCTCATTAAAATGCCAGCGTATTGTATTTTTTACTTGCTCTCTAGTAACTTTAAATGCAAACAATATAAGTATTAAGTGATGGTACTCACACGAGTACAAATTGAAAGCAAACACACAATTTTAAGACCTTTCCATTTATATATCTATATCTATAATTATTATAAAACAAAGTCCCCAAAAGCTCTCTGTCTGTATGTGATCGATTTTCTCAAAATCTACTAAACCGATTTTTATACCGTTTTTACTAAAAGGTAGTGAAATTCTTCCGGAAGGTTTAAGTTAATAGTGCATTATGGATTTTTGTAAATATTGTTGAAGAGGTCGTGTTGATTTAAAAAAACTTGCCTGCTAAGAGCTTTATGCTATATTTTATTATTTATAAGAGCTTTTATTGCACGCGCCGCGTAAACCAACAGAGGTATACTAAAGTAATGTACTAGAGAATTGTAGATACAAACAAACACACACACTATAAAAAAGTCCGCGACAGAATGTCTCTATCTCTGATAAACTACTTTTTTGTTCAAATTTTCAAATAAATACACTGATTTACCCCCAATCGCTTTTAATAAGAATAGTGGAGGTCTTCGTTCAGAAATGCGAGAGTCACAAGGTAGATGCCTAAGACGCGTAGTCAATACAAAGTAGGCTTACTATATATCTCTGATTACCTGAAGGCAAATAAAAGTTTATATTTTTCCAATATAGCCGTACGTTTCTATTTTGTTCTTGTTCGAATATGTTAACGTCAACCGAATCCCTTGTGCCTGGATAAGATTGCTCAAAGTAATACGCTTTTAGACGTTTTTGTTTATCTTTTTATTATACGAAAAGAATACCAAATACTTAATTTGGGTAGAGAAGGACCTACTCAACCAACAAAATTACAGATATATAGAAAATTATCACTTGTCTGATGACACAAGCTTCGGCGGGTCAGTAGCGATCCAATGACCCTATTATGTCTAAACAAGACCAATGTTAACAATAACTACGACCTAGATGATTGGACATATAGGGATATTAATCTGAGTACATTATTCTATACTTATACATGGTAATCTCCTTGCTCTGGTATTACATTAAAAACTTAAGAAATAATAAATCACATTTGGCTATTCCGATTTCGACATATATTTATTGCAAAACTTAAAAACCTTAATATTATTCATCTCATTTGTATGCACTCTTGTTTCATCAGTCTTTTTATTACCCAACATTCTAGTCCGTATACAACGGTCTTATGACTGTTTTACAATTTTTTCCTCAACTTTAAGAGGCATTCGGGGGTCACAAGTAGCTGCTGACACCTGTTGCTACTTTATCCATGCTACATTCAACTTTTTTACCCACATCTATTTGAACATCGTTCTGAAAAAGCGAATCAAGGTACCGGAAAGCTTATAAATAATGTTATAAGCTCTCATCTCTCACATAAAAAAGAAAAGGAAGATGGAGCGTGGTACAAAAGAAATAAGGATTTTGTGAGCATTTTACTAATACGTATTATAATACTAAGCTAACGTTATAAGTACTCATTCACACGTTTACAGCAATACCACCGACCGATATTAAACACAAAATAGCACTTCATTGACCGGCCAATCGAGATCTTTATTCCTTCTACTTTGAGTTACTCTCTAATAAAGTCCATTACCCCCATGATAAAGCACCAACGAAGATCACTTAAATTTCCAAACAAGAAAAATCACCCCAACACTATTCATCTTGATCCGCTTCCCTATTCTATTATTCGTGCGGAAACCCGAATGGGTTCTCGAATTATTCTCGAATCACGGACTAAGACGTAATCGAATAACGGCCCTCGGGTAAATAGTTTTGAGATACGGAGATTTTGGAAGACGCTAAATAGATTGGTGTCAGGATTCTGATGCGATTTCGCGAACTCGAAATTTCGTTGTGCCAAAAGAGATGTTATTATTGATTTCGTTCATAAGTAATTGATTTATATGTAGTTGTATGATCGAACAAGCCGTGTGGTATCCGGCAGAATAGAATAGACCACTCTCACTTCTTACCGAGGTGTCGTAAAAGGCGACTAACGTAAGTTGACGTCAGGCAGGCGGCCGGTCGTAAAATACGTAGCCAAATCATGTGACAACATGTTTGTAACATGTTGTGCCTACCCCACTTGGAGTGGGATAAGGGCAGGAGAATGATAATGATTCTATGATCGAACAAAAATTACGAATACAGGTGATCCGACAGTGATCATAGAATGTTTTGCCCTTAGTGACTTCATTTCTTAAAATTTCTTGCAATGTAACCCTCCCGATAATTTCAACATTTTGTATTGCATCTTCTTTTTGTATCATCTGACGATTTAACAATGTTGTTAGAACTTTTTTTTTTTATTTGTACCATTAGTTCTAACAAATTGCATGTTCTTATAAACTTTAGTAAGCATAGTCGTTAAAATAAAAGTGTGCTTAATGTTTTTTTGAAGGCGGATAATATAAAACTAAAACTTATGTTAATATCAATGTATTTACAAAATAAATTATATCATCACGTATATCATATAAAATTTGAAATGAAAACCGTATAAAAATATGAGAAAATGTCGCAGGAACCCACTCCATCAGTTTATGACGTCGTAAAGTGCAAGTCGACGCTTTGAGACGCGTAGCAGCGAACGCCGTGACAAATGTCCTAGCCTAGGGTGTGGTTTCACTCAGAGCGTTAATGCATAGCTTCAGATGACTTGGATTATATTAAAAAAGCAATTAGATCTATCTGAAAGATATACTCTTAAATGTAAAACCATACGAATATATTAAATGCGAGAATCTGTCTGTCTAGCTGTTACGTTCTCACGCCAAATCTGCCAATATCGACAAAATTTGACACAATAATACTTATCCACCAGGGCAACATAAGCTATAGAAATCCTGTTCATTCAATAGGAATAGGATGACATTGAGACACGCTTATATATTATCAACCTTTCAAGGTTTTTATTTGTGATACGTTTTAACATATAATCAAATTTTCTGTAATCATGAAATATTATATTTTATGAAATTTTTTATACATTTTGCTTTCTGTTAAAAGCTAGTAGTTTATATAGTTACTATAAGTTACAGGCTATTCGGTCTTATGAATCGAGAGGAATCTTGGTTTTTATTCTATATCTTGATAACCAAACGCTAAAAGGGTATAAGGCAAAATATTTTTTTATTGCTGTTGTTTAAGGATCACCGCAAAGTAACGCCTCATTCTATAAAATTAGTATTAAGTAACTTAATTTAGTTACTTAGTAGAGAGACGGGCAGCCGTGGGTGTAATTGTCCCAAATAAATTATTTAATGAAGGCGAATTAAGTCAAAAATATAATCGCTACCAGTCATACATCACCCCACACATTATAATATCCTGGTGCAAGCATCCCTGCGCTTGACTGGGCCGGTTATGATATATTTCAAGGGCTCAATACTTGAAATAGTTTTATGGTGCATATTTTATGGCGTCTAAATTTTACTGGCGGGTAACGAAGCAAATAATATGGTTCTTAGATTGATTCATAAAGTTATGTTTCTAATATTACATATCGAACCTTAACCTGCGACTTTATTCGTGTCGACTAATACTTAAGATTCCATAAATTGGGTAATAAACTAAATTAACGGACTGTTTATTATCTCTCATCTGGGTATAGGCCTCCTCTCCCCATATTTGGTGAGAAGGATTGGAGCTAAGACCTACCACGCTGTTCCAATGTGGATTGGTTATGCACATCCTTAGAATTATCTAGAGATATGCAGGATTCCTCAAGATATTTTGCTTTACCGAAAAGCGTGTGATAAATTGTAATTATTTATTAGACACATAACTCTTAACAGAAAACTCATTGGTGCCTGCTCGGGGGTTTGAAATCATAATCGTCTCTCGAAAATCGCATGGTCTCACCACTGGGTTATCACAGCATAATATCAATAATAATCACTTACGTACTATATCTATGTTTCTGAAGGAAACCCCGAATTGTAATATCTGTAACAAGCTGCTAAGAGATGGCTACTGTGATGCAAGCCAGCCAATGAGATCGCACTACTGCGATATCAGCCATTCAATGAAATACAACCGTGACAGTGGGAGATGTTACCGTTACCGCCAGACAGCCATTCTTCCATTCTGTTCCTTGCGATTAAAGTAAACGTTGCTGCTAGCTAAGGCTACCACGTTATGTCATTTTAATACTAACCGCGTTATTTTAACGTTACATATCCAAGCCCGATATATAGCTTCAATTATACTAAATTAACATTATATACTGCAGTGTATCAGCTGTGAAAGGGTAACTATAGATAGAAACAGAATGATAGAACAGTCACATTAAATAAATAAATATATATCGGACACTTCCCTTCCCTCTGCACCTGCATACGGAGCAGACGTGTTAATTGTGTTAAAATTGTGCATAAAACAAAATTTATTTTTCCCGTTTTTCAAAAATATAGTTATTTTATTTTGTGGTCAAGTACTAGGAGTGCATAACTTATCAGCAACTGACATCACAAGACGACTGGTCAAGATACCACTACGCGATATTGGACTTTAGAGGTCAGTGCGGCATATGAAAAAGATAAAAAAATTAAAAATCAGATACGCATTGTCAATTGTAAACTCCGCCTGCTGTGAGGTAATACACACCTATTTGCTAACAAGCCTGCTCAAATTACATTTGTCTCTTATTACATTTTGCTAATTAAATCTGTAAGGATAATTCAGAAGACGGATTTCTCACTAAACTCATGTAATTAAAGCTAATTTATGACCATTGGGGTGCCAAAGTCGGTCGGCCTCCTCGTGGCGCACCCTGGGCAGGAATTTGGAATACTCAAATATAATAATTATTTGAGTATTCCTTAGTCCTGGCGAACGGACCATTGTGGGGTGGCCAGTCCAGTTGTCCCTCTGATTAGCAGAGGGCAATTTGGATGGGCCGGGGACTCCTGGGGGAGGGGGTGGAGTTCTTAATGGGTGACGGGTTCGGTTAGGCTAGCTCTTAGTCTGCCTGGACAAGGTTTCGGCCACCGTCGGCCAAGCCCGGAAGCCCAGCGATGGGAACGGGGACCTTCGGGTTGCGAGGAAGAAAACCTCTATAAAAAATCACCCAGTGGGGACGGAAACGTCCTTCCGTGCGGCGAGCCGTTCTGGCCGTAATTCACGGCCGGTAGGCTGTTGACTCTCAACTCGGGAGTCACGTCGGGCGGATTAAACCGTAATCCGTAAGTTATTGCGGAACCGGGGGCCGCTCCTTCTTTTTGAGGGCGGGGCTGCGAGGAAGACAACCTCTATAAAAAATTACCCTAATCCCAGGTTTGGGGCCCACCGAGGGGATGAATGGCCGGAGGGTTATCCGGTAGCTAGGGCCTCTCAAACCGTAATCCGCAAGTTAATGCGGAACCGGGGGCCGCTCCTCCTTTGGGGGACGGGGCCGTGAGGAAGACAACCTCTATAAAAAATTACCCCAATCCTAAGGTCAAGCCTGCCGAGAGGATGAATGGCCGGGGGGGATCCGGTTGCTAGGGCTTCACAAAAAAACAAAAGCATGGGTAAAACGAACTTAGATAAGACTACCCAGGAGGGTCCCGGTTCTACCGGGGAATCCCTCACCACGACCGGTGATCCCGGCCGTGGTCGCCCCGACGTATCTGGGGGGGCAACACATGCTTCGGAGATGGTGGGTGCTAGCGGGATTGACACCGGCATGGCTGGTATTTCTGCTGGTACGAGTAGTGGATCGCGGCGAAAAACTGCGCGTGGACGTAGAGAGGAAAAGGACACTCGGAGTGCTAGTTCCGACACAGGCACGAGGCTGAGCGAGAACTCCGAAATGGATATATCCAGGAGTGTGTCCTTAGAGAGTCTGGATGGCGTACGTACGCGTGCGCGCTCTAAAAAGAGAACAAGGGAGGAGACTGAGAACTCTGCGGAGTCGGATGAGGACCTTGGTGCAAAAAAGCCCGATATCAGGCCCTATCTGCGGGGTTCCAAAATGGGTCTAAAAGAGGCTCGCGATGCTGTGAAGCGTGGTAACCTTTTAGAGGATTTTTTACCGAACGAGAGATGTGGTGGTGAGGCAAGGTCCCGGACTTTGAAATCGGCTTCGACTAAGTCGGTTGATCGGCCGGTCCTGAACATGAGGGACCTAGACACTTCGAGAGTCTGTGACGCGTTATTTAAGAACGTTGAAACAATGAGGGTGACTGTAGGAAAGTCGAAGAACCTTAATGGAAAGTGCAGAGGGACTTTGAATATGGTCGCCCAAAGTATGGAGGAAGCTGCGAGGGCTCTTACCGAGAGGACAGAGTCCGAGGAAATCCGGCTTTTGAAAGAGGACAACGCCCGATTGACACAGGTTGTCAACAATCTCTCTGTAGAGAATACGACTCTAAAAGAGATCGCCAGTGCCAATAGGGAAACCGGGAAAGGGGTGGCTCCCGCTGACAGTTCACAGTCCGTGAAAGGCCTAACCATGGAGGAAGAATTGGTTAGGCTCAAAAACATGTTCACGGCGCGACTGGACAGTTTTGAAAATCGCCTGCCTCCCGAAGAAAGAATACGACCACCGCTTGCTGCCGATAAAAGGCGAGCGGCAGCGGTCAAAGAAAAGGAAAGGGAGAGGGCTCTACCAACGGCCAAAGAAACGGGACGGGAACAGGTTAAAGTAGCTCGGGCTCAGCGACCTGAAATCCGAGTTGTTGATCCTGTAACAACAAGGTCAGCAAACCCTAACATAAGGGACAAAAAGAAGGAGAAGAAGGCCGGCAAAGGAAAGAAAGGAGCCCAGGCTGAAAAACAGACGGAGCCCCGACTACTGCCACCAGCCCCCGCTTCTATGAGCGATGGCTGGAACGTGGTGGCTCGGAGAGGCTCAAAGAAGAAGTCTGCGTCGGTTCCTACCACCGAAAAAGGGCCTGCGGTTACCACAACTAAAGGACAGCCAAAGCGTGGGGGTAAGCTCAAGACCCCGCGCTCGGCTGCAGTCGTGGTGACTCTTGATAGGGAGGCCATTGAGAAGGGCCTCTCCTACAATGATGTACTGACCCGGGCTCGACGCCATGTTAACATGGACGAACTGGGTCTGGAGGGTGGTATGCGGTTGAAAATAGCTGCCACCGGGGCCCGAATGTTCGAAATCTCTGGGCCCTCTAAAGAGCAGAAGGCGGGAGCCTTTGCTGGACGGCTCCGCGAACTTTTCACGGAGGAGCCGGCGGTGCGTGTCACTACGCCCACAAAATGCGCTGAATTGCGCATCGTGGGCTTGGATGACACCGCTAATGAAGGCGATGTAGTTGTCGCCGTCGCTCGAATCGCGGAATGTCCTTATCAGGACATTCAAACCGGGGTGATTCGCAGGGCTGAGGGAGGTCTAGGCTCCCTCTGGCTTAAAGTCCCAGTGGCGGCGGCCAAGAAGGTGGTGGCGGTGGGAAGAGTCTTGGTGGGTTGGGTTTCGGCCCGAGTCCACCTGCTTGAGGCGCGCCCACGCCGTTGCTTCAGGTGCTTAGAGAAGGGGCACCTGCGAGCGGAGTGTAGTTCGGCAATTGACCGCAGCGATGAGTGCTACCGCTGCGGTCAAAACGGCCACAAGGCCCAGTCTTGCTCGGCGGCTCCGCATTGTGGGAGTTGCCAACGAGCAGGACTGAAGGCCGATCATCGGGCGGGGAGCGGGCTGTGCAAGGCACCGCCCGTTCCTAAGAAAAGGGGAAGGGTGGGTGACGGCCCAAGGGTCCCCTCGCCACCCACTGCCGGCCTGGCTCAAACTACCACGAGCCGGACGATGGAGGAGCCTATGGAGGTCGCCAAATAATGGAAACCTTAAGATTCCTCCAGGCGAACATCAACCACTGTGCCGCGGCTCAGGATTTACTTTTCCAAGCCTTGGCGGAGCGGTTGGTGCACGTGGCCGTGGTCTCCGAACCATACTTCGTTCCGTCGGGCGAAGAGTGGGTTGGTGACCATGATGGAGTGGTGACCATTGCGTCCAGGGCTGCAGTCGGCTCCCCAGCCCTGGAGCGCGTGCAGAGGGGACACGGGTACGTCTCCGTTAAGATTGGAGACGTATCCGTAGTCGGGGTTTACTACTCGCCAAACAAATCATTCGCTGACTTTGAGCTCTTCATGGCTGAAGTCGGCGATTTGGTGAGTAGGTTACGCCCCGGAAAGGTGCTGCTGGCTGGTGACCTCAACGCAAAATCCGCTGCGTGGGGGTCTCCTGTAACGGACGTCAGGGGAAGCTATTTGGACGGTTGGTTGGCCTCGACCGGGATGGTCGTCATGAACCGGGGGACGGCTGACAAATGCGTGCGTTGGAATGGCGGTTCCAAAGTAGACGTTACCTTTGTCGACGCCGCCATGTCACGCTGTGTTAGCAACTGGGAGGTAATAGTGGGTGTGGAATCACTGTCGGACCATCGATATATACGCTTCGAAGTGTCCGCACGCCCCACTCCCATTTCCCCTCGGTCGAGAAGACATGTGGGCCCTCGGTGGTCCGTCAGAAAGATGGATCCCGAGTTCCTCGTCGAGGCCGCAACCGTCCAGGCGTGGGTGGCAGGGCCCATGGGGGAGGATGTCGCCGCGGAGGTAGAGAAGCTCCAGCGGCGGATGTCACTTGTTTGCGATGCCAGCATGCCGAGGGTGCGAAGCACAGGGCCGGCATGCGGGGTGTACTGGTGGACGGAAGAGTTGGCACGGCTGCGCGACCAGTGCGTGGCCGTGCGCCGCCAGTACACTCGGTACAGACGTCGCAGACAACGCGACATCGAGGAGGAGAGGCGCCGCTATGAGGTATATAAGGCTGCCCGCGTCTCCCTGCGGATAGCCATTCGGATGGCTAAGGACAGGGCCCACAAAGAGCAAGCCGAAGAGCTTAACCGGGATCCTTGGGGGAGGCCATACAAAGCGGTGCGAAAGAAACTTCGCGCCCGCGCTCCCCCCCTTACCGAGAGCCTTCGGCCGGAGTTCGTAGAGTCAATCGTGGAAGCCCTGTTCCCGCAGGGAGCCGAGCTCGAGCCGCCTCATATGGCGCCTCTCGAGGAGGAAGGTACTGTGCAGAATGCTCCGGGGGTGTCAGAGGGTGAACTAGCGGAGGCGGTGAGTCGCATGAGAGCGAAAAACACCGCCCCTGGTCCCGATGGCATTCCTGGCCGCGCCTGGGCGCTTGCCTTGGGCCCATTGGAGTCGGGGCTCAGGGCGACGTACAGTGCCTGCCTCGAGAGAGGACTATTTCCCCGTAGGTGGAAAACGGGGAAACTGGTCCTGCTCAGAAAGGAGGGAAAACCGGCCGATGCACCCTCCGCGTACCGGCCGATTGTTTTGCTGGACGAGGCGGGTAAGCTACTTGAGCGTATTGTGGCCTCTCGCATCGTCCAGCACCTCCAGGAGGTGGGGCCTGATCTCAGTCGCCTCCAGTGCGGATTCCGCCGGGGCAAATCCACTCTCGACTGTATTGAGGGTGTGAGAGTCCTGGTGGAGGAGGCGACGGCCAAGCGCGAGGTGGTGTTGGCGGTGTCATTAGACATCGCCAATGCGTTCAACACCTTGCCTTGGAATGTGATCAGAGAGGCCCTGCGTTTCCACCGTATCCCCTTGTATCTGCAGCGTGTTGTCGGCGATTATTTGGCTGACCGCGCTGTCGGATACCCGACGGCTGGGGGTAGGTGGAAAGAGCGGAGGATGTCGTGCGGTGTTCCACAGGGGTCAGTCTTAGGACCCCTCCTGTGGAACATCGGCTACGACTGGGTGCTGCGTGGTGAAATGCTCCCGGGAGTGCGTCTGTTTTGTTATGCAGACGACACTCTCGTGACTGCCCGCGCGAGCACCCATCGGGAGGCCCGTATACTGGCGACCGCGGCCACAGCTCATGTCGTGGCCCGGATTCGTCGGTTGGGTTTGGGGGTGGCCTTGGAGAAATCCGAGGCCATTTGTTTCCACAGGCCTCGGATGGCGCCCCCAGCGGGCTCCCGGTTGATGGTGGGCGGGACGTCCGTTGGTATCTCAGGTACTTTACGGTACCTGGGATTAATTCTCGACAGCCGATGGACGTTCGAGGCCCACTTCCGGCGGCTCGCCCCGAGATTAAAGGCGACCGCCGGAGCACTGAGCAGGCTCCTCCCGAATGTGGGAGGGCCAAATGCAGGCTGCCGGCGCCTTTATGCCGGAGTGGTCCGGTCAATGGCCCTGTACGGCGCTCCCGTATGGGCGGAGCGGCTGACCGCCAAGTCCCTGCCCCTGTTGCGCGGGGCGCAGAGGATTGTGGCGATCAGGCTAGTGCGGGGCTACCGGACCATCTCTGGCGAGGCGGCCTGCGCCTTGGCTGGATCTCCTCCGTGGGATCTAGAGGCCAAGGTGCTTGCTCAGGCCTACCGCCGCAAAGTTGAAGCCCGTTCATCGGGGGGAAACTCTGCGGCGGTAGAGGTAGATTGGCGGAGAGCAGCTCACTTGGAGCTCCTCCGCCAATGGAGGCGACGGCTGGAATCGCCCAGCGCAGGATTCTGGACAATTTCAGCCATCCAGCCCATTCTCCAGGGCTGGGTCGCTAGGAGGCATGGGGTCCTCACCTTCCGCCTGACACAGGTACTTTCCGGACATGGTTGTTTCGGAGGGTATCTGTGGAGGGTGGCCCAGTGCGAAACGTCTGGTGTGTGCCACGAGTGCGGCGCTGAGTTTGATACGGCGCTGCACACCCTCGCGGACTGCCCTGCTTGGGCGGTTCAGCGGGCGAAGCTCGTGGCAGAGGTGGGGCACGATCTCTCCCTGCCCACTGTGGTTCGTGCCATGGTGGACAGGGGGGCATCGTGGGCAGCGATGGCCTCCTTCTGCGAGGATGTTATCTTGCGGAAGGAGGCGGCGGGACGGATCCGGGAAGTCGAGTCTTTGGATCCGATCCGCCGCAGGCGAGCGGGGCGCAGGCGACTCGCCGAAGTCCGTCGCATGCCGCCCTAACGGGGACCTCCGAGCGTTCCGAACGGGGTTAATCGGACGCTCGCTGGAGTTAGGTCCCCGAGGCGGTCGATGCATCTGGTGCTCCCGATGCATCGATTAGCGGAGGGAGGGGCCACTGCTTAGAGAGGCCCCGACCCGGAGGTGGCGCTCTCCGGGGTACAGAGCTGCTGCTGGCGGGGATAGGGGTAATGTGTCCAACGGTACCCTGTCCCCGCCACTAGCAGCGTGGAGGAGCACTGTCAGGTTTTTAGTCGGTGCGAGTCCGACATACCCACCGCTCGTCCCCGTCGGGCGGTGATGACCCATAACGGGTTTTCCTGACATAAAAAAAAAAAAAAAAAAATGACCATTGAGTATTGAGATTTTTCGCCCTTGAGAACATTTTTACATATATAAGTTTGAAAGTCCAGTATTATAATGAATACTACACGTACACCGCCCAGTAAATCGCGAATAGTACAAGGTACAACGCAAGGCGAGGACACCTGCTCCCATGGTAAAAAGAACCGCCAAATAAAGCGTAGACGTGAAGGCTCGAGTGAGGAGGATGAGTGTTCTGTATTCATGGAGGAGATACGTAAGCTTTTCGAAGAGTATAAAGAACAACAAAACAAAAAATTTCAACTTTTACAAAACACAGTTAATATGATCGAACAACAAAATAACGATATCCGTTCATCTGTCGAGTTTATCTCTGCTCAATATGATGAAATAAAGGTGAAGCTGGAAGGTTTAGAATCAGACAAAACAAAACAACTGGCCCATATTCAGACTCTTGAAGAAAAATTGGAGCGTTTAGAGCGTCACTGTAATATGACTAGTCTGGAAATTCGTAACATACCTAGTAAAGTGATAACTAATAAAGATTCATTAACAAAACTTATTTGTAATGCCGGAATCGCTCTAAACTTTACGATTAAGAACTCAGACATTCGAAATAACTACCACATGAATACTAAAGATAGTGCCACAAAAACGGTGATAGTAGACTTTACTACAGTTGCGATGAAAGAACAAATATTACAAGCATCTAGAACGTATAATAGACAACGAAAAGAAAATAAGCTCAATACTAAAGACCTAAAGTTGGACTGTCCATCCCAACCTATATATATTTCTGAACACCTTACCTCAAATACCCGCAAACTTTTTTCACTAGCTCGACAAAGTAAAATAAAACATGGATTTGCATATTGCTGGACGACTAATGGCAGGGTATATATTCGTAAGAAAGAAGGTGAACGCTATTATCGTATCGATGCTGAATGTGATCTTGAAAAGATAAATAAAGATATTTGACTATATTATACTAGTATTTATAAACAGTTGTTTTGTGTATGTATTTTAAAATTAGTTATATTTTATTTGTTCAAATTAGATTTTTTTCAAATGTTTATAATCACTAAATTATACTACTTTTTGGTAATTAATAAAATAATTTCTTGTATATGCAATTATATAAATCAGGTAAACTTTATATTCATGTTTAAAAATAAAAGAAATAATTTGATAAATTTGAATATGCCGATGTTAAAAAAAATGTTTGTTGTTGTAAATAAGTTTATGTATTCTAAGAATTGTCATAATATGATTATATGTAAAATAAGTATGTCCTTGGTAAAAGTTATTTCAACTTTTATTGATTTGATGTTTATTTTAGGAAACTACGTTGTGTCGATTTATCCTAATTGTATCTCCCATAGTTATATAAAAGATTATCTGCGAATGGCGGCTGAGATATGTCAATATGTTTCAACCAACACTTACACATACAATCACAAATATAATTTGATCACATTTTACACCTTCACAGTTATGACAGTAAGTTATCCGGTAAATTATATCCTAACTGACTATCACATATATAGGATAGCACGGAATTACGGTTTAGTACTGCGAACATGGGTCCATATTAACACTAGTAAATATAATTTACAGCGTCATAACTTTACTTTACTCAAAGCTGGATAGTATAGTAGGAATCACTAGTAACATAGACAATTTCACTGTTTCAGAATCATATATATGTAATCCCGATCAGTGTAATACTTATTTAAAACAGGGTAGGAGTTATTTGAATGTGCTCCACATGAATATAAGAAGTTTAAATCATAACTTTGATGAGTTAAATGTATTACTACATTCGATTGATGTCCAATGTGATATTGTCATATTAACCGAATGTTGGCTAAGCAAAGTTATTTCTACTCCTGTAATTCCTGGTTATATATCATACAAATCTAGTTTTGTCAGCCAAAATGACGGTGTGGTTGCTTATGTAAGATCTGAAACTAAATGCACACTTATTGATTCAATGATGACAGACGCTAACTGCATCATTCTTAATGTTAATCAAGAGATGGCTATAATCGGCATATATCGGTCACCCTCATTTCGCAATATAGATAACTTTATTACAAGTTTAAACACAACACTTTCTGCTTTGTCAAAATTTGAAACGATAGTAATTACAGGAGATATCAACATAAACATCGACCCAAACGATAATAACCCACAAGCCGACGAGTATTTGAACACTATTTCATTTCACGGTCTCCTATCAGCCCACTATTTCCCTACTCGTGAAAACAAATGCCTGGATCATGTAATTTTAAAAACAAATAAGAAGGCAATCACACTAGTTTTCGATACTTTCATAACAGATCATGCACCTACCTTTCTCAGTATTGAAGTGAATATACCAAGTATACCCGACGGCAATCATAACAGGTTGCGCGTTAATTTCGAAGAAGCAGTTACCACATTAATAAATACTAACTATTTACCAATACTTTCAGAAACTGATCCTAATGTAGCTACTGAAAAACTAGTAAATACAATAACCTCCGTAATTAACACTCATTCTATGACAAGTAGGACTCCAAGGAAAAGGCGTATCTTGAAGCCTTGGATAACACCAGGTCTTTTAAGGTGTATACGGAATCGTGATCGGTTGCATATAAAATCAAGGAAAGATCCTAATAATAGTATTAAAAGACTCATATATACACGATATCGCAACTTTTGCAATAGAATTTTAAAAAACTTAAAGATTAGCTATGAGAGGCACAAACTCCTACTTGCCAAGGGCAACATAAAAAACACGTGGAAAGTTGTCAAAACCATAACTCATCTCCAATCGCATGTAAATGTCCCTCCTATTGAGCTCTTATGTCTTTCGGATGATCCTCAAACAGCTGTGAATAAAGTAAATGAGTACTTTGTGAGCATAGGAAAGCACCTGGCACTACCCCTATTAGAAAAAAAAGCACAAAGAGAGGGACTTACTGTTGCAAAACAGTCCCAAGGACACAATAATGGTGGATCTCTCAACTGCATGGTATTACTTGATACATTTGATGCGGAAATTGACACTATAATAACTAGCCTTAAAAATAATAGTGCAGTTGGGTGGGACCACATTCCTGTCAAGGTTTTAAAAGACGCTCGATATGCCATTATTCCAGCTTTAACGCATTGTATCAACTTATCTTTGTCTCACGGTGTGTTTCCGAATGTTCTTAAAAGAGCAGTAATTCATCCTGTTTACAAGAATGGAGATAGAGACATCGTTTCTAATTACAGACCCATAACAGTACTTTCGGCAATATCAAAGGTTTTTGAGAAGATATTAAAAGCCCGCTTAATTTCATATTTAAACAAATATAATATTGTTTCTGAAAATCAATTTGGTTTTCGACATGGCAAATCAACAGAAGATGCAGTTTGTACTCTAGTAGATAGCATTATTAAAAATGATGATTCCAAGAAAAAAACGATCGGTGTATTTCTTGACTTGACAAAAGCTTTTGATACTGTCTCTACTCCACTACTTGTAAACAGGTTAGAAGCAATAGGTATAAGAGGCAACACGCTGCAAATATTTTCTAGCTTTCTCATGAATCGGAATCAATGTGTTAAAATTGGACCCTACATGAGTTCTTCTGAACAAACGAGCTATGGCGTGCCGCAGGGAAGTGTGCTTGGTCCAACGTTGTTCTCAATTTATCTAAATGAGTTATGTAATCTGCATATCCCTAGTACTAAAATTTATTGCTATGCAGATGATACAGTACTACTCGTAGAGGGCGAAGATTGGGAAGAGACACGTGCAAATGCGGAACAAGCAATCAGAATTATTATAGACTGGTTGACACAGAATCTATTGACTTTGAATTTTGATAAAACTAACTTTGTTACTTTTTCTCCAAATAATAATTCTCAACCTACAAATATTATAAATTTGAAAGCTCATGTCTGTCAACCATTTAGTAGCACATGCTCATGTCCACAGTTAACTAGGAAATCCGAGATAAAATATTTAGGAGTTATTATAGATTGTACCTTGTCGTGGCGTAACCACATTGATTTATTGGTCAAACGTGTCAGAAAGTTAGCATTTATTTTTAGGAAACTAGCACCTGTCGCAGATTTTGACACTCTGAAGACAGTCTACCTCAGTCTTGTCCAATCCATATGTATGTATTGTATTTCTGCGTGGGGTGGGACATTTATTACAACCATGCTTCGTTTGGAGAGAGCCCAGAGAGCCGTATTAAAGGCTATATCGAAAAAGCCTATAAGATATCCAACTCATCTTCTCTTTAAAGACTGCTCTGTTTTAACTATTAGGCAATTATACATTTTAAAACTTATACTAAAAATTCACGCTGCTACACCCTTTCGCCACACTTCTAAAAGAAGAAGGTGGGTTGTTTGTCAAATCACAAGGCATAGGTCAGCTCTAGCGGGAAGACATTGTTGTGTTCTTGGCCCTAGGTTGTATAATAAAATAAATCGTAAAATAGATATTTATTCACTTTCATTAACAAGAGTTAAGAGTATTCTTACAAATTGGCTAAAAGAAAAAACATATTCCGAAACCGAGGATCTCCTTAAAATAAATTTCTAATGCGCTCATTGTATCAAGGTACACACACAACTACATTACACTCACACACACTCTATCTCTCTCCCTCTCTCACAATCACATACTCACACTCCGAGCTCGCAACAGAAACGCAATCTCACACACATACACGAAATTTTTGTTATCATGATTCCGATATAAGTTTTATATCTGGCTTATAGCAACAATTTCCTTAATTTTAGATTATTGCATGAAAAAAAAAACTAATTCGCAATTGTAACACTTTATTTTTATTTTAATAATTATTGAATTTTTTTGTACTATTTTGGGAAGGTTGATGCTCGCGGTACAGGGCGACCTAGTGCGAGCATCAATAGATATCTGTTGATTTAATTTATAAATTTATTGTGAAATTTAAATAAATAAATAAATAAATAAATAAATAAATAAATAAATTCTACTTACACACATGGTCGTCCGTCCACAAAGTAAGTAACTTAATACTTGTGTTATGGGTGACTGACAACTGGTAGATATACTACATATATAATTTTAAATACTTAAATACAACACCCACGCTTGAAGAACTAACAAATCGTTTATAGAAAAATGTTGGTCCTCGGCGGGAATCGAACCCGCGACCCGCGGAGCTGAAGGGTCTCTACCCACTGCGCCAAAGGGCCAGTCAACGTTGATGTATTAGTATGGATTAAACTCAAACTAAATGCTGTTTTAAATTTTACTTAAAGATTAAGCTAAGCCGCTCATTGACAATGGTAGGACGGCTGTCTCTCGTCAATCCTGGGATCGTGAGAGGGCCATGAAGAGATGTTAGCAGTAGGGACGTGACTTGGAGTCGAAAAAATTGATTAATAAATAATCGATTTTCCTTCCTTAACAATAAAGACATTTTTATAAAATCAATTAATCCGAATCGAATCTGCAACTATTAAAAAAAAAACTTTTAATCTTAGTATTTAGATAGACTAAAGACTAATTAAGATCGAATAGTGCGATTAGAAAATAAGAAAGATGCGCTGTTTGCAAAATTTGATTAACATGTGTAGTTTGGATGCATTAGTTTAAGCAAACAACGCATACTTATTTATTTATTTATTAAGGTATATATAAGACACACCGACGACATGAAGAAGTTTTAATAGAAAAACTCATTGTTGCCTGTCTAGGGTTTTTACCTATGATCGTCTCTAGAGTCACACGATCTCACCGCTGGCCTATCACAGCAAATGTACAGTTACACATTAATTACACAAGTCTTGGTAGTACGTGAACACTTCACTTAGAAGCATGAACAGACAGCATTCAACAATTGTCATTAAAATTATTATAAAAGTAGCGGCCTGTTACAATCCCACTGCCGGGAATAGGCTTCCTCTCTTCGTTTCTGAAGAGAAGGGTTGGAGCTAAGACCTACCACGCTGCTCCAATGCGGATTGTTAGTTTACACATATTTCCAGAATTCTCTAGAGATATGCAGGTTTCCTCACGATGTTTTCCTTCACCGCAAAGCATGTGATATATTGCAATTACCAATTAGACAAATGAGTTTTAATAGAAAAACTCATTGGTGCCTGCCCGGGTTTGAACTCGTGATCCCCTCGAAAGTCGCACTGTCTCACCGCTAGAATATTACAGCTCTAGCGTATTATAGTATAAAAATATTTATAGTACAGAAAGTATAATTTTGCCTTAAATAACCAAAATATTTTTTTATATCAAATACATGTCAAAGAATTAAAAATAGAATTTTATTTTAAACAACCAAGAAAACAGACATGTAAAAGAATAAGGATAAAGGATATCTTAGATTTTTTTTAATCGATTTATAATATTTAGAAAATCGATTAATTAATATCGATTGTAATAATATAATAATCGATTATTATAAAATGCGATATTTATGCACATCCATAGTCAACAAGCATTGACTTCGCGTAACGCGGTGCAACACATAAATCAGTCGTCAACAAAAACAATGGGCGACGATGCCCGATCGTGAGTACGCGCTTTGTTCGCGACAAAACAGCAAAATAGTTCCTTCAACCAATTAGTATGCATTGTTAATCATAAATCCGGATGCCGTGTGGTATCTGGCTGAATAGAATAGACCACCCTCATTTCTTACCGAGGTGTCGTAAAAGGCGACTAAAGTAAGACAACCCGTGATATGGTATCCGGCTGAGTAGAATAGACAACCCTCTTTCTTACCGAGGTATCGTAAAATACGACTAAGGTAAGTTGACGTCAGGCAAGCGGCTGGTCGTAAAATACGCAGCAGAATCGTGTGACAACATGTTTATAACATATGGCGCCCGACCCTACTTAGAATGGGATAAGGGCTGGAGGATAATGATGTCAATCATAAAGCCGTACCAGGCATGAATATGTTGATGAGTCAACTTACGTCCTTTTAATAAAAAAAGTAAAGTAACACCCTGTTACTATCCCACTGCTGGACACAGACCTTCTGCCACAACATATATAATTCATTTGAGCAATGTGTCAGTGCCATATTAGTTTCGAGATAGAAAAAGCAATGTCAAATCAAGTAAAATAATTTTTGTGTCAATGAAGAAGAATTCAAGATCGTACTTTTGGATTACTAGCTATTTTAAAGACCATTTTGCTGGCGTGAATTTCATCATAAAAAATAATTGTCAATAACTTATAACTTATTCAATAACTTATTACCAAGTAAACCAACTAGGAGCGTAGAGGAACGGGAGGAAAGGGTTAGAGGAAGCTTTTGTCGGCATTTGTCTGAACAGCAATAGATAGCCCTAACGGCTTTTACAGCTTTGTCACCGGGCGGGACGGGCGAGTGCAGAAGCATCGTCGAGTTTGCGAAATGCAGAGCGCAGAAGCTCTACTAAAGTCGTGGAACGTCGTCCTAAGGGTGCCTCCTGTGAGGCCGGTGACATTATATTACACTTCACACACACACTGAATCCTAACAACAGACTGACTAGAATAGGCTAAAATGGCTATTATATAACCTCTGTTTTTTGCATTTCCGTTTCCATTTTATGAAACAACTAATGAATGACTACTTCCGTTTCCAAAAAATTATTAAATTAATTCTATTTATTATATTTCCTATTACACAATCACATAATCGCTATATATATTTATAAGTATTTATAAGCATATTTAACACGATATCTAACAATTAATACTATATTTTCGCACTCTTATTTGTTGAACAGACTTCAAAGAGGATGATTAACGAGTCTCATGACAGTCGCGTCTTTTGAGCTGTTGTGAAGAAACCCAATACTATTGATTGAGTTCGCATTCAGAAGGAAAGGCAAATGCACAAAGGGCTATGTTCAATATTGGAATTCGGAGTGTAGAATTTCTTTTGCTTTGTTGATATTCCGTGGATATTGTTGAATTTTCAAACTTATACTTTGTTTGCGCCAACTTCATCGTTGGTTTGTTTTAAACTGCTTATTCGTAAAGTTTTATCAGTTGGATCTGTTTTCCATAATGGGTTTGCTATAAAAATTATCTTTTGTAAACATTTTTGTAGAAATTTATTACACTAAATGATTTATAGAAGCAGGCTTTACTTTTCGAAACTCCATAGTATAGAAGTTACAATAGAATTATTTTGCTATAATCCGCCTTTGTTGAGAGAAGATTCTATTCAATGTAATGCTAAGTGGTGAAAGCAGGCGACGTTCACATATAAGGAAAAGTCATGACACGTAACACAAAAAGCCGCTACCAGCAACACTCTACACAAGCACTACAGACACTCAATACTACCATCTCTACCATCAGGAAGATAGGCTCAACGACAAAATCGTGATGTGTAAACCATTAGGATTTCGTCCACAACAAAAATAATAGTGATAGGATAACGAAGGTAACACTCAAACACATACAAAATCGCAAAGCTCGCGGCTTTGCGATTTTGTCGTGGAGTCTATCTCCTGATGATGCTTCGGTTGCGGGTGAAACGATTGTTGAGTTTGTGATAGTGAACGTGTGTAGTGTTTATGTATTGTGGTGGCGGTGGTGGAGGTTTGTGAATGTGTTTTTAACGAATGTTGCATATTCCATGTATGAAAACATATAGTCCACTCTACATTTAGCATTATATATATTGTCTATTTACTTTATCGTGGATTATAGCAAAATAATTTTATTACTTTTGTATGCATATCTTATCGCTCAGAACGACAGACATCATGAGTCTAGAAGCTAAGAACTAAGTTGAGCGGATATACTCGTATGTCGACATTCGTCCCGTCTCGTCGAAAAGGGTTAATAAAGAAATGACGCAACAACAATCATACATTATTTTATTTTTATAAATAACACATGTTATCAGTCCTCAATTATTGATTCATCAACTGAAACACGCCCTCTTTTAGAGTCGTATAATGGATTTCTAAATGCATTTGCCGAACTTGGGCCCATCGGGGCGACTGAGTCCCTTCTAGTCAATGACACGACGCTCTCAGTTCTGCGATTATACCTTGAAAACAATCCAGCCTGACTACGACTTAATACAAATGGATAATTAATTTGCGGTACTTTATAATAATAAAAATAAATAACGGCTAATACAAAGACAACAGTGAATAGAATAGAAACAAAAAATTTCCCAGCGAAACCTGATCGGTATATAGGTGCGCCGCTAAGCTGCATTTGTTGATTAAAATTTCGCTCCATGTTGTAAGAAATAGTATTCACAACTTGAGCGCTAGTCTGATCGTACTCGTTCTTGTCTACGACAACAAGCTGAACAACGTTAGACGGCAATCGTCCTATATGATAAACTATCTTATCTCTTCCGTATGTTTCTACTACACCCTCTACGAGCTCTTTGAATTGCATAATATCAAAGTGTTGATCTATGTTAAAGACTAAAGAGCCTCCACAAATTTTGCAGCAATGCCCAATCGGCTGAATCGGATCGAAGCAAGTTGGTCTCTCGCAAAATTTAACAGAACAGTCTATCTCGAGTGCATTGTATTGACAGGGGCAACCAGATCTTGATTTACAATAAATATATTGGACCTTGACTCCAGTACCCTGATATCGATTTAAAATGAACCGCTGACCTTCAATCGATTGTCTCTTAACATATTCTCTCAATTCAAAAGTTTCAAAATTGACTCCACCCAGTCGAATCCCTTGGACGCTCTGCGTATCATCTGGTAAAATTATAGTAAAAGTATTGTCCGGTGGAAATTCTACAACATCATCAATACAAGGAACCCTTTCTGCGTCCGGTGTGGCTTTATTGAATTTCGGAGAACTCCATACATCAGGATCAGCCCATGAAGCTACTGACCTCTGCATATAGTACACGTTGCCACTTGTGCAATTATCTTCTGTTGGTCCCAGTAAAATAACTCCTTCTGCCAAGTATATTTCTCCATTCTTTGGTAATATCATTCCACCGACTGAGGTACCGGACTCCATGCGAATAACGCCACCCACTGTTTCAGGAAACACGACAGTTTGCATCGAACAAGGGAGCTTGCCATTATTAAAGTTAATAGGCAAATTGAAACTCGTATTCGGTAGCCAAGTTACTTTTTCAGACCACGTTTTAATAATAAAGGTTAAAAAAATAACAATTCGCGTGCAGTGCATTTTTCAGTAAAGACAATGGTCGAATGGACGGTTAATGAATAGTGAATTCGATACCAGATTGTAATTGGATATTAAATAATGTCTGCTTCGTTATCAGTGTTCCATTCCACACTGACATGATCTGTCAATATAAAACTGTTGGGTACATAGTGGGTGGAAATTTAATTATGTATATCGAACTATAACTTAAGCTGTGATAGCTCAGCAATGAGGCCGTGCGACTCTTTCGAGGGGGTCACGAGTTTAAACCCCGGGAAGGCACCAATGAGTTTTTCTATTAAAACTTATGTCTAATTGATATCGTGAGGAAACCTGCATATCACTTGATTTCTGGAAATATGTGAACCTACCCATTCGCATTGGAGCAGCTGGTCTTAGCTCCACCCCTTCTCTCTGATTTGAAAATCCGTAATCGATTTAAATTTTGACATTACACCAGATTAAAAAAAGGCTAATACAGAAAGTCTACTATATTATTGAGGATTACTAAGACGATAAGAATAACTCTTCGAACCTGTACAAGACACTAATGACTAAATGTAACTAGTACTAAGAATAATTCTTTGAAAAGAGCAACAGCTGAGTTCCTTGCTGGCTCTCTTCGGTAGAAACAGCTTTCCGAACCAGCAGTAGAGTTGAAGATTCAAAAGCACATGTTTACAAGTTTACTTGTATAAAGAATGTTTTGAAAAATATCAATTAAATCTATCAATCTAATTCTATCAACCTATCAACCAAGATACATTACAGCCCGTACAATATCCAATTACGGAAAACTACCAAACTTATGCTGTTAATCGGCAATAAATATAATAAATTGCACTTTATCGTTACATATCACATATTATCCGAGAAAATGAGTATAAACAAAAGATTATCCGTAATCCTGAGCACGCTGCGACCTCGATCCCATGGCTTACTCCCATCTTGAGAGGGCAATAAAAGTCGGGAAGGGCGTGTAAGGCGCCGGCATTTGATACCTTATGATTTATCATAGTATGCTGCGAGGTGGTTAAGTACAAACCATTAATGACTTCCAGAGGGGTAGAAATTTAATAAGAGACTGCAGCCGTGCCAAGGAGCGTAGTTATGCAAATTTTATTACTGGAAAAGCCTTAGTGAAACACACGAAATAGTATTGCTTCGGTGATCGTTGTGCGAGTATAACGCAAAAGAACAAATTTTTAAATATATACTTATAATATATAATTTAATTCAGTTCAGTTAGTATGAAAAGTAACCGAATCATAATATTAACAATAGTTACGGTTATTTACGGTTACGGCTAATTACTCTCACGGTTAACTTACAATAAATATTGTAGATCTACAATTCTTCAGTAAATATCTTAGGTGTATCTCTGATGATTTACGCGGCGCACGCGACTAAATCTCCCAGCGGGTGAGTTTTCCAGTTTCCACTGCGCGATCTTTTCAACACAAATAACGTAAAACTGTAATGTACTACTAAACTTAAACGTTCCGAAAGAATTGTACTCCGTTTTAATAAAAACCTTATAAATATCTGCTGAGTAGATTTTGAGAAAATCGATCACATACAGCTTTTGGGGATTTTATATTACAATAAGTGTGGTAGCCCAGCGGTGAGACCGTACGACTCTTTCGAGGGGGTCACGAGTTCAAACCCCGGGTAGGCACCAATGAGTTTTTCTATTAAAACTTATGTGTCTAATTGATAATTGCAATTTATCACACGCTTTTCGGTGAAGGAAAACATCGTGAGGAAACCTGCATATCTCTAGAGAATTCTGGGGATATGTGTAACCTACCAATCCGCACTGTACGGCGTGGTAGATCTTAGCTCCAACCCTTCCCTCTAGAAACGGAGAGAGGAGGCCTATGCCCAGCCGTGGGATAGTAACAAGCCGTTATTTTTTTTAGATGAAAACACATACACTGAGCTTAAATATCTTAAATGTGAATCAAATAATGCCGTTTGAGGATGAATATACACCCGTGTGTAGTTCGCAAAGCGGTTTCCGTTGATCGCTACACGCCAGCTGAAACGCACAATATGGTAGATGCGTAGATAACGCAACGTTCGGCTTTTACGGTGGCATAAAATTGCCACGAGGACATTTTGGTTATCGCGGGGCGCCTCGAAGCCTTATTGGAATTGTTCCGGTGGCTCACCGCACGCTGTTAAACGTGTGGTTACATACATCTAGACGTTTAAACTTAGGGCTGCCTGATTTAATCATTAAATAGCGATCGTTAAAATTTAACACGTGTAACAAAGGTAACGAAAATATTATTTTTCTACAATCTGCGATAAAATAAAATATATTTAATAGATTTAGATAATTTATAGAATTAGGCAGTACTTTGCGGAGGTCCATAATACATACAGTAATAATAAAATTATTTTTCGATAATTTTACCGCGGATTTAGCAAAACAATTTGATTCAAATCAAAATAATCTTTATTCAAGTAGGCTTATCACAAGCACTTTTGAATCGTCAAGGATCAATTTGATTTAATAAGCAACACTGGTTCGGAAGTTGCTCTTACCGAGAAGAACCAGCAAGAAACTCGGCGGTCAATCTTTTGAACATTTAAATTTACATTATTTATTTGCAGTCTTGTTTGGAGCTGAAAGGATTATCAAATGCAAGCATTTTTATCATTCAAATAATTTTCAATTGTGTAATATGCCTTACGTGTAAGCATAGTTCGTACACTTAATTTAAACTTTTCTTACTACTTTTTTATTTATTATTATTACTTTTGCTAAATTTAGAGTGTACTATCCGTTTTCATACCTGGTACATGCAGAATTCCTAAAAATGCTGTATTATTACCACTAATACAACAATACAAGCACTGCTCACTTTCACTCACTATCACAAACTCAACAATCGCTTCGCCTCCTAACCGAAGCATCGTCAGAAAATCCAGACTCCAGGACAAATTCGCAAAGCTATTTGCAATATTGTAGTGCATTAGTTTTTAAAAATTAACTCATACGCTACATTTAGGACTACATATATATTGTTTTGTCACGGATTGTAGCAAAATAATATTTCCATTACTTTTGTATTATGGATCTCCACAAAGTAACGCCTAATTCTATAAATTATGTAACAACCTTGTTAAAATCAACGTAATATTCAATTCAATTTAATTAAAACGAATATTTATTTCTAAATTAGAGTATTCTATTATATTCCATTTAAAGGCTAATAGCTGATGCAAAATAAAATGAGCTAAATAAAATTATGTTCACAAATTAACAAAAAGGGTAGAAAAAGACAGTATTCTACTGTAACAATAATCAATTAAAAGGTGGAGACAAATAATTTTAGAGAATATTGAGATATGTATTTAAATATTCTCTTATGGTATGCATGCTTCCTCACGATGTTCTATTTCACCACAAAACATTTAATGGAAGACCTCTTTGGTGCCTGCCGGGGTTACAACTCATGACTCCCTGGAAAGAATCTTAAGTCACCCAAATTTGCTATAGCCTCTCTATTATGAGACCACCTTGTACAAAACATATAATTCAGGCGTATAGAATCAAAGATGGTTACGTCCACAACGCAAATTTTTTCAGAAAAAGATAAAAAGGTTTTTTTCAATTATTAGCAACTATTCTAATGTAAAGTATTATTTTATGTATGCAGAATATAATATATTAAGGAATTATATGTTTTTTGTCACTGCTAATTCAATACTTTTTAGTAAAAACTTAAATTTAAGATGGACTTTCCCAGTTTTGTTTCTAAGTCTTGGACTTAACTATGTTAGTAACCAAATGTTTGGGACTTTCCTATTTTTGTTTCCAACTCTCAGTAGGGGGACGGATTTAGGAATTTACCTGTTAGAAAACAAAAGATAGTAATCAACTTGTAGTGTAGGTAATAAAAGTCAGTTAATAATAATTTGTATTCCTATTTAAAATCAACATCTAAAAATTGCAATATAAGTCCGTAATGCTGAATTTTTGTAAAAAGCTTTATACAACATTCGCAACATTTTTAATGTGACAAGATTGCACTGAATTTTTTTGCCGCTATGTGACCATTGAGGGAGTTTCGGCAACAATTTTGCCCAGTATCTGAAATACTTTCAAGCTTAATTGGTATCATTATTAATTACGTTTCAGTTCAATAAATAGGCACCCTTTAAGTCCGACCCTGGAAACTACCTGTTTTTCTTTGCGATGTTTTTCTTTCATTTAAGTGGTTGTGCTGTCCGTTTTCTGGCTTCATTTTTGTCGAGTCTGGACGGGTGGCTATCCATCTCTTCAAAATACCACAATTATTGTACAAAATAACAGTTTGTCCCATTTAAATATAATAAAATACGTGAACGCGAACTCAACAAAAAAGTATTACAACGCCAAGGGCAGATATGACAGTTTTTAGTCAAATAGAGCCTTCCTATTGGTCGAAATGGACTTTACGCGATTTGGAACTCAATTCGCTTGGGACTTTACTAGGTTTGTTTCTGAAGTCAATTTTCATTTTCATATAACAGTTGGAATTTATCAGAATTAGTAACAAATAATTAATTGGGGTAAATATAGACACGGAAAAGATTGTGCTGCCATTTAAATCTTAATTTTGAAATTTTGTGGACTTAACCATCTTTGTTTCTATACGCCTGAATTGGTGTCAACGATGTGGTGCTATTTTAATTTAACAGGCGTTCCATTTCAAAAATCCCCAATATATCATTATTGCTTTCAAAAAGTCACCGGGAAGGACGGGCGAGTAAAGAAGCTTTGCTAAGAGTGGTAAATACAGCCAGTAAACCAGAGAATCTCTACAAACATACGGACGTTAAAATTCTAGTGTCCTTTGTGAGGTCGGAGACCACATTTTGGTGACGCGAGTTTTGGAATCATTATGTTTCGAATCAATTTTGCACAATTTACACAATTGTTTCTAGTATTTATAACGAGACAAATCAATCTTTCTTTTAAGAAATGAAGTTATACGATTTTAACATTCTGAGTTATGTGCTATTACTAATCATATTAATTTACATTATGATCTAAGATATTTATTGATAATCTTAGATAATCTTAGAATCACGCTGATCTCTACTAGTAACAACTGTATCGCAGTAGGTCAATCATCCTCCTCCACAGTGAACCAAATTCAACATTAAGTAGTATATTATATAATACTAGCCTGACCCGGCAAACATCGTTTTCCCATATAAATTATTTTTAGGGAAAGTCTAGTGTACATTATTAAAAAAAAATATCCAATAAATAAATATATGTTTGGGGTGATTTAAGGGTATGAAAAATAGACAGTAACCGATTCTTCTACCTACTGAATATGCAAACTCAAGTGTCTAATTGATAATTGCAATTTATCACACACTTTTTGGTGAAGGAAAAACATCGTGAGGAAACCTGTAGCATATCTGTAGAGAATTCTGGAGATATGTGTAACCTACCAATCCGTATTGGAGCAGCGTGGTAGGTCTTAGCTCCAACCCTTCTGTCCAGAAACGGAGAGAGGAGGCCTATTCCCAGCAGTGGGATTGTAACAGGCCGCTACTTTACTTTTACTTTACTATCACTTAGGGGTATGAAAAATAAATACTAGCCGATTCTCAGACCTAAAGATTATGCATACAAAATTTAATAAAAATCGGTCAAGCCGTTTCGGAGGAGTATGGTAACTAACATGAGACACGATAATTATAAAAATATGATAAATATTTAGATTATTTGAAAATTAAATAAAGTAATAATACATATATACACGAAATTGAATAAAAAGCTTTAAGTTCGTTGCTGATAGCAACCAACTAAAAGCTTATGCAAAGCCGTAATATTTTATTACCCTTTATTACACCCATCATATTATCTCCAGACCTCCAACGCGAATAAATAAATAAGCACGAAAAAAACCACACCGAAGCTTTATTCACATTCCAAAATCTACCTTTAAGGATTTGAATTTTACGAGCATTTTAACAATAAGCTTTTATCCGGGGTTTAATGAAAATGTAAGCTGTAAATTTTATGTTGACGCTAAAAGCCGGTGTTAGTATGAAGTGCGAAATATTTGTGGACGGACATAAACAGACTAATCGGAATCGTTAACACCCTAATTGGCTGTTATGTGGGAATGAGTTTATGGTGGCCATTGATTACCATTCGGAATATTTTATTGGAGGACGTATTAAAAGGTTTCAATGTTTGATGGAGGAAAGCGTTTTCTTTTTTTTATTTGTTTCGTGTCGAGATTCACTGGAAGTCATGAATCGGATTTCTTGAGTAAGAAGCCATTTTTTTTCGGACTGACTGTATGCTGGTAGCCCTAACGGCTTTTACAGCGTCACCAGTCGGGACGGGCGACCGCAGAAGCATCGTTGAGGTTGCGAAGAAATCTAATATGCGTGACTCGTTTCTAAGATTCATTGCATTCATGCAAATAGTCCTGTCATGTGATGTTATCGGTTTTTGTTTCGTTTATTATGTGTGAGTTACAATAAACTATAAACATCTTGGTGTTATTTAGGAAGAAATTTAACATGATATATTATATTTTATCTACTCTGATACTATAATACAAAGATTATAAAACTGAAAACAAAATTCTTATGACAAACATTACGTACAGAACAAAAATAATAAATTAAAACGTTTCATTACGATACAGGTCTTGTATGGACACCTGTATCATAATGTAACTTTTTAATCATAACGATACACCTATACAACTTCCAGCTGGACCAAGGAGGTCGAACCTCTACCTTAAAAAAAAAGGTTTCAATGAATGAGTCCGCGGCGACGCAACACGCATGCGCAATCGATGTTTGCGCCTTGGCGCCAATATATGACATTTAAAAAATCTTTTCAATATTTAAACGAAGTTTAGTTTTGTTTGTAAAAAAATAAGTTTTTGTGTAAAAACATGTCTGAGAGCGGGTATAGTGGTGATTGTACACCACCAGATATTCTGAAAGCTGCGTCAAACATGACCGTGAACCTGTTGCCGACGAAATCTAGGAGCAACTATATTAAATGTTACCACGAGTTCATGGAATGGAAAATGAATATTCAGAACATCAATAATTATTACAAGTAAAAATAAATTTGTTGGTATATTCAGCGTTTAATTTGCAATATTGTTTTACGTATTATGGTATGAGAGTAGATAAAGTAGTGTATGATACTGATACATAACTTGATCTTATATCACTCGTGTGACACTATAAAAGAACCCGCCTGCGGCTCGTTTTTTATTAACCACACTCGTGTTATAAGAACCCTTATTATGTATGCAACAGTATCATAAACTACTATAAATTGCGCGCAATCCATCACCATACGTGCAGTGCTTGTGTAGTTTGGTTGCGGTGATGAAAGTTTGCACTGCATGTCTTTGAATTCTGCATGTATCAGGTCACACTACATACAGCATTACACATATTTTCTGTTTGCATTTATCGCGGATTATAGCAAAATAATATTATGATTTCTGTTGTATTAACTTTGAATACAATAGAAATCATAATATTAGTAATTATTGAAATGAAAATTCATTTCACATACATACATTCTCCTGCCCTTATCCAACTCTAAGTGGGATCGGCACAACATATTACAAACATGTTGTCATATGATTTGGCTACGTATTTTACGAACGGCCGCCTGCCTGACGTCAACTTACCGTAGTCGCCCTTTACGACACCTCGGTAAGAAATGAGGGTGGTCTATTCTATTCAGCCGGATACCACACGCCCATGAAAGTTCATTTCAATAATTACGAATTATAATCGGATTTATTACCACTGGCCTACCACTAATGTTATAGGAAATTATTCAACTCCGAAGGAATAAAAAACATATTATACATTTAATCTTCAAAATAGACAATAGTTTCCTATTTTAATTGTGCAAACGCTTTTAAAATATGAGTTGTATCTCTAAATATTGGTATTAATTGAGAAAACAAAAAGAGATCCCGACTTCATAAATAACCTCGAATTTTTACAGCAATAAAAAAACAAACGAATTTGTGTAACGAGAGCGGTAACAAGCAAAATAAATTATCACTTGTAACGTGGAAAATATTACGAAGATGTTACTTGCTAGCATTAAATTTTACATTATACCCTACGATTGAATTTGAACTGTACAATTAAGTCTTTAGAATTCAAAATTGTAGTGCAAATGTATTTATCTCTCCCATAATTGCAACAGCAATAACGTTTAGTTCTGTTTGTTTTGCGATTTCGGCAGTTAACAGGTTTTATGACTTTAAACTTTACTTCTATTGTTATAAAGTTGATTTCGCTTTGTGCTTCGATGTATCAATCGTGATGCAGTCCGGACCGCCCGCTGGGCTCAGTCAAGGCGATCAAAACAAATCATCAAGTTGTCGTAGCGAGCACACACTGGGAACATAAATAGTTTTTAGTTGAATTAGCTTTATAATTGAAATCGAAATAATTTACGACGCAATTTCTGTGTTTTAATTTTTTCTTTAAAATTCCAAATTGAATTTGGTAATAATGAATGAATGAATACTTATTCGCTCAAGCAATTTCGATTATTTTCTATTGACAATCAATTTTACGGAACCTTGCGTACTTTTATGTGATTTCGTTACATAATATAATATGTAACAATATTCTATTAACTTCAATATTCCAAATTTCCGTATTAAATATCAGATAAGGATGTTATCATTGTAAATACTGTTCTATGATAATAAAAAAAACATGATAATAGTGAAGTAACGGCTGCATATTATCCCGCAGCTGGGCATAGGTCTTCTCTTTTTTTTGAGAAAAGGTTTGGAGCTTAGAACCACCATCTGCTACTATGCAGCACATTACATAAATTCCAATTGAGTTATTTAGGTTCTTTCACAATGTTTTTTTCACCGAAAAGCAATAAATTGCTGATACAAATTCTAAGACAAAACACATTGGTGGTTTGAACCCGCTAGCTCTAAAAAAAAGTCACACGATCTCACCGTTCGGCTATCACAGCTTTTTTAACACAAAGATACAGAGTTTTAAAAGCACTACTTACTACTAACTAGGATATTAGCGGATTTAACATTTAAGTGATCTGATGATGATGATTACACGGGAGCGACATAGTCAAATTAGATAAACTCCTTTAAAAAAATACAATTAAAGATAACTACTCACTCAGTAATAAAGAGAATAGACGGATTAGGTAAACACTCACCTTGATCTCTCTTCTTATTAGTAATCTGTAAAAACCAAAGTTCCCAAAAGCAGTCTGTCTGTATGTAATCGATTTTCTTAAAATCTACTCAACGAATAATTGTACGGTTTTCATTAAAAGGTAGTGTGATTCTTTCGGAAAGTTTAAAATGCGTGGAAAAGATCGCGCACTTGTAAAAAAACTCGTATGCTGGGAGGTTCACACGCATGCGCCGCGTAAATCAGCAGAGATACACTAAAGTAATGTAGAAGAGAATTGTAGATTTGCCAAAATACTACAAAAAGTCAGCGACTGCATGCCTCTATCTCTTATCGTTAACTCGCAATTACTAATTATATGCTCAAAATTTGAACTCGGAAAAAAAATTGTACTCCACGCAGGCGAGGCTTCTGGCTCAGTAACTATAAAAATAATTCAATATAACTAAATAATTTTCTTCATTGCTCACAACACTACATAAATACAGCATGCATTATGTCAGCTATACACAACTCCCGATGAATTGCATCTAGCATCCGATTCAAATTGCATACCACATGGGGATGTATATGATTTAATGGTGCCCTTTGTACGAGATCCGCACTAGTGCTGTATAGATGAAAAGTGTTTAATCAAATCCCACGCTTAGCATTAAAGTGATCAAATTGAAAAATTAGGCTTAATTGAGAGATACTTTGTCAGACGCTGTGTGGTATCCGGCAGAATAGAATAGACCACCCTCATTTCTTACCGAGGTGTCGTAAAAGGCGACTAGGGTGAGTTGACGTCAGGCAGGCGGCCGGTCGTAAAATACGTAGCCAAATCATATAACAACATGTTTGTAACATGTTGTGCCGACCCCACTTAGAGTGAGATAAGGGTAGGAGACTGATGAGAGATACTTTGTAATCCCCATTTCGATGTCATCTATGAAAACACGCTAAGAACTTTTAAAAATGCTAGTGTTTTCCATCTCTTGCAAATTATGGGTCTTCTCACGAATTTGTAGACGTTACGCTACAATTTATAGCAATTTGCCACTAAACAACTTTTTTTGAATTAGGTTACAAACACGTTCAATTCAATTCTATTCAAAATATTCTTTATTCAAGTAAACTTGTAAACAAGTGCTTTTGAATCGTCAACATCTACTGCTGGGTCGGAAAGCTGTTCCTACCAAGGAGAACCAGCAAGAAACTCGGTGGTTGCTAGTTATATATAGTTATTAATGTCTTATACGGGGTCGAAGAGTATATCCACGCGTTCTTATCGTCTAAGTAATCCTCAATAGTATAGTAGGCTTTCTGTATTACCCTTTTTTCTTAATAGTATTTATAAACTGCTGTAATCGTAAAGTTAAAGTAGATTGCGGAGTTTTATTATAGAATCTTATACCGAAACCCACAAACGACTTATGTACTTTTGCAAGGCGCAAAGGAGGAACCGCAAGCTTATGTCGGTTCCTACTTTGTCTATTGTGTACATAACCAATATTTTTATAACTATTTATATTATTATGTACAAAAATTGAATTGCTGAAAATATACTGTGAAGTCAATGTAAGAATACCTGTTTCCTTGAACTTCTCTCGCAGGAAATCTCGTGAATTTAAACTGTAAATGTTACGTATGGCTCTTTTTTGTAATACATTTTTTTTATATCCGTTTTTTTTTATATATTAAATATCCGCGCATTGTTGTGACAGTATTATAAACCAATTTTTAACACATAGTATCCCTTATACTTCATGAGCCTTGGACGTTCATAGCAGGTCATTTATAGTTCTGCCAGAACTCTAACTCTCTCGAGGTCTGTTCTGATCGCATATAGCAGGCGGGCAAAACCTATTTTAGCCGCTTCATCTTCTTCTTAGAAACTCGGCGGTTGTAAGCGATATAAAATGCCCAAAATAAATTTCCACTGTCCGACCATCTCTAAAGTGGCATCGCGAAACGGTGCGGCGTGGGGCGAAATAATTTAATAGTCTCGGCCACCATTAGCGCAGCTATATAACGTGTTTATGTGCCGTAATTTATTGGTTTCTTGTCACTATTTACTTGTACGTCTCCGCTAATGTATTACAAGCTGAGACCTCCTGAGGGGTGACCTGATTCACTACGTAGGACGATCGTTACTGCAGATTCATTATGACCAATGATTGCGACGGGCTCATTAAGGAAAGTACTTTCAAATGGAATTGACAAAACACACGTAACAAGTATACAAGAAAACGAAAGTATTTAGTTCGCCCCAACTTCATTATCAGGTTAAATTTAAAAAAAGCACGGCGCACTAAATCGGAAAAGGAGCCATTATCTCGAATTAATCTCGTCAAAACCGTCCACGTCGGGAGAAAATAATTTAATTTCCGCATTCACTCCAAAAACTGGATGGCACTCGAAAGAGTAAACCGTTTGAGTTCTGTATGAAAAAGCAATTAGAATAATGAATCTGAAGAGCCTTTAAGACCAGGGGTGGAGGGACCAATTTAGAATGACTTCGGATGAGGACATAACGCGAGGCATGGTTAGATTAATTTATATTGGTCGTTGTGAAGAATGGCCTGCCTATTTCATTGTACCTCCACACTTGGGGCGCTAAGATTTTCGCGTACAAAATCTATTTAATACGTTGAAGTGCCTTCGCTCAGTATTGAGACGTTTAGGTGCTCGTTTTTCCGACAGGTGCTCTGTACTTGAAAAATCTCGGCCGCCTTTGTTACGAGAATAAAATATATTTTAGCAGCATAACCTTATTTCTTAATAGAATTTTCTTTTTATTTATGACTAGCTCGACCATTTTTTGATCATTTTTTTTATCAATCTTCTTAATTAATGGGATTTTATAGAAGCAGGCGTTACTTTGCGGAATTCCATATTACAAGCAATATAACAGAACTAACTACTTTGCTATAATCCGCACGGGTTAAGTGAATGCATGCAAAGCCAATGTGTATGAAGCAGGCAAAATCTACGCACCTTATACATGCCGGAACAGCCACCACATGCACCCCAAGGCGCAATTCACCAGCAACAACGCACACAAAAGCAGCACACACACCCACCACTACAATCTCGACGATCGTTTCGCCCCGATACCGAAGCATCATCAGGAGGATAGGCTCCACGACAAAAATCGTCTGTACGATTTTGCCTGCTTCATACACATTGGCTTTGCATGCATTCACTTAACCCGTGCGGATTATAGCAAAGTAGTTAGTTCTGTTATATTGCTTGTAATGGGATTTTCTTTTTTTTTCAAATTAAAATTCGAAATATTATTTAAACTTAAACTTAAGTAAACTTTTAAATAAGTGTTTTTGAATCAACTCTACTGCTGGTTCGGAAAGCTGTTCCTACCGAGAAGAGCAAGCAGGAAACTCGGCGGTTGCTCTTTTCAAAATATAATTCTTATTACTAGTTACGTTTAGGCATTGCTGTCTAATACAGGGTCAAAGAATAGCCATGTCCACGCATTCTTATCATCTAAAGACTAGAAGATATATTAAAGTGTAGCCTTACCAGTCTTTTATGCTTTTCACCAATGGTTACGAAAATAAAACTTATATTGTATCTCTATACTTATTATAAAACAAAGTCCCAAAAAGCTGTCTGTCTGTATGTAATCGATTTTCTCAAAATCTACTGGACGGATTTTTGTACGGTTTTCACATAAAGATAGTACGATACTATCTTTGATCTATTTTTTCTAGGATGGTTTAGGTATATAGTACATATCGGTATTATGTAAATTGTGTTGAAGAGATCGCGCAGTTGTTAAAAAACTTGCTCGCTGGGAGCTTTCGTCGCGTGCGCTGCGTAAACCAGCAGAGATATGCTAAAGTAATGTACTAGAGAATTGTAGATCTAAGAAATATTCCAAAAAAGTCCGCGATAACATGCCTCTATCTGTTATGGTTAACGCACAATAACTACTTTTAGGTTTAAAATTTGAATTCTAGAAAAAAATTATGACACGCAAATTACCACGCGGGCGAAGCCGCTGGCACAGCTAGTGTTTTATATAAACATCGTCCTAAGGTTGCCTATGAGACCAGAGGATGGCTTAAGCCACACAACACACTGTGACTACGCAACACACTGTCGAGAGAAGAAAACTGGGACCTCGTCTTCACCGGCGAGACGCTGTGTGTGTTTGTATTACACATACTTTCATCCGTTACCAAAGTCAGTAACTTTTTCTTGCATTAAGGTTGACAGACAACCGGTGAATATAACATATAAAATTTTCAAATAACTGCCAGATGTAAAGAAGCAACAAATGATTACTAGAAAATATCAGCCCTCGGCAGGAAAATAATCCGCGATACCCATTAACTCAGCTCTCCGTAGAGGCAGGGTCATTGCAACCTACGCCAACGAGCCAGTTACTCTATATTGTTTTCGATTGGACACAAAAAAAATCAACAATTTCATATTTCTCTTATTGGTTTATCCAACTAATTGCCAACCAATTAGCAAAAGAACCCTATTGAAATACAGCGTGCCGCGTCGAAAGCTCAAACAAAAAAAGGGAGCCAATTTCCAACAGTCGAAGCAACGATATTGTTAGCATACGACCGAGCTTAAGTTAAGGCAGTTTGAATTGCAGATTAAAAAGCAAACTGAATAATAACAAGTCAAGTTACAAAACCTTTTAACAAAATTTCATGTCCCTACTGTTCAGCAGTTCTGGCAGCATCAGGTCATTCGTATCATAAACATGGATTGTCATAGAGACCAATATTTAAAATTTCAGCTAAATTCGACACCGGTAACTGGATGTATCGCGGATTATAGCAAAATATTTTTTATTATTACTTTTGTATTATGGATGTCCGCAATCTGCGACAAAATCGCAAAGCTTTGCGATTTTGTCGTGGAGTCTATCTCCTGATGATGCTTCGGTTGCGGGGCGAAACGATTGTTGAGTTTGTGATAGTGAACGTGTGTAGTGCTTGTGTATTGTGGTGGAAGTGGTGGAGGTTTGTGCATTTATTTTTTCGAATCCTGCACGTATCGGGTATGAAAATACGGATACTATACATTTAACACTATATATATTTTCTATTTACTGTATCGCGGATTATAGCAAAATAATTTTATTATTATTTTTGTATTTATTAACTCTTAATTTTACCTTGTTAAAATTTGCATGTCAAACTTGACTAAACACGTTTTGATGTTATTTATTATCATCTTCTTGTAATCCATGTCTTCTATAACTTATAGATCATAACAATTACTCCAAGCACAGCTAACTCTATTGCTCAAAGAATATTTGGCGCATTTAAAATCAAGACTTAATATTGTTTAAACACAAAGATAACAACTTTTCCCCACAAAGCAACCGCATAGCATTTAAGGAGAGCCCACACTCTATCACACTCGCCTCATTTCCACCGCTATCACCTTTTCGCACGCAACTTTAATATTTTCATTTTCACAAATCGCTCTTTACCCTTGTAAAACGAACCTTGTGTAAGCAACCTAAGGTATATTTTATCTCCTGCAAACTGTGCTGTGAAAATTGAACGCATATGTTACGAAAAGGTATAAGTATACCAGTATAAATAACCCTTTTCAAAGAATGTGTAGTTCTTTACTAGCGTTCAGTGCTCGTAAACAAATAACTTGAACAATTTTTACCGGAATAGGTCTCCTGTTGTTATGGCGCATATGGCATATGGCGCTGAGACGTGGACACTGACGGCGGGACTAGTCCGCAAGTTTAAAGTCGCTCAGCGTGCTATGGAGCGAGCTATGCTCGGAATATCTCTCGAAGATAAAATCAGAAATTAGATTATCCGCGAGACAACCAAAGTAAGTGACGTAGCTAGCAGAATAAGCAAGCTGAAGTGGAAGTGGGCTGGTGACGTCTATCGCAGGACTGATGGCCGTTGGAGCAAAAGAGTCCTGGAGTGGAGACCGCGTCTTGGCAAACGCAGTGTAGGGCGTCCTCCGTCCCGCTGGACCGACGACATCAAAAAGGTTGTTGGGGCCAGCTGGATGCGCATTGCGGAGAAGCGAGATGTCTGGCCTATGGGGAGGCCTATGTCCAGCAGTGGACTGCTAGGCTGATGGATGGATAGATGGATGGATGTTGTTATGAGTAACTGAATGAATAGTTATACAACTCGTACATTTTCAACACCTTTTATTTTAAATTATACAAAAATAAAGTGTTAAAAAATAAAAACAAATTCTAAAATTTTTGTAAAAAAATAATAACTGGTAGCAGCGTAGAGCCCTATGCTGATTTCCAGTTATAATTTTCTTCTATCTGCTTTAATAGTCTGAGTGGATATCCATTTCTTTTCATATTACATTTTTCTCACACTGCCACACAACGTAAAAATAAAAGGCTCTATGCCTTTTTATGTTATTTTTTTCACAATACAATACAGTACAGTGTAGAAAAGAAATAAAGAAACTCCATTCTATTCTATTCTATAAAGACATCAAAAAATGTATAGAAAATGACATGGACTAATTCAATAATTTTAGAACGTTGATTTATGTTAATAGTAAAAAAATCCTACAAAATTAAAAACACTGACAAAAATAATAATAAAATTATTTTGCTATAATTCGCAATAAATTATCGCAGTTATCGCTGTGGATTACCGCAAAGAACGCATAATTCTATAAATTCTTTTAAAAAAACACCGAATTTAAAAAACTTCAGAAACTCCAATTAATTCAGAAGGAAATAAAAAGGAATTGCTAGAAGTTAGATATCATTACTATAATGTTTATTTCTCTAGAGATTTCTCTATGTTATTCCTTCTTGTTTAAATTGGTCGATATCTTTCCGTCAATATTAGGTGTATAAAGGTGTCAGCGGAATAAAATATCAATGACTGAAAAACAAAAGGAATTCTCACACTATTAATGGAAAACCCTGTTATTTATCGGATTAATCAATCAAAAGGACGAATAGGGCTCGCTTGCGTAAACACCAAGTCCACCTTGTTTTTATTTATTTATTTTATATTTTTACTATTCGAGTAAATAACACAGTAATATTGTATATGAAATACGGGTTGGAATTAATTGTAGGTATTAGTAGTGGTGTTGTGTTGGTATTAGACTATTTTGTATTTTTTTTTGCTAATACACGTAGCTTATGTTTAAAAGCGTGAAACAAGACTGAAAACTCCAACCTAACTAAGCAATGTGTATTGGAGAATGAAAATAAAAAACACAAATTTATACAGAAAACTCATAGCTATCCGTCATTCGCGTTTCTTGACGCCTTCGAATTAGGCAATCACGACTGAACGTACAGCACGATGAGTCTGTCTATATTATAAATGCGAGTCTGTCTGACTGGGAACAGAATGTATAGGGCAGAGTATATGACAATGATAAGTAATGCTGCCCAAGTTTCGTATACCGCGAGTTTCATATATATTAATTTATCTTTTATGATCTTTATGAAATTTAGAATATTGATTAATTTATTAGTAAGCTTTTAATAAATAAATAAGTTTTTCTATTATGAAAAAGAAATCAAACATGAAATTACACACAAAAATAAAGCGAGCGTGTATTTCCACCTTGATATTTGGTATTATTTTCATTAAATTATACGTTCGTTATACGATGAACAATTCTACTTGCATTGAAAGTAATAATGTCAGAAATATTTGTATGACCTTATGTGGTAACTTAATACTAATGTATTAAGTTACCTCATAAAAAATACATGAAAAATGTACTGTAATCATTACATTTTTCACGGAACCGTTATTGAGTAAAACTTGGACCTCTCATTACCTTTATAGAGAATTTGATATAGTGGATTGGATTTCCTGAATGATTGGTTATCGGAGCAGATAGAAAAATTATGAGCAATAACAATTTATTATTCTTAGAGGAAAACAAATAACAATCTGGGTCATATAATATCTTCGAACTTGGTTGTATTATTCTATATGTTCATACGAAAATAAAAATCTCGTATAATGACATGAAGTGTCTTTGCCAATCAAATCAAAATAATCTTTATTCAAGTAAGCTCTTTCCAACACTTTTGAACCGTCAAGGATCAGTATGATTAATGAAGCTACAACTGGTTCGGAATGTTGCCCTTACCGAGAAAAACCAGCAAGAAACTCGGCGGTCAATCTTTTTAAACATTTTCAATTACATAATACAAACACCGTGTGTAGTGCTTGTGTGGTGTGCTATAGGTGGCGGCATTTTATGATACGCGCGGTAACTATTCCTGCATTTATAAGTTATGTGAACGTTTTCTGCTTCAGACACTTATTACATAGATTTTCAGTTTTTTTTAATAAACGCGGATTGTAGCAAAATAATTATATCATACTTCTGTATTAGTATGGTTGAATAAACGAACATTTTTCGATTTTGCTTTGCAAATTTATCGTGGAGCTTAACTCCAACGATGCTTCGGTTACGGGGCGAAACGATAGTTGATATTGTCGTAGTAAAGGTCGCGAGTTTAATGGTGTTATCTTGTGATACGTGCGGTATCTAAACCGCCATGTACAAGTTATGAGAACAGACTTTCTTAAGAAACGCGGATTATAGGAAAATAACGCCTACGTGTACTTCTATAAGTTATTAGAACATTTTTCATATTATGTCAGCGTATTTGTAATTATTATACAAAGTTATTCTCCATTTTAAGCATTTCACGTCAAGGCAAGTGGAAAATCCTTACAAAGCATATTAATTACGTACCAACAGTGGCAAATGGCGTCAATATGTTTAATAAACTGCCACTCGACGCTGTGCCCTAACAAGTCTATAACAGTCATAATCGCCTGTCAATGTGTCACGGCGGCTATACAAAGTGTTCGCGTCAACTCCACTGGCGACACGGTATTTTCGCTCTAAAGTGTTGAACGTTAGACTAATGCTCGCGCTTCATCCACGTCCGCTGCGAATTCTCCATCTAGCTACATCTATTAATACAGGGGCTGTCAACATTTTAACTTTTTTTTGACAATTATTTTTCACGATCCGTAGTTTTGATCATTTAATTTTAAATTTACTTATTTAAACCTTAAGTTCACTATCTGTGTAAACTCGTATCTGCTGGTTATGCCGTTAGAAAGATAAACTCACAAGTCTAGCTGATATTGAAACAGCAAGACTTGTCGATTTTTTTTATTTTCATAGCATTATGTCGTACGGTACCTTGTTGTGGGTTAATCATACATAATGTGGGGCAGCTGATATCCAAAAAATTATTGTCCTTAGAAAACATACATGCATGCGATTAATAAAATGAAACCACATGACTCGCTTCGTGATAAATTTAAAGGACTAGGTACTCTTACTGTAGCTTACAATACACTTATAATAATACTAGCTACGCCCGCGTGGAAATCACGTGTCACAATTTTTTTTTCTATAATCCAAATTTTAAACATAAAAGTAGTTATTGTGAGTTAACCATAAGAGATAGAGACATGCTATTCCGGACTTTTTTGTAGTATTGTTATAGATGTACAATTCTCTAGTACATTACTTTTATATATCTCTGCTGGTTTAAGCAACGCACGCGACTAAAGCTTCCAGCAAGCAAGTTTTTTAACAACTGCTCGATCTCTTCACCACAATTTACAATGATGTAACTTATATTTATATTAATTAATTATTTATATTAATTTATAATGATGTAACTTACCTAAACCATCCGGAGGTATCGCTCTATCTTTTGGTGAAAACCGTACAAAAATCTGTTCGGTAGATTTTGAGAAAATCGATTACATACAGACATGATGAGATATACATCGTTTTAATTAAAAAAATCAATATTAGTAATAGGCAAACCAGGAACCTAAATAAATTAATACCAAGGCTACGGCTTCAGAAAGTTCGTAGATCGTTTGTGGGCTTCGATATAAATTTTAATACAAAAATAAAATTTCAATATCTGTTTTGAGATTTTCCTTTACACAAGTTCAAAAAAGCAATTTAAAACACTTATTCATAACGCTTTTTGAACTGTTGAAGACTACGTTGATGATATGAAAGCTTGGATTTTAATTGCAACCAGGTACGCCCTAGTTTATATTGTAATTTTTGATTTGTTGAACAAATACATATTATTGAAACATGAATTTTTTAAAAGAGTAACCTTGATGTTCTTGCTGGTTCTTCTCGGTAACAGCACCTTTTCAAACCAGTCGTAGCATTATTGTAATTTGACGATTCAAAAGTGCTTGTAAAAGCCAACTTGATTAAAGAATCATTTAAATTTTAAATTTCTACATTTATTTTATTAATTTGAATTGCTATATTTATATTTATATATTGTTGTATTATAGGCAGCCTCTAGGTGATTAAAAACTCTTATTTAATCACAACGTTACAAGTGAGCTTAGGCTGCGTGGCACTATCAAGCACCTATCAATATCTTTATCGAAACCTTATCAAAAAGAAAACAGTTGCGTACCCCTGAAACCAGCTAGTTATGTATGCAGAGCTGTAATTCCTACCATCTAGGACGACCACCGCGTACAACGAGCTAAATTGCTTAATAATGTCGCAATTTCTTAAATTTATTATGTGCCTCGCAAAATGGAATTTCAACAATGAACTCCAAACAAAAAATAAAGATTAATAAAAAAAAATAATAGGGTAATTATTATATAAATAAACGGGTCACTTCACATTTGGCCTATTCCCCCTCTAAACTACGATCGAGACCGATTTGTACTACCCCCACTAAAAATTGTTGTAAAGCGACCTCTTCAACTCAATTTACATGAAACCGTTATGTGCTATGAAACCTTTCGGAGAAATTGCACTAACTTTTATTAAAAACCGTACAAAAATCAGTTCAGTTGATTTTGAGAAAATCGATTATATACATACAGACAGCTTTGGGCACTTTGTTTTATAATAAGTATAGATTTAATTGTAATTGTATCTCCAAAAATCGATCACATAGATCGATTTTCTCAAAATCTACTGAACAGATTTTTGTAAGTTTTTTACTAAAAGATTTAATTATATTAAAAGTACATTACGCTTTTATGAAAACTTAAATAGGTAAAAATTTGTGTCATACTAATTTAGCTAGTTGTCCCATTTAACATGGAAACGTGCTTACATTGGCCTGAATCAATTTTCAAAATTTTCATTTAGACTGCTCATTTTTACGCACCAAAGCGCTCCATTACCCCAAGCCTCGTATATATCTCTGTCCGCCGAACCGCATGTCACGTCACTCCATATTACGTCACAGTGACGTCATTAGTCCCCGCCGCCCCACCACTTACGCGCTATATTTTACGAGAGAAACGAATGGACTTTTATAAGACGTTTTTTCCCGTTAGAGGGGAGGCTTATCTTGAAATTTGAGCTTATATTACATACAACAATTATTGTAAGTATTGTAACAACCGTCAATTATATAGTGTGTTTCATTTTAATCCTATACTAGCTATACGTGCGGCTTCGCCCGCACGGAAATCAGTGCTTAGCATGTAATAGTCGCTCGAGTCTCGGCAGGAGGGCGGGTGAACGCAGAAGCATTGTCGGGTGTGAAAACGTGGAGAGCGAAGCTCACAACATCCTGGAAGCGTCGCCTTAAGGGTGCCTAAGGAGGCCGGACCTCGGGTTAAAGCGACGCGCTGTGGAGGACTATATCGGACTTGTGGAAGAGTCCTATTGTCATAACGGGCGTGGTTGGACGCCTCGGCCGCTAAACGTAAGAAAGCGGGGACCTCGTCTTCGCCGGCGAAGACGCTGTGTGTGTGTCTGTGTGTGCAGTGTTTTGGCGATGGCGATCGTATAAGGATCGTCAGGATCAGTCAGTACGTTCCTGGAGCGTCTGTGAATGCGGGCTTTGAACGAAAATCATTTGAATAAACCGGCGATAGTGGGGAGACCTATATCTTCAAGTCGACGAGGTCGACCAGGTCGATGTTTCGCAAGTACCAAGGACAGCCAGTGGCTGTTCTCATGAACTTATTTTGCAAAGTCTGCAGAGAGCGCAGCCTTCAATTCGGGACGTGTGCGAACGTGACGCTCACATAAGTCATAATAGGTTTTATGCAAGTCTTGTAAAGTGTCACTTTGTAGCAAAGTGACAGTTTACTCCTCTTGCATATAATCGGATAGAGGCTCTCTGATACCCTACACCGCTTTTTATACCTATTACCCCATCTAAACGATAATCGACACCGATTTGTTTATTGTGTAGAACGACCTTTTCAACCCAATTTACATAAAACCGTTATGTACTACTAACCCAAACCTTTCGGAGAAATTGCACTACCATTTAGTAGAAACTGCACAAAAATCCGTTCAGTAGACTTTGAGAAAATCGATTATATAGAGACAGCTTTGAGGACTTTATTTTATAATAAGTATAGCTATGTGGTTCATATTAGCCGTTAGCTGGCATTAAGCAAAATAGAAACTTGTTGACACAGGCCTAGGTCTATTTGGGCTGCATATTGCTATACACCGACGACAATAAGTGATTAGTCTGGTGCTTTTTTCTCAAGTACAGGTGTAAATGTACTAATAATTAAATAAATAAAAATAAATTCAGTGGTCGACGCTGAAACCAGTGTTGGTGTCAAAAAACACCAACTTAGGCTGATTGGTGCACCAGTTTGTAACGTTACATTTCTGTACATTTTACCTCTTACTATTCTGTTATTTTTAAATATAGGAGTTATTTAAAAAAAATGTAAATACTCTCCCCGTGTGGTATTCGTTTGAGTAGAATAGATCACTCACATCTCTGACTGAGGTGTCGTAGAAGGCGTCTACTAAAATAACTAGCCCCATTATCTAAGAACATGTCTAAAACATGTTGTGACAACCCCACTCGGAGTGGGATAAGGGCAGGAGAATTGGGAAGCTGATTTAAATATTCATATTGTATGTACTTTTTTATACCCAAAATTTATATTAAATGAATATTTAAGAAACAAATTGTTTGTAATAAGAAAAATAATTCAATTCTTGTATAATTTTTTTACTTATTCATTTGAGCTTTTTGTTTGCTAACTTAACTGTGCTTTTAAAAATTAATTCAGCTAAACTCATTACAATAAGATTCAAAATTATGGTGCGAGCGACACCATCATATCATTTTTTTATTTTATGAAAGTATATATTTTAGCTCGGTATATAAACTTCTATTGTACCAATTTGTATTAGTTGCACGAGTGGATTAGTCGTAAAACCATAACAGACCAATTTTTGCAGTTATAATGTTAACTAGCTGTGCTTGCAGCTATGCCCGCGTTGAATCAGTGTATTTAATAGAAATTTAGAATATAAAAGTACAAAAGTAATAATAAAATTATTTTGCTATAATCCGCAATACAGTAAATAGAAAATATATTATAAATAAATATATGTACTATCCGTATTTTCATACCCGATACGTGCAGGATTCGTAAAAACACATGCACAAACCTCCACCACTTCCACCTCAATGCACAAGCACTACACACGTTCACTATCACAAACTCAACAATCGTTTCGCCCTGCAACCGAAGCATCATCAGAAGATAGACTCCACGACAAAATCGCAAAGCTTTGCGATTTTTTTTATTACTTTTTATTATGGATCTCCGCAAAGTAACGCCTAATTTATAGAATTAACATAAAAGTAGTTATTGTGAGTTATATAAGAGATAGAGACATGCTATCACGGAATTTTTTGTAGTATTTTGTAGATCTACAATTCTCTAATACATTACTTTAGTGGATCTCTGTAGGTTAACGCACGCGCCTAATGTTCCCGACAGGCGAGTTTTTTTTTAACTGCGCGATCTCTTTAATACAATTTACATAAATCCTTAATGCACTATTAATCTGAACCTTCCGCAAGAATTGCACTAATTTTTAATAAAAGCTACAAATTTCGGTTCTAGTAGATTTACTCACGAAGACTGTTGTCTAGAAACATCGAAAATTCGAAGTATATTTAAATATCACGTTACCTCATTAAAAACACACTCAACTAAAATTTAATAATCTAAAACCCATTTTCCCTTTCAAAATCTATTACAAGCGATTTTGATCTTTAATTGAATATAATACAAGCGGCTATTGGGAATCGGTTTTAACGATGTCTTTTACAAGGAATATCCAATTAAGAGTAAAGATGACTATGGATGATTATCTTCATCACTATCTTTTGTCACGCGAGAAAGCGGGTGGTCCTTTAAAGATATTGAAGATCGAAACAAGACCAAAATGACATTTAAGCCACTCAAATACGACAATCGCTATATACCTCGACGATTTTTACGAAAACCAATGAAATTCTACCATTTTTTCTGAGTTAGCTAATTAATTTTTCTGTAGAATTACCTATTATCATCAAATTCAAAATATTCCGCCGTGTGGTATCCGGCTGAGTAGAATAGACGGCCTCATTTCTTACCGAGGTGTCGTAAAAGGCGACTAAGGTAAGTTGACCCACCGTGTGGTATCCGGTTTAGTAGAATAGACCACCTTCTTTCTTACCGAGGTGTCGTAAAATACGACTAAGGTAAGTTGACGTCAGGCGGGCGGCCGGTCATATAAACGTAGCCAAATCATGTGACAACATGTTTGTAACATGTTGTGCCGATCCCACATAGAGTGGGATAAGGGCAGGAGGATGATGATGTATTAATTATTGTATGATGTATATATTATTATATCTATCATATTATTATATATTTTATAATATTAATAAATTTAACTTATATTTACTTCTTTTTTTCAATTTAAAACTAATTGGCCGGAAGACCACCATTGCACATTATTTTTATCATTTTTATATTAATGTTAATTTGCGCAATAACGTGATTAAATACAAACAAACTAGTTGTATTGACTGATTCGTTCTTTCGTTTCCATGAAAGTATGAGTATGTCTCGTTTACGATTACATTTTTTTAACTTTCTATAATAAAGTACGTCGAACTCTCTTTTAAAATCTCTTTACGAAAGTGAATAAGGTGATGTGTAAACCTTCATTGTGAAGCTTGTAAAACAATCGAGGAACAAATGTTGAACATTCAGCCCCTGGCTATAGAATAAAATTCAAGATAAATTCGTTCTACGCACGCAATGAAAAGTTTAATTTTGATTAGGAATTTATTAATGTATTTTTTACTTTTTATAAAAGTACTAGCTATGCCAGCGGCTTCGCCCGCGTGGATATCAGCGTGTCACAATTTTTTCAACAATTCAAATTTTAACCATAAAAGTAGTTATTGTGAATTAACCATAAGAGATAAAAGTAAAGTAAAGTACCAGCCTGTTACAATCCCACTGCTGGGAATAGGCCTCTTCTCTCTGTTTCTGGAGAGAAGGGTTGGAGCTAAGACCTACCACGCTGCTCCAATGCGGATTGGTAGGTTACACATATCTCTAGATTCCCTAGAGATATGCAGGTTTCCTCACGATGTTTTCCTTCACCGAAAAGCGTGTGATAAATTGCAATTATCAATTAGACACATGAGTTTTAATAGAAAAACTCATTGGTGCCTGCCCGGGTTTGAACTCGTGTTCCCCTCGAAAGAGTCGCACGGTCTCACCGCTGGGCTATCACAGCTTACCATAAGAGATAGAGACATGCTATTACGGACTTTTTTGTAGTATTTCTATAGATTTACAATTCTCTACTACATATCTTTAGCGTATCTCTGCTTGTTTACGCAGCGCACGTGACTAAAGCTCCCAGCAAGCAAGTTTTTTAACAACTGCGCGATCTCTTCAATACAATTTATATAATACCGATATATACTTTATACCTTAACCATACGGAAGTATTGCACTATCTTTTGGTGAAAACCGTACAAAAATCCGTTCAGTAGATTTTGAGAAAATCGATTACATAGACCGACAGCTTTTTGGGACTTTGTTTTATAAGTATAGATATACATATATACTATTATAAATTCTTAAATAAAATATATAAAAGTATATTCTATTATATCGAATTTAAAAAAGTTAATTTTACTAAAATATTTTAAAAATTTTATTGGCATTTATAACATATGTAACGACAAGTGACACGATAGTGTATGTATTACCACTTGTACGGAGAGTATCGCGGACGGGTCCTTCATAGCATTCCAAAATATGGATATACCGGAAGATACACCGTTTACAATATCGCTTAAGCTTAGTGTTCCAGTAGGATCCACTTTGAACCTAAGGAAGGTTTTCTAAATAATTCATTGACTCGTGTAATAGTGTTCGTTTCACCCATACTATACAGTTAGTTCGTGTATCAACCCTCATAAGAAATCTTATTACTCATCTGAACCATCTGGGGCGATTTGATAGGCAAACTTCGCAACAACTACCATCCAATTTTCGTTCATGTAATAAAAACTATTAAATGCTCATGTAGAAGAAACAAACACACTAGTAAAAATCTTTTATCCTACTTCCCACTAATATTATACTTGACTGGCTCGTTGGCGCAGTGGGTAGTGACCCTTCCGCTCCGCGGGTCGCGGGTTCGATTCTCGCCGAGGGCCAACATTTTCTATAAACAATTTGTTCCACCGTGTGGTATCCGGCGGAGTAGAATAGACCACCCTCATTTCTTACCGAGGTGTCGTAAAAGGCGACTAAGGTAAGTTGACGTCAGGCAGGCGGCCGGTCGTAAAATACCTAGCCAAATCATCTTACAACGTGCTTAAAACATGTTGTGCCCACCCCACTTAGAGTGGGATAAGGGCAGGACAATGATGATGAATTTGTTGGTTCTTCGAGCCTGGGTGTTTATTTGTATTTAAGTATGTATTTCAAATTATATATGTAGTTAGTATATCTACCAGTTGTCCGACACCCATAACACAAGTATTAAGTTACTTATCTTGGGGTCGGACGATCGTGTGTGTGTGTAAGTGTCCCATATATTTATTTATTAATATTTATTATAGAGGCGAAAGTTATTTGTGTGTGAATGTGTATGTACCGCCTTACGCCTTATCCGGATACCACACGTCACCATTATATTTATTACAGTATAATATTAGTTTTCCTACTTCACACCTCTATTACAAAAAAAACAATATTAAATCACTGGGCTCGTTTGTAACAGAGCATTAATATTCCAATTACTGCCTCCACTATTATATTTTATCTGTATTCCGACGGGAATAAATTCTATAAGGCTCTCAACACCAAATCGTACGAGTTGTAATGTATGGCATACTTCCTGAGTATAAAAAATGTTTCAAGATTTTACAAAAAAGTAACTATTAATTTATTTTCCAAAAAGAATTCTAAAAATAAAAAAAGAAAGAATCTAAAAGAAAATGATTGTGTATTTTTAGAACCTTCTCATTTAAGGTTCTTTTAAGGCCATTTTTTTGAAGACACTAGGGTCTGTGGAAGGAATTTGCAGTTGTCTCACTGTTAACTTTTTTTTCCAACTGGAATTGAATTAAAGCTTTAGCGGTGGACGCCTAATAGAATTAGAAACACAAACCGACTTTCGTATTTATAATATTAGTCTAGTTTGTGAATTTATTGAATGATTTTACTTTTTGCTTATCTTCATTGATACCAGTATCAAATGTAAAAGAAAATGTTAAATTGTAAACTCTGTATGATTCAAATTATGATTATATTATGATTTTTAAATGAGTTTTAATTAGAATAAGTTAATTATAAACACTGAATAAGTAAATAATATGACTTTAATGGGAAATAATACTATTTTACTTAACGAAAAATACCAGAATAAATATCATATTTTCGAATTGTAAAATCGCACTCCACCGTCAGGTTATTAGGCATTCCCGGGTTTCGACACAAAAAATGTGGCGAAAAGGCCATGTCGAGGAGACCCAATAACGACATACTGGGTTTCGACACCAAAAATGTGGCGAAAAGGCCATGTCGTGGAGGCCCAGTATACTGGGTCGGAACACCTAAAAGAATAACTTTTCGCCGATGAACGTTCAGTTCCCTATACCTTTGGCCTGGACAACAACAATTACTATTTACCGCAGTGACGTGGCGATCTAAACCGATTGCCTAACAGCCTCCGGTGTAGGAAAATGGGACTTTTCGCGACGAAAACTTCGCGGCGGCACTGCCTCTGTAGGAAAACTTATTGTCCGCACTCACAACACATAGCTAACACAATATACCTCTGTAGGAAAACTTATTGTGCGCACTCACAACACATAGCTAACACAATATACCTCTGTAGGAAAACTTATTGTGCGCACTCACAACACATAGCTAACACAATATACCTCTGTAGGAAAACTTATTGTCCGCACTCACAACACATAGCTAACACAATATACCTCTGTAGGAAAACTTATTGTGCGCACTCACAACACATAGCTAACACAATATACCTCTGTAGGAAAACTTATTGTGCGCACTCACAACACATAGCTAACACAATATACCTCTGTAGGAAAACTTACTGTGCGCACTCACAACACAAGGCTAACACAATGTTCTAAAGATGATAAGATGTCTTTTACGAATTTTGAGTTCACACAAACACACACGAGGCGGCTAATTTCGAGCTTCATGGCGTTGCGCAGCCGCTTCCAATTACGACTCACACGATTCGACGCCAACGTTGAAGCGTTACTGCCGTACGCTCACAGAGCCAGACCAAGCGCGCGAAATTTGAATTTTCGTAGAGTGAACAACAAATATCTATGAAAAAAGATGGGCAAAATCTGGCCTGTGCGGACTTCATAATGAATGAGATAAATATAAAGTAGTAAATAACGCCAAAATTAAATAATAATATCTCTGTACTACTAGGGAAAACTGTAATTAAATAAAAAAGTTATTTATTTGACCCAGTTCAGTTAAAATTAGTGAACTAAAAACAAAGGAATAAAGTCACAATTTCTCTCGAATCAGTAAGAAAGTCGATATAGATATCGATTAAAGAATTCAATATTCTTATTAAAATATTGTAACTTCGTAACTGTTGTTAATAATTAATTTTTTATTTCCATAAAACAATAAATAGATAACTATATTTATGCATAGTTACTAGCCTTTTTATTTTTTTATATGACCGATTTACGGAATCGATTAATAGAATCGATTTCTGTAGATTACAGTTATTAAAAAGGTTGTCGTTATATTATCTGTCAATTGTAATGTTTCTAAACATGTATATTCGTGTCGATTTTGGCATCATGAACGTTACATGTGTGGATTTCTTAAATTCGTGTGCTCTTGTAATGTGACCACATCAGTCTGCTGTCCTCTTTGCAACAATACAATTACAATAATATTGAAGTATTGCTGCCCTACCATATATATTATCGCTTTTAGACACTGAAAATAGATTCAATTTTTTCAAAATATGTACTAACAAATTCCAATACTTTATGTAAAGCTGTCATTATTTTACTTTTTCTTATTCCCAGGTTTTATCTAAAAGTCTTGTACATACTTGGAGAGTAGCAGACGATCTTTGTATTTAATATTATTTTATTTCTGTCCATTGAGGCCAACATCGTATGAGCTATTTGCTCATCTCCTTTGGCACAATTAATGCTTTTTCACCCGGGTAACATTAATAAACATATAGTATGGAAATACTGGTAATTCAACAGGAATAGGATGTAATTAAAAGACGCCATCTATTATCAACATAATAAGGTTTTTATCCACAATGTGTGAAAATCAAGTCAATCTGTAATTTAAGGAAGGTCGTACATAATGTTCTTTGGCTTACGTCGAAGAGTTATTTTATGAATGTTTTTATATATTATGGTTTTTATTTACTGTTGTTTCTTCCAGTTGATAACTTATATTAAACTAATGACTAAACTATGCTAACGAGAAAGCGGTAAATCTCTCTCAGTCTTCCCGGATCAATCTGATTTTTGGAGATATTTGCAAATTTGGAGAGTGATAGAACCTAGTGTTTATTCCAGGACTACGGTCCACGTGGAAGAAGTCGCGGGTAAACGCTTGGAGCCTTACTTATTAACTTTAATTAAATTTAAGTAATTATTACTGGTTAGTTAAGAAACTATTTTACTTTATGATAATTAACTTTAAACAAATCGCTGCTTAAGTAGTTGTCAAAATAAACACCACTAAGACGTTGTTTGAAGATTGTTGAAGCAATGGCGTCGATGTAACAGCTGATTCTGGTATCGCTCTGTCCGTTACAGGAATCGCGATACCTTTATATGGAAGAGTGGATGTTTTCGAAAACGATTTTTTTTACAATATTATCCGTGTTAAAGGTTAAAAAAGTAGTTATTTAAATTAAATGAAACTTGAAACAAATTTTGTCGGTTTTGAAAATCAGCATACCAATAACAAAATTAACCGATTATGAATTTCACAACAATCTGTGTCGCTACAGACTAAAAATAAATAATATCACAATTTCTAAATTTTCGTTTGTTCAATGTTGTAGTTCTTAAATATTTTGTAAGTTGATTAACTAATTGCATCTTAAGTAACCTGTATAAGTAAAGAAACTTTAACAACTGTTTAACCTGTTAGTGTCGTAATTCTTTAATAAGTGATTAAAGATTGTTTAAGAGTAAAGCTGTAGCTCTATAATAGCTCTCTCTGTCACCCATAACATAATCTACTTTTTGGGAAACGAACGACCGTGTGTGTAATCGTCATAAAAAAATCTATTCAACTGCAACTGGCGTTTACAAGAGAAATATGTTCTTTTATACTCATCCCGCAATATATCTAGCGCGGCCCAGTTTTGTCTCCCACATATTTCACTGTCAAGGAAAATGTGTGCTTATAAATGTGACTCTATCTCCTACCCGCGGTTTCATCTACGAGAACTTTAGTAATTTATACAGGGTGCTACGGAAAGGGTGTATCTTACGGCGAAACGTGTGTAGTGATACCTATAATAAAACAATATCCGCGAAAAAATCATAAAAAGTTATTGCAATATGGAGTTATAATGTGTAAAGCGTAACACTCATACTGTCCCAAAATATCAAATGTGACAGCCCTATAATACTACTAAAACGCATTGTTGAAATTTTACGTTATAAATTATAATACTACGAGACAACCGAGCCGCTAGCACACAACGTTTCCATACAAAGGCTTACAATAAATACTACAAATGTTTACTAAATACCTAAATTCATTACTTTTGTTATTTACCATTTTACCATTTGTTAACATCCAAAAATTACGACAGTGTCAATAGCCGCTGCGCGCAATTCCCTTTGACTCGACCGAAAGAGGGTTTCGAAAAAGTATCGATAATTTGTAATCGACACATGTGCTTTACAAGTACTTTATGACAGGTATCATATCAAATAAATGAATGAGCTGTGATAGCCCAGCGGTGAGACCGTGCGACTCTTTCGAGGGGAAAACAAGTTCAAACCCGGGCAGGCACCAATGAGTTTTTCTATTAGAACTCATGTGTCTAATTGATAATTGCAATTTATCACACGCTTTTCGGTGAAGGAAAACATCGTGAGGAAACCTGCATATATCTAGAGAATTCTGGAGATATCTGTAACCTACCAATCCGCATTGGAGCAGCGTGGTAGGTCTTAGCTCCAACCCTTCTCTTCAGAAATGGAGAGGAGGCCTATGTCCAGCAGTGGGATTGTAACAGGCTGCTACTTTACTTTTTATATCAAATAAATTATCCAACTTACTTCTCTTTCATGCTGAATTTTTTTTAAACATTACACATTGAGTCAGTGGCGTAGCGTCAACTAATGTAGTCCTGGGCGGGCAAAGTCATATCATCGAGGCCCCTCGAAGCTATTACTTCCTAAATTCATTACTTATCCTATCGTTTATTATTTTATTCTTTGGTTCAGCCAGTTAAAAAAATACAGAAAGATTCAAAGAAGTACTTAGTAGCACTTCCAATAACTTTTAAGCAATCCGGGGATTTGAAGTCTGTTTGCAACGCATGTTAACAGGCCTTGCTAAGCCCTGGCCGTGGACGCATTCTTTTCGGTTATCGATATTGTTTTCTCTCCCTATCTTCTTCTCTTCCCTTTAACCTTGAACGTCGGCGTCCAGCGTATTTATGCCCTACTGTAGGGACACTAGTAACATAGTGTATTATCTATTTACCGTACAGTTGAAAAGCTGTCTAGTGTATTCAAATTTTTATTTTGTGTTTGAATGTTTGACTTTATAATTAATTTAGTTTAATAATTCAATTGTTCATTGCACTATTAAAAATTACTACCATAGTAAATAACACTAAAAAATATTACACAATAGTTATTAGATAATATATATATTACGATTTAAATTTAAATAATTTACGTATCGAATCCTTCTTATTTCTCCTACCCTTAACCCATTCTCCATTCTCTTCTATCATTCGTCAACACTTTTATATGCATGTCATACTTCACACAATCCAACCATCTCTTTTTAAGCCTCGCTCCAGACAAATAAATAAAAACAAGACAAAAAAATCCACATGCACCTTAACATCCTCATCTCATTTGAACTCTTCTTTAATCCGTCTTTTTCGTTGTCCAACATTGTAATCCATACATTACGACAGGTCTTATGACCGATTTGTAAATTTTCCCTTTAAGTTTAAGGGGCATTCGGGGTCACATATTGTCCCTGAGACCTATCGCCACTTCATCCATCTTGCATTCATTCTAATTTATTTCTATTCCTCACATCGCGATATCCTCTAATGTAAATGGTGTTATGTGTACGGTGAAGTGGTGGTGCACGAGAATCCGGAGAAATGGTATGTACTTACCTACAAATCATGTTCTTTTTATTTAAATCTGTAGGTAATATTTTGGTAACAACTCGCGAAACATATTTAGTAGGATATGTACATGACTACTATATAAATACCATAGATATGTTACCATATTATTTGCTAGATGTTTTTTGATGTACATACGTTTCCCTTAACTGAAAATTTAGATTTTATTCAATATATTATTGAACGAGTAGTAGTAATATTTTCTCTTTTTGATGGGGCGAGGGTGAACCTCTCGTTCGTTCTCTCATTATTTTACTTGTTATTGTGCTATCTCACTTAGCGGTCAATGCCGCAATATGCAAATAAATAAATAAATAAATAAATGCTGGTGCAAAACTGGTGGCAACTAATGGTGGTTGAATAACGTGCGAAGTAGGTATACTCTACATTTATCACCATCATTCTCCTGTTCTTATCCCACTCTTAAGTGGGGTCGGCGCAATGTTTTAAAACATGTGACATGCCTAGGTTTTTTATACGAACGAGCGCCTGCCTGACATAAACTTACCTTAGTTGCCTTTTACGACACCTCGGTAAGGAATGAGGGTTGTCTACTCTACTCAGCCGGACACCACACCGTAGGTCAACTTACCTTAGTCGCTTATTACGACACCTCGATAAGAAATGAGGGTGGTTTATTCTACTCAGCTGGATAGCACACGAAGGGTCAACTTACCTTAGTCGCCTTTTACGACACCTCGGTAAGAAATGAGGATGTTCTATTCTACTCAGCCGGATACCACACGGTATGTCAACTGGATACCACACGACGGGTCAACTTACCTTAGTCGCCAATGGACCGCCCATTTTTTAAGGCATTCGGCTGAGTAGAATAATACTCAACCGGAAAACACGGCGGTACATTCTACATTTAGCATTATGTGTATTATCTCCTTCACGGATACTGTAATTCTTACTGTAATTGATATACGTACTTTCAAAGGTGCTTATTGGAACTGCAAGCTTATGTTGGCTTGTACTAAGTCTATTTTACACATATAGATCACGCGCTTTGACCATTTGGTCATCAAAGCAGTCCCACATTCTACTAAACGGATGCACATATAGATGTTCCGTCAAATATAAAAGGAGAAACCATCATTCCATACTTCCTTGTGTAACAGGACAAAAGACAAAGCGTCCCATGGAATTATGCTCCCATCGTGCCCAACCGGTCGCATATAAACGTCCTTAAACAGCTCCTTAGAAGCCTGTTACATGACACACAATCAGACATGCGTACCAAACACTACTTACAATTATAGACTCTATCTTAAACGAATAAGGTTCAATGTAAAATAATTGTAACTAACGCGGTCGTATGTGTATCTTACATCATCAAATATACATTTCGGGTTAGTCTGAGGGGACAGCGTTGGAATAGGCCCTTTGAATATGTATAGAGAGGCTTCGAACAAGACATCCCATAAACGAACCGCAACTGGGATGAGCCGGGATATGGTGAGAAGTACTTAGATGGTATTTCCTTACTATTGTTTGGAGTTCAAAGGATACGTCGGATTACGAAAATCTATGTACTATTAAAATATAATAATAGGTTTAGTAAAAAGAAATCCATTATTTTTCAATACATGTCGTTAGAAATTCGTAACTAGCGCTGTATAAGTGCTATCGATTCACGATAAACGACATTAGAAACATATACTTGCGTACTAAAAAATTAATCAGACAGTTTTGTGATTCCTTGATTAATTATTGTTTGCATGTGCCAAAAATGGACTCCTAAAGAGCGAAAAATCGCCATATTTGCTAGTTTTCCTTCAATAAAAGCGAAAACGCAAGCCAGGTGTATGAAAATGTGAATATTTTTTAGGGTCTTGACACTGTATCAGCTAATCATGCAGAATTTTGGTTTCGTTCTGGTAATTTCGATGTCAAAGATGCATGACTATCTAGGAGACCAGTTATCGAACACTGCGATAAAACAGTGGAAACCGTCGAGTTCGACCTTCAAGAACGCACTTTTTCGATTTTCGATATAATAGGACAATAACAATTTTACATATTTCTCATACATTTTAGTCTCGTCTCATTTAACTATTAAAATCTTTTATTCAACTTTTAATTTACATATATGAAGGTGGAATCTTACAAGTTAAATTTGACCCACTTTCCGGTATCATATTGAGCTGAAATTTTACATAATGGTCAAGTTCCGATGACAATGCATGTTTATGATAAGCTGATGCTGATGCTGAATGTCTGCAGGCTATTTGAAAAGCCAGTGTATACCAATATAATACAAAATGCCTCTGATATTATACAAAAATCTCTCACGGGTCAATATTGATTAAACTTGTCACAATTCAAGCCTACATTCTGTTTTTAATTTTATAGACTAAAAAGCCCGCTTCTTCTTCGGGAACGGAAAAAATCACAGAATGTAGGTATAGTACGCGGCAATAAATAATGCACATCGAGGCTTAGAGAGAGAAATAGGCTATATTCTGCTTCATAGAGCATTGTCTCTGTCGCACAGACTGACAAACCCGTGTGAAACGTCACATACTGAGTGACAGTGACAACGCTCTACGAAACCGAACAGGCCGGCTGTTTCGTTCTAAACATTGATGTGCATTATTTAATGCCGGGTACTATACTTTATAAACTGTTTGTTTTAACATTTATGGACACTATGAAGTTCCTGGTACAGCTCATTTTAAATAACGCTAACATTTTATATTCTTTGGAGTTTTATTTGTTATGTACAAAGCAACAGCTGTATGTCTTTCACTTTCATAAAGTTTAAATGAAAAAGTCCACCCGCATTGACCCAGTAATGTTTGACTTGCAACCATTTCTTCTGGACGTTTCTGTGTTTGTTTATACTTTAAAAATTCGGTCTTTGGACAGTGGGTCTTCCTTTAATACGACCATACGAAAAGATTAAGTAAATAAATACATTTTCCTTCTTTAAACTATCACATCACCTATGAATAGATATAATTTATAGAAGAGAAGGCGTTACTTTACGTAACCTTAAGTTTCATAATGCCAAAAAAATATATATTTTGCTAGTAACCGAGCAAATTTAGTTATGCCATATAAATTATTTCTATGAAATTTCTAGTGTAAATTATAATAAATTAAAATATGGACCAAAAAAATTAAAAAAATGTTAGGGGTGGACAATCCTTATCACATAGGGATATGAAAAATAATTTATAGAATTAGGTGTTACTTTGCGGAGATCCATAATACAAAAGTAATAATAAAATTATTTTGCTATAATCCGCGATACAGTATATATATAATATATATAGTGCTAAATGTATAGTGGACTAACCGTTTTTTCATACCCTTTGCTTTGCGATTTTGTCGTGGAGTCTATCTCCTGATGATGCTTTGGTTGCGGGGCGAAACGATTGTTGAGTTTGTGATAGTGGAAGTGGATAGTGCTTGGTGGCAGTGGTGGAGGTTTGTGCATGTGTTTTTACGAATCCTGCATGTAACGGGTATGAAAAAACGGATAGTCCACTATACATTTAACACTATATATATTTTCTATTTACTGTATCGTGGATTATACCAAAATAATTTTATTATTACTTTTGTACATATATGAAAAATAGATAGTAGCTGATTCTCAGACCTACTGAATATGCACATAAAATTTTATAGAAATCCGTCAAGCTGTTTCGGAGGAGTATAATAACTAACATTGTGAGACGAGAATTTTATATATTAGATAAGATAATTCGCCATTGAAGAAAAATCTATATAATAGTAATTGTAGTATACTACCCATTTTCATACCTTATGGATCTATCACCATGCATGATATATGAAATTACTTTTAAGAATTAATTCCTAAGGGAATCTAACAAACAATATAACAAATTATGTTTCGTCATCAGGATAAGAGTGACATTAATATAATTGATTTAAAAAAATTGATTATATTAATTACCCTCTTTTTTCCTTGTCCTTTAAGATAAGATATGTGTTGTTGGATGTAACCAATGTAGCGAAACAACACATTTTAATCAAATTTTCAAACAGCGCATCTGTTATTTTTTAATTGTGATTGTCCACTTTGTTTCGCCTTTATTATAATTATTAAAATTATAAAATAAAAATCGATGTTAAAAAAACGATTATTAAATCATTTTTTTTTTGGTTTCGAGATAATCGATTTTTTCCACTCTATGTGACATCCCTAATGCAGATCGCAATGTCAATTAGGCACAAAAGTGATAACAGAAAAACTCATTGGTGTGTGCCCTGGGTTTGAATCATGTTTATTATGTAAATTTGAAACTTTCTACACTGTGTGTATATTGAGATCAACTTCCACATCTGTGAACACAAACGGGGTGTCTCAGCCGGATAATCTCGTACCAAAGTTGCGAAGTTCTGTAACGGAGCCGGGATCGTCGAGTTATTAAGAAATTATACTTGGCAAACGTTTGCAAATGTTTAAATTACTTGTTCGACGTCGGTGTTCGTCTTACGCGATGTTACTTAGAAGGTAAATTTGTTCTTTGAATATATTTTATATAAAACTAGCTTTTAAGCGCAACTTCGTTCGCTTGAACTGCAGTCTTATTATATGAGTGAACCCTTATACTTATATTAATTATGATTAAGTGGGTTAAACTTAAAAGCTAGACATATGCTGTCGCAGACTTTTATTTAGAACTTTTAGAGGGTAACAATTTTTAATACTTTCACCGTTTACTTAGCGCACGCAAAAAAGCCTTAAATTATGACGTTCTCGGAAGATTTTTTTTCGCTGCTCCTCTCCTATTCATTTTAGCGTGATGTTATATGGTCTATAGCCTTCCTCGCTAAATAGACTATCTTACACTCAAATAATTTTTCTCCATTACTTCGTCCGTTCGTCCATTAATTCCTGAGATTAGCGCGTCAAACAAACAAACTTCAGCTTTAAATATTGTTAGTATTAGTATAGATAAGGTGTGTCAATAGTATATATTATTGCGGAGATAACATCCGTAACAGGCGTGAACAACTTAACATGTCCAAAACGCAGACTTTTCGGAGCAGCCACTAATAGGTTTATGTTTAGGAGAGTTATTTAAACATTCCCAATATTGTATGTGCAATAAATACTTATTGCCATCACTGAAATATTCACCATATACAAAAGCCAATCCTACCCACAATGATTAAATATATACAAGGACGTAAGTCATAAACATACGGGTCACATTGAAACAAAATCGAGTTACTCTTGTATGTTTGACGTTTCGGCAGAGATGCATCCACCGTGGTCACAAACGGACCCTTGTCGAAAGTCGGTCAAGCCGTTAGAATCTATACTTATTATAAAACAAAGCCCCAAAAACCTGTCTGTCTGTACATTATCGGATGCAATACTTCCGGATGGCTTAGGGAAATAGTACATATCGATATTATGTAAATTGTGTCGAAGAGATCGCGCAGTTCTTAAAAAACTGGCTTGCTGGAAGCTTAAGTCGCGTGCGCTGCGTAAACCAGCAAAGATACGTTAAAGTAATGTAGTAGAGAATTGTAGATCTATAAAAACTCTACAAAAAAGTCCGTGATAGCATGTCTCTATCTCTCACGGTTAACTCACAATAACTACTATTATGTTCAAAATTTCGAAAATTCGGGAAAAGTTTCGTAAAACACTAAATTCCACGCGGGCGAAGCCGTTGTTGCCAAAGCTAGTTTTATATATAAGACTATGAATAGTTGTAAAAGATTTTTTAATAGTCGTTACAATTCTAATCACATAAAATAAAAGATATTCCATTAATTCTCGACGATATGCAATATTTCTTATACACGGGCCTTTCATCGAAGTTTCCGTACAGAAGTTGCCAACACAAACAGAACTCTTGGAGCGCTTCGGGATTTTTTTTCAACTTTCCAGATTTATTACAGATTCCGCGCCCCGCGGCGTAATTTATGTGATATTCGTGTCGCCGTTATATTACACTTTCATACATCTCGCAGAGATTTATAAAAAATTACACGTCCTGATTACTCCGTTAATGTGCCGCCATATCAGAGATTTCTTCGTGCTATTATATGTATTCTCCTTCCCTCACCCCACTCTAAGTGGGGTCGGCACAATATGTTACAAACATGTTGGCATATGATTTGGTCACGTATTTTACGACCGGCTGCCTGCCTAACGCCTACTTACCTTAGTCGCCTCTTACGACACCTCGGTAAGAAATCAGGGTGGTCTATTCTATGCAGCCGGATGCCACACGGCATTTACCTTAGTGGCCTCTTACGACACCTCGGTAAGAAAGGAGGGTGGTCTATTCTATGCAGCCGGATACCAGACGGCACATACCTTAGTTGCCTCTTATGACACCTCGGTAAGAAAGGAGGGTGGTCTATTCTTTTCTGCCGGATACCAGACGGCACATACCTTAGTCGCCTCTTTCTACACCTCGGTAAGAAAGGAGGGTGGTCTATTCTATTCTGCCGGATACCAGACGGCACATACCTTAGTCGCCACTTACGACACCTCGTTAAGAAAGGAGGATGGACTTTTCTATTCTGCCAGATACCACACTCATGCTATTAAGGCCATTAAAAACGTAAGATCTCTCTCATTCACCAATAGACGTCTACTGTTGGACATGGGTCTTTTCAAAGGACTTCCATGCTATATGATCTTGGGCCACCTGGATCCAGGGTTTTCCTCAACTTTTTTGAGATTGTCTGTCCAATAAGTGAGGGAACTGCTTACACCGCTGTTTCCGGTGCGGGACTTTTGCACCTAGAAACCTCAACTTCCATAGGTTCTTGGAGCTATGTGCACTGCCCATTCATCATTCTCCTGCCCTTATCCCACTCTAAGTGGAGTTAGCACAACGTGTTTTAAACTTGTTGTTACAGACTTGGCTAGGTATTTTACGACCGACCGCCTACCTGATGTCAACCTTACCTTACCTGAACTTACCTTAGTCGCCTTTAGGATAGCTCGGTAAGAAAATATTGTGGTCTATTCTACTCAGACGGATACCACGCAGCGAGTCAACTTACTTTAGTCGTCTTTTACGACACCTCGGTATGAAATAAGGGTGGTCTATTCTACTCAGCTGGATATCATATGGCGGCATATACCCTGCCCATTACCATTCCCAAAACGCAAATTAGCCTCCTCTCTCCATAGGTACGAAAAGTTAGAGCAATAATCCCACCACGCTGTTCCAACCTGCATTGGCAGGTTACACCTATCCCAAGAATATTTCAGAGGTTTGCAAATTTCCCCTCTATTTTCCTCATGATCACAAGATTTCAAGCGCCCAAAAATTGTTAATATCAATAAAGAATATAAATTTTCAAAGGCTTAGGCACTTGACCTGGGTTAAAGTCAAAAGTAAGCATTTACTTATCTGAATAAATACATACAAACAATAAAACAAAGATCCTATAATGTATTGGTACATAAAACTGAAACTTTTTACACTATTTATGGCAAATGATGCGCACATTATTAAATTTCATTTAGAAAAGACGTATTAAGGAATTAGACATATGTATTTTGTGAAAACTAGACCATCACTAGTAATGATAAAATTCTAGTGCAATCATATATCGATTTTAAACAACAACCTTAACAACCTTAGATTCTATAGGACTAATCTCCTAATAATATTTCAGTTATGCCAAATTTTTAAACGCTTACATTCGCTGAATCGACATCCCTAAAGATAAAGTGACTTTAAAACAAAATGAATAGATAGACAGTTCCCACATCAATATTACTAAGTACGGACAACTTAAGCTGACGTTTGCAGCTCGTTAAGTGAGACTCAATAACAACTTAACACAGTAAATGCAAGTTGCAAACTTCTTGAATGCATTCCAGGCGGTGGATAGGGTGTCCAAGAAAAGTAAAAGTTTAACGGAAACACGCCGATTTCATCAACCTAAATACTAAATTTACTTTATTACTTGTTCGGACTATTATTAACACTATTTTAATCTTTCTTATATCGAACTATAACAATCTGCAGGGTCACATGAATGATACAACACAATATTATGTCGCCTATTTCTTTTATTACCATAAAAAATTCAACCTGGCTAAATACTCATTAGCTAATTCTTGCATCAGCATTTGTAGCTTTTTGTAGCTCAATAAATGATTTAAAAAAATATTTGAATTTTTCTTAAAGTTTCTGACGAACTTAATATTGGGCAAAATTACTTAACCTATATGTACCACTTATTAACTTTAAATATACATTAAAAGTCAAGCTTAATCAAATTCACTAATTTATTTAAGGAACAACTTTGGCCTAATATTTAAATAACATATATTCATTTATTTAAATAAATTAAGTACACAACGTATAGTAAAACCATAAAATTTGTAGAGTATTCCAGCTCCGAAGAAAATTTCTCACTAAAGAAAAAAAATATCTTGCTATTTTTGTGAAACATTTACCTACCATTACCATAAGTAAACAATATTTTTCTACACTTCAAGTTGAATAAATTTCCGCCGTGTGGTATCCGGCTGAGTAGAATAGACCACCCTCTTTCTTACCGAGGGGTCGTAAAATACGACTAAGGTAAATTGACGTCAGGCAGGCGGCCGCTCGTAAAATACGTAGCCAAATCATGTGACAACATGTTTATAACATGTTGTGCCGACCCTATTTAGAGTGGGATAAGGGCAGGAGGATGATGACTTCAAGTTGAATAAGTTTATCTCAGTCTTAATTATAATACCGATCTGTGTCGGTACGTTTGTGGCCGATCTAACATTTATTAAGTGTAAATACTGAAGTTAAAACACGTCCGACAAGTTTGTTGAAGCGAGTTTGGTCCTAATGAGAAACAACCGTAAATGCTGCTATATTGAGCTGTCAGATAACTCGCAGTGGAAATAAACAGTGTCTTGTACGCCGACCAATATATATACAAAAATAGTTAACATTTTATTATGTATGTCTACACTACATGACTCAACCATTGTCACTTCTGTTTCGCGATGCTTCGTGCTATATAAGTAAATTACGGACTTTTAAAATTCTCATGAGGTTGATTGATTATAAGTACCTTACTTAAAAATTAAATATTTACATATTTGTGAATGTGTACGTGTTATAATTGTGTGCGTGTTACTGGACATATCGCTCCATCCGAAGAATAAAGTTATATGTCATATGTTATAAACATAGGAAATGTATCTTTATTCTTTGGAGGGGGCGATACGTTAATTGCGAACTTTATCATAATAGCAATAGTATCACAATCGGAGAGAGTTATAGCAAACTTGTTTGGGAACAATAAATTACGATGCAGTGCCGTAAATTCAGCTACGTGTTAAGCCGGGCACAAACGTTGCGATGCGATAAAACTATCGGCAGATGGATGTTTACGAAGAGGTACGACGAGCCGTTTGTTTTACCGATCAACGTCGTACATCACCGTACAGGGTTAATCGAACTGAATGAAAACATCACTCTTCTTTCACTACTTCACTAGACACTTAATTTAGTACTGAAAGAATGAAAGAAAGATAAGAAAATTTTATTTTCCATGACTTTACCTTTTTAAATTCCAATGTATTAATCAAATGAAAATAATATTTGAATTATTAAATAATTATCTGTAATTTAAGCTCTTTTAAGCACTTCTGAATCGTCAAGGATCATTTTGATCAATGAAGTTACAAGTAGTTCGGAATGTTGCTTTTACCGAGAAGAACCAGCAAGAAACTCGGTCATTCTTTTAATCATTTTTCATTTTACATTATTAAACTGCAGCCTTATATGAAGCTGAAAATATTTTCGAATCTAGGCATTTATTTTTATCATCCAAAAAATCATCAACTTTGTAATATGCTTGACGTATAAGCATATTTTTGACACTTAATTTAAACCTTTCTGTGGAGTGATGTAGTATGGTTTGCGGAATTTTATCGCAGATAAGCGTGTGATAATTTATACATATCATTCAGGCACATAAATTTAAATAGAAAAACTCATAAATGCGTACCCGGGGTATGAATCCGTGAATTTGTCCGTGACAAATACTTCAGGATATAAGTAAACGGATATATGCAAGAAAATAATTAGAATATAGTACAATGTAAGATGAATTTGGAGTCTGTTATAAATGAAAATCATCGTATTTGATTGGACACAATCAATTCTCAAACGGAAATGTAGGAAAAGGAGGCCAAGGAAAAAAATTAATGAGGGAAATCGGGAAAGATAAGGAAAAGTGATCAGTCTCCAGTCGCTGGGGAGATACGAGTGATATCGATATTATAGGAGGATTAGATTGATTGTTTTCAGCATTTTCATTCTACCAAACATAAGCTATATATACACTCTACTTAAGAACATAAAAACTTTTTTACAGCTTAGACTTTTTGCTATTTAAGGTTATTTATACAAATTAAAAGAAATGATACTAATGGCAACAAATGCAAAAAAGGAAATTAATCTTAGTGTACGCTGTATATCTATATTTATCTTTTTATAAAACAAAGTCCCAAAAAGCTGTCTGTCTGTATGTAATCGATTGTCTCAATATATACTGAACGGATTTTTGTACGGTTTTCACCAAAAGATAGAGCAATACTTCCAGATGGTTTAGGTAAATAGCACATATCGGTATTATTTAAATTGTGTTGAAGAGATAGCGCAGTTTTTAGAAAGTTGCTTGCTGGGAGCTTTAGTCGCGTGCGCTGCGTAAACTAGCAGAGATATGATATAGTAATGTACTAGAGAATTGTAGATCTATAAAAATGCTACAAAAAAGTGCGCGACAAGTTGTGACACGCTGATTTCCATGCGGGTAAAGCCGCTGGCATAGCTAGTGTAATAATAATACAAGTCAAGTTAAAGAGCTTTTAACAAAATTTCATGTCCCTATTGTTAACCGTTGAGGATTCCCTCGTATTTACCGAATCCTTGCAGCAGCATGTCATGCGTGCTATAAACATGCACTGTCATCGAAACTGAACCAGTATGTAAAATTTCAGCTCAATTGGACCCCGGGAAGTAGATCGAATTTAACTTGCAAGATTCCACCTTCTTACACATTCTCCAAAGATATTTCCTTCACCATAAACCAAGGTATACATATATCCTTGGTTTTGCAAGATTTAAGATCAGATTCAAATAGAGTATTATTATAAGACGGTATTAAAAATGAAGTGTTATTCTTAAATATTTTTTTTAAATATATGGGACACTTACATACACGGTCATCCGTCCCCAGAGTAAGTAACTTAATACTTGTGTTATTGTGACAACTGGTCATATACTACATATATAAAATACATACTTAAATATATACCCTGGCTCGAAGAACCAACAAATTGTTTATAGAAAATGTTGGCCTTTGACTAGAACCGCACCCGCTACCAGCGGATCTGAGGCAGGGTTACTACCCACTGCGCCAACAGGTCAGTTTAGGCTTACTATTTAACACACACTAAGGCCCTCTCTATTCGAAAAAAAAACTAAGACGCTCGCCGTACCTATTCAAATTAGTCGTAAAAGCGTAACAGACAATCAAAATTTTTCAATTTATAATGTAAGGAAGTGAGTATCAAAATATTTCAGGAACCAGATTTAATAATTTCTCTACCTGTATCTTCCAAAGAGGATTACTTTAAAGTATTCCCATCGTTTATTTCAAAACAATTGTAACTACGGAGATATAAATAAGTAGTGAATTCAACAATGTAGTCAAAACCGCAACTATCCTCGTCGAAAAACAATTCCGCAGCGGAAGATGGCTAAAAGATTAATAGTAAAGTGGGGGACCGGGGAGGGACGGACCGGACATCCGCCCGGCGGGATGTTTGCAGGGATGCGATCTTTAACTTCTATTTGCGTTCAGAGAGTTAACAGTGAATCATATTTTTGTTTCGAACGCGAGACGTGTTACATGTCGAAATCGAGAAAAGTAAAATCTCTTTTTCAGTTTCTTAAATTGTTTAATACCGGAATTGAACTTCGCAATTCAGTGCGTGGTCCTAGAAATTCGAATTATCATAAAAATCTGAATAAAAGATAGTTTTGTATTTTTCGAGGTTTAAAGACTATCGTTTCGCAATATTTCCAATTGGATACTTCAAGCTGTACAAACAAACACACATGCATACACACGTATTCTGAATCCAGCAACATTATAAAAGTGTTTCAAGATCAAAGTGTGTGTTGTTAGTTCTACAGATGCGTATAAAGGCATTCTTAAGAAATCTCTAAAATTTGACGTTTCGTGACTGAATATGAAGAACAGAACAAAAACGTTAGAAATTGTCAAAAATACACAACCTTATACTTTTTGCAGATGGTAATAAATTGGTCTGTCGGTTTCCATCGTCTGACACACAATTTTTCACGCTCTCAGGAACAATCCATTCGATTAGTGTGTAGAAAATGTATAGTGGGAGAGTGTGCCGTGATATTTTGGCAGTATCGGCGGGCGCTGGAAAAATATCCGATGTTATGTCAGGCAGCCGTCGCGAGCAAACTACGTGCTTCACGTGTCGAATACACACGGATAGAACAGTTTAGAAAAGCAGCTAACTTTTGAATACACTCCAAGTTGTTCCTCTAGTTTATACATAATAGGTAATGCCTCATATGAGGATAAATGTGGTCTGATAACAGATATCACAAATGCGCACTTTCGGTAAATAGACACCGCAAGTCATGAGAATAGAAAAAGATCTGTGCCCTGAGTGCAGGAAAAAACACTAGGCACCTAATCGCTTGTTGCCCTGTGTAAAGTAGCGGCCTGTTGCTAACCCAAAGCTGGACATAAGCCTCCTCTCTCAACTTCTAGAGAGAGGGGTTGGAGCTAAGACCTACCACTGATCTAATGCGGACTGATGTGTAACGTATATCCCCAGAATTCTTCTCCCAGAAATTCTCAAGAGATATGGAGGTTTCCTCGCGATGTTTTCCTTTACCGAAAAGCTTATTACAAATTGTAATTATATATTAGGCACATAGGTTTTAATGGAAAAAACCCAAGCTCAGTATTTATCCTAGGTTAGTTTCCAGCTGTCGCCATCGGAGCTTTATAAGAATGATTATTTTTTCTAAGAATATTGCTATATGCCGAGTGTATTTCTACAATCATAGCCATCTGCAGAGAGTTCTTTATTACCAGAGATATTATATAATCATACCTTTTCATACATTAATAAGAATCTGTAAATATTTCGTCGATCTAGACGTCAGTATGTATGCACTACTATAGTACAGCAAGCATCGGTCCAATGGACATTTTGACAGACGAGTGTTTCGCAACATGCAGCTCTGAGCCAACTTTCATACACACTCAGCCCACCTGCTGTTTAATAATATAGGTACTAAATGTACTATAAAACGCTTCTCCGATGAAATTAGTAATTATTGCAATAGGTGCAATTCTACCCTGTACAAGACAGTAATAAATAAATGTAACTAGTTTTAAGATTTATATTTAAAAAAGAGCAACCGCCGAGTTTCTTGCTGGTTCTTCTCGGTAGGAACAGCTTTCCGTACCAGCAGTAAAGTTGACGATTCAAAAGCACTTGTTTACAAGTTTAGTTGAATAAAGAATATTTTGAATTTTGAATTTTGAAATTTTATTGGATATATTTGATATAGAATTAGGCGTTACTTTGCTATAATACAAAATTAATAATAAAAAATATTTTTCTGTAATCCGCGATAAAGTTAATAGAAATTACATATAATGTTAAACGTAGAGTGGACTATCCGTTATCAAAGCTTTTAAAAATATTTTAATTACGAATAACACAAGTAACTGAAATACAAAACTAATCCTACAAGTAGGAACAGAAAGCCTGATATACTGTTGAGGATTACTTAGATGATAAGAATGTGTGGATATAGCTGAACTTCTACCCTGTACAAGACAGTGATGACTAAATGTAACTAGTTATACGATTTTTATTTTAAAAAGAGCAACCATCGAGTTTCTTGCTGATTCTTCTCGGTAGGAACAGCTTTCCAAACCAGAGTTGACAATTCAAAAGTACTTGTTTACAAGTTTATTAAAATAAAGAATATTTTAAATTTGAATTTATTACAAAATAAATGCGTAATAATAATATTCTTTATTGCTAGAAAATGGTACAATAAGGTTTTAAATATTTATATAGTTACAACATTTTCTGCCATTTTGGCGTGCAAAATTAATTAGTGAATTAATTATAATATTAATCTAAATAAAAATTTAAAAAAGACCTTAACAATTCAATATAATTTAATAGGAACACAATCAATTCAGTAAAAAAAGAAACAATCGTATATGTCAAAAAAAAAATAATTATGGTGAAAATTTATCTTAACTCTGCTTGTTTTGGAGAAATTCTTCTACTGAATAATAACATTTCTTTATCAATATTTTAAATAAATTTGATTTAAACGATCTCCTATTTTGATTTTTGAGGGTTTCCGGCAGCTTGCAGGGAAACTTAGTTCAGCAGCCTACGCTGTTCGAAAGATAAGACAATTTACAGATGTCGAAACAGCGAAACTTGTTTATTTTGCTTACTTCCATAGCATTATGTCTTATGGAATATTGCTGTGGGGTAAATGCGCGGATAGTGAAAAAATTTTCGTAATACAAAAAAGAGCCATACGTGGCATCTACAATTTAAGTCCGCGTGATTCCCTGCGAGAGAAGTTTAAGGAAACAGGTATTCTAACATTTGCTTCACAGTATATTTTAAATAACGTAATTTTTGTACATAAAAATATAAAGAATTATAAAACGATAGGTGATGTATATAATAGACAAAGTAGGAACCGACATAAGCTTGCGACTCCTGCTTTGCGCCTAGCAAAAGTACGTAAATCGTTTGTGGGTTTGGGTATAAGATTGTATAATAAAATTCCGAAATCAATTTTGGTCATGCCATTACAGCAGTTTAAAAACACTGTTAAAAAGAGGCTGATACAGAAAGCCTACTATACTGTTGAAGATTACTTAGATGATAAGGATGTGTGGATATAGGTGCACTTCTACCCTGTACAAGACAGTAATAAATAAATGTAACTAGTTCTAAGATTTATATTTTTAAAAAGAGCAACCGCCGAGTTTCTTGCTGGCTCTTCTCGGCAGGAACAGCTTTCCGAACCAGCAGTAAAGTTGACGATTCAAAAGCACTTGTTTACAAGTTTACTTGAATAAAGAATATTTTGATTTGATTTGATTTGTTATAAATGCGTATGGCCATACAGTAGAAGGTATGTGCGTCAATTATATATGAATCACTTGACTAAATAAAAGAAATAACAAACCACAAGCAACTGGCCTAGCTTTTCGTGTCAGCGATGAAATCAGTGAAAAGGTATAAAGACCGATTCCAAAAAAAACACAGAGACGGCTCATAAGAAGTGTTTGATATGACACCAAATAAAAACTTCTCGAGAACAATTTGGTAACCTCTTTTTAAATATATACACTTTTAGTTTAAGCATTATCTTAGAATAAAGGCGGGAGGAATTTAGTTCCAAAGCGCAAGTGCCAAGCACGTAGCGAGTGCTCGGCAGTTATGCGGTCACGTAGAATCCTGTATCAGAAATTTATTTCTATGCGCTGTTACTGTAGAGGCAACTGCCAATAACAAGATTCACAGCTATTCTGTATCTATTGAAGTTCAGGTGGTTCGTAGTTTTAATTCAACTAAATAAATAAAGAAGTAATTTATAGAATTAGGCGTTACTTTGAGGAGATCCATAATACAAAAGTAAGAATAAAATTATTTTGCTATAATCCGCAGTAAAATAAATAGACAATATATATAATGCTAAAAACACATGCACAAACCTCCACCACCGCCACCACAATACACAAGCACTACACACGTTCACTATCACAAACTCAACAATCGCTTCGCCCCGCAACCGAAGCATCAAGATTGTTTACGAATCCTGCATGTATCGGGTATGAAAAAACAGATAGTGCACTATACCTTTAGCTTTATTTTTTTTTCTATTTACTTTATTGCGGATTACAGCAAAATAATTTTATTATTATTATTGTTTTAAATTAAGAAGTAAACACTACTGTTGGAATTAAATCAAGAAATCTCAAGGGAGCTTTTATTTTAGCTTTTTTCAACGTCAAATTTCTACTCATCTGGTTTGATGCTGGATGACACTCCTATTTTTCTACTATTTATTTATTTATTTATTTATACATATATATGTTAAAGGCATTTTAAAATTAACTAAGACATTGCATTGCTAGACATGCAAGGATGGCATTGCGATAGTATGTCATTATAATAAAATTAAATGTCCTAGTAATTATCGGCCTTGACAATTTCTATTCAATTCAAATTTTAGCTTTGCCATTACAGTTCTTGGTAGGAACAGCTTTCCGAACCAGCGGTAGAGTTGACCATTCAAAAGCACCTGTCTACAAGTTTACTTGAATAAAGAATATTTTGAAGTTGTCATCTTAAAACACAGTTCTAAACATGATACAATAGTTTCTTTTTAATTTTGTCTGTTTGTGAGATTGTCTGTATGTTTGTGCGCTTAGTCCTGCTAATCTCAAAAACCGCTGATCCGATTTGATTGATGTGTTGCAGCTGTGACCACTGTTTAGAGACGATCAAGGGTTTTAACCTTGGCCGGGCACCAATGAGTTTTATATTAAAAATTATTAGACACATAAGGTATCTAATTAACAATTGCAATTTATCAAATGCTTTTCGGTGAAGGGAAACATCGTCAGAAAACCTGCATATCTCTAGAGAATTTTGGGAATATGTCAAATCTACCAATCCGCATTGGGGCAGCGTCGTACGTTTTTTCTAATCCTTCTCTCCACAAACGGAGAGAGGAGGCCTATGCCCAACAGTAGCATAGTAACAGGCCGTTACTTTACTATATAAACTAGCTTGTGTTCTACAATTCTCATGTAATTTAAAGCTAAAATATTAGCAATAGACAAGCCAAGCAATAAACAGGGAAAACAACGTAACAATATCGTGGTAACATCGCATGCTCGCTATGAATTATGCGAACGGCGGCTGTTTATGCCTTCCGAAAACCATGGCGAAAGGAAGACGGGAATTTCTTAGATAGGGCCAGAAAATATGGCAGCGAAATAATAAACAGATTGTGTAGATATCATATTAGCAGCTATTTCGCATCATTATTTAAAAGTATATAGAAATAGACTAACAACTTCGCAATATATTATTGTGTGTATTCATATTATATCACCAATGGTTTTTTTCGTAATTGCCGCAGACTAAGTAATTATTTATTAATATACAAAAATAGGAGTTGGGTCATTAACTAATTCGTAGTGTATGTAATCATATTACTATTTAGACAAATTGTTTTTTCTTTATGTAGATTGTTACCGACTAGCTAATTTTATTGATTTAGAAAAATAGAGTATATTGTAAAATGTCGCAGTATTCATAGTGTATTTGGTCATATAATTTTATTGGCAAATTATTATTTTTTTAATTTTCGCTGACTACCTAATTCTATTGATATAAACAAATTCATACAATTTCTAATTTCGCAATATCTGTAGTATATGTAATTGTATTTTTTATTCATTTTCTTGTTAATCGTTGCCAACGAACGAATTTCCTTTTATTGTTGTACCAAAAATAATCCATCAATTTCACTGTTCAACAATGTTTTTGTCACATGAACTTAGTGGTAATTTTTGATTAGGTTGGTAATACATCATTAAAAAATATATATAGTTTCGTTCCAGTCACGTCCAGTTGTTTAGTTAAAGCTATAAATACATTTCTTACCTCAGAACGCGTTTAAGTAAGGAAAACTTTGTTTCGGCAACTGTATAACTACTGTATTTATCTATCTTACATTTTATTTATGTTAGTTACATCGTAAAGATGCCAAGAAAGTGTTTAAACAATCCCGACAGTTTTTGTTATGTGTGTGGTAAGTTAACTTTTACATCTTTAATTGAACAGTGCTATTTTGATTACTTTGGATTTCCTGTGTCGCATAAAACTCCGCCATTGGAAAATGGCCCGAAGACTGGACAATGTCTGCCATAATTCCTCTTCATAAGAAAGGATCAACAAAAATTTGCAACAATTACAGGACCCTTTCATTAATATCACATGCCAGCAAAATCTTGCTTCATATTCTTAATCGTCGCATCAAGCACTTTCTAGATTGGCAGATACCGGAGGAACAGGCGGGGTTTGTAAAGGGTAGAGGCACTCGTGAGCACATACTTAACATAAGGCAACTGGTTGAAAAAGCTTACGAGTTTGATGCCCCGTTCATTATGTGCTTCGTCGATTATAGCAAGGCGTTCGACTGTGTAAACTGGGCAAAACTTTGGAGCATATTATCGGAACTAGGCATACCTTTACATCTGGTTGCTCTCCTTGAAGCTTTGTACCGCAATAGCCACGGGGTTGCAAAGATCGATATAATAACCTCAAACCCCTTTGAATTCCGAAAAGGTGTGAGACAAGACCTGTCCCCTATTTTGTTCAATGCGTATGGGGAGTACATAATTAGGCAAACGTTAGATGGTTGGGAAGGAGGAGTAAGTGTGGGTGGAAGGAAGATCACCTACTTGCGATACGCGGACGACACTACTCACTTTGCTGCCTCAGAGGCCGAAATGATACGTCCATTGGACCGGATGGAGCACATAAGTGGCGAACTAGGCTTCCAGATCAACAAGGAGAAGACTAAGCTTCTGATAGTTGACCGCACAAACAAACTGGAACTCACTGGCTCTTTAAAATTCGAAAAAGTAGACAATTTTATCTACCTGGGCTCCAGCATTTCGAACACCGGCTCTTGTGACGTGGAAATCAGACGCAGAATTGGAATGGCTAAAGGCGCCATGGGCCAGTTAAAAGGAATATGGAAGGACAGAAACATAAGGAATGACACCAAACAAAAACTTGTCAGAACGTTGGTATTTTCCATATTCCTTTACGGGGCCGAAACATGGACGCTCAGAGCACTCGACCGCAAACGTGTGGACGCCTTCGAAATGCGGTGCTGGAGGAGAATGCTGCGCATCCCCTGGACAGCTAAAAGAACTAATGTGACGATACTCAAGGAACTCAAGATCACAACTAGGCTTTCGACTATCTGCCTGAAACGAGTCCTTGAGTGTTTCGGTCATATCGCCCGGAAGAGTGGTGACAATCTCGAAAAGATAGTCATCACTTGCAAGGTCCAGGGGAAGAGACCGCGAGGACGAAGTCCAATGCGCTGGACAGATCAAATCCGCACCACACTCGACAGTCATATGCATGAAGCCATCCACGTTGCAAAGAACAGACACCGATGGCGCAACATTGTCCGTGACAAATTAATCCGTGGAGGGGGTCACGACCCTCAGCATTGAGGACACCGACGCAGGGAGGGAGGAGGTGTCGCATCAAGATAAATCCTAGGTTCCATATATATGTTGTGCAACGTGTATGAGATTCTTATTAGGTTGGGCTAAACAAGAACCTAGACATTTGCCATTCGATACACCAATGACTTGGATGGACCCAAAAGATCATATAAGCTATGCTAGCTAAAGAGGGCGGTGGATTTTCATATCTAAAACAAAAATTCCACAATCTCAGCGAGGCAAAAAATAAAGAGGGTGGTATATTTGTAGATCAACAAATACGGAAACTGATAAAAATTTTGGAGAGAAATTGAATGGTCTAGAAAAAGTTGCCTCGAAAAGTTTTATGAACGTTGTGCAAAATTTTTTAGGAAACTATAGAGCGGAAAATTACAAAGTTTTAATAAATGAGCGTCTAATGTCATATAAAGCTTTGGGACGTAACATGTCCTTAAAAATACATATGCTGCACTCTAATTTGGATTTTATTCCTGCAAACTTGGCAGCTGTGAGTGATGAACAAGGTGAGAGGTTTCATCAAGACATTTTCTTAATGTAAAAGCGCTACCAAGGGAAATGGAGTCCACGAATGCTAGCAGATTATTGTTGGAATCTTAAAAGAGACCTACCAGAAGCTAAATATTCCCTAAAATGAAATTTATGACATTATTTTTTTTTATTTACACAAGAACACCTGACGTGTAATTTTTTTTCCCGTGAATTATATTATTGCTTGAAGGCCCTAGTAAATTCAAAAATTGACATAAGTTTTCGTGTGACAAAAAAAAGTAAAAATTTTGTTTACCAGTGTTATTTAATCCTCTCAGAATTGTCAGGAATTAGAGTTATACTCATAAAGCAGTGACCAGATACGAGCATAATATCAAACATAATCGATCGTAATTTCCCATACAGTAAGGCAACAAATCAAAAAATCCTTAATAAAATCTTTTTGAATATTCATAACTAGGAATCGAACTTGCGACTTGATTTAGTAACATGCTTCAAATAGATCTCTAGAATAATCTATAATATTTCGTTATATACGCGATCCTTTGCTTGAACTTTCCATACAGAATTTGGAAACACAAACACGGGTGTGCGAATACTTTGGAATTTTCCAACTTCGCAGATTTATTACCGGCTCCACGCTCCGGAGGATAATTTATGAGAATCTCATGTCATCGTATATTTTAAAATCCGATGCGATTTATTTAAATTTCTCTTACCCAGTTTAATTATTTTGTTACGGTTGCGCCATGTTGGATAAAACCTTACCAGAAAATATTAAGCGCGCTTTCAAATGGACATTATTATCAGCTCATGGCATTTTGACATGCACATTTCAAATTATAATTTTATTCCTTTAGAAATGTAGATAAAAACATAATTACGACTTATAAATAAATATTTTATTATCGTCAATTATCTTCTATAATATAAAAATGAATCGCTGAATGTGATGCTAAGCGCAAATCTCGAGAGCAGCTAAACCGATTTCGCTAATTCTTATTGTATAATATTCCTTAAAGTACGAGGATGTTTCTAATGGAAAGAAAAATTGAAAATATTGCCTGAAAAAGTCTAAAAAAACACTTTTTTATATTCCCATATAAAAATCGTAATAATACTTAAAAGTGAATTTGAACTTTATTACTATAGAATAAAGTGTCAGTGGAGGGATTTCGGGAAGGCAAGACAATTGAGTGACGTTAGTATCGTATACATATTAAATCTGATATTGTCATTTTCATTGCGATCTTTTAAGGCGCTGAACAGAGCCAAATAGGCTGACTTTAAACACGTTTTTAACAAAAGCTATAGGGATGACGATTAAAAGAAAAATATATGTTAATATACATCATATCTCAGAGAGAATGTAAGATTTCAAAACATGATTACGATACTTTTTTTCGATAAAAAAAATTGGTAAATAGACCTCTGATTTTTACTTTGATCGTAAATATCTCTAATATTTATAAACAAAAATTGGTAAAATTAATAAGACTAATAAATCATTATAATATAAAGAGAATGTAAGATTTAAATTTTGAATTAATTAAGATATTTCATTCAAATTAAATATTTTTTAGAAAATAGCAAAACTGAAACGAGTCATCGTCTCGCTTCTCTTTTACATCTACGAATATAGACAGTGATCGCTGAGGCGCGCTGCTATACGGACGTGTGTCGCTAGCTGCCGCCTTTTGTGACTATTCCTTGTTGATAATATGTCTTTTTTTAGGTGTTTAGTTATAGTTTCAGCATACTTAGTTTTATAAGATTAATTAGACATAAGTTTTTTAAATAAATTGTACAAAAAAGTTTGGATAAAATAGTGTACACCTACAATGGGTGTTAAAAAATTAAGTGTGTCGCTACGCCGTCACAGACATTGTGGGCGTGGCTTATATGCCGAAATCTGAATTTACGCCAGCTCTGTTCAGCGCCTTAATGACTATTGAAAAGAATTTTAAGTGTTTTATAATTTTTATTTTTTGACATAATGTACTTATGTAACTTTAAAAAAAAATTATTGTTGGCGAACTTTCTTTTTTCTTTTTATCTTACTAGCTGACCCGGTGCACCGAATAACAGAATAAGTATTAAAAAAATATATAAAATTAAAGAATCGACTGCTATCTATACTTCTTACAAAACAAAGTCTCAAAAAGCTGTCTGTCTGTATGAAATCGATTTTCTCGAAATCTACTGAACTGAATTTTGTACGGTTTTCACTAAAAGATAGTGCAATACTTCCGGATGGTATAGGTAAATAGTACATATCGGTGTTATGTAAATTATGACGCGCCGTTGTTAAAAAAACTTGCTTGCTAGTTTTAGTCGCGTACGCTGCTTAAACTAGCAGAGATACGCTAATGTAAAGTGCTAGAGAATTGTAGATCTATCTATAAAATTACTACAAAAAGTCTGCGATAGCATGTCTCTATCTCTTATGGTTAACTCTCAATAACTACTTTTGTTTAAAATTTGAATTCTATAAATAAAATTTGACACGCTGATTTTCACAGGGGCAAAACCGGTGGCACAGCTAGTATATTTTTAATTACATTTCAATATTTTGCGGAAGTTGAATAAAAACATATGTATGTTTCATTTCTTTAAGCAGACACAAAATATTAATTGTCATTATTTTTGGGAAAAAATGCAAACAAATAATTTATATTTTATCACAAATAATTGATACACGTGAAACTTTGTACATAATTTCGATATCACCAATTTAGTGATGTTACCAAACACGTCCAAATTTACCCGAAAAGGTTTATGGGGAGAGAAATCCTGCTAAATTTATATGAACGTAATCTGTGTAACTTAGATTAGCGAGGACGTTTTTTAATCTGCGGATTGACTGCGGCAGCGGTTCCTAAACTACAACAGAATTTGCAGAATTGAATGATACATGGAGACTGTTTTCCAGTTTTACCAAAAAAGTTAATACCTTAGTTGTGTACACGGAATTCGGCCATACTAATATTATAAATAAGAACGTCTATCACGGTTAACTTGCTGGACCAGTTATTCGGGACCAGCACATTCCTTATCCTCACGTGGTTCTCCTCAGTGCTGAGGGTCGTGACCTTTTCCACGGATCACTTTATCGTAGATAATTGATCTCTAGGTCTTGCTAAATAGCAAGTTTATGCAAACGTAGTCGCAGGTACAGCATATTTGTAAGTTTTTTACATTTATAAAAATGAATGGTTAAATTTACTATGTTCAAAAGTGAATTATAAAGACTCCACTGCTGATCTATAGATATATTTTGAGGTCAACTTTGAGAAACATGAGTTTGCAGGAAGGACGGGAGATGTTGAGCTGTCAGTAAATACATTTTAGAGAAGAATAAAGAGATGTAGGGGACCTAGCGTGGAGCAAAATCGACGCTTGTTTGCATTGCTAATTGAATTCATTGTAGCCGCTAAAACGATCCGTATGCGCGCATTTATTACAGAATTTAAACTCTTTTTAGAACACTACATAGATAACGCATGGCATTTGTAAAAGAAGTACTATTTCTTTTTCTGTTCGACTGGCCCGTTGACCAATGGGTCAACCCTTCAGCTCCGCGGGTCACGGGTTCGATACCCGCCGAGGGGGAACATTTTCTATAAACAATTTGTCGGTTCTTCGAGCCTGGATGTGTATATGTATTTACGTATGTATTTAAAATTATGTCTGTAGTATATTCACCAGCGGTCCGTCACACTTAACACAAGTACTTTGGGGAAGGACGACCGTGTGTGAAGTGTCTCATATTTATATTTATCTATTATTTATTTATATAGCTTTACTGCCAACTTCGTTCGTGTTGAATTACATATTCGAAATGGAATAGAATTGATCTAAAGTTCATCGAAAAGAGTAATTGTTCGAAGACCTTTTAGTTGTTAGTTCCAAGTAAAAAATATATCAAATATTGGTATCTATACTTATTATAAAACTAGGTCCACAAAAGCTGTCTGTCTTTATGTAAAGGAAAAGGTAGTGCAATTCTTCTGGAAGGTTAAGATTAATAGGAAATAAGGGTTTTATGTAAATTGTATTAGAGAGGTTGCGCAGTTGTAACAAACCTCACCTGCGTGGAGCTTTAGTCGGTTGCGCCGCGTAAACCAGCAGATATATACTGAAATGATTTAGTAGAGAATTGTAGATCTGCAAACATAATACACAGTTTTGGACAGCATGTCTCTATCTCTTATGGTTAACTCACAATAACTACTTTTATGTTCAAAATTTCAATTCGGGAAAATTTTAGTAACACTAATTTCCATGCGGGTAAAGCCGCTATCACAGTTAGTAATCTATAATCTATAATTATTATAAAACAAAGTGCCAAAAAGCTGTCTGTATGTAATCGATTTTCTCAAAATCTACTGAACGAATTTTTGTACGGTTTTCACCAAAAGATAGTACAGTACTTCCGGATGGTTTAAGTAAATGGTACATACCGGTATTATGTGAATTGTGTTGAAGAGATGGCGGAGATCTTAAAAAACTTGCTAACTGGGGCGCTTTAGTCGCGTGTGCTGCGTAAACCAGCAGAGATACGCTAGAGTAATGTAGTAAAGATGTGTAGATCCATTAAAATACTACAAAAAAGTCCGCGATAGCATGTCTCTATATCTCACGGTTTACTCACAATAACTACTTTTATGTAAAAAATTTCGAAAATTCGGTAAAAGTTTCGTAAGCGTTGTTTCGTAAGCACAGCTAGTATAATAATATTACTTACTTCTTTTGCAAAATATTCTATATCATTTTCTTACTATTTATATAGTCATCCTAACCAATTATTAGTAGCTCCTTAAAATCTGGCTAATTCCTTAAGTTTTCATTACGGCTTTTTAGACAAAAGGTTGACGACCCCTGGTATACTATAATGAGTAACAGGGTAACATACTCTAACAATGAATATTCTATTCCAACAAAAATACAATTTAAAAAAAGTAACGACGTTAAAAGAAGAAATCCGTATAATTTTTCCACCGCAAAGACTTAAATGAATTAACTTCGTCACAAATCAAGTAAAACCTCATTTTCCGGACAATGGACTCATTAATGATATTAACTTGCCTAATTATTCCTTTCAGACGAAACAAGGAAAAATGAATACAGAAAAATTTATTCATTTCTCTTTCAATTTCACGAGCAAACATTTTCTTTTTCATAAGCAATGCCAATATGTAGTTTTTATATAATAATAGGGAGAAATATAAACGACCACATTGCGATTCTGCACAAAATATTTGATGTAAAAACCTCTTGTACCTCTTCTTGTACCCTTCTCATAAATCGCTAAAAGCGATCTCTTCCAGGCAACCTTAGGGTAGAGGACTTTATAAAATATCAGCGGTGGGGGTGTTAAATATAAATAATTACTAAATATGTATTATATTATAAAATAAGAATTAAACAAATAAATAATTAAAATCTATATGACGAAAAAGATAAAAATCTAATGAGAAATATACTATGAAGTCAAAGGAAATGTCAATTAGGAATAATTTAAATAGAATTGTTTAACTTTTTCTTTAAACACAGAAAGGTTAGTGGATTTTCTAATATATACAGGAAGTGAATTCCATAAAAGTATAGCCTTAACTGTGAAAGAATTTGCGTAGAAGGAAGCGGAGTGAGAAGGAATTTTATTTTGGTTTATTTGGTCTATCGCAGTTGGTAGTAATCCTGCCTTCAGCTTCAGTGGGTTTGATTCCCGCCGATAGTAAATATTTTCTAACAACAATTTGTTATTTGAATTTGAATATTTAATGTGTTTAAAACTGTATAAGTTGGCCATAACACAAGTATTAAGTATTCTGACGGAAGACCGTGTGTGTAAGTGTCCAATATATTTATTGATTTTGCACTCCTTATGTTTGTTTATAAATTCCCACTATTACGAAGGTTTAGGTCTCCTCTATTAATGTTTTTTAGACAAAATGACTCACCCAATAACATTTAATAAACAAATACTACGGCTCTATAAACTTCTTAGATTTTGTGGGCTTCGCAAAACTCACAAAATCCCATAATGTATACCTCTTTATAATCATTAGCAATCTGTTTTGGACTTGGCTTTACACAAGTTCAAAAAAGCCCTTAAAAGTACGCTTTTTAACAAACCTTTTTGAATATGATAAGAAAGCTTTGAGTTCTATCCAGCTGCTCACTTTGTTTTATAATATGTATCAAACATGCGCGAATGTGAAGCAAAGCAAGCACTACTAATATAATGCGGCGTCAAGATTCTTGCTTTCTCCCCTTAAATGATGTTCAAAGAATCTAACGTTCCGTAATTACAGTATTCAGAGTGCTCTGTTATGTCGGAGTCATCCAACAAAACTCATAAAAGCTCGTGTGTAACTCTGTACTTTAAAATTACAAACAGTCGGCCAAGTTTTACAGAACTCATCCCGTGTGGGGATAACGTGGAATCAATTTGTTTACTAGATGTGACTATGAAAAAATACTTTCTTCGTCCCTATAATGTTACATTAGATGTGTAAGATAATGTGAAAATCCGCATGCATGCTTGTCTAAGTTGATGAAATTTGATATAATTTGTGCTATGATAGCCGAACGCTGTGACTGTGAGGCACTTTCAAGGGAGTGACGCACTCAAACCTGGGCACGCACTAACGCTTTCTCTGTATAATTGGTAATTATATGTCTGATTGGTGCTTGCAAATAGTCACACGCTTTTCGGTGAAGGCAAGGATTGTGAGGAAAACGCCTATCAATTCTGGGGATATATAACCTACCAATTAGTATTGGTGCAGCATGGCGAGTCTAAGATTCATTACAAAAAAGAAATAGAAGGACTTTGTCTATCATTTGGCTAGTAACAGGATGTTATTTTACTTTTTACAATGAAGCTGGTTTACTATTTATTATAGAGTACCTTGAATGTATGTTAGTAGTAAGCGCAATTCACACAGAGGGTACAAGGTATAAGCATTAAATATTTCATTTTGTCAAGCGCAGTCGCTTTTTAAGCTCGGAATTATGATGGTTTGTTCCGTGCTTCTCACTACGAATTGGTGTGAGTAGACTTCAGGTCTGTAATTAATTTCATTAAAACATCGCAACTATGATAAATTCCGCTATTAGTTCATTTACATACAGATTAAAGAGTTTAGGAGAGGTCAAACCTCCTTGTCGTACACGACAATGCTATTGACTATATGACTAAGAATATGCCTTTGACCATTATATTGTTTGAAGGCCAATAACGTTATACGCATCAAAGAGTAGAGATAATTTTCATTAAAGAATTCTTATAAAATGGAAATAAATGGATGAATGATGATAGAAATGAATAAATTCATATGTCACCAATTCAAATTAAAAAAAACTTTAAACTGAATTTCACGTCCCTACTGTTCCCAGCAAGCTGTGATACCCTAGCGGTGAGACCGTGCGGCTCTCTAGAGACGACATAGGTTCAAACCTCGGGCAGGCACCAATGAGTTTTTCCATTAAAACTCATGTGTCTAATTGATAATTGCAATTTATCACACGCTTTTCGGTGAAGGAAACATCGTGAGGAAACCTGAATATATCTAGAGAATTCGAGATATATGTGTAACCTACCAATCCGCATTGGAGCAGCGTGGTAGGTCTTAGTTCCAACCCTTCTCTCCAGAAACGGAGAGAGGATGCCTATTCCCAGCAGTGGGATTGTAACGAGCTGCTACTAATAATAATAATAATAAACTGTTCCCTCGTCTGGAGCAGCATCAGATCGAGCTCTTCATGAAGATTTATTGTCATAAGGACTGGATCTTATGTAAAATTCCAGCTCAATCGTACACATGGAAGTGGGTCAAATTTAACTTGCAAGATTCCACCTTCATATATGTTCATTACAAGTTGAATAAAAGCTTTCAAAATTATTGAGTGTTTATTATAAAAGACACTTCTAGTTTACATAGTTTTTTATCTCCTCACACACAGTGGAGTTTAACAAACTACTAGACGAGCTTGTATGAACACGAGGTTATCATACTTTCGTGGGAGTTTTAAACTTATATTAACCTTCTAATGATTTCAACACCTAAATACAAAAAAAGTCAAACTAATGAATCACAATTAAATAGACTGTGGCGAGAGTTCGTACTGCTCTTGTATTAGTATTCTCGTGCTTCGTTTTATCCGATTTAATTTCTCATCTTTATTTACTTCAGTTTGATAAGATACCATTTCCTGTTTTATAGGAAACTAGCTTTTATCCACCACATTGCGTGGACCATGGTCCAGGAATAAACAGTACCTTCTGAAACTCTCCAACGCTGCAAATATCTCTATCACAAAATTAAATCGATTTGGGGTTAAGACTAATTTTTAAATTCGTTACATCTTTTGATTGGAATGTCCGATTTTAATAATTTAAATAATTTAAATTTTACAGGTATTGATGCAGTTTTTAATAAAATATTATTTACTGGGTAAGGATTAATATGGAGATATGAATAAAATGGTTTGATTGTTTTCGGCACTTTTATTAACTTTTACAATGTAAAAAAGTAGTTATATTGGCATAACTATAATAGTTAGACATATAGTATCAAGAACTTTTTTGTAGATATTGATACGTTTTATAATAACGTAGAAGTTTTTTGTTCCACCATCAATAGTTTCCGCAGCTCACGCGATGAAAGATTTTTATGTCAATTTAATTTTTCACACCTTGTTACAATCACAACAACAGCCTATGTTGCTCAGAAAAGAAGCAGCTTTTCAATGGTGAAAGAATTTTTGAAATCGCTCTAGTAGTTTTTGCGTGAAAACGTTACAAACATACAGATCTTTCCTCTTTATAATATTAGTATAGATATACAAGGTAACATACACACTTCTCAACCTGCATACACTAGTCTATTTATTGCCCCAGGCCCTTTGGTTACCTAGTTATGACCCTGGTTAAAACTCTCATAGTTGATACATCTATCTATCTACTAAGGATAATTCTATTTAACCCATTCTTAATTTTTTAATGGTTTTTAAAATTTTATTTTTTTGTATCTTTCGACTAAAACGGTTGCGGACCCTTGACTAAATAATTAACAATTTAGTTCAACAATTAATTCAATTTTCAACAGTTAACAATTAATTTCTTTTCTGATTCTAGTGATGTCAAAAAGGTTTATTCATCCGTTCTTTTTGGCATAGTCTCTGATATACTTGTACATCATAAGTGCGCTTAATTAGTACCATATTCAGCCATTGCAAGTACTTCACAGTCGCTGTACCAAGTTAGTTCCTGATTTAATTAACACTTGTAGTGCATATTTTTGATAATTTCGCTGATGCAGTTGTGTCCAAAATGTTTTACCAAGTAAAGTTACAGCCTATTAATGTCCCCCTTTTCGTCCCACCATATATTCAAATAATTGCTTTGTATTATAAATTAGTTTTAAACTTGTTTAATTTTTTGTAAATTTTCTTGTAAACTTTACAACGATTAATCAAGAAACAAGTAAAGTTTGCAAACCTCCATCAAAGTGCCTGTAAATTGAAAACATTGTACAAAAACGAGATTCCTCGGAGCCCATCTTCATTTCCATTTATATGGGCTAACTTGGCGTCTACCGAAAATAAGGGTGGAGACAGACACAACCACCATAATATAAAATAAATAACGATAAAATTATTTTTCTATTATCCACGATTAAATAATGTAATATACAGATTATACTGATTAGTAAGTCGCACGTATCACATTTGTAAAAGCTTTTATTCAACTTGCAATGTATGTAATTGAATGTGGTGGGGAAATTGAATTTTGCAAGTTAAATTTGACTTATTTCACGGGTACGATTGAGCTGATTTTACCTACTTATCCAGTTGCGATGACATGCCTGAAATGAAAAATGAAAGCCTGTTATACTATTGAAGATTACTAGACGATAAGAATGCGTGGATATAGTTTCTCTTCAACCCTGTACAAGACATTAATAACTATATGTAACTAGTGATAAGAATTATTGCTTGAAAAGAGCAACCGCCCAGTTTCTAGCTGGTTCTTCTCGGTAGGAACAGCTTTCCGAACCAGCAGTAGATGTTGACGATTAAAAACACCTGTTTACAAGTTTACTTGAATAAAGAATATTTTGAATTTGAATTCTGAATGAATGTTATTGAAAAGCATGACATGCGGCCTGCATGTCTCTGTTGAACCAACAAACCATGAACTCTTGTTGCGACTCAATTGAAGACGTAAACGACGACCGCTTTCTTTTCGTACCAAGTGTGAAATGTACCAAGTGTAAATTGCATTGCGGTCGTAATGTTTGAAAAGGATCGGATATGTTATATGAACTATAGATAACTCTGTCTCCTTTACTCACATGTTCTTAGGACGAATTCCGAACGCTCATTCGGCTACGACTTATAGTGTGCGACTTTAAGACGTCATGGTACGAAAAAGCAAAACAATTTCGTTTAATTGAGTCTTCAATTGAGTCGCAATAAGAGTTCATGGTTAGCCTGCTGCTCCTGCCGGGATTGCTGCTCCAGTCGAAGGAAATCCTCAACGTCTAACAGTAGACATGAAATTTTGTTATAGGCTTTTTTTAACTTTACTTATTTAACGCATAACGTTAATAAATAATTAATCAATTACATCATAAATGCAAAATTGTCTGTTACAATTTCATAACTAATCCTCTGGAGCAATATTAATGAAATTAGGCACGAATGACGCTTGTCTACACGTTTTCATCCTAAGAGTGTTTCCTGTGGCTTTGTCTAACGTAGAAACACAACTTACCTTCAAGGTATATAATGCCATATAAGTTGTATGTTTTGCTTTAATATGTTGAGTTCGAATTATACGTTGTATGAACGGAATCTCCTTCTTCTTTGTCAATCGATGTCTCTTCATGACATCTCTACAACACACTATCTTGTACCGCTTGAACCCCGCGACCTTTTTAAGGTCGTCAGTCCATCTGGTAGGAGGTCTACCAACACTGCGTTTTCCGGTGCGGGGTCGCCATTCCAACACCTTGAGACATGCAACGCCACTCGACTCTTCGCGCTTTGTGCGCCGCCCATCGCCCACCGACTCTTGTTCTTCTATGGATTTCCTCATTTCTGATTTGATCGCGTAGAAATATTCCGAGCATATCCCGCTGAGCGACTCTTAGCCTTCTTATGAGGCCTATAGTCAACGACCGACCTGATAACTATATCCAAAAAGAGAGTCCATCCAGTTGCATAAGCTTAAAGCGTTAAGTTCACCTTTTGTGCAATATTAGCGTGTAATAGTTATTAAAAAATGTATAAAACACTTAAATGTACCGTGCGGTATCCGGCCGAATAGAATAGACCACCCTCATTTCTTACCGAGGTGCCGTAAGAGGCGACTAAGGTAAGTTGACCAACCGTGTGGTATCTGGTTAAATAGAATAGACCACCCTCTTTCTTACCGAGGGGTCGTAAAATACGACTAAGGTAAGTTGACGTCAGGCAGGCGGCCGGTTGTAAAATACGTAGCCAAATCACGTGACAACATGTTTGTAACATGTTGTGCCGACCCCACTTAGAGTGGGCAGGAGGATGATGTATAAAACACTTAAATATGAAAGTGCTTAAATGACATTTACATGTTACGATAACGCGCTTCGCGTTAGTGGACTGGAAGTTGCTCCGCATTATGTTAGTCTGCTGCGATGTCAATTTGCAAAGATTTATGCCCTGAACTACGCCCCCGCATTCGGTTTCGCCCGCAAGGCACAAGTTATTCTATTGCTTCCGTGTACGAAGTTTCATTGTTTAGTTGCTTCGGTTTCCGTGCAAACAATGTCATAAATCGCCTTGTATACGTGCTTTATACACTATTTATTTGAAACTACAGTTTTTTTACAGATGATTTGTGTAACTAATTTATAGAATTAGGCGTTACTTTGCGGAGATCCATAATACAAAAGTAATAATAAAATTATTTTGCTATAATCCGCTATACAGTAAATAAAAAATATATATAGTGCTAAATGTATAGTGGACTATCCGTTTTTTCATACCCGTTACATGCAGGATTCGTAAAAACACATGCACAAACCTCCACCACTGCTACCACAATACACAAGCACTACACACGTTCACTATAACAAACTCAACAATCGTTTCGCCCCGCAACCGAAGCATCATCAGGAGATAGACTCCACGACAAAATCCTAGGCCTACCATGAACTCTTATTGCGACTCAAGACGTAAACGAAATTGTTTTGCTTTTTCATACCATGACGTCTTAAAGACGCACACTTTAAATCGTTGCCGAATGAGCGTTCATCCTAAGAACATGTGGGTAAAAGACACAGAGTTATCTATAGAACTATAGATAACTCTGTAAAAAGGATAAAGTTATATGAACATATAACGTTATCCTTTTCAAACATTACGACCCCAATGTAATTCACACTTCATGGCACGAAAAGAAAGCCGTTCGCGGTCGTCATTTACGTCCTCAATTGAGTCGCAATAAGAGTTTATGGTAGGCCTGGAAGTCATGCTTATCATAAAATTCGTTGTCATCGGAACTGGATAACTATGTAAAATATCAGCTCAATCGTACCCCGTAAAATAGGTCAAATTTAACTTGCAAAATTCCACCTTGCTGATGCTGCTGCCAGGTTTAGCTCCAGACGAGGGAACTCCTCAACGGGCTTAGCAGGGATATTGTGTTAACAGCTTTTTTAAAAACATTTTTAACTTGACTTGTTCGTTATTACTTTGTAGATTACTTTTATTATATAATGGCGATATATTCGAACACAAAATATCGTTTTACATTCCACACATCAACATTCCACTGTGTTACAAGCAGTGATATCGTTAAATGATCTCATGTGAACGTTTGTGTCGCTAGCTGCGACGTGCACGCGAGATGTCGTGGGACACGCTACCTCCAATAGACACAGTGCGAATTTCCATTCATAAGTGATAATGAAACCTTAAAGCGCAAATTAAACAATTGTTCCGGAATGCTTTGTTCTATAAATCTACCATCTATACATTTTGTAAAACATAGTGCCAGAAAGCTTTCGTATCTATATGTAATCGATTTTCTCAAAAATTACTGAACGGATTTTAGACAGGGTTTTTAAAAGATTGATATAATCTGCGTTAAAATGTTTTGAGTAGGTTTGAGTTAATTGCGAACAAGCAGACAGACTGACAAGCAGAAAGGCAGACGGACGGGCGCGGCCGAGGACTTAGTATTACAATATGTAAAGACTATAAAAAATATTAAATGAGTCTTAAGTAAGTCGTTCCTACTAAATTTCTATCAATTTTAAAAGATTCCTATAGATATATATTTTTTCGTATTTTAAGAATTCTTTATAAAGATATATATTATGCAGCGCCATCTGTACACACTACTTTTAAGCGTTTAGTGAGAACGCAAATTGTCTCTGTAGTTGCAGAAACCGCCGCTATATGTCCGGAAGATAACTTTTTATTAAGAAGTTTAAAAAAAATAAAAACAAACTGAGCATGACAAATTTAATCAATTAGCTAAAGTAGTGTTACAAATTATTATATTACTCCCGCATGTTATGTGACAATATAAAATGGTACGTTTGTATAATAATTATTTTTTTCCATTCGTCCCTCTTACCAGCTTAGTGCGACAGTTTTTGGGGCGGTAAATTTGGATTTCATCAATTTGTCTTCAATTTCGTGATTAATTGATTGTTTGTTTACAACTGATGAGCAACGGATCCGAAACGTGGTCGCTGACTATGAGCCTCATAAGAAATCTCAGCCACTCATCGAGCGATGGAGCCAGCTATGCTTGGAGTATCTTCACGTGATCAGCTCCTGTTCCTATTCCATCCAATTCCTCATGTAGGGACACGGGTTTCATTGCTATCCTGATAGTATCATTTGTTTTAGCAAACCTAATATCCCTGAAGAGTACAGTATTTGTTGTCCTCAACTTCAATTGCATCCTTACTAGGGATGTTACGGAGGTGGATTTACCGGAACCGGAGTCGGAACCGGAGATTTCATATTTGAATTATCGGAGCCGGAATCGGAATCGGAGGCGGAGTCGGAGGTTTCCACTTCCGCCTATTAATCTAAAAATTGACCCGTAAAATGTACTTAGACAATATCACCACCACGATTTAAATAATTGAATACTTAAGCGCGTCTAACCATTGATACTGAAAATAAACAATGAACGAGAGTTGCGCGTGCGAGAAGAGATACCCCCGGGCGACGAGTTACAACTTGTAGCTAAGCGTTCTGTCAGAAAACGCATTATATATTCACCTTCGCTATACCTCCGACTAAAATTTGTCGGAGCCGGAGGTATGAATTCAATCGAAGGTTCCGACCTTTCGGAACCGAAGTCGGAGCTCCGTAACATCCCTAATTCATGAACCATGAACGTGATACAACAGTACGTACGTCACGTACGAGAGTACGCTATCAACAATTGGAACAGTGATATGCGGCATCAAGAAGAGTATAGGAAACCCAATACCCTACCATAATACAAGTTTGTACTTCATTAAAAAGTATCATTAAAGTCAATTCTTGGCTAGTAGCCTACTCACTCAGCTCGAGTGTATCCGGCAATAACAACTGGTGAAACAACCGTCGCGACTCTTGCAATGTATGTATACAAAAAGTTCACTAGTACCGTCTGTGTTATTAAACATTTATTACTACTCGTGAGCGAGATAAAATCATTATACAAAAGTGATAAATTGATAAATGTATGGGACAATTATACACTCGGTTATCCGTCCGCAAAAGTAAGTAATTTAATACTTATGCTTGGTGACAGACAACTGGTAAATTATATACATACTATCTTTGAAACGCAACTCCGGTCGAGTAGACTGTTATCTCAGAATAACCAGTAGCTTCTGTCACTCTCCAACCCTACCAATATCTCCATCACAAAAATCACATCGATCTGGGAAGACTGAAAGACATTTATTGTTTTCGCGAGATCGTAGCTTAATTATTTTAGAAAATAGTATGAGTTACATGAAATATGTATTAAAATAGCTCAGTTAAATTTGTCCAATAAACAAAAACTGATATGTATAAAAACTTTCTTAAAAATAACTTAAGGCAAACAATGTAATATGGTACCTATTTTAATTCAAGTAGAAGTATTTTAGCCACAGGATTTTTTAACACGATTTATTTAGATAAAGGACCGTACCCTATTACGACACACGAAGCGAAAAATAACCTTGCCCAAAAGACTAATCAGTAAACCATTACTGACAAAGCCAGATCTAAATAAAATTATATTTGTTTTCTTCGAAAAAATTAAATAGAAATTATATTTACGAAGATTTAATTATGTCAAAGTTATTTATATCGTTAGTTATATGTCAACCGATCAGTGGATGCATTGAACGTCGTATCTTCGGTAACATCGTGTACATACACAATCAACCAAGACCGTAAAGTTCAGTTCAAAACTAACGACAATTAACGACAACCAAAGCCGCGAGCCTCCACATTGTTTTATAATAATAAACCCGCGGTTACTATAGCGATGCATTATTCAATTAGACTGATAACACTTAAGGGGATTACCGCTAATAAAATTGTAATGTCTTGTTTCCGAGACGCGTGGGCACACTCGAGAAATTGCTGGTGAGATCCCAACCTAACCCCAAATTGTATTTTTTAAAACTTTTAATATGCACGACCTAAGATTGGCCGACGAGTTTCTTGCTGGTTCTTTTCGGTAAGAGCAACATTCCGAACCAGGTGTAGCTTAAATCTAATTGACCCTTGACGATTCAAAAGTGCTTGTAAAAAGCTTACTAGAATAAAAAATATTCTGATTTGATTTAACATTCCGTCTTGATTAAAAAAATCTTGATACATGACTTTGGTGTTAAAAACAAAATAAACTAAGATTTGTAACTATATATAAAAAACGTACGAACACGTAAAAATATAGTAATAAAAATGAAAATTCATAAATATCATAATTATGCATAAAAATGAATGATATTCTTGCGAAAATTATTTCAGAATTTACCCGAATTGTAATTTTAAACATAAAACTAGTTATTGTGGGCTAATCATAAGAGATAAAGACGTGCGGACATTTCTATAGTATTTTTGTAGATCTACAATTCTGTAATAAATTACTTCAGTGTATCTCTGCTAATTTACGTGAGCACGCGAGTAAGGCTCCCATCCTGCGAGCTTTTTAACAACCGCGCTACCTCTTGAACACAATTTACATAAAATGGTTATCTACTAATAACCTAAGCCTTCTGAAGGAATTGCTCTACCATTTAGTACAAACCGTACAAAAATGCGTTTAGTATATTTTGAGAAAACACATACAGCTTTTGGGGACTCTAGGACTTATGTATAGATGCGCTTTATTTTTGTTGGAGCTTTTTTATACATCAAAATAAATCATCAAAAATCAGTGACCGGTTATACATCGTGGGCCTGTAGGTAGTTTAATACTCGGGAACGTCTAATTATTTTTTAAAAAACAAGATTTTATTGTTTTTAATTAAAATTATATATTTATTAAAATCTAATTAAAAATATTACAATTAATTACCACGACTGAGCAGAGGCAGATGCTCGAATCGAATGATCGCACCTGTGGAACATCACACCATGTTCCTTCGCTTGCGCAACATCGGACCACCCTTAATACGCTGATGTTGCGTTTACCTGTACGGTATGGATGCCAGGTGGTGACGTAACTCCTCCCTCCTTAAGTTCGAAACCATCTGAGCTATTAGAAATCGGAGGGTTTCGAATATTTTGAAACTTATATCTTAATTTACAATAGCTGAAAATAACACATACAAGAAATACAAGTAAATATAAAACTAACGTCGCTGCACTAACACTGTGAATACTTATAACGTGGTTTTCATATTTTTCACTATCACTTTCACTGAAAGTTTTCATTTCCAAAATTGTAGAGAGTCGCTTAATATCGTCGAAATTTACTCCCTTGATATCAATCGGATTAACCTCGGAAAATGGGCTAGTAATTTTCAGTTTAGGTAGAATAACCATTGGGGTTGTTTTATAATTGTATTTCTCAAAATAGTGGTGTAAATTATATAAGTGGTAATTCTCTAGGGATGCTTCACATCCGGGATCAATGTGGATCATATAAGTTCCAAATATGTAGGTTTTGGTTACTTCATTGTTACATTTATATGTAAGTACCTTTTGATCCTGAGAGTATGTTATCCAGGATATAGGTGATACTCGTTGAACTTTCACATTCTCTATTTTAACGGTTCTTTGTATGCAGAGAGGTAAATCAGGTTGGAATTTCATCAGTTGTTCTACGCAGGTTTCTTTCGGATAAGGTACCACATCTTTTTCAGTGCACAGGAACTGGTTGTCATCGGAAATTTGCTGACACGGTGACGCGGTCGGTAAGTACTCCGAACCTTTCACCATGAGGAAGGGATATTCAGGAATAATTATAGAAGTTACGTTCTTTGCAATGTTAAAAATAGGTAATGAATAAATTTTATAGTAATTATACGTATTATTATTTGTAAGTGATATCTCTAATATGAACGTAATTTGGCTTTCTTTTACAAATGCCTTAATAGATATTGTCCTTTCCAACTTAACTAAATTACTCTCTATAACAGGGTATACTAAGCAATTAACCTTTTCTATGTTTAACAGCATGTGCAATAATTCAGTGGAATTTATAATAGATTGGTGAAGAACTGAAATTTTGCTAAAAGCTAACGCGGTTTCAATTTCGTTTAATAAAATGTAAATAGATCTGAAATTATTTATGAATGTATTATACATTCCTAAAACATACGTAGAATAGATAGAACTGTTTTCTTTTGTGGAATAATCTTTTAGCATTCTTTCAATCCTCTTTAAGCGTTGATTTAAAATTAATGAATTATTATATAATGATTCTGTATTATTAGTCTGATAATTGAACATTTTGGTAATCAACGTAATTTTCTCATTTATTAAATTTTGTTTACCTTGCAAATTATTGATCATTCTATCATAGTGTAACGCATCTTCATTGTCTAAATTACCTGTAATAGATTTTACAAACGAGCCTAAAGGGTTGAATAGGCCTCTTTTAAACCTTTTTGTGGGGACAATTTGTCGAAAGTTTTCAGTGCAAATATCTCTAAGATAATCCGCTTGTATTTTTATGCTACTAAATTCGTATAAATATGGTTTATTCACGTCGATTAATTTATTAAACTCGTTATATTTATTAATATTATATTCTAAGTCACTAGACAAACTATTTAAGTCTATTATTTTAACAATTATCCATTTATCCTGTTGTTTATAAGCGCTACCCTTTCTAACGGGTAACAGACCAGGGTTACCGTCAAGTCTTTGAAGTTGAAGGCCCTGGCTGTACTTCGCTGCTGTCAGGACGATTATACACCACCTGCGGAGGTCGTTTTATATTTTTAATAGGAGCATTTGTTTTTCTAACGCCTACTTTTACCGGGACTACGTTCCGATTTATTTCACCACTAATTGTTACCTTTTGATAACGGGGTTTGTCTTTACTTTTTCGCGTATTAATTGTTTTCATGAATGCCGTTTTTCCTACCTCTAAGTCTATTTCTTTTTCGCCTCCCTTTCTTTGTTGTGCCTTATACTTTTTACTTTGTGTTTTATCGGAAATATGTTGATATAAGTATTTTGTACGCTTTGCATGGTCTTTAAGTAGTTGTTGTATATATGATTTTTGGCAATCGACGTCAAATAAACTATTTGAATCGGTGTGTCCAAATACTACTTCAAAGGGTGTCAACTCTGTCGTGCTATGAATAGTATGATTGTATGCCATTATAGAATATGTCATAACGGAAGCTGCGTCTGTAAACTTGTGTTCATATTTTGCTAATCGATAAATCTCTATAATTGTAGAATGAAATCGTTCTACTATACTAGTCGAGTTAGGGTTATTAGGGGTTGTTATATGTAATTGAATTTTATACATATTTGTCAGTTCTCTCATAAGTTCGTTATTGAATTCAGTACCAGGGTCGGACGTTATTTTCCTAGGTACTCCATATAAAGAGAAATACTTAATTAAGGCACGAACTACCTCCGGTGTCGAACGATTACTTATTTCGATAGCTTGTCCTAGTTTGCTGAAGGCATCAACGAGAGTTAAATAATATTTTCCTTCTATACTGAAAATATCTATGAAAATTTCCTGAAATGGGGCATCTTGTGTTTGTGTTAATTGTAACATAGGTTTAATGGGGTTCCTATCATATTTCATTTTACGACATAATTCGCAGGCATTAATTAATGCAGATATTGTTTCCTGCATATTATGCCAGAAATAATTTCTTTTAATACGCGTCATTGTTTCCCTAATACCACGGTGGCAAGATTTTCCTTGGTGATATTTTAAAGTAATATCTTTCTGCTCATCTTCATTTTCTATAAAAATTACCCTTTCTGTACATTCTTTTATTTTTACAGTGTCCTTTTGGAATAAATTTATAATTGTCGTATTAAAATCTTTTCTAAATTGATCGTTTTCAAAATGAATATAGTATTTAATTTTGGGCCTAATGTACTCTTTTAGAAACTGTTTAATTAAATCAATATTATTTAGGGGTAAAAATACATGAAGGATTTTCATTTTAGAATGAGAATGATCCTGTACCTGTAGCTCGTCTTTGAACCATGAAAATATTAAAATTTGGTTTGATTTGGTGTCTATTGCATCGTGCATAATGGGAATACCTGAACCATCCATGTCTATATTAGAATGAATAGTATCGCCGCTAGATATTGAAGGAACGCAGTTCCTAGGCTCAATGTCGGATATTCTTCTGCACAATGACGTTGTTTCAGAAGAAATGGTCATGGCTTCAGAATCGTCAGAGTCATTTCTTGTTACTAATTTCAGGATGTCGTCAGTCACGTCATGTAAATGGTCCTGAAGTCGGGATTCTTTTTCGTCAACGTTACCAATCATAGAAGCATCGTCTGTTGAGTCTAATGCATTTAACTTGATGCGGGATAACGCGTCTGCATTTGTGTTTTGCTTCCCTTTTTTATACACGACTTCGAAATCGTGCTCCTGTAAGCGGAGACGCCAACGCGTAAGTTTACTGTTAGGCTCCTTAAGGGAATTTAACCAAGCTAATGGGCGGTGGTCTGTATAGATTGTAAATTTTCGACCATAAAGATAGGGGCGAAAGTGCTTAACAGCCCAGACTATAGCCAATAATTCTCGCTCTATTGTACTATATCGCGACTCTGTATCACTCAGGGTTCTGCTTGCGTATGCAATAGGGTGATCGCTACCGATAGGGCCTTGCGACAACACTGCTCCGAGTGCAACATTCGACGCGTCTGTCGTTAATACGTATGGTTTTTCAGAATCAGGGTATTTCAAAAGGGGTGCATTCGTCAGAAGCTCTTTACACTTTTGAAAAGACTCTATATATTTTTCGTCAATTATTATTTTATTACGTTTTTTTAAACAATTAGATAGGGGTTGTGTTATACGCGCGAAATCCTTAATAAATCGTCTGTAATAGCCTATGAGTCCGAGAAAACTTTTTATTTCAGTGGTAGTTTTCGGTAGGGGGAAGTTTAAGACAGCTTTTATTTTGTCGTCGTTTGGTTTCAGTCCGTTTTTCGTAATAGTATGTCCTAAGTACAACACCTCTTTTCGTAAAAATTCAGATTTGTCGAGCTGAACTTTCAGGTTCGTTTTACGTAGTCTGTCAAAAACGGTCCTTAAACTGTCAATGTGTTCTTGTAAGCTGGCTGAAAATATTATTATGTCGTCTAAGTAAACCATGCAGTGTATACCCTGCAATCCTCTCAGTACGTTGTCCATAGTCCGTTGGAACGTAGCGGGGGCGGTTTTCAGTCCGAAGGGCATTCTTAGAAATTCGAAATGTCCTGACTGTGTGCTGAAGGCAGTTTTCTGACGGTCAGCTTCGTTGATCTCAATCTGATGATAACCACTCGCTAGGTCTAACGTCGAAAAGTATACGCTTTTACCTAATTTGTCAAATAAGTCGGTAATGTTAGGTAGGGGGTATTTGTCGTCAATGGTAATTTCATTCAGTCGCCTATAGTCAATGACCATCCTGTATTTTTGTTCTCCAGAGGCATCCATTTTCTTAGGTACAAGATGAACAGGTGCACTCCAGGGTGAATAGGATTCCTGAATTACGTTATTGTCTAAAAGTTTTTCGACCTGTCTCTTTATTTCGTCGGTCTGTGCGGGCGCTTGTCTATATGGCTTAATATAAATAGGGTCCTCGTTTTTCGTCCTAATAAAATGTTTTACGTCATTAGTAAAAGTCAATGGTAATTGGTCACAGTAAAATATGTCTTTATACTCGCTACAAAGTGTGTAAATTTTGTTCTTTTCCTCCTCGTTCATGTGGTCTAGTCGTAGTTTGTTTAAGTTTTCTAATAATAACTGTGTGTTTCCTAATTCGTCCTCATTATTTATATAATTTGTTTGACATTCTGTACTATTATACTGAGTCACTTCGAAGGGTGCGGTCACAGTTAAAGTCATGTTTTTATCTAATGTATTTTGAATTATTGTCTTTGCGTAGCCGTTAACGCATTTAACTAACGCGCTCGGCATCCTGATGCCCTGGCAAAATTCGGTAAAATTTATAATAGCATCACCCGAATATTGATTTGTTGGTAGGGATACTCTTAATTCGGAACGCGGTGGTAATTCAAGGATGTATTCCGCGTCATTGTAAATTATGGGAATATTAGAAGTTTTTGTTCGTAATATTTTATATTTTAAATCAATTATTGCGTCTATTTTTTTTAAGAGGTCATTACCTATTAATCCGTCATATTTTGGATCTACGTTATATACATAAAATTTTTGAAGTTCTCTACAGTTAAAAGTCGGCATCAATGGTATTTCAATTACTTCGTTATGTGCGCTCGTAGCATGCGTGCTTTTTACTTCGAACGGTTCATTATATATATACGCGCCGAAATATTTATAAGCTTTTTTCGGGCTAATGAAAGATCGCGTGCTCCCGGTGTCTATCATAAATTTCGCATTTATTTCAGGTATATATATAAACGGTAATTTTAGATTGGTGTCGCAATTTAGTTCTATGTATTCTGTATTTCTGAGGCTTTTACTGAAAAATTTTCATTCTGGCTTTCACTGTCAAGGTCACCCGAGGGTAGGTTTTTCGTCTGTGCTTCCGTCTCGTCTGCGTCATTAGTCATGTAATATTCGTAGCCTGGCTCATATTCAGGATAATACATAGTCTCTGAGTAGTAATGACTGTCGTTATCGTAGTAGTTTTGGTCGTAATCCTGCGCGTAAATTTCGTTTACCGGAAAACTCGGTTTGCGCGATATAGCAGTACGCATGGATGCATCGTTTTGTACATTTTGGTGAAAATTAGGTCTGTAGCCGAATTGCATTGGGGGTCGATAGCTATTGTTTAATTGTGGTCGGTACCCTAATTGTGGTACCGGGCGGTGTCCATATTGTGGGTTCACCCTTGGTGGTGGTATGTGCGGTCCTCTCGGAATCCCGAATTTAAATGGGGATAAATTTGGTTTGTATCCCGTAGGCATGTGGGGTTTTTGGTTTGTATGGGGTATTCCGAATTTAAATTGAGGTGGCTGGTTAGCTTGATATATCGGCATAGGGTTGTTGTTATATTTAATTGGGGGTTTAAAATCGTTCTGACTTTTAAAATATATTTGATTTGCTGGTTTTGTTGTTGATTGTGGGGCTTTACTACGCCGCTGATATTGTTCGAGGAAATTAACCTCCTCTAAAACTACGCTTAATGCGGACTCTAACGATTTTGGAGTTTTTAGTCGCACAATCCTAACCATATTTTCTGGCAAATTGTAAAGAAAGACATTTAACGCTGTATTATTATAAATAATAATTTTACTTTGTTTAATATCTTCATCTACCATTTGGTTGACTTTTGATATTAGCACTGAACGTACTGATTGAATTCTATTACAGAAATCTAGATAACTTTCACCTGAATTGATTTTTAAATTTTCTAGTTCTATAGCAATACATTCCTCGGTGCGTGGATCACCAAAATGCTGTACTAGGAGCTCTTTAAATTCCGTCCACGATGTTACATCTTCGCGTTCGCTAATAAGCGCCGCGGCTTTGTCCACTAACCTACTTGTAATACTGTGCATTACATACTGGTTTTGTGTGTCGCTACCTTGGAATCTTTCTATTATATACAGGCATTTCCGAAGGAATAAATTTAAATGCCTTTTGTCTCCATCAAAGAGTGGGATTAATTTTAAAATTTCGTTAGGAATTAATCTTACTTGCTCCATTATAATATAACCTTTTAAACTAACAAAAAAATAAAAATAAAAAATCTGTTATAAAATATTATTTACGATTAAATGATTAAAAATTACTTTTATTACTTTACCTATCAAAATTACTATACGCAGAATTTTATACGTATATTTTCTTTACTACTCTACACTTATATACGCTTAAAACACTATTTCAAATTTTCACAATAAAAATATTAAAAATATAAGAAAACCAAAAAACGTTATAGTGAGAGAAGTCCTATCTCAAAATAACAAAAGAAAATGAAAGGAAAAGGAAGGTGAAAAGTTCTACTCACCAACCGACCAGCTGCATCTTCTTTCTTCTTTATTGACACCACTTTTGATTAAACTTATTTCTTTATTTGGTTCCAGATTATTTCCTATGTTATTTTTTCAACAATTTTTGGAAAATAATCCGCTCCGGCTGCGCCAGTTTAATACTCGGGAACGTCTAATTATTTTTTAAAAAACAAGATTTTATTGTTTTTAATTAAAATTATATATTTATTAAAATCTAATTAAAAATATTACAATTAATTACCACGACTGAGCAGAGGCAGATGCTCGAATCGAATGATCGCACCTGTGGAACATCACACCATGTTCCTTCGCTTGCGCAACATCGGACCACCCTTAATACGCTGATGTTGCGTTTACCTGTACGGTATGGATGCCAGGTGGTGACGTAACTAGGTAGGCGAGTCAACAGATTAAATCAATCTAGCTCGTGAAATTGATGACACATTTCGTTCGTAATTTTACAAGGAGCCGGCACCTTTTAACCCTCCACTGATGGCTGGTCTTTATTTTCTATATCAACTGTTAGGTTGGATATAAAAAAGTTTATTTTATCAAAACATGACATAGATATTTTGAAAAATGAACCGATATTACACCTTTCATGAAATTAATCATTTGATGAAAGATAACGTGAAAAAAGAAAAACAAGTTGCGAGAGTAAGAAGGCAATAGAAGTTTTCAAGGCATAGCATTTAGTCTAGTTAAAATTTGAAGGATTCTCATCATCATCATCATGCCGTGTGGTATCCGGCTGAGTAGAATAAACCACCCTCATTACTTACCGAGGTGTCGTAAGAGGCGACTAAGGTAAGTTGACCCGCCGTGTGGTATCCGGCTGAGTAGAATAGACCACCCTCATTTCTTACCGAGGTGTCGTAAAAGGTGACTAAGGTGAGTTGACCCACCGTGTGGTATTCGGTTAAGTAGAATAGACCACCCTCGGTCTTACCGAGGGGTCGTAAAATACGACTAAGGTAAGTTGATGTCAGGCAGGCAGCCGGTCGTAAAATACGTAGCCAAATCATATGACAACATGTTTGTAACATGTTGTGCCGACCCCACGTAGAGTGGCATAAGGGCAGGAGGATGATGATCTCATCATCATCATCATTATACAAAGTACGCGTAAATATTATTAATATAGTATTTTCTGCCATCAGAGAGATCGCTTTATCATTATAATCTCTGTATAATCCCTAAGTTATTGGTGATTAGAGTAGTTATAGATATTGGCACATAGTCTCTACGAAGCTGTGAACATACTCGTATTAAAGACGATGTCGATGGACATCATCAATCGCAAAATTTGGACTTAAAGATTTTGTTAGGAAACCTTTGGAACTTCCGTAGACTAGATTGCTTGTTATTCCTATTTTAATATCAATTTTATTCACGTACAAAAGGGACTTAAAGAGGCCATAAGTGATTTAAAAAAAAAAGAAAGTGTATAATGACAAATATTTTAAAAGTGAGATATCGAAATATTATGATTGGATATTATGATCTTATAAAAGTTGATAACATTTATGTTCTCGATGTCTATGTTGGGTTACAATCTATTAAGCTGAAATAATTACCGAATATTGAAAATCTATTACAATTTGCAGTTTTTAATATTTAGATTTGAAGTTTTGTATTTCTAAATCCTTTTGCAATAACAAAATGGTTGGATATCCTATTTCATTAAAAGGTAAAGCTGCTACGTTTAAACTCAGTTAAAAAATTATCTAAGTTTATAAATTGTTTCTGAAGTGAAGACCATTTTTTATTGAACCGCAATTATAAATGAATACAAATAGCATTACGGCTAATAACGAAAGCCCACTAAATTCTCATAAAAATTAATTAAATCCTGTCAATTATGACAACCGGGCAACTCGACTACTAATTGTTCCAAAGATATCCGCCCAAATTTAATACCACCCCTAGCGAAAACCTAATTACACGTTTGTCTATCAATTACAGATGACGGGAAAAAATCCCCCTTAATCCTTAGGGATCCGTTGAACGGTTAAGTGTTGGAGTTTAATAAACTGTTTAATTAAGGACGCGTCAGATCGGGAGGGAACAGTGTTGTGCGCGCGCGCGTTCCGACACCATGCTGGTGTTCGCGCTCGTGCTTCTTGCTAGCATCTTTGTCGAGGCACGTCCTTTTAACGTAACCCACCTCATAGTTCCGGAGGTCGTTCGTCCAGGACAGGAGGAAGTCGAAATCGAATGCAGATACGACGCCAACTTCACATTACTCAACTGGTTCAAAGGTACCACGGAGTTCTTTCGGTACAAACCTGGTGCTGCACCGAGCACGCGTTCCTTTCCGGTGCTCGGAGTTGGAAGGGTTGAACTTGTTGCTTGCGGCCCTACAGCTTGCCGTCTCAAGCTTGGAGCCTTAACTGAAGACGCTACCGGCTTATACAGATGTGACATCGAACGAGACGTGCCGCCACACAAGTTCGCAACGCGGAAAGCCTACATGGAAGTTCACGGTCATGTACACAGGAAACCGTTGCTCGAGGGTTTGGCTGAGGAGTTCGGTGAAGGGGACGAGATGAAAGCGTATTGTAGGGGCGATCCTGACACAGAAATCCGATGGTACATAAATGGACTCGAAATAGAAGAGTTAAGGGACTCAACGGTCTTAAAGAGGACAAGTTCACGTTTGATTTTCTTTGGTATACCACCAACAGTGACCGTCCAATGCGCCGAATACAAGTTCGGTAAGCTGTTCGGTTCGAACCAAGAAAGAGCGCAATGGAGAGATCATGGTGGTAAAGATGAAAGGCCACAAGAACAAAGAAATAAATCTAACATAATAAAAATTCATCCGGCGTTCGCTTATGTATCTTATTTGTATTTGTTAAAGTTGTGAAATATATATAAGTATTACGAAACCAGTTGATAAGTTCTTCGACATTAAAAGTTGTGAAAGTTTATGAATATATGAAGTATTATGAAATATAAGTGATGCGGAAAAATAAATATATTTATAATTAATCTTCGTTTATTTTTAACTTATTAATAAATATACACTAAAATTAATTTAAAATTAAAATACATTTTGATTTGTGGGTATACGTCCTAGGTAATTTATGATTTGTAATGTACATTTTTATACAAAACTTCTTATTAGCTTTGACAATTCGTTATGCGTCTTACGGAGAGAGGAAATATCTTCTTTAACCTGCGTTTGTGCCCATAAAATTTCTGCGATATACTTATATTACTTGCACGGATGGTAGCTTTTATATCTTTCTCACCAAGGGAAGAAGAGGCTTTACCCAGAAGTAGGATAATTTCTTTTTTATTTGTACATTTAATAAAACGAATTTATCATAATCCATAATCGTGTAAATATGGAATTTATCATAATCGTGTTACTATGGAAAAATCTTTCAGGCGAAATAAGTCATAGTCTCTTTTCATTTTTAAATGTCATTGAGCCATGTCATACCGCCATGTGGTATCCGGCTGAGTAGAATAGACCACCCTCATTTCTTACCGAGGTGTCTTAAAGGCGACTAAGGTGAGTTGACAAACTGTGTGGCATCCGGTTGAGTAGAATAGACCACCCTCTTTCTTACCGAGGGTTCGTAAAATACGACTAAGGTAAGTTGACGTCAGGCAGGCGGCCGGTAGCCCAATCATGTGACAACATGTTTTGTATCATGATTGTTTTATGGTTGACGGACAAATGTAATGACGGACAACGGTGTGTAAATATACTACATATATTATATAAATACAAATATACACCCAGGTTCGAAAAACCAACCAAGAAAATTGCTTATAGAAAATGTTGACCCTCGGTGGGAATCGAATCAGCGACTCGCGGAGCTGAAGGCTGGGTCACTACCCACTGATCCAACGGGCCAGTAAAATTTTCTGTTCTTCATAACATGTTGTATTTTGTTATTTCCAGTTATAACTGATCTAATTCCCTGTCTTTTATTTTCTTTTTCATTCAAATTTTCAAGAGGCCCCCTTAGAACAAGTTTCCCGACTCTAGTAGAGCTTCTGCCTTAAACTCTCTCGTTTTGCACCCTCAACGAAGCTTCTACGCTCGATGTCCTATCCCATCCGGTGTCAAAACCATTAGGGCTAAAGCATACTGTCAGTTCGACATAAAAAGAGTAACAGCATAGATCAATTTTACAGGAGGATTTATTAGCATATTTTCAAATTAAAAAAAAAGTTATATAATATTGAAACAAATTTTAAAAAATGCTTCATCTAATTAATTGTTAATAAAAGCTTTATTACATTTGCCAACATCTGCCTTCGTAGAAATTAATAAATTTTAAATAATTATGTTATTAAACTCATTTATGATACTATAACATACTTGAGCATTTATAAAATTACACAATCTTGCTGAAATAAATTACAAAATTATTAGTAATAATTTTTTATTGCTTATACAACTGATTAAAAATATTATTCTAGGAATATTATTTTTCAATTATACAAGCATAATACGTAGTACTCTTTTTGTTGGTAAACGTTATGCAAGGAATTTCTTAGGAATACTTTGATGAATCAGCGGAAAATATACGTTCCATGGTAAGTACGTTCACGTTCAAAATATTGCATAACAAAAATACAGTTAATTTGTTGCCACTTTACAGATTAATGGTAAATTTATTTATTCACGGAAACAAATCCACATAACAATTTTTATAAAAAAAAATTCATATAAAATTTCGGATGATAGTAATGCGAGTACATAATAGAAAAATATGATAATACTTATTATTGGAATTTATTTTATTTGTTTTATTAAATTTTAAGCAATTTGTATTATGTTTTATATCAACACCAGTTTCAAAATGGCGGCCACGATGGCGAAAACCGATTCCCCGCGCACCCATATAATGACAAGCTGTCAGACACATTGCGCAAACAAGTGGGGTCGAGTGTGCATGATACACGGTTAAACATGTTAAAAAGTTTTTCTGAAATTTTAGTTTTATGTTACATTCGGTGCCCAAATCGTTTTATAAGAACTGATATATTGAACTTTTCTCCGTCTTGATTAAGTGAGAAACGTAGTTAATTAACTAGTGAAAATATTTTATTTTTATCGTAAGCTTCCAGAATCCACGATCACCATGCCTAAAGGAAAGAAAAGAGGAAAATTCGGTAAGTTTGTGATATATTCTTCAGTTATTTTCATTTCTTGCCGGATTTTGGACTTGACAATGGTTGAAATTTGCCAAGAATGAGATCACGCGGCGACCTTGTGTCACAGTTTGCATTCGCATTAATGACCGCTTGAATTCGCGATAGCATCGCAAGATCAGACCATATGGTTTCAAATATAGAGGTAAGTCCTTGCGTCCACTTCCCAAACCGCAATATCTAGTGAACGTAACACACTTTCCCAATTTCATAATATTAAATTATCACATGCGCCTAACCTTTGGCAACCAATACATTCTCTATAATTTTAGTACTCATTGTGTGTTATAAAAACACGACCTTGACGTTGAGTTTATTTATCTCTATATTATATAATATTTTACATAATTTAAGTGGTGATAGTTCATTTTTTGGTAGTGCAGCAAAAAAAAATTCCGCCAATAGAATTTTTCTTTCAATAATGTTGAGTAACAATGAACAACATACACTTTTACTATTCCATGTTTCCTAATAAAGAACTTCCTTATTGTACTTTGTTATCTATATATAAATAAAACAACCTTGCTCAATGTAGGTGATAAAAATTAGAACTTATGCTTGTCATTCTACTATTTTTAACTAAATATGCTATACTATAACATTATAAAAATATTATTTTATTAATTTTATCTTTGTTTGTATTATATATGAGTAATATCACATATTTTTATACCTATTCAATATTAAATTTTTACTTATTTAAAGCTACTCATATTTGGTACAGCTTCCAAATAGTAACATTAGAGATATTACAAGACATGGGCGAAATGTATCCCTGACAAGAAAAGAGTGATATATATCTTTTCGCTCTTGGGATATACATCACTCTTTTATATCTTTAACTCTTTTAGCTCAGTACGGCTTGAGAGTATAAAGCAACTAAGACTAAAAATATATCCGATATATCTTCGGCTCTTTTAGCCCGGACTTAGAACTCAGTAAGGCGGTATTGTACTTTTTTATTTATTATATAAATTATGCTACATATTTTCTTTATTTTTTATTTTTTTCTATTTATTATGTACACTATTATTTACACTTTTCTGATATGTTCAGGGAAGGATGACTTCTTCCCACTAAGAATGGAATGTAAATAAATAATCGTTCCCGAATTAATGATTTTTTTTTGGTACATTTGCATCCAATTAAGCATTTTATGTCTTTGACATAAAGCACAAAAAGGCTGAACGCCGGCGCGTGTTGTCGTTCCGAAAATCCGTAGTTTACATTTTTAATACAAATATGCAATAGAGTTATTCGTATCTCTCTTTGACATGTAAATTGCTATATAAGCTCATCTCTTTCACTCTAACTCTGAACGAGCCGTAACTCGTCACGAAAATTGACTCTTAAGATTAAAGATATAGAGATATAATTGAAACACATGCGAGCTAGAGAGTGATTATATCTTCTGGAGAGATATATATCTTTCTTGTCTTTAGCTCGCGAGCTACTCAACTCTAGATATTACTCAAGTTGATGTTAAAGGCTCATTGATCTGTTGCCAGGGCTTATATTATGTACTATCATGCCACTGACATAGAATATAGAGCTAAGACTAAAGCTTCAATGGCAATTTAGTGGCAAAGTAAAGTTGACGATTCAAAAGCACTTGTTTACAAGTCTACTTGAATAAAGAATATTTTGAAAAATGAAAGATTTCATAAGTGCTCTGCTTAAAATTATGTCCATATGTTTTTTAACAGAAACTTGCATGTTTTAACTATGTAATATATTGTCTACCATGGATAACATATTTCAGACTAGTTATCTAGGCTTTACAAATGGTATATCAATTTAAAAAAAATATTTCTCAATATTATTATTTAAATTAAGTTTATCAATTTTTAGCACTCTTATTGCAGCTTTTTTCAGATTATTGCTTCTAAGATGTATTATATTTAGAGAGAGATCTGTTTTCAATCTGATTTCGAGGAAACCTGTTGGAACAGGATGGGTGGTTAGCTCCTATTCTGGAATATTACACCCACAGACTGATCGTTTATAATTATAAATTTTTATCATTTATGTTAGCCCTGTACATAACACTCAGTTGTAAAAAAAATCTTTAATATAGATCTCCTTATTTAATTTTGAAAACATAACAGAGAGACAAACTCTGTTATTTATAATATTATTATGGATATAGCTAATAATGTACTTTATTAAGAAATACCACTCTTCCCTACTAAATGAATCAGTTTCACATTGATTTTTTGCACCTCAAGATTGTTAACTATGTGACCTTTGCAACCTGTTCTTAAAATATTTCCATATAATAAATAACACTTGCAAGTTACATATTTGTTTTATTTTGTAGTCATTTTTTATCCTGTTTTCAATGAATGATGATTGTTTGTAGGTATAAATGAATGAAAGAAGTTAAAAATATATAAAAGGCTTAGGCTTGTTTTAGAAATAACTCAACTTATGTGATGACCCTATTTAATAATCATTTCATTTTATTCATATCTTTTTTCTCCTAGTGTCCCTGAATCCAAACTGTTATTAGCCTAGTAATAGTTTTAAAAAAATTCTTTCTAAGTATAATTTAAAGAAAAAATAAAAAAAAATTCTAAGTATATTTTTCTAATAACCAAATGCATGGTAAATGATTTTTATAGAATTATTTGTGTGTGTGTGAATGAGTCTGGGTGTCTGTGTGTGTGGCTGTGGTCAATGGTTTAAATTACATATGTACTAAATATATATAATATGGAAAATAATTTAGTATTTGTTTTCTAAAACATATATTGAATTTCGTACAAATTGTTTTGTCCATACACAGAACACAGGCGAACTGAACAACCATACTCTTCTGATGAAGATGCAGGCATTGATATGACCTGCTCAGAAACCTCCGGACAGTCTGACATCCCTGATGATGGTAAGTTGTTTCTAATATTAAAGATATTTATAAAAAGCTATATTATATAAATCATCGTGTTAGTAATGAATATAATATTTAGGTTTATTTTTAGTGTTATATTTTAGTACTGATATTATATATTGACCTGTACCCATGATTATTAATGTACAGAAGCAGCAGCACAGAAGAGTTAGATCTAAGACCCACCATGGTGCTGCAATCTGGGTTGGCAGGTTTAATATCCCCGAAGATATGTAGGTTGTCTCACGATATTTTCCTTCACCGAAAAACGTGTGATAAATTGCAAAATATTCGGACCATAATTTTTTAATAGAAAATCTTATTGGTGCCTACCTGAAGTTGGAACCTGATCACCTTTAAACTGTCGCACAGTCTCGCTGGGCTATCACAGCAGACGTACAATAAAAAAATGTTGTTCCAGAAAACGAAATCAAGCTCGAAGAGAAAGTTCTAGAAATAATAGACGCGCTCAGCGCTAGGGCTAACGCGGCGCGGGCGGCCGCTTTGATTGCGTTACGGAACTCGCTGCAGCGTCGATACCTCGCGCACCTGCTGAGCGGGCAGCGGGTGACGCTCGCTGAACACGTGACGAAAGCTCTCAGGAGGGGCAAGGATGGTGAGAAGAGGGCGGCGGCTGCTGTTGCACCACTGTTGGCCCTGCAGGTGAGGTTCCTATGGCTTTCATCTTTCTCCTCTCCCTCTCTCCCCTCATTTCCTCCACTCTCCAAAACCTCTCCCCTCGTTTCCTCCACTCTCCAAAACCTCTCCCATCATTTCCTCCACTCTCCAAAACCTCTCCCCTCGTTTCCTCCACTCTCCAAAACCTCTCCCATCATTTCCTCCACTCTCCAAAACCTCTCCCATCATTTCCTCCACTCTCCAAAACCTCTCCCCTCATTTCCTCCACTCTCCAAAACCTCTCCCCTCATTTCTTCCACTCTCCAAAACCCCTCACCCTCTCTCTCTATCTAACCCTTCTCCCCTCACCCTCTCTTTCCAACCCCTCTCTCCCCTCCCCTCCTCCCGTCTTTCCTGACCTATCCCTTTTTCCCCCTCTTCAACGCCTCCTTTCCCCTCGCTTCATCTCTCTCTCTCTCTTGTCAACGAATCTACGTCCCATGTATGATATATGTAGATATCTTCAGAGGACTACGCTACACGATCTTGTGCCGCCTGGATTCAGCGGCTTCCCCTTTTTATTTACCACGTGACTGTACCCCATAACACAAGTACTAAGTTACTTTGGGGACGGACGCAATAAGAAAAATCTTATTACAAAAAAGAGTCACCGAGAGAAGTTTAAGGGTATATATAGGTATTCCTCCGCTTCACAGTATTTCAAGCAATTTAAGTTTTGTATCTAAAAATATAAAGAATTATATAAACAATAGGCGATGTATGTATGTAATAGAAAAATTAGGACGCTAAATAAGCTTGCGGCTCCCGCTAGCGCCTTGCAAAAGTACGTAAGTCGTGTTGTGGGTTTGGATATAAGACTATAACAAAATTTCTCTAACCGTATCGTATCGGATTGTAATTCTAAATTATAACCCGCTTTAATTGCTTATGACCAGAGTTTGAGGCAATCAATGACGTTTGCGATATAAAGGCTCTAAATTTTGAAGATAATTTATGGGTGAGATAAGCGCTGGAATTTTAACTGACGTCGACGTAGCGATGACGTCATTGTTAGTTTAACGCATGGAACATTACAGAAATTAGCTTATATGACTTAATAAAATTTCCATAGAGCCATGATTTTTAGTATATAATGTTATAATAGACGTACCCGCGACTTTGTTTTGATATTTAAGTGGTAAAAATCCTAAAAAAAATCCCTTTTCCTTAAAGAAAAACGATTTTTTTTCCATGTACGTTCTCCCAGCGTATACACTTTAATTGTGATATTTCATTAATATTGGTCCAGCGAATTAGCACACAGACTTTCGCATTTTATTGATGGATTAGTTTTTACCTGCGATTTCGAATCAACTTAAACTTTTATACCCTCACTTTACTTAAATACCGTCAGTATATAGCATTTATTTCTTCCTTTTATTAAAGGAAAATAGGGGTTTTTTATCCTACACTAGCCACTCGACCACGCAATTTGCGGTTTTGAATTTCCCCGCCGCACTTTGGTGCGTGATAATTTAAATATTGCTATAAGTTCCTAAATATTCATTTAAATGACACGATCTTCGAGAAGAAGATTTTTATTAATTAATTTGTAACGAGAGATTTGTAAGAGATTAGACTAATAATAATAATAATAATAAATATAACAAGTTTTTTTTAATTTTACTTGAAATGTAGTTAACCATTTATTATGATTGTTTACAGATAGGCGATGAAGGCACTGAGGAGTTCATGGCTGAGGTGCGACCAGCGCTGGTTGCTGCGGCCACCGATAAGTCGGCGTCACTCGACACACGCACTGAAGTGAGTTTTTATTAGCATGAATTCTAAGTAACAGGGCACTAAATTTCAAATTCAAATTCAAAATATTCTTTATTCAAGTAAACTTGTAAAAAAGTGCTTTTGAATCGTCAACTTTACTGCTGGTTCGGAAAGCTGTTCCTGCCGAGAAGAGCCAGCAAGAAACTCGGCGGTTGCTCTTTTTAAAATATAAATCTTAGAACTAGTTACATTTATTTATTACTGTCTTGTACAGGGTAGAAGTGCAGCTATATCCACACATCCTTATCATCTAAGTAATCTTCAACAGTATAGTAGGCTTTCTGTATCAGCCTCTTTTTAACAGTGTTTTTAAACTGCTGTAATGGCAAGGCCAAAATTGATTTCGGAATTTCATTATAGAATCTTATACCCGTACCCACAAACGATTTACGTACTTTTGCTACTAAATTTTTTTATACATTTAGGAAGATGAATTTATTTACGAAAACTGAAATGCGATGCGCTTTTTGCGAAATTCCATCCAAATCTGTAGTTTGGCTACATTGGTGTCATCTAACAACGCATCTCTTATCTTAAAAAAAGGGGTAATAAACGAAGAACAGAGAGTTATTAATATAATCGATTTTTAAAGAATCGATTTATTTTAATAAAATATTTATCGCGGATTATTATACCGTATGTACATACCAGAAAGGGTTTCTTCATTGTTTTATAACAATGATGAGGCTAATAAATTAATGAACATGGGAAACTGTATTTCAATCGAATCGTAGATATTATAAGAATAGCTTTATATTAAAAGAACTACTGTAATAATTTTAAATACTTATTATTATTAAGAATAATTTTTGTGATAATATTGATTATGCTAGGAGCAAAGTAAGGTTTTTTTTACTAAAGTTGCTGATTTGACGACAAATGTTATGTGAAATGCACTTTCTTCCAGTGCTGCTCGTCTCTGGCTGTGCTGTGTTACCTCCTGGAAGAGGATCTTAGCGAAATCCTGGAGGTGATGCGGATGTTCGAGACCATTTTCAGTGGCAGCTATCTCAAGGTAAGTGGAACTATTTCACTATACATTTGCATTCATAAATAATAAATATTTAGATTAATTACACAAAATAGCTCTTATAATACTAATACATAAGTTTTAAGCAATATACCTATTTTCAACGAATGGACTGGACTTGGTTTTCGTTAATGGATTTCAATGTCACACCATATTTTTAAAAATTGTCTATGCCTAGATTACCGATGGTCAGTTTTCTAGTGGGACCTAGGATTGTGTTTTTTCTTTATTGGAGTTGAAATAATCGATGATTAAACAATCAATTTTTCTTCCCTCAAAAACTTATTTTGATTTTGAAATAATCGTTTAATTCATATCGAAAAATCTATTACTAATAATAGTTTTTTGACTACTTCAAAAGTTGTTTTTTTAATGGATATTCTTAACTATAACAATGACCACTTAAAGTGGACTAGTATGAACTTTGTAGTTTGGTTATAACTGAGTCATCTAACGACGCATATCTTATCTTAAAAAAGAGGATTTAAAAAAAAGAATAAATTAATTAATACAATCGAGTTTTTAAAAATCGATTTATGATGTTTAAAAATCGATTATAATAATAGAATAATCGATTAATATAAAAATCAATCACTTTTATCAATTATTAGGGATATTAAAAAATAACCCACTTCGACTAACTGGTCGGTATGAGAATTGTTCTTTTAATACTATTGGATTTGGGAATTTTTTAAATCTTTATTGATACTGAAAGAGGGAAGTTTAACAGTGAAATTACTCGAAATGAATTCATTTATTGATTATTATGTTGTAACATAAACGGTGACAATTTTTTTTTAACTTGGAACATCAACATTCAAATATATTAGGATATTAAATGAATTAAAACAATACGGAAATTTTTGCTCAAGAATGGCGTGTAGCCAAGGTCGCTGTCGGCCATTAATATCAAAAGGAGGCATCGACCCGCCAATAAGTGCAAATATAGACTTTCAATGTCAATAGCGCTTGCAGTCGCTAAAATTTGCGCCAAATATGTTTTGGGTATTTCGTAGATACCAAATTATTATTTATATGTTTTATCGTTAGTTATAACTTTTGGTGCCAAATAAAGCAAGGGCATCCCACTGTAAAGCGCCCCTCCTATTCATTTTTGAACAATAGAGCTAAGACCCATCAAGCTGCTCCAATACAGATTGGTGGGTTGCACAAATCTTCAAAATTCTCCAGAGATATGTAAGTTACTTCGCAACTATCTCCTTCACCAAAAAGCGTTTGATAAATTGCAATTTTCAAATAGACACATAAGTTTTAATTTCTGTTAAACTCATTGGTTTGAACCTATGGCCCGTTCTCACTGGGCTGTCATAGATTTAACTTTTCGAGTGTTAGAGGAAAAATATGAACAAAATGAACGTGAACATTAGAAATTATCGAAATGGTTGTTTTTGATATCAAACTATCATATTAATAGTTTACCTGCCGTAAGCTAGATGGTGCTGTTGATGTTTGCTATTAATGTGCTCAATACCTAAAAACTGGTATACCATAACACCAATCATTTTGCCCCTAACCGAAACATCATCAAGAGATCAATCCATGAAAGTATTGCAAAATATTTTATTGACAAGAAGTCATCATTTAAATTATAAGTTGTGTCCTTATAATTTAGAGTTTACAATTGTACTTTCTATTTAAGCAATGTGGAATTTTCCTATTTAAACACTATACTCCGTAGGTGTAGGTTCTCAACTAAAGGTAAACAATAATAAAATTATTTTGCTATAATCCGCGATACAGTAAATAGAAAATATATATAGTGTTAAATGTATAGTGGATTATCAGTATTTTCATACCCGATACGTACAGGATTCGTAAAAACACATGCACAAACCTCCACCACTTCCACCACAATACACAAGCACTACACAGGTTCACTATAACAAACTCAACAATCGTTTCGCCCCGCAACCGAAGCATCATCAGGAGATAGACTCCACGACAAAATCTCAAAGCGTATTTGGTCTTTTGTATTATGGATCTCCGCAAAGTAACGCCTAATTCTATAAATTATTTAAAGGTAAACATGTCAAAAAAAGGTTCTTTTTAGTAGGCAGATTACAACACACGGCGTGTGGTATGAGGTGTGGTTAAGTACCTAAACCAATTGAGTTTGATTAATAATTATAGCGGCAGCCTTCTTTAACACTATATTTTAAATTATCCAGGGTGACGGTACTGTGAAGGTGTCAGGTGCGGCCGTGGAGGAGGGAGCTTGGCACGCGGCCGCCCTGGACGGCTGGGCGCTGCTGTTGGCACTGACGGAGCCCCAGCACGCTAGGACTCTGCTAGCGGACAGACAGCCATCCTTCCAGCGACTGGCCGAGCTGCTCGAAGCCTGCAGCCTCGACGTAAGCCAATTGTAGAGCTCCTACCGTTTAGTATTTTTTTCCGTGATTATCATGCGATCAGTCGACTATGAGCAGATGTGGTGTCAGTAGGTATTATCATTCGGAGATAATAACCTCAATGGAAAGAACTCCACGTGTCAGCCCTAGAAGCCCCCCGTAGAAGGGAGAGGGAAATGAGGAGGAGTTTTAGTCCGTGGGAGTCGGACACTCCCCTGTGGAAAGTCTGCAGGAAGTCCATAAAGGATTTCCCCTCCTCTAGAAAAAAAAGGTATTATCTTTCGGAGATAATAACCTCAATGGAAAGAACTCCATGTGTCAGCCCTCAAGTCTATGGTCTCTAATGTTAAGTATTAAAGTGATTAATTTCAAATACGGTGTTTTTTGGCAAATTGCAATATAGCGTAGAGTAGCGCCTACAAAACTCGTGAGTGTTAAAGACCCATAACTTTGAAAAGCAAGAAAACACTATCTTTTTTAATGTTGAATGACGATTACAATGTATCTAACTCAAATAGACCTCATTTTTAATTCGGTCGTCGTATTCCAAGCGAGCGATATGTATACAATATACATTTTCTAAGCTATGTTGGTTGATTGGATCACGCTGGCGATACGATACGTTACAGATGTAACTGTATCAGCCAGCAGTCATCATTCTCCTGCCCTTAACTCTAAGTGGGTTGGGCACAACATGTTGTCACTTGATTTGGCTACCTATTTTACAACCGGCCGCCTGCCTGACGTTAACTTACCTTAATCGTATTTTATGACACCTTGGTAAGAAAGAGAGTGGTCTATTTTACTCAACCAGATACCACACGGTTAGTCAACTTACCTTGGTCGCATTTTACGACAAATCGGTAAGACATGAGCGTGGTATATCTTACTCAGCCGGATACCACACAGCGGGTCTTCTTACCTTAGTCGCCTCTTACGACACGTCGGTAAGAAATGAGGGTGGTCTATGGGTATCCGCATATACCATACGGCATTATGTGCGAGTCAGTATATAATAATAATATGTTAAATTGTGTAAAATACGCACGTTTCATTTAATACACAGTATAGCTTTGCGCCTTGTAAGAGTACGTAAGTCGTTTGTGGGTTTGGGTATAAGATTCTATAACAAAATTCCACAATCAATTCTAATTTGCCATTACAGCAATTTAAAAATACTGTTAAAAAGAGGCTGATACAGAAAGCCTATTATACCGTAGAGGCTTACATTGATGATAAGAATGCGTGGATATAGCTGCTCTTTGACCTTGTACAGGATAGCTATGACAGAATGTAATTAGTATTAAGAATCTTCTTTTTTAAAAGAGCTCCACCGAGTTTCTTGCTGGCTCTTCACGGTAGGACGGCTTTCCGAACCAGCAATAGAGTCGACGATTCAAAAGCACTTGTTTACAAGTTTATTTGAATAAAGAATATTTTGAATTTGAATTTGATATAATCAAAATAAATTCCGAAACATATTCCTAATCCATTATTTGTTGTTCAGGTGCGCATGTCGGCGGGCGGGGCGCTCGCGCTGGCCCACGAGCGCGCCTGCGGGGACGAGGAGCAGTTCCCGTGGGAGGAAGACGAGCTGCTGCCGCGTCTGGAGCAGCTGGCAAGGGACTCGCACAAGTTCCGCGCCAAGCGGGACCGCAAGCTGCAGCGGGCCACTTTCCGGGACATACTCAAGTACTTCGAGGTGAGTGAACACTCGGCGCTAGTTATGACACGCATCACTGACAAGACAAGACAGACGAAAAACAAATAAGACTGGCAGACGAACCAAACAAGACAGACAAACGAGCCAACAAGACAGGCAGACGAGACAAACAACACAGGCAGACGAGACAAACAAGACTGGCAGACGCGACCAACAAGACAGGCAAACGAGACAAACAAGACTGGCAGACGAGACAAACAAGATTGACAGACGAGACCAACAAGACAGGCAGACAGAAAAACAAGACAGGCATACAAGACAAAAAGATAATGGATATCCATAGTAATATTGCTACAATTGAAACATTTGTACCGGGGTAATCATGCGTGGAAATCAGTGTTTAGCTTGTAATAGGCCCTCGAGTCTTGGCAAACTCTAAACTACAACCAATTAATAACTCAATCTACATAAAACCGTTATGTACTATTAATCTAAATCTTTCGGAGGAATCGCATTACCTTTTAGTAAAAACCGTTTAAAAATCGGTTCAATACATTTTGATCAATCGATGGAAATCGATCACATTGTTTTATAAGTATATGCCGTGGTATTCGGCTCAGTAGAATAGACCACGGCTATGCTCTTACCCGAGAAGTACCAGCAAGAAACTCGACGGTCAATCTTTTAAACATTTTCAATTTTTCATTATTAATACGCAGTCTTGTACGAAGCTGAAAGGATTGATAGAAGCGTTGGTCGTAACCTGAATGATCTAACGTCAAACATTGCCGTACCGCAGTACGTGTTAAAACGTTTTCCATCAATCGCAGGAGGGCAGCGTGGTGAGTGAGCGCGTGCGCGTGGGCGGCGACACAGTGTCTCTGTGCACGTGGGTGTCGCGCTGCGCGTACGGCGCGCTGGCGGCGGCGCTGGGCGCGGGACTGGTCGCGCTCGCGCCGCACTCCGTGCCGCTGCGGCTCGCGCTCGAGCTGTCGCCGCACCCCGCGCTCGACGTGGTGCAGCCGCACGCCAAGCTGAACAAGCTGCAACGGGTGAGTAGCTAGTTTTTTTTTACATTACTTGCAGGTGGGTCTCCTGCCTATCCTATCCATTTTTTTTTTTTACTCTAACATGATCGGAGCCTATTTTTAAGTAAGCTGAACAAGCTGCAGCGGGTGAGTATGATATAACTAGTTTGTTAAACGCAAAACAATATTTTTATATAATATTGTTCATCATCCCACTCAACCATAGACGGCGCTGCACTGCGTTGTAATAAAACGGAATCGCGCTAGGGAGATTTTTTGCCCCAGATATAGATATGTCAATGAGTGGTTAATAAAGTCGAGATATGTATTCGTGTAAGACTAGTTTCATTTCTCCTATCGGCTCAAGTACGGGTGTGTTCAAGTTAAGGCTTCAGCTTTCCAAAGAGAATCTTAGCTTTTGGATAATTAAAAAAAGAAAAGTAGGACTACCCTCTTTTTTGTACGGGCATTCCGAATGCAGCGAACGCTCGAGGCGGTCGATTGGTATATGTGAGTGTATAAATAAAGCGATTGGACCTCACTTGACTTGTACTGTGAGTTTTTATTACAGTTCAGAAGTGGGATAAAAACTCACAGCATTTGGAACTGACTTAGATTATACAACTGCTGTTGAGAAACGAACTGTTGCTATCCCACTTGCTGGACATAGATCTTTCTCTCTCAAGGATTGGAGCTAAACTCCAAAGGTTTAGGTATTAGAGTAAAGGGGGAGGAAGAAGGAAGGAAAGGATTCATAGGTCACTGTTTCATATCCGGCTCGAAGGACCACAACTATCCCATTGCTGGGCAATAGGTCCTTCTCTCTCAAGGATTGGAGCTAAACTCCAAAGGTTTAGGTATTAAATTAAAGGGGGAGGAAGGAGGATGGAAAGGATCCTTATATCGCTGTTTCATATCCGGCTCGAAGGACCAAAGTTGTACGGCCTGCTACTACCCTGTGTAATCTTTGGTTGATAGATTGATAACTGCGACACTTAATTTATTGATTTATTTAATTAATAGTAATAATAATGATTTCATAGCTTGAGCATATGCGGTCGCTAAACTCGTACTGATTTCTAATTCATGCGATATAAAAAATATGGCGTAAATGCCGATGTTGCAAATGTACGTGTTAGCCCGTACAGTAAACATGTCAAAAAAAGGTTCTCTTTAGTAGGTAGTATTATTCTTATTATTTTCAAAGCATTAAAAATTATCGATTGTGTTTATAAATATTATTTAATTTATTTGTAGATAATATTACAATAATTTGCACAACTGCTACATGTTTTTGTTAGTTTACATTTAGCAGTACCTTAACCTATGGTGTATAAGAACTACCATGCTGCTCCAATGCGGATAGGTAGGTTACACAGATCAAAACTAGAACTCTCTAGAGATATGTAGGTTTCCTCACGATGTTTTCCTTTACCGAAAAGTATGTGATAAATTGCAATTAGCAATTAGATTAAGTTTTAATAGAAAAAACTCATTTGTGCCTGCTCGGGTTTCAACCCATGATCGACTGTAGAGAATTGCACGGCCTCATTGTTGGGCAATTACATCTTTTAAACTAAGCTTGTGCATGTGTTTTTACGAATCCTGCATGTATCGGGTATGAAAAGCAAGTAGGCCTATGCCCAGCAGTGGCTGGGCATAGGCCTCCTCTCTCCGTTTCTGGAGAGAAGGGTTGGAGCTAAGACCTACCACGCTGCTCCAATGCGGATTGGTAGGTTACACATATCTTCAGAATTCTCTAGAGATATGCAGGTTTCCTGACGATGTTTTCCTTCACCGAAAAGCGTGTGATAAATTGCAAATATCAATTAGACACGTGAGTTTTAATAGAAAAACTCATTGGTGCCTGTCCGGGTTTGAACTCGTGTTCCCCTCGAAAGAGTCGCACGGTCTCACCGCTGGGCTCGACAATTTTATTATTACTTTTATATTATTGCAGCATCTGCAGAACACAGCGGCGTGCAAGGCGCGGACCGTAGCCCGTAACAAGAGCAGAGACAAGCGCTCAGCCGCACTGGCCCTCTAGATCAGATCAAACAACAACAGCATCCACTCCGACTGACCACGCTATTGTCACCGCATCGTCACAAGTCTCCAGGTTCCATATGAAAACGTTGATTCTAGTGTTTTTGAGCCTTTTTCTCAATGTGCTTTTAAGAATTGAATAGCGACTTTATTGTATACTGACTGTCCAGACGTTTATTCACGGTACATTTTCTTTTCGAACTGTCTATATGCTGTTAGCCCTGATGGCTTTTACAGCGTCACCGGGCGGGACGGGCGAGCGCAGAAGCATCGCTGAGGTTGCGAAGTGAAAAGAGTAGAGCGCAGAAGCTCTACTAAGGTTGTCTATATAAGCTCTACTAAGAAACGTCGTCCTAACGGTGCCTCCTGTGAGGCCGAACCACGGCTTAGGGCGACGATTTCACGATACAAGATAATGTGCCTTACTACACACACAGAAAAATCTGTACGCATCATTGTTGATAAATACACACTTATATAACAATGTACAGACAAGTAAATTCACTTGTATATTACAGAATATCCTACCGTTAGTCACGTTCCATTACGGTGTTTTATTGATTGGATACGTTTTTTCTTGTTTGTGTATCTTGCTCATGATATCTTATAGACTGGACGAGCCATTCACGGTTTTTTTGACACTCATTTTTTATGTACTGGACACGTCTTGTCATGATATTGTATGTACTGGACACGTCTTGTCATGATATTGTATGTACTGGACACGTCTTGTCATGATATTGTATGTACTGGACACGTCTTGTCATGATATTGTATGTACTGGACACGTCTTGTCATGATATTGTATGTACTGGACACGTCTTGTCATGATGTTGTATGTACTGGACACGTCTTGTCATGATATTGTATGGACTGGACATGTCTTGTCATGATATTGTATGGACTGGACAAGCCTTTCACAGCCTCATACAGACTGTGCTTACATTTATGCATCGTCAACTTATCACTTATATATACTAGACATGCCTGATAATGGTATAGACCTGACAAGACTATACACCGCGTTATACAAACAACGTGCAATTATACAACATTATACAGTTTGGAAACGTACATATATGGCGCTATACATACTGATTGGACAAGCTACTTCCAAATTGTATAGATTGAATAGCGTATCTAAAGCGCTCTTTACTTGTTTAACTTTTAAAATACTTAAGTATTGTAATATGTATTTTTATAAAAAGCTACTCGAGTAAGTTGTACACAATTATAACTTGACATAAATTGCATTTAGATTTATGAATTTTTTTGTATAATTAGTTTTAGTCAAATTTAGAGCACATTGAGAAAGATGTATCCATAGTCGAGCTTAGTTTTATGCTAGCAACTGTAGTATATTATGTTAGCTTAAAATAAGTACCAAAGAGAAATTCTTGTTGGACTTGTAAATTTGAGTGTATGAACTAAAATGACTTTAGATTTAGCCGAAACCAAACCTATAAATAAAATTAATGAATGAATTAATATTCTATATCTGCTATATTTGACATTTGCTATTCTATATTTGCAATCTGTTTTATCCTTAGAAGAGAACTTTTACCCGTCTCAGCCAACACTTGTCCACTGTTTTCCGTGTTTTTTTTATTCTTAACACTTTCAAATAAAATATCAGATTTATAATTAACATATTGTTATTATGTTGATATATAATTGTTGCTGCCAAATATCGTTTGACATTAAATGTAAATTGTGGTTTTGGTTTCGGTGATTATTTTCTAAGTCGTTAGACACGTATAATAGATATTGTTGGAACCGCCCAGTTTTGATCTTCTATTATTTAATCATCACCACACACTATCATAAATGTTTAAATTAAGACATATCTATTAACAACCATTCCGTTAATTTACCGCTCGACTTAACGGTAATGATATAGAATGATCGGTTCTAGACTAAATTTCGTTTGTAATTAAATAAAATATACACCCCCCCAAAATGACAAATTCCGTCATACAAATTTATTTACACTATACGATGATTGTTTACTTCTTTTAAGTTAGTACTAATACATATTGTATTTCATCAGTAGCCTCAGGTTCTTTCGCTTGGTCGCTTCTACAAATAGAATTATTACTTTATGTACTACTAATTTTTACAGCATTATGGTCAATATTTTTATTTTTATTTGTATGCAAATTTTTATGTGTATACACTTATTATTTTAACTTGAAACGCGCGTTGTACCTTGATGTAAACGCATGCTTTTTGAGTTGAAATAGACGGACGTTGTACCATGTTATAATCAGACGTTATATGTTGATGTACATAGACGTTATACGTTGATGTAAACAGACGTTATATGTTGATGTATACAGACGTTATACATTGATGTAAACAGACTTTGTACGTTGATATAAACAGACTTTATGCCTTGATATAAATAGATGTTTTACGTTAATATAAACAGATGTTCCACGTTGATGTGAACAGACGTCATACTTTGATGTAAACAGACGTTATACTAAACAGACATACGTTAATGTAAACAAACGTTATACTTTGATGTAAACAGACGTTATATTTTGATGTGTACAGACGTATACATTGATGTAAACAGACTTTGTACGTTGATATAAACAGACTTTATGCGTTGATATAAACAGATGTTTTACGTTGATGTGAACAGACATCATACTTTGATGTAAACAGATGTTATACTAAACAGACATACATTGATGTAAACAAACGTTATACTTTGATGTAAACAGGTGTTATACGTTGATGTAGACCGACGATGTACTTTAGCGTGTACGCGTGTTAGTTATTTACACTCGGTTTAAACGTTTGGGTGAGATCAATAAATCAATGTAATTCATCTTACAATTGTCTTGAAATCTTCAATGTACTATAAACCTCCTGTAACCTTAAAATAGGGCCAAGCTGCAGAACCTTTGGTGATGGCCGATTGAATAACCTGGAAGTTACTCCTAAACTTGGTGCCTTCGCTTTGCGAATCCGAACTAACAATTTTTTATTGTCATTAGCTATCTCAATTATACAAAATGTCATTTATTTTTATAATTCAAATTTATATTTATTATTGATCGTTTATTGTCTATCTATTAGTCCAATTTCTAGAATTCGTAATGGTTATTTGATATTACAATGATCAAGTTGGGAGTAAAGGAAACATATTTTAGTTGGTAAAATTGTTTTTTTAATAGTACTGTATTTTATGTTCCGAAGGAGTGAAAGGTTGACAGTACGATTCGTGTATATTTTTATAAATTTCTCTGTAAATATTATTTTAATTGGTGTTTGTCTGCAGCCGGATATTGTATATTAACTAGGCTAGTGCACGGAATGTTGAAATAATATTTATTATGAGAATATTTTTTTCGTTTTCTTTTATACCTACCCTCTATCCTAATTAAATTTCAATAAACAATAACACAATTCTATAATTAATTTTAAAGAATTTGATTCAGATAAATAAAAACAATATAAACCACATGACTAGCTTTATTATCAGACAATACATAAAATACCATCTTCGCTTACAATCTCACCAGCCCGGATGAAATACAAGAAAATACAGAAAAAGATGCTTACGTTATAACAAACACTGACTTTGGACCACACTCTTAAAATGCAACGAAGATTTTTCTTATTAGTTCATTTAACGGAAATCGAATCCTTTATAGCCTAGTTTTTTTTATTAAAGTAGAAATGTTTAGATATTTATACTCCCATAGACTCCCTTAGTTTCACAGTAGTTTTTTTAAAGAGTGTGTTCCATTCCGTTGCTCAATTAAACATGTCCGTTCGGATTGATAAACCTTATCTAGCTCAGTAAAAAAGTTAAGCTCATCTGTCAGACGTGATTGTAGCTGACGATCAGGAACAAGTCACAACCTAATTTTAGGACAATAGATCGAGGATCACACGGGGTGATCTAGAAACAACAATATGATACTTTCTTTTTAAAACTAAAGTAATACTCGCATAAAATAATGAATGAATTCCCCGGACAATAGTTTTTTGAACTATATTTTTAGCTAATGTCACTTGAGTATCACAAAAAAATAGGTTGTTTAAAAGAATGGTTACATTGTGGGCTCTAACTCAATGTAAAACTCTTATTATGAATTTACTTCAACGTTCTGTTTAGTTTTTACCTCGAAAACTAGATGGCGTTGTTTGAGGTTACACCTTGCCAGTTTTCTTTATGGACATTCTTATCTTGAAGAAAAATAACTCAATTTCGCGGAGCTTTATTTTATAAACCTTTTGCGCCGCTGTGGCGACACGTATTGTAGCCCATGGGACACCATTGTCGCCTTTAACATCTACAGCAGTGACAATATTGTAAACACTAAGGTCGTTTATTGTTTATTATTACTTTTGTCGTTCATTGTCATAATTAAAGTGACCCTAAGTTCGCCAACATTGCTGATACTTTCGAAGCACAAGGCTTACTGAAAAGATGTTAAAAAAAAAGGTTAACATTTAGTGTGCTCTTCGAAATCGGTTGGTTAATTTTTGTAATTTTTTATCTATCTAACACTACGTAAGGCAAAGGCTATCCGAAATACATCCGTAAATAATAATCTTCAAGTTTATAAGAATGAGAAGGTCAGCTACAGTTCGTCTGTTATCAAGACACTCATTAAATATACCTACACTAAACACATGTATATGGCTACATCAACTATATTACGTGATATAACATTTATCATGCGAACTTCACTTGAACCGACACTTAGTACACCGTACAACCGACAGATCAAGTAATCTTCACAATAATACAACATCCACTTAACTACAAATAGTGCAATTCTGAAATACATGACTAAATAAATACACTTGATAGATCGAACGAATTCTTAAGGCATTTTAGGTATAGAGCTATTTCTTGCACTAATTTCTTTCGTAGGCACGAGTGAGTGCTTTCACTTAACCTTAAAATATTGTCATCGAGTTACGGTCGTGAGGCCCAAATACCGACAACGATTTACTGGTAACTCGAGTTGAGATTGAAACAATCTTTAAATGAGCGATAAAAAGAATCTTTGTAGTTATACCTTATAAACTAAATTTCACCAAAACATTATAATATCTTCATTTATGTGTATCATAGTTTAAATAAATAACAATATTTATAGTAAAATATATAAAAAATTCGAGCATTCTTGATTAGGATCTCATTATGACAGTAAAGGCATCATAAACGTATGATAAAATCTGACTTGTTTGGGACGTGACTTACCTTTGGATAGGTTCCTAACTAGTCAAGCAAAATTATTATTTATTGAAACCAATTTACCGAAAGATACTATACGAAAAGTAAAAACCAAAATTTTTTTGGATGAGATAAATACAAAATAATTAAATTTCAAAAGCTAAAACGGCTTTCCCGTCCCTTTGTCATAAGTAATCATTGTCGATATTTAAGCTTCAAGTACACTATAATGCCTTATTCCTACAAATAACAGTGATGTGTCCGATAACTTACTGGTTGTTAACTGTTACCGTTACAAAGATTCTTTTGGTATATATTAACAGTTAAAGTCTTCCATCAAGAGGCAAATAATTTTACGACCAAACTATCAGTTTTTATTAAGAACTTTCTTCATAACTTCGCAAGCCAAAGCAAATGCATAAGTGCTAGGTTGAGGCCAATCGGAATAATCTATTTCCCAATATTGGTCGCTCATCTGGTACTAGCAATTGTGGCAATTAAGAATTAAGTTTCAGAATTAAGGAAATTAAGAATTCAAAATATAAATAATAAGATATAAGAATAAGGTAAACAGCCCTGTTCTTTTTGACTATTAGAGATTCAGTTTAGTTAGCAGTAACGAGTTCACGAGTCATCCACAAAAAAATAGTCCTTCGAGTCGGATAAATGTATTCGGATATACTCATTCGAAAATGTCTCGTACTTATACCTTCAGGGTCTACGTTTTTACGTCATAATATCGCTTACCGCCTTGACCGATTTTTTATCTGTTTATTCGAACCTAAAAATGGGTTTGGACCGAATCAACTAAACTACCTCACTTCCCATTAAATATCATAAGCATGTTCTAAATGGAAAACTTTAAAAGTTAATAATTCTGTTGGTCATTTACAATGAGCAATTGAAAACCTATATTCCATAAATTCGTATTTTAAAACTCTTTTACAAATATGTTATGATTATAACGGACAATTGTAGACTGCATAAATATTTCACAACTTTAGTAACAATTATTTGCTCTAAAACACAACCGTTACGTGATTTCACTGTTAGTGCAAAGATACCGGTTAAGATAAGGCAACAACGAAGGCGACATTAATGATTACAAAAATAAACGTTGATATATCGAAATACATTAATCATACATTTATTACTAAGCTATTTATACAGGAATGTGAGCGAAAAGTCAGAGGAAGCTGCCGTGTACTCAGTAATTTTCAAAATAATTTTGGAATTAAAATTACATGTTTTAATCCAAATTGAATGAATCAAATAAATCTTCCACAAGATCCCAAATAGAACGACAAAGAATATTAAAATTTTACGAATTAATGTAATAGAATATTTGAATATCAAATTAAAACCCAAAATCCCAAGAAAAGTACTAAGTACAAAGTTTTAGTACAAAACCTGAATGAATTTCGAATTTCATGTTTTAGCTTAAATGTTAGAATAATGCACACCTTTTTTTTCTAACAAATTTATACAGAAATAAACTGTAGCTAAAATAACTGTGGAACTCCGAACACTGTTCCAATTCAAAACAACTTTATAGAATTAGGCGTTACTTTGCGGAGATCCATAATACAAAAGTAATAATAAAATTATTTTGCTATAATCCGGGAGCCCCGCAACCGAAGCATCATCAGGAGATAGACTCCACGAGTCTATCTCCTGATGATGCTTTGGTTGCGGGGCGAAACGATTGTTGAGTTTGTGATAGTGAACCTATGTAGTGCTTGTGTATTGTGGTGGAAGTGGTGAAGGTTTGTGCATGTGTCTTTACGAATCCTGCACGTATCGGGTATGAAAATACTGATAGTCCACTATACATTAAACACTATATATATTTTCTATTTACTGTATCGCGGATTATAGAAAAATAATTTTATTATTACTTTTGTTTTCTTTCAAAACAACTTCCTTGACTCATTGAAATATGATAAATGTCCACAATAATGTTACATCTAATTGTAAATATGGGATACATCAAACACCAATAAGTATAATGACCGCTAAGTCGACACCAATTATAAGTCTTACGACTATGATAGAGGAATTTCGGGGATCGGCAACCTGCGGCTCGAGAGCAACACGAAAGTTGCTGCTCTCCCGTTCCGTAACCAGAAATAATACTGAAAATTTACATTGACGTAATACTAAGACGTAGATGTGATAAAAATGTGTTTATATCTTCATAAACGGCCTGTTACTATCCCACTGCTGGCCAAAGGCATTGGAGCGAAGACCTACTAACCTTCTCCAATGGTAGGTTGAAAAAATATTGGCTAATAAAAATCTTGATTTTTTTAATTGTCATTTATGGCTCTTTAGCCTTAAAAGGTTGCCGACCCCCTGATATAGACGAATCCATACAACGTTATATTAAGGGATTCGTCTACGACGTGAAGGAAGGACATCTTGTCTACTGTCAAAAATATCAAATAACTAATTGGACCAAGAATACTGGTGATATTTACAAATCGACCCGATTACTCTCAATCTAATATCCTCTATTAAAGAATAATATAGAATACAATTAGATGAATAGAATTGAATCAACAGATAAGACTAAATTCATTTTAATCCAATAAATCTAAATCATTAGTCGTCACTAATGATTTAGAATAGACCTACTTGTTAAAAGCTTAACTTGCGGTGTGTGTTAAATTTGCAAGTTAAATTTGACCCACTTTATTCTGGCTTTCTGCGTACCAGAATATAGTATAGTTTCAATTTGGTACTTGGTTATGCATATTAACAAGTGTCCTCATCCAAACTTAAAATATATATTAGACTTTTTCGCAATTACTTTAATCGAAACATCGTTTAGCAGAAATCGAGTAGATTTGCATTTGGTACCTAACTATTTACACTTCAAAAAACTATAAATAATCAAATTCGCGATTTCTTAGACTATTTATTCAATAATCTTGCCTTGTTATACAAATTCAAACATATACTTATATAAGTATGACCAGATGTAAAATGTTTGATGGAAAATTGGCCTTAGATAAGATATGTAAGGTAGAAACTAAATCTAAATTTTGAATAAACTTTTCTTAGATTTACTATTTATGATATGAGATAAGGCCATATCAAAATTTCGTCTTGGATTTTAATATTAATGCAAGGCATTGCAATCTCATAAATAATGGCACGAACATAATTTTACGGAATAATACAGGATTCAAGCATTTAGCAGGAAATAATGATCTTTTTTTTAATGATGTTTGTTGAAATAACCATTAGACCAAGCGTTGTAACATGTTTTCTCTATTTTTTTATACTTGGAAAACTTTAGTAATTGAAATTGAAAGAGTAATTGGCAATATTATCGCATTGAATTGAATAATTATTAGCGAATAATTATTTATCATCAGAAAATAAATTTAATGCAAGCTAAACTCCGTAGTTTAGGTACTTAACTAAAGGTAAACATGTCAAAAAAGGTTCTTTTAAATAGGCAGATTACAACACTATACATTATTCGTTAATATTATTCAGCATTTAAAATTATGGATCGCATTTACGCCATTTTATTATAACATGATTGTTATTTATAATTGTAAAAACTTTGAAACAAATAAATTTAAGTATTATTTATTGTTATGTATTGTAATTTGCCTACTTTGAGAACTTTTTTGTGACTTGTGAAATGATAAACACACAGGTATTTTAAACCTTTTCTAGAAAATGACGGAAAATATTAAATACACAATAATACTACATATATCATAGAATGACTTAATGAAAGATTGATATTATGTTACTTCAGATAATGTTATATAATTACTATTGCCAGAATTGCATATTAAAGTAGGTTTAATAGGTTCAATTTGCATCTGTTGAATATATTTTTTAAAATTAAATGATTATGCTTTTTATACTGAAAGCATAAATATTATTGTACGGGCTGCTGTTTCCATAGGTCGCTGGTTCAAAAATCCGGCTCGAAGGACCAAAAAGATGTACGGGCTGCTACTACCCTGTACTATCTTCTGTTGATAAATTGATAGCTGCGACGCTTAATTGATATAGTTATTTAATTGATAGTTATTATTATGTGATATTAATAATATAGATATAAATAATATTAATAATATGGCGTAAATGCCGACGGTGCAAATGTACGTGTTAGCCCGTACAATTATATTTTATAAAGGAAATATTTTATTAAAGAGAGTATTTTGACATGCAGATTTATTTTAATTTCTCAATTTGTAGATCATACTATTGCAATAAAATGTTTGGCATATAGTTTTGTTTGTTTACATTAAGTTAAGTACCTCAACCTATTGAGTATAGTTACATCTCTTAATAAAAGATAACTTAATTTCTACAGAGTTTCCATTCAATCAAATCATTTTCCTACTTTATTGTAAGCATTCTGCAGACTGACTTAGCGATAAGGTAACGAGTGAATATGACTATTATAAAAAATATAACACAAGACCGAGCGGCGATAATTTTATATGAAAAATTAACATTTCGAAAAATAAGTGCACGTGCAGCTTTTGATTAGATATAGACACAGATATAAGAAAAACTACAATAACCTATCGCATAGGTAATTAAGTACTAATATAATTTCTGAACATAAATTTTTTTAGCGTTAACTGAAATAGCAACAATGTATGTACACAAACTGAGCAAAATATATATCTTTGGTATCTACTTGAAAAGATGAATAAATCTTTAAAATAGCAACGTATATTTCCAAAGACGGTTTCTGTCTTGAGAAATATAATACCGTTATAATTGTCAAGATTTTAGTGTATTTACAAGAAAACTTAAAAGTACCAATATCGGTGCTTTTAACTTTTCTAATAGGTACCTAGGTACTCGGATATCGTATCGATATTTAATAGGAACCTACGTAGTCTGTTTTGATATCGATATATTGAATAGGTACCAAGGTATTTTGATTTGTTACCGATATTAAATAGGTGCATAGGTATTTTGATGTGGCACTGATATTACATAGGTACCTAGGTACTCTGTTTTGATATTGACATTCTAAAGCTACCCCCTTATGTGCCAATTTTAAAGTTTCTCTTATAATATTGGGTTAAATACATATATTAAAACAGATATACAAGATACATAGACACATAAACTCCGCTAATAATGTCCTTTAAATTAGATTGCCGTTAAGAAAACTTATAGAACATAAATATCGAGGAATCTAGATGCACTCGTTTTAAAACGAGTAAGATGATTTCAAAAATGTACATAAACCGATTTTATGATTTTATATAACACTTTGATAAGACCTTAAATATATATATATATATAGTTTATTAAAAATACTTCATTACACTTAAATGACTTGAGATACAATACAGTCTGAGAGCAATGAGTCAGTATTTCTTTACATGAAAAAAATTAATCACTGCGGACTATTATTTTGGAATCTGCTGATCTGAATATATTTAAGAAAATCTGTTATATATGGGCCCGTATATCTTTCAGGTCACATTTAATTTTTTTTCATAAGATAGCACGGAAATCTAACACAACCAGAATAGTTTTCATGAATATTAGGGTACTACCTACCCTAGGGTCAACCTATTAAGGTCGTCATCCTGAAACAACAGTGTCAAATTTTTCACTCCCATAATTTTTTTGAATTTAACACAAACAATCGGCCCATAATTTACACGCTAATATAGTAATTTAAAACGGATTTCCTTACAATGTCTCAAGCTCAACGCCGCGTAAAGAGCTCATGAATAAGAGCCCCATATGGGCTTGAAACTAGTCGGGCTCATCCGATAAAATAAGACGTGAGTATAGCCGGTCTCTCAACACTAATAATGTCTCAAGCGTTTTATTTTATTAAAGAAAATTTTGCGCCATTAGTTTAGACTTAAGAGTCTCTTAGTAAATTCAATCCAATACTCAATGTAGCATAGAAATATCATAATTTGTTTTTCAATGATAAATCAAGTGATTTAACCTGACTTTTAATAGTTTTCTTGCATATCTTGTAATACAAATAATATGTGCATATGACTAGATATTACAATACACTTTGACCGAATAAACGCTTAATACAATTATAATATATGTTATAATTTATAATTCCCAATATTAATGATTAGTTCAGTTGGGACTATACGTAACTTTCAACAGTTCAAGAAACTTTGAGTATCATCAAATTTTGAGTCCACTTTATCAATTAAATTGCACACACGATTTTGCCAAAAGCCGTTCACTTTTTTAAGGTTCTCCAAATTGTTGAATGAGTAAATTGCACTCAAACAACCTGAAAAAAAAAATGATTTATTTAGAAATAAATGAATAAAAATGGATCTAATATAGATAGTATAACCCTTATAATATACATAATATAGACCTTGCTTTGATTAAAGTAGTTATAGATTAGTCTCAGATCAGAATAGTTTAGGTCTTCTCTGGTCAATACCATCAGATTTATAGAGTGTAATATGGGTTGGTATCTAGTTATAACGCTAACGGAAGCGTGGGCAGATATTTGGGATTCTAGACTCTTGAGTGGGATTTCGCTTTCACTGGCAAATATGGTGTTGTAGGTGTTTATTTTGGAGATCTTCATTCGATCATCGGCATTGTGTAGGAAAGTTATAAAAAAACGTGCCTATATTATGGATGGAGTGTATTCACTGGAATGTAGGTGGAACCCACTGCTATAAATTGATATAAGTGAATCTTGCCTTCCTCGAAGTTTTATAAACGATTAATGGAGTGTAAAATGGGGTGGTATCTAGTTATAACGCTAACAGAAGCGTGGGGAGATATTTGGGATTGTAGACTCTTGAGTGGGAGTTCGCGTTCACTGGCAAATATGGTAAGTGTTTAAGTGATGTGTTTGTATTGGAGATCCTGATTCGATTCGATTCGTCGGCATTTTGTAGGAAACTAAAAAAATGTGCCTATTTATGGATGGAGTGGATTCACTGGAGTGTAGGTGGAACCCTCGGCTATAAATTGGTAGGAGTGAATCTCGGCTTTCTCGAAGTTCGACTTTAAGAAATGACTCATAGTGGGGAGATCAAGGTCTTAATGATATTCATTTAGTGAGATAAGGGAAGGAGAATGATATCACCAGCGCTACTCGTCGCTCTTGACCCGTTTGGTGTCCGGAGGCTCGTCGTCCTCGTCCTCCCACTCCCAGTCCTGCTCCTGCTCGTGCTCGACCTCCTCCTCCTCCAGCTCGCCCACCGGCGACGGCGGCAGCTCGTCGTCATCATCCTGATATACATTTACATATATAATGTGATTTAGATGGCCAAATTAAACAAAACTGAGTTTCTATAACAATACAGAAACGACATTTAATGCTATTTATTGTCTAAATCACAATAACTATACTATTTTTTAATAATTTACTATTACAATTTACTAATAATAAGACTGCAGTCCACATGAACGAAGTTGCGTTTAAAAGATATTATAACTAGGGTTTAATTTAGTTTACGCAAGGAAAGCTTTCACCGTTGTTGCAATATTTTTAATTGCTGCTCCTCTCCTATTCATCATACCGTGATGTTATATAGTCTATAGCCTTTCTGAATAAATGGACTATCTTATAGACTAACTTAAAGAATTTTTCGAATCGGTACAGTAGTTACTGAGATTAGCGCGTTCAAAGAATCAAAAAAAAGACTTTTCAGCTTCATATATTTTATTAATCAAATACCGAACGCGTACTGAACCGTATTTTTGTATTTATTTTCATTTTTTTTTCGAACACTAATTAATGCTGTTAGCCCTAATGGCTCTTACAGCGACACCGAGAGAGTGGGCGAGCGCGGAAGCATCGCCGGGGGTGTGAACTGGGAGAGCGAGTCGCGAGCGAGGCTCGCAGCATCCTGGGAGCGTCGCCTTAAGGGTGCCTCCTGTGAGGCCGAACCTCGGCTTAAAGCGACGTGTCGTGGGGGATCAAATCGGACTGGTTTATTTTCATATTTTTTTTTTTTTCGAATGTGTCTAATGCTGTTAGCCCTAATGGCTTTTACAGCGTCACCGGTGGGATGGGCGAGCGCAGAAGCTTCGCCGGGTAAAACTGATAAGAAGCGAGTGTTTTTTAGGCACTCGTAACTTATTGGGAGCGTCGCCTTAAGGGTGTCTCCTGCGAGACCGAACCTCGGCTTAAAGCGGCGCGTTTTGGAGGACTGTATCTAACACATTGACTTTGAAGAAGTCTGCATCACGGCGGCCGCGGCAGAGGGCTGCGGCCGCTTGACACAAGCAAGCGGGGACCTCGTCTTCGCCGGCGAAGACGCTGTTTGTGTGTGTATTGTGTGTATATCTTGTTGGATGCTGTAATAGCATCGTCGGGGTCGTTGAGGACGCTCTTAGGGCGCCTGTGAAATCGGTTGGGGAAGTTAAACACCTTATAGTTGGACGCGGCCGCTATAAGGGGGTTTGGATGTGTGGATGCTTTCTCGAAGTAAGTCTTCGAGAATCATTTGAAAAGATCGGCTATCGTGGGGAGGTCGAGATCTCTATGGAGATTCACGTTGCGCACGAACCACGGACAGCCAGTGGCTGTACGCATGAATCGATTTTGAAGTGTCTGCAACGGACACAGTCGTGACTTAGGAACGTGCGCGAACGCGACGCTCGCATAGGTCATTAAGGGTCTAATGCAAGTCTTGTAAAGTGTTTATTTTCATATTTTTTTTTCGGTAAGTGACAATATGCTGTTAGCAATTTTCATATGACATAAGCTTGCACTTATACAATCTACAATGGAACATCCTTAGCGCGGCGTAATATGGAACAGCGCCATCTAGTTCTGCGTGCGGTATCAAAATATCTCAAACAATATTAGTATTATATTAGTATAGATATACAAAATAACTCGTTGAAAAGTTATTAGATTTGTACTGGATACTATAAGTTTACCATAGCCCGCTGCATCACGGCGATGGGCGGCTCCTGGCGGTGGTCGGCCACGCGCCGCTCTATGAGGAACGACACGTACTCGTCGTACAGCAGCCGGATCAGGTGGAACGACCCGAACGACGCCGCCGACCTGACACATACACACACACACACGTTATATACACTGTCGAACAGTGTGCTTAGTAAGAGTTTATTTTAACTTACTCAATCGCGTTACCGTAACGCCAGTATGTATGGCGCTTGAACAACGAGATATTCGAGAGTGCATGCTACCAATTACACTTTCATATCACAGAATGACAGAATAACCTAACCTAACCCACCTTCATTTCTTACCGAGGTGTCGTAGGAGGCGACTAAGGTAAGTCGACCCGCCGTGTGGTATCCGGTTGAGTAAAATAGACCACACTCATTTCTTACCAAGTTGTCGTAAAAGGCCACTAAGGTAAGTTGATCCACCGTGTGGTATCTGGTTGAGTAGAATAGACCACCGTCATTTCTTACCGAAGGGTCGTAAAATACGACTAAGGTAAATCAACGTCAGGCAGGCGGCCGGTCGTAATATACGTAGCCAAATCATGTGACAAAACATGTGTTTAACATGTTGTTCTGACCCCACAGAGTGGGATAAGGGCAAGAGGAAGATGATGATGATGATAACAGAACGGTAAATGTACAATTAGCCCTGTTACAATTAGCCCTGTTCTGTCCTTCGAGCCGGATATTTTACCGTTCAAACGGACCACAGTTCATCCATACCTGAGTGTCAGCTCCCGGATGACTAGCGAAGAGTAGAAGGACCAGTCCAGCAGCAGCCGGCGAGCCCGCGGCGTGTAGTCGGCGCGGCCCTCGTGCGGAGCCAGCGCATCTCGCACCATGCTCTCCAGCCAAGACGCCCACGCCTCCAGCGGGGCTCCGCGGCCCAACCGCGACTGGTACAAAACAATATCACCACTTTAAACTTGAAGAAGAAGAAGCTGTGATACCGTGTGATGCCTGTGATACCCAATGATGAGACCGTGCGACTCTTTAGAGACGAACATGGGTTCAAACCCGGGTAGGCCACCAACAAGTTTTTCTATTAAAACTTATGTGTCTAATTGATATTTGCAATTTATTACACGATTTTCAGTGAGGGAGAACATCGTGAGGAAACCTGCTTACTCTGAAGAATTCTAGGGATATGTGTAACCTACCAATCCGCAATGGAGCATCGTGACAGGTCTTAGCTCTAATCCTTCTCTCCAAAAAACGGAGAGATGAGGCCTATTCCTAGCAGTGGGATATTAACAGGCCGTTACTTTACATTACTTTTCTACATGAAACTTCACAATGATCGCGAGAGATCTTCTCGGCATCGTACCACTCCACACTCCACACGGCCAACGGAGGGACGTCCCCAACATCGCAGCATCGCATCGATAACGATGAAAAGCACAGCGTATTTGATACGAAGGCGCCACCAGATTTGACACCATAAGTTCCTGCCATCACCACCGGCGAAGAAATACTTAACTAACAATGACGTGGGTATCTCCAAAAATACTCAAGAGTTCTGAAGCTGTTCTCAGGCAGTACACTGAGGTCTTACGAACTAACAATGACGTGGGTATCTCCAAAAATACTCAACAGATCTGAAGCTGTTCTTAGGCAGTACACTGAGGTCTTACGAACTAACAATGACGTGGGTATCTCCAAAAATACTCAACAGATCTGAAGCTGTTCTCAGGCAGTACACTGAGGTTTTATGAACCCAGCGAAACCCACACCAGGTAAGGAAGTTCGCCTGGAGGCCGCTACCACTAGCGCCAAGAGACGCATTCGAGTCATACATGTTTCTTATTTAAACAATAGATGTCCACTTTTGGACGTATATCGACTGTGAACCGGCAATATCTCCTATCTCAATTTTAAGGCAAATCACTTTTTAACGGCATTAGGTACTACTGCCCATCATTTACCGTATCAACATGTATTATCTACTAGAAAATTTGTATATAAATAAACATATTTCAAGTCAACTGGCTTTTTATTACATAAAAATAAATCCGAATTTATTAATAATCACGTTTTTTCGTCTTCCTGAAAAGTTGTCAAAAATTAGATAGGACAATTTGCCAGTTCACAATCGATATGTATCTGTATAAGGGATGTCAACAGCCCAAGTTCTTGTAGGGGTCCAAGAACGCTGCATTTTCCGGTGCGCGGTTAATTACTACCATTTGACTATTCATTAAACCGTAAATGTACTGCAATACAATTTTTCTTTAAATGCTTTCATGTCGTTTCTTTCGATCAATATTTCCATACTAATATCATGTATGCCGAAGTCTATTTTACTGTCAACCATATACTAGACTATTCTTGCATTGACTTACTTATTACTTAGTCGATAAGAATGCGTGGATATAGCTACTCTTCGACCCTGTACAAGATTAACTAAGATTGTAGATATGTAACTAGTGATAAGAATTATTCTTTGAAAAGAGCAACCGCCATGTTTTTTGATGGTTCTTCTCGGTATGAACAGCTTTCCGAAATAGTTGACGATTCAAGAGCACTTGTTCCGCGCAAACGTGCGGACGGATGAAACAACCTCCGGGACCTGGGCCCGTCGTCTCGGCGTCTCAACCTACCTTATGCGGCCATCAGCTGTATGTGGTCCGGCCTCATGAGTCACTGCGTGTATATGTGTACCTGCGTGTGTGTGCTTGTATGTACTTGGCCGATTCCCGAAACCGTTGGCTCGCCTCAGCAATCTTCCACGGACACGTAATGTCTGTTTCTCCCGGAGTATACACTTAACTATATCGGTTAAATAACAACCGGTGTGCACACAACCTTCGTAAGGTCACACGTTATTGAATCGTCCCTATATCGGGGAATAGTAACCCAACGCGCACTAAAACCGTGGACGGTCGCGTCTTCTCAAACGCTTCACTGATTAAACGCGTCACTAAATCTGAGAATAACACCCGAAACGCAAAATTACACACGTGCGTTATAAAAGAATGCCGCGTCAAAGCCGCGCGCGGCCTCTCTCTCGTGTCTGCCGGGTGACTGGCGGGGGGCCGCTCTGGTCGTGAACGAATGCATAAAACGGCCTAGCTTGCGTTCGCGTCGCGTCGCGTCGCGCGCGTCATTTTATTCAAAACAGCACTTGTTTACAAGTTTACTTGAATAAAGAATATTTTGAATTTGAATATTTATTTAAGGTTGGATGATGTCGTACCTTAAAATCGGCCTCCAATTTGTGTGCAGTGCTGTCGCTGCCACAGGCGCAGGCCCACGCTGCCTGTTCCCGCACCACTCGGAAGTCCACGCGGTTCAGATCCGACAGCATCTGCACAGTGTATTGACAAAACTCATCTAAGTTATTCTAATCCACACAATCCATTACAACTAGTGGTATCCGCGACTACGTTCACGACAACTGTAGTTTTTGAAAATATACAATTAAATTTGGGTACTGTAGTTTTTCCCGGATCATGCCGTGCGGTATCCGGCTGAGTAGAATAGACCACCCTCATTTCTTACCAAGGAGTCGTAAGAGGCGACTATCCGGCTGCGTAGAATACACATTCTACGCAGCCGGATACCACACGGCACTTATCTTAGTCGCCTCTTACGACACCTCGGTAAGAAAGGAGGGTGGTCTATTCTATGCAGCCGGATACCATATGGCGTACATTAATAACTATATGTAACTAGTAATAAGAATTATTCTTTGAAAGCGCAACCGCCGAGTTTGTTCTCGGTATCAAATCAAATCAAATCAAATCAAAATATTCTTTATTCAAGTAAACTTGTCAACAAGTGCTTTTGAATCGTCAACTTTACTGCTGGTTCGGAAAGCTGTTCCTACCGAGAAGAGCCAGCAAGAAACTCGGCGGTTGCTCTTTTTAAAATATAAATCTTAGAACTAGTTACATTTATTTATTACTGTCTTGTGCAAGGTAGAAGTGCACCTATATCCACACATCCTTATCATCTAAGTAATCCTCAACAGTATAGTAGGCTTTCTGTATCAGCTTCTTTTTAACAGTGGTTTTAAACTGCTGTAATGGCATGACCAAAATTGATTTCGGAAATTTATTATAGAATCTTATACCCAAACCAATAAACGATTTACGTACTTTTGCTAGGCGCAAAGCAGGAGTCGCAAGCTTATGTCGGTTCCTACTTTGTCTATTATATACATCACGTATCGTTTTATAATTCAAGGTAGGAACAGCATTCCGAACCAGCAGTAGATGGTGTACCTGCTGTATCTGGTGGTGGTTGGTGGTACCTGTTGTATCTGGTGGTGGTTGGTGAGCACGGCGCGCGCGGCCTGCGCCAGGTGGTTGAGCGAGGTGTACCGGCGCAGCGCGGCCGACAGCGCGGCGGCGGCCGAGCCCTGCGCGCGTACGGCCAGCGCGGGCGCGCCCTGAGCCGCGCCCGCCACCACGCCCTCCAGACTCTTGGCGAAGTTGCGGATCGCCTGTACACGGTACTCTACTGTTGTAACACGCACGACTCATCAATTCTATATACTTCGATATATATGAAATCTTTTATAGAATTAGACGTTACTTTGCGGAGATCCATAATACAAAAGTAATAATCTTATAATATATAATAATAAGTTCTTGTACAACCGATCGACGTCCACTGCCGGACATAGGTCTCCTTAAGGGATCTCCAAATCACACGGTCCTGTGCCGCTTGGATCCAGCGGCTCCCCGCGACCTTTTTGAGGTTTACCGGTGCGGGGTCGCCATTCCAGCACCTTAGGACCCCAACGCCCATCGGTTCTACGTACTATGTGCCCCGCCCATTGCCACTTCAGCTTCGCGACACGATGAGCTATGTCGGTAACTCTGGTTCTTCTACGGATCTCCTCATTCCTGATTTGATCACGTAGAGATAAACCAAGCATAGCTCGCTCCATAGCTCGCTGAGTGACTCTGAGCTTTCTTATGAGGCCCATAGTCAGCGACCACGTTAAATGTATAATAAACAAAAAAAATGTATATTATGTAATCACCACTCTTTTTCGGGCTTTCTAATTGCAATAATAAAGATAAATTAGAAAGCCCGAAAAAAAGAGTGGTTTTTACAAAAAAAAATGTCCTGAATGCAATGTGTACATATGAATGATACATATGTGGGTCAGCCTGGTCGTAATTTTGAAACTCGTTTTAAAGAACATATGGCCGGCATTAGCAGTCAGCTTTGCAGAGCTGACTACAGGTATATGCAGATATACCTTTCTATTTCTAGCCAGACGGAAGATTTCGGGAGCGCCGTTAATTCCCGTCCATTCCCGGTAAGAAATGAGGACGGTCTATCCTACTCAGCCGGATACGGATACACACGGCATGTAAGACAGAAACACCTTGGAGGAAGCCCCAGAACACCGGCCACCGACCTGCGTGAGCTGCGACGGTATGGGCCGCAGCACGTCCGGCAGCAGCAGGTCCACGGCGCGCTGGTGCAGCCTAAGCTCGGCGCGCCGCAGCCACGTGCACACGTCGCGGCGCGCGGCCAGCCGGGCGCCCGCGCGGCCCGCCCGCCGCCAGAACGACCGCCGGCAGCGCTCCACCGCGCCCGTGTCCAGCGCCGCCACCGCCTCCAGGAACTCTACGCCGTGCTGGCTGCGAGCACAGATAGTGTTGGCCCATCAAATCAAATCAAAATAATCTTTATTCAAATAAACCATTTCAGGCACTTTTGAATCGTCAAGTGTTCCGCGCAAACGTGCGGGCGGATGAAACAACCTCCGAGACCTGGGCCCGCCGTCTCGGCGTCTCAACCTACCTTATGCGGCCGTCAGCTGTATGCGGTCCGGCCTCATGAATAACTGTGTGTATATGTGTACGTGTGTGTGTGCGCTTGTATGTACTTGGCCGATTCCCAAACCCGCTGGCTCGCCTCAGCAATCTTCCACGGACACGTACTGTCTATTTCTCCCGGAGTATACACTTCACCAACGCGGTTAAGTAACACAAATAACACGCGGTGTGCACACAACCTTTGTAAGGTCACACGTTATTGAATCGTCCCTATATGGGGAAACAGCAATCCCAACGCGTACTAAAACCGCAGACGGTCGCGTCTTGTCACACGTTTCACTGGTTAAAACGCGTCACTAAATACTTATATCAATATCAAAAGTCAATAAACAATAAACCACACCCGAAACGCATAATTACGCGTGTGCGTTCTATCATAAAAATCCTATACAAGCGTACGCGTCTTGTCTTTATAGTATCCGAAACGTAACTAAGCTATCGGCGCTCGCGTCGACAATGGGATGCATAAAGGTCGTTGCTCCGGCCGGTCGCGCGCGTGAATTTATACAAAACATCAAGCACCAATATGATTAATGAAGCTACAACTGGTTCGGAATGTTGCTCACACCGAGAAGAACCAGCAAAAAACTCGGCGGTCAATCTTTTAAATATTTTCAATTATACATTATTAAACCGCTGGCTTGTATTAAGCTGAAAGGATTTTCAAATCCAGGCTTTCTTATCGTCCAAATAATCTTCAATTTTGTAATATGCTTTACGTATAAGCATATTTTTTACACTTGATTGGAATCTTTCTGTACACTGGTCTAGAATGGATTGAGGAATTTTATTATAGAAGCGAATAGCGAGACCAACAAATGAGTTGCTTACTCTGCTGAGTCGCGCAGGTATCGTAAGCTGTTTGTGACCATCCACTAGCCCATCTTCAATTGCATTGCTCAGACGAGAACCAGCGTATTCAACGTGGCATGGACGTTCGACACCAACCGAGTGTGCCTTCCAACCATGGTCGCTAGCGCGGACAAGAGTGCGAGCGCGCACCTACATGGAATACGAGGGCAGATACCGTTGGCCCATCCACTAGCCCATTTTCGATTGCATTGCTCAGACGAGAACCAGCGTATTCAACGTGGCATGACCCGTGTCCAGCGCCGCCACCGCCTCCAGGAACTCTATACCCTGCTGGCTGCGAGGACAGAAGCTGGACTCTTTGGAAATGCGTACAAACGTATCATCACTGTGCGTGTTCTACCGCATTTTCCACGTCGTTTTTATTACTCATTTGCTCTCTTGACGTTTATACTGCACACTTTTCATTATCCTTTATTGAATATAATTTCGAAATTAAAAGAGTTACACAAAGTCAGTTTTAATTAAACAAATTGATAATCGACAGCCCAGTGACTAAACAAACACGAATAATAGTAGTTTATGATACTGTTGCATAATAAGGGTTCTTATAACACGAGTGTTATAAGACCAAGTTATGTACAGTATCATACACTACTTTATCTACTCTCATACTATAATACGTAAAACAATGTTGCAAATAAAACGCTGAATATAACAAAAAATTATTTTTACTTGTAATAATTATTGATGTTCTGAATATTCATTTTCCATTCCATAAACTCGTGATAACATTTAATATAGTTGCTCCTAGATTTCGTCGGCAACGGTCATGTTTGACGCAGCTTTCAGAATATCTGGTGGTGTACAATCACCACTATCCCCGCTCTCAGACATGTTTTTACACAAAAACTTATTTTTTTACAAACAAAACTAAACTTCGTTTAAATATTGAAAAGATTTTTTAAATGTCATATATTGGCGCCAAGGCGCAAACATCGATTGCGCATGCGTGTTGTGTCGCCGCGGACTCATTAATTGAAACCTTTTTTTTAAAGTAGAGGTTCAACCTCCTTGGTCCAGCTGGAAGTTGTATAGGTGTATCGTTATGATTAAAAAGTTACATTATGATATAGGTGTCCATACAAGACCTGTATTGTAATGAAACTTTTAAATTTTTTATTTTTGTTCTGTACGTAAACAAAATTCTTATGACAAACAATAGTTTGTCATAAGAATTTTGTTTTCAGTTTTATAATCTTTGTATTATAGTATCAGAGTAGATAAAATAATTAATGTGATTAATTGATGTGACACTTGAAATCATTATGCGAGAACCTACCGGTGCTGGTCCCGGAAGTGCTGCAGCGCCTCCACCGGGATATCCTCGGGCAGCTCGTCCACCATCAGCTCCGGGGGGTCGGGCGCGCTCACAACGCCCAGGTACTGCCGGTGAGCGATACCACTCATGCCTACTGGATTTTGCTCGGGCTCCCGTTCAGGTGACCCCTTTAAAATACAAAGTTTTGAAGATAATGATAATATAATGTATAAGTGCATGCAGAATGTACAATATTGTCAAAATTTACATATTATGCACGATAAAATGTATACTTTTAAGAAAAAATTGCAAATTGTTAATTTTTGTGATATTAAGTGATATTTAATTAATATTTTAGCTTTTTTTTTAACAATATTTATTATGTACTCTTTTATCATTATTTTAATATTTGCTTTTGTTTTTTTTTTCTTGTTGATATACTTATAAGATTTTTTTTATCAGTGGAATCTTTGCTGATTTCTGTCTGCCCAGTATGTCTTATATTTTTATAATTGTTTGTTTCCCTTTAAATAAATAAATAAATAAATAATTTTCCTATAATCCGGCATTAGAGGCAAACACACAAGGTTCTAACGGCTCCCCGTGACCCGTTAAGTATTGTCACTTCAATTTTCCATTAACAATCTTTCGGTCAATCTTTTAAATATTTTCAATTATACATTATTAAACCACTGCCTTTTATGAAGCTGAAAGGATTTTCAAATCCAGGCTTTCTTATCATCGGTCGGTCTTTACTCATTATCACACTTTTGCGGCGTGACTAGTCATTTCACCACGTCGTCATCGTACAACTACACGTCGCCATAAGCCGTGATCCGGCCTCACAGGACCAACACCCACGATATCCTTAAAACGACGTTTCCCGACGCTAGTAGAGCGTCTGCACTCTACTCTCCTGCTGATGCTTCTGTACTCGCGCTTCCCAGCCTGTGACATCTTAAAAGCCGTTAGGTCTAACAGCGTAAGGACAATTTGAAAAAAAACTATACGTGTATGTTTGTACGTATGTATTTTATATGAGCGCGTGCGCATGTTTCTATGTCTACGTTCGTCTGTATCTGTGTTCGTGTATGTTGCGTGCTGTTACAACCTAATTCAACATGGGCATATATTGCTGACTTATTGTTTCCCAACTGAGGTCAATATAAAGTGTCGATCAGCAATATAGGCCTATAAAATTAATATATTTTCAAAATTCGTGCAGTTCTTGTGATCTAGTGGACTCGCTGCCCAGCTACGGACCCGGCTCCTGCCTGCCGGCTGGCTTCAGCAATAGACTAGTGATCATATACTCCGGCTCCAACCCGCTACAAGGGTTTCGCGCAAAAGTAGTACAAGTACCAGTAGTGTTTAGATTACATAAAAGTAATTGTTTTGTATAAATTGAAGCGCGCGACGCGGCGCGACCGGCCGGATCAACAACCTTTATGTATTCTATTGCCGACGCGAGCGCCGATAGTTAGTGATGTTTCGAATACGATGAAGACAGGACGCGTGCGCCTGTATACGGCTTTATTGTATAACGCACACGTGTAATAATGCGTTTCGGGTGTGGTTCTCAGATTTAGTGACGTTTAATCAGTGAAGCGTTTGAGAAGACGCGACCGTCCGCGGTTTCAGCGTTGGGGTTACTTTTCCCCGATATAGGGACGATTCAATAACGTGTGACCTTACGAAGGTTGTGTGCACACCGCGTGTTATTTGTGTTATTTAACCGATATAGTGAAGTGTATACTCCGGGAGAAACAGACATTACGTGTCCGTGGAAGACTGCAGAGGCGAGCCAACGGGTTCGGGAATCGGCCGAGTACATACAAGCACACACACATACACGTACACATATACACGCAGTGATTCATGAAGCCGGACCGCATACAGCTGACGGCCGCATAAGGTAGGTTGAGACGCCGAGACGACGGGCCCAGGTCTCGGAGGTTGTTTCATCCGCCTGCACGTTTGTGCGGAACAGTGATATTTTTGTTCTATTACGAAATTAAAGTTAATAAGATCATTTTGTGTTTTTCTTTATATGTAAATCAAACTGAACGATCTAACAGTGCGTAGCCCACCTGCGACTCGTCGATTTCCGCCTTGTGCGCGGCGGGCGCGGCGTCCCTCTGCGCAGAGGGCTTGGCCCTGATGCCGTAGTAGTGGTACTTGGAGTTGCCCCTGGTGCCGAGGCGGCGCGTGCGCAGCCCCACGAACACGGACCGGATCAGCTTGCCGAACGACGCCGCGTTCACCGGCTCCAGGCGGTGCGCCGAGCAGTGCCGCAGATAGTGCGCGTACAGCGTGGAGCGCGGGAGGGACACGCCTGCGGACACTCGCAACGTCACAGCGGCAACGAACGATATAATATGTTCTCATGAGCAATAGACAAAAGACGAACGGTCTTTTCACCACTCCACAGAATATTACAAGAACGGGCCACGAGGCTAACTTTAATACTAAACAAAAGAATTATGGAGACCGGTAAGCGACATATGTTAATTTAGCACACGATCCTATAGTTCTCAAAATCATCAGATGAAAACAAATTGTACATTCAACTTGAATATGGAACACTTTAGAGTAGCCGGATCGCGAATTAAGCAAGTTAAAGTCTCCTTCCGAGGTCTTGTATTGTAATTTTAAGTTCATAAAAACTTTTGAATATAGAACATAATGCAGATTGTACTCAAACTCAAAATATTCTTTATTCAAGTAGACTGTTTACAGTACTTTTGAATCGTCAATGTTTTCAAGAAGTTACCACTGATTCGGAAGTTTGCTCCTACCGAGAAGAACCAGAAAGAAACTCGGCGGCCATTGTTTTTTTTAATTTATACATATTTTTTACAATTTGATTGATGGTTACAAATTAATTGTTGCAGCTAGTTGCGTAGCTGACTGCAGTTAAGATATGCTACTATCACTCAAATAATCTTCAATTGTATAGTAAGCTTTATGTAGTAGCATCGTTTTAAGATAATTTCTAAACTTGTGTAAAGGCAAGTCTAGATAATGTTGAGGAATTTTATTATAAAAACGTGCACCGAGACCGATAAATGATTTTCAAACCTTTTGGAGGCGCAACCTTGGCGTCATTAGTTTATTTCGGTTTCTAGTGTGTCTGTCGTATCTATCACTATTCTTACTATAAAGGTGAATATTTTTTCTTACAAATACTATATTACTATAAATATATTGAGAAGCTACAGTCATGACGCCTATTTCTTTGAATTTCTCCCTTAAAGAATCATGAGGTTTCATATTATAAATACCACGAATAGCTCTTTTTTGTAAAACGAAGACCCTGTGAATATCAGCCGCAGCAATAGACAAAAGACGAACGGTCTTTTCACCTCCCCAGATAATATTACAAGAACGGGCCACGAGGCTAACTTTATTACTAAACAAAAGAATTATGGAGACCGGTAAGCGACATATGTTAATTTAGCACTCGATCCTATAGTTCTCAAAAACATCAGATGAAAACAAAAGAATTTTTTATTGTAATTTTAAGCTCATAAAAACTTTTGAATATAGAACATTATGCGGAATGTACATCCAACTTGAATATGGAACACTTTAGAGTAGCCGGATCGCGAATTAAGCAAGTTAAAGTCTCCTTCCGAGGTCTTGCAATGTAATTTTAAGTTCATAAAAACTTTTGAATATAGAACATCATGCAGAATGTACATTCAACTTGAATATAGAACACTTTAGAGTAGCCGGATCGCGAATTAAGCCAGTTAAAGTCTCCTTCCGAGGTCTTGCAATGTAATTTTAAGTTCATAAAAACTTTTGAATATAGAACATCATGCAGAATGTACATTCAACTTGAATATAGAACACTTTAGAGTAGCCGGATCGCGAATTAAGCCAGTTAAAGTCTCCTTCCGAGGTCTTGCAATGTAATTTTAAGTTCATAAAAACTTTTGAATATAGAACATCATGCAGAATGTACATTCAACTTGAATATAGAACACTTTAGAGTAGCCGGATCGCGAATTAAGCCAGTTAAAGTCTCCTTCCGAGGTCTTGCAATGTAATTTTAAGTTCATAAAAACTTTTGAATATAGAACATCATGCAGAATGTACATTCAACTTGAATATAGAACACTTTAGAGTAGCCGGATCGCGAATTAAGCCAGTTAAAGTCTCCTTCCGAGGTCTTGCAATGTAATTTTAAGTTCATAAAAACTTTTGAATATAGAACATCATGCAGAATGTACATTCAACTTGAATATAGAACACTTTAGAGTAGCCGGATCGCGAATTAAGCCAGTTAAAGTCTCCTTCCGAGGTCTTGTATTGTAATTTTACGTTCGTAAAAACTTTTGAATATAGAGCATTAAAATTTATTGTACTTTCAATTTGTATATGGGACACTCTAGCCGGATCGAGAACTAAGCAATTCAAACTCTTTTTCTTGTGTTGTAATTTTGTATATTCAATGTGAATCTGGAACATTTTAGAATAGCCGAATTAGGAACTGGGCAAGTCTGACTCTCCTTCCTGTGTTGTTTTGAATATATAACATTAAAGCTAATTCACATTCAATTTAAATATTGAATTAACGAACTAAGCAATTCAAACCAACTCACCTTTCACTGTCTCGAATTACAATAAATTTTAAATACTTAAGACCGTCACTTTTGAATATAGAATATCAAAGTTAATATTTCAATTTGAATAAAAAACACTAAGGCTCATTGTAGGTTTAATTTAAATATTAAACTCTTTGAATTAACCACAGCTCAAACTAAGCCAGTCGAACAATACCTTCCGCGGTCTCATATTGTAATTTTAAGTTCGTAACAACGGGACATTTTGAAAATAGAACGTTAAAGTTGACATTTCATTTTAAATGTAGAACATTAAGGTTAACATTTGTATTTGAATATAATAAAGGCTAACTGTAGTTTCGATGTGAAAATATAACACTGCATATGCCGGATTGCGAACTAAGCAAGTCAAACTCGTCTTCCGCGGTCTCATATTATAATTGTAAGTTGGTAAAAACTTTTGAATATAGAACATCAAAGCTAAATGTAGTATCAATTTGAATATGGAACACTGAATTAAGCAAGGGGAAATCACCTTACACAGTCTCTCTTTTGAATTTAGAACATTAAAACTAACTAAAGTTTCAATTTCAATATGAAACATGAAAGAACGTGAACTAAGCAAATCAAACTTTCCTTCTTGTATTGTGTAAGTACGCACAAACAGGATATTCGAAAATAGAACGTTAATATTGACATTTCAATTTGAATATAGAACAATAAGGCTAACTGTAGTTTTAATGTGAATATGGAACAATATGGATTAGGCAGAGCGCGGATTACCGAGCGTGTGATTCGCACTCACCTTCCGCGGTCTCGTATTGTAATTTTAAGTTCGTAAAAGTGTTGAATATAGAACATTAAATCTAAATGTAGTATTAATTTGAATATGGAACACTCTGGATTACCCGGAGAGCGGATTAGCGCGCGTGTGAGTCGCACTCACCTATCGCGGTTTCGTCATATAGTTTTAAGTACGTAAAACTTTTGAATATAGAACATTCAAGCTAAATATAGTATTAATTTGAATATGAACACTCTGGATTACCCGGAGAGCGGATTAGCGCGCGTGTGAGTCGCACTCACCTATCGCGGTTTTGTCATATAGTTTTAAGTACGTAAAACTTTTGAATATAGAACATTCAAGCTAAATATAGTATTAATTTGAATATGAACACTCTGGATTACCCGGAGAGCGGATTAGCGCGCGTGTGAGTCGCACTCACCTACCGCGGTTTCGTTATATAGTTTTAAGTACGTAAAACTTTTGAATATAGAACATTCAAGCTAAATATAGTATTAATTTGAATATGGAACACTCTGGATTACCCGGAGCGCGGATTAGCGCGCGTGTGAGTCGCACTCACCTTCCGCGGTCTCGTAGTGGTCGAGCAGCCACTGCACGGTGGCGGGGGGCATGCGCGCGGCGGGCGCCGGCGACGTGGGCTGCTCCGCGGCCGGGTTGAACGCGAACTCGGCGGCCCAATCGCCGGCGTCGGGCGCCGCGGTCACGGCGGTCACGGCCGTCACCGCGGCGCCCTCCGACACGGCGCCCACGTTCGCCACGCCGTACACGGGATACGTGCGCAGCGTTTCCCTGCCGCGTTCGGATCAAAGATCACGATACCAATATAACGTAGAGTAACAGCAATGTAACAGAACTAACTACTTTGCTATAATCCGCACGGGTTAAGTGAATGCATGCAAAGCCAATGTGTATGAAGCAGGCAAAACCTCCCCCCCCCCCCCCCCGTTGAAACCCGTAGTATATTAGCTAAGGTATTTTTCTTTGTTATTATATTCTCTCACTTGCTCTAACCTGTTATTAACATCTAGTCAATGAAATATACATTTGTTATTCATCAAGTCAAATCATTGAACACCTTCTGTTCCATTGCGTACCGTTACTACAAAAACGCAACAGTCTGTCTATCTATTTGTCCCCAAGAGCAAGATTGATAGGACAGTACACATTGACTTCGACTTCGCTATCGATGAATGTTGTTCTTACTAAGAAAAAACTCGGCGATCAATCTTTTAAACAGTTTCTATTCATATTATAAAACTGCAACTGCATAAAAATGTATAAAGCTGAAAGGATTTTTAAATCCATGCATTTGTATCATTCATATAAACTTAAATCGTATCATATGCTTAACGAATATTTCTTCAAATTAATCCTTTCTGCAGGCAAATCTAATTATGCATTGCGGAATTTTATTGTAGCCCGTAGACATTCTTCCCTACTTCGAACCGGTAGTAAAACTTACCTAAAACGAAAATCGAGCACGGAACCTTCAATACTTAGAAAGCACACCAGCCACTGAGTTATAGGGGTCGTCAATTTCATTTATACAAACTGTTCATACACTCACATATGCGTCTGATGGCCTGACTGCGTGTATATATCCTGGGGCTCGACATATTGCACGTGATAGTTAACTCCGTTCCCACCCTCACCTGTAAATACATATATCTAAAACATCACAAACATAATACCCAATTAATTGTATATAATAAAACCATTATTTATATATAATGTCTAGTTCTTAAAACTTGGCAAAATAATCGTTTAAATATATCAATTAATTTTAGCAACAATTCGCAAAGAAATATATAATCAAATTACTAGGATTTAAACAAATTTTATTACACTATTACAAGTAGTAAATATTTACACACAAAGATTAGTATCAAATGAATGGAATTAATAATAAATTAAATAATTAATATATTTTAAAAAGACAAGACTTTCAAGACTACTAGAATATATACTGAAATTCTGTATGTATAATAATAAATTAGTCTCTACATTTATTGAGAGAATTATTTAACGAAGTAAAAAAGTAAAGTAACGATCTGTTAATATCCCACTGCTGGGAATAGACCTCTCTCTGTTTTTGGAGAGAAGGATTGGGGCTAAAACCTACCACGCTGCTCAATGCAGATTGGTATATCCCTAGAATTTTCTAGAGATATGCAAATTTCCTCAGGATGTTTCCTTCACCGAAAAGCGTTTGTTAAATTGCAAATATCAATAAGACACATAAGTTTTAATATAAAAACTCATTGTTGCCTGCCCGGGTTTGAACCCATGTTCGTCTCTAAAGTCGCACCGCCTCACCACTGGGGTATCACAGCTTATTACTTTAACGGAGTAATTACACATAATAAATATATGACACGTTTTTATTTGAACCAAGGAAAAAATAATATATAATTAGTTGACTTAACGACAAATAAAGTACAGTGAAGTCAAGAATAGTTGTGGTTTCAAATAACTGAATATTACCCAATATCCTAATACCGTCTTTGATCATTATCGCTTGTCGATAATTTCATTGGGTATTTAGATACCCAGATATAGCCTATTGTCTAATAAGTTGACGAAAAATTTTAATGCAATAAGAAATATTTAAATATTTCACATCGCGTACTTCAAGCCATGAGGGTGTATTGAGAATAATGCAATTTTAGTTTGTATCTGTTATGTATCTGTCTGTAGGGATATTCTATAGATTAGTAATCTTACTTATTATAAAACGAAGTCCCTAAAAGCTGTCTGTATGTAATCGATTTTCTCAAAATCTGCTGAACGGATTTTGGTACGGATTTTACTTAGAGATAGTGCAATTCTTCCGGAAGGTTTAGATTAATAGTACATTACGGTTTTAGGTAAATTGTGTTGTGGAGGTCGCGTGCGCCGCTTAAACCAACAGAGCCACGCTGAATTCTCTAATACATTACGTATTAGAGAATTGTAGATCTACAAAAAACCACTAAAAAGTCCGCGACAGCATGTCTCTATCTCTTACGTTTAAATCACAATAACTACTTTTGTGTCTTTTGCAGAGCTAGTATAATTTATGCGAAAGTTTGTCTGTCTGTCCGTCCGTCAATCCCTCCGTCTATCTGCCTGTTACCTGTTCACGGCTAATCCGCTGGACCGATATTTATAAAATTTGGCACAACTCAAGACTACACACCGGGCTAACAAATACAATTAAAAAAAACTTTGTTTTCGGGAACAGAAGAAAAACACATATTGCATTATTGAAGGTACTTAGACGCTTAAATTGGCGTGAACGAATTCGCGGTTACCATTAGTAATGTTATAAAGCGTAAATCTATCTGTTCCTTCACGGCCATTCCACTGGATTAATTTTGATAAGATTGAGCACAATTAAAGACTATACACCGGGCTAGCATATACAATACAAAAAAAACGTTTTTCTTTTGGCAACAGAAGAAAAACACATATTGAATTATTGAAAGTACTTAGACGCTTAAATTGGCGCGAACGAATTCGCGAGAAAGCGTAAATCTGTCTGTCCTTTCACGGCTATTCGACTGAACCAATATTGATAAAAAACTTTGACACAATGAAAGCTCATACACTGGTTTAACATAGAACATAAAAAATCCTGCTATTCCCTCGGAAAAAGGATTAATAATTTTAGAGGCAACATAGACGCTTATGTTGGTGCGAATGAAGTCGCTAGAGACAATAGTAAAAATAGTAACAGTAAAAAACGAAAATCGCATCTTTGTTGGTACGTCACTGTGGCTTGAAGCTGCGATATGTACGCGAGACTAAGAGCGATGTCACGTAAATGAGTGAGTCAGTCAGATTGCGGTGCCTGAGGAGGCAAGGTATCGTGTTCGCCAGGGTTTGTGGGTGTCACTCACAGGGGTAGTAAGCGCGGTATCGAGGCACCTCCATACTGGATCACGTCACCCGGGCAACTCGCGCCGCGGCCTCGGCGAGAAAGCCTCGTCAATGGAAAGAGAGGGGTGTTCGGTATCCCTGGCGTTACAGTACCCTCGTCCAGCGAATGATAAGCTCTAAATATATTTAACGCAAATTGACCCGCGACTTAGTTCAATACATATAAAGAAATTCATTTAACGGTTTTGATAATAGGAATTAACTAATAAACAAAAACTTCGTCGATGAAAATAGAGCGATATTCGACGTTACAGTACCATCGTACAGCGAATGCTAACTTCTAAATATATTTAACGCAAATTGACCCGCGATTTAGTTCAATACATATAAAGAAATTTGTTTTAAGGGTTTTGATAATACAAATTAACAAATAAACAGAAAACGTCGTCGATGGAAATAGAGCGATATTCACTAGCATTGACGTTACAGTACCATTGTACAGCGAATGCTAACCTCTAGATATATCTAACGCAAATTGACCCGCGATTTAGTTCAATATATATAAAGAAATTTATTTTAAGGGTTTTGATAATAGGAATTAACAAATAAACATGAAACGTCGTCGATGGAAATAGAGCGAAATTCGCTACCACTGACGTAACAGTACCATCGTACAGCGAATGCTAACCTCTAAATATATTTAACGCAAATTGCTACCGCGGTTCGTTCGATACGCATGAAAAGTTCATTTTAATGGTTTCAACAATACAAACTCGATTAAGGAAAATTTTATATGGACTTTAGAAATAAAAAACTGTGATAGCCTCCGCCAGAAAGCATCGTGAATGAAAAGAGAATCGTGTTCAATTTTCTTAGTTCTAAAAATTTCTGCGCCAGTTACATTCGGGACTTCGTTTTCGAGTAGAGTTTAAAATAATACAAATTATATAATATGCATGGTAATAGAAAGAAGATAAATAGAGTAGAGTATTCACTTTTGTACACACTGGGCTTACATAAAATTCCTAAAAACATGTTAAATTTGCAGAATTAAACATGTTAAATTTGCATTTAACCTTAAATTGAGTTACACTGAATTTAAACCTTTCTATGCTTATACGTAAAGCATATTACAAAGTTGAAGATTACTTTGATTTAAAAACCCTTCCAGCTTCGTACAGGACGACAGATAAAGAAAATGTTTAAAAGATTGACTGCCGAGTTTTTTGCTGGTTCTTCTCGGTAAGAGTAAAATTCCAAACCAGGGGCAGCTTCATCAATCTTATTAAACATGACGACTCGTAGATGCTAGAAAAAGCTTATTTGAATCAAGATTATTTTGATTTTACTTGGAAAATTTATGCTTATATTATGCTAAAGTCTGATAGAGTCAGTCTATTACGCCGTCGTGGCTAATCGGCAAGACAAATATTGATGAAATTTAGCACAATTACAGCGTGCACACTGGGCTTACATAAAAAAATGAAAATCATCACGGTTTTCTTTCAAGAACAGGGAAAAAATAATTGCATTATAGAGTACATAAACGCTTAGATTGGCACGAACCAAGTCGCGGGTACCAAAGTCATTAAATTTATTTTGCTCTTGAAATAATTCGCTTATCTATCACTGGTTAAATGGTGTAATGATGTTTTATCTCGCTCTATCGCGGAACATCGGATCAAGGCACCCGCTTGTATACGCCCATTTTGCAAAATAACCTTTATACGTATTTATATTTGATTTGTGATACCCGTGACTTCACTCGAGTTTAGCGTTAAAATACCCTCAATTAGTAAATTAATATATTTGACAAATTCAAATCAAAATCAATTCAATACTATGTACTTTTCCTGTTTTAGAAGGAAAGACGTGATTTATTTTGATCTTTTATATCAATTCAGTATATTAGCTTCAATTGTGCTAAATCTATATTTCTCCATATTTGTGAAAGACAGACAAATTTACACATTCATAATGTTAGTGTGTAAAAAAGTACTTGTAAGAACACCTATTACCTTAAATATTTAATAATTCAGTGTAAGCAATATGGTCATGCGTTAAGCATATAATTGAAGATATCTTGGACTTGAAAATCCTTTCAGCTTCGAGACTACAGACTATTACTCCTGTCTCATTATGTAAATTAAAGATTTAAAAGATTGACCAACGAGTTGATGCTGGTTCTTCTTGGTAGGAGCAACATTCCGAACCAGTAGCGTCGTTAATCTTATCTGATTTATAACGAACCAAAAGTGCTCGGCGAAAAATTATTTGGATAAAAATTATATTGATTGTCATGTTTTATAAACACAATTTTTTATTTACAATTCATCCACAGCCTGAGCCACAGCAACGAGTGGCCGAACAGCTAGTATATTATATTCGTATTTATAAATGAGGCATAAACTCTGTAATCCTTTTTAAGCAAAAAGCAGAGGTTGGGGGTTTGGCATTTTTGAATTTTTGTATGGTTTTCACCAAAAAATAGTGCAATACTTCCGGATAGTTTAGATAAATAGTACATATCGGTATTATGTAAATTGTGTTGAAGAGATCGAGCGGTTGTTAAAAAATTTGCTTGTTGGAAGCTTTAATCGCGTGCGCTGTGTAATCCAGTAGACATTGGCTAAAGTAATGTACTAGAGAATTGTAGATCTATATGTAGTATATGTAGTACTGCAAAAAAAAGTCCGCGACAGCATATCTCTATCTCACACGGTTAACTCACAGTAACTACTGTTGTGTTCATAATTTCAATTCGGGAAAAAATTTGTAACCCACTGATTTCCACGCGGGCGAAGCCGCTGACACTACTAGTTTATTTATGATTTACGTTTGTCAATGTCAAATGAAACAATTTCCAGATAAAATATCTAGAAAAGTGTATATAAGGTAATTTAATACGACAGTATATGATATATAAACTCCCGCACAAAAAGAAACTCACAATAGACGTAGACATAATGCGTGGCACGCGTCACATCAAAGGTAACCAAGCAGGTGTATTACTACAATCCCTGCATTGCATTGATGATGTCCGTTCAGGTAGATAATCCCGAGGGGCAAACACAATTATCCGTTATTATCATTTTTTTTTAATTCATCCCCATCACAACGAATCATCATTTCTATGCCGTAATAATTCAAATATAAGGTCGAGTTCTATACGGCGGCGAAATTTAATAATAAAGGGTGCATCAGATACCGTATCAGTTTCACAGGTGGGAGATAATCAGATAGACTTGTCAGAGGGTAGTTTGAGATTTGTATTTGGACAGTCCATCAAAGGTTTCGTAAGGAAGCAACTCGCTTTTGATTTCCGTTTATAAGTCTTTAAAGGGTTATTGTTTAAAAGAAAACCTATAATGCGCATACGCAGTGCACGCGAAAACAGTCTCGTGGATTGTGTAAATTGCTTTATTCCATTTTGTTTGGAGAAGCCTCACCTTAAAGAAGCTTTCGGGATAAAGTTGCCACTGATATAATATTTTATTATACCACTGATATTAAGATTGTATTTTATAATACACCTGATATTATAATGTAGACAGCAACATTGTTTAATCTGTGTCTCAATTTATTATTGCTAGCAACACTATAGTTACGCCCAGGGGTATATAAGTGCCTAGGTCATTAATAGAGCTTTCTCTATCCGATCATGTATGCAAGAACCGATCTTTTGGGATCTATGGGTAGGTATGCAAGAACCGATCTTTTGGGATCGGTTCTTGCTTGCGGAAGCTCTGTTAGTTGGTCGATCCACGTGACTCATTTTATTTATTGTGTTGTATGGTTACATACGTGTTCATTTTGTATAATATAAATCCTACTTTGGATCCTAAAAATATTATATAAGGTTGTATAAATGTATCTTATTGATATTTGCGATTATCACACACTATTAGGTAAAGGAAGATGGTGGAAACTTGTATATCTCTAGAGAATTCTTGAGATACATAGATTGACAGAAGGGAACACATCCTTTCTGTTGAAAAAGGAGAGGGGAGACCTACACCCAGCAGTGGGATTGTAACAGGCCGCTACTTAACTTTACTTTACTATAAGTACGTAAGCGGCCTTAACATATAATACATTAATATAATAAAAATAATGAATTGATTTGCTCTATTTTGCAATTAATAATTTATTACAGTATTTATATTCGTGCAATGCGGCTTGCCCGCGTGGAAATCAATGGAACTAATTGAAATTTTGAACATAAAAGTAGTTATTGCGAGTTAACCATAAGAGATAGAGCTGCTGTCGCGAACTTTTTTTGTAGATCTACAATTCTCTAGTATTAATCGTAAAATATCATCGTAAAATGATTGTGTTCTTTAATGTACCTTATACCGCATTATATTAGTTATCTTCAACATTATTTTTCTGTTGTGCTCACTGTCATTATGAAATAATATACCCGCACTAATTTATTAATTAGAATACTTTGTTTTGATTTGTTTTGTTTTATGTGTAAGGTAATAATTTATATGTATTCAGATAAGTAATAGTTTAGAGGAATGTGCAATATTCAGACAAGTCGGCAAGGCTTATGGATATGAAGAAAGTAAACTGTAAAGTGTCGGATGTAATTTGTTTTTAAATAAATAAATAAATAAATAAAATAAATATAAAAAATATTACGATATCTCTCTTGGTTATATCTCTTATGATTAACTCGCAATAACTACTTTTAGTTCAAAATTTCAATTAAGTCCATTGATATCCACGCCGGCAAGCCGCATTGCACGAATATAAATACTGTAATAAATTATTATTGAAAATAGAGCAAATCAATTCATTATTTTTGTAATATTAATGTATTATATGTAAAGGCCGCTTACGTACTTATAGTAAAGTAAAGTAAAGTAGCGGCCTGTTACAATCCCACTGCTGGGAATAGGCCTCCTCTCTACGTTTCTGGAGACAAGGGTTGGAGCTAAGACCTACCATGCTGCTCTAATGCGGATTGGTAGGTTACACATATCTCCAGAATTCTCTACAGATATGCAGCTTTCCTCACATGTTTTCCTTCACCGAAAAGCGTGTGATAAATTTCAATTATCAATTAGACACATGAGTTTTAATAGAAAAACTCATTGGGGCCTGTCCGGATTTGAACTCGTGTTCCCCTCGAAAGAGTTGCACGGTCTCACCGCTGGGCTATCACAGCTTATAGTACGTACTTATATTATACCGTTATTTTTTTGGGTCATGCGTTTTAGAGAACCATATGTAAAAAAGTTAAGTAACGTAACGTCGTATTACTATTCCATTACTGGACGTAGCCCTCCTATCTCTATTTTTGGGAAGGGATTGGAGCTAAGACCCACCACGCTGCTCCAATGCGGATTGGTAGGTTGCACATATCCCTAGATTTCTCTAGAGATAAGCAGGCTTCCTCACGATGTTTTCCATCACCGAAAAGCGTGTGATACATTGCAATTATTAATTAGAAGCATAACTTTCAATAGATAAACTCATCTGTCTGCCTGGGTTTTGAACCCATGATCGTCTCTAATCCCACGGTCTCACCGCTGAGCTGTAACAGCTTCGCACAACCATACATATACATATCATCATTATCATCCTCCAGCACTTATCCCACTCTAAGTGGGGTCGGCACAACATGTAACAAACATGTTGTCACACGATTTGGCTATGTATTTTACGACCGACAGCCTGCCTGACGTCAACTTACCTTAGGTATTTCACGACCCCTCGGTAAGAAAGAGGGTGGTCTATTCTACTCAGCGGGATACCACAAACTTTATATATACATATAAACATGGAAAATAATGGCATGCATACAATACTGGTATTTCCTTTAATATATTTGTAGCAACGAAAAAAGCATAAAGCGTGCAAAAAACAACAAAAACACTTGCTTTCTTGGTCACTCTGGATCTCCGACTTGACCTGCTCCGCAACATGTTCCCGCCACGGGCTGTCGACTATACGGCACGGAAATAAAAAAAAATATGTGCAAAATAAAAAAAAACTACACTAAAGCTACGAACAACATGCCATAATACGGTGTGATTCTATATCTACACTTATTATAAATAAAAGTCCCAAAAAGCTATCCGTCTGTATATGTATGTGTATCTGTATCTCTGTGTGATAGAATTTTTATACTGTTTTTACTAAAAGGTGCAGTAATTCCGAAAAATTTAGGCTACATTACAGTTTTACGTATATTGTGTTGTAGAGGAGAATTAATCGCGTGTGCCGCGTAAACCAACAAAGTTAGTCTAAAGTTGTTAGTAAAACAAAAATTACAAAAAAAAAGTCCGCGACAGCATGTCTCTGTCTCTCATGGTTAACTAACAAAAACTACTTTATTGTTCAGAATTTTAATTAAATACACAGTCTAAAACGCAGGGGAAGCCGCAAGCACAGCTAGTATAATATAAAAGTGGTTTCTGCGATTTCGCGCTTTAACGTTGAAGTACCCTCAAAAACGAAATTTGTATTTTTTCCCTTTCCCCGAAACGAATAGCGAGAACTTTTATCTTATATTTTAATCCAGTATAAAATCTTCAATTTTAGTAAATTTCATAATATAAAAGTGGTTTTCTGCGATTTCTTGCTTAAACGTTGAAGTACCCTCAAAAATGAAATTTGTGTTTTTCTCCCTTTCCCCGAAAAAAATAGCGAGAACTTTTATCTTATATTTTAATCCAGTATAAAATCTTCAACTTTAGTAAATTTCATCGTTAGTAATTTTAGTTTCGTATACAGTTCTAATTTCAGATGATTTTATCAAAACTGATATTAAATTTACTTATTACCGAATATAAAATCATTAATTTTCAATATGGAAACTCTTTTTCAAACTTCGATAATATAAAATTCGATAAATATATAGCGATAATAAACTGTAAAGTGCAGTATTTGCTACTACAGATATTTAATACTAAAAAAAGTATTTATCTAGGTGGAAACAATTATAGCGTGCGATCAAAGTGTGTACTATACATACTTGTGACGATGTATGTGTGCTGAGCTTCTGCCGTGGGGCTGGAGTGTCCCGAACTGTCACCATTCACGTCCACCACAGTGCTGGTTACCTGATGAATGTAGGAAAAGAAACTAAGAAAGAATGAAAAAACTGTAGTGCTGACGTCATAACACCCCATACCCCCGTAGTCATTAAAGATCAAAGGAAAAATAGCATGTGTGGTGTTTACTTGTATTGCATTAATATTGACTAATGTTGCATGAATATAGCACAGGCTTAAACACGCACTAACAAGTAACATAATGTCTGTACACGTACACTCTCACCAAAGGCTCTCGTGTTACTGACGTGTGTGCGTTTAAGACAGTGCACTGTTTCCTTTGTATATTAGTATAAGTGTGAGTTCATGTATGTATTACACGTATATTAATATAAATGGTAAAAATGCACGAATCGAAATTGTATTTCAATTATAAATACTTTAAAATTAATATTTGTTTTTGCGTAATAATGACATTGCTCTTTTTTTTTAAACAGTAATAACAGGCCTCTTCACTACTGGGCACTGCTTGTTAAACAATTACCGATCAATAATGAGAATAAAGAAGGATGCAGCGTGACCCAGAGTCTGAAGAGGAAGAAACTAGTCTTCGCCTCATGGCTGTGTTGCAGCACTTGGTAAGGAAGAAATTAAAATTGAGGAACCAGAAATTATAACAGAACTACTTTGCTATAATCCGCACGGATAAAGCGAATGCAGACAATGCTAATGTGTATGAAGTAGGCAAAATTCACGTACCTTATACATGCAGGACAGGTCACCACATGCAAACGCCTCCACCAGCAACAATGTACACAAGCAACACACAAAACCACCATTCTTTTTGCATGTTCGTAACATTACGAATAAAATAATCTCATTCAGAAAGATAACCATAGACACTATCGAAAGTATATATGGGCTAGACTTTTTGCGTTTTGAAAAAATAAACTTATAGTCAATTTTATGTTTAATTTATTAATATTAATGTTAAAAATTGTAACTATTATATGATAAATATTATTATTGTATAAAATTAATTATAATAACATAAAACGATTTTTATCTGTAGGTTTAATGTAATATTAATTTAATAGTAACTAAAACGTCTTGAGAAAACGCTATGATGTAAAGGGGGGAAAAATGGCGGGATTGTTAGTAACTTATAAAATAGGACCGCTTGCTGTTAGGGCTAGATCATTTTTAGTCGTGTTGTAAGGTGTTACTCTGCCCGAATAAAGTTTAAAAGTGATAGATGTGTAAAAAATGAATAAAAAAGACTGTTGATGAAACTCCGACATATACATAGATCGTTGTTAATTGGTTGATTACAGTGTGTACAGGCTTCATACCTGTTGTATGGCATGCTGCAAGTGTATAGCGTTGGGTAACTCCGGTATGACGATAAGCTCCCGAACACTGTTCGGCGACGCGCCACCCGCAGCCGCGCCCTGCGGACCAACAACATGTCCTTCTCAGCTCGGATAAACTTTTCCCAATTTCTCCATATTAAAGTGGTACCACTAACACAAAATTATACCGCGAGAGTCCTACACGCCTTCAGAAAAAAAAACAGTTAATTCAATGAAGTACTTTAACGCAGGACATAATTTGGCGTTTTGAAAATTAGCTTCATGATGTATAATGTAAATAGCTATTATAATAGCTAATGTGCTGATGACAGCACGCCATTCCAAAATACTTTATGAAAACCTTTTATTTAACTTGCAACGTGAAGATGGAATCTTGCAATTTAATTTTGGCCCACTTCCCGGTTTCCGATTTAACTGATATTTTATGACAAGGCTGATTCTGCTAACAAGATTGGCTCAGACGAGGTAACTGTTAAGAAGCAGTAGGCACATGAAATTTTGTTAAAATATATTTGTTGTAATTAACTTGTTTTTGAACGTAATTCGTAGTCACACGTCATTATGAATGGGAGATAAGAAAAGTCTTAGCCTATTAATGTTGAGAGACCAGTTATACTCACGTCTTATTCTATTGACGAAGATCAGAGCGACCGGGACGTTATAGAAGACGCGCCGCGATAACGCCGCGTAAAGAGCTCATGAATAAGAGCCCCGTATGGGCTTGAAACTAGACGGGCTCATCCGTTAAAATAAGACGTGAGTATAGCCGGTCTCCCAACATTAATAATGAATACCACTCACGATAGTTTAAAGTCTTAGCCTAGATTTGAGGCACAGGCTTTTTTTTAGGGTAATTACTGTATTTTAGTAACCTGCGCGGGCGCTGCAAGCCGCGCCGCCATATCAGGCGAAGCGGGCGGTGAGCACTCTACCAGAACTTCGTCGCCCGCACACTCAAAATCTGCAATGTTAACCATTTTTACACTTTACTATTGAAAACATTAAAATCCCATAATTGCACTGTTAAATATCATTTAAAAGTGTTTTGGTAAAACAATAACTACTTAACAAGTCAACAATTTAGTTATTGCAATAACAACGCAATAGATAGGTGAAGTTGCGACAGGTCTCAGGAATAATATGCGAGTGCCCCTTAAAATTAAGGGGAAAATTTATAATAATGGTCATCAGACCTGTCAAAATGGATCAGAATTTTGGGCAATAAAAGAAAAGGATGAAAGAAAGGTGCATGCAAATGAGATAAGAATGTTAAGGTGGATGGGTGATGTCACAAATTTTGATAGAATACAAAATGAGTATATTAGGGGAAGTCTGAAAGTTGTGTCCATTATAGAAAAGATGAGAAGTGTGATATTAAGTTGGTATGGTCATGTAATGAGGGATGAAAATCATGTGACCAAAAGAGTTTTAAATATGAATGTAGATGCATGTATGACTAGAGGGATGCCGAAAAAAGATGGAGGGACTGAACTTAGAGTGGGATAAGGGTAGATGATGTGAGGTAGGAATGATGATTGAGTTATTGCAATATTGAAAGCTACAGCGCAATAATAGTACTAATATTATTAGCGCTATGTCTTAAATTAATTATATATTTCTGATCTATCATAAACGCCTGTCTGATTTAAGTGCGGATAATAGTTCATGTCGAAATTTTTTTGATAGTTCAGACTTTCTCTAGTCTAGACATCCTTTTATAATGTATAATTAGATTAGTTCTCTATGTTATCTAATCGCAATTTGAAGTCATCCTGTGAGTGTGATCAATCTCTGCATTATATAAAATATATGTAAATCTAATAAGAAAGGCAAAAGAAATTAAAAAAAATGAATTTAAAAAAAAAGAAACAATAGTAGTCAGCTATCATTAATTAATAACAGAATAAATGGAAACTATTATAGCTACTACTAAAGAATTTACATGAACATTATCTAGACACTTCCTAAAGAAGTAATTGTTAAAACGAAAAAAAACGATTGTTCTGATTTATGAAGGACAAATTATCTTTCAATAAAATATTATTATTATCAACTATTATTATATTTAACCATAATTTAACAATTATGTAACTTCTACAAAATATATTTCTTCTTTTAAAATTAAATTTAAAAAATTATAAAATTTACTCTAAGTAAAATTGAAAAAAATAAAATTATAAAGGAAACTATTTAAAAAATATAGCCTACCTATAGATTTCTAGAACAAAAAAAGACAAATAATTAAACAGCACCTACACCTATATAAATAATTATATATAGTAATAAAATTTATTTTTAAGTAATAATTTTATTTAAATTTAAGCACAAATGTATAAAAAACATTAAAAATTAATTATCTTAATAAAACTTTTATTACTGTTCAAATTAGTATGAAACATTATTTGCCTCTATTATATCTTTGAAATAATATAGTATTTTATTATAGTATAGTTAATAGGTTGGCAAAATATTGCATAATACTATCCGAGGTGATAGAGATGTTATTGATCTGTTTCGAGCTCAGTGAGGAGCGTGTCTGGGGAGTGTATCCAGGCAACACCATCCCTCCGCACCTTCGCACACCATCCCACAACTTAATACTCACTCTCAAGGTAAAACACGTTCTCGAAGCCCATCTCAGACATTTTACACAAATTAAATCACTGTATATAAAAATAATACAATAGTGACACAACAGCAACACATTATTATGACTTTACACTGACATTCAGCCTATGTATATTGATCTAATAACTGTTTCTATGGTATTGCAGATAGTGTTGCTTGTATCTTTGTTTTTTTGAATTGTGTACTGTGTTAGCATTGCGATAGTGGAGCGGTGGGGACATGCAGGTGTGTCACAGTTCGTTGAAGCCACCTGCTATTAGTGTGATACGCATGGGTGAACAATTTTACCCCATAGTAGATAATTTGACAATTATATTAGTTTTAAGGTGGGACTGAGATAAAAAACAGAAGCTTTTATTTTATATTTCATTATATTTACTTAAAATGTTTTGCTTTAATAATAAAATTATACCTCCATTGAATAAACTTTTACATAATAACAATATGCTTAATTATGTTGTATTTTATTTATTAAATTTTATGTAAATGTTTATTGAATGATTAAACTGGACTTTTAACTGGAGTTTAAAGTTTTGTGTTTCAGATGTGAATGTGTGCGTCGTGAACGCTCGTACTAGGCACAGGTAACCCTCGTATCCCGGTCATTGTGATTAAATTATATGTATACATGTTCGGTTTTTGTCGTGATAAACTTTGGGAATAGGGGGAACGATTCAGAACGGTGTAGCCATTAGAAGCAAAGCGTCGTATTTTTGAAACGTGCGAAACAAATCTCCGTTTAGAATACGTAAAGTAGATTTGAATCTGCAATTTGATAATGGAAAGAATAAATAAATTTAAGAACCCACCTGCCAGCCATTCTAATCTGTCAAAAACCTCACCACTTCGAATAATGGCATTTCTCACGTTTAATAATACGCACAAACTACGGCTATTAAATGGTTTTTATGGGCAATTAATATTTTGAAAGTTTCATCAAAAATTTTATATAACTGGTAATGTGTTGTTGTAGCTACACCCGTTTCCTAGGCTACGGCTCTGTCCGGGCAAAACCAATTCCAAAAGTCAATCAAAAAAGTATGTAAGAGGGCGCTTATGTAGATATTATGTTTTATTATTGCAACTCGTGTTCATAATCGTCTTTACCGCAAAACAAGTGAATTGCGATATATTAAATTAGTACGTTACTATCTTAAAATTTCAAATTAAGTTAATAAATTGCTCAATAATTAAACGGGGAAACTTTTACAGGTTATTGAAGAATTCCAATTTTTAGAATACCAATTGAATATTTTGAAGTTAAAATAGTTGAAATTGAAATTCAAGTTCGACTTAAATAAAATTCACGTGTACTCTTAATCTCAGGCAACAACCCAAAAGTGTTTATCCCATTTTTGGCCTAATATAATAAACGTCCCAAATGTGAAAAAAATAAATTATACGTACATATACGCGTTGATTTTTCTTAGAATATGTCTAATGAAGGAGTGATGATAGTAAATTGTGAGATGATTAATTGACAAACGAATCATAAGAATATAAAATTGTTTTTTGAAAAAAATAAGTTTCACCTTCTTCTTTACCTACGGAAACTGTTTACGTTTTTTACTGTCGGGACAACAGTGAAACCCTTGTCCCAACAAGGGGAAATGGGTGGAATAGTCCAGTATTGGAGCTGACCACCCGTCCTGTACCGGCAGGCGTCCCCGAAATTAGATAAGATAAGAAACGTACGGAAAAATAAATAATGCAAACATATAACTCAGTACAAGAGTAATAAAAAAAAATATTTTGCTATAATCCGCGATACTATAAATTAATTCTATAAATGATAAAACTCAGTACTATACGAGTTTATAGACGCTTATATTTAATAAATAAAGAATATAAATAAGTTTATTGGTTATTCTTAAAATATCCATTATCTGCCTCATAACATACATCAAGAGGCAAGAAAAAATTATATTTTAAAATGGCAAAAGTCCATAAGTATATGTTCTGTTATTATAAACAACATTGATGTTTTTAACTAGGATTTATGTAAAGTAATACTAATAAATTCAAAAACTAAAAAAAACTACACTAAAATAATTACGAAATGCTCACATGATCGCGATAATATCAAGGGCCGATATATATGAATGCTTACCAATTATCATTAGTAAAAGTTTATAATATCGTAATATAATAAAATTTTGAAGTAAAAGTGTTTTAAAGATACCTTCAATATCATACACAACGAATATACTTCTTTCATTAGCATTAAAAACACTCCTCGAATTGAGTAGACTCATTCTATAAAATATTAACGGCAAAACAATATCAAATGAAATATTAAACTACTTTACTATCTCCTTGGTAATTAATTTTATTTATTTGCGTTTTTACTGGCATTAGCTAAATGACATTACTTAATCATTATATACTTTTACATTAAAAATAAAAAAAAATAGTGGCCAGTTGCATTTCATATAAGTACCAGCCAGTAACCAGTGCCTTAGTTTGTTAAAGAAACAGTAGTTTCCGATCGCTGTATCTTTCGCAACAAAATGAATAAATTTATTTTTTATGTTTGAGGAATTTTCAATCACGGTTCAGTTTAAATCATTGGCTATATGATTTTTACTTACTTAAAGTTTTTTGTCGTTGGTGGTTTCTAGCTGTCAATTTTTCATTTCATCTTTGAAGTTTGAACACAGACAAATAACAAATAAAATGGTTATTTGGTACTAGGGATGAACTTGGGCTAGAAAAATGGATTACCTAATAATCGATTTTCTCTCGTCGAAATAAATAGATTTGTAAACATAGCCATATTTTTCTGACTATTTGAAAAGTTAATTATTTTGTATAAATAATTAATTAGAATAAAGACTAATTAAAGTGGAGTAGTACAAATTAAAATATAATACATGTGCTCTTCTCCAAATTCGATAAAACTGTGTAGCTTGAATATTGGTGTCATCCAACAACGCATATCTTATCTTAAAAAATAAGAAAATAATATTAACAAAAGAGATTTATTAATATAATCGGTTTAAAAAAATGAATTATTATGTTGAAATGTTAAATGAATCGATTATAACAATTATGTAATTGAGTTATATAAATCGATTGGTTTTTTTACAACCCTATTTGATACATAAAATCGAAGTTATCTGGCACAATTGCATTTAATTTAGAGCTATATTTATAAATATTTTTAATATGAATATAACTATTAAACAACTACAGGGAGGTGAATGTTCTGTTGAGGTGAGAGTACTGTTTTTTAATACTAGTTCAATTGCTAAAGTTTTTGCTGTCTTATTCACTTATGTTATTGCAATTTTATGTTATTTCTTGACAATATCTTAACAAATTTTAGGTGTCTCCCACCACGAAAATAATAGATATAAAACAACATATTGCAACAAAGTTAAAGATTCCCATAGAAGAGCAAAAACTACTCCATTTAGGCAGAGCCCTAGGTGATAATCAAACTGTCGATACGTATCCCGCTATCAAAAGTGGCACCAAATTGAATCTGGTGGTTAAAAAACCTGAAGGACTATTGGAAGCAGCAACTAAGTATTTCAAAGAAAATGGGATGGCAGAATTAGAATCCAGGAATGCAGCAAAACAATTAATACAAGTATTAAATGACAAGTTGGATAGGATGTCTTGGGATGATCTTGACAGACTAGCATATAATTGCTTGATTGATGAGTGTGGCCCACTCTCAGAACTGGATACTGAATCAGAAAGCGAAGATGCATTTGGCTTGTGACCCTACATCAAAAGTGTCTGGGAGTTCATAGATAGTTTTTTATAGTTACTGTAAAAATGAATATGAATTTGAAATGTAAGTCATAAATTTCTATGTTGGAATGCCATATTGCTTGTAAGTATCCAAATATTGTGTAAAAAAAATAATCCTTCAAGTGTTAAAATCAAAAAAATGATTGATTTATAAGTTACATATTAACTTTCAAATATTGTTGCTAATACCAGATAGTAATTTGTGGATTTTTATTTGTTCACCTAAGCAAAGACAATAGATCACAATGGTGATGATATTTGTATTAGGTTTGTATTTAAAAAGGTAAGTTGAGAGATGACTTTACAAGAGTGAATGGCAGAGACAAATATTCAACAATTCCACTTACCCCTGAACTACTGTCTATTTTTTTGCAATAGTATTATTCTAATAAAGTTACAATTCTGCCTCTGATCTATGACAGCAGTTTGTGAAAATTGTTATAGGATAATCAGCTTAACTCTATATCTAGTCACCTGATACCTAATCAGTCTAAATGCTAGTGCTAAATAATTTATACTTTTTTCTCTATCAGTGTAGAGAGAAAAAACTTGAATGTATGAAATAACACCAATAATTAATAATAAACTATAATAAAATGTTTTAACATTATAAAGTAAAATATAAATGTCAACATAGATTTTTTGAATTGTAATAATATTAATTAATTAAATTTTTACTTAAACAATTTGAATGTTACTAAATAAAATCATTGTTAAAAAATCTATCTGGTTTTGACTATAAAATAACAAAATTATGGAAATTTACTTAATACAAATCTTATTTCTTATGGTTTATTGTTGCTGCTATGTAATATCCTTAATAGAGATCAGAAAAAGCAACATCTAGATAAGTGTTATCTATCACCAAACAATAGATAACCCAGAATATTTCCGATATACCATTGTTTTATATGAAACTTCAGGTGATTTAACAGTTAAACCCAAAAAAATGCAAATAAAACAAGTTTCCTTCATTCATTAATTTTTATTATCTTATAAAGTTAAATATCGATGGCAAGTTCAATACACATTTAGTCTATTATAGAATTAAATGCAATATTCTTTGTGACACTCAACTCAACGACGTCAAGTTACTAGTATAATGAAGATACATAAACAGACACGACAATTTTTAATACAACCATAAGTGAATATCAATTTATACCTAATGATTTAAAAGTTATCTTAAAAAAATATTTACAATTTTAGTTCATTACCTTACAGTGTCAAAATATATACAAGAAAAAAAAATACAATGAGTTTCAATATAATATTATATCAAAGAGTATTCGCCCAAAAAAAGTGCCGTGTATATTTCGTTCTAAAGTATTCCGTTATAAAAAAAATATCTATAATAGTTGCATAATAAAAAACATGCAACTTTTAAAGAAAATGTTGCTATCATTTAATTTCATAGTTATCATTTTTTAACACGGTACTTTATTTGAACGTTTGATTACATCGGTGATTATTTTTTAATTTATCAAAACGTAATCACAGGCACTTTTCACTTAAAACAATGCCTCTATCCTTTCTATCACAACCTTACAATGAGCTATCAGGCTAATGTCAGTGGAACAAATTTCGATTATCTAACGTTAGTGACTTTGTGTACATACTAATAATGTAAAAAACATGAACCATATTATATACGAATGTATATTCAATGAGGAGTTTTTCAATTGACTTTATCTCGACGGATGGTAATTATTGATGCAATCTGTTGTGTAAACGCAATCAAAGAAAGTTAATTGTCAAATTTTAACAACATAGATCCAGAATGCTTAATCCTTCGTAAATATGGCAACAACATCTTCTAATAGCTTCTAAATAATTTAATTTTTCCCACCTCTAATCCCACCATAGATTCATAGAGATGTACAAGAAAATCACTTTAGTTCCTTGATTTCTGTCTTCGAATTAGGAATTACTAGTTATAGAAGAGTTACCAGAAACACCAAACATTTTATACTACAGATGATAATAATACAGACCCAAGATTACAAAAGTATAATTAAATAATAATAAAATGTATATATTGGTCAACAGTTTAGAAAGTTATTCATAGACAATTAATATACATAGATAAGGTTGCTAGATATTTTTTTGATACACTATTCCGTTTCTTTGATATCAGACTGTAAATAAAATTATGTAGAAAAGTTTTAAGTTGTAAGAATATACTTTTCTTGAGTCCTTATTTTTATGACGTTAAAAAATTATAAAAACGATGGTAGAGATGTTCTTAGGTAGGATGTTCACACCGAAAAATGCAGCGTTGGTAGACCTTATACGGGTCAACTATTTCTAAACGAAGTAAACTTTCATGCTGTAACCCTTGCGCATTAAAATGGTCTTTAAAAAAATACACATATGTAGGTATGTGAACAATCGCGTCTATATCACGTCCTCTTCAAAATAAGAAAAGAAAGAGGACGCGATTAAATTGATCACGTTTTTATATAGATCACCTGGACATTATCAGATGTCACTTTAGTATAACTAAGAGTCTCAAACTGTCACAAAAATACGTTAATATAGTTTTGATTTAACTTGTTTTTACTCTATCAAACAAGGTTGCAATACAGAAATAATTTAAAAAATATTTATTAAATTAATAAACTTCCTGAATATAAGATTTTATACAACCTTATAGCCGAATGATAGTCATTTCGTGAAAAAAAATTTACGACTACACCGTATCATATTTAAATTACATTAAAAAAATACTTAACTTCCTGAAAGAAGTATTATTTAATATATTTAACAATATATAATAATAAAATACTGAATACAGCCATGTAAAATTTTCACAACGCTCGATCGAATTTCGTAACGAAAATGTCATCTACCTTCTAAATAGTTCGATGGCAAAAGATTTAAAGTATTGCAAAAAGATATTTCAATCTAATTCTGAGACAACACCGACTGCAAACGCCTAAAATAATAGATTTAAATGTCAAATCTTCATTGTATAAAAGTATCGCAATCAGGAAGCTGTGAATCCCGTAGGGTCATTATAATAGAGCAGTGGAAGCTAGCTTAAGGCGCTGACCAGAGCCAAATAGGCTGACTTTAAACACGTTTTTAACAAAAGCTATAGGGATGACGATTAAAAGAAAAATATATGTTGATATACATCATATCTCAGAGAGAATGTAAGATTTCAAAACATGATTACGATACTTTTTTTCGATAAAAAAAATTGGTAAATAGATCTCTGATTTTTACTTTGATCGTAAATATCTCTAATATTTATCAACAAAAATTGGTAAAATTAATAAGACTAATAAATCATTATAATATAAAGAGAATGTAAGATTTAAATTTTGGATTAATTAAGATATTTCATTCAAATTAAATATTTTTTAGAAAATAGCAAAACTGAAACGAGTCATCGTCTCGCTTCTCTTTTACATCTACGAATATAGACAGTGATCGCTGAGGCGCGCTGCTATACGGACGTGTGTCGCTCGCTGCCGCCTTTTGTGAATATTCCTTGTTGATAATATGTCTTTTTTTAGGTGTTTAGTTATAGTTTCAGCATACTTAGTTTTATAAGATTAATTAGACATAAGTTTTTTAAATAAATTGTACAAAAAAAGTTTGGATAAAATAGTGTACACCTACAATGGGTGTTAAAAAATTAACTGTGTCGCTACGCCGTCGCAGACATTGTGGGCGTGGCTTATATGCCAAAATCTGAATTTACGCCAGCTCTGTTCAGCGCCTTAATATGTGTACATCGAAAAAAAAGAAATTAAATGAGACTACCTATCAGGCTCTCTTTTTTTAGAAGATGATATTTGGTTGGTTAAAATTGATTTTTTTTATTTTTACTTATTAATTTTATCTATATTATTAATGAAATTGAATGTTGGAAAATTTCAAACTAATTTTCCTTTTGCATTAGAAACGCATAACGTTTTGATTGCGCGTTAAAAATGTTCAAATTACTGTTACGAATATGCAAAATGAGTTCGTAAACTATATGTCATAGAGTTCAAATTCAGTTGACACTAATTCTCAGAAAAATTGGAGTTGTTTACGAATCATGTTCCGTTTCCTCGCTACGACTCGCGAGTAAAAAAGGAAGAACATTCTCGAATGGTTCATTCACTATATAAGCGGTCGCATCGCGTACCTCGGGATTCAGTTTCTGCATAGCGATCGTGAACGAATTAATAAATGTAAGTAAAATTGAAATTAATAGTAACCTGGGCTATATTGTTTAACAACGGACTGCATAGTGATTGTAAGTACTAATTTTGCAATGAAAAGCTGAATAAAGTTGTTTTAACGAGTCACCAGGTATTTTTTTATACAAGTCCACGAACTTCCCTGTACTTAATTATAAACGCGACATCAATATCTGCGCGAATGAGATTAGACAAAGATATTATGTATCTCTCATCTTCCTTCTTGTATTATTTGTTGGAGCCTTGCGTTCTTAGGTATGCCTAAAACTCTATGTATAATAACTCTATGCTCAACCCCCATTCACAGTAGCTTTCCTAACATTTCAATATTCCCTACCAATACTAAATCTAATTTTCTCATAATCACTACAGTTACGTGGTCATTTTTTAAGGAACTATTACTTTTATTGCAACATTTTTTTAAGAAAATAGTTAGGGCGGATTTATTGCTTTATTGGAATACAAGTTAACCTTAAGTTAAGTAATTTTACCAACTGAAAAATTTTATATCCTATACGAATATTTAGTAACTATTGCTCATATTGCTGTAATACGTACTTAATTACTGCATTATGTCATTTATAAACGAGCAGAAAAAAGAGATATAAATAATCTCATAGTTATCCCATATATTTAATAAATTATGGTTAGGAACTTGCGAAAAGAGTTCGTAACGCGTCTGTCATAGAGTTCGGATTGGACGTGGCCAGATTATGAATATGCCTAAAAAGAGTTCGTAAGAACTATGACATAGAGTCCGAATTCGCTTGACACTAATTCTCTAGAACATTCATGTATGAAAGATTTGTTTGCGATCTCCCCAAGGACTCGCGAACGTTCGCGAACATTGTTGTCATCGATATATAAGCAGGCGTATCGTGCGCCTCGACGTTCAGTTTGCGAATAGCGATCAAGAGCGAAATACGAAGCGAAAATAAAAGTGAAATAATAGTGAACTCCGCTTTCTTATTGGGCAACGGGACTGCATATAGACTGTAATTACTAAGTTTGTAGTGAAAAGTGTTTTCAAAGAGTCACCAGGTATTTTCATCCAATCCCCTGTACGTAACACTATTAATAGTCGGAACAATGAAAATGAGATATTTTTCACCAATTAAATATACAACTTTCCATAAATTACGAACAAAAATATGTTTAGACGAATATTCGTAAAAAAGAAAATGACGCGCTGTCAATAAATAAAAGTAAATGTAAATTAAAAATATCAGGACAATTTTTTTTTAAAACGAATGCCATAATATGGATACACCTGTCTCAAGTTGCGTAAAAAAAAAAACAGGTTGCACTCGGGGACTGCAGGCATTAGTGAAAACTTGAATATTAACGTCGTGCAATTTTGATGTTTTGGAATGGTTAACGAATAATTCAGCACGAATTGCTTTAATTATCTGTATAAAAGCACTATAATTTATGTGGTAAAATATATTATTAATTTAATATAATAACATGACATTCATTCAAGCACCCTTCGCCGCTTAAACCAAACAGCAGGCGCATACACTTTAGCTGCGCGCTAAAGAATAAAGGGGAATATTTCCTCTCCTAAGACGTACCGGCGGTCTACTCTGCTTCCGTCTTTCGATCAGGTCACGTGTCCTTACAAGAGTTTACCATCTTTTTACTCACCACAACAAAGTGCACAACGTCAATAAAGAAGTTTTCACTTCGAAAATATAAAAAAACCCTCTAAAAAACATAAGCCAACGGTTAATAACCTAATACTGTATTATTTAACAAAATTGGATCTTTCTAACAGTCTGGATCCTTTTTATGTGTCCTTAGGGTTGTCGACCCCTGGCATAAACTAAAAAACTTTGTTGATATTCCTTGTGATGATATAGAACATAGATATTTGTAGGTAAATATCAGATATCACAAAAATAAACGTAAAGCATAATATGGACATACCAGATCATTCATTCATTGTCATTTAGACGACTTTTGCGGGAGTTATGTCCAATGACGTCATAATGTTACTCGTAGTCGCTGTCTACTGAGGGCTCCGACTCAGAGTCGGAACTATCAGGGTGGTTCTTTGTGATCTCAACGCAGTTGTCGATATCAGTCAGTCTTCTGAGGGACTTACCTGTAATAAAATTATAAACATATACATACTTGTAAACACACACACACGTACAGCTACAACATATGGAACAGGCCAAACACGTATTGACACGTTATGTTTCATATAATTCGGAATTATTATGCCAGGACGATTCTACCACCAGTTCGGAACGCTACTGGCAAGAAACTCAGTGATTATCACGAATATTAACAATTCGAGGTTAGATTTTATTAACACACAACGTAATGTGGGTAGGTGCGTATCTGCCCGATCATCATTAAACGATTCTATAATAATCGCACGAATATGAGAATAGATTCTAATAACAAATAATACTCAATGTAGGTAGGTAGACGCGGGTCTACCGTAACAATATTAGAACGGCACAGTAACACTAATTAGTTTTATAGAAGCAGGCGTTACTTTGCGGAATTCCATATTACAAGCAATATAACAGAACTAACTAACTAAATCGTAATGATTACGATTACGATTTTTGTCGTGGAGCCTATCCTCCTGATGATGCTTCGGTTTCGGGGCGAAACGATCGTCGAGATTGTGGTGGTGGGTGTGTGTGCTGCTTTTGTGTGCGTTGTTGCAGGTGAATTGCGCCTTGGGGTGCATGTGATGGCTTGTCCTGCATGTATAAGGTACGTAGATTTTGCCTGCTTCATACACATTGGCTTTGCATGCATTCACTTAACCCGTGCGGATTATAGCAAAGTAGTTAGTTCTGTTATATTGCTTGTACTAATTAGTTTGTTAACCAAGACAGGTTGTAACACGATCTAAACGCGGGAGCGTTTAATAATCGTACAAGTCTCGTTTACAATGAAACTCCAAGAGAACGGTCTAGCCGCGTAAGCGTAAGCTAATAACCGTAAGAGTCGAGCATTACTACAAGACTGACTTCATGGCGGATGTCATTTCATGTTCATGGCATTTCATGTTTTATAACTAATTTTCGCTCCAAAAGCAATTCCCTTCCTTGTTGTCGGCCACGCGATTATAGTGTTGCTAACTTTTATTCCTAACAATATATATATATACCTTCATCGTATTTTACGACACCTCGGTAAGAAATGAGGGTTATCTATACTACTCACCGCCGTGTTACACAAGGCAGTGTCCTGATATTTCCGATAAATGGGTATTTACTAGGATTTAGTGTCGGCGTGTCATTTTTCTTTTTACGAATATTCGTATAAACATATACTTGTTGAAAGTTGTATATATTGTAAGGGGTAATTACAAGAGGTCGCTGCTATCGTGCGTAATACGAACACAGCCGATGGCGTTGTCAAGGCAAAGCCTAACAACAATAGTAGTTGCCATGGCAACGGAATAACAAGGAGCCATCTTGTGCGATGTGACGCGTGGTTTGGATTATTGTATTAATTGCGAGCAAGGAAGTATTAGTTGAATTATAGATTGACGATTCATTAATACACACTTCTGAACATTCTTTAACAATATATACATAAATATATATATAGTATACTACTATAAATAATATAAACTTGAAAACTATAAAAGTAAAATAATAAGAAGTAACTGTTCCGCACAAACGTGCAGGCGGATGAAACAACCTCCGAGACCTGGGCCCGTCGTCTCAACCTACCTCATGCGGCCGTCAGCTGTATGCGGTCCGGCCTCATGAATCACTGCGTGTATGTGTACGTGTGTGTGTGTGCTTGTATGTACTTGGCCGATTCCCGAAACCGTTGGCTCGCCTCTGCAATCTTCCACGGACACGTAATGTCTGTTTCTCCCGGAGTATACACTTCACTATATCGGTTAAATAACACAACTAACACGCGGTGTGCACACAAACCTTCGTAAGGTCACACGTTATTGAATCGTCCCTATATCGGGGAACAGTAACCCGAACGCGCACTAAAACCCTGGACGGTCGCGTCTTCTCAAACGCTTCACTGATTAAAAGCGTCACTAAATCTGAGAACCACACCCAAAACGCATAATTGCACGTGTGCGTTATACAATAAAGTCGTATACAGGCGCACGCGTCCTGTCTTTATAGTATTCGAAACATAACTAACTACCGGCGTTCGCGTCGGCAATCGGATGCATAAAGGTCGTTGCTCCGGCCGGTCGCGCCGCGTCGCGCGCCTCAATTTGTTCAAAACAGTAACATTATATGAATAAAATGATCTGAACAAATCGTAATAAATAAGCAACCAGACTTACCAGTCAAGGTGGTAAGTAGGCGGGTCTCGTTGGTGGGGGGAGTGTTGATGGCGCCCAACCTTTTTGCCAGTTCGCGTGCGCGCTCCGCTCCTGAAACTAAACGACTAGGGATATGAAAAATAATCTATGTTTATATTAATCGACTATCTTATTATTATAATCGATATTTGTTCATCGATTTTCTTAACATTAAAAATGGATTTAAAAAACTCAATTCTAATAATCAACCTTTTTATCTTCCTTTTTTTTTATAATAAGAAGAAAATAAAAATAAATATCGCTGATAATTGACGTCGCGTCTATTGAATGATGAATTTTAATTAATATAAATGTAAAATCTTTTTAGTTTTAAAAAAGGATATTTTTTTGTTATGTCATAGAATCTTTTATATAAAAATTTATATTGTTAGAGATTACCAGTTACGTTTAATAAAATATTGTAGAATTTCTTGCTGTTTTATCAATACTAGGTGTATAATTCAATATCTCTAACAGCGTCACTATATAGTAAAGTGCTCATAATGCACTGAATTTATTTACTGTGGTTTTTAATGTAATAATTACGGAACTTCACAAGCGTGTATATAAAGTAAAAGTAAAGAAACTGTTACCGTCCCACTACTGGGCATAGACCTCCTCTCTTCTTTTTTATTTGGAGAGAAGGTTTGGAGCTAAGACCTACCACCCTGCCCCAACGCGAAATTGGTAGGTTACACATATCTCTAGAATTCTCTAGAGACATGCAGGTTTCCTCACGATGTTTTCCTTCACCGAAAAGCGTGTGATAAATTGCAATTATCAATTAGATACATAAGTTTAAATAGAAAAACTCATTGGTGACCGGGCTTTGAACCCATGATCGTCTCTAGAGAGTCACACGGTCTCACCGCTGGGCTATCACAGTTGCCATATCGTGTATATGTCAAAAGATAAAAGAATGATTAAAAATACTCATCATTCTCCTGCCCTTATCCCACTCTAAGTGGGGTCGACACAACATGTTACAAACATGTCTATGATTTGTGTATGATTAGGCTACGTATTTTACGACCGGCCGCCTGCCTGAAGTCAACTTACCTTAGTCACCTTGACACCTCGGTAAGAAATGAGGGTGGTTTATTCTACGCAGCCGGATACCACACGGCACTTACCTTAGTCGCCTCTTACGACACCTCGGTAAAAAGGAGGGCGGTTAAAAATGTTTAAAAATATTATAATTAATTAATTAGAGGGCTCACCTCTTGAACCCTCTTGACTGAAGTCTTCCGCCATTGCTTCACGTTCTGTTCTATAGACGCCGCTCACGAGGTCCCATACGAACAGACACTGGAAATATTTAATATACATTTGTTTTAAATATAAATTAACAAATATATGGGACACTCGGACACACGGTCGTTCACAAAGTAAGTAACTTTATATAGTACGCGGCAATAAATAATGCACATCGAGGCTTAGAGAGAAATCGGCTAGATTCTGCTTCAAATTCAAATTCAAATTCAAAATATTCTTTATTCAAGTAAACTTGTAAACAAGTGCTTTTGAATCGTCAACTTTACTGCTGGTTCGGAAAGCTGTTCCTGCCGAGAAGAGCCAGCAAGAAACTCGGCGGTTGCTCTTTTTAAAATATAAATCTTAGAACTAGTTACATTTATTTATTACTGTCTTGTACAGGGTAGAGGTGCACCTATATCCACACATCCTCATCATCTAAGTAACCTTCAACAGTATAGTAGGCTTTCTGTATCAGCTTCTTTTTAACAGTGGTTTTAAACTGCTGTAATGGCATGGCCAAAATTGATTTCAGAATTTTATTATAGCATCTTATACCCAAACCCACAAACGATTTACGTACTTTTGCTAGGCGCAAAGCAGGAGTCGCAAGCTTATGTCGGTTCCTACTTTGTCTATTATATACACTTCACGGTAAGAGCAACATAACATGAGAGCACAGCCGAACCAGTGTAGTTTATTAAATCAAATTGATCTTTGACGATTCAAAAGTGATTGTAAAAAGCCTACTCGAATAAAGATTATTTTGATTTTGATGCCAAATTAGACCAGCAGCTCTACCATGAACTCTTATCAATTGAAGACGTAAACGACGACCGCAAACCGCTTTCTTTTCGTACCATGAAGTGTGAATTGCATTGGGGTCGTAATGTTTGAAAAGGATAACGTTATAATGAACTGCGTACCCAATATAATAATAGTTTTAAGAATACTGATGGGATTGCCACGTTTCTGTAGATCGATAGACGGGGAGAAAGCCAGATGTAAGTCACTTACGTATTTTCGGTAGTAAAGTCATGGTGCATGTGCCAAAACAAAAGAGATTAAAGTGGGACAGAAAGTCTGAAAAATGTATCCTTGTAGGCTATTCCAATGATGTCAAAGGTTACAGAATTTACAACCCAAAGTCTAATGTCATCACTACCAGTCGAGACGTTATAGTATTGGAGCAGGTAGAGAGAAAGAAGTTTCTAGAGGTACAGGAAAGTTGTTTAGATGAGGTGAATATGGTTCCAGTGGGGGAAGAAGATGTGACTCTCCAGGAAGATTCTCTTGGACAATCAGAGAGCCTAAACATAGATGACAGCAGTGAGCTGTATGTACCTTGTGAAAGTGGAACATCAGATAGATCTGGGTCTGATACAACTGACAGTGAAGACTCCATTATACTGAATAATGTCAACATGACAAGTGGTCCTAGGCGTAGACGATCATTGATGTTTGCTGAAGCTCGAACAGATGATTTTTATGGAATCACGAGGAAAAGAACAGCATCAATGATGAACAGATTGCGTGAGAGATTCAACAGTATTCTGAAAATACTTTATGAAAAATTTGATAGCCCATTTATGAAGCACTGGATCCGAAAACATATAATGCATATGTATTCGGAGTGCTTCATAAATAGTCGTTATACTAGAATCTACTTTGAATTTAATTTAATTTGTTATACTAACATAGTCTTTAAGTTCCTATAATTTTTTTTTACTAACAATGGATGTAATATCTGATATCAATAAAAATTATTATTATATGAACTATAGATAACTCTGTCTCTTTTACTCACATCTTAGCACGAATTTCAAACGCTCATTCGGCAACGACTTAAAGTGTGCGTCTTTAAGACGTCATGGTATGAAAAAAAAAACAATTTCGTTTACGTCTTCAATTGAGTCGCAATAAGAGTTCATGGTAGGCCTGCATCTTGGCACAAATGGCTTTTCTCGAGACCGAGGACCCTCTATCTAGAAGAGTGAAGAGATGAGTACCTGAGCGGCGTACTGCCGTCGGTGCTGCAAGCAACCAGCTGAAGGTTCCTCGCAAGCCTCGCAGGCTTCGCCCTCATTAGCCCACAGCCACATCGCACAGAGCTGCACAGAACACACACATAGAACATGTGTTACAGAAATAATTAGGAATAATTAGGGCGTTACAGCTAAGACAAGCACTGACAGACTAAGACTTTACGTCTACCCGCTCCTTTACTTATATTGAGAATAGCCCGCCAAAACTTAGTCGTTATTACACTATTACATAACCTTCTTTATTTGATGCACTATTATGTTGTGTATAATCTATTATAATATTTGAGGAAACCTGCTCATCTCTAAAGAGTTCTAGGGTTATGTGTAACCTACCAATCCGCATTTCAACTGTCGTTCCAACTGTCTACAAAGAGGGGATGCAATAGACCGTGCAAATTGGAAAGCAGCTTAGCAGGAAAGCGGACCCTGGCATAGGCTGGGATAAACGGGATAAAAGTCCCAATATAACTAAATCCTAATCAGAAATAATAAATGTCCTATATTCATTGGTCAGAAGGATAATCGACTGCGACAGGGATGACTGTGCTGGACACGAGTGCTGGGACTCGGTAATGGTAAACTCTTGCGAGTCTTATCTGAATGATGTCAAATTAAAGCAGTTTCCCAGTGGTGAGACCATGCGACTCTTTAGAGACGAACATGGGTTCAAACCCGGGCAGGCATCGCATCAATGACTTTTCTATTAAAATTTATGTGTCTAATTGATATTTGCAATTTTGCACGCTTTTCGGTGAAGGAAAACATCGTGAGGAAACCTGCATATCTCTAGAGAATTCTAGGGATATGTGCAACCTACCAATCCGCATTGCTACCAATACCATTGGAGCAGCGTGGTAGGTTTTAGCTCCAATCCTTCTCTCCAAAAACCGGAGAGATGAGGCCTATTCCCAGCTGTGGGATATTAACAGCCGTTACTTTTGATATTATTTTACAATGCACATCAAAATGTGCATTTTTATCAAACTCTAATCAAAATCAATATATACGAAACATGTTGCTTCGAATATTTCATGTAAATAATCTTTGTCTTACACACTAAATAATTTGGTAGAATAGTCATAAAGTTATCACAATATTATTGCCTTTAATGGGCGACCAATATGCGCGGCGCGTGAAGATTGTATGGAATCCGTCCGTTTTAAAATTAGACATCTGAAATTTTGGACGTACGAGTAACTAGATTAATATATTTTTTTACTATTCAATAATTTTTTTTTACTTAGTAACAAAAAAAATGTGGCAAACCAAATTCCACGCTAGCGAAGCCGCGGGCAAAAGCTAGTAACAGTATGAAAGTAAGGATTCAGTCGGAAACACGATAATAAAGCGCGTCATAGATAAAAGAATAGAAATAGAATCGAGCACTAGATGGAGAAACACATTTCGACAATCAAAGTTGTTTCTCAAATCTTTCGACACAAAGAAAACAAAACAGCTAATGTCTCCCAGCAGAAGAAATGTGGCAATTATAGGCATAACTACTGGGCACTGCCTGTTAAACAGACACTTGTCAATAATGAGAATAAAAGAAGATTCAGCGTGCCCAGAGTGTGGAGAAGAAGAAACGAGTCTCCACCTTATGGCTGAGTGCCCCATGTACTCGCTGGTAAGATGGGAGATATTAGGTAAGGACGAAATTGAAGCTGATGACCTAACAAATATCTCCTTCAGGGATATTATAAGGTTTGTAAAAGTAACAGGTAGGCTAGAGCAGGCGACACTGTCGGGACAACAGTGAAACCCTTGTCCCAACAAGGGGAAATGGGTGGAATAGTCCAGTATTGGAGCTGACCACCCGTCCTGTATCGGCAGGCGTCCCCGAAATCAGATAAGATCAGATAAGATAAGGATTCAGTCAGTAAACTCACTCACCCCGGAGAGACATCCGCTGGATTGGCACACGTCTATAACGTGACAGCCAAAGTCGAAACAGTAGATGAACTTCTTCCCGCGGAGGGTGCACAGCCTCCCGCAGACCTCGTTGCAGAGCAGTTCGGTGTCCAGCGTCCGTTGTTGCGCCCGCAGCGTCAGGGGGGGTTGCGTCCGAAGCCTTTCCCAGGCGCCCGCCCCCACCCCTTGCAACGATTGGCCCACGGCCTGACCGCACAGCGGCAGAGCGACGTGACAACCGGCTATACAATCATCTGTTTAGAGATATTACCCACGTACAATCATCTGTTTAGAAATATTACCCACGTACAATCATCTGTTTAGAAATATTACCCACGTAACATCATCTGTTTAGAAATATTACCCACGTACAATCATCTGTTAAGAAATATTACCCACGTACAATCATCTGTTTAGAAATATTACCCACGTACAATCATCTGTTTAGAAATATTACCCACGTACAATCATGTTTAGAAATATTACCCACGTACAATCATCTGTTTAGAAATATTACCCACGTACAATCATCTGTTTAGAAATATTACCCACGTACAATCATCTGTTTAGAAATATTACCCACGTACCATCATCTGTTTAGAAATATTACCCACGTACAATCATCTGCTTAGAAATATTACCCACGTACAATCATCTGTTTAGAAATATTACCCACGTACAATCATCTGTTTAGAAATATTACCCACGTACAATCATCTGCTTAGAAATATTACGATACCTGCGTCGCGACTCAGTAGAGCAAGCAACTCATTTGTTGGTCTCGCTATTCGCTTCTATAATAAAATTTCTCAATCCATTCTAGACCAGTGTACAGAAAGATTTCAATCAAGTGTAAAAAATATGCTTATACGTAAAGCATATTACAATATTGAAGATTATTTGGATGATAAGAAAGCCTGGATTTGAAAATCCTTTCAGCTTCATACAAGACAGCGGTTTAATAATGTCTAATTGAAAATATTTAAAAGATTGACCGCCGAGTTTCTTGCTGGTTCTTCTCGATGTAAGCAACATTCCGAACCAGTTGTAGCTTCATTAATCATATTGATGCTTGACGATTCAAAAGTGCCTGAAATGGTTTATTTGAATAAAGATTATTTTGATTTGATTTGTAAATAGTAAGAGTTCGTGTATAACGCGTAAACGTTAGTACCGCGAATCAAACTAACATCGAAAACTTCCGTTGTCGTTTGGTTCGCAGAACATGTATGTATATGACCAAACATCTATATACATATATAAGTGTGAATCCTAAAGTATTTAGTAGTATTTAAGCAGATACTGTATCGCGAATTATATCAAAATAATTTTATTATTACTTTTGTATTATGGATCTCCGCAAAGTAACGCCTAATTCTATAAATTATTTAAATGTGAATTGCTGTTCGTTAGTCCCGTTAAAACAAGAGAACCGCTGGACCGATTTGGCTAAAGAAGGCCTTAGAAACAGTGATGGTCCATTATCATTAATTTTAGATGATCATCAATAGGCAATAAAACATCGACGTTTTAAAATAGATTTTTCATTATTTAAAGCATCTATCCGTCTATCTGTCTGTTACGTTTTCACGGCCAATCCGCTGAACCAATATCAATGAAATTTACCGCTATTCACGCTTTTACACCGAGGTTACAAATAGGCTATAGGAAATCCTGTTTTGTTAACAGGAAAATCTGGAGACTGAGAATCTCCATCTATTATTATCTAAAAGATCTCACTGGCACAGACAGAACGCTGCCGGGGGAGGGGTGCTAATCTGTCTACGCCGCTGCATAGATCTGTTTAAAGCTTGTTTATTTTCTTGACTAAACTTTGACTTTTTTTTATTTAAGACATGTTCCATTTACAATTATGTCTTACGGAATATTGTTATGGGGTAAATGCGCGGACATTGAAAAAATTTTTGTGTTACAAAAAAGAGCCATACGTGGCATTTACAATTTAAATTCGCGCGATTCCCTGCGAGAGAAGTTCAAGGAAACGGGTATTCTTACATTGGCTTCACAGTATATTTTTAGTAATTTAATTTTTGTACATATGAATATACATAATTATAAAAGGATTGGCGACGTATATAATAGACAAAGTAGGAACCGACAAAGGCTTTCGGTCCCTACTTTGCGCCTTGCAAAAGTTCTTAATTCGTTTGTGGGTTTGGGTATAAGATTCTATAATAAAATTCCACAATCTACATTAACTTTACCTTTACAGCAGTTTAAAAATACTATTAAAAAAAGGTTAATTCAGAAAGCCTATTATACTATTGAGGATTACCTGGAAGATAAGAATGCGTGGATATAGCTTCTCTTCAACCCTGTACAAGACATTTATAACTCTATGTAACTAGTGATAAGAATTATTGTTGGAAAAGAGCAACCGCCTAGTTTCTTGCTGGTTCTTCTCGGTAGGAACAGCGTTCCGAACCAGCAGTAGATGTTGACGATTCAAAAACACTTGTTTACAAGTTTACTTGAATAAAGAATATTTTGAATTTGAATTGAATTCAACTGTTCTTATACTTCACCAGCGCTTTTCCGCTTAGAACCTGTTTTAAGACGACATAATATGTTTCCGCCTAAAATTTTCAATTACAAAATATTCTAGAACAAAAATTTATGATTAACTCACCTTCAGAATCTGTAATAATGGAAGTAATCTCGTCGTCACTTTCAAGGAAATAACGGGTAAAGAATTTACTACACTTTGAATTTCCACTGTGCACTAAATAGGGATCTTGAGGACTGACCGGACAGTCTGACAACGTCTTGGACGTGTTATCGTGAACCGACACAGTCTTGAGAGAGCCATCGTCCAACATTTCCATCACCCTATACTCCGATTCGCTATTCCTATCCGATTCTAGAGAGGACAGTCCAGGATTTTTCAAATCTAAACTATTTGGCGAAGTAGGTCTGATTTGGTTGTGCGCTCTTAATACAACGCTCTCAACGGGCGGCGATCTCGCCCTTCTAGTTGGACCTTTACTCGTGGAGCCTGTGAAATATTTCCTATTACTCCTTAATACTCTAAAAGGGACGATGTTTTCATTATTGTCTTCACAGAATTCATATTTCTTATCAGCTAAACGTCGTTTCCTAAACATGCTCAGTTTCTCGCACTTAATTTCCGTTTCTTCGACGAACTCATACGCCTTCTCGGCTTTTATCCTATGCGCTTCGTTGAACCTCGACATACTTTCAGCCGGTCTTCGTCTCGGCGATCTTAATGGAGGACTAATCAGAGTTCTTATGGAAGGTGAGGGTCCCTCCCATTCCTCCATTAAATTATGGGATATCGAAGACGCTTGAATAACCAACTCTTGTCCCATGAAATCAGGTAAATGAATCGGTCTGGACATTTGATATGGCTCAATTTCGATCTCGGAGAAGTCCGCTAGAATGTTCTGGACCACATTGTTCTGATATTTAGGCGATTGAAATGCTGCGGATACGTCCGACGCCGGCGTACTCGGATTCGTGTATACGGAATTGATTTCTTCTCTGTCTAAAGAGAATTGCCTTTCCTCGTGAACCTCATTCCTGTCTGGATCTGGTTTAACTAAATCTATTTCCAATATATGTATGAAGTCCGTGTATATAATGATTTGATTTGAGTACGCCAGCTGTACAACTGGCTCGTAAAGGCTAGAATCGAATGAGCAGACAAATTTTGTGTGAATTGCAAAGCTATGCTCCAAGCAACGTTTACTCCAATTTGGGTCTTGGTCATCTGTGGACAAATTTAACTTTATGTACTTACCGTATATTTTTCAATACTCAGTTTAAAAAAACCACTTTAAATGCAAGATTATTCCTGTTTCAGACAAAATAGTCGACCACCTTGTTAAAGCATACTAGCAAATGAGCCTATAATATTGTAGCGTCACAATTATTACACATGTATAAGATGAAATTTGATCTATATCATAGATACAAGAGGTCACAATAAGCTTGCGATACCTGTGTCGCGACTTCGTTGGTCTCGGTATTCGCTTTTTTTTTCCATAGACCAGTCAACAGACAGGTTGAAATTAATTGTAAGAAATATGCTATAAAATTGAAGACTATTTGGATGATAAAATGCCTGGATTTGAAAATCCTTTCAGCGTCATACGAGACAGCGGTTTAATAATGCAAAATTGAAAATGTTTAAAAGATTGATTGCTAGTTCTTCTCGGTAAGAGCAACATTCCGAACCAGTAGTACCTTAATTAATCATGTTGATTTATGACGATTCCAAAGTGCTCGAAAGAGTTTACTTAATTAAAGAATATTTTGATTTGATTTGATTATGTATATAATATTCTCATGTCACAATATTTGTTACCATACTCCACCGAAACGGCTTGATCTATTTTTTATGAAATTTTATATGCACATTCAGTACGTCTGAGAATTTTGAGATTTTGAGAATAGAAAGAATTTCTATAAAAACGTTTGCCGGGTCAGCTACTCGTCAATAAAATTTCCATAGGGTCCTATGGAATTATGGAATTATCTTATGGAATTGACCTGAGCTCAGCTTGTCAACATATGTTAACAAAACAGTTGAAATAAATACTCACAGCTACAACCATTTCATCAGTACTAAAAAAAAACTATCAACAAGGTGTCAGTAAAATTAAGGTATAAAAGTTGATGCATTCATTGGTTGGTTATTCATCAATGTCTAGCAATCTAAATCTGAAGTAGCAAAGACAATTTAAGTACACAGTAATTACTACTGATAAAACTAACAATATAAATGTGATTTGTATTTAACATACCTTCATCTCTGGAAATAGCTAAGCATTTCCTGCAACCCAAGTGAGGTACTCCAATGACACTGAGGTAGGACCGTTCTGAGAGTGAATCTCTAAAACAGTTTGTACCAATTTAACATCTGTATAGATTTATTATATATATGGAGTATTAATTTGACTGGCCCGTTGGCGCTGTGGGTAGTGACCCACAAATTGTTGGTTCTTCAAGCCTGGGTATGTATTTGTGTATTTAAGTATGTATTTAAACTTATATATGTAGTATATCTACCAGTATTATACCAGAGTATTAAGTTGCTTACTTTGGGGACGGATGACAGTGTGTGTAAGTGTCCCATATATTTATTATTATTATAAATGTATGTACCTTGAATTTATGGTCGAGCCACTTAGGTCAAATTTAGCAAATAGAATTTTAACACCTTCTATCGGGTTAGCCCGACCAGTTTCCGCCGCGATAACGTCGTGTAAAGGGCTCATGATTAAGTGCCTGAGATGGGCAAAACTAGTCGGGCTAACCCGATAAAATAAGACGTGAGTATAGCAGGTGTCTACATATTAACTATGAATACTACTCACGATAGTTTTAATTTAAAAAGAATATCATGACCACATGAGCCACTGACTATGTTCCTTAGAAGAATCCAAGAAGCTTTCAAACTCTATGAAGGACTCAGCGTCTACCATGTGGTATCCGGCTGAGTAGAATAGAGCACTCTTTTTTCTTACCGAGGTGTCGTAAATGTGACTAAGGTAAGGTGACCCGCCGTGTGGTATTTGCTTCAGTAGAATGGTACCTCCCTCATTTCTTACCGAGGTGTCGTAAATGCGATTAAAAGAAGTTGACCTACCTAGTGGAATCTGCTTCAGTAAAATACTACTAACCTCATTTTTGATTGAGGTGTCGAAAAGGCGACTAAGGTAAGTTTACGTCAGGCAGGCAGCTAGTCGTAAAATACCTACCCAAATCGTTTACATTTACATGTTGAGCTGGCCCCACTTAGACTGGGGTAAGGGAAGGAGAATGATAATGGTCTCAGAGTGACTAATTCAACATTAAAAAATATAAAAAGCTGATATACTCACGCAATGCCATAAACAACGAGCATGCCAGGATTATGTTTCCATTGTGCCATGGATATAGTAACTTTGCTGTCCACACTGTCTTCACCAAAGAGAGGGACACTATGTACTGGTCGAACAATACGACCTGGCACCCATAATAAGAAGTGAAGTCTACAAAGATATATTGATATTAAGGTTATTAAAATTAAAGATTGAATAATTCCTACTCAATTAAAAATATTACTTTATTATTGGCTAAATAGCCTAAACCACATAAGCGACTTTAATAAAATTTTAGTGTTATGAAACATTTTTGCTGTCATCAACAAATGAATGATTACTGTCATTGAATGACCAGTTTACTGTTTTTTTTCTGCAGACCAGACTTAGTACCAGACTTAGACCCAGTGAACTACAGGCACTGGCAATCTCAATAGCTCAAGGATTGCGGTTTACTCCAGCTACTCAAAAAAAATTGACTAGAGTGACAGAATACTTTTAAAAATATCATATTTGGCAAGTTATAATGTATTAATTTAAATCCAATGAACTCAAAGAGCATTCCATCAAACCTTTCTTTAGGCTTTACCACAATCAAACAAGAAATATATTTTACTTGATTACAACAGATATAAATTTCTTGTTACTTGATATAATAAACTAAGCAATGTAAGCGGTGATAGCTTAGCAGTGTGACTGTGCCACTCTTTCAAGGGGATCACAGGTTCAAGTCCTCGGCAGGCACCAATGAGTTTATCTGTTCAAACTTATGTGTCTGATTGATAATTGCAATTTATCACAAGCTTTTCGCTGAAGGAAAACATATCGTGAGGAAACCTGCATACCCCCAGAGAATTCTGAGGATATGTGTAACGTACCAATCCGCATTCTGCATGGTTGTTCTTAGCTCCTACCCTTTACTTCAAAAACGGAAAGAGGAGGCATATGGCCAACAGTGGAATAGTAACAGGCCATACTTAGTGTTTATATATATTCTCAGTCCAAAATATACATGCTATCATACCATGAGACTATCAGCTAGGTTTATTGATATTGAAAATGATGGAATGTTATACGTACGTAAACTTAGAACTCTCCCTGAAGTAAACTTGAGTGTTACAACTGTAAGTAAAACTCAAGAGATACTGTCCGCATTGTGAGAAACCCATGAATACATGTTCACTTAAGTACTGAATAGGTACAATGTCCATTAAACAAAAACGTAACCGGGGAGGTATCTTGTCGAAAACCTTTTTCGTTTTTTCATTAGGTTTTCTGGAAGTACTACCATAAATCTGAAATTCACAATTTATTTTGCGTTGTTTAACAAGATCACTTTATTAGCACACACTCAACAGGACACTTGAATAAAACTGTATTAAACGAATTCACAATTTCGGGCATTTAATTGAAAGTTTTCTCAGATAAAAAGTTAGAAGTCTTTAATTTACAAAACAAAAATACTAAGCTTAAGAATGTTTGCTTGACAAAATTGCGAGTTAAAATTACCTCTCTATAAAATAACTTATGGACGATGTTGTTATTGATAGATGAGATGTTCGTTGTAGTATTACATTTGGGCTTAGCGTAATCATTTTCGCTACATGAATTTAAATTCTCAGATTCTTCAGCTACAGAAGAATCCATATTCGTTTGTTTGACTGCTGTTTTGACAATTGCAGCAATGCTACCAATAGTTGGAAATATATGATGCCAAGATTTATTTATGAACGCATTTAAATTATTAAATCATAGATTTGATATTTATTATTTGTTAATTATGACTATTGTATAAAGTTTAATCTATGCATCCGAGTTTATAATTTTTGGTTATGTCATGTTTATGTCAAATTTTGTCTTAAGGTAATACGGTAACAACTAACGAGATCTTCATTCAAAAAGTGTAATCAATAGAACGAAAATTTATTAGACAAATTATATCCGAACAGGTATTAAAAATGGAACCTATGGCTTTAGGAAGTCCAACTCATTCTCCATCAGGCAGTCCGAACGGGGGCAAATATCCTGCATACTTGCCATCCTTCTTATTAGGTGAAATAAATCCACCGGCTTTAGTGACGATGTCCCCACGGACTAACAGTTTATCTCCAACGAAGGGTCGAAGCCTTGCTTTTGGTGAGTATTTGGATCTTTGAAACCGTAATTACACCGAAATTTATTCTGGAAGACAAATATTTAATAGTATCTCCATTAGTTGGTTGTAAGGTCCTAAGTAACGAAGTAACATTACGGTTGACAATAGCAAAACTCTATGCAGAGACCATTACTAACTGAATATGTAATAAAAAGTGACATTTGCAGGTTCACCAACAAGTCCCACTCAAACGTCAACACCAGACCAGAAAATGTACAGGCAGAATATGTCCATACACCAGCAGGCCTTTTATAACCAGCAAAATGTATACCCTAATATACCTGCATCAGCAAATGTTTCGTATGCCAATAAAACAAATGGGCCACCAATAGAAGATTTATTTGATACTATAAAGAGTGAACCTTCTGTTAATAAGTCACTTTTTCAAGATAATAGTTACCTAAGCTATGGCAACAATAACTCCTTAGTTCAGAATTCCTATGTGAATAATGTTAATAACCAATCTTTTACAACATGGCAAGATGGCTGCCATGAACAGGAGGAATACTGGGTTACAGTTTTTGGCTTTCCACCAAATGCAGCTAACACTGTTTTAGCTAGATTTAGTAACTGTGGTGCTATATTAGGTAAGCCAATTTTAGTTTTCTTTAAGTCAAATTGGACAATAGACAAGCTTAATGAATACTAGTTTTATGATACTAATAAATTATTTAAATTTCTGTTTTTGTTATTTAGTCATACTATATATCTCATAAACCATTATTACCTGGACTGTGGGTATTTTTTACTTTACTTGTGTAATCTTCACTCCCATATATTTGTAGAGTTCAAGTTGCATATTTATTACCTTATATATATAGTAGAACCGAGGCAAGGCTAATTTTTTAAAAGGTTTAATAATATGAAACAAGAAGGAAATTCCTTAATCTTAATCAATTTAAACAGAAGCTATGTTTTCCACTGTTAGCTTACTTGTATATGTATTGTATATAGTTAACATATGCTAACTTAACATATGTTTATTACATTAAAATATGTCTCAAATACATATTTTACTGTTTTAGTATTGTATTATTTATATAATACAAATAAGACAACAATGTATATTGCAGATAAACAATATCCAACTCCAGGGAACTGGGCACACATTAGATATGCAACTCGAGCAGAGAAAGAGCGAGCTGTTGCCCTTAATGGCAGACAGGTGCTGCCTGGAGTCATGATTGGTGTAGTGGAGTGCAGAGAGCCACCAAGAATGACTGTTAACCAACACAATACCACTTCAGAAAGGTATAAGAACACAATTTATTACTTAATCAAACCAATTATTAATATAAAATTCTGATGTCATAATGTCAGTAACAATACTCCTCAGAAATGGCTTGCCCAAATTTTATAGGCATATTCAGTAGGTTTGAGAATTGGCTACTATCTATTTTTCATACCTCTAAGTGATTTTTTTATTTTTTCATAATGTACACTAGAAATAATTCATATGACAAAACAATGTTTACCTGGTCAGCTAGTAATCATATTATAATCTATCAAATAGGATCAATAATCTAATGAATATTTGAAGGGATAAATAATCTACCTGATTATTTATTAATTGATTTTTCCACTCCAAATCACATACATATCTATTAATTATTCCATTTTTTATAAATGTGTCAGTATAGGTGAAGAAGTCTACTACTAAATTATTGAATAGTTGAAAATTTTATTTTATTAAATTTCAGGCAAACAACTGTAAGATCGTTGTGTCCTACTCCAATTCCTACAGCTCCAGTGCCTCAAAGATCAAGCGGAATCATTTCAAAAGCTTTAGATTATGTTCTAGGCTGGTGACAAAAACTTAACCATAGACTAAAAAAAATTTTTCATATTAATAAAGCCAATAAAGACATTATGGTACTGTAACTAACTTACAACAATGCAGTTGAATAATGAAATAAGAAATCAAGTTATATTTCAAAAATTGTTATTTTTCTTCTAAAATTACATACAAAATCCTTAAAACTAATTTACTGTCCTTCTTGCACTGAATAGTTTATAAAAGACTATTTAGTTAAATCTAAATTTAATATGGGCATGGGCATATGGGATATGGGCAATCCAAAATAACAGGTAAAAAACATATTCCAGACATTTGTACTCGATCTGTAACTTTTTAATAACTGATTAACATTAAAACAAAAGTACTGAAAATAATCTTTAGCTAGTCTGATAAATTTTTGATATAATCTGATTGTTGAAATTGTGGGAGTGAATGTGTGCAGTGCCTGTGTACTGTTGTTTATGATGGCAGGTGGTGCATAATTTTTTACGAATTCGTAATGTATCAGGTATAACAACAGATAGTACACTCTACATTTAGTATTACATATATTTTGTTTTATTACAAATTATTGCAAAATAATATTTTCTGTACTTTTTTATTATCAACCAGTGCAAAGACCTATTTCTATAAATTGATGTTTTAACATTATTATAAGCATCTTTCTGAATTCTACAGAAACCCAAGTGTGATACTACATAATAAAACCTTAGGACTAAGTATAGCCAGCTGTGTTCATAATCTTTAATTTTATCTTTGTCAAATATATTCCATAATTGTCATCAGATATATTTGGTATGTTTTATTATTACTAAATACTTGTATTTTTTACAATTAAATTTATATAATATAATATGATGTAGAAAATTGCTAATATGCAATACAAATTTTGGATGATATTAACCATAGGCTCACACATGTAACTTTTAAATTACAATCTAAATCTTATATTTTTTAAAATTTTACACATTATGTTACAACAAAAACTATGGGTTTTTGAATACATTTTAAACATGGACCCTCTGAAGCATATGAAATGATGTTATTTGAATTGTGCAGGAAAGTTTAAAATGCTAATTTGCCTTTATATTGAATAAAAAATATTTAATAGAAAGACAATGAAAGCTATTTTAATAGTAATTTCATTCATATACTTCTCAGTAATCAGCTATTACAATGTGAATACCAACATTTAAGTACATATTTAACTTTTACATCACAGGTGATGCATTGGCCACTTACTGCTGAAGCCAGAGTGCAATATAAAAGTCACAAAAATTTTATATTAAACTCATACATAAAAGTAATCATTCAGATCGTTCACTCATAAATTTAATAGGCTTGAAACACTTGTATAATATTGATATTACTTTAGATATCTATTTTTAATATGAACAGTAAAAAGTAATATGTGTACAGTGAGTACTTGAGTAAGTATGCTTATAACAATTGTATTAGGATTTGAGAGTCCAACAATTTTTTAAATTTCTGTGAGCAAAACTTATTTGATTACAGGTTTTACCAGCTCCAGCCACCAGAACAGATCTCATTTTGGTTGTTCTATAGTGGCATTTGCAAGGTCTGTCATCTTTGGGTACTTAACATTGTGCTTATCGAGCTCACTTTGTGACCAGAGTATCATTCTCAGAAGACTACATAGCTTTGGATTTGTGTATTCTTGATTTTCCATTTTTAGTATAGCAGCATTGAGTTCACTAGCGATCTGAAATAAATTTACTTGTTGCATTATCTTATTATGTAAAACAGTGACAGTCTGGTTAAAGCAGTGGAAGTAATATACACAACAATTACCTTTTGACTATGAGAAGGCAAAAGTAGGTCAGCAAATGGTGAAGTATGAGGGTCAGGGAATGCCAGTAGGGCAAGAGATCTTTCTAGCTCAGTAAGAGCATTGCGATCATTTGCACCTGCTTCAGCCAATGTTGCACTCGCAAATGCAAGAGCTTCTTCTGCTCTGCCAGCTCGGATCAATTCTAAAAGTTGTAATTGCTAAAACAAATTTATAAATTATAATATGTGATGTGATATAATTTAACTCTGAAAATAATCACTCTAAAAATATGTAACTGTTAAATAAAGCCACTAAGGTTGGTAAAAGAATTTTGATAAACATTATTCTCTACTCTATAATCTAATTGAGTGTTGATTAAAACTTTGAAAGTTCTATTTAATACAATAATTTGACCTTTAAAATAATATTGATGAAAATACAGATATAAAATGGCTTACTTGTAAATGGAAATAAAGATATCTATCATTGTCCAATAACTCTGGATGTAATGCATTGACCATAGAAATAGCTTCAGGTATTCTTCCACTCTGCACAGCCTCTCTAATCATAATACGTTCATCTAATGAGCTACATAATGCTGGCTCCTGCAGACCTGCCTCTTGTTGGAATTTTAGTGCTGCTTCTTTAAAACCCTCTATAAAATATTTTGCAAACATTATATAGTGATTGAAGCAAATGTCTTTGTAATAAAAAATATTTAGATATTTTGAAACTGGCACATTTGAGTTTCCTTTAAGTGCTTCATTTATATTTTTAATTTTTTGTTTATATTGAAGAAATTTGTGTATCTCAGAGGTTTCGGAGGTATGCGTCTTCCAAAAAAAAACAGGCCCTCTGATGCTTGCCCATCCCAGATTTTAGCAAGGGAACCTATCAATTTTGAGCAAAATGATTCTTAATTGTCAAGTAGTTCTGAAATCTGTCATTCTTAATTTTTCTTCTCATTTACAATGCAGAAAATGCTAACGATATCAAGCAGATTTTTAAATCAAGGTCTGTAACCTTTGTTTGGATATACACAAAATTCATGCTAAGTGAAAGACTTAATTGAACTAAGCAATCCCTAGAATTCATGTTTTAGATTAATGATAGAGTTTTATATTACAAGTTATTGAATATATAAAATAATTTACCTGTGACTAAATAATTCATGATCAACATATTCATGTCTGTTCTCGATATTTGTAACTCATCGGATTTGGTGCGATCGTAGTGTTTCCGTTCTGGTTTACTTGTCCCATTATTTGGTGAGGTTTCTAAGCTCATTATCGGATTTATCTGTTTTTGTAAAACAAGATGATAATCAAAATTAGTCTTTTATCGAAATGAAACAAAATTGATTAATAAAAATCAAGGAAAAGTGACAATTACAGACAAATAATCCAAAACAACATTGACATTTGACAACGTTTCTTTAAATCACTAGTCTGACAACAAGAATCATGGATTTTTATTAGGCCTTAAAAGGCTCGATTCCAGCCCATTAAATAAGCTAAAAAAAATGTTTTTTTATTTTTCAGGTCAACTTAAAATGTATCGTTGTATAGCAAAAAAAATAATAAATATACTTTGGTGTAGGTACCAAATAGCCTAAATACCTGCCTATTGAAATATGAGGAATGTTTAAAAGTTTGTAGTTCATAAAATTACAAATTTACACTGAAAATTCAAGCATGACATTTTAAATTAAAACGAAGATAAATAAATTTACGTAACACTAGCTGAATGATTTGCAATATAATGATAATACCTGCCTATTTAATAAATAATAATTATCTATTTTTATCAAAGCATTTAACATTATTGATTGTATTTATAGATTACTAATTGTATTTAAGTGTCCCATACATTTATTACTATTTTTATAATAAATATAGTATAGTGTATTGTAAACTGCATTCTTTCAAACAAAGCAAAGACACGAATACGTTGTTGACCAAAGATTACAATAAACATAATCAAAGAAAAAAAAATTCAAGCAGAATAATATCTTTGAATTTAAACTATCGTGATTGGTATTCATTATTAATGTTGAGAGACCGGCTATACTCACGTCTTATTTTATCGGAGGAGCCCGACTAGTTTAACAAAACCCATACGGGGCTCTTTCATGAGCTCTTTACGCGGCGTAAAAATAATATCATCACATGAATATAACATATAATAATATCATGAATAAACGATCTCCTTCGTCTTTACCATTCTTTATAATAATAGTGAAATATATCGCTTGCTTCAAGCCATAAGGACGTATAAAAAAGGGACGTCTTTTTCATAGTGGTATTAGATTCTACTATTCGTTAGTCTCGTTGAAAAATGATTACTGTGTACAGGTAATTTACGGACTGTAAACTGGCTTGAAGCATTCGATGGTGCACTAGACGAAGAACGGATTTTGGTCATAAAATGAAATAATGAGCTATTCTTGCTCAATTTTATAATTTTTAAATTTTTGTTGCTTTTTATATATTTATAGATATGAATCTGAAATGCGCTGTTATCACGTTCTACAAGTTTATATCTTATAGACCGACTGATATCTTACAGAATGGACCGATTTTAATGAATGTTCAGATAATCTTTAGATTGACGGACCGGATAGTTGATGGCTATAGCAGCACTTATTTTCTTAACTGTGAAGTTGCGAGGGGAGTCAAAACCACTAAGACTAAGTCACAGCAACTCGTGGACAGCTATTATTAAATAAAAATCAATTTTAATGGTGTTTAACTAATTTATTTTCAGTTCTTAAACGCCAATAACCTAGTAATAATGAGCTGCTAATACAATTTAAAAAAGACCTATCCTAATTTTTATTGAATAATTGCTTGGTAACAAATTAATCGTTTATATTCAATAAAAACTTTTAACTAAATTAATGTATAAACAAGCCCAAATACATTTAAAAAAAGTGAACTTTCTGAGTAGTGAAATTATCAGTACAAATAACATTACTAAGAAGAAAAAATAACTTAAAAGTTTAATAAAGCTAATTAACATGTAACTAATAAGTTGTATAAGTGGTTTTCGAGAATATTCCAATACAATAGAATAAGTAAAGGTTAATTTTAGTCAGATTAAAAATTTTCAATGGTGTGGCATTTTTCGATAAATTGTTTTCTACAAAATAGTATAAATGACAAATGAAAATAAAATATATTTAGTATTAAACTACAACTTTATTTCGACAACACTAAAAGTAAACTAAAAATAATTAAACAAGTCAAAATTATGGCTAACTAATTTGCAATCAACGCAAGAGAATGATTTTTAACAGGCACTCTGTGTGAATTTATTATTTGTGTTATTAGATACTAATTCTATCTATAGTCACATTCGATAACTTAATCGGTTAAATTGGTTCTGTCTGATCACCAAACCCATTGTAAATTTGTATTGAAACCATCAAAGCCTCGTCCTAATGTCCATATAACATTTGCTGGGACAAACACAATCTCAGCCTCGTCTTTCCACATTCAGTGGATCCTCTCAGTCTATGAACACAATTATGCAGCAAATCTTAACTAAGCATTATAAGCTAATTTATTTTTATGTGGCATTACATTCAGTGGAACTTAACTTTGTCAATATTGTGCTTTGGGAGGTATAGGAATTGTATAAAACTATTTGTGAAATTTGGTGGCATGTTCGCTTATTAAAAAACCTTTTCTTTCTAATTAATTTCTTATTCTTATGACTCTGTTCTTTTATGTATAGTACTTAAGTTTTATTAATAGTTTGATGTGACTTGAATATGTTTATAAAATCTTGCTGTGGAATTTTTAATGGCGACTAATATTATATTTGTCTTGATAAATAGCCTAATAAATTGCTTGCATAAATTGTCGACATTGATTTAAAATGATACATAAAAAGGGAAACTACAGTTTATGGATTAAAATATGGATGCTTATGTATGGTGGTTGGTCCTGTTATGATATTGAACTTGATACAAAATTTAGGCTTTTTAGACTGTATAAAATTCAGGTTTTACTATCCCACAGTTGGACAAAATCTTCTTTCATTTTTGGACTATTTACAGATATGCAGGTTAACTCAAATTATAAATAATAAATAAATATATGAGACATTTACACACACGGCCATCCATCCCCAAAGTAAGTAACTTAATACTTGTGTTATGGGTGACGGACAACTGGTAGATATACTACATATATAAGTTTAAATACATACTTAAATACAAATACACACCCAGGCTCGAAGAACCAACAAATTGTTTATAGAAAATGTTGGCCCTCGGCGGGAATCGAACCCGCGACCCGCGGAGCTGAAGGTAGGGTCACTACCCACAGCGCCAACAGGCCAGTCAATTATTCTCCTTCATCAAAATGTGTGATAAATAGTACATATAAAATGCATTGAGTTTTTATAACAAACTAATTGATGGCTTCCCAAGGTTTGAACTTATGCACCCTGTTAAAGATGATATGGTTTGAACAGTTTTCGAAAGCCTGTAGAATACTCGATATTCGATTGCATATGTTAATAGCTGGTTAACAAAAAAGCCATATTTAGGGTGTTTCTACTGACATGTAATTACTGTAATAGAAAAGGCCAGGATGGTGTTCTAAACAATTTCAGTTTTACAGGTACAAGCAGCACTTTTTATGAACGAAACATTATTGATAACTTAATTTTTACTATTGAATAAATAAATAATAATTTAACATTTTTAAATGAAGTTAAAAATATCTATGGAATCTTTTTTGTATTTTAAACATCGAAAACTCATTGAAACATTTATCATTTAGAATACTTTATAGAATTAAGATGGTGTAAGAATACAAATTATAACTGATCAATAGATTAAATTAACCTCAAATACCAGATGGGCTCCTCTCAGTATAGTATACTTGATTTATATATACAATTCATTAGAAGCGTGATCTATGGTGAAAAAAATTAATGGTGCAAATGTTAAAAAGATTATAAAAGAGATAGGAAAACCTTTGCTGAGAATCTTAAAAGTTACTGATACCTTTGCATTATTGTTAATATTACTTACATACGAGATTTACTGAAGTGAACATGCCACAAAAAGCCACTATCTATATAACCACTGTTTAACCATAATACTGTATGTGTCATATCAAGCAACACCCTGTATCGACAATAGTTAAATCCCACAATCACAATGTACACATGTAACTGTTAGGATAGTCTACATTATTCCCGCATATAATTTTCACATATACCAAAATATGTTTGTCTTGATATTTTTTGCAGTCAGTTCAACCGCAAACTGGCTCTTTTGTTATTAGGAAAGATCTGAAAAAAAAGAAAGAAATATAATAACAATAAATTTGTTTAAACTTTTAACAAAAAATACTTTGCAGTGTAATTGCAAATGTAATCTAAAGAAATAATCGAAGGACATCTAAAATGCAGATGGGTGTAAAGGGAAACAAATTAGGTGCAAAGGGAAATAAACTGGGTGCAACGGGAATTAAACCGCGTACAAAGAGAATTAAACTGTGTGCAAAGAGAATTAAACTGGGTGCAAAGAGAATTAAACTGGGTGCAAAGAGAATTAAACTGGGTGCAAAGAAAATTAAACTGGGTGCAATGGAGATATCATCTAAATTGGATGGTAATACTCTTCGTCGCAACTTTAATAATTTTAAATAAAATGCCCCCAGCTTATCAAATTGTAAAAAAATATATATGTAGTAAAAAATATAAGACTCTACCGTAGTTGGGTTGAACAACCACCACATTAATAACTCTTGGAGCAAATAACCGAGTACATATTGAAATTATCCTGATATGTATTAAAATATAAGACTCTACCGTAGTTGGGTTGAACAACCACCACATTAATAACTCTTGGAGCAAATAACCGAGTACATATTGAAATTATCCTGATATTAAAATTAAGTAAAAAATAGACTTTAACAAAGCTAAGTCACCAAACTTTATCAAAGTCAGCCTGTATCAGAATTGGATGCAAGCAACTCATCGTGGTGACTTGACAGTATACTTTTATACTTTTATCATATATATACAAGATGTATGTAACCGTTACTTCGTATAGGTTAACTTATCTAAAATCTTAAAATTACGCTTCATTATGCATGTTTTATAAAATTGTGTTGCAGAAGAAAAAAATCTTTTTTTTAACAACCTTTTTAAACAGACTTTATACTATAAATTGTGTTTGTATTTTAAATAACGTAAAATAACTCAGTTCAGTTCAGTTCTTTAATTTATGGCTTCCAGGAGTGTCTTATGACACTATTTACTTCGCCAATGTCACGTAGGATGGAAGAATCACGTTTATAAACTTTTGATCGGTTAAAATTTGTATTGGCCGGTTTAATTTGACACAGTAGAAATAGGCAGAATTTCAAGTTAAACCTTCACCTAAAACAACACAGACAACACAACATATAACACTTATAATACTACATATATAAAGATACGATATATTATTATTTATAATTTGATTTTGTTTTTTTTTATAAATTGATATAAATATTTACAGTATGGACTAAACACAAGAGTTAGTAAAAATTCTACATTTATGGGACGAGGGATTTTATTAGGGATGACATTATACAATGGGAAAAGTAGTTTAGGACATGAGAGTAGGAGATGGGAAACAGTACCTTCATCTAAGCCACATTCACATATGGAATGATCCCTAATCCTGAGCTTAGCTAAATGAACGGGGGTGCAAGCGTGGCCAAGACGTAAGCGAGAGATTGTTGATGTGATCCATCTATCGGCATATCTCAGAAAGAAAAACCATGGACGTCTTGGAATGTCAGTTTGAATTGCGGAATAATATTTGCCCTTAACTAATTTTGATGAATCCCAAAATGTGTTCCATGTTTTTAACATAAAGGTTTTCGCTAGGGCAGACACATCTTGAGATGAATTTTTTAAGTATTCTGATGATCCAAAAGTAGCAGCTGCCTTGGCACATGAATCTGCTATTTCGTTACCAGGAATTCCTGAGTGGCCGGGGATCCAGACTAACCACACAGCGATGCCTTTTTGATGACAAGAGAACAATGACTCCCTTATTTTCAAAATAATAGGGTATCTTGTTTTACTTCTGAAAGGATTTTCCTTAATGGCAAATAAACAGCTAAGTGAGTCAGTAAAAATAACAGTTTGTTCCACGTTATGGGTATCAGCAAACAGGATCGCTTCAAGCAAAGCGATGGCCTCTCCTGTAAATACCGATGTTTGCGGAGGACATTTGAACTGCAATGATATTTTGAATTTAGGAATCCAACAGGCTGCTCCAACAAAGTTTTCCGAAGATAACTTTGATGCATCCGTATAGATTTGTAAAAAGTTTTGCCAGCTTCTAAAAATTATACTATTAAATTTTTGCTTTGTGTCAGGAGCTCCTTTGACCAAACCGATATCTGTGATTACAGGAGGGGTAAATACTAAAGCTTTGAAGGGGATAGTGTACAGAGGGTTAATTTGAAAGGAAAATAGTGGGTACGGTAGATTTGTAAATTTACAAAAACTGTCTAACAAATAGGAAGGTGGGTTACAAGGACGGATAACTTGAGCTAACTGAGACAATCGGGGCCAAAGCGGATGCGATGATAGCTGCAACATTTTGCTGACAAAACGATCAGATAGGAATTGGCGACGGATATGTAATGGAGGGTCAACACATTCTACTTGTAGAGCATTTGTTGGGGTTGACTTCATAGCGCCTAGAATAATTCTAAGACATCTATGCTGGATTTTATTAAGTTTATCTGAAGCAGATTTAATCATTGGGTCTAAAACGTAGGTAGAGAAATCAATGTGACTGCGAACTAAGGCATTGTATAGTAATTTTAAGGAGTAAGGATGGGCACCCCACCATACTCCCGCAACAGCACATAAAACATTTATGCCTTTTTCACACTTTTTAATCAAAAATTCAGTATGGGCAAGTCCGTTTAGTCGGTTGTCAAGAAAAACGCCAAGGAATTTAGCCGTATCCACAAAATGAATATGTTGACCCTCATACAAAAGGTTGATGGGAGGTTGAACTCTTTTTTTACTGAAGATCACTGCTTTACATTTGTCTACTGCCAACGTCAAACCGTGATTACAGAGCCATTGGCCTAAGTAGTAGAGAGCAGAATTAAGGTGATGCGATATCTCCTCTATGGAACTTGAGCTATAATAAAGGGCAATGTCATCAGCGTACTGTAAGATGTTACAAAAGCTACTTACAGACAATTCGAGGTCATGAGTATATATACTGTAAAGTAAAGGACTAAGGATAGAGCCCTGAGGGAGGCCTTTCCAGACAGTTCTGGGGGAAATAGAGAGGGACTGATGTTTAACCAGTACAGTCCTGCTTGATAACAAGTTACATATGTAATGAACCATCTTCGGAGGTAAACTCAGCTGATGCATTTTATGCCTGAGCAACGGAAGAAGAACATTATCATATGCAGACGCGATATCGAGAAAGATACCCACGAGGAACTCCCCCTTGCTAAAGGCTAATCGAATGTCCGTAGTAAGAACGCTGAGACTGTCTGTGGTACTCAAACCCTTACGAAATCCGAATTGGGAAGAAGCCAAAATACCTTTACTCTCTAATACCCATTCCAGGCGATTTTTTATGAGGATTTCGAAGACTTTTAGTAACGTAGATGATAGTGCTATGGGTCTATATGAATTTGGATTCAAAGGGTTTTTACCTGGTTTGATAATAGGAATAATAATTTGACTTTTCCATGTCTCAGGAATGAGACCTGTTTCAAAAAAATGATTATATAAACTAAGAAGACAGTGTTTAGCTTTATTATTCAAATTCATAAGGAAAGAGTAAGGAACACCATCTTCCCCTGGCGTGGAATCCTTTAAGCCGTTTAGAGCCGTCTGAAACTCACAAAACGAAAAAGGGGCATCCATTTCGTCTACAATGGTAGTAGGTGAAGGGCAAGTAAAAGAGTCCACGTGAGGGGCAGTTGGAGGGGCAAGCTTGTCAGCAAAATCTTCAAGCCATTCGGATGGATTATTAGCCACAGGATCGACATATTCTTGAGAACGACGGAATCTCTTGATTTTTGTCCAGACAATTGACGAGGGAGATCTAGGATTAAGGGACTCACAAAAATTGGTCCAGCAAATTTTTTTCTTTTTAGAGACACATCTTTTTATTTTAGCGTTAATTCTTTGGTAATTAATAAAATTTTCATAGGACATGCACTCTGAATAAAGTTTTTCTGCTGCAGCTCTTTGTTTAAACAAATCATTGCATTCCTCATCCCACCAGGGAGAGGGAGGCAACTGATTCTGTTTAAAGAATTTTGAAGGAATGTTAGAATCGGCCGAAAGTAACAGAGATTTAACAAATTGATCATAGTACAACAAAATATTCCCATTAGTTCCAAAATCAGGAAGAGTATCCAACGAATCATCAACAGATTGCGCAAATCCTGACCAATTTGCCTTTAGCAGTTTATATTTTAATAAAGGACTGTTATTCAGTTTTGGGACAGATCTATGGTTGAACGCAAGCACAATTGGAAAATGATCACTTCCATGAGTACTGGACAAGGCTTTCCAGGATGATTGAGAGGCTAAGGGCGGGGACGAAAGTGAGAGATCTACAGCGGATTTTGGGTTCTGAGAGGGATAGACTCTACGAGTTGGAGAGCCATCATTGAGGATGCATAAATTTACATCCTCAAAAATGTCAACCAACGAAGAAGCAAATCCATCGCAGTAATAACACCCCCACATAGTGTGGTGGGTATTAAAGTCACCCATAACTACTACAGGGGAAGGAACAGAAGATAATATAGAATGTAGGTCTGGAATAAGGGACAAGGAAGGATGAGGAACATATATAGAAATAAATGAGATATTTAAGGATCTCACAGCTACAGCATTAATCTGTTGACTGTGAGGGGGGAGAGGTATAGAAGAAAAAGGAAGAGAGTGCCGAATAAAGATGGCACTGCCTGCATACCCATCACACCTGTCATCCCGCAAACAGGAAAAACCTGGAATCCGAAAACGGGAACCAGGCTTAAGCCAAGTTTCCGAGATGGCTAATATAATGGGATTATGCAGGTTAATCAGAGACAAAAGATTTTGTTTTTTATTTTGAAGACTCTGACAGTTCCATTGAAGTAACACTATTGGGTCCATTATTTAGGATCTGAAAAAGTTGGGATAAGTTATGGGCAACGTTGGGCGGTAGGGGAATTTCACTACATGGTCGGAGGATACTCAAAAGGAATTCAGAAAGGGATTCTAGAAGCTTATTTTGTGAAGGAGAAGAGTCATTTTGAATTAAATTGATGGCGCACCCATTAGAGAGAGATGGAGACGGATCAGAAATAATATTTTGATGAGATAGCCTGTTATATCCCTTTGCCAATGGTGCATGTGGACGAGGTGTGTGGAAAACGGTTTTGCGATAAGATTTGGTGGGAGAGGAGGTACTCAAAGGGGTTGAATGATTGTAGGCAGGAGGGCTAAACATTTCCTTTGCAATTTCTGCATAGGATCTGCGGACAGGAGGATAACGAGATGATGCCTCTATATACGGTATATTTTCGTCAGACATCACTAGTTTTATTGAGCATTGTCGCGAAAATTCGGGGCAACTCTTATCAGAAGCAAAATGAGAGCCAGAGCAATGTAGGCAAGTTGATTTCTCTTTAGTTACTTCGCAAGAATCACCACTATGAGATTGAGAACACTTAAAGCATCTGGGCTTGGATCTACATTGTGCTTTGATATGTCCGAATCTGCAACAATTGAGGCATTGTATTGTGGGATATTTATAAGATTCTACAGGAAGGGAAGTGTAGAAGGAATATACTTTGGGCGGGAGCATTTGACCCCTAAAGGTCAAAACTACCGATTGGGTAGGAACCCAGGTGACAGAATCGTCTTTAAAAGTTTTACGATTAAGTCGCCTGGCTTTCAAAACTTGGCCACACCCAGCAGGGAGCTCCAAAGACTCGACTAATTCTCCCATAGACCAGTCCACAGGGACTCCTTTAATTAATCCCATCCGAGTCATATTGTACGTGGGGATAACCGCTTTATATTTAGCAACTCCCAAAAGCTGACAATTTAAAAAGTTATTTGCATCCTGTACGGTTGTGAATTCCACACTAATCTTATTGCGTCCTAAATTTTTGATACCGTCATTAGCAATATTATTAACCTTGTTTTTATGTAGAAACTGACCAAACGTGATAGCACGGATAGTAGTTCCAGCAGATGGATCGGATATTTCCCTAGAGACATGAATTATAAAGGGACCCTTGTCGTCTTCGGAGTAAGCTATAGGGCCTTCAGAGAAAGAAGGATGAGTATAAACAGTTTGGACAGACGGAGAGGCCTGAGTCGGATCAATTATAGTCTTTTTAGTATTAGAATCAATATTAGATACTTCTACGTGACGTTTACGAGCCGATCCACCGGGATCAGGGGGTTTATCAACCTCCATCATAAGATCGGCAACAACAAACACAAAACAAACTTACCACCACCAATTAACTAACAATAAAACACACAAACACTGACTATTTCGTAAATAAAAACAAAAATTATCCGCGCCACGTGTGTCGACCAAAGCCAACGCGAGCGAAGTCTAAAAATCGTAAAATAACTCATTTAGCTAAAGCACTTCTTTTTTAATAAAGGCTGTAAATTTTGTGTAGTTATCTAGGACTAAATTTGATGTCGTAGCGTCGGTCGGTCGTACCACTCTGTATTTTATAAAATTCGGTGGAAAGATAGCCCACGTTAAGAATTTAAATCCCCTTGATACTTACAGCTGGGTACAAGATCCTGATGCATGTGGTGCTCTGCATCCATCCCAAAAGGCATGCACGTACTTGGTGGTGGTTGGCGTTGAACCTGAAAATTGATTTATTCAAATTCATACATATTTAGTATAAAAATATACTCATCTATTCGTTTTAAATATTTGATAAGGCCCGTCAAAGGTTCTGATGGCTAGAACTGGCAAAAAAAACAGGATTTTTTGGTTTTTAAACTTTCGTAATTACGTCCTGGATCTCTGTCAATGAATCTTCGGATAACGAAACAATTGTTGATTTTGTTATAGTGAATGTGTGATGTGTTAGAGCAGTATGGTGGTGGCTCGCGTTTTACGAATCCTGCATGCATTAGACATGAAATGTATAGTACACTTACATTTATTATTTAAAAGACTTATCTATACAAATATATAAAGCTGAAGAGTTTGTTTGATGGATTGATTGATTGTTTGAACGCGATAATCTCAGGTACTACTGGACCTATTTGAAAAATTCTTTTGAGTGTAAGATAGTCCATTAATCGAGGAAGGCTATAGACTATATACCATCACGCTAAGATCAATAGGAGAGGAGCACCAATAAAAAAGATCGCGAAAACGGCAAAATTTAAAGCTTTCCTTGCGTGTTACGTTAACGGTGATAGGTATTGAGAAATCATGTATTACAAAATTGTACCCCTCTACAAGTTCTAAATAAAAGTCCGCGACAGCAATGTCTAGGTTTTGAGGTTAACCCACTTTAACCATAATCTATATAAGTATTACAGTTTTATTCAAATAATGATACTGCAGTTCACGCGAACGAAGTTCCGCTTTAAAGCTAGTCTTTAAATAAAAAATTATAAATTAATACTATCAATATAACTTTTGTTTATATTTATTTATTTTGCTACCAGTTCTCAATAAATGTACAAGGCTTTAATGAAATCCGTCTGTTCAAAGTGGCCGCCGTGTCGTATCCGGCAGAATAGAATAGACCACCCTCCTTTCTTACCGAGGTGTCGTAAAAGGCGACTAAGGTAAGTTGACGTCAGGCAGGCGTCCGGTCGTAAAATACGTAGCCAAATCATATGACAACATGTTTTAACATGTGCCGACCCCACTTACAGCGGGATAAAGCAGGAGAATAATGTCTGTTCAAAGTGAGTGAAAATTGAAAGGAGCTGGTTACATGTGTACAAGCTAAACTAATATGTATATGTATTATGACTTGACTGGCCCGTTGGCGCTGTGGGTAGTGACCCTGCCTACAGCTCCGCGGGTCGCGGGTTCGATTCCCGCCGAGGGCCAACGTTTTCTATAAACAATTTGTTGGTTCTTCGAGCCTGAGTGTGTATTTGTATTTAAGTATGTATTTAAACTTATATACGTATATTTAGCAGTTGTCCTTCACCCATAACACAAGTATTAAGTTACTTACTTTGGGGACGGACGACCGTGTGTGTAAATGTCCCACATATTTATTATTTATTATAAAAAAAAATATATATATATAAGGATGTAAAAAAGCCAGCCGTCTTGTCACTTGAAGAAACAATTATATTAAAAGTAAAGTAACAGCCTGTTATTATGCCCACTGTTGGGAATAGGCCTCCTCTCTCCGTTTCTGGAGAGAAGGGTTGGAGCTAAGACCTACCACGCTGCTCCAATGCGGATTGGTAGGTTACACATATTCCTAGAGAATTCTCTAGAGATATGCAGGTTTCCTCACAATGTTTTCCTTCACCGAAAAGTGTGTGATAAATTGCAATTATCAATTAGACACAAGTTTTTAATAGAAAAACTCATTGGTGCCTGCCCAAGGTTTGAACCTATGTCGTCTCTAGAGAGTCGCACGGTCTCACCACTAGGCTATTATCAGCTACTTGAACAATTATATTGCTAACTACCAATATAACCAATGTACCTGGTCGATGTTGAAGCGGACGAAGGACTGGTACTGTTCGGACAGTTTATTGTTCAGCGCGGTCTCGTACTCCGCCCGCAGCAGCGCCTCCTGTTCGTTGAGCATGCGCTCGCATATGATGCGTACCTGGACATTTATTATCAATATTAGTATATTCAAATTCAAATTCAAAATATTCATTATTCAAATAAACTTGTAAACAAGTGCTTTTGAATCGTCGACTCTATTGCTGGTTCTTAAAGCCGTCCTACCGAGAAGAGCCAGCAAGAAACTCGGTGGAGCTCTTTTAAAAAAGAAGATTCTTAATACTAATTACATTTTGTCATAGCTATCCTGCACAAGGTCAAAGAGCAGCTATATCCACGCATTCTTATCATCAATGTAAGCCTCCACGGTATAATAGGCTTTCTGTATCAGCCTCTTTTTAACAGTATTTTTAAATTGCTGTAATGGCAAAGTTAAAATTGATTGTGGAATTTTGTTATAGAATCTTATACCCAAACCCACAAACGACTTACGTACTCTTACAAGGCGCAAAGCAGGAGCCGCAAGCTTATGTCGGTTCCTACTTTGTCTATTATATACATCGCCAATCTTTTTATAATTATGTATATTTTTATGCACAACAATCAAATTGCTAAAAATATACTGTGAAGCTAACGTAATAATTCAATTCATTCATATTAAAATTCAGAATATTCTTTATTCAAGTAAACTTGTAAACAAGTGCTTTTGAATCGTCAACATCTACTATTTCGGAAAGCTGTTCCTACCGAGAAGAACCAGCAAGAAAGGTGGTTGCTCTTTTCAAACAATAATTCTTATCACTAGTTGCATATAGTTATTAATGTCTTGTACAGGGTTGAAGAGAAGCTATATCCACGCATTCTTAACGTCTATGTAATGTTCAATAGTATAATAGGCTTTCTGAATTAGCCTTTTTTAAATAGTATTTTTAAACTGCTGTAATGGTAAAGTTAAAGTAGATTGTAGAATTTTATTACAGAATCTTATACCCAAACCCACAAACGAATTACGAATCTTTGCAAGGCGCAAAGCAGGAACCGCAAGATTGTGTCGGTTCCTACTTTGTCTATTATATACATCAATAAGCCATGTGGTATCCGGCAGAATAGAATAGACCACCTTCATTTCTAACCGAGATGTGGTAATAGGCGACTAAGGTAAGTAGAATAATGTTTAGAATATATATTCAATTCAAATTCAAAATATTCTTTATTCCAGTAAACTTGTAAACACGTGCTTTTGAATCGTCAAAATCTACCGCTGGTTCGGAAAGCTGTTTAACCCGAGAAGAGCCAACCCACCCAGCACGAAACTAGGTGGTTGCTCTTCTACAATAATATTATAGAGGAAAGATTTGTATGTTTGTTTGTATGTTTGTAATGTTTTCACGCAAAAACTACAGGACCGATTTCAAAAATTCTTTCACCATTGGAAAGCTGCTTCTTCATTGAGCAACATAGCCTATATGACATTTCGAAAAAAAAATAGGGATCCCTTATAAAATTGTCATAAGTTGTGAAAAATTTAGTCGTAAACATCTTTCATCGTGTGCGCTGCGGAAACCATTGAGGATAGAACAATAAATGTTCTACAGTATTATAGAACATATCAATATCCGCACAAAAGTCCGCGACACCATTATAAATATTGTAGTTATACCAATATAACTGCTTTTTTACATTGTAAAAGTTGATAAAATTGCCGACAATAATCAAACCTCATTTTATTCATACCTCTGCATCAATCCTTATCCCATTAAATGATATTTTATTAAATACTGTTTCAATACCGCTAAAATACTTTTTAAATTATTAAAATCTGACATCTCAATCAAAAGATATTAATGATACCCATTTTTTATAATTACATAATGTAATGTAATGTAAATGATTACACTATTGGCTTAATATTTATTAATTTGTCATTATTTCAAGAAGCAATTCTATTCTATGTCTAGGTCATTGAAATATTTTCCCTAACTGCTTTAGTAGAAGGAAACTATGATAAGAGGCTTTGAGTAACAATAGTTCATGTTTAATTAGTTATTCTTTCCCTATCTTTGTTAATATTGAGGTAATTCTAAAAGGAACAACTAATTTTCTTAAACCAATTATGATCATTTCATTAGAGATTGTTTGTTCAATGTGAATTATGATTGTACCTTCATTTTATTGTTTATGTAATTTATAGAATTAGGCGTTACTTTGCGGAGATCCATAATACAAAAGTAATAATAAAATTATTTTGCTATAATCCGCGATACAGTAAATAGAAAATATATATAGTGTTTAATGTATAGACTATCAGTATTTTCATACCCGATACGTGCAGGATTCGTAAAAACACATGCACAAACCTCCACCACTTCCACCACAATACACAAGCACTACACACGTTCACTATCACAAACTCAACAATCGTTTTGCCTCATCTCCTGATGATGCTTCGTACTGATAGGTTACACATATCTCCAGAGTTATCTAGAGATATGCAGGTTTCCTCACGATGTTTTTCTTAACCGAAAAGCGTGTGATAAATTGCAATTATCAATAAGACACAAGTTTTCATAGAAAAACTCATTGGGTGCCTGCCTGAGTTTGAATTCGTGTTCCCCTCGAAAGAGTCACATGGTCTCGCCGCTGGGCTATCACAGCTATGATAATTATAACGACAAAGATTTTGGATATCTCCGTTGATGAAGGAAAACATCCTGAGAAACCCTCCAACCCTGGGGATATGTGTGACCTATCTATCTATATAGTACCTGTTTGAATGTGAAGAGTGCGTTCTCATGAGCTTTCTGCCTGTGCGACGGGCGGTATGGTGGCGAGGAGTCACCTTCGCTGCCGCTCGAGGAGGAGCAAGTGGCCGCGGCGCCCGACGCCATGCGGAGCTGCTTGCGACGTCGTAGCCGTTTGATTTGATCATACAGCCCTTGGACCATTTGCTCTACAATACAGAGAAACGTTATTACAGCTAGTGTTAGTCATGCTTTTGGAGAGTTCTATGTCCAACAATGGATAGAAACAGATTGACTGATGACAATGATAGTCATGTACCAATTTAAACTTGAAATATTCATTGTTCAACTAAACCTATATCACTCCATCTGAAGAATAAAGTTACATTTCCCATGTATAAACTATATATTCTGCAATCTACATAAGACTTATTACTTATCTACAGAAATGTTTCAATTAAGTGTGCGACCTATGATTATATGTAAGGCATATTACACAATTGAAGATTATTTGAATGATAAAGATTCTCGTATTTGAAAGTCCTATCAGCTCCAAACATGCTCCAATAATGTAAATTTAAATGTTTAAAAGATTGGCCGCCGAGTTTCTTGCTGGTTCTTCTCGTTATGAGCAATTTTTCTAACCAGTTTAGCCTATTAAATCTTATTGATCCTTGACAATTCAATAATGCTTGTAAAAGACCTTCTTGAATAAGTATTATTTTTATTTGATTGATTTGATTAAAATATAGGAGATGTAACTTAACTGAACTTACAGCTTTAAGTGAATTACAAAGTAAAAATGCTAAGGGCAAAACATAATTTACAAAGAACCCAAAGAAATTTACAATTCATATAATTTTAGAAAATTATTCAAAGCTCTTATTGAAAGGTGATTAAATTTGCTCACGAAGAGATTGCAGGAAAGACCACTTTGTTTAAGTGCTAATTTATAGTAGTAAAAAAAACTATAAGGAAAAATTTCTTTAAATCAAATAAATCCATAAATTAAAATTTTTAATGGTTCATGATTCTGTTTCTTCATAGATCAAATAAAAACAAGGCAGCAATAACTATATACGAGTATATATTAGAGTTGAGTAGCTCGCGAGCTAAAGACAAGAAAGATATATATCTCTCCGGAAGATATAATCACTCTCTAGCTCGCATGTGTTTCAATTATATCTCTATATCTTTAATCTTAAGAGTCAATTTTCGTGATGAGTTACGGTTTGTTCGGAGTTAGAGTGAAAGAGATGAGCTTATATAGCGATTAACATGTCAGAAAGAGAGACGAATAACTCTTTCAGAGTTAGAGTGAAAGAGATGAGCTTATATAGCAATTTACATGTCAGAAAGAGAGACGAATAACTCTATTGCATATTTGTATTAAAAATGTAAACTACGGTTTTTCGGAACGACAACACGCGCCGGCGTTCAGCTTTTTTGTGCTTTATGTCAAAGACATAAAATGCTTAATTGGATGCAAATGTACCAAAAAACAAATCACTAATTCGCGAACGATTATTTATTTACATTCCATTCTAAGTGGGAAGAAGTCATCCTTACCTGTACATATCAGAAAAGTGTAAATAATAGTGTACATAATAAATAGAAAAGAATAAAAAATAAAGAAAATATGTAGCATAATTTATATAATAAATAAAAAAGTACAATACCGCCTTACTGAGTTCTAAGTCCGGGCTAAAAGAGCCGAAGATATATCGGATATATTTTTAGTCTTATCTGCGTTATACTCTCAAGCCGTACTGAGCTAAAAGAGTTAAAGATATAAAAGAGTGATATATATCCCAAGAGCGAAAAGATATATATCACTCTTTTCTTGTCAGGGATACATTTCGCCCATGTCTAGTATATATTATTGCAGTATCTATTAAATATATTCATAAATTTATTACGTGTCTAAAATTTAAGTTAACATAGCAGTTTCGGTTTCCCTATAAGGCATTTTGCAACCGCAAGCGTATTTTTATTGGGAGTCAGGTAGTTTGAAAACTCGTGCCACAAAAAATACCACACGCCTTAATAGTTTTGAATTGCACCCAGTGGAAAAAATTAAAACTTGCCTGACCGATGCTTCGGTCGCTGCAATGAATTTTGCTTGTCATTTTTTGTGAAATATAAAAAAAATAACAAAGCAACTTACGCCCAACGGTCATTATGAATATTCTGTCTCTTTCTAGCGCGATAAAAATAAAAATTTAGTTAAATTAAAAACAATAGCGATAAAATAAACAGCTGACTTTAATTTATTTGAATATATGACATAGTATTCAAGGATTTATAGCAAAAAGTGCAATCGTTTATTATTTGTTGATGCTAATGTAACAAAAATAAACAAACCTGGGGTCAATTTTGCAGTTGCACTGAAAGTCTCTCCGAATGATGAACATTTTGTTTCAGGCATTCTTATACCAGGACTTGTGCTCGGACTAGCAGCTAGTGGAGCACATCTTCGCCTTTTAACAGGCAATTGTGCCATGGACTCCCAGTCAAAATTTCTTTTAAGAGTAGCACACGCCATTTTCTTTTTACGCCCAACGAACGTCCCTAACTGAATTGATAATAGTTTGTACTTTTCACGAACTTAGCAAATTTAAAAATAATATTACTAAACGTCGAAAAATATCACTAAAATTTAAAAATAGCTATATGCAAATTATTAACTAGAGGGATTTCTATAAATATTTCAGATTATTTTTACGCAACTTCGTTTCGTCCTTTCCAAATACAAAATCAGACTTGAATGACTTTTCTTGTCTGTTTTTAATTTTGACAGCTCGTTGCTGCACTTGCTGAGCAGCAGTCTACCAACAATAAGACAACAAAAATTTTAAAGATAATAAATCGGATTACTACCCTAATACTCTTAGAGGTATATAAACTTCAGAGTTATACCTACTGGCTACTTTGTTAATTTAAAATTTAACTTAACTTAAAATTTAACTTTTCCTTTTATTGTATACCACATGAAAAAACAGGTAAGAAAAGAGAAACATACAACATAACATAATACATTATGGTGTTCGCTGCCTCGCGATCTTCTGAATTACAAAAGTTACTTTAAAAAAATATATTTTAAATAAGCTACGTTCTATTCTTATAACAGAAATAGTTTTCTTAATGAGCTGTATATATTTTTATGTTTAATATTATAGATATATGATTACTTAAACATAACTGTAATCAAAAAATATCGAAAATATTAGTCCGAAATTTCATTTTATACTGGAAAAGACAAACTTTTGACAAGTGGCAATTGACAAAAGGTACATTGGATTATATTTGTTGTTTCAACTTTCAAGTTTAGATATATTGTGAATAGTGAGTCATCTAGGTCTTTAAGACTATCAAAATAGTTTTAAATTTACCGAAACCTCTGCAATTAGATTCCAAACTTATCTAAGTTTTAGTAGGCTTGAAGCCTGTGTTTTTTTATAAAGTTTTCTATAAAACATCAAGCTGGGGAACGAAATGTCTTCGTCTGCTATGGAAAGTATCCTTTACAAGTTTTGGGTATATTTATGCAATCTTTAATATATAAAAGTAAAATATATCTTGTATTAAAAAAGATTATTAAATTATTTATGCGTGTTCAATCTTATTTTTTTTTGTAAATAAATCTATGGTTATACTTTAACAATATAAAAATTTAATAAAAAAAATACAGAATAATAAAGATATTCTAATTCTACAATTTATTTTTGCTATGTATGGTTGTTTTCTGGATGTAGATACGATGGTTTTCATTATAAGATTTTTGTGTCTAAACAATTAATTTGGTGCATTGTATTTCTTAACATGTGGTCAGAGCACTTATTTAATTTAAAATTTGCTGTCAAAGAGTTGGAACGTAACTCAAAAAAATGTGATAAGGAAGAGAAGTTGGAAAAGGAAAAAGCCAAGAAAGCAATACAAAAGGGTAACATGGAGGTGGCAAGAATTCATGCTGAGAATGCAATACGACAGAAGAATCAATCAATTAACTATCTACGCATGTCAGCAAGAGTTGATGCTGTATCAAGTAGAGTTCAAACAGCCCTGACAACTAGAAAGGTGCATATTATTCTTACTCATAGTTTAAATGAAAAGCTGTGATAGCACATCGGTGACATGGTGCTACTCTTTCGAGTGGGTCACAATTTCATATCCCTGGCAGACACAAATGAATTTTTCTAAAAACTTATGTGTATAATTGATAATTGCAATTTTTCATATGTCTTTTTTTAAAGGGAAACATTATGAGCATATCGGCATATCTCTAGAGAATTCTGGGGATATGTGTAATCTACCAATCGGCATTGGAGTTGTGTGGTAGGTGTAAGCTCCAACTCTTCTCTCTAGAAACAGACGGAGGGGGTCTATGCCCAGCCGAGAATTTTGAATGTTGTAAATAATTTTTTTTTGTATGTACCAAGGCAATCTAAATGTATCAACTACACAATAAGCAAAAACATTATAATTAGTGATTAATTTTAATGACTTTAAAGTCATAAACCATTCTTGACGATATAATATTAATGCAGTCACTGCCTTTCATGGAAATTGAGGCCATTTGGTATTATCTTAGTAAAATAAATAATTGAAAAAAAAACATTATCTAGTTAAATATGGGCATTTTAATACTATTGTATAATTTAATTATAGAGTGTAATTGTAATTGGCATTTTTTTACACAAGTTTCTTTATACTATGGATATCTAGCCATTGATTGGGTGAGGCGCACACTTCTCACTTGGCCTGAAGTGGGGTGTGGCTAGAAAATGATCTGGCAGAGAATGTGTTAAAAAATGCACATGTTTTAGCAAAAAAGGAATCCAATATTCAATGAACACTATTACACACTTATATTGTCTATGGTATATGATGTATCTGTCGTGTGTGTACTATGTAGGTGCATTGTGGCATAATATAAATTTAATATTTTGTTTGTTTACTCATAACTAAACTTAACTGTGTACTCATCTTATAAATATATGCCTTTATTTTTAGTTTGATTATAAGAGTTAGATCATATGAATGATGTTTTGAGTATTTTCTCCTTATTTTAGGTCACAAATTCAATGGCAGGTGTTGTCAAAGCAATGGATGCTGCGATGAAGTCTATGAATCTTGAAAAGATATCTACATTGATGGATAAATTTGAGAGCCAGTTTGAGGATCTAGATGTACAGTCATCATATATGGAGAATGCCATGTCGCAGACCACCACCACAACAGTGCCACAGGGTGATGTTGATAATCTACTGCAGCAGGTGGCAGACGAGGCTGGGTATGCTACATACTTTCACATTACCTTTATTGTTGAAATACTGTAGGTATAATGTGTTTAACCCAGTGTTTCCCAACATGCCCACACCTCATAGGGGGAATTTTGATGGTTGAATTAGAGGGAGGGGGGCCTGAAATTTGGACATGTATTTTGCACGAGTTTAACCCTTAAGCTCCAAGTCATTTAAATGTGATGATGTTTACTTCTGTGCCAAAATTAATATGTTTCATATTCAAAATAATTTTTAAGCTGGTTTTGACAAAACAGGTTGGGAAATAGGTTTGGCCTGTTCCTCAAGGAAAAACAGGTTTTTTTTATCCTATATAGCTCAGCTTTAATTTTACCAAATTTCGTCAATATTTCACCAGAAGATTAGCTGTAAAAGAATTACTTACTTTCACATTTGTATATAAATGCGACAGTCTGTCTTTTGCGCCATAAAAATCCCCAAAAAAGTGCATATTTGAGTGTATATTTAAGTTGACGCAAAGTCTTAATTATAAATTGTACTTTATACATAGAGTGCTACAGTCTATATCGCCCTATCTGAAGAACAAAGTCACATCTCCCTTATAGAAGCATAGGAAATGTGACCTTGTACTTCGGATAGGGCGATATCATCACTGCGACTAGTATGCAAGAGTATAATAAGACCGGTAATGCTTTATGGGAGTGAAACCTGGCCAGCGAATATGCTTTATCTACACAAAGCATATTCGCGAACTCCACGCCAAGATGGATGTGCGATGTTACGCGTCGTGACAAAATACGTAACCAGTACATTCGTGAAAGCCTTGGCGTGAGAGGTATTACCGACAAAATTTTTGTCTTCGCTGGTTTGGTCATTTGCTACGACGCCCCCAGAGCTATGTGGGTCACAGGTGCTTCAACATGCCTATTTCCGGCCATAAACCATGTGGCCGACCGATGAAACCTTGGCTTGATATTGTCCAACCTTTCGAGTCAACCATGCGTTCCAACTGTCTACAAAGAGGGGATGCATTGGACCGTGCAAATTGGAAAGCAGCTTAGCAGGAAAGCGGACCCCGGCATAGGCTGGGATAAATGGGATAAAAGTCCCAATATAACCAAATCCTCATCAGAAATAATAAATGTCCTATATTCATTGGTCAGAAGGATAATCGACTGCGACAGTGATGACTGCGCTGGACACGAGTGCTGGGACTCGGTAATGGTAAACTCTTGCGAGTCTTATCTGAATGATGCCAAATTAAGGCAGTTTCCCAGTGGTGAGACCATGCGATTCTTTAGAGACGAACAGGGGTTCAAACCCGGGCAGACATCAATGACTTTTCTATTAAAATTTATGTGTCTAATTGATATTTGCAATTTTGCACGGTTTTCGGTGAAGGAAAACATCGTGAGGAAACCTGCATATCTCTAGAGAATTCTAGGGATATGTGCAACCTACCAATCCGCATTGGAGCAGCGTGGTAGGTCTTAGCTCCAATCCTTCTCTCCAAAAACAGAGAGAGGAGGCCTATTCCCAGCAGTGGGATATTAACGAGCCGTTACTATACTTTTTTTTAAATAATTGGTAATAATTTTCTATTTCTAATTCAGCCTAGAATTGAATATGGAGTTGCCATCTGGCGTGCCCAGTACATCAATAGGGGCAACCACAGTGGTGTCTCAAGAACAGGACGAGCTTACCCAGAGATTGGCGAGATTACGACAGGCTGAATGATAAGATTGTACAGTTTTATCAAAATTGCTATTTAAGTTGATATGTTTAAAACTAACTCGCTGAAATATGATACGTTTTGGTTAGGAGCAATCAATAATTTTTTTTTAATTTAAGTTTATTCATTTCTATATATTACTAGCTGTGCAGCAGTTGTTTTGCCCGCGTAAGCCGTGGTCCGGCTTCACAGGAGGCACCCTTAGGAAGACGTTCCCCGACTTAAGTAGAGCTTCTGCGCTTTACTCTGCATTTCGCAACCTCGGCGATGCTTCTGCGCTCGCCCGTCCCGCCCGGTGACGCTGTAAAAGCCATTAGGGCTAACAGCATACTGTCAGTTCGAAAAAAAAAATTACCCGCGTAGAAATCGGTGTCACAAAATTTTTTCCCAATTTTATATTATAAACGTAAAAGTAGTTATTGTGAGTTAACCATAAGAGATAGAGAGATGCTCTCACGGACTTTTTGTAGTACATTTGTAGATCTACAAGTCTCTAGTACATTACTTTACTGTATTTTTGCTGGTTTAGCGCACGAAAGTAAAGCTGCCAGCAGGTGAGTTTTTTAACACAATTTACATAAAACGTCAATGTACCTAAACTTTCCGGAAATATTGCACTATCCTTTAGTAAAAACCGTACAAAAATTCGTTTAGTATATTTTGCGAAAATCGACCACATACAGACGGACAGCTTTGATTTGTAACATTTATATATTATGCAACAATGAAGATGAATTTCATTCTAGTAAATGTTTAACTGAGTTATGATTAAACTGACTAATTAACTGATTAAAAACTCCAACGTCAGAATTTTCGAAAATTCTGGTTGTACATTTCATATTGCTTATAGGTTATGTAGGGTTTATATAAAATGTTATTGACTGCTTCTAACACTCATTAAAATGGTGATAAAACTATAATGTTCTAAGATGTTATTTTTTTATATAATAAAGCTATTTGGTTTTGTAATGTACATTATAAAAATATTATATTGTAATTAAATATTTAAGATTGTTCACATATTTCGATTTATTCTTTTACTAATGAATATAAGAATCCCTAAGCTGTGATAGCCTAGCGGTGAGACCGTGCGACTCTCTCGAGACGACATAGGTTCAAACCCCGGGCAGGCATCAATGAGTTTTTCTATTAAAACTTATGTGTCTAATTGATAATTGCAATTTATCACACGCTTTTCGGTGAAGGAAAACATCGTGAGGAAACCTGCATATTTCTAGAGAATTCTAGGGATATGTGTAACCTACCAATCCGCATTGGAGCAGCGTGGTAGGTCTCAGCAGTGGACATAGTAACAGGCTGTTACTTTACTTACTTTTATAAGAATCCCTAAGTTGTCGCTTTGACTACTTAATTCAATACTGTATAAGTTACTAGAGACGCTATAAAGTGCTTTTCTTTTATAAAAATTCTGGATAAATTTTAGCACTCGTGGTTATTTCAAAGTCCGCGCCGATCAAAGGCTAGGGTTCAATTTCACGTGTGTGTTTAGTTTAAACATCGATGTGCATAATTTAATCCCGGTTACTATACCTCTTATACAGTAATTTTTACAATTATACAAAATCATACAATAGGTTACTTGTATAACCAATCTAAGTGACGCGCAAATCTGCCTTTATAATCTAAGATACAGGCAATAAAAGGCAACATATTGAAATGCTTTTATTAATAACACAAGAAAACAAGCAAAAATCAATTAATAGTCTAACAGAAACACTTCTTAAACTAAACAAATACTTATAAATAAGGCTGCTTCTGCGAAGTATGACTAAAGGTCATCGCAGAGTCAAGCGGGCGGCCGCACCGGAAACCGCACGGTTTCAAAACGTCCGATCGTTGCAAATTCTTCTGTCCAGTACTTTCTGACTATAAGACCACCAAGTGCCCAGGGTCCTAAAACCCACAGCAACCCCCCACAAGGCCAAAGCATTCGCATATATGAAAAATAGAGCTCCACTTATTCTATAATTCAGTACCTAATAAGGATTAAGCACTTTTCAATGGAGCTTGAATTCTTGTGCCTAAGGCCCCATGCCTTAAGACGGCTCTGCTTGATTCAATTAATTTTTTGCTTAATCAAAAAAACGACAAACCCATGTTATTTAAAACAAATATTTTAATTGTCTTATTAAAGTTTTTAAGTGACCATGTGTTTGTACTGCTTTAGAACTCCAACGGCTTATCGGGTATGTATCTAATTTTCCATACAGGTAGTCTAAAACTTTATTAAAAAAAACAATACTTCGGTAAATATTATAAAGATGGATAAAGATTAGCAAAATCTCTTTTAAATAACCTTCGGGTCATATAAAGCCAACACTCAGGTAGCAAAGTAAAACCTTATAAACCGTCACCCGTTGCAGACTGCCGCTGCACGCAATATGAGCTTTACGTATCCGCACTCAAGAATTTCAAGGTACAGACGCACGCTTGCGATCTGTCGCGATCATCCGCTTCAGTGTGTGATGGCCTTAACATTTGAAGCGATTGACAAGCACTTGAAAATTTTACTGTATTAGATGTTAAGTGAAGGTAGCAGTGATAAGGAAATCTGTAGAAGAATCCAAATGTCCAAAGCAGCGATGACTAAACTCACTAAGATATGGAAAGACCGTAATATATCTCGCCAAACCAAAGTGAGGCTGGTGCGTACATTGGTTTTCTCAATCGGAGCCGAATCCTGGACAATAAGAAAGTCAGAGAGGACTAAAATGCTGGATGCTGCGGATTCCATGGACTGCACACCGAACCAATTTGTCTATTCTGAAGGAGCTCGGTATAAATACTAGACTGTCCGCTGTCTGCTTCCAGCGTATCCTTAAATATTTCGGACACGTTGCTCGCAGAAACTCTGGCAGCCTCGAGAAGCTGACGGTTGTTGGGCAGGTCGACGGGAAAAGACCACGTGGTCGCTCACCCACCCGTCGGTCAGACCAAGTAAAGAAACTTACAGGCCTGCCTATCACCGAAGCTTTAAAGACCGCCGAGGACAGACAAACATGAAAAACCTTAGTGCATGACGTGATCCGCAGTAAAAATTTCATCTAGACACGACCTTCAGCAATGAAGACCTCGACTAAGAAGAAGAAGATGTGAAATGGCCAAACTGTCTTTAATGAAAACTCTTGTATAATTGTGAACGAAGTGATAACAGTATAAAGTTAAACAAAAGTCAATAAAGGTGTTTACAATTATATATATAATACAGGTTTGTAAAAACGTGCAATGGTATATCGACACAGCACTTTGGGATTGATATAGGCGCAGATCACACTGAGCGGTAAATTATAATTGCCAAGATCCCAGTCATTTTAAGTAACAGACGTCGTGAGACAACAATGCAGTTAAAGTAAAGTAAAGTAACAGCCTGTTATTATGCCCACTGCTGGGCTAAGGCCTCCTCTCTCCGTTTTTGGAGAGAAGGATTGGAGCTAAGACCTACCACGCTGCTCCAATGCGGATTGGTAGGTTACACATATGTGTAATCTAGGGATATCCCTAGAGAATTCTCTAGAGATATGCAGGTTTCCTCACGATGTTTTCCTTCACCGAAAAGCGTGTGATAAATTGCAATCATCAATTAGACACATAAGTTTTAATAGAAAAACTCATTGGTGCCTGCCCGGGGTTTGAACCTATGTCGTCTCTAGAGAGTCGCACGATCTCACCATTAGGTTATCACAGCTTGCAATGCAGTTATAACTTACGAATCCACAAATTGCAAAACCTTAATTAATTACATCAATCTATACATACTCGTATAATAAAATCGTAGAGATGTGAATTCTGTACATTTTTAGGAAAAAAAAAAATTTTTTTTTTAAGAAAAAAATTAGTGTTTTCACCTCAAACATGAAACAATAGTTTTCAAAATATTTGTCCGTCTTGTATGTATGTCTTTTCGTTTGCTCCTGCTAATCTTGGAGACCGCTTTTCTGATTTGGATGCTGTTTTCACTAATATGTTATAGAAAGCCCACTCAACATATATTATGTTTTATTTAAATCGGTGGATAGAAAGCCTCACTTTACATACAGTATGTTTTATTTCAATCGGAAGAAAGAACTCGGAAGCGATAAAAGTGCAATAATAGTGAGCTTGGCTAAGTTACTGGACTAAGGACTTGCTCTACGATTTTAAGTACTGTACCTACTGAAAAGTTTTATCCCCCCCCCCCCTACGTAACATCTGTTCCCTTAATAAACTTTAATGATAGGTTTTGGGGAGAAGGATTTCCTTTTTTGTCACCAAAATCTAGCATTGCCTTTAAATGGATACGTAAACACTCTTGTTACGTTCATTTTCAAAATGCCCCCCTTAAGAATCAAATTGTTGCCCCCCCCACTCTTGTTACAAATCTTACAAATGAATACTTTGACTACTAGCGTCTAAACTAGGCCTGTATTCAAGATGCTAGAGTTTTGCAATAATAAAAAGAGGTTTAAGTTTCTGAACGAGTCCCCTTTTTTTGTCAAAATCCACGAACACACGTAAGAATTATTTAAGTGCTAGATCATTAAGTTTGACTTAAAAACCAATAAAGAGGCTGTTAGCGATAAAAAAGGATTTCTAGTATCCTATTGTGGACGTCAAATTTCCCGCTCAGTGTGTATGCGGCCTAACCTTCTTAACTTATTTAAACTACAAGGAACAATAAATCTTTGGTCGTTATTCATCACCGCTTTCGTTCTTGAACGCTATCTGGTAGAAGATCCAGTCCTCCAGGAAGGAGGGCACGAAGGTCTTGCACTTGCTGAAGGTCACTTGAGGCTGCATCTTGATGAGCACTCGCTCGTACTCCTCGAGCGATTCCGGCGACGTTGCGCCATTGCCCTAAATAATTTAAAATACTAGTAGAGATCTTTCATTCTAAAAGTGCACGCCCCTCCAACATAAATTTGATTATAAATCCTACTAATATTATAAATGCGAAAGTTTGTGAGTATGGATGGATGTTTGTTACTCTTTCACGAAAAAACTATTGGACGGATTTGGATGAAACTTTACAGCTATATAGTTTATATATGTTATGCTTATATATATCGGAATAACATATAGGCTACAATTTGTAATGATTTTATGTAATTTAACGATACATTTCAATAAAGTCGGAAAAAAACTGGCCTCTGAGAGCTATCTCGGCGTACGCTGCCTAAACCATTGAAATTACACAAAGATGATGTACCGTATTATTGTTTGTCTTTAATAGTTCTAAATAAAAGTCCGCGACAGCATATATCTATCTTTTATGTGGAAGCCACTATGACCAAAATTGTGAATCATAAATTTAATTAAATTAGTTACTGTGGCAGGCCAAATTCATCGCGAGCGAAGCCGCGGGAAAAAACTAGTATTATATAATATTAATTTTATTTTTCTGCAAACGTTACTTGTAACCCGTGTAACCGGATTGGTTGAAATTGCTCCGCGCACATATAAAATAGTAGTCAATATTTTCTCTCACACATTAAAATAATGTAATTTGGTGGAGGGGCGTGCACTTTTAGAATGAAAGATCTCTAAATATTTATATAATTAGATCACCTAACAAACATCATACCGTCTTGAGTATGCCATGGTTTTTTTTATATTCCCCAGTCTAAGCTACTTAAGTATTAGGCAAAGATGCCTGATACTTTATTTCCGAACGCACTATTTGACGGGTACGAAGAGTTTGTACTATTTTTATTTTTGTACGAATTTCTTTTTCTAGTTTTTTTTTTATACAATTATTTCAAAATCAGAGTTACTATATCGGTAAAGCGATGTTCGAGTTATTTGTAGTCAGGTAGCCCATTCTATTGAAGTTAATGATTTATGACGAATTTTTCGAATTATATAAGAAAAAAAATACTAATTGTTTTGAATAAAATGACTCGCCCGCCGGAGACGCGACCGGCGAAATCAACGACGTTTTATGCATTCGATTGCTGACCGGAGCGACGCGAGCGCCCGACTGCTAGAGACCTTTCAAACACGACAGGAAGAAGCCGCGTGCGCCTTTTCACGGCATTCTATAACGCACACGTGTAATTTTGCGTTTCGGGTGTTATTCTCAGATCTAATGACGCGTTTAGCTAGTGAAGTGTTTGATAAGACGCGACCGTCCACGGTTTTGGTGCGCGTTGAATACTATTCCCCGATATAGGGACGACTCAATAACGTGTGACCTTACGAAGGTTGTGTGCACACCGGGTGTTATTCAGCCGATATAGTGAAGTGTATACTCAGGGAGAAACAGACATTACGTGTCCGTGGAAGAGTGCTGAGGCGAGCCAACTGTTTCAGGAATCGGCCAAGTACATAGAAGCACACACACACACGTGAACATATACACGTAGTGACTCATAAGGCCGGACCACATACAGCTAACGGCCGCATAAGGTAGGTTGAAACGCTGGGGCGTCGGGCCCAGGTCCCGGAGGTTGTTTCATCCGTCCGCACGTTTGCGCCGAACACTAATAATAATGTATAATAATAATAATAACGCTATTTCTATTAAGAATAATACAAAAAAAACTGCCCGAGGAACTTTTCTGAATGTTTACGAGAGTAAAGTAACATCTGTCATGAATTATGCGGTTTTTTTCAGAATATTAAAGGCGCTGCATACTTTAAAAATTGTGGACTTATATTTAGATGTAGCTTAGGATTACAATACATATCCTATGTTATATGGGACATACGATACATAGGACAACTTTAGTCTTCGGATGGGGCTATTTATATAAAAGCAGTTCAAAAACGCTGTTATAAATAGTCTGATTCAGAGAGCCTACTATAATGTTGTGGATTACTTAGTTGATTAGGATGCGTGTTTAGAACTACTCTCCGACTCTGTACAAGACAGCAATAACTAAATGTATTATAACTAGTAATAAGAAATATGTATTGACAAATCAAAAGCACTCATTTACAAGTTTACTCGAATAAATAATAATTTGAATAGCATGGACATGTTATTAAAATTTATCGAATGCAACATCTGTACATAAATTTTGATGTTTTTTGTGGAAGAATCAGCCATTTCCGTAGTACTATGAAAAAGGAACTGTCAGTGGATGTATAATGGATACCTTTAAGCTTTTATTTGTATTCGTATTTGTATTTTTATATTTACTGTTAATTCTTTTTTATTGTGTTCCATTCGAGTAGCTTTTAATGAATATTGCATAGTAACGGCCTGTTACAATCCCACTGCTGGGAATAGGCCTCCTCTCTCCGTTTCTGAAGAGAAGGGTTGGAGCTAAGACCTACCACGCTGCTCCAATGCGGCGTGGTAGGTCTTAGCTGGATTGGTAGGTTACATATATCCCTGGAATTCTGTGGAGATATTCAGGTTTCCTCATGATGTTTTCCTTCACCGAAAAGCGTGTGATACATTGCAATTATCAATTAGACAGAAGTTTTGATAGAAAAACTCACTGGTGCCTGCCCGGGGTTTGAATCCGTGACCACCTCGAAGGATTCGCGCAATTTATATATCGACTGTGAACCGGCAATATCTCCTATCTCAATTTTAAGCCAAATCACTTTTTAACGTCATTAGGTACTACTGCCCATCATTTACCGTATCAACATGTGTTATCTACTAGAAAATCTATATATAAATAAACATATTTAAAGTCAACTGGCTTTTTATTACACAAAAATTATTGCGAATATATAAATAATCACGTTTTCTCTTCTTCCTGAAAAGTTGTCAAAAATAATATAGGACAATTTGCCAGTTCACAGTCGATATATTGCATACCTAGATCATATTTTGGAGTGTTTTTATGTGAAGCTCATCAATCAATTGAACTTGTGAAATTTATTTTTAATAACATACTTTCCTTGATCTTAAATAAAAAAAAATATTCATGAACACAGGACAAAAAAAGTAACTTTATTCCTCGGGCGGGGCGATATGACGAAGTCTCCACTGAATGCATGGCTAAAAGAAATCAAATTTACATGCGCGAGAAAGTTTTCAGTTAGTGATTTATAGAAGCAGGCGTTACTTTGCGGAATTCCATATTACAAGCAATATAACAGAACTAACTACTTTGCTATAATCCGCACGGATTAAGTGAATGCATGCAAAGCCAATGTGTATGAAGCAGCCAAAATCTACGCACCTTATACATGCAGGACAAGCCACCACATGCACCCCAAGGCGCAATTCATCAGCAACAACGCACACAAAAGCAGCACACACACCCACCACCACAATCTCGACGATCGTTTCGCTCCGAAACCGAAGCATCATCAGGAGGATAGGCTCCACGACAAAAATCGTAATGCGCCGCGCTGCCCATACAAGTCGTCTTAAATAGTTCAACTCCCACCAATACCCTCCCCTCCGAACACATGTAGCAAAACGGAATTAGATACATTTACTTGCTCGTTAATTAAGTGACCATTGTTATTTTTTATTATCTCAAGTTGCTCTAACGTATTAAGTCGGAGTCCCTTATCACAAGTGTGGAGAATATGAAATGAATGGTCATTAGGTTTTCAGTTAGCTTGAGTAAGGATAGTTTGCAGTTTTGCTTACTATGGATATCGCTGTTTCTATCTATAATCTATAAAACCAAACTCACATGCGTCATAAACTTCCCAGTGGGCTTCAGGATATCGAAGGCGGCCTTCAGGATGTTGATCATGAACTCCCACAGCTCGCTGCAGCCCGCGTCCGAGATGGGTATGTCGGTCAGATCCCCAAACACGTAGTCCACCTTTCGCTTCTCGTTTGTGAACTTCTTCACTGTCAGCATACAGTCCTCAACAATTATCTAATCAAATCAAATCAAAATATTCTTTATTCAAGTAAACTTGTAAACAAGTGCTTTTGAATCGTCAACTTTACTGCTGGTTCGGAAAGCTGTTCCTACCGAGAAGAACCAGCAAGAAATTAGGCGGTTGCTCTTTTTAAAATATAAATGTTAGAACTAGTTACATTTATTTATTACTGTCTTGTACAGGGTAGAAGTGCACCTATATCCACACATCCTTATCATCTAAGTAATCTTCAACAGTATAGTAGGCTTTCTGTATCAGCCTCTTTTTAACAGTGTTTTTAAACTGCTGTAACGGCATGACCAAAATTGATTTCGGAATTTTATTATAGAATCTTATACCCAAACCCACAAACGATTTACGTACTTTTGCTAGGCGCAAAGCAGGAGTTGCAAGTTTATGTCGGTTCCTACTTTGTCTATTATATACATCACCTATCGTTTTATAATTCTTTATATTTTTATGTACAAAAATTACGTTATTTAAAATATACTGTGAAGCAAATGTTAGAATACCTGTTACCTTAAACTTGTCTCGCAGGGAATCACGCGGACTTAAATTGTAGATGCCACGTATGGCTATTTTTTGTATAATAATAATAATAAAGTTTTATTGGCACCAAAAATAACATTCTGTCTTTGTATAATACACTCTAAATCAGTCAATCTTTCAATAATTCTTATAATAAATTGTAATGATAGGTTTTGGGATGAAGAATTTCCTTTATTTGGCATCCAAATCTAGCATTGCATTTAAATGGAACGAGTAAAACTCTTTGTTAAGTTCATTTCCAAAATACCTCCACGTAACAATTAAATTGTTCCTCCCCTGTGAGCCCTACTTTAGGAAACATTGCTCTGAATCTAGCTTACAAATAAATACATTGAATACAAGCGTCTTAACTAGGCTTATTATTCAAGACCCAGTCTTCTCATAATACAAGTTTTGTTTATACAAAAAGATTATATAATATAAGCAAGTAAATTTATTGATGGTGTAAACGATTTATTTCCTATATTAATATATAAATCATTGCCAAGACTAAGGGCGATAATAACAGTAGACCTAGACGTTTCACAGAAATATACAAAATTAAGTTCACTTCGATACGACTAGAATTAAATTTTGGTACAAAAGTAATAATAAAATTATTTTGCTATAATCCGCGATACAGTAAATAGAAAATATATATAGTGTTAAATGTATAGTGGACTATCCGTATTTTCATACCCGCTACGTGCAGGATTCGTAAAAACACATGCACAAACCTTCACCACTACCACCACAATACACAAGCACTACACACGTTCACTATCACAAACTCAACAATCGTTTAGCCCCGCAACCGAAGCATCATCAGGAGATAGACTTCACGACAGAATCGCAAAGCGTCTTGTCGGATAGTCCACTATACATTTAACACTATATATATTTTCTATTTACTGTATAGCGGATTATAACAAAATAATTTTATTATTACTTTTGTATTATGGATCTCCGCAAAGTAACGCCTAATTCTATAAACTATTTAAATTTTGGTACCTCAAAATTAGGTCCCTTTCTCCTTTCCAAAACGTCCCCACAAATTGACTTGAGGTGTTTGTTGCAGGCCTTCATCACAAGCTCGTCTATTTCTAACATCCACACGTACTTGGGCTTCTCTTTTAGAAGCTCGTACAGTAAAGCACCATCGCCACCACCTACCAAAAGTGGACTTTTTATCGCTCAATGTTGAAGAAATTCTGGCTTTCCAAGACGGGAGGGGTCAGTATTTTAACCCCTTAAACTCTACTCTACGCACATGGGATTTATAAAGACTTTTCTTTCTTCAAAACTAATGAACCGATATATATTTTGGTTAAACTTAAAGGAGAGTTTTATCTCAAATAATATTACTTTTGCGAATTTAAAGTATTTAATGTTTTGTTTCTACTTTCCTTCTAAGTTCTATAAGTTTTCGATAGATGTCAGTATAAGTGTAAAGGGTTTTTTTCACGACTTTGATAAGTCAAGTTTGTAAATTAAAGAAATAGGTTCTATGTTAAGTTATATCTATATGACGATACGCGATATGGTTCTTATGAAAGCAAAAATGTTTTAAGTTTAGTGGAAATTAGGAAAATTCTCTCACTTAAATAGTTAAAACAGGACGTGTGTTGGGTCAGCTAGTCATTCAATAAAATTAAATGTTTAACTGAGCGACCGATATGTTAATGCATCTAGCTTACTCCGGGTCAATGTCATCTAACAACTGCGGGTCCAAAAACTAAAAATATGGCGGATTGAGTTCTAGTCTATAGATCACTTTTTCTATATTTAATTCGACAATGCTATTGCGAAAAAGACTACGTTCTTCCGTCATTCCGTCATGCACACACATACGCATGTCGCGTTTACATATCGCGGACTTCAAGCCATAGAGATGTATCAACAAAAATAGGATTTTTATGTATTACTGCATGTGAACAATTTGTTGGTTCTTCGAGTCTGGGCGTATATTTCAAGCAATATAACAGAACTAACTACTTTGCTATAATCCGCACGGGTTAAGTGAATGCATGCAAAGCCAATGTGTATTTTGTCTATAATAAGCCGTAATTTTGTCTATAATATTAGTATAGAAGAATCAAACACAACAGTCTGAAATAAAAAAAGGCAGTCTCTACATACCTAGGATGACAATTTCTTTTCCCTCATAACTTTCTTTTCCCCTTTGCATCAACGTTTCTGTATAAACAAGGTCAGCCTCTGAAATATCTGTAAACAATCAATTTTACACCAATAAATATCACGGCTGCGCCACTGATAGGAGATACAATAATAACAAACTGTAGTTTATTTTAAAGGTTTTATTTTTTGTATTTACCACACACGAACTCTTCATTTCGGCTAAACGATTGTTGAGATTGTGTTACTGAATGTGTGAAGTGCTACTGTAGTATAATGGTATTTTTTTAGTGGATGTGGTTCACATGTATCTATACTAATATTATTCAAATTCAAAATATTCTTTATTCAAGGAAACTTGTTAACAAGTGCTTTTGAATCGTCAACAACTACTGCTGGTTCGGAAAGCTGTTCCTACCGAGAAGAACCAAGAAACTCGGTGGTTGCTCTTTTCAAACAATAATTCTTATCACTAGTTACATAGAGTTATTAATGTCTTGTACAGGATTGAAGAGAAGCTATATCCACGCATTCTGATTCTTTAATAGTATAATAGGCTTTCTTTAATAGTATTTTTAAACTGCTGTAATGGTATAGTTAAAGTAGATTTGTGGAATTTTATTATAGAATCTTATACCTAAACACACAAACGAATTACGAACTTTTGCAAGGCGCAAAGCAGGAACCGCAAGCTTATGTCGGTTCCTACTTTGTCTATTATATACATCGCCAATCTTTTTATAATTATTTATATTCATATGTACAAAAATTAAATTACTAAAAATATACTGTGAAGCTAATGTAAGAATACCTGTTTCCTTGAACTTCTCTCGCAGGGAATCGCGATTAAAATTGAATTAAAATTGTAAATACCACGTATGGTCCTTTTTAGGAATAATAATACAATTTTTTTTTCCATTGTCCGCGCATTTACCCCATGACAATATTCCGTAAGACATAATGTTATGGAAGTAAGCGAAATAAACAAGTTTTGCTGTTTCGACATCATCCGTCTATGATTATAAAGAGGAAAGATTTGTATGTTTGTGTGTATGTATGTATGTTTGTAATGTTTCACGCAAAAACTACTGGACCTATCTCAAAAATTCATTCGCCATTGGAAAGCTGCTTTTTCACAGTGCATCATAGGCTATATTTGATTTTCAAAAAAAATAGGGATTCTCAACAAAATTGTAATTAGGTGAGAAAAATTTAGTCGTAAAAATTTTTCGTCGCATGCGCTGCAGAAACTATTGATGATAGAACAAAAAATGTTCTACAGTATTATAGAACGTATCAATATCCACAAAAAAGTCCGCGCAAACCATTTTATTCATATCTCCGTATTATTCCTTATCCATTTAAAGGATATTTTATTAAAAACTGTTTCAATACCTGTCAAACATTTTTAAATAATTAAAATCGGACATTCCGATCAAAATATGTAATGAATTTAAAAATGAAATTATAGAAAATACTGCCATAACAAATTCATTGTAGCGACCATTATAACGGCCTGCAACTGGTGAGTTAGCTCTTATTCCAATAATATAAACGGATATAGCTACGTGTATACCTTTTAAAAGAAATTCAATTTCCAGAATTAGGCATTACTTTGCGGAGATACATAAATAAATAAATATATGGGACACAAACATAGTCGTCCGTCCCCAAAGTAAGTAACTTAATACTTGTGTTATGGGTGACGGACAACAGGTAAATATATACATTTATAGTTTTAAATACATACTTAAATACAAATACACACCCAGGCTCGAAGAACCAACAAATTGTTTATAGAAAATGTTGGCCCTCGGCGGGAATCGAACCGCGGAGCTGAAGGTAGGGTCACTACCCACTGCGCCAACGGGCCAGTCAAGTCATAATACGAAAGTAATAATAAAATTGTTTATTATTACTTTTGAATTCAATTTCCAGTTAAAACTTCCTTAGCCTTAACCGTTAATAAGTCCCAGACGAAAATAAATCTATAGTCCGACTTAGTAGACGTTCTACTACCACGAGATCGGTATGTATGCAGGTGAAACCGCGGGGCATTGCTAGTAAGATATAAAACGGATATTATCACTTATAGCATTACCTACATTTTTTCTAATTGCGGATCATACCATAATAATAATTCATATTAATGTCGTACATCATAGATATTACAACATTGTCGCATCTCACCTCATATACCTGAGATAAGAAATCTGAGTTGAAACAATAAACCAAAGATAAGTTAACCAAATCACGCGATCTTACCATCAAATAAAACATTTAACTATTTAACTTTAACTTACCTAAGTCGCCTTTTGGAACCATTCGGAAAGAAAAAGAAATGAGCGTGGTCTATTCTACTCAGCCAGAGGACTAACAATGAATTCAAATTCAAAATATTCTTTATTCAAGTAAACTTGCTTTTGGATCGTCAACTTTACTGCTGGTTTGGAAAGCTGTTCCTTCCGAGAACAGCGAGAAACTCGGCAGCTGCTCTTTTAAAAATATAAATCTTAAAACTAGTTACATTTAGTTATTACTGTCTTGTACAGGGTAGAAGTGCACCTATATCCACACATCCTTATCATCTAAGTAATCTTCAACAGTATAGTAGGCTTTCTGTATCAGCCTCTTTTTAACAGTGGTTTTAATGAATTATGTATTCTAAAATATCACTTACTTTGTAAATTGTCTAGCACCAACATGTTCCCAAACGATTTCGAATGTACAATTTGCACCTTCTGAAATTGTGATTGTTCATCAAACAACACTTCATCGATGTCATATTCGAGCAGTCTTTCGTCTGAAATATGAAAAACAAGTCAAGATAAAAAAAACTTAACAAATTTCAATTTCATGTCCCTACTGTTAACCGTTGAGGAGTTACCTCGTCTGGAGCCAATCTTGACATGAGTAAATACTAGTAAATACAAAATTGTAATATTTATTCTTAAAAAGAGTGACCGCCGAGTTTCTTGCTGGTTCTTCTCGGTTAGTGCACCTTTCCGAACCAGTTGTAGCTTCAATTTAATTTTAATTTTACGATTTAAAAGTGCTTGTAATATGCCAATTTGAATAAAGTCTTAATTTAATTTGAATTTAAGTATCATGTCATGCTTATCATAAACATGATTATCACAAAAAATCAGCTCAATCGGAAACCGGGAAGTAGGTCGATTTGAACGTAGTCGATTTTAACAAGATTCCACCTTCACATGCATAAACGGCAAGTTGAATATCATCATCATTCCTCTGTGCTTATCCCACTCTAAGTGGGGTCGCCACAACATGTTTTTATCTTCCATTCTGCCCTATCATTCGTCAACTCTGGCGCTACTCCTTTTACATGAATACCATATTTCACACCATCCAACCATTTCTTTTTAGGTCTCCCTCTAGTCACATATCCATCCACATTTATATTGAACACTCATTTGGTCACATGATTTTCAACCGCATTACATGTCCATACCATCTCAATCTTGCACTTCTCGTCTTTTCTATAATAAATGCTTTTAATTAATATCTCAAGTTATTGTTCATTTACACCATAGACAATTAAAATGTCTTCATCAAATCAAATCAAAATAATCTTTAATCAAATAAACCATTTCAGGCACTTTTGAATCGTCAAGGATCAATATGATTAATGAAGCTACAACTGGTTCGGAATGTTGCTCACATCGAGAAGAACCAGCAAGAAAATCGGCGGTCAATCTTTTAAATATTTTCAATTAGACATTATTAAACCGCTGTCTTGTATGAAGCTGAAAGGATTTTCAAATCCAGGCTTTCTTATCATACAAATAATTTAAATATCGCTAACGTAAAGCTAAAGTAAACGAAACTTCGATCGCGTTAACTTTTAAGGTACAGAGTTCTATTGAAATAAATATGACCAGAATAGCTCGCCACGTTAAAATTCGCCACAATCTTGTACTTTGTATTTTCTTCCTGAGCAACATCGGTAATTTTGGATTTTTTACGGATCTCATCTTAGCCGATTTGACTGATCAAGAACTTGAACTCGTACACCCGAAGCTTTTTTTATAGGGCTTTTTTTTTATAGGACAACGATTAAGTTTTGGGATCCATAAATGATTGCTATCGAAAATTTAGTTCTTGATAAACAAATATACAACAATTTTTTTTTCTCTCTATTTAGTTTATTTTTCTGCCTTTTTATTTTTCTCCAGTTGTTTGTTAATTATGGTGGTCTTATCACAATTATGTGATAAGACCACCCTTAGCACATTTAAATGTAACTATCGTATATACTTTCTCTATGTATTTTTATGTGCAATTAAGTTATTTTGAACGAGAGCCTCAATCAACCAGCCTTAGTATGTTTTTTGTACGAGAATAACATGTTATTAATTTAACGAGGAATAGCTATAAATTGAAATATATTGATTTTAGCGTATTGATGGCCTGTTATCCCACTGCTGCATAGACTTCCTCTCGCCATTTTAAAACAGAAGGGTGTGACCTAAGAACCACCACGCTGTTGCAATGCAGATTGGTAGATCACATACATATCCCCAAAACCCTAGAGTATGTAGGTTTCCTCACAGTTTCACAGAAAATGTAACTAAATTATTTTTCACAGCCAAATATAAAATATATTTCCACTTACATGATGCTGCCAAGCGTTTATGATAAGAGTCCATTGTTATACGATCGAAATTTATTTAATATTAAAGCAAGAAAACAAGTTTTTTAGTTTTAACCATAAAAAGGAAGTGTGTAATCGGACCTATTTATAGATTACACCGAAAAATTAAACTACAAATTGGCTTATTAAAATAATAATCGTCACTGTGCCACATAGTAATGCCAATTAAAATAAAAATGTAACTATTGCTTATCTATGGTGACGCCAAAATTAATTCGCAAAACAACGGTTAGCAACAGGACTGCTTTCGTTAATTTTAAATAATATATTAAAATGTAACATTACTCGTATTATCATTATGAACAAAAGCTTAGTGCAAGATTTTTAGGGTTGGAGCAGCACTTGTTTACAGTTTTAGTTTTAGAACAAGTCAAGCTAAAAATTTTTAAGAAACTTTTAATAAAATTTAATGTCCCTACTGTTAACCGTTGAGGAGTTCTCTCTCTGTTGAGCCAATCCCGACAGTAGCATAAGATCATGCTTATCATAAACATAGATTTTAATCGAGACTGAAACAGTGTGTAAAATTTCAATTCAATCGTACACCGGGAAGTGGGTCAAATTTAACTTGCAAGATTCCACCTTTACGTACATTTACGTAAACCTTTTAAAAAGAAAGATGGATGTGTCTGTAACTAAACTGATCATGCAAAAAGGACTTGCTTCATAGATGTTATTGGTACATATTACCTTGACGTCATACACAATTCAGAATTTTTACAAATTTTAGCCTTACTGCGCCAGTGATGGTTCCAGGTTATTGGAGCAATGGAACATTCTAGCTCTATTGACCTGCTATATACGAGTACGCGGCTATATCCATGATTCTAAAAGCGCCTCGAGGATTTATGATTCTAAAAGTAAAGTAGCGGCCTGTTACAATCCCACTGCTGGGAATAGGCCTCCTCTCTCCGTTTCTGGAGAGAAGGCTTGGAGCTAAGACTTACGACGTTGCTCCAATGCGGATTGGTAAGTTACACATATCTCCAGAATTCTCTAGAGATATGCAGGTTTCCTCACGATGTTTTCCTTCACCGAAAAGCGAGTGATAAATTACAATTACCAATTAGACACATGAGTTTTAATAGAAAAACTCATTGGTGCCTGCCCGGGTTTGAACTCGTGTTCCCCTCAAAACAGTCGCACAGTCTCTCCGCTAGGCTATCACAGCCCTGATTCTAAAAACGAGCAGTAAAAACTGAAGCAAACCAATCAATGGTTAATTTCTTCGGCTACGTTACAAGACTATGATAGAAAGGATATACGTGATTTCGATAATCATCCTGCACTAAGGACCTACTCTGCAATTTTAAGTATTTGAACTTTTATTGGAAAATTGAAATACATATTGTTACAAACATGCGAAAAGAATTCGTAATGCATAAGTCATAAAGTTTAAATTGGACAGGGGCAGCTTACAAACATGCAAAAAGAGTTCGTAAGCTTTATGACATAGAGTTAAATTCGCTTGACGCTAATTCTCTGGAATATTCACTTTGTTTATGAATCGTGTTCGCTATTTCCCTCTAGTAGTCACGAACGTTCGCGAACATTGTCGTCATCGGTTCGTTCGATGTATAAGCGAACGTGTCACCTCGACGTTCAGTTTGCGAATAGCGATCACGAGCGGATTACGAAGCGAAAATATACCTGATGAAGTGAAATAATAGTGACTTCGGCTTTCTTATAAGACCACGGACTACATAAAGACTGTAAGTTCTAAGTTTGTAGTGAAAAGTTGAGTAGTATTTTTAACGAGTCACCAGGTATTTTCATCCACGAATCCCTGTACGTAACACTATTATAGGTAATAAAATATCACATGCAGTTTATTTAAATTTAAAACATCAATAGCGTTGTAATATCAAGCAAATGCAAGCTAGAAATGTAATAAAAAATTATTTACCAGATGTCGGGTAGTATCTGCCGAATTTGCATCGTTTTATTGTGGGTAAAGACTGAGATTGTATCACCGTGATGTACTTATTCAGCCGACTCTCTAGGGTTTTTGCAGTCTGTTGAACAATTAACATATTCAAATACGGTAAATAAATCTATGCTGCAGCGTGTCGACAAATCCTTTCTAATAGAGAAGTTCTGCTACTGAAAATTCGGAAATGTTTAAAGAGTCATGCTTCCAGCATGAGAAGGGAGATAGAGCATAACTATATTCTATATTTCGTTTTATGGTGCCCATTATTTATTTGTTTACTCGGATCTTCAACAGCATTACACGATAAATCATCCAACATATATCCCATTAATTTTAAATTTAAATATGTAGTACCAAATCTAGATTAATACATTATTCTTAGTAACAATGTCACAATATTTTTATTTCCCTTATATTCGTTCAAAGCGTATTCCACAAGAATAATAAGGAAGTCCCTAGATAAACAGCGAACATTAGGTTGAACAAGAGGTAAATGATCAAAAGGTTGCGACCAGCTACGCAGTAGATTATATTGTAATTTTGAATATGTATACAATTATCATCATCATCATCATCATCATCATCAATGAATGAAATATTTATTTTTGAAAAGAGTGACCGCCGAGTTTCTCGTCGGTTCTTCTCAGTAAGAGCACCTTTTCGAACCAGTCGTAGCTTCATTGTAATTTGACGATTCAAAAGTGCTTGTAAAAGCCAACTTGAATTTGAATAAAGCATATACAAATATGATCAATAGATCTAAATCTTATTAAATATAACAGACTCTAACTATTGCGCGTAGATCAGATGCACACACGATTATATTGTTGATAAATCTTTACAAATATTAACTCTGAAAAAATTGGGACGTTGTTAAGCTCGTCTAAGCGTTGGCGAGCGTTGTATCAGGCGTCAACCCAGATCTTGAAACCATTTTATTGGCATGGCGTTATTGCTTCACAACAAGATAACGCAAAAGGCACTTTCGGTAAATTATTCGGCAAACAGTTGGTAGTTGCTAACTATTTCTAACTACTTACCAGAGTTTGTGAATGTTTTATCGTCATAGGTAATAAATATAAAGATGCAAATTTAAAATAATGCCATACGCGTTAATTCAAGAAAAGGCAGATAACATTCTTGCCTTTCTTGTTCACCTATTTAATTTTTCTACTTTTTAACGTATATTCAAGAGCTCTTAATACCTTTCGTTTTCTGTTTTACTCTCTACGACCAAAATTGTTTTGATTTATTCTTTGCGTAAAACCTACAGATATTCTGGGATTTGTTGATTGCAGTAATACTTAGATTGTTGATACAAAATCAGAAGTATTTATAAAATAGTGGTCATGGTAGTTAAAAATATCACAAGAGATGTAAAAACTTTCTATTTTTTCGTAATAACAAAAAAAAAGAAGTAATGATTTTTCTAGTAGTTAAAGAATACAGTTTCATAGATGACTAACTGTGCTTGCGGCTTCGCTCGCGTGGTAATCAGTGTATAATTGAAATTTAGAACATAAAGTGAGTTAACCATAAGATATAGAACCATAACATGATGTTGCGGACTTTTTGTAGAACTACAATTCTGTATTACATTACTTTTGTATATCACTATTAGTTTACGTACGCGACTAAAGCTTTCAGACGGCGAATTTATATAAAACTGATCGACATCCCCAAAACAATTTACAAATAACCATAGTTTACCTAAACCTTCCAGAAGAATTGCTACTTTTTAGACAAAACCATACAAAAATCTGCTAAGAAGATTTTGAGTAAATAAATCACATACAGACGATATTAGAGAAGCTTTTAGGGACTTTGTTTTATAATAATTATAGATGATATTGATATTTTTTTGCACTTTTTTATTATGAAGTAAAATGTACGAATGCCACAAAAGTAGTGGAACTAAGTAATTTATTACAGGGTTTTGATATTTTTTTGCTATTACATGAGAAGCTTTTGGCAATAATCAACTGAGTTCTTTCTCACCAGAAACAATATTACATCATTTTACTCAACCATGTCTCTTATAAGGAGTATGTTGAGAGATGCTATGATATGTTTTATATTACTTATAACAAGAAATTATTATTTTATCTTGCCAAAATAAAGAGGAAAATTAGATTTTGATTTGTTTTTGTTATTTTCGTAAACTAAAAATCTCTAAAAGTTGTTTACTCATTACAGCCATATTATATGTCCAGTGGATAACAGCATCTTATTTTTGATAGCAAATATTCTAGTGTTATTATGTTATGGAGTATCTCTGGGTGATGTCCTATATTCGCTTCATTTCTCTTATGTTAGTTTTTTTTCTTCTCTCACTTTCTGATCCTAGATTTGGTTGCAAACCCAGACTGTAGTACCAACTATAAGATCACTACTACAAGAATTGCAGAGTGCAACATCCATTACTACTTAGATAGGTTTATTACCCTTATTTTGAAATATTATAAAATAATAATTTATTAAATGTTCAGTCTTACAGGTAAATATGCTATTTTTTTCTACAGACTATATTATTATTATAAGTAAAAACAATGAACTTCCTATATTTTTATTATATTTATAAAACATATCTTAGCAATTATTTCTATTTGCTTAAAACATATCAACTTTTCAAAAATATGAAAATTTATATTAAATGCACATAAGAAATTCTTTAATTCTTATGTTTTTTAAATTATTTTCTTCATTTAAAAATATGTATTTCCAAACAATTCAACTACTGCAAACTAATTTCTTATAACGTTATACGTAAAATTAAAAAAAAATGGTTTCTTAGAGTGTAAATAAAGCCTGTTTAAATTTCTGGTTTTGTGTAAATAAATGCTCAATGTTAACGGAATCAACCAGGTGATATCTAAATATAATGAGACTCAAATTTAAGGAAATGTACCGAAGCTATTTTAAGCGAATTGAGCTAACCTTGAAGTTGATTAGTGGTTCCTCGTTGTCTTCTTTATAATATTCAATATTTACAGTAACAAGTCCGCGATCGAACAATCTTACCGATACAAGTGTACCTCTTTTTCCAGTTAGCAACTTCAAAGACCCATCATCTAATTTGATATCTGCGGCTAGGATGAGATTAGGTACATAATCTTTAAGCACTGTTTCTAATTGTGTAAATACAGCCTTCTGACCGCACTCATCGCCTACACGGGCAGGATCCATGGAAAAATCCAATAAAATAGTTTGTATAGACATCTTACGATCCGTCTTGTACGATACTTTCACTAGAATATAGAAATTGGACGGAGACCGGCAAATATAAAGAGTTTACAACAATTAAACAGCCTACGCTTGTCATTGATTTGTTAGAAATTTTTGTTTTTGACGCGTATGACAGCCCAGCCAAGTGTTGCTACTTGCTTCTAAAAGATATGTTGTCATTTTTACCGAGAGAACCCAGAGGTCAATCTTTTGAAGATTTTCAATTAACATGATTAAACTGCTTTGCTGTATGAGTCTAAAAGGATTCTCAATTTCAAGAAATCTTCAACTGTATAATATGCTTTGCATATAAGCATATTACACTTGAACGTTATTTAATATAGATTGTGGGATTTTACTGTAAACGCTAATGTTTAGACCAGCGTATCCCAACTTTTTATGCCATACCCCTTCTTAGCATATCTAAGCTTCTAATACCCTCCTAGTAACATTTTTAATCTTTAATATAAAAAATTGAATTGTTCGCTTAAGAAATTTTAATGATACGTTTTAGGAAGAATTTGTCTTTTTGGCCCCACGTGGGGACACACTGATCTAGACAAATGATTTGCTAGCATAACAAATGTTTTTTACACTTGGAAGGAAAAGAATTCAAATATATATTGCGATGTTACAGTAAGTATTTACCATCTTTGATTACACTTATAGGTACTTAATACTTGTTTAGGTACTCCAAGTCAAAAAGACGGTGGCTTAACTGGCAATACTAATATTTCTGTCTTTTGAAAAAAAATCCGAAATTGGGAAGAATTTGTGACATGGCTGGAAATAGTGCTGAAGAAGTTGAGGTAGGAAAAAACAATTAATTAATTGCTCAAAATTAAAATTCTACCTTCCAACAACCCTATAAATTTATTTGTTTCTCTAAAACAAGCTTATATTGCTGATGTGGCTTATCCAACTTTCACCGAATTATTAGATCTAGTTTATTAAATAAACGTAGTTTCTTAGTTATCTTGTTTTTAAGAGAGCTTTAAACCATCTGGAATATCAAATATCTTTTTTTTTAGTTTTTTATACAACAGTATTTAAGGTTAGGTTTAATAACAATGTCTTGTGCATTTAAGGGGTCAGCAAGCGCAGACACAAAAACCAGTAGCACTGCGGAAGTTCCCCCAGAGTTTTTGATAAAGCATCCGTTACAAAACACCTGGAGTCTCTGGTTTTACGACAATGATAGAACAAAGTCATGGGAAGAGAACCAAATTGAATTAACCACATTTGATACAGTAGAAGATTTCTGGAGGTTAGTATTACATATTCGTTCGTAAATATATTTTATGTAACAATTTGTTACGATCGTGTTTTGTTATTTCATACTAAAGTAAATCGATTTTAGGTAGGTAATTTTTTTAAAATCATGTTTGGATTTTAGATATTTCCAAATGTCTAATATACGTTACCTGTTAGTATTATATTTTAACCGACCAGTAAACCATTTCTTTATCATAATCTCATGACTAGATGAGTAATAGGACATATGAGATATATACAACCTTTTTATATGAGTGTAGCATTATCAATGAAATATGAGCCCTCGGTAGCAACAAATATAGAAGCAGAATGGTGGCGACTAAATACAGGCTAATAAGGATTACTTCAGTAGGCTACCATAAGAAATCCTGAGATTAAAATAGAATTTTAAACTCAATTTGACATTATAAATATCACTTAAGTTGTTAATGATGTTTTAATATGATTTAGAAATAACAAATAGGAATTTTTTAATCCTATATGATGATAATTCTTAAATTAATTAAATTTACTATTTAATCAATTTTTCTCAGAGAAACAACATATTTTGATTTTATGACATTAATATCAATAAGTAATTAATCATCATTTTGAAACTTTGTAGTAAATTCACAACAAATTTATGATTGATGAAACTCACAAATTGTGCAAACTTAATCATATTATGCATTATCAGTATAAAATATTATCCATTTGATAGAGGCAGAAGATTGTGTGTCTATAATTATATTGTATATGTTTCCTTTTCTAGACTTTATCACCATATAAAGCTGCCATCAGAGCTCCGTCAAGGTCATGACTATGCTGTGTTCAAACAGGGTATTAGGCCTATGTGGGAAGATGATGCAAATAAAATGGGTGGCCGTTGGTTGATAAGTCTTGAAAAGAAACAACGTAATTCAGATCTTGATCGATTTTGGCTGGATGTGGTAAGTTTAACATGAACAAAATCAATTGTAAAATGTGTTAAGCTCTGTTAATGACTGTAGCTATGTTATTTTTACTGTGTAATACTTGACAAAAATTATGTTTGATGGCTTATGATCAGATATTGTCAGCTGTTGTACATATTGAAATCAAATAATTCTTGTCATTTAACAACCAAGTCGTTTTTCTCATTATTGTCTATTGAAGAATCAAAGTTATATGAAATATGTGCTTAATAAATTTGCAGAAAAATTTGTTTAAGTCATCATTCTAACTTAAGCAGCAAAGTTTTCTGTAATAATAAAAATATTTAAAAAACATTCAACAGGTTCTGCTTTTGATTGGGGAAAATTTTGAACATCCTGAGGAAATATGTGGTGCAGTTGTAAATGTCAGAGCAAAAATTGACAAAATTGGTATGTACTTGAATACTTTTTGTTGATATTTTATTGTTTAAATGTATGATCATTAGCCAAAAGTACATCATCAAACACCTGATATAGCCAAGTGGTGTAATCATGTGATTCATTCGAGAGGGTCATGGGTTTGAATTATAGTACCCGGCAATAAATAATGCACATTGAGAACTTAGAACGAAACAGCCGGCCAATTTAGTTTCGTAGAGCTCTGTCACACACTGGTTCGTCAGTCTGTGCGACAGATACAGTACTCTATGAAGCAGATTCTAGCCGATATCTCTCTCTGAGCCTTGATGTACATTATTTATTGCCATGTACTATACATGGGAAGGCACAAATTGTTCTATTACATATTACATGCATAATTCATATTTGCAATATATGATAATCTAAAAAAAGGAGCCACCTGCATATTCCTAGAGAATTCTGTTGATATATATAACATACCAATGTACCAATCATTCTCTTCGTAAGCAGAGAACCTGTGACCAACAGTGGGCTGTCAACAGGCTAATCAAGACACATATCTCAAATTCAGCCTCTAACTTGACTCTATTCTTTTCAGCAATTTGGACAGCCGACACGTCGAAGCAGCAAGCGAACCTTGAAATTGGTAGAAAATTGAAAGAGCAACTCGGTATTCATGGGAAGATTGGCTTTCAACTCCATAGAGACACTATGGTCAAGCATAGTTCTGCCACCAAGAATCTTTACACTGTTTAGTCACTATAAATTAATTTGTACACCAAATGCAATGGCGGTCACAATTACTATAATATGGTTGTATTTATTATGTCTAAAGCTTATGTTCAGAGATAACTCTATGATAAAACTTGTGGTAGTATATTAAAAGATACGTATTTGTTTCTGTTAAAAATGATTTTTGTAAAACTTGTATGAATCCATTTAGACTTAAGTTTTAATTTTGTGGATAATAAATGAAATTAATAAAGTACAAGGAAACTAATGCAAACATACAAATAACTGCAGTTTTATATATTCACAGCGACTTATTTTTGGTAGCTATATGTTATACCAACTGTTATTTGGTTTCCAACTAAAATTTAGAAATACCAAAGTGATGCCCTTAAAACCATATATAGAGTGAATATATTAAATATTATTATATGCGAGTAATATGGATGTATTGATATGATATGGCTTGATTATATAAAAGTTTTGTATAAGAGAACCTGTAACTTAAGAAAACTGCATGCATAAGCATGCAGTTTTCTTAAAATACAAGTGTGTAACGATAAGGTATGGATGCAAGACAGTCTTGAGGGTTTGAGTCGTCAAGATATGTCTAAATGTATGTAACTTGTTTTACTACTCCATCTTTTACGGATGCTTGTGCAAAGTATGGATGTGAGGATTTTTGTTTTGATGTATCTATTTACTCCGTGTTTGGCCTAAAGTGTTACAGGTATATTTATTTTTATCTAACACATTATCAATTCGTGTAGAACTAACTGCATTTTAAAAAAATCAGAGTGTCATCATAATGAATTAAAACCATATATGAAACAGTACGAAAATAGAAAAGGAAAGTTTTTTTATATACAAAAAGATATGATACACACACGATAAAGATACAATACGTAATGCATATATTACCTCTGCGATGTCTGCAAATCCAATCTGCCAATTAACTAACTAATTGGCTAGTTAGGTTGCAGGTTAACCTATAGCCAAAATAAATCAATATAAAATTTTCTTTACATTATATATTTAACTTAAATATTGTTATATAAATGACAATTATTATTTAATATTGTGTACAATCTATCACACACCGATAAAAGAGAAATATATACATATTTTCCTTCTATCAAATCCAATCTGTATAATGATCTCTGAACATCGTTTTAGAAATAGTAATTGGTTTTTGTTTCTAGTTAGTATCACAAGAAAGTTGATATTAACTTTGTTTTGACTTTTGACACAGCGAAGTTTCTTAAAAATTAAGGCTGTGACTCCACGTGCGAGTGTATCGCTACAATATTATGCTGTGTACATAATATATATACACATAAACAAAAACAAAATAAACATATATAAACATATGTCCATACGAACGATATGTTGAGCCGTTAAGAGAAAAACGTAAACAACTCGCTCCCCTACAGCTCTCGTCGCGAACAACGTATGAAACGTTACTTGTAATTCTTATTTTCCAAAATTTTATGTCAGAATAAATTTGTCATGGTTTTTAGACGAGTCCGCGATAGATTTTTACGTGTTCATTACACGATTATTATTACGATATTACAGCACAGACCATTTGCGATACACTGGTTCGTGTATGTACAGCCTCAGTTAAAATTAGTAAATTGTGGCCAATCGTAAGTTTTATGCCGTTGTTGCATATAGAATAAAGGTTTATTTTAACAGGAGATTACTTATTTGTTTTCATGTATATGTTGAGAGATAATTAATTTTATTTAGTTTTAATAAAATTTTCAAAATTTTGTAAATTAGTTTTCAGTTAAAAAGGTACTATAAAAGTCTGATCGTTGCATACAATCTAACGTATAGTACCCGGCAATAAATAATGCACATCGAGGCTTAGAGAGAGAAATCGGCTCGAGCATCGTCTCTTTCGCACCGACTGACGAACCCGTGTGTGACAGAGACAGCGCTCTACGAAACTGGGCTGGCCGGCTTCGTTGTAAAAATCGATGTGCATTATTTAATGCCGGGTACTATACTGTACGTGGTCTACAATATATTAGAGTTATAACCCGGATCATTCTAGAAAATACCTTATGTATATGAAACATAAGTGACTTTGCTCTAGACTTTATGCATTGGTCAATGTTCGTCTAATTACGTATCGTATTTGTTGACGTTAAAAGACTAGGAATTGTATGAATAAGACATCATCGTCAACCAATGGATGCCCATTGCTGTACAAAGGTCTAGTTAAAATAAACTGATGAAAGTGACAGGTCTGCCAACACGTTTTCTATTTTCTTTCTTCGATCCATTGGTTCTTTAACAATTAACGAGTTTCGTCCTCGTCGCGATGTTCAGATGGAATTTTTGGGTTTTATGTTGTAATGAAAAGTAAAATAAAATTAATTATCTCCCTTGTTGAGCTCGATGGAACTGGAAGGCTGATGTTTTCACTGATATGCTCTAGTATGTTAGTTATAAGTTCGTATTTACCCGGATATTCAGAAACTGAATTTACTTAATACATTTAATAAACCCACGTTATTATGGGAAAAACTTTCTTTGCACTTTTTTATATGTTGGCGCCACCATAACCCGCACTATCTTTTAACTCATGTTTGTCTGCTAGAAATAAATATTTCGGTGTTTCATATAAAATTTACTAAAATACGTGTGTTTTATTTTATACCTTAACCCGTTTAGATTATTTCTGCCGTGATATAATACAGGTCATTTTGAAATTCGAGATCGTCAACTTGATAGGAACTAAGATAACTATTTTTTTTTAAGTGATCGTGTACGAGTATATCTAGATGTAAGTAGTTTTGTATTTCGTTTGCAACAACAAACACGTTTTATTTTACTCTATGAAAATAAAAAAATCATTTAACTGCCCAATAATCCTACTAATATTATAAATGCGAAAGTTTGTAAGTATGGATGGATGTTTGTTACTCTTTCACGAAAAACTAATGGACTGATTTGGATGAAACTTCACAGTTATATAGGTTATACAACGGAATAACATATAGGCTACAATTTGTAATGATTTTATAAAATATAACTATACATGTCAATAAAGTCGGAAAAAATCTGGCCTCTGAGAGCTATCTCGGCGTACGCTGCCTAAACCATTAGAGTTAAACAAAGATGATGTACCGTAGTATTGTTTGTTTTTAATAGTTCTAAATAAAAGTCCGCGACAGCATATATCTATCTTTTATGTAGAAGCCACTATGACCAAAATTGTGAATCATAAATTTAATTAAATTAGATACTATGGCAGAACAAATTCCTCGCGAGCGAAGTCGCGCGAAAAAACTAGTACTTTATAGTTTTGGTACCCATGATATTGAATGTAGAAAATTTACATTGATTAGCACCTAGATGAAAAAATCTTGGTAATAAGGACTCAATAAATAGGATATCTTTCATTCGAATAGCAATATTTGAGTTTTTTATTGATAACATTTGACTACCTCATTATAAGATCAATGTTATTTGTGTAACCTCGTTCACTGATTTATTAATAATCTTTCGGCTTTTAACAGTTGAAATTATCCATTGTTTTAAAATAATTTTCTTGGAGTAGTATCTAATTTTGGTATATGTTTAATTAAATATAGAGCAAGCCAAATCTACGGTAATCTACTACTGTGAAAGCCGCAAGTGCTGACTGCATTAGTCAATTAAAAAAAAAACCACCGGAAAAAACGACGCAGTCGCTGATATTGATAGAGCCCAGTCGCCCTTATCTCTGCGCTTTCGCATTTCTTTTAACAATTATTTCAAAATTAATTTGTTTTCAAATTCCACAGACTATAATTGTATTATAATCATTGATATAAAATCTATCGTCTTTAAATTACATACTGCGCCATCTAGCCTCAATGTTCGAGACTGTTTCGTAATATCTATTTTTAATAATTCGGAATAATTTAAAATTTCAAACATTAATTAAACTATTAATCAATAGGATTAATACAGTATGTATTAATAATAAATAACTAAAATAAACTAAACTAGCTTTATAACTAAAATTGCCTTCATGTGTATTTTTTTTGTCATTGCAACCCTGTGAATAGAGGGGATTTCTACGAATACAATAGGAATAAGAAAACTATAAATTTGTATATTTACACCTTACAGTGCGTGACAATAAACAAATGTCGTGCGATATGTTCATTGTTCATCACTTAAATTGCATGTCTTATCAAGACCTAACCATTTTTTAAATCCTTTTCAAGCATTGAACGAGAGAAATGTCTTTACAGGTGAGTGTTCTTCATTAAATAATAATTTAGATTATTCGAATTAATAAAAACCAATTTAAATAAATTTCAATAATATTAACGTATTCAGTCATTTGAATAAATAAAAGGCGTGTCCATAAAAAAAAGATATTAAATGAATTATCGTGTGTTAGTTATTACGAAGTGTTATTGTAGTTCGCAACATAATTACTTATTCCATGGAACTACCAAAGTTCCATGGAATAAATCAATCAGTAAGCAAAATGTAAAGCAATTTTGTTTAAGGAAAAATAATTTATAGTCATTTGGCGGAGGTTCATAAACAAAAATAATGAAAATATTATTTTGCTATAATCCACGGTTCTCATACCTGATACAGGCAGAATTCGTAAATAACTCATGAACTAGCCGCTGCCGTCAACACAAAAATACACAAGCGTTGCACACGTTCACTACCTCAATCTCAACAATTGTTTCGCTCCTTAATCCAATCATCATCAGGGGATAGACTCTACGATTATATGTATATAGCTTATACATTAAACATTTCATATATTTTCTTTTATCGCTGATTATAGCAAAATAATATCTTTAATAACTTATTCAATCTTTTATTATTTAAAACAATATGGGTTTTAACGGTATTCTTTTTAATTAAAAATTGATGCAGGTATTTTCGTCTGAATAAATCATACTTCATATTGTCACAGCGACTAATTTAAGGAGGTGAGTTTTTTTTTTTTTTTTTTTTCGAACTGACTGTATGCTGTTAGCCCTAATGGCTTTTACAGCGTCACCGGGCGGGACGGGCGAGCGCAGAAGCATCGCCGAGGTTGCGGAATGCAGGGAGTAGAGCGCAGAAGCTCTACTTAAGTCGGGGAACGTCGTCCTAAGGGTGCCTCCTGTGAGGCCGGACCACGGCTTAGGGCGACGTGTAGTGGAGGACTGATGGTGTGACTTAGATTAGTCATTGCGGCGTCGGAAGGGTGGCGAAAAGCCACGACCGACCGACGTCAGAAAACTGGGACCTCGTCTTCGCCGGCGAAGACGCTGTGTGTGTGTATTACGTGTTTCTGTGTTGGCGATCGTTATTTGATCGTCGGGGTCATACAGGACGCTTTTTGGACGCCTATATTTTCGATGGTCGGACCTAACTGGAATGTAGGTAGAAGCAACTGAAATAAGGGGGTTCGGGTGTACCTCAGATTTCTCGAAGTAAGATTTCGAAAAACGTTTAAAGAGGTGAGTAATGGTAGGGAGATCGAGGTCTCTATGGAGGTCAACGTTTCGCATGAACCACGGACAACCAGTGGCTGTCCGCATAAATCGGTTCTGTAGTCTTTGGAGCCTGAGCAATCTGACTTTTGAAACGTGCGCAAACGCAACGCTCGCATAGGACATTATTGGTCTTATGCAAGTTTTGTAGAGTGTCACTTTGTTGCGAAGCGACATCTTACTTTTCTTACATAACATCGGATAAAGTCGTCCCATAACATACGCAGCCTTATTGCAGACTATGTGTATGTGCTCGTGGAAGGTCATGGAAGGTTGAAAGGTGACACCTAGGTACTTGACTTTCTGTTGCCAGTGAATCGGTGTATTGTAAAGGGAAATTTCCTTAGGTGTGTCTATTTGAGATCTAAAGCGATTACCGATAAAGTGCATGGCTGCACTTTTATCCGGGTTTATTTCGATTCTCCAATGGCGGAACCAGCGTCCGAGGCTGTCTACCGCTTTCTGGAGACGTCTAGTTATTACTTGAGGCCGGCGGGATGTGGTAAATACAGCGGTGTCATCCGCAAAAAGGGCAAGATGTGTACGCTCTTTGATAGGCGCCCGTGGAATGTCACTCGTGTAGAGCGAGTACAATAAGGGTGCCAGCACAGATCCTTGAGGGACACCAGCACGAATTGTGCGGCGAGACGATAAAGTGCCGTCTATGCGATACCGAAAGGTGCGATTAGTCAGGTACTCTCGTAAGATGAGTACAAGTCGGTCTGGTATATTTAGTTGGAGCAGCTTGTAGATTAAGCCTGCGTGCCAGACCTTATCGAAGGCTTTGGCGACGTCGAAGAATATGACACCTGTAAACTGCTTGGTTTGTAAACCTTGCAAAATGTGCTCCGTGAGGCGGTGCACTTGTTGAACACAGGTGTGATTTGGACGAAATCCGAACTGTTCGTTCGGAATAAGATTTTGGCTATCAACTACGGATTTTAATCGGGCGAGGATGATTCGTTCGTATATTTTCCCTAAGCTGTTTAGTAGACTAATGGGACGATAGCTAGTCGGGATGTTTCGGGGCTTTCCCGGTTTAGGGATACCTATCACTGTAGCTTCTTTCCAATCATCAGGAAAGGAGCATCCGACAAGGAGGGCATTGAAAATCAGTACCAGTAAGTGGATGATTTGGTTAGGAAGGCACTTTAGTGCTCTGTTGGAGATGGAATCAGGTCCTGGGGCTTTTTTGGAGTGTAGGTTTTTAATAATGGTGCGGACTTCTTCTCCGGTAGTGGGAAGCAACGGCTCGCTTTCGGGAGTCGTCACAGATAGATCATCTACTACCTTTACCACTCTGGAGTGGAATTCGGTGAGTTCGGGTCTACTGGGGTTGGGGGAACATTGCTCTTCCAAGCTGTCCGCCAAGCATTCGGCCTTTTCAGCGTCGTCAAACGCAGGGGGAAGATTTGGACGAAGTAGTGGTGGGGTGGCTGCGTACCCATCCGCTTTTAGAGATTTCGCCAGGCGCCAGTAAGCCTGGTGTCCTGGCTTAATCTCCGAGAGCTTTCTATCCCAGGAAGTATTGTGAAATGAGGCTAGTTTTTGTTTAACCTCTTTCTGCAATCTGTTAAGCGTATTACGATTCTCTCGAGTCGGATATCTGTCGCGTGCCCTAGTGGCAGCACGTTTTTTAGTTATTAATTCTCGCAGGTCATCTGGTAGTTCTCGACAGCGGAAGTTGTCGGGACGGAGGTGAGTCAGTGAGTCAAGTTCATTAATTTACACTATAATATTGCAAACAACGTTGTACCTATACCTAGTGTCACAAATAATCTATTGTTGTGCTCTAGCTATCCTAGAGTATCGAGCAGAGTTCCCTAAACTTTTTTGTGTCGTAGACCCCTTGCCATGTTTTTCCGTGTTGGGTAGACCCCCTACTTACCTGATATTGATTTCCTGTAAATTTCTTCTGTAAACTGTAGTGAAATTTAGTTTAAAAACTTAAAGTAAAAACACGTGTTAATTAATACATTTATTAATTGAATTTTGAATTAAAACTAGTCAAAATAAAATTTTGTGCAAGGTAGCGAAGCTCTGTGACTGCGACTCTCGGTTTTTTACAAGTTCATAATGTATTGCGACCACAAAGTGAATACCAACATCCTACAACTTACTCAATTTTATAAACATATATAATATTTTTTTTACTTCATAGGTACTTTTATAAATAATGTATGTTTTGATATTATAAGATAGTATCATGTAAGTAAATAGGTCCTATCAGTGTAGGTGTTCAGATCCACTATCGTGGACCCCCATTTTCATTTCATGGACCCCCAAATTTTTTTTCGCTGACGTAGACCCCTTGCAGGTTGTCATAGACCCCTAGGGGTCGATATAGACCACTTTGGGAATTACTGGTATAGAGAGTCAATTAGCTTTAACGAGTATAATATTATTATCTATAAAACTCCTTAGCAATTGTAAGTGATTCCTCCTTCGTTTGTTATATTTTAAATGTGTAAATACATCGTTAGATATAATGAAATTTTTAAAGTCGTGTATTTGCTTGTTTAAATAGTCGTCGGCTTATTGTTTCGTGTCCGCGTAATATTATAAATGCCAAAGTTTGTAAGTATGGATGGATGTTTGTTACTCTTTCACGAAAAAACTATTGGACGGATTTGAATGAAACTTTACAGTTATATAGTTCATACATCGGAATAACATATAGACTACAATTTGTAATGATTTTATAAAATATAACGATACATGTCAATAAAGTCGGAAAAAATCTGGCTTCTGAGAGCTATCTCGGCGTACGCTACCTAAACCGTTAGAGTTACACAAAGATGATGTACCGTAGTATTGTGTCTTTAATAGTTCTAAATAAAAGTCCGCGACAGCATATATCTATCTTTTATGTGGAAGCCACTATGGCCAAAATTGTGAATCATAAATTTAATTAAATTAGATACTATGGCAGAACAAATGCCTCGCGAGCGAAGCCGCGGGAAATAACTAGTAGATAATAAGAATAGCTATATACTAGCTACTTATCGACCTTGTACGAGTTAGTAATGCCTAAATGAAACTATGTAGTTTGAAAAGGGTATCGAGTTTCTTGCCAGCTTCTCTCGGTAGAAACTGCTTTCCGAACCAGCAGTAGATTTGAATATTCAAAAGCACCTGTTTACAAATGATTTATAGAAGCAGGCGTTACTTTGCGGAATTCCATATTACAAGCAATACAACAGAACTAACTACTTTGCTATAATCCGCACGGGTTAAGCGAATGCATGCAAAGCCAATGTGTATGAAACAGGCAAAATCTACGCACCTTATACATGCAGGACCAGTCACCACATGCACCCCAAGGCGCAATTCACCAGCAACAACGCACACAAAAGCAGCACACACACCCACGACCACAATCTCGACGATCGTTTCGCCCCGGTAAACCGAAGCATCATCAGGAGGATAGGCTCCACGACAAAAATCGTACTGCATAAAGTATGCAGTACGTTGTATTACCTGTTTACAAGTTTATTTGAATAAAATATTTTGAATTTGAATGTGGAACTCCATCGAGTATCGGTGCTAATACACAATTTTTTCTACTCCCATCTTATTATAATTGTTTAAGTTTCATGCATGTCTCCTTATTAAGTAAAAATATAATTCCAGAATATTAAGTATCGCTTTTTACGCGTCGCATTAAAATTTCTATATTTTAATGAATATTTAATCTCGCATCGGAGTTTCAGAACATTTAAATTTGTTAATAATTTTTTTTTATGATTGATCACATGATAAATTCTGTGTTCATTACTATAGTGACTCATGTACGGCAATAAACAACGACAGAGGTAGAAACTGATATTCACAGGGTCTTTGTTTTACAAAAAGAGATAAGATAAGACAAGATAAAACTTTATTGCACATAAAACACAAAAAGGAAAAAAGAGAAAAAAGAAAATAAATGGGAACTTAAAGAAAACATGTGTTACATATGCGCAAAGAGCTGTCCGTGGTATTTATAATATGAAACCTAGTGATTCTCTAAGGGCGAAATTTAAAGAAATATGCGTCATGACTGTAGCTTCACAATATATCTACAGTAATGGGTAATAAATATACATGGGACATTTACACACACCTCCAAACTTAGTAACTTAATACTTGTGTTAGGGTGAGGGACAACTGGTAGATATACTACATATATGACTTTAACACATACTTAAATACACACCCAGTCTCGAAGAACCAACAATTTGTTTATAGAAAATGTTGGCCCTCGGCGATAATCGAACCCGCGGCCCGCGGAGCTGAAGGCAGGGTACACTACCCACAGCGCCAACGGGTCAGTCAAGTCATGTAGTATTTGTGCGAAAAAATATTCATTTATATTGTAAAAATAGTGATAGATAGGACAGACATACTAGACACCGACATGAACTAATGACGCCTAGTTTGCGCTTGCAAAAAGTCCGAAAATCATTTATCTGTATCGGTACATGTTTTTATAACAAAATTCCCCAACATTATCTAGACTTGCCTTTACACAAGTTTAGAAATTATCTTAAAACGATGCTGCTACATAAATCTTCTACACAATTTAGGATTATCTGAGTGATAGTAGCATATCTTGACTGCAGTTAGCTACGCACCAAGCTGCATCGATTAACTTGTAACCATCTATCAAATTGTTAAAAAAAATATTTGAAATGTTTATCCGCCGAGTTTGTTGCGGGTTCTTCTCGGTAGGAGCAGAACTTCCGAATCAGTGATAGCTTCTTTAAAAACATTAGACAATACAAAAGTGCTGAAAACAGTCCACGTGAATCTTCTTTCTCCTACCCTTATCCCGCTCTAAGTGGGGTCGGTACAACATGTTTCCTCTTCCATTCTCTTCTATCATTCGTCAACTCTGGTGCTACTCCTTTTATATGCATGTCATACTTCACACAATCCAACCATCTCTTTTTAGGCCTCCCTCTAGTCACATATCCATCCATATTCATACTCAACACTCGTTTAGTCACATGATTTTCATCCCTCCTCATTACATGTCCATACCATCCCAATCTTGCGCCTCTACATCTTTTCTATAATGGGCGCAACTTTCATACTTCCCCTAATATACTCATATAAATATATCATATAAACCATATATCATATAAACAGTTCACATGAATAAAAATATTTTGTATTTGAAGTTGAATTACATAAAATAATATTTATTTATTTCAATAGGTTTCTACCGAAGAAAAAGCAGATGAAATGGAGAAGAAAAGTCTAGAACCGGAATTTATAAAGCATCCCTTAGAAAACGTATGGGGAATGTGGCTCATCACCACGGACAAACCCCGATGGGAAGACAATCTTGTGAAGTTGACAACGTTTGACACCGTTGAAGATTTTTGGTGGTAAAATAATTTTTACCTTAGAAAAAGTATCTATGAAAGCCTTTTTTTTTCTTAAGGAAATCCTTCATGGGTCAGTACCCATGAAGGATCTGCAGGGGCCCCCCTGCAGATTGCAGTACCCATGAAGGATTCAACGTACTAAAAAAGTATTGGCGGTATTAGTTATGCTGGACTCTTATCGGCTAAAACCTTATGGTGTTCCACCCTTCTACCTGTAGACGAAGGCAGGAATACTGGACGCATGACGTCTGCATCCTCGTCAGCCGTAGCCGCTCTATGCAGCTTAACCATGTGAGCCCTAATTACCCAAAACCTGTAACCATCTAAACCGCAACGCTTCCGCTAACGCATTAGGAACACTTAATGCATAGGCCGCCTCAAGGGATCTATGAAAGCCTACAAATATTTAAAGATTTTCTTTGAACAAAAGATATGATACAATTATTTTTGCTAGTATCCGCGTTTGTTAAGGAAATCTGTGTAATGATAACTGTACGAAGCAAAACCGTTCTCATACCTTATACATGCAGGATAAGTTACCACACGTATCAGAAGACACCACCAACAACACAATACATAATCATGCACGAGTAGTGAGAGTGTGTAGTCCTTGTGTGGAGTGTTGCTGGCTGGCGGCGTTTTGTGATACGTGGGAAGACTTATCCTGCATGTATAAGGTATGTGAACTCTGACATACACTTAGCATTACATAGATTCTCTCAACAAACGCGAATTATAGCAAAATAATTCACTAACTGTAACTTCTGTAATGTTTTCGTTTTTTAGTCTATACCACCACATCAAATTCCCTTCGGACTTAGACCCAGGCAATGAGTACGCTGTGTTCAAAAAGAACATCAGTCCGATGTGGGAAGATAGGGCGAACAAGAATGGTGGTAGATGGATGATAAATCTTGAAAAGAAACGTGAACTTGATGTTAATACTACATGGATGTATGTGGTAAGGTATTCTTGTTATTCTTTCAACCATTTATACTCTGTTTACAAATTTAAACCCGGATTGGAGCAGCGTGGTAGGTTTTAGCTCCAATTCTTTCCAAAAGCGGAGAGAGGAGGCCTATGTCCAGTAGTGGGATAGTAACAGGTTGTTTCTTTACTTTTTTACAAATTTAAGTTTTATAGACTTTCGGTGCTTGTTCGGATTGTTTATATGCTTTATGGGGTCACCTGGTGAGACTGGTAACAGCTGTAAGAGCGAAGGTTCCTAATCTAGAGTGTGTAGTGCGAAGAGTGGTTGTATTTAAGCATATAGTGACAGTCAGAGAAAGCGACTTAGTTATATACTATGTAGTGATAACGCAATGTCTACTCATGATATGACCATCTATAATTGACTTTGCATACATACATTCTCCTGCCCTTATCCCACTATAAGTGGGGTCGGCACAACATGTTACAATATGTTGTCACATGATTTGGCTACGTATTGTACATCCGGCCGCCTGCCTGACGTCAACTTACCTTAGTCGCCTTTTACTGCACCTCGGTAAGAAATGAGGGTGGTCTATTCTATGCAGCCGGATACCACACGGCACATACCTTAGTCGCCTCTTTCGACACCTCGGTAAGAAAGGAGGGTGGTCTATTCTATTCTGCCAGATACCACACGGCGGCTATAATTGACTGTGCATTTAGCAAAAAGCGGTCTTTGTTAATTTTGTTTTGTATTATCTAAATGACGTTTTTGTCGTTGATAAATAGGGAACTACATTTTTATATGCTCTAAATATTTGTGTTATAGGTACTGTTGGTAATAGGTGAGACTCTAAATGATCCTGGGGTTTGCGGGGCGATTGCCAATTTGCGGACAAAACGTAAAATCTGTAAGTATTTTTTTAGGTCCTACTACTGTACAATTGTTAGGAAAAGAACTTCTCGCTCCGAAAGAAGGTATGGAGTTAGGAATCAGGAGCATTCAGTATTTGAATATCACATCACAATGATTTCTTCAAGTTAACCTTTGACCATCTGATTGTGACATCGCGGGGCCTGTAGCAAATTACGTTAAAAAGCCTTCAGTTTGGATTAGATTTTCAAATAATTCAAATTCAAATCAAAATAATTGCTAATCAAACACTGCTTCAGACATTTTTGAGTTTCAACAATTCAATAAAACTACCACTGGTTCAGAATGTTGCTCTTAATGAGAAGAACCAGCTCGGAGATCTGTTTAAATATTTTAAATTTACATAATTAACTTCCAGTCTTGTACTAAGCTGAAAGGATTTTCCTGCCTTAAGTATTTCATTTCATATTATCTTCAGAAGTGTAATATGCTTAACGTATAAGCGTATTCCTAGCACTTAAATAAGAATTTTTTGTGGGGCTTGCTTGTATTGTGTGTATTTTTATATATTCCATCTCTTTGGCGGTGGATACCTGCCTTCATTGATTAAAACATATTTTCAAGCGTCTATCTAAATTTATACCTCTTTATGGTCACAACTTACACTGCATTGTTGCACGAGGCCCGTACGATTCCCATTCTTGCCACATGAATAATCCACCATAGCTTGTGACCACATAGAAAGTTTATAAAATAGTAAATAGTAAGTGTAAATAAGCTGTGATAGCCACCAGGCAGGCACCAATCAGTTTTTCTATTAAAACTTATGTGTCTAATGGATGATTGAAATTTATCACACGCTTTTCGGTGAAGGAAAACATCGTGATGAAACTCTAGGGGATTCTAGGGATATGTGTAACCGACTAATCCGCATTGGAGCAGCGTGGTAGGTCTAAGCTCCAATCCTTCTCTCCAAAAACGGAGTGAGGAGGCCTTAGCCCAGCAGTAACCATAGTAACAGGCCGTTACTTAACTTTTTACTAAGTGTAAATGTAAATTTAATAAGCAATATAACAGAACTAACTACTTTGCTATAATCCGCACGGGTTAAGTGAATGCCTGCAAAGCCAATGTGTATGTGCACACACACCCACCACCACAATTTCGACGATCATTTCGCCCCGAAACCGAAGCATCATCAGGAGGATAGGCTCCACGACAAAAATCGTAATGCGCCGCGCTACCCATACAAGCAGTCTTAAATAGTTCAACTCCCACCAATACCCTTCCCTCCGAACACATGTAGCAAAACGGAATTAGATACATTTACTTGCTCGTTAATTAAGTGACCATTGTTATTTTTTACTATCTCAAGTTGCTCTAACGTATTGAGTCGGAGTCCCTTATCACAAGTGTGGTATTGTTGTATTGCGATTTTTGTCGTGGAGATTGTGGTGGTGAGTGTGTGTGCTGCTTTTGTGTGCGTTGTTGCTGGTGAATTGCGCCTTGGGGTGCATGTGGTGGCTGGTCCTGCATGTATAAGGTGCGTAGATTTTGCCTGCTTCATACACATTGGCTTTGCAGGCATTTACTTAACCCGTGCGGATTATAGCAAAGTAGTTAGTTCTGTTATATTGCTTGTAATATGGAATTCCGCAAAGTAACGCCTGCTTCTATAAATCATGTAAATGTAATACACTACGCCAAATTTTTTTTTCTTTCTCCAGCGGTGTGGATGGCTGATCACAAGAATGAGAAGGCTATTAAAAATGTTGGCAAAGCTATAGTGAATACCATCGGTCTTAAAGGTAGATTGTTGTTCCACCAGCATAGCAATATTCGTACCATGTATACTATGTAACACTTTATTGCTTTTTACTTCAGAACAAAAATAGTAAGATTGTATCGTGATAATATTGTATTTATTGGAAACTTTAAAATGTTTGCGTGCGTTGTAGGTCTCTCGTTTACATAAGTTTTTTCTAGCAAGTTAAGAAGACGGTTAATTTGCTGTGCGTATACATGGCCTTAGGTTTTGTATGGAGCAATATTAATAACGCCTGCTTTTCACTATCGTGGATGATTGTAGATCTTGTGATCGTTTATACTCGGCACGATCATCGTGCAATTGTCCACGCGATCGTTCATTTTATCATACATATTACGTAGGATCCAGAGATTCTCTTTGATGCCTGTTTGAAATGCGTCGATTTCCGGGGTTGTAGTCGATCTTAAAGAATGATTAATGAGTACCGCCGAGTTTGCTCCCTAGATGATCTAACTCGCTCAATTGTTTGTAGTCGCCAATTATGAAGAGGAGTCACCGGTATTACGGCACGGCGATAATGCATGTATGAATGCTTACTTTCATAGAAGTCGATAAATCACTAAAGATCGTGATTACGTAGGACTAATTAAATGTGCTTGAATTGTTCCGCACAAACGTGCGGGCGGATGAGGCAACCTCCGAAACCTGGGCCCGCCGTTCCGGCGCCTCAACCTACCTTATGCGGCCGTCAGCTATATGCGGTCCGGCCTCATGAATCACTGCGTGATATGTGTACGTGTGCGTGTGCGCTTGTATGTACTTGGCCGATTCCCGAACTCGTTGGCTCGCCTCAGCAATCTTCCACTGCGCGACTGTCTATTTCTCCCGGCGTATACACTTCACTAACGCGGTTAAATAACACAAATAACACCCGGTGTGCACACAACCTTGGTAAGGTCACACGATATCGACGAACATTAATCTTATAGTAATCGAAACGCTTCACTAATTGACCGCGTCACTAAATACTTATATCAATATCAAAAGTCAATACAGTCGTGGTACTATCTAAAACCACACCCTTCACTGGTTAAAACGCGTCATTACGCGTGTGCGTTCTACCATAAAAATCCTATACAAGCGTACGCGTCTTGTCATTATAGTATTCGAAACGTAACTAACTGGCGTACGTGACTAACTGCCATAGAATGTACAAAGGTCGTTGATCCGGTCGGCCGCGCGACAATTTATACAAAACGTTTAAAAATTGTTTCCGGCGAAAATACGTATTCTAACAAGAGGCCTTAGGGTTAATAAACTTAAATACGAAATAGAATCGAACAACACGCTCTCTCCCTGCTACGGTGTTCTCTACCATTCATTACCTATACTAAAACAAGCGAATAAATAGTATGAAAATGTCATTTTAGATTCTCGAATGAGCTCAAAACGACTTAGGTATAAAGCATATAGTATCCTATAGATAAATACTTATTTACGAATTCAGTATTAATTAAGCAAGTAATATATCGGAGATGATAAAAAGTATTAAACCGCACAAGTGTTTTCAGGTTATTTTATTATTCAGAAATAAAAATCATATTAGTTGTAAGAATAAAAACTTTATTTATCTATTAAACATTCAAAGAGACAAACACTGATTATGACGTTGATAAAAGGGACCAAATATAGTATTAAGTTGTTAGGTTATTAAAATCCTATTATTATAATGTACGTAATGTTTTATTGTATGGTAGACTATTATTTACTGATTTTGATTTAGGTATTTGTTGTTGCCTTTATATATTACGTGTATCTGGTGGAAAGACAATGAATGATTGATTGTAATTAATTTACAAAATTGTGCAAGTTCTTGAACTGGTCTGGTTTCTTATCTCTGTTTCAACTCTTTCCTCTACTTTGTGAACTGTTTGCTCTGCATTATCGATTCCCTTGTGAACGTTTTCTGAAATAAAACCATTTTGAATATTATTTTATTGTAAACCTCATTTAATTTAAAAGCTGTGATAGCCCAGCGATGAAACCGTGTATTTTCATACCCGATACATGCAGGATTCGTAAAAACAATCTCAATGATGATGCTTCGGTTGCGGGGCGAAGCGATTGTTGAGTTTGTGATAGTGAACCTGTGTAGTGCTTGTGTATTGTGGTGGAAGTGGTGGAGGTATGTGCATGTGTTTTTACGAATCCTGCACGTATCGGGTATGAAAAGACTGATAGTCCACTATACATTAAACACTATATATATTTTCTATTTACTGTATCGCGGATTATATCAAAATTATTTTATTATTACTTTTGTCTCTAGAGACGATCATAGGTTCAAACCCTGGGCAGGCAACAATTAGTTTTTGTATTAAAATATATGTTATTGGTTATTACAACACTAAGATTAAAACACTGCGTTGTTAGAACACAACATAATACGTCTATATAAAAATTACATTATAAAACGCAGTTCCTTGCTCGTAAATGACTAAATATTTTCAATGTACATAAATTTATTTATCTAAAAGAAAATATCACTAAATATCACTCTTGAAGATTAAAATATCACTTCTAATAAAAAAATTTATATGGAAAGTGTTCACTTTTCATATAAAAAATTACGAAATTACACATAAATATATGTGGATTATGTTGAATGTTGAATTTCTTAGAACGCGTATTTGATTCCTTTATAAAAAGTTTTAATAGAACTCAATATTTTATATTTGTTTTAAAAATATTGCATATTTATATAGATCATAGAATATAAATATTATATATGTTATTATATAATCCTTTACGATATTTTAATTGTTTTTAAACTGTAGTCGATCGATATAAAAGTGATATCAAACTGCCAAGTTGTAATGATATAGTTTTTTATTTGTTATTGATGTTTTATAGGTATTTTTGTAGTTTTATAAACGGACAATATTATAGTATTATGATCATTTGTATTAGATAATATTATAAGTACTAGATAATATATAAATATTACGTAACGTTAATTATAATGTGATTTAAATAGTAAGAATTTCGTTAAATAAAAGAAATATTACCTACGACTTGTTCTTCAATTACTTTTCCTTTACCCATACACGAGTTTTCTTTATCTTTTATAGACTGGAACAAACGAGCGAACCGGCTTTTTTCCTCGAGTTTGTTTACCACTACATCAGCATCTTCACAGTTGGTGGTCGCTTGGTTGTCTATATGGTCTTCGCTTCGCACAATAGGCATGACTGCTTGGGTCTTAGCAGTTTTACCTGCCTGAGGACTAGATTTGTCCGAAGCACATGGTATAGTTTCGTTTTCGGACTGTCCTGTTTCACTCTGTTGTCCATCGTCACTATGTTTGCTCAAATTTGGACTCAATTGCGAAATATCTGGAACGTGCAGTAAATCCTGTATAATCGGCGTCTTTGGTGGTGGTGAGTTAGTTATTTCTGATAACTTATCGGGTACCTCTAAAACTTTTCTTTCATTATAATGTAAGCCAGGAGATTTATCAACGATAGTTTTTTTGAAAATATCTTCGACCGCTTCAGTTTTCGTATGTATTTCTTCCGTGATATTTTCAGTTATATGTTCGACTTCATCTTTGCTGTTTTGAATTATATTTTCAGTATTTTCTAAAACCTTATCCATCGCTTTCTCCACTTCCGTTATGTGATCGATATCATTTTTATCCAGATTAGGTATTCCGTGTATACTTTCGTTATCAATTTCTAAATCGTTAATGTGAACTATATGAGATCCACTTACGTTCGCTTCCAACGAGTTTATAGATCCAATGTCTTCATGAACGTTTCCGTTGATATGGTCTGCACTATTATTTCTATCAATATTTGAATTGGATACATCTTCTACCGCGGTATTATCTGTTTTTAGCATTGTTGGAATCTTCTGAAGCGGTGGCAATTCAGTTAGGGACATTGGTCTATTTTCTTCGCTCACTATACTGAAATCGTTATTAGAGAAGTCCGCGTTGGACCCTTTAGTCGCTGTGAGTAATGTGTGGCAGCCACCACAGGCGACGTTATCGACTATAAAGCCATTCATAGCGGTGACCCGCTTTGGCAAGTATTGATTAGAAATAGCCTCGTTTGAATTATCGGCGCCTTCAATTTCGTCTAAGCAAAGTTTGTTGTGACGCGATTCACCGCACGTGTAAAGTAAGCCGTTATCTGCAGATGAAAAAACTGTAGTCACGTATGTTACTGAAGGTAATTAAATTAAAAAAATATATTTTTTAAATGTTATTCTATGTTCTTTATGACCGGTAAATATTTATTACAAGTATTAAGTATTCCTGCACCACGATTTTTCATAATTTGTTTGTTTGATCCATAATGATAAACGGGAATTTTTATTTCATGTGCTAGCCCGGTATAGAAAGAATGAGCTTCAATTATTATTCTGTTTATAATACCAAATTTCACTAACACCCGCAATAGATTACCCGTGAAAACGCAACAGACAGGCAGATAAACGGACTTATTAATAATAGTAGAGATATGAATTTAGGACCATTTCGACAGCAATAACTAGTCATGTGATCTTTTTGTCTTTGACTCAGTAGATTTTACTCTTGTATTTGTTCTGTCATTTATTTTATGAGATATGCTCCTTTCATATAGAGTAAGTTCTAATAAATAACCTATTCTGTATTAACTAATAGTCGATAATAATAAATAAGTAAATCAAATTTAGTTTTATTTTTAAATAAAATTAGATACCCTGAATAGTAGTTATAATTTGAAACGAAACAGGGTCTGTCCTAACTAAGTTTATAGTTCCTAAATGACTTCTGGACACCGAAAAACGTATTGTTAAGAGACCTTGCAATAGAAAGTCTGATGATGTCGAAAATATATCAGAGATAGAAGCGGCACAAAATCCTGGTAGTCCCCTTGAAGATACCTATGATCAGCACTGGACCTACATCAGTTGTGCGCTCAAAGTGTTAGCATAGAGACCTCGCACCGAAAACTTTGTGTTGCTAGAACTCGCATAAGATTGATACATGACAAGATCGTCTACCACTCAGTAAATGCAAATGTTTTGAACAGAACTTATAACAACGAACGTCGGTTGAATAATAAGCACGTAGGTTTAGAACTAATAAATTAATGATGGATATTCACCTGTCACAAAAGCGGTATGCATAGCACCACAAGCGACTAATTTCAACTGGTAACCATCGAAGAGTTTCTCCATATCTATTTCAGTCGGCTCCGTCACGTTTTCCACATCTTTTGGCATTCCTAATTGACCTTTTTCATTCGAACCGAAACCTAGGATCTTTGATTCGTCCATGGAGAGTAGAAAAGTGTGATTAGCCCCACAGCATGCGCTTTTTATTTGAACGTCGAGCGGTAATACTTGAGGTGCGTAGATTGTTGTCATTTCTGGGATACCTAACTTCTGGTTTTCGTTGTCGCCGGTAACAAATACTGCACCTTTGGCTGTATAACATAATCAGAAATAGCCAATTATCATTTGTTTATATTAAACGATAGTGGGGGTTCTCGAGTTATATTTCCCATAAATAGCGAAGATGCCATACTAAATTCAGACTCGTTCTTAACGCTGACTCGTGCAGCTATTGGATGTCCTATCATCTAGATCGAGGTTAGTTTGACATTAATTGTACTACGGTAAGATAAACTTAAAACTATGCGACCTATAAAGTTATTGCTACAATGCTATTTAAGATATGATCATACTAAAACATTTTAAATGCACTCATCCGCGCACACGACTGTAAAGATGATCAATCATATCAAATTGTAATACATTAAAAAATAAAAATTTCTTCTGGTTTTTGGAATTCTTTTGGTCTTCTTCTGGAATTTCTTCCTGGTTTTTCTCAGTGATAGCTTCTATAATAACCTTTGACGATTGAAAAATATTTCAAGAGTCCAATCGATTAATATTTTGCACCCGTTGCGTTTTAAGACGTCTTACACCGATGCTACTTAAACTTCCGCCTTAGTTTCATTTCGCAACAAAGTCTCTCCCATCGAATTTAAAAGCTGTAAGAGCAACAAATAGTGTTGCTTTGGAAAATCAAGCCGGGAACCTAAAAACTGCGTCACTAAGGTTGCCAACCGTCATTTATCAAATATTGTTGCCCGCAAAACACTTACCAGTGATAAATACGGTGTGATAGTACCCGCACTCGACAAAAGCTATCTTTTCCATGAACTTGAGCTCTGTGAATTTAGAACAGGAGCGTGTGCCCTCTCCGAGACCTAGTTGACCTTCAGAGTTAGAACCGCATACAAAAACACGGCCGTCATCTGTTGAGTAAAATTTTAGAACGATGAAAACGGAATCAAGTTTAGTACCGTCTACCGAACTACTTTAAAATATTGTTTAAACATGCAAAAATTGGTTTGCACTTATAATATAGATCTTAAATTCGGTAACTCTCCTTACTCTAGAACTTTCAGTTATATAATATATCGTACTTTATAATCGTTACCACTGGGGATTAATCGAGAAATAGGACTTTCTGAATAGATTAGTTTACAATAAAAATGTATCGCTTGCTTCAGGGATTCAGTTTTCGAATAGAGTAAAGAACTTAGAAGCGAAATACACGAGACAGTAGTAACCTCGGCTAGATTGTTGGACAACGAACAAGCTCTGTGATTGTAAAGTACTGTAATTTTTACCGAAAAGCTACAATAAAATTTCAGTTAAAACGAGTCACCAGTTACATATGATGCAGGTGACCGCCCAAAAAGCATTTTACTTGGCACATCCGGCGCGTAGTGAGTCTTCAGAACAACAGTGTTAAAACAATCCATATAAACGAAAACCTCTCACGTGAAAAACGACAATTATTTAGGTCTGATAAAAACCAGCTGAAAGGAACATGTAAATATTTGAGTCCTAAATCCAAATGTACTGGCCAATAACAAAATTATCTATAGGATTATTTCAGAAAACGATATAATAAAATTGAGGGTTGAACGCGAATTGAGTTGAAGTTTCTGAATAAGTCACCAAGTGTTTCCTCCATCCATTAAATCCAATTGAACCCTGTACCCAACAATATTAATACGTTACCAGTCAATAGTGCAGTGTGATTGCTGCCAGCGGAGACCTGCTTCACAGGCTGATCAATTTCCAACTCTACGAACTGCGGCACGCTCTGGTGTTCTGTATCCCCAATACCAAGCTGTCCTTCATCGTTGCAGCCCACTGAGTAAATTGTATTGACATCTGCGAACCAAACAGGACTGAGTCAGTTACGTCATTGCAGCAGTTTGAAAACTATTTAAAGGAGACTGATACATAAAGCCTGTTGAGAATTGCAGAAATGATAATAATGCGTAGATGGACGCGTAGCTACTCTCTGATCTTGTATAAGAAAACAATAAAGAAACGTAACTAGTTATAAGAATTATATTTTGCAAATAGCAACCACCGAGTTTCTTCCTTGCTCTTCTCGTTAGGTGCAGGTAGAGCACTTAAACACGTTAATTAGCAGATAATTTAAAATTTAATAATTTTAGGTCTTGCAAAATGAAAACTAAAAGTAACGGCCTGATATCATTCATCCTATTGCTGGGCATAGGTCTTCTCTCTCTGTTTAAGGAGAAAAGGATTGGAGCTAAGACCCAGCAAACTGCTTCTATGCGGGTTGGTAGGTTACACATATCTCTAGAATCCTCTAGAGATATGCAAGTTTTCTCACAATATTTTCCTTCACTGAAAAGCGTTGATAAATTGCAATTTTGAATTAGTTGGGCTTATCACAGCTGAAAACTAACGCACGCAAAATAAATTTAAATGTCAATATACTCAAGGTAAAATACCTATAACTACTTCTAACATACTTCTTATTCTGTTCAAAGAATCTTAAATCACACGTTACTATGCCGTTTAGATCCAGTGGTTCCCCTCTACTTTTATGAAGTTTATTAGTCCGCCAATTAGTAGATCTGCAAACGCTGTATTTTCCAGTGTGGGGGTAACCACAATTACCTTAGTACCCGATCGCCCGTAGTTCGTAGCCCGTAGTATATTTTTAGCAATCTAATGTTTGTGCATAAGAATATACATAATTATAAAAGGATTGGTGATGTATATAATAGACAAAGTAGAAACCGACATAAGCTTGCGGTTCCTGCTTTGCGCCTTGCAAAAGTACATAAGTCGTTTGTGAGTTTGGGTATAAGATTCTATAATAAAATTCCGCAATCTACTTTAACTTTACCATTACAGCAGTTTAAAAATACTATTTAAAAAGGCTAATTCAGAAAGCCTATTATACTATTGAAGATTACCTAGACGATAAGAATGCGTGGATATAGCTTCTCTTCAACCCAGTACAAGACATTAATAACTATATGTAACTAGTGTTAAGAATTATTGTTTGAAAAGAGCAACCACCGAGTTTCTTGCTGGCTCTTCTCGGTAGGAACAGCTTTCCGAACCATCGGTAGATTTTGACGATTCAAAAGCACTTGTTAACAAGTTTACTTGAATAAAGAATATTTTGAATTTGAATTTCTTCTTACTTATGTGACTCAGTCGATTTACTGCCGCTTGGATCGCTAGTAATGGAATACGTTTAATACTTCATATTTTCTAGAAGTAAATTGGTAAGAACCTGTAACGAAGATCGTATGAGCTCGTCCGCATGCCACGTATAAGGCGCGGTGCGGTTTGAGCCACTTGACGCAACTCGGCCGCGTCACTTCGTCCTTATGGCCTAAACCTAGTTGTCCCCACGAGTTCGCCCCAAACACGAACACACGTCCATTTTCTGTATACATTCAAATTGAAGATTAATTTTGTAAAATGTAAAAAAAATGTAAGAGTTGATCTGTATTTCTCTCCGTATACGCGTTAAGCTATCACGATACAGAGCAATACTGACTGGGCGCATTTGGCAACGTCCTTGCCTTTAGCTCGGTCGCGAGTTCGATTCCCGCCTTTGGTTCTTCGGGTCTGGGTGTAGATTTGTATTTAAGTATGTATTTAAAATTATAAAAGTATATATTTACCAGTCACCCACCCTAAGTCTGACACCCATAACACAAGTATTAAGTTAATTTTCGTACGCTCGACGAATGCAGTTGGTTTTTTGGCAGAACTATAGCGATATGCAATCACTACAGTAATATCTAAGAAGATCAATATAGGAAGGAGAAAATTTATCAATGACACTAAAGTTAACACAATTCGCATTACTTCTTATCATCATGCAATCTATAAGTACTCACGACATATCACAGCGCTGTGTTCGTCGCCACACGATATCGCGACTATTGGATCGCTCTTGATGAAGAAGTGACTCGGCTCGTTATCAGCAAAGTGGGATTTGCCAAACGTGAACACCGCTCCTGTATCTGCAACGACGCAAGCATTAAGTAATATTCTAAAACACGCGAAAATAAATTTATGCGCGGATCTTACTTAAGTCTAGTATTTTTTATTTTATTTGTCACAGGTATGTGTCGTATGTTGTATGTAAATGTTATGTAAATATAAGTGTTATGTAAATGTTGAGAGACCGGCTATACTCACGTCTTATTTTATCGGCTGAGTCCGACTAGTTTCAAGTCCATACGGGGCTCTTTTTCATGAGCTCTTTACGCGGCGTTATCGTAGGTATGTGTCGTATGTATGTACATACGAGAATTATTATATATATATATAGTATATATGTTTTTTATTTATTTTATGTATTAGTATGTAGTTATTAGAATGTATTGATTTATATAAATGAATACTTTGTGCACCTTAATTTATATTTCTATTGTATAGTTTTATTTTAGGTAGGTAGCCTGTAAGAGATCACAATCAGTGATAAGGCCGCCTATGCACTTCTTGTTTCATTTTAAGTTTCATGTATTGAGTTTTTTTATGTGCAATAAAGTATTTTTATTATTATTATTAATTATAAAAATTCTTAGTATAAAGAAAATTATCTTCGTAATGACTCCTGGTTACAGATTATCGAAGCCGCAGTCGAACGTGAATTCAATTGGAAGTGCCCACCTACCGGATTTGGAGTCGAAAGTTTAATTTTGACTTCCGTAACTTTAGTCGAATCTCCGTAACAAGAGGTCTTGAAAAAGACCAACAAATAATCTTCGTTATGACCTTTTGTAATTAATTATCAGAGCTGCAGTCGGAGGCGAAGGTGTGTAATGTAATGTAATCTGAAGTTTTAACCTTCCGAATCGGACTGGAAGCGCCATGAACAATTTATCTTTATGACTTTCGGTCACAAATTATCTAAGCCGCAGTTGGAGGTGTGAATTCACTCGGACTTTCTAACAGCCTGGAATCGGAGTCGAATTTTAGTTACTTGCCTACTACGTGATAAACACCTAAAAATGATCTTCGTTATGACGTCCGGTTATACATTAACGCAGTAGAAGTCGCAATTAGAAGTTTGAATACTATCGGAAGTTCCGACATTCTGGAATCGGAGTTTTAGCACCGTAACAACCCTACTTTATGATAAAGACCAACATTTTTCTATTCATGTAGGTCTTTGGTAGACTGTAATTGGCCGCATAATAAATCAGTGGCTGAAGGGTGATTTCATTTTACCTAACGCTCTAACCTTTCAGAATGACGTCAGGCAAACCACTTCTCTTAATTGCGACAAGTGAAACTGTATTAATAGAAGAAAAAGAAAATTAAAATGTATTTCGTTAGAAATTGTTAGCGAAAGAAGCCACGATATCCTTTGCTAGATAAAACTGCGTATAAATTAAACGAAACAGGTTTAATCTGATCGTTTATTTAATATTTAAAACTTTCCTCAGTTAACCATAAAGGTTATTATAAAATGTTGAAAAATAATCTTTTATTTATTAATAAAAACTAAGTAGTACCCTGTACTTCGCCTCCGTATTATTTTTGATATCTGCTTATACAAAGTTTATAAAAAATATGGTGCCACCGTGTCCGTCCATCTTACAGTTTTATTAGTAAACTAGCCGTGCCAGCGGCTTCGCCCGCGTGGAAATCAGCGTGTCACAATTTTTTCTAAAATTCAAATTTTAAACATAAAAGTAGTTATTGTAAGTAAACCATAAGAGATAGAGACATGCTATCGCGGACTTTTTTTGTTGTATTGTAATAGATCCTCTATTACACGACTTTAGCGTATCTCTGCTGGTTTACGCAGCGCACGCGACTAAAGCGCCCAGCAAGCAAGTTTCGATCTCTTCAATACAATTTACATAATACCGATGTGTACTATTTACCTAAACCATCCGGAAGTATTGCACAATCTTTTGGTAAAAATCGTACAAGGATCCGTTCAGTAGATTTTGAGAAAATCGATTACATACAGACAGACAGCTTTTTGGGACTTTGTTTTATAATAATATATATAAATAGAGTATACATAGAGCGAGCGATTCACGAAAAAGGATTGAGTATATAATTTGTTAAAATTTTGTGAAAAATGTAAAGTAACGGCCAGTTTATATCCAACCTAGTGTTAAATAAAAATATTTCTAAACGGAAAATTGTAATATTATAATATTGGTAACACTTCAGTAAAAGGCCCTACCTTTTCTACATCACGCACTGAGCGCAGGACTTTTATTTTACTCCCAGTATATTTCATTTTTTTTTCTCTCATTTTTGCTGTTTTCTTCACTGGGCCATAGGCCTTCTCTCTCATTTTTAGAGAGAAGGGTTGGAAGTTAAATCCACCCCGCTACTCCAATGATTGGTATTTTAAAACATAAATTATACAACATAAGATATGCAGGTTACCTCGCGACATTTTTCTTCACCGAAAAAATGTGCCATAAATTGTAAATACCAACCAATTAGCCATATATATGAATTATTACTGAAAAATTCATTGGTGCTTACCTGGGGTTTGATCTCGCGATCCTAGTTCGGTGTATTTGGTTCGAATATGATGATAAATGTTGAATCTTTAATCCTAATCATTTTGAGATATAAAATAACAATGGATTATTCCTCTTCTATAAGTCTAGTGTAAAATCCGGGATAGTATACAATATCTTTGAAAGGTAACTTAATTTCCGTTCTGTAGTTTTTGATTTCATTGCAAATAGACCAATAGATAGATCCGGTGGAGGATTTCGTTTTATAATATGTTGAAGATCGTTCTACAGAATATTCATATAATCTTAGAAATTTAGTTGTAGGCTAGTCATCACTTTCGTTGACCTTGCCTGACTAATTTACACTCGCAATAAGATTGATATCACGCTAGAAAGGTACTTTCTTTTGTTCGGCCGAAATTACACAGCTTTCTTTCGTTTAGGCTATTAGTTATGCCCTGTAGTTATACTTGTGATGTAGTTCAACCAAAATATAACCTTTAAAACAATGATAAAACCAAAGACAAAGTCGCAGATGACTTCAGGAATAGCATACTGAATGTAGGTTGTAGTTAAATGGAGAAATAGGTATAAAAGCGGGAGAAATAGGTATAAAAATAACACGTCACAGAATCTTTAAGAATTAAATCAAATAATGATAAATCCACCCATTTAATCGCATCACACTGATTTGCGAAAATAATTAAGATTAAATATACAAAGGCTGTGATAGCCCTGCGGTGAGACCGTGTGAGACGATCATGGGTTCAAAGCCCGGGCAGACTCCAATGAGTTTTTCTATTAAAACTTATGTGTCTACTTGATATTTGTAATTTATCACACGCTTTTCGGTGAAGGAAAACATCGTCAGGAAACCTTTATATTTCTAGAGAATTCTGGGGATATGTGTAACCTACTTATCCGCATTGCAGCAACGTGGTAGGTCTTAGCTCCAATCCTTCTCTCCAAAAAACGGAGAGGAGAGACCTATGACCAGCAGTGGGATAGTATTATGCCGTTACTTTACTTATTTACTAAATAGATTGTACAAAGCGCCCCACGCTCTTTTCATTTATGTATTTTCCACTTTTAAGGGCGATATTTGAATTAAATATATCGGCATTCAAAGTAGGTAAAAATTGAGTTACAAAGAGTCTGTAACATACATGGAGAGATGAAACTATTATAAAATAGTAAAAATCTGCGAATTGTGCTTTAATGAAATAAACAAATCTTTCTTTGATATATAATAAAATATAAGCCGTGTGGTAACATTTTGTGCCGACCCCACTTATATTGAAATAAGGGCAGGAGGATGATGATATATAAAAAATATCTGAAATAAATCTTTATATGAACAATTGAAAGAAAAATATTTCAGGAAAGAATGAATGCGTCGCGGAAACATTTTCCCCAGACAGCTACTTAGACGTGATTGCCATAATATAATGAAAAACTCTGAACGGTAATGCTTGTTTCGCATGTTATGTTGACCTTAGACAATGTTACTTAGTTTAAGGTAGCTTAAAGCTGTTGAAGCATCCTAGAATAAGATTTTTTTTCGTGTACCAATATGAAGAATGACCATAAAGTTCTGGAACGACATGTTCATCTGATGGATATCGGTTCTTGTCACTTAAACATGGATATTAGCGCAATATGTCTGTTTGTTTTCCTTTTTGACAAAGATTTGAATATTTCGATTGTTTGCGAAAACATTTTCTAGCAATCAAACATCGATATGTAAGTTCAAAGTAGAATTGTTTTTCTCATTTCATACTTGTTGTTTTTTGAAAAATTTTTTTTGAAATATCCTATCATAAATGGGATGTTCGTTGCTCGCATAATATGTTCGTTTAATAAGTGTTCAAAGTAAAAAATTTTATCGCTCATGAAAATGAAATTTTGTCGAAAACACCTTCAAATATTACACTTTGTATAATATAAGTTTATGGTATTTTGTGGTAACAATAAAAGTAAGACTAGACCTACAAGCTAATGATTCCTAGAAACAAAATTTTCAAATGCAAATGAGCTTGATAAATATTAAACAGTAAAGGAAAGTTAAATATGAGTTGTATTTAAAGAAAGAAAACTGTCTACAATTAATAATAGTGGAATATGACGGCGCTGAAATAAATAATTGTTCTTTATCATAAGGTCAAACGGCATATTAAACAGCGCTCGCTGTAGACATGATAAGTACGGACTTACAGGTAGGCCCGGTATTCATTAAAGCGGATAAGATATCGTCACTGAAACTAAGCGGAGAGGATATGTGGAAATGACGATATCTGTTTGGTATTCACAACCCATTTCCTCTCTTCAACGCTTTGGTGGAAACCGGGCCTTATTACTACTTTTACTACAAAGTATAGGACATAGATGTGCAAGCTTAGCGGTGAAACTGTGTACCTTTATCCAAAAGGTTTAAAACCCCGGGTAGGCACTAATGAGTTTTTCTATTAAAACTTATTGATATTTGCAATTTATCACACGCTTTTCGGTGAAGAAAACATTGTGAGAAAACCTGCATATCTCTGGCGAATTCATGGTATATGTGTAAACTACCAATACACATCAGAGCAGTGTGGTGGGTGTAAGTTCCAACCAATAAAGTAGAGAGGAGGCTAATGCCCAGCAGCGGGATAGTTAAAGGCTGTTAGTTTATAGGACATATTCGGTTAAGAGTATCTCAGAATCAAAATAAAAAGGCACCTTTACATAATCCGTGTGATAAGTAAACTCGGAAACGGTTCATCAGAAATTCTTCGATTTGCATTGAATGCGTTCTTTAATGATTCCCCATATTTGAGATCAATAAGTCACAGCATTGTAAGTCTTTCAAGTGAATTTCATTAAATATAATTCATTAAATACTCTTACTTTACACCATTATTATTTGCTATTTACATTTAATTATTAACTGAAACTTCTGTATTTTATTTAGGAAGGAAATAAATACAATCGTTGAAGCGTTATTTACAAAACGACCTGATCTCCTTCGTAAAAAATCGATATTACACACTGTAAGTAGTACTATGAATTTTTTTAAGTGCAACAACTACTTCGTTTCGAAACAAATGACCACGAAATTACAATTCTTAGGTTGTATTTGTTTTCGCAATTTCATTTAATTACTAAGTTAAACAAATTGTTTATAATATAATTATCAAAAGAGTTCTATAGATAAGTCTTGAGAAACGAAATGTTGTTCAAAGTACACAACGAATAAAAACTTTTTTTAAAAACCTTTTTTGTTTTGTATTTTAATCTGTGCTCAAAATTTTGAAAATGGAACGTACCGGGTATATCTTCAGTCATGGCGGCGTTTTGTTTATAGATTCTTTATACAGTCACGATCGGACGCTAGGCGTCACTCAGGAGCCATGTCCACGGATCGACCGGGCGGCCGCAGGGCGAGGACTGACCGTTGCCCACGTGCCACCACCACCATAAAATGGACGTAGTATAGCTGGATAGGGCATTGCTTTTTTATTTGTTACAACCAAATAACACGAACTTATGCATGATTAAAGCATGTTATTTTTTTAATTTCTATATTGGCTATGGCTTTAAAATATACCCTTTGCTCGAGACAACGTTCTAAAAAATTATTTGTAACAAATTTTTTTTGTACTATATTTTATATATGTAGTATAGTGTTATTTTTTATGCATATTATTTAAATAATTTCTGCAAACTCTTGGAATATATACCAATCGTAATGGCATTAAAAGACCGTCGTAATTTTTTTTTGGTTTTTAACGTTACTGAGGCGGACATACAATTCTTTTTAATATGTACGTACACCCCGTACTCCCTAAACGTACGGTTCAATTGTAGCAAATTTCATTAATATCGCTACAGCATTCGTGAAAGCGTATCAGAGAGACACAAATTTTTCTGCATTTATAATATCAATATGAATATATAATTCATAATAACATATACAATACCATAAAGAGTAACCTATATTTTTAATAGTTCTCTTTGTCTATGGTGTGGCGTGCTCATAGAAATTGTATGTAAACTGTCGTACATTGGTTAATGGGAGGTTTGTAAACAGCCCAGAACATTAGGTTTCATTATGTTTACTGTAATCTTTGATTACCTGTAAACATTTCATATACCCCTTTTAACCATAGGCATGTGATATATAAGGTAATATATAGCTTTAAAATGTATAGGCTATTGAACCGCCATTCGCGTCTTTTAAGAATTTGTTTAGTCGAGTTATTGATTATATTGAAAAAACATAAATGCCTACCTACAGTATTCAAATTCAAATTCAAATTCAAATTCAAAATATTTATTTGCATGATTGTAGGTGTAAAAGATATTAAATTACATATTTTCCTTACTACAGTCTGCCATAAAATGGCGTGCAAATTTACAATTACATTGAATGTTACGTATTAAACTAGGGAACATGTATGTCAATATAATAAAATTTATTTTCATTTTCATTTAATATCATGTCAATCAATAAATTCGTTTACAGTATAAAAAGTTGCATCAATTAACCACCTTTTAAGTTTAATTTTGAATTTTTCTGTATTTTTAATGTTTTTTATTTCATTTGGCAATTTATTATACATTCGTACAGCCATTGCATATATATTTTTACTAAATAAAGTTGTTTTCATTCTTGGAAATACCAATTTATTTGCATAACGAGAATGGAAATTATATTTATCCTTCACAGTTGCAAAATCTCCTAATTGAGTTTTAACATAAACGCATGTTTCATATATGTATAAGCATGGGACAGTCAAAATTTTGAGTTTTTTAAATAATGGTCTACACGATGTTAACGAGTTGACGTCACAAATGCTCCTCACGCATTGTTTTTGAGCAATAAATACTTTCTTTATTTGGTACGAGTTCCCCCATAAAGTGATACCGTATCTGAGAATAGAGCTTACATACCCATAGTATGCTTGTAAGGCAATTTTTTGGCTAGAGATTTTTGCAAGTTTCCATAACGCATAAGAAAATGAGCTTAACTTTTTGCAGACGTGCTCAACGTGTTCGGACCAAGTTAATTTATCATCCAATTTGATACCGAGGAACTTTATGCTTGTTGTTTCTGCTATTGTCTCATTCTCATAAGCAACATTTAGGTGATGTTTTTTTCCGTTTCTGTTAATGAACTGTATGTAATTAGTCTTTTTAAAATTCACTTTCAGATTATTATTATTAAGCCAAGTTACTACGTCTGAGATAGTTCTATTAATTTCTTGGTTATAGGTATCTAAATTTTGACAAGGTATGGTCACTGCTAAGTCATCTGCGAAAAGCGAGCAGTTGTAAGTAGTGACATCTGGAAGATCATTTATATATATGAGGAACAGAAGTGGTCCAAGAATGCTTCCTTGAGGGACTCCAATCTCGTTCCTCTTAGTTAGTGATTTAAATGAGATTTCCTCTTTGTCAGCATTGATATTAATTATTTCGACATACTGTTTTCTGTTGCTCAGGTAAGATTTGAGCCAATTATAAGCTAAGCCTCTTAGCCCATAGCATTCGCATTTTCTCAATAGTAAGTTATGGGATACAAAGTCGAAGGCTTTACTCATATCGAAAAATATTGTAGTTATTGGGTTACTCTTATCGACACCCAACAACAATTCTTTTACAACTGCAAGAACAGCCAGCGTAGTGGATTTACCTTTTTGAAATCCTTTCTGCTCATTTTTTATTACTTTGTGTTTCATTAGAAATTGAGTGAGTCGTATATAAAAAGCTTTTTCAAATATTTTAGCTATAACTGAAATTAAAGATATAGGTCTATAATTATCAATAATTTCTCTATTCCCATTTTTATGCAATGGCTTCACAACTGATATCTTTAATTTATCTGGAAATAATCCGTTCTCAAAAGACATATTTATTAGATAACTTATAACAATAGCTAAGTGTGCTCTTGAAGCTTTTAAAATTGAAGTTTGAATTTCATCATATCCAACAGAGTAAGTATTATTCAATGATTGTATAATTCTTATTATTTCATCACTATTTGTTGGTGTAAGAAAAATGTTGGAATCAATTGTTTTTGAAATATTTTTATTTTGTAAATAAGGTATTTGTTTATCATTTGTCGAATTAATGAAATAGTCATTAAAAGCATTACTGATATCAATAGGATTATTGATCAATTTATTGTTAACTAAGATTTGTTCAATGTTCAATCTTCTGTACTTTCCTTTAGTTTCATTATTTATTAAATGCCATGTTGCTTTACAAACATTTTTTGCTTTTTTCAAATAATTAGAATTCCTGATCTTTTGTGCGTTATAAATACATTTTTTCAAAAGTTTGGTATAGTTCAGATAATTATGTTTTATTGTAACGTTAGAAGACTTATAGTATGCGAAACGTAAAATTCGCTTTGTTTTTGAGGATTTTCTAAAGCCTTTTGTGATCCATTTCGGCTTAACAAAATTTTCGACCTGCTTAATTCTTATTTTTGGAAAGCATAGATTGTAAAGTAATGTTAACATTTCATGAAAGTCATTGAATGCACAGTTAAGATCACTGGCGTCGAACACTTCAGACCAAGACAGATTTCCAATATATTGACAAAATTTGTATATATTTTCTTGACTATAGTCACGAATATACTTAAAACGAAATGCAGGTAAGATATTAAAATGTTTAATAGTAAACATAATTGATTGAGCGGTATCGTGGTCCGACAAGAACAGGCTATGGCATTTAACCAGTCCATCACTAAAATTAGTTAATATTTGATCCAAACAATTATTTTTTCGAGTTGCCTCTTTAACATTTATTTTAAAGTTATTGAAAGTCATTATATCAATGAATTCATTAGTTGATTTTGTTTTTTTGAGAATATTTATATTGAAATCGCCAGTTATAATAATTTTATGGTTTATTTTTCTTTTCAATTTATAAAGTAGTAGTTCTAGTTGACGAAAAAATGAGTATGTGTCTGATTTAGGGATTCTATAGATGCAGATTATAATATTATTATTCACGAGATCCTCTTTGTTTATAAAAATTGCATGTTGAATATTAGCTAAAGTGTTTTATTAAATATTAAATATATGAGTCGCATACACGCTCGTCCGTCCATAAAGTTCCAACTCCAAAAAGGTTCAAGGTATAAGACGTGTCATATTTTTTTGTGCATATGTGATTAGACAAACACAAGTATGTGTCTCGTCTTCCCTCTCTTATTATATGCTGGACACTTGCACTCACAGGCTTTGTGGCATCGAGCTGAGAAGAATAGACCACCCTCATTTCTTACCAAGGTGTCGTTAAAGGCGTCTCAGAAGTTGAGGTCAGAAAGGCAGCCGGTCGAAAAATAAGTAGCCAAATCATCTAACCTAACTTAGATTGGGATGAGGGCAGGATAGTGATGAACCGCACCCACAGACCTGTCTATGCCCTTGTGTATTTTGTGATCTAACCATAGACAATACACAATTAATTTTAACGCCGATATTTGATAACGTCATAAAGCTTTACCACACACACGTAAAAGATAAGTTAAAAAAATTTACAAACTGATTCATAGTAAGGGGAAATTGATTTCCAGTGTAACGTAATGTAAATCGATTCTGATGACATGTCCTAATTGTCATTCACGCGACTTCATTATTGGTCCTTGAACCATGACACACAGCTTGTCGGTAATCATTGTCACCCTTCCGACGTCGCAATGACTAATTAAAGTCATCCATCAGCCCTCCACTATGCGTCGCCCTAAGCTATGGTCCGGCCTCACAAGAGGCAACCTTAGGACGACGTCCCCCGACGCTAGTAGAGCTTCTGCGCTCTACTCTCTGCATTTCGCAACCTCGACGACGCTTCTGCGCTTGCCCGTCCCGCCCGGTGACGCTGTAAAAGCCGTTAGGCTAACAGCATACCGTCAGTTCCAAAAAAAAAATTAACCATTGTCAATATTGCCTGTTGGTTGAATTTATTTCTATATACTGTTGCATATGTATATTATGTGTGGTATCCGCCTGAGTAGAATAGGCCACCACCATTTCTTACCGAGGTGTCGTAAAAGGCGACTAAGGTAAGTCGACCCGCCGTGTGGTATCCGGCTGAGTAGAATAGACCACCACCAGTTCTTACCGAGATGTCGTAAAATACGAATAAGGTAAGTTGACGGCAGCCAGGCGGCCGGTCGTAAAATACGTAGCGGAATCATGCGACAACATGTTTATAACATGTTTTGCCGCCATACTTGACTAGGATAAGGGCAGGAGGATGATGATTGCATATGTTCTATACATATGTTGCAATCCGGGCTTTATTTCGGGACCTTGAAAACGATCTTGCAAGAAGAACGTGCCTTCTGTTAAATTTATATAATGCTAAATGTAAATTACCCACCCATAAGTTTTGCATCAGTGAGGGTTAGAAAAAGCGTAAAAAGCCATGATATCTAAGCGGTAAGGGAAATTATAAAGTTTTGCAGGATCAAACTTTAGATATTTGTGACTTGTCTATAAATACCATACTCACTTTATATTTATGACTAATTTTTGGCGTACTGTAAAGGACAACATCATGAGGAAACCTACCTAGCCCTCGAGAATTTTGTAAGCGATCGTTCACATTGGAGTTCTACTCTTATGGGTAAGAAACAATATAAAGATAGATAATTTTATCATCACTTATATTTTCGTAGAATAAAATTAATTTATTTGTTATTTGATTAATTAATTTTTATATTAATTGATCAAATTACAAATATTCCTATCGTCTTGATTGAGCATACCGAACACTACAGTGTACATATTGAGCATACTAAGGTTCTTTTATGATTCGTCAGTCTAAGCTATCTTCATTATCTTGCTTAATATTTAATTTCCAAACGCATCCTGACAGGTACGATCAGTTGAACAGTATGGGAGAATAAAACTGTTACTTTACAATTATCCTTAAAACTTCTTCATATTTTATCACCTTTCAAACCTCCTTTAGACAAACTAAAATTAGCCTAATCGGTCTAGCCGTTCTCGAAATTTAGTGACAATAAGAAACGACTTTTGTTACTTTTTTTATAAACATATTTAACAAAATTTCATTGACCTCAGTGAAAATACAAAGATGGCCGCCATTGGGTTTAAACCTGCCAGCTTTTTATAAGCATACGTTCGGTAAGACAGGGCATCGAAGCGATTACAATAGTTACTCGTAGTTCATTGACATTTGTGGTTGACATACGCAACCCTCATATACTAGTAGACATATGTAGCTAACACCATGACTTTGATTTTTGGTCATGTGTGACCTCATGAAACCATGAGTCCAAAAATATGGACGGCTATATAACTAGAGGGAGGCTCAAAAAAAAGCGATGGGTGGAATGTGCGAAAGAATCGTGTGAAAGAATAAGCACGAGAGTTGATGAAAGGAATAAAAGATAAAAAAACATATTGTCCAGACGTCACACAGAGTCGGATACGAGAATGATGCTGACTTTTGTTTTTATGATTAACTAGCTGTGCCAATAACGGCTTCGCCCGCGTGGAATTTAGTGATTTACGAAACTTTTCCCGAATTTTCGAAATTTTGAACATTACAATAGTTATTGTGAGTTAATCGCGAGGAGCGGGACATGCTATTCCGCACTTTTTGTAGTATTTTTATATATCTACAATTCTCTACTACAAAAGTTATAATAAAATTATTTTGCTATAATCCGCGATAAAGTAAATAGAAAAAATATATAGTGTTAAATGTATAGTGGACTATCCGTATTTACATAACCGATACGTGCAGGATTGGTAAAAACACATGCACAAACCTCCACCCCTTCCACCACAATACACAAGCACTACACACGTTCACTATCACAAACTCAACAATCGTTTCGCCCCGCAACCGAAGCATCATCAAGATAGACTCCACGACAAAATCGCAAAGCGGTTTAAGCTTAACTTAACACTATATATATTTTCTATTTACTATATCGTCTATAAGTAATTTTATTATTACTTTTGTATTATGGATCTCCGCAAAGTAACGCCTAATTCTATAAATTAATTCTCTACTACATTACTTTAGTGTACACAGCGCACGAGACTAAATCTCCCAGCAAGCAGGTTTTTTAACAACAAAATCTCTTTAACACAATTTACATAATACCGATATATACTATTTACCTAAACCATCCGGAAGTATTGCACTATCTTTTGGTGAAAACCGCACAAAAATCCGTTCTGTAGATTGTTAGAAAATCGATTACATACAGACAGACAGCTTTTTGGGACTTTGTTTTATAATAAGCATAGATGAATAGATAAGATAAATTAAAAACAATTAGCAGTTAAATCTGAGCAGGCTATGGCAATGAACTTGGGAAAATGTCCCTTAATATTTATAATAGTACTTCTGAGAATCATTTGAATAATGAAATTAATGGACTATTCGTGCGAGTGGAAAACTTATCGTGATAAGATTTCCATCTTCGAGTGAGCGCTTATTTTGGAAAGGTCAACGGATGTCCTCCACAGCTTTAGCTTGTAATACTTTTATTATAAATGCGAAAGTCCGTCTGTTATGCTTTGAACTGGAGATTGATAAAAAAAAATATATAGGACACAATTTTTCGCTTTTCTCGGAATATGAAAAAACAATTTTTAACCACTTGTCTGTCATCCATACTATAAGTATTACGTTACTTACTTTGGTTACGGACTACCGTGTGTGTAATTGTCCCATAAAGTAACGCCCTATTACTATCCCACTGCTGGGCATAGACTCCGTTTTTGAAGAGAAGGTTTGGAGCTAAGACCTACTATTAAATGCCGATTAGTAGGTTACGCATATCCCTAATATTTTCTAGAGATTTGCAGGTTTCCTCACGATGTTGTACTTCACCGAAAAGCGTGTAACTTATGTGATACATTGCAAATATCAATTAGTTACATAAGTTTTTAACTGAAAAACTTATTGATGCCTGCCCGGGGTTTGAACCCGTGACCCCTCGAAAGAGTTCCACGGTCTCACCGCTGGGCTATCACAGCTATTCATTTTTAATTTTTCTTGTCCCATGTCTTCATTTATTTAAACATATGGTTACGTTCAGGGCTTCGTGGATTTGGATGAAAATACCTGGTGACTCGTTAAAAACACTTTATTCAACTTTTTACTACAAACTTAGTACTTACAGTCTCTATACAGTTTGTTGTGCGATAAGAATGCCAAGGTCACTATTGCATTTCAGTTTTCGCTTGTTTATTCGCTCTTGATCGCTATTCGCGAACTGAATATCAATATAAATGTACGGTAGTTTTTTTTTATAATTATGATATCACGCGAATATTTGTGAGAAACGTCGATCGATGGAGCAAATTATAGGCAATACTCTAGTCATAACACATCCGGCACGCGAGATCTCTATCGGTATTGGTCGTGCCAATAAATGTAAAAATACTACGATACTTCTGTAATGTAGCGCGAAACGAATGTACTCCTAAGGTATCATTTTTGCCCGTTACTTCGCCTGAATGGACTTCAGTGCTAAGATTATTTGCCACCATTTAAATCATGGGTGACCAACATTTTTAGCAGGCGGGCCAACGTTTAGAGATGAGATTTCCGTGCGGGCCTGACAACAAAACTATTTTTTAAAGAAGATATTGTAAAAATGAGAATAAAACATATTTATTAGATTTGAATTAAATCCAAAACATAATAGCAATAAAAATAAACAGTAATAAATTTAGTGAAACATTTGATTTTATTAATCAGAATAACACTAAGTGCATCAATGTCGATTTCTATTGATGTTGCTACCCGTAAGCAGTTTTCTAAATGCTAAGTGATTAGTGTTTTCATTTGAAATAAATGTACTTCATTCGAGTATAGATCGGCAACGCGCTTTTTAAAATCGGACTAACGTTGTGATTGTTAAAATGAAAAAAATTGTCACGATAGAGTAATCATCAGAGCTGTGATAGCCCAGCGGTGAGACCATGCGACTCTTTCGAGGGGAACACGAGTTCAAACCCGGGTAGGCACCAATGAGTTTTCCTAAAAAAACTAAATGTGTCTAATTGAAAATTGCAATTTATCACACGCTTTTCGGTGAAGGAAAACATCGTGAGGAAACCTGCATATCTCTAGAGAATTCTGGAGATATGTGTAACCTACCAATCCGCATTGGAGCAGCGTGGTAGGTCTTAGCTCCAACCCTTTTCTCCAGAAACGGAGAGAGGAGGCCTATTCACAGCAGTGGAATTGTAACAGGCCGCTACTTTACTTTACTTTACTTTACTTTAGAGTAGTCATATGTACTGAGATATGATACGAACTATGTATATTGGAATGTTCTTTTGGTGGTTTGTTTATACTAAAAGAAAGGAAAGGTGTGCATATGCTGCGAGGGCCACAAATATGCACCCAGCGGACCGCATACAGCCCGCGGGCCGCGGTTTGGCCACCCATGATTTGGATATTACTATGAAGATTTAGATATTACTAAGAAGGCAGAGGCATTTTTGTTTTTTAATCTATAATAAGATGCAAAAAGTTATAATGCATTGCCTGGGTTCTCCATTCGCTGTTGTCGGGTTTGGACGCGCCAAGACCCGACGACTAAATTTGTTATCTTATTTTAAAAAAAGTAATTATACCTACTCAATACAATAAATTGATTAGGTATAAAATGTATACTAATTTTTGTTATAATTTTTTTTTCATTTATTTGTTTCTAATTGACCATAGACAAACATTTCAGAATTCATAACGGCTAACCTTTGCTAACCAAGTTGTTTTACCGAAACTGCTCTTAGTTATTTATGTATTCGATGTTTAAAATTACCATTGAATCAATAAAAAAAGTACTGTTTTTCCATTAGAGTATGCAGTCATAAGTACCATAATATAACTAGCACAATATTTTATTTTTGGCATAAAGCAAAATCTATTAACGCATGTAAACAGCGTGAGTTTGCACCAGTCTACAATTTCAGGCGTGAGTTTATTCAATACTAGGATAACCATACCAGGCTTATAGACGAAAAGCATAAACATCTAGAATGGGATACATAGAAAGGATTAACATCTAAGGGGTATCATAGACATGAAAATAGTATTTTTGGACCCTGTATTTGAGTCATAGTATACAGTAAGTAAGCCGTAGTGCAGTTATAGGACTATATTAGTGAGAGTGACACAATAAATAATGAGAGGGAAGATGAAACTCGTATAATTGTCTTTGTCTAATCAGGCTCATAGGAACATTAATGGTGCATTCTTAATTTTTAAAAAATCATTAGAACATTTTTAGTACATCATCAAAATTTTACGCACGTGCGAAAAGAGATGGATGATAAAAAAAAACACATTAACTTAAAACGAGCTATTGTAATATGGTACATTTTGGGCTTCCCAACTCTAGTAATAACTCTGACTGACTATAACTGACTTGGCAGCAAGGCGGAACACTGTCAGATGTTAGCGTAGGATTTTGTCAAAATTGTAAAGTGTAAATAAAAGCTAAGTTGCTTACAATCTAACTACCTGTTTCAAACAATGTTCCATACTGGAACAGCTTTTTTTTCTTACATTAAAATTTAATTGTTAAAAATCCTTTTGGATTACACAATTTGGAGGCTATGATAATGTACTAAATTTTTTCTAAGAAAATGAAGTTCTAGTGCTCATCTTCCAATCCAAAGCTAGCTGATGGCTGTGGATTGGCTAGTCGGACGCCGACGCGCCCTTTCGTGTCAAAAAGACACAGTGACACAGTGGATTGACAAGCCGCCCGTTCGATTTATGACGCGCTCCAGTGACTTTATCGAGGTTTACATATATTCCTTTGTTCAAACATTCTCTCTGTGTGTGCGACATTTCCTGGACACTCTTTTAAACTAAAAACCCATATGGATGCTTCGTGTTATGGTGTAAATAGGAGAAAACTAACCCCTACACCGGTGAGGTCCCTACAGCGGTCTAGGAGAGGAAAGGTAGGTGCTACGCTATATATTTTTATTGAATAAACAGTCAGCAATTATTATATCTTGTAAACAACTATATACTACAAGCTGTGCCAGCGGCTTCGCCCGCGTGGAAATAGCGTGTCACAATTTTTTTCTAGGTTTAGGTTTAGTTAATAAGAAATATTTACGAAATTAGGTTATAGATAATGAATGTTAAATTGGTCAATATCGGAATCGATATAAATCGATACAATTACTTATACTCGTATTGAGGAATATAGTCAACAGTACGAAAGTTTCTATTCGCTATTTTTGAACTTAGAACTGTGTTGACTGTTTATTGTATTGAAGTCCGTTTGAAATTGAACCGTTGAAATTGTTTAAACGTGGCTAACTCACAAATATCTAAACATACAAACGTTCATGTTCATAATATTAGCAGTATTATATTAATCAGCTATAATTTTTTCATTACTTTTGCATGTGTATCTTAAAACAAATCTATGTAACGGCATGGTCGCCCTAATGAATGTTAAGGCTAATCGCCCAATAATTGCCTGTACGATATAACCCATTTATTGCCTTACCCTACATTTATGGTCATTGTTTACGAAGTTTTATGCGACGGTACGATACCATGTTGATACGAAATATTCACGGAAGGTATATTGAGTCTCGTACTTTTTGAACTGGAATGCCGTGTGGTATCCGGCTGAGCAGAATAGACGACCCTAATTTCTTACCGAGGTATCGTAAAAGGCGACTAAGGTAAGTTGACCCACCGTGTGGAATCCGGTTGTGTAGAATAGACCACCCTCTTTCTTACCGAGGTGTCGTAAAAGACGACTAAGGTAAATTGAGCCGTCGTGCGGTATCCGGTTGAGTAGAATAGACCACCCTCATCTCTTACCGAGGTGTCGTAAAAAGCGACTAAGGTAAGTTGAAGTCAAGAAGGTGACCAGTCGTAAAATAGCAAAATCATGTTTGTGAAATGTGGTGGCGACCCCACTTAGAGTGGGATAAGGACTTTTTGAACTAGAATTTATAGCTCTAAGAATGCAATAGTGGCAAAACTAAAAAAACATGTGTTTTGGACTGAGAATAGGTGTAAATGTTAAAATATACATTCATGTCAGCAGCGATACCGGCAGAACTCATATTTCAATATAAGGCCGTTTGTTTGAGCTAGCCAAAGCATTTTTTATGCATTTTCCTTAGCAATGAAAATTGTAAACACATTTATGTCAAAACATAATTTTTTGAGTTGTGCCACTATTGTAGCCGATATATGGTATTCATAATATTCTATAATAAAATTCCGCAATCAATTTTAGCAGTTTAAAAACACTATCAAAAAATGCTAATATAGAAAGCCTACTATACTGTTGAGGATTACTTAAACGATAAGAATGCGTGGATAGGCTAAATGTTAGTAATAAGAATTATTATGCTTTGAAAAGAGCAACCGCCGAGTTTCTAGCTGGCTCTTCTCGGTAGGAACAGCTTTCCGAACCAGCGGTCGAGTTGACGATTCAAAAGCACTTGTTTACAAGTTTATTTGAATATTTTGAATTTTGAATAGAGAGTCGCTTATATTTAGCTCTAACGGCTATTACATGGGGTGGAATGAATGACATTAGAAACTGGGAGATTAAATCATCTTCGAGAAAGACGGTGTGTGGGTGCGTGCTGTGAAAGCGTTACAGACAGAGAGACTTAAAGTAGCGGCCTGTTAATATCCCACTGCTGGGAATAGGCCTCCTCTCTCCGTTTCTGGAGAGAAGGGTTGGAGCTAAGACCTACCACGCTGCTCCAATGCGGATTGGTAGGTTACACATATCAACAGAATTCTCTAGTGATATGCAGGTTTCTTCACGATGTTTTCCTTCACCGAAAAGCGTGTGATAAATTGCAATTATGAATTAGACACATGAGTTTTAATAGAAAAACTCATTGGTGCCTGCCCGGGTTTGAACCTATGTTCGTCTCTAGAGAGTCGCACGGTCTCACCATTGGGCTATCACAGCTTAGAGAGAGACTTGCACTCTTATATTATATAATACTTGTATAGTGACGTAGGTACTAAAAATATGAAACAAAGCGTACTATTAGAAAAAAAACAATTCTTTTATCACCTCTATCGCAACGACATAAAACTCATTTTAGCAATAAAAAGTACAACAATAATTGTATGATACACAATTTTATAAATCAGTTTCAATACTCTTATAGTATCGTGGTAAGGAACTTTTTACTATGGATAGGGTGTTTTAGAGAATTGTTTTTACGCAGGTTGTTGGTTGTTTGCACGCGGTTGCTATGACAACCATGTCGCGGCATCTAAAACTCGGCAACTGATTTGAGCATAGGTCGTTGACTCTTATTTTATTACATATTATAAAAAAAGTCGTCCAACGCATTCTGTCTGTCCACGATAACCCAAAAACTACTGAATTCTTATTTAGAAGGTTGAGGTCTATAATTTGTTAAAAACTTAAATCAAATCAAATCAAAATTATCTTTATTCAACTAAGCTCTTTCGAGCACTTTTTGTAGCTGCCTGACGCAGCTACAATACTTACCTATTTACCTTACCTTACCTTACATCTACCTTTAAAACATACCTGAACCTTTTTACCAGTTACCGGGAATAAGGAGAGGAATCCAAGGAAAGAAAAACACAGATATCATTTATTTAACCTAGCTGCATGGAGAAATAAAACAAACACCAAGACACAAGATTTAATATTGATGGTTACTGTGACGCTGATGGTTACTGATGGTTACTGTGACGCTGATGGTTACTGATGGTTACTGTGACAAAAGGCAGGCGTTCTCACAACAGGAAGGCACACCCCATACTTTGGTTACTGTGATAAATCAGAAGAGTACTCACTGTGAGAGAACGCCCTAGATGAGATTACTGTGATGAAGTGCTGAGGTTAACTATGAAACATAGATGTTTTCCACTCTTCAAACGACGGTCATAGTAGCCGCTTCAACTCACTGCACTGTCGTCCACTTAGGGCTCTTCGCAGGCATCCTAGGCGTTACCGGCACCGAGGACGGGAGCGTGCAGTCCGAGCGCACGCGCACGCGCGGTGAGGCCGGCCGGGTGACTGGCAAGCGGCCGCGCCGCGCACAGCACGTCGCCCCCGCGCGCCCGCGCGGGCACTCGGCGCCTGCGCACTGCGCGTCCCCCCTTTCCCCCCAGCGGGGGGGCAACCAGCCTACCGCTCATCCCAGGCGAAGACGAAATACGCGGATAGGAGTCAAATAATGTTTATAAACGAATAAACGCCGACCATTAGAGGCTCACACGGCTTACCAATAACTACTGTTTTACTTACCACAAGCATCCCTCCGATAGTCTTCGCAATATTAAGTAAGGAGCTTATGCCCGTCAACACGCCGGACCGGCAACAACCTTACAACTGGTGACCCCGAACGAAGAAAACGCACCACCTTACAACTGGTGACCCCGAACGAAGAAAACGCACCACCTTACAACCGGTGCCCCGAACAAAGAACAGGCACCCTGAAGCAGACACCTTACAACTACTACTGCCCGAACAAGCAACCTTCGTAGAACAACTGAGGCCGTCAATATCAAAGATGGAGCAAGATCCGAAAAAATTACCACCGAAATCTCAACCCACGCAACCAGAGATCGCCGGCATCGCGCTGTCGCTGCGAGTTCCCCCGTTTTGGAGAGACAAACCTCGATTATGGTTTATCAGCTTCGAAGCAGCCACGTCCGACCTTAAAAAAAGTCAAGAGCAACTAGCCCAGATGGTTATAGCCCAGCTTGAAAAACAAGACATAGAACAGATCTCCGATTTACTGTACAACCCAACGGACAAAGAACCATACGTCGCGCTGAAAAATCGTCTCATCTCCGCATACGAAGAATCCGACAGCCGCCAACTGCAGAAACTGTTGTCAGAAATAGAACTGGGAGACCAGAAGCCCACACAGCTATTACGAAGGATGAAAATACTCGCTCGCGACAAAGTCCCAGATTCGACACTTCGTATTATGTGGACGAACCACCTTCCGCCACATGTCCGCTCAGTACTAGCAGTCAGCGAATCTTTCAGCACACAAACTGCACTCGACGAACTAGCGCTACTGGCTGACAAAATGATAGAGACCAACAGTTGCGCACAAGTCTCAGCCGTCGAAGCTACTACGTCACGAATTGTCAACACTGAAACTCAGTACCTTATAGAACAAATCCGCAAGTTATCCGTCGAAGTCGCAGAATTACGAGCAACACAGCAAAATTTTCACCGCGAAAATCAAATGCATAGAAGACCGCTTTTTCGAAGACGAAATTCTACTAGCCGCGAAAATTCAAGAGGCCGATCTCGTAGCCTGACGCCAACGGGTTACTGCTACTACCACCGCCGATTTGGTTCCCAAGCACGAAAATGTACCTCGCCATGCACATACATGCCTAATGCGAAGGCGGAAAACTAGCATGTACGCTCGATGAAGCGGGATCCAGCGTATCAGAAGCATCTTACCGCTTATTTGTCACCGATAAGAAAACCAGTACAACATTTTTAATCGACACGGGCGCAAATATCTCCGTCCTGCCACCTCGAAAAGGTCAAACACAGAAGCCGCTAGAATTTAAACTCTATGCCGCTAACAATACGGTAATTCCAACATACGGAGAAAAAACCTTAGAACTAGACCTCAACTTACGAAGACCGTTCAAATGGAGATTTATCGTCGCGAAAGTCAGCAAACCAATCATCGGAGCCGATTTTCTCGAACACCATCAGCTCATCGTCGATATCAAGAACAAGAAACTAATAGACGGCAAAACTAATCTGACGTCACAATCATTCGTACGAGCAACGAACATACCGACAATAAGAGGCATAGATGTCCAACAATCATACCACGACATACTCGCTGAGTTTCCCGGAACAACAAGATTAACTTCAATGAATTTAACACCGAAGCATAATGTCGAACACTATATTGAAACGACGGGACCACCCCTTCACTGCCGCGCCAGACCAATCGCACCTCATCGCTATGAATTCGTTCGCAAAGAATTTCAAGATATGATGGAACAAGGATTATGCCGTCCAAGCAAAAGTCCTTGGTCTTCACCTCTTCACATTGTACCAAAGAAGAATGGTGATCTACGTGTCTGCGGAGACTATCGGAGGCTAAATAGCGTCACTACACCCGACCGCTATCCAATTCCACGCATCAAAGATTTCACATTTCAACTGGCAGACAAAACTGTCTTTTCAACTATCGATCTCAACAGAGCATATCAACAAATCAAAGTACGCGAAGAAGATATAGCCAAAACGGCCATAATTACCCCTATGGGACTGTTCGAATTCCCAAGAATGACGCCAGGACTCAAGAATGCAGGCCAGACATTCCAAAGATTCATTCACGAGGCACTGCTCGGATTAGATTTTGTCTATGCATTCATAGACGATCTTTTAATAGCAAGCACGAACAAAGAAACACATCAAAAACATTTACGAACAGTACTACAAAGATTAGAAGACAACGGCATAACAATCAACCCTGCTAAATGCATTTTCGGACAACCAGAAGTAAAATTCCTCGGCTTCACCGTCAGTCAACAAGGCATAAAACCGCCTGTCGAAAAAGTCACAGCAATACGTGAATACCCCAAACCGAAAACGATCGAAGAGCTCAGACGTTTCCTCGGAATGATTAATTTCTATAGAGAGCATATTCCACAAGCTGCAGACATGCAAGCACCTCTTCACGCCTATCTACACAATTCTAAGAAGAAAGATAAAACGCCAATCGACTGGACTGATGAAGCTACAAAATCTTTTGAAGCATGTAAAGTTGCTATCCAAAACGCTGCTTTACTTGCTCACCCAATTCACAAAGCTACTCTCGCCATCTTCACCGATGCATCAAACCTCTCAGCGGGAGCAGTCTTACAACAACACGTCAACGGCAAATGGCAACCACTTGGTTACTTTTCGAAGAAATTCTCAGACGCGCAACGCAACTACAGTACATACGACAGAGAGCTACTCGCTATCTACATGGCTATCAAGCACTTCAGAAAAACATTTGAGGGAAAAAACCTAATTGTTTTCACCGATCACAAGCCGCTAACCTATGTACTACAGAAGTCACCTTCAGCATCAGAGACACCACGTCGAACGCGCCAGCTCATATTCATCAGCGAATTCACGAGCGACATTCGTCATATCAGCGGAAAAGACAATCTAGTCGCAGACGCACTGAGTCGCATACCAATCGACGTAATAAATTGTCCTACATCAATCGACTATGAATCGTTATCAAAAGCGCAAGAAAGAGACAGATATAACATCGAACAACTCGCCAAGCAAAGTAACATCATCTTGAAAAAAATCACGCCGCTTAATTCGACATCACCTGTTTACTGCGAAACTTCTACTACATTCATTCGACCATATCTCACCGAAGAATTTCGACGAACCGCTTTCGATGCAGTACACAGTATAAGCCACCCAGGAATCCGAACATCGCGCAAGCTAGTCACCGAGAGATTCTTTTGGCCTTCAATGAATATAGACACTAGAGAATGGGCGAAGCAATGCATACAATGTCAAAAGTGCAAAGTTCAACGGCATACTGCAAGCAAAATTTCTTCATTTCCTCCTTCCGAAAGATTTCAACATGTACACATAGACGTCGTCGGGCCGCTTCCCACTGCGCCAGACGGACAGCGATACCTAGTAACGATGATAGATCGAGCAACTAGATGGCCTGAAGCAATACCTACGCATGACACTTCAGCAGAAAGCATCGCGAAAATAATCTATGAAAATTGGATCGTTCGATTTGGTTCACCTAAATGCATAACAACAGATCAAGGGAGAAATTTTGAAAGTCGTCTATTCAACAAATTATTAAATACTATAGGAACAGAGAAGACGCGTACCACGCCTTACCATCCGCAAGCAAACGGCATCGTCGAACGCTGGCATCGCTCCCTCAAAACTTCATTAAAAACTCGCCTGTCAGACAGAATGCGAAATGGATCGACGAGTTACCTACTGTGCTACTAGGTCTTCGCGCCGCGACGCGCACCGACAACGGCGTAAGCGCGGCCGAGCTAACATACGGCTACACCCTACGTCTTCCGTGTGATTTCTTCACGAAAACACCCCGAAACGAGCAAGACGTAGACTACGATTATGTGAGCCGCCTACGTGATTCTATCGAGTCAGCAAGACCTAGTACTAATGCAACTCACGAAAATAAAAGACCTATTTTCATTCATCAAGATCTACAGACTTGCAAACAAGTTTTTATAAGAAACGATGCATTTAAGCGAGGGCTATTACCTACTTACGAAGGGCCTTTCAACGTGCTAAAGAGAGACAGCAAGACGTTCACAGTTCAGTTACCACAGAGGCGAGCGGCCGTCATATCTATCGACCGACTCAAGCCTGCCTATACAGTCGACGATAGCACAGAGAAAGATAAACAGATGTCGCTAAGAAGCTGTCAGAATACAGTCACAGAAACTCCAGCATTAGCAAATAAACAGTATACGAGAAGCTCAACAACACAGAAAACTACTCGTTATGGTCGTGTTGTCAAGCCCCCGGTACGCTTTCGCTAAGGGGGGAGTTATGTAGCTGCCTGACGCAGCTACAATACTTACCTATTTACCTTACCTTACCTTACATCTACCTTTAAAACATACCTGAACCTTTTTACCAGTTACCGGGAATAAGGAGAGGAATCCAAGGAAAGAAAAACACAGATATCATTTATTTAACCTAGCTGCATGGAGAAATAAAACAAACACCAAGACACAAGATTTAATATTGATGGTTACTGTGACGCTGATGGTTACTGATGGTTACTGTGACGCTGATGGTTACTGATGGTTACTGTGACAAAAGGCAGGCGTTCTCACAACAGGAAGGCACACCCCATACTTTGGTTACTGTGATAAATCAGAAGAGTACTCACTGTGAGAGAACGCCCTAGATGAGATTACTGTGATGAAGTGCTGAGGTTAACTATGAAACATAGATGTTTTCCACTCTTCAAACGACGGTCATAGTAGCCGCTTCAACTCACTGCACTGTCGTCCACTTAGGGCTCTTCGCAGGCATCCTAGGCGTTACCGGCACCGAGGACGGGAGCGTGCAGTCCGAGCGCACGCGCACGCGCGGTGAGGCCGGCCGGGTGACTGGCAAGCGGCCGCGCCGCGCACAGCACGTCGCCCCCGCGCGCCCGCGCGGGCACTCGGCGCCTGCGCACTGCGCGTCCCCCCTTTCCCCCCAGCGGGGGGGCAACCAGCCTACCGCTCATCCCAGGCGAAGACGAAATACGCGGATAGGAGTCAAATAATGTTTATAAACGAATAAACGCCGACCATTAGAGGCTCACACGGCTTACCAATAACTACTGTTTTACTTACCACAAGCATCCCTCCGATAGTCTTCGCAATATTAAGTAAGGAGCTTATGCCCGTCAACACGCCGGACCGGCAACAACCTTACAATCGTCAAGGAATCGTCAAGGATCAATATGATTTACGAAGCTACAACTGGTTTGGAATGTTGCTTTTACCGAGAAGAACCAGCAAGGAACTCGGCGGTCAATCTTTTACGCATTTTAAATTTTACATAATTAAACCGCAGTCCTGTACGAAGCTGAAAGGATTGTCAAATCCAGGCACTTTTATCATCCAAATAATCTTCAATTTTGTAATATGCCCTACGTACGAGCATATATCTTACAATTAATTTAAACCTTTCTGTAGACTGGCCTAGTATGGATAATTTTATTGTAAAAGCGAATACCGAGTTGTTAAACTGTGTTAAACTGATTGCTAATTAGTATGGACACAGTATCAATTTTTAAAACTCGTATACGTTATTTGAATAATTTCTTGCCTAATATCATCCTTACACCGTTGTCCGATATATTTATTTATTTCAAGGGAAATCGAAAACGGACTGAGCTACAGCCACGCGTGGCTGAGAAAGAGCCTTGCTATTATCATACTATTGTAGAAATAATATTATAATTCTGGTTATCTTAAAAAATAGGATAAAAAATCCTTTTTTCCTTCAGGAGCAGATAAAGTACAGTATATTATAATTAAGTTTATTTACCACTAAAATTAGCTGTGATAGCCCAATGGTGAGACCGTGCGACTCTCTAGAGACGAACATAGGTTCAAACCCGGGCAGGCACCAATGAGTTTTTCTATTAAAACTCATGTGTCTAATTCATAATTGCAATTTATCACACGCTTTTCGGTGAAGGAAAACATCGTGAGGAAACCTGCATTTCTCTAGAGAATTCTGGAGATATGTGTAACCTGCCAATCCGCATTGGAGCAGCGTGGTAGGTCTTAGCTCCAACCCTTCTCTCCAGAAACGGAGAGAGGAGGCCTATTCCCAGCAGTGGGATATTAACAGGCCGCTACTTTACCACTAAAATTGGCACGAAGTCTAGAAAAAAATCCTGGCTTCAAATACCTTTAAGGTCACTATGAATTTTCCATGAACATGTATGCGTGTATGTTAATTGAGAATTACATTGTTTTTTATGTAAAGGAGAGAAGGCTTTTGCCAAACTATAAATTTTTGCTACTCCACGCTAGATGGCGATGTATCATTGTAAATAAAATAAATTAACAGTGTTCAGATGCATTTTATTTCTTAAAAACTACAATGAAAGTAAATAAAAGTAAGTTATATAATTTCGATTATTAATTTATGTGAATACGAATTTGTCACTTTTTACTTGTTATTATATCAAATGTAATTAAAGCCAAAACATGAATATTATTAAATCGTTGAATGGCAATTTTTTTTTCTACCTTGTCACGATTAGCTTATTTTAGAAGCGAATGACAATTATTTACTTAAGAGAACTATGGAGAAGAAATAATACTATTTAATTTTATGTCTATCTATTACAGAGTGGACTAGTTTTAGAATTTATTTTATTTCTTACAAATAATGACAAGTGCGTATTCAAAGTAATGTTTTATAATAGATATTGATAGATTTGTAAGTACAAAAAAACAAAAAACATACACACGATTGTCATGTGTAATAAAATGGTTTATAAAAGAAAATATGATTGGTTAACGAAAACACCAAAGACAACGCTTTGACCACAAGTAACAAGTGATAAATATAGCTTCGAAATCTTTTCACATTACCGAATACCAACAGATCAATGTCTAAATTGGTAGTACGAAAAAAAAATATTTTAAATGATTTATAGAAGCAGGCGTTACTTTGCGGAATTCCATATTACAAGCAATATAACAGAACTAACTACTTTGCTATAATCCGCATGGGTTAAGTGAATGCATGCAAAGCCAATGTGTATGAAGCAGGCAAAATCTACGCACCTTATACATGCAGGACTAGCCACCACATGCACCCCAAGGCGCAATTCACCAGCAACAACGAACACAACGAATAGGCTTCACGACAAAAATCGTACTGCAGTACGATTTTTGTCGTGAAGCCTATCCTCCTGATGATGCTTCGGTTTCGGGGCGAAACGATCGTCGAGATTGTGGTGGTGGGTGTGTGTGCTGCTTTTGTGTTCGTTGTTGCTGGTGAATTGCGCCTTGGGGTGCATGTGGTGGCTTGTCCTGCATGTATAAGGTGCGTAGATTTTGCCTGCTTCATACACATTGGCTTTGCATGCATTCACTTAACCCGTGCGGATTATAGCAAAGTGGTTAGTTCTGTTATATTGCTTGAAATATTTTTACTTTTAACTTTCTCCATATGCCGATGCGGTTTTCATAGTGTGTCAGAAAATGCCGGCGGAGCACAAGGAATTCTTTAAAATTTAATTTAACGCCTGGAAATTAGTTCTTTCAGGCCTACGCAGGAGAAAGTATGAAACAAGAACATAAATGTTCTTGTAAATTAAAACTAAGAACAGTATTTATGGCTGTTTGTCTTTGGTTAAATTTGGAAATATAGAAATAACTTAACGTTAGAGAAAAAATTAAAATAAGTTGTCGATACTAACACTTGTCAAAAATACATTATTTTTAAATGCGAGGACTAAAATATTGGCATCACGATGATAAACTAAGGGGTTTCAATATCTTTTTAAATCTTAACAACAATGTACAGAGTGGAACGTATAGTTAGATTAATACTTATTTTAATATTATCGTTATTAAACAAGCAAATGCCAATACAAAGTACGACACATAAATAACTGGTATTATCAAATAAATACACTTACAGCGATGAGAATGTTAGCTATATTGTTAAGTAGAATTTAAAAAAATATTTTTTATATAAAAAAAATACCCATTGATATATATGTATTACGTTTTTGTATACCTTGGCAATAAGTAACAACTTTTGTTGTTTGTTGCTAACAAAAGCCCAAAATGAAAAAAAAACAATATACATTAATGAGTTGACATATGATTCTAACTAAATCGTTCGTTTAAACAAAAATTAGATATATGAAACCTCTGCCATAAGGAATGATTACAATATTTTAAGTTTCATTTAAAACTTCGTAACTTTTTACTTTCGTAGTACTTTTTACTTCAGACTTTTATTCAGAGATATTATTACAGTTTTCACACGTTATTATACGTTGTACTTTACGGTGATACACATGAATTTACTGTGTTGCCATAAATCAGGTATTTACGTATTTTAAAAAACTGTTAAATTATTTGCGAGGATTGGCATCATACTTTCCCATTTAAAATTCTTATCATATAATTAACAAAAATAAAAATAATATTATTCGAGTTATTTTACACCTAAATATAATTTATATATTTTTTAGTCTTTTGGCTTTTAGTTTTCTTATACATTTCTATCTATACGCATGTTGTTAACCAAATAAACCAAAACGTTTTTATTGTTTTTACGAAAAAAATACGAAAATGATAATTTTAATTATTAATGATCTAAAAGAACAATGAATTTTGAAGTTAATGCTACTTTTATTTAAACGTATTACATGTATATCAATGTAAAAACCTAACATAATAATAAGTAGCTTAAAAATGAAAAAATATTAGTGAGAATTTATAAAAGGGATAGCGTCCATGCTCGTAACACAAAATACACTGTCGATTCAAAAAAAAAGATACATTGTAGAATATTCACATACGTCAATGTGAAAAGTCCTTTTGAATGAGTCTCTATAGAGTTATTATAACTAGAGTAGGAAAGGCAGCCTAAAATGTGACATTATTACAATAAAATAAAAAGCAATTGAGGGTCATCTATCTGTCTCTCTTTTTATGTGTAATTAGACAAAGGTAAAGTACACCAGTAACATCTTCCATCACATTATTTATTAATTAAAAACAATTCATATGTCTCAAAGAAAATTCGATGTGTATCAAAGATATACCAGTGGTAACAAAAAGCTTGTAACTCCTGCGTCGCGGCTGATCAGAGTTAGCATCTATTCGTTGGCCTCGATACTCGTTTCTACAATAAAATTTCGCAATTCATATACGACTTATCTTTACAAAAGTTTAAATTATACTAACTATGCTTATACGTGAGGTATATAACACAGTTGAAGATTATTTTAATGATAAAAATGCTTGGATATGAAAATCCTTTCAGCTCCAAACAAGAATGCAGTTAAGTAATGTCAATTTCAAATGTTTAAAATATATACCGCCGATTTTCTTGGGAGGTTCTTCTCGATAAGAGCAACATTCCGAACCAGTTGTAGCTTCATTAACTCAAATTGATCCTTTACCTCTCGTACGTACGAGAGGATTTTTATAGTGCGTTAAAATTACCTCTAATTAAAACAAATGGGTATCCAGGTATCTGTTCACACGACAGCGTATTTAAATCACGACGTATTTTATCGTACAGTGTTCCATTTTAGTCGTTAGGGCGAGGGCGTTAAGCCGAATATGCCATACGAAACTTCTTATAACGTCTATTGCGGAATTTTAACGCGACGTACTTTTTACGCTCGTCCGAACGAGGCGTTACGATTCAAAATTTCTCGTAAGAAGCTTACTAAAATAAAGATTATTTTGATTTGATTTGATTATCATTGTCACTTACAAGTGACAGCCCAGCCTATTGTTCCTCAACTTTAAGTATAATAACTCTATGCCTATCTAAAATATATTTTTAGTTTTTGCAATAAAAAAACCCTCAAAATATATCGCAAAAAGTATCCTTTAACTAATCTATAATTTTATTTATATTTGAAACGGCTTTATAGCGAGAAGCGAGCGTGGACTATCCATACTTTAAGTATGTAGTATTATATAAATGCTTAAGTTCTTTAATTACCTTACTGACTAGTGGACACTACGTTATTTTGATGATATAATAATAGGTTTTAGTTGTGTTAAAACATTTAACTTAGGTCTAGAATGTCTACTCACTTCCGTCTATACCGTGACGTGAATATTACCACTTCTGTATAGCAATTATTACGAATAGACATATATTTTATAACGCTTTGAAGAATGACCGTTTGGTACGTATTGTGCAATAAGGATCTTTCAAAATCAAAGAAAAGGTTACGTCAATAATTTATAGAAGCGGGCTTTACTTTGTATATTTCCATATCACAGAAACTATAACTGAACTTCTTTGATATATCAAAGAAGTTCAGCGGATTATAATCCGCGTGTGTTAAATGTATGCAATGCTAAGTGTATAAAGCAGACAAAATTCACGTAAACACATGCAGGACAAGTCACAACAATCTTTAATTTTTAATTTTATTTTTATAATTAGCTATAATTTTTGTAAAATACAAAAAATAAAGCAATGTTTGAAGAAGGTTTAAGTTAATAGGACATTACGGTTAAATTTACGATTTACTACGGAAAAACTTTGTAACACATCAATTTCCAGGAGCTAGTTAACTATAAAACATGATTTCTCAGGGAATAAAATGAATTGATAGGTCGACATGGAATAAAAATACTAGGAAATAATCAGATCATTCTTATCATTAAATTTTGGATCAGTTTTGCACAAAACGTCCCAAGAAATTACGTCTGCCATCCTAAGACTTAGTACACACAATATAGAAAATAAATGTTCACACAAAACTTCACAGCAAAGCGCACCTTAAAATTACAAATAAAATAAGATTTATAAAAAAATAAATACTCGTGTAAATAAAGCTAAACGCTCATGTCTAATTAAATAATCGACTAATTCATTTAACAGCAAATTGCTTTAGATTGTTTGTTCAAATGAATTGATTAATTTGGCTGCGTATTTTAAAAGAATTTATAACAATAATTGCTAATTCACACGACCATAATTATTAAAGTAATAAATCGAAACCCTTCCTCTAGTTATGAATTTTGAATAAGTTGCTGTTTTTTATATACCATTGTTTTCCTGAGTACAAAAACTCTTGTTGAATAATTAGGAGAATATCCTAATACATTTGTGGAACTTATAAATTACGAAAAGCTCAATTGAAAAAAAAATAGTCGTTTATAAAATTACTCATGAACGTTTAGTATAAGATTCTTTGCGTATTGGGTGGGCATTGTGGAAAAACCGCATTTCTTGAGGTATCTTTAGCCATTGTAATGACAGAAAAATAAAATCAATCACAATTTACAGCAATTTACAAATTGCTTCAAATTGTAGGATTGTAAATAAGTAGTTGTACATTTTTTATTTGCAAAAAATAACAACTGAAAGAGGAAAGCATATAATAATCGCTTGCGGAAGAGCTAAAAGCTTTAGGAGTTCGAAGCGTCCAGATTCAACTCGAAAGGAACTTTATTAAATCTCATTGGGGTTGATAAATATAGAATTTGAAGACTAACACCCATCACCGATTTACGTATTTTCCGAGTAATTGAATATTTACCACTTTCAGATATTGTTTAAAACTGTCCAAAATTTGAATGAAGTTTAGTTAAAATATATTAAGAAATTCATAAAAGTAAACATAAAAGATCACTTATCTACAATCAGCTTTAGATGTTTTGTAAAAAAATCGCAAGTAATAATCATTAAATTAAGTTATTACATTAATAATTTAAATAAAAAAGGACTTCGTTTGTAAAACAATTGTGTTTCTGAACCATTATGTAAATCGATGTCAACGGATATGTCAGCAAAGTAATACTATCATGGGAAGTAAGGTAATAATTGGTAATCGTAAATCGGACATGGGCGTTCAGGCTAAAGATTCCAAGGAGATGTACTCTACAAAATTCCACGCGTCTAGTTACGTCTAGGTAATACTATAGGTGCCGGCGGTGCTACCATTTCAAACTCCTCCACAATGGTTTTAGGGTGCAGGGCGCTGATGTTATTATCTATGGTATAGGTTCTTGCATGGGTCTGGGTGATGACGGGCTTGGGATCGTTGATGAGCCACTCATCCCTATCACGGAGCCGCTTGTGCCGCGCCACCTGTCTATCACGCAAGTGTTGCAGCCGCGAAAGGTGCGCGTTGATCTGCTGCGGACTGAGCCCGGTATTGCCAGAACGTAGAATGTTTGCGTTGTATTCGAACGAGCGTTCGGGATCACGGCGATTCCATTGGTAACTGTAATGTGATAAAATCAGTATTATTATATAAACGCGTGTTCAAACCTTATGGAATATTGCTGTGGGGTAAATGCGCGGATAGTGAAAAAATTTTCGTATTACAAAAAAGAGCCATACGTGGCATCTACAATTTAAGTCCGCGTGATTCCCTGCGAGAGAAGTTTAAGGAAACAGGTATTCTAACATTTGCTTCACAGTATATTTTAAATAACGTAATTTTTGTACATAAAAATATAAAGAATTATAAAACGATAGGTGATGTATATAATAGACAAAGTAGGAACCGACATAAGCTTGCGACTCCTGCTTTGCGCCTAGCAAAAGTACGTAAATCGTTTGTGGGTTTGGGTATAAGATTCTATAATAAAATTCCGAAATCAATTTTGGTCATGCCATTACAGCAGTTTAAAAACACTGTTAAAAAGAGGCTGATACAGAAGGCCTACTATACTGTTGAAGATTACTTATATGATAAGGATGTGTGGATATAGGTGCACTTCTACCCTGTACAAGACAGTAATAAATCAATGTAACTAGTTCTAAGATTTATATTTTAAAAAGAGCAACCGCCGAGTTTCTTGCTGGCTCTTCTCGGCAGGAACAGCTTTCCGAACCAGTAGTAAAGTTGACGATTCAAAAGCACTTGTTGACAAGTTTACTTGAATAAAGAATATTTTGATTTTGATTTTTCTCATTTGCCTCTGCAGTATTAGAAACGTATCCCTCTCTCTCTTTCTATATTCACTCTTAAATTCCGTTCGCCTCGGCCGATCACACTTTTCGTAACACTCTCGTCACGCATTCACCAGCTTCTCCATACTAGACCAGTCTACAGAAAGGTTTAAATTAAGTGTAAGAGATATGCTTATACGTAAAGCATATTACAAAATTGAAGATTATTAGAATGATAAAAGTGCCTGGATTTGAAAATCCCTTCAACTTCATACAGGACTGCGGTTTAATTATATAAAATTGAAAATGATAATAGGATTGACCACCGATTGTCTTGCTGGTTCTTCTCGGTAAGAGCAACATTCCGAACCAGTTGTAGCTTCATTAATCATATTGATCCTTGACGATTCAACAGTGTTTGAAAGAGCTTAGTTGAATAAAGAATATTTTGATTTGATTTGACTTATTCCTAAAGTCAAGCGTGCGTGAACCAGTTTTACTTCCACTAGTTATTTCATGTTATGGGGGTGTAATAAACTACACATATTCGATAAAATTTTCTCGTCCATACTCATATGCTAAATGCGAAAGTCTGTCTGTTACGCTGTTACGTGTACTGGACCAATATTAATGAAAATTAGCGCAATTAAAGCCTATTAACATATACATAGCGCTTAGTGTATACATATATAGAAGTAAAAGTAAGTAAAGTACGAAAAACCTACCCTGGGAATGGTCTCTTCAGCCGTCTCTGAGCATTAGCCCGGGATCGTTTCCTTAGCTCAGTGGGCGGTAGGTCGTGAAGATTCGGGTTGTTGCGTAACGGGTTCTTCTGGCCCCGTCGGCGCGTGGTCGGGTGGAGGTCGTACGATTTGGGGTTCAACACGGGGTTGCCGGTGACGTCATTGTTCCGGGGGTCGCTCTCCTCTCTGCTGACACTGGGTGCGGTGATCTCATTTATCTTCCCCATCCTCTGGTAGCGCCGTCGGATGCCCTTCAATTTCGACTGAGGGATCTTCTTTAGTTTCGTTTGACAGACAAAATGGTGGGATTCGATGCAGTTCCGCGGTGCCCATCTGTAATAATGAAATACAATTAAAGACAATTAGGACAGAGACATATATATTGGCTTTTTTGGAAGTTGTGGTGATTCATCAGGTTTTACACAATTTAACATAACTAATTGACCATTTCTCCTGCCCTTATCCCTCTCTAAGTGGGGTGGGCAAAACACGTTTTCCTCTTCAATTCTCTCCATTCGTCAACTCTAGCGCTATTCCCTTTATATCACACAATTTAACCATCTCTTTTTAGGTCTCCCTCTAATATATAAAATATTAAAAATAACTAAGTGGAGTAAAAAATTTAAAAATATATAAATACACTTGTGTTGGCAATGCTGTATCTATAGCAAAAGTTGTCTATGGGCAGGAGACTGCTCAGGTCGTAGATGGCTTTATTTTATATACTTGATTATGCACTATCAATATTTGTAATTTGTAACCACTATTTGCATTGTGTAACATTCGCTCATATTTATATGAAACTAGCAAAACCCGCCGCTTCGTCCGCGTGGAAATCAGTATATTTGATTCAAATTTTGAACGTAAAAGTAGTTATTGTGATTTGACCATAAAAGATAGAGATATGGTCTCATGGGCTTTTTTGTAGTATTTTTGTAGATCTACAATTCTCTAGTACATTACTTTAGTGTATTTCTGTTGGTTTACGCGGCACACGCGACTTAAGTATCCGGCAGGCGAGTTTTTTTTAAACTGTGCAATCTCTTCAACACAATTTACATAAACCGTAATGTACTCTTAACCTAGACCTTCCGTAAGATTAATACTACTAATAACTAATATCTTTACAAAAATCCGTTCGGAAATCTTTGAGAAAATCGATCATATTAGGTCCTTACAGATGAAATTGGCGTTTTCTATGGGAGGAACATAAAGTCGTTTTTTTTTAATGAAATCTATTTAACTAATCAAAGTATGTACCATTGCTATGTATGCACTTTTGCCATCTCATAGGTAGTTCATTGATCCCCTTACTAAAAAAACTATTCGGGCGGGAATCAATAAAATCTTTGAAGGCGGTTTGGACTGCCCCATCGGAGTTAAATTTTTTTCCTTGCAAGTAGTTATCCAAATTGCGAAAAAAATGGTAATCTGTTGGAGCAAGGTCCGGAGAGTACGGTGGATGTCTAAGACATTCTAATTGAAGCTCCTCTGATTTGGAATCCGTGTGTTGTGCAGTGTGTGGTCTAGCGTTGTCCTGAAGCAGCAGTGGCCTAGAGCGATTGACAAGCCTCGGTTGTTTAGCAGCTAGCTTTTCCATCATGGTTTGCAGTTGCTTACAAGAGATAACTGCCGTAATCGTTTGGCCAGATTTAAGAAAGCTGTAGTGAACGACACCGGCACTAGTCCACCAAACACTTACAAGCAACTTTTTTTTAGTCAATTTTCGCTTAGGGCAGGATTTGGCTGGTTCGCCAGGGTTCAGCCATTGCGATGAGCACTTCCGATTATCGTAGAGGATCCACTTTTCATCACAGGTAATGATTCGATTTAAAATTCCTTCATTGTTGTGCCGGTTGAGTAACTTAACGCAGCAGTCGACGCGCGTTTGTCGGTTTGCTTCACTCAATTAATGAGGTACCCACCTTTCAAGCTTTTTCACCTTCCCAATTTGCTTCAAGTGGATTAGAATAGTTTTATCACTAACACCGGAGCCTGCAGCTAACTCGGACGTGGTTTGCGATGGATCCGCTTCCACAATAGCCTTCAATTCTTCATTATCAACTTTGGTCTCCGGCCGTCCACGAGGCTCGTTCTGCAGGTCGAAATTTCCAGAACGAATACGTTGGAACCAAAAACGCACTGTGTTTTCTTTTGCGACACCGTCACCATACACATCATTAATCCTTCGAGCCGTTTCTGCAGCACTGGTGCCACGGTGGAACTCATACTCGTAAATAACGCGATATTTCATGTTTTCCATTTTGTAAACAGAGTGACACAAAGAACAAAACAAAAGAAGAAAAAACAAATGAATTAGGGGGTTTGAAACACAAATGCATGAGTAAATAGCTGTATGAATTTGAATTTGGAATTCCTAACCATAAAGGTAATATTTGAGATCAAAGTGGCCAGTACGACAAAACGCCAATTTCATATGTAAGGACATAATATACAGCTTTTGGCGACTTTGTTTTATAATACTATAGATAGATGTTGTGTAGGCATATAAGTAGTGTGTCATACCCTAGAAGCAACATTAGGCCTTACCTCATAAAAAAAAATCGAATTTAAGAGTATCTCAAATTTTGAAGGTAGGCCGCCCTGTTGAATGGCTTTACATACTATTTAGAGTACATTAAACGTGAGGTGGTATTGAAGTTAGCACGAGGCGCCGCATACATGTCATATGATATGCGATAACGTGTATGGAATTCATGCATGGGTTTTATGCATGGAAATGTACAGTTTAATGCATGCAGCCGCTTGCCGAATACTCAAAACAATGGACCGCATACGAAACTAAATTTCCGCGTATTGCAATCGATGTTATTGGGTATTTAGTATTATGAACATAATTTAGGTTCCAGCTGGAATATTGAGCTTGGTTGAATTTTATATCGAAACCAAAAATCGAATATTCGCTACAGCATCTCGATTTACGGAAAATATAATCCATACTAATATTATATATGCGAAACTTTGTCTGTTTGTTAAACTTTATTAAAACCTATATAAGAGTGTTACATATATAATAACAATAAATATATGGGACACTTACACACACGGTCGTCCGTTCCCAAAGTAATATATTTTTTTTATTTTATTTTATTTATTTATTTGCGGAATATGAGTACAAAGTTCTTAATAATTACAATATAAAGTATCTTACATATTATGCCGTGTACGTGTGCAAACATTCTATTATTATAGAATTAATACATTATGAAATTATAAATATAAATAAATAAATATATGGGACATTTACACACACGGTGGTCGAAATAAGTAACTTAATACTTGTGTTATGGGTGAGAGACAACTGGTAAATATATACATATATAGTTTTAATACATACTTAAATGCATATATACACCCAGACTCGAAGAACCAACAAATTCTAAATAGAAAATGTTGGTTCTCGGCGGGAATCGAACCCGCGACCCACGGAGCCGAAGACAGGGTCACCGCCAACTGCGCCAACGGGCCAGTCAAATTATGAAATTAAATTTAATTAAGGAAAATTAAAATTAAATTAAATTATTGTGTCAGTTATATAAGTAAATGTCATGTCTAAATGTATGTAAGTAACTTAATACTTGTGTAATGGGTGACAGATAACTGGTAAATATATAATTTAAATACATAATTAGATACAAATGTACACCCAGGCTTGAAGAACCAGTAATTTTGTTATAGAAAATGTTGGCCCTCGGCTGGATTGAGTAGTGCGGTTTATTCACGCAAACGTGTACGTGAGTTGCGGACGAGTTCCTCCATATTACACCCACATAGTTTACTGATCTTCACCTTTAATGACCGTCTGATGCGGTGAGAGAGATTTCAGAAGCTTGCGAGCCAAGGGACGCTCCTCTGAAGTATAGAAGTGAAGTGAACTAATGCTATGAATGTGACAATGCGCGCTACGGTCCACTCGTGCGAACAAAGACTACAGAACCGATTTATGCGGACAGCCACTGGTTGTCCGTGGTTCATGTGGAACGTTGACCTCCATAGAGACCTCGATCTCCCTACCATTACTCACCTCTTTAAACGTTTTTCGAAATCTTACTTCGAGAAATCTGAGGTACACCCGAACCCCCTGATTTCAGTTGCTTCTACCTACATCCCAGTTAGGTCCGACCATCGAAAATACAGGCGTCCAAAAAGCGTCCTGTATGACCCCGACGATCAAATAACGATCGCCAACACAGAAACACGTAATACACACACACAGCGTCTTCGCCGGCGAAGACGAGGTCCCAGTTTTCTGACGTCGGTCGGTCGTGGCTTCTCGCCACACTTCCGACGCCGCAATGACTAATCTAAGTCATACCATGAACCCTCCACTACGCGTCGCCCTAAGCCGTGGTCCGACCTCACAGGAGGCACCCTTAGGACGACGTTCCCCGACTTAAGTAGAGCTTCTGCGCTCTACTCCCTGCATTTCGCAACCTCGGTGATGCTTCTGCGCTCGCCCGTCCCGCCCGGTGACGCTGTAAAAGCCATTAGGGCTAACAGCATACAGTCAGTTCGAAAAAAAAAAGAACATCTTGAGGGCAAGAACCTACTCTATTAAACAGATGCATAGTTGCCACCCAGTCCGCGACACTTTGAGCAGAATCGATGCAAATCGATTTAATCGGATCAATTGAGAGAGGCGACGGAAACTCGCATCTGTTCAATGCGAATTGACACTAGGGTCAAGTCGTTTGACATTTAATTTACACTCGGCTTACAAACAGATAATAAATCGTGAAGGCCTTAATGTTGGAGCATTTGAATGATCATTTGCGTAACATTTCTGATCGCAGTTGGCTCAGTGGTTTGGTTGAAATCTGTGCTTATACAGAAAGCACTATCGAAGATTGTATCCATTTAAAATGAATATTTAACTCAAAAGTAATAATAAAATTATTTTGCTATAATCCGCGATAAAGTAAATAGAATTTGTTTTTTTATTATTATTTCCAGCTTACCAGTATTATTACAGGGAACCCTAACACAACAGTGTGGCATTACTTAATTAATAATAACATATATAAAATATAAAGCTATTCTTGTAAGTTCATTCAAAGAACTGAATAAAACATCTATTTCTAAGGCACATATATTATTGTATTAAATATTGTATATACTGCTAAATGTAGAGTGAACTCTCCGTTTTCGTACTTCATACATACAGGGTGCGTAAAAACACATGCACAAACCTCCACCACCGCCACCACAATATACACGTTCACTATCACAAACTCAACAATAATTTCGCCCCGCAACCGAAGCATCATTAGGAGAAAGACTAAATGACAAAATCGCAAAGCATATTTAATTGTTAAACTGAAGAACTAACATTTTACAAAATAGCTGTGACTCGTGTAACTTATTATAAGATTATATTTAGAAAAGAGTCGCGTTTTTTCTGCCTCTCGGTAGGAGCAATTTTTCATTAAGTACTTATATACACTGGTGCATTTTAAACTGTCGCGATTTACACTTATTAATATATATAGGTGATATTGGTTGCACTTGAGGCCACAGAAATAAGAAATAATACTTTAAACCAAGCCTTCTAGCTGCAGATTATCAACGACTTGGGCTCCAGTAAAAAATAAACACAAAACGTAAAAGAAGTCGTAGAAAGCTTCGTTTATTATTTATTCGTTTGCGGAATATATGAATTTAGATTATGTTGATTGTGCGGTTCAAGTGACGGTAGAGAAAGAAAATGATAAGTGCAGTAGTCGTGAACGAAGACGATGCGGTGCTTCAGTCAGTTCGTCAACACAGGGGATGCAACTGTAGCGAAATTTCGAACTGAATATAAAGGTACAAAAATAATGAGATTGTCACTGTTATTGTCCCGGAATTCCGATAATTTTACTTCTTCGTTCTTCCTTTTTTACGTCAACTCATCAACATTTTTATAGTATGATCTAGATAGAAACATCTCAGAGGTTACGAAATAGAGTAGATTAGTAGTAGCAGGATTAGGAGCAAGTGTCAATGTAATTTAAAAGAAATATATTTATTCGTAGTGCGAATTTAGTTATATAGTGGTTGGGTCAAGGTTTCTATGGAGATCGACGTTCCGTAAAGACCATCCATGGAAAGCCCCTGGCTGTCCGCACTTATCGGATTGGTATTATTTGGAGCGTGAGCAATCCGTCACAAACGAACAATCACTGGGTCCAATCGTGCGATGCCGAACGTTTTCGAGCAACGGTAACTTTTAATGTCGGCCATGACGGGTTTTACCAGCGTAACCAAAATACCGACAGAGAAATGCCTAAAGAATAGCGCAGATTCTATACTAGCGCCGGGGAGGGTTGTTCTATGGGAGGTACGAAAAGAAAAAAACTAGGCCTGGCTGTTCAGAACATGGCTTAGGGTGGGTTGGAGAGCTGTGGTATGTCTGTGATGTTATGTGTGTGCGAGAGTGTTTGCGATTGTGATTTGATCATCACGCTACAACGTTTTTCGTTCGCTTTTGAGGCATCTATATTTTCTAGCAATCAGCAGGTAGAAGCAACCAAAGAAGAATTCTGAAGCATGACAAAGTTGTGACTAGAGGGAGGCCTAAAATGAGGTGGTTCGATGATGTGAAGCATGACATGCCTATAAAAAAAGTAGCGCCAGAGTTGGCAAATGATATCAGAGAAGGGAAGAGAAAAACATGTGCCAACCGCACTAAAAGTGGGATAAGGGCAGAAGAAAAAAGAAGATAACCGTGATGTTTTTGTTATCAATTTGTAAGTGTTATCATTGTTTAGTCAAATTAACCGATCAAAGGTAGTGTAATAAACTATTCATATATTGAATGATAAATCTATGATAGCCCAGTGGTGAGGCAATTGTTTTGAAGGTTTCAGCAGTTCAAATCCCGGGCAGGTGCCAATGAGGTTTTCTGTTAAAATCTTTGTGTCTAATTGATAAATGCAATTTCTCACACGATTTTCTGTGAAGGAAAACATCGTGAGGAAACCTGCATATTTCTAGAGAATTCTGGGGATATGAATCCGCATGGAAGCAGCGTGGTGGGTCTTAACTGCAAAAATGGAGAGAGGAGGCTTAAGCTCAGCATTGGGATAGCACAAGACCGTTATTTTACCTCTGTATTGGCATAACGGACGGTCAAATGGTTTGACATTTAATTTACACACTTCACTTCCAAGTACACCGAGCATGTTTTTGTCACAGATTGTTCATTGTTCGCTCGAAATCTAAATTAGAAATCTGACTCTCACTGCGAGTATGTCAGTAATAAACAAATTGAATTTATAGGCACTCCTCGAAAATTCTCCGAACCATTTGTAACATCTACAATGTATTTTTAATCTATGCAATCACAAGCAAATAGATGACACGTAATATAACCGGTCTATTCATAAAACTATTTGGAACATGACAATAATTCATACTTTACGAGACTACATTTAATTACTTTATTTAAGATTTCTGTGGGACGTGTGCAATTTATTCCTGCGCAAACAGACATTCTGCTGTTCCCATTTTGATTGTGTGGCGTGTTGTATTAACCGATTGTATCAACAAAAACAAAATACTAGGCCTTTTTTTCAGCTGCCTTGTACCAAAGATATCTTTATTGGACACTATAAATAAATAAATATAAATATATGGGACACTTACACACACGGTCGTACATCCTCAAAGTAACTTAATACTTGTGTTATGGGTGACAGACAACTGGTAAATATATACATATATAATTTTAAATACATACTCAAATATATAAACACACCCAGAGTCGAAGAACCAACAAATTGTTTGTAGAAAGTGTTGGCCCTCGGCAGGAAGTCAACCTGCGACCCGCGGAGCTGAAGGCAGGGTCACTGCCAACTGCGCCAACGGGCCACTATGTACAGGTTCTAAGTTTAAGTACCCTCTGAAAGCACTATGTTTTTCTCTGACGATTGAAATGGGATTTTTATCTTATATAAACTTTAGTTGTGCAAAAATTTCTCATGACAATTTGATATAGACAAGATTCTAACAAAGTGACGGTATATTAAAATTTTGGGATAGACTTGAAAATATATATCTGTATATTACGATACGAGCTTAGTGACGAAAGCACTAAATTATACTTATCCCTATTAAGTCGGGATATATTTCGCTACGGATATAACTCTATCGTACTGACCGGGATATACATGGTTGTTTCTTATCGGTTAGGACATCGGTTAAATAAAGCGATTTGCCGCCAGGTTATATTAGGTGAAATTGACAATTTAGAGGAAACCAATCTTTGAGGACAATCAAACATTATTTTAATTTGATTTGATTTTCCCTCACACCCCAAGCTTTAATATTCTTCGTGACGCCTATCGAGTCATCCCCTAATTCCAATCACATTCCCCTTTCCTAAATCCGATTCGGATTACAGCGGAATGGGTTTATTAGTTCTGCGTTTAGAATTTAAGGGAGCACACAGCGGCCCCCATAGGCAATTTCGACACGTTCGACAGAATATCGTAAAGTTTTATGCGTTTCGCAGTATAGCTCTTTGTTAAACAATAATGGTTAACCAATAGGTTTTATTTTAATATTTCACAGGACCAAGCGCATAAGCGATAGCGGGTAAGCATTATTACTTTTTACTATAAAAAACCGAAATAAAATATGCGAAATTTATCATTTTTACAATATTCTACTAGTATAAGGCTCTTAGTTTTTCTTTTAAGTTTTAAAATCAATATAACGGCTATTAAATAGATGTATACAAAAAGAATAAATGTTATAAATCATTTAAATTCGGTATAAGTTAACTACAAATTATATAATTTTATATTTACTATTACAGCAGTTTAAAACACTATTAAATGGAGGCTGATACAGATAGCCTACTATACTTTTGAGGATTATATAGATAATAAGAATTCGTTGATATAGCTACTCCTCTACCCTGTAAAAGATAGTAATGAACTAATGTAACTAGTTTGAAAAGAGAAACCGCCGAGTTTCTTGCTGGCTCTTCTCGGTAGGATCAGCTTTCCGAACCAGCAGTAGAGTTGGCGATACAAAAGCACTTGTTTACAAGTTTACTTGAATAAAGAATATTTTGTATTTTATTTTATTTATTATGTAATTTCTGACTATATTTTTTTATAAAATAACACTTACGAATATGTTTAAACAAGATTTACGAACGCAGAAGTTTCATGATATTTCGTTACTTGCCCCACACACGCCAAGCCGTTTATTAGTTCGTTTTATTGGAATAAATTCCTAAGTTTAGGGTCGTCTGAATCCGCAGTGTGTCAGCAGCTTAATACGTTTTGTTCCCTCCGACCTTGATTCCCCCTCGCTTTGTTCAGTCACGAATTGAACATTTGGCAAACTTAATGTCAAAATTATCATAAATGCGACAAAAGTTTAAATACTTAAAAGCTTATTTAGCAAATACATTAAAGATATATATCATAACGATAAAGCTTTTAGAGTTGATATGTATAATAAATGAGTACTGTCTAGACGTTCAATAATTTGCATATCATAAACGTATCAAATTAAAATAAATTTGTCAAACTGAGTTTATATTTTGGTTTCCTTTGTCGTTTTGAGAGTGAGTCAATGATTTTAAAGTCGCGACCTAACTAAAATGCTATGGTCTATTTTTCACATACGATTTTTTACCACGAGAAACTACGCTTAGTTGCATGGATCACTGTGGAGGTGTCATCACAGACTATAGTTTATTATCTATATATGTCCGCCAACCCCAAGAATCTAAAAATAGCAGATCAGCAATTAAAAACAGTAGAAAATAGTAGATGAACTCAAGAAGGCTGATTTCATACTATTCGCTGGTTAATATTAATGTTATTTGGAAAAATTGTAGGTTATATATAACTTACAGGATAAAAATCACGTTTATTAAAACACTAGAGCAAAATACAGTGTAAGTTGACGTGAAGTACAACCAGTTCTTATATAATATAAACAATCACTTATTTTTACTATTTGCCAGGAGTTATACTATATTATTTTATACTATATTAAATTATTGTTCAAAATATATTAAAAACAAAAATTAAAGTAAATTATTCTCAACTTTCATTCTAAATATGAGTCATCTTCAGTATTTACAGAATCATTTTCCTTATTTATTTATTTCTTTATTGTACATACATAATATTAGATAAGAGAAAGAAAAAAAAAATAGCACATGTACAAAGGCGGACTTTTCACTAAGACGAATCTCTTTCAGTGACCCTTTGATTGACATAAAGAAAAGGACAGGAAGAGAAATATGGATAATGAAAATAGAATAAAAGAAAAGAAAATAACGAAACACTATATACAAAGATTAATATTTGTACATTATACACAAAGGAAAAAAAAACTGATGCAATCCTTTATTGCATCTTTTATATTCTTATCTCTTATAGGAATTATTTGAATTTATTAAGATTTAACTATGTAATTTGTAAATTATTAAATTTAATTTATACCAATTCCTTTGTCGATTGGCAGCACTGTGGCGGCTAGTGTCGTGGAGTTTGACGTTTTTCGGTTTGGCGCGTGCGCGCGTTTTATAATCGAAAAATTTTATATATCCGTAATTATCGGGTAAAGATGTATTTATTAGCTATTGTTATATACGTATCTGTATTAATAATTGAAATATTGATTATATTACATACACCTACACACATTAAACAAGTGAAGTGATTGTGCAGTGAAAAGTGCAAGAAGAAAGATCCGGGCCCGGCTAAATCAGGACATTCACAAGGCAGTTGCCAGGTACCAAACTAATAATTATTATATTTACGTGTATAGGTTGCTTCGCGAATTGCGGACGGCACATTACTCATTAATCTGCGGTATCAAATGATACTTGTGACCAGATTCAGCATCATTTCACTAATAATAATCATTTCATAAATGTTTCAATAGGGCTTTGCCGCTGTAGCACATTCTTACTAAATTTTGCCGTGCATAACAAAAAGCGTACACTTGCCGACAAGAGTAGACACTGTAATCTAATGACATTTTTATATATTGGTTATCAGAAAACATCTGCATAGTGTAATAGGTGGCGCTGAACATATTGAAAAAAAGTAAAAATTGGGAATTGGAATTGATGTGAAAGCAAATCTACTGTTATAACAGTAGGGTTGGTTACACTTTTTTTTTTTTCGAACTGACTGTATGCTGTTAGCCTTAATGGCTTTTACAGCGTCACCGGGCGGGACGGGCGAGCGCAGAAGCATCGTCGAGGTTGCGAAATGCAGGGAGTAGAGCGCAGAAGCTCTACTTAAGTCGGGGAACGTCGTCCTAAGGGTGCCTCCTGTGAGGCCGGACCACGGCTTAGGGCGACGCGTAGTGGAGAGGTGATGGTATGACTTAGATTAGTCATTGCGGCGTCGGAAGGGTGGCGAGAAGCCACGACCGACCGACATCAGAAAACTGGGACCTCGTCTTCGCCGGCGAAGACGCTGTGTGTGTGTGTTACGTGTTTCTGTGTTGGCGATCGTTATTTGATCGTCGGGGTCATACAGGACGCTTTTTGGACGCCTATATTTTCGATGGTCGGACCTAACTGGGATGTAGGTAGAAGCAACTGAAATCAGGGGGTTCGGGTGTACCTCAGATTTCTCGAAGTAAGATTTCGAAAAACGTTTAAAGAGGTGAGTAATGGTAGGGAGATCGAGGTCTCTATGGAGGTCAACGTTCCGCATGAACCACGGACAACCAGTGGCTGTCCGCATAAATCGGTTCTGTAGTCTTTGGATTGGTTACACTGCCGTGCCGTATTACAACCGTGTCTGTTATCATAGCCCTTAGTTATCATGCACCGCGATTTTACCCGCGTACATCTCGTGGTAGTGGAAAGTCTACGTAAGTGGAACTATAGATTTATTTTTCTGAATTGAAAGTTTGGCTCTGGGACTTATTAATGGTTAAGGCAAAGGTTGTTTTAACTGGAAATTGAATCCTTTTTCAATTTTTAATAATCGATTGCTCAAACATAGAAAATAGTTTTTTTTTAAATCCATTATTTTAATTACCCTCTATTTTTTCTTTTTTCTTGATTTATAGATGTGCGTTATTGGATGAAGCCAATTTAGCAGAACTATTACATAAAAAAATAACTTACTTTTTTATCGTAAATATTTTGCAGGCAACTTCGTATATTAGAAAAAATCGATTAATAATAATCGATTATTTAGATTCGAATGAATCGATTTTTTTAACGATTTATTTTGAAAGGAAATAATCGATCATTTATTAATCAATTTTTCCACACAAGTCACACACCTACTTATATTTGTTTACGCCACCATAGACATAAAGAGAGAGTGTGACTCTACCTAAAACATTAAAAAGTGTTGCTATAGCTAAATTATACTAAGAGTAGTCATATCATAAACTATCACGTAAATGTGGGTAATATTAATATTTTATTACCATAACAATTGTATGCATAATAAAGAATTAATACAATCATCAGGTCCTAATTACGCAATATTATTTATTTACATAAATGTTGTAGCAAATAACATTAGATTATTAAAGTTCCGTTAACAATAAATTTGAAACTTAGAAAATGACAGTTTAACAGCGCATTAGGTTGTTTGATTTATGTTGTTGCCTAGTGAAACTTCTAACTTTCGCAACCATTTTGTAATCAATATTTATTTATTTATTTTAAAGTAGCCTTAATAGCTTTAATTTTCGCACCAATGTGCGTGCTTGTGTAGACCATTCTAATTTAAATATACTTCGTTTGTAATATTATCATTGGTTGTTTGTTCGTTTTATTCGTAGAATGGAATATCTCGAAAAATAAGGTTGAATTTTATAAAAGTATTTATTGAGACTATGAATATGTGCAGGCGTTAAAGAAAAATAAGATATTGTCGATGGTGTGAATTCGATATATTTGAAAACAGAATGGCGTATTGTAAAAGAGGAACCAAGAGTTTTTTTGGGAATAAAAACGAATTAACATAGAATGGGTATTATTTTTGTAGTGTACTCGGGTTGATATGTGTGTATCTTACATTGTATACTTATATACAAGAAGATTAGTGTTGATTTTGTTTAAAATAAAGTCGTTTAATAAAGTTACCGGTATAGCAGCTCCGGCGACATAGCAATGCAATGCCACTGCAGCTCTTCGGGAGTCAGTTTCTTCATCTTCGAGAAGGACTGGTAGTGCATTCGCCTCAGCTCGCCGCCCCATTTCCAGGCCTTCGTGCCGTAGTCGTAAATACCGCCGATCCATCGGCTTGCTTTGTCTAAAAATGGTAGAGAAGAAATCAATTTTAGAAATTAAAGTATCAATTAAAAATGCCAGATATATCACTTTCATCAAACTATTTAAATTTCAAGACGTCGCTTATAATTTGCGACTTTGTCGTGGAGTCTATCTCCTAATGATGCTTCAGTTGCGGGGCCAAACGATTGTTGAGTTTGTGATAGTGAACGTGTGTAGTGCTGTGTATTGTAGTGGCAGTAGTCGAGGTTTGTTTGCGTGTGTTTTTACGAATCCTGCATGTAACGGTTATGAAAAACGGATAGTTCACTATACATTTAGCACTATATATATTTTCTATTTACTGTATCGCAGATAATAGCAAAATAATTTTATCATAACTTTTGTATTATGGATCTCCGCACAGTAACGCCTAATTCTAAATTGCTTATAATTTTGTTAAAATCCAAGACCAAGAGCCCAAAAAATTAAATCATTTATTTTAGACAACACAGTTAGTCCGTTCCTACAGTAAGTTAAACTTAATTCTTGTTTTATGGACGACAAACAACCGGTAAATATATATATACATATATAATTTTCTAATAAATTTTAAATAAGTCCAGACAAGAAACGAACCAGCAAATTGTTTTTTTTTATAATGTGGCCCTCAGTAGGACCGGCATCCGCGTCATTTGGAGCTGAAGGCAGAGAGAGTCACATTAACCTGCGCCAATTAGCCGTAATAAATAATATTAGATGTCTTCTGATTGTATTAAATTTTTTATCTACTCTGATACTATAATACAAAGATTATAAAACTGAAAACAAAATTCTTATGACAAACATTACGTACAGAACAAAAATTAAAAATTAAAAAGTTTCATTACGATACAGGTCTTGTATGGACACCTGTATCATAATGTAACTTTTAATCATAACGATACACCTATACAACTGCCAGCTGAACCAAGGAGGTTGAACCTCTACCTTAAAAAAAAGGTTTCAATGAATGGGTCAGCGGCGACGCAACACGCATGCGCAATCGATGTTTGCGCCTTGGCGCCAATATATGACATGACAATATATGACATTTAAAAAATCTTTTCAATATTTAAACGCAGTTTAGTTTTGTTTGTATAAAAATAAGTTTTTGTGTAAAAACTTGTCTGAGAGCGGGGATAGTGGTGATTGTACACCACCAGATATTCTGAAAGCTGCATCAAACATGACCGTGTACCTGTTGCCGTCGAATTCTAGGAGCAACTGTATTAAATGTTACCACGAGTTCATAGACTGGAAAATGAATATTCAGAACATCAATGATTATTACAAGTAAAAATAAATATGTTGTTATATTCAGCGTTTTATTTGCAATACTTGCTGCATACTCGCAATACTGCAATACTCGCCTGCGGCTCGTTTTTTTAAACCACACTCGTGTTATAAGAACCCTTATTATGCAACAGTATCATAAACTATTATTAGAATACAAAGTTTTTTTCCCTGAAATCTGAAGCATAGCTAAAATAAACTAAGTTTAAGAACGCCTGATTTATGACAAATTATATACAAATTGTAATAATATTGTATAAAATTAAAACATTTCGTATATTCATATAATATTATATTGTATAAAATAATGTATTTTATTATACATATTGCTATTTTTAACACTTTATAGTCCTTCGTTATCCGAATATGATTGAGACAGGCTTCTGGTCAATTGTGTGAACTTGATATTTTTTTACCGCTATTACTAAACGTAAAAATATAATTTAAAATTATTCTTACCAACAACATCTTTGGTGAGATAGTTTCGTAGATTCCTATCTTCCCATCGAGTAGGAACCGACAGGTTGCTGTCGCGGTCCTGTAACAAACACCTTCTATTTATTCCTTAAGTACTATAGAGTATTTACTCTAATTTTATATCTTTATAAAAAAACTCATTTATGAAACATTTCACCCACTTCAGAATAAAAATCTTATAGTAAAGTAGAAAATTATAAACCAGTTTGTTGTAAAAATTAATAGACTAAAATAAAGGCATAAGGAGATAGATCCTTGGGAAATATGAACGCTTTGGGGGGTTGTTCAATTTTAAGGAATTGGTGTTAGCCTGCATGATTTTGGAATAGCATCCATAAAATCCCATAGCAGTATTGTTAGTCGGCCCATCATCCCATTAAATGATTTTCGAAAATTGCATGGGTTGAAGAGATTTAAGCAGCCCTGACACATTTATTCCACGATTCCATCGCTTGAGATGTATTGGAATAAATATTACCTGAGTGTTATTAAACAATATTAAGCTGTGATAGCCTAGCGGTGAGACCGTGCGACTCTCTAGAGACGACATGGGTTCAAACCCCAGGCAGGCACCAATGAGTTTTTCTATTAAAATTTATGTGTCTAATTGATAATTGCAATTTATCACACGCTTTTCGGTGACGGAAAACATCGTGAGGAAACCTGCATATCTCTAGAGAATTCTAGGGATATCAATAACTTACAAATCCTAATTGGACCAGCGTGGTAGGTCTTAGCTCCAATCCTTCTCTCTAGAAACGGAGAGAGGAGGCCTTAGCCCAGCAGTGGGCATAGTAACAGCCCGTTACTTTTTACTTTTTACTTCATCAATAATTTAAATATTGGAGGTAACGGAAATTAATTTTAATAAATTCTTTCTTAAAACATCTACACATTTTATTTAAAATTTGCACATTTCTCAGATTTTTTTAGTTAGAAAACCTTGAAATGTTACGCTTAGGGAAGTGATTGATAAATTAGAATGCTAACCTACTTATTGGAGAATAAAAATAACCGATAAGACATTAATGAACGTAATTAACTATGGACCAAAAACTGATATCGTCAAAGAATGTTTACAGTTGCTAATTATCACCACGTATGATAATAAAATCTTGTTTCTCTCGGGATGGAAGTGTTATATCTTTTATATTGTCTTTTATTCTAGTAGGATAACGATTCACGTATAGTACCCGGCATTAAATAATGCACATCGATGTTTAGAACGAAACAGCCGGCCAGTTCGGTTCCGAAGAGCGCTGTCACTGTCACTCAGTTAGTATGTGACGTTTCGCACGGGTTCGTCAGACTGTGCGACAGAGACAATGCTCTATGAAGAAGAATCTAGCCGATTTCTCTCTCTAAGCCTCGATGTGCATTATTTATTGCCACGTACTATATGTAGTTATTTTTCTCCGCTGCACACCAGGTGATAGTATGACTAGTCGCAGTTTTTTTAGTGTCTTTTTCTATTGTATTTATATTTTTCCCTTGTTGTATACGCAAATACATTCGAGTGAACTTTAATGTTAAAATACCTTCAATAATATAATGTGTTTATTTTATGTTATTATGTTATACTTGATACACCGATGTGCATTATTTATTGCCACGTACTATATGTAGTTATTTTTCTCCGCTGCACACCAGGTGATAGTAAGACTAGTCGCAGTTTTTTTAGTGTCTTTTTCTATTTTATTTATATTTTACCCGAGTTGTATACGCAAATACATTCGCGTGAACTTAAATGTTAAATACCTTCAATAATATAATGTGTTTATGTTATGTTATTATGTTATACTTGATGTTAGCCCGGTATATAAGCTACAATCGTACTTAAAATTCATGAATATTGATCCAACAGATCGCCAGTGAAAGTATAACAGATAGATAAACTTTAGCATTTTTAATATAAACATATCGGACATTTACATAAACGGCTGTCTGGCCCCGAAGTAAAGAAATTGTGTTATGGGTGACATACAACTGGTAAATATATACATATATGATTTTAAATACATACATATACATACTCTCATACACCCAGACTCGAAGAACCATCAAATTGTTTTGAGAAAATATTGATCTTCGGCGGGAATCAAACCTGCAACCCTTAGAGCTGAAAGCAGGGTTACTACCAACTGCGCCAACCGGTGTTGGCAACATACGAATGATGAGTTTGTGATAGTGAAAGTGTGAAGTGCTTGTGTATAGTGGTGGCTGTGGTGGAGATTTTTCACGAATCTTGCATGTATCAGGTATGAGAAGGGACAGTTCACTCTACATTTGGCATTATATGTATTTTCAATTTATTTTATCGCGGATTATAGCAAAATAATTTTCTTTATTATTTTTGTATTACGGATCTCCGGAAATTAACGGCTAATTCAATCTTCAATTTAATTTCAATAAGTTCAATTTTAATAGCTAATTTTTTATACGAAAATCTAGCGTAGATATCGACTAATTCAGCTAATTTATAGAATTAGGCGTTACTTTGCGGAGATCCATAATACAAAAGTAATAATAAAATTATTTTGCTATAATCCGCGATACAGTAAATAGAAAAAATATATAGTGCTAAATGTATAGTGGACTATACGTTTTTTTTTTCATACCCGTTACATGCAGGATTCGTAAAAACACATGCACAAACCTCCACCACTTCCACTACAATACACAAGCACTACACACGTTCACTATCACAAACTCAACAATCGTTTCGCCCCGCAACCGAAGCATCATCAGGAGATAGACTCCATGACTCCACGCTTTGCGATTTTGTCGTGGAGTCTATCTCCTGATGATGCTTCGGTTGCGGGGCGAAACGATTGTTGAGTTTGTGATAGTGAACCTGTGTAGTGCTTGTGTATTGTAGTGGAAGTGGTGGAGGTTTGTGCATATGTTTTTACGAATCCTGCATGTAACGGGTATGAAAAAAAAAACGTATAGTCCACTATACATTTAGCACTATATTATATTATATATTATATATTACTGTATCGCGGATTATAGCAAAATAATTTTATTATTACTTTTGACTAAATCAGCCTTAATAGTTTTCTTAAAAAATAATTCAGATGATTTTTTTAAATATTTCTTTTTAACGAGAGTCTAATTTTTGGTCAAGGGTCCAATAGGGCCGGCCCTGTGAGTATTTTACATCATCAACATACTTTGTATTCTTATTGTTTGCTGCATGATATCATCGGAGTTTCCCATCATTGGCAATTGTCCTACTTCAGTATTTGTACCAATATTGGTCAAAGCAAAGACTAAGGCTAGTCATTGTTCGTCGTTGACAACTCAATTATGGCTATTGGTTTTCCGAGAAGTAGAATATATCACTTTGATTATTACATTTTACGATTTTCAACTCTATTTGTAGGCAATTAAGCTTCGTATTACATTAAGTGTTTTCCTTAATGTTTACAAAGCATTTTACTTAAGAGTCGGCGTGCAACAGGGCTTTTACAAAGTAATGAGCTTTCTTTTAAATTACAGAAGCAGACGTTTGTTTGTCAGTTACCGTGGACATGTCCGATCAACATTTACCGTTGTACAGTTAAGTGCTATTATAATATTTACGATTTTCTACCGTCCGTCAATTAAATGGAAGATTTTATTGTAATGTAAGAGTTTTCTTGTGCAATTGCATGTTTTATTATTGTGGATTGTCTATTGTAGCTGAATTCTTAGGCCTATTATATTGTTTTTTTTTAAGTCTGGACAAAAAAGTTTATTTATTTACTGTACACACATATTGTTAGAATAGAGAAAAAGAAAGAAAAAATAGTATGTGTACAAAGGCGGACTTATCTCTAAATGAGATCTCTTCCAGTAAACCTTTGAGTGACAGAAGCAAAGGGACAAAAAGTGAAATACGGAAAGTGAACCAAATGAAACACGAAGTTACAGTATTGTAAGCCATTTAAGCCGTACTCGATACTGGGTACTAAGATCGTATTTTTTAGTCCAAAAATAAATCGTATTATGACATTCTGTAGACGATCAAGCGTATTTAGCAAATTCTGTGTTAAATCTGGGTAGCATGAGTCGGCATAGTCAAGAATAGGAACTAGGAGAGAATACGCCAGTGTTACTTTAGTTTTTATTGACAGGAGATTCTGCCATCTTCTTAATCTGCCAACATCTCCAAATATCTTGCGATTTAGCTCAGAGACTTGAGCAGCCCAAAAAAGAGTACTAATATATAATTTTAAATATATACTTAAATGAGCTGTGATAGCCCAACGGTGCGACCGTGCGACTCTTTCGAGAGAAACACGAGTTCAGAGCCGGGCAGGCACCGATGAGTTTTTCTATTAAAAAAACTCATGTGTCTAATTGATAACTGCAATTTATCACACGCTTTTCGGTGAAGGAAAACATCGTGAGGAAACCTGCATATCTCTGTAGAATTCTGTTGATATGTGTAACTACCAATCCGTATTGGAGAAGCGTGGTAGGTCTTATCATCAACCATTCTCTCCATAAACGGAGAGAGGACTCCTATTTCCTGCAGTGGGATTGTAACAGACCGCTACTTTACCTACTTTACATACTTAAATAAAAGTATAAACCCAGAACCAACCAACCAATCGAAGAATCAACAAATTGTTTGAAGGAAATGTTGGCCTTCGGCGGAAATCATATCCGCGACCCGCAGAGCTAAAGATAGGATCACTGCTAACTGCCCCAAATGGCCAGTCAAAAATTCATTCCAATGGTACATTGCCGGGATTTCAACCTGCGACTTCCTGATAAGGCTCACGAGGTCTCACTGTTCGGCTATCGCATCTTTTGCAATCAAATCAAATGAAATCATAATAATCCTTATTCAAATAAGCTTTTCCAAGCACTTTTCAATCGTCAAGGATCAAAATGAGTAATGCAGCTGCAACTGGTTCGGAAAGTTGCTCTTACAGAGAAGAACCAGTAAGAAACTCGGCGGTCAATATTTTAAACATTTTCAATTTCACATTATTAAACCGGATTAGATAATTATCAAAACCAGGCATGTCTACCATCCAAATAATCCTCAATTATGTAATCTGTAGTTTGGAAGAATGAAGTGGAATATAGTATTGTAACATTTATTGTAAATTATTGCAAACACAATTATATCACTACTTTAATAGTGTTGTTAAAATACTACCTGATATTTACGACACGGGTTAAGCCGTTCTCTGTACATAAAACACAATTATATGTTAAAGAAATACCGCACCGTTATTATCCATCATTAACATTTCCAACTGTTCTGCAACAGCTGTTGGAAACAACAGGAAACAAGGCGAATAACTTACACTTTGTTCAAAACAGCTTTGTTTAGTCTTCGAACAATAATGTTATTCAAATTTTTGGTTTTAGTTACCGAAAGCGGAACAACGTTTTCAAAACTGGAACAAAGTTTATATTAATTATCCTTTTATTTTATGTTAAAACCGGTCACAAATTGGATACTTTTAGTCCATAATTTCGAGTTGACGAAATAAATTGAATACAAAACAAGAACAAAGTTAAGTATAGTACTCGGCAATAAATAATGCACATCGAGGCTTAGAGAGAGAAAATCGGCTAGATTCTGCTGTAGAACAGAGTGACAGTGTCAGCGCTCTACGAAACCGAACTGGCTGTTTCGTTTTAAATATCGATGTGCATTATTTAAATGCCGGGTACTATACCTCCAGGAGTATGCACAGATTTTTTTTGTGAAAGATAAACAGCAGAGATATCTAAGAGTAAATTGCTTGAAAAAGAAATAAGAAAACTAAATGAAAGTAAGAAAACAATATGGATACAATCGTTACATATGACAAAATCGGATTAGAATAATATACAAATATCTTTGTTGTTTCTTAAATTGATATTTGTAATAGAGAGTTCACATGTGGATAACATATCAATAATAACATCAAATTATAAATGCGAAATTAATTTATCAGTATGTATATACTATATTTAGTATATATCCTACTAATATTATAAATGCGAAAGTTTGTGAGTATGGATGGATGTTTGTTACTCTTTCACGAAAAAATTATTAGACAGATTTGGATGAAACTTTACAGTTATATAGGTTATACATCGGAATAATATCTAGGCTACAATTTGTAATGATTTTATGTTATGAGAGCTATCTCGGCGTACGCTGCCTAAACCATTGGAGTTACACAAAGATGATGTACCGTATTATTGTTTGTCTTTAATAGTTCTAAATAAAAGTCCGCGACAGCATATATCTATTTTTTATGTGGAAGCCACTATGAGCAAAATTGTGAATAATAAATTTAATTGAATTAGATACTGTGGCAGACTAAATTCCTCGCGAGCGAAGCCGCGGGCAAAAACTTGTATACTTATAAATTGTTCTTTAATTAATTTTGACGGTTATTTAGGAGTTACCGCTCCTTAAGACGTTTCGCTAACTGCGATAGTTTCTTATTCCGTTTTTGTTACAAAGTTACAGACGTAAAATGTATGTACTACCCGCCCCATCGTAAATCAGAAGAGCGGCTCATTGTTACTCATACTTTGATGAAAGTCAACTGCAAGTTCAACTGGCTCTAATTTCAGACCAATTTCAATACTTCCTGTTATCCAAGATCCTTGAGAAGTTCGTACATCAACGGTTCTCTTGCCATCTACGAAGATATGAGCTCTTGTGCCCCCTACAATCGAGCTTTCGATCGGGTCACAGCACAACTACTGCACTGGTTAAAGTTACAGACGATATTCGCTTAAATATTGATAAAAAGAAACTTACAGTCCTTGTCATGTTAGACTTTAGCAGTGCCTTTAATTCAGTGGATTTAGACATTCTTATTGAAATTTTGAAATCCTGCAGATTATCGCCTATAGCAATATCGTGGTTCTGTTCCTATCTTTTCAGCCGAAAGCAGTTGTTAAAACTTGGCCAAAGTCGTTCTGAGTGGTGTGAGCTGTTAGCAGGAGTACCTCAGGGTAGTATTTTATTTCCACTTCTTTTTTTAATCTTTATTAATAATCTAACAACACTGCTAACTTCTTCCTATCACCTTTATGCTGATGATATACAAATATATACTGCAGAACACTTTGACAATCTTCCACAAGCTATTATTCAAATTAACAGAGATTTGATATCTATAGTACAATGGTCTAAAAGCCATGGCCTTTTAGTTAATCCTGCTAAATCTCAGGCTATCATAATTGGTAGTCCTCATTTTATTGCTAAGCTCTCTTACACGGCAATACCCAGTATTAAATTTGATGATAAAATTATGCCTTATTCAGTTTGTGTAAAAAACTTAGGCATTACATTAGATCAAACACTATCTTGGGCTCCACATATATCTGACGTAGGGCGAAAATTTTTTTCATCTTTACATGCCTTAAAACGATTGCAATTTTATTTACCGTTTAAAACGAAAATTTTATTAGCCAATTCCCTTTTGCTACCTATACTTGATTATGCAGATGTGGCTGTAATTGATCCCTCAGAAGTTTTACTAAATAAACTGGAGCGCCTTCAAAACGTAGCAATAAGGTACATATTTGGTCTACGGAAGTTTGACAACATTACTGAATATCGTAATAAATTAAACTGGCTGCCAATTAGACTTAAAAGGAATTGTCATATTTTGTCACTACTTTTTAATATACTCTTCAACCCTTGTGCTCCAAAATATCCACGTGAACGCTTTCAATTTTTGTCAGAAACAAGTGGTCAGCGTCTAAGATCTACAAATAATCTCTCCCTTGCCTCCCCAGTGTTTCTCAAACGTATGCCGATTCATTCACTTCACAAGCTGTTAAACTATGGAATAAACTGCCCGTTTCCTTTCGTAAATTAAAAACAGTATCTTCATTTAAACAAAACATTTAAAAAAAATTCTCAGCCGATATTAATATATGATAATAAATATATTTTATTCTATTTATTATTTTATTATATTTACTATATGTACTATAATTTTATTTTATTATTTCGTATTACTTTTAATTCTATTTTTGTTCCTAATTTAAGTTTTCTGTATTTTAAGTTTTATTTTAATTTTAATTTTTTATAATTAGTTTTAAATTTTTATTAGAACCTCTGTCAAAATTTAAGTGGTTGGCTGGAAGAGATTCCGATTACGGAATAAGCCCGCCATTGCATTAACACATGCAATAAAGAGATTACAAACAAACAAACAAGTTCATTGAGAACACTTTCTAGAACATCGATAAGATACCGGAAGAATCCAGAACTGATTACTTATTTACATCATTCTAAGAAGTTACCCAAAAAAACGAAGTTATAGTCCGGAAGTAATTTATTTAATGCCACTATAACGTGAAACTATTGTCTTTCGCTTGCTTGCTGTAAATCATTTGTTTAAGTTCTCACCAAGGAAATTAACGCGTGTTTGCGGTTGCTTGTACTAAATGACGTCATATCCGTTTGCTAAAGGCTTCTCGTATTGAAAGAAGAGTCTTGCCTTACTTAAAAGTAAAAAAAGTAAAGTAACAGCCTGTTACTATGCCCACTGCTGGGCTAAGGCCTACTCTCTCCGTTTTTGGAGAGAAGGATTGGAGCTGAGACCTACCACGCTGCTCCAATGAGGATTGGTAGGTTACACATATCCCTAGATTCTCTAGAGATATGCAGGTTTCCTCACGATGTTTTCCTTCACCGAAAAGCGTGTGATAAATTGCAATTATCAATTAGACACATAAGTTTTAATAGAAAAACTCATTGGTGCCTGCCCGGGGTTTGAACCTATGTCGTCTCTAGAGAGTCGCACGGTCTCTCCGCTAGGCTATCACAGCTTGTCTTTGCCTTACTTACTTACTAAAAAATACTTACTTTATTTGTACCTGCGTCGTAAAGGTAAGCAATTATTTAATTAAAACTATCGTGAGTAGTATTCATAGTTTGTGTATAGAAACTGGTTATACTTACGTCTTCGGGTTAGCCCGACTAGTTTCGGCAATTTCCGATAACGTCGTATAGCGTTGCGCTGATTCACAACCGCACTCTCCTAGGGTCGAACTAATATATATCTATACTTATTATAAAACAAAGTCCTCAAAAGCTGTTTCTATGTGATCGGTTTTCTCTAAATCTACTGCAATTCTTCCGGAAGGTTTAAATTAATAGTACATACGGTTTTATGTAAATTGTGTTGAAGAGGTTACATGGTTGCAAAAAAACTCGCCTCCTAGGAGTTTTAGTCGTCTGCGCAGAGATACACTAAAGTAATGAACAAGAGAATTGTAGATTTATAAAAATACTAGTAAAAAGTCTGCGACAGCATGCCTCTATCTTATGGTTAACTGCTTTTACGTTGAAAATTCAACAGCTAATTAATATAATTATGTCCAACGAAGCTTAAAAATCTCGGTGCCAAGAAGATCCTGGAATTCTTACAGGATACCTACATTGGCAGCGAACTGTAAGCAGTGGCGATCACAATAGATCAGCAATGGTCAAAGTGATACTTGGCCTCGGGCCCTGCTTCGCAGCTACTCCCGAAAAACGTAAAAGAACGCCGTATAAAGAACTCATGAATGAGGGCCATGGATGTAATCGAAACTAGTTGGATGAACATTAGCGATGTAAAAATATAATATATATTTATTTTTATTAAAGTATATTAAACGATTATTTTATTATTATAATCGATTTTCTAAACATTAAATATCGATTTATATAAAATCCATTATTTTAATTATCCTCTATTTCTTCTTCTCTTTCCTCATGTTGTTGACTGAAATCAATGTAGCCAGACTATTATATTAAAAAAAAAATCGAATTTCACAAACAGCGCATCTGTTAATTTTTTATTCTTACTTATCCACTTTGATAAGGTTTTATTCTAATTAAATGTTCGAATATTAAAAAAAACGATTTTTAAATCAAAACTACCGTGAGTAGTATTTGTAGTTAATATATAAATACCGGCTATACTCACGTCTAATTTTATCGGATTAGCCCGACTAGTTTCGACCCCTATTTATATATAAACTAAAAATCGAATTATTTAGAAGGGTAAAAATCGATTATTTATTAATCGATTTTTTCCACACCAAGTCACATACCTAGTTAACACTATATAAGCCATTAGTATTGTCGGTTTCAATAACGCGAAGTGCATGTAGTGACGTTTTCAATCTCAATTGTATAATTTAGGATGATCTGTTGATTACGCAATCCACTAACGGTAAACGGCCTTAATGGTTTAATTAAAAAACTCAAAAATGCTCTTCGATTTAGTTTATTTTTGTTTCGCGAATAAACGCATCCGACTTCAAAGTCAAGGCTATTAGAATTTAGCCTCAACGACCGCGTAGACTTTATGACGGGAATTCTAATTCAATATCAATGTAGAGTTGGTAATAAAAAATTTACTTTATCTTTGAACGTCTAGTTTATAAATGGAAGACATAAGTTGAAAGGTTTGATGATACTTCGACATTTCACAGGGACTTTGTTATAATTCTAATCCCGCCGTGCGGTATCCGGCTGAGTAGACCACCTTCATTTCATACCGGGGCGTCGTAAAAGGCTACTTTGCTAAGTTGATCCGCCGAGTGGCCAGTTGCACGCCTACTATGAACTCTTATTGCGACTCAATTGAAGACGTAAACTAAATTGTTTTCCTTTTATATACCATTACGTCTTAAAGACGCACACTCTCAACCCTCATTAGCACGGGCGTAAAAATTACGTCGCGTTAAAATTCCACAATAGGCGTTATGAGCATTTCGTATGGTATATTCAGCTTAACACCCTCGCCCTAACGACTAAAATGGAACACTGCACGATAAAATACGTCGCGATTTAAATACGCTGTCATGTGAACAGATACCTGGATACCCATTTGTATCAATTCGGCGTAATTTTTACGCGCGATAAAAATCATCTCGTGTGAACGAGAGTCGTTGCCGAATGAGCGTTCGGAATGCATCCTAAAACATTTGAGTAAAAGAGAGAGAGTTATCTATAGTTCATATAACGTTGTCTTTTTAAACATACTTCATGGTACGAAAAGAAAGCGGTTGGGTTTAGGTACTGACTTTGAATTGAATCATTTTCTAAAAGTTCATAGTGGGCCTACTGGTCGTAGTTAATTTTTATTACGGAACATCCGGGAATGGACAGAATTAAAAGTGCTCCGGAACTCACGGAAAGGGATGTGCAGAGCTGACTGCTGACCTCCACTGGTTGGAGAAGCACGTAAAGAAGAATAAGACAGATTGTGATGGATAAAAGACTGTCGCTATAAAACAGCTGTTTGTGATGTTCTGATTAGAATTATAATAATCATCATTCTCCTGCTCTTATGTAACTCTAAGTGGAGTCGGCACGACATGTTTTTGACATATTGTTATTTGTTTTCGATAGTTATTTTACGACGAGCGCCTCCTTGACGTCAACTGACTATAGTCGCCTTTTACGACTCCTCAGCAAGAAGTGAGAGCGGTCTATTCTACTCAGCCGGATACCACGCGGCACTAATATCTATATTCAATCATTCGCAGAAAATGTTTTCTAGCAGCTGTACAATACAAGTTTGTTTATCCCATTCGACTGCCAAGTTTTCTCTTGGAATTTACAACAAACGATTGCCTGCGGCAGGTGGCGATGATCATATTGGCTGAAATCGCTAACAATGACAAACTTTCCGATCCTGAAACAGTTGGTGGGTTCAACCAAAGTGTTATAAATAAATTGTAATTTAAACGTTATAAGCTTATGAATTGTCAACTGGAAATTGGAAATTCTAATATCAATTATAACACAGTATCAGTTTAATAACTAGTTACTGTTACTAGTCTATACTTGATCGATATTCTCAAAATCTATCGAACGGATTTTTGTAGGGTTTTTCTTTAAAGTAGTGCAATTCTTCCGGAAGGCTTAGGTTATTAGTGCATTACGGTTTTATGTAAATTGTGATAAAGAGGTCGCGCAGTTGAAAAAAAATCTCGCCTGTAGGGAGCTTTGTAACGCGTAAACTAAGAGGGATAAAATAGAGTAATGTACTAAATATTATAATATCCATAATTTTATAAATATAATATCCATAATTTTGTACATAAGAAAAGTAAAGTAACAGCCTGTTACTAGGCCCACTGCTGGGCTAAGGCCTCCTCTCTCCGTTTTTGGAGAGAAGGATTGGAGCTAAGACCTATTACGCTGTTCCAATGCGGATTGGTAGGTTATACATATCCCTAGCATTCTCTAGAGATATGCAGGTTTCCTCACGATGTTTTCCTTCAAGCGTGTGATAAATTGCAATTATCAATTAGATACATAAGTTTTAATAGAAAAACTCATTGGTGCCTGCCCGGGGTTTGAACCTATGTCGTCTCTAGAGAGTCGCACGGTCTCACCGCTAGGCTATCACAGCTTAATTTTGTATATATTTTTTAAATCTATATTTCGTACGCACAATATTAAAATTAGCAGATGGTGCTATATGATGAGTGTATCATATCATGATCACTAAGTGATTGGTGATTCTGTCCACGTCTACTTCTGTGCTAGCTCTTCCGATAACGCTTATAAGACGTAAGGATTGAGGACCTAATGTCTATTAGTAAAATTTGTGTAAAAAAGCCTTCAAAGTTTAAGATTAATAGCAACAGTAAATATTTTAGTAGTAGTATTCTTCAAAAAATTCCCGTTTAATACTGTATAATCTTCCCCTTTTTTAATATAAATTATTTTGTACTTAAATTTTTATGATAACGCTGTACTCGCCTTAAAAAGTGTTTTACCTCGAACTTGATTTATGAAAAAACGTATTAATAATTATAATATATTTTTGTAAAATTCTATTGGCTTGTCATAATAAATAAATAAATTAATAAAAGCATTAGGAAAATACATAGGACGCCTAACGACTGTTAAAATATACCAGTATATAAGAGTACTTATGAATCATGCATCATTTAGCGAAAATAGCCGCTATCGTTCACCAGTGATTCAATTCTATTTATAAATCACACATAAAAATAAATAATGCGTGTGATTTATACAACGGATTGCATTTTGGATTTTGTTCGAAGTGATTGGTTTTATTTTATGTCCATGTGAAATGGTCTTCGCGTGTCATAACTTGCGAACTTTATGAGAGGGATAGGGAGAGTTAAATAAGAATGCTAAGGGTTTCAATAAACAGAGTATAGTACGAGTATATCCTTATACCCTCCTTTTTTACTGAGGTGTCGTAAAAGGCGACTAAGGTAAGTGCCGTGTGGTATCCGGCTGCATAGAATAGACCACCCTCATTTCTTACCGAGGTGTCGTAAAAGGCGACTAAGGTAAGTTGACGTCAGGCAGGCGGCCGGTCGTAAAAAAAGTAGCCAAATCATGTGACAACATGGTGTGCCGACCCCACTTAGTGTGGGATAAGGGCAAGAGAATGATGATGATCCTTATAACTCACAAATATATTTTTAATTATTCGAAATTGAATATTAGAATAAAAAGATAACTTAGCCAACTTAAAGTACCGTCAAATAATGCAGTTTCTTTGTTCCCTAAAGAAAAACGTTTTTTTTTAACTAATAATCTGCTGTGTATAATCTTTAATTGTGCCAAATTCTTTCGATATCAGCCCGACGGATTAGTAGTAAGCATTACTGTCTTATACTATTAACGCGAAAGTCTGTCTGTTGCCTAATGAATTGAAGATACAAGACTAACATAGAAAAAAAATCGTTTTTCTTTTGGGAATTGGGAAAAATATAACATTGAAAATAAATAATAGGAAATACTTAAATCTTCTAAATAAATTAAATATATTATGTTCTTTAACAGTTTATATTATTATGTTTTATGTATGAATACGTGGTTGCTGACTATGGGCCTCATAAGAAAGCTCAGAGTCTCTCAGCGAGCTATGGAGCGAGCTATGCTTGGTGTATCTCTACGTGATCAAATCAGGAATGAGGAGATCCGTAGAAGAACCAGAGTTACCGACATAGCTCATCGTGTAGCGAAGCTGAAGTGGCAATGGGCGGGGCACATAGTACGTAGAACCGATGGGCGTTGGGGTCCTAAGGTGCTGGAATGGCGACCCCGCACCGGTAAACGCAGCATTGGAAGACCCCCTATGGACAGACGACCTCAAAAAGGTCGCAGGGAGCCGCTGGATCCAAGCGGCACAGGACCGTGTGGTGTGGAGATCCCTTAAGGAGACCTATGTCCAGTAGTGGACGTCGATCGGTTGAACAAGAAGAAGAAGAAGATGAATATATGATTTATAATGTATATTATATATCTTTACTTCTTTATTATTACATTCTTTTCGTTCTCGCACAATGGCAGCCACTGAAAATCAGTATTAGTGTAGGGCCTCAGTATCAGTAAGGGCCTAGCCCTTAAGCTAGACTAGCTGAGTGGTCTACGATTGTGTGACCTGTTACATCTATTTGTCTTTCTTAGTATCTTGTTTCATACTTTTAATATCTTGCGTTTTTGTTTTATTAATTTGGTTATTATATTTCTCTGTATTGTTATTTTTTTCATCTTTATATAATATAAGTTAAGGTCACAAATAAAGGCTTTTAAATTTGAATTGAATTTGAATTTCAAATTAAGGATGTCTGAACTTTTAAGTTGACGATAACGGAATCGCGGATACAGCTCGCAATAGAATAAAAATATAAATTAAGGATATACAATTCGTAATACGTTTTATATACATTATCAAATCGCTTTGGTGTTTGAAAAAATCGCCAATTTTACGATACTAACACGCCAGTCTGCATCGCGGATGTCGTTTCTTTGCCAATTTATGTTTCGCACCAATCTGTCTGGATTGTAAGTGTTTCTGAGACATTGCGACTTCGAGTGTTCATTTAAATCAGTGGCTTAGTATTTTCTTATCTCACATTTGCTTCGGAATTAACAACAGCGAGTAGTTAAAGCGTCTAACTTTGTTCGCTACGATACGTCATATCAGAAGGCAAGCAAAAATACTTATACGCATTGTAACAGACACACAAAACTTTATTATTTATATTGGTATGGATGGATAATAATAGTGTGGTCATAAAAATGAATAAAATGCTACAAAATCGTGAAATTCGCAACATCAGCAACTCTTACGTATTGCATCTATTATTTACAAAATAAATGTGCATATTTTATTTCAAACAGCTGATATTCTGTTTTTTATAACTGTACTTGAACTGGAAGAATTGATTGAATTTGTTCACAGAAGCAGCCAAGCATGCGAGTTGGAGACATTCCAACGTTCGTAGACAATATTATTTATGACTGTACAGAAAGAATAAAAAAAACTTTTGTGTGACGTATGGTACGTCAAATTCAAAATATTCAAGTAAAACTTTTTAACAGATGCATTTGAGTCGTGAAATCTACTGCTGCTTCAAAAATGCTCCTACCGAGAAGAGCCAGGAAGCCAATGGGCCATATAACGTCATATAACTTATGTTTAGGAATTACTCAATCAGACACATAAGTTTTAAAAGAAAAATTCATCGGTGTCTTCCTGTGGTTCAAATCCGTCACCCCCACGAAAGAACCGCACGGACTCCCCCTGGAATTTTGCTCAGCAACTGCTTTACTTCGTTAAGGAGATTTTCAAAATCTTTGACGTTATAATTATCATTCCTGTGATAAACCAGCGGCGAGACCGTGCGATTCTTTCGAGGGGAACATGAGTACAAACCCGGGCAGGCACCAATGAGTTTTTCTATTAAAACTCATGTGTCTATTTGATAATTGCAATTTATCACACGCTTTTCGGTGAAGGAAAACATCGTGAGGACACCTGCATATCTCTAGAGAATTCTGGAGATATGTGTAACCTACCAATCCGCATTGGAGCAGCGTGGTAGTTCTTAGCTCCAACCCTTTTCTCCAGAAACGGAGAGAGGAGGCCTATTCTCAGCAGTGGGATTGTAACAGGCTGCTACTTTACTTTTTAGTTTTATAATTACCATGACATGTTCTAAACGTTATTCTCTTATTAATTACCTATATTAACCTTTCGGCGTCTTTAATTAAACTAATTAATTCAATCACTAATTAGTTCGTTGACCATTTAATGAGTATACGCATTCTTTGGACCGGTCGGATCGCAGATTGATACAACAATCCCTCCAGTTTTTGACATCTTACTCAACTGGCGTAGGTCAATAACTGATAATAAATTAACATCCATGCTAACTTTATAAATACGAAATTACGGTTACCTGTCTATCTGTCTGGTACCCATTCACGTTAATTCGGTCTAGCAATAGTAATGGAATGTCGTATAATTTAAATTTATATACCAGGTTAAGCTGATGATAAGTAATATTTGGTAGATTCCTTTATTGTGTCTAAATACCATCATAACGGACCACTATATCTGTTTTAGCCTTGCTTTTACACAAGTTCAAAAAAGCAATAAAAAGATACGTTAAGAAAGCTTAATATAATATTGAGGACGTAAATGATAAGAAAGCTTTGATGTACTCTTAAGTTGCAACTATCTACGCACTAAGTAATATTGTAAATTTATTTTAATTTGTTGAATTTTCGTTCTTTGAATTTATTTCTGATAAGAGTGACCGCCGAGTTTCTGGCTGGTTCTTTTCGGAAAGAGCACCTTTCAGAACGAGTGATAGCGTCAATCTTGTTTTATTGGATTGAAAGTGCTTGTAAAACCCAACTTGAATAAATATTTTATAAATATATTAATTAGGCTGAGGACACTTCTTACTAGACTAGTTATGACGATATGTTGGGAAATATAAATTGCATCATAAAGTATCGATCTCGGGACGTCAAATATCAGGCGGCACACCAACCATTGCGATACAGAGGTCGTCGTATTGCGGTCAGTAGGCGAGAAGACGCCAAGGTCACTTTATATCGGCCTTAGGGTCCCATAGTTAAATGACGAGGCCCACTTAACCCATACGAAGTTTGTTAACGCAATGACGTCATATACGGCGCCTTTTGGGCGAGTCGAAATGTAGGTTACAATTTTGTAGGTACAAGCGATACGCTTAGGGCGATTAAAATCAGATACGATGGAGATAATACAATTCATAGAGAGAGCAAGTGGAAGAACTCTCCAGGCTGCTGGCAGTAAGGCTGCGGATTATGCGAACATGGTTGCCATGTCGTCGCCGGTGCTAGTCCGGAATTGCCACATTCCAGTTTCTTGTTTCAGTCTTAGTTACCATAAAGGGTTTCCAAAAGTTAAAAAAGTTTTGGGTTATTGTGATTGTCATCGTTACGGCCAGGCTATTCTCGCCTAGAGAAAAATCCCTTGAGGCGGCCGATGCATTAAGTGTTCCTAATGCGTTAGTTGAGATGGTTACATGGTTAAGCTGCATAGAGCGGCTACTGCTGATGAGGGCGCAGACGTCATGCGCCCAGTATTCCTGTGCCTTCATCTACAGGCAGTAAGGTGGAACACCATGAGGTTTTAGCCGGTAAGAGTCCGGCATAACCGTAATACTCTACCCCCCCGCGGATTGCAGTACCCATGAAGGGCTTCCTTATGAAAAAAAGCCTATTCTCGCCTGGTAATTTAAAGCCGCTAATACTCAAAACGATTTGTTCAAATTTCATAAGTTCCACATCAAACTATAGTAAATTAAAAATCTATTTTATGTATTTGAAAGACTAAGGAAGGTTTTGTTGACATACTCATTCAGTCGTTGCACATTTTACGCTCTTGTTTTCACTTATATAGCACTATTTGGATGACAATATTTGCTTGTAACCACACTATGTTAATGAAAATGTAAACTTATGTTTACTTGTGGCGATATTTAAAATTCTTAACAATACAATACTAGTCTATATTTCAAAATTGGAGACATCGTTTCGAATCAACCGTGGTTAACCGAATAACTAACTCCAACAGCTTATTGACTTACGCAGAAGGTACGATTCTACACAGTCAGTTTGACAAGTAAAATGTAACTTATCTCTAACCAGTTTGAGCCTACACAACGCTATATTTATCATTACTTAAGTGCTGAAGAGAAATTTTAAAGAAAAATCAGAAGAAAGAAGTCATAAGCTTCCCGAAAATGTAAAAATGAAGCCAATATAAAACTGCGAAATCTTCTCACTTAACCCACACCAAATGACATTGTGCTCTCTGAGAATTTATTGGACGCAACTTACACAATCGTGAGCAATTGTAGTGTAACGTGAGCGGTGACGTCATCGTCCTTACCTTAAATCCCTTTCGATATGATTGTGCTATCATTCGCTACGGATTATATTGGGTAAGCCTCGTTGTCAGTAACCAGAAGTTGACAGTTTGGAGCGTGGGCACACACGCATTTGTAAGTATTGGCAACGGTTTATTTATAATACAAGGAATTTCGTCAATGTCCTTAAGGCTCTTTATATTGCTTTAAAGAGTTTTTTCGGTATTTTGACTGCTCGGTAAATACCATTTGACTGTACTGTTTCATATACGTCTCTCCAAGGGATTCCATATAACACAATCTTAAGTCGTTTGCATTCACTGGTCTTTTATTTTTGAAGTCATCTTTTTTCCTATTAGAGGATTTACCAAAACTGTAACTGCCGGTATGGGATCAATATACCAGTACTTTAGGATATCTCGAATGTCAAATGCCACTTCAGCTTCGCATAATCTCCACACGATGCTATGTTAGCCACTCTGGTTCTTCTCCTCAGATAAGTAGACTCCTCTATCATCCACTGAGACTCACAATAAAAAAAGAAATACATAAGTCAGTTTGTTTCATATACAAAATATTATTACGCTTTAATATATTGATACCGTTAGATAAGTCATACGCAAAGTTAAGTGATTATTACTAAATTTTTTGACTTCCGTCAATTGGTCTTGTGTAAAGTGTGCGCATGTACCTTTTAATCAGTTACATTAACGTTCTCATACAAATAACGGTTGCCGTATCAGTACCAAGTCCTTACGTAATATATAACAATCGATTAAGAAAGTTTTTTGATACAGAGCGAATTATAAAAGATTTGTTGAATTGGGAAAACTACAATTGTTGATTCCTAAAGCAAACCTTATTATAATAGCATCTCTACATGGAACATTAGTATTGTCTTAACTTTTTAAACCACGGAGAATTTTTAACCCATTAAATATCTCTTCTTCTTTTACTTCTTCAACCGATAGAGTCTACTGCTGGACATAGGTCTCTTCATGGGATCGCTACACCATACGGTCTTGCGCCGCTTGGGTCCAGAGTTCCCTGCCACCTTTTTGAGGTCGTCTGTCCACCTCGTAGGCGGTCTACTGACGCTGTGCTTTCCGGTGCGGGTTCGCCATTCCAGCACCTTAAGACCCCAGCGCTTATCGGTTCTTCGCACTATGTCCCCGCTGAGCTATGTCGGTGACTCTAGTTCTTCTACGTTATCTCCTCATTTCTGATTTGATCACGTAGAGAAACTCCGAGCATAGCCCGCTCCATCGCCAGCTAAGGGACTCTGAGCCTTCTTATGAGGCCCATAGTCAGCGACCACGTTTCGGTTCCATAGGTCATTACTGGCAACACGCGCTGTTCGAAGACCTTGGTCTCTATTAAATATACGTTTATTCATTATCTCCAACTAGCAAAACTTATAAGAGATTCGCGAATGTTGATTATTTTTAAGTACTGAAAGTTAAATTGCTAAGTAGAGCACTGCTAATAGTTGGAGGTTAGACCCACTAGTTGGAAAGCTAATTAGCTCAGGAATTTTCCAGATAAGGTTTTCTTACGGCATTCTCCTTCACCAGAAAAAATATAATGAGCTGTACGGTTAACGGTAATGGTTGTTCCTTTTTTCATTACCTTGTGACTTAAGTGTTTAACCTAAACATTTCGGAGAAATAACACTATCTATTAGTAAAAACCGTGCTATAATCCGTTGAATAGATTTAGAGAAAATTGATCATATACTTATAGATATAGACGTTGACGTTTTTCCTCTAACCATAGAAAATAAGAGGTTTTTTCTCTCTAAGTTAGCTCGGGATAGAGAAGCTTCAAATCAATGTGTTAAACCGCCATACTTCTGTATTTATAATATTAATATCGATAAGATTCTGGGTACACAGAGAACATCTAAGAGCGACGATAAAGCTATGGATTAAAGCAAATCAGCAAAACTTAATTGTTCATAGACGCGCCGCGCCCCCTTAATCAGCAAATTCATGTCTCAATAAAGTGCACGGAGTCAATTAGCGAAGTACTAACGAGATAATTACGCGCAACAATTGTTGGAATGACTGATGGCTATTTAATGAGGCATGCACACATCAACGGATCGAGTTCGCGGGCCATGATTGCGGTACTCGTTAATGATGTAATGAGATCACTGATAGCCCAGCGGTAAGACCGTATGACGCTTTCGAGGAGGCCATGGGTACAAACCTCCGGCAGGCACCAATGAGTTCTATTAAAACTTCTGTTTAATTGATAATTGCAATCACATGCTTTTCGGGTGAAGGAAAACATTGTGAGGAAACCTACCTATCTCTAGAGAATTTTGGACATACGTGTAACCTACAAATCCACCTTAGAATAGCGTGGTATACCTTGGTAGCTCCAACCCTTCCCTCCAAAGAGAAGATTTATGTTATTAATTAATGAACATACTATATGTTATTGATTAATGAACATTTATAATATTAGTATAAATATTATCTATGGCTTCTTCTATATAGACTTCGTAGTTCATGCTAAATCTTTGTATCGTCTTGTCCACCTAGATTTATATCGCAGGCTTAGTATTAAAGTGACCTAATCCAAAATTATGCTTAATTTATTTAAATATATATAACATCACGTTATGAACTATTTAAAAAAAACCTGTGGTTTCTTGCTCTTCCAAGTTATGGGTCTGTTTAGCACTCACAAGTTTTGTAGGCACGACGCTACGCTTTATTGGAATTTGCCACAAAATAACTTTTTTTGAATTATGTTAAATAATATATTCTAAAAAAAAACAATGGTCAGTTATATGAGAATATAAACTAATTACAAAAATTTAGGCAGTCACCAAAAGGCCAGTTGTAGTTGACTTTTGTTTAACGTAATTTTCTAAAATGTCTTTCGCGAGTTTTTTAAAACTATTGAACGAGCTTACATGTGTAATAACAGATGGTAACTCATTAAATAGTTGTGCTCCTGCATTCGTGAAATTTTTTTCGTCGTAATTTGTACGACTTTTTGGGACATCAGTAGACTTGGCCGACGAAGGCTACGTTTGGATATTTGTCATTTTTTTATAAAGGATAAACTAGTTAAATAGAAGTAAAAGGATAAATAAGGACACTTAAATACTAAGTGTGCGCTATGTTTGCTTTCAAGTTTCAACTTTCTTTACCAAAAAATGATTTGATCTATGAAGAATCTCATTAAGAAGATCAGAATCAGAATGAAGATGCTATCGGTTATTTTTATCTAAGAAACGTTAAATGATTTCATTTAGCATTACAAAGATTTTCTCTAATTTCTAACTATAATATATAAATATAATTACTTTTGTGTTATAGAATCCCGAAAAGTATCGCCCGTTTCTATAAATGATAACAACGTTTCTATAAATGATGTAACATATTAATCAAAATCAAAACTGAAGTTGATAAGAGTAGATTATTATAAGTCATACGATATCAATTTCAACTACTTAAAATTTTATCTCTTGCTTTAATAAACAATTAATCTGTGTGTATATTTGGATCCGTTTCAATCTTGGACTATACGTCAATGACCGCGTGTATACAAAAACTTGAAAGCGTATTAGATTTAGCGATGTGAAAAAATAATCGATTTTCTTAATATTAAATAACAATATTTAATAAACCTATTATTTTAAATATATTTATATTATGTTAACTCTCTTTTTTCTTTTTTTACATAAGATATGCGTTTTATTGGGTTTTATTGCATTTTATTAATAAAACTGTACAACAATATATAATAACAATATATTACAACGATATAATCATCTAATTTAAAAATTGCATCTCTGTTCTTTTTTTTTATTTTTACCAGCTTTAATTTATCTTTTTTTCTAATTAAATTACCATCGACTTGGTGATTTTATTGTCATATACAAATAAAATACATTTTGGGATACATAGATAAAAAAACGAAGAATTATTAATAAATTTATACTATTATTAAAAAAAGGCTAGTACAAAAAGCATACTATACTACTGAGGATTACTTGATTATAAGAATGCGTGGACATAGGTAATCTTCGACCCTGTACATACCTAATAAAACTAGTAAGAAGAAATATACTTTGAAAAGAGCAACCGCCGAGTTTCTTGCTGGTTCTTCTCGGTAGGAACAGCTTTCCGAGCCAGTTCAGTTTCAGTAAAGTTGACGATTCAAAAGCACTTGTTTACAAGTTTACTCGAATAAAGAATATTTTGAATTTGAATTTAATTTGAATTTCCGTACCAGCAGTAGAGTTGAAACACACTGGTTTTCAAGTTGACTTGAATGAATAATATTTTGGATTTAAATTTGAAAAACTAATTGCTTTAATTTAAAGAGAGAAAAACGTGTGTTTATCAATCGATTCTTTTCATTCTAAGTTACATCACTACTTAGATTGCCTGGAGGATGTGGTGATAAGAGGTTGATTGATCTGCGGGCACCGTAATGCTGTAGATTGCGAAGCTCGTGAACAAAATAAAGACAAATCGTTCACGATATTGAGAATATTGACCTTTTGGTAGAATTGAAATTTACTTTGCTCACTTTTATTGTTATTATTTTATTATTTATAAGGTCGAAGATAAGAATGGCAATTGCGGATGGCAATATTTATAAAGGCCATACATGCGTTGTATTGTAAAAAATACTATCAATGTAAATAATATACTCTTCAACTTTCACAGCTACAACTGTCTGATATAGAGATAAAAATAAAAGCAAAGTAGTCCGAGTTAATATTGCGTGTAATTGTATCTATTGCTTTGTTTCAATTACTTGCCTCATTTGACCAGCACAGAGCGATATTACTAATCAGATATACAGACTTCCTTTCGCTTATTATATCTTATTAATATTACATATTGAGGATGTCTGTATGTACTGATATGGCGCTCCACTGGCCTAACCTAGGTCAGCGGTTTGGCAAAAGCACTCGTTCTTTATTTAATGTCGCGGATAAAAAGTTCAGGTTGCCTTTACGATCGCCGAACTTCGCTAGAAGATGGTATTAAAGTGCCTCACAGATTTGTTAGAAATTATGCATAGAGATGACGTGAGAGACCTGGAATAAAACAAAGGTTTTTTTTCATGCTTCTCAACTGAGTGGATCAATCGATGTTATTTTGTGATTGAAGGTTGAAGTTGAAGGCTGAAGAGCTGGAGGGTGACACACCTTTCACACACTGGAGTCATCAGAACGTCAGAAGATATTGACACAATCAACTTTTTTTACATAATTATAAGTGACATGTTAACTTAAAATTTAGATGCCTAATTGGTATTTGTAATATACACAAGCTTCTCCGCGCATATCGCTTGAGAAATCCTGCCATATGTAACGTAGTCATCTTCGCTTGAGTAGACCCAACTTGCAAACAATGATAAGCATCATTACAGGACACTGCCTGCTCAATGAACACTTTTAAGTGTGACTGACAGCCAAATATGCAAAGGATGCATGGGGGAACAAAAATTGCCAACTCACGTTATGTTGCATTGCATGGAAGAGATTGAGCATCGGGCAAACATCCTCGGCACGTCGAAGACGTTACAAGAAGCCTTGAGGAACTCCGGCTGGTGCCCAACTAGAACCAGGACTTCTGGAAGGAGCTTGGCTGGCTGAAATAACCAGCCCCTTATCCATTACGCACAACCGTCACCCTAGTAGTGTGACGGTTGTGCGTGGCACAGGGTAAAACAGCACTTAGTCACGACTTAGTGCTGAAAACAGCCCGCAACAAGAAGAAGATGAAGATGAGTACCTACTAATCCGCATTAGAACAGCGTGGTAGATTTAAGCTCCAACCTTTCCCTCCAAGAATAGGAGGAGGAAGTCTATGTCCAGCAGTGGCATAGTAACAAGTCATTACTTTAAGTGCTGTGTACGTATTACATTGATTAAGATTCTGAATGCGATGTCGATATTGACTCGTGCGATTGTCATTGACAGTTTGATCGGCAATAGAGATCAAGATCACGGTCGTCTGGGCGGAATAATGTAAATATATGGTACAAGGTAAAGGCGGCCGGTAAACAATTATTAATTATTCGCTGTTGAGCGGGTCTCAACAGCGAATGTATAAGTGTGAATATGTTAGTAGATATGTACGTTCGGTTGTTGTTTTGTCGGTTATTTTTTATATTGTGATAAATCATAAGATATTCATTGAAATCCCGGTTTCTTTCTTGGCAGTAATCCTGCTTTCAGCTTCGTCATTCGCGGGTGCAATTTCCGTCTAGGGCAAATATTTTCTAAAAACAATTTGATGGTAAGCGTCTCTGTGTATTTATGTATTGGATGAAAAAGAATGATACATCATTTTTAAAAGAAATATTCTGATAAGCTTCTTCATCTTGGTACTGAAAAAAGTAGAGACTAACGTGATACTTTTACGTTTACGAGATAAATAAATAAATAAATATCTAGAAATTTAGACTTGGGGTAATAATATCGTAGTATTATATACTTAAAAAATTTACAAAGAGCTATCAGAAAATTACAAGTTTTAGAAATTTATAATGATATAAAATTATAATGCTCGCTTTGAATTTTTAAAAAATTTATCTATAGGAGACTGTAGAATTACATTTTAAATATCTTTCTTTAATAACTGGTTCATTATAAATTATATTTATTATGAAACGTGTTTGTTTATTTATTAGTGTAATACTCATTTGTATTCTTCATTAAATCAATTAAGTTCACGGATGTTCAAATAAATATTTTTTTATGTGTGGTATAAAGTTAACGCGCAAAGCGATAATATTTTCTTTAATTAGAAGGAAATATCGTGTATGTTGTAGTATTGTAATCTGGTAAGATACAAAATACTGAATTATTTTGCTTAAATCTGCTGTTAGAAATCTTAATTGCGATAAAGATAAATTCCGCAAAGTAATACTTAAATGTAAAAAAATTGTAGTATTAGTGATAGACGATAATGTCACGTATTTTCTGGTCCAACCATGTGATAGCAGCAGAACCAACATTAATCTGTAAACCAAAAAACCCTTTTTATAAAATACGAATATAAATGAGGTGTTACATTGATTCAGTATACACTTATTTAATGGTGGCATATTTAATTCTTTAAATAGTTAGCGTAATACTGAATACTGGCTGCGATTGATTTCTTTTAAAGATTATTTTTATGAAAATGAGTATTTGTCGCTAGAAGATTTCGTATAAGTAATAAATCTGTTTTAAACTATAGACTTGCGTTTGAAATTAGTAAGTGGAATTAAATTAATTTTCCTTCGTATGGCTTTATATTTAACATATTTAATCTAAACGATTCCATGTTAAGAACTGGAAAAACTGGAAACTTATTTTATACAGGTAGCATATAACACATGTCGTGATTTTGTCAGGAATGTAGATAAAGGAATATAACATTAATAAATTAAACATCTATTACTACGTACTGTGATATAATTTACAATTAATGGTAATTAATGAATGATATGTCGGCTTAACGGAATGTTGTACGCCTGATTCATATGTCGAGTAGGGATGTTTAGAAATAATCGAGTTTTATATTGATTGATTAATCTATTATTATAATCGATGATTATTATGAATCGATTGAAAAACGATTAAATGAATGACTTTCTTTTTTACCTCTGTTTTCGTTGTTAGACACTAATGTAGCCAAAACACTAATGATAATAGCATAACAAAAACAGCATTTTTTTTCGTAACAGTCTACTTTGATTAGTCTTTACTGCAATTTGTTTCAAAACAAAGTTTTTGAATTAGGTCATTTTAATACTAAGCGTGCGATTATAATATCAAAGAATTTTATATTTAGAAACTACCGCTTTCTACATCACTCCATGCAGGCAATCTGCTTAAAAACGGTTATATGACTTGACTGACCCGTTGGCGCAGTGAGTAGTGACCCTGCCTTGAGCTCCGCGGGTCGCGAGTTCGATTCCCGCCTAGGGCCAACATTTTCTATAAAAAATTTGTTGGTTCTTCGAGCCTGGGTTTATATTTGTATTTAAGTATGTATTTAAAATTATATATGTACTATATCTACCGGTTACCTTACCGGACTGTCATCCATAATACAAGTATGAAGTTACTTACTTTCGGGACGGACAAGCGTGTGTAAGTGTCCCATTTTTATTTATTTATTTATATAGTTTCAGCTCCACGTAATAATACATAAGGTGTAATAGCCCAGCGGTAAGACCGTGCGATCCTTTCGAGAGTGGTACAGTTTCAAACCCCAGGTAGACACCAATGAGTTTTCTATTAAAACTTATGTGTCTAATTCATAATTGCAATTTGTCACCCACTTTTCGATGAAGGAAAACATCGTGAAGTAACCTGCATATCTCTAGAAAATTCTGGGGACATGTGTAACCCACCAATCCGCTTTGAAGCAGTGTGGTAGATCTTAGCTCCAACAATCTCTCTAGTAACGGAGAGAGAAGGCCTACGCCCAGCAGTGGGATAGTATTAATATAGATTTAAATTCAAGTAATTAATTATCATTAGTGTAACAAGTTCTCAATTATAGTGAAATGTTTTGACGTTTTTTCTTACTCTAACAAACAGTGGCAGTTGATGTGATTTACGTATTCATTAGGCGTACGATATATGTGAGCCAGATTTAAAATGTGTTACGCAATAAATAAAAGTTGGTATATCAAAGGTTCCGGCGTTATGGATGGAATTTTTTAAGCATTGTGATATTTTATAACTATGCAATGAAAGTTTTTCTTCCTAGAGTAGAATAGACCACACTCATTTCTTACTGAGGTGTGCTAGTCGACTAAGGTAAGTTTACCGCAGGCAACCGGTTGTAAAATAACTAGCCAAATCATATAGCAGTATTTTTTAGACATTGTGTCGATCCACTTGGAGTGGTATAAGGGCAGGAGAATGATTTTAAAATAATTCTAACGGTAATTTTCTCCTTACTCTACAGCAAAAGAGATTGTGCTGATTTGTATATCACATGAATGGAATTTCAAGATACCGTGTGGTATCCGGCAGAATAGAATAGACCACCCTCATTTCTTTACCGAAGTGTCGTAAAAGGCGACTAAGGTAAGTTGACGTCAGGCAGGCGGCCGGTCGTAAAATACGCAGCCAAATCATGTGACAACATGTTGTGCCGACCCCACTTAGAGTGGGTTAAGGGCAGAAAAATGATGAAAATGATGATGATGAATGGAATTTCAAGAACGAATTTGTATTTATATTAAGTGGTGATAAATTAATCAGCATTATATCTGCGCGGGGTCTTTAATTTGTTGCTACTGTCATAAATTAATTACCAGTAAATTGGGTGGAGCCCGTTGATGGCTTTAATTGACACGTTTCAATGATACGTTGACAGATCTTAATGAACTTTCGCTTGAACACGTGTGAACAATTTATTTTTAATGAGTAAAGTAGAAAAGTAAAGTAACGGTTACTATCCCACTGGCGGGCATACATCTCCTCTCTCCGTTTTTGAAGAGAAGGATTAGAGCTAAGACATCAATAGACAATCTATCTATATCTATATGACAATAGACTATCAATTAGATATATAAGTTTTTAACAAAAAAACTCATTAATGTCTGTTTGAACCCGTGACCTCTCGAAAAAGTCGCAACGTCTCACCGTTGTACTATTACAGAGATAGCGATTTTTTTTTAATGATTAATAATTATTTACTTTTTGACGACTTCAAATGGATCATATGGCGTTGTAATCCTTTATTGAGATCTAGATAGAGAAGAATAGCCATCCGTTGGTTGCAGAGAGAGAGAGAGAGAGAGAGAGAGAGAGAGATTAGTGGTAGAGAAAGATTACGTTTTGTAAAGTTTAGCTGTACTTAAGTTTTAAAGGGCTTAGCTTGCTTCATAAACAACTCATGATCTTTGCCGTTAAAAAAAATATGTTTTCTATAATATGCTATTTATTATAGTATAAAATAGCTCTGTAATTTAATAAAATTACTGGTAAGCTAAGGAAAAACATAATTATATGTGAATATTTACCAAAAGGTTTTCAGGATAAATTTTGCATTAACAGTTGAAAAACTCGAGTTATTCTTATCACCTAATTACCTATTGGTTATTTTCGGAATTCAGTCTAAAGAAACCCCTATGATGCTTTTATTAAGTATGCTGCTATTCATTGCATACTTAATTAAACCATCGTTCAGAAACAACAATCAAAATCGGTTTATCCTTTAGGGAAATATGACGAAACTTATAACAGTTTTTGCATCAGAACTTAATATATTAAATATATGCGTTTTTAAACGGTGTCTTCATAAATCAAATCAAATATCAAATCTAAAGCTAGATCTTTGATACATGTATTTAATTGTGTTGGCGAGTTCGAGGCTGGTGAATATCACTAATTATTATATTTGGCAAACACTGATCCGCTAATTGGGGGTATTAGCGATTTATTACGGGTTGATGTGTTCACATAAATAAACTTGACCCCAAACCATCAGACACCCAAATCGCATCACTTTCTACGCGTTGCCAAATGGGTCGTAAACTGGTCAGCAATTGGTACTACGATTCCTATAGGCGTATCGGAGGAATTTAGCGAAATGGCGTGCCAACATCAGTTAATGTCCGCTTATATTATCAGATAACTAGATAATATACGACATATCGTTACCACCGCTGTGTGGTCTGGCTGAATAGAAAAGACCACCCTGATTTCTTACCGAAGTATCGTAATAGGCGCCTAAGGTAAGTTGACGTCAGGCAGCCGGTCGTAAAATAACTAGCCCAAAAAATATGTAACAACAGGTTTTTAACATGTACACCGATCCCACTTAGAGTAGGATAAGGGCAGGAGAATGATGATACGATATATCGTTACCAAATAGGACAAAACTAAGTGGAAATATCTATCGTCAATATCCCTGGTATAATTAATAGTTATACATTATAACACGAATATCAGTTCGATGAAAATTATAATATTGACAAGCTAAAGAAAATATTTTGTAGAAGTAACGGTTGGATTATATTTCGTCATTAATATTTCAGTACATTTTCACCACCACCCTACAAAAAGTAGATTTGATTTTAAGTGTGTATGAATTTCGTCATGTGTATGTCATTAGTCATCGCGATTAATTATGGTAAGTTAAAAGTTTACTCAAGTGCTGCGAAAAGCTCTCTGTTGATGTTAAAAATACAGATAGAAAGTTTAGATTCACCACACTGTTTCAAAGTCGAGTTGCATGTTACATATATTAAAACACAGTTTATTTAGACCCCCTAGAAAGTTTTATTCGCGATTTGCTATCCATAAAGTTGCCATATTTTAAATACGCGAAGCTATATTCAGCAAAGCGGTAAAAAGTCTATGTAGGTTATGTAGTTAGTGTCGTATGTGATAACGCATTTTATACCGTTTGCCGTTACGATAATTTTATCGTCAGTTGTCAAATTAAATTGCCTGCGGTGCGGTGCTGGCACGCGCGCTTTATTTCTGGGAAATACTTCAACCTAAGATTTAAGCAAATAGCTGTTTTCACAATAACATTGAGACAATATTGAGTTATAGGATGTTTTTTTAAATTAACATGTAAATATTTTTCAATCAACACCATAGAACAATGCTGAACAAAAATTTTTTTTCCTAAATCAATTACGTCTAGAATATAACGTTATATTTCAAAGTATGTTATTTAACCGTGCAAAAAATTAACACTATAAAAAGCGACAAGGTGAGGAAAGAAAGTATATATAAAACTGAGAGATCTTAAATACCTCCAAGCCGTTAACCTCGCAGGCGAAGTCTGGGTTAGACGGTCAGCCTCAAGTAGAGCAAACCCGAAAGAATAAGACGTTAGTATAACTGATTCTATACATATACTATGAATACTACTCACGAAGGTTTAAATTAGAAAAAATAGTTGTTTGACACTTCTGCTTACGATTTGATTGCGTGGAATTTAGTATCGGTATTAAAAAGTAAATAAATGAAAACCGTACGGATGTGAACAAAAATCAACTCGTTATTACAGTAATAATATTATGATTGTAGCAAAATAAACCGTTTCAAATTCAAAATTTTCTTTTTTCAAGTACACTTAGAATATTCATTACATTTGAATCATTGGTTGTTCTTTTCAAAATATAATTTTATTTCATTTAGTCATTACTATCTTGTGCAGGGTCGAAAAGCTATATCCACACATTCTTATCATGTCTGAATTCCTCAACAGTATAGTAAGCTATTTGTATCAGCCTACCTTTAACAGTGTACAAACCCACAAACGACTTACGTAATTTTGCAAGGCGCAAAACAGCAGGCAAAAGCTTTTATCAAAAGCTAATATCGACAATTTTTTAATAATTATGTATATTTTTATGCACAAAAATTAAATTGCTAAAAATATACTGTAAATATAAATAAATAAATAAATATATGGGACATTTACACACACAGTCGTCCTTCCCCAGAGTAAGTAACTTAATACTAATGTTATGAGTGACGGACAACTGCTAGATATACTACATATATGATTTTAAATACATACTTAAATATAAATATACATCCAGGCTCGAAGAACAAACAAATTGTTTATAGAAAATGTTGGCCCTCGGTGGGAATCGAACCCGCGGTACCCGCGGAGCTGAAGGCAGGGTCACTACCAACTGCGCCAATGGCCCAATTGAATATACATTTCCGCTTTTAACTCGCACCACACACATATTCGGTGTTAGCATATTTTGTCATCCGTTAGAATAATTGCAACCCGTCGTATATATGTTACGTTGCTGATGTTATTGAGTAATGCACGAACAACAATAATAGACGGTGATCAATAACAGTTCGCGAACACTAGGACATACATACCTCAATTGCTGTGGTCATTTGTTAAGTTTAGAATTTGGAAAACGTTTCAGTTTTGTTTTAAAACAAAAAAAGACTTCTTTTATTTTGTTCTATCTTTTGTTTAGGAAATATAATATCCTTATTTTTTTTTCTTATTATAAGAAACGACCAAAAAGGAAGTACTTTATTGATGTTGCGATTTAGCCAAAAGGCTGATAAGCAAATGATATAAACTAACTTATAAATTAACTTATATCTAATATCTAGTGATTCTTAGTCGTTCTTGCTATATGAGACACTTTGTTCCTGTTTTTTTTAACTAGCACTAGCACTACACTACACTATCACTATATTAGTCCCGTGTTATCGAGAAGCTGTATGGCCTCTATGTTCACGTGATGATGAAGCCTTTGCTCGTGGGCTACAGCGTACTTTTTTATAACTTTATTAACAAACTTATCCGGAAGATGTTGATGAATGTGTTCATTCTTTACATACCAGAGTGCGTAACCGATCGCCCTCAGTACTTTATTTTGGAATTCAAGAGACAAGACAATTCAAGAAACATACTAAGATATTTAGCTGTGTAACCATAGGGTATCCTTTGATTACTTAATACTATCTATACCAATACCAATATACTTACTCATTCATACTAATATTATAAATACGAAGGTGATTCTGTCTGTCTACTTTATCTTACCCGCAATCTACTATAATTATACTATTACAAAAGTTTAAAAATACTATTAAAAAAGGCTCATACAAAAAGCCTACTATACTATTGAGGATTACTTCGACGATAACAATGCGTGAATATAAATACTATTAGACCCTGTACAAGACATTAATAACTATGTAACTATTAATAATAATTATTCTTTGAAATAGGCCACCGCCGAGTTTCTTGCTGGCTCTTCTCAGTAGGAACAGCTTTCCGAACCAGCAGTAGATGACACTGATAAGCACTTGCTTATGAATCGTTTACAAGTTTACTTGAATAAAGAATATTTTGAATTTGAATTTAAATTTGAATTTGTCTGTCGAGAGGAATAGGGATTCCTCTCTTCATTTTGATTTGACTATTCAAAAGGGTTTGTAGAAGCCAACTTGAATGGAGAAAATTTGAATTTGAATTTGTTACGCTTTCACAGCTAATCTATTAAAGCAATGTAGATGAGGTTTGGTGCATTATAAGCTTACCATTATACCAGGCTAATATATGGAATAAGAAAAATGTCGGTTTTTCTTTCGGGAACAGGGAAAAAGCAAATTGTATTATTGTCGATACTTCAAATCTGCCTGTCTATGTTTCTGTCTGTTATACTCTCAGGGCTGATCCGCTAAAGCAATATAGATAAAATTCGGTGCAATTGAAGCTTTTATACCGTTATTGGATAAAAATCACAATTTTCCTTTGAGAATTGGTAAAAACGGTATTGTACATATTAGAGGGTACGAAGTCGTGAGTAAATGTAGGCAAATCAAAACTAAGTCTATAACTTAAATAAGGAAAGGAAAATTATGAAGCATTTAAAAGTAAGTAATAAAACACCCTTCACTAAACTGACCAGTCTTATTGTATTTTGATTTTAAGGTAAAAATATGAATAAATATTAACCTTCAATATTTATCTATAACTATAAATTATATGTAATATTACGAGAATCGCGTAATCGCGGTCAAGTGGATCTTGATAATATTAATAACATACCATAATATTTATTGTATCCGCCTTAAATCACATGAAGAAATATCAATTAAATGTATTTCGTAAACCCTCTGTGAACATGAAAGTTGCTGTTTAATGAAGGTAGTTAAAATAATTATAATAATACTCTGTCGTAGTTTTGTTATTAACCTTAAAGTCATTATTGTTTTGTAATCAATTTTCCAATATTCCGCTAAACTCACAATATTTTTTCTTTCATAAAAGAACCTTCTCGTGACAATTATTAATAACACAAAAAAAATTGCAAAAAATGCTTTAGCATAATTGGAGGTCCATTCTGTTGGCAACACTAACATGTTAGTAGTAAGAATCTGTGAATTGTATGTAGCAACATTCTCTTCTATCTTGGATGGCGGAACGAATACACGCGTTACGCGTTAGTGCTCCGGTCTTTTATTGTGCCATTATACTAGTTTTACAGTCCGCTAAAGTCCAAATATGGTCCTTCGAGCCGGATATGAACCAGCGACCTATGGATTCATAAAGAAAGGACTGTGAAGTGAAATTGTTCCATATTTTCTTCACGTTATGCGTGAAGGGATACAGATTCTAAGATTTATAACAGTAAAGATGTGGGAATGAGCAGCGATTGTGAAATGTTCGAAACATATAATAAATATACACACCAATAAATATACCGGGCTTAGTCAGAGTCATCAAGAAGAATTTTTTATTTTCAGAACCGTTGGACTGTGTCAAGTTGCTAATTTTAGTAAAGATTTCATTGCCTTGAACTTCAAAGCTTTAAAAATAGTATAAACGAAGCGACCGCAAAATAAGAACACGTTGTGGATAATATACGAGCTGTTGTTTGAGTTTGTTTGAAGCAAAACGTATGGACATGTTTAGGATAATGGAAATAAAAATACGTTAATTGCTTAGTTTCGTTTAGGTTATTCATTGAAATAAAATATTTTAATTGGTTTTAGACTACACAAAATAAACCAATTATACAAATGATTTTTTTTATATATTATTATATTAGCTACATGTTGGTCAAAGTATGTATAGTAATAGCATTAAATAATGCACATCAATGTTAAGAACGAAACACCTGCCCAGATAGGTTTCGTAGAGCGCTGTCTCTGTCACTCAGTTAGTATGTGACGTTTCGCACGGGTTCGGCAGTCTGTGCGACAGAGACAATGCTCTATGAAGCAGAATCTAGCCGATTTCTCTTTCTAAGCCTCGATGTGCATTATTTATTGCCGCGTACTATACGTATGTACGTGTGGTTTATTACTATCCCACAGCTGGGCAAAAGTTTCACACACTCCTCCATTTCAGATTGAACAAAATTTGGCACTCGCAATCATCACTTACCTACCAACCATTTCCACTCTTATTTCTTAACGAGGTGTCGGAAAATAACTAGCCAAATCCTCTAAAAACATGTTTGAAACATATTGTGAAGACTAAGCAATGGGCAGGAGAATGATGATCGTTCTCGACACAATCATTCCACGTTTGTTATCGGCAAATTCGGAAAGTTATAGTTCATTGCATTTAATATTATTTATTTACAACAATACAAAGTTAAATAAGACACTATTATTTTAAGAGGATGGCATTGCAATAGTATGTGAACTAAGTTGCATATGCCCACAGTCTTAAAAAACAATATAATGGAAATAATGATAAAATTACAGACTAGATTGCGTACATAGTTTTTTGTTATTTTTATTTTTCTTTCTATATTAACCGTATTTCTTTTCTTGTTGCCTCTGTCTTATTGAAAGGTTGACTGAAGGAGATAGCTTTTAGGGATAAGTCCGCCTTTATACACGTGCTATTTATTTAATTTAATTTTTGCTCTTTCTTTCGGTAGATCAATTTTCTAAGATTGTGCAAGGTTCTTGTCTCGTTCAAGTCAAATAGGCCGAAAGTAATGAGGTGAAATTTGCCAGACATGCCTTCTGTAGTAGAATACAAATCAAGGATGTATATGTCACGTTTGTGAGTGACTCACGTTCAAATGTCTGAAGTTATGTCTTGAATCAGAATGTATAGTATATAATGTGTTTATTAATGGTTTGAGTGCGTGATCCCTCTCGCGTAGGATAACTCAGGTTTAAACCTAAATTGATAGCTCAGTTTTTTTAAACTAATGCAGTTATAATTTTAGATTTAGGATTTACTTTGTAAAGATCCATAATACAAAAGTAATTATGGTTATATTATAATATACATATGAGCTGTGATAGCCCAGCGGCGAGACCGTGCGACTCTTTCGAGGGGAACACGAGTTCAAACCCAGGCAGACACCAATGAGCTTTTCTATTAAAACTCATGTGTCTAATTGATAATTGCAATTTATCACACGCTTTTCGGTGAAGGAAAACATCGTGAGGAATCGTGTGTAACCTACCAATCCGCATTGGAGCAGCGTGGTAGGTCTTAGCTCCAACCTTTCTCTCCAGAAACGGAGAGAGGACACCTATTCCCAGCAGTGGGATTGTAACAGGCCGCTACTTTACTTTTTTTTTATAATATATGGTTTGTGCATGTGTTTTTACGAAACCTGCATGTATCGGGTATGAAAAAACGGATAGTCCACTATACATTTACCACTATATATATATTTTCTATGTACTGTAAGCAAAATAATTCTTATTATTACTTTTGTAATACAGTTATCTGATATTTATGTTTTCTCTTTTGATTTAACTGTATTGGCTTAACATCACTTTAATACTCAAATACTCTATTTTACTTACTCGTATACTCAATCAGGATTTTTAGCGTGTGATCAAAATAATGACTGCCATGATAACCAAACGGCGAGAAAGCTTGACTTTTAGCAGTCAGTCGTTGAACCTAGTAAGGTACCAATGAGTTTTGTAAAAAGCATGTGTCTTATTTAAATATAAAATTTATCACGGGCGTTTTTTTGAAGGAAACTTCCCGTCCCTGGAAAAACTTCTGGGATATGTGTATTGTGTCATTTGGCATTTAAACTTTCTAAAAGAAAAAGTAATAGGCCTGTACTTGAATATTTTTATACGAATGATATAATTTGTTTTTGCCGACCGCGATCGTGAACTCTCTAATAAATTCTTGTATGAACAAGAGATAGGGTATCTATTAATAAATCGGACGTTCGTAGCTCGAATGGTGGTCTTGATTCTATCCGCTATAATAAGACCATGCTTTATGATGTAGTACACATGGAATTAAATAATTGCTGTTAATAGAGTAGCCGCCGAATTTCTTGCTGTTTTTAGATAATATCTTGTTCCTGCGTTTCTCTAATAGACACTCTTTCGAATCAGTTGTTTAAGTTTTCGTTTATTAATTGCTAGTCATAGTCAATTTGAATAGAGAACATTTCGAATTTGACTTGAGATTACCCAAAGACTGACTATGAGCTTTAGAAGAAAGCTTTGCCTTGAGTTTTTCTGTGTCAATAAAGATTTGTACAAGAATTGATTACGTACAGTTCATAATTTCGCAAAGTTTAAGTGGTGACGAACAATGCACTACAAAATTTCACCAAGAAAGGTGAAATTTTGTAGTTGTCTCATTTGATTGCTGGTACAATCAAAATTTAAGCGCGTTAAGCAATAAAAATAGTTGGAGTTAAGGATCTACATAATCCAAATTAACAAAATCGACTTAAAATGCAAACTTTTTTTTTATTATTATTTTTTTATTGCGAAATAGGCGAGCGCTTGACTGTAATCATGCCTGATGGTAAGGAATGACACAGTCTAAGATAGAGCGCGCTTGCCTATTCGATGCCTATTCTATTAAGATGCCTATTCGCTCTTGCTTTGAAGATACCCATATTATATGACTCGGGAAAAATAGATGCCGGGAGAGAATTCCATTCCCTTGCCGTGCGCAGTAAAAAAGAAGACGCGAAGGGACTTGCCTGGCGGTATGGCTTTTCCAGAACGTTAGTTGTACCCACTGACCACTATTTCATATTATACTGATATCGACTTCAGGACCACCAGTAATAAGACATCACAGCAACCACATAGCAACAAAGGTCTAGCATACTCTATAATATAAACAAGTCGAGTACAAGTCTGTACGCTGACGTCTTAGAGAGCGTCTAATTTTAAGCCACAGTACTGCGGTGTCGACTAAACTTGAAAGCTGACGCATACAAACGTAACTTAAGAACGCTCAGCAGTAAAGTAACAGAAATACAAGTGATTCATCAATGAGAAGAAATCAAGTACATCATTCAGTTATCCTTATTTCTTCTCTTTATCTTTATTGTTCATTACACTTCTTCTTAGAGTCCGCACATACGGAAGTAATAATAAAATAATTTTGCTATAATCCGCGATACAGTAAATAGAAAATATATAAAAAAATAGTGCTAAAAGTATAGTGGACTATACGTTTTTTTTCATACCTGTTACATGCAAGATTTTCACTGCCACCACAATACACAAGCACTACACACGTTCACTATCACAAGCTCAACAATCGTTTCGACTTAACAAACTCAACAATCGCAAAGCTTTGCGATTTTGTCGTGGAGTCTATCTCCTGATGATGCTTCGGTTGCAGGGCGAAACGATTGTTGAGTTTATGATAGTGAACGTGTGTAGTGATTGTGTATTGTAGAGGCAGTGATGAAGGTTTGTGCATGTGTTTTTACGAATCCTGCATGTTAACGGGTATGGAAAAAACCCGGATAATCCACTATACATTTAGCACTATATATATTTTCTATTTACTGTATAGCGGAATAATTTTATTATTACTTTTGTATTATAGGTCTCCGCAAAGTAACGCCTATTTCTATAAATTATCCGCACATACGGGTTACCGTGCATTGAAACCGGTGGCTGGAGACTGTTTACATGATTTTTAGCACCTTTTTTATGGAATAGTCACAGTACAAGTATAACTGGTTGTGTCCACATATAATTAGTAACTTCCCCTTTTCAAGTATAATAGTCTATAATAACACTATGGTTTGGATAATTTCCATACCATCAACCCTCCACTACACGTCGCCCTAAGCCGTGGTCCGGCCTCACAGGAGGCACCCTTAGGATGACGTTCCCCGACTTAAGTAGAGCTTCTGCGCTCTACTCTCTGCATTTCGCAACCTCGACGATGCTTCTGCGCTCGCCCGTCCCGCCCAGTGACGCTGTAAAAGCCATTAGGGCTAACAGCATACAGTTAGTTCGAAAAAATTGATAATTTACAGAATTAGGCGTTACTTTCGGAGATCCATAATACAAAGGTATAAGTTTTCCTTTAATTCGCGATGAAGTAAATATAAACAGTCTTATTCATAAAAAGTTATGACACACTTATAGGCCCGCTATAGTACGTTTTATAAACAGCGTTATTCATAAACCATTTTTTAACTTTATAGAGCCAGAACCCTACTATATCAGTACTAAGGTAAAAGAGCCAAATAATGTCTATGGTTATACTTAGTTGGTATGTGGACACATAATATCTGTGGAGAATGGGTATGATAAGGCCATTGGTCACCAGATTTCCTTACAATGGCAACATTCGGATTTATAAACGCAATTTAAGTATAGATCAGTTATAGAAGGTTTATGAATAAACAATTTTATAGAACGTTTTATAAGCTTATAAAGCGTTTTAACTAAAGAGTGTCTTAAACCTTCTATAAGCTATTTTTATGAATAAGACCGAAAATATATATATAATGCTAAATGTATAGTGGACTATCCGTTTTTTATACTCGATACTACGGAAGAAACGGATAGTCCACTATACATTTAGCATTATACATATTTTCTATTTACTTTGTCGCGGATTATAGAAAAATATATTATAGCAAATTATACTATTACTTTTGTACTATGGTTTGGCCAAACCCCGACAAATAACAAAAAAATAAAAACAAATCCCGGGCAGGCACCAATGAGTTTTCTTTTTACACTTATGTTCCTGATTGATGTTAAAAATGTATCAAACCCACATTGGAACGTGTGGTAGGTCTTAGCTCCAACCCTTCTGTCGAAAAACGACACAACACGACGAAACAGAGCAGACTTATGCCCAGAAGTGGGATAATAAGAGACAGATATATTTCTGTTTAGACATAAAAGAACATAAAAACTTTCGACTTTATAATATTAATATGGATTATCTGTGGTTTTATAAGACGTCATTTCACATTTCTCAGAACACGCACCACATTCCAAAGACGGCATTGCATATTATAACGGATAGGTATATTGTTATTGTTTATTTTATATACTGAATATACAGTTTCAGTTAAGTAGGTTATAGGGATGTGACTTGAGTGGAAAAAATCGATTACTAAATAATCGATTTTTCTCCCCTCAAAATAAATCGATTAACTGTAAAAATTATTGTTTTTTTCCAACTATCGATGAAGCTTTTTTGTAGATTTTAATAAAATTGTTATTTCCATATAAATAAAAAATTAGAATAAGGAATAATTGAAGCAGATTAGTAAGTCTATTAAAATGAGTATTTCGCCTACAATGGTTTCATCAAAAAACTCATATCCTATCTTAAAAAACAATAAAAAAGAGGGTAATCAATATAATCGATTTTTAACGGATAGAAAAATCGATTATAACAATAAAATAATCGATCAATATAGATATATTCATATGAATCGATTGTTTTTTTAACATCCCTATTACGTTATGTTTGTAGAACGCATCTGTGTTAACGTGGCCTCAGTTACCTTGGGGTGGTGAATAATTACCGTATGTCATTCTGGTGTCATCATCGAGCCGTTGTTCTACAGGATGCTCTTAATTAACTTTGAAATTTACAATGACAGGTTTACACCGATTTGATTAGAGAACTTCATTCGCGGCACTAATATTTACATTGGAGGGAATAGTGACCCATTTATGTGATAAGATGGCCTTCGTGGCGTTCACGTAGCGTCCGTTATTAAAGTGTGGTAAAACGAAACCCCGCCAATGTAACAAATAAATCAGCAAATGACATTTGACTATACCGATTAGTACTATCGAAAGATGACTCTGCAAAAGAGAAATACCGTTGCAAATTTGAACGCCTCCCATTGAAACTAATTACACCGATGCCAATAAAAAAATATTCAAATCGAACAAACTTTAAATGACAACGTGGGTGTGTATGTGAAATGACGTCTATAAAACCACAGATAATCCATATTAATATTATAAATACGAAAGTCTGTCTGTTGCTCTTTCACGTCTAATTCTCTGCAGCAATTTGGATTGAGTATGATATAATTAAAGCTTATATATTGGGGAAACATATAGGATATAAAAATCATATATTGGGAAAACAAATAGCATCATCATCATCCTCTTAATAATAATAATAATAATGGGACATTTACACACACGGTCGTCCGTCCCCAAAGTAAGTAACTTAATACTTGTGTTATGAGTGACGGACAACTGGTAGATATACTACATATATAATATTAAATACATACTGCGATACAAATACACACCCAGGCTCGAGGAACCAACAATTTGTTTATAGAAAATGTTGGCCCTCGGCGGGAATCGAACCCGCGACCCGCGGAACTGAAGGCAGGGTCACTACCCACAGCGCCAACGGGCCAGTCAAATCTTGCCCTTATCCCACTCTCAGCGCGGTCGGTACAACATGTTCAAACATGTTGTCACATGATTTGGCTACGTACTTCACGACCGGCCGCCTGCCTGACGTCAACTTGCCGTAGTCGTATTGACTACCCCTCGGTAAGAAAGAGGCTGGTCTATTCTACTCAAGCGGATACTACACGGCGGGTCGACTTACCTTAGTCGCCTTTTACGACACCTCGGTAAGAAAATCAGGGTGGTCTATTCAACTCACCCGGAAACCACACGGCATGGAAAACAGTATATCGGGCAAACTTATAAGATACAAAGATTATATATAGGGCAGACATATAGGATATAAAAATACCTGGTTTTCCTTAGGCAAGGGATAAATCATGTAGTACATAATTAAAGGTATTTTGAAGAATTAGTATTGACATTGTTCAGCCTTATACAACGTTATTCACTTTTACGACCGGAGTCATTTAGCAAATACATTCATCTCTATTTGCATTTGTGAGTCACGGCACGTATTTACAATATGTTACAATTTCCTCTAACTATACTGCATTTTATTACACCACTGTAAGAATGACATCAGCGTACCGAGGAAAATTGTTGTAACGAGCGTTGGGTGATAAGGGGGTTTATTGGGGTCCCTTCACAATGCAGTTCTGTAATAAAAATTCCTATTAATGCCATTAATGTACAATAAGAGAGACTTATTTTTCATAGAATACTAAATGTATTTATAGGAGACTTATAAGGACAACTCACGTGCAAAGTGATCTAATACAAAAAGTTGTTTTATGGCTATTTGCAATAAAGCGTAGCGTAGCGTCTTCAAAACAGAAAACAAGAAAACCCAACTTTTTAAATAGTTCGTTGCGTGATAATGAAAGGTCAGTTAAATTCAGCCCCCATCCCTAATTGAAATAGTTATTGTAAACTGCTATAATAGAAAAGCTTATTGCTAATTGATAGTGGAATTTTAATAGTGAATTTTGCGGTTGCCCGCTTTCCCTTTCACTATGTAAAAAAGACAATACTAGAAAAATTATACACCGTATCAGATTTTTGGATTCATTTTGGACATAATTGTAATAGAATTAAAATGTAACTTCTACTTTCATCGTATTACTTTGATAATGATATTTTTAAGATTTAAAGTCTTGCAATGTGAAAATACCCTTTCCGCATGGCTGACATCGAATTGACTCCAATAACTCAGACTCCCACACATGTATTATTAAAGAGATATTACTATGAGCATCGACATAACGGAGTTTTCTTCTGACCTTCAACCATTATAAAGCACCCATGTATATATGGGTCACTAACAAATTATGGTTCATAGAACAAACCGACGAGGTTATATTTTTACGTCTCACTATGAATTAAATGATGAATGTGCTGTTCTTAATTTACAAATACAAAAGAGGGCTGCGATAGCCCTTTTTTCAGGAAATGGGTCGTCACCGACCCGACCCCTTCACGATGGAGACAAGCGGCGGGTATGTCGACTAAAAACGTGAGAGGTTGTAAAAATTGCCACCCCAGCCAGCCCATCCCCGCCAGTGGCTCTGTACCCCCGAGAACGCCTCCCGGTCGGTGCCTCTCTAAACAGTGGCCCCTCCCCCTGCTATTCGATGCATCGGTAGCACCATCTGGTGCTACCGATGCATCGATACATCTGTATCGACTCGGGGATCTAACTCCAGCGAACGTCCGATAAGCCCAGCGGTGAGACCGTGCAGGTCACTCTAGACCCTCGCGGTTTAAAGCCCCGGGCAGCCAGTAATGAGTTTTTCTGTTAAAAACTTATATGTCAAATACCGGGAACTATTTTGGGTAAACCTTCATATGTAGAGATTTCTTGGGATATATGTAATCTGCCTTGGAGGGGGAATCGCTCGCGTCCGCAAAAGCAACCTTCCAGCGCCCTGCACGTATCCTCAGGGTGGTGTTAAATGAGCTAACAACGCTGAAAGTAGGGTGGCGAATATAACTCGAATTCAAAAGTGGTCAGGATAGGCTATGGAGGCGTGGAAGTATTCATTAACCTCCAAACAACTCAACGCAGAAGGCAAGGGAAAACCACTGTCAATATTATCCTAAGAGAATGTCCCCGAGGGAACATCACGAAGCTCAGCAATAAAAACACAGCTGAAGGAGGAGGAGGTGTAACCTACCAATACGCATTAAAGCAGCGTGGTCGGTTCCTACTATTTTCCAAAAGATGGAAAGAAAAATGTAAAGAAGAGGCCTATGCCTAGCAGAACAGATACCCTTCATAGACTTACGTACTTATATCACCAAAGACAGACTTGGTCACGTTATAACCATAGCCAACCCAAGCTGGCAACCCTACTCGTTGCCGATCCATGAATAACTCTATAACACCATGGTTTCTATTTATTCCAATTATAACCGAAGGTCGGACGTGACTAAAGCTTAGGAATAGTAATGATATAATAATGTATACGCAATTGATGTGGAAAATATGCGCACCACGAAGTTACTGTGAAATTGATATATTTAGCTTTAGTTTATAAGTCCAAATAAATTTAATACAAGGTATTGATTTTCCTTCCAGATGTCCACTGTAATGGACTAAGGCCTCTCACAGATATAAATAAGGTAAATAACTGAATAATAGACTAAAGTTAAACTAACTCTAAATTTTTTGCCAATTCAGTATGTATTAAATGTAATGTGGAATATAATACAATATATCATTCTTATCTATCTATATCTATATCTATACTTCTATACTAATATTATAAAGAGGAAAGATTTGTATGTTTGTTTGTATGTGTGTATGTTTATAATGTTTTCACGCAAAAACTACTGGACCGATTTCAAAAAATCTTTCACCATTCGAAAGCTGCTTCTTTACTGAGTAACATAGGCTATACGAAATTAATTAAATAAAAATTGGGAACCTTAATAAAATTGTAATAAGGTGTTTGAACTCGTGACCATCTCGAAAGAGTCGCACGGTCTTACCGCTGGGCTATCACAGCTATAAATGGTGTTACATAATGAATATAAAAATTTAAAGGTTATTGGATTATTCAACATGCAATCTTTTTGGAGATCCGAAATAACAGGATAAAACTACATTAAATTATTGAGGGTTTTTAACCGCCTAAATTGACACAAACTAAGTCGCGGGTATCACTGGTCTAGTATTGTCGTATATAGATAAAAAAAGGAAAGTTATAAATAAAACGTGTCAGTTATAAGCAGATAACGTTGAGACACAACGAAAGCATATTTAATTGTGTTAATGTGTTAAGTTGTTAATCACTTTGCGAGGTGCGGTATAAATATCTTAATACTCACAGCGGCTATTTTGCGTGTGTCAAATTTGACACATCTGTACTTGTCTCTTGTCAGACCAAGGTGTCACGCTAAATTGAAAGTGTCAAGATTGACAGATTCCAACGTGTTATTTGTCACAGTAGCTTTATTTTTACTTTGAACTTTAATATATTTACCGCTCACTCTTTACGACTTGATTCCTTAATGTGTAAAAAAAAGTAGCAGCTTGTTACAATCCCACTGCTGGGAATAGGCCTTCTTTCTCCATTTCTGGAGAGAAGGGTTGGAGCTAAGACCTACCAAGCTGCTCCAATGCGGATTGGTAGGTTACGCATATCTCCAGAATTCTCTAGAGATATACAGGTTTCCTCACGATGTTTTTCTTCACCGGAAAGCGTGTGATAAATTGCAATTATCAATTAGACACATGAGTTTAAATAGAAAAACTCATTGGTGCCTGCCCAGGTTCGAACTCGTGTTCACCTCGAAAGAGTCGCACGGTCTCACCTCCGCTGGGCTATCACAGCTCCTTAATGTGTAAAAGTGAGTAATTTATTATTCGTTCGATTCTAATCAAATCAAATCAAATACTTATACGAAGATTGTCGTCAATATGTGTAGCCCTATGATTATTATAGAATTATAGTCTTATATATTTGTTTTTTTTTGTCAGTTCCGTTATACATTTGACTGGCCAACCTTTTCTACAAATAATTTGTGGATTCTTAGAGTATGTTGTTGTTGTTGGTGTGTTTGCTTAAAGCTGAGGAGCTATCCATTTACAGTACACTATTGGCAAACAATGATGGTATCAACATTTGTATTTTAGTCAATATGTTTTCGCATTCTTTTATTTGTTTTTTTTTTTCATTTTTAAGATAAGTGTCATACTTTTTATTTTATTTATATTTGTTGATAGTGTATGTTGTAAATAAAGTTTTTATTTCTTTCTATATTTAAGTATGTATTTCAAAATAAATATGTATATATTTACCAGTTGTCTGTCACCTATAATACAAGTATTAATTTCCTTACTTTGAGAACTGAGGACCGCGTGTATAATTGTTCCATATATTTATTTATATTTTAGGCATTTTTTAAAGACCATCATGATTACGATGACTGAAATAATAAGAATGAAAGAGAGAAAGAAATGTCTGTTATCTGCTAGTTTTTTTTTTAACCGTCATCATCTCTTATATCTTATCCTACGTATCAAAAGTCTGTGTGTAGGTAAGGATAAGACCTGACATCAGTAATGTATATCGGATCGGATATATCGATCTGACACAGCTTAGGTGAGAGTTAGCCTAAGTAAAACACAGTTTAACGACGTTTCTAAATTAAGTATTAACTACAGTGTAGTGTTACTCAGTTTGAGTTAGAATTAGAAATACTCGTAACAAACCCTTTGTATTGTTTATTGTAACTATTCTATTTGAAGCTTTCGAGTTGATACTTTACAATTCCAGAAAATTCAGAATTTCATTGTCAATTTCAAGACTTTTGAAGACCGATACTTCGATCATTACAATTTGATTATAGTATTCCGTTATTGTCTCAATTTTCGAGCAGAAGGTTTTTGTTTTTTAAAGATTTTTTTTGTTGTCTGCAAGTTTCGCCCATTATAGAAAAAGCGAGAAGTGCAAGATTAAGATCGAATGGATATATAATTAGGAGGAATGAAAATAATGTGACCAAACGAGTTTTATTATGATTTGGATGGATATGTGAGCGAAGGGAGGCTGAAAAAGAGGTGGTTGGATTGTGTAAAGTATGACATGTATATAAATGGAGAAACGCCAGAATTAACGAATGATAAGAGAGAATGGAAGTGAAAAACATGTAATGCCGACCCCACTTAGAGTGGGATAAGTACAGGGAAATGATGATGATATTCAACTTGCCGTGTATGTATGTGAAGGAGAATACAAAAGTAATAATAAAATTATTTTGCTATAATCCGCGATACACTAAACAAACCTCCACCACTGCCACCACAATACACAAGGATACACACGTTCACTATCACAAACTCAACAATCGTTTCACCCTGCAACCGAAGCATCATCAGGAGATAGACTCCACGACAAAATCGCTTTGCAATTTGCGATTTTGTGTGAGTGGTGGAGGTTTGTGCCTGTGTTTTTACGAATCCTGCATGTAACGGGTATGAAAAAACGGATAGTCCAATATACATTTAGCACTATATATATTTTCTATTTACTGTATCGCGGATTATAGCAAAATAATTTTATTATTACTTTTGTATTATGGATCCCCGCAAAGTAACGCCTAATTCTATCAATTATGTGAAGGAGAATCTTGCAAGTTAAAATTGACCTACTTCCCAGTATCCGATTGAGCTCAATTTTTGCGATAAACATGTTCATGATAAGCATGACATGATGCTCCTGTCAGGGCTGGATGATGATGGCTGTCCGGACGAGGATTGTGCAGACCACACGTAGGATAAGGGTAAGAGAAAGAATAATAATTATTTTTCACTTTTTTTCATAATAGCATGTTCAATTATTGAGCAAATTTGTTAAGGCCCTTAGTAGGTTTGACCAAGGTCGTTCGCAACCTTGGGTGCACTTTTACGCCGACCTTAATTGTGTTCTCGGAGACATGCTCTAATTACTCGCGGCCTTATTCAAAGACCCGCAGCCGGCAGGAAGAGTCGTAAACTTTTATTGATAACCCGAATATCAACTCACCAACGCACTAACGATTCCAGGTAGGCATATAAAAGTTGTGGGAGCTATTTCCCGCCCCGGATTACGACAGCGGTCACATGTAATACGTTATTGCTTATTTTAAAGTTCGCATGTTTTCATAGACGTAAAGGGCGTATGTTTATACTACAAAATCCAAGGGGGTAGCCAGAATTCCATGCAGGAGAGGGGGTGGTTCGAATATCCTAGACTATATTGTATTAGTAGTTTTTCTATAATATATTTTTTTAAACAGGAAGTTTAACGAAATATGTATTCTTACATTTAGATCACACTGTATTTTTAGCAATAAAATTTTTGTGCATAAAAATATATTAGGTCTTATTCAAGCCGTATAAAAAAGAGTCATTCATTACATTTCGAGTTGTCAAATGCAAGCCTTATACAGTGTCATTACATTTAGAGATGTCAGTTTCCCAGTGTTACAGAGTTCAATGTAAGGGGGGGGGGGCAGCAAACCCCCCTTGCCCGTAGCTCTGAAGAAATCCATACTTATAATAAATGCGGATATCTATTCGTCTGTCTATCTGCCTGTAACACTTTAACGGCTGATGGGCTAGAGAAATTCGACGAAATTTTGTAGAATTGAGGTCTATATAGCAACGGTTTGTTTCTAGCTCGCTGCTGGGCATAGGCCTCTTTTTCCTTATTTTGAGACAAGGTTTGGAGCTTAGATCTACGCTGCTCCAATTTGTAGGTTACACATATCCCGAGAACTCTTTAGAACGATGAAGATATTAGACTTACCTACAGAGAATTTTAAATTAAGCGTAAAAAAATTAATTTATAAATAATATAAATATATGAGACACTTACACACACGGTTGTCCGTCCCCAAAGTAAGTAGCTTTATACTTGTGTTATGGGTGACAGACAACTGGTAAATATACTACATATATAATTTTAAATACAAAGGTACTTAAATACAAATATACATCCAGGCTCGAAGAACCAACAAATTGTTTATAGAAAATGTTGGCCCTCGATGGGAATCGAACCCGCGTCCCGTGGAGCTGAGGGCAGGGTCACTACCCACTACGCGAACGGGCCAGTCAAATATGCTTCTTTTAAAGCATATTACACCATTGAATATTATTTAAACGATTAAAATGCTTGGATTTGAAAATCCTTTCAGCTTTAAACATAACTGAGGTTAAATAATGTAAGTTTAAAACATTTAAAGCATTGACCGCCGAGTTTCTTGCTGGTAAAAGCTTACGTAAATAAATATTATTTTGATTTGATTTGACATACATTTTCTTACGCCGAAAATATGATAACTTGCTAATATCAATTAGAATTAAATAGGCGCGTGTCTTGCGTTTGAACCCGTGAGGGAAACACAGTGAGATTATTTTATGTTGTCACTGAAATATCGATATTACGCATTTCTTCTATCGATAAATTTTAGTGACGTCATAGTTAAATGATTAAAATCGATTATGTTAGTTTTATATTGTTGACTCTGCAAATATAGTGCTAAGAGTTAATTGGCAAATATTTGCATTGACAAAGTACTCAAGCTTAATGGGTTTGATATATTTTTTGTGTTTTCACGTGGAACGAATAATTTTTAATTCTATTAAAAAAAATAAATTTACTTCCGTCTACCCTTAAAGACCTATGTTCCAGAGACGTAAATCGATTACCGAAATGTTTTGTTTTTTGCCACTTACTACGATTTTTAAGCTTAAAATTAAGCATTTTCTTTAGAATTTTGCCGTGAAATTGAATCGGTGTTAACTATAATTAACGCAAGGTCACAAATACATGTACGGAAGTGTGAACATCAAAAGGGTTATTTACATTTCTATCTATATCTATATTTTCTATATACTTATTATAAAACAAAGTCCTCGAAAGCTGTCTGTCTATATTTGATAGATTTTTTCAAAATTTACAAAACCCATTTTTGTACGGTTTTTACTAAAAGTGCAATTCTTCCGGAAGGTTTAGGTGAAAAGTGCATTACGGTTTTATGTAAATAATTTGGGAAAAGGTCCCGCAGTTGTAAAAAAAAAACTAGCCTGCTGGGAGCTTTAGTCACTTGCGCCGCGTAAACTAAAAGAGATACACTAAAGTAATGTACTACAGAATTTTAGATCTACAAAAATACTACAAAAAAGTTCGCAACAGCATGTCTCTATCTCTTACGGTTAACTAATTAAATTAAATACAATGATTTCCAAGCTGGCGAAGGTGCAAGCACAGCGAGCTATTTCATAAAATTCGATATAAGAAACCTGAAGACATAAATATGTTTATAGAGACGCCCTAATGTTATATTTATAGGTCATTGTTGACTTACGTTGTTTTACGAAAACGTAACACATGGGCGGTGCAATTCTTTCTTTATAACATGTGTATTTTGCCTCGAACAACATAGTAACAGTTGGAGAACGTTTACATTATGTCTATAGGATTAATATTTCAATTGTGCAAAAGAAACAATTGTTGTTTATAATAAAATTGAGCAATCACTGAAAACAATAGCAAAATTTTGTGGGTTATTAGTGTATTCTTACTGTTATGAGGAATAGAATGTGAGAATAGAATGCGCGATGTGAGGAATAGAATGAATGCAGGATGGATGAAGTGGCGACAGGTCTCAGGGACAGTATGTGACCCCCGAATGCCCCTTAAACTTAAAGGGAAAATTTATAAATCGGTCATAAGACCTGTCGTAATGTATGGATCAGAATGTTGGGCAATGAAAAAGATGGATGAAAGAAGAGTGCATGTAAATGAGATGAGAATGTTAAGGTGGATGTGAGGTGTGACAAGATTGGATAAAATAAGAAATGAGTATATAAGGGGAAGTATGAAAGTTGCGCCCATTGTAGAAAAGATGAGAGGTGCAAGATTGGGATGGTATGGACATGTAATGAGGAGGGATGAAAATCATGTGACTAAACGAGTGTTGGATATGAATGTGGATGGATATGTGACTAGAGGGAGGCCTAAAAAGAGATGGTTGGAATGTGTGAAGTATGACATGCATATAAAAGAAGTAGTGCAAGAGTTGACGAATGATAGAAGAGAATGGAAGAGGAAAACATGTTGTACCGACCCCACTTAGAGTGGGATAAGGGTAGGAGAAAGAAGATTAGTGTATTCTTACTGTTAACCCAATTCCTGAATTTCAAATTAAAAAAAAAGTTATATTTCTTTTTTAATGTTCGGAAACATAGAATTAACACTGTTCGGAAACATAACAACATCATGACGTGGGTTACGTTACGCGTTAGTCTGTAATTAATGTCACAAGTTTGACAGGTGACAAATTATAGATTATTTTAATTCAAATAGTTATTAGTAATTTCAAATATGTGCTTGTAATATATGCATAAAAATTAATCAACGATAGGAAGTATATCCAATTAACACTAGTTATATAATAATTTCAATATGTATTTTTCAATAGTTAATTAAAATATCAGAATAAACAAGATACATTTTAATTAATAAAAGTATTACATAAATAAACCCATTTTACCATAAAAAGATAGTACATGACCTTTTCAAAAATTAGTACTTTAAATTAGTCGAATAAGAATTTTCTTTTAGAAGATTACGAATACAACCGGCTTCAAATAAAACATAAAAATATTACATAAAACAATATGTATGAACAATGTAAATCTGCTTTCCATGCAGTTCTAAAACCAAGAAAAACAACAGGAACCACAAGGACTACAGATTCAGTCCTGTTCTTACCACCATGAGTCATTATTGCGGCTTATAGGGTGCGATAAATTGTTCAATCATTCCATTACTTTCAGGATGATACGCCGTTGTTCGGGCTGATTTTATACCGTAGAATTTCGCTAAATTTTGGGGTAACCGAGATTCAAATTGCCACCCTTGATCTGTTATCAATTTTCTTGTAAAGCCATACCGGGAATCTATCCTACCACAAATGCTTTAGCAATGGTTTCCGCCGTTATATTTGGAATTGGTGTTATTTCCGACCATCGACTGTACCGGTCAAAAGCTGTTAAACAATAACGGTTACCTGAAAAACTCGGCAACGCACCTATTAAGTAAAGATGTATTTCAGAAAAGCGAGCATCGGGGATATATATATGAGATAAATTATGCATTGTTAGTTTGGATCTTTGACACGGTACACAACCTCTTACCCAAATTACAAAATTAAAAAGTTTTTAATACAACTAAGATTAGTCGAGTGTAAACGGGCTCTCATAAAAAGTGTAAAAACTAAAAGTTTTTCCAATGTAAACGTGTTCTCAAACATTAAATAAACACGCCAGCAATGCGGATTGTAAAGCGAACCCACGCACTTCTATGGTGCTATATTTATTTAATGTATTGAAAAATGTTTCCAGGCATAAATGAAATACTTCATAAATCTGTTTATTTATATTTAGGTATGGGCTAAAGTAAAAAAGGGGAACAAAGTTTATTTTGAGATTTTCTAATTATATTAGATAAAAAAACAAAAGTAATAATAAAATTGTTTTGCTATAATCCGCGATACAGTAAATAGAAAATATATATAGTACATCACTATCACAAACTCAATAATCGTTTCCCCCCGCAACCGAAGCATCATCAGGAGATAGACTCCACGACAAAATCGCATGAGATAATCCGTACCCGTGACATAAATATTAAAATAACCGCGATAATGTATTATAGGCATTTTTCTAATTCTTACAGGAAAAGAGGTGTATTTTTATCTTGCTCGATGTGTAAGTTTTAATCGTAACAAATTCCATCGATATTGCATAGGATTAGTCTTGGAAGCCTAACAGATAGACTGACTTCGACTTTGGATATTATTATGGATTATACTTTGTCATTATCTACTTAAATACAAATAAACACCAAGGCTCGAAGAACCAACAAATTGTTTATAGAAAATGTTGGCCCTCAGCGGGTATCGAATCCGCGACCCGCGGAGCTGAAGGCCGGGTCATTACCCACTGCGCCAACGGGCCCATCAAGTCTTGTTATAAATATGATCATTAACAAACATCTTTGAGTTGCTATCTCATTGATAACGCTATTCAATAGATCTTTCATTGCCTTTATCGTAATATACACGACCTGGTTTACTTACATATTGAAAAACGTTAAGTTTCTTAAAGCTGACCCTCTCTTATCTTTTTACTATTAGGACGACATTATCATGTTAATAACGCTGATTGTGAATTACTAGCTAGAACCAGCAGCTTGGTCTGTGTATTTTTTTTAAATCTTAAGTTTTCTTTAATGTTTTATTATTACTATAAGATTCATCATCATCAGCCCACTTCAGTCCACTGCTGGACATAGGCCTTTCCAATAACTCGCCACTTAGCTCGATCCTGGGCTTTCTGGTTCCATTTACTGCCCGCTGTCCTACGTATGTCACTCCATTGCGAATCGTACATCCGTTATACGTAGCCAGGGTCAGTTGGGATGGGCGGCCTGCCGTACCCGGGGATTCTTCGCACCCCCTACCCTGCCGTTACCATGGCTGTCGCCTTGGCTAGGAATAGCAGGGCGACCGGGAACTGGGGGCCTTTGGCTATTATTGTAGCTCATGTTTCGAAAGTTGATGCCCATAGTCGCCACGCTGGGCATGCGGGTTGGCGACCGTAGTGGCGTAACTTTTTGTATCGGTGGCACTGCTGCCCGTCACCGGCCTCGATTTAGGTTAAGCTATTAAGGATGGTTATACCGCCATCAGTCGGTTTTTCCCCATTAGTGGACTCTTACCACAGGCAGGGGAAGGAACCGATGCCGTATTCTAAGCCCTGGCACCAGAATATATAAGATATAAGAATAACACTATAAGATTAGCGCCTGGCTATGATCGCGCCTGATGGAAAGTGTGATGCACCCTAAGTTAGACCTAACTTTCATTCAACTTTTTTTAAAATTTGAGTTATAAGGTAGATGCAATAAGGCAATTCAATATTTTGGATGTAGTATGAGGAAGCGGATCCGAAAAGTGAAACACATTTATGATATTAAAGCTCTTAGCTGATAGTAGTAAGTTTAAACGAATACTACACGCTCAAAATTAAAAAAAAAAAACTTTTTTAAAGGCTTAGAATACTATTAATAAATAAAATTGACTAACAATATTAAATGGTTCGATTTATTAAGGATTTTATTAACATACTTACATGTTACACAGCCAGGCATACGTTGATTTGACATAAAAATTAATCTAGGAAATTTCTAGAGTACATTAAAAAATGTCCAAAAAATATAGGGGTATGAAAAATAGATAGTAAAAATAGATTTTTAGACCTACTGAATATGCATAAAAAATTTCATTAAAATCGGTCAAGCAGTTTCGGACGACTATGCTAAGTAACATTGTGACACGAGAATTTTAAATATAAGATTTTATTGCTTCTAAGATGTACAGGATAAAAAAAATTAAGTAACGGACTGTTAATATCCTACTGCTGGGAATAGGCCTCCTCTCCCCGATTTTTGGAGAGAAGGATTGGAGCTAAGACCTACCACGATGCTCCATTGCAAATTCGTAGGTTACACATATCCCTAGAATTCTCTAGAGATATGCAAGTTTCCTTCACCTAAAAGCGTGTCATTAATTGCAAATATAAATTAGACATAAGTTTTAATAGAAAAACTCATTGGTGTCTGCCCGGGTTTGAACCCATATTCGTCTCTAAAAAGTCACACGGTCTCACCACTAGGTTAGGCTTATAGCTTATAAGCTGTGATAAGTATAGACAAAATCATTTTTCTTTCGGGATATGAAACAAACAGATACATAGCTGAAGGTACAAGTAAAGAACAATTTAAATTCGAATATGACAAAATGAAGATATAATTATGATGATGCGATTTCTTACCGTTACCCGCGCTACTTTTCACCTCCTTGGCACTCCCATCTGGCGTAAGAAAAGGATCGACGTCGTGTGTGCCATATTTGCATATGAAAAGGATTGCTGTGACGCGTAAATGTTAATATTATGCAAATCTCCTTCATTTCACGCCTCGCAATCGATATGTTACAGTAAAAGTTCCGTCTTCAGTCAATACTAAGAATTTCTAATTAAATTTGACATCAAAGTAATATAGGGTATTATGGGAAAAAGTGACCTCTCTCCTATTTTTTAAATCGTGAATCGTCCATATTATTATAAAGTCGAAAGCCTGTCTTTTTGATACTTTTACACGGTTAAAGCACATCATAATTCTTTTACTCTTATCCCTCTAAGTTGGCTCGACATAACATGTTTTAAACATGTTACATGTTTTGGCTAGTTATTGACGACCGGATGCCTACCTGAGTCGCCTTTTACGAAACCTAGGCAAGAAATGAGGGTGGTCTTTTCTACTTAGTTGGATACCTCAGTCGGATATAACACGACGGGTTAAATCACCTTAGTCGCCTTTTGGATACCTCGGTAAGAAATGAGGGTTGTCTATTCTACTCAGTTAAATCACAATGGTGATAAAATTTGATACAATTCAAGGTTGTGTACAAGGCCAGCGTATGTGGTATATATTCAGGTTTCCCACCGGGAACAAAAAGTAGATAGACCATATGTATTTATTAATGGCTAGGTGCAAAAGAAATGATTGTATTATTTGGATATATACAGCATTTGTTAAGGAAATATGATGATGATAAATGATGAATGTAGGAAGCAGGTTCAATCAACTGTTGAAACTTACACCAAACACTATCTTTTTGTGACCAACTCAAGTGGCATTTCAAATCAGATCCAATTCAAATAAGCACTTTTGAATCGTCAAGTATCAATATGCTTAATGAAGCTACAACTACTCCGGAATGTTGCTTTTACGGAGAAGAACCAGCAAGAACCTGGGCAGTCAATCCTTTTGACATTTTCAATTTAACATTATTAATTCGAATTCTTGTATGAAGCTGAAAGGATATTAAAATCCAGGAATTTTATCATCCAAAGTGCAAAAATTTTGTTATCCGTTTTAACACCTCGGTTGATCGCCTCTTCGGTCGACAAGAGGGCTGGCTCCTTTTCGCACAAAGAATCAGCTTAGCAATTCAACGCGGAAACGCTGCCAGCATTCTTAGGACCATTCCACGTGGGCATGATTTGTATAGTAATAGCGTGTAAGTAATTTAAGATAGATATAACTTGACATATGTGTTATAAATAAAAAAAAATCATCCAAATAATCTTCGATTTTGTAATATTCTTTACGTATGTCCATATTTGTTATAGGTACTTAAATTTTTTCTTTAGTGCTGTAAAAAAATAGATGTCTTCTTTTAAACGTCTATTCAAGGGATTTCTATGCTAAAACGTGCTCCTATAATACAAGGTTTTTTTCAAACTTTTTCAGTCGTCGATCACAAAGACGGCATTGACACATGGACAGCCTGGGATGTCTTCTTATATGAGTACTTTTGCGTATGAAAAGACCGTAGCGTGACGTCATGTCCGCGAAATGCGTTACGAATCATCATTTCACGGCCTAAATGAACCAAAATATAATGTAAGCTTTATGTAGAGATTGCAACTTATGGTTTCAATTTAAGCTAAAGAAATAAAATCAAAATTAATTTAACTACTAAAGTTCGTAAATTTTTATTCACTGAATAAATTTTTACTTGATATTTCACCATTTATTTCAAGTATTTAGCTTAGTGACGTGCTCTGTTTATGGGAAGGCATTGCTTAACACTATTAATATACCTTGCAAGCGAAGAGTGCTTTCTGCCAGGAAACCTTGTCCTCGCTGAAGAAGTAGCAACTGTGGCCCAGCCTGATGAACTGTGGTGGGCACACGTAGGACATCTTCGTGTGATTCTTTCGCCCCTCCACGCCTTTACCTATAACATAGTTTAATAAGGCGTGAATAACTTAACAAGTCTAAAACGCACACTTTACAGGGCAGTCATAAATACGTTTACGTTTAGTATACGTTTAAGAGAGTTATTTAAATGGTAGATTTTAAACTTTCATAAAATTACGGGTCACATCGCGACGAAATCGAGTTACCTTTGTGTAAGGTTCGACGTTTCGGTAGAGTTGCATCCGTCGTGGGCACTTACTAACTCGAATTTAAATATTCACAAATTTGTATGTGCGATATAACAGACTTGTCGACTTCACTGAATCATCATCATCCTCCTGCTCTTATCCCGGCACAACATGTTATAAACATGTGATCACATGATTCGGCTACGTATTTTACGACCGGTCGCCTGCCTGATGTCAACTTACCTTAGTTGTATTTTACAAACCGTGGCAAAAAAGAGGGTTGTCTATTCTACTCAACTGGATACCACACGGCGGGTCAACTTACCTTAGTCGCCTTTAACGACAACTCAGCGAAAAATGAGGGTGGTCTAAGGAGGAGGCGTCTAAGAGGGAGAGACTTATGTCCAGTAGTGGACGTCCATCGAAAGAGAACACCTTTTAAAAACTAAATGAGGCCAGAGGGTGCTTTAGAAATATTTGGAGTAGACACTGGTTGACGCAGCAGAAGTAGTAAATAAATAAATAGATAAATACATATGTGGGACTCTTACACACACGGTCATCCGACCCCAAAGTAAGTGACTTAATACTTGTGTTATGGGTGACGGACAACTGGTAGATATACAACATATATAATTTTAGATAAAATTTTACATACATACTTCAAAACAAATATACGTCCAGGCTCGAAGAACCAACAAATTGTTTATAGAAAATGTTGGCCCTCTATATGGGACATTTACACACACGGCTGTCCGTCGCCAAAGTAATTAAATACTTGCGTTAACAGTGATAGAGAACTGGTAAATATATAATTTTAAATACAAATATACACGCAGTCTAGAAGAACCAACAAATTATTTATAGAAAATGTTGGCCCTCGGCGGGAATCGAACCCGCCACCCGCGGAGCTGGAGATCGGTTCACTACCCACTGCACCAACGGGCCAGTCAAAAGTAGATTAAAAACTACTTACATTGTGAACAAAATACTATGAAGATGATTGAGATTGTCGCAATCACAAGTCCTCTCCTTTCTAAGGCTTCCATATTTAAATTACCACAGATTAGATATCACTTGTAATACTTTACAGATAATTAATCACTTTGACACTACACTATTTCAGAACTTTATCAAGTCATGTTGTTGGGAAGTTAACTGTGATAATTTCGAATAAATTTTATTGACACTTCACTTATACAGATGTATCGGAGATGACCTGAAACAAAAATAAATAAATTAGCGAAAAATATCACAGTTTTATAATCTTTATTAATTATATTAAATTCAAATTCGAAATATTCAAATTCAAAATATTCTTTATTCAAGTAAACTTGTAAACAAGTGCTTTTGAATCGTCAACTTTACTGCTGGTTCGGAAAGCCGTCCTACCGAGAAGAGCCAGCAAGAAACTCGGTGGAGCTCTTTTAAAAAAGAAGATTCTTAATACTAATTACATTTTGTCATAGCTATCCTGCACAAGGTCAAAGAGCAGCTATATCCACGCATTCTTATCATCAATGTAAGCCTCCACGGTATAATAGGCTTTCTGTATCAGCCTCTTTTTAACAGTATTTTTAAATTGCTGTAATGGCAAAGTTAAAATTGATTGTGGAATTTTGTTATAGAATCTTATACCCAAACCCACAAACGACTTACGTACTCTTACAAGGCGCAAAGCAGGAGCCGCAAGCTTATGTCGGTTCCTACTTTGTCTATTATATACATCGCCAATCTTTTTATAATTATGTATATTTATATTCTTCAAGTAAACATGTAAACAAGTGCTTTTGATTTGTTAACTCTATTGCTGGTTCGGAAAGGTGTTCCTACCGAGAAAAGCTAGCGAGACACTCAGCAGTTGCTCTTTTCAAAATATATTTCTTATTACTATTTACATTTACTCATTACTCTCCTGTACAGGGTCGTAGAATAGTGTATCCACGCATTCTTTTGTCTTACTAATAATTAACAATATAGTAGGCTTTCTGTATCAGTGTTTTTTACAGTGTTTTTAAACTGTTGTAATGGTAAAGTTATTGATTGCAGAATTATACGGTAGTATTTGTATGGTTTTTACTTAAAGGTAGTGACATTATTCCGGAAGATTTAGATAATATACATTACGGTTATATGTAAATTGTGTTGCAGAGGTCGCGCAGTGGTCAAAGAACCTGCTGGGAGCTTAAGTCGTGTGCGCCGCGTAAACTAAGAAAGATACACTAAAGTTATGTACTAGAGTATTGTAGACCTTAAAGAATAAAAAAGTCCGCGATGGCATGTCTCTAACCCTTGGTTAAATCACATAAATGATTATATAACATAAATCACATAAATTAAATACACTGGCGGATAAAGCCACAAGCATGGCTAGTCAATAATAAAACATTGTACTGTCATCTATGAAGGACTCTGCAGCTTCGTCAACGTCGACTGTCAGTCTACAACTAACATTGTTTGTACCAGTATGACAAAATCATTGGTTTCCGAGAAGCTTAATTTGAAAGCAGGTAACAAATATTTTCCAGCCGCGTATTTAGGTTAGCTTAGAAAGTTTAGCCGTGAAGAGAAATCTAGATTTAGACAGTAAAAGTGTCTTAATGTCGATCATAAACCCGATTATTACTCGGCATCTGTATGTAAATTGCGTTTATTGTTCCTGCAAATAGAATTATGTACTTCGAACCTTATGATACCTTGCAAATATTAAAAGGTTCCCGTCCACTATCAAAGTCGGATATTACAATAAAATAATTAATATAATAATTTATAGAATGAGGCGTTACTTTGCGGAGATCCATAATACAAAAGTAATAATAAAATTATTTTTCTATTTACTGTATCGCAGATTATAGCAAAATAATTTTATTATTACTTTTGAATTAATATAATATAAATATATGGGACATTTATACACACGGCTGTTCGTCGCCAAAGTAAGTAATTAAATACTTGTGTTAAGAGTGACAGACAACTGGTAAATATATAAATATATAATTTTAAATATATACTAAAATACAAATATACACCACCACAAATATACACAACCAACAAATTGTTTATAGAAAATGTTGATCCTCGGCGGGAATCGAACTCACGACCAGTGGAGCTGAAGGCAGGGCACAGACAACTGCGCCAACAGGTCAATCGGCAGTTAAAGAATTAGAAAGTAAAAAAAAACGGCGATTACCATTTTGAAACAAGGCAATGGTTCAAGTTAATCTTTTTTTTACCAAATTCATAAAGACTACAATGTGACTTATTCCGTAAGTTACTAATTATTTAATTATAGTTCAAACAAAATAATTTATAGAATTAGGCGTTACTTTGCGGAGATCCATAATACAAAAGTAAAATAAAATTATTTTGCTATAATCCGCGATACATTGTATAATTAAAATAATTTTATTATTACTTTTGTATAGTTCAAACAGTTTGTATTGTTGCATGCACTTTCTCAAAGCATTTTTTAGCTCTTACAATCCTTACGATTAGAAATTCAATGCGCTGCCCATTTTTAGTGCTAAATCGTTGAGTGTTTTGGAAATTAATTTTTTTTTTTTTGTTTTCTGTATTTTGTAGATTTCTGTTACACCAAAATTATGCAACAAACAAGAATACGAATACGCAATTTAAAAACAAATTTTGAGTAAATATTAAACACATTTATATATGATCGTAAAACTCGATAGTTTCGATTAAAAATCAATTAAAAATGTCTAACAAAATAATGAATGCGAATAAAGCGAGTGAGAAGTGTTTTTTTTGCAATCATCTGTTTCCAATATAGTGGCGGGATACCTTAACATTTAAAGTTGGTTTATTCGTGTAGTGTGCGTTGTAATTATTACTAAATTAATGGGCCTCATGCCAATAGCCTCCTTTAGTATTCAGTCCATTAACCTATAAAGCGAATTTAGAACATTAGGGATAAAATTATAAAGGTGTTTTTTGGCATAATCAAAGTTCTTCTTTCTTCTCAACTGATGACAAAATCTGGAAACAAATCACGTCATGGGGTTGATTTTATCCCTCATAAATCGATTCCCTATTTTTGAGATTTACCATTGGGTGTCTTTGAGACTTTAAAGTCTTTTCTTCCGTAAAGCAATTATGAGAGTAAGCCCAACCTGCAATATCCAGTAAATGCCGAGTAACTGTATTCTAACATCGAAGTAGGTTATCTAATTCGTTCACGGTAACATCAAAGCTTAAAGGAAATTGAAATTTCAAGCTTCAGTAGCGCCAATTCGAGCATGAACTAGCTGATAATGTTCCCTGCAGTACAATTCCTTTACTGTATTTAATTATTTGATTACTTCTTATATTGCGCGTATGTTGGAACGAAAGAAACAAACAAAAGAAAAAATTGTACCTATATTTTATTTCTAGCGAGATACTGGGCTAAGAGTAAGCGTTGTCATTATCAAGTGTTCGAACAATTATCTTATTAATATAATAAAGTCTGTCCTTTTGTCTGTATGTCTGTTACGTTTTCTCGATAAATCCGCTGAACCTATATCACAATTACAACACCACCAAGGCACAATTATTCCTTATACACCGGGGTAACATATAGACTATAGAAATTCTGTTATCGAATCACGAATCACGAATAGGGTGACATTAAAAACGCCATCTATTATAAACATTCTTCTTCTTCTTTTTCTTCAGCCGATGGACGTCCACTGCTGGACATAGGCCTCTTCATGGGATCGCCACACCACACGATCTTGCGCTGCCTGGATCCAGTGGCTCCCTGCGACCTTTTTGAGGTCGTCTGTCCACCTCGTAGGGGGTCTACCGACGCTGCGCTTTCCGGTGCGGGGTCGCCATTCCAGCACCTTAAGACCCCAGCGCCCATCGGTTCTACGCACTATGTGCCCTGCCCAGCGCCACTTCAGCTTCGCGACACGCTGAGCTATGTCGGCGACTCTAGTTCTTCTACGGATCTCCTCATTTCTGATTTGATCTCGTAGAGACACTCCGAGCATAGCTCGCTCCATCGCCCGCTGAGCGACTCTGAGCTTTCTTATAAGGCCCATAGTGAGCGACCACGTTTCAGATCCGTAGGTCATCACTGGCAACACGCACTGTTCGAAGACCCTGGTCTTCAGACACTGAGGTATTGCGGACGAAAAGATCTCGCGTAGCTTCCCGAACGCTGCCCAACCGAGTTGGATTCGGCGGCTAACCTCTTTCTCGAAATTGGACCTACCCAGCTGGACCGTATGTCCCAGGTATATGTACTCGTCTACAATTTCGAGTGCAGAGGTCTCAACGATGACCGGGTGGAGCGGAACATGTGAGTTTGACATGACTTTTGTCTTACTCATGTTCATTTTAAGGCCCACCTGCTGAGACACTCTCCTGAGGTCGTCGAGCATTGCGTTAAGGTCCTCCAGACAACCTGCCATAATGACTATGTCGTCGGCAAATCTAAGGTGAGTGATGTACTCGCCGTTGATGTTGATGCCGTATCCGTTCCAATCCAAAAGCTTAAAGACATCCTCCAATGCAGCGGTAAACAGTTTCGGGGAGATGACATCTCCCTGTCGCACACCTCGCCGCATTTGGATTGGTCTCGTAGTTTTGTCTTGGATACGGACAGACATTGTGGCGTTTTCATACAAACACTTCAACACTTGGACGTACCGATAGTCAATTCGGCATCTCTGGAGCGATCTTAACACGGCCCATGTTTCCACCGAATCAAAGGCCTTCTCATAGTCCACAAACGCCAAGCAAAGTGGCTGGTTATACTCCTCGGTTTTCTGTATAACCTGCCGCAGCGTGAATATGTGGTCTATGGTACTATACCCTTTTCGGAAACCGGCTTGTTCGGGAGGCTGGAAGTCGTCAAACCTACGAGCGAGACGATTCGTTATGACTCTCGAGAACAACTTATAAACATGATTCAGCAGCGCGATGGGTCTACAATTCTTCAATAAGGTGTTATCACCTTTCTTGAAGAAGAGAACCACCACGCTCCTGTACCATGCTTCCTGCATTATAAATATAAAATAAGTTAATAGTTATAATAAAATTTTTTATTCACAATGTATCAAAATCAAAAAGGGATAAGTTGACCGTTGTACTCTGTTTTTTTCTTTATGGTACATAAATAAATAAATAAAATCAAGTCAAATCTGTGATTTAAAAGAGGTTCAATTTAAGATGTTCACGTTGTTTGGCTTATCTTGAAAGAGTTATTTTATAAAACTTTTTATATAAAAAGTTATACATTTTGATTTCTGTTGACTGGATTTAACTTAGCTATTACAATGTATAATCAATCGAGCGAAAGAAGCTACTGTGAAAATTATTTCATATTAATTATAACAGCATTTTGCCTTGAAAAATGTCATCAATACTGGCCCAGTGAATTTTACTCGTAAATCGTAAATCGTTATAACAATATTTATTTACGATTGTTTTGAAGATGATTGGAGATCAAATAATTATTAGTTATTATTATTTTATATTTTTTAATATTCACCTTTACCTAATACCTTATAATTTTTTAATTAATTTGTTGGACTGTGCCCTTTGTGCCGTTATTTAGCGAACTAAAAATCAGCGAGTCTGAGTGACTATCCCTTTCTTCGTCACACCGCTGCGCATTTTTACTTTGCTATAATAGCCGAGATGCACATGTGAATGCACAAAGTTTATCAATTTATCTATACACTTTGTACATATGTATCTTTACTTCATATGTCGGTTTCCTTTTTTTTCTTGTTGTTGCTCAATTGCCTTCTTTTATTATTATTATATTTAATTTACACTGTTGTTGTGTTGTAGGTGTGTTGAAGAATAAAAATTTATTTTTTTTTTTTTCCAGGACTACAGCGCACGCGGATGAAGTCGTAGGTAAAAGCTAGTAATTAAATAAAGGTAAACCTCCGACACGACAGTTAAGTTCCTAGAAAAAGCCTTGTTGAATGAAACCGTTGTGTAAGAGACCCAGAGCTAGTACAAATACTTTCTAAAATCCTGCGCCTGCAGTTCCGATAACGCGGCGCAGGGAGCTTGCGCGAAATAAATTATCATGTTTGTGTACGATAGCGTAATCAATGAATATTATATTTTACCACATATATGATGGTACTTTTATACTGAAAAGTGAAGCGATTCGAGCAGAATTATTCCCTAGCCATTCCCAAATATAAAGAAATGCACAACGTTTGCATTAAATTTTTTATTTCTGCAGGCATTCCCAAAGTGCAACCCGTTGATTTTTTTAAATAATCGCCTTGTGTGTGCCTATACAAAGCTTTGGCTACAAGTAAGATTTAAGGAATTTTTCGCAACGCCGTGTATTCAGGTCATCAAGCTTCGGCGCGACTTTATAGGTACAGTTTTGTATGTACAAAGGATTGGCAGAGTTCTTATCATTTTATAGCGAAACGCGATCCGTTTTATACGAATCCGCGTTATAGGTGGGCTTACCTGTATTATTAAAAATATCAGTTCAAAAAGAGCTACATATACTTTTCAATTACCAATTCAATGAACAATATAATATAAATATAATTAAGTATATAATTCCTTGAATCACTGCTGTCATCCTCGCGCTCCAACCACTAGTCCATTACAACTTCTTATATTAATGGTTCAAAATTCGAATCTCGATTGACGAGATAATGTAGGACAGTTAAGTTAGCAAATTTATAAAACGAAACAATTTCGATTTACAACTTTTCTTCCGAAACCGTTTCGGTAATTACGCGTTCCGGTTAGAAATCGCTTGGAAATCGATTAGTTTCCAAACTCAACAAAACAAAGTCAAGTCTGTAAGTTAAAGAAGAAGTTTCTGTATGGACATACGATATATATGGAAGGTTTCTATGAAAGAAGAAACATTGTAAGTTTAGCTTAAGTTTAACTATCTTACTTCAATAGTTAAGACAGCACAACGTCCGTCGTGTAAGCTAGTATAGTTATATTAATATGTGAAGATTAATATAACTATACTAGCTAGTATAGTTATATTAATATGTGAAGATTAATATTCAGTTTTCATAAGAGTTTATTAAATTTGCAATGTATATATGCGAAGGTTGAATCTTGAAAGTTAAATTTGACCCACTTCCTGATGTCCGCTAGAGCTGAAATTCTTCATACTGGTCCAGTCCCGATGACAATGCATGTTTATAAGATAAGTGGTACTTAATGCTGCTACCAGGATTAGCTCAGGATGAGGGAACTGCTCAATGGTTAACAGTGGGGACATTAAATTAAGTTAAAAGCTTTTTTTAAAGTTTTTTTAAATTGACTTGTTACTTAAATTGCACGCAAGTTTTTTCTGTTAACAGACTTTCATTGTGATCCATACAACACAGATGACCGTATTTGCTCACGGCAAATCAACCGGAATTTTGTCACGATGAAAAAACTTTTATGAACAAGATGTCTCCACATTTTTCGTATAATGTAGCATTTCACGGTTCCACTACAAAACGTTTCTAACTTCCGCGTGTTCGAGTTTCGAGCAGTCGTTTGAAATTTCAATTACTTCTTTGCCTTTGAAGTTGCCGGGTTTGATCGCGATAACCTAATTCAATCGTTTATATCGCGAATGAAAGTAGTTGTTAATATTTCTGAAGAGCAATTTGAAAATAAAATTATACAAGTTGATAGGTGCTTGATTCGATGCGTTATTAAATAACAACGACAATAATGTTCTGTTTTATATGTACACTATTATTTTTTATTGAAACCTGCGTTTTAAGTGCAGTCATTGATATGGAAATTGTACATTCTAAGAAGCAGATTACGTCAGTCGACGAAACGAAACTCTTCACGAATTTTATTAGGAATTTCGTCATTCAACTTTCACAGAATGAAATAACGGATTTCCAAAACCAAACACAATATAGCAAATAAATCTACCCACTAAAAAGCCAGACTTAAATATTCCTATAATACATATCCTGCAGACAGAATGTCGTCATTATCTTTCCCACGTTAAATATCAATAAAATCGCAAATAAATTCAACGAATTGCAATTCGTTTCAAGTTCGATGATTGGTTGATGATTTGCGTGTAATTAAAAAGTGAATTTCAATTTACTCTTTGCTAGAAAGTGTGAAAATAAAAAATTGCACACCAACATTTATTAAGACTTCGTTTTAAAAGAAATTTTATCACATTCTACTGTAAATTGAAATTCTTCATCCTAATTATATAAATGTACGAGTTGATTGCTAGATTTGAATTTTTGTTATTCAATTACGAATTGTTATGGAAGAAATTAGGCACATATACAGTCTACATATTTTTACAATATGGCTATTTTTTAGCCCTGAATTCTAAATTAAAAATGTACGTTTTTGGTTTCTTTGAAATTTTACACAAAACTGAATCGCTTATTAAAACAATATTTAGATAGTTGAGGTGTCAGATGTCACTAATGGTGTAGATGCCTTTGCCATTTGATCCTGTCGCCACAGATGCAGTCACGCGTTCAAACGAGCTGGTGCAGCGGCTGACTATGAGTATTTTTATACCTTGAAGTTACAGATCGATTACTAATTGTAAGTAAGAATGCGTCCTGAGAAGTAATATCACACTTGCGATTCCCATGAAAATATTACGTTATTAATTCTGGTCGCAATTAGCACGCGACTACGATCAGATAAAGAATCCTTTTTTTTTTATGTCAATACGCCATTGGCTATTCGGTTGGTATTGATGTATAATGAGACGGGATGACGATCGTGTAACTTAAAAAGTTTTAAATTTGAATGTGGATTGATACATGACTAGAGACACGTAGCAACAGAGTAGACGAATTATTAAATAGAAAAGAATGGAAGATGAAATCATAATCGTTCACCACATTTACAGGATAAGGGAAGGAGATTGGTGATAATATTGGCCGTAACGAAAGAGGAACATCGATTCTTTGCGGTGCCGTTTAAAAACAATGTAAACCGCGTTTGAGGGGGCATCGGCTTAGATAGATATATGATGATATATAATGGTGATATAATTAAGACTAGTCACCACGCTATCATCATTAGTATTCTTGGAATAAGAGCTAACTCACCAAATGCAGGCCCTGCTATAACGGTCGCTACAATGAATTTGTTATGGCATTATTTTCTTTCGATTTCTATTCTTAAATTCGTAATATCTTTTGATTGGGACGTCGGATTTTAATCATTTAAAAATTATTTTACAGGTATTGAAATAGTTTTTATTAAAATATCTATTTTATTAAGCCAAAGTAAGAGAACTGGGTGTGTCATATCAGATGCCTTTAGAGTGTCAAAATTTTTAGTGGGTTGATAAACATGTAATAAAAAATCACATGTTGATAAGCATAAAACTATTATTATTTCATTTTTAAAATGCCAATTAACATTCAAAATTTCTTTATTGAAACTAGCTGATACTGAAAAAACAGATTCGCTCAAAGTGCCAGGATCTGACAAAACTATTTAGTGTGGAAGTCTCTTCAAGAGATATATAGATGAAGATAACAGTTATTTGCTATAGTCGTGCGATCTTAACTAAATAATAACGCTGTACACACGCCTTTAGGACTGATTACCATACGACTATCTAAACTAAGTTCCTGATTGTTATATTTAGATACACTGTGAGTTGTATGCATGAGATGAGGGATCGCCTATTATATGTTATACGAGCATTGACCATCTGTTGCACGATAAAATCTATTTCTAGTCTACTAACAAGCAACAAATTTGTATTAACTGGTTTAATTTGCAAGTCACATTCGTATTTTGGTATAATTGGAAACATTTATTCTTTTAGTTGTGGTGTTTTATGGACAACTAGTTCAGCTTGCGGATTTGCCCGCGAATTTTGAATATCAATGTAGTGATTATGAGCTTTGCGATTTTGTCGTGAAGTCTATTTCCTGATGATGCTTGGGTTGCGGTGTTAGTGAACGTGTGTAGTGCTTGTGTATTGTCGTACCACTATACATTTAACACTATATATATTTTCTATTTACTGTATCGCGGATTATAGCAAAATAATTTTATTACTTTATGAGTTAATCATAAGAGATAGAGGACGTCGCAAACTTTTTTGTAGTATTCTTATAAACCTACAATTCTCTAGTACATTACTTTAGAGTATCTCTGCTGATTTAGTCTGCGCTTGGCGCAGAAGACTAAATCTCCCGAGTTTTTTTACAACTTGGGCGACCTCGTCAATACAATTTACACAAAACCATAATGTACTATTAACCTAAATCTTTCGGAGGAATTGCACCATGTTTAAATTAAAACCATACAAAAATCCATTCAGTAGATTTTGAGAAAATCGATTACATACAGACAGTCAGCTTTTGGGGACTTTGTTTTATAATAAGTATAGATATGTAAGATGAATATTATCTTTAGACAAAAAATATATACCAACGTTATTAAATAATCATAATTCTAATCAATCCTTATATTGTAAATAGAAAAGCGTGTTAATTTGATCCTTTTTCCACATCTAAACAGATAATTAATATATTGCTGATTTATGGCTTAAAAATATTTGAAGATATGGAAAGTGCTATATTTTAATCTAATTAACTAAGTCTATAGAGACGAATTCGGTAGAAATTAGTTTTTAACAAGACTGTATTTGAATTTATCGCTAAAGATGGTAAATAGTTTTAAATTAGTATTAATCGATTGTATAATATTATGCACTAAGGAACATTCAATTGCCGAGTTCACTCGAGTCGAACCCGAGCATTTACATTTATTCAACTTTTGAAGAATTTTCCTGCAGTGGAAGATTTGAGAAAACCGTTGAACGATTTGCTTCTACATGATCTAAAATATGTGTAGGACAGGAAAATGGGAAAGCCTTTCTAAATCTGAAATTTAACAAACTAGAAAATGCTGTAGTAGTAAACCTCTACGGCAAAAGGTCCAGGTCAAATAAGAACATGGGTGTTGAGATCTCTTGAATACAGTCTAGTCTATAGTAGAGTCCAGTAGTGGACGTCTCAGTTGAATGAAGAACTAAGTGGTGACCAGTGAATATGTAAACTACATGGACTTGAAACGTCATCTTTGCCTTTGACGACGCATTTATACAGGTGTCAGGTTATAAACATAGTAAAAACGTATATTATAAAATCACGGTCAGGATAAGGGTAGTTTTCTTCAGCAACTAATAAGATGATTGTCGTAATGCAATGCTCTCAGAATCTGATACCTTACTACTTTTTATAGATAATTTATTATTTATTAATTTATTATTATTTATTAAAATTAAGCGTTATCTGACGTATATCCATGATACAAAATTAATTATTTTTCTATGTCGCAGATTATAGCAAAAGTTTTTTCATTATTTTTATCTTCTTCTACCGGCTTACACTGATTACATTTATCGATGGGAAATTAATTACTACAACAGAGAAACATTCGTTTAATTTATTTGTTATCACCTGTTTTATTAAATAACGATAGAAATCGAACCCTTGTACAACATTGAAAGTAATTTGTGAGACAACGGGGATATAAGCGTTCTAGAAAAGACATCGCTTCATCTCACTTATTACTATCTTTATTATTACTAATAAAATTATATTATATGAATTTTATTCTAAGTTTTTTGGCTTTGGCTTAATTTTTTCGTCAATTTATGTTTAAAAAAATATCTAAGGCTTTGTAATAGAACCTGTGATTCTTTGTATCTCCTGTGACATTTTAGTATATTATAAGTAAGTTATTAACATTTAATATCTTTTACAATTTATTTCTTCTTATCCATAAGCCTTGACGACTTATGAGATTTTCATTGATTTTATATTTTGTTTTGTTATTGTGAATTAAACTGAATTTGGTAAATCATTTATAAATCTTGGAATCAAATAGTACGTTAACTATAAAAATTATTTGCTTTTTGCATGTTTTTACTTTTTGTTCTGTAATTTTTCTTGTTTTTTGTTATCCAATTCCCCTTCTTTTTTATTAACCAATTGATGGCAAGTGTTTAAATAAAATCTTATAAGGGGAAGGCTGTAGCATTCACTGAGGGCGTAAAATGCTGGTGATAAAATGAGGGTATAAATACATGAAATGCATAATTTTACATTTACTTAACGGTTTCTATTACATCTTGAGGTCTCAAAATGTTTTGAATGTTTATAATGTTTAATAGGAATTGTGGCTAAGCACTCACTCCGTTCCATATACCTAATTCCACGTCGTCTATAGGTGTAGCTGATGAAATGAATTAGCTCACACCAAATACACCACACACAAGCACGCCTCACACCAAAACATACATAAGAGAACACGCAAATTATAAATCTCGTTGAAGCGCGTGAAATTGGAATGAAAAATTAAAAAAGGATGAAAATAAAACGTTATCAAATGTGCAACATTTTTATCACTATTATGCAATATACAGATAAAAAAAACGTCAATTTCCCCTCAAGAGGTTCAAATCTATTTAAAACATATTCGTTGCCGATGTCTTTTTATCTCAAAAGAAATTCCGAAGATCATAGCATATTGACAGAGAGATTGAAGTGTCTCGATATCGTAACAATGTTATGTAACGATGTGGCTTATCTAGTACGTATTATGGATAGTTCTTTGTTTGCGAGGAACTCAATTACTCTGCCAATTCGATTTGTAGACTGCAACTTTCCAATTAGGATGATTAGTAACCAGGTCTTTGTGCTATTTAAGATGTATCACGATATAACTAAATTCAATCTCGTATTTACACGTTCACTGTTTGCTTTCGTTTTATCGCTGATTATAGCAAAATAATTTTATTATTAAAGTAAATAGATAAAGTATATAGAAAATATATATTATGCTAAATTCATAGTGACCTATCGTTTTGCATACCCGATACATGCAGGATTCGTAAAAACCAAGTGTTTTTAACCTCCAACACCGCCACCACAATACAACACACAAGCACTACACAAGTTCACTATCACAAACTCAACAATCTCGCCCCGCAACCGAAGGATCATCAGGAGACAGGCATCACAATAAAATCGCAAAGCACTTTGCGATTCCTTTCCGCTTTACGAATTCTGCATGTATGAGGTATGAAAACGGATAGTCCAATGCTAAATTTAGAAATTTAGAATTATCGCGGATTATAGCAAATTATTACTTTTGTATTATGGATCTCCACAAAGAATCGACTATTCTATAAATAAGCAATTTTAATTAATTAACAAGTAATTATTATTGAATACCTAAGCGTTTTACGTTGTCAAAAAGGATTTTTTTTTAATAATTTATTTACTTACCTAAATAGGCAGAAAATGTTTATAATATTTATTTATTAGCGTTACTTAATTTCAATAACTTACTTTTAATTCTGTAAAAAATATATCCATACTTATAAATGAGGAAAACTAAACCCACTTTGGGTTTAGTTTTCCTCCTATCGATTCTATTCTTTGGTATAAAAGAAAGAAAGGCTGACATGCAGTGTCTACTTGTTATTTCGGTCGGTATTGAAATCTATACAAGTGAAGTCGTGAATATCAACATATGTATATTCAAATTCAAATTCAAAATATTCTTTATTCAAGTAAACTTGTAAACAAGTGCTTTTGAATCGTCAACTTTACTTTATATTATATACAACTATATGAAATGATGTCCCATTTTTCCGACAAGTTTTTTGACTAAAGCAGGACTACCAATTTTTTGATAAACATTTCATTTTGTTACTCATTAGGGAAATAAGCTGATTTTCTGTACCATCCAGCATACAAAGCAACATCCAGTCATATTTTGTAAACGATAAACAATTCACAAAACTAGGAAACACGTGCGAATTGAATATTTTTATTTGCTTTACTAATTTAGACCTTGTGCTGATACAAATAGAAGATAATTTAGAAGCTCCTTATATGTATGCATGCACTTGAAATGCATCGGGTTCAAAGCACACTCGAGATTAAGAACACTCGAGCGATCATGATGAGATGCGCTTGTTATTACCTATCTTGTGGCGTGTGGGTTAGTTTTCTAGACTAGGAGTTGGTGTTCTGAAATATTAATGTAACAATACATTGATGGCAGATTAATGCAAGACTGCGCTTTGCGATTCTATTGACAACGAAATTAAAGGTAAAAGTATAAACCTGGCGATCAAATTACTCTATGAATTCCATTAGCAAACATAAAGTTCTGTGTTTAGGCGAAATAATTTACGAGATTACGGTGAAAGTGATATGGATTTTTTACACGGTCGTCCGTCCCTAAAGTGAGTAACTTAATACTTGTGTTATGGGTGAAGGAAAACTTGTAAATATACTACATATATAATTTTTTTAACATAAAAGTAAAAGTAACAGCCTGTTACTATGCCCACAGCTGGGCTAAGGCCTCCTCTCTCCGTTTTTGGAGAGAAGGGTTGGAGCTAAGACCTACCACGCTGCTCCAATGCGGATTGGTAGGTTACACATATCCCTAGAATTCTCTAGAGATATGCAGGTTTCCTCACGATGTTTTCCTTCACCGAAAAGCGTGTGATAAATTGCAATTATCAATTAGACACATAAGTTTAATAGAAAAACCCATTGGTGTCTGCCTGGGTTTGAACCTATGTCGTCTCTAGAGAGTCGCACGGTCTCACCGCTAGGCTATCACATTTTTTTTAACATACTTAAATACAAATATACACCCAAGCTCGAAGAACCAACAAATTGTTGGCCCTCGGCGGGAATCGAACCCGCGACCCGCGGAGCTGAGGGCAGGGTCACTACCCACTGCGCCAACGGGCCAGTCAAATGTCATTGGATGAACTACTAATGTACTAAAATGCCATTATACCATTGAGGATTACATAAATAATAAAAATGCGTATACTCTTCGAGATTGCAGAAGATAGCTATGACGAACTGTAACTTGCTGTAAGATTTTTTTTGTGAACAGAGTAACTGCCGAGTTTTTTTATGGTTGTTCTCGTTAGAATTATTTTTTTGAACCATTGGATGATTTAAGAGCACTCGTTTACAAGGTTATTTAAATAATTTACGGAATTAGTCGTTACTTTCCGGAGATCCATAATACAAAAGTAGCAATGAAATTATTTTTCTGTAATTCGCGATTAATATAAATCACGGATAATTGAACAGAATAATTTAATTATTAATATTGTCATTTAAATAATACTTTCAATTAGAATTTTCACTTATCAACATAAGCCAGTGGGCTCTTAGCTTAGAAATATCTACGTGGCAACGTGTTCCGACTTGCGGTAAATAGATAAGCTTGTAAAATCCTCGCCATGTTTAGAATCACATTCTTCGTTTCCTTCAAATACATATAATATAATTTTATTTTATAGCCGCTGGAATGGTGAGTTTTTATTAACGTCATTATTATATCGGTATTTTTGTTGTATGACGTTGATTATAAAGCAAGCAAAATATAGCAGGTTTATTCACGTTGTTTCCATTCGATGATCTTAATACTAACTACACACTCAAAAATTCCATTTGGTATTGAAGAATATCCTAATTTTACATCAATGGGTGCTGCAAAAATTGCTATGTAAAAATAGTAAGTTAATACATTACTTACTTTTGTTTACGGTTTACGGACCATGTTTATATAAGCAAACAGAACAAAAAATACAGAAATTACAAAACTCTTGTGTTAGATTTTGTTACAACGTCCCTCCACGCTCTAATATTACACCGTTTCTTAATACTTTTAATATTTTGAACATGAAAAACCGTCGTACTCTAAAAATGAATATTATGATATATAATTTGCGCAAAAACGGGAAACCTACTTATCTAGCTTCTAAGCTAAATTGGGTACAATACAATAGTGACCGTCATTATCGACTGTCACGCCTAATAAACTTAATTATTCCTCGTCCTAATTTAGTTACTTTTAAGGGTAGTTTTCGCTTTGCTGCTTCCAAATGCTGGAACGATATTCCCCCTCCGATACGGATGTCTGATTCAGTTTCCAGATTCAAACTATTATGCAGACAATGGCTTTTTGATTGTCAAAAATTAGAAACTAATTGGAAGGCAATCAAACTTTTTTAAATAAATATTAATTTTACTTAAATTTTTAACCTTTTGACAGCATATTATATTCTATTTACAAAACCTTTTTATTATTGTTATTATTATTATTTTTTATTTAGTTGTATTTAATTCCATTTTTATATTTTATAATTATGAACGTGACTAATATTCAGAGTGGGTACGCGCTGATTTGTCCTTTGCAGGAGATAATATGTCCTTTAAACAGCTCATGCACTATTTAGATTTAGATTTAGATTTTGTTTTTTCTTTTTTTTGTTTTTCCCTCTTATTTAATTTTTTAAACACAATGTTGGCAGCATTCGTACAAGGCGTGGGCTGAAAAGCAGCTGAAGCTGAGTCCCACGACCTTTTCACGATACCATTGTTATATAAGTAATTTTAAGTGGAAAATGTAGTTTTCGTGAATAAAGATATTATTATTATTATTATTATTATTACTTTACTTAATACATTTATGTAACTTCAGTGTAGGTGTAGTGCGTATGAGGTTAACTAGGGTGATATTCGGTAGAATGTGAACAGGCAAAGGAATAAATGCAACTAATTTTGTGGAAAGTGTAGTTGCGTGTAATAAATAAATAAATAATAAATATAGGGGACACAGACACGATCGTCCATCCCCAAAGTAAGTAATCATACTTATGCTATGAATGACTGACAATCGGTAAATATACAACATATAATTTTAAAACATACTTAAATACAAATATACACTCAGGCTCGGAGAACCAATAAATTGTTTATTGAAGATGTTGGCCCTCAAAGGGAAACAAACCTTCAACCCGCGGAGCTGAAGGCAGGGTCACTACCCACTGCGCCAACGGGCCAGTCAATTTTTAAGAACGTACCTTATGACGTCATGACTCTCGTTTTATAATCTGGATATAGAAAAAAGGGCATATTTTTTTTAATAAGTAGGTTTAGTCACGTTAGATTCTGTTGCTGAAAGACGTATGATGAAATGTAAATTTAAAAAACCTAAGGTTCTTATACAAAACTCAGTATCTGTCAGTGAGTTTGGACCGAGACCAACAGTAAAGATCTACAACGAAATTTCCTTTCGGTTGGTTGGTATCTACTTCAATTATGTTCACATATGTAATTTATATCGCATCTTGTGACGCTTTCAATGTGGATGCATTTGAATGTATAATGTATGAAGCATTTTGGTGTATCACTCATTACTATTGATTACATCTTGAATATATTTATTTTAATCTCTGAATTAACTTTTTAAAGCACTGGGTGTAGTCTACATTGATCTCTGCCATGAATCAACAGTTTGAAGGCATTAACACTGTTGAAATTTAGGTCAAAAGCTTTAACCAGGGTTTAACAGCTTATCAGCGCATTTCGAAACAATTAAGAATTGATATATGATGAATGCCGATTTAAAACAATCAAAATTCATTTGCATCAAATCGCTTCAAATTCGTAATGCCAAAATTTTAAAGCCAAGTTACTTTTACATTGGGGTTCCACATTTCGACGGAAATTCATTTGCCGTCGTTACGAATATATTATGTCAGTTGTTTTTTGAAAAGCTTTTATTAACTTTCCGTGTATGTATGAGAAGGTGGAATCTTAATTTATAGAAGCAGCGTTACTTTGCGAAATCATAATCACGTAGCAATACGATTTTATCGTGGAGCTTATTCTCTTGATGATGATTCGGTTTCGAGTCGAAACGATCGTCGAGATTTTGGTGGTGGTTTTGTGTATTGCTTATGTGCATTGTTTCTGGTGGAGGCGTCTTGGGATGCATGTAGTTACTTGTTCTGCATGTGTAAGGTACGTGAATTTCGCCTGCTTCATACACATTAGCTTTGCATGCATTCGCTTAACCCGCGCGGATTATAGCAAAGTAGTTCTGTTATAGTTTCTCTGGAATCTTGGATGTTAAATTTGACTCTCTTCGATGTCTGATTGAGCTGAAATTTTACATACTGTACCAGTTTCGATGACAATGCGCGTTTTTGCAATGGACTGGCTCGTTGGCGTAGTGGCTAATGACAGTGCCTTCAGCACCGCGAGTCGCGGGTTCGATTTCCGCCGAGGGCCAACATTTTCTAAAAAATTTTTGGGTCTTCGAGCCTGGGTGTGTATTTGTATTTAAGTATACATTTAAAATTATATACGTAGTATATCTACCAATTGTTCGTCACCCATAACACACACAACATTAAGTATTAAGTTACTTACTTTGGGGACGGACGACCGTGTGTGTAAGTGTCCCATATATTTATTTATTATTTCTTTTTGATGATAAGCATAACGTTATACTGCAACCAGGATTGGCTTCAGACGAGAATACTCCTCAACGGTCATCAGTAGCGAAATGACATTTTGTAAAACTTGCTTTTTTAACTTGTTTGTAACTCTTAATGTGTTATATGCAAGAAAGACACGGTTTAGATACTAGTCTCTTGTACGAGTATATCTAACCTACCAGTCATTGTTGGAGAAGCATGATGGGTGTAGGTGTATATTCCTGTTCTTTTTGGAAAAATGCATGCCCTTGGCAAGTCTTTATGTATATGCATGTTATAATAGAAATGAGTTTAGAATTCTTGTGATATCTGTCAGTTGCCAACCTAAAATTAAGTCTAGCAGTGTAAGCTACATATTATGGTTCCCTTCAAGTACTGAGAAGGTCTTTGTTCATTCATCATCATCCTCCTGCCCTTATCCCACTCTAAGTTGGGTCGGTACAACATGTCGCAAACATGTTGTCACATGATTTGGCTGCGTATTTTACGACCGGCCGCCTGCCTGACGTCAACTTACCTTAGTCGCCTTTTACGACACCTCGGTAAGAAAGAGAGTGGTCTATTCTACTCAGCCGGATACCACACGGCGTCTTTGTTTATTCAGTAACAGAATATTACTATCTTAGTCTTTTTTAAAGTTATTTTTATATGAAAATAATCCGTATAACAAACATTCCTGTGCGTAGAAGAAATGATGTTATTGGAGTGCTCAATCTAAAGTATGGGCTTTTAAATTATTAGTTTATCTTTTAAATTAATTTATTTAACCCTTTTAAATTCAACAATTGTAACCATTAATAAAAATGTCATTCACAATCAAACGTATCAATCAAGTTCTTTAACGATGGAGACAGTCCCAAATAAATTGGTCGCATCGCTTTCACCGCAGGCGGTCCGTGGAAAGAAATGAACGGATGTATTCGCATACTTTGCCGGAAAATGCATCGGGCACGAGGTGAAACGACGCGCAAGATAAATTGGGCTGTTAACGTGAATGCTTTACTGTTAAGGTACTTACATATTTGATGGTTGAGATATTTGTATTAAAGTAAAATGTATTAAATATATTCACTACATATATTTTAGCAATTTATTTTTTGTGCATAATTATAAAAAAGATTGGCGATGGGCATAATAGACAAAGTAGGAACCGACATAAGCTCGCGGCTCCTGCTTTGCGCCTTGAAAAACTACCATAAGTCGTTTTTGGGTTTGGTTATAAGATTCTTTAATAAAATTCCGCAATCTACTTTAAATTTACCATTACAGCAGTTTAAAAACACTGTTAAAAAAGGCTAATACAGAAAGCCTACTTATACTATTGAGGATTACTTAGACAATAAGAATTTCGCATTCTTATCGTCTCTTCTACCCTGTACAAGACAATAACTAGTAATAAGAATTATTCTTTGAAAAGAGCAACCACCGAGTTTCTTACTGGTTCTTCTCGGTAAGAACAACTTTCCGAACCAGCAATAGATGTTGACGATTCAAAAGCACTTATTTTCTTGAATAAATAATATTTTGAATTTGAATTTAAATTTGAATATAATATTGTAAAATAAAAAACAGTTTTTACTTTCCTACACTTAGAATTACATAGATTTTCTTAACAAATGCGGAATGTAGCAAAATAATTCTATCATAAATGTTATTTTTATTTATTTATTTATTTTGTAAGACCATCGACGACAAATACATCTTTACGTTGCATAAAACATACTTAGAATTAAAAGGATTACAGCTAAATGTATCGTCAATTATAGATGGTGACGACATGAGCAATACAGTTAACCAGTATAAAAGTAAAAGTGGTATTAAAAGCGTAGAACATAATAAAAAGAAAAAATTATAATAATAGGAGGATACGAAACTCCATATAGTAGATAATATATAAATAAGTAAATAATATATAAATAATAGTATATATATATATACATATATATACACATACATATACATAAGCACTTACATACACATATGCACATAATTATTAAAAAATACGATCGACGAAGTTGTCAGAACTAATATCGGGGTGAGTAACTTTTGTAAGTATTAGAAATGGATTTTTTAAATGTGTGTAAGGGGTCTGAAAAAATGTTATATCCAATCTAACTTTTTTTTAAACAATTACGTACAATGCGGTCATTGAAAAATTATTTAGATTAATCCAGTATTCCAGTAATCGAGACGAATACGGAGATAGACTATCGTACTTACAATATTAGTATGGTTTCGAGATGCAGTCAAATGTGGGTGAGGCTTTCAATGCGCAGGTATAACCAAATTGTGCTATTTTGATCTCAATGTCATTAGCAGTAAAGACTTAAAGACACGGAAGGTGTATATCAATGTTGATTAAGTCCAGAGATATCACAAAACCGGGATCGCATTCCGAGTTTTATTGAATGAGAATAATGATGAATGGTACAATTCTTTTCCGGTATTTCTTAACGTTCATCATTTTGTGAAACTAACATTGTTTGAGAAATTTCCTTTCTCATTTTTGATTGTGCTTATAAACAGTAAGATCTTCGCTTATCAGATGCTGTTAGGGATGTCACTTGGTAAAAAGCCGATATGTAAAAAAGGTATCGATTATTCTCTCTTTAAATAAATCGATTAGTAGTAATGGATTTACACAAAAAAAAAATAGTTTTTTCTAATTTTAAAGTTTCATTTTTGTACACAATACTGAAATAACCAAGTCGATATTATTAAGAATAATAATTTATAGAATTAGGCGTTACTTTGCGGAGATCCATAATACAAAAGTAATAATAAAATTATTTTGCTATAATCCGCGGATTATAGCAAATATAAAATTATATTTTTTATAGCAAATTATTGCAAATTATTGATTATAGCAAAAATAAAAATATATATGCGGATATATATCGCGGATTATAGCAAAATAATTTTATTATTACTTTTGTATTAAGAATAATAATTAAAACGGACCGGCAAAATTAAGAAAAAATTATATAAATATACATAATATAGCTAATATAGCTAGATAAATATAGCTATTTGCGAAATTTGATTAAAAAGTGCTAAAAAACATATCTTTTTTTATTATTTAATAACATAGTATGTGAGAAATAATATTACTAACAATAATATGGATCCTGTAACTAATATTAAAAATTTAATTAATTAATTAATATAACTACGAGTATTCAATCGATGTATTAAAAAAGATTAAAAAATCGAATCGGAATCGAAAATCGATCGATCATAGGGAAAAGTAATCGGTTAGTATAAAATCTATTATATATTCACATTGCAGATGCTGTACAGCAATAAATCCATAAAACGCTAGTTACCTACGAGTCAGAGACCTTAAACTTGGCTGTCTCGGCCGTTATAACTATTATTGCATTACCGTTGTAAATAGTAAAGAAGTGGCTTGTTATTTATGTTGTTATATGTACAAATGTATATATTTAATTTTATAATTTAGTTATAAAAAAATGTTCTAAAATTTTAATTTCAGAGTTATAGTAGTTGAGCCTTAATTTTGTTGTTTTCTCTTTTTTTATGTTCTCATTATTCTCTAGAGTCTAGTGTTTTTAGGTTTCTAATTGTGACTTTGTAACTAAGAATGATGTATTCTTCTATAATTGGTACTACGTATATAATTTAAAAGTATATGGGATGTCGGGTGATTTATCGTGTAATGCTGTTGAAGATCCGAATAAATAAATAATGAACCTTATTCGCTGTGCCATTTCCTACAACTGTATTACTGAAAAAAATGTACTATAGTTAATTGGGATTTATTAGAGGTTGGAAAGCTTATCGGGAATAAATATTATTATTAAAAAAATAGTGATCTTGTATGTAAATAAATAAATAAATAAATATATGGGACATTTACACACACGGTCGTCAGTCCCCAAAGTAAGTAACTTAATACTTGTGTTATGGGTGACGGACAACTGGTAGATATACTATATATATAAGTTTAAATACATACTTAAATACAAATACACAACCAGGCTCGAAGAACCAACAATTTATTTATAGAAAATGTTGGTCCTCGGCGGGAATCGAACCCGCGACCCGCGCAGCTGAAGGCAGGGTCACTACCCACAGCGCCAACAGGTCCATTACTTTATTTTTTGTAAAATAAACTTAATTAAATTAAACAGAAATATGGTAGTTCTATATTTGACCCAGGCTTTTCTGTGTTTAATAAATAAAAATACTACAATAAGGCACTAGCGTCCTTTTCTGATGTGGTCACCATTCTAGTGGTTTAAAAATTAAGGAGTGGAAGCATAACAAACAGGCTGACAGACTGTCGCAATAATAATATTATTATGGATATTGTTTAAAGCTTAGCTTAGCTACTACACCATGAATCGCAAGATAAAATATAAATTCCTTTCAAATCCATAAGTATATAAAGAGAAATAGGTATCTGGCTAGATTTGAACCCGTGAACGCTTGGTTAGGCCACACTTACTAATAGACAGTAACCGCAGCCTGCAGTCTAAAAACGTGTATTTAAACATCATAGCCATGGCTTACCATTAAGGAACAATAAATAACGTAATGTAGTATTCAATGGGTGATTCCGAGCGATTTTAATTAATGTTATAGCCGTTTTAATGTTTGTTGATCGATTTATATAACCGATTTGCACATGATCTACTTCCTCTGAGTTATTTGGTTTTGTTAAAGCAATATACCGACGGCATGATGACTTATCACAGTCGTACCACCAGCCCTTACCAAGACGTCGCTCTAAGCCATGTCTCGGACTCACAAGACACATCCTTGCCCAACGCTAGTAGAGCTTCTACACTCCACTCTCCATATTTCGCAACATTAACGATGATTCTGCGCTTGCCCGTCACGATCGAAACTTAAGCTCCATCTCTTCTCTCCAAAATGGAGAGGTGCCTTTTGCCTAGTAGCAGAATAGTAACGGGCCGAAAAACAAATCATAAAGCATAGCTTTCAAAATTATATAGCTGATTGCTAGGTTTGCTACTAAAACGATAAATTATATATAACAATCAAATTTTAAACCTATAATCTTCACTCAATCGTTCCTGTCAGGAAGAACTAGGTTTCGACCCAGTGGTAGTTATCAATTCACGCATTTTCGAAAAAAATAAATTATTCGAAATCAATTTTTTTATTGAAAAAAAAACTTTAAAAAGGTTTAGCTGTTGAAAATGATTATGCGCAAAGAAAATTGTAATTTGCATTTCAATACGCATAAAAGCTATTGCAAGGTCTATTTGTTCTTTAACACTTGTGCAAAGGATTGTATTACGACATTTTAGAGTTTCTGTTTATAGGTTACTTAACTGTTATTTTATAAGGAGACTAAATGGTATTACTTTCAGAAATAGCAGGGTGTTGGCAATTATTTGACCGTCAGAGTTTTATCGGATTCACGAGTGATAGGTTCTTAGGAAGTTATTACATTGCAAATTCCTTGTAGGGACCAATTACCAATATTATACCCGTCGATTTGTTTTAAAAAGAACACTAAGCATTGTGATTATTAGAAATATGTAGAGGTTAGAGAGAAAGTAAAGAAAATTTTGGTTTCATGAAAATCGTCTAGTTTACTCCTCATTTTGAGGTGAATGAAATCTTGTGCAGCGTCTAACAGTTTATGCCACCTCAGACTATAGCTCATTCTGTGTTTTTCTTCGTTTTCGAAACATTTTTCAAAAGTTGGGTTCGTGTTTTTTGCTTTCACATTTATTTTTATTATGAACGCGTCGGAAAAAGATTTCAAAAATATTTTATACCTTATTGTTTTATTAACTACTTTTTAATAATTATTAACTTTTGATTAAATTAAATTATAACTGTTTCTCTGAAATGGTATTCGCTATTATTTTGGCTTACATGGTTAATTGGTAAATTGTATCTTAATTACTACTACTAATTATCACTTATTAAGGATATAGATATAAATATGAATATAGGGGTTAATGTAATAATGATTAGTGTAGTTATTAAATAAATAAATAATATCTATTGAATTAAAGCGTGAAATCATAGAAAAACATGAGCAAGGTGAGCGATTAGTTAACGAGGACATACGGCCGTAGCACAATATGTAAAAACAATGGGTAGGATTGTTTTAAGATACGAACAAGGTTATGAAACGAATCAACAAATTGTAAAAAACAGCCCTCAGCCAAAATTGAACCCGTAATCCGCAGACCTGTAGAAACGGTCACTGCCACCTGCAACGAGCCAGTCAGTCAGCTATCGTTTTCAGTGTTTGAAATATTCGCACTACACACCCTGCCCATCATCATTATTCTCCTGCCCTTACCCCACTACTAGTGGGGTCGGCACAACATGTTGTTAAATGATTGACCGGCCGCTTGCCATACGCCATATTCCTTAGTTGCTTTTTACGATACCTCGGTAAGAAATGAGGGTGGTCTATTCTACTTAGCCGGATACCACACGGAGGCTCAACTTACTTTAGTAGCCTTTTACGACACCTCGGTAAGAAATGAGGGTGGTCTATTCTATTCAGCCGGTTACCATACTTCACACTCTGCCCAAGACTCATAAAACACTTACAAGCTTTTGTAAATATAACAGTTTTTTGACAATTTATTGCTTAGTAAATAGTGTTACAATTTTTTACAGCTGTGTTATATCTAAGGCTAATATTTTCATTGCACTTTTATTTGATCGCACGTCTAGAGTAAACTCCATGGTATAAATTTCCACCATAAATCACACTCCTATATCCTGATGGCTAAAGTAAATATGAATGAGTAAACATCCAGTAGCTTTATTTGCCAATTGGATACCTTTTTATTTGGTTTGAGCGTTAGTTATACCTGAAAAAAAAGAGATGATTATTAGAATAATATTGACATTGACACATTCAAATTTAAACTATGTTTTATTTGAACAAACTTGCTAACAAATATTAATTTTAAATTTATTGTTGACTTTATTGTTGGTTTGTTAAATTGCTTCTATCGAGAGAAGAACCAGAGGAACAACGTGGTCATTATTCACTTGTGCAAAGTCAGAGAGTTTATATATATATTCATTATATTGACGCATTTTCATACTAAAATTAAACTAAGACTTTCATTTTCGCTCCAGACGGTTTGTAATCACTGCGTATGTAAAACTGCCGTAATATCAAACCTAAAATAACTCGACCTATATGACCCGAATATATATAAATATATGGGACACACACGGCCGTCCGTTCCCAAAGTAACATAATATTAACTTAATACCTATGTATAGTATAGTATACCTTATATAGTATAACTTTAAATAATTAAATACACCGAGAATCTAAGAACCAACAAAATGTTTTTAGAAATTGTTGAAATAAAATGTTTTATAAAATGTCCTCGGCGGGAACCAAACCCGCGACATCGCCACTGCCAACGAGTTTGTCCAAATATTCAAATTCATATTTAAAATATTTTTTATTCGAGTAAACTTTTAAACAAGTGATTTTGAATCGTCAACTCTACTGCTGGTTCGGAAAGGCGTTTCTACCGAAGAGCCAGCAAGAAACTCGGCGGCTGCTCTTTTGAAATAATAATTCTTATTACTAGTTACATGTAGTCATTGCTATCTTGAACAGGGTCAGAGAGTAGCTAACCACATGTATAACCACTTATTGTTATCATCTAAGTAATCCTTAACAGGATAGCAGGCTCTTTTTAAGAGTGTTTTTTAAACTGATGTAATGGCGAAGCTAAAATTGATTGCGGAAATTTATTATAGAATCTTACACGAAAACGTACAAACGACTTATAGTAACCGGCATTAAACAATGCACATCGATGTTTAGAAAGAAACAGCCGGCCAGTGCAGTTTCGTAGAGCGCTGTTACTGTCACTCAGTATATGACGTTTCACACGGATTCATCTGTCTGTGCGACAGAGACAATGCTCTATGAAGCAGAATATAACTGATTTTCTCTCTCTAAGCCTCGATGTGCATTATTTATTGCCGGGTACTTACTTTTGCAAGGTGCAAAACAGGAGCGGCAAGCTTATGTCGGTTTCTACTTTGTCTGCTATATACATCGCTAATGTTTTTATGATTATGAATTACGAATATTATAGAATCTTATACCCAAAGCACAACCCATAAAATAATTTTATATTATATAAATTACCTATTTATAAATAACCTACTATCAGAAACAGATGTCTGAAATAAAAGAAGAGTTGTGGCGAAAGTTTAAAAATAACTCGCATATTCGAATCGACTTTTTGCAAAAGAAATTCAATTATAATTCTTTTATGGTTACAATAACGACGTGTTCCTCTTCGAAGCGCACCTTCCTGGGTCTCGAGGTCAATGGCATACAGTATGACGTTTTTTGCCGAGATATTTAGTACAAACTCGATAAAACTGAAATATGATATAACTTGCATAAGCGCGTTTTTTATTCGTCATAATTTATGAGTATGATTCATGTTGTTAGTAACTATTGCATGAGTTTTCGTATTATATTCGAAGAGCATTGTTTTTTTTTGTTAATTAAATAAAATTGAATTAGTATTACACGTAAAACTTCAAAGGTTAGAGGTTAAACATATATATAGCAAAAAAAGCAAAAACACGCTTTCGAATTAAATATTGAAAAATAACATTAATAATAGTATTATTGGGACATTGGTAAATTGAAAAATTGTGTAAGGTTCAATAATTTAACAACAATTTTTAGGACAAACGTTTTAATTTATAATTGTATTTTTGTTAAATAAACTAAATAGAAATCATTTGACTAATATTATAGATTTTAAAAGGGACGGTACCAGGGGGAGCGGGACAGTACGTTTTGTAAAGTGTTATAGTGAAGTCGAAAGTAAATTGTAACGTGTTAATATTGTGAGAAATAAATATATATAGTTGGAATTGAACGGTAGGTTGTATTACTTTGTGCGGCCGTTCTTACAATTGTTTATAGAAAATGTTGGCCCTCGGCGGGGATCGAACGCGTAACCCGCGGAGCTGAAGGCAGGATCACTACCCACTGCGCCAACAGGCCAGTCTATATATTAAATAGAATAAAATTATGTATGCTATAAGCAACTGTATTTCCATTCTTTCTAATAAACTGCCTGCTTTTTATAGAACGTGATATCGAATCCCAATCATACTTTCAGTTACCGCTATATGACGCCCTAAGCCGTGGTTTGACTTCAGAGGAGGCGCCCTCACTATTTTCCTCGAAACTTATAGACCTTCTGCCTTCTATTCTACGCGTTTCGGCCAAGTAATTATATTAAAGCCGATTCAAAAAAATTAGGAGAATATTAGGATATTACCTGAGAGCGCAAAAGAAATAGGTAAGGTAATAGGTAAAATATTTCATGGATGGTAAACTTTTCTCGCAAAGCCATTACTTTTCCGCAATTACAAAGTCTTTTCGTATTATACATTCAGCATAACAGGTACGGCTTAAAGACCTATAAATAAGCTTTTTACCTGCCAGACAAAATTCCGCATGCAACCAGAATGTATTCCCGTACCTCAAGGCCTTAGCTGTTACGTGTAATTTCTCCCATTGTGCAACAGAATTTTTAATAAATTCCGATGTTAGACGCAAACGAAAATGAATCTTATCAAGATTAAAATATTTGGGAGTTAGGAAATTATCGTCTGAACTTCTTTTCAGTGTGGGTGCGTTCATATTAAAGCGATGCTTGGAAACATTGAAAGTGATTTATTGCTCGTGCAAACTAAAAATAGACCAGTTTTTTAAATAAACAAAAGTTTTAACCGCTTATTAATTAGCATTATATATATTTCCGATTTACTTTATCGCGGATTATAACAAAATAATTTTATTATTGCTTTTGTATTATGGATTTCCGCAAAGTAAAGCTTAATTCGATGAATTAAGTAAATGGCTAACTAATATAAACGATTTTTGCGATTAAATAAATTATATTATAGAGGTTATAAAGTTCGCATAACCGCAATCACTGTGGTAACAAATGATTGGAGTAGCCATACGGGTGCTTGTAATAATGTGAATATGTGGAGATCCCGTGAAAAAAAAAATCACAATGCCTATAAATGAAATTACTATAACGGATGTTTTGGTTCTTAAAGATTTTACACTCGCAAAGTCATCTACAAGTTGTATTGTTTATTGTGTTATGGACAAGGGGGAAGATTCAATGGCCGTGAATTTCAATTGTTTTTTTTCATTCAACAAACACATCGTAACTTCTTGTTATATGTTTTTGCTGTTTTCGTAATACACGGCTCTTATAATTGAACACTATCAGATTATATATTCGTGGAAGAAATAATATGTCATTCCAAGAAAAATGTTCTCAACAACTCAAAGCTTACATGAATACAAATTTTAGCAATGAAATGTTACGCGATGCGATTTTTAAGTGTCGCTATATTTGCAATATTCCAAGGACCACCCATGTAACTATAGCTATAAGCAAAGTTGTTTATATATGTTTTTTTTATTTATATGTATGTTATTTATATTATAAGCGGGTTTGTACACGTAACATAATTGCTTCGAAACTTTATAGAGATACTAGATGACCCGGTAAACGTTGTTTAGGCATATTAAATATTTCTAATGAATTTCTAGTGTCCATTAAAACAGAAATAAAATAGTTTGTCCATTCTCCTGCCCTTATCCCACTCTAAGTCGGTTGGCACAACATATTAGAAATATGTTGTCACATGATTTGGCTACGATCGGCCGTTTGCCTGACGTCAACTTACCTTACGACCCCTAAGTAAGAAAGAGGGTGGTCTATTCTACTCAGTCGGATACCACACGGCATAATTCTCAAAGTTACTGAATATACATATTAAATTACATAAAAATCGGTCAAACCGTTTTGGAGGAGAATGGTAAATAATATGGTGATACGAGAATTTTATAAAGATTCCTTTTAATTCCAGGGATCTATTGAAACCACCCATTGCCACCCACGTTTAGGCAAATGATTATTGACCATCACTCATTAGTACATCACTTTATACATCTTAATAAATGAGTAGTATTTTATAACAATCAAAACAAATTAATTTATGGCAGCCTAACGCCCGGTTGCCATGCGCCGCCGATCGAATTGGTAAGGTGTGACCAGATAAAACGTAATCTACGGACACATAAGATACCTATAACGCACAGAAAATGGTCGGTAGAGATACCACGAGGTCGGCTGATGACCTTAAAAAGGTCGCTGGGAGTCGGGAGATCGTGTTGTGTGAAGATTCCGTGAAGAGACATAGGTCTCTTGCTATGTTAGCGGTGGACATCTATCGGAAGAAAAACAAGTAAGAGAAGATGGAGATTCAATCGCGGAAAAGCGCATGATCAATAGAAGATGTTCATTAAAAACATTCTTGTTAAACTAATATCCTAAATAAATACACGGGAATATATTTTTATCGTTATGACGATCCATAATTACTGTTTATTAGTTATAAGCAATATGTTTAATTTATTGTCAGATTAAATATACTATTTATTTATGATACGTAACACTTGCGTTATATCTGCACGTAGTAACATATTGGTGGATTAAGCCGTTTATCGTGTTTTCTAAATTTCGATAGAATATAATATGTTACGAACATTTATTTATATATAAACATATTTTACCACAAGTTTATTTTAGTTACTTAAACCTCTTTGGGATATTTTGCATACATATTCTGTGTAGGTAATTTAGGGATACAATACCAAATAATTAACAAATAATCGAGACTGGATCAATAAAATACTAATAACTCTTTCAGGGCAAGTGTGATGAGACACTGAACGTGACTGTTATCATTGAAGATGGTGATATATCAAGTACATGTCTTTAGTACTATCATAATAATATTGTACTTTGTCATTTCCCAGTATTTCCTGCCTAATTAATTTGTTATCTTATCTTTTCAGAGCTCAAAGGCTAGAAGAGATCCCTTATTGGGGTAAGTCTGCCTTTGTACAATATTTTTATTTTATATATATTTCTATGTCTTGTGAGTATTTTTCTTTGTATATTTAAGAAATTAAGCAAACAAACAATCAATAAAATAATCCGGAATATCGACAAAGTATTATTTTTTGAAGCTGTGATAACTTAGCGCTGAGTCCCTGCAACTCTCTAGAGACGATCATGGGTTCAAAACCCGGGCAGGCACCAATGAGTTTTTCTGTTAGAAACGTCTGTGTCTAATTGATAAGTACAATTTATCACACGCTTTCCGGTGAAGGAAAACGTCTCGAGGAAACTTGAATATCTCTAGAGAATTCTAGGGATATATATATGTCACCTACCAAGGCAGCGTGGTAGGTCGTACTTCCAATCCTTCTCTTCAGAAACGGAGAGAGGAGGCCTATGCCCAGCAGTGGGATAAAAACAGGCCGTTACTTTACTTTTTTTTCTTGTTTCATATAAATTTCTATGGCTTGTATACGTTTTGCTTTGTGCAATAGAAAAAAAAAAACAATGACTAAAATAATCCGGGTTACTGCCAAAATATGGTAATACACTATCGCTATTCATCCACTTGAATATTTCTTTCAATTAGAGCCGATATAAGCGACCTTGGCGTACACAGCAGCTTCCTACATTAATTTGCATCGAATGTAAACACTCGTGCAAAACGAAAAATTCCTGAAGCGCGGAACTTAGAAAGTAATAGCGTTGGATGGAAACCAGGTCGGTAATTCCAATGGATTTTTTGTTGAAGAGAATGTGTTATGCAATGGACAAAAATAAATATTGTTAGGTATTGGATTCGATCACAATAGATCAGCAATGGTCAAAGTGATACTGGGCCCTCAGGCCCTGCCTGCATAGCAGCTAGGTATTGGACATAATTCAAATATTAATCTTGGTACGAAGTTTTTCATTATTTTTCTTGTTCTTTCTTTCTATATCACCCGAATTTCACTTTTGTCTTTTTCCTTCTGCAAATCAAAGATTGACCCTTTTAGAGATAAGTCCGCCTTTATTACATGTGCTATTTTTTTTGTCTTTCTCTGTTCTAACAATATGTATGTACAATAAAGAAATCTATACTTATTATAGAACGAAGTCCTCAAAGCTGTCTGTGATAGATTTTTTGAAAATTTGTTCAGCGGATTCTTGAACGAATTTTTAGTAAAAGATCGGCTAAAATGATTTAGATGAGATTTTCACTGGAGAGTGTGGAGCAACATACAGTCTTCTTTTTGGGTTAGAATCCACCAAAGGGTCGGGAGTTACTCAAAAAAAGTTTGTGACACGATAATTTCTACGCGGACGAAGCCACACACACAGTGCGATTACATCTATACTTATTATAAAACAAAGTCCAAAAAATCTGTCTGTCTGTATGTGGTCAATTTACTCAAAATCCACTGAACTGATTTTTGTACAGTTTTTACTAATGTTTATAGATAGATATGATATTCTGTGCTATCATAGCTGGACGGTGAGATTATGCGATGCGGGTTTAAATATGAAATGAAATAATACAAATTGTTACTTATTTTAAAAATTAATATATGAAAAAAGAAATTATAACACATTAATTTAGAAAACGTTGAAGCTCCAAAGTAACCTTCAAGTTTTTTAGAGTTTTTTAATTAATTTGTCAATTTTTACGATTTTCCTCATGTTTCCGACATTAAATTTATTGCATCCTAAAACCTAGGACTTGTACTACACCGTTATATTCGGTATATACACAGAAATGTTTGAATGTCGACTACTAGTTAAATTATTCAGTGATCGTGCGAACTGGACATTAATAGTTGTAATTTACGGTATGCATACATTATTTATACTCAAAGGTCGAGTTTCTGGGACGGATGAGGTAATATGAACAAAAATATTATACTGTAATAATGACATTGCCGCGCGGCGTTTCTCGTATGTCTTGGATGTTATGTTAAATAAATAAATAATAAATATATGGGTTACAGAAAGGATCGTCCATCCCCAAAGTGAGTAAAAAAAAACATGATTAAATGCAAATATTAATCTTGCATACAAAATAATAAAATTATCAAATAAAATAATATATGGGACATTTACACACATGCCTGTCCTTCCCTGTAGCCTATCTTATAAATTCCCCTTTTCTGTGTATAAGTAAATAAATAAATACACAATTACACACACGATCGATGGTCCCCAAGGTCAACTTAATACTTGTGTTATGGGGTGACACAACTGGTAAATATACTACATATATAATTTTAAATATGAAATGAAAAGTATTCTGCAATTTAAAATTTACAGAAAGGGCACATAGCTCAGCATTGCCGCATGTCATGACTAGGACTAAATACATACTTAAATACAAATATACACCCAGGCTCGAATACCAACAAATTGCTTATAGAAAATGTAGAATCGACCCGCGAAGCTGAAGGTCACTACCCACCGTGCCAACGGGCTATATAAGTTTTTTTTTAATCATAAGCAATATGTAGTAGGAAAGTACAGCAGGAGCGTTAGCGGACCCAAAATTAAGGATTTTGATGTTTGAATAAATTCGGAATACTGTATTAATTCGCACTCGCTTAAAGTACATATTTTTCGCGATGAATCTGCATTATTCAAATTATTACGGATATGCAAAATACCAGCTTGAGTAGACGAGTTCGATACGCGAGCGATAAGAAACTTGTTGCCGAAATTGTATCGCCAGACACCTTACATGAACATATGAGTATATAACAAGTTCATTCTATCTACATTAATATTAACAATGCGAAAGTCTGTCTGTCTGTTAAGTGTTCACAGCTTATCTATACATGAAGCTAGTATAGAAGACTAATATATAGGGTATAGAAAAAAAAGGACAAAAAGGTATAAGAGGGGAAACCAAGTAGAGAATTGCGCTGTGCAGCAGTGAGCTATGATAGCATGATGAGGCGATTTTGAGATGGGGTTTATGAATTTATCACGCGCTTTTCGGTGACAACGGAAAACTAGAGGAAACCTGTATATCTCTTGAGAATACTAGGGATGTGTGTAACCTACCAACCCACATTACAGCAGCGTGGTAGGTCTTAGCTCTAATGCTTCTCTCTAAAAATGGAGAGAGGAGGTCTATGCCCAGCAGATAGTAACAGACCGTTACTTTACTTTACCCTAAAGATAAGAAAATGAGGATATCCCTATTGGGGATTACGACCTTTATAAACATGGTGGGTGTCCGTATCCGTATCCGTATGAAAATACGGATAGTCGACTATACATTTAACACTATATATATTTTCTATTTACTGTATCGCGGATTATAGCAAAATAATGTTATTATTACTTTTGTATTATGGATCTCCGCAAAGTAACGCCTAATTCTATAAATTATTTATAGTGAGCCACCTTTTCTTCGAACAGACAAGATTCTAGCCAGCCTTATAGTAAATCACAAAAAATACTACAAATACACGAGCAAAAGAACAGTCAAATGTGATTAGTTTATAGCCTACTTAATTTTTATACTGCTCTCGCTCGTAAATTTAATCAAACAACGCTGTACGTTCAAAGTTCTTTTTTCCGCAAAATACGCGAATTGCCGACAATGAAACCAATTAGCGAATGCGAAAGTGTTTAAAGTTCAGAAATATCCTAATTCGTTGTACAAACCGACTGTTGAAAGAAATAATGTTATAGCGTATTGGATTAGGACAGGGATCGGCAACATGTGGTTCGCGAGCCGCACGTGGTGGCACAAAATAATTATTAAAATTAAGAATGCTAGAATATTATTTATGGTACATAAAATAAATAAATAAATTTATTTATTATATAAACTTTTATGCACGCGCACACATTACACAAACACTAACACATACATAGACACGTGTACTCTCAAACAACTTCACCCAAACAGACACTAACGGAAATTTATTGTACTAATGGAAGGAACTACCTTCTGTAAAACAGGGTTTGCCTAGTACAGGAGGTAGTGTAAATCTGTAAAAAAATGCTAAATTAAGGTGTCTAATATTTATTTTAACTATTTTATTTTTATTATTATTATTTTATTATTTGTGATAAAAATATGTTTATATTTTTATTGGAATTGATATTACTTCTTCGATTCATTGTTCTAAATCAGAAATTTAATACGTAAATAGAATATAATTGCTATATAATAAAATAAAAATAATGGCTCATTAAAATCTGTACTTTTTCAATTGACACATATCTTTCATTGATTTATTGTTTTAGAAGATTGCCGACCACTGGATTAGGGCAATGTTGAAAGTGTAGGCACAGCATCAAACAGGGTTTTGATTATATGGTTATTGCGTAAACATATGAATTGATTAAACACAGATACAATGTAACGATCATGGTATTGTATCGCATAGAGATTTCGAAAAATCGATATTCATAATATGAGGCCATAGTTTGTTAATCCTTCTTTTTTTTTAATTAATTATTATTTTTTTAAACATTTGTTAAGTTGTAAACTTAACAAATATTAAACTGAAACTAGTGACAACATTAGCAAATTATACCTGGGATTAAAGCCTCGTTTGTTGTTTTCGAATGGAACACTTGAATCTCAGGGTGAGATGAGTGGAGAATGTGAGAGCGAATCGCGCTCACTCTCCAGCGATTAACTCGGCTTTCAACGATGCTTCCATTCTCACCAGCATTTTATGGCTATTCATAAAAACTAGAATTAAAGCAAAATAATTCCACCAGTTTTCCAACTAGATTATCATTTACTAATAAAAATTTACGAATTAAAAACCTCTTTTGACTTTATACTTGTGTTTGAAGTCTTCTTTCTGCTTTTGCGTATTAATTAAGTTAAAAGTTAATATTTAACTTATTTGCTATTATTATATTATCTTCATAAGCATTTTACTATTATAATTTTAAAAATATCAGACACCATTTACTTTATACTAGTTAATTAGCCTACAACAAATTCATACAAAAATTAAATTGACAAGAGAAAAAAGTTAAAATGAAGTTACGCTATCAATTTTTTTATAACATTATTTGTTTAAATGTTGCAGCCGAATTCAAAAGTGAATATTATAGATTGTCATCTAGTTTGCTATTTTACATAATTATAAGAATGAGGAAACATTTTATTATTGCGTGACCTCTTAAAATCCATATGAAAATTTGGCAAACACGACATTTTATATCTTTGTTTTGTATAATGTTAAATTACAATATTCTGGCTTATATACGAGGACATAAATCATAAAGGATTATGAACAAATGAATAGTTTTTTGTTTACCTTAGCGATGGAAACATTTCAACAACATAAAAAAATACTGGCCACACTTCAAGGACTATTTTTCTTGACACATCTCATTTTATTAAGCTATGAAACAATTTTAATAAGAAATATGTGCAGTTCGCTTTACACTGAGTTGGTGTTTTAATCAACTTTTAAGACACCTCGGTAAAAAATGAGGGTGGTCTATTCTACTCAGCCGGATAACACACGACAGGTCAACTTAACTTAGTCGCTTTTAACGACACCTCAGTAAGACATGAGGATCATCATTTCCACTCAGCCCTATACTACACGGCGCGTGATTGATTTTTTTACTCCTATTATGTAAAATTGTCATTTTATCTGTTATCATAACCTTATGATGAGTTTTAGTAAGTCAAAAGAGGTATAACTAAATCAGATATAATAGTGTTAGGAATGAAAGTTGGCAACACTATAATCGCGTGACCGATAGCAAGGAGGAAGGAGACTTGCCTTTGGAGGGAAAATTAGTTATAAAATATGGTGTTCGCCATATTGAAGTCAGTCTTGTTACTTGTAGCAATACTCGACTCTTACGGTTATTAGCTTACGCTTACGCGGCTAGACCGTTCTGTTGGAGTTTCATTGTAAACGAAACTTGTACGAATATTGTAGATCGTGTTATAACCTGCCTTGGTTAAACAAGGAGGTGTAATTATTACTGTGTCGTTCTAATATTGTTAGGGTAGAACCGCGTCTACCTACCTAAATTAAGTGTTATTTGTTATTAGAATCTACCCTCATATTCGTGTGATTAATATAGTGGTGTTTGTTGTTCGGAGAGATCCGCACCTACCCACCCACATTACGATCTGTGATATTAAAATCTAACCTCGAGTAGTTAATATTCGTGATAAGAGTAATCACTGAGTTTCTTGCCAGTTCTTCTCAATGCATAGTAGCGTTCCGAACTGGTGGTAGAATCGTCCTGGCATAATAATTCCAAATTATATGAAACATAACCTGTCAATACATGTTTGGCCTGTTTATGATACGTACGTTAGTCTTTGTTGACTATGTGAGAAGGCTGAATATTTAAGTGAAATTCCTGACATTTCTAATAATAGATTAAATAAATCTAAAACAAAATATTATGACGGATAATTTAGCTTCTCTTTTAAAGACATCGAATTTCGATAGGTTGAACCATGGACAAGTGCATGGAAAAGTATAAGAGTGCCAGATATATCGATTCTGAAGTTACTTTAGCTGAACAGGAAATAAAATTATATAGTTGATCACAGTACCTACAAAAATTTTAATTCAAAATATTCATTATTGAAGTAAATTTATAAACAAGTGCGTTCGAATCGCCAACTGTACTGCTGGTTCGGAAAGCTGTTCTTGCCAAGAAGAGCCAGGAAGAAACTCGGCGGTTGCTCTTATCAAAATCATTCTTATAACATTTAGTTATTACTAGTTTGTACAGTGTCGAAGAATAGCTCTGTCTACGCATTCTTATTATAATTAATAAATGATCACTTGTTATTTACTAATGAAAACAAGTTACCTGTTTTGTTATGTATAATATTGATTTCTTAATAACTACTGACTGTTTTATATATATCAGTGAGCAGATAATTCTGGGGATAAAAGAATTTACTGCGGTATTTCACCCATTTCGCAAAACACCTGTAACACGTGCAATTTTATATTCTGCACCCGAATGTAGGCTATTTTAGGATCGCTCTTATAAACAATGCTCAAAATAAAACCACTTCAGTTGTCCAAGGTTTCTGGGTGGGCGGAATTGTTTGTGGGTAATCTTAAGTAAAAAAGTAAAGTAAAGTAGCGACCTGTTACAATCCCACTGCTGGGAATAGGCCTCCTCTCTCCGTTTCTGGAGATAAGGATTGGTAGGTTACACGTATCTCTAAAATTCTCCAGAGATATGCAGGTTTCCTCACGATGTTTTCCTTCACCGAAAAGCGTGTGATAAATTGCAATTATCAATTAGATATATGAGTTTTAATTGAAAACCTCATTGGTGCCTGCCCGGGTTTGAACTCGTGTTCTCATCGAAATAGTCGCACGGTCTAACCGCTGGGCTATCGCAGCTCAATCTTATGTAATTGATGTAAAATAAAATGGGTTAAGTTAATATGAGATATTGATACTTAAGAAAGGAACTGAAAATTTGTGTTTGCAAGAAAATAAATGATGGAGGTTGAACTATATTGTGTTTCCTGGAAGAGATTGCTACTTAGCAATAAGGTCGCCCATTGTACGTCTAAATCATCTATAAAAAAATGTTTTTATGTTCAACATCTCATTTCATTGTATGACTTTTCATTGGACATTTCATTGGACTATGGTGTAATATAATAAGGTATAAACAATAAAGTATATTCTATTCTATATATACATACATTATTACTACCTACTTGGACGATGCGGCGCATAACGATTTTGTCGTCGATTTTGGCCTATATTCTGATGATGCTTCGGTAACGATTCTAAACGAGCATAGAGATTGTCGTAATGAATGTGTGTAGTGTGTTGTAGGTGGTGACGTTTTGTGATACGTGTTGTAACTAATCCTGTATGTATAAGGTGAACGGTTTCTGCTTCCTACATTTAGCATTACATACAGCTCCTTAAAACACGCGGATTATAGCGGAATAGATCTATCAAAGCTTTTTTTAACAAAAAATTGTCCTGGTGGCATTGATCAAATGACCTACATTATTTAATCTTTCATAAAATATTCGTGTTTAAGTTATTTATATGATATATTTATTGAATGAGGCGTTACTTCGCCAAGTTCTATAATACAATATTAATAATAATATTATTATGCTGTAACCGGTGATTAGAGAAAATCTATGTATATTACCCGGTAATAAATAATGCACATCGATGTTTAGAAGCCGGCCAGTTCGGTTTCGTAGAGCGCTGTCACTGTCACTCAGTATGTGAGGTTTCACACGGGATCGTCAGTCTGCGCGACAGAGACAATGCTCTATGAAGCAGAATATAGCTTCTCTGTCTAAGCCTCGATATGCATTATTTATTGCCGGGCACTAAAATGTTAAATGAATTATATCTTCATAATACCCTTCGTTTTATTTGATATCCTGAATCTTTCGACTACTTGATTTTTAGTTCGGTGGAGTAATTTACCACCAATTCCGTTTACATATCCTCGTGGTGAATAAAGTAACGAATAGTAACAGTACTATCGCGCTTCTGGGCATAGATCTCTCTCTCTTTTAAGAGAGAACGGTTGCAGCTAAAACCTAGCTAAAAAGTTCGCTACAGCATGTCATTTTAAACATAATAGTAGTTACAGAGTTAACTCTGTCACAATAACTACTATTATGTTTAAAATTTCAATTCGGGAAAAAATTTGTGACTCACAGATTTCCACGTTGGATCAGCTAGTATATATAGGATTTAAAAAATTGGATATTTTAACACCAAAATTAAACCAAGTAATGACCATCATGTAATATTAAATTAGGTTATTTTATGCTACTCGATTCAAAGGCTTCGAGATACACTTTAATCAATGTGTGCGATATAGTATAACGACTAATTGTATTGCTTCCTCAGATAGCACAGCATAAATTTTGTTGATTTTCACTCGTCTTAGCAATTCGCGTTTACGAAAATAATACAAAAAACTGTTAAACACGTGTGCTAAAATTATTTCCACATTCAAGCCGTTACCCGCTGCTATTAACTTCCTTATTACTCTCCGAGAATATAAAACTACAATAATAAAATTTCTGTTTTATTTCTTGATAATACCTAAGTGTTCCTATTTTTAAGTGTGTTGGTTTATTTTTCTTAACAATTATTTTTAAATTTACATGATGATTTTAGACGGAATATATATATATATATGACATGATATTAGTTTAGTAATATTATTGTTGTCGTGTGGTATCCGGCTGAGTAGAATAGACCACCCTCATTTCTTACCAATGTATCGTAAAAGGGGACTAAGGTAAGCTGACCCGCTGTGTGATATCCGGCTGAGTAGAATAGACCCCCCTCATTTCTTGCCGAGGTATCCTAAAAGGCGATTAAGGTAAGTTGACGTCAGGCAGGCGCCCGGTCGTAAAATATCTAGCCCAAATGATGTGACAACATGTAACATGTTGTGCCGACCCCACTTGGAGTGGGATAAGGGCAGGAGAATAATGATAATGATATTATTTAAGTACATCCATAAAAATAAATAACTTAAAAGAAAAAAATAAATAAACGAAATTCGACTATATTCGATTCTGACATACTTTTGAGTATTCAAGTGTACTCAAATTCAAATTCAAAATTCTTTATACAAGTAGACTCTTTTGAACGCTTAAATGTTATTAAAGAAGTTATCACTGATAAGGGTAATCGTTAAATAAAAATACAATTCGATAGATTGATTACGTGTTAATCGTTGCAGTCTGGTGCGTAACTCATTGCAGTTAAAATATATCACTATCACTCATTCTTCAAATGTATATTACGCTTTATATAGTTGCATCGTTTTAAGATAATTTCTAAATTGTTTACCAAGTTTACTGTTAAGTAAATATCCTGTCGTATATTAGTGAAGTGAATGAATATCTTTAAGCGTAGGAGTGGTGTTTAGACCATGTGATCCGCTGGCATACTTGGCTAAGGTTGTGTTTAGTTTGGCAGAGTGTTCGATAGATTGAAGTGCGCTTTATCAGGAGTCTAATCCAGGATGTTTAAGCGTCAAACTATTATGATGTGCAGATGTTTTGTGGTAATGAAACTGATTTTTTTTAACTGACTACATTCTTTTAGATATCGAAGGCACCGCCCAGGTTGTGATATGCGGAGAGTAGAGTGTAGAAGCTTTATTAGCGTCGGGAACGTTGCTTTAAGTGTGCCTCCTGTTACGCCGAACCATGACTTAGGGTGTCGTGTCATGGAGGGCTATAAAAGTCCTTTGGTCTAATAGAATATACTCAGTTGAAAAATTTATATTATTATTGTGTCCTAACGCAAACGTAATATCGTTAGATATATTCAAAGCGTATCGTGTCCGTTTATACAATTAAATCAACGGGTTGGAGCTCAGATCTACCACGGTGTTCTGATACAGAATGAATGATTACCTATATCTCTAGAATTTTCTAGAGATATTTAGGTTTTCTCACGATATTTTCATTCACCGAAAATATTGCTAATATATTGTAGATATCAATGAGGTACACAAGTTTTAACAAAAAAAAACTCATTGGTGCGACCCGGGGTTTGAATTGGTGCAACCGTCGTGATCGCATGAGCTCACTCTTGGACTTTCACACCTTGCTTTTTAGAAGTACTTGATTATCTTGATATATAAATAACTAAAACATAATATATTTTTATTTCTAGAGTGAGTATTACACTGACATAATAAAGAAGCGATAAAACTACTGACATACTCGTAAACTCTTTACAAAACGACTTGTCGTGGTATATATGCTGCTAAATACCATTCTATTATAAGAGAGGTTGTGGTTAGTACCGTGTATTATTGGGCTGTGAGACCTTGTTTGTGCTCGAATAATAAAAGATATGAATGAAATAATTCGGCATGGCTTGGGACAATTATTCTCTGTATTTTTATCGATGCCTGCAGTTTCGTTCGCGTCAATTCAAGGCATAACATACTTTCATGAACTATGAGTTTTAAACTTTAATTTTTTTCAATTTAACTCAGAATAGGTCTTTTCAAGTCAAATAGGTCTTTTCAATTTAACTCAGAATAGGTCTTAGTTGTCAATATTTCAAACTTTTTTTTTAAACAATAAGGCGCATGGCTACCATCTCGCCTGATGGAAAGCGAAACATGCAGCCTAAGGTGGACTGCGCTTGCCAATTAAGTGCCTATTCACTCTTCTTTTGAAGCAATGCAAATCGTAGGAGTCCGGGAAGATAGATACAGAAAGGAACTTCCATATTAGTTAGACAATGAAGTTGACTGAAACTTAATGTACGAAGCTGGAAGGACTTTTATCACAATCATTTGTATCATATATATAGTGTAATATGCTTTGTATATAAGCATATTTCTTACACAAAATATAAACATCTGTGTAGTTAAGTATATAGGCTTTAATTTTATAGAATTTGGTCAACATTACTTCAGCTGATTATTCATCTAAGTTTAACAAACAGTTCGACTTTCGCATTTACAATGTTAGCATAGATTTTTCAGAATATTTCAAAACGTCTACTGATAGATTGCACCGATTTAAATCTTTCGTGACCCGATTTCACGAAGTGTCAGCGATTTCGCAAATATATTTTGAAAGTTGCGTAAAGTGCTCGATTTAAAAGAAATATTTTGATCTCTCTTCATTTCACAGTCGTATGTAAGTGTGTATATAAGTCATCATTCTACTGTCCTTCTCTCACCCAAGGTGGGGGTGTCACAACATGTTTTTCTCATCCATCCAGTGTTTCCTATCATTCATAAACTCTGACACTACTCGTTTTGTATGCATGTCATTTCCACAATTCCATCTCTTTTTATACCTCCCTCTACTCAACATTCATGTGTAACACTCTCTTGGTCACAAGATTTTGTCGTCTTACTTTTAAATCAAATGTCAAAAAACACCTCATTGATAATCTGTAACAAATAATAATCTTCTTTTTTTTAAATCCCTATGTGTATCCCTATATCTTTTTTTTCTGTTTAGTATGTCATCTTTTTATCTTCATTTGGTAAAGTTTAAATTTTACAATTCCCTTACCATCACATATAATCATGTATTATTTTATTTTTATCCACGCCACATTTTTAGCCACGTCGCTACACCTCATCGACTTTCATTTCTGTAAATATTTACGCCTATCATCACTTTTCTTCTTCTGTTTGTTTGCTTACCGCACCTATAAATTTTCTGTTTGATCCTAAGGTTGACTGGTAGAGAACGCTTAATTTAGTGTTAAGTCCGCTTTTTGTGCTTATATCTTAGCTAGCTATACCAACGACGGCTTCGCCCGCGTGGAATTCACTGATTTACGAAACTTTCCCGAACTTTGAACACAAAAGTAGTTATTGTGAGTTAACTGTGAGAGATAGAGACGTACTATCCCGGACTTTTTTGTCGTATTTTTATATACCTACAATTCTCTTATACATTACTTTAACGTATAGCGTATAACGTATAACTTTAGCGCTGGTTCACGCAGCGCACGCGACTAAATCTCCCAGCAAGCAAGTTTTTTAACAACTGCGCGATCTCTTCAACACAATTTACATAATACCGATATGTCTATTTACCTAAACCATCCGGAAATATCTTTTGGTGAAAACCGTACAAAAATCCGTTCAGTAGATTTAGCATATAGCACTTTTTCTTTAAACTTGCTTGCTGGGAGCTTCAGTCCCGTGCGCTGCGTAAACCAGCAGAGTTACGCTAAAGTATACTAGAGAATTGTAGATCTTTAAAAATATTACAAAAAAGTTCGCGATAGCATGTTTCTGTATATCACGGTTAACGAACAATAACTACTTTTATGTTCAGAATTTCGAAAATTCGGGAAAAGTTTTGTAAGTCACTACATTCAACGCGGGCGAAGCCGCTGGCACAGCTAGTAGTATATAAAAAAATGTTTTTGATTAATTTGATTTCATTTCGAATGTGTATTCATAAATAAGATTACGAATAACTACGTCTCTGCTATAACCTTTATAAGTATAACTCATGACTTCGTTGCGTTGATTCAAATGTTAAAATATCGTCAAATATAGTTTTATCTATTTCCGAAAAAACAGATTTTTTTGTAGCATAGTATTTGCCTGATTAGCTGTAACTATATCAAATATAAATGCGATCATTTATCCGTGCGTGTATAATGCTTTCACGGCTAAAGCGATGTTGATGAAAGTACAAGTATATATATTTAGTAGTTTGTATTTGAATCCACAACGAGGAAAGAGTCAAGTAGTCTTATCATTTGACCGTCAAGCTTTATTTACATAATACTTGTAGAATAAAACTGTAACGTAATTTCTCAGCTACCGCTCGCCGAGTCGCCTTCACATATCAATTTCCAATTCTAATTCCTTATCGACATTGGCCTTGAATCTTGTATAATGTTACGTTAAACCTCATTTTCTAGTCAATATTTATATATACAATGGCGTCAAAATATGAGCAACGTACAAATATTTGTCAGTCTGTGTAAATACCGGGTATATATTCGGCTTGTTTGTATATATTTTGTGCAGTATTGCCTGTCGAACTTTTCATGTTTACATAGCGTTTCATTCATATTTCTATTATTTAAGTGTGACCGCACAATCGATAGATTGCTGATCACGTAGGAATGGACGGACAAATGGTAAATATAAACATACATATATTATTTAAGTAATAATAAAATTAATTTGCTATAATTCGTGATACAGTAAATAGAAAATATATATAGTGTTAAATGTATAGTGGACTATCCGTTTTTTATACCCGATACATGCAGGATTCGTAAAAACACATGCACAAACCTCCACCACTTCCACCACAATACACAAGCACTACACACGTTCACTATCACAAACTCAACAATCGTTTTGCCCCGCAACCGAAGCATCATCAGGAGATAGACTCCACAACAATAATAAATAAAAAAACGGATAGTCCACTATACATTTAACAATATATATATTTTTTCTATTTACTGTATCGCGGATTATAGCAAAATAATTTTATTATAACTTTTGTATTATGGATCTCCGCAGAGTAACGCCTAATTCTATAAATTATACATATATTATTTCAAATAAATACACCGAGACTAGAAGAACAACATTTTTTTTGAAAATGTCGGCCCTCGGTGGAAATCGAACCCGTCACCCGCGGAGCTGAATGTAGGGTTATTGCAACCTGCGTCAATAGGCCAGTAATTTTTAAGAAAGAATCTTTATTGGTGACCTACCAGTACTTTCCAGAGCATATTACTCAAATTTTAAATTAATAAGTAATAGTTGTTGGTTAAGCCTAGTTTATGTATGATACCAGTTTATATAATCATTTTGTTTTTCTTTTTAGCTAATGTACATAATCCATGTTTTTAAAACTGTCTGTTTAGTTCTTTGATTTCTACTTCGCTTCTTGTTAACCAGAGAGCTTCCAATCTGTAATCTACCAATCCGCGTTGGAGCAGCGGAGAGAGGAGGCCCGGCAGTGGCATATAACCAGGCTGTTACTTTACTTTAATGAATTACTGTATTTAAAATAAATATGATTTGATTTGATAGATCCCAATCTCCTCACAAATTCGTGTAAATATTAAAATACAAGTAGCAACAGTAGTATAAGTCAAATGCAGGACGGTTAAATGGCGATGTGCAGTTTGATAACCTCAATATAACCTCGTACATTCCGTTTGTAAAAGCACGAGATGTAAGATGTATAATAGAAGAGATGTTAAGAATAAAGTCTTATATCCAACGAGTGGGAAAAAATGCTTATTTAATTTTCATATTTGCATGTTCACTCCAGTATTTTTTAACTGCTATATTAAAAACTTTAATATGGTATAAACAAAGAACATGAATAAAAAAAAGATATTACAATTTCGCGTGAATCATAAAGAAAGAAGTAGTGGCACTTTGGGATTATTTTATTCTATACTACTTATGCCAGCAGCTTTGTTCGCGTGGAAGACTAAAAAAATTTCCCGAATTGAAATTTGGAAATAAAAGTAGTTATTGTGATTTAACCATAAGAGATAGAAACATGATGACTGGGACTTTTGTGTGGTATTTTTGTAGATCTTGAATTCTCTAGTACATTACTTTGCTGTATATCTGCTGATTTACGCGACATACACGAATAAAGCTCCCAGCAGTCGAGTTTTTTTACAACCACGCAACAACTTCTTTATAACCGCGAATTTCAACACAAACTCATAAATCGGTAATATACTAGTAACCTAAACCTTTCGGGAGAATTGCACTACCGTTTACTAAAAACCGTTCGACTTTTTTTTTTTTTCATCACATACAGATGGACAGCTTTTGGGTACTTTGTTTTTTAATATAAATATAGATGTAACACCGTTCATCATCATCCTCCTGCCCTTATCCCACTGTTAGTGGGGTCGGCACAACATGTTACAAACATGTTGTCACATGATTTGGCTACGTATATTATGACCGGCCGCCTGTCTGACGTCAACTTACCTTGATCGTATTTTACGACCCCTCAGTAAGAAAGAGGGTGGTCTATTTTACTCAACCGGATATCACACGGTGTGTCAATTTACCTTAGTTGCCTTTTACGACACCTCGGTAAGAAATGAGGGTGGTCTATTCTACTCAACCGGATACCACACGGTGGAGATGTAACACCTTTGTATAAGCTTTAATTAAGCCAAATGTTACACAGCCAGTAGATTAGTTTTAAAAGCGTAACAGACTGATAGACTGTCAGACATACTTTTGCATTTATAATGTTACGAGTGTTAAGGATATGAACGATGAAATGAAATGAAGTGATATATAAAAGTATATTTCTGCATTTAAAAAATTATAACTACGTATGTGAAGGCGGAATATTTCAATAAAATTTGATCCACTTTCCGGGGTCCGATTGAGTTGAAATTTTACATACTGGTCCAGTCCCAATAACAATGCATGTTTATGATAAGCATGATCTGATGCTGCTGCCAAGATTGTCTCCAGATGTGGGAACTCCTCAACGTTTATAGTAGGGACATGTAATTTTGTCAAAAGCTTTTGTCAAAAGATTTTTTTAATTAACTTGCTTTGCTTATAGCGTAATAGTTTACTTATTATATTTATTCCTAGATTAATTTGAAAGGATTTGTTTGAGAAATTTATCTCTTTTACGAGGCTATGAAATTTGTTTCTTAAAGTAGCGGCCTGTTACAATCCCACTGCTGGGAATAGCCCCCTCACTCCGTTTCTGGAGAGAAGGGTTGGAGCTAAGACCTACCACGCTGCTCCAATGCAGATTGGTAGGTTACACATATGTCCAGAATTCTCTAGAGATATGCAGGTTTCCTCACGATGTTTTCCTTCACCGAAAAGCGTGTGATTAATTGCAATTATCAATTAGACACATGTTTTAATAGAAAAACTCATTGGTGCCTGACCGGGTTTGAACTCGTGTTCCCCTCAAAAGAGTCGCACGGTCTCACCGCTGGGCTATCACAGCTCATTTGTTTCTTACTTAGAGATTTATGTAAATGAAACACGTAACATTAATGCTCTGGCCATAAATGTCATTTTGAATAGACGGTACTGCGCGCTATCTAGCTCCAGTTTGTAGTGGACTATGTCCCTATCTGCATAGATATGCCACAAAAGCTAACGAGTCCGACAGTTTCGTGATAAAGGGGAATGAACGAACGTTCTAATGTCCTGCATCTAGACACGCGAAATTCCTAAAACCACATGTTAGCACTATTTAATGTGATAACATTTGATGGAATTTATTAACAACAACTATTACTTGGTCTTATTAAAATATAGATCATAATGAGTGGTGAGTGTGCTGTATTGTTGAATTAGGTACTAGAACAAATAAAGTTTTTCTGTTCTATTCTATTCAAGTTCTATTTACGATACGAGATGCTATTTATATTTACTAAATTGTTCTCTTCAGTCATTCATGTTTCGTCAAAAATATTGACGAGGGAATAAGATTCCCGTAATTTTATATATCAAATTCTTGTATCACAATTTCAGTTCCCATACTCCTCGGAAAAGGTTTGACTGATTTTTATGAAATTTTATATACATATTCAGTAGGTCTAAGAATAGGCTGCTATCTATTTTTCATACCCCTAAGTGATAAGGGTTTTCCACTCCTAACATTTCTTTTTTTATTTTAAGGCACTGTCTTGTTTTTTAATGAGAAAAACGTCAACTTCTCGTTGCTAAGAGAACGGAATGTGGAATGACTGAAGATATTTATCATATTTTGTTGGAGTGTGTCCGGAATGAAGCTGAAAGAACTGAACTTTTCGCTAAATTCAACCTCAATGTTGGAATTAGGAATAGCATGCTTGCTTTTACCTCATCACGACAAGCAAGAATGCCGTATAAATTAATTGGTATTGGGCTAAAACGTAGGCTGTAGAATCTTGTAAAGGGTCATGTTAAGGGTGACATGTTCATAAATGAACACTAGAAATTCCTTAGAAATAATTTATATAACAAAACAACGTTTGCCCGATCGGCTAGTGGACTACATATAAATTTAAAGTTTGTGTCGAAGATAATGGCAGAGAAAGACACGGAGGAACGAGCAAGAAAGGCCAAGAAATATACACTAGCTACGGTGAAGCAATGCCTTAGGTGGTTCTGCTGTAGCGGGTGGAGGGGGGGTTTTAGTCCGTGGGAGTTGAACACTCCCCCGTGGAAGAGTCCGTAGGAAGCCCATAAAGAATTTCCTCTCGTTTAGGAAAAAAAGAGAGTTCAGAGGCGTTGCTACCGAATGACTAGGCGAGGCAGTGCCTAAATTCAGGGGCGGACTAAGACTTACAAATTATAAATTTGACTAGTGCCGATTTGAAAATTTGTACTGTTTTAGTTAATAACTGACATGTAGTATTTGGTTTTTAATTTTATGTAGTCAACTATATTACGACGAATCTAGCGAAAAGTCTGGATCACGACAAATCTGGAGTATGTAGTCTGAACTTGACAAATGCGGAAGAAACGATTTTAAATGGTCTAGTAGGAGCCCTAGGTGACTTTTTACTCCAGGGTCTTCAGTTACCTACCTACGTCATTGGTTATAAAAAGGGTCGTAATGCTATATTCGTATATTCGCCATGTTGTAATGAATAAGAGTAACTCAATTATAAGGAATTATCAGATAGTTTTAATTGTTCATGAAAGTTATTGACGTACCAAGTACATTTAATGGTCGGCTCTAGTAAAGTCGAATTTTTTGAAAGTAACCTTTTAACTGACATTTAACAGTGAATGTAAATTATCTGCATACATACGATTAATTAGCACTTTAAAATACAAATAAAAACATAATTCAAGTTCGAAATTTTTTATAGTGGCCTACTTTTTGAGAAATCCAAATTGTGTATAATTAACATTGTTCCTTGACATGTTCGCCATGAGAAAAAGTTTTTTCTGTATTTCCATCAATCAGTTTGATCAAAGTCTGATTTATAATCTACTAGAGGTACCCTCTACTTCGCGTCAACTTAAGTATTAAAATATCCTCAATTATGTACTATATTGTTTTTTCCTATTGCCGGAGGAAAAACGGGATTTTGTTAATTCTATATGATAGCTTAAATTGTACTTGATTTCATTTAAATAGCCGTGAAATGATATTGACAGACAGGAAAATAGACTTTTGCATTTATAATACTAGTATTACATATTTCCAGTGGTTAAAAACGTCGCAAACAGATAGACAGAGACTATTCAAATCATTATTTATTTTAGTAAACTAATAAACAAGTGATTTTGAATTGCCAACTCTACTGCCGGTTTGGGAAGCTGCTTCTACCGAGAAGAACCAGAAAGAAGCAAAATTCTTTTCAAAATATCATTCATATTACTCTCAAACTATACTTGTATATTTAGTCATTTCTATCTCGTACTGGGTCGAAGAGTAACTATATCCATGCTTTTCATTTATGTAATAATATCAATAGTAGGCTTTCTGTATTAGCTTTCTTTTCATATTGTTTCTATACATATTATAAAACTAAATTCCAAAAAGCTGCTTGTATGTATGTGATCGATTTTCTCAAAATCTACCGAATGGATTTATGTACGGTTTTTACCAAAACAGAGTGAAATTCTTGAGTAAGGTTTAAGTTATTAGTAAATTACAGTTTATGTAAATTGAATAAGAAAACTTTGTGACGGTTTTTGATTTCAATGCGGGCGAAGCACAGCTAGCTGACACAGCTAGTTTAAAAAAAAGAAAAGAAAATAAAATAATGTAAAAATAATATTTTTTAATAGTACGGGACTAATATTTTTTTTATTTCATAATATAAGTATGATATAAACTAATTAAAACCAAACAATACGATATTGCAAGAGAAATAAGCGAGCTGCGAGTTTGCAAAATTAATCGATCGCCTGCGGAAACTCGAATCTGCGCAGGCGCAGTTGCAACGGTGAAAGGTCTCAGGAAATTTATAGCTGTCTGTAGATCATACGATAGCACAGTGGGCCCTTGTTTTGACACAAGACTTATACTCTATTGAATTTAATGCGTTTTCTGAATCTGCCCTTTATTCAAATCGATAGAAATGCGATATTAAAATCGATATCGTAAGTTTCAAGTAAGTATTTCTGAATTATTATACCTATGAACAGCTTGAAAGCGCCTATAACAGATCAAGTAAGGCTTGGCTTGCTTAATTCAATACTATGAATCGAATTGCTATAGGATCGCATGACAATTTTCGTCGTTGATGTTTCATCCATACTTAATAAGTAAGAATGAAACAACAATAATAAACAAAGTCCCCAAAAGCTGTCTATTACAGATAGACCGATGTGATCGATTTACTCAAAATCTACTTAACAAATTTTTGCAACTTTTTTTAACAAAAAGGCAGTCTAATTCTTCTGGATTATTTAGGTTAAAAGTGCATTTCGGTTTAATGTAAATTGTGTTGAAGAGGTCAGGCAGTTGTAGAAAAAACTCGCCTACTGCGAGCTTTATTCGCAAGAGCCACCTAAACCAGCGGAGATACACCAAAGTAACGTAGTAAAGTAAGTAAAGTAGCGGCCTGTTACAATCCCACTGCTGAGTATAGGCCTCTTCTCTCCGTTTCTGGAGAGAAGGGTTGGAGCTAAGACCTACCACGCTGCTCCAATGCGGTTTGGTAGGTTACACATATCTCCAGAATTCTCTAGAGATATGCAGGTTTTCTCACGATGTTTTCCTTCACCGAAAAGCGTGTGATAAATTGCAATTATCGTACATGGCACATGTAGTCGTGGGGGCCGCTTGTATCGCGATAAGTGTTTGGACTTCGAAAGACTTACAATGACAATGTTATTTGAGTAAAGTAAAGTAAAGTAGCGGCCTGTTACATCCCATCCCACTGCTGGGAATAGGCCTCCTCTCTCCGTTTCTGGAGAGAAGGGTTGGAGCTAAAACTTACCACGCTGCTCCAATGCGGATTGGTAGGTTACACATATCAACAGAATTCTCTAGAGATATGCAGGTTTCCTTCACCGACAAGCATGTGATAAACTGCAATTATCAATTAATAATAATAATAATAATAATCATCATTTATTCGGATATGGTGTTACAAACAGATACTTAAACTAATGATATACCTGTCTGTAACACCATACCGAATAGGTCACAGCTCAGCGTATGTCCTACCTAGGCGCTCATTTTCAGCAGTAACCCGAAATGGCAATGTATGGCATCAGTGTAACGGTATATATATATATGTGTGTATATTATATAAAATATTAAATAAATAACAGTGTACAATTTATATGATATAAAAGCTTTACGAAGATGTAATATATATATAACTAGCAAAGCCCCGCGGTTTCACCCGCGTCCATACAGATCTCGTGGTAGTGGAAAGTCTACGAAATCGGACTATAGATTTATTTTGTAGATTATTTAATGATATAAAATGGGTATCATTAGTATTCTTGGAATAAGACTTAACTCACCAAGTGCAGGCCCTGCTATAACGGTAGGTTAGGTTTGTTATGGCATTATTTGATTTCGATTTACATTCTTAAATTCGTAAAATCTTTTGATTGGGATGTCGGATTTTAATAATTTAAAAAGTATTTTACAGGTATTGAAACAGTTATTCATAAATATTCATTTAATGGGATAAGGATTAATACAGAGATATGAATAAAATGATTTGATTATTATCGGCACTTTTACCAACTTTTACGATGTAAAAAAGTAGTTATATTGGCATAACTATAATAGTTAGACATATGGTATCGCGGACTTTTTGTGGATATTGATACGTTCTATAATACTGTAGAACATTTTTTTGTTCTATCATCAATAGTTTCCGCAGCGCACGCGATGATAGATGTTTACGACTAAATTTTTACCAAGTTATTACAATTTTATTAGGGATGAAAATGACATATAGCCTATGTTGCTCAGTGAAAAAGCAGCTTTCCAATGGTGAAAGAATTTTTGAAATCGGTCCAGTAGTTTTTGCGTGAAAACGTAACAAACATACATACAAACAAACATACAAATCTTTCCTCTTTATAATATTAGTATAGATAATACGTGAATAATAATAATTATGTATAAGAGAATGTAATAATATGCCGCTTTATAGAATTGATGTCTCCACCGAAAAGTTTTGACATTCAATTTGTTTATTAATCATAAATGTTTTTAATTTATTTTTAAATGCAATTTTGGAACGTGAATCTCGAATGGGCGGAGGAATGTTATTCCAACATCGTGTGGCGGCATATTTAAAACTTCCCCTGAAGGCGGAAGTGGAGTGACGTGGAGTTTTAAGAATACTTCGTGAACCTCTTTGCAACTGTATATCATGGGTCCAATTCAATTTATCAAATTAGACACATGAGTTTTAATAGAAAAACTCATTGGTGCCTATCCGGGTCTGAACTCGTGTTCCCCTCGAAAGAGTCGCACGATCTCACCACTAGACTATCACAGCTAAATCAATGTTATTATAGATCACTCTAAATGCTACAGTTGATATCAACAGAGCAAACCTGTTAAGTTCCTACCTCTCCTTTAATTAAGATTTAATTTTCATTGAAATAGATAAAGTAACACAATTCTTGTAAAATTACTAAAGTAGTCGTGATTTGTAATGATATATTTACATACATTACCGCGACTTCGGTCTAAGTCAACTCAGTGTTAAACAAACGTAGTCGCAGGCAAAACTAGTATTAAATAATTTTAAAAAATAGTCACATTAGCTGTTAGTGATTATGCCTATCTGAGATAGAGTGAGGTTAATTTGCATGCGCTTCTCTCAAGTGTAAGAGTGCCCGTTAGTCGGTGCTAAACCTTGTTATGCGCTAATTGGCAACATTACTGCCTGAAGCAAAATTCAATTACTTGCACATTCTTGCGTGATATGATTTGTTTAAATATTTTGCCGTAATATCACATTTTCCTTAACCATACTCGTAATCTTTTGACGAAATATTTAAATCTACTAGGCTCATTAAGAGTGCTAATAGTTAATGGCAATGGATGAACATAAATAAAACACCATATAGGATTTTGATGAGAAACTCCTTCAATTTATTTTGCTTACTTCCATAGCATTATGTCTTATGGAATATTGCTGTGGGGTAAATGCGCGGATAGTGAAAAAATTTTCGTATTACAAAAAAGAGCCATACGTGGCATCTACAATTTAAGTCCGCGTGATTCCCTGCGAGAGAAGTTTAAGGAAACAGGTATTCTAACATTTGCTTCACAGTATATTTTAAATAACGTAATTTTTGTACATAAAAATATAAAGAATTATAAAACGATAGGTGATGTATATAATAGACAAAGTAGGAACCGACATAAGCTTGCGACTCCTGCTTTGCGGCTAGCAAAAGTACGTAAATCGTTTGTGGGTTTGGGTATAAGATTCTATAATAAAATTCCGAAATCAATTTTGGTCATGCCATTACAGCAGTTTAAAAACACTGTTAAAAAGAGGCTGATACAGAAAGCCTACTATACTGTTGAAGATTACTTAGATGATAAGGATGTGTGGATATAGGTGCACTTCTACCCTGTACAAGACAGTAATAAATAAATGTAACTAGTTCTAAGATTTATATTTTAAAAAAGAGCAACCGCCGAGTTTCTTGCTGGCTCTTCTCGGCAGGAACAGCTTTCCGAACCAGCAGTAAAGTTGACGATTCAAAAGCACTTGTTTACAAGTTTACTTGAATAAAGAATATTTTGATTTGATTTAGTCGAGTAATGGGAGGAAACCGTTTTACCTGCAGTCTGACAGTGTCACTGCAACGTTACCGTAATAATCCACAAGATGGCGCTGTAATGCATTTTTAAAGTGGCTTATAAAAACTACCTGAAGCTCGGTTTTTTTTGAAAATATAAAAAGCGGATTTTTGAAAAAAATAGAGTCAATCGCATTGGGTTGATGATACATGGGTTCGATCCCGGAAATTTTTATTTTGAAACTGCTCGTTACCAACTGATCTGTAGTGACTTTGAAAATGATTGCGTAATTAACCTTTCTATTATAAAATATTGTCGATATTGCGACATCTATTAAGCTTTTGGATAAGACTCGCTTTAATTTTTCCTGCTCGCTCAGAGATGATGATTGCGGCGACCTGAAAAGTGCTTCTTGGAGAGTTTCATTCCCCCCTGACGGATGAATGTCTTTCTGGTGTAGTGAAAACCCGCTCTAACTGTATCAGTGTTACCATAGTACGGAATTAAATTTCCTTCCATAATGTCATAACAACAATAATAAAAAGCTGCAATGCTGTAATAGATTGACTTAAAGCACATGATTATTAGCACATATTTTGTTCATAAGTAGTTCTCAGTAGTTATCTGATAAGCATTTATCATATTCTGCTCATATTTTTTTTTTTATATTTAATTTAATTGCTAAGCCCGATAATATATGAATAGAAGGTTGTTATTAAAAAAGGTTTTACTGTTTACGTAATGTCATTAAAGTATAATTAGCACACTAACCTAATTATGCTAATTAAGACATTTTTACAGTCCCGCGATAAGATAATTCGGGAATGTACGCTCGTGAATGATTTATTGCCCAATTTGAAAGACGTGGTTGTTAAGAGGAAAATTATTACTAAAACTAGCTACAGCTTCCGACTTAATACTTACTACCGACTTATACTACCTCGAAACACGACAATCTTTTCGCTCCCAAAACCGAAACACATCCTCAGGAGATGAGAAATTCGCAATGCAATTTAGAATGACATATTTTCTACTTGCTTCACGCGAATTTATAGCAAAATAATATTATTACTTTTGTGTTTGTTTAAGATACACAAAAACAAAATTCCAACTGACAATTTCGTTTAATCTGCATTCACGTGGCGTTCGTGCAAAAATAGCTAGATAACATCCCATTGTAAGCCCAAAAAATATTCCAAGATCCATATAAATGCGGAAGATACGTGACACGGTGTGACTAGCGAGTCTAGCTCTTGTTTTTATGTAATTAAAATTGAAAATACTGTATCCTTGGTGAGTATATGAGATGAGTTTCGTGGCGTCCTCTCATGACCGTTACATTCAGGTGTCACGTCAACCGCTGGTTATGTTGACAGGTGCGCATATATTAACTTGGACATGTAAAAGGAGAATAGGTATTGAAAATGTATACGTATTGAATACTATATATATTCCACACCAATGGTACTCGCGTTCGCGCCAACATAAGCGTTTAAGTACCTTGAAAAGTGCAATACGTGTTTTTTACCCTGTTCTCGAAAGAGAAAGGGGTTTTTTTATCTAATACTAGCTACTAATGATGACTAGCTGTACTCGCTCGCGCGAAAATCCCGGCCCTGCTGAAATTCCACGACTAAAAGTATTTATTATATATGATGATCCACATCTCCTCTATCTTCCAGTGAAAAGAACATCAAAATAAGTTAAGTCGTTTCGAAGACTTAACTATGAACCTAAACAGCCCTCAAGAACTACACTATCTTTTTTATTGTAGTTCTTGATAGACAGACAGCTTTTAGGGACTTTGTTTTATATATAGATTTTTCTCCGGTGTATAAGATTTAATTGTTAAATTTTAATTATATTAATTAAGAGGATTAGCCATGAAAGCGTAACAGACAAATAGATAGACAACTTTCGCATTCCGAATAGTTAGTATATGAATTTTATGTTCCTGTTACACATACGGGTCACATCGCAATAAAATCAATTTTTTTAAGTTTATGTTACATTCGCTTCATTCCCGAATACAGCAGTCGTTAGTTTCTTTTTCTACCCACGATTGAACTGCAATTCCATCGATTATTAAATATTAATATAATCAAGAGGACTTATTTTAGCACAAAGAATCAGCTTAGCGATTCAATGCGAAAACGCTGATAGCATTTTTGGAACTGCGTGCGCATGATTTATATACTATTAGAGTTTAGATAATTTAGGATAAGTATAACTTGTAAATAAACTAATTGCATACATGTGTTTAATATGTGTTAAGTGTAAGGTATAAGCTTATATGCAAAGCATATTATAGAATTGAAGACTGTATCGTCCCTTATTTAATCTATATCTATACTTTAATATATATAGCTGAAGAGTTTATTTGTTTGATTGATTGTTTGAACGCTTGTACGATTTGGAAAATTCTTTGATAGTCCATTTATCGAGGAAGGCTATAGACCATATAACATCACGCGAAGATGAATAGGAGAGGAGCAGCGTTAAAAAATATTGCGAAAATGGCATAATTTAAAGCTTTCCTTGCGCGCGTTAAGTAAACGGTGAAAGTTATTGAATAATCATGTATTACAAAATTGTTCCTCTCTAAAAGTTCTAAATAAAAGTCCGAGACAGCATATGTCTAGCCTTTAAGGTTAATCCACTTTAACCATAATTAATATAAGTATTACGGTTTACTCAAATAATTAGACTGCAGTACATGCGAACGAAGTTGCGTTTAAAAGCTAGTATAAAATAAAGTCCCCAAAGCTGTCTGTCTGTATGTGGTCGATTTATGTACGGTTTTTACTAAAAGATAGTACAATTTTTGGAGGTCTAGGTTTTTTGGAACATTAAGGTTTTATGTAAATTGACTGAAATACATATGTGTGGTGTCACGCGGGCGTTGCCGCGGCAACAGCTTGTATTATTATGTATTTATTCGTTACATTCCGGTCAAGTAGATGTAAAGTGTTGAACAAAATAAGATAATCGTCGGCCCCATTGTGTAATAGCTAGCTAGGTGAGCGTTATCAGCTTATCGCAGTATCTAGAAGAGTTGATAGCTTATCATCCATCTAAGGCCTACTTAATCATATAATAGGGAAACTAGACCTAAATACGCTGTGAGACTGCATTCGACATTCAAAACTTTTGATATATATTTAAAACGTAACAACGTATCGTTAATAAGCTGTGATAGCCCAGCGGTGAGGCCGTGCGACTCTTTCAAGGGGAACACGAGTTCAAACCCGGGCAGGCACCAATGAGTTTTTCTATTAAAACTCATGTGTCTAATTGGTAATTGCAATTTATCACACGCTTTTCGGTGAAGGAAAAAATCGTGAGGAAACCTGCATATCTCAAGAGAATTCTGGAGATATGTGTAATCTACCAATCTGCATTGGAGCAGCGTGATAGGTCTTAGCTCCAACCCTTCTCTCCGGAAACGGAGAGAGGAGGCCTTTTCCCAGCAGTGGGATTGTAACAGGCCGACACGACAACAACAACAACGTATCCTTTACTATCCCACTGTTAGGCTAAAGTCTTTCGCTCTCCTTTTTTAGAGAGGAGGGTTGGAGTTTAGACCCACCATGCTACTCCAGTGCTAGATTACACATATTAAAGAAATTACTTTATTAGATTTGGTCTTTGAGCTTACGACGTGTTTTCGGTCTATTTCCTGAAAATGCTTTTGGGATAAGGCGAAACGATCGTTAAGATTGTCTTATTGAACGTGTGTATTATTGTTGTACGGGGGACGTAAATGCAATTTATTTATAAAAAAAAAATCACACGGTTGTCCATTCCCAAAGTAAGTGACTTAATGCTTTTTTTATACAGGAAAAAAAACCCCTAATGGGTACCGCCGCCTGACGGGGACAGGCGGCGGTTATGTCGGACTCACACCGACTAAAACGACCTGTGTGCTCCACAATACTGCCAATGACAAGGACAGGGTATCGTTGTAAATTACCCCCATCCCCGCCGACAGCAGCTCTGATCCCAGAGAACACCTCCTGAGGGTAGGGACCCCTCGAAAGAGAAGTCCCCCTCGGCTAACCGGTGCATCTGGCGCTCCAGATGCATCGGGGACCTCTAGGCCAGGCATCCGATATACCCCGTAACACCCGAAGTAACCAACTTTGGCATCGCAAGTAACTCAATGCTTGAGTTATATAGATGAGGGACAACTGGTAAAATTAACTATATAATAACTGGGAATCGAGTCCACGACTCGCGGAACTGAAGGCAGCGTCACCACCCACTGCGCCAATAGGCCAGTCGAATAATGTATATTGATAACATTATCAATATACCTAAATATACATATATTTAGGTACGAAATTGGATATAAAATAATATTACTAGCTGTACCCGCGGCTTCGTCCTCGTGAAATCAGTTTTTCACAAAAAAATTCCAGCATGAGACTCTTTATTTTATTCTGAAAAGATAACAGTCTCGCAAATAACGTAGTATTTTTTTTTGGTTGAAATTTGGAACATAAAAGTAGTTATTGTGAGTTAACCATAACAGATAGAGACATGCTATCGCGGACTTTTTTGCGCGGCGCTCGCAAGTAAAGCTCCCAGCAGTCGAGTTTTTTACCGGCGCGTGACCTCTTTAACAAAATTTACAGAAACCCATAATGTACTATTAACCTAAACCTTCCGCAAGAATTTAAAAATCTTGGAATAATAATCTTTAATAATAATAATAATCTTTGAATAAAAACCGTACAAAACTACGTTGAGTAGACTTTTTTAATAATATGTATAGATATATCCATAATAGCCAATAAAAGTAAAAGTAAAGTAACGACCTGTTACAATCCCACTGCTGGATATAGGCCTCCTCTCAACGTTTTTGCAAAGAAGGGTTGGAGCTAAGACCTACCACGCTGCTCTAATGCGGATTGGTAGGTTACACATATCTCCAGAATTCTCTAGAAATATGCAGGTTTCCTCACGATGTTTTCCTTCACCGAAAAGCGTGTGATAAATTGCAATTATCAATTAGACACATGAGTTTTAATAGAAAAACTCATTGGTGCCTGCCCGGATTTGAACTTGTGTTGCCCTTGAAAGAGTCGCACGGTCTCATCGCTGGGCTATCACAGCTAATAGGCAATAACCTCTCTAAATAAAAGAAATAAATGAAGGTAATAAAGAACAAAATGAATACGCGAAGCCGGATTTTTATTGAGATCACGAGACTTGGGAAATACGCCTAAAGAATTAAGATGCGAATGCGTCAGTGATGAGTCAATCTGACAGCAAGTAAATTATAGCGCTACCGTTACCGATTGGACTTTGTGTTCTGAATACATATAGAAATAAGACTTACCACGCTGCTCCAATGCGGACTGGTAGTTTACATGTATCCCTAGAATTCTCTAGAGATATGCTGTTTCCTCAAGATGTTTCCCTTCACGGAAAAGAGTGAGACGAATTGCAATTATCAATTTGACTCATAAGTTTTTAATAGAAAAACTCGTTGGTGCCTGCCCGAGCTCTAAATTTCTTTAGAGTATTTTAACATTGAATAATTAATTTTTGAGTATTTTAATAGAGGAAAACTCGGTTTTTTCATCTAACATAATAGCAAGATATAATTGAACCAAATTTCATGAATATTACTCTAGCGGATTCGCCGTGAAAGTTGACAAACAACCTATCGCATAATAGTTGGATGCCCATTATCTAGTATGTTTACGTCTTCTCAGTGTTCATATATAGCAATTTCAATAGAAATTCCAATCACACACTCAACTGCACTTAGCAGAATATGGTAACATTTTCTTTAAACATTACAGACAAGGTAAAGATTTAGTTGCATGCATCTTCTAAAGGATCCTAATTGCTGATGCTTAAGTCTGCATTCAGACAAGCCCATGAGTAAAGAATAAATAAATGTTTATTGCAGTGATTTGTCAAAAGAGTCCGTTTTAAATTCATATAAGTTTATTTGCACTTTTGTGGAATAAATGTTTCGAGTCCTAATCAGTAGTCCTAGTATTTACAGCCTCACAGGTTCCATCTTGGTCGGCAAAGATGAGGGAGATCGGCTTCAGATTCTCACCTCACTTAAACATGTATTCACTATTCAGAGTCAGATCGCCAACCCTTCACTACATGTTATCGTAAGCCTAGATTCGTTCTCGCAGAAGGTATTCTTGTATGACTTAAGGTGTTCCTAGTGAAGTAGATGAACCTTTATGCATTAAAATAACATTTTTCTAATCAAATGTTAAATGAGGTCATAGGGTTTCCATCAAATTTGTATTGTTTCAATAACACGCGTGGTATAATTATTGAAAAATTAGTTCAGCGACTTCTGTTGCAGATTAGATTTGTCGCGTGGCATCAGTTTGCCACCCCTGTCCTAATACTCAATAAAACAGACCACTCGATCTACCAACGCATTTTTCAGAGCTCAAGTTATTGAATACATTCGTTCTTCTTGCTATTGATACCAGTAGATTGAATCGTCAGGTTCGGGTATAGATAGTTTATAAAACTAATTGATTGTACACGGTATTCCTGATTAGTGATTTAATCAAAGAATATATGTACTTGTTGGGTCCTCTTCAGTACCCGCTTGTGTAAAAATACTACTAGCATAGCTCACCTACTAATTATTGAAATCTTAAAAAATATATGAATCTTAATTAACCATAGCCATTTAATGTAATTTATTTATTTTACTTGGGAAACCATACAACAATAAATTATTACAATAAAAATAGGACATCATCCTCCTGCCCTAATTCCAATGTAAGTGGGTTCGGTAGAACATGCTGTCACATGATTTGGCTACGTATTTTACGACCAGCCGCCTGCCTGACGTCAACTTACTTTAGTCGTATATTACGACCCCTCGGTAAAAAAGAGGGCGGTCTATTCTACTCAACCGGATACCACACAGCGGCATTGCAATAAAAATAGGACATTATAATTATTTATACAACAACAACGTTTTCATTTAGGATGAAGGATACCAGCAATTCAAAATGAATTGAATGATGTTGTAAAATAATAATAATAAATAAATGCAAATATGAAATATATATTTTTTGGTTTAAATATTGGACAACCTATGGTGGTGATATTTCTTTTTATTATTGCTACAAGCTCTTATGATAAAACTGTTTTTGTATCACTAAACGTGAGCCAATCCTTTGACGGTAGCTCCTGAAAGTTGCCAATTAAGGGACACTTAGCTCATTGTACGCGGTCACGTACAGGTGTGTGAATTCGTGACCGACGACGGCCTCACTGACCTACTTACATATAGGGCTACCGCTTCTCTAGTAGCATGTTTATTAGACTTGCACCTGAGCACCTTGGTCGAGTTGTGATAGTGAATGTGTAGTTCTTGTGTATTTTGGTGACGTTGGTTGAGATTTGTAGTGCATGTGTTTTTTCGAATCCTATAAGTATCAGGTATGAAAACGGATAGTCCGCTCTTTTTTTTTAATTAGGAAAAACTCCATCGGACGCTGAGTATGTTGGACTTAACTTAAACAACCTGAGTGTTCCACTACGCTGCTGGTGCTAGGGATAGGTAACCGTTGAACACATTGCCCCCATCTTCACCAGCAGCAATTCTGAACTCCAAAGTGCACCAAATCTGGGTCGGGGCCTCTCTAAAACTGACCTCTCCCTCAGCTGATCGATGTATCGGGAGCAGCAGATGCATCGACCGCCTCGGGGACCTTTTTAGATGGGCGTTTGATAAACTGCGTTCACAGATAGTCCACTCTACATTAAGCATTATATATATTTTCTATATGACTGGCCCGTTGGCGCAGTGGGTAGTGACCCTGCCTTCAGTTCCGCGGGTCGCGGGTTCGATTCCCGCCGAGGGCCCATATTTTCTATAAACAGTATGTTGGTTTTTCGAGTCTGGGTTTGTATTGGTATTTAAGTATGTAAATTAAAATTATATATGTAGTATATCTACCAGTTGGCCGTCAGTTATAACACAAGTATTAAGTTACTTACTTTGGATCGGATGACCGTGTGTGTAAGGGTCCCATATATTTATTTATTTATTTACTTTATTGCGGATCATAGCAAAATAATTGTGATATTACTTTTGTATTATGGATCATAAGTATTATTAGAAGTAAGAAATGATCTACTGCGTATATAAAAAGTCAATATGACAACCCTATCATTAACTACATATATTATTCTTTACACACTATTAACTTGAGGTCTCGTTTTAATTGTAAAGATAAGACTTTTTAAACGGGTTTCTTTTAACAATTTTAATATAATGAGTTGGTGAAAAGATTTATCTGTGAAAGAGTTAGAGAAATGATACTCTTAGTTGATAAGTTCACTGAAGATTTACATTTAGAATTGCTTTAAAAAAAACTATCCGTTTCTGGTATTCATATTTAATGTATAGTTTCAAAAGCCACAACGCCGCAAATGTAGGTCATGGCTAAGGATCGAGCGAGAGAAGTTCAAGGAAACAGGTATTCTAACATTAGCTTCACAGCATATTTTTAGCAATTTAATTTATGTACATTACTATATACATATTATAAAAAGATTGGCGATGTATATAAAAGACAAAGTAGGGACCGTCATAAGCTTGCGGTTCCTGCTTTGCGCCTTGCAAAAGTACATAAGTCGTCTGTGGATTTGGGTATAAGATTCTATAATAAAATTCCGCAATCTACTTTAACTTTCCTATTACAGCAGTTTAAAAACTGACTTACATAGACGATAAGGATGAGTGGATATAGCTACTCTTCGACCCTTTACAAGACGTCAATAACTATATGTAACTTGTAATAAGAATATTCTTTGAAAAGAGCAACCGTCGTGTTTCTTGCTGGTTTTTCTCGGTAGGAACAGCTTTCCGAACCAGCAGTGGATGTTGACGATTCAAAAGCACCTGTTTACAAGTTTGCTTGAATAAAGAATATTATGAATTTGAATAAGACGATATACGAGAATTTGAAGACGATAAAGATGCGTGGATATACCACGCATCTTTATCGTCTAAGTAATCCTCAATATTATATAGTACTAGCAAAGCCCCGCGGTTTCACCCGCGTCCATACAGATCTCGTGGTAGTGGAAAGTCTATGAAATCGGACTATAGATTTATTTTGTAGATTATTTAATTATAAAAAATGGGTATCATTAGTATTCTTGGAATAAGACTTAACTCATCAAGTGCAGGCCCTGCTATAACGGGTAGGTTAGGTTTGTTATGGCATTATTTGATTTCGATTTACATTCTTAAATTCGTAAAATCTTTTGATTGGGATGTCGGATTTAAATAATTTAAAAAGTATTTTACAGGTATTGAAACAGTTATTCACAAAATATCATATAATGGGATAAGGATTAATACAGAGATATGAATAAAATGGTTTGATTATTGTCGGCACTTTTACCAACTTTTACAATGTAAAAAAGTAGTTATATTGGCATAACTATAATAGTTAGACATATGGTATCGCGGACTTTTTTGTGGATATTGATACGTTCTATAATACTGTAGAACATTTTTTTGTTCTATCATCAATAGTTTCCGCAGCGCACGCGATGATAGATGTTTACGACTAAATTTTTACCAAGTTATTACAATTTTATTAGGGATCCCTATTTTTTTTGAAAATGACATATAGCTTATGTTGCTCAGTGAAAAAGCAGCTTTCTAATGGTGAAAGAATTTTTTAAATCGGTCCAGTAGATTTTGCGTGAAAACGTAACAAACATACATACAAACAAACAAAGAAACATACAAACAAACATACAAATCTTTCCTCTTTATAATATTAGTATAGATAATAATACTTTCTGTATTAGCCTTTTTTAATAGTGTCTTAACGTCAGTATAGCCAGTTTCAGTTCACAAAGATTATTGCAAGCAATCGTAAGTGATAAGAGATCAAAACTCATATGTAACTCAGTAAATAATACACAGCGCTCCTTTAATTAGGAATGTTAATACGTATAATGAGGTAATGGCGCCGGCGGCATGAGGAAACCATGTTTAATACATAGTTATAGTAATTATTGCCCCTATATATGATTGAAGATAATTGCAAGTGTCACGATATAATATTTAGATTAGATAGATATAGAATCTGTTGGGTTAAGTGTAATGTATCGTCTACTGAGTCATCACCATTCTCTTATCCTTATCCCATCCTAAGTGCGATGGGCACAATATGTCTCCGTCCTACATCATCATTCTCCTGCCCTTATCCCACTTTAAGTGGGGTCGGCACAACATGTTACAAACACGTAGTCACATGATTTGGCTACGTATGTTACGACTGGCCGCCTGCCTGACGTCAACTTACCTTAGTCGCCCTTTACGACACCTCCGCAAGAAATGAGGGTGGTCTATTCTATGCAGCCGGATACGACACGGCTAAGATTCCTTCATGCTATTAAGGCCCTTAAAAATGTCTCATGTCTCCGTCCTCCATCCATCTTTTTTTCGCCCTCTTGTCATACATCCATCCACATTCATATTTAAAAGTTTTAATCTACAGAGTACTTTGTTCAATGATAGGGCGCATGCTCTTAGCGATAGCCCAGCTTACGTGTTGCAGTGGGTTAAACCACTAAACGAGCTAGGAACCAGACATCTGCCTTCTTTTTCTTTCTAACGGAACCTCCATTCTCTTACTTATTGCCGATTGCCTCAAGATTTTTCAGTCGCCCGATGTTACCGGCCTTGTATGGTAAACCCGTGGTCAGCAGTAGCATGGCCTATGCTGTAAAAGCTTCCTTCCGCGAATGTAGACTTTGCCGATATTTCCCATATTTCAATCCAATAGTCCTATGGTGTGGTAATGTAGGGTATATGGTAGAATAGTAGGAATTTAGAATAAAGAGTATAGAAGGGATAGAATAGTAAGGAATTTAGGGTTCAAATAATCTATGGTCTCACTTAGTCACACCGTAGGTTTTTACGGCGAAAAAAATAGTGTCATGAAGATGCCTCAGGTATTCAGATTAACGTACTAATTTTTCTGGTGTGTAAAAAAGCATAGAGTTATTATTCTAGAGCAGGGAAGCCAGTGTAAAATGTGTCCATCGTAATAAAAGATATTGATACTTATTATATGTCTCTCTTTTTTATTGAAAGCTTTTATTTAACTTGCAATGTAGGTATATGAAGGTGGAATTTTGCAAGTAAAATTTGACCCACTTTCCGGGGTCCGAATGACCTGAGATTTTACATTCTGGTCCAGTCTTGATGACAATACAATGTTTATGATAAGCATGATCTGATGCCGCAGCCGGGATTAGTTAACTGGACGAGGGAACTGCTCAACGGTTACCAGTGGGTATATGAAACTCTGTTAAATGCTGTGGTTGAAATATTTTTTTTTATGAAAATATGTACATGAGTTTCATCTTCTTTTTTTTTTTTATTGCGAGACAGGCCTGCCTATGACTCCCCTATTTTTGTATATTTCAGTAGTTTAAAAACACTGTTAAAAACGTATGGGTACGATATGGGTACTTTCAAGGCTAGAATGAATAGGCACCTTCTAGGTAAACGCGTTCCATCTAAGACTGTATCATCGCTTACCATCAGGCATGAGAACAGTCAAGCGCTCGCCTTTCTAAACAATAAAAAAAGAGGATGATACAGAAAACCTACTATACTGTTGAAGGATAATCGGACTGCGACAGTGATGACTGCGCTGGACGCGAGTGCTGGGACTCGGTAATAGTAAACTCTTGCGAATTTCATCTGACTGATGCCAAATTAGACCAGCTTGGCACAACTGGCTTCCCTCGAGACCGAGGACCCCCTGCGAAGCTGTGATAGCTCAGCGGTGAGACCGTGCGACTCTTACGAGGGGTACACGAGTTCAAACCCGGGCAGGCACCAATGAGTTTTCTATTAAAACTCATGTCTCTAATTTATATTTGCAATTTATCACACGCTTTTCGGTGAAGGAAAACATCGTGAGGAAACCTGCATATCTCAAGAGAATTCTGGAGATATGTGTAACCTACCAACGCGCATTGGAGCAGCGTGGTAGGTCTTAGCTCCAACCCTTCTCTCCAGAAACGGAGAGAGGAGGCCTATTCCCAGCAGTGGGATTGTTACAGGCCGATCCTTTACTATATTGTTGAGGATTACTTAGATGATAAGAATGTGTGGATATAGCCACCCTGTGCAAGACAGTAATAACTAAATGTATCTAGTTAAAAGATTTATATTTTAAAAAGAGCAACTGCCGTGTTTTTACTGGCTCTTCGCGGTAGGAAAAGCTTTCAAAACCAGCAGTAGAGTTGACGATTCAAAAACACTTGTTTACAAGTTCATCATCCTCTTGCCCTTATCCCACTCTAAGTGGGGTCGGCACAACATGTTAACATGTTGTCGCAAGATTTGGTTGCGTATTTTACGACCGGCCGCCTACCTGACGTCAACTTACCTTAGTCGTGCTTTACGACCCCTCGGTAAGAAAGAGGGTGGTCTATTCTACTCTACCGAATACCACACGGTGGGCCAACTTACTTTAGTCGCCTTTTACGACACCTCGGTAAGGAATGAGGATGGTCTATTCTACTCAGCCGGAAACCACACGGCAGTGTTTACAAGTTTACTTAGATAAAGAATATTTTAAATTTAACAACTCTATTTAAAAATACTTTTCTATTATATGTGATTGAAATATATAATCGATATAACTGAGTAATCACATTTGCGTAACAAATTAGTACGACGAAATTCGAGTAGGTGTCTTAAACTTGACACCGCGAATTTATTGGTATTGCGATGTCATAATGTTGTACCGTTGGTTGCATCATCATTTATTTTTAAGTGTAAGTCTAATTTGAACTGCTATTGATTGCTATGCGATTTTGGAACGAAATCTTATAATAACAATTTTGCCTGAAATGACATTTTAAACTTCAGAATTGTTGACTGGCCCGTTAGCGCAGTTGGGAGTGGCTCTGCCTTCAGCTTTACGGGTCGCGGGTTGGATTTCTTGGATCTTCTAATCTGGATGTATATTTGAATTTAATTATGTATTTAAAATTATATATGTATTTACCAGTTGTCCGTCACCCATAACACAAGGGTTAAGTTGCTTACTTTGAGAAAGTACTATGTGTAAATGTACCATATATATATTTTTATTTGATAATTTTATTATTTTGTATGCATTAATATTTGCATTTAATCATATTCCTTTTTTCTTTCGACCCGTCAATATTACTTGTTTTAGATTGTGATAATTTTAAAAACATAAGTAAACAATAAATATTTTAATTATTTTATTTTAGTAACATAGAAACTTTGTTTCCATTATCCTTCACTCTAGGAGCCTTAATTTATCAAAATTCCTAAAATTCTCGTAACGGGAATGTGAATCGAAAAGGAAAAACTATTCATAATAAAAGGCTAGTAAAATGTATAGATCATTAATCAATAAAGTTTCCACCAAAGTATTATGAAATATATAAAACCTAGCAATAAGATATTTTATACTATAATTTATAGAATTAGGCATTACTTTACGTATATCCGTAAATCAAATATAATAACAAAATTTTGCTTTGCGGTTTTGTCGTGGAGTCTATCTCCTGATGATGCTTCTGGGGCGAAACGATTGTTGAGTTTGTGATAGTGAACGTATGTAGTGCTTGTGTATTGTGGTGGCGGTGGTGGAAGTTTCTGCATGTGTTTTCAAATCCTGCACGTAACAGGTATTAGAACGGATAGCCCACTCTACATTTAGCACTATATGTATATATTTTCTATTTACTGTATCGCGGATTATAGCACAATAATTTTATTATTGTCCATTGTTATTGGGAATGTCACTCACAGTCGAATCTTACATTATATAAAATTGGTGATTATGTGAAATATAAATAAACAGTTCAACGACCGTATCCTTGGCAAGAAATAATCGTAGCTGCTAAGCGATGCTTTACTTTGTAGGCGGGACAACTTTGATTGTACTTTGGAGAACAATAGCTGCAAGATATTTTAAACTTTAAATCATTATTCAAAAGACTGAAATTAGGTAGCATAATTAGCTGTATTTAATGATCGATATGCTAGAATTACAAGACGACGTTCAGACACGGCAATTTCGAGATTAATTACGCTCAGATCGCAACGGTACCTAAATTGCTTAAAAGTTGGGGTCTTTGATCTGCCAAAGTTGATACTAGCAAAGTTTGGCTAGATTCATTTAATCTCCTTTGATGTAAATCCATGCGATAGTGGGTAGTTTGATTACACAATTCTTTAGTAAATTCTAAGCTTCTATACTTGTTAGAAAACAAAGTAACCAAAAGCTGTATGTCTGTATGCGGTATTTCAAAATCTTCTTAATCGATTTTTGTACGATTTCTACTCAAAGATAATGCAATTCTTACAAAAGGTATAGGCTAATAGTGCATAACGGTTTTACGTAAATTGTGTTGAAGAGGTAGCGCAGTTGTAAAAAAACTCGCCTGTTGGGGGGCTTTAGTAGCGAACAGAGATACACTAAAGTAATGTACTAGAGAATTGTAGATCCACAAAATACTACTAAAAAGTCCGCTATAGCATGTCTCTAACTCTTATGGTTATATCACAATACATACTTTTATGTTCAAAATTTAAATTAAATACACTGATGTCCATGCGGGCGAAGCCGCAAACACAGCTATTTATACTTACTATAAATATACCGTCTGTAAAGTTCACTTCATAAAACAAAGTATTTCGCCATTCGCTATAAATTCAAAAACTACTAAACGGTTTTCAAAAACAACAGGTGAAGGATACATTTTCACCGCGCAGTAGAAAGAGTGGGGCATACTTCCTCTCCTACGCCGCGCTGGCGTTCTACCCTCCCTCCGTCTCACAAATTTTCAATCAGTAACTTTTTTACCCATCGCAAAAGTGCACAGCGCCAAAATAAATGTGTAATATTCCTATTATATTGAAATCATACTATCTATACTTATTATAAAACAAAGTCCCAAAAAGCTGTCTGTCTGTATATAATGGATTTTCTCAAAATCTTTTGAACGGATTTTCTTGACGTATATTCACCAAAAAATAGTGCAATACTTTCGGATGGTTTAGGTAAATAGTGCATATCGGTATCATGTAAACTGTGTTGAAGAGATCGCGCATTTTTTTTTACTTGATTGCTGGGAGCTTTAGTCGCGTGAGCTGCCTAAACCAGCAGAGATACGCTAAAGAAATGTACTAGAGTATTGTAGATCTATAAAATTACTACAAAAAAGTCCAAGATAGCATGTCTCTATCTCTTATGGTTAACCTACAACAACTACTTTTATGTTTAAAATTTGAATTCTAGAAAAAAATTGTGACACGCTGATTTCCTCGCAGGTGAAGCCGCTGGCAAGGCTAGTTTACTATAATTCAGGTGTTTAGATGAGATATTAATTTATTCTATTCTTCTTAATATAAACTCATAGATGCCTTCCCGAAGTTCGAACCCGCGACCTACTTATTAGGAGCCATACAGTCTCACCTTTGACACCACCGTTTCCTCATAATGAGATGCTTTTGTTAACATTCGCTCGCGCGTCCATAATTTGGCGCCACGGCAACAAAAACACAATAAGCATTCTGTCAGTGCCCTTAAAGGGAAAGTAACTGTACTGCGTACGAGAGCGCTCGTATTTCGTTACGCGATCCTTAAATACATCGCCTTTTATATTTTTAATAAGCAACAGCTGTCTTGTGTTTTATCCATAAAATAGTAGTAAAAGTAAAGTAACGGCCTTTTATTATCCCACTGTTGGGTACAGGCGCCCTCTTTGTTTTTGGAGGGAAGGGTTGGAGTAATGACTCACTACGCTGCTCCAATGCGGATTGGTAGGTTACACATATCCCCAGAACTCTCTAGAGATAATGTAGGTTTCCTCACGATGTTCTCCTTCACCGAAAAGAAAGAAAGAAAGATTTTATGACTCTATTTATGACGTACGCAAAACTATGTTATATTTGAAATAATACAAAAAAAAACAAATTTATTTATAAAGACGTGGTGTGACGTCACAAAATGGGTAACCACTCGGCTTTGGTTCGAATTTGAAACCGGAACACCAATTTTCAGTGGCCGTCATTTTGTGACTCACGGACGTCAGCAACACATATTTGTAAAAAACTAAATTAATATACTTATATAGAAATAAATGTTTTTATACATGATATGTGGTAAGGTTACCACATGATTATTATAAAATTTTAGTTAATTATTTTAGTAATCAAATTCCGTCTATCTGTCTGTCTTTAACGCTTTCAAGTCTAATCCGTTGGACTAGTATTGATAAAATTTGGATAATATAAGCTTATATACCGATAAAAAATACCATTTTTCTATGAGGAACAGCAGAATAATCGCCCATTATAGACGAGAAGTGCAAAATTAAGATGTTATTGACATATAATGAGGAGACAAGAAGACCATGTGACCAAATAAGTATTAAATGTGAATTGGGATGGATATGTGACTAGAGGGAGGCCTAGGATGAAATGGTTGGATTGTGTGAAGTATGATATGTATATTAAGGGAGTAGTGTTGAAGTTGACGCATGGTAGGAGAGAATGGAAGCGAAAGACGTTTAGTGCCCATTTAGAGTGGAATAAGGGCAGGAGAATAAAAAAGAGTATTTCTCTATGTTAATATAAATAATGTAGTAATATTAAATAATCAATACAATAATGTTTAGTGTGCATGAGATGAAATCAGATGAAGTCAGATTGCTTAGAAATCTCTTCAAAAGACTACTACACAAAAGTTGTATTCTATTGAAGAATGAAAAGAAGACACCTCAAAAATTGAGAAAATAGGAAAGACAAAGTGTAAACGTGTTTGACAGTGTGTGTTTTTTATATTTTTATGAAATAGGATGGCAGACGAGCATGCAGTTCAACGTTATCATCGCCGCCCACGATCTCTCACAGAGCGAGTGTGCTGCCGACTTTTAAAAAGATGGAAAACACGCTTTTTGAAGGTACTTATGTCGTACCGATCCGGAAACGCTGCTAGAGGGAGATTATTCCATAAAATGATGGTGCGCGGAATAAAATTATTTGAAAACCGCTCTATAGTGGATCGCCACGCATCCAGATGGTAAGGATGATATTTTAACCTGTGACGTACAGTGTGTGTTAACAACTGGGTGTGAGTATATAAATTATGTCAAATACGTTAAGCTCTGTCAATCAAAATGCTTTGATATACCGACCAACAGTGGTTTCATATATCTAAAGGCGCGTGTGTCAAATTTATAATCAATACTCGCTACTCGCAGATTTTACAAATATTACCCATTCATTACACGATCATACGAACTATCATAAAGGACTCTTTACATTACCTTTTGCACGCGGTAACTATTATGTGTCGATATATAATAAAAATATAAATACACAGTCGGACACACACGGTCGTCCGACCCCAAGATAAGTAATTTAATACTTGTGTTATGGGTGACGGATAACTGGCAGATATACGATATATATAATTTAAAATAGATACTTGTATACAAATATACAACCAGGATCGAAGAACCAACAAATTGTTTATAGAAAATGTTGGCCCTCGGCGGGAATCGAACTCGCGACCCGCGGAGCTGAAGGCAGGGTCACTACCCACTGTGCCAACGGGCCAGTCAATATGTAAATAGTTGTTCAGATTTCTATATCAATCTACACTTACAAGATATTTTGTGGGTTGTCGTATTGATAAATAACCATTAATCGCTGTTATCTTTTTTGACATAAAAACTTATGTGCTTATTGCTATTTAAAAGAAAACATCAAAACCCATATCTCTTGAGAATTCCTGATATACGAGTTACTTGTCAATCAACTTTACATAAGTTCAAAAAAGCAATTAAAGAGACACTTATTCATAAAGATTAATATACTGTTAAGGACTATGTTAATAATAAGAAAGCTTGGAATTAAATTGCGAATACGATACGATACGATATTAGGATTTTTGTTTGTTAGCACTTACAAATACAATGTCGTAATATTTAATTTTGAAAAGAGTGACTGTCGAATTTATTGCTGGTTCTTGTCGGTTAGAGCACCTTTCCGAACCAGCTGTAGCTTCATTTTAATTTGACGATTCATAAGTGCTTGTAAAGGCCAATTTGAATAATGATTTATTTGCAAAAAGTGTGCCGAGTTCTTACATTAAAATAGCCAAAGCCGTTACTTGACTTATTGCACGAGTGATCTCACCACATTGTACCTTTCTAGATCAAATCGACAAATTAGAACAATATATGGAAACGAAACTAATAAATAAATAATTTAAAACACACGGCAACTTTAATAGCCATAATATACGATTTTTTAGACATATTTAACAGAATGCATGCAAATGTATGTAATATTGTCATTATTATGCTCTATATGTAATTGCGATACACCAATAAGTTAGGACCTGTCAGTCCAATCGTATCAATATGCCCCTCAACACCGCTCCGGTTACATATAAATGTAATACACGGGTATCGAATTTATAATCGATCAACGTCATTCACAGCTCTTACAATTATTGTCCATTCAATACACGACCATAACCGACACCATAAGAGTCCTGTCACAATAGCTCTTTAACGTTCCTAAGCGCTACGCCTTAACTGTTAGATTACGGTTCTCATCCTACAGGATTTTGGAATAGTTTTAATAATTCAAAATAAATTATACTTCAATAAAAAGATAATATCTATTATTATAAGGATTATTCTATGGTTATATTTGGCTAGTAATGTTTTTCGGCGATCGTAATGCTCACTTTCTTACATTGATAACGCTGATTATCTGATGATTATGCTACTATTAAATAACTCGCAAGTCACAATTAAGATTCTCCATGTGGAGATGTAAATAGACATATAGACATATACATTAATAATCCTTAAATCATCAACAGGAGGCCAAAACTATTTAAAGAATAAACAATATATTACAGAAGCTTGCCTATATTTTTATCGTATTTTTTTACTCAAATAAAATCAAATCAAATCCAAATAATTTTTAGTCAAGTAAGCCCTTTCAAGCACTTTTGGATCGTCAAGGATCAGTATAAGTAATGAACAACTGGTTCGGAATGTTGCTTCAATAGAACAATCTATTAAGAGGTGTATAGAGGTGTCTTATAATTTCATAAGTTGATAATTGTATTGTTAAAATCTAAATTCAGAACATATACGTTAAGACAAGTTAATGTGAACGTGAACGTCGCATGTGAATTTTTTAAAAACATACGCGAAAAAATCAAGCTACTTTTATATTAAACGGTACAAATCAGTTTAGAAAAATCAGTTCAGTTTATATACAATAATATTATCGAACCTAAAATATTTGAAAATATAATAACTATCATATTCGATATATAAATACAGCCCTGAATCGTTAATATGTAATACCTCTTATACAGTAAGGTTATGAGTAAGTTTGATTGATGGTTTGGATTGTTTACTAAAGCAATTTACTCATAGGTGTTTATTATACGGCACTTTACATTGTCAACTATTTATAGTTGTTGGATCATTCATATGTTTATTGGTTGAACGTAAATTCTATAAATAGGAAGTGACATGTTGCTTATTAGGGAGTACAGTATCATCGGCTCAGGAATGTTAATATCATACTCGTATCTCCTTAATATATCACATAATAAAATGACAATTTTGTTATACGCACAGTGTACTGGGACACGGTCGTTGTTTTATTAATTGTATTTAAAAAAAGTTGTAATTGATGTTTTATTATATAAGATGTGTATATAATGCTTTATTATATATTAATTGTATGAGATAATATATAGTATACTATAAAAATACAGTATAGCTCAGTATAGTAAATTATAACAATGATAACAATGCGTGAATTTAACTACTCTTCAACCCTGTACTAAAGTACTACTAAATACTAAAGTAAAGACTAAGTGCAACTAGTTATAAGAATTATAATTTGAAAAGAACAATCGTCTAGTTTCCGTCGCTCTTCTAGGTAGGAACAACTTTCCGAACAAGCAGTAGAGTTCACGATTCAAAAGCACTTGAATTGTTAATCGGACGAATATTTAGCATAAAAAATACCCTTTTTCCTTTGCAATTGAAGGAAACAAAATATGAAAAATTAGGGTTTTTCAATACTAAAGTTGATGTGAATAAACATTTCACAAAATTTTATCTAGTGTGTATTTTCTTTATATTAAAATCGCCCTTCCTCGTACTTCACTAGATTTACTTAACAAATCAGTGGGCTGGAAGATTAATGTTAATGGAGGGTTACATTTGCTTTTGGGATAATTGAGTATTTTGGTAACAAAATTTAAGTTATTATTTTAATTGTAAGTAAGAATTAGTAAATTGTAAATCTATTACAGCATAGTAAAACCCGCGATTTCGTTCGCGCCAACATATCGCTTAAGTAATGTTAATAATGTAATGTTTTTCTTTGTTTCCGAAAGAAAAACGACATATTTTTATTATAGGTATAAGCTTTAACAGTGCTAAATATCATCAAAATTGGTCCAGTAGATTACCCTTGAAAGCGTTACAGATATAAACAGATATACACTTTTACATAAATACTTTCGCATTTATAATATCAATATGTATTTGAATTGAAATAGTGAGAAACTTTAGAACAATTAAATTTCAATTAAGGAAAAAGGCCACTTATTCTTTCTCCTTTTCAACCAAATACTTGTTTGTTTGCATGCTTGTATGACAAATGCTGCAAGGATTCATATTTTATCATTACTAACACGCACTATTCGACAGTCTTGATAGACCAGCCGTGCTACCGTTCGACTCTTTCGAGGAGTTACGGGTTCGAACCCCGGGCAAGCACCAATGAGTTTTTCTGGTAAAACTTATGTCTAAATAATAATTGTAATTTGTCACACGGTTGTCGGTGAAGGAAGACATCGTGAGGAAACCTGCATATCTTTAGAGAAGTCAGGGGATATATACCATTGGAGCAGTGTGGTAGGTCTTAGCTCCAATCCTTCTCTCCGAAAACGGAGAAAGAAGGCCTATGCCCAGCAATGGTACAGTAACAGGTCGTTACCTTCCAACACTAAAATTTTCTACAAATATATCACAATTCTACGACAGACCGCCCTCTCAAAATTTGCCTTATTCAACTAACTATACAACATCTAAATGCCTTAGCCACATAAAGTATAGTTGTGTCTGGTTTAGATATTACCAGTATAATTACTCGTAGAGATAATAGGCATTGTATATATCTAGATAGGAAGTACGAAGCACTTGAGAGCTGGCTTGCATCATGCAATAATGGACCATCCAGTATATAGGTCGCATTTATTTATAATACACTTCATATAATGCAGGAAATAGTGTTGTTTGAATCTTTCCTCGTAGTAACAATAGTGCAATAGAAATGTTTAGGTAACCTGTTATGTAAAATAAAGCAAGACGTTGTGCTATTCCTGTGTCGCGAGTCAGCAGTGTTACAATAAAATTGCGTAATCCATATTAGATTGTTTACAAAAAAGTTTTAATTAAGTGTAAGAAATATAATTTATAAATTAAAAAAAAAAAATTCAAAATATTCTTTATTCAAGTAAACTTGTAAACAAGTGCTTTTGAATCGTCAACTCTACTGCTGGTTGGGAAAGCTTTTCCTACCGAGAAGAACCAGCAAGAAACTCGGCGGTTGCTCTTTTTAAAATATAAATCTTAGAACTAGTTACATTTATTTCCAGTTTAAGGAAACAGGTATTCTTACATTTGCTTCATAGTATATTTTAAACAATGTAGTTTTTGTACATAAAATATACAATTAGCTGTTACTTTGCGGAGATCCATAATACAAAAGTAATAATGAAATTATTTCGCTATAATCCGCGATTAAGTTAATAGAAAATATATATAATGCTAATCGGACTATCCGTACTCATATCCGATACTGCGAACATTTCAGAGGCAAAATAAATGGTGGGGGTTGAACCAATTAGTAATTAACTATGCTTGATTAGGTGATGCGCTTTTTGCGATTTTGTCTCCTAATGATGCTTCAGTTGCCGGACGAAATGATTGAAATACTCATAGTGAACATATATAATTATGTAGTACTTGTGTATTGTGGTGGCGGCTTGCTTGTGTATTATATGAATGATAAAATTGCTTGGTTTAGAAAATCCTTTCAGCTTCAAACAAGACTGCGGTTAAATTATTGTAAATTGAAATTGTTTAAAAGATTGACCGCCTAGTTTCTTGCTGGTTCTTCGGTAAGAACATTCCGAACCATTTGTAGGATCATAAAATATAATTGACCCTTGATTAACCAAAAGTGCTTTAAACTGCAAGTGACCAGAGCATTTTTTTAACTGTTGATTTCTTTTTCGAGGGGAATTTGAAACTAGACTGAGCTACAGCAACGCGGCTGGACCGTTCAATATAAATCAATTTGAGTTATATATGCAAATTAGTCGTAGCCAAAGTATCAATTTACATCTGTTTATGGGAAATAGTTATTACAGTAATTGTAGAGGACTTTATTGGTATAAGCAGAACTTGAATACCTAATGATACAATCCATTCTCTTATTACCTACCCTCGACCAGCCTATAAAACTAGCAATGTAAGAATCATAAAATCTTGCAAAATAGGTATTAATATCTAGACTTTAACTCTGTAAACTTGTAAAATAATTGTTTATTTGTGAATATTAACCATTATTTCGTTTACGTCATCTTTACTTTAAGAAAAATTTAAAATTGGCATCTTCGTTTTAAGAGAGAAGCGTTGGAGCTACGTACGCTAATCCAATGCCGATTAGTAGGTAACATATATATGTATATCCCAGAATCCTCAAGGGATATGTAGGCTTTTTTTTGTTTCCTCACAATGTCTTCTTTCACCAAAAAGCGTGTGATAAATTGCTAACATCAGTTAGGTATATAAGTTTAAATAAAAATACTCATTGATGCTTGCCCGGAATTCGAATCCGTCACCTTAAAAAAAGTCACACTGTCACCGTTATCACTGTCCCGGTAGCAGAGGTTGCAATGACTCTGCCTTCAGCTCCGTTGGTCGCGGATTTGATTCGCAACGAGGACTAATATATTCCAGAAACTTTTTGTTGGTTTCTCGATTCTGGATCTTTAATTGTATTTAAGTAATTACTAAAATTATACATGTACTAGCATTACAAACAACGGCTTCGCCCGCGTGGAATTCAGTGATTTACGAAACTTTTTCCGAATTTTTGGACATTAAAGTAGCCCTTCAACACAATTTATATAATACTGATATCTATTATTTACTCAAACTATCCGAAAGTATTGCACTATCTTTTGGTGAAAACTGCACAAATATCCGTTCAGTAGATTTTGAGAAAATCCATTACATAGATAATGGGATTCATTACAAGAGACCCAAGAAAATCCATTACAACAGACAGCTTTGGGACTTTGTTCTTTAATAAGTATTCATATATTTACCAATTCTCGTCTTTCACCCATAACACGAGTATTAAGAAACTAAACCTATATATATTTATTTATATACAGAAACAGAAAAAAAAATATTTCATTATTGAGGGCATCAAATTTCGATCGTTTAGTTTCCGAAATCGCGGTACTACTAGTTCTCTGCTACTTCTGATTTGACGCGGATTATTTCGTATTTCCGACTCTTAATTAATGACCATACAAACATGATGCTATCTGAATGAGAGTACGAGATATAATAATTGTACGACTTAACAGTTGTGATTGATCGGTGTCGTTAATTACTTGATAATTAATGAATATAAAGGGTGATTACAGATTGGAAATTCGGCGTTTCAAACTAACATATAGATTAAAAAATATTCATGACAATTTAGCTTTTTTAGGTTTTTAATAATCCTAAATACACCATAAAATAAGAACTGACAAAAGTAACGAACATACAAAAATTACCCTTGACGCTAATTCTCTGGAACATTCACGTTGTTTACGAATTGTGTTCCGTACCACTGTACTTACGAGTAGAACTTTCTCGATCGGTTAGCTCACTATATAAGCGGTCGTGTCGCGCACCTCGGGGATTCAGTTTATGAATAGCTAAAGAAAATTGAAAAAGGTGACCTTGGCTACGTTACTGGACTACGGACTGCTTATTTATTTATTTATTTATAATACACCAAAAAAATACACAATTAAAAAATAAGTAGTATTTCAATTAGAGGTGATAACAACTTTCAAATTAATTTAAGACACCTGAAAGATACGATTAAAGTAATCTTATCGTTAAATTAAAGACGAAAAAAACAACAAATTACACAGAAAAAAACACAGATTTATTTATTTTTGGTACACAGTTTCTTTTACAGAATAAAAGATAAATAATACTAAAATATGTATAAATATGTATGTTGAATGTGCAATTGTTAGTACTCAAGTTATGTTCTGAAACGCTGTAATTAGGTTTTGAACGCATAACCATGTATATTTATCCAAATCAACGAACGAAAACCTGTACGTAAGAATACTCGTATTACTACTAGAGACTCTCATTAATAAAGCTTATATAATGTTGAAGACTATGTTAATGATAAGAAAGCTTGGAATTAAATTACGACCAGCTACGCACTAGATGATATTGTAATCTATGTTTGTTAACAATTTTTTTTTCTCCTGCCCTTATCCCAATCTAAGTGGGTCGGCATAACATGTATCATGCAAACATGTTGTCACATAATTTGGCTACGTATTTTACGACCGGCCGCCTGCCTGACGTCAACTTACCTTAGTCACCTATTAAGACACCTCGGTAAGAACTGAGGGTGGTCTATTCTATTCTGCCGGATACCACACGGCGTTTGTTAACAATTACAAATACAATATTTTAATATTTATTTTTGAAAAGAGTGACCGCCGAGTTGCTTGCTGGTTCTTCGGAACCAGTCGTAGCTTCATTCTAATTTTAATTTGACGATTCAAAAATGCTTAATAATAAAATTATTATGCTATAATCCGCGACACAGTAAATAGAAAGACTGAAGATAGACTCGTGGAGTCTATCTCCTGATGATGCTTCGGTTGCGGGGCGAAACGATTGTTAAGTTTGTGATAGTGAACGTGTGTAGTGCTTGTATGTTGTGGTGGAAGTGGTGGAGGTTTGTGCATGTGTTTTTACGAATCCTGCATGTAACGGGTATGAAAATACGGATAGTCCACTATACACTTAACACTATACATATTTTCTATTTACTGTGCCGCGGATTATAGCAAAATAATTTTATTATTACTTTTGTATTAGGGTTCTCCGCAAAGTAACGCTTAATTCTATAAATAATTTACTTTGCTTTAATCGAGAATCCTTTTCCAGTAACTGAGCGTACTTAAAACTTTACTGCGCTAATCTCATCACGTTCGTGTTAGTAAGTCACATAATCTGAGACGTGCATTGTAAATTATCCGCTTTGTAGGTATTCCGCAGCGTCGAGTGACGCTATTATGTAAATTTGCCAAGCAGTTACTAAGCAATGTGGGTTATGTTGTCATAATGCGTACCGCGTTCGTAAATAATTTTGGAAACGTAAACAATTTCAGATCTGACTAAACGGCAAGCACTCAAGTTTTGGGATTGAGACATATAGATTAGATAATGGTGCTCGCGATTTTAAGTCAACTTTTTAAATTTTAACAGTAAAACATGTTACTAACATGTTGTCATATGATTTGGCTACGTATATTACGACCGGCCGCCTGCCTGACGTCAACTTACCTTAGTCGCCTTTTACGGCACCTCGGTAAGAAATGAGGGTGGTCTATTCTATGCAGCCGGATACCACACGGCAGTTACCTTAGTCACCTGTTACGACACCTCGGTAAGAAAGGAGGGTGGTCTATTCTATTCTGCCGGATACTACACGGCTCAACTTTAAATTTTTCAATTATGATTTCTAATAAATATAATTATATAGTATAATTCTTTCTCCGTTCTCGGATGAAAACTGGTGATTACATATTGTATATGTTAGCTCGATGTACAAGCATTGATTGTACTAAACTTTATCAATATTGGTTCAGCCGATTACCCTTGAAAGCGTAACAGACAAACTGATAGACAAGCTATTGAAATTTCAACACAATGTATTAGTATGGATTAGCTTTAATTGTGCAAAATTTCAATAACATGGACTAGGCTTAAAAGCGTAACAGAGAAACATATTCACACAGAGACAGACAGGCAGTTGCATTTATAATATTATTGCAGATTTATTCGCATTTATTAGGAATATAGTAATATTATCTGTGTATAGTCTGTGTGTCTGTTTATGTGTGACGCTTTCACGGTTAATCCGCTGGTCTACTATTGATGAAATACAACACAATTAATGCTTTTACACCGGTGTAACGAATAGTAAAAAACCAAAATTATTCCATTGCTTACAACGGAAGAAACGCATATTGCATGATGGAGGGTACTTAAACCTTCAATTGGCGCGAAAAAGGACGCGGGTATCACCAGTTTTTAATATAACGAGTATTTCCTGAGCTTGAATGATCAATCACTATTTGCATATTTTAAATCTCAATAGTGCGTAGGTTGAGTCCAGTAGTGATGTAAGTTTACTAGGTCACGGTCTCTTGTAGGCTGTCAATGTTTCATAGATTTATCTTAAGTAAATACTTCTTAAGTGTCGAAATCGGATATAGTCAATTATCTTTGATGTTTCTTAAATTATTGAGATAGCTATCAGAGCTGTGATAGACCAGTAGTGAGAACTTGCGACTCTTTCGAGGGGGTCACGTGTTCAAACCCCGGGCAGGTACCAATGAGTCTATCAAAACTTATGTGTCTAATTGATAATTGCAATTTATCACACGTTTTTCGGTGAAGGAAAACATCGTGAGGAAACCTGCATATCTCTAGAGAATTCTGGAGATATGTGTAACCTACCAATCCGCATTGGAGCAGCGTGATAGGTCTTAACTCCAACCCTTCTCTCCAAAAACGCAGAGAGGAGGCCTTTTCCCAGCTGTGGGATTGTAACAGGCCGTTACTTTTTTTTTCTTAAATTATTAACAACGGAAACGGGATACGTATCTGAATAAAGGCGTATGTTACAACGATGTTAAGAATACACTACTATAGTCCTGTCATTTGAACTTTGCAGGAAGAAGATCTTGGTGTTTTGATATTAAAATAAAAATAATTTAAAAAAAAATTTACAATTGTCTCAAGAGAAGAGATGTAAATAATTTTAATAAATCTTTAGTTATAAGAATAAGACTTAAAACTTTGTAACGCGAGCAATCGAGCCTACATCTAAATTCGAATATATTAATATTATTTTTACTTCATTTTATGTAATGCGAACTGTAAATTAAATAATAACTATCACTGTAATTATTAGAATTTCAACGCATTATTTTAAATTTAATATTACCTCTTCAATGACACTTAAATAGGCCCTTACTCATCATCTTTCTCCAGTCCTTATAATTCAAATTCAAATTCAAAATATTCTTTATTCAAGTAAACTTGTAAACAAGTGCTTCTGGATCGTCAACTCTACTGTTAGTTTGGAAAGCCGTTCCTACCGAGACGAGCCAGCAAGAAAATCGGTTGTTGCTCTTTTCAAATAAAATAAAAAACAATTCTTATAACTAGTTACATTTGGTTATTATTATCTTGTACAGAGTAGATTCCTCAATAGTATAGTAGGCTTTTTCTATCAGCCCCCCTTTAAAAGCGCTTTTAAATTGCTGTAGTGGCAAAGATAAAATCGATTGCAGGATTTTAGAATCTTATACCCAAACCCACAAATGACTTAGTTACTTTTGCAAGGCGCAAAACAGGAACCGCAACCTTATGTCGGTTCCTACTTTGTCTATTATATACATCGCCAATCCTTTTATAATTATATATATTCTTATGCACAAAGATTAGATTGCTAAAAATATACCGTTAAGCCACAGTAAGAATACCTATTTCCTTAAACCTCTCTCGCTATAACACTCTTAAGTGGGCTCGGCACATGTGTTACCTTCCATTATCTCCTATCGTTTGTCAATTCTGGCGCTACGCTTTTATATCAAATTCAAATTAAAAATATTCTTTATTCAAGTAAACTTGTAAACAAGTGCTTTTGAATCGTCAACTTTACTGCTGGTTCGGAAAGCTGTTCCTACCGAGAAGAGCCAGCAAGAAACTCGGCGGTTGCTCTTTTCAAAGAATAATTCTTATTACTAGTTACATATAATTATTGATGTCTTGTACAGGGTCGAAGAGTAGCTATTCCTTATCGTCTAAGTAATCCTCAATAGTATAGTAGGATTTCTGTATTAGCCTATTTTTAACAGTATTTTTAAACTGCTGTAATGGCATGGCCAAAATTGATTTCGGAATTTTATTATAGAATCTTATATTCATCTAATCTATACATACGAGTATATATGCATACTTCATACAATCTATCCATTGCTTTTTAAACGGTTTTTTCTACCTTCCGAACACCGTTGCGGTGTACAAGCCTCAAAATTCAAGGAAGTAACTCAAAAAGTAATAAAAATTTAGCGGCAAAACCAAAAGAATGGTGTGTTAATTTTAAATTAGTTTTCGAAGAAAAAAAAATTTTTTTTTAATTGTGCAGTTTAGTTACATAAAATCCATTTACAAAATAATACATTAAAAGCATACTATTTAAACAAACCAGGGGTTCTTTAAACCTCTGAGAGGTTATGTCAGACCCATCATAACCTAATTAAAGTCGTATTACATAATGGGGTTCGACTTATAAAAAAAATAACGCTCGTCTTAACTACAAACCGTCAACAGTAAAAGTAACAGCCTGTTACTATGCCCACTGCTGGGCTAAGGCCTCCTCTCTCCGTTTCTGGGAAGAAGGGTTGGAGCTAGAACCTACCACGCTGCTCCAATGCGGATTGGTAGGTTACACATATCTCCAGAATTCTCTAGAGATATGCAGGTTTCCTCACGATGTTTTCCTTCACCGAAAAGCGTGTGATAAATTGCAATTATCAATTAGACACATGAGTTTTAATAGAAAACCTCATTGGTGCCTGCCCGGGTTTGAACTCGTGTTCACCTCGAAAGAGTCGCACGGTCTCACCGCTAGGCCATCACAGCTTCAACAGTACAGATAATTAAAATAATTACTTCGATTTTCAAATTCTTAATAATATTATTAGTTGGCTAAATAACCAAAAGATTAGTCCGTATATTTATAAATTCGTGGCCAGATAGATTAAAATTATCAATGCCAAAGGCGGCAATTATGGATAAAATTGTTTATAATTAATCACTTAAGTCGTATTATAAACATTTTTAAAATGTAAAGTTCAAACTGGCTATTATGTACATTTTTCATAAAAGACTATTGATGTATAATGCTATTTATTTGATTTATAGAAGCAGGCGTTACTTTACGGAATTCCATATTACAAGCAATACAACAGAACTAACTACGATTTTTGTCGTGGAGCCTATCCTCCTGATGATGCTTCGGTTTCGGGGCGAAACGATCGTCGAGATTGTGGTGGTGGGTGTGTGTGCTGCTTTTGTGTGCGTTGTTGCTGGTGAATTGCGCCTTGGGGTGCATGTGGTGGCTGGTCCTGCATGTATAAGGTGCGTAGATTTTGCCTGCTACATACACATTGGCTTTGCATGCATTCACTTAACCCGTGCGGATTATAGCAGAGTAGTTAGTTCTGTTGTATTGCATGCTATTTATTATTTAGTTGTCAGCTTGCCAAAAAAAAAATACTACAAATAAATAAATCACCTTTTAATTAATTATAAAATTGCTGTAAATATTTTCAATACTAATATTGATAATTGAAAAATATTTGCAAAAGTTCAATGTAACTATTACTTGTCGAATTCGATTGATCGATGCACAGATTAAAAAACTGACACTTTTTTGGACTAATACTCGTATTTATAAGTTGTTAATCTGTTGACTAAGAGTAAAATTAAAAAAAAAAAAACAACTAGAAATCACAAATTTATAATCGATTCATTATCTTTAATTTTTTTATTTTTCTCTGTTTTTGAACGTGAAAGGCCTTCAATTTACATTACTAAGTTTTTGAATTTTGATATTTAACTTTTAGTATTTTGTCAAATTTGTATGCTCATTATTAATATATGCGAATTATGTTAATTTATTCAACATTCTATAAAATTAACCGGATAACTTGTAACTATTTCATATAATTTTTAACTTCTATAAATTTAAAGTCTAAAGAAGGTCACATCTAGTGCTAGCTACCTAGGCAATGTCTGTTTTTATACAAAGGTGACTCTATTACTCTCCATTAAAAAATGAATTATTGCATATTTACAGTTAGAATATCGAATACCCAGTGGTGAGACTGTGCGACTTTCTCAAGAGAGTTACGGGTTCAAATCCCAGACACACTCCGATGAAGTTTTCTAATAAAAAAACTTATGTATTTAATTGATAATCGTAATTTACCTCGCACCTTTTCTGTAGGAAAGCATAGAGAGGACCTCTGCATATCTATACTTATTATAAAACAAAGTCCCAAAAAGCTATCTGCATGTTTGTAATAGATTTTCTAAAAATCTACGGAACGGATTTTTGTATGGTTTTCACCAAAAGATAGTGTAATGTTTCCGGGTGGTTTAGGTAAATATCAGTAATATGAACATTAACATTATCGGTAATATGTAAATTGTTTTGAAGAAATCGCGCAGTTGTTAAAAAACTTGGTTGCTGGGAGCATTAGTCGCGTGCGCTGCGTAAACCAGCAGAGATAAGCAGAGCATGAAAAGCAGAGATACGCTAAAGTAATGTAGCAGAGAATTTTAGACCTATAAAAATACTACAAAAAAGTTCGGGATAGCATGTCTCTATCGGTCACGGTTAACTCACAATAACTACTTTTATGTTTAAAATGTAGAAAATTCGGGAAAAGTTTCGTAAATCACTGAACTCCACGCGGGTAAAGCCGTTGTTATACAGCTAGTTTCTATATAATTCTGGTGATATGTGTAACATACCAATTCCCATTGGAGTACCATGGTTATTCGTCCTTCTCTCCAAAAACGGAGAGAGGAGGCCTATGCCCAGCAGTTGCATTCTAACTGGCCGTTACTTTACTTTAACGATAGCGATAACACTAGAATATAGTTTAGAATTATTGAGACGCTGCCAAAATTACGGGAATGTGATATTTAAAATTATAATATGCAAAAATGAACAATCACAATGGCACGCAAGCTTATCATTCTATTAATACTCATCATACGACAATTTGTCAATATTGACGCGGTAAGATAGATATCAAACTTGACATACATACCTTAAAAATGTAGATAGAATTAAAATATAAAAAGTATTTTGTCAGACGGAAAAAATAGCGCACTTTATAAATTAACTAATGTGTATGTCGTCATGGAAACTTTCTTAATTCTGTCACTTCATATGAAGTGACAGAATTAAGAAAGTTCCAAATGAATAAAGCTGTTTGATATGAATTGAACACTCTCTCCTAAACCAATAGACGACACGGATATTGGGTTCTTAAAATTCAAAATATTCTTTATTCAAGTAAACTTGTAAGCAAGTGCTTTTGGATCGTCAACTTTTCTGCTGGTTGGGAAAGCTGTTCCTACCGACAAGAGCCAGCAGGAAACTCTGCGGATGTAAAAAAAAAGTAAAGTAGCGGCCTGTTACAATCCCACTGCTGGGAATAGGCCTCCTCTCTCCGTTTCTGGAGAGAAGGGTTGGAGCTAAGACCTACCACGCTGCTCCAATGCGGATTGATAGGTTACACATATCTCCAGAATTCTCTAGAGATATGCAGGTTTCCTAACGATGCTTTCCTTCACCGAAAAGCGTGTGATAAATTGCAATTATCAATTAGACACATGAGTTTTAATAGAAAAGCTCATTGGTGCCTGCCCGGGTTTGAACTCGTGTTCCCCTCGAAAGAGTCGCACGTCTCACCGCTGGGTTATCACAGCTTAATAAATTTATTAGTACTAGTTACATTTATACTTACTGTCTTGTACAGCTTCGAAGAGTAGCTATGTCCATATTCTTATCCTCAAAGAAATCCTCAATAGTATAGTAAGCTAGTATTAGCCTTTGTTTAAGCTTTTTACAAACTGCTGTAATGGCAAAGATAAAATTTATTGCGGAATTTTATTATATTTTTTTACACCCATCCGGATTTCCCGATATGTTTTTTCTATTTAACTAAACAAAATAGTTATTTGAAATAGACACAAATGAGTTAGTGCAGTATAAATCCTTGAGCTAATTAATTATAGAAATATAGTAGACGAAATGCAAAAAAACCGCAGCGTAACTTTATGCAGTCAGTATTATACTGAGAGAAAAGCAAATTCAAGTACCGGTGCGGGAATAAAAGGATTAAGCTCTGGGGAAATAAAATTCAACAAACTGAAACTCAACTCATTCAAATATTGCGTCAGCTATTCTAAGAGAAAATCTTAATTAACCATTAATAACGGGAAGTTGATAAAGGCTTTAGAATAATATGAAACAATAAAAATTACACAGGAGATTATTACCTAAATATTCTTTAGTATATTAACATCGGTACACTTCAACTCATTATATATTCCCGTACGTCTGCCTTTCTGCTTCTGTTGGCGATACATTCAAAAACTACTGTGGCCAAGAGCAAATAATAAGGAAGGTTCAAGTGTAAAATTTGTTAGGGAATTTTGTTAAATTTTTTTTACATTGTCGTAACATTGCATGTTAAATATCTATTTTTAACTTCTGTACAAAGTAACAGCCTGTTACTATGCCCACTGCTGGGCTAAGGCCTCCTCTCTCCGTTTCGGAGAGAAGGATTGGAGCTAAGACCTACCACGCTGCTCCAATGCGGATTGGTAGGTTACACATATCCCTAGCATACTCTAGAGATATGCAGGTTTCCTCACGATGTTTTCCTTCACCGAAAAGCGTGTGATAAATTGCAATTATCAGTTAGACACATGAGTTTTAATAGAAAAACTCATTGGTGCCTGCCCGGATTTGAACTCGTGTTCCCCTTGAAAAAGTAGCACGGACTCACCGCTAGGCTATCACACTTCTGTACATGTACATTCTGTACTTTTGTACATAAAAACATAAAATATAAATAATTATTTACAATTCACTAAACTAAAGTATTTTACAAAATTAAGATTTTATAAAAACTTAAATCAAAATAAAACTAACTAAATAAAACTAAAAAAAAATCAAACAAAAATTATAAATTAATTTAAAGCTGTCGACAATTGTTAAAAATTTCTAAATTCTAACCACTTTGATCGAAAACCCCGCCAAATTCTTTTGAGGCTCAACAAAACAGTATAAGGTGGAAGTAATTCTCTTTTGTAGGACTTATTTCTTGTTTCTTAGGAAAGTTTGCAATGGCGTATTTTTTAATAATAGCTTACTATAACTTGTTAGAAATTGACAAAGAAGAAGAATGAGATTCGGAAAGCTATTTATATGTAAATTAAACGCGAGCGCAGAAGCATCGTCGAGGTTGCGAAATGTAGAGAGTAAGCGCAGAAGCTCTACTAGCGTAGGGGAACGTCTTCCTAAGGGTGTGTGTATTACGTGTTTTTGTGTTTGCGATCGTTATTTGATCGTCAGGGTCATAAAGGTGGTCAGAAATCCAACTTAAATGCGTCAGTTACCTTACCACATACTCAGCTTATACTTTTTGTCATAGTACGTATGGTGACTGGTCTTGCATATATAAGGTACTTGAACGTTGCCTAGTTCATACACTTAGAATTACATGGATTCGTTTATCAAACGTGGATTATAGCTAAGTAGTAACTTCTGTATCATGAAATTCCGCAAATTAACGCCTGCTTCTATAACTCGCTCTTTCTGTCTCGCTGGACAAACTGGAGAGTTCGCTAGTAAACTTAGGTGTTATGTTAGGTCAGGAAAAGTTCAAGGATGAAATAATTATTGGCAATTTATATACAAAACATTACAATACAAAGCGAGTTTTTCGAATCAAATATCGCGGAATAAATTAGTCGCGGTCCCATGCCATTTCATTCTACTAGTAAGACGCGTTGGGCTGAAGAGAATAATGAAATTAGATAACACTAATCTTCTTCTTCTTACTTATTATAAAATAAAGTCCCCAAAGCTGTCTGTCTGTATGTAATCGATTTTCTCTAAATCTACTGAACGGATTTTAGTACGGTTTTTACTAAAAGGTAGTGCAATTCCTCCGAAAGGTTAAAGTTACATAACGGTTTTATGTAAATTGAGTTGAAAAGGTCGTTTTACAACAATTTTTAGTGGGGGTAGTAACGAACCGGTGTTGATTGTAGTTTAGAGGGGGGAATAGGTATAAAAAGCGGTGTAGGATATTAGAGAGCCAGTCTCCTGCCGAGACTCGAGCGACTGTAACAAGCTAAACACTGAATTTCACGCGGGCGAAGCCGCACGTATTTCTAGTTTGGTATAAATTATGATGAAAGTAAATATTATGTCCCTAATTGATATTAACAATTTATCACACGCTTTTCAATGGAGGACTACATAGTGAGGAAACCCGCTATATCTAAAGAATTCTCGGGAAATGTGTAACATACCAATCCGGTTTGGAGCAGCATGGTGGATCATAGCTCCAAATCTTCTCTCCAAAAACGTAGAGAGGAGGCCTATGTCCAGCAGTGGGATATTAACAAACCGTTACTTTTTCAGTATACTTCACTAAGAAGCATATTAATTAAGCTTTTATACTTATTTATTTTATTATATTATTAATAAAGAGCTTAATAAATATTTAGTTCCGATTCTTACATCTCTTTTTCGATCTCGGACAGCGACAATGTTGTCCTATTAGACTACAAATTATTATACGCTATCTATTGATTGTTTTTTGAGTCGTTATTATCGCATTCTACTAATGGGTACAAGACAATAATGAATCAAGATTTTCAAGGTAAACGTAATGTATAATAAAAAACAACATTACTCGAATTATGACACATCAACGAAGAAAAAATACTTTAGGTATATATAGGGTAACCATATTAATTAAGTATCTTGTCGGGATACTTTACGAACCATCCTAAAACATCTCGAAAAGACTTACATATTACAAAATAAAGTTCCCGTGTCTTCTATCTTTCCATTTGTGGGTGTTAACTCAAAAACTAGTCTACGAATCTTAATGATATTTTCACCAATAGAAATTCCCGAGGAGTTTAATAAATTAAACGTAGTATATTTAAATTGTTAAAGTTATGAAATAATTGAAACATGACGGTAATTCTCGAAAATTTCGAAAAGGTCAAGATATAATAAAACAATCTATGGTAGGTATATATATGTCATTTATAGGACTCAAAAATTTATCTGATACATATCATAACTAATTTTTTTTGGATAACTTTTTATAATATATACCCAGTGTATTTTAAAAGAAACACAATAATGACAATTAAATATAAAACGTTTGTCGCCATTTTCCTGTACCGAGACTAATTTATACCATTTAGATCATTCTTCCGCCCAACAACAGTCCGCGATTCTTCCGAAATCTGCGGAAACTTACAATAACACTGTGCAATATCAATCGAGGGCATTTTAAACCTCATAACGGTAATTATCCTGATATATCAAGACACATGGCCACCCGAAACATATAGGTAAGTCACTGCACGAGTGGAAGTACCGAGTCAATGACCTACAAATATATATGGAATAGTTTATCCTTTATCTGAAAGAATCCACAGTTTAGGTTAATGTAACAATATTTTTTCTCACAAATAGTATTAAGTGATTCCGTGGTCTGTTGGCTAGAAATAATTATAACCTGTTCATAGACATAGGTACAATAACAACGTTTTAAATGTCCCATTTCAGTAGTAAAATGAAAATTATGGTTTCTTTGCTGCTAGATAACAATTTATTGTTGAATATTTAGAAACTGGATCTATCATTAGGCACAAAAATCTTTAATGATATGAATTTATTTAAATTACATATAAATTTGTAAACAAAATTAATTTTACGTTTATTCAAACCAATATTATTTTATTTTATTTATTAGACTCACTATAACATTTTAAAGTACACGATTTCGAAACACATTATTAATATATAATATAATAAAAATCTGTGTAAAACACCTTTAAAAGTAAGTACAACTTTTGTATGAATGATACAATTACTACTATCGTATATGCGAAAATTTTCTCGGTATAATTTTATAGCTTCCACTATTGCTCATAGTTTATAATCCGGAATACATGAGCCCTGAAAGCAAAATAGACACTTTCTTTTTTTTTTATATTATAAGTATTGATTTTACTATTTACACCCTTGTTAACAAATTACTAGGTTTTACCCGCGACTTCGTTCACGTGGAACGTTAAGTTTTTGGAATAAACAATAGCTTTTGTCAGGCATCAACACTGAAATCTCCATCACAAAAATCAGATCCATCTAGTGGTTAAATTGCAGTTACTATTAAATTTATTAACAATCTACTAACATTAAATTCGGTGTATCATTTGCTCTCGAAATAAAATGTAAAAGCTTTCTTATACTATATCTTTAAATGTGAGAGGTCATAAGGACTCCTATATAAAACCTACTTTTTATCTTACAAACTTGACTTTAACACATCGTGAATAAAAAATCTTGATATTAGATGGAGTTTTTAATGTCATACTGTTCCAGTTGAATTTACAGGATTTCTATAGCAAATATGTTACCCCGGTGTTTAAGGAATAATTTTGCCAAACGTCATCGATATTGGTTCAGCGGATTCGCCATGACAATGAAACAGACGGACTTTCATATTTATAGTATTAATAAGAATATATTGACAAGGTTTTATATCATTTGTCTACACTAAATTAAACCTTACTATAAAAAATAGATATACTTAAAATGATTAGTCAATGTCCCACGCTGCGATGGTGTTTGCCTCCCACATAAGTGTCACCTGAGTAAACGATACAAACATACCTTTTCACACATTTCAAGGAGATTAGCTATGTTGAAATTAAGTGATGAAGGCCAACCGGAGCCACGAGGAAATATTTCAACAAAAACTTTTTTTTATACAAATTGCCGCGAACGAATCCTGTGGTTGTAAGCTGTATCCCCCCTTATTTTAAGAATATGCTGAGTTGTACTTGGATCGCACACCTACTATATCAATAAGCATGCACTATAACAGAACTACCTTGCTATAATCCGCACGGGTTAAGCGAATGCATGCAAAGCCAATGTGTATGAAGCAGGCAAAAAAAATTTTACGCACCTTATACATGCAGGACAAGTCACCACATGCACCCCAAGGCGCCTCCACCAGCAGCAACGCACACAAGCAGAACACACAACCACCACCACAATCTCGACGACCGTTTCGCTCCGAAACCGAAGCATCATCAGGAGATAGACTCCACGACTTTGCATGAATTCGCTTAACCCGTGCGGATTATAGCAAAGTAGTTCTGTTATAGTGCATGTAATATGGAATTCCGCAAAGTAACCCCTGCTTCTATAAATTATATCAATAAGAGTGAATGAAATACGTTTGCGATTCAGTTTAGGATTTAATTCGGCAACGACTTAAACACGTCATGGTCAAAGCAAAAATAATCAGCTTAGGTGCTTCAATTGAGTCGCAATAAGAGTTCATGATAAGTGATAGAGACACAATAAATAATGAGAGGGAAGATGAAACACGTACACTTCATCTTTGTCTAGCAGGGAAACTTAGTTCAGCAGCCTACGCTGTTCGAAAGATAAGACAATTTACAGATGTCGAAACAGCAAAACTAGTTTTTATAAAACATTATTTTACTTACTTCCATAGCATTCTGTCTTATGGAATATTGCTGTGGGATAAATGCGCGGATAGTTAAAAATTTTTTGTATTACAAAAAAGAGCCATACGTGGCATCTATAATTTAAGTCCGCGTGATTCCCTGCGAGAGAAGTTTAAGCAAATAGGTATTCTTACATTTTCTTAACGGTATATTTTAAGCAATGTAATTTTGGTACAAAAAATATAAAGAATTATAAAATGATAGGTGATGTATATAATAGACAAAGTAGGAACCGACATAAGCTTGCGACTCCTGCTTTGCGCCTAGCAAAAGTACGTAAATCGTTTATGGGTTTGGGTATAAGATTGTATAACAAAATTCCGAAATCAATTTTGGCCTTGCCATTACAGCAGTTTAAAACACTGTTAAAAAGAGTCTGATACAGAAAACCTAATATACTGTTGAAGATAACATAGATGATAAGGACGTGTGGATATAGGTGCACTTCTACCCTGTACAAGACGGTAATAACTAAATGTAACTAGTTTTAAGATTTATATTTTAAAAAGAGCAACCGGTGATTTTCTTGCTGGCTCTTCTCGGTAGGAACAGCTTTCCGAACCAGGAGTAAAGTTGACTATTCAACTTGTTTACAAGTTTACTTGAATAAAGATTATTTTGAATTTGAATTTGAATTGAATCATACATAATGAAACCGATAGATCGATACAACCTCATTTACTTTCGCTTGATTTGTCTATATGATAATATAGCACATTTTACTCAGGCTTCCTTAGTTTAGTATAATAAGTATATGAATTGAATACACCAAATGGTCTTGAATAAAGCCACAAGCTGTCACTAATGTCAATATAAAACATAATAACATTAATTTTGTTGAATATCCGAATGTGTATTGACACAGATGTGACAAAACGTCGCTACCAAAACAAATAAGCACGTGTAAGCGTTCCACAGCATTTCTGTGTTGTTCTAATATTCTCTACACACTTCTAAGCGTTTAGAATCCGGAATTCGTAGCAAATTGCTCTGCAGTTGGCTGTTGCCGGAACAAATCGGAAAAATCTAATTATTTCTACCGATTTACACAAAGCCCTGACAAATCATACACTTCAACATGACTTGTGAACCACTACGTCTATTGTATGGAAATCCTTTCAGCAGTTTTGACTTTATTGCCAAGAGACATCCAGACTTTTTTTTCGGACAATAACTAATGCTGTTAGCCTTTAGTGCTGTTAGCCGGCTTTGTTTTATATATATATATATAAAACAAAGTTGGGTTCGTTACAACACTTATAACTCGAGATCTGCTGAACCAATTTTCAAGGCTTTTGGTTCGTTGGAGTTGTCTCCGCCCCAAATAGCAGAATATATCTTAAAAGCAAGAAAAATCGACGAATACATAATTAAGTAAAAAAAATAATTAATTCGTTTCGTACCTGTCAAACATTTGTTGTCATCCTGTCGAATACTGTAAGTAATGATTGACATTTATGCATGCGTTCAGAAATATATTTTGTAAACTTTTAAAAAGGGTGAATACTATTGTCTGCATTTTTTTAAACACTGAATTGTTTATTTTATATATAAGCCCGGTAAAAAAATAACAAATTTCATCTATATCGATCAAGCAGATTATCCGTAAAAGCATAACAAACAGATAGACTTTCGCATTTGATATATTAGTAGGGATTATACAATGTTTTTATTTGTATGCTCTAGAGACCCATTCACGTAACGTTATCTTATCAGTTTGACATCGATACGTCCGAGTGTATATGTTGTCGACTTTCGAACACTTTTTCTCTTTGAATCTGGTTCTTAACCTGAGACATTGTTTAATACAAAGATAAGGATTGGACACCAAAAAAAACTGAAAATGCAAAAGCTTTGGTACAGTAGGCGACATTATTGCTAAAGACCGATCTCAACGGCAAGGACACTGGAAAGAAAGCAACTATACGACAACACAAAAAGAATGATAAAACAAATAAAAATAAATAAAACAAAAAAAGAAATAAAAAATTAAACAGAATAAAGTTGAGTACTGTTGCTTAATCTTTTAACGAGTTCAAAAGTAATAATAAAATTATTTTGCTAGAATCCGCGACGAAATCGCAAAGCGATGCGATTTTGTCTGTGGTGTTTGTGTGTGGTGGAGGTTTGTGCATGAGTTTTTACGAATCCTGCACGTATCGGGTATGAAAATACGGATAGTCCACTATACATTTAACACTATATATATTTTCTATTTGTATCGCGGATTATAGCAAAATAATTTTATTAACACTTTTGTATTATGAATCTCCGCAAAGTACCCTAATACTATAAATTATTTTAACGAGTTAATTAAAAAAAATCTTTTGATAAAAGCTTTTAACAAAATGTCCGTTAACCGCTGAGGAGTTCCCTCGCCTGTCAATCCTGGTAGCAGCATCAGGTCATGCTTATCATAAACATGCATTGTCATCGGGATTTAACCAGTATTTAAAATTTCAGCTCAACCGGACACCGGGAAATAGGTCATATTTACCTTGCAAGTTAACTTGCACTAACGCTTAACGCTTTTAAAAATAGAAAAGCTGGAAGGGTTCCACATATCTAGTAGGCAAGTATAAAAGTATTAAATACATTCCTTAAAAAGAAGAAGAGTGATAAGGTAGTTTAATCCGTAAATTCTTATTGTAATTGAAAATCGAGTGAGTTAAATATATAGACTGCAAGAACTATGAAAGTCTACTTGTCGATAGGGATAGATGACTATACCCAAATATTTTATAGTCAAATGAGCAAACAGTAGAAACGTAGTAGGTGACTTTCACTTTAAACAAATGGTGGATTTTCTGCTTGACTCCATAGTCAAGATGTATGACAATAAAAGAAAAATCGACTGTTACTTACCCATTTTTTTTTACCCAAAAGATTCATAGATACCTGACCAGGGCCAAGTTCCGAAATCTTGAGGTCATGCGCTCTCACATTTTGAATATCTAGGCTTTATTTCCCTGTGATACCTTCATGGTAACGTTATGTAGGTTACGAACTTCTAGTGAGTCATAGCATCATAATGATGTATCGTAATAAAAGTACCCTACCTTCAGCGTGCTGGGTGGTATCGTAAATCTAGCGGTGACACAATTCAAAACACGACTTGGAATAACGCGTGGTCCAAATGAAAAGCTTTAAGACAAATGATTTATAAGATCGCTCGGCGTCACACTGGAAGATGAAAATTATTCAAATCAGACATAAGACGATCCGTAGAATTATTTAAGTCACTATTTAAGACCATCATAGATCAAGAACTCGCGAAAGTTATAAAAAATGTTATACAAATTTAAAAAAGTTTAAGTAAGTACCAGATTTTTCAGACGCGTAACTGTTATAAAGTCACTTACCTGAAACAAAAAAATGATTGAGATTAAACCTGACGTTTTTTTCAGCAGGAACTTAAAGTTGTATTTACTTTCCTTTTAAATCAAGGTTTATTTTTATATTTATATTATATGTTTTATATATATATATATATATATATATATATATATATATGTATACATATATATATAACTACACTAAAATATACGGTCGTCCGTCTCCAAAGTAATTAACTTAATACTTGTGTTATGGGTGACGGACAACTGGTAGATATACTACATATATAATTTAAAATACATACTTAAATACAAATATACACCCAGACTCGAAGAACCAACAAATTGTTTATAGAAAATGTTGGCCGGGAATCGAACTGAATGGAGCTGAAGGCAGGGTCACTACCCACTGCGCTAACGGGCCAGACATTTGTTATTAAATTATTAATTATTAATATGAAGAGTTAGCTTGTTTTTTGCACAAAAAAACAGTTTAAGAATTCAACGCGGTAACGCAGCCAACATTTTTGGGACGATTCCACGTACCTACGATGAGTATAAAAATAGCATGCACGTAATTTACGATTCATATAAATTGTGTAGTTTAGTTGCAAATAAATAAAATATAAAATATATTATCAAGGAATTTAAATGTACTGAATGTTCATAGAGTCCATCAATAAATGTAGGTTAATTTTGGCTGTGACTAAGAAAATCGGCCCCGCTTATTAATTACGCCAAGCGCTACTTTCATACAGCGTTTTCGCAAAATGAGCTCATTCGACCCTGGAGATGCATCCTTTATTGACAATTCGTAATAAAGCTGCACCATTTCGGCAACAAATTACCCAGCTGACCTCGGGCACACCTGTTCTTGGACTATTTCACGCACCCGATATCCTGATATGGCATACAATTTTACATCATTAATTATACAAAAGATCATATCATTTGATACAAGACATAGTATTGTTAAGACTTTAAACCGCTTTTGATAAGACGCGAGATATGGATTGTTTATTGATGACACATGTCTTATCAGGATCGCTATTACCGTTAAGCTAGTCTTGTTTTAGTATTCACACTTGCTTATTGTCCGAACGGATTTGTTACATTATTTAATCTTTCATAATATCATTACGGACTACAAAAATTTGATCATATATAACCCTTGCTTCTACATAGCAATTGCAACGTTTCCATGACATCGAAACACGTAACTATTTCAAAGAATCGGACGTCCAATTCTCGACATAGATCTTTTTAAGATCTCCACATCACATATGGTTGTACTCGTATCTCCTCCCCGCAACCTTGAGATCCTCTATCCACTCCTTAGGGGATCTACTAAGGCTGGCATCTTAAGACCCCAACGCCTTACGCTTCTATCTATCCCCGATCCCCCATATATATGTAAATCATCACTTCATATTTTTAAACAACACCTACTGCTGCACATAGTGTCTCTTCAAGCGATTTTCATACTACATATGGTCCGCTTGATTTCATCGGCTCCTTGCAATCTTTTAAAAGGTTTTATGTCCACTTAATAGAGCGTCTACCAACATACATTTACCGGCGATAGATCGCCATTCTAGAATCTTAGGACCTCAAGGTCCAGAGGTTTCATTATGCGCCCTGCCTATATAGAAAAGTTTACCATTATTCCATCATTCATCATTCTCCTACCCGTATCCCGCTCTAAGTGGGGTCGGCACGAAATGTTTTAAATATGTTGGTACATGTTTTGGCTAGGTATTTTACGACTGACGACCTGTATGACGCCTGTATTACGCCGTGTGGTATCCGGCATAGAATAGACCACCCTGCTTTCTTACCGTGGTGTCGTAAGAGGCGACTAAGGTATGTGCCGTGTGGTATCCGGCTGCATAGAATAGACCACCCTCATTTCTTACCAAGGTGTCGTAAAAGGCGACTAGGGTAAGTTGACGTCAGGTATGTGGCCGGTCGTAAAATACGCAGCCAAATCATTAGAGTGGGATAAGGGTAGGAGAATGATGATGAATGATGATGGCCGGTATGACGTCAATTTACCTTAGTTGCCTTTTACGACACCTTGGTAAAATTATCCATTTACACACAATTGTCAAATAGAGATGGCATCAATATATTCTGTATTTTTTGCTCATATGTTTTCGCATTCTTATATTTGTTTTTTATTTTTAATATAAGTGTTATATTTTTTTTATAAATTCCTGATTTGTTGATGGTGTATGTTGTAAATAAAGTTTTCCTCTCTTTCTTTCAAATGAGAGTCTATTCTACTCAGCTGAATAATACAAGGCGGAAAAAGTTTATCATTACTTCATAAAAGAAAATATTCATGCTATCATATTCGTGCTATCGCGATGGCTCGAAAATATTTCTGTATTATCGGATTTATAGGTCAGTGTCGATCGATAAAGGCGATTTTAATAAGCAACATATCGCCGTCATTTTCGTTATCGGCCCTCAATCTGGAGATTGGAGTCAAGTATCGGTCAATAAAAATTGCTTTCATGAGAGATTATTATCGGTAACGTTAATCTTACTTTATAAAAACCCGCGATCTACGGTTTTATGTAATAAATAATATGTTTCAAGAATTTCCACAAAGTAACCTATTAGTGGGAGAAAACTTTGTAAGTTTTTTAAACACTTGGCGCGCTTAGAGAGCTATTCGATTTTGCTACTAACTTATTCCAAACATAACTTATGGAGGGCGCTTCTTTGTGGAAATCCATAATACAAATGTACTAGGTTGGTATAATCTGCTTTGTTAGGAAATCGATGTTATGATAAGTGTAAAAAGGACAATCCGTTCTAATATTTTCCACATGCAGGATCAGTTCCTGCAGTTAAATGTCAATTCTAATTGCGCCCCGAAGGAAATAGGAATATCATCAGGAAATAGATTGGACAACCAAATCACAAAGCTCGACCTATTTTTACTTCATATATATATATTTTATAGTGAAGTAAAAAATTGTGCCGCCCGTATAAACGTAATGTGAATCATTCCCACTATTTCGGTGTATGTGTGCCAATGGAGCGACTTTCATCTTTATCGGAGTTATTTTCGCCTCTGTCAACAAACTCGTTCATGAACGCATTAAAGTTTTTGTACGGATTACTAACTTACGACTGTTGCTCGGGTTTCGTTTTATATAATCGCTATATATAATAGCTGCGAACATACAATGCTAATCACGGTCAATACTTTATAACCATTAAGAGTAAGATAGATAACCGAAAACTAACGGCCTGCTACTATCCCACTGCTGGGCATAGGTCTCGTCTCTTCGTTTTTGAAGAGAAGGATTGGAGTTAAGACCTACCACGCTGCTCCAAGACGGATTGAAAGTTAACACATATCCCTAGAATTCTCTAGAGAAATGCAAGTTTCCTCACGATGTTTTCCTTCACCGAATAGCATGTGATAAATTGCAGTTATCAATTAGAAACATAAGTTTTAACAGAAAAACTCTTTAATGCCTGCCCGGAGTTTGAATCCTTGATCCCTTGAAAGAGTCACACGGTCTTACCGCTGGGCTATCACAGTTACGATAACCGTAAGATTCTAAAATAAAATTTCACAATCAATTTTAGCTTTGCCATTACAGCAGAAAGCCTACTATAGTGTTAGTATAGAATATTAGAATCCTTGGATATCTCCATTGGACTCTTTCATCCTTTACAAGAGGGTAATGACTGTAAATAGGTCTAAGAATGATACTAGTATTTTGAAAAAAGGAACCGCTCAGTTTCTTGTTGGCTCTTCTCGGTAGGAGCAGCTATCTTGACTAGTTGAAGATTCAAACGCAAAAGTAATAATAAAAATTATTTCTTAATTATTTTATCATTACCTTTGTATTATGGATCTCCGCAAAGTAACGCCTAATTCTATAAATTATTAAATGATTTAAAAGCATTTGTTTATAAGTTTACTTGAATGAAGAATAATTTGAATCTGGTATGTAGATTAGTTGCGGAGGTCCCATATAGAGTCAAGCAAGTCGACTACGGCCACCAATGAACGTACATCGGTTGACAAAGAAGATGTAGATTAAAGACATCGAGTTTTTTTAATTTTCTTATGTTCGGTCAAGCGTACAGAAAAATTTTTGACATACGACCTTTCTAACTATGATGGTTACAGTAAAAAAAGAATAAGTGTAATTGTGCCATCCGTTTACACGTTATCACCAAGAGAAATAGAAATTCAATAATAAACAATATTGCATATATACAACAACAGAGTATCAAAGAAAATCGCACAAAGAATCAGCTTAGCGATTCAACGCGCAAACGCTGCCAGAATTTTTAGGACCATTCTTCGTGAGTGAAGGGATTGCCGAAATTAAATTAAAAACTCAACTTCACTTTACAACTTTATGATACGTGTTCTAGCTTCAACTTTACAAAACCAACTCCATACTCGGAGGACTGTTCCGAGTTAACAAAAACGGAAGTCAGCGACAATGACACTTCGTGGTATCATGACATCATGGTATCAATACAAGTACTAAGTATCATGACAAATTTTATACACTTTATGCAGAACACTAAGGATCCATATGAAATAATATAATAATTCTAACACGAGCATGATTTGTATAGTACTCATGTGTAATTTATTTAAGATAAACATAATTTGTACATTTTTGTTTTAACGGAACTAAACAAAACAACTATAATTATCAAAATTAGGGAGTTATTGTACAGAATTAGCGAAAATCCATAGCAAAAAAATAAAGACAATATTAATTTTGCTAAACGCAAAAATCATCACATATTATTATAAAACTAAATTCCCTGCCAAATTTATCTGTCTGTCGCTTTGCTTGTTTGCGATAAACTCAAAAACTATATATCGGACATTCATATTGCTTTCAATAAATCTAAAATAAAATCAAACGCAACTGAAAATAAATTTAAACACGGTTCTTATTCACTTCCAAACCGGGACGGGTCCATGGTAATAAAGTAATATTATCATTACTTTTCTTAGTGTGGGACGTTAGTCAGCCTAGTGCTTAGTCAGGTGTCACGAGACTCAAAGTATATTTATACTGTGAAAGTTAAAGGGACTTATCTCTGAGCGTTTCCGTGTCTTGTACAAACTATTGTGCGTCGCCCTCGGCTTTACTTGGATATCTTTATATAAATCTCGCTTATCTAACTTCATACAATCCAACGTGATCTAAAATATTTTGATACTGACTTTCTAAATTTGTTTAGAATTATAATAAAAAAGACAATAAACTTAAAGCTTTCCAAGTTCTGATTGATAAAACTAGTATGAAAAGTTCGATTTATACACGAACAGTTGATTGGAGTTTCTTTTTCGTTTTTCTGTGATTTAAATAATTTATAGGATTATGCGTTACTTTGCGGAGATCCATAATATAAAAGTAATAATAAAATTATTTTGCTATTATTTGGATTATAGCAAAATAATTTTATTATTACTTTGGTTTCTGTGATTTGTTTGTTTGTTTGGTTTTTCAGTTTCAAGTGTGTATGATATATGAATATATTAAATTTCGTATAAGCTGTGATAGCCCAGCAGTGAAGCCGTGCGACTCTTTCGAGGTGAATACGAGTTCAAACCCGGGCAGGCAGCAATGAGTTTTTCTATTAAAACTCATGTGTCTAATTGTCAATTACAATTTATCACACGCTTTTCGGTGAAGGAAAACATCGTGAGGAAACCTGCATATTTCTAAAGAATTCTGGAGATATGTGTAACCTACCAATCCGCATTGGAGCAGCGTGGTAGATTCTAGCTCAAACCCTTCTCTTCAGAAACGGAGAGAGGAGGCCTATTCCCAGCAGTGGGATTGTAACAGGCCGCTACTTACTTTTTTTAAATTTCAGGTTTTTTTTTTAATTAGCATACCCATCCCGTTTTACCGGGTGAAATTAAAAATATCAGTTGTAAGAAAAACAACTGATCGCTACCAAACCTTATAGGATGAGCCGCTGGGTTAATCTCAAGACTGTCTGAAAGTTTCTTTAAAATCGGCCCAACCGTTTCTGTTTAAGGAACATACATACATTCTCTTTTATAGATTAAGGTACTGATATTAAAAAAAATCGTTACCAACCGTATATAACGTTTATGCTTACTAGAAAATCTAAGAAAAAGTTCAAAGGACTTCCTACATCTTTTGTTGATTTCCACGATAGCTATCTTTAGCTTCGAATAAGGATATTTCGCCGAAAAATCGACATCAATACGAAGTAAAATACGGGATAAATAAATAACTTAGGTTACGATTCAAGTCGTATGTTCTGATGACGTGATAATGCCGTGTGGTATCCGGCTGAGTAGAATAGTCCACCGTCATTTCTTACCGAGGTGTCGTAAAAGCCGATTAAGGTAAGTTGACGTCAGACAGGTGGCCGGTCGTAAAACACGTAGCCAAATCATATCACAACATGGTTAAAATATGTTGTGCCGCCCGACTTAGATTGGGTTAAAGACAGGTGAATGTTTTGATGACGTGATACTATTAATCTATATATATAAGAAAGTATGTATGCTCCTTATAGACTGAAACACACCGAGTTTAATGTAATTTTCAGAAAATCTTTAGATTGACCCAGCGAATATTCCTGTAAGGTTTCGTAGCGATCGGGCCATTTTTTCAACTGTCCTTCAACGACAACTTAGTTTTGAGGGAAGTCGAAATCAGACTGAGCCACAATAGCACGTGGCCGCACCATTAGCTAGGAATTATCAAATTATGCTTCCTAGAAAAACCCACACGATTCTGTGCCGCTTGAATCGAGTCGCTATGTAAGAACTATTACAGATCTTCCTCCTGTGATTGAGCGATTTTCCGAAACAGTAGAATTGATAATTGAAAAAAGCTTAATTGAAAACTTTTAAATCTACTTTTAAAATGCTGAACCCACAATTTAGTTGAAATCAACTAAACAGTATGTTTGTCAATTAGCTTTAAATGTACAAAATTTTAACAAAATGCCTCTAGTGAAAGCTCACTGCTCTCCTAATTGTGAAAGCGTAATAGACAGACAGATTTTCACATTTGTTATGTTAGTATGGATTTAATACATTCCTATATCCAAGAAATTTATAGTTGTTTCCCTTTGATGTTTTGTCTGTGTCTATGTCAATGTCGTGACCGAACGCCCACAAGCCATTGTTCTATGATCCTTAACGGCGTTTATGGTAAGAACTAAGCCCAGTTTGGTGCTAAGCGGTCGCTAACATCCTGCTTTGATGTCTCTCAGCTGAACCAAATATAGACAAAGATAAAAGATTATTTCACCACATTCTTTTAGTAGTTGGTTAAAAGACTGTTTCAGGAAATATTCCGGTTTTTGAATTGCGAAATTGTGGTATCAATGCTCGAAATATAGAAAAATCGTAAATATTCTATTACCAATTTAACTCGACGGACTTATAGCGTGTCTATAAAGCACTTAACCAAAACTTTAACCGCGACTTTCAGTTCAACTTTTGTTCTGTGTTAAGTTTTAGATAGCTCCTATGTTATTTCGGCAGAGAAGCTTTAAATGTAACAATTTCATCAATATTATTACCAGCAGGGCTACCATCAACTCTTATTGCGACTCAATTGAAGACGTAAACGAAGTTGTTTTGCTTTTGCATAGTAAGGCGATACGCGGGAGTATTGCTGCGTATTGGCTGCGTATTGCGCGGGATACAAATCAGAATAATTTTCATTAAAAAAATTATAAATATTGTTATTAAATTGTTTATTCATCTGACTTTCTATAGCTTTAAGCGATGCTTTTGACCAGATTCGGCATCATTCTAATAACGTACATTTCTAGCAACGGCTTGTTTCAATAGGGGTTTTTTGCTTCAGCCTGTAGCTGTCATTCCTGAAATTTTGCATAACAATATGACTGTCAATCACTTCCCTATAAGAATAGATTCTGTAATCTAGTGTCAATGCGTTTATTGTTTATGTAAGAGGTTGTAAGAGGTAAAGACATGCTATCGCGGACTTTTTTGTAGTATTTTTATAGATCTACAATTTTCTACTACATTAATTTAGTATATCTCTGCTGGTTTACGCACCGCACGCGACTAAAGCTCCCAGCAAGCAAGTTTATTAACAACTGCGCGATCTCTTCAACACAATTTACATAGTACCTATATTTATTACTATTAACCTAAACCATCCGGAAGTATTGCACTATCTTTCGGTGAAAACCGTACAATAATTCGTTCAGTAGATTTTGAGAGAATCGATTACATACAGACAGACAGCTTTTTGGCACTTTGTTTTATAATAAGTATAGAAAGGTATTTATATTTATTATCAAAAAACATTTGCATATGCCGTGTGGTATCCGGTTCAGTAGAATAGATCATCCTCATTTCTTACCGAGGTGTCGTATAATACGAATAAGGTAAGTTGACGTCAGACAGGTGGTCGGTCATAAAATACGTAGCCAAATCATGTGACAACATGATTGTAACATATTGTGCCGACCCCATTTAGAGTGAGATAAGGGCAGGAGGATGATGAATAGGTGGTGCTGACAAATTGAAAAACAGTAAAAATTAGAAATAAAACAGAAAACAGGGGCATCGACGTGAAAACAGCAAATCTACTGTTAAAACAGTAGAGTCGGTAACACTAACTGGGACAGCGCGACGTGACGTGACATGGACGACTTGCGTCATTATCTATTTCCATTCACTTCTCTAGTTATCAAGTGATAGACTCACAACAAGTAGGTAACTGAAATTTCAATTCCAAGTATAGGTTTCACTAAACATAGTCACTTAATTACTGCTACAACCTTACTTTTCATCATAAACTATGTTGCAAAGTTCAAAAGGCAATACCAATATCATAACTAAAACTACGCATTAGCCAATAAAGAAACTTAAATTTTATTATCTCCAACGGACATTTACAACTATTATGAATACTTTTCCTTAACATTAACCTGATAGAGTTGAAAATAACTGAATCAAACGGTTTTTGCATTTAAGACGTTTCATTTCTGCTGTGGTATCATGAAAAAGGAATTGCTTTGCAGACGGGCGCAATTGATTTACAACTCGCATTGTGGGTTGGATGTAATTGAAAGTCCGATATTGGTGTTACGAGTGAAAAGGCAATTGCATTAATGTTGGCTCGTTTTGAGTGAAAGCTTTTACAACTTAGTGATATTAATATCTTGTATGGCCAATGATTTGGCCAATCTAGCTAAGTGCAATGTAATTTATCATGCAGAATGACCAATACATGAAGATTTATTTTGCTGTCTTCAGTTCGAGATGGTCTGGAAAACAGATAAGATGCCGCGGATATTTTCGACTTGCACTAACGAGAGGAAGCTTAACCTACTGTTGAAACTACTTTTTCTTTAATCCATCATTCATCTCCACAACAAATGATAAAGATTTATTGGAGACATGATTTGGAATAGGCAAAAGATTTTAGCTGATGCTTTTGCTAAGGAGACGCCGATCGTAAGGTAAATTGGAGACTTTGTGTATGCTACAATTCCGCCTTATTTGAGTTCTCTAATAAGTAGTTAGAGGTTTTTTGGGAGATAAAATAGGTTAATTTAAATTCCTTTAGGGCAACAGTCTAGAATATCAAAATTCGACAACATCTAAACTTCAATATGTTGGAAACTATCTATCACTTATGATCTAATAAGAAATGAATTGCCATCCGTCAATTTTAAAAACTGTCTATTCATTTTATTGGAATCTAGAGCGAGTTTGCTCTTCGTACTCATTCTCATTCAAAACTCATAGCGGTAGGTTAACATTATTAATTATATATATTAATTGACAGAAGTCTTTAAATGATTTATAAAATTAAGTGTTACTACGTAGAATTCCATAGCACAAATATTGAGAATTTCTAAATGTTTTAACCCGTATTTAGCTCAGTAAATGAAGCATCATCAGAACATATAGTCAATAATATAAAAAATATGCGTATACGCTATAGAACGCATATTTTTTTTATAGCAGATTTTAGCAAAATTATCACATAATTATCACACTTTTGACAGACGGTAGACCTTTTCGAACATTGCAATCAAGGATGACAGAAAGTGGTTTGCCAAAAAATGCAAATTTTATATTTATCTACGCGATATACATTAATAATACAATGTTTAATGATAGCAAAAGCAATAAAAATAAAATATACAAAAGTAGGTGACCGGGTCACAAGAGCTTACTGGATCCAGCGCCATTTTCTTAATTAATTCAAACGGTCAAATGAAATCAAAATAATCTTTATTCAAATAAACTCTTACGACCGCCTCTAAATCAATATTAATGATTACGCTAACGTTTCATTGTAAGAACTTGTTATTGATTTGCATTCGATGACTTCAAAAAAAACGGTTCAAACTATGGCTCTATTAATACTTATTTATTTATTTATTATAAGATTATCAACGGAATACATCACTTAGGATGTAGACCCACTTAAAGATCACACTACATATGTGATTAAAATTCCACAAGAATGTCTAGACTTACCTTTACGCAAGTTAAAACATGGTAAAACAATTCTACTATACAATTGAAGATTATTTGAATGTTAATAACTTATTTTATCTGCAGTCAGCTACCTACCAGGTTGAAACCATCAACATGTAATCAATAAATGAAATTGAATAATATATTTTTTAAATGAGTGTCCGCATAGCTTCTTTGAATACATTTGACAGTACAAAATTACTAGAAACGGTCTACTTGATAAATTTTTTTAAAAAAAAATTGAATTTGAATTAGACCAAAACTGTCCTAATAAAAAATTAGTATTGTCAGAACAACATTTAAAAAAAAACCAATAGTTTTATTGCTATAATCCGCGATACAGTAAATAGAAAATATATATGGTGCTAGATGTATAGTGGACTACCCGTTTTTTTCATACCCGATACATGCAGGATTCGTAAAAACACATGCAACAACCTCCACAACTGCCACCACAATATAAAATCGCAAAGCTTTGCGATTTTGTCCAAGAGTCTATCTCCTGATGATGCTTCGGTTGCCGAAACGATTGCTGAGTTTGTGATAGTGAACGTGTGTAATGCTTGTGTATTGTGGTAGCAGTGGTGGAGGTTTGTGCATGTGTTTTTACGAATCCTGCACGTATCGGGTATAAAAAAACGGATAGTCCACTATACATTTAGCACTATATTTATTTTCTATTTACAGTATCGCGGATTATAGCAAAAATATTTTTTATTATTACTTTGGTTTTATGGATCTCCGCAAAGTAACGCCTAATTCTATAAATTACCAATAGTTTTCTAATGTCCTGTACAGTGGCACTGGGCGAGACGGGTTAGAGCAGAAACGTGATCGAGTGTGTTAAATGCTTTTGATTTTACATAAATATAAAAGTGGTATCAAAAATAAACTTTGGGCTACTGTCTAAAAAGTAGACAACACTTTTGATTGTGAACGTTGTAGCTGCCAAGATACGTGCCGTGGGAGACAGTGGATGGCCGAATTTAAAATCGAAATTCAATCACGCATTCAGGTTACTTACGTCACCTTTGCTTGGAAACACTTTCCTTTGACATGTGTCATCACTACGTGAAAATATTGATTATGTTTGACGGCACAGGAAACTATCAATTAACTTCCATAGTACTAGGTTGTCGTTTAGGATAAACTTTGGTTCGCAGCTGAGTACGATTGTGCCTGTAAATAGCAGAGTTGTGTCTAAAAATCAGTCGGTCTGAACGTTGACTCTGTACTATTAGATGCTCTGGCGTCAAAGTCCTGATGTTATTTGTTTTACATAAACAATAGTTAAAGACTCGTCACATCTATAGCTAGCTAATGATGTTTACATTGTTTGTGACGTTTTGATGACGCTTTAAAAAAATTACAATTCGATTGAGTACAAATTAATCAGTGCAGCTTGGTGCGTAGCTGACTGCAGTTAATAATCTACCCACAAGTAAAAACTGTATTTGGGAAAAAAACCTAAAACTACGTACATAAACTCAGTGTTCTCTCTTTCCGTCAGTTCTTCCAATGAATTGTACTATTTGGTTCTAGAATAGTCCTGGAAATTATAAAGTAAATTAATTGTATGCTGACTACCTCTCGGTTCCTTAAAAAATTAATTGGTAATTATCAAAGAAGTTCAGTTAAATCGATGTATGTATCCTTTGCTTTTGTTTATTTTTTTATATTAAAAAACAAATCTTTAAATAGATTAAATAGATTAAGATTTAGAAAAAAACAATACTTGTATATAAAGGATAAAGTATGTTTGTTCATTGTAGACTCCGAAACGGCTGGACAGACTAAAAAAACAGTCAATCTTAGTATTTGGTGATGAAGAATTTAAAAAAATGTCAATAACAATTTCGTTCTGAGGGGAAATCTAGTTAATAATAAAATGCGTCCAGCAATAGTCACGTCATCACTCATTTACATTTTAAGATCACGGGAGTTAATAGAGATTTATTGAATGATGTTGCTCATTTCACAAATGGACTTCCCGATATAAATCAGTGTCGCCGTAACACAATCGTCTGAAAGCTTCAAAACGACCACGATTGGTCATCAAGCCCACGTCAAAGACCTAAGATGATTAATGACCAGTTTCAGGAACTTGTCCGACTAACGAGAAGGCCTTTTTGATGGCTGTATCTCCTAAACGAGCCTTTATATATTATTACCTTCCATTCATATATAACTCACTGGTTATTATTTTTTTATTCCTTGAACAATTATAGCAAGTGCATTTTACGCCTATACTTGAGATAACAGCACTAACTTCATTTATTGTTGGTATATAAGCAATATGCAGCCCAAAACCTGTGCTAGGGCTAGCAAGAGTCAATAGGTTTTACATTTTGCTTAATGCCAGGTAACGACTAATATGTACAAATCTATATCTATAGTTCTATACTAATATTATAAAGAGGAAGATTTGTATGTTTGTTTGTATGTGTATATTTTTGTAATGTTTTCATTCAAAAACTACTGAACCGATTTCAAAAATTATTTCACCATTGGAAAGCTGCTTCTTCACTGAGCAACATAGGCTATACGACATTTTCAAATAAATAGGGTTCCCTTATAAAATTGTAATAAGGTGTGAAAAATATAGTTGTTAACATCTTTCATCGCGTGCGCTGTGGAAACTATTGATGATAGAACAAAAAAATGTTCCACAGTATTATAAAACATATCAATATCCACGCGTCAAAAGTCCGCGATACTATATGTCTAACTATTATAGTTACGCCAATATAACAACTTTTTTTAGATTGTAAAAGTTGATAAAATTGCCGACAATAATCAAACCATTTTATTTATATCTCTGTATTATTCCTTATCCCATTAAATGATATTTTTTTTAAAACTGTTTGAATACCTGCAAATTACTTTTTAAATTATTAAAATCCGACATCCCAATCAAAAGATATTACGAATTTAAGAATGTAAATCGAAAGAAAATAATACCATAACAAATTCATTGTAGCAACTGTTATAGCAGGGCCTGCATGTGATGTTAGAGCAAGTTAGCTCTTATTCCAAGAATGCTAATGATACCCATTTTTTATAATTAAATAATCTACAAATAAATCTATAGTCCGGCTTCCACTACCACGAGATCAGTATTGACGCGGGTGAAACCGCGGGGCATTGCTAGTATATTATATAAATTAAACAAATCATTCATCATTCTCCTGCCCTTATCCCACTCCAAGTGGGGTCGGGAAACATGTTACAAACATGTTGTCACATGATTTGGCTACGTATTTTACGACCAGCCGCCTGCCTTTTGTCAACTTACCTTAGTCGTCTTTTACGACACCTCGGTAAGAAATGAAGGTGGTCTATTCTATGCAGCCGGATACCACACGGCATATATAAATTATACAAATATATTATTCGAGTGCACTTTGATTAACTGAGATGTTCCTTGAGAAATTCCAATATGTCATTTAAACTTTGACTTTTCCGACTCTTGAATTACCATAAAGACTGGAAATTATTGTAATATAATTCATTTTATTATCTTACTTTATTATTTAGATCTAAGACTTTAATATCTTAGATTATGTGATTGTTAATATATACAAGTCGTAAAAATATTTATTCGCAACGGGAATTTGTTTTGTAACGCAATAAATGCGATAAAATAATTTTCGTATACATAAAACTGTTAATTAATTTACACGCCATTAGCTCACGTGTTTTTTTCATCTTATTACGTTTCTTACACAAGTTTGGAAATTATCTCAAAAGCTGCTACATAAAACTTTCTATACAAATGAGGATTATTTGAGCGATAGCAGCATATCTTGAATGCAGTCAGCTACTCACAAACTTGTAATTAAATTATAAAAAAAAAATTATAGTAAAAACTTTTATTTGAAAAGATTATCCGCCGAGTTTCTTGCTGGCTCTACTCGGTAGGAGCAAACTTCCGAAATAGTGGTAGCTTCTTTAAAAACATTTGACGCTACAAAAGTATTGACAACAGTCAACTTGAATAAAGAATATTTTGAATTTGAATTTGTCTTCGAATTTTGAGCGCGTCATAACCATAGATATGCGAGTATAAGCAGCTTATACAGAGTTGTATATAAATGGAAATGGATCCACTAGTCACTTAAACGTACAAGAAGAAGACTTTGGCATAATTCAGTCTTATTAAATATAGCTTTGAAAAAGTATTTTCGAACAAAATAAATATAATTTAATTGAGATCTGGCTTTTAGGTTACTAATAGTTGACTGAGCTTGCGCGGCGCGCTTGTGGAAAAAAACAGGAAAAATAACAACATTATTATTATAATTTTTTTAATATACCTATGGGACACTTACACCCGTATTCATAAACATTACTATGAGAACGCACAGTGCTCAGGGACGCATAGGGTCATTCAAACCAATTCATAGACATTACTTGAGTGAAATGTTCTACTATGCGTTTGTCAAAATCGACGCACAGCTAAAATAGATAAGGAGCTACTTTAGCGAACGCATAGTGTTCGCGCCGCTTTGGTTAAAGGCAAAATTATTTATTAGTTATCTATTTATTATATTTTATTCTTATAATCATTTAACTTTGTTTAGTAAATAATATAAGTAAAACTATAAAATAAAATTATCATACATAATAAATTAAAGAAAAATATTTCTACCTCTTAGGAGTTGCAGTGCTTGCATTTAAATCCAAAGGCGAAGTCATTATACTAAACTATATTTTATTTACACCGCACAATACACAAAATATCATTAAAAAATATATTAACACGATCAACTGCCAATTACGTGAATACTAAAATAAGGTTATGTTTGTTTGTTATTAACAACACAACAAATTGTTAATAACATTGACATTTGTCAAAAACTAGACTGTAGTACGCCACATCAAATGGACCAATTCTGATTGAATTGTCTGATTGAATTGTCTGATTGAAATTGAAAGTCACCCAACTAAAAGAACGCTTTTAGTTGGGTGACTTTCGCCCCAGAGGGCGTTCTTTTAGTTGAGTGCGGCCTAAGTATTGTTTATGAAATGGAAGGCTTGACACGAGGAACGCACAGTGAACTAGCTCCCTTTGCATAGTAATTTGTACTTACTTAGCTAAGTATGCTTCTTGAATACGGGTGTTAATTCTTGTGTTTTGGGTAACAGACAACTGATAAATTATAAATAAATAATAATAATAAATATATGGGACATTTACACACACGGTCGTCCATCCCCAAAGTAAGTAACATAATACTTGTGTTATGGGTGACGGACAACTGGTAAATATACTACATATATAGTTTTAAATACATACTTAAATACATATATACACCCAGACTCGAAGAACCAACAAATCCTAAATAGAAAATGTTTGTTCTCGGCGGGAATCGAACCCGCGACCCACGGAGCCGAAGACAGGGTCACTGCCAACTGCGCCAACGGGCCAGTCAAATTATATATATACCATACATATATAATTTTAACCACATACTTAAATACAAATACAATACAACTACAATTTTGTCTCCCTCGCACCCGGTTAGTTCTACCGTATTTAGTTTTTAGGTCAAGGTTGAAAGAGCATAATAGCGTACAGTAATTGATCTCCTTTTAATTGACTAACTGTTTTTTTATATATGCTGCTGATGTGTGTGTACCTACAATTACAATTCATGTGGTGTGGTCGGTACTACCTTGTATGTAAACCACAATTATTTGAGTATTCGAGGTCAGAGATCCTTGTAGTAAAGTCAGATCGAGAACTTGAGATGACTTGTTAACACTACCTTAAACCGTTATAGCTCCTTTTCATAATCGGCCTTAAGCAACGATTCAACGGGAGCACGATCGTGTAAAGGACATAATCGGCTGTACTCGCCAACCATCGTCTATGATTGGCTATGATCGCCTACAACCTGGAAATTGTAGGTTTTTCGGACACGCATCAAAGGGAATCGCTGGGTAATTTTATACAATGTATAATATTACCCACCGATAAATACGATCATATGATCAAAATTCAAAATATTCTTTATTCAAGTAAACTTGTAAACAAGTGCTTTTGAATCGTCAACTTTACTGCTGGTTCGGAAAACTGTTCCTACCGAGAAGAGCCAACAAGAAACTCGGCGGTCGCTTTTTTTAAAATATAAATCTTAGAATTTACTTTTTACATTTACATTTTACATTTATAATTTTAATTTACGTTTATTTATTACTGTCTTGTACAGGGTAGAAGTGCACCTATATCCACACATCCTTATCCTTATCTAAGTAAACTTCAACAGTATAGTAGGCTTTCTGTATCAGCCTCTTTTTAACAGTGGTTTTAAACTGCTGTAATGTCATGGCTAAATCGTGTTTGTCGTATGATTATAGTGACGATCGCGTGGACACTTGCATGATGATTGTGTCCATTATATAGGATCACACGATCAGCGATCATCACTGATAGTGAAGAGCAGGCATTAGAATCCTCAAGTTCGTTTTGGTAGAACTTGAGTTACAGGCTCACAAGTAAGATTAATAAAGTTTTTAACAAAATTTCATGTCCCTACTGTTAACCGTTGAGGAATTTCCTCGTCTGGAGACAGTCCTGGCAGCAGCGTCAGGTCATGCTTATCATAAACATGCATTGTCATCGGGACTGGACCAGTATGTGAAATTTCAGCTCAATCGGACATCGGGAAGTGAGTTAAATTTAACTTACAAGATTCCACCTTCACATACATACACGGTAAATTAAATAAAAGCCTTTAAAACGAAGTCAAAGTCGTCAATACCAAAGAAACATCGCTTTGTTTCTTCGCTTGCACCTAGAAAAAAGTCAAATAAATATTTTTTATATAATATTTGGATATTCCTTTGAAACTGGGCGCGGCTCAAATATTTCAGAGGTTAGTCGGATGTTTGCTAAACGAGAACTAGTCCGAAATAAATTCGTCCAATTGCTCAGTTAATGTTCCCGTCACACTAATTGATTTACGAGATCGATTTATACACGCAGCCATCGTCGCGAAAAAATGTTATTTGGACGAGCGTAGGGGATGACGTCATGTTTGATAGCTCTGCTTCCGCCCACATAGATTGATACAACATTTCTAATTATGAGATAAACGGAGTTCCAATAACATACGTGTAAATTATAATTCATTGCCCAGCCGAACAATGGAGTGTATTCTTTGGACTTATAAGGTACAAATACACAAGCCGATTCTTTAAAAAATAAATAGGAAAATTACACACACGGTCGTTCGAGTAACTTCATACTTGTGTTATGCGTGTACATATGTGTAGGTTGCAGACAACTAGTAAATATATACATATACAGTTTTAAATACATACACAAATACATCTAGATTCGAGGAACCAACAGATTGTTTTCTGAAATGTTGGCCCTTGGTGAAAATAGAACACGCGCCTACTAGAGCTGAAAGCAGGGTCGCAGTCACCTATTCCACAAATGAAACTAACGTTATTGGCAATTGCAGCCGTCATCATGTCTACGACAGAGATTAATAGCTTTCTCTATAAGTGAGCCAATTATAAAACATATTTCGACAAAGAAACATTGTCGGGGACTGTTCTAATAGTAGGTACTGGGAAATACTATAAGGGTTTAAAAGAAAATGTATGGCAGCCTGGCCTTTGTTACCTTCGGGTATTATATTTAAACTAATACCATTCATTTTATAGTTTAACTTATGTACTAAACGATGGTACACCAATAGTGCGTAACAAAAATAAACAGCGCTATCTATATTGCCTTAAAGAACTATTCATATAAAACACATTATAGAACAAACACTGTTACTACTTTTAAATCCTTTCAAGCTATTCGTTTATCAATTTATAGTTATTTTGTTAATGTTGGTAGCTGCAGTTCTCTTACCGATTACCTCATTTCTGATTATATAACGCAAAAACGTTGAGCAAACGCAACACTAATCAGATGAACTCTGCCTGCACTGCCTTCTTCTGGCAGACTATTGATATGTCATTCAAGTCATCAAGTTTTTAATTGCTAGATAGCTGATAGTATAATTTTTCTGTATGTATGTCATTATTCTTTGCCCTTATCCCACTAAGTGCGGTGGACACATGTTTTTCTCTTCTATTCTCTCCTAACATTTGTTGACTCTTTTTATATGCATGTCATACTTTACACAATCCAACCATCTCTTTTAAGGTTTCCCTCTAGGCTCTAGTCACATATCTAGTCACATTTATGCTTAACACTTGCTTGGTCACATGATTTTCATACCTCCTCATTATACGTTCATATCATCTTAGTCTCGAACTTCTCGTCTTTTCTGTAATGTAATGGGCGCAACTTTCAGACTTTCTTTACTTTCTGTATATACGAGTAGTAAAGTAAGTATCAGAAAAAAAAATTACATTTCGCGACGTCTAAATATGTTTTGTCTATTACGAGCAACAAAATATAATCACAGTTTTAAAATTATCGTGTAATTTGAACCGAAATATTTATAAATTCCGGTGGCCTCCTAATAACACAAAAGCGTCGAATTTCGTCACTTTCATTCAAAAGAATCATGGAACAAACGATGGTAGAGCGATGTACAGTCGACCACAAATGTATTATCAAAAAAAAAACAATACATGGTCTAATTCTTATTGCTGTTTTTTAGACTTGTTATCTATTCCAATATTATATTTGCGAAAGTCTGTCTCTCCGTCTGTCACACTTTCGCGGCAAATTAGCTGAATCAATTATGAATGAAATTCGGCACAATAAAAGCTTTTTAGCTCTGGGGGTTTAGGGACTCTTTCCTATTGAGAGCCAAGATTTTTAAAACACTATTGGTTCTTTGAGTCTGGGTTTATTTTGGATATTTATGTCAAAAAATATATATAAATACATTTAGCGGTTGTATGTCACCCTTAACACTAGTATTCCGTCACTAACTTTGGGGCCGTATGACCATGTAACCATTGTCCCATGTATTTATCATAACTCTAATATTTTCAATAAATATTTTTCCCTGAATAACTGTAAGAAATTGTTTTTTTTAGCTATAAAACTGCCTTTGTACGATGTAAATTTTTCTTTAACCAGTTATTTATGTTTTTTATATACAAATATTATTAAATAAATAACTTAGCCGTTGAACGCAAAACAGTCTATGTAAGCGAAAATTGTAAAATATTAATATTTTACAATTTTGAAACAACTTTGAACAAGAATTTGGAATGAATATACTTTATAATTAAAGTAACGTATCGAATACTTTTTTTGTTTTTTTAAGGTAGCCTTGAGCAGAATCTAGTATTAAAATCATATCGATTACTTTTTCTTCGTTTTTTTAGCTGTAGACAAAATCGTGGGCTGAATTTGTAAGATAAATGTTGCGATAAAAGAAATCACGCCAGCCAATATATTACACAAGATTATTTTAGGAAATGATTGTGATATCATCGGGTCACCTTATTAATAAAAATATGTGAATGGCTCATTTATAACAAATAGCTGGAACATATTTTATATCAACAATTTATTTTATTGCATAGTTATTACAACATTATATATGAATTATGTAGAAATTTATGATAAAAATCGTGTTTAATCTCGCACGCTTTGTATTAAAGTGACCTAATCAAAATTTGGCTTGATTCAGATGCGGATTAAAATAATCCTTATTACAATGTGATCTATGACATCACGCTACGAACTATTAAAAAAGCTAGTGTTCTTTGCTATATGTTGGCGGGCTGTTTTACGCACTTAGTCGCATTTTGGCGATCATTGTGCGTGAGGGTGAAAGCGGGCTGGTTACTCCAGCCAGCCAAGCTCCTTCCAGAAGCCAAGGACCCCAGACGGGGCCCCGAAGGCTTCTTGCAATGTCCTCGGTGAGCCAAGGATATTCGCCCGATGTTTTGCCACCTCCGTGCAATTTAGCATGACGTGAGGAAGTGTTTCCAGTTCCCTCATGCATTCTCTGCAAATGGGGCTGTCAGTCGCACGTAAATAGAACAGGTGTTTATTTAGCAGACAATGGCCGGTGATAATGCTTATCATTCTTCGCAGGTTGGGTCTGTTCATGCGAAGACTGTTGGTCAAGCGAGGATTCAGGGACGGCATTGCGTCTCTGGATTGCCTACAGTCGGTCCGGTTTGTCCAGAGTGTACAATGGTCATCTCTTTAAGCCATTATCTTAATAGGCTAAAAAGCTAATTTATGGATCTCTTTAACACTCAAGAGTAATTTGCAGGCGATACGCTACGCTTTATTGGAATGTGACACAAATCAACTTCTTAAATTCGGTCACTTTAATACATGTACTCGTAATAAGTTGCATCTTTACGTTTAAGATATCTAGAATAACGTATTTTTGGAAAAACGATATTTTTTAAATTGAAAGTATGGTTTGATGCCCGCGATATTGAATTGATTACTATTACTTAATCAGTTTACAATGAAACGGTGTATGACCAATTCTCCGCCTTGTGTGGTTACTGCTGAGTATCCTAATGATCTCGGTAGATGGCATTGAAATAAGGATAACAATATATCCAACTCAATTAAGACTAATTTTGAATTAACTAAAATACAAACATCTTCTGTTCAAATAAATGTTTAACATCTCATTTGTATTGTAAATGGCGCGTTTGTTGGTAATGAGGCAGTTACGGGGTTGGCATGTAAATAAAATTTGTTAAATGGTAAATAAGACTTTTGATAAAAATCGTTGAGTTTCTTTGCTATTGTAATGAGAGAAACTTCTTTATCTCAAATGTCTCTCTGTCTGTCGATGTTAATAAAATTTGGCATAACAAAACTGACTAAAATCGAATCGAAATACAAATTTCCGTTTTTCTTTCAAGAACAGAAAACATCCATATTATATTCTAATATTATAAATGTGAATTACGTAATAACTGAGGTGTCCTTGGAATGTAGGTGTAGCGCGTTGGCCATTAATGCGTTGCACCTTCACTTATGATATTTAGCACCGGTGTAACATATAAAAAAAATATCCCATTATGTTGGGAACAGGGAAAATCGTAATTTGCATTATTGAGGGTGCTTAATTTGGCGCGAACAGACTCGCCGGTACCACATGTTTTGAAATAATTTAAAAACCATACCTAATCGGTAAGAGCACCTTTCCAAACTAGTGATACGAGTATCTTCATTAATATTTGACTATTCGAAAGATTTTTGTTCTCGCTGGCGCAAGTGGCAGTAACCCTGCCTTTAGCTCCGCAGGTCGTAGGTTATCTTTTCTTTCCGAGGTGTCTTAAAAGGAGACTAAGGTAAGTTGACGTCAGGCAGGCGGCCGGTTTTTAAATACGTAACCAAGTCATGTGAAGTTTGTAACATGTTGTGCCGACTCCACTTAGAATGGGATAAGGGCAGGAGAATGATGATATTTGAAAGAGTAATTGACCAAAACAAGTTCAATAATTTCAATTTGAATTAGAGACATATTTTATCATCGCCGACTGTACAGGGGGTATTACTACGTTATAAAAACGCTGTTCCGTCGATCAAGTCAGTACGTCACTTTGACAGATGCTCTTTTTTTGTATCGCCTCGTAAATCGTGTTCATTCATTTGATGTTTTGAATGGACGTTACGTTCACACTTTTACGGCAGATGCGTTTTGTTATTGTGTCTAATGATGCAATCATGTCAACGAGGGACGCATATTATGAGTCGTTATTCATATATTATTTATTTACCGCACTTCTGCGTGATGTCATTCCGTAATAAAAATAATATTTTTATGTATGACAATGGAATGATTCAAATGTTATTTTTCTTTATTTATGGATATTGTATATTAAGCACACGTCCCGAAAGTAAGTCACTGGTCAATTACCGTACAACAATCCGTTCAGTAGATATTAAGGAAATCGATCAGCTTTAGGGGACTTTGTTTTATAATATGTATATACAAATTCAAATTCAAAATATTCTTTATTCAAGTAAACTTGTAAACAAGTGCTTTTGAATCGTCAACATCTACTGCTGGTCCGGAAAGCTGTTCCTACCGAGAAGAACCAGCAAGAAACTCGGCGGTTGCTCTTTTCAGACAATAATTCTTATCACTAGTTACATATATTTATTAATGTCGTGTACAAGGTCGAAGAGTAGCTATATCCACGCGTTCTTATCGTCTCAGTTATCTTCAATAGTATAGTAGGCTTTCAGAATTAGCCTTTTTTTAATAGTAATTTTCAAACTGCTGTAATAGTAAAGTTAAAGTAAATTGTGGCATTTTATTATAGAATCTTATACCCAAACCCACAAACGAATTACGAACTCATGCAAGGCGCAAAGCAGGAACCGCAAGCTTGTGTCGGTTTCTACTTTGTCTATTATATACATCGCCAACCCTTTTATAAGTATTTATATTCATATGTACAAAAATAAAATTACTAAAAATATACTGTGCAGCCAATATAAGAATACCTGTTTCCTTGAATTTCTCTCACAGGGAATCGCTATAGATTGTTACTATACGGCTTTATATAGCATCACTTTTATCATTCAGCCGCGACACACTTTGTTCCAATTGCCAAAAAGTAGGTCTAATCTTACTTCATTTTATGTCTTTCTGTGCCATCGCAGCGTCTAGCCGCGTGAGGAAACACATGTTGTCACTGTAATTATAACGATCGCGGTGTCTGTTTGTTTATTTATCTGATATAAACTAGTTCATACAATATTCCGAGTTCTTGGAAATATGTCAGATGTAATAGCAATGTACACTGAGTCTATTTAGTTTGTGGTATTATTACTACCTTTACTTGCAACTTCGATCACGACAATTTTTTTTTTCGGACACTAACTAATGCTGTTAGCCCTAATGGCTTAAGAGCCATTAGGGCGTTAACAGCGTCACCGAGAGAGTGGGCGAGCGCGGAAGCATTGCTGGGGGTATAAGCTGGGAGAGCGAGTCTCGCAACATCCTGGGAGCGTCGCCTTAAGGGTGCCTCCTGTGAGGCCGGACCTCGGCTTAAAGCGACGCGTTGTGGTGGACTGTATCGGACTTGCCAATTAAATATTAAAATACCTTCAGTTTTGTACTTGGTTTTTTTCTGTTCCCAAAGGAAAACCAAGATCATTTTATCTTAGATATTATTATATAAGCTTCAATTTTATATATTTTTTCTAAAAATATGTATTTATGATGTTAGTATGGATTTTACAAAAAAAAAACTTAAAGCGTTAAATAAAATTTCATTTACTCGAGGAATGATGAATCATCATCCTCCTGCCCTTATCACACTCTATGTGGGGTCGGCACAACATGTTACAAACATGTTACAAACATGTTGTCACTTGATTTGGCTACATATTTTACGACAGGCCGCCTGCCTGACGTCAACTTACCATAGTTGTAACTTACGACCCCTCGCTAAGAAATGAGGTAGGTCTATTCTATTCAGCCGGATACCACACAGTGGACTCGACGAATAATGAAATTGTGATTTTTTATTAATAAATTTAAAAATAGTTTGCAATATATTATAATTATTAACTTGTTAAGCACGTAATTAAGACCAATGTAAATTAAATTAGTACAAAATTGTACACCCAATTATAATTGTCATATACATAATCATTCTCTTATTCTTCTCCCACTCTTATTGGGGTCTCTACGATATGTCTTACTCTTCCATTCTCCTCTATCATTCGTCAACTCTGGTGCCACTCGTTTAATATGCATATCATTCTTCACACAATCCATCCATCTTTTTTTCGGCCTTCCTCTAGTCGTACATCCATCTACATTCTTATTTAAAATTCTTTCGATCTCATGATTTTCATCCCTCCTCATTACATGATCATACCAACTTAATCTCACATTTCTCATCTTTGTTTCTCTAATAGGCGCAACTTTCAGACTTAATTAATCTTTCATCTTAACATTTCTTCACACAATCCATCCGTCTTTTTTTCCACCTCCCTCTAGTAATACATCCATCCATTATACAAAGATAAGAAAAAAATTAACATCTTCGATAACGGCATTTCTGTCAGCCTGTTGGCGCTAAAAGTCGGAAAAAGTTTTTATATTTCTCCTACTTGCGAATTAAACCGAATAATAAATAAATAAATATATAGGACACTTACACACACGGTTGTCCATCCTCAAAGTAATTTAATACTTCTGTTATGGGTGACGGACAACTGGTAAATATACTACATATACAATTTTAAATACATACTTAAATACAATATACACCCAGGCTCGAAGGCCAGTTAATGTTTCTGTATGTTTATTCTGTATATTTACATCGCGTTGACACTCCTACGATTTAAAAGATTCGTTTGAAATTTAAATAAATTCCAGACATGGATTAAAACGTTGACTTTTTAATCTGGAAAAACCCATGGTCCTAGGGGAAACAAAAACAAACATACTGCCTATAAATCTATCTCACCTTTAACCATTGCGCGTGATACTGGAGGGCTTTGTTAGTATATAAGAATTTCTTAATGAGAACAAAACTCGATGTGACACTGATATATGTGCTAAGGTTACGGGGCTATAGATATTTGGTGTCGTAATTGGGATATATTAAACTGACGAAAACTATTATTTGAGGTCCACAACAATTTATTCATATAGTCTTTATTAATTTTCATAATTATAATGGTTTTTTCATAACTCCGTTCTGGCTTTGCACGGATAGTAGAGCAAGAAAGATGTTATGTCTGATGATTTACAGACCCGTTGGCGTAGTTTGCAGTGCACTGCCTTTAGCTCCGTGGGTCGCGGGTTCGATTCCCGCCGAGTGCTAACATTTTCTATACACAATTTGTTAGTTTTTCGAGTCTGAGTGTATTTATATATTAAAGTCTTTATTCTTCTGCTCTTATCCCATCTTATTCCACTCTACTTGGGGTCAGCACATCATTGTTACATGATTTGGCTACATATTTTACGACCGGCCGCCTGCCTGTGATCAACTTGCCTTAATCGCCTTTTACGACACCTCGGTAAGAAATGAGGGTGGTCTATTTTACTCACCCGAGTACCACGCGCTGGATATATTGTGTATTAAAGTATGTATTTAAAATGAAATATGCATACATTTAACGATTTTTTGTCACCCATAACGCAAGTATAAGGTTACTTACTTTGATACAGACAGGCGTGTGTGTAATTGTGCCATACATACGTATCTTTATTATTAATTATGATCCGAGAGAAAATTACTGTATTACAAAAAGGTCGTATGAAAATCCATTTAGTACTTTTTGAGCTTATTGCGTGTCAATAAAAACCAATAACTTTCCCAAAACAGTCACGCGGTCTCACCCCTAGGCTATCATATGTTATTTTAATAAATCATAGATACTTTGCCGTAATTTTGAATCTACGATCTTAGTTTCGAATCACGCCCTCTCTCCTTATGACCGTATGGTTCCTATATTTTAAACGTATCTATCAAATTCCTTAATTCAAATTTAAATTCAAGTTCAAAATATTCTCATTCAAGTAAACTTGTGAACAAGTGGTTTTGAATCGTCAACATCTACTGCTGGTTCAGAAAGCTGTTCCTACCGAGAAGAACCAGCAAGTAACTTGGCGGTTGCTCTTTTCAAAGAATAATTCTTATCACTAGTTACATATAGTTATTAATGTCTTGTACAGGGTTGAAGAGTAGCTATATATCCACGCGTTCTTATCGTCTATACAATTCTCAATAGTAGGCTTTTTGTATCAGAATCCCTTTAACTGTGTTTTTAAACTGCTGTAGTGGTAAATATAAAGTCGATTGCGGGTTTTTATTATAGAATCTTATACCAAAAACCACAAAAATTGATTATTTACTTAAGGCGCAAAGCAGGAACCGTAAGCTTATATCGGTTCCTACTTTGTCTATTATATACATCGCCAATCTTTTTATAATTATGTATATTCTTACGTACAAAAATTTAATTAACAGTGGAAGTTGATTGTAGATAAAAGGAACTTCAAATGCGACCGACGGTCTTCGGCTTAGGATCCGTTCTCAAAAACAAAAGGCGAATCAAATAGCATATTTATCGTACGCCCATATTCAATTTATTAAAACACTGGCCAAACGTTTCCGAGAAACGCCATTCGGAACCTGAGAAGATTATTTGAGCTCGGTCGTATTTCGAGTCAGGACTTGTCGATAGCAACTATTGTTTATTTTCTTAATTCGACACAATTTATTGATGCGACTTTTATGTTTTTTAAGGCGACGTTGTTGATAGACACAGTATATTCAAATTCATTATTTTAAATAAACATTTATACAAGTCGCACGATTAGTATTAAAATGACTGAATTTAAAATTAGCCTTAATTCAGTTCCATCCTTCTTTCATTCCATCCTTATTTCAATAAAAAAACTAGTGTTTTCTTGCTCTTTCAAGTTTTTCCAAGTCCAGTTCCGAGTTCCAAGTCTTTAACAAGCTAAGCTTTATTGCAATTTGCCATAACACAATTTTTTTTAATTCGGTCACTTCAATACTAGACGTGCGAAGTGCTTTTGAATCGTCAATTCTACTACTGCTGCTCGTCGCGAGAAGAGCCAGCAATTAACTCAGCGGAGGCTATTTAAAAAATATAATTCTCCTAAGTTACATTTTGTCATTATTATCTTGCATTAATCCTACCACCTTGCCTACATCCAAGGATCTTTATCATTTAAGTAATCTATAACAGTATACTAGGCATTCTGTATCACTCCTTTTCATAATTTTCTTAAACTTTTGTAATGGCAGAGGTACAATTGATAGCGCCAATTAACTTTATTATTAATTATTTAATTAATTCATATATATATAAGTCATATAAAAATATAAATATGTATGTAAAAATATTGTTTTTACGACGACATCTTATTTTACTCTTTAATGTATGATATAAATTGATCATATTTATGACACTATGGGAAATACTTGATCGGAAGTTGAACAAACGAAAAATGATGTTCAAACACTTTGCCTATTAATTTTGAATTTAATTAACTTAATTTTAATTTATGATTTTTTAATTTAATTGGCATCGTTTTTGATATACAGCATTATTACCACGCAATAGAACTTTAAACTGATTTGTTACATGCGGGCTGTATGCCAGTATACTTTAGGAACTTTTAGTAGCCGATTGTAAAATGAACGGAACATAAACCAAGTTAAACCATCTTAGATATTATTAACTACAAAATTAAATACAAAAGTAATAATAAAATTATTTTGCTAAAATCCGCGATACAGTAAATAGAAGATATATATAGTGTTAAATGTATAGTGGACTATCCGTATTTTCATACCCGATACGTGCAGGATTCGTAAAAACACATGCACAAACCTCCACCACTTCCACCACAATAAACAAACACTACACACGTTCACTATCACAAACTCAACAATCGTTTCGCCCCTAAACCGAAGGCATCATCAGGAGATAGTCTTTTATTATATATTTTACTGTATCGCGGATTATAGCAAAATAATTTTATTATTACTTTTGTATTATGGATCTCCGCAAAGTAACGCCTAATTGTATAAAAAATTAAATACGTTTATTTTTATACACGTCAAACTTTAACATTGAAAATATATTGCGAACCTAAAGTAAGGGAAAAGTAATAATTAAATTCTTTTGCTATAATACACGATAAAGTAAATAGGAAATATATATACCGCTAAATGTAGGATGGAGAGTATCCGTTTTTTCATATCCGATACATGCAGGATTCGTAAAAACTGTTTTTACCGTATAAGTAAAACCTAACTCTATAAATTATCTAAAGTAAGATTTAAATTCAACCCATGACCTATTTATTTTTAAATTAGTGATGAATATTAATACATATTACAGTTAATGAACTCTCAAAATGAACCATTTCTAATTGTAATATCAGATAATGTCAGAAGAAATGAAAGAAAAGTTCAGTCATTAGGCATAAGGAAAAATCAATAGTATTAACTGGTGTAATAAATAAATATATGGGACGTATAAATGTCCCACGGTCGTCCGTCCCCAAAGTAAGTAACTTAATACTTGTGTTATGGGTGACGGACAACTGGTAGATATACTACATATATAAGTTTAAATACATACTTAAATACAAATACACACCCAGGCTCGAAGAACCAACAAATTGTTAATAGAAAATGTTGGTCCTCGGCGGGAATCGAACCCGCGACCCGCGGAACTAAAGGCAGGGTCACTACCCACAGCGTCAACGGGCCAGTCATGTCGAGAATATGATATTAAAATTGCCTAAAATATAGACTTACTTAATAATCAATTGTGTAAAATAGCGAAAAATCATACAGCATATCTTATCTCAACATCTCAGTTGCATTTTATGATAATTTATAGAATTCGACGTTACTAGCACATATAATATGAAAGTATTGATTATGTTATTTCGCTACAATCCATGGTAAAGAAATAAGCTTTTTTTATTGCTGAAAGTGTAGTTTATAAATTTAAGAATATGTTTATGTACTTTAAACAACGGCAACTATACGTTTAAACAGTTTGTATGGTGTAGTTTTGGGTGACCTTTTATAGGTAGAGCTATATATAAATTAAAATACATAAATATATGGGACATTTAAACACACGGTCGTCGTACCCAAAGTAACTTAGTGTGTTATGGGTAACAGACAATTGGTAAATATATAGATAGATAATTTTAAATACATACTTCATTACATAAATATACCCTGACTCGAAAAACAAACAAATAGTGTTTTTAAAGATTTTGGCCCTCGGCGGGAATCGAACCCGCGACCCGCGAAGCTAAAGGCAGGGCCGGCAGAGGTAATGCAGATGGCACGTTGCTTACTTGGGTGAAATAAATTTTCTTATCGTATGTTTTATAATTATAGAAAGATCAGCATGTCGAAAATTTGAACTCGCGAACTCTAGTTATTGATCGAACTCTCTTTAGTTTTACAGCTTTTTATTAAAGAGATATACAATAAAAAGTAGGATTATTAAGCGAATAATGGTTTCTTACATGTTGTGATTTATAATTTGAATATTTCTTTCAGCTTATCATACATAAATGGGTTACTAGAGTAACAAGACGAGTCACGTTACAAATCGATCGCAAATTTTCAGATTAATTTTCAGATTTAATTTAAAACATTTATTTGCTATTAAACGATATTCATGAGTACTATATACATCAAAAACACGGAACTGAAATAAAATTGTAATAAGAAAATTCTTTCTATTGTTTTCGTTTGATAAGGTGATTGCCGGTATTTACCTTGAGATCTCGATGTGTTTTACGGCTGCACACTGTCACAATTTCGCCACACAGTTATTTACAGTTTCATTTGCATACGAATTAGGATTTTTCAATTCAATATTTTTAGGACTGGCGTTATTTTCGCGGTGAGCGAACGGCGCACGTCTACCCCCGATAACAGTTAGGCACCGACTGTCCGTGAATTGAGAATCGAGATGCGATGTGTGCGATACGTGGAAGATAATCGGTTTTCACTTCAGCGATGGTTATAACGTAAGCTTTTTTTCACAACGCAGGCGTAATATAGGGTTTCTTTACTGTTGATTGATCAAATGTACCCCAATAAAAGCACCCCATAAAATAAAAATATTATTTTATGGGGTGCTTTTGAGTTTACGGGGTGCTGACCTACTTCTAGGGAATTTCTAGTATACAAAAAAAATGTTTATAAAAAAATGTTAGGTGTGGACAACGTATCACTTAAGGGTATGAAAAAAAGATAATACTCGATTCTCAAACCCACTGAATATGCGTATAAAATTACATAAAAATCGGTCAAGCCGTTTCGGAGGCGTATGATAACTTACATTGCGACACGAGAGTTTTGTTGTTAAAAATATAGGAGACAATCACACACACGGTCCTTCGTCCCACTAACTTAATACTTATGTTATCCATTACAGAGAGCTGGTAAGAAATAAATTTAAATAATTTTAGATACTTATTTAATTACACAAATACAGCCAGATTAGAAGAACCAACAAATTGTATTTAGAAATCCTCCTCGGTAATCGAACGCACGACCCGCGGAGCTGAAGGCAGGGTGACTGCCACTGGCAACGGGCCATGTGTGATACTAAATGAAGGGTGTACTACCCGTTTTTATACCGGGTACATAGTAGAAAGAGAATCAGATCTTGCTTGTAGAATTTGGCAGCAGAGATGAAGAAAAAAAATGACGGCCTTATACTTAGTATCCTGTCATTTCGCCTATATGTGACCATTTTTTTAAAAGTTAGAATGGATACAGTTAGCTATCCTTAAAAATTCATACACTTTTTGAACCGAAAAGTTATGGCGAATGCTTAATGGCATGAAATATTCGTACCAGCTAATCTAAGCCATTGACTGATAAATAATGTTATCGGCGCGATACATTTAGCGTTGTGAGTTTTCTTCCGCCTGCTGATTCGGAAGATTTATGCCAAACAACTAAATAACAAACCTGTATAAAAGAAAACTACTCACAGCAGACTTTACACATTTAAGATAATGTGTTGTTAAGTAAAGTAACAGTCTGTAACAATCTTATTGCTTGGCGTAGGCCACCTCTTTCCGTTTCTGGAGAGAAAGGTTTGAACTAAGATCTAAAACTCTGCTCTAATGCGGGTTGATTGGTAAAACATATCTCCAGAATTATCTAGAAATATGCAGGCTACCTCGAAATGTTTTCCTTCACCGAAAAGCGTGTAGCAAATCGCAATCAATTAGACACAAGTTATAACAGAAAAATTTATTGCCTGCTCGGGTTTTGAACCCGTGTCGCTCTTGAAAGAGTCGCACTTCTTACCACTGGGCTATCACGGGCTAACAAATAGTTTAAAAAAAATCCCATATTTCTGTCGGGAATAGGAAAATCATTCAAATTCAAATTCAACATATTTTTTATTCAAGTAAAGTTGTTAACAGGTGCTTTTGAATCGTCAAAATCTACCGCTGGAAAGCTGTTCCTACCGAATTACTTTCCATTACTTTTTCATATTTGACAGCCTTTTTTAACGTCTAAGTTGAAGTGATCGAAGTCGCGGTTGATGTGATGAACAAATGTGATTTAATGTAAAATTGATAAGAAGGGTATGTAAATACTATTTGTAATAGATGAGGGCCGAACAAGAGCGGCCACTTCAAAGGCCTGCAGACTCCGATGATCTATTTCTGTTGTCTTTTTAAAATGAATCGTACGCATTTGCTCTTAATAGGGTTACACCATAATTATGCTCGTTACTAAATGGAATGCGAACCGGATTTTGGAATTCGAATGTCTTGCGCAATTTTTCTTGAAATAACTATATGCTCTATCTTTATCCTTATTATATTATTGGAAAACAGATCCGAACTGACTTAAAAACGATTTAATTTACAAATTATTTGATCTATAATACTTCAAATACAGTTTGCAACAAACAGATATCCTAAAAGAGATTATGAAATCAAGAAATAAATAATTCGAGCAAAGTTACGATCTTAAATCACGCGGCAATGTCAACTAGCCGAAGGCAGGAGAAGAAAAGTCCGTTCGAACATCCAGCGTCGCTTATATAGACTTTCCCCCCTCCACTAAAACCGCTGTCCCTAACAATATAATAAAATAAAGACCCCAAAAACTGGAATCTTTAGTCCCGTGCAAACACAAAAAGAAATATAACATAATAATGTACTAGAGAACTTTAGATCTACAAAATACTAAAATAAGTCCGCGACAACATGTCTCCTTATGGTCAATCATAATAACTACTTTTATGTTCAAAATTTCAATTAAATACACTGATTTTCACGCGTTCGAATCGGCAGGCACAGCAAATTAATAATATGTGTAACAATTAAATCTGTAAAATTCAGGGACGTTTTCTATTTTCTCGTGGAGCCTTTCTCGTAATGATGCTTCGATTACGGGGCGAAACGATCGTTGAGATTGTCGTATTGAATGTGTGTAATGTGTTGGTGGTGGTCTCTTTTGATACGTGCGTTAACTAATCCTGTATGTATAAAGCGTGCAAACAGTTTATCTTTCTTTTGATAGATTTTCTTAAAAAACGAGGATTATAGCAAACAAATTCTATCATTACTTTTATACTAAGGAATTCCTTAATTTGGCATTTTTAATGCCAAATTCTATAAATTTGTGTGAGATTGTAATTAATTCTAGAACAAACAATTTTGTGTTCGTGACTAAGGCAAAGTCCACAAGAGATAAAGCTTTATGAACTTTATTGAAACAGAAGTTAACAGAACAGAACAGAAGTTAACAGAAGGAAGGTTAAAAGAAGAAGAAAGTTGTTAACAGAAGTTAACAGAAGGGGGCGGCAACCCTACCGATATATTGAATGAGTGCCCTTCACTAGTATTAAAAACGCTGAGTTTAATGTAAACTGTTATAGAAATAAACGAGCATAGTTTGTCTTGAAATATTTATTTGTAAATTTCATTCATGATTATTAATATCTTCTATGTTTATGTTAGCAATTATTATTAATATTTAATATCGAGTATTTGAATTAAAATCTATATTTATGACCAAATTCAATGTGAGCTATGAATCACATTTTAAGACTATGACAAAACCTTTAAAATCTGTAAGGTCTCTTTCTGAAATATCGTTTACGTTCATATAGATCTTTTCTATTATTCTATAGCAATTATTCTTAATATTAAATATCGAATATTTGATATCCTTATCCTAACTAATATTATAAATGTGAAAGTCTGTCTGTCTGTATATTACCATTTCACGTGCAGTCCGCTGAACCACTATCGATGAAATTTGGTACAATTATTCTTCATACACCGGGGTAAAATAAAGGCTATAGAAATCCTGTTAATTTAACAGAAATAAGATGACATTAAAAAACGCCATCTATTATCAACATAATAAGTTTTTTTACTCACAATGTGTCAAAGTTTATTAATATATTAACGGTCTGGAAACGAATCCTTTAAGGCCAAGTCAAATCAGTAATTTGATAGAGGTTTCCTTTCAGAGGTTCACGTTGTTTGGCTTACGTCGTTAATCCTTAAGGCTTAATATTTTACATTCTTCTTTATCATCATTCCACTGTATTCTAGTTAATAAAATTGGCAATATATTTTTTATACAGTTATTTAACTAGAGTAGGCGAAACATAGGCAGGTTTATAAGTCAGTGTCACAATAAATAATGAGAAGAAGATTAGATTCGTTCTTAATTTTAATAATACTTAGAACATTTATTATATCTTCAAATGAAAAGGATATAGTTGATAAACCTCATTTGCTTTCCCTTTATTGCAATTTTGTGCTGGCTTCCCTGCTTAAGTAAAATAATTCTGTGATAATTTTATCATACAACTAGGTAAGCTTCATCCTCGTGGAAATCAGTGTCACAAAAGACACAAAAGTAGTTATTGTGAGTTAACCACAAGAGATAGAGCTATTTTAGAATTATTTGTAGTAATTTTGTAGATCTACAATTCTCTCGTACATTACTTCAATGTATCTCTGCTGGTTTATACGGCGCACGCAGCAAAGCTCTCAGTAGTCGATTTCTTTTTATAACAGCGGGACCTTTTCAACACAATTTACGTTAGACCGTAATTTACTATTAACCTAAACCTTTCGGAAGAATTGCAATATCTTTTAATATTAACTGATCAAAAATCCTTTCCGTAGATTTTGAGAAAATCGATCACATACAGATATACAGCTTTTGGGGGCTTTGTTTTTTAATAAGTATATATATATTATACGATCAAACGAACTTCGTAAGTGAAGTTCGATCATTATTATATGAGTTGTTTCATTCGAAGATATAAATTAACCAGGTAGTCCTTTTATCGCACCAGGCAACATCGCTTTTCTTTTAGAGTATACACAGAGAAAGAGAAAAAAATAAATAGTTACCCCCACTACAACCGAGGTTACTTTTATTCGTGCGCTCAGTTCGAACCTCATTCTTTATAGTATTTATGCAAAACTTAAGGGTTTTTTGGGTGGGTGGGAATTTATATCTTCGAATGAAACAACTCATATAATAATGATCGAACTTCACTTACGAAGTTCGTTTGATCGTATATTATATTTCGTTGTTTCATTCTTCAGATATAAATTAACCAGGTAGATGTTTATAGATACTTTTTAAGTTTTGCCGGTGTTTAAATAAAAACTCTCTTCTGTTCTAAACCAATTTTAATCTGTAGCATAAAAATAATTTTATAACGCTCGTCTGATCCTATATTGTTTCCCAGAAGCAAGGACAGTTTTGAGCGGTGACTGATTTAAGAACCGAAGCTATCACTGTTTTAATATTGATTTGATATGAACCATATTACTACCCGAAATTACTTTATGTATATTTTGGTGCGAAACTCGCACCATAGTTGAAGCGTAACGTTACATTACGTAGTGTGATAGTCGAGAGTGATGTGCAGACGAGATCTAGCGCTTGGCTGGGTAATTCGCGGCTGAACAATGCGAGCCGCAGAGAATCGCGGCCCCCAGAATATGCTGTGGGCACTGTTCTTGCTTCTGTGACATGTTATCATAAAACAAACTATTATGAAGAATTAGTATTTCAGAATTTAGTAACTGCTTTAATAACGGGAACCAAGGCTGTGAAGACCAGTATGGGAAAATTAATATTCCCTTTGCTTCGTCACTGATAATTTTTTCTAAACATTTCAACACTAAAGGAAAGGGTGGAAATGCATAAAAATAAAACTGTTTCCAACTGATGGTAAAAGCGTCAACATTCTCAGCCTCTGGGTCTCGTTTCCAAGACACATATCGTTTCCATTTGGCATTCGTGCGAGAAGCGAAAAGATCTATTTGTGGTTGACCAAATTTATCAATTATTTCATTGAAAGCGTCACTAGATAAACAAAATTCTATATCAGGATTTTTCCGTCGCGATTCTTCATCTGCTTCTATATTATCCTTTGTATTTATGTAAGATGCAAACAACCATAGATTGCGCTTCTCACACCATTGCCAAATCTGTTTTGATAATGAATTTAAATGCGGAAATTGTATTCCTCCAAAACGATTTATATAACTGATTGCGGTTGTATTATCGATACGCAATAAGATAGTACATTTAGTTTTAGATTTAGCAAATATTTTAAACCTAAGAATACTGCAAGTAATTCTAAATAATTAATATGAAATGCTTTCTCACTGTCTTTCCAACATCCATTTACTCTTTGATCGTTACAAAAAGCTCCCCAACCTACCCGTGACGCATCTGTAAATATTTCTAAATCATATTTTGATTTCTTTATCGAAAAATTAGTTTGAAATATATTATGTTTCCACCACAATAAATCTGTTAAAATTAAATCAGAAAGTTTTATCTTTGCGTCATAGTTATAGGACTGTTTCAGAGCAAGATATTTTTGTCTCTCAAACGATTTTGTGTATAACCAGCCATATCTCACAGCGGGACATACTGCAGTCAAAACCCCAATGAATTTAGCGAATTCGCGAATAGTACAAGTGGGTAGCTGCAAGTATTTATCAACTAATCGTATTTCGTTTTTGAAAAGGCAAAGAAATGGCCATATGGAGAGTATCAAAAATAAATCCCAAGTATTTACATTTTTGTCGTGGCTGGATACAACTTTTTTGGTAATTTACCACAAAGTCCAAACATTCAAGAACTTTAATAGTGGTTCTAACATTACGTAAGCAATCATCATAGTTTTTCCCGATACACAATATGTCATCTAAATATATAACTGAAATAAATCCTTTGTTCCATAAATAGCTCATGACTTCCCTCATGACCTTTGTAAATATTCTTGGCGCCACTGATAAACCATAAGGCATACCCTGAAATTCATACGTAATCACTCGCGAGTCTTCTTCAAAATGAAATCTGAGATATTTACGGAACTTTTTTGTCACAGGTAATAATAAATAAGATTCTTTTAAATCAATTGTTGCTAAATATTCACATTCAGTTACTAACTTTACTACCGTTCTATGGTCTTCCATTTTGAAATGCATTTTAGGAATAAATTTATTAAACGACTTAAGATTTAGAATAAATCTTTTTTGGCCATTTGGTTTTGGCGCCAAGAATACTTTTGAGATATATTGGTCTTTACATTCAGAGCATACTGTTATAGCTCCCAAATCTATTAATTTTTTTTATTTCTACATGCATACTTTCCCGTTCACTATTATTTAAACTAGAACTGGGAGGCAGTCTGCCTTACCGGCTTAGAAAGTGGTATAGAAATTCCTTTACGCACCCATTTTAAAACTACTCGATTAGTTGATATTTTCAACCAACATTCGTAAAAATATTGTAAACGGCCGGCATGTACCTGTATTAGCGACGTGGTGGCGCTTGATAGGCAATTCTCTTTGGGTAATTGTAACGTCGATGCACAGTCCCGCTGGTGATCTGCGACTGACGCGTTATCATTGTCGTGGTTCCGGACCGAGATGTTGTGCGCCCCCCCTCTGTTCGTTAAAAACCGAGGAGGGGCCGTCCAGTCCAGTTCGTCCACAACAGGGAAACTCTGTCCTGGCTTAGACGGTCCCGGCCATGAATGTTGAACATTCTTTTTCATTTTACTTTCCGTGTTTCGTGAAATGTCATAAATGGAATCTCAGAGTGCTTGAAAATATTCAGGTGCTAGGATAGGTTCTGGTGGAACGATATTTTGTTCCAAAACGACCTCTGAATGTTCCGAAACTTTGGAGGTACATTCATTAAGGGCATTATTCTCGCCAACCTCTTTAATATAAATTTCTGACGTCTTGATTTTGACTCTCGGCCAACATTCAAGGACGTATTCCATTGTTTAACTCTCGGTTAAACTCAGGAAAAAAAAAATAAAAAATTTTGCTGACCTGAATTATCGTCTGATGATTCCGAGTAAATAATTCTCCGCCTCTTGGAACATCGTTTACTTCGGTTAACTTTATCACTTTTACGTTTAGGCATTTTAAAATTAATAACAATATTACCAGAGCGCGTGCGATGGTTGCCTCGCTTGACAAAAGAATGGGGTTCGAACTGAGCGCACGAATAAAAGTAACCTCGGTTGTAGTGGGGGTAACTATTTATTTTTTTCTCTTTCTCTGTGTATACTCTAAAAGAAAAGCGATGTTGCCTGGTGCGATAAAAGGACTACCTGGTTAATTTATATCTGAAGAATGAAACAACGAAATATAAATATATATATATATATATATATATATATATACATTATTATACTAGAGTAGGGAAGCCAACCTAAAATTTGACCTATGGCAATAAAGAAAAGTAAAAAGAAAGCAAATTAAAGAGCATATAGCTGAAGTATACGAATTTCAGTTTCCCTCTCATTATTTATCGTGACAATCTCACTTACAGGCCTGTCTATATTTCTCCTACTCTAGTATAATCACTCTATAGTTAAATTTTTAGCAAACCGTGCCGTGTGGTATCCGGCAGAATAGAATAGACCACCCTCCCTTCTTACCGAGGTGTCGTAAAAGGCAACTAAGGTAAGTTGACGTCAGGCAGGCGGCAGGTCGTAAAATACTTAGCCAAATCGTGTGACAACATGTTTGTAACATGTTGTGCCGACCACTTAGAGTGGAATAAGGGCAGGAGAATGATGAGTTAAATTTTTAGTAAACCCTCCAAATTTAAAAATAACATGTATAAAAATACAGTCAATATAGGATTGTAACTCTACTGAAATGTTTTTGATTTTCTTCTTCTGTCTCTTTATAAGATGTTTAAAGGTTGGGCATATTCCAAGTCTATTTTTATCTACTAAATTCTACTAGGACTAAGACTACTTTTAATTATAAATAAGAATAAAGTTTCATTATAAATAAGAATGTTATAAATGATGTCTCCTATACTTCACGAATCCTAAATGTTCTTACAATTACGTCACCCTTATGACATTGGAATCGTGTGCTAGCCAAGACTCTTACTTAACTTACAACGATAAACACAATTATTATTTTTTTATATTTACATATTCTATACCATTTTATATAAAGCATTTAATAAATTAAAAAAAGCATAGAATTTTTTATTTTAGAATGAATACTATTATTTTAATTTTCACTCGTTTTTACTATTTATTAAAGATTCAGTGGGTGATTATTATAATATATAATATGTTTACTTTGATATATAATCTACGAGCTTTTACCCGCGGCTTCGCTCGCGTGGAGTTTTATCTGCCAAATTAAGTTTTGTGACAGATCATTTTAGAAGCAATATAACAGAACTAACTACTTTGCTATAATCCGCACGGGTTAAGTGAATGCATGCAAAGCCAATGTGTATGAAGCAGGCAAAATCTACGCACCTTATACATGCAGGACCAGCCACCACATGCACCCCAAGGCGCAATTCACCAGCAACAACGAACACAAAAGCAGCACACACACCCACCACCACAATTATTATTTTTCACTTAATATTAAAAATATATAATTATTTAATTACTCATACATCCAAAATTTCAGATTTCTAACTTCGAAATGACGGATCCCATACAATCTTTACGCGCCGCGCATATGAGGCACTCTATGACGCTCCATTCAAGTCAATCATATCGTGACAACTTTTAAACTATTCGGCCAAATTACTTAGTGTCAAAGACATAGTTTATAAACATGAAATACTTTAAGCGAAAAATGTATTGTTTTTGATAAGAGTTTGATAAATATACTAAAATCTACATTGTAAAATAGTAACTAATTTAATTAAATTTATGATTTACAATTTTGGTCATAGTGGCTTCCATATAAAAGGTAGATATATGGTGTCGCTGACTTTTATTTAGAATTATTTAAGACAAACATTACTATGGTACATCATCTTTATATATATAACTCCAATGGTTTTGGCGGCGTACGCAAAGGTAACTCTCAGAATTCAGAATTCTTCCGACTTTATTGACATGTATAGTTAAAACATTTTTTAGTTTTTAGTGAAAAAAATTTCGTATTACAAAAAAGAGGACTACGTAGCATCTACAATTTAAGTCCGCGTGATTCCCTGCGAGAGAAGTTTAAGGAAATAGGTATTCTTACATTTGCTTCGCAATATATTTTAAACAATGTAATTTTTGTACATAAAAATATAAAGAATTATAAAACGATAGGTGATGTATATAATAGACAAAGTAGGAACCGACATAAGCCTGCGACTCCTGCTTTTGCGCCCAGTAAAAGTACGTAAATCGTTTTGTGGGTATGGGTATAAGATTCTATAATAAAATTCCGGAAATTAATTTTGGCCATGCCATTACAGCAGTTTAAAACCACTGTTAAAAAGAGGCTGATACAGAAAGCCTACTATACTGTTGAAGATTACTTAGATGATAAGGATGTGTGGATATAGGTGCATCTCTACCCTGTACAAGACAGTAATAAACAAATGTAACTAGTTCTAAGATTTATATTTTAAAAAGAGCAACCGCCGAGTTTCTTGCTGGCTCTTCTCGGTAGGAACAGCTTTCCGAACCAGCAGAAAAGTTGACGATTCAAAAGCACTTGTTTACAAGTTTACTTGAATAAAGAATATTTTGAATTTGAATTTGAAAAATATATTACATAAAATCATTACAATTAGTAGCTTACATGCTATACCTATATAACCGTAAAGTTTCATCCAAATCCGTCCAATAGTTTTTTCGTGAAAGAGTAACAACTTACCTTAGTCGTATTTTACGACACCCCTTAAGAAAGAGGGTGGTCTATTCTACTCAACTGGATACCACGAGGTAGGTCAGCTTACCTTAGTCGCCTTATACGACTCCTCGAAAAGAAATGAGGGTGATCTACTGTATTCAGCCGGATATCATAGAAAACCTAACAAACTATCAACTGTATAATATTAGTAGATATGTAAAAATACGGTTCACATCGCGTAAGTTTAAATCTACCAATGTTAGTAGATTTTCTGGTACGATAGTGTTTTGGCTAGCCATCGGCACTTAACTAATGTCATCAGCATGACGTAATATTCGAATTTCGGCGGTAAGTCTATTACACTCAACCATAGCGATGACAAGAGTTACGCATTTCTATTTTAATATGAACGAAGTATTATGCTTCGTTACGCATGGCGTATCTCAGATTGCTTTATTTAAACAAAACATGGACGCGTTGATACAATTCAGTATGGGTCAAACCAAATAACAGGCAATTAATGTGGGCTTTGGAAGGTTACTGGCTAAAGGTAACCCACGCTTCTTCTAATCTTAGTTGTATTTTATTTCAATTTCTTACTTGTTCCGTTCCATTCCGCACCGTTGTATCCCTTCGCGTTCCGTTCCGGATCTTTCGTTCTCCTTCAGTTTTTGGAAAAGCTATGCAGTTAAATCGTAGAATATACTTTACTACAAGCTAATGAAAAGGTCTCACAGATTGAAATAAAAGTTTAAATACATACCTGCACTTAAACTTTTATTAAGTATATTTAAATTCAGTTAAACCATACAGCATTATAATCATCATCCTCTTGCCCTTATCCCACTCTAAGTGGGGTCGGCACAACATGTTACAAACATGCTGTGACATGATTTTGCTACGTATTTTACGACCGGCCGCCTGCCTGACGTCAACTTACCATAGTCGTATTTTACGACCCCTCGGTAAGAAAAAGAGTGGTCTATTCTACTCAAGCGGATACCACACGGTGGGTCAACTTACCTTAGTCGCCTTTTACGACACCTCGGTAAGTAATGCGGGAGGTCTATTGTAATCAGCCGGATACCACACGGCGGGTCGACTTACCTTAGTCGCCTTTTACGACACCTCGGTTAGAAATGAGGGTGGTCTATTCTACTCTGCCGGATACCACACGGCAAATTATAATGCTGTTATAAATACAGCATTATAATCATCTAAACCAACTTGCGAACTAAACTTTAACACAGGGATGAAACAGTAAGTTAGTTAAATTCGGCCGCAAACTATTTGAAGTACTCTAAAAATTCATCAACTATTAACACTTAAGTTTTTCATATAGTTTTATATAGTTAAGTTTTTTATATTTTATAGATGTATAATTTCAAGGGCCTTTTCCATGGAGAACACATCACTTCCATAGTGACTATAAGCGAACTTCTCTCTCTATAACTTATAATTACATTAACCTCTCAGTAGAACAATTTGGCATCTTTTGAACATGGAGAATCCAAAAATTGTTAAGCGAGCCAAATTTCCTTAAGCCTAATTTCCGTGCTAGGTTTCATACAAATAGATTCCAATAAATCCATACATCATTAAATTCTACTTCTTTATTATAAATTCTGTATAAAGAATATTTCTTTATACTTATAGAATATAATTATATTTATACATCTAGAATAATTATATAAAGAAATACGGGCGATTTTTTTAAGTGCTTTTTTTACAATGCCATCTTTCATTTCATCGTGTCCTTTTTATATTTACTACTCGTCGATAGATCGCGCTTTAAAGTTTTAAAGATATTGAAATAGATGGCGTTATACAATATAAACATATGATATGATACAATATGAACATAATTTACGCCGTGTGGTATCCGGTTGAGTAGAATAGACCACCCTCATTTCTTACCGAGGTATCGTAAAAGGCGACTAAGGTAAGTTGACGTCAGGCAGGCGGCCGGTCGTAAAATACGAAGCCAAATCATGTGACAACATGTTTGTAACATGTGCCGACCTCACTTAGAGTGGGATAAGGGCAGGCGGATGGACAATATGAACATAATTTAGTTCACAATATTCAAATTGTAGAAATACTATTAACAGATTATCATTATTGTAAACCGGATCCTAAATGTGCGTGTCTTTTGCTTGGATGTTCTTAAAGCTTAATGAATTTGCATAAAATCTATGTCTACACTTATTATAAAACAAAGTCCCTAAAGCTGTCTGTGCGTATGTGATCGATTTTCTTAATATCTACTGAACGACCCAAGCGCATCGGAAAATGCGTAACTAAAAATTACCGTTGAGTACCACGGACATTTTGCAATGTCGAGAAACCCCCGGTCCAATTTCTGTTTTTTTATAAAATAACTAGGGTATCAGTTTCTGTGGCAAGTACTTCAATTTGTTCTCGTTTAAACAAAGATACTAAGAAAAAATTTGGTTCGTTCGCTCCCGTAGAAAAAAAAAAAAAAAACGGCACTTCAGTACGCGCCTCAACTCGCTCACAGATGTACGCGTACGACATTGAGAAATTGTGTTTTTTTTTGGATATATTGAAACTTTAACCGGTAAGTCATATTTTATATCATTACTAGACAATATTTGTAACCAATATAAGTTACTAGAACAATGATTTGTCCTATTTCAATTGATAAAAAAATTAACTTCGATAGCCTATGGATGAACAAAGATTCTACTCGCGATTTGCAGTGAGAAAAAAGTATGTAATTCTTATACAAAACGCTGTTAGAAACACTAATTCTAATAGAAAATATCATATAAAATCCATATTCATCCGTATTTTTATAGCAAAGTGTATAGTATTTGTTATTTCTTTCGATAAACAACGTAAGGTGTCAAATTGCACTCACACACTCGCAAGGTATTTGTATGTGTGCGTGCATTCCAAAATGGCGGGCGAGCTGATTTCGATATAGTATGTTCTTTTTTTGTTTACTTGATTTTTTTTTTTACTTAGATGTTTTAATTTTTTGGTATATTTTTATTATTACTTTATGAATGTTCAGTGCTTATAATTATTTTTTGAGTTCGGAACTACAAAATAAAAAACGGAACGAACACACAATTGGTCTTATAGATCACTCTTGTGTCTGTCTGTGCGTCCGTCATAGCTAACTACTGGGTCAAATCAGATGAAATTTGATAGTGATATAAAAAATAAAAATTATTTTGTTATATATATATATATATATATATATAGTCCTTTTCTGCTACTTGTTTGATCACGCAATTTTTCTAAGTACTTGTTTGATCCACTTAAATTAGCTGTTTTAATGGCTCCTGAGTTGTATTCACAATGACAAAAAGGATATATTTGATTGACATATCGTGTCACTCACTCATATTTTATGATGCACTAGTAGACTCTATATTTTTCGTTTCATATTTTTGGTTATTTTGTGGCTCCTGCTAACGGTTTTTGCTAAAGTCTACGTTAAGCATTAGTTGATCTTAAAATCCAATACATTCTAGACACTTTTTGATCCATGTTTGATATATAATGAGTGAAATGCCCCACCTGTCAACGTCGGCCCCAGAGGTCATTGCTACTATATAATTCTGTATCAATAGGCATAAGTTGATCTAATATAAATCTTTATTTTTAACATCGTCCGGGGCATTCTGACATATATTTGAAATTCGAAACTACCTATTAGTAAGAACTATTTCTGGACTGCACTTTTTTGCATGAAATGAAACGAAATATGGTTTCAAACGGCGTTAAATTTTAAAATAATACTGTATTACATACTTAGTTATAGTTTGAATAATGAGAGATAACAAAATTATTTTTATTAATAATATTTAATAATTCATAATAATATAGACTGTCAAAATAAGTTACAAGTTACAATCATCTTCAACATCTTCTGAGCCATTTTAAGGCAATTTTATGTTTAGTTACTCTACTGAGGTCGTCGTGCATTATGTTAAGGTCCTTCAGGACTGCCATAACGACTATATCGTCGGCAAATCTAAGGTGAGTGATATACTCGCCGTTTATATTGATGCCATATCCGTTCCAATCCAAAGCTTAAAGACATCATCCAATGCAACGGTAAACAGTTTCCGGGAGATGACATCTCTCTGTCTCATGTCTCACCGTCTTGGATACGGATAGACATTGTGGCATTTTCGTACTAATACTTCAGCACTTGGTCGCACCGATAGACGATTCGGCATCTCTGGAGCCATCTTAATACGGCCCATGTTTCCACCAAATCAAAGGCCTTCTCATAGTCCACAAACGCCAAGCAAAGTGGCTGGTTATACTACTCGGTCTTCTGTATAACCTCCCACAGCGTGAATATGTGGTACTATAGTACTTTAGCCTTTTCGGAATCCGGCTTGTTCGGGAGGCTGGAAATCGTCGAACCTACCAGCGAGAAGATTCGTTTTGACTCTGGAGAACAACTTATAAACATGATTCAGCAGAAAGATGGGTCTGTAATTCTTCAATAAGACGTCACCTTTCTTGAAGAAGAGAACCACCACGTTCCTGTCTCATGCCTTCGGCATAATACCTTCATAAATAACGGAATTAAATCGCTGAAGGACTTGAGTTAGTTTTTCAGTTCTTCATCCACATTCAGTAGTTAGGTTGTCATTTTTTCATCATCTGGAGCCTTGTTGTTCTTAAGTTGTTTGAGAGTAATACTAATCTCGTTAGGCTGACGTCCGGTGGTATATCTTCGGTATAGTGTAGAGTCAAATTGGGTCTTGGATCTTTTGCCAAATTGACAACAGTATGAAATGTATAACTGCCTATAGAACCTCTCAACCTCTCTTAAAATCTCAGGTCGAGACGAAATAATCTATCTATCTATCTAATTCGGGGACGCCTGCTGTAGCAGTGCGGGTGGTCAGCTCCTATGTCAGACTATTCATCCCATTTCCCCATGTTGGAACATGGGTATCATTGATGTCCCGGCAGTGTCATCTGCTTTAATCTACCAGTAGCTTTTATAAACCTGATAATGTCCCTGAAGGGGATATCAGCCAAGTCCTTAACTGCAAGTTCATCCTTACCTAGTATCTCCCATCTTACCCGCGAGTACATAGGGCACTCAGCTATAAGGTGAAGACTCGTTTCTTCTACTCCACACTCTGGGCATGCTGAATCTTCCTTTATTCTCTTTATCGACAGGTGTTTGTTTAACAGGCAGTGCCCCGTAGTAATACGTGTTATAATTGACACATTTTTCCTACTCTGAGATATTGGCTGCTTGGTCTTCTTTGTATCGAAAGATTTGAGGAATAGCTTCGACTGTCTGAGTGTTTTCTTTCTCCATCTTTTGTAAGCTTCTATTTCTATTATTTTACCTATAACACGCTTTATGATAGTGTTAGCAATTGGGAGATAGGGTTCAGGCCCTATAAAAGTCTGACTCGCTCCCTTTCTTGCTAATTCATCAGCTTTTTCATTACCTGCATGGCCGTAGTGCCCTGGGACCCATGCAATCGTTACTTCACCAGCTTCAGATAGTTCATTTAGTGCTTGTTTGCATTCTTTAACTATGGCTGAAGTCGTTTCTATACGGTCGAGTGCTTTTAATGCCGCTTGACTGTCGCTTTATATAACTATATTACCTGCTGTTTGTGTTTCTTTCAATCTCCTGGCGCATTCCATGATAGCATAGGTTTCTGCCTGGAAGACACTTCAGATGAAATGATAGCAATATCGGTCTTCAATCACGTCAACTGCCTTTGCCTAATAGACAGATGTCTTGCGAAAACTTTTGAGCCCCTGTTACGCTCTATAGTACTCGAATGTATTCGGTGTTGAACTGTCGCTGGTCGCACTTTTGCCCTTAAGAAATCTACACTACACTAATCTCATTTTATTCCTCTCATTCATGGGCATGAGATTCTGTGTCAAGAATTTATTGGTTCTCTTACGACTTTTCTTATAAAGTTTGGACCAGATGGACGGTTTCCACCAACATGTTGTTTAAATCGTCCACATTCACAGCGCAGTCAGTTTGGCAATCAAAACGGTTCATCAGATCGAGTTGGAACTTCATGGGATTTTGGATATGAGCTCAAATGGGTCGGAGCGTAGACTTCACCAGTCTGGATCAAATATATAACGTCTGGTCGACATGATGAAGTCGATCTCATTTTTCGTGGAACCATCGGGACTTATCCAGGTCCATTTTCGATGCAGCTGTTTCTTGAAAAAAGAATTCATCATGTAGAGATCCTCTCTCTCCAAGAAATCCGCCAACATCTGGCCCATGTGGTTCCGTAGCCCGTATCCAAATTGCCCTACTCTCACCTCTGTGCCGCTTCACTTGCCAAGCTTTGCGTTTAATTCCCCCATCGAAACAATGTAGAAGGTTTTCGAGGCGTGCATCGTATGCATCTTCGTCTTGATGTGCTGATGTCGATGCGTAAACCTGTATGACATTTAGATAATACCGTTTGGTAATTCTGAGTATAAGGAACGCGACTTCAGATAATCCTATTACCACCGCAATTTGTTTACTGTTTTTTTTCCAGCTCAAGTATATTTTCCATCTTCTCTTCCCTCAAAATTCGTGCGTCTCACGTTGCTACGTGGTTTTCGTGGTTGGCAGCGGATTTTTTGCCGGAAATTCTCGAAACCCCCTGCTACGCCGTTATTTAATCCGCTGCTAGAGCTGGGAACTAGGGGCTGTGGTTTATATTGTGATAACATCAAGTGAAGGGTTTGCGAGTAATCACCACCCTCGGCATGCGGGTTGGCGATTGTAGTGCTGACAATGTCGCACCGACAGTGCTGCTGTTCACTGTCGGTCTGGTATTTGGGTCAGCTGGACAGAAATGGTTATATGACCATTAATCGGTCGCCAGATCCTCGTTGGTTATCTGCAGGGTGCACCACGAGCAGGTGACGTTGACACTTAAAGAGACGGAATGGGGAGCCTCCCTCTTACACCCTCGCCTGGAGCGCCTTAAAACAAGTAACTTAAAAATTAAAACTAGAAGTAGGCGCTACTTTGCGGAATTCCATAATACAAAAGTAATAATATACATTATTTTGGTATTTAACAAAATAATTTCTATGATTACCTTTTTTTACATGTACTTTATAAGATTTAAGATATTAAGAATTTCTTTTAGGCAGAAAGGAGGGATTTTTTAGGGATTTTTTTAAATATTAATTAAGCCTCTTATTCAAGATCACTTATTCCTAAATGTTATAATTTCAATTAGAACCATCAGATCCTTCAACTACATTTCTTTGAAATCTGCATGCTTAATAATGTACTCCAAAGTCAACCTTGAAATAGCCTTGAATGCCGGGGTCAAAGTACGGAGTACGTTCGGTGACGATCTGCTCTGTGATTGGCGCGTTTGAATCGGATCAAATAACTACGGAGTGGATTTGTATAATTATTGAGTAATTACGGAGAAACAGTATTCATGATTTGTTGATCCGAAGCGGAGCCAACAAATGTGATGTAAAATTGTATTGGATCAACAAATCGGGCCTGGATCAACAAATCCGAACGGATCAACTTAGAACTGATTATACGTACCGCTTGATCAAACAACTCCTAGAAGGGATAACTATATATATATATATATATATATATATATATTTATCCTGCAAGCAACTTGGCGTCTTATTAACACGTAATTGCATTTAATCTGGCGTCCCCGCACTTCTGACGTCCGAATATCGGACGCCACTTTTTTCAACGTGTGCACTAGCGTCCTATTAGTTCTACTAAGCTATAGAACAAATATCGGTAGAAGCCAAAAAGTTGGCTTAGTGGTTGAAATTGTATAATGAATAGTTCCGAGTGAATTCGTAGCATAGGTGCGCCGCTGTTGTAGCGTGTATATTTGTTGATGTATACCACTGTCATGTTTTGACTAAGAAATCGCTTATTTCGCGTCTGCGAATCGCGACGATGCCAGCTCGCCCGGTTTGGTTTTTTCTTATTATTTAAAGTAATTTTTGAATTAGAAGACGAAAATTATATGTAAAATAAAAGAATATACACACACTTCAGCGTAAAATAATCTGAAACATGCATATGGCAGTAGGTAAATAAAATAAGTTTAAGTACTTTAATTGATGCTTTTTTACATTATTTGGCAAAATAGAGTAAAATAGCACATTACATTTGGCAAAATAGTGGCTTATACACTGCTGATAAAATAAAAATGTTATGAAAAAAAAATACATAAAAAACCCTATTTCTTACGGGAACAGGAAAAAACATATATTATATTATATGATCGAGAGTTAATGAACGCTTAGATTGGCGCGTACGAAGTTGAGAGTGCTACTAGAATTTATATATTTATGATATAGTTATCGAAATCTATTGTTCATGTAACATGTCCACTTTTATTGTTATCAGTGAATATATAGTAAAATCGAAAGTAGGCTGAGTCTCTGAACATTTGTCCCTCGCCACGTCTATGACTCTCTGTCTCGTCTGTGACGTATGACTCTTTGTTCGCGATCAACTCACAAAATACTGAGGTTATCGTAAGTTCTACGACTATCAGCCTCTCGAACAAGCCCATATTGCGGAAAGGCATCATCGCATCATACAGCACCACGGATCACATATACTCGCAGGGGCACTTGTAGGTTATGAGGAGGCCATTGAATTGCTCGAGACCTTGATTGTATTTAGGTCACTCCAGAGATCCTAATTCGATTCTAGATACGTCCAATTTGTATTTGAATCAAATTCAATTGAAGTGTTTGTATAAAAATGCTGCCCGTCCATGTCCAAGACAGAATTGAAAAACTAATCAAACTGTGTCGAGACGTGCGCTTGGGTGATTTCATCTTCCAGAAGCTGTTTATATAGTAGAAATCTTTAAGCTTCTGGATTGAAACGGATATGGCCTAAGATTTGATGACAATATAGCTCTGACAGATTCTCTGGAGGATATTAACATAATCGAGGATATCCAAAATTACCGGTATAACTTTGCTCGTCGCAAAGCTGAATTGGCAGTGAGCGAGGCCCATAGTACGAAGAAGGTGCTAGAAAAGGGACTATGTAACGGAAAACCCACGATGCAAGCGGCACAGGATCGCGTAATGTGAAAAACGCATGACCTATTTCCAGCAGTGGACTTCAAGCGGTTGATAAAGAAGAATAAGAATTGTGTCGACGGTGAATAACTGTAAATTATTTTTTACTAACTAGGCACTGACTTTTAGTTATAGTAGTATAACTATGGGCATGAAGTTACATAAGGCTGATGAATAGATCCTAGCAACATAAAAAATACGAAAGATTTAGCCTTGCGATCACCAACCCACTTTTAATATTTCAGTTTAACAAGAACATTTTTGATATCAGTCATCCATATATTGATATTGGGTTTCTTTTTTTCGTGTAATATTGCTATATGAGTTTTTTTATGATATTAACCTAATAAAGTTCAGTACTGATTGCAACATCAGAACTACTTCATTTTATTTTACTTCGATTGTCAGGAAAAAAAGAGATAGAAACTAAATATTAGGCCGGCAACGTCTCATTTACACACACAGACTCACAGGACGCGCAAATATCGGCGTAGTAGATAATTGTGAGAAGTATATTCAGGAAGCTAAAAGTTCACTACTTTGAAATGGGGTTCAGTTTTTCTTGGGCAGGATTACAAGAAGAATATTGAGATAAATAAAATTATAAGATAAAAAAATATCTTACGAAGGATAGCATTAAAAAACTAAGCAATATATGCAAAAACATTATAAAATAAGTTAGTGCAACTAGGAGACGTCATAATGATGCACAACGTGCATGACGCCAAATGTGTTACAGGATGTATATATATATATATATATATAACATATATGTAAATGTATAGTCGACTATTCGTTTTTTCGTACCCGTTACATGCAGGATTCATAAAAACACGTGCACGAACCTCCTTTTGTATTATGAATCTCCGCAAAGTAACGCCTAATTCTATAATTAAATAAAAATGGGGCAAAATGATTATTTTTATAATAATGTAATAATTTATTATAAAAACAATTTCATAATATAATCAGAATATATTTAACCGTGTAGGTTAAATTTCTAATGTAAGAATACCATGGATAACAACGCGGGGCCTAGCGGTGGTGTTGGTCATATCGTGCCGTGCTTCTCTTATGTGTTCTCGCCAGGAGGCACGTTGAGGGAGAGAGTAAAACTTTTGTATTATAATGTTCTTCAATGTTCCTTTTAGCCTTGGGAACCATCGAAGAGCCCAGAGCTGACTGTCTCTGACGTCGTCGCAGGGGCAGGGAGCTGCGCATCGCAGGAAGTGCCGTCGTTATCTCTATCTTCAGGATAAAGAAATTGTAGATTTATTGCAAGATTCGGGGAGCGATGAGTTCTTTTGAGAAATAAATTGTCTTTAACAGAATTCGAATCTAATTTATTTCTAATTTATCTAATTTATTAATTTCGCCCTCGCGAAAAAGATCATCCCGTATGACCTAGTGTACACACACAAAAGAATTCGAACCCGGCGATAGGCCGCAAGCAAAAAATGTTTATTTAGAAATTGTTTTGTCACAAGAGTTTGTTCGACAAGTGTACTTGTATTGTATGTTCATAAGTTAGAAATTTCATCTTCTTCTTGAGAAAAGAATTAGTTTAACGATAAATATCCAGTATGATACACAAATTTGATCGAAAATGAACCCTATGGATTTACATGTTATAATCTACTTTGTGAGATATTTACCCTTTTTTATAAATATTTTGTTTCTGGCTAGACATTTGTAATTATATAATTCTATTTATGAACAGTTTATCTTTATGTTATAAAAGGACTCGAGTCATTACGGTAGTAATTACGCCCACAAGAAGGTTTTGAAAATGACCTTGCAATGCGCGCGAGAACTGATTATCTTCTAATTTTTAACAAATGTTTGGGAGTGAAAAAATAAAATTATTATAATAATGACATACATATTTTTATTTTTTATTAGAAACCTCATTTCATGTACATTTTAGGGATATAAAATATAAAAGAATCATTCTAATATTTCTATTTAAAAATATTTATTTTTGGCAATAAAACCCCTTTTTTTCAAAAGCCGCTCGACACAAAGGCCTGTGCGTACTAAATATACATTTAATTATTATCGTTTTTGTTTCTTTTTATCGGCTATTCATCTGGCTTTCACAAATTGACGCTTGGATTCATAAAAACATAGCCAACACTGGCTTGAGTAAGAAAAAACCGAGAGTAATGACCACGTGCTCGCTGACGTCAACGGCCATCGGTATGTTAGGTGTTTTTTAATTTTACCTAAGGATTTAAAAACTGGGATTCTGACAGGTTAAGTGACAACATGTTTGTAACATGTTGTGCCGACCTCACTTAGAGTGGGATAAGGGCAGGCGGATGGACAATATAAACATAATTTAGTTCACAATATTCAAATTGTAGAAATACTATTAACAGATTATCATTATTGTTATCCGGATCCTAAATGTGCGTGTCTTTTGCTTGGATGTTCTTAAAGCTTAATGAATTTGCATAAAATCTATGTCTACACTTATTATAAAACAAAGTCCCTAAAGCTGTCTGTGCGTATGTGATCGATTTTCTTTATATCTACTGAACGACCGTTTGTACAGGCTTTACTAAAAGATAGTACAATTCCTCCGAAAGGTTTAGGTTAATAGTGCATAACGGTAGTGAGTTGTAAAGGTCGTTTTTTAGTGGTGTAATGGTAGTAGTTAAACAATATTTAGTGGGGGTAGTAAATCGGTGTCAATTATAGTTGAAACCTCGCGAAATTAATTCTATTACAAAGGAACTGGGTCATTTTATTCTACCGTTTACATATGGTAAGTGCTACATTACCATAGACCTCGGCGCCTAATGACGCGTTGCATTCCAATAACTTCATATGTACATACTCGTACTAGTATTATAAATTCTTAAATCTGGATGTCTGTCTACTTTTTCTAACACTTTCACTTTTAATTCTCTACTATTGATGAAATTTGGCACAATTAAAGCTTATAAACCGAAGTAAAATATAAAGATTTAAAATCGTTTATATTAATTAACTACCCTCTTCTTATTGTTTTTTTACCCTCTTTTTCTATTCTGTTAATATAATTAAAAAAATTCTTTATTCAAGTTAACTTGTAAAGTGCTTTTGAATCGTCGAAATCTACCAACCAATGTGAAACCAAACACAACATTTTAATCGAATTTCTCAAAGAGCGCCTCCGTTATTTACAGTAGCAGTCAACAAATTTAATTAATCTTTAATTTAAATAATTATTGAATTAAAAAAAAGGCAAGAAAATAATTTAAGAAGATTAAACAATATTTTTTGTTTCAAGATAATCAATTTATTTCGAAGTGAGAAAAACCGATTATTTATTAAACATTTACAATTTTACATTATTAAACCACAGTCTTATATGAAGCTGAAAGTAAACCTTTCAGCATTCAACATTCAGGCATTTCTATCATCCAAATAATCTTAAATTTTGTAATACGCTTTACGTATCAGCATAAATAGACGCCGGCAGAGCTCTTTTGAGTGATATTACTAGACTTTGTAATCTTATGTTATCTGGCAAAGTAAATTCATCCTTTTTAATCGATTTTTGCCACTTCAATCACCATCCCTAACTCGCACCGTCTAAAATAACCTGAGTGCTCCACTACGCTATTGGTAGCGGAAACAGTGAAACGTTGAGTGTTAAAAAGCGTCTGATAGAGAAAGCCTCTATACTGTTGAGGATTACTAAGATGATAAGAATGCATGGATATAGCTACAAGTAATAAGAATTATATTTTAAAAGAGCAACTGCCGAGTTCCAGCCAGCAGTAGAGTTGACGATACAAAAGCACTTGTTTACTTGAATGTTTTTAATTAAAAAAAATGAATTTGAATTTGTTTTACACATTGCCTTCATCCTCATCAGTAGTAGTAATTTACGCACGTGAAACAGTAAATTAAAGCTAGTCCTACTAATATTATATCCTATCCTACTAATATTATAAATGCGAAAGTGTGTAAGTATGGATAGATATTTGTTACTCGTTCACGAGAAAACTATTAGATGCATTTGAATGAAACTGTACAGTTACATAGGTTTTACATCGGAATAACATACAGGCTAAAATTTATAATTATATAATGTAATATAACTATACATGATAATAAAGTCGGAAAAAATCTGTCCTCTGAAAGCTATCTTGGCGTACGCTGCATAAACCAATAGACTTACACAAAGATGATGTACCGCACTATTGTTTGTATTGAATAGTTCTAAATAAAAGTCCGCGACAGCATATATCTACCTTTTATGTAGATATATTTTATGTAGAAGCGACTAGGACCAAAACTGTAAAACATAACTTTAATTACATTTGAAACTATTTTTACAATGCACATTTTAGTATGCTTATAAAACTGTTATAAAAATCAATACATTTGTCGCTTTCAGTATTTCATGTAGATAAAATTTGTCTTTCATACTAAGTAATTTAGCGGAATAGTTTAAAAGTTATCACGATATCATTGAATTGAATTATTTGCAGTATTTTAATGTGGCAGACCAAATTCCACGCGAGCGAAGCCGCGGGCCATAGCTTCTCTTTTAATATAGTGACCCACGTAGTAGTTTAAAGGGAAATAGCGCTAGAATCATATGACACGCGTTCAATCGCTTTGTGAATTACGCGTTGTTTAAGTTTGCTTCATTACCATACAAATGAGTAAAACGTCCATGTTATTCCGTAATTTGAACTTCCGTTTATCGGTGGGGTAAGTTTTGTTATTGGCAGCTTAATGAAATGTCAGCCTTGCATAATTAAATGCGATGTTTAAAATATTTTAAACTTTGCTATGAGAAAATTAACACTTTGTGTTAAGAATGCTTGAAATATTTCATTGTTTCATTGATTTTTCCGTTTATTAGTAATTACATAGTTTCAATTGTAAACGATTCGGTTATTGAACAACGAGTGATATATGATTAATTTCCGATTTAAACACGGCTTAGTCTACAGCCTTACAACTACAGCTCTTTTATATTTTAAGATGTCAAAGTATTTCTAATCTAACTTCCGATACGATGACTCGATGGAGAAAAATTTGGTGCACTTAGCCTGAATCATTTAAAAGCAAATTTTAGGAAATACAGTCACTTGATGTCTGGCGCCAACATATACGTGGCAGGAATTGTAACTTTATAACGTCGGCACGTTATTTTACAACAACAGTATAATAAATTACATGCGAACATGTGCATGTATGTGCCTGTTGTCAGGCCAGTTGGGTTTACGATGTACTGATAATACGCATTAATTTACTCCGACACTTTTAGAGTTTTATATTCAGAAGTGAGACGGAGACTTTAACCCACAAATAAAATGTAAAAAAGGAAAAATATCGTTGTTACATTCAGAAGGGGATTTATTTTTATTTATTGATAAGGCTTACCAACTAGAAATCATATACATTAAATATATATATTTTTTAAATATATGGGACACTCACACACACGGGTGTCCATCCCCAAAGTAAGTAACTTAATATTTGTGTTATGGGTGACGGAAAACTGGTAAATAGATTACATATATAATTTTAAATACATACTTATTACACACCCACGCTCGAAGAACCAACAAATTCTTTGTAGAAAATATTGGCCCTCGGCGGGAATCGAACCCGCGCCTCGCGGAGCTAAAGGCAATGCGCCAACGGGCCAATCAAATTATTAATAAACTAATAACTTATAAACATTCCATATATTATCTTTCCTATATGTTTCCAAATTACTGGTACGCACAACATTTACATAACACTTCAAACAATAATTGATGCAAATTTTGATATAAAAATCAAAAACAAAAATATACACTTGAAAATTATAAAGGTAAAACCTTGGATGTATTACTTTTCCTCAAAAATAAAATGGAGAAAAGAAATATCTGGACATATAAAAAGATGATTGCGATGTGCGGTTGCTATGGAGTTGTTGAAAAAGATTAAATGGGTCGAATTTTGAGAAAATGGAATCTTAAAAAAAAATGGCATCTTAAAATTGCATCTTGAAAATTTCAAAGGAAAAATTTTGATCAATATTTAAATTTAGTAAATTTATATATTTATATGTTTGTAAATTTATATTTGCGAAAAACAAGAAATTATAAAAATGCTTAGATTTGAAAATCCTTTCAAGTTCTTACAAGTAAAGTAAGGTAACGGCCTGTTACTATTCCACTGCTGGGCATAGGCCTCCTCTCTCCGTTATTTGGAGAGAAGGGTTGGAGCTAACACCCATCATGATGCTCTAACGAGGATTGGTAGGTTGCAGATATGCCTAGATTTTTCTAGACGTATGCAGGTTTCCTTCACCGAAAATCGTATGTTAAATTGAATATATCAATTAGACACATAAGTTTAAACAGAAAACTCATTGGTGTCGGCCCGGGGTTTGAACGCGTGATCCTCTCGAAAGAGTCACATGGTCTCACCACTAGGCTATCATAACTTTGATTCAGCTATTACAGCTTCGTACACGATTGCAACCTAATTTTGTAAATTTAAAATGTTAAAAGTACAAGAATGTCTGTCGAGTTTCTAGATGCTTCTTCTTGGTAAAAGCAACATTTCAAACGAAATATAACTTCATTAATTAAATTGATCCTTGACGATTCAATAAACTTTATTCAAATAACCATATACAATTATTCTCTCTCCGTTTTTGGAAACAAGGGTTGGAGCTAAAACCTTCCCCGCTGCTCCAAAGCGGATTGGTAGGTTACACATGTCCCTGAATTCTCCAGAGATTTGCGGGTTCCCTCACGATGTTTTCCTTCACCGAAAAGCGTGTGATAAATTGCAATTATCAATTAGACACATGAGTTTTAATAGATATACCATTGGTGTCTATCGGGGGTTTGAACTCGTCACCGGTTGTAAAATATTCGCACGGTTTTACCGCTGGGCTATCACAGCTCCAATCTCATTAATTTATAGCTGAGATATATCATATGCCATAAATCAACGACTTTCTATAAGACAGAATGTAGAGAATCTAGATCGGCAGTAAATCGAGCTTCGGCTAGATAGTCTACGAGTATAAGCTCGAACTAGTTGTGGCGGTGAAAGTCGAGAGCGCTTTCTTGTTACACCCATCACAAGAGTATGCATTGCACAAAACAAGACGAACGAATATAACACTAATTACTTTTATATAAATACTAAAATTGAGTGTTCGATAAACGAAATTAGTCAATTTTCTCAAAATTCTTTACTGTACCTGTGTACGTTTTCAATTTATTTTGAAGTTGAAACATTATTATCGTGATTTCTACATGGACCTAAAAGCAAAACAATCCAGGCATGCTTTAAACTGATTACCTATTAATTGTCAAAGCTTTTCGAAATTTTAGTTTACTGCAGTTAGCCAAGCTGCAACTATTAAAGTGTAAGCAATTCATTAAGTTGTATAATTTTTTTTAAAGATTGCTGTTTCTTATCGGTTAGGGCAAACTTTCGAATTAGTGGTAGCTTCTTTTAAAATATTTTACGGTTCAAAAGTACTGGAAACAGTCTACTTGAATGAAGAAATTTTTTAATTTGAATTTGAATTTGAATTTCATATTTCTTGCTGGTAGGCTTAAAGATAAGAGTAACTATGAGAAACAGTTATAACCTTGAAATAGTATATGACGATTCTATAGCACGTGTAAGAATTTTGTATCTGAAAGAAGTTATACTAATTAATATCTATTTTTTTTTCCTCTATAAGAGTGACAAATTCTTCTTTAAAAAACTCGTAGCTTAATCTTCGATCCTGATATTGTTTTTTGTTATCGCATCAAAGTAAAAGTTAAATGAATTAAATTGAAGTCGAAAAATCGTCATAAATATACTTCTAAGTTATAAATTAACAGACTCTTCATAAAGTAAACATATCACATACATATTACGTTTCATTTTTATTTTTATTAATTTTTTAATTATGCTTAATTTTCACTTTTTTAATTTAATATTGGTTGGCTGGAAGAGATGCCGTGTGGTATCCGCCTGAGTAGAATATATCACCATCATTTCTTAGCGAGGTGTCGTAAAAGACGACAAGGAAAAGTTGACTCGCCGTGTAGTATCCGGCTCAGTAGAATAGATCACCCTCGTTTCTTAGCGAAGGGTCGTAAAAGGCGACTAAGGTCAGTTGACCCACCGTGTGGTATTCGGTTGAGTAGGATAGACCACCCTCTTTCTTACCGAGGGGTCGTAAATACGACTAGGTTAAGTTGACGTCAGGCAGGCGGCCGGTCGTAAAATAAGTAGCCAAATCATGTGACAACATGTTTGTAAGATGTTGCGCCGACCCTCCTTAATGTGGGATAAGGGCAGAAGGATGATGATGATGAATGTGGATTCACAAATCGAGACGCACACAGATAAAAAAGTGTGTCCCGAAACAACAGAGTCCGTTCATACTCCATTACTATATGCAATATTTCATTCATTCATTACACTCTCCACTCCATTACTATATGCAATATTTCGTTCATTCATACACACACATGGATATTATCCAAAAAATAAGGATTTTCTTTTGCTTGACAATTTAAAAATTTCACTGAACATGTTTCTTTATCTTCAAAAATATATTACAAGCAAGTATGTAATATAAAATCTTAACTCTAACGTAATGTGCACACCTGGTGATGTTTGATAAAAAATGACGAAATCGTGTCGTTTCTTTATTACAGATTACGGTCTTGCTTTCCAGGTGACGTTTTACGTGCCATCTTTAAGTCGTAAGTGTTTCATATACTTATATACCCATGTTTTTGAAGAAGAAATCAAGTATCATAAAGGCTAATGGATGTTTTGCTCCAGTATTGTTACCCCATCAGCTATATAATGTGATCTAGAATATCTATATCTGTATGGTATATAATATCTATATATTATTATATCGCGAAAAATTCAAAGAAATAGGCATACTTAATAACATCACAGTATATATATAGTAATATTTTATTTGTACGGAAAAATATAGGTATGTATAAAACAAAATTTGATGTATATCATAGATATACATCAAATTTTGTTTTATACAGGGATTTATGGAGGGAGGTCACAAAAGCTAGTGATACCTGCGTTGCGACTCAGCAGAGTAAGCAACTCATTTGTTGGTGTCGCTATTCGTTTCTATAATAAAATTCCTCAATCCACTTTAGACCAGTCTACAGAAAGATTCAAATTAAGTGTAAGAAATATGCTTATACGTAAAGCATATTACAAAATTGAAGATTATTTGGATGATAAGAAAGCCTGGATTTGAAAATCCTTTCAGCTTCATACAAGACAGCGGTTTAATAATGTATAATTGAAAATATTTAAAAGATTGACCGCCGAGTTTCTTGCTGGTTCTTCTCGGTAAGAGCAACATTCCGAACCAGTTGTAGCTTCATTAATCATATTGATGCTTAACGATTCAAAAGTGCCTGAAATGGTTTATTTGAATAAAGATTATTTGATTTGACTATAAAACAAAGTTCCAAAAGCTGTCTGTTTGTATTAGATCGATTTTCTCTAAATCTACAGAATGAATTTTTGTGCGGTTTTTACTAAAAGGTAGCGTAATTCCTCCGAAAGTTTTAGGTTAATAGTACATAACAGTTTTATTTAAATTGAGTTGAAGAGGTCGTTTTACTACAATTTTGAGTGGGAGTATTAACAGACAGGTGTCGATTGTAGTTTAGAGGGGGGAATAGGTTGTATGGTATCAAAGAGCAAGTCTCCTGCTGAGACTCGAGCGACTATTACATGCTAGACACTTATTTCTACGAGGGCGAATCCGCACTTATAACTAGTAAATCATAAATGTGATTACTCCATACTTATGAATAGGGCTATTGAAATAAGTATATTTCTGTCTTATGGATCTGCTACTTGCTCGCTGTCTCAGGACCTCATAATAAGCTTGGGGACTATATAGCGAGCCATGCTTGGACTCGTTGATTAAAAAAAGTAATGAAAATATTATTGATGTATATTCCGCGATAAAAGAAAATATATGTAATGTTAAATGTACAGTGTACTACCCTTTCTCACACCTGATTCATTCAGAATTCCTTTAAACTCATACACTATTCGCCACCAATAACACAACTATAATACTGCACACATTCACTACCACTATCTCAACAATCATTTCGCCCCGTAACCGAAGCATCGTCAGAAGATATATTCCATTACATTTAGCATTACATATATTTTTTCTTTTATCGCGGATTATTGCAAAATAATACTTTTGTATAAATTACTTGTTGATTAAATGAGGGAGAAGGAGATTATAGACAAACCAAAACAACGGATATAGACGAGAAGAGAAGAGAAGCTGAAGCAGTTGGTAATTAGAATAAAGTATGCTTTTTCTTAGATGTATAATTTCAATTAAGGAATTTTAAACTTCCTGAAGTCGCAACCTCAGTTCGAAATATCTTAAGCAGCTAGGGCATTCTTTTACAACAAGACAAAAGAGTTCCTCACGCAAGAATGGTTTGACGTCACAATATGGAAGTCAGAAAGCATTCCGAAAGACAATAGAGTTTAAGTTGGAACTAAAGTTCGTATCCCGCGAAATACGTTTAAGTAAAATTCGAGTATCTTTGGAATCTAGGGAGCTAAACTTTTAGCGTGGCTCAGACCAAAATTTCCCGTTTCCACGGGAAATGAGTCAAACTGTTTTCAGACACTAACAAAATTCTTCATATTTGTTCGAACTCACTATTTCCTGTTAACAACTTTAACAGCGTCAACGGGCGGGACACATTTCTAAGTCCGCGTGAATCTTGTGAGATCAGTTTAAGGAAATAGGTACATTTGCTTCACAGTATATTTTAGCAATTTAATTTCTTGTGCATAAAAATATACATAAATATAAAAAAAAATATAATAAACAAAGTAAAGACCGACTAAGCTTGCGGCTCCTGCTTTGCGCCTTGCAAAAGTACGTAAATCGTTTTTGGGTTTGGGTTCTATTAATGAAATTCTGCAATCGTTTTTAACTTTGCCATTACAGCAGTTTAAAAACACTGTTATGATAGTACATGATTGATACAGAAAGCTTATTATACTATTGAGGATTACTCAGATGATAAAAATGTATGGATATAGCTACGGTTCGACCCTGCAATTCATTTCAATGTAATTCAATTCAAATTATTTTTTATTCAAGTAAACTTGTAAGCAAGTGCTTTTGAATCGTCAACTCTACTGCCGGTTTGGAAAGCTGTTCCTACCGAGATGAGCAAGAAACTCGGGGGTTGCTCTTTTTCAATATAATTCTTACAGTTAGTTAGATAAAGTAATTACTATAATGTATAGGGTAGAGGAGAAGCTATATCCACGCATTCTTATCATCTATTTAATCCTCAATAGTTCTTTCTGTATCAGCCTCCCTTTAAATTAACTTTTGATAAAAATTAGCCAAACTCGTCTTTGAACGTTGCTTTATTGTTTTGTTTGAACTACTGTTAAGAGAAAATAGAAAGTGATTAAAAAGAAACGTATTAATTCCCCTTTGGGCCTTCAACGTAACATTAAACAAAAGGTCCCTTGATGCTTTGTTTCAATGAATTTTGCAGTGTTCGAAGGCGATTGTAGTGGTGACGGAAATCGAAATAAAACGCCTGGGACACAGCAGATGGCTAGCGAATGTTATTAGAAATTCTTTTATAGCTCCAACATCTTTGAATTTACATTTACCAGTATTTTTATTGAGTTTTCTTACAAAAGTGAAGGCCGCGTAGTTGAGGAAATATTGAAATTTTACAATGTTATCCGTACTAATATTATAATTGCGAATATATGTCGGTCTGTTACGCTGTTAACTGAATTTTCCGTAGAATGTTATGAGGTGTTAGAGCTCATAAAATTTTAAAGAAAACTCAGGCGTGTAACTAATTGTAGTGAGAATGCTTGAGTAATAAATTTGAGCCTTAAGAAATCCTACTAAAATTACTCAGCATCAGCATAGTAGCATTTTCTTCGAAAAACCTAAAAGCTTTTTAAGACCCAAAAATTCCCAAAGATACCCAATACACTATACGACCATTGAAATATAATTTCAGGTACACCAACCTACAATTACTGGTAATCTAAACTTATTACTTTTTTTTAACTTAATAAAATAAAATCCCCAAAAGCTGTCTGTCTGTATTTCGATTTTCTCTCTATTGAATCTACTGGTCGGGTTTTTGTATGGTTTTTGCTAGAAGATAGTGAAATTCTTCCGAAAGGTTCAAGTTAATAGTATATTTCCGTTTTATGACAATTGTGTTCAAGAGGTCATGCTGTTGTAAAAAGAATCACCTGCTGGGAACTTTACTCGTGCCTTGCGTAAACCAGCTGACATACACTAAAGTAATGTACTAGAGAATTGTAGATCTATATAAATGCTACAAAAAAAGTCCGCGATAGCATGTTTCTATCTTTTATGAACTCGCAAAAATTTTAATTAGGGCAAAATATTGTGACACACTGGTTGTAAAAAAGTAAGACACTCCTTGGCCATAGATAGAGTGTTTTTCGTTTAATTAGTGTATCTTTACGCAAAAGTCATAAATTACCTATAGAAGAATCATACACCAATATAGATCATCGAGTTACGAATTCGATATGGCGATGGCGTGTTACATAGTTTGCAAACCCAATTTATGTTCAATTCCCAAATGTTTGACACAGATATCTCGTGCTCGAAATTTCGAATTCAAATTCAAAATAATCTTTATTCAAGTAAATTGTAAACAATGTTGATCGTTTACTCTACTGCTGGTTTCGAAAGCTTTTCCTACCGATTAAAGCCAACAAGAAACTCGGTAGTTGCCCTTCCCAAAATGTATTTAATTAGTATTATTAGACCTTTCACTTTTAGTAGGGGTTCCAATGGGTTTCATAGACCCGCTGTACTCTCTAGTCTTTTAAAGAAATAAACAGAAAATAAGTGACAAAAAGGAGTTATAAGTAACAAAGTAAAAATGAATAAATTAACTTTCTCGTAACTTAAACTTAACGTAAAAATGCATAAATTAACTTTCGTGTAACTTACACTTAACGAAAAATGCATTTATTAACTTTCGTGTAACTTAAACTTAACGTAAAAATGCATAAATTAACTTTCGTGTAACTTAAAGTACCGTCTAATGCTTTGTAATGCTTGTTTCGCTACTTCCGAAAGAAAAACGGGAATTTTTATATCTTATATATTAGCTTTGTATAAGTGTATCAAATTTTAAAAATATTGCTAATATAACATTAGACGTGAGTGTAACAGACAGACTGAGGCATTTGCAATGTTAGAACGAATACCCGGTAATTTAATTATTGATCATATAGGTCTTACAGATTTACCGATAGTCTATCAAGACGATGGTATCGCGACATCTGACGACTATAGATAAAAATTAAAATGAAAAATGAACAGAATTAATTGTTAAAAAATATCTTTTTTTTTAATTTACAACAAAAATGTACAAGTTATCTTAAATTACTTACACACTAGTACTGTAAAACTACAAATCATGCCCACGAAGAATGGTCCCAAGAATGGCAGCGTTTCCGCGTTGCATCGCTAAGCTAATTCTTTGTGCGAAAAAGGTGTCAGCCCTCTTGTCACCCGAAAAGGCACGCAACCGAGGTGTTAAGACGGAGATGCGTACTTTCGCAGCTTCAGGTCGAATTTCATTATATACTAATATCAAGGGCACCTGTACTAGGTGTTAACCTGTATTGCTAGGTGCGTCACTCATTCACCAAGACAAGTAAAAATCGCACGCTTATTATTAAAGTGACCTAATTTAAAATTAGAATTTCATTGTCATCTTTGACATCTCACTACGTTCTATTAAAAAAATAATATTTTCTTGTTAGTATATGAAAAATACGGGTCACATCGCGTCTATATCGGATTTGTGGTTCAAGTGAGGGTAGTTGGTGAAATAACAGCAGTTATTATACAATACTCGGCAACGAAGACACCGCGGCGCTCCAGTCACTTCGTGACCACGGTGGATGCAACTCTGCCGAAACGTGGACCCTTATATAAAGGTAACTCAATTTTATCGCGATGTGACCCGTATTTTTTATATATTAATAAGAAAATACTTTTTTAAATAGAACGTAGGGAGATGAGAGAATGGCAATGAACTATTAATAAATAATTAAATATTAAGAAGCATGAAGCGTGAAAGTTCAAAATCTAGTATTTTCTTTTGTCACTTCTTCTACTCACGAGTTTTGTCGGCGTCTTTATTGCAATTTGCCACAAAACAATTCTTCACAATTAGGTCACTTTATGTGCGATATAATATACAGAGCATTGGCACAATATACATCAATAAGGATTCCCGATGGATCATATATACAACAAAAGGAGCGTCACGTACAGAGTATATTGCATTCCACCGCGTTCACGATATTAGCATAATATTAGCTTCAAACGATTTCATTCACAATAGGCGTTGGTTACATGAAGGCTACAAGGTGATTCGAATCGATTTGGCACTCGTGTTTTCGATTTATACGGAATTTATAAAGTACTAGTTGTGCCCGAGTCGAAAATCTGTTATCACAAAAAACCAAATTGAAATTTTGAACATAAAAGTAGTTATTGTGAGTTAACCGTAACAGATAGAAACATGCTATCCCGGGCTTTTTTGTAGTGTTTTTATAGATGTACAATTCTCTTCTACATTACTTTAGCGTAATTCTGCTGGTTTACGCAGCGAACGCGACAAAAGCTCCCAGCAAGCAAGTTTTTTAACAACTGCTCGATTTCTTCAACACATTTTACATAATACCGATATGTACTATTTACTTAAACCATCCGGAAGTATTGCACTATATTTTGGTGAAAACCGTACAAAAATCCGTTTAGTAGATTTTGAGAAAATCGATTACAAACAGACAGACAGCTCTTTTAGACTTTGTTTTATAATAAGTATAGATAGATAGATAGATAAATGTAAGATCATTTCACCCTTTTAGAATTGTGTCGTATCAGTTTATACAAATGTTTGTAACAGCATATTTGAAAAAATAATTGTTTTTTTCCTATTGGTTGAGATTAAATCCGTTATTTTAGGACCGTTAATAAAAGTCCGCGTGATTCAATGCAAGAGAAGTTTAAGGAAATAGATATTTTTACTTTGGTTTCACAGGTTTATTTTTAGCAATTTGATGTGTTTTGCATAACAGTATACATAATTATAAAAAGATTGGCGATGTATATTATAGACCAAGTAGAAACCGACATAAGCTTGCGGCTTTGCGCCTTGCAAAAGTACGTTGGTAATTCGTTTGTAAGTTTGGATATAAGATTCTATAATAAAATTCCGCATTCAATTTTAGCTTTACAAAGAGGTTGATAGACTACCATACTGTTGAGAATTACTAAGATGATAAGAACGTGTTGTTATAGCTATTCTTCAACCCTGTAAAAGACAGTAATGACTAAGTGTAACTACTAATAAAATTATATTTTCAAAAGTACAACCTTCGAGTTTCTTGCTGGTTCTTCTCGGTAGGAATAGCTTGCCGAACAAGCAGAAGGATTGGCTTGATAAAAAGTACTTGTTTACAAGTTTAAAGAATATTTTGAATTTGAATCATTATATCAATCATTAGGCTATAAAAAAAGTGTTGGGTTCCCTCAACTCATCAATACCTCAGTAAGAATAATTATACTATTATTTTGCTATAATGTGCGATTAAAAATCTATGTCAAATGTAGAGAAACGTAGAGTTCTAGTCGTTACACATGCAGGTTTCGTGAGTCGCAAATCTTTGCGTATTTATAGCAGTCTATCACCTGATGATGCTTCGCTTACGGGGCGAAACGATTATTGACATTGTGGTTGATAATATGTGTTCTGCTATATGTAGTATGATAATTGCGATTTGTTTTGCTTGCATCAAAATCTTTGCGTTAATCCCGTATAGTGACTGGGTTCGCTTTTCAATTATTTTTCTTCTACTTCGAGCTCACAGCTTTTTATACTACATACATATCCAAAGCATTTTGGTCCGCGTTTTCGTTTACCGCGTATGCCTACATTAAGTGTCATATTGACGATGAATTCAGAAGATGTTCTTAAATGTCCGCACCATCTCAGTATTCCTGGAAATTGTCTGCGACGTCTCTCACTACTAAGCTTTCACTCCCCGGTTTGTACTGCATTCGGTTACCATAAATTATTTCACTCCAGTGAATTAGTCTTGATAGCGTAACAGACAGACTGACGCATTTATTATATTATGGATAACTTAGCTTTAAGCTCAGTTATCCAAGAGTAATTTAGCTACTGTAGCGAGGTGACGGTGACTCGACGGACCAATTTCCATTTATAAACGTTCTTAAATGAAATGAAAATGAAAATAATTTATTTATGTAAAGTTTCATTATAAACTAATAGCAAGGGCACCTGCACTAGGTGTGAACCCGTATTGCTGGGTGCCCCGCTCATCCACCAAGACAAGTAAACTTATGAAAAAACTAATAAAAAATAGACAATTAAACTTAAAATAAGTACATGTTTTTTTTTTAATTTTTAATACAAAGTTATATTATTGTTGGTACTTGTGTGTGTGTGTGTGTGTGTGTGTGTGTGTGTGTTCATGTGTTCGTGTTTATATAGAAGGTTGCGATAACATTACGTTGGGAACAACACTGTAATTGCACTCCTGTATCAGACAGATAAAATGTCGACGCGGGCTGACGTCACCATCGCAGGCGCAGCAAGATTAACCAGGCGACTACCTAAATATAGAATGTAAACATCTCTTAAGTGAATCATATACGTTTTGAGTAATAAGTACACAAGTTAGTAATGTTATCGGTTTTGAAAGTTTGAGAAGAAAGTCCGGTCGAATTCTGTGCATCGGTAAAAAAAAGGGCGCGTCGTTCGAGCCCATAGGGTGATACAAAACATAACCTCAAAATGTTAGGCTATTGTCCGGTGTGTAAAAAATGCAGGCACAACGTGAGCCTCGCAACGTTTGAGCGGCTGAGTGCTGAATGTGCGCCAGTCACTATCGAACCGTAGGCAAGGCCTCGCGTTCCCCGCGACCGGTCCCAACTCTCAACGTCTCTCGATAACTTATCAACAAATAATTGCATGAAGTCATCGATTAAATTAAGTGTCGCCGCGGAAGAACGCGATACAAGGCTCAATGCTCCAGTTTCTTGGATTAACAGTAAAGTTGCGAAGTCGCTCGTATGCTCGAGTTTGACAGTGAACTCTACAAGTGTCCGTGAAAAAGTTTAGTGCGTGCCGGTTGGCTGATTTTGTTTTGATTCTCGCCGTGCAGTAGACGGGATGAACGGGACACCGGCTAGGAGGCCGAAGAGTGCCTTTTCTGATACGGTCAGTTAAATTACCTTACGCATAACTTTTTACTTCTTTTATCTTACAATAACTAAACAGCATGCAAAACAATAAAAAGTATATTTTATTACATAAAAACTGTAATATTGACCATGAAGAAAATACGTTTTTTTTTCTAAAATTATAAAGCTATAACCAGCTTGTACAGAATCTAATTTACAAAACAAAAAAGTTTGACGACCGCTGTCAAACTTCTAGAACGAGACGGCGCAATATATAGGAAAAGGACAGAACAAAGGTGACTAGACCGCGTGAAACGTATCAGTTGTTGCAACCGTAAACAAGTATAGTATGGTTGTTATAGTTATGGTTGCTTAGTATGGTTGTAATGCGGCTGCTATCATTGGGCCACTTACTGGCGGTCACCTCTTGATTAATTTGTTTGCCTCTTAAAACTGCGCGAGTGAGTCATAAACACATAACGCTTAGTCTTTTTATGGTCCTTAAATTTCTGTATACAAGCTCTTCGCTCTAAATTCGTTCTAAAATATTCTTATATATAAAATCTACCTATACCTGCGACTTCGCACGCGTGTAAATCGGCGTATTTAATTGAAATTTCAAACATAAAAATATTTATTGTGAGTTAACCATAAGAGATAGAGACATGCTGTCGCGGACTTTTTTGTAGAATTTGTATAGATATACAATTCTCTAGAACATTACTTTATTGTATCTCTGCTGGTTTACGCGGCGCAAGCGACTAAAGCTCCCAGCATGCGAGTTTTTTTACAATAACACAACCTCTTTAAAAATATTTACATTTAACCGTATTAAACTAAACCTTCCGGTTTGTAAAAGTTAAGCCGGCACAAACACACACACACGCGTGTGTGTTTGTTTAACGCATCAAGTGTTGATCTTATTTGTACAAAATTTTTGAAATACTTTTGTTGTAGGCACACACATACATGGAAAAAACATATATAAAGCTTCAATATACCGAATGCCTAGGTATATAAAAGAGTAACGGCCTGTTACTATCCACAGCTAGGCCGAGGCCTCCGCTTTCTATTTTAGAAAGAAATGTTGGAGCCTAGACCACCATGCTACTCCAAAACGGATTGGTAGGTTACACCCTAGAGATATGCAGGTTTCCTCACGATGTTTTTCTTCACCGAAAAGCGTGCGATGAATTGCAAATATAGTTACAAGAGTTTTTTATTCGTGTTTTTTATCTTTATTTTAGGAGGGTTTTTCAAACGGAAAATGCCACCCCCATATAAACTACAAACTAACCTTAATTTCTACGACTTATGCCTACTTTAACCAAATTGTAACGCAAATTCGCTTCTCCTGAATCTGGAGTCTTAGCTCCAACCCTTTTCTCCAAAAACGGAGAGAGGAGGCCTATGTCTAACAGTGGGATAGTATTAGGGTGTTACGCTATATTAATAAATAGGTCAAAACTGTCTTTTTATCTTAATTTTTCCGAAACGTCAGCATAGTCATCCTCCTGCCCTTATCCCACTTTAAATTGGGGTCGGCACAACATGTTAAAACATGGTCTCACATGATACGCATTTCATATTACTTACCCCAGTCGTATTTTACGACCCCTCTGTAAGAAAGAGGGGGGTCTATTCTACTCAACAAAACACATGAAACGTCAACATTGTGGATAAAACCGCTGGCTTCAGGTAGTATGTTATGAAATACAACACAAGCTTGGTTTTTCATTACGTCCTATAAGTTTTGTTTTTACTCAAGTTCGGTAGAGAAAGCTATTAACTAAATTTACCTTTTGTGGTGTTTTCTTTTTGTAAGCTGCTAAAAAGTTAACCGTACTTCGCTTTTTTAGAATGAAGTTTACGTTTCTCACAAATAACGACCCGTACGTACGAGCGTAAAAAATACGTCGCGGTAAAATTCCGCAATAGGCGTTATAAGAAGTTTTGTATGGTATATTCAGCTTAACGCCCTCGCCCTAACGACTAAAATGGAACACTGCACGATAAAATACGTCGCGATTTAAATACGGTGTCGTGTGACAGATACCTGGATAACCATTTGTTGCAATTCAACGTAATTTTAACGCACGATAAAAATCCTCTCGTGCTTACGAGGGGTAAGGTACCTTCCTAAAGCAAAACCCGCAATTTTACCTGCCATGCCAGGATTATGTTGAAAGAAAGTTGATTTCATAGGTTCGATGTTATAGATGTAAATTGTTTTTGTTTCCTTTTCGGGAACTTCAGATGTCTCTGGTCATAATATGTTATTCAGATTATAAACTAACCTTTACAAACAATTTCATACAAATCCATTCATTCTAGCATTAAAACTGTGCAGGCAGATAAACACAATCGCAAACTTCTGCATTTATACTTATCTATGTTATTATAAAACTATTTACATTAATTTTAAGGATGGGAAAATTTGTCTGTCTCTCTGAATCGCCATCATGGCTAATCCGCTTGAGCAATGAAGATGAAATTTGGTATAGTCGTTGTTTATATTCCGAGGTAACATATAGAATAATAAATTTTCGTTTAACGTTCAGGAACAAGGAAAAACATCTGAGATGTCGCAAATGAAGTCGCATGTATACAATATAAATAGTATATTATAATTTGTAAGCACTTCAAATTGTAATGGCTTCCAAATTATTATAAAAGTACTCTAACTACATTAATGATATAAAATAGACAAATATCAATTGTAATATGGTAGAGTTAGAGGAAATATCATAGAGATATAAATGGTTACAGAAGTACCATACTCTACCTCTTACAAATTTCTATATCTGCCATATGCCATTTTATACCTAGTTTCATAACATATTATATTTATTAAAAAAGTTCATCACAAATTCTCAGCATAGATTTTGAGTCAAATTTTGTAGACTATGTTGTAGAATCGGTCAAAGAATGCTTACCGCATTTAAATGATATTTGGTAGAGATACATTTTGTCATTATCGTGATATATTATTTTAGGTAACAATTTAGCAGAAAGATAGCTTATGTCAAAAATTACTTAAAATAATGCTCAAAATTTTTATTTGAATGAATTTAAGTGAAATTTAGTAAAGAGGTATATATATCATGACATAAGACAAATTGTCATCGATTCGAAATTGGCTACACCATCAAATGCGAAAGTCTGTTTGCCTGACAAGCTTGCACGGCCAAACCTTTGTTTGTAATATTAATGACATATATACGTGCTGTAACTCAATCTTTGCCATTTCCCAAAAAACAACGCGGATTAGAACAAAATATCACTCTCATTACTTCGTACTACAGAATACCGCAAAGTAGCATCTACTTCTATAAATAAACTCTCAATTTAGCACCAAATTACTTCTCTATAAACCTTTTAATCTTGGCTCTAAAGCATATAGTTAATTTTGAAAAACTGTTTCTGTATCATTAATCATATTGATCCTTGACTATTCAAAAGAGCTTATTTGATCAAAGAATATTTTGATTTTGATTTTATATAATCAACTTTTTGAATTAAACCTATTATAATTAAACCTCAGCTTTAAACCTATTCTTTTGACCTTCCATATGCGCTTCCTATCAAGACTGACAAAATTATAAAAACCTGTTTAGAATAAAATCTTACAGCTAACTCAAAAAAATATTACAAAATATTACAATTTAAATTATAATTCCACTGAATTTGAATTTTTTATCTCCTGATAAGTTGCGATTGTGGGGAGAAATGATTGTTGAGATTGTGATAATGAGTGTGTGCAGTGCTTCAGTATTGTGATAGCCCAGCGGTGAGACTGTGTGAATCTCTAGAGACGATTATGAGATCCAACCCCAATTGATAATTACAATTTATCACACGCTTTTCGGCGAAGGAAAACATCGAGAGGCAACCTGCATAACTCTAGAGAATTCTAAGGATATACATATGTAACCTACCAATCCGCATTGGAGCAGCGTGGTAGGTCTTAGCTCCAATCCTTCTCTCCAAAAACGGAAAGAGAGGAGGTCTATTCCCAGCTGTGGGATATTAACATTTTTTTTTTACATGCCATTAGAATTCTCTACAGACATGGAGGTTTCCTCAGGATATTTTCCTTCACCGAAAAGCTTGTGAAAATTAGACGCTTAAATTTTAAGAGAAAACCTCATTGGTATGCCCAGCAGTGGGATAGCAACAGGCCGTTACTTTAAGTAGTGTCTAATTCTATTAATTGCTTTTCTAATTTAGCAAAGAATACTCGTCACTAATTAATCTATAACTTTAACTTGAGAGTCCACTTCTATCAAAATGAATTAGCATGAAACTCGACGAGCAACCTTTTAAATTTAATTTCATTTACATAATTTAAACGCAATCTTGTATAACAGTTTGCTAATACATTTTTATCATCATTTGACCTTTAAAGTAATTAAATAAGTAAGTAAATAAAGTATTAAGTATCACATAACCATACTTTTAATGTTATAAAGGCGGATGTTTGTGTCAAATGGCTAAACGTTATTTTACTCCCAATCTAAATTATAATATAGCGGGCTTAACACATTACTTTTTACTTACGTAAAGTCTATAAAATTCTAGATGGAATCAAAGAAACTCAATTTCATCTATGACTTGTAACCAATTAAATTTTACATAACCTCTGCAACGCAAGTAAAACCACAGGTTGCAATTAATATTTAAAAGATTTATTAAAGTCAGCAAATGAACTCCGTTATTTCAACTTATGCAGAGGCGAGAATAATTGCGCAATTTTAAAATGAAACCGTTTACTTAAATTAACTTTTAATTTCCGTAATTTAAATTATGTATGGGCATAATATAATTCATTGTGGAATATTTATATCCTAAACAATATTATATTGTGTAGAATACCTTCAACACAATATAATAGTAGACCACCTTCTTTTTTACTGAGGGGTCGTAAAATATGACTAAGCTAAGTTGATGTCAGGCAGGCGGCTGGTCGTAAAATACGTAGCCGAATCATGTGACAACATTTTTGTAACATCTTGTGTCGACCCCACTTAGAGTGGGATAAGGGCAGGAGAATGATGAACAATATTATATTTGCCTGTCTTTTACGTTTTTAAGGCTGGAACAATATTGATGAAATTTACCACGTTACCGAGGTTACGTTGATAATAAAAAATCCCGTTTTTCTTTTAAGAATGTGGGCCCAAACACAGGTGTAAGCACTTAAAGCTTAAGTTGCCGAGAACAATATCGCAGATAAATCTGATAAAGATTTCCGCTATTTAAAATCGTATAATGTAATACTGATTTTCGACATATGGAAGCTTTATAAACTGAGTCGTGATAGCCGAATAGGTAGACTATGTCATCTTTACCAGAAGCTTTTAACCTAGGGTAAGCATCAGTTTTTATAAAAAACGTGAGCTTCATCATAAATATATCCCACGAAGGGTATTACGCTGTTTCCAATTATAAAATACCCTACGGTTTTATTTAAATTACTATTAGATTGTTTATACTTATTATAAATTACAAAGTCCCAAAAAGCTGTCTGCCTGTATGTAATCGATTTTTGATCGATCGCTCTACAGAACTGATTTTTATACGGTCTTCACCAAAAGGTAGAGCAATACCTCCGGATGGTTTCGGTAAATAGCACATATCGGTATTATGTAAATTGTGGTCAAGAGATCGAGCAGTTTTTATAAAACTTGCTAGTTGGGAGCTTTAGTCACGTGCGCTGCCTAAACCAGCAGAGATACGCTAAAATTATGTACTAGAGAATTGTAGATCTATAAAAATACTACAAAAAAGTATATACGCGACAGTATGTCTCTATCTCTTATGGTTAACTCACAATAACTACTTTTATGTTTTAAATTTAAATTATAGAAATAAATTGTGACGCGCTGATTTCCACGGGGGCGTACCCGCTGGCACAGCTAGTTTATTTGAATAAACACCGCACTTTTCATGAGTCCTAACCTACAATTTCCTGGCGCTTAGCATAGAAATTTACTTAGCAATTTTCATTGCTGCCAGAAATTTTTCATGGATTTTTTGTTTTACGGGTAAAATATCGAATATGTATAAAGGAAGTGACTATATTTTAATGATATTTCCTTCCTTTCTTTACCATTGATTAATAACATATCACACAATTATATAAAATCGGCGGCGGGTCGACTTACCTTAGTCGCCTCTTACGACACCTTGGTAAGAAATGAGGGTGGTCTATTCGACTGAGCCGGATACCACACGGAATTAACATAATTAAATTTATGATTCACAGTTTTGGTCATAGTGGCTTCCACATAAAAGGTAGATTGTACTTTCGCGGACTTTAATTTAAAACTATTGTGAGAAAAACAATACTTCGGTAAATCAGCTTTGGGTAACTCCAATGGTTTAGGCAGCGTACGCCAAGATAGCTCTCAGAGGTCAGATGTTTCCAACTTTATTGACATGTATCGTTATAATACACAAAATCATTACAAATTGCCTATATGTCATTCCGGTGTATAACCTATATAGATGTAAAGTTTCATCTAAATCCGTGCAATAGTTTTTTCGTGAAAGAGTAACAAACAACCATTCATACTCACATACTCTCGCATTTAAAATAGTAAGATTAGTAGGATTCGCACCCCGTAGCATTCGATTCTTTAATTTTTTATTTTTTATTATACTTAGCCTGCTATTTATATCAGCTAGTGATATAAAAAAAGAAAAAATAAAATTGATAACTCAACAATTACATTAAGTCGAATAATAAAATTATTAAAAACTTAATATTCTTGTTATAGCCACTAAAAAATCACAATGAAAATTACAATTTCAGATTTAATATTTATAAGATACTAACGTCAGTCAATTGTTTTGCCTTCTTGGAATCCTTCCACTAACACTTAAACTTTATGGTATGGTATTAAAGTTCTAAGCTGCGATAGCCTAGTGGTGAGACCGTGCGACTCTCTAGAGACGACATAGGTTCAAACCCCGGGCAGGCACCAATGAGTTTTTCTATTAAAACTTATGTGTCTAATTGATAATTGCAATTTATCACACGCTTTTCGGTGAAGGAAAACATCGTGAGGAAACCTGCATATCTCTAGAGAATTCTCTAGGGATATGTGTAACCTGCCAATCCGCATTGGAGCAGCGTGGTAGTTCTTAGCTCCAATCCTTCTCTCCAAAAACGGAGAGAGGAGGCCTTAGCCCAGAAGTGGGCATAATAACAGGCTGTTACTTTTTTATTAAAGTTCCAATTGACTTTTATGTATTATTATCTATTATATAAGATATATAAAATAATTATGTTTTATTTTATGTATCCTTTGAACGGTAGTGTCGTTTTTATACTTTTTCAAATTTTGTAAATTCCACCATCCTCGTACTTCAAGGAATATTACAAAAAAGAATTAGTGAATTCGGTTCCGCTGCCCTGGAGATTTGCGCTTAGCAACACATTCAGCGACTCATTTTTCTATAGATACTAGCTGTGCTTGCGGCTTCGTCCGTGTGAAAATATAATTTTGAACAAAAACGTAGATATTGTGAGCCATAAGCGATACATGCTGTCGCGGATTTTTTGTGGTATTTTTATAGATCTACGATTCTATAATACATTACGTATCTCTGTTGATTTACGCAGTGCACGTGACTAAAGCTCCCAGCAGGCGATTTTTTTACAACTCCGCGACCTCTTTGACACAATTTACATAAAACAGTAATGTACTATTAACCTAAACTTCCGAAAGTATTGCACTATCTATTAGTAAAAACCGTACAACAATCCGTTCAGTAGATTATGAGCAAATCGATTACATACAGACAGACAATTTTTGGGTTTTTGTTTTATAATAAGTACAAGCTGTACCTGCGGGTTCGCCCGCGTGGAATTCTAAATATATAATAACATTAGTTGTAAATTAACCGTGATAGAGACGTGCTGTAGCGGAATCTTTTGGAGTAATTTTATAGATCTACAATTCTTTACTACAGTATTTTAGCGTATCTCTACTGGTTTACGCACCGCACGCACCTAAAGCTACCAGAAAGCAAGTTTTTCAACAACTGGGCAATCTCTTCAACACTATTTACATAATATTGATACTATTTACGATCGGTAATATTTACCTAAACCATTCCGAAGTATTGCATTATCTTTTGGTGAAAACCGTACAAAAATCAGTTCAGTAGATTTTGAGAAAATCGATTACATACAGATAGACTACTTTGGGATCTTTGTTCTATAATAAGTATAGATTAAGACTGTTTTCCTTCACCTAAAAGCGCGCGATAAATAGCAAATACACACATAAGTTGAAACTGAAAGACACATTGATTCCTGCCCTTCTCAGCGCTGGGCTAGATGTAGGACAGTTTTTTGTTTGAAATAATTTCTAACAACGAAAGTGATGTGGTCGATTTTATTTCGACGTTTCGTCAAATTCATGACAAATATATGTTATCAAGCCCAGCCGTGCTAGGCCAGACAAAACGGCATTCCAAGCGAATTTTGTGTCGATAGAACCGGTTGTAAGATACTTACACGTAAATTGTAGATGTGTTCCTTCTGATACCGACAGGTAAATACTTTAAAGATATACTCCACGAATTATACTGACGTCATCTTAACGTATTCATGCTAATATTATAAATGCGAAAGCATGTCTGTCTGTCCGTCACTTTCACGCTAATCCGCTTGATCAATATTGATGAAATTTAGTAAGATGTATGCTTATATACCAGGACATAAAGGATAAGGATATCTTACTTTTTTACTCTTCTAACGATATGTATGTACAATAAAAAAATAAATAAATAAACTTTTGTAATTTATAGATTTTCACATGTATATTTATCACTCCTTTATTAGTTGTGGCCCTCCTTTTTTTAAAGAATTAAAGCATAGACCCATCACCAATACGGATTGCCAGGTTACACACGTCTCCAGAATTCTCTAGAGACATGGAGGTTTCCTCAGGATATTTTCCTTCAACGAAAAGCGTGTGATAAATTGCAATTATCAATTAAACACTTTAATTTTTCAGAGAAAAACTCATACCAATGAGTTTTTCATTCGCCTGCCCTGGGTTTGAACCGGTGTCCCCTCGAAAGAGTCGCACGGTCTCACCGCTAGGCTATCACGTTTATTTATTTATCACATTTATCACACACGTATTTTACACTGTACATAAAGTAAAGTAAAAGGTATTTTAACAAGCAAGCGATTTTGAATTGTTATCACGACTGCTCATTATTATTTATATTTGTATTAGCAACCGAGTATTTCGAAGAGATTTTCCTAATTTCTTCGATAAGGGATTCTTTTTGCAAAATATTTTTTCTAACCATCTCCTCATAGTTTTGTTGTGCAGAATAGGTAAATTCACGTATTCTTATATAATATGAAGCCGTGAGTGTTCTAACTTCTTAAACAAAAGGTAAAGTATTTAGGAAAAAAATAGCCGGGATTTAAAATAGTTGCATATTTAGTAAATTAATATCTTTCATAAATATTTGCTGTCTTACTGTCCTATCATATAATATTCTTTATTTGTAAATGTTTTTACTAACCCTAAGCTTATTCATTAATTAAAAAAACTTAGTATTGAAAAACTGACAATTTGGTCACTCTGGCTCTCATATAATCTTCAAAAGATTTCTGTATCAGCCTCTTTTTTATAGTTCATTAAGGTACTGTTGAATTGATAGTTAATTTCGTTACTTAATAGTTCATATTGGTATTTTTTACGTAATGAGTGAATTGTAACTTGGACGTAACAACACGTACTGGAGTGTTATATATTCAAACCCTGGAAGAAATCTATTGGTTTTCTAAACATAGTAAGATATGTGTGTTGAAAAAAAAAGCTTCGTAAAGGACCCCGCGATATATAGCGAGTATTTTCGATTACTGTCAACTTTATTCCGATCTACATTTCGATTAAGGATTTGCACAGTAACTGAAAAATATATTTCAAAATTTTAAGGCCTTTGTTAAATTTAATCTTAAAGTAATATTTTGTTATATTTTATAAATTTTTAATAAGTTTTCTGAAGTTAAAACTTTATGTTAACTGTTCTGTGTAGTTAATTCATTATAATAAAGGTGAATAAAATTATAACAGACATAACCTAAAATACAAATTTAATTAACTTATTAAAATTCAACGTTACACCCAAAATATCTTCAATTTTAAGTTAGTTTGCTTATATTCTTTCGATTTAATCCTCGACAGAATTTTATTTAGTTTATCATGATATAAAATCGCTTACATAAAACTAAGTAGCCTAGTACTTATATCTCGTTAGCAGTACTCGTAAATAGTATATCGATTAAAGAGTATTGACCCTAAGGTTGATAACCTTTAACATTTAGATACGGTCTATCAAATAGTTTATTTTTACCTGAAAAGCTTCCACAACAATAAAATAGGAATAACAGTTTCGATGACGGCAGTTTGTTTAATGTGAAAAGCTAAAATTGAAAAAGGGTAATATTTTGGATTGAAAAGTGATTTTGAAAAATATGTTTTAATGCACAAAAAATGTTAGAATTATTGTGAAAAAAGCACAAAATATTTAATTACTTTAAGCCATTTTCTTAAACAATTCAGTAATCGCAAATCGCAAACTTTATCTATCCTGCGCGAAATAGTAAGTTAATAAAAGCATAACAACACTCTCCATCTGATAATCACTGATAATAAGCACGTGATAAAATATAACCCACATTAAGTAACGCAAATATTTACTATCTGATAACAGGCTACTGACATAATAAGACAAGGTTATCGAAGGCCCTTCAAATTATAAAAATAAAAGTAAAGTAACGGCTTTTTATTATCCCTCTGTTGCGCATCCCTCTCCTTTTTTTAGATAATTAATTATTTCGTAAACAATTATGTTTTTTGTTTTCAACCATGCTGCAATTTGATTGATTTTAACTGTAGCATAGATCATATTGTGTAGGAGCCACGCCAGACCAAATACATCCATATGACGCTGGTTCACATCCGGTTTGAAGGACCATACCGTACAGTGCGAATAGAACACAAGTGATCCGTATAATGTGGAAGTAGATATGTTTGAGTTATTTAAGTTTCATTAATGATAATAAAGTGTGGGCAATGGAAGCGGTAAAACGCAAACTTCATTTATTTATATCTACTACAATTGCATATTTTTATTATAATGTTAGATGCAATGATTACTCTCTACAGTGCACGCATGCCATAATGGAAATAATGGACCTGAAAAATATAAAATAGATTAACTACACTAAAAATTTGTGTAGTTTTAGCAATTCTGAAACATAACACGCACCTCACTGTGTAATTACTTGGAGGTAGCTCGTTTTTTACTTTAAAAAAGCGACACTTGAAAAAAGCGAAGAAACAAATAAAGTAAAATGAGTCGCGGGTACAATAATATAAAAGATTAGCAGCGCTGATTTTCAGGCCCGACCTGGAATTGAAGCGATAGACAACCCGCAAAGGTAAAGGCAATAGGGTTGCCAACTTTTTTACAAGAAATAAAGCATATTTAGATAAATAAATACACATGGGTCATCTGTCTCCAAAGTACCCGACTTAATATTAGTGCTATAGATTACAGGGAAATTTTAAATATATACATATATAATTTTAAGTAAATATTTAAATACTAACACTAATACACAAGGAACCAACAAATTATTTAAACTGTGTAATATTTTTGAGCAGAATATTAAACAGTAAAGTAGTAAAGTAACAGTCTGTTACTATGCCCACTGCTGGGCTAAGGCCTCCTCTCTCCGTTTTTGGAGAGAAGGATTGGAGCTAAGACCTACCACGCTGCTCCAATGCGGATTGGTAGGTTACACATATCCCTAGAATTCTCTAGAGATATGTAGGTTTCCTCACGATGTTTTCCTTCACCGAAAAGCGTGTGATAAATTGCAATTATCAATTAGACACATAAGTTTTAATAGAAAAACCCATTGGTGCCTGCCCGGGTTTGAACCTATGTCGTCTCTAGAGAGTCGTACGGTCTCACCGCTAGGCTATCACAGCTTTATTTTTAAACAGTATTTTAGAAAAATTATCTTTATTTTATTTATTTAATGTTTTAAATATTTTAAGAAAAATCTCGCACAACATATTTATGAACGGTCTTTTTTTAGTTTTATCCTCACCACAATTATAATTTAAACTAAATCCTTAATAAGACGGCTGTGCTGCACTAAGAGTTCTCTGACTATATAAAAAACGTTTTTCAGGGTCCATAAATAATAATAAATTAAGGATTGTGTTAGCGTCTTACTTTAACGCTTATAGTATTAAGCATTTTTGATAATTTAAAAGTATAATATAGTGAAAAACAGTAGAATAGTTCTTAACAGTTGGCAACCGTAATTGGAACTTAGCGTTTTATTTATTTTATTGTATGGTTGGCAGTATTTATACATGATATTATATTTGTATAGCCTAAAAAATAAACAAAATCCCTATTGATGTGGTCCTATTCATACCAATTACATATTTATGTCAAATCTCTTTATTTTCCTTCGAAGAATTGTACGCGACCCAAATATGAGAAAAAAGTAAAAATTTTTTGTTTTTCTAAAAAATCTTGTAAATATATTATCGTTCATACATAATTTATTGTAACTGATATTTATTATAAACTAACTGCGCCTCGCGGTACTACCCGCGGCGAATAGGTTAATACTCAGTTAGATAGATACATAGATTATTAACGAAAATCGAAGTTTTTTTAATGTTAAATTTTCTAATAAAAAGTCAAATCAAATCAAATCAAAATAATCTTTATTCGAGTAAGCTCTTTCAAGTACTTTTGAATCGTCAGGGATCCATGATCAATGAAGCTACAACTGGTTCGGAATGTTGCTCTTACCGAAAAGAACCAACGAGAAACTCGGTCGAAGCACGAGATTAATTTTTTTAAATTCTATAATTAAAGATTGTTACACTGTATGTGTATGCCAGCACTATTATACCCTTAAACTCAACTGCTCAAACCAATCTAATAAACTATTCTAAAGAGCTTATCAAGAAGAGTTTGAACAAAATGCATGCTTCTCCGAATCAGGTTTTGAAGGCACATTGTGAAAGACACCAACTTGCAATTGGCTCAAACTGATTGAATCTAACATAATATCCTAGCCGAGTGTAGAACATTCCATCAACCAATGATGTATGTTATTGATTACATACATCGCACATGAGGGAAGAATTTTTCCACATTAAAACCTTGACCTTGTTGACATTACACTTGATACCACCATGGTATATGAGAAGGCTCACACTGCAGTGGTCTATATCAAATCCCTTTCTCCAGAGAAATTAAGTTAAAGTATTCTTTCCACTTTCTATGACATATGTGATATATTTTGGTAAAAAATATTCTTTATTCAAGTAAACTTGTAAACAAGTGCTTTAGAATCGTCAACATCTGCTGCTGGTTCAGAAAGCTGTTCCTAGCGAGAAGACCCAGCAAGAAACTCGGCGGTTGCTCTTTTCAAAGAATAATTCTTATTACTAGTTACATATACTTGTTAATGTCTTGTACAGGGTCGAAGAGGAGCTATATCCACGCATTCTTATCCTCTGAGTAATCCTCAATAGTATAGCAGACTTTCGGTATTAGCCTTTTTTACAATGTTTTTAAATTTCTGTAATGGGAAAGTTAAAGTAGATTGCGGAATTTTATTATAGAATCTTATACCCAAACCCACAAACGAGTTATGTATGTACTTTTGCAATTAACCATGAAATTAAATAATTTTCCTTCTTTACACCCTTTTTTTGCAAAGTGTCAGCCTCCTCATTACCTGGTAGACCATTTTTATTTATTACAAATTAGTTTATAAGTTATTGCTTCATGTTTTTAATGTATGAATGTATTTAATCGACTCCTTTGAATTTAATTTTCAACTACATTAAGAGGATAGATTTATTTACTTTGTGCATTTATTAGGAAATTTTACGTTATTTTTCACTTTTTAGTTTGACAATGTGTTTTTTTTAACTCTATTTCTTTATGTTGAGATACGCTGGCATCGTTTAACTGATAGACTAACAAAACTGGTCTGTATCAAAAAATTTGCTTGTAGTTATGCCAAAAATAGTCAATTTTTATATTATTCGTTTATTGCATTAATATAATAAATTAATAATCGATTATCTAAAATTTATGATGTTTTTCTTGTATTTGATTTTCTAAACATATATTTAGAATGAGATATGACGAATGATGATCACGAATTCATACCCCGGGCAGGCACAGTTGAGTTTTTTTATTAAAACTTATGTGTCAAATTGATAATTGCAATTTATCACACGCTTTTCGATGAAGGAAAACATCGTGAGGAAACCTGCATATTTCTATAGAATTCTAGGGTTGTGTAACCTAACAATCCGCATTGGAACAACGTGGTAGGTCTTAGCTCCAATCCTTCTCTCCAATAACGCAGAGAAGAGGCCTATACCCAGCAGTGGGATGGTAGCAGGCCTTTACTTTCGTACTTTTTATATTTAGATATATTATTTACCCTCTTTTTTTGTTTTTTAAGACAAAATCTGCGTCGTTGGATGAAACCAATATAGCATTTCTTTTTCTGTCTTTATTCTAATTAATGATTATTTTTATTTAATTTTATTCAATCAATATAATTAATAAATTAAATAAAGAATCGTTTATTCGATTTGAGTTAATCCATTTTTTACAAATCGATTTATTTTGAAAGGAGAAAAATCGATGATTTAGTTATCGATTTTTTCCAGTCCAAGTCACAACCCTTATTGCTTGCTCTATTTACGTATAAGTCAAACAAATTGAGCCCCATTTACAGTTCATTAAGCATAAATTCACGTGAACGCTCCCCACCAAAGGATATTAACAGGGTTTGTTGCTAATTATGAAATGCTAATAACAGCCTTGAGAGGCATGTTTTATTACCGTGTGCGTGGCCGCTAAAAATAGATTGACCTTTCTAATAGAGATCGTCGGTGTTCACACGAATATATAAAAGTTTAAAAAAGTAAAGTAACGGCCTATTACTATCCTACTGCTGGGCATAGGCCTCCTCTCTCCGTTTTCGGAGAGAAGGGCATATTATTTATAATTTATATTGCATCATTTTTCAACATTAATCTATGTTAATAGTGTTTCGTATTTTTTCTATTTTTTTCTTCCTTTTTTTATTATCCATATTTCACTTCTTGACCTTTTCTTTCTGTCACTGACGGTCGACTTGAAGAGATCCCTTTTAGGGATAAGTCCGCCTTTGTACATGCTGTTTTTTTTCTTTTTTCTTCTTTGTTTTTATATTATTCTGTATGTGCAATCAAGAAATAAATAAGGGATGGAGTTAAGACATACCACGCAGCTTCAATGCAGATTGGTAGGATACACATGTCCCGAGAATTCTTTAGAGATATGCAGATTTCTTCTCGATGTTTCCTTCACCAAAAAAGACACATAAGTTTAACAGAAAGAATCATTCTAGTCTTGTCCGAGGTTTCGAAGCCCTTATTACCTATGGATAAAGTCGCACAGTCTCACAGCTTGTGCTTTTTATATAAATATTAATATTTTAAATGATAAATGAAATAATTTTGCTCATTTTTATTTAGTATACGTTGCTAACGTTCAAATAAAATGTTTCAAAATTAGTACCAGATCGTTAACTGTCTAAATTATAGTCTTGTTCATAATACAATATGTTTTGAATAATCTGGTTATGGTAATTAACTCTGCAGTCAATTAAATGTGCCTATTAAATCTTTCATGAACCAAAAAATAAATTCGACGGCGCAAAATGTAAAAAGAGAAATTTTCGTCTATTATTTTTCGGTACGAAGCTATAATTAACCTCTAGCTTAATTATAAATGTTCAAAAGATTTAAATATTACGTTGTAGGAGACGAGCCTACTTTCTGAAAGTAATTAGTGGTTAATGTGTAAGTACATACAGGATATCCCGTAATGAATGGATAACTCATATCGAAAGTAAATTCACTTATATAGAAAAAATAATAATAGATACGACATAGGACATACTAGAAACCAATATAAACTAGTGACGCCTAGGTTGCGTCTCCAAAAGCTCCGAAAAGGCTCAACATTTTCTAGACCTGCTTTTACACAAGTTTAGTAAAACGATGCTGCTACATAAAAGCTTACTGAGGATTATCTGAGTGATAGTAGCATATCTTGACTGCAGTCAGCTGCGCACCAAGCCGCAACGATTAACATGTAATTAAATTGTAAATCTTTTTATTTGAAACGAATATCTTTCGGTTTCTGGCTGGTTCTTCTCGGTAGGAGCAATCTTCCGAATCGGTGGTAACTTCTTTAAAACATTTGACCATTCAAAAATACTGAAAACAAACAGTTCTCTTGAATAGAGAATGATTTGAATTTGAATTATAGAGTTGTTGATGTAGGGATTTCACTATACATACTAAATCTTCCTAAAAGTTATTCCTAGTAATATTGTAACGTACAATGAATTCAGCAATAGGAGGAATAATATATCCGACTCGTAAGGCGTAGTCGAGTCTTGTTGGGGACACCCATAAGGAAGAATTCCACCAAAATAGTGTGCAACACATTCCTAGATGAACACGTGCGCGAACATGTTCTTTTAGGAATATTTTATAATCTTTATAATTATTATTTCACTTATTCATTTTATACAAATTTACAATATATTTTTAAACAATTTGTATAAAATTAAATCTTAATAATTTTTACATTTTTCCACTCCTCATTAATTAAAAATGTGCGGGTACAAACAAATGTTTTCGTGCCAGTAGCGGAAGCAAAACTGAGTTCGTGAACAACGAGTGCGTATGCGTCGACGCGAGTCCACTGTTTCAAGTGTACGCGCATAAATGTGCGCAAATATTCTAGAAATGTCAATCTGATTTATAGAAGCAGGCGTTACTTTGCGGAATTCCATATTACAAGCAATATAACAGAACTAACTACTTTGCTATAATCCGCATGGGTTAAGTGAATGCATGCAAAGCCAATGAGTATGAAGCAGGCAAAATCTACGCACCTTATACATGCAGGACCAGCCACCACATGCACCCCAAGGCGCAATTCACCAGCAACAACGAACACAAAAGCAGCACACACACCCACCACCACAATCTCGACGATCGTTTCGCCCCGAAACCGAAGCATCATCAGGAGGATAGGCTTCACGACAAAAATCGTAAGTACGATTTTTGTCGTAAGTACGATTGCGCCTTGGGGTGCATGTGGTGGCTTGTCCTGCATGCAGATTTTGCCTGCTTCATACACATTGGCTTTGCATGCATTCACTTAACCCGTGCGGATTATAGCAAAGTAGTTAGTTCTGTTATATTGCTTGTAAATGTCAATCTGTTAATGCTTGCTTAAGTGAGTAGACCAGAGTGAACATTTGTGCCGCTCACTGTACATTCACAGTGTTGCACAGTTCCGCACACTGGTTGAATGCCACCTGTAGGATGACGTTTCCGCACGCTAGTAGAGCTTGTACCTTCTACTCTCTGCATCTCGCTACCTCGGCGGTGCTTTTGCGCTATTGAAGGGAGACTGATACAAAAAGCCTACTATACTATTGGGGATTATGTAGAGGATAAAAATGCGTGGATATAGCTACTCCTCTACCCTGTACGAGATAGTAATAACCAAATATAACTAGTTATAAGAATTTTATTTGAAAAGAGCAACCGCCGAGTTTTTTGTTGGCTCTGCTCGGTAGGAACAGCTTTCCGAACCAGCGGTAGATTTTGACGATTCAAAAGCACTTGTTAACAAGTTTACTTGAATAAATAATATTTTGAATTTGAATTGAACATCACAACGGCATTAGAATTAATCAGCCCATAAATCCTTTTTAGAAATTATCGCTTTGAACATCAGCAGTCTGAAACGGTATTTTTAATTAAGTGAATTTCCGTACTCGCGTATGTGACGAATTTTTCACACTTTCCGTTATATTCTCTTGTCGCTAACAGATCCACTTTCCAGAACACCGCTCCCGGGAGAAATTTAATTTGAAACGTCATACATACTCGTGTATTCGTTCCCTTGTTTTCATAAATTCAGGGGTAGAACATGTGGTTTTTGATATATGATAAATCGACAGTACAATTCAAGGTTAAGAAACATACCTTTTTTTAAACTCTGTCGAAAAATTTTCTATTTTTCTTATTTTCTGTAGCATCATTTTCTATGAAAAAAAAAATTAAGGCCTTTTAAAATTTTTCGACGAAAAATGTATCTAGGTGTTGTGACTTTGACTTTTACTATTTTGTTAATTTAAATATAAAAAAATATATATTCATAGATATCTTAGGTTTAATGTTCTTACAGAAATAATCCTTGAAAATATTTTTCAATATCGTAGATCTGCAGGCCTACCATGAACTCTTATTGCGACTCAATTGAAGACGTAAACTAAATTGTTTTGCTCTTTCATACCATGAAGTCTTAAAGACGCACACTTTAAGTTGTTGCCGAATGAGCGTTCGGAATTCGTCCTAAAAACATTTGAGTAAAAGAGACATTATCTATAGTTCATATAACGTTATCCTTTTCAAACATTACGACCCCAATGCAATCCACGCTTCATGGTACGAAAAGAAAGCGGTTCGGTTTAGGTACTGACTTTGAATTAAAGCGTTATCTAAAAGTTCATGGTAGGCCTACTGACGTCGCTACTATATTTATTTATTTATTTATAGAGTAATCCTAAAGCGTTTACAAAATTCTTACTTAAATACTATATATAATAATAATAAGGCCAGGAGTTGATTAAATTTTGACTATAAGTTACTTAAGTTTAACATGGATGTATAGACTTGATTAAAAAGTGTTAATAGGTTTAATGTGCGTGTTTTTGTGTGTGTGTTTGTGTGTATGTGTGTGAGTGTGAGCTACATGCATGTGAGAATTTAGATTTAGATTAAAGTTGATTAAATTTACAAGCGGTGGTGCGACTTTCGTCTCGTTGACTTCAAAGTTCAAATACGCTTAATGATATTCTCTGTGTTTCCTAATTATGTGTTTTTCATTATTCAAGCTTCAACTGTACCAAATTTCATCATTATTGATCTAGTGGATTAATCTTGAGAGTGTAATAAACAGACAAACAGACTCTGGCATTTATAATATTAATATACATACTGTGAGATGCTTGATATGCTTGTCGGCTGATTTTGAATCAAACATGAATTTAATGACTCAAACTTTCGAAGTACCTACTTTATAAAATAAGTATCGCTGACCCGACGAACACCGTACCGCCTAACAGTCGAATCTAGGTTTTTTAACTTTTTTTTAATACTCTTTCTGCTTTTCGGGACACCGGGTCAACTAGTATGTAAAAAAAACGAATATAAAATCAAAACTTAAAATTACAAAACAATTAAAATTCTTTTTAATAGTCACTAAAAAACAGATTTATTATTTATACGATGCTAACGTCATTTTATTGCTTTGAATTCCTGGAACCCCTCCACTAACTTATTTACTTTATGGTATGGTATTGTTACCAGGGGTTCGTGGATTTGGATGAAAATACCTGGTGACTCGTTAAAAACACTTTCTACAACTTTTTACTACAAACTTAGTACTTACAGTCTTTATACAGTTCGTTGTCCAATAAGAATGCTGACGCCATATTACTTTTATTTTCGCTTGTTTATTCACTCTTGATCGCTATTCGCAAACTGCATGTCGAGGTGCACGATACAATTATATATATGGAACAAATCGATTTCGAGAACATTCGCGAGACCTTGAAAACATCGTAAACAAGTCTGTTGTAAACATGTTTTTGATAACAACGTCGAATGTTCCAAAGAATTAGCGTTAAGTTTCGACATATGTATTACGAACTCTTTTCCCATGTTCGTAACAGTATTAAAGTTCAATTTGACTTTTAAGTAGTATTACGAATCTTTCCTCGGAATATGACTTTTAAGTATTATTTTGAATCTTCAGCTGTTCTCGAGATTTACGCTTAGCAACACATTCAGCAATTCATTCATATATTAAGATAGATGTAAAGCAACATAGTAAATTTCTTCGTATAGTATGGAATCTTACAAACTAGAAATCTACAATCTTTTAATCAATACTGTTTATTTATTTTTGGAATTATCTATGTTTACATCAAATGTAAAATTTTATTAATTTCAAGCTGATTGCTACTGAGAAACCGATTAAATCGAAAATTCACATCTCAATATTATTCATATCAATGAAGTAAACAGAGCGTAAGTAAATATTCAACGTCCGTTCAGCGGAATAGATATAAGAGCTAACTAATGAACATTGGAAACAGTTTTTCTGAGAAACTATTTTATGGTATTGATTGAGAATATTTGATATATATCTTTTATCTTTAAATGACACAATCTTGTATATATACATGGTTTTATTTTAAAAAAATAGCGAAAATGTAAAAATTAATTTACGTTTTATTACGCTGTCATTTCCCATCCATAGGGTAAAGGGCGGTCTGCTCAATTATTTTTCTTTTTTTTCATGTCTCATCTTTTTTATATCTTCTAAAAAAATATCCAGCAAAGCTCGGTCACCAGGTACTTTTTCTTATACCACATCATTTATTGCCATTACAAGGAAATAATTTATGAACGTTATAAGAATAGATTATACGGCAAGTTATGTGAGATTCAATTTCCGAAATGCGAATATACTTATTTTGTAGTAGTGATTTTATTCGCGTAAAATTAGACTGAAAAAAATCAAAGGGCGGGATATTTAATAAGCTTTAATTATACCTTATGACATCAATATTGTTCCGTGTAAGCTTCATAGACTAATGAAAAAACAGATAGACGATCAAATGTATATATCTATTTACAAAATTAACTTGAAAGTGAAAAATATAGATAGTAGCGTAATTTTATAAGTATAGTTACTTCATATACTTATTTTTATTCTAATATTACGTCTACAGCCTCAAGCGTATAATGCATATTTGCAGTCGGATACATATTTCAGTAAAATATTCAACGGAATTGCATTTGCGACATTATAAAGTGCCGAGCCGCGACTGCAGTGCGATTGGAATGCAGCCGCGCTGAATCACCAAATATTTATGGTCTTATAGCACCGTGGGGATAGTTTCATTTGGTGTCTACTTACTTTGCAAATAGCATTTATTATATTTCTGTAAGCTTTCCAAATAGAACTCATTTCTTTTTGAATTTATCCTCCTGCCCTTATCCCACTTTTAGTGTGGTCGGCACAACATGTTAAAAACATGTAACACGATTCTGCTACGTATTTTACAACCGGCCGCCTGCCCGACATCAACTTACCTTAGTCGTATTTTACGACACCTCGGTAAGAAATAGGGTGGTCTATTCTACTCAACCGGATACCACACGGTGGGTCAACTTACCTTAGTCGCCTTTTCCGACACCTCGGTAAGAAATGAGAGTGGTTTATTCAGCCGGATACCACACGGCATAATTGCCGTGTTGGTAATAAAAATATATAATAATAGTAATGAAAAAAAGTCATAATAAGATTATACGAAATAAAGTAATTAGAAAATATATTTAATGCTAAATGTAGCGTGGACTTTTCGGTTTTTTCATCACCAATATAACCAGGATTCGTAAAAGCACATGAACACATCACCACCGTCATCACAATACACGAGCACACACGTTCACTATCACAAACTAAGCAATCGTTTGGGCCCGCAACCGAAGCATCATAAGGAGATATCTATTGCCTTGCGAGGAACGTGTGTCCCATACATTTATTTATTTATTTCACTTATTATTCCAATATTGTTACTTACACATCATCATTCTCCTGCCCTTATCCCACTCTAAGTGGGGTCGGCACAACATGTTACAAACATGTTGTCAGATGATTTGGCTACGTATTTTACGACCGGCCGCCTGCCTGACGTCAACTTACTTAGTCGCCTTTTACGACATCTCAGTAAGAAATGAGGGTGGTCTATTCTATGCAGCCGGATACCACACGGCATTTACCTTAGTCGCCTCTTACGACACCTCGGTAAGAAAGGAGGCTGGTCTATTCTATTCTGCCGGATACCACACGGCGGAATATTGTTACTTACTATTGATAAAAAATAAATACTCTAAACCGAATAACATCTTTAATGCAGTTTATTGTTATCTTTGTCTATACTATATAAAGCTGAAGAGTTTATTTGTTTGTTTGTTTGAACGCGCTAATCCCAGGAACTACTAGACCGATTTGAAAAATTCTTCGAGTGTAAGGTAGTCCATTTATCAAGGAAGGCTATAGTATAAAAAATCACGCTAAGACGAATAGGAGAGGAGCGGTGATAAAAAATATTGCGAAAACGGCAAAATTTAAAGTTTTCCTAGCGTGCGCTACCTATACGGTGAAGGTTATTGAAAAATCATGTACTCCAAAATTGTTCCCCTCTAAAAGTTCTAAATAAAAGTCCGCGACAGCATATGTCTAGCTTTTGAGGTTAACCCACATAACCATAATTAATATAAGTATTACAATTTACTCAAATAATAAGACAGTCCACGCGAACGAAGATGCGTTTAAAAGCTAGTAGCATATAAATAATTTTCAATTTTCAATATCATGATTTTTCACTTATACAACGGGTTGGCAAGTAAACAATGCGAAACTATCAGATTCTCTGTTTGCTCCAGAACTTCCGGTAAATGACAAACACTGCAAGTTGCTACTGGCTATCATAAATATTTGTGCTGTATTTGCAAACACGGTATAAACTTGATGCTTGTTTTGATATGTCGCCAATTTAATTTTGCAATATATCGAAACTTATTTATTGGACGACACAATAAGTAGGACATAATATGGGGAGAACTTACGATGTTTACGGATGAATTATTACAGAACACTCGGTGACTAAGGTAAGTCGACCCGCCGTGTGGTATTCGGCCGAGTATATTAGGCTATCCTTATTTCTAACCGAGGTGTCATAAAAGGGGACTAAGGAAAGTTGATCCGCTGTGTGGTATCCGCAGTAGAATAGAGAATCTCTTTCTTACCGACGGGTCATAAAATACAATTAAGTTAAGTTGACGTCAGGCAGGGGGCCGGTTGTAAAATACGTAGCCAAATCATGTGATAACATCTTTGAAAGATGTTGTACCAACCCCAATCTAGATTGGGATAAGGGCAGGAGGATGATGATACAGAAGACTCGATGTGGATAGGTTACATCAATACCTAAAAAATATTAAAACAATATAACACAGTTCCTTCCACGTTACTGATAAAATATACCTCGTGAAGTCTAATGACCTAAGTAGAATGGCAAAAACTGAATCGCTTTACGATTTTGTCGTGGAGCCTATCCTCCTGATGATGTATTAGGTATGTGAACGTTGCCTGCTTCATAGACTAACCATTATATAGATTCTCTTAACAAACGCGGATCATAGCAAAATAATAATATCTTTATCTATACTTATTATAAAACAAAGTCCCAAAAAGCTGTCTGTCCTTATGTAATCAATTTTCTCAAAATTTACTGAACGGATTTTTGTACGGTTTTCACCAAAAGATAGTGCAATACTTCCGGATGGTTGCAATACTTTTTTTATTTTTTTATTACTTATTCCTCTGAAAAAGGGATCAGAGTCATTTCCGGATGGTTTAAGTAAATAAGCCCACATCGGTATTATGTAGATTGTGTTGAAGAGATCGAGCATATGTTAAAAAACTTGCTTGCTGGGAGATGTAGTCGCGTGCGCTGCGTAAACCAGTAGAGTTACGCTAAAGTAATGTACAAGAAAATTGTAGATCTATAAAATACAACAAAAAAGTCCACGATAGCATGTTTCTATCTAACAATAACTACTTTGATGTTGAGAATTTTGATTTTTTTTGTTACAACTGATTTCAACGCGGGCGAAGCTGCTGGGGCAGCTAGTATTATATAAAAATAATAATATTTTGTAAATAATATACAATAACACAGTCCAGCACCGTGCTTTGCTCTATTGGGGCCGATTATCACTGACAGGTATATTATTGCCAATAAACCTGATATAGTTTTAATGGATCGGTCAGCGTATCAGGAAATTATTGTTAATATCGCACCTTCTCACGATACTATCATAAGAGCTGAAAAAGAAAAATTAACCAAATATTTGGACATAGCTCAAGAGATAACCGCTAACAATTATTGTTGACTCAATATTCCACAAATATTGAGTCAACAATAATTGTTCCGGTTGTTGTATCGGTAAAAGGTTTACTAGCGAAGAGCCTCGACCAACATCTCAAGGGAACATATCTCGCTTAGTAGTTGGATCAAGCACAAAACACAAAACACAAAAGTCAGTATTCCTTGAGACGGCGCGGATTGTTAGGAGGTTATTCAGTCAAGAGCCCTAGCCACCGGGTGCTTTCTCCGCTCCCTGTGAACAACAATTTTTTCATATTTTTTTTCGAAATATCACAGCATATAACATATTATTTTCGTGACTTAAAATATTTGCCAACAACTATCGGATCAAATGAATGGCACCGTTCTTCTAAATGCATGTGAAGAAATTCTTTGTCTTTTCTTATCTCAGCCCGTGTTGTGTTCTAGAGCGTGAAATAATCATTTCATTTCTTTGCAGCATTTAATTTTCACTTCAATTACTCGGTCATAATTTTACATTATCCACAATCGAACAGAGATTACGTTTGAAATTTTTGTATCAGTCATTTAAGTACTTTGAATTATTGAAGTAGTCTTTACTTTAATATAAAAGTAATATATTTAATATAAAATTCTATAATGCCGACGCTTTGATTTGCAGATTAAGGCAATATTATTTTATAAACACTTTTGTGCTTGAAAATATTAATTCACTAGCTGTGTAAACGACTTCGTCCACATGGAAATCTGTGTGAATTATTCCTGACTTGAAATTTTAATCTTAAAAGTAGTTATTGTGAGTTAACCATAACAGATAGAGACATGCTATCGCTGACTTTTTGTAGATTGACAACTCCTCAGAGCATTACTTTAGTTTATCTCTGGGGGTTTATGCGGCGCGATCTTTTCAGTACAATTTACATAAAACTGTAATGTTATGTTAACCTTCCCGGAGAATTGCAATCTTTTAGTAAAAACCTTATAAAAATCCGTTCTGTAGATTTTAAGAAAATCGATTACATACTGACAGACAGCTTTAAGGAACGTTGTTTTCTAATAAGTATAGATAGAACGCGTTACTTTGCGGAAATTCGTTGTATAAAAGTTATGATAGAATTATTTTGCTACAATCCGCGTTCTTAAGATGTTATGCAATCCTAAGTGTATGAGGCGAAAACCGTTCTCATACCTTATAAATGCAGGATTAGTTACCGCATTTATCACAATATAATATAATATGACAATTACTTTTAATATAGTATATATATATAGTCACCGAAAGAAATGGAGGCAAACTATGCAAACTATGAAGGACTTTCATCTAGGCCACGACCTTCAGTAATGAAGAATGGGACAGAATAGGTACCATATACTACAGGTAGTCTATATTCATACTTATATTATTAATTGATAAGTCTATCTGTCTGTCTGTTATACTGTCACAATTAATCCGTTGGACCAATATTGATGAAAAAAATAAAGCTTATATATTGAGCAGACATAGAGAATATAACAATTCCGTTTTTCCTGTTTCCAAAGGAAATATACATAAAGATATTTACAATATACATAAAAACATAAATAAAGATATTTTAACACTTGAGTTGATCGTGGTTATAACTTGTATCACTAAAAGCGTTCAGGGAGACATCGCATAACATCATTACTGATGGTAGCTGAGCTCTGAGCTCTTTGTACCACTAACGATTCTTCTGCACTCGCTCAATCCATCCATTGCAAGGACGTTTGCACAAGCATATTCATATTCGTTGAAAGTAATGTTAGTTCAATTTGTAGCAGTAAATAACTTATAAGACTAAAAGCTTTTGGGTCCCCTCTTTGAAACATGAATCGTATAATTCGGTAAGCAGTTTATATTTAACTGGATCATACTGATACGCTCAGTAAACCTCCTTTGACATCCACCTTAACGTTTGCCTCGTAAGAAAGGTATATATTTCCTTTACTTTACGAAATAAAATTTTTAATGTCATCCTTACATATTATAAAACAACCCCGCATCTATTTGTTCGTTCAAAATAGGATGTCACGAGCTTTTTCTTTTGTAAATCTCGACATGCGATAGTTCTAGGATAAAAAGTAGCCAATATGTTGATCCACAACCTTCTCTCTCTTAATGAAAGTTTAGGTGTTCCTGATCTCAGTTGACTATCAAAATCGGTTGAGTGGTTTTTTTTTCAAATTCAAAATATTCTTTATTCAAGTAAACTTGTAAAGTGCTTTTGAATCATCAACTTTACTGCTGGTTCGGAAAGCTGTTCCTACCGAGAAGAACCAGCAAGAAACTTGGCGGTTGCTCTTTTTAAAATATAAATCTTAAAACTAGTTACATTTATTTATTACTGTCTTGTACAGGGTAGTAGTGCATCTATATCCACACATCCTTATCATATAAGTAATCTTCAACAGTATAGTAGGCTTTCTGTATTAGCCTCTTTTTAACGGTGTTTTTAAACTGCTTTAATGGCATGGCCAAAATTGATTTCGGAATTTTATTATAGAATCTTAATTCCGGATAATGTACTATTATCTTAAACCTTACTCAAGTTTTCCTTTATCTAAGTCAAAATATTTTAGTAAAAATCATAAAAAATCCGTTCAGAAGATTTTCGTTTACAAACAGACTTGAGGACTTTATTATTTTTTTTATTTCCGCCATGTGGTATCTGACTGAGAAGAATAGACCACCGTTATTTCTTTCCGAGATGTTGTAAAAGGCGAAAAAGGTAAGTTGACATCAGGCAGGCGTAAATAATTTACTATGTCACGTAACAACATGTTTAAAACATCTTGTGACGACCCCACATAAAATGGATTTCGGAATTTTATTAAAGAATCGTATACCCAAACCCACAAACGAATTAATTACCTACTTTTGCAAGGCGCAAAGCAGGAGTCGCAAGTTTATGTCGGTTCCTACTATATCTATTATATACGTCACCTATTGTTTTATGATTCTTTATACTTTAATATAAAAAAAAAAATTGCTTAAAATATACCTTGTATTTATTTCCTTAAACTCCTCTTGCAGGGAATCACGAGAACTTAAATTGTAAATGGCACGTATGGCTCTTTCTTTGTACATGGCAACATTTATAAGATGAATAGTGGATGTTTAAATAAATATGAGTACCATTCCTGATAGCCTAAATTCTCCAGCTTCAAATATCATAACTAATTTTCCTTATAACGCTTAGATGACTGCATCGTCAATATTAGACAATGCTATTCAATGTATTCAAATTTATATTAATAATATTATACTATACTAACTGTGCTTGCGACTTCGCCCGCGTGAAAATCAGTGTATTTAATTTAAATTTTGAACATAAAAGTAGTTATTGTGAGTTAACCATAAGAGATAGATACAAGCTGTCACGGACTTTTGTATAGCATTTTTGTAGGTCTACAATTCCCTCCTACGTTAATTTAGTGTATCTCTGTTGGTAACGGTATAGGTTTAAGTAAAATTGTAAACAGGTGCTTTTAAAAATAAATATATGGTACAATTACACACACAGTGTTATAGCCCATTGGTGCGACTCTTTCAAGGGGGTAACTAGTTAGAACCCTGGGTAGGCACCAAAACGTTTTTTGTGTTAAAACTCATGTGTCTAATTGATATATAATTATCACACGCTTTTCAGTGAATGAAAACATCGTGAGGAACCTCCATAACCCTGGAGATTTTTAGGGTTATGTGCAACATACCAAGCCGTAACCTAACCTAACCTAATACTTGAGTTACGAGTGACAGATAACTTTTAAATATTCATATGTATATAATTTTAAATAAATACTTAAATACACCCGGGCTCAAAGAACCAAGAAAATGTATATAGTATATGTAGTCTCTCGGCGGAAATCGAACCCGTGACCCGCAGAGCTGAAGGTAGGGTCAGTGCCAACTGCGCAAACAATTCAGTCAAGTATTTTTTGGTATAACTAACTTTTGATATAACAGAAAGCTTATTCAATCATTTCAGCAAATATGTAGTATTCCGATATAAACTGTATTATTTGAATAAATTATAAATCCCTTCGTTTTCGCATAAATATTTACATTGATGTCACAATCTGCAATCCGATTAATAGAATTCTCTATTTGCTTTACTGCTACATGTAAATTATGCGTTGTGAATCAAATACGTATATCAAATGAAATGTATTATTGACGAATAATTTTAAACCGTCCTGTTAGTTGCAGGTCTGTACGAAAATCTCTGCTTGAATTTTCGACGCCTATTAAGGATTAATATCAAATTTTCAATATTCTTGTACAATTGCAACGTTCTAACTAACAAATTTTAAAAATGTATGTGCAGTCTAACATTACGTATAATACCCGGCAATAAATAATGCACGTCGAGGCTTAGAAAGAGAAAATCAGCTAGATTCTGCTTCATGAGATATTGTCTCTGTCGCACAGACTGAGGAACCAATGTGAAACGTCACATACTGAGTGACAGTGACAGCGCTCTACGAAACCGAACTGGCAGGCTGTTTCGTTCTAAACACCGATGTGCATTATTTAATGCCGCGTACTAAGGTTACTTATCAGAATGCGGCCTAAAACACCCCAGCAGTATCTGTTGATTGATAAAAGCCACACAGTGCCGACTTGCGGATGTCTTTAACTAGATAATCATATAGTGTAGAGTAACCTACCCTACCATACCGATATAAAGTTACAGCTCTTGCTTTAGCCTTTAAAAAGGTATGTAATCATTTGTGGGTTTTGATATACGACATAAATACTATAATCCTTTTTAGCTTTACTGGAGTATAAACTATAAATAAATAAATAATGAATAATAAATATATGTACCACTTTGATACGATCGTCCATATCCAAAGTAAGTAACTTAATACTTGTGTTATGGGTGACGGACGACTGGTAAATATACTACATATATAATTTTAAATACATACTTAAACACAAATATACACCTAGGCTCGAAGAACAATCAAATTATTAATAGAAATGTTGGCCCTCGGCGGAAATCGAACCCACGACCAGCGGAGCTGAAGGCAGGGTCAGTACCCACTGCGCCAACGGGTCAGTCAAAAGTATTAAAAAGATGCTTTATAAAAAGCCGATAACATTATTGTGGATTAAATAAATGATAAAAATGCGTGGACGTAATTACGTTCTAAATTGCACGAGATAGCAATGATAAAATGTACTTAGTTATAAGAATTATAATTTGAAAGGAGTAAGTTTCTTGCAGGGTCTTTTTGATAGGAGCTGTTGTCCGAAGCAGTCTGAGTTGATGATTCAAAAGCACTTATTCATTTGAATGAAGAATATTATAATGATTTATGTATTAAGAATTGATATTATGAGAATTCTTATTTACCGTGTATTTTTTATATAAAGTAACAGACACTGGACAAAATGGAATGAAGTTCGTTTTTAAAACTATAAACTAATTTAACAAGTGACTTCGGTACAATGACAGCTCAACGGTAAGACCGTGTAGTCAAATCCCGACCAGGCACCATTAAGTTTTCTATAAAACTTGTGTGCTCAATATATATGTATATATATTCACAGTGAGGAATACTGCACGACTCTAAAGAATTCCTTTTTTACTCAACAGTGGTATGGAAAAAAATTCAAATTCAAAATATTGTTTATTCAAGTAGATGGTTTAAGTACTTTTGAATTATAAAATGTTAAAGGAGCTACCGCTGATTCTGAAGTTTGCTCTTACTGAGCACCAACAATATAGGCTGTTTTTCCATTTTTATTTCAAAACAACACATTTATGAAGATACGTATGCCAACAACGGCTTCGCCCGCGTGGAATTCAGTGATTTACGAAACTTTTCCCGAAATTTTGAGCATAAAAGTAGTTATTGTGAGTTAACCGTGAGAGATAGAGACATGCTATCGCGGACTTTTTATAGTATTTTTATAAATCTACAATTCTCTACTACATTACTTCAGCGTATCTCTGCTGATTTACGCAGCGCACACGACTAAAGCTCCCAGCAAGCAAGTTTTTTAACAACTCCCCAATCTCTTAAACACAAGGTACATAATACCGATATGTACTATTTACCTAAACCATCCGAAAGTATTGCACTATCTTTTGGTAAACATCGCACAAAAATCCGTTCAGTAGATTTGGAGGAAATCGATTACATACAGACAAACAGGTTTTTGGGACTTTGTTTTATAATAAGTATAGATTCTAAGTAAACCTAATTGTGTACGAGGTCTTAAATTAAAAAGTTTTAGTACGAGTTTTTGGCCTCCGGGCATAAATATAGATAGAATTTTTTTGGTATTATTATTTAACGTTTTCGTAACGTAATTAAATATTTCATTAAGATTTTTTTTATCCGGCCTCTAGTTATTACGATGAACACTCTTAATCAAGTCTATTAACGAAATAAAACGTAAAATAAAAATGCTATAATGCCTTTAATAAACGTATATTTGACAAATTGTATACAAAATTTAGCGGGGCTGCCGGGGACTAGGGTACTGTGTTTGTATTGTGTCTGACCATGAAGGTTTTGCCAGTAATTACCACGCTTTGCATACGAGTTGGTGATCGCAGTGCTGACCGCTTCGCACGGACAGTGCTCACTGTTGGTCTGGTAGAATTTAAGTCAGCAACATGCATGGTTATACCGCAATTTATCGGTCGCCAGAGCCTCTTCGGTTAATCTGCAGGGTGCACCGTGTGCGTGAGGTTGACAATTAAGGAGACTGAATGGGACGTGCCTGCCCGTTACATTCTTCAAAATAAACATAAACAATAAAACCATAAAAAGGTCGTGGGAAGCCGCTGGATTTAAGCGTCGCTAGATCGTGTGTTGTGGAGATGCCATGCAGAGACTTGATTTATGCCAAATGTAAAATGGAATGGCCCGTTGGCGCAGTGGATAGTGATCCTGCCTTCTGCTCCGCGGGTCGCGGGTTTGATTCCAGGGGCCAACATTTTCTGTAAACAATTTGTTGGTTCTCCGAGCCAGGGTGTATATCTGTATTGAAGTATGTATTTAAAATTATATATGTAGTATATTTATCAGTCCGTCACCCATAACACAAGTATAAAGTTACTTACTTTGGGGATGAACGCCCGTGTGTGTCCTATATATTAAAAAAATAATAATAATGTGATAACGAAACATGAGATCTTGTGTCTCTCTTTAGGAGTTCATGGGTTCTAACTCATCAGCTTCTCTTGACAGGCACTAATTAGTTTTTCTATTGATATTGGTTTATTATTATTGATTCAAAGGTCTGCATAGAAGCTATAATAAAATTATTTTGCTATAATTCGCGTTTGTTAAGAGAATCTATGTAATGCTAAATGTATGGAGCAAAACATTCTCATACCTTACACAGGACAGGTCCACCACGCGTATCCCAAAATGTCGCTACCAGAAAAATCGTATCAATTTTATCGTGGAGCCTATCCTCCCGATGATTCATACACTTAGTATTGTATAGATTCACTTAACAAAAGCGGATTACAGCAAAATAATTCTAATATATCTTCCGTACTATGGAGTTGGTACATGGAGTTCCGCAAAGTAACACCTGCTTCTATAAATCATTTATAAGTATGTGTCTTCAGGTGATCGAAAACATCTGAGAAAATCTGCATATCTCTGGATAATTCTGAGGATATGTGGCGCCTCACCTACCAATCAGAATTGGCGCAACGTGATGGAGCTCCAACTCTTCTCTGTCGAAAAAAAAATTAACTTACCTAAGATAACCTTAGCCACCCATCAGCATTCACGCAGCGTGGTGGCAAGCTCCAGCCTTTCTTTCCCAAAAGATAAGAAACCTATGCCCAATAGAGGCATAGTAACAGACAGAATACTTACTTTTTACAAACGAAATAATGCCAAGAATGGATCAACAAACTCTGAATAATGATCAATACTAAGAAAAACTGTTGATAAAAAAGTTACTTCATTTATAAAAACTTGTGGCTTTTGTAGACTGGTTTTTATCCCGTTTGAGGATAACGAGGTATGCGTCACTGCAACATTTTGGAACTTGATTTTTGTTTGACAAATTTCAAGGGTTTTTGAACACTAGCGAACCTAATCTATACTTATTATAAAACAAAGTCCGACAAAGCTGTCTGTCTGTATGTAATCGATTTCCTCAAAATCTACTAAACGGATTTTTGTACGGTTTTCACCATAAGATAGTGCAATACTTCCAGATTATGTTACGAATTATGTAAATTGTGCAATCGTGCAGTTGTTACTAAACTTGCTTGCTGAGAGCTTTAGTAGCGTGCGCTGCGTAAACCAGCAGAGATACGCTCAATTAATGTACTAAAGTATTGTAATTCTATAAAAATACTACAAAAAGTCTACCACAGCATGTCTCTGTCACTTATGGTTAACACAATAACTATTTTTGTTTAAAATTTGAATTCTATTTATATATAAGGTGTAACTCTTCGGAAATCCATAATCCAAATTAATAATGCGTGTAATCGCTTTAAGACTTTGTCGTGAGGTCTATCTCCTGATGATGCTTCGGTTGCAGGGCGAAACGATTGTTTAGTTTGTGATAGTGAACGTGTGTATTGCTTGTGTATTGTTGTGGCGGTGGTGAAGGTTTATAGTTCATGTGTTTTTGGAAACCTAGATTTATTAGGTACGAAAACGGATAGTTCGCGATACATTTACCAATATTATATATTCCATATATTTTGTATTTACTTTGTCGCGGATTATAGCAATATAATTTTATTATTACTTTTGTATCATGGATATCCGCAAAGTAACGCCTTATTCTATAATTTATCTTATCAATATTGCCCCGTTTTAACTTGAAATCAATCTGTTTACCTGAGTTCACATTAATTTGATGCAATCTTATCTCTTCATATCTACTACATCGGCATTTATTATTGCATTAACAGTTTATCACCCGCTCTATGAAGTTATATCATTCGAGTACAATAATATTGCCGCTAACAAGTTTCAATGTCATTTAAATTCAATGTTTTAGGAATTGACGACCCCAGCGCTACTATATAAAACTTTCTGTTTTCAATAAACTTGCTTTTATAATTTATAGAATTAGGCGTTACTTTGTGGAGATCTATATATATGTCATAGTTTGTCATATGTTTGATATAGCCGCCATCGAAGCTCAGTTATTAAAGAAAATTTTAATCCACATCAAAATGCATCTCCGAAGCATCTCCGCTCTCTTAGATTGCATTAGATTGTCTTTAAGGTTAAACTAGATGTACTTGCGAATTCGCCCGCGTGGAATTTGGTATTAAAAATATTTATTGTAAATTAACCGTGAGAGACATGCTGTCGCGGACTTTTTTGTGGTATTTTTATAGATCTACAATTCTCTAGTACATTACTTTAGCGTAACTCTGCTTGATTACGCAGCGCACGCAACTAAAGCTCCAGGCATACAAGTTTTTTAACAACTGCGCGATCTGATCAACAAAATTTACATAATACCGATGTGTAGTACTTACCTAAACCTTTCGGAAGTATTGCACTAAGTTTTGGTAAAAACCGTACAAAAATCGATTACATACAGACTGACAGCATTTTGGGACTTTGCTTTATAATAAGTATATAGACTACCACTTCCCATTATTTGAATTTTTATATTTTTACCTTTTTTTCGTAGTATAGTTATTCAAAAGCGATTACGCGATTTCTGCTTCGTTAAAGCGAATATGTAAATTTATATAATTGCATTTTGGCATCTACCTCTACGGTGTCAATTAATTATTTTTCCATGAATTATGGATGCGCAATGCTTATAGCAGATACAATTTCCTTTAAAAAATTTAAAATTAAAATTTTGTACAGTATTTCGAAAAGACCCACCGATATACTGGTTCTTTGGTCGCTACTAACAATCTTACGATAAGATTCAGTCGTCAATTTATATCATGATCATTGTCCTGCCCTTATCCCACTATAAGTGGGGTCGGCACAATATGTTACAAACATGTTGTCACATGATTTGCCTACGTATTTTACAACCGGCCGCCTGCCCGGCGTCAACTTACCTTAGTCGCCTTTTACGACACCTCGGTAAGAAATGATGGCGGTCTATTCTATGCAACCGGATACCACACGGCACATACCTTAGTCGCGTCTTACGACACCTCGGTAAAAAAGGAGGGTGGTCTACTCTATTCTGCCGGATACCACACGGCGTTCAGTCGTCAGTTTACATATTTATTTTATTTATTAGAAAGAATCAGTGGCAGTTATATTACATCATTAAATTAAATTAATAACACCATAAAAAGCATTAAATGCTCTGCCTTTACTTCACAGCATTCACATTATTATATAAAAACAACAATTAACTTCTCTTCTTCTTCTTCAGCCGATGGACGTCCACTGCTGGACATAGGCCTCTTCATGGGATCGCCACACCACACGATCTTGCGCTGCCTGGATCCAGTGGCTCCCTGCGACCTTTTTGAGGTCGTCTGTCCACCTCGTAGGGGGTCTACCGACGCTGCGCTTTCCGGTGCGGGGTCGCCATTCCAGCACCTTAAGACCCCAGCGCCCATCGGTTCTCCGCACTATGTGCCCCGCCCAGCGCCACTTCAGCTTCGCGACCCGCTGAGCTATGTCGGTGACTCTAGTTCTTCTACGGATCTCCTCATTCCTGATTTGATCTCGTAGAGACACTCCGAGCATAGCTCGCTCCATCGCCCGCTGAGCGACTCTGAGCTTTCTTATAAGGCCCATAGTGAGCGACCACGTTTCAGATCCGTAGGTCATCGCTGGCAACACGCACTGTTCGAAGACCCTGGTCTTCAGACACTGAGGTATTTCGGACGTAAAGATCTCGCGTAGCTTCCCGAACGCTGCCCATCCGAGTTGGATTCGGCGGCTAACCTCTTTCTCGAAATTGGACCTACCCAGCTGGACTGTATGTCCCAGGTATATGTACTCGTCTACAATTTCGAGTGCAGAGTTCTCAACGATGACCGGGTGGAGCGGAACATGTGAGTTTGACATGATTTTTGTCTTACTCATGTTCATTTTAAGGCCCACCTGCTGAGATACTCTGCTGAGGTCGTCGAGCATTGCGTTAAGGTCCTCCAGACAACCTGCCATAACGACTATGTCGTCGGCAAATCTAAGGTGAGTGATGTACTCGCCGTTGATGTTGATGCCGTATCCGTTCCAATCCAAAAGCTTAAAGACATCTTCCAATGCAGCGGTAAACAGCTTCGGGGAGATGACATCTCCCTGTCGCACACCTCGCCGCATTTGGATTGGTCTCGTAGTTTTGTCTTGGATACGGACAGACATTGTGGCGTTTTCATACAAACACTTCAACACTTGGACGTACCGATAGTCGATTCGGCATCTCTGGAGCGAACTTAACACAGCCCATGTTTCCACCGAATCAAAGGCCTTCTCATAGTCCACAAACGCCAAGCAAAGTGGCAGGTTATACTCCTCGGTTTTCTGTATAACCTGCCGCAGCGTGAATATGTGGTCTATGGTACTATACCCTTTTCGGAAACCGGCTTGTTCGGGAGGCTGGAAGTCGTCAAACCTACGAGCGAGACGATTCGTTATGACTCTCGAGAACAACTTATAAACATGATTCAGCAGCGCGATGGGTCTATAATTCTTCAATAAGGTGTTATCACCTTTCTTGAAGAAGAGAACCACCACGCCCCTGTACCATGCTTCCGGCATAGTGCCTTCGTGAATGACGGAATTGAACAATCGCTGAAGGACTTTAAGTATCGGTTTACCACCCGCCTTCAGGAGTTCGGTAGTGATTCCGTCATCACCTGGAGCCTTGTTGTTCTTAAGTTGTTTGAGAGCCATACTAATCTCGTATAGGCTGACGTCCGGGATATCTTCGGTATAGTGTCGGGTCAACTTGGCTCTTGGGTCTTTTGCCAAATTGACAACAGGCTGTCGTGTTGAGGTGTATAACTGCCCATAGAACCTCTCAACCTCTCTCAAAATCTCAGGACGAGATGAAATGATGCTACCAGTATCGGTCTTCAATCGCGTTAACTGTCTCTGCCCAATAGACAGATCTCTTGCGAACACTTTTGAGCCCCTGTTACGCTCAATAGTACCTCGAATGTATTCGGTGTTGAAGTGTCGCAGGTCGCATTTCTGCGCCTTAGAAATCTGTCTATTGATCAGACGGTAGCGTGTCGCGTCTACAGAAGACTGTAACCTCATTTCGTTCCTCTCATCCATGAGTTTGAGAGTCTGGGTCGAGAATTTACTGGTTCTCTTACGGTGTGTCTTATAAAATTTGGACCCCACCGTATGGACAGTTTCCACCAGCCTGTTGTTTACATCGTCCACAGTACCGCAGTCAGCTAGGCAGTCAAAACGATTCATCAGCTCGAGTTGGAAGTTCTCTGGGTTTTGGATATGAGCTCGAGTTGGTCGGAGCGTAGACTTCGCCAGTCTGGATCTTTCCAGCTGTACGCATATATTCAATGTGCCTCTTACCAGACGGTGATCGCTCCCGGTTTTCACAGTATTGATCACAGAGACATCATTGAATATATGACGCCTGGTCGACATGATGAAGTCAATCTCGTTTCTCGTGAAACCGTCGGGACTTATCCAGGTCCATTTTCGATGCGGCCGTTTCTTGAAGAAAGAATTCATCATGTAGAGGTCCTCTCTCTCCAAGAAATCGGCCAGCATCTGGCCCCTGTGGTTCCGTTGCCCGTATCCAAATTGCCCTACTCTCACCTCTGTGCCGCTTCGCCTGCCCAGTTTTGCGTTGAAATCCCCCATAACAACAGTGTAGAAGGTTTTGGAGGCATGCATGGCTCTAGATAAATCCTCATACATGGCCTCTACCTCCTCGTCTGGATGTGCCGATGTCGGTGCGTAGACCTGTATGACCTTCAGCGAATACCGTTTGGTAATTCTGAGTATAAGGAACGCGACCCTGCTCGACACACTCTCGACTTGAACAATGTTGTTGACAAGGGACTTGTGGACGAGAAACCCGATACCACCCTGGGACTGTTGTTCTCCCTCCCGGTAGTAAAGCAAGTTGCCGGATTTTAGGATCATCGTATCCTCCCCCTCTCTTCGGACTTCAGATAATCCTATCACGTCCCACCGCAACTTGCTTACTGTTTCTTCCAGCTCGAGTATCTTTTCGTCTTCCCTCAAAGTGCGTGCGTTGTACGTTGCCAGGTCGAGTCGTCGGGGTTGGCAGCGGAATCTCTTCCGGAGATTCTTAACACCCCCTGCCCCACCGTTACCCGAACCGCTGCCAGAGCTGGGAATAGCGGGGCTGCCGGGAACTAGGGGCTGTGGCTTATTATTTTTATGCATGAAGGGTATTGCCAATAATCACCACGCTTGGCATGCGGGTTGGTGATCGCAGTGCTGACCGTTTTGCACCGACAGTGCTGCTGCCCACTGTTGGTCTGGTATTTAGGTCAGCAAAAAATGGAATGGTTATACCGCCATTTATCGGTCGTTTAATTAAACAATTAAAATTAAAATTAAACAATTAACTAAACGAAACTAAATGTAAAATAGAGCTTCAACATCTGGAGCTTAAGAATCATTTCATTTAATTTAATAAATGTATCGCTGAACACATCTACAGATTCGCATATTGCATTATGTTCTCTTGATAATCAACTTAAAGCAGGCAAATGCCTTACGTTAGTTTTGGAGCGCGGCGTTTATAATTTTACTTGAACAACGATCAATAACGTACATATGAATATAAATAAATAATTATAAAAGGAAAAGGATTGGCGATGTATATAATAGTCAAAGTAGGAACCAACATAAGCTTGCTGTTCCTGCTTTGCGCTTTGCAAAAGTTTGTAATTCGTTTGTGGGTTTGGGTATAAGATTCTATAATAAAATCCCACAATCTACTTTAACTTTACCATTACAGCAGTTTAAAAATACAATTTAAAAAAGGCTAATTCAGAAAGCCTATTATACTATTGAAGATTACCTAGACGATAAAAATGCGTGGATATAGCTTCTCTTCAACCCTGTACAATACATTAATAACTATATGTAACTAGTGATAAGAATTATTGTTTGAAAAGAGCAACCGCCGAGTTTCTTGCTGGTTCTTCTCGGTAGGAACAGCTTTCCGAACCAGCAGTAGATGTTGACGATTCAAAAGCACTTGTTTACAAATTTACTTGAATAAAGAATATTTTGAATTTGAATTTGGTTTTTTTTATTTGAAATTAAATGTAAGCAGAATCAAGTAATAGTTTTTTTTGCTTAACTGTTTTGCACCAATTATCTTTGGCGCCGTAAGTTTACATAATATTATTCTGTATCACGGCCAGACCAAACAGGGGTCGTTAATTAATTTACCCAAAGCCATGCATATGTAAGGGCGGAAGTCGAGTTTCATGCCTATTATGATATGGACCCTTAATTACGAACAGCAGTCATTAGACTTTCATAAAAAAATATATATGTATATCATAGACAAAATAGAAACCGACATAAGTTTGCTGACTCGGCTTTGCGCTTTACAAAAGTACATAAATCGTTTTTGGTTTTTGGTATAGTATTCTACAATCAATCGACAATCATATTTACCTTGACATTTTCGTCATTTTATCCTATTAAAATGATTTAAAAAGCGTGTAACAAGCCTATTTTAATATCCAGTATTTTATAAATGAGAAAATATTAGGGCAATGGCCAACTTTCTTACTGGCCTTTACTTAAAAAAAAGTAAAGTAGCGGCCTGTTACAATCCCACTGGAAATAGGCCTCCTCTCTCCGTTTCTGGAGAGAAAGGTTGGAGCTAAGACCTACCACACTGCTCCAATGCGGATTGGTAGGTTACACATATCTCCAGAATTCTCAAGAGATATGCAGGTTTCCTCACGATGTTTTCCTTCACCAAAAAGCGTGTGATAAATTGCAATTACCAATTAGACACATGAGTTTTAATAGAAAAACTCTTTGGTGCCTGCCCGGGTTTGAACTCGTGTTCCCCTCGAAAGAGTCGCACGGTCTCACCGCTAGGCTATCACAGCTCCTTTACTTGCAGAATCAATATTTCGGAACTAGCAGTAGAATTGTTAAGTTAAAGGAACTTGTGAAAGTCTATTTGAATGAATTTTAAAAAGTACTATTGATTTCATGGGGAATTCCAGGGATATGTCAATTAGCTTTTAATTAGCATAAGAGGATCCAAAAGCAAGGAGATAGGACGCTATATAGTGGGCTAGAAACAGTTTCTTTACCATTAGCAAAGAACGCGTGGTCTGAATGTTCACTATTCTATTTAAGGACCACATTACAGACTTATTAAGGCCTACTAAAGTCATCGTAACTAAGAGGATGCACTGAATACGTACGATAAGCTTACTAGTCATGTCAAAACAAAATTATAATTGGTTAAGCTTTTCCTTATTGAATATTAACAATGTTACAGCAGCAACGGCATGTTATTTCTTGTTAATATGAATCATTGTTCAACCTTTGACGTTTTTATCTTTAATCCTCAATTACTGGTACACTCATGGTCTTTTCAAAAGATGGGAGGCACAAGCACTTTGAATAATTCATACAAAATAATTTATACATTAGGCGTTACTTTGCAGAGGTCTATAATATAAAATAATTATAAATATAAAATATATGAGATAAGCATAAACGCACACACGGTCATCCGTCCCTAAAGTTAGTTCTTTAATATTTGTTTTATGGGTGACGGACACCTTGTAAATATATACGTATAAAATTTTAAATAAATATTTATATACATCCAGACTCGAAGAATTAACAATTTGTATTAAGAAAATATTGGTCCCCAGCGGAAATCGAACCGGCGACTAGAGGAGCTGAATGCTGGGTCAACCTGGATCAACAGACCATTCGTTATAATATTATTTCGCTATAATCCGTGATAAAGCAAATAAAAGATTTATTTAATACTAAATGTAGAGTGTAATATTCGTTTACATACTCGATAACTGCAGGATTCGTAACCTAGAAAAAGCACATAACCTAGAAAATCTTCATCATTACACCCACAATATAAAAGAAATGCATACATTCACTATCCCAAACTCAAAAATTATTTCGCCCCGTAACCGAAGCACCATCAGCATGGATAAGATAGACTCGACGAAAAAATTGCAAAGTGACGCATCAAACAAGCTAGCATAATTTTATAGCAATTGTTTCTACCTTTGCTTTTTCTCTGTTAGGCGATATTATATTCCAGCCTTAAGCCAGTTTCTAAACCTAATTCTTCCAAAGCTTATCGTCTCTTTACAAAAACAACGTAATATTTGTCAAACCATAACTTTACAGGAGAGAAATTTCAAAAATTTAACCATTGATAAATTTAAAAATATTCTTAATTTTACCGTGGAAAAACAATTAAATTGATGCGGTAATTAATATGCTTTCTGAAAATAAGGAAACAAAAATATAAAAAAGAAACAATAAAAAAACGTTTTTTATGAGATATCACGTTGTTCTTAAATAAGTTTAATGTATGAAACCTGAAAAACTCTTTGTTGCATATGTTTTCTTTTTCAAGTTCTTTTGAATCCACAACTCTACTTACTGCTGGTTCTGAAAATTACACCTGTCATAAAAAGCCAGCAGCTTCGTATGGATTCGGTGGAAAATTAAAATCACGCACTTTTATCATTATATAATCCCAAACAGCATAATAGGCTTTCTGTATCAGACTCCTTTTAATAGACCTTGTAAAGGCAAAGAAAGGTACAAAGGTAGCTTGTTATTAGAGAATCATATAAAAAACCCATTTAATATTTAATACCCATTTAATAAACTTTCAGAAGGCGTAAATAATTTTTATCGACATCTAATTAGTCTATTATATACATCACTATTTTTTTATGTTCTATATTTTTTTCACTCAAAAACATTTTTTACTCTTTTTACAAAAAACATTTTTTACAACCACTATTGACGAGAGAAGAAGGATTTAAGTAATGAATGGCATGCATTGCTCTGTAAGAATTTTTAATAAAAATTATAATTTTACCCAACAAATACCCAGAGCTGTGATAGCCCAGCGGTGAGACCGTGCGACTCTTTCGAGGGGAACACGTCTTCAAACCCGGGCAGTCACCAATGAGTTTTTCTATTAAAACTCATGTGTCTAGTTGATAATTGCAATTAATCACACGCTTTTCGGTGAAGGAAAATATCGTGAGGAAACCTGCATATTTCTAAAGAATTCTGGACATATGTGTCACCTACTAATCTGCATTGGAGCAGCATGGTAGGTCTTAGCGCCAACCCTTCTCTCCAAAAACTGAGAGAGCCTTTTCCCAGCAGTGGGATTGTAACGCTACTTTACTTTAATAGTCATTCGTAAGACAGAATAAGTATGTAAGCATAGCTATAGTTATGTTTACCTATCTTTATGACTCACGAAAAATTGGGGATCAATTTCCCGTGTCAACAAATAAATGGAAATATTTTGCGTAGAAATTTCGTCATCCCAATTAAATTTAAGGAGTTTTTTGGAGTTTAAAAGTATCCTAAATCCATTTTAGAGTCGGAAGCCATCTTAATTATGAAGCGAATCGGCTTAATGTTGAAATCAAAATTGACAAAGACTAACTTTCGCATTTTTGATGATAAGCTTTTGAGTAGCCGACATGATGCCTATCCTATTATGAAAAAGAACTTCTCTGTATTAAAGAGAAAGTTATATGGATGCTTTTACTCAAGTGGATAAACAGATTCGTATGAAATTTGGAAGTCAGACACTTCATTACCTAAATTTAAACTACCTTTGTGTCCATGCGAACGAAATTGCGCCCAGAATATGGTTTCAATAATACTACAAGACTGATATCTATTTATAGCAATAACTGGTAATATTAGTTTTCGTGACGCTCGATCATATCTGCGACGCCAAAGGAGAGTACCAAAATTGCATACATCTTTGGGCCCAGACGTTACAGTATTAATTTTTGTGTTGTGAAATAGAAAGATATTTGTTATCTTAGGATCAATTATTATTTTTATTTAATTTCTATGGGGGAATTATAAAATAAGAGTTACAGTCTGACGTTATGGACAACTACAAGTACATGCTAAATACCATAAGAACATAATAATAACGATAGGACTTGTGATAAAAATATAACATTAAGCTATCATAATTGAAGTAAAAGTTGATCATTAATTTTTTTATCGTCAGAAAAACAAACATTTCGAGAAAACACGTTCATAAGTGCAACGTATATTTTAGTTATTAGTCTATGGCAGCATGTACTAAAAGATGACTAATAATTGACATTTATTGCAATATTTTATTTATATTATATTTTATTTGATCCCATAGAGATTAAGATTTTAAGATATACAGCCAATGAAAAAATATTTTATCCTAAACACCATTTTTAATATCACGAAAGTAATTATTGTTAATAAAATGAAGCTAATATTTTTACATAAATATTTTAAATTATTATGTTTACAAAAACGTAATTAACGAATCTTTTATGTTTTTTTTGGTCTATTTATACCAAAAATCCTGGAATCCAGCGCTGTTTAGGCAATTAAAAAAGTAACAAGTTGATAATGATGATCAACAACTCTCAGTAATAGACGAAAACATCGAATTGTGACACACGGACACATATTACATGTAATATTTTGTTTAAAAAAAAATCATTGCATGTTGTGTTTACCTTCATACATTCGTTATTCATTTATTAATTCATAAGCAGTAGTAAAGTAAAGTAACAGCCTGTTACTATGCCCACTGCTGGCTAAGGCCTCCTCTCTCAGTTTTTGGAGAGAAGGATCGGAGCTAAGACCTACCACGCTGCTCCAATGCGGATTGGTAGGTTACGCATATCTCCAGAATTCTCTAGAGATATGCAGGTTTCCTCACGATGTTTTCCTTCACCGAAAAGCGTGTGATAAATTGAAATTATCATTTAGACACATGAGTTTTAATAGAAAAACTCATTGGTGCCTGCCTGGATTTGAACTCGTGTTACCCTTGAAAGAGTCGCACGGTCTCACCGCTAGGCTATCACAGTCATAAGCAGGAGTAATTAGCAATTTAGTTCGTATTATTATAAGAATGTAAGATTATATTATCTGCTGGTAAACCTAATATTGAAAATAAAAAACTTTAAATAAGCAATTCTTGTGTATATACATATGATCTGAACTTTTGAAATGGCTTAAACGCCCGTGGGTGAGAGTTAACGAGTGACATACTGCTAGTGCTATGTTCATACAACACCAGTCTATACTTCAATAATATAAGTGAACACATACACATACTGTTAGGACTTGAGACATTGAAAGTTATACAGGTAAATATCCGACCTACATTAAGTCTATACACTCTACACACAAAGCTCTTCACAATTATTGACTGACGCCAATTCAACACCTGTTACGATAACGCTCGCACCTCTTTTGGACAGAACCACTGGTTCTGGAATAGAAAATGTGCATAACAATGACAAGTATTCCTCAATAAGGCGGTGTCTTCTACGAGTGTATCTATATCGAACATCATCTATGTTCGCTTTTAATATATTTATTCTACAAAAGTATTAATGAAATTATTTTGCATAAGTGGGGTCGTGGAGTCTATCCCTTGATGCTTCGATTGCGGACCAAAACGATTGTTGAGTTTGTGATAGTGAACGTGTGTAGTGCTTTTGTATTGTGGCGGTGGTTAAGGTTTACGGATGTGGTTTTACGAATACTGCATGTATTGGGTATGAACAAAACGGATAGACCACTATACATTTGGCATTATATAAATTTTCTATTTACCTTATCGCGGATTATAGCAATATAATTTTATTATTACTTTTGTATTTCTCCGCAAAGTAACGCCTAATTCTATAAATTACGCATACGTATAATATCTGAAGATTTGCAAATTATGATGCCAGTATTAAACAGTAACTTATACTATACATGCATGATAAATAAAGTAAATGTTAAAATTTAAGTTAAAAAGAGTAAATGTATTATTAAACAGTTGCAAATTATCACACGGTAATTTAAAACGTATCATGGTATCAAAATTACGCACATTGATACACTCTCGACTTTCGTTTCGTCTTGTAACTAAAGTATCATTCGGACGTAGCCTCAACCATAAAACTTTTGTGCTAATACTATCTACACATAAAAAAGTCCTTAAAAGCTGTCTGTGGTGCGGTTTTCACTGCGATTCAATACAATGCGATTCTTGAGGAAGGTTTCAGTTAATAGTACATTACTATTTTATATAAATTGACTGACATAAAAAACTGTCAAAACTTTGTCACATACTAAGTTCCACGCGGCCGTTGCCACTGGCACGGTTAGTATAATATATAAACCTAACTGATGTCGTTTGAAGTAGAAGGGCGAAAATCTTAGCGTACTGCACACAGCAATATAAAGAATATCTGTCTCATGGAATTCATTAAAGTAACGCCTACGTTTATAACATATTGAGAACTGACAGTGCTGTATCCTGTATAATATAATTAATATATTTGCAAGTAAATGAATATATAATGTATTCTGTATATATTAATACATGGAACTATTTTCGTTCAGTAACGATACCAATAGTAGGGGGTAGTATCGAATCGTGTACAATGGCCGTCATCGATATTCATGATAAACCATGCTTTGGAAGTGAATCGTAATAAATATATCAATACGTGAAGCAAAAAACTATGCAACTCTTTTTAACGACAGCACGGAAGTTGGAGTAAAACATTTTGCATAATTAAGTTCATTATGGTGCAGGTGCAGAGCTGTGATAACCCAGCGGTGAGAACTTGCAACTCTTTTGAGAGAATCACGAGTTCAAACTCCAGGCAAACACCGATGAGTTTTTCTGTTAAACCTTATGTATCTCATAGATAATTGTAATTTATCACAAGCTTTTCGGTGAAGTTAAACTTTGCGAAGAAACCTGCATGTCTCCAGAGGATTCTGGATTAATATGTTCCAATCCACATTAGGGTGGCGTAGTGCGTCTTAACTCCAATCCTTCTCTCCAAAAAAACGGGGAGAGTTGTCCTATTCCCAGTGTGGGTTGTAAAAGGCCGTTCCTTAATTTACTATGGGGAAGGCTTGTAGCAAAAAGTTAGTATGACGATTGTCCAGTAAATTTTAAATACTAACAGTTTCCTAGAGATAAGTGATAAGTTAATTAGTAAATAGCGATAGGTGAGGCACATATCAGGCGTAATTTTCAATAAGACGTGCAATAACGATTAAGCACGGGAAGATACAGAGATAGACTTATAGTTGGAGCAACGTTCAGGAGGTCCCGATGAAACTTTATAATCAAAGCGGCATAAGACATATCTTAACTTCATAAAGTTATTTTTATTTACAACCAAAATATACAAGTAATGTTTATAAAATTGCTTACACGTTAGTACCTTAATACCTTAAGTATAAATAAAATTGACTATCATATCTTTTAAGTTGCTTAAGGGACAAGTGTTCAAACATTCGTACACGCAAATTTTAAAAAAGTTTTTTGATCTGCCAATGGTTACATTTAATTATGTACAAAAGACATTTATATTTAGTTTATTTATTTATTTATTTTGTAAGACCATCGACGACAAATACATCTTTACGTTACATAAAACATACTTAAAATTAAAAGGATTACAGCTAAATGTATCAATTATAGATGGTGACGACATGAGCAATACAGATGACCAGTGTAAAAGTAAAATGGTATTAAAAGCATAGAACAAAATAAAGAGAAAAATTATAATAATTGGAGGCTACGAAATTCCATATAAATAAATAATAGTATACATATATACACACACACGTATATATATATATATATATATATATATATATATATATATATATATATATACATACATATATATATATATATATACATAAACACTTACATACACATATGCACACGCAACCATATGTACATAATTATTAAAAAATACGATCGATGAAATTGTCAGAACTTAGTTTGTACTAAATATCAAAGAATAAATATAATAAATACTGTCACAACGACTTTTTTCTAGATCAATAAAAAAAATGAGAAATTCACTTCTGAAGAGCACCTCTTTGCTCAACTCTTCCTGTTATGATATTACAATAAGTAGAAACTTCACTAGTCTATGTAATAATGTTAAATTAAAATAGATGGATATTTATTATTTGCTTACAAAGATTAATAACTTGTAACAACCTGCAGGTAGCTTAAAAGTTTTGATTGTACCGAATTTGTTTAGTACAGAAGACCTATCATGAACTTTTGTTGCGACTCAATTGAAGACGTAAACGAAATTGGTTTGCTTTTTCATACCATGACGTCTTAAAGACGCACACTTTAAGTCGTTGCCGAATGAGCGTTCAGAATTCGTCCTAAGAATATGTGAGTAAAAGAGACAGAGTTATCTATAATTCATATAACGTTATCCTTTTCAAACATTACGACTCCAATGCAATTCACACTTCATGGTACGAAAAGAAAGCGGTTCGCGGTCGTCGTTTACGTCTTCAATTGAGTCGCAATCAGAGTTCATGGTAGGCCTGCTGATCTAATATTATTTACATTACCATCAAATTCAAATTCAAAATATTATTTTTTCAAGTAAACTTGTAAACAAGCGCTTTTGAATCGTCAACTCTACTGCTAGTTCTGAAAGCCGTTCCTACCGAGAAGAGCCAGCAAAAAACTCGACGGTTGCTCCTTTCAAATTGTAATTCTTATTACTAGTTACATTTAGTCATTGCTGTCTTATCTAGGTAATCCTCAACAGTATAGAAGACTGAATAGTAGAATACTGTAATGGCAAAGCTAAAATTAATTGCGGAATCTTATTATAGAATCTTTTACACAAGCCACAAACGACTTATTTTAGCAAGGCGTGAAGCAGGAGCCGCAAACTTATGCCGGTTCCTACTTTGCCTATTATAAACATTTCTAGTTCTTTATATAGTCCACCATCCTCCTGCCCTTATCCCACTCTAAGTGGGGTTGGCACAATATGTTCAAAACATGGTGTCAACCTTCGGCAGAAAATTAAATTCACGCATTTCATTATATAATGCCAAACTGCATAATAGGCTTTCTGTATTAGACTCCTTTTAACATTGCAAAGGCAAATAACAAATTAGTTGTAGATTTTTATTCATCATCATTCTCATCATTCTCCTACCCCTATCCCAATATAAATGGGGTCGGCACAATATGTTGAAAACATGGTGTCACATGATTCGGCTACGTATTTTACGACCGGCCGCCTGCCTGACGTCAACTTACCTTAGTCGCCTTTAACGACCCCTCGGTAAGACATGAGAGTCTATTCTACTCAGCCGGATACCACACGGCGGAGTTCTTTATATTGTTGTATACAAAAATTAAATTGCTTAAAATATACTGTGAAGCTAACGTAAGAATCAGCTTAAGTTATGTCACCACACCGCTAAGCCGTGGGCGCGATGACTTCAGCTTGGCAAAATCACGTGTGGGCACTGTTCGGAGGCCAGTGCAGACCTGTAATATTGGTTTAAATAATTTATTCTCAAAAAAAACCAATGGTCACTTATATGAGAATATAAACTAATTACAAAAACTCAGGTGGTCACCAAAAGACCTGCTCGTTCAACAGTTGCAAATGACTTTAATTAGCGCAATTTTCAAAAATGTGTTTCGCAAGAAGTTTTTTAAAACTGTTTAACGAGCTTACATGTTTAATATCCGATGGTAACTTATTAAATAGTAGTGGTCCTACATGCGAGATATTTTTTTTGATATAGTTTGTACGACTTTTTGGGACAACAGGTAGACTTGGCCGACGAAGGCTACGTTTAGATATTTGTCATTTTTTTATAAATGATAACCTAGTATGTGTGGTTTTATTTATTATTTTATTTATTAAAATGTATGTAAAATGTAATGTGTGTGTTCTTTAGTAATATGTATTATATATATAAAGTTGATTAATATTCATTAACTTAGTTTCCTCGAAAATTTTATGTGTTGATGTATATATAGTATGGATAACGAAATAGTGTTTTAATAATCCTGTTTTGCAGTGTAGTAATATTACCATTCATTTGATTTTTATACTTCACCGACCACATTATCCGGACTGTTGTGTAACCTGTCAGAGCTTGTTTTTTACGCGGACAAACAAAATTCAGATAATTAATTATTAATGAGTTCCAAATTATTCAGTGTCAGTGTTAAGATTGAGAGGCCTTGTAATGGCAACATATGCATAACACAAATTGATAATGCTCAAAAGGATTTAAGAATTAGTTTAGGAAAAACAGGTCACGTATCACTAGTTCTTTACTACGCATCGCCATAAAACTTCCGGAAGTATTCCACTATCTATTGGTGAAAACCGCACAAAGATCCGTTCAGTAGATCTTGAGAAAATCGATTACAGACAGACAGCTTTTAGGGACTTTGTTTTATAATAAGTATAGATTCTATTCTCAAGGATTCTTATTCTCTTGCCCACATCACACAGTTAGTTTTTATTTTCACATTCACAGTATTTAACTATTACTTAACCCTAAGGAACTATGTCTTATTTATTCCAAAATTACCAGCTTTTCAGTGACTATAAAGTAATATTACTTAAAATACATCTTGCTACTATCCCACTGCTGGGCATAGGCCTCCTTACTCCGTTTTTGGAGAGAAGGGTTGGAGCTAAGACCTACCACGCTGCTCCAATGCGGATTGGTAGGATACACATATCCCCAGAATTCTCAGGAGATACGCTTGTTTCCTCACGATGTTTTCCTTCACCAAAAACCATGTAAAAAATGGCAATTATCAATTTGACACCTAAGTTTTAATAGAAAAACTCATTGGTGCCTGCCCGGGGTTTGAAACCATGATCGTCTCTAGAGAGTCACACGGTCTCACCGCTGTACATCCTGTTTTTCTGCCCAGAAGCAAAAGATTGCTCACATGGGTGACAATAATAGTGGTGTGAGAATAATTGTAATTTTAGGAATTGTTAGGATGCATCATTTTAACGAACGCCATCCTGTTTTTCTTGTCCAAAAGTGGAGGCATTCATTACTCATGGGTGACATTGATTGCTCGCTAAATATGTTTGACTGCGATTTTACATAAGAAATATCATTTTAACGAGTCCCGTCCGTTTTTTTCTGCATTAAAATATAGGTGGAGGTGTTTAATACCACCTGGGTGACGTTCGCTAACAATAATTGACTGCCGCGTGGGTTTTATTTTAAAACACCTATTTACGTCACCACACAAATCATAATTTGACTCATGCGGTTATATGTTATGTTTTTTTACTTATTATGACCCTTCACGCTAAGCTTCGCTGGAAAGCTTACGTTAAGAAGAAAAGAGATGAATTGGAAATAAGAAAGGTGGCTTATCGGTCGACATTCGAAGTTGTCAACATAAAATAGGATTATCTTATCTTACTAATATTATAAATGCGAATGTTTGTCAGTATGGATGGATGTTTGTTACTCTTTCACAGCGAATCCGCTGAAACAATATCGATGAAGTTTAGCTCAATTATTCCTTATATACCGGAATAGCATATAGGCTATAGAAATCCTGTTGATTCTACAGGATTTTTACATACGGACATTTAAAAACGCCATCTATTATCAACTTATCAAAGTTTTTAATTCACTATGTATCAAAGACTTGTCAAATCTGTAATAAAAAGGAGGTTCTTTATCACGTTGATCAGCTTACGTCGAAGGAGTTATTTTTAGAAGAAATTTTGATACATTTTGATTTCTGTTTACTGCATAAATTTAACTGAATTATTATAATGTATAATACTGAAGCTACTGTTGATTCCAGGACTACGGTCCACGCGGACGAAGTCGCGGGTAAAAGCTTGTCTTATATAAACAAGTCCTAACGCCGGTATGGACTTATGATGTTCAACTATGGGGCTTCACAAAACAAAGTAATCTATACTTATTATAAAACAAAGTCCCAAAAAGCTGTCTGTCTGTATGTAATCGATTTTCTAAAATCTACTAAATGGATTTTTGTACGGTTTCCAAAAGATAGTGCAATACTTTCGGAAGGTTTAGGTTATATAGTACATGTCGGTATTATGTAAATTGTGTTGAAGAGATCGAGCAGTTGTTAAAAAACTTGCTTGCTGGGAGTTTTAGTCGCGTGCGTTGCGTAAACCAGCAGAGATACGCTAAAGTAATGAACTAGAGAATTGTAGATCCATAAAAATGTTACAAAAACGTCTGCGATAGCATGTCTCTATGTCTTATGGTTAACTCACAATAACTACTTTTATGTTTAAAATTTGAATGTGACATGCTGATTTCCACGCGGGCGAAGCCGCTGGCACAGCTAATATAAATATCATCCAATGTTTTCAATATAGCAAAGTGCCATGGGCTAATATTAACGCACCTTGGTATGTCAAAAACGTTGACATTCATCGAAATCTTCAAGTGGATTCTGTAAATAATGTCATTCAAAAGTACGCTGAAGATAACGAGCAGAGACTTCAGCATCACTAACCGTCGAGGCTATCCAGCTTCTCGAGAATACGACTAGTAAGAAGACTGTAAGGGACTATTGAGTTAGTGTTAAGTAGTTTAAAAAGAACACAAGAATAAAGAGTCTCAGAATAGGAAAGAATAAGTTAAGTCATTGGACCTTTTCTTAGATACTTCTATACTAATATTATAAAGAGAAAAGATGTGTGTTTGTTTGTATGTGTGTATATTTGTAATGTTTTCACGCAAAAACTACTGAACCGATTTCAGAAATTCTTTCATCATTGGAAAGCTGCTTCTTCCCTGAGCAACATAGGCTATATGACATTTAAAAAAAAATAGGGATACCTAATAAAATTGTAATAAGTTGTGACAAATTTAATCGTAAACATCTTTCATCGCGTGCGCTAGGGAAACTATTCATGATAGAACAAAAAATGTTCTACAGTATTATAGAACATATCAATATCCACCATAAAGTCCGCAATACCATGTGTCTAACTATTATAGTTATACCAATATAACTACTTTTTCACATTGTAAAAACTATAACATTGTAACCATTTTATTCATATCTCTGTATTAATCCTTATCCAATTAAGAGATATTTTATTAAAAACTATTTAAATATCTGTAAAACATTTTTAAATTATTAAAATCCGACGTCCCAATGAAAAGATTACGAATTTAAGAATACAAATGGAAAGAAAATAATGCCATAACATATTTATTGTAGCGACTGTTACAGCAGGGCCTGCATTTGTTGAGTTAACTCTTATTCCAAGAATACTAATGATACCCATTTTTTTATAATTAAATAATCTACAAATAAATCTATAGTCTGACTTCGTAGACTTTCCACTACCACGAGATCAGTATTGACGCGGGTGAAACCGCGGGGTAAGTTATAGTTGCTAGTAAGTTATATTGAAGTTTAGGTTAGCGTTAAGTTTCTCATTAGCCCTATGGCTAGCTCGTGACTTTAATTAAGTACCTTCTTTCTGACTGTACTTTATAATAGTAAAAAGATATATATTATTATTTTTTTTTGCACTTAAAAAAAAAAATATCTTATCGCTATAGCGATCTCTTACAGACAGACAATCGTTGTGAGGAGCAAAATATGAGAGTAGGTAAAGTGGATAATAAATTACACACAAATAATTACTAATATTAAGAAAATAAAATATCAAAGATGCCATTATATCAGCTTCGATATGATTATAGCAAAATAATAAAAATACGGATTATAGCAAAATAATTTTATTGTTACTTCAATACAATTAAAAAAATTTTGTGTTTTTTTTTTTAATTTGAAAAAAAGCTATCATATTTCTCCATCACGAGTAATGTTAAAATTTCACCAACCTCGCGTATCATTCTAGGAATATATCGATATTTTTGTGGTTTTTTAGACGATATGAAATTTTTAATAGCCGCACTTTTTAGAGTTGGGTGCAGGCGTGTGTCGAATTTATAAAATCGTTAAATTTTTATGTCGATGTCCGCATTTCTTGTTAAATATAGTTTTATTAGTATCATATGTATCATGATAAATTGCATATATTATATTTATAACATTATGTAAATGATAATTTGATTGATAGACAAACTGCTACAATCCATACTAGACAAGTCTACAAAAAGATTTAGACTTATTGTAAGAAATATGTGTACGTAAAACATATTACAGAATTGAAGATAATTTGGACGATAAAAATGCCTGGGTTTAATAATGTATAATTGAAAATATTTAAATTTGACCGCCGAGTTTTTTGCTGGTTCTTCTCACCAACCTGTTGTAGCTTCATTAATCATATTGACGTTTGACGATTTAAAAGTGTCGTAAGTGGCTTATTTGAATAATATTATTTTGATTTGAACTCAAAAAGTTCGCTGGGAACAGCCTCAAATTTTTTTCCAAAGTAAATCACATGGTCAACAAATAAATTTGGCCATACAAAAAGTTAACGCTGCCCATATTTTGACAATCTACTACAGTACATGTATTGATGATTTCGATTAAGTGTTAATATACACATCTTTTAGTTCTTATTATTTAGTAAGGTTTAACTTTTTATTCAGTGCTTAATACCTAAACGTATTGTAGTTTTTTTTTCTTTTCCAATTCCATTTTTTTTCTTTTCCAATTATGGGGATCATGCCCCAAAATTGGAAAATAAAAAAATAGACTGGTACGTTCGTTCGTATTCACAATCTTTTTATACGCCACTGAGACGCGGACATTACCTGAAACAGAAAAGAAAAAGATAGAAATCTGGAGAGATCTGGAAATGTGGTGCTGGTGAAGAAAGCTTCAAGTATCATGGACTGAATTCAGGACCATTATATCGATATCGAGTTCGACATCAAGCAGTGTCTATCGACTGCATTTTGAGAACATATGTTAAAATATTTTGGCCACGTCTCGCGCGGAAACGAAGAGCCAGACCTCGTGATCTCCTATGCGTTTGGAGCGACCAAATAAAATCTGTTTTTAATTACCCGCTTCATTAATGCGCCAGGAAGACGGTATACATGGATAAATGGCAAAATATCGTTAGACGAACGATATGTGCCTCAACTAAGTGACGGCCACGACCGCTCTGACAAGAGCGTATCGACGGAATAGAAGAAGAAGATTTAAAAGAACAGCAGACCTACCATGAACTCTTATTGCGACTCAATTGAAGACGTAAACGACGACCGCGAAGCGCTTTCTCTTCGTACCATGAAGTTTGAATTGCATTAGGGCCGTTTGACATGTTTCACATGTTTGACAAGGATAACGTTATATGAACTATAGATAACTCTTTAACTCACATGTTGTTAGTTTCACATGTAGTTAGTTACATTCATGTCTTTAAGACGTCATGGTATGGAAAAGCAAAACAATTTCGTTTACGCCTTCAACTGAGTCGCAATAAGAGTTAATGGTAGGCCTGCAGGTAAATTTAGGTTCTCAAACCGAAGTATGAATTAAGTGTTTAAAGAGTCATTTGATAACACCATTTACCGTTACGTCAAACGAAATTGTAAATTCACTCAATCGGGAATCTTATTTTACACATCAGAATTTGCCTCGAAATATCGTCAAAACAATCAATAGTCGCACCTATAAAGCGTATCGCTTTACAATCGTATCCTATTACAAACGCCAGAAGTAAAGTTAAGTAGTAAATGCCGAGCTATAAACTTACAAACGGCTTGTTTGCAGAAAGTTAAACGTTAAAAGACCACTCGCAATAATATATTTTACTAACCTGACAGTAAAGTAAATTGTTGATGTCTCTTCATCCATTATTCTCCTGCCCTTATCCCACTCAGGCGTCGGCAAAGCAAGTTTTCTCTTCCATTCTCTTCTATCATTCGTTAATACTGATGATATGTTTTCACCGAATTTATTTATTTATACTACAGCGTTTACAATTTTTTTTTAATACTATATTATTATATAGCCTTTATTGATTCCTTGAAAGATAACATATAATATTACATAAAAAAATATTTTCACAATAATTATGATAAATACATTTGCACAATTTGGATTTTAAATACATTTTGAATAATACAATACAATTTAACAATAATAATTATTATTTTTTAAATTAACTAATTTATGTCATAATTTTATGTCTAACGTATAATTATTTTAAGGACCTCTCACGAGTAAAGACCTCCTCCAAATGTCTCCACGTGTCTCTGTCCGAAGCTGTAGATACCCACTGGTTTCCTGCCCTTTCCACTATCTCATCCTCCCATCTTTCAACTGGTCTTCCCCTTTTCCTGTGACCTAACGGCCCGTTTCAATTTAGTCCATCTCTCGTCACTCATGCGCGTTATATGGCCTGCCCAAGTCCATTTGAGTTTTTTACAGTGTTGTAAGGCGTCAATAACTTTGGTCAATTTTCTTATATCATGGTTTCTTTTTTATCTTTCTTTTTTATGTTCAGAAGTACTCCTTTCCATCGCCCTATAATACTATAATTACTTAACTATAACTTACTTAACATAACTTACGTTAAACAAAGATATATTATGGACTCGATTAAAAAGTTTTAATAGATTGTGTGTGTGTGTGTTGCAGCGTGTTAGTATAGTTTTTAACTATATTTGCGCGATGCTTCTGCTTTCACCTGTTCAAAAATTTCTTTGGATTTCTATCATGAAATGTAATTAATAATAAGAATAATACCGTAATTTAATAAATTAAAAAGAAAAGAGAAACTACTGAAAAGTAATAATAAAATTATTTTGCTATAATCCGCGATACAGTAAATAGAAAATATATATAGTGTTAAATGTATAGTGGACTATCCGTATTTTCATACTCGATAGCAAAGCGCTTTGCGATTTTGTCGTGGAGTCTATCTCCTGATGATGCTTCGGTTGCGGGGCGAAACGATTGTTGAGTTTGTGATAGTGAACGTGTGTAGTGCTTGTGTATTGTGGTGGGAGGTTTGTGCATGTGTTTTTACGAATTCTGCATATATCGGGTATGAAAAAACGGATAGTCCATTATACATTTAACACTATATATATTTTCTATTTACTGTATCGCGGATTATAGCAAAATCATTTTATTATTACTTTTGTATTATGGATCTCCGCAAAGTAACGCATAATTCTATAAATTATTTAGAAACTACAAGTTTCTTGCTTTTGAAAATTTTGACGTTTGAAAAAGTATCCGAACCAGCATTGAAGATTTCCAGCCGTTGTTGTAAAATGTATAGAAGTACATACGCCAGCTATTAATTGACATAAAGCCTAATTTGAGAGGATTAAAAGTCAATGAACCATGCCTTACCTAATAGTGTTTTATCATTAAACTATTTATCTGATAGAGGGTAATATATGAATATCTTATACTGACTAACTGACTTGACTGGCCCGTTGGCGCTGTGGGTAGTGACCCTGCCTTCAGCTCCGCGGGTCGCGGGTTCGATTCCCGCCGAGGGCCTACATTTTCTATAAACAAATTGTTGGTTCTTCGAGCCTGGGTGAGTATTTGTATTTAAGTATGTATTTAAACTTATATATGTAGTATATCTACCAGTTGTCCGTCACCCATAACACAAGTATTAAGTTACTTACTTTGGGGACGGACGACCGTGTGTGTAAATGTCCCATATATATATTTATTTATTTATATATCTTATAAGCTATAGCTTAGCAAAAGTCCGCTTTTGCTATAATTAAAGATAAACTTAATATATAAACGTATGGCTTGTTTTTATAAGATTGAACAATGTTGTGTCAATGAACAGTGCCGTCCTCCAATTCTATAATTTTGACTAGTTGATAGGATATTTTACTGACAAGAAAGTATAACTTTTTGAATATTTTTTAACTAACCAAATGTCTTTTTTGCTACAATTAAAGATAAAAGAAAAACTATAAATTTACGAATGCACCTAAGCGATCCATACTTGCTATGATCCTAATATTTTTTACTGATTTCGCTTGAATGGATATTTCTCCCACAAAAAACTTGGTAATATCTTGAAGACGATAAAATGCTTGTTTTAGTTTTAAAGGTAAACGTCTAAATGTATAAGAAAAAAATTGTTTTTAGAAATTGATCATGAAACTCGGATAACTTTATTAAAAGATTTCTCGCAATTTTTTGCTTTATTAGATACTTATTTGAGAGAAAATTGAAAAAGCAACTTGCTAATATACCAGTGAAAGTTTGCTAGAAAGTGCTGGCAGAAATTAAACAGCAAACTATAAACTTATAAAAAGCTAATTTTCAAAAGTTTAAACAGTATAGTAAAATAAAAGTTAAGATGACTGGTGAGATACATACTTTTAAAAAGCTCGTTTATAAAGATAAACTGATGGTTGTAGTAATTGCAGAAATTATAATAATACCTTTATAAAAAACTAAACTACTTCCGTTTCTAACCTCTAAAGCCAATCTAAAGCCAATTTTTGAATTTTATTAGCTTGTACTCTCAATAAGCTGTACCAGCGACTTGGTTCATTCCAATTTCAGTGTTAAAATACCTTTAATTATGTACTGTACAGTTTTTTCTTGTTTCCGAAGAAAGGATTGTTTATCCCGTTTGTTATCTGGTGTATAAATTTTAAAATACATTATCAATTACAGCCTATATTATGGATAAGGATAATTAAATATTTTGTTTGCTAACTCGATATTTTGTTGCCGAGATGGATGTTTGAATAAATAGTAATGCTGTCGAGGCTGAAAAAGAAAGGCAGCCGATATGAATGTAGACTACAACTTTACGTCACCACCGTCCTAATAATAACCCCTTGTTGCGTGAATATTTGTTAAAGAACTTTTACACGCTGAAGATCGCGATTTGTGGGGGAAGTGATTCTATAGAAAGGACAGTTGGTAAGACAGGAGCCTCTGGGGTATTCTGTTGTTGGAAGTGAACGGAGAACATGGATACTAAATATATTTTAGTGATTTAAGTTATCTACAATACCGTGACTAGTCATCATGAATTCGTGTGTGATGTTGGCATATTAAGTTATAACATGTTTACTGTAACAAGGTTAATTTACTTCTTTTTTTTATAGATACAGGAAAAAACTCCTTATGGGTACCACCGCCCGACGGGGACGGGCGGTGGTTATGTCGGACTCGCACCGACTAAAACGACCTGTATGCTCCACCACGCTACTGACAACAGGGGCAGGGTACCTTATTTGACCCCATCCCCACCAGCAGCAACTCTGATCCCAGAGTTGCTGTCCTCCTCTGGGTGGGGACCCCTCAAAAGAGAAGCCCCCTTCCGCTAACCGGTGCATCGGGAGCACCAGATGCACCGACCGCCTCGGGGACCTGTAGACCAGGCGTCCGATTAACCCCGTTCGAAGCGCCCGAAAGGTCCTCTGTCAGGGGCAGGCGATGGGCAGGCGATGGGCTTAGGCAAGTCGCTATACCCGGACTCGCCAGCAGCAGGCTGGTCCAGAACATGAGATCCCGGAACCGCCGCCTCCCTCCACCATAGAGCAGAGGGAGGCCATCGCTGCCCGCGATCGCTCCCTGCCTAGGTCGACTGGTCGACAAGGAAATTTAGAAATTTAGAAATTTAGAAATTATTTATTTTGTTTAAAACAGTTGTGATAGGAGAGACCGCTCCCCACCTGTGTCACGAGCTCCACCTGCTGGACCGTCCAAGTAGGATAGTCCGTCCGCAAGCAGAGGGAGCGCCTACACCTCGGCACCGCATTCGCGACACTCACCGAACGCTCGCATCGGGCCACCAGCCGGATACTCACCGACATTGGCACCCCAATTTACTTACTTCAATGTTTTATAAATTAAAACCATGTTTTGACGACCTAATGGGAATTTATTTTAACCGATTTATAGAAGCAGGCGTTACTTTGCGGAATTCCATATTACAAGCAATATAACAGAACTAACTACTTTGCTATAATCCGCACGGGTTAAGTGAATGCATGCAAAGCCAATGTGTATGAAGCAGGCAAAATCTACGCACCTTATACATGCAGGACCAGCCACCACATGCACCCCAAGGCGCAATTCACCAGCAACAACGCACACAAAAGCAGCACACACACCCACCACCACAATCTCGACGATCGTTTCGCCCCGAAACCGAAGCATCATCAGGAGGATAGGCTCCACGACAAAAATCGTACTGCAGTACGATTTTTGTCTGCTGTAGATTTTGCCTGCTTCATACACATTGGCTTTGCATGCATTCACTTAACCCGTGCGGATTATAGCAAAGTAGTTAGTTCTGTTATATTGCTTTATTTTAACCATTGAGTCACGCGAGAGTTATGTTGTTTTTCTAGCTAACTATGTACCATAGATAATAAAATATATAGGATAAAGATGGGAAACGACTTCTTACATTCGAGTAATGAGAGGAAACTGTTTTACTTCCCGTCTCAGAGATTTCACTGCAACGTTATCGTAATAATCCACTAGGTGGCGCTATACTGCATTCTTATAGTGACCCATTTAATAAAAAGTATATCATCTTTTTTATATGTTGCAAAAAATACCCATCTTTTATAAATATAAATATTTTATAAAAGATGCAATTTTTAAAAAAGGGAAAAAAAAGCTTAGTGGCCTGAGCTGATGACAGAAGGACTCGATCCAGGATCCATTCCTTATTTTGAGCGGGCCCGTTTCCAAGTGAAAATATAATGATATTATGATTGACAGCGTAAATAACCTTTGTTTCCTAATAACATTGAAAACTCATTTTATTTTCCTTTTCCTGTTTTGACCTGAAAAGTGCTTATTAGAGAGATTTAACCTCTGTTATGTAGTATAAGTATATAGGGTACGTAAATCATATACGTATATGATTTACGTACTGAAGAGATTACATGAATTTTTTTGTAATTAAAAATGTTCGTGCATGCTACCAGGGGCGTATAAATGATATAATAACCTTACTTTCAATGAAAAATAAAAGATAACAATCGCTAATAAATAATGGGCTAAAATGTATCAAGATGTTGCAATTCGACATTGGCACCAATTTTTATAGACAGATACTCCATATAAAGTGTTATTAAATTCTTATTTTTATACTCCAAAAGGAAATTTCGTGTGGGTGGCCATTATATTGCAGCTATTGTCGTTTATAGCTCAATTAAGAAAAAAAAACTTTAAAAATAAATTTCCAAAAGGTGCGTACAGGTTTTTATAAAACAGTGGTAGCCGCCTAATAGTTGAAATTCGACTATTATATATAAACTCGTGTATATATTACTGAAATATAATTTTTAAGCACTATTAAGGTTCTTCTACTGTCAAAGACTAAACTACTATGATATAAATAGTGTTATAAAGCGTATGTATCTATGTCAGTAATATACGTCTATAGACAAAACGATAAACAAAAGAAACAATTTGACCAGACAAATACTTGTGTACCAGACACTAAAAATGGAATAGGAAATAGTCAAATGACAGTCTATGTTGTTGTTAATACTGGATGCTAGGTTCTTGAGTGATCGATAGCGAGGGTAGGGACTTTTCATGTGAGTGGGGATTGCCTTAAATACTGAAACTTGACGTAATTAGGAAGATTCGGTTGGGTTTCTGTCGATTGTCGTCGTTAACGTGATTTCTAGTTAAAGGGTATTTTTGAGTCGTTTAGTGAAGTCAAGCTGAAAGCGAATAGTAAATCAATACAAGTTTAATAGTGAGAAAGTGAAGATGTTACGATCCAAGACCTTCTGGGCTGGTTTCACTTGTTTGCCAAATGCATGGTAGCGTGTGTAATGTTTTATTTATTTAATGTACTTTATAAGTATTAATATTGAAAAATATTAGCGTTCTGCACTTCTCCTACACATAAACTATAAATGTGCCAAATTTCTAACTCCTCCGTCTGCGCAATTTGCGTAAAAGCGGTCCAAAGTTTTTGCTTCACGTATTAATCTATAGGTATAGGTTTTGTGCATTGGGATTTATTCTGACGTGGACTCTATGTAAAAACCGCGCCCCAGACTACTTTCAAGAGGTTTCTGAATTAATTTCCAACAATATTTATAACTACTTGAACCTGCAAAACTTCATTCGTGTCAACATCATTTTTAAAATAAAAATAATTTATCTACGTAACTTGTGTCTAAAAAACCGGGAACTATTTTGTCCTATATTATACCCAGAGATATAAGTTTCAACTGTATATAATTTCATTAATGTTGTTCTATTGGCTTAGCCGCGTCAGCGTAATAGGCAGACAGTATTTCATATTTATAGTGTACCTCCTATCTGCGATAGCTGGGTCACAAAATTATTCCCGATTTAAAATTTTGATATAAGACTTGTTATTGTGAGTTAACTACAAGAGATAGAGACATGCTGTCGCGAACTTTTGTATAGTATTTTTTTTTGTAGATACTTTACTACATTACTTTAGTATATCTATGGTGATTTACGCAGCCCACGCGGTAAAGCTCACAACAGGTGAGTTTATTTACAACCGCGCGACTTCTGCAACGGTATTGTAATAAACTATAATGTACTATTAACTTTTCTTTAATTGATTTTGAGAAAATCGATCTCGTACAGACAAGACAGCTTTCGGGGACTTTGTTTTATATGTATGGATGATTAGATGATCTTTATTAAGAGATATAAATATGTACAAATTTAAATGTTCACAAAGCGATTCTTTAACCGGCGTATTTACGCCCAGTGCGCATCTAACCTAAATACATTTTAAAACGACATATGAATTCATCTCTTATCTATTTGTGCTAGATGCTACGAAGCGATAACATTCTCAAGGCCCGGTTGGGAACGATTAGAGTTAACTCTAATAACCTTGAATTATTAATAATTCAAGGTTATTTTACATTAGCTTGACAGATAAAGAGACTATTTGCTTCCTTTTTCTTTTCTTCTTCTTTTTCTTCCACTGCTGGACAACGGTCTCTTCACGGGATCTCCACACCACACGATCTTCTGCTGCTTGGATCTAGCGGATCCCCGCGACTTATTTAAGTTCGTCAGTTCAAAAGTAATAATAAATATTATTTTGCTATAATCCGCGATACAGTAAATAGAAAATATATATAGTGCTAAATGTATAGTGGACTATTAGTTTTTTCATACCCGATATATGCAGGATTCGTAAAAATACATGCACAAACCTCCACTACTGCCACCACAATACACAAACACTACACACGTTCACTATCACAAACTCAACAATCGTTTCGCCCCGCAACTGAAGCATCATCGCATCAACAACATCACAGAGGCTTTGCTTGCTTTGTTTTCCTTTGTAACGATTATTGAGTTTGTGATAATGAACGTGTGTAGTGCTTGTGTATTGTGGTGGCAGTGGTGGAGGTTTGTGCATGTGTTGTTACGAATCCTGCATGTATCGGGTGTGAAATAACGAATAGTCCACTATACATTTAGCTCTATATATATTTTCTATTTACTGTATCGCGGATTATAGCAAAATAATTTTTATTATTACTTTTGTATTATGGATCACCGCAAAGTAACGCCTAATTCTATAAATTATCGTCAATCCACCTCGCAGTGGGTTTACCAACACGGCGCTTTCCGGTGCGGGGCCGCCTTTGCAATACTTGCATCCTTATAGTAAAATAAAAATTCTATGCTAAATTATATATCATATACAATAAACACCTCAACTTCAGATGAGTGTTGTATCAATGTTAAACATCACATTTTGTCTATTCTACGAGTATACTTTTATTTCTCAAATGTGGTGTTACTAATAAAAGGTTTGGATTTAATTTGAAATGTGCATTGAAACGGGAAACACGTTAAATGGTTATAATATGATTTCATTAACTTCTATGATAATATACTGTTTGAGAGCCACTGTCTTTTTATTATAGACTCTACCATTATCTCCATTGTTGTTGAAATAACAAATCTTAAATTTGGCTCAACAGCATTGTATATTTCGAAAGTGACAGAGAAGCCAACAGAACGGTTCTGCGCTCATATCTCCCTTCGGAAATGCGGTTAAGGCGTATAGCGCAACCACAAATCAAAGCCTTACCGGTAGTGGACTGTATAGCGGAATATCATTAGCCTTGTCCAGATTACTCGAAATCCGAAAAAAATGTGGCGCGTATAGCTTTTGCGGTTTCGAAATAGCGACGCGAGCAAACGGTGCGACTTTCATGACCACTCAGCGCGGTTTGTAAAACCGCATGGCCGCTGCGGCGCGGCGATAAACCGCAATAGTCGCAGCGGCGCGACCGTTTCATTGGTCGCGCGACTTCACGTCTGTCACTCACCACTAAGTTCGTGGTATTTAAAATACGCCCAACCAGAAAATATACTTCATACCATATACTTCAAACATGTTGTCACATGATTTAGCTGCGTATTTTACGATCAACTTACCTTACTCGTATTTTACGACCCCTCAGTAAGAAAGAGGGTGGTCTATTCTACTGAAACGGATACCACATGGTGGGTCAACTTAACTTAGTCGCCTTTTACGACACCTCGGTAAGAAATAAGGGTGGTCTATTCTACTCCGACGGATAACCACACGGCGGGTCGACTTACCTTAGTTGCCTTTTACGACACCTCGGTAAGAAATAAGGGTCGTCTATTCTACTAACCCGGATACCACACATAAATAACATAACACATAATACCCAATAATACGAACGAGGCTATTAATAGGTAACGAATAGTATATAAAAAAGCTCGCTAATTAGATCGAAGCTGCTCGAACAATTTCATAAGTACTTCCATAGATTCTAGTTCATCACGATTTTATTATGCAGCGTCTGTACGCTTTTAAACTGTAGGTGCTCAAACGCTAAGTAACTCTAAAAGAGTACAGAGATATAACTTGATCTGAAACTGTTATGCCGCTGCTAAGCAATGCACGTACAAAAGCACTCTCAGTAAGAGAGGGCAATTTTCATTATAGTGCCTTGCATTTTGTAGCGATACAGAAAACATATGGACTTATATATACTCTTTCTTAAAACGCTGATTAGAAAAATTACTATAAAACGCTATTAAAGAAAATTAAATAACTGTAATTTATATTAGGCGTTAACTTTACGGAGATCCTTCATACAAAAGTAATAATAAAAAAAAATTTAAGACATGTTTTAAGGTCTAATTTTTATTTAAGTATAAGACGCGGGACGGACATAGTAAGGTTATGTAGCAACATTATTTTCGTATAGAATTCATAATTCTGATACATTTTATGTAATCTCTCGTATCCGACTAAATAGAATAGACATTTCTTACCGAGATGTCGTAAAAGGCCTCTAAGGTAAATTGATCCGCTCGCGCTGTGTAAAATAGACCATCCCCATTTCTTACTGAGGGTACGTAAAAGGCGACTAAGGTAAGTTGAACCGCTGTGTGGTATTCGGCTGAGTTGAATAGACCACCCACATTTCTTACCGAGGTGTCGTAAAAGGCGACTAAGGTAAGTTGACCCGCTGTGTGGTATTCGGCTGAGTTGAATAGACCACTCACATTTCTTACCGAGGTGTCGTAAGGGGCGACTAAGGTAAGTTGACCCGCTGTGTGGTATCCGGCTGAGTTGAATAGACCACTCACATTTCTTACCGAGGTGTCGTAAGGGGCGACTAAGGTAAATTGACCCGCTGTGTGGTATTCGGCTGAGTAGAATAGACCACCCTCACCTCTTACCGAGGGTTCGTAAAAGGCGACTATGCTAAGTTCACCTGCCGTGTGGTATCCGGCTGAGTAGAATAGACCACCCACATTTCTTGCCAAGGTGTCGTAAAAGGCGGCTTAGGTAAATTGACGCGTTGTGTGGTATTCGGCTGAGTACAATAGACCACCCACATTTCTTACCGAGGTGTCGTAAAAGGTGACTAAGGTAAGTTGACCCGCTGTGTGGTATCCTTCTGAGCTGAATAGACTACACTCACTCTTACCGAGGTGTCGTAAAAGGTAAGTCGACGTCCTGCAGGCGGCCCTTCGTAAAATACCTAGGCAAATCAAAACATGTTGTGCTGACTCTACTAAGATCGAGATAAGGGCAGGAGAATGACGATGATGACATTTTATGTCAAAAAAAAGTTTATAACTGTATCGCCTTATTTCAAACGTCTCGCTATCTGGGGGTACAGTTTTGGATCCCGCTAAGCCCGCATGAAACTTCAATGGGGACATTTTCCACATGGAAAAATACGAATTTATTTCTGTACATGCGCACACTTAATACGTTTTTACATTGTTTTACACTGAATATTATTGAACCGATATTTAATTTTGTGAGTATTTCAAGAAATTTTGTAATAAATATCTATGAACAAACTTAATGCCTGCTCAACACTGCCACCTGCTATGGGCGAGGATCGTTTATCGTGTGATTCCCGGGTTATAACCCGGTAATCGGTCGTGCGTGATCATAAATTGACAATTGGATGATTGGCGAGTACAGTTGAGTATGACAGACACACTAGAAACCGAAATAAACTAATGACGCCAAGGTTGCACCTCCAAAAGGTGCAAAAATCATTTGTTGTTCTCGGTACACGTTTTTATTATAAAATTCCTCAACATTATCTAGCCTTGCCTTTACACAATTTTAGAAATTATCAAGAAAGAATTTAGAAAGAATTAAATTATCTTAAAACGATGCTGCTACATAAAGCTTACTATACAATTGAAGATTATTTGAGTGATAGTAGCATATCTTAACTGCAGTCAGCTACGCACCAAGCTGCAACGATTAATTTGTAACCATCAATCAAATTGTTAAAAAAAAAGAAAAATGGCCGCCAAGTTTTTTGCTGGTTCTTCTCGGTAGAAGCAATCTTCCGAATCAGTGGTAGCTTCTTGAAAACATATGACGATTCAAAAATACTGTACTTCTTGTAGTCTACTTGAATAAAGAATATTTTGAGTTTGAGTTTGTGTTTCCTACACAATCGCACTCGCGCTTCGTAGTTTTAATCATCTCGCGTTCAATCGTTTGTAATCGAAGATTATGAACAGGAGAACACTGTTTAAATTCGTGCTGAATGATATTGGATTAGAATAAAGCGATAACGCTGCTTGCTTACACAAAAAGGTCAATAAAGAAAATGAAAAAATCTTTATTAACGAAAACACACTTATAAATTGGAAGTATCCGTTACCTCACACTAGGTAATCCTGTGCTGTGATTTACCTTTTATGATTTAACATTACAATTTTTTTTAAATGCGCTTGGTTTTTTACCCTTATGCTAATTATACATTGATTACAGCTTAATAGAAATCGCTTATGAGAAATTAGACAAAATTAGTTCAATTGAGTTGAAAGAGGGTGTATCATTAAAAATCGATGTTTTTGAAATTGTTGAAAAAAAATTTGGTAAGGCGTACATCTTCAAAAATATTTTAATTAATTTATCACAACCAATGCTTATATAAAAAAAAAGGTTTTTCTGTATGTTCTTTATGGACTCCGGAACGGATGGATCGATTTTTAATGAAATTTTCAGACAATCTTTAGATGATCTAGCGGTTGTATTCAGTTTCAAGGGGAATTCGAAAGAAGACGAAAACACAGCAACGCGTGGTCTAGTCAAGCTAGTCTTAAATAAAAAAAACACTATAATCGTCTATAAAAAATACTCAATTTCAATATTGCAAATAAAGTTTTGAAAAAGGCTTCCTATACGTTGTAAAATATTGTAAATTACAGCGTTTGAAACGTTTTTTCCTGCTAATAAATTATTTATGGTTTCGCAGTTGACATTGAGAAAAATATATTTTTAAACAACTTTTTCACAAAGGAAAAGCACGCTCGGTTTTTTCTCATTTTCTTCGTGGTTGTACACGTGTTTTAATTAAATTCATTTGCTGCCTTTTAAGCGCTGATTTTATTTTGCAGCTCTAAGTTCTCTTTAAAGAAAATAAAATCGACATTTAAACTCGACTCGGAGATTGATTCAATTTTGCTGCAACAGCATTGAGACCAGCCATAAAAGACAGATTTTAAACCAGCCTCATTCACTTATCTAATTTTATACATTATTGCGAATGTATCAAGTAAAGCGTTAAAATACCTTCAAATTATAAATAAATAGATAAATATATGGGATACTTACACACGCGGTCGTCCGTCCCCAAAGTAAGTCACTTAATACTTGTGTTATGGGTGACGGACATCTGGTAAATATATTAGATACATAATTTAAAATAGAAATATACACCCAGGCTCGAAGAACCAACAATTTTTTTATAGAACCCGCGACCGCGAGGACAACTTACCTTAGTCGCCTTTTACGACACCTCGGTAAGAAATTACGACTATCTATTCTACTAAGCCGGATACCACCAGCGACTCAACGTTTACGACACCTGAATAAGAAATGAGAGTGGTCCATTCTACTCTGCCGGATACCACACGGCGGGTCAACTTACCTTTGTCGCCTTTAACGACATCTCGGTAAGAAATGAGGGTGATCTTTTCTACTTTTGATGGAGTTTTCTTTTGTAAAAATTAAATATTATACAATCATTTTTACGCTGCGGTTTTCCTATTGAAGCTGAAATTTATCGCGAATAAAAAAGAATCATATAATGCACCGCAATGCAACACGGACGGTCATTAATAAGATAATCCCGGTTTGAGCTGGCTCGAGGCCAATGAAGCTATTTTCCTGTGAAAAATTGACTTTCCGATATACTATTATTTTCAATTGACAGTTCACAAGTCACGTGCTCATATTAAAGCTTTTATAACTTAATAGTTGAGATTGTAAACTAATTTTACTAATAGAACTCGCGAACTTCTTTAGAGTCAATTTAAGCGTTGAATAAAGTAGCGGCCTGTTGCGATCCCACTGCTGGGATAAGGTCTCCTCTCTCTGTTTCTGGAGAGAAGGGTTGGAGCTAAGACCTACCACGCTGCTCCAATGCGGCTTGGTAGATTACACATATCAACAGAACTCTTTAGAGATATGCAGGTTTCCTCACGATGTTTCCTTCACCGAAAAGCGTGTGATAAATTGCAATTATCAAATAGACACATCAGTTTTAATAGAAAACCTCATTGGTGCCTGCCCGAGTTGAACTCGTGTTCCCCTCGAAAGAGTCGCACGGTCTCACCGCTGGGCTATCACAGCTCCAAGCGTTGAGTAACCTTCAATAATGCAATATGTTTTATAGAAGCAGGCGTTACTTTGCGGAATTCCATATTAGATGCACTATAACAGAACTACCTTGCTATAATCCGCACGGGTTAGGCGAATTCATGCAAAGCCAATGTGTATAAAGCAGGCAAAATTTACGCACCTTACGCGTTGCACATGCAGGACAAGTCACCACATGCACCCCAAGGCGCCTCCACCAGCAGCAACGCACACAAGCAGAACACACAACCACCATTACAATCTCGACGATCGAATTGGGCGATGAATTGGGCGTTACTTTGCGGAGATCCATAATAGAAAAGTAATAATAAAAATTATTTTGCTATAATCCGCAATACAGTAAATAGAAAATATATATAGTGCTTAATGTATAGAGGACTATGAGTTTTTTCATACCCGATACATGCAGGATTCGTATAAACACATGCACATACCTCCACCACTCCCACCACAATACACAAGCACTTCACACGTTCGCTATCACAAACTCAACAATCATTGACCGGTGTATAAGCTTTAACTGTGCCTAATTTTATCAATATTGGTCATGGATATTAACTATGAAAGCCATATGCGACCAGTACAAATATCTGGGCGGTATGATGCACATCTGTGGGAACTTAGAAAGCATTCAAAACAGAATCGGCACAGTATTGTCAAAGTAGCGAGAATTAACGCGGTGTCAGCTGCGATAAGAGAATGCCAGTCAAACCGGTTGGATTGGTTGGATTAATCTACAAGATTATAATAACTCATCAATAACGTACGTACTATCCGCAATTACTACGTGCGAGGAAGACTCTACGTATGCGATATCGCCGACAAGATGCAAGAGATGCTGCAATAGCATGGACACGTCAATAAAATTCACCTGATTATGACGGAAATTTAGCACTACAGGTTTGCATCCCGGTTCAAAGACCAGGGAAGGCATAAGATAAGATAGAAGTAGTGCTAAAGGATAAAAATGTTTGCGAAATCACCGACGTCTATGTCCACGATCGAGCGAAGTGGATGAAAAGGAAGGAAGGCTGAACCCACCACCATGTGGGATTGATAGCTGGGAAGAGAGAGAAGGATAAGCTTTGGAAGCCTATCCTACACAGATAGATTGACAGGCAGATAGAGGCAAACGGGCAGACTTTCGTATTTATAATACAAGCTTATACCCGCGGCTTCGCTGGCATCGCGTGGAATTAGGTCTGTCACATTTAGTTAATAATAAAAAATAACTAATAAGTTATAGTTATAAGTTAATATTAAAAAATATTTATTTATTTAGCTACTTGTACATTCTAAATTTCAGATGTCTTAATTCAAAACTGATGGAATCCATACTATCTTTGTGCGCCTCGCAGTCACTCTATGGCGCTCCATTCAAGTCAATCATATCGTGATAACTTTTAAACTATTAGGCCAAATTACTTAGTGTGAAAGACAAAGTTTATCTCCATCAAATACTGAAAGCGCCAAATGTATTGATTTTTATAAGAGCTTGATAAATATACTAAAATGTGCATTGTAAAATAGTGTCCAATTTAATGAAATCTATGATTCACAATACTGGTCATAGTGGTTTACACATAAAAGGTAGATATATGCTATTCTGGACTTTTTTTTAGAACTTTTCAAGACAAACAATACTACGGTACATCATCTTTGTGTAACTCTAATGGTTTAGGCAGCGTACGCCAAGATATCTCTCAGAGGTCAGATTTTTCCAACTTTATTGACATGTATGGTTACATTACATAAAATGATTAGAAATTCTAGCCGATATATTATTCCGATGCATAATCTATATAACTGTAAAGTTTCATCCAAATCCGTCCAACAGTTTTTTCGAGAAAGAGTAACAAACATCCAACTTTCGCATTTATAATATAAGTGGGAAGTGGGATAGGATAGGATTAGTATAGTTGATCGATCAAGAAATGTTTCATTAACTATTAAAGGCCGTTCAGTTAACGCTAGATAAGGATATACAAGTTAAACGCTAGGCTATAAGTAGGTTTAGAGTTAGGTCACATGCCGCCAAAGCCGGTCGGACGGCCTCCGGTCGTCGCACCAAATACGGCTTACGGAAAGATATTGTTCAACAGCATTCCTTAACCGGGTACGTTACGGTACGGACCTTGCGATAAATTTTATCACATTGTGCTTGTATTTGGTAATACATTGTGTTACATCATCTTTGTAATAATAACATAGGTTTGCGGCTCCTGCTTTGCGCATTAAATTACGTAAATCATTTCTAAATTCTACAGTTGGGTTAGAGCTTTCTCATTCCTTTCGGAGGGAACGCTTGTAGCTTTGATCCGTCATACTGTTCCGGTTTGGTAAGTCAAATCAACCCTAAGAATTATGTAGGCATATTTATGAAAAAATATATTCAGGAAAAAAGCTCGTGATAAGTTATTAATATCAATTAATTATATATATTTATAATATAGCTGTGATAGCCCAGCGGTGAGACCGTGCGTCTCCCACAAGAGGGTCGCGGATTTAAACCCCGGTCATTCACTAATGAGTTTGTCTGTTATAATTTGTGTCTCATTGATAATTGCAATTTAGTCCACATCATCATCCTCCTGCCCTTATCCCACTCTAAGTGGGGTCAAACATGTTTCAAACATGTTTTCCCCTGATTTGGCTACGTATTTTACGATCGGCCGCCCGCCTGACATTAACTTACCCTAGTCGTATTTTACGCCCCTCGGTAAGAAAGAGGTTGGTCTATTCTACTGAGCCGGTTACCACACAGTGGGTCAACTTACCTTAATCGCCTTCGACGACACCTCGGTAAGAAATGAGGGTGGCCTATTCTACTCAACCGGATACCACACGGTGGGTCGACTTACCTTAGTCGCCTTCGACGACACCTCAGTAAGAAATGAGGGTGTTCTATTTAACTCAGCCGGATACCACACAGCATAATTACAATTTATTGTATGTGATGGTAATAATAATATAATATAAAATAATAATGAAAATATTCATATAATAAAAACATAAAAAAATATAACCAACGATATCTTTACGTGCACATCAGTAAAGGTACAAATTCGAATTCAAATTCAAAATATTCTTTATTAAGTAAACTTGTATCGCTTTTGAATCGTCAAATTTACCGCTAAGCTAGCTGCTACGCTAAGCTGTTCCTAACGAGAAGGTTATGTGTATGTTATGTTATGTGAGTTTCTTGCTGGTTAGCAAGAAACTCGGCACACATAACCGATGTATAAGAAACAACAATCAGCCGTGTAAATGTTAATAAAATTACCTTACAACCGCTTTTACATCTGAAACATCCTATAAAAAGTATCCTATTCTATAAAAAACAAACAATAAGTATATTGTAAAGTAGACCTTATTGCCTTTGCTATAAAACGCACGGCAATATTACGAGTCTAACAAAGAATGGCTAATGACTAAGTGGAGTGGTTCGAGATCACCTTTCCCCGGTATTTGCATTGCAAATGACATCATGATGTGTAATATCACGATTGTTAGATGTCTTGCTTTACAATCGTTCTCGCATACGGTGTTTTATCGTCACAGGTTTATGCTTAACAAGATATGTAGAGAATATTATAATGCAGGGTAGGCAAATCTTTATGAATTTTTTTTCTTATAATTTATAGAGGCAAGCGTTACTTTGCGGAATTCCATAGTACAGAAGTGATGATAGAATTACTTATCTATAATCCGGAGTCGGAGCTTCAGCTTTGCTACACATGTTTGGAGGGAAAATCGATGGTGGGGGTTGAACTATTTGTATATAAGCTGCTTGTTTGGGCGGTGCCGTGCTTCGTTTACTGGGCGAAACTATCGTAGATAGTGTAGTAGTGAGTGTGTGGTGTGTTTTTGGTAGCGGCGTTATGTGATATATGTGGTGACTGGTCCTGCATGTATAAGGTATGTGAATGTTGTCTGCTTTATACACTTAGCATTAGATAGATTCTCTTGTGGAACGATAGAACAAACGTGGATTACAGCAAAAGAGTTCTATCATAACTTTGTGATTATTTGGAAAGTAATAAATACTATCAAAAAGAAAACCGTCATTAATTTTGTAATGTCTGTGTAGATACACAGTTCATTTGTTCTAGTATCGTCAACCGGAAGTTTAAATATTATGTAATATCTTTTAACGAGATTAGAGAGCAAGACGTAAAAGACAGATATTGGCATTTATAATATTAGTTCATAAGAATACGGTTATTACGGTTGCGTTCACTACAAAATTTTAAACTAAATTCCTCGTGTGTTTAACTTTTAACGCTCAGCTATGTTTAAGAAGACGTTAGTTTTTACGGTTACTTTTACTACAAAACTTTAACTAAATTTCTCGTGTATTTAACTTTCATGCTCAGCGATGTTAAAGAAAACGTTAGTCGTTACGGTTGCGTTCACTACAGTACTTTAAATTCCACGTATATTTAACTTTTAACGCTCAGCGATGTTTAAGACGACGCTACTCGTAGTTGTTACGGTTGCGTTCACTTAAGCACTTTAAACTAAATTTCTTGTTTATTTAACTTTCACGCTTAGCAATGTTAAAGAAAACGATAGTCGTTACGGTTGCGTTCACTACAGTACTTTAGATTTCACGTATAATTAACTTTTAACACTCAGCGATGTTTAAGACGACGTTACTCGTAGTTGTTACGGTTGCGTTCACTTAAGCACTTTAAACTAAATTCCACGTGTATTTAACTTTTAGCGTTAAGCGATGTTTAAAAAAGAATAAGATAATCTACCTTTAGAAACTTCAGCACTTTCAAACACGTTCAATTTTAGTAAAATGCAAATCGTGTCCGTTCCTTGCAAGCTTCACGAACGAGCAGCTTGCTTTAGTTTATCTTGTCTAAAGCGCAAGATCTACTCCTAAACCTATTAAAGTTACAATGCACTTTTAGTTTGAAAACGTTTCTTCAAGTTTATTATACAGGGTGTAGAATTTATTAAAATTTTAACTTGATTTATATTAGATCCTAGAATTTCTTGCAGATTTATAGATCAATTTAAAATTTTCGGAACAATATGTTAAAATCAAAATATTATAGTAAAAAAATTAAGCTATTTTTTAAAATAATATTTTATAGAAATCTTCATTCATCATTCTCCTGCCCTTGTCCTTAAATGGGTCGGCACAACATGTTTTAACCATGTTGTGATTGGATTTGACTTGGTATTTTACGACCGGCCACCTGCCTGACATGAACTTTCCTTAGTCGCTTTTTATATCACCTCGATAAGAATTAGAGGTGGTCTATTCTAATCCGCCGGATGCCACACGGCATATAATCTTTCTTCATTAATCTATTATATAAAGATAAATCTGCCTGTCTTCGCGGCTAAGCCGTAGGACCAATTTTAATAAAATTTGGTACAATTGAAGCTATCATCTAGAGTAGAAAATTTCCCATTTTTTTTTCGATAACAGAAAAAAAACACTACATAATCGAGGGTACTTTACTACTGAAGTTAATGCGGAGGAAGTTGTCGTAACTATTTTTTTTATAGATATATTGGGACATAATGGGACAATTTCATCCGGTCATCCGTCCCTGAAGTAAGTAACTTAACTAGTTTTACAAACAACGGTAAATACTTATATAATTTTAAATACATACTTGAGTACATATACTCGTATACACCTAGAATCGAATTAGCAACAAATTTTATTTAGACAATATTGGACCTCGGAATCGAACTCGCGTAGCCACTACTGCCACCTGATCGTTGGCGAATAATGAAAAATATTTTTATATTTTTAACCCTTTTTTAAAAATTTTTTAGAACATATTTTTGACTGGCCCGTTGGCGCAGTGGGTAGTGACCCTGCCTTCAGCTCCGCGGGTCGCGGGTTCGATCGAGGGCAACATTTTCTATAAAAAAATTGTTGGATCTTAGAGCCTGGGTGTGTATTTGTATTTAAGTATGTATTTAAAATTATATATGTAGTATATCTACCAGTTATTCGTCACCCAAGTAACTTACTTTGGGGACGGACGACCGTGTGTGTAAGTGTCCCATATATTTATTTATTTATATTAAATATGTAATGAAATTTGTAAATATATGAATGAAAAAAAAAAAATTTTAATCTTTATTAGTGTCTATTTATTATGAAGCCAGTAACCGTATTAATGCGATACAAGTGAAATTGTTTTCATGCAAAATGTGTTTGTGGTTACCTTATCGCGAAATTTCACACGCAATAAATTGGATTAATTTGGCGTCGAAAGTGCTCCGCGTCGACTGGCGTAATTAATATTAATAATTTCACGGGTCGTTTCACGGCCGCACCTTGCTTTTGAAGAGTTGACACTTGACCACAATTGCATCTGCTTGGTCCCGTTAAGACTTGTGCCGTAACGTATTGGTATGTAATTTTAAAAGACACCCTCGAGAATGTTTCTGCGTTCGCCCGTCCCAAACTGATGCATTAAAAGCTATGAGGGTTAACATAACCCTGAAATATTTAAGATGGGTTGAACTATTTAAGACTGCTTGTATGGGTGGCGCGGCGAACTACGATTTTTGTCGTGGAGCCTATCCTCCTGATGATGCTTCGGTTTCGGAGCGAAACGATCGTCGAGGTTGTTGTGGTGGTTGTGTGTGCTGCTTGTGTGCATTGTTGCTGGTGGAGGCGCCTCGGGGTGCGTGTGGTGGCTTGTCTTGCATGTATAAGGTGCGTAGATTTTTCCTGCTTCATACACATTAGCTTTGCATGCATTCGCTTAACCCGTGCGGATTATAGCGAAGTAGTTCTGTTATAGTGCTTGTATTCAAATTAATATTGACAACAAGCAACAAACGTTTCTTTCGCTTATATTAATATTAGCTGTGCCCGTGGAAATGAGTGTCACATGATTTTTTCCGAATTAAAATTTTGAACATAAAAATAGTTTTTGTGAGTTAACCATTAGAGATATAGATATGCTGTCGTGGACTTTTTCGTTCACTAAATAATAATAATATCATTTTATTTCCATTTTTTTGTACAGAATAGGAATTACTTAACAGCATTATTTTACAAATATAAACTCAAATAAAAAACTTAAAGGAAACTTATTTTACTGGCGGACTCCGCACTAGGCAAACCTGTATTGCGGAGCCAAAGAAAAGATCTATTCTATTTGCTTAGTGAACTAGGTGGGAATAACATTTTCTATAAATTCTAAAATTAAATATAAATGATGATTTATAAGTAGAATGTAAAATAAATAAAAAGTAAGTTAAATTTGTAAGCTAATGTAATTTAAACAATGTTTGCAGTAAATATATGTGCTGTCTCCTCGTATATCAGATTTTTGAGCCAGATTGAAATACAATAATAATAATAATAAATAAATATATGGGACATTTACACACACGGTCGTCCATCCCCAAAGTAAGTAACTTAATACTTGTGTTATGGGTGACGGACAACTGGTAAATATACTACATATATAAGTTTAAATACATACTTAAATACAAATATACACCCAGACTCAAAGAACCAACAAATTCTAAATAGAAAATGTTGGTTCTCGGCGGGAATCGAACCCGCGACCCACGGAGCCGAAGACAGGGTCACTGCCAACCGCGCCAACGGGTCAGTCAATGTCTAGCCTGTTTCATTGTGCGATATTTTAAGTTACAAAATTTAGCGACGTAGTTGTATTGTGCATCTATAAAGGATATAAAACGTTTTGCGAAGGATGTATTTATATAGTTAATTCACAAGAACTATTTTACGTTCAAAACTTCAATTAAATACATTTATTTTTACGCGGGCGAAGCCGCGAGCATAGCCAGTAAAATAAATAATAAATAATAAATAACAAATAAATAAATATATGGGACATTTATACACACGGTCGTCCGTCCCCAAAGTAAGTAACTTAATACTTGTGTGGACAACTGGTAGATATACTACATATATAAGTTTAAATACATACTTAAATACAAATACACAAACAGGCTCGAAGAACCAACAATTTGTTTATAGAAAATGTTGGCCCTCGGCGGGAATTGAACCCGCGACCCGCGGAGCTGAAGGCAGGGTCACTACCCACAGCGCCAACGGGCCAGTCATTAATATATAAGATAAATAAAAAAATACTATCGATGTAATTTTTATCGCTGATTGTAAGAAAATAGTTTCAAACCTTACTCTTGTTTCTCTTGAGATTAATTATTATTAAAACGATGCTAAAACTTTTTTAATAACGAAGACTAAAGTTTTAATGATGTAACATTATATCTCTACATTGTCGCAATTAACGTTGATATTTTGTTTCATAGAAAACCTAATCTTCTCATATCGCTTTACGTGTTTACCGTGTTTTAATAATTTCTTCTTATTATTTTTCTTACATTTATAAATTAAATAAATCATCACATTCTCCTGCCCTTATCCCACTCTAAGTGGGGTCGGCACAACGTGTTACAAACATGTTGTCACATGATTTGGCTACATATTTTACGACCGGCCGCCTGCCTGACGTCAACTTACCTTAGTCGCCTTTTACGACACCTCGGTAAGAAATGAGGGTGAGACCACCCTAATTTCTTCTATGCAGCCGGATACCACACGGCACATACCTTAGTCGCCTCTTACGACACCTCGGTAAGAAAGGAGGGTGGTCTATTCTATTCTGCCGGATACCACACGGCACATACCTTAGTCGCCTCTTACGACACCTCGGTAAGAAAGGAGGGTGGTCTATTATATTCCGCCGGATACCACACGGCACATACCTTAGTCGCCTCTTACGACACCTCGGTAAGAAAGGAGGGTGGTCTATTATATTCCGCCAAATACCACACGGCGTTTATAAATTAAATAAAAATTTGGGACAATTACATACACGGTCGTCCAACCACAAAACTAAACTTCATACATGTGTTATGGTTGATAAACGGTAAATACGAGGATATACATATATCATTTTAAATACGTAAATGCTGCACTATGTGGTATCCGGCTGAATAGAATAGATCACATTTTCTAGAAACGATTTGTTGGCTCGAGGAGCATTTATGTATTAAGGTGTCATTTTCCTACCCTTATTCCACTCTAAGTGTGGTCGGCACAACATGTTCTTACATGTTTTGGCAAGTTGTTTTACGGCCAGCCGCCTGCCTGACGTAAACTTAACTTAGTCGCCTCTTACGACACCTCAGAAGGAAATAAGGGTGGTCTATTCTACTCAGCCGGATACCACACGGCGGTTAATTTATATTATTTTGTAACATTCATAAATTATTAAAAATATAGCAACCCATGATGGCCGCATAGGGAGTTTTGCTTTTGCAGATGATATATATGTGTAATCTGCCAATCTACATCGAAGCGGCATTGTGGGCTTGAACTTCAATCTTGTTCCCAAGGAAAAGTAGAAGCTTTTGCGCAGTGTTTGAATAATACACTTCAAAGACCGCCTTGAGATACCTTTATAGTCTTTAAAATTGATAACTATAATGTCAAGGAAAATTTATTCCTTAACATAATAACGTCGTTATATACTTAGTAATGATGTGGTATGTATTCTATTTATATATTATAACACAAGTTATTGAACGAACGCTTTGAATTTTTAAACAAATGGTAATATATGGCCATGTTTTTTATTAAATCAAGAGTCCCAAAGGAGTCTCACGTCAACAGATATACCGCTAAGATGCAGCTTTTAACTTTTTTGTACAACTTTATATGGTTTTGTGAGAATTTTTTTTAGTGCAAATGATATATCTTTGCTTATTGGGAGTAATGCTAAAAAAGACACAATTTTATGTTAAAGTTTCGAGAAGCGGATTCATTGCAATAGAAATCGCATTTGAACCCCTCGGATTGATCTGATTTTCGTGACGGAGATATTTGCAGGGTTGGAGAGTGACTGAAGCTACTGTTTATTCCAGGACTACTGTCCACGCGGACGAAGTCGCGGGTAAAAGCTTATAAGCAAGCAGAAATCAAAGTATATAAAAACTTCTTCTAAAAATAACTCCTTCGACGTAAGCTAGACAACTTGCTAACCTCCTTTTAATTACAGATTTAAGCTAATTAAAAAACTTTGATAGGTGTATAATAGATGGCGTTTTTAAATGTAGAAATCCTGTAGAAATGTATTCCTGTAGAATCAACAGGATTTCTATAGCCTATATGTTATTCAGGTATATAAGGAATAATTGTGCCAAATTTCTTCGATATTGGTTCAGTGGATTCACTGTGAAAGGATACCAAACATCCATCCATACTCACAAACATTTCCATTTATAATATTTATATAAATATAAATATAATATAATAAATATATAATATAATATATAATATAATATTAGTAGGATTTAAAGCTACGTGACGCTTGTATTATAAAATGTTATTGCTTAAACTGTAGATTAAGAGTTCTATTTATAAAGTTGGGAAATATGTATTTACAATATTTGGTAATTTATTATTAAAAGAATTGTATTAGAAAATATGGTGCCTAATTCAATAATTATAAATATTGTTTTTATGTCCGTTAATCAAAGTAATAGACATGGCCAAAACTTTGAGTAGTTTATTAGTAAAAATTTCGTATTAATAATTTGAATGAGATGTGTTCGAAACTAGTCGGGCTAACACGATAAAATTAGACGTGACGTATAGCCGGTGTCTACATATTAACTTGATACTAGATTAAATTACCTAACTTTGATGCGAATTTATTATTTGTAAACAAATTAATTGTCAAAAGCCATCAAATCAAAACGTTGTTTTTGAAATTCAAAAATCAAATTTAGAGTTACAGCGACCAAATTAAAATATGGGTGGCGCCATCTTTTAACAAATAGACGAGTAAATGTAAGAAAAATAAACATTAATTCTGACTGAGTCTTCACTAAAAGGCGTCCCTCTTTAATGACGTGAGTTCTGACCGATGTAAAGGTCAAAGAAAATTACCCTGGCCAAAAATATTCGCCTGCGACGATCTGCCGGGGTAAAGATGTGTAACCTTCGAGGCCTGTAGCTCCACTAGCCAAGGCTGGCAAGAAGATCGATTTTCGATTTTAGCTTTACCATTGCAGCAGTTTATAAACACTATCAAAAAAAGGCTAATACAGAAAGCCTACTACTATACTGTTGAGGATTACTTAGACGATAAGAAAGCGTGAACATAGCTACTCTTCGACCGCGTACAGGATAGTAATGAGTAAATGTAACTAGTAAAAGTAAAGTAGCAGCTTGTTACAATCCCACTGCTGGAAATAAGCCTCTTCTCTCCGTTTCTTGAGAGAAGGGTTGGAGCTAAGACCTACCACGCTTCTCCAATGCAGTTTGGTAGGTTACACATATCCCCAGAATTCTCTAGAGATATGCAGGTTTCCTCGCGATGTTTTCTTTCACCGAAAAGCGTGTGATAAATTGCAATTATCAATTAGAAACATGAATTTTAATAGAAAAACTCATTGGTGCCTGCCCGAGTTGAACTCGTGTTCCCCTCGAAAGAGTCGCACGGTCTCGCCGCTGGGCTATCGCAGCTCACAAATGTAACTAGTAATAAGAATTTATTCTTCGAAATATTCAACCTCTTCTTGCTGGCTCTTCTTAATAGAACAGCTTTCCGTAGCAGCAGTAGAGTTGACGATTCAAAAGCACTTGCTACAAGTTTACTGGAATAAAGAACATTTTGAATTTGAAAAAAGCAAACTCTAATTATAAAGGGAAATATGCTAAATCGAGGGAGAGTTACATAGTGTATATATATAAAGTTAAATCAAATAATATATTTCATTATACCGAGCAATGAACTGAGTATGCGAGAAACTTTAAACAATTACGCTTGGAGCTGTCAAGAAATTGAAACTATACGTCTCAAAGGGAAAGTTTAAACGGGGCGTTTATTGCATTATAACTACAATTACCTTTGTTAGGAAATATTAGGTCCGCGCTTGCTTAATATGCATGTTGGAAAAGAAAGGTAACATTGATCCTAGCAAATATAAAAATAATGAAAATATTATTGTCCTACAATTTTATCGCGTATTATATTCAAATTCAAATTCAAAATATTCTTTATTCAAGTAAACTTGTGAACAAGAGCTTTTGAATCGTCAACATCTACTGCTGGTTCGGAAAGCTGTTCCTACCGAGAAGAACTGGCAAGAAACTCGGCGTTTGCTGTTTTCAAACAAAAATTCTTATCACTAGTTACATATAGTTATTAATGTCTTGTACAGGGTTGAAGAGAAGCTATATCCACGCATTCTTATCGTCTAGGTAATCTTCAATAGTGTCTGGCTTTCTGAATTAGCCTTTTTTTAATAGAAATAAAATTTTATAGAAATAATATTTTCATAGCTTTAAGTTAAGCTTTAGCATTAAAAAAGTGTTCAAGACTCAAGTTCTTATTTACAATAGTAACACTGGCTGGCAATTTCAAATGCAAGACGGGGAATTCGTATTGAGAATGATTCCAGTAGAGATCTACAGTTTGTTAATTAGGATTCAGAGTTCAATAATTTGTGAATAAATTTCTGTTAGGGATATAAAATAATCTTTTATGATTATTTTATTGGACCTTCATAACAGAAATTTATTCACAAAGTAATACCCTTTTCTATTGCAAATATTATAACTCCATTCCATGATAATTATTTAAGTCCTGCAAAAATTATCTTTAACTATCTTGCCGTAATCAGAAACTAGGGCGTTCGTAAAGGAAATAATTCCAATTCAAAATATTCTTTATTCAAATAAACTTGTAAACACGTTCTTTTGAATCAACAACTCTACTGCTGGTTCGGAAAGCTGTTCCTATCGAGAAGCACTAGCAAGAAACTCGGTTATTCTTTTCAAAATAATGCTTATAACTTGTTACATTTATTCATTTCTATCTTTTACAGGATCGAACAGTAGCTATATTTATGCATTCATATCATCTAAGTAATGCTCAACAGTACATTAAAATTACTAATATAGCTCAACCTGTGATTGAGCAGAGGTGGTAATGGCTGGGTAACATAAGAACAAAGAACAGATGGTGCCTAAGTTCCCGAGGTAGTTGACTGGCGATACCATACATTAAAATTTGGCGTTGGTTAAATCTCCCCATTACTATCGTCCTGACTCTAACTGCTCCAAAGGACACTATCCTCTGAAAACCTCCAACAGTGAACGTCCATCAGTAATACAGAACGCATTTCCTACAGTTCTATTATTATTAATAAATAAATAAATAAATATAAATATATGGGACACTTACACACACGGTCGTCCATCTTCAAAGTAAGTAACTTAATACTTGTGTTATGGGCGACGGACAACTGGTAAATATATAATACTACATATGTTACTTTAAATATGTGATTGTGATGTTTTAGAAAAATCAATCATTAGCAAATTAAAGTCTGATCATAGTGGACAAATGATATGTGTTCCCGATGATAAATATCATAAAAAACAAATGATTAAATACAGACCGATAACCAGTCAGAAAATTAAAAAATTTGAAAAGGAAATTTTCGTCAGTATGCCTACTCTTAATGTAATAAAGGGCAATCCAGATGATCTATTTAATGCTCTTTTTTGCTTGATAGATAGAAAATTTAATAATATTTTTAAAACCAAAGAAAAAGACTTAATGAAAAACTTAAAGTTTAGTGATTGGGCCACTATTGGAATTTTTAAAAGCCGAAATAAATTGTACGATTTGTACGCAGAAAAGCAGTTCAATCAGAACTCAGATTTTATTGATTATGTCAAAAAATATTCCAAACTGTTTAAAATTGTCTGTTTTCAAGCCAAGTCATTACATATTAAACAAAAAATAAGGAATTCTGACAATAAAATTAAAACAGCCTGGGATATTATATGTAGAGAATCGGGCAGACATAAAGTGCGACAAAACAAGATAAATCTTAAAATTAATGATTGCACTGTTAGCTCTGACATTGAAGTGGCAAATATTTTTCAAAATTTCTTTAATAACATTCCAATAGCAACTACTCAATCGTTAAATTCATCGCCAACAGAAGCTCATAGTCTGCTAAGAGGAAGTGTGGCTAAGTGCGACGTCTCATTTAACTTTAAACACATTACCCCATATAAAATAATTAAAACTTTTAAAACCTTAAATAATAAGATAACAGGAGACCTTTGGGGAATGTCAGTGAAATTATTAAAAAATATTATAGAAATAATTGCGCCATATCTAGCTAAAGTTTTTAATGATTCAGTAGATTCAGGTGTTTTTCCGAACTTAATGAAACACAGTAAGCTAGTACCTCTTTATAAAGCAGGTGATAAGAGTGATCCAAATAATTATAGACCTATTTCTGTTCTACCAACGCTTAGTAAAATATTTGAAAAGATTATGCTCGACCAACTTGTATGTTACTTTAATCTTAACAACTTCTTACATTCAGAGCAATATGGTTTTACTAAGGGTGGGTCAACTACAGATGCTGGTGCAAGACTCTTAAGACATATATTTGAAGCTTGGCAGAACTCACAAAATGCTATAGGCATTTTTTGTGATTTATCTAAGGCGTTTGATTGCGTTGAACATAAGACCCTTCTTTTAAAATTAAGTTATTACGGTGTAAATGATAACTCGCTTGGTCTTATTTCCTCTTATCTTAGCGATAGATTACAAAAGGTATGCATTAATGATGTTAGGTCATCTGGATCGTTTAATGATATGGGTGTCCCACAGGGGTCAATCCTTGGTCCTTTTCTGTTTTTAGTATACATAAATGATTTAGCATATTGTGTTCAAAATATTTGTGATATTGTGTTGTTTGCAGATGATACCTCTTTTATTTTTAAAGTAGATCGAGATAAAGACAATTTTGACGATGTAAACAGTGCTTTATCTCAGATATCAAATTGGTTTTCAGTAAATAATTTACTTTTAAATGCAAATAAAACCAAATGTCTGCAATTCGTGTTACCAAACGTAATTAGGTCAGACATAAAGTTAGAGATTAATAAACAGATACTAAAGATAGAAAATACAACTAAATTTTTGGGGCTCACTTTGGATGATAAACTCCAATGGGGCACCCATATATCTGTCCTCGCAGGAAGACTTAGTTCCGCCGCTTACGCTGTTAGAAAAATCAGACATTTAACCGATGTTGAAACAGCGCGACTTGTTTATTTTGCTTATTTCCATAGCATTATGTCATATGGAATAATGCTGTGGGGTAAAGCGGCCGATATAGAAAAGATTTTTGTTGCCCAAAAAAGAGCCATACGGGCTATCTATAATATGAAGCAACGTGAGTCCCTTCGCGAAAAGTTCCAAGAAATAGGCATACTGACTGTAGCATCACAATATATATATAGTAATATTCTATTTGTGCGGAAAAATATAAGTACATATAAAACAAAATTTGATGTATATCATAGACATACGAGAGGTCACAAACAGCTTACGATACCTGCGTCGCGACTCAGCAGAGTAAGCAACTCTTTTGTTGGTCTCGCTATTCGCTTCTATAATAATTCCTCAATCCATTCTAGACCAGTGTACAGAAAGATTTCAATCAAGTGTAAAAAATATGCTTATACGTAAAGCATATTACAAAATTGAAGATTATTTGGATGATAAGAAAGCCTGGATTTGAAAATCCTTTCAGCTTCATACAAGACAGCGGTTTAATAATGTATAATTGAAAATATTTAAAAGATTGACCGCCGAGTTTCTTGCTGGTTCTTCTCGGTAAGAGCAACATTCCGAACCAGTTGTAGCTTCATTAATCATATTGATGCTTGACGATTCAAAAGTGCCTGAAATGGTTTATTTGAATAAAGATTATTTTGATTTTGATTTTGATTTTGAATACATACTTAAATACACCCAGACTCGAAGAACCAACAAATTGTTTATAAAAAATGTTGGACCCGCGGCGGGAATCAAACTCACGACTCGTGGAGCAGAAGGTCACTACCCACTGCGACAACGAGCCAGTCAAATTAAATAAGAAGCCTCTGGATTCTGGCGGAAAAAAAATTGTATGGTTTGTAAAATCCTTAAATATTCAACAATCGACCTCCTTTGAAGAGGTATCTACCTCGATATCTAGATTAAATATCTACAATTATAAAGTAACAAAACGTGTTAAACATTTATAACACATACTATGAACGAGTTTACAACAGCAATGGCGTGTAAACGTTGCGCACCATTACGCTCACCATGGGGCCCATAAACAGATCATCTGCATGCGGCCCCCACCGCAGAAAACGGATGTTTTCAAGACCAATATAATCATATTTTATAAAAGTGGTTTTGCTAGCGAACTACCATCGGAGAAATTGGAAATAGTAAAATAATATGTCGTGGCGAAACGGAATTGGGCTTACAAATAAATAAGAGAGCCGTATTGAAGATAGTCTCAGTCCGAATGTTGACTTGATACCACGATTAGATGTCCTGTTGTCAATATCATAGTTAGTTTTTAATCTGTTTTAATTAAAGAAGCCGACACAACCTTCGTTCTACCCATCGCCACTTCACTATCCATTGTCCATCCATGTTAAATACGTTGGTCCTTCTATGAATTTCGTAATTTCTAATTTGATTGCATAGAGACATGAAGAGAATAGAATAGAAATATACTGTTTTAAACGCTACAATCTTAAAACACAATGAAATAAGAGTTCGAATAAAAACATTTTTTACATGATTAAGAAGTACAAAGAGGGCAGATTTATCACCGAATAGCGATCTCTTTCAGGCCTATATGATAACAGATAGAAATCACAAAGAGGCGTGTTCTTTTCATTACCCGTTGGGCAACCCTGAGTTTTATTCTGAGGCCCGTAGTAGTGTAGTACTTAGAGACGACCAAGTTTTTCTACATTAAGTGAAAACATAAAGCAAACACGTCATGCTTTGAATGAACAGTAAAAAAAGACTCGTTGACCGCTGAATATTATGAACACTCCTAAATCTAAAAAGGGTGCCGTGACAAATATCATTTAGCTAATTACGAAAGGCGTGGCTAATTTCTCATAGCACGAAACTCTCTATTTTGCTTACACCCCAGTGTAAGGTGTTATTGTGAGCAGAAAATCGCATAATGTATTAAAATATCAAAGCATGTAAAAATGAGTTAATCAACATTTACTCCAGTCTTTAGTTGCCTGTCAAATAATTATTCAAGTTTTAAATAGGCATGATTTGTAAAGTAGTAGCGTGTAATTAATTTAAGATAGATATAACTTGTACATATTTATTATAAATAAATAAAAAATTCATAAATAAAAAAAAATTAAATAGGTGTCTTGGTCAAAATGATTGCTTTCACCCATCGAATACGGCAGGTTACTTATTTCAGAAGTCAGTCATAGCTTTTAAACGCAACTTCGTTCGCGTGGACTGTAGTTTTATTATTTGTCATCTGTTTTATTTTATTATTTGAGTAAACCGTAATACTTATATTTATTATGGGTAAAGTGGGTTAACCTTAAAAGCTAGACATATGCTGTCGCAGACTTTTATTTAGAACTTTTAGAGGGGAACAATTTTGTAATACATGATTTTTTAATAACTTTCATCGTTAGCTTAGCGCATGCAAGAAAAGCTTAGAATTTTTTCGCATTTTCTATCTTAGTGTGATGTCATATAGTATATAGCCTTCCACGATAAATGCACTATCTTACACTCAAAGAATTTTTCAAATCGGTCTGGTAGTGCCGGAGATTGGCGCGTTTAAACAATTAATCAAACGAACAAACTCTCCAGCTTTTTATATATGTGTATAGATTATAAAGTCATATCGAGCTTATCGTCAATAATTAATATAAGTCACATAATCTTAAATAATACTTGGATTGAATTAAAAAAAACGATCATCATCATTCTCCTACCCTCATCCCACTCTAAGTGGGGTGGGATATAATGTACTAGTGGTAACCACAACCTTGGTCGCCCATCTTTAAGTACTCTTAATAATGCTACATTTGGTTTTTCTTCATTTTGCCGAAATAAAAACTGGAAATTTTATGTTTTACGTTGCTGGGATCTATAAGCTTTGAATATGCCAAATTCCACTAATATTGGTCCAGCGGCTTTGCCGTGAAAACGCAACAGATAGACTTTCACATCTATAATATTAAAAATGGATGATATCGTGATATTTGCAGAGACGCTGGAGTACTTGCGCGAAATGTTGAATAGCTTAAGTGATGCCTCCCAGCTGGTTGGCCTTGGCATGAACTTGGACAAGACCAAGGTCATGTTCAATGATCGTGTCGTGCCAACACCAGTATCTGTGAATGGAATCCTTCTCGAGGTCGTGCAGGATTACGTCTACCTAGGCCAGACAATCCAACTTGGCCGGCACAACTTCGAGAGGGAGGCTGAAAGGAGAATTCACTTGGGCTGGGCAGCATTTGGCAAACTTCGTCAAGTCTTCATGTCCGAGATTCCGCAATGCCTGAAGACCAAAGTCTTCGACCAATGCGTCCTGCCTGTGTTAACATATGGCGCCGAGACGTGAACACTGACGGCGGGACTAGTCCGCAAGTTAAAAGTCGCTCAGCGTGCTATGGAGCGAGTTATGCTCGGAGTATCTCTCAAAGATAAGATCAGAAATGAGATTATCCGCGAGAGAACCAAAGTAACCGACGTAGCTAGCAGAATAAGCAAGCTGAAGTGGCAGTGGGCTGGTCACGTCTGTCGCAGGACTGATGGCCGTTGGAGCAAAAGAGTCCTGGAGTGGAGACCGCGTCTTGGCAAACGCAGCGTAGGGCGTCCTCCGTCCCGCTGGACCGACGACATCAAAAAGGTTGTTGGGGCCAGCTGGATGCGCATTGCGGAGACGCGGGATGTCTGGCGCAGACATGGAGAGGCCTATGTCCAACAGTGGACTGCAATAGGCTGATGGATGGATGGATGGAATATTAAAAAGAAACAAAAAACCGTGTTTTCGCAGTGGTTTGAGTGTACGGTGCTTGTAAGCTGTAAGTCGAAGTAGAAACTCCACACCCAAAACCAATTCTATATAAAATAATTAGTTTTTTTTATTGACAATAATAAAATATAGCCAATAAATAAGCATAAGTAAAGATAATATCTGGCATAAATTTAAGCCAACCTTTTTTCAAATTCAAAGTCAAATAAGTCTTTATTCAAATAGGCCTTTACAAGTAATTTTGAATCGTTAAGTAAAAATTAAAATGAAGAAACGACTGGTTCAGAAAGGTGCTCTAACCGAGAAGAACCAGCAAGAATCTCGGCGATCACTCTTTTCCAAAATAAATATTACAATATCGTATTTGTAATTGTTAACAAACATAGATTACAATATCATCTAGTGCGTAGCTGGTCGTAATTTAATTCCAAGCTTTCTTATCATTAACATAGTCTTCAACATTATAATAAGCTTTATAAATGACAGTCTCTTTAATTCTTTTTGCAATTGTTGGTGTATGAAGGTAGTTTAACCTTAAGGCAAATATCGGTCCGACATTTTTTCATTAGCAAAATAAGTCTGGACTCAATAAGTAATTAATTTTTATTTTATCATAAAAATTCATTTTATCTTAAAAATTAATTCTATATATTCAAATTAAAAATATTCTTTCTTCAAGTAAACTTCTAAACATGTGCTTAAAGCGCCAACTCTACACTTTTTAAACTGCTGTAATTTTTTCACTGGTAAAATAGATTCCGAACCTATCGTAAAAAGAACCCAGACTAATTCTCTTATGACAAGCAGGCGTCACAGGTCTCTACAAGGTAAATATGGTAGCAATTTCCCATAGATCATGGGTGTCACAACGTTCATTGCAATAATGATCTATCACCCCCGAAAATGGGGTCACCGTTTAGTATTGTATTACGCACAGTTAGTGAGCGACCCTGGTTACAAGAATAGTTCGGGCGGCAGTTCAAGACACAAGCGACAGCGTTTATGGCGTCTAAATAAATTAACAACAAGTTCAACTAATGTTTGTACGCGTATCAGTACTTTATTATTCGTATTATGGAATATCTCGAAAAATAAGGTTGAATTGTATAAAATTATTTATTGAGATTAAGAACTTTATTAGCTTTGTATGCATTCGCAGAAGCTGTGATAGCCCAGTGGTGAGACCGTGCGACTCTCTACAGACGAACATAGGTTCAAAACCCCGGGCAGGCACCAATGAGTTTATCTATTAAAACTTATGTGTCTAATTGATAATTGCAATTTATCACACGCTTTTCGGTGAAGGAAAACATCGTGAGGAAACCTGCATATCTCTAGAGAATTCTGGGGATATGTGTAACCTACCAATCCGCATTGGGGCAGCATGGTAGATCTTAGCTCTTATCCTTCTCTCCAAAAAAATGGAGAGAGGAGGATTATTCCCAGCAGTGGGATTTTAACAGGCTGTTACTTTTTTTATGCATTCGCTTAACCCGTGCGGATTATAGCAACGTAGTTCTGTTACAGTGGCTGTTAATTCTATTTACGATGGTTATAGGACATGTATTTTAGGTAAATAATAATTAATATTCCTAAATTCTTTGTTATTTATTTATTTTATTAATTGTACTCTTAAATAAAACATTTTATTACTAACTTTAGTATACGTCATATAGAACGTTTAAATGTAACCTACCTAGTCACGATATAAAAAAAGTAAAATTAACCTTTGGCGTGATATCCTGTTTGTGTGTGTTGTCAGTATATATTCAGAAAAATACCTGTTGAGTTGAATTGATATGTTTCCTTAATTTTCTACCATTTGATTGGAAATATTTTGTTTATTCAATATAAACTTAGTATCAGAAACAGTTTCCTTTTGCTAACTTCTTTGTAAAACTTCTAGTAATGTTAATACAATAGTAAATATTATTTAATTACTTTTATGTTAAGTTTTTACATTACGCCTTTAAAGTTCAGTTTAAAGAACTATGAGAATACAATATTCATAGCTAATCAAGTTATTCATTTGGGAGTAAATAAATTAACTCGATCGTACACATTTTATTATTCTACAAAAGTTGCACTCGCAAAATCACCTTCGTCAACTGAAATGTTAAATACCCTTATTTATGTGCTTTGTGTTTTTCTCCTGTTACCGAAGAAATCCGTATTTTTTATTCTGTACAGTAGTCCGGTGGTACATTTTAATGATACCATACCATACCAAATTTTATCAATATAGCTCCAACAGATCAGCTTTGAAATCGTAACAGGGAGACAGACTTTCGCAATTTTATATTTCGCTTTTCATTTAACATGATATGTGTTCGGGCAATTTTTTCCGCTGAGGGTAATCGGGGCTTACTGCACCTGAGGCGGTGCGGGTAGGTGGCACAATAAATGTCACAGTTAGAACAAAGAGATCGGTCGGCCGCGCCACACACGCGAACTCGGTACTCGTGGTCATTCAATTGGTTTTATTATACTTCGGCCGGAGCGACGTGGACACCACATCCTATAAAGAAGCCTCCCAGTGTAAGGTCAGTATCCCTTGATTATTCGGGGTGGAGAAATTGCCGGTTGTCTGCCTATCCTAATTACGCTCACCAACTGTGGCTATCGAAGGGCACGCAGTAGGCGCGAACATAGTTTTTGGTTCCATACGAGTCGGATCGTTCGATTAACGAACAGGGCCATAGTATTGTTATTAGGTTTTTTAGACAACCTAGTTAGTTTCATTCGGCGGAATTTTCGGATATTTATAGTCAAATTGAGTTACGTTAAAAGTAATAACAAGTTTATAATTTTTTTTACACGGCATTAAATCGGTAGTTTTCTAATTATTTTATAGGCGAGTAATATCGGTAATATAATTTATTTTTTTCGTTTAATTTAGGTTTTTTTTATTATTTTTTGTGTAGTTTACTTACTTAATTCTAATAAAAATGTCTAAACCATTGTTAAATAGATTTAAAACTCATTATGATTGGTTCGTTCATTCTTTAGACATTGTAAGCAATAAAACTTACGAGTCGGTTGTTATCTCTGTGCGGTTACGTAAATTGGAGGAAAGATATACCTTGTTGAGTGCGACATATGAGGCATTATTGAATGATATTGATGAGTCGGACGATGAACTTGTTGTTGAATATGACAAAAAATATAGAGAAGCCGAGGAAATTTATAATCAACTGGAAGCGATATCAGTAACTTTTCCTAATTTTGATAAAGTGTCGAATACGCAATCGAGTGCGCCCATGGCCAGATTGCCCACGATTAATCTTACGGTTTTTGACGGCGATGTATATTCGTGGACAAGTTTTATGTCATTGTTTAGCTCGTTGGTTTTATCTCGGAATGATATTTCTAAAACGGAAAAATTTCATTATCTTTTTTCTCACGTCGAGAAGGAGCCTCGGTCTTTAATAAAACATTTACCTATGATTGATGAATCATTAGATACGGCAATAGAAATTTTAAAGGGTCGATACGACAACAAAAGACTGTTGGCGGACAGTCACATATCGCGGATTTTGCATTTACCTACATTAAATAAATTAATCGGTCTTAGAACTAAAATTCTAAATCCTCTATTAGAATCGACTCGCGCGTTAGAAAATTTGGGTTTTCCTGTAACCGAATGGAGTTATCTTTTACTCCATATAACTCTTAATAAATTACCTTCGGATCTTAAGAGCAGGTTCGAACATAAATACGGCGGAAATAATAGTGCGATGCCAACATTTACTCAGTTGTTGGATTTTTTACAAAACGAATGTAGATTAATAGACACGTCATCCCCGGACAGATCGGCTAATGGAGGCTATCACCATAGTAACTATTCGAATAAGAGTAAATATCTCGGTCGCGTTGTTCATGTAACGGAAAATAAAAATAAAACTTTAAATCGGAATAGTTGTTTGTACTGTAATATGACTAATCATACTACATCGGATTGTTTTAAATTTGTAAGACTTAACCCTCACCAGCGTCGGGATTGGATAATGAATGGTGGGTTCTGTTTTAAGTGTTTCGGTCGGCACACGGCGGCTTCGTGCACTGCACGCGTGCCGTGTGATCAGTGTGGTAATGTCGGACATCACAAATTAATATGTACGGTAATGACACGTAAGGAGAAGGGGAGCCCTTCACCACCTCGAAATGCGATGGTTGCGTTTCCTCGTAAAAAATTCGGTTCAAGAGACGACAGATCATCTGCGAGCAACGCTAGTAGGAGCCCGTCTGCTCCAGATAAGAAATCGGTGCATCAATCGAGATACAGGCAGTTCAAGGCCAGGTCCCCTTCACCGGGGGAACGCGTGCGCTCGGAGCGCTCAGGATCGCGTCGACCTCGGCGCGCGCAGGATGTGCAGCGTGACACGGCGGCAAGCAGCACGGGCACGCACCGTGGCGATCACGCATAGCAATTAATGACCAATAATGCAGTTTCGGTTTCGGATAGTTCGGTCGGCTCGCGTGATTACATTTCGGCACCACAATTATCGGACAACGTCATGTTACCTACGGTTATCGTTGAGGTAAAAACGATTCATAATCATTTTATAAAAACGCGAGCACTTTTAGATCTCGGATCTCAGATAACGTTAATAAAAAGTGATTTTGTCACTCGGTTAGGCTTGAAGCGGCACTACTCTCGCGTACCTTTAGTAGGTATTGGTGGTTTGAAGACTGAAGATAGTCAGTCAGTTGTTTTGATACATTTCAAACCTAGAAATTCGGATAACGTTTTAATTTCGGCTTCGGCGGCGGTTTTAAAGAAACCAACTACTTATTTAGCTCGGAGACTTAATGTTAGTTATAAAAATTTAACTATTTCGGATAGCGGTTATTCTTACATGCAGGAAGTAGATATCATATTCGGTTGTGATATATTAGGTAAAATTTTGAACGGTGGTAAAATTAATTTAGGTAAAAACGGTCCTTATGCATTAGGTACTATTTTTGATTTTGCGGTTTTCGGTTCGGTACAGTCAGAAGATAATTCGAATATTTTTGTCGGCAACGCTCTGCTAGAAGCGGTTGAAAGATTTTGGCGTTGTGAAGAGCCACCTCGGATTAAAATTAAAAATCCATTAGATATCGAATGTGAAAGTTTGTTTTCATCGACGACTTCCCGCGGACCGGACGGTAAATACATTGTGCGTCTTCCACTCTTGCCGGTGAGTGAAAGACAATTTTTAGGCGAATCTAGAGGCAAAGCTTTACAACAGTTTTTCTCGCTAGAACGGAGAATGGAACGGAATCCAGAATATCGCGAAAAATACGTTCAATTTATGAAAGAGTATTTAGAACTCGGACATATGAAAGTGTCGAGTTTTGATTATACGTCGGGTTTAGAGCATTACTTTATTAGTCATCATGGGGTGTTTAAAAAATCGGGAGATGTAAATAAAATACGGGTTGTTTTTAACGGTAGCGAGAAAACAAATTCGGGCGTTTCGTTAAACGATTGTTTATATTGCGGTGAACGGCTTCAAAGTGATATTACAGATATTATTATGAATTTTCGGTGGCATCGAATAGTTTTTACTACAGATGTAAAAATGATGTTTCGGCAAACATGGGTACATCCCGATGATCGTCGGTACCAATTAATTTTCTGGCGATTTTCGCCTTCGGATCCATTAATGGTTTATGAGCTAACGACGAACACATACGGACTTAAATCCAGTCCTTTCATAGCAATACGGTGTTTGCATCAGTTAGCATATGATGCTTCGGTAAAAATAAATTCGGAAACATTTAATGACACGAATGATAACAAAGCGGTTCAGTTTAAAGACATGCCGCGTTCGGCACAACTACTCATAAAAAATAGCTATGTTGATGATTTGAACGGCGGAGACGATTCCTTAGAGAAGGCTCGTCAACTTAGAGACGAGTTGATCTCGCTCATGAATTCGGCGGGTTATCAGTTGAGAAAGTGGTCTAGTAACTTACCACAACTGCTGGAAGGTTTACCGGCAGAACATTTAGAGTCTCCTCGATACTTTGACGGTTTTGACAGTTGCGGTCTCATTAAAGTTTTGGGTATACAGTGGAATCCATCTTCAGACACTTTCACCTACACGGTTAATTTACCTTCGGACGATAAAGTTACTCGACGTAGTATTTTGTCATTGATTGCACGTTTATATGATCCACTTGGATGGATTAGTCCTGTCATATTTAAAATGAAACTTTTGTTACAGTCATTGCTAGGTGGTAGTGATGACTCTCGAAAGGTGGACTGGGATAGCCCAGCCCCTACAGACATCATCGGTCAATGGAAAGATTTAGTCTCGGATTTACCATTCTTACAACAGGTTTCTATACCTCGTTGCTTAAAGCCGTACGGTGACGCCCGGTACAGTTTGCACGGTTTCAGTGACGGGTCGTTATCAGGCTACGCGGCGGCGGTCTACTTACGCGCGGAACGATCGGACGGGTCGGCTGTCGTGCGTCTACTTATTGCGAAGTCTCGAGTAGCCCCACTGAAGACGAAGTACACGATACCGAAATTGGAATTATGCGGTGCGGTTTTATTAACTACGCTCCTAAATCATGTTGTTACTGCGATGGAAATTAACATTGAATTTAACGAAATCGTAGCCTGGTGTGATAGTACGATAGTCTTAGCATGGTTGCGGACACCGGTGCACAAGTTGCAAATTTTTGAAGGAAATCGGATTTCGCAAATAAATTCATCTAAAGTGAATATTACTTGGCGGCACGTTCCCAGTGAAATGAACTGCGCGGACGTCGCGTCTCGCGGTTCCACGGCGGCGGTATTGTTGCAGCATGACTTGTGGTGGGATCCACAGTGGTTATGTCAACCTGCAAGAACTTGGCCAAAAAATTATTTAGAATTTCCCTCAGATTTATTACCTGGGTTACGCGTCAAACCTAAAATAATTAATAACGGAATTTTAGATACGGACTTTGACCTTATAAATCGGTTTAGCTCATTTGATAAATTAATTAATGTCACTGCTTATTTACTTCGTTTTATGCATAATTGTCAAAATAAGCTTTCCCGCGTATACGGTAATATTACAGTGTCGGAAAGAAGAAATGCAGTCCTTTATTTAATAAGACTAGTGCAGTCAGCTTATTTCGGTGAGGAAATTTCGGATTTAAAATCGGATAAGGCTATTAAAAGTTATTTACGGCGCCTAAGTTTGTTTATAGATAAAAATAATATAGTTCGTGTCGGCGGTAGAATTAGAGCCTCGGATTTATCTTACGATGCTAGGCATCCTATATTGTTGCCAGCGAAGGGTAACTTTACTGAACTATTGGTTCAACATTATCATAAGGTTTATTGTCACGTTGGAGCGAATACTTTATCGGCTATTTTGTCTAGGAGTTATTGGATAATTTCGGCGCGACGTGTCACTCGACATATTACGTTCAAATGCATTCAGTGTTATCGGACTCGGGCGAAACCGACACAACCTTACATGGCAGATTTGCCGTCGGATCGCATTAAAGGTGTACGACCTTTTGTCGGCGTTGGTACAGATTTTGCTGGTCCATTTTTCATAAAATCTAGTACAATAAGAAATGCAAAAATTCAAAAATGTTATTTATGTGTGTTTGTTTGCTTATCGTCTAAAGCAGTACACTTAGAGGTAGTTTCGGATCTTTCGGTTGAATCTTTTGTAGCAGCCTTTACTCGGTTTGTTTCGAGAAGAGGACTTCCTTCTTTGGTACGGTCGGATTGCGGTACGAATTATACGGGTACCGATAAATATTTAAAGGAGTTATATATTTTTCTGCGCAATAATCATTCGCAGTTAGAACGCGACTTAACCAAAGAGAATATAACATGGTTATTCAACCCACCAGCGAGTCCTAATCACGGCGGACTCTTTGAAGCGGCTGTCAAGTCTGCTAAAACTCACGCTAGACGCGTTCTCGGTGACTCTCGGCTTACGTTTGAGGAACTTACGACGTTCTTCGTAAAAGTTGAGGCTATCATGAACTCTCGGCCGTTATGCCCTCTTAGTACGGATCCTACAGACTTAGAAGTCTTAACTCCAGGGCACTTCTTAATAGGACAACCACTGGTAGCGCTTCCAGAGTATCCATATACGGAGGTTAATATAACTCGTTTATCTCGTTATCAATTAATTCAAAAGATGTCCCAGCATTTTTGGTCTCGTTGGAGAAGTGAATATCTCCATACCTTACAACAACGGTATAAATGGACTACGATTTCGGAACCGCCTAGATTAGATGATCTAGTTTTGATTAAAGATGACAATTTAGCTCCACTTCATTGGAAACGCGGTCGGTTAGTAAAATTACTACCCGGTAAAGACGGAATTGTAAGAGTCGCGGAAGTAAAGACTCAGGGCGGCATTTTGACTAGGCCTATTTCGAAATTATGTCGGTTACCTTTGGTGAGTGTAAGCAAGGAGAGCCTTGCTTAGGCGGCGGGATGTTCGGGCAATTTTTTCCGCTGAGGGTAATCGGGGCTTACTGCACCTGAGGCGGTGCGGGTAGGTGGCACAATAAATGTCACAGTTAGAACAAAGAGATCGGTCGGCCGCGCCACACACGCGAACTCGGTACTCGTGGTCATTCAATTGGTTTTATTATACTTCGGCCGGAGCGACGTGGACACCACATCCTATAAAGAAGCCTCCCAGTGTAAGGTCAGTATCCCTTGATTATTCGGGGTGGAGAAATTGCCGGTTGTCTGCCTATCCTAATTACGCTCACCAACTGTGGCTATCGAAGGGCACGCAGTAGGCGCGAACAATATGCATATTTTGTATATTATATGCGATATACAAAATTCATTAATTTATTTTATTTGGGAAACATAGCATTAATTTAGTACAATAGAATGAATGTTACACAAATATTAACACGCATGCCAAATGAAGGAAGTAAAAAAGGAATGAAAAGTTCATTAAAAGTAAAAGTAAAATTTAAAAAAACAAAACAAGATTTAACAAAATAAACTACATTATATATTTTTAATTACGATATATCGCCCTAATCAAAGAACAAAGTCACGTTTCCTATGCATAATCGTATGTATGATGTGTTTCTTCTTCGGATAGAGCGATATATGTTTTGAATCCATTATTGAACAGGTCAAGGTGTTTTCTATTATTATTCTGACAAAATCTGTACAATATTCCTTTTTTATACAAAGTATCAGAATACGTCATACGTTCCTTAAATGCAATAAATCATATAGTGCATTCATTAGATTTATTGTCATCGAATATGGTAGATTCATGGTACAGTTACAGACAATTAATGGTTCTGATCATTGAAACATGGCATATATGGTGTATAACACGAGCGCTAGCGGTTAAGTTTAAGTACTAATAATTTAAAAATATATAAATATATAGGCAAATATACAGTCGTCCCTCAATAAAGTTAGTTACTTAATACTTGCGTGACAGATAACTGGTTAAAATATACAATATAATTTTAAATATTGTTTAAATATAATACATAAATATATACAGGCTCAAAGACCAAACAATTTTTTGTAGAAAATGATAGATAGCTCTCTGCGGGAATCGAGCCCGCAAATACTAGAGTTTAATGCACCCTGCTTTGGGTAAAATGGGCCATAGGTCAGTCAATATTCGTGTAATTTAAATAAATGTAAAAAATCATTTAATAATCTTTTACAATTTAAATCTTCACCAATATCGTCGCTCAATTATATCAATAATTACTTTGTTAAAATTGGTAGTGATTTAGCTAAGCGCATATTATCTAGACTACAAAAAGATGAAGTAGAGCTAACTCGTCCACAATTTTTTCCTCATAGTGAAGTTCCTCTAAATTCATTTGCATTACTGCCGACGGACGAAGCCGAAATTAAAGACATTATATTAAACCTAAAATCCACAAGTTCTGGTTGTGATGGTATTCCAGCATCAATTATAAAAAAGGGAGCAAATATATTTAGCCTACCAATAATGAACATATTTAATAAATGTATTGAAGAAGGTGTTTTTCCAGATATACTGAAAAAATCTATAGTTATTCCGATTCATAAATCTGGGGACGTGAATAAGGTATCGAATTACAGACCAATTTCTCTATTACCAGTCTTCTCCAAGATATTAGAGAAATTAATTAATGTCAGATTAAAATGCTACTTAGAATCGAATAACCTTCTTTCGCAAAATCAGTTTGGTTTTAGAGAAAATAAATCTACATCAGACGCAACTTTGGAATTGACATCATATGTAGCAAGAAATTTAGATAAAGGTCAGAAAACAGTAGGAATTTATTTAGATTTGGCTAAAGCTTTCGATACTGTATCTATCCCTATATTGGTAAAAAAACTTGAGCTCGTTGGAATTCGCGGTCTTCCACTCCAGTTATTAATAAGCTATTTGTCAAATAGGCAACAGTGTGTAAAAATCGATAGTTATATTAGCCAGCCAGAACAAATTATGTTTGGAGTTCCACAAGGCAGTATACTTGGCCCAACATTATTCTTGATATACGTCAATGGTTTATGTAATATGAAACTTCCAAAGGGAAAAGTTATTACCTTCGCTGATGATACTGTCTTATTATTTAGTGGGAAATCTTGGGAAGAAGTAAATGAACTGGCCAATATAGGACTAGAAACAGTAAGGTCTTGGTTGGATGTTAATCTACTCACGCTAAATTTAGAAAAAACATGTTACATGACTTTTAGTATACGTAATAAAACCCAACCACTAAAAGATGCTATAAAAATAAAAACCAAGCTATATAATGATTCATCAGTCAGCACTTGCTACCATCTCAAACATGTAAACTCAGTAATTTACCTCGGTATAATAATAGATCAGAACCTAAATTGGAAGGAACATATTATCAAACTAAGCAATCGGGTAAGAAAACTTATCTACATATTTAAAATACTTAGAAACATTTGTACGTATCAGTTTTTATTTAATATATATTTTGCAATATGCCAGTCCATAATTATCTATAATATAAAAGTTTGGGGAGGAACTTCTAAAAATACTTTGTTAATTATCGAAAGAGCTCAGCGTGCAATACTTAAAGTAATGAAATTTAAAAACTATACTTATCCAACTAATCTAGTGTATTCTGAGTCACAGGTGCTATCCGTTCGGAAGTTATTTATTAAACATATATTAATGATGCAACATAAGAAAGCACCAGACCACACGAATAGACGCAGAGAAGATCTAATTTATCATATCCCTAGACTTAATACTGTTTTCGCACAAAAATTCATGCATTTTCTTGCTCCAAAAATTTATAATACAATACATAAAAATTTTAAATTAACAAAGCACTCAAGTTGTAGATTTAAAAAATATATAACTAACTATTTAATTTCATTGACTTACAATCAAACTGAAGACCTCCTAAAGATAACAATATAAAACCCAAACAGCACACCAATAAATACAGCCGCACACTCATGTCACACTTTGACTCATATCACACAGATGACTACTCTCACTAAATACTCCTATATAACATAAGTATAAAATGTAAAGATAATATTAAACAAAGTATTTTATTATATATGTTTTAATTATGTATCTATATTATATGTATATATAAAAATAAAGTAACTATATATACTTAAATTTTTACTTATTATTTTGTCATACTAATTCTATTTCATTTCTAATTTGCCAACTAGTTTTTAGTTTATTTCATAGTACCTAAAATTGTTAATTTAAAAATAGAATAAAGTTAAACATTGCTCTAAATTTTTCACCAGTATTGTAAGTATAAATGGAATGTGGGTAGAATAATGATATATCATTCATACTTACTGATCAGTATCTCACGATCAAGATTTTTATCTACCCACATTTCATCAACAATTTATTGCATTTTTAAATTTTGCTTCACTGTGGCTCGAGGATGGCTGACCTACTGTGATACAGTTGTTACTAGTACAGAGGTCAGCGTGTTTCTACATACGATAACAAATGCAAATGTAAACTGAATTCTGTCATACTTTTGAATTATGTTTGTATGTATTAGATATCTTTTAGTAGTAAATAAATAAATAAATAAATAAATAAATAAAAATAAAAATATGTATGAAATACCAATATTATAAATAAATACCAATATTATATTCTATCTGTATGTTTTATGCAATTAATGCTTAGATACAGACTGATATATAAGAAGAAAAAGGCCCAGTTTTTCATTAAGAAACGGGATAGAATATTGACAGAAACATTCTCGTTATTCCTCCAGAAACAGGAAACACCCCATTAAGTAATACAGAGTATTTTAAAATGCAAACAAAATCTCCGGTACTAATAGTTTCTTTTCGTCATTATATCAAGACAATAATTGACAATATCGTTTCAATATAATAGGAGAGCATTTCATCAACAACTCATCTAAAAAGTGTGATGATTATTTTAAATTACCTTTATAGGAAATTTTTATATATTGAAACCCGTGACTTGCAGTACCTCCGTAAATTTGAAAAGATATATGTATACCCGCGACCTCTTATGCCTATGACTGCACTGATTATATTACACAAACTGTGATATGAGTAATTTTGTTTGCAAAGCGTAAATGAATGGAAAAATATACGTTTTCAGCTTGGGAGCAACTGATCTTGTGTACGAGTGGTTTATTTTTAACTGGCTTGTTTTGTAGAATATGAGTATATTCTACAAAACAAGCCTCCTCTCTACTTAGAAAGTAAGTCTCTCACTCTAGATAGATAGTTTGGTACTTAAACCGATCTCAAAAGCGAATTGATAGATTACACATTTCCCAAGAATTCTCTTAATATAAGCAAGTTCCCGCACTAATTTTTTCCGGTCCCGAAATTAGTATATAATGTATCGAACAAGTATAATTTGTTTAAAATTAAATAGTCGTATCTGCCCGGGGCTCAAATAGAGGATATAATGTATCAAATTGGTCATATCAGTCAGGTATACTATTCGGCTATTGTCCTATGAAAAAATAATCATATTTGCTTAAAGTACATAGTTATTATTATACACATTGAAAATACATTATAAATGTTGAATGATTTATAGAAGCAGGCGTTACTTTGCGGAATTCAATATTACAAGCAATATAACAGAACTAACTACTTTGCTATAATCCGCACGGGTTAAGTGAATGCATGCAAAGCCAATGTGTATGAAGCAGGCAAAATCTACGCACCTTATACATGCAGGACCAGCCACCACATGCACCCCAAGGTGCAATTCACCAGCAACAACGCACACAAAAGCAGCACACACACCCACCACCACAATCTCGACGATCGTTTCGCCCCGAAACCGAAGCATCATCAGGAGGATAGGCTCCACGACGATTGCAGTACGATTTTTGTCGTGGAGCCTATCCTCCTGATGATGCTTCGGTTTCGGGGCGAAACGATCGTCGAGATTGTGGTGGTGGGTGTGTGTGCTGCTTTTGTGTGCGTTGTTGCTGGTGAATTGCACCTTGGGGTGCATGTGGTGGCTGGTCCTGCATGTATAAGGTGCGTAGATTTTGCCTGCTTCATACACATTGGCTTTGCATGCATTCACTTAATCCGTGCGGATTATAGCAAAGTAGTTAGTTCTGTTTTATTGCTTATAAATGTTGAACCTTTTAGTTTAGCTATTCGTCCATAGATGGCGCTGTTCAACACTAGTTGTGCATTAGTTGAATAGTCTAGTACAATTTCAATAGATGGCGCTACAGACAAGTAGATACATTTTATATATCTTAAGATTATATTATTATCATGCTATATAAAGGTCACCTAAGAACTATAATAACGTGGTATACGATTGTTTTTTTTTAAGTAAACTATACTTATTTAACCCTTTTATATCTTTTCACGATCGTTACTAATAAAAAACGTAACAAGCAATTTTACCCAAGGGTGTCGCAATTTGTCAAGCCATTTGCTGTGACACATTTAGCTCTGTTGTTTGCATGATCGTAAAGCGTCCACACCCTAACCCCGTATAACCCACAACCTCAACCACCACTATCCTAAGACCTGCTGTTTTCTTTACAAATTCAACAAAACCTGTAACTGAGTAGAGCTCGACGTAAAATAGGCAAGTAAATGTCGTACGCCCACAAGCAGACAATCATTATCACGTCACTTTAGCAATTGAATCGTAACAATAAAAAGGTTGGCTAGTTCTCCGCGGTCACCGTAACGTTGAACTACCCTCTTTAATTTAATCAAATTTGTTATATCGAGAAAAGTTATATAAAACACTTACAGTACTTGAAATCTTTTTGAGGGTAGTCTATTTACAATATACTAGAAAAATTATTAGCTTCGTAACAATGATGTATTCCTAAAAAAATGTATGAAGATTGAAATGAATTTGAAGTTAAAAACAATCTTACTGTTCGTTAAAAGATTTTTTACCCTACAATTGATAAAAAGAAGAAACATGTACAATTTGAAAAGGAGAAGAGAATCCGTTGCATCGGTTTACAGGAAAACAACAAAATTTCTATCCTCGAACACTGCGAATATATTAAAAAAGATGCCAAATAACAAAAAGTATAATCTTTTGGCAAGAATAATTAAAGATCATCAGAGCAATAGTGAAAAGTTTGATAAAGACAATGAAGTAGATGATTTACAGAGCAATGATTTAGGTGAGAGAGATTTGGATTACTACTTAGGAGTTAGAGAAAAGGAGACTTGTTGGAGAGATCTAGCTGGGAGAGAACAAATAAGGAAAGACTATCTCCTATACCATTGCGGAGTTAGTGAAGAAGATTACGAAAACCTTTACAAGAAAACTATAGTCCCTAGGCCTTCCTATACAGTCCAGCCGAGGCTGAAACAAGTGCCTTTTAAAATTCATAAGAAACATAAGAAAATTAACAGTTTTAAAGAAGAAGTTACTGAATCGTGGGTGGAGAAGAGGGGTATTTTTAAACTGTTCGGAAACAGACGTGACAGTGAAACAACAAGTGATAGTTATAGTGAATGTGATTCAAATGAAGATGGCAATTTTGGTGATATAATTAATATAGATGAAGAGGGCAATGAAAAAGATGATATTTGGAACTTGACTGAGGATTTTAATGGCCTGTGTAACATTGACGCCTTAAATAAACTAATGGTAAAATATAAATGATTTAATGGCAAGATATGTTAAAATAAAGTAAAACTAGACATTTTATATATTTTTTTAGTGTCATCTTATTTAAAAATCAGGAGGCATTTTTTTAGAAGCAAACTAGTTATCTGGCTATGCGTTGCTGTGGTTCGTATGTTTTCGATTTCCCCTCGAAGCAGAACTCAACAGTTTAAAAAAATGCTCTGATCCCCACTAAACTTTACAGGACCATCCACTGGTTCATTCCAATGGTTGTCTGAAAATTTCATTACCGTTTCGGAGTCAACACAGACATACAGATAAACATGTATTTTTATATATTAGTTTCAATACGTAATTTCACAGCCGTTGATAAAAATATTATATGGTGGTATTATATGTGTAATTAGACAAAGATGAACTATAGAAGTTTTATCGCATTATGTATTGTGCCATTGTCACTTGCAGTTCTGCCTATGGCTACTTTAGTATTAATACTCTATGGCTCGTCTATTCTGAGGGAATATCAAACTGTTTTTAAAACTCACAACTATTGGAATTGGTACTTTCGCAACTTTAACTTCATGTTAAAGGAAACGTTTCTGTTGTGATATTAAATTCAATATCTGCTTCATTCGTATCTTAATTTTACAATTTTATGCTTGCAGGGCGTCAGGATAAAGGAGGTGTCAGAAGGCAGGCCGTGCGATAACTGCCCAGAGCTCTGCCCCGGTTTTATTTCACACCCTTGGAGGTAGGTCATCACTAAAATACATATAATATATTATGTTAGTAAATCTTTTGCTTAGTGCGTTTTTTAAAGGTGCTTTAACTGACTTTCTTTTAAGTTTGCAGTTAATATATCGCTTAGGTACTCATATAAATGAAGTTCATTAATTATAACAGAATTTGATGTATATAATAGACATATGAGAGTCCATAAAAAGCTTGTGATACCTGCGTCGCGACTAAGCTGAGTTAGCGATTCATTTGTTCGTCTCGGTATTCGCTTCTGCAATCCATACTAGACTAGTCTACAGAAAGGTTTAAACTTAGTGTAAGAAATATGCTTATACGTGAAGCATATTACAAAATTGAAGATTATTTGGATGATAAAGATGCCTGGATTTGAAAATCCTTTCAGCTTCATACAAGACAGCGGTTTAATAATGTATTATTGAAAAGATTGACCGCCGAGTTTCTTGCTGGTTCTTCTCGGTAAGAGTAACATTCAGAACCAGTTGCAGCTTCATTAATCATATTGATACTTGACGATTCATAAGTAATAGAAATGGTTTATTTGATAAAAGATTATTTTGATTTTATTTCATTGACTGGCCCGTTGGCGCAGTGGGTAGGTACGGGTCACGGGTTCGATTCCCACCGAGAGCCAACATTTTCTATAAACAAATTATTGGTTCTTCGAGCCTGGGTGTGTATTTGTATTTAAGTATATGTTACATATATATGTAGTACATCTACCAGTTGTCCGTCACCCATGACACAAGTATTCAGTTACTTACTTTGGGACGGACGACCCTGTGTGTAAATGTCCCATATATTTATTTATTTATTATTTAGACTGTCTCTCTTTGAAGTTCCCAGCCTACCGAAATTCAATTTCGGGATATTTAATCCATGATAAACGTGTTCGTCACTAAAACCTATTTATGACGAATTATTTCTATAAACCAATGATTCAAAACATTACGCCTAATCACTTTATCTGTTCCTTGATGTTCGTTTAATCTAGCAAACTTGTATTTTAATAAATTCGTGACAATTATCTAATCATAGGACATTTCCTACAAGTCTTCCTGTTAATTTAGCAATAATTAATCAAGACAACTAAAATGATTAATTACGGGATTGTTTGTTAATGATTAGTTAGTTGCTTAAGTGCGGGACGAAATTTGTTTAGATTGATGTATTTATAAAAATCTAATGATAAAATTGTTAAATAGAAAATATATATAATGAAATATGTTAAGTGGACTAACCCCGCTGTGTGGTATCCGGCTGAGTAGAATAGACCAAACTCATTTCTTATCAAGTGGTCGTAAAAAGCGGCTAAGGTAAGTTGACGTCAGACAGGCGGCCGGTCGTAAAATACGTAGCCGAATCATGATTCGGCTACGTACATGTTTTTAGCATGTTGTGCCGACCCTACTTAGAATGGGATAAGGGCAGAAGAATGATGTTTAGAGGACTATCTGTTGTTTCATATCTGATACATACAGGATTCGTGAAAACACATGCACAAACCTCCACCAACGCCACCACAATACGCAAGCACTACACACGTTCACTATACGTGAACGTGTGTAGTGCGACACGAACTCAACAATCGTTTCGCCCAACCGAAGCATCATCAGGAGATAGACTCCACGAAAAAATCGCAAAGGCTTTATTTGCTTTGTTTTCCTTTGAAACGATTGTTGTAAACGATAATGAACGTGTGTAGCGCTTGTGTATTGCGGTGGCGGTGGTGGAGGTTTGTGCATGTGTTTTCACGAATCCTGCATCTTTCAGGTATGAAAACGAATAGTGCATTCTATATTTAGCATTTTATATATTTTTCCTATTTACTTTATCGCGGATTATAGCAACATAATTTTATTAATACTTTTCAATGGTAAAAAGGTTTTTTTTATTTTTTTATTAGGTACCTATACATGCCAATACATTTGGTATTGCCTATTTAATCTCTAAATATTGCGAAGTATGGAGTTGAACCAACATGAAGAAAGTTATTTATCGGTTGATAATAGGTATTACTTTTACAAGGTGGAAATGTTGCGATCCGGTATTTTTTTGTTGGTACTATATCGAACCGCTACCATTCAAAGGAAAAAGGCAGGAGAATGATGACAACATAAATACACCCAGACTTGAACCTTCTCGCCCTCAACGGGCATCGAACCCGCGACCAGTCGAGCTTAAGGCAGGGTCACAGCGTCTACGTCAACGGACCAGTCCAGGCATAGATCCCTACATTTGTTTCAATTCATAAATAAATAAATATATGGGACACTTCACACACGGTCGTCCATCCCCAAAGTAAGTAACTTAATACTTGTGTTATGGGTGACGGACAACTGGTAAATATACTGCATATATAATTTTAAATACTTTTAATATAAATATACACCCAGGCTCGAAGGACGAGCAAATTGTTTATAGAAAATGTTGGCCCTTGACGGGAATCGAACCAGCGACCCGCGGAGCTGAAGGTAGGGTCACTACCCACTTCGCCAAAGCGCCAGTACAATTAAATACAAGTTAAAATACAACATAGATAATGATATTAAAATACTACAAAACCGATTTATGCGGATAGCCACTGGTTGTCCGTGGTTCATGCGGAACGTTGACCTCCATAGAGATCTCGATGGTAGGGAACCATTACTCACCTCTTTAAACGTTTTTCGAAATCTTACTTCGAGAAATCTGAGGTACACCCGAACCCCCTGATTTCAGTTGCTTCTACCTACATCCCAGTTAGGTCCGACCATCGAAAATACAGGCGACCAAAAAGCGTATGACCCCGACGATCAAATAACGATCGCCAACACAGAAACACGTAATACACTCACACAGCGTCTTCGCCGGCGAAGACGAGGTCCCAGTTTTCTGACGTCGGTCGGTCGTGGCTTCTCGCCACACTTCCGAAGCCGCAATGACTAATCTAAGTCATACCATGAACCCCCCACTACACGTCGCCCTGAGCCGTGGTCCGGCCTCACAAGAAGCACCCTTAGGACGACGTTCCCCGACTTAAGTAGAGCTTCTGCGCTCTACTCCCTGCATTTCGCAACTTCGACGATGCTTCTGCGCTCGCCCGTCCTGCCCAGTGACGCTGTAAAAGCCATTAGGGCTAACAGCATACAGTCAGTTCGAAAAAAAAAATACATTTGTTTCAATTCATAAATAAATAAATATACGGGACACTTCACACACGGTCGTCCATCCCCAAAGTAAGTAACTTAATACTTGTGTTATGGGTGACGGACAACTGGTAAATATACTGCATATATAATTTTAAATACTTTTAATATAAATATACACCCAGGCTCGAAGGACCAGCAAATTGTTTATAGAAAATGTTGGCCCTTGGCGGGAATCGAACCAGCGACTCGCGGAGCTGAAGGTAGGGTCACTACCCACAAAAAATACAAGTAAAATAAATACAGCATAGATAATGATGCCTTCGACTCTTAAGTACATATACAAATGGCCGAAAACAAAGTAATCACTGCGCGTTATCGGCCAGACGAGCGGCCGTCTCCATCCGGGTCAAAGATAACTTATCGACATCACGCTTTCATTCATTTCTCGAACTTGACAATAATTGGACGTGCGATATTGAGAGGGAAAAAAATTGCAGCCTTGATCGGGAGGTCGCGTGCGCATCGACTCGAATCGCTTGTTAATTTGTTAAGCATCAAGCAACACTGTCAACCGAGCGTTGAACGCGGACAGACTTGTCAGCGACATGTGTTTATCCTTAAAACAATTGGAATGGGCAGAAATATACAGACGCGTCATCAAGAACGAAAAAGAAGACGTGCAGGAGAGAAAGATACAGAAGTTCCCGTCAAGAGAAAGAAATCATGCGGTCCGCAGGAAGCATAGCAATAACAATTTTCGATCACACGCCAATTGCGCGACTTGTGCCAAGGTAGCGAAGGATGAGAGATGAGTTAATATTTTAACAACAGTGTAGTGAAGTGATGACCAAAACTATAAACACGGAATAAAACTGTGACTGCTCAATTTACTGACTGCCAAACTGTGATTATACGTCAGTTACGATAAGTTAATTTAAATGTTATAATAGATTTTAAATAAATAAACTTATATTCAAATGTTTCGATGTTTCCTTGCTAACTAGTTTCTAATTACAAAAAATTACTAAAACATTAACATAAATGTTTTTAAAACTAAACCATTAATAAGAATTCTTTTTAACCATAAAACTCCTAAAAATTTTAAATATTGACTAATATATTTTACTTTATTGTAATTTTATGAAGTCAATAATAAATTCAAATTCAAATTCAAATTCAAAATATTCTTTATTCAAGTAAACTTGTAAACAAGTGCTTTTGAATCGTCAACTTTACTGCTGGTTCGGAAAGCCGTCCTACCGAGAAGAGCCAGCAAGAAACTCGGTGGAGCTCTTTTAAAAAAGAAGATTCTTAATACTAATTACATTTTGTCATAGCTATCCTGCACGAGGTCAAAGAGCAGCTATATCCACGCATTCTTATCATCAATGTAAGCCTCCACGGTATAATAGGCTTTCTGTATCAGCCTCTTTTTAACAGTATTTTTAAATTGCTGTAATGGCAAAGTTAAAATTGATTGTGTTATAGAATCTTATACCCAAACCCACAAACGACTTACGTACTCTTACAAGGCGCAAAGCAGGAGCCGCAAGCTTATGTCGGTTCCTACTTTGTCTATTATATACATCGCCAATCTTTTTATAATTATGTATATTTTTATGCACAAAAATCAAATTGCTAAAAATATACTGTGAAGCTAACGTAAGAATACCTGTTTCCTTAAACTTCTCTCGCAGGGACTCACGCGAATTCAAATTATAAATGCCACGTATGGCTCTTTTTTGCATAAAATATATGTATATAAAAAAAGAGATTATATTCTTTATTTAGGTTTTGTTAGTAATTTACTTCTTTTTAGAATATGATTTGAATTGTTAGAAAAAATGTGTTCATCAGGTTAACGACCCTATTAGCCTAGCTATTTAGCAGATACTTACATAACTACCCATACTTGGAACATAATATGCTTGTGTGAATGCATAAATTAATGAGAACAATTAATATTAATTACTTGAACACAGTGACGTGTTCTAGATAAGATATTTGGAGCAGTAATATTAAATGAAAATCGGGACGATATCCCGATTTTATGCTTGGATTTTCTTACCTATTGTAAAATAGGTAATTATTAATGTCTTCTATACAAATGTATTAAAGTTTTTAGGATATCAATAGATTGGCCTTTTTTGCTAATATTATTATTTCATTATGATCTGTAGGATGCAAAATTGCTGACTTAATTATATTAATCGATTGCCTCGATTTAAGCACGTTAGTGTATCGGGTGATATACTATGGTACAATTATGCATTCAGAAAAATGCTAGGTCGACGGCTTTGACGGCGTAAATTATTTGTTAAACGTTTATTAATATAGGACGGACTTTGACTACATTGTCGGTAAGTCAATTAAGGAGGCTTTATTTACGATATAATATATCCATGCAAGCTTTGATAGCTCAGTGGTGAGACCGTAGGACTCTCTAGAGACGAACATGGGTTCTAACCCACGGACAGGCACCAATGAGTTTTCTATAAACCTTATGTGTCTAAGTGATATTTGCAATTTATCACACGCCTTTCGGTGAAGGAAAACATCGTGAGGAAACCTGCATATCCTAGAGAATTCTAGGGATATGTGAGACCTACTAATACGCAATGGAGCAGCGTGGTAGATCTTAGCTCCAATCCTTCTCTGCGAAAAACAGAGAGAGGAGACCTATTCCCAACAGTGGGATATTAACAGGCCATTACTTTTACTTTACTTTAATCCATACTCTTTGTCTTCTTATATAATCTTCGTTTTCCTTTTCTGAAGTAGCATCACTTTAAACATCTCTAATCTATTGTGACCGTCACTGTTAACAGTTCACTGACAATGTGGGTGTCCTCCAAGAATTGCAGGATATTTTTGGCCGCGCGATCTTTCACCTCCTCTGGGCATAAATAGCGCAACCTACAAGAGTGTCGCTTATGAATCAGCGCAGACATTCACAAAGGACACTCCGCCCTGGCAGAGTAGTACGAACCAGTGTTTGAGTATTAAAGTATATTACAAACGCGAAAGTCTGTCCGTCTTATACGCTTTCAGGTACGCTGTAACAATATTCATGAAAATCGAAACTTATATACCGAACTAACATCTATATATACATACTTATTGTAAAACAAAGTTCAATACACAATTAAAATTGTTATGTTCAATTTTTTTTCGATTAATTACACTGATTTCCACACGTCTGAAACCGCAAATACAGCTAGTGTAGAATAAAAAAACTACTATTTTTCTTTGACAATATGAAGAAACACATTAGTGAATTATTGAAGGTATTTTAAATTTTATGTTACGGAAACGAAGTCACTATCATGTCATCATTCTCCTGCCCCTATCCCACTCTAAGTGGGGTCGGCACAACATGTTACAAACATGTTGTCACATGATTTGGCTACGTATTTTACGACCGGCCGCCTGCCTGACGTCAACTTACCTTAGTCGCCTTTTACGACAGCTCGGTAAGAAATGAGGATGGTCTATTCTATGCAGCCGGATACCACACGGTACCTACCTTAGTCGCCTCTTACGACACCTCGGTAAGAACTGAGGGTGGTCTATTCTATGCAGCCGGATACCACACGGCACATACCTTAGTCGCCTCTTACGACACCTCGGCAAGAACTGAGGGTGGTCTATTCTATGCAGCCGGATACCACACGGCACATACCTTAGTCGCCTTTTACGACAGCTCGGTAAGAAATGAGGGTGGTCTATTCTATGCAGCCGGATACCACACGGTACCTACCTTAGTCGCCTCTTACGACACCTCGGTAAGAACTGAGGGTGGTCTATTCTATGCAGCCGGATACCACACGGCACATACCTTAGTCGCCTCTTACGACACCTCGGCAAGAACTGAGGGTGGTCTATTCTATGCAGCCGGATACCACACGGCACATACCTTAGTCGCCTCTTACGACACCTCGGCAAGAACTGAGGGTGGTCTATTCTATGCAGCCGGATACCACACGGCACATACCTTAGTCGCCTCTTACGACACCTCGGTAAGAACAGAGGGTAGTCTATTCCATTCTGCCGGATACCACACGACGTGAAATCACTATCGTGTATAGTGGTTTTATTTTGTATATATTATTGTATTTTGGTAAATCAAATCAGATTACTGATAAAGAAGTCTTAAAGGTTATCAATGTAATAATTCAATTATATAACAGAGACGATATAATAAAGATACCTACTTATTTCCAAATGAATTATAAATATATTTGTATATATGATTTTTGTGTCACATAGAAACCGAAATCGACCGTTTACGTTATCTTTACCTTAGGCATTACAATTTTTATTAATTATCGAGTATATATGTATATATTTATATAAATGTATATTGCGATAAATTAATACATAAATATAGTCTATCTCGTTAAATCCGAAATTCTGGATCACTTGCAATTTGAAGTCTTCTTAGTAGTATAACTATATTTATTTATACATAAAAATTTCAGACGATATTTAGATTAATCCAGCTGATAATCCTGGATAGATTTATGCATAGCTGCTTTTAGGCTATGTATTATTGAATCTGTTTCTACGGAACAACTGTTCCTGATAAGAGACTAACCACTGAGATAACCACCAGATAAAGATAACCACCAGATAGAGATAACCACTAGATAGATATAACCACTGAGTTTCCTTCTACTTCTTCATAGGGCCTTCATGGAGCCTCCATAGAGCTCTTCTGAGCTATAATTTTTTAGATTATTTTGTTGTAATATTAGCTGAAACATTTTAAAACTTTTCCGATCGCTTATTTATTTTGTTTTATTGCTTAATTCATCATCATCATTCTCTTGCCCTTATCCCACTCGAAGTTGGGTCAGCACAACATGTTGCAAACATGCTGTCATATGATTTGGCTACGCAATTTACGACCGGCCGCCTGCCTGACGTCAACTTCCCTTAGTCGCCTTTTACGACACCTCGGTAAGAAATGAGGGTGGTCTATTCTATGCAGCCGGATACCACACGGCGTTTTATTACTTAATTGTATCTGCAAAATTGTGTAACCATTAAACATAGTGTTAGCCTGATATGTGTACATTGAAAAAAAGCAAATGAGGCTGCCGCTCTGTCTCTCTTTTTCATGTGTGATTAGTCAAAGATCACTTCGAATCTCTTATGTTCTCTCTTGTTATTTGTTGCACACTCGCATTTCTTAAAATGTACTGAACGGATTTCTGTACTGGTTTTAGTTAAACATAGTATAATTTTTGAGGACGGTTTAGATTAATAGTGCATTACATTGGAAATCTCGTGGAGTCAGGATTTACGCGGGAAAATCTCTGTCATACAAGCGATAAGTGTTTTATAACACTATGGCGTTTAATCACCAGTTAACCTTAAATAGGGACCCTATAGTGGGTAGTGACCCTGCCTTCAGAATGTCAAAACTTTACGGTGGAGGCATCTATTCTATAAAGCGGCATATTGTCACATTCTCTTATTCATAATTATTATTCTTCACATATTATTTTATTATATATATTAACTTCTCTATTCATTTTATTTTTCATTAACTTTATTTTATGTATGTTATTTAGAGAGACATATACTCATTTATATTACACCTTCGTAAAGCTTTATATCATATAAATTATACACTGTTATATTGGTATTGTATATTTTATATAATATATGTATATATACACTGATGCCATACTTTGCCATCGAGGGGTACTGCTGAAAATCAGTGCCTAGGTAGGACATACGCTGAGCTGTATCCTATTCGGTATGGTGTCACAGACAGGCACGTAACATTAGTTTAAGTATCTGTTTGTAACACCATATCTGAATAAAAGTTTGTTATTATTATTATTATTATATGAGTATTCAAGGAGCTGTGATAGCCCAGCGGCGAGACCGTGCGACTCTTTTGAGGGGAACACGAGTTCAATTCGACACCAATAAATTTTTCTATTAAAACTCATGTGTCTAATTGATAATTGCAATTTATCACACGCTTTTCGGTGAAGGAAAAACATCGTGAGGAAACCTGCATATCTCTAGAGAATTCTGGAGATATGTGTAACCTACCAATCCGCATTGGAGCAGCGTGGTAGGTCTTAGCTCCAACCCTTCCCTCCAGAAACGGAGAAAGGAGGCCTATTCCTAGCAGTGGGATTGTAACAGGCTGCTACTTTTAGTTTAAGTATTCAAGATTTGATAGTAAATTTAACTGTATTATTTGTAAATAAAGTTTAGAACCAATAAAGATAGTATTAAGATAGTAAAGGTAGTAGTATCCGGGTGTTATCGCTGACAAGAGTCAATAATGGCTGTGTAGTCGCATTGTGTGCTCGAAAATAAAACTGAGATTAGATTGTGTACATCTTGTTATCTTATAAGTATAGATGTTCTGACGGCCATCAATCTTTGGATAAGTTTGGCAGAAACTTGTTATCATATCTCTAATTATATATAAATAAAAGTTAGTATGTATCTTCTTTCGAATAACTCAGCGGATGATCTTGAAAGGTTTAGTGGCGATCGGAGGACTCTTTTTAAACTGTCGAGTTCTGTTTCGAGGGGAATTTGAAATCAGACTGAGCAACAGCAATGCGTGGCCTGACAGCTAGTAAAGTAGCAGCCTGTTATAACCCCACTGCTGGGAATAGGCCTCCTCTCTCCGTTTCTGGAGAGAAGGGATGGAGCTAAGACCTACCACGCTGCTCCAATGCGGATTGGTAGGTTACACATATCTCCAGAATTCTCTAGAGATATGCTGGTTTCCTCACAATGTTTTCCTTCACCGAAAAGCGTGCGAAAAATTGCAATTACCAATTAGACACATAAGTTTTAATAAAAATACTCATTGGTTCCGGGTTTGAACTCGTGTTCCCCTCGAAAGGGTCGCACGGTCTCACCGCTGGGCTATCACAGCTTTTAGGCTATGACAGCTAGTATGTCATAAAAAACGTCTCTTTTATATCCACTTGATGTTAAGATATGAGTTCGTATTAAATAGAACGGTTATACTTGGTTCAGATCAAAATCAAATTGAATCAGATACTAAAGTCCACGCAGGTATTACGAATGTATTAACATCAATACAACTAAAGTGATACAAAACTGTAATGTTGATCACCTACATTCTATCTATTACATCATAGTTTGCGCGAATGTTTTACACCAGATGTAAGCAACATTTTAAGACTAAAGAGCCATAAGAAACGATTTAAACGGATCGTTTTTTCTTCATTTATTTATTATTATTAACCTCCTGCCCTTATCCCATTCTGAGTGGGGTCGGCACAACATGTTACAAACATGTTGCCACATGATTTGGCTACGTATTTTACGACCTGCCGCCAGCCTGACGTCAACTTACCTTAGTCGCCTTTTACGACAGCTCGGTAAGAAATGAGGATGGTCTATTCTGTGCAGCCGGATACCACACGGCACTTACCTTAGTCGCCTCTTACGACACCTCGGTAAGGAAGGAGGGTGGTCTATTCTATGCAGCCGGATACCACACGGCACATACCTTAGTCGCCTCTTACGACACCTCGGTAAGGAAGGAGGGCGGTCTATTCTATGCAGCCGGATACCACACGGCACATACCTTAGTCGCCTCTTACGACACCTCGGTAAGGAAGGAGGCTGGTCTATTCTATGCAGCCGGATACCACACGGCACATACCTTAGTCGCCTCTTACGACACCTCGGTAAGGAAGGAGGGCGGTCTATTCTATGCAGCCGGATACCACACGGCACATACCTTAGTCGCCTCTTACGACACCTCGGTAAGGAAGGAGGGCGGTCTATTCTATGCAGCCGGATACCACACGGCTCATACCTTAGTCGCCTCTTACGACACCTCGGTAAGAAAGGAGGATGGTCTATTCTATCCTGCCGGATACCAATAAAAATACTTAATAATAAATAACTACTACTTAATGATAAACAAAAGTTACTTAACACTATAAATAACCACAGAGGTTTGTGCTTATTGCTAATGTCGCCTATATTACATCATAATATATATTACAGTATTACACAGTCGTATGTTTTTTTTATTTACTTATTTATTTTTTAAAAGAAATAGGCAAGTATCATTGTATTGTTGTGTTGTTTAACGTTGTAAGAATATATACTTTTAATTAAAATGTAATATTCTTAGTTGTTATTGTGTTAACACGATCAAGCGGTAGTTTATTATTTAAACGAGGAAAATATCCGTACATATTAATGTACCAGGTGGTATCCGGCTAAATAGAATAGACCAACCTCATTTCTTACCGAGGTATTGTAAAAGACGACTAAGGTTAAATAAATAAATAAATATATGGGACACTGACACACACGGTCGTTCGTCATGGGTGACGGATAACTGGTAAATATACTAGGTATATAATTTAAAATACATACTTAAATACAAATATACACCCAGGCTCGAAGAATCAACAAATTGTTTATAGAGAATGTTAGCTCTCGGTGGAAATAAAACTCGCGACCCACGGAGCTGAATGTAGGGTCACTACCTACTGCGCCAACGGGCCAGTCAGTCGTAAGTTGACGTCAGGCAGGCGGCCGGTCGTAAAATAACTAGCCTAATCAACTAACAACATGCTTGAAACATGTTGTGCCGATCCACTTAAAATGGGATATCGGAGAATGGTTGTTTGTTAGTTTGAAAGTCTTTAAGCACAAAATTGACGCAAACGAGGTTACGGACATGCTTATAAATATTAATACAAAATACAAAAATTGAATAGAGAGAAGCTTAAGGAAATAGGTATTTACTTTAAATAATTGTAGAATTAGGCTTTACTTTGCGTAATAATTAAATTGTTTTGCTATAATCCGCGATAAAGACGATAGAAAATATATATAATGCTAAATGTATAGTGGACTATCCGTTTTGTCATACCCGATACATGCAGGATTCTTAAAAATCGCAAAGCCTTTGGTTTAAAAAAAAAGTAAAGTAACGGCCTGTTACTATGCCCACTGCTGGGCTAAGGCCTCCTCTCTCTGTTTTCGGAGAGAGGGATTAGAGCTAAGACCTACCACGCTGCTCCAATGTGGATTGGTAGGTTACACATATCCCTGGAATTCTCTAGAGATATGCAGGTTTCCTCACGATGTTTTCCTTCACCGAAAAGCGTGTGATAAACACACATAACTTTAAATAGAAAAACTCATTGGTGCCTGCCCGGGGTTTGAACCCATGTCGTCTCTAGAGAGTCGCACGGTCTCACTACTAGGCTGTCACAGCCTTTGGTTTATTGTTTAATAGGTAATTACTGTTTTTAATTATATGAAACTGGTGAGCCGTAAGTTCACAAAAAATCATCGGTGGTTCATGAGCCACAGGTTGCTCATCCCTGTTATACACCACATCACATGTAACACGAGAGGCCTGATTGTCACGCACTCACTAATCATTTGTTATCCGACTCGTTTGAGTTGTCGTGTTTAGTTCAAAAATCGTTTCGGTATACATTAATATAATAAAATTCCGCTACCAATTTAGGACATTTCCTTTTTCTAATTGTCAAAATTTTCTAATTGTTTTAATCCAGCGTCTCCCAACCTTTTATTTGCCTTGTCCCACCTTTCTAAAAAATGTTGTAATATAACCTAAATAACTTTAAAGAATAAAAAATTGAATTGAGAAACTAAAAAGATAGAAACTAAAAAGATAGGAAGAAGAATTTACTTCTAACCCTTAAATTTGACACCGAAATCTAGCATTGCATTAAAATGGCCTACAGCGAAAGGATGAATTGCCCCCCCTCAACAATAAATTCGCCACACGTTAGGAAACGAAGATCAGTACAGAAAGGGATGGGCGAATGCGGAAGCATCATCGAGGTTACGACATGAGTAGAGTAGGAAAGAACGTAGTGCAGAAATACCACAAACGTCGAGGATTGTCTTCCAGACGTTGCCTCCTCGAAGCCGGACGGTCTATACTACCTTTACACAATTATAAGATATTTCGAAAAATTACTCGACACGCAAAATTGTGGTCCAATTTTCAAATCCTTAAATTATAATGAAGCTACCACCGGTTTGGAAAGGCGCTCTTATCGAAAACCAGTATCGCACTACGGTTTTTTTCTAATAACAAGATTCTTGACCAGAAATCTTTTTATAGATCATATCTCTGTAGTTTGACCTTAAACTGTTAACCAATTTGATGTATAGTTGTCCCCTTTTTATTTGTCCATCGGCTGAGCGACCTAAATCAATTCAGATAATTCTCTCAGTATCCGGTCGTTATCACTTATCGTTGATAAAAGTAAATTGTAAAGAGCAAATAACATTTCTAACCAAAACTAATATTATCCATTCGAATCTGTGTTTATTTTTTTATTCGTTAACAGAGCAAAAGATAAATGTGATTTTTTGTATCGATATAGTTCAGGTGATAGCAAGTGATATCTGGTCTTTTAAAAAGTTCAGTGCTTAGTAAGTAATAAAGGCAGATAGGTAATCGCCAATAAAGGCCATTAATACCTTAACAAAATTATTAACGTTTGAATTTTTTTTTACTTACTTAATTTATTTCTTATTATCTTATGAGCTATTACAATGTTTTTACTCTTTTTAGAACAATATATATAAGTTTAGTTTTAATTAAAACGCAGGATTAATAAAAACGAATGCAAACCTCCACCACTGCCACCACAATACACAAGCATTACACACGTTCACAATCACAAACTCAACAATCGTTTCGCCCCGCAACCGAAGCATCATCAGGAGATAGACTCCACTTCAAAATCGCAAAGCGAAGCATTATCCAAACAAGCATTGTTATATAGTACTTGATTCATATCCACCCTTTATTTTACCTCTGAACACGTGCAACAAGCTTGAACTAGAAGCATTTATCTGCTCGTTTATGAGGGTGCCATTGTTATGCTTAATGATTTCTAATTGTTCCAAAATATTTAATTTCAAGTTTTTTTTTACAGGATTTCGAAACAATGGTCATTAGGAACTTTGCAATTGAAGGAAAGTTCCTAATGACTATTGTGTTTTTACGATTCCTGCATGTATCGGGCATGAAAAAACGGATAGTCCACTATACCTTTAACGCTATATATATTTTATATTTACTGTATCGCGGATTGTAGCAAAATAACTTTACAAGCAATATAACAGAACTAACTACTTTGCTATAATCCGCACGGGTTAAGCGAATGCATGCAAAGCCAATGTGTATGAAGCAGGCAAAATCTACGCACCTTATACATGCAGGAGAAGCCACTTATTATCCTACTGCTAGGGATAGGCCTTCTCACTCCGTTTTTTAAGAGAAATAATGGAGCTAATACCCTACCACGCTGCTCCGATGACGATTTGTTTGGTTACACATATCCCCAGAATTCTCTAGAGATATGCAGGTTTCCTCACGATGGTTCTCTCACCGAGATAACTTGCATTTATCAATTAGATATATAAGTTTTAATAGAAAAACTCATTGGTGCTTGCCCGAGGTTTGAACCCATGATCGTCTCTAGAGGGTCACACGAGTCTCACCGCTAACACAGCTTATACATTATTTAAACTGCCGTCCTGTACGAAGTTGGAGGTATATCCTAGTTCAAGCGTTTTTATAATTTATATAGTCTTCAACTGTATAAGTAATATTAATAATAATTGCTTCTCGTATATAAAAATGTTGTCTACACTTGATTTAAACCTCTGTATAGGCGTTTTATATGTTTATATAAAAAACGTTACATTATTAATGGGTCAACAGTCTCTTTATCTTATACGGAATGTAAAATATGCTTCATCTATAAAAAGTAACACGAGTAAGATTCGAACAAAGTACAATGACACGTGAGTCACACATAACACAAAACAAACTGTTCATTGTGCGGTTTTTAAAAGGGGATGTCAAATTGTGAATATTTAACAATCCATCATGCTATACTTGTATCCCCTATTGAAGATAATGTAAAAGATTTTTTAAAGGTCCTCTTATCTCTTTAAGATTTTGTAAGACAGCATCATTCTCCTGTCCTTATCCCACTCTAAGAAGGGTCGGCACAACATTCTCTTCGCTCCCATTTTTTCCTGTCTTCTTCTTTCGGCTAGTAGCGGCTATGCAGGGCCTCGAAGCCCAGTATCACTTGGACCATTGTTGATCTATTGTGATCGCCGCTGCTTACAGTTCGTTGCCAATGCCGCTATCCTCTAAGAATTCGAGGATCTTCCTGGCATCGAGATTTTTAACCTCCGTCGGGGGTAAAATGTGCGAACCTAGGAGAAAGCGCAGATAGACTCTTCTCTCCTGTCATTCGGCAACTCTGGCTACCGCAATATGCCGTCACTCCTTTTATACGCATGTCATACGTCAAACAATGCAACCATCTCTTTTTAGGTCTCCCTTTAATCACATATTGATCCACATTCATATTTCACACTCGTTTAGTCACATAATTTTCATTTCTCCACATTACATGTACATACCATTCAAATGTCCCATCAATTCAAAAAATTCTAGACTAGAATAGACTATTTTCAGTTCTTTTAAATCATCATCATCCTGCCCTTATCCCACTCTAAGTGGGATCGGAACAACATGTTACGAACATGTTGTCACACGATTAGGCTACGTATTTATCGATCGACCGTCTGCCTGACCTCAACTTACCTTAGTAGGTAAGGACCACCAAAGAGCACCCTCCTATAGACCACCGTCTATTCTACTCAACCGGATATTACACGGTGGGTCAATTTACCTTAGTCCCCTTACGACACCTCGGTAAGAAATGAGGGTGGTCTATTCTACTCAGCCGGATACCACAAGGCGGAATTTTTTTAAATAGTCAAATGTTATTAAAAAAGCTATCACTGATTATGAAGTTTGGTTTACCGAGAAAAACAAATTACTCTGCTGATTATCCTAATATATTTCCTAAATATATTGTAACGAAAACCGAAATATATTTTCACATTTAATTAATATATAGAAAAAAAATCTTTAAAAATCCTTCAGGCTTTGGCATCAATAAAAAATGCCATTCGTTCTGCTGTTTTTAACAGCTCTTGAACTTTGGTAACTGGTATATACACGTTGCCATGTCATTGAACTTAAATACTTTGCAATTAATTAATTTATTATTAAAACCTTAAACTAAAGAAAAAAGAAGCACGGGAGTAAAGAACCTTTTCGGTTTAGTATTCGAATTTCACGAAATCGGTTTTCATTTTACGAATAGAATAAACTAAGCCGTCGCTATACAAATTCAAAACATTCTTTATTCATATAATTAGAATTTTTGCAACATTAAATAGTTTAAAGAAGACATCACTGATCTGAAAAGTGACTCTTACCGAGAAGAACCAGCAAGGAACTGATCGCATACTTAAAAAAATATATATATACTTAAAGTAACAGCCTGTTAATATCCCACTGCTGGGAATAGGCCTCCTCTCTCCGTTTCTGGAGAGAAGGGTTGGAGCTAAGACCTACCACGCTGCTCCAATGCGGATTGGCAGGTTACACATATCTCCAGAATTCTCTAGTGATATGCAGGTTTCCTTACGATGTTTTCCTTCACCGAAAAGCGTGTGATAAATTGCAATTATGAATTAGACACATGAGTTTTAATAGAAAAACTCATTGGTGCCTGCCCGGGTTTGAACCTATGTTCGTCTCTAGAGAGTCGCACGGTCTCACCACTGGGCTATCACAGCTTATATATATATACTTATGTATTAGTAACTGGGTAAACAAGTTTTACCTGGTAATTTTTTTATAGTTTTAAAAGAATAAAAAAGAGGGTAAGTGATATCTGGGTATCGATCAAGGTTATTTTTCTTATTAAATCTGTTCGTTTCCCACTGAGCTATCACAATTTTACGATTATTAGCAAAATCAACCATTCTATTGAATGCATATTTTAGCAGTTTTCCAATCGGGCCATAAAGAAAGATAATAATAGTTAATATTCTGATATTCTGTTATTTTATTGTTGATCTTAAACAAAACACATTTGTAGAAGTTGCAGTTTCATTAAAAACAACAATTGACAAACGTCTGATTGTGTCATGGCAACTTGTTAAGATTACCTTTGTACAGTTTTCCGATGTTGATAAATTAAATAGATATTAACAAGGACAAAAGATAATCGCTCAAACCAGGATCTGATATTCAATTTCGCAAAATTTCATCGATAAATGTATATGTGAACAAAATCTTATTATTTAAATGTATTTTTTGTCTTACTCTATCTAATTTATCACAAATTGTAAGAACGTAAGACAAAACAAAACTCGACGATACATTTATAGAAAATTTCATGATAAAAGAGCGTTGACCTTTATTTGTAGCCTGTATGATGGAACCACATAACCTTGGCCGGAGGATAACTAATCCACTTGTATTCGTGAAATCACTTATAAAGACATTTTACTCTTTCTATTTACAAAATCTGTTTGCATTACGCATTAATGGAGCCTATCCTGATGATGAGGATGATGCTTCGGTTACGATGCTAATGTAGATATCGTCGTAGTGTATTTGTGTATCGCTTGTGTGGTGTTGCTGGTGGGTGCGTTTTGTGAAACGTGGTGCCTGGTCGTGCATGTATAAGGTATGTAAACGTTGTATGTTTCACACACTTAGCATTAGATAGATTCTCTTAACAAACGCGGATTATAGCAAAATAATTTTAACATAAATGATGTTAATAGTGATCATGTCATTTATACAATAATATACGTACTAGGTTTGTTATTATATTTTCTTATTTATTTATTTGGTCATACATAACCATTTAGAATGACAGTCTAAAGGTGTAAACAAACAACAGAAAAATTCTTTGTAACTTAATAAATAAATCTATTTTCTATAACTGATTACTGTTTGAACGAAATACATACTTACAACCTTGCTATAACAGCTTATAAATTATGCATTAAGATTATATTATATGAAAAGGCTATAACACAAGGCTTTTTAACTTCCTTCTGCAAACAATTAATTTAATTACCTGCAACGTTCTAACGCTACCTGCTTTAAAAAACTTTGCGCGCAAATTATAAGATATCGTTACCATATGAAACAACATAATTATGTAAAGAAAAATCAGCGCCTTTCATTGTTCCCATAGTCAATGTCACTTATGTTTTAACGAATATAAACTTGTGGACAACGAATGTTCTAACAGTATAGTAAAAAACATGAAAATATGCGCATAAATGCGATTGTTTATTATTTATTCTTCAAACGGTCAGGAATAAAAATTAGATTTAAAATAATTCATTTTCAGAGATGCACATTATAAATAGCGCCATCTATTATCGAGTAGTGAAGTGAAATATATACAAAAAAATATTTATGATAATATTATATAAAACATTGAAAACTGAATTTCAATATACTAAAAATAATCTATATACGTACTATAATAACCTAAATATGTTAACTTAACTTAAATATCATATTGTTACGTTTTATCTAATGAAATCTCGATCTTTAAACGGATACAATAATAATAAATACCTGAAATTTGTAAACATTTAGTTGCAGCATATCATAAATGTAAGCTGTGATAGCCTAGTGGTGAGACCGTGCGACTCTCTAGAGACGACATAGGTTCAAACCCCGGGCAGGCACCAATGAGTTTTTCTATTAAAACTCATGTGTCTAATTGATAATTGCAATTTATCTCACGCTTTACGGTAAAGGAAAACATCGTGAGGAAACCTGCATATCTCTAGAGAATTTTCTAGGGATATGTGTAACCTTCCAATCCGCATTGGAGCAGCGTGGTAGGTCTTAGCTCCAATCCTTCTCTCCAAAAACGGAGAGAGGAGGCCTTAGCCCAGCAGTGGGCATAATAACAGGCTGTTACTTTACTTTTACTTTATATCATAAATGTTAAATGCGTGAGATAGATGGCGTTGATATGTTTATTTTATTACTGGTTATAAGGATATTGCCTAGATATATGCTAATTAAAAACAGTTGAAAAATAGATTATCTTTGGAATTTGTTACTGGTACACAGGTTTCCTTTTCTAAAAAAACTAATATTTTCAAATTAAATTAAAATGTGTCATCGTTACCGTTATATACAAAAGTAATAATAAAATTATTTTGCTATAATCCGCGATACAGTAAATAGAAAAAATATATAGTGCTAAATGTATAGTGGACTATACGTTTTTTCATACCCGTTACATGCAGGATTCGTAAAAACATATGCACAAACCTCCACCACTTCCACTACAATACACAAGCACTACACACGTTCACTATCACAAACTCAACAATCGGTTCGCCCCGCAACCGAAGCATCATCAGGAGATAGACTCCACGACAAAATCGCAAAGCATTTGCCTGTCTAGTGCTTGTGTATTGTGGTGGAAGTGGTGGAGGTTTGTGCATATGTTTTTACGAATCCTGCATGTAACGGGTATGAAAAAAACGTATAGTCCACTATACATTTAGCACTATATATTTTTTCTATTTACTGTATCGCGGATTATAGCAAAATAATTTTATTATTACTTTTGTATTATGGATCTCCGCAAAGTAACGCCTAATTCTATAAATTACCGTTATATACGTTAATAATTATGTAGAAAGAGCTACTTAAAACATCTTTTTAATTTATTAGGAATTGCAAGTGTGAATAATCCTTCCTTATGACATTGCTATTGTAGCTAAACTATTATAGCTAATTATATTTTAAGAAATTTAATTTTTGTGCATAAAACAAAAAAATTACATATAATAGACAAAGTAGGAACCGACATAAGCTTGTGGCTCCTGCTTTGCACCTAGCAAAAGTATGTAAATCCTTACGTTTTGGGTATAAGACTCTATAATAAAATTTCGAAATCAATTTTGGCCTTGCCATTAAAGCAGTTTAAAAACACTGTTAAAAAGAGGCTGATACAGTAAGGCTACTATACTGTTGAAGATTACTTAGATGATAAGGATGTGTGGATATAGCTGCACTTCTACCCTGTACAAGACAGTAATGACTAAATGTAACTAGTTAAAAGATTTATATTTTAAAAAGAGCAATCGCGGAGTTTCTTGGTGGCTCAGCTTTCAGAACCATCAGTAAATTTGACGATTCAAAAGCACTTGTTTACAAGTTTACTTAAATAAAGAATATTTTGAATTTAAATTGATTACATAGCAATTAATCGATATATATTTCGATATATAGATTTAAGCTATATAGTTTCCATCTTTAAATATAGCTAGTTTATTAATAGTAATTACAATTTAATCACATCTACAATTTAATTTATATATATTTATTTTCAATTGATGGAGTCTTTAATTCTTATTATGTTAACTGTATTTATTATAAGTCATGCCATAAAATTCTACTTAAAAACGTTCTACACTTATGTATTTATACATTATTAAATTGGACACACTAATAGAGACTGACAACATTTAATTGATTCGAGCAAGTAAACAATAACTTTATACAGCGTGTCCCAAAATTAAAGGACAAAACCGCAACAAAAGATAAACCTGCTTGTGCCTGCTCGTTCAAAACAACTATGTCACTGACGATCAAATAACGATCGCAAATACATAAATACGTCTTACACAGCGTTTCCGCCGGAAGAGACGAGGTCCCAGATTTCTGAAGTCGGTTCATCGTGGCTTCTCGTCACCCTTCCAACATCGTAATGACGAATCAAAGCCCATCGTTCCTCCAGAGAAAAATTTATCAATCTTATTTATTTATTTACAACAATCCAAAATTAAATAAAACACTATCATTGTGGGAGGATTGCATTGCAATACTAAATCAAATTAAATTAGAACCTTTTATTAATAACGTCGCAGTAAAGTTGACAAGAGTAAAGATAATAATAAAAAAATTATACATAATGTGACGTTACTAATTGGAACACCATTCAGCTTAAGTTGAGGAGTACCTCAACGCTGGTTTTCAATGGCGACCATTGTTCCTTAAATCTAAATCTTAGACTAAAGACAGTAAAAAACCACAGTGACAGACAGTTAGAGGTAGAAACGATACTAGAAATATTACTTAAAAATTTATATAATAATAAAAAATTAAAAATACATATGCCTATACTATTGCAATGCCATCCTCCAACCAACTAACGGAAGTTCAAAAATGTCCGTAATTATTTCGCCTTCGCAGTTCAATTAGTTAGTGACTCTGCCTTCAGCAGTAGACTGGCGCTGTGATTTTTTTTGGGCACTAACTAATGCTGTTAGCCTCGAAAGCATTGACAGCGTCACCGGAAGGATGGGCGAGCACAGAAGCATCGCCGTCATGTAAAACTGGGAGAGCGAGCCTCTTAGGAGACTCGCAGCATCCTGGGAGCGATTTAAGGGCCTCCTATGAGGCCGGACCTCGGCTTAAAGCGACGCTCTGTGGAGGACTAAGGGGCTCTGTGATACCCTTCACCGCTTTTTATACCAATCGACGCCGATTTGTTACTATTGCCAGTAAACATTGTTGTAAAACGACCTCTTCAACTAAATTTATATAAAACCGTTATGTACTATTAACCTAAACCTTTCGGTAGAATTGCACTAGCTTTGAGTAAAAACCTTACAAAAATCTGTTCAATAGATTTAGAGAAAATTGATTACATACAAACTGACAGCTTTGGGGACTTAGTTTTATAATAAGTATAGACATATTTTTATGCACGGTGTTTGACTTATTATTACAATTACTAGGAAATGTCCTTAAACTATATCAAAATGCAAACTTAGGACGCTATCTTTACACAGCAATGGTCTAGATAAGATAGTTGCGGCCCAATTTTGTCAGGATAATTTTATATTAAATGATCAACTATATATAACAAATTTATATATTAAATATAGACAAATAGATATAAAAATAGTTTATAACAAAATGATAAATTTATTTGAAAAACACTTCCCACCTCACAAAAACAACACAGATCAAACAGAAGGAAGATAGAGTGTAAAAAGATGTATCATTTACCAATGTACTATCTTTTTCAAAGCTTTTTCTAATTTTCTTTAAATAAATAACGGAATATTTTTATCCTGTATGTTAGCCTGGTGTATAAGCTTGATTTGTATCAAATTTTATTAATATTGCTCCAGCCGATAAGGCATGAAAGCAAAACAGACAGACTTATTTTCAGATTTATTATATTAGTATGGATTTACAAAGTTACGTAAGTATATTTTGTAAACTACGCCCGCACACATCAAAAAGTTATTTTTAATTTTATATCCACTCGATTATCCCGATAATATTAGGTCCTTACATATGAAATTGGCGTTTTCTATGGGAGGAACATAAAGTCGTTTTTTTTTTAATGAAATATATTTAATTAATAAAAGAATGTACCATTGCTATGTATGCACTTTTGCCATCTCATAGGTAGTTCATTGATCCCCTTACTAATAAAACCATTCGGGCGGGAATCAATAAAATCTTTGAAGGCGGTTTGGACTGCCCCATCGGAGTTGAATTTTTTTCCTTGCAAGTAGTTATCCAAATTGCGAAAAAAATGGTAATCTGTTGGAGCAAGGTCCGGAGAGTACGGTGGATGTCTAAGACATTCTAATTGAAGCTCCTCTGATTTGGTAGCCGTCTGTTGTGCAGTGTGTGGTCTAGCGTTGTCCTGAAGCAGCAGTGGCCTAGAGCGAATGACCAGCCTTGGTTGTTTAGCAGCTAGCTTTTCCATCATGGTTTGCAGTTGCTGACAATAGATATCTGCCGTAATCGTCTGGCCAGATTTAAGAAAGCTGTAGTGAACGACACCGGCACTAGTCCACCAAACACTTACAAGCAACTTTTTTTTAGTCAATTTTCGCTTAGGGCAGGATTTGACTGGTTCGCCAGGGTTCAGCCATTGCGATGAGCGCTTCCGATTATCGTAGAGGATACACTTTTCATCACAGGTAATGATTCGATTTAAAATTCCTTCATTATTGTGGCGGTTGAGTAACGTAACGCAGCAGTCGACGCGCGTTTGTCGGTTTGCTTCACTCAATTCATGAGGTACCCACCTTTCAAGCTTTTTCACCTTCCCAATTTGCTTCAAGTGGATTAGAATAGTTTTATCACTAACACCGGAGCCTGCAGCTAACTCGGACGTGGTTTGCGATGGATCCGCTTCCACAATAGCCTTCAATTCTTCATTATTAACTTTGGTCTCCGGCCGTCCACGAGGCTTGTTCTGCAGGTCGAAATGTCCAGAACGAAAACGTTGGAACCAAAAACTCACTTTGTTTTCTTTTGCGACACCGTCACCATACACATCATTAATCCTTGGAGCCGTTTCTGCAGCACTGGTGCCACGGTGGAACTCATACTCGTAAATAACGCGATATTTCATGTTTTCCATTTTGTAAACAGAGTGACACAAAGAAAAAAACAAAAGAAGAAAAAACAAATGAATTAGGGGGTTTGAAACACAAATGCATGAGTAAATAGCTGTATGAATTTGAATTTGGAATTCCTAACCATAAAGGTAATATTTGAGATCAAAGTGGCCAGTACGACAAAACGCCAATTTCATATGTAAGGACCTAATATTTCTTTTTTTGAATCTATGTTTGTGTTACTTAAAAAGTAAACCAAAATAAATCAATAAAAAAGGTAATTGTAATTATAACGTATTTTACTCTTCTTATATTATAAAACTTATTCTTAGTATTGTTTAGCGTTGTTATCAAAATATAATATTGTTATCACAACAAACACCTATGCATTCCGAATGACATCATCATAGGTGCCGTCTCCATTACAAACGAGACAAAGTAAAAAGTAAAATCACGCCAGCGGAATAAGAGCTCCCACTAGCCACACCTGTCCTTCAAAACATTAAGAAACTCGTTTAATCTGAGATCACGATGTATTGGTCCGTCGCGCCTTCCTTTTCGTAATCCCTTGAACTTGAGCGAGCGAAAATGCGGAGGTAAACAAACGAACAACCCGTTGACTCGCATTTGTCATTTAGAAGTCGGAACGTAAACGCGTCTGAGCGCAAGTGTCATACGCGCTCTTCGCGATTTTCGAATGAAAATAACAGTAATTAATAATTTTAATATTGAAAAACGTCCGTTTTTTGTAAAGTTTGTGTGTTCTAACTGTAACTTTTAATTGATATGTTTTAATTATCTTCCATTGTCTATAATAATGTGAAATATGTGATACTTTAAAAAATATTATTGTGATATTCATGAAGGAAATGATTGTTGATACGTGATTATTTTACCAAATTTCGTATTTATTGGTGAAGATGTGAAGAAATTTGTATAGGATAAATTAGTAAGTTGCTTATTTACTTACACGTGTAATTCTTGCCATAGTTATTATATACTAAAAAAAATCTATATCAGAGATAAATACTTTGAATGTATGAGGTTCAGAAGTTTAAGTAATAAGTAAACTAAAGTTATTATACATTAACTTGTATAATTTAAATACTTTCAAATAGCAATAATGTATATAACTATTACTAATTACAATACCTTATATGACAAATCAATTAACTAAATTTGTAACATGGAACAACTTTTAAGGTTATAAATTATTATTCTGATTTGGTTTTCTTGTTTACTATTTTATATAAGTAATAATAAATAATAATACGGTATATAACAACGTTAATATGCCGTAGAAGTTTAAATTTGTGTTCTAGTAAAACTTTTCTATATGGTTAGCGCCATTGATAATCGAGATGAGTAAATGACATCGTTATGATACTTTATACGATTATTCTTTTATGAAGTATTTTTCAAAGTTTAGAAGTATTTTATGCCTACTTTATCAAATTATTGAATGTTTAAAAGTAAAATAAATTTTTCAAATTTTAAAAATCGCCATTGATTTTTAATTTCAATAGTTTACAAAACAGAAAATTGGTAAAGGGTTTACTGACATTGTTGCTTTAAATAGGTATCACTATAATTATTTGGAGTTTGATTCCCACCGCTCCCAGCCATATGAGTTTGCATTTATTTGGAATTTACCAGAGAAACACACATTCTTACTTTATGAGTAAACAAACGCTTGACTTACTCAAAAAAAATGTCGATAAAACAGCATTAAATGACTCATACTGTCGTCTGAGTAGTGCGTATTTCAGGATATATGCGTGAATTTCCGACCACTCTCACACTTCGTTTTTGATTCATACTCCATATTGATAAGGTGTTTGTGTAAATATGGTCATTATTACTTAGAAACACATTTACCTTATTGACAAAACTGTGAGCTCTATTTGAATAATATTTAATGCAGTAATATTTCATGCGTGGTCAACTTTTAGTTATGGAATTAAAGTACATTTAGTATTGAATAAAAAAAGGAAAAATGCGACCACTGTTGAATTTAAGAGAAATAAGCCAAGCCATTTATATATAATTAGCATTATAGAAAATATTACCATAATAATGTAATAAATCTTATGATGCTTACATAAATGCCGTTAACCGGAACCCTGCCCGGTTTCCTCAAGGCTTCTAGTAACATCTTCGAGTCAAGGATGTTTGCCCGATGTTCCGTCACCTCCATGCAATACAACATGACGTGAGATGGCGTTTATGATTCCCCCATGCATCCTCTGCATGTTCGGAAATAGTCGTTTATTGAGCCGACAGTGTCCAGTAATGATACTTATCATTCTTCGCAAGTTTGGTCTTTTCAAGGGAAGGAGCCAGTGGGTCAAGCGAGGATTCAAAGAAGGCATGGCCTCCCTGGATTGCCTACAGTCAGTCCGGTTTGCCCAGTATGTATTCTGATTTTCCATTGTAATTTCACAAAGCCATAATCTGAAAGGAAGTGATATAATCGGTTCCTACCGTTTTTGAGCCATTCCTTGCCAATTCCTCTGCTGCATCATTGCCCAGTGAACCATTGTGACCTTTGATCTATTGGATGACCACTTAGTTTGCAACTTAAGGCTTTACTGCGGCTTAAATCTATGGTACACTAATTTCATACATGGATTTCTTATTTAAACAAACTTTTGAATTTGACAGGCTAACCGTTTTAAACGGAGATATGTTCGAGATGTTTAATTAAAGATATACATTCATACGCTAAGATTCTAAAAAAAGAAAACAAACATTTACACGGAGTGTTTAATGGCGCTTATATTATCAACATTTTTATCGAGTTTTAATCCATGCAAAGTATCAATAGTTTTACTTTTAAAATCGGCCGCGTTGATCTGTTAGTGTATACAAATGTCTCGAACGATTTAGAGAAGCCAACTAGAGAAGGGAGGTCAATTTGAGTAGTGACTACATCGAGTAGTCACGCCGAGTAGTACAGTGTGTAGTGAGGCCGCCCTAAAATGTACTATATTACAATAAAAAGAAATATAGACAAGACAAATGAAGTTAACCTATCATCATCATCAGTCTCCTGCCCTTAGCCCACTCTAAGTGGGGTCGGCACAACATGTTACAACATGTTGTCACATGATTTGGCTACATATTTTACGACCGGCCGCCTGCCTGCCGTCAACTTACTTTAGTCCCCTTTTACGACAGCTCGGTAAGAAATGAGGGTGGTCTATTCTATGCAGTCGGATACCACACGGCACATATCTTAGTCGCCTCTTACGACACCTCGGTAAGAAAGGAGGGTGGTCTATTCTATGCAGCCGGATACCACACGGCACATATCTTAGTCGCCTCTTACGACACCTCGGTAAGAAAGGAGGGTGGTCTATTCTAAGCAGCCGGATACCACACGGCACATACCTTAGTCGCCTCTTACGACACCTCGGTAAGAAAGGAGGGTGGTCTATTCTATGCAGCCGGATACCACACGGCACATACCTTAGTTGCCTCTTACGACACCTCGGTAAGAAAGGAGGGTGGTCTATTCTATGCAGCCGGATACCACGGAACGGCGTAAATGAAGTTAAACTATCTGTCTCTTTTTTATGTGTGATTATATTAAGATGAAGTACACAAAAAGAAAAGACCAACAGTGTAATAATATTACTGTTTCTTGTATTCGCAAATTGAAAATTGTAACAATTTTATTAAATGATAGATATAGTTAAATTGACATCGTGGCTTATAGCAAAATAATTTAATTATTACTTTTGTAAAATGACATGTGCAACCGCTTACAAAAGTAATAATAAAATTACTTTGCTATAATCCGCGATACAGTAAATAGAAAATATATACATATAGTGTTAAGTGTATAGTGGACTATCCGTATTTTCATACCCGATACGTGCAGGTTTCGTAAAAACACATGCACAAACCTCCACCACTTCCACCACAATACACAAGCACTACACACGTTCACTATCACAAACTCAACAATCGTTTCTTGCGATTTTGTCGTGGATTTTGTATTATGGATCTCCGCAAAGTAACGCCTAATTCTATAAATTATGCAACCGCTTAAATAAAAGAAGAATAAACCAAAACAAATTATCTTCAACTACTAAAATCCAAACATAATTGGTGTTGTTTTCATAATTTCTGGTTTTAAATTATTTAATATTGTTTACCTAAATTATTTCTTACCCTTCCTAGTTTTATGCGATGAAATAAAGAGACTCAATAAATAATGGTGACAGAATTTGGTATACTTTTCGTTGAACGCTAAATTAAATAGAATATATAACAAAGATAAGTTGCCATCATAAATAATATTTTTTCCATCTGGCAAACTTCCAGGTTACTACGAATGTCTGGATTAGGTTTATAAGAATACACTCAGATTTAAATGTATTAAAGCACGTTTCGACTTCATATTTTAATACGTGATAATGTGAAAAAACTAAAACAAAGTAGACCTAACTCGAAAAGTAATAATAAAAAATATTTTGCTCTAATCCGCGATACAGGATTCGTAAAAATTCGCAGATCGCGGATTCGCAGTGGTGGAGGTTTGTGCATGTGTTTTTACAAATCCTGCATGTATCGGGTATGGAAAAACGGATAGTCCATTATACATTTAGCACTATATATATTTCCTATTTACTGCATCGCGGATTATAGCAAAATAATTTTTATTATTACTTTCGTATTATGGATCTCCGCAAAGTAACGCCTAATTCTATAAATTATCTAACTAACTATGCTAAAGGCTTATTATATTACGTGAATGTATTGAGAAATATAACTTTTTTTAAAAGAGAAGCCACTGGGTGCTTAGCAAACCCAAGCAAAAGGGCGTTCAGAATCGCACATGGAAAGTTTTTGTTAAAAAGACTGACAGATTATAGGAGATCTCTGTAGGATATCTCATAAGAGATCTTAGTTTTTCAGCGGGCTATGGAGCGTCATATACTTACAGATCGTGACTCTCATCATCATCATTCTCTTGCCCTTATCCCGCTCTAAGTGGGATCGACACAACATATTGCATACATGTTAAAATTCAAATTCAAAATATTCTTTATTCAAGTAAACTTGGAAACAAGTGCTTTGAATCGTCGAAGTCTACCGCTGGTTCGGAAAGCTGTTCCTAACGAGAAGAGCCAGCAAGAAACTCGAATCATGTTGTCACATGATTCGGCTACGTATTTTACCTCCCTGAGGTTATCTTAGCTTGGTCGTATTATACGATCTCTCGGTAAGAATGAGGGTGGTCTATTCTACTCAACCGGATACCACACGGTGGGTCAACTTGCCTCAGTCACCTTTTACGACACCTCGGTAAGAATGAGGGTGATCTATTCTACTCAGCCGGATATCACACGGCGGGCTTACAGTTTGTGATCAAATTAGGAATTAAACTTTATAGGGAATACTAACATCACTAAAGGTAGTTTTATATGTCAAATGTTTTATTTATTTTCTTAGATCATTATAATTTATTTGTCTTTATAAATACATTGCAGCGGTCTTATGTGTTTTGGAATAAATGTTAAAATCAAAGATAGAATGTTTAGGAAATCTCTTCAACTATTTCAATATGTTTAACAAACGAATTACTTCTGAGAAACAATTTGTTACTATTCCAATTATTGCTTAACTAAATGAACCAGTTGTTGACTTTTTAAAACTAAATATTGACATAGTATTGTGTACAGACGAACGTGTCGTTAGAGTAATGAATGTAATGTATATTCGGAACTAATTTTAGCTGTGACATCGGTCGTTTTAACTTTTTTTAGACTACCCTCAGTTTTGTATTATTTTTCTCATTCCGAAAAATGAGAGTTTTTCTGTCCTATATATACTAATTTATAGGTTTCCATTGCACTAAATTTTATCGATATTAGTCTAGCAATTTAGCCGTGAGAGCTTAACTGACAGTCAGACAAACAGTTCATTTTTTATATAAGATAAATATTGAATCATACTACTATAGCCAAGTATATTATGATATTATATATAGGAACCGGTGATTTCATCCACGCTAACTTATGCGTTTAACTACCCACAATACTGCAATATGTGTTTTCTCCCTGTTCCCGAAATGAAAATGGGACTTTTTAATCTTATATGTTACCTCTGTGTATAAGTTTTAATTGTGCTAAATTTCGACAATAACGCTCTAGGGGTTAGCCGTGAAAGCAACAGACGGACATTTTTAATGTTGGTATTGGTATATTATATTATACAGAAAGCTTACATACAATACGTACACTCGTATATGTTGTAATATAAATATATAGGACATTTACACACATGGTCATCCGTCCCAAAAGTAAGTTATATAGGTACATATATTATTTTAAATAATTACTTAAAACATATATGCACACAATCGAAGAACCAACAAATTGTATTTTACAAAATGATGGCCCTGGGTGGGAAACGAACCCGCGACCCGCGGAGTCACTGCCACCTGTGCCAACGGGACAGTCCAATAATGAGTTTCTTATCTTTATAGCAACACTAGAAATTAAATTTCCGGTTTCAGTTTTATCTCTATTTATATCCCTTGTTCAAAGATATTGTTCTGTTACAAAGATTCGCTCATATACATGTTAAATAAGCCCCTCTTGTAGTAATTTTGAAATACAAATATTTCTCGCAGACGCCTCTTAAGATGTAAACATTTCCGTCGTTGATCGACATTGTTCAAATAAATGATTTAAACATCCCTATAGTATCTGTAATAATAGCGAAGCGATGGCGGATTTTGTTCAATGTATTGTGTTCAATTTTTATTTTTTTATTGTACATACCTATAGTACCCGGCACATACTAACTGAGTGACAGTGACAGCGCTCTAAGAAACCGAACTGGCCGGCTGTTTCGTTCTAAACATCGATGTGCGTTACTTACACCGTTCGGACGAGCGTAAAAAATACGCCGCGATAAAATTCCGCAATAGGCGTTATAAGAAGCATCGTATGGTATATTCAGCTTAACGCCCTCGCCCTAACGTCTAAAATGGAACACTGCACGATAAAATACGTCGCGATTTAAATACGCTGTCGTGTGAACAGATACCCATTTGTTTAATTTTGACGTAATTTTAACGCACGTTAAAAATACTCTCCTGCGAACGAGGGGTTACGCCGGGTACTATACTTACTTTCTGGGCCGACGACCGTGTGTGTAAGTGTCCCATATATATATATATCGTCGTCGTCGTCGTCAGCCGATGGACGTCCACTGCTGGACATAGGCCTCTTCATGGGATCGCCACACCACACGATCCTGCGCCGCCTGGATCCAGTGGCTCCCTGCGACCTTTTTGAGGTCGTCTGTCCACCTCGTAGGGGGTCTACCGACGCTGCGCTTTCCGGTGCGGGGTCGCCATTCCAGCACCTTAAGACCCCAGCGCCCATCGGTTCTCCGCACTATGTGCCCCGCCCATCGCCACTTCAGCTTCGCGACACGCTGAGCTATGTCGGTGACTTTAGTTCTTCTACGGATCTCCTCATTTCTGATTTGATCTCGTAGAGACACTCCGAGCATAGCTCGCTCCATCGCCCGCTGAGCGACTCTGAGCTTTCTTATAAGGCCCATAGTGAGCGACCACGTTTCGGATCCGTAGGTTATCACTGGCAACACGCACTGTTCGAAGACCCTGGTCTTCAGACACTGAGGTATTTCGGACGAAAAGATCTCGCGTAGCGTATATATATATATATATATACATTTATTTATTTAAGAAGAAAGTAAATGAGACGGGACGAGAGAAAGACAGATAGATACACTCTATCTGTCTTTCTCTCATTTTTGTGTGTGATTAGACTAAGATGAGGTATACCATGAGAGGGAAGATGGAAATCTTCCCTCTCATTATTTATTGTGAGAGTTGGTAAGCCAGCTTAAAATGTACCGTAACTATAAGGGGAAAGCAATTTAGGGTGATCTATCTTCTCTACTCTACTCTTATGATAGCTCTTTGGTTGAACATTACACACAGCGGTCTGCCTCTGCCTTAAAACCCACTTAGAATTTGAATAAAAAATAATTCTGAGAACCATTATTTGCAAATCACATTTCCATCGACTTTCTTTGAAAAATAATCCTAAACAACTAGGCTGTTTGGTTCAATTCGCATTGGACATAATTAAGTGGTAAAACTATCATTGTTTTTAAAACCTATTGTGCTGTCAAACATCAATTTGACAAGTCAAAATAACGTTTCCCTATCGCGCGCTGGAGGACAGCTGACAATATGCTAATATAAAAAATCTTTCCGTTATATTTATTTAAAAATATCTTTGACCTACTTTTGCATTGAAATTTTTTATATCTAAAATTTGCGATGTAAATATTTCTGTATGGAAATTTTATTTGTGTTACAGAATCTAATTTTATATGAATACACTTATTAATAGAGTTAATTGATAACATTCAAAGAATTTTGGGGGCAATTAATTGCTTTTTTATTAGTTAACTATTAGTCAAAATTTGGCCGAATTTGTCAATCTAAAAGTATAGTTATAACAGATTAACAAGTGAGGTTATGAACTTTTTTTTATGTTGAACTGCTGATTTTTAAGTATGACATATTTTTAGCATAGATAAGCGTAAACACAATAGTGATCAAACAAATAATTAATCGATTTCTAAAGAAAAAATTTAATTCGACTTTTTATTTCTTTATTTCTATACAATTAGGTCCAAAAGTCCACATTTTCCATATTTAATTGAGACCTTGACTTTTTACTTTATATTTTATTGAATTATACTTCTTACTTCGTCTATTTCATCCCCCGTGTGGTATCTGGCTGAGTAAAATACGAATGAGACAATTTTCATCAATCAATTTTTACTGAGGTGTCGTAAAAGGCGACTAAGGTAAGTTGACCCGCCTTGTGTTATCCGGCTGAGTAGAATAGACGATGGTAAGTTGACGTCAGGCAGGCCGATCGTAAAATAACTAGCCGAAACATGTAACAACATGTTTAAATATGTTGTGCCGACTGACTTAGAGTGGGATAAGGGCAGGAGAATGATGTATCGGTTTCACATTTATGCATTGTATCTAATGTCTTTAATTGTGTAGCATGAAGGATTACATTTTTGAAATTATTTTTATGTTATGACAAAGACGAATAACTTCTTTTGTGCGTACATAAATACACTCACTTTTTTGGTTAGTAGAAAGTTAAGATTTGGACAAAGAAGATATTTAGATTTATTATTACTCGTTATTTGTAGTATAAAAGACCTTTGGCCGCACATCGCGCGGTCAAGGCTCGCCCATCCCAATCTGACATAAAGCTTTATTTGAGGATTGTTCTAATAACACACGCACGCCCATAAACGGGAATTAATTAAATAAACCACGACTCAATCCCACTGTTATTTATACTGTCGTGTGACATGATATATTTTGGCTTTATAAAAAAACTTAGCTGTGACACAAACTTATCGGTTTTGACTGTATCATCCGTAGTCGCAGTGAACTTACAACTTCAGATGATACTTTTAAGTTTACCTTCTACGCTTCCGACGGACCCGTTGGCACAGTTACCAATGACCTTACCTAAGCTCCGTGGGTCATGAGTTCCATTCCCGCCGAGGGCCAACATTTCCTTTAAATAGTTTGTTGGTTCTTTGAGTTTGGTTTTAAGTATGTATTTAAAATTATATATGTATATATTTGCAAGTTGTGATTATCTTTAAATGCGTCTACAACCTAATTGATGTAACCTGTTAATAATCCTAGTATAAATAAAAAAATACCAGTTGTCTGTCACTCATAACACAAGTATTAAGCAACTTACTTTTGGAACGGACAAGCGTGTGTTTATGTGGGAGTATGTATTTAAAATTATGTATGTATACTTTAGAGAGATAGTCTAGAGTAGATAGAGATAGAGATAGTAGGGTGTATAATTGTCCCACATATTTTTTATAATGTTTGGGTCTACTAATTTTGCTTTGCACTCCGAGAAATAGTATCCCAATATCTTCAACATTTATGCCCCGCCCGTTGCTTATAATATTGTAGCATAATATTATTACTATCGGTCTTTTTAAACGCACCTTTCGCTCAAGTTGTTTACTTTATATTTTTTGCACGTAATCCGTATATAACATTAACCAGCCTAATTTCAATCTTGATGATGATACCCAGCTGTTTATAGTATAAATATAATAATAACAGCATTGCCTTGAGGTTTACCCGCAGTCAAAAGATTATGTAATTTGCTGTTTTCTTTGAGACAGTGGATTTACCCAGAAAACGTTAAAATTAAGGTTGGAAGGTTGAAGCAAAACAGCACACACACTCACAAACTATCGTCTTTTTAATTATTTTATTATAGTTTTTTTTAATATTATTATACAGGGATCCGGCAGAATACAGCACTGTTGGTATTGTTTTACCTCCAGCATTAAGCTGAGCCAGAACCTATTCATTGGCAGAACACATTCTAAATTTACTTTCTGTATAATGTCTGTTGTTATTGCTCTCTGTATGTAACCTGTTTATTTTGTGTTGTGTGAATGAATAAAGCTATTCTATTCTATTCTATTCTATTCTATTATCACCGATTAAGTCGTAGTTACGTTAAGCGTACATTCGAGTAATTAAATAAATGCTAAAAATATGTTACAGCACTTTATCCTTGAAAAGAGCTGTGATAGCTCAGCGGTATAACCGTACGACTCACTCAAGAGGGTCACGGGTATAAACCCGGGCAGGCATCAATGGGTTTTATTAAACAGTACCTACTCATTCAGTGTGATTACAGAATGCGTATCTTGTAATAAAATGAGAAAAAAATGCTTTTAAATCTCGAGATATTTAATCTGCAATTCTTGCTTAACTCTCAATTGTTGTATCAACTGAACCAGCAGGCATACCATGAACTTAGATAACGATTCAATTCAAAGTCAGTACCTAAACCGAACCGCTTTCTTTTCGTACCATGAAGTGTGGATTGCATTGAGGTTCTAATGTTTGAAAAGGATAACGTTATATGAACTATAGATAACTCTGTCTCTTTTACTCAAATGTTTTAGGACGAATTCCGAACGCTCATTCGGCAACGACTTAAAGTGTGCGTCTTTAAGACGTCATGGTATGGAAAAGCAAAACAATTTCGTTTACGTCATCAATTGAGTCGCAATAAGAGTTTATGGTAGGCCTGCAGATGTCGATATCTCAGATGATGAACTTTTAACTGTTTCACAACTTTTGTTGCGCTGTAAACTGTATGTGCTGTTTTCTTGAGTGATATAATATAATCGCGTCATGATTTTGTGCATAGTGAATTTTTCACCGCTCACTTGTATATCCTAATTCACGCTAACCTTAGCAATAGAACCTTGAATTACGTAATCGCAAACAGTATGATCTCACTTGTACGAATAATTTAAATTGCAGTAAGTAAAGGATCTTTAAAGCGAATATTAAATAAACTTTACTCTTTCTTGAAATACTGTATGGTACATATAACAGTACTTCAATAGACTGTAAAGTTTGAGTCTCGTTATTGAGTACTGTTTGAACGGACTCTTATCATTTTACTCGACTGATTAGAAAAAACCTCCAAAACTAGAGTTGGTACTAAAGAGTTTTCTAAATTGTCGAACATTATCTCAGAATCATCAGTTTCGGTTGTTAGTTTTTGTTTTTTTTTATATATAAGACATACACGGTCGTATGACCCCAAAGTAAGTAACTTAATACTAAAGTTATTAACTTAATATTAAATACAAACTTAAATACAAATATACACTCAGGCTCGAAAGACCAACAAATTGTTTACAGAAAATGTTGGCCCTCGGCAGGAATCGAACCCGCTAGTCGCGAAGCTAAAGCCATTGTCGCTACCCACTGCGCCAACGGGTCAGTCAATATCAGAATGATTCTCTGTTTCATCAGAATATTACCTCAGAATACGTTTCGCTTGTCCCCTTTGTGACTTTTAAAAACTTGATCGAACAGCAAGTAATAAAGATACGAAGTGCTAATTTTCATACAGACGTGCTAAACTTCGAGGGACAATATTATTACATTGAAAAGAAAACGTTAAATGTTATATAATAATTAGCAGATTGCAAATTAGATTTTTCTTGCTTTATTTTTTTATTATATAATATTATAACAAAATCGTATAGACTATATATACTTATGAAAGTGCGATGTAAATGCGAATACATATATAATGCATTACATACATTCGCTTAATGGAATTCAACAAAGTAACCCCTGCTTCAAGAAAACATTGAATATTCGTCCATTATTGTAATATTTAAATTTGACTTATTTTTAAAAGCTATATTACATATAAAATTACAGAAGCGGACGTCTGGGCGAAGAACTCATAGATTAGCATTTGTGAAAAGACCATATACGCCGCTTTAATATTGAATAACCACTACGCTGCTCGAATTCGCAATGGAATAGGGTATTGGGTTAACACTTCCACTTTTCTTTCCTAAAGGAGAGAGGAGGTCTGTAGGCCTACCATGAACTTTTAGAAAACGATTCAATTCAAAGTACCTAAACTCAACCGCTCTTCTTCTTACCATGAAGTGTGGATTGGACCGTGGTCGTTAGGACGCATTCCGAACGGTCATTCGGCAACGACTTAAAGTATCCGTTCTTAAGACGTCATGGTATGAACTCTCAATTGTTGTATAAACTGAACCAGCAGGCCTCCCATGAACTTTTAAATAACGATTAAATTCAATGCCAGTACCTAAACTCAACCGCTTTTCTTCGTACCATGAAGTGTGGATTGGATTGGGGTCGTAATGTTTGAAAAGGAAAACGTTATATGAACTATAGATAAGTCTGTCTCTTTTACTCACATGTTCTTAGGACGTATTCCGAACGCTCATTCGGCAACGACTTAAAGTGTGCGTCCTTAAGACGTCATGGTATAAAAAAGCAAAACAATTTCGTTTTCGTCTTCAATGGAATCGCAATAAGAGTTCATGGTAGGCCTGCTGCACTCGATTAGTAATGGTCGTTAATTAACTTTTTTTATAAGATTGAATACGAATGCGAATTGTCTTTACATCTTAAATAGACAGCATACAAAAAATAACTGTCTACAAGGTCTTCTCATTGTGAGATAGTGAGATCGCTCGAACGGTATGCTCTGAAGCCTTACATCACTGTGCTAATGCTAATGATCTTCTTATTAACTGTGTTATGACCTACTTCAAACGGCTCGCATATTTTTAATATGTGACATTCTATAATTAATTCATTAATGTCCCTTGCGTAAAATGAAAGATATATTGATGCTATAGTAAAGTAAAATAACGCCTCCGTGTGGTATCCGGCTGAGTAGAATAGACCACCCTCATTTCTTACCGAGGTGTCGTAATAGGCGATTAAGGTAAGTTGACCCGCCGTGTGGTATCCGGTTGAATAGAATAGACCACCGTCTTATTACCGAGGTGTCGTAAAATACGAATTTTAGGTATCGTAAAATACCTGACGTCAACGGTAAGTTGACGTCAGGTAGCCAGCTGGCCATAAAATACGTAGCCGAATCATGTGACAACATGTTTATAACATGTTGTGCCTACCTCAATCATAGTGGGAGAAGGGCAGGTGGATGATGAGTAAACTAAAATAACGGCCTATAACTATCCTACTTCTGGGCATCGGCCTCCTTTCTCCTTTTGGGAGAAGAGTTGGAGCTAAGACCCATCACGTTGCATCCAATGCGGAGTGATAGGTTATATATATCCCCAGAATTGTCAGCATTTATGCCGGTTTCTTCAAAATGTTTTCCTTCACCAAAAAGCGTGTGGTAAATTGCAATAATCAATAAAGTGTAAATTGCACTTAAGTTTTAACAGAAAAACTCATTGGTGCCAGGTTTTAACCCCTGAGGGGTCAAACCTAGTACCCTTTCGAAGTACCTCTCGTGTGACTTCACGTCTCACCGCCTGGCTATCAAAGTTCTTTTAATGTTTATACTCTACATATACATTAACTTAGAAATTATCTTTCAACATTCAATAGTCATTATTGATTGATTAACGCGAATATATCATCATTCTCCTGCCCTTATCCCACTCTATGTGGGGTCGGCACAACATGTTACAAACATGTTGTCACATGATTTGGCAACGTATTTTACGACCGGCCGCCTGCCTGACGTCAACTTACCTTAGTCGCCTTTTACGACACATCGGTAAGAACTGAGGGTGGTCTATTCAAGCACCCGTATACCACACGGCACATACCTTAGTCTCCTCTTACGACACCTCGGTAAGAAGGGAGGGTGGTCTATTCTATTCTGCCGGATACCACACGGCATGGTGGGAATTACATTAACGCGAATATATATAGCGAATATATATAATCTGTTAATATTATTCCAGCGGTTTAGCCGTTACAGCGTACAAAGATTAATAGACAGACTGAAAGATAGACCGATATTCTGTCTTGAAAGTGTAAAGATAACATATAAAAAGCTCATAATAAGGGCCCCGAATGGGCTTAAAACTAGTAGGGGTGATCGGATAGTATATAAAATGTTTAAAGCTGGATTCATTCATATACAGAGATATTAGGATTGATAATATTAATGTGGATTGGCCCTATTATATAAAAAGGGGATTCGAAAACAGTTTAGGCATTGAGTTGGTGGGTCTGCGTGTATTAAAAATATAGGTTTGTAGGTTGCAACACTACAATGCAAGCCAACATGTTATGTACCTATGCGTGTTGTTAGACAAATATCGAAAATGACGACAGTGAGCTAATTGTGTCCAGCGATAAGGCTGTGTACAGTAGGATGTGATAAATGTCACGTTAATTATATGTGACTGACCGAAGGAAAATGGATGTTGCTACTATGACATAAATTACATTCTGGTATACAGTTTTTGACAGGATAACTGGGTACCATGTAGCTATAAAGTTCAGTGAGTAACTAGATACAGTATTGAAATAATGTATATTATGTTTCATCGTATTTCGTTCACTCGAAGTTACTATCACCATATAGAGGGTTCTTAAAATCACATGATCGTGTGCAACTTAGCCACTTACCGCCGTAACTTATTCTAAAATATATATGATTAATTATAAAAAGAGAAAACGGTTAAGCCAAATTTTATGAAACTTTTCTTGGCATGTTTAAGATTAATCACTGACTGATGATAATGTCTATTTTTGGTATGCAATACAAACAAAGTTATAGTAAGTAAAATTCATCATCCTCCTGCCCTTATCCCACTCTAAGCGGGGTCGGCAAAACATGTTACAAACATGTTATCAAATAATTTGGCTACGTATTTTACGACCGGCCTGCCTGACGTCAAGTTACCTTAGTCGCTTTTAACGACATCTAGGTAAGAAATGAGTGTCGTCTATTCTACTCAGCCGGATACCACACGGCGATATAGTAAGTAAAAGTAATAATAAAATTATTTTGCTATAATCCGCGATAAAGTACTTTATCGCGGATTATAGCAAAATAATTGTATTATTACTTTTGTATTATGGATCTCCGCAAAGGAACGGTTAATTCTACAAATTATTATAGTAAGTAGTTATCCAATAACAAAAGGCGTATCGCAAATGGCAGACAAGTGGTGTAAAAGGAAGTTCTAATTTAAACAATTCCTTGTTGACAATCATAGTCAGAGCGATACTTAAATTAAATTGATCCCGAAATGGAGCAGAAGATACATAATATTTGTATAGCTCCTCGTGGGCACGAAAGGTTTTTTAACCTGCATTAAAAATACGTTGAAATGAAACATATGGGTATCCAGTATTTGTACACACGGCAGCGCATTTAAAACGCGACGTATTTTTATCGCGCAGTGTTCCATTTAAGGGTTAGGGCGTAGAGCGTTAAGCTGAATATACCATACGAAACTTCTTATAACGCCTATTGCGTAATTTTAACGCGTGTGGTATCCGGCAGAATAGAATAGACCACCCTCCTTTCTTACCGAGGTGTCGTAAAAGGCGACTAGGTAAGTTGACGTCAGACAGGCGGCCGGTCGTAAAATTCGTAGCCAAATCTTGTAACAACATGTTTGTAACATGTTGTGCTGACCCCACTTAGAGTGGGATAAGGGGATAAGCGCGTATATATACGTCGCATATACCTGGATACACATTTGTTCCATTTCGGCGTATTTTTAACGCAAGGTAAAACCTCTCGTGCTTACGGGTAAGTGAAGTAAAATAGCGGCGGTTGGCAATTCCTTCTGTTTCTAAAAAGGTCTTCTCTCTCTTTTTGAGAGAAGGGTTGGAGTTTTTTTTAGATATCATGCCGTTCGATAACTATGCTGTGGGCTTATTAAACCTGCCAATGAATATTGCAATATTTACATTGTATTCTTTTGGAGTTCCTACAATATATAAAACTAGGATAATTCGAATTGAAAGTGTGAAGTGTGGCAACACAAGTTAATAATAAAAATTGAAACTTATGTAAAATGCGTTAGATACTTTATTATTGGTTGTAATATTTTGTAATAAAAAAAATGCAACGTTTTTTTTCTAGTATGTAGTCCACGTACCTCAATTCTAATAATTGCGTAATCTAATTTATTAGTAGTAGTTTAGTATTGCACTATTACAAAAATGAGTTCAAAACTAATAAAAAAATTAAGAGAAAGCAAATCAGGGTGCATCTATCTGTCTCTATCGTTTATGTATTAGACAAGATAAGTATACGAGTTTCTTCCATGTCAATATTTATTGTGACACTCAAGGCTTGCCTTCGGCTTTCGTAATCTAGAATGATAACTTTGATATACTTCACATCTCTGTGCTTTAGCTGATCTGTAATTATATAACACAGAAAATTATTGTTTCAAGGTTCCATACAAAAATGCCAAGGCAGAATCGTGAATGAATATAAAAAATGTGAACAATCCTCTTCTAGTCATGAGAAAAATTGTATTATCTTGTTTTGTTTATGAGAACGAGTATTACTTGAAAGTTTTTTACACTATATTAAGCTTTGCGAGTAGATTCCTGCGCCATCTTCAATAGACTTGCTTGAACAATGTTGAATTGCTGATAAATTTATGTGATAGTCTGTATGTAGCGTTATGTATTAGACGACTTTCATGTTTCAGGGATAGGGTGTTTTAAAACAGATAACGGTGAAGTACCTGCTATTCCAATGATATTTTTGTAGAATACTTTGACTATCTATAAATTGCATCGGATGAAGGGAGTAAAAAGCAAAAAACAAATATTAATAATAAATATTGGAATAAAAACATATAAAAGTAAAAAAGTTACGATTTCAATTTAATATGTACTACCGTTTTATTATAAATTAGAATGGAAAAAGAAATAATGGAAGAAGAAAGTCTAATGTTCAAAGGGCCGCAAGTGCTCATCTCTGGTTTAGAGTAACTGAATTTCATAAAGTGAGGATAGAATGAGCATTCGCTAGTCTGATCAGCCTTAAGAGTGATATGAATATCAGATGCTCTTTTGTCTATTAATATCTAAGATTTTAATTCAGATACGGCATAACGTATACTGTAATATTAATATACCACTGCGATACAGGTTTCGCAACAGCGCAGTTAGACCGACCATAATGATGCCCGTATAAGGTTTTATTCTTTTTTTACGAGACTGGTACATTTAGTTAAAAGGGTTATAAAACTTTCAACTTCTATAATTTATGGAATAGGTTTGCTCTTTCATGACCTGGTCAGTGCGGTTTCTCCGGTGATCTTTGACGTTTAACGATATGACTTCAGTTGTGAGAACCTATAATCAAGCCTGTAGCTACGATTAGCTGGATATGCCAGTTAATTTTAAGACCAGGCTTTGCCGTTGTAACACTTCTTGGTAAAGCCTAAAATAAATCAAATAAGTAGGCCCTAGTTACAGTTATTTAATGTTTTATATTAAAAAACACACCTATATCTTTATATCAAGTTACGCAAACAAATGATGTGAGATTTTGTATTGCTTCGACGTATGACAGAATGAACAAAAGCGCATTTCATGCATTAGTGAGTGCATTAATATTTCATATATTATATTGCGTTACATGAAGTAGTTTTGACCCGCGACTTAATCTGCATTGAGTTTAGAAAACTATATTAATTTTCATGTTTCAAATAAGACTTCCTAACCAAACGGTTAGAGCGTTCCGTTCTTCAAAAGTAAGTAAGGTCTGAAAGTGGTAAGTTTTGAAACCTGACCACCTTTGATTAATCTTTAAAAAGATGGATGGAAAACATTGTGAGGAAAGAATTTTTTAAGCGTTTTTTGATTTTTACATCGTGAGTTGGTATTCATAGGTAATGTATAGAAGCTCGTTTCTATAGATTAACTCTGCATATCCTTATAGCAAGCATAACGTGATTGTGGAGGAACGTCTAAGCTCCAGTATTTACTCCTAAACACACAGGAAAACTTATCCATCTAGGGTTTTAATTTACGTACGTTACAAACATGTAAAAGAAACAATAGCAATTCACAAATCTATAATTATGGCATATTTAATATTATCGATCGTAGAATACTAGAAACATGAGTTTCCTTCATGAATAACTAAAATAAAATCGGACATACAGTGTTATATAAGACTGAAACTAAACCAAAGTTCCTTCGAGGAATCCAAGAAATACCAAATATAAAATAAGAAAATAATAAAGAAAGATAATAAAGAAAAAGATAATAAAAAAGAAAAAGATAATAAATATTAAATGCCTCCAACCGAGACTGCGCGCGACGGCATGCTTTGCCTGTCGAGACACGAAAACTGTCCCTGGGATGAAGCTCTAAAATCGGCTGACTTGACCTGGACCGGATTGCAGTACACCTGCTTGAAGATCCTTCACCTGTACTGCAAGGTGTTCGAAAGAGAAGATGTCTTAGAGTTGGTGATAAGGTAAGTCTCTTTAAAGCTAGTTTTAAGATTTTAACTTCGTAACAGGCCGGATCAATAAGTATGCAAAACTTAGCTTATTTATCGGGAACCTTTGCTTTTGCTTCCAGTGTTATAATCAATATATCAAATAGTTGGTGAAACTTGTTTTCGTGACATATAATTATTTATTCCTTCTTTATCCTTACCGTCCCACTGCTTTTAAGAGCTGATGCTCATCCCGAAGTTCTTTAGGCACATTATAACCCTTCGTTTTCGTGTACGACAATTTATTCCATGTGAAGCATACTCTAACATCCGAATTTGATAAGAAAATTAATCTCACGCTTTATATCACATTATTCTATCTATCCGTACTAATTGCTGCTCCTGCCAAAAACAAAATCTTTTTCTCCATAAATCTCATTCCCTTCCTCACCTCGCATTTCAGTTATCCCTCTTTTAATGTGCTATGTCAATGCTTGACATTTTCCTTTTCTTTTTTTTATATCATACCTTACAAATAGTATTTTATGTATCGCCTGTTTTATTGTTTGTGGTTCACTAATAACATCAAATACCACGCACATTAACTCGGCCGTGAACAGTAACGACCACCCAATGCCGAGCTTAACGCCCGCAGAAACGTTTAGTGCCACCATCATAGGCCATTTGGAACATATTGAAGAAACCAGAAGCGTATTGTTTACATTTATACTGATTCAATAGAATAATTTTTATTTCAATGTCAATGCAAGTCGTCTTAGTCGCAGTACGCCTTGTTAAGAGACAAAGTTTATGGTGTATATAAAAAAAACTCGGCACAACGATAATATAGTTGCGATACATTTGCACGTGAAGCTTACGCCTTAGTTTATGTTACCAAAGCGGCAATTAGATCGATCGTTTTGTCAAAAATACACAAGTATTCAGCCATTTAATTGCAGTAACATTCTGGGTCTAAAAAGCAAGTAGTTAACAGTTGTTATATTCGTCGATGTCGCCTAAGCTTTCGATAAGGTCTGGCACGCAAACTAAATCCCAGCTGCTCCAATTAAATATACCAGATAGACCCATCATATGAATCTAACTTACTAATTGGCACTCTATCGTCTCGCCGCCCAATCCGTGTTGGTGTATACGAGTGATATTCTTCCCTATTCCCAGTAAAGAGTAACGGAGAATTCCATCTTTATTTTTAGTTCATCTGAATATTAGGGATGTCAAAAGTCGCGAAGTTAAAGTTGCTTCTTGTACACATAGTTAATTGAATAAATGAATGTTGCTCACAAAGCTGATTTCCTTTGACTTTGTTATTTATCGATTTGCCCAATAAACAGTCACTATAAGTCTGTTCAGATGAAAAACAATTGTGGAGCATAAAATTCGCACATTCTACCCAAATGGCTAACGAATAAATAATACATAATGGCCGCCGTTGATTATTCCAGTGCGTCTACAAATTCAGATCGTAAATCGTCTTTTTATTGGAGAAGTCTTTGACAGTTTATTGTTTTAGCTGTTTTGATGGAAAACATCGAAACAACGTAATCCTTATTCTGATTTTAATTATCTTCATTGTGTCTTAATTCCTAAAGATTAAATTTAATTCGCAGTTACGACCAGGCCCCACGGCCTTACGTGATTTTTTTAAATAAATTTAAAAATTAGATTCACGTGGTTTTTGGTGGTTAGGTTTAGGTCTTTTGGTGACCATAGCATTATGTCTTATGGAATATTGCTGTGGGGTAAATGCGCGGATAGTGAAAAAATTTTCGTATTACAAAAAAGAGCCATACCCACGTATGGCTCTTTTTTGTAATACGAAAATTTACAATTTAAGTCTATCTAAATTCTACAATTCATCTACAATTTAAGTCCGCGTGATTCCCTGCGAGAGAAGTTTAAGGAAACAGGTATTCTAACATTTGCTTCACAGTATATTTTAAATAACGTAATTTTTGTATATAAAAATATAAAGAATTATAAAACGATAGGTGATGTATATAATAGACAAAGTAGGAACCGACATAAGCTTGCGACTCCTGCTTTGCGCCTAGCAAAAGTACGTAAATCGTTTGTGGGTTTGGGTACAAGATTCTATAATAAAATTCCGAAATCAATTTTGGTCATGCCATTACAGCAGTTTAAAAACACTGTTAAAAAGAGGCTGATACAGAAAGCCTACTATACTGTTGAAGATTACTTAGATGATAAGGATGTGTGGATATAGGTGCACTTTTACCCTGTACAAGACAGTAATAAATAAATGTAACTAGTTCTAAGATTTATATTTTAAAAAGAGCAACCGCCGAGTTTCTTGCTGGCTCTTCTCGGCAGGAACAGCTTTCCGAACCAGCAGTAAAGTTGACGATTCAAAAGCACTTGTTTACAAGTTTACTTGAATAAAGAATATTTTGATTTTTTTTGATTTTGACCACCTGAGTTTTTGTAATTAGTTTATATTCTATTTTTTTTGAGAATAAATTATTTAAACCTAAACCTAACCTTTTATCTCAGAATTCATCATTGTGTATGTTATTTACAAGATTCAAAATTACATTTATCTCGTATAAAGCCTATGTTTAATCATAATGATGAATCATATTTTTAATTCTTTGTTCTAACCATATTCATCATATTTAATGACGTATATAAATAAAAATAGATCCATACTAAAATTACAAACGCGAAAGTGTCCGTCTGTCTTTACGGTTTTACGGCTAATCCGCTAGTTATAATTACGGCTTATTAACCGGACTAATATATAGGCTAAAAAATCCCATTTTTTCTCTTGGGAAACGGGAAAGAAATTATTAAGGGTACTTAAAAAAACTTAAGTTGCCGCCAAAGAAGTCGCATATAAAATATATATAATGCATAAATGTACAGTGGACTATTTGTTCTCATATCCCATACATGCAGGATTCGTAAAAACATGCAAACTCTCTCCTCGCATCATCAGGAAATAGACTGCACGAAACGATTGTTGAGTTTGTGATAGTGAACGTGTGTAGTGCTTGTGTATTGTAGTGGCGGTAGTGGAGGTTTGTGCATGTGTTTTTACGAATCCTGCATGTATCGAGTATGAAAACGGATAGTCCACTATACATTTAGCATTGAATATATTTTCTATTTACTTTATCGCGGATTATTGCAAAACAATTTTATTATTACTTCTGTCATTAGAATAACGTTTGAAAAATATGCACATTGTATTATGCCTGCTGTAAAACAGATGCAAAGTAAATGGCAGCATGGGCTTGGCATTATCCGTTCCATTAGACGTCGATTGGCGCGCCAAAGGTCGGAGTCAAGGATGTAGCTAATCTGGAACGGACTAAAAGCTTTGTATAACGCCCTTCGATTTAAAATCTATTTCTTTTCGTTGCGTGGGCTTTTTATATAAATATTTGTTCACCTAGAAATATAATTTCTCTTATAACTTTATAGAGAATGTCAATGTAAGCGTAAGGAAGAATAGCTTAATAATTGGTAAGATAGTAAAAAAATACTATAATACACGCACTATTGTGATCTAAAAGCATTTGATAAATTTTCAATTTGTCTTATGAGATCATGACAGTTAAAAACCAAGCGCAAACTCACAAATTACCCACATATCTGAAAAACAAAAGCTTCTCACTTCAAAAAGTAACGGTCTGTTACAATCCCACTGATGGGCATAGGCCGCATCTCTCCGTTTCTGGAGAGAAGGGTTGGAGCTGTGACGTACCACGCTGCTCCAATGCAGATTGGTAGATCTTTGCTTCAATCTTTCAACCTGGAATACTCTAGACATATGCAGGTATTTTCACGATATATTCCTTCACCGTAAAGCGTGTGATAAATTGCAATTATCAATTAGACACAAAAATTTTAGTAGAATAACTAAACTAATTGGTACCTGCCCAGGTTTGAAATCGTGACCCCCACGAAAGAGTCGCACGGTCTCGCTATCACAGCTCAAAGCTCACTTCAAAGTCACTTTATAATAGTAAAATTATAAAATTACCTAATGAAAGTTTTATAAAAAAATACATTTTTATCTATCTATTTTATATAACAGTTGATTTATTGAGATTTTTCAATTTTAGATTTAAATCTCATACTAAAACTACTAAAGCAACTAAGCTGTGATAGCCTAGCGGTGAGACCATGCCACTCTCTAGAGACGACATAGGTTCAAACCTCGGGCAGGCACCAATGAGTTTTTCTATTAAAAACTTATGTGTCTAATTGATAATTGCAATTTATCACACGCTTTTCGGTGAAGGAAAACATCGTGAGGAAACCTGCACATCTAGAGAATTCTAGGGATATGTGTAACCTACCAATCCGCATTGGAGCAGCGTGGTAGGTCTTAGCTCCAATCCTTCTCTCCAAAAACGGAGAGAAGAGACCTTAGCCCAGCAGTGGGATTTTAACAGGCTGTTACTTTTTTTTTATGCATTCGCTTAACCCGTGCGGATTATAGCAAGGTAGTTCTGTTATAGTGGCTGTTAATTCTATTTACGATGGTTATAGGACATGTAGGCTGTTACTTTTTTACTTTTACTAAAACTACTGAAGCAATCGATGATATCATCGATATATACTGTACCTTCCAGTTCAAGTTTTCCAGCATCAGGCATCTGTTGGGAACAGATAGAATAACTTATGATCGTTTTTTACATAGTTCAATTTGCATAATCATTGAATATCAAGCAGACCAGTTATGATCTAATGGGTTTTATGATAATTCGCAATCATGTACAATTTGATTGAGCTGTGTAAATCTCTTAATGTACCAATGGTATTTCGGTTTTCGTGAACGATTTCACATTAAAATACCAAGCTTTACCACGACAAATTTTAAAATTAACATATAATATAGGCGTAGGATAATGAATAAGATGGTTTGACAACCTAGTGATTTTATATACGTCAGTAAAGTAAAGTAGCGGCCTGTTACAAACCCACTGCTGGGAATAGTCCTCCTCTCTCCGTTTCTGGAGAGAAGGGTTGGAGCTAAGACCTACCACGCTGCTCCAATGCGGATTGGTAGGTTACCCATATCTCCAGAGTTTTCTAGAGATATGCAAGTTTCCTCACGATGTGTTCCTTCACCGAAAAGCGTGTGATAAATTGCAATTATCAATTAGACACATGAGTTTAAATAGAAAAACTCATCGGTACCTGCCCGGGTTTGAACTCGTGTTCCCCTCGAAAGAGTCGCACGGTCTCACTGCTGGGCTATCACAGCTCGTATACTTCAGTACTGATGATATATTTTGAGGTCGTTAAATTCAATAGACTTATTGTTGAGGAGGGAATAATTTTTATGCATACTAAAGTGTTTTACAGTTATACATTTCCGGCTTACATTAATATTTCATTGAGGAAGATCTAGTTATAACAAATTCATTTAAAATATGAATGATCGTTATTAAATCCTGGTCTTATACCAGCACAAGTCTTTTTACTGGATACAGTATATGATAACAAAATCTTAAGCCACAAGTTCTGCAACTTCCATACATAGTATTATAAATGCGAAAGTCTGTCTGTCTGTTTTAGTTTTTATTTAGAATTAGAAATATGTATTTAAAAATATATGATATTCGGTGCTAAGAGTATTAAGAAAAATAGCTTACTCGTACCTCGAAGTACGTACTTATATTTTATCAGTTGGGCCAATCATAAAGCAATTTTTTTGTATTACAAATATGGCGTTGTCTCACTGATGGAACTGATAAAATGTTCATAAATGTTGAAAGTTTTCTTTGATTTTTTTATATTCCTACTGGAGACAACTAGGCCGAGAATAAATGCTAAGCATTTTTGTTTGTTTGTAATCTTTTAATTGCACAAATTGAAATTAATATAAAAATGATATAAAAAACTATAATGTGAAATGGCGGATTTATTCTGGAGTCGGAATCTCTTCCAGCCAACCACTCATAATATAGATTTAAAAAAAAATTAGCGCAACGCAGATTTTCTGTCTATTAGGCGAATAAAGTTATTATACTAAAGTATGGAAGCCAGCCTACGATGTGCCCTATCACAGTAGAGAGAAAGCAAATGAGAGTGTATCTATACGTCTCTCTTTATTGTGTGAACAAAGATAAGTATACGAGTTTCATTATCTCTCTCATTATTATTATTTTTTTATATCTTTTTTATAATTAAACATTTTTTTACTTAGATATTTGTCCTGCCAAACTGCTTAGCAGTTTGTCGGCAGTATACTCCAATTCGGTAAACTATGTAAGCTCTCAATAAATAACTATCACTCCTGGCACCTGCCCGGCCTTACGATATAATCTTGGGTTCGGTTTATTGCTAAATTAAATTTAATAAATTTATTGTAACACTCTCACTTTCAGGTTTGGCTATGGCTCTCTTACTCTAGTATAATAACTCTATGAATACAAATAATATTTACTTATAAATTATTGAAAGCAAACACATTCAAATTCAAATTCAAATTCAAAATATTCTTTATTCAAGTAAACTTGTAAACAAGTGCTTTTGAATCGTCAACATCTACTGCTGGTTCGGAAAGCTGTTTCAACCGAGAAGAGCCAGCAAGAAACTCGGCGGTTGCTCTTTTTTAAAATATAAATATAAATATAAATATAAATTAATTAGTCATTAATCTTATCACAGTTTTATTTAAAGTATTCTAAAATATCAATCAAAACAGTGAAATCGATATAGCACATCGATCTCAAAGAGTCGCAGGAAGACGTTTCATCAGTAACTCCCAATAAATCCTCGTTTGTGAGACAATAGATTTATGGTTTAATCTTAAATTTCCTTTTGATCTCTCAGACGGGCGGGTCTCGGCCGTGTTCATTAATGTCAATTTATCATTGAAGTCTAGTCTTGGTGACCTTCACGTGTCAATACTGTCTTATCCTTTGCCAAGAAATTCTCCATCATAATTATTTGTTCAAATAAACCATCGTTATCTATTTATATCACGAATAAGTTTTAAGATAGTTGTTTTGTTAAGGTACGAGCGGAAATATAAATATTTTTAAAAGAAAAGATTTTGTTATAATTTAGACTGTTGTTTATTTTGTTATCGAGCGAGAAAATAAACTGCGTATCAAGGACTTTCCTGTACGACTGTCAAAAATTTCGTTCCAGTACAAAAGCGTGACGTAATCAATCGCTTACCAGGAAATAAATTAGGGTTCGATTATTCTACTAAACTTTTGATGTTCGTCAATATTAAACATTATTTAAAAAAAAATGTTTACCTTACTTACTTACCTTAGTCGTATTTTACGAACCCTCGGTAAGAAAGAAGGTGGGCTATTCTACTAAGCCAGATACCACACGGCGTGTCGACTTACTTTAGTCGCCTTTTACAAACACCTCGGTAAGAAATGAAGGTGATGGTAGTGAGTATACTCAACGAGACACCGCACGGCATAAAATACTTATCATCTCTATTTATTCTTTTCTATGAGAGTGTTAGGCGCTTCTAGTTTTACTTTACCAGCTAGCTTTTTCCTGACAAAATTTTACATCCTTTCTAGGATAGTGGCAATAATTCTTGGCTTTAGATTTTAGCTTTATATATGAAAAAAATAAAGTAACGCTGCTCCAATGGGAATTGGTAGTTTACACATATCCCCAGAGTTATCAGGTTTCTTCACGATGTTTTTCTTCACTGAAAATTGTGTGATAAATTACTAATTTAATTAGTCACATAAATTTAATAGACCGAGTTGAAAAAATCATGTCCCAACTGTTGACCGCTGAGGAATTCTTTCTGGAGGCAATCCTGGAAGCAGTATCAGGTGATGCTGATCATAAAAATGCATTGTCATTCGGGCTGGAACACGGTTTCACCGGTAGGCGATGATAGCTTCAAATCAAATCAAATCAAATCAAAATAGTCTTTATTCAAATAAACCATTTCAGGCACTTTTGAATCTTCAAGCATCAATATGATTAATGAAGCTACAACTGGTTCGGAATTTTGCTCTTACCGTGAAGAACCAGCAAGAAACTTGGCGGTCAATCTTTTAAATATTTTCAATTATACATTATTAAACCGCTGTCTTGTATAAGGTGAAAGGATTTTCAAATCCAGGCTTTCTTATCATTCAAATAATCTTCAATTTTGTAATATCCTTTACGTATAAGCATATTTTTTACACTTGATTGGAATATTTCTGTACACTGGTCTCGAATGGATTGAGAAATTTTATTATGGAAGCGAATAGCGAGTCCAACAAATGAGTTGCTAACTCTGCTGAGTCGCGGCGCAGGTATCGCAAGCTGTTTGTGACCTCTCGTATGTCTATGATGTACATCAAATTTTGTTTTATACGTACTTATATTTTTCTGTACAAATAGAATATTACTATATATATTGTGATGCTGCAGTCAGTATGCCTATTTCTTGGAACTTTTCGCGAAGGGACTCACGTTGCTTCATATTATAGATAGGGCAACAAAAATCTTTTCTATATCGGCAGCTTAGTTTAAACTATTTGCAGAAGATTCAAGCAAGAGCAAATCTGCGTTGAAATACTCAATACTCATTCATCGATTCGAATCCGGTCCGACAATAACTGACGTTCCTATGAAAGAAATGTTTACCAAACAATTTGTTTGACTCGCTGATACTATCGTTACATATGCGATAAACATTGAGTTTTAAAACAAACCAAATAACAATGCGTTGTTTTAAGTTTCAGGCACATTGTGTTTATTATTATTATTTATTTTGAATAATATGACACGTAGAGGTTCTATACAGATTTTTTTCATTTTCCAATTTATATATAATAAATTAAAGACTTAAAAATTACTTCATTGATGGCTATTTTTTACTAAATGTAGTAATAATGATAAGGAAGGAAACAAATATTTTAATTTATGTAATATTTTTATTTTGCATATATATTTATTATATGTAATATATACGTATGCAAAAAAATTTGCCGTGTGGTATCTGGCTGACTAGAATAGACCACCCTAATTTCTTTCCAAGGGGTCGTAAAATGCGTCAAGGTAAATTGACGTCAGGCAGGCGGCCGATCCTAAAATACGTAGCCAAACCATGTGACAACATGTCGGGCCCGATCCCACTTAGAGTGGGATAAGGGCAGGAGGATGATGATGATCTTTACATTATTCGTACCACATTCCAATATGTTTCGCGACACTTAGGGCTAAAGTAATACTAAAATTATTTTGCTATAATCCGCTATACAGTATGTCGCGGACTCTATCTCCTGATGATGCTTCGGTTGCGGGGCGAAACGATTGTTGAGTTTGTAATACGTGTGAACGTGTGTAGTGCTTGTGTATTGTGGTGCCAGTGGTGGAGGTTTGTGCATGTGTTTTTTATGAATCCTGCATGTAACGGGTATGAAAAAAACGGATAGTCCACTATACATTTAGCACTATATATATTTTCTATTTACAGTTTAGCGGATTATAGCAAAATAATTTTATTTATTAATACCTTAGTATTATGGATCTCCGCAAAGTAACGCCTAATTCTATAAATTACTCTTAGGGCTGCTGCTTTCCTTTGTACACATTGTATTTTATTTTAAATAACTTATTGATTAACTTGTGGTACATAAATAAATAAATAATAATGTTTCCATAATCAGCGAAAGAAAATATAAGTAATGGTATCTGATGTCATACCTGATACAAGCAGGATTATTAAAACGCATGCACTACAACCTCCACCTATTACAAAACAAAAAACACTGCACACATTCATTACCACAATCTAAATAATCTTCGCTTATTCATTATTATCAATTATTCTTTCCTCACTTCCTGACTTATGGTAGTCCACTTTTGGACATTTTCCAAAGGATCTCTACACCATGAGATCTGGGGCAAGTCGTTTTCTATGCCCCTTTTTTCTCCGTTGAAGTAGCGGGTAAATTGAATGTCTTATATATCGGGTATAGTAATAATCTTATATGGGATATAAAAATTCCCGTTTTTCCACCGGCCATAAACAATAGCCAATATAGATGGTATTTTCAAAAACTAAAGTTGAGACTAACAATTATGACTATTATATTACAAGAGGTATGTTTAATTGTATAAGAAAGATATATAAATAAACAAAAAACAAAAAATATATATCGCGTGCTCGTGATTTCTACTTGTACATTGGATAAAACTGATTCCACGTCTTTAGTTAATGCTTCATTCTTTGAACTCGCTTTGTTTTCTAAAGATCCGTATTTAAAAGCACTTATTGGATGTTGCTGACAAACTACACAAATGCGTACCAATCTTTTATACCGTAAAATATTTATAAGAAACTATTGTATAATGTGTGAAATATTTATGCCAGCTGTATAATATTGATGGAAGTGTAGAATCCACATAAATATAATAATGACTATTTGTTCGTATTGATCTCTGAATCGACTGAACCTAAACTGGGGGGACTATTTTTTACATTTTAAAATTTCTTAGTTCAGATACGTAATGTTGTTTGCGCCTCGTGGTATCTGGCTGAGTAGAATAGACCACCCTCATTTCTTACCGAGGTCTCGTAAAAGCGGGTAAAGATAAGCAATGGTCCCCACCCAGAGGAGGTGTCTCTGGGATCAGAGTTGCTGTCTCTGGGATCAGAGTTGCTGCTGGTGGGGATGAGGTCAAATAAGGTACCCTGCCCCTGCCATCAGTAGCGTGGTGGAGCATACAGGTCGTTTTAGTCGGTGCGAGTCCGACATAACCCATATGGTACCCATAAGGGGTATTTCCTGTTAAAAAAAAATTGTAATCGTGAAACGCGGCTAAGGTTGCCGTTTAGTATCCGGCTGAGAAGAATAGACTACCCTCATTCTTACCGAACTGTCGTAAAAGGCGACTTAAGATAAGTAGGCCCGCCGTGTGGTATCTGTCTGAGTAGAACAGAACACACTCAGTTCTGACCGAGGCGTCGTAAACGGTGGCTACGGTAAGTTGACCTGGCGTTTGTATCCGGCTAAGTAGAACAGACCACCCTCCTTTCTGACTGAGGCGTCGTAAAACGCGACTAGGGTAAGTTGACTCGCCTTGTGGTATCGGGCCAAGTAGAATAAACCACCGTAATTTTTTACCGAAGTGGAAAATGTGAATAAGGTAAGTTGAGGTCAGGCAGGCGGCCGTTCGTAAAATTCCTACCCAAATAGTGTAACAAGGTGTTTAAAACATGTTGTTCCGACTCCACTTAAAGTGAGATAATGGCCGGAGAATGTCAAGAAAAGAAGATGTCATTCATCTTCTTCAATTGGTAGATGTCCACTGCTGGACATGTGTCTCTTTACGGGATCTTCACACCACGCGAACTTGTGTCGTTTGGATCCAGCAACTTCACGCGATATTTTTTAAAGTCGTCCGTCCATCTTGTAGAGGGTCTGCCGACGCTGCATTTTCCGGTGCGAGGGTCTCAATCCTATATCAAAATCTCTCCCACCTATTTAATTAATAAAATCCAGATGTACTTGCGACTACGTGGCATCAACTTAATAAAGAGAAGAAGGTATTGTGAACAAGCATTCTAAAATCGTTATTATATTTAGTTATTATTATATTATAGTTGATCCTTACGTTGGGTCAGAGTATTATTTCTCATATACATGGTGGCTGTTTAAAACCTGTCATAGACTAAAACGTGTGATTTACTTTCAAATGAAATCAAGAAGTCCTGCGGCGAATGACCACATTAGTTATGTTTGTGGTTAAAATTGTCGTAACATGCGAAAATGATACTGATCCTTTCTGACTGATACGATATTGATTACGTAAAGTTTATATGATTAAGGAAGTACGCGTCTAACATGTGAATTTATTTTATTTCAATAAGGGCAATAGAATAAGAGTTAATGACTATCGCATCTTTAATGCAATTAATTTATAGAAATAGGCGTTACTTTGCGGAGATCCATAATACAAAAGTAATAAAAAAATTACTTTGCTATAATCCGCGGTACAGTAAACAGAAAATATATATAGTGTTAAATGTATAGTGGACTATCCGTTTTTTCATACCCGATTCGTAAAAACACATGCACAAACTTCCACCACAGCCACCACAATACACAAGCACTACACACGTTCACTATCACAAACTCAATAATCGTTTCGCTCCGCAACCGAAGCATCATCAGGAGATAGACTCCACGACAAAATCGCAAAGTGAACCATTATCCAAACAAGCATCGTTATATAGCAATTGGTTCATCCCCACCATTTATTTTACCTCTGAACACGTGCAACAAGCTCCCTCATTAACGACCAGATAAATGTTTCTAGTTCAAGCTTTTTCTATTTACTGTATCACGGATTATAGCAAAATAATTTTATTATTACTTTTGTTTAATGCAATTATTAGTAATATACAATTACCAATATTATGGAAAGGGATCATCATGAAACTTCAATAACAATCTGTTGCATATACTGCTCAGGGTCTCCACCAACCTAGCTTTCTGGGTTTGGGGAATAGGCTTAATATGAGCATAAGTTACCGAGTTCATACTATAAGCTTAGCTTACTTAGCAGTACTTAGATTATCTTAGGCCGCGTTATATCAAGGGCAAGTGAATTTGGCAATCAGGAAAAGCACGACCTTTCCCCTTATATCGTCAACGTAATTGCCAAGTTAAAATTGAAGCATACTTATTAAAAACCCTGAAATTACAAGAATATGGCATCTATAAAGAGATAGCGAAAAGTGATTGTCATATAATGAAAATGGCACAAGTTTAGAAACCAATAGACTGGTCAATGCTGAAATAAATAAGATTTATGCACGTCTTAGTGATACATAAAAACAGATATATTTACATAACAATTTATGCCACTATAAACATTAAGTTATTGCCGTAAACTATGGCATTCTCCGGGGCAATGAAATTGTAATTCTGTCATCAGAAACTTTGTAAGCGATCACGATACTACATCTTAACAGAATAGGCGGCTAATTGCGTAGATTGTTCTCAATCTTTATGTATTTTAAATTTAACAAACGATCTTATTCTGAGCACTTTATTGGGATTTATTTTATTTTATTATGAATGCGTATAAAGTTGTATCGATGTAATGTGATCGTACAGTTAGCAAGTACGATCACATTTATTTCAAATTTATATAACTATACAAACTTAAATGAGACAGAATCATTATATTAACGAAAAACTATTTCAAATATACCGTCGCTCCCCATTGTTATATTAATTTTTCTCAATTCATTTCGGGAAACAATTTGGCCGTGCCTATTGGGCACAAATTACTTCGACAATATAACGTAGAGTGAAGAATATAACAGCGATTTTTCGTTTTAGTTCGTTTCGATTTGAATATTTACAATTAGTGGGAATTCCGGAATTAAACCGTCGTGTAACAATGAGGACAAAACAATACAATAATTATAACTATATAACCGTTTTTACAACTATAAATAAACATTATAACTTCAACTTATTGAATTTAATATACAAACTAAAAATATACAATAGGAACTATACGACGTTAAGCAACATGTTGCATTTTTTTATTTAACGATATTTTTGAAAGAATATCGTACATTAATGAAGTATTAGTATATCTTCATTCAAATCACATTCACAGTTCGATAATTCATTTCATAGAGAGCGCGTTACGCAGCCAACTGAATACCATATATTTTGCCTGCCATTAGGTTACAAGTGTGCGTTAAACTACATTTTTTTCTATTTTAGCTTTGAGAATGACATTAAATTAAACGAAATAGCTATGCGTAAATATTTATTCGTATCAACGAACCGAGACGGTTTTTGGTTGGCGTCAGCGAAGGCCTCTTCAACAATAATGAGTTAGAAATATGTGATAATATTTTTAACTGTAAGCTTGTAAATAATATGTTTTGGCGAGTAGGCTGTGAAATAATTTAATTATTTTACTACTTGAACAGGTGTATATTAATTGTTTTGTATTCGAAAAAAAGATGAAATGAAATATAACCGTGGTGCCAACTTTTTTTTTCAAATTGCCTTATATTCGCCGTAACAGAATCAATCAGTTACTCATATAAGCTTAATAATGCTATAAAGTATTCGTCGCTGTTGATATATTTTTTTAATCTTACTTCTTACTTCTTACTTAATATTATAAATGCGAATGTTTGTGAGTATGGATGGATGTTTGTTACTCTTTCACAGCGAATCCGCTGATCAAATATCGATGAAATTTAGCTCAATTATTCCTTATATACCAAAATAACATATGGGCTATGGAAATCCTGATAACATATGGGAAATGCCATCTATAATATCCTCCAGTAAAAATATTTTTACAGGAGGATATTATAGATGGCGTTTTTACGCCATCTATTATCAACCTATCAAAGTTTTTTAATTCACTACAAAGACGAGTCAAATCTGTAATTAAAAGGAGGTTCTTTATCACGTTGTTCAGCTTACTTCAAAGGAGTTATTTTAGAAGAAGTTTTTATATATTTTGATTTCAGATTACTGCTTAAATTTAACTGAGCTATTAAAATGTATAATACTGAAGGCACTGTTTATTCCAGGACTACGGTCCACGCGGACGGAGTCGCGGGTATAAGCTTGTGTTTTAATATAGTAATTATCCCTTAGATATTACTATGAGATATCAGACATATATCCTATGTCTGATATATTGACTGACCATTTAGCGCATTTGGCAGTGACCTTGCCTTGGGATCCGCGGGTCGCGAGTTCTACTTCCGCCGAGGGCCAACATTTTCTATAAGCAATTTCTTGGTTCTTCGAGACTAAATAAATTGCTTTTATATACTCCTATATATACTATTAACATATATATACTACCGGGAGTATATTTGTATTTTAATTATATTATATAATTACCAGTTGTCTGTCGTGTGTGTGTATATGTCCCATTTATTATTTATTTAATCCCTTTCACACAATTCAGATTTAAAATATTCTTTATTGAAGTAAACTTGTAAACAAGTGCTATTGAATCGTCAACTCTACTGCTGGTTCGGAAAGCTGTTCCTACTGAGAAGAGCCAGCGAGAAACTAATAAAGTTAACAAACAAATGTTTAATTCAATAACGATTCAATAACGATTTTTCTAAATTACTACTTTATTACCCTATTACTATCCTATTGCAGGCCTCCCCTCTCTTTTTGGAGAGGAGGGTTAGAGTTCAGTCACTCCACGCTGCTCCATTATGGGTTGGTAGGTTACAAATATATCAAGAATTCTCGAGAGATACGCATTTTACGATTTTCCTTTACTGAAAAGCGTGTGATAAATTGCAATTAACATTTAAACGTATAAGTTTTAACAGAAAAACTCATTGGTGCCAGCCATGGTTCCGAAACAGTGACCGCCTCGATAAAGTTGTATGATCTCACCGCTCGGCTATAACAGCTTCATTTTAAAGTACATTTACTCAAGGTTCAAAAACAAAATAAAACAAATACAGCCCCAACGGTCATAATATGAAAGTCTTCACCAATCCCTTTTACTTTATTTAAGCAACTTTCAATGTTTTTTCTTTCTTTCTTTCTTTTATTCATCTTTAACTTAAACCACGCAAATGCAACTGATATTATAATATTTATTTTGTCTTGATTTATGTTATTTTTTTGTAGCTTTTAGTTTAATATGGAATTTTACATTCCGTTTTATTGTAATTTTATGCTTGTTTGGTTGTATCTAGCTTATTTTGATCTATATTGTATACTGGTTTCTGCTATGCTGCTCGGCAGCAGCTGAAAACAGCGTCGTATTACTCCCTGTGATGACTTGCGGCAACGCTGAGCTGTGAGCCCTTTCTTTTATTTACAGAATATAGATTTATCATTTCATTTCATTTCACATATTCATTATCAGTACTACTAAAACCATTTTAGTAACAACTTAATAAAAAAATTTAAATCCTTTTAAAAAACTTTTCCAATTCCTTTTATCACTATTACTGTACAAAATCAACTCTAAACTTATATTTTAAAAACATGCGACATAAATTGGTTTCACCAAAATAACCACTTTCGATTGTGGGTGGAAGTGTTCCATTTATTTTGTAAATAGGAAAATGACTAACTATTTCTGTACCAAACTCTAATAAATTCCATGTAGTAAAATGGATTGGGTTGTAAAAAGCTAACCAATTTGCAAAATACAAATTGGCTAATCTGCATTTCGATTAATGATTCTTTGTTTAGTTTAATATAAGACGTAAGATTTTAAGATATAAAATAATATTTAAAAACAAAGTAGCCCCGCGTCTGTCTGTCTATTCGCAATAACGTCGAAAAATATTGAACGGTTCCCGCGGGTTTCACAAATAGATAGTAATTCCTAATTGTTAAGGGCTTGCGTAAATAAATTGAAATATCAAGATTAACATAGAAAATTCCTGTATAAGTAAAGCCGACTGGGCCATTTCACTTTTTAATTTATTTTAACTTATTAGTTTAAGATATAACATAACAAAGTATGGGAGGAATATTCCTCTTTTCAATGGCTACAAAAAGGTCTTACTTTAAAAAATACTTTTTTACTTTTAAAAAATTCGACAGTAACCCTGTACTTCTACGTACCCTGAAAGTTTGAATCATAGGTAAATTCATAAATATTACTCAAAATTAAACGATTAGACATTTGCATTTATAATATTCTATGTATGTATAATATTCTTGTGACAGCGGCTTCGCCCGCGTGGAAATTAATGTCACAGAATTTTCGCAGAATTTATATTTTCAACTTTTTAAAAGTAATTATTGTGAGTTAACCATAAGAGATAGAGACATGCCGTTGCGGACTTTTTTGTAGTATTTTGCAGATTTACAACTCTCTAATATAATGCTATAGTGTATGTCTGTTGGTTTACGCGGCGCACAGGGGAGCTTTTTTACAACCGCGCGTTCTCTTCAACACAATTTTTATAAAACCATAATATACTATTAATCTAAATCTTCCGGAAGGATTGCATTACCGTTTAGTAAAAACCGTACAAAAATCCGTTTAGTAGATTTTGAGAAAATCACCACATGCAGACAGACAGCTTTTGCGGGACTTTATTTTATAACATGTATAGAATATAAGCTAAGATTAGATAAAATAAATTCTTTCGAAAGTAAATATCTGATTTTTAGACTATTCTGATCTATTTACGTAACCTTTTGGTCCAAAATGCAGTGAAAACGGCTTGTTGAGGTTATAGTGTTTATTTTCCTTTATATTTACAATGTAAACATACGAATTAAATAAAACTGAGAACTTATAATATGGACGTCAGATCGACAAGTTAACTATCTATGTAGGCGTTATTTGAAATACACTAAACGGATACTAAACAGGCAAGTGCAACGTCGGCAAGGGTTTATTTAGAAGGTTAATAGAATGCCATGTAATTTATTAGGCCGCAATAACCTAACAGTGCGAGAAATGAATTTTAAAAATGGATCGCTGGTTTAATCCCCGGCAAACCTACGAGTTGTTCATAAAAACTTTGGAACGCTTTGGGACATCTTTGACTTTCAGTAACGGTTAGTTAATATAGAGAAAGTAGTTGTTGTTTTCATTTCACTTACAATTTTCTCAGTTGTTCCTTTCAAATGAACCTTCGTTGATAAACATTTGGGTTTTTTTTCTTTCTTTATTTCAACTGAGAGTCTTCTTCTTCTTCTAGAGTGAGGGTAACAAAGGAAATAATGGTTTTTACATTACTTGAAAAGACGCGGCGCTCTATTCTGTGAATGAATACGGCGAACGTTCCCGTGGTCTGTATGTTTATACAGGGTGGTACCGACAATACGATATTAAATTAATTCGCTGATCATATGTACGTAGATTTTTAAAAATATATATTTATTATAAATATATAATAAATATATGGTACACTTACACACACAGTCGTCCATCACCAAAGTAAGTAACTTCATACTTGTGTTATGGGTGACGGATGACTGATAGATATAGTACATATATAATTTTAAATACATATTTAGATACAAATATACACCCAGGCTAAAAAAACCAACAAATTGTTTATAGAAAATGTTGGTCCTCGGCGGGAATCGAACCCGCGACGCGCAGAGCTGAAAGCAGGGTCACTGCGCCAACGGGCCATAAATAACTTTTACATAATATAATATTCAAAATATCGTTTTATCAAAAATGTATTTTCAATGAAAATAAATATACTTTCAGATCTGGCTTTGTTAGCGCTAGTCGACTGACCTAATGCGCCACGCTTGGTTTAAAAACAGAAGAAAATAAAAACATTGATGTTTTCTCCCTCTCGCATTAGTACTGTTAGTTATAGGGTCAAGGTTATTTTTCGTTTGGTGTGTCTAATAGAGTACGGTAGTTGATCTCTTTAAATCGTGTTTATTAAAGGTTGTTTATTAAATTTATCATCCTGTATAATTGTAACAATGTATTGACTTTAATATGGACAAAATAAACTTTAAATCTTTTATTGCATTAAAAACAACAAATTGAATTATCAAAATAAGTCATATACACCACAAAGCCACAGCTGAGGTCCACTGCTGTTATCCACAATCACAGTCCAAAGCAAACATCCATAAATCTATTCCCAATTTACATCGGTCATTAATTGCCGCGTATGAATGTATGTTCAGTAATTTTCTAGATTCTTGCGAATAAATCTTCGGAATTTATTTGTTTTAGAAAGACCTTAGATGAAAGAAAAGATAGATAGAGCCTTGATGAAAAATAAACGAAAACATTTCTAAAGTAGAAAGTCTTAGCATGTTAATATTCCACTGCTGCAAAGTCCTTCCTTCTCCTATCAGGAGTTTAGACGGATTTAAAATTAGACGCTGCTGCAATGCGATTGATAGGTAAAATATATATCCTAAGTATTCTTCGATGATAGCACATTGGCTACCGCGTGAAGAGCGTTTGAATAATTATAAAAAGTATTTTAAAATAATTTATAGAATTAAGCATTACTTTGCGGAGATACAATACAAAAGTAATAATAAAATTATTTTGCTATAATCCGCATTAAGTAAATGGAAACTATATATAATGCTAAATGTATTGACTATCCGTTTTTTCCGCGATTCCTTTGCGATTTTGTCGTGGAGTCTTATCTTCTGATGATGCTTCGGTTGCGGGGCGAAATAATTGTTCAGTTTGTGATAGTGAACGTGTGTAGTGCTTGTGTTTTTACGAATCCTGCTAAGAATATGAAAAAAAAACTGATAGTCCACTATACATTTGGCATTATATATATTTTCTATTTACTTTATCGCGGATTATAGCAAAATAATTATATTACTTTTGGTAAAGTTTTTTTTTATAGAAGACCATATACATATATATTTTTTATTAATATTTATTTTATTTTACCAGACTGTATACCTGATATATTTTCCTCTCTCTTTCCGTAGCATGGTCCTCAGCTAACGCCCGGTTGCTCGTTAGTATATTGCTGGTTGCAAGTGTAATTTCAAGAATTCATAAACCGTTTCTTTTATATCATCAAATACTAAGCCGAAAAATGCTACTTTTTAAGTTCGTTGCACTCCATTCTACTTTCGGTTTGATCTTAGAGAAAGACAAATATTTTTTAGAAGCCATTTATATATTACTGGATACGATCCAATTCCATGTCAGTGTTGGGCATATTTCTAATTTATAAAGAAAATAAACCGTATCCCATTAATTCGCTTTTTAATAAATCCTTATCTCATTTGACATGACATATTGACATAACAAATTAGGTTTACGCTGCTTGCGAGTAACGTTTATAAGTAGCTTTCGCTTACATTCTGATTACCTAGCGGTTGACCATGCGACTCTTTCGAGAGGTTCAAATCCCGGGCAGGCAACAATGAGTTATTTTGTTAAAATGTGTCTAATTAATAATTGCACTTTATGACACGCTTTCCAGTGAAGGAAAAGATCGTCGAAAACATTGAAATTGCGTGGTGGATCTTAGCCCGAACTATTCTCTCCAAAAAGTCGAAAGGAGGCCAGAAAGCAGGATGGAGTGGCATAGTAACAGGCCTTTACTTTACTATCGCCTACGACTTCCTGCAGGCCTACCATGAACTTTTATGGCGACTCAATTGAAGACCATTTTCATACCATGAAGTCTTAAAGACGCACACTTTAAGTCGTTGCCGAATGACCATTCGGAATGCGTCCTAAAAACATTTGAGTAAAAGAGACAGAGTTATCTATAGTTCATATAAAGTTGTCTTTTTCAAACACACTTCATGGTACGAAAAGAAGGCAGTTGGGTTTAGGAACTGACTTTAAATTGAATCGTTATCTAAAAGTTCACGGTAGGTCTACTGTACTCGGAAGAAGTATGGAATATTATTCCGCTATAATAAATAAGATAAAAGCGATTATTAATAATTTATCATATATGACTCACTAGTCTTTCTTTTTATTAATAGTATCCAGACATTTTAAATCTATACATTACGTACTTATTATGATATCTTAGAAAGTCTGTCTGTCTATCTATTTGTTACGTTTTTGTGGCTTATCGGATTCTGAAATATACCAAGTAATATGTAAGATAAAAAATACCTCTTTTTCCTTCGCTTGCAGATAAAATTATTTTATTTAATAGATTGAATAATTGATTGAATAATTACATTTAATACATAATTACGGTATTGTAAGATTTCATCAGCGGGTACAATTTATTAACAATAAAAAGGCCTAATACCTACAGCTAGGTAAAAGTGTCCTCATTCCTTGGAGAAAAACATCTCAGCCAAGCCAAGCCAGCTGCTCTGCGTGCTGCTATGCGTAATGGCGTTTTCACACATTTATCAAAACGTGTTCCTACGGCGTATATCGCTGAATTTGAATCCGCGATAAAAAGCTATTTGTGTTGACCGTTTTACGCTATAATATGTCAATAACTCTTCTGTCCTTATCCCGTTCTAAGTGTGGTAACCGCGACCTGTTTTTCTCTTCCATTCCCTCCTATCGTTCGCCAACTACTCCTAAATAGAAGGAGTAGCGCCAGGCTACTCCTTGTATTCGCATGTCATATTTCCCAAAGTCTATCTATCTTTTTAAAATCATCATTCTTTTTGTAAACATTTTTATTTAAATAATTTATAGAATAAGGCGTTCCAAGCATTTGGAGATCCATAATACGATCGATATACATCCATACTCACCATATACGAATAATACCATATTATGCTATTTAAAAAGTAAAGTAAAGTAACGGCCTGTTACTATGCCCACTGCTGGGCTAAGGCCTCCTCTCTCCGTTTTTGGAGAGAAGGGTAGGAGCTAAGACCGACCACGCTGCTCCAATGCGGATTGGCAGGTTACACATATCACCAGAATTCTCAAGAGATATGCAGGTTTCCTCACGATGTTTTCCTTCACCGAAAAGCGTGTGATAAATTGCAATTATCAATTAGACACATAAGTTTTTAATAGAAAAACTCATTGGTGCGTGCCCGGGGTTTGAACCCATGTCGTCTCTAGAGAGTCGCACGGTCTCACCACTAGGCTATCACAGCTTTTATACTATGTGCTATATTGCAATTATTGCTACATAGTAATATTTGATTATAGCAAAATAATTTTATTATTACTTTTGCATTTTTAATTAAGCTACGTACGTACTCTAGTCATTCTACGAACATCCATTATGTGCTGAAGGTTACCAGTTTACTGGATCGAAGCACTTTCACAATTTTACGCTTGAGGTAACTGCAATCGATAACTGCAAATTAATGATAACAGACCAACACGTGTCGTGTGTATCGATTGCTGCATAATATCGACAAGCACACCTAGGGTTGAAAACCATTTTTTTTTCAATAAAATATATTTTATTATATAATATTTATTTAAGAAGAATATTAAATACTTGTGTGGTATCGGTTGAGTAGAATAGATCACCCTCTTTCTTACCGAGGAGTCGTAAATACGACTAAGGTAAGTTAACGTCGGGCAAGCGGCCGGTCCTAAAATACGTAGCCGAATCATGTGACAGCATGTTCATAAAATGTTGTGCCACTTAGAGTGGGATAGGGGCAGGAGGATGATGATGAATTTAATTGAATAACAAAGTAAAACACAGTACCTTATTACATTTAAATAGACGACACTTTTGCTGTTGGGATTGTTTCAAACCAATCGCAGGCCACCATTATAGGAGTCATAAATAGGAATAGCGCTATAAAATTTGACTAAAACTATAATAATATGGGACCGCAGTAAAATTTATAATCACCTTGAACCACTAACAAAGGCGTTGGGAATTTATGACAAAATCACGAGGTGGAATATAATCGAAACGACCAGAACAAAGAGGTGTTTTGGATAACTGTGTTGGTGATCCCAGATTGACTAAAAAGAAAGAAAGAGTCTTCCTGCTGAACGATCAAGTAAAACATCTTGAAGTACCTGTGGAGCACGGTGTCCCGAACACAGCTTTACGTTGTACGATGATTTTATATGTATCTGACATTAGTGGTACCCGCAGTTTATCGAACGCTAGAGTTAGGTCCCTGAGACGTTCTGGTGGTTCTGGTTTTAGTGCTCCTCATGCATCGATTAGCGGACAGAGGGGCAAATTTTTAGAAGACCTGCACCGGAGGTGTCGCTCTTCAGGGTAAATAGTCGACCCAAAGGTGATTTGTAACACGTCCTCACCATCAGCAGCGTGGGAAAACACTCAGGTTTTTTACTCTTCGAGAGTCCTACTTATCCGCCACTCTTGGCCCTGTCGAGCGGCGATAATCCATAAGGGGTATGTTCTTATAAAAAAAGCTTAAGTATCCTTCATAGTGTATGTGTTTTTTGCCATTACCCGAAAGAAAAACGAATTTTTCTATATGAATAAAATACTGAGCTGTTCGCCATCATATACCAATAACCATTCAAGAGTTGTTTGACCTTACCTCACGAATTTATAAAACTCAAAAGAAATATGATATATTAATTATATATCATATTCTTATGAATTATATATAATAATTATTAAAAATGATCTTTTCTGGCTTTCATCTTTCTTTTTTTTATTAATCCGAGGTTTATCCTAAGAATAGTAATCCACTAAAGCGGTGAGAAAATCGACGGAATGCCATACTAATGAATGTAGATTATAATCACGATGCCATTCTTCATAAATATTGTGTCCCAACGTTTTATAATGCAAATTAACTCAATCAATTACATACTCCGTAGATCACGCTGTGGATAAGATCTGATGCCATGTAGCCTAGGGAAAATATAATTATAATAACCTTATTATGATCTAAGACGACTATCGCTTTTAACGCTTTAAGATAAGGATAAAAATTGCGTGTAATTAAACGTGATGGATGTTGGGTGCTTTGTTGACAAATGTGGACAAGGATTAAGAGAAATGGTTAGTAAACACGAACATGGTGTCAATGACCGTTCTAATGGCGCCGGCGCATACCAATTGGGTATATTACACATGCTATGGGAAACTGGAAGCCATGTAAATCAGCTGAGTGCCTTAGAAGTAATTATACATTCTATACGTTAAAGCGTTTTATTTATTTGTTTATTTATTCAACAATTACGACGGAATAAATCCAATTACACTAATTATACACTATATGTATATAAAATCAATAGATCGAGTCTGTAGGCCTACCATGAACTTTTAGAAAACGATTCAATTCAAAGTCAGTACCTAAACTCAACCGCTTTTCTTCGTACCATGAAGTGTGGATTAGGGTCGCAATGTTTGAAAAGGAAAACGTTATATGAACTGTAGATAACTCTGTTTCTTTTGCTCAAATGTCTTAGGACGCATTCGGCAACGACTTAAAGGAACACTTTAAGATAAGACGTAAACTAAATTGGTATGAAATAGCAAAACAATTTAGTTTACCTCTTCAATTGAGTCGCAATAAGAGTCCATGGTAGGCTGGTCGTAGCGAAAGATGTTCAAAACAATCAAACTTTGCTGTTTTCCAAAATGTTCATCCTAGTGATATCAACATCACGATCAGCAGTCATAGAGTTATTATACTTAGAGTAGTTGATCCAAAAATAGCTGTAACAGCCCAGCGGTGAGACCGTGCGACTCTTTCGAGAAGGTCACGATTTCGAACCCCGGGGAGGCACCAATAAGGTTTTCAGTTAAAACTTATTTGTCTAATTCATAATTGAAATTTATCACGCGCTTTTCGGAAAATATCGTGAAAAAACCGGCATATCTCTTAAAGAGTTCTACAACATTTAAGCTTTCCCATTACAGTACTATTAAAAAAAGGTTAATACAGAGAGCCTACTATACTGTTGAGGATTACTTAGATGATAAGAATGCGTGGTTATATCTACTATTCGACCCTGTACAAGACAGAAATGACTTAGTGTAACTAGTAATAAGAATTGTGTTTTGAAAAGAGCAACCTTGCTGGCTCTTCTCGGTAGGAACAGTTTTCCGAATCAGCAGTAGAGTTGACGATTCTAAAAGCACTTGTTTACAAGTTTACTTGAATAAATAATATTTTGAATTTTAATTCTCAGTACCATTCTACATTGGAACAGCGTAGTAGGTCTTAGCTCCAATTCTTCTCTCTAAAAAGAGTATAGGAGGCCTATGCCCAGCAGTGATAAATTAAATAATGAAAGAGAAATTGAAACTAATATGCTTCTTCTCTGTCTTATCGCTCATAAAAAAGAGAGACAGATAGATCATCCTAAGATAAGATATAGATAGACCATCCAAAATCAATCCATTGATTGATTTTTCTTTTTTGTTTATATTTACTTTAATTTAAAATAAAATAGTAATAAAATTGTTAAAATTGTAAGGTACATATAGCACTATAAGTATGCATGTTGTATACACCTGTAAGTAAGGATGTACTTCTAGCAGGATACAATATTGCTTATATTTAAGTTTACTCTAACTGCATTCTTGTTGGTGTTCCAATAAAGAAAAATAATTGTAATACGTCGCATTTTAGGCTGGCTTCCCTGAATATAATAACTCTATGTCAATAACTTAACTATTATAATAGATTAGACAATAAACGTCATGTAATCTTGTTTGCTAAAGCAATAGAATGATGTCATCAAATCAGCGAAAGTGAGGCGCGCCTTAACCCCGACATGTCTCAGATTACATTTGTACAATAGAATATAATATTGAGTCGCAACATGTGAAGATCTCTTTTCTTCAATGTAAAAAAATATTTACTCTACCCTCTGATCAAAATAAAAGGAAAGTCTTCTAGAAACCAATGAATAAGGCATGCATATTATCAAATCAAAATCAAATCAAAATAATTTTTATTCAAATAAACCATTTAAGGCACTTTTGAATAGTCAAGCATCAATACGATTAATGAAGCTACAGCTGGTTCGGAATGTTGCTCTTACCGAGAAGAACCAGCAAGAAACGCGGCGGTCAGTCTTTTAAATATTTTCAATTATACATTATTAAACCGCTGTCTTGTATGAAGCTGAAAGGATTTTCTTATCATCCAAATAATCTTCAGTTTTGTAATATGCTTTCCGTATAAGCATATTTTTTACACTCAGTTGGAATCTTTCTGTAGACTGGTCTAGAATGGATTGAATTTTATTATAGAAGCGAATACCGAGACCAACAAATGAGTTGCTAACTCTGCTGAGTCGCGAGGCAGGTATCACAAGCTTTTTGTGACCTCTCGTATGTCTATGATATACATCAAATTTTTTATACATACTTATGTTTTTCCGTATAAATAGAATATTCCTATATATATATTATAATGCTACAGTAAGTATGCCCATTTCTTTGAACTATAACTACTAAGATGTGAAAGTCTGTTTGTTTGTTTGTTACGCTTTCAGCTAATGCGCTGGGGCAATATTTACGAAATTTGGTACGATTCAAACCAAATTCGGTACACTTGAATCAACACCTGGCCACATAAGATAAAGGTTTCCTTTTATCTTTATGAAACAGGAAAAAATAAACATAGTATATTTTAGAGTATTTTAAAATTTAACCCTTAACCCTCGAAAGGCCCCGGTTTGGTGACATAGCATTTATGGCGCAGAAAGCGAAAGACCCCGCTGCGGGGACATGAAAAAATTGCTTTTTTTTCATTTATTAAAACTTAAAACAAAATTAATACTAACTATATAATTAACAAATATTATATGCACATTTTTACATCTATTTACACTAAATCATAACCGTCGATTCCACTGCAGTGGGATCCCAAAATAGATAATTAATAATTCATTTATTTACCATCGCTGTAGTTATATATATAATTTATTTCAACTTCGTTACATCATCGTGCTAAGATTATTATAATAAGATTTTTTGAAAAGTTACTAAGGACTTTCAAGGATACGACGTTCAGCAATGAAGATATAGCTCGAGAAAAAGACGTTTTCATTATAGACATCAACACCATTCAACATTCTCAAAGGTCATTAATAACAAAAACGTTCTGAAGCTCGTCTCATAAATGCCACCAAGACAGACCATAAATATTCAGTTCCGGAACACTAAAAACTTTTATTCTTTATTACTCAGCACTCTATGCTCTAAGCACTTCCACACTATAAACTTTATAGCCTATGCTGGCAAGTATTTGTATATTCTAAACATTGCGTCACTGTATTACGCAATGATATCCTCGAAATAGTTAAAAATCGCGTAACTGCGGTATGTCCGTAAATACGTATCATATTTTTTTATAGCCGACAAAATAGACGTTGAGATGATAACAGATATGTTAGAGGAAACTTACATGACTCATTTAGTTCAACGTGTTTGTTAAATTTACCAAATTTTTATGTGTATTAAAAAAAATGCATTATTTTTATGTTTACTAAACGGCCTCATTATCCCACTGCCTGCGCATAGGCTTTTTCTCTCCAATTTTGGAGAAAATAATTAGAGTTTAAACTCACCACTTTGCTCCTATGCAAATTGGTAGGTAACACGTGTCCCTAGAATTCTCTAGATATAAGCAGGTTTCCTCATTATTGTTCCTTCACAGAAGTGTGTGATAAATTCCAAATTCAGTCAATTTGGTATTTATACCGGCCCGTTGGCGCAGTGGGTAGTAACACTGCCTTCAGCTCCGAGAGTCGCGGGTTCGATTCCCGCCGAGGGCCAATATTTTCTATAAACAATTTGTTGGTTGGTCGAGCCTGGGTGTATATTTGTATTTAAGTATGTAGAGACGAGCATAGGTTCAAACCCGGGCAGGCACCAATGAGTTTTTCTATTAAAACTCATGTGTCTAATTCATAATTGCAATTTATCACACGCTTTTCGGTGAAGGAAAACATCGTGAGGAAACCTGCATATCACTAGAGAATTCTGGAGATATGTGTAACCTACCAATCCGCATTGGAGCAGCGTGGTAGGTCTTAGCTCCAACCCTTCTCTCCAGAAACGGAGAGAGCAGGCCTATTCCCAGCAGTGGGATATTAACAGGCTGTTACTTTATGTATTTAAAATTATATATGTATTATAATCCAGCAGTTGTCCGTCACCCATAGCACTAGTATTAAGTTGCTTACTTCTGTGTTAGACGACCGTGTGTATAAGTGTCCCATATATTTATTTATTTATATATAAATATCAATTAGACACGTAAGTTTTAACAGAAAACTCATTGGTGCCTGTCTGGGACTTAAACCCGTGACACCCTCGAATGAGTCGTTAATAAGAATCTCTAGTATAATGGGGTTGAACCATTATATTGTCTTACCTTGTCATAAGTAAACCATATAAGTGCAAGGGTGGGTATTACCATTAAATGAAGCCTTTTCGAAGACTGTAAAATTTAAAAGCATTCATTTGCCCTTATGAAATCATGAAACCGAAGAAATTATGCTGTAACAATTTTTACAAGTGTTTTATCTCAAAACGTCTAAGAATAATCTAAGAGATTTAGGATTGTCCGTCAGCAACTTGCTCTTTAATGCTTGTTAATTCGGAAGTGTCCTGTGCCCTACATAGCTTTTTGTAAATCGTGGATTAATGAAACATAATTTATCAATACTGTTATGTAATTCTACAAAATATAACTTATTTACAGGAATTATTCAAACAAACGATAATTCAGCTGAGTTCTATTGAAATAAGGTTCTATAGTTTATGTATAGAAATCGGCTATACGCACGTCTTATTCTATCGGGTTAGCTTCAGTAGTTACCGTAGCAAAACGCGGTATAAAGAGCTCATGAATAAGGATTCGGGATGAGCTCGACACTAGTCGGGCTAACCCGATAGAATAAGACGTGAGTGTAGCCGTTATACATAAACTATTAATACTACTCATGATAGTTTAAATAAAAAAAAATGACCACGACGCTATTCCTTTTGCAAGATAATCAAATCTGTATTTGTATACAATGAGTCATTATATCATGTCGGTATGACGTCATAGCATCTCACATCCAAGCCAGGTAGACGGACTATTTTAAACTTCACCTAATCTCTGCGTCTAACACCTGTTCTATGTAATAATTTTATCGCGTCTCTAATTCGTTAATTAATTCAAATTCAAAATTCAAAATATTCTTTATTCAAGTAAACTTGTAAACAAGTGCAACGAGCTAACTCATTAGTTGCAGGCCCTGTTATAATGATGGGTACAATCAATTTGTTATGACATAAAAGTAAAAAAAAAGTAAAGTAACAGCCTGTTACTATGCCCACAGCTGGGCTAAGGCCTCCTCTCTCCGTTATTGGAGAGAAGGATTGGAGCTAAGACCTACCACGCTGCTCCAATGCGGATTGATAGGTTATACATATCTACAGAATTCTCTAGAGATATGCAGGTTTCCTGACGATGTTTTCCTTCACCGAAAAGCGTGTGATAAATTGCAATTACCAATTAGACACATGAGTTTTAATAGAAAAACTCATTGGTGCCTGCCCGGGGTTTGAACCTATGTCGTCTCTAGAGAGTCGCACGGTCTCACCGCTAGGCTATCACAGCTTATGTTATGACATATTTCAATTAATATAAATCGTTATGTACTATTGTTATTACTATTATTATTACTAGGTGTAAGGGGGAGGCTCGTCCCAATCAGTCTCCTCAATTGTCAACCTCACCTGCACGCGGTGCACCCTGCATATCAACCGACGAGGCTCTGACGACCGATAAATGGCGGTATAACCATTTCATTTTTTGCTGACCTAAATACCAGACCGACAGTGGGCAGCAGCACTGTCGGTGCAAAACGGTCAGCACTGCGATCACCAACCCGCATGCCAAGCGTGGTGATTACCGGCAAAACCTTCATGGCATCACAAATTAAACCACAGCCCCTAGTTCCCGGCAGCTCCGCTATTCCCAGCTCTGGCAGCGGTTTGGGTAACGGCGGGGCAGGGGGTGTCAAGAATCTCCGGAAGAGATTCCGCTGCCAACCCCGACGACTGGACCTGGCAACGTACAACGCACGCACTTTGAGGGAAGACGAAAAGATACTCGAGCTGGAAGAAACAGTAAGCAAGTTGCGGTGGGATGTGATAGGATTATCCGAAGTCCGAAGAGAGGGGGAGGATACGATGATCCTAAAATCCGGCAACTTGCTTTACTACCGGGAGGGAGAGCAACAGTCCCAGGGTGGTATCGGGTTTCTCGTCCACAAGTCCCTTGTCAACAACATTGTTCAAGTCGAGAGTGTGTCGAGCAGGGTCGCGTTCCTTATACTCAGAATTACCGAACGGTATTCGCTGAAGGTCATACAGGTTTACGCACCGACATCGGCACATCCGGACGAGGAGGTAGAGGCCATGTATGAGGATTTATCTAGAGCCATGCATGCCTCCAAAACCTCCTACACTGTTGTGATGGGGGATTTCAACGCAAAGCTGGGCAAGCGAAACGGCACAGAGGTGAGAGTAGGGCAATTTGGATATGGGCAACGGAACCACAGGGGCCAGATGCTGGCCGATTTCTTGGAGAGAGAGGACCTCTACATGATGAATTCTTTCTTCAAGAAGCGGCCGCATCGAAAATGGACCTGGATCAGTCCCGACGGTTCCACGAGAAACGAGATCGACTTCATCATGTCGACCAGGCGTCATATATTCAATGATGTCTCTGTGATCAACACCGTTAAGACCGGGAGTGATCACCGCATGGTTAGAGGCACATTGAATATATGCGTACAGCTGGAAAGATCCAGACTGGTGAAGTCTACGCTCCGACCAACTCGAGCTCATATCCAAAACCCCGAGAAGTTCCAACTCGAGCTAATGAACCGTTTTGATTGCCTAGCTGACTGCGCTTCTGTGGACGATGTAAACAACAGGCTGGTGGAAACTGTTCATACGGTGGGGTCTAAATTTTATAAGACACACCGTAAAAGACCCAATAAATTCTCGACCCAGACTCTCAAGCTCATGGATGAGAGGAACGAAATGAGGCTACAGTCTTCAGTAGATGCGACGCGCTACCGTCTGATCAATAGACAGATTTCTAAGGCGCAGAAATGCGACCTGCGACGCTTCAACACCGAACACATTCGAGATACTATTGAGCGTAACAGGGGCTCAAAAGTGTTCGCAAGAGATCTGTCTATTGGGCAGAGGCAGTTAACGCGATTGAAGACCGATACTGGTAGTATCATTTCATCTCGTCCTGAGATTTTGAGAGAGGTTGAGAGGTTCTATGGCATACACCTCAACACAACAGCCTGTTGTCAATTTGGCAAAAGACCCAAGAGCCAAGTTGACCCGACACTATACCGAAGATATCCCGGACGTCAGCTTATACGAGATTAGTATGGCTCTCAAACAACTTGAGGACAACAAGGCTCCAGGTGATGACGGAATCACTACCGAACTCCTGAAGGCGGGTGGTAAACCGGTACTTAAAGTCCTTCAGCGATTGTTCAATTCCGTCATTCACGAAGGCTCTATGCCGGAAGCATGGTACAGGGGCGTGGTGGTTCTCTTCTTCAAGAAAGGTGATAACACCTTATTGAAGAATTATAGACCCATCACGCTGCTGAATCATGTTTATAAGCTGTTCTCGAGAGTCATAACGAATCGTCTCGCTCGTAGGTTTGACGACTTCCAGCCTCCCGAACAAGCTGGTTTCCGAAAAGGGTATAGTACCATAGACCACATATTCACGCTGCGGCAGGTTATACAGAAAACCGAGGAGTATAACCAGCCACTTTGCTTGGCGTTTGTGGACTATGAGAAGGCCTTTGATTCGGTGGAAACATGGGCTGTGTTAAGGTCGCTCCAGAGATGCCGAATCGACTATCGGTACGTCCAAGTGTTGAAGTGTTTGTATGAAAACGCCACAATGTCTGTCCGTATCCAAGACAAAACTACGAGACCAATCCAAATGCGGCGAGGTGTGCGACAGGGAGATGTTATCTCCCCGAAGCTGTTTACCGCTGCATTGGAAGATGTCTTTAAGCTTTTGGATTGGAACGGATACGGCATCAACATCAACGGCGAGTACATCACTCACCTTAGATTTGCCGACGACATAGTCGTTATGGCAGGTTGTCTGGAGGACCTTAACACAATGCTCGACGACCTCAGCAGAGTATCTCAGCAGGTGGGCCTTAAAATGAACATGAGTAAGACAAAAATCATGTCCAACTCACATGTTCCGCTCCACCCGGTCATCGTTGAGAACTCTGCACTCGAAATTGTAGACGAGTACATATACCTGGGACATACGGTCCAGCTGGGTAGGTCCAATTTCGAGAAAGAGGTTAGTCGCCGAATCCAACTCGGATGGGCAGCGTTCGGGAAGCTACGCGAGATCTTTTCGTCCAAAATACCTCAGTGTCTGAAGACCAGGGTCTTCGAACAGTGCGTGTTGCCAGTGATGACCTACGGATCCGAAACGTGGTCGCTCACTATGGGCCTTATAAGAAAGCTCAGAGTCACTCAGCGGGCGATGGAGCGAGCTATGCTCGGAGTGTCTCTACGAGATCAAATCAGCAATGAGGAGATCCGTAGAAGAACTAAAGTCACCGACATAGCTCAGCGTGTCGCGAAGCTGAAGTGGCGCTGGGCGGGGCACATAGTGCGGAGGACCGATGGGCGCTGGGGTCTTAAGGTGCTGGAATGGCGACCCCGCACCGGAAAGCGCAGCGTCGGTAGACCCCCTACGAGGTGGACAGACGACCTCAAAAAGGTCGCAGGGAGCCACTGGATCCGGGCGGCGCAGGATCGTGTGGTGTGGCGATCCCATGAAGAGGCCTATGTCCAGCAGTGGACGTCCATCGGCTGACGAAGAAGAAGAAGTACTATTAATCTAAACCTATCTCAAAACTGCATTTTTAAGTAAAAACCTTACAAAATCAGTTTAGTAGATTTTGAGAAAATCAGCTTTTGGGGACTTTATTTTATAACAGTATAGTATAGATAGATGGCCTTTTTTTATAGGTCATCGATAAATAAAGTGGATTTTATGTATGTTAGATATTTCAGATATGAGTCGAATGATAATGAGGAAGTGTTTTGTTTACAATAATGTTATCTGTCATTTGGTGGGTAGAGGAATAAAACCGAATGAATGAGGGTAAAATATTGTGACCCGAGTCTTGTACGCGAGCGACATTCAACAGTTTAGTCAGTCCAATACCACCTCTCAAGGTGTCCATACGTTTTAAAGTGCTTTGACGTCTTAATGTTGATTTGGTTACCGATATTGAGTATTTCGTCCTGTTAGAATCTAACGTCAAATAGTTAATATTCGCGATAAGAGCAACCATTGAGATTCCTGCCAGTTCTTCTCAGTGGATGACAGCGTTCCGAACTGGTGGTAGAATCGTCCTGGCTTAATGATTCCAAATTATTATTAACTTAACCTGTCAATACTTGTTTAGCGTGTTCCATAAGTTATAGTTGTGAGGTTATCTCTTGTTGACGTATTATTTGGTAACATTTTCTATGAGAGAACGTTAGAATTAAGAGTCGAATTCCCGGCCGTAGCTAACATGTAGTATATTTATTGACACGTATGAGAATTTATAGTTACTATTAACAAATAACTTGTTTATAGTTTTTACATTATTATTCAATAGTTACGTATCCTGTTCGTTTTATCTCTTCCTCTACACATCAAAGTGAAAAGACCCAGTCGTATACACTTTATGCTTTATTATTAGAGTGTCTATAAATTTATGTTCTTAAGTACCTTATAGTAGAACAAATATATGTAAAGTTGCTAGGGCGCTTCCCGCTTACTGTGCACTAACTAATAGTTAGTAACTAGGAGTTATGACACTTGTTAAACCTGACATCAGTGGGCAGGGAGCGATCGCGGGCAGCAATGGCCTCCTTCTGCTCTGTGGATGGAGGCGGCGGAGCGGTTCCGGGAACTTTTGTTCTGGATCCAATCTGCCGCTGGCGCGTCCAGGTGATAGCTACTTGCCTAAGCCCATGGTCTGCTATCCTGATAGCGGACCTTCGGGCGGTCCGAACGGAGTATATCGGACGCCTGGCTTACAGGTCCCCGAGGCGGTCGGTGCATCTGGTGCTGTCGATGCACCGGCTAGCGGAGGGGGACTTCTCTTTCGAGGGGTCCCTACCCAGAGGAGGAGTTCTCTGGAATCAGATAATCAATTAAAAAGGTTGAAAAGTGCATTAAACAGATACATAGAAGTTTCTCAAATATTTATACGTGCGTACAGAAATAATGACAAATGATTAACATTTACGCGAGCGTTCAGAAATTTATTTTGTTTCATTGTATGACGTTCAAAGCCTAAATTAGTCCAGCTAAAAGGTAACACATCATTCATTGACTATTAGGCGGTACGAAGTTGGCCGGGTCAGCTAGGTACATATAAAGCTGAAGAGTTTGTTTGTTTGATTGTTTGAACGCGCTAATCTCAAAAGTTATGGACCTATTTAAAAAATTATTTGAGTGTAAGATAGTCCATTTATCGAGGAAGGCTGTAGATATAGTCTATTAATCGAGGAAGACTATATATAATATAACATCACGTTAAATTGAATAGGAGAGGAGCAGCAATAAAAGATATTGTGAAAACGGCAAATTTTAAAGCTTTCCTTGCGTGCGCTAAGTAAACGGTGAAAATTATTCAAACATCATGTATTACAAAAAAATTTCCTGTCTAAAAGTTCTAAGTCAAAGTCCGTGACAGCATATGTCTAGCTTTTAAGGTTAACCCACTTTAACCATAGTTAATATAAGTATAAGGGTTTACTTAAATAATATGACTGCAGTCCACGCGAACGAAGTTGCGTTTAAAAGCTAGTTCCATATATACTATGGAACAATATACGATTCAATACGAAAGAGTTTATCAGAGTCTATTTTATGTAGAATGTTAAAAGGGCTGGTAAACTTGTGAGCATCGTGATTTAACTGCCGAGATTTTGAAGTCATTTCCGTAGACCAATTTGGGACACTAAAATCACTTATCAAAGCGGGAGTACTTATTCAATCACGACTGACGATCGCCGGCCATTGTTAGAGCGGTCTTATATACTGTACATTATACACCCTTCAATAACACGTCTTTTACTGCCAGGGTTGTCACAAATCCTAATATACTAAAGAAAAAACTGTAAAAGTACGTAAGTAAATAAATAAATAAATATATGGGACACTTACACACATGGTAGTGCGACTCCAAAGTAAATAACTTAATACTTGTGTTATGGGTGACGGACAACTGGTAAATATACTACATATATAATTTGAATTACATACTTAAATAGAAATATACACCCAGGCTCGGTTCTTCGAGCCTGGGTGTATATTTCTATTTAAGTAAACAATTTTTTTTATAGAAAATGTTCACCCTTAGCGGGAATCGAACCCGCGACCCGGTGGAGTCAGGTGAAGCCGCTTGAAGGCAGGGTCACTTCCAAACCAGCAGTAGAGTTGACGATTCAAGTGCACTTGTTTACAAGTTTACTTGAATAAAGAATATTTTGAATTTGAATTTGAATAAAAGAAGAATTGTGGTTGAATTAATTCTCTTAAAAGTTAACCCTAGCCGGTAGCGGCTTACACAATAGTTCTCCTTCCCTCACCGTTGTATGTTGACACTAAACGCTAACATAATACTCTGAAGAAAATGTCAAGGAAAATGTGCCAACAGTAATCTATTATACCGTATATATTTGCATTAGTAACATTATAATACGAAGAGAATCGCTGTTGTCTATAACCACTATTTATAAGTTACGCGTTTCTATAATATAGAGCTAGAATCGCACCCTTAGTATTAAAGTGACCTAATTCAAAAAAGTTGTTTTATTCCGATTTGCAATAAAGCGTAGCGCCTACAAAACTCGTGAGTGAATAGACCCATAACTTAGAGGAGTTAGAAAACATCAGTTTCTTTAATAGTTGGTAGCGTGATGTCATAGATAGCATTGAAATAAGGATAACTCAGTGAAGCCTAATTTTGCATTCGGTAGCTTTGTTACAAAGCGTGCGACACTTAGCTGAAGAGCTGTGATAGCCACGGGGTGACCCCCGTGGCTGAAATGACTTTCAAGGGGGTCACAAGAGATCGTGCAGTTGTTAAAAACTTAGTCGCGTGCGTTGCGTAAACCAGCAGAGATACGATAAAGTAATGTACTAGAGAATTGTAGATCTATAAAACTACTACAAAAAAGTCCACGCGTACATTCTTTGAGTATATCATAAAAGAAAAGATAGCCGTGAAAAAGAAAAGATAAGGGCAAGAGGATGATGATTAGAAAATAAAAGACATATTATATCATCGTCATTCTCCTGCCTTTATCCCACTCTAAACATGTTGTCATATGATTTGGCTACGTATTTTACAACCGGCCGCCTGCCTGATGTCAACTTACCTTAGTCGCCTCTTACGACACCTCGGTAAGAAATGAGGGTGGTTTATTCTATTCTGCCGGATACTACACGGCTATCTTTTCTTTTATAATATACTCAAAAAAATGTACGCGTTCCTATTATATGCCGTGACAATTATTATATTAATTACAAAAATATTGTCTACTTAATTAATTCTTTTAAATTTAACCTAACCCAAAGCCAGAATTGATTTAAAATAAATTGATAAATTGTGTTAATCTTTAATTGCAGGAAAACCTGCAAGTCGTGTGGCTGTGACCGTCTGCAGCATTCGGTGTACCATGAAGAGCTAGGCTCGGTCCGCGACCGGCTGGGCCTGAGGGAGTCCAGGGGACACATCTCCTACGACAACAGCCCGCCAGGACTCACCGCCAAGCAGGTATAGCAGCATTGTGCAAGTGAAAATGTATTAGGGAACACAAATCTATATATTTTTACGTACAGGGGTAAAATACGCAGCTGAATCATATGACAACATGTTTATAACTTGTTGTGCCGACCCCACTTAGAGCAGGATAAGGGTAATACGTGGTGACTCGTTAAAAAAATCTTTATTCAGCAAAATTTCTACTTAAAATCACTATGCAGTCCGTTATCCAATAATAAAGCCGAGGCCACTATTATTTATTACACACAATATGAAACCACTAGGCGCGCTATAACACCGCTTATATAGTGAACAAACCATTCGAGAATGGTCTGCTGCCCAAAAACTTGTGAGTTGTGGCGGGGACACGGAACACAATTCGTAAAGAACGTGAATGTTCTCGACCATTAGATTTTGATCTCTATGACATATATATTACGAACTCGTTTCGCTTTTTCGTAACAATATGTGGCATTTTCCTACTCTTATCCCACTCAAGAGTAATACAACAGAACCATCTACTTTGCTATAATCCGCACGGGTTAAGTGAATGCATGCAAAGCCAATGTGTATGAAGCAGACAAAATCTACGCACCTTATACATGCAGGACCAGTCACCACATGCACCCCAAGGCGCAATTCACCAGCAACAACGCACACAAAAGCAGCACACACACCCACCACCACAATCTCGACGATCGTTTCGCACTGCAATACGACTGCAATCGTGCAGTACGATTTTTGTCGTGGAGCCTATCCTCCTGATGATGCTTCGGTTTCGGGGCGAAACGATCGTCGAGATTGTGGTGGTGGGTGTGTGTGCTGCTTTTGTGTGCGTTGTTGCTGGTGAATTGCGCCTTGGGGTGCATGTGGTGACTGGTCCTGCATGTATAAGGTGCGTAGATTTTGCCTGCTTCATACACATTGGCTTTGCATGCATTCACTTAACCCGTGCGGATTATAGCAAAGTAGATGGTTCTGTTGTATTGCTTGTAATATGGAATTCCGCAAAGTAACGCCTGCTTCTATAAACCACTCAAGAGTAGTCGGTATTCGTGTCTTCCATTCTCTTCTATCACCCGTCAACTCTGGAGCTTCTCCATTTTTCTTTTATTATATACAATTAGGTATTAGGCAACGATAGTGGTGATTGTATCATTCATACAAATGTTGTACTAACTTTTAAAGGTGTTTTACACAGACTTAGATTATTTTATATATTAATAATGTGTTTGGAAATTGTGTATTGTAAAATACTATTAGTTGGTCTAATAAATAAAATAAAATAAAATAAAAATAAAAATTTATATGCATGTCATACTTCACACGATCCAAACATCTCTTTTTAGGCCTCAGTCTAACCACATATCATATTTAATACTTGTTTGGTCACATTATCATCCCTCCTCATTATATGTCCATACTATGTATATCTTCTATACTTATTATAAAACAAAGTCCCAAAAAGCTGTCTGTTTCTATGTAATCGATTTTCTCAAAATTTACTGAATGGATCTTTGTACGGTTTTCACCAAAAGATAGTGAATATTCCGGATTCTTTAGGTAAATAGTACAATCGATTTTATGTAAATTGTTTTGAAGAGATCGCGCAGTTGTTAATAAACTTGCTTGCTGGGAACTTTTGTCGCATGCGCTGCGTGAACCAGCAGAGTTACGCTAAAGTAATGGATTAGAGAATTGTAGATCTATAAAAATACTACAAAAAATTCCGCGATAGCATATCTCTTTCTCTTATGATTAAGACACAATAAACACTTATGTTTAAAATTCAAATTTTAGAAAAAATTGTGACGCGCTGATTTCCACGCGGGCGAAGCCGCTGGCAAGGCTAGTATATATATTATAACAAAGAATGTTCCTTATAAAAGTCGATTTTAATTAAATTTTTATAACAATCTGTGGATTGAGCGGATAATCCTGTAAAGTTTGGTGGAGATGCGCGCATTTTTTAATTAAACTGTCAATGACAGTTTTGTTTAGGAAGAAATCGAAAACAGACTGAGCCACAGAAATGCGTGGAAAAACAAAATAATTTTGAAAAAATAAAAACACAATACAAATATTAGATAGTTGGGGCAGGTGGTATTGACCAGGCCTTCAACTTCAGAGGTCCCGAGATCGATTCTCTGCTAGAGCCAACGTTTTCTAAAATATATGTATCTAAGTATATATTTAAAATTATATATGTATATATTTATCAGTTGCCCATAACAATATATCCATACCCATAACAAAGTTTTTATGTTGATGACCAAATAAATATAACATATTTACTTCTCGTTCCCATGTTGGTTTTATTTTTCTCAATAACAACTATAATAAATAATATATGTCCTCAGTTATCCAAACAAATTAGATGACTGGAAATATAATTTGATAATTCTACGATACTCCAACTGCTACTCTACCTTTATCATATACCGAACGGTACGTGATAAATCACAATAATTAATTACATTCATAATTCTCTAAGCGAAACCCAGTTTAATCTGACCTAAATTTACCGCGATTCAACACATAATTTAATTACATCCTACACACAAATGACTCGAATCAATTTATTATATGTCTATTAATTCAGTAATGATAATAAACTGTCGATCAAGTTTAAATTAATACCACTGTTTATGCTTAGTTTATTAACGACATCATATAAATTAAATTTCAAACATAATCACATCAACTTAATATCATATAAATCAATGTTTAAATTTCGAACATAATTACAAGTAAAAGATATCATGAATTAACGTTTAAATTTCGAACATAATTACAAGTAAAAGATATCATGAATTGACGTTTAAATTTCGAACATAATTACAAGTAAAAGATATCATCAATTAACGTTTAAATTTCGAACATAATTACAAGTAAAAGATATCATCAATTAACGTTTAAATTTCGAACATAATTACAACTAACAGATATCATGAATTGACGTTTAAATTTCGAACATCATAAAATTTAACGATATCATTTAAATTAACATGAAGATATCAAACAACAATTAAACGATATCATATAAATCAACGTTTAAATTTCGAAAATATTCACAACAATTAAACTATATCATATAAGTTTACGTTTAAAGGAGAGTGCCAAAATTAGGCCTAACTGCAACAGAAACCCCACACACATCAAAAAATTAAGCATTTTCTCCTCATTAAATATCACTATAAATATTATAAACTATCAACCGGAATGTGCTAGAAAAATTATTTCAAAATCATATTTATAATGGTATTATAATAGTTGAATCCTTAAAAGGAACGTAACGTTATTGTCAACTGTCATATTTAGAGATGTTCCGATACCCTCATAGCATCGATACTTATATCAGTAGTACTCAAATTGTTATTCGATACTACTGGGTGTAAGATTCTATAATAAAATTCCGAAATCAATTTTGGCCATGCCATTACAGCAGTTTAAAACCACTGTTAAAAAGAGGCTGATACAGAAAGCTTACTATACTGTTGAAGATTACTTAGATGATAAGGATGTGTGGATATAGGTGCACCTCTACCCTGTACAAGACAGTAAAAAGTAAATGTAATTAGTTCTAAGATTTATATTTTAAAAAGAGCAACTGCCGAGTTTCTTGCTGGCTCTTCTCGGTAGGAACAGCTTTCCGAACCAGCAGTAAGGTTGACGATTCAAAAGCACTTGTTTACAAGTTTACTTGAATAAAGAATATTTTGAATTTGAATTTTGAATTTGAATTTGAATAGTCATGAGTACACCTAAAGTATCGATACTTACATCGATACTTTTGGTTAGTTTTATGGTTTTACGTAACATTTTAAACATATAATAAACCAAAAAGCATTTTTTATTTAGTTAAGGTATAATATCCATTTAATTAGAAATCAAAGATTTCAGGACCTTATGGTTTTTTAGTAAAAAAAAGAATTATGACGTTACAATCGCTGTTAATAACATTATTCTTATGCAAAAATAAAATAATCTTTTATTGCAATACCTTATTGTTATATTTTTATCAATAATCCTAACATTTTTAATATGTTATTATGGAAGTTAGCTCCTAAAAATGTAACATAACCTCAAACCGCAAATCTTTTTTTTTTATAGTTCCCCCATAGAAATCGAATAAAAAAATAATTGATATTAAGTTAACAAATATATTTCTACTTAATAACATAAAAATTATCGGTGTACCGTCTTGGCCCAAAGGTGTATGGAATTCTGGCCGTCTTCTTTCGAACATATTAAGGCGCTGAACAGAGCCAAATAGGCTGACTTTAAACACGTTTTTAACAAAAGCTATAGGGATGACGATTAAAAGAAAAATATATGTTAATATACATCATATCTCAGAGAGAATGTAAGATTTCAAAATATGATTACGATACTTTTTTTCGATAAAAAAAATTGGTAAATAGACCTCTGATTTTTACTTTGATCGTAAATATCTCTAATATTTATCAACAAAAATTGGTAAAATTAATAAGACTAATAAATCATTATAATATAAAGAGAATGTTAGATTTAAATTTTGAATTAATTAAGATATTTCATTCAAATTAAATATTTTTTAGAAAATAGCAAAACTGAAACGAGTCATCGTCTCGCTTCTCTTTTACATCTACGAATATAGACAGTGATCGCTGAGGCGCGCTGCTATACGGACGTGTGTCGCTAGCTGCCGCCTTTTGTGACTATTCCTTGTTGATAATATGTCTTTTTTTAGGTGTTTAGTTATAGTTTCAGCATACTTAGTTTTATAAGATTAATTAGACATAAGTTTTTTAAATAAATTGTACAAAAAAAGTTTGGATAAAATAGTGTACACCTACAATGGGTGTTAAAAAATTAAGTGTGTCGCTACGCCGTCGCAGAAATTGTGGGCGTGGCTTATATGCCGAAATCTGAATTTACGCCAGCTCTGTTCAGCGCCTTAACAACAATCAATTAATCAATTCCACAGACTGAGCTATATTGGAACGCGTTAGCTGAACGCGCGCCTACCGTGGTAGGTGGCGCTACGGGACCTGCTGCCTGGCGCGCATGGAGGACCAGAGCTTTAGCATCCCAGTTACCTAGACAAGATCTATCACTGTCTCACTGTAAGAATATCGATGAACCCCACCGGAAACAGTTCGAAGATTTCGTGGCCGCCCGAAACGAAATTGCGTTAGACATAGGTATGTATGCGCCATCTATCCCTCAATAGCTGTAACTGTCGTCAAAAAAATCAATTTTAAGTCTACACTTTATCAGTTATATTGACAATTAATTTGTTATCTTTGAATATTAAATAAATATTTATTAAAATATCTTTATAGGATCTTAAACGCACGTTATAATTTATTTCACGTTTTATAATGGTAACAAAATTACGATTAATCAGTGTTTTAAAAATATGCCGGCTGAGTGGAATAGACCACCCTCATTTCTTACTGAGGTGTAGTAAAAGGCGACAAAGGTTAGTTGGCCCACCGTGTTGTATCCGGTTGAGTAGAAAATACCACCCTCTTTCTTACCGAGGGGTCGTAAAATACGACTAAAGTAAGTAAAGTCGTAAAATACGTAGCCAATTCACATCACAACATGTTTGTAGCATGTTGTGACGATCCCACCTAGAGTAGGATTAGGGTAGGAGGACGATGACCAGTTTTTTAGTAATCTACTATTACATATTTGCAGGAATTGCAAGTCAACATCATGGATCGTCCGCGGAGTGTATGGGGTGCTCTAAAGTTATTCGTAGTGGAAATATTGCAATTCAAGCTCCGAGGATAAGTGAAGAGGTAATACGAAACCATTGATTCATCTGTTACTTACATATATTGTAGTTTTGACTGTGATAATGACTCCTGTTATATTAAAAATTTATAAGTATTCATAGTTAATATAGATACTGGCTATACTCAGGTCTAATTTTATCGGATTAGCCCGACTAGTTTCGAACCCATCCGGGGCACTTATTCATGAGCTCTTTACACGACGTTATCGCGGGAACTGAACTAACTGAAACTAGTCGGGCTAATCCGATAAAATTAGACGTGAGTATAGCCGCTATCTGTAATAACTATGAATACTACTTGCGATAGTTTAAATTTAAAAAAATTAAAATGTTAAGTGAAGTTTCCGTTGTAGATCTGCTACTCGACGATAGATGGCGCTGATATAAGTTATTTTTCCAGGCTTTCTTTCACCCGGCATGCTTTACGTGCTCCGAATGCGACGAGCTTCTCGTGGAGCTTGCTTATTGCGCTTTGGATGGACGCCTTTACTGTGTAAGGCATTATGGTGAACGGCTAAAGCCAAGATGTCATGCTTGTGACGAGGTAAGTGTAATATAGTTGAATGATGAAAAGTTTATATATCCTAATATATGAATAGCGGTAATATTTAAAAACTTGAAGTTATGATGGAATTATTTTTTGGCATAATCCGCGTTTCTAAGGAGAATCTCTATAAATCTAAGGGTAGGGAGCGGACAACGTTCACATACCTCATACGAATGATGCTTCGGTTACGGTGCGGAATGATCGTAAATATTGTTGTAGTGATTGTGTGGAGTGCTGTTGGTGGTGGCGTTTCGTAATACGCATGATGACTGGCTTGACGTGGATGTATAAGAACGTTGCCTGCCTCATAGCATTACATAGATTCTCTTAACAAACGCGGATTATAGCAAAATAATTATATCATAACTTCTGTACCATGGAATTCCGCAAATTAACGCCTGATTTTATATATTATTGAAAATCTAATCAACAGTACTAAAAACAAATATTTTTCTTTATGAATTAAATAAAATAAACCCAGTTTTTAAGAACTTTGTCGATTTTATAACAGTTACAAAAAAGTTAGATAAAAATATTCAAACCTAATTTATTATAAAGATACGTTTCGTGTGAGAACGGTTTTGCACGCGGATTATACCAAAATAATTATATAGTAAACTTGTACTTAATTGTTTAAAAAAATTTCAAGATCCCTTGTATATTTATATACCATAAAAAACGTTATTAATAAAAAAAAAGTGTACAAACCTAGTACACGTAAACAAAATAGTTTTCAAATTATTCATTCTGGCATACTGTTCGCCAATGTTTATTCTCAGAACAATGTTTAATGCTCTTCATTACGTCTAATAATAATTATGAATCATTGCATCATGCAATCGTTGTTCAAAACGTAAGCTGTTGTGTAGAAAGTTGACCTAGATAGGAAACTAGAGCTGCGAAAATCTAACAGGTATCCAGAGGTTAACGTTGCGATGGTCAGTTAAAATAATCGGGAAATTTGTAAAAGGCATTATTTAATGAAATATAAAATAATGTTTATTAACAAAAAATTATGAAAGAACCATATAGTTATCTATATTCGTTCACGTGGGCCGTTGAGTCTTTGAATAAGCAGTAGCTTCAGTCACTCACCAACCCTGCAAATATCTCCATCACAAAAATTCAATTATAATAATAATAATAATAATTTTTATTGTAAGGCATTAAAAACCCAATACATAAGAAATTAAAATTAAATATACAGAGAAAATCAGAATGCGTTAAACATTTGAGTAAAAGAGACAAAGTTATCTATAGTTCATAACGTTATCCTTTTCAAACATTACGACCCCAATGCAATCCGCACTTCATGGTACGAAAAGAAAGCGGTTGAGTTTAGGTACTGACTTTGAATTGAATCGTTTTCTAAAACTTCAAGGTAGGCCTACAGATTTGATCTTGTTGGATCGAGATGATCCAACTAGTATAGTAAGTGTGTCGGCTAGGTAGATGCGCGTCTATATAAGTGATCCATAAATCACGTGTTATTATACCTTTTGTTACTATCTACTGAGAAACTATTCCCAGACGTCAAAAACATGCCTTAATAATTATTTCCTGTTCTTATTAAGATGAACAGATAGCCAGATAGGGTAGTACTAGGCATCCCATCGCTTACTCTTTGAAGAACAGAGTTCAAAGAAGCTATAGGAATATGGCATCCAACTACACAGACATGAATTAAAACTAGAGTCGCTGAAAAAATATTTTTTTTTACAAATAATTATTTCGATAAAGAAATAACAGATACTAAAATTAAAGATTAACATTTCAAAATGTATTAATTGTAAATATAACAATAATTAGACATTTAGTGAATAATTGTCAAAGTTAATAATCAGAATGGATATTGTCTAAAAATAAAATAAGATTAATTAAAATCAATTAGATTAAATTAAATTTTGTAAAAGTAAAATCTTATCTTATCTTATCTTACTTCTTTCTTACATTCTTACAATATTATAAATGCGAAAGTTTGTGAGTATGGATGGATGTTTGTTACTCTTTCACGGAAAAACTATTAGACGGATTTGAATGAAACTTTACAGTTATATAGTTTATACATCGGAATAACATATAGGCTACAATTGATGAATAATTTTATGTAATATAACGATACATTTCAATAAAGTCGATAAAAATATTTGGCCTCTGAGAGCTATATAGGCGTAAACTGTACAAACCATTGGAGTTACACAAAGATGATGTACATTAGTATTGTTTGTCTTGAATAGTTCTAAATAAAAGTCCGCGAGAGCATAGATCTACCTTTTATGTGCAAGCCACTATGACCAAAATAGTGAATCATAAATTTAATCTGTGGCAAATCAAATTCCAGGCGAGCGAAGCCGCGGGCAAAAACTAGTTGAAATATATATGGCTAGATATAAAATAAAATCGGCTTTTTTATTTTCTTCGCTATTTCAATTGAAATTCAAAATATTATTTATTCAAGTAAACTTGTAAACAAGTGCTTTTGAATCGTCAGCTCTACTGCTAGTTCTGCTGTTCCTACCGAGAAGAGCCAGCAAGAAACTCGGCGGTTACTCTTTTCAAACTTATTTCTTATATCTAGTTACATTTAGTCATTGCTATCTTGTACAGGGCAGAGGAGTAGCTATATCCACGCGTTCTTATTGTAGATTTCACCGGCGTAAAAAGTAGCCCCACACGTAAAATTAAATCGGCAAATCAGTTATCCATTTGGATCGTTCTAATGATACATACGTACACAAACTTTCGTGTTTATATCAGGATTTACACATGTCGTATACTAAATAAAATGCCTCGATATATAGTCGGTTATTCCTGGAGTCTACTGACGGCTTGACATTCTCCAGGCGATCCTACTAGCATCAGACAGCCGCTGTCTAAAGTACACATAATAGCTAGGGTTGCCGTAACCGTAAAATAAGTCCAAATGTTTTGTTTAAATTTAAAACCTAAAATTTCAAAATAATTTATATAATTAGGAGTTACTTTGCGGAGATCCATAATACAAAAGTAATTATAAAATCATTTTCCTTAAATCTGCAATAAAGTTTATCGCGGATTATAGTAAAATAATTTTAGTATCACTTTTCCCTAAAATAATTATAACACAGAATAATTGTCCTTGTTTATGTTGAATAATTCTTGTACGAGAAATTAGGTTATAGAATAATAGAATAATTCGAAGAATTGGCATTGATGTCTCAGGGTGCACAAGATACTGTGGCGAGTTAGTCGCTTGACCTTTGTCAAACAAGTCAACAACGTTTGGGCGTGAAAGTAGTTACAACACACACACACACACACAAATAAACACACACACAAAAACACACACAAACACACACACACACGCAAACGCAAGCACGCTACGAAATCAAGCATTAGTGATTCGTTGTTAGTTAGTTGAAATTAGAAGTTATTTAATTTTTTCAACGCTTTATACTAAGATTTTTATAATTAATCTAGCAAAGCACTATGAAATATAAATTAAGAATATTATTTATTATAAAAAAGTTTACAAATGAGCAATGTGTAAAGGTTATTTTTTTCTGAGAAATGATTTAGTTTTGTTAACTTGATGTAACAGACAATGATTTCACATATTAAGAGAATGATAGATAGATAGATATAAACTTTATTGCACAAAACATAAAACATACAAAAACATAAAATCACTTAAAGTAAACCTTATGTATATGTACAAAGGGCGGCCTTATCACTGAATAGTGATCTCTTCCAATGCATGTAATGCTGAGTGCAGGAAGCAGGCAACGTTCACATACCTTATACGTGCAGTATAAGAACACGTATCACAAAGCACCGCCATGAACAACACTACACACAAGCACTACACACGGTCTCATCAAGGCAATCTCGTTTCGCCCCGCAACCGAAGCATCATCAGGAGGATAGAATTTCCGACAAAATTGTAATGATAATCGTAATTGCATTACGATGCTTCTATAAATTATACGAATAACTATTTCTTACCCGCAACTTCTTTCGAGTGGGTTATTGTGTTGGAATAATCCGTGCAAATCCAACCCTGCAAATATCTCTAACACAAACATCAGATCTATCCAATAATATCTATATCTATTGTTTTGCCTTACCGGAAGCCCTCCACTAAAACTTAAACTTTATGATATGCTATTAAAGTTCAAATTGACTTTAACGTATTATTACGAATATTTTGTACGGTAATATAAAAAAGTGTTGTTTTTAGACTTTTTCAGGGTTTCTTTACATTTTGCTGTACATAAAAACATCCTTTTACTTCAAGGGTTATTATAAAAAAAGAATTAGCGAAATCGGTTAAGCTGTTCTCGAGATTTGTGCTTAGCAACACATTCAGCGATGCATTTTATATTATAGAAAATGTAATGTGCGTATAGGTGTAGTCTGTAAAACTTTCTCGCGCGTATAATATTTAAAATATAGGTTTGCTAAAGTTTGAAATTAAGTCCAAAAAAAATTACAATACCATTCAAAAATCGAAAATTCGTTCATTAAATTATCAACCCTAATTCTAATAAACTGTTAACCGGTGAATTTCCGTAAGAGAAGATTTACGCAAAAGCATTTACGAAACGCTGTTAAATGTTCACGACTAAAATAGTGCCTACATTTTCATTCAAGTTCATAATCGTGGCGTCGTAGGTTTCAATGAAATTCTAGAAATAGAGAAGGAAATAAATTTTAAGCTTCATTCTGCAACTGTTGTATAATTGTATACTCACAAAATATCTAAATATTGAGACAAGGTTATCGTGATGTTATTTTGTATACATCACATTTGTATATATTATCAACTTTTACAATATAAAAAAGTATTTGCATAAAAAAGTATTTTTAAACAATATTGGCGTAACTATAATAATTAGACATATAGTATCGCGGACTTTTTTGTAGATATTTATGCGTCCTATAATACTGTAGAATATTTTTTTGTTTCATCATCAATAGTTTCTGCAGCGCACGCGATGCAGAAACTATTGATGATAAACATCTATATGTTTATGACTAAGTTTTCACTCCTTATTAAAATTTTATTAGGGGTCCCTATTTAAAAAAAAATAACATATAGCCTATGTTGCTCAGTGAAGAAGCAGCTTTCCAATGGTGAAACAAATTTTCGAGATGGGTCCAGTAGTTTTTGCGTGAAAACATTACAAACATACACACAAACATACAAATCGTTCCTCTTTATAATATTAGTATAGAAGTATACATTATATACGAGACAATTACACAACACGATCATCCATCTACAAAGTAACTTAAACTTGTGAAATGGGCGACAGACAACCTTTAAATGTATATATATATTTTATATACTTAAATACACCCAGACTCGAAGAACCAACAAATTGTTTTTACAAATAATGGGCTTCAGCGGGAATCGAAACCGCGACCAATAGCTCAGATAACCCTGTTATATAGAGCAGGGTTATCTGAGCTATTGACTAGTAAAACCAAATACAGATAGTACCGAGATTAAACTATTACGTTACAGGAAAATAACATTATAGTTCCAAGAACAAATCTTTGGCTTAAGATTAAGGCCTTTTGTCTCATCTATACATCATCAAAATCATCTCAGTTGAAATGACGGCTCGAAGAAAGACGTGTCATTGGAGATATCGGTCGATAATATTTATTTCCGCCTTCGATCAACACCTGCTGAATTTCCGCAATAGAATTTGTCATCACGGAAAAGTTCTGGCAATATCCAAAAATATAACTAGTTCTTGAAAAGTGCTTGAAAAAGCTTTTCAAAAATCCACATTTACCTTACGAACAATACTTAACAATACTTAACAATATCAATAGTAATAGTTAAATTATTTTGCTATTATCCGCGATAAATATCTGGACTCGGATTGTAGTAAAATAATTTTATCATTACTTGTGTATTTATGGATCGCCGCAAAGTAACAACTGATTCTATAAATTACTTTTAAATAAATTCTAGAAGAAATAGGCGTTACTTTGCGTAATTTTATATTCCAGATTAAGATCAAAGATCGAATTAGACTCGATGATTTTACTTTTGATAAGGAAATTTTTTTATACGGAGACAGGCGGCCAATAATTTAGGTGGAACTATTTAAAAAAATTTATTAGCATGATGAAGTTTAAATTAATTTTGGCTTTTTTTTAATATCGAGAAAATCTCATCGCTATTAATCTCTTAAAGAAATCCACGTGTTCAAGTAAGATGGTGAAAATTAGGTTGCATCGAATTCTAGAACTTACAACTGAAACGAATTGCTTGTAAACATTCAAAATTAAACCATACTTTGCGGAATTCCATCGTACAAAAGTTATTATAGAATGATTTTTGTATAATCCGCGTTTGTTAAGAGAATGTATGTAATGCTAAGCGGAGGAAGCAGAGAATGTTCTCATACCTTATCTTTTGGCAAAGATATCTACAAAAATAAAATAAAAATGGAAAGGGCGGCCACTCCGACAGGAGGTGGAGTAGACCCTCATATGGGTGTTTTTGTCGATGAAATTAGGTATATTTTCTAATTTTAAAATATCGCTAGGTCATGACCGGACACATTGTACGTGCAGAATTCGTTACCGCACGCACCGAAAAACACCGCCATCTTTACACAAGAACAACACACATTCACTACGACAATTTCAACGATAGTTTCGTAAGGCATTGCGATTTAGTCGAGATGCCTAACTTCTGATGATGCTTCGGTTACCGGGCTAAACGATTGTTGAGATTGTCTTAGTGGATGTGTATAGTGCTTGTGTAGTGTGTTGTTGGTGGCGGTGCTTTATATGTTCGGTGAATAATCCTGCATGTATAAAGTATGAGAACGATTTTGCTTCCTACACTTAGCATAGGCTATCTTAACAAACACGGATTATAGCAAAATAATTCAATCATAAGTTTTGTGCATTGATAAGTATGTCGTTAAACTATATAATGAACCTATTTAATCAAAAATATGCGTTATGTTTAAGCTTAAATATGTCAATTTATTAATTTCAATACAGTTCCAAGTATCAGCGGTACTTAATAATGCGAAATACCTTGTTACCGTTTTTCCTTAAAATTACTTAAGATTCTTTGTTCTATCGTGGGAAATAAATATTAGGATCAAGTGAATTTGTCAAGCTCTGATGCTTTTAGAATGTGCACAAGAATTTTTTTTAAATTTTTTAAACCTTTTTTAAGAAAAGAAATGTTATCTCTCGACATATTTAAAAGGAACGAAAAAACTGCTCAAACGGTACTAAAATTAATGCAAATAAACGAATGGATCTTAACAATAAAAAAAAAATAAGTTAAATCATTCGATTTTCTTTGCGTATATCGTAGTATTAAAGTGACCTAATTCAAAATTAATAAATTGACTTAGACACATTGATTATCCTTATTTCTATGATATAAACCTTACGAACTATTAAAATAGTTCATCATTCATTCATCTCATTTTCTTGGTAGGTCCGATGATGGTTTTGTCAAGTCCATCCAAGTAAATTCCATCGTGATGTAAAAGATCTTTTATTCTCTATCTTTTATTTCCTCTTTATGGGAGTCTTAAACATATTTATAAACTGAAATTTGAGATAAAAACTCTGAAGGCGCTTACAAGGGCTCAAAGAGTTAGTAAATAAATAAATAATAAATAAATATATGGGACATTTACAAACACGGTCGTCCGTCCCCAAAGTAAGTAACTTAATACTTGTGTTATGGGTGACGGACAACTGGTAGATATACTACATATATAACTTTAAATACATACTTAAATACACACCCAGGCTCGAAGAACCAACAATTTCTTTATAGAAAATGTTGGCCCTCGGCTGGAATCGAACCCGCGACCCGCGGAGCTGAAGGCAGGGTCACTACCCACAGTGCCACCGGGCCAATCAAATGATTGAAACATGTTAGTTGCAAGAAGAAAAAACTTTATTTACGCTACCAAACGTAACAAGCCAACACGCAATAGCAATTCAAATTTTACTGAAACCGCAAATATGGCGGTATCCTTGCGCCAAAACTGTGTAAATTACGACCAAAGTCAAGCCGGGAGTAACCGCTGTTTACGTAATAAATTACGCGTAATTATGTCTGTGATTCACACAACTTATTCCTGAGCAGTAATTTAATGTATTTACCGTTAAATATAACTTCAGTTATAAAGCACTATGTATATTTGATAATTGAACGCTCATTATATTGACTATAGCATATCTATAGTATTGACTGCTCCGTTGGCGTAGTAGGTGACTCTACCTTGAGCTCCGTGGGTTGAGGGTTCGATTCCCGCCGATGGTCATTTTCTATAAAACAATTTATTGGTTCTTCGAGCCTGGGTGTATATTTGTATACAGCCTAATCTAATCTAGGGTAGGGGACGCCTGTCGGTACAGGGCGGGTGGTCAGCTCCAATTCTGGACTATTCCACCCATTTCCCCTCATGTTGGGACAAGGGTCTCACTGTTGTCCCGACAGTGTCACCTGCTCAAACCTACCAGTTGCTCTTACAAACCTTATGATATCCCTGAAGGGAATATTTGTTAGGTCTTCTTCTTCAATTTCATCCTTACCTAGTATCTCCCATATTACCAGCGAGTACATAGGGCACTCAGCATACTCAGTATACACCCTAAGTATGTATTTAAAATTATATATGTAGTATATTTACCAGTTGTCCGTCACCCATAACACAAGTATTAAGTTGCTTACTTTCGGGACAGGCGACTGTGTGTGTAAGTGTCCCAAATATTATATAATTCTTATAGTATTAAGGTTATTTTCTTAAATTTTAAGTTTCTTTTATAGAAAACGTTAAAAGCCGCTATTCTTGCTTAGTTGACTTTTTTTCAAAGTTATTCTATAATTTAGTATTATGGTGCATAAACAGTAAGTAGAACTATGAATTACTAATATTATAATCCGAAAGTATGTTTTGATGTTTGTCATTTTTACAATCTTTACCTGTTCAGCTAATTTGTCTATAATAGTTGAATGATCAGAGTATTACATCGGGTAGTTTTATCTGATTACTATAATACATAGGTACATATATATTTAACCGAAGGAAATGACTGTATAAATCTTTAAATGATCATTGTTAAGTACTAGATTTGTAGATGTAACTGGTTATTAATAGTGCTTCTATAATATATTGTTGGTTTATAAAATAAATAAACGTTGAACGGATATTGTATAGACGCCTTTATTTCCAATAAAGTAGATTATCGTGTGAAATACTTTGGATTATAAAAATAGTTTTATCATTCCGTTTTTATTACGAACCGCCGAACGTAAATTAAAATTAGAGATATCATTTTTTTTTGTATCTTTAAATAATTCGTCTAAGCTAACCGTTCTTTAGCCGTCGCTAAGTCTACGACTGGCGTTCTTCTGCTAAATGTGTACAAGCCCTAAAATAGCCAGAAACGGCTAATGTTTACCGAGTACTCACTTATGGAATAAAAATAACACAAACAGTAGGAGTACTGTGCAGAATTATTCACACCTTAGTAACACTTTAACCATTGCCTCAGTTGCTACTTTTGTGAGTTTTTTCAGCGTCATCTTGTATATTCTCTTACTTTTTAATACGGTGTTAGAAATTAGGCAAAGATCATCATAATATACAGACATAAAGGTATGTTATATTTTTTCAAATGTAATTACTTTTAAAAATAGATAACAAATATACAGGATCATAACAGTATAAAATGGATTTTGATAATTTGTGTTTTGTGTATAGTTGTTTATGACCAGGTTTGAAACTAACTGGATAGTGGGAAAATCAGGTTAAATATATAATTTTTTAGATAATGGGCTCATAACTAATCAATATTTTTGTATTCTTAATTCTGCGTATATTTAAATTTTGCATTCTAGTTAGTGATAATCTTATACATGATATACTTTGAGAAAATATATTAACACAAAATCGAAATGATCAATCTTCAAATAAATGTTTAAATAAAACATATATCTTGCCTTACAAACCGTAAGTGTGATTTTTTAATTAACGTTCATCTGATTAGATAAAAAGCAATGACAATAGAGCTTTTCTACTCGGAAGGTTTTTTTTTATATTTTTTAATATACTTATTCAGAATCTTGTTATTTTATACGACATTCTATTTTTTAATGACAATGTTTAAATTTTTTTTTTTAATCTTTTATTTAATTTGCTTTGTATATATGTGAAGGTGGAATCTTGCAAGTTTAATTTGGCTCACTTTCGTTGTCCGATTGAGCTGAATTTTTTACATACTGGTTCAGTCCCTATGACAATGCATGTTTATGATAAGCATGACGTGATGCTGCCAGGGTTGGCTCCAAACGAGGGAACTCCTCAACGGTTAACACAGTAGGGACATAAAATTTTTTTAAAAGCATTTTTAACTTTACAAAACGAAAAATTAAAAATATACAATCTCGTCAATTGAAGATTTGATTCTTGAATATTAGAAAAAAATATAAGCTCTATTCAAATTCAAATTCAAAATATTCTTTTTCAAATTCAAAATATTCTTTATTCAAGTAAACTTGTAAACAAGTGCTTTTGAATCGTCAACTTTACTGCTGGTTCGGAAAGCCGTCCTACCGAGAAGAGCCAGCAAGAAACTCGGTGGAGCTCTTTTAAAAAAGAAGATTCTTAATACTAATTACATTTTGTCATAGCTATCCTGCATAAGGTCAAAAGAGCAGCTATATCCACGCATTCTTATCATCAATGTAAGCCTCCACGGTATAATAGGCTTTCTGTATCAGCCTCTTTTTAACAGTATTTTTAAATTGCTGTAATGGCAAAGTTAAAATTGATTGTGGAATTTTGTTATAGAATCTTATACCCAAACCCACAAACGACTTACGTACTCTTACAAGGCGCAAAGCAGGAGCCGCAAGCTTATGTCGGTTCCTACTTTGTCTATTATATACATCGCCAATCTTTTTATAATTATGTATATTTTTATGCACAAAAATCAAATTGCTAAAAATATACTGTGAAGCCAACGTAAGTATATCTGTTTCCTTAAACTTCTCTCGCAGGGACTCACGCGAATTCAAATTATAAATGCCACGTATGGCTCTTTTTTGCAATACAAAAATTTTCTCAATATCAGCGCATTTACCCCATAACATTATTCCATAAGACATAATGCTATGGAAGTAAGCAAAATGTATTTGTTACAAAAGTTCTAAATGTCGCGGATTACAGCAAAATAATATTATTTTTATTTTTGTATCATGGATCTCTGGAAGGTAACGCTTAATTCATAAATTACTCTATTTTTGATTTGTTTTTTATAGTAACAATTTTCCGCTAGATATCGAAACTGTGCCGACAGTTTGACTCCGGCCGTTCACAATTTGCCCATCGATCCTTTAAATAGCGATCGATCTCTTTGAAGTTGTCGCCGTGTGCTTATAGACACTAGTTCGATGTAATAAATATAATTGACGCACACACGCGACACTGAACACTTCTTGCTATACAACGTTCGCCAACTGTGAACTCAATACTCTTTCGACATCTACCGAGGACGTGTGTCATCCAGTTAAACTCCAGCGGTTAAATATTAAGTTACTTGTAAATTAGTGATTCGTTCAAAGTTGCCCGCGAAATTTTCCCGCGGTTGTGTATTGTGTGCGTTCGGAAACGAGCATTACGAAAACCGTTAACTGTGAGTGAAATTATGTAGCATGACTGTATTGTGCATCCCAATATAATCCCTTGGCTAAACTTTCTGATTTTTTCCTAACCTTAAAAATGTACAATTAAAAATGTATACGGAGAACAGTTCCTCTATTAAATATCATTTATATAATTAAAAGCCTTCCATATTAAATATCATTTATATAATTAAAGGCCTGAATATATTAATTAATATAGAAAAGAAAGTCACTTCACGATCAATTTTACTTTCGTATCAATTAGTCAAATCTTTGTTGAAATAGTTTTACTACTCGACAATAGAAGGCGGCACTAAACACATTTTCTTATTTTTATATTTCAATAATTAGTCATTTTTATCTCAACTGTTATGAATCAAAATAAATAATAATATAAGTAATTGTAAAATATCATTTTTTTAAAAATATATTTTTAATAATTTTCAACATTAGCTCTTAGGATTATCATCATTTATATCAGCTTGGAAATCAGTATGTCATGATTGTTTCAATCAACTTACATAATCCGTAATTTACTATTAACCTAAACATTTGACATTGTCATCCATACAATACGACTGGTCTTCGAACAATTTTATAGATTTTTCCCTTACTTAACTATAAGAGGCATTCCGGGGTCACGTATTGTTGTGCTTAGGACCTATCGCCATCCTGCGTTCCATCCATCCATCCATTATTTTGCCTACATCTCGATCTATTTCCGTCGTTTTGAAAATCGTCCCGGAAATCGGAGCAGAGTGATAATAATTCCCCCGTCCAAGCTGATCGAGGAAAAAATTGGAAGTCTCAATAAAATCTTAATACATTTCGCACTCTTATTAATAAACTGACCTAATTTGAAATAAGTCGTAATCTTTATTTCAATGCCATTATGACATCTATTACACTCATGAGTTTCGTAGGCGAAACGCTACGCTCTATTGCATTTTGGAACGAAAACAACTTTTTTGAATTAAGTCACTATAGTACTAAGGGTGCGATTTGGTCAGTTCTAAGGTTAACATTATAGCTGTAAAAAATATAGTAAATTCTTTACAATTCATAAAATGTTTGATTATAATATTTGATTTAATGTAATAAAAGCTGTGATAGCCCAGCGGTGCGACTCTTTCGAGGGGGTCACGAGTTCAAACCCGGGCAGGCACCAATGAGTTCTATTAACTTATGTGTCTGATTGATAATTGCAATTTATCACACGCTTTTCGGTGAAGGAAAACATCGTGAGAAAACCTGCATATCTCTAGAGAATTCTGGAGATATGTGCAACCTACTAATCCGAATTGGAGCAGCTTGGTAGATATTCTTGGTAGATTATACTTGGTAGATTATATTGGTAGATTTCTCTCCAGAAACGGAGAGAGGAGGCCTATTCCCAGCAGTGAGATTGTAACAGGCCGCTACTTTTACCTCAGGTTAAACAGGTAGATTAGGAACCTTACCATTATATATCTATCTGTCACTTCCGTTATACAACCTTCAATTTAACCTAGCGTGTGACCAAGACATACAAAATTCGATCGATGTGATGACTGATAGAAATGCGGTGTGTTTGATCAGGTTTGCCAAATAATGGCATTTCAAGTTCGAGGTTACACCAAACAACCCTTGGCGGCCAAGAAATAAGTTGTTTTCAATTTACACTTCGCGCGCTTAGTATTAGACCTATTTATAAATTAGCCTTAATTGAGTTAGATACATTGTAATCCTTATTTCATCTATGAAATCTCGCCGTGTGCATAGAATAGACCACCCTCATTTCTTACCGAGGTGTCGTAAGAGGGGACTAAGGTATGTGCCGTGTGGTATGCGGCTGCATAGAATAGACCAGCCTCCTTTCTTAACGAGGTGTCGTAAGAGGCGACTAAAGTATGTGCCGTGTGGTATCCGGCTGCATAGAATAGACCAGCCTCCTTTCTTAACGAGGTGTCGTAAGAGGCGACTAAAGTATGTGCCGTGTGGTATCCGGCTGCATAGAATAGACCAGCCTCCTTTCTTAACGAGGTGTCGTAAGAGGCGACTAAAGTATGTGCCGTGTGGTATCCGGCTGCATAGAATAGACTACTCTCATTTTTTACCAAGGTGTCGTAAAAGGCGACCAAGGTAAGTTGACGTCAGTCATGCGGCCGTTCTTTAAATACGTAGCCAAATCATGTGACAGCATGTTTGTGACATTTCGTGCCGACCCCACTTAGAGTGGGATAAGGGCAGAAGACCGATTTCATCTAGGAAATCACGCTACGAATTATTATAAAAGCTAGTGTTTTGTTGCTCTTCTAAGTTATGGAGTCTCATTAAAACTCACAATCATCACTAACAATCAACACTCATTAACTATCAACAGTTTTGAAGATACTGCGCTACGCTTTATTGCAATTTGCTACTAGACAAATTTGAATTCGTTTTTGTCATAAAAGCGAATGTTTCTTCTTCTTCTTCTTGTTGCGGGCTATTTTCCGCACTTAGTCACTGTAAGGCGACTATTGTCCGTGAGAGTGAAGGGGCTGGTTATTCCAACCAACCAAGCTCCTTCCAGAAGCCGAGAACCCTGCCAGGGTTCCTCAAGGCTTCTTGTAACGTCCCCGGCGAGCCAAGGATGTTAGCCCGATGCTTGGCCACCTCCGTGCAATACAACATGACGTTATATGGCGTTTCTGGTTCCCTCAAGCATCTTCTGCATATTTGGCTGTCGGTCACACCTATAAGGAATAGATGTTTATTTAGCAGGCACTGTCCGGTAATGATACCCATCATTCTTCGCAAGTGGGGTCTATTTAAGCGTAGGAGACTAAGCGAATGTTTGTCGTCTGGAGCAATGTTGATGAAATTTAGTACAATTGAAGCTTATATACCGCATTAAAATCATCATCCTCCTGCCCTTATCCCACTCTAAGCGGGGTCGGCACAACATGTAGTCGAATGATTTGGCTACGTAATTTACGAACGATCGCCTGCCTGACGTCAACTTACCTTAGTCACCTTTTACGATATCTTAGTAAGAAATGAGGGTGGTCTATTCTATGCAGCCGGATACCACACGGCACATACCTTAGTCAGCTCCTTCGACACATCGGTAAGAAATTATGGTGGTCTATTCTATTAAGCCAGATACCACACAGATATACCGCATTAAAATATAGAAAATTACAAAACCAGTTTTTCCTTCAGGAATTGGAATAAAAACAAGCCAAATTAAAAAAGCTTTCTTTTAACCGTTGAGGAGTTCCTTCCTCTAGAGCCAATCTTACCAGCAGCATCAGGTCATGCTTATCATATACATGCATTGTCATCGGAACTGAAGCAGTATGTGAAATTTCAGCTCAATCGGACACCGGGAAGTGGGTCAAATGTAACTTGCAAGATTCCACCTTCACATACATAGTTGTAGTACATGGCAAGTTTAATAAAGGCTTTTAATAATATAGAGCCTAATTGAGGGTATTTTAAAACTATAGTTTACACGAACGAAGTTCCGAGTATCACATATAAAAAAATCACTTGCCGTCCGTACAAAATGACAGTCAAGCGTTAGTTTATAAAACATTAGTAGGTCATTCACTCGCGGATTTGTTGCCAATATTTTAAAAATAAAGTATTTTTCGACGCAATAATCCCAACGTCCGTCTCTTTGTTTACATTCAGACCCGCGCAGATGACGTACAAAATTTTCCTTTCGCAGAGAAATAATTTTCATTATATTTAAATAATGGATTCCCATCCCATAATATCACTAGCCAAATTATTGAAACGGATCCTGTCCGTTTACCATGTCTTTAGAAGCAACAATGGAATGATTTTTCTAAATTCCCAGGTTATGAAGAAAGTCCATGGAAACTAAGTCCTTCACTTAGCATGTTGGTTCTAATAGAGCGTTGCTGCTTTGCGATTTTTCGTGGAGCTTATCTCCTCATGACACGTTGGCTATAGGGCGAAACGATCGTTAAGATTGCCGTAGTGAATGTATGTATGTATGTAGTTAGCGCTTGTTTAGGTTTTGCAAATACTGATTATGATAATGATAATAAGTATAATGTATAAACACGGAATTATAGAATTCTATAATTATGTTTATATTATGAAATTTGGGAAAGTACGCCTACGTGTAAATACACATACAGGGTAATAAATATTACCCTGTCCTCTTCGCGGTATAAACAATAATACCGTTAAGTGTATTTGCGGTGGCAAAACAAGCGGAGTAACAAAGCTCAACCATGGATCATGTCTGCCGCTGTTGGAATGTAGATCTCATCACGTAAGATGCCTATACATATGTTTGTCTAATCACACATAAAAAAGAGACACAGATAGGTATCCCCATTTGCTTTTCAACGTTTTACTTTACTTCAGAATAATAAGTCTATGCCTTTTAGTCGTCGTGTTTGTTCAATAGTCTAATGCGCTTTTAATTCTCCTGCCCATTCTCCTGCCCTTTACTCACTATAAGTGGGGTCGGCACGACTTATTTTTGCCTTCCATTCTTTCCTATCATTCGTTAACTGTGGCACTACTCCTTTTATATGCATGTCTTACTTCACACAATCCATTAACATCCACGTTCATATTGAACACAGTACTTACTCTATTACTATATAAAAATAAACCACAATAGTCGCTGTCTGCGCGTGTCTTAATGTTTTGCTGTGTCAAAACTTTGACGTGTCCTGAGTAATTCTCAATTCGTTCTTTCAAAAGTTCTTTAATTTTAGGAAATTTGCCAACTTTTTTCTACTTTTTCATTAAGAAACTAATCCTTCAACCTGTAACTTTTAAATATTATCGTTCTCTTTACAAATTCTGCATATATCGGGTATGAAAACGTAGTCCGGTTTACGTTTAGAATGTTTGTCTGCATGTGATCGATTTTCTCAAAATTTACTGAACGGATTTTTGTGCGGTTTTTACTAAAAGATAGTGCATTTCTTCCAGAAGGTTTAGTTTGATAGAACATTTAGTTTTATGTAAATTATGTTGAATAGGTCGCACAAATGTAACAAAACTCGCCTGCTGGTAGATTTACTTTATCGCGGATTATAGCAAAATAATTTTATTATGACTTTTGTATTATGTATCTCCGCAAAGAGACACCCATTCCTATAAAGTACCTAAATTGGTTTCTTTAGTGTATATTAAGGTTTTGGTTTTAAATTTTTTATTTTTTAATCATAAAAGATTACTCAATAGTCAATTAAATTTAGATTCTGCAAGGCGAACGTGGCGAAAGAGCATTAAAAAAGTCAAATTGTGTACACTCGCACACTCGCCAACTCGAATCAAACGATAAAAAAGGGAACGATCTAATGCCGTATGTAAAAATTTTATGTGGCATTTTGCCCATGGTTTTCTGTAAACTGACTACTTTATTTCTATTTTAGATGGATTTAATATTACATATTGTTGGACAGAGCATCAGAGACCATTTAGATTCTTGCTCAATTACTTATTTCTGACTTATTGAAAACTTATTGATGTCTTTATTATTAGATTTAGAGTTTGTGACATTACCCATCTTTATCAGTCTCGTTGTCTTTACCTTTTTTATAACGCCCATATTATTTTATCATAATCCGCAAGTACAGAAAACATATGTAATGCTAAACGAAGAGTAGAGTGGAATATCCGTTTTCGTACTTTATACTAGCAGAATTAGTAAAACGCACGCACTACATACGAGTACTACCATCGCAAAAAGATTAATCCGCATTAGAGCCGCGTGGTAGGTCTTAGATACACCTTCTCTCCAAAAACGGAGTGAGGAGGCCGATACCCATCAGTGGGATAGTAACAGGCCGACACTTTAACGAATCACAATTGCTTGATTTCGTAGCGTATGTGTGTGTTGCAACTGCTTTCACATATTAGCTCATAAATTGACTTGTTTTACACAGCCCAATAGACTTCCTGGCCACACGATCTGATGCAACTTAGATACAGCTACTTTTTTAACGTCGTTGTTACGGGGTAGCCACTCTAGCTCTTTGAAATCCCAGAGCCCTGTTCTTTGAACGATAAGACAACTTTATTTCTCGTACAAGAATTATTCGACAGAAACAAAAACAACTATTCTGTTTCATAATTATTAGAAATTTTAGTATTTAAATTTAAACATTTGGATCTAGTATAGTTTCGATCACCCAACTATCATGTGTAATTTAGACAGCGGCTGTCTGATGCTAGTAGGATCGACTAGAGAATGTCAGTAGACTCCAGGAATAAACGACTATATATCCAGGTATTTTATATTTTACCGATATAAACACGAAAGTTTGTATGTGTCATTTGAACGCTCCAAATGGTTAAATAATTTGCTGATTTAATTTTGCTTGTATTTTAGACTATTTTTCACCCTGGAAAAATCTGCAATATTTTCTCTGCTAAAAATAAAAAATCCATATATATTTACTGAGATCTAGTTATTTCCTAGTTAGCCTAGAAATAGTGACTCAGCCCATATCAAATCAAAATATTCTTTATTCAAGTAAACTTGTAAACAAGTGCTTTTGAATCGTCAACTTTACTGCTGGTTCGGAAAGCTGTTCCTACCGAGAAGAACCAGCAAGAAACTCGGCGGTTGCTCTTTTTTAAAATATAAATCTTAGAACTAGTTACATTTATTTATTACTGTCTTGTACAGGGTAGTAGTGCACCTATATCCACACATCCTTATCATCTAAGTAATCTTCAACAGTATAGTAGGCTTTCTGTATCAGCCTCTTTTTAACAGTGTTTTTAAACTGCTGTAATGGCATGACCAAAATTGATTTCGGAATTTTATTATAGAATCTTATACCCAAACCCACAAACGATTTACGTACTTTTGCAAGGCGCAAAGCAGGAGTCGCAAGCTTATGTCGGTTCCTACTTTGTCTATTATATACATCACCTATCGTTTTATAATTCTTTATATTTTTATGTACAAAAATTACGTTATTTAAAATATACCGTGAAGCAAATGTTAGAATACTTGATTCCTTAAACTTCTCTTGCAGGGACTCACGCGAATTCAAATTATAAATGCCACGTATGGCTCTTTTTTGCAATACAAAAATTTTCTCAATAACAGCGCATTTACCCCATAACATTATTCCATAAGACATAATGCTATGGAAGTAAGCAAAATAAACTAGTTTTGCTGTTTCGACGTCTGTAAACTGTCTTATCTTTCGAATAGCATAGGCTGCTGAACTGAGTTTCCCTGCGAGAGCTGTTATGTGTGTGCTCCATTGGAGTTTTGTATCCAACGTCATTCCCAAATATACAGTTGTATTTTCTGTTTTTAGTGGTACATTGTCTATTAAGAGCTCATTTGCTGTTTTAGCTGCATTAGGTAATGCAAATTCTAAACATTTCGTTTTATTTGAGTTTAGTACCAAATTATTTAGCCTGAACCATTGAGCTACCTGCGGCAATCCACTGTTTACTTCGTCAATATTATTATCGTTTTTTTACATAAAAATGTCCTAATCTAGTGAGATATTTGCCCTCGTTCAAAGCACGCGTTCCAGTGGGATTGGTTCATTGTTACAGCAAGCGGGCCTCCGTGCACACGGCTCGCGTTGACGTCACGCGGTGTCCGGTTACGCCGCCCGCCCAGCGAACGTAACTTTCACTCCATCTCAAAGGCAAGGTCACTTTCCGATTCGATGCACGCGGCACATCACACTGTGCCCAATTCCGTGTTCACGATTGATTGGGGAACTCTTGTCTTGTGCTACAGGCAGCTGTCAGTGGAAAATGTGTTTAATACTATCGTTATTCGTTACCTTCTGATCGCGATCAAACATAGGTCTTTTAATTTATCACTTTATTTTGTGCGGGTTCTTTTAATGTAGATTTTAGTCGAACAAATCTCTTTCAGGTCCTTTCAATGTCAATAACTCAGTACGACTTGTTGTTTGCGATAATTGTCGTGTTGCCAATACGTTTTGGTAAAAACTATTTTTCTTCGGTCGATTAATTTCCATTTTTTAAATGAGACATTGGAAATACAATTTTAAACCATAGCATACATTAATTTTGTTAAAAAAAATCGTAAGATATAAGAAACTTTTTAGTAATATTTTTAGTGATTCGGCAATCACTGCTTTGTCTCACTGTTCACTGTTTGCATTGCTTGTTTTGGAAAGTATTACGTTTCTTAACGATCTTTATTTTGATTTTTAAAGGGTTCACATAGAACAAAAGTAATAATAAAATTATTTTGCTATATAGGAAATATATATAGTGTTTAATGTATAGTGGACTATCAGTATTTTCATACCCGATACGTGCAGGAATCGTAAAAACACACGCACAAATCTCCACCACTTCCACCACAATACAGAAGCACTACACAGGTTCACTATCACAAACTCAACAATCGTTTCGCCCCGTAACCGAAGCATCATCAGGAGATAGACTCCACGACAAAATCGCAAAGTTTTTTTTGTATTATGGATCTCCGCAAAGTAACGCCTAATTCTATAAATGGTTCACATAGAATAAGAGAAACTATTGAGACCCTATAAACTTCCATCTAAAAGTAATATCAAACTCCAAAATAATAGTATGTCTAGAATATAGACTATATATAATCTAGTCTTCGAATTACTGTATATCTAAATCTGTGATTCTATTAGATGCTTACGGAAGCCTCGATTGCACCAAATTTTATCATTACTGCCCCGGCGGATAAAACCGTAATCCAAGTATAGATTTTTAATATGAAAATACATATAAATCTACACCGTTTATTTATACATATATACCTATAGGAATTTGTTATAGGAATCTGGCAACACATTCTTAAAGTAACCAAGGAATATGAAAATAGGGCATTCTTATTACAAGGCCCATAGTTCAGACCAGTTGCGTCCTATGACGTCACGCTCTCATAATTAGAGCATCATAAGGTGGTCCGCGCATAAATTACATATGTACATCTACATATCTATATTCCTTGCATGCAAATAGGATTTGTTTGCAGAATTAGAAATAATAGGCAATAATTTAAAGAACACAGAGCCGCCATGTAGTCTGGTCTGGTGATTTGGCAGTTACCGATGTAATCCTGCTAGAGGCAACATAATTTGCGAGAAAAATGCGAAATAAATATTTTAAAATGATATTCCATTAAAGATAGAGTGCAAGGAATAAAAGATTATCAATTTAATTTATATAAAACTAAGATGAAACTACAATAAAAGCACACATTCGTGATCATAACCAGTGACAATTCGGGCGCATTGTTCTACTTTATTTTAAATCTATACATATAATAAAACAAAAGTCCTCAAGACCATTTTATCTGTATGTGATCGATTTTCTCAAAATCTACTGAACGGATTTTACGGTTACGGTTTTTTTAAAAGGATTGAAAGAAAATTTTTTTTTAAATTCTTAAATAAGGTTAAAAGGTGATTCTTCGGTACGGCATACCGATTTTGATGGGACTTTCATGTGAGAGGGTTGTGGAGCAACATAAAGGCTACTTATTATCCTAAAACTCTTGCAGAGTCCGAATCCATATAGAATATATTTTTAAATATTGTAAACTAAAGATTGAAAATACACACAAACATAAATACATACACACAGAATATACTATTGTGAGTGATTGTTCTTCAAGCGTTTTTTTAAATTATTTTATTACAAGATTCATAAGCGTTAGTAATTAAAAAAGTAGGCCTAATTATATGATATGATATTTTTTTAAATATTTTAAGCAATTTAATTTTAGTGTATAAAAATAGAAGGAATTATAAAACAATATATATATTAGGCAAAGTAGGAACTGATATAAGCCTCCGACTCCTGCTTTGCGCCTTGCCAAAGCACATAAGTCGTTTTTGGGTTTGGGTATATGATTCAATAATAAAATCAATCAACCGCAATCAATTTTAGCTTTGCCATTACAGCAGTTTGAAAACACTGTTACAATGTTACACGGCTGATACAGAAAGCCTACTATACTGTTGAGGATTACTTAGATGATAAGAATACCTGGTTATAGCTTCTCTCCGACCCTGTAAAAGACAGCAGTGACTAAATGTATCTATTAATAAGAATTAGGTTTTGAAAAGAGCAACCGCCAAGTTTCTTGCTGGCTCTTCTCATAGCGAACTCTTCGAACCAGCAGTAGAGTTGACGATTCAAAAGCTTTTTCCTTACAAGTTAACTTAAATAACGAATATTTTGAATTTGAATTAAAGCGAAACTTAATCATAATAAAATCCTTGGCAGAGAACATTGCACCGCTTTCTAAAAAGTTCAAATGATTCCGTTTTGGATTCATGGGCGAAGAGACAGTTCGCGCGCAAAATTTTATCTTTTCCGTCTGAAACTTTTTACTTTATAAAGTTCGATTACTCACGAGTTATTCAACAATTCAGAATTGAATTAAAGTTTCAGTTCGCCAAACAATCTATGCCTACAGAGGCTTTTCGAAACGGCTTCAAATGTGCCTAGTAACTTATAATTGAAGTAAAAGTAAAAATTATTTGTATAAAATAATTATACAATTAGTATAATATTTGACTGGCCCGTTGGCGCAGTGGGTAGTGACACTGCCTTCAGCTCCGTGGGTTCGATTCCCGCCGAGGGCCAACAATTTCTATAAACAATTTGTTGGTTCTTCGAGCCTGGGTGTGTATTTGTATTTAAGTATGTATTTAAAATTTTATATGCAGTATATTTACGAGTTGTCTGTCACTCACAACACAAGTAATAAGTTACTTACTTTGGGGATGGATGGATGTGTGTAAGTGTAAAAAAAAATATTGATGGCAAGTTTGTAAGAATTGCATTTAATTAGGTAATCTCATCAATTTATAAAAGTGAAAGTCTATCGGTATGTCTGGCAGTAACGATTTCGGCGCTAATTGCAGCGTTTATACCGAGCTAACATATTCATAATATTTATTTTAATCCTCAATTTTATCTTTCGATATCAGTGAAAATACTTAGGGTATTTTAATGCTTAAGATGAACTAAGTCGCTGGTACACACTGGTAGTAATGAACACTAAAAACGGTTTACGCGAACATTAATGAAAACTATCGAACAGCGCCTAAGCTTACAAGATAGTAAATCACTTTATTGTCTCGTTTATAAACCAAATATAACCTTGGATCAAAATTGTACAAGACAAACGTAATCATATCTGGCCACAACGCCAAACTCATTTCTAATTGTGGACACAATGTTTGGCAATCTGCAATATTTTAATTTCAGTTGTTCATATCTAGTCCCGTGCGTTACATCGCTGCATCCGATCCCTTTCCTTATCAGTCGATTAACCTATCCCTCTCCCTTTTCAATAGCAGTGACCGGGAAACGATGGGATTACTGTTTTCACTATATTTATCATACGCCGGCATCCATGAAGCTATAGAGTGCATGAAACATATCATAAGTGGAATAGTGCCAGATACGGAACCTAACTTCGATGACCTCGTCGAGTATTATACGCGATTACTTCAAAAGACTGCCAATTCATCACGTCATTGGACCCAAGATTGCGGTTTGGGCTACCTGTCTTTAGTTGATGACAAAGATGGAAAAATAAGTTCAGCTTCAATCAAATACTATGATCGACAACATAATACGACTGCCTTGTTATTTTCTACGAAAATCTCGAGCTTCGGCCAAGAATCTATAGACGACGATTCGCAAATAAATGGTGATGTTGGATTGAGATATTCGCCTACAAAGACTAAAACGATACTTTCAAGCGCATCAGAATCGTTTAGTTTGGGACAGAGAAATAAATCCCCAACACCTTCAAAGCATAGCTCATTCGAAAATGATGATCGCACTCGAAAACTTATCTGGGAGTATAGCCCTAAAGAATCAAGCATTAGTAATCCTCCTCCATCACCATTACCTGAAATTCATTTTGAATCTTACAGCGGCGACAAAAATGGGCAATTGGCATTCAACGAAGATTTTTTAAGGTTAATATACACTATTGTTGACCCATTTCTAGAAATTCATAATGCACGCATTCTAGAGATTTCGTTATCCGTTCGATGGCACCCAATTAGGTCATCCACACTTAAACTTGTGTACAAATATTGTACGTGAATTCATTGCTTCACTTGTATTATATCCTATTCATTTTTGATCAATTTGTTTAAGATCTCTTGATGGGATTAAGTTTCGACCGTTGCAAAGAAATGACCCAAGTGGCAGGCGCAAGTTGTTTAGAAAACGATCTTTATCCTCAAACTCATCTAAAGAATCACGAGCTTCGCGCGAAGAAGAACTTACAATATTTACATCGCTCGAAGAAGCTGAGTTCAAAAGCATGAATAGAGATGAAAATTATGGTGGATTTGGAAGTGCTCCTAATTTAGTAGCGCGTTCTTATTCCAGAAGTCGGTCGAGAGAGAAATCCAAGGAGAGAAGAAACAAAAGCCCAATACCTACACTAAGCATTTCCCCTGAAAGATTAAATGAAGGAAATCCGCTCCTTAGAGAGGTACCGAAATTAAGCTCATTCGAGGAAAAAGATGAATCGAAACAAATACCTGAGGTAACTGAGGAAGAAGATGAAGTTGATTTTTGGGCAAATGTCGAAGATTAGAAGCGCTTATTTTAACGCAGCACGTTTGCAACACTGCTTTAAACGAGCATGACTGATTGAGATACATTAAATCTTGTAATTTCCTCTGTTTGTTTGTTTTTGAAAAATCCTTTAGTGGAGATCTTCCTCTCAGACGGGAACTAGCACTTAGACTCAAGCTTATAGTTGGCTTTTTTGAAAATAGTAGGTAGAGTATTGTTGAGCACAGAGTGATCTTGGTTTTACGCGTACAAATTATTTTCTTTAAACAAATAATAAAGAACCTTATCATTTACTTTTATTTTTGTCAAGTAGGTCGATTTCACAAAATCTAACGTCGATCATTATATTTGGCATACAATTTCTAAATACTGTATACTTATTAAGACTAGGGATCATAAAGTTAACAGTTGCACAAGAAATCCTAAAATATACGTGCGCGTGTACCCTCGACCCACTTCGTACAATTTGACGCGACAGCGACCTTCTGTTAACGCCACTCCTCGTGATATTATGGGATAATAGAATATATTATTTAGAATATATGATCATTTTATAACTAACATCACTAATAGTAGGTCCACTTAGGTAATGAACGGAATATTGAATCAATATGTTAAAACTATAACTTTTGAAACAGTTTATGATCTTTATGAACAAATATTTGATGTGAGATACGTTTTGAAGTCTTATCTTGAGATAAAGATTTAAATTAACAAAAGGTTTGATTTCATTCAATTTTTTTTAAATTTATAATGTTAGTTGACGATTATATGTAATTACAATTCTTTTAATTCAATTTATTCAAAGCAATTATGTATTGTTTACCAAATAAGAGTAACGATACTTCAATCTATATTTAACATAGTTTTGAAAATTTACACACATAGGTGTGTAAATGTTATATACGACAAAGTATGGAAATTAGCATCATATTTTTCTTATTTTGTAAACTGATATAACTATCAGAATTATATGATTTACTACTTTAAATTATTTTTTTTTCTGTTATGGCTATACTTAACACATTATTTAAGACGTGTGAATTTATTTTAGTAATCCATTTTGAGCTTGTAAGAGTAACTTTCTATCACAAGAGACAGATTGTAGACAAAAGCCAACCCTTACCTTCATTGAAATTTTTGAAATGTTAGTTTATAATGTTTCTAGCGTATACTTTGACAAACCGTAATGGAAAATGTGGTGGTTTCCATTGAAACAGTTACGTCAACTTTTTACCTCTCTGCGGTCAGGCCGAGGAAAATATACAATTACAGATTCCATTGCACTGACAATAATTCTGTTAAACCGCACGTTCCTATATTTAGTCCCAAAGTAAATCCGTTGCATTAACGACAGGAAACCCCTTGCCAATAGATTTATCATTTAGACATTTGGCATCTAGTTTTATGTCTTTCACAATGATAATGTCGATCATTATGGTTTTGTTTCCTTGGAATAAAATTGATTGAAATTTTATACGTATGAATTTAAAAATGACAGCGGTGATAGTATTTGCTTATATTATTAATGATTTAACCACGTTACGTTACTGTGATCCTGTTCCGCTTGGATTTTATTGTATCTATTTTTCATCATCACTAAGGAGCTCTGCGGTCAATCTTTTTCAATTATACATTATTAAACCACTGTCTTGTATGAAGCAGAAAGGATTTTCAAATCCAGACATTTTATCATCCAAATAATCTTCAATTTTGTAATATGCTTTACGTATAAGCATATTTCTTAGACTTAGTTTAAACCTTTCTGTAGATATTAGATATTAGACTTTCCTTTTAATAAAACAGCGATGAGTTAACATGAGCAATGAACACGATTCAGGTTTTTGCGAATTTACTTATCACCTTTCTAATCTTTTGTAGCCTCAAGCTGGGCACATTAGAAACATTTACGCGGTAACGCCTACTTGTTACTGATAAAATCAATCGTGTTCTTCTCCACAACGAAAACTTTCATTTCAACATGACTTAATTTGATATTTATTCAATTTATAATATCATTTATTTATATATTAGATATATATATTATATATTAGATTTATTTTAAATCTTAGTTATTAATGAATTTTGTGTAAATCCAGTTGTACTCATGTTAATATAGATAGATCATGAAAACAACTTTTTTTACTAGTACGATATCAATATCGTAAATATCGTAAATATCGTAAGTAATGCAATGGATCGAAACAGATGGAGGCACGTCATCAACTCCAGACACTATCCTGATGCTGACCACGATCGGCAGAGATGAGGGACCTTAGAGAGCATTGGAAAGAGTGTGTTGAACGAAATAAAGAGGTCGTAAATATGAGAACTTTTGACAGTTCAAATAACTCGAGATATTTTTTCGTTAGTAGGTATAGCTGGACTCTAAATCAAATATGAATTAAAAATATTTATAGCTCCTAAAGTCGCGTTGTTAAGCGAAATAAATTAAACATTACGAAAGTAAAAAAAAACCAGTCGAAATATAATTGAATCCTTGTGATTGCCTCAAGTTATGATGCAGTTTTGCCCGTTTAACATTTTCATTTCTATAAACGATATTTATCGTCCCATTATAACCAAAATACCTATCCCCTTTCTAATCTATTTTCGCCACAAGCTGCGTATCTGTCTATATATAGATCATCTCCAAACATCGGCGCCAAATTCAATAAACACATAACGATAGCACAGTTATAAAATTCTGTGAACTCTGAAAGCTTACAACAGGTATTATTCTTAAGAGAAACATTACACTCAATTAAACATTCGCCTATACGTGGATAAATATTCTTATTCCATAAATATTTTTATGTGTTGAATACACGGTTTTTAGTATAGCGGTGGACAAAAGTTATTATAGAGTGATTTTGCTATAATCCGCGTTTGTTATCATACATTGTTAACATGTTGATCTATGTAATGCTAAATGTAGGAAGCAAAACCGTTCTCATACCTTACATGTAGGATTAGTTACCGCACGTATCACAAGACACCTCCACCAACAGCACACTACACACATTCACTACGACGATTTCAACGATCGTTTTGTCCCATAACCGAAGCATCGTCAGGAGATAGGCCCGCGTGATAATCAGTGTATTTAATTTTTAATATAAAAGTAGTTATTTTGAGTTAACCATAAGAGATAGAGACATACTGTCCCAAACTAATCCGTAGTATTTTTGTAGATCTACAATTCTGTACACATTACTTTTATGTATCTCTGTTGGTTTACGCGACGCACGCGACTAAAGCTTTATACAACTGCACGGACTCTTCTTTTCTTTCTTTCTTTTCTTCAACACGATTTATATAAAACCGTAATGTACTATTAAACTCAACCTCCCGAAGAATTGCACCACCTTTAGTAAAATCAGTACAAAACTCTGTTTAGTAGATTTTGGGAAAATCGATCAGATAAACCTTTAGGGGACTTTACCCATAATAAGTACCCATAGATTTAATACTTAGCTACGCCCCAAGAAAATAAAATAGATGCATGTAGATTATATACGAGAATCGAGTTTTTTTAAATTTTCTATTTTTTTATAAGGAGCAAGAAAACACTAGTTTGTTAATAGTTCGCAGCGTGATTCAATTATACTATATTAGTATTATTCGTATTCATGAACGAAAAACGTAAATTTTTTATCCTATATGTTACTTGGTGTATAAGCTTTATTTGTGACATCAATATTGATCCAGCAGGTTGTCCGTGAATGCGTTACTGACAAACTTTCACATTTATAATATATAAACCTCTTATAAATTAGTACCCACATATAAAAAAAAAATCTAATCAAATTTTATAGTTTTAAATTGAACAGCAATTGCCTATAATTCAACATATCAAAAGGTATCTCTTTCAAGGAGTTATAATTTTTGCAACAATCATGAGCCATGTTATTGGAAATGATGATGCTTTGTTTTATTTTTGACGATTGACTTATAACTGAATTCTGATCTGCATATTTGATATAACACTCGAAGAACGAAAATAGAATGTATGTAATTGAACTTTCGCAATTGAACGCTTCAACGTTCCGGACGCAAACTTTCGCACAACTTTTAAGAATACGATTAATATTAGCCAGAAGTTTTCATTTATTATTTGACGAAATTTAAAAATTAATATTAATAATTAATTAAAAAATTTATATTTTATAATTATAATTTATTTATAACAATTTTAAGATTTTTGTGATAAATTTTTTTAAATTTTCGAGCCCCGACTTTCGTCCCACTCTTATAAACATTTTTCTCTCACTTTAACCCGAACAAATCATTAGAAGCTTTATTATTATTTATTATTATTATTATTTCTCATCTTAAATTAAAATTATTTCATTGTCATTTAGAACTTTTATAAAATTTATATTAAAATTCTTTCTAGATCATTCCTATTTGTTAAACGTAAACGTAAAGTTTAAAACGTAGACCTATACGATTGAACACTTTGGGATTCTCGCTGTCGTTTTTTTCGAACTTATACGAATTTCTGGAACTGATGACAAATTAGAAGCTTTATTTAGAAATGAAAATTATAAGCGAGAATAGCGTAATGATATCAACACTTTTTTTTAAATCCAGAAGCTATTAATTTATTTATTCCATAGGTCCACCAACAGAGTATACAGTAATTATGAACTTAATTATTATTTCACGTATGGACGGTCTATTGCTACCCTATTTATAGGTAGACATACCTTGCTTAAAAACAAATACATTTGGATTATTAAAATATTGTCAAACATATTAAAGCATCAAAATGTCAAAAAATATATACGAAGTTGTCATTACAATAAATGAAAATAAATGTCAAAATAGCAAATAATAAATAATAATAATTAGACTAAAAATAAATACAATAAGTTTTTTTTAAACTTTCTGCATGCAATATTGTTTATGTTAGCCAATTTCAAATTAACTACATATCGTAGATTATTAGAGATAGATTTACGATATGGCTAGTGTATCTGATGAATATTGGACTTTACCAAATACATAACCTATCTATTGTATAATGTATGCCGCCGATAGCGTAGTGCGAAGGCGTAATAACTTTTAAGTCCTGCCCACGTCCAGGTGTTTCCTGCCTCAAGCGAACGTAAAAGAAACTTAAAAATAAACTAATGAATGAACGTTGACCAAGACCTTGTCAGATCGAAAATATCGACTATCGTGTGGACTTAAGGCTACAATATAAAAAATAAAGGTCTTTGAAAATTGAAAACATTTGAAGTGATATGAATGACACACTCCTTTTTAACCAATGAACGTTCAATTCTAGATTTACGTAAAAAACGTTTAACAGAGCACATATAATATATATACAAGCCAGAGTTAATTAACACCAAAAGCATGTTGATATACCAATAACTTATCCGAATCTAAAATAATACACCAATAAAAAAAACACTTCCACCAATTTAGTGGACTCTCGTTTCACTCGTGTTATTCGAAACTCTATTTTGGTATGATGTTGGCTTATGCATGACTATTTATATTGAACTTGTTAGTGATGCTTCAGACTTTGTTTCCCAAAAAATGTTCTTGAAATAGTTATAAAAATAAAGTTTCAAACTCATTCTGTATGTCTGTAGCTATGCCAGTATTTTATCTTTGCCATTACGGCAGTTTTAAAGCACTGTTAAACGGAGTCTGATACAGAAAGCCTGCTATGCTATTGAGGATTATATAAATGATAACAATGCGTGGATATATCTACTCCTCTACCCTGTACAAAATAATAACAACTAAATATAACTAGTTAAAACAATATTTGAAAAGAGCAACCGCCGAGTTTCTTGATGGCTCTTCTTTGTAGGAACAGCTTTCCGAACCAGCAGTGGAGTTGACGATTCTAAGGCACTTGTATAAGAGTTTACTAGAATTAATAATATTTTGAATTTGAATTTGTAGGAGTTGGTTTCGGAAGCGTATTCCCATGAAAAGTAGGACCAGAACAAGGAAGAATTTAGTCTCAAATCAAAAACGAAAGATAGTCATATCTTGCCAAATATTCGAGTTAAAGCAATTTTATTACTACTCCTAAATGTTAGATACGATATAGCTTTATAAAAAGTAATCTAACGGCATGTTTCTTTCCCAATTTTTTGAGAAGGGTAGGATCTTAGATTCACCACGCTGCTCCAATGCGGATTGGTAGTTCTTACTCATATCTCCAGAATTCTTCAGAAAAATACAGGTCTCATCACGATTTTTTCCTTCATCAAAAAATACGGGTTAAATTGCGAAAATCAATGAGATTTAAACTCATTATGTGATTATTATTATTTTTTTTGTGAATGCCACCTTCCATTTTTTGTCTGAGGTTTTAGTATAAAATACTCAGAACAACCGAGTATGAAATTTGAAACGTCTGACTTTTAAATTATGATATAACTAAGGTAAAAATTTAAACAAAAATCTTGTACTAACTCACTCACTAGGCTCTGTCCTTATACCATGAAATATCGACGAAAAGTCCGATACGGGTCTGTTATTAGTGTTCCCATACTGATTTGGCAAAGCGTTGTTAATTCTCAGATGTCGAGTCGGATTTGATTACTGCGTATAAATTACAAAACGATATTTTCCAAAGTTGATCTGATGGATTGCTTTTCTTAAACAGGATACTAGGAGAACAGTAATATATCGCTCATGGGCTGCATTAGTGCATAACACAAAAAACACGTGTTTTGGAATAGGAATAGTTAGGAATAGGTGTAAATGTAAAAATACAGAGTCTTTTCAGCAGCAATATCCGCAGAACTCATAATTCACTTTAGTTTAAGCAAACTAAAGCATTTTTTTTATGAATTTTCCTTATCAGTGACAACTTTAAACCCACAAAACATGATGTTTTGAATTGTGCCTATTGCATCCCGCGAGCGAGCGAAGTGTTGTGTACACTTTAATTATTTAGAAATTATACTTACACGCTTATTTGTATATATGTATAAACAGACTAGCATATTTATAATATCTATTTATCCAAGAAGATCTTTCTGAATTGAACCTGATTATATTTAAAAACTACCGTCGATTCTAACGGAACGCTGAACGTTAATTAACAGTTGACAACCTCCATTATCACTTGAGTTGTTTTCCACTCAAAATGTACGAAATATACAAAAGACTGACGAGAGATATTTTACAATTTTGTGTGTGGAGCGGGGAGCTTGTTGTGAATAGATTTTAAGTATTCCGTTATTTCCAAATTATAAACGCCCATAAATTAGTGATCACATTTCAAAAACAATAAATACGAATTTATAATAATATGTAAAACTGTTATTAGACCTGTCGTATGTGTGGATCAGAATGGTGGACAATAAAAGAAAAGGATGAAAGAAAGTTGCATGCAAATGAGATGAGAATGTTAAGATGATGCGAAAAAAGATGGATGGATTGTGTGAAAAATGATATGCATATTTCTTAGGAGTGATACCAGAGTTGACGAATGGAAGACGAAGACATATTGTGCCGACCCCACTTAGAATGGGATAAGGGTACGAGTGACTATGAAACAATTAAATTCGACGTAAACTTCAAACGATACCGAGTAAAGCTCGATCAGTTAGCTATTCAGAACTATACTTTTACACGCACTTATCTGTAAACGCTATTAATTTACCTGTCCCTTATGATGTAAATACTATAATTGCCTTAGCAAATAACTCAGTATTTCAATGTAGCTAAATTGCATTTATGATAAGATGAATGGCATATCTATCATCTTATTATGCTGTACGGAATTTATGGTTATAGTAAGTCATATATTTGGCTCTCATAAGGTGTGTGAGAAACATATGTCGACTTTACAAGCGCATTCGATTAGTGATCGATAGGGTCAGATTCCTGAAAACCTATACAAATATATATGCACAAACACCGCCTTCAACGCATATGGGCCAGAGTTTATTTATATCAATCATTGAACGTAAATCGTTAAACAATTAATGCCGAACAGAAACTGAACCTTAGCCAAACGATAAGCTAACGCTTCATTTCGATATTCGTATCTCAAACGTTTCGGCCTATATTTCGCAAGTGTTTTGCCAGTCGAAGCCGACACCGAATCCCTTTAAAAGTTTGCGAATGTGGGGTAACTGTTCGCTAGTCGGAGGAAACGTGCAATTCTCCGGACGCTTGGAAGCGCCGCCCGCGCACCTGCCCTCTCCGTCACTCATCCAAATTTAAATCCCAAACTCCCCCCACCGGCGCGTGCGCTAAACATTCTGGAATAATTCCTGCGATTCAACCACCGGCGCTCGCCATTCGAATTCGGGTCGCGACCGCGTTCGGAGATATCGTTTACATTACAAAACAGGCAGCCCCGACTACTGCCATGGCTGACGTAGACGTACAAGTCCAGTATACTACCACTGAAAGGAAGACCAGGAAGGTCAAAAAGACTTCCAAGCGCAGGGAGTCCAAGGATGGCGACGTCACCGTCACCGAAGTCGAACAAACCGATACGACCAATACTAACGACGATGGGTATGTGTTGCGGTGGCCAAACCTTGACCCTCGTGCTTAGTGCGATGTGACCGCAGTGTTTGTCAAGTGTTGATATTGAATTGCGTTTATTTATAAGTGACATATTAAACAAAATATAATAGATATTTTGGCCACCCTCGCATACCCAGCCTAATTTAAGGTACCTACTTTGATCGACTAAAATCATCTTCATGCCTTATCATTCAAAATTTAGTCTTTCAATTTACTTAGACAAATAAACTTTAAAATCGTTAATACTTTACAAATGTGTACTTCATCATCAGTATCAAAAGATCTTTTGCTAACTTTAATTGAAACAACATTTTCCGAAATACGAATCAGGGATTTACAATGGTAACTTCTTTTGCAGCTAATTTTCAGCGGCGAATACACCAAGGCCATGAACAAGGACTGGCATAGCGGTCACTTCTGCTGCTGGCAGTGTGACGAGTCTCTCACCGGCCAACGTTACGTCCTTAGGGATGAGCACCCTTTCTGCATCAAGTGCTACGAGAACGTCTTCGCTAACGGCTGCGAAGAATGCAACAAGATCATCGGTATCGACTCTAAGGTTTGTAAAATCCGAGTATTTAGTAGTATAGGATAAACACTTAAAAAGTATTTTTTTTAATTCAACTTTCATGGCACCAGTCTAATCTGTTTAGAAAGTTAATTCATCAAGAGCCTTTCATTTTATCGCATCACTTTTATTTGTTGCTTAAATTAAATCGTATTGATAAATCAATCACCGGAAGAGATCTATAGCTCATATGGTATCGTAATATATAATATCATAATATATCAGATATGGATCTGATTCATTACAATCAAGAATCAAAAGTTTTCAAAAAAAAGAATAAGTTCAACTTATTATTAATTTATAGTTGTCTCATAAAACTATATAATACTGTATCGTAGCCAAATGAATTGGAATATAAATAGCATTATCCCGACTTTCATTTATAGATGTCAGAGTATCTGGAAAATATGCTCTAAAAAGTAATAATATGTAACCATAGATTTAGTATCAGATTCGGTGACATTGCTTGGCTTTGTTACTCCGATCAAATTTAGTAATGTCACTCCAGTCGGCCCAGATTCTTCGGGCGTACCTCTGCACACGGCCCGAGATTGAACGTTGCCAACATATACTATACTACGTTTATATCTAACTACTTTTCCCGTTATACCAAACAGCTGCATTATACCAAAATTTCTTTGAATTACGCCCGTCAATCACGATCAATTTAACCGAGACAATGTTATTAATGATCTCAAAAGAAAAACAAAAACGTTTAGACATAAATAATAACGACGTAATATTTTACATGTTTTAAGTATTCGGATATCTCGTCATCTTTTTGGCACATCGAGCAGTAGTTAAGGGCGAAAAGTATATTGACACAAAAATATGTATTACGAAGTATTTGTGGCGATGTAACAAATATCGGTGTTTTGGTAAAGCTCCTATGACACAGTTTGTTAGTTTTGGAATGAAGATGAAGTATGAATACTAAAATACTGGACGATTTTACGACGATGGATAACTATATGATGAAATAATATTTAAGAAATAAAGTAAATTTATTTGTGTACGAAGCTATTTAATGTTTTTTTATTATATATAGCGCAAATATTAATTGTCTAAGCCGCTTAAGAATCAAATTGTCAGTGATTTCCTTTGAATAGATTTTGAAAACAACAGCCGCCAAACATGTACTATTTTTGGGTTGGAAACAGTGTTATTATTCCAATATTCTCGTTTACTTTCAACGTTCAAATACTTGAAGGACTCAGCAGGCTATTAGGCCGTACGTTATCAGGTCTTTTGAATTGAATCGCGATTCCGTCCCAACTTACTATATCGTAACCAACCAATATAAATATTGAAATCTTATTGATATTACGACATTCAGGTTAGTTTTAACACGTTCCAGTAGAATTTCTCGCGGCGTTGCCAAGAATAGACCGTAGAATGAAGGGGCTTTATTTTGAAACACGGGGATTGCATTTGTATACTCACGTAGTAAATTTAACTAACGGTTTACGCGTGACATTTGAGATATGTTGATGCTTTTACAGAGTTGAAAGATTAATTGGATCTAGCAACAATATTTAAAAAAAACTATTCTGATATAGATTACGTTAATAATTATGTAATAATAATAAATAGATTCCAGAAATCATTTGGGTATAAAATATAATGTAACAATATTGTTAATACTAGGAGGCAGAGTTTTGTTTTGTGTATTGATTTTGGATTCAAAATAATTGACCCGTTATCGCAGCGACCCTGCCTTCAGCTTCAAGGGTCACGCCAAGGGAGAACATTTTCTAAACAAATTTTGTTGGTTCCAGTCAGGGTGTAATTAGGAATTGAAGTACATATGTATACAAAAACCCGTAACACAAATATGTGTGTGTAATTGTCCCGTGTATTTCTATTATATTTATAATTCTATGGTTTTGAGATTGTCGTACGTGTAAAATATAAATATTACATAATATGTATGAACAATTATTACATATATTTAATGGCGACGATATATCCTTCCACTACCAACAGTAATATATTTGCTCTTCACTTAAACGCGGGTCATTAATCATTCTAAGCTAGCAACATCACTCTTAATGCTTTTAACGATTTACGTATGATTGATAATGTGATTATCATTTGTAATAATAACAGCTGATTAAATAGTGCGCGGATTATTTGAATCTCAGGTAACGAGCTTGAATTCGAATTCCCATATGATTAAAAATGGCTTTTTAATTTTATATTCTATCTTTGTAAATTTTGACTAGTTATCAAAGGAGTATGAAAATTCACACGGTAAAATTTTCCAATAATGTGATCATAACATTATGCATTATAATAAAAAACGTATCGCGAAATTTGCATGTGTCAATTAACTACGCAATATTTAATTTTATTTCTACGCGAACTTTTTTATTCTTTCGAGCATGTTGATATAAGGAAAGAAAAAGATTTAATTTAAAAAATAAAATTCTATTATCTATTTCAAATGCGGTAAGATTTTAGACATATTATATTATTCTGATTTCAGTTAAAAAATTATTAAAAAATAAGTGAAAAAGAAAATATTCCTATAAATTCATCAGAGTTTAGTATCGGTAAAATCCTAAATCCATGCTGACTTTTTATTTATATATGTGTGACATGGTCTGATTTTATTTAAAAATAAATTTAAGCAATATTTTTTTATAGAAGCAAATTGTTATACAAATAAAACAAAGTGATCTCAATTTCCGTTGCATATATATGAATTTGAATTTCCATAAACGCGCCAATTTTGAAAAAAATTATGTATCATAGAGTTATAACACATAAAGTGAGGAAGCCATAGACAGTCCTGTGCGGGTGGGTCCAATAAATAATAAGAGGGAAGATTAAAGACTATTAAATACTAATCTTTGTCTAAGCCTACATATGGATAGATAGATAGAGATACGTGCCTCATTTGTTTCCTATTTTTTTCGATAGACGCATTTTAGACCTTAGTATAAATAAGCCTATGGTTTGTATCCAATGTTTTTTTTTCTCCAGGACCTGTCATACAAGGACAAGCACTGGCACGAGGCGTGCTTCCTCTGCGCCAAGTGCCGCGTGTCGCTGGTCGACAAGCAGTTCGGATCCAAGCTCGACAAGATCTACTGCGGCAATTGCTACGACGCCCAATTCGCAAGCCGCTGCGATGGCTGCGGCGAGGTGTTCCGTGCTGGTAAGTACCACTACCACCATAACACCATATACACGTTATCGTTATAATACATTATCGTTTCTCATGCGCACGGCCAAAATTCGGAACTCCCTTCCCGCATCTATCTTTCCGGAGTCTAACGATCTGACGAAATTCAAAAAAAGAGTGAATAGGCACTTCGCTTTCCATCAGACGAGTTCGTAGTCAGGCGCTAACCTACATTATAAAAAAAAATACACGACCCATTTAAATCAAACCAAAATAATCTCCAATCACGCACCAACTATTGCAAGCACTTTCAACAAGGGTCCGAACCAGTGGTAGCTTCATTAAAAGATTTAACGAAACTACCTCTGGTTCGGAATGTTGCTCTTACCGAGAAGAACCAGCAAGAAACGCGGCGGTCAATCTTTTAAACATCTATTTGCGTAATAAAATCCACAGTACGGCTTGAAGCTGACAGTATTCTTAAATGCAAGCATTTTTATTATTCTAATCTTCAATTGTGTAATATGTTTCTGGCTAAGTAGAATGGCCTCTAACAACATGTTCATGTTTTGCCGACCGCACTTAGAATCGGATAAGAGCAGGAGAATAATGTTGACAAGCTTTTAAAATATAAAAAAATAATTAAAAACTTTAGTAGATTTTTTTTTGTACAATACATGCACATAAGAGTTTTTATCTGTAAACAGTTATTAGTTAATCTATGCAATTGTTAATGCCAAAACGCAGCTATGTCAGCGCTCTCTTCTGTTCCCACTGGGCGAGCAAACACGTCATTGACGAATAAAGGTTTCAATAAAACCAATTATAACAAAATTTACACGAGATGTAGCATTTTATTTCTATAAAATAAATCCGTCCGCTACATCTCGCGGTTGGTCCTTCGAGCCGGATCTGTTGAAATGTTGAACTTCACTGAGCTTTCGAAACTATCGATGAAAAGTTGGAACCTTCTAATTAAACGTTGCTCCGTTTAATATTTCCACGTCGGATCGTAATTACGCTCGTTTTCGCACAAGAGAAATGTGCTGTAAAGAATCTTGACGAGCCGTATTCAATGATTAAACGCCCGGCCGCTCGGAAATTCATGCTTCTTTTTATTTCTCTGAAAATCCTTGACTTTTGACTTAAAAGTTGGAAATGCCGAGTTCATTACAGACAGCGTGTTCATTAGCAGTTTCGACATACTGTTCACGATTTAAGTTGTACTTAATTTGAATTCATATCTATACATATTATTAAACAAAGTCCCTAAAACTGTGTGTATGTGATCGATTTTCCCAAAATCTACTGAACAGATTTTTGCAAGGTATTTACTAAAATATAGTCCAATACATTTTTGCGATTTTATCGTGAAGTCTATCTCCTGATGATGCTTCGATTGCGGGGCGAAACGATTGTTGAGTTTGTGATAGTGAATGTGTGTAGTGCTTGCGTATTGTGGTGACGATGGTGGTTTGTACATGTGTTTTGACGAATCCTGGATGTTTCCGGTATGAAAACGAATACTTTGCATTTAGCATTATGTTTATTTCCTATTAACTTTATCGCGGATTATAGCTTAATATTTTTATTATAACTTTTGTCTCTAATATACGTATGAGCATAGTATTTTATTCGAGAAAAATGTGAATATTTTATGAATAATGACTATAATTGTAACTGTCCATATATAATTAGTCATTTTATTTATGACGGCTTTAAATGATTACCAACTAAATATGGAGTGATGTCGCGATCATTGAGTATAGACTTAAATTACTGTCGGTAGGGCTTAGCAAACATATGCCTCTATCAATTGAGTCATAGCTATGTGGCATACACACGGTCAGTAAAAATGACGAACGATTCTCAAATAAATGATCAATTTATGTTTAATGATGGTAATAAATAAACTATAATATTTAACTAAAACATGGAATAGGGAAACATTAATAGATCATTTATTTGAAGGGACATGGAAAATATATTAATATATTAATAGAAATTATCAGTAACAATAGAAATTATCAGTAATATAATTAATGTTATCTATGTTTTAAGTCTGTAGTTAGATTATTGAAATAATAAAATTAAACGCCACTTTACATTTCAAAAATTCACTTTATCAATTAGGTAGAAAAATCAACTGAACTGACTCGTCAGTTCAGTCAGTCAGTCAGTTTGTGACCACGGTGGGTAGAACTCTGCCGGAACGTCGAACCTTATACAAAGGTAACTCGATTTTATCGCGATGTGACCTGTATGTTTATATATTAATTTATGGAATTAGGCGTTACTTTGCGGAGATCCATAATACAAAAGTAATAATAAAATTATTTTGCTATAATCCGCGATACAGTAAATAGAATATATATATAGTGTTAAATGTATAGTGGACTATCCGTATTTTCATACCCGATACGTGCAAGATTCGTAAAAACACATGCACAAACCTCCACCACTTCCACCACAATACACATGCACTACACACGTTCACTATCACAAACTCAACAATCGTTTCGCCCCGCAACCGAAGCATCATCAGGAGATAGACTCCATGATGCTTCGGTTGCATTATAGCAAAATAATTTTATTATTACTTTTGTTTATATATTAATAAGAATCGCAAAAGTTTAAAGTCGGGTATTTGTTTTCTGAATTTGGTCGTTTATCTTGTCTCCGCGCTTAGTTGAGCAGTTGCTCTGTTTACAAAAACACCTAATTATCAAATTAATGAATTAAAATTCTCATAGTATTTCTATCTTATACGCCGTGTGGTATCCGGCAGAATAGAATAGATCACCTTAATTTCTTACCGAGGTGTCGTAAAAGGCGACTAAGGTAAGTTGACGTCAGGCAGGCGTCCGGTCGTAAAATACGTAGCCAAATCATGTGACAACATGTTTGTGCCGACCCCACTTGGAGTGGGATAAGGGCAGGAGAATGTATGTAGTATTTCTATTTTATATGGATAGCTTAACTTCAGTTGGTGACTGGTGAATTATTTAAAAATTTATTTTAATAAAATTATTATAAGAAATATAATTAAAAAATCGAAGTCATTTAACGATATGTAAGTGACTGTTGGTGAGACTATAAGTTATTAAAATTGCATATTTGTAATTAGTGTTAGTAATATAGTACTTAATCAGTAACGAACACAATAACTAAAACTAGAAATAAAAACGAGGCTTTTAAATAAGTTTAGTATACTGATCAAAACAATAACGCATCAATTACTCTTCAATTACTAACGCTGATTTCGATATAATAATGTTAATAATACGAAAAAAATTGGTGCGTCAGTTAATTATTTGTTTGCCAATTAAATGTCCGTGTGTCCCACTGGTCGCAGTTAACTCACTGTCCCATATAAGGTCAGTGAGATACCCTTGCTGCTTAAGGAGCCTTAAGGTGATTTGAGAAAAAACCGGCCATTGCCAATGCCGCAGCCTCCGACAGCAATGGGCTTTTGACTTTTAAATTGCGAATTATCGATACCGGACAATTTGTAATGAGTCTTGTAATACGCCGAAACTTTTTAAACATTTCTTTTCCGTCTTTATATTTATAAAAATACATAGTGCGGAGAAACGATACGCGTTGGGGTCTTAAGGTGTTGGAACGATGGCCTCACACCGGAACACGAAGCGTCGGTAGACCCCCTACGAGGTGGGCTCGTGACCCCAAAAACAAGAAACAAAACCATGGTGTAGAGATCCCGTGAAGTGACCTATGTCTAACAGTCTAATTCTTGTATATAAAAATATAAAGAATTATAAAACGATAGGTTATGTATATAACAGACTAAGTAGGAACCGACAAGCTTGCGTCTCCTGCTTTTCGCCTTGCAAAAGTACGTATATCGTTTGTGGGTTTGGGGGTATAAGATTCTATAATAAAATTACAGCAGTTTAAAAACACTGCTAAAAGGAGGCTGATACAGAAAGCCTACTATATTGTTGAGGATTACTTAGATGATGAGAATGTGTGGATAGCTACACTTCTACCGTGCACAAGACAGAGCTGACTAAATGTAACTAGTTGTAAGAATTATAATTTATAAAGAGCAACCGCCGAGTTTCTTGCTGGCTCTTCTCGGTAGGAACAACTTTCCGAACCAGCAGTAGAATTGACGATTTTGAATTTGGATTTGAAAGTGGACTATTTAGAAGTACTTGTGAACATCAATATGAATTAGATAAACAAAAAAATAAAGATGGAGTCATGCTGAACATCGAGTGAAGTATTTTATATAGATACTTATCTTTAAATGTATGCGTCGTAATGTTAGGTGTAAAGATCTGAATTGTTTTTTGTATCCGTAATAAGAAAACCGGCTAAGTAGTATATAGTATGCCGAAAAAATACCTTACACGCTTTTTATTTATCTGAAATCTGAATAGAGATTATCTTAAATTTACGTAATTGAAAATCAATAATAATATTATGAATTTAAAGTTTTTACGGCTAAACCGACTAATAGTGATTTATAGAATTAGGCGTTATTTTACCAAGTTCCATAATACAAAAGTAATGAAAATTTATTTTGCTATCCGAATAAAGAAATATATGTAATGCCAAATGTAGCCTGTACTATCCGTTCTCATACCTGGTACTACCAGCACTACCAGCCACTAATAACACAATAATACACAAGCACTGCATACAGCCACTATCACAATCTCAACAATCGTTTACGCTCCGTAACCGAAGAGAGATAGACTCCACGACAAAATAACAAAATTGGCTGTGCCATTTTCCTTGATTTTGCGATGAGACTCGAAAGTACACTCTACATTCAGCATTCATATATTTTCTTTTATCGCGAATTATAGTAAAATGATATTTTAATATCTGTTCTAATAGTGATCACATTTGTGTGTAATTGGCGCTTATAAAACTAACATATAAGTCAAAAAAATTCTGCACGCATTAGCATTTTTATGTAAACCGCGGATTGTAACAAAATAATGCTATCACTGTTGCCAATCGAATTAATGAAGAAACTCCGGCACACCCATAGTTATATGATATGGGTTCGATTCGTTTTAATTCAATTTATTCCAATCAGCGGAAACCATGCGAGCATTAGTATGGCATCATTAGTTGATCACGATTGTCGCGTAATTGGACGTGCTACGATTTATTACTTTCGGGGGTAGTCGTGAATTAATTTAGTCGCGTGTATTATGTCGAAAATATATTTCATGTACTACTTATACTGTATATACTGTATATACTGTACTACTCATGTAATACTTCTGTTTCGGCTTTGTTTTAATAGATCTTTGACGTTTACGTTATCATCGTTCTGAGGTTTATTATCTATAGGATACTATTGCCATTTCGTTCAAATATACGAGTACTTTAACGTTAAATTATGAACCACTAGTTTTTGCCTGCGGCTTCGCTCGCTAGGAATTTTGTCTGCCACAGTATAGATATATGCTGTCGCGGACTTTTATTTAGAACTATTAAAGACAAACAATACTACATCTTTACATCTTTGTGTAACTCTAATGGTTTAGGCAGCGTACGCCGAGATAGCTCTCAGAGGCCAGATTTTTTCCGACTTTATTGACATGTATCGTTATATAATATAAAATCATTACAAATTGTAGCCTATATGTTATTCCGATGTGTAACCTATATGACTGTAAAGTTTCAACCAAATCCGTCCAATAGTTTTTTCGTGAAAGAGTAACAAACATCCATCCATACTCACAAACTTTCGCATTTATAATATTAGTAGGATTTGTTATTTTCTAATCCCTCAGCAAAATGGGAGTTTTTTTACATAGTATTTAATATATAGTATTATTTATATAATTAGATAGAATTAGGCGAAGCAAATGTCCATAATACAAAGGTAATATTAATTTTTTTTTTGCTATATAGTCCGCGATTAGAGAAACATCACTAGCACTGCTCATATTCACTACCACAATACAAAGGAAATGAAAAAATTATTTCTATTATCCGTGATAAAAGAAAAGAATATATACATATTGATGGCGTTGGCGTTTTGCGTAGTGACTTCGGGTCCGCGGGTCGCGGGTTGATTCCCGCCGAAGGTTCACATTTTCTGTAAACAATTTGTTGGTTCTTCGAGTCTGGCTGTATATTTGTATTTAAGTATGTATTATAGTATATATGTAGTATATTAAACAGTTATCCGTCACCCATAACATACGGATTTTGGGGACGGACGACCGTTTGTGTAAATGTCCCATATAGTGTCTGAATGTTAATTTGTTTGAGTCAATAAAGATTTATTATAATATTATTATAGATTATTTCATATTCTCTCAAATTTTGTGATACCACACATTCATCTTAACATTCTCATCTCACTTGTGATGAACTTTCTTTAATCCTTTATTAAATTGCTCAACATCTTGCCCTATCCGAAGAATAAAGTAACATTTCCTATGCTTATACATAGGAGATATGACTTTGTTCGCATAGGGCGATCTGATCATAGCAAAAATATTTCTAAATAAATCTTTATTTTTGCATTTACATTGCCATGACACATAACACCCACTCTATCAGTAATGTCCGAATCTTACGGGACTGTGGCATATTTCGTGACTCATAGTCATTAGTTTGATAGTTATTTTTTTAGAATCGATACACTGAAGTCCGTTATACCAGTTTTTTTAAGAAACCATTACTGGGTTCTCTATTTTTGGCGTACATACCAGTTCAATATTGGTTTATCAATGAAAAACTTAATGGTGTTAGAAATAAGGAAGTCTTGATAAGCAATCGAACTTAAAAGTTGACATAAAAAATATTTAGCGAATTCAACGGTACTTGTAAATGGTGGAATAATTTTTTTCATTTGGTATTACGGTTTTTTATCAATGCTTTTTAGTTTAAGCCTTTTAATATTTTTATTTAAAGATAAATATCCACTTAATAAGGTTCATAACTGTTCTCAATTTTTAGTAGAAATTCTGTAAATTGCTTAGAATAAATTAATTGGATTTGAAATATAAGTTTTAAGATAATTTTGAGACACCCTTATATATCCGTTTTCTTTTTTGATCTGTGGTTTACTTATCGAAATCCAAAGATATAACTTTTCAACTTTTTAACATATATCTTCTAGGAATCTCTTAGGATGGCAGTTTTCTTAGTTTTTGAATAAGATATAAAAGAAACTAGTAAGTAACGAATACTAAGCTGAGAATAATTATTTTTGATACAGTTTTATCACTCTTTTTTTTATGTATACAAAATTTTGATGAAAATATAAATACCAAGCATATATAAACTTAGATAACAGTTAGTCCGAGATATGCACGTGACTTTTTTTCCCCGCCTGATGTTGGAAAGCCGATTGTTATGATTAGGCACGTCGGTCGGCGTAGAGTACTTGCGACTAGCAAAAAGTATATTCATAGAGATCTTACACAACAAGAGTTATACAATGTAATAACTTAGCTTGATACAAATGTTAGAATAAAAGTGAATTCGATGAAATTTATATTTAATAATAGTCGAAAAAATATTTCGATATAAAGACGCAGTTCTATTTGATTTATAGAAGCAGACGTTCCTTTGAGGAATTCCACAGTACAGAAGTTACAATAGAATTATTTTGGTATAATTCGTTCGTGAGCCGTGATAGTCCAGCGGTGAGACCGTGCGACTCTTTCGAGGAGAACACGAGTTCGAACCCGGGCAGGCATCAATGAGTTTTTCTATTAAAACTCATGTGTCTAATTGATAATTGCAATTTATCACACGCTTTTCGGTGAAGGAAAACATGGTAAGAAAACCTGCATATCTCTAGAGAATTCTAGAGATATGTGTAACCTACCAATCCGCATTGGAGCAGCGTGGTAGGTCTTAGCTCCGACCCTTCTCTCCAGAAACGGAGAGAGGAGGCCTATTCCCAGCAGTGGGATTGTAACAGATCGCTACTTTACTTTTACTTTATTAATCCGTTCGTTAAGAGAATTCGCGTTTGTTAAGAGAATCTATGTAATGCAGTGTATGGAGCAGGCAACGTTCGCATACCTTATACAGGACAAGTCACAACACGTATCACGAACCGCCGCCACCTTTTTTACAATTGCGCAACATTTTCAACAATTTATTTGAAACCGTAATGTACTGTTAACCTAAACCTTCCGGAAGAATCGCACTAAATTTTAGTAAAAACCGTACAAAAATCCGCTGAGTAAATTTTGAGATATACGTATAATAACATACACTGTTTTATACTAAGTGTATAAAATAAATATATGGGACACTTACACACACGGACGCCCGTCCCCACAGTAAGTAACTTAATACTTGTGTTATGGGTGACGGACAACTGGCAAATATACTACATATATAATTTTAAATACATACTGAAATACAAATATACACCTGGGCTCGAAGACCCACCAAATTCGTCATCATCATCATCCTCCTGCCCTTATCCCACTCTAAGTGGGGTCGGCACATGTTATAAAACATGTTGTCACATGAGTCGGCTATGTATTTTACGACCGTCCGCCTGCCTGACATCAACTTACCTTAGTCGTATTTTACGACTCCTCGGTAAGAAAGAGGGTGGTCTATTCTACTCAACCGGATACCACACGGTGGGTCAAATTACCTTAGTCGCCTTTTACGACACCTCGGTAAGAAATGAGGGTGGTCTATTCTACTCAGCCGGATACCATACGGCGGGAAGAACCACCAAATTGTTTATAGAAAATGTTGGCCCTCGGCGGGAATCGAAGGCAGGGTCACTACCCACTGCGCCAACGGGCCAGTCCTATAGATAAGTAGCTGGACTCATTAGCAGTAAGTACCAACTCTAACTCCTTTCTATATAACCCTAGAAAGGAGGTATAGTTAGGAGATCAATGTCTCTATGAAATCGATATCTGCAAATCGAAACTTAAAATTTATCTGCACTTTTCGATTCATTGGATAGTATTGCTATAGTCAAAATGGAAAGTGTATTACGTCGGAACCAGTTTCACACTATGGTGCTAAACTTGTATTTAGTCTGCTTTTCTAAATATCTAGTTTGCTCTTATCGTGAAATTCTGATTTCTATGTTACCTGTCACCAATCGGTAAATGCTTAACTCTTTACTGATTGCTTTTAATTTCTAATTCAATTGATGTACTTGGAGCGCTTTCACATGTATGAGTTTTTTTTCGCGGTCCTCTGTTACGCTGTGGTTTTTGTATTCATCTCAGGACCAAAAATCGAAACTATAAAGATTAGGCCAAATGAGATAATATTCTACAAAGTAAAGTGCAAATTTGCAGAATCCGGAGTATAAATTTATCTTTCAGGAGGTTGCATACTGACGTCTTATTCTATCAGGTTAACCCGATGAGTTTCAAACGTATATAGTATATACCATACGTGATCCTTTTTCATGAGCTCTGTATATGACACTATCGCGGCGTGAACTGAGAAACTGTAAACAAAATAAGGGTTCTGTGTGGTCCAAACTAGTTGGGCTTTTTTTTTTTTTTTTTATGTCAGGAAAACCCATTATGGGTCGTCACCGCCCGACGGGGACGAGCGGCGGGTATGTCGGACTCTCACCGACTAAAAACCTGACAGTGCTCCACCACGCTGCTGGTGGCGGGGACAGGGTGCCGTTGGACACACTACCCCCATCCCCGCCAGCAGCAACTCTGGGCGCCAGAGTGCGCCACCTCTGGGTCGGGGCCTCTCTAAAAGTGGCCCCTCCCTCCGCTGATCGATGCATCGAGAGCACCAGATGCATCAACCGCCTTGGGGACCTATTCAGAAGAGCGTCCGATAACCCCGTTCGGAACGCCCAGAAGGTCCCCGTTAGGGCGGCATGCGACGGGCTTCAGCGAGTCGTCTGCGCCCCGCTCGCCTGCGGCGGATCGGATCCAAAGACTCGACTTCCCGGATTCGTCCCGCCGCCTCCTTCCGCAAGATAACATCCTCGCAGAAGAAGGCCATCGCTGCCCACGATCCCTCCCTGTCCACCATGGCACGAACCACAGTGGGCAGGGAGAGATCGTGCCCCACCTCTGCCACGAGCTTCGCTCGCTGAACCGCCCAAGCTGGGCAGTCCGCGAGCGTGTGCAGCGCCGTATCAAACTCGGCGCCGCACTCGTGGCACACACCAGACGCTTCGCGCTGGGCCACCCTCCACAAATACCTCCCGAAACAACCATGTCCAGAAAGTACCTGCGTGAGGCGGAAGGTGAGGACCCCATGCCTCCTGGCGACCCAGCCCTGGAGAATGGGCTGGATGGCCGAAATCGTCCAGCCTCCTGCACTGGGCGATTCCAACCGCCGCCTCCATTGACGGAGGAGCTCCATCTGAGCTTCCCTCCGCCAATCCACCTCTACCACCGCCGAGTCTCCCCCCGATGAACGGGCTTCCACTCTACGGCGGTAGGCCTGAGCTAGCACCTTGGCCTCCAGGTCCCAGGGAGGGGACCCGGCCAAGGCGCAGGCCGCCTCGCCGGAAATGGTCCTATAGCCCCGCACGAGTCTGACCGCCATGATCCTCTGCGCTCCACGCAGCAGAGGCAGGGACCTAGCAGTCAGCCGCTCCGCCCATACGGGAGCGCCGTACAGGGCCATGGAGCGGACCACCCCGGCGTAAAGGCGCCGGCAGCCTGCGTTCGGCCCCCCCACATTTGGGAGGAGCCTGCTCAGGGCTCCGGCGGTCGCGTTCAACCTCGGAGCGAGCCGCCGGAAGTGGGCCTCGAAAGTCCACCGGCTGTCGAGAATTAATCCCAGGTACTGAAGAGTACCTGAGATTCCGATGGACATTCCGCCCACCACTAACCGGGAGCCTACTGGAGGGGCCATCCGAGGCCTGTGGAAACAAATGACCTCGGATTTCTCCAAGGCCACCCCCAGTCCCAACCGACGAATCCTGGCGACGACGTGAGCCGTGGCCGCAGTCGCCAGTACTCGGGCCTCCCGGTGGGTGCTCGCGCGGGCAGTCACGAGAGTGTCGTCTGCGTAACAAAACAAACGCACTCCCGGGAGCATTTGCCCGCGAAGCACCCAGTCGTAGCCGATGTTCCACAGGAGGGGGCCTAGAACCGATCCCTGCGGAACACCGCACGACAACCTCCGCTCCTTCCACCTACCCCCAGCCGTTGGGTACCTCACAGCACGGTCGGAAAGATAATCACCGACAACGCACTGCAGGTACGAGGGGATACGGTGGAAGCGTAGGGCCTCCTTTATCACTCCCCAGGGCAAGGTGTTAAATGCATTGGCAATATCCAACGATACCGCCAACACAACCTCACCCCGGGCCGTCGCCTCCTCCGCCAGGACTCTCACACCCTCGATACAGTCGAGGGTAGACTTGCCCCGACGGAATCCGCACTGGAGACGACTGAGGTCGGGCCCTACCTCCTGGAGGTGCTGGACTATACGGGAAGCTATGATGCGCTCAAGCAGCTTTCCCGCCTCGTCCAGCAAAACAATCGGTCGATACGCGGAGGGTGTATCAGCCGGCTTTCCCTCCTTTCTGAGCAGGATCAGTTTCCCCGTTTTCCACCTACGGGGAAACAGTCCCCGCTCGAGGCAGGCACTGTATGTCGCCCTGAGTCTCGACTCTAACGGACCCAGGGCAAGAGCCCAGGCACGCCCAGGTATGCCGTCAGGGCCTGGGGCAGTGTTTTTCGCTTTCATGCGACTCACCGCCCCCGCTAATTCCCATTCAGACACCCCCGGCGCAGCCGTCGCAGCGCCATCCTCCTCCCCGAGAGGCGCCATACAAGGAGGCTCAACCTCGGCTCCCTGCGGGAACAGGGTCTCCACGACGGAATCAAGGAATTCCGGCTGAAGGCTCACGGTAAGGGGAGGCGCGCGGGCACGAAGTTTCTTCCGCACCGCTCTGTACGGCCTCCCCCACGGATCCCGATTGAGCTCTTCAGCCTGCTCCTTGTGGGCCCTGTTCTTGGCCTCGGCTATAGCCGTCCGCAAAGAGATACGAGCAGCCCTGTAATCCTCGTAGCAGCGCCTCTCCTCCTCGATGTCGCGTCGTCTACGACGTCTGCATCGAGTGTACTGGCGGCGCACGATCACACACTGATCGCGCAGCCGCGCCAGCTCCTCCGACCACCAGTACACCCCGCATGCCGGCCCTGTGCTTCGCACCCTCGGCATGCTTGCGTCGAAACTAGTTTGGCTAACCCGATAAAATAAGACGTGAATATAGCCGGTTTCTATACTTTTATTAAGAATATCACTCACGATAGTGCATACTTATTCCCGTAACATATCACATGCACACGTACGTGTATTTAAATATGGTTAAGTAATTGTGTGTGTGATAAATTGAATATTTAAAAAATTTGATAAAAAATAAACTACCAATCTTTTTTTTTGCTCATCATTGCCGTGTTATAAACATGTCAATAAGTAATTTATTCCTCCCATCTATAATAATATTTGTCACTCAGTAGGTACTAGATAGATAAGTTATATTGACTGAGTCACCGACGTAGGCGAATATTTTACGCTGTAAATAAATTTTGTTACATATACATTGTGTCATTTATAGTTGAATACCGGACCTTACCGATGATTTGTAACCTTGAACATAATGATGAGATATATTAAATTTACTTAAGTTTTCTAAGATTTATTGTACAAAGTAATTAATAAATTTATATTACTTTTTACATAATGTTATGTTTCAGAAAACCCTGTGTTGTTTCTTAACAGAAACTAAAGAATAAACAATATTTAAATATAGAACAAAGACGAATGTGACTGTAATGAATGTGATTCAAAAGCACACGAAATAAAAAAAAAATTATAACTGATCGTTCAAAAACAAAGTTGCAAATGCTATTTATCAAACTAAATTCATGCACAAAATTTAAATTATTATTTATGGTCATTTCAGTTTACAATTTCATAAAGAAATTTAGAATTGATAATGTTGTTTTGAATTAACACATAAATGTTTTACACAAATGATTATGAAAATACGGTCACTGATGATCAGTTATAAAGCAAAAATAGAAATAATGAAACACACAATTTTTACGCGCGAATTCGACGCACAGAATAAATTACGATCACTGTAAATCATTCAAAATTCGTTCGGAAATGTAAACGTCAGAATACAGATTAAATAAAGCGATTCAATTGAATATACGACGACCTATGAATATTCATAATGCGAATCGTTTGACTTTTTATTTGCTACTAAATTCTGATCGTTTAAAAGCTTTTTTTTTATGAATTCAGTGTTATTTGTCTGTTTTATTTGAAACTAAACTATCTTGCCTTGATTAACATCAGAAGATCAAAGTTATTTTTTAGTAATTTATTTCTTTCGAACGAAGTTTAGCCGACATATTTGGTTTTCTAAGATTTTTAGATATCAAATGTAGATTTTAATACAATCGCTATTATTAAGTTTTTCCATTCTACGTATACGATAGTTGTAACTGAGTTGGTACCAGTTACGAAATATGATTACTTTCTATTATAGTTTATTGCAGATTTTTGTATCAAAGTAATATGTTTTGCATGCCATGGAGAGTCATTAAATCTGTTTGGATTTCTATCTGTATGTTCATGCTAATCCGTTGGAACAACATTAATGAAACTACATAAATAATATGATAAAGAAAAACCGTTTTTCTTTTAGAAACAGAGACATTCACATAGTGCATAGTTGAAGGTAAAATAAACATAACCCAAGTTGCGGGAAGAAATAGTACAGTTATAAGGCGAAACGTGGGCATGAAGTCATGACCTTTACGACAAATAGACATTGCATCAACGTCACGTTGTTTATGGCAATAAATATTTCATCTCAAGAACATCAGCGTCGTTAAATTAACGCTTTATTGCTTATATCTGCAGTGACACTTCGACATCTAGGAACGAGATAGTTAACCGTACCACTATCTATTATTATGCGACATTTATATTAATGCGTTTAAATATGTGTAGATATAACTTAATGATTTAATACTAGGACCAATTGCAATGCAAAAGTAATGGCGAAGTTATTTGTAATAACCCGCCATTTTTGAAAGATACGTGGTAAATAATCGCAGTTATGGGAATTTAATAAAAAGTCGATTGTAAATATCACGGAAAAAAGATTAAAAATTAAAAAAGCCTGAAATTTCCTTACAAATTCCGGATATTTTTTTTTGCATGTTGCTATGTTATTACAGACAACCAAAAACTTAAGTAAATTGTAGATATAATGTTTACATGTTTATCAGTTCCTAATTGTTAAAAAAATTACGGTGGATTTGTTTCTTATACATGTAAAAAATGGCATTTTTATATAAAATAATATTATTACAACATAATACCTGCATTATCTCCGCCGTGTGGTATCCGGATGAGTAGAATAGACCACCCTCTTTTTTACCGAAAAATACGTAGCCAAATCATGTGACAATATTTTTGTAACATGTTGTGCCGACCCCACTTAGAGTGTGATAAGGGCAGGAGGATGATGATGAATACCTGCATTATCTACGCGAAATAACGCTTTAAACCAATCTTTTTCAGTTAAACCTAAAAAAAAATACGTAAACATTATGCTTAAACCAACAAACAAGTCTATAATTCTTATTTCTTGTACTTACATACATACATTCGTAATTACAACCTTAGGTCTTAAACATTATGGTATTGAAGGAACAGGATTACGAGCGCTTTACAAATTTCCCTGTACGATTAAGTGCTCTCAATTCCAACGTAGTTTTCTTCCCAGTAATTTTCCCCTTTTAAATGTACGTGCAAGTACTTAGGAGATCAAGTCTTTCAGAATAATTAATAGCGAAGCCGTATTAAAGCGTTGCGGTAAATGTTACTATACTTTTTACTTTATTATATTTTTGACAATTGCTTTATTTTTTAAATTAAAATTTTGTTCATTTTTTTATAACATAGTAGCTGTGCCAGCGGCTTCGCCCGCGTGGAAATCTGCGTGTCAGAATTTTTTTATAGAATCAAAATTTTAAACATAAAAGTAGTTATTGTGAGTTAACCATAAGAGATAGAGACGCAAGCGACTAAAGCTCCCAGCAAGCAAGTTTTTTAACAACTGTGCGATCTGTTTAACACAATTTACATAATACCGATATGTACTATTTATCGAAACCATCCGGAAATATTGTATGTTTCGGTGATTTTCACTATCTTTTGGTGATAACCGTACAAACATCCGTTCAGTAGATTTTGAGAAAATCGATTACATACAGACAGCTTTTTGGGACTTTGTTTTATAATAAGTATAGATTAATATCATCATAATCGAAACATCATTTTTAATTAATTTTATCCTGTATTATATTTAATGGGTTAGTCATCCGGTACAATAATAATATGACGGGTTTTCTGGGATTACAAAAAATTAAGGTCAATTGCAAACTTTCTTGTCTGATACATCACAAACGTAAATTAATGACATCAGTCTAACTTCCTTCTTATATATTAAAAGAATCTGATGCACGTATGTTATCGTATTTGATCAATTAAGTTCAATCTACAGCCTACATACTCGTCGGCTGGCTGTATGTAGCAAGCCCGTGCCATCAGTAACGAACTGTAAGCCGAGAAGCCTACACCGCGCGCGCGTTAAAAAAATTGTCGAGTTTCCCGCGCCATTCATTAAAACGTCATTTTTACTTTTTAATTATACTTCAAATAACTGGGCAAAGGTTTTTTAATTATTTTTTTTTTATAACGATTGTTTATCTTTAGGAGGGGTTTCTCAATAGTCTATAATAAACAAAAAGTTTTCGTCATGTCGGCGGACGTGTTAAGTGATGATTTTAAGTCTCGTTTACACTTGACAACCAAAACCGTAGGACAGGAAAGGATTCGTAGGGCGAGAGAAAACAATGAGGATGTCGCCATATTGTCGATGTTTTTACCAAATGCAACAGCTGAACGGGAAAACAAGAAATTCTGTTGTGCCATGAAAGACCACTGCCTCCTCGGCGATCCCAGGAAAACTATTGCAGGTCATTGCTTATTTTTTCCTTCTTGTTTTTATTTTAAATAATATTTTAATTAATATATATAATAAACAGTTTTTACACTGTCTATTAAAACGTCTATTATTTCTTAAAGCTTAGTAACAAGAGTATTGTAATTTTGTTTTACCGCGAACTGCTCGGTAATTAAATGAGTTAAAACTCATTATAGTTTAAATAAAGATACTTGGATTCTATCAAATAATATAGCAACTTTTTTTTGTTTTTGTAAACAACGAGTAATTATTAAGTGGTAAAATCGAAATTGCATTAAAAAAATATTTTCAGTTGAACGCGTCAATAATGAGTTGTCTAATTGGGTCTAAAAGCACCAATCTGATTTTTTAGGTTTAGGATTTAGGAGAATATTTCGAAAAAAGTATTTTTTTAAAATTTTATTTCATTTTAATTAAAGTAAAGTAATGACCTGTTACTGTCCCACTGCTGGGCATAGGCCTCCTCTCTCCGTTTTTGGTGAGAAGGGTTGTCGCTAAGAACTACCACGCTGCTCCAATGCGGATTGGTAGGTTACACATATCCCCAGAACTGTTTAGAGATACGCAGGTTTGCTCATGATGTTTTCTTTCATCGAAAATCGTGTGGTATGTGTCAGAAACTTCTTACACTAAGTCGTAATTCAGCCTAATCAAAGGCATTCTTAAGACGACGTTCCCCAACGCTAATAGAGCTTCCAAGCTTTACCCTCTCCATTCGGCACCCTCTCTGATGCTTCTGCACCCGCTCCTCCTTAGAACATACTACCAGTTCAAAAATATTTTTGTTTCGTTTATTACACAGAAAAATCAAAAAAAGATTTCCTCTTACACACACGCACACAGAACGCACCCAGGTATATGGTTATTAATTAAAAAACTTTATCCTTGTAATACATAAAGTAATAATGAACCAAAGCTCTTTCATTTAGGCCGCGCCATAAATTCATTCGTTTATAATTGAATGAACTCCTCTCCTTTCATTCAATTAGCGCCGTCATTCGTTCTTAGGCCGGATTTTAATTTCATTCATTAACTTTTGAACACAGCTGTCTGTGAGTAAGATATCAAAAGATACATATAAAATTAATAATAGTGACAATTAATGAATCTTTAGCTGTAAAATTTAATCGATAGAACATATAGGATAAAAGAATGTCCGTAATTCCTTTTGGGAACGATACAATCTTTTTATTTTTTTTACATAATTGCGGGTATTTGACGCTTAAGTTGACTCGAACTAAGTTGTGAATATAACTAATTAAATATATAATCGCAGGAACTTATATAGTATGTATCAAATAATTCTTTTACCGTGGATTTCGAAAAATAATTTTACACGAATATAAAATAAAAAATATAAATGAATAAATAACTTAATATTGGTGTAGCTATATACATCCAGATTCCAAGAAACAACAAATTTTATTTAGAAATTGTCGTGCCCCGGGCGGGAATCACACCCGCGACCCGCGAAGCTGAAGGTAGGATCAACCGTTGGCCAACGCCAACGGGTCAGTCTTGATTAAATGATTATTCATATTCTGCAAGTGTAAACAATGATATCAGCAAAAAGCAAATACACTGTCAAAATTCATGCACATGGCCAACTTAACGCAATGAGTGCTAATTTATCTGAATTTTTTGAATTTTAAGCGCGAATTTAATCTTTATATCGATGTTAATATGATAACCGTTGACACATTTTATATTTTAAGCTTACTTAGTAAACATAACAGCTCATGCTACTTAGTAAACATAACCTTAACCTCATTTCGTTGTTGTGAACATCAATCAGAATAAATTGCTTATACATCCATCCACACGCACAATGTCTCTGTAAATCTGCATTTGTCAAGGACAAATAATACACATATTCCTTTTTGAGGCACATATCGATTTTTTTAATAGATCGTGATTATTTTTTTCTTATTTCGATCCGGTTCGAAGGACCATATGGTAATGTATTTGAGCCTTATTTTGCTATAGCAAATTAGTGATAAAAATGTAACACGTCCGTGTCTCTTTACGATTTATTATAAGCGATTGAAGTTTAAATATTTTAACCATAATGGTTAAGTGCTTACAGTAAAATATCGCGATGACATCTTTCTAAAATTCCTGCAATATTTGTAAAGTAAAGTAGCGGCCTCTTACAATCCCATTGCTGGGAATAGGCCTCCTCTCTCCGTTTCTGGAGAGAAGGGTTGGAGCTAAGACCTACCACGCTGCTCCAATGCGGATCGATAGGTTACACATATCAACAGAATTCTCTAGAGATATGCAGGTTTCCTCACTATGTTTTCCTTCACCGAAAAGCGTGTGATAAATTGCAATTGTCAATTAGATACATGAGTTTTAATAGAAAAACTCATTGGTGCCGTACTCGTGTTCCCCTCCAAAGAGTCGCACGGTCTCACCGCTGGGTTATCACAGTAATATTTGTAATAAGCCAATTTAATATTCGAGCAGCGAGGTGGGTCTAATCTTCGAATTCCGAATGAAAGGAGTGAGTGAAAAATTGAATAGAGGTAATAGAATCCCAATACTTTATTAATTTTATATATTAAACAGAGAGAGAGAATAACCCATAAAAATCCATTCATTTATTTTTCAACTCTAGTGGTACTTCGTAGTATTATTTTGAGATCAAGTACACATTAACTGCAAGTAAAGTGGATCGTAAAAATTTCGTCCATATTTAAACGCAACCGTTTCCCTTGGCGGCAGTTTTTATTTGTAGACGGCCATGACTTTAACGCGTAATATTATTGAATACGTAATTTTTTCGATTGCCTGGTTCGTAGATAATCAGTATAAACACGCATGTGTGTATGCATGCACTCAGATGCACATAGTTGTAGATTTTACGTCAAATGCACAACGGATAAATGTGATTTTTGTATGAAATTTAATATTTATGAATAAAAATTCTTTAATAACCATAATGCACTGAAATTTGACTTAAACTCATCCTCCTGCCTTTATCCCATTCTGATTGGAGTCGGCACAACATGTTACAAACATGTTGTCACATGATTGGGCTACGTATTTTACGACTGGCCGCCTGCCTTATGCCAACTTACCTTAGTCGCCTTTTACGATACTTTGGTAAGAAAGGAGGGTGGTCTATTCTATTCTGCCGGATACCACACGGCTATGAAAATTGACTTAAACTACTTTTTATAATTATAAAAAAGTCCACGTTGATGAAAGTCGGAAGCGGTTGTAGGTTTAAATAATTTAAACTATATAAATCAGAGTACCATATATAGTATTCCGAAAGGTTTAAGTTAATAGTATATTACCATTTTATGTAAAATGTATTGAAGAGGTTGTAAAAAGAAACACTCGCCTGCTGGGAACTTTAGCCGCGTGCGCCGCGTAAACCAGAAGAGATACTCTAACGTAATGTACTACAGAATTTAGGTCTACAAAAAACTACATAAAAGTCTATGATAGCATGTCTCTATCTCTTATGCATAACTCACAATAATTGCGTTTATGTTCCAAATTTCAATTCGGAAAAAAAATTGTGACACATTGATTTCCACATGGGAACCGCTAGCACAGCTAGTTTTATATAAAAGTAAATGACACATCAATATTTTTACTTGAAATTCAAATTGCTTCGATTTATTCTCCTGCCCTTATCACCTACTCCAAGTGTGGTCTGTGATCTTCTATTATTCGTCAACTCTGGCGGTATACCTTTTATATGCGTATCCTACTTAGGGATGTTACGGAGCTCCGACTTCGGTTCCGGAAGGTCGGAACCTCCGATTGAATTAACACCTCCGACTCCGACTTCGGCTCCGATAAATTTTAGTCGTCGGTATAACGAAAGTGAAATTGTCATGCGAATTCGGACAGAACGTGCAGCTACAAGTTGTAACTTGTTGCCTGAGGATATCTCCCCTTGCACACGCAGCTCTCGTTCATTTGTTTATTTTCAGTATCAATGGTTAGGCGCGCTTAAGTATTCAATTATTTAAATCGTGGTGGTCTTAGTACAGTTTACGGGTCAAATTTTAAATTAATAATGAGGCGGAAGTAGAAACCTCCGCCTCAGACTCCGATTCCGACTTCGGTGCCGATAATTCAAATATGAAATCTCCGGTTCCGGTAAACCCACCTCCGTAACATACCTAATCCTACTTCATGGATCCATCTATATTTTATTGGTCTCTAGTCATATTCATATTTACAAAATATCTTGTTCACATGACCTGGTCACAAAGTTCGAATTGCTTCTGAAGATTTTTATTTCCTAAACAAATCGTTTCGGTATCATAAAATAGTATATGGTTAAGAAGTTAGATTTCATGCTTGCCTCCATTTTTATTTCCATGGTGGTTGTAAAATAAATAATGGCACAATCATACCATAATGACTGTGAAAAATTGTATGGTAATGAGAACGTTTGAGCCTTCATTACTTACTTCCATCACATTAAGTTTACTGTAAACTATTTCGTGGAAAATGTTCCTGCAAAATAATTGTTGGAAAGATTAATGTAGTAGAAAGTATTTAGTCTGTCCCTTTCGAATTTATTTAACAATATTGGAAATTCATATCAACATCCTCCTGCCCTTATCCCACTCTAAGCGGGGTCGGCACAACATGTTACAAACATGTTCTCAAAAGATTTGGCTACATATTTTACGACCGGCCGCTTGCCTGACGTCAACTTACCTTAGTCGCCTTTTACGATACCTCAGTAAGAAATGAGGGTGGTCTATTCTACTCAGCCGGAATGCCACACGGCGGAATATTTGATATTCATAGTACAATTATAAATGTGAAAGTCTGTCTGTCTTTCTGTCTCTCTCATTGCTACGTTACTGTTATTAGAGGGATCGGAAACCTGCAGCACGCTAAAAGCACGAGGTTTTTTATGTTTTTTTGCGATGATAATAAAAACCCCTTCTTTAAAACAACCAATAGTTCCATTGATGTTAAAATGGTCGAATATGTTTTGTGATTAAAATATTTTTATATTTTCATATTTAAATGATATTTCCTAAATACATCTGATCTAAATCAGAAAGTCAATGAAAATTACTTTTATTGCCTCTGTTTTTTTCTTTAATTGACATATATGACTATTTGTCTTAGACCCCTGCGCTAGATCAATATAGACTAGAGTTGTTATACATAAAGTAGGGAAGCATAGAGAGGCCTGTGAATGCGAGTATTCAATAAATAATAAGAGAGAGAAGATTAGAGATCCATACTCATCTTTGTCTAATTGCATATAAAAAAGAGAGATAGATAGGTAGCCTCTTTTGCTCTTTTTTTTCACTGGGCACATTTTATGTTGGTTCCTCCTAATCTAGTATAATAACTCTATGAATATAGATAATATTTGGTACTATCGAAGCTAATATAGCAGACTGGCACGTTGGCGCAGTGGGTAGCAGTAGACCCTACCTTCAGCTCCGCGGGTCGTGGGTTCGATTCCAACCCAGGCCCAACATTTTCTACAAAAAAATTGTTGGTTCTTTGAGCCTGGGTGTGTATTTGTATTTAAGTATGTATTTAAAATTATATATGTATATATCTACCAGTTATCTATCACTCATAATACAAGCATTAAGTTACTTACTTTAGGGATAGACGACCGTGTGTTTAAAAAAATATATATATATATTTATATATATATCGGGCTAAAAAGCTTTATTCAGTCACCAATAAATAAATTAAGTAAACATTTAAGTATAATTGCGAAATTATTGATATTTAAATGTCAAACAACGGAGTACTTTACATAAAATGTCATGGTTAGGATTAAGGGCCAAAAATGTAATATAAAATCAGTTGTAAACAATGCTACATTTCATTAAAATAATATAGGTAAGTGAATAAGGTCTATAGCTCAGCGGTTTCACGGGTTCAAACACGGGCAGGCACTAATGAGTTTTTCTATAAAAAAACTTGTGTCGAATTGGCAATTGCCAATATATCACACGCTTTTTGGTGAAGGAAAACATGGTGAGGTAACCTGTATGTCTTTAAAGAATTCTAGGGATATGTGTAACCTACCAATCCGCGTATTGGGTTAAGACCCAATCCTTCTCTCCAAAAACGGAGAGGAAGCCTATGCCAAGAGGGATAGTACTGATATATAGATATTTTTCAGTTTTCAAAAATCAAAAAATTGTTATTACAAAACGTTGGCCCTCAGCGGGCATCGAACCTTCTACTCGCCAACGGGCCAGTAGGTGATCGATATATTTATCTCATTTAAAATTATGAATTCATTTGAATGATTAAACCGTGAAATTACGTCAATGATTGCCCACTTGTGCAATTATTGGTTCATAGATTTTAATAATACGGTTAATTACATCGAAGGTTTTGACTCGGGTTATTAATAAATCATTCTTCATTAGTATTCGATTGTTAATAACGATTTATTATACGATTTTACCTATATAAAGTATATGTTTAACAGTTTATTTCACTTAAAGAAAAGGCTTTTACCGTTCGAAAGCTTTAAAATGTAATGGTTATAATTTAATAAGGATTATAAAGTTTTGTATTTTGTCCTGATAAGAGTCGTTAAATAGGTTACTGTTATACTGGCCTTGTGATAGCCCAGCGGTGAGACAGTGCGACCCTTACGAGGGGAACATGAGTTCAAACCCGGGCAGGCACCAATGAGTTTTTCTATTAAAACCCATGTGTCTAATTGATAATTCCAATTTATCACACGTTTTTCGGTGAAGAAAAACATCGTGAGAAAACCTGCATATCTCTAGAGAATTCTGGAGATATGTGTAACCTACCAATCCGCATTGGAGCAGCGTGGTAGGTCTTAGCTCCAACCCTTCTCTCCAGAAACGGAGAGAGGAGGCCTATGCCCAGCAGTGGGATTGTAACAGGCTGGTACTTTTATACTGGCTTGTTAGCCCAGTTGGCAGGTCCTGCCTTCAGCTCTGCGAGTCACGTGTTCGATTCCCGCCGATGGCCAACATTTTCTATTTGTGTTGATTCTTCTGTTTGGGTACACCCAGACTTATATACATATATGTACTTAAGTATGTATTTAAAATAATATATGTATTTTATTTGTTTTTATTTTAGTTGTTCGTCACCGATAACAATAACACAACATAACATAACACATAACAGGTATATAGTTAATTGATGCAAAAATAATCATTTAACAGGAACATATTTGGAACAACTTTTTACACATCAGTTACTGGTCACGGGTTCAAACGCGGGGGAGGCACAAATTAATTTTTCTGTTACTTATGTGAGTGCTTTTTTATCAATCCGAAGTGGGTCTTAACCCAAAGTGTTCTCTCCAAAAACGGAAAGAGGCCATTACTTTTACATATTGGTAACCTATGACATTTAGACATTGTTAAAATTACATATTTTTATTAACATTGACCCATAAAATATTAACATGCGTTATACCTCTTCAAACGACATAAAATATTGGTCGAATAGTAATAAAATGTCAGATAATCAGATCGTTATAGCCGTTCGAAAATATATTAAACACGATATTACGTATTATTAAATGGTGCAGCTGCAGAAATACGAATTTATTTCCTGTACATAATAAAAAACTATTTACATTGTACATTGCGATAACGTGAAGGGAGTTCGTTAACCAATGCAATGTAAAATGATTTAATTGCATTGACAAGTTAGGCTTTATTTTAAAAATCTTTTTTATTTTTACAGGATTCTCCTGATTTCGGGACTAGACTGAACTAGTAGGAGACTTATTTTTTGTTTGAACGTAAATAATTTATCAATACGATTTAGTTTTCTTTATGTTTATGTAAAAATACAAATGGACCTTTAAAAATCTTGACGCAACCACACTAATATAGTAAATAGGTGCGTTTGTTTGTTCCACTTCAAATTCAGTTGGAACTACAGATGGATGTAATTCTTGGCGATAGACGAGATTGACATAAGTTCCTTGCTAAATTATCTCAGTACTGAAATACGCAAAGTCACTTCCAGGAGCTAGTTAAATTTTTGAGAGGAGCATATGGATTTCCAAATGTTCGCCAAATGTAGCCATTTCTTCCTAGCGTTTATCGCAGCGTATGCCAGGGTCCGCTTTCCTGCTGAGTTGTTTCCACTATGCTTATTATGAAAATCTAATAATAATAATACTTGCTTTAATGAATCCTCTCTTTTAAACCGTTGGAACGCATGGTTGAATCCGCAATATCAAGCTAACGTTTTTTTGGTCGGCCACTTGTTCTATAATAAATTACGATTAATGACGTTCTGCTTTTGATACAAGTTTATTAAAGAACTAAAATGGGGCGACGCTATCAGTTCAAAACTTTAATGTAATACGGCGCAATGAACTAGCTTGAACGAATTGCTACAAGCTTTTGTTTAAAGGAAGACATTTTTTGCCGACGTGTATGAACGTTGAGTCCTTTGGTGTTTATCAAATTTGACGTGTAACATTGCTCCGCTCAGTGTTAATGTTATACATGAGAAAGTGGTTTGATTATAAATTATAAATATATGGGACATTTACACACACGGTCGTCGGTCCCCAAAGTAAGTAACTTAATACTTGTGTTATGGGTGACGGACAACTGGTAGATATACTACATATATCTGTAGATATCTACATATATCATACTGGTAGATATACTCCGCGACCCGCGGAGCTGAAGGCAGGATCACTACCGATAGCGCCAAGGGGCCAGTCAATTATCGTTCTTACACTTGAATGAAAGAACATTGCGTTGTAATTTTTGATATAGGTATATGAAAATCACCATAGATTAGAAAGTAGCAAGTAAAGTATTAGTTATCTCTATACCGAAGTCAAAGGCAAAGGCACCCAGCAATACGGGTTAGCGCCTATTGCAGGGGTCCATGCTACTAGTGTATAATGGTACATTCTTAAATCAATAAATATTTCCATTTTCATTTTCAAAGTCGCTAACAGCAACTGGTGAACAGTTTTGCCATGCGATTTATTGTCGTGTAGATATTATACAAATTAGGCTATTTGTATTACACGTATTAAAAGTCGAACGATTTTAATTTTATCGATATGATGTCATACGGTTCCTTCAAGCCGAGGGTTACCATATTTATGTTCTCATCGGAACATTCTAGCATGCGGTGTATATAAAAACCAGCATTATAATTTTTATAATGTATGAAATATATATTTGTAGTTTGAAGTTGTTTGAAAATACTGGCTCGTTCGGAATCTCTAACCCGTATCTCCCTTAATTTATTCTTTCATATACATATGTACCTCATACTTTTCAATTTTTTTAACTGATAAAATATGTTAGTCCTGACTTCTTTGATAGCGTTACCAGACATGAGGTGCGAGCTTAAACGCTTTGTTGAGAACACGAAGAGCGGAGATTAGTGTGCAAAAGCTCTTAACCATATTAGGTTCTGTGATGCTGGACCTCAGCTTTGGGTAATGTGTAATTGAAGTGTGACTGTGTCCAATCTTTGCGTTATCGGGTGTGGAGAGAAGAAATTGTCCTCCAATGTCTGTTTATTAGAAAGTAAACCAACAGCTTGTTACTATTCCACTGCTAGGCAAAGGTCTCTCTTTCAGGTTTTGTTGAGAAGGGTTGGAGCTAAAATCAAAGCTGCTCCATTGTGAACTGATAGATTTGGTAGCGAATGATGTGCAGATTTCCTAACGATCTTTTGTTGAAAAGAGTGTGATAATTTGTAACTATCAATTAGACATCAGTTCTAGGACAACAACTCAATTGGTGCCTCCTAGGGGGTTAAACTCATAACCCTCTTGAAAGGTTGCACGTTCTCACCGCTGGGCTATTACAGCTTCTCTTTATTCTATTAATTACTCAGTGTCAATTGAGACTAGAAGCCTTTTATTAGGACATCGTAATTGCGATTTCAATACTGGAAACACTCCCAATATATATTTGCGGATGGGAACCCTACTCGAGTCCATTCCTTGCGTGAAGGTCGACAGTTGAATGGACAGCAAGATGTATGTGCTTCTTAAAATGGGTGTGAGAACATATGGCGCGCGGTTGACCTCAACCTTCGCAGTTTTATCATATTTGATTAGCTCCACAACCCTTGGCATTTACGATCGCAATAGCATTTCCGGAATCATTTATAGTATTGTTCTTTACTTATATTTTTTGTTAAATCTATTATAATTTTTATTTCAATTAACACATTGTGGACACTTACTAGTACGTTTTCTGGCGATACTTGAGGGTGGGTCACGTACTAGTACGTTTTCTGACGATTGATACTTGAGCGCGAGTCGCGTACTAGTATGTTTTCTAATGATTGATACTTGAGCGTGGGTCACGTACCAGTACGTTTTCTGGCGATTGATACTTGACCGCGGGTCACGTACTAGTACGTTTTCTGACGATTGATACTTGACCGCGGGTCACGTACTGGTACGCTTAATGACGAGTGTTACTTGAGCGCGGGTTATGTACTAGTGCGGGATAGTGTAACAACGTGGTTTGTTTTTAGGTACAAAAATAATACATGTTGTGGTTAAATAAATAACTTAATTAACGCGTAAAACGCCCGCAAAAAGTTTGGTAGCTTCGGAGCTTTTATTTGTACTGTGAATGACAGTTTATTTCGAGAGGAGATCGAAACTACATTGAGTCACAACAACGAGCGGCCAGACCGTTAGTAATAAATAAGGGAGACGAGGTATAAGATAAAGGCGCTGATGATATGCCAGTAGCTTTCTAAGAACCCACTCACCTTCGTTCTTGTAATTACCTGTTATCTTAACTTCGATAAGTTTATCTTTCAAAGCACAGTTTACGAACGTCGTAAAGTTATGTTCAAAAGAGAAATTTAAGCTTCTGCTTACTTTCACTATCATCTTGAGGTTTCGTAGGCTTTTCTCGAAGCTTCCCTAACCGGATCGGATTTCAAAAGTTCGAATAAAAATAAAGTTTATAGGCTTATGTAAGACGTAATAAGTAGCAACAATAGAACATATCTGAGGCCCATGGTATTTATTTATTTATTTATTTTTATTTATTTATTTAATCTTATTTATTTATTTATTTAATTTTATTTATTTATTTAGATCGCATACAAAATACACACTTAACATTAACATTGGACATTGGACCACTAAAATTAAGTTTAGACAACTGAAAGATGCGGTAAAACTAATTTTGTCGTTAAATTAAGAAGAAAAAATGGATTATACAGAAAAAGGTAAAAGTATATGACAGCTACTGCCTATAAAGTACAACCAAGAGTTCAAGATTAGCAGTTATCACTTATAGCCCGAACTAAAGTAGCCTTTTTAAATAGGCTTAAGCGTATTAACTACTTGTAATTTCTCCAAATAATTTAAATCGCCTTTAACTGCAATAGTATCTATTTAAAACCAAAAACTATAACTATTAAATAATTACTAAGTTTTATGTTGTTTAATATATCAACATCACCTGTCCTTATCCCCCATTAAGTGGGGTTGGTACGACATGTTTTTCTCATCATCATTCGTCAACTCTGGCGCTACTCCTTTTGTATGCATGTTCACAAAATCCAACCATCTTTTAGTTTAACCCTCTAGTCATATTCATCCACGTTCATATTGGTCATATGATTTTCATCTCTCCTCATTATATGTCCATACCATCGTAATCTTCTCTCCTTTTCTATTATGGGTGCAACTTTCAGACTTCCACTTATGTATTTATTTCGTATTCCAATCTTGTCACACCACATATCCACCTTAACATCCTCTTGCAAATCAGTGCATGCAAATGAGGTGAGCTCATTTGCATGCACTCTTCATTCATCCGTCTTTTTCACTGTCCAACATTCTGATCCATACTACAATGTTGTTTTATACAGACTGTAGTAAAAAAATAGTTGTATGCAAAGAAATAAAAGAAACATCATCATCATCATCATCCTGCCCTTATCACACTCGTAAGTAGGGTCGGCACAACATGTTATAAACACGGTATCACATGATTCGGATACGTATTTTACGACCGGGCCTGACGTCATCTTATTTAGTCATATTTTACGACACCTCGGTAAGAAAGAGGGTGGTCTATTCTACTCAACAGATACTATACAGTAGGTAAACTTACTTTAGTCGCCTTTTACGACACCTCGGCAAGAAATTAGGATGTCAATAAACGGATACCACACATAAAAGAAACAAATTTTCAAATAATAAACAAACAAAACAAGAATATATAATCTATCTTTAGAAACTTTAACTTTCATTACTATCAAAATATATTAATGTAACGGATTTTGATTGAAAAAATTTGCCGTTAAAATTCTACCGAAAAAAACCTTTATGGTAGAAATTTCAAAAATTAGCGATTCAAAGTTTTAAAATTCGCTTCAGCTAAAGAAACAATGCATAACCAATTTTCGTTATCAGAGTTTTCCAGTCGTATACATTTTTGCATGCAACTTATTACGTTTTACGTTACGCTAAAATCGAAATGGAAATTACGATTGCAAATAAGAGTATAATTTTAATCGTTATATTTCTGGATTCTATTAAAATAATAGTAAAACAAATTAAAAATTATGATAGATTAGAATCTTATACCCAAATCCAAAAACGACTTATATACTTTTGCAAGGCGCAAAGCAGGAACCGCAAGCTTATGTCGGTTCTATATACATCGGTAATCTTTTTAAAATTATGTATATTATTATGTACAAAAATTAAATTGCTAAAAAAATCTTTTTATTTTTTATTTATTAGGCCATCAACAATATATACATTAAATACGTTTAAGATTATACAATAAAATGTTTTAACTAAATGCTATATCAATTAAAAATTGCGACATGCAAATCAACAATATATACTGAGAATATACTGTACATATACATATTGCGATAAAGAGAAATAAAGAGTTAACTAGTCGGGCTCGTCAGATAAAATAAGACCTGAGTATAGCCGGTCACTCAACATTAATTATGAATACCACTCACGATAGTTTAAATTCAGATATAAAGAGAAATCAAATGAGGGGTGATCCATCTGTCTTACCTTTCTTGTGTGTAATTAGACAAAGATGTAATATTCATAAACTTTCATTCATCTTCCCTCTCAATGTTTATTTGTCACTATCACTTACAGAAATGCCTATGGTTGCCCTAGTCTCTAGTATCATCTCATAGTGTCATCCCATGTAAGTAATGGTTAGGATCATTTGCTATTCATCCCATGTAAATAATGGTTTTCTCCTATGGTCTGAAGGAATAACAAAACAAACTTGATCTGTAACAGTGAATTATAAATGTACACATTAATCGTGGAGGTTTATGCGCGCCTCCCACTCATTCTGGTCTGACATCATTCAGCCTACTGCCGTCAACGACCTTCGTGTGTTTGTCCGTTTGTTACCTGCATTCTATTGTAGGCGAAGAATTTTGAACCCGAGTCTTAAGACCATAATAAAGCTCTAGAGGTCGACTTGTATCTGCATAATAACACGCCTGTTTATCTCGTGATGATGCTATTAGGGTGATTATTCATACTATATTTATTATACAAATATGGTACATCACAGGTATATACGTTTCATGAGATGAGAATGTTAAGGATGTGATGTGATGTTAAGAAGAATGTACGCAAATCCTGCCTGTGTAAATGGATTGCTACATACATACATTTTCCTGCCCTTATCCCACTGTAAGTGGGGTCGGCACAACATGTTGTCACATGATTTGGCTACGTATTTTACGACCGGCTGCCTGCCTGACGTCAACTTACCTTAGTCGCCTTTTACGACACCTCGGTAAGAAATGAGGGTGGTCTATTCTATGCAGCCGGATACCACACGGCACATACCTTAGTCGCCTCTTACGACACCTCGGTAAGAAAGGAGGGTGGTCTAATCTATGCAGCCGGATACCACACGGCACATACCTTTGTCGCCTCTTACGACACCTCGGTAAGAAATCGGTCTATTCTATGCAGCCGGATAACACATACACTAAAAAAGTTAAAAATAATAAGTCAAATGAATCCAACAAAGAACAAGTTTTAATGAAAATTAAAGTTTTGTCAAGAGAAAGTACAGTCTTTGTAAATGAATAGTAGAGTAAACCACAACAGTATTAAATTTCCCGTAGATGACAATGTGCGGCCCAGTAACAGGCACACGGAGAGAATGCAGTATGAACTAACAATGTTGCAGTTTAGTAGTACTTACAATGCCTTATAACTTAATAAACTTAAAAGGATCGTTTACTTTTTTTGTTTCGTTTAAGTTTTTTTAAGTTTTTTTAAGATTATACATATACGAAATTTTTGTTATCATGATTCAGATATAAGTATTATATCAGGCTTATAGCAACAATGTCCTTAATTTTAGATTATTGCATGATAAAAACTGAAAGATAAAAACTAAAACTAATTCGCAATTGTAACAATTTATTTTTATTTTAATAATTATTGAATTTTTTTGCACTATTTTGGGAAGGTTGCTGCTCGCGGTACAGGGCGACCTAGTGCGAGCATCAATAGATATCTGTTGATTTCATTTATAATGCAATTGTGAAATTTAAATAAAACAAAAAAAAAATATTTTTTATTAAAATTTACAATGAATAAGCTCTTTTTGGTACTGAAAATATATATTGTTATCTTTAATTACTTTGTCAGTGTCACCGAGGGGGATAAATTAAAAAGTGATAACCATCTCGATTCTGAGCGGGTCAGAATTTAACTCATCACCTTATGTTTATGTATGACTTTGGAAAGGGGGTTATACATCTGCCCTGATTAGAATGGGAATTATTAATAATAATAATGATTTATTAATCCCAAAAATATTTTTTTATTTCTTTCTTATCATAGATATAGATATAGACCCTTAAACTAGGAAAACCCGTATATTAAGGGCCAGTACCTTCCCATAAATAAATTACCAGAAAATTTATAGTGTTTATCATAAAAACTCCTTCTGAGGCTTTTGAATTCGTGTTTTCCTTATAAGAATTACGAACCCCCTACCTCCGTTCCAGCTTACTTATAGTAGAATAAAATACGTCCGTGGCACTGTTGTTACATCGCCCCATAATAGTATGGATTTGTGCAACTATTGTAGCATAAATCCCATTAACATCTCTAAAATATATAGAAAAAAGCTTTCGAATACTTGTACCGTCTATCTTTTAAAAGTTAATCTTGTTTCCAACTAAAGGTAACTTGTAAATAAATCCTTTACAAATCGCAAACAACTCGTAGGTGATACCGTTTTAGGTGCGAGAGAATCGAGTTCTCTTGTCCATGCTAATCACAGCGAAACGAGGCTACGAGATCCCTCGAGACATTTACGGACTGCGAACCAAATGCATAATTTGTAGTATAATGTATAGTGGCAAAACTATTTGTTTTATTTGTGCAATTGGAAATATAAATGCCGTGTACTCCTTAACCTCAGGAACTTAAAAAAACGGAATAAAATCTGAACTATTTATGGTTTTGTTCTGTTGTACTTATTTATAAATTTAAGATCGTTTTACCATTGATTATTTAATAGTAGATTACAGTTTTATAATAAATTGATTATGTTTATCAAATATACCAAACGATAAATGTTAAGAGACTGCATTTCGCGTGCTTAGTAATAAAACCATTTATTCCATATTTCTAAGTTAGGTTCCAAATTTTGTTAGTTTGGTTAGTCTTTTTTCAAATTCAAATTCAAAATATTATTTATTCAAATAAACTTGTAAACAAGTGCTTTTGAATCGTCAACTTTACTGTTTGTTCGGAAAGCTGTTCCTACCGAGAAGAGCCAGCAGGAAACTCCGCGATTGCTCTTTTTAAAATAATAATCTTAAAACTAGTTACATTCAGTTATTTAGTTCTTGTACAGGGTAGAAGTGCACCTATATCCACACATCCTTATCGTCTAAGTAATCTTTCTGTATCAGCCAGCCAGAAGGATCATTCTAGACATTTCCCTTCAATTGCAACCTCGACCTGTTTCTATTCGCGTTTGCCAATAGCCTTAAAAGCATTTGGTTTGCAAATTTCCTGCTCCGATTCTAGAGTTACTACTTTGCAATTCACTTATAATAACAATTTTATTGCGTCTACCTTCGCTCATGCCTTCCCTATAAGAGCAGAATCGAAACAACTGTCTATAGTCTCATTTGATATATTTTATCAGCCTTGATTTTGTTGTACTATGAACTATCTAAAATGATACAATGATTAAACATTTGCCTTAAAAGGTACATTAATATCACGCTCATATTTTATGATTGCCAATGCAGCATCTAATGTTTTAGACAGAGCTTAATTTTGAGTTAATAAATAAATACATAACATGCGCTGATGTCTTGCTGATGCTCTAAATGATAGCTATATCAGAGGGCTAGACGGAGCAGGGTCTTGGGACACCCACGGTCAGAGGGCCCCCTCAGATTCCGACTTATAAACTACAGATCACCGAAAATATAGGCGTCCAAAAACCGTTCTATATGACTCTGACGATCCAATATTGAACGCAAACACATAAACACGTAACACACACACAGTGTATTCGCCGGCGAAGACGAGATACCATCTTTCTGCCGTCGGTTGGTCGTGGCTTCTCGCCACCCTTCCGATGTCCTAATGACTAATCGAAGTCATACTATCCGACCTCCACTACTCGTCTTAAGCCGTGGTGCGGCCTCACAGGACGACGTTCCCCGATACTAGTAGTAGTGCTCTAGGTTGTATTTCGCAACCTCAACGATGCTTGTGCTCTCGCCCGTCCCAACCGCTGACGCTGTAATAGCTGTTAGGGCTATCATCAAACAGTCGGTTCGAAAAAAAATGACTGGCAAACCATTGGCACCAATTATCCTGATGACAATTTCTCTTACATTCGTAATATACATAAATAAACCAGGAACGCAACTTTAATAATAGCAATTTTTTTGACAGAATAAAGGAAAATTACAAACAAGTCTCGAACATCTTACTTGAAGCTTGAGGGAACCAAACAAAAAAAATCTACGATCGATTTGAAAAACCTCCACCTTTTTTTGAAAGTCGGTTAATGACTACAATGATATAAGATTTTAAATAAATAAATATATATTTATATGGATTGACTAAGAGAAATAGTATATTAAGACAAAGCAGCTTCTTTACATTTAACGATTCTGAAAGTACTGAAAACGGTCTAGACAAATAAAGAATATTTAAAATTCGGAATCTAGAATACGACGTCTCTGTCTCTGGGTTACTACAAATCTGGCGTAAATCGTATTCAGAACACGACAAATACGAGACTAACGATTTTGAAGACTTTAATTGGGACCTTAGTTTATTTTTGGTCCCAGGGCCTTTCGCTGCCTAGCTATGCCACTAATGATATGGAAATTATATCCTCAAAATGCAATTTTAAGAACTGGATTGATCATATTAACTAAGCTAAGCATACAAAAATATTTTAAAAGACCTATTAGAAATGCAGTGTACTTTCTCAGGTTCATCACAATTACCCTTCTGTCTATGAGCAAAGCTTTAGAGAGAACGCCTGTTTTGAAAAAATATTTGGGTCGAGGTCTTGTATATTAAAAGGTATTTACCATCTTTAAAGGTTGCGACAACTTTGTTCACATATTGGTCAACAAAATCAACATAACAGCCGGTCAGTATATAATAATTTTGCAAATTTAATGCTCAAGAAAGACAAACAGAATTTTAATCATTTGCCGAGGTAGACATGGAATACGTAAATCGACGTTGACATTTTGATCTCTATCAGATTTTGCGAATCCAAAATTTACGAACTGTAATGTACATAATAATGATCAAAACTGGCATGGACTTGCACGCAACCTACAATCTATTTAACGTTGGCCAATGGACTTTGCAAAAGAGCATCAAAAAATATTGTATTTCAAAAATATCGTAATCTTTAAATTGCTCAAATAGTTAGGACAAAACCGTTTTTTACATGAGGAATACTTCATGGATACTGCAATCCGCGGGGGCCGTATTCCAGTTATGCCGGACTTATACTGGCTATAACCTCATGGTGTTCCACCTTACTTCCTGGAGACGACGGTACAGAAATACTGGACGCATAACGTCTGCACCCTCGTCAGCAGTAGCCGCTCTATGCAGCTTCACAATGTGGCGTCTAATTAGCCAAGATCTGTTACCATCTCAACCGACGCATTTGGATCACTTAATGCATCGGCCGCCTAAAGGGACCTTTCTTCCGCTATAGCACCGAATTCCCCAATTCGGCACTCGGAGATCCTATTTAGGGGGGCCTACGGTTATGGGCACCCTTCTCCTTCTCTTACGACGATGGCAAAACCCTAGGGTATAGGTTATGTTCTCTCCAATTTCGTAACATGGTTTATTTAAATTTCACTTTTCATTTCACTCCTAGTAAGGTATTTTTAACAAGCTTGTTACTTGCGCTTTGCCTTTATCTATTTAACTCAAACTTTAAATTATCTTTGTTCAAATAGTCTTGTACAAATACTTTTGAATCGTCAACTGTTGGTTCCGGTTTTTCAAATTACTTTATCTTTTCATTGATATCCTATGAAAGGTAATATGATAAAGCATTTAAATCATGTGCATAGGTATTATTACCATTACAGTAGTTTAAAAACACATTTAAAAAGAGGATTATTCAGAAAGCCTATTAAACTGTTGAGGATTACTTAGATGATAAGAATGCGTGGATATAGCTATATAAAACAGTAATGACTAAATGTTAATAAGAATTAAACTTTGAAAAGAGCAACCGCCGATATTCACGCTGGTACTTCTCGGGAAGTAGAGTTGAAGATACAAAAGCACTTGTTGACAAGTTTACTCGAATAAAGAATAGTTTAATTTGAATTCAATTCAATTCAAGTTGAATTGAATTCAATTTAATAGTTAATTTAAACAGATGTGGCAAAGGCAAAGGTAAAATTGATTGTGGAATTTCATGGTTGACACGTATACTCATAATAGATAAACGTAAATTTTTGTTAAATGCAAAATTAGCAAACAACTTTACTTCCGCTATTGATTTTAAATGCCTTGAAGCTATGATGGATGATGGTTGACAAAAAATAAACAAAGCTAATGATGATACGGCCTAAGACAATAATGAATTAGTTTACAATAGTTTAAGCACGTAGAAATGAAGAGAGGCGTCTGATAAGGTTGAACAAAAGTAATAATAAAATTATTTTGCTTTAATTTTATCGCGGGATAAAGTAAATATAAAATAAATATAATGCTTAATGTAGAATGGATTATTCGTTTTTATACTTGATACATGCAGGATTCGTAAAAACACATGTACACATGTGTCAGGTATGAAAACGAATTGTCTATTCTATATTTAGCACGTATATCCATATTTATTATATATTTCTTTTTACTTTATCACGGATTATAGCAAAATAACTTGGTTATTACTTTTGTACTATGCATATCAGCAAAGCAACGCCTAATTCTATAAATTATTTGACAAAGTTGAACCTACGAGTGGATTTTGGAAAATATAGCGGTAAAAAGTAACGGCCTGTTACTATGCCCACTGCGGGCTAAGGCTCTGTATTTTTTGTACAGAAGAATTGAAGCTAATACCTACCCACGCTGCTCCAATGCGGATTTGTAGGTTACTCATATCCCTAAAATTCTCTAGAGATATGCAGGTTTCCTCACGATGTTTTCCTTCACCGAAAAGCGTGTGATAAATTGCAATTATCAATTAGACACATGAGTTTTAATAGAAAAACTCATTGGTGCCTGCCCGGGGTTTGGACCCATGATCATCTAGAGAGTCGCACGGTCTCACCTAGGCTATCACAGATATAGCGGTAATATTAATGTTTTCAAATTTTAATTTCTATGTTGAAATTAATCAGATATAGCGGTAATATTGATTTAAATATAGAAATTAAAGTTTCTTTTTCATAAAAATCTTCAACAACACAACTTAAATTTAACGTGTTATTGTTACATGAAATAAATTAAACTGTCCCAAATCTATCACACGGTTCACCGACCCTGGCTGTATCGCCATATTATCTGTGGCGAAGTTTAACGGCCGAGTTCGAAGGATATAAGTTTCAAATCGCGTGACGAAAGACGCCCGTATCATCTATTTGTTTGTTATTCAAGTTCAGAACATTTGTATTCACAGGCTTTGTTGGGTTGGGCAAGTATTGAGTTATGTATTCTTCCACATGTTTATGTTTGATTAAAATTAGCATCAATTGTTTGGCCAAGGCGGAATTTAACGGCATTCAAATTCAAATTATTCTTGATTCAAGTAAACTTGTAAACAAGTGTTTTTGAATCGTCAACATCTACCGCTGGTTCAGAAAGCTGTTCCTACCGAAAAGAACCAGCAAGAAACACGGCGGTTGCTCTTTTCAAAGAATAATTTTTATCACTAGTTACATTTAGTTATTGATGTCTTGAACAGGGTCGAAGAGTAGCTATATCCACGCATTCTTATCGTCTAAGTAGATTGCGGAATTTTATTATAGAATCTTATTATACCCAAATTTGATGTTTTATATTATTTATAGCATCATTGCTATATATGATATTAAAAAATCCAATTATCCAATAAAGCAAAATAAGCTATTCCCAAACTGACGCATATTTGCGACGCTGGTCAAGGTCTAAATGACCACATGTTGTATTTATTTAGTGAAAGGAATGTTATATAATTTATTTATTTTCATGAAAAATTTGAAAACATTCATCAACACATAACCCAATGGGTAATCCATTATGTGTCTTACTAATTTCGCAGGAATAAAACGTTTCTTTCCGCAGCTTCTTAGTGCTACACACTAAATTAATAATATATATTATCTGTTAAATTGACCAGACCAAGAACATTTTACAGTTATTTCATTGTTCTTTAACCTATTTAATCTGTTTTTTTTCACATAAATCGTGCAATATTCTTGCTTAACTTACACTATTTAATTGAAACAAAAATTCAAGAAGTTAACAAAAATTAAAAACAAACTCACCTATTACGGGAATGATTGATGCATTCATCCCCATTTTCACCCTTTCAAAGTCGGCGGAAGGCTAGCATAAATTCTATTCTAGACAAGCTTCATGATTGCATTGATTGTTAGGAACCATCAGTTCGATGAACCTTGAACATGCATGGTTTAGCGTGCATCGTCCAAATATCCTGATCGTCGATCGCCGCGTGCAGCCCGCGATGCCATGCTTTTCAAGGACACCTCTAACCCTCAACCGTCACGCTACCAATCGCAATTTACGATTTACAAACGAATAAAAACACCCATAATACAAAGAACAATCCAATTTTATTGTGCTAGCTTATTTGTTGTATAAACCTTACTTTGACTTTGACTTTGTTCGCCCAAACCTTAGTTCATTCGGGAAAGTGCAAAGTTGACTCCCTTCGCAATATGCCTGTGCTCACCAAAAAGGCAAAAGTCGCAACGGTTCAAAGAACACCGCTCAAGTCCTTGACCGGTAGCGGTCATGGCATTTCTGATTGCGATCATCACGTTTCTCTGAATCCGTTAGGTTAATTACGTTTTTTATTACTATTTTTATATACTGTCGGCGGTTTTTTTGATGGTTGCAAATATGACTCGTGCGCTATAAGCTGAGACCCGAGCGCAGTAGTGTAATATACATATAACGAAATACGAAAGTAACGGTCAGTGAAGTAAATTCTACAGAAATTCTACTACATATAACGACAACAATATTTTTCCATTACACTTATTCAATAAATAAGAAACAATTTTCCAAAAGTCATCTCATTTAATCCTTTTTAACAACTAAACACATAATGACAGCGACAATGTTTTTTTTTTATTACTGGCCAACTATATGAAGGAGGTTGTATTTAAAACACGTCGTAACAGTCGACCATCCTGACAACATTTGCGACCCCGCAAATCTAATAAGCTGACTTCTGGTAATGATTCTACCACCGATTCGGAATGCTGATTGTACTGAGAAGAATCGGCAAGAAACTCAATACTTGCTCTTTTAACCCTTAAGCTCTCTCCATCTCGCAATTAATCGCTGTCATGGCATAACACAGCACAATTAATGGCAACGAACTCAGCAGATGCATACGTAACGCAGATGCATACGTAAACAGGCTTGCTAATGCTAACGCTCATTGCCATGGCTTGCTTGCTACATGCATGCTACATTTCTGCTCGCCTTTTTTTCCTGCTGTTAGAGTCGGCCATTCTGAAACAATTGCGCCGCAATTGGCGCAGGAAAAGTATTAGCTTTCTGTAAAGTCAATTATTAAATGTTACAAGCATTGCATTTATCCCCGTATACTAAATAAAGCTTCCCATCTTATATTTATTTCTTACGCTAAAAACCAATCGGGAATTACATTTATGTCAACACTATTACACGTTACCGTCACTTGTTTTTTCTTCATCCTCTTAATATTACGTTTTTTACATTTTATTTGTGGGTTAAAGGTTTCCATCGCACTTCTGAATATAACGACAACAATATTTTTCCATTACACTTATTCAATAAATAAGAAACAATTTTCCAAAAGTCATCTCATTTAATCCTTTTTAACAACTAAACACATAATGACAGCGACAATGTTTTTTTTTATTACTGGCCAACTATATGAAGGAGGTTGTATTTAAAACACGTCGTAACATACATTTTCCTTTTACGAAAAGCGTGTGATAAATTGCAAATATCAATTAGGCCATAAGTATTTACAAAAAAGTTCCAGTGCCAATCGAAAGATTCCACAATTTGGCTATTAGTGTTTTAAATAATAAATAATTACAATCTAGCTGTACAGCGACGCGTTGCTGTCGCTCAGTCTGTTTTCGAATTCATCTCGAAACAGGATTCAACAGTTTAAAGAAGTGCTCTCATCGCCACCAGACTTTACAGTATAGATAATAGCTGGCTAAAGATTGTCTAAAAATTTTATTATAAGCGATCCACCCATGTTCGAGGCTATAAAGTACATACAGAGAAACGTTCATTTTTATATATTAAGATTGTAAATTGTAAACAATTCTTATTGTTCCTCAGGTACCAAGAAGATGGAGTACAAAACACGACAGTGGCACGAGAAGTGCTTCTGCTGCGTGGTCTGCAAGAACCCGATCGGCACCAAGAGCTTCATCCCGCGGGAGCAGGAGATCTACTGCGCTGGCTGTTACGAGGACAAGTTTGCCACGCGCTGCGTCAAATGTAACAAGGTACGGAACGCAAGTCATCATTCTCCTGCCCTTATCCCACCCCACAAGTGGGGTCAGCACAACATGTTAAAAACATGTCGTCACATGATTTGGCTACGTATTTTACGACCGGCCGCCTGCCTGACGTCAACTTACCTTAGTCGCCTTTTACGACACCTCGGTAAGAAATGAGGGTGGTCTATTCTATGCAGCCGGATACCACACGACACATACCTTAGTCGCCTCTTACGACACCTCGGTAAGAAATGAGGGTGGTCTATTCTATGCAGCCGGATACCACACGACACATACCTTAGTCGCCTCTTACGACACCTCGGTAAGAAATGAGGGTGGTCTATTCTATGCAGCCGGATACCACACGACACATACCTTAGTCGCCTCTTACGACACCTCGGTAAGAAATGAGGGTGGTCTATTCTATGCAGCCGGATACCACACGACACATACCTTAGTCGCCTCTTACGACACCTCGGTAAGAACGAAGGGTGATCTATTCAATTCTGCCGGATACCACACGGCGTAGGTACGGAACGCAAGTGTGAAAAGTAAAAAATTATTGACTGTTGTATTCTTCATACTCTTCCATTCTGCAAGAGATTTGAAATGGCTAAATAGATTTAATAGTGGTATTTAAGATTTTCCAAGCAGTTTTAACATTCGAGGTAAAGTTAACCTACTGTAACTTGTTCCCATCGCACTTTTACGTAAATGCCACCTCGCACCTACATCCATGCTTGTGTCTAATATGTTATATCGCCTCATCCGAAGAATAAAGTTAAATGTTCTATGTGTAACATAGGACATGTGACGTCTTCACGGTTTTAAAGGTGGACCAATATTGAAAAAAATTAGCACATAAAGCACCGGGGTAACAAATTCTTTTTTTCTTTTGGATAAAAACACATGGGTATTGCATCCTTAACGATACATAAACAACGTTGGCACGAAGTTAAGGGTACTGAGTACTAGTCGAGACTAATTTGAACTTAAAATTATCACGAATATCGAACGTGGTTTTTTCAAAGATTTGTAGATTTCTTCACCGTAAATTGTACCTAAATGTCAATCGTGCGCATACATTTTTATAGAACGAAGCCACGAGCGAAAGCAAGAGTCTTGCTCTTAAGAGCATCGACCATCACTACATATAATGAATAAACTGTCGACGACTAAAGACGATTATCAAATTGAATTTCCGCCAGATCATAACGCAAGGCGGCGTGACGTACAAAAACGAGCCGTGGCATCGCGAGTGCTTCACTTGCACGCACTGCAACACTTCGCTGGCCGGACAGCGCTTCACTTCCCGCGACGAGAAGCCCTACTGCGCGGAGTGCTTCGGAGAGCTTTTCGCCAAGCGCTGCACTTCTTGCAGCAAGCCGATTACCGGTAAGATATACGTCTCAATCTACCTAATCATGATGGATATTTCCATTAGAGAGCCTCTATTCTACGTAGAATTGTTAACAAATTTAGCAGTCAAAAAGGATAATTCGCTCCATCCGAAGAATAAAGTTACTAAGATTGGAGCTGAGACCTACCACGCTACTCCAATGCGGATTGGTAGGTTACACATATCCCCAGAATTCTCTAGAGATATGCAGGTTTCCTCACGATGTTTTTCCGACGTTGTTCCTTCACCGAAAAGCGTGCGATAAATTGCAATTATCAGTTAGACACGTAAGTTTTAATAGAAAAACTCATTGGTGGCCCGGGGTTCGAACCCATGATCGTCTATAGAGAGTCACACGGCCTCACCGCTGGGCTAGCACAGCTTGATCTCTAGCATCTATTCTTTATTTTTCGGATAGGGCGAATCGTTTATCCAAAGAGTTTGCGGTAGATCTGAAAAAACTCTTTCAATATAACCGTTTACAAAAGCAGATGAAACGCTGCCAAACAATAATTTGTTGAACGTTGATCCTTCAAATTTGCGAATTGAATGCGTCAACACACTGAACCTTGAGTATGGATTTTATCATCCAATCTCATAACGTGTCTTGCTTAAGTATTTTAGTCCTGATTATATAGAATTTGAAGATAAGACTAAATCTACGCGGAAATTATTCGATGCACGTAAAAAATTACCGCGGCCTTGGATTATCTTAATATTTCTGTCATCATATTTGCGGGGATGCTTAACTAGTATCCCCCGCAACATCTGAACAGTCGCCAATTGTTCGCTACTGAACGGATTTTAATTCGTTATTGCAATCAGATCACATGCATTCATAAGGATGGTTGTAACTATTTGTCAATCGTAAATCCCAAAAAATATCAACCCGTCTGGGTGCGTTGAAGGTTCATCGTAAACGTTGCCAAAATCTGATATAACGACGTATGGTGATACTCCTCTTTCATAGAGCTACAAAAATGGCGTATAACTTTTAGAATAACGCCATTTCGAAAAGTCAATCCGACGGACACACCAATAAAGCGTGCATGATATAAGTTTAGAACAGATTTGTATCTTCTTAAATCTAAAGACATAAACATGGCAATCATGAATCTAAGGCTTTTCTTCTATTTGTCAACTGTTTTCTCTGAAGGTATTGGAGGCACTCGTTTCATTTCGTTCGAGGATCGCCACTGGCACAACGACTGCTTCATCTGCGCCCACTGCAAGAACTCACTAGTGGGCAAGGGATTCATAGTGGTCGCGCAGGACATCGTCTGCCCCGAGTGCGCCAAGGAGAAGCTCATGTAAATACCCGCGAACCGCTGTCCCGCTCTAACGCACACCATTCTCTCTCTATCTCTCTCTTCCACTAATGCTCGGTTTGCAGGCATGTCACCTATAAAGTAACCAGTTACCCAATCTTAGCGGTTACGTTGTATCATTTTGGACATAATTGCGATCGCTTCGTAGCTTAGATACCGAGGTCTATATTTAAACTAAACTGTTTTTTTATCTCTTCCTGTACTGGTGTAGCGACAAGACCATACTCCCGTTAGTCGCAAACGCGAGAGATTGGTGCGCGTTCAAAACAGAGGATATGCCAACCGACCAACTTTTGGACCGCGCGGGCAAATTTATATAAGGTCAACCCGTAGTCAATCAAGTTGACGATATTTTTATATAAAAAAAACCATAAAAATCACAAAAAAATAACGTGAATGCACAAATATTTAATTTCGCTTTTTCTACTCTATTAAGGGTTTATATATTTTGTTTCTATATATTACTAATCGCGGCCGTGATATGGGTTGCCAGTATTTAACGCGACTACCGCTAATTGCCATATATTTTCGCTTTGGCTGTTGTATTAGTCCTATAGGTATGAATTGTAAATGTCAATTTACCTAGTGCAATTCACACGATGCCTTAATAACATATCTAAGTCAATTTCGATTATATTTTTTGTGTTTTAATGTTACATATATTCGAGGACGTTAGCTCCAAATATTTTCATTAGATCATAAAGTGCTTGTCATTGTTTAAATCGCGTAACATAATTGTAATATTGACAAAGTTATAGTCTATACTATTTAAGTATTTATTTGAGTGAAAATAAAAGATGGAAACGCCGATCTAAGCGATGTGAGATATGGTCCAGTGTTGCCAGCATCGGCTGATAGCTTCCTAACACTAAAATTGAATGTCTAGTTTTTACTAATAAAGATATTTTCGTTCCCAAAAAGGGAATTATTATAATGTAATTGAATGTTATATCTATTTTTAAATAATGATAATATTTGTTTAGTTTTAGACATGTATTTTAAGAATAACATCTTGAGATCCCAGTTGCGGAACGACCACGATATGTACGGGGAACAGTTTGTAAGGGTATTCGTTAAGGGTTTAAATTATTGAAATTTTAAATGATTAATTTATAATATACAATAATAAATTGCTTAGCTGTGTGATCTGATCTAATAACTCGTATCTACCCATAGATAGAATGTATAAACTATGAAACTGAATTAAATGATCGAAAGTAACTTTATTGTTTGTTTTTATTTGATTCCAATTCCTTTCCTTGACTGGCATTTAATCAGATAGTTGCGACTTATGTTACAACATGTTTCAAATACAACCTTCTTCAAATAGTTATGACAATCCTCTGCAAATTATAGACGTGTGTACAATTTTTATTTGTGCAATTAAAATTTATTTTATAAATAATTAAATACATGGGAAACTAACACGGTCGTCCGTCCCCAAAGAAGTAACCTAATACTTATGTTATGGGTGACGGACAACTGGTAGATATACTACATATATATTTTTAAATACATACTTAAATACAAATGTACACCCAGGCTCGAAAAACCAACAAATTGTTGTTTATTTCTAGTCATAGTCTATTTCTTCCTCAGGGCCTTTGGCTACCGAGCTAAGAAACTGACCACACACATTAACAACCACAATGTCAAGACTACTATATAACATGAAATATCAACGCGACACATTACACAAGCATGCATAGTCATATAGTACTTGGTAAAAACAATTGTTGCCGAATTCTGTACGAATCCTAAAAAGATATATTAAGTCATAGGACTTTATATTTTAGCGCAACTGGAAATAATTAAACGCATCAATGGCACCTTGATTATAGAAAAGATAAATCTTTCTACTTCCAGCTTGTTATACATGTTCGGAGGAAAAATAGATGGTGGGGGTTAAATCACATAACATAACATAACACAGGAAAAAGATAGTACCCATAAAATTGGGTTTTAAATAGATTTATAAATTTATACATTTCACTTTACATAATTATATTCTAATAATTTAGTATATTGGAATAAAAACAATTCTTGAATATACATTTTTACTATCATACACACATTAATTAATATTTCACTACATAAATGTATCCATATAATATTTATTCTACACGAATTTTTAAGTTTCTTTAATAGTACATTAATAATATCGCACAATGGGAGCTAAAGTGATTTAACTAAACAATAATAAACTAAATATACAAATTCAATACTACATCATAATTTTTTTTATATATTACAAGCCATTTTATATGAACGGATTAAGAAAAATATTGTATTATTTACATTTATTTATATCTGCAGGCCTACCATGAACTCTTATTGCGACTCAATTGAAGACGTAAACTAAATTGTTTTGCTTTTTCATACCATGACGTCTTAAAGACGCACACTTTAAGTCGTTGCCTAATGAGAGTTCGGAATGCATCCTAAAAACATTTGAGTAAAAGAGACAGAGTTATCTATAATTCATATAACGTTGTCCTTTTCAAACACACTTCATGGTACGAAAAGAAAGGTTGGGTTTAGGTACTGACTTTGAATTGAATCGTTTTCTAAAAGTTCATGGCATTACTGGTCGTGATTTTTGTTACTTAATGTAATATGTTTAACATATTATGACAATGGACGAACGTACATTGTTATTTTACTACATATGTCTGTTTATTTATTTGTTATATTTGTACGGTTAGTATAAGATTTCCCAGCAGCCCAATTTCTCTTAAAATCTACACACGCGGTATAAGCTTGAAACAATTGATTGGTCGTAGATACACGTACAACAATTAATAAATAAAATAAAACACATATTGCCCCTTTAGAAATTGCCTTTTCTTCAAACAAATTAATAATATTTGAAAGAAAAAAAAATCGATACTCTTGTTTTTATAAATTTAGTATATACAATTTAAATTTCTAATTAGATTAAGGTATAATTTCAATCGAAAATTTTATTCAGAATCTTGCGATCATTTTATATAGATAAGCAGCATTATTTTCCGAAGTAAAACCCAATCGATTTTGCATTAGCTATATAAACATAAACATTGACCAGCATTGATATAATTACTAGGTCATTTGATATAAAGCACAAACTAAAAATCGTCCTCATATCAGTCCGTCCCGAAGTACTTTTGGCCGAAATGGTTCGGTGCAACTGGGTGTAACTCCGAAGTAAGGATCTTCATCTTAGGCACATAGTCCACTACAGCCTGAGCTGCAGCTGGGGTACAGAACAGGTTAGACAGTATAATGCGTTCTTCTTTAACGCCATGCTGGGTCAGTACGTTAACTGCCTGCAATATATTTAGCAGCGTAAAGTACAATCCATAGTCCCTACACTGCGAGAAAGCTTCTGGATTTTTCCAGGAAAATTTCTGGAGCTTTCTGGCTACTCGGGTGATGGAAAATGAGTAAATAATAAAATAAAATAAATAAAATTCGTTGGTATTTAAAAAGCAGTTCTTAATTTAAAAACTCACAACATTATTATAGCACACCTTCAAAATAGACACAGATAATATAAGATAGAGATAGCCTCATTAGCTTTTTTTTTCGGCAAAGGCTGGTTACCTAATAGTAGTATAATAATCTATCATTTACTCACTTGTTTCACAGTGTTGCCAGTCGACATAATGGGGTACATCAGAAGAACCTGTCTACGGGAAATGTCTTCTGGGAATTTTGCATAAACAACATGCGCCTCATGGGTGTCGTTATCACTTTCCACAAGAATCTTTCCTATGCGAATTGAACGACAGCAGTCACGTAAACCCTTAAAAAAGAAAATAAAATTATAATGTCAACTACAATAGAAAATATCTTATTGTTTATGTGATATTTTTTTAGTTGAAATCAAATCAAAATAATTTTTATTCTATTTGAGGCTTTTGCAATTTCACTTTTGAATCGTCAAGGATCAATTAGGTTTCTTTTTTTTTATTAACCACTGGTTCGGAATGTAAGAGCACTTACTGGGAAGAAGAAAAGAACAAGTAACTCAGCAGTCAATCTTTTCAAATTTATCATTTAAGTGCATTAGGTCTTGTATAAGGATTTTAAAATCCAAGCATTTTATCATTTGTATGATCTATGATAGACTAATAAGGGCAAATTCAACCAGGACCCAGCTATTTAATAAATCAGATTTGCAGACAAACTGTATCTAATATCAATAAATAATTTAATTTTAAAAATGAATTAGATTTTACCATTAAAATAACATAATTTTAGAAATGTGAAAAATACTGCACTAAAATGTTAAAAAATTATTTTTCTACAATAAAAATTTTGTAACTCAAAAGTGTTCTGTAAAATAATATACCTGTTCCATCGCTTCTCCAGATCTGACAATGGACACTCCACAGTTCCCCGAGCCATACTTCAAACCCTTGTACAAAGCTCCTGTAGGGGTCACAACCTCGCAATCAGTGAATGGCAATTTATTGAGGCTTTCTTCAATGACGAGTCTAATTAAACGATCTGCGTAGAACTTGAAATCACTACGAGTAGTGTTTCTGTAAGAACAACTTTCTAATGTTCAAAAAATAAACAAAGCATTAACTTTGTACATTATTAAAAATTATTAACAATATAAAATACAATTTGTAAAATGTTATATTATACACTGCTCGTTGCTACAAATGGAAGTGATGCTGCCTAAATATTATTAATATTCTGGATGGTGTCACGAAAAAAAAAAACAATACTCTAAAAATAATTAAGAGATATATAGAATATACATTGAATTAAAAAAATTGAAATACTGTTCATATTATACTGTTGTAATGTTCATATAGCTATTACAACAGCAAAATTTTCAAGTATTGTGTACAAAAATTAAGTAACCTTACTTACTTGTCCCGGAGAATGGTTTGCAGTTCTTTGATGTTATCATTAGAGGGAAGCAACATGAGGCTATCCCCAAACTGTTCTTTTACATCATTCACGTCCCATTGGCGAATATCACTATCAATTAAATCCATTATTTACAACAACTGAACTCGCAAACGTGAATTTTGTTATTAAGAATGTCAATGTCAACTTTGAAGTCAGCGGTGCAAGATCAAAGACTAAAAAGTTAAAATAACCTTATGCTCTATGCTGACAGAAAGACTTCGACATCATTCATCATTTGTTTCAAATATATATATTGCACTACAATTAATAAATTAGGACATACAATTTATTTTTTAAATACAAATTTTTTATTGACTGTTTCCATTATTTGAAAAATTTCAGTTATAACTTGCGAAATTTAATAATTGTTTGTACAATCAATCAATATTGTTCTTGTAAGAAAGGTTACTTCAAGTCTTTTCATTTTATTTTTAATTATAATTGTAATTGTAGGATCTTTTCGATGTACCGAATCTTTTCTATAGTAAACAGTAACTAAATAGCAACTCAAAGAAAGACATCAAGGATTAAGTTCAATAAGGGAAACAAAATATTATTACATAATGCATTAATGCTTTATTTGCCCAGAAAATACAAATTAATTATTGCAAGAATAATTCCACTTTATCTTGTAGATTACAATACCTCTGATATTTTACACATATCGTAGTACACTGAAGTCAGTAGTAATCACCAAACATTTCCTTAAAAAATATATTATTAAATATCTTGATCTATGGAACTGTAATCGCTAATTCGTTAAGCCAGGCTTGATCTAAATTCTTTTAAAAAACGAATACTAAATAAATAAATGCTATTTCTATAATGGAGTTGATTTAAAGATTTCCAACAAGTTCATGCTACTATGATACACAATCGCAAATAACTAAGACGATTAATATCATTCGAACCTGCGTAAAAAATATAGATGGTATGAATATAGATAATAATTATTTGCTAAGCAATAAAAAATAAATAAGACAACTAAAAAAAAACTTTAAAAAAATGGATAACAGTATTACCACTTTATATTCCCAAATTATACAATTTAAATGCGTGAGGACAAATAACTGAAACAACAACAAAATTTTGTATATAACAAATATGCAAGGTGACATAAATAAAGATACATATGAGAATTGACGATAATTTACTATGTAGTGAACAAGCTGCTCTATCCTAAACTGCGTAAAGCGAATAAAACGCTTTTTTTTACTCTAGTTAACAAATAACAAAATATTAACAATTTTGGATACGAAGCCTGTTGTAGAAAGAATATTATATGACTATGTTTTTAATAAATTTGTTCTAGTCATATATATCAATTCTTTTCAGTGACGTCTTTCTCATTTAATTCAAAGTAAATAGTGCGCAATTACTGGCCCTCGTTTTTAACAATAGCAACACCATTGCTACTCGTCATTGAGTTGTGGCAACATTAATTTACGACTTACTAGCAATGGTGAAAGGTTTGGGAACATATGTAAGAAAGCATATGATATTCGCTTGCAATAAAAAAATACTACAAATTTATATAATCCGGATATTGTCAAAATTAAATAAAACAACTTTTACCCAAGCAAAAAAGCTAATTCGGTACTACATTAGAATATCTATTCAACTAGTCAAAATTGAACTTCTCTATAAAGTTATGTTAAATCCTTACACCGTTTTTTTTTAATAGTCGCTTTTAATGCAAAAAATCATATTAATAATTATAAAATAAATCAACTTTGGATAAACTTGAAGATTTGTAATTTATACGAGTCTTTGTTATATTGATCTTTTTCCATTAAAAGCGACAAAACAAAACTTTCTAACACCATAAAAAGATTTCAAAGGAGAATTTTTGGATTAGTACCTACTATTTAAGTCTACCCTCAATGTAAAATTGTACATGTTTTAAATATGGCGTATTTTGAACTTATATGTGGTAATTTGCATTTTTTGTTTTTTTACTCAGTTTATGCTTGTTTATGTTTTGTAAATCTAATTTATGATTTATTTACTAGTAAACATTACAATTTTCAAACATTTGGCATGAGAATATGTCTTGTCAATATTTTTTGTTTTAATATAATTCTATTTTAAATATCAGAAGTGGTACCTATTACGTGTAAAGGGTACTTACATGATAAATACGCTAATCTTTGTACATCGCGCCACTTGGGCGTATTTAAGCGAAATTTCACGAGCCATGTGTAGGAAAACTCCACTTACAGTAAGACCTAATTCAATAATGACCATCGGCTATCTTCGCATACACGAATGTGTGACGAGAGCAACCACACTTGCCCAAGTTATATATGGATATTTTGGTATATCAAAGTCTTGCATCAGTATACTGTGAATGTGGTTAATATAGGATAAAATTATTTTCTGTACTCTAATATTTAGGATGTAATTACTTAATATTTTGCATTGATCCATTTACTAGAATACGTTCAATAAAGGAATCGTTACTACAATACTGCACGCGAAAGCATACATTATCGAGACCATTATTGACACGTCCTAACGCCATAACGTCCGAATGGCAACTGACACGCATGTGCTTACAAAACTATTTTTAAAATTCGTAAGATGAAGGTAGCCAGAGGTATTATTAAATTCGATTAATTGAATGCCCCTTTAACTGTTCTTTCTATTTACAATATGCCTGATACTAAACCCTAAATTCCCTATAGGCTATTTATACAGCAAGGAGCCCTTAAAAATGAATTTTCCACCAAACAATTTGTGTAGTTTTCTGCCAAAAACCTTTTTATCCCAACTCATCATGTGACCTCTTAAAATCAATTATTCCACTTTATTATTTTAATTATAACCATAAATTCTTTCTAATAATAAAACTGCCAATTAACCACGGTCTTTTATGGCTTTGAAGTTGCGATCTAGCAATGGAAAACGAAGAAGTGTAAAAACTTTGTTTATTAATGAAAATAGGACTTTACGAGGTTGCAGCAATCAGTATCCAAGTGGAACAAGATCATTCAAGTTAATGTATAGACACCGGCTATACTCACGACTTATTTTACCGAGTTAGCAAGACTAATTTCGACCACATCCGGTGCACTTATTCATGAGCTCTTTACACGACGTTATCCCGGCAAGAACTAGTCGGGCTAACCCGATAAAATAAGACGTCAGTATAGCCGATGTCTGTACATTAACTATGAATACTCACGATAGTTTAAATTTAATTAAAATCATTCAAGGTCATCTAGAAAATACTTATGTTTAGCAATTAATGTAAATTTATAGAATAGTTTAAAGTATACTTTATAAATCTTTCTTTTTATTACAATGCTTTGGATTGGACCGCCGTGTGGTATCCGGCTGATTAGAATAGACCACCCTCATATCTTACCGAGGTGTCGTAAAAGGCGACTAAGGTAAGTTGACGTCAGGCAGGCGGCCGGTCGTAACAACCAAATCATGTGACAACATGTTTGTAACATGTTGTGCTGGCCCCACTTAGAGTGGGATACGGGCAGGAGAATGATGACAATGCTTTGGATTGGAAGAATCCATTGATTGATTTTTCATTCTTTAAATTATGTAAAAGGTTCATCATCATTCTCCTGCCCTTATCCCACTCTAGGTGGGGTCGGCACGATATGTTAAAAACATGTTGTCAGATGATTTGGCTGCGTATTTTACGACCGGCCTGCCTGACGTCAACTTACCTTAGTCGCCTCTTACGACACTTCGGTAAGAAATGAGGGTGGTCTATTCTATGCAGCCGGATACCACACGGCACAAATTATGTAAAAGGTTATTGGCATAAAATTACAAATTCAAATACCCAAAATCTTTACAAAGGGCAACTGGCTCACAGACTTGTTTGAATCGATGAACATTAAAGCCTTATTTATGGGTTTGATTAACCCATTCCCAAATAATTACTTACCAAGCGGTACTCCGACAAGCTAAAAACAGTTAAATCACTTAACTCTATATGAAATTACTTTATAAAATAGACTTTGTGCACTTGTTTGACAAGCGTTTCAAAGTGTTACATCTAAATACTTAAATATCTAAGACCCATTTCCAGTGAATCTGCAATGACTGAAAATGTAATTTTATGTGTACCACAACGTGCTGCCATACTGTTGTTGAAATTATCACTAAAAGTCTGTTCTGCGAAATAATTTGCACATTTAATGTCAAATTAATTCATTAAATTATCTATGCGTTATAAAACGAACGGATCCATTCTACGCCAGATTAATCTAAGTAAGCGAAGTAAGCTAGTTTGAGACATCTCAAAGATGCTTAAGAGAGATGAATAAAAACGATGAAGTTTCTGTACCAATTCTAGAATAAATAATAAATAAATATATGGGACATTCACACACACGGTCGTCCGTCCCCAAAGTAACTTAATACTTATGTTATGGGTGACGGACAACTTTTAGATATACTACATATATAATTTTAAATACATACTTAAACAGAAATATACACCCAGGCTCGAAGAACCGATAAATTGTTTAAAGCAAATGTTGGCCCTCGACGGGAATCGAACCCGCGAATACTTAAGAACACCATTTTATTAAGACCCGTGCTAATATAGTTGATAATTAAACTACGGTATTAACAAGGAATTTCCATATTCTATGCGATAAAGTGCATTTAAACCGGTATGTGATCGATTTTCTCAAAATCTACTGAATGGATTTTGGTACGGTTTTCACTTAAAGATAGTGTAATTCGTCCGGAAGGTTTAGGTCAATAGTACATAACGATTTTATGTAAATAATGTTAAATAAATAGCGCAGTTGTGACTCGCCTTCTGGGAACTTTAGTCGCGTGCGCCACATAAACCAACAGAGATACGCCAAAGTAATGTAAGAGAGAATTATAGATCTTTACACATAACAACTCTCGCAGGGAAACTCAGTTCAGCAGCCTATGCTATTCGAAAGATAAGACAGTTTACAGACGTCGAAACAACAAAACTAGTTTATTTTGCTTACTTCCATAGCATTATGTCTTATGGAATAATGTTATGGGGTAAATGTGCTGATATTGAGAAAATTTTTGTATTGCAAAAAAGAGCCATACGTGGCATTTATAATTTGAATTCGCGTGAGTCCCTGCGAGAGAAGTTTAAGGAAACAGGTATTCTTACGTTAGCTTCACAGTATATTTTTAGCAATTTGATTTTTGTGCATAAAAATATACATAATTATAAAAAGATTGGCGATGTATATAATATACAAAGTAGGAACCGACATAAGCTTGCGGCTCCTGCTTTGCGCCTTGTAAGTACGTAAGTCGTTTGTGGGTTTGGGTATAAGATTCTATAACAAAATTCCACAATCAATTTTAACTTTGCCATTACAGCAATTTAAAAATACTGTTAAAAAGAGGCTGATACAGAAAGCCTATTATACCGTGAAGGCTTACATTGATGATAAGAATGCGTGGATATAGGTGCTCTTTGACCTTGTGCAGGATAGCTATGACAAAATGTAATTAGTATTAAGAATCTTCTTTTTTAAAAGAGCTCCACCGAGTTTCTTGCTGGCTCTTCTCGGTAGGACGGCTTTCCGAACCAGCAATAGAGTTGACGATTCAAAAGCACTTGTTTACAAGTTTATTTGAATAAAGAATATTTTGAATTTGAATATTTTGAATATAGAAATACTATAGAATATAGAATTTTTCGTAAATTCCGCGACATCATGTCTCTATCTCTTATGTTTAACTTACAATACTTAACGTACTACTTTAAGTTCAAAATTTTAATTCGGAAAAAAAGAAGTAACACTGAATATCACGCGGGCGAAAAATGCGATCGATTTATATACCAGAAATCTATATTGTAAACCTTCAATCTTGTACCTAGATTATGGAAAAAAAATACTTTTTTTTCTTTTCCTAAGAAATTATTATTATATATTAATCATTATTATATGTGGCATTGTGACATATATTATTTTATTACTACTGTAATAAATATTAAACATAATTTATGTTTAGTTCATTAAATAAATTGCATGCAATTTATAAACAAATGACTGTACAAAGTATACTGAATAATGTCGGAATTATACAATTTACGAAAATTGAATTTTTATGAGAATGTCCGTGCTTAACAGCCGGGTTTTAATTCCCTAAATTAAACTGGGCAAAAGACTTCTATCACTATTTTGGTTAAGTCGAACCGAAAAAAGTATAAACCTAGAGGTATAATTTTAGTATATAGTATATAGTATAGAGGTGTAATTGAATATGTAATTAATCTGGTACGCGGGTTATTTTTGAAATCGATACACAAAAACAAAGTCCCCAAAAGCTTTCTATCTGTGATCGTTTTTCAAAAAAACAACACAAACAGTACAAAAATACGTTCAGGGGGAACGTATTTTTGTACTGTTTTCACTATAACATAGTGCAATTGTCTGCAATTATCGGTTGGTACAGTATGGCAGCAACTACAGTTACTTTTACAAATTACATTTAAAATCAATCTATAAATTAAATTTAAGTAATAAATAAGATAACAATAAAGAAATTTCACGTCTAGCCATCCTATGAAGGAATAATTTATACAGAGAAATACCTGAAATTATCAATATCAATTTTTTTTAAAATTTTACATACATATATTATTTTAGTCTCCGTACATAAGTTACGCGTATCCATAAATCTCATGGCGATTTATTTTACTTGAATTTTGGAAACCCCATTGTATATATATCTATATATAAGATATATGTACATATTTAGATTAATCTGTACATGAAATTCAAAATATAAATTGACATAATTTATCGAAATGGTTATGTCTTAGAAGCAACTATTTCTTGTTGGATCGATATATAAATAAATATTAAATATGTAAATATGTGGGACACTTACTCGAAGTAAGTAATTGAAGTGTTATGGGTGACGGATAACTGGTAGATATATATAATTACATACTTAAATACATATATACACCGAGACTCAAAGAACAAACAAGTTGTTTATAGAAAATGTTGGCCCTCGGCGGGAATCGCACTCACGACCCACGGAGCTGAAGGCAGAGTCGCTACCAACTGCGTCAACGAGCCAGCCATGAATTTTTTTTTAACAGATATATTTGCGATTGGTGAAATTTTTGAGATTTTTGGATTAGAAATATAAAAATATATATTTCTCTGCATAATATAAACATAGGATTGACGTAGAAGCTCCACGCCAAGGTTGAGTCGTCACAAAGCACAATGAAAGTTAGCCAATTGACAGACCAGCGAAAGTATACCTAGCATGGAATGTTACGCGTGACAACAACAACCTTTAAGCAGGCAGGTACCGATTGTAAACAATTTCTGATTATATCTGGAACTTACCCAAATTCATCAAATATTGCAAATTTTCTAAACCAAAATCTTACATAGTACGTGTTTTAAATTGTTAAGACAGGCGTAAATTACCGATCTTTGAAACGAATTTTTTTACAACGTATATAAGACATCAAGCTTATATACATATAAACTATTCATCGTACACAAATGTTACGTTTACAATGGGCATGAATTATTGTGTTAAATTAAAAAAAAAAGTTAAAAAGAATTAGACTGTTGTTTCAGAATGTCGACCCTAACAATAGTCATGAATACCTATTATGGTTGTGTTAGTAACGTCATAGGTTTCTCCGCCATCTCATGAAAAAGTTACACATATTTTCTAAAATGCCGATAAATTGAAATGTTAGAGGGTTAAAAAGCTTATTTACTCATATTTCCTATATCTTTAATAAGTCTGTTATATAGCAATGGCAATGTTTTAACATATAAAACCGTTTAAATCACGTTATAACGCCTACGACTATAATATGTTCAGCTGAGGAAATGACATAATATAAAAAAAATACCAAAGATTCTCCAACTTAAACCGGTTAAGCAAGTGTTCATAATGTAGGTGTAACCGGACTAATTTAAGAAACACGTTTTGCAATAGAAATTAAGTCACTTTTGCAGTTCATCGGAACTCATTAGAATTTTATTTCTAGGTCAGTTTGAAATCAATAGTTTTCAAGGAATGTATTACATCATCTATTAAACTAAATACTTCCTTTAATTATAGTGTAATTTATCCCTTTTTATATGGAGAATAAAACCAAGAATTATAGTGACCATTAATAATCCTAACAAGTATAAGGGCAAAAGACAAAATGATTTAGAGATAATTATAGGTTGCATGTGCCTGACACATAATGTATTAACAGCAACATCTTAAATCTGCTTTTTGCACTATTGTTTAGGTTAAATTCTTTACTTGGTTGAACTATTGTAATTATCTGAAATTAAATCGAAAATCAGAGCTTTGCGGACTTGAAAAATATGGCGATCCTATAATAGGATATTCACGTCAAGCTTAATATAATACACATTTTGTTTAAAAATGTCTAAATAAAAAATTGAATGATTAATAATCACGTCATAACTAAACTTTTATATAAACAATACTATAATAATCAATATAAATTGTTATCAAATAGGCAAATGTAGATGATGAATGACTTGGCGGCTGTAAAGCAATTTATCATTGATTAGATTTGACCTAGGATCAATAGTTGTGACACTCAGGTATGGATCGAGTCATTACTGACATCATTGTAGATAAGATAACACGAGGGCAACCATATTGACATCTGATCACGTTATATATTGGCATAATAACATAGTTTTGCGATATTTTAATGTTTTATAAATCTATACTTATTATAAAACAAAGTCCAAAAAGCTGTCTGTCTGTATGTAATAGATTTTCTCAAAATCTACCGAACGGATTTTTGTACGGTTTTCATTAAAAGATAGTGCAATACTTTATACAATAGGTTTAAGTAAATAGTACATATCGGTATTATGTAAATTATGTTGAAGAGATCTGCAGTTGTTAAAAAACTTGCTTGCTGGGAACTTTAGTCGCGTGCGCTGCGTTAACCAGCAGAGATTCGTTAAAGTAATGTTCTAAAGAATTGTAGATCAATAAAAATACTACAAAAAAGTCGGCAATAGCATGTATCTAGCTCTTATGGTTAGCTCACAATAACTAGTTTTATGATTAAAATTTGAACTCTAGAAAAAAATATGACACGCTGATTTTCATGCGGGCGGAGCCGCTGGCACAGCTAGTTTTATTATAAAACAAAGTCCCCAAAAGCTGTCTGTAGGTAAACGATTTTCCCCAAAAAATATTGAAGGGATTTTTATACGGTTTTACTAAAAGATAGTGCAATTCTACCTAAATCCGGAAGAACATTACGGTTTTTGTAAATTGTGTTTAAGATGTCGCGCGGTTGTAAAAAAAACTCGTTTGATTAGAGCTTTACTCGTGTGACCCGCGTAAACCACCTAAAGTAATGTACTAAAGAATTATAAATCTCTTAAAATCTACAAAAAAAAGTCTGCGACAGCATGTGTCTACCTTTTACGATTACCTCACAATAACTACTTTTATGTACCAAAATTTCAATTCGGGACAAATTTTGTGACACACTGAATTCCACGCGGGCATAACTAGTCTCGGGCATCGGGCATAACTAGTCTATCATAATTATCTCAATATTGATATTGGAAACGTCGGATTTGTAAATGAAATGGAAATAAATGATCATAATTACTTGCCAATGTTTACAATTGATCGCTTGATTGATAATAAATGTACGCGAATTGCAAAAACTAATAGACCGATGTCACGGTCGGTCGATGCACGCGATTATAGCATGATATGGACCGTTTAAATTGATATATACGATAATATCGGTAAATAGGTATTCTTACTGTAGCTTCGCAACACATACATTTATAATAGCACTAGCTGACCCAGCAAACATTGTTTCTCCATGTAAATTACTAAATATTTGATTTGACTTTGACACATCTATACTTATTATAAAATAAAGTCCCAAAAAGCTGTCTGTCTGTATGTAATCGATTTTCTCAAAATCTACTTAACGGATTTTTGTACGGCTTTCACCAAAAGATAGTGCAATACTTCCGGATGGTTTTGGTAAATAGTACATATCGGTATTATGTAAATTATATTGAAGAGATCGCGCAGTTGTTAAGTAAATTGCATGCTGGGAGCTTTAGTCGCGTCCGCTGCGTAAACCAGCAGAGATACACTAAAGTAATGTACTAGAGAATTGTAGATCTATAAAAACACTACAAAAAGTCCGCGATAGCATGCCTCTATCTTTTATGGTTAACTCACAATAACTACTTTTATTCTTTCTAGAAAAAAAGCGAAGCCGCTGGCACAGCTAGTGGTTAATAAAAACACTTTCATAGATTGATAATAGATGGCGCCTTCTAATGTCATCTTATTCCTGTAAAATTAACAGGATTTCTATAGCCTATATGCTACCCCGGTGTATAAGGAATAAGTGTGCCAAATTACATCGATATTGATTCAGCGGATTCGCCGTTAAAGAGTTACAAACATCCATACTCAAAATATAAATAATTAGAAGTAGGATAGTATTTGTGAGAAAAAATATACATCGTTTTAATAAACAAAGCGATATTAATAATAGGCAAACTAGGAACAGAAATAAATTAATAATATCAAGGCTACGGGTTCAGAAAGCTCGTAGATAACTCAAAAAAACAATCAAAGAAACACTTATTCATAAGGCTTATTATATCGTTGAGGACTATCTGAATGAAAAATATGCTTCGATTTTAATTGCGAGTTGATTTGTGAACAAATACAATATTGAAATACTTATTTTTGACAAGAGTGACCGCCTAGTTTCTTGCTGGTTCTTCTCGGTTAGAGTCAGTCCGAACCAGTCGTAACGTCATTGTCATTTGACGATTGCAAAAGCAAATTCAAATAAAGATATTAAGTATTTGAATTGAATGTATCATTCAAAAATGAAATAATCTTTTTATAGCACGATTTGGGCGATAAAATCAGGAAATTGTTCAATCGGTGTCCGCTTATAACCTGTACAATCATATCACAATAGATCTAGACTAGTGGACTAGTCCGTTTCTCTGTCTCAAGTTACCGTTAAATTGCATTTTCTTCGTGATTTCCATGTCAGGTAGAGGCTCGGTTTTGACTTTCTTCCCTGCTTTCGGGGAGACGTACGCTTTGTAGAAGAATTGGGCGAATAGGATGAAATAGGAGAAGTACATGGCCATAGAGAGTTTGATGTTGATTTCGCTGATGCCGCAAGTGTGCGGCGGGGCGGTGGCCATGTAGTTGTGGGCCCAAATGTTGACGGCGAACCCGACGATCATCTGTGTTAGCTGGAGGGCTGTGATGGTCATAGCGAGAATCTTCGGTGGGTACTTTCCCATACTAACTAGCGCGTAGTAGGAGTACATTACACTGCAAAACGATAAACAGATCGTAAGTCAATATCTAATATATATAAATTAATGTTTTTCTGTATGTCATTTATAGACTTCGAAACGGTGGGACCGTAGCCTAGCGCTGAGACCGTGTGACTCTTTCAAGGGGAACACGAGTTCAAATCCGGGCAGGCACCAATGAGTTTTTTTTTATTAAAACTCATATGTCTAATTGATAACTTTAGTTTGTCACACGCTTTTCGGTGAAGGAAAACATTGTGAGGAAACCTGCATATCTCTAGAGTATTCTAGGGATATGTGTAACCTACTAATTCGCATTGGAGCAGCGTGGTAGGTCTTAGCTCCAATCCTTCTCTCCAAAAAACGGAGAGAGGAGGCCTTAGCCCAGTAGTGGGCATAGCAACAGGCTGTTACTTTACTTTACTTTATATGAAAGTTCTCACCTGTGTACACAATAGTTCATGACCACGAACCAGCGTGCCGACGACGTGTACTCGGTGAAGGAGAACCACGTGTACAAGAGTACGGTGATGTGGTGATACCAGTGGAGGAAGATCAGCGGCTTCTTGCGCAGCACTATGAAAACCGTGTCGCCCAGCTCGGGCAGCTTAGACAACACGAACATCCACGTCCAGAATCCGCATACTTTGTCTTGCTCTATGAAACTGGAAACGGAAAGGACAGACGAATTATACATCAAACATCTAGTAATACCCGCGACTTTTAAATATTTTAAAATACCCTCAAATACATAGTACACCAATACAATGTGTTTAAAAAAAACAGTACGCCTTCGACTACTTCTAGTAGTAGTGGGTATTTTTAATATAAATATAAATGTAATAAGAATCAGCCGTGTGGTATCCGGCTGAATAGAATAGACCACCCTCCTTTCTCACCGAGGTGTCGTCGTAAGAGGCGATTAAGGTAAATGCCGTGTGGTATCCGGCTGCATAGAATAGACCACCCTCATTTCTTACCGAGGTGTCGTAAGTGGCGACTAAGGTAAATGCCGAGTGGTATCCGGCTGCATAGAATATACCACCCTCATTTCTTACCGAGGTGTCGTAAGAGGCGACTAAGGTAAATGCCGTGTGGTATCCGGCTGCATAGAATAGACCACCCTCATTTTCACCGAGGTGTCGTAAGAGGCGACTAAGGTATGTGCCGTGTGGTATCCGGCAGAATAGAATAGACCACCCTCATTTCTTGCGACTAAGGTAAGTTGACGTCAGGAAGGCGGCCGGTCGTAAAATACGTAGCCAAATCATATGACAACATGATTGTAACATGTTGTGCCGACCCACTTGAGTGGGATAAGGGCAGGAGAATGATGATGATTACAACTCTGAAATTAACATTTTAGTCACATTTTTCATAAACTATGAAAGCCCATCGCAGCCAATACCCGGCGATAATGTGTCCTTTGTGCAGCTATAAAATAAGCGCGAGATACTAGATATAATGAATGCAACAGTGACTGTTATCAAATTTTTAAACTTCGTCTCTCTTTCACCTAAACAATTTCCTTTGTTCCCTTTTGTCAAAGCGGACGTCCTTGAAAGGCCTGCATTCATTCAGTTTAAACTTTTGCCTTTGCTCTACTTTTTTTTTAAATGGTATTGATCGAATCCAGAATATATGACGAGAGTGATAGAGCGACTTTGAATGTATCACACGGTTAGTATTAAAATGGCCTAATACAAAATTAGTCTTAATTAAGTAAGATACATTCCTTATGTCAATGCCATCTATCACGCTACGAACTAAAAAAAACAGTATTTTCTCAGTTTTCCAAGTTGTAGGATCTACACTACGCTTTATTGTAATTTGCCAAAAACTTTTTTGAATTAGGTCTTTTTAATAGTAAGCGTGTGATATATACATAAGACATTTTAATTAAATACACAAATTTCGCACAAAGAATCCGCTTAGCGATTCAACGGGAAACGCTGCCAGCATTCTTGGGACCATTCCACGTGGGCATGATCTGTATAGTAGAAGCGTGTAAGTAATTTAAGATAGATATACATAACTTGTACATTTTAATACTTAAAAATAATACTTAAATACTTAAATACACCCAGAATCGAAGAACCAACAAATTGTATATCGAGAAGGTTGGCCCTCGGCGGGAATCGAACCCACAACCCGAGCAGCTGACGGCAGGGTCACTACGACCTGCTCCAACGAGCCAGTCGATTAAATTGCATACTCGACTTAACCTACTTTTTAAATATGAAGAAAATAATTTCAGCGGTCAAAGAGATATACTTGTAAATATCAAGACCTTCGTTTCGTACAACACTATACTTAAAAAGCATAATGGCCCAGAACATTCACAAAAGCTTTTTATATTCGAAGCATTGTTGCGAGTGTAGCTTGAAAGTCGAACTTTCAAAAGTGCGACTAAAAAAGCCTCGCAATTTTCATTAATTCTGAATCACACAAACAATAAAAATTAAATTTCAAATGATTTTTATTCGTGCCTTTTCAAAACTATACAAAATTTAATTTTAGTTCACACTTTGTTTCGAACAGTTAGTACTATATATACTCGCGCATCACCAATTCACCTATGCGCCCTGTTAAAATTTTAATAGCAACACTGGGCGAGCAATTCGAGTAGAAGTATCGTCGAGGGTACAAAATAAAAAGAATAGAGTGCAGATACTCTTCTAGCGGGTTCAAGTCGGAAAACTTTGCCCTAAGGGTGTATCCTGTAATCCGAAATCACTAGTAAGACACTCGTACAAAAGTAATAATAAAATTATTTTGCTATAATCCGCAATAAATTATTTTGCTATAATCTAGGATTATAGCAAAATAATTTTATTATTACTTTTGTATTATGGATCTCCACAAAGTAACGCCTAATTCTATAAATTATTTAAGACACTCGTATTTAATGGTCATTCTGATAAACTTTTCTCATGGAAAATATAAAAAAAGCTTTAACATGTATTTCAAAAATCAATAAAATACTTATTTTCTTCACAAATTGTTATATAAATTTTATTCAGAATCTCGGACCGTCCTAGTAAGTTACTAGTATTTCCACTAGTAATTGTGACAGGAGGCCCGGTGTGGTTATTCCGTGCTTATACTGTGTGTTGTGTGTATTTGTGGGTGTGTGTCTCCTCTATGTGTGTGTGTGTTGTTTGTGTCCGGGTGCGTGTCCTCGTTTGTGTTTGTGTGTATGTAAATGTATGAATTAGCGCGCCTCTGAGTTTTTATATCAATGCTTATTTGTAAGTAGCATATTAGTTTACACGGTTTCATGCTTTGAAATGACGACTCCTTAACTAGATGTTGATAAGATTAAATTAATTGTTTCTATAACTATTTGTTAATGTACATTTGAAAAGCTTTAGGTTTTTCCATTTCACCGTACATTTATTTTAACATATAATTTTAATTTACCGAGGGGTTACTGCGCTGCGTTGCATGTCTGATGTCATTAACATTAGGTTAAAAACACTTGGTTTCCAGCCCTGCGTTATTCGAAACATGGCCGTATGGAATATCTATACTCAAATCAACTAAAATTTTTATATTAACATTAACAAAAAGTTAACTATGTAGATCGTACAACGAACTTCGTGCTGCATAAAAAATTCGAAAGTCGGTTTGTTTTTCTTTCATATCGTTATTATCCGAAAGTGATAACAGTGTATAAAAGATGAGGTGAGCTTGTAGGGCGAACTCTTTTTCAGTTTTTACAATTCATACTTCCATACTAATACTTTAAATTTAAAGCTCTGGTTGTCTATAACAATTTAACGACTAAAGCTGGGTACTGACCAACGTTACGAGGTGTTATATAACATGTTACGCAACGAGCATTCATGCAGTCAGCACGCAGTGTTACGGAGAAACGAGCGAGCAACGAGCGGCTCGTTGCTCGCTTTGAGTGCTCCACCCGGCTATCGGTTTTTTGGACCCTTTATGTGTTACGCGGTTCAGTCAGTACGTTGTAACAAGTCGGCATGAGCGCACGCGCTCACGCCGTTCCTCTCGCAACGTTGCCTTTTTATACTCTCTACGTAACTTCTTGAAACATGGAGTAGAACAAAGAAAAAACTCTGTATTTTATAGAAAAATACAGAGAAGAACCAGCGTTGTGGAACCCATCAAAGATCCCAACACAACATTGCTGTCGGACATCTTGATTGAGAGTGACGGGTGAATATGGAGCACAGAGTCGAAACGAACATGTCACGCCGACTTTAGAACACACCGTAACATGCTCGATGCGAACGTACATTACACCTCGTAACGTTAGTCAGTACCCAGCTTTGCACGCTAAACCAATAATAAACAAATTTGGCATTCTTAAAGCTTTTACAGGACAAGTCGCTATTCATTTGTGATCTTTCCATTGTTAGGGGAAGTTTTCTTGGGAAAAATATTCAAGTGGTGGGTTCCCGCGTCCTTCCACTCTTAGTCTTTAAGAGGTAATTTAATTCCTCACGGCTCCTGTAGCCGCTTCGCGCCTTAGATCGCTTCGAAATTGTCAGTTTAGTTAACCGCTACCCGATACTCGGCGTTGACTGTTTTACGGGTTTGGGTTAAGTCTTTCCCTGACTAACCCTCCTCCATATGCAACCGGGCTTGGGACAGGCAATGGCGGTCAAATCCACATCACTCTCGATAGCAGGATGTATGATGCCGTTTACGTTGTGAACAACAGATCCCGTTGGCGCAATTGGAAATATTAGTAAGGTTTCGCGGAAATATCCTTTTAATTGAATTTGAATTCAATAAATGCGTTATCCCTAATAGGGATGCGTCAGTTCCGGACAGTCACCTAGAGAGTTTTCTACGAATGCTTATGATATGTGCTTTATTCACATGCACTTCTCTGTGAATGAAACCCTGTACATCGCCAAAGAATACCTCGAATATATGTAAGCTGGAATCCACATTGGAGTGAAGTGGTGTGTCTGAAGGTCTAATACTCGTTCCAAAACGATAGAGGATATCGTTACTTAATAGTGGGATGGAATAACAGGCTATTAACTTATAGGCTAATAACTTAAAGGCTTATAACTTTACTTACAAACGAGAAGCAGACTTTACTTTATGTTTTTCATCATTTTCAAATGTCGTCATATTTTAAATCATTTATTTGAGCAAGTGACTGAAGACTCAGGTCTCCGAACAGTGCGTCTTGCCAGTGATGACCTACGGATCTGAAACGTGGTCGCTGACTATGGGTCTCATAAGACAGCTCAGAATCACTCAACGGGCGATGGAGCGAGCTATACCTGGTGTATCTCTACGCGATCAAACCAGGAATAAGGAGATCCGTAGAAGAACCAGAGTAACTGACATAGCTCATCGTGTTGCAAAGCTGAAGTGGCAATGAGCGGGGCACGTAGTACGCAGAACCGATGGGCGTTGGAGTCCTAAGGTTCTGGAATGGCGACCTCGCGCTGGAAAACGCAGCGTTGGTAGATCCCCAACGAGGTGGACTGAAGACCTCAAAAAGGTCGCGGGGAGCCGCTGGATCAAAGCAGCGGAAGATCGTGGAGATTGCTTAAGGAGATATGTCCAGCAGAGAACGTCCATCGGTTGAAAAATAAGAAGATTTGAGCGAAACGAATTTCACACTTGCACATTCGCCATGAATCACCCTGTACATTAATGATAATTAAAGAAAATCAGTTTAATAATTTTGAATTTATCGCAAACACACAATCAGATATGCCGGAGCGACTATCTTTATAACACGTAATTTATAGGGTTAGATATTACTCACAAAATAATATTACCTTTACAAAATATCATTCTGTTATAATCCGTGATTGTAATAATTAATAAATAACTAATCGCCTATTATAGCAAAATATGCTATACTTCCATAAATAAAGAAATAAAAAAAACTAAAATAAAAAAAAATGTATGTAGTTAGGTGATTCTTATAACAGTCAAAGGATTTAGGTGTAAGGAAGGCATAGTTGTAAGATGTGTGATGTGACAAAACGGGATTTTTAACGAAATAAGTATATAAGGGGAAGTCTGAAAGTTGCGCCTATTATAAAAAAAGACGAAAAGTGAAAGATTAAGATGGTATGGACATGTAATGAGGAAGGATGAAAATCATGTGACCAAAAGAGCGTTAAATATGAATGTGGATAAATATGACTAGAGGGAGACATAAAAGGAGATGATAGGATTGTGTGATGACATGTATATAAAAAGAGAGGCGCCAGAGAAGACGAATAATATGACAGGATGGAAGAGAAAAACATGTTGTGCCGACCACACTTAGAGTGGGATAGAACAGGGGAATGATGTTAGGAGGATTAGTAAACTAAAATTTAAAAATAACTCGTTGTAACATGTATAATTTCACGCGGAATTACGTCAAGCAAAAACGTTCGACTGACCGACAGACGATAGAAAGTTGTTGCGTAACAACGTACCAAAACGTCCGCGGACGCCATGGCGCGTGAGATACGTTAATTAACCTACTGATGGCAGTGGTCAAAATACATACCTACTTGTACCGCTTGATATATAATAGACGTAATAGTGCACGTTTGTGAGTTAAAAATGATATTCTAATAATAATAAGAGGGCTCTATACGTTATTGTATTGCAATATTTCAAACTGTCACTTTCCTATCGCCCTGGCAGGTAAGAATATGTAAAAGTAAAGTCGGACTAACTCGATAAAATTAGTCGTGAGTATAGCTGGTGTCTACACATTAACATTAATTATAATTGTTCCGAAGAATAGATGGATATATTGTTGACTTAAAACTTCAATCAGATAAAGATTCAGATATAAATTCCCAAATCATCCAATATCTAGTATCATTTCGCAACGGAGACGAAAACAATTTGGTTCAGTCCAAAAATAGTAACATTGAAAAATACACATTCATCCGAATCCGTCAGTCGACTTTGACCGTGAACGGCTCTGAATAGCAAATAGAGGTCGATCGATAAGGTTTCGATAGTCTGACTCCGATACGTTACTGTAGGATTTAGGACATCCCGTATTTGGGTTTATTAGTTAGACAACGAGCACAAACTAATTCTAAACATAAAATTAATGTTTTTCCATAAGAATGTCCTTTATAGACTCCGATTTTAATGAAGTTTTCAGAAAATCTTTAGAATGACCCAACGGATAAACCTATACGGTATTCGAAACCAGACTGAGCCACAGCAAAGCATTGCAAGTGCTTGTGTATTGGGGTGGCAGTGGTGGAGGTTTGTGCATGTGTTTTTACGAATCCTGCATGTAACGGGTATGAAAAAACGGATAGTCCACTATACATTTAGCACTATATATATTTTCTATTTACTGTATCGCGGATTATAGCAAAAAAATATTATTTTTACTTTTGTATGTTGTACAGGGTCTAACAGAAGCTATATCCGCTCATTCTTATCATCTAAGTAATCCTCAACAGTATGTTAGGCTTTCTGTATCAGCCTGCCTTTAACTTAAACTGCTGCTGTTTTTTTAAACTGCTGTAATGACAAAGATATTTTTTAATTGGGTCATTTTAATACAAAGCGTGTGAGATATTTAATCGTGTACAAGGCAATGTAAAGAACCAGTAAAACAAGTATAACTTAAGAGAAGATCGAAACGTTCGAAGGTCTGACCGTGGCTATAAGGGTTGTAAATATTTGAACAGCGCTGTTAAACTAACAAGTATTGTATTTGCTTGAATATAAGCTAGAACGAAGTAAATATTCCTACTAAATGAAGTTTGAAGTAGTAATTTTGAGCAAACAAAAACTTAGCAATTGTTTGTTTTCTATGGAATATCATTATACATTTAACCTATGAACAAACAGTAGTATTAGAAAAAACTAACCACAATAATACGATAATGTAACAGCGAAATTATTTACTCTGAAAAAAGATAAAAATCAAAATTCTTATTAATTTCAGTACGTTCCTTATTAGGGAGGTATATTAACACATACTGAAATATTTTGATACCGCCGTATACTGTCCGGCTAAGTAGAATAGACCTCTCTCATTTTTTACTGAGGTGTCATAAAAGGCGACTAAGGAAAGTCGACCCGCCGTGTGGTATCTAGCTGAGTAGAATAGACCACCCTCGTTTCTTACCGAGGTGTCGTAAAAGGCGACTAAGGTAAGTTGACCCACCATGTGGTATCCGGTTGAGGGGATAAGTGGGATCGGCACAACATGTTATAAATATGTTGCCACATTATTCGGCTATGTATTTTACGACCCCTCGGTAAGAAAGAGAGTTGTCTATTCTACTCAACCGGATACCACACGGTGGGTCAACTTACCTTAGTCGCCTTTTACACCTCGGTAAGAAATGAGGGTCATTTATTCTATTCAGCCGGTTACCACACGTCAATTTCTTAGAATATACATCGGAATTATTTATTAACTCTCTGTCGTCGTTAGTTAAGGTACATATAACAGCGACTTTTATATTGAACTACATTTGGACGCTATTGCGTATTCTGTTTGTTCAGCAAATTCTATACTGAATGAATATCCTGTAGATGATCGTGTTTAATTATAAATCACGATTTCAATTTAACAGCGATTTGTAAATTCAAAAAAAAATGTACGGACAATAGTTTTCTTTTAAATACATATATCCTTTGAGGTTAAAAAACTTATGATCAGTATGTTTTTAACCTTGATAGTGATAAAAAACTATATTATAATCGATTAACGAATGATAGTAATTATTGATTGACGTCATCTATCCAGTTAAGTTAACCAGTCAACATTTACGAGTGACGTACAGAAATTCTACATTTAAATTTCCATTGTGGTAATTTTCCACAAATATTGCTTTGCATTTATAGTAAACTGTGGTAGTCCAACGTTGTGAGCTTGTGACTCTTTCGAAGGGACCACGGGTTCAAAATCTGGGCTGGCACTTATGAGTTTTTCTTTTACACGCTTTTCGGCGAAGTATACTCGTAATAAGCTTGAAATAGAACCTTTATCTGATCGTTAATGAGTATGCCATTTTTATGTTTAATGCTTTTAAGTTGCAATTATAATCTTTAAAATGTTCGGAGGCAAAGTAATGGTGGGGGTTTTACTAATCAGTATATAAGTATGTATATTAGGATGATGCGTCGCTTTGCGATTTTGTCGTGGAGTTTATCTCCTGATGATGCTTCGGTTGCGGGGCGAAACGACATTTGATTTTGTGTTAGCGAATGTGCAACGCTTGTGTATTGTGGTGGTGGAAGCAGAGTAGCATGCGTTTTTACTATTACTACATGTATCAGGTATGAAACGGATAGTACACTTCATATTTATCGTTATATTTGTTATTTCCTTTAAAGCGAATAAAAAATGTCATTATCACTTTGTATCAAATGTCTTATTTGTGTTCTACGTTTAGGCTAAGCGTTCTAGGAATTTACATGATTAGCGAGTTAATTTTTTTTATTGCTGATCTCATATCGGATGATTTATGACTATACTAGTTATTACCCGCGGTTTCATCCTCATCGTAAGTGCTTTGTAACAACTAAGGAAAGTGGGTGTATAAAAAGTGACTAAGAACTGGCATGATTTGGGTATGAATACCGCTCTTAGTATTATTTTACTGACTTCCGTTCCATTTTTATAGCGAGACCTTAATCTCGCGTCTTTCTTTAAAGGAAGAAGGTGGAACCACTGTGCTGCTGTAATTTCCGGTGGAGTCTTAGGTCCGATTACCAGCAAAGCGGAGTGGAGAGGAGATGCGTTTTGAACACCAATCAGATGTCATAATTTCCACATCTCCTCTCCGCTTAGCTTAAATGACGATATCTGATTGGTATTGAAAACGCATCTTCGTTCCCCTTCGCTTTGGTACCGGATTGCCTTATAAACGCTAAAGTGTTCAGTGAATTCAGCCAGTATTCGTAAGTAAAACGATGTTTGATGATGTTTGTTATTCATAATACTTTTATAACTAATAATTATATATAAGTAACGATTATTATTTATTAGTCCGCCGTGTGGTATCCAGTTGAGTAGAATAGACCATCCTCATTACTTTACCGTAAAAGACGACTAAGATAAGTTGACATCAGGCAGGCGGCCGGTCGTAGAATACGTAGCCAAGTCATGTAACAACACGTTTGTAACATGTGCCAACCCCATTTAGAGTGTAATAAGGGCTTGAGAATGATGATGAATAACACAATGCATTTTTCTTTTAATGCCCATTAACTACGTATTCGCCGCGGGGGGTTAGTAAAATATAAAATAACCCATGTCACTTTTCAATATAAATATCTGCATAATAAAATTCCCAAGGAATAACTACGTTCATATGTTAAAGAAAGACAGACCGAGTTTCTTTTATAAGTATGGGTATAAAAGAAGCGGGTACACGTGTAAGTACGCCGCAAACCAAAGTTATCGGAACGATATTTTAGCGTCGATTTGTTTGTGCGAAATTCGCATGATTTATTACGGATATATCGCCTTGTTGCCAAAAGTAACGAGCATTCATAACCAGCAGGCAAAAAATATTGACTTTATTTGTAATCGCTTATAACAAATGTAATTCTTCCCACAACCGTCAATACGGAATCACATCATTGTTTGTGTAAGTGATCGATGTAGAATATACTAGCTTTTAAACGCAACTTCGTTCGCGTGGACTGCAGTCTTATTATATGAGTAAACCCTTATACTTATATTAATTATGGTTAAAGTAGGTTACCTTAAAAGCTAGACATATGCTGTCGTGGACTTTTATTTGCAACTTTTAGAGGGCAACAATTTTGTAGTACATGATTTTTCAATAACTTTTACCGTTTACTTAGCGCACGCAAGGAAAGCTTTAAATAATGCCGTTTTCGCAATATTTTTTACCGCTGCTCCTCTCCTATTCATCTTAGCGTGATGTTATATGGTCTATATAGCCTTCCTCGATATATAGACTATCTTACATTCAAATAATTTTTCAAATCGGACTGAGACTAGCGCGTTCAAACAAACCAAAAACACAAACAAACAAACTCATCAACTTTATATATTAGTATAGATGAAAAATGGTGGAAGTCCATCAGTTTTGAAGTCAGTTAAAAACGTGAACTACGATATTTCAATATGAAAACATTTATAATATATATAATATATTATTTAATATATTATATAGCATTTATGATATAAGTATGAATTGCTAGATATTTAAACCAATTTAATTTTTGTACATAAGAATATACATAATTGTAAAAAGAATGGCGATGTATATAATAGACAAAGTAGGAACTGACATGAGCTTCCTGCTTTTGTTCCTGCTTTGAGCCTTGCAAAAGTACGTAAGTCGTTTGTGGGTATGGGCATAAGATTCTATAATAAAATTCCGCAACCAATTTTAGCTTTGCCATTACAGCAGTTAAAAAGAGGCTGATACAGAAAGCCTACTATACTATTGAGGATTACTTAGATGATAAGAATGCGTGGATATAGCTACTCTACGACCCGGTACAAGACGAGAATAACTACATGTAACTAGTAATAAGAATTATGTTTTGCAAAGAGCAACTTCCGAGTTTCTTGCTCGCTTTTCTCGGTAGGCATAGCTTTCCGAACCAGCAGTAGAGTTGACGATTCAAAAGCATATGTTTACAAGTTTACTTGAAAGAGTATTTTAAATTTGAATTTTCAACATTTTATAAGTATATGCAATCTCCGTCTACTTAAGTCTAACAAACAACGCCGAATCTTCAATCAATAGGCAACTAAGTGGGCACTTCTACCCACTCTTTCTCACTGCGAGGGTCAAGACTAAGTCGTGCCTCTGCACGACACGAGCTGACAAGCGAAATTCATTTTATATAAATTGGCTTTTGTCCAAATTTTATGGAAAACAATAGAAAAATAAAATAGTCGTAGTGTTGTCAGTCGATTAAATCTCAGCATCTTAAGATTAAGAACCATAAGTGTAAAATAAATACCTAAGACTGCGCGCCTTATTGAGTATTTTTTATAAATCATCATTCTCCTGCCCTTATCCCACTCTAAAGGGGTCGGCACAACATGTTACAAACATGTTGTTACATGATTTGACTACGTATTTTACCGGCCGCCTGCTTGACGTCAACTTACCTTAGTCGCCTTTTACGACACATCGGTAAGAAATGAGGGTGGTCTATTCTATGCAGCCCGATACCACACGGCGAATTGAATAATTTTTATAAACGACAAATTTTATTTTTTCATCTGCTTTTTCAAGTAACTTAAGTGGTATAGCTTAGGTAGTCTTTAGGTAGTTTTGTCCATCCTGCACTCGTTACATAAATTGAGAAATAAATCAATTAATCATTTATGGATTAATTATAAATAAGAATTTTATGATTTCAATAAGTAAAGTAACGGCCTGTTACTATCGCAGTGCTGGGTATAGGCCTCCTCTCTCCGTTATTGAAGACAAAGATTGGAGCTAAGACCTACTACGCTGTTCCGATGGGGATTGTTAATAATAATAATAATCATTTATTTGCCAGAATATGAGTATAAACCATGAAAATTGGTCCAGCAGATCTCGAGTTACAAGTGTTGTAACAAACCCGTCTGTTGTTGTTGTTGTCCGTTGTTTTATATATATAGAATAATTACTATTACCACTATATGACATCTTGTCATATACTGATTATAATTATCAGTAATAAATTTAATATAATTCGTTATTTAAATAATCATTAACATTATATGTTCTGGTAATTTATTATAGATAGTTATTGCCATACAAAATTAGTAAAGTAGTAGTAAGTAGAATTGTCTCGATCGTTTCCTACACCAAATAGCCTGTGATAAATCGCAATCATCGATTAGAAAGATATAATAAGAATTAATAGAAAAATTCATTGGTGTCTGCCCGGAGCTTTAGACCATGCTTGTCTCTAGAGAGCAGTACGGTCTTATCACTTGGCTATCACAGTTTATGATTTTATTGGTTCGGGCTAATATTATTACTAAACTGATGTTAAATAAAACGAAATGTATATAATGGGCATTGCCTAATGCTGTAGATGTAGAAATAGGCTTTTGTTGAATATTATCATTCTCCTGCCCTTATCCCACTCTAAGTGGGGTCGGCACAACATGTTACAAACATGTTGTCATATGACTTAGCTACGTATTTTACGACCGGCCGCCTGCCTGACGTCAACTTACTTTAGTCGTATTTTATGACCCCTCGGTAAGAAAGAGGTTAGTCTATTCTGCTTAACCGGATTCCACACGGTTGGTCAACTTACCTTAGTCGCGTTTTACAACATCTCGGTAAGAAATGAGGGTGGTCTATTCTACTCAGCCGGATACCACACGGCGGGTCGACTTACCTTAGTCGCCTTTTAAGACACTTCGGTAAGAAACGACGGTGGTCTATTCTACTCAGCCGGATACCACACGGCGGGTCGACTTGCCTTAGTCGCCTTTTACGACACCTCGGTAAGAAATGAGGGTGGTCTATTCTACTCAGCCGGATAAAACATGGCGGGTCGACTTACCTTAGTCGCCTTTTACGACACCTCGGTAAGAAATGAGGGTGGTCTATTCTACTCAGGCGGATACCACACGGCGGGTCGACTTACCTTAGTCGCCTTTTACGACATCTCGGTAAGAAATGAGGGTGGTCTATTCTAATGAGCCGGATACCACACGGCGGGTCGACTTGCCTTAGTCGCCTTTTACGATACCTCGGTAAGAAATGAGGGTGGTCTATTCTACTCAGCCGGATACCTCACGGCGGGTCGACTTACCTTAGTCGCCTTTTACGACATCTCGGTAAGAAATGAGGGTGGTCTATTCTAATGAGCCGGATACCACACGGCGGGTCGACTTACCATAGTCGCCTTTTACGACACCTCGGTAAGAAATGAGGGTGGTCTATTCTACTCAGCCGGATACCACGCGGCGGGTCGACTTACCTTAGTCGCCTTTTACGACACCTCGGTAAGAAATGAGGATGGTCTATTCTAATGAGCCGGATACCACACGGCGGGTCGACTTACCTTAGTCGCCTTTTAAGACACTTCGGTAAGAAACGAGGGTGGTCTATTCTACTCAGCCGGATACCACACGGCGGGTCGACTTGCCTTAGTCGCCTTTTACGACACCTCGGTAAGAAATGAGGGTGGTCTATTCTACTCAGCCGGCTAAAACATGGCGGGTCGACTTACCTTAGTCGCCTTTTACGACACCTCGGTAAGAAATGAGGGTGGTCTATTCTACTCAGGCGGATACCACACGGCGGGTCGACTTACCTTAGTCGCCTTTTACGACATCTCGGTAAGAAATGAGGGTGGTCTATTCTAATGAGCCGGATACCACACGGCGGGTCGACTTGCCTTAGTCGCCTTTTACGATACCTCGGTAAGAAATGAGGGTGGTCTATTCTACTCAGCCGGATACCACACGGCGGGTCGACTTACCTTAGTCGCCTTTTACGACACCTCGGTAAGAAATGAGGGTGGTCTATTCTAATGAGCCGGATACCACACGGCGGGTCGACTTACCATAGTCGCCTTTTACGACACCTCGGTAAGAAATGAGGGTGGTCTATTCTACTCAGCCGGATACCACACGGCGGGTCGACTTACCATAGTCGCCTTTTACGACACCTCGGTAAGAAATGAGGGTGGTCTATTCTACTCAGGCGGATACCACACGGCGGGTCGACTTACCTTAGTCGCCTTTTACGACACCTCGGTAAGAAATGAGGGTGGTCTATTCTAATCAGCCGGATACCACACGGCATGCTTTTGTTGAATATCGTATCACAAAAAAAATAAATTGTTAAATGTCAAAATATCCAGTTACTTCCTAAACGTTTCCGCAAAAGATGTTTCGTTCATGGTACAATTATGTAAATGTGAATTCAAAGCAGATCAAGGTTTCGCGAGAATATTTCATTAGCACTAATAGCTTTGGATAATGTTGTGTATGTAACAGATTACTATTGAATTTTCACTTACTGATGCAAGATATGTATCAATGGGAATTAATATCATTAAAAAAAACAACCGGTTGCTCTGAGTGCCCGGAGAAGTAAAAACTTGAATATAAACGATGTGAATTCTTAATACAAAAGTAATAATAAAATTATTTTGCTGTAATCCGCGATACAGTAAATAGAAAATATATATAGTGCTAAATGTATAGTGGACTATCCGTTTTTGATACCCGTTACATGCAGGATCCGTAAAAACACCTCCACCACTGCCGTCACAATACACAAGCACTACACACGTTCACTATCATAAACTCAACAACGGTCCCTCCCCCTGCCCCAGCCGCTCACGAGTCGCGTAAAGAGCTCATGAATAAGAGCCCCGTATGGGCTTGAAACTAGTCATCTCAACCGATAAAATAAGACGTGAGTATAGCCGGTCTCTCAACATTAATAATGAATACCACTCACGATAGTTTAAATTCTAAAATTGCTTTAATTATCAGTATAAAAGTACCTTTACTTACAAGGTACAGTACAATTTATTGCTATCGTATACAAATATGACAATCTATTTTGCGCAAATACCTTGTGCCGCCTTATGAAAACAGCAGGCGCAGGCATACATTTTCGCATACGGTGAAAAGAGGGTACTTCCTCTCCTACGCCGCGCCGACTTACTACCTACTAGAGAATTGTAGATCTATAAAAATACTACAAAGAAATCCGCGATAGTATGTTTCTATCTCCTATGGTTAACTCACATTTTTATGTTAAAAATTTGAATTCTAGAAAAAAATTGTGACACGCTGATTTCCACGCGGGCGAAGCCGCCGGCACAGCTACTTACAATATATAGAGATAATTATATAGTATAGTATTATTATATAGTATATTTATATAGACTATATATTATATATATAGATAATTATAATACATTAGAAGTAATACAGAATTAGAAGTATACATTAAAAATCCACTTTTTCTTTCGGGAACGGAGAAAATACACTTATGATTACATTACGATTTTTCTCGTGGAGCCTATCCTCCTGATGATGCTTCGGTTTCCGGCCGAAACGATCGTCGAGATTGTGGTGGTGGTTGTGTATGCTGCTTGTGTGCACTGTTGCTGGTGGAGGCGCCTTGGGGTGCGTGTGGTGGTTTGTCCTGCATGTATAAGGTGCGTAGATTTTGCCTGCTTCATACACATTAGCTTTGCATGCATTCGCTTAACCCGTGCGGATTATAGCAAGGTAGTTAGTTCTGTTATATTGCTTGTAATATGGAACTCCGCAAAGTAACGCCTGTTTCTATAAATCATAAACTTATGGCATTATTGAAAGTGCTTAAACGCTGCAGTTGACGCGAATAAAGTCGCGGATATTGCTAGTCTTCAATTAAAATGTCTTTAGCTATAAGTGTCTATAGTTATATTGAGATTTCATACAAAAACAGTGGCCGATGATTATTTCCAGCATGCGGACGTAATTATGCGACTTGTTTACCGGTTTCTCGGATGTTTCGGCGGAGGAACATATAATTTATCCGCTATAGGTAGCATCAGGTCCATTAAACAACTCAGGGCGACCAACTGGCAAGTTATCATTTTAATACATGTCATCATTATAGATTGGGGTCAATGCCGGCCGAACTCTAGAATTATCGATATAAATGAATCATTTTTCATCTCAAAGTGACTTGTAAGTACTGTATGTCGATACGTACTTTAAGTAAAAAAAAAGTAACGGCCTGTTATTGTGCCCACTGCTGGGCTAAGGCCTCCTCCTCTCTCCGTTTTTGGAAAGAAAGATTGGAGCCAAGACCTACCACGCTGCTCCAATGCGGATTGGTAGGTTACACTTATCCCTAGAATTCTCTAGAGATATGCAGGTTTCCTCACGATGTTTTCCTTCACCGAAAATCGTGTTATAAATTGCAATTATCAATTAGACACATAAGTTTTAATAGAAAAACTCATTGGTGCCTGCCAGGGGTTTGAATATATGTCGTCTCTAGAGAGTCGCACGGTCTCACCGCTAGGCTATCACAGCTTATGTAGTACTTTAAGTATAAATGCGAAAATCTGTCTGTCGGTCTATTTGTTACGCTTATCGGCTAACAAAAAAATTTACCTATGTACGCGCGGAACCCCCTCCCCCCGCATACTCAAAGACCATTACTGAAAGCAAACTTAAATAAGATATCGTAATAGTTTTTTTTAGATAAAGGTTAAGTTTCTAAAAAACAAAACTAAATTGTATTATTAAAAAAAAAACCTGTAATTTTTTTTCTTTTATTTTTATTCTGGAAAAAAATAAAGAACAAATATTGTTTATTGACCGTGACAAATATTGACCATAGCCTATGCATATATTAAACGACGCGAAGTTTCAAAACAATGACATAACTAAGATACCCCCGTGACGCTGTGACAAACGTGCTCAGTTATTAATTAAGGTACCGAGTTCAATTCTGGGAAAGAGATCAATATAAACTTTCCAAATTGACATCATTACCGTTTTGTTGTTGATTATTCCCGTGAAGATGACACTCATATACATCCAGCAGACAGCCGCTTTTAGAGGCAGTTTTAAATATTTAGCAAGTAAATTCTGGAATAACCTTCCACCGCCAATACGTAATTTACAATCAATACACTCTTTCCGTGTAAAATATAAGACGTTTTTGCGGGTAACAGAAGGGAGTGTAAATACATACTATATTACTTTCTTAAAATACTAATCGTTATTATTTTTAATATGTATATACAATATATTATTTTTATCGAGTATTATTATAATTATAAGCTGCATTACACATATTTCCTTATAATGTTATATAACTTTACCTTATAGTGCCACGCTAATCTGTAATATTTTTAAAGTCACATGTATATATGTTCTATTATTTTATTTTATTTTTTTTATATTCTCTGATTCTATATATATATTGTTAATTTATTTTATTATTTCTTATGTTGTTACTGACGTCGGGACGTATTAGTATTAGTTTTCGGTTGCTACTGAAAATCAGTGTTGGGCTTCCCAGCTCAACAATCGCTGAGTAGCTACCATTTTATACCATTGCACTGCTATTATCCGTATTTTTGAACTTTTTGCTGTTGTATAAGTATTAGTTAGTAATAGAAGTGCAATTATATAAATAAAGATATTCTTATTGTTATATACTTATTTACTAGTATGCTCCGTATTTTGAAAGAAGGTTCGGATTGGTTCACATACCCTCAGAATTATCTACAGATATGCAGCTTTCCGTGCAATTTATGTTCATCGAAAAGCGTTTGATAAATTGCAATAACAGATTTAACATATAAGTTTTAACAGAAAAACTAATTGGTACCGGCCCGGGGTTTGAACCCGTGACCCCCTGGAATGAGTCGCACGGTCTCACCGTTGGGCTACCACGGCTTTTAAAGATTTTTAAAATCAGAGATTAATAGCACTCTATATTTATATGCCACCAAGAGTCACGCAATCCAAGATCATTACCACTTGCTTATTAACCTTTTTGACGTTGAATTATTATTCTGTCTTAAAAGGTTAATTAACTATTGTTTTATTGAACTGTAACTAACTACATTATAAGTGTTATTTTTTTATTTCAAAGCGCTCATGAACTTGAACTCTATTGTAAGGAAATTTGGATAAAATTGTTATTTTGTTTCTATACGGCAGCTCCATATTGCCGTGTGGTTTCCGGTTGAGTAGATTAGACCACACTCATTTCTTACCGATGTGTCGTCTGAGGCGACTAAGGTAAATCGACCCGCGGTGTGGTATCCGGCTGAGTAGAATAGACCACCCTCTTCTTACCGAGGGGTCGTAAAATACAACTAAGGTAAGTTGACGTCAGGCAGGCGGCAAGTCGTATAATACATAGCCAAATCATGTGACAGCATGTTTGTAACATGTCGTGCCGACCCCACTTAGGGTGGGATAAGGACAGGAGGATCAACTTACCTTAGTCGCCTTTTACGAAACCTCGTTAAGAAATGCGCGTGGTCTATTTTACCGGATATATTTTGCGACAATGGTTTAAAAGTGCGGATTACAGCAAAATAAACTCTTTCATTACTTTTTATTGAGTTACTATGTTAAAAATTTAGCGCTTCAAATTTGAATGCTAATAAAAAAATTGACTGACGCGCGTCCATACTACACGAGGTGTATCGGAAATGATAGTGGGAAGGGGAATTGGCGATATTATTACAATAGTCATAAAGTCCATTATCGCGTAATGTCTGTATTTAATAATATGTTGTGCATATTATATTACGTAGTGAACTTTCGCCGTAACACGCATAGAATTAAATAATAGATACAGAGGTACGCTTAATATACGTGATTCGAGACATCGATAGACTGGAGACATTCAATAATACATGACGCGTTAGAGATGTCGCTTGCAAATATTATACGAATATGATCGAACAGGTTCAAAAAGAGTTCAAAGTTACTATAATAAATATAATTAAAAGAACTAAAATACAAACGCTCTGTGCCATCTTTCTTTACATATATGGAACACCTCGTCTTTTTTTACTATAATACTAAATATTTAAGTCGCTTTACCGACACTTCGGTAAGAAATCAGAGTGGTCTATTCTACTCAGCCGGATACCACACGGTATAATTTCTTTAAAAATAGCAAACCAATAAAAGTAAAGTAGCAGCTTGTTACAATCCCGCTGCTGGGAATAGGCCTCCTCTCTCCGTTTCTGGAGAGAAGGGTTGGAGCTAAGACCTACCACGCTGTTCCAATGCGGATTGATAGGTTACAAATATCCCCAGAGTTCTCTAGAGATATGCAAGTTTCCTCACGATGTTTTCCTTCACCGAAAAGCGTGTGATAAATTGCAATTATCAATAAGACACATGAGTTTTAATAGAAAAACTCATTGGTACCTGCCCGGGTTTGAACTCGTGTTCCCTTCGAAAGAGTCGTACGATCACACCGCTGAGCTATCACAGTTTAACAAAACTATACTTAATTGTAAATAAAGAACGCTTAAGTTGTTTTTTTTGTCTCAAATCACCTCCTGCCTGTAGGCGTGATATAATTGTGCAAATTTGTGGTTTAGTATTGCGTCATACTAAAAGATCAAAAACCAATTTATACCATTGACAGCTCTCGATTCTCCGTTTTGTAAAATTGGATCGATTCCAAACCAACTTTTTATGCATAGCTATATTTTTACTGGCATACACAAAAATTGGATATATTCAAGGTAATCTTGCAGCAAGATCGACTTTACTATAGATTTGTTATACCGTCAAATTCAAATTCAAATTCAAAATATTATTTATTCAAGTAAACTTGTAAACAAGTGCTTTTGAATCGTCAACTTTACTGCTGGTTCGGAAAGCTGTTTCTACCGAGAAGAACCAGCAAGAAACTCGACGGTTGCTTTTTTTAATATATAAATCTTAGAACTAGTTACATTTATTTATTACTGTCTTGTACAGGGTAGAAGTGCACCTATATCCACACATCCTTATCATCTAAATAATCTTTAAAAGTAAGTAAGTAGCAGTAAGCTTTCTGTATCAGCCTCTTTTTGACAGTGTTTTTGAACTGCTGTAATGGCATGGCATGACCGTCTATGGGAAATAACCTTTTAATATGCATTTAAATATACGTATGCGCATTTTTTTTGTCTATGATTTTAGACATGATAATATGGATGACTAAGATTAATAATGTCAACCAAAAGGCTATTTTGTACACCAAGTTATATTAACCCTCGATAGGCACTTGAGAGGCCGTTTTACTAAATATTTTTCAAAAACTCTAAAGATTTACATCCAGATTGATACGTTTTAAATTTATTTCATTTGTAAATCTGAATCATTTGTAAGTTCTTTAATGGTAGCTACCAGAATTTTCCAAAACGCCTTTTATTATAGCATTCTGCAGTGTGGTATCCGGCCGAGCAGAATAGACCACCCTCATTTCTTACCGAGGTGTCATAAAAGGCGACTAAGGTAAGTTAACCCACCGTGTGGTATCCGGTTGAGTAGAATAGACTACCCTTTTTCTTACCGAGGGGTCGTAAAACACAACTGAGGTAAGTTGTCGTCAGGCAGGCGGCCGGTCGTAAAATACGTAGCCAAATCATGTGACATGTTTGTAGCATGTTGTGCTGATCCCACTTAGAGATCCCTCCTGGGATAAGGGCAGGAGGATGATGATTTACAGTATAGCATTAACACTACACCATGTCAATGGTAATGTACTTGACTGCAGCCGTTAAATATATTACTTGAAATCCGGCCCTACGGACTGACAAGTGCTTTGAAACCCTCGTTAAGAAATTATCTTCTGGTGTAAAATAGGTACTCACCTAGGCACACAAATGGAGTGGTAGATACCGTAGTGTCGCAGGACGTGGAGAAATTCAGGAAGAGTCCGGCACGCGCCCATGATGCTAAAAGCTGCGAGCGCGCTGTTCCATACAATCAGCGTTCGCCGCAACTCGAATCTATCGACAAACAAAACACAATTTCAAATTTCAAATATTCTTTACTAGTTGTACCCGCAGCTTCGTTTACGCTAACTTAAGCGTTAGAGCTTGAATTTGAAATGTCGCGCTCCATTACTTAACTAGTAGATAAATGTGTGAGTGCTAATGCTTATAATGACATTTTGTCTCTGTGAGAGCTATCAACTATTGCGTGATTTATGATCTGTTTGCGAACGTCGTGGTCGACTAGTCGCGTGATAAATCTGGTTACGCTCTCCATATGAATTAGCGCTGGCCTATGCTATGAAGTCCATTGTGACTTAGCAAGTATCCTGTCCTTGCCAACTGATTGCTGAACTGAACTGATGACTGCTGGTTCTTCGCGGTAGGAGCAAACTTCCTAATTAGTGTAGTTTCATTAAAAACATTTGAAGATTCAAAAGTACTGAAACAGTCCACTTGAATAAAGAATATTTTGAATTTGTATTTGAGTGACGACTACAATTGAATTTTTATGTGTTTTTCATACATATTTTATATTCGCTTAAGTGGGTAAATAAGAGAGTGGGGCGCATAATTTTAGCTAAGACATTAAAAATTAAGTTGTTAATATTATAAAGATTGTATATAAAGTTTTCAAAAGAAAATAAAAAAAGCATTATTATTATTAGTAAGACGAGCTCTATCTTGCTCTTAAAGCTTATATAAGCTTTAATTGTTATAAATTTGATTAATATTTATTAGTCAGATTAAAAATGATAATGCGACAGACGGAGTCTTTAGCATTTATAATATTAGTATGAATTAAAAAAAGTATTATCTTGTTTCCTTTTTTTCTTTTTTTTTTTGTTTTACGCATAATAATTTTATGTTTATCTTTATAGTATTTTGCATTATTAAACAGATTGCAGGTTTTTTTTTTTCAATCATTTACTATGCCATAATTACCTACAATTATAGATGCGTTTGTACTTGTATAATTGAAAATATATATGTATATATATTATTTATAAATATTATTATTGGCATTGCTAATAAATTACTATTTGTTAATAATTAAAATAAAAATATATGGGACAATTAGATAGACGGGGTCATCCGTTTCCAAAGTAACTTAATACTTACTTATGTTATGTTAATATATAAATATTGTTATATTTATTTATTAATGTCGTAATATATTTAAGTTATGTACGCGTCCCAATTGCATACCGTGGTAGCCTATAATGAAGAATACATTTAATTAAATAGCTTGTAGAGTATTTTATTATTTATTCTAATAAGTCTTGTTGGTTATCCTAAATAAATAAAATAAGAAAACACATACATTTAAAATAAATACTAAAATACTACCCAGACTCGAAGAACCAATATATATTTTTATTATTATGTGTATTTATCAGGATCAAAATTTCAAAAAAATTAAAATTTTAAAAAAATCAAAATTTTCTTTATTCAAGTAAACCTGTAAACAAGTGCTTTTGAATCGCCAACTCTACTGCTGGTTTGGAAAGCATTTCCTCCTGTAATAGTACATGACAGTCCTATAGTATCCTTGTACTTACATCTATACAATTATTGTATTCCTTAAATCTTTCATATCTATATTTTAAACTATTTATGGCAAAATTATAAATTAATATAAATAAATTGTTTCAACTAAACGTTTAGATTCCTGGACGGGAATCGAACCTGCCATCTCAAGGCAGTGTCACCGCCACAGCATATTGTTGCAAAAAAAACCTGATGCAACGATAGCATAATTTTATACAAGAATGCCATTGACCTTAAAGATATGAGGAACGGGCGGGAATTAAATTATGTAATGACCACGTTCACGGGCCGCTGATTAGCGGGCAAAAGATACAGCCAGAATAACTGGCACAGATTACGACATCTTACGTAATATCAGTTTAACGAGCGCTCTCTTAACTTCGACTTTCGCATTTTTCTGGAATAAATGCTAATTTTTATGCTGTTCACTTCTTTTTCTTCTTCTTCTTATTTGTTGGCGGGCTGTTTTCCGCACTTAGTCGCATTTTGGCGACCATTGTTCGTGAGGGTGAAAGCGGGCTGATTAAACGAAAAAGTTTAGAAATACTGATGTTATAAAATTAAATAAATTTAAGCTAAAAAATATAGTAATAGAGTGGTTAAATATCTATGACTACAACTCGACTGAAAATCTTATTAACTAAATTGATTCCTGACCATAAGCTTATATTACGGTAACTATATAGACACACCCACGCACACATGCACATATACACACGCGCGCACGCATCGACACACAAACACACGCACCCAAACACAAACACAAACACACACACACACAAACTCACACACAATAAATAAAAATATACTTACACTTACATACACCCATATTATATATCATAAATAAAAATAACTTAAAACTACCTAGTTTTAAATTTTGTTATTAAAAAACAAATATAAACACTGTATGACTTATTAATAAGGGAGGGCACTGGCTCCTGAAACACAGTTTATTCTAGTTTAGGGGCCAGGGTTCCAATATATTATGTCAAAATTGTATGTTTGAATCAATAAAAGATTATTATTATTATTATTAAATGAAAAATCTTTATTCTGTAAATAACAGAAAGGGCTCACAGCTCAGCGTTGCCGCATGTCATTACAGGAAGTAATGACATACTGCGATGATTTTCAGCTGCTGCCCGAGCAACATAACAGAAACCAGTAAAGAATATAGATAAAAATAAGCTAGATACAACCAAACAAGCATAAAATTACAAAAAAGAAATGTAAAATACCAATATTAAACTAAAAACTACAAAAAAAAAACCTAAATCAAGACAATAATATTATAATATCAGTTGGATTTGCGTGGTATAAGTTAAAGATGAATAAAAGAAAGAAAGGAAAAACAATGAAAGTTGCTTAACTAAAAAAAAGGATTGGTGAAGACTTACATATTGGGGCTGTATTTGTTTTATTTTGTTTTTGAATTTTGAGTAAATGTACTTTAAAGTTGGATAGAAAATTAGTTAAGGTATTACAATTTCTAAAAGGGGGTGGTAAATTGTTCCAGCACTTGGTTGTGGCGTAGTGAAAGCTACCCCTGAAAGAAACAGTCCGAAAGAGATTACTCCAACGAGCCAAGCTTTTTCCAGAAGTCAAGGACCCCAGACGGAGCCCCAAAGGCTTCTTGCAATTTCCTCGGTGAGCCAAGGATATTCGCGCGATGTTTTGCCACCTCCGTGCAATATAGCATGACGTGAGATGGTGTTTCCGGTTCCCTCATGCATCCTATGCAAATTGGGCTGTCGGTCACACCTAAATACAACAAGTGTTTATTTAGCAGACAATCTCATTGGCAAAGAAGAGTATCTTTCATCCGTCCAAAATTCTGATCCACACAATACGGCTGTATTATAAAAATATTATTTTTTATCTCTTTAAGTAATAGAAATTATAGGGAGATAGATATAAGAAGTCACAGTGGTCAATGATTGTATTAAAATTGAAATACATATGAGCAGTCATGTATGACAATGACGGTATTGTTTAAAAAAACTGAAGATAACCAAGTAGGGTCATCGGAGATCGTAAGTGATATACGATATATTCCGTTGTAATCCTTCAAAAAGGCCGAAATCCAGTGATTTAGTTTCAACGGTTTAAAAAGAACTTTTCTTCATTGATATTAATTGCGGCACAGGTTATGAAGTGTCCAATCCCTTATACATGAGCTCATGAGGAAACTGAGGCCCGGGATGGGATTGAAACTAGTCTGGCTCACCGGATATAATATTCGAGTATACACGGTTTCTATACATTAACTATGAATACCACTCAAGACAATTGAAATCCATATAATTTAAATACAATAGATAATTTAGGCATTTTCACAAAAATAAAACTAACTCACGCCAAAATTAAATCAGCGAGTCTCATTTAAGGCATTTTATATTGTTATGAACACACGAAAAGAGTTCGCCATGCATGTGTCAAACATATGTATTGCGATGATGATGATTCAAAGGAATGAATTAAAATTGGACGGGGGCAGTTTACGAACATGCAAAAAGAGTTTGTAAACTATGCTATGGAACATACAGGTGTTTACGAAAGGTTGTTTACGACCTTTCCTTTCCTTTTCACGAAGGTTCGCGAACATTGTCGTCATCGGTTCGTTCGATATATAAGCAGACGTATCGTGCACTTCGACGTTCACTTTGCGAATAGCGATCAAGAGCGAATTACGAAGTGAAAATAATAGTTGCCTCGGAATTCTTATTGGACAACGGACTACATAGAGACTGTACGTACTTATTTTGTAGTGAAAAGCTGAATAAAGTGTTTTAAACGTTCACCAGGTATATTCATCCAAATCCACGGAAATACGTAACAATATTCTATGCCCGTGCCAAGCCAGAGCTTGTCGCTAGCGAACGATATTATTTTTCATTTCACTTAACACAATCTTAGCGTGTTATGATTTATTGTCTGCAAGCGAATTCACTCTTACATCATCCTGTATTGATAATAACTTATCTAAATTTATACAAGCGACGTATGATGGTCCGATCGATATATTAATCAAAGAACCTGAGTCATCGAGTGAAAGATATCTGAGTTCGCTTATAGGTATATATATGTCTTATATATATGTCCGACATTACCGGGTCACCAGAACCTATGTATGAAATAGCAGATAAGAGGGTTACCTTAGCAACTTTATCTTATATACCACAGGTAAGCAATATAATAAAGGTAACATTTAAATATCCAACACGTTCTCTGCCGGTAGTATAAATAAAAATAATCACAATTTTTTTATCAGTCGAATTGAAGTTTAAACTTAAAGTTTTATATCAATTAGGGTTGGGTATTGTTGGGTCGTTAGATATTTCAAAAAACCAGTGAGGTCATATGCGAACTACGTGGCGAAGTAATACGAAAAAAAAATCGGTTTTGCTTCGCTGCATACGTCACTTCTCCGGCAACCCACATCCCTCAATCGCATCATCAGTCAATTAATTCATGGTATATACATACATATCTGCGTGACCGCAAGAAAAATGAATAGATCAGGAAGAGGACAGATGTGAAAGATGTTGTCTCCGAAATTGCTAAGAGTAGGTGGAGATGGGCAGGACCATGGCTCGAATGGATAGTACTCGTTGGGCCAAACGACTACCACTATTGGAGACCACGTGTTAACAGCAGATCACGTGGCCGTTCTCCCAAGAGATGGGTAGACGACATATGGCGACACGCAGGTCGAGACTAGATGCTGAGAGCACAAGACCGCCTAGCATGGAGGGACATGGAAGAGGCCTACGTCCAAAATTGGACTCAAAATGGCTGAAGATGATGATGATTATGATATACATATAGAAAAAAAAAACACCAAAGAATATATAGTGCACATTGGACGACAACTTGTAGAGTACCCTGTAAATTTAGCTAAAGATGTAATAGAAATTGAACCATGTCATGTCTAATTTGTTTAAATAAAATTCATCGCTGTGTATATTTTTTTCTACAAGATTATTTTTAAGCTTATAAATAATTTAAACCGATTAATTTAAACCATAAGTTTAATTGATAATTATCATTTTTAATAATAAATACAGCTACTTTAATCCGAAATGCTATTTCGTATATAATTTGGTAACGCAAAACGCCTCCAAGATATCGTTATAGCATCGAGGTCAATAACATTTTATTATCTTCGAGACAGACTCTATAGTTTGATTAAGCTGTAACGGTAAAACATCGCATTGGCAATGACTTTAATTGGTACTTCACTGATAATTATTAACATTTATCATCTATACAGTATTACGCGAATAAATTACTTTTTTGCCTATTCTACCGCAATTTCAGCACTCGGACTTGTATGACATTTGGAGTAATCAAAGTCCAGATTCAGAAAAGTAAAGAAATAAATAAATACAGTATTGATACCTTAATTAATATTAAAAAAATTATACATATATTCACTGATTACGTTTAAATGGACATGTGAAACACGCCGTTTGTTATCTATGCCCAGACATAAATTATTGACGCGTAACCAAATTAGGGCTAATTCTAAATTAGATAACTTTAATACTAAGCGTGCGATATATCTGCCTAAACAAAATATCCACCAAAAGTCGGTCATTCAGGTACTTACCCATATACTGGTATTGACAATTTGACCCATTCACCTATTATTATTATGCAGCATTAGTGCAGCAATCAAAATAACCCTGACAACTCAATTTGCTGAATCGTCAATACTTATTATAAAACAAAGTCCTAAAAAGCTGTCTGTCTGTATGTAAACGATTTTCTCAAAATCTACTGAACGGTCTTTGTACGTTTTTCACCAAAAGATTGTGCAATACTTCCGGATGATTTAGGTAAATAGTACATATCGGTATTATGTAAATTGTGTTGAAGAGATCGCGCAGTTGTTAAAAAACTTGCTCGCTGGGAGCTTTAGTCGCGTGCGCTCGTAAACCAGCAGAGATACACTAATGTAATGTACTTGAGAATTGTAGATCTATAAAAATACTACAGAAAAGTCCGCGACAGTATGTCGCTATCTCTTATGGTTAACTCACAATAACTACTTTTATGTTTAAAATTTGAATTCTAGAAAAAAATTGTGACACGCGGATTTCTACGCGCGTGAAGCCGCTGGCACAGCTAGTTGGAAATAAACGTAAGTTATGTTGTCGCCAATGACTTCCAGTTTGTATTTCATGGCAACATCGTCTTGAAATAACAATATAGCGCCTTTTTGTATGACAGGTGTCACCGGTGAGGTTTAGTCTGTGTTGATTAGTCAAGTGAAGGGTATCTCAGAGCGGGAATTGTGATGTTGCATTATATCTTGTTATTGTAGAAAGTCTAATGCTAACAGTTACAATATTGTTGACGGCGAAACTAATAGTTTCAATGTATATATATAATCCTATCCTACTAATATTATAAATGCGAAAGTTTGTGAGTATGGATGGATGTTTGTTACTCTTTCACAAAAAAACTATTGGACGGATTTGGATGAAACTTTACAGTTATATAGGTTATATATCGGAATAACATAGACTACAATTTGTAATGATTTTATAAAATATAACGATACATGTCAATAAAGTCGGAAAAAATCTGGCTTCTGAGAGCTATTTCGGCGTACGTTGCCTAAACCGTTAGAGTTACACAAAGATGATGTACCGTAGTATTGTTTGTCTTTAATAGTTCTAAATAAAAGTCCAGGACAGCATATATCTATCTTTTATGTGGAAGCCACTATGACGAAAATTGTGAATCATAAATTTAATTAAATTAGATACTGTGGCAGAGCAAATTCCGCGGGCAAAAACTAGTATAATATATATGGAAAATATTAAGTTCTGATATGGATATAGGTATATATCAATTAGAAAAATAGGTGATCTTTTATTTATATCACTTCTATAAATAATTATAATATATAAGTTAAAATTAATATTTTATTAGTATTATTGAAAAGAATTTATTTATTTAGGAATTAAGGCGTTTATAAATTATTTAAAAAATCAACAAATTATTATATTAATTATTATATAATTGTATTGTTATATAATTATATTATTCTGTCCGGAAGACAGTATTATAGTCCATTACGAACGATTAAGTACTTCCTGAAATTCCTTTAGGTAAAAAATTGAAGTAGTAAACAGGAAAACGATTTTAAAAATAAACAAAAATAAAAAAATATATATTATTCAAAGTATAAAAATGCGCCAGTGTGATTTTTTTACTAAACCTGGACTTAACATCGCTGCTAGAGATGTCATCTGCGTATATATGGCTATACTATTCTCCACGATCCAATCTGTTGCTATACGAACATACTCAAAATCGGTTCACTTATTTGTCCTGGAAACGCAACAAACAGACACTATACTAATAAACCTTGCTTTATTTATATAGTGAGTATGGATATTAGCAAGTAAAAAAAAGAAGCAAATTCTGACGATTACGCGTTTACACACAAGCCGATTGTAAGTAGGGTGAGCCTCAATTTGAATGAGAAAAGGACATTAAGTACAAATAATCACTGAAGGTCGATTGATTAGATTTACTATATAGAATACTAGTGTTACCCGCAACTTATTAAGTACCCTCAATAACGCAATATATTTTTATTGATCCCGAGAAAAAAGGGATTTTTTTAATAATTACTTGTTCTGGTTTCATCAACATGGGTTCAGCGGATTAGCCAGGAAAGCGTTACAGACAGGCAGAGACTCTCGTATTTATAATATAAGGTACGGTATTCTATTGTCGTCAAACTGGGTATCGCTCGCCAACAGTTCGATGCTGATAATTGGTTAGGTGTGAACGCTGCTTTAGCCGTGTGGTATCCGGCTGAATAGTATAGACCACCCTCATTTCTTGCCGAGGTTTCGTAAAAGACGACTAAGTTAAGTTGATATCCGTGTGAGTAGAATAGACCACCCTCATTTCTTACCGAGGTGTCGTAAGAGGCGATAATGGTAAGTTTACCCGTTGTGTGATATCCGGCTGAGTAGAATAGACCACCCCCATTTCTTATCGACGTGTCGTTAAATACGACTAAGGTAAGTTGGCGTCAGGCAGGCGGCCGGACGTAAAATACGAAGCCAAATCATGTAACAACATGGGTAATACATGTTGTTCCGACCCCGCTTAGACTGGGATAAGGGCAGGAGGATGATGATGATGTAGTATTCACAAGTAGTCTTGAAATCTGCAAGACCTTAACGCACTACGCTGTCACGGCCGTATATGTAAGGTCATATATAAACATTTAAATAAATGTGATAACAAACTTGTTCTAAAATTACATTTACATACATTTTCCTGTTCTATATAGGTATAATTCATGCTAAATAAACTTGAAGTTTCCTTTATATCTTAAATGACTACAACATTATTTAAAGAGCACGGGATGTATGTTTGTAAGGCACTAATCATGCATATATCATAAGGTACGAGAACGGACACTGCACTCTACGTTTAGGACTCTATAGATTTTTTGCCAAATGTGTAAGGACGGAAGAATTCATTTAAATCCGTCCAGTATTTTTTTCGTGATTCCGTCAGACTTTTATCATCATCATCATCATTCTCCTGCCCTTATCCCACTCTAAGTGGGGTCGGCACAACATGTTGTCACATGATTTGGCTACGTATTTTACGACCGCCTGCCTGCCTGACGTCAACTTACCTTAGTCGCCTTTTACGACACCTCGTTCCGTCAGACTTCTATCATTTTAAATATATGGTTTTTTTTAATATATGTATAACTTATACACATGATAATTGATACACGTCCCCAAAGTAAGTTATTTAATAGTTGTGTTATGGGTGAAAAAACAACTGGTAAATATACATACATAATTTTAAATATAAAATATAATACACCCAGGCTCGAAAAACCCAAAAAATGTGTATAGAAAATGTTGGCCCTCAGCGGGAATCGAACCAGCGACTCGACAAGCTGAAGACAGGGTCACTGCCAACTGCCCCAACGTGCCAGTCAAATACTTAAATAGTCATACTAATATTATAGTATACGTTAAAAAATTCAGTACATAATCGAGGGTATTTGATTAGATTGACGTCAACATGGGAAATTGGGGGTACAGAAAATAATTTCAAAAATGTTCCGGAACTCAATCGCCATATTAGTTATAGTTTCCTAGTATTTTTCGATACGTAAGGTGCGGTTTAAAAGTCATTGAAAAGATAGTAAGGTTGCTGCGAGGCCAGCGAGCTCGCCTGGCCGTTAACCTGTCGATACCGTAATATATAATTACCGCAGACATTTTGTTTTGTCTGTTCTCATCAAAACAGATTTTATCAATTTTGTACGTAATTTTTTATGAACATTGTGTTTTGTAAATATTGCAAGATAAGCTGTTATTCGTTTGACTTGGTGTTCTAATATAAAAAAAGAACTCGAGGGAGCCCAATTGCCAGAGCTGATAAGCCAAGACCGTCGAAGTTGGTGCAAAAGCGTGAGGAAGAAAAGGTTATTAAATAATGTTTTATTTAGGAAACCGGAAGATGAAGATAAAGTTCGCACTTCCTTTACTTTTCTTTACCTACTTATACGTATTCTGAACGTTAAAATTTAATTGCTAGGAAATTAACTAAGAAAAAATAAAATACCTTTTTTCGGATTTTCTTAAACAATGTAAATGTATAGCATTTATATTGTGTTGCCGATCCCATGGATTGCCATACAATAATGTAAATTGACTTATATTTTAAAATCAGTTAAATCTTATATCGTCATAAATCAATCAGAGATAAAGCAACCCAATGTTTATGTATTTAAGCGGTAATCAAGTATTGTATTGATAGCTAAATTGTTATAGATCGACGCAAGATAATGAACATAACGTAGTTTCATATCGTTTATCTAACAAAAAAATTATAATAAGAAGAAAGATTTGTATGTTTGTTTGTTTGTATGTATGTATGTTTGTTACGTTTTCACGCAAAAACTACTGGACTGATTTCAAAAATTCTTTTACCACTAGAAAGCTGCTTCTTCACTGAGCAACATAGGCTATTTTCATTTTAAAAAAAAATAGGAATCCGTTACAGAATTGTAATAAGGTGTGAAAAATAAAGTTCTAAAAATCTTTCGTCGCGTGCGCTGCGGAAACTATTGATGATAGAACAAAAAAATGTTCTACAGTATTATAGAACGTATCAATATCCACAAAAAAGTCCGCAATACTGTGCTATTTTTATATTTAATTTAATTTAACCGGCAAACATTTGCAAGAACCGATAGGGTGTCATCATACCTTTCTTGTCTAAATACAAGCCTTCATATAATACAATTGTATAATACAATTTAAAAAAATATATTTTTTTACTTTATTTAAAAAAATATATTTATATTTTATAAAAATATAAATATAGTTATATAGTTATATAGTTTTGATAAAAATATTAAAAAATCATCACACCATCCAATAGTTGTATTTAGTCTATGTTCAGAACAAAACTGAGGATCTTACTCCTTCGCTATTTACGATGACCACAAGCAATTTCATCGCAACAAAAAGCCTTAAAAACCACAAATGGACTCTTTTCGTTGTATCATAAATTTTACTAATAATATTTTGGTTATTCAACTCTTTATCATAGCTGCAAAAAATATTCATCTCCCTAACCCGAGATTTCGCTTCTGCAACACTTGACCTAATTCGAGAAAACCTTCGGAATCTGCGCTGAACAAAGTAAACTGTGAAACATAGTGAAAACTAACGAAAATGTTTTTATTTTGTTAGCAGCGAAAGAAAAACAGATTACAGATAAAAATTCCTTCAATTTGAATAATTATCTAGTATATATTTTCTAAATGTTTAATCGGTTCGCGCTTGTCACTTACCGAAAAGTAAGTGAAGATACAGTGTATTAATTTAAAATCGTAAGTAAAATACAATTGTGAACTTAGAATTCTTTTTCAGTAATTTTTATTTATTAAGACGTCTACTGACTAATAAAATAAAGAAACTGCAAAAGTAATAACAATTTTGATATAATCCGCGATAAAGTAATTAACCATTAAACTATCCTGCAGGTCTACCATGAACTCTGATTGCGACTCAATTGAAGATGTATTACTGCCCTCACTAAAAATTGTTGTAAAACAACCTCTTCAACTCAATTTACATTAAACCGATATGTACTATTAACCTAAACTTTTCGGAGGAATTACACTATCTTTTAATAAAAACCATATAAAAATCCGTTCAGTAGATTTAAAGAGAGCGATCACACAGACAGACAGCTTTCGTGACTCTATTTTATAATGATAAAACTAAAATTATATAATAAACGTTAATCTTTAGTTTGACGTCAAATATACTTTTTTATTATATAAATACAGATGCTGTAAGTAGTTTATGATTCCGATTTGAATCTGTAGACAAGTAGATATCATTACGCACGCGATGTGTTTATGTAACTCGATAAACACCGCATATGTTGCCGCATCGCTTTCTGGAAATTGATGCTTGCGAACAATTCAATGTAGTTTAGAAGAAATGAGCATAGGTATCCTTGATTTTAATGACATGATAGTGAGACTGACACGAACTTGTTACAGATTTCCTGTCTGTTTACTTCTTAATATAAGTTTTATGTTATTGTTTGACTGACCCGCTAGCATGGTGGCTAGTGACCCCGCCTTCAGCTCTGCAAGTCGAGGGTTCGATTTGCACCGAGGGTCAACATATTCTATAAACAATTTGTTGGTTCCTCGAGCCTGGGTGTATATTTTTATTTACGTATATATTTAAAATTATATATGTAATATATCTACCAGTTTTCCACCACCCATAACACAAGTATTAAGTTACTTTGGGGATGGACGACCGTGTGTGTAAATGTCCCATATGTTTATTATTATTATTCGAGAACGACAAAATCGTAATGCATTACGATTTTGTCTTTTAGCCTATCCTCCTGACGATGCTATTGCTTGTGTGCATTGTGGCTGGTAGAGGCGTCTTGAGTTACGTGTGGTGACTTGTTTATTGTTTATTGGTGACTTGATTTTGATTACTTCATACATTTATTATTATATACATTCGCTTACCACACGCGCATTATAGCACAGTAGTTTTGTTATAGTTTGTATCAAATAAACTTGGTAAATAGTTCTCCCTATCCGAAGTAAGCTTGGGTATGATTGCGATTTGAGAATCATATTCGCACCATATGATCAAAGGTGACCACGGTGATCGTGCTGCTATTGCGATTGCTATTGTCTACGCAAACAAATGAAGGCCTTATATGCGTATGCAATGTATAGGATGTAAAGACTACATTTGTTTGTATAAACAATAATTCAGTTCAGTAATCGCTGAATCGCTAAAAGCGTAAATAGCAAATAGCAAAAAATGCTATCGGCTATTATACTATTCAGCTATCACTGGACAAAGTTGTTGTTATTACAAACAAACGTAATTCTTAAATCACATGTAATACGGTCTTTATTTGTAGGTTATACTTATTATCTAAAATTTAATAGCAGATGGTGCTATATGATGAGTGAATCATATCATGATCACTAAGTGATTGGTGATTCTGTACATCCTTAATCCGAAGAACAAAGTCACAATTCCTATGCTTATATATAGGAGATATGACACTCACTATTGCTCACACTCACACACATAAATGATGATACATCTAACTATATATATGGTATGTGTAGTTTAATTGTTTCCTTTTATACTTTTGTGAATTTTTACTTTGTAAGTTTTCTTATGATGTTCGAGGGCGGGAGCCTGGTTGTCTGTAACACAGATGCCTAGTGCAGAGATCAGTCACTCACACCACTTTTATTTACTCTTAGGAATGGCAACATTGCAATTGTTATTTAGTGTGAAGAGAAACAAAAAATGAATCTTATCCTTATCTACCATTATGCTTAACTAATTTTGGCCTAAACGTTAATATAACAGACAAAGAACATGCGACGTCGAAATAAAATTTTAAGAATTCGTTGCCAGAAAACAAAAAGGATTAAAGTTAATTTAAATCGTGTAAATCCGATTTTCAAGATTTTTATCGTCGTTTACACTTGGCTTGCCATCTTAAGAGTTTAATTTATCTTAAAATATATATACAACATCTACGCTCGTCAGCACGGTTATTTGATAATATAATATAATAATTGTGCGATACTTTTTGTTTCCTCTTTTTTAACTTAACAACTTTAGTTTTAATATTAATTAGGATTATGGTTTAAATTAAACGTCTTGTGAATTTTAAATATAAAATTTTAGTTAAAATCTAAATTAACCTTTGGTTTAGATTAGCAATTTATATTATAATTGTAACTAACAAAAACTTTAACTTTGGGTTAGTATTTTTTAATTATAGCACATTTAATAATGTTTACTTCATTTTTCTTTTTTACAAAGGAACGGCTAAAAATTGTCATAAGTTTGCTGGATAAGATACCTACGAAACTTAGAGCGATTGGTCACCAGATTTTTGGGATAAACGAAATCGTACTAGTACTAATCGAGTATAAGATATGAAAATGGCATGACGAGATGCATTTGTGAACAGAAGTTTTAATTTATGATTATTTTGAACGCTTTTAATTTTTTTTTTCGGACAGACTTTACGCTTTTAGCGCTAACAGCTTTTACAGCTTCAGTGGGAGGTAAGGGTGAGCGCAGAAGCATCGGCGAGGTTGCGAAATGCGGAGAGTATAGCGCAGAAGCTCTGCGAGCGTCGGGAACTTCGCCGTAAGAAAGCCTCCTGTGAGGCCGGACGACGGCTTAGGTCGACGAGTAGTGGAGGGCTGGTAGTATGATTATGATAAGTTCAACAACGGACTACTCATCATCATCCTCCTGCCCTTATCCCACTCTAAGTGGGGTCGACACAACATGTTACAAACATGTTGTCATATGATTTGGCTTCGTATTTTACGACCGGCCGCCTGCCTGACGTCAACTTACCTTAGTCGCCTTCTACGACACCTCGGTAAGAAATGAGGGTGGTCTATTCTATGCAGCCGTATACCACGCGGCATTTACCTTAGTCGCCTCTTACGACACCTCGATTAGAAAGGAGGGTGGTCTATTCTATTCTGCCGGATACCACACGGCTTTCAACAATGGACTACTATTGCTTAGAATTCCGTAAAGTAAGCATTCTAATAATTAGTTTGGATAAAAAGGAAGAAATATGAATCCTTTGATAGACTAAATGCAAATATAATTACGCAATCATATTGTAAGATTTTGAAGAAAGAGTAAATTTTTAAGAATTTATAATCATTGTATAAACATTGGACTAATTTGGATAATTGGGTGGTTACATTAAATTTTTTGGTCATTAACTAGATTTATGATGCCGATCTTATACTTGGTTTTATACATAATTTTATAACTGGTAACAAAAAGACACGTGGTAAAGTAAACCTAAAGAAAAACAGTGTATAGCCAGCTAATGAATCCAAAGAAGATACACGTGCGCTTATCAAATTATGACCAATTAATTAACTATTGCGTGTTCTTTAGATTAAACCAAACAGGCAAACGTAGTATAGCATCGTGATTGAATTGATTATCGATAGCATTGAATAAATTTAATGGTTCACTTAAAAAACTTAAATAATAGGTTTTAGATCTAATCAAAATAATCGTTATTCAAGCAAGCTTTTACAAGTACTTTTATCAATTAGATTTAAGGATGATTCACGCTACACCGTGTCGCGACCGGACCGTGCCCCAGCCTGGGCCCGGTCCAACATTGTGGTATACTTTTTGTATGAAGTGATACATGCGCGACACGGTATAACGTGAATCATTCCTTACGTTTCGGAGCCGGGAAACAATACCCACCGCAATACAAGAACTATACCACAATGTTGGACCGGGCCTCGCCTAGGACCCGGCCCGGTCGCGACACTGTGTAGCGTGAATCATCCTTAACATGAACATATGAGCCCGGGCGCCCGCAGAGCAATCAACGTCAAATCTTAGTTAGGTGAGCAGCTTAACAGCAAAATGAATGATGAAAAATTATTATAACGTGTGCGCAGTACTCTGTGACGTACAACATGAGCCATCCTAAGTATTTATATAACAAATTCCAAAAATATACGTTTTTCCAATACTTCGTCATCGATGGTAATTGCAATAGCCTATTCAAATAGTGAAAATTGCATATTTAATTAATCGTCAAGTCTATCGACAGATGAAATCACTAGCTGACAAAAACCACAACACAGATATAAGTCGTGCAAATAATACACCGGAATAGCCCGGTGTAACATGAATGACCGGCACGGCCGGCGTACGGTGGCCGTGTCCCGGTCGAGGCCCGGTCCGGTCGCGACACGGTGTAGCGTGAATCATCCCTTTATCAAGATACAACTGGTTCGCCTTGTCGCCATGTTGCCCTTGCCGAGAACAGCCAGCAAGCAATTAGGCGGTGAATCTTTTAAATTTAAGGAAGACTATAGATTTTAGCTTTTTCGTTAAATTTGGCATCGAAATCTAGCGGCCCGGAATGATAAGGTTAAACTCGCGCTACTCGTTTCAAATTCCCTCCTTATGGAGCGTGGGCCAGTCGTTAGAAAACGCTGCAATAGAGGTTTGTAAATGTTTTATTATAGCTATAATGAAACAAGTATTTGCAATATAAATATATCAATCCGTTTTGCAAGCAACTGCTGACATGTTGAGCTCACGACAACGCCTCGATTTCCGAACGTTGACTGCATATGACTATTATACGCTATGATGCAAATAGTTACATTTATTGTGTTACACAAATACTAGGTTAGATTAAACAGATATTTTTACAGATGTAGGTACAGTGTGTATTGCAATAGTTTTTAATTCTTTTCGTCTTATATAAAGGTCATATAATAGTGACCGTTTGCATGGTTAAGATTGTGTCTTGATTACCAATTAAAAAAATAACCTATATATTTCAGGAAGCTTAACTTTATCTCGCCCAAGTTTTATTGCAATTGGCTAAATCGTTTAAAAACAAACAGCAGATTAGCAAACTTTTTCATATTGCACAATTTATTGCTTATGATATAAGTCATGTTAAAACTTAATCTCGCTTCAAATTTGTCGTTTGATACACATAATCTGTTACTGATAGAGTTAAGACGTAAACGAATTCCGTCTACAAACTAATCCATTAAGAGCAATTTGTTTTCTCAGTTCAGCCCGCCCTCTGTTTTCTTTAACATAATAGGATTTTCGTTGTTTAATCACAAATAATAGCTACTGCGGATACAAATACATAAAACTAGCTTTACCCACGACTTTCCTGTAAATTCAAGAGTTTAAATTTTTATAGCCTATATATTACCCCGGGAGTATAAGGAATAATTGTGCCAAATTTCATTGATATCGGTTCAGTAGATTCGCCGTGAAGACGTAACAGACAGACAGACACACAGACTGACTTCTAATAGATGAGAAGTCTATGAACATGTCCAAATCAAAGGAAACTATGCACTCTAAGTGTGCATGAAATTCGATACAATTGTCAAATAATATTTTATTTGTTTGTGTGAGTGTTTGTTTGCACTGTGTGTTTGCCTTTGATTTAAATACAAAATACTCAGCAATGGGAACTAAATAAACAAATATATAGGCCAAATGACACACACGGTCGTGTCCCTAAAGTAACTTAATACTTGTGTTATGGATGACAGACTGGTAAGTATATATATTTTTAAATCTTTAATCTTGAAATGAGCAAATCTTGTATTATACATGTATATCATCTCAATTCCAATGAATTTCATGAAACTCTAAATTTTTTTTGTTGTATCTCTGTTTTCAGGCACTGAACAAATGTTACAATATAATTAGATAACAAAGGTTAATTACGCTTTCATTTGTAAACTTACAATAGCTCAGTTGGGAACGGGTTGTATAAAAAAAGTGCATTGGGTCGTGATGTTTAAAAGGACAACGTTATATGAACTATAGATAACTCTGTCTCTTTTTCTCAAATGTTCTTAGGACGCATTCCGAACGCTCATTCAGCAACGACTTAAAGTGTGCGTCGTGAATGAAAAAGCAAAACAATTTAGTTTACGTCTTCAATTGAGTCGCAATAAGAGTTCGTCCAAACCCGACTAGAGACGACAACTTGAACATCAACCGGGAACACCCAGATTCGAATAATCAACAAATTGTTGTAAATATGTGGGGTCTCGGCAGGAATCGAATCGAATGAAGAACGGTGGCACTGACCCAGCAAGCAAAAAAAGATTCGGTATCAAAGTAATTTATAATACCCATTAATGTAATCTAATAAGTAGAAAATGTAATAATATCCGGACCGGGTGTGAATGTGTTGATAAGTCAACTTACGTCATTTTTATATATTTAATCATGATAGTCATTAGGATTGCCTAATTTGGTGAATATTTCAGTGAAGTCGATTTCTCGTTTATGTCGCATATACAAACTTGTAAATTTTTAAATAACTCACATAAAAGTATACTAACTAAACGTAGACCTATTTATGGCTGTTCTGAAAAGTGTGTGTTTTAGACTCGTTAAGTTATTTACGTCAGGTACGGATATATTTTTTAATATATATTATAAAGAGGAAAGATTTGTATGTTTCTATGTTTGTGTGTATCTCTAAAATTTAGTCATAAAAATCTATCATCGCGTGCGCTGCGGAAACTATTGATGATGATTGAACAACAAAAATGTTCTACATTATTATAAAATGTATCAATATCTACAAAAAAGTCCCCGATACATTGTAAAAGTTTATAAGAGTGGAGACAAAAATCAAACCATAATATTTACATCTCCGTATTAATCCCACTAAATGATATTTTATTAAAAACTATTTCAATACCTGTAAAATACTTTTTAAATTCATTCAAACATTCCAATCAAAAGATGTAAAAAATTTAAAAATATCAATATAGAGAAAATAATGCCATAACAATTGTAGCGTTATTGTATTTGTGTATCTATGAATAAATTCCATTAAAAATTTTCTTCGCCTTAACTTTAAAGTGTAAATTGATAAGTCCCAGGACTAAACTTTCAATTTACTAAAATAAATCTATAGTCTGACTAAGTAATTTTTACACGAGATCGGTATGTACGCGGCTAAAACCGCGAGGCATTGCTAGTATATAATAAAGTTACGGCCTCTTACTATTCTACTGCTGGGTATAGAACTCCTCTTTAAGTTTTTGGAAAGAAGGGTTGAAGCTAACACCTACTACGCTGCTTCAAGTAGCATCACAATATATATATAGTAATATTCTATTTGTACGGAAAAATATCAGTACGTATAAAACAAAATTTGATGTATATCATAGAAATACGAGAGGTCACAAACAGCTTGCGATACCTGCGCCGCGACTCAGCAGAGTTAGCAACTCATTTGTTGGTCTCGCTATTCGCTTCTATAATAAAATTTCTCAATCCATTCTAGACCAGCGTACAGAAAGATTCCAATTAAGTGCAAAAAATATGCTTATACATAAAGCATATTACAAATTATGCTTATATTGGTAGGTTATACATATCCCTAGAATTCTCTAGAGATATGAAGGTTTTCTAACGAAGCATGCGATTAATATTAAATATCAATTTGACACATAAATTTTAATAGACAACTCATTTGTGTCTACCCAGGGTTTTAACTCGTGACCCTCTCGAAAGAGTTTCACGATCTCATCGCCGGGCTATCACAGCTTTAATAATATATAGTAAGAATCTGTAAATGATAACATTTTTACATAACACATGAATTTAAATCAACAGAAACTATGTCAGCTAACGAATGCGTTGGTGATTCAATTTGTGATTCATCAACTCTTTGAGCGATCCTACGAATTATGACGTATGAGAATATCTGCATCTACTCATATTACTTCAGAGCAATCCTAAAACATAGTCATAGCAAGTTAGTATCAAAAAAGTAAATTAATGTGCATTATGGTAATTATGCATTATGGAAAGTATGTATTGCATACTAATATTACAATTTAATTTAGAGCGAAAGTATGTTAGGAATAACAAATTTTATTGAACCAGGGTAAATCTACATTGCGAAACGGGATTCCTTTATTTAAAGACTACCTTCTAACCGCGACGTCGCAACGCCCTTTAAATGTTCACACAGTAAAAATTACATTGATTACTAACTAATACTTTCGCATTTTCAAGATATTAATATTTAACATAATATATATTCGGTATATGAAAATAAAAATCTTGTTGATGGCAAACCGTGGAGAGTATTTTTGTAATATGGACCAGTGGTCCATATTAATATTATAAATGTGAATATCTGTCTATCTGTCTTTATCTTACTCTACAATACCTCCTCTATATTTCAGTGCAACGCCTATAGCGGAGAATGTACTATTAACTTGGACTTCCTCAAGCATTGTTTAGTCCTTTAGTAACAATCATACTAATATTAGGTTCAGTAGATTTTGAGAAAATAGATCACATACACACAGCTTTTAGGGACTTTGATTTTTAATATGTATAGATTATGCTGAAAGAAGAAAGATTGGCCATCGTTGCCCGTAACAGTCAACTATGAACAAGACGCGATGTCGCTTGATACTCAAGTTCTCAATATAACCTTCAGCAACAAATAGTAAAATGAAGAACTTATTATGATTATACCAGTTGATACGCGATGTCATTTTTTATCGTCCCAAATATTGTGCTCAATGAAAAGCATAACATATAGATAAATCTATGGATTTGAAGTTTTAAAATTAATTATTTTACTGCATTTTCATTCAACAGCATATTTCACAATAGAATCTCATTAAATTGGACTATAATTAAAGTCGATTAGGAAATGCTTTGTCTCCGAATCTTAATAGCAATATTATGCTGCAGTTGATGCAATATTGTACATATTTAACTAATGGTAAGAGGTGGAACGGTAGTTTGTCACGCTCTTGCCACTTGCTTCCGTGTTCGTAGATCCCAATTTCAGCAGTAGTGAGCTTACTGTAAAAGTTAGAACATTTTCTATTAGTATGGATTCTACTATCCATACTAATGTCCTTGTCCTGTTATGTCTGAATGAATCAACGGATCGCTGTGATTTAGTATGCACATAGTTGAAGGGATGGAAGTAATACAGGGAGGGGTTGGTATTTTTTATCTTACCGAAGTCTACAGAATTAAGTGGGAGGCAGCAGCTGATACAAATTATAAAATACAATAAAGGAGAAATATTTTGCTAAAGGTACGCAATAAATGTAATAAATTCAGAGGTCAGCATTACCTTTTAATGAATGAAAGATTACCCAATTGTATCCGTCGTTTTTGGACCGAGATTTAGAATTTAAAAATTTTGAGTAGGTTACACTGTGTATAAAGGCAGTGAGCATAATGCACATACTAGTGTCCCATAAAATTTTTATGCTATCCCCGCCTTAACTTTTCTAAAATTCTTATGCCTCCTTTGTAACGTACATAACTTGTAGTATTGAAAAATTGAATTGTTCTCTAAAGAAACTTAAATGATTGGTTTTAGCAAGAAGAATTTGCTTTATTCGTTCAAGTAGCAGAAGAGACGTAACACCTAAGATGAAGATGCTTTAATTAATTAAGTTTAGATAATTAACTACAATACATTTACCTTAGTACCGAACGCACAGTCACATCATTCCTATTTTCACGACTGAGCCGTCAGAATATCTAACTTCTAGGCTTAATAATTGAAACTGAAATCACCAAATATGGACAAGTTCCTATTAAGTCACAAGTTACACACGTGCATTTCTTTAGCCTCATTAAAATAGTCCTTGCCACTAATAGAGATTGGCAAATAGACAACGTTTTGTGATACAGCTGTGAGTCATCTAAAATTATCTAATGCAATTTTGTATGCAACTCCATCTTATGTAGAATGAAAATATACTTGTCTACTATCTTATTTTCTAATCTCAGCTCGGGGACGCCTGGCGGTATAGGACAGATGATCAACTCCTGTAACAGACTATTCCACGCATTTCCCCAGGATGGCTCATGGGTTTAGTCATGTCCAGAGAGTATCATCTGTTTCAAGCTACTAGTAGCTTTTATTAACCTGATAATATCCTATGTAACGCATGGCACTTAGCAATAACTTCAAGACTCATTTCTTCCAATAATAATTGTCCGCTAAGATGTGCAAAAAAAGTACCAATCGAAACTTACTCAATAGGTGCCTTTTAGAAATAGCTTAAATATCTTAGACACGTATCAGTCAATCCTTTGCCCAATTCAATTTCATGGTAAAGATTTGGTAGAATTAGGGTAAGAAAGACATCAGTCTTGTTAGGCAAGATTATCAGCATTGCACGGAACATTTTCGAGTCATATATCAGACTAAAGAAACTTCATCAACCTTATGTGTTTGCAAAAAAATATACTAACCACATAACTTAGTTGCACAAACTCCATTGTTTCAGACATTGAAGCAGCTGCTGTGAGATCATCGATAATAGCACATGGTTATCTAGAATTATAACATTATAATGAGTGACAGAAATCATATGGCTATAAATATCGATGATTACATTTGTACACTCTTTAATTACAAATAATTATTCCAATATTTAGGATCAACCAAAATAAATTTGCTAACTCTTAGAGGTATTATTTGTCTTTAAACCAGTTTGGTTTTAAAACAAATTACACTTCTTAAGTCACTCTTACAACCTTAAGAACATTTTAGAAGTAATTAATTTTTGGCGTATAATAAATTGCTATTACTAAATTCTTAATGATTTCGGTTAGAAATGAGCGTGATCTATATTACTCAATCGGATCCTTTAGATCAATCCCTAAGTTTGCATGAATTCGTATTATGATGAAATAGGTATAGCCTAAGTACGGTATCGAGAATCAGACGATTGCATTGTAGCGGTGGCCTATTTCTAAAAAATAATCATTTCGCAATATTCCTCGCCTGTATGCTTCGGAGTGCATGATAAGCTATGGGTCTGATTTTTATGACTATCATGTGATAAGAATCTTTGAAAGATTTATACTAATATTATAAAGGTTAAACTCATTCTCTCTGTCTGTCACCCCTCTAATCGGCTAGAGCAATATTTATTAAATTTGATACAATGTAATCTTCGGGCGAAAATAAAACTTAAAAATTATTGTTTTTCCTTCGGAAACAGGAAAATATATTAAACAAAATAATGAGGGTATTTTACAATATAGTCAGAATTTTTACGTTATAAATATCGAGTTCTCTTAACATCCTCAACTATTTTTGCACCTAGTTGCTGATAGTGCCTATGGTGAACTTTGCGAATATGCAAATCTGAAGAATATTAAATACTCTGATATACGACCGAAACATATGTCAACTCTATGACCTAGAGATAGATGTACGCGTCGCTGCCCTAAGTGCGGCCGTGAGAGGAGTTAGCGAAGCACCGAGTCAAGATTACCTACTAGTGATGTAACGAATAATGATTTTTAGGCTTTCATGAATTTCTGATGGACATCTAAAATTAAGTTAATATAATAAATTATACTTAAAATTATTTTGACTATATATTCGTGTAAATTGAACTATTAATAGGTTTTTTAAAAGCTTTTATTTACCTTTCCTTGTACTTATTCTTATGTGAAGGTAAAATATGTAATTCTTGTGTGGTAAAGTAATTCTTGCAAGTGTCACACACTACCGAGTATCTGATTGAGCTGAAATTTTACATACTGGTCCAATCCCGATGACAATGCATGTTTATAATGTGCAATACCTTATGCTCCTACCAGGATTTGTTCCGGACGAGGGAACTCCTCAATGATGGTTATTATTATTATTTATTTATTGCACATACAGAATAATATAAAAAAGAAAAAAATAGCATATGTGCAAAGGCGGACTTATCCCTAAAAGGTATCTCTTCCACTCAACCGTTAGTAACAGAAAGAAAAGGTCACGAAGTGAAATATGGATAATGAAAAAAGGAAGGAAGAAAAAGAAAAATTACGAAACACTATTTACATAGATTAATGTTGAAAAAGAATGGTTAACAGAAGAGACATGAAATTTTGTTAAAAGCCTTTTAGAAGTTTTTATTAAAACATTTCATTTAAATTAAGCAATCCTTAACTTCATATGATATTTTAAAAAGGTGTTGTATATACCCCATACGAATAAGAGGATTTATGTTAGTTTTGAAAATGAATAACTAAAAATCTTTTACATGAAAATCCTAAGAATGTAATTAGATTTACATAGATACGATTTTTGTAGTCAATATAGACAATATAGATGTCAGTATAGCAAAATATTCTCTTGCTCATAAAATATGATCATAAATGTTACATCACTATAACCTACTATGCGGGAACAATAAATTGATTGTTGACGTGTGATCTCAATTTCATCGTAAAAAGGAAACGTTACTACAGGTTTTCTGCTTTCAATAATTTTTGAGGATTTAAAAGATCGGTACCGCTTTGAAAGCTATTAATGTACTAATTACATAAGGAATAAAGGAACCAGCAATAACCCTAAATGTAGTTGCTTCTATTAAAATGTATTACCAAATCTCTATATCTAAAAATTGTTGTAGTGTTGTGATCCAGATTTAGAAGGGCTACATTTTTTTAATTGCCAAGAATTATCAATTCCATCAGAAAGAAAAAGCAATAGAACTGATGGTTGTCTGTCCACTAAGTTAGGGACGCCGTGTGGTATCCGGCAGAATAGAATAGACCACCCTCCTTTCTTACCGAGGTGTCGTAAGAGGCGACTAAGGTATGTGCCGTGTGGTATCCGGCTGCATAGAATAGACCACCCTCATTTCTTACCGAAGTGTCGTAAAAGGCGATTAAGGTATTTGGCGTGTGGTATCCGGTTGCATAGAATAGACCACCCTCATTTCTTACCGAGGTGACATAAAAGGCGACTAAGGTAAGTTGACATCACGCAGGCGGCCGGTCGTAAAATACGTAGCCAAAGCATGTGACAACATGTTCGTAACATCTTCATCTTCCGCTGAAGATTGTCATTTCTACAACTCAATCAATCTTTTTGCTCTTCTTCAACCGATGGATATGTAGTCTAGCTATCTAGCTAGACGTAGGTCTTCTTCACGGGATCGCCGCACCACGCGATCTTGCAACGCTTGGATCTAGAAGAGGCTTTTAAGGTCGTCAGTTCACCTCATAGGGGGTCCACCGACTCTGCGTACTCAATGTCAACCTATCGCTAACTGCGCAAAATCAAACATCCTTCTAACTTTAAACTTGTATGTTCTGTATAATTCCTGTATATAAAATAATTACTCTCTACTTCCTTTGGTCATCGCATCACGCATGAAAGGATAGAAAGTCTTAAATTCTTTTTAATTATATTAAAAATTACTATGTAAGACCCTTGCGAAAGAAAAAAAAATGAAAATTTAGCGGAACATGAGACAAAAAAACTATTTTCGTTTTCAATATATAAATTCGTTTTAATCTTAATGACTATCAACAACCTATTAACACTGCGAGCCATAGTTTAGGTTAATAATCCATTCGGAGAGGCGTGACCGATTTTGATGTGATTCTCGCCGGATGATAGAGGTTGTGGACCAACATACTTTATATCTTAGATATCGCGGGGCGCTGGGATTTATGCAAGTAAGATTTTACGCGATTTTGTGACATTGATTTCCACGCAGGCGATACCGCGGACACAGCCAATATTTTTATAATTTTGGACTAATTAATCTACTAACCCAAACAAGAATCATAATCATGAATCGTTATCAGTCGAACGTTTTACAATTATTAAAGTAATCATAATATTAGCCACCGTTTCCTCTTGTAGCAGTAAATGAAAAGGAATACAATTATGTATTTTAATAGGCTATTTTTGTACTTTAATTGTTTGCATTCGCTTCGCTTGGAACAAGAAAACAATTACTACGATTTTATTTATACAGTTATCAAATCCTTAGATATGTATATAATAGACAAAGTAGTAACCGACATAAGCTTGCGGCTCCTGCTTTGCGCCTTGCAAAAGTACGTAAGTCGTTTGTGGGTTTGGGTATAAGATTCTATAACAAAATTCCGCAATCAATTTTCGCCTTGACATTACAGCAGTTTAAAAACACTGTTAAAAAGAAGTTGATACAGAAAGCCTACTATACTGTTGAGGATTACTTAGATGATAAGAATGTGTGGATATAGCTGCACTTCTACCCTGTACAAGACAGAAATGACCTAATGTAACTAGTTATAAGATTTATAGTTATAAATGCACTTGTTTACAAGTTTACCTTAATAAAGAATATTTTGAATTTGAATTTAGAATGGCTCATTTGCAGAGGTTTTGCAACACTTGTTGTGAGTGGAAATGTCGTAAAAGATAGTTAGGCTTAGATGAAATCACTTAAAGAGACTTTAATCAGTGATCTTGCGTCGGTTCAAAATAAGTAAAATGCGACCAAATCTGAATGAGAGCATATTAAATTACTAGATTTTTTACACACGACTTCGTTCGCGTTGGCTGTAGTCTTGGAATAGATAATTTCTGTCACTTTCCAAGTGACAGATTGCACAAACCCAAAGGCAGTACCTTGCCCAAATTAAAGAAGTAGGTTCTATTTACGCTGTTTGCCTTAAGTCGAAAAAGTTATTTTAAGAAAGTTTTTATATATTCCGGTTATTTTTTATAGGATACATTTAACTGAGCTATTTTGATATATAGTTAAAGTAAGTCATACGGATAATTAACTAAAATAATTAAACTATGCTCTCGAGAAAATGATATACCTCTCTGTCTTTCCGGATTGATTTGATTTTTGTGATGCGAGTTCTATATAAAAATCATATGTTGTTTCATTTGAAAGTGAGGCAATAAATTAAGTATGATCACCTAAACAGCTGTTAATCGAGAAACTGTATTTTTACATGCAATACAGTTATGTTCTTGTACCAAGAACTTACTACATACACACTACAATAATTGCTAACAAGTGTATTTACTAAAGCGCATTATTAGAAGCCCTTTGGTGATTCGTGGGTATTTTTAAACCGATTGCAAAGCATGCGCGCCCTTGTTAGCCTGTTCTATACAGAGATTTCCGTTTGTAGACAATACTCTACTGGAAATAGAATAGATTTTATAGTCGGCCTATAGGAGCAAGTGGTAGTAATCCTGCTTTGAGGGACAATTTATTGATTCGTGGAATCGAGTGTATTTATGATAAAAAGAACGCACCAACAACACAAGTATTAAGTTACTTTGGGGAAGAACCACGAGTGTGTGTAAATGTTCCATATGTTCTTTTTTCACTTATACTTAGTACCCGGAAATTAAATTAAGCGTCCCTCCTACTGTCAACTGTTGAGGAGTTCCCTCTAGAGTCAATCCTAGTAACAGCATCAGGTCATGCTTATCATGAACGTGCATTGTCATCGGGACTAGACAAGTATGTTGAATTTCAGCTCAATCGGACACCGGGGATTAACTCATATTTACCTTGGAAGATTCCACCTACATATACGGTAAATCATCATACATGTCATGACACGACAAGCTAAATAAAAGCGTTTACAAAACAAGCAAATTGAGGCCCTATACTAAGTTTTGATATTAACATTTCTCCTAACTGAATAAGGAATGAAAATGAATGAATGAAATGATTAAAAATTATATAAAAGTAATAATAGATTTATTTTGCTCTAATCCGCGATACAGTAAATAGAAAATATATATAGTGTTAAATGTCGCGATAAAGCGATTTTGTCGTGGAGTCTATCTCCTGATGATGCTTCGGTTGCGGGGCGAAACGATTGTTGAGTTTGTGATAGTGAACGTGTATAGTGCTTGTGTATTGTGGTGGAAGTGGTGGAGGTTTGTGCATGTGTTTTTACGAATCCTGCACGTATCGGGTATGAAAATTCGGATAGTCCACTATACATTTAACACTATATATATTTTCTATTTACTGTATCGCGGATTATAGCAAAATAATTTTATTATTACTTTTGTATTATGGATCTCCGCAAAGTAACGCCTAATTCTATAAATTATTTAAAAACTATATCTTTTAAAAATTAATGAATGACATTAATAAAAAAATTGTCTTTGAAAACTTTAGGGTCAAGACATATTTCACGGCCAAACAACTTAATATTCCGTCAAGCTCATGGCCAAAACGTAATCACATCGCCGCGCCAAAAGTCTCTGAAAAATATTTTTAAAACTGTATCACAGAAAATCCCGACAACAGCTTCCTGTACACATAATACTTCTTTGTTAGGGCATTACAAATAACTTCCTTATGTAATGTGTACTAGTAAATGTCTAGCGTTTGCTTGTATATATTTATTTTTTTTTACTTTTATTCAACTTGCAATGTATGTATGTGAAGCTGGAATCTTGCACATTAAATTTGACCCACTTTCCAGACGATTGAGCTGAACTTTTACTGGTCCAGTCCCGAATCTTGCAAATTAAATTTGACACACTTCCCGGTGTCCGATTGAGCTGAAATTTTACTGGTCCAGTCCCGATGACAATACATGTTTATGATAAGCATGACCTGATGCTGCTACCGGGATTGGCTCCAGAAGATTTTCTTAACACGGATAAGGTGTAGCAAAATAATTCAATCATAGCTTTTGTTCTGTGAAAATACTCACCAGACCGACAGAAGCAATTAGAAGTGATTTACATCGATGCAAATCATCGATCATTAAAAAATCGTTTAGCAACTATTCATTGATTTATCATCGTAGGAGCAATAGTTTTAAACGGAACGGTTTATCCAGGAACAGAAAGTTATTACTAGTACCATGACATGGGAACACCCAATGTTAGGGTGTCCACGATTCCGAACAGCCAAAAAAAAGGTACAAGGTAAATTTCCGGCCGTTTTTTTTGCAAGCATTCACAGTTCACCACTGCACGACCGTACTTTACAGTTACATCGAGTTTTTATCGTTACTGTTTCACGATAAAAGATAACTAGGCGCAGTTACGTAAACGAAAGGAATACGATGGTATTTGCATTCGCGATTTTTTTGCCCTATTATGGAACATAATTAAAATAAAACTATAATTTCGCTTTATTTATCGCTGTAAAACCCTTACCTTACTAAAAACGTTGTAATAACGGTGAATATAATTGCTACCTACATATTGTATGCATGTGTCCTTCTATCTCTTTTTACGATAAACTCAAAAACGACTGACTCGGGAACGTATTTCATGGATTTTTCAAGACCAGTATGTATTGAAATATGACGATAATTGTTTAAAATGATGGAAAATTATTTTTTATTGTTTATTTTTTGGACAAAGTTTTTATTTTTTTATAATGTGTACTAAAAATAATTTAGACAGCAAAACAATGTTTGCCGGGTCAGTTAGTAAAAATGTATAGTTGAATTAACTCCATTTATGTCTCTAGAAAAGTTCTTGGAAGCTATATTAACTATATATAACTAAATATAACTATATTTAAAGGATAGCTGATGATGTACTTATTTTTGTGTTTAATAAAGAATAAAATAAATAATAATAAGAAATATGTATTTAAGGTACAGTGTTACTTTGAACAATAATTGTCTATTGCGATTACAAATTTTATTGCCTCTATGGCTGAGAGAATGTGACCTTGGCAGAGTTCTACTTATCAGTGCTAGATAAATAGAAAGATATGTATATTTGTCTCCTCTACCTCGAGGCAGAGTCTGCACAACCTACATTGCCCTGTAAGCACCCTCAAAACATATCATTAATGAGTGACATTAGACACATACACACACACACATAATCACACACTCATAATATAAAATCTTAATTGACCACATATATGGTTTTCCTTATGATTATTATTTATTTAAGTTCCCTATTCCTATTGATAGGGTGAGATTAGTTATAATTTCTTTTTATTTGACATATAGGCATTAAACAAGTAAGAAACAAGCTGTAGGATGCTGTGACAAAACTTATAATTTTTACCATTATTCCATTCCATAGAAATTGCAAGGGGATAAGTACACTTTCCAACCAGTGATGCTATAAAAGCAATTATTTATTTGAGACGAAAAAGGAATATAACCAGGTAATATTTCTTAATTAAATGAAGCAAATAAATTCATCAAAAATAAGTGAAACAGGAATATGCAACTATTTTAGAGAAATTAACTATAGGGCAGTTTGCTGATTTATTTGCAGTTTTAACATATATTTGAACAGTTCACAATGTTTTCAGTAATCAATGAAAATCCAATAACAGATAATTTCTTTACTAATTTATCTGGTTCAAAATTAATGTTATTAATGATATTGTTACTAGTGTGTAAATTACACACTACTTTTTTATTGACTTTAAATTCCCTATTGTGTGTAAATTGAGGCCTAAATAATTTTTTTTGACAGTGACTGGGTCACTGTTGAATATATTATTTTTAAAAATTTATTCCATGTTACATTTGTATTATATAAAATTAATGTAAAGCATATACTTTACATTAATTTTTATTATTTAAAATGGATGGTTTGACAAATACAATATATGTTACCAGCCTTTCATTAAAACTTTTCGGGAATAGTGTCTTTTTAGACTTAAGAATGAAGAAAAGTTAAAAAGTGTGTCAGTTAGGCTTTCCAATCTGCTTGAGCGATATTTATGGCACTTGCTACAATTATAGCTTACTTACAAAGGTTTCATGTGAGATAAAAAAAATCACATTTTTCCTATAGGAACCAAAAAAACAATTGTGGAAATTTAAACACCTAAGTTGATCCAAGCCAAGCCACAGGTACAACTAGTTCTTAATATTTAAACAAAAATAAGTAAATTAAAAAAATACTGATAAATAGAAAGAATCTTGCCAATATATTTTTTAAATGACTACTTATTAAAATGTTCTACTTAAAAAACAGTGAGGAAAACAGTAACTTTTTAAAAATCTGCTAAAATGGACAATAAATAATATGTCTTACATTTTAGCAGGTTTTGAACATTTTTGTAATCTATTTGGAAGTATGTAAATTATTAAATATTAAAGTTCGAAATGATAAAACAAGTATGCTAATAATGCTATTTTACTCTAATAATACATGTTTTAATGTCATAATTTTTTAAATTATTATATATACTTTGATATTGTTATTTTTATAATGGTAATAAAACATAAATTATATAACAAGTACTGTAGTATGTAATGAAAATTGTCTTATAGCACAAAATATTATTTTAGATGTTGCTTAAATTTTATAACATACCTGGGACGATTTTGCATAATATATTGTCCTCCAAAAATAAAGGCCATATACACTCCCACATAATAGAAAGCGACAGTCCAATTTTCCTTCATCCACTTCCTAGAGTTTTGATGAATAAACTCGTTTTCAAATTCGAAAATATACGAATAATTCGGCGTGATGTCGAGGTTATAGCTCATCGATGACTCCATGACTACAGTTTAAAACTAATCACAGAAAACAAGCACGATCTATGTCTAAATTTATCTAAAATGATGCACTGATATCACCGGTAAAGGATTAACCTAAAAACTTGTAACATACATATATGTTGTTATATCACAGATGGCTAAAATGACAATATTTTATAGAAACGTGTACCGCCGATGAGACATTAACTCCACTTGTGTTCGCGATATGGTTAAACGTTGATTATATATTGTCAGTGACGAGGCGACGCCCGAGTCCGGACTAGTAACGGCGGCAAGGCGAAACGATGAATGAACTTAACTTCACGTCTCATGCTATACCACACATGAATCTAAATAATTGTTATATGAAATTTCTACCTAGTGCTGTCTGAGAAACCGCACTGCCGGGCACTGGCTACCACAGACAAACAATACTTATTAGATTTAGTGTCTGCTTGAAAAAAATTGTCAGTCTTTTACATGCGTATTGACGGATTATTCTACTAAACTGAAAATTTTATATAATTTATATTTAAAATGTAATATTGATTTAAAATAAAATGTAATTTTTTTTACATTGGAAATTATTCATGATTACTATATAATGTAGTCTTTAAAAAAATGTCAAAATGCGTTAAAATTTGGCAATCATGACCATATTATGACATCGTGACATTTATTGCACAGACTACTTTTATAGCTAGCAATACTCATCGTGCACATAAGAAACTCATATGTTAGTTATCAATTAGTTACTTATTAAGTTACATAGACTAATTAGAGTAAAACAATATAACTAAAATCGCTTTTAATGTTTATTGTTAAAAATAAGTGTAGACCCTATATCCATAATAATGATGGCATTGAGCACATCTTTTGTTGGCATATAGATATAGTTTTATTTTGACTGAATTCGTCCTTTTTCTAAGCATTTTTTTTGCAGATTTTGGTGGTTTTGGATCTCTAGATTCCTATTTAATATTACCAATAAAGTCTGATATGTGGTATTTACATTAAATAATGCAACGATCGAAAAAAAAAACAACATTAGGGGAGGAAAATTAAATTGAATAAAAAGACAAAATGCTCGTTTATTTTAATTGTTTCACATCGGTTAAAAATGCACCATTGTTGATGTAGAAACGAAGCAATGACACTGAACTCACAAAGGGTTGCGACATTCAGTCGTTCCTAAAATCTGTATTTATTTTTTTTGGTGAAGTATGTGCATTTTAGGTATAATTTTTTTGGGTATATATTTTCAACAATTTCACAAATAACAATATCCAGACATGTTAGAGGGCGAAGGAAAAGGGGAAGACCAGTTGAAAGATAGGAGGATGAGAGAGTGGAAAGGGCAGGAAACCAGTGGGTGTCTACAGCTTCGGACAGACACGTGGAGACATTTCGAGGAGGCCTTTACTCGAAGTTAAAATAAATATAAATTGAAAACTAAGATATAAAAAATCATGACATAAATTTAGTTAATCGTTAAAAAAAAAATATTGATAAATTGTATTGTACTATTCAAAATGTATTTAAAATCCAAATTTTGTTAATGTAATTATAATAATTATTGTGAAAATATATTTTTTTAAATGTAATATTATTTTTTTTTTTCAAGGAATTAATAAAGGCTATAAATAAATAGATAAAGTATATATGAAAAATAATCATAAGAATAAGGATTCTCATTATTATTTTGCATAAATACATTTCATAAATGCGACAGTGCTAATTTTATATCGTAATTTTGTATCGTAGGTATCTAAAAATATTTAGATACAATTTTAATTATTGAAATACACAAGACATTAGTATTCATCGAGTTATTAATACTAGGGTAGGGAGCCATGGGGAAGCCTGTGAGTGTAAAAAAAAATAATTAGAGGGAAGATGAAACTCGTATACTTCATCTTTGTTTAATCACACATAAAAAGGAGAGAGAGAGAGAGAGAGAGAGAGCACTTCTTTATTGTAATATGGTAGTCCGCGATAAAGTAAATAGAAAATATATACAATGCTAAATGTACAGTGGACTACACGTTTTCATCCCTGAAACATGCAGCATTCGTTTAAAAACTTCTACCAACCTCCACCACCACCACAAAACACAAGCACTACACACGTTCACTATCACAAACTCAACAATCGTTTCGCCCCGCAACCGAAGCATCATTAGGAGATAGACTCCATGAAAAATCACTAACCCATTGCGTTGAGTTTCATGAGTGAGAGATTGTGTGAGAGATTGTTGAGTTGGTGGTGGTTTGTGCATGTATTTTATCGATATGTTTCAGGTATGAAAACGAATAGTCCACTCTACATTTAGCATTATACATATTTCCTATGTATTTTATCGCATATTATAGCAAAATAATTTTACTATTACTTTTGTATTATGGATCTCCGCAAAGTAACGCCTAGTGCTATAAATTATGTAATATGGTACATTAAAGGCTGACTTCGCTATGCTAGTATAATAAAGCTATATCTAAATATAGTACTATATAGTAATATATATTAAATATAGTAAATACTAATATTGCAGCAGCTAGATCGTATCTTTTAAAATTTTAACTTTCATAAGGTACATACATCACCTTATACCTTAATGGAGAAACGTCCACTGAAAACTAAACAAACTAAAACTATTTAATATAATGTCTTAACTTTAAAAATAACTGTGTAGGTTATATAAATCAATGATTAATATTCTATATGGAATTCCATAAGTGAGTTTTTTTATAAGGAAAACCTCTGAAATATTTTAACACTTATCTCTTTGTAGCTTTACAGGCCAAAGCTGTGGTAAGCTCGATTGCTATATAATATATTATTCATTGCATTAAAACGTAATAAATTATTAATGTCGACAGAAATTCAATTGAAAAAACAATTGGTATATATTAGTGAGGACAATATATGCAAATTTAATTATATTATTGCCACGTTTAAGTAATTCTTCGGCAATAGGTAATTTCGGTTTGATTGCTTTCAATTCAAAATTTGTTGATTCCGAACTATTGGTAAATGTGTACATGTAAAAAGCCATGGTTTTCCCGACATTGATGATCTTGTGAAATGCTCCAGAGTCCAGTTTAATTCGGTCTCCTCTCCACATCTGGTGCGACTGACCACTTGGGTATTTAATGACTTCAGGTTGATAAGCGATTGTTCCGTTTAATACGGTAATTGTGACGTTCGTTAGTTCTGGTGGAATATATTTTTCGTATTCGTAACCTGTGAACAAGTTTAATTTTACCGTATATTCAAATTCAAATTCAAAATATTCTTTATTCAAGTAAACTTGTAAACAAGTGCTTTTGAATCGTCAACTGTACTGCTGGTTCGGAAAGCTGTTCCTACCGAGAAGAGCCAGCAAGAAACTCGGCGGTTGCTCTTTTTAAAATATAAATCTTAGAACTAGTTACATTTATTTATTACTGTCTTGTACAGGGTAGAGGTGCACCTATATCCACACATCCTTATCATCTAAGTAATCTAATATATTTAAATAAGTTTGTTGCCAACATGTCAAGTGCCACTATTGCAGCTCATGAGCGATGTATGTTATTTATTTATTTAAGTTTATAGAATCTACAGTTCTACATAAAATATATATTTTTTAAAAAACTTAGTCTTTTAATAAGACCAAACTAATTATATAATTTTAAATTTTTCATATAAATTTTGCTTAACAGCATTGATAAAAAAAGTAGGAAAACTGCAACTTCGCGCTAAGCGCGCGCTCGTTTTTGGTCGTGTGTGTGTTTTGTGTGTACGTGCGACGCGGTAAGTAGCGGCCTGTTACAATCCCACTGCTGGGAATAGGCCTCCTCTCACCGTTTCTGGAGAGAAGGGTTGGAGCTAAGACCTACCACGCTGCTCCAATGCGCATTGGTAGGTTACACATATCTCCAGAATTCTCTAGAGATATGCAGGTTTCTTCACGATGTTTTCCTTTACCGAAAAGCGTGTGATAAATTGTAATAACCAATTAGACACATGAATTTTAATAGAAAAACTCGTTGGTGCCTGCCAGAGTTGAACTCGTGTTCCCCTCGAAAGAGTCGCACGGTCTCACCGCTGGGCTATCACAGCTTTACACACACACAAACATATTTTCCGATATTATGTACAAGTATAACAAATGTTTACATACAAGTCATTTTAAAGAAAATGTTAGGAGTTAATTTTTTTTTAACTGACTGTATGCTATTAGTCCTAACGACTTTTACAGCGTCAACGGTTGGGACGGGTGTGCGCAGAAGCATCGTCGAGGTTGCGAAATGCAGAAAGTAGAGCGCAGAAGCTCTACTAGAGGCGGGGAACGTCGTCCTAAGGGTGCCTCCTGTGAGGCCGGACCACGGCTTAGGGCGACGCGTAGTGGAGGGATGATGGTATGACCTTGATTAGTCATTATGACGTTGGAAGGGTGGGGAGAAGCCACGACCAACCGACGTCAGATAACTGGACCTCGTCTTCGCCGGCGAAGACGCCGTGTGTATATCAAGTTTCGGTGTTTGATCGTTATTTTAACGTCAGAGTCGTATGGGACGCTATTTTAACGCCTATATTTTCGATAAAGCGATACCTTGAAGTAAGTTTCGTCGAAACAATATATTCAAAAAAGGAAGTGAATAAGAAAATTTAAAACTTATTTTAACTAGAAATCACTACAAATATTTGCCAACACTATTTAAAAGACACGTGGATACGCAGGTCACTTAAGTGACCCCATTTCCAAGGCGAAAGATGTAGCCGTAATTAATTTCGATATATATACCTATACGATTGCTAGGGATCATGTATGTCTCATTATATCTATAATACTTAATTAAGTTCTTGAAACTGCATTTTCTAACATCGTCAAATGTTTACAAGGCCTTCTAACCAATTCCTTATTTTATAAGGTCTCAGCGAAAAACTTTTCTAGACTTATTATACTAGAATAGGAGAGCCAGCCTTTAATAAGTCCATTGAAAAAAAAAAAGAAAACTAATTAGCTTATCTGTCTCTCTTTTTTATGTGTGATTAGACAAAGATAACTATGGGTCCCTAATCTTCCCTTTTTTATTATTTTTTGGACAATCGCACTCCGAGGCCTGCTTCTGTCTCCCTTACTCTATGTATATAATAACTCTATGCTAAGTTCATCATCATACTCCTGCCCTTATCCTACTCTAAGTGGGGTCGGCACAACATGTTACAAACATGTTATCACATGCCTGACGTCATGCCTGCCTGACGTCAACTTACCGTAGTCGTATTTTACGACACCTCGGTAAGAAATGAGGTTAGTCTATTGTACTCAGCCTGATACCACACGTCGGGTCGACTTATCTAAGTCACCTTTTACGACACCTCGGTAAGAAATGAGGATGGTATATTCTACTCAGTCTGATACCGCACGGTGGGTCAACTTACCTTAGTCGCCTTTTACGAAACCTTGGTAAGAAATGAGGGTGGGCTATTCTACTTATTTTATCCTTGCAACATTGCTCTGCTTAGAAACCATTTATAATTTTTTTTTAAAGTTGTGATCGAACACAAATTTGTATTTATAACTGTCATATTACTTATTTTAATACTTTCTTTATAAAAAGCATATATATAAATGATTCGAGGAAAATTCACACTAATTTTATTATTTCCTTATTTATCGTAACTTTCACATTGGGTTTATCAATCGCTCGATTGTTTTCCAATAGATCGTAAATGTCTCAGTAACTCAAGAAGGTGAAAACTATGTATTAAGAACTATAATGATTATGATAATAATATAAATTACATTATATTTACGAGTAAGTCGATTGAATAACTGTGTGTGTTTTATTCATATCTATTATACTAGAATAGGGAAGCCAGCATTAAATATACCATAGGTATAAAGGACGAACAAAATCTTTTTTAAATGCGTGATTAAACAAAGATTAAATACGCGAGTTTCATTTTCCTTCTCATTATTTGTGTAACTATCACTTACAGGCTAAGGCACTTACTGCCTAAAACTCCCCTACTCTAATATTAATAACTTAATTGGTTTTTTACATTTCAATTTAAGATTTAAAGTTTATTTTTTTTAGTTATCTATCTGAGACTTCACTCTTTAAAACAGCTGTTATTTTTATATAAGTTAGAGTACATATAGAGACCTACCTACTACCTATGTATTTAAAATTCGTAGCTAGGCATTAAATTAAATAATAATGTAATCATTTATATAATCTATAGAATTGGGCGTTACTTTGCGGAGATTGATAATACAAAAGTAATAATAAAATAAATTTACTATAATCCGCAATTAAGTGAATAGAAAATATATATAATGCTAAATATATAGAGGACTATCCGATTTTTCATACCCGATACAAGCAGGATTCGTAAAAACACAATCGTTTCGCCCCGCAACCGAAGCATCATCAGGAGATAGAATCCACGACAAAATAACAAAGCTGCTTTGCGATCCTGCATGTATCGGGTATAAAAAAACGGATAGCCCACTATACGTTTAGCATTGTATATATTTTCTATTAATTTAATCGCGGATTATAGCAAAATAATTTTATTATTACTTTTGTAAGCATTTATTTCTGCGTATAGTTTTTGGAAAGATTAACTGCCAAATTTTTGCTTGTATTATTCAGTTTAATATAATTTTTGGTATGAATAGCTGCCGAGTTTTTTGCTAGTTCTCTAATTAGGGAGAGCATCTTAATAAACCATTGGTAAGTGATTTATATATTGACGATCATGGGCTCAAACCCCGGGCAGACACCAATGAGTTTTTCTATTAAAAACTTATGTGTGTAATTGATAATTGTAATTTATCACACGCTTTTCGGTGAAGGAAAACGTCGCGAGGAAACCTGCATATCTCTAGAGAATTCTGGGGATATGTGTAACCTACCAATCCGCATTGGAGCAGCGTGGTAGGTCTAAGCTCCAACCCTTCTCTCCAAATATGGAGAGAGGAGGCCTATGCCCAGCAGTGGGATAGTAACAGGCCGTTACTTTACTTTTTTACTTTTAAGTGATTTATAGCTCGACTTTTTGAAAATTACTTACCAGGAAAATCGGCAATGAACACCACATCACTGTTGTTGTGCCACGAGTGTACATCCATCTTGATATCATACAACAAACCCCTCGAATCCATAGCTTCATCAAGCAACGGCACAAGATACGAGACTGGTTTAAACGGCGACCACGACACGTTCAATAAATCCACTTTAGAATCAAACATCCGTTGCGTGAATCTTCCGTTCATAGAACACCAGACGTCAACGTAAATCGATATATTCTCGGGCACATAACCACTGTTCCTCATCTCGAAATGCTTGATCAAATTACGTTTCACACATCCAGCGTACTGATGCACCATATCAGCGTGCCTCGTCCACCTATCGTTAGGTGAATAGATATATGGATCAATATAAAACTCCTCCCCATTTGTGATATCCACCACTTTAACTACCACCGACTCAATATCCCATGTATGAACCATCATGTCCCAGGAGTAACCGTAAAGACCGTTCGTCCAGTTGTTGTAGCCCTAAAAGTTTCTACAAATGTTAATTGAATGAATGAAAGCTTTATAAAAGTAACAGCCTGTTATGCCCACTGCTGGGCTAAGGCCTCCTCTCTCCGTTTTTGGAGAGAAGGATTGGAGCTAAGACCTACCACACTGCTCCAATGCGGATTGGTAGGTTACACATATCCCTAGAGAATTCTCTAGAAATATGCAGGTTTCCTCACGATGTTTTCCTTCACCGAAAAGCGTGTGATAAATTGCAATTATCAATTAGACACATAAGTTTTAATAGAAAAAAACATTGGTGCCTGCCCGGGGTTTGAACCTATGTCGTCTCTAGAGAGTCGCACGGTCTCACTACTAGGCTATCACAGCTTTAAAGCTTTATATGCTTAAATAATACAGGAATACACAGTCGTAACTTTACGTGAAAGTTGATAACACAGAATCAAGGGTGTTCGAAATCTGCATCTACGAATCGCAAAAGCACGTCGAAAAAGCGTTTAACAAAATTTCATGTTTCTACTGTTAACCTTTGAGGAGTTTGTAGCTTAAATTGTAGTTTAAATTACAACGGACCTTGTACCGGTTTGGGAATAACACGCATACTCAAATAGTCTCTGATTCAGACTAGTATTTTTAATTGGTTATAATCCATCGATTTTTTAATGATGTATGGTACTATAACATATTTCGAATGCTAGTTCGGTTCCACATAATTCCGCTAATCAATTCAACTCCGAGATTACAGAAATGAATATATTTGTCTGCGCTAGATATTTTTGGTTAAACGAATAATATTTTGTATAGACTTGCAGCAAAGTCCGCGTCTCAACATCGCATAGAAATGCAGGGAAACAAATCAAGTTAAAAAGGCTTTTGAAAAAACTTTTTCATGTCCCTACTGTTAACCGTTGGGGAGTTTCCTCGTATAGAGCCAACCCTGACAGCAGCATCAAGGGACATGAAATCTTGTGAAAAGTTTTTTCATAAGCCTTTTTAACTTGACTTGTTTGCTTTTCTATACGATGTTGAGACGCGGACTTTGAGGCGAGTCAATATGAAAAATATTATTCGTTTAATCAAAAATATCTATATCAAAAATATATATTCATTTCTGTAATCTCGGAGTCGAATCGATTAGCGGAATTATGTGGAACCAAACTAGCATTCGAAATATGTTATAGTTTTGACGTCATTTAAAAAAATCGAAGAATTATTACCAATTAAAAATTTTGTTTTGATCACATCAAGGACTATTTGCGTATGCGTGTTATTCCCAAACCGGTACAAGGTTCGTTGTAATTTAAACAGCCGAGAATAACATTTTCGTTTTAATTTTTACTGAACCAACGATATAAAAACAAGCTCGTTAAATAACACTGCAATACATAAAATGCATAATATATTAAATAACATGATGATAAAAAATATATAATTTGCATAATTAAACGCTACTTGCGGAAGTCCATACAAAGTACTAAATAATATTTTGCTATAAACAGCAATTATAGAGTGAATTATACCTTAATAATTTCTACATTACATATACTATAAATAAATATACATAGTAAGTAAAACCCATGGGCGTTCTCATTCCCTTCAATACCCTTTTAAGCAGTATCATTCCTTATTTTTCCTTTTATTTGACACCCACGTCAATGCCTGCAATATTATTTTCTTTATATAATGAAACCGATGGGCTTAGGGTTTTAAGGTTTTGGAATGGTGACCTCGAACCGACAAATTGTACGGAAAAATATCCATATGTATAACAAAATTTTATGTATAATCATAGACATAAGAGAGGTCACAAAACGCTTGACTCGCGACTCAGCAGAGTTAGCAACTCACTTGTTGGTCTTTGCATTCCCTTCTACAATAAAATTCCGCAATCCAGACTAGACCAGTCTACAGAAAAGTTTAAGCTAAGTGTAAGAAATATGCTTATACGTAAAGCATATTACAAAATTGAAGATTATTTGGATCATAAAAATGCCTGGATTTGAAAACCCTTTCAGGTTCGTTCAAAACTGACTGCAGTTTAATAATGTATAATTGAAAATATTCAAAAGATTGACCGCCGAGTTTCTTGCTGGTTCTTCTCCGTAAGAGTAGCATTCTGAACCAATTTTTAGCTTTATTAATCACTAGTTTTTGAGGAATTTGTTCTGCCACAGTATCTAATTTAATTAAATTTATGATTCATAATTTTGGCCATAGTGGCTTCCGCATAAAAGATAGATATATGCTGTCGCGGACTTTTATTTAGAACTATTAAAGACAATACTACGGTACATCACCTTTGTGTAACTCTAACGGTTTATGCAGCGTACGCCGAGATAGCTCTCAGAGGCCAGATTTTTTTCGACTTTATTGACGTGTATCGTTATATTTTATAAAATCATTACAAATCGTAGCCTATATGTTATTCCGATGTATAACCTAAATAACTGGAAAGTTTCATCCACATCCGTCCAATAGTTTTTTCGTGAAAGAGTAACAAACATCCATCCATACTCACAAACTTTCGCATTTATAATATTAGTAGGATAGTTTTTTTTTTTTTTTTTTTTTTTTTTTTTCGAACTGACTGTATGCTGTTAGCCCTAATGGCTTTTACAGCGTCACCGGGCGGGACGGGCGAGCGCAGAAGCATCGCCGAAGTTGCGAAATGCAGGAAGTAGAGCGCAGAAGCCCTACTTAAGTCGGGGAACGTCGTCCTAAGGGTGCCTCCTGTGAGGCCGGACCACGGCTTAGGGTGACGCGTAGTGGAGGGTTCATGGTATGACTTAGATTAGTCATTGCGGCGTCGGAAGTGTGGCGAGAAGCCACGACCGACCGACGTCAGAAAACTGGGACCTCGTCTTCGCCGGCGAAGACGCTGTGTGAGTGTATTACGTGTATCTGTGTTGGCGATCGTTATTTGATCGTCGGGGTCATACAGGACGCTTTTTGGACGCCTATATTTTCGATGGTCGGACCTAACTGGGATGTAGGTAGAAGCAACTGAAATCAGGGGGTTCGGGTGTACCTCAGATTTCTCGAAGTAAGATTTCGAAAAACGTTTAAAGAGGTGAGTAATGGTAGGGAGATCGAGGTCTCTATGGAGGTCAACGTTCCGCATGAACCACGGACAACCAGTGGCTGTCCGCATAAATCGGTTCTGTAGTCTTTGGAGCCTGAGCAATCTGACTTTTGAAACGTGTGCAAACGCAACGCTCGCATAGGACATTATTGGTCTTATGCAAGTTTTGTAGAGTGTCACTTTGTTGCGGAGCGACATCTTACTTTTCTTGCATAACATCGGATAAAGTCGTCCCATGACATACGCAGCCTTATTGCAGACTATGTGTATGTGCTCGTGGAAGGTCATGGAAGGTTGAAAGGTGACACCTAGGTACTTGACTTTCTGTTGCCAGTGAATCGGTGTATTGCAAAGGGAAATTTCCGTAGGTGTGTCTATGTGAGATCGAAAGCGATTACCGATAAAGTGCATGGCTGCACTTTTATCCGGGTTTATTTCGATTTAGTAGGATAGTAGGAAGTAGGATTAGTAGGATATAAATGCTTGAAGATTCAAAAGGGCCTGAAATTGCTTATATGAATAAAGATTATTTTGATTTGATTTTAATACAGCGTTAATACTATTTAGGGGGTATCTACGAAATACGAGTTGGACTGAAGACCTTAAAAACTTAACGACTGATAGCGCGCTGTTTTGTGTAAACGTGTATCAAAAGCAAAACGTCATTGACCGAAATTTATTTTGTATAAGGAAATGTAGAGTCGTACAACAAATATTTGCAAAACCTTTTACTAACACTTAGTCATAAGGTACTTACTAATAACTGGACTGTAAATGTCTTAAATAAAGGTTATATTATTATTATTACCTTTGTAATGAAGTGTGAATATGGTAGAAACGCCTGTGTTATAACGTAAAACGCTATTAATGAAAAAGTTAAGTTCTTTCTTTTCTTATTTAAATTCTCTTCATACTCTTCTTTGGTTTCACTTTTAGGTTTGAAATCTTCTCTGGTATCTTCACTTTGATTTTTTGACTCATTTTGGTTACTGAGAATATCATTAGAATCGGACTGTTCATCATTTATTTCAGCATCATTCATTTCTTCGTTCCCATCGTCAACTCTAGAAATATCTTTAAATTTCTGTTCAACAATTAAAGTTTTTGTTGTTGCACATGCGTGACTGAACAGAAAATCGAATTTGCGTAAATACTTTTTAATTCCTCCTTTTACTTTTGACACTTGTTTTTCCGCGTAGTGTATGACGTTTTTGGGCCAATCGAAAGGATAAAACAACGGCATTGTCGCTAAACATACCCACGGAAACATACCTAGAATAATATCAAAATAGTATTACTAGGTAATAAGGTACCTAAGGTGAGGTTGGTAATAAAGTTTACTATATTATTACAATATGGTATTCATAATAAATAATAAATATATGGGACACTTACACGGTCGTCCACCCCCAAAGTAAGTAACTTAATACTTGTGTTGTGGGTGACAGATAACTGGTAAATATATACATATATAATTTTAAACACATACTTAAATACAAATACACACCCAGGCTCGAAGAACCAACAAATTGTTTATAGAAAATGTTGGCCCTCGGCGGAAATCGAACCCACGACCCGCGGAGCTGAAGATAGGGTGACTACCCACTGCGCCTAAGGGCCAGTCAATTGTATTGTATACAGATCTTTTTAGTTCGAAATATATTTTAAACTAAAAAAAAAAAAAAAAAAAATAAAAAAATTAACTTATTTACGCGTCCCTAATTACATGTCGTGGTAACCTATAATTTTATTATTACTTTAAAAACACGGTCTTTAGTCCCCAAAGTAATTAACTTAATACTTGTGTTATGGGTGACATAAAACTGGTAAATATATACATATATAATTTGAAATACCTACCAAAATACATATATACACCCAGACTCGAAGAACCAACAATTTTTCTTTACAGAAAATGTTGTCCCTCGGTAGGGACCGAACCCGCGACCCGCGGAGTTGAACGCAGGGTCACTGCCAGCTGCGCCAATGGGTCAATCAATTGATACTACTTTTAAATAAATAGTTTGTCTGTAGTAATTGACTGTAGTAAGTTTTGTTGGTTAACCTCTATAATAAAAAATATCATAAAAAATCACTAGGGATAGGATGGATTGAAATAACGGATAGGTATCAATGACTGTTGGCACCTTTTTTAATGTTATGTAAAAAAAGAAAAATAAAAAACTGTCACTCACGGCAAAATGTCATCAAAGAAAAGGCACATTTTTATTTTTCCCGTATTTAAGATGTTTTTCCCATTATTATAATATCAAGCAGTGGTCAATCTCGGAAAAGGTCCAAATTATAATCATTCAATGACCTCGAAAGTAGTCAGAGTGACACTATTCAAGGGGCATGAGATCGTTAGGCAGAAAATGCCCTAAAGAGACCAATATAGAGATCTCTTTATAGGGGCAAAGGACAACTTTACCAGAAGATGAAGGGGATATAACTTTATAGGGAATGTCCATAGTTCGTGTTAAGAAGATACGTACCAATGCTAAAGAGCCGGCTGTTCATTAGATGGAACATGGCGCAAAAGACCATCGCAACGTGGCGAGTCCTTGACCACATCATCCACACAGCCACTGTGAGATCGAATACAAACACAAACCAGTGCACTATCAGGTAATCGGTCTGAGGTGTGCTCAGGAATAGTCTGAAATTATATTGCAATATAGTAGTAAAGTAAAGTAGTGGCCTGTTACAATCCCACAGCTGGGAATAGGCCTCCTCTCTCCGTTTCTGGAGAGAAGGGTTGGAGCTAAAACCTACCACGCTGCTCCAATGCGGATTGGTAGGTTACACATATCTACAGAATTCTCTAGAGATATGCAGGTTTCCTCACGATATTTTCCTCCACCGAAAGCATGTGATTAATTGCAATTATCAATTAGACACATGAGTTTTATGATACGATAGCTTTACTTTATCGTATTGCATTATAACAAGTAATTAAAAGTGTTGAGAAATACAGTGGATCATCTATCTAGAGATAGCTAGACTGAGATGAAGTTGATAGTACTGGGCAAGGTCGAAGGAAAACTACCCCGCGGCCGATCACCTAGCCGCTGGTGTGACCAAGTGACCACGCTCACTGGTCTCTCTGTAACGTCTGCCCTAAGAAAGGCCGAAAACCCGGAGAAATGGGGAAAAATTCTACGAACTATGAAAGACTTTCATTTAGGACACGACCTTCACTAATGAAGAATCCGACAGAAGAAGAATACCGTGTATGTTAATATTATTTCACTTATTTCATCATCATTCTCCAGCCCTTACCCCACTCTAAGTTAGGTCGGCACATGTCACATGATTTGGCTGAGCAGAATAGATCACCGTTATTTCTTACCGATGTGTCGTAAAATACGACTAAGGTAAGTTGACGTCAGGCAAGTAGCCGGTCGTAAAATACGTAGCCAAATCATGTGACAACATGTTTGTAACATGTTGTACCGACCCCACTTAAAGAGAGATAAGGGCAGGAGGATGATGATGATTCTTTTGGTTATACTAACATATACTACAACTTACTTGAATGGATTGAACACCCAATGTTCGCTCAGATTTGGCACCGAGTAACCTGACAGCCACTCGGCTGTGCCTTTCTTCAAGCCAGCCATGAAGTAAAGGATGAAGAATTGATACTTCAGAATGAAGTAGTTCCAATATGGCACTGTTTGCTTACATTTTCTAGGGTCCAAATAAACATCTAAAGACCTAAAATAAACTAAAAGACTAAGCAATAGAGACCTTTACGACGAAATAGAACGTAGCCAAGGACTTATTAAAGTAGTTAATAGCATTAGGAGTTATTTTTTCTCCTACAGGATCCTATTGCCCTTATCCCACCATAAATGGGGTCCTACCTTCACTTACCTTAGTCATATTTTACTACCCCTCGGTAAGAAAGAGGTGGTCTATTCTACTCAATCGGATACGACACGGTGGGTCGACTAACCTTAGTCGTCTTTTACGACACCTCGGTAACAAATGAGGGTGGTCTATTCTTCTCAGCCGGATACCGCACGGCGGTATAATAAATATTATCATAGTAAATAATTATGTTGCGAAGTGTTTTGTCTTCTCTTTCTGCAATCGATGTACGTTAACTGCAGACCATAAGCTATGTTCTGCAGTAAAAGCTCTTCAGGGGATCTCCACACCACACGATCTTGAGCCGCTTGTATCCAGCGGCTCCCAGCGACCTTTTTAAGGTCGTAAATCCACCTTGCAGGGGTCTACCAAAGCTGCATTTTCCAGTGCTGGGTCGCCATTTCAACACCTTAAGATCCCTACGTTCAAGGTTCTCCGTCTATTGCCACTTCATACTTGCAACACGCTGAGCTATTTCAGTGATCTTGGTTCTTTTACGGACCTCCTCATTCCTCAAAGCTCGCTTCATTGCCCACTAAGTAACTCTAAATCTTCTTATGAGGTCCATAGTTAGCGACCAAGTTTCGCTGTTTTATATGAATTAGGAAATGAGACAAAACTGATTACCAGTAAGAAGCAGCGTCTGTGAAGGCGAGCAGCAAACCCACCAGGCCGAACAGGTAGCTGTGATTGTTCCAATAACTTTTCTCGATAAGAAATAAATACCAGTAGCTGATAGCAAAGAGCCAAGCGCTATAACGATATTTGTAGCCTAAGGTTATGCCTAATGCACCTGAAAATGACGCTACTATTAGAAAATTTTGGGAGACTTAAATCAAATTTAGATGTAAATATTTATAAAACTCATCTCATTAAAGCTAAGCCGTGTGGTATCCGGCAGAATAGAAAAGACCACCCTCCTTTCTTACCGAGATGTCGTAAGAGGCGACTACGGTAAGTACCGTGTGGTATCCGGCTGCATAGAATAGACCACCCTCATTTCTTACAGAGGTGTCGTAAAAGGCGACTAAGGTAAGTTGACGTCAGGCAGGCGGCCGGTCGTAAAATACGTAGCCAAATCATGTGACAACATGTTTGTAACATGTTGTGCCGATCCCACTTGAGTGGGATAAGGGCAGGAGAATGATGATGATCTAATTAAAGCTAAGCATCTAGCTAAGCTATCATTATCATCTATTTCCATAATTTAAATAGTGGTAAACGTACTGGAAAGGCAGTAAGTAGACCGGATGCTAGTAGACTCTAGACTCGCCCTAACACGAGTTTAGAAATTATCTCAAAACGATGCTGCTGCATAAAGCTTACTATACAATCGAGGATTATTTGAGTGATAGTAGCATATCGTATAGCATATCGTATAGCATAGCGTAGCAGTAGCAGTCAGCTACTCACCAAGCTGCAACGATTAACTTGTAACCATCTATCAAATTGTAAAGAAAAATATTTTTGAGATTATCCGCCGAGTTTCTTGCTGGTTCTTCTCGGTAGGAGCAAACTTCCGAATCATTGGTAGCTTCTTTGAAAACATTTGACGATTGAAAAGCACTGACAACAGTCTACTTGAATAATAAATATTTTGAGTTTGAATATGAAAAAAAGACAGAGTAAGTGGACAAATGACTTCAAATAGAATTAGGCGTTACCTTGCCGGGCCTTTGAGGTCGATAATACAAAAGTGCTGAAAATATAATAATGTTCTGCTTTTGATATACGTGTTCAAAAAAACTGACATGGAGCGGCGCTATCAGTCTAAAAATTTAAATTCATATGGCACAATGGCGTAGCTTGAAGGAATTGGTAGAAGCTTCAGATTTCAGTTTATGCATGATGTTTAAACAAAAATATATTTTTTACCGTCGTGTATAAACGTTGTGTCAATTACCGTTTATCATATTTATCGTGTAAAATAACATTTCTCCACCCTAAGTATTAATGTAGTTACCAAGCCAAAGTACTACAGCCGAGTCTACTGGACGGAGAGACAAAGAGTATACGTGATATCGATATATTTACCAAGCCATAGTGCTGCATAAACCAGCGCCATGTACGGCATAGGCAGAGCGCTCAGGAAGGGTATGAGCGGAAAATGGCACACCATAGGATCACCCCATCGTTTGTCCATGATAGCACCACCGCGCTCATCCGGAATGTCCAACAGCATAGCAATCCCTGTGAAAATTATCGTACACACTATATCAGTGATGGGCTAAGTACGGCCTGTGGGCCAACGCCGACCCGCGAAAGTATTTAAACCGGTCCACCGAGGGTCCATCGACAGGGATAGTATAAGGCCCGCTATAATTACGTTTTGGCACAAAATGCATTTTTTTTATAATCCTGGCTCTCCTCTAGAATTTCTTAAACTTTGTGTCCCCTGATTAAGGAAGTTTGCCCACCGCTGCACTTATTTTACAAATAAAATCAATACTCTTTATTCAACTTTTTCAAGCCCTTTTGAATCGTCGAGTTGCAATAATTTTACTTAACATAATATTTCCTTAGACTCCTATAATTAAAATTAATTGTGATATTATTTAAATTTCTTACATCAGTTAATTCTTTACTAAGTAAATATTATTAAATGTTGTTGGAGTACAACAAAAAATCACTTTGTAGATGTTTTGATGATATGCAAAAATAGCGGACGAATTAAATATAATTAATATCATACTTAAAACTTTTTATCGCAAACTTACCAAATAATATTCTCGTAATTGCTAAGCTCGACGGATCTTTAGGCAAGTATAAATAATTCACAAGTTTTTTAATACTCATATTATTTATGCGAAATCCAAATTGATCTTGAAATTTTTGACTAACGTTTTTATACGTTGATTCGCACCATAAATCTACCTTTATACCTAAAAAGAAAAATCTTATTTATAAAAGCTTTATTTAACTTGACTTTTATGTATGTATGTATGTGAAGGTGGAATCTTGCATTTTAAATTTGACCCACATCCCGGTGTCTGACAGAGCTGAAATTTTACATAATGTTCGAGCCCTAATGAACATGCATGATTATGATAAGCATGACCTGATGTTGCTGCTACAATTGGCTCCAGACAAGGGAACTGCTCGACGGTGAACAGCGGGTGCATAAAATTTTTCATATTTTTTATATTCTTCTTTAAGTTCAAGAGCCATGACAGCCGAATGGGCCAACATGTAACCTTTATCAGAGATTCCTGGGTTCAATCCATAATCAGGGCATTACATGATTTTTCGAAGCTATAATTGCCTAATTGATTATTTACTTATTCCTCACGCGCTTTGAGATGCAGTAAAACATCATGAAAAAAACCTGGAAAACCTTAGGAAGTTCCGAGATATGTGAGCACCTTACAGAATGGTATAGGGAGCCTAAACCCTCAAGGTTTCCCTAAACTATGCGAATGAAGATGAGCGGCATCTTGGACTTTGGCCGTCAATCTCTTATTTATCTTTTTTATCATAAGAATTTAAGACATAGCCATTTCTTTTATTGACCTTTAAGTGACTCTGAACTAATTTACGTACTAAATTCGAATGGATGTTTCCTCATTGGCAAGAAATACCTAGACGACGAAAATTCCTTCCAATCGATGCAAATCATCGATTGGAAGTAACAAGCAAAAGTTGAGTAATTTTGGAAACAGACAGATTAAAAAAAATGTTAATACTTACGTACGTCGCGTATTTTCTCCATAGTGGTATTACTTCACGAGGCCCTTCTGAAGACTGAAGTGAGATTGGAGACACATTAACCAAAGTAACGTATTTTCACAATTTGCCTAAGACAAATTTGTCACTACAATTATGTATGAGCAGTGAGCACACATCGTGAATATTAATGTAGTTTTCCGATTCATTAATCATAAAACGTTGTTGGATTAATTCATGGTAAAGAAGCTGTCGCAAACGCCATTTCAAGTTATCAGAAAGATCAATTGATTACGAAAATGGAAAATTTATCATGTATATCTATATTTAATATATAAAGCTGCAGTTTCTTTTGTTCGTTTGTTTGATTGTTTGGACGCGCTAATCTTTGGAACTACTGGAATGATTTGAAAAATTCTTTGAGTGTAAGATTTATCGAGGAAGGCTATAGATTATAAAAATCACGCTACGATGAATAGTAGAGGAGCAGCAATAAAAAATATTGCGAAAACGGCCAAATTTACTTTCTTTGCGTGCGTTAAGTAAGCGAAAGTTTTTTTTTTTAAATTCTAAATAAAGTCCGCAACAGCATATGTTAACCCACTAGCTATTAAGGTTAACCCACATTAACCATAATTAATATAAGTATTACGGTTTACTCAATAAGACTGCTGTCCACGCGAACGAAGTTGCGTTTAAAAGATAGTAGTATATATTTATTATAAAACAAAGTTAAAAGCAATCTGTCTATGTGATTTTCTTTAAACTATTGAACGGATTTTTGTAAGGTTTTTATTATAGTTTACTTTTATAGTGCGATTCTTGAGGACGATTAAGGTTATTTGTAGATTCTCCGGAAAGACTTTATCGATTTTGATGGCAATTTCACGCTAAGATAGAGGAGGTTGTGGTGGGTCGGGATTTACGCTAGAAAACTGCATGCACATATTTCCACGCGGGTGAAGCCGCTATATACTATTTTCAGTTTTATATAAATTAAGTTCAGAACAAAGATAAGATGACAACGAAAATACCCATTAAAAGAATTAATCGGAAATTAAAAACTAATTATTATAAGCTTATGTACTTTAAGTATATAAAGCTATATCTGCGAGCGTACTGTTGAATTGAAACATTCCTGCCCCTCGCAATGGACATGTAGTTATAGTACGCGGCAATAAGTAATGCACATCGAGGCTCAGAGAGAGAATTCGGCTAGATTCTGCTTCCCGTGTGTGACAGTGACAGCGCTCTACGAAACCGAATTGGCCGACTGTTTCGTTCTAAGTTCTCGATGTGCATTATTTATTGCCGGGTACTATAGCTGTGTATATGAGATATCCCCGAAGTTCTGCCTGATACTAGTTGAGCTTTGTTGATATAGTTAATCGAGAGCAAAGGCACCATCTTTTGGTGGTAGGCCATAGCACTCTGTACACAAAGAAGATCTATACATGGCATCTACAATTTATTATTCTCTGCGAGAGAAGTTTAAGGAAATAGGTATACTTACATTTGCTTCACATATTTAAAAAAAATATTTTTTGTACATAAAAATATAAAGAATTATAAAACGATAGGTGATATCTATAAAAGACAAAGTATGAACCGACATAAGCTTGCGGCTCCTGCTTTACGCCTAGCAAAAGTACGTAAATCGTTTATGGGTTTGTGCATAAGATTCTACAATAAAATTCTGCAATCAATTTTGGCCAAAAAAGAGACTGATACAGAAAGCATACAATACTGTTTAGGATTACTTAGATGATAAGAATTTGTGGATATAACTGCACTTCTACCCTGTACAAGACAGTAATGACTAAATGTAACTAGTTATAAGATTTATATTTTAAAAAGAGCAACCGCCAAGATTCTTGCTGGTTCTTCTCGGTAGAAACAACTATCCGAACCAGCAGTAGAGTTGACGATTCAAAACACGCTGCAGATAGTGGCACGCCACTATCTATAGCGGTGGCTACACTGTAAACACTTTCGGGTACTTAGTCGATAGTCATGAATTAAAATCAACCGGAGTTCGCAACATTGTAAATACTTTAGGAGCAACTAGATACAATTATCTAGTTTCACCATCCTTCTGCCCTTATCCCACTCTAAGTGGGAGTCGGCACAACATGTTGTCACGTGATTTGGCTGCGTATTTTATGACCAGCCGGCAGCCTGACGTCAACTTACCGTAGTCGCCTTTTACGATACCTCGGTAAGGAATGAGCGTGGTCTATTCTACTCAGCCGGATACCACACGGCCCCAATTATCTATCATACAATTATCTAGTTTGTACAGTAAAATGTTACAATGACTCCGAACGGTCAAAATGCCCCGGAGTTGCTAAAACATTGTATTAAAAATTGCTCGGAGTGCGAAGGGTTAAAATATTTCCATTACCATAATCTACTATGGCCTTTGCATTGGCCTTAATCTTTTTCTTTTAAAAAAGCACGGGTTTAATGCGACTGTAGACCAGAGTCTATGAAATAGTGAAGATGTTATCAAATTCAAATTCAAAATATTCTTTATTCAAGTAAACTTGTAAACAAGTGCTTTTGAATCGTCAACTTTACTGCTGGTTCGGAAAGCCGTCCTACCGAGAAGAGCCAGCAAGAAACTCGGTGGAGCTCTTTTAAAAAAGAAAATTCTTAATACTAATTACATTTTGTCATAGCTATCCTGCACAAGGTCAAAGAGCAGCTATATCCACGCATTCTTATCATCAATGTAAGCCTCCACGGTATAATAGGCTTTCTGTATCAGCCTCTTTTTAACAGTATTTTTAAATTGCTGTAATGGCAAAGTTAAAATTGATTGTGGAATTTTGTTATAGAATCTTATACCCAAACCCACAAACGACTTACGTACTCTTACAAGGCGCAAAGCAGGAGCCGCAAGCTTATGTCGGTTCCTACTTTGTCTATTATATACATCGCCAATCTTTTTATAATTATGTATATTTTTATGCACAAAAATCAAATTGATAAAAATATACTGTGAAGCTAACGTAAGAATACCTGTTTCGAATTGTAAATTTCGAAATGTACCTGTATCATGAATATAATTGTCCAACTCGATTATTATTATTATCTTTTAATTTAAACTATCGTGAGTAGTATTCATAGTTAATAAAGATACCGGCTATGCTCACGTTTAATCTTATCGGATTAGCCCGATTAGTTTCGAACCCGTCCGGGGCACTTATTCTAACTATACTTATTCTTTTATGGGCTACTCCGAAAAAATTAGACGTGAGTATAGCCGGTATCTTTATTAACTAGATTATTTTTTACTACCCTTATCTCACTCTAAGTACTCAGCTCAAGAAGATTGTAAGATTTAAACTGGATATCTTAATATTTGCATAATGTTATTTTCGCAATTAGCTTCCTTATAATTAAGTTAAAACAAAATCTGCACGAAATTATTGTGGATAACAAAAAATTGTTCACTTTTAATATTTTTTTTCTTTTATAGGCAATTAATTATAATAGCCCGGAACGAATTCAGTTAGAATAAAGCGTGATGTCATCGAAGTAACACACAGTTATTATACTAGAGTAGAGGAGCTAAAGGCAGGCTTGTAAGTTGAGTAAGAGTGTCATAATATATAATGAAAATGACACTCGTATACTTCATCTCTGTCTAATCACACATAAAAAAGAGACACTAGTTACACCCCCGTTTACTTTCTCTTTATTGTGATATGGCAAATTTTAGGATGCCTTTTCCTACTCTAGTATAATAACTATATGAAGTCACCCTGTTGTTTACCTAACATTTCTTAGTTTTCTTGAACATACCTAAAGTAAAGTAGCGGCCTGTTACAATCCCACTGCTGGGAATAGGCCTCCTCTCTCCGTTTCTGGAGAAAAGGGTTGGAGCTAAGACCTACCACTCTGCTCCAATGCGGATTGGTAGGTTACACATATCTCCAGAATTATCTAGAGATATGCAGGTTTCCTCACGATGTTTTCCCTCACCGAAAAGCGTGTGATAAATTGCAATTAGCAATTAGACACATGAGTTTTAATAGAAAAACCTCATTGGTGCCTGCCCGGGTTTGAACTCGTGTTCCCCTCGAAAGAGTCGCACGGTCTCACCGCTGGGCTATCACAGCTTACTCTCCAACTACCTAATGTATTTTTAATTAAATTGTAAGAAGTCTTTAATAAATCAAAGGCTGTATGTGATGAAATAACTTATATTCCACAAACATGTTACAATTTTTTCTACAACTAGACATTCATTATTGTCATATTAAATATATTATATGTATAGATAATTAATTAAACGTACATAGACAGTAATCAACGGCTAACATATACTATATCTACAAATTATATACTTTATATTATTAACACTTTTAGCGGCGCATATGAGTTTTCAAATGTTTGTTGGGCGGCATTATTTTTTCTAATTCATAGTTATTATATAATACAAAGTCCTCAAAAGCTGTCTGTCTGTAAATAATCGATTTTTTCAAAATCTACTGAACGGATTTTTGTACGGTTAATAAAACATAGTGCAATTCTTCAGGTTAATAGTGCATGACGGTTTTGTGTAAATTGTGTTGAGGAGGTCGCGCGGTTGTAAGAAACCTTGCATAAAGCTTTAGTCGCGTGCGCCGCATAAAATAATGTACTAAGGAATTGTAGATCGGCAAAAGTACTAGAAGCTGTGATAGCCCAGTGGTGAGACCGTGCGACTCTCTAGAGACGAACATGGGTTCAAACCCGGGCAGGCACCAATGAGTTTTTCTATTAAAACTTATGTCTAATTGATATTTGCAATTTATCACAAGCTTTTCGGTGAAGGAAAACATCGTGAGGAAACCTGCATATCTTTAGAGAATTCTAGGGACATGTGTCACCTACCAATCCGCATTAGAACAGCGTGGTAGGTCTTAGTTCCAATCCTTCTCTCCAAAAAACGGAGAGAGGAGGCCTATTCCCAACAGTGGGATATAAACAGGCCATAACTTTTATGTTCAAAATTTCAATTAATTACACTGTTTTCCACGCTGGCGAAGCCATAACAACAGCTAGTACAAAATATAATACGATAAGTGACATTCTGCTATTGATACACGTGTACAAAAAATTTACTTAGACCGGCGCTTTCAGTACAAAAATTTATTTAAGTTATACGGCGCAATTACGTAGCGAATCTGTACAACCTGCAACCGTTTAAGCTCGTTGTTTAAAGAAAGATATTGTATTGCCGACGAATATAAACGTTTTGTCACTTAGAGCTTATGAAATTTGCCGTACAATAACGTTGCTTCACCCAGTGCTAACTAACATAATAAGAATAATTAACAGAAAAATATCTACAGATTACATAATTCTAATAGCCAATATTCCTGGATGGCTATTGCTGCATGCATATTTTTGCATTTGTTGTTTATTATTAGGTAAATTTGATTTACCTAATAATAAAGAACATTAGATTTGGCAGAAAATTTGTATGACTTTTGAATGTACAAAAACTTATTACTTATCTATATTAACCCTGGCTTTAATCTTTTAATACCTGAAATAAAAACTTAGGATTTTATATTTAAATATTTGTGACTTAAAATCGTAATTATAAATTCAATTTCATGTACTTACCCAGGTAGTTTGTTTTGTTTATCGATATTTTAACTCAGTTTCATGGATCGTGATCATGGCGAAACTGTCCATCAAGACACTAACTAATCCACCCTGGCACGGACAATCCACTCAGTGTGGAGGCTGAATGGTTGTTTAAAAACTTAGATGCCTAGGACAGAGGCTATGTTACCAGAATACTATGTTGCAAAATTCCTCATTAAGAGGTTGAAATGTTTTATTCAGAAGTCGAACGCCATTATTTATCTCATTTGCAGATGCTGTAACGAATTCGAAAGTTTTAGGTCGCATTCAGGCATTGTGTGTTCTTCCCGAAAGTTGAGCTTCTCTTTCGGACGTTATGGGTTTGTTAGGAAGTTGTACGACTCATTTGGTGATTGTGCGTCTCATTAGGAGATTGTCTCATTTCGTGTTGGTGCATATTATTCACGAGGTTAAGTGGCACATTTGATGTATGAGCATCTCATTGGGAAGTTGTGCGTTTGATTCTGATGTTGTGCGTCTCATTCGTTCATTGTGCGTCTCATTCGTTCATTGTGCGTCTCACTTATACGTTGTGCGTTTCATTTATAGGTCGTGTGTTATCTATATAGATTGTGAGTCTCACTTATAGGTTGTGCGTTTCATTTATAGGTCGTGTTTTCTATATAGATTGTGCGTCTCACTTATAGGTTGTGCGTTTCATTTATAGGTCGTGTGTTTTCTATATAGATTGTGCGTCTCACTTATAGGTTGTGCGTTTCATTTATAGGTCGTGTGTTTTCTATATAGATTGTGCGTCTCACTTATAGGTTGTGCGTTTAATTTATAGGTCGTGTGTTTTCTATATAGATTGTGCGTCTCACTTATAGGTTGTGCGTTCAATTTATAGGTCGTGTGTTTTCTATATAGATTGTGAGTCTCACTTATAGGTTGTGCGTTTCATTTATAGGTCGTGTGTTTTCTATATAGATTGTGAGTCTCACTTATAGGTTGTGCGTTTCATTTATAGGTCTTGTGTTTTCTATATAGATTGTGCGTCTCACTTATAGGTTGTGCGTTTCATTTATAGGTCGTGTGTTTTCTATATAGATTGTGCGTCTCACTTATAGGTTGTGCGTTTCATTTATAGGTCGTGTGTTTTCTATATAGATTGTGCGTCTCACTTATAGGTTGTGCATTTCATTTATAGGTCGTGTGTTTTCTATATAGATTGTGCGTCTCACTTATAGGTTGTGCGTTTCATTTATAGGTCGTATGTTTTCTATATAGATTGTGCGTCTCACTTATAGGTTGTGCGTTTTATTTATAGGTCGTGTGTTTTCTATATAGACTGTGAGTCTCATTTATAAGCTGTGCGTCTCATTTGTAGTTACTGTGTTTTATTTTTAGGTTGTGCGTCTCATCACGAAGTTGTTCAACTCAGTCGGTAGTTGTGCGTTTCATTCGGACGTTGTGCGTCTTATTCGGTCATTGTGGGTTTCATTCTAAGTTTGTGGGTACCATTCAATCATTGTGCGACTCATTCAGATGCAGTGAATCTTATTTGAATGTTGTATGTTTCATTTGGAACTTGTGTGTATCATTTGGTACTTGTGCGTCTTATTTAGATTTTGTACGTCTTATTTGGTCATAGTGCGTCTCATTAGGTGATTGTTTTATTTGGAAGTAGGCGTTAAGTCTGATTTGGTGTTTGTAAAGTGTGTGGGGATTCAGTCTGTGGTTAGCGCGTCCTAGCATAAGATTTACTCTGTGATTTTTGGTACATGTTTGTGAAAGGTAAATTAGATGGACAAGATTATATTATCATTATATAAATATACAGTTTATTATTTGGCTTCATACAGCCGTTCTCAACATAAAGAACTCGAGTGAGACTAACCTTCGCCGAGCCCAGGCCGCTACGTGTCGGTCCCACAAGTGCATATGGAGGTAGTATATCTCATTCAGTCATTCTATTTCTTATTCAAAATTTATGAGTCTCCTTCGGAAGTAGCTTGTCTCATTCAGAGGTTTTTGCGAACCATTCAGATGTTATGCTGTTCATTTTGAAGTTGGGTATCTCATTTGGAGGTTGTGCATTTCATTCCGATGTTGTGCGCGTCATTTGGCAGTGGGGAGTCTGATTCTCAACTTGTAGGTCTCATTTGGACGTTTTTAGATTCGTTTTAATGTCGTACAACACTTTGAAAGCCTTTTTTGTTACATATGGTTGCATGATTGTGAAAATACTTTCTTGACGAAAAAATGTATTTCATTATGATTATAAATACATGTTTTGTCAATGAATAATACCAGGTTAATTATCTTACACGAGTAATATTATTTTATATGATTGTAAGCAATATTGTATTTGATAATATATTTTTTCCTTTGTCAAATAATTATTTTTATGTTAACCTTCATTGAGATGGACGTATATATCCATATTTTTTTGCTTACAATTTACACAAGTTTTTTCGTTTTTATATTATTACGGAAATGTTACAATTATAATATAAAGATAAACTACGTGATTTTGATGTTCCGGATAGATTTCTTAGTGACTTGTATCATTAAATGCTTTTTTTCACGTTCATGGCTATTGCTATACGATTTTTTAATATTGAGATTTTCATTTCTTGCTGTTTTACTATGAATATTGTTTAATGCTTTAGTAAATTTTTGCGGTTAATTGCCTTCGTAGAAATGTAGTAATGGTTTAAATCTTTTTATTATTATTTCCTTTTAAAAAATAGGCGACTCGTATAAATCAAAATGAGATCATTTATTTTGTATTTTGTATACTGTACTATAAACTTTTCTATAGCCCTATTTCTTTTCCTACTTCATAAGCCAATTAATTCTTTAGAAATATTTTTCAACGACTTAACTCAATACTTATGTGACAAAAATTTTAACTGAAGAAAATAATTAAAAAATAAAAAACGTTTTGTTATCTAGTATTCCACGTTAGTGCAAAAAAGTTGTTTCCTTTTTATAAATGTTAAATATTCAATAATAAATACATGATTATAAAGTAAAAAGAAAAAAAAGCAAAATAAATTCTAAAAACTTTTATTCGAAATAAATAAAATAATATATGTAACGATACACAATAGTGGAAAATAATTTAATTATTCACATCTACTTCGGACTTAAATTAAATAAAAGCAAACATAGAATACTGTATCACTTCTATTAGACTACTTCATCATATTTAAGGCTCATAGAATTTAATTTATAATCTCTAAACACAGCTAATCACAATCTTTATTTACGATTTTTCTTGTCTAAGGCCCGGTATACAATACAACGAAGAGGAGAGGAGTAACAAAACTAAATCAGATTTCGTCATTTCCACATCTCTTTTCGCTTAGCTTAAATGAAGATATCTGATTGTTATTACCCCTCTGTTTTTCACTTTGGTGTATTGAACTACGAAAGTCGTTTTTAAAATTAAATACACAAAAAAAAGTATAATGCTTTAGCTAAGGGACAGTAAATGAACTACAATAGTTAAGTTAGTTTTAGCGATTATTTTATCATGAATAATTTTGGACATTGCTAAAATCTTCTAATGGAAATTCGCTTTTCAAAATGTTTCTTTGACTTACGTGATTAATTATATCGATCTACGAAGTTTCAAAATGTTTTGTACATAACTTGTAAAATACTAGGGTAAATATAACGCCTCAATAAGCCTCATTTCCAATGCTTCATTAATTCCACTACTATAAGAAAAAATTATACTGAAAAAGTTTTATTCCACTCTTCAGGTTACAGTAAAATATATCGACATGTATTTAATACAACTTTTGTTGTTATTGATTTTAGAAGAAACAAAATAATCAACTCGCTGAGTCACTCGAACACTGCGGGCTATGCTCGAAGTATTTCTACGTGATCAAATCAGAAATGAGGAGATCCGTAGAAGAATTAGAGTCACCGATATAGAGCAGCGTGTCGCGAAGCTGAAGTGGCGATGGGCGGGGCACATAGTGCGGAGAACCGATAGGTGTTGGGTTCTTTTTATTTTTTATAAATATATGACCCACACGCTGGTCCATCCCAAAATTATTTTTTGCTTGTATATCACTATATGGGATATCACTACATTACTAATTTTGAAAAATATCAGTTACGAGGGGTTTATTTTAAGCATACTGACGATGCGAGTTACCACTTATTTACGAAGCAGAATTAATATACCTTCGCTACACTATGTTGGCTTATATCCGATTAACTGTTTTTGTTCACATAACAATCTATTTCAATATCTAAAACTAAATAAAGGATTACACACGCTATTCCGTCCCAAAATTAATAATAATTCTCGTTTTATTGATAACAGACGGTAAATATAAAATTTTAAATAGATACTTAAACATAATAAACCGAGAATACAGAAAAACCAACAAATTTTAGTTTTTTTTGTTATCGCTGCTAAATGCGCTTTTTAACGTTTACGCATTTATGTTATAATTTAACATTTTTGGTACTTAGACCATATTTAATAACGAAAGTTGGATTTAAGTTTTTAAATTAAGTTAGTTTTTAATAACTAATTGAAAAAGTAAAAAATACCACAGTTTTTTGTTAGATGAATGCAAAAAATATTTTTAATTTTTATCAAAATAAAATGACGTCATAATTTTTGCAACATCACATTACTAACTTTGAAAAATATCAGTTACGAGGTGTTTACTTTAAGCATACTGACGATGCGAGTTATACCTATTTACGAAGCAAAATACGTATTAGGTATACTTGTGGTATCTACAATATGTTCGCTTATATTCGATTAACTGTTTTTGTTCAAATAAAAATTTATTTGAATATCTAAAACTGAAAACAGGATTAAAATAATTCCGCATATGTTTCTTACATAAATAAATCGGCTTAATTTTTTTCTCTATATACTGCTTAGTATTTATTCCTGTGTAAATTATTCTTATCATATTAAATTCCATCCAAGTTAAATATATAATAAGATTTACTTATTGGTTTTCTATAATAATTTATAATCGCAATATTGTGGAAATGGATACAATAAATGTTTACAAGGCAATAAACAATAATAATAATAAATAAATAAATATATGGGACATTTATACACACGGTCGTCCGTGCCCAAAGTAACTTACTACTTGTGTTATGGGTGACGGACAACTGGTAGATATACTTCATATATAAGTTTAACATACTTAAATACAAATACACACCCAGGCTCGAAGAACCAACAATTTGTTTATAGAAAATGTTGGCCCTCGGTGGGAATCGAACCCGCGACCCACTGCTCCAACGGGCCAGTAATTAATAAGCAATTTGTAACAATAATACAATAATGAAACCAGTTTTAATGTATTAATATAATCCAAATATCACCGAGAATTGTGTAAACCTCTAGAAGATACGTAATATTCGATTAACGAATTACTAATGGAACTTTTTTATGAGTGTCTTTATTCAGTGTATAGTAAAGTAACAGCCTGTTACTATGCCCACTGCTGGGCTAAGGCCTCCTCTCTCCGTTTTTGGAGAGAAGGATTAGAGCTAAGACCTACCACGCTGCTCCAATGCGGATTGGTAGGTTACACATATCAACAGAATTCTCTAGAGATATGCAGGTTTCCTCACGATGTTTTCCTTCACTGAAAAGCATGTGATAAATTGCAATGATCAATTAGACACATGAGTTTTAATAGAAAAACTCATTGGTGCCTGCCCGGGTTTGAACTCGTGTTCCACTCGTAAGAGTCGCACGGTCTCACCGCTGGGCTATCACAGCTTTATTAAGACATAATTTGTCGATGTAATAATAATTTTTGAATGTCAGCTCCGTTAGAGTATTTAAATCCTCTACTAATTAATGAAACAGTATTTAAAATCATTGTGAACCAAAACCAAGAATCAATAATCTTTTAAATCACGTGAAGATAGAAGTTTTTTTTTTCGAATTCAAATTCAAATTCAAATAAGTCTTTATTCAAATTGGCCTTTTACAAGCACTTTTGAATCGTCAAATTAAAATTAAATTGAAGCTACAACTGGTTCGGAAAGGTGCTCTAACCGAGAAGAACCAGCAAGAAACTCGGCGGTCACTCTTTTAAAAAATAAATATTACAGTTTTGTATTAACTATTGTTAACAATACGTATTTTGTTGTATTGTGTATAGACTGTATGTTGTTAGCCCTAACGGCTTTTACAGCGTCACCGGGCGGGACGGGACAGAGAGTAGAGCACAGAAGCTCTACTAGCGTCAGGGAACGTCGTCCTAAAGGTGCCTCCTATGAGGCCGGACCACGGCTTAGAGCGACGCGTAGTGGAGGGCTGATGTATGACTTTAATTAGTCATTGCGACGTCGGAGGGTGGGGAAAAGCCACGACCGACCGCAGAGACCGGGCGAGCGCAGAAGCATCGTCGAGGTTGCGAACTGCAAAGAGTAGAGCGCAGGAGCTCTACTTAAATCGTGGAACGTCGTCCTAAGGGTGCCTCCTGTGAGGCCGGACCACGGCTTAGGGCGACGTGTAGTGGAGGGTTGATGGTATGACTTAGATTAGTCATTGCGGCGTCGGAAGGGTGGCGAGAAGCCACGACCGACCGACGTCAGAAAACTGGGACCTCGTCTTCGCCGGCGAAGACGCTGTCTGTGTGTGTTACGTGTTTTCGTGTTTGCGATCGTTATTTGATCGTCAGGGTCATATAGGACGCTTTTTAGACGCCTATATTTTCGATGGTCGGACCTAACTGGGATGTAGGTTGAAGCAACTGAAATAAGCGGGTTCGGGTGTACCTCAGATTTCTCGAAGTAAAATTTCGAAAAACGTTTAAAAAGGCGAGTAATGGTAGGGAGGTCGAGGTCTCAGAATAGAGTTGACGACTTAAAAGCACTTGTTAAAGTTTAATCGAATAAAGATTATTTTTAAATGGAATCTAAGAAAACACTATGTGATATATAAAGTAAAGGGATTTAATAATAAGCAATAACAGTTTTTGTAATTAGATTTAAGATTTAAAAAGGTTAAGTTAACTGATTTATATCACGCATTTTATTTCATAAATATATTTTGGAATAATGTCAAAAATATCTACCCAAAGGTATACAAAATAATATCTTCATTTAGTCCGTTAACAAAAACTAATATATGCGATAAAGATCTGTTTCAATATAACTGTGATTTACTCTGCTTTAAATATAATTTATTTTGGTCTTCAACATGAATATTCTATTTAAATTAAATGATTATATTTAACTGAAAAATGGCAGATAACATAATTTTAAAATTACGATCCGAAAATGAATACTTAATACTATAACCAACAATATATAAAAGTAGTAAAGTAAGTATGTATGTATTTAACGATATATTAAATTTCACTGAGATGTAAGCTACGGTAATAGTTCTTGATAGATTATATATTATTATATTCTATTATAAATTACATAATTATATTTCACGTGAATTACGGAAACGATTACTGTAACAAATATTTTTATATCTTATTGGCCCAAATGATGATTATAAATGAAAATATATTTAATATTAATATGTATAAACAACTACTTGCATCTGATAATAAATTAAAATTGTTTAAAATGTAAATAAGACTAAGGTAACAATACATAATTACAAATATAAATTATATATTATATTATTATTATTATTATTATATTATTATTAACAAAATAATGATTACAAAATATAAATATATTTTATATCGTAATATTAAATATATTTTCATTTTGTAAAATCAACTCTTTGCATCATAAAATTAATTATAATGTTAACTTCACTGATTGTTAACGATAAATATAAAATGATATTCTATTTTAAATTATTTGATTTATTTGTTTATTTATTTTGTAAATTACGGAAAAGATTGTAAAAAATATTTCCGTTTATTCCATTAAATTAAATAATAATAATAAAATGAAAGTATATTAAAAAATCAATAATTTTTATTCGACAATAAATTAAAATTGGTTGAGACGTGAACTATAATGATAGACTATATATTATAATATTCTATTGTATAATTACATGATTATACATTATTACACTAATTACAGACTAAATCACTACGGAAAAGATTCCCTATATTTGATCAGCCATCATGGTGATAAAGTTTTCTTTACTTGAATTAATTTATTTAACAAAACGTTATTCGGTCCGGATACCAGCTGGTCCGTTTTGTGTGGTACGGAAATCAGTATAGACCCAGCGGACCAGAATTGAAGCTTTTATATGTCCAAATAATTAAAACTTTTCTACAGGAACTTAATTAATATAATTAAATTGAAACGTTACTCGGTTCTGATACCAGCTGGTCCGTTTTGTGTGGTACAAAAATTAGTATAGACCCAGCGGACCAGAATTGATGCTTTTATATGTCCGAATTATTAAAACTTTTCTACAGGAACTTAATCCATATAATTAAATTGAAACGTTACTCGGTCCTGATACCAGCTGGTCCGTTTTGTGTGGTACGGAAATCAGTATAGACCCAGCGGACCAGAATTGAAGTTTTTATGCAAGACCGAATTATTAAAACATTTCTACAGGAACTTAATTAATATAATTAAATTGAAACGTTACTCGGTTCTGATACAAGCTGGTCCGTTTAGTGTGGTACGGAAATCAGTATAGACCCAGCGGACCAGAATTAAAGTTTTTATGTATGACCGAATTATTAACTTTTTTACAGGAACTTAATTAACATAATTAAATTGAAACGTTACTCGGTCCTGATACCAGCTGGTCCGTTTAGTGTGGTACGGAAATCAGTATAGACCCAGCGGACCAGAATTGAAGTTTTCATGTATGACCGAATTATTAAAACTTTTCTACAGGAACTTAATTAACATAATTAAATTGAAACGTTACTCGGTTCTGATACAAGCTGGTCCGTTTTGTGTGGTACGGAAATCAGTATAGACCCAGCAGACCAGAATTGAAGTTTTCATGTATGACCGAATTATTAAAACTTTTCTACAGGAACTTAATTCATATAATTAAATTGAAACATTACTTGGTCCTGATACAAGCTGGTCCGTTTTGTGTGGTACGGAAATCAGTGTAGACCCAGCGGACCAGAATTAAAGTTTTTATGTATGACCGAAAGATTAAATCTTTTGTCTATAGGAACTAAATTAATATAAATAAATTGAAACGTTATTCGATCCGGATGTGAAACCAGTTTTTATCCAGTATTCAAAGCCAAGGCTTACGTACTAACTTTATCGAGATTAAATTTGACTACATCAATCTAAATACTACGTAAACTAGACTACGTGATTTAACGATCGAAACGTTTACGTTACTCGGTTAACCAAACCGGTCGGTTTAGTGTGGTTCATGTGTATTTAGTGCGTGTACACGACACCTCCGGGTCCGGGTAGGCAGGACTTGCCGGTTAAATACACGTCGACTGCTCTGGCTGCCTGCCTTCCTTCAGAGATCGCCCACACAACCAGAGATTGACCTCTGCGACAGTCTGTAATAAATTATATTAGATGAAATATAGTAGTAAAGTGGTAGTAAAGTAACGGCCTGTTACTATAATAGTATTGATAATGATAATGATAATGATAAACTTTATTAATCTCATAAATTTTACAAAATATGACTTAAACTATGAATTCCACACTAAGCATGCTTGTATCGTGGAATTCAATCTTATTATATTACCATTTAATAATTTTGTAACAGACGTTGCGGGTATGTCGCGTTCACAATATCATAGAATAAAAAAAGAAAAGACATGGCAATTTTTTTTTTTCTCTAAAGTAACGATAGTAACTAATACATTGTATCTAAATAAAAATTAATAAAATAAAACATATTTACTTAAAGATCACTTGACTAATACGATAAGATTTTCAGTGTCTTGGTAATTTAGATTAAGTAGGAACGACATGATTTTTTTCTTAGCTATACGTCCTGTTTCATTTTTTAAGTTGCATAATTGACAAATTTTATTATATAAAAAGATGGAGAGATTCGGGAGATGAGGCAATAAAATTCTATTGATTCTAAAAACTCTGTTATTAAGTAACGTATGATAATTTGGTAAGGCTATAACTGTACGATGGGTACTAAGGAGAATCCTATAGATGAAAAGTTGACGCACTCGTAGGACCCTAAATTCCTTGTAAATAGAATCGGTCGGGTAGAAGTAAGGTCTGTTTAAAATGGCTATTATATAAATAGTATTAAGAATAAGTAGCTAAATAATATTAAAATGTATATAGAAATAGGTAAAAAATAGAAGTAGTTAGTATAAAAATAAGACAAAACAAAAATTGTAAAATAGTTAAAATAAATAAAGGTGTATTATTAATCCCCTGTAATTAAATAATAAAGTAGCTAGACAGGAGTCCCACCTGACATGGATAATTGAGAGAAAGAATAAGGATGTAGCATGAACGGTTAATAAGAGCGAGAACTGGTATGAAAGAATTAATTAGCATAGGCTCCGATCATGTTGGAGGAGAAAAAAAAAAACCGTCTGTTACTATCCCACTGCTGGTCATAGGCCTTCATTTTTTTGGAGAGAAGGATTGGAGCTAAGACCTACCACGCTGCTCCAATGCGGATTGGTAGGTTACACATATCCCCAGAATTCTCTAGAAATATGCAGGTTTCCTCACGATGTTTTCCTTCACCGATAAGCGTGTGATAAATTGCAATTATCAATTAGACACTTAAGTTTTAATAGAAAAACTCATTGGTGCCCGGGGTTCGAACCCATGATCGTCTCTAGAGAGTCATACGGTCTCACCACAGACCTATCATGACCAAAGATACATGTATTTTAAACCTTTTTAAGAAAAAAATAAATATACAATATAATACTACAGTATCCGTCGTGTGGTATCCGGCTGACTAGAATAGACCACCCTCATTTCTTACCGCGGCGTGGTTAAATTCGACAAAGGTAAGTTGACGTCAGGCAAGCGGCCGGTCGTAAAATACGTAGCCAAATCATTCGAGAACATGTTTGTGACATGTTGTGCCGACCCCACTTAGTATCCGGCTAACTAGAATAGACCACCCTCATTTCTTACCGAAGCGTAGTTGAAATCGACTAAGGTAAGTTGACGTCAGGCAAGCAGCCGGTCGTAAAATACGTAGCCAAATCATTCGAGAACATGTTTGTGACATGTTGTGCCGACCCCACTTAGTATCCGGCTAACTAGAATAGACCACCCTCATTTCTTACCGCGGCGTGGTTAAATTCGACTAAGGTAAGTTGACGTCAGGCAAGCGGCCGGTCGTAAAATACGTAGCCAAATCATTCGAGAACATGTTTGTGACATGTTGTGCCGACCCGACTTAGTATCCGGCTGACTAGAATAGATCACCCTCATTTCTTACCGAGGCGTGGTTAAATTCGACTAAGGTAAGTTGACGTCACGCAAGCGGCCGGTCTTAAAATACGTAGCCAAATGTGACATTGGTTGTAACATGTTGTGCAGACCCCACTCAGAGTGTGATAAGGGCAGGAGGATGATGACCATAACACTACAATATCACAGAGTGACTTTATAAAAAGATTGACGTAATATCAATCTTTTACATTATTACGTTACGTCTGTTAAAGACAATTTTTATACTTGTGGCAACACTGCCGCCATCTTCCTTCTGCTGCTGTATTATATTGTATTGTATTGTATTGTATTGTAATTGCTGTAAAACAGCGTTACAAATAACGTCATATAATCCTATATAATTACTATTACCAGAATTGCACATAAAAATGTTTTAATTGGTTCTAATCTGCATCTGATGAATATATTTTATAAAATGTGTATGCTTTTGATAATAAAAGTATAATGTATAATAATGTTATGTTACGCGGGTCGCGGGTTCGATTCCTGCCGGAGGTCAATATTTTCTGTAATAGAAAAATTGTTAGTTCTTCGAGCCTGGGTGTTGTATTTGTATATAAATATATACAAATACATACCCACCCACCCAATATATGTGGCATCTACAATTTAAGTCCGCGTGATTCCCTGCGAGAGAAGTTTAAGGAAACAGGTATTCTAACATTTGCTTCACAGTATATTTTAAATAACGTAATTTTTGTACATAAAAATATAAAGAATTATAAAAAGATAGGTGATGTATATAATAGACAAAGTAGGAACCGACATAAGCTTGCGACTCCTGCTTTGCGCCTAGCAAAAGTACGTAAATCGTTTGTGGGTTTGGGTATGAGATTCTATAATAAAATTCCGAAATCAATTTTGGCCATTACAGCATTTTAAAAACACTGTTAAAAAGAGGCTGATACAGAAAGCCTACTATATTGTTGAAGATTACTTAGATGATAAGGATGTGTGGATATAGGTGCACCTCTACCCTGTACAAGACAGTAATAAATAAATGTAACTAGTTCTAAGATTTATATTTTAAAAAGAGCAACCGCCGAGTTTCTTGCTGGCTCTTCTCGGCAGGAACAGCTTTCCGAACCAGCAGTAAAGTTGACGATTCAAAAGCACTTGTTTACAAGTTTGCTTGAATAAAGAATATTTTGAATTTGATTTGATATAAGTATATATTTAAAATTATATATTATATATCTACCAGTTGTCCCTCACCCATAACACAAGTATTAAGTTACTTACTTTGGGGACGGACGACCGTGTGTTAGTGTCCCATATATTTATTTATTTAATTGAAGAAATTATTTTCACATATGCAGTTTTATTTCAGTTTATTTGCAATGAAATATTTGACACACCTAAGTTTCTGAATTCATATTACAAAATTGAAGATTATTTGGTTGATAAGAAAGCCTGGATTTGAAATTCCTTTCAGCTTCATACAAGACAGTGGTTTAATAATGTATAATTGTAACCAGTTGTAGCTTCATTAATCATATTGATGCTTGACGATTCAAAAGTGCCTGAAATGGTTTATTTAAATAAAGATTATTTTGATTTGATTTGATTTGATTGCCTTATTTAAGTAACTTAACCTATGGAGTATAGTTAAGCTCATACCTCCCGCTGCGAAAACGTTTTCCGTCGGAGTTTGGTATATGTTGTCTTTAGATGTCTCTACGTTGCTACGAGCGTCCAGGCGTAAGTCTAAAACATGAAAATGAGACATTGAGTCGCAGTTATAAAACACAAGTATCAAAAAATGTTTGATAAGTCGCAGTTATGCAAAAAAATGTTTGATGATCCACTAGAAAATTGTAAATACGAAAGTCTGTCTCTTTTACACTTTCACGGTTGTAGTGTATGTGGGTTGACATGTGTGTATCTTACCTTGTATATTTATATACAAGACACATACATGAATATCCTCACACTAACTCACACTCACACTTATGTACAAATAACATTACACAGTCTCAAGCGCACACACGTTTTAGTACACGAGAGCCCTTTGGTGAGAGTGGCATGTTGTTACTTGTAGTGCGTATTTGAGCCTGTGCTATATTCATACAACATGAGTATATTAATACATCAAAGCAAACACTACAACGGTAATCAGGAATCAAATTTAGAATAAAATATTTAAAAAAATGTTTACAATTGACCAAGTGAAATTTCGAAATACTTTAGTTTTTATCAAAATCTAAAGAGCAACTTTTAAAGTACTGCCTTTTTTAATTTGAATTGGCGGCTATCCTTAGTTGATAATAATTGACTGGCCCGTTGGCACAGTGGACAGTGGCCTTGCCTTCAGCTCCGCGGGTTGCGTATTCGATTTCCGGTGAGGGCCAACATTTTCAATAAACAATGTGTTCGCTCTTTGAGTCTGGACGTCTATCTCTATTTAAAATTATACATGTAGTCTATTTACCATGCCGTATGGTATCCGGCTGAGTAGAATAGACCACCCTCTTACCAAGGAGTCGTAAAATACGACTAAGGTAAGTTGACGTCAGGTCGCAAAATACGTAGCCAAATCATGTGACAATATGTTAGTAACATGTTATGCCGACCCCACTTACGAGTGGGGTAAAGACAGGACGATGATGATGACTTTGGAGATGGACGACCGTGCGTGTAAGTGTTCCATATATTAAAAAAAATAAAGTCTTACCCAGCTGCGTGGCGACGTACCGCTCTGGACCCAGGAAACCCATAGCCAGGAGCACCAGCTCGCACTGGTACACGCGCTCTGACCCAGGCACCTCACTCATCTCCCAGCGTCCTCCAGGACCTCGGGTCCACTCCACCTCAACCGCTGTGACCCCACACACATTGCCCTCGCCTACAGATATTATAAATATACTATACAATAAGACCAGACTCTCTACCACATGCTTGAAAAGAGTGCTAGAGTTTTTCGGCGATATCGCCCGGAAGGAAGGTAGTAACCTGAAGCAACTTTTTGTCACAGGAAAGGTGGACGGCAAACGCTCTAGAGGCCGTAGTCCCATTAGATCAGTGATTCATATTTATATTTATGTATATTTTATTTATATCTCTTTTTATTATTTTAGCTTTATCATTTATTTATTTTATCTTATAATATCAAGTTTCACTCAAAAAGTCTGATCACAAGTAATCATTTTAAATGTCTGATGAAAGCAAACTGTTCAACTCAGTCACACGGAACCCACGACACAGGTCTCCTAGTGTGGGTTCCACTGGAATTCAAAATTGGGATAATGCTTCACAAAAAATGAAACACTTTTAAAACTGGTAAATCTGTTCAGTAAATACCTACTTTAGTTATAAGTTCATATATATTTCAATTAATTTTATTTTGTATGCATTTTTTGTTAAATAAAGATTATTATTATTATTATTCCCAAAGTGGTCTATATCTACCGCTAGGGGCCTATGACAACCTGCAAGGGGTCTACGTCAGCGAAAAATTTGGGGGTCCATGAAATAAAAATGGAGGTCCACGATAGTGGATCTCAACACATACACTGATAGTACCTATTTACTTACATCATACTATCTTATAATATCAAAACATACATTATTTATAAAAGTACCTATGAAGTTAAAAATTTATTATATATGTTTATAAAATTGTGTGAGTTGTAGGATGTTGGTATTCGCCTTGCGGTTGCAATACATTTTGAACTTGTAAAAACCTGAGAGTCGCAGTCTCAGAGCTTCGCTACCTTGCACAAAATTTTATTTGTACCACGTACGTGTACGTGTGTACCACGTGTTTTTACTTTAAGTTTTTAACACTGAACTTCACTACTGTTAGAAATTTACAGGAAATCAATATCAGGTAAGTAGGGGGTCTACCCAACACGGAAAAACATGACAAGGGGTCTGAGACACAAAAATTGGGGAACTCTGCATTAGATGGTCAGACCAAATCCGCTCATCCTCGAATACCAACTTGCACAATGTTCTTCACGACGAAAGACAGACGCAAATGGCGAACCATCGTCAAAGATAAATTACTTCCTCAAATGGGGAATCACAACTCTCAGTAATGAGGATATCGACGTGATGACGAGGAGGAACTTCCTCAATACGATGCTACGTGCGCACACATACATCTACCGCCATTAATATGACTACGAGTAAAATAGATTGTCCGCATCTTTTAGAAAAAGTAGTACTCAGAGTACGAGTCAAAAGAACTCGATTTCATCCTAAACTACATGAGCCGTTTGTTCAGACCAGATTCAAACGAAATAGTTATCTCCTTAGAGCATCTATTGTATTTAATAAATTATGTAAGAATAACATACACTTAGACTTATTCTGTACGTCTGCAACCTCCGCTAGCAGAATTTTAACTTCTTTTTTTATTTCAAAACTATAATTAAATATTAAAATAAAATATAGTTCAAAGTAACGATGGGGGTCTAAAGATTGTGGAATTTTATTATAGAATCCTATACCCAAACCCACAAACGAGTTACGTACTTTTGCAAGGCGCAAAACAGGAACCGCATGCTTATGTCGGTTCCTACTTTGTCTATTATATACATCGCCAATCTTTTTATAATTATGTATATTCTTATGCACAAACATTAGATTGCTAAAAATATACTGTGAAGCCAAAGTAAGAATACTTATTTCCTTAAACCTCTCTCACAGGGAATCACGCAAACTTAAATTGTAAATGCCACGTATGGCTCTTTTTTGTATTACAAAAATTCTATCAATATCCGCGCATTTACCCCATAACAATATTCCAAAAGACACAATGCTATGGAAGTAAGCAAAATATACAAGTTTTGCTGTTTCAACATCTGCACAAAAATTTACCAGATAAAGTGTACTATACGAATTCGTATCTTATGTACGCAGGTTTCGTAAATCGCATCTAAAATCCACAACCAACACCAACCACTGGACACATTCACTATCACAGTCTCAACAATCGAAATCAAAAAGCTATTAGCTTGACCATTCTGTTGTGTTATCTATTTCATGTTGGTTCTTCGGTAATGGCGTCAAATGATTGTTGGAATTCATCATTATCATCATGATGGATGGATCACTCTTATTTATTACCGAGGTGTTGTAAGAGGCTACTAAGGTAAATTGAACGCTAGAAAATCAATATTTCCGTCAAAACTAGTAAAATAGGCCGATAACAGCTTCAAAGATGGTCGCCGTTTGTAAAATATCATGCCAAATAATTTTCACAATATGATTTTAAATGTTGGAAAGTGCGATTGTTGATATTGTGGGAGTGCAAACCTGTACAGTGTTAGTTGTTTTATACAGTTTTGTATTATATGATTTATACAGAAACAAATGTAAAATATAACCTTACCATCATCTAAGAACTCTTTTGTGAGTGTCGAGAATTTCCTCGGGTCATTTCCAAATTTCACTTTCACCTCTTCGTGACCGTAGTCCACCCTGAGCAATGTAAAACGGTTTTTAACGAATTTAAAACCAAACTTTTGAATGGTTTACAGGGAAAGATGTTATTTTTATAATAGCATAAATAGTTCCAATAACCTTAACTTTTCTGAAGATTATTATTATAGTATGCCTCTTTATACAGAAAGATTTCAATCAAGTGTAAAAAATATGCTTATACGTATGTATGATAAGAAAGCCTGGATTTGAAAATCCTTTCAGCTTCATACAAGACAGCGGTTTAATAATGTATAATTGAAAATATTTAAAAGATTGACCGCCGAGTTTCTTGCTGGTTCTTCTCGATGTAAGCAACATTCCGAACCAGTTGTAGCTTCATTAATCATATTGATGCTTGACGATTCAAAAGTGCCTGAAATGGTTTATTTGAATAAAGATTATTTTGATTTGATTGGTTTGATTTGATAGTTTAAAGAATACAAGATTGGCAATTTGAAGGAAAGAATAAAACTTTGTTCAAATTCAAAATATTCTTTACTTAAGTAAACTTATAAACAAGTGCTTTGGAATCGTCAACATCTACTGCTGGTTCGGAAAGCTGTTCCTACTGAGAAGAGCCAGCAAGAAACTCGGCAGTTTCTCTTTTCAAAGATTAATTCTTATTACTAGTTTCATATAGTTATTAATGTCTTGTACAGGGTCGAAGAATAGCTATATCCACGCATTCTTATCGTCTAAGTAAGCAATAGTATAGCAATAGTATAGGAGTTAGTAGGTATAGTTTCTTTTTTAGCCTTTTTTTAATAGTATTTTTAAACTGCTGTAATGTTGAAATAATAAGATAACATAACGTGTGTAAATATTGAAATAATAAGATATGTTGTAGTTTGATATAACAAGTTTAAATACTTTTTTTAAATTTATTATGAGGCTTACCAACTAGAAACCATATACGTCAACAAATTAAATAAAAATTCAACACATTTTTCCTATATCGACTGTGAACTGGCAAATTGTCTTATCTTATTTTTGACAACTTTTCAGGAAGAAGAGAAAACGTGATTATTAATATATTCGCAATAATTTTTGTGTAATAAAAAACAGTTGACTTTAAATATGTTTATTTATTTACAAATTTTCTAGTAGATAACACATGTTGATACGGTAAATGTTGGGCAGTAGTACCTAATGACGTTAAAAAGTGATTTGGCTTAAAATTGAGATAGGAGATATTGCCGGTTCACAGTCGATATGTTTTCTAAATTACAGGTACACACATCATTTGCTTAAGATTCACACAATTATTGAAATTATTTTAAATGAAAATATTTCACCCATGTTAAAATTATTATCACATCAATTAACTCATTTAAGGTGGAAATATTTACAACTGCGGCAGAATGAATAAATATAGCTGTCTATAATAATAAAATGATATTTGTGGATCTCACTAAAACTCGAGCACGGTGGAATCGATTGCGCTAACTATGGTTTAGAAATATTTTTAGAACTCCCAGGTAGGTTTAATAAGGGGAGATATTATGAAGAAAGTGAAGGAAAAATAGTAAAAGTAACAATTTAATTTTCCCATACAAACTGTGTGTTTCTTTGTTTGTACCTTTATGTCAAATATAGTGCATTTGGAATTTTAATTTTAAGCAAAGAAGATAGCTCAGACTTGAGAACATTAAAAAACCCGCATCGAGCTTATCCAAGACAGTGTGAAAGTTCGCCGCGTCAGCTAGTGTAATATAAAAACAAACAATAAACAAATCTATATCAAAAATTTTAGATCCTAGGAAATAAGGAGATCATACATACCTGAATACCCGAGGCCATTGGGGCCATGGATTATCTTGTCCCCTGGCCGTTTTCGGCTCGGGAAGGATCTCGAATGTGGTTATGGACTTGGCTCCTTGACGTAGCGATGTCGCTATACAGTCGCAACTGTAGACAAAAATGTCGCAGATTATATATAAAAAAAACACCTATACAATTCAGTAAGAAGCAGTGTTCCGTATCCCTACTACTGTAACGATTCAGAATTCATCGGGCAATAGAACTTTCTGGATTGATTAGTTTGTTTGTGTTTGTTTGTTTGTTTGTTTGTTTGTTTGTTTGTTTGTTTGTTTGTTTGTAATCTCTTTATTGCATGTGTTAATGCAATGGCGGGCTTATTCCGTAATCGGAATCTCTTCCAGCCAACCACTTAAATTTTGACAAAGGTTCTAATAAAAATTTAAAACTAAGTATAAAAAATTAAAATAAAAATAAAACTTAAAATATTAATTAGTTTATTATATAAGGGAACGAATCACGCGTCTTGGGGATTCAGTATTCGAATAGCGATCTGTAAAGAGATCTGAAGCAACAAAGTAATATAATGGTGACTTCGGCTACGTTAGTGGACTACGAACCTGCTCTGTGATTATAAATACTATAATTTGTAACGAAAACCTAAAATAAATATTCCAAACGAATCATCAAATGTTTTCTACAAATCCATAATACTTATAAATAAATAAATATATGGGGAGCTGTGATAGCCCCGCGGTAAGACCGTGCGACTCTTTTGAGGGGAACACGAGTTCAAACCCGTGCAGGCACCAATGAGTTTTATTCTATTAAAACTCATGTGTCTAATTGATAATTGCTATTTATCACACGCTTTTCGGTGAAGGAAAACATCGTGAGGAAACCTGCATATCTCTAGAGAATTCTGGAGATATGTGTAACCTACCAATCCGCATTGGTAGGTCTGAGCTCCAACCCTTCTCTCCAGAAACGGAGAGAGGAGGCCTATTCCCAGCGGTGGGATTGTAACAGGCCGCTACATTACTTACTTTAAATATATGGGACATTTACAAACACGGTCGTTCGTCCCCCAAGTAACTTAATACTCGTGTTATGGGTGACGGACAACTGGTAGATATACTACATATATAAGCTTAAATATATACTTAAATACAAATACACACCCAGGCTCGAAGGACCAACAATTTGAACTTAACATGTTGAATGACTTTAATAATAATCGTGACGCATTTAATTTACTAAGGACACTGGTGACTGCCATGGTGTTAAAAGGCATCATTTGATTTCCTAATTCTTATGCAGTAGTTCGTTTTTCCGTAATTTTATTTATTGTTATTTCATAAAAGGATTAAAAATTTACTCGAATTATGTGTTTCTATTAATCCTCGCCGGTTACCGAAGAGTCTATCGCACTATTTACTTTTTTTTTAATTTACTGCCGGTCCCTGGTGGCCCCCCTCCCCCATGACACTACTAAAAAATTAATTGCTAGTCACCGGTGATTCCCATGGCATCCGTTTTTTTTAATTCAATTTATTTATTTACAAAAGTAATTTTACATGTTATTATAAATAATCTAGTCATTAGAAGCTCCATTTAAGCAAGTAATGTCTGTACTTGAGAGTGTCCATCTTTTATTTTTTCAAATTCAATTTATTTATTTACAAAAGTAATTTTACATGTTATTATAAATAATCTAGTCATTAGAAGCTCCATTTAAGCAAGTAACGCCTGTACTTGGAGTGTCCATCTTTTATTTTTTTCAAATTTAATTAATTTTTTTACATAAGTAATTTTACATGTTATTAAAAATAATCTAGTCATTAGAAGCTCCATTTAAGCAAGTGACATTACTTGCTGTACTTGGAGTGTCCATCTTTTATATAGCTCTATATACATCTATACTTATTATAAAACAAAGTCCCAAAAAGCTGTCTGTATGTATGTAATCGATTTTCTAAAAATCTACTGAACGGATTTTTGTACGGTTTTCACCAAAAGATAGTGCAATACTTCCGGATGGTTTAGGTAAATAGTACATGTCGGTATCATGTAAACTGTGTTTAAACTATCTTTTGGTGAAAACTGTACAAAGATCCGTTCAGTAGATTTTGAGAAAATCGATTACATACAGACAAACAGCTTTTTGGGACTTTGTTTTATAATAAGTATAGATTTGATTTATTTATTTATTTATTAGTTTATCAGGTAATCCTACAGCGTGACAAAGTTATTATTCTATACAATTACAATTAGTTTTTTTTTTACAAATAATTGTTCGTATAGTAAACAATATTAACACAAACCAAAAAATAAGAGAATGAGAATAAATGAAATGTTATTCTTAGTAAATAAGTATGTACATGTGTTTGTCTGTGTGCTTGTGAGTGTGTGCTTGTGTATGGTGTGTTTTAAATTATTTTTTACTATGCCTTATTGATTTCTTTCAGTGCATTTTTGAAAGACTCTTTTGAATTTCACTTTTGAATTTCATATTGACATTTGTCGTTTTCTAAATTGTCAATTCATCAGCTACTTCACTACTGTTCGCAAACACGATGATATTTGTGGAACTGAATACTAAAAGTTTTTTTTTCTTTTTTTTGATTCGAGGTTGTTGTAATTTTCCTCAACTTCCAGTCAAGCCAACCAAAGGCTTGAACAGTAATAAATAAAAACATATTAACGCCTGTAAGCGTACTGTCTATATTGTGTGTGTGTGTGAGAGAGAGAGAGAGAGTGTGTGTGAGAGAGAGAGAGAGTGTGTGTGTGAGAGAGAGAGTGTGTGTGTGAGAGAGAGAGAGTGTGTGTGTGAGAGCGAGAGAGACAGAGTGTGTGAGAGAGAGTGAGAGTGTGTGTGTGAGAGAGAGAGACAGAGAGTGTGTGTGAGAGAGAGAGTGAGAGTGTGTATATGCGTTCTTGCTTGCATGAGTGTGTGTAGGAATATGAAATGAACATGCTGAGATAGTATTATATATAAATAAATAATAAATAATAAATATATGGGACATTTACACACACGGTCGTCCGTCCCCAAAGTAAGTAACTTACTACTTGTGTTATGGGTGACGGACAACTGGTAGATATACTACATATATAAGTTTAAATACATACTTAAATACAAATACACACCCAGGCTCGGAGAACCAACAATTTGTTTATAGAAAATGTTGGCCCTCGGCGGGAATCGAGCCCGCGACCCGCGGAGCTGAAGGCAGGGTCACTACCCACAGCGCCAACAGGCCAGTCAATATTGAACGTGTTAATAATGTTTTCTCAGCCATACACCCATCACATAATAAACATACCCGGTATCACCGCCGCCAATGATTAGCACGTTCTTGTCCTTAGCGGAGAGGGCCGGCGGTTCCTTGGTGACATGTCCAAGTACTGGCCCCGCTTGCTTCTTCTGCCAACCCTCAAGGAACTCCATGGCGAAGTGGATTCCTCCCAACTGGCGGCCCTTCAAAGGCAGGTCACGTGGCCACGTCGCACCCATGCATAATACAAGAGCGTTATATCTGTAACAAGTTATTATGAAAGAGAAAGCTCTATTATAGCTCTGTCCAATGTAAGACATGTCTTGCTGAGGGATATCATTGATATACATTTTAGTTGTAATCACAACAAAGAGTCTTACAATATATGTATAGTACCCGGCAATAAATAATGCACATCGAGAACTTAGAATGAAACAGCCGGCCAATTCGGTTTCGTAGAGCGCTGTCACTGTCACACACGGGTTCGTCAGTCTGTGCGACAAAGACAATGCTCTATGAAGCAGAATCTAGCCTATTTATTGCCGCATACTATATCTATACTTTCTATACTTATTATAAAACAAAGTCTCTAAAAGCTGTCTGTATGTAGTCGATTGTCTCAAAATTGTGTTGTGCAAGTCGCGTGGTTGTAAAAAACCTAAATCGCGTGCACCATGTAAACCAGCAGAGATACACTGAAGTAATGTACTAGAGAATTGTAGATCTACAAAACACCACCAAAAAGTCCGCGACATCATGTCTCTATCTCTTATGGTTAAATCACAATAACTACTTTTGTGTCACGGTGATCTCCACGCAAAGCCGCAAGCGCAGTTAGTAAACTTATAAATTATAAAATAATATTACACTATAAACCTTGTAAAATATAAAGAAAAGGAATGGGCTTGTAGTAGCCCTATTTTTCCTCTTGAACACCTTTCGGTGAGTAAAGTAAAGTAAAACCAATTTAATAACTATTGGAGGCCTGCTTTTATTCTATAAATTTACTTATCTTGTGTATTTGTAGAATAGAAATTAAATTCAAATTCACTATATCTAATTTTGTTTACGAAACATGCTCACATAGTAAAGAATATCATATAATAACATCGTGATTACATAACGTGTATCCAAGTGTTCAAGAGTATTGTTACGACCATGCGAAAAGAGTTCGTAAATAATAAGTCATAGGGTTCAATTTCGCTTGACGCTAATTCTATGGATTGGAATAAACGCTAAGCCTATCAATACATATAGCAGTTCCTGACTGCCCGCTCTATACATTTCTTTCAAGGATTGAAAGGAGTTATTTATTATAATTTTAAAATTGTGATGCCCGCCTTAGCCTTATTTTTCTATTGAAAATGTACTTACTCGTTAGCAAGTTCCGCAGCAGAGATATCCTTGCCAACGTCGATGCTGCACTTGAAGGATATGCCCTCAGCAGCGAGAAGTTTTATTCTGCGAGCCACCACCTCCTTGCTGAGCTTCATGCTCGGGATCCCGTACTGCAGCAGGCCTCCGGGACGGTCGTTACGCTCGAACACAGTCACCGTGTAACCGGCCTGTGTTAATATATTAAAGTAGATTTTTTTCCGAAAACTGAGTATAAGAGAGCGTGCTAAGTGAGAGATTGTAATGGCGGCCTGGAGAGTCGTGTCCGTACAAAATATTAAAAGAACTATTGTTCCGCGCAAACGTGCGGACGGATGAAACAACCTCCGGGACCTGGGCCCGACGCCCCAGCGTTTCAACCTACCTTATGCGGCCGTTAGCTGTATGTGGTCCGGCCTCGTGAGTCACTGCGTGTATATGTGTACGTTTGTGTGTGTGCTTGTATGTACTTGGCCGATTCCCGAAACCGTTGACTCGCCTCTGCACTCTTCCACGGACACGTTATGTCTGTTTCTCCCTGACTATACACTTCACTTTATCGGCTGAATAACACCCGGTGTGCACACAACCTTCGTAAGGTCACACGTTATTAAGTCGTCCCTATGTCGGGGAATAATACCCAACGCGCACCAAAACCGTGGACGGTCGCGTCTTATCAAACACTTCACTGGTTAAACGCGTCACTAAATCTGAGAATAACACCCGAAACGCAAAATTACACGTGTGCGTTATAAAGGAATGCCGTGTTCAGGCGTACGCGGCTTGTCCGTATCGTGTTTGAAAGGTGACTAGCGGTCGGCCGCTCTGGTAGCAATCCAATGCCTAAACGTCCTTGATTTCGCCGCTCGCGTCTCCGGCGGGCGAGTCATTTTATTCAAAACAACTATAATAAAGTAAAAATAAAGCCATTAAGTAATCTCAAGAATTAGGCGTTACTTTGCGGAGATCCATAATACAAAAGTAATAATAAAATAAATTTGTTATAATCTACGATAAAGTAATATAGAAAATATATATAGTGTTAAATGTTTAGTAGACTTTTCTTTTTTCATACCCTATACATTTCATACACGTAGTGAGCAATACGTGAGTGAACGAGTGAAAAATCATCTATATATATATATAATAAAACCGTGTAGTGATGAATATTTATACTAATTTACGAGACTGCTCTAATTTAATGTTGCAATATGTTTTGTCACTAATAGTCAGTTTAGCGAAGGTATATTTTTGACCCGATAGTTGAATCGGTCTAAATTTCAAAAATTTTCATTTTACCATATGGCATACGGTAGGATAGCTTCTTGCACTGGCCAATTAGTAGTAACATAAAAATCGCGCTAGGATAGATTGGAACTGTTATAAGTATTAAGTCCATACAATTGTTAACCCTATACCTCACCTGTACCCCCCACCTTAGTAGATAAGCAAAAATGTATTTTAGAATATAAGTGCATATATGTATAAATGTAACTGTAGAAAATTAGTATCACTGTAAAAAAATAGCTGTAAAGAAAGATAACTAATAAAGTCTCTGACTCCCTTATCAGAGGAACGAGAAATTAAAAAAAAAAAAACAAAAACATAAAAATCGCTCATAAATTAGGAGCAAAAATGTTCGTTACAGCAAATTCACCTTCTGCCCTAGACTAACTGGAAGAGATAACTTTTAAGTAATAAGGCTAATATTTTGACTTATTCTTGTAAACTTATTCTTATAAATATCTTTCTACAGTTAACGTAAATTATTGAGTAATTCACAGCATAGGCTGTGATAGCCCAGCGGTGAGACCGTGCGACTCTTTCGAGGGGAACACGAGTTCAACCCCGGGCAGGCACCAACGAGTTTTTCTATTAAAACTCATGTGTCTAATTGATAATTGCAATTTATCACACGCTTTTCGGTGAAGGAAAACATCGTGAGGAAACCTGCATATCTCTAGAGAATTCTAGGGATATGTGTAATCCGCATTGGAGCAGCGTGGTAGGTCTTAGCTCCAACCCTTCTCTCCAGAAACGGAGAGAGGAGGCCTATTCCCAGCAGTGGGATTGTAACAGGACGCTACTACTACTATTTTAACACGTTTATGTGTCCTTACCTTATTTAATTGGTGAGCGCAAGCTAACCCAGCTGGTCCAGAACCGACTACGGCTACGGTTCTACCGTTACGGTAATCAGGAATCTGGAACAAATTCGTAGTCAATATTGCAAACGTCAATAGTAATCATAACATACAACATACCGTACCATAACATGTAAAAACAATGTAATTACTGTTGGGGTTTAAAATCGACAAATAGAATCTTCTGGATCGATTAGTTTTTAAAAGATTCAGATTAAGTTGGTATGGACATGAAATGAGGAAGGAGGAAAATTATATAAATAAATAAATATATGGGACATTTACACACACGGTCGTCCATCCCCAAAGTAAGTAACTTAATACTTGTGTTATGGGTGAGAGACAACTGGTAAATATATACATATATAGTTTTAAATACATATATACACCCAGACTCTAAGAACCAACAAATTCTAAATAGAAAATATTGGTTCTCGGCGGGAATCGAACCCGCGACCCACGGAGCCGAAGACAGGGTCACTGCCAACTGCGCCAACGGGCCAGTCTATGTATATGACCAAACAAGTGTTAAAAATGACTAAAAAGAGGCCGAAAGAGTTGCTTGGATTGTGTGACATGAGATAGAGACATGCTGTCGCGAACTTTTTTGTAGTAGTTTAATAGATCTACAATTCTCTAGTAAATTACTTTAGCATATCTTTGCTGGTTTACGCAGCGCACGCGACTAAAGCCTCCAATAAGCAAGTTTTTAACAACTGCTCGATTTCTTCAACACAATTTACATAATACCGATATGTACTATGTACCTAAACCATCCGGAAGTATTACACTATCTTTTGGTGAAAACCGTACAAAAATCCGTTCAGTAGATTTTGAAAAAATCGATTACATACAGACAGACAGCTTTTAGGGACTTTCTTTTGTAATAAGTATAGATAAGTACACTAACAATATACACATTCATACTTTAAAACATACTGATATGGATCTTTAACAAGTGTACATAACATTTACAAATTAACATCATGTATATCAAAATTATGAAAAATACCAGTTCAGAAAAACAGTAATAATTTAATTTAATTGTTATAATTAAACAGTTATAATTTAATTTAATGTAATAATTATTAAAAATAATTTAAAACATTAGTTTATGAAACAAAGTTAATTTAGATATACAATATTTGTTTGATGAATGATAGGAGTGTGGTAACCGACTGAGTAGAATAGAACACCCACATTTCTTACCGAGGTGTCGTAAAAGGCGACTAAGGTAATTTGACCCACCGAGTTGTATCCGGTTGAGTAGAATAGACCACCCTCTTTTTTACCATGGGGTCGTAAAATATGACTAAGGTAAGTTGACGTCAGGCAGGCGGCCGGTCGTAAAATACGTAGCCAAATCATGTGACAACATGTTTGTAACATGTTGTGCCGATTTCACTTAGAGTGGGAGAAGGGCAGGAGGATAATAATGAGGATAATGATGATAGGAGAGAATGGAAGAAAAAAACGTTAGGACGATCATACAGAGTGGGATAAGAGCAGGAGAATGATGATGATGATAAGCACGCGCCTTGGAGGCAAGTAAAGAACACGGAAACGATACAAGTGACTTCCGGTTTAAAAATTGACTTGACCCGGAATATATCCGCTTTAGTATATTTCAAATAACGTAATTTTTGTACATAAAAATATAAAGAATTATAAAACGATAGGTGATGTATATAATAGACAAAGTAGGAACCGACATAAGATTGCGGCTCCTGCTTTGCGCCTTGCAAAAGTACGTAAATCGTTTGTGGGTTTGGGTATAAGATTCTATAATAAAATACCGAAATCAATTTTGGCCATGCCATTACAGCAGTTTAAAAGCACTGTTAAAAAGAGGCTGATACAGAAAGCCTACTATACTGTCGAAGATTACTTAGATGATAAGGATGTGTGGATATAGGTGCACTTCTACCCTGTACAAGACAGTAATAAATAAATGTAACTAGTTCTAAGATTTATATTTTAAAAAGAGCGACCGCCGAGTTTCTTGTTGGTTCTTCTCGGTAGGAACAGCTTTCCGAACCAGCAGTAAAGTTGACGATTCAAAAGCACTTGTTTACAAGTTTACTTGAATAAAGAATATTTTGATTTTGATTTGATTTGATGCCTAACCAATAATGACTTACCTCGGGATGAATCCAGCCGCTCTCGAACGCGTGGTCAATGATTGCGCACTCAATGTTCTTGATGGTGACGGGAGGCTCTGAGATGCCCAACACGCACGCACCCTCGCAAGGTGCGGGGCACACGCGACCCGTAAACTCTGGAAAATAGTAACTGTTGCTATCCCACAGCTGGACATAGGCCTCATCTCTCCGTTTTAGGAGCGAAGGAGCTAAGTCCCATCACGTTGAGCAAATGCGGAATTGTATTGTATCCTCAGAATTCGCCAGAGATACAGGTTTCCTTACGATGTTTTCCTTCCCCGAAAAGAGTGTGGTAATTTAGGATATTCAGTTAGATACATCCGAGGTTCGTTTAAGGTAGCTACCTCCAGTAAATTGAAAGAAAATAGATTGCGATGGCCAGATCCAAATACGATCAGATGACCACGTGGTAAAAATCGCCTTAAAGCTCCCCGAACGCTCAAGAGGGAGAGGACGTTCATATCAGGAAGGAACTGGATGCCCCTCACTTAAACGCAAATACAACCCGGGATAGAGCGACCTGGAGCAAATTTATAGAGAGACCCCGACCCCAAATAAAAGGAAAAGGGAAGGAATAAATTAAATAATTTATAGAATTAAACGTTGTTTGCGGAGATCCATAATACAAAGGTAATAATAAAATTATTCTTTTGCTTTCAGGAATAATAAGCCACAAAAATCTCATTTCGTTAAACATCTCTTAGAAAGCGGTCATAGAGTTCCTAATGACCATTGTTTCGAAATCTTGCACACCAGTGAAAAAAGCTTGCGATTAAACATTTTGGAAGTACTTGAGATCATAAAGCATAAAAATGGCACCCTCATTAATGATCAGATAAATGTTTCAAGTTCAAGCTTGTTACACGTGTTCAGAGGTAAAATAAATGGTGGGGTTGAACCGATTACTATATAACGTTGTTTGCTTAGATAATGATTCGCTTTGCGATTTTGTCGTGGAGTTTATGTCCTGATGATGCTTCGGTTGCGGCGCGAAAGGATTGTTGTGTTTGTGATAGTGAACGTGTTGTGCTTGTGTATTGTGGTGGCGATGGTGGAGGTTTGTGCATGTGCTTTTACTAATCCTGCATGTATTGGGTATGAAAAAAAGGATTACTTTATCGCGGAATATTGCAAAATAATTTTATTCTTACTTTTGTGTTATTAATTTAATTATTTCATATCAAGAATTTTCAATGCCTTTGATATTAGCTTGATTTAGTAAACTACTCTGTAGGAAAATAAGGGAAAATAGGTACCTGGAGATGGGGTTTCTTCTCTTCCCGTTCCTTCGATAATTTCACTACAGTCTATTTGCGGTAATTTCGTGTCAATAAGAGTGTAATAGACTAACGGTCTTATTCATAAAAATAGCTTATAGAAGGTTTTAGACACTCTTTAGTTAAAATGATCTATAAGCTTATAAAACGCTCCATAAAATTGTTCATTCATAAACCTTCTATAACTAAAATGCGTTTATAAACCCGAATGTTGCCATTATAAGGAAATCAGGCGACTAACTGCCCGATCATACCCAATTCCCCACAGATAATATGTCTCAACACACCGATAAAGTATAACCATAGACATTATTATGGAATAAAAAATATTTTAATGTCTACGACACGGGGTCGCCTTTCACACAGTATCGTCAGGAGTCAGTACACGTCATTTTATTATTGTTTAAATTGTTTTTTTAATTGACACTACCACGAGACCGATAGATTGAACAGACGACTGTTGACCCACTTGAATTTCAATCCCTACATACGTCAAATGTCGTTTCATAATAATCAGCTGTAGGAAAGTCGATCTTTACCTTATAGCACTGATATAGTAAGGTTTTGGGCTCTATAAAGTTATAGTAGACTTATAGAATGGTTTAGTGCTAAAATGCGTTTATGAATAACACTTTTTGTAAAACGTACTATAGCGAACCTATAAGCGTGTCATAACTTTTTATGAATAAGACCGTAAAAATAAAATATATAAGCAATATAACAGAACTAACTACTTTGCTATAATCCGCACGGGTTAGGTGAATGCATGCAAAGCCAATGTGTATGAAGCAGGCAAAATCTACGCACCTTATACATGCAGGACAAGCCACCACATGCACCCCAAGGCGCAATTCACCAGCGACAACGCACACAAAAGCAGCACACACACCCACCACCACAATCTCGACGATCGTTTCGCCCCGAAACCGAAGCATCATCAGGAGGATAGGCTCCACGACAAAAATCGTAATGCGTCGCGCTACCCATACAAGCAGTCTTAAATAGTTGAACTCCCACCAATACCCTCCCCTCCGAACACATGTAGCAAAACGGAATTAGATAAATTTACTTGCTCGTAATTAAGTGACCATTGTTATTTTTTACTATCTCAAGTTGCTCTAACGTATTGAGTCGGAGTCCCTTATCACAAGTGTGGAGAATATGAAATGAATGGTCATTAGGCACTTTATGGCCGCTTTCCAGCAGCTTTGCTGGAAAGTAGTTAGTTCTGTTATATTGCTTGTAATATGGAATTCCACAAAGTAACGCCTGCTTCTATAAATCATTGAAAATAAATAAAATATATATTAAAGCGGCGCGTGCATACTCATTAGCTGGACTAACCGGGAAAGTTGTTGGTCTGCAATAGCTGAGCCAACGCCTGCTTCCAGTCGTTGCGATATATGAGATCGTTCCACTTGGGGATGATGTTCCCGAGGGGGCAGCCGTGCCCACTTTGGCAGAAAGGCACCCCGCACTCCATACAGCGGGCTGCCTGTACTCGCAAACCGCGTCGCACTTGCCCAAAATTATATATCTCTTCCCAATCTCTCAGACGCTTTTCCGCCGGCCTATACATGGACGTCTCGCGTGGGTATTTGATAAAACCTCTGGAAATCAAAACGTGTTTATAAATGTAGAAAATTCCTGCCAAAACAGTAGTGCGCGTATAAATCTAATACAAAACCATCAGGTTTAAAAGAAATTAATACTATCTAATCTAATCTCCACAACCTGTCAAAAATTTAATTACTAAAAATATAAAAAACTAGCAAAGCCCCGCGGTTTCACCCGCGTCATACAGATCTCGTGGTAGTGGAAAGTCTACGAAATCGGACTATAGATTTATTTTGTAGATTATTTAATTATAAAAAATGGGTATCATTAGTATTCTTGGAATAAGACTTAACTCACCAAGTGCAGGCCCTGCTATAACGGTAGGTTAGGTTTGTTATGGCATTATTTGATTTCGATTTACATTCTTAAATTCGTAATATCTTTTGATTGGGATGTCGGATTTTAATAATTTAAAAAGTATTTTACAGGTATTGAAACAGTTATTCATAAAATATCATTTAATGGGATAAGGATTAATACAGAGATATGAATAAAATAGTTTGATTATTGTCGGCACTTTTACCAATTTTTACAATGTAAAAAAGTAGTTATAATGGCATAACTATAATAGTTAGACATATGGTATCGCGGACTTTTTTGTGGATATTAATACGTTCTATAATACTGTAGAACATTTTTTTGTTCTATCATCAATAGTTTCCGCAGCGCACGCGATGATAGATGTTTACGACTAAATTTTTACCAAGTTATTACAATTTTATTAGGGATCCCTATTTAAAAAAAATGACATATAGCCTATGTTGCTCAGTGAAAAAGCAGCTTTCCAATGGTGAAAGAAGTTTTTGCGTGAAAACGTAACAAATATACATACAAACAAACATACAAATCTTTCCTCTTTATAATATTAGTATAGATATAACAAAAGTCCAACTAACCTAGTTTTATCTAGAATCTTCTCCAAGTTCTTCTTGTCCATTTCAACATTTCTTACAGCCTCTTCGATGTCGATGACGCCATTTTCTTCCAGCTTCCCGTTAGTCTCCACTTTGGTCGGCGCTTTCTTCAACGCCATTTGCTTGAGCGCGCGTTGATACTCGTACGGGAAAACTTTGACGAACATTTTAGCTGGCTCGGGCCAAGTTTCCAGAAGATTCTTTGCGATTATGGACCTACAGTAAATATTAATTTATCGTGACAAGATTTAATTGCAACATTTTCATTTACAGTTATTACAGACTTCGTTCGAGTCAAATTTAAAAGGTCCTCAAATATGCACTATGTTTTTGTCCTATTCCTGTAAGAGAAAGGAGATTTTTTTATCCTAAATATCAGCACTACGACGTATCGTACTGTACTGCAGTACGATTTTTGTCGTGGAGCCTATCCTCTTGATGATGCTTCGGTTTCGGGGCGAAACGATCGTCGAGATTGTGGTGGTGGGTGTGTGTGCTGCTTTTGTGTGCGTTGTTGCTGGTGAATTGCGCCTTGGGGTGCATGTGGTGGCTTGTCCTGCATGTATAAGGTGCGTAGATTTTGCCTGCTTCATACACATTGGCTTTGCATGCATTCACTTAACCCGTGCGGATTATAGCAAAGTAGTTAGTTCTGTTATATTGCTTGTAATATGGAATTCTGCAAAGTAACGACTGCTTCTATAAATCAGTTATGTCTATCTTAAATTACTTATTTAAGACAAAGTTTAAATATACTCAAATTCTTAGGTACATAGCGGTCCAAGTAAATGGAAGTTTTGATAAACTTGGATTGATAAGAGAGCTTGGAACTAAATTGCGACCAACTATGAACTAGATGATATTGTAATCTATGTTTGTTAACAATAGTAAATACAAAATTGTAATATTTATTTTTAAAAAGAATGACCGCCGAGTTTCTTGCTGGTTCTTCTCGGTTAGAGCAACTTTCCGAACCAGTTGTAGCGTCAATTAAATTTTAATTTGACGATTCAAAAGTGGTTGTAATAGGCCAATTAGAATAAAGACTTATTTGAATTTGAATTTGATTACTATAAATTATAAAATAAATGACTTCGAAACTTTCCTCACCCAGTATACTCAACAAATTCTTCGAGAAGTTTCCTTACTACGTCCAGATCTTCCTGTCTCTCTAACGGAAGCTGCTCCACCATTTCTGGATTACACTTGCTCTTGAATGACCCGTCAATGTCGTAAACGTAGGCAATACCACCTATTAAAGCAAACAAAGCAGATCTCTAAAATTTTTGTAGTGGTATAAATAAAATCTAAGATACAGCCTTATCATATTCACGTACCACTCATGCCTGCAGCAAAGTTTCGTCCAACAAGACCTAGTATGACAACGGTACCGGCCGTCATGTACTCGCAGGCGTGGTCGCCCGCACCCTCGGCGACTGCGACGCATCCGGAGTTGCGCACGCAAAACCGTTCCGAGGCTATACCCCTAACAAAATTAAAGATTCATTATTACATATGTAAATTATATATACCAAAGTAAACAGTTAATTAATGCCTTACCTTCTAGAATCCTTTATTTAGGACTGTATGTGTTTTTCACTATGAAAAAATACAAATATTCATTACCACGGGAAGTTTCTGTATAGAAAGACAGGAAATTTTGTAAATTGAGAACTATTCAATTTTTCAATTGAGTTGTGATAGCCCAGCGGTGAAACCGTGCGACTCTTTACGATCTTTCCAAGGTCTTACGAATGTTCTCGAAATCGGTTCGTTCGATATATAAACAGACGTATCGTGCGCCTCGATTTCATTGTGAATAGCGATCAAGAGCTAATACACAAGTGAAAATTAAAGTGAGTTTTTAGTGACCTCGGCATTCTTATTGGACAACGGGCTGTGTAGAGACTGTAAGTAGTAAGTTTGTTATAAAAAGTTAAATAAAGTGTTTTTTAACGAGTCACCAGGTATTTTCCGAACCAACAGTAAAGTTGACGATTGAGAACGGGCATTGGCAGCTAGAAGCAACATGTTGGCTCACAGATTCGCTCGCTGCAGTGTGGAAGCTAAGCTTACACTCTTTAAAGCGTACTGCCAAACCTTCTACACAGCTAATCTGTGGTTCAAATACCCCAAAGCTGCCATAGATACACTAAGAGTGCAATACAATAACGGATTTAGGATACTGTTGGGATTGCCGAGGTTTTGCTCAACCTCTAGTATGTTTGTTGAGGCGTGAACATACGATTTTCACACAATAATAAGGAAAAAGACCGGTTCCTTGCTAGACAGACTTCGCTCGAACTCTAACAGTATCCTAAGTACGTTAGTGCGTAAAATGGAGTCGCCTATATATGCATATTAGTGCGACAGTAGAATGTCGGATTTGTGTTTTATTTGTGTCTATTTGTATTTGTTTGTATGTTTGTATTGTATTTGTATTTGTCTGTGTATATTTGTTACTAACATAGTTATAAGTCTGGTACTAACATAATGAGCCTATGTTGCTTTTAAATAAAAACATTATTATTATTATTATTATTATTACGGTATGTTAATACCATTAGGTACTTACCTAAAGTACGCTCTGCCCGACGTTGCGCCGTAAAGGCATACATTGCCAACAATCACGTTCACGTGAGACTCGAACGTTGACTGCTTTGGCGGATATATAATCACTTTGCCACCAGACAAACCTTTGCCTGTAATAGAGAAACAATGGAAGTGATTTTGACCCAATTGAACGTTTCGAATATACGTAAACTTCATCTGGAACTTTATAAACAGACTAGCAATGCGCCGCGGTTTCACCCACGTCATACCTATCTTGTGAAAGTCTACGAAGTCGGACTATAGATTCATTTGTAGATTATTTCATTATAAAATGTGGGTATCATTAGTATTCTTGGAATAAGAGCTAACTCACCAGATACAGACCCTACTATAACGGTCGCTACAATGAATTTGTTATGACATTATTTTCTTTCAATTTACATTCTTAAATTCGTAATATCTTTTGATTGGGATGTCGGATTTCAATAATTTAAAAAATATTTTATAGGTATTGAAGTTTTTAATAAAATACCATTTAGTGGGATACGGATTAATACGGAGGTGTAAATATTATGGTTTGATTATTGTCGGCAATTTTATCAATTTTTCAATGTTAAAAAGTAGTTATACTGGTAAACTATAATAGTTAGACATGGTATCCCAGACTTTTTTGTAGATAATAATACGCTTTATAATAATGTAGAACATTTTTGTAATGTAGAACAAGAGGCCGCGCGGATGTAAAAAAAAATTGTCTGCTGGAAGCTTTAGTCGCGTGCGCCGCATAAACGAGCAGAGACAGATGTAATGAACTAGAAAATTGTAGATCTACAAAAATACTACAAAAAAGTCCACGACAGCATGTTTCTATCTCTTATGGTTAACACACAATTATTGCTTTTGTGTCTTTTGTGATACACACATTAAAATAAATAAATATATGTGACATTTACACACACGGCCGTCCGTCCTCAAAGTAAGTAACTTAATACTTGTGTTATGGGTGACGGACAACTGGTAGATATACTACATATATAAGTTTAAATACATACTTAAATACAAATACACACCCAGGCTCGAAGAACCAACAAATTGTTTATAGAAAATGTTGGCCCTTGGCGGGAATCGAACCCGCGACCCGCGGAGCTGAAGGCAGGGTCACTACCCACAGCGCCAACGGGCCAGTCGAACATTGCAAGTTGTAAAGCGTTAAAAAAAAAAACACAAAGATTAGAGTCACATAAAAAAAATGACTCGAGCGAAGTCGTGGGTGAAAATTTATAATTCCAAAGACTATAATTTAAACCTATCCCTTCTCTTCGTATAAAAAACTCACCAACATAATCATTAGCGTCCCCTTCGAGGGTCACCGTGATGCCTTTCGAGAGGAAAGCGCAGAAACTCTGTCCCGCGGAGCCTGTCAGAGATATGTTCACCGTCCTACCGTCGGGGAGTCCGTCATCACCGTATTTCCTGCAAGATAAATAGACAATATATTTCTTTGGTATATTACGCTAACTTATTGTTCCGCACAAACGTGCAGGCGGTTGAAACAACCTCCGGGACCTGGGCCCGTCGTCTCGGCGTCTCAACCTACCTTATGCGGCCGTCAGCTGTATGCGGTCCGGCCTCATGAGTCACTGCGTGTATATGTGTACGTGTGTGTGTGCAAGCGCACAAATACATACAAGCATGTACTTGGCCAATTCCCGAACCCGTTGGCTCGCCTCAGCAGTCTTCCACGGACACGTAATGTCTGTTTCTCCCGGAGTATACACTTAACCAACGCGGTTAAATAACACAAATAACACCCGATGTGCACACAACCTTCGTAAGGTCACACGTTATTGAATCGTCCCTATATGGGGGAACAGTAACCCCAGCGCGCACTAAAACCGCGGACGGTCGCGTCTTCTCAAACGCTTCACTAATTAAACGCGTCACTAAATCTAAAAACCACACCCAAAACGCATAATTACACGTGTGCGTTATACAATAAAGTCGTATACAGGCGTACGCGCGTCCTGTCTCTATAGTATTCGAAACATTACTAACTGTCGGCGCTCGCGTCGACAATAGAATGCAGAAAGGTCGTTGATCCGGCCGGTCGCGCCGCGTCGCGCGCGTTATTTTATACAAAACACTTATGTTGCACAATTAACTTAAGTACCTAGTCATCATCATCCTCCTGCCCTTATCCCACTTTAAGTGGGGTCGGCATACCATGTTGCAAACATGTTGTCACATGATTCAGCTACACGGCATAACTTAACTTAAGTACCTACTGGAGGCTGTTAAAATAAGAATTATCGTATAATAGTTTTTCTCACAAAAGAAGGAACTCGAAAAGGGACAAAAATAATGGGACTATAGATTTGGACTTGACCAGGCGTCTTTAGATTTAGAGACTTGACCTATTTATGGGTCTTTTGGGTGATGGCGAAATTTACCTTGGTATTCTAATGATATTATGGCAGTTTAGTGTGCGAGGTGAAGATTATAAGACTAATTTATATTACCACGATATCAAACTTAATAAGTACTCAAATATTAAATCCAGGGATTTGTTTAAATAATTTATCTATAACAAAAATTTAATTTGCTCAATTCAAAGTATTCAGATGGATTCTTGAGTTGATTATGAGGTACTTCACAATTGGCATACAGGATTGCAAAAAAATCTTGTCATTGTTAAGTCCATAGCTAAAATAATTAAAGTTGGTGTGAACAATGATACGAGAAGGTCACAGGCAAGATAGTGCTAAGTAAATATCATGATAAAATACTCACACAGCGATATGATAGGAAAGTGTCGAAGTAAACGCGCGATCTTCGTTGGTTATCTTCATTGCGATATCGACGTGACTCTCTGTGCCTTCTAAGATGCCGTTACACTGCTGGATCAGTTGGTTATCTAACCTCTTTTCCAGCTGGAAATCCTGTAATTCGGGATAAAACAAACATTTTAAAGAAACTATAACAGAATAACATTTTTTAATAGGCGTAAAGAATCTTTGCATATGCCGTACTCGGTAGATAACAGACCTAAAAAAGGTCACAAAGTGGCCCTATTTTCAAATAGTCAAAGAGTTTTCTGAGTGCAAATCCCTTGATAACTTATATTATTAACACTCACGTTTATCTATGTGTATGAAAACAAGCTATTTTATCCTATATACTAGCGGCTTCGCCCGCGTGGAAATCAGCGTGTCACAATTTTAAACATAAAAGTAGTTATTGTGTTAACCATAAGAGATAGAGACGTGCTCTCGCGGACTTTTTTGTAGTAGTTTTATAGATCTACAATTCTCTAGTACATTACTTTAGCGTATCTCTGCTGGTTTACGCAGCGCACGCGATTAAAGCTCTCAGCAAGCAAGTTTTTTAACAACTGTACGATATGTATTGATATGTACTATTTAGTTAAACCATTCAGAAGTATTGCACTATCTTTTGGTGAAAACCGTACAAAAATCCGTATAATCCGCGTGTGTTAAGCGGGTGTATGTGCTAAGTGTGTGAAGCAGGCAACATTCACGTACCTTACACATGTAGGATAAATCACCACACGTAACCCAAGACGCCTCCACCGGCAATAATGCACTCAAGCAATACACACAACCACCACCAAAATCTCGAAATGCTTCGGTTTCGGGGCGAAACGATCGTAGAGATTTTGGGAATGGTTGTGTGTATTGCTTGTGTGATTTGAATTAAAAACAACTTTAATATATACTCTTAAGGTCGTATGTTTGGTTCTATTTTGCCGCCGTGTGGTATCCGTAGAATAGACCACCCTCATTTCTTACCGAGGTGTCGTAAAAGGCGACTAAGGTAAGTTGACTCTCCTTGTAGAATCCGGTTGAGTAGAATAGACCACCATATTTTCTAACCGAGGGGTCGTAAAATACGACTAAGGTAAGTTGACGTCAGGCAGGCGGACGGTCGTAAAATACGTAGCCAAATCACGTGACAACATGTTTGTAACATGTGCCGACCCCACTTAGAGTGGGATAAGGGCAGGAGAATGATGATGTTTGGTTCTATTTTGCCGAATTTGTATCGTTTTTCGGACAATGTTCATTCAACTTCATTTGGGACAGCTTTTGATTTGATACTAGTATGGAACTATCTAAATATTTTATACCGTTCATTCAGATGACTGTAATTAGTCGTATGTATTAAATTACAGTAAATTAACGATGTTGAAGATAAATGAAGGGATTTTATTACCTGAGTCTTCGATCCACCGACAATATTAACTCCCGGTCTCATATGTAGAGCGTTCTTCAGAATAAGCGCGAGATTGAGCAACCGAGCCTTTGGGTTGTCGTTGCGTTCACGCACTTTTAGAAGGTCCGTGCGACCCACTAGCTCCTGGAACGTTCGTACGCCGACCTCCGACATATGCGTTCGTACCTAAAAAGGTTATAGAGGGTCTTAAACATTTATGCCTGAAGGGTTCCTTTAGTCTCTTGTATTAGCGACTAGCAATGCCCCGCGGTTTCACCCGCGTCCATACCGATCTCGTAGTAGTGAAAAGTCTACGAAGTCGGACTATAGATTTATTTCATTATAAAAAATGCGTATCATTAGTATTCTTGAAATAAGAGCTAACTCACCAAATGCAAACCCTGCTATAACGGTCGCTACAATGTATTTGTTATGACATTATTTTCTTTCGATTTACATTCTTAAATTCGTAATATCTTTTGATTGGGATGTCGGATTTTAATAATTTAAAAAGTATTTTACAGGTATTGATACAGATTTTAATAAAATATCATTTAATACGATAAGGATTTATACAGAGATATGAATAAAATGGTTTCATTACTGTCGGCACTTTTACTAACTTTTGCAATTTAAAAAAGTAGTTATATTGGCATAACTATAATAGTTAGACATATGGTATCGCGGACTTTTTTATGGATATTGATACGTTCTATAATACTGTAGAACATTTTTTTGTTCTATCATCAATAGTTTCCGCAGCGCACGCGATGAAAGATGTTTACGACTAAATTTTTCCAACTTATTACAATTTTATTAGGGATCCCTATTTTTTTTGAAAATGATATATAGCCTATGTTGCTCAGTGAAAAAGAAACTTTCCAATGGTGAAAGAATTTTTGAAATCGGTGCAGTAGTTTTTGCGTGAAAACGTAACAAACATACATACAAACATACAAACAAACATACAAATCTTTCCTCTTTGTAATATTAGTATAGACGTCAGAGAATTGCACTTACGATTCTAACGTTGTCACATAGAAAGTGTTACCGAATGATACATCAACAAAAGATAAGCGTTCAGCTATAACATATGGAACAGGTTAAATTAACAATAATTTGGAATTATTAGACAAGGATGATTCTACCACCACTTCATCATCCACTGAGAAGAACTGACAAGAAACTTAATGGTCGCTGTTCCGCGCAAACGTGCGGACGGATGAAACAACCTCCGGAACCTGGGCCCGTCGTCCCGGCGTCTCAACCTACCTTATGCGGCCGTTAGCTGTATGTGGTCCGGCCTCATGAGTCACTGCGTGTATATGTGTACGTGTGTGTGTATGCTTGTATGTACTTGGCCGATTCCCGAAACCGTTGGTTCGCCTCTGCAATCTTTCACGGACACGTAATGTCTGTTTCTTCCGGAGTATACACTTCACTATATCGGTTAAATAACACCCGGTGTGCACACAACCTTCGTAAGGTCACACGTTATTGAATCATCCCTATATCGGGGACTAGTAACCCAACGCGCACTAAAACCGTGGACGGTCGCGTCTTCTCAAACGCTTCACTGGTTAAACGCGTCACTAAATACTTATACCAGTCTCAAATGTCAATAAAGTCGTGTCACTACTGAGCATAACACCCGAAACGCAAACATACACGTGTGCGTTATAAAAGAATGCCGTATACAGGCGCACGCGGCCTGTCCTTATCGTATTCGAAACGTCACTAACTGTCGGCCGCTCGCGTCGGCAATCGAATGCATAAAGGTCGTTGATCCGGCCGGTCGCGTCGCGTCGCGCGCGTCATTTTATTCAAAACAGTCGCTCTTATCACGAGGCCTACTATACTATTGAGGATTACTTAGACGATAATAATGCGTGGATATATCTACTCTTCGAATACCTGTACAAGACATTAATAACTATATATAAATAGTAATAAGAATTATTCTTTGAAAAGAGCAACCGCCGTTTCTTGCTGGCCCTTCTCAGAAGAACAGCTTTCCGAACCAGCGGTAGATTTTGACGATTCAAAAGCACTTGTTTACAAGTTTACTTGAACAAATAATATTTTGAATTTGAATAAGACGAAATACTCAAATGTAGGTAGACGCGGAACCCAAACCAACATTAAGACATCACAGTAACTAAAGACTAGTAAAAGTTGGACTAGTAATTTTTTTTATGATATTTGACTATTTCCGTAACCGACAACAATAATAATAAATTACAAAATTTCTAACACTTGTATATTGACTGTGAACCAGCAATATGTCCTATCTCTAATTTTAAGCCAAATCATTTTTAACGGCATTGGGTACTACTGCCCACCATTTCCGTATAAACATGTATTATCTAGTAGAAAATTGGTAAATAAATTAACATATTTGAAGTCAATGGTTTTTTTATTTCATAAAAATGATTGTAAATGTATTTATAACCACGTTTTTTCTTCTTCCTGAAAAGTTATCGAAATTAAGATAGGACAATTTGCCAGTTCACAGTCGATATGTAGAATTATTTTCTCACCTCTTCAGCCAACATGAATAGATAGTTGATGACGTGTTCCGGTTTCCCGGCAAACTTCTTCCTCAGCACGGGGTCCTGTGTCGCGATACCCACTGGACACGTGTTCAGGTGACATTTTCTCATCATCGTGCAGCCTGATGTATAAAAAACCGGTTGTACCCACGACTTTGTTCCATAGCCATAGACTTTGGCCATGCCATCACAGCAGTTTAAAACCACTGTTAAAAAGAGGCTGATACAGAAAGCCTACTATACTGTTGAAGATTACTTAGATGATAAGGATGTGTGGATATAGGTGCACTTCCACCCTGTACAAGACAGTAATAAATAAATGTAAGTTCTAAGATTTATATTTTTAAAAGAGCAACCGCCGAGTTTCTTGCTGGCTCTTCTCGGTAGGAACAGCTATCCGAACCAGCAGTAAAGTTGACGATTCAAAAGCACTTGATTACTTGAATAAAGAATATTTTGAATTTGAATTTGAATTTAGCGTCATTATTCAAGAACAGGGAAGCTATAGGCTGGCCTATGAGTGTGAGTGCCGAAACAAATAATAAGAGAAGGAAGATGAAACTCATATACTTATCTTTGTCTAAGCTTATCATCCTCCTGCCCTTATCCCACTCTGAGTGGATTCGGCACAACATGTTACAAAATGTCAGTTGATTTGATATTTTCTATAAACAAATTGTTGGTTCTTCGAGCCTGGGTGTGTATTTGTATATAAGTATGTATTTAAACTTATATATGTAGTATATCTACCAGTTGTCCGTCACCCATAACACAAGTATTAAATTACTTACTTTGGGCACGGACGACCGTGTGTGTAAATGTCCCATATATTTATTTATTATTTGGCTGCGTATTTTACGACCGGCCGCCTGCCTGACGTCAACTTATCTTAGTCGTATTTTACTCCTCGATAAGAAAGAGGGTGGTCTATTTTACTCAACGAGATACCACACGGTGAGTCAACTTATCTTAGTCGCATTTTACGACAACTCGGTAAGAATATCTTTGTCTAATCTTAAAGTCCCAAAAAGCTGCCTGTCTGCATGTAAACGATTTTCTCAAAATCTGCTGAACGGATTTTTGTACGGTTTTCACCAAACGATAGTGCAATACTTCTGAATGGTTTAAGTAAATAGTACATATCGGTATCATGTAAATTGTGTTGAAGAGATCCCGCAGTTAAAAAACTTGCTTGCTGAGAGATTTAATCGCGTGCGCTGCGTAAACTAGCAGAGATACGCTAAAGTAATGTACTAGAGAATTGTAGATCTATAAAACTACTACAAAAAAGTCCGCGAGAGCACGTCTCTATCTCTTATGGTTAACACAATAACTACTTTTATATTTAAAATTGTGACACGTTGATTTCCACGCGAGCGAAGCCACTAGTATAGGATAAAATATCTTGTTTTCATACACATAGATAAACGTGAGTATTAATATTAGTTATCAAGGGATTTACGGTCACAAAACTCTTTGACTGTTTGAAAATAGGGCCACTTTGTGACCTTTTTTATGTCTGTTATCTACCGAGTACGGTATATGCAAAGATTTTTTACGCTTATTAAAATAATAATAATAATAGATATATGGGACATTTACACACACGGTCGTCCGTTCCAAAAGTTACTTAATACTTGTGTTATGGGTGACGGACAACTGGTAATTATACTACGTATATAATTTTAAATACATAATTAAATACAAATATACACCCAGGCTCGAAGAACCAACAAATTGTTTATAGAAAATGTTGGCTCCTTGGCAGGAATCGAACCCGCGACCCGCGGAGCTGAAGGCAGGGGTTAATACCCACTGCGCCAACGTGCCAGTGTCATAAAGATATACTTATTGCGCGGTGAAAAGATTTATCAAAAACAGGGTTAAAAGCGAACCTAGAGCAATCAATGGCGCAGTGCTGAAACCGAATTCATCCGCGCCTAGCAGAGCGGCAACCATCACATCAAAACCGGTCCGTATTTGACCATCCGCCTGAACCACCACCCTGTGAAAAACATAACCATTTATATAAATAAAATCACCGAAATGTTTGTATGTACATAACTTCCAAACTACATTATAATGTATACAAATATTTTTTTTCTGAATGGTACATTTCTTATCGAACTGATGCTTTGACGGCCTTTACAGCGTCAACGTGTGAGAAGGGCGAGCGCAAAATCAGAAGCATCGTTGAGGTTGCGAAATGCACTAGAGCGCAGAAGCATCGTTGACGTTGCGAAAATCAGTAGAGCGCAGAAGCATCGTCGAGGTTGCGAAATGCAATAGAGCGCAGAAGCATCGTTGAGGTTGCGAAATGTATTAGAGCGCAGAAGCATCGTCGAGGTGGCGAAATGCAATAGAGCGCAGAAGCATCGTTGATGTTGCGAAATGCAGTAGAGCATAAAGCGGCTTGGGGCATACAACGTCGTAATAGGTTTCAATGAGCTACGGGTTTACCTGGAGCGCAAGTCGTTCAGTACTAGCACTTGATGTGTTTCGGCTATCCCCAGCTCCCAAGGCAGGCCCGCACTCTTGATGCCGGTCCAGGAGCTGGCACCAGTCCCTCCATCATGGCCAGATATCACTATGTGCTCCGCTTTGCCCTGATGAATTAATTAAAACTCAAAATACCGCATTATCAAACGAAAGCTTACTTAAAAATATCCTAATAATAATGCGTCATGCGAAAAAAAAAAGACCCATACGTGGCATCTACAATTTAAGTCCGCGTGATTCCCTGCGAGAGAAGTTCAAGGAAATAGGTATTCTTACATTTGCTTCACAGTATATTTTAAACAATGTAATTTTTGTACATAAAAATATAAAGAATTATAAAACGATAGGTGATGTATATAATAGACAAAGTAGGAACCGACATAAGCTTGCGACTCCTGCTTTGCGCCTAGCAAAAGTACGTAAATCGTTTGTGGGTTTGGGTATAAGAATCTATAATAAAATTCCGAAATCAATTTTGGTCATGCCATTACAGCAGTTTAAAAACACTGTTAAAAAGAGGCTGATACAGAAAGCCTACTATACTGTTGAAGATTACTTAGATGATAAGGATGTGTGGATATAGGTGCGCCTCTACCCTGTACAAGACAGTAATAAATAAATGTAATTAGTTCTAAGATTTATATTTTAAAAGAGCAACCGCCGAGTTTCTTGCTGGCTCTTCTCGGTAGGAACAGCTTTCCGAACCAACAGTAAAGTTGACGATTCAAAAGCACTTGTTTACAAGTTTACTTGAATAAAGAATATATTGAATTTGAATTTGAATTCAAAATACCGCATTATCAAACGAAAGCTTCCTTAAAAATATCCTAATAATAATTGGATGCGTCTGTTGTACTTTTTTAAAATAATTAATAGAATTAACCGTTACTTTGCGGAGATACATAATACAAAAGTAATAATAAAATTATTTTGCTATAATTCGCGGTAAAGTAAACAAAAAATATATATTTAATTCTAAATGTAGACGGGACTATTCATTTTCATACCTGATACATGCAAGATTTTTAAAAACACATGCACTACTCATGCACATGCACATTGTCAATGTCTTAATGTCAAGTCATAAAGTAATGATTGTGTTAATTATTACTTTATGACTTGACATTAAGACATTGACAATGTATATATTGACATTATTACATTTTACTGTAGATTTAAATATTATAACGAATGACGAGATAACCTTTAATTAATATAACATTTATAAACCTCCACCATCGCTACCACAATACAGAAGCAATACACACGTTCACTATTACAAACTGGACAATCGTTTCGCCCTGCAAAGCTTTGCGATTTTGTCGTCGTATTACTTGTTCTCGAAAGAAAATAAGGAATCTTTCTATCCCGTTATATAAAGCTTCAATTGAAGTAAATTTATAAATATTGCTCCAGCAGATTAGCCGAAATAGCATCGCAGACATCAAACTTTTTGAAGTATAATATGGTTAATAAAGATACCGGCCATACTCACGTCTAATTTTATCGTTGTCGTGTAAAGAGCTCATGAATAAGTGCCCCGGACGGGTTCGAAACTAGTCGGGCTAATCCGATAAAATTAGACGTGAGTATAGCCGGTATCTTTATTAACTATGAATACTACTCACGATAGTTTAAAATTAAAAAGGTGTAATATGGTTATATTAAACGTAATATGTATATACTCTATTCCGATGAAAAAAAAACTTGCTGTTTTGGACTAGTAAGAATAATTTAGACATTTTTAGACATTACATTTTGAGTTACATACACAAACAGTCAGAAAAATAAGAAAATCGTTTTTAAATACTAAGAATATGCTTGTTCTTGGAAGCAAAAAATATTTGGATTTAAAATTTAACCTAAAATCTATATACTTCCTTAGGGTTTACTTTACGGAATTCAGTAATTACAGAATTGTTTTGCAATAATGAGCGTTAAAAATAGAAATAAATATTTATTACCGTATCATTTGTTACTTTTGTAGAAACTCAATTATTTTGAATATATTGAGGCTTTGAGTAAGCTTAATGTTACCTTTGCAACTCCTGAGGCGACTACGCCCACGCCCACTTCTGATACAAGCTTCACTGACACTCTGGCTTTAGGATTGGCGCATTTAAGATCGTAGATCAGCTCCGCCAAATCCTCGATAGAATAGATATCGTGATGAGGCGGCGGCGAGATGAGACCAACTCCTGGTACCGAACATCGCGTTTTGGCAATTTCTTCCGTAACTTTGTAGCCTGTATGATAAATAAGTAATAATTATTTCCCAAAATTGAATTTTTATCTACTTCAATGTAATCACTCATCGTGACTTAAAGTAACAGCCTGTTAATATCCCACTGCTGGGAATAGGTCTCCTCTCTCCGTTTCTGGAGAGAAGGGTTGGAGCTAAGACCTACCACGCTGCTCCAATGCGGATTGGCAGGTTACACATATCTCCAGAATTCTCTAGTGATATGCAGGTTTCCTCACGATGTTTTCCTTCACCGAAAAGCGTGTGATAAATTGCAATTATGAATTAGACACATGAGTTTTAATAGAAAAACTCATTGGTGCCTGCCCGGGTTTGAACCTATGTTCGTCTCTAGAGAGTCGCACGGTCTCACCGCTGGGCTATCACAGCTTCTTCATCAGGGGTGACCGTCTCTACATAGGAGGCCGGTGCGCGGCTGAGCCGGTCTAATTCAGCCGCACTCTCAGATGACTGCAGTTGATCATATACTACAGTATTCAATGTAACGCAATCAAACTCAAGACATCGTGACTTATTTTTAGTTAATACATATTAAGTCGTTGTTAAGTTCCCTGTGTTTTTTTTGTCAATGTTTTACAACATGGACCCTACCCCCACTTCTTCCAACCTACTGTCGTATGTTTCTATATACAGTGTTACGAACATGCAAAAAGAGTACGTAATACGTATGTCATAGAATTCGAATTTGACGGTGGCAGTGTTACGAACAAGCAAAAAGAGTTCGTAAAATATATATCATAGAGTTCAAATTCGCTTAACACTAATTCTCCGTAACATTCAACGTGTTTACCGATAAACATGTTTACAAAAGACTTGTTTACGATCTTTGCAAGGTCCCGCGAATTTTCTCGAACTTTGGTTCGTTCGATATATAAGCCGACGTATCGTGCGCCTCGACATTCAGTTTGCGAATAGCGATCAAGAGCGAACAAACAAGCGAAAATAAAAGTGAACTTTATAGAGACTGTAAGTACTAAGATTGTAGTCAAAAGTTGTATATAGTGTTTTTAACGAGTCACCAGGTATTTTCATCCAAATCCACGAACCTCTGTACGTAACACATTTATACATCAATATAATGAAATAGTAATATTTCCTCATTTTTGATCACTTCAGGTTGCACCCCTTGACATCCACATCCCCCCCATGCAGTGTGGGTGGTACTTTACGACAACGGGGCCTTGCTACCAAAGTTTTGAATCATATTTTGTGCATATTGATACAACAATTGCTTGCCAATTTGGTACGAAGCCGCGTGGTGAATGTAAGTTTTATATTGCCTTGTCTTTACCAAATCGTTTACAAATAGCGTGCAGTTACAATAAAGCACATATCTATAATTATTATAAAACAAAGTCCCACAAAGCTGTCTGTCTGTATGTAATCGATTTTCTCAAAATCTACTGAACGGATCTTTGTACGGTTTTTGCCAAAAGATAGTGGATTACTTCCGGATGGTTTAGATAAATAGTATATATCGGTATTATGCAAATTGTGTAGAAGAGTTCGATCAGTTGTTAAAAAAACTCGCTTGCTGGGAGGTTTGGTCGCGTGCGCTGCGTAAACCAGCAGAGTAACGCTAAAGTAATGTACAAGAAAATTGTAGATCTATAAAAATACTTCAAAAAATTCCGCGATAGCATGTCTCTATCTCTTACGGTTAACTAATAATAACTATTATGTTTACAATTTGGAAATTATTTTGTGACAACTGATTTCAACGCGGGCGAAGCCGCTGGCACAGCTAGTCTATAATAAAGATTAAGGTGAAGTATAATACGCACCGGGTAATTCACCTCCCTCCCCAGGTTTAGCACCCTGCGCCATTTTTATTTGCAAATCGTCAGCGTGGGCTAGGTATGATGCGGTAACGCCGAAACGACCGGAAGCGACTTGCTTTATAGCTGATCTCATATTGAATTCTGGATCCTACAAATAAAAAGATTTAGTGCTGTTATACATTTTGAACCCATTCACAATCCACAACATCATCATCCTGCCCTTATCCGACTCTAAGTGAGGTCGGCACAACATCTTATAAACATGTTGTCACATGATTTCGCTACGTATTCGCAATCCACAACGAACAGCTCAAAAGTGGTATCACGATTGATAAAATAATTTTATTAAGTCTGGATTAGTGAAAGGACCTTTAAGGTCCGAAACTAGTAGAACTTTTCTGCTAATTACACCCTTTATATAAAGTACGGCCTTATAGAATCGCGTGTCTTTAAATTGTATTTCATACCCTACATCTGTAATTACAACTTCTTCTTACTTTTTAGAAATTTAAAGCTGTGTATTGTCTTTTTTTAAACCTTAGATTGTGCATAAGAAAATATAATTGTCATTAAAGCATCATGTTCAACCATAACTGTCCTGTAACTGTCACATAGAGCAAATAACGGTCATCAATTCAAATTCACAATACACACATAGTATCTTTGTCAGCAAGAACATACACATATATATATTTTTTGTTGTAATATTCTTTTAATCTTTTTCTGTACAAACAATTTTTGTCTTAATATAACGATAATATTAGTTCAACCGTATCTTTCAGTTGTCTTAACTAAATTTGAAAGTTGTTATCACCTCTTATTAAAATACTACTTATTTTTAGTTGTTCAATGAACAAAGTTAAGTGTTTATTTTATTGGTGATTAATAAATGAAGAGGAAGCAGAAAAGATTAATTAATAAAACTCATATGCCGTGCTTGGCAGTAAACCAATCCAACAGGAGGAAACGTTAGACTGATGCTTTTAGAGCTACTGACTTAACAAAAGTAATAATAAAATTATTTTGCTATAATCCGAGATACAGTAAATAGAAAATATATATAGTGTTAAATGTATAGTGGACTATCTGTATTTTCATACCCGATACGTGCAGGATCCGTAAAAACACATGCACAAACCTCCACCACTTCCACCACAATACACAAGCACTACACACTCGCAAAGCTTTGCGATTTTGTTTGATTTTTCTTTTGCGGTTGCGGGGCGAAACGATTGTTGAGTTTGTGATAGTGAACGTGTTTAGTGCTTCTGTATTGTGTATTTAGTTAAGTTAGAAGTTAGACTGATGCTTTTCCGGCATTCCTATGATTTGCATAGCTTTAAACGAAGAGTGAATAGGCACTTAATTGGCAAGCGGGGTCTAACTTAGGCTGCATCTTTCGCTTTTCATTAGGCGAAGGCGAAGGATAGCAGCCAGGCGCTAGCCTAATCGTTTAAAAAAGAAAGCTTACGTACTTCTCGTAACTTTTAACCATAGTTTATGGTACTAGCACTCGCGAATACCGTCTGATGATGCTATAAGGTCTAATACCACATCAAGAAGTTAAAAATGTTTCTCACCTGGTTGAGGTATCTATCAGCCGATTCTCCGCCCTCACCAGTGTTCGACTTTCCACCAACCCGGTTCATAGCAACCGCTAGGGTGGAGTGTGCCTCGAGTGAGATCGATCCGAACGACATCGCACCTAATGGTAAGTACATTGTAAGTATATTGCAAACAGAGAAGCAACAAGAGAAGCTAAGAGAGCCTAAGGGAAAAGTGAGAGAAAATTAATAATAAAATTAGTTTGATATAATCTGTGATAGCCTAGCGGTGACACCGTGCGACTCTCTAGAGACGACACAGGTTCAAACCTCGGGCAGGCACTAATGAGTTTTTCTATTACAAACTTATATGTCTAATGGATAATTGCAATTTATCACACGCTTTTCGGTGAAGGAAAACATCGTGAGGAAACCTGCATATCTCTAGAGAATTCTAGGGATATGTGTAACCTACCAATCCGCATTGGAGCAGCGTGGTAGGTCTTAGCTCCAATCCTTCTCTCCAAAAACGGAGAGAGGAGGCCTTAGCCCTGCAGTGGGCATAGTAACAGGCTATTACTTTACTTTTTTTAATCTGCGATAAAGTAAATAGAAAATATTATATTTAATACTAAATGTATAATGGACTATCCGTTTTTTCCATGTCTATGTCCGTTTACACGACAGAATCGTAGATCCTTTGCGATTTTGTCGTGGAGTCTATTTCCTGATGATGCTTCGACTGCGCGAAAGGATTGTTGTGTTTGTGATAGTGAACGTGTGCAGTGCTTGTGTATTGTGGCGATGGTGTAGGTTTGTGCATGTGTTTTTACGAATCCTGCATGTATCGGGTATGGAAAAAGGGATAACCCACTATACATTTAGCATTATATATTTAGTTTATCGCGATTATAGCAAAATAAGTTTATTACTTTTGTCTTATGGATCTCCGCAAAATAACGTCTAATTCTGTAAATTATTTGGAAAAGTGAGAGTAATATCATAAATCAATAAAATTAGATGCGAAATTTCTTCTATTTGCTGCGCTTTTAATGCTATTCCGCTGGACCACTATTAATGAAATTAGATACAATTAAGGCTTATACACCGGGGCAGCACAAAAACAAAACAATCCCGTGCTTTTTACGGGCACAGGGTAAAAACATATTGCATTATTGAGAGTACTTAAAGGTTCAAGTTAGTGCGAATAATGTTCCATCAACTTAAGCGTGTCTCAGCATGAGAAGACTATCATGGTAAATTGAATATCGAGAGAACGAAACAAAAACTTTTTCAAATTCAAATTCAAATAAGTCTTTATTCAAATTGGCCTATTACAAGCACTTTTGAATCGTCAAATTAAAATTAAATTGAAGCTACAACTGGTTCGGAAAGGTGCTCTAACCGAGAAGAACCAGCAAGAAACTCGGCGGTCACTCTTTTAAAAAATAAATATTACAGTTTTGTATTGACTATTGTTAACAAACTTAGATTATAATATCGTCTAGTACATAGCTGGTCGCAATTTAGTTCCAAGCTTTCTTATCATTGACATAGTCTTCAACATTATAGTAAGCTTTATTAATGAGAGTCTCTTTAATTGCTTTTTTGAACTTGTGTAAAGGCAAGTCCAAAATTGATTGAGGAATTTTATTATAAAAAAGTATACCGAAGCCCACAAACGATCTACGTACTTTCTGAAGCCTTAGCCTTGGTATTATTAATTTATTTCGGTTCCTAGTTTGCCTATTACTAATTCTTTATTTACAACATACACTATCAACAAATAACAAGCTGTGATAGCCTAGCGGTGAGACCGTGCGACTATCTAGAGGCGACATAGGTTCGAACCCCGGGCAGGCACCAATGAGTTTTTCTATTAAAAACTTATGTGTCTAATTGATAATTGCAATTTATCACACGCTTTTCGGTGAAGGAAAACATCGTGAGGAAACCTGCATATCTCTAGAGAATTCTGGAGATATGTGTAACCTACCAATCCGCATTGGAGCAGCGTGGTAGGTCTTAGCTCCAATCCTTCTCTCCAAAAACGGAGAGAGGAGGCCTTAGCCCAGCAGTGGGCATAGTAACAGGTTGTTACTTTACTTTACTTTACTTTATTAACAAATAAGGAATATATAAATAAAACAAAAAGTATTGCACTTATTATAAAAATAAAAACGAAAATAATAAAAAAAAAAACAATTAAAAGAATACGAGGACATATTAACAAACTAACAAACATATCGGCATACCTGTGGCGAATCTTTTGACTATCTCAGAGGCTGGCTCGATCTCAGTCAACGGGATGGGCTCATCGAGCTTAACCAGCTCGAGTTGGCCTCGCAATGTGCACGCACGGACCGACTCTAGAGCGCTTTCTCTGTCAGAAAGTTTAGGAATATATATTATGGAAATATCGGAATTGTGTAAGAGACGTGTAGTTCATTTTTTTAAATGGATTCTATGTAGTATGTTTGTGGTTATTGTATTTAATATGTTTGGCAAAATGTTCCGTGTTCTTTTATTTTTTTATTTATTTTTATTTATTTATTACTATATACATATATATGTTAAAGATATTTTAAATTAACTAAGACATTGCCAGACATGCAAGGATGGCATTGCGATAGTAAAAAACTGTGTTGCATATGCCATCCTGACAGTCAAAAATAATTTAAATTAATATTTTAAAAGACAAAAATAAAATATTACACTAAAGAAAGTGTCATGCGAAAGAAAGTGTGAAAGCATGTCTGTGAGTGAGTGTGGTCATGTACTATTATGTTGAATGTGTGAGTGTGGTGTGTGATGAAACGGAAAGTCATTAAGTCATTGGCATTAAGTCTTCAGTCGGTTGATAATTCATTTGCTGTAACCAAGATAAAATTTTAGCTTTGGCTGCATGTTTGATTAATGGATAGATGTTCACATGTTTGTTTATCTTATTATATACAAAGGATGCTAAAAATGGATGTTGATGTGCCAAAGAAGGATGTTTGATGTCTTATGTCTTTGTCCAAATACTTTTGTTTAATTCTAGGAACGGACAGAACTTTCCGGTTGACCTCACATTTTATTTCACTGTCACTGGTTCTTGATAAGTGTACAAAGTTTGAATTAAATCTATCGGTTCAATATGGGTTAAAATTTGAGTTCAATCCTTTGAACTTTGGTCGGTTACACACATGCATACAGATGAAACTAATATAAAGCGTGTAATATATAAAATTCAAGGAAACACAGAAATGTGATAAAAATTTATTGTTTGTTGGAGTTGGTCAATCTCAAATACCTATCTATGCATATATAACACAATGTCTCCAAAAGCTTTTGCTAAGATGATCGATTTTGTCAAAATCTACTTAACGGATTGTACGGTTCTTATTAAAAGATAATGCAATTCTTGAAAAAGGTATAGGTAATACAAAATTCCTCAGAATGGCTAATTTAATTTTTTAACGGCGATTTCGATAAGACTTTCACTGGAAGACAGAGTAATTCCCGTAATCCCGACGTGATTTATGCGTGGAAAAGTTTTGCTACATTGATTCGACGATGACGATGATACCTCGAGCCAACCTAGTTGATAATATATACCTGTGTATTGCTAAGGGCGCCCCGGACAACAAAAGCAAAATCTTGTCAAAAAAATATAAGAGAAGAAAGCCGAAATAGTGATATTCCGGCAAATATTTGCTAGAGACACAAATACTGAGATTATTATTCTGGCAAATAAAACGCGGACAATGTCACAAAAAACTAATTAAAATTGTAAAAAATATTTGTAAAAAATTAATTAGAAAAATAAGACATAGATAAAAAGTAAGAAAAGAGTAATCCACGGTATAATTGTATACTAGTTTAGTCATAAAAAGTCAAAATTAATTAGGGAATTAGCAAATAGGAAATAAGCATATAATAAGTAGCATTAAGACACATATATATAAGCCAACAGAGCCTCGAAAAAACTAATCGTAAAAATAAAATAGTAATAGAACTCTTGAAATAGTAGATAGAAATAACTAAAGATTTTAAACCTCAACTGCAATGAAACCTTTTGTATAATGTTAAAAACTTAAAACTGTAATTAAGACTTTTGTATAATGTTAAAAAACTTAAATTGAAATTAAGACTGTGTATAATGTTAAATAACTGTGTAGTAAAATTAGCAGTTAAAAACTGCAAAATATTGTCGACAGCCCATTTAGGGCAAAACAACAAAATAACTGTAACAATATTGTAAACGCATATAAGGGCTCTGATCACGTTAGAGGAAGTGTATTATAAAAAAAAATAAAAAAATATATATATACCTGTATCTATCGTATGCAGATTTGCTGTTGTTGAGAGCAGCCTCCTGAAGATTAGCGATGGACATGGGGTCGTTGATGTGCTTCTCGCCACCAGCTCGCCAATGATAGTTACCGGGATTCCTGTGTTCAGAACAAAAAAGTTAAAAGCAAAAATAACTATAGTTTTAGAGGCACTTCGCACGATCGCTTGGGTCCCAGGACACCATGGTCATGTAGGGAACGAAAAAGCCGATGAATTGGCAAGAAAAGGAGCGAGCCAAACGTTCGAAGGCCCAGAACCTTTCCTCCCAATCGGAAACACGATAATAAAGCGCGTCATAGATAAAAGAATAGAAATAGAATCGAGCACTAGATGGAGAAACACAACATTTCGACAATCAAAGTTGTTTCTCAAATCTTTCGACACAAAGAAAACAAAACAGCTAATGTCTCACAGCAGAAGAAATGTGGCAATTATAACAGGCATAACTACTGGGCACTGCCTGTTAAACAGACACTTGTCAATAATGAGAATAAAAGAAGATTCAGCGTGCCCAGAGTGTGGAGAAGAAGAAACGAGTCTCCACCTTATGGCTGAGTGCCCCATGTATTCGCTGGTAAGATGGGAGATATTAGGTAAGGACGAAATTGAAGCTGATGACCTAACAAATATCTCCTTCAGGGATATTATAAGGTTTGTAAAAGCAACAGGTAGGCTAGAGCAGGTGACACTGTCGGGACAACAGTGAAACCCTTGTCCCAACAAGGGGAAATTGGTGGAATAGTCCAGTATTGGAGCTGACCACCCGTCCTGTACCGGCAGGCGTCCCCAAAATCAGATAAGATAAGAAGATAAGATAGAGGCACTTGTGAGCTTTTTCAACGCTGTAACTTTTAATAGATAGCTTGTTAAATCAATGTCCAAACTAATATGTTGAATAGTTTTAGTTGCTAAATATTAAGTCGTAAGCACGTCCATTACGTCACAATAGGTTTCACCCTGAAAACCAAATGTTCGTGCTGAGGTCGGACCTATATTTGACCATTATTTTATTTCTTATCTTTTTTTTGTATTCATTTTTATTTGTATTTTTGGTCAAATAAAAATTATTTAATTTCTTTTTTTTACCTGAGCACCAGCATATCTTGACACTCGCCATATGTCAACGCGTGTCTATCAAATGTCTCTTGTGATAAAATTTCAAACGTCACGCCACCTAAAGTGAAAAAACTGTAAATGTATAGTACAGAAGCTATGATAGCCTAGCGGTGACACCGTGCGACTCTTTAGAGCCGACACAGGTTCAAACCCCGGGCAGGCACCAATGAGTTTTTCTATTAAAACTTATGTGTCTAATTGATAATTGCAATTTATCACACGCTTTTCGGTGAAGGAAAACATCGTGAGGAAACCTGCATATCTCTAGAGAATTCTAGGGATATGTGTAACCTACCAATCCGCATTGGAGCAGCGTGGTAGTTCTTAGCTCCAATCCTTCTCTCCAAAAACGGAGCGAGGAGGCCTTAGCCCAGCAGTGGGCATAATAACAGGCTGTTACTTTACTTTTACTTTTTATAATTGCAATTTGTCACACGCTTTTCGGTGCAGGAAAACATTTTGAGGAAACCTGCATATTTCTAGAGAATTCTAGGGATATGTGTAACCTATCAATCCGTATTGGAGCAGCGTGGTAGGTCTTAGCTCCAACCCTTCTCTCTAGAAACGGAGAGCGGAGGCCTATTCCCAGCAGTGGGTTTGTAACAGGCCGCTACTTTAATTTACTGACGTATATGAAATCACTAGGTTGTCAAACCATCTTATTCATTATCCTACGCCTGTATGTTCAGGAAAACCGAAATACCATTGGTACATTAAGAGATTTACACAGCTCAATCAAATTGTACACGATTGCGAATTATCACAAAACCCAGTAGATCATAACTGGTCTGTTTGATATTCAATGATTATGCAAATTGAACTATGTAAAAAGCGATCATAAGTTATTCTCTGTTCTCAACAGATGCCTGATGCTGGAAAAATTTGAAGTGGAAGGTACAGTATATCATCGATTGCTTCATTAGTTTTAGTATGAGAATTAAATCCTTCTCTCTAAAAGCGGAACCAATGCAGTGGGATAATAATAGGCCGTTACTTTACCAAGGATTTATGCATGTTAGAAATTAGAATTCATATAGTCATTCTTATTGTTTTGAATAAAAAGACGCGCGCGACGCGACCGGCGGGATCAACGATCTTTTTAGGCATTCGATTGCCGACGCGAGCGGCCGACAGTTAGTGACGTTTCGAATACGATAAGGACAGGCCGCGTGCGCCTGTATACGGCAACCTTTTATAACGCACACGTGTAATTTCGCGTTTCGGGTGTTATTTTCAGTAGTGACACGACTTTATTGACATTTGAGACTGATATAAGTATTTAGTGACGCGTTTAACCAGTGAAGCGTTTGAGAAGACGCGACCGTCCAAGATTTTAGTGCGCGTTGGGTTACTATTCCCCGATATAGGGACGATTCAATAACGTGTGACCTTACGAAGGTTGTGTGCACACCGGGTGTTAATTAACCGATATAGTGAAGTGTATACTCCGGGAGAAACAGACATTACGTGTCCGTGGAAGAGTGCTGAGGCGAGCCAACGATTTCGGGAATCGGCCAAGTACATACAAGCACACACACACGTACACATATACACGCAGTGATGAATGACGCCGGACCGCATACAGCTGACGGCCGCATAAGGTAGGTTGAGACGCCGAGACGACAGGCCCAGGTCCCGGAGGTTATTTCATCCGTCCGCACGTTTGCGCGGAACACTTATATTTCAATTACTCACCGATCCTTGATTGAGTGCCCTTAAAACACTTTTCGATGACCTCCTCACTTAGTCCGACTGCTTCGAAAATCTGCGCGCTTTTGTACGACTGCAGCATACTAATGCCCATTTTGGCCATAACTTTGGCCAAACCAGTCTCGATGGCCTTCTGGTACGCGAGGTAGATGTCAGCATCCGTTAGGTTGGGGTCGATGAGGTTGTCGTTGCGAAGAGCGAATGCCAATTCAAAAGCTAGGTATGGACATATCGCATCGGCGCCGTATCCTGAAAAATTGTAAAAAAAAAGTAAAGTAACAGCCCGTTGTTATGCCCACTGCTGGGCTAAGGCCTCCTCTCTCCGTTATTGGAGAGAAGGATTGGAGCTAAGACCTACCACGCTGCTCCAATGCGGATTGGTAGGTTACAAATATCTCCAGAATTCTCTAGAGATATGCAGGTTTCCTCACGATGTTTTCCTTCACCGAAAAGCGTGTGATAAATTTCAATTATCAATTAGACACATGAGTTTTAATAGAAAAACTCATCGGTACCTGCCCGGGTTCGAACTCGTGTTCCCCTCGAAAGAGTCGCACGGTCTCACCGCTGGGCTATCACAGCTCAATTTACAAAATTTCCTGTCTTTCTATACAGAAACTTCTCGTGGTAATGAATATTTGTATTTTTTCGTAATGAAAAACACACAGTCCTAAATAAAGGACTCTAGAAGGTAAGACATTAATTAACTGTTTACGTTGGTATACATAAGCTGTGATAGCCCAGCGGTGAGACCGTGCGACTCTTACGAGTGGAACACGAGTTCAAACCCGGGCAGGCACCAATGAGTTTTTCTATTAAAACTCACGTGTCTAATTGATAATTGCAATTTATCACACGCTTTTCGGTGAAGGAAAACATCGTGAGGAAACCTGCATATCTCTAGAGAATTCTAGGGATATGTGTAACCTACCAATCCGCATTGGAGCAGCGTGGTAGGTCTTAGCTCCAATCCTTCTCTCCAATAACGGAGAGAGGAGGCCTATTCCCAGCAGTGGGATTGTAAGAGGCCGCTACTTTACTTTTTTTTTACTTTGGTATATATAATTTACATATGTAACGTTTTGCTCATGTTTAATTATATATTATATATTACCTAGTTTAGGGGCTACAACTAAATGTTATCTTATTTAATGTCAATTTTAGATAAGTTAAGATATTTCGATGTAAATTTAAAAAAAAATAATAATGGAAAATGAAAACATGTCAATAAAGTCAAGTGAACGAAAAATGTTTTCGCAGGGAAAGGAAGGGAGAAGTTCATCTTGTCATCATCCTCCTGTCCTTATCCCACTTTAAGTGGGGTCGGCACAACATGTTACGAGATGAGGGTGGTCTATTCTTCTCTGCCGGATACCACATGGCATAAAAGTTCATCTTGTAAAAATATAAATCAATTAAGGTAGCTCGTATCATGCGGAATTTATTCTCACGAGCTATTAAAAATATTTCATTTCTGCCGTAGTCAAAGTCTTAATTCCAGTTTACGCTTTGAAAAGAAAATAAATCTTTTAGAATTCATAGTTTTATTATAGTAATATATAGAAACCGGCTATACTCAAGTCTTATCACACAATCAATGATTTTCTCAATAATTAGACTAGATAATATAATTTAATATTTAATTTAAAATATAGATTATTTATAATTACTGCATAATATTGTACACCATATTGTAATGGTAGAATACATTGGTTTAAATAATTACTTTTATAACATCTATAATTACTGTATTCACAATAAATATGATTTGATTTGATTTGATTTATTGACGCATTTCACGCCGCATGAATAAGGGTCGCGTATGAGCTTTAAATTAGTAGAGCTCACTCGATAGTATAAGACGTGAGTATAGCCGGTTTCTATACATAAACTATAAGTTGAGAGAGATCTTTTCGTAGTATTATCGTATTGTATGTGAAGGAAGGTGGGTAATAATACAGGTTATACAAACGCACCGAGTAACACGCACATGTGATGAACCTCTCGCGCCTCTGCCGTCTCCACGATGATCCCAACCTTCATCCTCTGACGAGTTTCTATCAAATGGTGATGAACCGCACCTATTAAAACCGAAATACTATAATAATACAAAAGTAATAATAAAATTATTTTGCTATAATCCGCGATACAGTAAATAGAAAATATATATAGTGTTAAATGTATAGTGGACTATCAGTATTTTCATACCCGATACGTGCAGGATTCGTAAAAACATATGTACAAACCTCCACCACTTCCACCACAATACACAAGCACTACACAGGTTCACTATCACAAACTCAACAATCGTTTCGCCCCGCAACCGAAGCATCATCAGGAGATAGACTCCACGACAAAATCGCAAAGCTTTGCGATTTTGAGATAGACTCCACGACAAAATCGCAAAATCCAGCAGTGGACGTCCATCGGCTGAAGAAGTTACCTAAAGCCAGTAGCGAGCTGACCGGCACCCTGGTGGGGCCGGCGGCGCGGTCCGACAGCACCAGCAGCTGGTAGCCCCCGGAGGTGGCGCCGTGAGCTTCCGACGCGATGCGGGTCAGAGAAGCTTCTAGACCGTGCTGCCCATCCGCTATGTCAAACGTGCAGTCCAATATCTTCGTCTACAAAATAAAAAACGACGCGGGATGCTACTTTAAAACATCATCATTATTATTAATGTTGAGAGACCGGCTATACTCACGTCTTATTTTATCGGATGAGCTCGACTAGTTTCAAGCCCATACGGGGCTCTTATTCATGAGCTCTTTACGCGGTGTTATCGCGGCGATGTTATCATGAGCTCTTTACGCGGTGTTATTAACTTCCGGTGTATCGCGGCGGGGACACCGCGTAAAGAGCTCATGAATAAGAGCCCCGTATGGGCTTGAAACTAGTCGGGCTCATCCGATAAAATAAGACGTGAGTATAGCCGGTCTCTCAACATTAACCTGCTTCAGCTCATATATGTCAATTTACAAAAAATATCGTATAATCTTAATTACCTTCCATCCTCTGTAGTTGGTCCGTTTCAAAGCATCGAGGTCTGGGATCGAGAGTATCGGCTGCGGTAGGAACAGTCGGTGCACGAATTCAGGACTAGGCTGCAGTATGTTGGCGATGGGCCCGATCGGACATAACAAAGACATCACGATCTTCTCGCTGAGTGGAAGATATATAAATGATTAATTTTGCATCTCTCTCTAGAGCTGTTGTTTTGAATAAATTGACGCGCGCGACGCGACGCGACCCGCCAGGTCAACGACCTTTATGCATTCGATTGCCGACGCGAGAGCCGACAGTTAGTGATGTTTCGAATACGATAAGGACAGGACGCGTGCGCCTGTATACGACTTTATTGTATAACGCACACGTGTAATTCTGCGTTTTTCGGGTGTGGTTTTCAGATTTAGTGACGCGTTTAATCAGTGAAGCGTTTGAGAAGACGCGACCGTCCGCGGTTTTAGTGCGCGTTGGGTTACTATTCCCCGATATAGGGACGATTCAATAACGTGTGACCTTACAAAGGTTGTGTGCACACCGGGTGTTATTTGTGTTATTTAACCGATATAGTGAAGTGTGTACTCCGGGAGAAACAGACATTGCGTGTCCGTGGAAGAGTGCTGAGGCGAGCCAACGATTTCGGGAATCGGCCAAGTACATACAAGCACACACATACACGTACACATATACACGCGGTGACTCATGAGGCCGGACCGCATACAGCTGACGGCCGCATAAGGTAGGTTGAGACGCCGAGACGACGGGCCCAGGTCCCGGAGGTTGTTTCATCCGTCCGCACGTTTGCGTCCATAACTAATATGGTGTGGCTATTGATAGTTTCTAGATTCAAAAGATCTAAGTACCGGAAAGGGTCGATGGGCGGGTTGGTGACCTGCGCGAACAGCTGTTTAAAGTACTCGTAAGGCAGCGGCTCGAAGCGCGAGAGACACGCGAGTGGCGCATCGTTGCCCATACTTCCTAACGCTTCCTTCCTAAAAAAAGATGGATTGACTTAAACTAAAGAGCAGTACAAAAAACAGTAACAAAATAATGTTAAAATGTACTAAGAGACAACTTATCCAAAAAAAAAAAACTTATCCAATTATCATTCTCCTACCCTTATCCTACTGTATGTGGGTCGGCACAACATATTTCTTTGCCCAACATTCAGAGGCATAGAACAAAAAAAATCTTATGACCGTTTTATAAATTTTATCCTGAACTTTAAGAGGCATTTGATGGCCAAATGTTCCTTAAACCTATCACCAACCTGTATTTAATCTTTTATCCAAATATCGCTCTACTTCATCGTCGCTTTGAAAAAGTGAACCAAAAAAGCCAAAACAAGCAAAAAAGAGATGAAAAGGTGAAATCAGACTGGTAAAATTAACGTTTAACTATAACTACTAATCTAACATATAAGTTAAAAAAAAACATGAACACTTAAGTTAAAGTAACCGAAGTGGCGCGTACGGATTGTAAAAAAAAATTATAATCGTACTTGTTTTGTATCATGGGGAGGAGCAGCATGTTGATGGACTCTATGGTGTACCCAAACAGGCCAAGCCTCTTGTCTCCCAGTCCGGTGATGACACCGTTGACACCGTTTACATGGTGAACCGAGCCGTTCTGAAGCGATACCGACTTGTGGATGTCCTCCATGGTAATCTGAAAATGATGAACATATTCTATTGTCTTACATTTATTTTAGCCAAGTTATAAATTGTTAAAACTGATTCTAGTGGAATATTAATGATAATGTTGAAATAAGAAGAAAAATTAATGAATGTGAAATAAGTGGAGCAAGTAATGATGCTGTAAAAATAAATGGTGTAATCAATGATGCTGTACGAATTAGTAAAGCGATTAATCATGCTGCAGAAATAAGTGGAATAATCAATGATGCTCTAAAACTTAGTGGAACGATTAATGATGCTGTAGAAATTAGTGAAGCGTATAATCATGATGCACAAATTATTGGAATGATCAATGATGCTGTAGATATTAGTGAAGCGTATAATCATGCTGTACAAATTATTGGAATGATTACTGATGCTATATAAATTAGTGAAGCGTATAATCATGCTGTAAAAATTATAAGAATGATTAAAGATGCTGTATAAATTAGTGAAGCGTATAATTATTCTGTACTAATAATTGGAATGATCAATGATGCTGTATAAATTAGTAAAGCGTATAATTATTCTGTACTAATAATTGGAATGATCAATGATGCTGCATAAATTAGTAAAGCGTATAATCATGCTGTACAAATTATTAGAATGATCAATGATGCTGTATAAATTAGTGAAGCGTATAATCATGCTGTACAAATTATTAGAATGATCAATGATGCTGTATAAATTAGTGAAGCGTATAATTATGCTGTGCAAATTATTAGAATGATGAATGATGCTGTATAGATTAGTGAAGCGTATAATCATGCTGTACAAGCTATTAGAATGATCAATGATGCTGTATAAATTAGTGAAGTGTATAACCATGCTGTACAAATAAGTGGATTGATTAATGATGCTGTACAAATTATTAGAATGATCAATGATGCTTTATAAATTAGTGAAGCGTATAATCATGCTGTAGAAATTAATGGAGTGATTAATGATGATGTATACGTTTTATAAGTATGTATAAATTATATTATCTCATTTAAAGACTACAATTTCTAGTGTACTGTTACCGATGATTTTGAAATTAGCGGAGCAAATAATGATGAAGAAATTAGAGGAATGATAAATATTGCTATAGAAAATGGCAAGTTTATTAGAATGTCTCAGTCTAATAAACTTGCGGATATTTGCATATGAATTCAAATTAGTAACACCTGTCATAATATAATATAAATATAATATAAGCCAATAAAAATAATGGCTGATGCTAGAGATCCAAACTCACCATCTACAAAATTTAAGATCACAAGCAGCATGGGACAGATTATAATACAATTATTACATATATATTATAATTGTGATATAAAATTCTTTAATTATACAAAATTTATAATGACGTCATCGCTCTTTTTATTCTTAAAACTTTACTATGAACCGTACAAAGATTACTAAATATTATGAAAATATTAAGTTCCATAATTATAGGATTAACATTTTAACGACTTTAACATTTAAAGTTTGCAATCTTAATTTATATTGTAGGAAACGATGACGTCACTGTCGATTCGTGAAATGTCCCTTACTCATAAATGTATAAAAAAATATTCAGATATGTGTATGTATATTTCATACAATTTTATGTGAAAACCACTTTTTTGAATTAGGTCACTTTAATACTAAACATGCGATATAATGTATGTCTTCTTCTGGAATTTTGGTATCACCACATTTGGAGTGGTTGTAGCGCAATTAATTACATAAATAAATGGGAACCAGCTTGTAAATAACGTTGTATCAAAATTTTAGTATAAATAAATATATAACAGAATATGTGTTCTAATTTGTACTAAAATACATTGACTACTATCAAATTTCTCCACTATTTAGACAACAACAATTTAGATCACAGGTTCTCAATAAATTACAGTTAAATCCCGCATTAAATGAAGCATTATAAATATTTTAGATATATTAAATCATTAAATTTATAAATAGAGGCATTTATAAATTTAATGATTTAATATGTCTAAAATACTGCAATATACTTTATCAATGTTTAACTAAACAGCTGTGAATAATATATGTGTATAATATTTTAGTTAACTATATATGCTGTATTAACAATATGCTGTATAAATTACTACAGATTTGACTTGACTTTGACACATGGTGAATAAAAACACTTTGATAGGTTGATACTAGATGGCGCTTTTCAATATCATCCTATTCCTGTAGAATTAACAGGATTTCTTCACGTTAAAAGCACCTTTTTGAACCAGGAATAGTTTTATTCGTACATCAATACTCACAAACTTTCGCATGTATAATATTACTAGTTTTTTCCCGCGGCTTCGCTCGCGAGGAATTTGCTCTGCCACAGTATCTAATTTAATTAAAATGTATGATTCACAATTTTGATCATAGTGGCTTCCACATAAAAGATAGATACATGCTGTCGCGGACTTCTATTTAGAACTATTAAAGACAAACAATACTACGGTACTTCATCTTTGTGTAATCCTAATGGTTTAGGCAGCGTACGCCGAGATAGCTCTCAAAGGCCAGATTTTTTTCGACTTTATTGACATGTATCGTTATATTACATAAAATCATTACAAATTGTAGCCTATATGTGATTCCGATGTATAACCTATATAACTGTAAAGTTTCATCCAAATATCATAGTTTTTTTGTGAAAGAGTAACAAACATCCATCCATACTCACAAACTTTCGCATTTATAATATTAGTAGGATGTAGGAAGTACGATTTACCTGCTCTCTAAGCCATTGGGAGTGAGGTCGGCTTCGTGCGATCTCCAACTTGAGTTCAACGTCTTGGATGATCCTTTTCTCCTCTGTATCAACCAGCAGCATCCGTCCAGGCTTCAAACGACTCTGATAAACAAATTTAAAGATCTTTCATTCTGAAAGTGCACCCCCTTCACCAAATTACATTATTTTAATGTGTGAGAGAAAATATTTACTGTACTATTTTATATGTGTGCGCGGAGCAATTTCAACCAATCCGGTTACACGGGTTACAAGTAACGTTTGCATGAAAACAAAATTAATATTATATAATATTTATAATCAAATTTCTGCGAGAGAAGTTTAAGGAAACAGGTATTCTAACATTTGCTTCACAGTATATTTTAAATAACGTAATTTTTGTACATAAAAATATTAAGAATTATAAAACGATAGGTGATGTATATAATAGACAAAGTAGGAACCGACATAAGCTGCGACTCCTGCTTTGCGCCTAGCAAAAGTACGTAAATCGTTTGTGGGTTTGGGTATAAGATTCTATTATAAAATTCCGAACTCAATTTTGGTCATGCCATTACAGCAGTTTAAAACCACTGTTAAAAAGAGGCTGATACAGAAAGCCTACTATACTGTTGAAGATTACTTAGATGATAAGGATGTGTGGATATAGGCGCACTTCTACCCTGTACAAGACAGTAATAAATAAATGTAACTAGTTCTAAGATTTATATTTTAAAAAGAGCAACCGCCGAGTTTCTTGCTGGCTCTTCTCGGCTGGAACAGCTTTCCGAACCAGCAGTAAAGTTGACGATTCAAAAGCACTTGTTTACAAGTTTACTTGAATAAAGAATATTTTGATTTGATTTGATACGTTGGAGGGGCGTGCACTTTTAGAATGAAAGATCTCTACCGTCATATGTAAGCCAAATGTGCAACGAGGGCAAATTACGTATAATAATAAATGCAGTATTTTTAATTATACAATTAGGCGTTACTTTGCGGAGATCCATAATAACAAAGTAATGATTATATTTTGCTATATAGAATCCGCAATAAAAGAAAATATATGCAATCCTAAATGTAGACTGCATTATTCGTTCTCTTACCTGACACATGTAGGATTCTTTAAAATATACACTACTCGCCACCAACCACCAATAACACAACAACACACAAGCATTGCTCACATTCACCACCACAATCTCAACAATTGACAACAAGGACATCTTGACATCTGGCGATTCTTCGGGAATGGACGAAACGTTTGTGTTATTACTAAATAATGCATGAGTTTTCACGAATTCTGCATGTATTGGGTATGAGAACGGATAGTACATAAGGTACATATATTTCTTTTCTCGCAGATTATAGTAAATTTTTTTTTACTATAATTAAAAAAAAAAAAAGTAAAATTATCACTACTTTTGCAGTATTTTTATAATCCTTTCATCAAATAGATATCAATTAGAAATTCCAAAGCTGATTCTAAAAAATATTGGAGTAATCATCTTACCATAATCGTATATTAGAGGAGAAGTTGTATTTCACCCAAAATAATAGAAAATTGAGCTTTTATTATGCCAATGAGATGAAAAGTACTCCTCTCCCTTTTAATAGAAAGGAGCACCACACTGCCGATGCCGATTGAAAGACTGCTCATATCCCAAGAATTGTCTTAGGATTTGCATGTCTTCGAATAGGCAGCCAAGATTAAGTAGAAAAACTTGTCGCTGCCAGGGTATGAACCCTTCACCTTTTTAAGGGTCACAGGCCTACGTCGTGACGACTGATTAACTAATCAGTAATCATCAATTAGTAATCATTTTAATCGGAAAAGTGCTTTTTTATTGTTCTGGCGTGTGTAAAGTCTAGAATATCTAGATTATTAGACGTGATAAAAATATACTGACCTTTAGCATGACCTTTTCGGGGTCAACGTCATAAACCCCAACTTCGGATGCCATAATAAGTATATTTTCACTAGTAACGTAGAATCGGGACGGTCTCAACCCATTCCTATCCAAAATGGCACCTGAAACAAATATGTACAAAAAATCTGTACTAAAATGTCGCTATTATCATTATTGAGAAGAAATGCCAAAAGTTTATTTAAATTTGTGTAAAATAAATAGTTAAATATAATTTGTGTAAATATACACAATAATAATGAAATTATTTGTTAATGTTATGTTATTATATCCTATATCCTTACTAATATTGTAAATGCGAAATCTATCTATCTCTCTGTGCATTTAAGTATTTGTTTAAAATTATATATAGTAAAGTAAGTAAAGTGCCAGCCTGTTACAATCCCACTGCTGGGAATAGGCCTCCTCTCTCCGTTTCTGGAGAGAAGGGTTGGAGCTAAGACCTACCACGCTGCTCCAATGCGGATCGGTAGGTTACACATATCTCCAGAATTCTCTAGAGATATGCAAGTTTCCTCACGATGTTTTCCTTCACCGAAAAGCGTGTGATAAACTGCAATTATCAGTATTTTGTAGTACATGATTTTTGAATAACTTTCATCGCTTACTTAAAGCTAGGTAAGTTGTAAATTTTGCCGTTTTCGCAATATATTTTATTGTTGCTCCAAACAAAATCTTCAGCTTCATATAGTATAGATAGATATATTTACCAGTTGTCTGTCAAATATAACACAAGTATTAAATTACTTTTAGGAAGATTGTGTGTGTAATTGTCCCATATATTTATTTATAACATAGCAAAATGACTCACCGATGTACCGTCCGTCGGTAAACGAAACCAGAGCGGGGCCATCCCATGGTTCCATAGCACACGAGGCCCATTGGTAGTAGTCCCTTTTCTCCTTGGGCATGGTGGGGTCGTTGTGCCACGCTTCCGGGACCATCGTCATCACAGCTTCCGGCAGAGATCGGTTCCCGCAGTGCAGCAAAAACTCAAGCACGCAATCCGCTGAGCCGGAATCCGAGAGATTTGGCTCAACAACCGGATACAACTTCTTCAAATCTGCAGAACAGTATGAGTGTAAGATTGTAGATAATAGTCAATCAATCAAATCAATCAAAATAATCTTTATTCAAATAAACCATTTCAGGCACTTTTGAATCGTCAAGCGTCAATATGATTAATGAAGCTACAACTAGTTCGGAATGTTGCTCTTACCGAGAAGAACCAGCAAGAAACTCGGCGGTCAATCTTTTAAATATTTTCAATTATACATTATTAAACCGCTGTCTTATATGAAGCTGAAAGGATTTTCAAATCCAGGCTTTCTTATCAACCAAATAATCTTCAATTTTGTAATATGCTATGTATAAGCATATTTTTTACACTTGATTGGAATCTTTCTGTACACTGGTCTAGAATGGATTGAGGAATTTTATTATAGAAGCGAATAGCGAGACCAACAAATGAGTTGCTAACTCTGCTGAGTCGCGACGCAGGTATTACAAGCTGTTTGTGACCTCTCGTATGTCTATGATATACATCAAATTTTGTTTTATACGTACTTATATTTTTCCGTACAAATAGTGATTTACAGAAAGGTTTTAACTACTTAATTTATACTAACGTATAAGAAATATGCTTATACGTGAAGCATATTACAAAATTGAAGATTATTATGATGATAAAAATGGCTGTATTTGAAAATCCTTTCATCTTTATACAGGATTAATAATGTAAAATTGAAAATTTTTAAAAGATTGACCGCCGAGGTTTTTCACTGGTACTTCTCGGTAAGACTAAGATTCCGGACCAGTTGTAGCTTCATTAATCATACTGATCGTTGCAGATTCAAAAGTGCTTGGCAGAGATTTTTCGAATAAAGATTATTTTAAAATCATTTATTATTATTTAAAAGAAGATTATTTAAAAATGTATCGCGGATTATAGTAAAATAATCTTATTATTACTTTTGTATTATGGATCTCCGCAAAGTAACGCCTAATTCTATAAATTATTTAAAAGATCATTTTAATTGATTTGACTAGTGTAAATTATATAGTATGCGATATAACCTAACTGCATAGAGTTTGGGGAAAAAAATTACATGATATTTGATATGTGAACTGGGCATTCCGTTACTTAGAGCGTTATTACCCACTCACTACATTTTCCTGAAGCTGTGATAGCCCAGCGGTGAGACCGTGCGACTCTTTCGAGGGAAACACGAGTTCAAACCCGGGCAGGTACCAATGAGTTTTTCTATTAAAACTCATGTGTCTAATTGATAATTGCAATTTATCACACGCTTTTCGGTGAAGGAAAACATCGTGAGGAAACCTGCATATCTCTAGAGAATTCTAGGGATATGTGTAACCTACCAATCCGCATTGGAGCAGCGTGGTAGGTCTTAGCTCCAATCCTTCTCTCCAATAACGGAGAGAGGAGGCCTTAGCCCAGCAGTGGGCATAGTAACAGGCTGTTACTTTACTTTTTTTTTTACATTTTCCTGAATTGCAATGTTCATTGGTGTCTCCAGTGAATATGAGATTGTAAGTCTTGTTTAAGGTAGGGGGACTGGAAGATTGACGAAGGCGTCTTTCCCATGATTTCCGTTATGGTTTTAAGAGTAAAGGCCGAGAAGGCTATGGGGTAGAAGACGTAGATAAGGATTTATAGAAGCAGGCGTTACTTTGCGGAACTCCATATCACAAGCAATATAACAGAACTAACTACTTTGCTATAATCCGCACGGGTCAAGTGAATGCATGCAAAGCCAATGTTACAAAGCAGTAACTGCTTGTATGGGTAGCGCGGCGCATTACGATTTTTGTCGTGGAGCCTATCCTCCTGATGATGTTTCGGTTTCGGGGCGAAACGATCGTCGAGATTGTGGTGCTGGGTGTGTGTGCTGCTTTTGTGTGCGTTGTTGCTGGTGAATTGCGCCTTAGGGTTCGTGTGGTGGCTTGTCCTGCATGTATAAGGTGCGTGGATTTTGCCTGCTTCATACACATTGGCTTTGCATGCATTCACTTGACCCGTGCGGATTATAGCAAAGTAGTTAGTTCTGTTATATCACGTAGATAAGGAGTTAAGTGGGAAATGGGAGATGAGATGCTGCAATTGTGAAAAGTAGTGCAATGTTATTCTATTGAATACTGACTAAATAAAAATAGCTTGTTATCAATTTGCCATTTGTCCTGAGGATAGGAGTAATTTTTAAGGGGCACGCTAGGTTTTACGGAATGAGTTCTGTTGTCTCGTTTCCTATGGCTATCTAATAGAAGTTTTAAAGATAGTTTGTCTGGATATTGAAGTCGATATTTACCCCAATCGATCCTTTGACTAATCAAGACATCACAAGCATGCTCATACCGTTTAATAGATGCAAAATAAGGTAAAAATACGAAAATACTCACCATTGCCAAACAGCTCGCTCTTCATGACGCCCTCCCGAGCCTTCATCAAGTTAACGTTACCTCGTAACGTATTTATTTCGCCATTGTGGGCAAGCACTCTGAGATACAGAACAATAGTAAAGGTTTTAAAATTTCTATTTCAAATTTTTATATTTCAGTTCCCAACGCGATAACGTCGTGTAAAGAGTTCATGAATGCCCCGGATGGACTTGAAACTAGTCGGCCTAACCCGATAAATTTAGACGTGAGTATAGCCGGTGACTACATATTAACTTTGTATAATGTTATTTATTATTTTTAAACTGGACACCAATTCGGTATGGTGTTAGAGCCAGGTATGTCACATTAGTTTAAGTATCTGTTTGTAACACCATATCTGAATAAATGATTGATGATAACTAGTAAAAGAATTTCTTAAAATATTTTTTAGAAGTAAGTGTTTCTTTGCGAAATTCCATTGTCCTAAAGTAATTGTAGAATTATTTTGCTTTAATTCGCGTTTGTTAAGAAAATTTATGTAAAAATTGTAAAGAGATTTCGTAGAGATTTCGAGAGCCTATCTTCCGATAATGCGTTAGTTACGGTGCGAAACGACCATTTACATTGTAGTAATAAACGTGTGTAGTGTGGGAGTTCTGTGGTTACTTATCCTGCACGTATAAGGTCTGAGAATGCCTTGTGCATCCTAAACTCAGCATTACATAGATTTTTTAACAAACGCTGATTATAGCAAAATAATTATATCATTTTTTTTTGTAGTAAAAGGTTTATTTTTTTAAACAAACAATTCAATTTATTTTATCATTTTTTAGGCTGGGACAAATATTCAGCTACTCAATGAATCGTTTATAGAATTCCGTTTTGAGAATACCAGAAAACAATATAATCGTAAAACAAGATATTATTAAGCACAAGGGCGAAGGTTAACTAGAATAGTGTGGTAGTAAGTCGCTATTGAAAGTATGTTTGAACGCAACAGTAAATACATAATGTTAGATATTGTCAGTTATGAGTACTGTAACGTTTTCCCCCCGTACCCTTCGTACATATCTATATACTTCACCATATTTATAAATTAATATTATTTAAATGAGGTTAGAGCGCTCGCGCTCTACCACTGAAATACATAAAACAAGCGCATAAGAGCTAGCGCTTTAAATTATATATATTTGGCACGTGATTCGTCTAGTTGGTTAGGACCCATTTAACGTTGTGATTGTAATAACTCAAATCCTTTTAGAGCGTCAGAGACCACAGATTCATCAGATTAGAGGAGTAAAATAAACATAAATTAATATTAGTTATTGCATAATATTCGCACGACCCATAAACAGGTTATATATGTTCAATACATGAACAGATCCCATATATTTATTACATGAACGCATCCTATATATTCATTACACGAACGCATCCCATATATTTAATACACGAACAGATCCCATATATTTATTACATGAACAGATTCTATATACTTATTGCACGAACCGATTCCATATCTTTTAATTCATTAATAGATTCTTTATGTTCGATACATATGTTTATTACACGAATCGAACCCTCGACATATAATAAAAAAATGCTGAACATTCAGAAGGTTGAATGTTCTTTATTGTAATATTTCATAAATAGGCATCAGAGACGATATATTCGTTTTGATATTTTATATTTAATTATATATTTGTTTGCCATCAGTATGGGTCATAAAGTTATGTCAATAATAACTGAAATAATGTATTTTAAAGCCAACAGAAGGATCACTCGAGTAACATACTGCAAGTCTCCTTAAACCATCCCGATGGGAAGTTCAAGATAATGGGAAGATTAAGATAATTTTTGAAGCCATCAGAAAGATCATTCACTCGATCTAATACCTAACCCTTAAACAACTCCGTAGAGCAGTTTAAGTAATGTGGTATCCTTCTCCCGTCTTTTATATTCTTCCGATATGGAAAAATATAAAGAGAGAAGAGATAGTCAGTAGCTCCTCACCCGCTACCAACGGTGAGCTCCGTCCATAGGATATGAGCCCCCCCCCGTAGGGTTAGGGTATGTAATTTATAGTGCGCCTGTGCCCTTGAGCACAGGTTATTTATAATATGTTTTATAAACACCCGTCATTGCTCTTAAAGAGAATGGGGCAAATAATAAATAAGGACCGTAGTCCAAGATAAGGCACGTGTGCCCGGGTTTAATACTAGGACCTAAGTCCAAATTTCATTTCAGCCGTAGCCGTTGAGTTGGCGTTAGCCATAATTGTTTTGATGAGGCTTAAAGCCTGTAATTGTTGATATAAATCAACCAATTCTTATAATAAGACAGTGCATCTTGCCAATAGCAAGCATTTCAAGCGGTACGTTCCGCGTTCGTTGTCACCACGTGTAGTGGAAAACATAATAGCACGAAGCTAAATCTGTACATGACTCCTCGGATATCACATAACAGTAAATTGTTGCAATCGCTGGCACCACGCGTAGTGGTACATATATTGTAGGTTTGCATATGACTCCGTAGAGATCACATAATTGCAGGTTTTGTATTCGTTGATACCACACGTAGTGGCATAAATTGTAGGTTTGCACATGACTCCTCAGAGATCACATAACAGCTGGTTTTATGTTTCGTACCACACGTGGTGGCAAATATTATATTTAATAATTCATTACTCCGTAGAGCGTTAGCGTTATATTTTTATATTTCAATTATTTGCATTTATAGTGCTAGCACTATTGTGTTAAATAGTTATATTTATAATAAAATGTGTCGACGCACACTTGCTTTGCATCCTTTTGGCTTATAGCACCTTCGGCATACAAGAATTAGTTATTTATTTGTTACACGTAGCAAGCTACGTAAGATAGAGATATAGCACAGGCAACACTTTCTAAAGCTAGTCCGCAATCTTGTTAGTAAAGACCCGACCAGCGGCCCTATGACATGCTATAATGTCGTAAACATTCGTGGTATCACTGACACTAAGCTATGGGGAAGCCCTCAGAAGGACTATCACACGTCACATGTAGGTTTTACCCCGCACGTTCCATGCAAAACTATGAACAAAGTCCACAGTTCGGTTCCATCACTGCTATGACATCGCTTCGGCTAGTAAACTAGACTCCACAACATCTAGCAACATTCGGTCGTGATTACGGCACTACTGAAAGACAACAGACATCGTTTCCAACGCCAGATCATCAATCAGTAACATTTAAGAAACCACATTGTACCAGCACTACTTCTGGAGTCCTAGGCGTCCAAAGATCAAACAAGGCTACACAGTAGAGATCGGAGATCAATACCGGCCTAAAATTCAATCCGTATCACCCAAAACTCACTAAAGTAACTCTAGCTGCTCTGTATCAAGACGGAAGACCATCATGATATTCACAGCCTGGAGCAGACCGAGGCGAGGCTCGCTACAAAGACCGAAATCATTGCAGGCCTGAAACCATCAATCCGACTCCAGTACTCACCAGAGTCTAATTCGGTACAGTGCCCAGCACCACTCAGCGAAGTCACCCTCACCAAGTTATATTCAGGCACTATAAAGCGTTCGAGAATAATAATAAACTTGTAACATGTAATAAAATATTACATTAAGTTTTTGTGAGATAAAAGACCGAAGTCTCTCACAACACCGTTCAGGCAAGCCGAAGCTTTAAATATATGCTAGGGATCATGGCGCTCCCCTGTACCTGGTACGGGAAACGTTAGCCTTCGCCTTTCAGCCGCTCGGCCGCAGCGCTCCCGGCAACGTCCGCCAGACATCCACCCACATCTATTTCCCGCGACTGTCGTGACGTTCGGTCGCAATGGAAAATTTTAGTATGGAAAAATGAAAATGTATGGGGAAAATTTTGAAAAAAATATTTTCATGAAAAATTTACAGATATGTAACGGGTATCAAAAACCCATTCTGAAAACCCATATAGCATGACAAACAAATATTTTATATATATATACATTCCTTAACATACTACCGCTTCAGTACATAACTCTGCCAAAATGTATGTAAGGTTGGAACCGTCACAGTACTATTACTCGATATAATTGAATTTCCGATTCCAGAAACAATTCTAATCCTAACAATCAAAGTGTTAATACGTTATAAAATAAAGTATCGAGTATATAAAGTGTTGCGTCTATTAATAATTTGATGTAAAAGTCTGTTAAACTGTTAGATATATAAAAACGGTACCTCAAAGGATGGGCTCGTTCCCAGCTGGGGAAGGTGTTTGTTGAGAAGCGAGTATGCACCAACGCCAAATATGTCGTGAACGCGGGGTTGTTTAAGTCCTTGAAGTACTCCTAAAAGATATTAACTAGCATAAGCGATATCGAACATTGCTGAAAATTGATGTACTAAAGAGAGCATAAAGAAGTGTTGGTAGATCCCTTAGGAAATGGACAGACGACCTTAATAAATATCACAGGAAGCCGCTGGATTCAAACGGCTCCCCTAGTCCAGCAAGAAGAAGAGCATAAAGAAACACATTCTGAAAACTATGGACTCCACTAAAGGTATAATTGAGGCATTTATAGAAGTTCCAGGACTTAGCTATGTTGATTTTACCTAGCAATTTAATTCAATACGTTTAGTACTTATAAAAAAGGCTTGAGTATATTAATCTAGTAAAATTAAATCTAGAATGGCAAGAACTAGATGATTGGCGAGATTGGATGAGAGGCGAGTTATGCGATTCGGGAAATGACAGCGTTATGGTTTCATTTTAGCACTCCAGTAAAAACACTATACAATATGGGAGTTCTATTCAAGCTTTGTATTAAAAGAAAACAGTTGGTTTAGCTTTCCAATGGTATCCGGAATGTCTAAATCTCCATCTAGTCTATCTAAAGTTGGCAGATAAATTTCAAAATATTTACCCATAGCTGATTCGAAGTCAAAAGCCCTTTGTAGACAACAGTCCTCAAGGACAAACTGCAGATGTAGAATCGTGCGCCTGGCACAACAAGCTCATGTGATGCCCGCTTGCGCAATACAAATATCTGCGAACACAATAAATCAAGTCCAAACGGCTACCAACAATGACATTTAAAGGAAGGGAAATTCAATATTAAAGGTTATTATGTAAATTTACGTTTTCAACGACGAGCGATGATCCAGCGAGGCCGCGCGCGGCGAATCGATCTGAAATAAAAGCCTCAAGAGTGCTTTGGGTCCTAATAATAAACGCTGAAGAGTCTGAAATCGCAATTTCGTCACCCATTGCGAGTTCATACTCGACGTATGATATCTAATAGTTAATTTGTGTTCCTGTTAGGTGTGCGATCTCGCTCCCAGTTTTTCTTACCTGACGCGCTAGTTGCTTTTCGTCGCCGATATCTCCGGTTACAAACACTTGACGCATATATGGCTCCGAGTTACGAGCCACCTGACCTGAAAGCGAGCCAAATAAGGCCATTACTGACTGTCCTTTTAGGTCTACCCTATTATGAAAAATACTTAATCTATTTAAAACCTGAATGGCAATGTTATGAACCTATGGTAACCTAACGTGCGCTTAGATGGTAACCAATTGATGATGGATAATGATTAGAAAAACCCAAACCCAACACATCTCTATGATGGAATGAAAACCAATTATTAAAGTAGCAATTTTACCATCGAAGCGTAAAACACGAACTTATTCCTTAATCTTAACTTGAGATCTTTGGACAAAAGTTTGAAATATGAAATATTTGCGTTAATAAATCTCAAGTCAATCACAAATTTCAAGTGCATATTTTTTGTAGTATTGCTTATTTTATTTTCCACAACTAGCAAAGACTGTGGTTTTGGGTATACAAAATGAGACGTATCTAATATTTTTTTAAATTAAGAATAATTCCGTACCATACGTGAAAAACTAAACAAGTCCAAACTTTTCAGATTTATCAACATATTCGCGTATGGATCTGAATTAAATGCATCTCCAAATTCCACTGTCCGTGCTGTTTACTGAAAGAGGAATAATTCCATTTATGAGACGCCATATTTTTTTGGGAATAATATTTCTTGAACATTTAAGCTTTAATACACAAATAAATTGAAATTAAATTTATTTTATAAGAACTATACAAATGCATTCATACTATGGCAAACGAAGAGACTGCAAAAGTAAAAACTTCGCTGCAGATGTCAACGCCCGCCTCCTTAAAATTATATAAATAATTTCATTTCAAATGAATATTCCTCTTAAATTAAATAATCTCAAAAGAAAAACTTACTTCATTTTCGATATTAAAAGCAGTATAGCTCTCGATTTAAAAGATAATATGTGATAGCATGATGTAAGTTTTTCTAAGTGAGGACTTCAGAGTTTTAAATTAGACAAACCGTGAGGTCAAGCATCGCTAGACCGCTGGGGCACGATAGGACCGACTTAGGACTAGTGTACGACCTGGAATGATATTCGCAAACACTCGCAAAACTGCCCGTATGCATATGCAAAGCTGGACAAATGTTCGGTGATATGTGATCGAAACAATTCGACAAATCAAAATGATCATTGCGAGTTGATCGTAAATGCTTGTAATGAAATTTAAACAGTATAACAATAGCTTTATCACAAAATACCATTGTTTAATCAATGAAATGTTTGATAAAAGAAGAGATCGTGCAAGATTAAAATATTTATTGAAAATTTAACAATTATTATTAAGAATAAGCATTTACGAAAAACTAAACAATTCCATTCAACGTTGAACAAAAAATATAAAAGTATTTCAAAGGATTATGAATTTGTAAATGTTTACGAGTTTTGAACAGTATAAGAATTTTACTGAAACTATATTAAATTTCAAACTATAAGTATTGCTATTTAGGATAGAGATTTTGAAAATTAATGCTACTAACTAGATCTAAATGAACAAAAACCAAACATGTAGTTAAGTAAAGACATACCAATACTGGAGTTATTAGTGGGAACGGTCCTCCAGCAAATCACGCTCAGACCAAGGCTTTCGGTCAGTTCCTTGAATTTTTTCTCGATGTCCTGATGATGCAGTTTATCGAGAAAGAAGATGCCCGTAGCGTACTGACCGAAGGGCGGCAGATCAATTTGATGACTGTCTCTGAAAAAGAATATAAATTAAAATATAAGTTCTCTTAAATTAATATTTATATAAAAGAGAAAGTATATATGTCCCTTATAGACTCGGAAACCGCAGGACCGATTCTGATGAAATTGTCTAACACAAAATTTAAATTAATACTGATATCTCTATATGATAGCCCGGCACATCGGGCTGAGTATGCAAGTAGCATATATAGTTACATATCGACGATATCAAAGCCTACAAATTATAAGATACAAAGAAAGAATAAAAGTAGATATCCTATATAGACAATTTTTTATTTATTTACTAGAAAACTTTATTTCGCTTTGCGTTTACCATCCAAGATTACTGATACCGTGAAAACTTTATTAAAATTATACACAAAATCCGGACAGAGTTTAAAGTTAAATATCCATCAGTTGAAGAAGAAAACGAAGATGCCTATAAATGCCTATAGATGATACAGATGAATAATTATAATTACGACACTGAACTAATTATGTAGGAATCTAGTGCAATACAAAAGATAACTTAGAATTCAATGCCGATAGATTGACGCAATAATAACTACTAAATATTGATTTAGTCGATATTGTTGAGTGATCTGATCATCTCAATCTCGACTAGGACATACTTAATGAAATTTAAGGTATATTCAATTGATAAAATGCAATGCAATCCTGTCTTTATTATTTTTACCCAAGACTTCGTTGATATACTTTTAGTTATTTTACTCTCTCTCTTCTATCTATCTATATTCTCTCTCTCTCTCTCTCTATCTATATCTCCTATCTATCTACATATTTTTAAAGTCCTGGAAGAAAAAAAGGAAATTCATTCTATAATAATTAGGCATATAAACATCTTTTTTTTCATCAAACGATGGATGGTCATTGCTGGACATAGGTTTCTTCCCGTGATGTCCACACCCCACGATTCTATGCCGCTTGGATACAGGGCTCCCCGCCTTGTTGAGGCCATCAGTCCATTTCGTAGGTATCTCGACACTGAGTCTTCTTGTGCAGGGTCGCTATTCCAACACCTTAAGTCCACAATGTCCATCGGCTGGTTTTGGATCCGTACAATTACATATTAAACTACATTCATCATTCTTCTGCCCTCACCACACTCTAAGTGGGGTCGGCACAACATGTTTTGGCTAATTATTTTACGGTCGGCCGCCTGCCTGACGTCAGCTTAAGTTGCTTGCTTTTTACACGTCAATAAGAAATGAGGGTGATCTATTTTACTCAGCCGGATACCACACGGCCATTATAAACTACATTTTAAAGAAGTAATCACCAATTGCGTTTTAAAATAATATAAAAATTCCATTGTGAAGTAAACCTAAATGTTAAACTAACACGTCACGTCATAGGTGACCTTGGAATTGTGTATTCTGAAATAGGCTCTATTGCATTAACAAGTATAAAGCGCAGCAAGGCGAGAGATTCATTAACTAGATGAAAAGGTCACAGGAGAGTGGAAGAGCCCAGATGCGCGCGCATCATGACGTCAGCGCTGAAATACTAAGATATCGACCAATACGAGGGCGACTGGAAGCTAAAATCAAATCAATCTTCAAAGGATCCAACATTATGTAACATTTTATCAACCATATATTACTAGTATTGCGTAATAGTGGTGGAAGCATAATTACAGATCGAAATAACTAGTTACAATATTATATTGTAAAAAGTTATCTCACAATATTTGCTACTGTATATAGCTGCTACTGTTAGATTTCGTACAAGATACAATAGTAATGACTAAATGTAACTAGTTAGAAGAATTATTTTGAAAAGAACAACCGCCTAGCATTGCGGGCTCTCCTCGGTAGAAACAGCTTTCGCTTCCAGAGCAGTAGACTTGACGATTCCAAAGCACTTCTTCACAAGTTTACTTAAATAAAGAATATTCCGAGTCATTGGAAGAATATTTTGAATCTGTATATGATATGCGCATAGTTCGCTTTAACTTGCTCTTCAGGTCGTCAAATTGATGATTGCTCATATTAGTTGTTTACCGAAATAAGCGTAACGTGACACGATACGATAGTACTTGCATTTTCTTAGAAATTTGAATCATAGCACGTTGAATATATAAATGAAGCTGCTTGTTACTATCCTACCTACGTACCTACGCTAAACAAAGTCGCATCTTTCTAATTGAAGAAAATGATTGGAGCTTAGGCCCACCTAAGCCTTACCATGGTTCTCTTATGCAGATTACCAAGTTACACAAATCTACGAACGCCACAGTGTTTTCCTGGGTTTTTCACGATGTTTTAACAAATTATCATTTAAATATTACTTAAATAATCCAGAATTTTCTGGAACATCTCTTAGTCAGTGAGACAATAGGTTCCATCACACAGATTTTTCACGAGCTAAGATGCGATTCGCATCAAAGCTCAGTCATGATTTCATAGCGCACTCTGGACTAGAGTGTAAAGGCTTACATTTTAACTCAGACCTCGCCTGCGGGGTAAAAGGAAACGGAGGCAGGACGCGAATGGTAGGTGCGAGCGGCGAGCGACGAGCGCCCATAGAGTGATATACAAGAGGTGAACTTGTTCTCGTCCTACTACGTCGCCTTGTACCCCGCAGGCGAAGTCTGAGTTAAACGGTTAGCCTTTAGATTTCAGTCAAGGTCTTATACCTGTAACTCTCTACATGTCTCTCTAAGATAAAATCCAGCACCACGGGAGGCATACACTAAGAAAATATCCAGCACTAAGGCACAAGCTGTTAGGTGAAAATTTGGAAGACATTAGGAGGGTACTTTTTTTTCTTATATCGTAATAATATTTTTTGTTATACGAAGAATACCTTAATTTCAACAAAAATGTACAAGTTATGTTATGTTAGTTATATGAAGTGGATTTGAGAAGAAGTACAACTTTGAGTTATGACCAGCAGACGCTGGCTAGCAATTATAACTATATTTGAAGTATAAATCACGCAAAAACCTGAAACTTAATTCACGGTCGGCAATTGTTATAGTTGCTGTGGAAAAAACCTCACCTCACCGCAAAATTGTGACGTCAAATGATAACTGAAGGTTATTTTTGATGCGTAATTGTGCAATCGCTATGATATCAAGTGGTTAAATGATCAAAAAACGGCCCGCAATCTTGATGTCGCTTCATGGAAGGTGCAATAAATTTGCATTAAAACATCTCAAGTGGCATCATTTTACAGTCGTCACGGATACTATTTGAAAAAGATTGCAGCTAAGGACCACGCTGATTTCATAAGTATTGGGCTTTTTTCTGATGGGCGTTAGGGTCTTAAGAATGATCTTAAGAATGGTCTTAAGATGGGCGTTAGGGTCTTTTGAAATAGCGATTTTGAATCGACAAAAGCATCGTCAGTAAACGCATTCGAGGTGGACTAACGACCTCAACACGAAAATCAGGATATTGAGAAACCCCATCTATTATCAATATATCAAGTTTCGAGTAGCGGAATCATTGCAATAGGCACCACTCCCAGTCCACCCACCGAACTAGACATCCCTCAGGTCACCTAGGTGACCTGGGCCTACAGGCCCGAACACCGTCCAGGCCACAAGCCTGCGAGGACCAGCCCGGGCAAGGAGATGCGCCTCGAGACCCGTACCCTGACACCCCTAGGGGTAGCGAGATGACCCCTGCTGCTGCTTGCAATAGGAATTGCAATTTTATCCCCTGATCAATCTGTCTAAATGTTTATTTCAGAACTAAGATTCACGCAGATGAAGTCGCGGGTAAAATCTAGTAGGCAATAAATATGTCGTACTATCTACAAGCATCGAATATTTGTTTCAATTGCTTCAATCAATTTCATCGAACATCACAATCATCGTATACGCGAATAATTCCGCTAAACTCATTTACCGTGTAATACTCACCACTTTAAAAATGACAAACAGACATTATCTTTGTCGATTTTCTGTGATTAAAGATTACCAAGAAAAAAATATGGGTATTTTTTTTTAAAGAATTACTAGATTTTGTCCGTGATTATGTCTACCTGGACTTGTATACAGTTTTTTTTATCTTATATCTATTATATATTCAGTACCAAAATATAATATATATAATATCATATTTTGATATTGAAATAGTTTAAAGAATGGAGAATTACATTGGGTACTTTCTATCTAGGCATCATCATTCTCCTGCGCTTATCCCACTCTACGTGGGGTCGGAACAACATGTTTTAAACATGATGTTACATGATTTGGCTAGGTATTTTATGACCTGCCTGATGTTAACTTACTTTAGTCGCCTTTTACGTGTCGTAAACCTCGGTAAGAAATGAGTATGTCCCAAAGTAACGAAGTCGGGCACTAGAAGCAAGTATAAGTATATTTAGTATTGAGTCAATTATCAATTTTGTGCAACTTTAAACTGAGATTTTTGAACCCACTAGTCCCTTATATCCCAGACAATCTAGTCTATCGCCTAATAAAGTTAATATTAAACTAAGGCTAATCAAATTAGAAACTATTTGGAATATCTGTACTAAAAGCAATGATAATTCGCTTCGTTAGGTAGAATTTATTAGAATACCACAGCTACATTTATTAAGATTTTAAACGTATAGAAAATTCGAATTTTTCGTACAGCCACGAGTTATGTCTTTTAACTAATCTTATTATAATCGCCTGTGTCATCCATTGTACAAAGGAGACTTACTAACATGAACACAATAGGAAGATTTATTTATACATATTGTTAGGTACAGGGGTTTGTGGATTTGGCTAAAAATACCTGGTAACTCGTTAAAACACTTTATTCAACTTTTAACTACAAACTTAGTACTTACAGTCTCTATAAAGTCCGTTGTCCAATAAGAATGCCGAGGTCACTATTATTACACTTTTCCTTTCACTTGTTTATTCGCTCTTGATCGCTATTCGCAAACTGAATCTCGAGGCGCACGATACATTTCTTATATATTGAACGAACCGATTTCGAAAACATTCACGAGATCTTGAAAAGATCGTAAACAAGTCTTTTGTAAACATGTTTGTCGGTAAACAAGTCGGATGTTCCAGAGAATTAGCGTTAAGCGAATTTGAGCTCTATGACATATACTCGTAAACTGTCCCAGTCCAATTTGAACTTTAAGACATATGCATTACGAACTCTTTTCGCTTATTAATTATATATATATCGCTTAATATATTTTAAATATATCATAATATAATATACATCTGATCTGTATCTTTGGGGATATGTGTACCCTACCAAACAGCATTGGAGCAGCTTAGTGGGTTTAAACGTTAACCCTGCTCTCCGAAAGGAAAAAAGCTTTTGCCCAGCAGTGGTATAGCAACAGGTTACTCTGTGTGGTTGTTTTTACCCCAGGCACATTGCTTCGTGGAAATTTTCATGGCCAAAGTCATAGATGATTTTGAGATTTAAAGACACTAATTCTAGGATAAGGATCAAGGCTTTTATTGATTACATTTTCTGCGTTACATAAAAATTTACGCTGAATACTATATCAATGTCTCAAATTGAATGGCGGGACATATCCTTTATACGCGGTCAAGGTGATCTACTAGATTTTTTTAATCCAGATGTTCAAGCAATCATGTACTTGTTAAACCTCCAACGTAAATCGAGAAAACTAGAATGTAGGTACAAAAGTAATAATAAAATTATTTTGCTATAATCCGCGATACTGTATCGTATAGCATCATCATATAGATCATATAGCAAAATAATTTTATTATTACTTTTGTATTATGGATCTCCGCAAAGTAACGTCTATTATAATTCTAATATATCTAAATTCTATAAATTAGAATGTAGGTAATTGTAAAAAAAAAAAAATATTCTATTCCTTCAGCAATATATCCCCGAAATTAGTTTTCCAGTTAAACTTTCAACCAAGTTTTTTAAGTTTAATGTGAACTGACTCCGAGAAGCGACAGTGGAAAATTTTAAATGTTCTAATCAAATGTTGAGATAATACATATAATTCGAAGGATATATTAATTACATTATCACAATTCATCAATTTCAATTTTTCTCAATAACAACACCTTTGTAAATTAGTAGAAGCTTCATTATCTTGTAGATATTCTTTCGCTTTGCGATTTTGTCGTGGAGTCTATCTCCTGATGACGCTTCGGTTGCGGGGTCAAACGATTGTTTAGTTTGTGATTGTGAACGTGTGTAGTGCTTGTGTATTTTGGTGGCAGTGGTCAACCACTGTTTGTCCATGTGTTTTTACGAATCCTGCATGTATCAAGTATGAAAATACGGATAGTCCACTATACATTTAGCACTATATATATTTTCTATTTACTGTATCGCGGATTATAGCAAAATATTTTTTTTATTACTTTTGTAGCTATTCTGCTTGTACAAATCTATTCGAGCAAAGAATTTTTAGCAATTTAGGACCAATTCATTATCATACTTACTATCTATGATTGTTAATAATGGAGATTATGTTATCAAACTAAATGGTGATGAATTACACCCGAAATCTATACTTATTATAAAAAACAAAGTCCCAAAAAGCTGTCTGTCTGTAGGTAATCGATTTTCTCAAAATCTACTGAACGGATATTTGTACGGTTTTCACCAAAAGTTTGTGCAAAACTTCCGGATGATTTCGGTAAATAATACATATCGGTATTATGTAAATTGTGTTGAAGAGATCGCGCAGTTGTTAAAAAAACTTGCTTGCTGGGAGCTTTAGTCGCGTGCGCTGCGTAAACCAGCAAAGCAAACGTGTCACCCTAAAGTAATGTACTAGAGAATTGTAGATCTATAAAACTGCTACAAAAAGTCCGCGACAGCATGTCTCTATCTCTTATGGTTAACTTACAATAACTACTTTTATGTTTAAAAATTTGAATTCTAGAAAAAAATTGTGACACACAGAAGCCGCTGACACAGCTAGTATATTCTATATCTCCAAGTAGACTGAAGTCTATTTTAGTAGGTATGCACGTCTGAACAAAAATATGCAACATGTAGGTGTTATTTAAGTGTATTTGAACTGACGTATTTGAATAAAAATTTTCACATAGCACTTAACTCTTTAAATATAAATAGCGAAAAGCAAAATTCATGTTTATAGCAAAAAAAAAATGCATTAAAAGTTAATTAACCCACTTATTTCAATACTTAGCTAAAATATCTTTCGTTGGAGCGTAGGATTACTCTAATAATGCCTAATACCAATAGAGCTTATCAATTTCGAATGGAAGGTAACAATACGCACCTTAAAGGTGCGTAGATTTTGCATGCTTCATACACATTGGCTTTGCATGCATTCGCTTAACCCTTACGGATTATAGCAAAGTAGTTAGTTCTGTTATATTGTAATATGTAATATGGAATTCCGCAAAGTAACGCCTGTTTCTATAAATCATTTAAATTGTTTTGCTTTTTCATACCATGACGTCTTGAAGACGCACACTTTAAGTCGTTGCCGAATGAGCGTTTGGAATGCGTCCTAAGAACATGTGAGTAAAAGAGACCGAGTTATCTATAGTTCATATGACGTTATCCTTTTCAAACATTACGACCTCAATGCAATCCACACTTCATGGTATGAAAAGAAAGCGGTTCAGTTAAGGTACTGACTTTGAATTTAATCGTTATCTAAAAGTTCATGGTAGGCCTGCTGAAATGAAAAAGCTATCTACGGCTTGTGTTATGGCTTAAACTTCATGGTTTTTCACCTTGCTGTTGCATGAAAAAATCATGTCCGGAACAACGTCAGCAGAAGTAGCATCTTTCAGTAAGCTCAAAGACTACTTACGTCACAACTAATATATTCGGAACACCATTGATCATATATGTATAGACCTTCCTCCAGCCAGTGTAACACATCCCCAATTTGGCGACTTGAGATCCCTAACAGGATAGACTTCTACGGTTTTGAATTCATGTTTGTCCCTTATGATTGATCTATCCGAGGTACGGAATTAAACAAAAATAGAGTATTTTTTTTAAACATGCGCTTCATAGTCTGCATAGTTGAACATGTGTAGTATTCTAGGGTTAACACATAAGCTTTTTGTTCGAAAAAGCGGTACAAAGAGAAACACACTTTCATATACTTATAAGCCATACTTACATGCCGTGGTAACCTATAATTAAGACTACATTTAATTAAGTAGCTTGTAGAGTATTTTGTAGTATTAATAATGTAAGTCTTGTTGGTTATCCTAATAAATAAATTTAAAAAAATAAGCCTTTACTATATCAGTAGGAATTATGAATGATGTGAACGAATGGTGTGATCACATGTACATCGTTCGCGTTGAACGTAAATAATGATTCATACAAACCTATCAAATGTCTAAGCGTTAACAGGTTCTAATATAAGCAAGAGAATATTAATTAGACTTGCAAAACTGTCACATGGTAGACCACATGGTCCGGTCTATGTTTACTACGGAATGCGCTGGCTAAATGCAATGCCACACCGGCCGATGTGGCGGACAGATTAGGATGTTTACTAGTTCTTTCGGACGCTGAACCGACATGAACGCGACAAAGTGTAAAAAGTATATCAAAAATTGATTTTCCCTTTTTTTCCAAAACATTATTTATTATTGCACAAGCAAACATCATCCTGCTGCCCTTATCCCACTCTGAGTGGGGTCGGCACAATGTGTTACAGACATGTTGTCACATGATTTGGCTACGTATTTTACGATATGCCGCCTGAATCTGAAACGTCAACTTATCTTAGTCGTATTTTACGACCCCTCGGTAGGAAGGAATGTGGTCCATTATACTCAACCGGATACCACACGGTGGGTCAACTTACCTTAGTCGCCTATTACGACACCTCGGTAAGAAATGAGGGTGGTCTATTCTACTCAGCCGGTTACCACACGGCGGGTCGACTTATCTTAGTCACCTTTTACGTAGTAAGTAGTAAGAAAGGAGGGTGGTCTATTCTATTCAGCCGGATATCACAAGGCATTATTACAAAAACAATCAAACGTATAAAAATGCAGACTAGTTGTAACGGAGCTTTTCGGCTAAGTAAAACATCGTAATGAAACCTGTAATATGCAAGGATTTATAATTGTAACCGGCATTAAACCGGCCGCTAACTTACGTGCAAACGACTTTACAAAGATAAATTAAAGAAATTATATAATATATTCCCTTCTTCAAGTTTACAATACAATTGATTTGTACCGTGAAGCTATTGAGCGTTATGGTAAGTTACGTGAAACTGTCAAAGGCGGCACTTCGGTTCCAAATCTATACCTATTATAAAATTAAGTCCCCAAAAGCTGTCTGTCTTGTGATCGATTTACTTACAACACAATGTACTTAAACATGTACATTCACAATGTACTTAAAGTATCGCAATTCTTCCGAAAAGTTAATGTTTTAACGGTTTTATAAAATTGTGATAAGCTGTGATAGCCTAGCGGTGAGACCGTGCGACTCTTTCAAGGGGAACACGAGTTCAAATCCGGGCAGACACCAATGAGTTTTTCTAATAAAACCTATGTGCCTAATTGATAATTGCAATTTATCACACGCTTTTCGGTGAAGGAAAACATCTTGAGGAAACCTGCATATCTGCAGAGTATTCTAGGAATATGTGTAATCTACCAATCCGCATTGGAGCAGCATGGTAGGTCTAGCTCCAATCCTTCTCTCCAAAAACGGAGAGAGGAGGCCTTAGCCCAGCAGTGGGCATAGTAACAGGCTATTACTTTACTTTTTTTTTTAATAAAATTGTGATGTAAGAAGAAGAAGAAGAATACTCTTTATTGTACACACAAAAAAATAAAAATTACAGATATAAACACACAAAGACAGGTACAATAAGGCGGCCTTATCGCTAACCAGCGATTTCTTCCAGGCAACCTTATTCGTTATGGAGCTGCTGATAAGAAAGCAGGTAGGATAGTGCACCTCAGAGTACATAAAGATAACTATAAAATTAAACAATATTTATTACTCTAAATATAATAAACTTACATCAAGTACACACGAATATGTAAACAAATACTTATATAATATATAAATAAATGCATATATTATATAAACATATATAAAATAAAATATAATAAATAAAAGGTACTAAATAAATAAATTTTATTTGTATGTTATTATAACATACAAATAAAATTTATTAACGTCGTCATCAATCATAGTGCGAGATAATGTTTTTTCAACAATCGCTTAAAAATGTTCAGCGATTTTGCCTGTCTAATGGTCGGAGGCAGTAAATTCCAAAGTTTAATGGCACTAACAGTGAACGAGTCACCATAAAAAACTGTATTATGAGAGGGAATTTTCAATTTTAAATACTCAGTAGTCCTCATAATGCGACCCTGTGAACCACGAAACTTAAATTTCTCCTTCAAGTAAGAGGGAGCTAAAGGATTAAATAACACACAGTACAGAAGACAAAGTTTATGCATATTCCGGCGAAAACGTATAGGTAGCCACTTGAGCTTTGCACGAAATTCAGAAACGTGGTCATATTTGCGCAACCCAAATATGAACCGAATACTGAGATTTTGGAGTCGCTCAAGCTTGTTTAACTGGACTTCGGTCAAATTAGGATAGCTTACATCGGCGTAATCGAGAATAGTAAGAAGTAGGGATTGTGCTAACATAATTTTTGTAGGTATTGGAAGAAATGATCGTAAACGCCGTAGAGATCTCATTGATGCAAAGGTTTTCCTACTTAACTCTTTCATATGTTTTGTCCAGGACAAAGATGAATCTAAATGGATTCCAAGATTTTTCACACTTGAGCAGTATGGCAAAACAACACCATTAAATACAACAGGTGGTATGTATACCCTGTCAAGCCTTGATATCATGCTTCGACTGCCAATAATAATAGCCTGCGACTTGTCTGGGTTAACTTTCAGGCCGAAGGATTTGCTCCAATCAGAAATAGAAGCAAGGTCATTATTAATGGCAGAAACAGCGATGGAGAAATTTTCAAGTCTTGACTGGGCATAGATTTGGATATCATCAGCATACATGTGGTAGAGAGAGGAGATTCTTTGAGTTATCGTATTGATGAAGATGGCAAATAGAAGTGGTGACAACACGCCTCCCTGAGGGACTCCCGCCCGCACATCACACCACGACGATAAAGAGTCGTCGATGCGAACGCGCTGTCGGCGCCCCTTCAGGTAACTATGAAACCACCCAATCACCAACGGAGACATGTTTAGAGAACGAAGTAGGCTCAGCAATATGTCAAAATCCACTGAATTAAAGGCGTTACTAAAATCCAGTAGAGTTAGAACTGTGAGCTGTTTGTTGTCCATACCCAATCGGATATCATCTGTTACTTTAATCAACGCTGTAGCAGTGCTATGGCCAGGACGAAAACCAGATTGAAGGGAGTCAAGGACGCTGTGAGTATTGAGGAAGTGACTTAATTGTTGGTGGACTAGTTTTTCAAGGACTTTAGAAAGGAACGGTAAAATGGAAATGGGACGGAAATCTTTGTACTCACAGGGATTGCCTTTTTTAGGCAAAGGGGTAACCTGAGCAGATTTCCAGGCGTCAGGAAGTACAGCAGAAGTAATGGAATCATTAAAGAGATGGGTTAAGATAGGACATATTATGTCTAGGATTGGGATAACCATGTTACGGCTTATGTTGTCAGTACCAACAGCATTCGAAGAGATGGACAATACACTTCTCATAATGTCACGTTCCGTGAATGGGTTAAAAGTAAACTGTGGGTAATATGGAGTTAAAGGTAAAGAAAGAATACTTAGGGTGCGGTTTTTTTCGATGTCATCAATCTCATCGGACGTATTAAAAAATTTATTCAGAAGCTCAACGTTAACGTTGTTGTTTAAGAGAGTTTTATTAGAGGATGATTTACCAACTCCAAGAGACTCCAGAAATTTCCAGACTTTAGCTGGGTCACCATTTTCAACAGATTTATGGATATGGCGTCGTTGTGCATCTCTACAACATGTATTGCAGCGATTTCTGTACTTAATGTATTTTGCACGATTGGTTTCTGAATCACAAAGTTTCAATTTTAACTTGGCTTTATTCTTCTTATTCATTAAAGACTTGATGTTATCAGAAAGCCAAGGGGCAGGAAGATGTTTAATTTTTATAGGTCTGATAGGAGCGTGTACATCAAACAATTTTATTAAGAGAGAGTTAAATATTTCAACCTTTTTATTCAAAGAATCGGCAGTCATTACGGATGACCAATCTGTCATAGTAGCATCGTCGCGTAAACGATTTACATCCATACCTGCAAAATTACGCTGCAGAAGTATTCTCGACTTAGATTTAGGAGGACGAATTTTGAATGACATGTATATCAAATCATGATGGGAAAAAGCATTCGCTGAAAATTGGCCATGCTTCGAAACATAGTCCGGAGAAGAAACCATAATAAGGTCTAGAAGAGATGGAGTACAACCAGGAAAATTGTGAGTTGCATCCAATGGCAAGAATTGTATATTGCAAGACTCTACGATTGACACAAGTTTATTGCTCCGGCTATCACCCTTAAGCAAACATGTGTTCAGGTCCCCCATAATAATGGTGTGATTATAGACTGGCGTTAAATTTTCGAGTATACTTTCAAAGGAAGAAAAATAATTTACAGATGATGAAGGACTATAAAACACACCAAGTAATATTTTAGTGTGGGACATTAGAACCTCAATAAGTAAATGCTCAGCTTCATCAGCATTAGGAGGCTGAGTGGAGGTACTAACTATTGAAAAAGGAATGTATGATCTTAGGTAGATCGCCACTCCACCACCCCCCTTGCCGACACGGTCATTGCGAATCAGGTGAAAGCCGGGCAAAGAATAAGATGTGGAAGGTAGACAAGGTTTGAGCCAGGACTCTGAAATTAGAATGGCGTGAATATTTCGAGACTCAAAAGATGCAAGCATATCAGGATAATGAGCCGGAATACTTTGGGCATTGATATGGATAATATTGAAATTTTTCAGACAACCCGAGAAACAAGAATTAAGTGCAACATTAAGAGGAGTGAAAGATGTACTGTGGTAATTATCCTCAAAAGAGGAGGCAGGACTTAACATTGAAAAATTGTGCTCACTATCAATGGACGACATTTTATACTACAATAGAATATAAATAAATAAATAATAATAATAATAATAATTATAATAATATAAACTACAATAAAAAATAAACTACAAAATGAGATGCATAATAATCCTAACCAGCCAGCATCAGGAATCAGCTAATAATACATTATTATCTATTATTAAACAAACATTAACTAAAATGGAAAAAAAAAATGCTCAAAAAACTACTAAAATTTAAAACACTACATGACGGTGAGAAGTGAACTACAAAAATAAAAATAATAATACAAAGGTAACAAAATAATAGTAACAACGATAGTAAGTAATAATAATAAATACTGTTGAAAAAACTGCAGGGCCCATTACTGAATTATTTATTACTTTATACTATAACGCTTACCAGGATGAGATGTAAATGAAAATACTAGCATCACAAAAAAAAAAAAAAAATATGTAAAAATGATGTAAAGAGGTCGCGCAGTTGTAAAAATTCTCGCGAGCTTTGATCGTGTAGTTTTAAAAAAGTCGCGAGACTTGGTTGCGTGTGCCGTTTAAACCAACACAGATAGATTTAATGTAATGAACTAATGCAAAACTAAATTTGTAGATCTACAAGTATACTTTGAAAAAGTTCGCGATAGCATGTCTCTATCTCTTATGGTTAACTCACAATAACTACATTTATGTTCATCTATCGATAGCTATTATAAACTACCCAATAATAATAATTTATAGAAGTAGGCGTTACTTTAGGGGATTCCACAATACACTGTCCCAATGATACACTGTCTTATAATTCTGCGTCTTATAATTCAAAGTTGTTTTTATTATCGCGAAAATATTTACGTCGCAAGTCCAAAGATCTTAGCCGAGCAGAATAGTTTTAAATAACAAGTTTCGCAATGTGTTTTTATAATTACTCAGGTGCAATGCTCTTGTTATAAATAACTCTTATGACGTCAGTTATTAATCTTTAAAAATAAGTATCTATTACTACAACAACTGAGAACCGATGTAATGTGCTGAAGCAAATACAGTGAAATTAGAAAATTGAAAACTGTAGTAAATCGCCATATGGTATCCGGCAGATTAGAATAGACCACCCTCCTTTCTTACCGAGGTGTCGTAAGAGGCGACTAAGGTATGTGCCGTGTGCTATCCGGCTGCATAGAATAGACCACCCTCCTTTCTTACCGAGGTGTCGTAAGAGGCTACTAAGGTATGTGCCATGTGGTATCCGGCTGCATAGAATAGACCATCCTCACTTCTTACCGAGGTGTCGTAAAAGGCGACTAAGGTAAGTTGACGTCAGGCAGGCGGCCGGTCGTAAAATACGTAGCCAAATCATGTGACATGTTTGTAACATGTTGTGCCGACCCCACTTATGAATGGGATAAGGGCAAGAGAAGAGAAAGCTGTAGTAATTTGATGGTAAACATAAGGCATCACTACCAGCTCTAATGTAAAATGCACTTTATTTACATTTTAAATACACGACATCTCCATTTTTTTGTATCCAAAGGTTTATTCAGTTTCTTTGTTGGATTTTTCCATTAAATCAACACAACAACGTGAGTTATTGACCGCCACTTTATCAGTAAGGTCATTAAACCTCGACACAAATTATGTAAGGCGTGTATAAATATGTAAATTATAAATAACCTCGAGTTGTATATATTTTAAAAACTATTTTATGTTGAATTTTTATAAGTTCGTTGCTGCTTTCTACTACTTTAGTGATTGCAGTGTATGCACTATGCAATGTGCATAATTCTATAAAAGACTATTACTGTTCCATACTGTTGCATTACGTAATTTTATATTAATTTTATTTAAGAAATTTCTATATAACAAAGCAAAAAAGAAGATCCACACATACAATTATAAAATGTTAGTAATGCATATCTTTCAAAGTAACAGTCTGTTACTATGCCCACTGCTGGGCTAAGGTCTCCTCTCTCCGTTTTTGGAGAGGAGGATTGGAGCTAAGACCTACCACGCTGCTCCAATGCGGAATGGCAGGTTACACATATCCCTAGAATTCTCTAGAGATATGTAGGTTTCCTCACGATGTTTTCCTTCACCGAAAAGCGTGTGATAAATTGCAATTATCAATTAAACACAAGTTTTTTTAATAGAATAACTCACTGGTGCCTGCCCGGGGTTTGAACCTCTGTCACCTCTAGAGAGTCGCACGGTTTCACCGCTAGGCTATCACAGCTTGTTTGATAGAAAAACTCATCGGTGCCTGCCCGGGCATATCCTTACTTCCTTACTAATATGATGATAAAAGTCTGTCTGTTTATTTCGTGTTCACGGTCAACCCACTGAACCTATATCGATAAAATTTGGCCCAATCATTCGTTATCAATCGGGCTATAGAAATCCTGTTAATTCAACAGGAATAGGATCAAAAACGACCTATATACCTAAATTTTTGTTTATTCACGATATGTGAAAGTCAAGTCAAATCTATGATTTAAAGAAATTTCTTTATGACGTTAATTGACTTACGTAAAAGTAAAGTAAGGTTACTACTATCACATTGCTGAGTAGAAGCCCTTCTCTCTGGAGATATGCGAGTTTCCTTACGATGTTTTCCTTCACCGAAAAGCGCGTTATAAATTACAATAATTAAATTAGACTCATAAGTTTTAACAGAAAAATCACCTGTGATCTCTCGAAAGAGTCCCTAGGTCGCACCGCTTTCACTGTCTGTTTTTAAGAACCGAGTTAAATCTCATTTTCTGTCCGATTAATTAATTTATTGACATCGACAATATATAGAAAATATATAACATAATAATATATTTCTTTGTTGTATTTATTATTATTATACATTACATTTAGTGTATACTTTTTAAGAATGTATCTATCTAGGCTTTTACAGCTTACTTGAAGTCAACAAATTTTATTCATCTTATACTTAAAAAAAATGATTTTAAAAGAAGCTAGTTTGTATTTTAATTGCCACTTTCTATTTAATGATAATATTGGTATGGTATATAGACCACCCTCTTTCTTACCGAGGGGTCGTAAAATACGACTAAGGTAAGTTGACGTCAGGCAGGCGGCCGGTCGTAAAATGCGTAGCCAAATCATGTGACAACATGTTTGTAACTTGTGCCAACCCCACTTAGAGTGGGATAAGAGCAGGAGGGTGATGATTGGTATGGTCTATAGTTGAATTACTCTAAAAACAATTGACTATAGTATTGTATCATTAAAGAACACAATCAGATTCTGCTCTGCCGAAATGATTCATAAATAAGAAGCTGAAAAAACAACGTGGGATGGTTGTGATAGTGTGTTTATCTATTCCAATTCATAAAGTTTCCTTGTTATTTACGAGTAGTAACAAAGTTCATCTTCCCATGTTTCGTCATAATATGTTTATGAAGATAATTTTATACAAACAGTGTTAGATTACAATAATAATAAGTATATAATTAGGTTTCTTTTATAAATCGGCGTTTCAACTTCAATCAATATTTGCCTTGAGTTACGGGAAAATCCTTCCGAACACTTTTTTTACATATTATGAATTGAAGGAACAATATTTATATGTAAATACTCATTGTAAGTGCGAAAGTCTGGCTCTATTAAGCCTCTTAATTCTTTTTTAATTGAAATACGTTTTTTGTTTTGTTTTTTTTGCAGGACGGGCGAGCGCAGAAGCATCGCCGAAATTGCAAAATGCAGAGAGTAGAGCGCAGAAGCTCTACTAGCGTCGTCGTCCTAATGGTGCGTCTTATGGCTTAGGGCGAAGCGTAGACACAGTCTTCAGAGTTGTTGTATGGAAGAAGAAACTACTAGAAGAAGAACGCTATGTTAACAGACATGGAGCCAGCGCCGTGCCGCGTATCTAACATACTTCAATCAATTACAGGATTCCATCAGTCGGCGAAACAACCGAGTGTGCTCACGTCAAAATAACTGTTAAAAGGAGGCGCTTTTACGGCTAACCCGCAACTGAAAGACTAACCAATTTTTAAATTCCCCTCATTTACTTAACAATAAAATGAGTTATAAAATATGGATTTTAAAGATACATATGTACCTACTAGTTGCAACACGATTTATGCTAACAGATATAGTAGGGTATGTATATTGTACTTACATAACGACACGCGATACGCGCGTGGACGTTAAGCGACTTAAAACTGAAGGCTGGAGTTGCAATTGTGATGCAGATTTTTGCTGTATATACTTATATATATGCTGTCCGTCTGTATGATATGTATGTATGTACGCAATACATTAGATCTACAAAAAAGTCCGAGATAGCATTTCTCTATCTCTTCTGGTTAACTTAGAAGGTTAAGGTTAATAAATGCGTTCGTCAGATCTGACATTTAATACAGAAATAAATATATGGGACAATTACAAAGTCGTCCAACCGCAAAGTAACCTAATACTTGTGTTATGGGTGACAAACAACTGATAAATATACTACATATATCATTTTAAATACTTACTTAAACAGAAATATACACCCAGGCTCGAAGAATCAACAAATTGTTTATAAAAAATGTTGGCCCTTGCTTGGGAATCGAACCCACGACCAGCGAAGCTGAAGGCAAGTTCCACTACCAACTGCGTCAACGGGCCAGTCAAATTTTATATAATATATTTTTTTAAATGTTATATAATAATTAATTTTTTTTTCGAACTGACTATATGCTGTAACGGCTTTTACAGCGTCACTGGACGGGTGAGCGCAGGAGCATTGCCGAGATTGCGAAATGCAGAGAGTCAATATTTAATATAAAATTGTCTATTATGGCACAGAGATATGCACGCGAGTAACTCCGTAGGCACAGCTAGTATTAAATATTTTCAGATCCTTAAAAGTGCATTTCTCTTAATCTATATAATCGTCTGCGGAAATGTTTTGATGATAGTCAAACGAGCGTCGAGTGATCGCGAGACAAAAGATAACACGGTATCTTTTATTATATTTTATCTTTATTGACAATGTAAGAAATGTAATTCCGGTAATACATTGATGATCGTGATACAGATAACATTATCTACATCACTTGGGTCTGGTATTGATTGATTGTTGATAAAACGTGATGATTAATGGATCGCTATTGCGGTATTTAAACTAATAGGTAAACAAATTACCAATTAAATTATCAAATTAGGATTTTCAATTTCAACATATATATAAAATTAGGATTTCTTGCAAAATTAAACCTAAAGCGCGCGAAAATTATATCAAGCAATAGTCTCATTGCAGCGTGTCAATATTACGAAAAGCAAGTTTTAAAACACCCAAGTAGTCATTAGTAAAATAGCAAATTATTCTCCTGCCCTTATCCCACTCCAAGTGGGGTCGCCACAACATGTTTTAAACATGATGTTACTTGATTTGGCTAGTTATTTTACGACCGGCCGCCTGGCTGCTATCAACATACCTAAGTTAAATTTTACGACACCTCGGTAAGAAATGAGGGTGGTCTATTCTACTCAGCCGGACACCAAATACGGCAAATACGGATACCACACGTTAGTAAAATAGCACATAACTCATAATACTTAGTTACGTCACCACCTGGCATCCATACCATACAGGTAAACGCAACATCAGCGTATTAAGGGTGGTCCAATGTTGCGCAAGCAAAGGAACGTGGTGTGATGTTCCACAGGTGGGATCATTCGATTCGAGCATCTGCCTCTGCTCAGTTGTGGTATTTAATTGTAATATAAAAGTAATAATAAAATTATTTTGCTATAATCCGCGATACAGTAAATACAAAAAATATATAGTGCTAAATGTATAGTGGACTATCCGTTTTTTTCATACCCGTTACATGCAGGATTCGTAAAAACACATGCACAAACCTCCACCACTGCCACCACAATACACAAGCACTACACACGTTCACTATCACAAACTCAACAATCGTTTCGCCCCGCAACCGAAGCATCATCAGGAGATAGATTTTGTCGTGGAGTCTATCTCCTGATGATGCTTCGATGATGATCGCGGATTATAGCAAAATAATTTTATTATTACTTTTGTATTATGGATCTCCGCAAAGTAACGCCTAATTCTATAAATTAATTGTAATAATGTAAATAAATATAATAATTTAGTTAGATTTTTATTAAATATATAATTTTAGTTAAAAACAATAAAATCTTGTTTTTTAAAAAATAATTTGACGTTCCCGAGTATTAAACTACTTACTCAGGTAGGTAGTTAAATAAATCTTTTTTTGTACGGAATATATTTTTGCACACCGCAATAACTGTCACGCTACATGAGACGAGCGCATGGATATTATCAAATCGGGTATCACTGTAATCTTTATTATCGTCACATAGCTCCCTTACACACGTATGGTAACTATAAAACATTTCCATGTCATCTTGGGTACTTATACAGCTAGGATGCAATTCATCATTTGACATCCTACAAAACAATATGACGATAAGTATAGCACTCGGCAATAAATAATGCACATCGTGGCTTAGAGAGAGAAATCGGCTAGATTCTGCTTCATAGAGCACTGTCTCTGTCGCACAGACTTACGAACCCGTGTGAAACGGGTCACATACTAACTAGGGACAGGGATGGACAGAATCACCAATCACTTAGTGATCATGATATGATTCACTCATCATATAGCATCATCTGCTATTGAATTTTAGATAACTGCGATTGCTGTACAAAATTATGGATATTCCAATAAAAAAAGTAAAATAATATTACAAAGAAATGATATCATTATATCATATGTATCGAGGTTATGTGACACTTTTACGATATTCCAAGTGAATGCTTTAACTAGAATTGGCCAAAATTATTGTTACACAAACAAATCTAATCCTTATATCTGAATCCATATGGTCGATATTTAAGGATCATGTGACACTTTTACGCTATTTTAACTGAAATTATAACCTAGAAATAAAGACCATATTGAATATGATTTAAGAATTACGTTTTTGTTTGTAATAACAATAACTTTGTCCAGTGATAGCTAATAATATTATAGCGGATATCATTTTTTGCTATTTGCTATTTACACTTTTAGCGATTCAGCGATAACTGGACTAAATGATTGCTTATACAAACAAATGTAATCCTTATATCCTATACATTGCATACGCATATAAGGCCTACATTTGTTTGTGTACACAATAGCAATCGCAATAGCAGCACGATCACCGTGGTCACCTTTGATCATATAATGGTACGAATATGATTCTCAAATCGCAATCATACCCAAGCTTAATAATAACTGAGTGACAGTGACAGCGCTTTACGAAACCGAACTGGCCAGCTGTTTCGTTGTGCCATTGATGTGCATTATTTAATACCGGGTACTATATAAATATAGTATGGACGACCGTGTGTGTAAGTGTCCCATATATATATTTATTTATTTATTATTATATAGCATTATATTTAATCATAAAAACAATGACGAACTACTATTTGTTATTGCGCCACGCAATATTTTTTTACACGGTTATTTACACGTCATATCACAAAAATATTGTGTAATTTGTGCTGAAAATTACTAAGAAGAAAAATATAACGATAAACATAAAAATAAGATAAGAAACATAACATTCTAAAATAGATTGATGCAGGCGAAAAGTTACTAAGTGAAAAATTATTATTGTTATACAAATATGAAGAATCTTTTTCTTGTAATATGTAAAATAATTGATATAATTTGATTTAAACAACTAACTAAATTTAAAGTTTTCATTAACCCTAGATGCAATCTTAAGGCTCCTATGCACTATAACGGTGGTATGTGCGGATATGTCGTCAGCATTATATCGACGCAGACACTCGCCGCGACATGTTAGTTAAGAGTCGTTTAGAACACTATTGGTGTATGAAATTACTAATAGACGCTGCTGCGACGTTGTCATAGCAATGCTATTTACTTTAATTGGCAAATCTATACCAATATTATAAATGCGAAAGTCAGAAAGACAGCAAGCAAGTAAACAGACAGAAAGACAAATAGAGATATCTGTCTTTCTGTCTTTCAGTCGTTTTAAAGGCGATAGCCCCTCGAGCGATGAAATTTTGTATAATTGAGATCATATATAATTGATAGAATTAGGCGTTACTTTGCGAAGGTCCATAATACATGAGTAATAATAAAATTATTTTACCTACAAACCGTGATAAAGTAAATAGGAAATATATATAATGCTACGCACTCTACATTTCGCATTATATATATTTCCTTTACGGCCTCTCCTCACTCCTCGGTTTACGGCAAAATCATTTTATTATTACTTTTGAAGATCATATACCTAATCAACACATGGGATAAAAAAATTCTGGTAAATATTTCGGGAATAGTGAAAAATCACATAATACATATTGAGTATATTAAATCACTAAAACCGTCGCGAACGAAGTCGTGGGTACAAATATAATAGTAAATTATAAAAAGCAGAAAATAATGGGAAAATAACAGGTACACCTTATAGTGTGTAGAAGCTTTAAGTTCGAGCGCCAATAACGTCAATTTTATTCTATTGGAACAATCAATAAACCACAATTGGTGCGAAACATGAGCTGTGCGACACTTAAGAGCACATGTCAATACCAAGGGTTCATAGTTTCAATTCCGGCCTTCCAATATCTATCTATCTATCTACTCAAATTAACCAAGCTTTAGCTTTACGACGAAAGAAAAAGAGCGCCAACTGTATGTATATCCCTAGTATATTACTAGGATTCACGTAATCTAATTTCCATGGAAACGAAGTGCATCGAAACAACGCGGTTGGTATAAGATTCAATACTGACTAGCCCGTTGGCGCAGATGGCAATAGACCTTGCCTGCTGCTTCAAAGGTCACAGGACCGTTTCCACCGTGAGCCAACATTTTTTAAAAACGACCTGTTAGTCCTTCGATTCTGGCTATATTTATGAATTTATTTAAAATTATAAATGTATATATTTACCAAACGTCTGTCACCCGTAACACAGTATTAAGTTACATACTTTGGGAATGGATGACGGTGTGTGTAATATGTATTTATTATTACTAAAAGTTCTCTACTTCAGTATTTTAATGCGTTCAGAAAATACTATTTTCTTTGATCGATCAAATTCTTTTCATTCTTTTATAGGTAGATATATCGAGGTATATCTACGTATAAAACGCCTTTGTTTTTCCGGCTATTGTCTCTGAGTGCAAGCAAATGTTTACCCACTCATAGTAGCAGAGTAATTACACCCACTCCTTCGTTATCTTTGAGAATATACGTATACGGCCATACCAATTACGATTAGAAGTATGTTCAATAAAATAACCCTTTATAACATTAGCATGTGTTTAAATAGATACAAAACGATAAAATAACATGTGTAGATTTATCTTTGATTACTTGATTTGTATAAACATTTATAATATTACAGAGGTGATTTAGATCTATAGCCCTACCATGAACTTTTAAAAAACAATTATCATTTGATTAATGCAAGTTGAAATTTTTTGGATGGATTTATAGTAATACTTATATATATATGCCTGTCTGTCTGATACTAGAGATGTGACTGGGGGTGGAAAAAAAACGATTAAAAATTATTTCAAGATTCTTTTTTTAATATTAATAATAGATTAGAATAAAGACTTATGAAAGTGGACAAGCACGAATAATAAAATAACAGATTCTTTGCGAAATGTGATTTAAATGTTTAGTTTGACTACATCGCTTTCATGCAATAACTAATTAATATATCAATTGTTTTACACATCCCTAACTGTTATGCTTTCACGTTTAATCCTGTGGACTGATAATAATGAAATTGGGAACAAAGAAATCATACACACATCACAGAAATCACAGTATCGCGTTGTTTTGTTTAATATTGATTGACTTAAATGAAATTAACATCGCGTGCGGGTTGATATTAGAGTAAGTACAACTCGGTGATATCAAAGTACTTTATTACGTTAAAGTACGTTATCACATTTTGAAAACATCAAAGCCTGCAATCGTTATTGCCATCATAAATATCCATTAAGAAGCGAATTAAGCTGTATATGATTTTTTATTTATAGGTTTATGATTTATATTTATTTATTTACGTCAAATATGAGAACTGTTGTAAAATTGTTAGCTCTGAAGTAAGTGAAAGGAAATAGACGGGTTATATTTATTAGTGCAGTATTTACTAATACTAGTTTTTTGGGACATTCTCGTAGACCCCTCGAATTATGGCATCATTAATGACATATCTCACTACGGTAACTAGTATGAAATGACCAAATTAGTTTAATATATCTCAATAATATCTAGCTAGCATGGTAAAAATGGCGACATTATTTAGGATAGGTTTGAAAATCAGAATCAGTAACCATAATAATCATCGGTCTATAAAATGAACCATCTATTTCCATCGTCTTTGTTGAGATTTCATATAATTAATCACAAGTTACTGCAATGATAAGTTAACTAGAGACAAGCAGGCAAATTAATCATTGACAATCTAATGCCGGACTCACAATTTACCATCTGATTGGATGACGCCGTTCACGTGTACTCAAAACCAGAAACACCCATCGGATTTATTTCCGGAAATGAAACGAATTGACATCTCACGAAAGGATTAAATTGGTCTCTATGGTTTAAAACCAAAGACTAAAAAATATTTTATTTAGAATAGTAGATCTTTTATGTACTCTGTGGTAGGTACTGTTGCTAGAAAAGGAATTTCAGCGTTTCATAACGACTCGAAGAGGCAGGAAACGCATTTGACAGGCGAAGTACCTGACTGTGGTGAAACTATAGGGGAGCCAGTCTAAAATGTCCATAGAGTTATTATAGCAGAGTAGAGGAGCATAGAGGCCTGTAAATACTGGTTTGAAACCTTTTGTCGTGGTGGGTATCAATGGAAATATACAACTTATCTGAAGAGGAACGTGTCAGAGGCTACATAAAATCGATAACAACTCTACGGCGCAATGAAACTGGTGTGCGTGTAGTAAATCATAAATATTCTTGAACTAGGCTAGAATATACATTAAATAGTTCAATTTATATGAGAAAAAGAGCACAAGTGACTTATGTATTACTTGAATCCATAATTTGCCGCCAAGTTCCTTGCTGGTTTCTAGTTCGGTAAGAGCAACATTCTCTTAAGTCTTAGCTTTATTAAAACTAATTGAACCTTTAAGTCTACAAAGTGATTCATAGAATTAGGTGTTACTTTGCGGAGATCCATAATACAAAAGTAATAATAAAAAATATTTTGCTATAATCCGCGATACAGTGAATATAAAATATATATAGTGCTAAATGTATACTGGACTATCCGTTTTTTCATACCCGATACATGCAGGATTCGTAAAAACACATGCACGAACCTGCACGCACCACTGCCAACACAATACACACGTTCACTATCACAAACTCAACAATTGTTTCGCCCCACAACCGAAGCATCATCAGGAGATAGACTCCGCGACAAACGCTTTGCAATTTTGTCGTGATTGTTGAGTTTGTGATAGTGAACGTGTGTAGTGCTTGTGTATTGTGATGGGAGTGGTGAATTGGCCATTATGGTATTAAAGACAGTGCGCTTCGTCTCGTTGCGTCTTATCTTCACAACCGGATTCCAACAGTGTGCATTAATGAGGAGCAGTCATCCGGAACGGCCTTAGTTATGGGTGTGCCTCAAGGATCAATCCTTGGTCCCTTTCTGTTTTTAGTTTATATAAATGATTTACCATATTTCATTCATAATATTTGCGATATTGTACTGTTTGCGGATGATACATCTTTAATTTTTAAAGTAAATAGAAATGACCATAATATTGACGAAGTCAACAGTGGTTTATCGCAAGTAGCCCATTGGTTCAGGGTAAATAATTTGGTACTAAACTCTAAGAAAACAAATTGTATTGAATTTGCATTACCTAATGCTGCAAAAACAGCAAATAGGCTCTCCATAAATAATGTACCACTGAAAACAGAAAATACAACTGTATTTTTGGGAGTGACCTTGGATTCAAAACTCCAGTGGAGCACACACATAAAAACTCTTGCAGGGAAACTTAGTTCAGCAGCCTACGCTGTTCGAAAGATAAGACAATTTACAGATGTCGAAACAGTAAAACTTGTTTATTTTGCTTACTTCCATAGCATTATGTCTTATAGAATATTGCTGTGGGGTAAATGCGCGGATAGTGAAAAAATTTCCGTATTACAAAAAAGAGCCATACGTGGCATCTACAATTTAAGTCCGCGTGATTCCCTGCGAGAGAAGTTTAAGGAAATAGGTATTCTTACATTTGCTTCACAATATATTTTAAACAATGTAATTTTTGTACATAAAAATAAAAAGAATTATAAAACGATAGGTGATGTATATAATAGACAAAGTAGGAACCGACATAAGCTTGCGACTCCTGCTTTGCGCCTAGCAAAAGTACGTAAATCGTTTGTGGGTTTGGGTATAAGATTCTATAATAAAATTCCGAAATCAATTTTGGCCATGCCATTACAGCAGTTCAAAACCACTGTTAAAAAGAGGCTGATACAGAAAGCCTACTATACTGTTGAAGATTACTTAGATGATAAGGATGTGTGGATATAGGTGCACCTCTACCCTGTCCAAGACAGTAATAAATAAATGTAACTAGTTCTAAGATTTATATTTTTAAAAGAGCAACCGCCGAGTTTCTTGCTGGCTCTTCTCGGTAGGAACAGCTTTCCGAACCAGCAGTAAAGTTGACGATTCAAAAGCACTTGTTTACAAGTTTACTTAGATAAAGAATATTTTGAATTTGAATTTGAATTTGAAGGTTTGTGCCTGTGTCTTTACGAATCCTGCATGTATCAGGTATGAAAAAACGGATAGTCCACTATACATTTAGCACTATATATATTTTCTATTTACTGAATCGCGGATTATAGCAAAATAATTTTTATTATTACATTTGGATTAGAAAGTGCTTGAAAAGCTTACTTGAATGAAGATTTTTTTTATTGTTCGATGATTACCAATTTTAGAAATAAATAAATTAACCTCTTTCACATGCTAATAATTTTATTTTTAACACTTACGAATTGAGAGATTTTGCTTATATTAAAACTGTATATGTAATTCCCCTCCCACGTTATGAAGATCTATATGATGTTTATAAGATTCCTGTCGTGCGCAGACACTCATCCTCTTAAAGTTTTATTTATAGCACTGAATAGGCATTGTTCAAATCGCGAAGTTGACCCATTCAATTCTTCATAACTATAGACGTCTTCCTTATTACCATATGATGGGTGCGATTATCTGAGTGGTGAATCCGTTTTAAAATAACAAATAAACTATTTTGAATATCTGTTCTGCTAAGTGTAGTGTAAGCGGTTTGAGATCTAATGACTTGTATATTTATATATAATACGCACATGAATATACTTACACTCACACTAATACTAATGTGTGTATGTAGGTTGGACAATTACAAATTCAAAATATAATTTATTCAAGTAAATTTGTGCTCTACTGCTGGTTCGGTAAATGCTCCTACAGAGAAAAGAAAAAAAAACTCGGCGGTTGCTCTTTTCAAATTATAATTCTTATAAGTAGTTATGTTAACTCGTATCTTGTATAGGGTCGAGTAACTATAGCCACACATTCTTATCATCTATATAATCCTCAATAGTAGGCATAGTAGGCTTTCGATATATAGTATCGACCCTTTTTAATAATTTTCTTTTAAAATGCTATTACAAAAGCTAAAATTGATTAAGTATAGAATTTTATTATAAAATCTTAAATCTTACAAGCACGGTCATCCATCCCCAAATTAAGTAACTTATACACTATACACATATTAAAAATTAAATACTTATATACGCCCAGAAACCCAGAAAATGTTGGTCCTGAAGCTAAAGGCAGGGCCTTTGCTTGCGCCAACAGACCGGTCAAAGTCAAAGATTCGGCTACGTATTTTACGACCCCTCGGTAAGAAAGAGGCTGGTCTATTCTACTCAACCGGATACCACATGGCGGTGACTTATGAAACTAACAAGTTGTACCTAAATATTAGTTATAAAAGTAAATATAGATAAGGCAGATCTTTCAATAGATCCACTGTATTACGATAAATCCGGCTTAAGATACATATCAAAATCAAAATTGATTTTATCGTGTAATCACTTATAAGATTTTTATATTATTTGTAGTGACTAAATGAATTATAGATTGCTTTCTTTGCGAAATTCCTCAATATAAAAATAATGATAACATTGTTCTGCCTTTATATTATAGTATAGCATACTATAATTAGTAACTAGAGCTGTGATAGCCTAGTGGTGAGACCGCGCGATTCTTTCGAGGTGGTTACGAGTTCAAGCCCCGGGCAGGCACCAATGAGTTTTTCTATTAAAACTTATGTGTCTAATTAATAATTTTAATTTTTCATACGCTTTTCGGTGAATGAAAACATCATGAAGAAACCTGCATATCTCAAGAGAATTCTGGGGATATGTGTAACCTACCAATCCGCATTGGGGCAGCGTGTTAGGTCTTAGCTTCAACCCTGGAGAGAACTTCAGAAACGGAGAGAGGATGCCCTATGCCCAGCAGTGGGATTTTAACGGCGCTATACTTTACTTTTTTATATATATTTCGCCATAACATACAAATTCCCGCGCGTGAACTGCTCCAAGTGCTTAAATACTCTGAATTATGCACTTCACGTTTTTTTTTCTGTTCCTCAAAATAACGACGTTCGCCAAAGGTAGAATCTACAATTGTGCGAATTTTCATCAATAGTGGTCCGATCAGATAAACCGTCAAAGCATAACAGACAGATGAAGAGAGACAGACTACTAGACAGATATCGCATTTATATTTATGGTTTGGTGTGACTGTTAAAAAGTTCTAGTAAAAGTTTATTTAAACAAAACTTTGATTTTACGTGATAAAAAGAACTAACTTCTGTCCGTGGCTTTGTCTGCCTAGACTTAAGTACTGCGACAAAAATAGTCTATGTAATTCTTCAATCCTTCAAAAATCTACATACAAAATATATCTATCCGATGCTTCGCCTGGACGGGAAAGAAGCATAAAAAACACCATTTCGCATTAATAATATTAGCATAGATTGTAAAAGATATAGAATCAATTTCCAATATTGCATTCAACAGCAGTCAATTCAAATTCATGCACCCATAGACAAGTGTCCTTGAATCGTTTTACTAAAGAACAAAAACAATTTGTAATACATGCTAACAACCGACGTTTAGGGTTGCCACTCACTATATAGAGGCAAGTTTCTATTAACTTAATGACATTCCCAATAACGTGTAATTGTTAAGCTACTAGCTTTAGATATAACATCAACGATGTCAAATTTTATAATAAGATAAAAATAAGCTCCTCATTCTCAAACTCTATAACTATCGATACTACTGCGAACTAGAAAATAGAATAGCACACATAAATCCGGACTTATATGTGAGTATTTAGAAATTGTATAGTTGGAAATGTAATTTACACGAAGATGGCCGTGTGGTATCCGGCTGCATAGAATAGACCACCCTCATTTCTTAACGAGGTGTCGTAAAAGGCGACTAAGGCAAGTTGATGTCAGGCAGGCGGCCGGTTGTAAAATACGTAGCCAAATCATATGACAACATGTTTGTAACATGTTGAGCCGACAAGGAGGGCAGGAGGATGATGATGTGATTTACACGACGATCACTAAGAGAATGGGATAGGCTGCTTTTGGGGATGATTACATAAGTTTTTGAAATTTTCATGATGCTTTGGATTTCAATGATTTGGAATATTGAGACCATATATTCAAAATCATTTAAATCCTTTTGAAATTTATTAGTTATTAAACGGATAAATGACGTAAATTGTAAATCAGAAATAAACTGGTGTAAGCAAGATGGCAGAGAGGGGGGCAAGGGGCCGCGGGCCCTACTTACAAAGAGCCGCCAAATCATTCGCAAAACAAAAAAAAACGAAGGGGGTAGTAAAAAGTATTGTGTCCCAGGGGCGAGTAAAGATTGCTACACCTAAGTAAAGGTTGCTACGCTAAGACGTATTGCCATATAAAATAAAAAAATCCGATATATTGAAACAGTGCCACCCTTCAGACCTAACCAATCACTTGATTCTGTAGTAAAAACTGTTGACAACCCTAATAAAATAACAGGAGGCATGTTCGCAGGACAGCAATAACTATGTATTCACGTTATGGTAATATCAATAACACGCAAGTTATAATGTAGAAAAATATTTTCCATACAGACTCACTTGGCTTGAACTCGAGACTCCTTAAAAGTGCAACTTTTAATAAATATATTATTTAATTAGAATCGTAGGGAAATATAATGTGGCCTTTCCTTTTACTTTGCAACCTGCTGATAACCCGACGAGGCACTGGCGACCTAATGGCGGATTAACCATTCTTGCTAACCCAAATACTACAGACAGATTTTTTTTAATTATTATACTTTAAAGGTAGCCAACGATCTGCCATCTATTTTAGCAAAAAGAATGAATCCTGAATCCAAAAACCAGGTTACGTATATCCCAGGAATTGACCAAAGATGTTCTTATGTTTTTTTTTATTGAAGAAATTTTAGGAGTTTTAGTACGAGGAAATTTTAAATATCAACTTAGCAAATCAAATCAAATCTTTACTTTGCACTAAACACGGTATTACAATTAGGTAAATAGGCTTATAAATAAAAGAGCAACATGTTCCGCTAATAAATAGCATGCAAAAGTTACAATTTAAGAGATATTTACAGACTTTTATAAAAAAAAAATTAGCAGACTTTTTATTAGCAGGTAAGTTTTTTTGTACAAAAGGCACCTGTCATTGCTTTCAGCCGGCTGGACTCGAATATATCAGATAAGACTAGTTTTAAAACTGTAAATAAAGCATAATCTTATTTTAAATATTCATATGAAGATGTTGTTACATTGAACTTGATATTACTGGTTAAGGTAACATGTATCTTGTTTTCTTTATCATACAATAAAACTTGATCTTTGTTCTACAAAGATAAATTAAATTAAATTGAGTAAAAAAAGTAAAGATTAAAGAAAATCTTTACTTCAATGAGTACAATAGTTTTGCGATTTTGTCGTGGAATCTATCTTTCGATGATGTTTCGGTTGCGGAGCGAAACGACTGTTGAGTTTGCGATAGTGTACGTGCTTGTTTATTGTGGTAGCGGTGGTGGTTTGTTCATTTATTTTTACGGATCCGGTATGCATATTATTATTATTATATGTATGTATCAGGTATGAAAACGGATAGTCCGCTCTAAATTAAGCATTATATATATTTTATATTTACTGTATAGTGGATTATATCAAAATAATTTTATTATAACTTATGAGTACAATAGTCATAAAGCGATAATATTAGCGAGTTTTTATCCCGATAAAACTACTTTTTATAATGTCAATATAACAAAAATTTATTTACAGAGCATGTAAATATTTTCACGATTGCAACTTGATTAAACTAGTTAGCATAACTATCTTGTATTCAATATATATTCGATCTCTTGAATGCTTTAAGATTGGTTGACGATGTAACTACAGATAAGTACGACCCCGTTTTCTTTTACACAATGTCAAATGGAATCCTTTTTATATCTTTGTAATACATTAGTAATACTATAAGCTCAACATTGTAATGTAAAGTAAGTCTATTTTCGTGAGCCAGAATGATGAATTGCGCCAATAGAGTTATTATACTAGAGTAGGAAAGTCAGCCTAAAATGTGCCATTTATACTAATATTCATAGTTAATAAAGATACCGGCTATACACACGTCTAATTTTATCGGATTAGCCCGACTAGTTTCGAACCCGTCCGGGGCACTTATTCATGAGCTCTTTACACGACGTATATTAACGATCGCAATTTCTACAAAGTAAATACCTTAGCTTTATTCAATCAAAATTTTGCAAGTACTTTTGATCCTTTGAAGACCAGCGAAACTTTAATAAAGCTACCCGCGTTTCGGAAAGTTGCTTTTGACCAAGAAGCACGGGAAAAAACTCGCTGTTCAATCTTTTGGAATCTAATACTAAATTTAAATCTTCACCTGTATGATATGCTTTACGTATTAGCGTATTAGAATACTTAATTTATTAGAATACTTTACTTCATTCAACCCATAACTTTTAGAAAAAAAAAGAATTTATATTTAACTATTTTGCAAAAACTGTTCTATTCCATAACCTGCGGTTACTGTATGGCGATTCTCCTTCAAGGTTCCGGCCTATTGCACACGATTCACGCGCGAGCAGTAAAGCGCGTAACAACTTGTGATTAAATAAATGCTATTTGTTGAGAATTCGCAAATATTTAAGCTGTAAATTTAACGCATTTTGCGATATGCTAAAATTTAGCTGTGCGTGTGTGTGTGAAAGCTGTTATAGCCCGTGGGACCGCGTGACTCTCTAGAGACGATCATGGGTTCAAACCCCGGGCAGGCACGAACTAGTTTTTCTATGAAAACTATAGTGTCTAATTTATTATTGCAATTTATCACACTCTTCTTGGTGAAGGTAAACATCATAAGGAAACTTGCATATCTCTAGAGATTTCTGGAGATATGTGTAATCTACCAATCCGCATTGGAGCAGCGTGGTAGGTCTTAGCTCCAATCCTTCTCTCCAGAAACGGAGAGAGGAGGCCTTATACCCAGCAGTGGGATTATAACGGGTCGTTACTTTACTTTGCTCCTTTAAAATTTAGAAATAGTAAAAAAACTAAATATGTCGTCGCTGACTATGTGTGTCTTAAAGCGATCGAATCAGAAATCAAGGGATTCGTAGCAGAACGAAACCGATCTCGTCGGGCTGGTGAAGTGGCAGTTAGTGAGCACGTAGATTCATAAATCGGTAGACTTTGGAGTAAACTGTATCTAACCAGAACCAACAGAAGAATAGACTACCTCACATAGGTCGCACAAAGCCGCTGAATATAAGCGAGTCGAGAGGAAACCCCTAGAAAACCTATGTCCATTAGTGGAAAAATTAGAAGATAGAGGGCTACGCCCAATTTAGCCAATTTACAAATTCAATATAAAATTTTAATCCTAGTTATATCTTTTTTTATTTAATATAATAATAAATAATCATGACATTGCTAACGCCCTCCAAACGTTGTTGATTCAATAATTTAGTTACCTTGATCCTACAGTGTTATAATTCTTGATGGTGATCTACTTTGTAGGAGGAGGATTCTACGTTGTTAGGAGGGCTGTTGTACTTGCTTTTTGATATTTCCCTTAATTTTTTTTGATGGACAACTGAATAGGAATTTATATAACAATAGACACAAACCTGCCAGTCTACACATGAAATTCTAAAGTAATTTAGCATTGTAGTATTCAGGATTATTTATGTAAGTTGCACGGACCGTTAATTTTCTATATCTAGTGGAAACATTTGTTATATTGTCTATGTTGATTGATGTACTGTCATATCAGGATAGTCCAAAGATTACATTGTACATATTGAAAGTGCGTCTTTAAATCAAGTTATCGACTATATTTGTTCCCACGTAATTGATATGAATCTATTACCGTGATTGATGTTATTCTCATGTTCAAATTAACATTATTAGATGCTACGTCATTGATGTCGTTAGAAAGATTTTAATAAAAAAAGTTATTCCAAGTAGTCATCAGCTTAATGGTTTCTCTTAATAGATTTTAAGACCCACGATTTGGGGTTTTACTTAATAGAATTAAATCAAACGAAATTATCATCTCCAAAATTGTATTCGAACTAATGGCAGAATCATTTCTATTAATTTTTCTTTTTCATAATGTAATTAATAAAGTTGCAATAATACAATCAATAAAGTCTGAAAGTTGCGTCCATTGAAGAAAAGACGAGATGCAAGGATGGTATGGACATGTAATGAAAATCAATGGAAGGATATGTGACTAGAGGGAGGCCAAAAATGAGATGGTTGGATTGTGTGAAGTATGACATTCATACGGCATGCAAAAGCAGTAGCGCCAGAGTTGACGAACGATAGAGGAGAATGTAAGAGAAATCATGTGCCGACCTCACTAAGAATGAGATAACGGTAGGAAAAAGAAGATAATATAATTAATAAATTCCAACTGCATCCAGTCGTGGTGAACGATGGGTGAACTCGCGTGAGCGTGTGGCTTGCAATCAACATCAGACAGGTTTCCATGAGTTCTTTATAAAAATTTATGCGCTCTATTGATATTTACAATGCTCATAGCTTTATCGTGTAAGCCACCACAAGAAAACTTGCGTATTATCTTATCATATTTATATCCACATGAGAGAGAATTTAGACCGTTCATCAATTCAACTGCAAGTGCTCTATTTCGAAGTTTTTAACATTAGTTACCTATTCTATTTATCTAAGAAGGACATGCGAACCAAGTTAAATGATTGTTTTAACTGCGCACGCCTACAGATAACTAGTGTAGAATAAGATGAGTGCGCAGTAGCCGGTCACGATAACTATTATCTAGCAATTGTCCGCGACTAGGTCAAACGACAATAGTTTGATTGGTTAGGGACGAGTGCGGAGTATCGTGTTCCGATTTACATTTCAATTGATATATTATACGAGCTTTTTGGTATCCGCTGAGTAGAATAGACCACCCTCTTTCTTAAGGTGGGGTCGTAAAATACGACTAAGTAAGTTGACGTCAGGCAGGCGGCCGGTCGTAAAATACGTAGCCAAATCATCACCGACCCCACTTAGAGCGGAATAAGGCCAGGAGAATGATGAATGATGATGATTGTACAAGCTGTAGCAGCTACTTCGTTCCCATCAACTAAAACGTTAAACTACCCTCAATTACATTCTAAGTATTTTCCAGCTTTCATAGGTGAAACAGATTTTTTTTCGTATTAAGCTAGTTATATGACATACATTTGTACTAAATTTCATCACTAATTAGCCCAGTCTTGGAAGCGTAGAGATAAATACATGATATACAGACATGTGTTGTGATAACTCAGCAGTGAGACCATGCGACTCATTCGAAAGGGCTAGGAGTTCAAACCCAGGAGTTCAACAGGCAGGCACCAATGAATTTTTCTTTAAAAACTTATGTGTGATTGATATTTGTAATGTACACACACTTCTCAGTGAATGAATCAGTTTTCATATATAGATTAGTTATTTGTTTCTTTAAAAATTAGATTTCACGATAACAGCTCCCAAGATAGTTCTCAATTGATAAATTATTCAGGTTGACATTTATGAAGACGGATTGGATGTTGGAATGAAGCAGTGGAAAATATCGTATAATGCAACAATGTTGGCACATATTTTAGCCTAAAAACTTCGTCAGTGACTGAAATGCATGTCATTTGTAGACAGTTACTATATATCTAAGGTAGTCGTACGATATCACATGCATTCGCTAAAATATTTGGTACATATTCATATATACGACATGTAGTTAGAGACCTTCATACCTCCTTCGCATCAACTAAAGTTTAAAAATTGCCTTCATTTATGTTTCTCGTTTCTCTTATTGCCGAAGGAAAAACGGGATTTCGGGCCTGTTAACTTCAAACTTACTGAATCTCATAATTAATGTTGAGAGACCGGCTATACTAACGTCTTATTTTATCGGATCAGCCCGACTAGTTTGAAACTACGCCCATACGGGGCTCTTGTTCACGGGGCTGCGTAAAGAGCTCATTTTTTTTTAACTGACTATGTGCTGTTAGCCCTAACGGCTTTAACAGCGTCACCGGGCGGGACGGGCGAGCGCAGAAGCACTGAAATGCAGGGAGTAGAGCGCAGAAGCTCTACTAAAGTCAGGAACATCGTCCTAAGGGTGCCTCCTGTGAGGCCGGACCACGGCTTAAGGCGTGATGCGTGGCTGATGGTATGACTAAGATTAGTCATTACGACGTCGGAAGGGTAGCGAGAAGCCACGGCCGACCGACGTCAAAAAACTGGGGTAAAGAGCTCATGAATAAGAGCCCCGTAAGGACTTGAAACTAGTTGGTAGAATACCACTCACCCAATTTTTGCCCAATTTCCACCATAAACAAACAAAATACTCCCAATATCATTGACTTCGACATATATAAAATAGCTAAAGGCCTTCTACACGGGCGGGATCAACCGCCCGACCATCCTGAAGAAATCGGTTGACCCGAATGGCTGCGTTCGTTGTCGGTCCCACCGCTGTCCACCCGACGAGAGCGCATGTCAATTTATTGTGATGGTTTTGCAAAATGAATGCCGCCACGAGAGCTTAATACATATTCTTTTTTTCCTTTGTTTTCCTCCTGTTTTATTACGCTTGAGTGATAAGCGTAAAAAAGTTATTGCCAAACTGACTTTTGGTTTTTTTTTAAAGGGAGGCATTTACGCCTAGAATGTCGGAGAAAACTGAAAAGTTGGTTCAAACATCCGACCGTGTAGAACGAATAAAAAATCGGTTGACCCAACCAAGGACCCGATGCCCGGGGGGTTGATCTCGACTGTGTAGAAGTCATTTTACTTTTTACTACCAACTCATAACACAAACCCATAGAGTTGTACTTGAAACGACAGCAAGTAAACAACAAACGTCGAATAATTTTATAAATTTCAAGGGCACTTATAAAAATATCGTGTCTGAATATCGTTTGATACTTAAGTAGTTGTTTTTGTACGGATTCGAGTCATGATTAATTTGTTTGTGCAAATTTAACGCCACTTATGGTGGTCATTACGGTGACATTGGTGCTCAATTATTATTCGATTACATAAGCTCTACCTTGTAAGAAGAATTACAGCAGTTTTGCTCAGTACTTACTCTGTGTTAATATTGATGATTGAGGGAAACTAAAACTAAACTTTTTATAAGAAAAATAATATAAACTGATTAAATATGTAATTACATTACGTAAATGGTCAACCGCAAACCACAGTTTACAAAGGAGTCATTAGATTACAAAATAGCTAGGATATTGTTGGCGTTGAATATATATTTTTTCAATTATATTAAGCTATTGAGTCCTCTGTCAATAAATTATAGAATTTAACTTTTTTTCAATTAACGGACTACTACTACTGTACATAAGTTGTTGTAGTTGTATTAATCTATAACTATACTTGTACTACTCTATTACTTTAAATAAGAATGTAACGTGGTAATAAAGAACAGTTCATATCCAGCACTCAAGTGTTTCAATACCTCCTCACATCACATAGCGACCCTGCCTCAATCCAAGTCTCAAGATTTTCTGCCGCAAGTGTCAAGCGGTTGCCATTCTAATATCTTAGGATCCTAACGGACTTCTTTCGATTGGCGCTTACCTCTCGTTTGAAGACGATTGAATGTAAGATAAAAAAAAAAATCACCGAAATGTTTGGATGCGCATTTCCATGGACTGCAGGACTTAGGACTGCATTAAACTGGATCATTTTTGTTTTATGTTCGTTATTGTCAGGAAAACGTTTGTATGAATAAGAAATCATCGCCTATAATCTACATATCCATTTTAGTCTTTTTCAACTAGGTGCCATCGCGGATGGTTCCGTAGGGCGGAGGTATTGTAAGATAAAACTCTGTATCCCTAACGTTGACACCGTGTGCCTCACTCCAGGGTCACGGATTCAAGCCCCAACGAGTTTTTCTGTTAAAGCTTATTTAAATAGTTGATATTTGACATTTATCACACGCTTTTCGACGAAGGAAAACATCGTGAGGAAACCTACATAATTCTGGATAATTGTTTGAGATATGTGTCGCAATCCACATTTGAGGAGTGTGGTCTGTCTAAGCTCCATCCATATTTACAAAAAGAGAGGACTCCACTGAGCAGCAGTGGGATAGTAACAGTCTGTTACTTCCTTTTTAACGCGGATTGCAGACCAAAAGCTAAGCTAAGTTAGTTCAGTTTAGCTCACATAGCGAACACAGTTTTTTATACTTGTGTGCAAGCTGCAAACTATGCAAACTAAGCTATATGAGCTAAGTTAAATATGCGAAGCTAAGTTAGTTGTGTATTTCGATGCGCAGCTATAAGAGCTAAGCTAAGCCCCTCCCGCTTACCCCGCACTTTCTTCGTCCGCCGAATTGAACATCATTCATCAATCATTCGGCAACAGCTTAAAATGTTCGTCTTTAAGACATCAAGGTATGAAAAAGCAAAACAATTTCTTTACGTCATCAACTGAGTCGCGATAAGAGTTCATGGTAGGACTGCTGGACATATTTTTTGTGTATTCTAGCGTATTTAGCTTCGGACTAGCTTAGCTTTTGGTCTGCAACCCGCATAAAATTGGTAAACGTGACACTTTAAAAGTAACAGTGGCATTCCAGTTTCCAGCAGAGGAATCGATATCCGTCGCTGTCCACTGGCAGAATGCCAACAGTAGTGATCTTATTGTTGGCTTGACTTGGCAATAAGCCAGTTCTTGCATCGGCGTAACTCATATTTTGAAATTCACATACTTTCTTTTTTACTTCCTATTTACAATATTACTTATTTGAATGAGTTGAAACGGTTTATAAAATCTTTACGATATTTTAGAAATGAGCGTATTATTGAATCCGTTTAATATATGAATATTATGTATTATTTGCTCCTCCTGCATGTTATAAGAGTAAATATGTGATAAACCACTTTGTTATTCTTTTTGAGCATCTATGTCACCGGTCATCAAGTCACTAATCATTCAATCCGTCAGTCAACCAATGACGCGCCAGAACTCAACTCAACGGCTCCATTCATCCAAAAACCATCCCCAAAGAAACACTTCCAAGCAACTTTGCAAACCTTTTGTAATTTTTACGCCAATAAATATATACGCTTATAAACATTTGGTCCATCGAGCCGGATCTACATAAACGAATCAGTAAACCTGGGAATCATAAAAGCGCTAAGGAATATTTTCATATTTTTTTGTTATAGTTAGATATTTTTATTTGCACTTGTATGTGACAGGATGAATTCTTTTTTATTAATTGAATACTAATACTTTACAATGTTAAGATTACGTATTAAGTTGGGGAACGGAAATACCCAAAAATGGCTCGGCATTTCGGAAAATTGAATTGTTTGGATTCCGTAAAATTTGTTCCGTGTATATAACTGTTTGAAGAAAAGATAATTTAAATAGAAAAGTAATTCATGTGAATAATTATTGGATATCCCAATAAAGTAATATTTAAACTTATATATTGTATATATGAACGACGCAAAAGGAGAATTTCATTGGACACCTTTATAGTGCTCATAAGAAGCAAGGTCGCTCAACGATTCGTATGCATTCGTGATAAGTCTATTATCACATTATTGTCTTTAATTATGAAGTTCTTATTACTTCTTGTTCTTATGAAACGTGAGTAAAAATTTTTCGCGTCACGACGAGTGGATAATTCAACATTTTAATTTACAATTTTATCTCGAGATGAACATAGCATGTGCATGGTTGATTAAAAACAAATTAATATTATATGGCTTCAAAGAATTAGGGCACTCAGCATGAAAAGGGTATCACAGTACATCCTATCCTACTAATATTATAAATGCAAAAGTTTGTGAGTATGGATGGATGTTTGTTACTCTTTCACATAAAAACTATTGGACGGATTTGGATAAAGCTTTACAGTTATATAGTTTATACATTGTATAACATATAGCTACAAATTGTAATAATTTTATGTAATATAACGATACATGTCAATAAAAAACATTGTTGAAACAGTAATAACGGTATAATCTTTTGGCTGGCCCGTTGGCGTAGTGGGTAGTGACCCTGCCTTCAGCTCCGCGGGTGGCGGATTCGATTCCCGCCAAGAGTCAAAATTTTCTATAAACAATACTACTACTATGTATTTAAAATTATATATGTAGTATATCTACCAGTTGTCCGTCAACCATAACACAAGTATTAAGTTATTTACTTTGGGGTCGGACGACCGTGTGCGTTAGTTAGTGTCCCAAATATATTTATTTAAATTTTATTTATCATTATGAGTTAAAAGTGGAAACGCCGCTAATCAGCATGCTGTGCGCGTTTATTTGATTTGTCTGGGATAACAGAAAATTAATATAAGAATTATTTCTTAACGATTACGATTACGATTTTGTCGTGGAGCCTATTCTCCTGATGATGATTCGGTTTCGGGGCGAAACGATTTTGGTGGTTGTTGTGTGTATTGCTTGTGTACATTGTTACTGGTGGAGGCGTCTTGGGATGCATGTGGTGACTTGTCCTGCATGTGTAAGGTACGTGAATTTTGCCTGCTTCATACTTTAGCTTTGCATGCATTCGGTTAACCCGTGCGGAGTATAGCAAAGTAGTTATGTTAAAGTTTCTGTAATTATGGCTTAACTTTGAAAATATTTTTTTTGTTGTAGCTCTCGGAAGATGGGACTCGAAAACCAACAGATCAACGAAAGAAGCAAAAAAAGAAAGTTCGTAAATAAAATCAAGAATAATCATCAGGAGTTGGGGATATTTTATTTTATTGTCGTTGTTATTTAGACATTATACAGTTAAAGGGATCAAAGTGCATTTACAAAGGAAGGACTACGATACTATTCCTCCGCCTATTCGAGATCCATGTTCTTAAATTATACTTAGGCAAAAAGAATGTAAAATATTTACTATAAACAAACAAATAGAATGTTAAAACTTTACGGTTTTCTTCTAGTTATCTATTTCTTCAGTTAATAATAATTATTATTATGTGAACAATTTGATTTCAATTTGTAATGCTTCTATAATATTTTAAATAAAATGTATAATGTTATTTACTATTTTTATTTTATGTGCATCCGAAATGATGATGATACCATGTCAACTGTGAACCGGCAATATGTGCTATCTAAATTTTAAGCCAAATCACTTTCTCACAGCATTCGGTACTACTGCCCATCATTTACCGTATCAATGTATTTTCTACTAGAAAATGTGTAAATAAATAAACGTATTTAAAGTACAACTGTTTTTTATTACATAAAAATTATTGCGAATGTATTATTAATCACGTTATTTATTCTTCCTGAATAGTTTACAAAAATAAGATAGGCCAATTTGCCAGTTCGTAGTCGATACCGCACTATCGCACATTGTCGCGGGTCACAGCTGATGATCAGCGCCGATTTTTAAGTTGAAATCCCATTTAATATGGTTTTAGGGCAGGTATGTCGTTTTAGTGTATAAGGATCGATTTGTAACACCATATTTGAACAAATTACTCACCTTAGCTGAGCGCAGTAAAGCTGGTGCGGAATGGCAGTTAGGACGCCGGCGCCGTCTCCTGTGTCGTTGTCGCACGCGCACGCACCTCGATGCTCCATGCGTTTTGCGAGAGTTTCAGCATCACGAACGATCTAAAGAAGAGATATAGATATTCAATATTAACGCCTTCATCTTTCCGAGATCAATTCTTTTTCACACAACTTTATTGAATTAGTTCAGAAACTATTATCTTGCAACTATAGGCTATCTGTTTAACGGAGTCCTCGTCTTAGGGGTAGGACAGGAACGGGGATTGAGGGAGGTGCGGGTAACCCTCTCGTATATAACGATACGAGCGCTCGCCTTCCGCACCTACTTCAGTTCCCGTTCTCGTCATATCTCCGCACCCTTGTACCTTGCGGGCGAAGACTCAATTAAACGGTTAGCCTAAAATAGACAGAGAGAGCCGCCATACGTTGCCGTCTGTTTCCAAAATCCCTTCTCTGGTCATACAGCGTAAGTTCAAATTTTGTTTTACTATTCTTATATGTTAGCCCGATACATAAGCTATAATTGTATCAAATTTAATTGATCTTACTCTAGCTGCTTTATCATAAAATACGAGACAGATGCGCAGACGTTCGCATTTATAATATTAGTCTAGGATCAAAATTTAAGTACGGTCTATTCATAGTATATTCCAAGTATACATTCTCAGAAGTTTCTTAAATATGTATGCCTGACAACTCATATATCGCCTGCTCACTGGTGATATGTTGGGTGTTGCTAATTCTATGTAATAAAGAACAGACAGGTAACTGGAAATGGTGGCGCAAGTGCAGATGTCATGTTCAAATCGGATATCATCGATATATTCATGGCTTTCTAATGTAGATCCGAAATGAAGGAACTTAAATCTATTTTATATTCATTAAGATTCATCAAAAATTTCTCAACTCCTCTTTTATCGATATGGACTAACAAAATAGTGACTTAAGATAACCTATTTACTGCTAGATTTTAGTCCTAGGTCAACGAATGCGTTGATGACTAAAATCAAACCAGACCTACCAAACCAACAATAAGACTAGATCAACCAGACTCTCATTAGTCTTGTTTATCAATCTTCCTTTCTTTTCCGATTTTAAAGTATACTGTAAGTCCTAACGGCTTGACAGCGTCACAGTATGGTGGTCGACCAAATAAACATCGTCGAGGATGTGAAACGCGGAGAGTAGAGTGTAGAAAGGCTTATGACGTCGGCCCTGCTGTAATTTTTAACGGCTTCACAGGGTGGTATGGGCGAGCGCAAAAATATTTTCGAAGATGTGAAATTCCGTGAGTAGAGCGTAGTATAGCCTATGACGTCAGCCAAAAAAAAAGGCTACTAAGAACTGGACCACTTTATACGGTGACGTATAGCGAGAGAGGGCTGATATTATTATTAGTTATCATTCGTCGGGAGTGAGGAGAGAAGCCACATTCGATCTAGACCTGATGATCTAGGGTAAGATTAAAACACATTAACCTGATTAATATAATGCCTTAATGCATTAGTGTAAATATGAAACAAAATGTAAGCATATGTTGTGTAGTTTTATAATTAGATGGATGGTAGAGTCACGAGGTCTTTTATTGAGAGGTATGAATGTGGATGAATATGTGACTAGAGGGAGGCCGAAAAAAAGACGGGTGGATTATATGAAGTATGACATGCATATAAAAAATTTAGAGTCAAAGTTGACGAGTGACAGTAGAGAAAGGAAGAGATAAACATGTTGTGCCGCCCTCACTTAGGGAGGGAAAAGGGCAGAACAATTATGAATATACATAGCACATTATTGGGGATACTTTTAAATCAAAGTCTTGATCACAGTCTCTAGTACCAACAGTCATTAATAAAATACAGTCATAAAATCTTCAACTATTTTCCTAGAAGTTGCTTTGTATTTGTCAGAATTTAATACCTATTAACTAACGTGTCTGCTAACTACTTGCTTTTCCTTATATATCTCCTTGTCACTGCGTATTTTTCCGTTCCTGCAGTTTATATTTATTTTTAAAACTTAAGTTTATAAACGTAGACCTATTTGAATTCATTTTCCTTCCTGCTTTATTTGTGATACCTACTAAAACTGATGTCGTAAAAAGTTCAAAGCTCAGCCTTAAAAGGTTGACCCTATACTGACAAGAGGGACAGTCTTAAAAAAACCTTCCAATACAAATTCTGTTTTTATGTATTACTTAATATTAAGGTTGATAGAAGCTGTGATAGATAGCCCAGCGTTGGCAACCAGCATCTCTTTCAAAAGGGTCACGAGTTTAAAGCAATGACTTTTTGTTAAACTTGTGTCTAATTGATAATTTATCACACACTTTTCTGTAAAGAAAAACATCAAACATAAACAACAAATGTCCAGCAGTGGTATTGTCGACGCACTTGAAATGTGCGAATGATACGAATACCTTGGAAAGCGTTTCCGATTTCGAAAATCAAAGCAAGATTATCTGCGACGGTGCAGATGAAAATCCTCAAATACTTTTGCCATATCGTATGCAACGAACGTTCTGTAGAGAGACTCGTTGTTTAAGGGCAAGTTGAAGGCAAGCGGTCACGCAATCTATGACGCGTTGGACGGCCGCGACAGATAGAGGCGCATTAGAAAAGCTACAATAAAGGAACAAAAACATTATCAAGCACGACCACTCTGTCAAAAGTGAACGACTAAGGAAGAAGATGATCTTTGAAAATCACCATCAGAAGGCAATTTTAGCACCATACGGGTTGATTGGAAGGAATTTTGTGCGACCAATATGCGGTAAAATAACATATTAGTACCCGGCAGAGCTGTGATCGCCCAGCAGTGAGACCGTGCTACTCTTTCGAGGGAAACACGAGTTTAAACCCGGGTAGGCACCAATGAGTTTTTCTATAAAACTCATGTGTCTAATTGATAATTGCAATTAATCACACGCTTTTCGGCGAAGGAAATCATCGTGAGGAAACCTGTATTTTTCTAGAGAATTCTGGAGATATGTGTAACCTACCAATCCGCATTGGAGCAGCGTGGTAGGTCTTAGCTCCAACTCTTAAGGAGGCCTATTACCAGCAGTGAGATTGTCACAGGCCGCTACTTTACTTTTACCCGGCATTAAATAATGCACATCGATGTTTAGAACGAAAAAGTCGCCCAGTTCGGTTTCGTAGAGCGCTGTCACTGTCACTCAGTTTGTACGTGACGTTTCGCACGGGTTCGTCAGTCTGTGCGACAGAGACATTGCTTTATGAAGCAGAGTCTAGCCGATTTCCTCTCTCTAAGCTCAATGTGCATTATTTATTGCCTGGTACTATACAATGCGGTAATTGGAAAGCAATTTAGACATCTTCTTCAAATGATTTATAGAAGCAGGCGTTACTTTGCGGAATTTCATATTACAAGCAATATAACAGAACTAACTACTTTGCTATAATCCGCACGGGTTAAGTGAATGCATGCAAAGCCAATGTGTATGAAGCAGGCAAAATCTACGCACCTTATACATGCAGGACCAGCCACCACATGCACCCCAAGGCGCAATTCACCAGCAACAACGCACACAAAAGCAGCACACACACCCACCACCACAATCTCGACGATCGTTTCGCCCCGAAACCGAAGCATCATCAGGAGGATAGGCTCCACGACAAAAATCGTACTGCATCGTGGCAGTACGATTTTTGAGTACGAAACGATCGTCGAGATTGTGGTGGTGGGTGTGTGTGCTGCTTTTATGTGCGTTGTTGCTGGTGAATTGCGCCTTGGGGTGCATGTGGTGGCTGGTCCTGCATGTATAAGGTGCGTAGATTTTGCCTGCTTCATACACATTGGCTTTGCATGCATTCACTTAACCCGTGCGGATTATAGCAAAGTAGTTAGTTCTGTTATATTGCTTGTTATATTACATCTTCTTCAGCCGATGGACGTCCACTGCTGGACATAGGCCTCTTCATGGGATCGCCACACCACACGATCTTGCGCTGCCTGGATCCAGTGGCTCCCTGCGACCTTTTTGAGGTCGTCTGTCCACCCCCTACGAGGTGGACAGACGGACAGAATTTAGACATACACAGTATTAATCATTATCAACATTCATATATTACTTACCATTAGTATTTCGTCCGTGACATTATTACACTAACACCGTATTTAAATTAATATCTTGAGGAGTTATCGCTGAATAAAAAGTAGGTAGCTCTAAAATAAATTGATGTTGAGGCTTCACACACTATTATAAGATGAAATTGTATTACATTTGTTAATTTTTTTCTAAATAAAATAATTAACGCGGTCTAATTCTATAATCATCATGATTATCTTACCCTTATCCCACTCTAAATGGAATCGGCACAATATATATTTATCTTCTATTATCCTGTATGTTTTAAATTTTAATAATTTTTGGCGTTGAGGAGATGACACATGATATAAATTAACCTAACGAGTGATAAGTAAAATAATCTGATCACTTATTACTTGTAATTAGGTAAAGTAAAGTGTAAATTACAGTAAAATCTGCCACGAGTTATATACATTTATAATGCTTTGAGAGCATTCTTCTCATCGTGCACTCAGATTTATCAATGTCGTCGTAGTTTAAAGAAACAGTAAGATAATCTCTTCTCACTAGAAAAGACGATTAATGAGCCAGTTATAACAAGAGTACTTTATTAGACGTATCTTTTATACTATACTAGGTGCCTGGCCGCTCGTTTCTGTGGCTCAATCTGATTTCGATTTCCTCTCGAAGCAGTACACAATTAAAAAAATGGTCCGATCGCCACCAAACTTTACAATATCATCCGCTGGCTCATTCTAAAGATTATCTGAAAATTTCATTAAAATCGGTCCAGACGTTCGTGTCTGAAAATTATATACAGACATTCATCTTTATTTATAAGATAAAGTATACATTTCTTTAATCACATAAAGCAGTATAAAAAAAATTGGTGGAGACAATAATGGCCGTATTTCTTTTATTAAGTCGATAATTTCAAGTTATTTGTGACAAAAAGAGGTTTGCAACTTTAGCTACAATCTCCCCTTACCAGTAAAGGTAGTATTAAATTTTTACTTGTAAATACTTACTTTATGGGAACGTTTCCCGTCGATAGCAACTATAAAACCAACACCGCAGGCCTCGTGCTCGTTCTGAGGGTCGTACAAGCCTTGCTTGGGCGGCCCTTCCCACTCCATACCTGAGACAAGAGAGAAAATGGTGAATTTGAGTGATTAAATTATATTAACAAATATATACGAGTTTTCTTTCATCTCATTATTCATTATGACACACTTAAGTATAATGACTAGTATAATAATAGAAATTGAACCAATAGGAGTTAACACATAACAGAAAATATTTATCAGAAAATCAGAGTTGTGGCTTCGGCCGTCGTAAGAGACGACTAAGGTATGTGCCGTGTGGTATCCGGTTGCATAGAATAGACCACCCTCATTTCTTACTGAGGTGTCGTAAGAGGCGACTGAGGTATGTGCCGTGTGGTATCCGTCTGCATAGAATAGACCACCCTCATTTCTTACCGAGGTGTCGTAAAAGGCGACTAAGGTAAGTTGACGTCAGGCAGGCGGCCGGTCGTAAAATACGTAACCAAATCATGTGACAACATGTTTGTAACATGTTGTGCCGACCCCACTCTGAGTGGGATAAGGGCAAGATAATGATGATAATGAGAAAAGATTTATCAGAAAATCACAGTTGTGGCTTGGGCCGTCTCGCGCGTTTGGCCTCGCCAGTTGATTGGCAGATCTCTTCTGAGGGGGTAGCCCGAAGCCTCAGCGTTAGCATTACCTTTATTTTAACACCAAGCTTATGTAGTTATAAATAAATAAATAAATATATGGGCTGAAATTGTATATACTGGTCCAGTTTAGATTTATTTATTTATTTATTTATACTTTTTGCACTATAAAGAGATACATTGGTCATAGAAAACTTATAATAACAAACATGCAAAGGTGGTCTTATCGCTAAAGCGATCTCTCACAGACAACCTATGATCAGATGTCAATGCATGCTCATGATAAGCATGACCTTATGCTGCTGCCAGGATTAGTTCCACATGAAGGAACTGCTCAACGGTTATAACATGAGATTTAGTTAAAAGCTTTTTAAATTTAACTTGTTTATAGTCAGGAAACCTGTTATAGGTACTATATTGACCCTTTAATAGCACAGATTATATTATCAGAAGGATATATAAACATAAGAGTAAAATGTCAATAGATAAACCAGGAACTCAAAATATTATATTGGTTGAAAACTAACAAAAATTATTACTTAAATCCTGAATGAAAACCATCTAAATCAGTACAGCTTTGTCCGAGTTAAACCTGATTATTAAGACATAGTAGCAATAATAGCTTAAAAATATATATATGTGCAAGACAATTTTCTTAAAATACTGGAAAGTTCTTTATTTAGTTATTTTAATAGTGGCCATTGGATAAAAAAAATAAAAAACCTTCAAAATATTTTATTAAAGACATAAAATTTAAAAAAAAGAACAACCATTATGATGAAATTATAAATAACACAAGTTGTAAAACCCAATTACCCACAATTGTGATTGGCCTACTTTTTGTCAGCAGTAACTATTTCACCATAGCCAATAGTTATTTTATATCAGTATAAAATTAATGTGAACTAATAACAAAATAAATTATATATATTTATGCTTACTTAAGCATGGTTGAAAAGAACTTGAGCATTACTATATTAACAAACAACTTTTAAACATGGAAAGAGGTTAAAATCTTTTTTTTATACAAAAAGTATTGCTAAGATTTCAGACCTTTAAAAGTAGGTACTAAAAGTTCTTATGGGAACATTATAATAGCCTTTGAGAATAGGTTAAAGTATTGATTAATTTATTCATTAAGATATAAGCTGCACAAATTTATTCTGGCTTACTTACAAATATTAAAACTAAGGATATATTTTTTAAAGAAAGCTTACCTGATAAAAGGCTAAATTTTTTTATATTAAATAAGTATTCCAAAGTTATAAAATTGCAACTTCTTTTTATATATAAATAGTTAATAGGCTAAGAATGGAGATGAAAATTGCAAAAGGAAATACTTTTCTTGAGTAATAGATATTATTCCCATAATTACATTACAATTATTGTGTTTATTCGTTCAAAACTGCGCAATACTAACAATATGATACGTAAGAGTTGGCGCAGAAAGATTTGCTCTCTACATAATATATGAAGGTATATTATAAATTCTTTAAGTACTTTAATTTTAAATAAAGTTGCATATAATTCATTCATAGTATTTTGATTGTTTACAGTGTTCACCACGTATGCAAATACACGTGGACACGGTGTACTCAATTAGTTGGAAATATATTTGTCTACACCGAACTCCTTACCTCAAAGTGGGTTCGATTGAAGAACGAAAGCGTGCTCGGTTATTACACAAAGTAATGTTCGCAATATTTTAGACAGAAGCAGTAATTCAGTGAAAACACAATAGTTTTAGTTATGATTAACAAATCTGGGACACTTGAAACGCCGGCAATTTGTAGTGACCCTTTGCAGTCGACTACACGAGCCGGTGATACCCGATTGACTGATCCGAAGTTCGAATGAGTCAACGAGAACGACATTAAATTTACCGTCAGTGAGTGAAATGGTAAAAAAACGTCAGATCGCGGCTTGTGATTGGTGTAACTGTAAATTGAGTGTTGCCATAATATAAAACAACTTATTACCTAGAACTAAGCTTTGGTATGATTTCGATTTGAGAATTATCTTCGCACCATGATATGATCAAAGGTGACCACGGTGATCGTGCTATGGCGATTGCTATTGTGTACACAAACAAATATAGGCCTTATATGCATATGCAATGTATAGGATATAAGGACTACATTTGTATGTATAAGCAGTCATTTAGTCCAGTAACCGCTGAATCGCCAAAATCGTAAATAGCAAATAGCAAAAAATGCTATCGGTATATGCTATAAAATACAATTACAAACAAAGGTAATTCTTAAATCATATTCAGTACGGTCTTTATATCTAGGCTATACTTTCAGTTAGAATAGCGTTACAATAGAAACGAAGAAAATAGTTTTTTATGGTACATAAATAAAAAAACATTAAATAAAACATTCGTTTAATTTGTAAATAAATTGGCATATGCTTTTATGTATGGTAACACTAAAAGTTATCATTCCATTCGCATCTTTTTCATTCAATAGAAATCATCATTCAGTGCAAACTGACCAATCCGTATCAGTAAAATATTTTAGCGGCAAAGAGTTGAACGTTTGTAATGTGCATGTTTTCAATAAGATTTCCGAAACTTATATTTACTTAAACATTACGTAAACTGCAGTTTTTCGATAGACAATCTTACAAAAATTGAATTAGTTTACATATCAATATTATGTTATGAGTGGCGACTGTGTTTCACCATATTTTTATTTTATAATCTAGGATATATCTGAAATATTTTGAATAAGAAAACTTATTTATTAGTGTTCAAAAATGAGTTTAAGCTGTTTAAGAAGTGTAGTGAGGTGTGATTTGGTGAAAGTGAATGCGTCGAGTGCATCGTTTGCGAAATATTTAGGATCTTGTCGTTTATTGAGTACAAGTAGACCGCTTCGTGCAGTTGCACAACAAAACACTAAGCCTGACTGGAATCGGGCAGTTAGCGAAGCGGAGAAGATAGTTGGATATCCAACATCATTTCTCAGCCTCCGTTGGGTTTTGAGCGATGAAATAGCCAACGTCGCGTTGCATTTGAGGAAACTGGTTGGAAGTAATCATCCGTTGTTGAAAACGGCAAAGTTAGTTGTCGTCATATCTTCTTTTTTAAACTTAAGTTATTTTTTGTGTCACTTTTTAGCAACTTTGTTGTATGAAACTCTAGATCCATTTGAGGAAACTTGTCGCCAATAACCATCCGTTGTTCAAAAATTCCTTAGTTAGTTGTCGTCATAACTACTTCTTTAAACCTAAGTTATTTTTATGTGTAATATAAAACCCTAACTAATAACTAAAATGTATATAGTAACTTAATATTCATGTTTATTAATGCTAAAGTCTGTCTGTATATTTGTTACGCTTTCACGGCTAACCCGCTGGATCGATATTGATGATATTTGGCACAATTTATGCTTATAAACTGGAGTATAATATAGGATCCGAAAAAACAGGATCGAAAAATTTCGTTTTTCTTTCGGGAAAAGGAAAACAAATTAAATTATTGAGAATACACACTTGTGCCTTCCCGAGATTGGAAACCGTAATCGTCTGGTAGGGATAACTCGTCGTCACAATTCCCTATAATAGCTCTTATAACTTTGTTATAAATAAGATGTATAAATATATGGGACAATTACACACACGATCGTCCAAAGAAGGTACCCTGCTTAATACTTGTGTTATGGATAATAGACAACTGGTAAATATACATATATAGTTTTAAATAATTAACTAAATAAACTCAGACTTGAGAACCCACAAATTGTTTTTAGAAATTGTTGGCTCACGGTGGAAATCGAACCCGTGACTAGTATTGAAGGCAGGGTCACTTCGCGTACGGACAATATATAATAATCTATAGTAATATTATAAAGAGGAAAGATTTGTACGTTTGTATGTATGTATGTTTGTAATGTTTTCACGTAAAGACTACTACACCATAGGTAATGATTTATTGTAGCGACCATTATAACAGGTTCTGCAATTCGTGAGTTTGCTCTTTTTCCTAGGATATCAATGATATTCACGAATATAGCTATACGTTTTAAAAGAATTCAATTTCCAGTTAAAACTACCTTCAACTTAATAAGTCCGAGGGCCAAAATAATGATTTACAAAAATAAATCTGTAGTATGACTTACATAGACTTTTCAATACCACGAGATCGGTATGTACGCAGGTGAAACCGCGGGGCATTGCTAGTGGTAAATAAAGTAGCTGTAGAATGTTTAGCAATTAAGCAATGACTGCGTCGGTGTTGCATAATAGCTCGTGAATTAGCATTCGTTTTTTCATTTCATTGGTCTTCCAAATTACCGACATAGGTCAATGAGTCGTGAAACTATACTGGCGGCGGATACGCGTAGTTTAAAGAACTTAAGGTTTTGGGGTTTCGCAATATGTAGAAGTTGTAACTTTGCACCAGAAATCGAGTACTTGATTGACTCCGTTAAGTAATACCATATAAAATATAATGTTTTCATATACCTAAAAATCATAAAATTCGTACACACACACACACTCGGCACTAACGCAACATACGCGTGCGCGCATCCACACACTCGCGTGTGCGCACGCATTAAATATAAATATAAAGTATGTATTTTAATTAAAAATACTTTGTGTAATATCTTAGTGTATGAAAAGAGGGATCTGCTAAATCAAACATTATAATTCAGGCTCAAATGGAGATCTCAATCATAACAATTTTCAAGATTGTACTATGCATGTTAAAGAAATAAAACATTTATTATTATTTTTTAAAAGTAATTATAGACGACCGTAAGGTAAAGATAGAAGATTTTAGCAACTTAATGTGGAGCTATTTTATTAAATTTACATAGGTGTCAAGGTTTTAGTGTTTCGCAATATGTAGGAGTTGTAACCTTGCACCAGAATCAAGGACTCGATTAACCCCATTAATGATAGACAATGGTAAGGTAAAGATAGACAATCTTAACAACTTAATGTGAAACTATTTTATTTCATGTATCTAGGTGTCAAAAGCTGTTATATTCAAACGGTGTCACTATGTGACTTTTTCCAGATCGCGGGTTCATACACCACGTAGGCATTGAGCTCCATTAAAATTTATTTATTTATTTATTTATTTATTCTTTATGCATACAGAAGAATAAAAAAATACATATATATTATATGTACAAGAAATGATTTATAATATCGTGCAAGGGCAGTCTTATCGCCTCCAGCGATCTCTTACAGTATTTATGTTCTCGAAGTCCACCTGAAATCGCGGACAGCACCGAGTAACTTAAAAATCGTTGCATGATACATATATCAAATCAAATCAAAACAATATTTATTCAAGTAAGCTCTTTACAAGCACTTTTCGTCAAGGATAAATATGATTAATGAAACTACAACTGATTCGGAATGTTGCTCTTACCGAGAAGAACCAGCAAGAAACTCGGCGGTCAATCTTTGAAACATTCAAATTTACATTGCAGTCTTGTTTGAAGTTGAAAGGATTTTCAAATCCAAGCATTTTTATCGTTCAAATAATCTTCAATTGTGTAATATGCTTTACGTATAAGCATATTTCGTACACTTATTTTAAACTTTCCGGCAGATAAGTCTAATATGGATTGCGGAATTTTTCTGTAGAAATATTGTGGAATTTTATTATATCGTAGAATCAATACAAGAAACCTATTTTAATATATACTCGTCGTACTCGCGACTTTATACGCGTCAACTTTAGTTTTAAAATACCATTAATTATGTATTTCATAGTAAGTAAAGTAGCGGCCTGTTAGAATCTCACTGCTGGGAATATGCCTCCTCTTTCCGTTTCTGGAGAGAAGGGTTGGAGCTAAGACCTACCATTCTGCTTCAATGCGGATTGCTAGGTTACACATACCTCCAGAATTCTCTAGAGATATGTAGGTTTCCTCACGCTGTTTTCCTTCACCGAAAAGCGTGTGATAAATTGCAATTATCAATTAGACACATGAGTTTTAATAGAAAAACTCATTGGTGCCTGCCCGGGTTTGAACTCGTGTTCCCCTCGAAAGAGTCGCACGGTCTCACCGCTGGACTATCACAGCTAGTATTTCATAGTAAAAGCAGAAAATATTTGTTTATTATTATTTATGTACTATGAAAAACGTTAGAAAAAGATTATTAATATAATAAAAAGTGTACAAAGGTCAATCGTTTGACAGAGATCTCTGCCAACTAACCTACGAAGTGAGTAAATTTATAGTAATGCAGTTTTGGTAAATATTTTATGCTAGAGTATTTAGTTATAAGCTTTTATCGCGTTAAACATCGTCAATATCGCTATAGCGCATTAGTTGTCATAGAGTAGCCTCTGATTAAACCTAACGCTTATGTACTTGATCTTGACACCACACTATGTATCTATTGCTCTACAACAAAATATTAATAACGCACAACAAAGAATCGCACCCTACGAGACAATACTCACAGATATATAAATTACGAATCTTTCAATACTCGAGGCACATAATTTTTCCTCAATACTTATACGTTCAGAAAGAGCAAAACCATATAGCGTTACTAACGCCATCTATCGTTATAAGAAATAACTTCAACAGTAACAAACGGATAGACAAAAATACAGACGGACAGTTACATTAATAATATTAGAATGGATGCAGTAGTAATAAATAAATAAAAATAAATAAATATATGGGACCCTTACACACACGGTCGTCCATCCCCAAAGTAAGTAACTTCAATACTTGTGTTATGGGTGACGGACAACTGGACAACTTAATATACTACATATATAATTTTAAATACATACTTAAATACAGATACACACCCAGGCTCGAAGAACCAACAAATTGACCCGCGGCATTGAAGGCAGGATCGCTACCCACTAAGCCATCGGGCCAGTCAAGTAAACTAATAGTTAACCATTCAATTATTACATGACGATAATTTCTCGCGTAATCTCTGTAATTATTAACCAGTTTGCATTTTGTGTCATGAAACTGAATACACTGATAATAGTGAGTTCTTTATCAAATAACATAATTACAGTTCTCTTTCTATTTTTTAATTATATTTTAATTGATTTTTCTAGTTTTTTTACTTCGTGCTAGAAAGCTCTATCGTTGTGCTTAGAACTGCGTCTTTATTTTGTTAAAAAAAAAGAAAATACTTGTACCCGTGACTACGTTCGCTTAAAAACCTTCAATATGTACTATTTGTTTCTTTCTCATACCAAAGGAAAAACTGGAATTTTTCGCAGGCAATTTTTAGCCCACTATGTTAATAAGAACTTTAGTGGCACTTTTTTTTATTTAAAAAAATGCTATATTTTTAGTAGGAAAATTATCAATGTTCGTTCATATTGTCAACTTTATTGTCAGTCGCAAATACAACTGTTTAACGTAGAAGGCGTATTTTTTATTTAAAAGATTCTCAGCGAAAGTAGTAACAAGATCAACCTTATAACAATCACCAATCAATATAAAAAAAATAATTAATTATTTTGCTATTATTATTTCTATTATGGAACTCCGCAGAGTAACGCCTAATTTTAGATTTTAGATTTGTTTACAGTAATCATCGTACATTATGATTTAATTTTGATCTTAATTTTTATTATTATAATGGCGTAAAATAAATGATGGAGAATTAAACTAAAAGATTTAAGCATGCTGTTCAAACTCCTGTTTCTGTTCCGCAGGAATCTCATATACAATGGTAAGAACAACATGCAGGCATGGGGACTCATCGTGCTCCTGGTGTCGAAGGCAGCAGGCCACAGTCCAGAAATACCCGATATGGAGCAGGACAAAGCGGCTGGCGTACTGCACAGGTATTGGGTTCTATTAGACTTAAACATTTTCGAAAGATTTTATATTAAATTCGACACCCGTGGTCCGATTGTGTTGATATATTTCATATTGGTCCAGTACAGACAATGTATTTTATGAATAATAATGATAATGCCAGGATTGGCTCCAGACGAGGGAAGGTATCCAGCTAAGTAGAATAGACCACCCTCAGTCCTTACCGAGGTGTCATAAAAGGCGAGTAAGGTAAGTTGACCCACCGTGTGGTATCCGGTTGAGGTGAATAGAACACTCTCTTTCTTACCGAGGGGTCGTAAAATACGACTAAGGTAAGTTGATGTCAGGCAGGCGGCCAGTCGTAAAATACGTAGCCAATTCATGTGACAACATGTTCGTAACATGTTGTGCCGACCTCACTTAGAGTGGAATAAGGGCAGGAGGATGATGATAATGGCTCCAAACAAGGGAACTCCTAACGGCAGGGATATTAAATTTTAATAAAAACTTTTTTAACTTGACTTGTTAAATAAATTGTTTTACCCGAGTTATACGCATTCTTCTATTACAAGCAATATAACAGAACTAACTACTTTGCTATAATCCGCACGGGTTAAGTGAATGCATGCAAAGCCAATGTGTATGAAGCAGGCAAAATCTACGCACCTTATACATGCAGGACAAGCCACCACATGCACCCCAAGGCGCAATTCACCAGCAACAACGCACACAAAAGCAGCACACAGACCCACCACCACAATCTCGACGATCGTTTCGCCCCGAAACCGAAGCATCATCAGGAGGATAGGCTCCACGACAAAAATAGTAATGCGCCGCGCTACCCATACAAGCAGTCTTAAATAGTTCAACTCCCACCAATACCCTCCCCTCCGAACACATGTAGCAAAACGGAATTAGATACACACACAGATATACACATTGGCTTTGCATGCATTCACTTAACCCGTGCGGATTATAGCAAAGTAGTTAGTTTTGTTATATTGCTTGTAATATGGAATTCCGCAAAGTAACGCCTGCTTCTATAAATCATTCTTCTATTCTCATATTTTATTTCTTTTATCGATAATTTTATTTTCCTTCCGAAACTGGAAAAAACATAGTTTTTAATCGATTTATGGTGTTTTAACAGTAAGGTTGAAAAGAACATAGTTGCGAAAACAAGTTTTTTATTCAAATGGATTTCTGTACGCAGTCAACGTGCGTTAGCAGAGGTGACAGAAATGATACGAACATCGCATCTGGTGCACAAAGGGCTGGTCAATATGAACGCTCGCCAGGTCGTGTCCAGCGAACCTGATGACATGATGTTTGGGAACAAGATCGCTCTACTCAGTGGCGACTATCTGCTTGCTAATTCTTGTACGGAGCTTGCCAACTTGAGGTAAGAATATCACTATGTCTCTCCTTTTAGTGCTTCCAACTAGTGAAGGTTTGCAGTCGGCATATATCTTCTGTGTCTATCTATCTATATCTGTGTCTACTTGATAATTGCAATTTATCACACGCTTTTCGGTGAAGGAAAACATGGTGAGAAAACCTGCATATCTCTAGAGAATTCTGTAGATATGTGTAACCTACCAATACGCATTGGAGCAGCGTGGTAGAGGTCTTAGCTCCAATCCTTCTCTCCATAAACGGAGAGAGGAGGCCTTAGCCCAGCGGTAGGCATAGTAACAGGCCGTTACTTTACTTTACTTTATATATCTTCCTATTTTTGGGTAGCTCGGAAACGCTCTTAATTCTTAACCATTCCCGGATGTTCCGTACCCAAGATTTCCTTCTACACGTCTTCTCGGCCCACTTTTCCCCTCATTATCAGTTGCAATAGACCAAATCGGTAGTGCCTGAGTATATGATCCAAATATGCATTTTAATGTTGTTTAACGATTGGGAAAAGATTGCGTTTTTGTCCAACTCGCTAAAACTTACTAATAAGTTACTTTTTAGTTACTAAATAGTATAATTACACTAAATAGTATAAAACAGAAACGTACGCTGTGTGTGTCGGTCTGGTTGTGACAAAATCGAATCTACTGACGGATTGTTAAGCAGTTAACTCAAATAGTTAAGCATAATAGTTAAGTTAATTGTTAAGCATAGTTTTGATGTATAATTTGGTATGGATTTATAAAAGTACTAGTGGTATCTTACTATACCACTGCTAGGCAATGCCTCGCTTTCTTTTAGATGGAATAATTGCTGGGCTCGAGGTGTCCGCGACATCTTTCTTAATTGAAAAGCTAATGATAAACTATGAACCTATTATTTTATATTTAGCAGATGGCTTTCCGCCGTGTGGTATCCGGCTGAGTATAATAGACCACCCTCATTTTTTACCAAGGTGTCGTAAAAGGCGACAAAGATAAGTTGACCCACCGTGTGGTATCCGGTTGAGTAGAATATACCACCTTCTTTCTTACCGAGGAGTCGTAAAATACGAGTAAGGTAAGTTGACGTCAGGCAGACAGCCGGTCGTAAAATAAATAGACAAATCATGTGACAACGTGTTTGCAACATGTTGTGCCGCACACAAAGTGGAATAAGGGCAGGAAGATGATGATGTAGCAGATATTTTTGTAAAAATCTTCGAGATTTTAATCCGCAACCAACGGATCACGCATTCTCACGGCTGACCTTCATGATTTTAAATTGCACTGATCTTAAATTACAATGTCTAAGTTTGCATGCAAAACAGTTGTTTCGTGATACTAACATATATAAATACGACTGCAAGTGAAAGTTATTTTCTATACAGCCGTATGTAACATCCGTGTACTTAACAATGTTGTCACGGATAAGTAGTTACAATATTTATTACCTCTACTGATGTGTGGACTGGGACGTTTGGTTTGAAGCCATAAGAAGGCCTGTAAGCGGGGGTATCACAAAAAATAACGAGAGGGGAATTATCTTTGTTTACTCATTATGAAATAAAGTCTCCCAAAAACTGTCTGTTTGTATGTAATCGATTTTCTCAAAATCTACTGAACTGATTTTTGTACGGGTTTTACTAAAAGATAGTGCGATTCTTCGGGAAGGTTTAGGTTAATAGTATATTACGCTTTTATATAAATTGTGTTAAAGAGGTCGCGCGGTTGTAAAAAAATTCGCCTATTGGGAGCTTTACTCTCGTATGCTGCGTAAGCCAGCAGAGATTGTATATCTGCAGAAATACTACAAAAAAGTCCGCGACATTTTATTTCTTATCTCTTATAGTTAACTCACAAGAACTAATTACTTTTATGTTCAAAATTTCAATTTGGGGAAAATTTTCCGAAACACTGATTTTCATGCGGGCGAAACCGGCCCAGCTAGTACTATATATACAATTCTCGTGTCACAATGTTATTTACCATACTCCTCCGATTTTAATCGATGATGAAATTTTATATGCATATTCAGTAGGTGTGAGAATCGGTTACTATCTATTTGCATACCAAAAAGGCTAATACAGAAAGCCATACTGTTGAGGATTACTTAGACCAGTGATTCCCAAAGTGGTCTATATCGACCCCTAGGGGTCTATGACAACCTGCAAGGGGTCTACGTCAGCGAAAAAAAATTTGGGGTCCATGAAATGAAAATGGGGGTCCACGATAGTGGATCTCAACACATACACCGATAGTACCTATTTACTTACATCATACTATCTTATAATATCAAAACATATACATTATTTATAAAAGTACCTATGAGATTTTTGAACTTGTAAAAACCTGAGAGTCGCAGTCTCAGAGCTTCGCTACCTTGCACAAAATTTTATTTTGAGTACTTTTAATTTAAATTCAATGAATAAATGTATAAATTAACAAGTGTTTTTACTTTAAGTTTTTAACACCAAACTTCACTACAGTTAGAAATTTACAGAAAATCAATATCAGGTAAGTAGAGGGTCTACCCAACACGGAAAAACATGGCAAGGGGTCTACGACACAAAAACTTTGGGAAACTCTGACTTAGACGATAAGAATGAGCGGACAAAGCTACTTTTTACAAGACAGTAATGAATAAATGTAACTAGTCTCCTTTGCTTTCACTTTATTGCAATATGACACATATTGGGCTGGCTTCCCTACTTTTGGTATAATAACTCTATGGGGTTTTCACCGGTTTTATCATTCAGTAACGATTACGTCAACACTGATATAATGACGTCAAACGTCAGCCCGTCTTTAATCTATACATAAATAACTTGAGCCATTGATTTGTATTCAGTGAACAATTCAGAGAAGTAGTTTTGTCCAACGGTTTCCTTATTTTATCTATTCACGTATAACGTCATTTATTGCGTATGAAATAAAAAGGATCATTTGTAGAAACTCATGTTGCACTAAATTTATTAGTGAAACTAACTTTTTTTTTTATAACAAAAGCCGTGATTATGGTTATAGCGCTTAAATCTTATTCTCGGGAAACTTTGGGAATGAATCAAAATGTATTCAGGTTAATCACAGAAAATGAACCAGCCTCTGGGTATCTACTTTATGACTTCGAGCTTTCACTGCACACACAATTTCATAAGCAAAAGTCCTTATTTTCAGATGACTTGTAGTGTTCTACTCTACAATGCACTTTTGCACTTTACCCTCGCTATTTCGTAAATTTAAGATTTTTTAAAAACTATGCCATGTGGTATCCGGCAGAGTATATTATTATTATCTATTCAGATTTCACCCTCCCCTCCCCTTTCACCCTCATTTCTTACCGAGGTGTCATAAAAGGCGACTAAGGTAATTTGACCCATCGTGTGGTGTCCGGCTGCATAGAATAGACCACCCTTATTTCTTACCGAGGTGTCGTTAAATACGACTAAGGTTAGTTGACGTCAGGCAGGCGGCCGGTAGTAAGATACGTAGCCAAATCATGTGAAAACATGTTTGTAACACAGCACAACATGTTTGTAACATATTGTGGCGACCCCACTTAGAGTGGGATAAGGGCAGGAGGATGATGAAGACTCTTTTAAACTCAAACGTTCCGCCCTGAAAAATTGTGAAAGCTAAAAGAGTTAACCAATCTTATCATTTAATTTTAAGGTAGCAATGTCGTGTATTCTATACATCATTAAATGAACCGAAGATCAAAAAAAGAGAAATGTGTTCAGCCTCTTTAGGTCAGGGCCACAAATGATCGCCGGTCACACAATTGCGTACATTAATTTGTAGTGTTTTGAAATGCCATAGCAATCTCAGTAATAGGCGTGACTCAACATCGCCGCCAGAGCTAGAAAGATTTGTTCTATACGTGTTTGGTATTTGCCTACAATCCTACATTCTGGTAAGTCTTAAAAGAAAAAATGTAAGCTAAGTTCTATAGCCGTCTATGTAGTGACACCAAAACAACAACAGGAAGGGATTTCGAAATATTAAAAATAATGAGTTTTTATATTATATGAGCCATGATATTGGGGATATTACTAATTTTTTTTTTCAAATTGACTGTATGCTGTTAGCCCTAATGGCTTTTACAGCGTCACCGGGCGGGACGGGCGAGCGCAGAAGCATCGTCGAGGTTGTGAAATGCAGAGAGTAGAGCGCGGAAGCTCTACTAGCGTCGGGGAACGTCGTCCTAAGGGCCAGCCTCCTGTGAGGCCGGACCACGGCTTAAGGCGACGCGTAGAGGTTTTTGGTATATGCTCTTTGACCCTGTACAAGACAGTAACGACTAAATGTAACTAGTTATAAGAATTCAAAAAGCGCCACCACCGAGTTTCTTACTGGCTCTTCTCGGTAGGAGCAGCTTTCCGAACCAGCAGTAGAACTTGACGATTCAAAAGAACTTGTTTACAAGTTTACTTGGATAACGAATATTTTGAATTTGAATTTGAAGAACAAAACTTTTACTTGCTGTGTATGGTTTTTTATGTATTTGTGTCACGCTCTAACAATTAAAAGCTTATCCAACGGGATAACATAGAAAAGTACGATAACTTTCTTTTTCCTTTCGGGAATAGTGCCTTATTAACGGTGCTCGAACACTAAAGTTGCCAAGGTAATCGCGGGTGTATCTGCTAGAGTATAGTGGAAACTTTCTGTTACTAAGTTTTGTCTTACACGAAACAATACTAACTAAGCATTTATTATCATTTATTAGTTTAGTTAGCAAAATCATTGCAAATTTTTACATATACAACGAATAACTCGGTTTACGCTATTCAACAAATTGAATATGTCAACTTTATATTGGAATTTTTTAGATTTATGTGTCTATATTTTAGATCCACCCATAGATACCGATTTAGCGAAGGTAAGTTATACAATAGGCTGTGATAGCCCAGCGGCGAGACCGTGCCACTCTTTCGAGGGGAACACGAGTTCAAACCCGGGCAGGCACCAATGAGTTTTCTATTAAAACTCATGTGTCTAATTGTTAATTGCAATTTATCACACGCTTTTCGGTGAAGGAAAACATCGTGAGGAATCCTACATATCTCTAGAGAATTCTGGAAATATGTGTAACCTTCCAATCCGCATTGGAGCAGCGTGGTAGGTCTTCGCTCCAATGCTTCTCTCCGCATGCATTGAGATAATAACAGGGCGTTACTTACTAATTTTAGTCTTAAATGTGTTAATAGTTTCATTTTATTTATCGTTATTTATTTTCGCCAGGGATGTTGCAGTAAATTAGTCGTAAAACCGTAACTGACAGATAGACACACTTTCACATTTATAACGGTCTTAGCTCCAACCCTTCTCTCCAGAAACGCAGAGAGGAGGCCTATTCCAGTGGGATTGTAACAGGCCGCTACTTTAAGTTATAGAACCAGTATCTTTTTTAAATCTCTTAAATAGATTATTACACTGAATCATAAACAATATAATTATAGGTCATAGCGTCGATTCACTAAACGCTTAAAATTCTGTGAAGTATAATTTGCATCGTCATTGTTTCCTTATATTATTTATTAACGTAGAACAGTGAATTTAATTTGGTTATAAAAAAATTCCGCTCTTTTTTATGCGACATCTATAAAGAAGTAGGAAGTATTATTTTATTACTATACGCGTCCTTTTTTATCACATATTCGAAAAGGAGAGACAGAATGAATTCGGACTTGTTTTTTGTCAACTTTTAGTGGAATTAATCGTTATATTTCTATTAATAATTTTTTTTAATAATATCTTTACTATACCAAAACCATTCTTAGATCAAAATACAATTGCAAGCATATATACGAGATCCCCGTTTCGTGACGTCGATCTGATGTGACTTCTTGCCACCCTTACAATAACGTATTGTAGTTCATAACATATTACCATCCCTTCACGTCACTCTAAGCTATGGTCTAACCTCACAGAAGGTAAATTGACGTTTCCCGATTCCAATAGAACTTCTGTGCTCTGATGTCCATATTTTGCATCATGCACATGCTCTGGAAATTGCTTTCCTGCCCGAAGATTCTGTGAAATCTCTTAGAGCTCACATTATCAATTCCTCAAAGAAAGTAGACATAGTGAACTATTCTTTATAAACGTAAAAAGTAAAGTAGCGGCCTGCTACAATCCCACTGCTGGGAATAGGCCTCCTCTCTCCGTTTTTGTCGACAAGGGTTGGAGCTAAGACCTACCACGCTGCTCCAATGCGGATTGGTAGGTTACACATATCTCCAGAATTCTCTAGAGATATGCAGGTTTCCTCACGATGTTTTCCTTCACCGAAAAGCGTGTGATAAATTGCAATTATCAATTAGACACATGAGTTTTAATAGAAAAACTCATTGGTGCCTGGCCGGGTTTGAACTCGTGTTCCCCTCGAAAGAGTCGCACGGTCTCACCGCTGGGTTAGCACAGAACTATTCTTTAAAGCGTTACATAATTAGTGATCTTTTTAAAAGTTTTTATTTAACGAGCTTGTATGTGAAGATATAATCTTTCAAGTTATATTTGACCAACTTCCCGTTGTGCGAATGGGCTGGAATTTTGCATACTGGTCCAGTGACTGGTGACAATGCATGTTTATGATAAGCATGACTTGATGCTACTGTCATGGGCTCCAGACAAGGGTTATTAGTAGTGATATTAAATTTTAATAAACGCTTTTTTTAATTTGACTTGTTTATGCTACCGCTATAACATGATGTACGATTTGTCATACAGTTTAAATTGCTTATATATAACTAGTTTTTGCACGCGGCTTCGCTCGCGAGGAATTTGGTCTGCCACAGTATCTAATTTAATTAAATTTATGATTCACAATTTTGTTCAAAGCTCACATAAAAGATAGATATATGCTGTAGCGGACTTTTATTTAGAACTACTAAAGACAAACAATACTACGGTACATCATCTTTGTGTAACTCTAATAGTTTAGGTAGCATACGCCGAGATAGCTCTCAGAGGCCAGATTTTTTCCGACTTTATTGACATGTATCGGTATGTAACATACAATCAATACAAATTGTAGCCTGTATGTTATTCCGATGTATAACCTATATAACTGTAAAGTTTCATCTAAATCCGTCCAATAGTTTTTTCGTGAAAGAGTAACAAACATCCATCCATACTCACAAACTTTCGCATTTATAATATTAGTAGGATTAAACTTTGCGCTTCCCATTCAACCGTCTCGAGTCTAGTGACTTCAATGCATTTATTATATACGTAAAACTAGGTGTTTCTTTATGTAAATTGATAACTGGTATAATTGGAACAGTCCGGTGTCTTGATAACGTGCAGGAATGGCAGGTGTATTGTGTATTTTATAAGGAAAAGTGGTAGAGTTCGTTCGCCTTTGCAATAGTGTTAGCTTAGGGCACGCCTTAACTATAATTTTGTACAACCGACTATTTTGTCTTAATAACTTATCACTTTAAACGTAGCTTATGAGTTTTCGCTACAATTTCACATACAAAATTAATAACGATTAATGACGTTCTGCTTTTGACACAAGTGCTTTTGATTTATCAATCCAAATAAAATATTAATACAGTGAAATGAAGGAATTTGTTCAAGCTTTTGTAGAAGCCGTTTATGCGTTGTTGTTTAAAGATTGACATATTTTTTGCCGACGTGTATGAACGTTGTAACCCCAATTGGAGATAAGGTTATGGGAGTGATACAAATTTCAATAAATTTATCACGAACAAAAATAAAGTCAATTTTTTTACTACGATATATCTTTTTTGTGTTAATATATATTTTTAATGTTCTTTTACGCAAGAATGCCTTTTAATTACGAGTTAGTAATGGCCGTACGGAATATTATAAGCATTGTTTTTCTTCCTAATTTAAGTGTCCTAAATAATGATGCTGTTGTTATCCTAAACAACAAACAAATGCAGTTTAAGTTATTTCTTGTTGCGTTTAATACACATGTGTTACTTGGATTATTTATTTAATTCCCTATTCACATTCCAAACTGTTAACACGATAATTAGTTTTTTAATCCATACTAATATTATAAATGTGAAAGTGTGTCTATCTGTCAGTTACGCTTTCACGACTAATTTACTGCAACATTCCTGGCGAAAATAAATAACAATAAATAAAATGAAACTATTAACTCATTTAAGATTTAAAATAGTACGTAACGGCCTGTTATTATCCCACTGCTGTGCATAGGCCTCCTCTCTCCGTTGTTGAAGAAAAGGTTTGAAGCTAAGGACTAACACGCTGCTCCAATGCGGATTGGTGGATTACACATATCCTCAGAATTCTCTAGAGATATGCAGGCTTCCTTACAATGTTGTCCTACACCGAAATACGTGTCATAAATTGCGGTTATCGATTCGACACATGAGTTTTAACAAAAAAAACTCATTGGAGCCTGCCTGGGGTTTGACCCAGTAACACCTCAGAAGAGACGTACTGTCTCATTAGTCTAATAAAGGTTTAATTCAAATTAAAAATATATATATTGAACTAGATTTGGTGATGAAGACTTTGCAGTATATTTTTTACTTTTGAGGTTTCAAGTGTTAAAAAGGTTAAAGTATGGGTTTGAAAGGTGTTCCTACCAAGAGTTTGCCGATCGGCCAATACTCTTGGATTATATATTTTCAAAGTAATCACCCTATAATGTGCATGAATAACGTGTCAGAATGATGAAGCACACTGCCTTCTATAACGAATTGCAAGCAGGTTCGAGTTCGCCGACTTTATGACCAAGTTTACCTTATACTGCAGCTTTCTCTTAAGAACTCGTCTGTAAAACCTACGCGAATTTTTTTATTTGCAAATACACAAGACTTTTTCCGCATTACCACAATACTTCAAGTTTACACTGTTCAAAAATCAATATTTCAATTTTGTAATTTTGACGAATATACCATAGTTAGGATCTCGTATGACGTTATTCGAAATTCTTAAGTTGCCATTAGCAGTTTACCATATTTGTCAGTTTATATCATTAACACACCAAAACATATCCGTCTTAAAACCAAAAAGATGCTATTTAAGATTTTAGGGGCCATTTTAATTTTTTTTCCAATCGAAATTCATTATATTCCTTTTACTACATAACGACTTCAAGACTGCTATTATAGATAGGTAGTCTTTCGCCGTGTTAAAATGTAACAAAATATATCTTTTTATAAAAAGAACGTTTACTTAAACAAGTAACTTTAACTGCAACTTTAATTTAAATCTAAATAGATTGAATGGAAATGGGAATTCATAGATTTTACGAGTGTCTTATTGTACGCTATATTTAGCAGTCTTATTATTAATAATATAACAATTTATTTTTATTTATTCATTAAATTTTACTATTTTCATCAATTAATATCATCAGATCCATCCATCCATAGGGTTTGACGATTTATCTCAGTATTTTTGTTTGAAAAACCACACTTGAAAGATTGACCTTGGTTTTAACAAAAATAAAAGTCAATGAGTAAAGAAAAATCCGTTATTGTCAATAGCTTGTTTCATATATTCTCTTTATAAATCTTTTTATAGTTAATTTACCGTTGATTTTTGCTAAAATATACTAGTTGACCAGGTAAACGTTGTTTTGCGATATAAATTATTTCCAAGGAATTTTTAGTATAGGTAAATTATAAAACAATAATAAATTATGTTCAAAAAATAAAATAAAAAGTTTGGTATGGACAACCCTTATCACTATTATAAAAGGGCTAATACAAAAAGCCTATACTGTTGAATATTACTTAGATGATAAGAATGCATGGACATAGCTACTCTTCGATCCTGTACAAGACAGTAATAACTATATGTAACTAGTAATAAGAGTTATACTTTGAAAAGAGCAACCGCCGAGTTTCTTGCTGGCTCTTCTCGGTAGGAACAGCTTTCCGAACCAGCAGTAGAGTTGACGATTCAAAATCAATAGTTTACAAGTTTACTTGAATAAGGAATATTTTTTAATTTAACTAAATTGAATTTAGGGGTATGAAAAACAAATAGCAACCGATTCTGAGACTTACTGAATATACATATAAAATTTCATAAAAATCGGTCAAGCTGTCTCGGAGGAGTATGGCAAATAACATTGTGACACGATAATCTATACTTATTATGAAACAAAGTCCCAAAAAGCTGTTCAGTAGATTTTCTCAAAATCTACTGAACGGATCTTTGTACGGTTTTCACCAAAAGATTGTGCAATACTTCCGGATGGTTTAGGTAAATTATGTAAATTGTGTTGAAGACATTGCGCAGTTGTTAAAAAACTTGCTTGCTGGGAGCTTTAGTCGCGTGCGCTGCGTAAATCAGCAGAGTTACTCTAAAGTTATGTACTAGAGAATTGTAGATCTATAAAACTACCACAAAAAAGTCCGCGATAGCATGTCTCTATCTGTTATGGTTAACTCACAATAACTACTTTTATGTTTAAAATTTGAATTCTAGAAAAAAGTTATGACACGCTGATTTCCACGCGGGCGAAGCTAGTTTTATATATAAATATGCGTGTGTGAAAAAGAAAATCGAAATATCGATCGATACTATATTCCCTCAAACAATATTGCTTACTGCAAAATAGTATATAGAAGTCCGATACGACGTAAAAGATTGATATAACTGATTTTTTTGTGAACATAGTCAACTTATCAATAGTTGTCCATTATGCAACGCAATTTAAATACTAAATTTATGTTTATTATCACGCAACAAGATTCCGTAATACAAGACATGTCAAACTTTTCGTCACGCGACCTCTTTTATGAAGAACCGTCGATAGTAGTACAGAAATAATTAACATTGAATGAGAAAAAATCTAGGAACTATTTTGCTATCGGTTAACAGTATTATGGTCAAAGAATATCTATACTTATTATAAAACAAAGTCCCAGATAGCTGTCTGTTTGTATGTAATCGATTTTTTAAAATCTACTGTTCGGATTTTTGTATGGTTTTCACCAAAAGATAGTGCAATACTTTCGGACGGTTTAGGCAAATAGTATATATCTTTTTTATGTAAATTGTGTTGAAGAGATCGCGCAGTTGTTAAAAAACTTGCTTACTGGGAGCTATAGTCGCGTGCGCTGCGTAAACTGACAGAGATACACTAAAGTAATATAGTAGAGAATTTTAGATCTATAAAAATACTATAAAAAAGTTCGCGACAGCATGTCTCTATCTCTCACGGTTAACTCACAATAACTACTTTTATGTTCAAAATTTCGAAAATTCGGAAAAAGTTTCGTAAATCACTGAATTCCACGCGGGCGAAGCCGTTTTTGGCACAGCTAGTATTAAGATAAACGACTTTATGTAGAAACTTCCTGCTTCGGTCGTGACTATTAAGAAGTAACGGAGCCTTTGCTGTTTTGGGGTTAGGTGAAAAGTTAGAGGTTAAGCTTTCAGTTGCGGTTTCGCTACTTTCAAATACCATTATAATAACAATGTTATTGTGTTCGCTTAATTATTTTGCTATAGTGTTCACTTTCTTCAAAAGTAATATTAAATTTAATAAGTTAGAAAGTTTTTAAAGAAGTTATTTTAGTATTGTAGAAAACAGCGAAAAAAGATTGAAAATGGAGAAATATTCGGGTTTAAAATAAAAGACGTGTGCTCGGTGCGTGCCGTAGAAAGGAAGCGGAGAAGTTTTATTGCAGTGTTGCCAATTACAGTATATTCGTTTAGAAACATTTTTATGTCTTTATCATATCTAAAAGAAATCTATAGTTAATAAAAAAACAAAGTCCACAAAAGCTGTCTTTCAGTATGTGAGCGATTTTTTTTAATCTACTGAGCGGATTTATGTAAAGGTAGTGGGATTCGGGTAGGTTAGGTTACAAGTACATTACGGTTGTATGTAAATTGTGTTAAAGAGATCGCGCAATTATAAAAATCTCGCCTGCTGGGAACTTTAGCCGCGTGCGTAAATTATCGTAGTGAATGTGTGTAGTGCTTGTTTAGTCTGCTGTTGGTTGGTGTTTTGGGATACATGCGGTAACTAATTCTGCATGTATAAAGTATGAGAACGGTTTTGCTTCGCTAAGCATGATATAGATTTTTTAAATAAACGCGAATTATATCAAAATAATTGTATGACAACATCTAATGGGTCTCATAAGAAAGCTCAGAGTCATTCATCAGGCGATGGAGCTATGAGATATACGTGATCGAATCACAAATGAGGATATCCGTACAAAAACCAGAGTAGTCGACATAGCTCATCGTGTCTCGAAGCTGGAGTGTCTATGTGCGGGGCATATAGCGCAGAGAACCGATGTTCGTTGGATTCCAAGATGCTGAAATGGCGACTTCGCACTGTAAAACGCAGCGGTAGATTTCCTACAAGGTGGACACAAAAAAAAGTTCCCGAAGGAGCCGCTGGATGGAGTCCTATGTCCTGCAGTGTACGTCCATCGGTTGAAGAAGAAGAAGAAATAGTTTAACCCGGTATGGTTAATATATAAATAAATAAATCAAGTCTTATTGACCACTTAAGAAAAAGAGTACAAAAGTAATAATAAACACACACAAACAACGTGGTCAAAGGGCAGCCACCTCAGCAATGAGTTGCACTATGTAATGTAAAATACTGCAACGCTGATTTTCAGGTGGCACCCTTGGTGCTTACCACGGACTATCCCAATACATACTTACATACATTTATTAATATAAAACACAACACATTAATAATCATAAAAACAATTTTAACATACCCTAAACTAAAATTTAATACCCATGATATTGAATATTGAATATAATAACAACATACATATAACAAGGGAAAAAAAAATAGTTAATAAATACCTACTACTCCGCTATTTTAAAAATAAGGCCTTTTAGGTTTGCGATATAAAGGATATATAGGATATATAGGATGTATTCCTAAACAAGAAGAAAAAGAACTTTTGAAAGAGCCGAAACTCAGTCAATTCACTGAGAAAACTTAAAGAATCGTAATATATAAAATTATCAACAAAACCGTGCATCGTAACGATCAGTGCAGTGTCATATGGACCGGAACTATTAAGTTTGTTTTGACCAAAGTAAATTAAACTCACAACACGGGCGTGGACGCGAAAGTAACCCGCTTTAGAGCGGTCGTACAAACGGACGTGATGACAACATTCTATGCCTTGTGCGAATGAGGAAAAAACTAGCGGTTAAGTGCAAATAATCCGGTCGACTTATTTAACGTTAACATTGTTTGTAAGATTACCCAAATAGAATTCAGAAAAACTAAAAACACGCTTTCGAACTAAAAAGTGAAAAATAGTATTATTGTGAAAAAAACGTGAATCGTTTCATTTCATCTTTTTCATATATATCTAGAACACTTTTATTCTTGTCACCGTGTGGCATCCGGTGGAGTAGAATAGACCACCCTCTTTCTTACCGAGGGGTCGTAAAATACGACTAAGGTAAGCTGACGTCAAGCAGGCGGCCGGTCGTAAAATATGTAGCCAAATCACGCGACAACATGTTTGGAATATTTTGTGCTGACCGCACTTAGAGTGGAATAAGGGAAGGAGGATGATGATGAGGAGGATGGGTATTGTACTAACATAGAAGTATAACTAGTAACCCTATTTCATAGGAACCAAGAGCTGGTCGAACTGATGTCTTCCGCAGTACGAGACCTAGCTGAGGCGGAGTTCCTTGGAGACCGAGACGAACAGAACAACCCTTTGCCTTCACGGCCACTGCCCAAAGACCAGCGAGTGGCTGCTTCAGGTATTGCCCTATCTTTTATAAATTAACATCATAATACTAGTATTATTTATCGCGAGGAGGAAAAATCCCTGACGAATTCCTACTAGTAGGAAGTGTCCGACTCTCTCGGACTAAACAACATCCTCTTTCACTTTCAAACAGCATGGAATCGCATTAGCCTTTCTTCATGCTGACAGTTTGTTTAATATTCTCCTGTCTTTTTTCCTCTTTTTCCTTTTGCTCCTTTTTAAGCATAATTTTTCGAAGGACCTCCTCATGCTTGTACAGGAGGAGTGGCACACTTGCGAGCATGAGTGGTACAAAGTTTTGCGCCTTTATATTTTTTTATATATACTATATAAAAAATAATAGTCTTATATAGTTATATAATACTAGCATGTCTATTCTCTAGTTATATATCCAGTTGTGAGCAAGAATCTACTTATTTAATCAGCATTTGTCGCATATATTCGTAAAGGGTATTTTAAACCTAAAGTCGACGCGTGCGCAGTTCCGGTTTCTACAAGTATTATGTTGTAAAGAAATATCCGTCAAAAATAATGTTAGTGTTATTTGAGATAATTTAGCGTGTATTAGCAACTTTTAAATTGGGAATTGGGGTTTCATAAAATTTATTTTTGTAATTATCACATTGCCAAGCATGTTTTATTAAAAGGACTAGTTCGGTAAGAAAGAGGGTGGTCTATTCTATTCAACCGGATACCACACGGTAGGTCATCTTACCTTAGTTACCTTTTATGAGACCTCGGTAATAGGTTTTTTCTTTTAATTATTGTCTAATATTCCTTACGCTACATAAGCTGTATTTAGCGACAAAATTCCCTGTGAATAATATTATTTTCCAAATTCGTAAGCGGTCGCTATTCATTTAAATTTGTTACGTTTGTTTGCTAAAGATTCTTCGAGTCATGCGTGGGATATATGTCTTGAGTCGCGATAGACAAATAAATCGCACCACCGTGTCAAAAGTAAAAAGAGTTTGCTGAGTTATTAGCTTTTTCTTAATTCATTTAACACAGAAACATAGTTCAATTCAGGCAACATAGATTGGTTAAGCAAATCTTTGCAATATGGTTAAACGAATTACTTTTTGTGCATCAAAATATATGTCAAAAAAATTGATGATAACATAAGCAATCAACAAAAGTTTGTACCTTTTCTTTTACGCCATACAAAAATACGTTAATCTTCTATAGATTTTGGCAAACACTTCTATAGAAAAAATTACACAGTCAATTTTAGCATTGCTATTTTATTTTTAATACAGGAAAAACCCCTTATGGGTACCACCGCCCGACGGGGACGGGCGGTGGTTATGTCGGACTCGCACCGACTAAAACGACCTGTATGCTCCACCACGCTACTGACGGCAGGGGCAGGGTCCCTTATTTGACCCCATCCCCACCAGCAGCAACTCTGATCCCAGAGACAGCAACTCTGATCCCAGAGTTGCTGTCCTCCTCTTGGTGGGGACCCCTCAAAAGAGAAGCCCCCCTCCGTTAACCGATGCATCGGGAGCACCAGATGCACCGACCGCCTCGGGGACCTGTAGGCCAGGCGTCCGATTAACCCCGCTCGAAGCGCCCGAAAGGTCCCCTGTCAGGGCGGCAGACGATGGGCTTAGGCAAGTCGCTACACCCCGACTCGCCAGCAGCAGATTGGTCCAGAACATGAGATCCCGGAACCGCTCCGCCGCCTCCCTCCGCCATAGAGCAGAGGGAGGCCATCGCTGCCCGCAATCGCTCCCTGCCCACCGTGCCTGGAATCGCACGGTCGACAAGGAGAGACCGCTCCCCACCTGTGTCACGAGCTCCGCCTGCTGGACCGTCCAAGTAGGATAGTCTGTCCGCAAGCAGAGGCAGCGCCTACACCTCGGCACCGCATTCGCGACACTCACCGACGCTCGCATCGGGCCACCACCGTCCCCAGACACCCCCCGAACTACAACACGTCCGGAAAGCACCAGTGTCAGGCGGAAGGTAGGGGCCCCAACCCACCGGGTAACTTTTTATAGAGGTTGTCTTCCTCGCAGCCCGAAGGCCCCCGCTCCCGTTACCGGGTTTACAGGCTTCGCCAGTCCGTTCGCCAAGCCCAAGGAATGTAATCCGCAACATTCCAAGGACCTGCCCAGGGTGCGCCACGAGGATGCCGACCGACATTGGCACCCCTAGCATTGCTTTTCCCTCAACTTAAATTAACTATTGTAGAGATGCTGATGCAGAATGTAGTGGCAATGCGTGCATTTAATTATTCTATCTTGTAGATTAAAGCAATGTCAAAATGTAACTCGTTATAACAATTTTTATATGAAAAGACCAACCACCGAGTTTTTTTGGCCGCTCTTCTGAATTTTTTTTGTACCATTGGTATGGTTAATTAATGAAAATATACCACAAAAATTTATTTAAAAGTAGTTAACTTGTGTTTGAATAATACTAAAGTCATACAGAACAATTATACGGTATTGTAGATATAAAAAAATAATATAGTATGGTTTTTTACACAATACTTAGAAATGAAACTCTTTCAAAGCATTTTACGTCTCAAAAACTTGCTTTACTTGACCGAAATGCGTTATGTGGTTGAAATAGCCAGTTAGTGTTTGAAATTTAGCAATATAAACTTAAGACTATTGCTTCACGTTGGTGCACGAATATCCCAAGAATTTTCTCGAGATAAATATTCATTCATACTTAGATGATAAGGATGTGTGGATATAGGTGCACTTATACCCTGTACAAGACAGTAATGACTAAATGTAACTAGTTTTAAGATTTATATTCTAAAAAGAGCAACCGCCGAGGTATTTGTTTACAAGTTTACTTGAATAAAGAAATTTTGAATTTGAATTTGAATTCAGTTATAGAGATTTTTCTTTCCATTACAGAATGGAATATGATAACAGTATCATATCATGTCATTATATAACTGTGCGTTGAACTGACTTTAAAGCTATAATTTTACTTTAAAACTGTTTTTTTTATAAACTTTTTAGTACAAAGCTTATCGTTTTGTAATAGATGGAAATTTAACATTATAAATATTATATATGCGCCGTTCGTTGCATATTTATCAACTTTGTGACGTCAAAACGTAGGTTTGTGTCAACTTTCCAGCTACGATGTTGTGTTTTCTTCAGTAGTTTGTTTATATTATATTTGGTTATAGATTTCATGAAATACAATAAGTAAATATAATTGCAACCGCTTAAATTTAATGATACCATATATATAAGTAAAGATAAATTCCAATCGATTGTCATAAATTTTGGTACAGATATAGGTTTGAACTTGCAGCCGAATGGTATCCGGCAGAATAGAATAGACCACCCTCATTTCTTACCGAGGTGTCGTAAATGCGACTAAGGTATGTTGACGTCAGACAAAATACGTAGCCAAATCATGTGACAACATGTTTGTAACATGTTGTGCCGAGCCCATTTAGAGTGGGATAAAGGCAGGAGAATGATGATATATATAGGTTTGAACTTGTTAAAGGATATGATTTGCAAACTCTTGATAAAGTTTGCGTTTTAAGTATTAGTTGATCATGATTTTTTGGTTATCCAAACACAATTATAGCTAAAGTAATAATAAAATTATTTTGCTATAATCCGCGATACAATCATCAGGAGATAGATTCCACGACAAAATCGCAAACGCTTTGCGCTGCTTCGGTTGCGGGGCGAAACAATTGTTGAGTTTGTGATAGTGAACGTATGTAGTGCTTGCGTATTGTGGTGGAAGTGGTGAAGGTTTGTGCATGTGTTTTTACGAATCCTGCATGTAACGGGTATGAAAAAACGGATAGTCCACTATACATTTAGCATTATATATATTTTCTATTTATTGTATCGCGGATTATAGCAAAATAATTTTATTATTACTTTTGTATTATGGATCTCCGCAAAGTAACGCCTAATTCTATAAACTATTATAGCTACCAATGTTTGGATTGAAGAGCAAATGGGTTACTCGAATCCTATTAGCATATGAATTAATAAGCAAACATGCCACATCCGTTGAATGTCAACATTGTTACTGGCGATTTTCTAACAGTTTCTGTCAACCTGATTTTATATGAACACGATACGCATGAATCTTCTTACAATATAAAATTACAAGATCGGGGTTATAGGGCAAAGTTATAAGACCGGAACTATACATTCTATACAAAGTAATGTAAAGTAACGGTCTGGTACTATCCCACTGTTGGGCATAGGCATCTCTCTGTTTTTAGAGAGAAGGATTGGATAAAACCTACCACGCTGCTCTAATGCGGATTGGTAAGTTACACATATTCCCAGAATTCTCTAGATATATGGTTTCCAGGAAAACATCGTGAGGAAACCTGCATATCTCTAGAGAATTCTGGAGATATGTGTAACCTACCAATCCGCATTGGAGCAGCGTGGTAGGTCATAGCTCCAACCCTTCTCTCCAAAAACGGAGAGAGGAGGCCTTAGCCCAGCAGTGGACATAGTAACAGGCTGTTACTTTACTTTTTTACTTTTATTCTAAGTTTTTGATTAATTTTTCAACAAAAAACTAAATACTTTATTAATGTTAAAAAAAAAAGTAACAGCCTGTTACTATGCCCACTGCTGGGCTAAGGCCTCCTCTCTCCGTTTTTGGAGAGAAGGATTGGAGCTAAGACCTACCACGCTGCTCCAATGCGGATTGGTAGGTTACACATATCCCTAGAATTCTCTAGAGATATGCAGGTTTCCTCAGGATGTTTTCCTTCACCGAAAAGCGTGTGATAAATTGCAATTATCAATTAGACAGATAAGTTTTAATAGAAAAACTCATTGGTGCCTGCCCGGGGTTTGAACCTATGTGGTCTCTAGAGAGTCGCATGGTCTCACCGCTAGGCTATCACAGCTTTTTATTAATGTTATAGAAACTTAATTAAATTGACATATATTTTTATTTCATGTTATGTTGATGGGTCCATGTCAAAACATTTGGCCGTTTAAGTTTTCTGCATGCCTTTAAGATCATGTTATGAAGTATGTCCCGATCATTATTGCTAACATTTGATAATAATTAATCTATTCTACTCAGCCGGATACCACACGGTGGTTCGACTTACCTTAGTCGTCTTTTACGACACCTCGGTAAGAAATGAGGATGGTCTATTCTACTCAGCCGGATACCACACGGCATACTGTTGTACTGTCTTGTTCCTCTCGTGCTTTTAAAAAGATTTAGGTCATCACAATTTACATTTTTACCTAAATCAACCGTTATTAATTCATATAAGGTATAAGGAGGTAATTCGATAAGGCTTTTGATAGCCTTATATCTGTCAAGTGCCTCTATTGTTTTACGGAACTGAGCCAATCGTGCAGGCAAGTCGAACGTGTCTAGAATACTGAATATCGGATAGTTATGGTCAGTGTGTCAATCTACATTAATGTATCTGTGACAATACTAGTTAAAAGATTGTACGTGTTTGGATGAGGCTATGTTACAACGCAATCATTGCGGAAATTTTGACAGTGGCCTTCATGTAACTCTGAATCTAATCGATCTTTGTTTGTCCGATTGATATTTTTTTTAGGACACTTACACACATGGTCGTCCGTCCCCAAAGTAAGTAAATTAATACTTGTGTCAAGGGTAACGGACGACTGGTAAATATACTACATATATAATTTTAAATACATACCTAAATACAAATATAAACCCAGGCTCGAAGAAGCAACAAATTGTTTATAGAAAAATGTTGGCCGAACGAGAATCGAACTCAAGACTCGCGGAGCGGAAGGCATGGCTACCCACTGCGCCAACGGGCCAATCAAGGCCATAATGCATTTGATGTGAACTTTATGGTAAAAAGATTCAAGACAAAATATGTTTGAAAAAGGTCCAAATTTAACTTTTAATTTGCTTGATGGGAATTAAGCAAACTTTTAATCTTGTTTTAGATTATAGCTAACTAATAATACTGATCGCGGATTATTGCAAAATATTATTAACATAACTTTTCCTCGGTTGATTGCCTCTTCGAGTGACAAGAGGGCGGGCTCCTTTTTCGCACAAAGAATCAGCTTAGCGATTCAACGCGGAAACGCTGCCAGCATTCTTGGGACCATTCCACGTGGGCATGATTTGTATAGTAGTAGTAGCGTGTAAGTAATTTAAGATAGATATAACTTGTACATATTTGTTTAAAAAAAAAATAAAAACATAACTTTTGTATTACGGAACTCCGAAAAGTTAAACCTGATTCAAATAATTTCTTCTTCTCCTTGAGTCATTTGTTCACTGCTTAGCATCGTGACGGTCCCGATATCTTCTATTGGGGATTAGCTGCTTCCCCAGGCCCCCATAGCCTCTCCTGACTAGGTAAGGGTTCGAGTTATCATATCCTCCTACCGATGTTCGGCGTTGTCAGGATACATGCCAGGTGTTAGGAGGTTGCTCCTGCGTACGCATGCGACTCCATCCTCCAATCGATCATTATATCGATATATTAATTAAATTTCTCTTCATCTTCTTAATTCAGTCTTTTTATTTATATGCTATCTATTTCCAAATTTTTTGAGACTAAAAAAACTGTTTTTAGGTCTTCTGATGATTTGCTAACTGAAATTACCATATACATACTATTTCACATATTCTGTTAATAACGTTATTGCGTCAGGATGCAAAAAAAAATCTAAATTATAATGCACCGCGCTTACAAAAAATTATGTACATAATTACGCAAAATTACGCTGCAACTGAGTTGTTGTAAGTATGGCAATAATATTTACAGAAATAAATAAAATACATATTTTTCATGTGGAAGACAGCAAAATACTGATCGCAATAGTTTTTTTTAATTTCTTTCTTTCCGGATTGGTAGGTTACACATATCCCTAGAATTCTCTAGAGATATGCAGGTTCCCTCACGATGTTTTCCTTCACCGAAAAGCGTGTGATAATTTGCAAATATCAATTAGACACATAAGTTTTAATAGAAAAACTCATTGGTGCCTGCCCGGGTTTGAACCCATTTTCGTCTCTAGAGAGTCGCACGGTCTCACCACTGGGTTATCACAGCTTTACGTTATAAAGCCAGGAAGTGATATAGAGATTACTTCTTTGTCTAATTGCGAGCCATTGTAGATTGTTTCGGAATTCTGTCTTATCGTCGTATTTTCGAAGATACCAGTATCGCTATCAGTACCTGTGAAATAAACTTTTCCTGGGGCTTTAAGGTAGTGAGGACGACTTTACTATAGGGCAACGGGGAAAGCCCTTTAAATCAGGTTTATAACTTAAACTGCAGAATTTCTTTACCTAGTACTTTAAATAAATATTTTCAAGGTTCATGAACAGGATGCGCATAAGTCGATTTCGTATTGTTATTGACTGTTATATAAATCGTAAAATTTGCAATTTTATTTATGTTAAAACAAAGTTTTGCAAATCAATTGCTTATATGAATATATGTATAAATTATACCGATTTGTATAACATTGAAAACTGATTTATTAATATTTTACAAAGAATTTGAAATAAACTTGTTTATATCGTAGGGTTTTTAGTATTTTGAAACATAAATTCCGAAAAAAATTAAGGGACTTTATTTCAATTAAAAAAAAAATTAGACTATGTGCTAAAAAAAAATAATTTTCTTTGTCAGTCTTTGATTATTTCATACAGTGTAAAACGAGGTTTCCCAAGTTAACATTGAAGTTACTACAACTGTATAACTGGTTTGGATTCAACCTGGATAAAGGTACCTAGAAGCGATTTGCATTAAAAAAGTGCATTCTTTCAAGTAATCTGTGGCAGTAAGTTCAAAGTAATCCAAAAGGATATTTCGCTTTCGCCGGCGAAACCGGTAATAAAAAGCAACGGATCTCAAAACTGTTGCAAGCGCCCCCAATGTTACGAACGCAGCTATAATTATTAATGATTGCTGCAAATTCATCATTTTCGTTCTACAATGAGTGATTTTAAGACTATACATAATTGTAAGCATTGACTGAATTGCATTACTCCAAGATCCTCGCCACAGTGTCGCTAGTTTAAACTCAGAAAGATACTTGCGAGTTTTCTATTAAAAATTGTTTACACACTTAATTCGTATACAATTAATCAAACTGTAATGTAGCTGCCTGTTAGAATCTCACTGCTGGGAATAGGCCTCCTCTCTCCGTTTCTGGAGAGAAGGGTTGGAGCTAAGACCTACCACGCTGCTCCAATGCGGATTAGTAGGTTACTCATATCTCCAGAATTCTCCAGAATTCAGATGTTTTCCTTCAACGAAAAGCGTGTGATAAATTGCAATTATGAATTAGACACATGAGTTTTAATAGAAAAACTCATTAGTGCCTACCGGGTTTGAACTCGTGTTTCCCTCGTAAGAGTCGCACGATCTCACTGCTGGGCTATCACAGCTGATAATTTATTCATAATTTATTTTATTAATGAAACGGTTTACGCCGTGTTGTATCCGGCAGAATAGAATAGATCACCCTCATTTCTTACCGAGGTGTCGTAAAAGACGACTAAGGTAAGTTGACGTCAGGCAGGCGGCCGGTCGTAAAATACGTAGCCAAATCATGTGACACCATGTTTTTAACATGTTGTGCTGACCCCACTCAGAGTGGGATAAGGGCAGGAGAATGATGATATCAATCAAACGGTTTACGGTAAGGGAGAAAACTCCTGGAATATGTCTAAAGTGCCAATCCGTTTTAAGACAGCGTGGTAGGCAATGGCGTAGTAAGACAGAGTGGCATAAGCAGCATAGTGAAATACTTCCTTCTTGTCTGCTCCAGTACCCCTCACCCATCTCTTTTATATCTTTCTATATTCTGTTGTATATACCTTTATAGTGAAAACAGTAAAGGTCGTAAACAGAGTAATGTGGTGAAACCAGACCGCAATTTTACTAATTTTAGTATAATTTTTATCACCCCGGGTCGCGCCCCTTGACATACAGCGTCTTTCGCCCGCTGTGTGTAAGCTTTGGAGAAGTATTTTACAAGAGGGCAATCAATTTAATACTATAACTAATGGGAATATCAAACATCTATCTGCTTTGTTTGAGAATTAAATACAATATGCAAAGTGATTACAAATCTCGGCTTATCCGGTGTTCTGCAACATGTATTGCATTTAAAAACACATTACGTGTATACGACATCTTAATCTATCCTTAATGATTCAAACAATTCGGGATGCTAATGTTCAACGGAATAGAGAGATCTGAGGATAACCATAGATTGTATAATAATTTTGATTTATAACACAAAATTTATAAAGATATTATTTTACTTTTTATCAGATTTTTTGTTTAAATTATTGCCCTTTTTGTTTGGATTGGTTACGTAATAATATAGCGCTAACAATTAAGTAATATGAATATTTAGGCCTCTGTATTTTCTCTTGTTTTTGGGTTGGGTTTTTTGATAGTACTTAGTTTATGATTTATAGAAGAAGGTGTTACTTTGCGGAATTGCATATTACAAGCACTATAACAGAACTAATTACCTTGCTATAATCCGCACGGGTTAAGCGAATGCATGCAAAGCCAATGTGTATGAAGCAGGCAAAATTTACGCACCTTATACATGCAGGACAAGCCACCACACGCACCCCAAGGCGCCCCCACCAGCGACAATGCACACAAGCATTACACACAACCACCATCACAATCTCGAGATTGTGGTGGTCGTTGTGTGTGCTTGTCCTGCAAGCACATACAACGTATTCTGAATAGAATAGACCACCTTCATTTCTTACCAAGGTGTCGTAAAAGGCGACTAAGGTAAGTTGACGTAAGGCAGGCGGCCGGTCGTAAAATACGTAGCCAAATCATGTGACAACATGCTTATAACATGTTGTGTCGACCCCACTTAGAGTGGGATAAGGGCAGGAGATTGATGATGACACTGTCCAAAGACTATCACAACTTAAGTAAATAAGACTGAGTTTTCGCTTAGTTCTTGGTGTACATGGGACATGTTTTTAGTTTATCTTCGCCTAACTAAGCTGTCTTAGTTTAGCTTCGGAGTAGCTTAGCTTTCGGTCTGCAACCAGCGTTAAGCTTTACGCCAACCGCCAGCTAAAATAAGTTAGTTTAGTTTAGTAGTATGTGCGTCCACCACAAACTATGCCAGCTAAGCTAACAAAAATATCCCAACTAGAGCAAACCCAGTCACCTCAGTTTACCTCCTTCCTTTTACCCCTCAGGCATCTTTCCCTGGTATTGTCTTTCATTTACATAGTTATAGCTTATTTTTCGGTGGACTTAGCTTTGGTCACTGAACTTCGTTCCTAATTATTTTAGCTGGTGGTGAACATTCGGATTTATGGACAATTCACTATTGCCAATACAAAAACATGTACGTAGTGTCCGAAGAAGTCAAGGTCTCAGTTTTGTAGTTTCCTGACACACATCTGGCACCATACACCTCTTAGAATAAGCGATCGGCAGTATATTTCTCGCATTCAGTTATTGGTTCATTTATTTATTAATAAGGCACTGTAAGCTGGTGAGATTAGTAGAGGAGAAAAAGTGGAACGCAAGAGAGAAGAACTTTCAAAGTTTTATTATGAGCACTTTCACACTTTTTAACATTACTATTTAAAATCCATGTATTATTATTGAAGTATTGATCGTTATTATTCTAGAATGGGACTGCATATTGTCTCCGTTGCCCATGGCTGGCGTAGCGGGTTGCGCTCGCCGGGAGTGGGTGGCTCGCCACGTGCTAGCAGCCGGTGCTTTGCTCGGCAAGAGCTGTTCAGCAGCCCTAAAGCTCGCAGGACACAAGCCTGCGCTGCAGACACAGGTAATATCAACCTCTTTGAATTGCTCTTTGGTCCAGGTGGTAAGTGGTAGTGATCAACAGGCCAGTCAAGTATCCTATAGTCAACATATACTTTAATAATAGAGATAGAAAGATTTATTAATAAATGTTTTTTTTAATTTGTGTGCCGTCAATTCATTCTGTTCTGAAGGTATCACCTAACGAGTTCAAACCCCGGGTAGGAATTATAGATTTTTTTCTATGAAAATTTATCAAAGGCTTTTCGGTGTAGTAAAACATAATGAGGAAACCTTAATATCTTTTAAGAATTCTGGGATATGGGTATCCTATCTATCCGCATTGCAGCAGCGTGGTGTTGAAGCACCAACCCTTTCGTCCAAAAAAGACAGGAGGATTTGCCCAACTGTGAGATAATTACGGACCGTGACTTTTTCTAATAAAACCTATAAGCGATGTATGTTATTTTTGTTAGAGTCTAAGCAAAAGCTGCAAGTTTTCTTCTTTACCATGTCTATGCTCTACATTGGCACAGTAATTTTATTTTTTCCAGGGTTATCTTTTCGGCTGCCACTTAGCATTGGCGTGGCAAGCCTTCTTGGATCTTGAAGCGTTCACTGGCCCAGAGCCTGACAGCTTCTCCTTAGTGGGTGCGCCCCTGGCCTTCACAATAGAAAGCAGACCTGAACTCTACTCTTACATCGAAGCGGGCAAGAGGAGCGTACGCGACGTCGACTATCATGCTGTAAGTTATTGAAATTTACCTAAAAAAGTAATGATATTATTCAAATTCAAATTCAAAATATTCTTTATTCAAGTCAACTTGTAAACAAGTGCTTTTGAATCGTCAACATCTACTGCTGGTTCGGAAAGCTGGTCCTACCGAGAAGAACCAGCAAGAAACTCGGCTCCAACAATAATTCTTATCACTATAAATGGCTTGTCTCTTTAAAAATAAACTGCGATAAATATAAATATATGTAATCTGGACTAACCGTTTTCATACTTGATACATGCGGAACTCGCAAAAACGCATGCACTTTAGTTCAATACACTTTACACTACACCAGTGCTGTGTCGTAAAAGGCGACTAAGGTAAGTCAACCCGCCGTGTGGTATCCGGCTGAGTAGAATAGACCGCCCTCATTTCTTACCGAGGTGTCGTAAAACACGACTAAGGTAAGTTGACGTCGGCAGGTTGCCGGTCGTAAAATACGTAGCTAAATGACGTGACAACGTGTTTCAACATGTTGCGCCGATTCCACTTAGAGTGGGATTAACTGCTTTATTATTCAATTCCGCAAAGTAACGCCTGCTTCTATAAATCATATATAACAGGCTAAAATTAAGGTTAAGAATATCTAGTTTCTCCTTAGGGAAAAGTAAAAAACATTGTTCCGCGCAAACGTGCGGACGGATGAAATAACATCCGGAACCTGGGCCCGACGTCCCGGCGTTTCAACCTACCTTATGCGGCCGTTACCTCGTGAGTCACTGCGTGTATATGTGTACGTGTGTGTGTGTGCTTGTATGTACTTGGCCGATTCCCGAAACCGTTGACTCGCCTCTGCACTCTTCCACGGACACGTAATGTCTGTTTCTCCCTGAGTATACACTTCACCATATCGGCTGAATAACACCCGGTGTGCACACAACCTTCGTAAGGTCACACGTTATTAAGTCGTCCCTATATCGGGGAATAATACCCAACGCGCACCAAAACCGTGGACGGTCGCGTCTTATCAAACACTTCACTGGTTAAACGCGTCACTAAATCTGAGAATAACACCCGAAACGCAAAATTACACGTGTGCGTTATAAAGGAATGCCGTGTACAGGCGCACGCGGCCTGTCCTTATCGTGTTTGGAAAAGTTACTAGCGGTCGGCCGCTCCGGTAGCAATCGGATGCCTAAACGTCCTTGATTTCGCCGGTCGCGTCTCCGGCGGGCGAGTCATTTTATTCAAAACAAATATTATAGTGCTTAATGGAGGGTACTTAAACACTCAAGTTGAGTCGAACGAAGTCTCAGGTACACACTAATTAAATATATATTAAAGTCAATGTTTCTGTAAATATCTATTGTCCCCAGCTTTATACAGCGGTCTTGGAAGGCAACGGCATCGAACAAACGAAGCAATTGCAACGAGAACACATAACGAGTGCGCGGGAAGTCCTCGACTCGTTCCCGTACTGCGACGCGCGGACTGCGCTCACTAACATCATCGTGGCTATGATATCCTAGTACTTACAAGGTATTACATGTACAAAAGTAATAATAAAATTATTTTGCTATATCCGCGATACAGTAAATAGAAAATATATATAGTGTTTAATGTATAGTGGACTATCAGTATTTTCATACCCGATACGTGCAGGATTCGTAAAAACACATGCACAAACCTCCACCACTTCCACCACAATACACAAGCACTACACAGGTTCACTATCACAAACTCAACAATCGGTTCGCCCCGCAACCGAAGTATCATCAGGAGATAGACCCCACGACAAAATCGCAAAGCAAGCAAAGCAAAAGCAAAGCAGTTGTAAAAATGCTTTGCGATTTTGTCGTGGAGTCTATCTCCTGATGATGCTTCGGTTGCGGGGTCAAACGATTGTTGAGTTTGTGATTGTGAACGTGTGTAGTGCTTGTGTATTGTGGTGGAAGTGGTGGAGGTTTGTGCATGTGTTTTTACGAATCCTGCACGTATCGAGTATGAAAATACTGATAGTCCACTATACATTTAGCACTATATATATTTTCTATTTACTGTATCGCGGATTATAGCAAAATAATTTTATTATTACTTTTGTACTATGGATCTCCGCAAAGTAACGCCTAATTCTATAAAGTATTACATGTACTTTCTATCCCGAATAAAAACATTGCCCCTGTCAAATTAAGAGCATTCATAAATGCCTTGGTGTTTATAATATCCTAGTACTTAAATTTGCTTTTTTTAAAAATAGAATAACTGCAATATAAGAAAAAGATCACAAACAAAAAATCTTTGGATATTTTATTTTATTACGTTGAGAGCATTCATAAGTGCTTGGGTGGCTATGATATCCTAGTACTTACTCGGTATTCCATCTACTTTCTATCCCGAATAAAAAACATTGCCCCTGTCAAATTAAGAGCATTCATAAGTTCTTTGGTGGTTATGATATCCTAGTACATTAATTATTTTTTTTCATACAAGTGACTTGACTTGAATTTTTGCAGTGAATTATCTATCATTTTTATATCTGGATTAATCAGCCAGCCACCGTTCTGATAAAAAATTATAATCGTAGTTATTATAGCGAGTACTTAATTAAACTCATTATATTTAATACCAAAACAATTTATAAACGTACCCTTTCTTCGTTATTGCAAGACATGTTTAAATTTACTGACACCATTGCAGTATGATATCCTAGTACTTTAATTTGCTTCTTTTTTTTTAAATAGAATAACTGCAATATAAGAAAGATCACAAACAAAAAATCTTTGGATATTTTATTTCACGTTGAGAGCATTCATAAGTGCTTTGGTAGTTATGATATCCTAGTACATTAAATTTTTTCATACAATTGACTTTAATTTTTGCAGTGAATTATTTTTATATTTTGGATTAATTCACAAAGCCACCTTTATAGTAAAGTTTTATTATTATCGTAGTTATTATAGCGTAGTACTTAACTACATTCGTATATACCAAAACAAACTATTATATATAAAACTACTATATACAAACTATTATATACAAAATAGTATATATAAACATACCATTTCTTCCATAATGCAAGACATGTTTAAATTTACTAACACTATTGCAGTATGATGCTAGTACTTTAGTTGTCTTAAATCATCGTTTTTAGTTTAGTGTCAAAAATCATATAAGAATTTTGAGGTGAAAATTGTAGTAAATCTTTTCGGGTTTTTTTGTAGTAAACTTAAAAATTATATTGTAGTTAATTCTTAAAAAAAAAAAATGGACCATAAATGAACTGATAAAACAAGTAAAAATAAAATTATTTTGCTATAATCCGCTTTACAGGTAATAGAAAATATATATAGTGCTAAATGTAGACTATCCGTTTTTTCATACCCGATACATGCAGGATTCGTAAAAACACATGCACAAACCTGCACCACTGCCACCACAATACACAAGCACTACACACGTTCACTATCACAAACTCAACAATCGTTTCGCCCCGCAACCGAAGCATCATCAGGAGATAGACTCGATTACGAAATCGCAAAGCTTTGCGATTTTATCGTGGAATCAAGTGTGAATTCTATGAACTGATAAAAGTTCCATTGTAGCTTTATTTGATTATAACTTTAACCATTCCATATACAACTCAGTTATAACGTGGTATTCCATATATAATCTGGTTGAAATAAGCTCTTATATTTAAGCTAATTATATCAATATGTTCAAATACAAATGAGTAGTTACCAAATATTCATCTGTTTATGAATGCAATGCATGCAATTAATCTATACGATTTATAGATTAAGAGTTTCATTTATATAGCTCGATAATTGAAATCTGTTATCATTTACTTCTTCCACTATGCCGATTATATTTTAAGAATCTTCTAGATTGTATTATTAATTTACAAGGGCTTTTGCTCGTATTACGGCTCAATTACACTATATTACAAAGCAATGCATCCTGTTGTTTTATTTTGATTTATTTTCTATACATTATTTCTTATTCCTTTTCAAATTTGCTCTCAAAGATTTGATACCGATTACCATTAAAAACGGGTCACGGATTCAACTCCGGGCATGTACCAATGAGTTTTCTGTAAAAAATTGTGTCCAATTGATAATTGCAATTTATTGCACGCTTTTTGGAAAAAGACTTCAACATCTTGAGGAAACCTGCATATCTTTAGAGAATTATGGTAATATGTGTAACCTACCACTGAATTGGAGCAGCGTGATAGGTACCTCGTCCGTCAAAAAACGGTTAGAGGAGGCCAATGCCCAGCAGTGGGATAGTAATAGGCTTTACATTAAAAATACGATTAAACATAAGAGCTAGTGGCAATATACCTTACTATAATTTAAACAACTATACAATATTAATTTGATAGACAAAAATAAAACAAGGCAATGTGTTTTTTAAATTATTATATTAATAAATAATGGTAGTTCTATTTACATGACACATTCTTTTGTTTTGGCAGAAGACAAAATATTATTACACAAATAGGTTCGTCGTAACTGAAACGCGACGAACATTCAGCTCGATATCGGGTACACGTAAAAAAACCATCCACATTGGTAAACCCACGGTACACCGCGCATTCTTATTAAAAAAAAACAGTTTTTGGCTACAATATTAAAAAAATACTGGTCGTATTTGGTTTGTGGCTTAACTATATTTTGTTTTTATATCGACGACACGTGTTTTGAAAAAACGAAAGCTAAAAGTAAAGTTAAGGTACGTTTTTAGAAGCAAGCCAAAATCGTATGCGTGGTTAATAGTCGCGCAGAAAATATTAATTTTCTGACATACATATGTACATATAACGAAAGAAGTAGATCTACGTCAATGTATTTGTGGAAAACAGTAGATTTTACAAGAGGCTTTTGTTGTCTTAAATTATTTTTACTTTTATTCGCATCTTTTATTATATTCATAATATTTAATAATTCATCCCTTTCTATTATTATAAGAAAGAATTTATTAGATGTGGAACTTTTAAACTTTACACAGTCAAGTTTTTGTTCATAACAATTCTTTTATTAATAGACATAAGTTTCAATAGTTCATTGTTTTCTGTTATTTTTTAATGTGATTAAATGATTGCTATACTTCTGTGGTTTTCAAAGTCAAATTTTATATTGTTTATTTTTTTATAACTGGATTTGTTTAATCTGAGAACTCGCCATACAAGGCAAATATGAAATGGACCGATATTAAGAAATTTAATGACGTTGAGTTCTGTTTCGAAGGGACTATGAAATCGACTGAGTCAGAGCAACCCGTGGCGTTATTTTAAGTGTTTGACGTATGACGTATGCATAGCAATGAATAATGTCAAATTTTTACTTAAATATTAAAAGATTCTATTGAACTTGTTATTTTAAACAAAACGTCAAACGAATCTCACTCTAAATTGCGCAGACGAATTGCCTTGCCTTCTAAAACGACCCCTCAATTCAATCACTGTGTCATCGATTCACAACACGCTTGAAACAGATACAAGACACATACAAGCAGTCAAGCACTCGTGAGTAAATGGTATATCACAGGTCTAGTGTGGCCTAGATGATCTTATAAAAAACTTTAATGTCCTCTTTGTTAATATCTACGAAAACAGTTATACAACCTTCAAATAGGTGCAATCACACCTCAAAGTAACTCGTACACTCCGAGATTCCTACATCCGCACAAAAATAATATCAATGTTATACAAATACTAGTTTTATTGGCAAAAGTATATTCAAATGGCTGATCCGATAGAATTCCCGTAAAAAAGACTTCAGAATTTTTCAATTCGAATCCCTCTAAATACGAAGAATAATGTTCCATGTTCTATGTATATACATATACATATACATACATAGCTCATGTAACTTTATTCTTCGGATAGGGCGATATGTTATTAAGAACATTTCAAAAAAATTTTTCAATCGGACCAAACCATTCTCAAGTTATCCGTTAAGCTAAAACAGCATTCGTTTATTAAAATAGATGTAGTGATATCTGGCACTGGACTGAGTAACTTTCCAATAACTTCAATAAGAATTTAGAACTATTTGTAGTTGAGGTATAACATGATTTTTTTTGGACGAGTCTAACTCTTGTTATTGATAAGAAATTAAAAAATTTGCGTTAAGACTTACATGTATTTAGCTTCTTTCAAAAAAACATTTTTTAATTAAAACATGTTTACACGCACGCTTAGTATTAAAATGCCCAAATTTAAAAGCAGGCTTAAAAATTGTGATCCATGCTGTTATTACGTCATCTATGGCATCACACGACGAATTATTAAAAAAAACTAGTGTTTTCCTTCTGTAGACCTACCATGAACTTTTAGAAAACGATTCAGTTCAAAGTCAGTACCTAAACTTAACCGCTTTGTTTTCGTACCATGAAGTGTGGATTGCATTGGGGTCGTAATGTTTGAAAAGGAAAACGTTATATGAACTATAGATAACTCTGTCTCTTATACTCACATGTTTTTAGGACGCATTCCGAATGCTCATTCAGCTACGACAAGTGTGCGTCTTTAAGACGTCATGGCATTAAAATGCAAAACAATTTAGTTTACGTCTTCAATTGAGTCGCAATAAGAGTTCATGGTAGGCCTGCTGTTCCAAGTCACTTTACCACTCTCGAGTTTTGTAGTTTATAGTTATTGCAGTTTGCCTAAAAACAACTTTTTTAAATTCGTTCAATTTAATACTAAGGGTGCAAAAGTATCAAAGGTAAGAATTAATTTTCACATGATTTCTAGTTTCATAAAAAGCATCAACTTTTAACTTTTAATTTCGTTTGGTTTAACGGACCTAATTGAGGTTTACAAGGAGTCATAATTTCTAAAATACTAAAATACGTATCACACACCTCTTTAGGTTAACATTTTTTGTGATCAAATGTAGCTGTGATGTTTCTGATATGTCTTGACGATGCATCTACAGGTGACGCCACAGGAAAACTAAATAATGGCAAGACAGGCCTTTACCAATGAAAAAAAGGAATATCAGGTCGAAAAGAACAGCAATTCTATAGGTCAAGCATTTCCATAGTCATAAGACCGACCAAAATCGCACCATTCGTTATTTAATTTAATATTCATCACTCCAACTACAACGTACATAGACCCAGGCGTCTATTATTGCTTAATTTTTATAAGTTTTGTTCTCAAAACTTTTCACCTATAAATAATTTCACATTCCAATAAATTTACCATTCAATAAATACGTACACGTAAAAAATATAAACTATATCAATAGTTTAATCTTTAAAACAAACTTCTCCTTAAATCTAATTATATATTAATAACTATTTATCAGTATGTTCTCATTCATTTTCAATAATATGCCTACTTTATAATCTTTCCAAGCGCCTGAAGTTTTCCGCAAACACTATCTTATAAACGTATGTAATTTATTACTCTCTTCAATGAACGAACATAATTATAAAATTTCACAATCGCTTAATTAGCAGAACATTATTAGTTGCAATCGACTATCAATTGTCACATTTAATATGTCATATATGAGATTTAAGACAAGAATTTCATTTTCTGGACTCCGCCAGACAGGCACTCACGTGGAGATTAAAGAAGGCTTTTCGAAACATGCGTAAAACAACTGCTAATAATTTAATGTCAAATCGTAAAGCAAATATATTAAATATTAATACCTATCATAACACTAAATTATTATAAAGAAAATGATCCAAGTAATACAATATAAATAAGTTAAATAGTCTAAAAGTTAAAAATACACACCTTTTAACCTAATATAAAAGCACTCGTTATGATTGTGGTAATACTTCTACGATCGTATGATTTTATCCGTGGAAATAAAATGCAAAACAAACAACCGGAAAGGCAGAGGAATGATAATTAAAATATAAAAGTAACTAATACACAGGCAAAGGTACAAAAATATCTATAAATCACGACGACGTCGCGTCCTCGGGCTCGGCGTCGATAGCCTCAACGTTGTGATGTTTGTACTTTCGCTCCGATAATGAATTAATTGTAGAGTTAGTATTTTATGAGATCATTGCATCGCATAAATCGCTGCTTATGCGCTTAATTAGAAAATTGTCAAAATATGCAGACAAATCGTACGCTAATGTCATTATTTTACACGGAGCATGTAAAAATATAAACTTATTGAAAAAGTTCGAGTCGTCGGTAAAACTAAATACGACAATATACAAATAATTCTACAGTTACGGCCTAAGAAATACGATCGATACTAATGTAGTAACGTAAGACTAGCAGAAATGCGATAAAAACTATTAAAATATAAACTTAAATTATATCTTTGATTAAAAACTCACTCAGTTTACATTGAAAAATACTTTTTAAAAACGGTAGTCAATTCCAATGTAAATAAAGAAAAGGAATATCACGGGAACATCGGACCAGTGTATCGAAAAATTGAGAGCTAAAACTCTACAGCTCCAGGAACTACGAAACAATTTGGAAAGCACGTTCGTCTAGTAGACTTATATCAAAAGGCATCAGACCTTACATGGCTACGGAAGGGATTTCATTTCGTCTTTTGGAAGAGTAGTGCCCTGTTGGGCTCAGTTTGTGTCAAGTGCCCGACTCTTGGTAGGGGCCCGTCACAGTGCATGGATGCATCGGAAACAGAGTGGTCCAAGACATTGTAGTTTGCGTGTCCGTTCGCAACATTATCTGCCCGCTTTTCTTCGCAGCGTTCGTGGCTTCCACTAGTGCCGATAGAGAACTGTATCCACCTGGTATGCTATTTTCATTATTTTTCCATTTCTCTGGCACCGGAGTCTGCCTTTGTTCTGGTCCCGGCGTGGATGCAGGCGAAACTGAATTTGAATTTGATCCTGGAATGCCAGGCGTCGGTGGATTTAAGCCCAATTTTTTTAACCTCATTTTCTCTTCCCACTCCTCGAGACCGTGTTTAGGACGGTTCAAATTTCTATGTTGATAAAAAACTAAAGATATCCTAGTAGGATTTACTCTGTTGGGTGTTTTTACCGCTGTGGTTGAATGCATTTCGTGTTTAGCGCATTCAAATAACACGCTTCCATGGCCTAAAGCTATGGCCACACCGCCCATTTGAGAGTCTTTAAAACATTCTAGATTATCGCTTACGCCAGTAACTTCACCTATAGGTTCGGCTTTTGGTGGTTCTGGTGGATATGGTATAGAGAAAGGTGGGGGATATAAACACCAATTAGGTGTAGATTGGCACCAATTAGGGCTTGTATTTTGATAGAAGTTAGCTGCGAAGTTAGGATTGTATTGGTATCCATAGGAGTTATAACAATGTGAGTTTCGTATCAACTCCTCTCTTTTATATTTCTCGGCATTATAATATGCTAAACTGTTATATTCACTATATGAGTTTTCATATGGGTTAAAATGTCCATATGGATTTGGTGTAAAAGGGTAAGAATTAGTCATGGGTGGATAGTTACCATATCCCTGAACTGTCGCTTGGTTGCTGTAACTGTTCTGGTTGATAGGATGAAAGTTATTTCCATTTAATTCAGAAACAGACTTATTGGCAGCATTATTTTGGCTATCGTCATGGCTTATTGTGTAATTTGTCTGAAATGATGTTGGTTGTATAGTATTGTTCATCCTATTATCATATGGACTTCTGTTTTCGTAGCCATGATTTAGTTGTGGTCTGTCAGACGGAGGATATGGTTTTAAGAATGTGGAATTTTCAAGGCCTTCAGGAGGATTATTTACGTACTGTGAACGAGATGGAGGTCTCGCTTTAGGAACTCTAAACAGAGAATTTTCGTTTTCAGTCATCTGATCCTTAGGTTTGATTGAATCCCAGTTTTTTGAATCTGGTGACTTCCATACGCTTTTACGGATATCAGTATGATTATCTGTATTCGGCGACTTCAGATCTTGCGACGGGGCGGGTGATTCAGGAGTATTCTGTGTTTTATGAGAAATTTCTGATAATCTTGGTGAATTAGGCATATCAAACTCTGTGATTTTTTGTGTTACCCCGCTAATGAGATTGTGTTTTTCTATTTCGGTATTACTTTTATTCATTTGATCTGAATTAGAATCACTGCGATTCGAGTCTGGACTGTAATTATTTGTCGATAGGTTCACGTGGGCTGTAGTTGAATCAGGATCTTCCTTGACTGCGGTGTTAAAAATTTCCGAATTATCAAATTCAGGCCAATGTTGTTGAGGTGTATCTATTTGTTCAGAATTTTGGGTGCTATATTGCTGATCCCTCTTTTGTAAAGCAGGGTTAAAGCTTGGCAACTGGTTAGGATTTGAATTCTGGTTATTGGTCTCTGTCAATGTAGGAACATGACTTGAAGCATATACTGGGTTTTGATTATGTAAATGGTAGCTTTGATCATATGGATTATAAGGAGAATCTAAAACTGTACTGGAAATTTGATTACTCTGTAACTGGGCATCTGTAAAATTGTCGATCATACTTGCCATATCGAGTAAAGCGGGATTTCCTAAATTCGGATTTATTAGTCCCGAATTAGAATTATGCATGTTTGGATTAACAAATGCTGAATTGTAATGTGGATTGTTAGGGAATGAATTATTTGGTTGATTCAATGCGGGAGTAGTCGCTCTAGGAGAAGCACTGCTCTGACTTCTTGGGCTGGCATTGTTCCGGATGTCATTTGGCTGAGGAGTTTTTGGCGCAGACGTCGTGCCTTGGGGCTTCTTTTGGTTGCCTGGGCTTTGCTGAGACGGGTTAGCGGCACTGTTATTTGTCTCAGCATTTTCTTCCTCTTTTCTTTTTTTTCCATGCCGTCTACAGGGTTGTAAGGGAACTGATCGAACCCGAACTTCCATCGGATATCTATAAAGTTTAAAAAAAACTATCAGAAAAAGGCCGTAGACTTACGGTTTTCGACTAATAAAGTTGTTAATGATGATATTATGAATAAAAACTTGTACATCACCACTCACTTGTCCAAGACTTCTAGTGCACCACTTTTGACCTTCTCTTCTTGTGCTTCCTTGGATCCAAACTCGTCTGTGGTGTCTATTACGTATAATGGAAGAACATGTAATTGTTCGTCATTTGGTTTGGAAAGTGCACGATGCTTCGCCAATGTAACGACCGCAGTGCAACCATTATTCATATTGTGAAGATCGCGGTGTGCGTGAGCGCAGAAATCAATGCAAGCTGTTACACCTGGAATAAAAATAAGAGGTACTGTTTCTTTATGTTTTTCGTACACACTTTGCAGATTGATAATTTAATTTATATCAGCCTTTTGTGCTGTATAATATCCTTGTGTTGTAATTATTCAATTTTGTCTTTTTTCAAATTATTTCATTGACAAGTTTTTTCGAAGGACGTCTTGTTATTTATTTAATTGAAGCTTTCGTTCAATAGGCAAAGTGGGATTTCTTATATTGATAAACAGATATATGAAAAACCTCAGATTTATCCAAATCAGGCTAATTAAAGTGTATCATAATGTAAAGGTAAATTTTAAATTTAATTTCAGTAATAGAAGGAGAAATACATTTAATTAATTCCAAATATTACAATATACACTTTTTAAGATTGATTGTGATTCAAGTAGGTTACCTGAAAAGGGCCGTCCTGGTTTAAAACCCAAACGACAGTCAGAAGCTTCTTTTTCAAACTGGCATTGATTTTCAAAAGATTTGGGCGCAAGGTTCGTGTACAAGGGACTTAAGAGAGTCGCCAACACATGCATGCGCTCCTCAATTTCGCTCTCCTCTGTTTTAACCGAAAGTCGGAACTTGCGGACAGTTTTTGAACGGGCGTATTTGCATCCATTGTAATACATGGACCAGGAGCAACCGAAACTGTAAGAGGCGCCGCATGTCTCGGGATCGAGACCTGGAAACAACAGATAAAATTACGATAATAGCAAAGTTTATTTATCCAATAACAACAATCAGTAACATAAATCCTTGGAATATTCTGAATTATAAAAATACAAACTTCAAAATCTTTAAACAGCAAAACCTGCTATAATAATATATACGTAATTACGTTATACGTAGTATTACGTATTACGTAGTATAACGCATAACATGCATATATCGTGCAATATAAGATATGTTTGACAGAGCTGTAAGAAATTGAAAAGTCAAGTGAAACCAGTGTATACTGTAGTCTTTGAGTGAAACATAGACTTTAAGATTTAGATTTTTTACGCGTAATTTATGAATTGAGGAAACTATTACGTTAAAACGTTAATTAAAAAATAAAAATATTTATAACTAGCTTTTTTCTAGAATTCAAATTTTAAACTTAAAAATAGATATTGTGAGTTAACCATAAGAAATAGAGACATGCTATCTCTGACTTATTTGTAGTATTTTTATAGATCTACAATTCTCTAGTACATTGCTTTAGCGTATCTCTGCTAGTTTACGCAGCGCACGCGACTAAAGCTGCCAGCTAGCAAGTTTTTTTATTTTAACAACTGCGCGATCTCTTCAACACTATACCGATATTTACCTAAACCATCCGGAAATATTGCACTATCTTTTGATAAAAACCGTACAAAAATCTGTTCAGTAGATTTAGAAAAAAATAATTACATACAGACAGACAGCTTTTTGGGACTTTGCTTTATAATAAGTATAGATATCAGTATATATTTGTTATACTTACCTTGACATGCACAAGTTCTATTTTCGTTGGTAGCACACCGACGTGTTGTTGGAAGTCCATATCTGTTCAGTTTATGAGAAAGCAATGTATAGTCAAGATCGGCTTCTGACTGCGGAATGCCCTCCCAAGCTACCAGGCAGACTACGATCCATGAGGTAGCACACTTGTGGCCGTTGCGGAATTTAACTACCACCAAAACCTTTTCTGTGTAATTTGAACGCCTTATCACCTAAAATTAAATAGCCATTAAAATTAGTTTCCGAAGTAGTTTTAAGTAATTAAAGTAAAGTAAGTAAAGTAGTTTGCCGTGTGGTATCTGGCAGAATAGAATTGACTACCCTCCTTTCTTACCGAGGTGTTGTAAGAGGCGACTAAGGTAAATACCGTGTGGTATCCGGCTGCATAGAATAGACCACCCTCCTTTATTACCGAGGTGTCGTAAGAGGCGACTAAGGTAAATACCGTGTGGTATCCGGCTGCATAGAATAGACCACCCTCCTTTCTTACCGAGGTGTCGTAAGAGGCGACTAAGGTAAATACCGTGTGGTATCCGGCTGCATAGAATAGACCACCCTCCTTTCTTACCGAGGTGTCGTAAGAGGCGACTAAGGTAAATACCGTGTGGTATCCGGCTGCATAGAATAGACCACCCTCCTTTCTTACCGAGGTGTCGTAAGAGGCGACTAAGGTAAATAACGTGTGGCATCCGGCTGCATAGAATAGACCACCGTCCTTTATTACCGAGGTGTCGTTAGAGGCGACTAAGGTAAATACCGTGTGGTATCTGGCAGAATAGAATAGACCACTCTCCTTTCTTACCGAGGTGTTGAAGAGGCGAATAAGGTAAATACCGTGTGGTATCCGGCTGCATAGAATAGACCACCCTCCTTTCTTACCGAGGTGTCGTAAGAGGCGACCAAGGTAAATACCGTGTGGTATCCGGCAGAATAGAATAGACCGCCCTCCTTTATTACCGAGGTGTCGTAAGAGGCGACTAAGGTAAATACCGTGTGGTGTCCGGCTGCACAGAATAGACCACCCTCCTTTATTACCGAGGTGTCGTAAGAGGCGACTAAGGTAAATACCGTGTGGTGTCCGGCTGCATAGAATAGACCACCCTCCTTTCTTACCGAGGTGTTGAAGAGGCGAATAAGGTAAATACCGTGTGGTATCCGGCTGCATAGAATAGACCACCCTCCTTTCTTACCGAGGTGTCGTAAGAGGCGACCAAGGTAAATACCGTGTGGTATCCGGCAGAATAGAATAGACCGCCCTCCTTTATTACCGAGGTGTCGTAAGAGGCGACTAAGGTAAATACCGTGTAGTATCCGGCAGAATAGAATAGACCACCCTCCTATCTTACCGAGGTGTCGTAAGAGGCGACCAAGGTAAATACCGTGTGGTATCCGGCAGAATAGAATAGACCGCCCTCCTTTCTTACCGAGGTGTCGTAAGAGGCGACTAAGGTAAATACCGTGTGGTGTCCGGCTGCATAGAATAGACCACCCTCCTTTATTACCGAGGTGTCGTAAGAGGCGACTAAGGTAAATACCGTGTGGTATCCGGCAGAATAGAATAGACCACCCTCCTTTCTTACCGAGGTGTCGTAAGAGGCGACTAAGGTATGTGCCGTGTGGTATTCGGCAGAATAGAATAGACCACCCTCCTTTCTTACCGAGATGTCGTAAGAGGCGACTAAGGTATGTGCCGTGTGGTATCCGGCAGAATAGAATAGACCACCCTCCTTTCTTACCGAGGTGTCGTAAGAGGCGACTAAGGTAAATACCGTGTGGTATCCGGCAGAATAGAATAGACCGCCCTCCTTTCTTACCGAGGTGTCGTAAGAGGCGACTAAGGTAAATACCGTGTGGTATCCGGCTGCATAGAATAGACCACCTTCCTTTCTTACCGAGGTGTCGTAAGAGGCGACTAAGGTAAATACCGTGTGGTATCCGGCTGCATAGAATAGACCACCTTCCTTTCTTACCGAGGTGTCGTAAGAGGCGACTAAGGTAAATACCGTGTGGTGTCCGGCTGCATAGAATAGACCACTCTCCTTTCTTACCTAGGTGTTGTAAGAGGCGAATAAGTTAAGTTGACGTCAGGCAGGCAGCCGGTCTTAAAATATCTAACCAAATCACATCACAACATGGGTAAACTCAAACTCAAACTCAAAATATTCTTTATTCAAGTAGACTGTTTACAGTACTTTTGAATCGTCAAATGTTGTCAAGAAGCTACCAAACATATTGTGCCGATCCCACTTAGAGTGGGATAAGGGCTAGAGAATGATGACGTAGTTTTAAGTAAATTCTCTAATGATTATATTTTAAATAACTTGAAGTAATTAAAATTATATTTCTTAATTACTTCAGTGCAATGGCCAACAATTTTGTCTTTTTATATTTCATGAAGCATAGATCCGCCTGACACACTCAAAATACATTGGTAACTAAAGCACTATTACTACTAGATTTGACGGGCTTTTTAGAACTGATTAGGATTTAAATAACGATAGGTGATGTATATAATAGACAAAGTAGGAACCGATATAAGATTGCGGCTCCTGCTTTGCGCCTTAGTATATTCTGCCATTATTACGTTATTATATACGTGACATGCCTTTAATTTGGAAGGCACGATTGTTTACATTAATTTGTATAAAAGAAAATAGAGAATTTTAATAAGTACAAATAGAATCAGTGATATGAACTGCGATCCATACACTCACCCACTTAGCCATAGGGCAACCTTGTGCAGTTTTGCCCTCTTTGCCAGTGTAGCATATTTTCTCAATTCTTAGTTCTTTTCCCGAAAGCCCTGTACGTGCTTCAAGATCTTTTCTTAACTCTGTCAAGTTAGCTGCGGCTCCTGTAATTATAATTAAAATTATTTTACAATCAATATAACAGAACTAACTACTTTGCTATAATCCGCACGGGTTAAGTGAATGCATGCAAAGCCAATGTGTATGAAGCAGGCAAAATCTACGTACCTTATACATGCAGGACAAGCCACCACATGCACCCCAAGGCGCAATTCACCAGCAACAACACACACAAAAGCAGCACACACACCCACCACCACAATCTCGACGATCGTTTCGCCCCGAAACCGAAGCATCATCAGGAGGATAGGCTCCACGACAAAAATCGTAACGCGATGCGATGTCATTACGATTTTTGTCGTGGAACCCGTGCGGATTATAGCAAAGTAGTTAGTTCTGTTATATTGCTTGTAATATGGAATTCCGCAAAGTAACGCCTGCTTCTATAAATCATTTAAAATTATTTTCTTTAATGCTAATTCAAAGAGATACCTATTTTATAACGATTTAATAAATAATATAATTTTTATAGGTATTGTTATTAATTAAGTCTTACCTAAATGAGTATAATAACTGCCAGGTTCCGGAGGATTTTTATCAGCAGGAAAACAGTTGCAATCTGGCACTTCTGTTCTTGAATTATTTTTCAATCTTTCAAGGTTCTCTAGATATTCTTTTGAATAGTTAAATTGATTTTCTTTGGGAGCTTTTACATATGGATCCTGCACTGGGGTACCCGGCTTAGATGGATTTTTGAGGTCGTTTTTATCTGTACTATCTTGGTCATCTTCCAAAACTTCGTCTTTAGTTTGAAGCCCAGGACAAGCGCCATCTCTCAGATGTTCAGGTGGAGGTTTTTTAGTCGATCCTTGTCTACAACATGCATATCCGACTTCATTTCTTATCGAAACTGGACCTCCCTCGCCTGCAAACATGTAAGGTTCACTTCTCGGTGGGCCGTAACTTAAGTTTTTATAAATCTTGTGTCCCGGTGGCGAGTGTTCAGACTTTATTTGTTCTATAAAATAAGGTGGCCTCGCATCGACCGTACTGCTTCTTTCAGAGCTACTTCGTTGATCCAATTCTCTATTAAATTTTGATTCAAAAGTTCTATGGTATTTTTGAAAACCCAAATTCTCTTGGATTTTTGGTTTATAAATATCACTTGCTTTTCTTTCGTAAGATAAGTGTCGATAGTTCTGATAGTTTGACTGTTTTTGAGTAAAATTCTCATGTTTTATTGTTGATATGGGTGGTAAAACTGTATTTTGGTGTAGTCTGGATACAACTCCATTTGGGTATTCTTTATAAATATTATTCAAGGATGCTTCAATCGGCTTTAGATATGCATGTTGACCTATTAATCTATTTGGTTCTGTTTTTATGGGTTCTTTAATATATTGATAATTATCAGGAACTTCTAATTTAGGTATCAATGGGGCTGATGGATGTCTAAATTTGGCATCATATGATTCTTTTTCATAAGCTTTCTTTTGTGCGTTCGTTTCGCTCGCAGTGGCACAGATATGTTGATTTGATACTGGTCCAATTAGCATTTTAGATTGGAAGTCTTTACTATCTTGTTGATTATAACTTAAAGTGTCAGCACCGTACATTTCTGCATATTTTTGCTCTTGGTAAGGTACGTTTGTACTATATTGACCTCTCATATCAGCATAAGATGGTAATTTATGAGTTTTAGATGCATTTTTTGTCAAATTTTGTTTATCATAACTTTTTGACGATTCTGTCCCCCCTTCCCATACATGGTGGCCACCACCTCCGAATTCACTCATGCTATAGGCGTGAGTGTTTTGTGTATAATTACCAGCGACAGGGTATACCTGATCGCCTATACGGTAATTATCTCGGAGATGGTGGCTATACGATAAAAAATGACCGGTGGTATTTCTATCATCGCTGACCCCACTTTTCCGTTCATCTATAACCCTAGGGGGTCCCTCTCCAGGGTCACCTTTATCTGGTGGCGTGTTTGTTCCATCTCTTGTATGATTTTGTTTATTTAATATCATCGTTTTTAGTCTGGAGTTTAAATTCACCCTGTCAGACTGGGAAAACATCTGTTGGTCCGAATCATCTTGTCTATGCTGCTGCATTTGTTGATTTTGTAATTGTTGGTTCTGATGATTCTGAATTTGATTTTGCATTTGTTGCTGGTTTTGTATCTGCTGCTGTTGATTGTGAATTTGCTGTTGGGATTGCATCTGTTGCTGATTTTGAATCTGTTGTTGGTTCTGCATTTGCTGTTGGTTCTGTATTTGCTGTTGGCTCTGTATTTGCAATTGCTGTTGATTTTGTAATTGTTGTTGATTTTGCAATTGCTGTTGATTCTGTAGTTGTTGTTGTTGACTTTGTAGCTGTTGTTGATTTTGTAGTTGCTGTTGATTTTGTAATCTTTGGTTATGCTGCCATTGACGCTGCTGCCAGTCGTTCTGGTTTTGGCCACTTTCGGCGTACTGTCCGCTTGTGTAGGCGCCTGGATACCTGTTACAATCGAGTGAAGCTCGCGGACCGCTGCTCCCCTGCAGGTATCCAGGCTCGGCGTTTCCCGAATGCTGTCCATTGGACGGATTTGCCTCTTGTCTTTCCGCCTCATTATTTGTGTCGCCTGTACCATTGTCCCCGTTATTATATTCTTCCGTATGATCTGCAGTGTATTCGGTGCGTTCATAATTCTGTTGACTGACTGTATAGACAGGTGTTGCAGAAGAAGCTACTGAGCTTTGATAGGATGCAGCTGAGGCGGGTCTGGAGTCATTTCCAGACGTCACACCGGGCGTGGAAGATTGTTGTGTATATTGTTGCTGATATTCTGTCGTGTAATGTGGAGCTCTCGGAGAAGGTACCGGAGTATACGCTCCGCGGTTTGAAGGTGGCCTTTGAGCTGGAACGGCTTGCACTCCAGCCTGATAATATGTGTTATTCGTCACATCAAATGTGGTTGCAACATTTTGGACGGTGTATGTAGTATTTGCTTGATAGTGTGGAGATGTAGCATACGGCGTATGATTGCCTTGATAGTCTAAAGTTGTCTGGCCAGTTTGGGTTGGAAGTTGTTGGATGAACTGGTTCTGCCAACCTGAAAATAAAAAGATTTGTGCATAAATGTGGCGTATAATTCCTTCGAATAACGTTTAAATAAATCTCAAGTATTTGTACGTACCTTGCGATGGATCTGTTTGCCACGCTGTAGTGAATCTGTTGGGATCACCCGCATAAAACGGCATTGGAGCCTGTAAAGAAATATAAAAATTTAATAATAATAACACAAAATTTACAGACTTGCAGCTAAGACCTACCACGCTGCTCCAATGCGGATTAATATCTCCATAATTCTCTAGAGATATGCAGGTTCCTCATGATATTTTCCTTCACCGAAAAGACCGCGTGATATTTGATAAATTTAATTATAAATTAGACACATAAGTTTTAACACAAAAACTCGTTGGTGCCTGCCCAATCTTTGAACTAAAGTTTTTTAGGAATTGATTAGTTATATTATTAATTCGATTACAAACACTAAGAATATTCGTTGATATCATATATATACAACTTAAATAGATGCTTATTGAATGATTTAAATTTTTATCAATAAAAGAGTAAATTTAATTCCAACAGGGTTTACACCGCGTACAACAATAGAAGGCCGCTTATCTAGAGTAGTATTGGCCACATATATTGTGTAAATACGCTATTTCGGTCAAGGGCACGGCGGGACCTCGGGCTTTGTTTACATAATTACCTGTGAACTACGTAATCGTGTATCGAGGTCGACAAACCTAGTAGTATTTGGCTGGAGCGTGGATATAACTAAGGATCATATGACGTCAGTAGTGTCTGATATACAAATTAGAGCTTAACCCCTCGTACGCACGAGAGGTTTTTTACCGTACCTTAAAAATACGTCGAAATGAAACAAATGGGTATCCATGTATCTGTTCACACGACAGCGCATTTAAAACGCGACATATTTTTATCGCGCAGTGTTTCATTTTAGTCGTTAGGGCGAAGGGTGTTAAGCCGAATATATCATACGAAACTTCTTATAACGCCTATTGCGGAATTTTAACGCGACGTATTTTTACGTACTACGTACGTTCTTACGCCTCGTTCGCATGGGGGTACAAAATACGTCGCGTTAAAATTCTGGCGTTTTATTTCATCGCTTGATGTAGCTGTTAGTACGAACGTTTTGAAATCACTTTTGACTCGTCTCTCGCTTTAGTAAGATGTGGAAATGGTCAGTGTAAAATATTTGCAAAAGCCGTTTGTGATGCTAGAACGAAAAAGAAACCAAAAAGCATACTGGTTACACCCTCTAAATTAAAAGAAAAACTTAAAAAGACAATTTAAGACACTATACGAATTTGAGGCAATATCCCGATAATTTTTTCGATTATTTTCGAATTATTTCGAACGTTAAAAAAATATTTTCGCGGGCTGATGACAGGATCACTGCCACCGGGTCAAAAGTTCAGTTGAAATTCTCTTTCATCAAAAATAAGTATAACGAAAGTCGTGGTATCCTTACTTCATATTGTATATTTAGATAAAATAAAATCACTGTTTTTTCGAACATCACAAATAGTCTAAGATACACCAGCTTGGTGAAGGTCATTTTATAGCGGGAACCTATACTAAAAGGAATGCTCATTTTACGCTATATCTTATATATATATATATATATATATATATATATATATATATATATACTTACCTAGTCTGTTTAAATTTTGACTTGATTTATGGGAAAAATTCTACATTAGAAAAATTATCTAAGAATTACACGATCCATTAATATTACAAGTTAAAAGCTTCTTATTTATTTGGGCTAGAATCATGTCTCTCTCTATACGACTCTGATTAAAACATAATATTTTTCTCTACTTCCACAGGGAATCACGCCCAGTGTTATTTTTATGATATTTTACGATAGCAATTTTTTAATAAAATCCTTACAATAAAAGGAATTCGCGATGTAATCAAATCTTCCTCCATAAAAAATTATTCAAACCCAGTCATTTGTTTATGAAATATCTAACCATTATGACCTTTTAAATATTAATTAAAATCTTAAAATTTCAAATATAATTCTTTGTTTATTATTCCGGGTTATATTTATATTTGTTAATTTCAATTTATTCCTTTTTGGAATATAGCAAATATATAACATGAAAAACATACAAAGGCATAATATCAAAAGATAAGTAAAAAAAAGAAAAGTAAAGTAACGGCCTGTTACTATACCCACTGCTGGGCTAAGGCGTCCTCTCTCCGTTTTTGGAGAGAAGGGTTAGAGCTAAGACCTGCCACGCTGCTCCAATGCGGATTGGTAGGTTCCACATATCCCTAGAATTCTCTAGAGATATGCAGGTTTCCTCACAATGTTTTCCTTCACCGAAAAGCGTGTGATAAATTGCAATTATCAATTAGACACATAAGTTTTAATTGAAAAATTCATTGGCGCCTGCCCGGGTTTGAACCCATGATCGTCTCTATAGAGTCACACGGTGTTATCACTAGGCTATCGCAGCAAAAGATAAGTAAGAAAAGTAAAAGTGTACACATAAACTTAAATGTTAACAACAATTATATTTTCAACACATTTTAACAAAACGTAAATGGTTTAACTTGCTGATTTATATTCCACCGTTAACATATAATACGATATAGTCGCAAAGAAAAAGAACCTTACACAAGTTTTCATAAACGGAGTTTAATTTTTCTCAGGGCAATTTTATTCTCATTTATAAGGTAAAGTGTAATGGAATTGACATCGTAGCTTAAAACCATTTCTCATCTTACTTTCAAACTGTCTTTTATATAGAACTGATAATATTCGAGTACTTTCGCGTTACTTGGAACCTAATGTTAAGTGACTTTGCTATATCGCGATATGATTACTTAAAAGCTACGAGTAGAGAGAGATGTCGAACTGCCAGTGTTTCTTGGAACATAATTAAATTCTGAAAGTTGAGTTTGCAAAATGAGGGGAAAACACGCGGGAAATATGTTACAGCATTAAGTTTCTTTGGGCGCAGTTAAACTAACTTTGGGAAGATTTTAATTTCTTCACAAAACAGGAGCTTTCAAATTTCATTAACGTAGCCTTTGCCACAACGGCGGCTTAATTGTTTACGTGGCTTATGAACGGAGGGAGTGTTTAATTTTCGAACCAGAATCTTTGAAAGTATAAATTATGCATTAAATAGAAAGATATTTTTTAAACTATATTTATTATTAATATGACAAAGAATTCGACGCGTAATATATCTTGATTATTATTAATTAGAAGGAAAGAATAAGAGCAAATAGAAATTAATTGGGTTTGCGTATTCATTTGTTGCATTGAATGCAAATATAACGGTCCCTAGTTCAAAGCCTGAAGTGAGCATTAAACGACTATTTCTACCCTATTGTTGATGCCAAAGGCCTCAAACAACCTCACTTCAGTGAAAACATATTAGCAATTAAGTTCCTAAGATTCTATAGAAAAATCCAAGAGTCTTGACTCTTGGATTAAAATCTGCAACTTATTTCGTTTATCAGATATGATAAATTTACAAAAATATATTCTTGAGCAGCATAAATATTAACATAATTTCGAAATATATTTAGCAAACAAACAAACATGATTTTTCGATACTAACTCAAGTACAATTATGAAGAACGACTTAAACAACCTTTTGTTTGACACGTAATGAGGTAAACGTAAACAAATTAACGTCAAAGTAATCTTTAAACGTGGAGTTTATTTTTGAGAAAAATTTCTAAACAATTTAATTTACGGTTGAAAATAACCACTTTCATATTATGATAGAGGATTTTAATTTATAGGCACATTTCAACACAATATATAAAGCTGAAGAGTTTGTTTGATTGTTTGAACGCGCTAATCTCAGAAACTACTAGACCGATTTGAAAAATTCTTTGAATGTAAGATAGTCCATTTATCGAGGAAGGCTATAGACTATATAACATCGCGCTAAGATGAATAGGAGAGGAGCAGCAATAAAAAATATTGCGAAAACGACAAACTTTAAAGCTTCCCCTGATTGCGCTAAGTATTCAAAAATCATGTATTACTAAATTCTTCTCCTCTAAAAGTTCTAATTCTTCCCTCTTCATGAATGCGCCAGAAAGACGGCGAATAGAAACAAATGGCGACACGTCGTAAGGCGAGCGATATGCGCCTCAACTAAGTGACGGCCACGACCGCTCTGACAAGAGCGTATCGACGAAGAAGAAAAGTTCTACTTCTAAATAAAAGTCAGCGACAGCATATGTCCCTCTTTTTAAGGTTTAACCACTTTAACCATAATTAATATAAATATTAGGGTTTATTCAAATAATAAGACTGCAGTCCACGCGAAGTTTTTTTTTTTCTTTTTTTTTCGAACTGATTGTATGCTGTTAGGTTACGCCGTGTGGTATCCGGCAGAATAGATTAGACCACCCTGCTTTCTTACCGAGGTGTCGTAAGAGGCGACTAAGGTATCCGGCTGCATAGATTAGACCACACTCATTTCTTACCGAGATGTCGTAAAAGGCGACTAAGGTAAGTTGACGTCAGGCAGGCGGCCGGTCGTAAAATACGCAGCCAAATCATGTGACCACATGTTTGTAACATTTTGTGCCGACCCCACTTAGAGTACGATATGGGGAGGAGAATGATGATGACTGTATGCTGTTAGCCCTAACGGCTTTTACAGTGTCGCCGGGCAGGACGGGCGAGCGCAGAAGCATCGTCGAGGTTGCGAAATGCAGAGAGTAGGGCGCAAACTACTGTTTTGTTGCGTTTAAAAGCTAGTACTGTATAAGAAGTAAGCTTACCATCGGTTGGCTTGGGTGTTCCTGTTTCATAGCGGGCGTGGTGGCGGGCGAGGGGCTGGGCGCGGCTGGCGCTGCGGGCCCTGGGGACGCGGCGGCGGGCACGCCGGGACTCAGCCCTACTGCTGCGGACACTGCGCCGCCCAGGGGCTTGCGGCCACGGTAGCTCTGGAATGAAGAACCAGCAGGTGTCAGCATAGTATGCACCGAAAGAATATGTCCATTTGACAGAAATAATTGAGCTTTGAGTAAGCAATGTAAAGTAGAATGGTCCGATGGTGCAGTGGGTAGTGACCCTACCTTTCATCAATTTGTTGGTTCTTCGAGCCTGGGTGTGTATTTGTATTTAAGTATGTATTTGAAACTATATATGTAGTATGTTTACCAGTTGTCCGTCACCCATAACACAACTATTAAGTTACTTTGGGGATGGACGACCGTGTGTGTAAGTGTCCCATATATTTATTTATTTATTCGATGTAGAATGATGTAGGTACAATCTATACTTATTATAAAACAAAGTCCCAAAAAGCTGTCTGTCTGTATGTAATCGATTTTCTCAAAATCTACTGAACGGATTTTTGGTTTCACCAATAGATAGTGCAAAATTTCCGGATGGTTTTAAGGTAAATAGTAAATATCGGTACGGTGTAAACTGTGTTGAAGAGATCGCACAGTTGTTAAATAACTTGCTTTCTGGGGCCTTTAGTCGCGTGCGCTGCGTAAACCAGCAGAGATACGCTAAAGTAATGTAGTAGCAAATTGTGGATCTATGAAAACACTATCAAAAAGTCCGCGATAGCACGTCTCTATCTCTCACGGTTAACTAGCAATAACTACTTTTATGTAGGCACAGCTAGTATGTTATATGTTAACCCCCTTTTCTATGTATCATAATCGGATAGTGATTCATTCTTAACACTAAAAAAATATATCAAAGCGAGTCAGGCTCATCAGGCTATCAATAGACAAATAATATCAATTTATAATAGACAAAGTAGGAACCGACATAAGCGTGCGGTCCCTGCTTTGCGCCTTGCAAAAGTACGTTAGTCTTCTATGAATTTGGGTATAAGTTTCTATAATAAAAATGCGCAATCGATTTTAACTTTGCCATTACAGCAGTTTAAAAACACTATTAAAAAAGTCTCATACAGGAATCCTAGTATACTACCTAGGATTATATAGATGATAAGAATTCGTGAATATAGCTACTCTTCTGCCCTGTACAAGATGGTAATAACCAAATGTAACGAGTTATAAGAATTATATTTTGAAATGAGCAACCGCTGAGTTTCTTGCTGGCTCTTATCGGTAGGAACTGCTTTCCGAACCAGCAATAGATTTGACGACTTAAAAGCATTTGTTTACAAGTTTAGGTTTAAGAATATTTTGAATTATATGCGAAAAGTATTAAAAATCCAGATGGCAAAAATACATTTAATGATGAATAACAATTTTTATTTTTCTCTTTAGGGGCAGAGTACAAACAAATTATAAAAATGGCCCCGTATTGAAACGTCGAATATTAGAACTATGAGTATTATATACTATTTAGATTTAAACAAAAAACATCTGATTAAAATCAACGCAAAAGCAAACGGAAGTCGTAGAGAAGTAGAGATATAGACGGCATGAAAAGGACTCCAAACATTTAAATACACGATGAAAAGTAAGTCGAGGAAAAGCTTTTTAAAGTTTTTTAGTCGCTTGATAGAAAATAGTGGATACGACCAGCCAAACAATGTAGGCCCTTACACGATCGCTTGGCAATTTCAAATTGGTTATTACTGGTCGTTTGCTATTATTTTCTATTACCAGACATAATGACTCTTATTTACTATGATTAGCAGTTTACTTTGAACTTTTAAAGTAACTGTTCTATACACGCAAAATACGTCTGAGATTAGTTTAGATATGAAATTTTGTTCGTATAACAAAGTTTCAATGTGGCGTTTATAATTTAAGTCCGCATGATTCCCTGCGAGAGAAGTTTAAGGAAATTGGTATTCTTACATTTGTTTCACAGTATTTAATTTTCGTCTTACGAATTTTCAATAAGGTACGTGGTTTGACGCGAATTTAACATTTACCCATTACAAAATCTGCACAACTCTGCTAAAGAAGTTATCACTTCAACAATCTTGTTTTTCTTTTAATTATTTATATATATATATCTTTAAAAGTATTGAGGGCACTGATACGCTTAAGTTGATGTAAACGAAGTCGAGGGTAATCATACTTATAAATTTTTAGTAGATAAATATATATATATGTATTTCCGCCGCGTGGTATCAGGCTGAGTAGAATAGACCATCATCTTTCTCACCGAGGTGTCACAAAATGCGATTAAGGTAAGTTGACGTCAGGCAGGCGGCCGGTCGTAAAATATAATACGTAGTCAAATCATGTGACAACATGTTGTGCCGTCCCATCTTAGAGTGGGATAAAGGCAGGAATATGATGATAATTTTTTTACGATGGAAGACGCGACTCTAAATAGTCGCATGACCGGTGACATCTGATTGACTGTTTATTCTCAAATATTGAACATGGGGAAGCAAGAATCTGAATATACCTTTTAGAATACTAAATAATTGATACGCCGAATCATATCCTACTAATATTATAAATGCGAAAGTTTGTGAGTATGGATGGATGTTTGTTACTCTTTCACGAAAAAACTATCAGACGAATTTGGATGAAACTTTACAGTTATATAGATTATACACCGGAATAACATATAGGCTACAATTTGTAATGGTTTTATGTAATATAACGATACATGTCAATAAAGTCGGAAAAAATCTGGCCTCTGAGAACTATCTCGGCGTACGCTGCCTAAACTATTAGAGTAACACAAAGATGATGTACCGTAGTATTGTTAGTCTTTAATAGTTCTAAATAAAAGTCCGCAACAGCATATATCTATCTTTTATGTGAAAGCCACTATGACCAAAATTGCGAATCATAAATCAAATTAAATTAGATACTGTGGTAGACAACATTCCTAGCGAGCGAAGCCACGGGAAGAACTAGTCAAGTATAATTTCAAAAGAATTATATTTTAAAATTAAATCAAAATAATAAATGATAACTTAGCGTTGTGCCAACAATGGCGGGATTGAAATTAATATTAGGTATTTGTGTTCGTTCACCGTGAGACGATTAAGAGCGATTCACATCGTTGGAAATGGTACATCGTTGCATGGTGTAAAAAATATTGCATGTCTTATACCGTTAATTAAAAGGAAAGAGACGAAAAATTGTTATTTTTTTATTTTTTTGCAATCATAATATACTCCAATACTTGTATTTAACCGAATCAATTAAGAACGTGTTTTATAGTAGCGTATTTTTTATAGAAATTTATAAGAATCCTGCATACATCAGGTACGAAAACGGATAACCTACTCTACATTTAGCATTATATATATTTTCTATTTACTTTATCGCGGATAAAATAATTTTATAATAACTTTTGAGCTATACACTCATTTCGTTCTTGCCAACTCTGAGCAAGGTTTTGGAGAAATTCATTCTAAATCAACTGCTCAGCTGTTTTAATTCAAGTAACTTATCATCACCCTGAGCAGCTTGGTTTAATAAGAGTCGGTCTACGAAGGATGCTTTTATGTGGATATTGAAGCATATCTTCCATGCGTGGGAGAACTCACAAAATGCCATAGGGGTATTTTGTGACAGCTTACCGAACCAGCAGTAGAGTTGTCGATTAAAAAGCACATGTATATAAGTTTCACTGAATACGAAATATTTTGAATAAGAATTATAATTGGTGTGTATCTGTGTAATTTTATACAATGTATGGATCCTTTTTACAATACAGACGGAGCAGCCGTTTGCCTAAACTTTTTGTAATCATTATATTCTTTTATTATCTTCGTCAGAATTTAACTGATATGATGCAATAAGTTTACAGAAAAAATATAAAGAATTGCTTCGCTTGATTAAACATCAAATACTAACGCAAGCCATCTGCGAGATGCGATATTTGCCGCTACACTGAATGCATTTGTTGTGTTATTTTATTCCATCCTATCATATTACAATGAGATTGCATTCGCATGAATTTTTGTATTCAATTCAATCGTAATAGAATCATATCAATTTGGGCGTGAAATTAAAAAGAAAACTTAAGGCTTGCGTGTATATTAAAAAGTAAGCTATTTTAAAAAGGCATACCATAGTTTACTATGTATAAAAGATTATATTAAGACTTAAGATTATCCGGTGCGAAGGACCATAATATGCAAATATGTTTAGATCCTTCTTTATAACCTTTCTTAGTTAACTTTTATAGGCGATATCATTTAAAGCTTTCATATTCTAATGTCTCTCTGCCTAGTATATAGATAGTAGTGTACTAAATTAATCATTTTGAAATAAGAAATAAATTAATAAATCAGATTAATGAATATAATAAGGCATCAAATACAATTAAAGTAATTATTTTAAATATAATAAGTGAATAAGTAATATAAGAGAAAATTAGTATCATAATTTTTTTTTAATTTTTATAGAACAAATATAAGAAACAATATGAACAAAAATCTATACATTGCTTATTTATTTAATTTTAATTGAAAAAAATTATTCGATTCACCACTCAAACATTTACAGCGAGCATTCTCGGAACCATTCCACGTGGGCATGATTTGTATAGAATAAGCGTATTAGCAATTTAAGATAGTGATAACTTATATATGTATATTTTCGTTGTAAATAAATAAAAGTTCTCATCAACCTCCTGCTCTTATCCCAATCTAAATGGGATCGGCAGAACATGTTATAAACACGTTGTCACGTGATTTGGCTACGTATTTTACGACCGGCCGCCTGCCTGACGTCATCTTACCTTAGTCGCCATTTATGGGTTATAAATGACGAAATAAGATCAGTAAGAAATAAGGGTGACCTGTTCTACTCAGCCGGATACCACACGGCGGGTCGACTTACCTTAGTCGCCTTTCATGACACCTCGGTAAGAAATGAGGGTGGTCTATTGTACTTAGCCGGATACCACATGGTTATTTAAATAAAGTTGTTGTTATTATTATAAACCTGTTTAATTAGAGACTTAATTATTCTCATCACAAAACTTGGCAGCGAGCTACATCTGAATTTGAATTAAAATTAAATTCATCTAAAGGTGTATGCACACCGCGAACAATAAGTCAAAATTCAGGCCTGTACGACAAAGGCCATTACCAACAAACAAAGGCTATTGTTGGCCCACAACTTGGCCTGTAAACTCTGCTTTTGTGTAACTTTGTGTAAGCTTTAATTTTAATTGCCTCTAGTGCCATAATGATAAATTCCTGTTATATTATGAAAGTGATATTGTTTAGAATGGTTTCAATGGTTGTTACACAATGAAGGTTAATATTGAACGTTTTGTTAATTTACACCTTTAAATTCATCATCATCCTCCTGCCCTTATCGTACGCTAAGGCCGCTCGCTCGTCCCGCCCGGTGACGCTGTAAAAGTCGTTAAGGCTAACAGCTCACAGTCAATCATCATTCTCCTGCCCTTATCCGTACTCTGAGGGTCGGTACAACATGGTACAAACATGTTGTCACATGATTCGGCTACGTATTTTACGACCAGCCGCCCGCCTGACGTCAACTTACATTATTCGCCTTTTACGACGCCTCGGTAAGAAATGAGGGTGGTCTATTCTATTCTGCCGAATACCACACTGCGTGACCGTGTATATCTTTAAATTGTCGTGTCACAATTACAACAACCCAAGCAATATTGACTGGCCCGTTGGCGCAGTGGGTAGTGACCCTTCAGCTCCGCAGTTCGCGGGTTCGATTCCCGCCGAGGGCCAACATTTTCTACAAAAAAATTGTTGGTTCTTCGAGCTTGGGTGTGTATTTGTATTTAAGTATGTATTTAAAGTTATATATGTATAACTTTATACATATATAACTACCAGTTATCTATCACCACATTACACAAGCATTAAGTTACTTACTTTGGGGATAGACGACCGTGTGTGTAAGTGTCCCATATATTTATTATTTATTATGTATTATAATGTATGTTTCAATCGGAAATAGTCAAATGTCATATGTTGTTTCTTATGTCCTGTTCATAATTGGTGATTACAAATTATTAAGCGTGAGTACGATCGTGTAGAGGATATACTCGGCTGAATCCACCAATGATCGTCTATGAGAGCCTACGTCCCGGGCATTGTCGGTTTTTCCGACACACATCAAAGAAAATCGCTGGTATGATTGTATGAATCGTATGATACGGACGCGCGCACAATCTGCGATCATCGCCGTTAGTGAATAGCAGATATTAAGTTGTTGATTAAACTCTTATTAGTAATAAATTAGGTTGCAACAACTTTTAGTAAAGCAATTTATTAATGTTTAGTAATTGAACTGGTCTTAGAACTTGGCATGAAAACTTTTGAGTGCCAAAAAGATTTTGGAGGAACTGCTTTAAGAAGTTATTTGATAGTTGATGATGACAAAGTACCTCAATTAGGAATGGCAGGCGAAACATCTGGTACATAAGGAGATATATGACATTATGTAAGACATTTATTTTCTATAAATTGCTGAACCGGAAAATCCACGCCTTTGAAGCTAATGGGATGGCTCACTCGTGTGCTGTGAGTCGTGTGCTTATTAGATTTGATTATATCTATTTCAAATCTTATCAAATTTTATGTCTTGATGTTGTTGTTGTAAATCTCTTTATTGCATATAAAACAAATAAATGAAATTACAATGTACAAACTAATATAGCATGATAATGTACAATGACGTGTGATGTGAATAAAAACTGTGAAATGATACATAAATACTGTTTGATTTGAAATCACTGGTTTCCTTTTTATATGACTAAATTTATAATATAAAAACAAACAGTACGAGCAGTGCAAGCTATTGCGCAGGTGTGGTCTGGGCCCACTCCAGCGAAGGCCGTCTCAACTTTGATCTTTTTGGCAAGCGATCAAAAGGCGTAAATTTGCAATTTTGTGTGACTTACGAATTAAATTCGGGCCGCGATTGTTTGCTTTTAGAATATGATATGTGGTTCGTATACAATATACATCATAATGATTAATGGGCGTTTCGTAATTTCGTATTAGTTACTCGACTCAATAATCAGGGTTGCAGCAAAGGTTGGAACTTCGAATGTATTTTTCTCCTACAAATTTATAACAAAATAAAAGAGATTATGAACTACTTGAACTTCTGGAACATAGACGAATTAAAACTATCCTTATACATTATTAAATGTATCGGCGACTTCGGTCGTAAATTTTAGTTTTAAAATGCCCTCAATTAGATTTTTTGTTTAATCCTTTAAATTTATAGCAAAATAAGAGGGGTTATAAATTATGAGTTTAGAAAAATTCGAACATAGACGTTAGAGAATGATTCATTATACTTATACATCACTGGTTATATCCGCAACTTATTTCATAATTTAGTCTTAAAATACCCTCGATTATTGAATGTGTTCTTTTCTGTACCCGAAGAAAAAAATGGTATTTGACTATAGATATTATACATTAAAAATATTATGTATCATGTTATAATATTATCTTAGTAAAGTAACGGCCCTTTATTATCCCACTGCTGGGCATAGACCTCCTCTCTCCGTTTTTGGGGAGAAGGATTGGAACTAAGACCTACCACGCTGCCCCAATGTGGATTGATAGGTTATATAATCCCCAGAATTCTCTAGAGATCTGAAGATTTCCCCACGATGTTTTCCTTCACCGAAAAGCATTTGATAAATTGCAATTATCATTTGGACACATAAATTTTAGTGATTGCGTGTAATTATTATAGTTCGTAACATTTAATATGTAATTGTAAAAATGGATAGTACATTATAAAAATAGGTTTTCATTAATGACGCCTTATATAAATCTTCACAGAAGAATTATTAAATTTAAGTAATCGAAATAAAATTGTAGATGGTAGACCGGTGGCCTTGTTTGATAGTGTTATCAGAGGAGCGATGGTTTCCGTATCGAAGCAAGTAATTAATCACCTGCCCCATCGCCTACTGAAAATGGGACGCGATAATTTTAACTTCAAGGAGAAAATGTACAGCATGGACGTAATGCAAACGTTTGCACGTTATAAAATTCAGAATATTCTTTATTCAAGTAAACTTGTAAACAAGTGCTTTTGAAGCATCAATTCTTCTACTGGTGGGAAAGCTGTTCCTACTAAAAAGGGCTAGCAAGAAACTCGGCGGTTGCTCTTTTCCAACTATAATTCGTATTACTAGTATTACATTTACTCATTGCTGTCATGTTCAGGGTCGAAGAGTTATGTCCACGTGTTCTTATCGTCTAAGTAATCCTAAATAGTATAGATAGAGTAGATATATAGAGTAGTATCGACGATAGGGTATTAATTTTAATCCTAGACAGCTACACACCTTAGCAGCCTACATAAAAAAAATACACTATTTATAGAGATCAAAATATCCATGGATATGTGTAACCTACCAATCCGCATTGGAGCAGCGTGGCAGTTCTTAGCTCCAACCCTTCTCTCTAAAAAAGGATAGAGGAGGCTTATTCCCAAAAGTGATCCCACTGTTGGGCATAAGTCTCCTCTATCCTTTTTTATTCATATAAACACTTAAGTTAAGTTAAAGTTAAAACAGTTAAGTTAACTTAAGTTTTTATATGTGATTTAACCCAGCAGAATGTGTGTGTAAAGCTAGAAAGAAAATGCAACATACATGGCAGAAAATATCATTGACTGGCCCGTTGGCACAGTGGGTAGTGACTCTGCCTTCAGCTCCATGGATCGTGGGTTCGATTCCCGCCGAAGGCCAACATTTTCTATAAACAATTTGTTGGTTCTTCGAGCCTGGGTGTGTATTTGTTTTTAAGTATGCATTTAAAATATTATACGTAGTATAACAACAACAACAACAACACTAGTATATCTACTAGTTGTCCGTCACCCATAACACAAGTATTAAGTTACTTACTTTGGGGACGGACGACCGTGTGTGTAAGTGTCCCATATATTTATTTATTATTATTTATTATCATGTTTAAAACAACACAAAAAAAGGATTTAAAATACCTTTTGGAGTAAAATGCTAATCTGATTCCACGATCTTCGATAAAACAGGATAGTAAAAAGCTCCAAACGGCAAATGTATGTAAATATGGCGGCGGAGAAAGGCTATATTTTAGGCAAAGTGCGCTGCGGGCAATAAACGGCGCTCATTACAAAAATATTATTCAGCTACCCGCGAACGCTTTAAATGAGAAACGTTGATTTTAGCGAGAAATTCATCGCTTTTTGTTCCGTTCAAAAGTATATTTTAATGTTTTATATGGAATTAACATAAAAAACCTATTATCACAGTATAGAATTTCAATACATTATACGCGAATTATTATTTTTTTTAAATAACAAAAGGCTATCCTCGATATTATTATGAATTATTCAAACGATATTATTTATCATAAATAATCAAATATATGGGGCATTATCTTTATCTTTATAAATGCCAAATTGTTCTGTTATAGTTGATAAGAGAGGGTACTAGCTCCTGAAACAAAGTTTTTCTAGTTCAGGAACTACTAGGGCTTCAATGCACTATGTACATTTGGATGATTAATAAATATTATTATTATTATTATTTTACACACACGGCTGTTCGTCCACAAACTAACTTAATACTCGTGTAACAGACACCTGTTAAATATATACATACATCATTTTAAATACATACTTAAATATAAATATACACCCAGACTCGAAGCACAAACATAGCCGTGCTGTATCCGGCAGAACAGAATAGACCACCCTCTTTCCTACCGAGGTGTCGTAAGTTGCGACTAAGGTAAGTGCCGTTTGGTATGCGGCTGCATAGAATAGACCACCCTCATTTCTTACCGAGGTGTCGTAAAAGGCGACTAAGCTAAGTTGACGTCAGGCAGGCGGCCGGTCGTAAAATACGTAGCCAAATCATGTGATAACATGTTTTGCCGACCCCACTTAGAGTCGGATAAGGGCAGGTCTATCTATTCTAATCGAGAGATAAAATGTACATGTCATAATAACGAAAAAAAAAAACATTCTGTCATAAAAACGCAATCTTTTTTGTTAAAAATTAATAACTTTTTGTCGCTTACCTTACTAGTAAATCTTGAGTTTTCCTTATATTACCTTTAGTCACAGTCATAGTTCAACTGCAATTCATATTTGTAAAAAAATTCTCCGAAACCATGACTTATCATTATCCCCAATAGCTTTGATAAAACTATGTAGGTTATATCGCGTACATAATACTTCAAAAGATTCAATCAACATTGAACTTAAATATATATAGATAAGGCTTAAAATGCCATAACGATGTTAGTACGTGACTCGCGTGTTAAACGGAACACGTGTCAAACCACGTTGACCAGTATTTATTCCTGCTCCAGGCGGGAGTGTACAGATTGCCCAATTTATTTAACCTGCATACCAATTTAACATTCATATTGATTGTGATAAAAGCGATTTTCCCATACTTTAATATGCATTTCAAGGTTGATTGAAGGAGTACGGCAAAATGCTAGGCAATTTTTTTAGTCTGTTTGAAAATATCTATAGTAAACGCAAAATTAACAATAATAAAAAATTATGTGATTTTTGTTACGGAAATAGTTGATGAGCTAAGGACCTAAGCTACTTTTATATTCATAATGAATTAATTAATGGTTGTGAATTAAATAAAATACAATTATTTTTCCTTATCCCAATCTAAGTGGGGTCGGCACAACACGTTTTTTTCTTCCATTCTCTCATATTATACGTAGACTCCGCAAAAATATAAAGGCAAAATAACGGCCTCTCTCCGCTTTTAGAGAGAAAGGTTGGATTTAAGACCTACCACGCTGTAAAAACGCGGTTTGGTATGCTTCACATATCTTCGGATTTCTCTAGATATATAATATGTACATGTTTCCTTACGAAGTTTTCCTTCACCGAAATGCATGCGATGAAATGCAAATACATTCGACACATAGGTTTGGCTGATATATTTGTCTAATTGAAAATTGCAATTTATCAGACGCTTTTTGTTGCAGGAAAATATCGTAAGGAAACCTGCATATCTCCAGAGAACTTTGGGGATATGTGTGAACTACCAATCCGCATTGGAGCAGCGTGGTCTTAGGTCGTACCTTATCTTCAAAAACGGAGAAAGAAGACCTATACCCAGCAGAGGGATAATAACAGGTCGTTAACTCATTGGTTTCTTCCCGGGGTTTGTAACCGTGATCCCTCAAAATAATCGCACGGTGTCACAGCTTATACTAAAATATGATCTATAAAAACATTCCTTGAACTATAGACCACAGACAAATTAATCATAATAATTTGTGAAGCATCGCTTGTATTTTATGAATAAGATTTGTCATTCAAAATTGATAGTGATCTGTCTTCTATTGTCATGCAGAATCTCTCGAATCTTAACACACAAAGAAACAGTCGTTTCTGTGTTGCTTTTTTCTCATGTTCATTATTCGGTACAATTTAAACTGTGTACGATTGTAGGAAAGACACACGGAATATCTTTTATACCTCTATCCTTCTTATTCATATTGCATCTGATAGAGATAGCTTAAAATTAAAGATATACTGTTTTCCATAACAATGGGCTTTCAAGTATTCATATGAAAACATTTCCCCTAGTATTAAGAGAAACTCATCTTGTTTCTGCTAAAATTATTTTCTTCCGGCTGCATTATTAGGAATTTTTATTAAGTTTATACACTCTGAATTTAAATGAGTCGGTAGAGACCTTTAATAAATTAAATTTAATTCATTTAAATTTCTTTGATTATCAAATTTTGGTGATTATCGTCAGCTTAACGTGTGCTATATTCACACAAAATTTTACGTTTTCACTAGAGCTTGTTCATCATTTTTTTTTATAAATAATAATAATTATTAATAATTACGCATATATCGCCACCGTGAGTTATCCGGCTGAATAGAATAGACCACCCTCATTTCTTATCAAGGTGTCGTAAAAGGCGACTAAGGTAAGTTGACGTCAGGCAGGCGGCCAGTCGTAAAATATGTAGTCAAATCATGTGACAACATGTTTTTAACATGTTGTGCCGATCCCACTTTGAGTGGGATGAGGGCAGGAGGATGATGAATTACGAATATATCACTTTAAAAGCTAGAGATAGAGTTTTGTCCGATTTATGTAATAGAACATGAGTGTTATAATATGAATACTAAGAAAACCCATTTATTCAATACGGTTGTTATTAATTTCATCTTCGTTACAAAAATAATGTAAATATTATATTGCAGTAATCCAGAATATAATTTTATTATCTATCACGAATTATAATCCAATAGCACAATATTGTTTTCATGACTTTATTATGGACCTCCACAAAGTAAGCCAATTCTACGTTTTAAACTTTTTTTCTACAGTCTCAAAGTCTCGTCAAACGATTTTCACGCCTATTAGGCAAACTTCCGTGAGTTACATATTTATTTAGTTATTCCTTCGGTTAAAAGAATACTATTTCATGCATCGGAAGTTTTGGATAAAAAAAATGAAGAAAAATAAATATGTCCATGCGATATATTATTTCAAATACTTCAAAATATATACCAACAGGAAATGCCTTCAAGGCGATCTTCGTCTATTTTAACTAACAGTTGAAAAAACATGCTAATTTATATTATTATACTGAATACATTTACATTTATCTATATTAATTTCTTAACACACGACAAACTACTCTGTATATGTTTTATTGTTGTTGGAATAAACTGTATGATATTTTTATATTTTTTTATTTATTTGGTTCACCAACAGCTTTAACATTTATATCTTTCGAATCTATATTCTATTGAAAAACAAAACTAAGTCTAAATGTAAAACTAAGGCAAAAGCCACATTGAAAAGTAACCTAAAACTACTTAAATGTAATTTACAATTGGCTAAACTACCAAATAAGTAATAATAATGATATCTAGATGAACAAAATATATTTTATGTTTTTCGTTTAATTAACTATTTATGATTATTTTATTTGTCCGCTGTGTGGTATGCGGCTAAGTAGAATAGACCACCCTCATTTCTTATCGAGGTGTTCTAACAGACGACTAAGGTAAGTTGACCTCCCGTGTGGTATTCGGGTGAGGTAGAATAGACCACTCTCATAAAAATAAAATAACATGTAACAATATGTTTAAAACATGAGCCATGAATGATGCTGTTTATTTTATGTGTATATTTTTCTTTTTTAATTCCCTTTTTCTTCAACTCTAGGAGTTTATTTGGACACACACATTTTCGAAGGTATAGGTACATCTTTATTTCTTTGGTACACTCAGTGATCTAACCGGTATATAGAAGACAACTAAATTTACACTTACTTTGAACATCTCAATTTCGATAGATTTCTCTTGATAAGGTTAAATATTGAGACGTCGATTTCCTTATTACCCAAGTGCATAATGCAATAAGACCCCGGAAACGGAAAATTTCAGTTTTGTGTCAATAATATTTTTGAACCGACTATATTCTGAATGACTTTTGCAGCCTCATCGGGAAAAACGGGCTATCTGAGAAACATCGTTGAAAGTGGTTGTGTGGAGATGAAAAGAAGTGCATATTTCTCTGGCAATTACAGCAGTAAAAAAACCACTATTAAAAAAAGGTTAGTACAGAAAGCCCACTTTACTATTGAGGATTATTTAGACGATAAGAATGCGTGGACATAGTTATTCTTTGACCCTGTACAAGACAGTAACAATTAAAGTTTAGTTTTACTTTACTTTACTTTACTTAGTAATAAGAATTATACTTTGAAAAGAGCAACTGCCGAGTTCCTTCCTGGCTCTTCTCGGTAGGAACAGCAATAGAGTTGACGATTCAAAAGCACTTGTTTACATGTTTACTAGAATATTTTTAATATGAATTTGAAAATTCGACACCAAAAATCACATCGAAAAGTTGCGTTCGTTTAAATGTAAAAAAAAAGGCAAACAATATTGTATACGTATATGATATTGATATGGATTTTGTATCATACAAGTGATTCATTGACGCGATTTGAATAACTCGAAGGTTAACCGTATTGTGGTTCGATTGACATCTTAACCTTCTTGCCATTATATCGCTAAATTGATTGCTTCCGTTTTCGCTTCGTAACATATGCCGATAATATATAACTTAAAACCTCATATCAGATTTGTCATGCTTTAAAATCGAGTGATGTATTAAAAATTTTAAAAAGTTAGGCGTTTCAATGCGGATATCTATAATACAAAAGCAATAGAAACAGTAGATGTTGACGATTCAAAAGAATTTGTTTAGAAGTTTACTTAAATAAATAATATTTTGAATTTGAATTTGAATAATAAAATTATTTTCCGCGACGAAAATATCGCGGATTATAAAAAACTTTTACTTATGAAGAATTAAAGTACTAAAAGTAATGAAAATAATATTTCGATATAATCCATGAGAAAATAATTATTATAAACGATGAGAAGTGGGTTATTAAATTGGTGAGGAGGATGGAAATCATGTGACCAAAAAAATCTGTACTCATTATAAAACAAAGTCCCGATAAGCTGTCTGTGTGCAATTTTCTCAAAATCTACATAGCCGATTTTTTAACGGTTTTTACTAAAAGGTAGTGCAATTATTCCAGATTGTTATGGTTAACAATACATTACCATTTTATATAAATTGTGTAGAAGATGTCGGGAGTTTGTAAAAAAACTTGATAAACTGCTGGAAGCTCTACTCGCGTGTGCCGCGAACACCAGGCAGGATACACTAAAGTAACGTACTAGAGAATTGTAGATCTACAAAAATACTTCGCGCTTGTCTCTATCTACTATGATTAACTCACAATAACTACTTTTATGTTCAAATTTTCAAGTTTGTGGCACACTAATTTCCACGCGGGCGATGTCGCTAGCACAGCTTGTTTTAATCAATCAATCAATTATCAATGCCATCAATTCTATCTGCACCAGCTAGTTTATAATGAAGCACAAAAATTGCAACGCCTAAAGATAGCAATAACTAAGTGTAGTTAGATATAAGAATTATATTTTCACAAGAGCAACCGCCGGTAGAAGCAATTTTCCTTAAGTTGATGTTTAAAAGTATAATGTAATAAATAATATTTTGAATTCGAATTTGAGTTTATTACAGGTTATCGTTACATAATCTAAACGTTATTCGATAACTTATTATCGTACAACTATTGTTATGTTACAGTACAATAACAATAGTGGCTAATGTTTATTAAATAATATTTGATTGCGACAAACGGCAGCGCTAATATTCTGGTTATTTCTAAAACATCCGGCCATCTTGTCAAAACATCTACGTCATAAGATGGAAACTTGACTCATTGATCGATATTATTATTAAAATATTTATAACTGTATATATAGTAAAATCACATACACTATGCAATATTTAAAATAATAATTACTTACATTATTATTTCGTTATTATAACATAAGTATTAGTACATTCTTGTTAGAAATTAATAAAAAAAAAATAATAATAATAATACCATTAATAATATTAATTAGTAAATATAATTTAAATTCTTTATGTTTGACATATCAAAACTTCTTTACTATGAATTGACTCACACTTCAAATCACTTTATAGGTTAGCTGGTAGAGATCTCTGTGAAAGTTGAACTTTGTACACTTTTTTCTTACGTCTTTTACAAAAATAAACAAAGGAAATAAAAAAATATTCAGCTAGATTCAGTAGGGAGCTTTGGTCTGTTTTTGCATGATGCATTATGCATAATACATAAATCTACATATAACACTGGCTTTCATATATAAGTCATTTAAATCGATCTACCAAAAATAATAGTCGAATGTCTAAAAAGCGTAATACACAATCTTAAAGATCGAATTTAATAGTCGCCACTATATAACTAAGTAATACACCCAAATACGGCATTGCTAGCCATTTATAGCAGTGACTTCCACCTTATAAAGTCTTTATAAAGTCCCACCGAAAAAATTGAAAGTGAAAAAGCGATGTATAACAAGAAATGGTTACAATTTTATTAAGTAAATTTAAAAGGAAACTAATACAATTATGGCCCCAAGGTTATTACTTAAATATTACTCAACATTTGGTCGATTTTATCAATCTAATAGCAGTTATAAAATACTTAGTAAAAGTAAGGTAATAAGTCTTATATGCTAAGGAATGATGATGTGATTTTAGCATAGATAGCAATTAATCGATTTCTGAAAAATAATTAAGTTTAACTTTAATTTAAACATTATGATTTATGGTTATTTTATAATTATTTATATTAAAATAGTTATATAATCAACGCTATCTTTATTATATTTGTACCAAACACAAAAAAAATTTCAATGTCCAGATTGAAAATTGTGTTAATTTTTGTATATTTTGAAACAGAAAAAAATTATAACTTTTTTAAAGCCATACCTCAAGCTTTTACGAATGATACCAAAAGTCCCCGTTTGCGCAGTCATCTTACGTAATCATATAATATCAAGCAAAATATAAGCATGCGGTTATATTTAGGATGAAATTTCCGTTCTCCCTTCGGGCCCCAACTGGCTGCTATTGAACAATAGGGTACAAGAGTTACACAAGTCTAGACTATATATGTAGATGTTTATATTTAGTCCCGAGGGGAGACTAAGTTACAGTTTTTTTACATACTATGGGTATGGGCACAGTATGGTACTTTCTGAAATAATTCTAAGCGAAATCTAACATTGGACGTGTGTTTAGATAAAGAATATGAAAGCATATTGCTTAAAACACCGAGTTTTGAAGATCTTAGAGTGGTATCTACTATAATCTATGTCCACGATTAATTTTTGGTTTTAATATTCTTTAATCGGTTTACATCGATATTGGTTCAAATTTAAATAAGTCTTTATTTAAATTGGCTTATTACAAGCACTTTGGAATCGTCAAATTAAAATTAAATTGAAGCTACAACTGGTTCGTAAAGGTGCTCTAACCGAGAAGAACCAACGGAAACTCGGCGGTCACTCTTTTAAAAATTAAATATTACAATTTTGTATTAACTATTGTTAACAAACTTAGATTATAATATCGTCTAGTACATAGCTGGTCGCAATTTAGTTCCAAGCTTTCTTATCATTGACATAGTCTTCAACATTATAGTAAGTAAGCTTTATTAATGAGAGTCTCTTTAATTGCTTTTTTGAACTTGTGTAAAGGCAAGTCCAAAATAGATTGAGGAATTTTATTATAGAAAAGTATACCGAAGCCCACAAACGATCTACGTACTTTCTGAAGCCTTAGCCTTAGGTTTTCTGGTGATGTGGAGGCCTAACACGCTGAGATGTATTTTATTTACTGTTAAGAATAAATCACTATAGAGTTACTTACTATTCATAGAGAAAGGGATTTTCTTTCGAACTAGTCCTAAAGACTTTTACAGCGCCACCGAGCGGGACGAAGATAGTCCGCGATACAATGTATTGCAGATTATAGCATAATAATTTTTATTATTAGTTTTGCGTTTGTGTGTATCTGATCGATTTTCTCAAAATCTACTGAAGGGATTTTTGTACGGATTTATTAAAAAGTAAGTGCAATTCTTCGTTGCAAAATCAAAATTGCGTTGAAGAGATTACAAAAAAATAACTCGCTTGCTGGGTGCTTAAGACTCTTACGCCAAGTAAACCAATAGAGATATACTAAAGTAATGTATTAGAAACTCGTAGATCTACAAAAATACTAGAAAAAAGGCCGCGACAGCATTTCTCTATCTCGTATAGTTAACTCACAATGACTAACTATTTTTATGTTCAAAATTTTAATTTGGGCAAAAATTCTGACGCACTGATTTACACGCGGGCGAATCCACTGTCACAGCTAGTATTAAACAATACTATAATAGATAACATTATACAAGCGACTCATAATTAAGAGTAATGTGCGTTACGAGGACTAGCCTTGGATTTTTGTAACAAATGTTTGCGAGTGTAATATATTTTCGTGGCGTCCATTGTTTTACGCTTTGGCGCTCAGCCATCGTCCGTAGTAGTAGTCGCCAAACGGGAACAGATCTCGAAGACAAGGACGGAGCATGTGACGTCATCGGCGCAGACGCAGAAGCATGGCAACATCGCCTCCAATGTTTTGTAAATAGAACGATTGTTGTTAGAGAGGGACGCGTGTAGGTAGAATATTGAGACGGAAGATATCGAAAAGGTTACAAAATTGGACTCTACGTCGAATAATGATGGAATTCAGAATACTCTTATGTACAGTTATATTACAATTATGTGTCCGTCGGTATCGCGCTGGTTGGAGCTACGTTTTCTTTATCATTATCAGCAAACTTAATTTTATTGCGTTCGGTTACAATAGTCTGATTAATTAATAGATTAAGTCATCCGTGAAATTCCGTTTCCAATACATAGTGTTAATTAAATTACAAGTTTAATTTAAAAATATTAGTTACAAAAAAATCTGTAAATAAATATATTTTAAATAAATCATTCTTCCAATATATATGACGAAACAGCGTAACAACTGTGGTTCTGTTAAAAATATCTATAAAGCTTAGTATTTTTATTTATATTAAGTACCATTTTTCTATTCTATTCTAGGTATTGTGACATGTGAAATTTAGTTTGGGGTAAACCATTCGATATTGGAAGGTTTCTGTTATCTCAAAAATCGACTAAAAATAATCTTTTAATTTTAAAGGTTTGAGTGATAGCCCAACGGTGAGAACGAGCGCTTCTTTCGAGATTGTCACGGGTTCAAACCCCGGGCAGGCAAACGGTGAACCTGCATATCTCTAGAGAATTGTGAGATATATGTGACCTACCACTCCGCATTGGAGCAGTCTAATCATTCGGCCGTTACTTTAATTTCTAAAACAGTAGTAGTTAAAATACCTTGAATAAGTACCAAGCTTTTTCTCTATTTTGCATTTTTTTCTATGCCCGAAGAAAAAACGATAGTTTTATTGTTATGGGAATTTTATATTTGCCCAGCATATTAGTTTCATTTGCGTAAAATATCATCGATATTGCGTCAGTAGATTATCCAAGAAACGTTACAGACAGACAGACTCTCGGAATTATAATACAGAAAATATCATCATCATTCTATTGTTCTAATCCCACTCTAAGTTGGGTTGGCACAACATGTTTTGAACATGTTGTTACGTCTTTCAAATACAACCTCCTTCAAATAGGTCAATAATATATAAAAAAAAATTCACGCCTTCAATGCGATAAGTTGTTGAAAGATATTAAATGATATGACTTTAGGGAAAATTGTTTCTTAATTATTGAAAAGTGTAAAATAAAAATATCGTTTTTATATGTAACATGGTTTGGTTAGATATTTCACGACACCTCGGTAAGAAATGATTATTATTATTATTAAAAAATTAAATAAATGAAATGTATATTATATATATATTTTTGTATGTATATATATTTTTAGTAATTTAATTTTTGTACATATGAATATAAATAATTATAAAAGGATTGGCGATGTATATAATAGACAAAGTGGGGATCGACATAAGCTTGCGATTCCTGCTTTGCGCCTTGCAAAAGTTCGTAATTCGTTTGTGGGTTTGGGTATAAGATTCTATAATAAAATTCCACAATCTACTTTAACTTTACCATTACAGCAGTTTTTAAACTGCAACTTACAATAAAAAAAAAGGTAATTCACCAAGCCTATTATACTATTGAAGATTACCTAAACGATAAGAATGCGTGGATATAGCTTCTCTTCAACCCTGTACAAGACATTAATAACTATATGTAACTAGAGATAGGAATTATTGTTTGAAAAGAGCAACCGCCGAGTTTCTTGCTGGTTCTTCTCGGTAACAGCTTTCCGAACCAGCAGTAGATGTTGACGATTCAAAAGCACTTGTTCACAAGTTTACTTGAATAAAGAATATTTTGAATTTGAATTTGAAATTTGAATATTAAAAACGACGTCCCTAACATGAACATTAATTTAAACAGGTTTCATAAAATTTTAATCAACACTTCATTTAAAGCGTCTAGATTTGTTTAATTCCAGTTCCCCCGGTCCGCCGTCAATATATATACGATATAATAAATAAATAAGTGGTGGGAGGGGGGTAGGGTTCGAAATACAGCCGGGGTCGTCGACCCATCGACCGTCCCCTCTCAACCCCTACTCGTATCGAGCCTTCGCGGATGTGATATGTCTTGGTTATATAGCCATGTAAAGCAGCCTGTTCTTATTATATTTTTGGGATTTACTAATCTATGCTATTTAATTTGTGCTAGCCCAGCGGTAAGATCGTGCGACTCTCGAGAGGGTAACGAGTTCCAATCCCGAGCAATGAGTTTTCTTTTTAAACTTATGTGTCTAATTGATAATTGTAATTCATCGCACGCTTTTCGGTAAAGGAAAACGTCGTGAAGAAATCCAATTTACATTGTACCAACTTGATACGTCGTGTGGTATCCGGTATAATAGAATAGACCACCCTCCGTTCTTACCGAAGTGTCGTAAGAGGCGAGTAAGGTATGTGCCGAGTGGTATCCGGCTGCATAGAATAGACCACCCTCATTTCTTACCGAGGTGTCGTAAAACGCGACTAAGGTAAGTTGACGTCAGGCAGGCGGCGGTAAAGTACGTAGCCAAATCATCTGACAACATGTTTGTAACATGTTATGCCGACCGCACCTAGAGTGGGATAAGGGCAGGAGAATGATGATGATGATTATAGCTCTAATCTTTGTCTCCTAAAATAGTGAAAGGAAGCCTATGCCAAGCAGTGGGATAATTGCCCGTTTTTTTATTTTAGATTATTGTGTATAGACAAACTGTACCAGCAACTTTGTGTTCATCAACTAAGATGTTAAAATATTCCCAGAAAGAAAACGAGATCTCATATGATAATCTGGTATATAAGCTTCTATTGTTTTAAGTTTCACCAATATTGGTTCAGTGGAGAAGCCGCGAAAGAGTTTAAAATACTAGTATTAGGCGGGACACTTTTGTGCTTTATAAAATTATCTTGTTAGTGTATTTACTGAGAATAAATAAGGTTAGCAAACAATACGTGCACCAGATGCAAAAATAACCGCAAACAAAACGTTTAAGCTGAAAACTAGCAAGAATATAGGGAAGTGAATTGTGAATAGCAAATTTATATTTACCTTGATGTCTTGCAAGACCTGCAAACAATAGATACATATTAGTTTAAATATGTTTTCAAAATAACATATACTTAATAATACTTAAAATAATAATAGATTTTTTTAAATGTCGGTCCAAAAACTTTTGCATAATTGTGAATGTATAATATTTATACATTCACAATGGCCCGTTGGCGCTGTGGGTAGTTACCCTGCTTTCAGCTCCGCGGGTCGCGGGTTCGATTCCCGCCGAGGAACAACATTTTCTATAAACAAATTGTTGGTTCTTCGAGCCTGGGTGTGTATTTGTATTTAAGTATGTATTTAAACTTATATATGTAGTATATCTACCAGTTGTCCGTCACCCATAACACAAGTATTAAGTTACTTACTTTGGGGACGGACGACCGTGTGTATAAATGTCCCCATATATTTATTTATTTATTTATATTTTATTAATTGTTAGTATTTTATTATCATCATCCTCCTGCCCTTATCCAAATCTAAATGGGGTCGGCACAACATGTCATAAAACATGTCGTCTCATGATTTGGCTACGTATTTTACGACCGGCCGGCGACTCGACGTCAACTTACCTTAGTCATATTTTAAGAGAACTCGGTGAGAAAGAGGGTAGTCTATTCTTCTCAGCCGGATACCACACGACGGAATTGTTAATATTTTATGAATATTAATTTTATAGTGAGATTATTGTGGCATGGGTGAAATGTTCGACGACCGACTGCGACCACGGAACTGTTTGTGAGCAGTACAATAAAGTAAAGTACAGTAAAAATTCATACCATAATTACTCATCGTGAAAAAATTTAAAGTAAAAAAGTAAATTGACGGCCTGTTACTATACCTATACTAGTCATAGGCCTCCTCTCTCCGTTTCTGGAGAGAAGGGTTGGAGCTAAGACCTATTACGCTGCTCCAATGCGGATTGGTAGGTTACACATATCCCTAGAATTCTCTTGAGATATGCAGGTTTCCTCGCGATGTTTTCCTTTACCGAAAAGCGTATCACAAATGGCAATTATGAATGGGACACATAAGTTTTTAGAAAAACTTATTGGTGTCTGTCCGGGGTTTGAAAATATATCACAGCTTATTATAGACAATTTACTATAGAGTTAATATACTAGAGAAGGGAGCTTTCAGGGCGCTTAAAATGGTCATACCACAATTAAAAGCGCGTTATTTTTTCCGCCCGTGCTTTCAAACCGTCATTTTGAAGGTACACTAAAATTGTTTTAAGTATTTTTTTAATTAAGAACTCGCCATGAATATATCTCTTCGCATGTGTGATGAGACGAAGATAATTATACAAATGTAATCTTCCCTTTCAATATTTACTGTGACTCTCTCACTTAAATAAATAGATAAATAAATAAATATATGGGACACTTACACACACGGTCGTCCGTCCCCAAAGTAAGTAACTTAATACTTGTGTTATGGGTGACGTACAACCGGTAGATACACTACATATATAATTTTAAGTACATACTTAAATACGAATATACACCCAGGCTCGAAGAACCAACAAATTGTTTATAGAAAATGTTGGCCCTCGGCGGGAATTGAACCCCCGACCCGCGGAATTGAAGGCAGGGTCACTACCCACTGCGCCAACGCGCCAGTCAACTTACGAGCCTGCCTATGACTACCTTACTCTAGTAAAATAACTTTATGCAATTTAGTCACAAATTATTTGTCTGCCATCTTTATGTTTCGTTTTATAAATCACGATTACGACCTAATTTTTAAAAATCTAAATACAATTAAAAAATGATATTTTTGCAATTTTGTTTTATAGTACTCGTATGTAAGGGTTATTAAAGAAAGTTATTTCATTTTCAAAAGAAGCTTTTTATTAATACTCAGGTAATTTTAAAATAGAACATTAAAATGAATAGAGAATTTAAAAAAATATGGACGTCGATTGAAGGAATGAAGATAACCAATGACCCGAATGGAACAAACGGAAAAAGAACCGGGTAACGATTAACAAGGCTATTACGTTTGATATTGTAACGTAGGTCAAGGCAAATTGGTTGCACAATTTGTTTTCTGCTTTGAATTACGAGTATTATAGATGTATTGGAAACGGACTTACGTATGAACGATTGCCGAATCTTCATTTATTGCCACTTTTTCACTTTTATATTTGCCACTACAGCAGTTTAAAACGGTGTTAAAGGAGGTTGATACAAAAAGCCTACTACTGTTGAGGATTATATAGATGACTAGCAATGCCCCGCGGTTTTACCCGCGTCCATACCGATCTCGTGGTAGTGGAAAGTCTACGAAGTCGGACTATAGATTTATTTTATAGATTATTTATTTATAAGAAATGGGTATCATTATTATTCTTGGAATAAGACCTTACTCACCAAATGCAAGTCCTGCTATAACGGTCACTACAATGAATTTGTTATGGCATTATTTTCTTTGGATTTTTATTCTTAAATTCGTAATATCTTCTGATTGGGATGTCGGTATTTAATTATTTAAAAAAGTATTTTACAGGTATTGAAATAGTTGTCATGATTCTTTCAAAGAATTTCTAATATCGGTCTAGTTCATTACTTGTTTAAATGTATTACAATCTCCACTCAACCCCATTTCATCAGGATGAGCTATGTTAGTTACTTTAGTTCAACGGATCACATCATTTATTGCCCCATAGTTAGTTATCAAGTAAAAATTTGTTGTTTTAGTGGGTATAATAAGAATCCTTTTAAATCAACTTACAGTGGTTTTAGTAAAGTTTAGCCAAAAAAGAGTAAGAATATTGAAAATTTTGAATTTTAATTTACCTTAATTATATATTTTTTTGATTTATGTCGTGTATGGTCAATTTTGGCTTTGCCATTACAGCAGTTTAAAAACGCTTAAAAAGAAGCTGATACAGAAAGACTGCTATACTGTTAAGGATTACTTAGATGATAAGAATGTGTGGATATAGCTGCACTTCTACCATGTACAAGACAGTAATGACTAAATGTTATTAATTATAAGATTTATATTTTTTAAAAATAGCAACCTCCGAGTTTCTTGCTGGCTCTTCTCGGTAGGCATAGCTATCTGAACCAGCAGTAGAGTTGACGATTCAAAAGCACTTGTAAACAAAGTTTACTTCAATAAAGAATAGTTTGAATTTTTAATTTTCTGAGTTTTCATATCATCATACATATACAATATGAATATTTTTTAATAGTTTTTTTAAATATGTTTTCTATAAAATCAACTGAAGGAATATTATTTATGTAAATAGTATATTTAATTAATTAAATTTATCAATAATTTCAATTTAAGAATATTATGTTTCTTTATAATATATAGATAATGTATTTTTTTCTTATACATAAATTATTTATTATGTTATTTCAACAGTCTTACTTTCACATTTCTGGTGTGTTTACGAGTAAATGTAATTTTTCAGATATAATTTATAATTATTGGTAACCAGACCAAGCGTAAGTAAAAATGATGGCAACCTTCTTGAGTCGATCTGTATAAATCCTGTCAAACACGTTCCAATCGAAATTTAATGTCGTGGACTATAAAAAAAATATATAACGCAACCTTATTTACCTGTTCTACATAAAAATATCACAATAAAATGCTTATATAAATAGGAAAATAAAGTCGAGTAGACTTCGTGTTACAAATAGCAGGTCCCCGGAGTGCGTCGCAAATCTTTCGTTAAACGCTCTCGGGAGGTAGACGTCCCAACATCGTCACGCACAAGTTCAAGGCCGGGACTAGCCGAGATCCGCCGCAGCGATCCCGGGGGCAATCCCGGATCAGCCCTGAATGGGAATATTAGGATTGTTTGTAAACAAACTTTACATTTTATTAAGTTCAACACCCTTCCACCGCTACCAGAATTAGCTGAGTTCGACGATCTCTGACCACTCTATGAGGACTGATTTTAACTTGTTTTCGTTACTGACCGTGATTATTTAACAAGGTTTAATTAAGGTTTAAATTTTGACCTTCGTAATGAATATAATTTACTCTTTACTTTGTTTGATTAACAAAAGATTTCAAGCATTGATTTCGGTCGGAGCAATGGTATTACACGTCAAATTTTTATAAACGGTAATTGACACGACGTTTACACATTTCGGCAAAATATATTTTTCTTTAAGCAACGTGCATAAACGGCTTAAGCTTGTACAGCCTTTTTAATTCCTTCAGCTTCGTCATTTCAACGTATTACTTTAAATTTTTGGACTGATAGCGCCGCTCCACCCTAATTTTTTTTAGACGTAAATCAAAAGCTGAACTTAATTTATTTTGTATGAGAAAATGTAGTAGTATAATTGAATAATTGAACTTGAAACAATATTTGAAAACCCATATGCACCACCCACTCAGTGTTAATGGAAGAACCGCTAATGTTCTCTAAGACTTGTATGAAACAGATCGAATAAATCATTAACAAAGTAAATTTCATTTCATTAAATGTCTGAGAGATGTATTTCACATATATATCGCTGAACGGGCATCAAATAATTTATACGCCAGAATTTGTTGTTTGTATGTACAGCTATTATTTTTGGAAATCATCTCCTTATTAAATTAATTATAATTATAATCTGTATACAAATAAAAAACGTTCTGAAATAACCAAAGATTTATTTTAGAGAGTGAACCAATAGATCAGTCACATATAACCTACCGCAACACACGTCACGTTAGTAGGGGCGGGACTATCTCAAACTATTGAAGCGGCATTTTAGTATGTCTGTTATTTACGTTGTTTTATACTACTTTTGTCCCTATGCTTTGACTGCAAATATTGTATGCTTAGTATTAAACTGACCGAATTCAAAATTAGGGCCAGCTGAGACACATTGTAATCCTTATTTCAATGTCATCTTTGACTAATTTATAGAATTAGGCGTTACTTTGCGGAGATCCATAATACAAAAGTAATAATAAAATTATTTTGCTATAATCCGCGATACAGTAAATAGAAAATATATATAGTGCTAAATATATAGTGGACTATACGTTTTTTCATACCCGTTACATGGGTATGAAAAAACGCAACACGACAAAATCGCAAAGCTTTGCGATTTTGTCGTGTTGCGGGGCGAAACGATTGTTGAGTTTGTGATAGTGAACTTGTGTAGTGCTTGTGTATTGTGGTGGAAGTGGTGGAGGCTTGTGCATATGTTTTTTACGAATCCTGCATGTAACGGGTATGAAAAAACGTATAGTCCACTATACATTTAGCACTATATATATTTTCTATTTACTGTATCGCGGATTATAGCAAAATAATTTTATTATTACTTTTGTCATCTTTGACAATATGCTACGCTAAGATAAGCTAGTGTTTTCTTGCTCTTCCAAGATATAGATCTCTTTACAACTTACGAATTATAAAGACGCTACGCCACGCTTTATTTCAATTTGCCACCGAACAACTTTTTGGAATTCTTTGGATTTCTTAATGTTACTTCAATGGCTATAGATTGTCGTCGTGGAGATATACTCCACGACGACGTGGTGTAGTGCAATGGTGGAGGTTCGTGCATGTGTTTTTACGAATTCTGCATATAACGGCTAAGGAAAAACGGATAGTCCACTACACATTTAGCACTATATATATTTTCTATTTACTGTATCGCGGATTATAGCAAAATAATTTTATTATTACTTTTGTATTATGGATCTCCGCAAAGTAACGCCTAATTCTATAATTTATATAAAGATAGGCCCTAGAGGTTTTAATTGTACTCATGTAATGTTGGTACTTAGAACGAACCAACATTAGAGTATTAAAATTAAAAATTCACTTTATGGTGATAACATCGTGTGACACACGTTCGTTCAAATTATTACTTCCACGATAATTGGTTCATTTTCACGTTTGTTAGTATGCATTATGCATGTTCTATTAATATAAAAAAGTCAGACTTTATCTTAACATATTGTTTTTGATACCATACTAATACTACAAATAATAATGCCCGTGTGGTATCCGGCTGAGTAGTTTAGACCACCCCTCATTTCTTACCGAGGTGTCTTAAAAGGCGACTAAGGTAGAATACGTAACCAAATCATGCTACAACATTTTTGTAAGATGTAGTGCCGACCCACTTAGAGTGGGATAAGGGCAGGAGGATGATGACTAATACTAATAATAATATAAATGCGAATATCTATCTGTCCATCTTTTACTCTTTCGCGTCTAGTTCCTTGAATAGTGTCATGTTTCATCTATATCGATAGATGAAATATGGCACATCATTGTGCCATGTTTCATCATATAATTCAGCTCATAATTCCATGCAACTTTATAGAGAATAAAAATTTCCGTTGTTACTTCATTAACAAGATTTGAATTATATAATGAGGAATTAAGGTTATTTTAACACCATATCCATCGAGCACCACCAATTTTAAAGTATATTTGTAATTCAAATATAAACGGATCATAATTTTTAAATCATTGATGTTTTTATATAAAAAAAATCTTACAAGAATAGAACTTAAATTGACTTTTTTAATCTTACCGAAGTATTTAGCTATCAATATGCTGGTATAGAATCTGATTTTAAAACGGTAGACTTTGAATAGTGGAAATGTCAAGTGTAAACACGTGTACTTATCGTATCACAGTCGAATGAAATGAACTGTGCCGCGGTTGACAGCATTATACATGGAGCACAGATCGCTGGCGTCGCGCTGTCTAGTCTTTAGTAGAGTCTACTGTCTAGTCTTTAGGCAGTAAAGTTGACGATTCAAAAGCACTTGTTTACAAGTTTACTTGAATAAAGAATATTTTGAATTGAATTGAATTGAATTTACATTTGACATCTCACATTCTCAATTCAAACTATTCTCAGATGCAATCTGCGGACCTGTACTTGGATTTTAGGAAAATTACCTGCAGCTGCACACCTCGACAGATTAATTGCGATCAGCTACGCAATAGATGATATCGTAATCTATGTTTGTTAACAATTACAAATACAAAATTATAATATTTATTTTTGAAAAGAGTGACCTGCTGCTGCCGAGCTGCTTGCTGGTTCTTCAGAACCAGTCGTAGCTTCATTCTAATTTAAATTTGACGATTCAAAATTGCTTGTAAAGGCCAATTTGGATACAGACTTATTTGAATTTGAATTTGAATCATTATCAGATTTGACAAATCTATTAATTGTGATAATCCATAAATGGCCATAGTATAATTTGTCGTATCATATTTCAATGTATCAGTCAATTTTAGTCTATGGAAATCATTTTCTTTTCTTTGTCCGACGCGGCTGTATTTATTGTCGACAGATAACCTATTTAGTGTTTGACATTGACAGGACAAACCTCAACAATGAATATTTTATTCTATTTATTTTTTATTTATAAAATTTAATTTTACACAGTTTATTTTAAATGAGATATAGACTCATGAGATATAGATCAAGAGACTTATTAAACTTTTGTGAAGAAAAAAGTACTTGCGTAGATTGTACTTTATACTAGGTCGTATGATGTTCTCTATAGAATTGTAGAAGATTCTTTAAGTGCAGTTGTATGGTGTATAGATCGAACTACTTAATATTCTGGGGAATTTGAGTATAAAAAGTTAAATGATATGCGAAGTCTATAGTCCAAGTTGTGATAGCCTAGCGGTGTGACCGTGCGACTCTCTAGAGAAGACATGGGTTCAAACCCCGGGCAGGCATCAATGAGTTTTTCTATTAAAAATTATGTATCTAATTGATAAAAGCAATTTATCACACGCTTTTGGGTGAAGGAAAACATCCTGAGGAAACCTGCATATCTCTAGAGTATTCTAAGTATATGTGTAACCTACCAATCCGCATTGGAGCAGCGCGGTAGGTCTTAGCTCCAATCTTTCTCTCCAAAAACGGAGAGAGGAGGCCTTAGCCCAGCAGTGGGCATAGTAACAGGCTGTTACTTGATAGTCCAAGTTATCATAGAAAAATTTGGATAATTGATACAGATTTGAATTTTTCATATTTATGAAATTTATTGTTTAAGCATATTAAGCATATATATCTATGTGTCGATCTTTTTGATTCTAAATCTTTTTGGTCCTATTCCATTGTAAATCTGTAGTTATACAAATATATATATATTGTATACATCCGAATTATTGAAATTTCAATTGACGTACTGTGACGTCGGGGTGATTTATCTAACAGCGACACGGCTCTATTTTCATCTATTACTATTATAGTATTATATATTCTTTAAATTTCTGATAACTTTATTTTAATACAAAATTAATAACACAAAAGTCGCTAGTGAACGCTAGTTTTCAAATATGTATATAAGTAACTATTGTCCCATCGTTTCACTAATGCTAATGTCTCATTTTTGAGTGGAAAGCTGCGGTGAAAGCTGAGGCCTACTTTATATCTGAATAGTTATTTGCGTAAAAATATAGCTACGCCTAACATTGAGTGCATACAGCTATGTTCTGAAAAATAAATCTATATGCGTAAATTGATATTTTATGTACGATTAAGGATTGGTGACTTTTTATATCATAATATAAAACTGTAGACGGGACTAGAGTAGATATTTTAAATTACTTATTAAAGGATTGGATCTCAAGAAAGAACAAGACTGTTTGAAAGGTGAAATTTAATCTTCATGCTTTAAGGCTCCATGGAGAAAAAAGTAGACATTGTAGAAATATGGCAAGAGCTTAAGAGAATTAAGAAAAATGCTTGTTCTCTGTACAATATATAAAAATAACCTCAAAAATTCACTCACGACAGCTTTTGCTATGAATTTCTAAAAAAATTCAAATAAAAGCGTAAAACTATGCCGAGACCGGCTAATTGCAGTTGATATGAGTCGTAAACTCAATTACTGCCCCAGTGCAAAGGTGCGGAATTGAAATTTACGTCCGCCGTAAAATGCCCGTGTACCTAATGGATGAGCACAGAATTACGACGGTTTATGAGGTATGTGATATTAATTATTTAATAGGAAGCAAAGCCGAAGAACTGTGATAGCTCAAAGTGATATTGCTTGCTTCTCCTCAGGGACGCCACAAGTTTAAACCTCAGGAAGTCACCAATGAGTTTTTCTGTTAAAACATAAATGCGCAATAGATATTTGAAATTCACCACACGCTTTTCACTGGAAATTTCTATGAGGAAACCTGCATAGGTTTCCTCAATTTTTCTGCATCGAAAAGATTTCTCCATACATATGCATCTATGGATAATTCCTGGGATATGTGGAACTTACCAATCTGCATTGGAGCGGCGTGTTCGGCCTAAACTCCAACCGTTCTCTCAAAATAAGGTCTATGCACAGCAGTGGGATGGAAACGGGCTATTACTTTAGGAAATATTTCAATTAAGGTGAGATTTCACAGTAACACTTCTTACCTACAGAAATGGCCAGTAAGAAACAGAACGGTTGCTTGTATTTTATTATTCCTTATAACTGGTTTGGTTAAAGTTGCCTTGTGATAATTTTGTATTATTTACATTATCTTTGATAACATTATAGGCATGTTGTGTAAGTATCTATTTCATCGAAATCTGATGGAAATGTATATAGTACTAGCTTTTAAACGCAACTTCTTTCACGTGGACTGCAGTTTTATTATTTGAGTAAACCGTAATACTTATATTGATTATGGTTAAAGTGGGTTAACCTTAAAAGTTAGACATATGCTTTCGCGGATGTATGTTTAGAACTTTTACAGAGGCAAAATTTTGTGATACATGTTTTTTTTAAACACCGTTTACTTAACGCACGCAAGGCAATATTTTTCTTTCGTTGCTGCGCCTCTTCTATTTATCTTAGCGTGATGTTATATAGCCTACATACAGCCTTCCTTGATAAATGGACTATCTTACATTCAAAGAATTGTTCAATTCGGTCAGTAGTTCCTGAGATTAGCGCGTTCAAACAAACAAACTCTTCAGCTTTATATATTAAGCATAGATTAAAAACAAAAAAAAAAGTGTTTTTTACGAAACGAAGTAGAAGCTGAAAGCGTAAGAGCGTTCTATTATGCCTTTATACTACATCACAATGCTAATTGATTACGTAGTAATCTAAATGAATTTATTTCACTTTTTTTAAGATATACATTTATATATGAATTAAAGACAAAACGAAAGGTTTTTACAGGAGTAAACACACCTGGAATAGTAAAGAGATTTTTTGGCTTGTGAATCGAAAAAGAGAGCACTAATCTATAGATATTTTTAACTATATTGCATTTAACACGTTAATTATTATAGTATTTATTAAACGAGTATGTTATTATTTCGATCAATATCAAAAGCGTTATGTGCCGTTAATAATTTTAAGTACTTAACTTCGCTCTAATTAAACTGTCTAGACGTGCAGACGGAAATCATATACATATATCTTGTTTTAAAACTTGGGACCAAGCAAGCGGCAAATGTCTCCCGGAAGTGGAATGAAACATATATTTTTTTCAAAATGCAATAATAATGTTTTACTAACGTACAAGGATTACTAAAGTAAAAATAAGGTTTGATAAAGCTATGGCGATCCAACTCCGTGGAAAAGCTTTATGCATACAGTATATATAAATTGCTGATCAGCGATCGACGTGCTCTATACTTGAATTCTTCTAAAGAGAGATGTTTGTCCAGCAGTGGGATATCAACAGGCTACTACAATAATGAAAGTACCAATATATGAGATTGTGATAGTGAATGTGTGCACTGCTTGTGTGAATAGGAGTCACGGTGAAATCGTTTTTATGAATCTTCCATGTATCGGGTATGAAAACGGATACGCTCTACATTTAAACATTACATATATTTTCTTTTATCACAGTTTATACCAAAATAATTACTTTGTTTGAAATAAACAGACAACTTTGTACTAACTTATTACTTTTGTTTTAACTTGTTATTAAATAAAAATGTTAATACTAGACAATAAACAAAAATTTCAAAACTATATTACTATATAAATTATGGTATGTCGTAGAATAGACTACAAAAATCTATTATCTCTGACTTGACGTCGCAAGCGATCCATTAAATCAAAAAGCACTTTCGGTTGTGAATTTCAGCCCCATTGTAAACAGCGGTCCACGTGGACAAAAGTGAAAATTTACAGCTTCAGCGTGCTCGGAATATTGCAATTATCCTGTCCCCCTGGACAGCGAGGGCTGTCCTGCTATTGATTTTCACTTTTTGCACCGACGCTCTCTCGTCTCGTTTAAAAATATCGACGCTTATTAAAACCGTGTGTCGGTGCGTCGGATGTATGTTGCCGCTGTGTATATACGTATGAAATTAAAAAAATTGTAAGGGTGTTCCTATTTTAAAATAGAAAAGTCGTTTGTTTTTTATTTTCTCTATGGTTTTTGAATGTGTTATAATCATAGAGTTATTAGAGGAAAGAAGCAAATAAGTCTGTCTCTCTTTTTTATGTGTGATTAGACAAAGATAAGTATGCGCGTTTCATCGTCCCTCTCATTATTTATTGTGATACTCCCACTTAAAGGCCTGTCTATGGTTCCCCTACTCTTTGGTTAAAATATAGTTTTAAGATACATATTGTGTCCAGGATAGAGTATAGATAGATGGAATTTTGTATAGTTATGTTTATATAGAGAAGTGCATAAAATAACATTTATGTATAATATAATAGACAATTCATTACATAGAATCATCATTCTCCTGCCCTTATCCCACTCTAAGTGGGGTCGGAACAAAATGTTACAAACATGTTGTCACATGATTTGGCTACGTATTTTACGACCGGCCGCCTGCCTGACTTCAACTTACCCTAGTCGCCTTTTACAACACCTCGGTAAGAAATGAGGGTGGTCTATTCTATGCAGCCGGATACCACACAGCACATACATTAGTCGCCTCTTACGACACCTCGGTAAGAAAGGAGCGTGGTCTATTCTATGCAGCCGGATACCACACGGCACATACCTTAGTCGCCTCTTACGACACCTCGGTAAGAAATCAGGGTGGTCTATTCTAATCTGCCGGATACCACACGGCGTAATTAATTACATAGAATAAAATAATTTAAGATATTCATTGCTTAAAACTTGCTATACGTGTGGCTATGCCTGCGTGGAAATCAGTGTTTAGCATATAATAATCCTTCGAGTAGGAGTAGTTTCGGTAGGAGACTGCCTCTCTGATACCCTACACGGCTGTTTATACCTATTCCCCCCTCCTCTAAACCATAATCGACACCGGTTTGTTACTATACAAAAATAAATGTAAGATATTATAAATAAATGATAAAAATTGTTGTAAAACGACCTCTTCAACTCAATTTTCATAAAGCCGTTATATACTATTAATCTAAACCTTACGTAGGAACTTTTAGTGAAAACCGTACAGTATCCGTTTAATAGACTTAGAGAAAATCCATCATATACAGACGCACTTTGTTTTATATAATAAATAAAAATAAATATAACCTTTTTTACTATATTATAGGCCAGCGCATACTTTCGATCTACACCTTTGTCTAATCACACAAAAAAAAGAGAGACAGATAGATCACTCTCATTTGCTTTCTCTTTATTGTAATATGACACATTTTACACTTCCTTACTCTAGTGAAATAAATCTATGGACATGATTTGCGTCGATCACGTGACATAAAAACTACATTCACAATTACTATCGTTTTGAACGCAGATAGTACAAACCGCGGCCGTCTATGGGTGACACCTACACGCGTGGCGTGGCGAATAAAAATATAGGTCAGTAGCGTTGGCCTCGAACCATTGAGAGCGATCGAGTGCGTGAAGCTCGTGCCACCCGCGCGGCGTAAATAAAAACACGTGGTCATGTTTGCATGCTTTACAAGCCATGTACAAATATCACACTTACGTACCTAGTCAAAGTGAGAATTGCTCGTTTTGTGAATGAACCGTAATCAGTGAAGGATTTTACATCGTCAACACAGGCAAAACGATGCGACTTTAACGTGTCTTGAAAGGTTTGAAGGAGAAACAGATAACGGAGAACGTGTCTTCAGCACTGACCATATGTTGACGATACACAACGGTGACGATATATATATGAGAGAGAAAGAAAGCATATAATAAAGTCTTTTTTATTATGTGCTGTCTCTCACTTCAAACAACAGATATCCATTTCTATAAATAGGTTGAATAGAGAGAGGAAGAGTATTAAAGTATCATGAGAGGGCATATTCCCGTACTTAGGTCATTTATAAAGGATTCTTAAACCGCTAAGACGGCTCACCAAGTCTCTTCATATAGTGGCTCTATCAAACACTGTTTGACCATAGTTAGGACTTACGTATCTTTTGATAGGGGAGCTTTTGCGTGTACACTTTCGCAAAGAAAACGAAGTGGTTGACATACTCCAAGGTATCGTGATATTAAGTTGGATGGACATATCCGAATGACAGTACCGGAAGTTGATTTCGTAAATAACAAAACCTAACTTAAGTTTTCTGCAGATATGTTCTGTAGAAGTTCATAAACTTGTAACGTCTAATAGTTGGTGTATTGTTCGGAAAGTTGCACCGTAACAACCAGCCACAAATTCGATGGTTACTCTGTTTGAAAACGCAGCGATCTAGTAAGTGACTAGCTAAACTTGACCTAAAATCTCTTGCAGTAGATAATCTAAACTAAAATGAAGACGCGTTGAGATGAATATTATGAATTCAAAAATATGGAGCTTAGCGTGGCCAAGAGCAAACCTTCTTTTGTTTTATATTTTAAAACATTTTTTAGCCTTTTACCAAGTAGAAATAAATGACTTCGAAGACAGCGATTGTTTTTCCAAATATATTTTGACGATAAAAAACCGTATATCTTCTGAAAATAGATATACAAATTAAAGTTAAACACCACCAGAAATTCCTATCTTGGTGTTATATGTTATTTTGAACTACATACTTGCCATCGATTTGCGTTTATCTTCATGCTCCATATACGTTATGTCGTCACACATATGGTTGCGTACACGAACGTGCCCCACGTGAGGCGATTATATTATAAATAGATACTGTAACGGTGTAAGATGATAGAAATCAGGGAATGTTCTAAATCTTTTATCTTATGAAATCGTTTAAGGAATTCGACAAAAAATGTGGATTCCCGTTAAATTAAGGTGTGTTTTATTTTATGTAAAACTATTTAATAACTCGGATTTCGAAGCGAAAACTACAACAAGCTAAGTTCATAGACCAAGCTAACGAGACCGGATGGGCGTTCAGTATTCCTGTGCCCTTGTCCCCAAGCAGCAAGATGGAACAGCATGAGGTTCTAGCCGGTAGGAGTTCGGCATAACTGCTTCCACCTCCGCGGTATGCAGTACCCATGAAGGGTTTCCTCATATAACAAAAGGTTCATTGACCAAATAAATTGAGAAGGTTAGATCCAATAGTCTTAGAGTGACAAATCCGCACTGTGAATACAGAAATACACAATAGACACAGTGTAAGAAGGGAGGAGGTTAAAAGATCACTAAGCGGACCACCTAAGAAAGATAACAGGAAACTGTTGGATCAAAGTGACACAAGATTATGCGATGCGGGAATCCCTTATAGAGACTTACGTCTAGCAGTAAACCTCTGTCATGCAAAATCCATAAATAATTGTTATTTCTGTGATTATTAGAAGAACTGGTGTGTGTAATTTATTGCAACTAAGGTTTTCGAATCGCAGTAGATAGTTGTCTGCTAAACTGATATTGACAATTTATGCTACTGATAACACAACATGCTAAGTTATATTTCATTTCTAGGGACAGTTTCTCAGATCATCACTTGATGACTTAGTGGCGAACCCAGGGGCTCGCGGGCTCTAATCCTGGGTGTGGCGTAGGTTAGGTTGTTGTGGTGCGAAATTAAAGAAGGCAGGTGAAGATAAATTTATTTGGATACGTCCTACAAGTTTTTATTAGCGACTGACTTTATGGGAAATCACCGCCCGACGGGGACGAGCGGCGGGTATGTCGGACTCTCACCGACTAAAAACCTTACAGTGCTCCACCACGCTGCTGGTGGCGAGGACAGGGTACCGTTACACACATTTCCCCCATCCCCGCCAGCAGCAACTCTTAACCCCAGAATGCGCCACCTCTGGGTCGGGCCCTCTCTAAAAGTGGCCCCTCCCTCCGCTAATCGATGCATCGGGAGCACCAGATGCATCGACCGCCTCGGGGACCTAACTCCAGCGAACGTCCGATAAATCAGCGACTGACTTAAGTTGTATCTATTACTGATATTTGAGTCGCGCTGACTACGCGGTACATTGGGCATTTATAAGTTTTCTATAAAAACTTGATATTTACGATTCATAATGCGTTATTTGAGTGAAGAATACCATAATGAGGAAATTTGTCATCTCTGAAGAATTTCTAACGTATAAGTAACCTGTCAATCTGCATTCGAGCAGCGTGGTGGGTCTAATGCTTCTTTCTAAAGAATAGAGAAAGCCTTTACCAAGCAGTGAAATTTTAACTTTATTATATATTTCATTTTTAACTGTGCCATTAAAGCAGTTTAAAAACATTGTTAAAAGAAGGCTGATACAGTAAGCCTACTATACGTGTACCGTTAAAGATTACATACATAGTATATAGATGATAAGACTGCAGTTATATAGTTACTCTTCGACTCAGAACAAGATAGTTATGATTAAATGTAACCATTAATAAGAATTATATTTAGAATAAGAATAGGAATAAATTTATAAAGTCACACCATTATATGTAGATGTACATACAAGAAAGAAATGAAAACTAGTAATAAAAATCCTTAAGAATATAAACTAACCTAAACCTAACCTATAGAGAAACATTTAAATATTATGAATGTGACGCAAAAAGGATCACCACTCAAATGATTTTGGGAGAAGGTTGGCCCCAAACTTAATTTCTTATTTAGTGGTGCCTTTGGAAACGGTAACCACGTTTCTAGCCAGCTCTTCGCGGTAGGAACAGCATTTCGATGCAGCGTAACCGAACGATTCAAAAGCACTTGTTTACAAATTTACTTGAAGAAAGAATATCTTGAATTTGAATTCGGTAAGATATTTAATTCTAACAATGTGAAGAAAATTGTAATGAAAAACGATAATAAGAGCAGAACTGCGTTACAAGAATTGATATGTAGTATTGAATTTCTTTATAACATTAACTGTTCAAATATTTATCTGAATAAATAACTGACCACATCATAAACGAGCAGATAAGATACTGGTATCGGCCTCGCCCAATCTTTATTTACCCAGTTATGTCAACTCAGATATGAATCACCCATGAATCCAACCCAAAACAGTGTGATAATAGAAATATTTGGGACTATTTATATAGAATTTATCTTATCTATTCATTAGAGGAAATGTGTGAAGATTATTAATTTATATGCTAACATCCTGTTTATTGTTTATATTTAAATAAACTTTATTTTTAGTTCCGTGTTTATAAATTTAGATAGGTGTAATAAATGATTTTATTTCTACATATTTATGAGGACAGATTTACGCTGGTCCCATAGTAAAAAATCACTGTGTATATTATTTTATCTTTTCTATTTTCTTTTTTTTCATATTTTATTATCTGTTTAGTCTTAACTTCATTTGATCTTCGAGACCTTTATAAGGTTTTTAAGAATATCCTATATCATGGAGCCGGCGCCATGATATACCTAGTGCCGCCGTGTCTTTAAAAATATTTTCTCTTCATACAAAATTGATGACCGTGTCTAAGCACGGCAGATTAACCCTCATTGTTCACGAAGAAAATACGTATATGAACAAGAGTCCTATTTTTGTTATGGAATCTTATACCCAAACCCACAAACGACTTACGTGCTTTTGCAAGGCGCAAAGCAGGAGTCGCAAGCTTGTGTCGGTTCCTACTTTATCTATTATACACATCGTCAATCTTTTTATAATTATGTATAGATTTATGCACAAAAATTAAACTGCTGAAAATATATAGTCAATACTCGATGAATATAGATACAGTGGATCTCGTCAGATTAGCAAAATCAGGCATGAAGAAGAAGCCGCTCTGAAGTATCGATGGACAAGCACCGTATTATAAAACTCTGGATTTTGTATTCCTGCCTTCTATTCAACAGGCAAATACAAGGCTCTTGAGCAACAAACAAGTGCAATTCTTGAAGCAACTATCAAGTACATCTCTTGAGCAACTATCAAGTGCAAATCTCTTAAGAAACAATCAAGTGCAAATAATTCGTGCTAATCATTAAAGGTGTTCGTTTTTAGACAATTGAACGAAATAACAACAGTGACAATAAGTAAGAGTTAATATTTTGGATTAATATTAATAGTGAAACGCTGTCAGCATTGTTAGGATCGATCCAAGTAGGCAAGATTTGTAAAGTACTAACGTGTAATTTAGTTTACATATGATTTGTATTTTAAGGAGCATAACTATACAATAATTTGCCAAATAGTTTACAGGACATAAATAATATATATTTTTTTTAAATGTTAAGATTCTTAATTTTAAGTTATTCTTTGCTTTTTATATATATATATATTTATATGACTGGCCCGTTGGCGCTGTGGGTAGTGACCCTGCCTTCAGTTCCGCGGGTCGCGGGTTCGATTCCCGCCGAGGGCCAACATTTTCTATAAACAAATTGTTGGTTCTTCGAGCCTGGGTGTGTATTTGTATATAAGTATGTATTTAAACTTATATATGTAGTATATCTACCAGTTTTCCGTCACCCATAACACAAGTATTAAGTTACTTACTTTGGGGACGGACGACCGTGTGTGTAAATGTCCCATATATTTATTTATATATATATTTTTTTATATAAATTTATATATATATATATATATATATATATAAATTTTAGTAAATTAGATTGTTTATGGTCTTAAGAATAAGTGGTGCATGCGTGTACGCAAATGTAATGTTTAATTTATATCTCATTTAAGTGAACAGTAGTTCTAATGACAAAATAAATTATCTTTAACCCGATTTTATATATTAATTTGTTAATCAAAAAAAATAAAAAAAGTAGCGGCCTGTTACAATCCCACAGCTGGGAATGGGCCTCCTCTCTCCGTTCCTGCAGAGAAGGGTTGGAGCTAAGACCTACCACGCTGCTCCAATGCGGATTGGTAGGTTACACATATCCCTAGAATTCTCTAGAGATATGCAGGTTTCCTCACGATGTTTTCCTTCGCCGAAAAGCGTGTGATAAATTGCAATTATCAATTAGACACATGAGTTTTAATAGAAAAACTCATTGGTGCCTGCCCGGGTTTTTCTTTTTTTTTTAATGCACGTATATTATGAAACGTTTGGAATATTGAATCTTAAATTTAAAATTTAAAATTATTATTGTTTTTATTCTTTTCATATTGTGTGTTTTAAGAAGGTTTTTATATTAATTCCAATATTTTTTTAGCTAGTTACTTGATTACCGATTAAATTATGAAAAGTTATTCAAGATGCAGGCAAGATCTAAGGTGTTCCAATGCAATTAATAGGTAACACATATTTCAGGGATTCTTCAGAGATGTATACAATTTTTGTAAAGATGTTTTCATTCAAGTAAAAATGAGTGATATATTGTAAATATCAATAGGACAAGTTTTTATATAAAAAGAAATAAACACAAATTTTATATAAAAATTCATTTGTAACTTAACTGCCCGGTCTCACTGTTTGACCATTACAGCATTTATTAAATAGCAAAATACTGCCCTAGATTTTACGCATCTATTAGTCAGTCACATTTGCGTCCTTAGACTAGACTATCAACTTAAGAAAACTTAAAAATCAAGGGACATTTGACTATTTCCGATTCCTATAGATACTTTTCAATCCTTCTTAGTTTATTAGTTAATTTAATTTCTAGTAAATTTTATATTATATAAGTTAATACTGTTAATTCTCTATATCATCATCATTCTTTTTTTCTTATCCCACTCTAAGATGGGTCGGCACAACATGTTACAAACATGTTGTCACATGATTTGACTACGTATTTTACGACCGGCCGCTTGCCTAATGTCAACTTACCTTAGTCGCCTCTTACGACACCTCGGTAAGAAATGAGGGTGGTCTATTCTATGCAGCCGGATACCACACGGAACTTACCATAGTTACCTTTTACGACACCTCGGTAAGAAAGGAGAGTGGTGTATTCTATTCTGCCCGATACCACACGGCTAACTGTTAATTCTCTACATTTGTTTAAATACGTTTTGGTTGAAATGTATACAATACTAATTATTTTATATAGTATATTTATATATTTTTTATACTTTTATATAGTAATGTATATAATACATTACTATATAAAATATTTACAAATAATTTACGCGATCGTCCGTAGTGAAGTGAAAGTAATATTTTTAATGTTTGGTTAATTTTTTATATCTAACTATTTATGATATGTAAATATATATCAGTTAAAAATATGAAAGGAAGTTTAGCAAATTTAATTCGATTACAATTATAAAATTAAAATTAGTTACCATAAAAATAAAATGTGAAAAAATAATAAAAAATTTACCGTTGTAACATTACAGACGTTATCATTAGTAATTTAATTAAATGTATAAATATTTAATTAACCTTAAGCACAAACACAATAGGAAACAAAAATTTATTTCAAAGGCAGTTTTAATATTTAATTTTAATTTGTATGTGATTAGTAAGATGAATTTAATTTAATAAATAATTTGTCTTTAATTGTATAAAAAAATTATATAGAATTAGGCGTTAGACGGAGATCATAATACAAATAAATATAATATAATAAGTTTTTATTTGGAAATAATTTTATTATTGTTTTTGAAAGAATAAAACGTTTATTTCCAAAATTATTAGAGCAGTGATTAGCGGTCAAACTATACATAAGATCGGTTCCCGCTTCGCTCTACATTAACCGTCTCTCGCGTTCCACGCGGTGTAATGACCTTTCTAACATCACTCATTCAAAACAAAACCATGCACATCCATAAATAAAACTAAAAAGTGTCGGAAAAAATGGCTTCTTAAACGCACCTCAAGATCCCTTCAGAAATCCAGTCACTATAGAATATAAATAATAAATCACAGCACACGCGGCGTTACGAAATTAAAATTCGCGCGGGAAGTAGTGATGTATACGATCGGTAATCGATTATCGATGTTACGTAATGCGCGCTATGAGCCGGCGTCGTTGCACGTGACTGGTGCCAGTGTGACGGACCGAGCGAGCGGCAACGCTGCCCCCCTTCCCTTCCCCAGACCGCCACCGCCACCCGCACATACACGTACAGACGTTTGATAAACAAATTACGAATTTTGAGATAGGTAGAGATCATTCTTTTTGATTTACCAGCTACAACAAATTTTTATAATGATTTATAGAAGCAGGCGTTACTTTGCGGAATTCCATATTACAAGCAATATAACAGAACTAACTACTTTGCTATAATCCGCACGGGTTAAGTGAATGCATGCAAAGCCAATGTGTATGAAGCAGGCAAAATCTTCGCACCTTATACATGCAGGACCAACCACCACATGCACCCCAAGGCGCAATTCACCAGCAACAACGAACACAAAAGCAGCACACACACCCACCACCACAATCTTGACGATCGTTTCGCCCCGAGGCGTGAGGCGTTTGTCGTGAGGCCTATCCTCCTGATGATGCTTCGGTTTCGGGGCGAAACGATCGTCGAGATTGTGGTGGTGGGTGTGTGTGCTGCTTTTGTGTTCGTTGTTGCTGGTGAATTGCGCCTTGGGGTGCATGTAGTGGCTTGTCCTGCATGTATAAGGTGCGTAGATTTTGCCTGCTTCATACACATTGGCTTTACATGCATTCACTTAACCCGTGCGGATTATAGCAAAGTAGTTAGTTCTGTTATATTGCTTGTAATATGGAATTCCGCAAAGTAACGCCTGCTTCTATAAATCAATTACAGATAAATTTTTTCATTCGGTTTTTAGTATTATAAAAATTTGTTGTAGCTGGTAAATCAAAAAGAATGATCTCTACCTATCATAGGATTATAGCAAAGTAGTTAGTTCTGTTATATTGCTTGTATCTGTAATTATTTTAAATATTTCAGGCCTCAACAATCATGTTTTTGTAAATGCAACCAATGAAAATTTGAACGTCAATATAGATAGATGTACTTAAAGTATATTTTATTTCTATATTTTTGTTACCAAACAGAAGATATGTTTTTATAATAGTATCGTCGGTACAACGCTGTATACATACTCTATCGAGTTCTATTCAAATTCAAATAAGTCTTTATTCTAGTGGGCTTTTCAAAGCACTTTTAAATCGAATAATTACGAGTCAGGACTCGAAAAGGTACTCTTACTGAGTACCAGGAAGAAATTCGGTGGTCACTCTTTTCCAAAATAATTGTTTCATCCAAATCAACAATTACAATATATGCGTAGCTGGTCGCTATTTCAATCCAAGTATTCCTATCATCAACATAGTCTTTAACCGTATAACAAGCTTTATGGATGACAAGCTGTATCGCGGATTATAGCAAAATAATTTTATTATTACTTTTGTATTATGGATCTCCGCAAAGTAACGCCTAATTCTATAAATTACTTTATGGATGATTTATAATACGCTATGGTTATATTAAATGACTTACAAAACATAGTCAAAGTTTAGTGAATCTATTCATAATGATTTAAATTCGTTCATACACAATTTTTTTATCGCTTACTCTACATAAGTAGAGTAATACTTTTGTTTATTGAAATGGTTTAATAAATATCCATAATCTCTGCATAAATAATTTGTTAGATTAATTCAAATTTATATTAATTTATTTTAATAATTGAAATAATTAATTTTTATTTTGCCCCTTTTATTACTGTTCAATAAAAATGTAATATGGTGTCAGCTATCCAAATTAATAGTAATTAAAAATAATTTTAAACAGTTACGTAACAGACGTGACGTATGTGTTTCATTAAAAAGTTTGTTGAAGGATGGTGCCGCGCCGTAACCGTTTTGTAACAAATAAGTTTTTATACAATAACATAACGTATTAAATACGTTTTGTATAAAATATACAGTCATAAGCAAGAATCCCTTACATGTGATAATTGTATTCTGCCCGTAAAATGCGTTATCTAAAACTATTAAATAATTAATCTAGTCTGCAACCTACTCGATGTTTTATTGACTCAAAATACATAATTTATAAACTGAAATATTTTATAACAAAAATTATTCATATATAAAAAAATTCGACCCAGGTCGAATATATTTCATAAATGTCTTTATATTTTATAAATAAATATAAAGTATCACATCCCTAAATCATCAATAAACCTCTATAGAGAGTATTATGTAAACATTGCGAAATTTTGTTGCTTGTAAGTACAAAAAATATTTCAATTTTATAATTAGTAGAGCCTTGACGATATCTGGTAAGAAAAAAATATATTTCATAAACATTTATCTTGTAAAGAAACTTGGAAAGCGAAGAAAACACATTTATTATACACATCAGAAATTAGATAATTAACATGTTCGGGCGCTTTGGTTCCGTTCCGATACACGATAACGTTAAAACTTTGATGCAGGTATCGGGGAATATTTAGACTAACTTTGTTGATGTGTTATCGATTAATATTAAAATATGAGAATAAATGCGTTCATTATTAAAGAGATTTGTACATCAGCTCTAATTTACTTTAATACTTTTAGAAAACTAAGCTTCTAAATCAACGTTAGATAGATATTTGAGGGCGTTATTATATTGCGTATTGCGTTTAAAAGTTCAAATTCAAATTCAAATTCAAAAAAGTCTTTATTCAAATTGGCCATTACAAGCACTTTTGAATCGTCAAAGTAAAATTAAAATGAAGCTACGACTGATTCAAAAAGGGAAGCCAGGATTTACGTTCAAAGATATCTAGTATATAACTAATCCTCTTTAATTCATTATTTTTTGGCATCTTGTAGATTTATATATATTTATATTACCAATAAATTTCTTTATTATTTTATGCAATGTAATTGCATAAAATAATAAAGAAATTTATTTTTAACAATTTTTTTGTTAATATGGCATTATAAAATATTTAATCATTTTATTGTATCTTTAATTTTACTTAGTTAACTTTAAGGTGTTTTGATAAATTTTGACACACTCTAAAAATCAAACATTTTAAAATGAGAAAAGGTGATTTGAAAATAAACCGCAGATTAAAGTAAATGTTGTACTTTGGAAGATTTTTTCTAAATTCAATCAACCAGTTTTATTCAACCAACCTTAAATCTTTAGTTTATGAAGTATGTTATTTACCATTTACTTACAGGGGTATAATACAAAGGATATATAAATAAACGAAAATGTTTATTTAATACACGTAAAAACAATGGTTAACGACGTAAAAATAATGTCCACCGCTTTTAAGAGATTCTAAGTTTAAGAAATGGTTAAAGTTTTCAGGAAGTATTCAATAGACTAAAACAGTAATAAATATGACGTTTTTACCATTAATTAACAATTAACTGTCTACGAGTTCCGTAGCCAGTAGCTTGTAGAGGGTCTAAGGAGCTTATGCAAAACAGGCTAATATTTCACCGCACCTCTTTCTATTCCTGTTATTATCATAACAATTACTCGCTTACATATTCCACTTGTATTTATTTATTTTTTAAAATAGATTTTACGAAATGAGAATGTAAAAGTGAATTGAGAATCTATACTTATTATAAAATAAAGTCGCCAAAGCTTTCTGTCTGTATGTAATCGATTTTCTCAAAATCTACTGAACGGATTTTAGTATGGTTTTTACTAAAAGGTACTGCAATTCCTCCGAAAGGTTAAGGTTAATAGCACATAACCGTTTCATGTAAATTGAGTTGAAGAGGTCGTTTCACAACAATTTTTAGTGGGGGTAGTAACAAACCAGTGTCGTAGGGTATCAGAGAGCCAGTCTCATGCGAGACTCGAGCGACTATAATATGCTAAACACTGAATTTCACGCGGGCGAAGCCACACGTATTTCTGGTATAAAATAAAATATAAAAGTCTGAAATTTGCGCCCTTAATAGAAATGAAGAGAAGATTAAGTTGAAATGGACATGTAATGAGGAGGGATGAAAATCATGTGGCCAAAAGAGAGTTAAATATAAATGTTGATGGATATGTGACTACAGGGAGGAGATGGTTGGATTGTGAAAAGTATTGTTTTTTTTTCAGTTTTAAGTGGTTCACGGTTTTTTTGGGATGACCTCTGCAGAGAAACGCCAACACTGTGGCCAAAGTCCGTTCAGGTTGGGGTGACGGCTTCCGCTATTGTATACGTTCACGTCCCCCCACCTGGCTTCATTATAAACACATCTAACTAATGCTTAACCTAAATGGGCGTTGCAGGGGTGAGAACAAGAGTGGCAAGGAGGACCGGGTTGATAACTTCCGCTATTGGATACGTCTACTATCGCCCAGATTGCGCAGCATCTTCTCAACCCTTAAAGGTAATAGGAAAAAGGTAAAAGATAAAAGGAATCGATAGGAAAATGGCGCAGGGGAGGCTCTGCTCAGGTTAGTGTGAAGTATGACAGCGCCACAGTTGACAATGGATAGGAGGAATGGAAGAGAAAAACATGTTGTACCAACCCCATTTAGCGTGGGATAAGGGTAGGAGAATGATGATATACATATAACAAGAACTTAAATTCACGTTTTATTTTTATATCATAGAAATTTATTGTTTTTATATCGAGTATAGCTAGTGTAGTGTAGCAGAAATATAGAATTCGTACTTCGATGCGATCGAGGCTCTAAAGTTCAAGGTAGCAGTGCATTCGGAGTAGGCGGCAAATCAATAACCTGACATGAAAAGATAATGATAGACTGCTGTCCTTTCTGACGACGAAACGTATTTATTTCAGTTTGACAGTTGATATGATAATCATATATTCCAAAACTTAGCAAGGAACAAAAAAAAGAATATAATATAATTTGAATTTTTTTCGTTTTAAGTATATAAGGATAACTTTGCTTGAATTATTCAACATGGTAAAAGATAACAAGGGTAACTCTTCATCTTTCTCTACAACCAATGGACGTTACACGTATATATCTAAAGGAGATTTCTATAATATGCCTAATGATAAACAATATCTTAAATTAGAATACGATCTATTTTCCTTTAAATCTAAGACTACTGGCAACCTGTTTGAGGCTGGCTACCTGAAAGGGGTGACGGTGTAAAAGATACATAAAAAAAAATTAAATGAGAAATTGTACCAAATTGGCAACATTACAATAAATGACCCTTCTTTTTTACGGTATGCGCCGAGCGCACAAGTTTTATTGAACTCCCAGTAGTATTTCTGTATTTTCTCCTCTTTTTGCTGTTTTTTCAGTCAATATTATGAGAAAATAGGATATAAAGAGTACATCTTGTAATACTAAATATTCCATTTCATAGCTCAGTTCATTCAAATTAGGCCTTTATTTTTATTTATTATACATACATATCGTTAGAAAAGAGAAAAGAGAAGTCAACCTTTGAGTAGCAGAAGGAAAAAGACAATAAGTAAAATACTTGTGATATAGAAAGAAAGAGAAAAAATAACCAAAAACAATGTAATAAATCATCATCATTATTCTCCTGAACTTACCCCACTTTAAGTGTGGTCTGCACAATATGTATTAACCATGTTGTTACATGATTTGGCTACATATTTTATGACCGGCCTTCTGCCTGACGTCAACTTACCTTAGTTGTATTTTACATCTCGGTAAGAAAGAGGGTGGTCTATTCTACTCAACCGGATACTACACGGCGGGTCAACTTACTTTAGTCGCCGGCGGAATGTACCTAGATAAATATTTGCCTTTAATCATGCATTTAAATTAAGACAAAAAATTGATTTGATATTGTACTAAGAGCTTATTTTGGCTGGCGTGGTTAAACGCAATTAAAATCATAACAAGCTATGAGTGATAGCAGCATATCTTGACTGCAGTCAGCTACGCGCCTAGCTGCAACGATTAAGTTGTAACCATCTATCAAATTGTAAAAAAATATATTTTTAGAGATTATCCGCCGAGTTTCTTGCTGGTTTTTCTCGGTAGGAGCAAACTTTGATTAAAAACATTTGTCGATTTAAAAGTACTGAAAACATTCGACTTGAATAAAGAATATTTTGAATTTGAATTTGTGCGATAGTACGAAGGCTGTATAGGTGCAGCGGTGCGAGCGAGCCAGCGATATCTGCCTCACTCGATATTATATTGAACAACTTTATAACTACACGTATTAGACGGACGAGTTTCTACAACGTTTTCTCATTTCCCGGGCGCGAAACTTTTCTAATATTATAGTTTCATTCATATTGTCGGTAGTTTCGCGGAGTTTTCTTTCGTGGAAAATGAAAGACTATTTCCATAACTATTATTTCGCTTTTATTGCTTTGCCAGTTTCTTCTGCTTCAAATAGATTTGTTAAAGTTAGTTTCCACTTTATCGCTCGGAAATAATGTTTGTTCCACGAAAGTGTTAATCTGCACGTTTCTTTATAAAACATATGCGACATTGTTTATTCGACATGCTTTCTCTTAATGATAGATTTATTCCAAAGTGCATTGAATATGGAATATTAATTCTCGAACACATACTTTCCCTTGCAACTTCCCTTTACTCAATCTATATTTGTTTGTCTGTATGTCTATATATAGACTCCGAAAGGGTAGGAGCGATTTTAATGAAATTTTCAGACAATCTTCAGAATGACCTATCGGATGATTCTGTAAAGTTTGGTGGCGATAGGAGCATTATTTTACTGTTGTTGTTCCGTTTCGAACTGGAATCCGAAACCAGAGTGAGCCATAGCATCGCGTTGCCGGAAAGCTAGTTAACAATAATAAAGACAAAAAATATCATGTTTTTGTTATAACGTTTTGATATGTAAATATATATTAATAATTCACAATATAAATAATAAATAAATAAATAAATAAATATATGGGACATTTACACACATGGTCGTCCGTCCTCAAAGTAAGTAACTTAACACTTGTGTTATGGGTGACGGACAACTGGTAGATATACTACATATATAGTTTTAAATACATATATACACCCAGACTCGAAGAACCAACAAATTCTAAATAGAAAATGTTGGTTCTCGGCGGGAATCGAACCGGCGATCCACGGAGCCGAAGACACGGTCACTGCCAACTGCGCCAACGGGCCAGTTATTATTTTATTTTTATTAGTTATTAGTTTATTTACTTTTTCATACACCAACGATATATTAAAAATAATTTCTTATTAGAATTATATTCCTACTATACTATATAAACCAACGATAAGTATTAGGATTATTCTGTAATTTACGTGTATTTTTTATCTATGGTCTATGGCAAAAGAATAATAGTCTAACATAACACCCGGTGGTAATTTTATACAATGGTATAATTAGAACGTGGAATAGACACCATAGTAGAGATTGAATGTAAATGTTGATTTTTAATTATGTAGAGCTCTGCAATTTATGCACGGCTGTGTCTCAGTTTTCAGTACAAACACGACGAACAAGTAATTTGCGTTCGGAAATATGCACTTAACGAAGTGCTTGTGTTTGGTAAGTAACGAAAGGAAGCATCTCCGTTCACAACTTCTTGTTACTCAATAGAATTAAATGTTCAATGATGATAAATAGCTTCAATGCCTCGATATTGTAAAGCAAATTTTGTGCCCATCAAGTATCTAATAGTCGCTCGAGTCTCGGTAAGACACTGGGTATCTAACAACATACACTGCTTTTTTTAACCTATGTACACTCTAAACTACGAGCGACACCAGTCTGTCTCTACTCTCCCAAATTTTTTTTGTAACAATATACTTTCACAGAGGTATGGTATGAGGTGTAAAGAGGTGAAAACACGCCGAGATGTATTTAGAGGTAATTAATAAATAATAATAAATAAATAAATATATATATGGGACATTTACACACACGGATGTCCAGCCCCAAAGTAAGTAACTTAATACTTGTGGTATGGGCGAGAGACAACTGGTAAATATATACATATATAGTTTTAAATACATATATACACCCAGACTCGAAGAACCAAGAAATTATAAATAGAAAATGTTAGTTCTCGGCGGGAATCGAACCCGCGACCCGAGGAGTCGAAGACAGGGTCACTACCCACTGCGCCAACGTACCAGTCGAATGGTATGGTCTTTTGTTTTATGAAAATTATATTGTAAAGAGGTGAAAACACTCCGAGATGTATGTATGTATTTTATTAATAAAAAGTAATAGTGGTTTCATAGTACTGGTAGTTATAGTTACTAATGTAATATTAGTTTTAAATTCAAATCTTCAAATTCAAAGTTTTCTTTATTCAAGTAAACTTGTAAACAAGTGCTTATGAATCGCCAACTTCTGTCCCTGTTCTGTTCCTACCGAGAAGAGTCAGCAAGAAACTCACTCGGCGGTCGCTCTTTTCAAAATAATTCTTATAACTATTTACATTTAGTCATTATTACCGCCCTGTGATATCCGGCTGAGTAGAATAGATCACCTTCATTTCTTACCGAGGTGTCGTAAAAGGCGACTAAGGCAAGTCGACCCGCCGTGTGGTATCCGGTTGAGTAGGATAGACTCCTTTCCTACCGAGGTGTCGTAAAATACGACAAAGGTAAGATGACGTCAAGCAGGCGGCCGGTCGTGAAATACCTAGCCAAATCATGTGGCAACATGTTTATCACACGTCATGCCGACCTCACTTAGAGTAGGATAAGGGCAAAAGGATGATGAGGATGATGATGTATTAAGTTGCAAATAGATATTCTGTACAATTTACAAATTAGAAAAGGTTTTAAGTATAAAAAAAAATAATGACTCTTGTCCTAAGTTTCATTACAAAAACTTCTTTGTCAAAACTCCGTTCACAATGGTCGTAATTAAAAGTTGGCGGCAATGCGGTGACAGCCACGAGCCGCCATAATGTCACCAGAGGGCGCAAAAAGGGCGCGAAACTTGCACAGATAAACAAGTAGCTTTGTAACTTCGAGACTAAACCTCCTCTTAGTTTAATTGATTTTGGTCTATGGTATAAATGGAGTTGCAGGTACGCCTATTAAATATCCAAAGTTTTCATTATTTAACTTCAGTCGGTCATTTTTATCCTTACTTTAAACTGTTCTGTTGGTATTGAAAAATGTATTTAAATACAATTTTCTATTTTTCAATAAATTGTATTTATTTTTAGCTTCTTTGAACTTACATCAGAAGATAATTTGGGATCGTTGGGCTTATATCCACCCTTTGAACTTATCAAAGTTTTGCCTTTTATTAATCCGCGATCTAGTGAGACAATATATAGTGTAGTCAACAGTACAGAAGCTAAAAAATGAGTTTTATGCAAAGGCTGGTGTAGGCAATACGTAAACTTTCTCCTGCGTTGCGTATCGTTACAAAAAGATAAAACACCTGTTAAAGACGACATGAGACTTTGGACATTAGATGGCCACTAATTGCTCCTTGATGTTTATATATATATAGTTATATAGCAGACAGTCGAAGTTTGCAATTGGAAGAACGGATTAGGTTGAGCTTTTCATACGTTTAAATACGTTTTTCGTACTTTAAATACGTCTTTAAATGGATAAATACACCCAGAATCGAAGAATTAACAAATTGTTTTTAGAAATGTTGCCCAGCGGCGGGATTCGGAACCGCGATCTCCGGAGCTGAAGGTAGGATTCCATCAGCGACAACGATCCAGTCAATCATTTATTAACCAAATTATTAAAACCATAAACATATTCAAAGCTTTATTCGTATCGGTTAACAAATTAATGACCATGCGATACGGAAATTAAGCGCAATGCGAGCGCGTGTACGTCCCCTCCTTTAGAGGGGGGACTCACTAGAGTGGGGTGTCTAGAATAGCAATCTAGGGAGTCTGGATTGTCTGGCCCGCTGAATGGAATAGCTGGCGTGGCTGACTGCCCATCATGCACGTCCGAAAATACCTACATTAGATTTAAATCGCTTCCAAAATAGCGAGCGCATTTGGCGCATTTAATTGATTATCAAGAAATTTCTATAAATTCTGTAATCCTCGATAAATATTAATCGATTATATTATATTTTCATGGCGGATTATAGCTAAATAATATTTTCATTACTTTTTATTATTAACCAATATTGATCTACGGCCTTCTTTATTAAATAACTAGCTGACCCGGCGAACTTCGTACTGCCTAATAGTCAACGAATGATGTGTTACCTTTTAGCTGAACTAATTTAGGCTTTGATGAACGTAATAAAATGACACAAAATAAATTTCTGAATGCACGCGTAAATGTTAATCATTTGTCATTATTTCTGTACGCACGCATAAATATTTGAGCAACTTCTATGTATTACTATTTATTCACCCTTTTTAAAAAGTTTGAAAATGTCAATTATTACTTACATTATTGGACAGGATGACAACAAATGTTTGACAGGTACGAAACGAATTAACATGTATTTATTTTCATAATTATGTATTCGTCGATTTTTCGTTGTTTTAAAGATGTATTTCTGCTATTCGGGGCGGAGACAAATCCAACGAATCAAAAACCATGAAAATTGGTCCAGCAGATCTCGAGTTATAGGTGTTGTATGTAACAAACCCGTCTTTATTTTATATACCTAGATATATAAAGGAACTTTATAATTATTCATAAATGTCCATCTTCTTCTTAATTTTGTGTTAAAAATATAATAGAATATGAATATATGTGTGATAAAAAAGTTTTCTAATTAATTGAAGTCGTAATTTAATGTAATAGTTGATATAGTATCTATGCTCATATTGAGGTCAGAGAACTCTGATTTAATAAAAAATAAATTAAAGCTTATTTGGTATATAATTATGTATTTTTAATAATTCCTGTTTAATACATTACTTATACTTCACTTGGTGACTAATGAAGAGAGCATCCGGCAAATTTTAATATCTTATATAGAAATTCTTGTCTCTCAAAGTTAGTCATACTCCTCCGAAACGGCTTCAGCGATTTTGATGAAATTATGTATGCATATTCAGTAGGTCCGAATACCTATTTTTCATACTCATAAGTGATAAGGGTTGTCCACCCCTAACAATCTATTTATTTTTACACAATTTTTAAAATTCTTTTTTTTAAAGTAAACTAGAGATTCCCTAAAAATAATAAATATGGCTAAACAAAGTTTACCCGGTCAACTAGTTAAAGATATATTTTTACCATATCACACATATGTCGTAAAAGCAGATATGATGTAAGAAAGTTGAGTACGAAGATCGATCCGCGCGAATCTAATAAGAATACAAATGGATTCTGGAAGTACAAACATAATTCCATTATTAGCGAAGACGCTGGGTGATATATTATCAAGTTAAAATTAAATTAATTCCGCCTCCCCCCGCCCCCCTTCCCTCAAGCTATCTTGATATATTGAGGATGTTTAATTAAAATATCTTTAAGTGATTTACGCGAGTCCCGATAATTGTTGGTTCAAGGCGATATATTGGACGGTTTATGTCTGCGATATTTTTTGATTCATGTCCCTTTATAAATGTCAACATTACCTATATGTCAAAGATAATTTAACAAAGTGGTTACTCGTTTCATTTTATGTCGGCATTTTTTGATTGACTAATAACTGCCTTGCTCATAAAGTTTTTAATATAGATGATAAAAATGCGTGAATATAGCTATTTCTTTACCCTGTACAAGATAGTAATGACCCAATGTAACTTATTTTAAGAATTATATTTAAAAAGAGCAACCACCGAATGTCTTGCTAGCTCTTCTCGGTAGAAACAGCTTTCCGAACCTTTAGGCTATCTGTATAGTATTGGATCGTTTTATTAAACTGCTGCAATGTAACAGCTAAAATCGATTGCGGAATTTTATTATAGAATCTTATACCGAAACCCACAAACGGCTTACGTACTCGTAAGGTGCAAAGCACGAACGGCAAGCATATAATTAAACAATATATAATTATGTTGTTGAAACCGGTTATATTATTACATAAAATGTTTAGTGTAAGTAAAAGTAACGGCCTGTTACTTTCCCGCTGCTGGGCATAAGCCTCCGTTTCTTGGGTTAAGAAGGGTTGAAGCTAACCTACCACGCTGCTCCAATGCGGATTGGTAGGTTACACATATTTCCAGAATTCTATAGAGATATGCAGGTTTCCGCGCGATGTTTGCAAGTATCAATTAGACACATAAGTTTTAACAGAAAAACTCATTGGTGCTTGTCCGGGGTTTGAACCCATGATCCTCTCTAGACAGTCACACGGTCTCACCGCTAGGCTATCACAGCTTACTTCGCGTAAGTAAATGTAAATGAAGGTATAAAAATTTGTATTTATAGAAGTTTTATCGAGTAAATTGAATCGAGTGCAGCTCCGCTTTGCCTCGGCTCGGCAATTTCCACGCTAAATTAAATTCGACGGTACGGAAAAACGGTACGCCTAAAACATGTCTGAAAGATACTTGTAAAATATTTTGTTACGTATGTATTAAAATTAAGTGGTTTCCATAATAAAAGCAAACATTTCATCGCAAAAGTTTACAGTTAGAAATTTATAATTTGTTTATGACATGATCTTGTCGATGCAAACTGTCATATTTGACAGCCCTCTTTTGTATACTTGCCTGAACACGATAGTACGTTTTCTCATAAAGAAATATAATAAAGATACAAAACAAAAGTAATTCTTTTAATTCCTGAATTTAAACAAGAAGTTTAGGTATATAACAACAATTTTTTAAAATCTTACTTTTGCACGAAGTCGTTGTTGTAGTAATATATGGTGGTTAATATATTGCCTTTTAAAATGTCCACATTCAAATTCAAATTCAAATTCAAAATTGTAAGAAATAAATAAATAGTAGCAAGAAACTCGGCGGTTGCTCTTTTCAAAGAATAATTCTTATTACTAGTTACATATAGTTATTAATGGCTTGTACAGGGTTGAAGAGAAGCTATATGCACGCATTCTTATCGTCTAAGTAATTCTCAATAGTATAGTAGGATTTCTGTATAAGCCTTTTTAATAGTGTTTTAAAACTGCTGTAATGGTAAAGTGAAAGTAGATTGAATTAAAAAAATATTCTGATCTAAAACCAAACTCCCTTCTTTCCCCTCTTTTTCCCCTAAGAAACCGTACACTTTGTGAAACTTTCAACTATGTTAGGTCATATTAGGCTCGTTTAAGGTTATCAGATGCGGTCATTTTCTGTCTGACGTGGCACGCAATAACTGCAAATAACCGCTATGATTTTTTTTCCCAAAGGAAAAGCGGATTTTAAAAGCTTTTATATAACTTTCCTTGTACATATGTGGAAGTGGAATCTTGCAGTTAAATTTCGACCCATTTCCTGGGGTACAATTGAGCTAAAATTTTACATTATGATCCAGTGCAGATGACAATGTACGCTTATGATAAGCATGACCTGATGCTGGTGACAGGGTTGGCTCCAAACGAGGGAACTTCCTAACGGTTTACGGTAGGGACATATAATTTTGTTAAAAGCTTTTTTAATTAACTTAATTAACTAAAATTAATTAACTTAAATAACTATATAACCAATATTAATATATTGGATATATAGTCGTTCGTATATTCTAAATAACATCCTGCTGGAATATTAAGTCAAATGATTTCCAATTTAAGCAACAGTAGGCCCTCCATCAACTTTTAGAAAACGGTTCAATTGCAATGCAATTCAAAGTCGGTACCTAGACTGAATCGTTTTCTTTTCGTACTATGAAGTGTTTTTAACGCACACGTATTGTATGAATAAGAGTGAACGAAATACGTATGCGTTTCAGTCTCAGGTTTTTACTCGGCAACGACTTAAGCTGTGCGTCTTTAACACGTCATGGTATGAAAAAAGCAAAACAATTCAGTTTAGATCTTTCATTGAGTCGCAATAATTGTTAATGGTAATCCTGCTGGACATCGAACCCAGAATTTTATTACTAACTTGCGTGATAAAAATTACAATTGCTGATAAAAATCTTTGACTTCAAAAACAATTAATCACTGACATTTATTTTCTAAGCCTAACATTTGTCACATAATTTATGGATCTTGTCATACCTACGTACGGTAGTTCGCGCACTCATTTAATATTCGACTTTATTGGAGACGTAGTAAGAACGTATAAGTGTTGCTGGGTGTACACGGCAAGAGGCTTAGTAGACGACTTTTAATATATCGCGGATTACCCGAGAACGCTGTAAAATCTGCTTTATAGCCAGATTATATTCCGAGCTTGCTTATGCGTCTATAACAGATTCAATATTTATTTCGTGAAATTTGCCTCTTTTTATTTTACAACCTAAATGAAATTTTATTAAAATGTTTTCAACATCAGACGTATATTAAGGAAGTTGGACTTTTCAGAGCATTTTCTTAACAGTCTTGGGTCTACTGGCTGCCTACAAACGCTTTTACAACCTTTGCTGCTAGTTGGGGATCTGTCCCATATTACGTATTTCGGCTTGGGATTTCCATTTTTTGGAAATCCAAATTTCATCTCTTCTTCAAATTTTCTGATGATTGACTTCAGGTCTCTGTCCTTATATGTTTTAAAAAAGTCACACAAAAAAGTACATACGAGGATGCCTTTTTAATGGAGTTGCAGATTTGATTATGTTTGGACACTGAGTATTGCTTAGAATTTTTTACCTAAGATATAATTCATACAAATACGCATAGTATTCGTGAGGTATTTTGGTATATGTTGTGAGTAGATTATTTTGAAGTCTCAATTGGTATCCCTTTTCTGAGTCATTCACTGCACGTCGCTCTAAGCCGTGGTTCTGTTTCAGAAATTTCGCGCTAATAGAGCTCCCGCGCTGTACTTTCACATTATGTACATTTTCAGATAAATAAATTACTTCCTTAACAAATAAGTTCAGACCTAATTGGGAAGTAGGTGGAAGCAACTGAAATAAGAAGGTTCGCGTGTGTCTCAGATTTCTCTAAGTAAGACTTCGAAAAATGTTTAAAAAGGTGAGTAATCGTGGGGTGATCGAGATCTCTATGGAGGTCAACGCTCTGCATGAACCACTTATGATGACACTCTACGTTAAGAGTTACGTTAAATTATCCTCCATCCCGAATTCTAACATAATAGTTTTAGTATTACGTATGTACAGTACCCGGCAATAAATAATGCACATCGAGGCTTAGAGAGAGAAATCGGCTAGATTCTGCTTCATAGAGCATTGTCTCTGTCGCACAGACTGACGAACCCGTGTGTGACAGTGACAGCGCTCTACGAAATCGAACTGGCCGGTTGTTTCGTTCTCAACATCGATGTGCATTATTTAATGCCGAGTACTATACAATGGTACTTTACAAAGTAACGCTTAACTGCATAAAGCACATAGGTAGTATATTAGATTTTAGTTCATAAAGACGCTCATTTTTTAAACAGTCGCAAGCAAATATTGTCTAACAAAAACACTATAACATTAATTTTAAAATAATTTCTCTATAAATCCGTGGTACAATCACTTAAAGATGCATAAAAGAGGGTCAATATTAGCATGTAAACAAAAATAACGGTACCACTGTTGGAGATAATAAAATATACATTATGTATTCTTCATGCATTATTCATGGCGATGTCGATTTCCAGAAAGTTCCCGGCGACATTTACATATTATCTAGTTCAGGAAAAAACTTATGTTTAATTTAAATATAGCTTCTGTGAACATTTCTGAAGTTTAAATCCTAGTTTGTGTATACATCTGCGATATCCAATCGAATATTCAAATTTTTTATGCGAACTAAAAGTTGGAATGGAGAGCTTTTTCTTTTACTTAAATATTATATTTTTTATGTAGGCTTAACAAATTTTTAAATTCATGCTAATATTGTAATTGTGAAAGGTCTATCCGTCTGTCTGACTTTCTATCTGTCCGTCTGTTACGCTTTCACGGCTAATCCGCTGGAGATGAAATATAATAAACATAAGATACAAAATGTACAAGTTACGTCTATCTTATATTGCTTACACGCTAGTACTATACAAATTATGCCCCCGTGGAATAGTCCCAAGAATGCTGACAGCGTTTCCGCGTTAAATTGCTAAGCTGATTCCTTGTGCGAAAGGAAGCAACCCTTACGTCATCTGAAGAGTCAATTAACCAAGGTGTTAAAACGGGGAAAAAAAAATTGCACTTTGACTTCTTTGCTCTTGGGCCTTAGCTGCAAACGCCACAAACATATAAGTCTCGGTGAGAGATGCATACCCTTACCACTTAAATATAAATAAATAAATATATGGGACACTTACACACATGGTCGTCCGTCCCCAAAGTAAGTAACTTAATACTTGTGTTATGGGTTACGGACAACTGGCAGATATAATACGTATATATAATTTTAAATATATACTTAAATACCCACACCCAGTCTCGAAGAACCAACGAATTGTTCATAGAAAATGTTTGCCCACGGCGGGAATCGAACCCGCGACCCGCGGAGCTGAAGGCAGGGTCACTACCCACTGCACCAACGGGCCAGGCACTTGCCGGATTCGGCTATTTCCGCCGCAGCTTCAAGTCTTGACGCCGTTTCCTTAATATGCGAGGCTAAGGTTTCAACTCATGTTGCATCCCACATTAGGGTCCGTCCCCGTTCATAAGGAACCAGCGTCAAGCCTTCTGATCTCTTGCCATTATCCCGACTTATCCCCGAAGGCTCGAGAAGAGCAGGAATGTCGTTAGTGGCAAGAGCTCTTTTGATGGTATCATTAAGAAAACTATGACGGAAAAGCTTACCAGAGCTCCTATGTCATGAGCCCGTGTATGCTAAAACTGTCTACCTCTTTTCCACTTATACATCTGTGCTTAAGATATGAGGCAAGGGGTACAGAAAGGTACATGTTCACATCAATAAACGATCACTTTTTACGATTGTATACTTGACTATTAGAGAACACACTGTAGAGCGTTTATTGACTTCAATTCACCGTATCGCACGTGCTCAAAAACCGGTGTGTATGGCACAGGAGGGTGTGCCGTATTTTTGTTTCTGGCACGCACGGCGACACCCGCGGCCCGAAACATCCAGCTGTTATCGGCATCGCAGATTTATTGCTACACCTGTTGCACGGATACTTTTACATTGCAACCCTGACATTGCAACGCAGAATGTTGACGAAAACAGAAGTCGCAGATAACGGAAATAATAGGGACGTTAGTACATTTATGTATAGAAACTCAGGCTATACTCAGGTCTTATTCTATCGGGTTAGCCTGACTAGCTGTATATTTAATTGAAATTTTTAACGTCAAAGGAGTTATTTTGAGTAAACTATAAGACTAAGAGAAATATTGACTTATTTTAGTATTTTTGTAGATCTACAATTCTCTAGTAAATTACTTTAGTTTATCTCTATTGGTTTAGTCGGCGCACGCGACTAAAGCTCCCAACATGCGAAAGGCTAGAGTTTTATACAACTGCAAAAACCTCTTCCACATAATTTACATGAAACTGTAATATATTATTGACCTAAAACTTCCGACTTTTTTAAAAACCGTACAAAACTCCGTTCAGTAGATTTTGACTGGAACTTTCTTTTATAATAAGCATAGATATAGATAATAGAATATCGGCGACATCTATTATTAAATGCTTGCATTTCTGCATTATATTCATTAATATTCATATTCATAATGCAATTCTCTACGACTCTCCTTTGCTTAGTCTAATACCGGACTTTTTAAAATATCACTGTCGCTTGCAGCAGAAAATTAACTCAGCCACTTTAGGTATGAAAACAAAGAAATAAATTTAAGTAACATATTTGTCTGCCTGTAAGTGAGTACACAGCTTAATACGAATCTGTGACGACTTTTACAAAAATTTCTTTATTAATACTATAACAACGTTACTAGAGATTATAATCAATAAATAAATATATGGAACACTTACACACACGATCGCCCGTCCCCAAAGTAAATAAATTAATACTTGTGTTCTGGGTGACGGACAACTGGTAAATATCCTACATGAATAGTTCCTAATACATAAAAGTAAGAGTAAAGTAGCGGCCTGTTACAATCTCACAGCTGGGAATAGGCCTCCTCTCTCCGTTTCTGGAGAGAAGGGTTGGAGGTAAGACCAACCATGCTGCTCCAATGCGGATTGATAGGTTACACATATGTTCCAGAATTCTCTAAAGATATGCAGGTTTCGTCACGATGTTTTCCTTCACCGAAAAGCGTGTGATAATCAATTAATTGCAATTATCAATTAGACACATGAGTTTTAATAGAAAAACTCATTGGTGCCCGGTTTGAACTCGTGTTCCCCTCGAAAGAGTCGCACGGTCTTACCTCTGGGCTATCACATCTTCTAATACATACTTAAATACAAATATACATCCAAGTTCGAAGAACCAACAAATTGTTTTATTTACGAATATAAAATATTTACTAATTTCCAAAAAAACTTTATTACACGAGATATAATTCTTACAACGAATGAACTATTAACTGTCTTTGACAATACTTACAAGTACTTAAGCATATAATAAACTACCATTGTTATTTGTTAACCATAAAAGAAACAATGTTATTGTTTTGCGATTATCAAAGATAAAAGTGATATTTAATATGGTTTGAATTATAGTACGATATCTGAAGTTTAAGTTTCTAAGTGATTTATTTGTGTTTAGCTTTAATGCTTTCCTTTTTTAAAATAAATATCAATTGTTTTTTTTATACTCTTTAAAGCTATAGCTCAATAATTTGAAAAACGTAGCTTAACATTTAATACACCTATCTAATACTTAAAAAAACAGTACAAAATAAAATGTAAAATAATATTTTCATTTAAAAATAATGACAAATCATTGTATTATAAACTTCGGCAAAGTAGCGCTTGTATCTATAAATAATTAAATTAAACGCATAAATTAATTTGTCGTTTTTTATTTGTGAATTTTGCAATATTAGACTTCTACAAAAAAAATAATGATCTAAAATTATTAAAAGTTACACTATACCTTAAAAAACAAATTCATTTAAAACTTGTAGCAAAATTTAGCGAAACACTGCGTCTGTGTCAAAAGCGCATCGATGTTTCGAAATTACCGGATAACATTCCCGTTTCCGCCAGTATCCGTGCCGCAGTAATCCCACGGGTTTCATGCTCTCAAATAAGCGGTTTTGTCACCAGAACCTTATTAGTAACGAGTTAAAGTGAGCGAATTCACTTGTTGCTTTTCCACGCCGTTTTGCGGCCCGCCACAAATCCCGATGGATTTTGTTGGCGGATTCCTCTCAGATACACCGTAGTAGTTTTATTCGCAGGCAGTGAATGGGAATTTATATTTTGCTTTTTCAGTTAATTCATACGCGGTTACAGTTTGAATTCAATGACCACTACAAAAGTAATAATAGAATTATTTTGTTATAATCCGCTATACAGTAAATAGAAAATATATATAGTGCTAAATATATAGTGGACTATCTGTTTTTTCCGTTACATGCAGGATTCGTAAAAACACATGCACAAACCGCCACCAACCGATTGCGATTTTGTCGTGTAGTCTATCTCCTGATGCTTCGGTTGCGGGGCGAAACGATTGTTGAGTTTGTTATAGTGAACGTGTGTAGTGCTTATGTATTGTGTTGGACGTGGTGGAGGTTTGTGCGTGTGTTTTTAGGAATCCTGCATGTAACGGGTATGAAAAAACGGATATTCCACATTTAGCACTATATAGTTTTTTTCTATTTACTGTATAGCCGATTATAGCAAAATAATTTTATTATAACTTTTGTATTATGGATCTCCGCAAAGTAACGCCTAATTCTATAAATTATTTCAATGACCGCTCTCTCTTCATCAAGTGGACCTCGACTAACAGATATGTCTTTTCAAGAGATTGCTTATACCTGTAGTAGTAATACGACATTTTTAGGTGGTCTTGGTAGACGACCATTACCAGTATACAAACATCCTTATACATCCTCTACTTAATGAATAGCAACTAGATCACAGCCTGCTACTATCCCATTGCTATATATAGACTTCCTGTTGCACAAGACACGTATAGTCTCTAACACACCTGACGGATATTATCTGCATTTTCGATTGTAACGACTCCCTAAGTGATACGAATTTATTAATAAATACAACTAAGCTATTGAGTATTAATAAATACAAATAAGTATGCAATCATCCCGTAATTTATCAATAATAATGTCCCGTGTTTTTGAACCTCCATAATTCCGAGGGAACAGCGAAGAAGTTCCTGGGGATTTGTCACGTTCATGTTGTAGAGTTCAAGTGATCCGATTCAATTGATACTCAATCGGATCGCTTCGCGGGACGCTTCAAATCCCGAAGGGTTTTATTTGCGCTTTACTTCGGACAAATATCTTACCAATACAAAAGTATCTTTTTTATAAAATTGTCTTTTGAAAGAATTTGAAAAGTATCTGTGTCAAAAATAATGAACGCACGTTGGATGAATATATGAAACTGTCATAAGACCTGTGATTCTGAACCATATGTTCAGAATGTTGGACAGTGAAAAAGACGGAAGAATAGTAGTGCATGCGAATAAAATGAAAATTTAAAGGTTGATGTGTGGTGTGACAAGATTGGATAAAATACGAAATAAGTATATAAGGGGCAGTACGAAAGACTTGAAGTGCAAGATCAAGATGGTATGGCCATATAATGAGGAAGGATGAAAATCATGTCAACAAACAAGTGTTAAATATGAATGTGGATGGATATATGACAAGAGGGAGTCTGAAAAGAGATGAATTGACTGTGTGAAGTATGACATGCATTAAAAGATTTAGTGCCAGAGCTAACGAATGACCGAAACGAATGCCTACGCCATTTAGAGTGTGATAAAGACAGGAGAATGTTTGATGACAAAGTATCTATGTTTGCTACTAACGTTTTCATAAATAAAAATTATAGCAAAATGAATATAGAGTTTAAGAAATGTTTAAAAAAACTACTGAAGAGTAAATATTAAGCATCCAAAATTTTTTTCTCCAAAATCTGTTATTTTGTTAAATTTCCAAGATGTGAATAGTTAATTTACTTAATACTGGATGACACCATAAAATACATTTATATTAACATTTCACAAATGTTTTTAAGTACGATTTATAATATGAAATATAAATCTATTATAACGGTAAAATAATCAAAATTTATTACTTTTTTTTTAATAGTATTATTAAAAGTTTTGTAATTCTCTTGATGTTGGTATTATAAGGACTAAAATGATTACGAATAGTTTTGTAGCATATATTATACTAAAGTGGGTAGATAATAAATGCTGCGATATCGTCAATATTTCAGTTTACGGAATTTCAGTACTTCATTTCAAGTATCCTTTAGAGCTCTGAAAAATCAAGAACGAGTGTCGCCACTACCCAGTTCATAGGTATTTGTGTCTGACACGTGACAGTTCAAGTAAGCACCTACCTGTTGCTTGAAAATACCGTTTCTATACCAATGTATTTTAGACTCCTTTGGGGGCAGCAATAACATTACCGTTTTACAACTTCAATATGTAATTTGGGAATCATTTATTTTCTTTGTCGTTATAATTTGGTAGAGCAGTACTAATATTATATATGCCTGATTGTCTGTCTGTGGATTCACCGCTAACCGATATTAATGAAATTTGGTATTATTACTTATACCAAACTTCATATCTATACTTAATATAAAATAAAGTCACCAAAAGTCAGACAGACTATATGATCGATTTTATTAAAATCTATTCAACGGAGTTTCTTTTTTAGTGCAATTATTCCAGAAGGTTTAGGTTAATAATTCATGTAAAGTTTTATGTGAATTGTGTTGAATATTTTGCACGGTTTTAAAAAAACTGACCTGATGAGAACTATACTCGCGTGCTCCTCGTGAACCAAAAGAGATACACTAAAGTAATATACTAGAGAATTGTAGATCTATAAAAATACTACAAAAAAGTCCGCGAAAGCATGTCGCCATCTCTTATGGTCGATTCACAATAATTACTTTTATACTCGAAACATCAATTCGGTAAAATTTTTGTGATTTCCATTTGGGTAAACTCACTGGCATAGCTAGTAGTATAATAAAATAGACGTTTTTCATTGCCGTGTCCTCCGTGAAACATCAGTTGTCACTCGTCAGTCTGTCGTAAGCTCTCAAATGACGTCATCGTATAATGAATTTAAGTAGGTTTTAATATTAATTTTTATTATTGTGGCTTTTTAAAAACTTAAATTTTATAAATTAGAATTTTTGACTCCCTTGAATTAAAAATGTTGTCGACCCCTGACATAGACTGAATTCAAAATATTCTGTATTCAAGTAGACTGATTTCAGTACTTTCTGTTGTCAATGTATTTAAAGAAGGAATCACTGATTCGGATGTTTGCTCCTACGGAGAAGAACCAAGAAACTCGGAGGGTAATCTTTACAAATATTTTTTTTACAATTTGAATGATGGTTAAAAATTGATCGTTGCAGCTTGGTGCATAACTGACTGCAGTTAATGTATGCTACTATCACTCAAATAATCTTCAATTGTATAATTTATGTAGCAGCAGATAAAGAATAAATAAACTTCCAGAAAATCTGCTATCTTGTTAGCTTATAGTGTAATAAACATAAGGCTCGTGTCAAGTAAAACTCTTAACCGCTAGTTACGAGCATGGCAACTAATTCCAAGGGATTTGTCACCAGTTTCTTACGGTGAGATTCATAAAGCGGATTCACTTGTTGCGTCATAGCTTCACTTTACGGGACACCGCAAATTCTGTCGAGTTCAACGAGAGATATATTTGCAGATTATTTACTAGTATTTATGCTACTTGCATATGCGACATGTTAACTTAACTGTTAAAATACCTTCAATTTGTATTGTAAATTATTCATTCAATTCATTTCTGGTGATCAATAAGTATCAATAATTAGTGTTTAGAGACTAGCTATACTCACGTCTTATTTTATCTGATGATCCCGATTAGTTTCAGTTCCCGCCGCGATAACGCCGCGTAAAGAACTCATAAATAAGAGCCTCATATGGGCTTGAAACTAGTCGGGCTCATCCGATAAAATAAGACGTGAGTATAGCCGGTCTCTCAACATTATTTATGAATACCACTCACGATAGCCGGTATCTATATATTAACTATAAATACTACTCACGACAGTTTAAATTTAATTCCACTTTAAAGTTATTATTATAACTAATTATAAACATTAAAAAAGCCAACTTTTCAAACAGTCAGAAAAAATTCGATTATTAATAACGGTTTTTTCCCGCGTAGCTGAAGCTTGGGTCACTAGCCACTGCGCCAACGGGCTAGTCAAGTCAGTCAGTATGTAAGAAAAATGTATATATGAAAATTATTAAGCCTAATTAAAGCAGGAACTAATAATTATTAATATTATTATTACTAATTAATATTTATTATTAATTCCTGGTCATCAATCTGAAATCTAGTAATATAGAATAATAATGAATAGAGTTAACCGTGTTATCACCAACCCAGCTTTTAGACGTAATAATTACTGGTATAAAATTTTTATACATCTAAGTCATCATACATTAATTTTTACATGAGATCGAATGTCTTATTTGCTAGAAATTAACTTACGACTAAGTTAAATTTCATTGTTGGTATAGAACGTCGTCGAACGGATACATTCTACGCCAGATTAACGAAGTAAGCTACTAGACTTCTAAAGGACGCTAAAGAAAGATGAATAAAAACGATGAAGTGCTCGTCTGTACTTATTCTAAAATACTTAAGAACTTTCCATTCATTTTATTAAGATCCGTGTCAATATAATTGAAAAATAAAGTACAGCATCAACAAGAAATTACCATATTCTATCCAATAAAGAGCATAAACCGGTCATCTATATTTATTATAAAACAAAGCCCCCAAAAGCTGTCTGTCTGTATTTGATCGATTTCCTCAAAATTTACTGATCGCATTTAGTACGATTTTTACTAACAGGTAGCGCGATTCTTTCGGAAGGTTTAGGTTAATAGCACATTTCGATATTATGTTCAATTGTGTTGAAGAAGTCGTGAAGCTTTATAAACCTATCTGCTACCAGGAGATAAGGAAGACACCCTACAGTAATGTGAAAGAGTATTGTAGATCTACTAAAATACTACAGAAAAGTCAGCGACAGTATATCTCTATCTCTTATGGTTAACACACAATAACTACTTTTATGTTAAAAAGTTTCAATTAAATGCACTGATTTTCACGAGGGCGAAGCCGTAAACAAAGCTAGTTCCTCATAAAAGAAAAGAGGATACTTTTCTTTGAATATTGTCCACTATAAAAGTGTAATAGCGTGTTCTATCGAATTTTTCCGATTCAAAGGCCCGTTTTCATATACTTATAGGCGAAGGAACACAAGGCAATACGGGCAGACGGTCGCATCAGCATATTGCCTCGTTAGTAAGAAATACCACATAATATGAATATGAAATTGAACTTTAAAGCTTGGAGGATAAAGGTCATAAGATATTTTGATATCTGTAGAATGCAGGCGAAATTGTATGCAGTGTGTGTAGGTTTTATAACGGGTTGCGTATGTGTGCGTCTCAGACGGGTTACAATAGGGCATTGTTTTAAGTACTTTTTTGAGTTTCAAATGTTGCCAGCCTTGACTTAATTGACTGAGGAAATGCTGTTTATAGTTCAAACCGTGCATTCACTGGCAAAGCCGTGATTGCCAATTTTTTGGAGATCGTGAACTTGAATTATATTTCTATTACTTTCTTGAAGCCTTTTCTTTTTATAGTCCAGCGGTGAGACCGTGCGATTCTGCAAAAACCCCGAGCAGGCACCAATAAGTTTTTCTATTAAAACTTATGTTTCTAATAGATTTATTACACGCTTTTCGGTGAAGGATACCTCTAGAAACCTGCATACCTCTAGAGAATTCTGGAGATATTTCCTACCAATACGCATTGGATTAGCGTGGTATTTTAGGTCTTAGCTCCAATTTTTCTCTCCAAAAAATGTAGAGAGGAGGCCAATGCCGTGGGATAGTAACAGGCCGTTTACTTTACTTTTTTACAATAAGGAATATATTTAATATTTTTTAGACGCAGTCTACATTCTGTAGAGCCTTCAAATACTTTATTAGCGCAATTGCGCTTTACACGGTCTCACCGCTGGGCTATCACAGCTTTTCTTTATTAAGAACGTAAAAATTAATATATGGTTATATCATGAGGAACAAAAAAGGCTACTAAAACATAAAAGCATTGAAATGCATCCACTTTTGCTCGATCGGGCATCGGAAAAATGCAGTGTTCAGAACCCCACTAAATGGACCAACGACCTTAAAATTATTAAAGGGTAGTGCTAAAACTAAACTGCATATTAAAATTGTACGGCGTGGACAACCTTGGAAACGTCCAATAGTGGACGTTTAACGCTTAAAAAGCATAAGAAGATGTTACCATGTTACGACGTAATCAATAATTTTATTGAAGTTAGTGGTATTTTGTACAGCCACACGAGATATGTTAAATTTTTTTATCAAATAGCACCTTGTACAGTTATCAGAGATAAGTTGTCTGTGTTGGACAGATCAAATCAAAACAAAATAATCTTTATTCGAGTAAGCTTTTTATTCTATATTTCAATTAGATTTAATAAGCTACGCTGGTTCGGAATTTTGCTCTTACCGAGAAGAACCAGCAAGACACTCGGCGGTGAATCTTTTTAACATTTAAATTCAGCAAAAGGAACGAAAAGTTTAAAATATATATCTACATGTTTATGTAAGTTTCCACAATATACAACAAAAAGAAACAAAAAATGTAAAAAACTTATACGATACTTAATTTCTATAACCGATAAACTTTTAATCAATAAAGAATTTCTAGATCAATAAAGATTTCTCATTGTCAAACTAGTATTACTTAGATAACCAACTAGACTCTTGACGTTACCCACAATAAACTAAATACTAAATATTTTTTTATTAAATTTGCACTTTAAATTTCCGATTTAATTATTTAATCAAAAGCCGTATTCTCGAAACTCTAATAAATTATCAATAAATTTAATTACGAACGAAACAATACCACTATTTCAAAGTTAGACCACTATTGAAACGGAAAAGGGACACCGAAAATGCATAACGAGGCAATAGAATGCATTAATGAAACTTTCAGGCAATAGTTTAGAGTAACCATCCAATAGCAGCGGGCGGCCTCCGCACCCCACTCTACCTCCCTCTTTCAGAACGCATTTATAATTCAAATGAAAATTCTGGACGTGCTTTCCTTATTAGAAAAAAAATAATGTGAATTTATGAAATACCATATATAAAATAACCTATATTTTTGTTATTTCGCGCGTAAATTGCGTTTTCAATAGAAAAATTTATAAAAGTCTTGCGGTATTGATCTGGGAGCGGCGCATGCGTGAAACAACGAAATTTGCAATTACAAAGTGCTCTGTGCAAATTTCGTCCGAGTTTATAATTCGGACGCGGCCTCTAGCGTCGATTTTCCAAAACACGGAAGGCGAGCAAAAGGGATGGACATATTTCAAAATATATTGAAGGTAGACGTGCCATTTTCAAATTTCTACGTTTCTCGGACGGACTCGCGCTATACAAATGAGATATATATGGATTGAACTTTGTACAATTAATAACGTTAGTCGATTTATTGAGCTGCTTTATTGGTTCCAAATTTGGGTGAAAAATAAGTTTTATCAATTAATTTAAATACAATAAGATTACCATTATTTTTCATTGGTAAATCTATGTACGTTGCACCGGTAAAAATTCATATTGTAATAAAGGAGTTCAAAAAATTATTAAGATAAGTCAAAATAGCAATTTAGTAATATTTATATCACATACAATTTATTTTTTAACTACCAAAATATTTATATAGTATATTTACCGACCAATCCGCATTGGCGCAGCATGGTACATCTTAGCTCCAACCCTTTTCTCCAAAAACAGAGAGGCCTATGCCCAGCAGTGGGATAGTAACAAACCGTTACTTACTTACTACAATTATTTTAAATTAATTCAATGGCAATTATATTTTAGATGTATTTTATTTGTAGCACAAAAACAACAATAAAATAACATTATAGCGGAGAAAATTATAGAGCACTTAACAGTGTGATTAAAGTTCACAGTTCATTTACATTGAAAGATATTTAATTTGAGAAAGGAAAGTCTGTTAACTAAGTTCCATAACTACATTTTTTGATCTGTTATCTTCTTTCATTGAATATCCGAATGAATGGATTAATTTGTCACTTAATTTTAACTTACAAGACCTTTTTCTTCTATCAAATCAATCATTATAAAAGGAAAATGTTAACAAATTTATTCAGATCCGGCTATAACGTTTGGTTCGGTAACAGTACAAACTGTAACCCTTTTCGCTATTGGACTAGCTAAAAAGAATATCTAGATTAGAATAGAAATCTTTTGGCCATCAAATTAGGGTATCGGATTTTCAAACTCGATAAAAATCTTTTAATGTGACTGATGCATTGAAAGTTCCAGATAATTCGTCTAATGTAGAAAAAGAGTAATATCGCTAACTTTTCAATTACTTCAAGTTATTTAACGTGATACGTTAAATAAAGACGTACTTGAATAGTGTGTAAAACACGTGATACTTACCAATGTCACGGTTCTGAAATCCTGGGCAGGTCTCTGCTCTTACATATGTAGTATGTAAGAGCTGTGATAGCCCAGCGGTGAGACGTGCGTCTCTTTCGAGGGGAACACGAGTTCAAACCTGGGCAGTCACCAATGAGTTTTTCTAGTAAAACTCATGTGTCTAATTCATAATTGAAATTTATCACACGCTTTTCGGTGAAGGAAAACATCGTGAGGAAACCTGCATATTTCTAGAGAATTCGGGAGATATGTGTAACCTACCAATCCGCATTGGAGCAGCGTGGTAGGTCTTAGCTCCAACCCTTCTCTCCAGAAACGGAGAGAGGAGGCCTACTCCCAGCAGTGGGATTGTAACAGGCCGCTACTTTACTTGCTTTACTATGTAGTATATTTACCAGTTGTCAGTCACCCATGACACAAGTATTAAGTTACTTACTTTGGGGATGGATGACCGTGTAAGTGTCCCATATATTTATATTTATTTTATTTCAATATGCTTTACGTATAAGCCGTGTGGTATCCGGCAGAATAGAATAGACCACCCTCCTTTTTTACCGAGGTGTCGTAAGAGGCGACTAAGGTAAACGCCGTGTGGTATCCGGCGGCATAGAATAGACCACCCTCATTTCTTACCGAGGTGTCGTAAAAGGCGACTAAGGTAAGTTAACGTCAGGCAGGCGGCCGGTCGTAGAATACGTAGCCAAATCATATTACATTGCAACATATTGTGCCGACCCCACTTAGAGTGGGCAGGCGAATGAAATGAAATACTTTACGTATAAGCATATCTCTCACACTTAGTCAAAACTTTTCTGTAGACTGGTCTAGTAATCGTAATAACTTTGTACCTGTAATACCTTGTTATTGTCACCCAGAATATTTTTTTTAAAAAAACGTCAAAACATTTGAATTAGATGAAAGCGAAACTGGTAATTGAAAAAAAGCATCGAGAGGCCGAACTGGCTAATCAGGCGAGCCTCAGTCTACCTAGACATAGCGCAGTCTAAAGTGCACCGGTGGGGGCGGGCGGGGCGCAGTCTGGTTGCCATGGCAACCGCAAGATGGCCTCCGCGGAATTAGTACCTACGTCTGCATCTATGCGCACCGTCTTCATTATGTCGGATTTCAATTTATTTCCGAATTGAACGGCGGGATTAGAATTTGTATTAGTTTTGATATCAGTTCTGAGACCCTTTTGTTGAATTTCACAATGTGTTTCCAAATTCTACTTCAAGCTCTAACTATTTTGTTCCAATTAGTGTTTTAATTAAAGCCTAATGTTCATTTTTTGATTTTTTGATCTTTCATTGACTGGATGAGACGACTTTTATGTATGTCTTTATATCGATAGATATATGCTATCCTTCTTGTACATATTTGTAATTATGTTCTCAACAATTTCAATCGAAATAACAATTTGGAGGTTTGAGCTAAGAATTGATCTGTTGTCTGTTGTAGAGAAGGTCTACTAACACATTTGTTTCTGCACCGGTGTCCCATTTACGACGTGTGGTATCCGGCTGCGTAGAATAGGCCACACTCATTTCTTACCCAGGTGTCGTAAAAGGCGACTAAGGTAAATTGACCCATCGTGTGGTATTCAGTTGAGTAGAATAGACCTCCCTCGTTGTTACCGAGGGGTCGTAAAATACGACTAAGGTAAGTTGACGTCAGGCAGGCGGCCGCTCGTAAAACACGTAGCCGAGTCATATGGCAACATGTTTGTAACATGTGCCAATCCCACTTGTGGGATAAGGGCAGGAGGTGATGACTGGTGTCCCATTTAAATACCCAAGGTATCTGTTTATATATTTTCTATTATCTATATGATCTTTTGATATGTGTTTCTATAATCAAACTTCACACTTTTACCCATATAAAATTCTACACAAATTATAATGAAATTCATTAGGACGTGTTTACAGGACGCGTAAGTAATCTCTGAAGGGGTTTTATTTTCATCTCAAGTTGTCTCGGTTACGGTATCCAACCTAAGTGTGATATTGAAAATTTTATAATGACAAATTAACTGGACTCAATATCATATTAGACGTGATATTATAGAAATATGCCATATGAACTTAAAAAAGTTCGCTTCACAAATAATATTCATACTATAATACTAGTAGTATCCGCTATTTCATATGTGTGTATTTACTTAAGTATTAATTGGGTATTATTAATAATACACCCATATTATTAATAATACCCAATAAAAATTGTGTTTATTTTCAATGAGAGGAAAAACGAGAATTTTTATATATTTCATCAATATCACTCCAGTGGATCTGTCTAAGCATATCAGACAAACGGACAAACAGACTGAGAGACCTTTTTTATTGATTTCTTTATTGTACATACATATAGTTAGAAACGAGTAAGAACAAAAGTAGCTCATGTACAAAGACGGATTTATCCGTCACAGGGATCTCTTACAGTCTACCTTTGAGTAACAGAAGGAAAAGACTAAGAGTGAAATACGGATAATATAGAAAGAAAGAAAAATAACAAAAAGAATGTACCTAGATTAATATTTGTACTGGAGATAACACAATAGATAAAAAAATATGCAATGTGGGATAACAGTAAATTTAACTTTCTAATTTATAAATTAATTAGTGTTAAATAAGTGAATAAATGAATCACAAGCTGTGATAGCCCAGCGGTAAGACCGTGCGACTCTCTAGAGATGATCATGGGTTCAACCCCGGGCAGGCACCAATGAGTTTTTCTATTCAAACTTGATAATTGCAATTTATTACATGATTTACGGTGAAGGAAAACATCGTGAGGAAACTTGCATATCTCTGGAGAATTCTAGGGATGTGTGTAACCTACCAATCGGCATTGGAGCAGCGTGGTAGGTCTTAGCTCCGATCTTTCTTTATAAAAACGGAGAGAGGAGGCCTGTGCCCAGCAGTGGGATAGTAACAGGCTGATTTGCGGATTGACACTGGTAAATCATTCAGCTTGAATGCATAATGATCTCGAGTAAGACAGTTAGGAGCATTTAGGAAAAGCAAGATTTATAATATTTATGAATCGAAGCATTTAAAATATTTATATAGATATATGGACTAGCACGACATATAGAGACATTAAACATCATTGTCGAAAAACTGAAAGCGGGTGAATTTTTATTTGAATGTCCATTTCATTTGACCTATCTGTGAAACTCGTGTTCACGCTCTCCAAAATACGAGCATATCCGTGTCGGACGCGGTCCGATTGTGCAGTTTTTACACCCAAACAAGTGATTCAACGTCACACGTATCAGTATTTCAAAGCCTTTGGAAATTCTGTGTCAGCCCACAAAGCGGCGCAATCTCACTGCTGTTTCCAAGTGTTTTGTGTTGTTTTTTGAGAAGAAGACTACTGTTTTTAAAGCTTTAATTTAACTTGCATTGTATGTGAAGGTGGAATATTGCAAATTAACTTTGACTCACTGCAACAACAATCAAACAATGAGGAAAACTCTTCAGCTGTATATATTAGTAGTATAGATAGCCTACTTAAAGGCTTAATCAAATCAAATCAAATCAAAATAATCTTTATTCAAGTAGGCTTTTTACAAGCACTTTTGAATCGTCAAGGATCAATAATTAGATTTAATAAGCTACACTGGTTCGGAATGTTGCTCTTACCGAGAAGAACCGGCAAGAAACTCGGTGGTCAATCTTTTAAACATTTAAATTTACATTATTTATTTGCAGTCTTGTTTGGAGCTGAAAGGATTTTTAAATCCAAGCGTAACAATGGCACCCTCTTTAACTATCAGATAAATGTTTCAAGTTCGAACTTGTTGCACGTGTTCAGAGGTAAAGGTGGGGTTAAACCGACTATTATATGACAATGCTTGTTTGGATAATGCTTCGCTTTGCGATTTTGTCGAGGAGTTTATCTCCTGATGATGCTTCGGTTGCGGGGCGAAACGATTGTTGAGTTTGTGATAGTGAACGTGTGTAGTGCTTGTGTATTGTGGTGGCAGTGGTGTAGGTTTGTGCATGTGTTTTTACGAATCCTGCATAAACGGGTATGAAAAAATGGATAGCCCACTATACATTTAGCACTATATATTTTTTCTATTTACTGTATCGCGGATTATAGCAAAATAATTTTATCATTACTTTTGTACTGTGGATCTCCGCAAAGTAACGCCTAATTCTATAAATTACTTAATTTAAACTATTCTGTAGATAATTCTAATACAGATTGCGGAATTTTATTGTAAAAGCGAGTACCGAGACCGACGAATGAGTTGCTAACTCTGAGTCGCGACGCAGGGATTACAAGCTTTTTGTGACCTCTGGTATATCTATGATACACATCGAACTTATTACACTTAAGGCTATTTATATTCGAACTATAGATTGTCATTTCATTATTTTTAGTATCAGTAATTTTGAAATAAAAATAAATAAAGACAGAAATACTCAGTACGGTTTAAAGAACGCGGACGTTGAACGGGGTTTAAAAACATTTTATATTTCCTACTCGCGTCCTCCCTCGAACGAATTAGTTGATTGAAAGTACATTAGCTGATAGCCTGCTTTTGGAATCGGCTAATCTATAATTAAACTATATATAGAATACAGATCGTATGAAGAAAGGATGTGCGTTTGCTTCTCAAATTGTTAGCGACCCCGCACTGGAAGATACAGCATTAGTTAAATGTTCAAAGGTCGCGGCACAGGATTGTGTGCTGTGACAACCCAGCGGTGAGACCGTGTCACTCCTTCAATAGGGTTACCGGTTCAAGCTCCGGACAGGCACCAATGAGTTTTTCTGTTAAAACTTATGTGTCTAATTAATAAATGAAAACATCGTGAGGAAACTTGAATAACTTTGGAGAATTCCGGGGATATGTGTAACCTACCAATCCGCATTGGAGCAGCGTGTTGGGTGAGCTCCAATCCTTCTCTCCAAAAACGGAGAGAGGATGCCTATGCCCAGCAGTGGGATAGTATGAGGCCGGTAGTTTTTTTATAGAAATATCATACAGAATATCGATATTTTTTTACTTTTATATAGGAAAACGATGTTACACAATACGTACTATAAAAGTAGAAGAATAAGACGTAAGTAGTAGAAAAAAATATTTTATTACAATAGCATTGTAATACAGTTGTGTCCTCCGCTTCGCCCGCGTGGAAGTCAATGTGTCAAGTTTTTTCCTACCTTAATTTACATAAAACCGTAATGTACTAGTTTAAACCTTCCGGGACATTTGCGCTACCTTTTAGTAAAAACTGTACAAAAATCCGTTCAGTAGATTTTGAGAAAATCGATCACATACAAACAGACAGTTTTTAAGTACTTTGTTTTATAATAAGTATAGGTTGTTATAGTTTGGTAATATATTTTTAATTATATATGTATATTGAAATTATGTACGCGTACCTATTGCATGTCGTAGTAACCTATAATAAAGGCTACATGAAAATACATAGTGTACATTATTTTTTAGTATTTATAATTTGTCTTGTTAATTTGTAGAAGTAGGCGTTAATTTGCGGAATTCAGTCGTGGAGCCTACTCCTGACGATGCTTTGGTTACGGGGCGAAACGATCTACACACATTCACTACGACAATCTAAACAAGATTGTATAGTGTGCTATTAATACTGGTGTTTTGTGATACGCGTAATAACTAATCCTGCATTTATAAGGTATGCGAACGGTTTCGATTCCTACACTTACCATTAATAGATCCTCTTAATAAACGCGGATTACAGTAAAATGAGTCTTGTTGGTTATATTCAATAAATAAATTAACACCTCTCTCTGAAAAGAACGGTTGAAATTTAGATCCACCGTGCCGCTATGATAACGGATTGTGGCTCTATTTTCTAATCACATATTTTGTGCAAGTATTTGCAACTTGGCTAAGTGTCACATATCTCAACTCTCTGAAGATATGTTCGTCGCTATGTTTTCCTTGAATAAAAAACGCTAGATCCACTGGAATTATTCGGTACTATAAATTCGTTTGTCTGCCAATGTGTGTAACTTTTAAACGACTTAAATGTCATTGTTAGGTCATATTAACAGTATATTTGATCTCTCGAGACATACGGTGACTTTGACCCTTGATAAACAAATTCTATTTTTATTAATCAAAACGACCTTCATTCGCAAAATATACAGGCTTAGTTACGGCCCGTTACTATCTAACTTTTGGGCATAGTCTTCTAGAGTAGAATAGAGTACCCTAATTTTTTACCGAGGTGAAGTAAAAGGCGACTAAGGTAAGTTGACCCATCGTGTGGTATCCGGGCGAGTAGAATAGACCACCCTCTTTCTTACCGAGGGGTCGTAAAATACGACTAAGGTGAGTTGACGGCAGGCAGGCAGCCAGTCGTAAAATACGTACCCAAATCATGTGACATGTTTGTAACATGTGTGCCAACCCCACTTAGAGTGGGATAAGAGCAGGAGGATGATGATGTTGTTATGCCTACCACGCTGCTCTAATGCGAATTGGTAGGATATATGTACATATCCTCAGAATTTTCTAGAGATATTCAGGTTTCCTAACAATGTTTTCCTCCACCGAAAAGGGTGTGATAAATTTCAATTATCTACATACACTTGAGTTGACAGAAAAACTTATTGGTATTTACCCGGGCTATGAACCCGTGATCTTCTCGAAGGAATCGCACGGCTTCATTGCTGGACTATCATAGTTTTAGTTTAGAGACGCGTACTGCATGTTTACTAGCTGTGATAGCCTAGTGGTGAGACCGTGCGACTCGTTAGAGACGAACATGGGTTTAAACCCGGGCAGAAACCAATGAGTTTTTCTATTAAAAAATGTGTCTAATTGATGTTTGCAATTTATCACACGCTTTTCGGTGAAGGAAACATCGTGAGGAAACCTGCATATCTCTAGAGAATTCCAGGGAAATGTGTAACCTACCAATCCGCAATGGAGCAGCGTGGTAGTTCTTAGCTCCAATCCTTTTTTCCAAAAAACGGAGAGAGGAGACCTTTTCCCAGCAGTGGGATATTAACAGGCCGTTACTGCATGTGTGTGTATTAATGATGGTTTTGGAGCACTAAATTATTCCATCAACCTGTAGTGAAGATAACAGTTAAAAAAACTAACAAAAATATTCAGTTTCCTAATATAAATGCATTATGTATTTGTGACCGTGACCTCTGATTAACACTGTATAAGTCGAGAGTGACACAAAAACGTTAGCATGGCGGAGTAGTAAAAATAGATAAAAAACAAACCAGAAAAAGCGAAACTGTCGCAAAACCAAGGACGAAACGCGACAATGAGAATTTTGCACTCATTGAATTATAATTTGCAATTCAAAATCATACTGAATGAACAGGTGGGAGGCGCGGAGGCTGCGCAAAAAATAAACAGTCGGTTGTATTTGTCTTCGTAACTCCATTACGGTTTTGTTATAGACAATATCTCTAAAGCTCTCTGAAAACCGGTAATGGATAACGCATACTTATCACAACGAGAGAAGTGCGGTTTTAATAATAGTGTTGTTTCCCGTTTACACTTTATTCCTACATTCGGGTTTGGAAAGCGAGAGTGGCCTGCTTTTATTTGATTTACGACTGGCCGAGTTTGGTGACCTCGATGATTTGCCAGCTGGTGGACCCGAATGTGCAATAATAGAAAGTTCATCCATACTAATATTGTAAATGCGAAAGCATTTGATTCTAACTGTTTATTAATAGGGATGAAATTTGGTACAATCGCTAATATAATTGTTTTAGCTTTGACATTACATCATTTCAAAAAACTATAAAAAGCAAGCTGATATGGAGTAGAACTCGTCTAAGCTAAAATGATGCACCCCACTCTCGTATTTACCTACTCAAGGAAATTTAGAATATGTACAAAAAAATTAAATACACATAAAAATTTAATTTTATTGGTCAATCAGTTAGGTAAGGATGAGGAGGAAGAGAGATACTAGCTAAATAACGGTTGTTCTCGATTTGTTGTTGTTTTATAGAATAAGCCACTTCATATAGAGAGTGTTGCCAGATTTATCACGCGACTAATCGACCACGACGTTCGCAAACAGATCGTAAATCACGCAAGAGTTGATAGCTCTCACAGAGACAAAATGGCAATATAAGTATTAGCACTCACACATTTATATCACCTAGTAATGCAGAGAGGTTCGCCATTTCAAATTGGAGATGATAAGAATGCGCGGATATAGCTACTATTCGGACGATTAAAAAGCACTTGTTTAGAAGTTTACCTGAATTTCAATAAGTTTTAGGGTAAAATCAGTTTAGTTTTTTCTTTAAACACAGCAAAATACACATAATTAAGTAAAAAACACAGAACTATATCGAAGTTGCAGGTATACCGTATTACCCATAGCTGATAGTGTTCCGATAATAGTAATGGCGAATGGCGGCGCAAAGTACAAGGATACTTACGGGAGCCAAATTCCTAAAGCGTTGATGAAGCTCACCGTACTGATAACCGACTTTCAACAGCAGGACAGAATAATGTATGCGGTCATTGACATATCCAAAAGTAACAGAACTTAAAGAACCCATTTGGATAAGCGATAATTGATATTGCATTCATCATGATGTCGGTTGGTAATAGATACCTTTACCAGCATTAGAATGAAAGAAAAAAAGGAGCTTGAATATCGCAGATACTTTCGACTAGATTGGACTTTGGACTGGTTTGGAGAAAAATGCTGGTGTACATTAAACCATACAGATACATGTCACAATAGAAAATTAACAATAATCAAACACTCGGTCTAATATAACCAATTTTGTTTTTTAAAGTTTGACTTAAATAAGAGTTAAAAGACAAAGTAGAGTTAGAAAAGAGCCAAGTACATCTCTCACTCTACTTTCTTCAAATTTATCGCCGAAGCTTCTGCGCTTGCTCATGTCTCCAGTGACGCTAAAATACAACTTCAGAAAAAACCAATCTCGGTTTATAACAAGGGTTGCAATTTAATAAAAGTTTTTAATTTTTAATAAGTGATAATTTTAAAAATAATCCTGAAAAAATAAATCATTTGCAATTTTTCTAAAACAAACTTGAAACCCATTTTATAGTTTTCTGTTAGTTTTTATATTAAATAAATCTTCATACTTCTTCTGAAACCATTTTCATATTAACATACCTATAGTACGCGGCAATAAATAATGCACATCGAGGCTTCGAGAGAGAAATCGGCTAGATTCTGCTTCATAGAGCATTGCCTCTGTCGCACAGACTGACACAGTGACGGCGCTTTACGAAACCGAATTGGCCAGCTGTTTCGTTCTAAGTTCTCGACGTGCATTATTTGTTGCCGGGTACTATACTTAAGTTTATGTTACACGATTAAATCAAGAAATATTGTTAATGGTTATAACATTAGTTGTTGAGAATGCAAGTATTATTATAATGATAAGGAAGGGATAAAAAAAAGTAAAAAAGTACGACATCTAGAGTACAAAATAAACCAGCAAACGCAAACAATCGAAGTAATTTGTATACTACACGGAGAAATGAATAATCGAAACCTACTACTTTAATACATGAGTTTAATGCATTTAATTTCTTGATATAAAATTGAATTACAACTATCTTAAGATACAAGCAATATAACAGAACTAACTACTTTGCTATAATCCGCACGGGTTAAGTGAATGCATGCAAAGCCAATGTGTATGAAGCAGGCAAAATCTACGCACCTTATACATGCAGGACCAGCCACCACATGCACCCCAAGGCGCAATTCACCAGCAACAACGCACACAAAAGCAGCACACACACCCACCACCACAATCTCGACGATCGTTTCGCCCCGAAACCGAAGCATCATCAGGAGGATAGGCTTCACGACAAAAATCGTACTGTGTAAAAATCGCAGTACGATTTTTGTCGTGGAGCCTATCCTCCTGATGATGCTTCGGTTTCGGGGCGAAACGATCGTCGAGATTGTGGTGGTGGGTGTGTGTGCTGCTTTTGTGTGCGTTGTTGCTGGTGAATTGCACCTTGGGGTGCATGTGGTGGCTGGTCCTGCATGTATAAGGTGCGTAGATTTTGCCTGCTCCATTTTGCTTGCACATTGGCTTTGCATGCATTCACTTAACCCGTGCGGATTATAGCAAAGTAGTTGGTTCTGTTATATTGCTTGTAATATGGAATTCCGCAAAGTAACGCCTGCTTCTATAAATTATCTTAAGATAGTTTAAAAAACAATTTAATTCTAGTAAGCGTATTGCATGATTTCTGGTTTATTCTGTTTTACAGGTATCGAAAATAATAAAATACTCACAGGCGTTGCCGACGCGCGCCCTCTGCCGCGACCTCGCCGCGACTCGCTCTTGACCGTCTGCAAGGTCCCGTCCGGCGCCAAAATAAGCTACAACAACACAGACACACCACATACTTAACATAAAGCAAAATAAATTAAAAACAAAAGAGAACGTTAACACAAAATAAAGGGAAAATTAATAGACAAACATGCAATGGATTCGGGTTAGATGGCGACAGATTAGTGATTTTTAGTAAATGAAGTAGTACTATTATTGGAAAAATTTCTTTCTTCTTCTTTCTCCTACCCTTATCCCACTCTAAGTGGGGTCGGTACAACATGTTTTTCTCTTCCATTCTCTTCTATCATTCGTCAACTCTGGCGCTACTCCTTTTATATGCATGTCATACTTCACACAGTCCAACCATCTCTTTTTAGGCCTTCCTCTAGTCACATATCCATCCACATTCATACTCAACACTCGTTTGGTCACATGATTTTCATCCCTCCTCATTACATGTCCATACCATCCCAATCTTGCACCTCTCATCTTTTCTATAATGGGCGCAACTTTCAGACTTCCCCTTATATACTCATTTCTTATTTTATCAAGTCTTGTCACACCACACATCCACCTTAACATCCTCATCTCATTTGCATGTACTCTTCTTTCATCCATCTTTTTCATTGCCCAACATTCTGGTCCATACATTACGACAGGTCTTATGACCGATGTGTAAATTATTATTGGAAAAATTACAGAACTTTAAAATCAATTTCAAGTTTGGTTTGTGTATAGAAACTTAATCCTTTTACAGCGCCATCTATGATATATGTTTAACAATACCTGCTACCTAAATATTAAAATAGTTCAGCTATTCGATGCTAGATGGCGCTAGTATTTAACGTGTAATACGTTTTAGGGTAATCATTATTGATGGCGTTGACCGATAATAAGTATGTTTATACGAGTGTATAATAAAATATTTACCATGGATTGTAATTTAATTCAAACCTAAGTTAACTTGTTAATTTCGTTTGAAATATTTCTTTATCATTTACATTGTATTTTGAATTAAATTTTATATTTTGTATTGATGATTGATACATTGATGAAATGAATCTATACATTAAAAAAAATATTATTATGCGATTCCCAAGGAGAAATACTAACGGTATAAAACCTCTAATCATATTTAATAATTAAAATGTTAAATTTAGAACGTAGTGTTAAGTTCTTGTATTTACAATATTTATAAAGATTATAATATTGGATTGAGTTCAAGTAAAAATATGTCTAATTTATTAACAATAGCGATACTCTAATTCAATTAGCGAACAGTTGTTTAAGACTTCATGACGAATCGTTAGATAAAATGGATACTCATATACTCGTATAAATAAATATAGTTTCTGTTACCGAGCACATGGCATCGCCACACACCTGGCGTTTTAGTTCGTTACTCCTGTTTTTGTATTAGAACGCGCACGACATTTGTTCAATCCCTGTCTCACTCGCACATTAATTTGTCTCTTTCTCTATCTATTCTCATTCAAATCGCAGGTTTTGTAATTATCCTTGTGAGCAGGTCAAAAAGAATTATTTTCCGTTTAAATTGTACTTGTATGTGATTTAAACCATCATATTTACAACAAGCGTTGTAAATATGACGGTTACGTACGCAGCTGCGTCACATAGATAACCGGTTATCGTTAACTTAATTAGAATAGATAGAAGCACTTAATTTACAATGAGTAATTAGTATGTAATTGATTACGTTTGAATAGCAATATTAAATTCTTTTTAAAATACCATTTCACTGTATCTAAGAATGGAAGAAAACAATTTAGCAGAATTAAATTTCTCAATATCGCAGTGTTTGTCTAGCGTTGAATAATAATATATATAGTTTTAAATATAAAATAGCCAAGTATATTTTTAAAAAGTCCTTAGTTTTTGTAACATCAAAAATTAATAAAAGTAGTCTAATAACAAACTGGCTATTAAGTAAGTAGATAGACTTTAATACACAATGGTTCTATAATGAATGGGACCAACTAACTGTAACAACAACTAATGTAGCGATTTTTTGCAATACGAAATAAAGGTTCTTGTTGATTTATAAATAAAACCACGTAAAAATGTTTGTACTATCGTGTGTAGCGTTCGCGTGGGTTGTAACGAGCAAATGTGCGTAATGCGTGGGCCGGTTGGGGCAGGTCGTGACACGCAAGCCCTGATTGCCCCATTGATCTCAGCCACTCAAGAAACGGGACTTTGTGGCAGAAGCCCCGAAGGTGTCATCACATTAAGTACAGCCCATTATATCATTTTCTTGGAACAAAGATAGCTATTTAATATTTCTGAATTGAACAAAGGAATTTTATTACTACGTCTCTTTTCTCATATTAAAACTTTGTATAAGTTTAACATTTCATGATAAAATTCTGTGAATACTGTTAAGACTTCTTCGAATTTCTCATAAAATATCTGCTGTAAAAATACGACTTTATGTTATAAGATAACAATCGAAACCTTTGTGTACATTCATTTCGTAATCTATATTCCCTACAAATAAGTGATAATTATTCTGCAAATTGTAACCGATTGTACGAATTTGAATATTATTCCGGAAAAAACTATTAATACCTCACAATAATATGTAAAATGTACTTATTAAGTTATAATTTTAAACCATCCGTAGTGATGATTCGCTAAATTGTCATGGTGTGATGGATTAAAATGGCGGTTATTTAAAATCGGTTATAACGGCAGGTGTAGTGTACAACAAGATAAAAGGACACGATAATCTCCAAAGTTAATCTGTACAGTGAAAATAACGAGGTTAATTGGAGTGGTTTTGTTTTATTTGACCATGCGTCACTACAGGCCGTTACTAAATTACAAAGAGCGCGTTTAGTACCGCTATTCGACAACAGATGGCAGCATTACCCTTAATAATACGCTATAAATGCGGATCGGTTTTGCGTAGTCATGTTGGTTTGCGAATTTGCATATTAACAATTTAGACATATGGCTTTTACCTTAATAACGTGAGATGTAAATTTTTAAAATTGCTTAATACATCGTTAAAAAATTTTCATTACATATTTTTGAACTTATGTAAATACTATTTTTTTTATGAATGTATACTGGCAAAACTTACTACTGATTGAAATTTATAGCGGACACTTTGTATGTAAGGCATGTAAATCTTCTAGATTGTTTTAAAATTTTCTCGTTTATTGAAATTATTTACACGATCTTTAACTACTTAATACACATAAAGAAGCGCAGTATCCTGTACCGATACTATATTCCTATAATTTATTGATATTTCGTAACGTTTTTCTTTATAAACTACCTTTTATCCAAGGTCACCAAATTCTCGCCTGTATCATACAAAGTAACTTCACTCAAGATCGCTCTACATGTGCATTTTAACGCTTAAAGAAATTAAATGATATGAAATCAAATCAAATATTCTTTATTGTACAACTAAAAATAATACAATATGTATTACAATAAAACAATTATTAATAACCTATATGACAATTAGTTGCACAACTAATGATAACTTGATATGTACATCATTTTATCATTTAAAAAATATTACGTAATTTTTTATTAACCGTAGATTATACTAAAATCTGCAATAAAAAAGAGAGGCGAGCTGAATTTCTATGTACTATATATAAAAAATATATATAATTAAAAAAAACTACTGCAACATATGAAAAAAGAATACTGAATATCTGACGAGTCTCCGGAACATCAAAGTATATATATTAGGCAAAAGTAATAATAAAATTATTTTGCTATAATCCGCGATACAGTAAATAGAAAATATATATAGTGCTAAATGTATAGTGGACTATACAAACCTCCACCACTTCCTGCATATGTTTTTTACGAATCCTGCATGTAACGGGTATGAAAAAACGTATAGTCCACTATACATTTAGCACTATATATATTTTCTATTTACTGTATCGCTGATTATAGCAAAATAATTTTATTATTACTTTTGTATTATGGATCTCCGCAAAGTAACGCCTAATTCTATAAATTATATATATTAGGCCTTAAAGGATTTGTTTCCAGGCCGTTAATAAACGAATAAAAAAATATAAATATAACCAGACCACTTTCTAACCGGAATATTAAGGTCAAATAACAAAACGGGAATGAATCAGTTCAATTACATCGAGTGGAACACTGCAGTCGGTCAGATTGGCCATTGTTTAAGCGAGGACATGCTTTTATCCTGTCGACGGAAGCTCAATTCAGTGCAATCACTGGCGAGGCGGCACGCACTGTAGTTGTGTAGTGTTGGGCACGTAACTTCATAGAAAGTATTGGGGCGTGACTTAAAACGCTGGTTGTCGAGTAATGTTAGGCATTACTTTTCTGACAATATTACAAAAGTAATGACAATATTTTGCTACAATCCGCGATTTGTTAAAATTATGAAATGTACGCGTGGATTCGAATTCCATACTCGTCGCCAAAATTTTTATATTTTTAGTTATAAATAGAATTGTATGTAATTAGAATCATCATCATTCTCCTGCCCTTATCCCACTCTAAGTGGGGTAGGCACAACATGTTGCAAACATGTTGTCACATGATTTGGCTACGTATTTTACGACGTCAACTTACCTTAGTCGCCTTTTACGACACCTCGGTAAGAAGTGAGGTTGGTCTATTCTATGCAGCCGGATACCACACGGCACATACCATAGTCGCCTCTTACGACACCTCGGTAAGAAAGGAGGGTGGTCTATTCTATTCTGCCGGATACCACACGGCGAATTGTATGTAATTAGAATGTAAGTTATTAATTAAACCTTGTATTCTTGAATAAGTGTTTATTTTTAGATTATTAGATATCTTTAATATTCCACGCGTATGATTTTATGGATTCACAAGATGTAGAAAAGAATAAAGAGAATAAAGTATTTAACATAGACAAGTAGTCATAGATACAACACTGAAAATAGAGTACACCACCCGTTATCATACCTAATGCGAGTAAGATTCATCAACCAGCACCGCCAACAACTCATTACACTAAGCACTGCACACTTTCACTACCGCAGTCTCAATAATCGTTTTAACTTTTACTTTAGTATAATAACTCTATGATAGTAACAGTGTGTAAGTAATTTAGTACAGATATGACTTGTATAGTTTCCCGTCGTGTGGTATCCGGCAGAATAGAAAGACCACCCTCCATTCTTACCGAGGTGTCGTAAAAGGCGAATAAGGTAAGTTAACGTCAGGCAGGCGGCCGGTCTTAAAATACGTAGCCAAATCGTATGACAACATGTTTGTAACATGTTGTTCCGACCTCACTTAGAGTGGGATAAGGGCAAGAGAATGATGATGACTTGTATAGTTTCGTTACAAGTAAATGAACAAATAAAAATACATAAAATACTATCGCAAAGTTCCCACGCATCGCAGCAATTACAATTACGTTCGCGACTAACGTGTGCCTCTTCACAAGGAACAATGCGCGAAAATCATTGACATCCTTCATAATCCACTCACGGGTGAATCTGTGCAACGAGCAAATGCGCTTAATTTAACAAATTGAACCGCCTTCCGCCGACCAAGTGGCGGATACGCTATGATGCCGCACTGTGACGCACATTACAACAGACCCATTAGATTAAACAAAACATTCTACGAGCTGACAACAAAAAGTTAAAACATTTTTGTAGCTGATTTATAGAAGCAGGCGTTACTTTGCGGAATTCCATATTACAAGCAATATAACAGAACTAACTACTTTGCTATAATCCGCACGGGTTAAGTGAATGCATGCAAAGCCAATGTGTATGAAGCAGGCAAAATCTACGCACCTTATACATGCAGGACCAGCCACCACATGCACCCCAAGGTGCAATTCACCAGCAACAACGCACACAAAAGCAGCACACACACCCACCACCACAATCTCGACGATCGTTTCGCCCCGAAACCGAAGCATCATCAGGAGGATAGGCTCCACGACAAAAATCGTACTGCGCCGCGCTACCCATACAAGCAATCTTAAATAGTTCAACTCCCACCAATACCCTCCCCTCCAAACACATGTAGCAAAACGGAATTAGATACATTTACTTGCTCGTTAATTAAGTGACCATTGTTATTTTTTATTATCTCAAGTTGCTCTAACGTATTGAGTCGGAGTCCCTTATCACAAGTGTGGAGAATATGAAATGAATGGTCATTAGGCACTTTATGACCGCTTTCTAGCAAATGTTTTGCAAAATTAGAATTTTGTGGTTTATTATCACGATTTGAAAGAATCAATATAATCCTAAGTGAAGTGTATACTATCCGTTTACATACCATATACCGGTCACTGCACAAGTACTGAACACTTTTACTATCACAATCATAGAACACGTGTATTTTTTCCAATGCACGATGGAAAAGCGGATTTTTTTTATACTATATGTTAAGCTGAGCTAGTATATAAGCTGTTTTTGCTGCAATTGTATAAAATTTCATCTATAATTTTAACAGATAGACAAACTTTTGCATTTATAATATTAGGATAAACATATTAATAAAAACACTTTGGTGCCATTGAGTGTACATTACATTACATATATACACAATATATTCTGTAGCTTTTTTATTAAGCGGAATAATATTCGATGTTTTGTTTATTACAAAAACAATTTTTCTTGGTTTCGGTAAAGACCGCCGAATATTTCATATATTATACTTCAAGATTAACCTTTTCTATAAGACTCAACTAATGTAAAAATTAATAAAGCGTATGGATAGTATGACAAAATTAAAAATTGATGGTTTTATTATATTTTTAGGGTACTATATAGTCGAATCATTGAAGCTAATATCTTATACCTTAAAAATAAAACAATGTTCAATAACAATTTTTGTTCTGCATGATATCGGATTACCCTAAATTAGACACATACAAGACGATATGTGATCGTATTAAAATTGTATTGACTAGTCATAACAATAAATAATTTGTATTCATTGTTATGACTAGACGTTGAAATAAAATTAGGCGTAAATAACAAAATTTTATTTGATTACTTTTTTAAAAACTTTGTTATTTCCGAACGCACAATGGAATGTCAATAATTATTCGTTTGTATAATTTAAATTTGGAATTCTCTTTAAAGCGCGCGCCGATTGGCGAATGGCGGGTGATTCAGATACATTGTGCCCAATGGCTGACTCACGCAACATCCGTGGCGCGAAGCTGTATTATGGTTTTCGACCGGAATTAACATAGAATTAAGATAATTATGCAAACGCGACTTGCGGAGACAATAGAGGAACTTTTTGGGCGAAAATTATAGAGCTTTGTAAAGTATATTTATACGTTCACATTATTAATGTTAAGCTTTTCATACTTTTTTTGTTTAATACTAACCGGTGTTATTTTTGTACATTGTAGAAAATAATTAAATAATTTTATCCTCTCTATTTAATTTAAAAACAGTTTGTATTAATGAAATAAATAAAATATAAATACATAAATTTATTAAATACTTCAATGTAAAATAGGTCTTTTTTAATTGTTCTAATATCGGTATAAATAATTCAGTATGTTATCTGTGCAATTGTTCAAATTTGGAACGTAGAAAACACGTAAAAAGAATACTCTATTCCGTTTACGGCTAGTGATAAAAGCAACATATCGTGATAAGGGTTCATGTCCTAAGTTCAAGGACGTGCCTGACCTCTCCCACCGGTACCCGGGCAGGGTTTGACCGGTTTATTTCGACCCGGATCCAAGCAGTTTTCCTTCACGACCTCTTCATGTTTACGCGAAAATGCTACGAGAAAGGGCCCTTGACCTTTAACGCCTACATAAATAACTTTGAATCTGAATGTTGCACATAAAAAGATCTTCCGGTGCTTCAGAACTTGTCAAAATTTTTGAAGTGAAATGCTTTTGTTATATTTTAGTACAGAAAATTTTAACGAACGAAAACAGATTTTAAATTTTTGGCGAGCAGTCTATTTCTAGTGGCGGAGAAAATGTTTCAAATCAAATCAAATCAAAATAATCTTTATCCAAGTAAGCTCTTTCGAGTACTTTTGAATCGTCAAGGATCAATATAATTAATGGAGCTACAACTGGTTCGGAATGTTGCTCTTACCGAGATGAACCAGCAAGAAACTCGGCGGTCAATCTTTTAAATATTTTAAATTTTACATAAATAAACCGCAGTTGTGTATGAAGCTGAAAGGATTTTTAAATCTAAGCCTTTTTATCATCCAAATAATCCTCAAATTGTAAAATGCTTTACGTATAAGCATATCTCTTACATTTAATTTAAACCTTTAATAACTAAATTTATTAAATAAAATGTACATTGACAAGACATATGAATATATACTGTACTAGTAAACTATATATGACTGGCCTGTTGCTGCAGTGCGTAGTGACCCTGCCTTCAGCTCCGCGGGTCCCGGGTTTTAATCCCCGCCGAGAGCTAACATTTGTTATAAACAATTTCTTTGTTCTCCTAACTTGTGTGTATATTTGTATTTAATTATGTATTTAAAATTATATATTTAGTATATTTACCAGTTGCCCGTCACTCATAACACAAGTATTAAGTTACTTACTTTAGAGACAGACATCCCTGTGTGTAAGTGTCCCATATATTTATATATATTGAGAAATTCACCGACAATATACCTTATGAGAGATAAATGGGAAGCAAAACTCTAATATTGGATGAATATGGTAATTCTAAAACATAAACAAGACGATTGGAATCTAAATTGAGATATAAATCGTATTCGTCTATCTAGAAATATCACTCTATGGTCTCGTAAGCCTACTGGCGTTTGAATGTGCAATTTCGCTAACGTTATACAAAATTATATGAAAAACTTGAGTGATAATAAGAGAGTTAGGTATATTTTAATCTGTCTAGACGACATAAAACTGCGCTTCTGAGAATCCGGTTTCCTCTGTGTAGGTCAGTGATGTAATTTATGTAGTCTAACCACAATAAAACGTCTAGTAACTATGTTGTGGAAAATTATCTGGCCACAAAACGAATGATATGATACTACAATATGTGGCCTATTCAAAGGAATAATGTAAAGTTAAGATCAAAATAAGCAAGCATTAGTTTCTATACCTTAACATTAAGTTTAAAAACACTGTTAAAAAGGCTAATACAAAATGCGTACTATACTATTGAGGGTTTCTTCGACTATAAGAATGCGTGGATTTAGCTACTCTTCGACCCTGTACAAGACATCAAAAACTATATATAACTATTAATAAGAATTTTTGAAAAGAGTAACTGCCGATTTTCTTGCTGATTCTTCTCAGTAGGAACAGCAGCGAACCAGCAGTAGATAAAAGAGTCACATCGCGGCATAATCGAATTACCTTTTTACAAGGTTCGGTTCAAGTGAGGGTAGATGAACAAAATAATGACTGTAGTACTCGGGAACGAAGACGCCGCGGCGCTCCAGTCAGTTGGAGACCATGGCCGATGCATCTCTGCCGAAACGACGAACCTTGTAAAAAGGTAACTCGATTTTGCCGCGATGTGACCCGTTTATTTATATAATAATAAGTATGAATCGCGAAAGTTTAAAATTTACCAGCAGTAGATGTTGACGATTCAAACGCACTTGTTTACAAGTTTACTTGAATAAAGAACATCTTGAATTTTGAATTTGAATATAAAAACTAAATTGAGAGATAAGCTTAAATCGAAGAGTTTAGTTAAGGAACACTACATTGGTGCTAGGTAATTCCTGAGATTCAAAATACAAAAGTAATAATAAAATTGTTTTGCGATAATCCGCGATATCTACAAACCCCTAAACAATAACCGATAAAGATACTCTTTCAATCAAAATTGATGTAAATAAGTAAATTTATATCATCTTCTTTTGAAAGTCTTCTTACAGTTATAAAATTAAGATCTATCTGAAATAATAATGAAAAACAAATGAAAACACAAGACAGGTTATCACCTCACTCCCTTTCCCACTATTCCTACACGAGAATTGTTTTACTACTGTTGAATTGTAGTTTTATAAGATTGCAGATGATGGAATCCGGCATTTTTGTTATAGGATAGTTTTTGCTTTAACGGTTTTCTTCTACCAAAAGGGTTATTCCCAAAAGGGTTGATACTAACTAAACCCATATACGACAAACTAACTCTTTTTACAAGGACCATCTGCCTTATGACCTCCGTTAGGTTTATATAAGTAACAAGGCGTTAGAATAAATTAAAATAAATATAAATTCAACGGTTTCATTAATGATATTACCGGCTTATTTATAAAGAGTGAAGAAAATGATTAAATTAACCTCCAAATTACGGTTACCCATGCTATAACTTCGATTACTATTGATAATTATTCAATAACTTCATATGCAGTCCATACCCATATACCAATTTATTACTATATTTATTATTATCAACACAAGCAATCTGAAATATTTTAATATTACTCGCAGTTGAGATTATGGTGGTCTTTTAGAATTTGATTTTCTTCTTTCTTATAGTATAAATAAAATAAAAAATCAATATATGGGACACTTACACACACGGTCGTCCATCCCCAAAGTAAGTAACTTAATACGTGTGTTATGGGTGACGGACAATTGGTAATATATAATACTACATATATAATTTTAAATACATACTTAAATACAAATATACACCCAGGTTCGAACGCGCCACCCTCGGAGCTGAAGGCCGGGTCACTACCCACTGCGCCAACGGGCCAGTAGAGTGCAGTATAGTATAGTAGATACAGTACACTGCAGTGCAGTACAGTATAGTTTGTTATCATTTTGTTAAACTTCACATTTTAATCGATTCTTGATGATCTTTTAGCAAAGAAGTGTTAATTTTATATAACTGAAAGTTAAAGTTGGAGCTCGACTAATTTAGCTGGTGTATCGTTGGCCGGCCAAGAGGTTGGGGGTGTTTATCAGTACGCAATAACTTAATTATTGGCAAAATAGTGATTGCAGTGCGCTTTAAGCCGTATACCACACGGCGGGTCGACTAACCTTAGTCGCCTTTTACGACACCTCGGTAAGAAAGGAGAGTGGTCTATTCTATTCTGCCGGATACCACACTGCATAATTCCAATAATATCTAATAGTATTTAGATATTATTGGCATTATGCCGATATGGATATTACCTATTTAGAGCTTTTAGAGCTTGCACTAAAGTACAACTTTAAGAGATACAAACAGATGTCATTGTGAGTTATTGAGCTAAAAATATTTCAAATCACCACATAAAACGACTACCTTAAAATGTTCTCAGACACGAAACATGTCGTGCTAAGTGTAAATAATAGTTAAAAGCTCTCCGCGCTAAATGGAAAGTCATGTGACGTATTCTTCTATTATCTCTCTGCCTTTACTCATCCTTTTGTGCTTAATATATTGCAAAAGTACTTAGATTATTATGACGTATTTATATTGAAACACAAGAAAAAGAAAGTGAAGGTTGTTATGTCTTTCTTGACCACAGAATTGTTTACTAGAGTATCTTCATGATTTATAGAAGCATGCGTTACTTCGCGGAATTCCATATTACAGATACTATAACAGCGCTACTTTGCTCTAATCTCCTTGTGTTAAGCGAATGCATGCAATGCTAAGTGTATGAAACAGGCAACATTCACGTACCTTACACATGCAGGACAAGTCACCACATGTATCCCAAGACGCCGATAACAAAACTTCTACAAAAAGTCAATTCTGGCAGCCGCATCAGGTTATGCTTATCATTCACATGTATTGTCATCGGGAATTGATCACTATGTAAAATTTTAGCTCAATCGGACACTGGATAGTAGGTAAAATTTAACTTGCGAGATTCCACCTTTACATAAACATGCATACGAGGAAAGTTAAATAAAATCTTTTAAAAAAAATTTTAAAAGAAACATTTCATGTTTTAGCTATTGTACGTATAGGAAACGGCGCTAGTTTACAGATAGTATTAGCAAATCTTTTACTTTTTTTTTTCGCACTAACTGTGTGGTGTTAGCCCTAATGGCTTTTACAGCGTCACCGGGCGGGACGGGCGAGCGCAGAAGCATCGTTGAGGTTGCAAAATGCAGGGAGTAGAGCGTAGAAGCTCTACTAAAGTCGGGAACGTCGTCCTAACGGTGCCTACTTTGAGGCCGGACCATGGGATTTTTTGCTTGAAACTATTACGTAGTATGGGTAATCTACAAGCTGACTAAATTCTAATCATCCACTTCCTTATGTTTGTGCACTAAACAAATATAATACATGAATGGCATAAACGTAAAATTGCGAATACAGTCAGTGTTTCTTGAACCTGACCTCTGAAAGGTGTCCGGGGATCAAGCGGGATACCCGGACGTCACGGCTTTAATCCCGGTCAAGTAGACAGTTTGCAGACTAGACACGCCTATTCTGTTACATTGTTTGTAGCTAGAGGACTACTCTAGCTATTCATTTCTATTTGCGTCAGACTATTTTCATTACTTATACAACGCAGTTAAAAAGTTATATTGTCTATGTTTGCTGCTATATATTAGACACATTTTGAAAATAGAACAAATCAATGTGTATTTTTGTTCCTTACGACCTTTAAAAAATTTATAGAATTAGGCGTTACTTTGCGTAGATCCATAATACAAAAGTAATAATAAAATCATTTTCCTATAAACCGCGATAAAGTAAATACAAAATATATATAATGCTAAATGTAGAGTGGACTACTCGTTTTCATACCCAATACATGGAGGATTCGTTCAAACAGATGCACAAGTACTCACTATCAGAAACTCCACAACTGTTTTTGCAATTTTGTCGTGGAGTCTATCTCCTGATGATGCTTCGGTTGCGGGGTTGAAAAGGATTGAAAACCTTTTAGCTATCTTGCAAAAGCCTGCAGGGTCGAAGAGTAGCTATATCCACGCATTCTTATCATCTAAGTAACCCGTATAATATAAGAAAGTATAGTATCTAGGTATAGTATCTTTCTGTATCAACCTCCTCTAAACAATGTTTTTAAGCTTCCGTAATGGGAAAGCTCAAATTGATTGCGGAATTTTATTATAGAATCTTATACCCAATCCCACAAACGATTTACGTGCGCAAGGCGCATAGTTTTTGAAGGCGTAAGTTTTTAAAGAAAACTTTTAGGTCACACTTTTAGGACTTACAATCACAATTACAAGTACAAGAGGACTTTTAAGAAAAATTGTAAGCTAATCCGTGGAAACAGTTACTTATTGAGCTGAAATGTGTTTGGAAATACGTTACAAAAGTCGTTTTATGAAGGCATTGCAATAAAAGTAGGTTCTGAATGTTTTCCTTCACGACATTACCGCTCTCATCCCGTCCCCTGGGCTTATGAATTTCCGGACGACCGTGGTCCCTCGGAGGGACCGTCTGGCGCTCGTCTGGATACGTTATCGAGATTAATGCTGTGTTATCTATCGGCTCAAGGTCACGGCTGGTGGGTAAGATACCCGAGATATTAGTTGACATTGTTGTTTGAAGATTTTAGTTTCGGAATTCGGATTTTAAATTTATTTAGTGCATAGAGTAGTATTAATTGTTATACTAGAATACGGGAGCCATAGGCAGGTAGTAAGTGTCACAATAAATAATGAAAAGGAAGGTGAAACTCGTATGCTTTGCTTTGTCTAATCACACATAAAAAAGAGGGACAGATAGATATAGTCTCATTTGCTTTTTCTTCATTGTAATAGAGCATATTTTAGGCTTACTTCTCTACTCTAGAATCTCTCTATGGTTTAGTGTTATCGGAATTTTATTGTTTATGAATTAATATAAAACATCTCTAAAGAGTAATGTTACTGTTCAGCCCTTTTACAATTTTTTCTCATAAATCTCACTTATTCGGTAATCAAAATACTCGTTATACTACGAAATAAGGCATAAGCACGTTGTTTCCGGTTTAATACGTCAAGCGCGTAAAATAAACATTCGTAGATAATGACTATCGGGCAAGAGCTATAAGGTATTAGTAAAATATCATTCAGGTTCACGAATGGGTAATCCAGGGGCTCATGACCACCCTTTTGGGGTCGTCTTAGTGAATTGTTTAACAACACAGCGGAGTACTGAATCTTACGACGTTAGGCCCCAGCATAAATCAGTTCTTCAAATTTCTTCAAACTCTTAACATTAAAGCCCTATTGAAAAATATCGAAGCATTTGGGATTTTGGATTCCTTCGGTTTCGAGGCGAAACGGTTGTTGACATTGTAGTAGTGGACGTGTGCAGTGCTAATGTAGTGTTGTGATGGAAGTGGTTAGTAGCATTTTACGAATCCCGCAAGGATAAAGAAAGCAAACAGATCTATAACTATCCGCTTTTATACAGTAGAAGGTACTCCACTCCTACTGTAGTTTTAAAGCAATTTTTTTCTGTTAAATTAGCTTAGTTTTATTTCAGTATTACTGACCTTTTATAAAAATACTTTAACATTCTATAGTCAAAATAAATATACCAAAGAAATTGCCTGGATAAAGCCTTGATAAGAACAAAACCTCTTTTGTTTCAGCACTTTATTCCATTAAATTGCGTCGTTCCAATCTACAATCTACAGATGAACCATTTTTTTAATTACCAGTCCCGTAGAATAAAGAATAATATCTAATTAGACTGTTTTTCTATTTACAACTAACTTATTGCTATGGGGTAAATGAGCCGATAGTGAAAAATTTTTTGTATTACAAAAAAGAGTCATACATCTACAAGTCATCTATAAGTCCGCGTGATTCCCTGCGAGAGAAGTTTAAGGAAATAGGTATTCTTTCAATTGCTTCACAGTATATTTTAAGCAATGTAATTTTTGTACATAAAATATATAGAATTATAAAACGATAGGTGATGTATATAATAGACAAAGTAGGAACCGACATAAACTTGCGATTCCTGCTTTGCGCCTAGCAAAAGTACATAAATCGTTTATGGGTATGTATAAGACTCTATAATAAATTTCCGAAATCAATTTTGGCCATGCCATTACAGCAGTTTAAAAACACTGTTAAAAAGATGCTGATACAGAAAGTCTACTATACTGTTGAAGATTACTTAGATGATAAGGACGTGTGGATATAGGTGCACTTCTACCCTGTACAAGACAGTAATAACTAAATGTAACTAGTTTTAAGATTTATATTTTAAAAGGAGCAACCGAAGAGTTTCGTGCTGGTTCTTCTCGGTAGGACTAGCTTTCCGAACCAGCAGTAAAGTTGACGATTCAAAAGCACTTGTTTACAAGTTTACTTAAATAAAGAATATTTTCAATATCCATCTGATGATGCTTCGGTTTAGGGACGAAACGATCGCAGATACTGTTGTAGTGAGTGTGTGTGTAGTTCTTATTTGGAGTGTTGTTGGTGGCGGCGTTTGTGATACTTGAGATGACTTGTCCTTCATGTCTAAGGTATTCGAACGTGGCCTTCTTCATGCACTTAGCATATAGATTCACTTAACAAATGCGGATTATACCAGTATAATTCTGTTGTAACTTATATTTAAAAGTCTGTGTTCAATGTATAATTAAAAACAAAACATAAAATGAGTGAGTATAAAACAATTTCATAGTATGGATTACTAGACAGTAAGCACTAACTGGCATTTTTCCGTCAATATAATAAGCTATGTAACGTGTCTATGGCCACTATTACGATGTAGGCTCGAAATAGACGCGGAAGACACGTGGGGGTGAGGGACTTTCACCCTCGCACCAAGGTCACACGGACACCGGCACCCCTGTGTGGGTGCAGTGTATTCGACAACGAATTCGGGTGTTTACTACGTGGAATCGAAAGTGAGTCTACGTAGTAATGTTACCTTTAAAACTCGTCATTTTGGCACTAAATCTACGTAGCCTACGTACACTACTGAGCGAAGATAAAAATTATAGGTCAACACTGCCCTTGCTAAGTTAGCTTCAATATTCAAATTAAATTCAAATTCAAATTGGCCTTTACAAGCACTTTTGAATCTTCAAATTAAAATGAAGCTAGGACTTGGTTCGGAAAGGCCCTAACCGAGAAGAACCAGTAAGAAACTCGGCGGTCACTCTTTTCAACAATAATGATTTCAATATTGTTTTTTGAATTTTAAATATCGTGAGTGGTATTCATAATTAATGTTGCGAGACCGGCTATACTCACGTCTTATTTTATCGCATGAGCCCGACTAGTTTCAAGCCCATACGGGACTCTTATTCATGAGCCTTCTTATGCGATAACGCCGTGTAAAGAGCTCATAAATAACAACCCCGTATGGGCTTGAAACTATTCGGGCTCATCAGATAAAATAAGACGTGAGTATAGCCGGTCTCTCAACATTAATTATTTCAATATTGTATTTGTAATTGTTACCAAACAAAAATTACAATATAATCTAGTGAGTAGCTGGGCGCGAATATATTCCACGTAGTTGGTTGTTTATCAAACTATCCATATTATTATTATTAATATTATAAATAGGAAAGTCTGCCTCTCTGTTAAGCTTTCATGTCTAATACGCTGTAGGCAATTTTATGAAATTTGGTAATATTGATCCTTATATACCATGCCAACATAGTATAATAAAGTTATTCCTTTAAGAACAGGATAAAATATATTACATAATTGAATGCATATAAACAGTTAAGCTGAAACGATAAGAGTCGCGGTTTTAACAGGTATGTATAGAAGCGAAATTGTTATCTTATGTAATCGAAGCCACCAAGAGCTGTAACATATAGAAGCTAAAATTTGTGAGAATACATGAATGTGCTTGGTAAATGCAATCGTTGAGAAAAATCGTTCTGAAAAATCATACTCTTGTGATAGATTCGTATCTGACATATGCGATATAAATTTATGTGAAAAAGGAATGAAGATTTTTTTTTAAATCATATTGAATGACACGTTTAGTAACGATGGAAAGTAAGTGTTAGTGATTTTACATTTTTACAGTGCGCGGAATGATTGAGCGTGCGAAATGCGAAAAATACACCATATCAGCTCTATTGGCTTCAGTTATCTAAAAGATCCCTGTATTTATTTATTTATTTATTTATTTATGGACAACCAACAATAGTCACATTTTAAACATTTTCTTCAAATTACATATTCTGAAATCGTTTACAAATGTATTACTTAAAGGTTATCTCGTCATGCGTAGTTAAAGCTACAGTAAAATGTAATAATGTCAATACATAAAGTGTCAATGTCTTAATGTCAGGTCATACAGTAATAATTAACACAATAATTAATTATATTATAAATAACAAGAATATTATCTGATTTTATATGCTTAATTTTTTTTTTTTTAATTATTATTTTGTATAACTTTTTATTTTATTTTATTTTTTTATCATATCATTAATCATTATCATGCCGGATCGCAAGACAAAGTAGAGTAGAGACAAGTAGAGTAAGGGATATGACAATCATTGGACATGGTGCAGATGACTGGCGACTAGCCTCGGTCGATCGATGATAGAAAATTGTAATATCATTTTCGTCGATGCTACGCTGAGTGTGTACTGCGTTTTCTGTGGTGATGATCATAATGATCGTTAGGGTTATATAAGACGAATTTTAGGTTCTTATATTTAACAGTAATGAAATATGTTTTCCACAAACGTTTAAAAATGGTAAGGACGTCGAGATCTTTGTTGCGAGCGACTATTTATAAGAATCATGGCAAGCCAGTGGCTCTTCTTGAATTTATTTTGTTGTCCGTAGAACGTAAAGAATTTATCTTTTTAAAAAGCGACGACCTGAAGAAATAATATTAATTTCCAAAAATAATGTAACTTGGTTTCGTACTTTGAATGCAGTTTAAGCCATTTGTGAACTTTTTTTCTAGTATCGAGCAATAAACATATAAAAAAATCCTTGTATACTCTGCTCAAATAAAGATATTTGAATTTGACTTTGTAATAATAATTATTTTAAAATTAAACTTTAAACTACAAAATATTTCGCCTACCATAAAATATCGTCAATATGATAAACAAATTTAATATTTTCGTTATTTAACAACATCGTTTTATGTTTAAAAACAAATTAAATAAGGCATACTGTAGTTTTTGAATTTATATAAATAATTTATATTAATATGAATCCGGAATCAAAGGTGAAATAAAACAGAAAACTTCTGGTAAACATGTAGACGTTCCCGAAATACTTGATTATAGACTAGACGCGTTCGCAATTTGTCGAGTCGGCGTAATTTGGGCGGGAAATTGATTTTTTATGCCATTAAAGAAGGGGGGAGGGGTTGTACAAGGGTGAACGGGAGGTCACGAAAGTTATCGGATTTTCGCGCCTCTGCCGTGCGACGCAATCAGTATGAAGGTTAACAGCTTTATTTCACTATCGTGGCCATAATTATCTGCCAAGACAATATAATGGCGGCCGTCAGGTGTCAAAGATAATAAATTATTAATGCATTGAACGGTCACATTAAAGTTAGAGTGTTATCTGTATTTCTTAATGTTATAAATTAAGAAATAAACTGTTAAGATTATTGCTTACAATATTTATTAACATTTTATAAGAAGTAACTTGCTAACTTGTATATCGCTAAAAGGAAAATACTATAAAATTATGATTTACGTTTTCTTAAATAAATATTTTTTATATTAAATTAAACTGTCCTGCAAATTTGTGTATATTAAAATGTATGATTACTGGCTATGAACACCATAAAAGTATGCAATTCTAAAACTAATCTAATATTAATTAAATAATTTTTTTATTACTTAAATTTAGTGAAGAAAAAAGAAAGACATTTATAAGACGCGAAATAAAGTTAAGACGAAATTAAGCCTATTTTTTAGACTCTCAGATTGGGGCTGAAAGCTAAAATTTGTTTTCTTGATAATTTATCGCTTTGTTTGTCGTTTATCTAAATGGGTAATACGATTAACTTTTGACCGTTATTTTAATGTCGTAGAATTAATGGTACTCTTAGTAATTTATTTTTTAATATACATTATAACCGATTCATATAGTCACTGGCACATAGCTAATCTGCGTAGAATGTCATTTTTCGATTCTAGTAGAGTTTCTATGCTCCAGTCTCCCATATCCCAACCTCTACGATGCTTCTGCTCTGACCACTTTCACTCAGAAAATATAAAATATTACATAGTACGTATACACAATGAACTGCCACAGGAGTTATTAGTTAATTACAAAAACCGGGATGTCCTTAAAGCTTTCTAGAACCAAGGATTTAGAGAGTTCCAAACTCGAAACATGCAACTCTGGGGTTTCAATTTTTTTTAATTAATTGCCATGTACATCAGATGCGTTGCAGTAAATGAAACATAATAATTTAACCTGGAGAACTCCTTAAAGACTCGAATTGTAGTGTCATGATGGCTGTCGAATAAAATAACATGAAAGAGAATAACATAAGAATGTAGTATAGTAATAGTAGAATAACAACTGACGGTTACAATACATTACTACAGTGTCATTTTATTAAATAGAATTATTTTTGTACACAAAAATTCTTAAGAAACATTATAAATGCAATAATAAACAAAAATTTTTAAACGAGAAATTTATAATTATTTAAATGGTCCTCAGGTTTAAAATTTACAGATTACAAAAAAATTGTAGGTTTGTATCACTCGCCTCTGATTTACTTTAACTTACTTTTTCAATTTTTGTAATTTATAGTACATACTTTACATAGAGTAATATAGAGAATTTACCTATATTGTAAAATCTTATAAATTATTCTAATTCTAAAATATATAAATGCCAATATTCAATTCATATATTTGTCTTCGATAGCAGGAGCTTTAACTTTTACGAGAGGTACGTCTTTTGCAATTTTTTTACGTTTTGTGATGCTTTAGATTTAAACGTATTTGCATAAATACAGGTGAACATATTGTATTGTATATTTTTTACGCAAAGTCGGCATCTACAAAAGTTTAAAGAACACGGAAGCGACGGGTCTTAGTAATCAATAAATTTTTAATAACTATAACGATATCTTTAATTGTTCTACGCACAGTCGACGTCTACGAAAATAGATTGAACAACAAAACGTGGTGTCTTAGTAATCAATATATTTATTACTAACAAAAGATAAGAATATTCTTTTGTATTGCTACGACATCCTTAATTGTTTTACACAAAGTTGGAGTGTAGGAAAATCGATCGTACTCTGAAGGGTTGGGCCTTAGTAATCAATATCATATTAACAACTAAAGATACGAATATTCTATTATATTGCTACGACATTGAATTATTCTACGTATAGTCGGCCTCTACGGAAATCGACTGAACTCGAAAAGGTGGGGTTCTAGTAATCAATATCATTTTAATAACTAAAGATAAAAATATTCTATTGTATTCCTACATCATCTTTAATAGTTCTACGGAAGGCGGCGTCTACGAAAATCGATCTTACTCGGAAGCGTTGGGTCTTAGTAACTAATATCGTATTAATAACAGAAGATAAAAATGATTCTATTGTAAGCAATATAACAGAACTAACTACTTTGCTATAATCCGCACGGGTTAAGTGAATGCATGCAAAGCCAATGTGTATGAAGCAGGCAAAATCTACGCACCTTATACATGCAGGACCAGCCACCACATGCACCCCAAGGTGCAATTCACCAGCAACAACGAACACAAAAGCAGCACACACACCCACCACCACAATGTCGACGATCGTTTCGCCCCGAAACCGAAGCATCATCAGGAGGATAGGCTTCACGACAAAAATCGTACTGCGCCGCGCTACCCATATAAGCAGTCTTAAATAGTTCAACTTCCACCAATACCCTCCCCTCTGAACACATGCAGCAAAACGGAATTAGATACATTTACTTGCTCGTTAATTAAGTGACCATTGTTATTTTTTATTATCTCAAGTTGCTCTAAGTATTGAGACGGAGTCCCTTATCACAAGTGTGGAGAATATGAAATGAATGGTCATTAGGCACTTTATGACCGCTTTCTAGCAAATGTTTTGCAAAATTAGAATTTTGTGGTTTACTATTCCTAAACGCAGCCATATGTTCCCGGAATCGAACCGCAAAACTTCGGCCAGTCTGACCCACATATGTACCGTTGCACTCAGGACAATCTATTTTATAAACCCCAGATTTTTACCCTTATCTAATGTATCTTTATTTTTACACAACAAACTACGAAGCGATTGGTTAGTTTTAAAAGAGAGTTTAGTACCCGATTCTATTGTATTGCTACGACATCTTTAATTGTTCTACGCAAAGTCGGCGTCTACGAAAGTCGATCGAACACGGAAGCGTCGGATCCTAGGTATACTGCAATGCCCTTACGAATCCAAAGCACACAGACTCAAGTATTCATCAAAACAAACGCACACAGAAGGCAGGCGTCTGCCGAATTACTTATACACACACAATCAAAAGTCGCACTCTGTGTGCGTGAATGAGAGAGAGAGTGTGACGAAATTTCACTTTCCGTTTTGGCAACGTCGCGCGCCGTACCTCCCCGTTCGTCGACATTTCGAAGGGGGGTTGGGAGTTCGGCTAGTTCGTTCCGAAACCGACATTTTCATTTTTAATGTTGCTATGAGACGTCTACAGGTTTTGAATGCCATCTTAGCGATTAAAACTTCATGATTGAACATCATTATAAACAATTCAACATGATCCCAGAATTTCGTCAACTAAATAAAAACATTCAGTAAGTTTACAAAGCTCAATATTTTATCTAAAGATTAATCATTACATAAATTTTATTTTACTGTTTTATTTAAAATATCGATAATATTTAGGTAACATAACGTAGATTTATCTCATGTAACGATATTACAATTAACATAATATGAAAAAATATAAATGATTAAAAGTATTTTGGTTTTGACTTTATAACGACAATGAAAATGTATTTACATAAGCTATTTTCATATCGCGAAACATACATTAAAATGAATACATTTTTACAATATATCTATTATAAATACGATAGCTTAAGCTATAGATTGTTAGCCCACTATAATTTAATACTGTAAAATATCAGAAAGTAGGCCAAAAAAAGCGAAATCGATATTCAAAGAATTAAAAAAAAGTTATAGTAAGTTAACGGTATAGTGTGTATATTTCAAATACGCACCCACTTCAAAGCTCAGACGATTCTCGGAAGTGTCATCCTTAAACGTGCGAAAGGGACATCCGATAGCTCTGTCCCGTTTTCACGACTATCGACTTGTAAAGGGACGCGAGTTGAATACTTTTCGTTCATTTTGGAGTTTTATAATTCCGTACGCGAATGTTAAAATTGAAAGTAATGTACTTACCCTATGCGTTCAAATGATCCGACAACAAGGATTTTAAGGTTTATTCTTAGATTTCACAAAAAGTTTTAGTGTTTAAACATTCTTGCAGATTGAGTTTTATGTAAGTAAATAAAATATTACTTGCTCTAATCAGCGATAAAAATATTTGTACTGCTAAATCTAGATTGTAATATCTCATACCTGAGACATGCAGAGCTTATGCGTTACCCACTACAATAAAACAATAATACTCAAGCACAGCACACATTTACTACCACAATTGCGATTTTGTTGTGGCGCCTATCACCTACGGTTACGGGGCGAAATGATTGTTGAGATTCTTGTAGTGAATGTGTGTAGTGCTTGTATATTGTTGTGTTATGGTGGATAGTATATTGAAAGAAAAAAAAATAGAAGAAATAAAGATATTTATTAGAGAAAAATATTGTGGATCAAGTTTTGCGTAAGGAAAATTATTATTCGGGAGCCTTTTATCAGCGCATCTAATTCATATATAAATAACTTATGCATCTAAATATATGAATAATTACTGTAGTAATTATTATTATATTTAGCTTTTCGAAAAAGGCGAGTAAAGTTCGGTCAACCGGATATTTATATTCAAAGTAGCCTTCATTGAACGAAAATGTACTTAAAGAATGTCGCGTTACAATAAAGGCTCGTGCACATAAAATAAAAGCACAAGACGGCAAACGCAAGATGGCGCGCGTCCGGCGATAGCAGCCACTTCCGCACTACATCCGCTCGTAACTCGACTCCTGCGCAGCCTGCGACAGCCTTAGCCAATCGATTGAACGTGGACTGGCCTGCGATAAAAAATATTTAATTCACATTGGGCTAAAGAGGCGGAAACGCGCGTAAACGGTGACAAAAAGGGTTTTTTTGTTGGCAAGTCAACAAAAATTGATTCATGCTATCTAAAATCTTGAGTACAAAAAATGTACTGAATAGAACCGTTTAGTTATATAAATTATATATTTTTTAATGAATTTAGTGTAACAGTCGGTAATCAGTCATTTTGGGTATATTGTTTATTTAAGTATAATATAGTATCCGGCTGAGTAGAATAGATCACCCTCATTTCTTACCGAGGTGTTGTAAAAGGCGACTAGGGTAAGTTGATGTCAGGCAGGCGGCCGGTCGTAGAATGCGTAGCCAAATCATGTGACAACATGTTTGTAACGTGTTGTGCCGACCCCACTTAGACTGGGATAAGGGCAGGAGGATGATGATGTTTATTTAAGTATATTTTTTACAAAATTTCTTTATTATGTTGTTATACAAGTTATGGTAAGTTAACTTAGGTAGTTAGGTTTAACTTTAACTCATACAATCATACATTTGGTATTTGATCGTTAGACGAATTGTAAACAAATCAAACAATAAACATCGCAGTTGTTAAGTTATTGCTTTCATAAACAGATAGACGTACGTGAAACTAAAATAAAAATAAACATAAAATAATACTTTCAATAGAACAGAACGCTGCATTCAATTTATATTATTCAAAGACACACAAACACCGTCTTCTAACTGGAAAATCATGACTAGATCGTCAAAAGTGAAAACAGTTTTTTCACAATCTGCAACCACTCCATCATCCTGCTGCCCTTATCCCACTCTAAGTGGGGTCGGCACAACATGTTACAAACATGTCAAATGATTTGGCTACGTATTTTATAACTTTAGTCGCCTTTTAAGATACCTCGATAAGAAATGAGGTTGGTCTATTCTACTCAGCTGGATACCACACGGCGGAATCTGCAACCTTGACTTTGAACGTCTAGTACTTTCAAAGTTATCATGCACTTAATAAATAGTAATTGGTACTTGATAATAGTTGTTAAATGCAAATAAAAAAACAGCACACAATACCATTACAAATAGAAAAACAGAAGCAACAAAATTCTACGCCAAAATTGATCTTTATTGTAGAAAATCTCTTTACGTAGGATTGAGGATCATAAAAATTGTGTTCTACTTCATTAAAATTATAGAATAAGTCCGACTCAAATGGAAATCGGTCGCAACTAATTCTATAATAATTTTATGCGGTCTAAGATAGTCTTTGAGGATAACCTTCTTTGATGTTTATTCCTTATTTCTTTGAAAGTTCTAATTTTAATATACTGTTAGCTCGACCGGTTTTCACAGTGTCGTCTATTGCTTCGGAGGAGAAGCAAACTTAACTGTCTAAAATGACTCTTGATTTTGCTTGCTTCAGTCCAAATTTTGATTCGGGTGATGTATCATGTAAAGTTGACTGACTACTGTACGTGGCATCCAAATTGAAATTGAAATTCAAAATATTCTTTATTCAAGTAATCTTGTAAACAAGTGCTTTTGAATCGTCAACATCTACTGCTGGTTCGGAAAGCTGTTCCTACCGAGAAGAGCTAGCAAAAAACTTGGCAGATGCTCTTTTCAATAAATAATTCTTATTTTTAGTTGTATGGAGGTAAATAGGTTTCCCGAAGAAGATGCAGTATATGGCTTCACATTTCCAAAAATGATTACTATGTTTCAAGCAAATTATTTACCTAAGCCTTCCTTATAAATCACACTTCCCATTAATGAAAATTGTATGAAAATCCGCTCAGCAGTTTCCGTTTTTATGTGAGTTTCACGAACACACATACAGTCAAATGTGGCTGCGGAAATTGTTTTATAATATATTGTGATAACACGCGTAATACGTAACTGAAACGAAGTTTTTTAACCGTTTAACCGAAGTAGAATTTATACGTGTTTGTTGTACGGCGAAACAATTTAAATTTCAATTCTTTACCTAATATTTTCAAAGCAGGATGTACGTGCGACCTTGTTACATAGGCAATCACCGAATAAATTGCCAACGATCCACTTATATCGACGTGATATGCTGAATCTATTAAGATAAGGCCAAGGTCTCTTGTATCGAGCATCAAGACTTGATGTATAAATTCAATATAAATAATATTATTAATGTTTATACTGAAATACATACATTTTTATGTACTATAAACCTACAATAAACAGTGTGCTTCCTACACTTAGCGTTAAAAAGTTTTTCTTAACAAATGCGGATATCAAAGATAGTTTTATCATTACTTTTGCGCAATGACTGGCCCGTTGGCGCAGTGGCTAGTAACCCTACCTTCAGCTCCGCGTGTCACGGGTTCGATTCCCTCCGAGGGCCAACATTTTCTATAAACAATTTGTTGGAGCCTGGGTATGTATTTGTATTTCAGTATGTATTTAAAACTATATATGTATATATTTACCAGATGTCCGTCACCCATAAGACAAGTATTAAGTTACTTACTTTGGGGATGGAAGACCGTGTGTGTAAGTGTCCCATATATTTATTATTTATTTATTTATTATTATTTATGAAATTCTGTATAGTACTTCTATAAATTATGTAAATTAATAATATTTATACACAAAGTTAAATAAATAAAATGGAAATCCGTTAAAGAGAGTTATTATGTCCAGCAGTGAATATCCATAGGTCAAAAAAGAAAAAAAAAATTTTTCCTATTCTATAAAACTTCGCAAAGTAACTTCTATTTCAATTCTATTCTATTTCTAAAACAATGAAAGACTTTCTCTTCATCATATGAAGTACCATTGTACATCATAGTATTTAGCCAGAAAGGTGATCAGAAACAGTCACTAAAAAATCCACCAAAATCAAACTCTACATGTATAAAATGAATTGTTGATTGATCTAATCGTATGTCAATACAGGGTCCTTCTTTTATTACGTCTAAGTTATAAGTTTAAAAAAGTAATAAGTATTATTTATATAATAAGATAAGATAAATAATAATATTTATATAGTAAGATAAATATTATTATTTATCTTAAACCCATAAATAAATATCACCTATAATATCCAAAGGTATTGTATTTCAAGCTTAAACTTATCATACAAACATACGACATACAACCGTATACGAAAAAACTGATATGTGATTTATTCGTTAGGAATGATATTGTTAAAGAAATATACGTTAAGAGATATCGTCAGAGATAAGACTTTTAAATTACCTACTAATCAAGTTAATTTATATGCAAGCATGAAAATATTCTCATGTTGCTTTTTATCTCCAAGACAAAGAAAAGAGAGTAAATCTGAATTCATTGTTATCTCTAAAGCCGAAGTGATTCTTTTCTTCTCAAAAACACAATACATTAGCTACGACATTGCGGCATGCTTGCATCTGTTCTTTATTTTACGCGATTCTAGTCTCTATTACATAGACATAAGCAATATAGACTATAACTTATATTCCGTTGTTGACATTTGACAGGGAAACGAATAAAGTTGCATAGAGAAAAACCAAAGATCCAGGTAGTTCCTTTTGTGCGAGCGTTGCGCAACGAAAGCTGCGATTTGCGATGAATACAAAGGTTGATAAATTGTTTGCTAATTTAATAGCAATGCAGCTGTTTGCCGTTTTGATAAACTTTATTACAATTTATAAGCAATAATGAAATTAAGTATAGAATTCATTCGACTTTCAAGGAACATCCATAGCTTACGTTTAGAATTCAAAGTCTTAATTAAAGTTAACAATTAGTTAACATCTTTTTCGGTCGGCATAGTAACCAATTAGTTTGTTATTTTGAACCAATTTTAGTACGTGCATGGTGGTTTTATATACTATATCTTATTGTTACTCTATGATAATGCTAATTGTCAAGTTAGTAAACCGGTATAACAAGTAGAATTCTTGATTGGCAATGCTATTACCCTATTTTAAATATTAGGTCAGTTTTACAAAATGAAGGCTTTAAGGTGACCTATTATGAAATCTATAAAACATCATTAATTAAAAGAACACCGGGACTTTTTTTTAACAGTATGTTCAGTTATGTCTAATTAAAATATTCCCAGAGATAATGAATTCAGTCAAATAATATTATATGACAAAATGACTATTTTTGGTTTCATCATAAAAGCGATCGTTACAAAAATATTGTATTATTACTATTTATTAGTATTTAATGTTACTTTATGTAATAAAAAAATCTACTTTCGAAATGGCGAAGAATTATTGCTTAGAAAAAACAATCCGCAGTAATTAAAGGAGAGAAAAGAGAATTTCGCGTAGCAACGGTAGTCGGCGGCGGAAAACGCAACGTCGCATTTACAACCCCCTTTTACCACCCCTTTCACCCGCGGTGACTCATTCAACCTTTCGTATCACTACCACTGGTTTGCGAGTCATTCGATTGTCGATTACGAATTTAGTAGTATGCAATATGGCCTGTAAGCCAAAAAACTGTGTGATTTTTAACCTATGCGCCAAATATTTAAATCTGGGCAAACCCCAATGAGTTTTTCTATAAAAAAATATACTCCTATTGATATTTACAATTTATCATCCGCTTTTCTGTGAAGGAAAATAACGTGAAGAAATTAGCATTTCATTTCACACAATGTGATTGGTCTGAGCACCAAGATTTCCCTCCAAAAGGAAATAGGAGGCTTTTACCCAGCAGTGGGATATGTGCCATTGAAAAAGTGATGGCATTAATTTTCTAATTTGTTTCAACAAATTTATATAGTTACATAACTGCTTAATTTTATTTTCGTTTGGCATTCGTTGACACAAAGTTTTTGCAAGCTATTATTAATCTGATATAACCCATATAATATATTAATATAAATGGATGGACTATGTTAAATTAAATTGTCTAATATTTTATTCTAATAGCTTTCACAAATTCGTCAATCTTATCTAATGTTTTTACCATCGTTTTAGCCTATGACCATCAGGTCTGCGAGCACGACCGGTTTTAAAGGATCTTTTGGTCCTAGCAGCTTTTGGTGACTTATATTTTTAATTAGAAAACTATACATAGAGGTGTAGGTGGAAGGCACTGCTGTGAGTGAATTGGATTGTATTATAGATAACGCTATGACTTTGAAAAGCGCTCAAAATAGATCAACTATAGCTGGAAGGTCAAGGTCGCATTGAAGGTCGACGTCACGCATGAAACGTTATTATCGTTCATAAAGAGTAGGGACTCTAGGGAAATTTGAAAATCTCAATTATTTGATCATAATGCTATTTAACTTTTTAGCAAATCATATCTAACTAGGTACGGGAGTAATGCAAAAATTTAATCCGTATCTTGTTTATGACCTTTTTTTATTGTTTTTGAACTGACGCTAGTTAAAGTTACAAACTAACTTTTAAAATCCAACTCGGATAAAGTATAATTTTAATTTAAAATCTTTGCTCGTTGTAGTTTCTAACAACTATAACTGTTAGCTTCTGTAAAGTAAAATACCTAAATTAGCCTGTATCTAAATAGATGTTGCAGGTGTTGGCTAAACAGAAAGTTTAACGGTTATTATAAAAGATTTAAAATATAATCATTATGTTGATAAGAAAATTGCTTTTAAATTATAGTTTACAGTCTTTATGACTTTAATAAGCAGTCAATACGATTCTGGTATTGATATTACTTCCTTTATAAACAGTTTTATAGCATATATTCACTTTCATTCAAGCAAGATGTAAGACTTCTGATATCACCAAGTTAAATAATTATAAAAGAAAGCGAAGGTTATTTCATCATATAAAATAATTCTAATTTATATTAAGAATCTAATTATTTCTTAAAAAAGACTTTCCTACAAAATCTTTCTAAAACTTCCAGTATGTTAAAGATGTAAGCCTAAGTATTTATAGTCAAGTTATTGATTCGAAGTTCAGTCAAAACTTAAAAAGATACGAAGTATGCAATGATGAGAATGCAAATAATGTATTTCAAAGTAGATTAGCTAAGATCAATTTACGCGTTTTTCGACTGGGAACTTTTTTTTTCTTAACCACTTCGGTACGGGACTCGTCGGCCACGAAATCGAAAAGTCCCGTCCAACCATATTTAATAAACTAAAAAATTGCTAATTCTGAAAAAATATAGATACGTATATATTTAATAGACAGACATATATAATTCTTACGATAATATAATGAGAAATATTCATAAATTTCGTTTTCAAACATTTGTTATAATATTTAATTCTATGGAAGAGAATGATCAAAGTTTTTATAATTTCAAAGAAAATTATAGAGTCCTGTATAAAAAGTAATTTATTTCAAAGTTCAATTACATCATCAAAATTTTTGTTACATTAACCTATTTTTATTTACTCTACCCGTTGTCTATTTGTTTTTATTTTACATCTCTACATAAATTTAAGTATGTATTAACTATTTAATTAAGACGCCCCCTTTTACTCGTCACAGTAAGTTCCTTTGCCGTTGTTTAGTGATAAGGTTATAAGGCTATAAGGCCTCCTAATGATGTTGATTTTCCATTTAGAGCATTCTATATAATTTATTTGCATATTGCGTGTATTCAAAATTAATAAGACAAAATCATTCGGATAATAAATATTTAATGGTTATGTTTTAATTTTGATATAAACATTTGTTCATAAAATCTTACAATCTGTCGACTTTCGCCCAGTGTGTTTCTTAACTAAAGTTTACCTTATTGTTGATCGGCAACCAGCAATGTTGATTCTGAAAAGATATTGAAATCTTACCTGAAACAATGAAAGAGATAGTTACCTTTTACTTATACTAGTATATCTTTGATATCACGTTGATTATAACATATATAGGTGTGTGATATAGCAGCGGTAAGACCGTACGACACGAGGGGAAGAAATAACCAGCTACAAGTTACTTTTTCTGTTTATATGTCTTATTGATAATTGCAAGTTATCATAGGTTTTAGGGTAAAGGAAAACATCGTGAGGAAACCTGCATATCTCTTGAGAATACTAGGGATATGTGTAATCCGCATTCGAGCAGTGTGGTAGGTCTTAGCTCCAATCCTTATCTCCAAAAACGAAGAGATGAGGCCTGTGCCCTTTGTTACTATCCCACTCCCAGCAATAGCCGTTAGTTTTCTAACATAGAAATTTGTCAACCTTTGACTATATAATTCTTTGTAATTAACTTATTACTAATATCAATATTAAATACATGTTAATATAAGCAAAAGAATGCGTCATTTAAACGATTAGGAGGACAATTTAACAGGTATTCAATATTAATAATTCATAATTTTGTACGAAAAGCATTCCAAATTTTGAAAGCATAAAGAAATTAAGAATTGAAAGTTATAAAACATAAAATAATTAAATATATATATTTTCCTATACTTAAATAATATTTTTTATATATTAATTTATTTATTTACTTATTTATTGTACAAACAAAAGGCGGACTTATCCCTAAAAGGGATCTCTACCAGCCAACCTATGTGTAACAAAAAGAAAATGAAAAGAAATAAAATAAAATAAAATGGATGATGAAAAAAAAGGAAGGAAGAAAAAATTTTTTTTTATTTATTTACACAATTTAATTGTAAAGTAACTAGTTATTAAGACTGTGAATTCAAATACGAATCTTATCTTTATTCAAACTGACCTTTATAAGAACTTTTAAATCGTTAAATTAAAATTAAAATGAAGCTACGACAGGTTCGGAAAGGTGCTCTAAACGAGAAGAACTAGAAAGAAACGCGTTCACTCCTTTCAAAAAGAAATATTACGATATTGTATTGTAAACAAAAATTACAATATAATCTAGTGCAGTGAAGTAGTGAATTCAATAAGCCACCGATTTAATACTTTACAGCGCTGTAAAACGCTTTAACATAGCTTAATGGTGCAATACTATAAATCCATTGCCGGAGACAGCTGTCACGGCAGACATATGGTGCCTACTTCCGACTTGCCAGCTGCAGCGAAAGGTTATGATGACTGACAGCTAGAAAGGTCACCTGAACTATCTTAGTTGACAATTGCTATGATATTATGCATTGGTATCCAGTAGTATGATCAACGTAATATGCCAGTATAGGCATTGCTATAGACATTTAAAACTACTTAGTTATTTTCTACAGCTTGTGTTTGGCTTTATTTCAAAATTAAGTTTGAGCAAATATTTGTTGAATTATTCGTGACATGAAATAAAACTTTTTCATAAATTCTACTAATATTATAAATGCGAAAGCTTGTAAGTATGGATGTTGGACGGATTTGGATGAAACTTTACAGTAATATAGGTTTCACATCAGAATAACATATAGACTATAGACTACAATTTGTGATGATTTTATGAAGTATACATGTCAATGGAGTCGAAAAAATATGGCCTCTGAGAGCTGTCTTAGCGGACGCTGCCTGCTGTCAGTTATGAAGTTAGACTTCTGAAATTTTGAATGTACCAACGAGTAACTTAAATATATTTTTTTAATATAAGTAATTGACGAAATTAAATGTGGCAGACCAAATTTCAAGCGCGCGAAGCCGTGGGCAAAAACTAGTAAATTATAAACTTAAAGTTTAAGAAGAAACTTTATAATATCAGCCGTTTTGTAATATATTTTCTTGTTTTAAGGAAAAATATGCTATTTTTACGGGAATATTTCGTGATTTCGGTAAATATGTTTATCACATAGAACATTTAACGTTATTCTTTGGCTGGGGCGATTCAATCACTCACAAACAAATGTACAGAATTTTTATACATTTAAAATAGTCTTAAGTGCTATGGTTTTCATTTGGTTAAAAATAATTTTGCAAAAACATATTTTTCTTTTCATCATAGAATTATTAGATTTTCATAACAGAAAGTAAAATTGTAGTTTTCTTAATTAGATAACTTTCAAAATTTGAAATTAATTTAATTTCCCTTTAATTAAATTAAAAGTAATGTCTCCCTATTAAAGCTAATATTATTTTAACCAAAACTTGCAAGGTTCGAAGATATTTTTTATTTTGATTCAAATTCATTTAAATAAATTAATTGATTATTCATTTAATTTTTTTAGGGTTTATACATACATATATTCCTTAGTATGTTTATTGTTTAAATATAGGTTCACAACTGGTATATGTAACTAGAATTGTCTAAACGTAAAGCTGTAATTCTATAAAGAGATGGTTTCAGTTCGTCTACGGAATGTAAAATATTTTATAATCTAAGCACTAGATACACTCTCTGTGAAGCAAAATCTCATGAAAAAATTTATATTAAAGGAGCTTGGCAGAAAAATACTTAAAATATTTTAGTCTTTCATAACATTGTCGAAGAAGTGAGTTTACGTTAGGATAGAATAAGTATGTTTTGGTAAAGGGCGTATACTTATTTTATAGTTTTTGTGAATATTCCTACTAATATATTAGATTCAAATAAGAAAACTTATTAAGAAATAAAACATAACTTATACAAAAAGCTTTAAAGACAACAAGATACAAAAATTTAAATTGATATTTAAAAAGTTCACGGACGTTCTCTGATAGCTTTCATTAGATTCCGTAACATAAAAAAAAATCAACGGGTTGCACTTTGGGAATGCCGACACAAGCGAAAACTTGAATCATAACGTTGTTCATTTATGATATTTTGGAATGTTTAGTGAATAATTTTGCACGAATTGCTTTAATTATCAGTATCAGTACTATCATTGAAATGAAATAGAATATTCATTTGTTTCAGTTAATTCTATAGATGAAATATTATTCCCGCTTTTAATTTTAATTAAATTTCTAAACAATACAATAAAACTTTTCATAATAAGGCATACGATTTAAGGTATATTAAAGCAGCGTTGATTTAAATCGAAATTAGGTCTAAGGGAATAAATTTAAAATAGCTAACTTTTCGATAATTCGATGTTCGACGAAATCGCATTCCTTTATCGAAATTTCGTTTTTACCATACCTACCCATTAACATTGGAAGATTTATATATTATTCAATGCAATAGGTATTTGCGTAACTGCTGTAGACATTATATAAAGGACAAAAGTTTAATGCGTTATAACAGCGCATTATAATAAAACAAGTATTTGAGTATATTTTTTATTCTAAGCAGCTTGCATTAGAATTAAAAATTCTCAATATAATGTCGATAAACAGCTTACGGTTTCAAAATTCTATGGTCGACCCATATGAGTCTACCTGGATACACCATAAAAAAACGGGTCATCGAACTCAGTGCAACAGCTGCTCTAATTCAAGATGGCGGGCATTTATGTCAAAAAATAATAAATGCACGCCCGTTTGCTATGATGCATTGAGTGATTTTAAGCTTCGGGCCTTCTATATTTTGGTGTAAAATTATTTTATATATAACTTTGTCCCTATATGTAATTTGGATCCCGATTGTAATCTAAATTTATTAAACATGACAATATTGAAAGCATATTGCGAAATCTGTTAAATTAATTAGGTAAATAATACTTTTGTCATTAATATAATAAAACCCGGTGAGACAGTAAGACTCTGAAAGGGTCAAGAGTTCTAACCCCGGGCGCCAATAAGTTTTTGGTGTTAAAACTTTTGTGTCTAATTGATATGTGCAATTTATCACACGCTTTACGGTGAAGGAAAACATCGTGAGGAAACCTGCATACCTCTATAGAACTCTAGCGATATAGGTAAACTACCAATCCGCATTGGAACAGCGTTGTGGATGTTAGCTCCAGAAACGCCCTCCCTCCCCAAAAACGGAGAGAGAAGACCTATGCCCAGTAGTGGGAGCGTAACAGGCCGTTACTTTACTTTTACTTTTTATTGGAGACAGTCTATGAACAACAATTTTTTTTTTTCGAATGTGTCTGAAGCTGTTAGCCCTAATGGCTTTCTCAGCGTCACCGGTGGGATGGGCGAGCGCAGAAGCTTCGCCGGGTAAAGATCAACCATGGTGCTCTATCTTTAGGCGTACAAACGTTTCTTAACGATATGTTCATAGAAGGTTAACTGCAAATATGAACATTAAGCAAATCTCCGGGCATTTGAATCCAACCTTTTGTAAGAATTGAGTCCTGCAACCGTTAAACTATCATCTCTCTATAATTTGTATTTAATTTAAAAACAGGGTATGAGCAATTTTTTTAAGTAGTAACATATATTTACAACAGAGTATCGAGATTTAGATGGTATAGATAAATATATAACACAATAAAATAATAAGCTTTATAAATATTTTACGATTATAAATTACCTTCAAGTGCACATTAGGTCACTTCAAGAATAATAAAATACTTTCAATTTCGAAGTTACAAAATTAATTCGGAGTTCGGAAGTGAAAAATTCATATAATTTTTATTGAATTTTATACAAAATATACCTTTTATTCTCTTTAAAAAAAGCTTACAAAAGTTATCATAACTTCATAATGCTGCATTATTTAAAAATGTAATAAAACTGCCCTACACGACTTTACTACTGCCTTTTTTAGGCTTAAATTTTGATTCCGCCTCTCCTCAGACCAGATTAAAGACATCCATATGGAAAATGATAATCATTTCGTACCAAAATCAAGCCTGGGATTATCGTGCAAAGGCTCGCTAAATGCATCTGTCTATACTTGCCTTTAATCAAGTAAGGAATTCTCTTAAAACGATGATGCTGCTTCATAAATTTTACTATACAATTAAAATTATCTGAGTGATAGTAGCTACAACGATTAATTTAAATAAAAATGTTAAAAAAATAATAGATTTTCCGCCGAGTTTCTTGCTGGTTCTTTTCGGTAAGAGCAAATTTCCGAAACAGTAGTAGCTTCTTTAAAAATATTTGAATATTCAAAAGTACTGAAAAAAGTCCCCTTGAATGGAGAATATTTTGAACTTGAAATATTCCATATACCATGGGGATAGTCACGGATAGAAGGGTCAAAACATTTTGTTTTGTACAACTGAAATAATTAGATAGTGCAATGTTATGGTATAGTAATTTTTTACATATCTAGACAACTTGATGACACATTTGTCACAACTAAATAAATATGTATTATATTAAGCATATGGTGTCACGCAAATGACAATGCGTGTCTAAAACGTATATTATACAACTTGTAATTACGTGAGGTTCCGATGTGAAAAAAGTATATTGTGCAGACTGTCAAATGGGACATATTAATGTATTAGCTGTGGCGCACGCTCCACTGGTTTCAGTGATATGTTAGTCGTTGATATATTTAATAGATAAATTATAAGACAAAAGAAAATATAATGAATACAGATACGTAATATTGTATTGAGTTCGATTTTTGAGTTAATATTGAGGTGTGACTGTCATACTTCTCTGTATAGTCGATATTAGAGTATATAGTCAGAGGCGGGCATGCGAGTATCGCAACAAATAATAAGAGATGGAAGATGTAGCTCATATACTATGTGTACATAATATATAAAATATACTTATGTTTGTCTAATCACACATAAAAAAGAGAGATAGATAATAACTCTTTTTGCTTTTTCTTTATTGTCGATCATTTTAGACTGGCTCAGAGAAGTGTAACAAAGTTTTAATCCTATGATGAAAACATCCTACTTTTGTTGCGATAGGATACATTAAATATACGCATAGCAATGATAATTTAGCATTAAATAATTGTTTTTGTTGTAAGGTATATTTACATACATAGTACAAGCTTCCTAACTTAAATTACGAGTAAGATTCTTGCAGGAGATTTAGATTTGCCCTTGGTAGTCATATATTCCTTGTATTTACTGCACTAAGTTCCATTTATTACATAAGTATAATTGATTTTCATACTTTGTAATAACTTTATCATCATATATTAGCAATATTTTCTTTATATTCTTATAAATACTGAGATAAAATAATAGACTTATGGAATATAAAATTCCGTCTTCGAAGTTCAAAACAACACCATGGATATCCACATCAGGCTGTGAAAAGTCTAGATGTAGTCGTCAAAAGTTACTGCAATTAATATTTTATTACCTTTTTTATTTAATTTAAAGTTATTTTAGATCTAATTCAGAAACTGAGGATCTACTTAAAATAAATATTCAAGCGCTTATGTATAAATATGGGTGTATATCTGTATTTAAGTCTGTATTTCAAATTATATATGTAGTATATTTTCTAGTTGTCACCCATAACACAAGTATTAAGTTACTTTGGAGATAGACGACCGTTTGTGTAAGTGTCCCATATATTATTACATTATTTTTGAAAGTTTGATACTCGAGATACTGGGCGACCTAGTGCGAGAATCAATGGATATTTGTAACACAATATACAATGCAATTATTGTGAATCTTACAATAAATATATAAATATTTCTCATTGATTTTAAAGAGCAATATCCAATACTAAAAAGAGTAATTTATATTGTGATTCCTGTCGCCAGTTCCCAGGCCTATTTACGCGAGTAAAGAAAAAAGTAAAAAGTGTAACATAAATCAAATAAAGGTGTCTCCGTATAGCGTTACATGTTTGAGCGAGGCGCGGCGGAAGCAAGACCCGAGCCATATAATAAATTATGCTTTACTGTTCCCGCCGGGATCCTGTTACGTAGTTCGCTTATTACGATTATCGCTTTGGATTGTCGTTAATCGTTGAAAGTTAAGCTGCTTTCATATCCTTTGCTTTACGTTCTTAAATTAAGGAATTTTGAATGATTTATAGAAGCAGGCGTTACTTTGCGGAATTCCATATTACAAGCAATATAACAGAACTAACTACTTTGCTATAATCCGCACGGGTTAAGTGAATGCATGCAAAGCATTCACCTAACCCGTGCATACACATTGGCTTTGCATGCATTCACCTAACCCGTGCGGATTATAGCAAAGTAGTTAGTTCTGTTATATTGCTTGTAAGGAATTTTGCGTATGACATTCAGAGGTCCAACTGAGCACAGATTATAATAACGGACTCAAATTAAGAATTAAAGTAGATAATGAAATATTTTGATTACTTTATAGAAACGTGCATTCTCCTGCCCTTATCCCACTCTAAGTGGGGTCGGCACAACATGTTTTAAATATGTTGTTAGATGATTTGGCCACTTATTTTACTACCTGCCGCCTGACTGACGTCAACTTACCTTAGTCGCCTTTTACGACACCTCGGTAAGAATTTTTTTTATTTATTTATTATTGGGAAACATACAGCTTTCGATAATCCATGTTTTACATAAATCTTTAATTTTTATACAGATGCCAATAAAGTTTTCACTAAAAGCTAATAATAAAGGAAGTGAACAGTAGTAAATTTTATAACAAAAACATAAGAAATTTACAGTTATAAATAATTATTATATCTATAATAATCAGTTATTGATAATAATTACAGATTTAATGTAAAAATAAAATTGCAAGAACCACTAAATTTCATACAAAAAAAAGTTACAAGTTTTTCTTAAACAGAGAAAAATATTTGTTAAACCCGTTACCAAAACAGTAAATATTGTCATATTTTCTATTATACATAATACATGATCTAGTAATAAAACAGTTATTACAATAATTAGTTTTACAGAGAGAAGTTGAAAATGCATATAGCAAAATAATTAATATGATTATATAATTTATAGAATGAGGCGTTACTTTGCGGAGATCCATAATACAAAAGTAATAATAAAATTATTTTGCTATAATCCGCGATACGATGCTATAATACGCAATAGTGTCGCCGATTATAGCAAAATAATCTTATTATTACTTTTATAATATGATTATAAAATAATAATAGGATTGTATCAAAATAATTATATTATTACTTTTGTATTATGGATCTCCGCAAAGTGACGCCTAATTCAAGAGATTATAAAAAGGTCCATCTATTGAAAATAAATTTTTTTTAATGTATAATAATTTTACAAGAGATTTTTTTTATTCTACCCTCGTAGTTCATTTTAGAACCACTTACGATCTAATGATAATCATATACCCTAGGTTGGAAGTTAAGTGTGCGTTGAATGTGGAGCGAACTAATCAAACCATGCTAATACAGGGAAAAAGGGCTATTCAACCGTTATTATTATAAAAATAATATAAGAGCTTACTACGTATTAGAGCGTATTAATTAAATATATAATGCATTTATCCCCCTCATTATTAGCTCTATGATCAGACTCCATTGGAGTATTTTATTTACTTCATTTGCGTTTACCTCGTATCTCCCTTACCCTAGATTGCATAAAAACTGCAATTACCTATCAGTTCACACAATAACCAAGTTGGCATAAACCCTAACCAGTACCCTTTGAGCCACCCTGCCTCTTTGTAACTTAGAAGATTGGGCTTTAACGGGGGCGCGGTGCGAAGATGCGCGGTTCATGTGATAATGGTGTGTGCTGGAGGGGTAGGAAGGCTTGAAGCTGGGAGGTCGTTAGCCTAGCTCTGATTGTTCGATGAGTGCAGCAATGAGTCACTTGCGTACGTAAATAAACGGGTAAATTTTATATGAGGTGTACTCGAACACATCGATGAGATGTGAAAGTAATGCACCGTGCAATACCGATTACATGTCGATTTGTTATTGAAACTGGATATTTACATAGAAAAATAAATGTGGGGTCGGCACAACATGTTACAAACTGTTTTCATATGATTTGGCTACGTATTTTACGACCGGCCGCCTGACTGACGTCAACTTACTTTAGTCGCCTTTTACGATACCTCAAACTAAAAAGTGTAAACTAACGAAAAATATTAGTATTTTTATAATATTAAACAGGAGCGAAATACGTATTTTTTAGTTTTGAAAAACTTTACGGGAACGTTTAAACGAGATTAATATTAAATTGTTTCCACTTAAAAAGCGAATCTACCTTCATTTGAAATCAGACGGATCGTTTAAGAAATTTCTTTAAACGTTTGGCATATTTGGCAGACGCGATGGCGATGGCATGTCTTTATACCATTTGTATTTTCGTTAACTACATTAATTTCAATTGTGTTTACTTTAAAAACAAAACAAAGCTACGTCTATATCTTATTTATCTATTTTTATCTCCAGACAGCATTGGTTTGGGCCAATTTTAATAATTAAGAGATAAATTCGGTTTCCTTGGTAAACCAAATAAATCCAATAATTAAAAAGTGTTGCTAAATAAACCGTATTTTATGTCGAAGCGACGTAAAAGCTAGCTACCTAAAAGCTAGGCAAGGGAAAGTTTATTAACCTGTTGTCACACCCACCTTTTTATTTACTAGGAAATAGAATATTCTTTGAAATCCCTGTACGGGCGACATAAAAGCACGTACACGTAAGAATCGTATGTATTTGCTTTGCCCCTCTCTTACATACGCATAGCTCTTGTAAAGTAGGCAGTGCGTTCACTAGGTTATGCGTCCCCCTGAACTATATTATATATTATGGTAAACATTGCTCAGTACATAAACTATCTTGGCCCCTTTGCTCTCATTACCTGGATCGCCTGAGGTGAAATCGTTTAACGAGTACATAACGAGCCTTTACAAAAGATCTGCTTGCGTATTTCCATTTGCTGATATCCTTACAGTATCATGAAAGAAATGTAAGGTTTTAATTACTATATGTTATCAAATAATACTTTTCTGAAATAAGAATACAATCTACATGGTTTATTAATACTATGTTCTAAAATTTATTAAAAACTTAAAATAGTAACTTTTAAAAAATTATATAAAAGTGAAAATGTTATGATGCAAGTATGCGAATCTACAAGTATAAGATTATATCACGGGAAAATTATTTATTTTAGTACTAATATACTTTATTGAGGACTTTTTAACACTATTTATAACTAAATTGAATTAAACTTGAACGAAGTTTTGGGTATTGGGTAACTAATTTGACACCAAACGCCGAATTAACAAATCACCGCAAAATTTCATAGGGAGCCGCTGGATACACAATACGAAAAAAAATGACTTGGAAATCCTTTAAAACAACCTATATACAGACCTATACAGACGATGTCTACTGTCTAACTTAGTTACCGTTATCATAATAATAAATTTGAATTACGTAAGGTTTAAAGTATGAAGGAGTTATAGCAATCTACCTAGTGACACTCGAAAATCGATTAATTTGTTTTTTTTTGAAATCATAAAAAATCCTATGAAGTACCACTCGCGGTTCTAAGAGATTCTAAGAAAGTCAGGTGAACATAATATAGCGACCTATCTAATGGTTAACAATATTTTTTCATCCCTGACTTCGTATGAATCGTTAAGCCATTAGAGACAATTAGTAATAAAAGTAGCGGCCTGTTACAATTCCACTGCTGGGAATAGGCCTCCTCTCTCCGTTTTTTTTGGAGAGAAGGGTTGGAGCTAAGACCTACCACACTGCTCCAATGCGGATTGGTAGGTTACACATATCTCCAGAATTCTCTAGAGATATGCAGGTTTTCTCACGATGTTTTCCTTCACCGAAAAGCGTGTGATAAATTGCAATTATCAATTAGACACATGAGTTTTAATAGAAAAACTCATTGGTGCCTGCCCTGGTTTGAACTCGTGTTCCCCTCGAAAGAGTCGCACGGTCTCACCGCTGGGCTATCACAGCTTAAATTTATCAAAATTATCAAAATTATTAAAATTAGTAATACAAAAAACTAAATACATTTCATAAATCTTCGACTTTATAACGATAATGTTTTCTTATAGACAAATAATATTGAAACAATACAAGAAAAGCCTCCAACGTGTATATAAACGCTCCTGTGTCGGCGATGTGATGCGTAGGTCACCTTAGTATATGGGTTAGGCGTACAGTCGCCCTAGGGGCGGGGCTAAAACATAGCTTATGTATTGAAAGGACTTCCTGCAGGGAAACGCGTTTAGTGCGTGCTTTGAGTTGAATCTCGAGATTTCATAATTAAACAAACTTTCTTTGCGTGTAACTCCAGTGCAACCTTTTTTTCAAACCTTATTAATGTTAAAACTAACTACCCATTTTATTAATTGCTCATTTTTTCTCATATTTTGAATAACTATAAAAACAGTTCCATAATAAATAACTATCATGGTAACAGAAGCAAAGTATAAACCTGAAATAGTTTTTGATATTATTGGTAGATTTTATTACAATGAACAATAATTTTAGAAATTTAATTTTAATGTTTTCTGCTATCAAATCGAAAAGCGTTGGCTCAACATCAGCTTCGATATGAGCTTTAAAGAATAATGCTCGAGATCTGGCAAAGTAAACGAAACAAGAAAAGAAAGGAAATAGAAAAGCTGCATCTGATATGCAAAAGTTATGACATAGAGATCTTTAAAAAAACATTACTCGTGAATGAGTCTCCACTCACCTTTTTAATTAAAACCACCGACTAATAACATCTATTTTGTAGTAACGCGCATTAAAATCAAAGCTAATGATTTAAACGCTCTAAGCTACGCCCGCTTACAACATATTACTCTTTCACCCCTTTAAATATGCCTTTAAAGCATTTTAAATCAACAACCGTGCTTGTCATCGCAAACATTTGCCTTTGAATTAGCTTATGGTTTTTATATTTGAAAAATACAAATTATCCGTAGTATTTATGGTAAAGCAAGGTAGCGGCCCGCTCATATACCATTCCATATTTTAAAGAATGTAATTTTTGTACATAAAAATATAAAGAATTATAAAACGATAAGTGATGTATATAATAGACAAAGTAGGAACCGATATAAGCTTGCGACTCCTGCTTTGCGCCTAGCAAAAGTACGTAAATCGTTTGCGGGTTTGGGTATAAAATTCAATAATAAAATTCCGAAATCAATTTTAACCATGCCATTACAGCAGTTTAAAAACACTGTTAAAAACAGCCTGATACAGAAAGCCTCCTATACTGTTGAAGATTACTTAGATGATAAGGATGTGTGGATGTAGGTGCACTTCTACCCTGTACAAGACAGTAATAACTATATGTAACTAGTTTTAAGATTTATATTTTAAAAAGAGCAACCGCCGAGTTTCTTGCTGGTTCTTCTCGGTAGGAACAGCTTTCCGAACCAGCAGTAAAGTTGACGATTCAAAAGCACTTGTTTACAAGTTTACTTGAATAAAGAATATTTTGAATATACAAAAGATAGGCTTTCACAAGGAACATATGTTCTTATTAAATATAATATAAGTAAAACAATAAAATGTATATCGACTATGAACCGGCAATATGCCCTATCTCAATTTTAAGCCAAATCACTTTTTAACGGCATTGGGTACTACTACTCATCATTTATCGTATCAACATGTATTGTATACTAAAAAAATTGTAAATAAATAAACATATTTAAAGTCAATTTTTTTTTCATTACATAAAAATTATTCCGAACGATTAATAATCACGTTTTTTCTTCTTCCTGAAAAATTGTCAAAAATAAGATAGGACATTTGCCAGTTCAGAGTCGATATGTAACCACACGATATTTTACTTCATTGAAAAGCACAAAATATTTTTGGGACATAACTCATAGGTATATTTCCCGGAGTTTGACCACGCGATCCGCGATTTAAGATCACGTACTCTTATCATTGAAACGTCAGGTTACAGCCCAAAATATTAGGTTTTGAATATTCTATAAATAATATATACGTATTGAACATAATTTAACAATATAACCAACAATATAAGAATATAACCAATCTGCAAAAGACTCTGCTTAGTGTTTGCATGACAAGTGCATATGCCAACTGACCACCTTCTGATGGAAAGAATAAGCAGCGATATCTGAAGATCGGTATGGGAGTAGAAAGACTATTTAGAACAAAGATGTAACAGATATCGAAGAACACTTTTCTACAATTTAGATACTTTAAGTGCTTACTAAAACTAAAAAAGGTTTATCAGATATGATGCCAACAGTTTTCCTAAACTTAGAACAAAAAAAAACTACAAAACGTATGGAATTTCATATAGGTAATTTTACCGAGGGGATTTAAACCGAGGTCTATTCTTTCACAGAACAGTACGAGTATTTTTAGATAACGTAGCAGTAGTAATATTAAAATTTAATTTATAGGCATTTCTTTGCGAAATTATAACGTCTTTCTCTATGTCTTACGGAAGATGAGGCAGCCAATAAGTGGATCTATATTCTCTCTAACCTCTATATGATTATTTTAAATTATTTATGTTACAGATTGTAACATGTTGGTGCCCTAAATACATAAATAAAATGAAATAATTCGCATCAATCTCAATGAATTTCAGCCCCGATTTTACGAAATAAAACACCCTGAAAATAATGGTGACATAGTTATATACATAGGTGTTCTAAAGCCAGAATTAGATTTCTCGGTGAGGGTGGTTTCACGCTGCATGCTCCCGACGCGTGTCGAGGGAAGTATCTAATGAACTGGATGAACTACAAGTTGCGTAGAACGCCTAGCGTACTTATACCTACTGCTAACTGTTGAACCCGAAGATTTTAATCATATTACGATTTTTTTCTTATACAGGCAAAAGACATTGTTTGGCTGTTTGCGTTAAGTTACCTTTAGAATGTAATTTACAAATCGAATGATAGATTTCTTTATATTCTACTATAGCAATTGTAAACGATTATATTAATTCGCTTCAAAATTTTTTGGCGGTAAATTACGCTTCAATGATATTGTTTGATATGTCAAATTTAACCATGATAATTCATATTACACTTCTGCATTGAAATTTTAAATGACATGAACTTACGAAACTTTGAAAAATTGCTTAAGAATTTAGTAATTAAATAAATTTCAAATGTCAAATTTAAGTTATTTAATAAGATTAGTGATTGGAGAGATGTATACAAACTTCGCTTTTTCATTACAGTTATCATCATAAATTTTAAATAGGAAATATACTCTTGACTCTCAATAATTCTATACTTATTTTTTTTATTTTCGGTAAAGATTACAGAATATATTTACGTTTGGTAAAAAAATAATACATTATTGCAAAGTGAATTCTAGAATGTACATTCCTGTATAAAAAAAATATATCTTGCAACACTTTATTTGAATTATTTCGTTCCTATATCAAAATATAAAACAGAAAATTGTGAAGGCATAAAGTTTAATGTAAATAAAGTAATGTGCAAAGGTTTACACACTTTGCCTCTGCAAAGACCGGTGTACTTCCATTAGAATAGTTAAGGAACGGAACTGCGTGGAGTACGTACATATGCGTGGCCACGCGCGATTTTACCACCGCGTTGCGTTTGACGCACCACTTGGCATCGCTTCGCTTAATGGCGAGAGCTTGTGTTTATCCGCGTGGAACATTTTGAAAAATATTTTTTATGACTGCTCTATAACGTTAACTGTGCATTAAAATATTTTTGCGTTATGTTTGCAATACACTGTAGGCAGCAACGAATTTATCGTTGAAATAGATTTGAAAGAAAAACCAAAAAAAATCGCTTTGTTTCATAATCACATTTTTATAAATGCGATTTTATAACGAATTTATTATTATTTATTTATAATCGTAATTATTCGTTGTAAAGAGAAATTTTATTTCAATACTTTTCAGTTCGTCATGTCGCACGCTAAGTTACCCAATTGAAAATTAGGCTTAATTGAGTTAGATACAATATAAAATTTCAATGTTATCTATGACGTAACGCTACAAGAATTACGCTATTAAAAAATCTAATATTTTCTTGCTCTTCCAAGTTATGGGTTTCCAACACTCGTAAGTTTTCTATGCGCTATGCTAAGCTTTATTGGAATTTGCTACAAAACAACTTTTTAGAATTAAATCACTCTAATACTAAGTATGCGAATTATAATTGTACATAAACATAGAGTTAGTACTAGAGTAGGAAGACAGCCTTAAATGTGTCCATCGACAATAAACAGGAAGTAAATGAGATAATAATAATAATAATAATAATAATAATAAATATATGGGACATTTACACACACGGTCGTCTGTCCCCAAAGTAAGTAACTTAATACTTGTGTTATGGGTGACGGACAACTGGTAAATATATACATATATAGTTTTAAATACATACTTAAATACATATATACACCCAGACTCGAAGAACCAACAAATTCTAAATGGAAAATGTTGGTTCTCGTCGGGAATCGAACCCGCGACCCACGGAGCCGAAGACAGGGTCACTGCCAACTGCGCCAACGGGCCAGTCATTTCAGATTTATTATCTGTGTCTCTTTTTTATACGTGATGAGACATAGATATGAGTTCATCATCTTCCATTTCATCTCTCATCTCATTCATCTCATTTTTGCGACACTCATTTTCATATAAAGCTTGTAAAATATTTATTTAATAGAGCTTTTTAAAAGTACAAATCATACAAATAGTGTGATATTATAAATGAAACGCACAGCATTTCGTACATTCAATACGTAGTAGGGGTGCATCAACGCACCCCTCACGCACTTACGCATACTCGCAAACACATTGCACCTATATTGTGAAACTACAACGCGATTGGTTGAGATATATACTAGTGTGTGTACCTGTTTGCTCGTAGAAAGGAGGTCGTATAGATAGAGTTATTTATGTCTAGGCTATATGAATTAGTTGCGTGCATTGGGGTAGTCTTCGCTAGGAAAAAGTATTGATTTGTTGGCCTGTGGCAGTTTCGAGCTTTCGCGGCTGTAAGATGCGTGAATAAAAGATATGCATAAATATTAACTGAATAATAGTTGTGATTTATATTCGGAACCGGTTCATATGATAATCCGGTTTTTTTTACCTTTTTACATGAATAAGCATAAGTAAAATTCTCTCATTTTAATACAAATGCGCGACAATGCTTATTTATAATACGATGCAAGTTTATTCAGCCACCATCTTGTGAAGTTTTTTTTGGGACGATTTTCAATTACATCTTGTAAAGACTTTTTTAAACTCTAATTCAAAACTTACATTATTTAAGTAGACCTTTACAAATACATATTGTCAATTTTACTGCTGGTTCGGAAAAATTTTCTTACTAAGAATAACCAGCAAGAAACGCAAAGCTATGTTTTTAAAATCTAATATTTATTAATAATCCCATTTCATCATTGCTATCTTGTGTAGAATAAAATTAAGCCACGCATTTTTTTCACAATATTTATAATCCATAGCTGTAAATGATTGCGAATATAAATATAATTTTTACTATTGTATACCAAAAAAAGGGTTTTAACATTTTGAGTATTATTCATCATCAAAATGTTTGCCGGTATAGAGACATTCGTAAAAAAAAACGTAACGTAACGGCCTGTTTCTATGCCCACTGCTGGGCTAAGGCCTCCTCTCTGCGTTTTCGGAGAGAAGGATTGGAGCTAAGACCTACCACGCTGCTCCAATGCGGGTCGGTAGGTTACATATCCCTAGAATTCTCTAGTGAATATGCAGGTTTCCTCACGATGTTTTACTTTCACCGAAAAGCGTGTGATAAATTGCAATTATCAATTAGACACATAAGTTTTAATAGAAAAACTCATTGGTGCCTGCCCGGGGTTTGAACCTATTTCGTCTCTAGAGAGCCGCATGGTACCTCACCGCTAGGCTATCACAGCTTAGAGACATTTAAAACATTCAAATTCAAATCATCTATAATAATCATAGTCTTATTAAAAACTTAAACATTTAAAAAGCAGTTAAAAAACTTTTAACAAAATCTCATGTTCCTACTGGTAACCTTTGAGGACTTCCTTCGTATGAAGCCAATCCTGGCAAAAGTACCAGATCATGGTTATTATAAACATGCATTGTCATCGGTAAAATTTCAGCTCAATCGGACATCGGGAAGTGGGTCAAATTTAATTTGTAAGATTCCAACTTCACATACATAAACGGCAAGCTAAATAAAAGCTTAAATAAATTATATCATTTAATATAGTAAGATCGAGTAATATGTATTATTTGTATGAAACAAACATAAGGATTGGCAAAAATTTGTCAAAACCCTTTACAAATCATATTAGTACCGTGGTTTTAAAACCATTACACGATATGTATAGTACCCAGCATTAAATAATGCACATCGACGTTTACAACGAAACAGCCGGCAAGTTCGGTTTCGTTGAGCGCTGTCACTGTCACACACGGGTTCGTCAGTCTGTGTGACAGAGACGATGCTCTATGAAGTAAAATCTAGCCGATTTCTCTCTCTAAGCCTCGATGTGCATTATTTATTGCCGGGTACTATATGTGCCTTGTCATTTTTTTCATTGGTACATTTTAAACTAAAAAAAATACGGGTGACATCTCGACTATCTATATTTTCGCGACTATATTTTCGTTGTAGGACATAAGACAAGGAATTAAACAATCATTTCATATATCAACATTAAAGTTCAATCAGAAAACAAAAAAGATCACTTATATTATAATGACGTATGCACGATGCACCTACGTAACATGTCAATGAATGCAAGATGCATCATTAACTGATGTGGCCCGTTACATCAGCTGATAGCATAAAAAGCCGACATCTGCCCTGCCGTGAGCCCGTGAATCACCGGCCCTCGGCCCTTAGCGCGTGCCGGGAAAAAAAACGAAAAGTCTAAACCGACCGTTATACCGTAAGTCCACCCACGTGGTCGAGCCCCTGTTTGAATATCAAACGTTTTGTGCTTTTTTTCATATAGTGCAAATATTTGTTATCTATGACGAAATTTCGGTATTCACTTTTACAATAAAAAAAAAAGTAAAGTAACAGCCCGTTGTTATGCCCACTGCTGGGCTAAGGCCTCCTCTCTCCGTTTTTGGAGAGAAGGATTGGAGCTAAGACCTACCACGCTGCTCCAATGCGGATTGGTAGGTTACACATATCCCTTGAATTCTCTAGAGATATGTAGGTTTCCTCACGATGTTTTCCTTCACCGAAAAGCGTGTGATAAATTGCAATTATCAATTAGACACATGAGTTTTAATAGAAAAACTCATTGGTGCCTGCCCGGGTTTGAACTCGTGTTCCCCTCGAAAGAGTCGCACGGTCTCACCGCTGGGCTATCACAGCTCTCTGGCTCGCTTTTACAATAAAATTCCGCAATTCATGCTAGACCAGTTTACAGAAAGGTTTAAAGTTAGTGTGAGAAATATGCTTATACGTAATGCATATAACATGGGCTAACAATTCATCGATTATTATTGATTGTGTAAATTTCACATTACGATTGTTTATAACTCGTAAATATAATCCATATTAAACTTATCTACTAAAATGTTTAAATTAAGTGCACGAACTATGATTATACGTAAATCATATTACAAAATTTAAGATTATTTGGATGATAAAAATGCTTGGATTTGATAATCCTTTCAGCTTCATACAACAGCGGTTTAATAATGTAAAGTTGAAAATGTTTAAAAGATTGACCGCCGAGTGTCTTGCTGGTTCTACTTGGTAAGAGCAACATTCCGAACCAGTTGTAGCTTCATTAATCATATTGAAACTTGACGATTCAAAATTGCTCTAAAGAGCTAGAATAAAGATTATTTTGATTTTGATTTATTATTATTGTCTTTAATCAGCATTAGAGCCCAGACTGTAAGTAAAATTATTTTAAATATACACTTTTAATTCATACTATTCGAAAGTCTGTCTATTTTAATTTGGTAATTCGGTACCATACATAACATAGATTTAAAAAATCCATTTTTCTTATTAAATTAAATGAAAGGTTAAGTACCTTAAATTTAACGTTTAAATTTGGAGGTAGTCGCTGGTAGTACTTATATATACATTTTTGCAAATCCCATATTAGACTAAGGGTTGTGTGTAATTGATCATGGCAATGAGATAGTTGCATACTGTTGTTTGTTACGACTATTAGACACCTATACATATTGTAATACAAATTCCCAAAAAGCTGTCCGTCTGTATGGGATCGATTTTCTCGATATCTACTGAAAAGATTTTTGTGCAAATTTTACGAAAAGTTAGTATACTTCTTGAGGAAAGTTTAAGTACTATTAAAGTATATTATGGTTTAATGTAAACTGCCTGAAATACATATTTGCGACACATTTTCAAGCGGGCGTAGCCGCGGAAACAGCTAGGAAATATATAATGCAATATAATATGATTAATATGTGCGAAAATTTAGTAAAATAAATATTTTTATATTAAATATTCAAAGGTTTAGAAATTCATATATTTTTATATACTTGGGATTAGTTAAATTTATGAGCGTAACACAACCTATGTTCTTAGGACCATTAAACTTGTAAATAGTACAATATGTTAGTTGTCTTTTCTATTCGTATATTCTATAGTGTCTATTCTTCTTTTAAATAAATTAATTTTAACACAAAAATATTTTACTTGTTCTATACTTGTAATATAAATTCAAAGGACATTTAATATATTTAAATCAAAGTTTTAATGTTTTTTTTAATGTGATCTTCAAGTACCTGAAACATTGTATTCATCCTGTTGAATGCCATCTGTTGCGATCACCTGCATGGATGGAGCGTGGCGTCCCCGTTCGATATCCGAATAAAGCAATTTTTCAACTATATCGATTTTTTTTACTACTGGGAATATCTTCAATCTCATCGCTAATAGGCTACAATAATGACATTACTCAAAAAACAACGAGATTTGAACAAGGAATACAAAAGAAACGCATTCTTTTCAGCAGCAATACCGGCAGAACTCATGATTCAATATCAGACCGAGAAGTACGTCAAATTAAACTTGCAAGATACCACCTTTACATAGATACATAGTGAATTGAATAAAAGCTTTTGAAAAGTACTCCTAAATTGTCATGTGTATTACTAATATAATAGAAGATATATAGATGATACTAATAAACAATGTAATAAATAAGTAAAACTTTGATTACCTATTCCATAAACAGCAATAAAACGGTGTAACTATTGTTCTAGTGATATTGCGCCCATAAATATCGCCGATCTCGACATAATATTATTAAAATACAGCAATTTGTGTATATAAAACACAAATGGTTACAATAAATCCTCCTTAATTTCAAGACGTCGCGACGGTGTTCTGTTCCATTAATTTAGCGCAAAAAAATTCGCCGATTAAAAGTATATGTATGAATAGCAAAGCGAAAAATCCATTAAAATCTGTGATAAATCACAGGTTTATGGCAAAGTTTCTCGCAAATGTTCATTATTGAATTGTTTGTTGAGTTGGAAGAGGAAAACACCATTTACATTTCGATTAGACTATTTTTTGTAGCAAACTCCTGTCTAACATACTTTGTAACTTTCATTAAACTTTACACATAACGAGATACTTTATTCAACAGTGTTTTGTAAACTGATTCTATAATATATTGTTATATAAATATTGCTTATTTCTTAAACATCACTTTGTTTCAAAAACGTTATTGTATAAATATATGATATTTATATTTCAATAACGTATTTTTCTCATTTGTCTGAATAGAATAGACCACCCTCATTTCTTACCGAGGTGTCGTAAAAGGTGACTAAGGTAAATTGACCCACTATGTGGTATCCGGTTGAATAGAATAGACCACCATCTTTCTTACCGAGGTGTCGCAAAATACTATTAAGATAAGTTGACGTCAGGCAGGCGGCTGGTCGTAAAATATAATACGTAGCCAAATCATGTGACAACATGTTGTGAAAACCTCACTTAGAGTGGGATAAGGATAGGACGTTGATGGTGATTTCTTTCTCTGCATTTAAGGAGATGATAAACTAAATTTTATTTCTATTATGGATTACATGGGATCGGCATTATTTTAATTTGGAAAAACGTAACTAAAGGGTTGTTTTGTCAAAAAAAAGCTTTTTTTAGCTTAGCGACTTTGACGTTGCGTCTATCTCCTGATGCTTCGGTTGTGGAGGAAAATGATTTTTGAGTTTGTGATAATGAATGCGTGTAGTGCTTGTGTGTACCACATAGTGGACGCTAGTAGTGTATGCGTTTTTTAAAATCCTGCATGTATCAGGTAGGTGCTAGCGTTCACTCTACATTTAGCATAATATTTTCTATTTGCGCGAATGATACAAAAATAATTTTATTACTACTTTTGTTCTCCGCAAAGTGAGTACTCTTAAGTATTCTATAAATTCTTCAATATTTTGTCTACGAACAGATAATTCAAAGGAAAATTAAAACGGATTAACTTTGATTAAACAAACAATCGCATACGAAATACGTTAAAGTCGTTTCAGGACATATGTGTTATAGTAACGATTTTTATTCAATCTTTATTGACAAAAAAAAATGTAATTTCATATAAAGCCTACGCAATCGAATACCAGCTGTCTTGACAAAAACGCCTACAAAAAACACCTTCGACAATGGGTGTAGGATCGGGCCATGATAAAGATCCTAGAGGTGTTACCATTTGCAGTCACTGATTGGAGCGCGCGCGCAGCTGCCGCGCACATTGCGCGCGACTCGTGCGCACAGATAATGTGGGCGACATATGATAATATAAATAACACCATAAGGTTTTACTGCAGTTTACTTGAAAAAATAAAGTAACGGACGTCACCAAGATATTACATTTATTTTGTCTCTTTAATATACCGCCTAAGCTGTGATAGCCTAGCGGTGACACCGTGCGACTCTCTAGAGACGACACAGGTTCAAACCTCGGGCAGGCACCAATGAGTTTTTCTATTAAAAACTTATATGTCTAATTGATAATTGCAATTTATCCCACGCTTTTCGGTGAAGGAAAACATCGTGAGGAAACCTGCATATCTCTAGAGAATTCTAGGGACATGTGTAACCTACCAATCCGCATTGGAGCAACGTGGTAGGTCTTAGCTCCAATCCTTCTCTCCAAAAACGGAGAGAGGAGGCCTTAGCCCAGCAGTGGGCATAGTAACAGGCTGTTACTTTACTTTTTTTTTTTTTTAATATACCGCCGGCGACTTTGAATAAATTTGAACAAGAAATAAAGATAAACACGATATCGTGTCCTACAGAAGCTATAACCGAATTATTTTGCTACAATTCGCGTTTGTTAAGAGAATCTATGTAATGCTAAGCAGGCAACATTCACGTATCCCAAAATGTCGCCACCAGCAACAATACACACAATCATTACTACAATATCTACGATAATTTCGCCCCGAAACTAAAGAATCATCAGGAGGATAGGCTCCACAACAAAATCGTAATGCCCGTTTGTCGTGGAGTTTATCCTCGTGATGATGATGCGGTGTCGGAGCGAAACGATCGTAGAGATTGTAGTAGTGATTGTGTGTATTGCTTGTGTGAATTGTTACTGGTGGCGGCATTTTAATACGTGTGGTGACTTGTCCTGCATGTCTAAGGTATGTGAATGTTGCCTGCTTCATACACTTAGCATTATATACACTCTCTTAACAAACGCGGATTATAGCAAAATAATTCTGTTACAGCTTATGTACTATGATGGAGTCCCGCAAATTAACGCTTGCTTCTATAAATCATATTGTATCCTACTTCTGATATTTATATCTTGTAATGTAATATTACACTGAAATAACTTTATATTATAGAAAACATTTCTGACATTTGTTATCAAATCAAATTCATTTATTTGTTAGAATATTTACGATATATTTATATGGTTTAATGCAATCTGTTATAGAATTATTATTAAAAGACCTTCAAGATTCAAAATTTCCTCGATGATTAAAGCCTCACCCATTCCCGCGATAACATATACTAAATTGCAAGCATTTCCACCATTATTATTTTGGGACTATGTCGAATCTCCTTTTGCCACAGTATGGTATCCGGCTGAGTAGAATAGACCACCCTCATTTCTTACAGAGGTGTCGTAAAGGGCAAATTTGTTGAATTGGCCCACCGTGTGGTATCCGGTTGAGTATAGAATAGACCACCCTCATTCCTTACCGAGGTGTCGTAAAATAAGACTAAGGTAAGTTGACGTCAGACGAGCGACCGGTAGTAACATACGTAGCCAAATCATGTGACAAGATGTTTGTAACATGTTGTGCCGACCCCACTTAGAATGGGATAAGGGCAGGAGTATGGTGTTCGATTCTCTTGTGCTACTTATATCCCCTTTTCTAACGTGATCTTTATTAAATAATCTCTTGCTAGACCTGGCTTTCTGATTTTATTATCGGTCTGTATTTCACGTATGTAATCAAAATGGGTGTAGGTATATGTGCTTCTTTTAGTCACTATTAAGGTTTGTACTAACTGTATAATTTGATTTTATCATTTTTCGTATTTACAATTACAAAAACTATATATATATTTTTTTCGAATTGACTGTATGCTGTTAGCCCTAACGGCTTTTACAGCGTCACCGGGCGGGACGGGCGAGCGCAGTAGCATCGTCGAGGTTACGAAATGCAGAGAGTAGAGCGCAGAAGCTCTACTAGCGTCGGGGAACGTCGTCCTAAGGGTGCCTCCTGTGAGGCCGGACCACGGGTTAGGGCGACGTGCAGTGGAGGGCTGATGTATGAAAACTATATAGTAAAACATTAAAACCCCTGGGAATAAATAGCGGTAAGAATTATAGTTCATAATCTCAAATATTTTGTTGAAAATTATATTTTTGTATGAGAATACTTATAACAATTCTGATACTAAAATAATGACATCAAAGTAGGCTTTAAATAAAGGTGATTCTATACAGAACAAGGGAATGTCTCCCTTCCCCCTGGTTAAGTTTTACGGCGGTTCTTATAAAACTAATTTGCTAACTTTAACTTACTTTGCAGCCCTTAAACTTGTAATCGTAAATTAAGTCAAGTAGGTTTCTTTAGCGAAGTTTCTAGAACATTTTCCTTATAATCCGCTCCATATTATAATTATATAATTCCATTCTATTTTATTAAAATAGTTTTAGGCGAATATTTTGATAAAGAACTTTTTTTGTAAAAGTATTTACAGAGATTAGTAAAGTTTTGATCTTTCGAGTTTTTCTGGAACATAATTATAATTTAGTGTGAGGGCGGGGACGAAAATGTTGATGAAAAAATACGAATAAGTTTCCTACTTCAATAATAAACATATTTGTCAGCTTTACATTAAAGAAAATTTTAACGAGATTACGGAACTTTAAAAGCTCACGATAAAAGGTTAAACCTTATTAGGTTTTAAAAACGTGAGATTTTGAAATTTCTATGATTCCATCACTGCTCTATTTTGTATAACATTAGATTGCATATTAGCCGTGTATATCCGGCAGAATAGAATAGACTACCCTCCTTTCTTACCGAGGTGTCTTAAGAGGCGACTAAGGTAAATGCCATGTGGTATTCGGCTGCATAGAATAGACCGCCCCCATTTCATACCGAGGTGTCGTAAAAGGCGACTAAGGTAAGTTGACGTTAGGCAAGCGGCCGGTCGTAAAATACGTAGCCAAATCATATGACAACATGTTTGTAACATGTTGTGCCGACCTCACTTAGAGTGGGATAAGGGCAGGAGGATGATGATGATTAGAAAAAATTACATATCAATGAAACAAAAAACAATATACACATTAAAATCGTAAATTTGCGTACGCAATACTTTAAAGTTACTTGAAATCTATGGGGAATTGAAATTATTGTTTAAACTTCATAGTTTCATACATGTTATATTTCATTATTAAGCTACATTGAAGTTATTTCTAGTTTGAAGTTAAGCACAATCTCTTCACGAGTCAAGGAAGAGTCAAGATTTACAAATAACTTAATTTAAAAGAAGGAGTTAACTTAAAAATGTAAATTGTTTTATATTAAAATACACTACTTATGTGTTAGTATCTTCAATCAATAAAACTTTATTCCTAAAACTTTATTTATTAATCTAACTAGATTTAACAGCAGTTATGGATCAATACTCGAAGCCATGTACAAATTAAAAACACTCCTATTTCTTTAAGAAGCGAAGAGGCATTTACCAAGAAAATTCTATGCTACAGTATCTATATAAAATTTCAGATATTCTCAGAAAATTATTCACCATAAGCATACCCGATCTTATATTTGATAAAAAATCAATCTCGCCTACGGATCACTTTCGTCGGTAACTCGATATCTTATTAGATACAGTATATTCACGAGATGAATTTTAGTGATATTATTTATTAGAGGTATACCTAAATAGCCCATGACACGAGTGACATGAACATGGGAAAGGTAATTTCGTCTTCTTCCTCAGCCGATGTTCATTCACAGCTGCACATAAGCCTCTTCACGAGACCTCTATAACACACGATCATGTGTTGCTTGGATCCAACGGAAGTCATCAGTCCAACTCGCAGGGGGTCTATGCTGCATTTTCCGGTGCGAGGTCGCCATTCTAACATCTTAAGATCGGTTCTCCGCACTATGCTCATTGCTACTTTAGCTTCGCGACATACTGAGCTATGTTGATGACTTCGATTCGCCTACTTCGCTCAGATCTTCTTATTTGTGATCTGATCACGTAGAGATCCTCCAAGCATGACTCGCTACATTGTCGCATCGTGACTCGGAGCTTTTTACAAGTACCATATGCAGTGCAAACGTTTGCACTGAATATTGATTGATATTACATTGACAGATTGGTATGTCATTACTGGCAAAGCGCACTGTTTGAAGACTTTGGTCTTCAGGCACTGAGGTATCTTGGATGAAAAGATCTCGTAGCTCCCCATTAAAAGGTCACATATTTAAAAAACAATCAGAACGCCGATCAGCAACGCACATGTCAAATATATATTATATTTACTTTAATATAATCATATAATAATGAATCCTTTAATACTATTATTGTGTGATAAAATGTTTAATAAAATTTATCATAAGACTTTTATTTAATTTTGACAACTTGATAACTATTACATGATGAATATTATTTCATTATTGACTACGTATATAGTCAACAAACGCGCAGAACGTAGAGCTCGCCACAGATGGAAAAGCTAAAGAAACATTAATGAAAACATTTATCCAAAAAGAACGTATTATTTCTATAATTTATGTTGTAATTACAGTATCAATATCAGTGAAAAAAGGGAACACCACAAAGAGATTGCCTGCGATCTTTCATGGGCTATTAACTTTGCAGTTGTTTTTATTATACTTTTATGGTAATCGGGGCTCTTTGTTTTGAATTTCGATTTGCTAAATGTTATTCACAAAATAATATACCATTTGTTTGCTAATTTCACTTTGATATAATTTCACTTTAGGCATAGGAACTTTAAGTGTGTTTTATAATTTCCACATTTCCAATTTATATCTTTATTGGAAAAGTAGAAGTATTTATGGGTAAGGAATATATGTCAGATTCCTCATGGATACTGCAGGTCCAAGAGGGTTGTTTAGTTTTATTGGGTTAGCCCGATTAGTTTCGAGCTCATCCGGGGCACTTATTCATGAGCTCTTTACACGCCGTTATAGCGGTGGGAACTATTCCCTAACTATTTAGTAATTAACTATATAGTATTAGTCCTAACAACTTCGTGCAGCGTGACCAGGGAGTCGGTAGAACGTCGATAGTGGAAATTTACTATACATTATCGTTTTAGACAAAACAAGGGTGTACATAAATATGTCTGTAAGGAGCATATCGCTGTTCTGAAAGCACGATGCCGCAAGGGCAACTATAATTTTATAGGAGACCCAAAAGAAAAAAAAAGAAAATTAATTAAATGACTAAAAATGGCAAATATAGGTGTATAGGAAATGCGTTATATTAACTATTCAAATAATTTTTTTCTTTTTTTGACTCCCATAAAAAATAATCATTTTAGCAGTTGCGTCATTGTTATCGAAGTTTTACTAACTGGATACTGCTGTCTAAGATTTTTCTAAATTGACTATATAGTGTTAGAATGATTTTCAAAACTTCATTGTTCAAGGACTTGCTCTAAAAACTCACCAAATGGCGCACCTGTAGAAGCTGAAGATACTTCTTTATATAGAGATACTTTCTTTGTATATAGGTGATTAAACACAAAGAAAACTTTGTGTTTAATGGCAATACTAGAAGAGTTGTAAAAGTATTTCGTTAGACGATAGAGACTCATGCCTGTCATTGAAATATAACAGAAATATATAAATGCCAAGACGAAATTTCGTAGAATTTTACAGAAAAAAACTATTTCAAACAACGACATGATGAGTAGCTCTGGATGGGCTAGTATGGCAAACATAATTAATAACATAATTATGACTTAAACATTGCCAGTTATATATTTCTGATAACGATATTTATATTAATTTAAATACGATAATTCAATTAAGATACGATTAATGAGTGATTTTCTAAGATTAATTCTATTAAAAGCCACCGAATAGATAACTATTACATTGTTCACGAGAATTTCACGAATTACTGATATGTTAAAAATAAATGTTTTCAATCCAAGCTTACAATAAACTAAAATAAACCTTTACTCTTTATATTTTCCAATACATTCGAAGTACCTTGTAAATAAACAATATATACAGGAAAAGACACTCAAAATCAGCAAATAAAGTGATATACATTGCTTCCGCCATTTTACAAATACCGCGAAACCGACAAGTCGACAACAAGATGGCGGTAATCTATGCAGACGAATAAATTAATGCAAATGGCGCCTCGTAAATAAGTCAGTCAGAGTTTGCGTCAGCCACAATCGATACAGTTTTTTTTTGTGTTTACATTACTCAAAAGAATAGGATTTATTGGAAAATGTTACCTCACGGAATATATGTTTCATTTACAGAATAATTTCCTAAGTTGTTAAGGGATTTCTTTCCTAAAGCAAAAACACAAAAACTTTGCATATAAATTATCAAAGAATAATCTAAATTTCATTCTATTCAAATTTCAGCCCTACCAAGATATAAACAAAAGTAAAGTAGCGGCCTGTTACAATCCCACTGCTGGGAGTAGGCCTCCTCTCTCCGTTTCTGGAGAGAAGGGTTGGAACTAAGACCTACCACGCTGCTCCAATGCGGATTGGTAGGTTACACATATCTCCAGAATTCTTTAGAAATATGTAGGTTTCCTCACGATGTTTTCCTTCACCGAAAAGCGTGTGATAAATTGCAAATACCAATTGGACACATGAGTTTTAATAGAAAAAATCATTGGTGCCTGCCCGAGTTTGAACTCTTGTTTCCCTCGAAAGAGTCGCACGGTCTCACGGCTAGGCTATTCACAGCTCCTACCAAGATATGTAGCGAGACAATTCGCGACAATGCAGTGATATGTGATCTCACGAGAGTTAGGTCTAAACTTATAACATTTATATTACGTTATAACGGTTTGTAATTAAGAACTTACTTTTAACACCAAATTAAAAAAAATAAATAATATATTTTTGTTAATGATTTTTTTAAATCACAGTGACACAATCTTCGGTTCCATAGTTAAATATTTATATATTGTTGAATAGTATCAACACAGAGTTATTATTTATTTATTTATTTATTTAATAATAATTAGCACGGATAAAATCCAATTACACTAATTATATTATACTTACATTATATTGTAATACAACATTACATTACAGTAGTGTGAGCGAGCATAAGGCAGGCCTATAAGTGAGAGTGTCGCTTGGTCAAATAATAAGAGAGCGAAGACGAAATTTTGTCTAATCACACATAAAAAAGAGAGATAATAAGTCTGTCTACCCTACATTTTAGGCTGTCTTCCCTACTTCAGTATTATATTATATTATAATATATACTACTAGTTGTGCCAGCGGCTTCGCCCGCGTGGAATGATTTCCAGCATGTCACAATTTTTTTTCTAGAATTCAAATTTTAAACATAAAAGTAGTTATTGAGAGTTAACCATAAGAGATAGAGACCAGCTATCGCGGACTTTTTTGTAGTATTTTTATGGTTTTACAATTCTCTAGGACATTACTTTAGCGTATCTCTGCTAGTTTACGCAGCGCACGCGACTAAAGCTTCCAACAAGCAAGTTTTTTAACAACTGCGCGATCTCTTCAACACAATTTACGTAATACCGATATGTACTATTTAGCGAAACCATCCGGAAGTAGTGCACTATCTTTTCGTGAAAATCGTACAAAAATCTGTTCAGTAGATTTTGAGAAAATCGATTACATACAGACAGACAGCTTTTTGGGACTTTGTTTTATAATAAGTATAGACATTAGTAACTTTACGAGTACCTAAGGCTCAGTGTTATAAAATCTACCGAATCAGAATGCTAGTTATAACGATTCATTATTTATAACGGAAATAAGGAAGAAAATTGTTTATTAAAATGATTTGTCTGGTTGCTTAAGTTTTCTGATAAAAAACCAAACAATAAAATTTTATGTAATAAAAATTAGATGAAAAATATAAGAACAAAAGGTTAACGAAAGGTTTTTAATAAATAATGCAAATTTAGTTGTCATAGTCTGCGCTATAGAATAAAAGTTGGTTAAGAATTTAGATAAAAAAATTTCGTATAACGTCGTGCATTAAACACGTAGCTTCAATTTATGATTTAGTGAGATAAATGATAACCTTACCTTCTTCTCCGTTAACTTCTCACATCTTCTCTGCTTACATATTTGATGCGATTTGTCGTTGCGACATGGCGCGCAGTCGCCGCAGTTGTCTTTTCGTTGGCAGCCGATGCATTCCCCGCATCGTTTCCTCTTCTTTTTAGTCTGTGACGGGAAGAACTAGAATTAAGTTAATTTTAATTCAAGGTAATATTTTATTTATCTATTTTATTTATTTAGTTATAAGGCTTCCCAATTAGAAATCATATAAGTACATAAAAAACTAATTTAAACATCCAATACATCAATCTTTCCTATATGTTTCTTAATAACATGCGCGCACAACATTTACTCAATACTTTAAATAATAAAAGATATTTTTTTTTGTATATATACGAAGAAGAATATATAAAAATAAAAAAAATGTACATGAAAACTATAAAACGAAAATATAAACTATTAGAATAAAATGGTCTTCAAAAAGGTAAAAAATTAAGTAGAATTTAAAGGTTATGCAAGACTCACTTTTTGAAACGTGGTAATTTATCAAAATAGATATCGACAATATCATAACAAAATAACAATCGTCATATTTAAACATAAAAAACATCAATTTATAAATATTGTGTCAGTGTCTATAGTAAAACATAATTAATAAAAACCTCTAAACCTTATTGTTGTATAATTATTGTCAATTATTTGCAATTTTTTGCCGAACTTGGAAATCGTTTTTGATTTTTTTTTGTTTCAATAGTTTTTATATCACTAAAACTGTCAATTATCGTCTAACAAAGTCTAACTAAAGTAAGTCAAGTAAAGTCCGTTTTTTTAAATTTAATTGACTTCGAATTCGGGTTAATAGACAATTTATAGATTTTTTTTTTATAAATAAATACACGGGACATTTACACACACGGTCGTCCATCCCCAAATTAAGTAACTTAATACTTGTGTTATGGGTGACAGACAACTGGTAAATATGTACATATATAGTTTTAAATACATACTTAAATACATATATACACCCAGACTCGAAGAACCAACAAATTATAATTAGAAAATGTTGGTTCTCGGCGGGAATCGGACCCGCGACCCACGGAGCCGAAGACAGGGTCACTGCCAACTGCGCCAACGGGCCAGTCGCGAGTCCATTGACCCAACGGATAATATTGTAAAGTTTGGTATCGACTGGTACCTTCAAATTGATCCCGGCGAAGCGGACTGTGTATGCTAATACGTTAGAATGAAGAAAATAATTAACCCATGATATCTTTTATACAAAAGAAACGAATGGATAAAATTATTGTACAGTAAATTTTGGGGTATGATCTCGTTAATGATTCGTCTGGGTCATGCATTCGTGCTCAATCGTGACGGGCAATGGCTGCGATATCGATAAACAGAAATCGATATCATAACAATCGATATTGCGTGTTACGGAAACAAGTGGTAAGTGAAACCAAATGAAAAGTGCACAAAAATATTTTTGTTTTTTTTTCATAACAATTAACACGGAGTTAAAAAAGAAGTACTAAATCTGTATAATAAACAGTAAGCCGGAATTCAATATACAAATATTTGAAAGACATAGACAAGTAACACTCATAACGTCGTCATATGTGAATGAGCATTTTCCCGTGTTGTTCGACTTTAATTTATTTATTTATTTATGACTGGTCCGTTGGCGCAGGCGGCAGTAACCCTGCCTCGCGGGTCGCGGGTGCGATACCCGACGAGGGCTAAATTTTATTTTCTTAATAAAATTCGTTAGTGTTTCGAGTCTGGAAGTGTTTAAAATTTTATATGTATATATACCAGTTGTATGTCAAACATAACACAAGTATTAAGATACTTGGGAACGGACGACCGTGTGTTATTGTCCCATATATTTATTTATTATAATTATATACTCCGACGCACTTGATATATGTATTTGAATGTATGTTTTTATAAACGCGTCACTCTATTATGCGGAAGAGTCTTTTTCTTTTTTTTGTATGTACGAAACATATGCAACAAAAAATTGATAAAATTTAGTTGTTTATTGTCTGTAACAAATGTACATGGCAAAAACAAGTCTGAATTATACTATAACCATAAATACAACAGCTGTGATGCGAGTGTAGCCATTTTATTATCTACATTCGTGTACAGACTATCGTCAAGATTGGAATCGCCCGATTGTTCCCCGTAAACAGCTGACGTAAATTTTAAAATGAAATGCTATATTTTTAAATTATTCACCAAGATTAATAAACATGTGGAATTTATGTAAACTGAAAATGATGTGTTATATATTAACTCAGGATAGTATATTAACTTAGTTGTAGGATGATTTAAAATAATTAATTATCGATTTAGTTTTAATGCCGCAATGAAGTAGATTTTGACAAATCTTGTAGAGGTTGGTGCAGGATTTATCAATAGTTAGTATTTTCGAACGCAACAACATAAGCCTTTTACAAAAGTACTGAAAATATTATTTTGCTTTAATCTGCGATGAAATACAATATTTAATACATATGTTTTATATGTAATGCTAAATGTAGAGTGTCATTTCTCATATCTGATACATGAAAAATCATGCATTACCCGCCACCAATGAAACAACAGTACGCAAGCACTGCACACATTCACTACCACAATCTCAATAAACTTAATTCGCTAAATCATTCTCAAGATTGTCTGAAAATTTCATTAAAATTGGTCCACCCATTTCGGAGTTTATAAACAACATACAGACCAACAAGAGCTGTGTGACCGTGCGACTCTTTCGAGGGGAACACGAGTTCAAACCCGGGCAGGCACATTGGTGGAGTTTTTCTATTAAAACTCATGTGTCTAATTGATAATTGCAATTTATCACACGCTTTTCGGTGAAGGAAAACATCGTGAGGAAACCTGCATATCTCTAGAGAAGTCTGGAGATATGTGTAACCTACCAATCCGTATTGGAGCAGCGTGGTAGATCTTAGCTCCAACCCTTCTCTCCAGAAACGGAGAGAGGAGGCCTATTACCAACAGTGGGATTGTAACAGGCCGCTACTTTTTTACTTATACAGACCAACATTAATTTCTATATATGTTATTCGAGTTGATATGGTCAATGCACATCTATGGTGTTTGTCTAATCATTTTCCGGTTCGGCAGATGTCACTTCTACCGGTAAATGGTCACATTCTATCCCAATTAACCATTTTACACCTACATATGCATATCCGGATCCGTTAGAAGCCTCTAACTAAATTATATACATCTGCTTGTAATACGTTAATTCGTCGATTCGCTTATCAATTGCATAACTGATGATTTTACTTTGTAGAATAATTTGATAATTTATTAGCATTTTTGATTATTTTATATTTTAATCTGTGATAGTCGAGCTGTGCTACCGTGCGGTCTCTAGAGATGATCATGGGTTCAAACCCCGCGCAGGCACTAATGAACTTTTCTATTAAAACTTATGTGTCTAATTGATAATTACTATTTATTGCAGGCTTTTCGGTGAAGTAAAACATCATAAGAAAACCTGCATTTCTCTAGAGAATTCTGGGGATATGTCTAACCTACCAATCCGCATTCAAGCAGCGTGCTAGGTCTTAGCTCCAATATTTCTCTCCAAAAACGGAGAGAGGAGACCTATGCTCAGCAGTGGGATAATAACAGACTGTTACTTTACTTTTCTATTATTATTTGGCAACCGTCAATTTGTTAAATTAATATGAAATTTTCATAAAGTTTTGTATTTTATTACAAGCCGGCTGAATCTACGAAATTCATACTTTACTTTACTTCTTATGTATATAATAGACATAGAAGGGACCGAAATAAGCTTGCGGTTTTGAGTATAAGACTCTATAATAAAATTCTAGAACCAATTTTATTTTTGCCAGTTTAAAAACACTGTTAAAAGCAGGCTGATATAGCATACTATATTGTTGATAATCACCTAGATGACAAGAATGCGTGGATGCTACCCTTCGAACTATATTACTATTTATAACTATCTATAACTATTTATAAGAAATATAATTTGAAAAGAGCAACCGCAATTTCTTGCTGTCTCTGCTCGGTAGCAACAGCTTTCCAAATAGCAGTAGAGTTGACAATTCAAAAGCACTTGTTTACAAGTTTACTTGAATAAATAATATTTTGAATTTTGAATTTAAATTTGACAAATCTTTAGATTTCAGTAACGGTCAGTTTGTAAAACCAATTTACTTCAAAGTTCTCATTACAATAGTCCCAGTTTCATTAAAGCTTTCGTTGGATTTTGGTTTTTCGCTCAACAATATATTTAGATTTTTTTTATACCGATTTCAAAACTATAATGAGCCAGTAACTATGATACGTAAATTCATAACATTGATTTTAAAGACATTAAGTATTAATTAAAATAATGGAACAGACAATTTAACTTTAAATTAAAAGGTCCTATAATAGTTTAAAAATTGATTCGTCGATTTTTTATAAAAAAACGATTGTTGAGTTTGTGACAGTGAACGTGTGCAGTACCTTTGTATTTTGGTGGTGGTGTAAGTATGAAAACAGATAGTACAATACACTTAGCATAACATATGTTTTCTACTAAAAGTATTATTACTTTTGTAATAAGGATCTTTGCAAAGTAACACCTAATTGTATTTGTGATTTTTCTTTTCATATTATAACTAAACTAGATACGGAATTATGTCGTAAATACGTCATGTCTAACTCAAGTAATAAACAAGTTGAATTTATTCTGTCGTCTCCGTGTTGCGTATTTTGTTTCTAGGAAACTTCGCGTTGGATTTTCCCGTTTGACTCACTCCTGTAATGAGTTGCTACGATGTTGAAAAATAGAGCCTATTACCGAAAAGTAAAAGCCTATCTATATAATATTGGGAAGGAAAATGTTGTTAGTCATATATTGTTAATTTGTCAGACTACAATATATTTATTTGCTGTAAGGAGGGTAGACAATAAAAATGAGACTATGTAAGACTAATCATAAGAAACGAAATTAAGAAGAGTCTTATACGTTACTAGCGGCCTCGGCAAACGTTGTTTTGCGATATGATTTATTTCTAGGGAATTTCTTGTAATTTATTTTTTTAAAAATGTTACTTTTCTGACCAACTTTGCAAATAATAGTAAAAACAAAATAATGCAAATAAACTTTTATAAAAAATCGATCAAGTTGTTTCAGAGGAGTATGAATTTGATATATAAAATTTGCTGATTAGATAAACATTATTTTTACTATTTTTCTACCCGCAAGTACTTGTAATATTTTGTTTCATAAAGTACATTTTAACTACCTGATATTTCGCGACATATGTATACACCCGAACTCGAAGAACCAACAAATTGTCAGAACCCGCGTCTTTCGAAGCTAAAGCCTCACTGCCACTTGATCTGATCAATCAGATCTGAAATTATTGATGGAACGCTGGTGGACGTGAGAGCTCTCCGTAGGGGCTCTTTGGTAATAGGCAATACTTCTGCAGATATTGATTTGATATTTTCTTTGTTTTAATTTATCTTTCTATTTATTGACGAAGCTAAGTAAATAAAACGCCAATTTTCTTTCTTCAAAGTGTCAAATATCACCCGAAAGTATTTGTTAATAATGCTGACTAACTGTTACTTTATTAATGGTAATTTCATCATTAACATTTGCGTGCAGCTAATGGTGTACCGATAGCGATCTACATATCGCATTACAATTTTGTTGTACCATTTGGAAATAAGAATTAAACTTGTTAGTTATTTAACTAGCTTTATTATGTAGAAATTCAGAAAATTACTATCTTTCTCCTTTCTTGTGTGGTCATGTTAGAATTATCATTTTTTTAAATTTATTTATTTAATATTTAAAAAATATACAAGTACAAATTACTGTGTCCCAGGCTCCCAAGCTAGTTAAAACTGTATTTTGGGAACCAGTGCCCACCTTCACTTGTTTTAATTTACATACATACCTACAGGTGTTAAAAATTACAATAAAAAAATAAAAAAAAGAGAATTAAAATTAAAATAAAAAGAACAACATTTTTAGATTATTAAGGTAAGGTAAAAAAAAACAGAAAAAAGACAAACTAAAATTACAGCCATGTGTGTGTGCATGTGGATGTGTGTAGTGAAAATGTATGTCTTAAAATAAACGATCATGTTTCCCAACTAACTCTGTAGCGTTATGAACGTTACGTGTTGGTGTCCAGACAACAAGATAGTTGTAAACAACAACAAAAGATCGGATTACATATTTGACATTGACACTTATTGAGATTTCTTGAATGTCCACCGTAGGGTAATGGTCGGTTATGACGCCTGAATTTTGTTACACTTCACTATTGTAGACACTTGAACGCTGACACTAGACTGACTAGAATATATTTTATTTTTTCGAATGTGTCTAATGCTGTTAGCCCTAATGGCTTTTACAGCGTCACCCGTGGGATGGGCGAGCGCAGAAGCTTCGCCGGGTAAAATTGATAAGAAGCGAGTGTTTTTAGGCACTCGTAACTTATTGGGAGCGTCGCCTTAAGTGTGTCTCCTGCGAGACTGAACCTCCGCGTTTTGGAGGGCTGTATCTAACACTTTGACTTTGAACTGACTAGAATAGGCCGAACTGGCTTATTTATAACCTTTGTTGTTTGCATTCCCGTTTCCGTTTTATGAAACAAATGATATTTGACTACTTCCGTCTCCCACAAATTATTAAATTATTCCTAATAATTGTTTCTTATTACATAATCACATAATGGTAAATGTATTTAAGAGTATTTATAAGCATATTTAACGCAATATATAACAGTTTAGCATTATTCCGCGACCTTCTGGAGTTCGTCTGTCGTCTTATTTTATGTGGGCTAATCTATATAAATGAAGGTGCAAGGCACTGATAGGGTTCCAATGGATGTCGACTTTCTATGAATCACGGATATGCAGTGGCTGTCCGTATACAATGTTTATATGGAAATCCCACAAATAGGCTTATTGTTTATTGCTAGAGACTCAGTGAAATCTACACAAATAATCAACGATAGATTATTTTGTTAACTCACTTGGATGGAATAGAACTGAATATTAATAAATATACTATATAGTTAATAATATTCTAAAATTAATTAAAAGTCTAAACATTTTTTGTATATATGCAGGTTTTGGGATTTATATCAGATAACATAAACTTCGTTGGATCGAACAATGAAGAAGAAATTTATTAAAAATAAAAATAAAAAATTGTTTATTGCTTTCAATAATTAATTGCTTTCATTAATTCTAAAAGATACATAAATACTGCCGGGAAACTCTTTTTAAGCAATGGATATTTCTTTTGCTAGGGACATCTTGTACATACAAGACAAGTTCTAGGACAACCACTAACGTGACCGTAATCTATACTTATTATAAAACAAAGTCCCAAAAAGCTGTCTGTCTGTATGTAATCGATTTTCTCAAAACCTACTGAACGGATTTTTGTACGGTTTTCACCAAAAGATAGAGATAGAGAAATACTTCCGGTGGTTTAAGTAAATAGTACATATCGGTATTATGTAAATTGTGTTGAAGAGATTGCGCAATTGTTAACAAAGTCCCAAAAAGCTGTCTGTCTGTATGTAATCGATTTTCTCAAAATCTACTGAACGGATTTTTGTACGGTTTTCACCAAAAGATAAAGATAGAGAAATACTTCCGGTGGTTTAAGTAAATAGTACATATCGGTATTATGTAAATTGTGTTGAAGAGATTCCGCAATTGTTAAAAAACTTGCTTGCTGGGAGCTTTAGTCGCGTGCGCTGCGTAAACCAACAGAGATACGCTAAAGTAATGTACAAGAGAATTGTAGATCATTAAAACTACTACGAAAACTCCGAGACAGCATGTCTCTATCTCTTATGGTTAATTCACAATAACTACTTTTATGTTTAAAATTTGAATTCTACAAAAAATTGTGACTCGAAGATTTCCACGCGGGCGAAGCCGCTGGCACAGATATTTACTAAAAAGAACAATAATTTAGTATAGCTAAATTTTAAATAACTTTAAATAATTTAAAATAACTAAACTTTAAATAGTATTTTATGTTACAAATATATATCATCATTCTCCTACCATTATCCCGCTCTAAGCGGGGTCGGGACAACATGTTATAAACATATTGATGCATGATTTTGCTAGTAATATTACGATCGGCCGTCTGCCTGACGTCAACCTACCTTAGTCGCCTTTTACGACACCTCGGGAAGAAATGAGGGTGGCATATCTATTTAACCGGATACCACACGGTGGTTCAACTTATCTTAGTAGCCTTTTACGCCACTTCGGTGAGAAATAAGGGCGGTCTATTCTACTTAGCCGGATACCACACGGCGGGTCGACTTACCTTAGTCGCGTATTACGACACCTCGGTAAGAAATGAGAATAAATACATTTATAGAATCTATTCTATTTCGATTTGTGTCGAAGCACGTTCATATAAATCACTTTTTTATCTGGTCGACAGTTATACCTTCTCGCACTTTATACGGATTTCATATGGAAATCTAGGAACCTGAACTATTAAATGGTGAAAGTTCTATATTAATCGGAGCAATATTGCCTTATTATCCGACTGAGTAGAAAAGGTGGTCTACCACCTATTCTACTCAGTCGGATACCACACGGTATGTTAGAAATATATAAATATATTAAATTCTGAGTTGATTGCAATGACCCCAAGCGTAAGTAAAATGAATTAAGACACGTAGCCTGATCACGATTAAAATAAAATATCTAAACGCTAGGAAAAGTCCGGACTGCACGACATTCCAACACAAATGTCAGCATTTCCTAGTCTAATAACGGACACCTTTAGAAGCAGCTGCTAGCGTTGAACACTAAACGCACGCGGCAGGCTTTTTGCGACTAGATGTTTAACCGGAGCGACCATTACTTAATTGCGTTTAACATTCAATTGTAAAATAGCAAGACGTTTTGAATTCATTCTGAATTACTCTCTATCTAGTTATTACGTGATTAGGTAATAACGGCAAGAAATAACGGAGATATATAAGGTATCGAGCTTAACGTTGTTTCGTTGACTGAACGTTTTTATAACGTCATTCTCAAAGTAATTTGCATGAGTATCGGAATTTTTTTTTTCCATCTTCTTGTTATTCTTATATAATAGCTTTATTAAGGGCTTGAAAAGGTTGATTCAAAACTACCAATGTTGAATATGTTGCATATCTTTGCCACTAGAGCAGTTTAAAAACGCTGTTATAGGGAGGCTGATACCAAAAACCCTGCTATACTATTGAGGCTTATACAGATGATAAAAATGCGTGGATATAGCTACTCCTCTAGCCTGTACAGGATAGTAATGACCAAATGCAACTAGTTATAAGAATTATATTTGAAAAGACCAACCACCGAGTCTCTTACTGGTTCTTCTCGGTAGAAATGGCTTTCCGAACCAGCAGTAGAGTTGACGATTCAAAAGCTTCACTTGATTACAAGTTTACTTGAATAAAGAATATTTTGAAATTGTATTTGAATTACAAAATTATCTTTTTTTTCGAACTGACTGTATGCTGTTAGCCCTAATGGCTTTTACAGCGTCACCGGGCGGGACGGGCGAGCGCAGAAGAATCGCCAAGGTTGCGAAATGCAGAGAATAGAGCGCAGAAGCTCTACTTAAGTCGGGGGCAAAATTATCTACTAAAATATCCTTGCAACATTAAAAAAGTTTTATGTAAAACAAGATTAAATTTTGAATAAATAATAGATTCTGGTGGGGAATATATTATAATAATATAGATTGTCATTGAATAGAAGTAGCGGAGATAGTATTTAAATCCAGTAACTATTTCAGGATATCTAGCTTTCTTCGCGACATTTTTCTTTACAGTAAACGTATAAGTGAAAATATCAATGCCGTGTGGTATCCGGCTGACTAGAATGTACCACCCTCTTTCTTACCGAGGGGTCGTAAAATACGACTAAGCTAAGTTGACGTCAGGCAGGCAGCAAGTCGTAAAATACGTAGCCAAATCATGTGACAACATGTTTGTAACATGTTGTGCACACCCCACTAAGAGTGGGATAAGGGCATGAGGATGACGATGCATAATTGAAAATATCAATGAAATGTTATAAATATTTTACAGATTTGACGCCAGGCAGGCAGCCGGTCATAAAATACCTAGCCAAATCATTTTACATGCTGAAGACATGTTGTGCCGACCCCACTTAGAGTGCGATAAGGGCAGGAGAATGATGATGATGATGATAAATATTTTGAAAGATTATTAAAGCCCTTGATAAATTCTAGACACATTTTAAGTAGAATAAAATTACCAATACTTATTAACTAAGTGTTAATAGGCTTTTCGGAGCTGCCGCCTAATTGCATTCGCCCTTAAATGTGAATGAGGCTCATAAAATTTTCTAAGCAGTACACGCGTAAATCGCCCCGCTTTAATTTGTGTTTTAAACGAGAGAGGAAGTTAATTTATTGAAGGAGCAAGCGAATCGGCTAACTATTAAATTTATAGCCGCGAAGACAGAGAGTTCGGCCATTTCGAAACTCGGGGCCGAATAAAAACTGCTCCACGAATAATAAAATGTGGAATTACTGGGAAAGTTTCTCTTTTTCAAAGTCGCTCGAATATGTTCTCCCGCCGCCGTGTAGTCGGATGAAATTCAGAGAATTCTCATATCTTTCGTCGAATATTCGCTTTTCGCAATTCCCGAGCGTCTTGTTTACGCAATTCGTGAATTCGCAGAAAGAGAGATTGGTTGACCTGACTATTCTATATTGTGCCTTTAAATTTGTTCTATTATAAAAAGTTTCTCTATATTTGTTAATAAGTAAAAGTATAGTAACGGCATAGGCCTCCCCTCTCCATTTTTACAGAGAAGGTACTAAGTACCACCACGCTACTTCAATGCGGATTGGTAGTTACACATATCCCCGTACTTCTCTAGAGTAGCGTGTGACAAATTGCGATTATCAATTAGCCACATAAATAGAAATAGTCATCGGTGCCTGCCCAAGGTTTGAACTCGTTACCCCCTTGAAAAAGTCGCGGTCTGACTTCTGGGCTAACAATTCATCAATTATTATTGATTTTGTGGATTTCACATTACGATTTTTATTGCTCGTGAATATAATCCATATTAAATTTATCTACAAAAATGTTTAAATTAAGTGTACGAACTATGCTTATACGTAAAGCATATTACATACTCGAAGATTATTTGATTGATAAAAATGCTTGAATTTGAAAATCCTTTCAGCTTCAAACAATACTGCCGTTAAATAATGTATATTTAAAATGTTTAAAAGATTAACCGCCGAGTTTTTTTCTTGATAAGAGCAACATTCCGAACCAGTTGTAGCTTCATTATATGAAATTGATACTGGACTACTTGAATAAAGATTATTTTGATTTGAATGAATGCTTGAAAACTGAAGCTACTGGGTTATAATATAGTTTCGTGTTTGTAAAGCGTTATTTAACGATACATATATCAAGAATATTTTTAATGTCTACTATAACACTGACACAATTTTCATACAGAAACAAGCTTATGAGTGATAATACAAACATCACGTTTCCTAAAACAGAAGTCTTATATAAAACGTAAACGCCTTTGTAGCATTCGCGATATCATATTAACAAAAGCTCTTTTAGCGTCAACTTGTGTTAAAATACTCTACATAATTTTCTACGATTTTTTTATCTATATGTTAAGCTTTGATTGTTCTAATGTCATTAAAATCGTAAAAGACAGAGAGAATTTCTAACAGTGAAACAGTTTTGATAGATATTTTAAAGAACATTTATAAAATACTTTGAAACTCACCTGTTTTTCACTGGATATGTCATCCAGCTCCATTGGTCCTGTTGCCATGGGGGGCGCTCCGTGCATCGGAGACTTGAAACCAGCGGTAGACGACACGGCTGCTACCTGACCACTACTCTCGGACCCTACTTCCATATTAGAGCCATCGGATTCCGAACTATTAGCACGCATTTTCCGCCGCTCCTTTTTCCGAAAGTCCGATCTCGTCGGTGAAGACGCACTCCCGAAACCGTTGCTCTTCTTGTCGTAACCGTTGTCAATCAACATTGGATTTTGGAAATTACTGTGATGCAGTCCGTTTGGTGTGTATTTATCTTGCAAGGATTTGACATCGAAAGGTTCGTTTTTTAATACGTGAACTACGGTTGGACTTTGGATATTTTGAATTAAGCTTCCGTTCTGATGAAGTAGCGTCCCGTTCTGATGTAGGATGCCATTTTGTGCTGGGAAAGCGTTTATCGTTGCAATATTTGGCTGATACAGCTGTATATGCCGGTCGTCTATGTAAGCTTGTCCGGCTGGCGCTAGTTCCCGCGCTTGTAAGGGAGCTGGAACGATGGGATAACTGCGTGCGTTCACTGCAGTTAGAGTATGGAATGTTGTTGCGTTTACTGGCGACAAGGTCGTTAGAGTTGTTGACAACGGAGTGACTTGGGCTAAAGTAGTTAGGTGGGCTGGCGACGACGGCGTAAGTTGCGTGAGCTGGGTTAACTGACTAGGGCTCGCGCTGGGTGTCGGACTGGTCGTTACAGGTACTGGTGTCACACTCGGCAGTCCTGTTTCAGGTATGACTGTGGTTTCTGGAAACGTTTGGAACTGGCTCTGGAAGGACGGTAGCTTATTGGCTATTGGCTGTAGGGTGACCGATTGATATTCGAGCGGAGATGAGAAGCCCGCTCGGAGTATCGCATCTTTAGCGTTGACCGTGATGGGCATAGATTCCCAGGGGCGGTACTGCGGCTGGCTGGCGATCACGGAGACCGTGTCGCCGGTCCTCTCGTAATACTCCCAGCTGGGGTCGAGCAGCCGGCCGTCGGCTGTGAGTATCCTTTGCTCGTTCTCCGCCATCTCGCCGAAGGTCGAGAACGGCGGCAAGTGCGGGTTGTCCGCGTCCGCCTCGCTTCGCGTATCGCTCATGACGTGTTACCTCGACGCAACCTCATCGCGTCTCTTAACACGGCTATCCTTATAATATATAAGCTCTACTAAGTCTATTTACGTTGTACTGAACACTCGGAACTGAACTGGAACTTGATAATTTGTACTCTTTGAACTGGCTTCGATCGTCCGCGTTATAACTAAATAGCACTTATGTTACGATTATACGGCACACCGGTTGACACTACACTAATCACAATATCTTCGTTTTCTCACTATGTAATAAATAATGTATAAAGTACTTAACAACAGGCAGTTACTTATATTGAGTCTTAAATGCTATAGTTTATAAAAATCTTTGGCTGACTTTTTAGAAAATGCTCGAGGAATTGGTTCGTTATTCGTTAACTATTTTATAATATATTTTGTGCACTCGTTAAACGATCTATGTTATTTTGGAACGTTAAAATACTGGTCGTTGATAGATTCTTTTTAAAAAAATTTTTCTTCAAGGCTTCTTCTTTTATTGTAAATACCGATCGATTCAGACTTAAATTAATTTGTACTGTTTGGGAGTTAGCGTATACTATTTTCGTAAAGTTAGTCGTTAAAAGGTTTTAAAAAATAGTGCTTATAATAATTTTTGAAACGAAAGATATGACTGGAGGCTTTGGTTTGAGGCTTTTGTGGATTTTGGTTAATTTTGTTCTTCAGTTATAGCGGTGCTACGGAGGCTGGCCGGTGTTATCCATGCGGCCTGCACCAATCTGCGGACAAGCAAAAACATATCATTAGACAATGATTAAGCCAAAATAAAGAAAACGTAAGCAAATGAGAGAAAACTTTGTTGCCAAGTTTTCTCGGTTAAAAAAAAGTAAAGTAACGACCTGCAGGCCTACCATGAACTCTTATTGCGACTCAATTGAAGACGAAACAAAATTGTTTTGCTTTTTCGTACCATGACGTCTTAAAGACGCACACTTTAAGTCGTTACCGAATGAGCGTTCGGAATACGTCCTAAGAACATGTGAGTAAAAGAGAAAGAGTTATCTATAGTTCATATAACGTTATCCTTTTCAAACATTACGACCCCAATGCAATTCATACTACATTGTACGAAAAGAAAGCGGTTCGCGGTCGTCGTTTACGTCGTCAATTGAGTCGCAATAAGAATTCATATTAGGCCTGCTGTTACAATCCCACTGCTGGGCTCCATTTCTGGAGAGAAGGATTGGTCAGGTGTAAAAAATTACAATAGAAAGTGAATAAAAAAAGAGAATTTAATTTAAACTAAAAAGAACCACATTTTTAGGTTATTAAGTTAAAGTAAAAAAGAAAACAGAAAAAAAATACTAAAACTAAAATTACAATTACAGCCGTGTGTATGTGCATGTGGATGTGAGAATGTGTCTTAAAATAAGCGAATTGCATGTTGGCGTGAGTGAGTGTCTTGTGTGTTTGTGTGTGTTTTGTTTATACATATCCCCAGAATTCTCTAGAGATATGCATTTTTCCTCGCGATGTTTTCCTTCACCGAAGCGTGTGATAAATTACATTTATCAATTAGACACATAAATTTTAATAGAATAAAGCATTAGAGCCTGCCCGGGGATTGAACTCGTGACCCCCTCGATAGAGTCGCCCGGTCTCACCGCTTGGCTATCACAGCTGGGTATATTTACAGGGCGCATGCGTATGCGATGTTTTTGAGCGTGCTCGAATCGATGGCGCGAACTGTGAAGCATGACGCAAAGTTTTCGGTAGTCAAACTTTGAAACATCTATTTATTAATGAATATCTTCTTAAATATTTACTTATTTAGAGGGCAGTTACCCTGGCTTTAGCAGCGTAGGTCGCAGTTGCGATTCTTGCCCCTGGTCAACGTTTTCTATAAACAATATATCAGTTCTTCGAGTCAGGTATTTGGTATTTATTTAAAATAGAAATTTACCAGTTATCTGTCGTTCATCGCATACTACAGGCATTCCAACGATTCAAAATTAAATAATAAACTATCATTTTGCGAGTATGGCATTGCAATAGTATGAACTGTGTGCTGCATATGCCATCTTCACAGTCTTAAAAAACAAAAACAAATAAAATGAAAGTAATAATAAAAGATGAAAGTAATAATAAAATAAACTATTAATAAAAATAGTGTGCGTGTGCGTGTGTGTGTGTATGTGTGATTCGTGGGTGAGTGTGGTCTTGTGCGATTGTGTTGAATGTTTGACTTTGTTATGTGCGTGTGTTAAATGCTAAGAAAAAATGATGATATTTGATACAATTGAAGCTTATATACCGGGCTTACATATTAGATTTAACGAAATGTTAAATAAATATAATAAACATAAAGAGTAACACACACATCACGTCATTGTTGCAGCTTTCTTAAAGTTTTTATCAAATCTGTTAAGCAAAGTTAATTTGTCTCAAGTCATTTAAATTTTATCATATATATTAATTAATATTAGCTTATTATCAATATTAAATTACATTTTAATTAATTCAAATAATCACTATTATCTATTATTTTATTCATTCATTTTTCAACTTTAATCTATGTATAGTGTTTCGTTATTTTTATTTTTCTTCCTTCCTTTTTTTTTCATCATCCATTTTTTTTCTTTTTATTTTCTTTCTGTTACTCATAGGTTGGCTGGTAGAGATCCCTTTTAGGGATAAGTCCGCCTTTTGTTTGTACAATAAAGAAATAAATAAAAAATAAAATAAGCAAAATGCATATTAAATATGTAAAATTATATTATAAGTTTCGCCTTATTAATAGACTGAAGTTTAAAAAAAAATATATTTAATGTAGAGCTTAAGATTATACTAAAATAAATAAATAAACATTTAGGTTGACACGAATGAAAAGCTTGCAAAGCTTGTATATATAAACCAAGTTGCAGCTAGTTTTTTACATCATATATGTAAATGTATTCCTTGATTCTTCATGTAAATTTTTCTCTGTTCCACGAAGATTTTGTCACAGTTTAAAGCTAGTGTTAGAGAAATCTATAGTTTTCCTGTTCCGAAATTGTCTGTGTGTACACGTGGTGTGTTGTAAACAAGCTATTAATAGAAGGGTACGCTAGTGGCACGCACTATTTCGGATGAACTATTTCGAGACAACTATTTCGGTTAGTTTCAATTTAAAACCGCGTTTTCGCCGATACGCCTAAGTATTTTTAACTATATTGTTGTTGACGTGATGCCTATTTCTATTTATCAATATCTATTTTTAAATATTAAAATTTTGAGAGCTCATGAATAAGTGTGTTATTTTTTTTCTTTTTTTTTTCTTTTTGATATAGTAAGAACAATGTTATTTATGTACCTTATTTTATTATACATGCTGAGTTAGCCTTTAAGTGGGATATATAATATAAAACTGTATTTTATAAACGTATATTTGTATAAGTTAAACCAAATTGTATATCACGTTGGCTTCCTAATAAATAAATAAATAAATAAATAAATAAGTGCCCCGGACGGATTCGAAATTAGTCGGGCTAATCCGATAAAATTAGACGTGAGTATAGCCGGTATCTTTATTAACTATTAATATCTATTCTTAATATTAATTATTTTTTATAGAAAACGGCGTTGATTATAGAAGCAGGCTTTAATTTGCGGAATTCCATATTACAGAAACTATAACAGAACAACTTTGCTTTATGCATTACTGCATTAGGATTTTGTCGTGGAGCTTATCCTCCTCTTGATGCTTCGGTTTCGGATCGAAACGATCGTAGCGATTTTGGTGGTGCTTGTGTGTATTGCTTGTGAGCATTGTAGCTGGTAGAGGCGTCTTGGGATGCATGTGGTGACTTGTCCTGTATGTGTACGGTACTTGAATTTTGCCTGCTTCATAGACATTAGCATTGCATGCATTCGCTTTACCCGCGCGAATTATAGCAAAGCATTTCTGTTATAGTTTCTGTGAGAGGTCGGCATTTTTTCGCGGAATTCCATAGCACAAAAGTAATACTATTTTTTTTATATATTTAGGTATAATCCATTATTAATCATTTAATAAATGTTAACAATAATAATCATCATTGTTGTGTCTATATTCCATTTCTAGTGGAGTCAGCACAACATGATAAACATGTTGTATTATGGCTTTCACTAGGTATTTTACGACCGACCGCCTGACGTCAACTTACCTTAGTCGCATTTTACGACACATCGGTAAGAAATGAGGGTGGTCTATTCTACTCAGCCGGATACCACAAGGCATGTAACAATTATAAATGAGGGTACAAAAAATATAAAAACAAACTGGTGTAGTACAAAGTTTAAAAATCTTTTAACAAAATTTCATGTCCCTATTATTAACCGTTGAGTAGACTTCATAAGGAGCAAAGCCTGGCAGCAGCATCAGGTCATCCTTTTCAGTTCAGATAACAATGCATGTCATAAGCATGCATTGTCATCGGGACTGGACCAGTATGCAAATTTTCAGCTCAATCGGACACCGGGATGTGGGTCAAATTTAAGATGCAAGATTCCACCTTCACATACAAACATAAATACAAGTTAAGTTAAATGAAATGTTCCTGTGGAGACTCAAGCAACTATTAAATTACTTGACATCTGTTTTTTTTTCGAACTGACTGTATGCTATTAGCACTAATGACTTTTACAGCGTCACCGGGCGGGATGGGCGAGCGCAGAAGCATCGCCGAGGTTGCGAAATGCAGAGAGTAGAGCTCAAAAGCTCTACTTAAGTCGGGGAACGACGTACTAAGGGTGCCTCCTGTGAGGCCGGACCACGGCTTAGAGCGACGCGTAGTGGAGGGTTGATGATATGACTTAGATTAGTCATTGCGACGGAAGGGTGGCGAGAAGCCACGACCGACCGACGTCAGAAAATTGGGACCTCGTCTTCGCCGGCGAGGACACTGTGTGAGTGTATTACGTGTTTCTGTGTTGTCGATCGTTATTTGATCGTCGGGGTCATACAGGATGTTTTTTGGATGCCTATATTTTCGGTGGTCATCACTTGACATCTAGATCGTGTGCTAAACTATGGTGTGGTCATAGATAATATAATATATAAGATGGTGTGGTGATTGGGAATACATTGCCGAACCACCATATCCACAAATGTTTCTTGCGATACAAATACAAAAATAATACAAATTTAATAACATTTAGAATAACATCATTTCGTTTGTTCTAAAATCGTAATATCACGCGCAACCAGATTTATTTATGCTTACATTTTATTATTTCTAGTTTTGCGTAAATCTTACGTAGATACAATTCGAGGAATGCAGTTTATGTTGAGATATACATAGATAGTGTAGTACTTTTCTGTACTCACTACGCGCTTGTTGTGTCTCCGCTTCAAGTCCAGTGACCAAGTGTCTAACGCTTTCGACTGTAACTATTACGAACCTTTCCTTCCCACTTCCGTGTATACCAGAGACAATATTCTATCTTTCCACTCTACCATAGACATGTAATAGATACAAAGCCAACACCTATATCACAGATAAGGAATACAATAGATTCACAAACACTACAGATAGTAAAAAGCTTCAGAAAGTTCATTAAAGTCAACCTTAAGGTTTACTTAATACATAATATTAGTTGCTCTTTCAAATTAATACGCAAATCTTATTGGTATAATATCGGTATATGATGCAACGGTAATCTCCTGACAATACGCAACGGTATCAATGTACAACTGTATTCACTTTACGGGTTGTAATGGTAATCACATCAAATAATGTTAAGAATTAAGCGTTACTTTGCGGAGTTCGTTAATACAACAAGGATTATAATATTAGGTCCTTACATATGAAATTGGCGTTTTCTATGGGAGAAACATAAAGTCGTTTTTTTTTAATGAAATATATTTAATTAATCAAAGTATGTACAATTGCTACAATTGCTGTATGCACTTTTGCCATCTCATAGGTAGTTCATTGATCCCCTTACTAAAAAAAACCATTCGGGCGGGAATCAATAAAATCTTTGAAGGCGGTTTGGACTGCCCCATCGGAGTTGAATTTTTTCCTTGCAAGTAGTTATCCAAATTGCGAAAAAAATGGTAATCTGTTAGAGCAAGGTCCGGAGAGTACGGTGGATGTCTAAGACATTCTAATTGAAGCTCCTCTGATTTGATAGCCGTCTGTTGTGCAGTGTGTGGTCTAGCGTTGTCCTGAAGCAGCAGTGGCCTAGAGCGATTGACCAGCCTCGGTTGTTTAGCAGCTAGCTCTTCCATCATGGTTTGCAGTTGCTGACAATTGATATCTGCCGTAATCGTCTGGCCAGATTTAAGAAAGCTGTAGTGAACGACACCGGCACTAGTCCACCAAACACTTACAAGCAACCATTGCGATGAGCGCTTCCGATTATCGTAGAGGATCCACTTTTCATCACAGGTATTGATTCGATTTAAAATTCCTTCATTATTGTGCCGGATGAGTAACCTAACGCAGCAGTCGACGCGCGTTTGTCGGTTTGCTTCACTCAATTCATGAGGTACCCACCTTTCAAGCTTTTTCACCTTCCCAATTTGCTTCAAGTGGATTAGAATAGTTTTATCACTAACACCGGAGCCTGCAGCTAACTCGGACGTGGTTTGCGATGGATCCGCTTCCACAATAGCCTTCAATTCTTCATTATCAACTTTGGTCTCCGGCCGTCCACGAGGCTTGTTCTGCAGGTCGAAATTTCCAGAACGAAAACGTTGGAACCAAAAACGCACTGTGTTTTCTTTTGCGACACCGTCACCATACACATCAGTAATCCTTCGAGCCGTTTCTGCAGCACTGGTGCCACGGTGGAACTCATACTCGTAAATAACGCGATATTTCATGTTTTCCATTTTGTAAACAGTGACACAAAGCAAAAAACAAAAGAAGAAAAAACAAATGAATTAGGGGGTTTGAAACACAAATGCATGAGTAAATAGCTGTATGAATTTGAATTTGGAATTCCTAACCATAAAGGTAATATTTGAGATCAAAGTGGCCAGTACGACAAAACGCCAATTTCATATGTAAGGACCTAATATTTAGCAATAATCCGCGATTAGATAATATCTATGGAATGCTTATAATAGAGTATAAGAAATGTATGAAAACAGATACGTTTTCATAACTTCTACAAGCAAAAAAATTGGTTCGTCCCGTAACTAAAGCATCATTAGGAGATGAGGCCTAAAGAGACTCGGCTAGATTTTAGTGAATGTTTTGTCGAAAAAAGTGTATTCATTTCATATTGTTAAAACATATTTCTAATATTCCTTTATATAATTAGTTAATAATATAAAAAAAAATATTTTAACCGTCAAGTCATTGACTTGTTGAAAAATATTAAATGGGTTTACTTTTGAAAAAAATCCTTCTTATTTATTAAATAATTGTAAAGCAAAAATATCGTTGTTATATTATATACATATCATTTTAGTATGCACTCCTTTCACCGAAATTGTTGTAAGATTCCAAAAAAATAATCAAAATATCTTAGAACAAAATGTATACCTGAATATAATTTTATCGTTTTGTATCATTTTCAGGATTAAAATATACATTAAATCTATTACAGTAGTTATATTTGTTTTTCTTTGTTAAAGGTTTTATGTTACGTCATACATGAATAATTGTTTCATATTTGATATTGAGATACAAAGATTTTATGTTTCTACACTTTCCATACTCCTGCGCTCAATTGACTTAAAACTTGGTTTACGTTTTAATATATCGCATTTTAGTACTAAAGAGACCTAATTCAAAATTAGGCTTTATTGAATTAGTGTATCTAACAATCAAATGCAATCCTTTTTTTAATTCCACCTTTGACATCATGGTTACGAACTATTAAAAAAAATAGTGTTCTCTTCCAAGTTAGAGGTCTCTAAAACACTCACGTTTTGTAAGCTACGCTACACTTAATTGTAATAAATAGCAAAACAACTTTTTTGAATTAGGTCACTTTAATAATAAGCGTGCGATTTAAATTTAAATAAGACGCGTCCAATGGAAATCTACGTTTCATATTAAAATACAAAAATCTCATTCTATTAAAGACAAACAGTACAAAAGTTGATAGATCCAATGGCTTTATATCAAATCAAATCAAATCAAAATATTCTTTATTCAAGTAAACTTGTAAACAAGTGCTTTTGAATCGTCGACTTTACTGCTGGTTCGGAAAGCTGTTCCTGCCGAGAAGAGCCAGCAAGAAACTCGGCGGTTGCTCTTTTTAAAATATAAATCTTAGAACTAGTTACATTTATTTATTACTGTCTTGTACAGGGTAGAAGTGCACCTATATCCACACATCCTTATCATCTAAGTAATCTTCAACAGTATAGTAGGCTTTCTGTATCAGCCTCTTTTTAACAGTGTTTTTAAACTGCTGTAATGGCATGACCAAAATTGATTTCGGAATTTTATTATAGAATCTTATACCCAAACCCACAAACGATTTACGTACTTTTGCTAGGCGCAAAGCAGGAGTAAATAGATATAGAAACCTAATAGTATATAGAAACCTATTCCTTTAAAGCCATAAGAATTATTCCGGCATTGCGTCATCAAGCTTCAAAAGCTACGATCAAAATGTCCCGACTAGTAATCACAAGGCGAAACTCTTTGTAGATGCGCGCAAAGAGCGTTCCTCGAAAAAAAAAAAGATTAAAAAGCTTAGTCGGAACGGAACGCAACTTGAGATTCGAGTGTGAGTGCGTCATTATTCGGCGATGTTTGGATGTGTGCGCGAGGATTCGTCTGTGGTGTCAGTGTACGGGTGAAAGGATGCAATGTGTGCGTGGAACGCGATAGTATCTGGGTCTCGGTTGTCAAGGGCAACCGTACAACCACTGCAGCGAAAGCGTTGCGCTTTCAACTCTGCGCTGTAATTGTACGGTGTATTTTTAGCATCGGATGTTGTCGCTTTTTTGTCCTGGCGCATTCTGCCGCGATGCATGTTTAGATGACGTTCGGAAATCCTTGAATCTTGAAAACTGAACTTGAAGTTCACTCGTTTTCATGTTTTCGCTTTTGCGACGCCGTTCGAAATGTAGGCGTTAATGCATTGCTTATTGTTTTACGGGACTTTTACTAAAAGAATATATGACTCACACTTTGTTTTAATGTAAGAACTTTTGTGAAACAATCTAAAGTTAAATGCGTTTTACATTATCATGTTTTATAGAGCTAAGATAAGCAATATAACAGAACTAACTACTTTGCTATAATCCGCACGGGTTAAGTGAATGCATGCAAAGCCAATGTGTATGAAGCAGGCAAAATCTACGCACCTTATACATGCAGGACCAGCCACCACATGCACCCCAAGGCGCAATTCACCAGCAACAATGAACACAAATTCACATGGTGAATTGCGCCTTGGGGTGCATGTGGTGGCTGGTCCTGCATGTGTAAGGTGCGTAGATTTTGCCTGCTTCATACACATTGGCTTTGCATGCATTCACTTAACCCGTGCGGATTATAGCAAAGTAGTTAGTTCTGTTATATTGCTTGTAATATGGAATTCCGCAAAGTAACGCCTGCTTCTATAAAAGAGCTAAGATAATTCTCAGATGCTTTTGCAGGAATGCCCGGTGTTTATTTAAGGGTAAATGTTCAATCGATGTGCTGGAAGAGTGAGATAATGACGTAGGAATATTGATGGATTGTTAATCGAATAATCCAACGTTCCATTCCTCAATTCAATCGTGAAAAAAGTACAAACATTTTTTTAAATTTATAATATAAGTAGAGATTATACTTTTTTTTGTAATGGACTCAGTCCAATTGGAAGTTACTTTACATGATCGATATACGTACTTATCAACACTTATCAGCAAAATGATCACTGTAACGGAGATATCAGTTTCCGGTGCAGGTATTATGCGCGGGCGCCGGATGTCTTACTTTATAACAGCCGGTGGCGTAATAAAAAAAAATTGATCAAATAAGAATCTTTTTTTCCAGACAAGCTGGAGTTTCTGAAAGTATTTCGGTTAGGACTTGTAAATTAGCAGTGATGGTTGATCAAAGCACGGTGAAATCATAGCTTCGTGACAAAATAGCATATAGCATCTTCGTCGTAAAATACGACTAAGTTACGAGACTTTTTTTTAAACTTTTTAAGTTGACGTCAGGCATTCGGCCGGTCGTAAACTACGTAGCAAAATCATGTGTCAATATGTCACTAACATGTTGTGTACTTAGAGTGTGATAAGGGCAATAGGATTATGATTAAATTCATATAATTTGTGTAACAAAATATATAAAATTTGAACGGCTATATTACATATTGAATATGGAACAAATAAAAGGACGTGTATCTGTTATTAAAATATCGCTAAATCCTAAAAGATAATATTGCAGCCGATAAAATATCGGGCGTTCGCGAGCGCATATAAATAGCGAACACATGTCGCAGACCGTCACAAAACTGCCAGATTTATACCTAAAATAATACCGTCGGAGTTTAAAATTAAACACAAAACAAAAGAATGATTAAGCGACATTACAATGATAAAACGAATCGAGATATAGAGTTACCGAAACATCCCATTGAGCTCTCGAATCGGCTTGAATAGAGACGCAGATGTGGCGTTTTTTTCTACAATCTTTCCCACACTACAGCTTTTTCTTATGCCTTAATAACACCAAGATATATGGTAAATTTATCAAATGTCAAACATTCGAATGTGATCCTTATTGTGCAAGTAATAAAACTATTAAACAATATGTGAGTGTAAATCAAACCGCAAAGTTATTATGGTCGATATAGTTTTGTAAAGGTTTTTTGTGCACGTACATTCTCAAACATCGGATGCGACATAGGAAATTGAGTGTTTTTTGTACTTACACCTATGAAACTAAATTATTTGAAGGAAGTCACACATGTATTACTGTATGATTTAGTATTGTTTAGCTTGCTTTGCGTTAAAAATTTATATCGATCATCAGTTATAACTAACGTATGTTTTTCATATAATATAACATAATAGATATATAGATAATATAATAGGTAAAGTAGGAACCGACATAAGCTTGCGACTCCTGCTTTGCGCCTAGCAAAAGTACGTAAATCGTTTAAGGGTTTGGGTATAAGATTCTATAATAAAATTTATATTGTTTTAAGACAAAAGTAATAATAAAATTATTTTGCTATAATCCGCGATACAGTAAATAGAAAATATATATCGCAAAGCTTTGCGATTTTGTCGTGGAGTCTATCTCCTGATGATGCTTCGGTTGCGGGGCGAAACGATTGTTGAGTTTGTGATAGTGAAACTGTGTAGTGCTTGTGTATTGTGGTGGAAGTGGTGGAGGTTTGTGCATGTGTTTTTACGAATCCTGCACGTATCGGGTATGAAAATACTGATAGTCCACTATACATTAAACACTATATATATTTTCTATTTACTGTATCGCGGATTATAGCAAAATAATTTTATTATTACTTTTGTATTATGGATCTCCGCAAAGTAACGCCTAATTCTATAAATTGTTTTAAGATTTATATTGTAAAAAGAGCAACCGCCGAGTTTCTTGCTGGTTCTTCTCGGTAGGGACAGCTTTCTGAACCAGCAGTAAAGTTGACGATTCAAAAGCACTTTTTACAAGTTTACTTGAATAAATAATATTTTGAATTTGAATTTAATATGCTGCTAACTAAGTATGAAGTCCCATAATTATTATTCGTGTGTAAAGCTTCATGTCATAACAGGTATCAGCTATTTAAAGTTTGAGAATGCAAAAGGGGTAGCACCAGAGTTGACGAATAATAGATGAAGACATCTTATACCGACCCCGCTTATGGTGGGATAAGGGTGAGGGAATGATGAATTAATAAAGATCTAACACATTTAAATACAATATAAATGAGGTAGAAAAAAATTGAGACCAAAACTGGATTTTGAATATGTACTGGCGATCGAAGTCGGAAGCACACTAAGCTCTGTAGCAACGCGTGGTCGAACCGCTAGTCATATACACAAGAGCAAGAAAGGCGACTGTGCCTGTATTTAACATTGGCCAGGCTCCTTTTTTTGTACATTATTATTTTAGTGAATCCAATATTTTATCCTGTTACTTTGTTCAATAGGATACTCTGATTATGAATTCAAAGACTCAAGAAATAGTCGATTATATAGTTACGTCGCTAGGAAATGTGTAGTAATTTTAATAATTCCTATTGTTCCTATTTTTACGGCATACAGGATTATAATATCACAGGAAGCAAATTCGCTTTCTAGTCATGGACATTATCGGCACAACATCTAGAGATTTAACGCGAATAAGGGATAACGGCATTACAAATAAATTAATAAATAATTAATAATTGTTACATATACTCAGACTTACTTTCAATTATACTATACTAGCTTTGTCAGCGGCTTCGCCCGCGTGGAAGGAAACCTAAGTATCACAATTTTTTTCTAGAATTCAAATTTTAAACATAAAAGTAATTATTATGAATTAATCATAAGAGATAGAGACATGCTATCGTAGACTTTTTTGTAGTATTTTTATAGATCTACAATTCTCTGGTACATAACTCGTATCTACGCGTATCTCTGCTGGTTTACGCAGTACACGCGACTAAAGCTCCCAGCAAGCAAGTTTTTTAACAACTGCGCGATCTCTTCAACACAATTTACATAATACCGATATGTGCTATTTACCTAAACCATCCAGAAGTATTGCACAATCTTTTGGTGAAAACTGTACAAAGATCCGTTAAGTAGATTTTGAGAAAATCGATAACATACAGACAGACAGCTTTTTGGGACTTTGTTTTATAATAAGTATAGATGTCATAAATAATGTATCAAATAAATTTATCTCAACTAATCTATTTTAAGTTACTGTTACTAACTAAACTATCAATATATAATAATCTATAATATTAAGCGAGGGAGGGCACTGGCTTCTGTAATACAGTTAAATCTAGTTTATTGAAACCCTGGCTGTTTCAATATGTTATGTTAACGCTGTTAAATTTTTATATTATAACTAGATTATTATTATTTATTTGGACTGTCGTCTGGTATCCGGCTGAGTAGAATATACCACCCTCATTTCTTACGGAGGTGTCGTAAAAGGCGACTAAGGTAAGTTTACCCACCGTGTGGTTGACCCACCGGTTGAGTAGAATAGATACCCTCTTTCTTATCGAGAGACATCTTAACATGTTGTGCCGACCCCACTTAGAGTGGGATAAGGGCAGGAGGATGATAATATTATTATTTATTTAGAGAAAAGCCCATTCACAATTCATCGCTTAAGATCATGACGATTTAAAAAATATCATCATATTATGACAGTTGATTTCACGGTAGTGATTATTAATGTAAATTTGCAGTTTTATAAATGAACCATGAGTTGTATAACTTGTAATCTTTTTGTCAGGTGCCACGTGATTGTGTTAAACACGAAAACAATAGTATTTATTGAATGAATAGAAATAGAAATCACGATCTGTGATACAATGCGAACGAGCGTTCACCGGCGAGACTTCTAAATAAAATATCCTTCACTGCAAAACTTTGTCCGCACCGATGTTTGAACGAGCAAGTGACTATCGTCGTATAAACGAAGTTCCAGACATGGTGAACGTTGGCGAGCATCATTATTTGTATAAACAATATCGATAATCGCAATTACAATCTCATGACAAATGAAGTCTGAAGTAAGAGATAGAGAGAGCAGAACTCGATCTGTGAGTGTGGTTTAGACGAAGGCACTGAATCCCACATCCTTTTGAATTGTCCTAAGCTCCTACATCATCTATATGATATTCTCCCATTCAAAATCCCTCGTCCCATAAATGTTGAATGTTTGTTAATGTCTGTGTTTAGTCCCTATTGTAAATATTTGTGTAAATATATTAAATGTAACAAAATAAAATTGTGACGGGTTAAACAAAAAGATTCCACTTTTTGTAAAATATTAAAAATTTAAGTTTTATTCTCTAGTTCACCGTACAATCTCCTTTGTGTGTTCTCCACCTTACGTGACATTGGCGAAGTAATTTGTGCAAATAATGCACTCCTGAAAGCCATTGAATAAAAATTGAATTGAATTGAAGAGAGAGAAGAAGAAAGAGATCTCTATCTTACTTTCTCGGGACGAAATTAGTCAGATTTACAAATATTTAAACCCCAACACTTTAAATAGCTAGTTTAATAACAAAAAAAGATATGTTTCGGTAACTATTTCTTTACATATTTTTGTTGAGAACACCATTTAAACTATCAAGTTTCATATCAAATTCAAATTCAAAATATTTTTTATTCAAGTAAACTTATAAACAAGTGCTTTTGAGTCGTCAACTCTGCTGCTGGTTCGGGAAGCTGTTCCTACAGAGTAGAGCCAGCTCGGTGGTTGCTCTTTTCAAATAAAATTCTTATAAATAGTTATATTTGGACATTACTATCTTGTACAGGGTAAAGGAGTAGAGTATATTCACGCATTTTTATCATCTATATAATCCTCAATAGTATAGTAGGGTTTTGTATTAGCCTCCATTAACAGCGTTTTAAAACTGCTGTAGTGTCAAAATTTGCTACAGTTTGTTTGGAGGCTAATTCAATGTTGGGCGTTGAACTATATGTATATAATACTGCTTGCTTAGATGATGCGTCGTTTTGGTTTTTGCGTTCTACACTTAGCATTACATAGATTTTTTAACAAACGCCAATTATAGCGAAATAATTCTATCATTACTTTTAAGTCACCAATTTATTGTAGTTAAATTGAGACTTGTAAAGCAACAAAATAAATCATTTTATAATACGCGATAGCTTTCAAATATATATCACAGATTATTGTCACATATGTCATATCAAGTATAACATTTTACCAAAGTTACATCTACAAAACAATTTTATAAGGCATGTTTTAATATTTTATTATACTCGTTCTATGCAAACTAGACTTTATGAAATGCGAAAGTCCTTGGTTTGCTAAGGAGCAATAAGATGGGGATTATCCTTAAGAAAATATGAATCGACTTAATATATTACTTATAGGTATAATATTAATCGAGGCAAGAGGAGAAAAAGATTCCTTTAGGTATATAAAGATTTTTGTAGATATATAATTATATATCGATTTATTTATTATTATTCATTTGGGCAGGGCTTTCGTATAATAGTGAAATTTTAATTTATTTTAGTCATTATTCATTATTGAAATCATATTATTCTTATGTTATGATATTTTACCTTTTTTCGAATTGACAAAAGTGTACCAACTTCCTAATTATTTAAACCTAAGTTACCTAGTAAATATTTGTTTCACAATATTACTACATATATAGTATACTATATCAGACCGAACAATAATGATTCTTTATGTCCAAAGTAAGGATGAGCTCTCATCCAGAAGAACTCTCTCCTTACTTCTATTCTATCGAAACTGGGTAGATAACTTAGCACTTAAACACTTTCAGCAATCTTCATAGGTGATTAATTATGTAGAACCTATGTCAAGTCTTTGATTAAAGGTATTAAAAGGACAAAACTTCTTACATCCTGTACAAGTTTTGAACACCAAAGTATAAAGGTTAAGTTCTATCATGATGTCATAAAGCTTGCTATACAGTCATGTTAGCGAGTTTAAAAAAAAAAACGCTACGACCAAAAGAGAAAGAAAAAGAAAGAAGAACGAAGGAAAAAAAATACGTAGAAGGCACAATTAAATTAAGAATTTAGAACTATAGTTTTATTAGTAATTAGGCACATGAAAAGAAAAACAACGGAGCAGGGTCGTAGGTATATATATACTACACAGTATCCGAAAAGTCTTAAAAAGTTTTGCTGCTGAAGACTATGCTGATAAGAAAACTTGGATTTAAATTACGACCAGCTACGCACTAGATTATATTGTAATTTTTGATTCGTTATACAAATATATTTTATTGGATTAATTATTTTTGAAAAAAATTACCACCGAGTTTCTTGCCGGTTTTTCTCGGTAAGAGCACCCTCCGAATCAGCCGTAGGCTCGTTGTAATTTAACGATTCCAAAGTGCTTGTAAACGCCAATTCGAATAAAGAATTAGTTATTTGAATTTGAATCCTTAAAACCATAAAAACCGCAAGAAAATTTATTGGAAAAGTTTAGCAAAGTATGGGAAAGTTTTGCCTAGAGGCATTAAAGAATTCACGAATGTCATTGATCACTTTCCAGAAACATCAATCAGCTACAGTCAATCATACCAACAACAATCAGAAAGTAGAACAAGGAAATATAAAAAGGATGCTTGTTGCACAATCCAGCTCTTGTATCCAGTGGCGCGGGGCGGGGCGAAATTGGCCAATTTGTTTATTTGTTTTCATTGGCCGCGCTGAACTTGACTGCCATTATCGCATTCACGGGAGGAAGGCGTAATATTTATTAGATTAATCCGTGGGACCGTCCGGGATCTTCACGATGAACGTTACGATCGGGAACGACGATATGTTGGATCTATTGTCTTGTTTAATGAGAAAGAAATGCAAGCTAAACACGCTACATTGTTGGCATCTCCGTAAAATTCAAATCGAAAAATCGTGATTCATATAAGCATTTTTAAGTACTTTTAAATCATCAATGATCAATACGATTCATGAAGCTACTAAAATACACTGAATTATGTATTGTATAGCAATTTAAAAACACTATTCAAAAAAGTCTAATACAGAAAGCCTACTATACTATTGAGAATTACTTAGACGATAAGAATGAATGGACAGAGCTACTCTTCGACCTTGTACAAGACAATAATGTCTAAATGTAACTAGTAATAAGAATTATTCTTTGGAAAGAGCAAATATCGAGTTTTTTTTCTCATCTCAGTAGCAATATTTATTTATTTATTTATTTATTTAATAGCTTTCAGAACAAGCAGTAGAGTTGACGTTTCAAAAGCAATTGTTTACAAGTTTACTTGAATAAAGAATATTATAAATTTGAATCTATTACATGTTTTTGTCCTGTTCCTGAAGAAAAAATGGTTTTCTTTTTTCTATTAGCCCGCTATTTAAGCTTTCATCAGACCAAGTTTTAAATTCAAATTGAAATTATTCTGTATTCGAGTATACTTGTAAACAAGTGCTTTTGGATCGTCAACTCTACTGTTGGTTCGGTAAGCTATTCCTATCGAGAAGAGCTAGCAAGAAACTTGGCGTATAATTCTTATTACATACTAGTACATTTAGTGACTATTATCTGGTACAGTCGAAGAGTAGCTATATCCACGTACCCTTATAATCCATTCTCATCATATCAGGCATTCTGTATTAGACTCTTTCTAATCAATATTGCTTCTTCGAATTTCCGCGAATCACATGCAATTTATATGAAAGAGCTTTAACCATTTAAATCATTTATGCTAAATTAAACAGGTACACTTTCACATTTATAATATTTTATGCCCTTCCATTCCATTCCTTCCATATAGAATTCCATAGCGACAAATAATATGTACATAATCTTATATATTAAATTCTCGGATCACAATGTTCACCACATTCCTTCGAAACGGCTCGACCGATTTTTATGAAATTTTATAATCATATTCAGTAGGTTAGCGATTCGGCTATTATCTATTTTTCATATTCTTTAAGTGACCTGCGTCGCGACTCAGCAGTGTAAGCGACTCATTTGTTGGTCTCGCTATTTGCTTCTATAATAAAAATCCTCAATCCATTTTAGACCAGTCTACAAAAAGATTCCAATTAAGTGTAAAAAATATGCTTATACGTACAGCAAATTGAAGATTATTTGGATGATAAGAATGCCTGGATTTAAAAGTCCTTTCAGCTTCATACAAGACAGCGGTTTAATAATGTATAATTGAAAATATTTAAAAGATTGACCGCCGAGTTTCTTGATGATTCTTCTCGGTAAGAGCAACATTCCGAACCAGTTGTAGCTTCATTGATGCTTTAAGATTCAAAAGTTTCTGAAATGGCAAAACAACGTTTGCCCGGTCAACTAGTATTTGAATAAAATGTCAAATTTGTTTAGCGTCCTAAAAATGTGCAAGACGTGTGACATTGTCACGTATCGATACGCATAATTTCGTTTAACTTAAGGGAGAAACCGTCAGTTTTCAAGAGAGTTATGATAAAAAACTCTTCTCTTTATATTTTTACAATTAACAGCTAACCGTAACAATTATAATTAGATTAGCAATCTTACCGCGTCTGTATGCTATTCTATCTGACTGTTTGTGATAAATTCTAAAACTATTTGGCCGCATTTCGTACAGTTTCTACAAATTGACAAAGTAATTTATGAGGTTTATCTGTATAACATGTATAAAATTGATAAAAATTAATATTGTTAAAAAATTCAAGTCTCTGAGCAGCTTTCAAAAAATGCTACCTTTAAGATAAAAAAATCAATTTATTGATAGATATTCCTCTTCTATAATAACCGCAATATCTTTTCATATAGCATTGTTTATCTTTATATCTTTCTTTTAAGAATAGCTTTTTTAACAAATGCTAGACCAGTCTACAGAGAGATTTAAATTAAGTGTAAGAGATATGCTGAAATTGAAGATACGTATTGAAAAATTTAAGATTATTTGGATGATAAAAATGAAAATCCTTTCAGCATACAAGACTGGAGTTTAATTATGTAACATTGAAAATGTTTAAAGAATTGACCGCCGAGTTTCTTGCTGGTTCTTCTCAGTAAGAACATTCCTAATCAGTGGTAGCTTCATTAATCATATTGATCCTTGACGATTCAAAAGTGCTCGAAAGGGCTTACTTGAATAAAAAATATTTTGATTTGATTTTGATTTTTGATTGATTGGTTAACTGGTATTTTATAGTTTATAGTGTAATTTTTATAATACCCTAAGCATTGCATCCTTAACTTAATTATCCTTTACATTGTAACATTAAAATTACCATTCGCGAATATAAGTCAAAGCGTAGCTTTTACCCCCGGAATGATATTTGAATTCAAATTCAAATTATTCTTTATTCAAGTAAACTTGTAAACAAGTGCTTTTGAATCGTCAACATCAACTGCTGGTTCGGAAAGCTGTCCCTACCGAGAAGAACCAGCAAGAAATTCGACGGTTGCTCTTTTCAAAGAATTATTCCTTGGTATTACTTATTACCTGGTTTATCGTTGATTATTTCAAAATATTTGCATGTCTTTACTAATGTTTCTATTAAACACTACATAATTATGTTTATTTTTATTCTATTCGAGCTCAATTTATAGAACACTCGAGTATTCAAGAAATGCAGGCTTCTATTTTGTTTTTAAAACAATAATTTACTACTCATATCCAAATCTTATTACAAACTTGTGCATGGGACATGAAACTTAACGCATAATGCAAAAAGTTTATCCTTATAAGATAAAAGACAAGAAAATTCTTCGTTTAAGCATCTTACAATATTTTCCCATCTACAAAAATACTTTTCCAACTTTATTGCGTTGCGTTTATACTGCCTTAACTATAAGTAAGGTAAGGGCCTGTTACTATCTCACTATTGGGCATAGATTTCTTGTCTCCGTTTTTGGAGAGAAGGGGTTAGGCCTACCACGCTGTTCCAATGCGGATTGGTTGGTTATACATGCACCCAGAATTCTTTAGAGACATGCAGGTTTCGTCACAATTTTTTCCTTCACCGAGAAGCGTGTGATAAATTTTTGTCAGAAAAACCAAGGGTGTCCCGAGGTTTAAACCCATAACTCTCACGTTCTCACCACTGGGCTATCATAAATAAATAGATGAATTAGTATTCATAAAGAAAAACGTCTTTGTCTCAAAGCATAAATTTATAATTAGTTGGTAAAGTAAAAGATTGTCACAATTAGAATGTTACGTTGCTTGAGTAAAAGTAAGTAAACAGAAACTATGATATTTCGAATTAACCGGTACAAAATTAATGAAAATATTATTTTTGCTATAATCCGCGATAAAAGAAAATACGAGTATATGTTATGTAAATTGTAGTCTACATACATACATGCAGAATTCGTAAAAATTCATGCATGAATTCTGTATTCATCAGGTTAAATATATTACATTTTCTCTAAACGCGGATTATAGCAAAATAATGTCTTCTTTTGCATCATAGACCTCCGCAAAGTAACGCCTAATTCAATAAATTGTTTATTTTATGGAAGCACAGATATATTAATTGTTCTTCTACACTGTAGTGAGAGACTACCAAAGCACATTTAACGCCGACATTGACGCATACGAATAAGAATCTCTCTTATGAGAATAATCTAGTAGAAATCTGTTCGATTCAAAGCGTGTTTTTAACATCATAATGGATTTTGTGCGGATAGTGTATTATAGTGTCGATAGTTATTTTATCACAGCGTTTAAAAACTCAGAAACACATTTCTTATCTATCCTTCATGCATATAAGCTGAAGAACATGCGCTCTACATTACTATAGCAGCTTATACGAAATTAAAATGAACTTTTAAAAAAAGATAATCGTTTGTTGTTAACATAACGATTGAGTTTCAATAACTAATATATTCTACATGTATACGAGATCTAATAGTCTTAGCGTATGTATATGTTCTCTATGGTTTTATAATTACGGACTAAATTACGGGAATCATGCGCAATAACAATGTCACGCCGATGCGTCATCGCATCAATTCGTTACCCGACATAACCCGTGTTCCCGTACTGGCAGACACTGTGTCATCAAAACTTTTGATTAAATTATTTCGTTAACTTAAAATACAAAATACTTAAAGCCAGACGAAGTTCCAAAGTAAACATAAACGCACAGTATGGTATTACGTGCGCAATTTCGAATTAAAACTTTTTATAGTCTTTCAAAACACTGTGTCTACAGTAGCAGGAAAACGGGGATCGATTCGCGAAAGCTGCACAACGAAAGCTCCGGCGGAAGCACGCGAGCCGGCGAAGCTCGCTTCACGCTCGACTGCCGTCGTTGTATCTAATTCACAACAAAAAAAAACAAGAAGCTTCCACAACTTTATAAACTACACTTCCACTCGCACAAACTTTACTCGCGGTACCTTCTCCGGTCGCTTGATCCATCCGCCTCCTTTTTTTCTCCGTCTCGCTGCTCGGAAACACAGAGCGGCCCGAAGGACGCGCGCGAAAAATAAACAAAAAGGGAATGCGTTCGCGATCGCGTTAGTTGTGCGCGTGGTGGGGACGCGAGGTAGCGCGCGTGCACTCGCGACGGGGGTCGGCGGCGGACTGGCGCGCGGCCGGCGACGCAGCTGCCGCGGCGGCCAATGGCGGCCGGTCACGTGACCCGGCCCCGCTTGTTTACAAATAATAATAATAGGGCCGGGCCGCTGGCGCCTCTACAGCGGGCCGGGCGGGCTACGCGCTCGCTACGAAGCGTACGAGCTACGCACAGCTGTCGCTGCATTTGGCGGGATTCGATTCGGCCCGCTTGCCACTTCGATCTGTTTACGAGCTTTCGCGTTACTATCGATCGGAGCTCTCGTGCGTTGCGTTGCGTTCGTATTCACGTAGCGAGATATCCACGCGCTTCTTACAAATTCGGTTTTCTCGGCTCATTTCTATTAGGTCCTTACATATGAAATTGGCGTTTTCTATGGGAGGAACATAAAGTCGTTTGTTTTTTAATGAAATATATTTACTTAATCAAAGTATGTACCATTGCTATGTATGCACTTTTGCCATCTCATAGGTAGTTCATTGATCCCCTTACTAAAAAAACCATTCGGGCGAGAATCAATAAAATCTTTGAAGGCGGTTTGGACTGCCCCATCGGAGTTGAATTTTTTTCCTTGCAAGTAGTTATCCAAATTGCGAAAAAAATGGTAATCTGTTGGAGCAAGGTCCGGAGAGTACGGTGGATGTCTAAGACATTCTAATTGAAGCTCCACTGATTTGGTAGCCGTCTGTTGTGCAGTGTGTGGTCTAGCGTTGTCCTGAAGCAGCAGTGGCCTAGAGCGATTGACCAGCCTCGGTTGTTTAGCAGCTAGCTTTTCCATCATGGTTTGCAGTTGCTGACAATAGATATCTGCCGTAATCGTCTGGCCAGATTTAAGAAAGCTGTAGTGAACGACACCGGCACTAGTCCACCAAACACTTACAAGCAACTTTTTTTTAGTCAATTTTCGCTTAGGGCAGGATTTGGCTGGTTCGCCAGGGTTCAGCCATTGCGATGAGCGCTTCCGATTATCGTAGAGGATCCACTTTTCATCACAGGTAATGATTCGATTTAAAATTCCTTCATTATTGTGCCGGTTGAGTAACGGAACGCAGCAGTCGACGCGCGTTTGTCGCTTTGCTTCACTCAATTCATGAGGTACCCACCTTTCAAGCTTTTTCACCTTCCCAATTTGCTTCAAGTGGATTAGAATAGTTTTATCACTAACACCGGAGCCTGCAGCTAACTCGGACGTGGTTTGCGATGGATCCGCTTCCACAATAGCCTTCAATTCTTCATTATCAACTTTGGTCTCCGGCCGTCCACGAGGCTCGTTCTGCAGGTCGAAATTTCCAGAACGAAAACGTTGGAACCAAAAACGCACTGTGTTTTCTTTTGCGACACCGTCACCATACACATCATTAATCCTTCGAGCCGTTTCTGCAGCACCGGTGCCACGGTGGAACTCATACTCGTAAATAACGCGATATTTCATGTTTTCCATTTTGTAAACAGAGTGACACAAAGAAAAAAACAAAAGAAGAAAACACAAATGAATTAGGGGGTTTGAAACACAAATGCATGAGTAAATAGCTGTATGAATTTGAATTTGGAATTCCTAACCATAAAGGTAATATTTGAGATCAAAGTGGCCAGTACGACAAAACGCCAATTTCATATGTAAGGACCCAATATTTTGCCATTTTTGTTGAGGGTACGTGTCCCCATGTCGCGACAGGTTGGTGTTCCGATTGTTTAGCGACGTAAGGTGCGACGAGGGCTTGAACCCCAGTGCATACGTTCACCTATATCGGCTGGCCCCCTCGCGATCAGCCGAGGTGCCCCGTGGAATGAACTGTTAGACACTTGATAGACTCACGTGGAGCTGGTCCCCTTCACCCAGTTAATACCCTCCTCATTATCTTGTTTATCGCACACCTTCGTAAATTGCTCGTATACGGGACAATAACTTGTTGATTTAACTTCATGAATCAAGTTCAAGTTAACTCCTGTCTGCTATATTCCAATCATATTTTAGCTGCAGGTGTTTTAGCGTTACTTATTCAAATTTTGAAAACTTCCATTGTTATGTTACAGCGTTCACGAAACATAATATCCCAGGATTACTTGAAAAAGAAATCCAAAATGGATTTGTATCAATGTTATCTTATAAATTATAGTATTCCCGATTTATTATACTAGTGTCAACTCACAGCTCACTTTCTTACTTTACTTACAGGATTTCGCAGTGCCGATGGATGTAGTGATTCCAGTACTACCAGCAACCATAGCAGAGTAGCTTGCAATAGCAAGACAGAAACCATAGCTTGACGGCATACGAACCAGCAATTGCCAGTTTATAAGAATAACAAATCAACGGTAGCCAGCTAGCTAGAATAGGTGTGAGATTTAAAAATATTCCTAAGGTATCCTAAAATACAAGAACTTGCGACTTTTCAACTTCTCGGTACTTTTAGGAATGTATATATGATGTTATGTAGTATATTAGCAGTTTTAATAAGTATGGCCTACTATTACAGTCCACTTTCTACTTTCAATAGAATTTATGACAGTGGCCGAAATCGCGATGTCACAGCTGCTTTATTGACAACTGGCTGTACCTACCTGCTACTACGTTCGTGTCAATTTAAGTATTTAAATACCCTCAGTATATGTTGTAGTATATGTTTTTTATTTTTATCTAAGAAAAAACTCAGACTTTTTATGTTATCCTATATGTTGGATCGGTTATTGCGTTTGCGGTTTAGTCGTAAAAGCGTAACAAACAGACAGACTTTTAATTTGACGTTTAATCTGTTTTAATTTAAAAATTATTTCTTTTTGCTTTATTCTATTACTACTGTTTTTACTATTTTATTTGCTATAATCCGTGATTAAGTAAATAGAAAATATAATGCTAAATGTGGAGTTGAATATCAGTTTTCATATTTGATACATGCAGGATTCATAAAAATACAAGCAAAAACCTGCACCACTACCCATGTTCACTATCACATACTCAACAATTGTTTCAACCGAATCATCATCAGGAGATAGACTCTACGGAGAAATCGAAAAGCGATCCTGCATGTATCAGATATAAAAACGGATAGTCCACTATACATTTGGCATCATATATATTTTCTATTTATATATTTAGTAGAATAAATTAAAAAAAAGTATATATCAGTTTTATAGAATTAGGCGTTACTTTGCGGGGATCCATAATACAAAAGTAATAATAAAATTATTTTGCTATAATCCGCGATACAGTAAGCATTTATTCTAGTTCAAGCTTGTTGCATGTGTTCAAAGGTAAAATAAAGAGTGGGGATGAACCAAGTACTATATAACAATGCTTCTTTGGATAATGCTTCGCTTTGCGATTTTGTCGTGGAGTCTATCTCCTGATGATGCTTCGGTTGCGGAGCGAAACGATTGTTGAGTTTGTAATAGTGAACGTGTGTAGTGCTTGTCTAGTGTGGTGGCAGTGGTGGGGGTTTGTGCATGTGTTTTTAAGAATCCTGCCTGTATCGGGTATGAGAAAACGGATAGTCCACTATACATTTAGCACTATATATATTTTCTATTTACTGTATCGCGGATTATAGCAAAATTATTTTATTATTACTTTTGTATATATTAGTTTCTTTATCTGGTCGCTATATTTTTAGTATAAAATATGAAATTAATTTTTAAAAATTATAAATGTAATTTTTTAAGATTCATAATACAAAACCGACTATATAATAAAATGATTTTTACAGACAAATGAAAGGGCTTTTGAAAACTATCATCGGCTGCTGATAGCTCTTTTCATCGACAGTAACATTTTACGTGAGCTATAAGTCCATTAGATAAATATACTGAGCTGTGATAGCACAGAGGTGAGACCGTGCGACTCTTTCGAGGGGAACACGAGTTCCAACCCGGGCAGGCACCAATGAGTTTTTCTATTAAAACTCACGTGTCTAATTGATAATTACAATTTATCACACGCTTTTCGGGGAAGGAAAACATCGTGAGGAAACCTGCGAGCGAATTCTAGTGAAATGTGTAACCTACCAATCCGCATTGGAGCAGCGTGGTAGGTCTTAGCTCCAACCCTTCTCTCAAGAAACGGAGAGAGGAGGCCTATTCCCAGCAGTGGGATTGTAACATGCCGCTACTTTTAGCTAAATATACAGTTTTCCAAACAATAACCAACATTTTAACAATCATCCTCTTGCCCTTATCCCACTCTAAGTGGGGTCGGCACAACATATTACAAACATGTTGTCACATGATTTGGCTACGTAGTTTACGACCGGCCGCCTGCCTGAAGTGAACTTACCTTTTACGATACCTCGGTAAGAATGAGGGTGGTCTATTCTACTCAGCCGGATACCACACGGCGGGTCGACTTACCTTAGTCGCCTTTTACGATACCTCAGTAAGAAATGAGGGTTGTCTATTTTACTCAGCCGGATACCACACGGCATACCCAACATTTTTATATTCTCGTATCATATTTTTGTATCACAAATATACTCCAATCGAGACTTTTGGAATCACCCGTTATTCTAATATTTAGCCCACATTCTTTACAAACAGTTATATAGCTAAATATGTATATTTATCAACGACTAACTTAATCTCATAAGCACCAACAATAAAGAAGGGCGGACTTATAACAAAAGAAATAACACGATCCAATATGTATCTTATTGTCTTAATCGTTTAGTCTAAATTCAAGTGAAAGCAACTTTGTATAGTGTAAGCTCATAATAAGTTGCGCGATCGATACGCGCAGTACTTTCGAACTTTATAGTCGGCTTCGTTCGGCGATTATTTAGTTTTGAATTGTATGTTCACTTACCAGATGTTGTAATTTATAGAAGTAGGCGTTACTTTACGGAATTCTATACGAATTAATAATTTATTTTGTTATAATCCGCGTTTGTTAAGTTAATTTATGTAATACTAAATTTAGGAAGCGAAATCCATTCTGATACTTTATACATGCAGCATTAATAACCGTACGTATCATAAAATATCACTGCCGTGTGGTATCCAGCTTATTAGAATAGACCACCCTCACTAATTTTCTTACCGAGGTGTCGTAAATGGCGACTAAGGTGAGACGACCCGCCGTGTGGTATCGGGCTGAGTAGAATAGACCACCTTCATTTCTTATCGAGGTGTCGTAAAAGTCGACTAAGGTAAGTTGACCCACCGTGTGGTATCCGGTTGAGTAGAATAGACCACCCTCTTTCTTACCGAGGGGTCGTAAAATACGACTAACGTAAGTAGACGTCAGGCAGGCGGCCAGTCGTAAAATACGTAGCTAAATCATGTGACAACATGTTTGAACATGTTGTGCCGAGCCCACTTAGAGTGGGATAAGGGCAGGAAAATGACGATGTATCATAAAACATCACTACCATTAATACACTACACAAGCACTACACACATCATTTTTATTTTACTAGCTGTGCCAGCGGCTTCGCCCACATGGAAATCAATTTTTTTCTAGAAATCAAATTTTAAACATAAAAGTAGTTATTGTGAGTTAACCGTGAGAGCTAGAGACATGCTCTCGCGGTTTTTATTGTAGTATTGTATAGATCTACATCTAATACTATTCTTTAGCTTATCTCTGCTAGTTTACGCAGCGCACGCGACTAAAGCTCCCAGCAGAAAAGTTTTTTAACAACTGCGCGATATCTTTAACACAATTTATATAATATCGATATGTACTATATACCTACACCATCCGGAAGTATTGCACTATCTTTTGGTGAAAACAAGGCAGCTTTTTGGGACTTTGTTTTATAATAAGTATAAATCTATATCCGTATGTATAAAACAGAGTCCCTATAAAATGTATGCCTGTGTGATCGATTTTCTCAATAACTACCAAACGGATTTCTTTACGGCTTTTACTAAAAGTTAGTGCAATTCTAAAGGAATGTTAAAGTTAACAGTACATTCTCCGTGACAGTTTACCCTTTGACCGACAAGAAACGGGGAGGGAGGCTGTACGATTTTTGAACTTTATTTTATCATTTTATTTACTATATAAATATATGGGACACTTACACACACGCTCGTCCCTCCCCAAAGTAAGTAACTTAATACTTGTGTTATGGGTGACTGACAACTGGTAAATATACTGCATACATACTTTTAAATACATACTTAATTACAAATATACGCCCAGACTCGCAAAACCAATAAATTGTTTATAGATAATGTTGGCCCTCAGCGGGAATCGAACCTGCGACCCGTGAAGCTGAAGGCAGGAATAATAATTATAATATATGTGTATACCATTTACTTTGTTATTAAATTCCTAATTAAAAAAAAATCATTTTATAATAATAATTAAAATTTATAGTTGGTGACGAAAACATTTTGATTTTCTAAATTCAATTTGTGCGCATGGTACTCACTAGACCATCACTTGAGGGGTTAAACCGATTTTGACGAAACTTTCACTGAAAGATAGATCAACATATAGGCTACTTATTATTATTTTATTCTAGAATTCTTGCGTAGTCGAGATTTACGCGAGAAAACTGTTTGTTATACTGCTTTACACGCGGACGAAGTCGTCGGTATAGCTAGTTAACATATATTTACCTAAAGTAAAGTAAAGTAAATCATTGTATTAATTATTTAGTAAATTCTATTGTAATATAATACTTCATGATTTATTATTTTACTTAGTAATTTATCTTTCAATACACATCAGCCATTGTTTTCGTTTACGTCAAACGTCTAGTGAAGCCTATTCATATCACGGAGCTTAATGTAAGTATAATAAACAAAACATTTTGGAAAATCAGACATATTATATATTCTTAGGAATTTGTCTGACACTAAGAAATGTGATGGCGCAATCACCGAATAATATATTACTTGGTAAAAACTAAGAAAGCTGTGATAGCCGAACGGTGATACCGTATGCCTCTTTCGAAGAGGTCACGGATTCAAACCTCGGGTACCATTGAGTTTTTCTGTTAAAACTTGTGTGTCAAATCATTTGTAATTTATCATACGCTTTTCGGTTATTTCGGAAGGTTAAGGTCAATAGCACTTCATGGTTTTAGATAAATTGTGTTTCAAAGGTCGCACAGTTGTTAAAAAAACTTGCCTGCTGGAAGCTTTAGTCGCGTGCGTCGCGTAAAACTACTACACATACCTACAATTAAGTAATATACAAAAAAATCCTCGATAACGATCTCTTATGGTTTACTCCCAATAACCACTTTTATGTTCAAAATTTCAATAAGGAAAAAAAATTGTGATACATTTCCACGCGGACCCATGGCACAGCTAGTCTATGCACCTATATATTATTGTTTGATCTTTTTACGACATTCATTGATTCTTTGACGAAACCGTAGTTTTTTTTTCGAAATGTCTGTATGGTGTTAGCCCTAATGGCTTTTACAGCGTCACCGGGCGGGACAGGCGAACGCAGAAGCATCGCCGAGGTTGCGAAATGCAGAGAGTAAAGCGCAGAAGCTCTACTAGCGTCGGGGAACGTCGTCCTAAGGGTGCCTCCTGTGAGACCGGACCACGGCTTAGGGCGATGCGTAGTGGAGGGTTGATGGTATAACTTAATAGAGTTTATACAATCAATTTGTACGTTAACGTTTTGAGTAGCTTTAAAAACTTTTAGATTAGATAAAAATATATTACGTAAATATCTACACATTGTAGACGTTTGTAACATTGTCAATAGCAAATTAAAACTTAAAATAGGTAAAATAAACATGCTAACTCCAAATTTAGGTATACACATATAAATTACATGTCTAAGTCTTTAAAACACTGCTATTAACGCTCGTAAATTGGTATTGCAAATGATATATAAATACTACATTTTCAATTTTAATAGAAACTCCGACAACGAGTGAGTCAACTTAAATGTAGAGAAAGGGAATATAATTTTTGCCATTGCCTTTGTGCAGTCCCAAACTAATAACATGACATTAAGATTGTTCAGCGAATATATTATAGAGCAAGTTTACATTCCGAATAAAAGGTATGTGTTATGTGTTAAGTTATTAAAATATCCCAATAACGCAAAAGTAATAATAAAATTATTTTGTTATATTCATCATTCTCCAGCCCTAATCCCACTCTAAGTGGGGTCGGCACAACATGTTACAAACATGTTGTCACATGATTTGGCTACGTATTTTACGACCGGCCACCTGCCAGACGTCAACTTACCTAAGTCGCCTCTTACGACACCTCGGTAAGAAATGAGGTTGGTCTATTCTATGCAGCCGGATACCACACGGCACATACCTTAGTCGCCTCTTACTACACCTCGGTAAGATAGGAGGGTGGTCTATTCTATTCTGCCGGATACCTAACGGCGTTATTTTGTTATAATATATATTTAAATTTATATTTGATCCAGTCTATCTCCTGATGATGCTTCGAATGCGGGGCGAAACGATTGTAGAGTTTGTGATAGTGAACGTGTGAAGTGCTTGTGTATTGTGGTGGCGGTGGTGGAGGTTCGTGCATGCGTTTTTAACGAATGCTGTATGTTCCAGGTATGAAAACGAATAGTCCACTCCACATTTAGCATTATATATATTTCCTATTTACTTTATCGCGGATTATAGGAAAATATTTTTATTATTACTTTTGTATTATGGATCTCCGCAAAGTAACGCCTAATTCTATAAATTATTCCAATAACGATTTCCTACAAGAATTTCTAAGTAACATATTACATTATATTCTATGGTTGCAGGGCCACTAATGAGTTGTTCTGTTAAAACTTATGAGTTTAATTGATAGTTGCAATTTATCGCAAGCATTTCGGTGAAGGAAAACATCATACATGTAACCTTCGACCTGAAGCAAAGTGGTAGGTCTTAGCTCCAATCCTTCTCTCCAAAAACGGAGAGAGGAGGCCTATGTCCAGCAGTGAGTTAGTAACAGGCCGTTACTTTTACTTTACCATGGTTACATAGTAATACGAGAGTTATGAGCAAATAAATATTATTATGGGACCAAAAATCCAACCATATTGCTAATTCGAAAGGCAACATAGAGGTTGTGAGGCAATATAGACTTCTTTTTATCCTAGAATTTTAGAGAAGATAGATCTTCTACTGGATGTCTTAAAAGAATGTACTTTTAACGCCCTCAAGAATTGCACAATCATTAAGTATAGTACGTGGCAATAAATAATGCACATCGAGGCTTAGAGAGAGAAATCGGTTAGATTCTGCTTCATAGAGCATTGTCTCTGTCACACAGACTGACGAACCCGTGTGAAACGTATACATACTGAGTGACAGTGAAAGCGGTCTACGAAACCGATCTGGCCGGCTGTTTCGTTCTAAACATCGATGTGCATTATTTAATGCCGAGTACTATAAAAATAAGCTGTGATAGCCTAGCGGTGAGACCGTGCGACTCTCTAGAGACGACATAGGTTCAAACCCGGGCAGGCATCAATGAGTTTTTCTATTAAAACTTATGTGTCTAATTGATAATTGCAAATTATCACACGCTTTTCGGTGAAGGAAAACATCGTGAGGAAACCTGCATATCTCTAGAGAATTCTAGGGATATGTGTAACCTACCAATCCGCATTGGAGCAGCGTGGTAGGTCTTAGCTCCAATCCTTCTCTTTAAAAATGGAGAGAGGAGGCCTTCGCCCAGCAGTGGGCATAGTAACAGGCCGTTACTACTATAAAAATCTTAATAATCCGTTTAGTAGATTTTGAGAAAATCGATTACATACAGACAGCAGATTTTAGGGACTTTGTTTTATAATATGTATGTCCAGACACCATGGCCCCCATACACTAAACATATCGCACGAGAAATGTAATTTTGCAAATGTATAGTCATCCAACGCCGCTCCCCATCGACCAATAATGATTCATCAAATTTTCACTGCAGTCTCATAACACCATTATTGTTTCCCATAATTTATCATAAACATCTGCGAGTTGATATTTAAAATGGGTATACCAGACTCTGGTAAATAAATTTAATTAGAAATTGCAAAACTCATCCTCCTGCCCTTATCCCACTGTAAGTGGGGTCGGCACAACATGTTAACATGTTGTCACATGATTTGGCTACGTATTTTAAGACCGGCCGCCTGCCTGACGTCAACCTACCTTAGTCGTACTTTACGACACCTCGGTAAGAGAGTGATCTATTTTACTCTACCGGATACCACACGGTGGGTCAACTTACCTTAGTCGACTTTTACGACACCTCGGTCAGGAATGAGGATAGTCTATTCTACTCATCCGGATACCACAGGGCGGGTCGACTTACCTTAGTCGCCTTCTACGACACCTCGGTAAGAAATGAGGGTGGTATATTCTACTCAACCGGATACCGCACGGTGGGTCAACTTACCTTAGTCGCTTTTTATGGCACCTCGGTAAGAAAGATGGCGATCTATTCTACTCAGTTGGATACCACAATGCGGGTCGACTTACCTTACTCGCCTTTCACGACACCTCGGTAAGAAATGAGGGTGGTCTATTCTACTCAGCCGGATACCACACAAAGCCTAATATAATAAAATAATTTTTTTTCTTCAGGAATGGGACAAATACATATGATATGTATGATCCAGGGTATTTTATCAGTAGCAGTAGAGTTGACGATTCACAATCACGGTTTTACAAATTGACTTGAATAAATAATATTTTGGATTTACGGGTACTACACTCTACATTTAGCATTACATAAAATAATTTCTTTAATTTGTTTTTTTTCATTTATAATAAATATTCTATCTACAGCCATCATCCTTCTATAGGATACGGTTATTTTTCGTCCAAACCTCAATGCATAACGACCAAAATTTTTCAACAGTGACACATGTATTACGTGGCATAAAAATAATTAAAAAAAATCTACGTTATAACTCTAAAAGTCATTTGAATAGAGCTAAAAAAATAAGAATCTTAATCACAACAGAAAACTTCCATTGAGATGTTACATAACATCAAATCATTCCTCTGTCGACTAAGTTACATAAATACGCAAAATTTCTCGCTTATCCGAAAGTTATAAATAAAACTCGATTACCGGAAATAAAATCAAAGTTTAAAAATAGAATCCCTATTTTTATAACAAAACGAAATGATGTAATAAAAAAATAAGAAAAGTGAAAATTTTAGAACAAAAAAGTCCTATAACAAGTCATCGGCTTACCTTAATTGGCACCGAATTATTGCATCGTCGAAATTACGTAAGCAGGCAAACTTCTGTTTGATTGAAAGTTAGAAATAACATTACGAAGTACAGAAATATGGTTAAAGTTGGAAAATTGAATCTATTTCTGTTACATTATGAAAAGTTTTGATCAAGTTGGATAAGGCGTTCTTAAATATTACATGTAAAAATTTTTGTTTGATTTTTTAATCAATGAAATGTTATTTTCACAAGTAAGAAAGAAGCTATTAAAAAGACAATTATTCATAAAGCTTATCATACTGTTATAGACTGTGTTGATGATAAGAAAGCTTGGATTTAAATTGCAACCTGCATAGATTATATTGTAATTTTTATTTGTTAAATAATTATATATTATTTAAATAATTCTTTTTTAATAGAGTGACCGTCGAGTTTCTTGTTGGTTCCTCTCGGTGAGGCCACTATTCCGAACCAGTCGTAGCCTCATTGTAATTTAAAGATTCAAAAGTGCTAGTAAATTTGAATTTAGGCCAAAGGTTTATACAATGTCATCGAGCGCGATGGGCTAGTGCAGTAGTATCGTTGAGAATGAAAAATAAACGGTATACTGTCGCGAAACATATATTTTTATAGGTTTTCGTTTCGATGATCTTGTTTTCGATGATGATGTATGTCCTTTATATGATTCCTTAAAAGTTTATTTGAATAACATATTAATTTTTCAATTTATTTGTAATAATTTTTATAATTACAATATATTTAACATATCTTTGTAAAGTAAACTGTAAGTAATATCCAACTGCTGGGAATAGGCCGCCTCTCTCCGTTTTTTGGAGAAGGATTGGTGCTAAGACCTACCACGCTGCTCCATTGCGGATTGGTAGGTTACACATATCCCTAGAATTCATAGAGATATGCAGGTTTCCTCATGCTGTTTTCCTTCACGCGAAAAGCGTGTGATAAATTGCAAATAACAATTTGACAAATAACTTTTAATAGAAAATTCATTGGTGCCTGCCCGGGTTTGAACCCATGTTCGTCTCTAGAGTGGCACGGTCTCACCACTAGGCTATCACAGCTTATATATCTTTGTATTTAATGAAAATATCACTAATAACTTAAGTAAACATACGAAACAACGGACAAAAAGAAAAATAACCGTGTCTACACCATAGATGTTACTGCCTGAAATGTTACTGATGAAATTGCGTTCAATACGATACGAAGAACAGAACCGAAATATTATATTTTCTATAAATCAATTTTTTTATTGTCCTTTATGGTATTTTATTTGATGAATAATAAAATATAGCAAAATTCATAACGGAATTTTATTATAGAATATTATACCCAAACCCACAAATGACTTACGTAGTATTGCAAGACCCATAGCAGCAGTCCCAAGCTTACGTCGATTCCTACTTTGTCTTTTATATACATCGCTAACTTTTTCATAATCATGTATATTCTTATGCATAAAAAATAGATTGCTAAAAACATACTATGAAGCAAACATGAGAATACCTATATCCCTAAAACGTTTATTTAGTTAATATGCATTGACGCCGATGAATACCAGACTATGTTATTAATTAGGCTTTTATAAACAATAACACATAATTCTTCATTATAAATAAGCATCTATTACCTGCGTCGCGACTCAGCAGAGTTAGCAACTCATTTGTTGGTCTCGCTATTCGCTTCTATAATAAAATTCCTCAATCCATTCTAGACCAGTGTACAGAAAGATTCCAATCAAGTGTAAAAAATATGCTTATACGTAAAGCATATTACAAAATTGAAGATTATTTGGTTGATAAGAAAGCCTGGATTTGAGGATCCTTTCAGCTTCATACAAGACAGCGGTTTGATAATGTATAATTGAAAATATTTAAAAGATTGACCGCCGAGTTTCTTGCTGGTTCTTCTCGGTAAGAGCAACATTCTGAACCAGTTGTAGCTTCATTAATCATATTGATGCTTGACGATTCAAAAGTGCCTGAAATGGTTTATTTGAATAAAGATTATTTTGATTTTGATTTTGATTTTATTGCTGAATTGACCTGCCAGGCTCAGTTAACCAAAGCTCTAGCCAAAGTTATGAAATGGAACGAAATTAAAAATTAAAAAGGTTGCAATGCGTGCAAGCGTTCTTGCAACGCGCCAATTTTATTGCTACAAAAGTGCGTAATATCGATTACTGGCTCCCTTACCTTATTTCTCATCTCGCTCGCACTACGCACGACGGAACGCGATATAAGACACTAAAACAATAACAGCCTATAGCATTATGCGTGCCAATATCGGCTTTGCGCGTTACGCATAGGCGCCATTTTGTTTCAACTGTCACTATTATAGGACCTTGTTCCCGCCAAAGTTTCCCCCGCCGTAGTTTCCATGACAACCGATCTGTCACACGCATAGAACATAAAACGCGAGCATTGATTTTTTCCCCGCTTCCTCTTTTACTTTTACGCGTGTCGAGCAGCTTTTTGCTTGGATTTTTATTTTAAAAGCGCGAGTTTTGGCGCTGTATAGAGCGCTTTCGGTCTTATTTGAACGGCTATTCATGTAACAATTAATGCGGACAGCCACTGGGTGTCCGTAGAGACCTCGATCTCCCTACCATTACTTACCTATATAAACGTTTTTCGAAATCTTACTTCGAGAAATCTGAGGTACACTCGAACCCCCTTATTTCAGTTGCTTCTACCTACATCCCAGTTAGGTCCGACCATCGAAAATATAGGCATCCAAAAAGCGTCTTGTATGACCCCGACGATCAAATAACGATCGCCAACACAGATACACGTAATACACACACACAGCGTCTTCGCCGGCGAAGACGAGGTCCCAGTTTTCTGACGTCGGTCGGTCGTGGCTTCTCACCACCCTTCCAACGCCGCAATGACTAATCTAAGTCATACCATCAACCCTCCACTACGCGTCGCCCTAAGCCGTGGTCCGGCCTCACAGGAGGCACCCTTAGGACGACGTTCCCCGACTTAAGTAGAGCTTCTGCGCTCTACTCCCTGCATTTCGCAACCTCGACGATGCTTCCTCGTTCGCCCGTCCCGCCCGGTGACGCTGTAAAAGCCATTAGGGCTAACAGCATACAGTCAGTTCGAAAAAAAAAAATGTAACAATTGCGTACAATACAAAATATTATTTATATCATTCGAGTAACGCTACAAATATTTAAAACAGCTTATTATCTTCAGTATTATTCAAATGGTGTTTTATTACATCTTTAATGGGCACTACATCCAATTAATTTGATATATCGTGTTGTTTTTGAAATATTATTATATTTTTAAGAAGTAGGTAATTACGTAGGTAACTAAAAAGTTATTTATTACATCTGCAATTTAAATAAGGGCATAATTAAATTATTTAATATATTTAATTATTTTATACAGGAATAAATAAATATATACGAATTGTATATTTTGCTTACAAAACAAATTGTTAAGGTAGGCCCAGTTAGCCCGGGGTGAGTCAAGCGAGCCCCAAACAGTGGATTTTCACCCCCAAGCTGTACTAAATCAATCGTATAAATAGGCCTAAATCAGAGAAATCTGCTTCATAACGTGATTGCTATTATTTTAACATTTATAATTGTACATGTAAATAAAACTGACTATAGTTTCTTTTTGATTTTGTTATTTAAGTCATTTATATTACGCTTTGAGCGAGTTGCGAGCTTAAATCCCGGGAAGTCTTATATAAAAGTGCTTATTTGAATTAAATAATAAATCATGCCATACGGTGAGCGCAAACATGGTGAGGTAACCACGAAAATACACAGGAAAATACATAAACTAAGATGTACGAGGTGATGTATTAGTTTCAATCCGAATTGGACCAGCTCAGGTCTCAATTCCAAGCTTTGCGATTTTGTCGTGGAGTCTATCTCCTGATGATGCTTCGGTTGCGGGGCGAAACGATTGTTGAGTTTGTGATAGTGAACGTGTGTAGTGCTTGTCTATTGTGGTGGCAGTTGTGGGGGTTTGTATTTGTGTTTTTACGAATCCTGCATGTAACGAGTATGAGAAAACGGATAGTCCACTATACATTTAGCATTATATATATTTTCTATTTAGTGTATCGCGGATTATAGCAAATAATTTTTATTATTACTTTTGTTCAATTCCAATCCTTGACTGTATAAAAAGGCGGCATAGACAGTAATGTGGTTACTAAAAGCCAGCTATAAATTGTATAATAGTTTTTTGACTGAAATGCAGTTCCCAAACACAACAAAAAACAAAATTACACGCTAAGCTTTTTTGGATACATTTTGAAGTTATTTATCTGATTAATGTCTTATTATATAATGATTAATGTCTTATTAATTATCTTTTGGTATTTTGCAAATTTTTTGGCAAATTTGGAACTTTCGCATTCATATTTGTCATGAATAAAAACTTTAGTGAGTGTATATAGTTAAAGATAAAAAAAAACAGTATTTCATAATGATTTATTATTATATCAGAGTATTGCATTGCATGAACTAATTTATTGACAGTAAAAAAAATGCCAGTAAAGTAAACATGTTACACATTCAGCGACTTTTACATCGATTATACATAAAAAAAAGTTTTTAAACCATTTTAAAGCCGGAATCACATTTCCTACGATGGGAACAAATTTGCGCGTAGTAACATTTGTTGTCTAGTAATGGTTGCAGTTATGGCATTTAGGCTTTCTACGGTAACCGTTTATATCCCATTCTGATTGTTATCAATGATAATGTAAGTAGATCGAGAAAGAGGGTCTAAATGGTAACAGCATCTTGCACGAAAATTTTTCACCGAGAATATTAGCTTTCATTACCAAACATCACCAACTAGTCGTCTCTTCTTCTTATATATAAAAAGGAATGTTTGTCTGTATGTCCTTTATAGACTCCAAAACGGCTGCGCCGATTTTAATTGAATTTTCGGAAAATATTTAGAATGACCCAGCGGATGATTCTGTACAATTGGTGGTGATAATAGCATTTTATACAACTGTTTAGTTTTGTTTCGAGAGGAATTCGAAACCTGAGCCACAGCAACGCGTGGACAGCTAATATTTGTATAAAATTTTTATATAAAATATCATATACTGTCATTATGTAATAAGTAACAATATATAAAATTGCGTGTCCTGTTAACCATATTATATGTAAACATTTAGCAAGGGTTTATATAAACAGCTGGTAAACTTAATAAAATGAAATAAAAATTATATTAGGTTAACCTTTCTGGGAGCTTTCACTTACGTATAAAGACATGCTGATTAAAATTTGTACATGAAATAAACAGCTAAAAGTTTAAGATACAGTTAAAATAATACTAAAAAAGAGCCATACGTGGCATCTACAATTTAAGTCCGCGTGATTCCCTGCGAGAGAAGTTTAAGGAAACAGGTATTCTAACATTTGCTTCACAGTATATTTTAAATAACGTAATTTTTGTATATAAAAATATAAAGAATTATAAAACGATAGGTGATGTATATAATAGACAAAGTAGGAACCGACATAAGCTTGCGACTCCTGCTTTGCGCCTAGCAAAAGTACGTAAATCGTTTGTGGGTTTGGGTATAAGATTCTATAATAAAATTCCGAAATCAATTTTGGTCATGCCATTACAGCAGTTTAAAAACACTGTTAAATTGAGGCTGATACAGAAAGCCTACTATACTGTTGAAGATTACTTAGATGATAAGGATGTGTGGATATAGGTGCACTTCTACCCTGTACAAGACAGTAATAAATAAATGTAACTAGTTCTAAGATTTATATTTTAAAAAGAGCAACCGCCGAGTTTCTTGCTGGCTCTTCTCGGCAGGAACAGCTTTCCGAACCAGCAGTAAAGTTGACGATTCAAAAGCACTTGTTTACAAGTTTACTTGAATAAAGAATATTTTGATTTGATTTTGATTTTGACTAAACATAAACAAGAAAAAATTAGTCAATTATTATGACTAAATTAAAAAAAAAAGAAAATAAGTTTTTATGTTAATTATCCGCCGAGTTGGTTGCTGGTTCTTCTCGGTAGAATGAGAGTTCCAAATCAGTGGTAGCTTCTTGAAAAACATTTGACGATTCAAAAGTAATGAAAACAGTCTACTTGAATCAAGAATATATTGAATTTAAATTTGAATATGAACTATGTTCATGTACTGAGAAGGGATGGACATCACGTGACTGAAAGAGTTTTAAATATGAATTTGGATGGATATATGACTAGAGGGAGGCCGAAAAAAGGAGGGGTGGATTGTGTGAAGAATCATGTAAAAATAAAAGAAGTAGCACTAAAGTTGACGAATGATAGAGGAGTTTGGAAGATTTCATTTTGCCGATCCCACTAAGAATGTATTAGGAAGAAAGAATGAACACTATAAAAAAAAGCTGTATTCAAATATCAATAAAATATCGCAAATTTTGTAATTAAAATAGATAATTTGCTATATATTGTTTCTAAAAGCATACAATATGCTATATATTGTTTATGAATTTTACGATATTATTCCGCAATCTTTTGTATTTTTCATTGAATATTAAAGGAAATTATGAATTTAAAAGGTAATCAGGCTCAAAATAAAATTATTTTATTAATTGTTTCCTTTTATATTATTATTTGCTGTGGCTTAAAGTCCATCTTATTTACATGTTAATAAAATCGTATTGTAGCTTTTTTCTTGGCTAAACGACTTATTATTTAATATATGTTATTATTACGAAGTTAATATTTGTGTTATCTTTTGTGAAATTGCTGTCCACACCAATCTGTTTATTTTAATCTAATGGTATATCATAATTATAGTTTTCCACTTGATAATATTAATGCGACCGCTGCCTAAGTCACCGTTAAAAATAATTTACACTGCCTTAACTATTTAAATGTTTCCCAAACAATCATAATTTTGAGGGTATAAGGCTAAACGAAATCGAGCGGTAAGTATCATATAAGGATTCACTTCGCTAGACTCGTCAATTTGCGAGAAAAATTGATTGTTATCTCATATAGACCTAAAATAGAATAGATAATTTATATATATTTTAACTAATATATATGTATTTTTTTTAATAAAATAAAATTGTAAGTGTAAGATAACCAAAAGAAATCATTTTATTAAGTGTATTCTCTATCAATTATCTACAAATCGTATAATAATTACACATAATACTTGATTTTATATCCTTATATAATTATGTTTTATATACATATTATAATACTCAGCATATAGGATCAACTACAATCTAATTATTAATTCCTTAAATAATTGAATTGTTATATTATAAAATTGGTATACTATTGTCATGACTGTATTTATTAATTAATATTATACGTAGATCAAAATAAAACACAAATAATGACAAAATATAAAATGTCAGATACAATTATCCACGTTGTTTTAAATAAGCACTCAAAACAAAATAAAAGCTTCGCTTACAACGCCATCCGTTAACGAATAGTAATAACACATTCTGCAAACTACACAAGCAAGCATCAACTTAAAACTACATCACAAGATTCAGATCTTATAACATTATTAATTATTATTTATTATTGAACATTGGCAACAACTAGGGATCCAAAATACATCAGTATATAAATTTTGTCCACTGGACTCCAGGGCTACCAATCTCTTCTGAATGTATTTTTGCTCGCATCTAGAAGTGTAGCCATTAGGTATCGTGCATAGTCCACTGCATTCGTTTGACCTAAATAGAACATAGAGAATATTATAATTAGCTTTTAATGATGTAGATAAATGTAGATAACTTACAAACTCAACTAGGCTACTGTGCAACAGATGTCGCTTAAAACTGTTGTTATAGTGTATTAATATTTGCCTAGATAGAGCTAGCTGTCTATATTAGTGTATATTAATTGTTATCAATGTTAGTTTATTCGTATTTATTTACTTTTTATTGTTTTTAAAAACCAAAGCATGTATTTTAAGTCTCCAAAAATCTTGAAGTTTCAATAAAATGCTCACGTTATACGTGACAACGATTTTCCATTCTTCGCCCAGTGTAGAATTTAAGTGGGTGGGGAAATTTTTATCTGCCTGTTTCTTATTATAGTTGCCGAATAAAAAAAAAGTGATAAATAAATATGATTTTCTCTGAAGTGTAAAAAAATCATTGACAAAGAAATTCTTTAACCCGAACTAGAAAAAGGATTATATTTTGAGAACTACAACCACTGTTTATTGCTGATTTTTCTCGGTTGGAACAGTTTTCCCAACTGGAAGTAGAGTTGTCAAAAGCCCTGATATACAAGTTTACTTCAATAAAAAATACTGTTTAGTTTGAATTTGAAATATGTTTACTGTATTATGCTGGAAGATTGTTACTTTGTTAAATTCTGTAGTTGATAGTTGTAGAGAGAGTTCTGTAGTTGTAGAGTCTCAGCATACCTGACCTTGTCTCCTTACTTACGTGCATATCTCAGCTCGTACAAGTTGTGTCATATTGTCAGGCATGTTGACCACGAATTTCCAATTGCCCTTGTTGTTGAGGGCTGCTCGCGGCGTAATAAACTCTGTACGAACTCGGCACAGTTCTTCCGTGTTCGGTGCCGCCTGCCGCCTGGGCCTCTCTGCTGATGCGTCTTCGCTACGGTAAGCATAGGTTAAGAAAGCACAACCAGATGAGACGAATGACAAAAAAATTGTGCATCGAATAACTCAATGCGTTCGCGGCATTGAGTTATCTATACTAATATTATAAAGAGGAAAGATTTGTATGTTTGTTTGTATGTATGTTTGTTACGTTTTCACGCAAAAACTACTGGACCGATTTCAATAATTCTTTCACCATTGGAAAGCTGCTTTCACACTGAGCAACATAGGCTATATGTCATTTTCAAAAAAAATAGGGATCCCTAATAAAATTGTAATAACTTGGTAAAAATTTAGTCGTAAACATTATCATCGCGTGCGCTGCGGAAACTATTGATGATAGAACAAAAAAATGTACAGTATTATAGAACGTATCAATATCCACAAAAAAGTCCGCGATACCATATGTCTAACTATTATAGTTATGCCAATATAACTACTTTTTTACATTGTAAAAGTTGGTAAAAGTGCCGACAATAATCAAACCATTTTATTCATATCTCTGTATTAATCCTTATCCCATTAAATGATATTTTATGAATAACTGTTTCAATACCTGTAAAATACTTTTTAAATTATTAAAATCCGACATCCCAATCAAAAGATTTTACGAATTTAAGAATGTAAATCGAAATCAAATAATGCCATAACAAACCTAACCTACCGTTATAGCAGGGCCTGCACTTGGTGAGTTAAGTCTTATTCCAAGAATACTAATAATACCCATTTTTTATAATTAAATAATCTACAAAATAAATCTATAGTCCGATTTCGTAGACTTTCCACTACCACGAGATCTGTATGGACGCGGGTGAAACCGCGGGGCTTTGCTAGTTTATAATAAAGTAGATGATCCATACGCAGACCTGTAGGCTTACCATGAACTTTTAGATAACGATTAAAATCAAAGTCAGTACCCAAACTGAACCTTCTTGTCGTACCATGAAGAGTGAATTGCATTGGGGTCGTAATGTTTGAAGAGGAAAACTTAAAGTTATATGAACTATAGCTCTGTCTCTTTTACTCACATGTTTTTAGGACGCATTCCGAACGCTCATTTAGCAATGGCTTAAAGTTTGCGTCTTTAAGACGTCATGGTGTGAAAAAGCAAAATAATTTAGTTTATATTTTTAATTGAGTCGGAATAAGAGTTCATGGTAGGCCTGTTAGTGAGAGTATCACAATAAAGAGAGATTCGCCCTCATTTGCTTTCTCTAAATTGTATGACACATTTTAGGCTGGGTTCTCTACTTTAGTTATATATATAACTCTATGGTTTGCGGCTTTTGCGAATATATGTGTGCGTGTCATTTATTTTATATGAAATGCACAAATATTCATATTTACAAAATATTGGTGTATATATAAACTATACGCCAGAGCCGTCGAAGTTACTTGCTTGATATAATTTGTTAAGAAATATTGTAGTCTATTTGTAAAATATAAATACTATTAATCACTAAAAAGTATAAAATATTAAAAACAATAAAGTTTACTTTGGACATATAAATTAGGCTGCTAAAAACTATTTAATATATTATTTTTCCAATTAAAACGACCACCAAAACTATTTTTTTTTGCGTTAAAATAAAGCAATGAATCTATATTATTTTGGTATAGAGATATTATAGAACTAATCAAAACATTTTCACTTTTGACTAAACTTTTCACTCTGTATCTATGATTGATTACGCTGTCAACGTTTTACCATGTTTTATAAATTAACAGTTACCATGATTTATAAATAATACTTCATTAGAGAGTTTCATTAGTTTATTCATAAGCCGGTCAGGTGGTCGTGTAATTAATCAGTGATGTTTTTAAATTAGCATTTAGTATAGAAAATATCTCGCCATTACAAACCATTAAGATAAAAGAACTGATCTGATACTTTATCACGTTATTGATAATTTAACTTTTGTTTTTTGAATTACAGAAAAATTTTATTGAAAAAAAAAACAAGGTCCCTCGCCGTATTTGTCTGTGTGTTTGTTCGTGATAAATTCATAAATCACATAACGAATTTGCATGTAGTTTTGCTATTATATATAATAATAAGGAAGCTTTAGGTGCATAATTTGTTAATTTTTTAATGCAAAATGCAGTACGATGACAATTGTTGAAAGTTTCGTAAATCTCAAGCCATCTGGGAGCTTTCATTGAATGCGTAATGGTGGATGATAAACACAGGTTACTGTCGATAGATTTAATATAATAAGAAGAAAAATATGTCAAGCTTTTTCTTTTCGAACTGACTGTATGCTGTTAGCCCTAACGGCTTTTACAGCGTCACCAGCCGGGACGGGCGAGCGCAGAAGCATCTTTGAAGTTGCAAAATGCAGAGAGTAGAACGCAGAAACTCTACTAGCGTCGGAGAACGTCGTACTAAGGGCTGTGAGGCCGGACCACGGCTTAGGGCGACGTGTAGTGGACGGCTGATGGTATGACTTTGATTAGTCATTGCGACGTCGGAAGGGTGCCGAGAAGCCACGACCGACCGACGTCAGAACACTGGGACCTCGTTTTCGCCGTCGAAGACGCTGTGTGTAAATGTCAAGCATCGGACATGGTTTTTTAATAAAGGGAAATTCAAAGGATAAAATAAGGAACTACTGACCCTTATATTGTCCTTTGTTGTATCAAAAATTCCCATTATTAATTGGGGTAGTTAGGGAATAAGTTTTTTTGCAAGAAAGAGAACTGTGTGTGATAGAGTAGGTGGAACATCTCGAACAGAGTTTTGATAGATTCTAAATTAGGAGGATGTAAGAGAGAATATTGAAATCAAAGGGAAATAAATATATATAGTACCCGGCAATAAATAATGCACATCGAGACTTTAAGAGAGAAATCGGCTAGATTCTGCTTCATAGAGAGTTGTCTCTATTGCACAGAATGACGAACCCGTGTGGAACGTCACATACTAACTGAGTGACAGTGACAGCGCTCTACGGAACCGAATTGGCCGGCTGTTTCATTCTAAACATCGATGTGCAGTTAATGCCGGGTACTGTACAATAATGTTAAGTGTAAATTTCATTTTGTTATCGGGTTGGAATGTAAATTATAATCGCTATGAAAACTAATTCTCTAGAGACCAAAGAACGCTTCTTTTTCCCTATTAACATTTTTTGTATTCATACAATTTCCACTGATATTTTTATATTTTCAAAAATAAACATAAATAAAATAAAATTAGCATCCAGAGGGAGCGGAGAAAGTGCCCAAGCTTCCGGTAGTCAGGACTCCATACAGAGGAGCCTCCATAGAATGCGTGCCGTCCCAAGCAAGACTGCCTACTATATCCTGCCCTTGATCCAACAATTAAGCGAGAGCGTCTTGAGATGTTTGTTGAGGCCCTTAGCTAAAAGACCGTTTACCGATACAGCAATAGGCACAATTACTGTTAACTCGATATTCCACATGACAGTGATCTCCTGTGCTATATCTCAATATTTAATTAATTTTTCTCTTTCAGCTTTTATTAGATTGTTGTCATCATTCTCCTGCCCTTATTCCACTCTAAGTGGTATCGGCACAACATGTTATAAAGTCGTTGTTACTTGTTTTGGCTAGGTATTTAACGCCCAGTCGTCAGTCTGACATCAACTTACCTTAGTCGTCTTTTACCACACCTCGGTAAGAAATGTGGGTGTTCTATTCTACTCAGCCGGATACCACACGATTGTCAGATTGTCACCATATGGGACAGTAATCTCACTAATTTTATTATTAACATTATTGAGACAATTTAAAATGTATACACTAACTTAGCCAAGCCTAAAGCTATTCTAAAGGCCTCGGCTCCGGTGAGGGTTTTCTTCGCAGCTGCCTTCACTAATTCCGCGTTACGTCTGCGTCTCTTATGGTGCAGTGTTGTAGTGCGAGTGGGGAATGTTACTGAACGTTGTATAGTCACATCTCCATCTGTGCGAGACGGGGAGATGTATCTGAAAGTGAAAACATAAAGAATATACACTCTATAGTCATTCTAATTGATTGTTCTTGATTCAATAAGTGCAATAAAGATGTTCTATCGAGTTGATTCCATAGTACAAAAGTAATCATTTAATTATTTTGATATAATATAATCCGTGTTTGTTAAGAAAATCTACGTAATGCAATTTAGGAAGCACAATCCATTCTCATACTTTATACATGCAGGATTAGTTACCGCACGTATCACAAAAAAAACACCACCACACTATACCATTAACTACGACAATCTTAACGATCGTTTCACCCCACAATTAAAGCATCACCGGAAGATATGATCCACGACAAAATTTCAAAGCCATTTCGAATCCTATGTATCCTCCTGCCCTAATCTCACTGTAATTGTGGTCGGCAGAAAATATTAAAAACATGTTGTCTAATGATTCGCCTACGTATTTTACGACCGGCTACCTGCCGACGTCGACTTACCTTTGTCGTATTTTACGACACCTCGGTAAGAAATGAGGGTGATCCATTCTACTCAGCCGGATACCACACGGCGGTTTGACTCACCTTAGTCGCCTTTTACGACACCTCGATAAGAAATGAGGGTGGTCTATTCTACTCAGCCGGATACCACACGGTGGGTCAACTTACCTTATTCGTCTTTTACGGCACCTCGGTAAGAAAGAGGCTAGTCTATTCTACTCAGCCGGATACCACACGGTGGGTCAACTTACCTTAGTCCTGTTTTACGAGACCTCGGTAAGAAAGATGGTGATCTATTCTACTCAGCCGGATACCACACGGCGGTTTGACTCACCTTAGTCGCCTTTTACGACACCTCGATAAGAAATGAGGGTGGTCTATTCTACTCAGCCGGATACCACACGGTGAGTCAACTTACCTTAGTCGTCTTTTACGGCACCTCGGTAAGAAAGAGGCTAGTCTATTCTACTCAGCCGGATACCACACGGTGGGTCAACTTACCTTAGTCCTTTTTTACGGCACCTTGGTAAGAAAGATGGTGATCTATTCTACTCAGCCGGATACCACACGGCGGTTTGACTCACCTTAGTCGCCTTTTACGACACCTCGATAAGAAATGAGGGTGGTCTATTCTACTCAGCCGGATACCACACGGTGGGTCAACTTACCTTAGTCGTCTTTTACGGCACCTCGGTAAGAAAGAGGCTAGTCTATTCTACTCAGCCGGATACCACACGGTGGGTCAACTTACCTTAGTCCTCTTTTACGGCACCTCGGTAAGAAAGATGGTGATCTATTCTACTCAGCAGGATAGCACACGGTGGGTCAACTTACCTTAGTAGCTTTTTATGGCACCTCGGTAAGAAAGATGGAGGTCTATTCTACTCAGCCGGATACCACACGATTTCGAATCCTATGTATATAGGACCTCACTTGAGTGGGATAAGGGCAGGAGAATGATGATAAAAAGTCTAGGCATTCTTATACTTACTTCCACCATTCATTAGGGTTGTACTGCGTGACCCCACTCGAGTGCCTCAACCAATCTGCCTCATAGTTCCGATAAAGCGGTGAGTTGAAATAATTTGGGTTGTAAATGTCAAAGTTTGGCACGACATTGTTTTGCCTCAATTGTCTATTGTCGTATTCGTATTGGCCGATAGATGGATTCCAAAACGTCGAAGGTGAGCTATGGTAACCCTGGAATCCGAACTTGGAAAAGTTTGAGGACTGGTAGGCTTTGATATTGTAAGGCGCTGGGTCTAACGCTCTTGGCGGTTGTAAAGGTGTCTTGTCTGAGAAGATATCTGAAAAGATAAAGGTTTATATTTTAAGTTAAAGCTAAATGATAAGCTAAGCTGTGATAGCCTAGCGGTGAGACTGTGCGACTCCCTAGAGACGACATGGGTTCAAACCCCGGGCATGCACCAATGAGTTTTTCTATTAAAACTTATGTGTCTAATTGATAATATCAATTTATCACACGCTTTTCGGTGAAGGAAAACATCGTGAGGAAACCATATCTCTAGAGAATTCTAGGGATATGCTTTCAATATGTACACTGTAGTCTTTGGGATATGTGTAACCTACTAATCCGCATTGGAGCAGCGTGGTAGGTCTTAGCTCCAATCCTTCTTTTTTTTTTTTTTCGAACTGACTGTATGCTGTTAGCCCTAATGGCTTTTACAGCGTCACCGGACGGGACGGGCGAGCGCAGAAGCATCGCTGAGGTTGCGAAATGCAGGGAGTAGAGCGCAGAAGCTCTACTTAAGTCGGGGAACGTCGTCCTAAGGGTGCCTCCTGTGATCCAATCCTTCTCTCCAAAAACAGAGAGAGGAAGCCTTAGTCCAGCAGTGGGCATAGTAACAGGCCGTTACTTTAGTTTAAATTATATATTGTTGAATGTTAACCCAAGTTCTTGCCTAGATTCGAAACTTCTGTGAGGCTTTTATAAACGAAATAAAAAGTAGCCTATGACGGTCTCTTTACGATTACATCTTATATAATGTGTCATAGTTTTAGTTACCATACTCCTCCGAAACGGCTTGACCGATTTTTATGAAATTTTATATGCATATTCAATAGGTCTGAGAATCGGTCACTATCTATTTTTCATATCCATATTAAGGGTTGTCCACCTCTAACATTTTTTTGGATATTTTTAAGTTTTAGTAATGTACACTAGAAATTCCCTAGAAATAACTTCTATGGCATTATATTATATGTGAAACACAATCTCTATATCTTACTTCATTCGGATTTAAATATATTGAGTCAAATAACAGAATACTATGATATCTCCATGAATAGATACTGACCATGGTTAAATTTACTATGAAACTTAGTGTTGTAGTCCTTGTTGAAGAGTCCGTCGTCGACCAGCGAGATCTGATCGACGTGAGGTAACGAATTGGGTCCATACCCATACGGATAGCTGCCTTTCTTCTTCGAGTCGAATTCGTCGCGACTTTCGTCGGAGAGTAGCGTGCGGATGTCATATTGCCCAGCATCGATCAATTTTCGTATTACTTTCCTGAAATATTTATTATCTATACTTATTATAAAACAATGAGAATGTTAAGGTGGATGTGTGGTGTGTCAAGATTAGATTAAATATGAAATTATTATATAAGGGGAGGTCTAAAAGTTGCGCCCATAATAGAACAGACGAGAAGTGCAAGATTGGGATGGTATGGACATGTAATGAGGAGGGATGAAAATCATGTGACCAGACGAGTGTTGAGTATGATTATGGATGCATATGTGACTAGAGGGAGGTCTAAAAAGAGATGGTTGAAGTATGACATGCATATAAAAGGAGTAGCTCCAGAGCTGACGAATGATAGACGAGAATGGAAGAGAAAAACATGTTGTACCGACTCCACTTAGAGTGGGATAAGGATAGGAGAAAGAAGAAGACTTATTATAGTACAAAGTCCCAAAAAGCTGTCTGTCTGTACGTAATCGATTTTCTAAAAATGTACTGAACGGATTTTTGTACGGTTTTCACCAAAAGATTGCAATGATTCCGGATGGTTTAGGTATATTACATATCGGTATTATGTAAATTGTCTTGAAGAGATCGCGCAGTCGTTAAAAAACTTGCTTGATGAGAGCTTTAGTCGAGTGCGCTGCGTAAACCAGCAGAGTAAACAACTCATTTGTTGGTCTCGCTATTCGCTTCTATAATAAAATTCCTCAATCCATTTTAGACCAGTCTACAGAACGATTCAAACTAAGTGAAAAAAATATGCTTATACGTAAAGCATATTACAAAATTGATGATTATTTGGATGATAAGAATGCCTGGATTTTCAAATCCTTTCAGCTTCATACAAGACAGCGGTTTAATAATGTATGATTGAAAATATTTAAAAGATTGACCGCCGAGTTTCTTTCTGGTTCTTCTCGGTAAGAGCAACATTCCGAGCCAGTTGTAGCTTCATTGACGCTTGACAATTCAAAAGTACCTGAAATGGTTTATTTTAATAAAGATTATTTTGATTTGACTTGATATTGTACTGCTTAGATGCAGTTCTTTGCGATCGTTTTGAATTCGTTAGTCCACCTATAGGAGGTTACAAATGCTGAAAATGCAAATGAGGTTACAAATTTCCAATGTGAGTTTGACGTTTTAGAATCTTAGGACCCCAACGCTCATCGATTCTTCGTACTCTGTTCCTCACCCACAGCCACTTCAGTATTGTGATATGCAGTAATTTAACAGCGCAGAGATGCTTCGATCATCCGAGCTTGCTCCAACGCTGGCTCAGCGGCCGAGCGAGCCTCTTAGCCACCATTAAGCTTTTATTGTTAAGACATTGGATTATCTGTGTAATATTTTGAAAGGTGAATACTTACTCAGGATAAGAGTCTGGATGCAGGCAGTACGTGAGGCCTGGTTGTGCACAGGACGGCGCTTTGCCCGGTGGTGCGGGTTCGTACACACATTTTTGCCCATAGGGACAATTGTAACCAGCGCTTCCACTAGCCGCCCATATTATCTGAAACAAAATATAAATTTAGGTCAAAATCGGAAATAGACAAAAGAAGTTTGAATAGCGTTATGTGTTATTTCCTAAATGGAATGCTAAATACAAATAAATAAATAGATACCATGTGGTAGCCGGCTGAGTAGAATAGACCACCCTAATTTCTTACCGAGGTGTCGTAAAATACGACTAAGGTAAGTTGACGTCAGGCAGGCGCTCGGTCCTAAAACACGTAGCCAAATCATGTGACAACATGTTGTGGCGATCCCACTCAGAATGGGATAAGGGATGATGATGAATGCCAAATACAAACGAATTAAAGAATTGTTACATTTTTTTTCATCACAGTTTATGTTATTATTTCTTTAAACGTATTCACATCAATGCACTGCAAAGTAGTTTAATAATTTTACCAATTGTTGGAATACTCTATTCTTGCTTATGTAGTTTTTCATAAAAAGCACTTATGAAACTTGTAAAAAATAGACGGTTTCGTTTTTACTTTGTAACTGTATTACTTTCTTAATAGTAATACATTTTTTTATAATATAACAATCTTTGAAGTCTTGTAATATTTATAACTTAGGCAATACCTAAACGTTGTTGTCCACAAATCAAATTAAAATAATCTTTATTCGAATAAGTCATTTCAGGCAATTTTGAATCGTCAAGCATCAATATGATTAATGAAGCTACAACTAGTTCGGAATGTTGCTCTTACCGAGAAGAACCAGCAAGAAACTCGGCGGTCAATCTTTTAAATATTTTCAATTATACATTATTAAACCGCTGTCTTGTATGATGCTGAAAGGATTTTCAAATTCAGGCATTTTTATCATCCAAATAATCCTCAACTTTGTAATATACTTTATGTATAAGCAAACCTAATCCTTTCTGTAGACTGAATCATTGATGAAATGATAATTGGGACTGTCGCGGCCAAAACGGAACGCCTGTTAACAGCAGCTGTGGATGGCCTTTCATCATTGACTGTTTGAAAATCAGCTGTCAAACCGTCAGACGTCAAAAATTTAAAATTCTCTGTAAAACTTGTCATATTAGCAACTGTATCATTCTTGTAACATTACTCGCAAAATATAACCACTATCCGAAAAACCTGCCGTTTTCATCGCTGCGCTAAACCTAAAGAGAAGACAAGCACTTCGTGTCGGCTTCGACAGGGACTAAAATATATTTTGAATAATTTTACGAGTTTATCTGCCATTCCCGATTCTAAAGCCAAACATAGTCGGTAAATAGTTAGTCGTTCGAGCACTAGATTTAGTGTTCGCAAACCATATGTTATATCTTAACGAGTAACTTAACCACGTGGGCATAAAGTTATTACATGCAGGTATATCAATGTCTGTATAATAAGCTGTGATAGCCCAGCGGTGAGACCGTGCGACTCTTTCGAGGGGAACACGATTTCAAACCTGGGCAGGCACCAATGAGTTTTTCTATTAAAACTCATGTGTCTAATTGATTATTGCAATTTATCACACGCTTTTCGGTGAAGGAAAACATCGTGAGGAAACCTGCATATCTCTAGAGAATTCTGGAGATATGTGTAACCTACCAATCCGCATTGGAGCAGCGTGGTAGGTCTTACCTCCAACCCTTCTCTCCAGAAACGGAGAGAGGAGGCCTATTCCCAGCAGTGGGATTGTTACAGGCCGCTACTTTACTTTTTTTTATATCAATGTCTGCTTTTAAGTCCATTGGTTGTTAAACACAGTCTCATAACATCATATTGTATGTGGATTATAAAACATTGTGTTGTCATAACTAGTAAGTCTGCTCGCGAAACACACCCACCGGTTTTATACAAATGTCAATGTCATCGTTACTCATCGTATGACAGACGTACAGTATGGTCTGATCGATCTGTATCAATAATAGATTAAGATAGAAGGAGCAAGAAAATCTGGCTACATGCTTGCATAAGGTCGGTTATCCATACTAATAATATAAACGACAGTATGTCTGTCACTGTGTCTGAGACACTTTCATACTTATCTGCTGTAGCAATATTGATCGATTGATTGATTGAAAATCCAGGAATAGAGTAAATATTGGGCATTATTGAGGCAACCTACTTAAAAGCTTAATTTGACGGGAATAAAATCGTGGATGTCACTAGTTAAATTTTTGATTTAATACTTCATTCTAAGTATGAAGAGCTGTGATAGCCCAGCGGTGAGACCGTGCGACTCTTTCGAGGGGGACACGGGTTCAAACCGGGCAAGCACCAATGAGTTTTCTATTAAAACTCATGTGTCCTATTCATAATTGCCATTTGTGACACGCTATTCGGTAAAGGAAAACATCATGAGGAAACCTGCATATCTCTAAAAAATTCTGGAGATATGTGTAACCTACCAATTCGCATTGGAGCAGCGTGGTAGGTCTTAGCTTCAACCCTTTTCTCCAGAAACGGAGAGAGGAGGCCAGCAGTGGGATTGTAACAGGCCGCTACTTTACTTTTTACTTTAAATATAAAATAGATTTTATAATGGTAGACTTTTGCGATTCGTATATATTAATATGTAAAAATACGGGTCATATAGCGACTAAATCGAGTTACCTTCGTGTAAGGTTCGACGTTTCGGCAGAGTTTGTAACGTAAACCCTTCCTTTTTTCCATTTTTTTTCCATTTGACTTTCATGTTTCAATTACATGTAAGTACTTAATTAAACAAACTAAGGATACTTCTTGCAAGACTTCCTTTAATACAAAAGAGGTCAGCTATAATATAACAAGAAATAAATAATAAATATATATCGCTAATAGGCTGCGAGAGTGGGACAAATCAAAAAATCATGTTTTAAGATTGATTTAAAAAATTGGGTTTGAAATTCTTTGTTGCTTAAGAAATATGTATAAAAAATGCTTTAGTTTGCTTTAACAAACGGCTTTATATTGAATTATGAGTTCTGCTGGTATTGCTGCTGAAAATAATGTATATTTTAGCATTTACGCCTATTCCTGAGCAAAACACGTGTTTTTTGAGTTGTGCCTCTATTGCAGCCCAAGAGCGATATATCACGCAGGTTTTGTTATAAAATTAGGCGCCATTCAGATGTCAGATGATTATATTAAAAGGTATTTGAACACAAAGGTGTACTGTGGGCTCGGTATTACTTCCGAGAACAGTCTGCTGCTATATATATGCTGATGTTCATATGACATATTTTAAATACTTTCGGTTATATTTCCTTAGTAACTTTTCTATACTGTATTGTACTTTAGTAAACTTGTTCAAATTCGACTTGTAACCTGTATATCGTGAAAAGAGACAGGGATATGTACGGTAATGAAACATTGATTTTTATGCAAGAATAACTGTAAAAAAATTTGGTTTTTATAAAACTTCTGCAGAACTTCAGTACTGAAATATAAAGTAGTCTATAAAAATTAATATATGGGGCAATTAAACTGACATCATTATCTGTTCAAACGTTAAAAAAGGATAGACAAATAAACACACATTCGCATTTACAATATTAACGCGCATTAAATCCTAGTCAATGTTGAAGATGTTACATTAGTTGTACTTAAAGTTGATTGTATGACAATCATATCAAAAAACTACACAATACCCAACACTTGAAATGACGTATGTATATAGTAAGTATGATATATGTAAATGAAATCTAATTGATCATATCTAAAGAAATAATATGGACAAACAATAAACAAGATGCCAAATATACTAACTAATATTATCTATACAAGTAACTTGTTCCTTATTTCATTACCAAATAGTACATGCATACTTGTTTCAAATGAAATTAAATATGTCTAAATATTTTGAGAACTAACGTCTGATTTGATTAACAAATAGATAACAAAACAATTGGCTTATTATCTTAGCTATTGTATCATACTGATTGAATTTATAATCACTAAGTGTATAATTTAATTTGCAACTTTATTCTAATACAATTATATTTATTATACAATCTTTAACTCATATCATTCAACTCAACATGAAACAGTATTAAATAAAAAACGAAGAAGTATTTATAATGCACAAAAACTCGATAATTCTCGTCACGAATTAGCATCCAAATTATAGGCAGTTTTTATGGTAATAGTATTAAAAAAAACAAAAGTAGGGTTAAGATCGGCATTATATTTTGCCTTCATGAACAGAAAATTATTATAGCGTCCGATTTTCTGTATTTAAAAAAGGCTATGTCTTCGATATAGGTGGTTGGCCATAAAACCATTAAATCCAATAGATTCTGAATTAAAACGACTAAAAGAGTTTTAGGTATGAATGTGGATGGATATATGACTGGAGGGAGGCCGAAAAATATGGATGAATTGTGTGAAGAATGATTTGCATATAAAAGGAGTAGCTCCAGAGTTGAAGATGAAGATATATCGTTTCGACGCTTTGATAAGGGTAAGAAAATGACGACAGACGACGACAAAAAATCCTAAGTACCTCCAATATTCTAAATGAACTCATTATATAATTATAATGTTTATTATTTAAATCAAATCAAATTAAAATAATATTTATTCAAGTAAGATTCACCTTTGAATCGTCAGGTAACAATAAGATTTAATGAAGCTACAGCTGGTTCGGAATGTTGCTTTTACCGAAAAGAACCAGCAAGAAAATCGGCGATCAAGCGTTTAAACATTTTCAATTTACATTATAAAAGTGCAGTCTTGTATGAAGATTAAAGAATCCAAGAATTAGAATCCAAGAATTTTTATCATTGAAATAATATATAATTGTGTAATGCGATTTACGTATGAGCAAATTTCTTACAATTAATCTAAATTTTTCTGTACATACGTTTAATATGGATTGCGGAATTTTATTGTATACGCGAATTTAGAGACTGAGAATGAGTTGCTTTAATATTAATATGAGTTGTTTTAATATTAATAACATGGATAAAACAAAAAATAGTTTTGGAACAAAAATACGAAAGCTACTATAATATTTTAACTGATAGGTCTAAAGATGATGGCATCAGAATAGCATTTTTTGACAGACTGAAAATTGTATGAAATTGAAAACTAATTTAAATATGTGTATTATGTCTACGAGCGGAGCTTATTGCAATTGCGCGAGGGCTATCATATATTAATTTATTAGAGTGCAAAAACATTGTAATCCTTTCAGATTCAAAAAACCTCCAATATTTAGTTCAATGTTCAAAAGGGTAAGGGTGTAATGGAGTGCCAATTTCGTATGTAAAATTGAATCAATTATATTTGCTTCAAAAACGTAAACTACAGTGGAAACCATCAGATGTAGGTATTCTCGGGAATGAATAAGTTGATAAGCTTGCTAAAGAAGCTACTGTCGATGGCCATACAATAGTCTATTTGCCACATTATTCGGAATTTCTATATTTAGTTCTAGCTCGAGTTGATACTTTGACGAATTGGAGTGAATACTTTGACGAAAGATCGCGAACTAAAGGGATTTGGTATAGAACAGTTCAACCTGGTTTATTTTAAAAAAAGCGTGGTTTGATGATACCAAGCATACGAGGCATAGCATTAAGGCTCCGATCCGGACACATCCACTGAATTGTTTTGCTTATTTGATGTAGAAAGTGTTATCTCCAAATTGTGTCGAATGCGGTCTCATCGAAGATATATATCATATTTTGATAGAATGTGTGAGAAACGAGGACCTTAGGAATGATTTTAGGTTAAAATTAGGATTAAGCTTTGATTTTTGATTGCCATTTGTAATAGCATTTTGGCTTCTCCAGATTCAGGAGAAGCGAAATTGTTTTACCATTTGTTTACAGTATGCATAAGTCCTAGGAGTTAAGATTAGTTTGTAGTTACTAGTAAGGCTGGTATTTTCCGTTCGAAAAAACCCCCTAAAATAAAGAATTAAAAAAAGATTTGCTAACTCTGCTGAGTCGCGACACATATTCTATATATTATATTCTAAATAAAGAAAAATAAATACCGGGAGAAAGTGTCCTTTTCATTTTCTACACAAGCAATATATTATGTGACTTTTTTGTTGACAATACAGCTATACTTTGGAAACTGGGAATCCATCTGATATTCACGAGGCAAGCTAGATTAGCCTGCCACTTTCGTTTACGTGATGAGACTCACTGATTGCAGCTGTTGACTCATCTAATGGTCGAAACACTTGATTGTATGGCTCTGGTATCTCATGTAGATGATGTAAGTTTTATTTTATTACACTTTTTGGGGGCGGGCGAAAGTGCATAATGACTCCAATAAAGATTTAGAGCTGTGATGTTATAATAGATCGTAATGGTAAACGCGACGTATACTTAACTCAATGTAACTAAATATCAAGACTATCCTAATATTCAAAGCGTATTACATGATTGAAGATTGTGTAAATGATGAACCATTTGAACATTTGTGATCATCAGCAGTTATGTAGCATGCTTCTCAAATTACGCCTTGCTCTATTATTTGGTAACACAATTCTCTAGTCTTAAGTCGGCGTCGAAGTAATATGTAGATAGCAATGATATCTCCGCTATATTTTACTAGTTCGATTGGGAAATCAATACACATTAGGCTCTCAAACCAAGACGATGGGTAGGGAATTTTATATTCAAATACAAAATTTTCTTTATTCAAGTAAACTTGTAAACAAGTGCTTTTGAATCGTCAACATCTACTGCTGATTCGGAAAGCTATTCCTACCGAGAAGAACCAGCAAGAAACTCGGCGGTTGCTCTTTTCCAACAATAATTCTTATCGCTAGTTACATATAGTTATAAATGCCTTGTACAGGGTTGAAGAGAAGCTATATCCACGCATTTTTATCTTCTAGGTAATCTTCAATAGTAAAATAGGCTTTCTGAATTAACCTTTTTTTAATAGTATTTATAAACTGCTGTAAAGGTAAAGTTAATGTAGATTGTGGAATTTTATTATAGAATCTTATACCCAAACCCACAAACGAATTACGAACTTTTGCAAGGCGCAAGGCAGGAACCGCAAGCTTATGTCGGTTCCTTCTTTGTCTATTATATACATCGCCAATCCTTTTATAATTATTTATATTCATATGTACAAAAATTACATTACTAAAAATATACTGTGAAGCTAATGTAACAATGTATAGAAATAGGCGTTACTTTTTCAGAGGTCCATAACACAATTCCCATCAAGCGCCTAATTTTTCTATCAATTTTTTTGTTTCTTCGAGTCTCAGTATATTTATGTATTTGTTTTAAAATATAGTATATTCACACCCATTATTTACACAAGTTTTACTTTGGAAAAGGACGATCGTGTTTGTAATTGTCCCGTATATTTAGTTATAGCATATACGTTGTGGTAACATCAATAACTTCAAATGTCATATACGAACAAGTCGTAGGCAATTATAAATAATGACATCAATCTAAAAACGACGAGTGGTAGAATACAATCGTCATTAGCAGCAATGATCTACTTAAGTACACTTAGTGTTAAAAACATTAGGTATTTTGTGTCAAGAACTCGAAGAGGTGTGAGCAATTTAACTCTCCACTACGTAGTAGATATAACTGTAAGCTTATTTGCAATTTCGACTGTTTTAACCATAAACAATTAACTATAACGTAATAGAGTCTTTAAGATGTTTCGATTGAAATATTAATTTGTTATATCGATTAAACGCACCCGGCAATCGACGTTAGTCCATCCATACATCTATCCATCAGCCTATTGCAGTCCACTGCTGGACATAGGCCTCCCCATATCTGCACCAGACATTCAACTTCTCCGCAATGCGCAAGCTGGCCCCAATAACCTTTTTGATGTCGTCGGTCCAGCGAGATGGACGACGCCCTGCACTGCGTTTGCAAGACGCGGTCTCCACTCCAGGACTTTTTTGCTCCAACATCCATCAGTCCTGCGACAGATGTGACCAGCCCACTGCCACTTCAGCTTGCTTATTCTGCTAGCTATGTCAGTTACTTTGGTTTTCTCGCGGATAATCTCATTTCTGATTTTATCCTTGAGAAACCCCGAGCATAGGTCGCTCCACAGTACACTGAGCGAATTTTAACTTGTAGACTAGTCCCGCAGTCAGTGTCCACAACTCGGCGCCATATGTTAACACAGGTAGGAAGCATTGACATTAGTACATAACTATAACTACGAGTATTATACGTAAGCTCTGATAGCCGAACGGAGAGACCTTTTGCCTCTCTCTCCTAGGGATTATAGGTCGAGCCTCAGTCATCAATGAGTTTTGTTATTAAAATTATATACCTAAAAGATCTTTGTTATTTATCACAAGCTTTCAGTGAAGGAAAACATCGTAAAGAAAAGTCTACGGAGAATTTCTGGGCTATATGTAACCTTTTAATCCGCATTGGAGCAGCGTGGTGGCTCTAAGGTCAAACCGTTCTTTCCTAAAAAAGGAGAGAGGCGACCTATGCGCAGCAGTGAGATATTAAACTTTACTACTCAATCAATAAATTTCACTAATGTTCATACTGTACATTTCTTACCGAGATGTCCTAAAAGGCGACTAATGTAAGTTGACATCGGGTAGGTCATAAAACACCTAGCCAAATCATGTTACAAAATGTTTACAACATTTTGTGCCGACCCCACTTAGAGTGGGATAAGGGCAGGAGAATGATGTTCGTACTGTCCAAAATCTGTAAACATTGACATCTTCATCGAGGTCCCCAGCGAAGTTAATGACCTGCATAAGCAGAAAAACCCTTTTCTAAACTTCCCTAATTCATGTTATGCATGAACCCCCAATCAAATAACCCAAAAAGGTACATAAATGTGGGATTTAGGATGACTGTTAGAAACTGCAGAGGTAAAATATTCAAAGCAACAAACGTCAAGGTTTAAGAAATTATTCAAAATTCTCCATTACACAACCAAAATTTACTCACTCCGCTTGACCTACTTCGACTTAACATTTGTTTACATTGTTTTAAGAGTTAGCGGCTTATACTCGATGCGGTAATTTGTTGAGCATTTTGTTTTATCAACAAGAATTTGTGTTTTTATCTATGTTAGTGATGTAACAACCACCGTGTGGTATCCTACTGAGTAAAAACGACCAGCCCTCATTTCTTACCGAGGTGTCATAAAAGGCGACTAGGGCAAGTAGACCCGCCGCGTGGTATTCGGTTGAGTAGAATAGACCACCCTCTTTCTTACTGAACGGTCGTAAAAGGCGACTAAGATAAGTCGACGTCAGGCAGGTGGCCGGTCGTAAAATACATAGCCAAATCATATGACAACATGTTTGTGACATGTCGTGCCGACCCCACTTAGAGTGGTATAAGGGCAGGAGGATGATGATGTTAGTGATGCAACGAATTATGCAGTTATTTGCGTTCAAAGTATAATAATAGGTGGTAATTTTTTTGTGTTTTCTTTTGTTTAATTTCTTAGAAGCATAAATTGATTCGAAAATATTATTACAACTCTTTCAATCAATTAAAAATATTTTAATAATAATAATATAAATTTAACATTATTTTGTAATAAATTGTTTTATATATAGATGCCGTGTGCCGGATACCACACGGCAGCGGACCACCCTCATTTCTTACCGAGGTATCGTAAGAGCCGACTAAGGTAAGACGACCTGCCGTGCGGTATCCGGCTGAGTAGAATATACCACCCTCATTTCTTACCGAGGTGTCGTAAAAGGCAACTAAGGTGAGTTGACGTCAGGCAGGCAGCCGGTCGTAAAATACATAGATAGCCAAATCATATGACAACATGTTTGTAACACGTTGTGCCGACCCCACGTAGAGTGGGATAAGGGTAAGCGAATCATTTCGTAATATATTATTTTAGGTATTTACATTTACATAATTAGAATAGATTGTATTAGAATACAAAAGTAATAATAAAATTATTTTGCCATAATCATCATCATAATCAATCATGTATAGTGGACTATCCGTTTTTTTTCTCTTACTCGATACATGCAGGATTCGTAAAAACACATGCACAAACCTCCACTATTGCCACCATACACAAGCACTACACACGTTCACTATCAAAAACTCAACAATCGTTTCGGCCCGCAACCGAAGCATCATCAGGAGATAGACTCCACGACAAAATCGCAAAGCGAATCTTTATCCGAACAAGCATTCTTATATAGTAGTCGGTTCAACCCCACCATTTATTTTACCTCTGAAGTTGCACAGCTTGAACTTGAAACATTTATCTGATCGTTAATAAGGGTGCCATTGTTATGCTTAATGATTTCTAATTGTTCCAAAATATAATTTTAATTTTAATAATTTTATTATTACTTTTGTATTATGGATCTCCGCAAAGTAACCCCTAATTACGTTTTATAATATTTACTGCGAGTCTGCCATTCTAGTATACTTGCAATGGATCTAGAGTTCTGTTATGTGTTGAACTCGGAAATTAGATTACAGAGCTAATTGTGAGAAAAAAACGGAAGCAGTTACATAGATTACGTCGTGTATTGTGTTGTAATGTACATATGTAATATAGTTAGGAGTTATTCGTACGAAGAGATAAGTTTCTACAAACGTAATAGTAAATAAGTAATTATTTATACACTAGATTCGCACGACATATTGACCCGCCAAAGTATGCTATAATGAAATTCCGCAATAAAATTTAGCTTTGCCATTGCAGCAGTTTAAAAACATTGTTAAAAAGAGGCTAACATAGAAAGCCTACTGTTTAGGATTACTTATATGATAGAATTCGTGGATATAACGAGACAGTAATAACTAAATGTAACTAGTAATAAGAATTTATATTTTGAAAAGAACAACCGCCGAGTTTCTTGCTGGCTCTTCTCGGTAAGAACAGCTTTCCGAACGAGCGGTAAAGTTGGCGATTCAAAAGCACTTGCTCACAAGTATACTTAAATAAATAAATTTTTTATTTTGTTTTTTAATCAGATAATAATTTTTTTGCGAGTTATACAAATTTTTACATTTAACCTTCTTCAACCGATGGATTTCCACTGCTGAATAAGATCTCTTCATGGGATCTTCACACTGCACGATCTTGTACCCTTGGATCCAGCAGATTTTTGAGGTCGTCAGTCGATCTCGTAGGAAGTTTACCGACACTGCGTTATCCGGTGCGAGGTTATCATTCCAACACCTTATGACCCAACGCCTATCGTTCTTCACACTATTTATAACATTAATAGGATGTAACTCATTTACGGATGATAAACGGAGAAATTTAGGCAAAACCTTTTAATTACATCCAATGCCGCCGTGTGGTATCCGGCTGAGTAGAATAGACCACCCTCATTTCTTACCGAGGTGTCGTAAAAGACGACTAAGGTAAGTTGACCCACCGTGTGGTATCCCGTTGAGCAGAAAAGACCACCCTCTTTCTTACCGAGGAGTCGTAAAATACGATTAAGGTAAGTTGACATCAGGCAGGCGGCCGGTCGTAAAATACGTAGCCAATTCATGTGACAACATGTTTGTGACATGTTGTATAATTAGAGTGGGATAAGGGCAGGAGGATGATGATGATTTTAATTACATCCAATGATTTCACTTTAAATGTATCGAATGCATTCCATAATTTTATCGGTGAAATTATCTAACGAAAAATACAGATGGGTACATTGTACTTTTATCAAATGACTCTATTGTTATGGTCCATTTCATTCTGCGTGTTTTACATAACATTATATAGCTTTCAAGTGGATTTGGAAAGTGGACTAAAGCGGCCGATAACTCAGAGCTGCGCAATTGAAGATAAAATCTGTCAGTGCGTTGAATGCTAAGCATCCTTGAGAATTGAAACACACGGATCTAAAAACATCATATTGGGCGTGGAAGAAAGTTTGAAATCGCATTTAACTTACTAATACATAATGATGTTTTCTTGAATTTTAGAATACCGTTTCATCATTAATCTACCCTTAATCCACTCTAAGCGGATTTAGGGGTCATCAATTCATCTTCGAATCATACCAAAATATTTTTTATTAAATTAAGCTTCAAGAATCAATATGATTAGTGAATGATTTATAGAAGAAGATGTCACTTTGCGGAATTCCATATTAGAGAAGCTATAACAGAACTACTTTGCTATAACCCGCACGGATTATAGCAAAGTATAGTAACCGGCATTAAATAACGCACATCGATGTTTAGAACGAAACAGCCGGCCAGTTCGATTTCGTATAGCGCTGTCACTGTCACTCAATTAATATGTGACTTTTCACACGGGTTCATCAGTCTGTGCGACAGAGACAGTACTCTATGAAGCAGAACTAGCCGATCTCTCTCTAAGCCTCCATGTGCATTATTTATTGCCGGGTACTATATTTCTGTTATAGTTTCTGTTTTATGGTTAATGAAGCTAACATTGGTTCGGATTGTTATATTTACTGAGAAGAACCAGCAAGAAACTCGGCGGTTAATCTTTTAAATGTGTTTAACTAACATAATTTGACTGTACATACGTATTTTTGTCATTTATAAAGCCATCAATTTTATAATATGCGTATAGGTTAAATTCCGTAATAATTGAATGGCCCGTTGGCGCAGTTGGCAGTGACCCTGTCTTCTGCTGCTTCGATTCCCGCCGAGAACCAACATTTTCTATTTAGAATTTGTTGGTTCTTCGAGTCTGGGTGTATATATGTATTTAAGTATGTATTTAAAACTATATAAGTATATATTTACCAGTTGTCTCTCACCCACAACACAAGTATTAAGTTACTTACTTTGGGGATGGACGGTCGTCCATGTGTGTAAATGTCCCTATTCTATAAATATAGTATAAATGTAGCTATTCTATTCCATATATTTATTATTATTATTATTATTATTGATGTAAATAAATTCCTTAATCTTAATTAAACCTCCGTTATGAGCTAGTTTTATCTGAGAAGGTTGTGGAGCTTAACCTTCTTAGAAAAACTAGCAGCTAACTAGCAGACTAGCTACAAATATATAAGTTTTGGCAGGGCCTGGTGGCCCATATAAAGTTCTTTGGTTATACTGAAAACTACGTGATTAGTCTTGTATGGAGAGTACTAATACCAGTAATTCAAGGATATTTCCTTAGATTTGTCACAGCACTTTCTATTGCATGCGCCCACGCAACCGATCGTCACGACGTGGGCGTGGTCGCGCGACTGTGTTCAACTATTTAACACCTAAACTTAGTTGTGATCTAGAAAATGCTTTTGTGATTGTATCATTTATAAAGACACCTGGTTATAGTGCTACCGGAATGTTAATATACCTTGCAGGTTTAGTTACCGCACGTATCACGACACCACCGCCAACAGAAAACTAGACAAGCACTACAAACATTCACTAAGACAATCTCAACGATTGTTTCGCATAACCAAAGCATTGTCAGAAGATAGACCCCCACGACAAAATCAAAGCAAAATAATACTATCATAACTTTTGTACTATTGAAATCCATAAAGTAAACTCCTACTTACCTACTTCTATAAATTAATATAAGTGTGATTGAAATTTACTATGAGCATCGCGTAGGTTTTCTTAAAGAAATATATATACCTAAATAGATTTTATATTATTTGTTCGTCTATATAAATAGAATAAATAGAACTCTGTCTATGTGTGTGTCTGTTACGTTTTTACTGCTAATCCGAAGCTGAAAATAAAATTCAACGGTTTAAGTTTCTAAATAGCATAAAAAATCTCGTACATAATCGAGGGTATTTAACCCTTATGTGGATATTAAAGTCACGTATACAGCTTGCATAATAAATACATATATGTAATATAGTGCATTACAAACTATAAACATAGACAATTAATTTTAAGCAATCGTCCCCATTGTTATGTAGAACGAACATTCAATTATATCAATATCACAGTATATTTTTTTACTTCCTAAATTCAATATTAGAACCTAAACAAAAAACCAAATAAAAACATAAGATAAAATCAGTATCAAACAATATCATAACATTTTAATTGAGCCCAGTTAGAAGGCCACCTAATGTGCGTTACTTATGTTTAATTACTAATTAGAATATGATCTGACAAGAAAGCTTGCGGAATTTCCGTTCAATACCGCCGACTAAGCTGTTATTAGGTTAAGCGATTCAAACCCTGGGCAGGGACCAGTGACTTTTTCTGTTAAAACTTATGTGTATAATTGATAATTGCAATTTATCACACGCTCTTCGGTGAACAAAAACATCGTGAGGAAACATGCATATCTCTAGACAATTCTGGGGATATGTGTAACCTACCAATCTGCATTGGACCCTTCTCTCCAAAAACATAGAGAGGAGGCCTATGCCCAGCTGTGGGATAGTAATAGGCCGTTACTTTTGCTTTATTATAGCCGAATAGATTCATAATGTTTTGTTTTTAATGAGGGTTCAGTATTTACAAGAAAAATCTTTATAAATTCCCAACTGAAAAAGAGTATGCACCGAGTTTCTTGCTGATCCTTCTCGGAAACACCCTTTAATGAATTGAAGCCTTACACATTTAACGATTTTTAAGTACTGGAAACAATTCTCCTGCCCTTATCCCACTCTAAGTGGGGTCGGCAAAACATGTTACAAGGATGTTGTCACATGATTTGGCTACGTATTCTACGACCGGCCGCCTTCGTGACGCCTTTTACGACACCTCGGTAAGAAATGAGGGTGGTCTATTCTATTCTGCCGGATACCACACGGCGTTTTAAGTACTGGAAACAGTCTACTTAAATAAACATTTCCTCAATATGTTACGTATTTAAAATAACAATAAGATAACTAATTATTAAGATAATTGTTTTGTATTTATTTTATAGATTTAATATTTATCATTTTTATATATTTTTATGATATGTAGATCTCGTCTGTGTATTGTATAGATGTATTATTAGTATGTATTTAACCATAATAATAATGCACCACCCGCACTCATTTCAGTTTTGCTTGGCAGAAATCGCTACTAAGCGATAAGACCGCCTTTTGTATAGTACCCGGCATTAAATAATGCACATCGATGTTTACAACGAAACAGCCGACCAGTTCGGTTTCGTAGAGCGCTGTCACTGTCACACACAGTGTTCGTCAGTCTGTGCGACAGAGACGATGCTCTATGAAGTAGAATCTAGCCGATTTCTCTCTCTAAGCCTCGATGTGCATTATTTATTGCCAGGTACTATACGTTACAGTTAATGTTTTCTTTTTATCGCTGTTTTTTACTGAATGTTTTTCTCTGTGGTGTACAATTGTATAAATAAAATAAATAAATATTGAATTTGAATTTAATATGAAATTAATGAAAAATAAAATGAAATGCCTTATTTGATACAATACAATAATTTATTGAACACAAATGTTATTATAATGCCTATGAATGCGGCAAATAATGTTTTGATTAGACTCAGAAGTTTATCGGAACATATAAAAATTGAATATTTATTGAAAGAATTCTTGTAATTCATAATTAATTCAAGAAAATATCTAGTAAATATTAATTATAAGAATTTTTTTTATTACTGTATCAATGACAAGTATGTTTTTTTCCCTTCGTATTTATGATATTAACTTTATATTGTATTTAATGAATTTCTTAATAGGCAAGTTATACTTCAGTTATGTACAGTCGCAAACGAAACAAACAAATAAATATTTAATATTTTTTTGATGCGAAATAACTTTTATAAAATTTTAGTTAATTTGAGTGCGTTCAAAAGTAAAAAGTCTTTGTTTCTTAATTTATGAATAAATAAATATATGGGTCACTGACATACACGGTCGTCCGTCCCCAAAGTAAGTAACTTGATACTTATGTTATGGGAGACGGACAACTGGCAAATATACTACATATATAATTTTAAATACATACCTAAATACAAATATACACCCAGGCTCGTGGAATCAACAAATTGTTTTACAGAAAATGTTGGCCCTCGGCGTGAATCGAACTCGAGATCCGCGGAGCTGAAGACAGGGTCACTCCCCCACCCACCACTGCCCGAACGGGCCAGTCTTTTGTAATATCTATTATAGAACTCGTCGTTACTTTGCGGAGAAAATATTGATTACTTTGTATCGTGTAAAATATCCAATTTATAGAACAGATCTTCCGATGAAGATGCTTTAACGAGGTATATTCTCACGTTTAAACTTCATTTAAGACTATATTTTAATTTAAATACATAATGAATTTATCATGACACACTAACAGTATCAGATTTGAATAACTTCACGTCGTTCTTTATTCCTCTTCAAAAAGTCTTTATAGTTTACTGTAAAGTTCAGTATCTAATTACGCGTATACAAAAGTTTTGACTCAAACTCGCAGTCTGAACGATAACCTGGAATTTGAATAGGACTAGAACCTTGAACTGCCAGTTACGACTGAAGGTTTTGTACACTTTAGTACTTTTACTAATTCGCCATTTCCCAGTACGTGACCGGGTACCGCATAATTAAGTCAATTCCAGCCAAGGTCCGCCATGACAGGCTGTCACAATGGTATTGACAATTTAAATGAAACTTAACAATTTCAATCACTTTATAATCAGTAATTTAAGTGAAATATCTATACTCGCAACGTTTGATAGGCTGGTTCCGCATTCGGTTGCTAAGTTACAGGACACTTCCGTGCCTTTTCATAGAATTACTTGAACTGGTCGAAAATGTGTCGAAACATAATTATATTTATAAAAATGTATCTAGAGTTTCATATTTTTATTGTTAATATTTAACGTTTCAATGTTTTTCTGATCTGTTTATTCAGATTTTATCGTAAATTTAAAGTCTTAGCTCTTGCAAAGGTGACATTGAACACTTAAGTCACTATGGGTCTAATTTATCTGTCAACTTATTTAACGCTCTATCGTAAATATTATTTCTTCAACTTCAATTTTTATGCACCATTCATATCAAACTGTAGCAACAAATATTCACGAACAAAGGATTTTATTGCGTCATTAAAATCAGTATATATTTGTGCCCACAATGATCTATTGTTGTGACTGAATGTTGTAATCTTTGTAACTTAAAACATATTATTATTTATTATTATCATATGCAATAAGTTTAAAATAAAACAATACAAACTGTATGCGCTAGTTAAAATTTCTGTATTAAATATTGACCCCACTCGGCCACACTTTTCAGTACTAAGCCACACTGTTCAGTGTAATTATTTAGGCTTTGAAGTTCCAATTATTGTTGAATCTTATAAATAAGTTCCTCAAAACGATCCTGTCTAAAAATATTAGAGCCAAATATTATAATGATGATATAAGTCTTTTGAAACACTGCTATAAACTACCTGTACACCATTTAATTAAATTTAACATACTTTAAAGAAGAGTTTTTTAATACAACATATAACGTTAAAATAAAACATCCTGTTTGTACACGAGTGATGACTTAAAACCTGCGGTACACGGTTAGTGTGAAGAATAAGTACGGTGAAAGAACATTGCAGTTCTCCGTGCCGCATTTAATTAATAATTTACCCTCCGATTTGATAAAATATCGAAATTAAATTAAAATTATACTACGTTGACAATCCAAAAGATTTTTTCTAATTCTAATATAGAACTTATACCTACTTAGTTCCTAAAGTATAAATGTAAACGGTTTTTATTTTTATTTTTTTGTAATGTTTAGTTCTATTTTATTGTTTTATTGTTACCTGTGTACCTACAAACGAGAGGTGAATTGCTTATAGCATTAGCGACAAACCTTAGTGGTTTTTTAGTGTTAAGATAAATAATGTATATTCTTTAGAAATGTTAAATAAAAAAATTAAAAAAACACTTCAAAATTCTATATTTACCTTGTATAAGTTACCTTGCTGTAAGCTTCATACTCTAGTGTAACTTAGGCATTTTAAGAAAGAAAATTAAGTATAAATTATATTCTATTTTATACTTGAAGGCTTAAAACTTTAAAAATTTCTTGCTATTAAGTTATTAACTTTCTTATGAAATTATTAATGACCTTCTATTCAACGCATTTGTTCTTGAATAAAGTCATAGACCCATAAGACACGTCAATTCAATTTTTTTGATATAATTCAACGACTGGATAATTACAATCTGTTTATAATAAATTTTGAGTATATCGCAAAATTTGGACATTTTTGTGAGGAAAATTCCCTTGTGTAGTTGCTACTTGTAGAAATTGTCTAGTTAACACAATATTTAGGTTCAACTAAATACCTTTGATGGCGTATACATGGCATAGTAATAACATATATGGGATTTGCTGGGAGATTGGTAAGTGGCCACACCAGTAGACAATAGACCAATTTAAGTATTTGAGCACGAATAATATTACTCAGTTCTTAATATAAATGTGTGTGTGTGTGTTTCAGAAATAATAAATGTTAATAAAATAGTTAATATAAAATAATTAAATACTTATCCAGTATAATCAATTATATTCTTTAAATAAATAGTTAAATAAACAAACTTTTCACTGTAACTCCTAACAATAACAATCTTGTTCACGCCTGCTCATAACATCCGATTAGGAAATGTTAACACTTCAGTGCGTAAAAGCCTCGCTCTAATTGCATACTATTAGACCACAATGGTTGACAGCGAATTAATTATGTACACTGCCTGATTGTTAGGATAAGGATACAATGCAATTATTATTTTAGTAAATATTCTAAATGATTGCATATTATTACGATTGACTTCAAAAATAATGTAATTATTATCCTCGTTTTCAATTCCGTTTCCTTATTATAAATTCCATGCTGTTTTCTGCAAACTATAAATGTGAAATCTTTTAATTTGTATTTGCTGATATATACTAATTATTTATTTATGCATACTTTATTGCTTTTACAAATGCAGAATCTATAAATTGTAGATATATTTATATTATATATAATATCATTTTAATCTATATCAAATTAAATTAAAATGATTCTTATTCAAGTAAGCTTTTTACAAGCACTTTTGAATCATCAAGGATCAAATAGATTTAATGAAGCTACAACTGGTTTGGAATGTTGCTCTTACAGGGATATTTATAACAAAGTCCCTAAAAGCAGTTCGTCTGTAGGAGATCGATTGTCTCAGTATTATTTAACGGATTATTTGTACAGTTTTTAATAAAAGATGCAATTAATAAGGAAGGTTTAGGTTAATAGTACATTCTCCGGAATTTGATGGGAGTTTCATTGGAAGCTAGAGGAAATTGTGGAGCATCATAACTAATAATAAATAAATGACCTTTCCACTCGTTATTTTTGTTGTGGTTTTCGCAATTTTTAATATAAATTTTGGTGTGAACCTACCTTTACTGGCCATTCATCAACGCCTTTGTATACACTAACCTAACACGAAAAGCGCAGCATATAGTCACAAATTGAATCTAATTACGTAAGTTATTTAGCTTCTATCCATAAGTTTTGGTTAATTTAAAGTTGCCAATTGAACATTTGTTGCCAAGTTATAACTTATTCCTTCCACTATTTCCTCTGTGTAGTACTCTAAGGTTAGTGGAAAGAGTTCGCTGTTTTAGCAATTGTAAAGTCACCTGTTATATAATTAAATAACTGTATATAGTGCCACCATTGTTGTTTCAATAAAGAGCATTCTATTCTTATCACATTATTCGTGCGCAGACACAGGTTGACCATTGTTCATACGGAATGTGGACGATTATAGAAGTATCAACCTCTATATAAATATCTATAGTTATAGAAAGGGCCTCTTCTAGAAGTTCTCGGAGGTAGTTTTAGAAGACGAAATTTTGTTTTCAAAAATCATAGGCGTGCTAATGCAACTATCAATCAAATATAAATAATATACAACCTACTAATATACAATACTAGGCCTGTGAAGACAAGGTCTCCGAGCCTCAAACCTTAATGCCGTTACATATATGGTGATGACTGTTAACCCTCAAATGGATGTTTTCTAAGCCCTAATCAAAGTTACAGAAGGCATTAGGGCAACACTAATCGGCATAATCAACGCATTTTACCCTTTCTTATTATAACTAACCAATGTAAATATCATTAAACTGGAAGTGAACGTAATTATGGTTTACGTGATGTATGCCCGAAACAGAAACTGCGTAGTCACTTTGGATTTATTAATGAAAGTAAGTTTATTGACCCGGAACTCTTGTTTGTGTTGATTGACTGTTTTATGTCGATCGCCATAAAAACTATAATATGGGCGTGGTCCATTTATATCACGATTTGTAGAAATAGGTAGATTTTACGTTTCTGCTCTAATATTGAATATATGAGAGTAGGTAGTTCCAACGCTCTAATCTATTAGACTGACCCGTTGACGCAGTTGGTAGCAGCTCTGCGGATCGCGGGTTCGATTTTTGCTGAGAGCGGACATTTTCTAAATTACTATTTCTTCGTTTTTCGAGTCTGGGTGTATTTATGTATGTATTGAAAATTATATAAATAGTATATTTACCAGTTGTCTGCTACCCATAGCGCAAGTATTAAGTTACTTAGGGGACTAACGGTTGTGTGTATACCTATTTGTGTGTGTTATTTATTTATTTCTTATGGAATCATTTGATTAATTAGGATATTGGGACGCTCAATTAGAAGAAAGAAGTGCTTTAAAGAGGTTGACCTTGACGAATGAAATATTAAGTCCAAGTGCTTTTAATACTTCTTTACTGTGCGACCGTCAGCAGTATTTTTCTAATACAGTAGCTACTTTTAGCTTCTTTGAGATCACCTGCTATGTTTGCAGGTCTGCCAATAAAGAGTCGCAATTTCAGTATCATAAGCCATTGACTTTTTGAAATCTTATCGTTATTTAAGCTTCCTTGAGGCGCTCTATTATTGACTGATGTACCACTGATCTCCCTAACTCTGATTTGATCACATCTTCTTCTTCTTCTTCTTCAACCGATGGACGTCAACTGCTGGATATAGGCTTCTTCATGGATTTGATCACATAGTGATCCTTGATGTGATCCTTATCACGAAAAACGTAGTAAAACTATAACAATATTTTAAGTTGTAGTTAAATTAGCTAGTCGTTATAAAATTTCAATCCTTTTATATTCTCATTTCTGCTCAATAAATAAATAATAAAATAAATTAATTACATAACAAAAAAATTATACAACTAAAAACACTTCCAATATTTAATTCCTTTCTGGCATCGCTGAAATAATTAAATATATATCCAATTCAATTTTAAACAGTGTTATTAATAATTGATATCATGTCACAGTCTCAAGGATTTCCTACTAGGCTTTGTTATTCAGAAATACATACAATCAGATAGACAACAAATCAAACATCGTGACAAATGTCGATAATATCTGGACACGAGTTTGAAAGCAATTATGCGGTAATTAAAACCGAAATATAACTGACCTCTTAGCATAAGGAATGGATTGTGTCGCGTAGACAAGAGTGACATAGTTGTTTAAGTCCCCCAACGATCAAATAACGATCGCCAACACAGATACACGTAATACACACACACAGCGTCTTCGCCGGCGAAGACGAGGTCCCAGTTTTCTGACGTCGGTCGGTCGTGGCTTCTCGCCACCCTTCCGACGCCGCAATGACTAATCTAAGTCATACCATCAACCCTCCACTACGCGTCGCCCTAAGCCGTAGTCCGGCCTCACAGGAGGCACCCTTAGGACGACGTTCCCCGACCTAAGTAGAGCTTCTGCGCTCTTTCTCTGCATTTCGCAACCTCGGCGATGCTTCTGCGCTTGCCTGTCCCGCCCGGTGACGCTGTAAAAGCCATTAGGACTAACAGCATACAGTCAGTTCGAAAAAAAAATTGTTAAAGTCTAGTTTAAGTCTAGTCTTATGTCTTCACTAACGGCGATGATCGTTGATCGTCTTCAATCGTCACGATCATCGTGCGAGAGTCCACACGATCATCCGCATTATCATACGATCACACTCAGAAATTTCCTTTAATGTGTGTCTGAAAATCCGTCAATTCCCGGATCATAGACAATGATTGGCGAGTACACGCTCTCTACACGGTCATGCTCGGGTTTAAGCGATTGTAATCGCTGATTATGAACACGAGCTTTAAAACCGTAAGAACCATAAGATCATATAAGATCACCCAGCGATTCCCTTTGATGCGTGTCCAAGAAACCGAGAATTCTCGAGTATTGAGTATTGAGTATCCCGACTGGGTACATACGTATAGTAAAGTAACAACCTGTTACTATGCCCACTGCTGGGCTAAGGCCTCCTCTCTCCGTTTTTGGAGAGAAGGATTGGAACTAAGACCTACCACGCTGCTCCAATGCGGATTGGTAGGTTACACATATTCCTAGAATTCTCTAGAGATATGCAGGTTTCCTCACGATGTTTTCCTTCACCGAAAAGCGTGTGATAAATTGCAATTATCAATTAGACACATAAGTTTCAATAGAAAAACTCATTGGTGCCTGCCCGGGGTTTAAACCTATGTCGTCTCTAGAGAGTGGCACGGTCTCACCGCTAGGCTATCACAGCTTCATATACGTATAGTACCCAGCAATAAATAATGCACATCGACGCTTAGAGAGAGAAAATTGGCTAGATTCTGCGTCATAGAGCATTGTTGTCGCACAGACTGACGAACCCGTGTGAAACGTCATATACTAACTGAGTGACAGTGACAGCGCTCTACGAAACCGAATTGGCCGGCTGTTTCGTTCTAAACATCGATGTGCATTATTTATTTATTTATTTATTTATTATAATGCCGGGTACCGTATATTTACAGTACATACTGAAAGCTGAATATGTCCTCTACACAATCGTGCTCGCTATCCGTATCTGATATACTATAAGACGAAGTTGTTAAAAATTAGGGGAAAATAGAGAACGTAAGATCAGATATATGAGCTATTGCTGTTTGTGTGTACATGTCTTAAAAAAGACAATAAAAAACCGATATTTTGTATTTCTTGTTTGTAATGCAAAACTACAACTGAATATAAAATTTAATTAATTAATTCTCAAAGCATCAGTTAATAAAGCCGTCTTGATGTTATGATGCAAATGTCTAAAGATGGAATGCTAATAAATCAAATTTAAATCACAGAAAATAAGTTTTTATTAAGAAATTTGATATCAGACTAGCTAGAAAACGATTTTTTAAGCTAATGAATGTACGTGCAACAGAATTTCTCAAAAGTGGCAAGACGGTTGGCGCCGAAGATGGCGCCTGGTTGACGGGAGGCTGCAAGCAACTTAATGTTCGCACATTTTAGAAGGCACCGCTGTGATAGTCGAACGGTGTGGCGCGACTCCAGAGAATCAGCGGTTCAAATCCCGAGCCAGCATCAATTAAATAGATAAATTAATTAAATATGTGGGACACTTAACGGTGTCCGGTCGTCCGGTCGTCCGACTCCAAAGTAAGTAACTTAATACTTGTGTTATAGGTGACGGACAACTGGTAGATATACTACATATATAATTTTAAATACATACTTAAATAAAAATATACACCCAGGCTCGAAGAACCAAGAAATTGTTTATAGTAAATGTTGGCCCTCGGCGGGAATCGAACCCGCGACCCGCGGAGTTGAAAGCTGCGTCACTACCCACTGCGCCAACGGGCCGTCATATAATAAGTAATATAGTAGATTTTAAATCGCGATGTGACCCGTATCTTCGTATATTAATAAGTAATATAATTAGTATTGTTGTTAAAACTTATGTTAATATTTGCAATGGAAGATTTTAAACTTACACGATTCATACAAATTATTATATAAATAAATGGATCACATCGCTACAAATTTCAATTTTGTCGCGAAGTAATCCGTTTATTTATATAATAATTAATATTTGCAATTTATCGCATGCTTTTCGGTTAAGGAATTTAAAGTTTGTGGACGCAGCTAACTCGAAACAATCCCCTCCTTAATCTAATTGCCACCCTGTGGTTGCTAGAGCCACAGTCGGAAAGCACTGCATTAGGACATCAATACTCGAGAATTTAATTTTCCAATCGAGTCAGCAAGGATGCATTTATATTTTTCCGACTTTTTGTTTGACGTTTGCATTTTAATAACATTATCTGTATGATACAATTTTCAAGGAAATACATCGTGCTCCGTTTGTGGAGGGCCTATAAATAACACCTGTAATATCAGTAACTAAAGTGTTATTTATTTAACTTGCGTAATAAAATGAACATGATTCCTATTTTTATCACTTAATGTAATATAAACGTCTAGTGAGTGGATATTAAGAAACGGTTATTTGTTTCATTATCTTAGGAAGTCGTAATGAGCAATGATAAAAGCGCGCAATCCTGTTCAAGTGATATATAAAACCTTTTTTAACTCCTTTCATACGATGAGGGTATATGGATTGAAACTTGTGTTATGGTGTGATATTTTGAAGTTCATATTGAGACTGAATTTGTAAGGGCCTAAAATACCCTTTAGAAAATGAAATCCAAATCTTTAAAAGATTTCCACACTAAACTTTGATATACAAACTTTTGTAGATTATCTGCCTACCCCGTAGCGATCTACCAACGTTAATAATTCGCCATTTTAATAACTTAGAATCCCAAAGCTCATTGTTGCTTCGTACTACGTACATCAACCATTGCCGCTTCAGTTTCACAAGCTGAACTAGGATGATTAAACAAAAGTAACGGCTACCCTGTGGTCACTAAATTCATCATAATTATGATTACGATGCTCCACTGCGGATTGATAAGTTACAAATATCCCCAAAAATCTCCAGAAATATGCAGGTTTTCTCTCTATGTTTTTTTCACCAAAAACCGTGTAACAAATTGCAATTAACAATAAAACGCATAATAGAATGCATTTAACAGAAAACCTCATTGGTGCCAGCCAGGGATTTGAACCGGTGGCCTCTGAAAAGAGTCACGCGAGATCACCGTTTCACTTGTTTCATTGCTGTGACAGCAATGCCTTCTTAAATATGTGAACATTTAAATCGTTAGCAGCGTCTCGGCGACCAGCAGGCCTACCATGAACTCTTATTGCGACTCAATTGAAGACCTAAACTAAATTTGTTTGGTTTTTTCATACCATGAATTTTTAAAGACGCACACCTTAAATCGTTGCCGAATGACCTTCGAAATGCGTCCTAAAAACATTTGAGTAAAAGAGACAGAGTTATCTATAGTTCGTATAGCGTTTTCCTTTTCAATCATTGCGATCCCTATGCAATCCACACTTCATGGTACGAAATCAAAGCGGTCACATTTAGTTACTGACTTAGAATTGAATCGTTTTCTTAAAGTTCATGGTAGGCCTACAGGCGCCGTATTCCGCGCAAATGGCCCGGCCTCGTTTAAAAAAATCTGTTTCACTAAAAAAACTAATTATTCGTTATTGGTGCTTCTCCGGTTGTGAACACGTGACCATCTCAAAAAAGTCGCGCGGCCTCACAACTGGGCTATCACAGTTTATAGTACAGCGATAGTATGAGGTAAAGTTTGATAAGTCTAGTGGAAATGTTCAAATAGCTGTTCCTTTAGCGAAACTCCAAATAACCCAACCGCATTCTCAGATGTGCAGACCTTTAGTAGACAATAGGTCGTGGTACAAGGGCGGGTGGTGTCGTTACCGGGTCACGACTGAAACACGGTCAAGAACGGAAATAAAGACTTCTACACACTTTGTATAAAATGATTTGCTTTTTTAGTGCAGTTTTTTTATAGAATCCTGCCTGTATCAGGTATGAAAACGGATAGTCCACTCTACATTTAGCTTTATATATTTTTTATTTACCGTGCGTCTATATATCGTGCATAATAATTTTATTATTACTTTTGGTACTCTCACTCGTATCTCTAGGTTTATTTTCTATCTTTTTCATAGATTTTTAATATAAATGATGTTGTTGTTCGTAATTCAACTTCTGGTTTTATATTGATTAGTAGAAAGCGCTAACCAGTTAAGCAAGTAATCGAAATATCAATTAATAAATTAAATTTCTTAGAAGCTTTATCTGTGTAATCCATCTAAGCGGTGACCTTAGGATATGTTTAGAACATAGATCGGCAGCCTTCTTAAGACTCCGGTGTCAAAAGCTAAAATTAAAAAATATTTTTTTATGAGGTATTTAGGTATTAGGTTTAAATAATTTATTCTCAAAAAAAACAACGGTCACTTATATGAGAATATAAACTAATAACAAAAATTCAGGTGGTCACCAAAAACCTGCTCGTTCAATAGTTGTAATTGACTTTATTTAGCGCAATTTTATATCTATACTAATATTATAAAGAGGAAAGATTTGTATGTTTGTATGTTTGTTTGTTTGTTTGTTTGTTTGTTTGTTTGTTTGTTTGTTTGTTTGTTTGTTTGTTTGTATGCATGTATGTATGTTTGTTACGTTTTCACGCAAAAACTACTGAACCGATTTCAAAAATTATTTCACCATTGGAAAGCTACTTCTTCACTGAGCAACATAGGCTCTATGTCATTTTCAAAAATAATAGGGATCCCTAATAAAATTGTAATAAGTCGGGAAAAATTTTGTCGTAAACATCTATCATCGCGTGCGCTGCGGAAACTATTGATGATAGAACAAAAAAATGTTCTACAGTATTATAGAACGCATTAATATCCACAAAAAAGTCTCCGATACCATATGTCTAACTATTATAGTTATGCCAATATAACTACTTTTTTATATGGTAAAAGTTGATAAAATTGCCGACAATAATCAAACCATTTTATTCATATCTCTGTATTAATCCTTATCCCATTAAATGATATTTTATTAATAACTGTTTCAATAACAGTAAAATACTATTTAAATTATTTAAACCCGCCATCCCAATCAAAAGATATTACGAATTTAAGAATGTATATCGAAAGCAAATAATGCCATAACAAATTCATTGTAGCGACCGTTATAGCAGGGCCTGCATTTGGTGAGTTAGCTCTTATTCCAAGAATAGTAATGATACCCATTTTTTTAAATAAATTAATCTACAAAATAAATCTATAGTCCGACTTCGTAGACTTTCCACTACCACGAGATCAGTATGTATGCGGGTGAAACCGCGGGGCTTTGCTAGTACATAATATATTTGATTTCAGATTGAGAACAAATGAATTTAAGAAATAATATTTATTCTTTTAAAAATATAATCAAGGGAATGTTCTCATCCTCTTCTTCTACGAATTTTACGAGTAGCTGCCTGCCTGACAACTTACCTTAGTCGTATTTTACGAACCCTCGGAAGAGGGTGATCTATTTTACTCAACCGAATACCACACGGTGGGTCAACTAACCTTAGTCCCCTTTTACGACACCTCGGTAAGAAATGAGGGTGGTCTGTTCTACTCAGCCGGATACCACACGGCGGTTTTAGATCAATCATAACGTTGGTGTAAATTGTTTATTATCATTTTTTTATTACACAGAGCCAAAACCAAACTTTACATCAAAAGAGTAGCGTGCAGCTCGAGCCGCAGGTTGCATATCCCTTATGTAGAAGATAGGAATATCCGTCTGTTTACCGTATGAGCCCAATCCTAATATACCCTCTTGCACTATTATATATAAAAAAAACTTACACATTGCAAAATTATAATAAAGAATTGAAAAATCTTTTAGCTTAAAGTTAAAAAGTAAAAAAAATGTGTTCGTAAATATTTGATAATTTTTAGTTATTTCGTAATGTCATTTCTCTCTGGGCTATTGTAATTTTTTTATTAACCGATATGTAGGTAGTAATGGAAACGCCACTCGGCGGTCGGTTCGTGTTTGTCGCCGTGCGAGTTTCTACGTACGCGCGAACTACGTATGAACCGTTCGCTAATGACGGCTCGATCGCTTTACATAATTCGTGTTACATTCGTTGTAAAACATTAACAATTCGTCTGAGACTTACAATATTAAGTGCTGTGTCCAAGATTAAGTGTCGTGTCGAGTTTTGGACTCGTAATAGTGTTATTGTACGTTCAAGAACAAATCCCTAGGCGTAACAAGAAACGGCCGGCCGGCGCATATCAAGAACTTCGAGCCTTTCAGTCCAAGGTAGCAGTACAACGGCATCGAAAGGTGGGTGCTAAGTTGCTACTACTTATCGGTGATAATTGTGCATTGCCTAGAAAAATAGTATAAATCCTTCATCCCCTTCATACAGCCTACTTAACCAACAACCAGTGACCTAAGTCTATGGACGAGGTTCCTTGTAATTAGGGAACTTTTCGCTCCAAACTCAAAGTATGGTACAAACGATGTGAGAAAACAATATCTCTGTATATTATTTAGAATACATGAAATAGACTATTATATAAATAAAACGAGCGAGGGATTTTATATAGGCTCGGATTGTGCGTAGTGCTAATTTCAGAACTAGCTAAAACGATGAAAGATGTATGAGCCTTTTCGAAACCGTTGGCGCGCGTATAAGGCTGATGTACATATACGTCAAATTTGAAATGACTGTTTGTTCCTAACTGACACACGAAGATGTTCCTTTTACCATTAGTTTATTATCTATCTATACTTACTATAAACCAAAGTCCCAAAAAGCTGTCTGTCTGTATTTTCTCAAAATCTACTGAACGGATTTTTGTACAGTTTTCAACAAAAGATAGTGCAGTACTTTCGGATGGTTTAGGTAAATAGTACATATTAGTATTATGTAAATTGTGTTGAAGAGATCGCGCATTTGTAAAAAACTTGCTTGCTTGGGAGCTTTGCTCGCATGCGCTGCGTAAACCAGCAGAGATACGCTAAAGTAATGTACTAGAGAATTGTAGTTCTATAAAAGTATTACAAAGAAGTCCGCGCTAGCTTGTCTCTATTTCTTATGGTTAACTCACAATAACTACTTTTATATTTAAAATTTGAATTCTAGAAAAAAATTGTAATGCGCTGATTTCCACGCGGGCGAAGCCGCTGGTATAGCTAGTTATTTATAAATTACAAATATTTTTATTAATTATAAATAAATTATTATTCCGTCGCTAACAATATATTTAACATTTCAACAGAGCAGCGGGTTCAAGCTCTAATCTTTCTTTCTGTAGAACAAAGAGGTTTTTTTTCCAGCTGTTAGATAACAGGCGGATAACCTATTTATTCTTACATAAATACGCTAGCTTAAGCAATTTGCATTCAGCTCGGAAGTAATTTAAACTAAAGTCAAGTTCAAGGCAACATTTAACACATATCAACACGCACATTATGTTTGGATATTAACATATTTACTGCCGATACCAAATAAAAGAACAATTTTAAAAACTCCAATAAAATTATGCATGACAGCAATATCATGTGAGCCGGTTTGAGGTTTTCGATTAATTATATTCCAGAAAGATGTGCCATTGAAATAAATTATATCGATTATGGGCAAATAAGACTTCATAGATATCTACAGCAAGATTATCGTTTTACAATAGACAAAGTTAAACCAATATCGCGCGGTTCCTACTTCGCATCTTATAAAAATATGTAAAGCGTTTATACGTTTTGCTTTTAAATTAAAATAACAAATAGAAGTAAAGTAACAGCCTGTTACTATGCCCACTGCTGGGCTAAGGCCTCCTCTCTCCGTTTTTTTTTGGAGAGAAGGAGGATTGGAGCTAAGACCTACCACGCTGCTCCAATGCGGATTGGTAGGTTACACATATCCCTAGAATTCTCTAGAGATATGTAGGTTTCCTCACGATGTTTTCCTTCACCAAAAAGCGTGTGATAAATTGCAATTATCAATTAGACACATAAGTTTTTAATAGAAAAACTCATTGGTGCCTGCCCGGGGTTTGAATCTATGTCGTCTCAAGAGAGTCGCACGGTCTCACCGCTAGGCTATCACAGAAGCATGTACAAGCTATAAATAAATTTAAAACTTTACAAATGTTCACCAAATCAATAAACGAATTCAAAATAACATACAATTTAAGACACGTTTGAGCTTTTTATGATTTTTAACCTAATTCCGAAATGCCAAATGTTTGTAGTCCAATAAATCAGACTACTAGTAATATTTCCTTTCATATTTCGCACAATTTCGTTGTCGACGGACAAAGTTCGAGCGAGTGCAATGACCGCTCGAAAGGACAATCGCATGCTAATATAAAATTAGCAAACAATAAATTGTAAATCATAGGTGCTAAATTTGGTAATAACTGAATCGATTTATTCGTTATATATATGGTCAAACTGGCTCTTCTCGGTGTGAACATTTTTCCGAACTAGCACTAAAGTATCGGCCTGTTACAATCCCACTGCTGGGAATAGGCCTCCTCTCTCCGTTTCCGGAGAGAAGGTGTGGGGCTAAGACCTACCACGCTGCTCCAATGCGGATTGGTAGGTTACACATATCAACAGAATGCTCTAGAGATATGCAGGTTTCCTCACGATGTTTTCCTTCACCGAAAAGCGTGTGATAAATTGCAATTATCAATTACACACATGAGTTTTAATAGAAAAACTCGTTGGTGCCTGCCCTAACTAACACAGCTAACACAGCTCTCACAGACCTAGCAGCAGAGTGGACGATTCAAACACATTCTTAGTTACCTACATACAATTAGGTAATAGGATCTGAGTTTCAAAAATAATGACTTGTTTGATTGAAATGTGCAGCAAATATTTGGCAATGGTTTTTATAATCATGACTGTTACCAATTCGAGTAAACCAAGACCAACACATATTTGGGGCGACATATTAGAAGCATGATTTCCGTGTTTAATCGAGTGACTCAATTCGTTTGTTATTTAAGGTAGGTTTATGCGTACATACTGAATTATAACAACTATGCAATACAATGATAACTTTTATACATATGATCTGATGGTAAATAATAAGTTTATTAATATATCGAAACAGAAATTTAAGTATACCAAAAACTATTATTATTTTCGTCAAAAATTTACTTTTTAAGTAAACTGGTTAATTAAACCACCAAATAAACCGAAATAATTCATACAGTTGCAGTTATAATAATGGAACCAATTCTTAAAGTTCACTACTTCTGAATTAACTGGATTGTACCAAACGAAATGGCACTGCGCATGCGCATTTCATTTCAGTTTTTTATGCGGTTAAGTCGCAACCTGTTTATCTTTCGCGCGGCAGTTTTATCAATAATCGAATTAAGCGTTAGAGTTCGGCTATTTAACTGATAAACAAATACCATATAAGCCCTTGAAGAATCCGAAATCTAATGATACTAATGTCTGGGTCAATAACCAATCATAATAGAGGATGATTAGACTTTTTCGGTGATTCTTTTGTTTCTTTTAAGAATAAAATCAATAACTTTTAGTGACACAATGAAAACATCGAATACACATATTATATAATTTATCGTTAAAAAAAAATTGCATTGCATGGTGTGTTTACCTGAATATAGATAAGTAATTAACAATAATTTAGTTTATATTATTATAAGAATCATCATCATCATTCATGTGACATGTTATAAACATGTTGTCACATGATTCGGCTACGTATTTTACGACCGGCCGCCTGCCTGACTTCAACTTACCTTAGTCGCTATTTACGACACCTCGGTAAGAAATGAAGGTGGTCGATTCTATTTTGCCGGATACCACACGGCACATACCTTAGTCGCCTCTTACGACACCTCGGTAAGAAATGAGGGTGGTCTGTTCTACTCAGCCGGATACCACACGGCATTTTGTATTATTAATAATAATGTAAGATTATTTTAAAAACCTAATGAAGAAAAGTTAAAAAAATAACCGTAACCTGTTTGAAGGCTTTATAGGTTTTCAAGCCATAGCATAGAAGGTACAGTTTACATCAGCCTTATTATGGCGCGATCAAGCTCACTGGTTCGGAATTGTTAGAGTAATAAGGGTTCCTGAATTTGTCTAATAAAGTTTTTAGACTTTGTTTAAAACTTCTGCACTTAAATATTAACATGAATTCTTTCGCGGATATTGTACAAGGAACAGTAGAATTTTAACTTCACATTCCTTTATCCACTGAAGTAAGAAAGCCTTTGGATAAACAGTTCTAAAATAGGATGTATAAAAAATTGACAAAGGAAATAGATATTTAAAAATAAAAGCTTATATATAACGACAAAAAAGCAGCGTTAATTGAATAAGCTATAAATGTAATTGGAGTAAAAAATAGTGAATTATAAATGATAAAAAACTAATTAACAATTGAATGAAATATAGGCAGTATAGGACACTATTTATAAAGTGTATTAAATAGCGATAAATTGCCAAACGTTTTTCAGGTGCGTCGACATAATACTAAGAAATCCGTTCTCTGGAGCCACAGGTAATACAATTTATATAAATAAAACGATAGAGGTCTCCAGCGTTGTACGCTTACCACGAAAAAAATTTATAATATATTATTATTATTATATAATATATTATTAATATTGTAATAAGCTGTGATAGCCTTGTGGTGAGACCGTGCGACTCTCTAGAGACGACATAGGTTCAAACCCCGGGCAGGCACCAATTAGTTTTTCTATTATAACTTATGTGTCTAATTGATAATTGCAATTTATCACACGCTTTTCGGTGAAGGAAAACATCGTGGGGAAACCTGCATATCTCTAGAGAATTCTCTAGGGATATGTGTAACCTACCAATCCGCATTGGAGCAGCGTGGTAGGTCTTAGCTCCAATCCTTCTCTCCAAAAACGGAGAGAGAAGGCCTTAGCCCAGCAGTGGGCATAGTAACAGGCTGTTACTTTACTTTACTACTTTATTATTATAATAGGATATATGAAATAAAAATTCGACTCGTTAGTTATTTGGCCCTTATTTAAAAACTAGCTTAACTTCTCACCTTGTAGAATGAAGGACATAAGCGTAGCGTTAATATCAAGCTAGAATTTTTAATGACTGCAAGTGAACTTTGATTTCTACGACTAACGTCTTCAGTAACAACATTTAAGCAATATGGCTTATACTGAACACGGAAAAGCCAAAATGCTGTTACTAGTTGTATCGTTTGTTTAAATTATGTCCTAAAATTCCGCACAATTCAAAGTCAAAATATGAAACGCATCTTTGATGACATTACATCGACGAAATCAGGAGCCTTCCTCAACAAATTAGAAAAACTATTGAGTAGACTGTGTTCGGATTGAAGCCCTAATACTATAACTACATAGTGTATGCGTGTAACACATACATGAATATACACACATTAACACACACTAAGAATTATGTACAAAGGAAACATTCACTGTCTCAAACGAACACACGTCAGTCACATCAGAGTCTTTAAAGAGAGTTGACGTGTGTGCGTGTTTGAGCCTGTGCTCTTTTCATAAAACTTTAGTCTATATTAATATAATACAAGTGAACACTACAATCATAATTGTTACTCTGCATGACATGTAAAAATACGGGGCACAGCTAGTGTTAATATATACTGTAAGACCACTGGTGACCGTGTCGAATTCGATTTACATCCGTAAAACAGTCACAGCGCGGTTCAGATACCATAAATATCAATATTAAATGGAGGCAGTTGATGATAAATTTATATAACTGCCGCGCCGGTCTTGAATTTAATATAATTTTGTCCCACAATACATGTTTCGTAAAGAAATATTTTAACAATAAAATTAAACAAGGAACTAGTTCCATGTCTTTGTTTCTCAATAATAAATATATAACTAAGTAATAAATATATAAGTATAAATAAATGCTTCCCGGAGTATCAAAGATGGTTTTCGTACAAACATAAATTAGTTTAAAAATTAAAAAATAAATTTCATATTAATTAATATTAATAATAATAAATATTAAAATTATTATTCATGACTTTTTTGGCAATAGTCAAATTGTGTTTTGTCATAATCATTTGAAAGAACATTCCGTAACAAGGTAAAATATTTCTAAGAAATTAAGTAACGTACACATTGGCAGACAGCCGCTATTAAACGTGCGGTAAATTTTTTAGTAGTATTAAAATGAAATCCTAAAAAAGACGAACAACTACACAAAAATATGGACAGAATTGATGTTCTTTAAAAAATTACTTTATACAGGTTTTTTCATACAATCAGCTAGTTCTCAATATCCATAATACATTTTTCTATATAGGCTACCCCTGAGAACATCAAATCAAAGTTCGATACCCACCTCTAAACGTTCTGAATTTGGTGCTTTGAAAGGAATGAACCGCAAAAATAATTATAATTATTATTTTTATAATTTAAAAGTTCGAAGATCGTAATTCCAAACATAGGGTGGTAACTTATTGCATTTTTTTAAGTATAATTCGAAAGCTCAAAGTCGTTATAAATAAAACACTTAAACTTTTAATAGCACTATTGAACCTTAAAATAAAAGAGGTCACAAAAAGCTTGTGATACCTGTATCGCGACTCAGCAGAGTTAATAACTCATTCGTTGGTCTCAGTATTCGCTTCTACAATAAAATTCTGCATTCCATACTACACTAGTCTAAAGGTTCTAATTAAATGTAAGAGATATGCTTATCCATAAAGCATATCACAAAATTGAAGATTATTTGGCATATAAAAATTCCTGGATTTTCATCTTTTCAGCTTCATACAAGACAGCGGTTTAATAATGTAAAATTTAAAATGTTTAAAAGATTGACCACCGAGTTTCTTGCTGGTTCTTCTCGGTAAAAGCAACATTTGGAACCAGTTGTAGCTTCATTAATCTATTGATCCTTGACGATTCAAAAGTGCTCGAAAGAGCTTACTTATAAAGATTTCTTATAATTTGGTTTGCTTTGAAATGTCGATTGCCTTTGCTCCTACTAAATTGGCAAACAAAAACATAGCAGTAAAATCATAAATAGTACATACACTTAGCGGATCTATTGACGTGTCTCAGCGCTTAAAACCTAGTTATAATACGTAACCGATTCAAGGCTGTAGACTCAAACAATTATATGTTGTATGCCGTAACTTAACAATTCTGCACTCTTTCTAACGATTCGTCCGTCTGACCCAAATAAAGTTGCGTCGCAACTTTTTCGTGTCAAGTGCGTGTGACGCAATGGTTTAAACAATGAAGTACTCCTAACGCTAATTACAAAAGTACTAGTTTAACACGTGTCTTAAAAAAAGGTTTTTGTCGACGAATATTTATTGTTCCGCTTGGGTCTGTAATTAGATTTGTTGCTTGTGTAATCAAAACATTAATTCACCCTACAATGTTAAAAAAATAACTTAATAAACAATTTTATTTTATAAGTTAATGTCTCTCAACGAAGGTATTGAAATTTTTATACTGTAGTGAATTTCGTGTATAAAGGTGAATGAATGAATAAAGGTCTTTTAGTAAACATTAAGGTTTCAAGAACAGTTATAGTAAAAAAAGTAATAATAAAAATTATTTTTCTATAATCTGCGATACAGTAAATAGAGAATATATTTAGTGCTAAATGTATAGTGGACTATCCGTTTTTTATACCCGATACATGCAGGATTCGTAAAAGCACATGCACAAACCTCCACCACAATACACAAGCACTACACACGTTCACCATCACAAACTCAACAATCGTTTCACCCCGCAACCGAAGCATCATCAGGAGATAGACTCCACGACAAAAGCGCTTTGCGATGAACATCATCTCCTGATAATGCTTCGGTTGCGGGGCAAAACGATTGTTGAGTTTGTGATAGTGAACGTGTGTAGTGCTTGTGTATTGTGATGGCAGTGGTGGAGGCTTGTGCATGTGTTTTTACGAATCCTGCATGAATCGGGTATGAAAAAACGGATAGTCCACTAATATTTGGATACTTATTATATATATTTGGATAATTTTTATTTATATATTTGGATAATTTTTGTTATTACTTTTGTTTTATGGATCTCCGCAAAGTATATAGTAAAGTTAACTCTAATTGTAAGCTGTGACTTCATTGAAAGATTTTTGAAAACATTGACAAATAACACACAGATGAATCTCTTTTTATACATCAGCTTCTTCAACATTTTACTTTGTTTTATGTTTCAAAAATTACGGCCACAAAAACTTGCTCGTGTGACAATTAAATGACAGGTGTAATTTGCGCACCAAACGATTAAACTATCTATTAACCTTTTTATTGATTTTCTGTTGACATTACTTCATTAGAAAAGCCTCACACGTAATATTTAAAATAGATCCCACTCTTCATTCTTTCCTTTATATTCCTTTAATTGATAAATAAGTCAGGCTTAGGAACTGCCTCATCTGATATAGACCAAGCTCGGATCAACATAAATAGAATAATTCTATATACTAAGTTTCTCCTTAAATAAGCATTTTATTGATAATAAAGCAAAACTTACCATTAAATATGTTCTTAAATGTAGGATGAGCCTCTTAAATTTCATCGCCATATCGGATTCTATGTCTGAAACAAAATTATACCATAATACATACATTGTTAGAAATGGAAATAGTCATGTCATTTATTTAGTTTTTGTATATTGGCAACACTGTAATCACGCAACCGATAGCAAAGTATGGGCTTGTTTTAAAGTGAGAATTGTCTATATAAGGCGGAGCTCGCCATACTGAGTCTTGTTGTAAAACTCGACTCATACGGTTATTAGACGCTTACGCGGCTGGATCTCGTCAATACTTGAAGTCTACCTTTAAAGCTGGACTTGTACGATTATTAAACACCCACGTGCTTAGTATAACTTGTCTGCGTAAGACAAGCAGGTTTGATCGTCATGATCCAACGAGTATGTTGCTGTGTTGTTCTAAAGTTGGCTAAGTAGACCGGCGTATAGCTACATTGAGTGTTTCGAGTTGTTATATAGATTAGATTATCTAACCTCAAATGATTACTATTCGTGATAAGAGCAACCACTGAGTTTCTTGCCAGTTCTTCTCGGTGGAAGACAGCGTTTGTGGTGGTAGAATCGTCCTGGTATTCCAAATTACTATTAACTTAACCTAACAATACTTGTTTGGTCTGTTGTATATGTCATAGCTGTACGTTAATCTCTTGTTGACGTATTATTTGGTAACATTTTCTATGTGAGAGCGCTTAAATCGAAAGTGAAATTCCTGACAGTTCTAAGAATATATAAAAAAACCAAAAGAGTATTGACAATATTCAGTACATTTGTAAGTAGTATGCAACGGCAGACCTGTAAGTGAGAGTTTCACAATAAATAATGAGAGGGAAGATGAAACTCGTATATTTATCTTTGTCTTCATCATTCTCCTGCCCTTATGCCACTCTAAGTGGGGTCGGCACAACATGCTACAAACATGTTGTCATATGATTTGGCTACGTATTTTACGACCGGCCGCCTGCCTGGCGTCAACTTACCTTAGTCGCCTTTTACGACACCTCGGTAAGAAATGAGGGTGGTCTATTCTATGCAGCCGGATACCACACGGCACATACCTTAGTCGCCTCTTACGACACCTCGGTAAGATAGGAGGGTGGTCTATTCTATGCAGCCGTATACCACACGGCGTATATTTATCTTATATCTTATCACACATAAAAAAGAGATTATTTTGCTTTTTTTATTTGAAATTATTTTATTATTATTACTTTTGTATTGTGGTAATATTATTATTACTTTTGTGTTATGGATCTCCGCAAAGTAACGCTCAATTTTATAAATTATAAGTATAAAAAAGAGAGACTGGCTTCCCTACTCTAGTATAAAAACTCTATGGGTATAACTATCATATATATATTTGGTATAAATAGTATAGTGTATTGAATAAAATCAATAAAATTAATTATACCTTTATTAAATAAAAAAACGTATAGTACCCGGCAATAAATAATGCACATCGAGGTTTAGAGAGAGAAATCGGCTAGATTCTGCTTCATAGAGCATCGTCTCTGTCGCACAGACTGACGAACCCGTGTGTGACAGTGACAGCGCTCTACGAAACCGAACTAGCCGGGTGATTCGTTGTAAACGTCGATGTACATTATTTAATGCCGAATTTTTTTTTTTTTTTTTTTACTATATATAACATGCACATAATTTAGATGATATATATGTGTATTTTGACGTCATTAGAACAATTTGAAGCCTATATTTTTTACTCCACGTCGACTTATCTTCTATACATATAATTACACTAGTCTTAATCTATTTTTAATATGTACTAGGAAATTCTTGCGAATTTTTATGTATGCTATATACACAGGCATTGTTACAACAGGTTCGGCATGCTAATTGTTGACAGCATTCAATTTATTACTTACTAGCTATACGCGCGGTTTCGCCCGGGTTGTAATCAGTATTTAGCATGTAATATTCCCTCAAGTCTCGGCAGGAGGCTCTCTGTTACCCTACACCCCTTTTTATACTTATTCCCTCTCTAAGCTACTATCGACACCGGTTTTGTACTACCCCCACTAAAAATTGTTGTGAAACGACCTCTTTAACTCAATTTACATAAAACCATAATGTATTATTAGCCTAAGCCTTTCGGACAAATTGCACTTCCGTTTAGTTAAAACGGTATAAAAATCCGTTCAGTAGATTTAGAGAAAATCGATTACATACAGACAGACAGCTTTGGGGGACTTTGTTTTATAAGTATAGATAGTTTTACGGGCTAAAAAATACTAATTGTTTCTGATCAAAAAACAGTTTTAATAATGGTATGTTTTAGGAAGTTCTCCACTTTCTAAATAATATAATCAACTGTCTTTAAAAGGTTCGGCGTGGAAATATTAGCGAACCAGCGTTACAGATGGCTAAATGCTGGTTTTATATGTAAATACACAAATACGTCATTCGCAGCCATCTAAAGCCAGGTATTATAGTTTTTACAATATAACTCTGTTTAAGACATATTTATTCAGTTTTTACGATACAGATCTAAGCGTGATAACAGTCGGGACTCCTTTTATAGAGGCTAGAATTTCGAAAAACCCAAACTTCGAGGAATTAGGCTGACATAAATATTATAACCGAATATATGACATGAGTATTACATTTTTATTTTTAGGTTATTTTTCTACATAATAAAGTAAAAAATCTTCACAAGTTGTGGCTTATGGACTATATATAGTGGTATATATAAAAAGTTGCTACTAAGCTTTTTTATTCCTTGCCCATCCTTCCGGTGACGCTGTCAAAGCTATTAGGGCTAACAGCATAAGTCAATTCGAAAAAAAGCTTTTTATTTCGCGTTATCTTATTCACACATTGAATATTGGGTGTCAGATTTTATCATAAAATTCCGCAATCATTTTTTGCTTTGCCATTCCAGCAGTTCAAAAACACTGTTAGAAGGAGGCTGATACAGAAAATCTACTATAATAATGAGGATTACAGAGATGATAAGAATGCGTGGATATAGCTATTCTTCGCCTCTGTATAATATAGTAATGACCAATGTAACTAGTGATAAGAATTATATTTTGAAAAGAGCAACCGCCGAGTAACCTCTTTTCGATAGGAACAACTTTTTACCAGAAATAGAGTTGACGATTCAAAAGCACTTGTTTACAAGTTTACTTCATAATATTTGGAAGACAGGTTGTCTTACGTCGAAAAAGTTATTTTAAGTATTTATATATTTTGATTTCTGTTTAATGGATAAATTTAACTCACTATTACATTAATCTATACTTATTATAAAACGCCAAATAAGGGAGCTAATAAAAAATGTACAATAAAACTAATCAATCATACTAACTAGCTACAGATTAAAAAAGCTTATTATATCCGTTTGATAATTACGTGCGCAGAGTTGTTTGACCTGAAAGGTCAGGCTTATTTGCCAATAAAATAATTTGCATTACAAAGCTTGAGCTAAGTGGAGTTTATAACAAAATGGATGCCTCAGTTTTATAAACCGAATAAAAAAATGACCTGCAGTTTTAAAAGTTTACATAATCGAGCCTCTTATCATTATATTAGCTCCAGATCGAAATTTTCCAAAAAAATTAAGCCATCTATTTAGCTAAACATATATCCCACTGATAGACATAAGGTTCCTGTCTTCATCTTTAGAGCGAAGGCTAGGAGCTTAAATCTACAACACCGCTCTAATGCGGATCGATAGTTTACACACATTCTCACAAAGTTTTAGAGATATATATATATTACCCGGCAATAAATAATGCACATCGGTGTTTAGAAGGAAACAGCCGGCCAGTACGGTTTCGTAGAGCGCTGTCACTGTCGCACACGGGTTCGTCAGACTGCGACAGAGACGATGCTCTATGAAGCAGATTCTAGCCGATTTCTCTCTCTAAGCCTCGATGTGCATTATTTATTGCCGCGTACTATACCTATATATCCTCACGATGTTTTTCTTCATCAAAGAGCGTGTGATAAATTGCAAATATCAATTATTTGCAATTTATCAATAATTTTTTATTCATGGACGTTTTAGATATAGATGTCTTTTGCGAAAACGATCTTGTGCCATTTGATCTTTTGGTAGTCCTTATCTGTTCACGTAATGTATCAATTTCGACGCTGGGTCCACATTCCAACACCGCAGGTCCCCTACGATTATTTATTGTACGGTCTATATATACCCACCCATAATTTGTTCAGCTTCACAACATGATAAGCTATGTCAGTAATTCTTTAATGAATCGCATTAATGAATAAATAAATAAATATATGGGACATTTACACACACGGTCGTCCGTCTCCAAAGTAAGTAAGTTAATACTTGTGTTATGGGTGACGAATAACTGGTAGATATAATACATATATAAGTTTAAATACATACTTAAATACAAATACACACGAAGAACCTAGATCCAGCAATTCGAAGAACCAACAATTTGTTCATAGAAAATGTTGGCCCTCGGCGGGAATCGAACCCGCGACCCGCGGAGCTGAAGCCAAGGTCACTACCCACAGCGCCAACGGGCCAGTCGGGCATTGTTTCAGATTTAATAATGTATGGAAAGATAGCTAACAGAAAGCTATATCACATCACATTTTGTAAGCTTTCTGTAATCAGTAAAAATAAAAAATTAGTTGCCCCTACTATGGTCTACAAAATTTTGCCACCAGTAACTCCTATAACTTAAAAATGATGAAATAGCAAGAGGTTACTTTTACAAACAATATGTCATAAGTATGAACACGCGATTCGGTGTCTTGACTTTCTGACCCCACTAACGATAATGTGGCTTCTGCAATTAAACGATTAGCAATAACGGATGATTAAGTTTACTTAGTAAATATAATTTGGTTTTATTATTTATTTTACTTAAATAAGATAAAAAAATGTTATCTGTCCTACTTAAAGTAGCGGCCTGTTACAATCCCACTGCTGGGAATAGGCCGCCTCTCTCCGTTTCTGGAGAGAAGGGTTGGAGCTAAGACCTACCATGCTGCTCCAATGCGGATTGGTAGGTTACACATATCTCCAGAATTCTCTAGAGATATGCAGGTTTCCTCACGATGTTTTCCTTCACCGATAAACGTGTAATAAATTGCAATTACCAATTAGACACTTGAGTTTTAATAGAAAAACTCATTTGTGCCTGCCCGGGATTGAACTCGTGTTCCCCTCGAAAGAGTCGCACAGTCTCACCGCTAGGCTATCACAGCTCCTGTCCTACTTAACGAAATAAAATTGATTGTTTAAAAAATAATACTTAATTTTAAACGGTTAAATTTATTTCCAGATCTGTTCTTATCGCTAAGTCTCTATACCTGTGTTTTAGTAAGTGGAACATCTTTCCATGCGTTTTTGAGTTCATTATCTTTCTCATAAGGCGGAGAGTTCTCCGCGTTAAAACAGTTGCCCTAAAAGGATTTTTTAAAGTCGTTATTCACCTTTAAGTTCAGGTCTGTCATTGCCAATAGATTCTATAAAATTGTTTAATTTTTTTTTATAACTGAATAACTATTTAACCGAGAGTTAAACCTCTCTTATCGTATTAATATTATAAAGGCGAAAGTTTGTTCCAATAATTAATCGAATATTTCAAGATTTTGGCTCACAAGTAAGACTAAGCTCGGATTAAGATATAAGCTAATATTAACAATTTCTCATGTACTTTGCATTGGAAAAAAAACGTTGTTATTAATCCAAGTAATCCCAATCTGAGTGGGGTAGGCACAACATGTTACAAACATGTTGTCACATGATTTGGCTATGTATTTAACGATTGGCCGCCTGCCTGACGTCAACTTACCTTAGTCGCCTTTTACGACACCTCGCTAAGAAAATGAGGAATAGAATAGACCATCTAATCTACTCAGCCGTGTGGTGCACGGCATTAATTCAAGTAATTCTATTCCTTAAAAAGCATAGTCTCAACAAACGAGAGAGGATGTTTTTACGCGGCCGGATAATAGCTACTTTAATCGAAAGTACTTGTAAAACAAGTACAAAGAAAGCCGTTCTTCTTTCTAAAACAAGTAATCATGGTGCCCTAAGAGGCTGGCAAATATATTTCAATCTCCATCTTACGCCTTTCTTGTAAAAGACATCAACGCGCTCGTATAGTCTCTTCTCTCAGTCTCTCAGTCTGTCTAATACCTAAAGACACTCGCAAGGCTTAAATACAATTATTTCATTGAAACAACACTAAAAATTCACTAATGAGCCATTATTAACTTTAAATTATTTATTTATGCTTATTTTCATTACAAAATAGACACAAAAATGCCGTGTGGTATCCGGTTGAGTAGAATAGGCCAACCTCTTCCTTAGCGAGGGGTCGTAAAATAAGACTAAGGTAAGTTGACGTCAGGCAGGCGGCCGGTCGTGAAATACGTAGGCAAATCATGTGACAACATGTTTGTAAGATGTTGTGGAATAAGGGCAAGAGGATGATAAAATAGACATAAAAATATTAAAATATTAAAGATTTCAATACTTGTATCATATAATGTACATTCCGTTTTCCTGTGTCAAATTTTGATTAACAACGTGTACGTCTACTCTATAATTTTATTTAATCTGTATATACATGCGGATGTGAATATCGTAGAGAGTTAATTACCGTGCAATTCTATAGGGGTCATAAAAACATACGAAATTATAAATAAATCATATTATTACCGGCTTAGACGATAATTATCGCAAGTTATTATTATTATGATTCGTACCTTCCCGAATGTATATTTTTATTTCCAAGTTCGTTATTATTTTAATTACTGAACCATATTTTATGTTAAATAATTTGTTTAGAAACTAAGTCGTTGATGATTGTTTATCCAATATGATATTATGATTATAATTATATAGTGATTAATATATATAATAAAGGTATTTAATTGCCTTTTCGCGTGATAACAGTATTTAAAAACAAAAATTACAAAAATGTATGTACCTACCTATACGCACCCTCGAACATCATAAGTTGCGATTCTATCACGTAACGAGCTTATGAAAATCACCGGTGGGTTCTAAATAAGTCGGGCACACGCGATAATGTTATGAAGTATGAGTAAATAGTCTGATATATATTGTAATATGTAATATATATATGATGTATTTCCAACAATGTTATATATCCGTAGGCGTGAACAACTTAACAAGTCCAAAATGAAGTTTTAGGGTAGCTATAAATAGGCAGCTATAAATAGGTTTACGTTTAATATACGTTTAAGAGAGTTATTTAAATATTCACAATTTATATGTGCGATACAAAAAAATTATCGACTTCACTGTTATATTCACCGTATAAATTATGCAATCTTATTATGATTAAACATATAAAGGGAAGTAAGTCGATTTTTCAATATATTCGGATATAATGAAAGTTCCAATGTATATCATTATGTCGGAAAAATTATAAATTTTGTGTCAGAAATATAGTATTAAAAAATCCATTAAGAAGATTAAAGTTATTTATTTTGTAAACAAATTTATTTAAAAAAAACTTCTAATTAAACATTTAAAAATAACAAAGTCAAGAAGCTACTTAAACCTTTAAAATTTTATATAATAAATCGTTTAATAAAATAAAAACGACAAATTACTAACAACTATGTCTAGATTATATTCATTCAAAGCATTTGTGTATTACTTTTGCATAACTTGACCTATGTTGTTAACCAAATATCAAATGATTGTTATTAGTACATATCAATATATTTATGTTGTAATATCTCACGAAATGTCACTTCCAGATGCTGAAAAGTTATTTGTAAACTTACGAATTATTTGTAATTTTGTTAATTACTTGTAATTTTTGTCCAATTAATTAATTATAATTTTGCTATTGAAAGACAATCTTGATTAACACTGTAAATTATTTTTATTATTAAAATTAAGGAAATACTATAATATATATACCCGCTATATACTCCAAGATTCCCATTTTGATTTTTTTTTCAATAAAACAAATGATACTGTCAAAGCTACTGGATATTAGGAAATCAAAAATATATGCTACATTTGTATCAGAATTTAACACGTAAATAGACTTATTCAGTACTTCGTTTCCTATTCGACTTAAATAAAATTTTAATACAAAGATATCAAATTCTTTTACCCTACATATCCTGAAAAGCTATAGATCGTTGAATATTTTAAGAGTCGTTGAATAAAATGCATAAATTTAGAATTAAACAATGTTTTATTCTTCAGCATATACGTTAGAGTCAAAATTAGTCTTTAAAATATACGTAAATATTTGAATAACCTCAGCTACATCCTCTTCGTGTTATTTCGCTTCGCACAATAAGAACATCGAACCTACCTTTTTAAGGATCCTTAGCCTACGCGCGAAACCTCAGTTCACAACACTAACACAAATATTCTTTCTTTAATCTTTTAAAGCAAAGTATTTTGATGAAAACAGTACCTTTAAAATAGATTTTGTACTGTCAAATTGTTCAGCAGCGTGTTTAACATCGCGCATGGCATTCGCGGGTTAATTTGTTTACTCATAACAGAAAACACTTGTCTACCGATAGCGGTCTGCCGCGAGACTGGTCTGGCAGTCAGCTGGCCGGCGTGTGCTAATCGCAAACACACTCCGCATAATCATGAGAGAAAGTATATGGAGTTGTCATTGATAATGATTATATATTTCATTGAAGGTAAAACTTGCGATAGATAATCAATTGCAAGCATCTTCATCGTTTCATTAATATTTGTTTATTAATACAATCTGTGTAGTGCTCAGTGTAGGAAGCAAAATCGTTGTCATACCTCATACACGCATGATTAATTCAAATTCTATATACTTAAAGCTGTGATAGCCCAGATCCTTTCTCTGGCGCCACAGATAATACAATTTATATAAATAAAACGATAGAGGTCTACAGCGTTGTACGCTTACCACGAAAAAAATTTATAATATATTATTAATATTATTATATAATATATTATTAATATTATAATAAGCTGTGATAGCCTAGTGGTGAGACCGTGCGACTCTCTAGAGACGACATAGGTTCAAACCCCGGGCAGGCACCAATGAGTTTTTCTATTAAAACTTATGTGTCTAATTGATAATTGCAATTTATCACACGCTTTTCGGTGAAGGAAAACATCGTGAGGAAACCTTAATATCTCTGGAGAATTCTAGGGATATGTGTAATCTACCAATCCGCATTGGAGCAGCGTTGTAGGTCTTTGCTCCCAACCCTTCTCTCCAGAAACGGAGAGAGGAGGCCGTATGCCCAACAGAGGGATTGTAACGAGCCGTTACATAGCTATATTCCTTATTCAAGTAAACGTGTAAACAAGTGCTTTAGAATTACTTACCGCACGTATATAAAAAACCACAACCAACAACACACTGCACAAGCACTACACACATTCAATACGACAATCCCAACTACAGTTGCGCGCAGTAGCCAAAGCATCATCAGTTTGCGGTTACTTATCCTAAATGTATGAAAATGTATTGTGCTACGTACATTTAGTAAAAAAGTGAAATAAATGATAAATAGACAATAGACATACACTTTTCGCCCTTCTCACAGTTCAGCAGTAGAATAGCAACAGGCCGTTCCGTTTACAGTTTTTGCAAACACAAATTAACTTTAGTTAGACCCTGCAACAAATACACCACAGAATCCGGCTCTCGAATGGAAATCAGTGAAAACGGATAAACAAATAATATTGTTAAAATGAATTATTTTATTTATTTATTATTATTATTTACGTAAACGCAAAAATAAGTAAAGAAAAATATTATTCGTAAAACAGCAGGCCTACCATGAACTCTTATTGCGACTCAATTGAAGACGTAAACGAAATTGTTTTGCACACTTTAAGTCGTTGTCGAATAAGCGTTCGGAATTCGTCCTAAGAACATATATGTAAAAGAAACAGAATTATCTATAGTTCATATAACGTTATCCTTTTCAAACATTACGACCCCAATGGAATTCACACTTCATGGTACGAAAAGAAAGCGGTTCGCGGTCGTCGTTCACGTTTTCAATTGAGTCGCAATAAGAGTTCTTGGTAGGTCAGCAGGTCAACTTATCTCTTAGATAGAGATCACTGCCAGTAGATCTAAGAAGTGAAACAATTTATAGTAAAATTGTATAGGTACGCATACGGTAGTTAATTTATACTTACTAATAATATTCTTTTCAATCCTTACTAATGTTATAAATGCGAAAAACTGTCTGTCTGGTACGTTTTCAAGGCGAATCCGCTGAACCAATATCGATGAAGTTTGGCACAATTAATGCTTATACACCGGGATAACATATAGGCTATAGAAAGTCTGTCAATTCAACAGGAATAGGATGACATTTAAAAACCCCATCTACTATCAACTAATTAAAGTTTTTTGATTCACGATGTATGTAATCAAATTTCTATAATATCGCTTTGTTTGGCTTACGTCGAAAGGCTTATTATAAGAAAGTTTTTATATATTTTGGTTTCTGTTTACTGGATAAATTTAACTAAGCTAATGTATAATTTATATAAGTAATACGGGTAATTTACTAAACTAATTAACCTCAAGAAAATGATGAATCTCTCACAGTCTTCCAGGATCAATCTGATTTTGCAGTCGAGAAACAGCTCGATAACAAAACTTGTAAATATCTAATATAATATAGAGTTGGAGTGACGGAAACACTGTTTATTCCAAGACTACAGTCCACGCGAACTAAATTGCGAGTAAAAGTAGTAAACTTATATAATTTGAAAAAAAAACACACACAGGTATGTGTCGGGAACGTAGTGTAATGTATATTACATGTATATTGAAATTATATTATATTTTAGAGTATTGTCAGAGTTGTAATATTTGAGTCAGTTATTATAGTTGTATATTTGAGATAGTTGTTTTTTATTCATTATTTTCTTATACTTATTTCTAGGTTTCTAGGTAACATTTTGACTAAGAATGATGTGATTTCCTAAAATTGGTACAACATATTTAATTTATGAAATATTCCATATATATTTCTTGGATGATTTATTATGTGATTGGAAATCAGAATAAATAAATAAACAAATGGAAACCATCTCTTCCATTGGAATTATCTAATACAAATTTTATTGTTCAATTAAAAAATAGACTACACGAGTTAGACCGTTTCACGCCGGGGCATTTAAATGCAATGCGACTCTGGGGGGCGTAAGTTGGGAAACACTACTTTAGATATTCTAATAAACTAGTCTATAAAGAGAATACTTTCACTTTTTATTTCAATTGCATAGTCTACTATGTGATCTGAATTTTTAACATCATCTTTGCAATATCATGCGTTGGTGCGTCTCCATTATGCCTTTCACCTTAAATTTAAATTCAAATTGAAAATATTATTTATTCGAGTAAACTTGTAAACTTGTGCTTTTGAATCGTCAACTTTACTGCTGGTTCGGAAAGTTGTTCTTACCGAGAAGGGCCAGCAAGAAACTCGGCGGTTGCCCTTTTTAAAATATAAATCTTAAAACTAGTTACATTTAGTTATTACTGTCTTGTACAGGGTAGAAGTGCAGCTATATCCACACATCCTTATCATCTAAGTAATCTTCAACAGTATAGTAGGCTTTCTATATCAGCCTCTTTTTAACAGTGGTTTTAAACTGCTGTAATGGCATGGCCAAAATTGATTTCGGAATTTTATTATCGAATCTTATACCCAAACCCTCAAACGATTTAGGTACTTTTGCTAGGCGCAAAGCAGGAGTCGCAAGCTTATGTCGGTTCTTACTTTGTCTATTATATACATCACCTATCGTTTTATAATTATTTATATTTTTATGTACAAAAATTAAATTGCTTAAAATATATTAAATGCATATTTGAAGAACCACTATAGTATTTGTACTGAAAGGTATTTGGGCTGAAATACCATTTCAAAAATAGCTCTTTTATTATTATTCTGCTATAATTTTCAATCTAAGAGACATTTAAGTATTGTTTATTTTTTGTTTTATATAATAATGCAAGGGTCTACGTAGTCATTTATATCATAGAAGTTTAAAAAAAGTTTTTTATCTCCCCAGACAATAATCGTTTTATGTTTCTAAGACACATAAATACTTTTCAAATAAGCAGACATGTTAATGTGGATCATGTATAAGGATTATAAGATAACTAGCTGTGCCAGCCGCTTCGCCCAAGTGGAAACCTGCGTGTCACAATTTTTTTCTAGAATTCAAATTTTAAACATAAAAGTAATTATTGTGAGGTAACCATAAGAGATAGAGACATGCTATCGCGGACTTTTTTGTAGTAGTTTTATAGATCTACAATTCTCTAGTACATTACTTTAGCGTATCTCAGCTGGTTTATGCAGCGCACGCGACTAAAGCTCCCAGCAAGCAAGTTTTTTTATGCAGCGCACGCGACTAAAGCTCCCAGCAAGCAAGTTTTTTAACAACCGCGCGATCTCTTTAATACAATTTACATAATACTTATATGTACTATTTGCCTAAACCATCCGAAAGTATTGCACAATGTTTTGGTGAAAACCGTACAAAGATCCGTTTAGTAGATTTTGAGAAAATCGATACAGACAGACAGCTTTTTGGGACTTTGTTTTCTAATAAATATAGATAGATGTTTGGTACTCATAAACGATTTTATAGGAAATATACTAAATAAATACAGTTTACAATTGACTGCTACAAAATATTCATGGTCGTTAATTTACTCATCATACATCTACCAAAGCTGTAGGAAGCAATACTTGACCAGGTTGTTTTACAAAATGTGTAATAATGTTTTTCCTCTTCCTGATCAAATCAAATCAAATCAAAATCAAAATAATCTTTATTCAAATAAACCATTTCAGGCACTTTTGAATCGTCAAGCATCAATATGATTAATGAAGCTACAACTGGTTCGGAATGTTGCTCTTACCGAGAAGAACCAGCAAGAAACTCGGCGGTCAATCTTTTAAATATTTTCAATTATACATTATTAAACCGCTGTCTTGTATGAAGCTGAAAGGATTTTCAAATCCAGGCTTTCTTATCATCCAAATAATCTTCAATTTTGTAATATGCTTTACGTATAAGCATATTTTTTACACTTGAGATAGAATATATTTGATATTATAATAGAATAGAATTGATAACATGTCTTTCTTCCTTGGGATACATCAGTCCCTCTTTTCTCAGGATGCATTAACGAATGGTGTTTCCTTTTGCATATTCTGCAACATGTCTTTCTCTGGATTTTTTTAACCTAGAGTAACGGCCTGTTACTATGCCCACTGCTGGGCTAAGGCCTCCTCTCTCCATTTTTGGAGAGAAGGATTGGAGCTAAGACCTACCACGCTGCTCCAATGCGGATTGGTAGGTTACACATATCTCCAGAATTCTCTAGAGATATGCAGGTTTTCTCACGATGTTTTCCTTCACCGAAAAGCGTGTGATAACTTGTAATTATCAATTAGACACATAAGTTTTAATAGAAAAACTCATTGGTGCCTGCCCGGGGTTTGAACCCATGATCGTCTCTAGAGAGTCGCACGGTCTGACCGCTAGGCTATCACAGCTTTTTTTTAACCTATAATGGCCAAATTTCGTCGCTGTTGTCCAGCGATTAGCTATAAATATTTAACACAGACAGAAATGCAGTCTTTTGCAGTTATAATATGAGTATGGGTAACAAATAAATCATGAGGTGAACGCAACTTTTCGTATCGTACCTTACGCAGTGTTGTCGAACATTTGTTACGCAAGCTGCGTGGGAACGGTCGGTCTTCCGACTGTGTTATGTCGCTTAGAAGTTAAATGAGTCATGTACGTGTTTATCGTTTTGATTGCGTTTAAACCGATACCGTGTATAATAAAAGGTATAACCAAGGTTTATGCCTAACTATATATAGGAGAGTCAAAAAAGGCAGTAGATAATAGTACCTATACATTTATAATTTATAGAATTAGGCGTAACTTAGAAGAGATACATAATACAAAAGTAATAATAAGATTATGTCGTCGTTTTCCTGCCTTTATCCCACTCTAAGTGGGGTCGGCACAACATGTTACGAACATGTTGTCACATAATTCGGCAACGTATTTTACGAGCGGCCGCATACCTGACATCAACTTACCTTAGTCGCCTTTTACGACACTTCGGTAAGAACTGAGGGTGGTCTATTCTATGCAGCCGAATACCATATGGCACTTACCTTAGTCCGCCTCTTACGACACCTCGGTGAGAAAGGAGGGTGGTCTATTCTATTCTGCCGGATACCACACGGCATAGTAATAATAAGATTATATTTTCCTTAAATAGGAAATATATATACGAGTATAATGCTAAATGAAGAGTGGACTAACCGTTTTGATACCTGATACACGCAGGAATCGTAAAAACACATGCACAAACCTCCACCACCGCCACCACAATACACAAGCACTACACACGTTCACTAACACAAACTCAACAATCGTTTCGCTCCGTAACGGAAGCAGCAACAGAAGATTGAATTGTTGTGATAGCGGTGGTGGAGGTTTATGCACGTTTATGAATCCTGCATGATTGTCATCCCACGGATATAACACCCACGCAGAGAATGAAGGACGAAGATTATATCGCTTCGTACCCCGATCAACCCACGAGACACTTCTCCTCAGGCTCAAGCCATTAGGCCAGAGCCTAAGCCAACAAGCCTAAAAAACATCCAGGCGAATGGCCTGCGAGGAATGGCCCGGCTAAGGAGGTACGCCTCGAAGCCCGTACCACACCCACCCTCGGGCGAGTGAGAAGACCCCTGACGCATCAAAGGGAATCTCTGGGTTTGATCGTATGATAATACGGACGATCGTGTGGACACTATCACGATGACTCTTGACCTACTATTCTTCTTCTTTCTTTCTCAACCGATAGGCGTCCACTGCTGGACATAGGTCTCTTCATGGGCTTTCCAAAACGCACGATCTTGTGCCGCTTGTATCCAGCGGCTCCCCGCGACCTTTTTGAGGTCGTCCGTCCATCGCGTAGGGGGTCTGCCAACACTGCGTTTACCGGTGCGGGGTCGCCATTCCAACACCTTGAGACCCCAACGCCCATCGGTTCTCCGCACTATGTGCCCCGCCCATCGCCACTTCAGCTTCGCAACGCGCTGAGCTATATCGGTGACTCTGGTTCTTCTACGGATCTCCTCATTTCTGATTTGATCACGTAGAGACACTCCGAGCATAGCCCGCTCCATCGCTCGCTGAGTGACTCTGAGCCTTCTTATGAGGCCCATAGTCAGCGACCACGTCTCAGATCCGTAGGTCATCACTGGCAACACGCACTGTTCGAAGACTTTGGTCTTCAGGCACTGAGGTACCTTGGACGAAAAAATCTCGCGTAGCTTCCCGAACGCTGCCCATCCGAGTTGGATTCGGCGACTAACCTCTTTCTCGAAATTGGACCTACCCAGCTGGACCGTGTGTCCCAGGTATATGTATTCGTCTACAATTTCGAGTGCAGAGTTCTCAACGATGACCGGGTGGAGCGGAACATGTGAGTTTGACATGATTTTCGTCTTACTCATGTTCATTTTAAGGCCCACCTGGTGAGATGCTCTGCTGAGGTCATCGAGCATTGTGTTAAGGTCCTCCAGAGACTCTGCCATAACGACTATGTCGTCGGCAAATCTGAGGTGAGTGATGTACTCGCCGTTAATGTTGATGCCGTATCCGTTCCAATCCAAAAGCTTAAAGACGTCCTCCAATGTAGCGGTGAACAGCTTCGGGGAGATGACATCTCCCTGTCGCACACCTCGCCGCATTCGGATTGGTCCCGTAGTTCCGTCTTGGATACGGACAGACATTGTGGCGTTTTCATACAAACACTTCAACACTTGGACGTACCGATAGTCGATTCGGCATCGCTGGAGCGATCTTAACACAGCCCATGTTTCCACCGAATCAAAGGCCTTCTCATAGTCCACAAACGCCAAGCAAAGTGGCTGGTTATACTCCTCGGTCTTCTGTATAACCTGCCGCAGCGTGAATATGTGGTCCATGGTACTATAGCCTTTGCGGAAACCGGCTTGTTCGGGAGGCTGGAAGTCGTCAAACCTACGAGCTAGACGATTCGTAACGACTCTCGAAAACAACTTATAAACCTGACTCAGCAGCGCGATGGGTCTATAATTCTTCAATAAGGTGTTATCACCCTTCTTGAAGAAAAGAACCACCACGCTCCTGTGCCAGGCTTCCGGCGTATTACCTTCGTGAATGACGGAATTGAACAATCGCTGAAGGACCTTAAGTACCGGTTTTCCACCGGCCCTCAGGAGTTCTGTTGTGATTCCGTCATCACCTGCTGCCTTGTTGTTTTTGAGTTGTTTGAGAGCCATACTAATCTCGTATAGGCTGACGTCCGGGATATCTTCGGTATAGTGTCGGGTCAGCTTAGCTCTTGGGTCTTTTGCCAAACTGACAACAGGCTGTTGTGTTGAGGTGTATAACTGTCCATAGAACTTCTCAACCTCTCTCAAAATCTCAGGACGAGATGAAATGATACTACCGCTATCGGTCTTCAATCGCGTCAGCTGCCGCTGCCCAATAGATAGATCTCTTGCGAACACTTTTGAGCCCCTGTTACGCTCAATAGTCTCTCGAATGTACTCGGTTTTGAAGTGTCGCAGGTCGCATTTCTGCGCCTTAGAAATCTGTCTATTGATCAGACGGTAGCGTGTCGCATCTACTGAAGACTGTAGCCTCATTTCGTTCCTCTCATCCATGAGCTTGAGAGTCTGGGTCGAGAATTTATTGGGTCTTTTACGGTGTGTCTTATAAAATTTGGACCCCACCGTATGGACAGTTTCCACCAGCCTGTTGTTTACATCGTCCACAGAGGCGCAGTCAGCTAGGCAATCAAAACGGTTCATCAGCTCGAGTTGGAACTTCTCGGGGTTTTGGATATGGGCTCGAGTTGGTCGGAGCGTAGACTTCACCAATCTGGATCTTTCCAGCTGTACGCATATATTCAATGTGCCTCTAACCATACGGTGATCACTCCCGGTCTTAACGGTGTTGATCACAGAGACATCATTGAATATATGACGCCTGGTCGACATGATGAAGTCGATCTCGTTTCTCGTGGAACCGTCGGGACTGATCCAGGTCCATTTTCGATGCGGCCGTTTCTTGAAGAAAGAATTCATCATGTAGAGGTCCTCTCTCTCCAAGAAATCGGCCAGCATCTGGCCCCTGTGGTTCCGTTGCCCGTATCCAAATTGCCCTACTCTCACCTCTGTGCCGCTTCGCTTGCCCAGCTTTGCGTTGAAATCCCCCATCACAACAGTGTAGAAGGTTTTAGAGGCATGCATGGCTCTAGATAAATCCTCATACATGGCCTCTACCTCCTCGTCTGGATGTGCCGATGTCGGTGCGTAAACCTGTATGACCTTCAGGGAATACCGTTTGGTAATTCTGAGTATAAGGAACGCGACCCTGCTCGACACACTCTCGACTTGAACAATGTTGTTGACAAGGGACTTGTGGACGAGAAACCCGATACCACCCTGGGACTGTTGTTCTCCCTCCCGGTAGTAAAGCAAGTTGCCGGATTTTAGGATCATCGTATCCTCCCCCTCTCTTCGGACTTCAGATAATCCTATCACGTCCCACCGCAACTTACTTACTATTTCTTCCAGCTCGAGTATCTTTTCGTCTTCCCTCAAAGTGCGTGCGTTGTACGTTGCCAGGTCCAGTCGTCGGGGTTGGCAGCGGAATCTCTTCCGGAGATTCTTGACACCCCCTGCCCCGCCGTTACCCAAACCGCTGCCAGAGCTGGGAATAGCGGAGCTGCCGGGAACTAGGGGCTGTGATTTATTTTGTAATGCCATGAAGGGTATTGCCGGTAATCACCACGCTTGGCATGCGGGTTGGTGATCGCAGTGCTGACCGTTTCGCACCGACAGAGCTGCTGCCCACTGTCGGTCTAGTATTTAGGTCAGCAAAATGAAATGGTTATACCGCCATTTATCGGTCGCCAGAGCCTCGTCGGTTAATATGCAGGGTGTACCACGTGCAGGTGAGGTTGACAATTGAGGAGACTGACTGGGACGAGCCTCCCCCTTACACCCCCTACTATTACTACTATTGCCTACTATTGCCCTTCGTTAAAAATACGTTGAAATGAAACAAATGGGTATCCAGATATCTATTCACACGACAGCGCTTTTAAAACGCGACGTATTATCGAGAAGTGTTCCATTTTAGGCATTAGGCGTTGGGCGTTAAGCCGTATATATCATACGAAACTTCTGTTATATACCACACGAAACTTCTTTTTACACCTATTGTGGGGTTTTAACGCGACTTATTCTTTACGCCCTTTGCGAACGAGGCGTTACGATCGCCGATAGTGAATAGCAGGCATTATATATTAAATATATAACAAACCGACATGCTATTTCCAAGATATCATTCTTATTATATTTCAAGATGTGTGTTCAGGAACTGGAAGACTTCAGTCCTCATTCACCTTTTACTATTTAACGTTAAAAGGTTACGAAGGTCTTAGTCATCGACATTCCAAATATACGTATTTAAAAGGGATACTTAACTAGAGTGGATTGTTAGCCTAAATAATTGAAATCTAAGACTTCTTTGCATTAAATAGTGATTGTAATCATACATTTAAGTTAAAAAGTTTGTTTAATATAGTTTCATAGTGTTTTTTTAACCTTGGTTGTCTAGTCTATTGTATTGCACTCTGACCTCCGTTCGGAATTAAGGAAATAGCGTTAAAAATTTCGAATGGTTGAAAACATTCTTTGTTCTATCGGATGTGGTTTCCACGGACACGCCTGAGTTAAAGCGAGCCTTAACTTGTTTCGTCATAAACATTAGGCAGTTCGATTCTAGGTGCAAAAGTTGAAATGGCGAAATCCGTCGGCTATTGTCTTGGTATGATATCTTGGTTGGTGACCCAGTGATGACACCGTGGGACTTTTCGAGAGGGTCACGAGTTCAAACCCCGGGCAGGCATCAATGAGTTTTTCTGCTAAAACTTATGTCTAATTAATAATTATAATTTATCACACGCTTTTCGATGAACGAATACTAGCATATTTCTATAGAGAAGTCTGGGGTATGTGTAACCTACGAATCCGCATTAGGGCAGCGTGGGTCTTAGCCCCAACCCTTATCTCCAAAACCGAGAGGGCAGACCTATGCCCAGCAGTCGAATAATACGTTTATTGTTTTGGTATCAACTGCTTTTTGATAAGTTAACATTTTATATATTGTCGCAAGTTCGAATAGACTATATTCCAGACACTCATTACAGATAAAAAACAGAAAAGACACATAAATCATTTATTATATTTCAATACGTCACATCAATAAATAATTTTACAATTAGACATACATCTAACACTACGCTACACATAGATTTTTACGAAGATTCCAAACATTTCTCGATTCAATCACGCTGATAAGCGTTTATCCCGCAGTTATATATTTTTATATATCCCACAATCGAATCGAGAAAAGTTAAAAAATTTTCTTATATCAGATCTTTATACACTTTGTGACGAGAAAAATTGATAAAATTTTCATTACATCTAATAATTATTCGGACACGATTTGAAAATACTAATAAGATTAGAGCTAATATCGAAATACGCGTACACAAAATAATACAAATCTGAGATGAAAAAAAAATCATCCAATAAACAGACAAAAACAAAAATAATACCCAATACTTAAATTTATATATATTTAGTTATTTTTATTACCCAATAGTTTAATTTTGCTAACTCAACATTCACTATTGAATACATCACATTAGTTAATAAATAACTTAATGTATCATGTAGTATTTAGATAAAAACATGTTATATCACTTATTTCAATAATGAAATAATACTTTACCAATTTCGTCGCCTTGTGGTATTCGGCTGAGTAGAAAAGACCACCCTCATTTCTTACCGAGGTGTCGTAAAAGGCAACTAAGGTAAGTTGACGTCAGGAAGGCGGCCGGTTGTAAAATAATCGAGCCAAATCTTGTCACAACATGTTTGAAACATGTGCCGACCCGATAAGGGCAGGCGAATGATGAAAACTTTTAAAAAGTTCGGAAAAACTGCGAAATTTTAAAACCAATTTAAATATGAATAATTCACAATTGTAAAATCTTTAAGGGAATTTATAATAAGAATGTATCATAGATTTTGCTGCCACTATTAAATAACGGATATCGCAGGTACCTGTTATTTTACTAGTAGATAAAATATCGGTCATTAGTTTTTTATCTACATCTGACTATAATTAATGTCATGTAATCTAATTTATCACCTGTCAGCAATAAAGAGCCTTAAAATATATGAAATAACGAACAAGACTACGTTGTTTAATTGTAAAGTAAAGTAAAGTAAAGTAACGGCCTGTTACAATCCCACTACTGAGCATAGGGCCTCCTCTCTCCTTTTTTTTGGAGAGAAGGGTTGGAGCTAAAACCTACCACGCTGCTCCAATGCGGATTGGTAGGTTACACATATCCCTATAATTCTCTAGAGATATGCAGGTTTCCTCACGATGTTTTCCTTCACCGAAAAGCGTGTGATAAATTGCATTTACCAATTAGACACATAAGGTTTAATAGAAAAACTCATTGGTGCCTGCCCGGGGTTAGAACCCATGATCGTCTCTAGAAAGTCACACGGTCTCACCGCTGGACTATCACAGTTCAAGTAAAAAGTACTTAATTGTCACGATCATATAAAAATACTTGGAACTTTCAAAAATAAACATTCAAATATTGTTTATTGAATTGAATAGACTCAGGCGTGATTAATATTATATTTGCAATAGATTTCACTGAATAAATTAATACTTCTAATTATTTAATTGCATAAAATGAAGAAAATAGAAAAAGAGGGTATTTAGTTTTACGAATATCTTATAATAAATAACTAAACCTGTAACTATCTGATATTCATTTGATTTTTTAATGTGCAAATTGCATTTGTAAAAGAATACTCAATATTTCTTGATGTTTCTCATATATGAAATATCTGCAATTAAACATACAAATGAATTTTGAAAAACAAAATTCCAAATTAATATATTAATACCGGCTATACTCACGTCTTATTATATCGGGTTAGCCCGACTAGTTGGGAGACTAGACACCAGCGAGATGGTGCACGCAGTTCCCACCGATGTCGTGTGAAGAGCTCATGAATAAGTGCCCCGGATGGGCTCAAGACTAGTCGGGCTAACCCGATAAAATTAGACGTGAGTATAGCCGGTATCTATATATTAACTATGAATACTACTCACGATAGTTTAAATATAAAAAAAAATTCCAATTCCAAAAAAAAAATATAACCTGTTTTTTATCACTTATATTTGAGAGTGAGAGCGATTTTTTGTAAAAGCTGATTTTAGTAAAAGTTGATAATTTTAAAATTATAAAGTGCGAATTGCGATATTATTCTAGTTCTGGATTGATATGGAAGCTGGAACAATATACTATCCTAAATTTACGAACATCGATTTAAATACTAACACGACATATATCATTTTAAAGTCACTAGTAAAATGTATTCATTAAAAAAAATACACATAAATATTAATATAAGGGGCACTTAAACACACGGTCGTACATCCCCAAAATAAGTAACTAGATACTTGTGTTATGGGTGACGGACTACTGGTAAATATATACATATATAATTTTAAATATATATTTAAATACAAACACACACCCAGGCTCGAAAAACCAACAAATTAAAAAAAAAAATTAAAAAATTTATAAAAAAAATGGTGGCCCTCGGTGGGAATCGAACCCACGACCCGCGGAGCTGAAGGTAGGGTCACTATCCACTGCGCCAACGGGCCAGTATGTCCTATTCATCATATCATATTGCCTGTATGTCCATTATAGACTCAAAAAAAGGTTTAAATGAAATTTTTCAGACAATCTTTAGAATGACCCAGCGGATGCTCCTGTAAAAATAAATTGCTGAGTTCTGTTTCAGGGGGAATTCGAAATCAGACTGAGCCACTTCAACGCGTGACCCATGGCCCGTGGCCATAAAATACACATCTTTATAATAGTAATGGCTTTAGTTTAAGCGAAAGGTGTTTAAAACGCAATAAGCTTTTGAGAATATAGCGAGAGACTAAGTAAAACATTTTACTAGTGACGTACTTAACGATTATCGATATAATGTTTTATTAACACTAAAATAAACCTTTAGTAGCTTAAACACCATAATAATGCATATGTCCTACGGCAAATAATTAAAAATTATTTTGATAACATTATATATATAAAAGAAATATAAGTTAAGGTTTTTGGCTCTTTAAATAAATCTTTAGATAAACTTTGACACTCAAATTTCTATAAACGTGGACGATATTTCCACAACATATTAATAACTGATGCAGAGTAAAAAGCAGAATGGCTTGATACGCGAAAAGTGAATTTGCTTATTGAGCGAAAGTCAAAATCGAAATACATGATAGGAGATATTTTACTTAAACCTTTTTTTTATGTATCTCTATCGATGATTTGTAAAGCCAAAAAAAAAGCAAATATGAGTTACATTTCACAAAATTTATATGGTAAGCGTAAAAAAAATAAGAACAGAAAAAACGAGAACAAAACAACTATATATCGCACTTATAATAAAATTATTTTTACCAAAGTATCGAGCTTTTCATCGATAATCTCGCTAGAACAATTTCTCGCGTCTATTTATCTCAAAAGCATGTATGTGGAAATTACTTTTAGAGATACTTATATATTTCTATGTTAATATATGGGAAAATACTTTAATATTATCGATATTTTTAATGAGTATTAGATAGATTTTTTTCATTATTAATAAACTAACGTTATCTCTGAAAATAACGGAACGGTCGATACACAAAAATAACGTTATATGGAACATTATCGATCCATTGCTGCGATTTATAAAAATCAAAGTATTATATACTAACTTAACCCAAATACCAAGCAACAAATAAATGTAATAGCATAACGTAACGTAAAATCACATAAACAAATCACAAAAACTTAACAAATTCTCTATAACTATTTTTACGAAATTGCAATGCGTTAAGACTCGTCGTTTATTAAACAAATTGCAGAGCGATTTAAACAAATCATTATATAAAAGGCTTTTTTGTATGAAAAAAAGGATTTCTTTTTGTATGCAAGATAATTATTCAATTGAGTAAATCTAATTTAGAACAGGATTTTATATATTTCTTTGGAAAGTAGATAAATCGCGTAAATCAAACTTTGAATCGCGATTTAAATGACTTTTGTTTTAAATCTACGTATATAATAAAATTCCCTGCCATTTCTTTTTGTGTGTTTGCAATAAACTCAGAAACTGTTGCAGATTTTCATTTCATTCTATAATAGTCAGATAAATTTAGGAGGAAGGTCCGGATGTTAAAATATATAAGTAATTAATGGTAGGATTATATTTTATAGGTTTTATAGATACCCTTAAAAGATACGGATTATGGCAAAATAAAAATTAACGTGCGCGAAAATTAATTAATTGCGAGTCCTACATAATATGATCAACTCTACGCTTAGAACGGAACATATTATTATACCTTAGTTGCTAAATTACTAACAATCCATAGATTTTAAATCAATGGACTTATATATTCCACACTTGCGTAGACACCTCTTGCTTCTTAAATTATAAAAAAACCTTTTTACTGGTGAGGGTAGTATTATTATAACGATTGTATTTTTCTACTAATTAAAAATAGCTTACGGCTTCTGAATAGTTCTTTATTCGCTACTCTTAATATTTTTTGTTATTCATAGTGGAAATATTAATTTTTATTCTAAACGAAAAAGAGCCAAACTAAATACTTAAATGAACCCGTATACAATTACATTAAACCTATTTCTTTTAATTACTTTTAAAAACTCAGGACACCCAATGACAGTGAATTTATATGCTTCTACAATTATAAGTAAAATACATAGAAAAATATATTCGCAATTAACGAAATGAGTGGATAGATGGTAGAAAATATTTAGCACACATTAGCAATCGTATATATTCAGTCTAAAATAAAGAAACAAATGCAAGGCGTCCCTGTTTAATACAATTGCATTTCATCACAATCGATAAATCGATTTGTCACTTTAAGGTATATGCCCACTAGATAGGAAATTAAATTGGCTTTTTCTTTCATTCATTGGTAAGCGAAAGTTAAATAATCTGATGTAATGCGACTATAAAAGTCATAAAATACTAAAAATACTGCATAATGAATACCAGAAACACAAAAACAAAAAAATATTATACTAACATCGCTTGTGTTGTGAACGCAGCCACAACAATATCTTTGTATATCTGTGTGCCCCATTTTGGCACACTTTTTGAAAGTGACATTTAATTTGTAACGGACAATATACGTTTTGAGACGGACGATTTAAACCACCTGTCTATCATTTACGAGCGCCTATAAATAAATTACTGTTCACAACATCCAAGAAGATACATCTGGTCCTTCAAGCCGGACCAGATGTTGTGGCTGCGTTCACAACAGCTTGCATAAACAATATTTATGCAATAAATACACGAGATATTAATTTACTGTATTTGAATGTAGTTATAAATTTGCATAAATTTAGTTCTTGTTGGCGTTGTTAGTAATATAGTACAAAAAAAAACTAAACATATAAAAGGTTTAGTTTTCGTTTTTTATATTTATTATTTTTCATTTTTTGTAAACCGTTGTACACATAAATAGGTAAAGTATCTACCCAGATATACTTTGGAACTTTGGTACATACATCTAGTGGGCATATACTTTTATATTTTTTTAATAATTCTATATAATTTCACAAACCGCAAATAATATCTAAAATAAATTTATATTTAATGCGTTTAAAATTAAAGCGATCCAGTATTGTAAAGAATAAAGAAATAATTTAAATACAATTAAGATAATAAGTAGTTTTTATTCACTTTGAGACTGTTAATATTTAAAATGTGAAAAGCATAGAAATTCGAGTTAACATAAAATAATTTTTAATCTTTATTATACAGATTAAATATATGAAAACATTATAAGAAGAAAACCATAAATATATGAATTTTAAACAAGACAGGAATTTGAAATTGTACGTAGACTTAAAAAAATACACTTTTTTTGCTATGAATAATATTATATTAATTTCTATTTTTGTACAGAATGGTTTCAAAATGTTTTTGCTAAGGTACAACTGTTCTGTAACAGTAAATTTATCTTAACTGGTTTTTTAAAATATATGATGACAAAAAAATCTTTTAGCAACAAAAATTTATGTCCGTAGTTTAATTTTAAATTTAATTCAAGTAAAATTAAAATGCTTATTGAGGTGACCTGACTATATTCAAGATATGGTAAGGTTGCTTAGAACCATAAACATTTATATTTCCATAACGTAAAATTAATTTTAATCTGTAAAATAAAGTACGTAACAATTTTTTAGAAATTAATGATTCACAAAAAAAGGACTAGAATAAATAATATGCTGTTTCAACAAACAGCATGGGATATTTTCAACATTACAGTACTTACACACTTGACAGAGAAACTCTAGCGTTTTAATATAATCGATGTTGAATAAAAAAATTGAGAACAAAAAAAAACATTTTAACTAAAGTATTTCTTTATATTTGATGTTATTTTATGTTAAAAAATATTGCAATTGAATGTTTATAGTTACTTTTTTTTCAATATTTCCTTTTTTTAATCGACTATTTAAATAATTCTAAATCACTTTGTATTTGGTCAACGATTTTAACAATCAATGGAATTATTCTTTTATTCATTCAAGTAATTTTTTGCAAAACTAAATAAAGTATATTTCCAATTAAAATATGTGGAGTTCACTTTATACAGACATATTGTATTCTTAAAAATACTTTAAAAGCACTTTGTAACGAAAGTAGAAATGGAATATAGAGATCATATTATTCTTCATACAAAAAAACTTTTCAAATCATATTTCTAAGATATTTTTTTTATATTCAATAAGATTTAATTAATATGTAATAAAACAGTCTTTATATCAGCAATGATTAAATTAATTAGTGTTTTAAATAGTTTAAGAGTAGGTTAAGGACTAACATAATTTTTAAGTTTATTTTTATGTTTACTAAACACTGAGTCTTTGTTGCTCTTTTTTTGAAAATAAAATAAAAAATAAATAAATATATGCAACACTCAAATTAAAGAAGTAATGAACACATCAATAATACACTTTGCATATAAATTTATATTCATTAAGTTCAGATTAGGCAGTTTTTTATTTTTCTATAATATTTTGCGACAAACAAATTTGGTATTGGTACAAGTATCGTACATAGTATCTTGTGTGCAAAAAAAATAGTATATATTGCTCAATAAAAACTATTTCGCATACACAAATATTCGTATTAAATCACTCTTTGCTATTCCGTTTTATGGAGTGTGTTAATAAAATCGGTGGGCATAGAATAAAGATAAAATTTTATTATTAAAACTAATATTAAAAAAAAATTACTACAGCATTGGTTTTTTTTATTGACGTTACCAAAGAAAAAATGTTTCCAGTCTGATGTTTTTAGTTTTGCATTTATTATTAGGTTTTATAATAGGCGTGTATTATCTATGATATCAGTGTTAGGGTCCCAGCCCTAGCTTATATTAGTATAGATTTTGTGACCTATTGTTTTTTTAATTGTATTTAGTATATTGTTTCTTACTTCTAATATCCTGTTTTTTTTTAAATTGTTATATTTCTTTGTATTGTTCTTTCTTTTTTCTGTATAAGGTCACAAATAAAGTTTTTTGAATTTGAATTTGAATTTGATATGAACGTAATTATAATCAGATAGTCTGTATTTGGTTAAATAATTAACTTTCAAGATACAAAGTTGTCGAAAGACTTCACAGAATCGTCGCGGTTTTCATCAAGTGTGTAAGTACACTTACAATTTTGGTTAACGTCAAAAATAAATACGCTATAATTTTGTCTATGAAACCACTTACGGAACCATATTCAAGATGTTCCTGTTCTCCAGCGATTCCTTCAGAGCGTAGAATAACTGCAACTGCTGTTCGGGCTTCATATTGTAAACCTACAACAAGTATAACCACAATTTATACCGATATTATAACTGCGAAAGTATCACTTAGATATACATACTTGGGTTAATTTTTTAGGAGAACCTAAGAATGTATATACATACTTAGGTTCTCCTAAAAAATTATCGAAGTATCGAAAATTATTACATCTTTTGATTCGAATGTTCGATGCAAATTTAAAAATTATTTTACAGGTATTGAAACGGTTTTTTAATAAAATATCATTTAATGGTAAGGATTAACGGAGATATGAATAAAATGGTTTGATTATTGTGGGCAATTTTATCAACTTTTACCATATAAAAAAGTAGTTATATTGGCATAACTATAATAGTTAGACATATAGTATCGCGGACTTTTTGGTGGATATTAATGCGTTCTATAATACTGTAGAACACTTTTTTGTTCTAACATCAATTGTTTCTACAGCGCACACGATGAAAGATTTCTGTGACTAATTTTTTCACACCTTATTACATTTTTGTTAGGGATCCATTTTTTTTTGAAAATGTAATACAGCCTATTTTGCTCAGTGAAGATGCAGCTTTCCAATGGTGAAAGAATTTAGAAATCGGTCCAGTAGTTTTCACGTGAAAACATTACAAACATACAAATCTTTCTTCTTATCATCTATACTTATTATAAAACAAAGTCCCAAAAAGCTGCCTGTCTGTATGTAATCGATTTTCTCAAAATCTACTGAACGCATTTTTGTACGGTTTTCACCAAAAGATAGTGCAATACTTCCAGGTGGTTTAGGTAAATAGTACAAATAGGTATTATGTAAATTGTGTTGAAGAGATCGCGCAGTTGATAAAAAACTTGCTTGCTGGGAGCTTTAGCAGTAGTGCTGCGTAAACCAGCAGAGATACGCTTAAATATAGTATAGAATTGTATATCTATAAAAATACTAAAATAAAGTTCGTGATAGCCTGTCTCTATCTTTCACGGTTAACTTGCAATAACTACTTTTATGTTAAAAATGACGAAAATTCGGGAAAAGTATCGTAAATCACTGAATTTCACAGTAATTTAATTAATGGCACAGCCTAGCTATGCCAGCTAGATATATTAGTATAGATTAGTAATGTTACCTGTTGCAGCAGTTTCTGGGGCGTCGCGGTATGAATGAAGCTGGTTATATAGACGTTGACGAAGGTTGCCATCAGGAACTGGCAGTCGAAACGATCCATGATTCCACCATGGCCGGGGATAACGTCGCCGAAGTCCTGCACAAAGGCATACCGCATATAGAATAAAACTTGTTTCTCTTAAAATAAAAAAGTAAAAAAGTAAAGTAACAGCCTGTTACTATGCCCACTGTTGGGCTAAGGCCTCCTCTCTCCGTTTTTGGAGAGAAGGATTGGAGCTAAGACCTACCACGCTGCTCCAATGCGGATTGGTAGGTTACACATATCCCTAAATTCTCTAGAGATATGCAGGTTTCCTCACGATGTTTTCCTTCACCGAAAAGCGTGTGATAAATTGCAATTATCAATTAGACACATGAGTTTTAATAGAAAAACTCATTGGTGCCTGCCCGGATTTAAACTCGTGTTCCCCTTGAAAGAGTAGCACGGTCTCACCACTAGGCTATCACAGCTTCTCTTAAAATAACCTCTATCTAAATTCGGCAATCATTAGGAGTGGTTGGATTAGTTAGATCGTTGTGTTAGTATTAATCTGTCCGAATTATAAATGAGTCTCAATTAATTTAGATACATTGTAATCCATATTTCAATGCCATCAAATTAAAATTCAAATTCAAAATATTCTTTATTCAAGTGAACTTGTAAACAAGTGCTTCTGAATCGTCAACTCTACTGCTGGTTTGGGAAGCTGTTCCTACCGAGAAGAGCCAGCAAGAAACTCGACGGTTGCTCTTTTCAAATAATAATTCATATTACTAGTTAGTTACATATAGTTATTAATGTCTTGTACAGGGTCGAAGAATAGCTATATCCACGCATCATCCAAGTAATCCTTAATAGTATTGTTCCGCGCAAACGTGCGGACGGATGAAACAACCTCCGGGATCTGGGCCCGTCGTCTCGGCGTCTCAACCTACCTTATGCGGCCGTCAGCTGTATGCGGTCCGGCCTCATGAGTCACTGCGTGTATATGTGTACGTGTATGTGTGAGCTTGTATGTACTTGGCCGATTCCCGAAATCGTTGGCTCGCCTCAGCACTCTTCCACGGACACGTAATGTCTGTTTCTCCCGGAGTATACACTTAACTATATCGGTTAGATAACACCCGGTGTGCACACAACCTTCGTAAGGTCACACGTTATTGAATCGTCCCTATATTGGGGAATAGTAACCCAACGCGCACTAAAACCGTGGACGGTCGCGTCTTCTCAAACGCTTCACTGGTTAAACGCGTCACTAAATACTTATATCAGTCTCAAATGTCAATAAAGTCGTCCTGTCCTTATCGTATTCGAAACGTCACTAACTGTCGGCCGCTCGCGTCGGCAATCGAATGCATAAAGGTCGTTGATCCGGTCGGTCGCGTCGCGTCGCGCGCGTTATTTTATTCAAAACAAGTATAGTAGGCTTTCTGTATTAGATTTATCACGCTACTATTAAAAAAGCTAGTGTTTTCTTGGGCTTTCAAATTATGGGTCTCTTTACACTGACGATTATTGTAGACGACGGTACGTTTTATTGCAATTTTTTAAAAAAACAACTCTTTTGAATTGGGTCACTTTAATAGGCGCGCGATATATCTCATTAATCAATATAAAAATCTTTTAAAAAGTTTTTTCGAAACGCTGTTATAACAAAGCTAAAATTTAATGTGAAATTTTATGACTAAATCTGATGTTAAGGCCCATAAACGATTTACATACACATTTACAGACGGATTAAAATAGTTAATATGTAAGTCTTTTATAAACTGCAATTAAAGAATCTCTCGTAAAAATTGGCAATCCATCAAAATTTTTCGCATCTGTTATAATTAGCAAATTTCAAAGTCGTTTTTTGTGATCTTAGTACTAATTATCGCAGTATTTTACTAATTTATTTTTAATAATTTTTAACCAACAGATTATTTATCGCATACTATATATTTTATTCGCTAGTAATAATATATATATTTGAAATCGAAATAACCTTCATTCTAATGTACTTTTTAATAAATTTGTGAGATGATATATTATGCAATATACTCGTAAATACATTCACAGATGAGGCAAATAACTCAATAGATTCGAGGAGGCCAAGTTTGTATTTTGTAGGAATCCCTTGTAAAGAGAGAAAAAGAGAGAGATATATATATTGAGAGCGAGCGTGATTGAGTGGGAGAGAGAGATTGAGAGGGAGAGAGATATATGAAGAGAGAGATATATTGGGAGAGATATATGGGAAATGATAATAAGGAATTTAATAAATTAGTAGTAGAATTAGTAATTCAGGTAATTTTCGTATATTATTTTTCATGCACTTAATTACACAAGCTATTTGTGTGCTATTGTTTATATGTATTTTTAGACATAGGAAACTGATAATGGTTTATGTTATTTTATTAATTGTGTTTTGCTTATAAGTTTTTGTAGCACTGTATGTTTCCAAAATTTTTAAATAAATAAATAAATTGAGAGAGTGAAAAAGGAACGCTTAGCTTGACTTGGGTATGAATAAGATCTTCCTTATCTCTTGATAGATGTCAATAAGGAGAGGCGAGGTAGATGTTAATAACTAAACAGAGATTCAGTTAAGAAAGAGCGGTGATACGGGAGAGTGAGTTGTTTGTGAGAGAATGATGATCGCATTACCATTTCCATAAAATATATTATACATGTCTAAATATGAATATACCTTGATTTTGAAAGCTCTCTTAAATCCTGAAGCGAAGAACCCGCCGAACGGTCCAATCACTGAGCTGAAGATGCTGAGAGCCAGAGAGTGGATCATGAACGGATACATGTTGAATTTCTCTCGACCGAACTGTAAGCAACGTGGAAATTTTGTCTTATTTTATTTTAGAACATTCTTAGATAAAGGGCTCCGAATAAGTTTTTCTCACAAATAAAAGACGGAACTTCCAACTTTAACTTTCAACTTGAAACTTAGGTCTTTAAATTCGGAAATAAGATTAAAGGGAATTTAAAAAACAATGATTTCCAAAATGAAAACACAATCCATTTCCGTTTGACACTGAAAGTCAAGCAACGTCTGTGATGAATACGTTATGCCAGACAATAAAACTATATCCGGAACAATGCAAAACCTTATTGATTCATACATAATAGATATCGGAACAATTCTCAGCTACAATTTCATTTTCTCAGTATATCAAGAGTAACCATCTCTCGTAATTTGTGTCGTGTAGTTATTATTCTTGGTTACTTTGTCCGTAACTGCACAGACAAAATCTTAAGGCTGCTTGAAAAGTCAAATTGCAGCCACAATGTTGAGGATATGCAGCAGCAGGGTCATTTTGCATGCCTCTTTGTCAGGATTGGTCCTCATAGGACTAAATGCCTGGAATGTTTTCAGGCTTAGGTCTGGCCTAAAAGCCTAGACCTATGGGGGATTTCTGGTGGTGATCTGGTAGCGGTAGCTGCAGTAATGGTAACAAGTAGAGTGGAAAAGACTAAGGTTCCCTTACTCTTCCAAGATCTCTTTAATTTCTTAGTAAAGTTATTGCAGCCACAATGTCGAGGACATCTATATTAGACTATTTAGGGCCTAGATTAATCTGCTATACAACTTCCTACAGCCATTGACGAAGTTGTACACAATACAGACCTTCGCCAGTTATTTTTAAGGGAAGAAAGTGATGGATTTAGACTTGATGCCATGACACTGCCCTTAATATATAAATTACCATAAGAGAGCATTAGCTACATTTTCATTTTCTCAGTATATCAAGAGTAACCATCTCTCTTAATGTGTCGTGTAGTTATTATTCTTGGTTACTTTGTCCGTAACTGCACAGACAAAATCTTAAGTCTGCTTGAAAAGTCAAATTGCAGCCACAATGTTGAGGATATGCAGCAGCAGGGACATTTCGCATGCCTGGAAGCAAGCGGTACCGGTTTCGAGGCAAACCTCTTTGTCAGGATTGGTCCTCATAGGACTAAATGCCTGGAATGTATTCAGGCTTAGGTCTGGCCTAAAAGCCTAGACCTATGGGGGATTTCTGGTGGTGATCTGGTAGCGGTAGCTGTAGTAATGGTAACAAGTAGAGTGGAAAAGACTTAAGTTTCCTTACTCTTCCAAGATCTCTTTAATTTCTTAGTAAAGTTATTGCAGCCACAATGTCGAGAACATCTATATTAGACTATTTAGGGCCTAGATTAATCTGCTATACAACTTCCTACAGCCATTGACGAAGTTGTACACAATACAGACCTTCGCCAGTTATTTTTAAGGGAAGAAAGTGATGGATTTAGGCTTGATGCCATGACACTGCCCTTTATATATAAATAAATAACCATAAGAGAGCATTTGTTCGTCTTTAAAATTTTGGCGTCCTTCAAACCATGCCGCCCAAATGGCAACAAGTCTTCGGGCTTTAAGGGCCTACGCGTAAATGAACCATTGAGTAAAGAGGTGAAAGACCGTGAGTAGACATTATAGTTTATTTTTCTTAAAACTAACCTTTTACATTTATAAATATTTTAAATACAAAATTAAAAATATAGAAAATCTTCGTCCGGAAGCTGGGCAATATCTCAAGCTACCAATGATTAGGGCTCTAGAGTGAGGAACTTTCTTAACCTACGTGTCGTTTCAAGTAATACTGACTTCTGCTTCCGACTCTTGATCCAACTTAAGCGAAGGCATCTGAAGATATTAGACCCTGAGTATTATTATGAAATTCAAAGCTAATACTTACAACTTTCATAATCGGCTGCAAGAATTGTGGAGGCGTATAGTCTTGCAAGCGGAACAGAGATGAAGGTTCACACTCCATCGTCATTTGCCCAAAAACTTCGGAATACTCAATCGGACAAACTAAATAGGGGTGCTGCGACATCAAGTAGGATAGCTGTTACAGAGAAATAATCAAATTTAAACCGCAAAATTCAACTAGGCACTAGATAAGAGGATGGCGAAGCAATTTCACAATAATTTCGACACGTCACCGATCATGAAATTAATAATGACCTAAGTTTACATTTTCCAATAAACAAAATGACAACATTTAATATTTGATGACACGTTTATAGCCTTACTAAACATTTGTTTATTATGATGGGACGTTTATGTATTAAGGTTCGCCTGCCCTGCACAAGACTGTGCAGATTGCTTTTAATGTAACCTTTTTAACAATTATTACGCGTACGGAGTATGGAATTTGGCACAATCATATTTTATATACGAAAGAATTCAGAATGCTAATGTCACCTACTTTACCACACAGCAAGATACCGTTTAACATAATGCTCTGAAAATAAGGGACTACGCCGTGTAACTTTAGTGTCCGTGCCCACCAAAAAAACAGTCAAATTATTTACTTAATTATTATTTTTTATTGCCTTTATAAAAATTTTAACATTACACATAGGATAGGCTTATTATTTTTATTATTCTCCGTGTCATGTAATATTTTAGTTTATTTTGTAGTTTTCTTACTTATCTCTAGAATCCTAAGTTTAAATTTGTATGTTCTTCGATTATTCTTTTCATTTCATTTGTAACGCTGTATAGTGAGCATGTTATTCTCCTTTAATTAGGGGCACACTTAGCTCATGTGTCAAATCCTATTATTACTTATTATTTTTCTGTGTACCTCTGTTGGAGTCCCTAATTTAAAAAATAAATAAGGCATAAAGCGTTCCATGATTTTTTAATACTAACATTTTTTTCTTTTTTTTATTATTTCTCTTTTTTTAAGTTTTTAAAACAATATTGTTTAATATAATTCATGAAATAGTGATTCGGGGTTTATACGTTTGATAAGGTACCTGTTGATGTTATGTTAAAGTTTTGGCGAACGTACCAAAAGTCCGAAAGCAACAGTGGACACTCCACCACCGATAAAACCCTCCCAAGTTTTCTTCGGACTGAGCTTGATCAACGGGGTCTTGCCGAAGAAGAAACCGAACACGTAGGCCATCACGTCATTGCATATGATCATGGACACTGGCACAATGAACCAAATGAGACCTGAAAGTGACAATCGTTTAGTGACCTTATTAAGGTAGCTGTGATTCTAACTTCAGCTCCGAAGGTCACGGATTCAAATTCAAATTATTACTTAATCAAGTAAACTTGTAAACAAGTGCTGTTGAATCGTCAACTCTACTGCTGGATCGGGAGGTTATTCCTACCGAGAAGAGCCAGCAAGAAATTCGGTTGTTGCTCTTTTCAAAGTATAATTCTTATTGTGGGCTAACATTTTCTAAAAACCATTTGTTAGTTCTTCTAGTCTGTGTGTAATTATGTTTTCAATAATTGTCTTAAAACATCATATCTTATATATAAAAACGATCGATTCTTTGTTTTTCCTATATAGACTCTCAAACGCCTGGACCAATTTTAAAGAAATTTTTAGACAATCTTTAGAATGACCCAGCGGTTTATCCTATATTTATAAAGATTGCTGGCGAAATAAACGCGAAGCATTTATTTCAATCTGTTGAGTTCTGTTTCGAGGAAAATTTGAAAGTAGACTGAGCCACAGCCACGCGTAGCCGGATAGCTAGTATCTATATATATTTACCAGTTGCCTATCACCCATAAAACGAGTGTCATTTATCTTGGGGACGGACGACCATGTGTTGTTCCATATATTTATTCATATAATCTTTGATTCTTTAATTAAGAAATAATTTATAGAATAAGGCGTTACTTTGCGGAGATCCATAATACAAAAGTAATAATACAATTATTTTGCTATAAACCGCGATAAAGTAAATAGAAAAAACTAACGGATAGTCCACTATAAATGGTTAATTTATAGTGGACTATCCGTTAGTCTTTTCTATTTACTTTATCGCGGTTTATAGCAAAATAATTTTATCATTACTTTCGTTTATTATAACGTTTCGTATATTCGTTAGTTAACGATATATTACATTAAATTAACAAAGATACCTAAATCCAGCAAAATGTCGGAATAAATTTAACCACTGAATATTTAATACATTCAAATGCGGTCCACATTATTAAATATTCAATACATTATTGAGAACGATATTGTATGTTAATTATTTAAAGTTTTCTGTAAATCGCGTTTACATAGTTTTAAATTGTTAAACTGGTTTCTGTAGTAATTATTAGGTGCTGGTGGTGTAGCTGTGCTAAAATATTCTGACGGTAAATGAAACCAATGTATTATTGGCTTTATTGTTCCTATCAGATATGGCCTTTTAACCTTAAATAAAACGCCTGTTATTTTAGCATACAGTTATTATAATACAGTAGGGCGGTCACTGATGCTGTGATAGCCTAGGGGTGAGACTGTGCGACTCTCTAGAGACGACATAGGTTCAAACCCCGGGCAGGCACCAATGAGTTTTTCTATTAAAACTTATGTGTCTAATTGATAATTGCAATTTATCACACGCTTTTCGGTGAAGGAAAACATCGTGAGGAAACCTGCATATCTCTAGAGAATTCTGGAGATATGTGTAACCTACCAGTCCGCATTGGAGCAGCGTGGTAGGTCTTAGTTCCAATCCTTCTCTCCAAAAACGGAGAGAGGAGGCCATAGCCCAGCAGTGGGCATAGTAACAGGCTGTTACTTTTACTTTATTAGGGCGGTCACTTACAGGCCTGCATATGACATGTCATACAGTTATTATAATAGAGTTGTCAAGTCACTTACAGGCCTGCCTATAGCATTAAGTGAGTGTCACAATAAATAATAAAAGGGAAGATGAAACTCGTATACTTATCTTTTTCTAATTACACATTAAAAAGAGACAGATAATAAGTCTCATTTCCTTTCTCTTAATTGTAATTTTGCACATTTTGGGCTTGTTCCCCTGCTCTAGTATAATAACTCTTTAAGTATTTTAGTCATTAGGTATCAATATTCTATTATTGGTCGCTGAAGTCTCGTCGGTTCTAGATAAAAGGCTTGTTCTAGTATAATAACTCTTAAGTATTTTAGTCATTAGGTATCAATATTTTATTATCGGTCGCTGATTGATAAAAAACTTAAAATAGATATTATTGAAGTAAGCTTAAATATAATCTCTCTAAAATTTAGATTCTATAAAAATCCACATTCCTTCCTCTTAGAGCAGCGTAGGGAAACAGACTGAACTTCATTTTTAAACCGCCGACATTGAATCCGGCCGAGTATAATAGACAACCCTCATTTCTTACCGAGGTGTCGTAAAAGGCGACTAAGGTAAGTCGACTCGCCGTGTGGTATCCGGTTGACTAGAATAGACAACACAGAGAAATACGACTAAGGTAAGATGACGTCAGGAAGGCAGCCGGTCGTAAAATACGTAGCTGAATCACGTGACAACATGTTTATAACATGTTGTGTTGACTCCACTAAGGGTGGGATAATGGCAGGAGGTTGATGAAGTTACGTGCCAAATTAATGAATTAATTGAAAACATCGTGAGTAAGGTATCTTAAGGTACTCCTGGGTTATGTGGAACCTAACAATCCACGTTGTGGTACTTAGCTCCCTAACTTTCCCTCCGATAAGAATTTGCATCTGCTCAGCAAAAGGAGCAAATACTAACAGGTTCATAATAAACATAGACAAACGAATTATTGTCTCTCTCTTATTAAATCACATCATAGATAATAGAGATACCTGTACATAAATAGGTAGCGAACAACTCGGGTGCTATTGTAATAGTGGAACAAGCCACGTCAGCTTTTGAAAGGATGACATGAAGGATTTGAAAGGATAACTCTTTTATAAAGGCCTCTAGCCTTTATAAAACAGTTATGGAGAAGAGTAAACAAAATATTTCTATGTTTCATATACATATATAAAGAAAAATATTTGCTTTCATATTTAAATATCCCGCGCAACTCATGTCATAAAGCCGCAGTCGGGTCTATAGAAGAATCATAAACGAAGAAGTAACGCGTCATTGTCGCATAAACCAATTTTTAAGTGTAATAGTAAAATCTTAAAAAATAATATAGTTTTGTGATTTAGACAATAAATATCATTAAATGTCGTTTCTGTATTGTTTCTGCATCTTGGCTTGAGGATAGTTTACTTTTCATGAATATAAGTAAATCTAAATATATTTGCTTCAGCAAGACAAATGCTACTAATCCTGTAAATTTATCAATACGTGCACATTCTTATCCTTGTAACCGAAAGCGACTTGAACAAGATAGTTACTGCGATTGTGAATTACTGGCCAGAGTTGACTGCACTAAATTTTTGGGCGTTATGATAGACAACAAGCTTAACTGGTTGGAACACATTATTTTACTTACTAGTCGTATTAGAAAACTAATTTACATTTTCAAGCACCTTAGAATTATTAGAAATGAAACACTTATAATCCAGACGTATAAAGCTCTCGCTGAATCCATTTTGAGATATTGTATATGTTCTTGGGGTGGAGCTACCAAAACTAATCTAATAAAGTTAGAATATGCCCAAAGATCACTACTAAAAGTATCGCTAAGTCTACCTTTTCGTTATCCTACCAGCAAATTATACAAAAAAGCTGATGTGCTTTCAATTAGAAAACTTTTTATTTATCAGTGCCTCCGTAGATACCATAAATTGTCTGTTCCACAATTGCCAAAAACCTGCAAAAGACGGGATAGCTGTCCACTACCGAAAACAAAGAGCATCTTTGCGCAAAGGCATTATGACACTATCGCACCCCGTCTATACAACAAATTAAATAAACAATTTAACGTAAAAAATTTATCCAATCATAATATCAAGGAAGTCATAATAAATTGGCTGAGTACCTTGACTTATACTCAAATAGAGGAACTGTTTTTAACAATTAAATAATATTTAAAAATTAAGGTATCACTCATTGACACATACACACACAACACTTTCACACACTCACACACACATACACCTTTCACACTTCATCTGTTTTTTTAGTATGCTTCTTTTTTAGATTATGATTTTGTATCAATAGTTTTTCTTCTCTAGATTATTATATATATATATACTTATCTTTGTAAATGCCAAATTGTTCTGTTATAGTTGATAAGGGAAGGTACTAGCTCCTGAAACACAGTTTTTCTAGTTGAGGAGCTAGGGCTTCAATGCACTATGTACATTTGGATGATCAATAAATATTATTATTATTTATTATTATTGTTATAGAAACTCAGTTGTGTTTAATTTAACCATCTAAATCACATTATACATATACGTAAAAGGACAAGTTGTGATATCTTAGCGGTGAGACTGGGCGAGTGTTTTGATTGAGTCACGAGTTCAAACCCCATGCGGGTCCCAACGAGATATTCTTTTAAAACTTACGTGTATTATTGATACTTATTATTTATCACGCGCTTTTCGGTGAAGTAAACCATCTATCTATATATGTTAAACCTAGCAATCCGCATAGGAACAATGCGGTGGATATTAGCTGCGAAACTTTTTATTTTATTAGGTCCGTCATCTGAATTTATGCGTAATCTATACTTATTATAAAACAAAGTCCAAAAAAGCCGTCTGTCTGTATGTAATCGATTTTCTCAAAATCTATAGAACGGATTTTGTTACGGTTTTCACCAAAATATAGTGCAATACTTCTGGATGGTTTAGGTAAATAGTACATATCGGTATAAAGTAAATTGTGTTTAAGAGATCGCGCAGTTGTTAAAAAAACTTGCTTGCTGGGATCTTTAGTCGCGTGCGCTGCATAAACTAGCAAAGATACGCTAAAGTAATGTACTACAGAATTGTAGATCTATAAAAATACTACGAAAAAGCCCGGGACAGCATGTCTCTATCTCTAATGGTTAACTCACAATAACTATTTTTATGTTTTAAAATCGTGACACGCTGATTTCCACACAGGTGAAGCCGCTGGCACAGCTAGTTTAAATATAAAGAGGAAAAAGCTTAAGGTTTATAAAATTGTTTAGGTTTCTCTACAAAAGAGTTTGCATTTGCCCAGCAGTGGGAGTTAATAAGCTGTTAGTTTACCCATACATATGAATTATTTTTGAGGTGAGACACTAGTATATATATTTGTAAAGAGCGAAATTAAAGCACTAAATGACGTCAATCGAAAGAGCAGTTTATATTAACAATAATTACAAACGGCTATCGAACAGAAGGATAAATTCATATGGCCTATTAATAGCCCATTGTTTACGGACAACGCAACGTACGAAATACTAAGAACGCTGAATTTTCTGGAGCTAAAAGTGTATTTTAGTATGAACGAGCGATCTCACGTGACTTAAAATAGTAATTTAAAGTAACAGTCATTATCAACATATTTATTAATTACTGGGCACACATTTCGTGAGCTTTGCAAAAGTTTTGTCAAGGTATGCTGGACTATATTGTGATAGCTCATGTTTAAAGTGTCGTTTAAACCGGGTTAAGGAGTACAATACCCCGGGTGAAACAATGATTTTTGTGCTCAAATAATATTCGCAATTTATCACAAGCTATACACGTATAGGATTACTAAAGGTATTAATTCTTTTAGGAAAACCATTTATGTGTCGTTGCTGCCCGGCGGGCTTGAACGGCGGATATATTGGATTCTAACCGACTAAAAAACCTGATTGTGTTCCACCACGCTAGTGGAGGCAAGGATAATATAACGTAAGTTACGATAAGTAACGTTGTGCACATTATCCCCATACCTACCAGCAGCAGCTCTGTCCGGCTGTGTCAGCGCTGTTCCCGGCCTCTTTAAGTAGTGAACTCTCCCTATGCTAATCGATATCGAGAGCGCTATTCCTGGCCTCTTTAAATAGTTAACTCTGTCTATGCTAATTGATGCATCAAGAGCACCCGATGCATCGATTAGCATCCGACCGCCTCGTTGACCTTCTCCAACTGGACGTCCAATTCGCCGTTTGCACCGCCTCGTTAAGTATTAAATTAGGCTTAAACTTCGCTTAACTGACTAGGCTATATTAAGCAACTTGGCTTTATTATTTATCTACGTATAATGCTTAAAGCAGTGGCCAGAGTTCTAAGCCACTGATAAGCATAGGCAAACCGCAAGTAAGCAAAGTAAATTTTGCTGAGAAAAAACCTGTATGTATGTCTGACTCTCACCGAGTAAAATAAACGGAGCCTTACTAAAAGTGACCCCACTCTCCGCTTTTCACGCACGGGAGGACCACCTCGAGACCTTTTCATGTGGCCACCCGATAGACCCCGTTCGGAACCCCAGAAGATCCCAGTTAGAGCGGCAACCTTGACTTGAGCAAGTCGCTCGCTTAGGTGCCTAAACTTTACTAAATGATACTGATCTACCTTATAAGGCTTACAGCAGTAGTCAGGATTCTAAGCGATAAATTAACATGAGCAAACCGCAAGTAACAATATAAAACTGAAATTATAGTAATAGACTTAATGACAGCATTCTTTAGAAGAAGAAAACAATTTACTAACGCCTGGATAAAGGAAAACCTTCTACATTGTCCACTGCCATGTCACGAATCACGAATATAAATATCATAATACGCGTCAATCAGACAGAAAGATGTTTAATCAAATCTTATCTATACAACTCATTGTTTCCGCAATATTATCTTAATGTCAATAATCAATTAAATTTCAACCGAAAACATTATCATGGAATGTTAATATTATATGGACAGCTATCAGAGGTTCACTGACCCATTATCAGTGTGAGAAAATAGTGGTATCAATGACGTATTTGTGCAAGCTACCATAGAAAAGTAAATTAATAATGAAGAAGGCGGAAGTCTCCACCTCCGCCTCAGATTCCGACTTCGACTCCGATAATTCAAATACGAAATCTCCGGTTCCGACTCCGATTCCGGTAAACCCACCTCCGTAACATCTCCAATTAAAATACATTTTCTGCGTTCACATAACTTTTGTTAAAGATTGCCCTTATAATTTTCGTACAATGCCGCAATTTCTATATAACTGTTTTATATGGCGTTTACTCTAAAATTCCCACGAGAACGGGAATTTCCAAGTTATAACAATTAACATCAAGCAGATCCACGAAGTAAATATTAAAATGTTCACTTGAAAATTTATTCAATGAGGATAAATTTTCAAGTGAACATTTTAAATATTCAACTGAGGTGAAGCGTGATAAATATAGAAAAATAATACAGAAAAATTTAGCAGCCTGTACACTAATCTAGTTCAACTCCACTTTTAACTTCTTGTCGCTATTGAAAAGAATTGAGGCTAAATCCCCAAAAGCTTGACTCTTTAAGGTGTTTAACCCCTAAGGCGTTTGTGGAATGCACTTCCAACTGAAAAATGGCATGCGAAATCACTTCCTATCTTTAAGGCAAACCTTAGAGTTCACTATTTATTCCTTTAAAGCATTTTTTTCCCTCTTTATTTTAGATGTACTGTATTTATATTATATTTTACATAACTATATATATGTTTATATGCATGTTCTATATATGTTTATGTATATGTTTGTTAAGGAAGTAATATTTATCTACTTAAATATTTGTATATTAATATTGATATGATTTAATACATTTTTTTTTTGCACAGCCGTCACATTCTTATGTATTATCCTACTATTCCTATCTGATATCCTATTATCGAGATGACTATTCAGTCATAAAGCCATCCTTTTTAAATATACATAAGGTAGATAAGACGTCATGTAATGTATTTGTGCAATAATTTTTCTATCTATCTGGTCTAATGTAAATTTACGGTTTATGTGTTCCTTCATCCTTAGCAAAGTAGCAACTTGTTACTATTTCAATGTTAGTCAAAGCTTTCATTTTTTTGGATAAAATAATTGAAGTATCTACGCGTATAGTCAAATCGATATAGAAAAAATAATAGTAAAGCGCATGATGAATAGTAAATATCGATCAAGCACATAAAATTTTGGTTTTTAGTTTTGGTTTTTGATTTGGAAGAGATAAGGCGAGGCATTTGTACACGTTGTTTATTGATTTATCGGTTCCATTTATTTTATACTTTAGGCTAGAATAAATCTGTTGTTATTATTATTACTCTTTTGTATTTTTGTGCAATAGAGTATTCGTATTGTATTTTTTTATAGAAAGTAAATATAAGGGACAATAGGAATATTACACATCGTCATCCTTCACTTAATGAGTAAAAATTTATAGAATTAGGAGTTAATTTGCGGACATCCATAATACAATAGTAATAATAAAATTATTTAAATAAAATTATATTAAATTTTTATCTTGGATTATATCAAAATAATTTTACTATTACTTTTGTAATTAGTAATAGATAACCGGTTAAGATAGACATATATAATTTTAAATAAATACATGTAGACACGAAGAACCAAGACGTTTTTATAAAATGCTGGCCCTCGACGAAAATCGAACCCGCGGTCCACAAAACTGAAGCGTCACTGCAACCTGCCCGAACGGGCCAGTGTTTTGTAGGTATCAAGTGGTAGATAATATAGGTACGTTGTATTGAAACAATTTTGCAATTTACTGAAGCGCTTTTATAAATAGACTTTCATTACCTTCCCGTTAGTTATCGACACAACACTTCCCTCACTATATTTTCTATACCTATCCGACCCAGTTAGAGACGTAGACAGTTAAATGGCTTCCCGTCCCTGACAGTGTATAGGCGGCATAATTATGTCAGATACTACCTATATGTCTACAATAGATTCGCTAGATTGTTATCGCTCCTTACACGCCCATAATAATATCTTATATAAAAGTAATAATAAAAATATGTTTCTATAATCCGCTATATAGTAAAGATCCGCGATAAAGAAAAGGAATTAGATTTAATTATATCTTACATATAAAATTCTCGTTTCACAATTTTAGTTATCGTACCGTAATCTTCCGAAACGGCTTGACCGATTTTTATGAAATTTTATACGCATAATCAGTAGGTCTGAGAATCGGCTACTATATATTTATCATGCCCCTAAGTGATAAGGGTTGCCCATCCTTAAACGTTTTAATTTTTTTTTATAATGTACACTAGATATTCCCTAAAAATAATTTGTATGGCAAAACCATGTTTGCCAGGTCAGATAGTAGGCATATACATAGTCGATCTAAACATGTAATCGGCAGTTAATGTATTATTAGTTATTGAATTCAGATATTTAGAAACTTGCATAAGAAGGATGACTTTGCAGTTTTTGTTTAACAAAAGACTTAACTAAGAAAAATTTTCTGTAAATTTATTTTTCGTAATGGTGAAGCATGAAGCTTAACAGTTATTTGTAATATACGCGAAAATTTATTGGTATACAGAAAGCTAAACAATAGTAAACCTTATATTTGGTTAAGGAAGATTTGCTTTTTTTTGCTTTGCTGCAAATTGCGAAACCGAAATAAGGTTAAACAAGTTTTCAGCAGACTCGCCGAAACTTATATAGAATAACGAAAGTGAATGAATTGAATACCTATAGTTTAGGTTAAATAAATTTGCATACTCAAGTTTTCGTTGCCTATTATAAATACGCTTATGTTTTATACCCAGAAAGGTTTCTTGCCTATTTATTTTACTAGATCATTTCAATTCTTTATTGTTAATCGATACTATTAACATACGGTTTCTATTCTTGTCCAGTTTTCTTTCGAATTTCTATTAAACTTTCGAGTCTTATATTAAAACTTATCTGATTAATTGATATCTAAAATTATATGTATTCGATTAAATCAATACTGCTTGAACACGTCAATATATTGTTAGGAACATGTGAAAAGAGTTCGTTATGAATATGAAGGGGAGTTTGAATTGGAAGGGGGTAGTTTAAAACATGCAAAATGAGTTCCTAAACTATATGTCATCGAGTTCAAATTTGTTCTAATTTTCTGGAACATTCACGTTCTTTACGAATCGTGCTGGGTATCCCCGCTACGACTCGCGAACAATCGTGAACATTCTCGAAATCGGTTCGCGCGATATATAAGCGGTCGTATTGTGCGCCTTGACATTCAGTTTACAAATAGTGATCAAGAGCGAATTAAGGAGCGATAATAAAAGTGAAATAATAGTGATTTCGGCTGGGTGATTTGGACTGTATTGTGACTGTAAGTAATTTGTAGTGAAAAGCTAAAGTTTTTAACGAGTCATCAGGTATTTTCATCCATATCCACAAACTTACGTAACAATATTATTATTCGTTAGATTCAATAATTTACACTAATGTGTAAATGTAATGTGTTTAATAATACATTCGATTTACAAACATATATGTATAGCTAGTAATATGTCTCATAAAGAGAACAAAAACAAAAATATCCATAAAAGCTAACTATCAAAAATTATAATTTCCTTTAAAAGTACTACTGATGAGTATGAGTGTAGTCAAATACAGCTGTTGTAGATAAAATGTCGATAAAGGTTTGATAAGTTTAATCTGTTATCTTATATACGCCTATATATAACTAGGAAATTAGCTTCGACAAGAGACAAATAACACATGATAAAAGATTAATAGCAAAGTAAAATAATCAACGCCATTCTTTTAGTATACCATGTACAAGACGCTAGAGAACAAAATCCATGTGAAAATGGATTCAATTTCAAAAACACCGATCATAAAATATAACTGCTGGGCATACGCCTCCCCTTTTTTTATATGAAAAGAAGAGTTGAGTCTAGATCTACTACTTTTTTGAATTGGATTGGTAGTTACACATATCTCAGGAATTCTTTAGAGATATGCAGGTTTTCTCACGAGATTCCTTCACTTAAAAGCGTTTGAAATTGCAAATATCAATTAGGAACACAAGTTTGAGCCTGAGCACTGAAAAGAGTCACACGGTCATTCGGCTATAACAGCTTAATAGAAGAAAACTAATATATAAATACAACCGAGAATGAACAGGAATTAAGAGCGTTCCCCAACTCTTTTACCTGGTCAAGAAAAAGACGGCATATGCAGAGCTGACTGCGTACCTTCACTAGTTGGAGAGGTAAAAAAAAGATAAATACTTATAACATACTAATTATTTACTTACCTTCAAATATATTCTGTATGATGAGGTAGCTCTGGGTGACGACTATGAGAAGGGCAACATGGGTCCAAGCGAAGAGGCTGAATTGTCGCATGTAGTAGCGCTTTACCAAAGAAAGCACGAACCACACGAAACCAACGCAGTAAAGACAGAAGGAGATGAATCGGTGATATGTGACCAGAAATCGTAGGTAATCCTGCAAATAAATGGACATTATTAATAAACATTATTATGAATAACGTTTTAATTGATAATTTTATATATGCGATCCAAATCTTAAAAACTTTCCCAGTTTATAGCGAGCTATCAGATCAAAGAATCTCCGGCGATTTACTGATATCAGTATAAGCAATCGTTTGTACTAATTAAGCCAAATACTACTCATAAGCTATCCGTTTAACTAAGACTGCGCCTGTGGTGTATAAGGGCGCGGAGGTATGGCGAGAATAGGGACTGGGATGCGAGCGACAAGTGCCTGTAGTAGCGTAATATACAAGAAGTTGCGGCCTTATCCTCAAGGCTAAGCCGTGGTTAGCCTATCCTAAATTTCCTATGCAAAACTAAACAACATTTCCTATAAAAGTAAAGTCAGAGTATAAAAGTAATGAATATTTTTTTCCTTTAATCGGCATTGAAATATAATCTATGTAATATTAAATGTAGAATGTACCATGGGTTTCATAACTTATGCAGGATTTATTCACTACAAACTACCTTAAAACATGAAAACTGCAAACACGTTCTGACTGACTGCAAATATTTTCGCCCCATGCCCAAGCTTTATCAGGAAAAAACTCCACAAAGAGAATCGTGATAGCGGCGTTTCTATTTTGTCGTGCAACAAAATAATATTGCGATCACTTTTGTATACTGGAATACCACAAAGTAAAGCCTGATTTTATAAATTACATTCATTACATTATTTGTTTTTTTTTTGAGCATCCGCAAGTTTTATCGAGGTGACCAACAAAAGGCTTATTTTTACAAAATGGAAATAAACTTCAACATCATAAGCAAGTTATAATAGAATTAAAAAATCGTCTACAAAAAGACAGATTGATATTCTACCACAGATAAGCCAAAGTAGAAAAGTTTAAAGGACACATCGATGACTCAACTGGAGTGAAGACTCTCCATGAAAAATGCAATGAATGTAGAATCTCTACTAGATGCAACCAACAAATAAAGGGTAATAGACCCACTGGACTCTAGTGTAAGAAGATCATAAAGCGTAAATATTCAACAATTAATTCATATACTAGAGTCATTTACTTGGTTCTCCATAAAGAAATACCAATGTAACTAAATTTAAGTAGTTTATCATTTCTTCATAATGATCAGGTGAAACGATACGTGCGATGGCACGGGTACCAATGAGTTGTATAAATGCGATTTTTAGGTTACGGTTGAGTGAATTATTAGTCATATGAGGCTAATTTATTTGCGAATTCACTTTCTGGTATATGCCATATTGCAAAAATATTTTCAACAAGACGTTGGCAATGGCAAAACGGAGGAAATTGTGTTATAATTACGTGTACACCTAATTTGTTGACCACTAATGCAATTATAGTTTCTAAACCCGGCAATACACGGACAGCTATAGGCAGTCAATCTTGACTGCTTTTAGCTGTCCGATGCAAACAGTAAATCTTGACTGCTTTTAGCTGTCCGATGTGGCAATTACATAGCACCATTCGGATTCGTTAAAATATGTTTACCTGAACATAAAACTACAATATCGTGCTGCACACAATTAAGGTTATCGGATACAGGCCGAATCCCTCTAATTGGTTTAACCTTGATTCATGTATATAGCTAAATCTGACTAAACAATCCGTACTAGTAACCAAACTGAATATAGGTATTCGTATCGATAACAGATCGATATAAAAGTAGCAACTTCTTATCATCCCACGGCTGGGCAGAGACCTTCTCTCTACCTTATTGGAGAGAAGGGTTGGAGTTAGCTCCAACGCTACTCAAATGCGAATTGGTATACATATCTCTTGGTACACATATCATTGGTTACACATATCTCCAGAATTCTCTAAGGTATGCAGGTTTCCTCAAGAAGTTTTATTTCACTGAGAAGTGTGTGATAATTTGCAAATATCAATTAGGCACATAAGTTTTAATAAAGAAAACTCATTGGTGTTTGGACCGGAGTTTGAACCGGTGACACCTCAAGAGAGTCGCACGGACTCACTGCTCAGCTATCACAAGTTAAAACAGATCGATATACTTTTTAATTTATTAATTAATGACCTACAAAGTACAGACTTTGATTTAAACATCCGAAAACTAAGTATTCAAGACGTATTACAACTAGATTCAACTAACTGCGTATCCAACTAAGTATTACAACTAGATTCATATTACAGTAAATCATAAGTTGCAAATCATTGCTTACAATAGAAGGTATTGCCCGGTACTGTGTTCAAATTATAAATATATTAACAGTAGAATAGAATAGCAAAGAAACACTCCGCAACCGATTTTATCTTTGCCATTACAGCAGTTAAAGGTTAGAAGCTGTAAAACACTGTTAAAGGGTGGCTGATACAAAAAAGCCGACAATACTATTGAGGATTATATAGATGATAAAATGCGTCGATATGGCCAATCCTCTACCCTGTCAAGATAGTAATGACCACATGTAATTAGTTATAAGAATTATATTTGAAAAGAGCAACCACCGAGTTTCTTGCTCGAGAGAGACTTGCACCGAGTTCTCTTCTCGGTAGAAACTGCTTTCCCAACCAGCAGTAAAGTTTGACGTTTCAAAAGCCCTTGTTTACAAGTTTACTTGAATAAAGAATACTTTGAATTTGAATTTAAATTCCAACATAAAAAGTAAAAAATATTTACTTTATTTTAAAATATTATACTGTACTGTAAACTTAAAAAATTATCCTAATACATAATGAAACAAGAGTTTGAACATAAAACATTTTTTTACATGATTTAGAAGCATAGCGGGCGGCCTTATCGCTAAGTAGGGATATCTTCCAGTCCACCCAAGCTTAAAGCACAATGGATAAAAATCACAAAAAGGGGCGTAACATAATATATTTTAAAATATAACAAATAAACAGTAATTTAATCAGACTAATTATAAATAATCCATTACTAGTAGGAACAATATCTGTCATTAATTAAATTCGAAAATATTTTTAATAGCAATGCGATTAAAAATTACACCGTTAATGAGCAATTAGCTCGTGATAAGTCACAAAAATTTGATTTGTGTTTAACTAAAAGTATATTCAGTACTCAATATAAATAATGTTTATTATTATTATCTTTTTTTATGGCCTGTACAGCGCAAATCACGCTGCCAGTGTCACGTAAAATGGCAAAAACAAGAGTAATGGAATTTAGAATTTGCCTCGAAGAGAATGAACCAACGTACCTACCTACGAAATATATACAACTGTTATGTATAACTGGCTGTGCCAGTGCTTTTTCCTTGGTGGATATCGGTTTTGCAAAATTATTCCCGAATTGTAATTATGAACATAAAAGTTATTATTAGTTATTGTGAGTTAACCATAAAAGAAAGAGACGTGCTGTTCCGGACTTATTGAAGAATTTTCGATGATCTACAATTGTCTAGTATTATTTTAGTCTATCTCTGCTAGTTTAGGCGGCGCAGGTGACTAAAGCTCCCAACAGGCAGTTTTTTTACAACTTTTTTACAACGACCGCTTTAACACAATTTACATGAAACCGTAATGAACTATCAAACTATACCTTCCGAAAGACTAGCACTACTTTTCAGTAAAATCGTACAAAAATCAGTTCAGTAGATTTTGAGAAAATCCATAAATACACTGAATATATGGAATCATCATAAAAATATGAAATACCAAAATCAAATCAAATTGAAAATCAAAAACTTTTTAAACGTGTTAGTGTGACATCTCTTAGTGGGAAATGCAGCATCACAAAACACAACTTACATAGGTCACCATCAAAATTATTTTACATGTATATAAAGTTAACATCTTTCATTATTTGGACTTGAATTGCATTGATATTTAATAATGATGAAGATTCTTAAGCTCATAGAAGTCCAATCATTCATGATAAAGTATTATTGATTATGACATTTCATATGGCTATAAATTAGAGATACTGATATAAGAGATAAATCTATGATACCTAGAAATTTGCCTTAAGATAAGATCTCTGGCATTAAATGCCTTTATACCAAAAGGGCTCAATTTTCGAACAGATAATAATTTTTATTAAAAGTAATGACAATATAAATTAATTCATTATAATCCATGATTAAAATCTATACCTAAGCATACCCTGTATCCGAAGCAGCAACTAATAATCATTTATTTCTAGTAATAAATCATTTTAATAATAATTATTATTATTGTAAACAGAAATTTTGCACTTACAGTTCTGTTAATCACAACTCCAAAGTAATCAATCAAGTTCTCCCCATAGAAGAAGTAGTTAGAAGTCAGCAGGAAGTACCAAGAGAGGGAACGGAACCATGGCAAGCCATGGACTCGGTACACAGCATAACCAATATTGATGATCTCTTCAAAGCACTTAACTTGTACGCAGAGAACCTATTTAAGAAGTCAATATATTAATGAAGATTATGAGACATCAATCATGCATTTAACTCCATAAAATTTATCCCAACAATACATAATATAATCATAATATATCATTATACATAGTCAATAAAATAAATGACTTTAAATATGAATACATAACTTTGAATAATTTCAAGGTAAAATCATACTTATATAATAAATAGTAAAGTTATAATATATAATGCTGGCACAACTAATCCACTAGGCTAATATTGATAAAATTTACTAAGCTTTATACATCAGGCTAATGAGTAAAATTAAAAATAATCTCCATTTACTTGGATTTACATATTGATTATTAAAAATTAAAGTTGACACTAACAAAGGCAGCTTGTATTTTATATAACTTAATTATTGTCAAACAACTTTTTCCTGCAGTTTTGTCTGCACTGGTTTCAGTGTAGAAAAAAAGTATCCTGTGTAATTCATAAATCCAGGTCATAAAATATCTGCCATATTTCAGTTAACTATTTTTGCATGATTGAGTTAGAAATATGTGAGTAGAACAATAACAACAATAGAGTTCTAGAAAAAATAGGTTAAATAAACATACTGTGTATTATTATAAAATACTTTACAGTTATCATAAGAGCCAAAGGTCCACCATAAATGAGCAAGCAGAAACCCGCAATCATGAGCCAGGTAAAAATTCCTCTGATTACCCAGTTCCTCCATCTAAAATAAAAAAAATATTAATATCGAATATACCTTCTGTATGCTACTTTATTTCTATTGTGGGCTCTCTGTGGATTTTTACAGGTCAATTGAATGTAGAAAATGATAACTATGTAAGCGATGAGTGTTGTAACCAGTAGAAGTTACACAATCACAGAAAATTCAAAAGATATTCCACTTTCAGGTACTCTTATAGTCATGCTTAATCTATAACCAGACCATACTTAGAATATAGCTCCAGACTTAAGAGTATATAAAACAAAATTTCATTTAAAATTAATTAAAATGAAAAGCATAAGATTTGAATAAAAATACATCATAATTAATTTACTTGAAATTTATCCTCATGTAATAATCAAATTAATTATTATTTACATTGATATGCTAAACCATATTATATATGAGAAAGAGATAAATAACGATTTTATAATACTAATTTATTAAGAAGAAAATAAAATATTACTTTTTCTCTAATTTCTATATTAAATAAAAAAAAATTTTTCAAAATTTTAGAATTGATTTTTTTACATAAATTCCTAATAGCGAATGTTTATTCCTCAAAAGTTTGAACACTCACCGCAAGGAGAGGCCAGAAAGCGCAGAATCTAGAATTTCAGGTGTTTTATCAGTACCCTGTGGCAGCGATTTTGCAAGTTCATCTACATATTTTTCTTCTAAAACCTTTTCTTCTTCGGAATCCACCTATTGAATCACCAAATCATTTATTAGAGTTATATCTATTATCGAATATGTTAATTAAACTAATGTTTATACATGATCGGATTCAGCTGCTATCTCTGCTTTATCATTTCCATCTCCGTCACCACGCCGGTGCCTTATTTCACTCATTTTCACAGACAAACGCGCAAATCTAGACTTATATCGCGTAAACACAGCACTAATATAAAATTAAATTTTGTGGGAACAAAAACTACGACCGATGTTTTTTTTATTTGAAGCTGTCAAACGAAAAATCAATAATTGCTTCTTTTGGGGTTGCAAGGTAATGACACAAAAAATTAATTTAAATAATAGTATTTATCAAATTTACGAGTGTTTAAAGTTTCTTTGATATAATTGTTTTCACATAGGTTCACAAATTATGTGGATAAAAAACAAATAAAACAAGTAGAAATAATTAGAAACTATGCTTTTACTGGAAACACCAACAATTTTATGTATTTTAATAATTATAGGAGTATAAGAAAGATGTAGTAAGAGTTAGTAAAGTATAGAAGTAAAGTAAAGAAGTAATACCTAACTACGGTCCCAAGATTGATACCGTCCACCTCCTTTCTTTAGTATGATTGCAACAGTGCAATATAATAATACTCAGAGCCGTTAGGGCCTTTATAAAGATCTGTGAGGATCGCGGAGAGCCATATTTGTTGATGTGTTTTTATTTTTGCACACCACTATTTCATACAAAGAAGGTAATATTTTTGTAATATACTTATTTTGAGGTTATTTTAGAATTTAAAAATCTGAGAAATCGCTTACTTGAATAATGTTCTAAGAACAGAAGTGTAAATATTTCAAAATTATAAGTTGAAATATAATTAATAAAATAACAGAAAATAGACCATAAATACAGGCATATAACAAATAATAAATAAATAAATAACATGTCACCAATCAGGGCCCTAGCCCTACTCACTCTGAATTTAAGGCCCTGATAAAATGTGGTGTAATACGGGCATAAAGCCGTGGCGTAGTGGTCACTAGATTAAATATTGCCATGTAAAATACCTACTTCGTAGTTTAACATTCTCCTTAAGTTTCAATAATTTTAATAAGCAGTCTATGGTTTCCTGTTTTATTTGACAAATGACAATTGTCTCAATTTTGTAAAAAAAGAAGTAGGTATATAAAGTTATAAACAAATATGGCGAGTGATCCAGATGAGTTTGAGCAAAGTATTGAAGACGTACGTTTTTTTTATACATCACGTGTACTGTTTTAATTTATATACAGGTTCTTAATATCATAATTGTCTATTTCAGATTAAAAGTTCTGTTAGAAAATCGTTCGCTCACATTTATACGACTTTAAAAGCAAGAGAATTAAAAACATTAAGGCAACTTGATGCTATACGCAAACAATGCCAAGAAAACAAAGACTTAGAAAGAACTTGTGTTCAAAACATCAGTATATGTTATAACGACGAGTCTACATTGTTAGATATTGTAAGTAACTATGGTGTTATTGATTTTGAAAGACTTAATTTTGATAACAACATTTTTTTACTAGAAGATTATATCAGTCCTAATGATGATCATATGTATTCATATAAGACCATCGAGGAATTGACGGGGAAAGAAGATTTAGAGGCTATCGAACAGGCAGCTCTGAAGCAAATAATAGAAACAAAAGATTGTGTATGCAATGTAAATGTTAAGACGGATGAAGTAGCTAAAAAGCTTCGACGACCTAGTGATACAATAAATGTAAATGCAGGCCAAACTGAAGTTGAAAGTATAGGAGAAATTAACAAAGATATAAAAATTATAGAAAATAATTTAGATGATAGTACTGAATATGAAAATCCTGAAATTTCGAATACAGAATTGATAAAAATAAATCCGACCGATGACTGGTTAAATTCTATTAAAAACCAAACAGAAACCGAGCCAACACAAGTATCTGGTGTAATGGAACACAGTACTATTACTTGTTCTTAGCCAAAATATATTTTAATTTCAATTTACTTAAAATGCATTTAATAAAGTTTTATATTTTATGGAGTTTTTGCTATGTAGTATAATTTTCAAATTTGATATATAAATCAAAAGGTGGGTAATAAAAAGCAAAATAATTAAAGCATCAACTTATATTGTTAATACATTTTTTTTACAAATGGCGTTACTGAACACTTATTACTAATATGCATTGACATCCGATTATATTTTCTAATGAATAAATATTACCCTTTATTTTGACTGTACTTTGAGTACAGCTTACACATTAAAATAATGATTACCAATCTTCCAATAGCAACTGCCAGATACATTTCATTACATTATGGTTTATGGCACTTATACATGACATACAATTTACAAAACACCTGTAAATTCCTACCTTCGGATGGAATCTGTTTTAATAGATGTATTCTAGTTTGTACTCAACTATTTCACTGGAAAAATTGTGATGGCACAAAAAGAAGTGCAGATTTGAAGAAGGTATAATTGTTATAGATATGTGCTAAGAGCTAATAAGTTTAGATACACATACTACAAAGTGTTGGAGTAAATATCTAATACTCAATATAGGCACTAAATTCCAATTGGATGGGTATTCTTAGGCCACATTTGTTTCTCATGAAGCAATATTTATTGTCCCATTATTTTTAGAGTGAATTACATACTATCAAATAAACGAACATTATCAATGAATACTGAACGATATATATTCCTATATTACTATTATAGATCAGCATTCCTTAACTTAGGGTTTGCAAACTCCTGATTATGAAGCTCATTCACTGCACATTTATTATGTTTTATACATATTTCATAAAATCTATTGATAGAAGTCTGCCACCAAAAATAAGTAAAGAAACGCTGATGTACTTGAAAGGTTAATAAAGACTAAAGCCATAATAGGGATACATGAAAAGATATTTAAGGGATAATTTAGTAAATGGAGAGTACAAAATTTGATGAGTACAAAGAACTAAATATATTAGTGCATATCTAAGGTATGTTATGAAGTTTATTTAAAAATAAGATTTAATTAGCTTACATTGTGTAATGATTAATTCTACTATTGTACATTTAAACAAAAATAAACTGTCTATATACTATACAAGGCCGAAGTCTGTGCATACAGCTGCAACATCACGATTGTTCTGTTTTTCAGAACCATTTGCTGCCATGTTCAGCTCAACTAATGTGTCCACACTATTTATACTGACCCCTTTCAAAATTTTTTGTGCAGCTAAACTAGTGAAATTAAAGCTCAAGTCGCTAAGGCTTGGAAAATTATAAAAATCCTGGTGTTCTTTTTTACCATCCTGACTAAGACTGTATCGTTTTTGTTTGTTATCCAAACAGTTAATCTTGTCTGAGGAAGTGTTGATATCTTTGATAAGTTCTTGATTCTTCAATGCTAGATTAGGTTCTGAACCAAGTACTGTTGGTTTCTGATCCAGTCCTTTTGTTAGTAAGTTAGCTATCGACTCTGAGCTCATTCTGTTGTGGACATTTGGAAGTCCATTTAACATTTGCAAAGCTGCTGCTTTCTTTAATAAATCTACGCTTTTTAGTTCGCTATTCGAATTTATGTTCGTATGTATTCCGCTGTTCGCCGACGTTAAAGCATTTTTTTGATATCGTAAATTCCCTAATGAACCGATAACGTTATCATAACTTTTGGTTGGTGTTGATGGGTTGCTATTAGCACATGATTCTATGTTGTGGATGTTGTTATGTATAGCCGGTGACGATGGGTTTGATGTTACTTCGTTTGTATTATTCAATTGATTTTTGTAGATAAAACTGTTATTGTTTGTTGCACCGCCTATTTGCAAAGAGAGTTTTCGATTATTGTTCATACCCGTGTCGTTCATTGAATTCTTATTAAATTTGTTTTCTTGTATTTTCACATGCTCCGGTTCTTGGTACATTTGCTTCTTTTTCTCAACACAAACGTCAAAAGACGTTTCAGTTGGGTTTTTTGTTGTTTGATTGGTCCCTCCGTTTTGAGACACCGAAACGACCTGTCTATCGTCGTTAATAATGTAAATATTACTTCCGTTACTGGCATCGGTAACTTTGCCGTTCTCAAAGGTGATTACAGATCGAACGGGTGAGTTTTGTACGTAAACTTTAGTGTTCGTTCCACCGTTTTGTGACATTGTATTGGTGGTGACTTTAAGTGTAATAGAATTATTCGAATTAGAACTAGCAAGCATTGTGGTGCCAGAATTTTCAATTTTTGTTCCCAGAGTTTTGTTATGTAAAGGGGTTGGGGTTTTTTTGGGCGTATTTGGACAGTTTTTTGGCGAAGTTCTTGGTGATGTAGCGTTACCGTTCAATTTTACTGATTCACCACCAATTATAGGCGGTTTAGTTCTATACTTGTGTAGACTTTTAGGTGAGCTTTGTAGGCTTTGAACTTTGACAAGCGACTGCGCTCTACTTAATCCCGAAGCTCCATTAATGTGACTAGGCGAAGGCTTCAAAGTGCGATCTGATATGTGTGATTCTAAACTGGAGTGACCGCTGCTACCGCTGGTGTGATAACCTCTTTTAATTGATGCGTTAAGGTCTGATTGTCCGTTTTTACTGTCTTTTCTTGGCGTTCTTTGATGTTGTGTATTCGTGCTCTCCAAGCTTGACGGGCCGCTTGTTGACATGACGTTATCTGAATAGTCGACTCGACGCAAACTTCCGTTTGGGCTATCTCGTAACTTTGGCTCGCTGTTTCTTTGTGGTGACCCAAAATGGTCTAGGATGGTCTTGTTTGTAGAACTTCTGCTTAGTGTTGATCGTGGAAGACTCCCGGAACTTGGGCTCGACTGTCTCACAGGAGAGTGATCGTATTGTACTGATGTCGCGAGTCCTGACTCCGTAGAGAGATGTCTTTTGTGCCTTCTCGGTAGCGTTGACGACCGATTGCTTATCTCCGAACCATCATAGTACGATGACACGAATGACGTTTGACTCTGCAGGGACTCCTGAAACGAGAGGAGAATTGGTTGGTGAGTATTATGATTAACAAGCACCGTTGATAGTAATCGTATTAACGAGGTATGTCTAATTGTTTTTTTTTTGTAAATAATTATACAAATGATTTCAAAATAAACATAAAGGTTGAGACATGATATATAGTTTAGTTTTAAGGTAACCTTATTCAAAAAAGGTGTTTTGTTAATAGTTGTTGTTGTTAATAGGTGTTGTGTTAATAGTTCGTAGTGTAGATGGCATAGAAATAAGGATTAAAATTTATCTAATTTAATTAAGTCTCACTTTGACTTTACGAGTAATAAATACTAAGCGTGCATTCATAATTTAAAGATTCGATGATCAATCTTTAAATTATGTTCTTCGCCAATCTCACATATTCCGAGCGTATTCTTTCCGTAGCTTGCTGAGCTTTCTCTTGAGATCTATTATCAAAACGTACCTACTGTTCGGATAAAGTAGAATTAAAGTAGACATAGCGTTTCATGACCCAGTAATAATAATAATCTTCGGTGCAATACTCGTATAACTAATAGAAGTATTATATCCCAATATTCACCTTCGAGTCAGTTTGTGTAGCGACACAGTGAAGATGTACTGCTTTCGAGTTGAACCATTCGGTTGGCGGGAACTGGGCAGAGAAGGTGCTCATCGCACGGGTCTGCTTGCTTCGGCCGCTTCGTCTGAATAAGCGGGAGAGCAACGACACTTTCTCTGTGAAATAAAAATATTAGAATAAATCCTTTAAATAAATCCTTTCCGTTGGAGCAGTGGGTATTGACCCTGCCTTCAGCTCCGCGGGATTTGATTCCCGCCGAGGGCCAACATCTTCTATAAACTTATTTGTTGCTTTTTCGATCCTGGATGTATATTTGTATTTAAATATGTGTTTAAAATTAAATGTGTAGTATATTTACCAGTTGTCTGTCACCCATAACACAAGTATTAAGTTACTTTGGAGATGGACGACCGTGTGTGTAAGTGTTCCATATATTTATTTTAAGATATTGCTTATTTGGGTTTTTGTATCACACTTTAGACGTTCTTGGGACATTTATATGTTATGGACGTAATGAGAAACGAGTAAGAATAACCTTCTCAAGTCTCAAAGTGGCCGGCAACTCATGATTGGATAAAGCAGCGTCTTTAGAGCACCACGACAAAAATAAAGTATTAGGAACCGCTGGATCCAAAGCGGCACAAGATGGGATGTTAGGTATGTCTTTCGAAAAATGTACAGATTGTGAAAGGGACATTGGTTGACAAAGAATAAAATTATATAATATGCTTTATAGAAGCAGGCGTTACTTTGCGGAATTCCATATTACAGAAATTATAACATAACTACTTTGCTATAATCCGCGCGGGTTAAGCGAATGCATGCAATGCTTATTTGTATAAAGCAGACAAAATTCATGTAACGCCTGCTTCTATAAAACATTTAACTTTATTCTTTGTCAACCAATGTCCCGTCCACAATCTGTACATCTTTTCGAAAGACATACATACCATCCCGTCTCGTGCCGTTGGATCCAGAGGTTCCTACTACTTTATTTTGTCGTGTGCTCTAAAGACGCTTCTTTATCTAATCGTGAGTTGCCGGCTACTTTGCTTAACCCGCGTGGATTATAACAAAGTAGTTCTGTTATAGTATCAAAAAAAAAAGCTGTGATAGCCCAGTGGTGAGACAGTGCGACTCTCTAGAGACGAACATGGGTTCAAACCCGAGCAGGAACCAATGAGTTTTACTCACTTTACTAACTTAGGTGTCTAATTGATAAAACATCGTGAGGAAACCTGCATATCTCTAGAGAATTCTAGGGATATGTGTAACCTACCAATCCTAGCCGTGTGGTATCCGGCAGAATAGAATAGACCACCCGCCTTCCTCACCGAGGTGTCGTAAAAGGCGACTAAGGTAAGTTGACGCCAGGCAGGCGGCCGGTCGTAAAATACGTAGTCAAATCATGTGACAACATGTTTGTAACATGTTGCGCCGACCCCACTTAGAGTGGGATAAGGGCAGGAGGATGATGATGTGTAACCTACCAATCCGCATTGGAGCAGCGTGGTAGGTCTTAGCTCCAGCCAGCAGTGGGATATTAACAGGCCGTTACTTTACATAGTTTTTATAGTTTCTGTAAAGTTAAATACTCACTGGGCGATGCAGATTCAACGCTTGGTGGATAGTCGGTGGAAGATGAGCTATCGGTCGTGTTCGTGTTCTTATGGTGCAAGCTGCGTGTGGACGCACATCTCTGTAGGTACTTGCTGGACGAGCCGAAGATCCGAAGCGAGTGGCGACGGTCAAGAGAGCGTGGAGCGGGGAAAGACGCGCTTCTTCGCTTGTTTGGTCTACCGTAGAGCACCTTGTCGTTGGGGTTGCCTGAAACGGAACGAAGTTGTTACATTTTTGTTAATCATTACTCAGTAACCATTATTTTCCAAATTATTAGGGTCTGGTGACTATTTCACTAATTAATTAACTAAAAGACACTATCGAGTTAGATGTATATAATAGACAAAGTAGGAACGACACAAGCTCGCGGTTCCTGCTTTGCGCCTTGCAAAAGTACATAAGTCGTTTGTAGGTCTGGTTATTAGATTCTATAATAAAATTCCGCAGTGTACTTTAACTTTACCATTACAGCAACTTAAAAACACTATTAAACAAAGGCTAATACAGAAAGCCCTATACTATTGAGGATTACTTAGATAATAAGAATGGCTGGAAATAGCTACTCTTCGACCCTGTAAAGACACTAACAACTATATGTAAATAGTAATAAGAATTATTCTTTGAAAAGAGCAACCGCCGAGTTTCTTGCCGGTTCTTTTCGGTAGGAACAGCTTTCGGAACCAGAATTAGATGTTGACGATTCAAAAGCACTTGTTTACAAGTTTATTTGAATAAAGAATATTTTGAATTTGAATTTCAATATCACTAAAGATATTGCGATGTATAAGATATGACTAGCCAATTTGTGACTAGTCACTTTAAAAAGATATTAACGCGTAGAATTTAAGACATTAAAAATGACTGAGCCAGCTCTTATTTAAACATTTGTAACGTAGTTTGTGACAATAGACCAGCACAACATGTTCTAAACAAGTCATATGATTCGGCTACGTATTTTACGACCGGCCGCCTGCCTGATGTCAACTTAACTTAGTCGTATTTTACGATACATCGGTAAGAAATCTCTTCTACCCAGCCGGATACCACACGGCGGGAATTTGTGATCATCTAGAGTCAAAAATACAATTGATTCAATCTTAACAACAAGAGATCTATGAATTGTAAAGTTCATATAAAAATAGTAAAATATAATCGTGATAACTTGAGATCGAAGGTAGCCGTTCAGCCAGTTTCAAATAAAGTCTGATGTAATCATATAAAACTGAAGATTATATAGATTTATGTTTTTCCCTAAAGCCATATAATACCAAATTAATACATGATTTTATAGCAATATATTCGATAGGTAATAAAATTGCAGTTAACTCGCTTAGCACATAAATGACTCTGATGTTATATAAAAACCCACGTTAAAACGGCACAACATGCTGATAACTAGTATCTGAAACAAAAGGGTCAGGAAATCTGTCAGCCTTACAAGGTGGAACATTTTATGGGTTACTTAATTCCTTGCATTATTCAATTTCACAAGAGTCGATGTTAAAGTGTAACTTATCGCTTGTAATATGATATTAAATCGTAAACGATTACTCATACGTAATTTTATGCATCTCAATAACATGGCACTGATGAAACTCATATATGGCCTGTAATAAGTGGGTATGCAAGGAAACTTGAAGTTCCAACTAGGAAAGTTTGAAACAGATATCTTTAACTTAGCTTTAAATAAACTTAGTACGAAGTATCGATGGGCGTTGGGATCCTAATCTGGAGGATCCCGTACTGAAAAAGATAACGCCATTCGTATCTATGTAGACAGACGGCCTTAAAAATTTCTCAGGATATCACTTCATCCTCCTGCCCTTATCCCACTCTAAGGTGAGTCGGCACAACATGAAATGAAATGAAATGAAATGTTTTTATTTTAAAAAAAAAGATTAGAAAAGGTAATAACTTAACTAAAATTGACATTAACATGCTATTAACATGTGTCATATTCGGCTATGTATTTTACGATCGGCCGCCTGCCTGACGTCAACTTAACTTAGTCGCCTTATAAGACACCTCGGTAAGGAAGGAGGGTGGTCTATTCTATTCTGCCGGATACCACACGGCTAGGATTTGTAGGTTACACATATCCCTAGAATTCTCTAGAGTTATGTAGGTTTCCTCACGATGTTTTATCAATTAGACACATAAGTTTCAATAGAAAAACTCATTGGTGCCTGCCCGGGTTTGAACCCATTTTCGTCTAGAGAGTAGCACTGTCTCACCACTGGGCGACTATTTTACTATTTTACGACACCTTGGTAAGAAAGAGGGTGGTCTATTCTACACAACCGCATACCACACGGTGGGTCAACTTACCTTAGTCACCTTTTACGACACCTCGTTAGAAATGAGAGTGGCCTTTTCTACTCAGCCGGATATCACACGACATTTCTCAGGATACCATAAGATTGACCATATTATAAGATCGTCTGAAGTAAAAATTCCTTGAAGAGACCTATGTGCAACAGTGGACACCTGTTGAAGAAGAAGATGATTTGCAACTTTCTCTTCAACTGTGCTTTTTTTACACTAAATTTTGATACTATCTTTTACAGAATCTTTTTTTATCGAAATGAATATTTTGCTATTGAAGGAAGACTTTTTGAATAAACAATTAAGTTGGCGTTATTTTAATAAGCCAGTTTATGTGATCTTAAATTGTAACTGCATACAAAAGTAATAATAAAATTATTTTGCTATAATCCGCGATACAGTAAATAGAAAATATATATAGTGCTAAATGTATAGTGGACTATCCGAACGTGTGTAGTGCTTGTGTATTGTGGTGGCAGTGGTGGAGGTTTGTGCATGTGATTTTACGAATCCTGCATGTAACGGGTATGAAAAAACGGATAGTCCACTATACATTTAACACTAGATATATTTTCTATTTACTGTATCGTGGAAAATAGCAAAATAATTTTATTATTACTTTTGTATTTTGGATCTCCGCAAAGTAACGCCTAATTCTATAAATTATTTGTAACTGCATCTAAATTGGTTGCATGTAAAAGTAGCATATGCATCAGCCATTACACATGTGAGTCACAAAGGAGGTACGCAGATGCGCGCATATATCACCCGTGAACTTGACAGTCGATTCGATATACGATCCTGAACGTTTTGTATTATCGTTTTGTTTTACAGATTTAGTACTAATGTATTCGAAGTGTTTACTCGATGTGTTACTTGAAATTATACATTTTACAATGCCATCTCGAAAATTGTGAGACGTAGAGATATATTACTAGTGCCGATTTATGTCGGACTTCGAGTACTTACTGAATACAAAACCGCGATGTATCTATCCTAATAGAAACAATTGCTAAATAATGATGATTTGAAATATACTTTACTTCATTTAAAAAACAGACGTTTAGCTATCAAAACAAATGAAGATCTAAACAATAGCGGTAACCGGACCCAATTTTAGCTAAGAACTATCTAAATCCAAGATAATTATACAAAAAGTCGTCAAATTCGACATTTAGATTTTATAAATTCTTATTTTTATATGGTTCATGTTTTGACTGTAAGATGTCTGTGTGCGGGCAGCTTCGTCCGAGTGGAAATCGGCAGCTTTTAGGGACTTTGTTTAATAATAAGTATAGATTCAAATATTTTAATATTATTGAATTATGGTAGGTAGGTGAATTGAGTTTTAAGAAATATGAACCTATAATTCCTAATTTTCGGCGTTTGATCTACGTAAAACCAATAATTCAGAGGTGATAATCAAATGAATAGTAGCTCATCAAAAAATTTGTATTTCTGATATCTATTTGAACTAGTAAATATACATTGAAACACTTTCGGATCTTAATTAAAGAATAAGGATATTGTAAACGACAAGTGTTCGTTGCTATTACGCAAATAAAGAAAATATAACCAAATATTTGACCATACAAAAATAACAAAAACATCGAACACTCGAGGCAAAATGATTTATAGAAGCAGGCGTTACTTTGCGGAATTCCATATTACAAGCAATATAACAGAACTAACTACTTTGCTATAATCCGCACGGGTTAAGTGAATGCATGCAAAGCCAATGTGTATGAAGCAGGCAAAATCTACGCACCTTATACATGCAGGACCAGCCACCACATGCACCCCAAGGCGTAATTCACCAGCAACAACGCACACAAAAGCAGCACACACACCCACCACCACAATATCGACGATCGTTTCGCCCCGAAACCGAAGCATCATCAGGAGAATAGGCTCCACGACAAAAATCGTACTGCCAAACTGATTTTTGATACTGATTTTTGTCGTGGAGCCTATTCTCCTGATGATGCTTCGGTTTCGGGGTGAAACGATCGTCGAGATTGTGGTGGTGGGTGTGTGTGCTGCTTTTGTGTGCGTTGTTGCTGGTGAATTGCGCCTTGGGGTGCATGTGGTGGCTGGTCCTGCATGTATAAGGTGCGTAGATTTTGCCTGCTTCATACACATTGGCTTTGCATGCAATTCACTTAACCCGTGCGGATTATAGCAAAGTAGTTAGTTCTGTTATATTACTCGAGGCAAACCTAATGATGCGTAACGCAATCCTGGAAGCGGTAGTTCAATACGCAAGCTCACAATGCTGACTAACGCCGATCCAGTACCGTTTTTTGGACTTCTCTTCAAGTTCTCGCCAAACATTTATCCTATCCAAACAAACGCAGATTTAACGCTCATTTGCAAACTCTGTAAACAACTAAAAGCCGGAGCCTCGTCAGTGGAATCCTTTACCATTAAAATACCGGCGTGCGTTCCGTTACACATTACAGAAATAGACTGGGAATGTGACACGCACCATTTTAGTTCACATCCAGCTAGATCAAGAATGAAATAAAACTTTATCGAAGCTGTCGACGATTTTATCACTCACGTATGGTGGTTTTATTTTCTCTGGTGAATATCGACATCACGGCAATTGAGCTAAATATAAAAAAAGTAAAGTAACAGCCTGTTAATATCCCACTGCTGGGAATAGGCCTCCTCTCTCCGTTTCTGGAGAGAAGGATTGGAGCTAAGACCTACCACGCTGCTCCAATGCGGATTGGTAGGTTACACATATCTCCAGAATTCTCTAGTAATATGCAGGTTTCCTCACGATGTTTTCCTTCACCGAAAAGCGTGTGATAAATTGCAATTATGAATTAGACACATGAGTTTTAATAGAAAACTCATTGGTGCCTGCCCGGGTTTGAACCTATGTTCGTCTCTAGAGAGTCGCACGGTCTCACCACTGGGCTATCACAGCTTAAGCTAAATATATATTTATGTAAATACCTACATCTTAATGTGTACTCTACGCTTTTGCGATTTTGTCGTGGAGTCTATCTCCTGATGATGCTTCGGTTGTGGGGCGAAACGATTGTCGAGTTTGTGATAGTGAACGTGTGTAGTGCTTGTGTATTTTAGAGGTTTGTGCATGTGTTTTTACGAATCCTGCATCTATCGGTTATTAAAAAACGGTTAGTCCACTATACATTTAGCACTATATATTTTTTCTATTTACTGTATCGCGGATTATAGCAAAATAATTTTATGATTACTTTTACATCTTAATGTATTTAATGTCTTTCTTAATCTTTGTAAACTGGCTCGATTTAGCACGTGGCAGTGACCCTGCCTCTTTCAACTTCTTTCTTCAAGTTCTTTCAACAATTTTTTGGTATTTTCTAGCCTGGGTGTATGCATTTATTTATAATTATACCAATTTTATATCGCCTATAACTTGTGTTAAGTTATTTAGTTTAAGGAAGGACGACCGTGCGTGTAAGTGTCCGATAAATGCTATATAATAATTATATGTAAATATTAACAATAGGTTTCTTGGTTTCAATTAATAGTTTTTAAAATTCTCATTATGGTGCATTCATTAGATTAAATATTATTTAAAGTCGATTGCCATAAAATTTTAGACAGGGCAACAGTTTATGACAATTTATATATAGTAACAGCTTACCACTACACATCGTTATAAACAGTATAACAATAGAGTTATTGTCTCGGTTCAATTTATTTTATTATAGTAGTGTTTATTCCGTCGTGTGGTATCCGGCTGAGTAGAATAGACTAATAGACCACCCTCATTTCTTACCGAAGTGTCATAAAAGGCGACTAAAGTAAGTTGACGTCAGGCAGGCGGCCGGTCGTAAAATACGTAGCCAAATCATTTGACAACATGTTTGTAACATGTTGTGCCGACCCCGCTTAGAGTGGGATAAGGACAAGAGGATGATGATGTAGTAGTTTTATTAATCTACTTTTTACTAACCTACCGAAAAAAACTGTCCAAAAGATAACATAATTAAAAGTCTGCGAACACGCACTAAAATAAGCATGGTGATTATTGAAAGAATATAGATTTAGAACTATGAAGATTTAGTGGCTATGAGAAATTTTTGTATCACCTTAATTTATTTACTACACAAATCATCCTTACTTGGAATAATGCCAAGAATGGTGACCACATTTCGGCGTTGATTTACTAATCTGACTCATTGTCCAAAAACTATATCGACGAACTCAACTTGCTACCTGCATAGGTAATGAAACAGTGTTTCATTTTGACCTACGCTTACGTAAAATTTCGTCCAAATATTTTGAGCCCCTCGAGCACCACAAACACACTCAAAGTTTAGACCTTATGCTTCAACATATTTGAAGGGAAAGCTTCGAAGGCTTTTGCTACTGTTTACATAAAACTATTTATTTCTCTATGGATAAGCTGTCACGTGCACTCGAGCCGGGTCGCTCGCCATTTCAGCTCCTAACCGCTTCGAGGAGGGTACTTGAATATTTTGAAGTGCTTTGATCGACAGTAGGGCGTCTCGTCTATATTGTTGCCTTTTCTGTTAGTATTTTAGAATGCACAGTTATAGATTTTAGCCGAGTGAGTGTTTTTGTTATGCTTATTTTAAGTTGTTGTTTTACTTTGTGCGGCCGTTCTTACACTAGGAAAAGCCATTGATTGTATATTAATAATAAAGTCGACAATGAAGCGAACGAAGTTGCGGCTGCAACTAGTATACAATAATACCATCTTCATGCACGGCTATGACAAGTAGTGTCAATGATAATATCAAGACATTGATGTGAGATCTACTAACAAGTTTTGTAAAGATCGCACCTGTCAGATCACTCGCAGATGAATCTGTTTGTAACATACCGAACTATCACTGCCACCTTGTATCTGACAGTTTAGCAAAACAAACTCTAAAAGCATAAATGAATAATCATAATTTTGGTATCGGTTACTTTCTATTTTTATTGCATTGGTATTTGCCAGTGACTGCGTTTGCATTAATCCATATACCCGTAATATATTATTGTAAAAAGGACAGTATGTATGTCTGTCTGTCTGTTACGCTACGCTTTTAGTCACGCTTATTCGCTGGAGCAATATTTAAATACAAAGATTTAAGAATCCCTTTGGGAACGTCAAAAATTTAATTTCAGTTTCAGTTATTATTTTGCTCTACAAATAATTTATAGAATTAGACGTTACTTTGCGGAGATCCATAATACAAAAGAAATAATAAAAATTATTTTGCTATAATCCGCGATACAGTACATAGAAAAAATATATAGTGCTAAATGTAAATCGCAAAGCTTTGCGATTTTGTCGCGGTTATCTTTTTATGATCTTCCATTACAGGCGAAACGATTGTTGAGATTGTGGTAATCAATATGCGAAGTGCAGTGTAGGGGTGGTGATAGTGATTATTGGTGTATGCGTTTTTACCAAATATGCATCTATCACGTTTCAAAACGGATAGTACACTCTAAATTTAGTATATTATATATAAAAACGTATGTTTGGCTGTATGTGCCATGTAGACACCGAAACCGCTGGACCGATTTTAATGGAATTTTCAGACAACGTTTAGATTTACCCAGCAGATGTTCCTGTAGTGGAGGTCGAACCTAGAGTGAGCATGAGCAACATGTGGAAAGCTAGTTACATACATATATTAACTTTTGTATTTGGACCTCCGCGAAATAACGCCTAATTCTATAAATTTTGTAAATATAAAGTACTTCAACATGAACAGACATAAAGTCACATTGTTTACATATAGATAGATAAGAGATTTACACTTTTGTGTCGTGTGCCAGCTTTTAATTGAGATCGTAAGTGCACTTAGCAGATAAACAAGCAACATTGATTACATGCGATTTCGATTATTGAACCGCGTGACAAGTTGTACGAGCAAAACACTTAGCGCATCATCTATTAGTAGGGTTACCGCTTAAAAAAAAGGTTTAAGATGAAAATAGCATCGGGACAACTCGACCTACAAGTTGTCTGAAAGTATTTGTGTATATTCTTAAAAGATTAATATTTTTATTATATGTAAGTCTAATTGTAATCCTTGTAATGTTCTTGATGAAGCGAGATATCATTGAAGTATCTCTTGATCAAATCATCATTCTCTTGCCCTTATCCCACTCTAAGTGGGGTCGGCACAACATGTTACAAACATGTTGTCACACGATTTGGCTGCGTCTTTTACGACCGGCCGCCCGCTTGACGTCAACTTACCTTAGTCGCATTTTACGACACCTCGGTAAGAAATGTGGGTGATCTATTCTATGCAGCCGGATACCACACGGTAGATGCCTTAGTCGCCTCTTACGACACCTCGTTAAAAAAGGAGGGTGGTCTATTCTACCGATACCACACGGCGTTATCTCTTGATCAAATAAGAATCGGGAATTCTCGTAGAAAATTGTGTGTGTTGCGAAGGTTTAGAAATAGGCGGGATGTCGCGGGCTCAAATCCTAATAAGCCCAGATTTTCTAAAACCTTGTACCTAATTGTTATTAATAAATTATCACGCGTTCTTTGATTGAGAAAAATTTCGAATGAACATGCATATCTATAGAAAATTCCTGGGATGTTTGTAACACACGAAACAACATTTCGGCAGCGTTGTGGGTCTGAACTCCAATTCTTCTATCCAAAATAAAAAAGTAGGCTTTTGCTGTGGAACAGTAACAGGCTAGTTTAATTAATATATGGGGAAACAATATACATATTGCCATTCCGTCCGCCTTGAACATTTATAAATCTCGCAAATATTTATTTTATCATTAAAATAACATTTCCGTCTTTACAATGTATATCAGGAACAGTCAAAAATAATGACCAATGAAGCCTAGAAATACCGCTTCATTAAAATGTAACGTGTACATTTGTCTTATATGGAAAATAATGCGATATATATTTTAAAAAGGAGTAAAGGAATGCGAAAGTGCGACCTTCAATTAATAAGGCATGAGGAAGGAGAGGTGAACGACCTAGAGAAGATACGCATTATAAACATGAGTGCACTTGGAGAATACGCTGAAAATAAACATTAGCCCATAAAATCACGGCTACCAACTCGTTGCATATCGGAATAGTAAAAAGTTTAGTCTACACACGAGTGTACATTATTTTAGATTGCAAAAAATAATGTTACTTTTTTAAGAAACACTTGTAAGGCTATTTGACGTAATGACGAACTCCGTGATATATCTCATGCTAAGTATTAAAGTGAACGAATTCAAAAAAGTTGTTTTGTGGTAAATTGCAATAAAGTGTAAGTGCTTTAAAAATTCGTGAGCATCAATGAGACCCGTAACTTGGAAGTACAAGAAATATTACTTTTTTAATAGTTCGTAGCGTGATGTCAAAGATGGCATTGAAATAAGGAATTGTTCGATCTTTGCACAATATATTAGTGGGTAGTAATACAAAACATTACTGCATCAATTTTGTCCGTCTACCATCGCATTCAAATGGTTGGTCGACACTTGCCTCGCGGACATTCTAAGGACGACACGTTGTCGTCTCTGAGAGGTGTGTGCATGACAATACGTTATTATCTCTCTGTGAGGTGTGTGCTTTTCCAAAAACTGATGTGCCTAACTATTGAAGAGTGCTGCGCCAAGTCCACTGCCAGCTGGTGCGCCGTGCGTCCGGCAACAGGTCTCCGTCCATTCGGGGCGAATGTGGATAGCAAGGTTGGTGTGGTTTTATTACTCACTGATTTGGGCAAAGATCTGCATACACTACACTACTACCAAAACATACAGTCCACAAACCAGCGTACTATTAAGATTGATGTGACGTTCACACAGGAATTCAATATGTTTAACTCAATTAAGCCTTTTTTTATTTGGTTGTATATCGAATACATCAATACTTTTTAAGGTGATACCAAATGAAGCAGATTGGGGTTTTTATGCCTGTAAATAAAATATAAGTTTTCAATGTCAGAGAACCTAACATTGAAAACTGTTTGAAGTGTAAAGTAAATGTTGTGTACATCTGTAATTTACATATATAGGAAAAATGTTATCTTGATTGTTTATTTAGTTCGTTAACATGCGAGTGTATTATGTTTTGTTTTAGAAGCTTTTTGTAAATAAATAATTAAAATGAGCAAATCAATTTTAAAAATATTTATGTTCAAGAAATACGAAGATATTTCGTTATAAAAAGTGAAGGGCAAGCAGTGACGTATCTACTGGCGGGCTAGATAGGGCAGTGTCTCAGGGCCCCCAAGCTCAGGGGTCCCTCAGACTCTGACTTATATTAATTTATTTATCCAATTATTTACTTCTAAACTCTGCACCACGAAAAAGGCATGCCCTGCTTGAAGTAATGAACTGATGATGAAGAAGATTTGCAAATATTTAAATGTATCTACATATTTATATTTTGACGTGAAAATTAAAGGTTTGTTCCATATTCGTCGTGTTTCGTATTCGACGTACTACAGATTTGTGAGTCCAGATTATTTACATAGTTTAGTAAGACCCAAATAGTTTAGTTGGGGCACTAGTTTAATTTTCTGCCCCAGGGCCTTTGGTCATCTAGCTATGCTACTGAGGGCAAGTAACTTATCCAGAATCCTCTTAAATGCATGTGCTCACGGCTTTAGCGTTAGCATCATGAAGCCACGTTATAATTAAATGTATTGCCACCAGCGTAGTAAACATAATATGGCGACGTGTTGCGGCTTTATTTATGATGGGTAAACAACCTATTTAAAAAATGTGATATTAAATTATTCAGACCTTTAATAAAAGTTTATACATACAAATTATTTATTTTAAATAATTTGATGTGAAGTATTAATAGCTGCCAGTTACTGCCAGCATTAAGAAAGAAAGAAAATAATTTTATTTGTGCCGACACACTACACAACTAACTTATAAATATAATACAAGGTAAAATAATAATAAAAAGGTAAACACTAGAAACAAACAACCCAAAAAAATATATAAAAGCAGATCGGTATGCATGCGTTAACAGTAAATATGAGGATCCGCGAGTGTTATACCTGGTATTAACATCTGACCACCATAACTTAGTATACAAATAAGGCGGCGTTTTGTATTTAATCTGGCCCGTTGGTGCAGTGGGTAGTGACCCTGCCTTCAGCTCCGCGGGTTCGATTCCCGCCGAGGGCCAACATTTTCTATAAACAATTTGTTGGTTCTTCGAGCCTGGGTGTGTATTTATATTTGAGTATGTATTTAAAATTACATATGTAGTAAATTTACCAGTTGTCCGTCACCCATAACACAAGTATTAAGTTACTTTGGGGATGGACAACCGTGTGTGTAAGTGTCCCATATATTTATTTATTTAATCACTCCAGATACCAAAGTAGCAAAATGCAACTTACGACGATAATTTTTAACTTTTTTTCCTTATTTAAATAATAGGTAACGTAGGCTCGGGGTTGTATATTATATATATACCGAGCACATGCATTTTGGACTCTTTGTATCAAATTCTTTGATTACTTACTTAGATCTATCAGTGCGGCCGTCCCTAAGAGTTATTTTACATTTTATTATTTACGCTGGTCCATAGGTACTCCCATGTTACGAAGCAGAGTCTCCCAAAATAGAAAGCAGAGTTATTTCCTTAAACAAACTTCTAAATAATCAGTTCCATATTTTCTCCAGTGCTATTCATGTAAATCGCAGTATGACCCTAATAAGGGTACAAGATTTATTTGAACCGCGTACCGTTATAGCTGAATTATTTGAACCGCGTCTAAAAATATACGAACGTATGCTTCGTATTATAACTCTCGGTCATAACACACTTAAGTGCATGCAAACAAAAATACATTAACGCATATTATTATTATTAATATCGGGGTTTCATCGCTTTTCCAATATCCCTTATTGTGATATGTCGGCCTTTGTACACACGCCATTTTTTCATATAGCTAACCCGGCAAACTTCGTACGTATATTACGTATATTATTTTTTTAATACAAACATTCTCCTGGCAATAATGAACACATAAAAAAAGAATATATCCAATTTGATGCAGTCGTTCGTACAAACATTTCAGTGATTCATGTTTATTATATAGGTATAGACTATAAGTGGTATTTATAGTTGAAAGTATAGAAATCGGCTATACACACATCATATTTGATCGGGCGAGCCCGAGCTCATGAGAAAGCCACACGAGGCATTGTGTATGAGGTCGAGAATAAGAGCCCTGTATGGACTTGAAGCTAGTCTGGCTCGCTCGATCGAATAAGATGCGGGTATAGCCGGTTTCTATGCAATAACTATTACAAATACATTATGTATGCATGTAAAATAAAGAGATAATAATGCAATAGGTTTTTATCTCTGCCCCCAAAAGCAAAATGTTTTTTTTTATCCTATATGTTACCTATATATACCTCGGAGTATAAGCTTTAATTTTATCAAATTGGACCAATATTTAAATTCAAATTCAAATTCGAAATATTCTTTATTCAAGTAAACTTGTAAACAAGTGCTTCTGAATCGTCAATATCTACTGCTGGTTCGGAAAGCTGCTCCTTCCGAGAAGAACCAGAAAGAAACTCGGCGGTTGCTCTTTTCAAAGAATAATTTATCACTAGTTACATATAGTTATTAATGTCTTGTACAGGGTCGAAGAGTAGCTATATCCACGCATAATTATCTTCTAAGTAAACTTCAATAATAAAGTAGGCTTTCTGAGTTAGCCTTTTTTAAATAGTATTTTTAAACTACTGTAATGGTAAAGTTAAAGTAGATTGTGGAATTTTATTGTAGAATCTTATACCCAAACCCACAAACGAATTACGAACTTTTGCTAGGCGCAAAGCAGGAACCGCAAGCTTATCTCGGTTCCTACTTTGTCTATTATATACATTGCCAATCCTTTAATAATTATTTATATTCATATGTAAAAAAAATCTATATTGCAGCAGATTAGCTGAAAACGTAACAGAGACAGACAGACTTTGCATTTTCATATTTTTGCATTTTATAATAAGGATCAAGATACAATATTCATTTTAGTTATGCATACACACTCGTGGTGTCAACATAACGGTAGATATATACGAAATATATACAAAAAGTATAAGAATATAAAGCTTATATTTATAATGGCAGCAGTGTTATTTTTGATTAAACGGATGTGGCAGGAGTATAGATCTGGGTCAACCGGCGGAATGCAACTGCAAAGTGCATTTATTTGAGGATATACACGCGCCGCGTCATATCTATTTATACCGAAGTGATGCCCATTTGGTGTGTATATTGGTTGACCGTTTTAAATGTATACTGTGTTTGGGTCGCCGATTTGATTTTCTTTGCAGTTTAGCTAAAGGTATAAAGCGTTAGAGTAGTAACAATTTATGGCGAACCACAGCATTCTCTATTTAAAATTAATTAATGACCCCAAAACAAACCTTATACGTCACAGACAAAAGTAATTAGAATAATACGATATTATATTATACGATATATATTAGTAATATAATTCTAAAAGATATATATACAAATGATTCATACAACGCGAGGGTTGAATGTGCCGTAAATATATATGGAAGACTCACCGAAACGTAAAATTAGAAATAACAACGAAAAGAAAGCCTCAGCAGTGAATCAGGACTTAGTCATGAAAGTTTGTGTCTCTGTCTTTCTTATTTAAAAGTAAGACGTGTATCTACACGTCTTACTTTTGATTTACACGCTTTACTTTAAATAAGAAAGACAGAGACACAAACTTTCATGACTAAGTCCTGATTCACTGCTGAGGCTTTCTTTTCGTTGTTATTTCTAATTTTACGTTTCGGTGAGTCTTCCATATATATTTACGGCACACTCAACCCTCGCGTTGTATGAATCATTTGTATATATATCTTTTAGAATTATATTACACCATAAAGCTTTAATAGCCCAGCGGTGAGACCGTGTGACTCTTTTGAGGGATCACGGGTTCAAATCCCGATCAGGCATCAATAAGTTTTCTGTAAAAATTTATGTATATAGTTGATAATTGCTATTTATCACACGCTATTCGGTAAAGAAAAACATTATGAGGAAACCTGCAATATTTCTAGAGGATTCTAGGGTTATGTGTAACCTACCAATTCGCATTGGAGCAGCGTGGTAGGTTTTAGCTCCAATCCTCCTCTTCAAAAACGAAGAGAGGAGGCCTATGTCCAGCAGTGGGATAGTACAATAATAATTCTCACAAGCAATACACACAATCACTACTACAATCTCCACGATTGTTTCGCCCCGAAACCGAAGCATCATAGAGGATAGGCTCCACGACAAAACCGTAATGCATTAAAATTTTGGTATGTGAATATTGCATTAGCATTAGATAGATTCTCTTTACAAACGCGGATTATAACAAAATAATTCTACTATAACTTCTCTACTATGGAGTTTCGCAAAGTTACACCTGCTTCTGTAAATCGACTTCAAAGAATTCGATTGAATATAACGGTTACAAGCATACCCACATATAGGTTAAACTATATAAAGCTATATATCACTTTTCGAAATCAAAAACCATCTTCGGAAAAGATTAATTGTTCACATTAAAAATTCCAGAAAATTCTTCGTCCCATTCTTATTAGGGATAGAGAAAGCTTTTAATAACAACATAATATAATTAAGCTTATTTAAATCTCGGCCGAAGCTCGTTATAATAATAGGAGGTTGAGCAGGAAATTGGATTATGTCCTTCCTGTTCTTTGATCTGCCATCTTGATCTAGTGCGTTACAAAATTAGTTGAATGTTTGTAAGAATGTTTGATTGAATATGTCAAATAAGGACTACAAATATGAACCATACTATATTACTGTAAATGAGTTACGATTTCACGGCTAATCCACTGGGACAATATTGGTTAAATTTGGTAAACTTAACTAAACTAAAAAATACGATAAAAATCTCTTTATCGAGAGAGAATAAGAAAATAAATTCGTGAGATATTTTAACAATCAATTCAGTCGAAAGAAGTCACAGATTAAGGAACAGTCCATTTAAATTTTATCTATAGATTATTGTAATAAATTAACAATTTATAAAACCTTAACAATAGAAAACGTAATAAACTTAACACTCGAGTTAAGTTTATTACGTTATTATTACTGGTGCTTGTTTATTCACACACAAGCACCAGTCATTGACAATATTCATCAATTAATTTTAAATTGATTTACAACCGGCCATTTTATTTTAAGGACAATCAAGATGGATCAAAAATTTTCAATTTTCGTATTTTAGTGTTCGCTTACAGTAAAAAATTATCATAGCTAATAGCGGAACGTCTGGTTAATGAGTGTGACTCACGATTGAATGTTTTAACTATGACAAAAAGTTATAAATTAGGGTTGTCAACAAATAAGGTGAATTTTTTTATAGGACTTTAAAAAAATATTTTAGCACATGTACTGTTATTAATGCCATCTATTCGTGTACCTTATTCGATATAACAGCGTCTCTCAAATCATCTTAATACCTTCCCGCTTCCTTACCAGCAATGTGGCCAAATGACGAAGACAAGTGTAAAAAGAAATATTTTTTACTCCAAAATTATTATAAAACTAATGATAAACTAATAATATGCTGTTATAATCTAATGCTACTTAAACTAATGCCGGGGCTCGCGCGTTGGTCGCGGTGCTCGTAGACTATTGCAAACTGAGTACAGCGGCCGTATTTAAGTTAATATGTGTAAGTTGCTAATTCACCGAACATAAGTCAGTCGTTAAACCCCGTTTATCACCGCAGAAGTCGCATAATTTATTTAAACAGTCATAAACAGGTCGAGTCCTAACATCTCCGCTATCTACACTTTCATACGGAAGAAATCGCAATTTTATTTCATAAATTAAAAATATAAAAATTATTTATCATATACAATGTGAAGTAAAATGTTTTGTTTTCTACTTATATATAGATAGGTACTTGAATGTGGAATTCTATAGTTCAAAAGAATATTCCGACAGCAAACTTTTAAAAAATGCATTGTTCATTTTCATACCAATCATCATCCTCATCATCCTCCTGCCCTTATCCCACTCTGAGTGGGGTCGGCACAACATGTCACAAACATGTTGTCAAATGATTTGGCTGCGTATTTCGCGACCGGCCGCCTGCCTGACGTCAACTTACCTAAGTCGTATTCTACGACCCCACGGTAAGAAAGAGGGTGGTCTATTCTACTCAACAGGATACCACACGGTGGGTCAACTTATCTTAGTCGCCTTTTACGGCACCTCGGTAAGAAATGAGGGTGGTCTATTCTACTCAGCTGGATACTCATACCAATATGGTATGAAAATGAACAAGGTAGAACGTACTTCATGTAAATCTAACTATAAGGCTATTTTTTATTTATTTCTTTATCTCTTAGTCTTGGTCTGAAGGGAAATCAAGTTTATCTATACATTCTCCAGTTTCCTTAAAGTATTTTCGTAAATAAGTGCATTTTTATCATCACACATATAAAATTGGCAACCCTAATACCCAATATTATAAATTTAGATCTCTGTGAATGCCGTGATATTGTGAACTATTTTTAGTCTTCAAGTTAATTGAAATTTTATCACTTTTTTAACGATCACCAGTTAATGTTTCACATCATCATTAAAAATTATAAACAAGATGGAAGTAAAATTACATGGAAAAGTTATAGCTACAAAAGCTCTCGATCCTGTTGTTGGTCTATTCTAAACATTACATTGGTTTTTTAGAGATTGTCGAGATAGTAGTACAGAGCAAGTAGTGTAGTGGTGTTAGCGGTGCTGGTTTATAGTTCATGCTAATAAATCCTACGTGTATATTAGTATGGTGTGATAGTATACTCTGTTTATTATATTTGGCACTACATACTCGTAGATTGTCCTTAATCGGATTATAGCTAACTTTTTTTTTTTTTACTTTTAAATGGACCGCAAAGTAGAGCCAGCAGGCCTACCATGAACTCTTATTGCGACTCAATTGAAGACGTAAACTAAATTGTTTTGCTTTTACATACCATGACGTCTTAAAGACACACAATTTAAGTCTTTGTCGAATGAGCGTTCGGAATGCGTCTTAAAAACATGTGAGTAAAAGAGACAGAGTTATCTATAGTTCTTATAACGTTATCCTTTTCAAACATGCATGGTACGAAAAGAAAGCGGTTCGGTTTAGGTACTGACTTTAAATTGGATCGTTATCTAAAAGTTCATGGTAGGCCTACTGCTCTGACTAACGTAGTGACAAGACAAGGCACGTATTTTATTTCTGGTCAAGCATTTTTTATTCTTATTTCAATGAGATTAGATTTCATATTACTACATTGCCGAAGCACATCGCGGCATGCCAAGATACGATTAAATCGAAATAAAGTAATATAAGTAAATAAGAAATAAAATCCTTTGCCTTGCTGTGCTGCGACGTTAGTCAACGCCCGCTCTTATTCTATAAATCACAATCATATTGTTTTTCTGATTGCAGATCAAATAACTTGTTTCTAATCTATCGATACTTTAGACTAACAAACATTTGACCATCAAGTTAAATTGACCGCGGTCTGTATAATGGATTATAGTCTCCGTATTGGTTCTAGGCTTCCCGTTACGCTATTACGACTAGCGTCTGACAAAAACTGTATAACTGATGTAAAAACTGTTTGTATTCACTTTAACGGCGTTAGAAAACGACTTTTGTGAAACCACTTACCTTGGATTTTAGACGCAACGAAATCAATACGATCGATCCAAATGAATTCTTGATTTCACGAATATCTATATTAAATGTTCGGGGAAATACGATTATATAAAGAAGGATGACTCTTTCTTTTAACAGAACATGCTGGTTAGTTATTTCTATGCACTTCCAACAATGTCACTGTTGAGTACTATGTGCTTAATTATTTGTTAATTTATAAGTTGTTTCTTAATTGTTTTTATTTGTCTGTGACTTGTCCTTTTGTGTTTTCGCTTTTTCAAACAGCGTATGTATCGAAAAAGCTCTTCTTCTTTTTATATTATTCTAGGTATCTAGCTGAGTAGAATAGACCACCCTCATTTCTTACCGGGGCGTCGTAAAAGGCGACTAAGGTAAGTTGACCCACCGTGTGGTATCCGGTTGAATAGAATAGGTCACCCTATTTCTTACCAAGGTGTTAAATACGACTAAGGTATGTTGACGTCAGGCAGGCGGCCGGTTGTTAATTACGTAGCCGAATCACGTGACATAATGTTTATGACATGTTGTGCCGACCCTACATAGAGTGAGATAAGGGCAGGAGAATGATGATATGTATAAAGCGCGTTGAAAGTAACCGATTATGTCAATATAAACAACTGATGATACAAAATTAGTCCAAAATAGATAGCGTAGCGAAAGTTATTGAAAGTACAAAATAATTTGCAGCGATGACTGCGAGTGTTGTACGCCTATATCCATTATTAATAATGTGACGAATTCGAACACAATTTTCGTTTCTGAGTGAAAACAAGTCAGTTTAGAACTGATGATTGTAACCTACATAGTTATAAAGAAACGAAATACGGTATAACATTTTCATACTACTTTCTGCGCCTGATTGCGTACTTTGAGATAAGTTTTTTTTTAATCGTATGACATTTATGTTGATAAGCGTTAGGTAAGAGTAAAAAAAAAATAATAAGATAAAAAAATACTAAATAATTAAAATGCAGAAAATTAATACAAACAAATGTCAAAATATAATATAATATTATGAAAATCAGATACTTTAGGTCAAGATTTAAAATTAAGAATTTTAATAATTATCTTATAAGTCAATCGAGATAAGTAATGCCCTGTTAGTATCCCACTGCTGGGCATAGGCCTCCTCTCTCCGTATTTGGAAAGAAGGGTTGGAGTTTATATCAACAGCGTTGCTCTAATGCGTATTTATAGGTTACACACGTCCCAGGAAATCTTCAGAGATATGCAGGTTGACGATATTTTCCTACGTATGAGAGAACGTACGACTCTCTTGAGAGGATCACGGGTTCAAACCCGGGCATGCAACTGTTGAAAGGTAGTGCCTAATTGATAATTGCAATTTATCTACCGCTTTTCGGTGAAGAAACACATCTTGATGAAACTAACGTCTCTCTAGAGATTTTGGGGATATGTGTAACCTACCAATCCGCATTGGAGCAGCGTGGTAGGTCTCTGCTTGAATCCTTCTCTCCAAAAATAACGGAGGCCGGGGCCTATTCCCATCACTAATTTGGTAACAGGCCAAAACTTCTGAATTATATAAAAATACTAATTTGCATTGACACGTTGTAAAGATTTGTATCAAACATAAAATCTTCCTTTTTACTACCCTTGCCAACGTTGTAGGCGAATTACATAAGATTGCACCAGTAGGCGAATAACATTAGCCTGGATTAATTCGATAAAGCTTAGGTTTCACTATAATACCTAGATTTTACTACAATGCTCGATAATGAAACAACATTCCTGCAATTGGAATGTTAAGTTTATTATTGTATAGAGTTACTGATATAATCTTGGTATAATTTATTCACGATTTATAGATATCGAATAACTCGACCACGTTAAATATTCCGAAATATTGTAGTTAGAAGGACTTTATTGTTTTCTATGATTAAAAATACTTCTTTCTTTCGCCTACCATTATCATACTTTAAGAGAGGACGGCACAACATGTTTATTTCCCAGTTTTCTGAAGTCGGTCGGTCGTGGCTTCTCCCCACTCTTCCGACGTCGCAATGACTAATCAAAGTTATACATCAGCCCTCCACTACGCGTCGCCCTAAGCCGTGGTCCGGCCTCACAGGAGGCACCCTTAGGAAGACGATCCCCGACGCTTGTAGAGCTTCTGCATTTCGCAACCTACGGCATGCTTCTGCGCTCGCCCGTCCCGCCCGATGACGCTGTAAAAGCCGTCAGGGCAACAACATACAGTCAGTTCGAAAAAAGAACATGTTTTTCTTTTCCATTCTCTCCTATCATTCGTCAACTGTGGCGCTACATCTTTTATACGCGTTTCATGCTTCACACAATCTAACCATCCTTTTTAAGCCTCCCTCTAGTCACATGTCCATTCACATTCATATTTGACACTCTTTTGATATGATTTTCATCCCACCTCATTAAATGTCCATACCATCCAAATCTTGCACCTCCCGTCTTTTCTATAATGGGCGCAACTTTCAGACTTCCCCTTATATACTCATTTCGTATTTTATCCAGTCTTGTCACACCACACATCATTATCATTCTCATTTCATTTGCATGTACTCTTCTTTCATGCGTCTTTTTCATTACCCAACATACTGACCCATAAATTACGACAGGTCTAATGACCGTTTTATAAATTTTCCCCTGAAGTTCAAGCGGCATTATCTATGATTAAAAATACATCGATGTGAATTAAATAATGCACATCGATGTTTAGAACGAAACAGCCGGCTAGTTCGGTTTCGTAGAGCGCTCTCACTGTCACTCAATTAGTATGTGACGTTTCGCACGGGTTCGTCAGTCTGTGCGACAGAGACAATGCTATATGAAGCAGAATCTAGCCGATTTCTCTCTCTAAGCCTCGATGTGGATTATTTATTGCCGTTAACTATTAAATCTGTGATAGCCCAGTTGTGAGACCGTGCAACTAGGGATCACGAGTTCAAACCACGGTGAGGCATCAATGAATTTTTCAGTTAATAACTTATAAGTACGTTAATTTACTTTACTTTATGTAAAACTAATGGGCTGTTGCTATCCCACTACCAAGCATAGATCTTCTCACTCCGTTTTTGCAAAGTAGGGTTGGAGCTAAGACCTCCACTCCTATATTTAAAAAAAATATTCAAAAAATATACATCAGTTCTAACAGAAAAACTCATCGAGGATTTGAACTCATAATCCTCTCTCGAGAGTCTGACGGTCACTGCTGGGCCATCACAGCTATATATAACATATGTACTACATTAATATATGTACGTTCGCCTTATCAAAAATCTGAAGAACAACCAAGTTTATAGCAAAAGCGTAAATAATAAATTTGTAAATGAAATAAATAACAAGGCAAGTTAAATAAAATGTTTTAAAAATAAGTTCCTATAGTAGAAAATGTCTAAGACACAGTTCGAGCTACTCATAAGCAGTAACTGCAAAGTAAGTAGCAATAATTCTATAATTAATTATATGAAATAATTAATAATTAATTTTATTATGAATAAATTAAATTTTAAGTAATTTTATGACAAAACAAAACAAAAAATGACAGCTCTTACCGAGTTTTAAAATATCATTTATAGAACTTGACAACAAGACTGCCTTGTGAGTGAGCCGTATTTGATGTCAACAGTAAGGTGTTCTTATAGTATTTATAATACAAATTACATATTATGTCACTAGAGGTGACATATTATGTCAATATAGGTGACATATTATGTCACTAGACAGTATAACGACAATGAATAATGAGGCACGATCTTCAGACTATTTTCCATAATGCAGATACCGATTTCTAACTACGTAATATATGATATTGATATTGTAAAAGCTAAAGTCTGTCTGTCTTTCTGTAATGCCTTAACGGCCAATACGAATAAAATAAGGTACAATCGTGCCATATACCTGGTTAACATATAGAATAAAAAATATTTCTGTTTTTCCGTCGACAATATAAAAAATACCTAAAATATGGTTGAGGGTATTTCAACGATCAAAGTGACTTGAATAAAGCCACGCGTTAATCTATTAAGAAATATTTTTTGAGTAATCATTGCGTAAATGGCAAATATATCTCCAATTTAACACAAGTTGATAAATGAATGAATTGTGACGATTGCATAATTCTGATATACCGATTTTCGGCACCTCTAAACCGTGAAAAGAACGACTAGCAGACACACACATTAAGTCATTAGAACACATTAAGTCCGTGTTTCGTACAATATTTTGATACAACAAAGTGTAAACGATGCCGCTACGTATGATGGACGAATGCCTAGATTCCAAAATGAGAGCAAAAGCGACTGCTTATACTGAATTCTGTACCACTCACGTTTGAGCAAGGCTGTGGACGTATATCGGAAGCTCGTAGGTTTCAGTTGGGTGAAAATTTTTCTCTACGTGTGACGTCACTTGAACTGTTCTCGCACTGATATGACTTCAACATCGGCCCGGTACAGTCCCGCTCCTGAGTGGCTTGCGCTTTAAGATGAACAATATCTCAATATCCATAATAATATTAAAAATTCGAAGGTCTGTCTGTATTTTAAGCTTTCATCGCTAATCAGCTGAAGTAATATAATATATGAAATTTGGTACAACTGAAGGTATATACTGAGTTAACATACAGTATTAAATATCACGTTTTACCTTCGAGAATATATAAAGAACAATATAGTAGATATTTGAGGGTAAGTTAACATTAAAGTCGACGCGAATGAAATTGCGATACCACTAGTAAACTCTATATTTTAGCCTCTTGACGATTTTTTTAGTTCAATCGACATTGCTTACTTAACTCGCTTGTAGCAAAATTCGACACTCCAAAAAATGTAAATAAATAATGGTTAAATACATAATTATTAAAAATTGAAATCAACTACTAACATCAGACATCGTTGAAGCTACATAATCAGGTCATATGCGCTGAAAAAAATTGGAATGAAATATATCATCTCAGGAGCTGTGATAGCCCAGCGGTGAGACCGTGCGACTCTTTCGAGGGGAACACGAGTTCAAACCCGGGCATGCACCAATGAGTTTTTCTATTAAAACTCATGTGTCTAATTGATAATTGCAATTTATCACACGCTTTTCGGTGAAGGAAAACATCGTGAGGAAACCTACATATCTCTAGAGAATTCTAGGGATATGTGTAACCTACCAATCCGCATTGGAGCAGCGTGGTAGGTCTTAGCTCCAATCCTTCTCTCCAAAAACGGAGAGAGGAGGCCTTAGCCCATCAGTGGGCATAACAACGGGCTGTTACTTTACTTTTTTTTTTTTACTTTTATATCATCTCACGCTTATCTATCTTATACTTGATGATATATCTGATATATCTAATACTTGATTGATGAAACTTAGTATGTAGGGAGTTTCGGGTATGATAAATCGATTTATGTCGGTTATAAATTGTTTTTTTTTTCCAAAAAATGTCGTTTCATTCACTGTTTTCAGGCATTGAAAAACTGCTAAAATACTAATGGAATACAAAGGTTAATTTTGCTGTTATTTGAATATGTTAGTTGTAATAGAACATTAGGGAACAAGCGGACTAAAGAAGTAAACATACCCCAGATCTAGCCCCAGAATCACATGACCGTTCTCTTTTTTATTGCATTAAAAAAAAATTACCTAGCACGGCTTGATCACCCAGGTACTTTATATATAAGTTTTTACATTATAGGACTGCTTTAATAATGTAAAAACCATAAGAACTAAAAGGTGGGATCGTACGATTCTTATCAGAGGGTCGCGAGTTCAAACCCGACGCAAATCAACAAGTGGCTATCACGTGTTTTCGGTGAAGGAAACCTTCAATGTGTTTATTGCCAAACAAAAGCCATGGCAAATTGGAACAGCATGGTAGGTCATTGCTTCAACCCTTTTCTTTAAACCGATCGTGGCCGTAGATCGTGACGAACGTGGGCCTTTACCCAACAGCGGGATAGTATCATTTAACAAAGAGGTAACTTTATTTTCATCCCAATACACGTCTAGTTCTATGAGCTCACTTATAATTTACTGGGAGGCAAAATAACAAGTTCTTCACTTTGTATGGATATTAATATTTATAAACTAGGAAGTGAACTGTGGCTTACCGCATTTGGTTTAGTGCTGAGTCAAGAATGTAAACACTTTTGAGCCGAGGAAAGTAGCCGCGTTTTATTGCACTATTTTATGAGTTTCTTTTAGAAAACCACAAAGAAAAATCATGTTTTGTAAACAAAGTGTAATTTAAATGCATAAGCATATGTTTTAGATTTTTTTATAATGAATTTCAGAGAGCCAAAGTAAGGGACTCGATTTCTGCAGAGTTATTGATTTGACGGGATCAATGCGACCACCAACTAAGCCTATACATAGAATAAAACCAAGTTCCCAAACTAAAATAAAGAGTTATCTGTCTGTATGATTATTTATTTTTGTGTATTTTTTTTCGAACTCACTGTATGCTGTTAGCCCTAACGGCTTTTACAGCGTCACCGGACAGAACGGGCGAGCGCACAAGCATTGTCGAGGTTGCGAAATGCAGCTTCGACAGCTTTGAAGCTTTACTTGCGTCGGGAAAGGTGCCTCCTGCGACTTCACAGGAGACACCTTCCCCGGTTCCCTAGGTTGTAATTTTCTAAGTAATATATCTTTAAACTTTTTCTAACTGCTCGAGGGAATTTAGCTTTCGGGTTGTAAAGCTGTGGAATAGCTTACCCATATCAACCCGCAAATTAACTTCTCTATTGGCTTTTAGACAGCCAATAAGCTATTTGTCATAAGTAATCAAAATTATTAATTAATCAATATCAAATGTATTAATTTGCTAAGATCTGGCGTGAAAGATCTGAAGAGAACTCTTAGGCGCCTTATCTTAATCGCCTAGTTGTAAACCTGCGACAAAATATCCTTGTGAAGAATATTTTGGCACAGTAAATGACCCAGTAAATGATTTATAGAAAGAAGCAGGCGTTACTTTGGAATTCCATATTACAGGCACTATAACAAACCTGATGATGCTTCGGTTTCGGTGCGAAACGATCGTCGCGATTGTTGTGGTGTTGGGTGTGTGTACTGCTTGTGTGCTTTGTTGCTGGTGGAGGAGCCTTGGGGTGCGTGTGGTGGCTTGTTCTGCATGTATAATGTTCGTAGATTTTGACTGTTTCATACACATTAGCTTTGCATCCCGTGTGGATTATAGCGAGGTAGTTTTGTTATAGGGCCTGAACCAGTAAATGAAGTAAAATCATCTTTTTGAAGTGGACCACGGTCACATGCATGTTACCATGAAACCCATGCATTAAACATTACCATTAAGTTATTTTAACTACTGGTTTTTAACTACTACCTTCCATTCCTGCAACAAAAGGCTCTAATATGTTACAGCTATAAAACAATTCAATATGACGTTAAACAGTTTCTACATTGTCTAATTACAAACAGTAATGAGCTTCGGGCATTCTAACAGGTTCCGAGAAAGCGTCAACGAAATTATGTATACAGTGCTTTCTAATACTCGGACTATAGCCAGTTGGCAGTATTTGTTTAGATATAGGGATACGGATCTAACACCCACCATTAAAAAACTCGAAATTCTGATTCGCGAAAATCTATGTATCTATAGTTTTCCTCGTAATTCGGTTAAAGCAATAGTATCAAATCAGCAAGCGCTTATTTTTTTATAATACTTTTAATAATTATTCATCATCGTCCTGCCCTTATCCCACTCTAAGTGGGGTCGGCACAACATGTTACAGACATGTTGTAACATAATTTGGCTACGTATTTTACGACCGGCTGCCTGCCTGACGTCAACTTACCTTAGACGTATTTTACGACCCCTCGGTAAGAAAGAGGGTAGTCTATTCTACTCAACCGGATACCACACGGTGGGTCAACTAACCTTAGTCGCCTTTTACGACACCTCGGTAAGAAATGAGGGTGGTCTATTCTACTCAGCCGGATACCACACGGCGGAATTTTAATAATTATTAATTTTATTAAATCTTTTTTAGTCTATTAGGAACTTATGAATAATCGAATTAGACGAACCAGTAAAATAATTCTAAAGGTTCTATTGCAGTGATTTATAAAGAAAGGTAATAATAATATGTTTAGTGTTATCAAATCACTTACGACTGAGCAGAATAGTTGTCAATAGATTTTTTTCCGATTTTTCATTCATTCAATTCATTTAACACTCAGAGAAGAACTCACTTCTCAAAGAAAAACATATTGTTTACTTATATAAGTTTTATACTAAACATTTTATTTGTGTAAAAATGCTTCTACGCAAATAGAATGTTGTGCTCAATATTAAACAGTACTTAAAAAAATATTATATTATTTTAATATGCTCCATTAATTATCATTAAAAAAAAAAGAGAAAAAACTTGAAGTCTGTTCACGCTAAGTTTTTTAAGATATAGTGAAATCAAAATAATTTATAGAATCAGGCGTCACTCCCATCCGATCACTCAATCAGGCGTTGGATCCATAATACAAAAAGTAAAGTAAAAAGTAAAGTAGCGGCCCGTTACAATCCCACTGCTGGGAATAAGCCTCCTCTCTCCGTTTCTGGAGAGAAGGATTGGAGCTAAGACCTACCACGCTGCTCCAATGCGGATTGGTAGGTTACACATATCTCCAGAATTCTCTATAGATATGCAGGTTTCCTCACGATGTTTTCCTTCACCGAAATGCGTGTGATTAATTGCAATTATCAATTAGAGACATGAGTTTTAATAGAAAAACTCATTGGTGCATGCCCGGGTTTGAACTCATGTTCCCCTCGAAAGAGTCGCACGGTCTCACCGTTGGGCTATCACAGTTCTCTACATAATACAAAAGTAATAAGAAAAATTATTTTGCTTTGCGATTTTGGCGTGGAGTCTATCTCCTGATCATCCTCCGGTTGCAGAGCGAAACGTATTGCTTTTATTGTGTTGGAGGTTTCTACTGCATGTGTTTTTGGGAACTCTGCATGTATCAGGCATGAAAACGGATAATCCAATGTACATTTAGCATTGTACATATTTTCTATTAACTATATCGTGAATTATAGCAAAATAATTTTAGTATTACTTTTGTATAATGAAATCACTGTGTCCCATAAAATTTCGCATATATCTTCCCATTTCGTTAGCCGAAGTGTTCAATACATTAAATAAGTAATTTAAATGTCGATCGTGTATTTAACAAGAATTTGTAAACAATTAAAAGTCACCAGAAGTTTGACCCAGTACTACGTGTACGCAATTCTTAAGATTAAATGCAAATAATGACTAGATTTAACTATTTTTACGGTGAAAAGTTGTCAAGAAATTCAGAATACGATTTGAATCTCTATCGATCTTTTCACTCATGCATTTTTCACGCAGTAATTGAAGAAAAGAAAGAATTGCAAAATATTAGTTAAATTAAAATATTAATAAGGATAAATATTTGTAAGAAGAACTGGTGCATACGTCCCACATTAAAATTATTCTCCTGCACTTATCCTACATATAGTGGGGTCGGCATAACATGTTTTAAGAATGTTGTAAAATGATTTGGCTAAGTATTTTACGACTGGTCGACTGCCTGAGCTGAACTTAGCTTAGCTTAGTCTCCATTTACGACACCTCGGTAAGAAATGAGGCTGATCTATTCTACTATATTTTTTATATGTGTAACCTTTATTACTCATTACTTTCGTGTGATAATTAGAGAAGTAAATATATATATTTATATAATTACCGACACGGTCGTCCGTTTTCAAAATAAGTAAATTCATACTTGTGTTATGTGTGACAGACAAAGCCGTGTGGTATCCGGTAGAATAGAATAGACCACCCTCATTTCTTACCGAGGTGTCGTAAAAGGCGACTAAGGTAAGTTGACGTCAGGCAGGCGGCCGGTCGTAAAATACGTAGCCAAATCATGTGACAACATTTTTGTAACATATTGTGCCGACCCCCCTTAGAGTGGGATAAGGCCAGGAGAACGATGATGTTATGTGTGACAGACAACATGTAAATCTTATCTTATATGTAAAATCCTCGTGTTACAATGTTAGTTATCATATTCCTTCGAAACGGCTTGACCTATTTTTATGACATTTTATATGCATATTTAGTTAGTCTGAGAATCGGCTACTATCTATTTTTCATTGCCCTAAATCCTAAGGGTTGTCCACCACTAACATTTTTTATATATTTTTTGGTAAACTTTATATTGTACGCGAGTAATTCCTTAGAAATAATTAATAAACGTCTATTTCATAATTATATAAAAATACATATATAAAATGTACACCCACACTTGAAGATCCAACAAATTGTTTTTAAATAATTTATAGAAAGGCGTTACTTTGCGGAGATCCATAATACAAAAGTAATAATAAAATTATTTTGCTTTGCGATTTTGTCGTGGAGTCTATCACCTGATGATGCTACGGTTGCGGGGCGAAACGATTGTTGAGTTTGTGATAGTGAACGTGTGTAGTGCCTTTGTATCGTGGTGGCAGTGGTGGAGGTTTGTGCATGTGTTTTTACGAATCCTGCATGTAACGGGTATGAAAAAACGGATAGTCCACTATACATTTAGCACTTTATATATTTTCTATTCACTGTATAGCGGATTATGGCAAAATAAATTGGTTTTAGAAAATGTTGACACTCGGCAGAAATCGAACCCGCGGCCCCCGGTGCTGAATGCAGGGTCACTGCTAGTAGCGGCAACTGGCCAATCTACTATGTACTATATTGTATTTCAAACTTCACGCTCAAAGATCGATGAAAGAAAAATCGGTAAAAGTGTAGTTAAATAACAATCGCAATAGGAAAAACGTAACGTATTGCGCAATCGACTAGCTGGTCAATACATGTATATCTTTGTAGTTAACTTTTTGCGCATTTCCCGGCTTTACTCTCGATGCGACTGAGAAAGTGTCAGAAAAGACGACTCGCTTTCCATATAGCTGTCATCTCTAATTTGACAGTAATGACATGTCATTAGTGGCCAGTCGCGATTTTCCCGCCCGTAGTACTGAATCAATCAGCGAGGGAAAACCATTATAATTATGACTTACGCACCTTTGAGTGAATATTAATTATGTAAGAGATTATATCTCAACTTCTTAAGTGTTACATAGATAGATAGATAGATATAACACTCTAAAGGGTGTTATATCTATATATATAAATAGTGGACAATTGTCCATCACAGAATTTACAACATATGTGGTATCCGGCTGAGAACAATAGACCACCCTCATTTTCTCACGGAGGTGTCGTAAGAGGCGACTATGGTAAGTTGACCCAACGCGTGGTATCCTGCTGAGTAGAATAGACCACCCTCATTTTCTTACCGAGGTGTCGTAAACGGCGACTATCGTAAGTTGACCCACCGTGTGGTATCCGACTGAGTAGAATAGATTACCCTCATTTCTTACCGAGGTGTCGTAAAAGGTGACTAAGGTAAGTTAATCCACCGTGTGGTATCCGGTTGAGTAGAATAGACCATCCTCTATCTTACCGAGGTGTCGTACAATACGACTAAGGTAAGTTGACGTCAGGCAGGCGGGCGGTCGTAAAACACAGCCAAATCATGTGACAACATGCTTGTAACATGTTTTGCCGACCCCGCTTAAGAGTGGGATAAGAGCAGGATGATGACAGAAATTACAATAATACTGTTATAAAAATACAAAAATCACAATATAAATGGCGGCCTTATCGCTAACAAGCGATCTCTTCCAGGCAACCTTTGGGCTAGGGAACTTATCAACTCAAGGAAAGAAGGTGGTGCAAGACATGCACATTAAAATATTACATATTTAAAATAAATAAATTATATACACAGAAACTAAACATACAAAAATATAAATTTACACATATAGTTATAAATTCAAACTCAAATTCAAAATATTCTGTATTCAAGTAAACTTGTAAACAAGTGCTTTTGAATCGTCAACATCTACTGCTGGTTCGGAAAGCTGTTCCTACCGAGAAGAACCAACAAAAAACTCGGCGGTTGCTCTTTTCAAACAATAATTCTTATCACTGGTTACATATAGTTATTAATGTCTTGTACAGGGTTGAAGAGAAGCTATATCCATGCATTATTATCGTCTAGGTAATCTTCAATAGTATAATAGGCTTTCTGTATTAGCCTTTTTTAATAGTATTTTTAAACTGCTGTAATGGTGAAGTTAAAGTAGGTTGTGGAATTTTATTATGGAATCTTATACCCAAACCAACAAACGAATTACGTACTTTTGCTAGGCGCAAAGCAGGAACCGCAAGTTTATGTCGGTTCCTACTTTGTCTATTATATACATCGCCAATCCTTTTATAATTGTTTATATCATATGTACAAAAATTAAATTACTAAAAAATAAAGTAAACACAAACCGTTATAAATACAAATAGATATAATACACATACATAGTACTTATATATAGGCCTATATCTAACCCTAGTGTGGCCACTACAGGTTTTTACACGGAGCGACAGTTTTCTTACTTTCACAAACCTTTTGACCTGGGCGTTGAATAAATTTAACCAGAAGGCAAATAGTTGATGGACCTGAAATAAAACCTATTTAGGACTTACTTTAAGAACTTGGATGATAATGAAATGATTTAATACGGTTTACCGCATCGAATTATCTTATACAAATTTTTTGAACTAGAACATACGTTTTCGTGTATTTATTAATACATAAGGCCCTGGCCCGTGGTGCTTTTCGCTAAGAGCAACATTCAGAACCAGTTGTAACTTCATTAATCATATTGATCCTTGACGATTTGAAAGTGCTTGAAAGAGCATTATTTCAATAAAGTTTATTTTGATATTAAATATATACATCTATATGAAAATCACCATATATGTGCTTGGTCGTGTTTAAACTATAGCGTGAGATATTCATAGTGAGATATTATCCTACCCTATATAAATTAATAAAAAGTAGAGTGTATTCGCCTTCGTTCTTAATTTAAGTTCTTAGGTTCATTTTAAGCTGTGATAGCCCAGCGGTGAGACCGTGCGAATTTCTAATCAATAATTGCAGTTTATCACACGCTTTTCGGTGAAGGAAAACATCGTGAGAAAACCTGTATATCTCTGGAGAATTCTAGGGATATATGTTTTCCTATCAATCCGCATTGGAGCAGCGTGGTAAGTCTTAGCACAAATCATTCTCTCCAAAAACAGAGGAGTCCAATGCTCAGCAGGGGGACAGTAAGAGGTCGTTACTTTACTTTTTTTAGACACTCTCGATTCGTGTATTTTTTAATGTTCTATATTCCATATACCGTGTGGTATCCGGCTTAGTAGAATAGACGAACCTCATTTTCTTAACGAGGTGTCGTAAGAGACGGCTAAGGTAAGTCAACCCGCCGTGGTGTATCCGGTTGAATAGAATGAATGAATGAATGAACCACCCTCTGGTGGTCTATTCTTACCGAAGGATCGTAAAATACGACTAAGGTAAGTTAACGTCAGGCAGGCGGCAGGTGTGCCGACCCTACTTAGAGTGGGATAAGGGCAGGAGGATGATGATGTGTACTCGTGTATTTTTCATATCTTAAAATCTTAAATCTTATTTAAATTAAATAAGAAAAACGTAACGTATACATGGGTTAGATGAAGCCAACGGAAGCATGCCCGTAACCTAAAGTAACGCGGGACGGAACGTGTTAAATAGAACGTTAGTAGGTACTCCAGAGAGAATGCAATAAATACTTCATTCCTGTAGGTCAGTAGTGAATTGTACATTTATTTGTGACATTGTTCTATATCCGTATCACGGCAAAGGTCACCGCGGTCACACGAGTTCGTGACTTCGTCAATTTGTTTGGGAATCTTAGCGGTATTGTGAAATATATGTACAACGGCGCGGTCGCAATAAAATAAATCCGAATCACTCCGTTAGATTGTCCGATTAGACTCGATTGTTGACCGGATATGATTGATAGGCATAGAGAAGTGATCATTCTATACTCTTTTGACCGTGCTTTTGTGGATTTAAACTCGTATTAAACAGATTGAAGCGTTATTTCTCAGTTTATTTTAATCGGCTGTTCGTTAACCTTATAAATGTGAAATTTGACTTAGATCTTTACGAGTAGAACATGATTCATTAAAATATTGTTAATGAATATGTAGCTAAGATATTCTTCTAAAACAGAGGGAATAAACACAGTTACAATACTTCTATTCAGAAGTATCTTGGATTTTATTAAAAACAATTGCCTTTTTAACACAATCCTTTATAATATCCGAACGTGCTCATTGGCTTGTAACCTTGTGCTTCTGGCCTAAACTAAAAAATAATAAATCAAAATTTTATTTATTTATTTCCAACAAAATAAAAAATACTTACTTTTGCTACCGAAACTTAAATTTATTTGTAAATTATAAATTTGGTTTGAAAAAACAGCAAAAAAACAAAGCAAAATGTCTTTTTTGTTCATGACCCGTTGGCACAGTGGGTGGCCTTCAGCTCCATGGGTCGCGGGTTCGATTCCCGCCGAGGACCAACATTTTCTATAAACGATTTGTTGGTTCCTCGAGACTGGTTGTATATTTGTATTTAAGTATGTATTTAAAATTATATATGTAGTATATTTACCAGTTGTCCGTCACCCATAACACAAGTATTAAGTTACTCACTTTGGGGACGGACGACCGTGTCTGTAAGTGTCCCATATATTTATATTTATTATATATTTCAACTCATAATATAGGATAAGCTCATTATATTCATTCATTGAATTCTGGTATAGAAATGAATATATACTTTATAATATCCACCGTGTTAATGAAATTTGAAAGAAAATTTTAACAATCAAAGCTTAAAGCACAACATATAGGATTAAAAAATCCGTTTATTTGTAGACAGGTAAAAACATATTAAAGAGGGTTCTTAAACGCTTAACTTGCCAATGACGAAGTCGTAGGTTCCACTAATATTAAATACAGCAATTAGCAAAACCTTCCAGACAAATACTAATTTGTATCCACGGACTTGTATCTAAACAGTATCACAAATCAACGTATTTACCCCACGATACGTACCAGTTCCAGCCTAGCAAGGCCACACGCATTCATCAAGGCATCTGCATCTTAGACGAACCATAGTGTATCCTAACTCAAAGGGATAAAGACTTTATAAGGTGCAAATTAAAAGTTGTCACACGAAACCAGTATATAAGTAAAGAGATCAGTGGAAAGCCGGTAAGGCAGGAAACGGCTTTAATCAATCTTGTACACACTATTATATCTCCTTGTCGAGCGGTTATCGCCTCTAATTGCAGGTAATAAGGGCTATAAGATCGATGTTTGACACAAAGATAACGCTCACTTGACGTGACAGATGTGTTAGGTGAAGAAAAACACAGGGATTGATACTCCGTACGTCCGATAAGGAGACTTGTCCCGTAAGACTTATAACCTACCGATATATATGAGCTATATACTGTCGAATGTATAAATGTTTAACGGAATATAGGCTTATCGATTTCGTCGTTAGACGCATGCACTATCAAGCACTACAATACCATTAAAAGGGCTAAATAAATGCAAGGTTCACTGCAACAGATCTCTTTTGCTTTCTCTTTATTGTCGATGGCAACATATATATTTTCTAAATTCAAATTTGGAATGTATTAATTAATTGTACAGGAGGCTAAATGGCTTTTTTAATTTTTTTTATAGGAGGCTGAGATCAGTATACCGTTATTCCAAATATTATCATTATTATTCAATTTTATTGTGGAACGGTCCGTTAAAGAAAACAGAATCGCAGCAATGGCTTTGCACAGTGTGTCAATCATTTACAAGCCGCTCTAAAAGCATATGGCGTACACGAGTGATGTATAATGAATCGTGTTTAACTATTAAACTATCAACAGGTGTACTAACAATCGCCGCTGATTAACATCGTGGCGACCCTATACTAACAGGATTACAAAAGGTTTAGAAAATATACCTATATTCCGCAATCCATATTAGACTTGCCTATAGAAAATTTTAAATTAAGTAAGAAATATGCTTATAAGTAAAGCATATTACACAATTGAAGATACAATATAAATGATAAAAAATTGAAAATGTTTAAAAGAAATTCTACTCTGTAAAAGCAACATTCCGAACCAATTGTACCTTCATTGAATCTAATTGATTCTTGACAAGTCAAGATTATTTTGATTCGATTTGATTTGTAAAAGTATTATCGTACGAAATATAAGTTCCTTAAGTTGTCGCTATAATATATTTATTTAAAATAATTCTGTGATAGCTGAACGCTGCAATCGCATGACCCACAGAGGTTTGCTCACATAAACCTCGGGCGCATAAGCTTTACAAAACTTTTTGTGTATGTAATTATAATTTGCCATGGACTTTTAAGTTAGAACTAACATCACAAGAACACTATGACATAATTTTCTTGTTAAATATGACATAACAAGAGAATTATGTCATATTTAAATTTAGAATATAATATGTAGAGAAGCCCTGCGTTATGTCACATCTTCCAAACCTCATATGAATGTCGCGATAAGTCTAAAACTACAAGGAGAGAGTAGTTGAGTGTAGAGAAGGACTACAAGGATAGTATGCTTTAGCTTACTAACAGGCAGAGTAGTGGGATACCAAGAACATTCCAATCAGAGACAACAAAAAACGAATACATATAATAAATAATAATAGACTGGCCCGCAGGCGCAGTAGGTAGTGCCCTGCCTTTAGCCTTCAGCCTTCAGCTCCGCGGGTTTCGGGTTCGAGTACCGTCGAGGGCCAACATTTTATATAGACAATTTCTTGGTTCTTCGAGCCTAGGTGTCATTTGTATTTAAGTATGTATTTAAAATTATATATGTTGTATATTCACCAGATGGAATAATGTTATGGGGTAAATGTGCTGATATTGAGAAAATTTTTGTATTGCAAAAAAGAGCCATACGTGGCATTTATAATTTGAATTCGCGTGAGTCCCTGCGAGAGAAGTTTAAGGAAACAGGTATTCTTACGTTAGCTTCACAGTATATTTTTAGCAATTTGATTTTTGTGCATAAAAATATACATAATTATAAAAAGATTGGCGATGTATATAATAGACAAAGTAGGAACCGACATAAGCTTGCGGCTCCTGCTTTGCGCCTTGTAAGAGTACGTAAGTCGTTTGTGGGTTTGGGTATAAGATTCTATAATAAAATTCCACAATCAATTTTAACTTTGCCATTACAGCAATTTAAAAATACTGTTAAAAAGAGGCTGATACAGAAAGCCTATTATACCGTGGAGGCTTACATTGATGATAAGAATGCGTGGATATAGCTGCTCTTTGACCTTGTGCAGGATAGCTATGACAAAATGTAATTAGTATTAAGAATCTTCTTTTTTAAAAGAGCTCCACCGAGTTTCTTGCTGGCTCTTCTCGGTAGGACGGCTTTCCGAACCAGCAGTAAAGTTGACGATTCAAAAGCACTTGTTTACAAGTTTACTTGAATAAAGAATATTTTGAATTGAATTGAATTTTGAATTGAATTGAATTGTCCGACACCCATAACAGAAGTATTAAGTTACTTACTTTGGGGATGGACAACCGTGTGTTTAAGTGTCCCATATTTATTATTATTATTCATTAAATAAATATAATACGCAAACTCTTTTTATAAGCTACAATTCCATAAAAAATCTTGAAATCTTCATTCATAATTCTATACCGCAATATAACTTTCTGTCACCTTAAAGTTTGCTTTTCCAATTCAGGATGTCCGGCCCCTGGTTAGTCGACTATACGTGTGAAACTTGGTACTTAGTCGGCTTAATAAGACATCTTCACATCTTACAAACTGATTATAAGATTACTTATATGGAAATAATAAACTTCCAACGCGACTTGCAATGTTTACAAATTAGCTTCAGAAACAATATTTGTTAATAAAGTACAAAACTAATATTTGAGAGAAAAATAGAATTCTCAGAACTATAATTTATGATTTGTTTTTATTAATTTTTATTTATTTAATTCAAATATAACTTTATTAAATGCTTTACAGCTGTGTCAATCTTAAAATTTAAAATGTTAACGTTAAATGTTGTCATATTTGAGTATCATTTCTTGGTATTACACTAAAACCAACAATTATAAGTTTTACGCCTACAAAACGTGTGATTGTTAAAGAGATCCATAACTTCTAGGAACAAGAAAACGCTCTTTTATAGTTCGTAGCGTGATGTCATAGAAATAAGGATTACAATGTTTTATATAATAATAGATGAATGTTAAGGAAAAAGCCCTAAAAATGAATCAAAAGTACATACTTTTACTATTACTATAAGAAACGGTAGATCACAGAGACTCATATATTCGTTTTAATAATCAAATATAGCGGTCACTACATAGAAAGCCGATAGACGCATCTAATTTTATCTAACTCAATGATAAGCATAACAAGGTACAATGTCAGTGGCGTCCCCATAAAAGGAAGACGTAACGGACGTTCTAGTGTAGATACCCTAATTGGTAACTTGTTATAAGAGATACGTGCATAGCATTATCCTTCACAAGTTCAAAGCCGTCGAGCGCAAAATCGCTTATCTGTAAGGAAGACGTGTATATCAGAAGCAAATCTGAAGTACTTATTTGAAAATTGTTGGTTGACTTTTAAATGTTTTTTTTCGACTTGTATAGGGTTTTATTAGCTAAGAACACAATTTTTTCATCCTAGGAAAGTATTAAAATTGAAGATTCCATATCATTAAAAAAATTGCCCTTTCTGGTGTGGATCAGAAGCAAATCTGAAATACTTATTTGAAAATTGTTTGCTGACATTGCTTTTAACTGTCTTTTTGTCGGATCGCCTAGGTGGTGTTTTATTAGCTATGAACACTATTTATTCATCTTCAGAAAATATTCAAATTGAAGATTCCATATCATAAAAAATGGCCTATCTGTTGTGGAAGATATTACGTACATCAGACCCAAATCAGAAATCCTTATTTGAAAACTATTGACTGACATTGCTTTTATTTTTCTTTTTCGACTCGGCTTTGGTTTTATTAGCTAAGAACACTATTTATTCATTCTAAGAAAGTATTCAAATTATACATTTCATATTAAAATAAAGTTTAAAAATTGCAATAATTGCTGTATATTGGAAGTTTTTAGAGATAGAATTGTTCTAAGAATTTGACGAAACATATTTGCTGCAAATTTAATAGTATAATATCAGGTCATAGAGATTAGTTAGAGTTATTGAATACATATAAGTGTTTTCGGTAAGACAATCAACTTGTGTATGCTTGGGGTTTGATGTAATAAAAATTAAGTAAATTTTTACTATGACTGTTCTGGGATCTGACAATTATGTAATGAACCAGATGTACTCATTAATGTAATATATTACGTAGCTGATTTACACATGAAATAAAAAGGGCTAAAAAACTCTTGATTTGATAACTGAGAGAAACTCTGAAAATAGGTATTTAGGCTCACGATAAGTGAAGTCTTTAAATATTAAACTCTCTTATTCATTTATTACTTATTACTTATAAGTCATAAAATGCAAAAGCAAATTGTGGAAGTCCAGAGCATTGCGACGGTAAATCGGGGCACTGCAGGCCTGTCCTACATTCTGTTTTGTTCCCAAGTCCAAAGGAATTTAGCACTTATCTGTGCGAGAATTGAAGGCTTTACACAGCACTCTGCAACTGTGAGATTCGCGGATTTACAGCTTCGCCGCGCGTAATTTCATGGGCTTAAGTTGCCTTTTCTTAACCTAACTAGCGGATAGTTTGATGTTTTTAGCCCCAGAGAAGATTTATTCTCGAGCAGTGACTGTTGCAGTTCGCTGTAGCGTAGTGTGATATTAAATACAATACAATACAAATAACAGTAGAAATGTTATATGATATTATATTTTATTTGTATTTATTAAGGATAACCAACAAGGCTAGATTATTAATAGTATAAAATACTCTACAAATTATTTAATTAAATGTTGTATTAATCACAGGTTACCACAGCATGCAATAGGGACGCATGCATAATTTTTTTTTAATTTCTTTTTATACAATATCAAAAATATTTATATAATAACTATTACAATATTATCAATCTAATTATTATTACTGCTTTTAAATTTCATTATAGTATAATTTTCATTCTAAACTTACGTATGCTTTTTATTAATTTATGTAATTTATGATGTAGAATATAACATGTGGGTACATCTACGTAGTTTTTTACAAAACACCTTACACCCACACGTTATTATTAATTTACTAAAATAGTTGGTGGCAAGTATATTTATGTTATTTTACATTTAAACACTTTTAAATACAAATATATTTTGTGACACTCCCGAATTTATACATAAACTATTTCTTGCAGAAATAAGTTTTTTCGAAATACTTTTCCGTGAAGGAAACCATCGTGAGGAAACCTACATATCTCTAGACAATACCGGGGATATATGTGTAACCTACCAATCCGCATTTGAGCTGCGTAGTGGGCTCTTACCTCCAACCTCTACAAAAAAAGGAGAGAGGAGGCCTATACCCAGCAGTAGAATAGTAACAGGCAGTAACTTTACTTTTAAATATTGAAACATACTTACCTCCACATATGACATCGGCTAGATTGGTCTGGACACACTGATGTGTGACGGCACCGTCCCGAACAGTTGTTATTTCGCCATAAAGCTGGTGCAACGCTTCCTGGTCCGACATAAGGATGGTGCGGGGCGAGCTGCATTCATCTTCGGTGGAATGGTGACGTGATGATGACCGCGATCGGGAGCGGCGGCGTCTGTTGGATTATTAATTGTTGTTGATGATAGAATATATAGATGATAAATGTATAGTGGACTATCCGTATTTAAAAAAACTATTTAAAAGACGCTGTTACAGAAACCTATACTGTTGAAGGTTACATACATGATAAGAATGCGTAGATATAGCCACTGTTCGCAGTTATGCGAGAAAGTGACGACAAAATATCACTATTTAAAAGAACCATTTTTTGAAAAGATCCATACAGTCTCTTCCTGGCTCATCTCAGTAGAACAGTTTTCCGGACCAGCAATAGAGTTGACGATTGAAAAGCACTTATTTACAATTTGACTTAAATTTTTGATTTTCTTATAATGTCCACTAGAAATTCCTTAGTTACTTATATGGCAAAACAACGTTTACCGGGTCAGCTAGCAGAAAATATAAAGCGTTCATAGTGTCAAAGTAAATATGGCAACTAACTAGCAAAAATGGACTAATAATCACACTTCGACTCAAGAACTTTTGATAAACAACAATTTGTAATATGCAGTCCTATGTACTCGTAACTAGAAACACATCATCTTTCTCCTCCCCTATCCCACTCTAAGTAGGGACGGCACAACATGTTGTAACATTCTGCCACATGATTTGGCTACGTATTTTACGACCGGCCGCCTGCCTGACGTCAACTTACCTTAGTCGTCTTTTGCGACGACTGGGTAAGAAATGAGAGTGGTCTATTCCACTTAGCCGGATACCTAACGACATACGTAACTAGAATCAATTTTTATTATTGGTTATATCTAACCAGGAATGATTATGGAAATTATCCATGTGATGAGTATCATTATATCAAAAAAGATTTCCAGAAAGTTAGGCACGGTCAAATAACACTATTAACCTTAGAAAATAGAAGAAATTTGCAAATAAAATGGTGCTAATACACGGTAAACGACGACATTAGGATTAACACCCACCTGCCAATTGCTTTGATTCATCGACGTACTAGGCAATTTTCACTTTCACATGCCTAAAAAATATACCTATTTGTGTAAACATTTACTCTGTCCCACTGATCTTTATTTCTTGAAAGTATTTTCTTGTAGATACAAGTATACATGGCACTTCAGAAAATTTTGAATATATTGGTAATATAAGCTTGCTTTAATAGATTGGTAATATAAGCTACTGTGGCTTTCATTATTACTTATAGTTCATTGTTATCAAAAATAAATTGAATTATATTACTGGGTATTCAGTTAACAACAAGAGCTATAGGCTAACCGCTTGACCCCGTCCTCGCCTGCGGGGTAACAGGGCACGGGTAGGTAGAACGAGACGGGGATGAAGATAGACTTCTTGTATATCAGACTACGAGCGCTTGCCGCCCACATCCACCGCAGTCCCCTTTATTGTCTTACCTCTACGCCCTTGTATCCCGCAGGTGAGAACTGAGTTAAGCGGTTAGGCTATAATTATTTAATATTGTAAATGTAAAAATAATTTGAATCATACTTCCTGAAATATTCTTTTGAGTCAAAAATATTTATAAAATTGGTTGTTAGTCAGCATCTAACAATGAAAAAGATGTCTTTAGTAGAGATTGATTATTGTCTCACCACTGATTCCATTTTAAATATCTGGATTGTTTTTTAGAAAAGTCAAAATTTTAAAATATTCGGAGTATTGACTCCTGACCCCTGTCGAAGAATGTGAACGCTAGTTCCGTTACACGTTAACTTATAATTCTACGGTGAGAGATTATTCTAGAAAAATGAGGGATTATGATAAAGGTAATAAAGCAAATACTCTAAGTCACAGAGGTCCGACAACATTAGCATGAACGCCCACGTGCCAATTACTGCGGATTGTGTGTTAACGTTGTAGTTGATTATCATATTAACGAATCTCTCGATTTTATCATCCAACGCCAAGTTGTTTAATTGAGGCGCTATAAGCCTTTACATATTTTATATAAATGATATCCTAAATATAAAATTATGTTTAATATTAGACTAGACGGTTCCTATGTGATATTGTTCCGAATTGCTAGGTCTTTAGCCGGAAAAGACTTACACATTTTAACTCTAACAAGTCTTGCTTGAGTCGATTTAATTTAAATCAAATATCCTTCTACTTAATACCAATATTTTATTACTTATAAGAAACAAACTTAAGTTTTGCCTTCAACAAAAAAAATCTATACGTGATGCTAGCTTTGTTACAGACGTAATATCAAGCCTGACGTCCAAAAATCCTGCTACATTTATAACCAAGGTGCGTACGTCAGTAGGCAAATTACTACTTGCCTTTATAAAAGCAGGCTGAGTCAGCATATGAAAAGAGTTTAACATTTTATATAATAATAATACTGCAATTATACAATAATAATATAAAAAAACTAACAGAGCAATATACTGATTACATTCCTGCATTTTTTGCTTACAAGTCCCATATCTATGAAGATTATATTTTCAGAATGCCAACTTACGCATTTTATCAGGAAATATTTCTATATCTTTTTCATCATCATCAAATTTAAATTCAAATTTAAAATATTTTTTATTCAAGTAAACTTGTAAACAAGTGCTTTTGAATCGTCAACTCTACTGCTGGTTCGATAGGGAGTTCCTACCGAGAAGAGCCAGCAAGAAATTTGGCGGTTGCTCTTTTAAATATATAATTCTTATAACTAGTTACATGTAGTCATTACTGTCTTGTATAGGGTAGAGTAGCTATATCCACATATTCTTATCATCTAAGTAATCCTCAACAGCATAGTAGGCTTCCGGTATCAGCCTCTTTTTAACAGTGTTATTAAACTGCACTCCTGCCCTTATTCCACTCTAAGTGAGGTCGGAACAACATGTTACAAACATGCTGTCACATGATTTGGCTACGTATTTTACGACCGGCCGTCTGTCTGACGTCAACTTACCTTAGTCGTATTTTACGACCCTCGGTAAGAAGGAGGGTGGTCTATTCTACTCAGCCCGATACCACACGGCGGTTCAACTCACCTCAGTCGCTTTTTACGACATCTCGGTAAGAAATGAGGGTGGTTTGTTCTACTCAGTCGAATACCACACAACGGGTCAACTTAACTTAGTAGCCTTGTACGACACCTTGGTAAGAAAATGAGGGTGATCTATTCTACTCAGCCGGATACCACACGGCATATTTCTATAATCTTATCCTACTGAAATGCCGAGTTTCTTGCTGGTTCTTCTCGGTAGGAACAGCTTTCCGAACCAGCAGTAGATGTTGACGATTCAAAAGCACTCGTTTACAAGTTTACTTGAATAAAGAATATTTTGAATTTGAATTTGAAAAAAGCAAGGACAAAGAATTTCGATAGGTATATAGTCAGTGGCATAGAGTCCACAAATCCGGTAATTTGAAATCATATCTAATTGAAAGAGTCTTCGACACTTTTTAAAACGCGTGACAATGTGTGTAATCCAGTGTGCAAAATTTACAGCTTTTAAATTCGGTGATAATATCAAAACTTGCGTCACTTACCTTCTCTAAAGGAACTGGGTTGCATTTGGTAAATCCTACACATTTAGAATTATAATTATATCGCGTTACACTCCTTTCGCATGTTGCGTTTTGTACAACTTATTTTGAATCTAGGTTAGATTTGATTTTGTTTAAATATTAAGTGAAATTCTTTATCTAAAATGTTCTGCATATTTCTGGATTATTAAGTATTGCTTGTACTTAGTGAACTTATAATTCCAAAGATATCTCAGATTGCCTTTAATTTAAGACCTAAATTATTTGTACTCTATAATGGAAAATTGAATATTTTTCTTTCATTGTTGACATGATTGTATTATTTTAAATATAGTTTATTATTTCTGTTTGAAAAATAGGTCTTTGTATATCACACAAGACGACTCTAATACTTCCAATCCTTGAATATGTCTTAGTCAGTTACAATTTTAAGCAATAATCGAGACTATTCTTATGAAAAGAATGATTTGGTTAAAGAAGTATGATTAAACTTTATTTTGAACGTACTGTTTAAATAGGTATTCCAAAAAGGGGGAATGTAAATATATATTTTTGAAATAACTATTATCTTAATGCATAGTGTTAGCTTTAAATTAGCAAAAAAATAAAATAATATGGCAAGCATTAACATAGTAATTAAAAGGGGAGGCAAAAAGGGGGGAAAAACAAAAAGGAATCGCGGAAAGGGGCATAATTTGAACTGAAATGAGGAAAGGATTGATTTTTGGTTACAGGAGCACCATCTAGTTAAGGTAGATTCTAATTAAGGAGATGTAAAATACAACAAAAATCAGAGGGATAGGTAAATGATGAAAAGTGTGACTTCCATTTTCTTTTCTATTCATTCGCTTTCTTATATACTTTCATCATCATCATCATACTCTTTCCCTTATCCCACTCTTAGGGAGTTCGGCACCTGTTACAAACATGTTATCACATGATTTGGCTACGTAATTTACGACCGGCCGCCTGCCTGACGTCAACTTACCTCAGTCGTATTTTACGACCCCTCGGTAAGAAAGAGGGTGATTTATTCTACTCAACCGGATACCACACGGTGGGTCGACTTACCTTTGTCACCTTTTACGATACCTCGGTAAGAAAATGAGGGTGGTCTATTCCACTCAGCCCGATACCACACGGCGGGCTGAATTAACTTAGTCACCTTTTACGACACCGCGGTAAGAAAATGAGGGTGGTCTATTCTACTCAGCCGGATACTACACGGCACTTGCACTTTTATGTTCATTATAGTAAGTAAATCATTGTTAAAAAGATCCAATAGCTCTTACTCGGGTGTGACGATGAAGAAACCTCTTGAAGTTTGGTAGATTTTGTGTTCTTGCATTAGCTGAGCTAGCGTGTCGTAGACAACTTCTTGGGAGGGTGTTTGCATTGAGGGAAACTTCGATGACAGCGACGTTCTTATGCTTTCTAGAGTTGCAGATTGCCCCTGTAAAGATAAAAAACCAATTATACAAAAAATACCTTAGTCGCCTTTTACGACACCTCGGTAAAAAATGAGGGTGGTCTGTTCTACTCAGCCTGATACCACACGGCGGGTCGATTTACTTTAGTCGCCTTTACGACACCTCGGTAAGAAATGAGGGTGCTATATTTTACTCAGCTGGATACCACACGGCATATATAAGATATTATCTATGTAGGACTCAAATTGTACAGCGTTGTCAATTTTTAATTTTAATATTGTCAAGAATAAATTTATAAAATTATGATTAATTGGTTCCGGAAACTCATGGCTAAACATGAAAAATTAAAATGATCTTCGACCGTAATAACTACCTTTTAACGCTAACAATTAGTATATAAATATTAAGACCATAGACAACTATAAAAATCAACGCCTTATTCTGATTATGATAAATGTTATTATAGACGCCATAGATAATTTTTCAAACTGACAGCTAGTATTTTATCTGTCATCGCAATCGCATATATTATTTTAAGAAACCACTTGAGTTTAATGCGCATATTCATCAATCAACGAAATATTATCTTGATACCCTTGACAATTGACAATATGTACTACGACCTTCAGGGGATTTATAAAAAGTCTTTTAGTTTAACAATTTTATATTGGAGACATGTCCGGTATATGTTTGGAACTTGTTTCCGGTTAAATTGCATTAATATTAAAGTTGATATTATCAATTACGATAATTGATTGTTTTATATAAACTCTCTGTGTTACTATGCAACATTGTTATAAAAAGAGCTGTGTTAGCCCAACGGTGAGACCGTGCGACTCTTTCGAGGGGAACACAAGTTCGAACCCGGGCAGGCACCAATGAGTTTTTCTATTAAAACTCATGTGTCTAGTTAATAATTGCAATTTATCATACACTTTTCGGTGAAGGAAAACATCGTGAGGAAACCTGCATATCTCTAGAGAATTCTTGAGATATGTGTAACCTACCAATCCGCATTGGAGCAGCGTCGTAAGTCTTAGCTCCGACCCTTCTCTTCAGAAATGGAGAGAGGTGGCCTATTCCCACCAGTAGGATTGTAACAGGCTGCTACTTTACTTTATTGTTATAAAAAAGGCCACAAAATTTGTCTGTGTATGTTTTCGATTCTCTCAAAATCTATCGAATGGATATTTGTTACGATTTTACTAAAACAATTTTTGAGTAAGGTTTAGGTTAATAGTACATTCTCCGGGACGGCTTTACTGATTTCGAAGGAATTTTCTCTGAAAGATAGAGGCGATTTTTTGAAGCAATATATATAGGGCTTTTTATCCTGGAATTGTCGCACGTGTTCAAAGCCGCGTGCATAGCTAGTAATATCATAAATGTGAGACTCGGATTGTCTATTTGTTACCGTTTCACTGCAAGTTTGTAACTTAGACAGGTTGCTCCAATACGGATAATTAGGTCACAAATTCTTCAAAAAATAAGACATAAAGTACATGGTGACCGTCGTGTAGTATTCGGCTTGAATAGACCACCCTTATTTCCTACCGAGGTGTTGTAAAATACGACTAAGGTAAGTTGACGTCAGGCAGGCGGCTAGTCGTAAAATAGGTAGACAAATCATGTGACAACATGTAACATGTCGTGCCGACCCCATTTAGAGTGGGATAAGGGCAGGAGGATGATGACAAAGTACATGTTGAATTGTAAGTTTTTGTGAAAGTTTCATATGCTACCCGAGATTTGAACCCTCGATTCACGGGTATGGGTTTAGCGGTCTGAACGTTCAGCTATCACAGTAACTAATTCGTAGTATTACCAAATAAATAAAGTATTCTATGAAACAATGGTTAATAATTCTACAAATATTTTTTGTTTTAAAGAAAACATTATAAAAGGTTATTCTTAATTTCATTCAGAGAAATAGAAATACACGAGTCCTTGGCACTTATTTATTCTTAATCAAGCTAATGATTATTGCGGGTTCGATTCCTGCCGAGGGCCAACATTTTCTATAAAACAAATTGATGATTCTTCGAGCCTGGCTGTGTATTTGTATATAAGTATGTATTTAAACTTATATATGTAGTATATCTACCAGTATAGTATATCTATAGTGTATATATCTATATATATATATATATATATATATATATATATATATATATATATATGTATATATCTATAGTGTAGTATATACCTAGAAAAAGCGTACGATCGTGTTCCCCGTGAAGTTCTGTGGTGGATTTTGAAAGAAAAGAGCCTGCCTGGGAAGTATGTACGGATTGTATATTCCATGTATGCCAGAGCTAGTACTCATGTCCGGTCTGAAGCCGGAGTAACTGACAATTTCGATGTGTCTGTAGGCTTACACCAGGGATCGGCTTTAAGTCCCTTTTTATTTCTCTTATTGATGGATGCACTTACTGCTGATATTCAAGAGGAGGCTCCTTGGTGTATGCTATTTGCCGACGATATCGTGATTGTCGGTGAAAATGCAGCTGAGGTCCAGAGCAGATTTGTAGAATGGCAAGAGAAATTGGAGAGTTTTGGTTTAAAGATCAACCTGACCAAAACTGAACACATGCAGTGTGATTTCAGTGGTCTCTCCAATTTTTCTCCAATAACCTTAAATGGTGTTGTTTTGCCAGTCTGCTCCGACTTCCGGTACCTTGGCTCGCTTCTACAGGAAAACGGTGAAATTGATCGCGATGTGAGGAATAGAATGAATGCAGGATGGATGAAGTGGCGACAGGTCTCAGGGACAGTATGTGACCCCCGAATGCCCCTTAAACTTAAAGGGAAAATTTATAAATCGGTCATAAGACCGTCGTAATGTATGGATCAGAAAGTTGGGCAATGAAAAAGATGAATGAAAGAAGAGTGTATGCAAATGAGATGAGAATGTTAAGGTGGATGTGTGGTGTGACAAGATTGGATAAAATAAGAAATGATTATATAAGGGGAAGTATGAAAGTTGCGCCCATTGTAGAAAAGATGAGAGGTGCAAGATTGGGATGGTATGGACATGTAATGAGGAGGGATGAAAATCATGTGACTAAACGAGTGTTGGATATGAATGTGGATGGATATGTGACTAGAGGGAGGCCTAAAAAGAGATGGTTGGAATGTGTGAAGTATGACATGCATATAAAAGGAGTAGCGCCAGAGTTGACGAATGATAGAAGAGAATGGAAGAGGAAAACATGTTGTACCGACCCCACTTAGAGTGGGATAAGGGTAGGAGAAAGAAGATCTACCAGTTGTCCGTCACCCATAACACAAGTATTAAGTTACTTACTTTGGGGACGGACGACCGTGTGTGTAAATGTCCCATATATTTATTTATTTATTATTATTTATTAATTATCCTCGCATTTAACCCGTCATTGTTCTGCATTAACGAACCCATTGGATTGAATAAATAATTCATTCTCAATCCACTTTCACATTCAAATACAGATTTCGTATTTAATATATATCACACGCTTAGTATTAAAGTGATAATATATGATATATTATTGATATTCTATATTTATTTTTATTTATTTATTTCATCAGAATATACAAAAGTTACAGTTTACAACATGTTAGTGTAATCATAAACTCATCAGAGTTTATCCGTACGCCAGAGCCGTCGACATAATTTATATATTTTATTTATGGTACATTTATAATCCGCTATTACTAATAAAAAGAATATTGATTCCTAATTCTAAAAAGTTGTTTTGGGGCAAATTACAAGCGTAGCGTACCGCCTACAAAGTTCGTAGTTGTTAAAAGACCCATAACTTGGAAGAGCAAGAAAACATAGTTTTAGGCATTGAAATAAAGATAACAATGTACTCGTATCATTTCCCGCGGCGGGTTCCATTCCCGCCGACGGCCACCATTTTCTACAAACAATTTATTGGTTCTTCGGGCCTGGGTGTTTTTATGTTTAAGTATGTATTTAAAATATATGTATGTAGTATATTTACCAGTTGTCCGTCACCCATAACACAATTATTAAGTTACTTACTTTGGGGTTGGTGTGTAAGTGTCCCATATATTTATTTATTATTTAAGCATAATTTTGATATCGGTCAATTTTAATACATACAATGATTAAAAAATACATAAACCTATTAAAAAGAAGCTTAAGCAGAAAGCTTATTGCGTTTCAATTTTTAATCGTAATAATGTTGTAAGATTCGACCTTACTATGACAGATATTAATGTTAGATTGCGTTAGGTGTATGCCTGTATTACATGGTACTATGACAATTGTGTCGAATTAGACACAGCATAGTTGCGTTACAAACTGGATGTATGACATCTATATTGACCTATGAGTGCGGTTGTTGAAGGCCCCAATCGAAGTGTTATACGTGCTGCATGTTTAAGCTATCATGGATTTTATATAAAAGGGGTTTCTCTTGGTTTGCTTTTTAATGTTTCCATGCCTATTCATAGATAATACGTGTTAATCTATAGCCATACTCGTGGGCGCCGCTAGAATTGTTTCCAGAGACAGCTCTTTAGCATTACATAGAATTTATCTAATTGCGGATCATAGCAAAATAATTCATAATTATTTGACACTATTTAAGTTTTAAAATGCGCATAGATTCAAGCTGTCATAGATAAAAACACAACGCAACAAGGAAGGACTTAGAAGTAAATAATTAACGCAATTAGTCCAGATAATGAAAGACTAATCTATTCTCACGATAATGTCAACGCAAATTCCAGAGAAAGGTGCGTAGATAGGCGTATATCGATTGCATATTTAATCGATACAAGACTGAGACAACTCCTAAATTGTCTGCCGTAGTTATAGTCCGAGAGACAGATGGAGGATTACGGGTATATTAAATGCAACAAAATAAACTATTAATTATTAAAAATTAAATAATGCTATTTATTGCTTTACGGTGAAGGAAAACATCGTGAGGAAACCTGCATATCTCTAGAGAATTCTGGAGATATGTGTAACTTACCAATCCGCATTTGAGCAGCGTGGTAGGTCTTAGCTCCAACCCTTCTCTCCAGAAAGGGAGAGAGGAGGCCTATTCCGAGCAGTGGGATTATAACAGGCCGCTACTTTACTTTTTACGAAAAACTCAACATAAATCGTTCGGTAAATTCATTATTGAAATATTTGAAATTTTTCATATATATGTATAGCTACATAAAGTATCTTTGAACCAATATTCCAAATTAATAGATTTCTGTGGTAATGATAAAAATAAACTGAAATGTCACTTGTAGTAATGACAAAAACTGTAATGACAAAGTACATGATTACATAGTATTAGTATGACAACTACAATGGTCATAATGCAATTCAATATTATCAAATAATAAAAATAATAATAATTTGTTTTATATATAGAAATTGATTTCTAAATTTTATATATTTGTGCAGAAGCAATATATAAGGGCTGTGGGATGTATGAATTTAAAACGTCAGTTAACGCGCGTCCTAAACCTATCAAATCATTATCAAATTACTATCAAATTATAATTAATAAACTATTTATTTTATTTATTTATTTATTTATTTATAAAGATTGTACAGGGTAGCAGCACCCCGTACACAATAAATATATAGATTTATTCAAGGAGTGTACGCGTATATACTGCGTCGATATTGGATAGATAGAAATTTATTGCACACACATTACATTACATTACATTACACAAAGTACATAAACTTTTACATTTGACTTATGTAATATTTAAACTAAGGACACTATTTTGATGTAGGATTCTTTTATTCACCACTTGAGTTTTTACTTTAAGTGTAGAAGGTGCGAATGCTGCGTTGTAAAATTTAACATATTTATTTGACTTTCAACAAAAAATTAAGATTTAACATTAACAAATCTTTACAGTAACATGTTTAGATTCATAGAAAAAAGAAGATGAATTAGGATATTTGATAAAATATCTTATTATTAATAAATGACCATAACATAAGCTAATTGATATTTTACGTCCGTCTCTAAAACTAGAAATGTACGTTAGTTAATGACAAACCGGTTGTGATTTACTTTGCCGCACCAAGCCGATCGTGTAGCGTTATTGGGAACTTTTATAATATACGCCAACTACACACATCGCATCGGTTCCGTGGCGGAAATCAGTTCTTGTGTTAATTGACAAATTCAATAACTAACGCTGATAAACGCAATGTGACTTCCTGTTGATACATAATTCAAGGATTTTTTTTGCTAAAATATTGGTAAAGTTACGATGTCGGCAACAGTCTCGTACACAGAGGATTAACGTTAATTTGTGGGTGTTTTTATGTCTAAATACAAGGTAAAAATAATAATTATGTATTATATTAGATACGAAGAAAGTTGCGATAAAAACTATGAAGAACAATAACCTAATTGCTTGCAACTTATTAGACTTACCAACAGTCTGTTTAACTGTAGTTTTTCTTTTAATTTAATTTAATTTTTATTTATTTAATCTCTTTTATTTATTTAATTTCTTTCATATTTTCACCGTTTTAATTTTTATTTCTATTATAAATCTTGATTTCAATATCCTTGTCTTTAATCATATATTAGATAATAATCGGAAACTTATTTGGTATGTAATATAGTTATAATTTCACTTATTGGTATATTCTGAGCGTTCCCATCTGGACATACTTTTACTCATCATCGTCCTGCCTTTATCCCACTCTAAGTGGGATCGGCACATGTTATAAACATGTTGTCACATGATTTGGCTACGTATTACGACCGGCCGCCTGCCTGACGTAAACTTACCTTAGTCGTATTTTACGACCCCTCGGTAAGAAAGAGGGTGGTCTATTCTGCTTAACCGGATACCATACGGTGAGTCATGTTACCTTAGTCGCCTTTTACGACACCTCGGTAAGAAATGAGAGTGGTCTATTCTACTCAGCCGGATAACACACGGCGGTTCGACTTACCTTAGTCGTGTTTTACGACACCTTGGTAAGGAATGAGGGTGGTCTATTCTAATCAGCCGGATACCACACGGCATATCTGAACATACTTTTACTATAAAATTTATAAAGAAACAAAAATGCCATATGATATGATTTATAGAAGCAGGCGTTACTTTGCGGAATTCCATATTACAAGCAATACAACAGAACTAACTACTTTGCTATAATCCGCACGGGTTAAGTGAATGCATGCAAAGCCAATGTGTATGAAGCAGGCAAAATCTACGCACCTTATACATGCAGGACCAGCCACCACATGCACCCCAAGGCGCAATTCACTAGCAACAACGCACACAAAAGCAGCACACACACCCACCACCACAATCTCAGTACGATTTTTTGTCGTGGAGCCTATCCTCCTGATGATGCTTCGGTTTCGGGGCGAAACGATCGTCGAGATTGTGGTGGTGGGTGTGTGTGCTGCTTTTGTGTGCGTTGTTGCTGGTGAATTGCGCCTTGGGGTGCATGTGGTGACTGGTCCTGCATGTATAAGGTGCGTAGATTTTGCCTGCTTCATACACATTGGCTTTGCATGCATTCACTTAACCCGTGCGGATTATAGCAAAGTAGTTAGTTCTGTTGTATTGCTTGCCATATGATATAATAATTTATCAGTTACTGGAATTAAAAACGATAATGAAATTACATAAACTTTCTTCAGTGTTATTTCCTTGTTAAGATAATTCAATTCAAATTCCAAATCGTGTGATCTAAATGTCTCATTATCCGGTTCAAATTTCCAGCCCACATTTGGTATTTAGAGTGAGACCTGCAGGACGGCGACATTCTATTGTTGAAGATTGCGTTTCAGTTACGAAAGGGCTTACGTAGCTTGACAAATTTGCTAAATTATGTACCGGAATGTTGGCCAAATTGTTTATTATAAATGATTATTCAGTAATTGTATCGCGCTTTAAAGTTATAGCCCGGGTTATTGGCTGCATCGTTGTGAAATCCAAGGACTTACAGTATTGAATTACAGTACTTAGTTTAGTTCTTAATAAAATATACTAGCTTATGCCCAACGTAGGCTTTGAGCCCACCACGTAGACTTTGAGTAAAACAAGATAAATAGTATTTGTGGACGCCGTCAAATAGTGCCATTTAGCAACGCTAATAAATATCAAATTGTAACGTCATTCTCCTGCCCTTATCCCACTCTAAGTGGGGTAGGCACAACATGTTACGAACATGTTGTCACATGATTTGGCTACGTATTTTAGGACCGGCCGCCTGCCTGACGTCTATCTACCTTAGTCGTATTTTACGGTATGGCCCTCGGTAAGAAAGATGGTATTCTATTCTATGCAGCCGGATACCACACGCCACATACCTTAGTCGCCTCTTACGACACCTCGGTAAAAAAGGAGGGTGGTCTATCCATTCTGCCGGATACCACACGGCGTAAATATCAACCTGTGACATTTGGTTTAATTCTGGCTTTATATTTTAAAACAATACTTTGCATTTCCTTGGATTCTATAGTAAATTGAACGTCATTATGATGCATTTCCGTCCGCTTTTTAAGTAAATTTATATTGAATACAATATTTGAATATTATGAGATAAACTGTGTAATAAAAAACAGTGTTTAAATTCAAAAAGTGACTGTATTTATAATTTACATCTGTTAATACTATTTATATTGAGAAATTCGTAATTAAATCGATTTTGAGTAACATGAATTAGAAAAGGAACCGTTGGTTGCTAAATGCTAAGTAACGATTATTATTAAAAAAATTCGGACTGTGAATAAAATAAAACTAATTTATATTGAGTTTCTTGTGGTTTTGATTGCATTGTGTGACGAAGTTATGGACGCCAATAGGCCGCCCAGCTACGCGCTGAGATATTCGATGTGCAAATTTACGCTCTAAACTAATTGTGTGCGAAAATTTGCAATAGCCTTGTACAGTAACGACTTGTTACTATTCCACTGCTGGGAATGCTGGGCCACTTCTCTCCGTTTTTGGAGAGAAGGTTGGAGCTTAAACCCGTCACGCTGCTTGAATAAGGATTGGTACACGTATCACCATAATTATTTAGAGATATGCAGGTTTCCTCGCGACGTTCCTTCACTTAAAAACGTTTGATAAATTCCAAATATTCATTAGGCATATAAGTTCTAACAGAAAAAACTCATTGGTGCCTGCATAGGGTTTGAATCCGAAGAAGACAGTTTGACGAGAAAAAGAATCACGGAAGAAGCACACGGGCTCACCATTTGTATATCACAGCATAAAAGAAGAAAAGTAATATATAAATACGTCCGGGAATGGACGGGTATTAAGAGCGCTCCTGAACTCTTCCATCAGACCAATAATAGGAAGGTATACGCAGACTGCCAACCTTCACTACTAGGAGAGGCACGTAAAGAAGAAGATACGATGTTTCCCTCGCCGAAAAACGTATAAAGTCACGGCCTGTTACAATCCCACTTCTGGGCAAAGGCCGTTTCTGGAGAGAGGGGTTGGAGCTAAGACGTACCAGGCTGTTCCAATGCGGATTGGTAGGTTACACATATATCCCTAAAATTCTCTAGAGATATGCAGGTTTCCTCACGATGTTTTCCTTCACCGAAAAGCGTGTGATAAATTACAATTATCAATTAGACACAAAAGTTTTATTTAATTATTAGTGCCTGATCGGGGTTTGATGAGTTCAAACCTCAATGAGACAACCCCGAAAGAGTCGCACGGTCTCACCAGAAAAACGTCTGCTAAATTATCGTATTATACGTGTCATAATTTTATTATCACATACGTTTTAACCGGAAAAACTCATTGGTGCCTGCATGGGGTTTGAACCCGTGACCTTCTTGAAGGAGTCGCACGGTCTCACCGCTGGGCTGTCACAACTATACTATCAAACACATAATTTTATTTGAGTTGTCACTTTTAGCAACCTACCGCAAATTAGAAACATAATTCCTACTAAGAAGGACAAGTAAAAAATACGGCGATTCCTATGAATAAATTTAAATGCAATTTTGGTTTTTTATCTATTTGGGGTAACTCACATCCCATTTCCAGTTGAATACGAATCAAATTAATGAGTTTTTGGTACTACAAAAGTTTATTCAAATTTTATATTAGGAGAAATCGCAAGAATTTTTATGAGTGTGCTTACACAATATAATAAATAAATAAATAATTATATTATTAATATTATAAATGGTCAAAATATCTTCTTGTCTTCTTCTTCTTGTTCAACCGATCGACGTCCACTGCTGGACATAGGTCTCCTTAAGGGATCTCCACACCACACGGTCCTGTGCCGCTTGGATCCAGCGGCTCCCCGCGCGGTCAAAATATAGCGGGTTTAAATATATGGAATAATTGCAAAAAAGAAGCTCTTCTAAGCAGTTATAGGGATATAAGACATCATCAAGGGCTACTATCGGCGGTAAAATGCAGAAAAGCGTAAACTCACTAACAGACAGATAGATAGACTTTCGCATGTATAATATAAGTATGGATTTTGTATCGTTTTTATTGAGCTCTTTAGTGTGCATAGCATATTAAATGGTGATTTAAAATGGCGAATGACCGAACATTAACGCGGCGGATATAAAAGCTGACCTCACAGCATCGATATTTAGGGATAGTTCATGGAATAACTACGATTGGCCGCGTACGGTGCAAGTTATAAACGGATGTTGTAAACACACAAGTATAATAACACTAGCTTCTGCCTGCGAATTTGTCGACGCGAATTTTCAGTTGCCAATATGAAAATAAGCTATTGCTTTTTTCTCTAAAGCTACGTTTTGTACATAGAGTCAAGATATTACTAATTTAACGAGACATATTATTATCGTTACGATTTTTTTATTCTATTTGGCAATACACATACGCACTACGACAATCTCAAAGATCGTTTTGTCCAGTAGTTGAAATATATCATGCTCTACGATATCGATATAGAAAAGCATCGCAAAAAAATCACAAAGTCGATTTTTTCGCGATGTAGTGCGGTGGTGTTAGTAGTGACTTATGGTACACGAGGTTATTTATCCTGCATGTATAAGTTATACGAACGGATTACGCTTCCCACACTTAGCATTAAATTACATTCTTAACAAGCTCGGATTATAGCAAAAAAAAATTGTCACTCCTTTTGTACTATGGAATACCGCAAAGTAACGCCTATTTATTTAGATTATTTTCAGTTATATTGCAGTATAAGTGCAGTTAAATTTGGACCACAGCCTGAAATATGCGGCGGGGCAGGTTGCCATACTGGAAACCGGAATGGTATTTTTTATTTCACATTTCATGGCCAACAGTCATCATTCCGGTATTAGGCGCACAACGGATTCGGTATGCAAAAATCCTGTTATAAATATCGACTTCCACACGAAATATCCGTATTTATTGTACGTAAAAGCAGTAAATAACGCATTCTTACGCGTAAAGTACATTTTTACATTCTCCAAACATCCGGTAAAAAGTGGGATGACATCTGGAAACCTCAGAATACCATTTTTAAGAATTTATACGTAATTTTAAATAACGTGATATTTATCTCAAAATATAATAATTATCATGATCATCATTCTTCTGCCCTTATCCTGTAAGTGGGGTCGGCACAATATATTTTAAACAAATTGTTACATGATTTGGCTATTTTTTTACGACCGGCCGGCTGCCTGACGTCAACTTATCTTAGTCGCATTTTACGACACGTCGGTAAGAAATGAGGGCGGTCTATTCTCTCTCTCCGGATACCACACCGCGCCTATAAATATATGAGATGGAAAAAGTGAACGCCTCTTACTATCTTATTGCACAAAAGCCTCCTCTCGTCTGGGTTAAGATTAGGGCATAGACCCACCATATTTGTTTTATGCGTGTAGCACTTATCTTAGGAGATATGGCCTGGTGTTAATAACCCAAGGAAAAAATCAGAAGAATCGTATAGTATTTTTTTAGAAAAAGTAAAAATTTAACGGTTTAAGCAATCACCCTAAAACCGATTCCTCAAAATAGAAATAATATTCACTTTTGTAAATGGAGAGGAATCAAATTAAGTTAAGGATAATATAATAATGCCAGTGGTTTATCATTTTTATGATCGAGGCTATAACCATATATCTTTATTGTCATAATTTTACAGTATTGACCCGTGCAATGCTTTATTGTTGGTTAAGATCGCTGCAGGCTTTAACCACCCTAGAATATCAAAGATAATTTGGAATTAGGTTTTTATTATAGATCTCGGGACCTCCAATACGGGTCAATACGGTGGCACGTATCACTGAGCCAGCGAGATCTTCAAGACGTTTTAATCTACATTCTACTGAACTAGTGAATTTTTAGTTCCGGAATAAGTAATTTACGTGTTAATCCAAGTTGTAAACTAAGACTCTTTGCATAGTTGAATAATTTTTTTCAAAGGATTAGTAAAATACATACATGGAATATGCAAAACTAGATACGACTAGAGCACTAAAAAGTAATCTTAAAACGAAGACTTTTGCGAGAGACTAAGTATGCGTTGTGATATTTCCATTTTTGAATTCGAATATTCGTGTCTTAGTCATATCAAGAGTTCTAAATTTAGACTGAGATTGGTATTTGCATATAAACCGTCTGTAATTCGCCACGAAATATTCGCTTTATATTCACATATTAGCAATAATATTGATGGTACTGAGATATAAATTTTATTGAGCTCATCCGACGTTAAGTCCCATTTTTACATATTTATGAATTTGCTACGCGATATTTTATTAAAGTGAAACGACTTTGGGCGCCATAGAAGAAAAGTATCGTAATGTGGCATTACGGAAATTAATAAACGAGTATAAGAAAGTTAGATAACAATAGGTTACTTCCCGCACTGGTCAAGAGAGTTTCTTCATAGAGAGACGAAAATGAAACGTGCATCCACCACACTGTTCAAATGCGGATTGGCAAATTACAAATATCCCAGAAATTTTCGCGGCATATGCCGTTTTTATTTTTATTTTTTTCTGCAAAACGCATGAAAAATTAAGCTAAGAAATTCTTGACCCAGACTCCCAAGTTCATGGATGAGTGAAACAAAAAACAGTATACAAGCGATGTGTTTACCTATCGACTTATCACTAGACAGATTTCTAAAGCGCAGAATCTTGACCTGCGATACTTTAGCACGGAATGCATTCGAGATGCTATTAGCGTAATATGGGCTCCACAGTGTTTGTGAGAGATTTGTCTATTGGAAAGAGGCAATTGGCGTGACTGATACCGGCAGCATCATTTCATCTCGAACGCGTAGTCTGGACCTCCCATTAGATAGATAGACGATCACAAAAAGGTCACGAGGAACCGCTGGATCCCGGCGGAGCAAGATCGTGTGGCTTGGAAGTCCTTAGAAGAGACCTATGTCCAACCATGGATGCTTATTCGTTGACGAGAAAGAGAGAGAGAAATTAAGCTCTTTTTATATTTAAAAAAAACCTGTTACTGCTTCGAATAGGCCTCCTTTATCCGTTTTAGGAGAGAAGGGTGGGAGCTAAGACCTACTACGCAGCTCTAATGCGGATTGCTAGGTTACACATATCCCCAGAATTTTCTTGACATTCAGGTTTCCTCATATTATTTTCCTCCACCGAAAAGCGTGCGATAAGTTGCAAGTAAAAAATAGACACAAGTTTTAACAGAAAACTGGTTGGTGTCTGCTCGGGATTTGAACTTGTCGTATGAAAGGCCCTCAAAAGATTCGTATGGTCTCACTGGCCTATCGCAGCTTGTTTTTTATATAAGTGATAGTTATTTTTTAGTAGACATGCCGTGTGGCATCCGGCTGCATAGAATAGACCACCCTTATTTCTTATCGAGGTGTCGTAAAAGGCAACTATGGTAAGTTGTCGTCAGACAGGCGGCCGGTCGTAAAATACGTAGCCAAATCATATGACAATATGTTTGTAACATGTTGTGATGAGTCCACTTATAGGGATACGGGCATTTTTTAGTAGACATTGCAATAAAAGCTTGGTTTTGGTTTTTTAGCCCGAGGTTTGAACATGTGAACCCAACCTTGTCTTTTTATATAAGCGATGGTTATTTTTTAGTACATATTGCAATAAAAGCTTGATTTCGGCTTGGTAACTAAAAAGAAATATTACCTGTGACGTGAGGTCCATAATACAGTCGCATAGCGCTTCCGGCAGGGGGGTGAACTGCCCCTGGTACGCAGGCGTCACAATGCAGTCTTCTATGTCACCTGTTGACAAAACAGAATTGATTTTTACTATATTTAACAAAAGTAATAATAAATTTATTTTGCTATAATCCGCGATAAAGTAAATAGAAAATATATATAGTGCTACATGTATAGTGGACTATCCATTTTTTCATACCCGATACATGCACGATTCATAAAAACACATGCACAAACCTCCACCACCGCCACCACAGTACACAAGATCTACACAGTTTACTATCACAAACTCAACAATCGTTTCGCCCCGCATCGAAGCATCATCAGGAGATAGATTCCACGACAAAATCGCAAAGCTTTTACGATTGCGATTTGTTTGATTGTGTTTGATTTTTCTTGCTTTTTTTATTTACTTTCGGCACGAGATTCAAAAATTTATAACAAGCATTCAAAGTACATTTTTCCCATCAGATGAGTTCGTATTCACAAAAAAATATACTACGTACTAAAATCAAACACCATTTTTGTTATTATAGAAAAAAAAAATATATTCACTATACTACAAAATACTCTAATATAGTAGTATTCTGTGTTAATGTTAAGGTTATTGTTAATACCGGGAATAGCGGAATATCCTGATACCGGGAATACGCAGAGTTGAACCATAAAATCAGTTAGTGTCGGTGAACTATTCAATAGTTCGTGCATAAGAGTAGGTAAGAGTTTTGATTAGTTTGAAATGCTTCAGTATTTAAGTTAGGTTTAATCCAAAGTGCTTTAACGGCTTAACTTCGGTATTATGAGCTCAGTTCAAGTAGATAGAATGTATTGTGAAGTTTCGAGACGAAATTATTATTATTGAATTTGAGTTTTATTAGATCCCCGGTGTGATATCCGGCTGAGTAGGATAGAACACCCTCATTTCTTACCAAGGTGTCGTAAAAGGCGACTAAGGTAAGTTTGCCCTACGTATGGCATCCGGCTGAGTAGAATACCACCCTCTTCCTTACCGAGATGTCGTAAAAGGCGACCACCTATCGTTTACGATAGGTAATTATAATAGCTACACAAATCTACGTAAAAATGACTGCCTTTAATGTGACAACCTCTACTATTTATATGGAATAAATTATTTACTTTAGAATATTTTGTTTGCAACAAATGACCATTTGAGTATTTCCGATCCCACCATACGTATCAGTGTTTAAAAACAAGCCAGTTTAAATAGCCACTTTCATTAAGCTATCCATGTTAAAGCACCACCGAAACTCATATCCTGCGGCCGTAGAAACGGGGAATTAGTGCTGTATCCATAAATTGCGAACACAATGCAGTCGATGCGCTTCGGTCTGTTTTGGCATCACGCCAAACGGCGGTGGCCTAAAGGCATACTACTAGCGGATTTTGTCATTTTAATAATAAACTTCTATTCTTCTTTCTATTTTATTCTATTTCAAATTTTGTCAACCAAAACTAACTACTTTGTAGTTAGTTTTCCAGGTGGTAGCGACTTGCCTAAACCCATGGTCTGCCACCCTGACGGGGACCTTTGGCCGTTCCGAACGGGGTATTTCGGACGCCTGGCTTACAGGTCCCCGAGGCGGTCGGTGCATCTGGTGCTGTCGATGCACCGGTTAGTGGAGGGGGACTTCTCTTTCGACGGGTCCCTACCCAGAGGAGGTGTTCTCTGGGATCAGAGCTGTCGGTGGGGATGCGGGCAATGTGTATAACGATACTCTGTCCTTGCCATCGGCAGCGTGGTAGAGTACACAGGTCGTTTCAAGCGGGTTTTACCCATAAAGGGTTTTTAACTGTATTAAAAAAGGCCTAAAAAGAGAAGGTTGGATTGTGTGAAGTGTGACATGCATATAAAAGGAGTAGCGCCAGAGTTGACGAACGATAAGAGAGAATGGAAAAGAAAAACATGTTGTGCCGACTCCACTTAAAGTGGGATAAGGGTAGAAGAAAGAAGGACGAAGAAGAATGACATTTAGTCATGGAAATAAAGGGTGGGCCGAGATTGTAGTGCAAAAAGGTTAGTTGGTAGAGAATGGCGGGAACTCACGGCAGTGTTTCCACCGCGATAAGGCCGTAAGGCGATAAGGGCTCATGAATAAGGGCCTCGAATGAGCTTAAAACTAGTCATGCTCACACGATATAATAAGATATATACTGACCGTATAGCCGCTTTCTATTCATATATCCCACTGCTGGGCATAAACCCACTTCTCCTTATTGGTGAGAAGGGTTAGAGCATAGCCCACCCCGCTTCTCCAATGCGGATTGGTAGGCTAAACATATCCCCAGAATTCTTTAGAGGTTCCCTCTACCAAAAACATTGTTATAAATTGCAAATATTAAAAATCAATGGGGCCTGCCCGAGTTATTAACCCATGACCGTCCGATACAGTATAATATACCAAAAATAATTCTTGTTCACGTACGATAAACTGCATGAAACATCTTTTATTCGATAAAATCAGTTGGCAATAAACGTGGGTTTAAAGGCACCGCATGCAGATATATTCATTTATGGATAAGGAATGTGTGGGATTACGAAGGCTGTGGTATGTAAGCGGTATTAATAATCTGAACCTGCCCTTGCAAATATTTCGCATGCTCACAGAATTTTATATGGTAATTATACCGCACGGTCCTGAACTCTAGGTTTTTTATTATTTAATGTTATACGTCCGTAGCAATCGATTATTTTTTGGTTTACTTCATACATATTTTTTCGAAAATAATGATTTCTATGCAATTCTATGATCAAGTAATTTAAAGTCATTTTGTTTTAAATAAATAAATATATGGGACACTTACACACTCGGTCGTCCCCAAAGTAAGTAACTTAATACTTGTGTTATGGTCGACGGAAAACTGGTATACTACATATTTAATTTCAAATACATACTTAAATACAACTATACACCAAGGCACGAAGAACCAACAAATTGTTCATAGAAAATGTTGGAATCGAACGCGCGACCCACGGAGCTGAATGCAGGGTCACTACCCACTACGCCAATGAGCCAGTCAAAAATTATAATAAAAAATTTATAATAAATATAATAAAAAGAGATTTCAGTTCTAGTAAAATTTAAAAATACTACACTGAAAAGTATTCGCTTTCAGATATAGTAGTGCTTTAAAATCTTAGAAAAAAAACAATAATAATTATGTTATTGATTGTATTTCTATGTAAAGGTTTTTTTAAAGTTTCGCTAAAGATAGCTTGTCTTTGTAGCGGATTTTTTATTCGGATTGTAAAGAAGATATATAAGGCTATGTAGTACAAGTTCATCGGACTTGTATTTAAAATGACTTGTCACAGTCATACAAGACCTCCATTACACGTCGCCTTAAGCCGCGATCCGGTCTTACCGGAGGCACCATTAGAACGTCGTTCCCCGACGCTAGTGGAGCTCCTGCGCTCTACTCTCCGCATTTAACAACCTCAACGATGCTTCTGCGCTCGCCCGTGCCATCCGGTGACGCTGTAAAAGCCGTATGAATACATAAGATGTTACAATTGTTTTGAACATTATTATTTCGTTTTAATTTTTTTTATTCTCCTGCCCTTACGCTACTCTAACGTAACACTGAGAAGTCAAAAATAGGTTGAAAAGAATATCAACTAAAACTATGACATCGTCCTAATCTGAACTATTACGGAGTAAATAATTATTTTGCCAATACTAAAAAGGTTCTTTTTGCAATGTAAAGATTCTCCTGCCCTTATCCCACTATAAGTGGGGTCGGCGCAACATGTTACAAACATGATGTCATATGATTTCGCTACGTATTTTACGACCGGCCGCCTGCCTGACGTCAACTTACCTTAGTCGCCTTTTACGACACCTCGGTAAGAAATGAGGGTGGTCTATTCTATGCAGTCGGATACCACACGGCACATATCTTAGTCGCTTTTTACGACACCTCGGTAAGAAAGGAGGGTGGTCTATTCTATGCAGCCGGATACCACACGGCACTTTTTGCAATGTTTAGTAAAATATATTTAATTTCGTGTCTAAGAGTTAATGTAGAAGTAATATAAGCTTATCGGATTACATGAAGTCGCCCCAGGCCTTTTGCTGATTGCGAACAAGTTGATTTTCGTTGTACCAACAAAGCTTATAGAGCTTACAATTGAGAAACTTTGACGGGTTCAAAACTAGTTAGGCTAATATAATAATTTTTACGACATAGCCGCTTATATTCTCATCACGAATAATTAATAATACGGGGTTTTTAAATATAGAACTTGTAATAAGAAATGTTGAAAGCTAGAGAATAATTTAATAGGTTTCTTTTTTTTAGGTTATGAACCAATCTGTAAGGTTGTGACGTAATATTTAACACGATAATCAATTATAGTTGCCTAGCTTTGCCTGTGGCCTCTCCCGCGTGCCAATTAGTATAGTGTATTTGGTAGAAATTTTGAACACAAAAGTAGTTATTGTGAGCTAACCATAAGACCGCCGACCACCGAAAATATAGGCGTCCAAAAAACGTCCTATATGACCCTGACGATCAAATAACGATCGCAAACACAGAAACAAGTAATACACACACAGTGTCTTCGCCGGCGAAGACGAGGTCCCAGTTTTCTGACGTCGGTCGGTCGTGGCTTCTCGCCACCCTTCCGACGCCGCCATGACTAATCTAAGTCATACCATCAACCCTCCACTATACGTCGCCCTAAGCCGTGGTCCTGCCACACAGGAGGCACCCTTAGGAAGTCGATCCCCGACTTAAGTAGAGCTTCTGCGCTCTACTCTCTGCATTTTGCAACCTCGACGATGCTTCTGCGCTCGCCCGTCCCGCCCGGTGACGCTGTAAAAGCCGTTAGGGTTAGCCCTAACAGCATACAGTCAATTCGGAAAAAAAATAACCATAAGACATAGAGACATACTGTCACGGATTGTTGTAGTGTTTTTGTAGATTTACAATTCTCTAGTATGTTACTTTAGTATATCTCTGTTGATTTACACAGCGCACGCGACTAAAGCTCCCAGCGGGTAAATTTTTTAAAACTGCGCGACCTCTTAAGCACAGTTTACATAAAACCGTACTCCGAAAGAATTGAATTTTAGTAAAAATCGCACAAAAATCTGTTCAGTGGATTTTGAGAAAATCGATCACATGCAGAGAGACCGCTTTTGGGGAATCTGTTTTATAATTAGTATAAATATAAATTTCCTTCCTCTCTTTCTTACTTTTGTGTTTGTTCGGTAATTTATTAATATACCCAGGTCTTTTTAAATTTAATTCGAACATAGTGACACGCAAAAAATCAACGAGCAAACGTAAAATATCAGCCCGCTAGTGGGCAGAGATTTACCTATGAAAATGATAAATAAAGTAGAGAAATTGGGACTCAACTAACTCTTTTTTACTGATAATCCTCATCCTCCTGCCCTTATCTCATTCTAAGTGGGGTCGGCACAACATGTTGTTAACATGTTGTCACATTATTCGGCTACGTATTTTACGACCGGCCGCCTATCTGACGTCAATTTACCTTAGTCGTATTTTACGACACCTCGGTAAGAAAGAGGGTGGTCTATTTTACTCAACCGTATACCACACGGTGGGTCAACTTACCTTAGTCGCCTTTTACGACACCTCGGTAAGAAATGAGGGTGGTCTATTCTACTCAGGCGGATACCATACGGCATAACTTTTTCTTACACATAAACTAGAAAATTTAGATGTAACTTAGTTTTCTAAGTATATATATCTGACACGTAAATTATACGATCAATTTTAAATATGAATGCGGCATATCTTTATATAAACCACAGCGAAACTTGTTGTAATATGTTCTAGTCTAATTAAGCAATATATAATAAAGTATGATAAGTATAATAGACAGCGATCTATTACAAATACACTAAGTAATAAACTGATGCCGAGTGGAACAATTTACACAGTAATATTAAACTAGTTATCGATTAAGTCAATAAAATTTCGCAATCCATACTAGACCTGTCTAAAGAAAGGTTTAAATTAAGTGTAAGAAATATGCTTATGTTAAATAAAGATACCGGCTATACTCACGTCTAATTTTATCGGATTAGCCCGACTAGTTTTGAACCCGTCCGGGGTACTTATTCATGAGCTCTTTACACGACGTTATCGCGGCGGGAACTCAGCGGGAGCTCATGAATAAGTGCCCCGGACGGGTTCGAAACTAGTCGGGCTGATCCGATAAAATTAGACGTGAGTATAGCCGGTATCTTTATTAACTATGAATACTACTCACGATAGTTTAAATATGCTTATGATTATGCTTTAAAGGATTGATCGCAGAGATTCTTCTGGTTCTTCTCGGTAAGAGTAACATTCCGAACCAGTTGTTGCTTCATCAATATTGATCCTTGACGAATTTATTTTTATTTTATTAGACACACAAAACTGTTCACAACACGATAAACTAAAATGTATGCATATTTTTCAAATTTATAATGAAGTTGTTTACCAAAACTTGTATGTTCGTGTAAGAGAGAAATAAAAACTTGTTACAATGAAAAACGAATTCTAAATTAATGCTAAGTGATATAATATAGTAATCTAAATAAATAATTAAGTAAAACAATTATAATTGTAAACTATTAAACAACACTACGAGAAGCAATACGACATTTTACAATCGTTTTAAATGATAACTCACGAGAGTCGAAATTGCTAGGTCAAAAAATTGAACGAGAAATCATTATAGACTCTACACATTCTTACAAGGGGATTATAGAAAGATGTGTTGTTTCCATAGACATTCAAAGCAAACAGCGCTGAATCTACAACGATATCGGATATTAACACTTATAGCAGCTAGCAATTAAAAGTAACTAGCAACTAGCAATTAAAACTAGTAACTAGCAATTAAAAGTACTTGGAAGAGCTTATTTGAATAATGATTATTTTGATTTGATTTGATCAATGTGCTCCTCCTTTTACCCAGAATAACCGTAAATGCAAGAAAATTATATCAAACGAATATTTCTTTTTGTTATACTTAGGATTTTTATACCACATATTATCCGTAAAAAAATATTTTCCGCCACTTTTCCTTTATCTTCATTTATCATGCCGAATTCCACGTTTCCTTGCGGGAAGTTTGAGGTATATATGTGGTATAAGTTTGAAAGAGGTACAAAGAGATTAGGGGCAAAGTGACTGAATTAAAAAAAAATGTTTTATGGCAAATTGCAATAAAGCGTAGCGCCTACAAAATTTCTGACTGTTAAAGAAACTCATAACTCAAACAAAAGAAGAGCAAGAAAACACTACTTTCTTAAAGCTCGTAGCTTGATATCATACATTGTATTGAAATAAGGATTACATTATATCTAAGTGAAATAAGGCTATTAGGTCACTTTAATATTAAGCGTGCGATGTATAGATACTTAAACCTGAATGCGTGTCAATTGAACAGATCGCCACGTGGGAGATCAGCATGCATCGTAAATACCACCGTAACGACGTTGCGAAAAAAGGATAAAATAAATGAACTACCTTGCTATAATCCGCACGGGTTAAGCGAATGCATGCAAAGCCAATGTGTATGAAGCAGGCAAAATTTACGGCTCCACGACAAAATCGCCATGCCATTGCGATTTTGACGTGGAGCCTATCCTCCTGAGGGTGCTTCGGTTTCGGAGCGAAACGATCGTCGAGATTGTGGTGGTGGTTGTGTGTTCTGCTTGTGTGCGTTGCTGCTGGTGGAGGCGCCTTGGGGTGCATGTGGTGGCTTGCCCTGCATGTGTAAGGTGCGTAAATTTTTGCATGCTTTATACACATTGGCTTTGCATGCATTCACTTAACCCGTGCGGATTATAGCAAGGTAGTTCTGTTATAGTGCATGTAATATGGAATTCCGCAAAGTAACGCCTGCTTCTATAAATCGGATAAAATAAACTTATGCGTACACTTTTTTATGTCGCCGTTGTAATGTTGACTCACAAACGCCCTTGGCTGAACAGAATTGCATTTCGCTGTGCATTTGCTAACAGTACGTGAAGATTATGTGAATCCTCTTTGTTTTTGCCGACATGTGAAAATATTTCGCATTTAAATCACGAATGAATACATACCAATTTTCTAAATGTAAACGTGTTTTTCGGTTTGTGTTACATTTACGACTTATTAGTGTTGCAGACCGATGTGATGTTTAATAAGGCTTTGATAACTATCTCAATGATAAAGTCCGTGTAAATAAATTCACGGTTAGTAAGTAGGGTTTTATATTTAAAAAAATCCGCGATTTCTATGTACTGTATAGAAAATATATATAGTGCTATATGTATAGTGGACTGTCCCTTTTTTCATACTCGATACATGCAGGATTCGTAAAAACACAAGTACGAACCTCCACCACACACAAGCACTACACACGTTCACTATCACAAACTCAACAATCGTTCGTTAATCGGGCTGTTTGATTGTAAAATTGAATTAAAATGTGTAGTTTCTATCTTGCATATATTATCTTAAAAAACAAAAATAATATAGAGGGATGATTATTAGATTAGATTGGATTTTTAAATCAAGTTTAGCAAATCATAAGAATATAATTATAAAAATGGATTATTTATTAATAACTCTAACGTTTAGATGCCAGTGGAAAATAGATATAATCGATTGTACGAAGGGTTTGATATATGATATTATATAAAGAATCATGACCAATGGCTAAACATAATCTCCATAGCACAAAGAGAGAATAAATGTCTAAATAATTGTAAAATCCATCGATTATGTTATATTAATCATTGATTTCTTGATCGAGAAGTCGCAAATATCAGCTGATTTCTAATAAATCGAATCGTAATACGCTATTAAAGCTATTTCTCGACTCCAGCGAAGTTCTTAACGGATAATTTTACAGAGTTAACAGAATTAATGACACGCCCACAGATATTAATTAATATAAACGGATTTAATAATACTAATTGTACTATAAATCAGTAGTTACTTTACACGATAAAGTTTACCGTTAAACGCGTTGCAGATTTAGCATATAATTGCAATAAGGGATTATAAGGCAACGCTTCTAAGGCATGTTTTGAATCGCTCTTATATCTAATCTTTTATTTATTTCAAAGTTTAATATCTACAGATCCTATAACGGTTAATTGTTTATAGGAACACTCTAGCAACTTTATAACTAATTAAAAATACAAAAATATTGAATACCTAATAATTAATAAACGAATTTAGAATTAGATAAACTAATTTTGCATATCCTAATATAATATACGATAATATCAGTAATAAATAATATAGTTAACTTTGCAACAGAGTCAACTTGATTGTAATGCAAAGATAACTTTATGGTTCTTTTTTAGTCGGTGAATATTGAATAACTAAAGCCGTGTGGTATCCGGTCGTAAGAGGCGACTACGGTAAGTGCCGTGTGGTATCCGGCTGCATAGAATAGACCACCCTCATTTCTTATCGAGGTGACGTAAAAGGCGACTAAGGTAAGTTGACGTCAGGCAGGCGGCCGGTCGTAAAATACATAGCCAAATCATATGACAGCATGTTTGCAACATGTTGTGCCGACCCTACTAAGAGTGGGATAAGGGCAGGAGAATGATGAATATTGAATAACTAGGTTCTAATTTTTTTGTTGGTGTATTTTATCTTACACTCTTTTAAAACATTGCATAATCGCAAAATTCCATAAAACTGAAGAACCAGTGAGGTTTAATTTACTGTTGGGTTAAATTTTATTAACAGAATAGCAACAACTCTCGTAATTTGAAAATGGTAATTTATAATTTGGTTACACAAACAAAAATTAAAACAAGGTAAGATATTTGTAAAAATCTATTTTCTTCGACGTCTTCAGGATAACTGGCATGCACGCGATAGTTTAAGGAAACGTGTAATTTACGACTTTCAGCGACGAGCTTCGCAAACTCAACATTCTTGTTGGCGACGAGTTAATGTTTTAAGGAGCTTTTACAATATAAAAATATTTATTTATTTATTTTAATACTTAAATTGCATAGTAGATTTAAAATTAAGCAAAAGTACAGTATACATAGATCACCGACCGAATAAATTTAAATTCAAAATATTCTTTATTCATGTAAACTTGTAAACAAGTGCTTTTGACTCGTCAATGCTACTGCTGGTTCGGAAAGCTGTTCCTACCAAGAAGAGTCAACGGGAAACTCTTTTTTCTTTTTACTTTTGAAAATATGTTAACCTATAAATAATATGCAGAATTTTTAAAACGTATTTTAATCTTTATACCAGCTAAACACCAAAATAACAGAGTTATATTTTAAAATGACTTGTTCTATTTGATTGATTATGATACAAGTAATAAATAACAAATACTATTTAGTTTTCTTTAACAAGTTTTACAATATTAATATCTCTCGATGATACTTCGGAAACGAGGCAAGATGATATTTGAGATTGTGGTATCGAATGTGTGCGTAGTAAATGGTGGTGGTAGTGATTTTTAGTGCATGCGGTATATAGTATACACTTTATTTTTCTTTTCTAATATTGTCACTTAATTTTATATTAAGGATTTTTAGCTAAGCAACTTTTATCCTTTATTTTATTCGAAAATGTAGAAGTTATGTCTATCTTAAACTACTTAGACGCCTCAAGAATGCTGGCAGCGTTACCGCGTTGAATCGCTCTAAATTCTTATGTCTTATAAATCAAGTATTTAAAATAATAAACAATTAATGCGAGTAATAATATCTTTAAATCGTCTTATCTAACTTTTGTAAAATCTAAACGGGTCCTAACCAGTACAAGCAACAACTTTGCGTGATACGTCGTAGTACTAAGACTAGCCGTCGAAAATAAAATTATGACCCGTCATAGTAGTTATGAAATCTTTCTTCGCTAATAGATTCTAAAGTAAACAAGACTGAAATGATAATTAAATGTACTTTAATATTGTTTACTTCATCACATAAACTTAAATTACTTATAACAGAAGCTTTTAGAACCTATTAGCGTCGCGCCGTCTGGAATTTTAATATGCAATTTATTGTATTCAATTTTCTTACAAGCTATCTAGACATGGATTTTATATCTTAGTTCATATTTTAGCCTCAACTCTATAGAACAGCTTTAGACAAATCTTTATTGGGGTGTTTCGTATAAGCGTAAAAATATCTTTCGACTGGCCCGTTGGCGCGGTGGGTAGTGACCCTGCTTTCAGCTCCGCGGGTCGCGGGTTTGATTCCCGCCGAGGACCAACATTTTCTATAAACCTTCGCCTTTAGCCTTCAGCCTTCAGCTCCGCGGGTTTCGGGTTCGAGTGCCGTCGAGGACCAACATTTTCTATAAACAAATGGTTCTTCGAGCCTGGGTGTGTATTTGTATTTAAGTATGTATTTAAACTTATATATGTAGTATATCTACCAGTTGTCCGTCACCCATAACACAAGTATTAAGTTACTTACTTTGGGGACGGACGACCGTGTGTGTAAATGTCCCATATATTTATATATTTATTTATTTATCTTTAAAAAACATCGATATCCATCATTGCACCTCCATTTGTTGTAAAGAGGGAGGGAGGAGGATAGAGAGAGAGAGAGTGAGTGAAAGAGATAAAGAGACACTATCTTTTACGTCCATCCATCTGGTTTATCTGTGTATAGCGTCGATTATCTCCGATTGAAAAAAATGTAAGTACTTTTTTCATATATGTCAGACACCTTTATAAATCTTTAATCCATACATTACTAGATTGATTAGAAATAATTGACGTTATGAATTTGGACTTTTTAATACTGATATCTGAGTTTTATGACTTAGTCTCGTTATAACGTGTCCAGGCATGTGTTGGGAAACAACAGTTGATCATCATCATCCTGCCCTTATCCCACTATAAGTGGGGTCGCCACAATATGTTACAAACATGTTGTCACATGATTTGGCTATGTATTCTACGACCGGCCTGACGTCAACTTCCCTTAGTCGCCTTTTACGACACCTTTGTAAGAAATTAGGGTGATCTATTCTACTCAGCCGGATACCACACGGCATATTTCTATAACTGTTTAACCTACTGAAAAGCAAGGACACAGAATTTCGATGGGTATATTGTGGCATAAAGGCCACAAATCCGGTAACTTGAAATCATATCTAATTGAAAGAGACTTCGACATTATTTAAAACGTTAATAACCAATAGTTAATGACATTATAACGTTAATAATCAATAGTTAATGTTATGTTTATTCTGCAAATAAACGTTTAACGTAATTCGCGACCTCAAGCTTCGCCTACCTGCCCGTAATTAGATGTACAAAATACCGCTCATGGTTGACTTACAAATTCTAATTGGTAGTTTGAGATTATGGCGCCTGATAATATGTGCTAATGATCCACCAGACAGCCTAATGATATATGAGGTGAAGCACCCACTAAGACCCAGGCGCCTGAGCGTCAAATTGTTGAATTATTATAATTTACTAGCTGTGCCAAAACCGGCTTCGCCTGCGTGGAATTCAGTGATTTACAAAACTTTTCTCGAATTTTCGAAATTTTTAGTATAAAAGTAGTTATTGTTAATTAACGGTGTCAGATAGAGACATGCTATCGCGGACTTTTTTGTAGTATTTTTATAGATCTACAATTTTGTAATGCATTACTTTAGCGTGTCTCTACTGGTTTACGTAGCGCACGCGAATAAAGCTCCCAGCAAGCTAGTGCGCGATTTCTTAAACACAATTCACATAATACCGATATGTACTATCATAACCATCCGGAAGTACTGCATGATCTTTTGGTGAAAACCGTACGAAAATCAGTTCAGTAGATTTTGAGAAAATCAATTACATACAGACAGACAGCTTTTTGGACTTTGTATTATAACAAGTATATAGATTTGTTTGTGAAGTTTTAATGCTTCTATGTAATGCTAAAGTGTGACGTCACTCATTTTCATAGAAGAAGAGGTCCCAGTTTTCTTAGTTTGGTCAATTTGACCTCCTTGAAAGAGTCACGCGGTTTCACCGCTGGGGAATTACTACTTGTATAACCTTTGATTATGCCAAATTTTATAAAAATTAGTCTAGTGGAATAACCTTGAAAGCGTAAGAGACTGATTATCGAATTTATAATACTAAGCAGCAGCGTAAGCAGGCAAAATTCACGTGCCTTACATATGCAGGACAAGTCGCCACACGTATATCAAGGCGCCTCCAGGCAGATTATAGCAAAGTAGTTATGTTATAGTTTCTGTAATCTGGAATTCCGCAAAGTAACGCCGGCTTCTATAAATCATTTTGATCTGTATAGTTTATATGGATTATGGAAAACAAACGAAAGCTACCATTTTTTTTGTATAGTGGTTACAAATAAAACTTTTCATCTAAAATAGAAGAACATTTTAGTAGATCCTTGAGACAGCGAGCTATTTCGAAGTACACTTTTAGGTGTCTGCGTGAAAACTTGTGGAAAGCGGAAAATAAGCACTTGGCGGCATCTTATGACACACGGTTTTTTTTCCTTGTAAAGTGATACTTTGATGACTCTACTAGTTCAGTAGTGTGAGTTGATATTAATAGAATAGGTTTGAAATTCTCGTATATGTACCTAGCTGACTCAGCGAACACAATTCACATAAACTTTACCTAAACTATCCGGAAATATGACATTATCTTTTGGTGAAAACCGTACAAAAATCTGATTAGTAGATGTTGAGAAAATCGATTACATACAGACAGACAGCTTTTTGAGACTTTGTTTTATAATAAGTATAGATTATTTTTATGATTTATATGATTTTGGCAGTACGATTTTGTCGTGGAGCCTTCTGATTTTTCGGTTTTGGAGCGAATCGATCATAGAGATTTTGTTGGTGGTTGTGTGTCTTGCTTGTGTGCATTGTTGCTGGTGCAGGCGTCATGGGATACGTGTGGTGACTTGCCCTGCTTGTGTAAAGTATGTGAACACTTAGCATTACATACATTCTCTTACCAAACGTGGATTATAGCAAAGTAGTTCTGTTATAGTTTCTGAAAATTGTTTCTTTTATTCTTTTTCCAAAAAAAATATTATTTACATACCTTTTAAATATTCCTTGGACTTTTTCAAATATATTTAAATTTGGATTAGCCAAATCGACCTAACCCTTCTGTAATTTTAGCGCAACTAACAAAAGTAAATTCATTTTAACACATATACTAGTAAATGTAGCTGAGTGTTTTAAAAATGCTTCTTTTCCCTCGCTGAAACACACTTGAATTTATTGTAAATATCAATTAAGCACAATGTATTTATTAAATGTCATACATCCTCGGGGTTAAACAGCTCAGCCATCACAGCCTGCCTTCTCTGGTCACTTTAGTTTAAACTTGTTTATATTCTAGCTTAAGGTCAATATTCACGTAAATGTAGAGCAGATTTATCACGAATTATAACAAAATAATTTTAACATACTAAATACGGAGGCAATCTTTCAGGCATCATCGGTCATCATGAATATTGTTCATTTAACATCAAGATTGATATTGCTTTCCGTAACATAATTAAAGGAAAGGAAAGGTTAGATTTTTTCATTATTTTTGAATGTTATATTCAATAGGTCATTATGATTCCCGGTTAGAAACTAAACAGTAGAATTAAATAAATATAATAATTGTTTTATGAATTTTCTGATCCATCTATTATTTTATTCTGCTCTCGTGTAAGTGACTAGTAATTGTCTTAACTATATCTTTTATAAAAGACCTTTTTTAAGCTGATTAACTATCGACATCATTAATCATTTTAACATTAACATTTTAACAGTGACACGTTTGAATCCCAGTTAGAAACTAGAATACAGGGAATCATCATTCTCTTGCCCTTATCCCACTCTAGTGGGGTCGGCACAACATGTTACAAACATGCTGTCACATGATTTGGCTACGTATTTTACGATCGGCCGCCGGCCTGACGTCAACTTACCTTAGTCGCCTTTTACGACACCTCGGTAAGAAAGGAGGGTAGTCTATTCTATGCAGCCGGATACCATACGGCGCATACCTTAGTCACCTCTTACAACACCTCGGTAAGAAAGGAGGGTGGTCTATTGTATCCAGCCGGATACCACACGGCGCATACCTTAGTCGCCTCTTACGACACCTCGGTAAGAAAGGAGGGTGGTCTATTCTATTCTGCCGGATACCACACGGCGTTACAGAATACAGGGAATATCAATCATAATATAAACATTTTAATGAACGTCTCGAATTCAGCAATTATATTTTACTTGCTTCCATATATTTTTTCTAATTACCATAACTGTATCTTTTTTATACAGAAAAAGCCTTTGATAAGTATTTTAATAACCATCATTTATCTAGCGGTTATTATGTGAACAGTTAACGATGATGGTCGTGACTAAATAAAGATGGAATCATTCTGATAATTTCATCCTGTCATTGTGCTCCTTTTGCGGCAAGATTTACAATTTAATTCGCCTCTTCAGGTGACAAGAGGGTTGGCTCCTTCTTCGCACATAGAATCAGCTTAGCGATTCAACGCGGAAACGCTGCCAGCATTCTTGGGACCATTACACGTGGGCATGATTTGTGAGAAATTTAAGATAGAGATAACTTGTACATTTTTGTTGCATGAAATAAATGCTAATGACAATATTTAAACATAAGACTAGCCTGTTGGCACAGTGGGCAGTGACCCTTCCTTCAGCTCCGCGGGTCACGGGTTCGATTCCCGCCGACGGCCAATATTTTTTATAAACAATTGATTGGTTCTTCGAGCCTTGGTGTATATTTGTATTTAAGTATGTATTTAAAATTATATATCTATCTATACTTATTATAAAAGAAAGTCCCAAAAAGCTGTCTGTCTGTATGTAATCGATTTTCTCAAAATCTACTCAACGGCTTTTCGTACGGTTTTCGCTAAAAGATAGTGCAATACTTCCGGATGGTTTAGGTTATCAGTACTTAAGAGATCGCGCAGTTGTTAAAAAACTTGCTTTCTGAGAGCTTTAGGTGCGTGCGCTGTGTAAACCAACAGTTATTCGCTAATGTAATGTACTAGAGAATTGTAGATCTATAAAAATACTATAAAAAAGTCCGTCCGCCCGTCACGGACGACCGTGTGTGCAAGTGTCCCATAAAAAAAAAAATGTGTCCCATATATTTATTTATTTATTTATAAGACAAAGAATTCGCTTCCATCAGTTTTTTTTTCGTTAGGTTCTAAAAGGAAAAATATTCAATTTAAGACCGAATGCACTATTAAAAGCAATGGAAATGTCGTTATTTGCTTACATATTGTATCTGTTTATGAATTTTTTGTAATGTAATGTATTTTGTTAATGTATTTTTGGTAATCATCAATTGATCAAAAATCACCATTCATTTCCTAAATTGTTGTTTACGATTATAATAAAAAAAATTGCATTACAAAAAAGAGCCGTACGTTGATCTACAATTTAAGTCCGCATGATTCCCTGCGAGAGAAGTTTAAGGAAATAGGTATTCTTACATTTGCTTCACAGTATATTTTAAACAATGTAATTTTTGTACATAAAAATATAAGAATTATAAAACGATAGGTGATGTATATAATAGACAAAGTAGGAACCGACATAAGATTGCGGTTCCTGCTTTGCACGTTGCAAAAGTACATTAGTCGTTTGTGGGTTTGGATATAAGATTCTATAATAAAATTCCGCAATCTACTTTAACTTTACATTACAGCAGCTTAAAAACACTATTTAAAAAAGGCTAATACAGAAAGCCTACTATACTGTTGAGGATTACTTAGACGATAAGAAAGCGTGGATATTCGACCCTGTACAAGACGTCAATAACTAAACCTAACTAGTATTACATTTAGTTATTGATGTAAAATTATTCTTTGAAAAGAGTTTCTTGCTGGTTCTTCTCAGTAGGAACAGCTTTCCGAACCAGTAGAAGATGTTGACGATTTAAAAGCACTTGTTTACAAGTTTACTTATATAAAGAATATTTTGAGTTGAGTATAAATGAATAATTTATTAAATTTATTATTTTAAAAGAATCGATTCGCATCTAAAACACACTTTTTTCTTGTTAATAATAATTGAATTCATAATAATTTACTTTAAAATAATAATTAATAAATATAAAAGAATCGATTCGCATCAGAAACACAGTTAATTCCTGTTAACACTTACATAACGCGACCTTCGGCTTCACCTTAAAACAATTTGCAATTAGCTCCAAAGGTCATGACGTCTAATGAGATCTCGAAGAGAATCAATTTCTCTACCCGCGGCCTTCACGCCTCACTTTCATTTAACCTATTGTATGCTTTAACACAAGTTAACCGTGATAGCTAGATATATGCTATTGCGGATTTTTTTATAGTATTTTTGTAGCTCTACAATTCTCTAGTACATTACTTTAGCGTACCTCAGCTGGTTTACGCAGCGTAAGCGACTAATACTCCCAGCAAGCAAGTTTTTTAACAACTGCACGATCTCTTCAACACAATTTACATAATACCGATATATACTATTTACCTTAACCATTCGGAAGTATTGCACTATCTTTTGGTAAAGCCGTACAAAAATCCGTTCAGTAGATTTTGAGAAAATCGATTACATACAGACACACAGCTTTTGACAGACAGATTTTACTTAAAACCAAATTGTTGGTTCTTCGATTCTGAGAGTATTTATTTAAAATAATACATGTAATATATTTATTATTTGTCTGCCACCCATAACATAAGAATTACTTTTGGAACGGACGACTATGTGTAATTGTCGCAGATATTTATTATATTCATTATAATTATGGAAAAAACAATAGAATAATTCAAATAACAATGATAAAACATTTTCTGTTACCATTATTTATATCCATCCTATTAATAATTTGCGTTGATCTTTAGTTTTGGCTTGTAAATGTCCTTTTTACGACAACTTTATACGTCTAAGTGGAATGACAAATCACTTTGATTTTTATATTGTTAATTCAAGGTCTGGGTATTAAAAGGTGCTGGGCGAACTTAAAGTTATATCATACAATTTTGAAACTTTCGTCACAATTCCTTAACTGCTTGAATTCTTAAAACAATGGATGATACATCAATCAAATCTATTCTCCACGACAAAATCGCATAGCTTTGCGATTTTGTCGTGGAGTCTATCTCCTGATGATGCTTCGGTTGCGGGGCGAAACGATTGTTGAGTTTGTGATAGTGAACGTGTGTACTGCTTGTGTATTGTGGTGGAAGTGGTGGAGGTTTGTGCATGTGTTTTTACGAATCCTGTACGTATCGGGTTAGAAAATACGGATAGTCCACTATACATTTAACACTATATATATTTTCTATTTACTGTATCGCGGATTATAGCAAAATAATTTTATTATTACTTTTGTCTTAACGTTTTATTTAAATATAACGAGCTCTAGTTGGCTCGTCTAATCGGAATCAAGCCTTCCGGAATGGACAGGAAACTGGGACACATTTATTACAGTTCCGGACACGTAAATTTAATTGTTCCAATTTTTTTGTGTCCTTCCTAAATCCATGGAGGAAACTTAAATATTTCACTAGTAGATTCGGAAATCAATAAATATTAGTTTTTTCTATCTCTGACGGATTCCACTATCTACACCATCGATATAAAAACATTTTTGGGTATTTTGAAATCTACGATCTCTACTTTCATTGTGCTTTCAAACGATTATTATTTAGAAAAGTCAAATGTGCCCTCCGGTTAGATAGTTAATCGTGTGTGAATACTGTACGGTGCTTTATTGTTATATAAGTAAATGTTAAAGAATTGATGTTTTTTTTTATCTACATCTTTTTTAGCTGCATAGACTAATTAGATGCATCCACTACCATAGCCGTTTTTCGAAATTGTGAAAAAAACGGATGTAAAAAATATATTTTATTAGCTGTACTCATTGCTGTTGGTCTGTCTGGTTTTAAATGCCCCTCGAAACAGAACTGAACAGTTATAAAAAATACTCCGATCGCCACCAAAAATGAATGACCAGTTTGGTGGCGTATTTTTTAACAGTGGATGACCCCTGCGTCATTCTAAAGATAGTCTAAAATTTTTATTAAAATCGGTGCAGCCGTTTAGAAACCTTCACCACCTCCACCACAATACACAAGCACTACACACGTTTACTATCACAAACTCAACAATCGTTTCGCCCCGCAACGGAAGCATCATCAGGAAATAGACTCTACGACAAAATCGCAAAGCTTTGCGATTGTGGATTCTAGCGAATCTCGCATGTTCCGGGTATGAAAACGAATAGTCCGCTCTACATTTAGCATTTTATATATTTCCTATTTATTTCATCTCGGATTATAGCACAATAATTTTATTATTACACAATAATTTTGTATTAAGTTTATACTTAAACTAGCAATGCCCCGCGGTTTCACCCGCGTACATACAGATCTCGTGGTAGTGGAAAGTATACGAAGTCGGACTATAGATTTATTTTGTAGATTATTTAATCATAAAAAATGGGTGTCATTAGTATTCTTGGAATAACACCTAACTCACCAAATGCAGGCCCTGCTATATAACAGTCGCTACAATGAATTTGTTATGACATTAATTATTCTTTCAATTTACATTCTTAAATTCGTAATATCTTTTGATTGGGATGTCGGATTTTAATAATTTAAAAAGTATTTTACAGGTATTGAAACAGTTTTCAATAAAATATCATTTAGTGGGATAAGAATTAATAGTAGATGTAAATATTATGGTTTGATTATTGTCGCCATTTTTATCAACTTTTACAATATAAAAAAGGAGTAATTTTGGCATAACTATAATAGTTAGACATATGGTATCGCGGACTTTTTAGTGAATGTTAATGCGTTCTATAATACTGTAGAACATTTTTTGTTCCATCATCAATAGTTTCCGCAGCGCACGCGATGAAAGATTTTTACGACCAAATTTTCACACAAAATGTAATATAGCCTATGTTGCTCAGTGAAGAAGCAGCTTTCCAATGGTGGAAGAAATTTTGAAATCGGTCCAGTAGTTTTCGCGTTCAGACATACACACACACAAACAAACATACAAATCTTTTCTCTTTATAATATTAGTATAGAAGTATAGATAGATTAGTATAAATATAGATACCTTAAGTATCAATATTTAAACAATGCGAAATTCTGTCTGTTACACTTACACAGCTAATAATGATGCAAATTGGCATAATTAAAGGTAATATATGTACGTATAGAACAAAAAAATACCCGTTTTCCTTTCGGGAATAGGAAAATACGTTGTATTGATTCAGGGTACTTAAACAGTTAAGTTGGCGTAAGCTATGTTGCGCGTACCAATAGTATATTAAAAAAAAACTTCAAAGCACAAAAGTGCATTTTAATTGCCGTATAGAGTATCAAAAAATAAACGTCATGAATCAAGTTCAACCGACGCCTGAAGCAATACTGTATAAAAGAACAATAAAATTACTTTTACTGACTTTTTACTTAAGAATCTGTTAATACAAGGAAGTCCAGGTTACTTTTACTTTTAGATATCAATGTAGAAACGTAATTGCGACCATAGGCTTGCCCCATTTATACCATTAATCGATCGAAGAATGTCTACTTCTACCTCTATAATGAAGCTAGACTAGATGACAAGTGTAATTAGACAATGACAGGTGTAATTAGGTGACAAGTGATTTTTAGAAGCAGGTGTTACTTTGTGGAATTCCATATTACAGAAACTAAAACAGAACAACTTTGCTATAATCCGCGCCTATAATATTAGGTCCTTACATATGATATTGGCGTTTTGTCGTACTGGCCACTTTGATCTCAAATATTACCTTTATGGTTAGGAATTCCAAATTCAAATTCATACAGCTATTTACTCATGCATTTGTGTTTCAAACCCCCTAATTCATTTGTTTTTTCTTCTTTTGTTTTTTTCTTTGTGTCACTCTGTTTACAAAATGGAAAACATGAAATATCGCGTTATTTACGAGTATGAGTTCCACCGTGGCACCAGTGCTGCAGAAACGGCTCGAAGGATTAATGATGTGTATGGTGACGGTGTCGCAAAAGAAAACACAGTGCGTTTTTGGTTCCAACGTTTTCGTTCTGGAAATTTCGACCTGCAGAACGAGCCTCGTGGACGGCCGGAGACCAAAGTTGATAATGAAGAATTGAAGGCTATTGTGGAAGCGGATCCATCGCAAACCACGTCCGAGTTAGCTGCAGGCTCCGGTGTTAGTGATAAAACTATTCTAATCCACTTGAAGCAAATTGGGAAGGTGAAAAGGCTTGAAAGGTGGGTACCTCATGAATTGAGTGAAGCAAACCGACAAACGCGCGTCGACTGCTGCGTTACGTTACTCAACCGGCACAATAATGAAGGAATTTTAAATCGAATAATTACCTGTGATGAAAAGTGGATCCTCTGCGATAATCGGAAGCGCTCATCGCAATGGCTGAACCCTGGCGAACCAGCCAAATCCTGCCCTAAGCGAAAATTGACTAAAAAAAGTTGCTTGTAAGTGTTTGGTGGACTAGTGCCGGTGTCGTTCACTACAGCTTTCTTAAATCTGGCCAGACGATTACGGCAGATATCTATTGTCAGCAACTGTAAACCATGATGGAAAAGCTAGCTGCTAAACAACCGAGGCTGGTCAATCGCTCTAGGCCACTGCTGCTTCAGGACAACGCTAGACCACACACTGCACAACAGACGGCTACCAAATCAGAGGAGCTTCAATTAGAATGTATTAGACATCCACCGTACTCTCCGGACCTTGCTCCAACAGATTACCATTTTTTTCGCAATTTGGATAACTACTTGCAAGGAAAAAAATTCAACTCCGATGGGGCAGTCCAAACCGCCTTCAAAGATTTTATTGATTCCCGCCCGAATGGTTTTTTTAGTAAGAGGATCAATGAACTACCTATGAGATGGCAAAAGTGCATACATAGCAATGGTACATACTTTGATTCATTAAATATATTTCATTAAAAAAAAAGACTTTATGTTCCTCCCATAGAAAACGCCAATTTCATATGTAAGGACCTAATATTATATACGGCTGGTGGAGGCGTCTTAATGTGGTGACATGTCCTGTAGGTGCATGAATTTTGCCTGCTTAATACACATTAGCATTGCATGCATTCACTGAACCCGAGCAAAGTAGTTTTGTTATATTTTCTGTAAGTAACAAGTAATTTCAGAGTCAAGAATATTGAAAGCTTGACTTTATATTTTACTGAAATAACGTATCAAAATCTTTGTATCGGAAAATTGATCGTATTCATATTTCTTGGTTAATTTTAAACTTTCGCGATTCATACTTATATATAAATAAACGGGTCACATCGCGGCAAAATCGGGTTACCATTTTACAAGGTTCGACGTTTCGGCAGAGATGCATCGGCCATGGTCACGAACTGACCGGAGCGCCGCGGCGTCTTCGTTCCCGAGTACTACAGTCATTATTTTGTTCATCTACCCTCACTTGAACCGCACAATCCACGTAAGGTCTCTTGCACACCACACTGATTCAAATTTCTTCTTCTTGATTGATCATATTTCTTTTTATCAAAAGTAACGATAAAGCTCTGTGAACATCGCAGCTATATTATTAATGCGTTTTGTAAATTCCACTACAGGGCTCAACATCCGTCTCATCCGTCTCATCATCTCATCTTTGATAGATGCATATGAAGACCACCTACAAATGTGTGCTCATGCGAATTTACAAGTAACATAGATCCTCAAAATTCTACTGACACACACACACTATAAAGTGAAACATGAATTGTAATAAAATAAAGTAATTATTCCCAAAGCATTGGTCCATTCCCATTCCCAGAGTCTTATATAACTTCAAATTGGCAGTGATTGAAACTTGTCATATCATCAAGATTGCAAGGAACTGCTCAGTTAAGTATTGATTGATACATAAAGATAAGCACGAATTTTCACTTCATAACATGTTTGAACCTAAGACATAAACACAATAGGATGAGCAGTCCTTGAATCTCAATAACTTTTCGAGTTCTTACCAATCCAGGCCAATTTGAACGCGATCTGTTGTTATCGCTCCAAATCGGTCCGAGATATAGATATCGTGATGCTATTTCGTGACCCAAAGTGAAGAGGCCTTGCAGATGGCGGACGACAGATCTTTGACCTGAGGTCGCCGTAACAATGGCATTACTTTCGTTTCTTGTATCAACAAGGTCAACGCTCTACAATCATTGTGCCAAGATTGACCAAATATGCACCATAAGAAATAGGCTAAGAGCCGAAGCTGACTCCAGAAAAAGTCGTGTAGATTTGACACATTATTGCCAAGTACCTTACAGCTTTCTATTTTATTTTATTTTTATTTATTAAGGATAACCAAGAAGTCTCACATTATTAATTATTGCTGTAAAATATTCTACAAAGTATTTCATTAAATGTAGTTTTAATTCTAGGTTACCACAATATGCAATAGAGACGCGAACATATGTACAATACAATAACTGCATATAAAAATATTGTAAACTCTATTAAGCACTTACAGCTAGTTACATTATTCATTAAATATAATTATATTGTGCCAAAAAATATGAATGCTATCGCTATATAAGTCTATACGTAATTCTTTTGAGAAGTAAACTATAGCGATGTTGACTGGTCAAGGTGGAATAGTGGCATATGAGAAAGGCCTCTATCGAAGAGTTATACTTTAAAGAATAGAGTTTACATCAAAGACGCCGCATCAATATTGTCGTATTGGCGAGTTACATAGACCAAAAATTCCCTAAACATATACAGGTTTCACCATGATATTTTGTTCTTTTTTCACAAACTCAACAATTATTTCGCCCCGCAACCGAAGCATCAACAGCAGATAGACTCCACGACAAAATTGCAAAGCTTCTAGCTTTGCGATTTTGTCGTGGAAACGATTGTTGAGTTTGTGATAGTGAACGTGTGTAGTGCTTGTATATTGTGGTGGAAGTGGTGGAGGTTTGTGCATGTGTTTTTACGAATCCTGCACGTATCGGGTATGAAAATACGGATAGTCCACTATACATTTAACACTATATATATTTTCTATTAACTGTATCGCGGATTACAGCAAAATAATTTTATTATTACTTTTGTATATTGATATTTATCCGAACACATGTCAATATTTTGTCAATACATTGTCTCGCATCGAATAGAGCGTAATAGACTTTAGGTCTAATTTTATGTATTTTTTAAGAATTAAACCTGTCAACTGTCTCTGCGACTAAATTGAATAAGAATACGCTCGAAACCATCGGACTATGAAATCAGATTCGTCCATTTCATACAAGAATATTATTTATGCATTCCCTAAATGAAAGCAGATTGACAGTTCTTTTGTGTTGTTTGTATTGACAGTGTCTTTTATTTATATCCTGTTTATGCTCTATATTACAGACGAAATTACGAATAATTACGTTATAAAGCTTATACGTGACGTCTGGCTGGCTTTAAGAGGGTCTGGCTGTAGTTGGTTACTAGTACAACCATATGTAATATGAAAGTGTTTAGAATAGGGACGTGAAAAATAATTGATTATATATTTTATATTTATAAAATCTATTATTTTTATTATTATAAATCGAATATATTAACCCTCTTTTTCTTGTCTACAAGTTACGCGGACGACACTACTCTCTTTGCTGCTTCAGAAAACCATGAATAATCTAGTCAATTTGAAAAATTATTTGAGTGTAAGATAGTCCAACTGTCGAGGAAGGCTATAGACTAAAACATCACGCTAAGATGAATAGGAGAGCAACAGCGATAAAAAAATTGTGAAAACGGCAAAATTTAAAGCTACCCTTGCGTGCGCTAAGTAAACGGTGTAAGTTATTCAAAAATAATGTATTACAAAGTCATATATAAAAATGAATGTTCGTCTATATGTCCTTTATAGACGCCAAAACGGCTGGACATATTTTACGAAAATTTTTAGACAATCTTTAGAATGACCCAGCAGCGCAAGTTTGGTAGCGATCGGAGCATTTTTTTAACCGTTGACTTTTGTTTCGAGAGGAATTCGAAACCAGACTGAGCCTCAGTAACGCGTGACCGGACAGTTAGTATGCTATATAAGGCCATTTTAATATTCAGTAACGCTCCCTAATTTGTAAAACATATTGTTACAATTTAAAAAGTTCGCTCAATGACCGTGACTGCATCGTAGAAAGTAAAAATTTTCTAATCAAGTAATCAAAATCTCTATGTTTCCTGTACACCCACATACATTACTAACCGCGTCAAGTTAAACGCTGGCATCTCTCTCGCTTCACTTGATTGATAGATTCAACTTAGTAGCCATTATACGCAATTAGAAGGCGATAAATTGGCAGACTTCAAACGCGTTCAATATTTGAAATTAGTACTAGTAGTACTAGTAAATTCGTTCGCGCCATTTTTAGAGTTTAAATAAATTCATTATTTGCGCTTTGTCCGCAGCTTCCAGTGAATTCCTCCCCCTAGCGTCCTTGTCCTCAACGCTGAAGCTCGTGACCTTGTCCACGGATCACTTTGTCGTGGATAATTGATCTCCAGGTCTTGCCATCTCCTGCGTCTTCTAAGGCTTTGAGGACTTGGAAGAAAAGCGAGTTCGTTATCTGGTCGGACCATCGCGTTGGAGTGCGGCCTCTTTTTCCATCCACCGAACCAGTGATCATGAGCTCCTCAAAGTTGTCTCCAGTCTTTTTAGCAATATATCTGAAGAACTCCACGACTCTACGGACACACGTAGTTGAGAGTCTGTTGGTCACTCCTGGTATTGATGCATTGCTCCGGTGCTAAGTCCAAGATACGCGAAGGATTTTACGTCAGTCACATCTCAAAGCCATCAATGCGTTTCCTGTCAGCGGATTTTATAGTCCATGTTTTATAGCATACAGAAAAATGGAGAACACCAGTGTGCGTACCCGGAGAATTTTGGTTTTTCGCGAAATGTTTCGGTCTCGCTATTTTTTCTGCAGCTGAGACATTGCCGAATTTGACATGCCTATGGGATGGACTCAACACCTCAAAAAGATTGCGAGGAGTCGATCGATCCAAGCGTTATAAGATCGCGTGGTATGGAGATCCAGTCGACCACGAAGAGACCTATGTCGAGTTCTCGACGTCGGTTAGTTGAAAACGAAGAATAACTACTTTTGTGCCTGTTCCAGAAAAAAAACGAATTTCATCAATATTGATTCAGTGGATGAGTCGTAAAAGCGTAACCAACAGACGGGCGGACTTTCGCATTAATAATAATAGAGCCGTATTTATTTATAGCCGTATGGTATCCGGCAGAATAGAATAGACCACCCTCCTTTCTTACTGAGGTGTCGTAAGAAGCGACTAAGGTAAATGCCGTGTGGTATACGGCTGCATAGAATAGACCACTAAGGCGTAAAAGGCGACTAAGGCAAGTTGACGTCAGGCAGGCGGCCGGTCGTAAAATACGAAGCCAAATCATATGACAACATTTAGAGTGGGATAAGGGCAAGAGAATGATGAATAATATAGATTTATTGACACTGTACATGTTTTATAGCGCAACTGTTTGAACATTTTTTTATTATTTATAACAGAATACTTTACGTATTTATATTTGTAATCTATCACACTTTTTTGGCGAAAGGAAACATGGAGGGAACATGAGGAAACCTGATATCTATAGAGGACTCCTGGAATATGTGTTTCTCAATAATGCGCTTCGAAAACAAATACTTTTCTCCAAAAGGATAACTTTACAATAAATTAAAAATTACATTACATTAATAAATAATATTTAAAAAGCTAAAGGAAAAATTTTGAAGAATTCGTAAAATCATCATCATTCATAATTCTCCTGCCCTTATCCCACTCTAAGTGGGGTCGGCACAACATGTTTAAAAATGTTGTCACATGATTTGGCTACGTATTTAATGACCGGCCGCCTGCTTGACGTCAACTTACCTTTGTCGCCTTTTACAATACCTCGGTAAGATAGGAGGGTGGTCTATTCTATTCTGCCGGATACCACACGGAATTTTAATAGATGCATTTTTACTAATTCTTCAATATTTCTATTGAAGAATTCGTAAAAATGCATCTATTATTTCTTCCTATATCTTTTGATTTATATAGAAAAAAGCTTAATGTGCCTTTAATAATCATAATTTATTAAATGCCGTCAAATTAATATCAAAAAGCGGTAGTCAATAGCCTAGTTGTTATACTTTTTATAAACAAGGCTATATCCGTTACCGTAACTGGACTGTGAATGAGGTCTTACAATACACACCCAGGCTCGAAGAACCAACAATTTATTTATAGAAAATGTTGGCCCTCGGCGGGAATCGAACCCGCGACCCGCGGAGCTGTAAGCAGGGTCACTACCCACAGAGCCAACGTGCCAGTCAATTAGGAGAATTGATGATTTATAGAAGCAGGCGGTACTTTTCGGAAATCCATAGTACAGAAGCTATAAAGGAACTACTTTGCTATAATCCTCATTTGTTAAGAGACATCACATACAGTGACGCTAAGTTACGAAGCGGGTAAAATTCACATACCATACACATGCAGGACAAGTCACCACACGTATCCCAAAATGTCGCCACTAGCAACAATGCACACAAGCAATACACACAACCACCACCAAAATCTCTACGATCGTTACGCTCTGAAACGGCAGCACCATCAGAAGGATAGGTTCCACGACAAAATCGTTTTGGGATACATCTTGTGACTTGTCCTGCATGTATAATATAATAAGGTTCAATAATAAATAAAATATATGGGACCCTTACACACACGGCTGTTCCGTCCCCTAAGTAAGTAACTTAATACTTGTGTTGTGGGTGACGGACAACTGGTAGATATACTACATATATAATTTTAAATACATACTTAAATTAAAATATACGCCCAGGCTCGAAGAGCCAACAAATTGTTTATGGTAAATGTTGGCCCTCGGCGGGAATCGAAACCGCGACCCGCGGAGCTGAAGGCAGGATCACTACCCACTGCGCCAACGGGTAAGTCAAAGTAAGTAAGTAAAAAATAAGTATTATAATAAAGATTTAAGGGAGTTTTTATTATTTACTAGTTTTTGCACGCGGCTTCGCTCGCGAGGAATTTGGTCTGTCACAGTATCTAATTTAATTAAATTTATGATTCACAATTTTGGTCATAGTGACTTCCACATAAAAGATAGATATATGCTGTCGCGGACTTTTATTTAGAACTATTAAAGACAAACAATACTACCGTACATCATCTTTGTGTAACTCTAACGGTTTAGGCAGCGTACGCCGAGATAGCTGTCAGAGGTCAGATTTTTTCTGACTTTATTGACATGTATCGTTATATTACATAAAATAATTACAAATTGTATCCTACATGTTATTCCGATGTATAACCTATATAACTGTAAAGTTTCATCCAAATCCGTCGAATAGTTTTTTCGTGAAACAGTAACAAACATCCATCCATACTCACAAACTTTCGCATTTATAATATTAGTAGGACTAGTAGGATTAGAAGGCCATCACGCTGCTGTAGCTAAATTTAGTATTAGCGTAAACTCTTCAAAAACTTTAAGCTCTGACAAAGTAAATGGACTAAAGTTTTTTGCACAACAACTTTCATTGTAATTTCAGACTTTTGTTAATTAATAAATAATTAGACACAATGTAATTAAGCGGAATCAGGAACACGTCGAGTGTGTGAATATGGCTGTAACATTATGATTTAGGATTAGAAACTATCTCCGCGACTGGGAAGTGGAGCGAGATGGTCGATTCTATTGTTGGCATCGTATTTGTTATCATTTCTTTTAACCTAATAGAAAACTTCCCGTTTTTTGCCGCTCTTACTTTCTATATAGCATGATCGACATCACACGTACTGCTTTTTTTTCAGTTGATTAAGTTACTCGACGTCTAATCACGTTGTAAATACGAAATACAATTATAGAGCTACAATAAAGAAATATGTTCAAATAGTTTATACTGCAGTGGCCGGCAACGTTTTAGATGTAAAGAGTTAAATACTAAAGTAAAAATACATGGCGGGTGCCAACTATTATTTGAAATATTCATATGTACATAGCTTGCTCATTTTTTAATTTCTTATCTAATAGTTTAAGGCCGCACTAAAATTTATCGAAGGGCGCACTGACACCCGCGTGCGCCGCGTTGCTGACCTCTGGTTTCTAGAACAGCAGGCCTACCATGAACTTTTATTAGGACTCAATTGAAGACTTTTCGTACCATGAAGTGTGAATTGCATTGGGGTCGTAATGTTTGAAAAGGATAACGTTATATGAACTATACATAACTCTGTCTCTTTTACTCACATGTTCTTAGGACGAATTCGATCCGCTCATTCGGCAACGACTTAAAGTGTGCGTCTTTAAGACGGCATGGTATGAAAAAGCAAAACAATTTCGTTTACGTCTTCAATTGAGTCGGAATAAGAGTTCATGGTAGGTCTGCAGATGTTACTTTGCGGAGTTTTATTGTACAATAAATAGTAAATTATTTTGCTATAATTCCGGATTAGACAAACACTATGAAATGTAAAGAGTGTACAAATTTTTTTTATACCTTACTGACATCAGTGTATTTAATTGAAATTATGAATACAAAAGTGTTCGTGTGAGTAAACCATAAGAGATAGAGACATGCTATAGTGGACTTTTTTGTAGTATTTTTATAGATCTACAATTATTTAGTACGTTACTACAGTGTATCTGTGCTTGTTTACTCAGCGCACGTGAATAAAGCCCCAGGAGGCGAGTTTCTTTTTATAACCTCGCGACAACACAATTTACAAAAAACGGTAAATAAATATATGGGACACTTACACACACGGTCGTCCATCGCCAAAGTAAGTAATTTAATACTTGTGATATGGTTGACGGACAACTGGTAAATATACTACTTATATAATTCTTACATACTTAAATACAAATATACACCCAGGCTCGAAAAACCAACAAATTGTTTATAGTAAATGTTGGAATCGAACTTACGAACCGCGGAGCTGAAGGAAGGGTCAGTACCTGTGTGCCAACGGGCCAGTCAAATATCTTTTTTCGTACATTTGCACTTATCAGGTTAATGATTGTGAGAAACTTTAATTTCTTCACAACAGATTGTATAAGCGTACGTGTAGGCGTAAACACACATGTGTGGGTGACAATGTTTACACGTATTTGCCCATACAGTTTGTATGGAAAAACCCAAAGTGGCTTTTTAAGAGATTTTATGCTGATTTCAAACCTCTTATGGTAAACTAATGTGGGCTTAAGCTGAAGTTTTCTAAAATTAGTAAATAGCATTTTTGAACTTAATCTGAAATCCTTATGAGATATAAAATGAATGGCACTTCACATACAAAACAAGATCGCTTAACGGATATATTATAAAATTTAAAGGTTATTTTTTATATTTATACTAGCTTTTAAATGCAACTTTATTCGCGTGTATTGCAGCCTTATTTGAGTAAACCGTAATATTTATATTTATTATTGTTAAAGTGAGTTAACCTTAATTGCTAGACATATGGTGTCTCGAACTTTTATTAAGAACTTTTAGAGGGGTACAATTTTGTAATACATGATTTTTGAATAACTTTCACCGTTTAGCGCACGCAAGGAAAGCTTTAAATTTTGCCGTTTTTGCAATATTTTTTATTGCTACTCCTCTCCTTTTCATCTTAGCGTGATGATATAAATGTATCTATCTTACACTCAAAGAATTTTTTAAACAATCAAACAAACAAACAAACGAACGAAAAAACTCTTCAGTATGGAGATAACTTTATATTAGTATGGATATATTATATTAGTATGGATATATTATATTAGTATGGATTATATATATTTTTTGTATTTATATTATTTATTTAACTTCTATTCTAGAAAACCAAAACCGTTGTTATAACTGCAAAGACTGTAAGTGACTTAATAGAGCTTATCACATAGCACATAAGTCTTAATGTGGCCGATTAAAAATTAACGCTTATATTTTTATGATAATCGACACCTAAATTATATAAAAACATCATTAAATTCTAATATTCCTATGTGAAAATTACAAAAGGAAACGTTTCAGAATAATGTATGGACAGAGTAAGTGGGTACTTATTCATTTACTGTCATATTAAATTATCAAAAGCTTCTTTCTTAATGTGCTAACCGGAAACGACGCCACTTTGAAAGTAAATTAAACAAATAACGCCTCTAACTGGTTATTTGGGAATTGGGCTGATGAAAGTCATTGCCAAGGTCTAGATCTCGTTGCTTTCAAAAAGTTTTCATTTGATTTGTTGAGTGTGAGAATAATGCTAATGTGCTTTTTTATTCGAGTTTAAATTTCATTAAATTGGATGTCTGAAAAAGTGTTGGTTAATTAGATACTCTTTAACTGTGTAGAGATAAAAAAATATTTTAAACAATGTACTCTCGATGTTAATAGAGCTTTTTCTCTCTGATTTGTATTACTTGATGATGTTTTAACTATCGCCTATTCCACCTGGTGAAGGCCCTGGTCATATTTCTACTGGAATAAGATAATATTTAAAATGAATATAATTTGCGTAAAATTTAAAAGTGAAGTAGAAGCTTATTAAACATTGCTAATGCACTAAGCCTTTATTACAATACTGTAACAGCAGATTAAATCTCATGCGGTATTAATCTGCTGTTGGACTAAAGAGTCGTTCAAATATTACCAAAATTATCTAAGGGAAAGATGAGGTCAACGAAATGGAGTAGATAGATGGGCGGTAACAAACAGAAGAAACTAAAGAGTTAGCGTAGCGTAGCGTAGAGCTAGCGCAAAATATTGAATATAACAACGGAGACTATTGCAAAACCAATACCGTCAAATGAGTAGTAAAGTCTGTCTAACTGACTAAGCGACCACGTTGACGGTGTGCACCGAAATGACTTGAAGTTAAGAGGGACAGATGAGAAAAATCAATAGAACAGGAGTCCACAATAGTCATCTATGGCTTGTCACGCAAAGCAAAATCCAAAAAAAACTCCAAATTGCCTTAATGATCGCCGAACTTCGAGAGCAGATGACTTATTAAGAAGGAAGAAAGAATGAGCAATGATATACAGAATCTAATCTATGCAAAACTGTAAAGAATCTATCTATCTAACCTAAGAGTTTGTTTAACAATGAATGGTTGTAACATAAACCTTGACCCGGATAACCCATATCTCATGTATCTAGAAACGTTGTATCAATTGAGGGGTAACTACATACTTAAAGATATCGGTTTGCGGTTGTAACACAATACAAGGCCACGGTGGCTGACTCTATGCTTACTGAACGATGAAACGGTACAACATCTATAATGCTTATCACGTATAGGCCACATTTTTTTATCGGTTTTACATACTATTTGGTAAGAATTTGTTGATAAATTTATGAGTCTAATATATTATCCAAACTAATAGTTTTGAAAGCGAAACGTAGTTTAATCAATCGATCGATGTCATTTTTGGCATTGAAATAGTTGAAATGCTTTCAGCATTTTAACATGGGCTACGTTTACATACAAAAGGTATATACGTTTAAATATAAAAGAATATGGCAAGAATAAAATAAAACATACAATACAAGTATTTAGGTCGCAACGCAATCACTTTTAAAAGTTAGCTCTATCGCCTAATATATTATTTTATATGCGTTATGTTTGCTTAAAATTTTATTTATTTTCTTTGGCTTATCAATTGTCATCCATAAAGATATGGAAGTTATATATCACTTGGAGGGTTTAATAGAGGATGGTGATGAAGGAACGATTACGTACTTAGGTGGTATAAAATAGAAGAGTCGTTTACCATTAGTTGTTAATTATTAAGTGAATATGCTCCCTCAGGGAGATGCTTATATTAAAATTATTTTAAAATATTAATAAGTAAAACTTTATAATTTATTATTAACTTTAAAAATTCGCACCTTAAAAATTTTAGCAGCATTTAGTGTTTGTTTAGTATTTGTAGTAGCTTTTAATTCACTAGTCTTGTGTTAAGGAAAAGAATACGACGAAATGAGTTTTGTTCGTGTTTGAGAAAAAAAAGAACGCAAAATGGAAATCCATATATCGACATAATATGATGATAAATCGATAAAACATATTGTAGATCCTAAAGTTCTACACTGTGCGGTGAAGAACGATTATCTATCAAAATAATATCTTAAAACTACAATGGATTGTCTAAGGTAACTTTAGTTAAATTTTATTAGGCTCACGCTAATAAGTTACTTGCTATTTCGTCATGCATTGCAAAGTGGCCCGTGCGCGTTGCCCCTAAATAAGACAATCGTAGTGTGTAACAAAAGAATGACAAGCCATATTAGAATGCTCCAGCTTGTCAGTTCCCATAGATCTCGTAATGTGAGGAAATCACAGCGAATAACTTGAAATAACAACGGTGATTTTGAAATACATTTTTCCGTTATGATTTTGTGTCAAACGTATATAATTTGATAAAAAAGGGATAAGTGGAATCATTTGAATATAATCCATATAAAAATATGTAAATTTCATATTAATGTAGGTCGCACTATCCGATATCCTACTTTAAAATATTAACGACTACCATTTATTTAAGTGAAAAAATCTTTTTTTGAGTTTTAAATACATATCGAAATACTTTCTTGTTTTGGTTTTAATATCCAAAAATGAAATGTATATACCCGCAGGTTAACTGTAAAGAAATATAAATTACTTTAAGCGGTTCTCGAATAGGTATTTTTTAATAAACAATCAATATCTAGGATTGATTGCAATTTGTATTCTCGTTTAAATTGGAGAGAATTAACATCTCTCCATTGCACTCAAATGTAGCGTACAAAAAAGACATAAAACTGTTTTCTACACTATGGTGAAAGTTAAGGAGTAATTTCATATGAAAGATAGAAAATTTGATACGATTGTTACCCGTTAATTGTGGTTCGTATGTGACCAGACAAAGAAAGCCGCGGGTCAATGATACAGTCAGCTAACGGTGTGCGGATGTCAACCTCGAGGAAACCCGTATAATCTTCGCAAACTGTAGCAGTCATAACTAGAATTGCTCTTTGACTATACCTACTTTTTTATTAATTTAAATAAAAGAAATGATATTATAAAAAAAATTATCATCATCATCCTCCTGCCCTTATCCTACTCTAAGTGGGGTCGGCACGGGCGCTGCCGGGCGCCTGCCTGACGTCGATTTACCTTAGTCGCCTTTTACGACACCTCCGTAAGAAATGAGGGTGGTCTATTCTACTCAGCCGGATACCACACGGCGGGTCAATTTGCCTTAGTCGCCTTTTACGACACTTCGGTAAGAAATGAGGATGGGATATTCTAATCATCCGGATATCACACGGCATGAAATTATAACAAAAAATACAAACCTAAGAGATTTATCTGGTATGTAGTAACTTCTCTTTGGCGATCGTTTACTATACCAGTACATAAGATATTTAATAATGTGATCACACTAACATAAAGTTTACCTATAATCCCACTTAACCAGTTGAATAATTTGTTAGTTAGGTAGTATTATAGTTATTTATTCTTCCCTTTAAATCTGTGCTGTACTTAAAATTGTTAATTTTATAGATCGTGTGGATTCTTTTCATTTTAATTCTAAATAAATTTTAAATTCTTCTTTATTAATATAAACTTGTAAACAAGTGCTTTTACAAGCTTTTATATAACTTGCCTTGTGGAGAGGTCACAAACAGTTTGTGATACCTGCGTCGCAACTCAGCAGAGTTAGCAACTCATTTATTGGTCTCGCTATTCGCTTCTATAATAAAATTCCTCAATCCATTCCAGACCAGTGTACAGAAAGATTCTAATTAAGTGTAAAAAATATGCTTATACGTAAAGCATATTACAAAATTGAAGATTATTTAGATGATAAGAAAGCCTGGATTTGAAAATCCTTTCAGCTTCATACAAGACAGCGGTTTAATAATGTATAATTGAAAATATTTAAAAGATTGACCGCCTAGTTTCTTGCTGGTTCTTTCAGTAAGAGCAACATTCCGAACCAGTTGTAGCTTCATTAATTATATTGATGCTTGACGATTTAAAAGTGCCTGAAATGGTTTATTTGAATAAAGATTATTTTGATTTGATTTGTATTAAAGGTGGAATTTCGCAAGATAAATTTGCCCCACTTTCCGTTGCCCTATTGAGCTGAAATTTTATATAGTAGTCCAATACCGATGACAAGGCTTGCTTATGATAAGCATGATCTGATGTTGCTACCAGGATTTGTTCCAGACGAGGGAACTCCTCAACGGTTAACAGTTGGGACATGAAATCTTAATAAAAGCTTTTTTTAAAATAAACTTGTTAATTGTTAACTTTAACGCCGGTTCGTAAAACCGATCCTACCGAGAATAGCCAGCAGAATCTCAACGGTTGCTCTTTTAAAAATATATTTCTTATAACTATAAAAAATTTGCCCGCCGTGTGGTATCCGGTAGAATAGAATAGACCACCCTCCTTTCTTACCAAGGTGTCGTAAGAGGCGACTAAGGTAAATGCCGTGTGGTATCCGGCTGCATAGAATAGACCACCCTCATTTCTTACCGAGGTGTCGTAAAAGGCGACTAAGGTAAGTTGACGTCAGGTAGGCGGCCGGTCGTCAAATACGTAGCCAAACCATATGTTTGTTAATTTTTACCGACCCCACTTAGAGTGGGATAAGGGCAGGAGAATGATGATGAACTATAAAAAAATTGCATTTATCATTTATGTATTCCTCTATAGTATAAAAGCATGTATCAACCTTCCTTTAATAGTTTTTTAATCTGTTGTAATTTGAAGTCAGGGTTAATCTTGACTAACTTTTAGAATGGTTGAAAGCAGCATAATTTAGTCATTTCCCTTAATCGTAATGTTCCAATTGATGTACCTACGTGAATTGCGCCGATATAATAGCAGACTAGCTCACGTGCATCTTTATCGTCATTATGGTTAACCTTTGCTTTCTTTAGTCTATCAAATTTCACATTCACTTTCGTAAATATCGATTACGACTGCCTCTACGTCAGATCGATAACGATCAAGATCGGTTCGATGATCGTCAACTACTGTTCTAACGATACATTTACGTAAGTCATCTAACTCTAATTGAATTATTACTGAGTTCAAAGCGTTTGCAATAAGGTCCTAGTTATTAAATTAATTAAATACTTCATTTATTCAAGATTTTTATTATTATTTTATTATTGACTGGTCTGTTGGTGCAGTGGGTAGTGACCCTGCCTTCATTTAGCTTCGCGGGTCATGGGTTCGATTCCCACGGAGGCCAACATTTTCTATAAGCAATTAATTTTCTTTTTGTTGGTTCTTCGAGACTGGGTGAATATTCGTATTTAGGTATGTATTTAAATTATATAAGTAGTATATTTACCAGTTGTCCGTCACCCATAACACAAGTATTAAGTCACTTACTTTGGGAATGGACGACTGTGTGTGCAAGTGTCCAATATTTTTATTTTTATTTATAATATTTAAAAAGGCATTAAATACTGCAAACTTTGTAAAATCACGAATAATTTTCTTCCAATTCATCACCCTTTATCTTTTCAGAAGCTTATTATTCGTGAGATGGTTTATCCATTTATGGTATGCTTATAATATTGCAGGGTTATAACTCGTCTATCTCATACATCGGTACGGACACGTCAATTCTATATATTTAATGACTACATCCTGCCAAGCTGTCCAGTTGTCATGAACACCGTTGACTTGCGAAAATATACGTGAATGTATTCCTTCAATTTGCATCCATAGAATTTAAATACTCGTACTCACTAGTCGAAAGGAAAAGCCTAACATAGGAAAAGCGTTCTATACGTTACGTATACATTCATTAAAGTCAGTCATAGGCGGTATAGGCAGTTGTTTATTTGAAAACATGTTTTAAACGAGCTATTCTTTTATATTCTTGATATATAAAATCTGAATTTTGGAAACGGCTGCAACAGTTTTCATTACATTAAGTATGCGAATGATTTCCTCGGTGTTAAATCAATTTAGCTAGATTTAACTGTTATAAAACTTCGTTTATCGGTGTATTCAGGCAATTAAAAACTCCTACAATATCATTAGAATACGAATGTAAATTTCACCACCTCAGGTGGGAAGTCGGGCGATCCCGAAACCAAATCTAATCTAATTATTTTTCCTTTTTTTTCAAGTTCAATATTTTGTGAAAAGAAAACTAATATAGGGAGTCCTTTATCTAATCTAATTCGTATCTAAGTATATCTTTAAAGTTAAGTTAAGGCTTTACCGAATAAAGCCTGTTTAAGAATATTGAGTACATGCGTAGTGTGAGATATAATTAAGGTTCAATGACGAAGGATATAGAAAAATAAATTTTATTTAAACTATGTTACTATTAAATTAACTTATGGTAACTATAAAACTTGCTAGGTTAAATCGAATGATTTATTTTCAATCATTACTATGTATTAATTGCTTCTTAACAAATTGATTCTTTTTAAACACAATCATTTTGTTTTTTTTTATTTTTTTGCAATCGTCCCTCCATTTATAGATTCAACGATATTATTATAAGAGACTTTAAAATTATATTTGTTTTGTTTATCTTTTTCAATTTTAGATAGATACATAACAAATTTATAAGCAGAGTATATTACTGACTGGCCCGTTGGCGCAGTGGGTAGTGAACCTGCCTTCAGCTCCACGGGTCACGGGTTCGATTCCTGCCAAGGGCCAACATTTTCTATAAACAATTTGTTGGTTTTTCAAGCCTGGCTGTATATTTGTATTTAAGTATGTATTTAAAATTATATATGTGTATATCTACCAGTTGTCCGTCACCCATAACACAAGTATTAAGTTACTTACCTTGGGAACGGACGACCGTGTGTGTATATATATATATATATATATATATATATATATATTAGTATAGTAGAGTAAACTAACGGCCCGTTGCAATCCTACTGCTTGGCATAAGGCCTCCTCTCTCCGTTTCTGGAGAGAAGGGTTGGAGCTAAGACCTACCACGCTGTTCCAATGCGGATTGGTAGGTAACAAATATCTCCAGAATTCTCTAGAGATGTGCAGGCTTCCTTACAATGTTTCCTTTTACCGAGAAGCGTGTGATAAATTGCAATTATCAATTAGACACTTAAGTTTTAAATAGAAAATCTCATTGGCCGGGGTTTTAACTCGTGACCACTTCACGGTCTCATCCGTTAAAAGATTAAATGGTTACTTAGTGCCTAAATTATATAATGATGTGGAATATTTAAGGTCTTTAGATTGGGGACAGCAAATCAGTAAAAAAGTTCTTAAAAGGAGACTGAAAGAACTATTTCATAGATATTCTTTCAGTAATAGTAATAGATAATAATACCAATGTAAAATAGAAAAGTGTTAATTTTTTTGTAAAAAAAATTCATTAGATAGCTGAGCGTGTAGGTACTCGCCAACAAACTATCATATAGTTTGGCGAAATTATAAATGTTAATACAAAAAAATGAAAACCTGTGTGAAAAAAAAAATCGCTGCGCTATCACAGCTCTGTAGTAGAGTATATGTAATAAAATATATTTAACCACAAAAAGTATCTTTAATGAAAACTTACGGTAATAAACAAAACTTTCAGATAGTTATTGTTGTTACCAAGACGTTTATTCTTTAGTAAATTGGCATCAAAAATCAATCGACCATATGAAAAATTACTTTCAATCTTATACTGCAACGCCTTATAGGGCCATTATAAACAATTTCATATAAATACGGATGGTCGAAACTTAAGGAGAGTACGGTACACACTTTACCTAATTATCAGATTCCAAGTAACTTAATGTAGGTGTAAGTGAATTCCATACAATTACGAACTTTCTCGTCAGAAATGACTTTCCATGGTAATAAAAGCCTGGGGTCATACATGATACTGTCGTGATGGCCTCGTACATTCATGAAGTTGCTACTCGTGGTTATTGTTAACGGTTACTGTCGGGAACAGGGTTAATGTTGTTAATCCAAGATCTTAACGGTATTGACGAAACATATAAATCAATCCTGAATAGATGTATATTTTCAGTAATTTAATTTTTGTACATATGAATATAAATAATTATATAAGGATTGGCGATGTATATGGTAGACAAAGTAGGAACCGACATAAGCTTGCCGTTCCAGCTTTGCGCCTTGCAAAAGTTCGTAATTCGCTTGTGTGTTGGGGTATAAGATTCTATAAAAAAATTCCACGATCTACTTTAACTTTACCATTACAGCAGTTTTTGCAGTTGAGTATTTTTATTGGCAAGCCTTGCAGTAGGGTAAAAAATAAAAAAATATTACTTTAAATCTGGAACACGAATTCGATATAATGATTAGAAGATAATTATTCTGCTTTTAATAAAGTCAGCTTATTTTCTAATGTGAAAGTTTTAATCGTCAACGAAAACGATCTTTTCAACAATGTATTGTTGATAAAAGAAAGTTTCACTAGTTAACTAACATTGAATAACAATCTGGTCATATCGCCATGTAATTCCATTCATACAAGACCAAATGAACTGCTTAATTGAACACCACGTCTGGTCCCCTTATCTGGACTCTTTCAATCACCTATCACGGTTGATACGTCTAAGCGAGACAAAGGCCGCGGCTAATTTGCTTGTCAGTACGTAATAATCAACATCTATCTAGGCCAGGGATCGACAACCTGCCATTCTTTCGATGCAAATTTGCTGCTCTCCATTTCCGTAACCAAAAAAATTCTACAAGTTTTACACCAATGCTCCCATTGTTGTAAGAATACTAGAACGTGATCTATCATAAAAATGAATGTTTGTCTGTGTGTCCCTTATAGAATTCGAAATGGCTGGACCGATTTTAATAAAAATCACAGACGACAGTCTTTAGATTGACCTAGCGCATGATTCTGTAAAGTTTGGTTGCACTCGAGCATATTTTTTAGTTAACCGACTGAGCCATAGCAACGCGTGCAACAGTTTGTGATAAAAATAAAGTGTTTCTTAAATTCATTTATTCTAAATCAGAAATCAAATATATAATATAAATTGTATAAAAATTAAATTAAGAAAAAAAAAATATATAGGCTCTTAAAAATCTAGACATTTTAAATTATTACTTATGGCTCTTTAGTACTAGACGCTTGACGACCCCTGATCTAGGTGATGACGTTGCTTGCGTACGCACAATTTCGTTCTACAGGCGAATGTGAACTCTATACTTCCGATTTAGGAATGTATAATAGACAATATAACGCTTTATATAAAGGCGACAAGTGTTGTTTCACTTTCCTTGTCCAATATTTGAGACGGAACAGTGTCAAATGACCGTCAATTTTGATATTTGGAGCCTGTGTAAGGCGATCGCGTCTGTAGCCCGAGGTGTAAGTCATTAGAATACTTTCGCTGACATAACGTGTGCTATACTCGTTCTTTTATCGTAACCTAAGAACATCCAATCTAGCTTTGCTTGGGAAATATATTGACCAAACGTTGCCTCACTTATGCTTTCACTAATTACCAAAAAAAGGTAAAAATTTCGTATACTGTTGTAAAATAAACTTATCGGTAGCAATATTTATAAATAACTAACATACCCAACCCACTTCGCTGTGCTTAATTTAAAGATATCAGTAGTAAAAAACTGTCATTAATAGTTTTAAAAAATTCTTCGATCGTCATCTAACTTTACAGCATTATCCGCCAACAGATTATCTCAATTTTTCATTAAAATCATCCCGGCCGTTTTGGAATCTATAAGGAGCATACGTAGCGTACATATATCTAATTCTATTCACTGAAAATGGTGTAAACTTGAATCACACATTAATATTAACGTAGTTTAATAATTACTGTTGCGAATTTCAGCGATTAATTTTTTGGATTATGATTTATGTCACCTTCTCGTGATATCATAATCGATGATAAAGTAGTTCAAAATTAAATTTAAATTAATATGTAAATAAAATGGAAAGGCCTTTTGTACCATTTTAGTAATAATCACTTATCTACGGGTAAACGAAATTCTATGTAAAAAAATAATGACCATAGTCTTTGATGTCCTTAATAGTAAATAATCATTCATAAAAAAAGTAGTAGTAAAGGCCTGCTACTAAGCCCTAGAGAAGGATTGGAGCAAAGGACCTACCACGCTGCTCCAATGCGGATTGGTAGGTTACACATATCCCTAGAATTCTCTAGAGATATGCAGGTTTCCTCGCGATGTTTTCCTTCACCGAAAAGCGTGTGATAAATTGCAATTATCAATTAGACACATAAGTTTTAATAGAAAAACTCATTGGTGCCTGCCCGGGGTTTGAACCCATGTCGTCTCTAGAGAGTCGCACGGTCTCACCACTAGGCTATCACAGCATATCAAAACATAAATTTAAAAAGTTATTATCTTTTTAATAAATAAAGGCTGAACAAAGGACTCATTATTCCAACAATTATTTAGAGGAAACCACATCCAAAAACGGAATAAAAAGACCATCAAAGATGTATCAAGCACGCTGTTTTATCGAATACAAAGACGTCAAATAAATAGCCATCAAAGTCCAATCATCTTCTATCTTTTGAAGATAAAATTTATTACTTATTTTTATTTTCGCTAATGTCTTCAGTACACGCTATATAACTTTAAATGGCCAATCGGCGGTGACTTCAAAGTTCAAAGAGGTGTTTTGTGACCAGAAGTCACGATCAGATCGTATCTTGGGTACAATAAAAATGACGCGCTCTCGAGTTCTATAGCGGATGTCTAACATTTTAAGCATAATTCTGCTTAACTTCCGACAGTGAACTTTATGCTGTTGTCATAAAATATAATTTTAATCTATCATATTTAAAATTTTCAGTTTTGACTGATCACCAGTTTGATCAGTTTGCAATACAAATGACAGCAAGCGCTCAGTAATTTACAGGTGGTAGACTTGATCCATTGGAAATCTTATTTCTTATCAGCTTTTACTGTGCTCGACTATTTGTTTGGATTAATTAATAATTATAAATACGATTCCTTAGCATGTGGTATCCGGCTAAATAGAATAGACCACCCTCCTTTCTCACTGAGGTGTCGTAAGAGGCGACTAAGGTATGTGCCGTGTGGTATCCGGCAGAATAGAATAGACAACCCCCCTTTCTCACCGAGGTGTCGTAAGGTTGACTAAGGTATGTGCCGTGTGGTATCCGGCAGAATAGAAGAGACCACCCTCCTTTCTCACCAAGGTGTCGTAAGAGGCGACTAAGGTATGTGCCGTGTCGTATCCGGCAGAATAGACCATCCTCATTTCTTACCGAGGTGTCGTAAAAGGCGACTAAGGTAAGTTGACGTCAGGCAGGCGGCCGGTCGTAAAATACGTAATGTGTCAACATGTTTATAACATGATGTGACGACACCACTTAGAGTGGGATAAGGGCAGGAGAATGATGATGAAATACGATTCCTTTGCACTGATTAAATAAAAAAAAGTAATTTTCTTAAAAGTCACCTCATTTATTCTTTTTCAACAACTGCTCTCGATGACAATTTTTTTTAAATATTATTGACCAAACTATTTGAAGGTTGTTTTGAAACACGTAACATAAATATTGACCCTCTGGCTCCGCTAATGCCTAATTACGTTGACTAATACCTGAATCTATAATTACACATACTTGATGACGTCTAATAAAAAAAATATTATAACTTTAAGACATTTAAATAATTTATAGAATTAGGCGTTACTTTGCGGAGATCTAATACAAAAGTAATAATAAAATTATTTTGCTATAATCCGCGATACAGTAAATAGAAAATATATATAGTGTTAAATGTATAGTGGACTATCCGCATTTTCATACCCGATATATACAAAAACAAACTTAAAAACACATGCACAAACCTCCACCACTGCCACCACAATACACAAGCACTACACACGGTCACTATCACAAACTCAACAATCGTTTCGCCTCGCAACCGAAGCATCATCAGGAGATGGACAAATGATACAAAATCGCGAAAATTTGCGATTTTGTATTAAGACATTTAAGCTAGAGTTATTAAAAGGAAATTCTTAATGTCTTGAAATAAGAAAAAATAAAACTCATTCCTATACATGCATAACTTTGGTCTCATTTAAAATTATTTAATTGACTTCATAGGTTATATTTTCATAGTGCAAAGAAATATATGTACGCTTAATAAATCTTGCACAACCATCTTGCAACATATATAGTTCATCTTCAGTAATCAATATCTTCAGATATTTTCGCATGTCCAAAACTACAAAAATATCTTGTAATAGAAGTATCAATAATATGTGAACACACTGAGATCATCAATTCGCATTAGATTGGCTCTCGATCACTTGACGAACTCACGAAATTTGCAAAAACTGCCCATGTATGGTAGAGAAAGCATATAGATTGAAGGCACCTAGTGAGAGTGAGTAGACATCTAAATATGGTAATCCAGGTTGAGGAACTGTTCCAGTCTAAGAACTAAGTTTATAGCGTTTATATGATCAATTTCACAAAAGGCAGGAATCTAATTCTACAAGTGATTTGATTTATAAGGCTTTCACAAGATAAAGTATTTCTATACAAAAAAAGAATCGAATCGTTAGTTTGTTCTGAAAAAAACTTACAGTATTTATTATATTAAGAAAGTTTATAATATAATATTCATTTATCTTGATCCAACTCATTAATATTTTATATCAAGGTGTGACGAACTAATTCGTGCCCATAACATTGTCATGAAACAATTATATTTCATTTAATTTAATATTTATAGAATATATAAGACTTTAATATTATTTTTCCACACTTAAATTATGTCTTGAATTATGCCAAAACACCATCTCCCGTGTCCATACGTATTTTTGCTTTAAAAAATTATTAGAACGTGGTACAAAATCTGTCTGTTAGTTTGCGATAAACTCAAAAATTACTAAACAAATTCGCATAAACTTTTCTTTAACAGATAAAGTAATTCATGGGGAAGGTTTAAACATAATTTGTTGTGTAAATTATGGTAAAGTATGACGATAATTTTTAAAATACCCAGCTGTGGCATAGTAATATTTTATATTACACTATCCGCATGAGTTGTAAGCTCTTCACTTATACCTCAGCCCGCGTTGTGGGCGAATAGTCTCATTGACATTACGATATGTAAATAAAAACTAGAGTGCCTATCAAGACGTAAAAACTTGTTTTTTTTTTACTCTAATAGATTTTACTGTTAATGAAAGAGAGGTGCTATTAGATGAGTACGCTAATAGAATAATACTTTCTCAGTATCGTACTTTTTTATTTATGTACATTGTCACATTATATATTTCTATATCTTGTCTATAATTGTTTATTTCTTTATTTATTTTTTATACTAAGCTTAGAAAAAAATGTTTAATGTCAAAAGTATACTTTCGTATACGATCTACAGAAATACGTATCTACAGAAAAGTTTAGCGGTTCCGGAAATTGTACTATTAACTTATATCTTCTGAAAGGAATAGCATCTTTTAATAACTACCGCATATAATCTGTTCAGTAGATTTTGAGAAAACCGGTCACATACAAACAGACAGCTTTTGGGAGCTTTGTTATGTAATATGTATAGATATAATCCATATTAGACTTATCTACAGAAAAGTTTAAATTAAGTGTAGGAGCTATGCCTATACGTAAGGCATATTACACAATTGAAGATTATTTGAATGATAAAAATGCTTGGATTTAACAATCCTTTCAGCTTCAAACAAGACTGCAGTTAAATAGTGTTAATTTAAATATTTAAAAGATTGTACCGCCGAGTTTCTTGCTGGTTCTTCTCGATAAGAGCAACATTCCGAACTAGTTGTAGCTTCATTAAATCTAATTGATCCTTGACGATTCAAAAGTGCTTGTAAACAGCTTACTTGAATAAAGATTGTTTTGATTAGATTTGATTTGATTTGATCTAATATCATATATCAACAGCTTTCCGAACCAGCAGTAGAGTTGACGATTCAAAAGCACTTTTTAAAAGTTTATTTGATTATAAAAAATATTGAATTCGAATTTCATATATAATATTATATACGTCAGTCTGTCTATTGATAAAATTTGGTAAAATTGAAGCTTACATATCGGACATACATATTAGATAAAAATTGCAACTTCTGATTCTGATTCTTTATTAAAATCAATTCTATTTTATAATTTGCATTTATAATATGATACATATATAATACATGTGAATCATATTATGGCCTTCATGGCTTTCAAGATATTTTATGTAAAATGCTCCGGAGCGAAAATCGTGTCTCGAGGCGTGTCAAGATCTTGTTTAAGGTCATTAGAAATAGTCTGAGATTTATACTATATATACTAAAAACGATAATAAAAGTAAAAGTAAAGTAGCGGCCTGTTACAATCCTACTGCTGAGAATAGGCCTCCGTTTCTGGAGAGAAGGGTTGGAGCTAAGTCCTACGCTGCTCCAATGCGGACTGGTAGGTTACACATATCTCCAGAGTTCTCTAGAGATATGCAGGTTTCCTCACGATGTTTTCCTTCACCGAAAAGCGTGTGATAAATTTGCAATTATCAATTAGACACATGAGTTTTAACAGAAAAACTCATTGGTGCCTGCCCGTGTTTGAACTCGTGTTCCCCTCGAAAAAGTCGCACGGTCTCACCGCTGCAAAAAAAACGATAATATCCGTCCATTCTTATCATAAATACGCATTCGTATCGGATCTGGAGCAGTAAGTAAAATTTCAGCTCAATCGGACACGGGAACACGGGAATATCAAATATTAAATTTAACTTGCAAGACTCCACCTTCAGATACATAAAATGCGAGTTAAACGCACAATTAAGCCAATACTATATATTATAAATGCAAAAATTTGCTGAAGAAGTACGGGTTCAATTAGCTATAATTGAATCTTATATACCAAGCTAACACAAAGGATTAAAAAAAATCTTGTTTTACCTTCGGGAATAGCAATAAAAACACGTTTAAAAAAACTGAGGGTATTTGAGGTAAATTGGACACAAGCAAAGTCCTACCTTTTAATAAAGTTGTATTTTAAATTCTTGTAAGTCCCGCAATATAATATAATAATAGCAATATAATATATATAATATTGCAACAGTGTAATAGATAAAGCTCTAATCTTTCATTTTAAGTTACAAGTATAATAATCGTCTAATTTTATCGGATTAGCCCGACGAGTTTCGAACCCGTTCGGGGCACTTATTCATGAGCTCTTATCCGGCGTGGAAACCGTGAGTATAGCCGGTATCTTTATTAAATATCAATACTACTCACGATAGTTTAAATTTAAAAATATAATAAACACCTAAAGTAACTTATTACTTAAGGCCTTAAGACTTAATATCGTGTCGAAAATTATGAGGAAAATAAACGTAACGTAATTTATTCTAAGTAATCAATACCAATGATGAATCTATATAATGAAAATGCAAATATTAACACCCACTTCCGAAAGTAATTACAATATTTCTGAAAGGGAAATTACGTGACTGACAACACTCGAGTACGCGTATAAGTGCTATGATGATGTACAACATTATTTGTTTTACTGTTGATACTTTGGTTTATCTAATAATTATTCAAAACTGAAATCATTAGGAGTCTCATCTGAATCTCAAGCGATTAGTATTATTTTTTATTCTGTTGGAAGAATATATAAAAAAGTAGCAGCCTGTTATAATCCCACTGCTGGGAATAGGCCTCCTCTCGCCGTTTCTGGAGGGAAGGGTTGGAGCTAAGACCTACTACGCTGCTCCAATGCGGATTGGTAGGTTACACATATCTCCAGAGTTTTCTAGAGATATGCAGGTTTCCTCACGATGTTTTCCTTCACCGAAACGCGTGTGATAAATTGCAATTATCAATTAGATACGTGAGTTTTAATAGAAAACTCATTGGTGCCTGCTCGGGTTTGAACTCGTGCTCCCCTCGTAAGAGTCGCACGGTCTCACCGCTGGGCTTTTACAGCTTGGAAGAATATAATTTAAATACCCATTATAAATTGCTTAGCAAAATTTATATAATATTACAGAAAGAGTTACATAAGCGGCCATTTTATAGTTCGCATGCCATTTTGTGGAGCGAGAGATTCAACGCGTGCACGATGCAAGGTCCATGAAGGTCGTAATGGTGAAAGTAATAAGCAGAATTTAAGGCTTCTTTACACGGGCGTGAGTATGGTATAAGAATTAAAGTCTGAATTAAGCTTATCCCACTAATATTTTATTGGGTTCTATTAATAATATGTTGCTGCACAGCATCCAAGCATTCTTATCTTATCAAAAAAAGTTGTTCATATTTGATTCCATAAACAGTGCAAAATAAGTTAAAGGATGTAACGTAAGTAATATATGGGACACGTATAAACGTGTGCCGCTTTGTATATATTTCTCCGGCATCCTTGTTACTTGATTTATGCTTCCGTCATCTAAGGACGGATGTCTGTCAGTCTGTACCCAGTTCCTACTTCTAAACGGGGACGCAATCCGTTACTCTGTTTTCTCACGCTGACAAGATTTATATAATGAACAGAATTTCATGAGGATCAAAGGGTTATCAATCTAACTCATTAGAATAATATCTTTTAGCATGACACAAACCGCACGCTTATTATTAAAGTGACCTAATTCAAAATTAACTGACTTAATTTAGTTAGATACATAGTAATCATTATTTCAATGCCATCTAAGACATCATTCTACTAAATGTTCAATCTTCAACTACTAAATTAAAACGGTGTTTGCTTGCTGTGTGCCGTGTGGTATCCGGCGGAATAGAATAGACCACCCTACTTTTTACCGAGGTGTCGTAAGAGGCGACTAAGGTAAGTGCCGTGTGGTATCCGGCTGCGTAGAAAAGACACCCTCATTTCTTACCGAGGTGTCGTAAAAGGCGACTATGATAAGTTGTCGTCAGGCAGGCGGCCGGTTGTAATATACGTAGCCAAATAATGTGACAATATGTTTGTAACGTGTTGTGCCGAGCCCACTTAGAGTGGGATAAGGGCAGGAGGGTATATAGTAGAGGTGTAGAGTAACGACAAAAAGCCTACCCGTATGTGTTCGTTACTACAACAACTAGTACTCGTTACTTTCGTATCAGTACTTTATTCGTTACTTTTGATACCTGCTACAATAGCATTAAAGTAACGCCTCGAGTCGTATTCCCGTACGGTATGATATCAGCGCGACATATAACTTACTTGCATACCCTAGCTTCGTAAGGCGTATTTTTTCTTTTTTTTTTACAAAATCTTGATTTAATAAAAAAAAGTTAGAATTTTAGAATAATTAAAAGCACAAGTAAATTGTAGGCGGAACCTACTGGATTTTGCAATGCATTTAATATTTTAACTGTGAAAATAAAATAGATATTGATGAGATAACATAAAATATGATAAAAAAAAATTCTTAAAGGAGATTTCAAATAATTTCAAAATATTTATTTTAAGGGGACTAATAAACAATAAAATAAAACAAACATCATTCTTCGTAAGGTTCATTTAAATTCACCTACAGCACACATTCAATCACAGATTAGGTACCGTATTATGTATTTACTAATAGGTACCGATACGAAAGATGCGAGTAACGAGTAACGAATAGCATTCGTGAGTAACGATTCGGTACTCGGTACTAGATGGCGCACCCGTTACTCAGTATCGAATCATACGGTTTGCTTACGGCTTTAGTATATAGTGTTTGCTTGCTCTTCCAAATTATGGACCTCTTTAACACTGACGTGTGAAGACGCTACGGTAAGCTTTATTGCAATTTAACACAAAACAATTTTTTGAATTAGTTCACTTTAATAATAAGCGTGCGGTATATACCTTCGCTCTTACATAGGAAGTTTTATAATAATATGTAAAAAAAAAAATGTAAATACTATTGGATTAATTTGAGGATTTAGAGGGATTCACAGGAGCTTTCCAGGGTTAAAATGCATGATTCTTTTGTAAGAATCACTTAGTTTTTTTACGTGAAAAACATTAACAGTACAACGCTATTTGCATTCAGAGTGAACGTATTAGTAATTTAGTTAAATAATAAACAAAGTAAATATTAAAATAGGAATAAAAGGAGATTAGTCAATACGAGTATAGTCTTATCATGAACCAATTAAAAGTATAATAAAAGGGATAAGGTCAGTCAAGTCTCTGATAGTGATAGTGATGACCAAACTGATAGTGAGATGTTTCGAATTCCTTCTAACTAACCTCAATAACAAGCAAAATCAAATTACCAACACGTATATCAAAAGTGTTTACCAACGCGTTGGAGGACGCCTTCAAAACCCTGGACTGGACTGAACGAGGCGTCAATGTTAATGGAGAATACATCTCACACCTTTGTTTTGCGGATGACATCGTCATCTTTGCAGAAACGCTGAAGGACTTGCGCGAAATGTTGAATGACTTAAGTGATGCCTCCCAGCTGGTTGGCCTTGGCATGAACTTGGACAAGACCAAGGTCATGTTCAATGATCGTGTCGTGCCAAAACCAGTATCAGTGAACGGAATCCTTCTCGAGGTTGTGCAGGATTACGTATACTTAGGCCAGAATATCCAACTTGGCCGGCACAACTTCGAGAGGGAGGCTGAAAGGAGAATTCACTTGGGCTGGGCAGCATTTGGCAAACTTTGTCGAGTCTTCACGTCCGAGATTCCGCAATGCCTGAAGACCAAAGTCTTCGACCAATGCGTCCTGCCTGTGTTGACATATGGCGCCGAGACGTGGACACTGACGACGGGACTAGTCCGCAAGTTTAAAGTCGCTCAGCGTGCTATGGAGCGAGTTATGCTCGGAGTAGCTCTCAAGGATAAAATCAGAAGTGAGATTATCCGCGAGAGAACCAAGGTAACCGACGTAGCTAGCAGAATAAGCAAGCTGAAGAGACAGTGGGCTGGTCACGTTTGTCGCAGGACTGATGGCCGTTGGAGCAAAAGAGTCCTGGAGTTGAGACCACGTCTTGGCAAACGCAGTGTAGGGCGTCCTCCGTCCCGCTGGACCGACGACATCAAAAAGGTTGTTGGGGCCAGCTGGATGCGCATTGCGGAGCCGCGGGATGTCTGGCGCAGACATGGGGAGGCCTATGTCCAGCAGTGGACTGTGATAGGCTGATGGATGGATGGATGGATGGATATCAAAAGTGCATTGGCAAATGTATGTGGGTTGAGATGTCTTATGATTACCTTGTATATATACAAGACACGCATATTTAATACATACATGAATATACTCTTACATTGTCTCAAGCGCACCATGTCAGTAACAGCACAAACGCGGGCGGGAGAGGATGTGTAAGGTGTAGTGATGTATTGTAAGTGCGTGTTTGAGCTATCTTACTTGTACTGTTCGTACTTCCACCCAACAGCGTTATATCGGCTCTCTGCTTCACACACCGCACGCGCGTCCGTCCTCACCCGTGTTTGTAGTGAAAGTGAGTAATTCTCTTCCCTCGCCCCACTACTATAACGCGCGGTGTGCAGGCATGAGACGACAGAACCTCCTTTATTATAAATCTACCTTCCATCAAAACTTCTATTCTTATTCACATACACTACATTACTCATACAATACAGTTTATACAAAACATTCGGGTAATATACTGTGACTCATTGAAAATATGCATATCCACACCTTGCATGAAATGAAATGAGCTATTTCTTTACGATTACTGCAAAATTAATTACGAATTTCATTTAGGCGCATTCATATGAAAAATTGAGATTCTGGTGAATAATTACGTATTACGAACCGGAAGTATTTGAAACATTGGGATAAGAAAGATATCTGAATAGTATACGCAATAAGTCCATTAAAAATTGTTTTCAACCGTTTCACCTCGTTTTTTTTTGTTGATCATATCGCCGGTGGGAACTGCAGATAAAAATAAGAGAGTGCGATGCGTTGTTGATAAATTATAACGTACGAATAAAGATAATCATGAGAAAAAAAGATTAATATCCGTGTGATAAAAAGATTGGGAGTTATAATAACAATGAGCTGGATTGTGCGATCTGTCATATGACCAAGCTTTATCAAAATCGACTCCCAAAGGAGTTTATAGTAGGAATGTTACGGAGCTCTGACTTCGGTTCCGAAAGGTCGGATGCTCTGATTGAATTCACACCTCTGATTCCGACTTCGGCTCCGATAAATTTTAGTCGGAGGTATAACGAAGGTGAAATTGTCATGCGAATTCGGGCAGAAAGCACAGTGACAATTTGTAGCTGGTGCCTGGGGGTATGTATCTGTCCTCGCGCGCGCAAGTCTCATTCATTTGTTTATTTTCAGTATGAATAGTTAGACGCGTTTAAGTATTCAATTATTTAAATCGTGGTGGTCATATTGTCTAACTACAAAGGTCGGTTTACGGGTCAATTTTTAAATCAATAATGCAGGAGACAGAGATGGAAGCCTCCGCATCCGACTCCGCCTCCGATACCGACTTCGGCTCCGATAATTCAAATATGAAATCTTCGGTCCCGACTTCGGTTTCGGTAAACCCACCTCCGTAACATCCCTAGTTTATAGGCAATAAAAGACGTTCATATCCCAAAAATCCATCGGTTCTTAAGGTCAATGGATGCAGCCAAGCACTGCGTAATGTTGTAGCCTATTAAGAATGATAGTAATTGCGACCCTTCCACGGATTTCATTTCTTCATTTTTGATTTGACAACGATGCCGTGTGGTTCCGGCTGAGTAGAATAGACCACCTTATTTCTTACAGAGGTGTCGTAAAAGGCGACTAGGGTAATTAGACTCGCCGTGTGGTATCCGGTTGTAGAATAGACCACCCTCTTTCTTACCGAGGGGTCGTAAAATATGACTAAGGTAAGTTGACGTCAGGCAGGCAGCAGGTCGTAGTATATTAAGCCAAATCATATGACAACATGTTTGTAGCATGTTGTGCCGACACCACTTAGAGTGAGATAAGGGCAGAAAGATGATGATTTAGGGCATGTTTTTGTATGAAAAATGATACATTAATATTTTGGGACTATGTCGATTCTCCTTTTGCCACCGTGTGGTATTCGGCTGAGTAGAATAGACCACCTTAATTTCTTACCGAGGTGTCGTAAAAGGCGACTAAGGTAAGTTGACGTCAGGCAGGCAGCAGGTCGCAGAATATTAAGCCAAATCATATGCCGGCACAACATGCTACAAACATGCATCACTTATGGGATAAGGGCAGGAGGATGATGATTTCAAAACGGTTTTTATTAATAAAGAAGAGTTTTCACAAAAACTAAGTTAAATATCGGATATGTATTAACTCAATAACTCATTAGTCTGGTGTGAAAATCATTTGCTTGTTGTCTCCATACCAACAAATACGTGTATGCACATATCTAATATTTACCTTTAGCGGAAGACAAATAGTTTTGTCGCTTTCAAGATAATGTTAGAACTAATCCAATGACACTGAGCACATCTTTGGCAACGATCAATTTGTTGGCTTTATTTTTTGACGACCGGTTATTGTATAGGCAAACTAAATTTGATTTGCGCGTTGGATCAGACAGCTCTGCGGGTCTTTGGTTCGATTTCCCGAGTGCCAACATTTTCTAAAAATATTTTTTGGTTTTTCGAGTCTGGGTGTACTACTAAATAAAGGAATATATGAGACACACACACGGTCATCCATCCCAAAAGTAAATAACTTCATACTTGTGTTATGCGTGACGGACAACTGGAAAATATATACATAGTATAAATATATATATATAGTTTTAAATACATACTTAAATACAAATATACACCCAGGTTCGAAGAACAAACAAATTATTTAAAGACAATGTTGGCCCTCGGCGGAGCTGAAAGTAGGGTCTCTACCCACTACGCCAACGGGCCAATAATTGTATTTAAGTTTTTATTTGAAACTATAACTGAACTAATATTAATAATTAGTTTTGTAAGTTTCACTATTTTTTCAGTTCTTTTTCGTTACCCTTTAATATTTGCCGCCATCATTAAGGTCAAACCTTCCTTAAAAAATAAAATATAAAAAATCTTTTAATTACTGAAATTAAACTAAAAACCGTATATCAATATCGCCATTTTTTCTTTATAGCGCCATGTGGCACTGCTACGCTATAAACGCTTAACATTTTACGAAGCATCCGCAAATAAATCGCAACATTAGACATGTTTGATTATTTAGCATCACAGATTTCCTTTCATCTATACTTATTATAAAACAAAGAACCCAAAAAGCTATCTGTCTGTATGTAATCGATTTTCTCAAAATATACTTTACGGATTTTTGTACAATTTTCACCAAAAGGGTGCAATACTTCCGGATGGTTGAGTTAAATAGTATATATCGGTATTACTTGCTGGGAGCTTTAGTCGCGTGCGCTGCGTAAACCAGCACAGACACGCTAAAGTAATGTACTAGACAATTGTAGATCTATAAAAATACTACAAAAAACTCCACGACAGCATGTTTCTATCTCTCACAATTAACTCACAATTACTACTTTTATATTCAAAATTTTTCGGGAAAAGTTTCGTAAATCACTGAATTCCACGCGGGCGAAGCCGTTGTTAGCACAGCTAGTAATACTATAATTTCTAGTCCTTATCGCTATCTGTCACAATTATGAGCCAAGAACTCATGCCTGCAACAGTTGCAAAAAAATAACAATAGTGGTCGTTTATTTACAAAACAATGAAGTTTATACGTTATTCACACAATAACTACAATTTATGGAGCATATTTTAGCTTTTAATTAGTTGTAGTATTTTTGTAAGACATAAATATATGTCAGATACTGTATGCTACTTTTTAAGACTTCAATAATCTGGATGAAATCTTAATATATTTTCGGTTTAGAATGAGGCGTATATATAAGATCGTATTTATAAATATTATCAAAGTTAGAAAACTCATTTATTTTTTTCCTCGGATGTATTATTTCTTTGAAATACAGTTAAAGACTTGTAATTTTATAGAATTAAGCGTTACTTTGAGGAGATCCATAATACAAAATCATTATCCTCCTGCCCTTATCCCAATCTAAGTGGGGTCGGCACAATATGTTTCAAAAATGTTATCACATGATTCGGCTACGTATTTTACGACCGCCTTCCTGACGTCAACTTACCATGGTCGCCTTTTAAGACACCTCGGTAAGAAAAGAGGGTGCATACACATGCTACTCAGCCGGATACCACACGACGGAAGATCAATAATACAAAAGTAATAATAAAATTAATTTGCTATAATCCGCAATAAAGTAAATACAAAAAATATATATTGCTAAATGTATAGTGACCTATCTGTTTTTTCATACCGGATATTCAAATTCAAATTCAAAATATTCTTTATTCAAGTAAACTTGTAAACAAGTGCTTTTGAATCGTCAACTTTACTGCTGGTTCGGAAAGCTGTTCCATGATACATGAAGGATTCTTAAAAACACATGCACAAACCTCCACCACAATACAAAACTTCTCCACACGTTCACTATCACAAACTCAACAATCGTTTCGCCCCGCAACCAAGCATCATCAGGACATAGACTCCACGACAAAAAAACTTATTAAAAAAGAAGTGTAAAAGAATAAAGAAATATATTTAATAATATAAAAATATAATCTCAGCTTTTAATGTCTGTTAATTAACTGACAGGCCATAACTTTCACAAACAGTAAGGAAATTTAATACGCATATTACAACATTATCAATCTATGGTAACTGATAAAATATCTGTATTAGTTATCTGCTTTAGTTATAGCAAATAGTTTTAAAAATATTAATAAAGTATTAAAAACGACTAAGTTAAGACAACGAAAAATGTTCATATTCATATAGCTTATAGTTTCGTAATCTATAATGTAAATAAATAAATATATGGGACACTCACAGACACGGTCGTCTGTCCCCAAAGTAAGTAAACTTAATACTTGTATTCTGGGTGACAGACAACTGGTAGATATACTACATATATAATTTTAAATACTAATATACACCCAGTCTTGACGAACCAACAAACTAATTGTAGAAAATGTTGGCTCTCGACGGGAATCGAACGCGCGACCCGCGGAGCTGCAGGGTCACTATCCACTGCGCCAACGGGCCAGTCAATATATATCGGAATATATATGTAAAGTAAGCCCAGATTTTAGCAGTGACTATTTGACTAATTGCCTAATCATTTACCTTCTTGTTGCGTATTGTTTTGAAAGCATTAGATGTTTTGATGTCAATAGAACCGCGATCAATTTTCGATATGTCATACGCTATCATTGTCCATCGAGGGAGAATTGATTATACTTATCGCGACAAGAATCGGCATCACGGATGTATTTTATGTATGATTAAGGGTACGTTTTGAAAGGACTGAAAAGACTACTTTTATTTCATTTGTTGACTAATGAAACTTGTTCTAGGTTTAAGGATGATAGTAGTTAGAACGACTTACGTTAGATATTTTGAGACATACAAACAAAACACTTTATCTTATTTATTTAATTTGTGCAAGCTTTACCCGCAACTTTGAGCGGATCAACTTAATATTAAAATAAACTCAATTATGTGTTTTAATCGATTTCCCAAATACAGGTAAGACGGGATTTATCCTATTCTAGTTAGTCATATATATAAGCTTCAGTAAACTTAATCAAAATTGCTCCAGGGAATTAGCTGTAAAATCGTAACAAACAGACAAACAAACTTTTGCGTCCTATTATAAGTATGGATGAAGATGAGATGTGCATTATACAACTACGTAAAAGTTTTGTAATTAAATCTAATAAAAAATTGGAGCTTAAATCCATTAGCACTCCAACGTGAGTTAAAAGACTACGTACGTTCCTAAAATTCCCATGAGATATACAAGTTTCGTCACAATTCCCTTCACCGAAAAGCCAAGATAAATTGTAAATTTCAATAAAACTCGTAAGTTTTATGAAATTCATAGGTACTACTTCCCAGGGTCCATCCCAGGGGGATCCCGAACAGTGGATCTAAGATATCCAGGATCATATGAAAAAAAGGGCAACAGATATGTCTCAGCGACGTGTCGTGTCGCATTCTTCAAAACGTACCTTAACAAAATCATATTACGAAATGATAAGGAAAAGTTATTTACTAGTTTTGTAAACAGTAAATCCCGAGCTATTTGCCAATATCGCAATGGTGGAATCTGAAATCTAGTTATTCAAGGCTCATTAGTGAAGCACCATATGTCATTCAAAAGTATATCATATACAGGTTGTACCCGCAACATTCGCGTCTACTTGAGTGTTCAAAGACCCTCAGTTATGTGCTGTAGCAATATAGACAAGTTTTATATATTTAAAGCTTATACTCCGGGATAACATATTAGACAAAAAAAAACCTTTTTCATTTGAGAATAGGACAAAACTCATAGTTTAAGGTAATTTGATGCAAATGTAGACTCCGGTACTACTATATCCATAAAATCGATATCTCATCTGCACATACCAAGTCTGTCCCAAATATATCAACTTAAATTTAAGTCTGTGATAGCCTAACGGTGAGCACGTGCGCCTCTGTCGAGAGGGCCGCGGGTTTGAAACCCAGAGCTCGCACTCTTGAATTTTTCTGCTAAAACCTTTGTGTCTACTTAATAGCAATTTATCACAAGCAATTCACTAGAAAAACATCGTGAGGAAACCTGCGTATCTTTAGAAAATTCTGGGTACATACGTCACCAATAAATATAGGAGAAGCGTGGTGGGTCGTAGCTTCAATTACGGACAGAGGAAGCCCATACCAAGCAATGGAATAATTTACTATTTTTTTAATCTATAACTTTAACTCGTGCTTCACAGTTTTACTGCGAATGTAAATCACAATTACAAACCGACGAAAGGTGCTATGGTGTTACAACACGCTCATAATATAGCATTTCCTAGCACGCAACGCTTCAAACTTAGTTTGATGTCGAGCTTTTAACTTTTCCGTGTTTGATTGAGATATTTTAATCCTATTCTAAATATGTAATGATGAAAACAAACAAAGATCAAAACATCCAAATACGCGTACGCACAGAGTAGGAAAACACGATCCCACTTCTGATATCAAATCCAAAATTCTTTAAGTGTTGTAGCTATGCTAAATGAAACTAAAGCTTCTAGCGTTATTGTTCTGTAAATAACTATATTCTCTATTCTGTTTTCTTATCAGTCATAAATAACATACCTGAATAATGACGAATCGAAAGAGCTTTTAAAAGTATTTGGAGATGAATCATATTTCGTGTTCTGAAATACTGCACTTTTAATTAAAAAAAAATAGTAAGGGCCTGTTACTATCGCACAGGTGGGCATAGACCACCTCTCTTTGTTTTTGGAGAGAAGGGTCCAATGCAGATTGGTAGGTTACACATGTCCCCAGAATTCTCTAGAGATATGCAGGTTTCCTCACGATGTATTCCTTCACCGAAAAGCGTGTGATAAATTGCAATTATCAATAAGACATATAAGTTTTAATAGAAATACTCTTTAGTGTCTACCCGGGGTGTGAACTCGCGACCTCTAGACAAAGTCGCACTTTCTAACCGCTGGGCTGTCACAGCTCTGCACTCTTAATTATTTAGTCATATTATTTAATTCCAAATACATAAATCACAAGTAGAAACCTACGAAAGGTCTTACAAAATACTAATAATTTAGCTGCTATCCGCACGCGATGTTAGAGCTCAGCTATCGAGTTATGGTCAGACGAAATGTAATATGTTAATGATATTCTAACATTATTATACAAACTATTTTATAAATGTTTATGATTTGTGACGATTTTCCCGCATTTATTTAAACTTCCAGATATATTTTTTTGCGTGACAACGCACGCAAATAGGAACTGCGTAAACTTTTACGGCCTTACAAATAAACCCAGTATAAAATGTTATACTGAGAATAAAAGGAGAATAAGCAAGATTTCAACAAATAAATTCGGAATAAGTTATACCTAGCATAACGTCGGAATATCTTTTCATACTAGCACTATTCCCACCTTATACTTACCCTTGCCCTAGTTTAACTAAGGAATAACCTCAAAAATCATTGACTTGTGTTTATTTTTAGCAAGCACAATAAGTTAATTTTTTAGTTATTTTATTATTAACGATGTCATTAAGAGCAATATCCGAAGTAGAGCAAGTTAATAATATTGTTAATCAAATACAGACAGAAAAGAAAGTTAAACATTCAAAAACAAAGAAAATCCCTTTGCTTTGTATGGTGAAGAAGAATTTTGTGTTAAATATAGATTTTCTAATAGCAGTGTTATGTTTCTGGACCAATTATTTAGTAGTTCTTCAACTATGGATAAGTGTGGTGCAGGTTTACTCTCCAGATATTAGGTATAGCATTGAGTTACTGGGGTCGCAACCAGGTAAGTAGCTTTTTAATATGTATCTACTACAATCATTAATATCTTACTGTTATGGCACAGTTTACTGTTATCTTTTTTAGGTAGGTAAATAGATATAATTTTTTCTGCTTCCTTTACAGATACAAGATGAAGCAACAGATATAAAACAATGTTTTGAAAAAGGACAGTTCCATGGTAGATTACTAGAAGACTCAGGCTATGCATGTACTCCACACTTGTTTGCCCCCCTACTAAATCCAAGCACATGGAAACAAAAGTTATTCAACTATGCCCACATTAAAACTTGTAACACTAGAAAGATGTTTTGCTGTTCGGATAAATAGATTCATGTGTTTCCTAACAGGATTCAGAACATCTCTAGAGAACACCAAAATGTATATAGTAGCATTGGCAGTGTTACATAATATAGCCGCCGAGTTGAATGAAGAGCCTTTAACTAATAAAACTAACAATGTGCATTCCCTGCCTCAACCAACCATGGCACCTATACAACAAAATACCTTGCATGGAACTGCAGTGAGAGCCACATTTATAGAAGAAAATTAATAAGATTAATAAAACTGTTCTTTATTCAATAAAAACATTTTATTTAATTCTTTATTATTTTTTTAATGATTCCAAAGTCTTAAGAAGAATTTGTTTTTGAAGGTTTAAGTTTTCCATCACTTCATTATGTAGCTCAGTGGCATTCTTCGTCCTGAGTTCACACTCCTTTGGCAGTCTCTCACTTTCTACGACTCTTAAGTTATGCATATCTGTATATAAAGAGACTGCAAAATTAAAACTTTCTTTTTCCTTCCTTAGCTGTAACAAAACAAGAATTTGTTGATTTTTTAGATAATAAATTGTTACAATATGTTTTAAATACAACCTTCTTCAAGTAGGTCAATAATAAAAAAAAACATTATCACCACCAATGTGACAAGTTGTTGAAAAAGAATAAATGGGTTAACTTTTTATTTACAGATCACTTTGGTGTAGTTAATAGCTTGCACATAAATTTTTCTTCAATTATTTTTTTTTTCATCACCATTTAATTTCATCCTATAAAAAATATGCAATTAATTATTACCAATTAGTACCAATATATTTACTGTATGAACACTATTAATTGTAATCTACACACTGTCTGCTAGGCCAGCAGAGTAAGTATTATTATTATATAATATTATTATAAGTACCTGAACACTATCACAATCGAAGTTGTTAGTATCTACCTCGAATTCTTGAGGTATCAATTCCATTAGTTCTACAGTTTCTGATGAAGGGGATGGTGGTTTCGTTCCCAGTCGATAGAGCGTTCTCGATTATTTGCCATTATAGATGTTTGCCATATTTACAAAATAAATCTGTTTCTTTAATCAAGAGAATCATAGAAATAATAATTAACAGTCTAATCACTATCACAAATCACAATTCACAAAATCGTTTCCGCCCGCTAAATTACAAATAGAAATGTCAAAGTTATGTCAAAATGACAAAAACACGGCAGCCATAAACAAAATTTTAGTTTTTCTTATGCATGCATGGCATAACGGAGGAATAGTTATGACAAGCTTATACCGAGTTTATTTGTAGGAATATATTTGTCTCCTTAAACTTAGGATATTCTAAGCATAACTATTCCAAGAATAACTCTCGCATAAGCGTGTTTTTATTTGTAAGGCCGTTACTGTTTTTCGATGAATCAATAACTTATTTTTAGCTCGTCTATAGTGTTTTAATTTGAACTTTTCTTTGTATATTAACAAAGGACTATATGACCGCTATCTCCTCACGGTGAAAAAGGATAAAGGCTTAGACTCTCACCGTAGTTTCATTGTGGATTGACAAGTAACACGTTATGCAGAATTGTCTATTGTCCTCGTTTCATAGAAATTTTTTTCCATTGGGGATTCAAAATAGGACCTTTTTTCCGTCATCTAGGACAATTTAAATCTCAATTTAAATCTCATTATATTGTTTTAACACGTATCAGCGTCAACAAGCTACTAAAATATTCTTTGCCTTATTTATTCATTTATTTCTTTATTGGGACACCGACAAGAATGCTTGACTTAAATATAAGTAATATTGTATCCGGCTAGAAGTACATCCTTACTTACAGGTGTACACAATATGCATACTTATGGTGCTATACGAGGCTTACAATTTTTACAAATGTGCTTATTTATTTTTTAAAATTAAACTAAATACAAATATAAAAGGTATAAAGAAAGTCAGAAAAAGGCAATACTTAAGCTAAAAATGTAAGTAAAAAAAGTAAAGTTCTCAACAAATTACCAATTCTCGGAGTAAACAGCAATTATCAATCCTTATCAATTTGATGAAATTTTTTCACGTGATTTATTAAAATTATTTATTTAAGCACACAAGTTAAAATAAAAATTCTCATGATATATAGTATTTGAACCTTACCTAACGCTTTTTTGCCTTTTAAAGCATTAACATCGACGAGCAATACAGCTTAATAATTCCTAAAACATTCAATTCACACGACATTTACCATTCTGTCGTATAAACGTGTTCGCCCACCGGCCATTTATACCGTTGAATACAATATTGGATTCGATTATCTGGCGACAGATTAGAATGCTGGAGAACAAGTTCTATAGCGCCCATCTATATGCATAGTAGCCCAGCGGGTGCTTAGATGCGCGACGATATAAATCTAGATTAGTATTTTCCTCTTATTAGGTACTACCTGTGCCAACAACGGCTTCGCCCGCGTGGAATTCAGTGTTTTACGAAAGTTTCCCGATTTTTCGAAATTTTGAACATAAAGGTTGACTTAACCGTGAGAGATAAAGACATGCTGTCGCGGACTTTTTTGTAGTATTTTTATAAATCTACAATTCTCTTAAACAATATTTAAGCGTATCTCTGCTGGTTTACGCAGCGCACGCGACTATAGCTCCCGGCAAGTAAGTTTTTTAACAACTGCGCGATCTCTTCAATACAATTTAGATAATGCCGATATGCACTATATACTTAAACCATCCGGAAGTATTGCACTATCTTTTGGTGAAAACCGTTCAAAAATCCGTTCAGTAGATTTTGAGAAAATCGATTATATACAAATAGACAGCTTTTTGGGAGTTTATTTTATAATAAGTATAGATTTCTCATATTATTGGGATTTTGTCATGGAGTCTATCTCCTGATGATGCTTCGGTTGCAGGGAGAAACGATTGTTAAGTTTGTGATTGTGAACGTGTGTAGTGCTTGTGTATTGTGGTGGAAGTGGTGGAGGTTTGTGCATGTGTTTTTACGAATCCTGCACGTAGCGGGTATGAGAATACGGATAGTCCACTATACATTTAACACTATATATATTTTCTATTTACTGTACCGCGGATTATAGCAAAATAATTTTATTATTACTTTTGTATTATGGATCTCCGCAAAGTAACGCCTAATTCTATAAATTATTTCTATGTTAATATTTATAAATACGAACGCGATGTTATAATGTTACGTAATTAGCATAGTGCTTTAATCCGTGTAATAACGAGTAAAAGCATTATATATACACGAACATTAATGGTCTGCACTTGACCGTAATTGATTGTATTTCGATCTCTTACCTGTCGATTAAAACATAATATCGATTTCTTTTGCCAATTCGAGGATGTAATTGCATGGAATGCGTGGTAAACCGGAGGACTTTAAATATTGAAGAAAGTAAAAGAGAATTCATAACCAGTTTTTAAAGCTATGCAGTTCCGTTTTACTTTAATAATACAGATAATGTAGATCACATTGAAAACCTTTTTGGAGAGAAAAATGTTGTTAAAAAATACCATTTTAATTTTTTTGGTCTGTGACAATTAAAAAATTCAATGGTTTTTCTTGTTTTTATACCATCTAACGCAAAGGTATTTCACCTAACCCACTTTATTAAATTATTACAATAAAAACACGATTCCATATAAATTAATAGACAGTGCTTTATTTTTCCCTTTGCATTACTCGATGCAACTATCAATGATATATTTAATGCCATCATATTAACTTTTTAAACCAGACGTCGATGGTGAGACCGTGCATCTCTTTTAAGGGGGTCACGGGTTCAAATCCTGACAGGCTCCAATGAGTTTTTCTGTCGAAACTTATGTGTCTAATTGATAATTGCAATTTATCACAAGCTTTACGGTGAAGGAAAACATCGTGAGGAAACCTGCATGTCTCTAGGAATGTCTCTGACTTTAGGAATATGTGTAACCTACTAATCCGTATTGGAGCAACGTGGTAGGTCTTAGTTCCAATCCTTCTGTCCAAATAAACGGAGAGAGGAGGCCTATGCCCAGCAGTGGGATAGTAACATGCCGTTACTTTACTTTTACTACTTATATTTACTTTTTGCTTTTTATTGTTGTGCGGTTCAAGTGAGGGTAGATGAATAAAATAATGACTGTAGTACACGGGAACGACGACGCCGCGGCGCTACTGTTCGTGTTGACGGTGGATGCAACTCTACCGAAACATCGAACCTTATACAAAGGTTACGATGTGACCCGTATGTTAATATAATAATAAGCATTTATATATTTTCCAAAATAGTAACAACTTTAGTGGTTAATGTTCTATATGCTTTTTACTATTATAGTTATCAAGCATAATTCTGTAGGTTAAATATTCATAAAATTAAAAATATTTTTGGTAAATATTTATTTATATTAAAGCTGTGATAGCCTAGTGGTGAGACCGTGCGACTCACTAGAGACGACATAGGTTCAAACCCCGGGCAGGCACCAATAAGTTTTTCTATTAAAACTTATGTGTCTAATTGATAATTGCAATTTATCACACGCTTTTCGGTGAAGGAAAACATCGTGAGGAAACCTGCATATCTCTAGAGAATTCTCTAGGGATATGTGTAACCTACCAATCCGCATTGGAGCAGCGTGGCAGGTCTTAGCTCCAATCCTTCTCTCCAAAAACGGAGAGAGGAGGCCTTAGCCCAGCCGTGGGAATAATAACAGGCTGTTACTTTTTTTAGTTGCCGATTAAACCTTATTGAAATATATTTTCCCCGACTTTTAGATATACAAATAACTTCCGGGCGCAAATGCTTTCAATTACTGCAAAATTTCGTAAGATTTATTTTGAAGAATACAAAAACATCACGTCTGCATTTCATTTCCGTTAGATCATTTGTTAAAGTCGCGTCGTCTAAATTACCTTTGCCTCTTCGCAAACAATGTATTTCTTGCTCAAATATTTCCAAGAGGTTTGCAGTATACGGTTCATGTACAAGTGATTTATTGTTTTCAATTTGCAATAACGATTTCAAACTTTAGTTTTCACTGTAGAACTTTTATCTTTTCTGCGACATCATTGTGTTTTAATTTCAAGCTTTATTAGCAATTGCAACTTCAAAAATTACAATAGAATTATTTTGCTATGATCCGTGTTTGTTAAGAAAAACTATTGAGTGCTAAGTGTAGGTACCAAAACCGTTTTCATACCTTATACGGCTTTCATAGTTTACAGTTACATAGATTTTCTTACGCGCGACTTATAGTTTCTATCGGATATACTTCTATCATAACTTTTGTACTATAGAATTTCGCAATGTAAAAACGCCTATATAAATTAATCGCAACTTCATTATATTGCTATACAAATCCATATTTAATACCAACTTTGACTGGCCCTTTGGCGCAGTGGCATTGTAACCCTGCCTTCAGCTCCGCGGGTTGCGAGTTCGATTCCCGGCGAGGGCCAACATTTTCTATATACAATTTGTTGGTTCTTCGAGCCTGGGTGTATATTTGTATTTAAGTATGTATTTAAAATTATAATAAGTAGTATATCTACCAGTTGTCCTTCACCCATAAAACTAGTATTAAGTTACTTACTTTAGGGCGGACGACCGTGTGTGTAAGTGTCGCATATATTTATTATTTATTTATTATACTTACGAGTATATTCTAAATTCAAAAGTTTTATTAATGCAAATGCAAAATTCATTGGTTCACCTGGAGTTTAAACTGGTAACCTTCTTGAAAGAGTCGCATGGTTTCACCGCTGAGCTAGAACATATCTATTTACTATGAGACACTTTATAAGTATATACTACTGTATATAATTGTAATCTTACTAATTTGCGGAGCATATTATATTATTGACTAAATATATTTTGAGAAAACTCTCCCAAACCTAGGTCCTCTGAATTAAACACTACACTGAGTACTAATCACTTTACTAGAGCACTATAAAGTAGGTGTGCTTACTTGGCGCTAGTGGAATAAACAAAAAGTTTCGCTATATCGACTGTGAACTGGCAAATTGTCCTATCTTATTTTTGGCAATTTTTCAGGAAGAAAAAAAACTGGTTATTAATACATTCGCAATAATTATTATATAATAAAAACACTTGAAATATGTTTATTTATTTACAAATTTTCTAGTAGATAATAAATGTTGATAGATGATGAATGATGGGCAGTATTACCCAATGCCGTTAAAAAGTGATTTGGCTTAGAATTGAGATAGGACATATTGCCGGTTCACAGTCGATATGTTATTACAAACAGCACCCTATAGCGCGTTACAATCTACCACTAGCGCCATCTGACGTCGCCATAAGCAAATATTACATTCGTTTAACCAATATTAAAAGTACCGAAAATATTATTTTGCTATAATCCGCGATCAATACATAAAATTAAAAGAATAAAGTTACCATCATCATCATCCTCCTGCCCTTATCCCACTCTAAGTGGGGTCGGCCCCACATGTTAAAAACATGTTGTCACATGATTTGGCTACGTTTTTTACGACTGGCCGCCTGCCTGACGTCAACTTACCTTAGTCGTATTTTACGACACCTCGGTAAGAAAGAGGGTGGTCTATTCTTCTCAACCGGATACCACACGGTGGGTTAACTTACCTTAGTCGCCTTTTAAGACACCTCGGTAAGAAATGAGGGTGGTCTATTCTACTCAGCCGGATACCACACGGCGGAAAAAAATATATAAATAAATAAATAAATAAATAAAGTCATCATTCAAGTTAATACAATAGTACTTAATTGTTTGAACTGTAAATATAATGATTTCGTCCTTGCAAGGTCGTGGGTTGGCCGCGTAGGATCGCATTACAGTGCATTTCTGTTGTTCTCGTGGGAAAACGGGATTTTAGAAGACCAGTTGAACTTGACCTTAACTGGTTTGTAATTAATTCTTAGACAAGTTGTGTACAGGTTTTTAATGCTTTAAGTACACGCCATGATATCGGTGTGACATAATTACATAATACAAAATCTTTGTAACGCCATCGCGGATGTCTCTTAACACCAGCTGTTTAGTAGACCTTTATAATATAGACCAAAAGGTAACGTATTATTAATATACGTGTCACAGAAATAGATGTTTTTTTTTCAGTTCTTTGATTGCACTTACAAGGATAGCTTTATACATTACAAGTTATAATTAATTAAGTTTTGTATTGTACATTGTTGTATTAGGGTTTCCTGTGATGATTATGGTAATTTGGAAAAGAAATAAATAAATATTCCGCTCGCAACATACATATTAAAATTCCGCCATTCATACTAGACCAATCTACAGAAAGGTTTAAATTAAGTGATATTTGGATGATAAGAATGCCTGGATTTGAAAATACTTTCAGCTTCATACATGACTGCAGTTTAATAATGTAAAATTGAAAACGTTTAAAAGATTGATCGCCAAGTTTCTTGCTGGTTCTTCTTGGTCCATTAAAATAGAAAAATATATATAATAAAAAAAATCATATTGATCCTTGACGATTCAAAAGTGCTTGTGCTTGAAAGACCTTATTTGAACGAAGATTATTTTGATTTGAAACACATATCTCACGAGTACATGTAATATATACCAGGGTATATATTAGACTGCAGGATAGTAAAGTTGACGATTCAAAAGCACTTGTTTACAAGTTTACTTGAATAAAGAATATTTTGAATTTGAATTTGATATAGGATATATAGATAGTACGCAAAAGTTTGGATTAGATTTTCAGCAAGAATAAAAAATGATATCAATCTGATAGGAATATATATTTCTAATAATGTTGATGAAATTACAATTAAAAATACCTTTATTTATTTATTTTAATTGTTTACAATGACTCGAGTTTTTTGTCTTGCATAGCTAAGGTGCGGAATAACTTTACAGCATTTATCATTACTGGTAATATAATATGAGTACCTTTAAAGCAAGAGTTAATAAATGAGCGACGATCTTAAAAATGTGCAAACTCAGCATTATGGCTTTCCTTCAGGAATGTTGTAGATTTGAGTATGCGAATTTTACCTTGTAATGAAACTTTCAGCTCAAACCGCTCTTTTATTCTTTCGGAAGTTAAAAAAGTTCTCCTCACAATTATAATCGAAGGGGTTGCGTTTGAAAAAGCCACCGTTTTTTGAGGGTACGAAAATACACCTCCTTCCGACACATAAGAAGCGAACTCGACAGTATTTAATATATCGTCGAGTTGGCTTTATTCTTTCACAAAATAAGGTTCTCGAAATTTCAGAGGGATTTAGGAACGGAATATGTCATACTCCCCTAACTTGCGGTAGCTAAAAAAAGATACATAAGGGAGCTTTTCAATACTCGCTTCATATATACTGTATCATGTTTCTAAAACTAAAACGTGCTACTTTCGTGCCAAGAAAGACTTTTAATTATTCTTTTATAGATTATAACATAATGCCGTGGGTATCCGGCTGAGTAGAATAGAGCAACCTCATTTCTTACCGAGGTGTCGTAAGAGGCTAGTCGCCTCTTAAGGCAAGTCTTAAGGTAAGTCGACCCGCCGTGTGGCATCCGGCTGAGTAGAATTGACCACCGTCATTTCTTACCGATGTGTCGTAAAAAGCGACAAAGGTGAGTTGATGTCAGGCAGGCGGCCGGTCGTAAAATACGTAGCCAAATCATGTGACAACGTGCTTGTAACATGTCGTGCCGACTCCACTTAGAGTGGGATAAGGGCAGGAGGATGATGATATAGATTATAACATAATTCAACAAACATATATCTATGTTTATCCATGAAGAGACCTATATCCAGCAGTGGACATCCATGAGTTGACGAAGAAAAGGAAGAAGATATCTATATAAATATAGCAAATGTGAAATATTTCATTTTTACCTCCTTTTATGTTCTAGCCGGCCAATAGATTGATCTTATTTTAGATATAATAAACTAATTCTTAGTTCAAGGACTAGAATTTAATGTGCTTTTTTAAAGAACATAGAAACTATTTCTATATACATATATATCTATAAACTTTCATGATCATTCATCATTCTCCTGCTCTTATCCCACTCCAAGTGGGATCTAAGAAATGAAGGTGGTCTATTTTACTTAGCCAGATACCACACGGAATCCGCGACATCAGCTAGTGTTAAATAAATTATAATTTGGATATTGTTTATTACATTCTAAGACTCACCAAGCCCGCAAATGAGGTATGTTGGCGGCGGTTTCAGAACAGAACGTGAGTAGGCCCCCCGAACGGTCTCCAGTGCTCTTGGGGTCCCCGCCACCAGGAGGACCCCGGGGGACACGTAGCCGGCGTAGCGGAGCTCCGCGGTAGCCGCTGCGAGGGCCCCCGCCCACCAGCATTTTGCGTTTGCTGCCAGGAAACTCTGTGAAAGAGAACAATGCTGAAAATGAAAATGAAAATGAAAATATTTATTGATATAAAATGTTCCATTATACACTAATAGCAAGGGCCCCTGCACTAGGTGTGAACCCATACTGCTGGGTACGCCACTCATCCACCAAGACAAGTAAAATATATATTAACTAGACAATCAATTATATATCAATTAAACTTAAGATTAAATTTCAGATTTTCTTTTTTAATATAATAGGACTTATATAAGTTATTGTACGCGTGCCTGCTTGCGCGCGCGTTTGCGTGAGTATGTGTGGGGGGGGGTGCGTGTAACTGTACTACGGAGTAGGTACCGGCGAACATCCTTACTAATAGTTTTAATACGAAAGTCTGTCTGTCTGTTACGTTTTCACGCCTAATCTGCCGAAGCACGATATGAAACTTGTTACAACAGAATCTTCTACCAAGTTAGAGAAAGACAGAATTTTTTTAAAATAACGCGCTAAATACCAAAATTCTTCATATTACCTTTGTTTAATATCGAAAGTTGATAAGTTTATATGTCAATTTTAAATTTTAGATTTCGATATTGTATAGCAAAGAAAAGAAGTAAAAAATAGTTATTTCGTAAGTAGAATGACCTGTGAAGCTAAAACTGTTCGAATCCTTAGAATGATATAATTGCAATATTATCTACGCTTGTGCATTAAAAAAGTGTAAGAATTCTGCACGATATTCGCGCCACCTTGACCTGGAGCTGTGCCATTTTGCATTTCGCAATTATGCACTTCGCCCTACATTAACAAATGGCAATTACAACATTGACCAAACATTACTCATTACCTCTCGGACAAGTTAATTAACGCGAAGCAGGGAGTCCGATGGTATCGTCCAAAAAACTAGTCAACTGTAAGTTACGTACGCATTCTTGCAACAAATGACAATTGCAACACTATAGAAACATTACTCAATAGAGTTTCTAAGACTTCTAGTTTCATTGTCTTATGTCCCTGAATTTTCGGAGCGGTCTTGAAATGCTCGAAATACTCGACTTTCTATAAAAAACGCTCTCTCATACGCATAAAAATTGTTTTAACGCCGTAATAAGGAACAAGACCGCCTCCTTAATAACAAGATTGCGGTCCAGTACCAAGAAGCAAGAAGCTGTGATAGCCTAGCGGTGGGACCGTGCGACTCTCTAGAGACGACATGGGTTCAAACCCCGGGCAGGCACCAATGAGTTTTTCTATTAAAACTTATGTGTCTAATTGATAATTGCAATTTATCACACGCTTTTCGGTGAAGGAAAACATCGTGTGGAAACCTGCATATCTCTAGAGAATTCTAGGGATATGTGTAACCTATCAATCCGCATTGGAGCAGCGTGGTAGGTCTTAGCTCCAATCCTTCTCTCCGAAAACGGAGAGAGGAGGCTTTAGCCCAGTAGTGGGCATAGTAACAGGCCGTTACTTGACTTTGGTCCAGTACCAACAGTATTCTGAAGACGCTAATATATAAGATGGACACGTTTGTGCTTGTTACGTCTACTCAGCGTTTGCCGCTTTCCCAGACTCCACTCGACACCGGAGTAGTCTAGAGTTCCACTCCTTGGAAAGACACTTCGTGCAACCTCGCCTTTCCCTACCTAACTTCGGTGGGATCGGACGCCATTAGTATTCAAGATTTTAGCATAGTACATAGTTTAAGAATAATTATAATTAATTAACTGTAAATAAATAGGTTTATTTGGATAGTTAGCTTTGTGTACCCAACAGTCGCCACCCATAATATAATTTGCTGCAACACTTCATAAGATGCTTGTGAGGCAGTCCTGAAGTCCACCAATTTTCAACTAATATTTTTATTTTTTATTTTATCTTTATTTTAATTTGTAGTTTATGATTTAGTTTTTAAAATTATTTTATTATTATTATTCTCTTAAATTGTATTTGGGCGAAACTTGCTTGAAATAAAGATTTATTATTATTATTAAAGGAGTATGCCTACAGTCGTTTACGTTCTTCTGAACCAAAAGTCGTTTACTGCTTCACATGATGTCCTTAAAACACGTTCTTTTTGAGGTTCGTCAGTCTATCTGGTATGGTTTCTAACGACGCTTCTCTTCTCAGTGCGGGTTCGCCATTCTAACACGTTAAGACCTGAAAGTTCATTGGTTCTCCGCACTATGTGTTAATGCGTTTCAGTTTCAGCGACACGCTGCGCTATGGTGGTGACTTTGATTCTTCTACGGATCTCCTTAGTACTTATTTGATCACGTAGAAATACTCCAAACATTTCGCCCGCTCCATCGATTACTTTTCGGATCCGTATGTCATCACTGACATCACGCAGTGTTCGAAGACTTTGGTCATCAGGCACTTAATCCACTTCGCTAGAATCTTTACTTATTATAAAACAAAGTCCCAAAAAGATGTCCGTCTGTATGTAATCGATTTTCTCAAAATCTACCGAACGGATGTTTGTACAGTTTTCTATAGTTCCGGATGGTTTAGGTAAATAGTACATATCGGTATTATGTAAATTGAGTTTAAGAGATCTAGCAGTTGTTAAAAAACTTGCTTGCTCGGAGCTTTAGTCGCGTGCGCTGCGTAAACCAGCAGAGATACGCTAAAGTATGTTGTAAAGAATTATAGATCTATAAAAATACAACAAAAAAGTCCGCGATAGCGTGTATGTATCTCTTATGGTTAACTCACAATAACTACTTTTAAGTTTTAAATTGAAATAAATAGTGACACGTTGATTTCTACGCAGGCGAAGCCGCTGGCACAGCTAGTTAAAGAGTAAATTATTCAAAAAGAACATATTATGGTCACGCACCGCTTATTTATTCGTTGAAATTTATATCTTACAAGTGCCTATAACTCAGCAATTTTACAACGCTGGCTTATTAATGGTTATAGAGTGCTTATTATATAAATTCACGCACATTTCATATTTAAAGATAGTGACAGTACCTACTGCGTATGTTAAAAAAAATAATCCAAATGAATGAAAATAAAACGAATGAAACAAATGAAAAAAAAAGATCAAATATCAATGAAATCTCTTCCGAATTGATAATAATTTCACCTAATGCCTTTAAGCAGCTGCATTAAGCAGCAGGTATCGTAAAATCATTGTTGAGTGTGCAAAATATTAAGAGTACTAAGGGACTGTGAAACAAGACTTTATGGCTTAAGGCGACGTCGAACAAAAGAGTTATTAATCCTACAGTAGGGGAGCCATATAAGTGATAGAGACACAGTAAATAATAAAAGGGAAGATGAAACTCGTATGCTTCTTCTTTGTATCATAAAAAAAGAGACACATAGATCACACTCTCTTGCTTTCGCTACTCTTCTATAATAACTCTATAAGTCGTACAAAGAACTTAGTATGGTTATAAGTAGACAGCACGTCATAAACAAAACAGAAACCCTATTTCAGCTGTGTATACTATAATGCTATTTATGTTAGCTATCGTGATCGTGAGGTAAGTCATAAATTTTAGCTGCCAGGATAAAAGTTTTCCGAATAATGGCAGCTTGCATGTGACTTGCAAATATGCTCACAAAATTAACCTCAACAATGACAGTTTGCGATTCAAAAATTGCACGCCGCTTTCGTCGCGCAACTGCATCATGTCTAAAATGTAGTAAATCGATTTAACAAACGCTTGTTGACTAGATTGATGGTAATAGAAGCCGTTTGTACTTTACGAGAGAAAATGTGATAACAAAACCTAATACAGATTGCTTTCAATGGCGGATGAAATATGATGGTTTAACGTCGTATCTATAGAAGGTGAATATTAATTCGCTCTCTTGGTTTAGAATCAAGATTAAGGGATTAATTTTATGCCGTGTGGTGCTTCTGATTAGAATAGACCACCGCCATTTCTTACAGAGGTGTCACAAAAGGCGACAAAGGTAAGTTGACCCGCCGTGTGGTATCCGGCTGAATAGAATGACCACCCTCATTTCTTACCGTCTTGTCGTAAACGAGTACTAAGGTTAAGTTGACAGCAGGCGGGTGGCCGGTCGTAAAATAACTAGCCAAAACATGTTTAAAACATGTTGTGCCGATCCCACTTAGAGGAGAATAATAATAATTGATAAAGATTTTACGAGTATTTTCTGTATATCTATTTCCCCAAACTACAGACGTGATTAGACTCATCAACAGAACACTTTAAAAAAATAAAAGTTTAATTTAGTATAAGAATTAATATGCTTATACGTAAAGCATTTTACACGATTGAAGATTATGATGAAAGGAAGAATGATAAAAATGCTTGGATTTCAAATCCTTTCAGCTTGAAATAAGACAGGTGTTTAATAATGTCAATTGAAAATTTTTGCATGATTGACCGCCAAGTTTCTTGCTGGTTCTCCTCGGTAAAAACATCATTGCGAACCAGTTGTAACGCGATTAAATCTAAATTAAATAAAATCTTGACGATTCAACAGAGTTTGTAGAAGCTTCCTTGAATAAAATTTATTTCAATTTGATTTGATGGCAACAGCCGTGTGGTATCCGGCAGAATAGAATAGACCACCCTCCTGTCTTACCGAGGTGTCGTAAGAGGCAACTAAGGTAAGTGCCGTGTGGTATCCGGCTGCATAGAATATACCACCCTCATTTCTTACCGAGGTGTCGTAAAAGACTACTAAGGTAAGTTGATGTCAGGCAGGCGGCCGGTCGTAAAATACGTAGCCAAATCCTGTGGCAATATGTATGTAACATGTTGTGCCGACCCCTCTTATAATGGGATAAGGGCAGGAGGACTTGATTTGATGGCAAAAGGACTTTCCATCTGATCAGAATTGTGGTAACCGTCTAAGAGCCTCGTTAGTATTTAGGTAAATTGATAACGTGGTACGAATGATAGTGTAGCGATAGCGATTTTTTCTTGTGATTTTAATCAGTCTAAGATTGATTATTTGGTTTATTGGTTATTGTAAAAAAACAGATTTTTAATGTTGTGGTAGAAGAATTTCTTAATTTTTAAGTTACCAATACAAAAATATTTTTACACTTCACTCTTTATTATATTCAATTTACTTTTATTTACAATTGAATTTTTTAGTTCAATGTGTCTACAATTTCACAATTGTAGACACATTGAACGCTGCTACTAGACTGACTAGAATAGGCCCAACTGGCTTATTTATAACCTTTGTTGTTTGCATTCCCGTTTCCGTTTTATTAAACAAATGACATTTGAGTACTTCCGTCTCCCACAAATTATTAAATTATTCCTATTAATTATGTTTCTTATTACATAATTACATAATGGTAAATATATTTAAGAGTATTTATAAGCATATCTAACACAATATACAACAATATATCGATTTTAGATTTGTTTTAGGACGGTATAAGAAGGAATGACACTAGTTTTATGTATTAAATCGGTTTACTACTAAGGTTTATTGCGTTGTAACTATTCATTGGTTTAGTTCGCTTTATTACTTGCTTATCAGGTTGATATAAACATTTGTTGGTTTTTGATTGGTTTACTTATTAGGTAAGCGGTGATAGCCCAGCGGTGACCGAGCGACTCTTTTGGTCACGAGTTCAAATCCCTGGCAGGCATCACAAAGTATTTGAATTAAAAATTATGTATCAATTTGGTAATCCACGACAAAATCGTAATGATCGCATTACGATTTTGTCGTGGAGATCTTGATCGTCGAGATTTTGGTGGTGGTTGTGTGTATTGCTTGTGTGCATTGTTGCTGGTGGAGGCGTCCTGGGATGCATGTGGTGACTTGTGCTACATGTGTAAGGTACGTGAATTTTGCCTGCTTCATATGTGCTGTGCATGCATTCGCTTAACCCGCGCGGATTAATGCAAAGTGGTTTTGTTTTAATTTTCGCAGTATGGAATTCCGCAAAGTAACGCCTGCTTCTACAAAGCATTTGATAATTGCAATTTATGTTATGTAAAAAAATACATCGTCACGAAAACTTTATGTCTCTCGAGAATTCTGGGGATATGTGTAATCTATCAATTTGCATTAGAGCAGCGTGGTGGGCCTTAGCTTCAATCCTTCTCTCCAAAAACGGAGAGACCCTATGTCCAGCAGTAGGCAGTAACAGGCCATCACTTTACTTTTTTTTAAAGGCTGTATATCCCAGTAAATCTTAAGAGTCAGTCTCCCATCTCGGCCTTTCAATATTTTGCCGTATGATACTACCATTCATTCGAGTTCCCAACTCAAATTAAATTTACCCGTTATTCCAAGATCTTTAACTAGACGAAATATCACCGCTTTTTAACTTTATGGTTATGTGAACGACCTTATGACCACACGTAAAGCTAAGAAATGCTTATAAAGCATGACATCATCCAAATTCGAGGTATCGTTAGACGACATCAAGTTATGATACAGTTTCGTGTTCAAGTTTGTGAGATTCTTAACGATATTGCCCGGAAAAATAGTCTTTCTATTCAAGTTTGTGAAGAGCGAAATTAGCTTGAATTTTGATGATTTTGCAAGCACAATATTACTATTTGTGCGTGCATGGCTGGTTTTAAGATACTTGAAACATGTCCAATGGTGATTTTTTATAAATAGTATGCAATCTACGCGTTACGGTATATGACTTTATTTTGTATAGTTCTTATGTAAGAACATGGAGCGTTGAAAAACGGTTAACAAGAAAAGTTAATATACGAATTAACTTTTTACTTCTGATATTTTAAGACTAACATTATAAAAGAAATTGACTAAAACTGAATGTTTAATTTTGTTATACATACAAAATTATATATTCGTACGCAATCGAAAACAGCATATCCTAAAAGATTTGAAGACTGTACTAAATATTTTATTTACAACATTTACGAATCTTCTATCGTATTGGCTTCTTCTCTTAAAACGGCCAGTCTTCTTCTTCATTTGCTGTTTCTCAGCCCTTGGTGACAGGCATTTTACCTTACCAGCAAGTGCCAATGATCCGTGGACTTTACCACCAAGTAATGCTACAGTCAAGTCAAGATCTGTTGAACCCAATTCAGGAACAATTCTCATTACTGATTCGATTACGTCACTGTTTATTTCATTTAAATGTATTTTTCTCAGCGGATACGGCCAATCAATAGTTATAAATACACACAATACGAAAAATTCATCTCTTTCTAATTAAAATATAGAAGACAAAGTTTGCCGTAGATAGTCTCATTATTTATGATTTAAATTATTCGTTGTTTTATACGAGTCATGTAACTAATAAAAACAATACTCTGGGAACGATTCTAGATTGATTACAACACACAATCTCCCCTCTACGTACATAATACAAGAAAATAATAGTAGCAACGTCCTGGAATAGAATCCACTCTCACGGGAACCGCTGCCAACCGTGACGGGTACAATGTGCTTTGCTTATGTTATGCTTACGTTCAGGTAAAAGTTGCAAACTCTCAAGATGTTAAAGATAATACATTTATTTCCGAGTTCCACGGTTAATTGAATGGATTGTATTATAATTGGTACGCATTGCATAACAAGTGTGAAATACTATAAATATATCACTTCATCCCACTAATATAAGGCGAAAGTCAGGCGTGTGTAGCAATGAGTATTTAATTTTGTATTTAAGTGTTAAACCTTATTCTTATTGGGAACGAAATATCTTCTTCTTATCCTTACAAGCTCTTACTGGTCTATTTTGCAATATAATAATAGGCCAATATAAAACCGCTTTCGCAATGGTTTTGCACTGGGCCGTTTCCTATTTATTACTTTCTTGATATTGTTCAGCCTAGAAAAATTTGTGGGCTTATGATATCATCGCAAGTCCCCTGGACCCGTCTTCTTGTGAGTGCAAATTCGTGAATATGATACGTCTAGGGTGTCTTCCTTACAAAGGTATTTCTGACCATTAAATAACACAAAGGCTACGTTCCAGAAATTTAATAATCGCTCAGAAAAAAAATCACGATCTTCTTCTCTAAGTGGTATTTCGCATTCATAATTTGGATTTAGAGTGTTAGAGAAACCTTATATCTAGTGTAATACAAGTAAAATGAAGTTATCTATCCAAATATGCATGTAAACTTTATAAATAAAGTATGGCCATAGCTAGGCTTACCATAATTATGAAGAGCCAAACCGGGACGCAGAAGAGAAAGAGGCTCATTTTCATTTTGCTTTTCGCTTAATTTGTGTTTTTCATATTTGAAATGCAATCAAAGTTATTATGAATTGAAAAGATATAAATAAATGTAAATATTTTTTTTATTAAAAAGAAAAAGAGACACAGTAGACAAAGTACAATTAATGCAAACAACACTAAAAATTTGCCCAATTATATTTTTCACTAGAGTGCACTTTCTTCAGAATCGTTTTGTTGTGCTTAATTTTGTCATAAAATTCACTGCATGACATGTTCAAGTTGAGTTTGCCCGTAAGCAAGGCTTCCACAACGCATTCTTCCATCCTTCCCCGATCGTCAGACCACATTTTATTCATCTGTGAAAAAATTATTTCCACTGGCGCTGAAGTACCGGGTACATAGCAAACTACACAATTTTTTTTTAATTTGGGCGCTGGGACCGATCCTCCGGAGTGTCGGTGCTGTTCAAGTTTGACCGGGACGTTAATGCAGACCGGCCGGAACGCCGGGACAGGGATCTCAAACCGGGACTATCCCGGTCAAACCGGGACGTATGGTAAGCTTAGCCATAGCTATCTATACAGACGCTTTTTACCAGTAGTGGAAAAGTAACTATAAGTAAGCAACTCATTTATCAAATTAACAACAATATATCAATGGAATTTTCCATACAATAGAAAATCAACAAAAGTATTCCGTATTTAAAGTGAAATTAAGTGTGGGTAAATAAAAAATGTTATAATTAACTAAACAATACGAAATATTAAAATCGGAATAAGCTTACACAAAATGTCACGTTACAAGCTGCAATAAATCAAACGATAAAATGGTATGAACGATGCTATCGCATAAGAACATTTAGTTCGTTAGAACATCAATAAATCTCTATTATCAGTAGAAATTAAAGTAACAATAAAGTTAAATCAGTACACGTAAGCAATGTTCATCGTAAATCTTAATCATAGTAATATTAATGCCAAAGCTACTTGAACCGTAGTTTGACTTAACGCATCGATAGCTGTAGCAACAATTATGCAATTGCAGACAAAGGTTAAATAGAGTTGACAAGCGAATAATACTGAAGAATTAGGTAGTATTTGGTACATATTATAAAAAATAAAACCGCATCTTACTATCCCACTGTTGGGCATAGACTGCCTCTCTATGTTTGTGGAAAGAAGGGTTGGAGATACTCGTAAGATCTACCACGTTGCAGGTTGGTAGGTTACACATATCCCTAGAATTCTCTATAGTTTGCAGGTTTCCTCACGATTTTTTCCTTTACCGAAAAGTGAGTGATAAATTGAAATTAGCAATTAGAGTTTATAATACAAAAACTCATTGGGGTTTGAACTCATGATCCTCTCTAGAAAGGCGCACGGTCGCACCGCTGGGCTATTACAGCTTTATTATACAGTAATGACTAAAAAATACAAACAAACAAAGATAAAAAATGTTATAAGGCGACGTGCACGGAATAAATAAATAAATTTGTCAATTCATTTATTCCGTATGGCATGTTGTGAAAAATTTTCATACAGCGAAGTCGGCAAGATCTGAAGGACATATTAAGGATATTCTTATATCGTGTGAAAAACTTGAACAATACCAATGCATTTTGCATACAATCGCAATCATTGTTGACGCGTAAAATGGGATACTGTGTGCTATGGGAAACGACGGAGGCATATTCAACACCCAAAAAACGTACATATGCTAACTAAATGGTACTTTTAAACCTTTCAACAAAAGAAGCTATTTTAAAACATTAATTTTACGATAACAATGTAAAAAATATCCTTTTTTAGCATATAATAACTTTGTTATACAACCATTAAGCGCAGTTGTACTTAATAATTTTAAATAAAAATCTTTTCAGTTCATTTTTTTTTAATTATTCGGTCTACATTACGAATGAAAGCATATCACATCTTTTATTTAAATGACATCTCATATTGACGAAATAATTAATAACTAGCTGTGCCAACAACGTCTTTGCCGTGTAGAATTCACAGATTTACGAAACTTTACTTGAATTTTCGAAATTTTGAATATAAAAGTAGTTATTGTGAGTTAACTGTGAGAGTTAGAGACATGCTATCGCTTTTTTGTAGTATTTTTATAGATCTACAATTCCCTTCTACATTACTTTAGCTTATCTCTGCTGGTTTTCGCAGCGCACGCTACTAAAGTTCCGAACAAGTAAGTTTTTTACAACGCGATCTCTTCAACACAATTTACATAGTACTGATATGTTCTATTCACCTTAACCATCCGGAAGTATCTTTTGGTGAAAACCGTACAAAAATTCCTACAGTAGATTTTGAGGAAATCGATGACATACAGACAGACAGCTTTTTGGGACTTTGTTTTATAATAAGTATAGATATTTCACTTATAGTATCGAATTATATATTAATATATATCCTAACATGACATTTACATTACATAGAAATGCAATAAAGACGATCGATTTTTTTTATCTCCCATAAATCTTGCAGACTGCTAAATTATATATTAATCTGAATATAGTATTGATTATTGGTATGTATGGAATTCTCTGAGGTCCGTATTCTTTCAGTGCGTTTTTGGCATTTTATGATGAAGTAGTGACTGATAGATAGAGCTTGCATGACCTTGTAGATAAGATCGTTAGGCCACATACCACAAGAGGATGTTTTTAAAGATAAAATTAGACATAAAAATGCTAATTATTATATAAACATACGGGTCAAATAGCGATAAAATTGAGTCACTCTTGTAAGAGTATAAAGTTCGACTTTTCGGCAAAGTTGCATCCACCGTGGTCACTAACTGACTGGCTCTCCAGTCAATTCGTATGTTTATGTACTTGAAGTAAAAAGTATGAATCGCGAAAGTATAAAATGTACAATAGAAATTCTATGATTCTTTTACACGTATTATCTTGTCTTATGTCATAGGTCTATTAATAATTATTTGCTGCCATATAACAATGATAAAATAATTATAATTTAACGTAAATGTTGAACAATTTCTGTGTAACCATTATAATATTAATTACCTGCTTTGATCGATTTTAAAATCAGTCTGCTGATTGTGAAATTTAACTTTTATAAAACAACTTGCAACAATCTAAGCCTTCTTTAAAATTTACTATTTATAATCGATAACAAGACTATTTCTACTATCTACTACGACGTAGGCGGTATGAATGAATAGAAAGCGAATAAAATGAAATCCATCAATGGAAGTACATATAACCAGTCAAAATAACTTGACCATATAATAGTTAAAGACTTAATAACTGTTTGATTGCGTAAACCAAAGTCAGTTAACAACACATACATAAAATTATAAATAACGAAAGTTATTAAAGGGTATTGGCCTTCAAATAACATATGATAATGAACTCGAAATTTATTATAGATTGCAGAATATGTGAGGTTTCTTACTGTTGTTAAGACTTGCCATGTTGCTCTAATAGGGATTGGCGGGTCACACATATTTCGTTTACTAGTGACGTTCATCGATGTTTACTTTAAAGCGCATAATGAATTATAAATACAAATTATACATAATATAGGTGTTTAAAGAAAAGGGATTTGAACCAAAGACTCCGACCAGCAAACACAACTTTATTATAATTATCATATTTTGCATATAGTTTAATATGCACAATAAAATATTCAATAAATCCTTTTAGTTTTTTTTATATGAATAGGCCATTTTATATTTTTTATTTATATCTTATATTATTAGGTCCTTACATATGAAATTAGCGTTTTCTATGGGAGGAACATAAAGTCGTTTTTTTTAAATGAAATATATTTAATTAATCAAAGTATGTACCATTGCTATGTATGCACTTTTGCCATCTCATAGGTAGTTCATTGATCCCCTTACTAAAAAAACCATTCGGGCGGGAATCAATAAAATCTTTGAAGGCGGTTTGGACTGCCCCATCGGAGTTGAATTTTTTTCCTTGCAAGTAGTTATCCAAATTGCGAAAAAAATGGTAATCTGTTGGAGCAAGGTCCGGAGAGTACGGTGGATGTCTAAGACATTCTAATTGAAGCTCCTCTGATTTGGTAGCCGTCTGTTGTGCAGTGTGTGGTCTAGCGTTGTCCTGAAGCAGCAGTGGCCTAGAGCGATTGACCAGCCTCGGTTGTTAAGCAGCTAGCTTTTCCATCATGGTTTGCAGTTGCTGACAATAGATATCTGCCGTAATCGTCTGGCCAGATTTAAGATAGCTGTAGTGAACGACACCGGCACTAGTCCACCAAACACTTACAAGCAACTTTTTTTTAGTCAATTTTCGCTTAGGGCAGGATTTGGCTGGTTCGCCAGGGTTCAGCCATTGCGATGAGCGCTTCCGATTATCGTAGAGGATCCACTTTTCATCACAGGTAATGATTCGATTTAAAATTCCTTCATTATTGTGCCGGTTGAGTAACGTAACGTAGCAGTCGACGCGCGTTTGTCGGTTTGCTTCACTCAATTCATGAGGTACCCACCTTTCAAGCTTTTTCACCTTCCCAATTTGCTTCAAGTAAATTAGAATAGTTTTATCACTAACACCGGAGCCTGCAGCTAACTCGGACGTGGTTTGCGATGGATCCGCTTCCACAATAGCCTTCAATTCTTCATTATCAACTTTGGTCTCCGGCCGTCCACGAGGCTTTTTCTGCAGGTCGAAATTTCCAGAACGAAAACGTTGGAACCAAAAACGCACTGTGTTTTCTTTTGCGACACCGTCACCATACACATCATTAATCTTTCGAGCCGTTTCTGCAGCACTGGTGCCACGGTGGAACTCATACTCGTAAATAACGCGATATTTCATGTTTTCCATTTTGTAAACAGAGTGACACAAAGAAAAAAACAAAAGAAGAAAAAGCAAATGAATTAGGGGGTTTGAAACACAAATGCATGAGTAAATAGCTGTATGAATTTGAATTTGGAATTCCTAACCATAAAGGTAATATTTGAGATCAAAGTGGCCAGTACGACAAAACGCCAATTTCATATGTAAGGACCTAATATTTATTCAGCATTACTAGGATAATTGATTTTAACAGAAAGCAATTATTTAATAAAAATAATTTATTCTTGCTACATGCATATAAAACTACATTCATTGACAGGAATAACTATATATCGATCAAAGAAAGAAGGAGATATAGCAAGAAAATTTAAGAGCCTTTATATTTAAAGTCTATCGCTTAAGGGATGAGAGTCGTCGGTGGCTATAATGTGTAAAAATTACTATTATTTTTCTGTTAGTATACGAAATAGCAACCGATATTATTATTTTGGAATGAATAGCTACCGATATAGAATTGTTACGCGACATAAACCTGCTGTTTCGTTTTGGTCAGAATAATCCATTACAATTATAAATAGAATCGAAAGTGTTTCCGTCAAGACCGCCATAATTCTAGTCTTGATAAGGCAGATCTAGAGTGACTTACCTTTTGCTATACATTTCTTGTAACTGAGCATTTAAAATTCTTCTACTAAAAATTAATTTTATCTCACATTACCTTATAAAGAATCATGAGTGTAAGATTTTTTTTTAAAGTTTTGTACATATTTCAATATTTCATTTTATTTCGCGATAGTAAAAGCATTTCGATAGAATAACATTTTTTAGTGACAATATGCTTTTAGGCCCGACAACTTAGCAGTGTCTGCGAGTACAAAAAATTAATGAACGTGCAAAATTATTTAAAAATAGATCACAAAAGTTAAACTAGCGAGGAACTTTATTAAATAAATATAATTGTTATATGCACATACACGTCTGTCTGTCCCCAAAGTTAAGTAACCTAATTTTTGTTATGGGTGACGTTCAGATGATAATTATATTCATATATAGTTTTAATACATACTTAAATACATATATACACCCAGACTCGAAAAACCACCAAATTGTTTATAGAAAATGTTGGCTCTCGCGGGGAATCGAACCCGCAACCCGTTGGAGCCGAACAGCCGTTGGAGCACTTTCAACTGCGCCGACGGCCACTTCATTAGCTACAGGTCTTATTATAATTAAATTATTTTAAAATTTGCTATTTAGAATTAATGAAATTTATTAAATTATCGCGTTCAAACAAACAAACAAACTCTTATGCTTTATATATTAGTAAAAAAGTATAGATATATTTTATTTATTGCGAATAATAGCACAATAATATTATTTCATACGTTTGTTTAACCTTTTTTCAGATATAATTCGATATTGTGTAAGCGCTAAAAAAAACAGTAAATTTACGAAAATTATATTTACGCAAAATTATATTTAATTAAATTTACCTGTTAATGTAATTACGACTGCTCGATTTCAAGAGCAATGCCCCTCCCAATTTTATTTCACGTTTATGCTGTATATATGTGCAACCTTAGCATGAAAAAAAAAATTAAATTGCATAATGTAAAACAGTTATTTAATCTGTGGCAATTGACACAACAAAATAAAGCTAAGTACCCACTCGCGTGGCAATAAAATCGCACCAATAAGTGGGACATTCACCGCAGTATGGCATTACATAGCAGTATTGTATCATCGATAATGGCCTCTTAAACGGTCATCTACGCATCACAATGAAACGGCCGCATCTGACATACAGTGAATGTGCGATCTAGTTTGTAACTACAAATAATAGAACATGCGAATGATAGACTTTTTCTTATTCATAGCAATATATCAAAGCTCTTATAAACTATTTCTGATTCATCCAAGGAGCAAAGGTTATATAATAAAAAGCGAGTATGCAAAAAAGCAAAAGCAAAAACAAAAACTGCAAATACTAGTAAAATATATAAGTTACCAGTCTTTGTAGTTGTAAGGTTGTTGCCGTCTGGCGTCGTGACGGGCATAAGCTCCTTACTAAATGTTGCGAAGACTATCGGAGGGATGCTTGTCGTAAGTAAAACAGCAGTTATTGGTAAGCCGTGTGAGCCACTAATGGTCGGCGTTTATTCGTTTATATACATTATTTGGCTCCTATCCGCGTGTTTCGTCTTCGCCTGGGATGAGCGGTAGGCTGGTTGCCCCCCCGCTGGGGGGAAAGGGGGGACGCGCAGTGCGCAGGCGCCGAGTGCCCGCGCGGGCGCGCGGGGGCGACGTGCTGTGCGCGGCGCGGCCGCTTGCCAGTCACCCGGCCGGCCTCACCGCGCGTGCGCGTGCGCTCGGACTGCACGCACCCGTCCTCGGTGCCGGTAACGCCTAGGATGCCTGCGAAGAGACCTAAGTGGACGACAGTGCAGTGAGTTGAAGCGGCTACTATGACCGTCGTTTGAAGAGTGGAAAACATCTATGTTTCATAGTTAACCTCAGCACTTCATCACAGTAATCTCATCTAGGGCGTTCTCTCACAGTGAGTACTCTTCTGATTTATCACAGTAACCAAAGTATGGGGTGTGCCTTCCTGTTGTGAGAACGCCTGCCTTTTGTCACAGTAACCATCATCGTCACAGTAACCATCAGTAACCATCAGCGTCACAGTAACCATCAATATTAAATCTTGTGTCTTGGTGTTTGTTTTATTTCTCCATGCAGCTAGCTTAAATAAATGATATCTGTGTTTTTCTTTCCTTGGATTCCTCTCCTTATTCCCGGTAACTGGTAAAAAGGTTCAGGTATGTTTTAAAGGTAGATGTAAGGTAAGGTAAGGTAAATAGGTAAGTATTGTAGCTGCGTCAGGCAGCTACATAACTCCCCCCTTAGCGAAAGCGTACCGGGGGCTTGACAACACGACCATAACGAGTAGTTTTCTGTGTTGTTGAGCTTCTCGTATACTGTTTATTTGCTAATGCTGGAGTTTCTGTGACTGTATTCTGACAGCTTCTTAGCGACATCTGTTTATCTTTCTCTGTGCTATCGTCGACTGTATAGGCAGGCTTGAGTCGGTCGATAGATATGACGGCCGCTCGCCTCTGTGGTAGCTGAACTGTGAACGTCTTGCTGTCTCTCTTTAGCACGTTGAAAGGCCCTTCGTAAGTAGGTAATAGCCCTCGCTTAAATGCATCGTTTCTTATAAAAACTTGTTTGCAAGTCTGTAGATCTTGATGAATGAAAATAGGTCTTTTATTTTCGTGAGTTGCATTAGTACTAGGTCTTGCTGACTCGATAGAATCACGTAGGCGGCTCACATAATCGTAGTCTACGTCTTGCCCGTTTCGGGGTGTTTTCGTGAAGAAATCACACGGAAGACGTAGGGTGTAGCCGTATGTTAGCTCGGCCGCGCTTACGCCGTTGTCGGTGCGCGTCGCGGCGCGAAGACCTAGTAGCACAGTAGGTAACTCGTCGATCCATTTCGCATTCTGTGACAGGCGAGTTTTTAATGAAGTTTTGAGGGAGCGATGCCAGCGTTCGACGATGCCGTTTGCTTGCGGATGGTAAGGCGTGGTACGCGTCTTCTCTGTTCCTATAGTATTTAATAATTTGTTGAATAGACGACTTTCAAAATTTCTCCCTTGATCTGTTGTTATGTATTTAGGTGAACCGAATCGAACGATCCAATTTTCATAGATTATTTTCGCGATGCTTTCTGCTGAAGTGTCGTGCGTAGGTATTGCTTCAGGCCATCTAGTTGCTCGATCTATCATCGTTACTAGGTATCGCTGTCCGTCTGGCGCAGTGGGAAGCGGCCCGACGACGTCTATGTGTACATGTTGAAATCTTTCGGAAGGAGGAAATGAAGAAATTTTGCTTGCAGTATGCCGTTGAACTTTGCACTTTTGACATTGTATGCATTGCTTCGCCCATTCTCTAGTGTCTATATTCATTGAAGGCCAAAAGAATCTCTCGGTGACTAGCTTGCGCGATGTTCGGATTCCTGGGTGGCTTATACTGTGTACTGCATCGAAAGCGGTTCGTCGAAATTCTTCGGTGAGATATGGTCGAATGAATGTAGTAGAAGTTTCGCAGTAAACAGGTGATGTCGAATTAGGCGGCGTGATTTTTTTCAAGATGATGTTACTTTGCTTGGCGAGTTGTTCGATGTTATATCTGTCTCTTTCTTGCGCTTTTGATAACGATTCATAGTCGATTGATGTAGGACAATTTATTACGTCGATTGGTATGCGACTCAGTGCGTCTGCGACTAGATTGTCTTTTCCGCTGATATGACGAATGTCGCTCGTGAATTCGCTGATGAATATGAGCTGGCGCGTTCGACGTGGTGTCTCTGATGCTGAAGGTGACTTCTGTAGTACATAGGTTAGCGGCTTGTGATCGGTGAAAACAATTAGGTTTTTTCCCTCAAATGTTTTTCTGAAGTGCTTGATAGCCATGTAGATAGCGAGTAGCTCTCTGTCGTATGTACTGTAGTTGCGTTGCGCGTCTGAGAATTTCTTCGAAAAGTAACCAAGTGGTTGCCATTTGCCGTTGACGTGTTGTTGTAAGACTGCTCCCGCTGAGAGGTTTGATGCATCGGTGAAGATGGCGAGAGTAGCTTTGTGAATTGGGTGAGCAAGTAAAGCAGCGTTTTGGATAGCAACTTTACATGCTTCAAAAGATTTTGTAGCTTCATCAGTCCAGTCGATTGGCGTTTTATCTTTCTTCTTAGAATTGTGTAGATAGGCGTGAAGAGGTGCTTGCATGTCTGCAGCTTGTGGAATATGCTCTCTATAGAAATTAATCATTCCGAGGAAACGTCTGAGCTCTTCGATCGTTTTCGGTTTGGGGTATTCACGTATTGCTGTGACTTTTTCGACAGGCGGTTTTATGCCTTGTTGACTGACGGTGAAGCCGAGGAATTTTACTTCTGGTTGTCCGAAAATGCATTTAGCAGGATTGATTGTTATGCCGTTGTCTTCTAATCTTTGTAGTACTGTTCGTAAATGTTTTTGATGTGTTTCTTTGTTCGTGCTTGCTATTAAAAGATCGTCTATGAATGCATAGACAAAATCTAATCCGAGCAGTGCCTCGTGAATGAATCTTTGGAATGTCTGGCCTGCATTCTTGAGTCCTGGCGTCATTCTTGGGAATTCAAACAGTCCCATAGGGGTAATTATGGCCGTTTTGGCTATATCTTCTTCGCGTACTTTGATTTGTTGATATGCTCTGTTGAGATCGATAGTTGAAAAGACAGTTTTGTCTGCCAGTTGAAATGTGAAATCTTTGATGCGTGGAATTGGATAGCGGTCGGGTGTAGTGACGCTATTTAGCCTCCGATAGTCTCCGCAGACACGTAGATCACCATTCTTCTTGGGTACAATGTGAAGAGGTGAAGACCAAGGACTTTTGCTTGGACGGCATAATCCTTGTTCCATCATATCTTGAAATTCTTTGCGAACGAATTCATAGCGATGAGGTGCGATTGGTCTGGCGCGGCAGTGAAGGGGTGGTCCCGTGGTTTCAATATAGTGTTCGACATTATGCTTCGGTGTTAAATTCATTGAAGTTAATCTTGTTGTTCCGGGAAACTCAGCGAGTATGTCGTGGTATGATTGTTGGACATCTATGCTTCTTATTGTCGGTATGTTCGTTGCTCGTACGAATGATTGTGACGTCAGATTAGTTTTGCCGTCTATTAGTTTCTTGTTCTTGATATCGACGATGAGCTGATGGTGTTCGAGAAAATCGGCTCCGATGATTGGTTTGCTGACTTTCGCGACGATAAATCTCCATTTGAACGGTCTTCGTAAGTTGAGGTCTAGTTCTAAGGTTTTTTCTCCGTATGTTGGAATTACCGTATTGTTAGCGGCATAGAGTTTAAATTCTAGCGGCTTCTGTGTTTGACCTTTTCGAGGTGGCAGGACGGAGATATTTGCGCCCGTGTCGATTAAAAATGTTGTACTGGTTTTCTTATCGGTGACAAATAAGCGGTAAGATGCTTCTGATACGCTGGATCCCGCTTCATCGAGCGTACATGCTAGTTTTCCGCCTTCGCATTAGGCATGTATGTGCATGGCGAGGTGCATTTTCGTGCTTGGGAACCAAATCGGCGGTGGTAGTAGCAGTAACCCGTTGGCGTCAGGCTACGAGATCGGCCTCTTGAATTTTCGCGGCTAGTAGAATTTCGTCTTCGAAAAAGCGGTCTTCTATGCATTTGATTTTCGCGGTGAAAATTTTGCTGTGTTGCTCGTAATTCTGCGACTTCGACGGATAACTTGCGGATTTGTTCTATAAGGTACTGAGTTTCAGTGTTGACAATTCGTGACGTAGTAGCTTCGACGGCTGAGACTTGTGCGCAGCTGTTGGTCTCTATCATTTTGTCAGCCAGTAGCGCTAGTTCGTCGAGTGCAGTTTGTGTGCTGAAAGATTCGCTGACTGCTAGTACTGAGCGGACATGTGGCGGAAGGTGGTTCGTCCACATAAAACGAAGTGTCGAATCTGGGACTTTGTTGCGAGCGAGTATTTTCATCCTTCGTAATAGCTGTGTGGGCTTCTGGTCTCCCAGTTCTATTTCTGACAACAGTTTCTGCAGTTGACGGCTGTCGGATTCTTCGTATGCGGAGATGAGACGATTTTTCAGCGCGACGTATGGTTCTTTGTCCGGTGGGTTGTACAGTAAATCGGAGATCTGTTCTATGTCTTGTTTTTCAAGCTGGGCTATAACCATCTGGGCTAGTTGCTCTTGACTTTTTTTAAGGTCGGACGTGGCTGCTTCGAAGCTGATAAACCATAATCGAGGTTTGTCTCTCCAAAACGGGGGAACTCGCAGCGACAGCGCGATGCCGGCGATCTCTGGTTGCGTGGGTTGAGATTTCGGTGGTAATTTTTTCGGATCTTGCTCCATCTTTGATATTGACGGCCTCAGTTGTTCTACGAAGGTTGCTTGTTCGGGCAGTAGTAGTTGCAAGGTGACTGCTTCAGGGTGCCTGTTCTTTGTTCGGGGTCACCAGTTGTAAGGTGGTGCGTTTTCTTCGTTCGGGGTCACCAGTTGTAAGGTGGTGCGTTTTCTTCGTTCGGGGTCACCAGTTGTAAGGTTGTTGCCGTCTGGCGTCGTGACGGGCATAAGCTCCTTACTAAATGTTGCGAAGACTATCGGAGGGATGCTTGTCGTAAGTAAAACAGCAGTTATTGGTAAGCCGTGTGAGCCACTAATGGTCGGCGTTTATTCGTTTATATACATTATTTGGCTCCTATCCGCGTGTTTCGTCTTCGCCTGGGATGAGCGGTAGGCTGGTTGCCCCCCCGCTGGGGGGAAAGGGGGGACGCGCAGTGCGCAGGCGCCGAGTGCCCGCGCGGGCGCGCGGGGGCGACGTGCTGTGCGCGGCGCGGCCGCTTGCCAGTCACCCGGCCGGCCTCACCGCGCGTGCGCGTGCGCTCGGACTGCACGCACCCGTCCTCGGTGCCGGTAACGCCTAGGATGCCTGCGAAGAGACCTAAGTGGACGACAGTGCAGTGAGTTGAAGCGGCTACTATGACCGTCGTTTGAAGAGTGGAAAACATCTATGTTTCATAGTTAACCTCAGCACTTCATCACAGTAATCTCATCTAGGGCGTTCTCTCACAGTGAGTACTCTTCTGATTTATCACAGTAACCAAAGTATGGGGTGTGCCTTCCTGTTGTGAGAACGCCTGCCTTTTGTCACAGTAACCATCATCGTCACAGTAACCATCAGTAACCATCAGCGTCACAGTAACCATCAATATTAAATCTTGTGTCTTGGTGTTTGTTTTATTTCTCCATGCAGCTAGCTTAAATAAATGATATCTGTGTTTTTCTTTCCTTGGATTCCTCTCCTTATTCCCGGTAACTGGTAAAAAGGTTCAGGTATGTTTTAAAGGTAGATGTAAGGTAAGGTAAGGTAAATAGGTAAGTATTGTAGCTGCGTCAGGCAGCTACAGTAGTCATCCTACAATAATATTGTTAATTTGATCTTCACATTTCGTTTGTTTAGTTAAAAGTTACGAAAATCCGACACAATCTTCTGAATTCCAAAATTCTGTGAGACCGTGCGACTCTTTCGAGGTGGTCAAACCCCGGGCAGGCATAAGTGAGTTTTTCTATTAAAACTTATGTGTTAAATAATTGATAATTGCAATTTATCACACGCTTTTCGGTGAAGGAAAACATCGTGAGGAAACCTGCATACCTCTAGAGAATTCTGTTGATATGTGTAACCTATCAATCCGCATTGGAACAGCGTGGTAAGTCTTAGTTCCAACCCTTCTCTCCAGAAACGGAGAGAGTAGGCCTATTCCCAGCAGTGGGATTGTAACAGGCCGCTACTATGTTTAATAAAACTGTTCAATACTTTATATTTTTACGATTTTCACCCTGCACCACTGGTAATCTTAGTAAAATTTTATTTTAATTTGCTCCTTCATTCATCTCATCATTGTAACATAAAACTTAATGAACCTTTCCTATGTCTGGAGCGCGAAACACATCCCACGTGTTCTTTCTTAAATCTGTGCGTCCGTTTGTCCGTTCCATACCGGAAGTTGGTCATTATTCTGTCTGGGGCATGGAGAGTATATTTTTTCAAATCAAGTTAGATAGCTAATCCGCTATGACGATAAGTCATAAGATTTTATAGGCTTTTATGTGGATATTACGCGATCTAACAAGCCAATACCTATTTTATTATAAAGACCGATATCACTACATATTATTACACGAACTCCCGTGCCGCGTGCGTCTATCTGTACACGATAAACTGAACAACTACTGAAATGATTTTCATAAGATTTTCTTTGACAAATCAAATCAAATCAAAATATTCTTTATTCAAGTAAACTTGTAAACAAGTGCTTTTGAATCGTCAACTTTACTGCTGGTTCGGAAAGCTGTTCCTGCCGAGAAGAGCCAGCAAGAAACTCGGCGGTTGCTCTTTTTAAAATATAAATCTTAGAACTAGTTACATTTATTTATTACTGTCTTGTACAGGGTAAAAGTGCACCTATATCCACACATCCTTATCATCTAAGTAATCTTCAACAGTATAGTAGGCTTTCTGTATCAGCCTCTTTTTAACAGTGGTTTTAAACTGCTGTAATGGCATGACCAAAATTGATTTCGGAATTTTATTATAGAATCTTATACCCAAACCCACAAACGATTTACGTACTTTTGCTAGGCGCAAAGCAGGAGTCGCAAGCTTATGTCGGTTCCTACTTTGTCTATTATATACATCACCTATCGTTTTATAATTCTTTATATTTTTATATACAAAAATTACGTTATTTAAAATATACTGTGAAGCAAATGTTAGAATACCTGTTTCCTTAAACTTCTCTCGCAGGGAATCATGCGGACTTAAATTGTAGATGCCACGTATGGCTCTTTTTTGTAATACGAAAATTTTTTCACTACCACGCATTTACCCCACAGCAATATTCCATAAGACATAATGCTACAGACAGACAGATAGACTATTGTTTTTCTAAATTTTGGTTGAAATATGATGATATTTGTAATAATTTGAAGATTTTTCAAGCCGCCTTGGAGTTGTCATCGAATACGAGTTGATATATTTTTTTATAAATATGGGACAATAACACACACGGTCTTCAAACTCCAAAGTAAAAAATCTAAAGTAGTAAAGTACAAATTTGCCTGCTTCAAACACATTAGCTTTGCTTAACCCGCGCGGATTATAGCAAAGTACTTCTGTTATAGTTTCTGTAATACGGAATTCCGCAAAGTAATGCCTGTTTCTATAAATCATTTATTATAGAATCTTATAAACAAAGCAACAAATGATTTACGTACTTTTGTAAGGCGCAAAGCAGGAACCGCAAGCTTATGTCGGTTCCTACTTTGTCTTTTATATAACATCGCCAATAAAAACGCTATAAAGTCTTTTTATACGTTGAGTAGCGGTTTGAAGAAAAAGTAATAGGCTGTTTGACTCGAAAAACATAATAATAATATGTTAATATAAATAGAGATAAAAACCAAAATAATATACATTATGTCTTTAGTCATCTAGACTCATCTCTCAGAATGCTCAATTCGTTGCCTATTCGAGACAATTTATTGCGAGTGCAATTTCGCCTGTCGGCGCCTTTAACTGCCTTTCGGTACTATTGTCTGTGACATATGGCGCTATTGGGGGAATTGGAGAGTTAACTGAGGCCCCGTTCGATTAGAAGCTACAAATAGAACTGCATTTTTTAGAACGCACGTCACTCGATTTATCGTACTTTACTTTTAATGTATTTAACTTATTGCTAAGCTTCCAATAGTAGAATTGTAACTATTATATTATATGATTTATAGAAGCAGGCGTTACTTTGCGGAATTCCATATTACAGGCACTATAACAAAAACTACCTCGTTATTATCCGCACGGGTTAAGCGAATGCATGCAAAGCTAATGTGTATGAAGCAGGCAAAATCTACGTACCTGCTTCATACACATTAGCTTTGCATGCATTCGCTTAACCCGTGCAGATTATAGCGAGGTAGTTTTTGTTATAGTGCCTATTATATTATATTATAGTATTATAGTGTTATATATATAGTTGTATTATAGCTGTGATAGCCCAGCGGTGAGACCGTGCGACACTTTCGAGGTGGTCACGATTTCAAATCCCGGGCAGGCACCAATGAGTTTTTCTATTAAAACTTAAAAGTGTCTAATTGATAATTGCAATTTATCACATGCTTTTCTGTGAAGCAAAACTTCGTGAGGAAACCTGCATATTTCTAGAGAATTCTAAGGATATGTGTAACCTACCAATCCGCATTGGAGCAGCGTGATAGCTCCAACCCTTCTCGTCAGAAACGGAGAGAGAAGGCCAGCAGTGGGATTGTAACAGGCCATTACTTTACTTTACTACTTTTATTGTATTCTAGTACATAGTATAGTATTATAATAAGTATACTAAAAAGCTATTATAATATATTTATGAAGAAAAAATTCAAGTCGAATTAACCGACAATATTTTCAGTGATATCGACATTTCGCCGGTCAATAGGAGCAGCTGGTTTCGTCCTATTGTGTAATGTTGCCATATATTGAATATTATTGTTTCCAACAACTTTATTCGCGTCTAATTACAAATACATTATCCACTATTTTTGTGAAAATAAAATTATATTTAAATGCACAATCTGTAAATTTTAGTTAGAAAAAAGAAATAATAAAATTACTTTTCACTTATTACTATCTACTATTTTAAATTTTAGTATTACTTTTGTATTATGGATCTCCGCAAAGTAACGCCTAATTCCATAATTTACGTTATAGTTAGTTTAAAGCAAATACGAAAAAATTATCATCATTTTCACATGTTCCATAGGACAGGAATCATCCAATCGTTGGGAATCGGCGGAGATTGTCTGGATTGCACTTTATTGGAGCAATCAATTTTTGCTGTGTATAGTGTTAACGAGTCAACAGAGCTACATGATGGAGTTCTGAGTCCGAAATACTCTGAAGAGCTTTGAACTTAATGTACTTCATTATGAGCAATGGTCGTTCAAATTCAAAATATTCTTTTTTCAAGGAAACTTGTAAACCAGTGCTTTTGAATCGTCAACTCTACTGCTGGTTCGGTAGGCTGTTCCTACCGAGAAGAGCCAGCAAGAAACTCGGCGATTGCTCTTTTCAAATAATAATTCTTATTACTAGTTAGTTACATATAGTTATAAATGTCTTGTGCAATGTCGACGAGTAGCTATATCCACGCTTTCTTATCGTCTAAGTAATCCTCAATAGTATAGTACGCTTTTTGTTTTTTAATAGTGTTTTTAAATTGATGTAATGGTAAAGTTAAAGTAGATTGCGAAATTTTAGTATAGACTCTTATACTTACTGTTTGGGTATAAGATTCTATAATAAAATTCCGCAATGGATTTGGTCTTGCCCCTACAGCAGTTTAAAAACACTGTTATAGGGAGGCTGATTCAAAAAGCCTACTGTACTATTGAGGATTATATAGATCATAAAAATGGGTATGGGATTAGAGCTACTCCTCTACCCTGTACAAGATGGTAATGACAAAATCTTATAAGAACTATATTTGAAAAGAGCAACCGCCGAGTTTCTTACTGGTTCTTCTCGGTAGGAACAGCTTTCCGAACCAACAGTAGATGTTGACGATTCAAAAGCACTTGTTTACAAGTTTACCTGAATAAAGAATATTTTGAATTTGAAAAAGAATACGCACAAACATAACTTATGTACTAACTAGGTTTGGGAAAGTATCAGACATCTGGATAAAGCGAGGTCGTGCCTATAGTTAGAGATAAAATAAAATAATAAAGTTTTCTATTGGTTATATAAGTTATCGCTCGGCATTTAACATTTCAAAGTTTAAAGGTGGCAATAATCACGTTTATCGATATAAACGATAGTACGAATGCTTTTGTAGCCTTTGATAAATACCCCTGTCAATGATTTCTGAGTTGCCTAAATTAATTCTTGACAGGTCGCGTTCATTATGCGTGTGAAAAAAAATCTGCGTCAACATTGATGTTTTTAGACTTAGAATAAACATTACACAATCAAATTTAATAACTTTGATTTGTCGCTAAACTTCTTCATCGACCTTATATTCTTAGTAAATGAAAAAGTAACGTTTTCTTGCTATCTCACTGCTGGGCATTGGTCTCCTGTATTCGTGAGTTAAGGGTTCGTGTGAGATATGCAGGTTTGTGCGATTCAAAACTGTTTTAAAAATTGAATGACAATGTGTTATAACAGAAAACTCATTGGTGTCTGCCCGGGGTTTAAACCCGTGGCCCTCTTAAGCGAGTCGCATGGTCTCACCGTCTCACCTGTATACTGTCACGGCTATCTATTCATTTATTTATTTATTAAGGAACAACCAGTGGCAGTTACAATTAAAACATTAAATTAAAGTAGCACACCACAAGAGCATTAAATGCACTTAGTTGCATGCCTTTAGGTGTGACAGCATGCACATCATATATAAGGACAACAATGAAGTACTTAATCTAAATGTACTACTTAATCAATTTAATTAAATGTAAAATTCTGTGTTCTTTTTACTACATACACCTAAATGTATTTTACTTAAAGGTATTGAATATATAACTTTAGATATATATAGGTTATTGCATAAATTAAAATTCAAATTCAAAATATTCTTTATTCAAGTAAGCTTATAAACTTTCATAAGCTTTTGAATCGTTAACTCTACTACTGGTTCGGAAAGCTTTTCCTACCTAGTCAACAGGAAACTCGGCGGTTGCCCTTTTTAAAGTATAATATAATTCTTATAACTAGTTGCATTTAATCATTACTGTCTTGTACAGGGAGAAGTGTAGGTATATCCACACATTCTTATCATCTAAGTAATCCTCAACAGTATAGTAGGCGTTCTGTATCAGCCTAACAGTGTTTTTTAATTGCTGTAATGGCAAGGCCAAAATTGACTGTGTAATTTTATTTATAGAATCTTATACCCAAACCCACAAACGATTTATGTATTTTTGCAATGCGCAAAGCAAGAGCCGCAAGCTTATGTCGGTTACTTTGTCTATTGTATACATCATCTATCTTTTTATAATTCTTTGTATTTTCATGTACAAAAATTAAATAAAAAAGTATCTTCATGTATAACAGAATCCTAGAAAGCAAATAGTATTGATTGGAAACTGGCAACTAATAAGACAGAGCTGCCCAGAGTTGGGGATAACGAAATTATCTGGCCCTATAACCGAACCCTTAACTAAGAAGGTATAGTGTTAGAATATAATGGATATGCACCATAGAAAAATACGAAGCAATAAACTGCAGTCATATTATTTATATTAATTATATGATTTGTAGCGTTAAAATAACTAATAAATGATTTATAGAAGCAGGCGTTACTTAGCGGAATTTTATATTACAGAAACTATAACAGAATTAGTTAATATAGATACCGGCTATACTCACGTCTAATTTTATCCGATTAGCCCGGCTAGTTACGAACCCGTCCGGAGCACTTATTCATGAGCTCTTTACACGACGTTATCGCGGCGAGAACTGATCTGATAAAATTAGATGTGAGTATAGCCAGTATCTATATATTAACTATGAATACTACTCACGATAGTTTAAATTGAAAAATATAACAGAACTACTTTGCATTAGTTAAGCCAATGTATGTAATGCTAAGTGTATGAAGCAGGCAAAATTCACGTACCTTACACATGCAGGACAAATCACCACACGTATTCTAATTTATAGAATTAAGCGTTACTTTGCGGAGATCCATAATACAAAAGTAATAATAATAAAGACAAAGTAATAATAAAGACGCCAGCTAGTCATTCCCAAGTATATAGCGACTCTTTTACCGTGAAAGCTGTGAAACTGTGGAATGTACTTCCCCGACACATAAGATATTCTAAATCTATGAGAATTTTTAAACATCGATTAAAAAATTTCTATCTTAATCAATAATATAAAACTATTGTCATATAAATATATGTATGCGTTTTTATAAGTATAGTATCTGTTATTATATGTATAATATGTGTGTACTTATTTGTATTTATATATAGCAAATTAACATATATATTTAAGTATTTATCTTATTATGCTCTATTTGTGTAACGTAGAATGTAATATTAATAAGTAAGTTTATCGATTTTATTAAATACAGTCCATCTTGTGCACCGATCTCAACCTGTCTCTTATCTCTGTTACTGTAACGTAGGGGTTGTCTGTAAGAGATCACTTTTGGTGATAAGACCGCCCTTGCACTTCTGCTTTCTTCTTATTTCTCTTGTGTTTGTTTTCTGTTTACTTGGTGTGCAATAAAGAATTATTATTATTATTATTATTATTAATAAAATTATTTTGCTATAATCCGCGATACAGTATGTAATGCGATTTTCGACTTTGCAATCTCGACTTTGCGATTTTGTCGTGGAGTCTATCTCTTAATGATGCTTAGGTTGCGGGGCGAAACGATTGTTGAGTTTGTAATAGTGAACGTGTGTAGTGCTTGTGTATTGTGGTGGCAGTGGTGGACGTTTGTGCATGTGTTTTTACGAATCCTGCATGTAACGGGTATGAAAAAACAGATAGTCCACTATACATTTAGCACTATATATATTTTCTATTTACTGTATCGCGGATTATAACAAAATAATTTTATTATTACTTTTGCAATGTACTAGTATATTCACATTAGTTTGTATTTTTATCGTTGATAAAACCATATACGTAAAGTTGTATAAGCAACCAATTATGTTTATATTATAAAAGAGCTTTTAAAAGAAATTTACTCGTATCCTGTTAAACCTAACACGACTCTCTCTTACATCCTGAGTGCCTGGTAAATATTTCCCCGAAACACCAGTATATAATGACCCCTCGGTGTTCGAGCTCCGTCCAATAGACATTTAAGTGGCCACATCGAACAAATAAGGCTCTTGAGAGTTTTAATAAACCTCCGTCTTAAACGTTAACGGATGAGAGGAATTTTCTTTATTCGTTATTCCCAAAGTCGCTTATCTTCATCTCTCGCTTTTATTACTATACTTTAACGTCCAAACATATTATAAGTATCTTAGACGATGTGAACAGGGCTTTGTCACAGGTATCGCATTGGTTTGCAATAAATAATTTGATATTAAATACAAATAAGACTAAGTGTTTAGAATTCGCATTGCCTAATGCTGAAAAATTAGTACATACAGTAAAAATTAATAATGAAATAGTAAAAACAGAAGAATTAGCTGTCTTTCTGGGAGTTACCTTGGATATAAAGCTGCAATGGGGACCCCATATAACGAATCTTTGTGGTAAACTTAGCTCCGCTGCTTATGCCATTAGGAAGATTAGACAATTAGCTGATATTGAAACAGCAAGACTTGTCTATTTTTCTTATTTTCATAGCATCATGGCATACGGTATCTTGCTATGGGGTAAAGCAGCTGATATCCAAAAAATATTTGTTTTACAAAAGCGAGCTGTTCGTGCGATTTATAATATGAAACCACGTGACTCGCTTCGTGATAAATTTAAAGAAATAGGTATTCTTACTGTAGCTTCACAATACATTTATAATAATATAGTGTTTGTGAAACAAAATATACATCTTTTTAATAAAAAAAAGCGATATTAGTAATAGGCAAACTAGGAACCGAAATAAATTAATAATACCAAGGCTAAGGCTTCAGAAAGTACGTAGATCGTTTGTGGGCTTCGGTATACTTTTTTATAATAAAATTCCTCAATCAATTTTGGACTTGCCTTTACACAAGTTCAAAAAAACAAATAAAAGAGACTCTCATTAATAAAGCTTACTATAATGTTGAAGACTATGTCAATGATAAGAAAGCTTGGAACTAAATTGCGACCAGCTATGTACTAGACGATATTATAATCTAAGTTTGTTAACAATAGTTAATACAAAACTGTAATATTTATTTTTTAAAAGAGTGACCGCCGAGTTTCTTGCTGGTTCTTCTCGGTTAGAGCACCTTTCCGAACCAGTTGTAGCTTCAATTTAATTTTAATTTGACGATTCAAAAGTGCTTGTAATAGGCCAATTTGAATAAAGACTTATTTGAATTTGAATTTGAATTTAGAATCCATTTCTATTACTTTTTAATGATTATTTTATGTTAAATTAGTCCTAACAGCGGGTCATCATTTGCGAAGATTTTTGTGTGATTTTTATGTGTGTTTGTGTTTGCGATCGTCATTTAATCGTCAGAGTCATATTTCGCGATCTTAGGTATCTTATATTTTCAATGTGTAGTTGTCTATTATCAAATAACTGGGATTCTCAATGTCTATTACTTTTATTGATTATTTTTTATACTGTTAGCCTAACGGCGGGTCATCATTTGTGATGATTTTTGTGTGTTTTATGTGTGTTTGTGTTTGCGTCAAATGACTTTTAGTTTTTTATACAATTATTTATTTAAGTCATACTTATCGTTAATGTAATTAAAAACATAACTGATGGCTAGTTAACATTATAAAAATACAATTTATTCACGTCATATTTTACACAGATAAAATATTTTCAGCAAAAAAAAGATTTAATAGAAACTACAGATGTGAGAGGCGAACAGTGAGTGTGCTTGAGCTTAATGGGTTCAAACCCCGTGTAGGTACCTATGAGTTTGCAAATAACACTTACGTCTTATCATTTATAAGTCATCCTACGCTTCACCATTCAGGAAGATCTTCTAATATATAGGTAACCTGCCAATCTTCATTGGAAAAGCGTGGTGAGACAACTCTTTTTTCTAAATTTGACAGAGTGTCCGTTATTTTACATATTATTTAATTTCATATTAGATATTTGTATTCCTATGTCAAAGTTATGTTCCTAATATTGCACACAATAGAAAATACAGAACTTTAAAGTTATTAAATAAAAATTTAAAATTCCTCTTTAATAGTTTCATAACAAACTGTATGAACATTTACTTCTGTAATAATATTCTCAGAATATTATTACTAATCCTACTTCACGGCCATATAAATCAAATAATTCAACCATAACGTACAAGAATTTCTTCCACTGGTCAATACTGGGTGTACTCTCTGTGTCAAACGCAGCTAAAAGACTAATGTTTCTTTTGACATTCACGTATTTTTCGTAAAGTTTCAGAGATACTTTTGGAATAAATATATTTTAAAATCTTTTCAAGATTTAGTTATTAAATTGTTGTTATAGGCTTATTTTTTTTACTCCTTTAAGTAAAAACTATGAACCATATTCTCGATATTGTTAACACAACATTTTCTATGAGAAATGGAGCAGCGTGATCAAAAACAAAGCTTCAATCATCTATACTTATTACAAAACAAAGACCCCAAAAGCTCTTTATGTGATCGATTTGTTAATAATGTATTTGTACGATTTTAACTAATAGATAGTGCAATTCTTGAAGAAGTTTTTGTTATGTTCAATCAGGATTTACGCGGCCAAATTGTGTGACACACAGATTTCCATGCGGGCGTAAATAGTTCTATTAATAAAAAAATATTGCCCAACTGGTAACGTACCAAATTTAATATGTTATGGGCGATGAGAAAACAATATTCTTTTTAAAAATTTAATAAGTAATACATTTCATTTCTCATATTAAATCGGATGTAATACGTTAGAAAATCTGTGCATATTAAAAAAAACATTCTTAATTTGTCGTACGAGATCCTCAGGTAATAAACAAATACTATAATACTAAAGCGCCTTTCAGCTGTAATAGCACAATAAAGTGCGATGCGATGCGAAAAGCTTTGCGATTTTGTCGTGGAGTCTATCTCTTGATTATGCTTCGGTGGCGGAGCGAAGCGATTGTTGAGTTCGTGATAGTGAGCGTGTGTAGTGCTTGTGTATTGTGGTGGCGGTGGTGGAGGTTTGTACACGTGTTTTTACGAATCCTGCATGTATCGGGTATGAAAAAACGGATAGTCCACTATACATTTAGCACTATATATTATCTATATACTTTATCGCGAATATTTTACTTTTACTTTTATAGCAAAAAAAAATTATTATTACTTTTGTATGATTGATCTCTGCAAAGTAACGCCTAATTCTATAAATTATCCACAATAAAGTATGTAAAGATCGTCATATGCTATAAATATATGGGCCAATTACACGGTCGTCCGTCCCCAAAGTAACTTAATAAAACAATTATTTTATTGACAAGTGATAAATATAAACATAAATAATGTAAAATACATAAATACAACCACACTGGAAGACCTAACAAATTGGCTATAGAAAATGTTGGCTCTCGGCGGTAATCGAATCCGCGATCCACGGAGCTAAAAGCTCGCTGCCACCTGCTCTAACGGGCCGGTTCACGAGCACTCGGTGTGCAAAAAAAAGAACTAACCAGCGTCAACTACCAACCAGTTCACTTGCACAAAAGTAACAAATACACTTTCACTACACTATCAATAAAACCATTAATGGCATAGGCAAAAAACTTTACTATGGAAAGTAGACATATTTGTAATTAACGAATCACTTGACATAAGCAAAAGAAAATAAACTTAGTTCATTCTAAGTATAGAGCTGTGATAGCCCAGCGGTGAGACCGTGTGACTCTTTTGAGGGGAGCACGAGTTCAAACCCGGGCAGGCACCAATGAGTTTTAATATTAAAACTCATGTGTCTAATTGATAATTGCAATTTATCACATTATTCATTACGAATCCTGCACGTATCGGGTATGAAAATACGATAGTCCACTATACATTTAACACTATATATATTTTCTATTTACTGTATCGCGGATTATAGCAAAATACTTTTATTATTACTTTTGTAGTTCCATCAATCTTTCAATAAACTAATTGAAAGTGTAAAAGTGTCTTGACCGCAATGAAAATATTAAGTACAATGTCAGCTGGTATCTACAGGTTGACTTATGCTAATGGAACTTACTTATGGTTTTACTTTCTTTGTTTATAGTTTGTACTGGGCTACAATAAACTACTTTTCACCGCATGTCGTCTACCCACGCTTCTATGTAAACGTGGTTGGAAAGCGTTAGTGTTGAAAGTAACTTTTTATACGGATATCAGGTTAGTTTGACCACTATCTCAAGTTAAAGTTAAAGATGAATTGACAGTGATTACCTCGTAAACAATGCGTTAGTATAGTGAAATTACATCGTGATAATGGACAAATATTAAAAAAAATTGCGTACTACAAAAAAAATACGTGCTATTTATACTTCGCATGATGATATATTTTAAATGGAGATTTTCTCAATAAAGAATTGAATTTAAGAATATATTTAGGGCATGTTTTTATGACGTTTGGTATCCGGCTGAGTAGAATAGACCACCCTCATTTCTTACCGAGGGGTCGTAAAATACGACTAAGGTAATTTGACGTCAGGCAGACGGTCGTAAAATACGTAGCCAACATGTGACAACATGTTTGTAACATGTTGTGCCGACCCCACTCAGAGTGGGATAAGGGCAGGCGGATGATTATTTAGGGCATGTTTTCGCAATCTCCAGTTCCAATATTTAAAGGAGGCAAATGCAAAACTTCAGGAAAAATTAGCAATCGTGCGCAGAATGATTTTTACGCCTACTTCTGCAATATAACAAACATCCTTAAAAAAGTAAGAAATCGCTGCTCGCGATCTCTATAACGAAACGTAAAATTTTATGCATTTTTATAGAACATCATAAAACTGAGAAACGACTACAGATATTAAACGACTACAGTTTTTATATCACATATCATCCTTTTATAGCTGTGATAGCTCAGCGGTGAAACCGTGCGACTCTTTCGTGGAGGACACGGGTTCAAACCTCGGGCAGGCACTTATGAGTCTTCCTATTTAAACTTAAGTGTCTAATTGATAATTGCAATATATCACATGCTTTTCGGTGAAGGAAAACTTCGTAAGGAAACTTGCATATTTTTATAGAATTCTAACGATATGTGTAACCTACCAATTCGCATTGGAGCAGCGTGATAGGTCTTAGCTCCAACCCTTTTCTTCAGAAACGGAGAGAGGAGGCCCTATGCCCAGTTGTGGAATTGTAACGGGCTATTACTTTATTTCATCATATTATAAGCAACAATAATAGAAGCCTTAAACTTTTCCATTTGATTCATTAGTGTTGTGGTGTTTAGAAACTGGTTGAAAAAAAGTTACATCAAATAAAAGAGTTGTTGGCATTATAGCCAGTTTGTTGACGCGTGCGGGGCCAGTTGCGAGAAACAAGTTCAAAATAATATGTATAGAGGAAACTTAACTAGATAATATCTCTTATCTTACTCGTTTATGACAGAAAGTATAATTTCTACTGAGTTATTCCGAATTTCGATCGGATTGGAAAGATAAGGTTTCTATTGTGATTTCTAAATAAAGATCTTTACGTAATCTATATTTCTCCAAAAAAAAATTTTTACTTGTTTTTATACGCCTTTTTGTTAACTAAACGACGTTCTTGGTTGGAATTTTGGTTAGGATTTATAAAACGACGATTGTATTAGGTTTTATTAATTTATATCAATAATTGCAGTCGTCGACATAATTTGGAACTATAACTTCGAGTTTAATCAAATCCAGATTTTGCTAAACTTGAACTTATGATAAAAAAATAAATATAAAATTTTAATCATAGCAGTATTTTATGAATTGTGGTATCCGGCTGAGTAGAGTCCGGTAGTTCGTCGCCACTGTTAAGTCGATGACACGGGATGCGAAGTGAAACACGGTCGTTAGCGCACTGGTTTAATTGTCTAAATGACATTAGTTATATACAGATACAACATAGACCATCCTCATTTTATACGGAGGCGTCGTAAAAGGCGACGAAGGTAAGTTGACCCAACGTGTGTTACTCGGCTGAGTAGAATAGAACACACTCATTTCTTACCGATGTGTCGTAAAATACGACTAAGGTAAGTTAACGTCAGGCAGGCGGCCGGTCGTAAAATATCTGTCGAATCATATGACACCAATTTGGAGTCGGCATAACATGTTTTTCGCATCCAGTCTCTCCTAATTCGTTATTTTTTTTCGGAAAATGACAAGCCGAAGTAGCTTTTGCAATGTCACCGGGTGATATGGGGCGAGCGCAGAAGCATCGTCGAGGGCGAGGTGGTGCGAGCCTCAATAGGAACGTCGCTTTAAGGGTTTCTTCAATGAGGCCGAACCTTGGCTCAAATAACGTGTCATGGAGGCCTATGTTCAGACTAGAAGTCATTCGTCAACTCTAGGCCTACTCCTTTTAAATGCATGTTATACTTCACACAATTCATCCATCTATTTTTCCACATTCAAATTGAACACTCGGTCACATGATTTTTGATATTTTATGCCTTTAAATGTAGGTATAAAATCAATAAGGAAGCCTGTATACAATGTTATTCGGCCGTTGCACTAAACTTACGCAAACTCCCCTATAATGGTATGGCAGATACTAAAACCATTAATTTCAAAACTGTTATACGACTCCAATATAACTCGCTTTTACATTTTCCTTAGTAACATTTCGTCCTTCATAATTGATGGAATGTATGATTGATATTCCGGAAAATTTTTAATCTTTTTTGTTGACTCAAATGACATTTTTCCTAATACTAATGTCTTCCTTAACACAACAAGGCTTGTGCCCGGTACGGCATTTGTGTATTGTATTGTTTATTATTTGATATAGTATGTGGCAATCCGCTACGCTAGATACTATTCTTATCATCATCATCATTCTCCGCATCATCGACCCACTCTAAGTAAGATCAGGGTCAACTTACCTTAGTCGCCTTTTACGACACCTCGGTTTGAAATGAGAGTGGTCGATTCTACTCACCCGGATACCACACTGCGGACGTTGAATACCATTCATAGTTATTATTCGAAGAGTGGGGAGCCATGTATTGTATGTTTATTGTTTGATAAAGTCTATGGTTTATAGAAGCAGGCGTTACTTTGCGGAATTCCATATTACAAGCAATATAACAGACCTAACTACTTTGCTATAATCCGCACGGGTTAAGTGAATGCATGCAAAGCCAATGTGTATGAAGCAGGCAAAATCTACGCAGCACACACACTCACCACCACAGGTGTGGTGGTGGGTGTGTGTGCTGCTTTTGTGTTCGTTGTTGCTGGTGAATTGCGCCTTGGGGTGCATGTGGTGGCTGGTCCTGCATGTATAAGGTGCGTAGATTTTGCCTGCTTCATACACATTGGCTCTGCATGCATTCACTTAACCCGTGCGGATTATAGCAAAGTAGTTAGTTCTGTTATATTGCTTGTAAAGTCTATGGTAATTTGCTACGTCATGTCATTCATAGATTACATAGAGTGCGCGATCCATAGGCAGGCTGTGAGTGCGAGTGTCAAATAATAATAGGGCGAAATGAGGGACCCGTAATTATCTTTGTCTAACTACACATAAAGAAGAGAATAGCTTCATTTTCGTTTTGGTTTTTTCTATGGACACATTTTAGACTGGCTCCCCTACTCTAATACAATAACTCTGCTTTTTAAAAGCTTTTATTTAATTTGCCGTGTATGTGAAGGTAAAATCTTGCAAGTTCAATTTGATCCACTTCTCGGTGTCCGATTAACCGATTAATAATTTTACATAGTGTTTCAGTCTCGATGACAATGTTTATATGTATGTTTAGCATGACCTGATTTAGCTGCCAGGATTAGCTATAGACGAGGGAACTGCTCAACGGTTAACAGTAATGCAAATCAAAAGATAAATCATAATTCTGTAATTGTGGCATTCTCTTGATGACATGTCTTTATGAAATTGTATCATAATTTTCGGATGGGTAAATCTGAATAATTCTCCCAAAATTCGGTCCCTTTTCAACTAAAAGGAAAGGCATTACCCTAAAATTGCGTCCCCAGCAATTATTGCAAAATTTAGCAAGTCAGGCGTTTAGAGGGGACGCACGAGACGATCTACGAGTTAACCCCTATACTTAACGCTTACAGCATGGTAAGTAGCTTCAAATTAGTAATAACTTGAGAAAAATCGTGTTTATTTGATATATAAAGCAAGATCTAAGTCGGCCTTTATAATATTCAAAACTAAACCTGTTTGAAGGTGATTAAAAGATAACGAAACTACTTTATTCGTTTAATATTAGCTAAATGATGCTTATAACACGACAGAAGTGTTAGAAACGTTTCGCCGGGCCTTTAATTATAATTAACGCCGTCACTCAAGTGTCGTCGAAATGTCGACTTCAGTTCCCTCCAGTTGAATGTAAAGTTTAACTTATGTTGGTATTTTATTAAGTGATTCGGTTTAGTCATTAACATAATTATTCAAATTCAAATTCAAATTTAAAATATTCTTTATTCAAGTAAACTAGTAAACAAGTGCTTTAGAATCGTCACTTTTACTGCTGGATCGGAAAGCTGTTCCTAACGAGAAGAACCAGCAAGAAACTCGGCGGTTGCTCTTTTTAAAATATAAATCTTACAACTAATTACATTTATTTATTACTGTCTTGTACAGGGTGCACCTATATCCACACATTCTTATCATCTAAGTAATCTTCAACAGTATAGTAGGCTTTCTGTATCAGCCTCTTTTTAACAGTGGTTTTAAACTGCTGTAATGACATGGCCAAAATTGATTTCGGAATTTTATTATAGAATCTTATACCCATACCCATAAACGATTTACGTACTTTTGCTAGGCGCAAAGCAAGAGTAAATAAATAAATAAATATATGGGACATTTACACACACGGTCGTCCATCCCCAAAGTAAGTAACTTAATACTTGTGTTATGGGTGACGGACAACTGGTAAATATACTACATATATAGTTTTAAATACATACTTATTATACATATATACACTCAGACTCGAAGAACCAACAAATTCTAAATAGAAAATGTTAGTTCTCGGCGGGAATCGAACCCGCGACCCACGGAGCCGAAGACAGGGTCACTGCCAACTGCGCCAACGGGCCAGTCAAAGAGTGGCAAGCTTATGTCCGTTCCTACTTTGTCTATTATATACATCAGCTATCGTTTTATAATTCTTTATATTTTTATGTACAAAAATTACATTGTTTAAAATATACTGTGAAGCAAATGTAAGAATACCTATTTCCTTAAACTTCACTCGCAGGGAATCACGCGGACTTAAATTGTAGATGCCACGTATGGCTCTTTTTTGTAATACGAAAATTTTTTCACTATCCGCGCATTTACCCCACAGTAATATTTCATAAGACATAATGCTATGGAAGTAAGCAAAATAAACAAGTTTTGCTGTTTCGACATCTGTAAACTTTCTTATCTTTCGAACAGCGTAGGCTGTCGAACTAAGTTTAAGGACAATATTGCTCATAGTATTAAATAAATACTAATGTCCTTAAAAGTTATCTGCATTCTTTACATTGTTAGTAATTTAACATGCCTAATAATAATCTTAATAATCTTTCATATCTATGAGAGATCTATGTCTGCGATCTATTTTTATTATCAAGGTATCTTACTACTAGCCTTGATTTTCTATGTGTTACTTAAATTAAAGTGAGTAACGGCCTGTTACTATGCCCACTGCTGGGCTAAGGCCTCCGCTCTCCCTTTTTCTGAGAGAAGGATTGGAGCTAAGACCTACCACGCCGCTCCAATGCGGATTGGTAGTTTACACATATCTCCAGAATTCACTAGAGATATGCAGGTTTCCTCACAATGTTTTCCTTCACCGAAAAGCGTGTGATAAAACGCAATTATCAATTAGACACATGTTTTAATACGGATCCACTATACATTTAGCACTATATATATTTTCTATTTACTGTATCGCGGATTATAGCAAAATAATTTTGTTATTACTTTTGTATTATGGATCTCCGCAAAGTAACGCCTAATTCTATAAATTATTTTTTATTTTTTTAGTATAGAATTTCTAAGAAGATAAATCATTTTATAATATGTATTGCTTTGTACGTGTTTGCATAACCGTTTACACTTTAACAAATAAATCTTCGTAATCCAAAACGTTCATATAATTTGAACAATATTAAAAAACCACACTACATCCTCATTGCGTGAATCTCATCATTACCGCACCCGCCCCGAGGTACAGAAAAGGTTAATTTTGAAAGTAGACTGTTTATTCTACGGCATTTTATTACGTGAATGGAATTTTTGAGGCACTTTTAATAAGCACCACTAATTTTAATATAGCTTTTGTTTTTAGAATAGCTATAATTAATAATAATAATAATAATTAATAATAAATAACCTGGCTACCGTCAAACAAGATGAAACGTTGAAAAGACACGTTAAATTTATATTTTATATGTTACCATATAATTTTAATCTATTTTACAATGGGATTATTGTATATTGTTTTAATATCCCAAATCCGAAAAACTAAGAAGATATGGTAAAGTTATTTTGTAAATAAAATGGATTTAAGAAGTGCCAGAACACTACTCGCGCGAATTCCAACTGGTTGCAACTCGTCCGACTCCGTGTCACAGCCGTCTGGTGACGAATATAAGACACCACCGTCGACTGAGGGATCGGAGTCTAGCGAAGCCAACTTGCCGGCCAGACGACCTAGACGTCGGCGAGCTGTACACCCGCCACAGGAGGGCTTGGGGCCGAAGAATCTTCACGTTTCTGCAGAGACCCCCGCTACCGGTGGTGTAGTGCGTCGCATGAGATGGTCTCAAAACATGAATGAGAGCGTCATGCGATCGTACTATGGGGCAACAGATGGAGGAATAAACCTCACGGCGTATCTTTCAACGATGTTGTCTTTGTTTCAGGCACTTGAACCAACAGTTACTGTGACCGCGCAACGATTATCGGATCAAGTTCGGGCTATCCAGCGTCGTCAATTGCTGGATAAATCTGTGCTTGAACGACTGCGCTTGGATTTACGGCAAGTTAAATCTGTTAGCAGCTCCTGTGATGTCCGACCCCAATGTGCGGATATTAATGCACATACTTGGACTATGGAAGATGGGCTGCATGATAGTTTTGACTTGTCAGTAAGTAACCAGATTGATGAGCAAATGAGGAGTACATTGGAGGATGCGATTCTGGAGTTTAGATCTATGCCTTTTCATTTAAGACCAAAATTACCCCGTTTGCCTTTGCATAGACGTAATATAATGCTGGTAAATACTCTAGATCAATTGTTAGAAAGTTATTTAAAGACTTCTGTAGATCTTTATGATACACATTCAATACTATACTGCGGAGCTGTGACGGCATGTAGAATAAATAGCTCGTGTTAAGTTTCCAAACCATACAGTGATTAAAAAAAGTGCCATCCCAGCTTGGCAGTCTAGAATTGAAAAACGTATTGCATTGACTAGAGTGCTTATTGGTAAGCTAATCTGCTTTAAGGAGGGCAACTATCGCTCGAGAGTAATGAAATTTGTGCACCAGGCTTTCGCCGACACTGATATTAGAACAAGCGAATACATTGCGTCGGTCACTGATCGTATTGACTTCTTAAAGCAGAAAGTATATGCACTGGCAAAACGTATTAGGCGGTACAAACAACGTATGGATCGATATCACCAGAATCGTATATTCCACAATGACCAACGGAAAGTATACAGGAACTGGGAACAATCTGGTATATGTATGGAAAATGTGGATTTGGCTAAGCCTGAAGAAATCTATAGCTTTTGGCAAAGCATCTGGTCAAGTCCCATCATTCATACCGAGGGCGAGTGGATAAATATTGTTGTGAGGGAATGTGCATCCATTGAACCAATGGAACCAGTTACCATCAGCCAGAATGATGTAAGTTCTTCAATTCGTTCGGCAGCTAATTGGAAATGTCCTGGGCTGGACGGATTGCATAACTTCTGGCTAAAATGGTTCCGTAGTTCACATTCCATTTTAGCAATACAATTTCAAAATGCCCTTGACACTGGATTGTTGCCGACATTTTTAACAACTGGTGTCACGTTTCTGTTACACAAATCCGGATGCACTACGGACCCAAAAAATTTTCGCCCCATAACTTGCTGACCTACTATCTATAAGCTTCTTACATCTATTCTAGCTTCAAAAATTACACAGCATATTAACTCTAATAATATCTTGGCCCCAGTTCAGAATGGATGTAAGATTGGTGCCCGTGGTGCTAAGGAACTACTCCTCATTGACATGACCATTTGCCAACAGGCTCGGCGAAACAGAAAAAATCTTGTGGCAAAAAAGCCTTTGATTCAGTGCCGCATACATGGCTAATGAGGATCATGGAGTTGTATAAGATTAATACTACTCTATGTACTTTTCTTTGTTTATGTATGTCGCAGTGGGTCACTGTCTTGCATCAGCCAGGATGTATAGATTTTTTTAGTTTATTCGAACCGATAAGGATAAAGCGAGGTATCTATCAAGGTGATAGTTTGAGTCCTTTATGGTTCTGCTTAGCCATGAATCCACAGGACTAGGTATTCGACTTCGTAGAGGAGCTGAGCCCATATCTCACTTGTTTTAAATGGATGATCTGAAGTTGTATGCACCGAAACATACAGATCTAGTGAAGTTGCTAAAGGTCACTGAGACTTTTAGTAATGACATTGGGATGGAGTTCGGCGTAGACAAGTGTGCTGTTATCCATGTAGAACGAGGTAGGTTGGTGAGTTCTGAACACCTTATGGTGTCAGATACTCTATTACTCAGGTCCCTCTGTGAAGGCGAAACTTATAAATACCTTGGAATGTCGGAAGCGTTAAATGTGGATGAGAAGGCAATGAAACAATCCATAGAAGAGCGTTTCTTTGGCCGGCTAAAAAAAGTCTTTAATAGTCTTTTGTCAGGTGGCAACAAAGTGCGAGCTTTTAATGGTTGGGTTATGCCCATACTCATTTACACTTTTGGCATTTTAAGGTGGACGCAAACTGAATTAGATACCCTTGATAGAAAAGTCATCGTATGCATCATCCTCGTTCATCTGTAATGAGATTGTACATCCCACGGAAGTGTGGTGGCTTTCTCAATGTCAAGAACCTGCACAATCGTGAGGCGTACAATCTCAGAGAATACTTTCTCAAGATGAACGATGAAATGCATAGGGATGTTGTCGCAGCTGATAAGGGCCTTACCCCGCTTTCCTTAGGCAAAAAGAATTGGCGCGAGCCTGCACTGCTAAGCACTTTTGATCGCATAGCTGTATGGAAGAGTAAGGAGCTGCATGGAAAATTCTATAAAGCCTTATCAAGCCCTGATGTCCAACTTCGGTTCTAGAAAATGATCATGCTCTGCTCTACTGGGACCGATCTATCATAACTGACAGGTATATTGCCGCCAATAAACCTGATATAGTTTTGGTGGATCGGTCAGCGCGCCGGGCAAATATTGTTGATATCACTGTTTCACATGACGATAATCTCATAAAGGCCGAAAAAGAAAAATTAACCAAATACCTGGATCTAGCTCATGAGATTACCGCAATGTGGAATATCGACTCAACAATAATTGTTCCTATTGTTGTATCGGTCAACGGTTTACTAGCGAAGAGTCTCGACCAACACCTCAAGAGGCTCTCGCTTAGTTGTTGGATTAAGGGCAAGATACAAAAGGCAGTGTTGCTTGAGACGGCACGCATTGTGAGGAGGTTCCTCACTCTGTAGTCCTAACCACCGGGAGCTTGGGTCCTATCGCCGCTCTCCGTGGACGGCAATTTTTTTATATTTTTAAATGTTTTTTTTTTCTGTGTGTTTTAGAAAATATTTAAAAATGTAATTTAATTTGTAAATAAATAAATGAATGTAAAAATAATAATAATAATTATCATTTATTCGGATATGGTGTTACAAACAGATACTTAAACTAATGACATACCTGTCTGTAACACCATACCGAATAGGTCACAGCTCAGCGTATGTCCTGCCTAGGCGCTGATTTTCAGCGGTAACCCGAAGCGATTTTGTCGTGGAATCTATCTAGACAGCATCTAGAAGCATTATCAGGAGATCCTGATAATGCTTCGGTTGCGGACCGAAACGATTGTTGAGTTTGTGATAGTGAACGTGTGTAATGCTTTTTTATTGTAGTGGCGGTGGTGGAGGTTTGTGTATGCGTTATAACAAATGCTGCATGTTTCAGGTATGAAAACAAATAGTCCACGCTACATTCCTTCAGTCCTTACATTTAGCATTATATCCATTTCCTATTTACTTTATCGTGGATTATAAGAAAATAATGTTATTATTATTTTTGTATAATAGATATTCGCAAAGTAACGCCTAATTCTATAAATTACTTCATTATCCTATTGTATTTGCGACTCTTATTAGAATGTTATTAGATATTACTGACTTGACGATATTTTGAAAGATGTAAGAGAATAATCAAAGTAGAAACCGACATTAGCTTGCGGTTCCTGCTTTACGCCTTGCAAAAGTAAATAAGTCATTTGTGGGTTTGGGTATAAGATTCTATAATAAAATCCCGCAATCGATTTTATCTTTACCACTACAGCAGTTTAAAAACGCTGTTAAAGGGAGGCTGATACAGAAAGCCTACTATACTATTGAGGATTATATAGATGATAAAAGTGCGTGGATTTAGCTACTCCTCTACCCTGTACGAGATAGTAATAACCAAATGCAAACACCACCGAGTTTCTTGCTGGCTCTTCTCGGTAGAAACAGCTTTCCGAACCAGCAGTAGATTTTGACTATTCAAAGCACTTATTTACAAGTTTACTTGAATAAAGAATATTTTGAATTTGAATCAAAAACATACTTAAGGGGGATACACAGTGTGTCTTTCTGTTACGCTTTCGCTAATTTGCTAATCTGCTGGACCAATGCTAATGAAATTTAGTACAAATGCAGCACATAGACCTTACTAGCGTATAGGATTAAAAATTCCCATCATTCCTTCGGGAACAAATAAAATACATAATTATGCAAATTTAAGCACCTAAGTTGACACGAAAGTTAGGTAGATAAATGTACACCTGACATATTAACATATCAAGTAGTTCTAATTGCGTACAAAACTAACATATGCGTTTCTCATCCGTTTGAAATTCATTAACTATTTCTGTGGCCGGTTAAAAGTTATTTAGACTTCCGCGCCCTGATTCTAAAATTACAATGCCAGTTAATTATGTCACAGCTCGTCCGTATTACATGTAATTATGTTAAGCAATTTATAGCGCGATTTTCCCGCGGCATGTCGTGACTAGTCACGCGCTTTCTATCACGGGCTGTCCTGGGTGCATTATGACGTATTATAACTAATAGCCCGAGCTCCCAGAGCCGTAAGACACAACTTATTTTCTAAAGCACAATTATTTCGATTCTAAGTAGTCTTTCATGTACTTTCAATACCTGCATGTTTGTGGAACTTGCCCAGTGACACCTGCGCGGGTACCATGTGAGAATTTTACTAAAAATCAGAGTTACTTAGCGTAAATTATAATAACTGATTTTTATATATATTTTGTAGAATATAATTCTAATGTCATATCAAAGAAGTCAGACACTTTCCATGGGCTAGAACTTTTGTCAGACGCTTTAAAGCTCTACGAAAAAAGTATATATAACTTAATTTATTTTTGAATGTCTGACTTTTGTATATGTTATTCAGATAACTAATTTATCATACTCAGTCACGAGATTATGAGCACGAGAGCACAATACTCGTGGCTGAGTAATTTTTATGTTTAGGGGATTTTTGGTCATTGCCTGACTTATTTAATATTACTTTGTAATAGTTATCTAGTTGAATAACATATATAATAAAAGTCAGACATTTAAAAATAAATTAAGTCAATTTTTTTTTCGTAGAACTTTAAGTGTCTGACAAAAGTTCTGGTCCATGGAAAGCGTCTGACTTCTCTGATAAGACATCATAGATATATTCTACAAAATATATATAAAAATCAGTCATTATAATTTAAGACAAGTAACTCAAATTTTTAGTAACCTTTCCCACCTGGTACCTACCTGCGCAGGTGTCACCGGGCAAGTTCCACAAACATGCAGGTATTAAAAGTATATGAATGTATAGTACTTGGAATCGAAAGATCGAAAATTAGTTGTCTTACGGCTCTGGGATCTCGGGCTATAAGGGCCATCGCTGGATCAAGCGGAAGTAAGTAACGTGTACTTATTGCGAAAATTCGAGAAAAGGCATTGATTCAGAGCGCAGAAACCACGTTAGCCCAGATACGCTCAGCCAGGTTCAAACCCCTGGCTGGCACCAATGAGTTTTTTCTATTAAAACGTGTTTAATTGATAATTTCAATATATCACACGCTTTTCGGTGAAGGAAAACATCGTGAGGAAACCTGCATATCTATCAATCTGCATGTAGAAGAGTGGTAGGTAGGTCTTAACCCTTCTATCCAAAAACGGAGATAGGAGGTCTACGCCCAGCAGTGGGATAGTAACAGGCCGTTACTTCACTTAACTTAAATAAGTACAATAGACACTACACTTCTATTTGATATAGGATCGTAAGATAATGTAATAACCTAATGTATGTACCTCATTTTGTAACAGCATACGATGTTACAAATAAATACTTGTATCTCATTCGTCCAATTATTAGTTAACGATGTTTTATCGATACGCGTCTTTCAATTGCTTATCTTGCTCGCGCTTGTAATTTACGCTGTCAGTGTTACAATACGCTTAAAATTCTTTTCGCCCAACTTATTTGTAACAGCTAATCTGATTGAAACAAGAAAAGTTACTCAATAACCCGCTCCCGAAAGACGTGCAATTTATCACGATAAATGCAAATGCCAAGTCCGATCAACAACATGAATCTATTAATTATGCTTATGTTTGCAGTCAAGGTCATTTAATTTTAACTTTCGAACAAGGTTGCCAGATAAACGGACGACATTTAACAACATAAATCTATCAATAATGCGTTATTTTACCATTAGGCTCATTAATTTATATTGCCAGATTTGAATTTAACTACGCCGTGTGATATCCAGCAGAATAGAATAGAACACCCTCATTTCTTACCGAGGTGTCGTAAAAGGCGACTAAGGTAATTTGACGTCAGCCAGGCGGCCGGTCGTAAAATACGTAGCCAAATCATATGACAACAGGTTTGTAACATCTTGTGCCGACCCCACTTAAATTGGGATAAGGGTAGGAGAATAATGATGATGAGATAGGAATTTAACTAAGCAATTAAGACAACATTGTACAGATAAAACTAATTCAGGTACATCTGTAATAGTCTTAAGTTGTTAACATTTACAAAGACAAGTAAAACTTCTTGTGACCGTTGAGTTTCTTGCTGGTTCTTCTCGGTTAGAGCGCCTTTACGAACCTTCATGTTAATTTGAAGATTTAAAAGTTCTTGTAAAGGCCAATTTGAATAAAGAGTCATTTGAATTTGAAGTAATTATTACTAGTAAGTTTTTCTGAGAATACTCTATTCTGAGAAATGATAAATAAATAAATATATGGGACACTTACACACACGGTCGTCCGACCCCAAAGTAAGTAACTTCATACTTGTGTTATGGGTGACGGACAACTGGTAGATATACTTAATAAATAAGTTTAAATACATACTTAAGTACGAATACACATCCAGGCTCGAAGAACCAACAATTTGTTTATAGAAAATGTTGGCCTTCGGCGGGAATCGAACCCGCGACCCGCAGAGCTGAAAGCAGGGTCACTACCCACAGCGCCAACGGGCCAGTCATGTCTCCATTATTCCTTTTTTTCATAGAGCCCACCGAAGTAAGATTAAGCGTGGAACTTAAAATAATGAACCGGAAAAAAAGAATAAAAATTTGCTAAAAAAAATAATATAAACTATCCAATTATACAATCAAACGAGTTTACGATTTAGATATCTTAAAGAGACCGCTCTTATAATTGTTAAATTTGAAAAAATACATCATCATAGGTTATGGAAGGTGTTAGAATGGCGACCCCGTACCGGAAAACGCAGTGTTGGTAGACCCGCTACGCGATGGACTGACGACCTCAAAAAGGTCACGGGGAGCCGCTGGATATAGGCGGCATAAGGTGGAGTGTTTTGGAGATCCCATGAAGAAAGATGTCCAGCAGTGGACGCCCATCGGTTGAGAAAGAAGAAGAAGAAGAAGACATCATCATATGATGCACAATATAATGTTCAGAGCTGCGATAGCCCAGCGGTGAGACCGTGTGACTCTATAGAGGCGATCATGGGTTCAAACCCGGGCAGGCACCAATAAGTTCTTCTATTAAAACTAATGTCTTATTTATAATTATTATAATAATTAAAAATAATAAATATATTTACACACACGGTCGTCTATCGCTCAAGTAAGTAACTTAATACTTGTATTGTGGGTGACGGACAACTGGTAAATATATTACATATATAATTATAAATACATACTTAAATACAAATACACACCCAGGCTCAAAGAACCAACAAATTGTTTATAGATAATGTTAGCCCTCGGCGGGAATCTAATCCACAAACCGCAGAACGGAAGACAGGGTCACTACCTACTACGCCAACGGGCCAGTCAAATAAATTGCAATAAGTCGTGAGGAAACCTGCAAATCTCTAGAGAATTCTAGGGATATGTGTAACCTACCAACAGTAGGAGCAGCGTAGTAGATCTTAGCTCCAATCCCTATATCTTAAAACGGAGAGAGGAGTCCTACGTCCAATAGTGGGATAGTTACCAGACAGGTTGTTCCTTGCATATACATCAATGCCGAACCGTCAATATGAGATTCTGTAACATGAATAGACTCCCTTCCTATTCCCACAAGCGTCATAAAGCGGTTCAAATATAGAAACCTAAAATAAAAATATAGAAAACAAACTGAGCTTGCGGATTTGCCCGCGTGGAGATCAGTGTATTTAATTGAAATTTTGAACATATAAGTAGTTATTATGAGTTAACCATAAGAGATAAAGACATGCTGTCGCGGAGTTTTTGTAGTATGTTTGTAGATCTACAATTCTCTAGTATATTACTTTTGTGTATCTCTGCTGGTTTACGCAGCGCACGCGATTAAAGCTCCCAGCAGGCGAGTTCACAACCGCGCGACCTCTTCAACATAATTTACATAAATAGTATTGTACTATTAACTTAAACTTTTCTGTAGGATTGCACTACCTTTTAGTAAAAACCTTACAAAAATCAGTAGAGTAGATTTTGATGTAGATTTAGATTTAAATCAATCACACACAGCTTTTGGGAACTTTGTTTTATAATAAGTAGTGTTAGTGAGAAGATAGAAAGACGCTGGTATTTTTAGTAATTTATATATTTCCTTCAAGAGCTCAAAAAGTACAACCTTTCATGACAGGACGCACGGAGAGAAGGGAAGTCACAGACCATAAACATACTTAAACAAAATTAACACAAGAGTATTCAACAAGTATAATGAAGAAACTGTTATATACCTGTTAACTATATTTACGTTGATGAAATTTCAAAAGTGATAAATCAATGCCACAGAGCCCATCTATTAGAACAAAACGTCAAACGAGAATCGCTACCATTTTCCCGACACGAAAAATCACTATTCATTTTACGTTGTATCTTTTTTTGTAACTTTGTTTAATCTATGTTACTTACGAGTACATGGTATACATACATTGACATTTAAAGAAAGTATTATTTTCTTAATTACCACAAATAAGCGATAATTTATATCGTTTTCCAAATTTCAATTCAAGTACTAATACTATTAAGATCAGGTGTATTGTTTGCATGAATAATGACGATATATGACATATGTATGTACATATGTAATTTATTAACGTGTTATCATTAATTACAAAGGTTTTGTACTTTCCATTGATTTGCGGCAGTTGATAAAGATTTTGTGGAAATACCATAGAGTTAGTCTATGGGAATATTTTTTTAATATTAGGTCCTTACATATGAAATTGGCGTTTTTTATGGGAGGAACATAAAGTCGTTTTTTTTTAATGAAATATATTTAATTAATCAAAGTATGTATCATTGCTATGTATGCACTTTTGCCATCTCATAGGTAGTTCATTGATCCCCTTACTAAAAAAACCATTCGGGCGGGAATCAATAAAATCTTTGAAGGCGGTTTGGACTGCCCCATCGGAGTTGAATTTTTTTCCTTGCAAGTAGTTATCCAAATTACGAAAAAATGGTAATCTGTTGGAGCAAGGTCCGGAGAGTACGGTGGATGTCTAAGACATTCTAATTGAAGCTCCTCTGATTTGGTAGCCGTCTGTTGTGCAGTGTGTGGTCTAGCGTTGTCCTGAAGCAGCAGTGGCCTAGAGCGATTGACCAGCCTCGGTTGTTTAGCAGCTAGCTTTTCCATCATGGTTTGCAGTTGCTGACAATAGATATCTGCCGTAATCGTCGGGCCAGATTTAAGAAAGCTGTAGTGAACGACACCGGCACTAGTCCACCAAACACTTACAAGCAACTTTTTTTTAGTCAATTTTCGCAAGTTCGCCAGGGTTCAGCCATTGCGATGAGCGCTTCCGATTATCGTAGAGGATCCACTTTTCATCACAGGTAATGATTCTGATTTAAAATTCCTTCATTATTGTGCCGGTTGAGTAACGTAACGCAGCAGTCGACGCGCGTTTGTCGGTTTGCTTCACTCAATTCATGAGGTACCCACCTTTCAAGCTTTTTCACCTTCCCAATTTGCTTCAAGTGGATTAGAATAGTTTTATCACTAACACCGGAGCCTGCAGCTAACTCGGACGTGGTTTGCGATGGATCCGCTTCCACAATAGCCTTCAATTCTTCATTATCAACTTTGGTCTCCGGCCGTCCACGAGGCTTTTTCTGCAGGTCGAAATTTCCAGAACGAAAACGTTGGAACCAAAAACGCACTGTGTTTTCTTTTGCGACACCGTCACCATACACATCATTAATCCTTCGAGCCGTTTCTGCAGCACTGGTGCCACGGTGGAACTCATACTCGTAAATAACGCGATATTTCATGTTTTCCATTTTGTAAACAGAGTGATACAAAGAAAAAAACAAAAGAAGAAAAAACAAATGAATTAGGGGGTTTGAAACACAAATGCATGTGTAAATAGCTGTATGAATTTGAATTTGGAATTCCTAACCATAAAGGTAATATTTGAGATCAAAGTGGTCAGTACGACAAAACGCCAATTTCATATGTAAGGACCTAATATATTTGTTTGATTCCTTATACGCTTTAGTGTAACATGTTACCATTTAATCTGACAAATTCGGGTACTCGAAATATGATATATATAGATGAGGAAGGACTATTATGTTGTCGTGTTGCGATTACCGGTGAAGGAAATATTGCATAAATAAGTCTATAGAATTTCTGAGACATATAAATAAATAAATAAATAAATATATGGAACACATACACGGTCGTCCGTCCGGACGGAGGGTTGAAGGACAACTGGTAGATATACTACATTTGACTGGCCCGTTGGCGCTGTAGTAGGCGGTAGTGACCCTGCCTTCAGCTCCGCGGGTCGCAGGTTCGATTCCCGCCGAGGGCCAACATTTTCTATAAACAATTTGTTGGTTCTTCGAGCCTGGGCGTATATTTGAATTTAAGTATGTATGTATTTAAGCTGTGATAGACTAGCGGTGAGACCGTGCGACTCTCTAGAGACGACATAGGTTCAAACTCCGGGCAGGCACCAATGAGTTTTTCTATTAAAACTTATGTGTCTAATTGATAATTGCAATTTATCACACGATTTTCGGTGAAAGAAAACATCGCGAGGAAACCTGCATATCTCTAGAGAATTCTAGGGATATGTGTAACCTACCAATCCGCAATGGAGCAACGTGGTAGGTGGTTAACGTGGTTAACGTGGTTAACGTGGTTAACTCCAATCCTTCTCTCCAAAAAACGGAGAGAGGAGGCCTATTACCAACAGTGGGATATTAACAGGACGTTACTTTACTTTACTATGTATTTAAAATTATATATTTAGTATATTTACCAGATGTCCGTCACTCATAACACAAGTATTAAGTTACTTACTTTAGGGACAAACGACCGTGTGTGTAAATGTCCCATATAAAGAAACATTTAAAAAATATATGTAACCCATAAATAATTATTTAAACTTTGTGATACCATTTAGTTCAAACTCATTAACTACATACATACATTTTAGGCTGGTTTCCCACTACTCTAAGTGTAATAAATTTATGTTTTAAGTAACCATAAACTTGAGTAAAAATCGTACAAAAGGTTATACTGACCACCACAGACTAGAATACATATTTTAAAATGCACAAAATTTATAGCATATCTTTTAAACAGTACCTGCAAATGTTTAATGTTCTATTTAAAATTATTATAACGCAAATCTCGACCTTCTTTTATGCGTAATTCAAATGATATTCGCTTGTAGCGAATCCATTACAAACGAACGATCTCTTCACTGTAGATACTTTTGCAAGACCCAAATACATAAAGAAAGGTAGAGTAAGTTGTTTGTCCTTGATCAGATAAGCTAAGGTGAAAGGTCAGTGACCACGATCAACGATAATATCGCATTGATTTTAATTGGAATAATCTATATTTAAAGACAAAATTTATAAAAGCTAAATTATTTGGCTAAACATATGGATATACTAAATTATATTTGATAATTTAGCTATAGTACGATATTTTCCTTATCATACGTCTATAGGAATGTTATGTTTGCGCATACATTAATGGAATATTTTACAAAAATATTGGTCATATACGACAAGCGGCCCGCGATTTCATCTGGGCAGACTTCGTTACTGAGATGAAGAGACTGTGCATCTATTCACCAATAAAAAAACCAATCCATCGCGAAGTTTGGATGTTAAAGGAGGACTAAAAAACATTTTAATGTTATAATAATAGGACAACCTTTGCGCGTGGCTTTGTTTATATACCACAACTGAGTAAAATATAGAAATTGCAGTCTGAATCATAATTTTTACATAGTAATAACAAATAGATAATATCCGATAGAGCTGTAACCGCAGAAGTAATCATCATCCTTGTGCCCTTCTCCCACTCTAAGTGGAGTCGGCACAACATGTTATAAACATGTTGGCACATGATTTGACTACCTCTTTTACGACCGGCTGCCTGCCTGACGCCAACTTACCTTTGTCATATTTAAAGACCTCGATAAGAAAGAGGGTGGTCTATTCTACTGAACCGGATACCACACGGCGGGTCGACTTACCTTAGTCGCCTTTTACGACACCTAGGTAAGAAATGAGGGTGGTCTATTCTACTCAGCCGGATACCAAATGGCGGGTCGACGTACCTTAGTCGTCTTTTACGACACCTCGATAAGAAATGAGGGTGGTCTATCCTACTCAGCCAGTTACCACACGGTAACCGCAAAAGTAATAAACGAAAATATTTCTTCAAGCAATATCAATGTTGCCAAATAAAACCAATATTATGAAAACAATATGTATAACATGAAACAAGATAATGGAATAACATATTTGTGCGTGCCTACTAATTAATTTGCGAAACGAAACGTTTTGTAAACAGACCCAAGCAAACAATCAGATTTCGGCGAAATAAAAATCACAAGTACGATTTCAATATTTTGCAATAGGCAATATTATTTTAATACATACTTATTGTCATTGTCAAATCTCTTTGTATGTCTATAATAATTCCTTTGTCGATTTATTTAATATAATAGAAATATAAGAGTTCCTTTGTTCTGCTTATCGCTTTTACATTGCAATTCGCGTTTCAGAATAAATAAGGAATGAATGCGTTAAAGGTGGCTTAAAATGCACAAAACAAATTTTCGTAAGCCCTTGCTTAAGTATTCAAATTACTTTTGTTATTGTTATTTATGCTATTGCGTAAGATGGAAATTGGGTTAACAAACAAATGTACACTTTTTTTTAAATAAAGTTACCATGACCTTTGTACTATGGAATTCAGCAATTATTACCTAAATTTTAAACTTTCGTGATTCATACTTAAAGTAAAAAGTAAAGTAGCCGCCTAACCTAAGGAAAGAAAGTTTCTGCCAAGTCAAGCGCTTTTACTTTTTAGCCATCACAGCTGATGTTAATAGATTGTTTTCTTTATATCTGTGTTTATTTATATATAATACCTATTGAAGGTTTTGTTGAGTTTTTTACGCCGCGTGTTTAGTCCAGCTATTGGGGAAAATCTTATGACTAACAAGTAAGAGTGTGAGTAACAAATATGACTAATAACTAGGTTTCACTCAAGTCCAAGTAAAGCTCGAATCTTGTTACTATCCGACAAATGAATGTTGAAAACAATTTCAAACACTGAAAAATGTTTTTTTGCAAATTGTTTATTGATTCTATTCTTAATACCTAATGTTTCAGAAATTCTGTAAGTATAAACTTGTAAGTTTAGTCTCCACAGATAATTTTTAGAGTTAAAGCATCTAATATAACTACTTTGTTAACTTTATTATTACTTACATTATGCGAATATATATTTGAAAATTACCTGCAAGCAAAAAAGATTTCATCATGAATAAATTAGAAAGACAATCAATTGGCTATGGTTAAATTACTCCATTTCGTTGGCATTCGATATATATTACAAGTGAGCTGGGAAATTGTTAATCAATTTCCCAGCTCACTTGCCTTCCTTGCTTCATTATTTCTCGACTAAACGCCTTGAAGACCTTCATTGTCAAATCTGCATATTTGTAAACTTTTAGTGTAGTCTAGATGCTAGAAAGAATATTAAATGATCATAAATTATTTCAGCAGCGATTCAAGTAATTTAGTGGTTAAGTGATATTTGAAGGTTTGTAAAAATTAGGCCGTTTATGTTACCTTCGTTATAATCAGTAAGGTAAGATAATCGTTAACCTAAGATACAAATTTGCGCAAAATTTACAAAATAGTAATGACGAAGTGTATTCTAGTTAATTATAAGAATTATAGGAAATTAACAGAGTTTCTTGCTGCTCTTCTCGCTAGGAGCAATGTACCAAACCAGCAGTAGAGTTGATAATTCTAAATCACTTGTTCACAAGTTTACTTGAAAAATAATATTCTGAAATTATTTTATCCTCGTGCTCTATTGATACTAATGAAATATCATTAGTGACTTGTGTCGATACTGAACGTATGTCAGTTACGGATTCAAATAAAATTGTTAAATATTGGAAATACGCTAAATTAAAGAAGCAATGGAAATATCATTTTTAATAACAAATTACATTGTACTCAATTTAGAATCGAAATTTCAGGGGATATTATGGTACGGTTATTTAATAGTATATGTCGGTATATTAAATTGTCATATGACAAACAATAAATAAAATTACTACTTCGTAACAATGTTAATTCAATAAAAGAGAAAAAATACCTTTTGAAACATTTGTCTCCATAATATAGCTGAACGCATCCAATTTCGTGACACTCGGAATTTAATTAGGCTCAAAATTGAATGCGAACATCCGTGAAGAAATTGAAGGAATGAGCCAACATGCAACATTACAAGAGGTGATGAAGCACACTTTAGAAAATTGCTAACTAAACGAAATTAGATTTCACTAAAATATAATCAAAATAACGCGGGCTAGAGTTTATGATGTGTGCCGTGATCTAAAACAATATTTTTTTTACGTATATTTCCAACACGCCCGAGCGAAACATAAACTTTATAGGTATAACAAAAAAGTAACGGCCTCTTAATATCCCACAGCTGGGAAATGGCCTCCTCTCGCCGTTTTTTTGGAGAGAAGGATTGGAGCTAAGACCTACCACGCTGCCCCAATGCGGATTGGTAGGTTACACATATCCCCAGAATTCTCTAGAGATATGCAGGTTTCCTCACGATGTTTTCCCTCACCGATAAGCGTGTGATAAATTGTAAATATCAATAAAACACATAAATTTTAATAGAAAAACTCATTGGTGCCTGCCCGAGTTTGAACCCATGTTGATATCTAGAGAGTCACACGGTTTCACCACTGGGCTGAGCTTATATCTAGGTATATAACTAGATAAATTTCTTTTTTTATTTGATATTAGCTATGCCTGCGGCTTCACCCGCCTGGCAATCAGTGTGTCGTATAACTTAATATTTTTAATTAAAATTTTGTACCTATAAGTTATTATTGTGAGTTAACCATAAGAGATAGAGACAATGTGGCGGACTTCTTTGTAGATCTACAATTCCCTTGTTTATTACTTTAGTGTATCTCTATTGGCTTAAGCGAGTTTTTTTACAATTGCGCGATCTCTTCAGCACAATTTAATGCACTTAATAAGTAAACCTTCCGAAAGAATTGTAATTGCGTTTTGAGAAAATCGATCAGATACAGACAGATAGTTTTTGGAGACTGTGTTTTATAATAATTATTGAATTATAGATAAATAACATAAAATGATTTCTGTAACTGTTCTTAAAATGTATTTATACGAATATGGTCTATGAGATCGATAGCATGTCGGAAAGTAGCAAGTTTTATCCGCTAGAGTATGTAAGAAGTAAAGTAGCGGCCTGTTACAATCCCACTGCCGGGAATAGGCCTCCTCTCTCCGTTTCTTGAGAGAAGGGTTGGAGCTAAGACCTACCACGCTGCTCCAATGCGGATTGCAGACACATATCTGCAGAATTCTCTAGAGATATGCAGGTTTCCTCACGATGTTTTCCTTCACCTAAAAGCGTGTGAAAAACTGCAATTATCAATTAGACACATGAGTTTTAATATTAAAACTAATTGGTGCCTGCCCGGGTTTGAACTCGTGTTCCCCTCGAAAGAGTCGCACGGTCTCACCGCTGGGCATCACAGCTAGGGTATGATGAAGAAAGATATCACAATGTAATACCAGCATGTAGATTATTGTCAAAATAATCTTTTAAGTGCTATAATTTCCATTATCCGTACAAGATTAGAACACATATTGTTAATTTTACTAAACGTTTATTTTTCTTATTTCTTCTAAAATATTTTTTTTACTTTTTTTCTCGTTTTAATATTTCCTACATTCTAAAATTAACTAAATAATTTAAATTCATAAATTTTCGTCTTAACTTAATTTCGAATTCTCTGTGGAAAATTGGCGTGAAACACTATTTGCACAACTATTTTTTTCTATTTAAGAACGTTCATTATCGGGCAATGATGATATCAGTCTGATAACTGTCTAATTTTTATCTCTGTTGCACTATAAAGGCTTTAGGTTAATAAAATTTTACAGGCCCTTTAACGCGGTTGACAGTGATCCACGGGTCGCGGGTTCGATTTCCGCCGAGAACCCACATAATTTCTATTTTTTTTTAATATCAATCTATGAAATATTCCTATTTAACCTCTTTTATTAATCTACCTCTTTTGGGTAAAAAGGTCCTACACTTTTTAAAATCTTAACTTGATTTGATGTGTATTTGTATGTGAAGGTTTGAAAGTTAAATTTAACCTCCAGTTTCTCATTTATTTATTGTTATTTATTTATTTATACATATTTTCTATATACAATATATTTGTTTTTCGAGTCTGAGTTGAGTGAGTGAGTAACCCAAAGTATTGAGTTACTTTGGGACTGACCACTGCGTGTGTAAATGTCCCATATATTTACTTTAATTATTAAAATAAATGTATTTGATTTAAGGTGAGCTAATCCTGTAATTAATTGATTTTTCCAATATGGTGGTTGTAAATAAATCCCGTAATTAATTCACCGTATAGATATGGCGAATGCAAATTACGAAACGAATTTATTACATCTATCACTCATCAAACCTGTAACTTGCCTTGATCAAAGATATTTATCGCGATTAGGTAAAGTATTTACATATTGATAGAACTTCTAATACCACCTTTTATTAGTTTAACTATCCAGTTTAATAGGAATACTGTAAGCTGCTAGACCTGCTCAAGGAAAAACCAGTCAAGAGTGTCTGCGTTACAATCCTCAACGGAAATGAAAACTTTAATTGCGACATAGCTGTTATTAATAATTGTCGGATCAACTACTTTAAACTTAAATATTAATGGAGTACTAATTATGGTTAAATAAATTTACAATTACGCGTCCGCGCGTCCCCAAAGTAACTTAATTTGTTTAATGGGTGACCCCCCTAAGCCGTGGTCCGGCCTCACAGGAGGCACCCTTAGGACGACGTTCCCCGACGGTAGTAGAGCTTCTGCGCTCTACTCTCTGCATTTCGCAACCTCGACGATGCTTCTGCGCTCGCCCGTCCCGCCCGGTGACGCTGTAAAAGCCGTTAGGGCTAACAGCATACAGTCAATTCCAAAAAAAAAATGGGTGACCAATACCTGTAATTTTTGGAAAATGTTGTCGGCGGTAATCGAACTCGTGACCCACAGAACTGAAGGCAGAATGACTGTCAGCTGCGCCATATATGTATAATAGATAGAATTTTTCGTTTTATCATAATTTTCTTCATGTAATGTAATATTTATAGTCAAAATGCTCATCAATCAACCTTTCGGAATTTGCGTGCAGACCTCAAACACATTACATTTAGACCTGCAGTGTTAATAAAAAATAACCTTTATGTCTATATAAATAAATACCATTATGAAATGAATATTATTAGCTGATGGGTCGTGACATAGCTTAATACGATTTAGTGAAATTTCATTGTGAGTGGAAAATGTAATGTCGGTAATTGTTTGCGAATGATCTCGGAAATATTGACAAAAAAAGCATTAAATTTCTTGTCATACGATATATGACTTTATTGTATATACTTAAGGTATATTATAGAAAACATTTATCATATTGCTTGCGTGTCAAATCAATTTTTGTACTGTTCAGTTTGTTTTTATCTTCAGAAATACACGTACAAAAACGCAATAATGTTACAATAAATGAACGCCTATTACTTTACACTTTCGATAACGGAAATATTAAAAATGAATGGGCATTTTGTTCACTAACTTAATAACATAGTAGTAATTACTAAAAACTGTTTCTTTCCAAAAGACATCGTGGACTTCTCTATTTTAATTTGTAAAAAAAAATATAACACCTGTGACCTAATTGAAAATTAGGCATAATTTAGACAAACTGCAATCCTTATTTCAATAGCATCTATGACAGAACGCTTCGAACTATTAAAAATACTAGTGTTTTATTTATTTCTTTACGTACCATAAAAAAATTAATAAATAAAAAAGGAAAAGTTTTTTTTGTTCTTGCAAGTGCAATTTATTACGCTTTTTAATAAAGAACATTTTGAATTTGAAATTGAATTATATCCTACTAATATTATAAACGCGAAAGTTTGTGAGTATGGATGGATGTTTGTATTGAACGGATTTGGATGAAACTTTACAGTTCTATCGATTATACATCGGAATAACATATAGGCTACAATTTGTAATGATTTGACGTAATATAACAACGATACATGTTAATAAAGTCGAAAAAACTCGAACATCTGAGAGCTATCTTGGCGTACGCTGTCTGAACCATTCGAGTTACACAAAGATATTGTACCGTAGTATTGGTTCTTTTGAATATTTGTATATAAAAGTCCGCGATAGAGTATATCTTTTATGTGAATGCCACTATGACCAAAATTTGAATCATTAATTTAATTAAAATTGATACTATTTTACAAAGCATATTTTAGTATATTTATCAAACTCTTATAACAATCAATACATTTGTCGCTTTCAGTGTTTCATGTAGATAAACTTTGTTTACCACAAGTAATTCTGCCGAATAATTTAAAAGTTATCACGATATGATTGACTTCAATGGAGCACCATAAAGTGCCTACTGTGCCCGGCGAACGAAGACTGTTTGGAAGTCGTCAGTTTTGAAGTTAGCCATCTGAAATTTTGGATGTATGAGTACCTAAAAAACTTAATGTGGCAGACCTAAATTCCACCGAAGCCGCGAGCAAAAGCTTGTAAATTATATGGTGCGAGAATTACCGTAAGTATTGTTGCTAAAAAAACTTTTCCATCTTCTATTTTTTTAAGTTGTATACAAAGTTTCATTTTCTAAATAGTTTAATACAGTTTTGTCAATTGTACGACGAAATAAAAAGAATTATGATTGTTTTAAGATAAAATGATCGTGCCAAGGTTCATAGGATTATTACTTACACAATTGTATAAGAACGCGATTGCAGTGTGCCGTTAAGGAAAAAAACAAATATTTGAGTCACGCGAATGATGTTAGGGCTTTATTATTTATTTTCTTCGAATCCTTCGTATTTTTAATGGACATATTAAAATTTATATTAGGTTGTGTTCATATACCAAGCAAAGTTTGTAGCATACAATAACATCAGTGGTAACCGAAATCTATTATACTACCTAACTAAATGTAATTAGTAATTAGAGTAACTGACTAAATGTAACTTGTTATAAGAATTATACTCTGAAAAGAGCAACCGCCGTGTTTCTTGCTGGCTCTTCTCGGTAGGAACAGCTTTCCGAACCAGCAGTACATGTTGACGATTCAAAAGGACTTGTTTACAAGTTAACTTGAATAGATAATATTATGAATTTGAATTTGAATATAAATGAGGTGTACTCGTATCATCACCTAAATTCATATTAACATTTTTTTCTTATTTGAATATAAATAAATATATGGGACATTTACACACACGGTCGTCCGTTCCCAAAGTAACTTAATACTTGTGTTATGAGTGACGGGCAACTGGTAGATATACTACATATATAATTTTAAATACATACTTAAATACCAATACACAACCAGGCTTGAAGAACCAACAAATTGTTTATACTCTGCGCCAATGGATCAGTCCAATTAGTGAATATGCTATTAACTAATGGCTTTACTGCTCTACCAGCTGTCGATAGGCGAGCAAGGAAACATCGTCAAGCGCAGAAGCCTCGCATCGGTGGGGAGCATCACCTCAATAGCTGCTTTTTTTGAAACATAAGTGACAACCAATCCATTTAAATAAATACGCTTATCGACCACTAAATAACTTACTTAATTACATATCTTACTGAATAGCCGTCGATTGGGATTCAATCAGAAAAAATATCAGAGATAATATGGAGCGTAGTGTGTACATAGCCGAAGGTTGAAGTCATTCACGAGTGGGTGTTTTAACGGTAATTGAGTTGTATAACTTTATTTGCATTTCAATAAAATGTCAACCTCTACATTTCAGTCTTATTAAGAGATTTCTATAACCTACTGGTACACCATCGAGTAAAAAAATTTATGGCAAATTTTGATTGGGATCAAATTAATCGGCCTGTTAGTATCACACTACTGGGCATAGGCTTCTCCTCCCCTTCTTTGGAGAGAAGAGTTGGCATTTGAGAGTTGGAGTTGGAGTCGACAAAAGCATGTAAACATGGCTTACCATGTTTACATGCTTTTGCAGAATTTTATATAAGTATAAAGAACCTACAAAAATTCTCACGATATAAAGACAAGTATAAAAATTTCCTGCTTATTTGCTCTATTCAAACCATATGAACTTTAGGTTAATTAAACGGTGCAATTAAAAGTGACCTTTGCGAAAATAATGCTCAACATCAGAGCTATTATTATTCACGTAATAATGAGTAACACGTTACATACAGAGACCGCATAACGGCAATAAGACAAAGGCACTTTTTTGCGAGTTTAGCTAATTACATCAACCCGTTATTTGAGATCTACAAAGGTTCATTCAGACGACAGGCCTACGCGCGTTTCTTCATATATTTTATTTTATAATGCCACCCAGTTTCAATGATTAATAAAAATAATAAACAAAGAGTATGCTACAAATTAATAAATATATTCTTTCAAAAACTGTTTTTACACTCTTAACTTGCTTTACGTTGCTTTTTTTAAAGGCTACCTGCCTTTAAAAGTATAATTTCCGCTTAGTTTAACACTTTAAATTTTGGATTTATTTCTTTATTCACCATTTTTACTTTAAAAATAATATTTCTGAAAATTTTTTTAGGTAACCGTATAAATATTTTACTAAAATAACTTACCCCTTAAACACGTGTAATATATTCTTTCACTTATTTTTCATACAAAATATTACTTAAATCAGATTCAAATTAATTATAACTCTGTAATTAATACTTTTTTCCTTAAACCTCCCCCCCTTCCCCTTAAAATTTCTTCCTTATCTATTAATAATAACTTTGAAAAAAATGGCTGCGAAAAACAATCAACGTATAAAAAGTTATAAGTACATATAAGCATTGTTGGAATTATGATTTCTTATTTCATACGTTATACTATATACCGCATATGTACTGTAAACTGCGTATATCCTGTGTACTAAATAAGAAATCACTGTGTTTTTTTTGCCTAAAAAAAGTAACTCGATTTTACGATACAGTGATGTCAGTGTGAACATCGCCTTACTACAACTATATGAAATTCGTGATAATAGTTTCTCTTCTAATGCGGGTTTGTACACCTATAATTAGAGTTTATTAACACTTGTCTTTTAATTCGTCTGGAACAAAAATGTTTAACAAATTATTTTTCGAAAACAAACAAAGATGCTATGGATGCTAGATATTGCTATGGGAATCATAAGAAATCCCTAGGAGGCCCTATTTATTACAGACTTTAATCTTAAATGAGACTTTGCCACACTTCCGAATATAGTTAGATAAAAAATCGGAAACGAGAAGATCTCTGAACTTAAAAGAACTCGAAATTACCGATAAAGCTTATTATGACATACAAAGTCTCAGGAATTCTGCAGAGATACGCAGGTTTCTTGGAGCACATATTTTTTTATAGAAGACTCATCGTCACTTTCCGTAAATGTGCCCACAAATCTTAGTATGGATTCTGCGCTTTAAACACTTTGCTATTACGCCTTGAAATAATTTATAGAATTAGGCGTTACTTTGCGGAGATACATAATACAAAAGTAATACTAAAATAATTTTATTATTACTTTTGTATTACGCCTTGAGTTTACTAACTGACAGTAATCGGTCCTGAGTGCCAAACAAATTGCTTCAGAGTTGACTGTTGGTTCACCTTACAATATAAGGTCATCACATTAATTTATCAGTAGTTCCGTGGCAAAACAATTGATATTATCTGTATTTTGCAACGCATAGCATTATTCTTACGCCTCTCCATTCATAACAGTTTAAATAGTTATATAAAATTTGTTATTATAAAAATGTTTCTATTTCCGCCGTGTGGTATCAGGCAGAGTAGAATAGACCACCCTCATTTCTTACCGAGGTGTCGTAAAAGGCGACTAAGGTAAGTTAACGTCAGGCAGGCGGCCGGTCGTAAAATACGTAGCCAAATCATCTGACAACATGTTTGTAACATGTTGTGCTGACCCCACTTAGGGATAAGGGCAGGAGGATGATGATGAAAAATATGTTTCTATTTAAGTTATGTTAATCGTATATATAATTATGTTAATAGTAAAAAAATGTAACAATGCATTATATATTAAATAGCAGAATATATAGCAAAAATGCTATGTTATTAAGTTGTTACAAATACAAATTCAAAATATTATTTATTCAAGTAATTTGTAAACACGTGGTTTTGAATCGTTTACTCTACTGCTGATTCGGAAAACTGTTCCTACCGGAAGAGCCAACATATGCTCAGCGAAGCTCTTTCAAAGAAAAATGATTCTTATTACTAGTTAGATTTTGTCACTGCTATCTCGCATAAAGTCGAAGAGTACATATATATACACGCATTTTCCCGCATTTTGACTAGCCCGTTGGCGCAGTGGGTAGTGACCCTGCCTTCAGCTCCGCAGGTCGCGGGTTCGATTGTAGCCGAGGGCTCTCATTTTCTATATGTTTATAGAAAATGTTGGTTGGTTGGTGAAATTTGTGGGTTCTTCGAGCCTGGGTGTGTATTTGTATTTAAAATTATATATGTAATATATCCGATCCGCCGAATCCAACTCGGATGGGCAGCGTTCGGGAAGCTACGCGAGATCTTTTCGTCCGAAATACCTCAGTGTCTGAAGACCAGGGTCTTCGAACAGTGCATGTTGCCACTGATGACCTACGGATCCGAAACGAGGTCGCTCACTATGGGCCTATTAAGAAAGCTCAGAGTCACTCAGCGGGCGATGGAGCGAGCTATGCTCGGAGTGTCTCTACGAGATCAAATCAGGAATGAGGTGATCCGTAGAACTAGAGTCACCGACATAGCTCAGCGTGTCGCGAAGCTGAAGTGGCGCTGGGCGGGGCACATAGTGCGGAGGACCGATGGGCGCTGGGGTCTTCAGGTGCTGGAATGGCGACCCCGCACCGGAAAGCGCAGCGTCGGTAGACCCCCTACGAGGTGGACAGACGACCTCAAAAAGGTCGCAGGGAGCCACTGGATCCAGGCGGCGCAAGATCGTGAGGTGTGGCGATCCCATGAAGAGGCCTATGTCCAGCAGTGGTCCATCGGCTGACGAAGATGTAGTATATCTACCAGTTGTCCGTCACCCATAACACTAGTATTAATTTACTTACCTTGGGGACGGACGACCGTGTGTGTAAGTGTCCCATATATTAATTTATTTATTTATTTTCATCTGTGTAATCTTGAACAGTATAGTAGGATTTTTGTATCGGCAATAAAAATAGTGCTAATAATAGTCATGAATACTAATTCTTGTTGTGTTAGTAAAGTCATAGAATTAGGTTTCTGCGCCATCTTATGAAAAAAAAAATTGTTTTTTTAGGCCATCAACAATATATACATTAAATACGTGTCAGATTATATATGATACAATAAAAAAAATAAACTAAATCCCATATTAATTAAAGATGACAAGAACATCTACAAATGTACAAAAAAGAGCCACACGTGGCATTTACAATTTAAATTCGCGCGATTCCCTGCGAGAGAAGTTCAAGGAAACAGGTATTCTTATATTGGGTTCACTGTATATTTTTAGTTATTAAATTTTTGTACATATGAATATAAATAATTACAAAAGGATTGGCGATATATATAATAGACAAAGTAGGAACCGACATAAGCTTGCGGTTCTTGCTTTGCGCCTTGCAAAAGTCGTAATTCGTTTGTGGGTTGGGGTATAAGATTCTATAATAAAATTCCACAATCTACTTTAACTTTACCATTACAGCAGTTCAAAAATACTATTAAAAAAAGGCTAATTCAGAAAGCCTATTGAAGATTACCTAGACGATAAGAATGCGTGGATATAGCTTCTCTTCAACCCTGTACAAGACATTAATAACTATTTGTAACTAGTGATAAGAATTTTTGTTTGAAAAGAGCAACCGCCGAGTTTCTCGCTGGTTCTTCTCGGTAGGAACAGCTTTACGAACCAGCAGTAGATGTTGAAGATTCAAAAGCACTTGTTTTCAAGTTTACTTGAATAAAGAATATTTTGAATTTGAATAGTAAACATCTAGCATAGTAATCTAATAATGAGTTAGTATACACTTCTACAGAGTTAAGATGTTATGGAGCATACAAATAGCAAAAGCTAGTCGCAATAAAACAAATTAAGTGATTATATGGTCTACGTTAGTGAGAAAAGTTTTAAAAGGGATTTTCTAAACATTGATTCGGAATCGTATATTATATCTAACACATTACCATTTTAATGTTACCTGTTAGTTGCACGGGCCCATAGAGGGTTGTTACTAAAATTAGACTAAATCCCGGAAATCTCTTAATTATCAATTAATTAAACGGATAAAAGCTTATGCCTAATCGATTACACATTAATAACCGTTACTTGTCAAATTTAACACGTTATCTATTACGGTATTCAGTTTTAATGATCACGGAACAGTTGATACGTTTAGTTCCTCACAATTTATAAATGCGTATGTCCGTTAAATTAAACACTCTAATTTGTACGAAAATTTGTAACACTATAGGGAAGTTACCTTTTCATTCATTATCATATAACAACGAAAATATGCTCGTGACCATTAAATTGTTTAAGCCAATACAAGCAGTTATATTATTTATATGAATTACTAATATTATAAATGCGAAAGTCTGTCTGTCTGTAACGTTTTCACGGCTAATCGGCTAAACCAATATAGACAAAATATGGTGCATTTGAAGGTTATATATATATTGGCTCACATATACGGTAAAAAATCTACTTTAATAATCAATTTTTCTTTGCCAAACAGAATAGAAATAACACAGTGCAAAAGTAATACTTTTATACTAATTTTGGTATAATCCGCGTTTGCTAAATACGAATATTGTAATGCTAAGTGTAGGTTGAAAAAGAATAAAAGGGTAGGATAAGATTGTTTAGCTTGATACAATTTAACTTATCGTTATAGGTGCTTTCCGCCTTATATTATCTAAGTAATTTAAAAAGGAAGTCAACTATAATAGTGTAATTCGCAAAATCTAAGCAAAACACACAACGATTTTGCCGTGGAGCCTATCTTCCTGATGATGCTTCGGTTCCGGGGCGAAACGATCGTGGCGATTTTTGTGGTAGTTGCGTGTATTGCTTGTGTGCATTGTTACCGGTGGATGCGTCTTGGGATACGCGTGGTGACTTATCATGCATGTGTAAGGTACGTGGATTTTGCCTGCTATATACACTTAGCATTCGTTTAATACATGCGGATCATAGCAAAGTGAAGCTGTGATAGTCCAGCGGTGAGACCGTGCGACTCTTACGAGGGGAACATGAGTTAAAACCCGGCCCGGCACCAATGAGTTTTTCTATTAAAATTCATGTGTCTAATTGATAATTGCAATTTATCACACGCTTTCGGTGAAGGAAAAAATCGTGAGGAAACCTGCATATCTCTAGAGAATTCTGGATATATACACATATAACCTAACCTAACCTAACCTAACCATCCGCATTGGAGCAGCGTGGTAGGTCTTAGCTCCAATCCTTCTCTCCAGAAATGGAGAGAGGAGGCCTATTCCCAGCAGTGGGATTGTGACAGGCCGCTACTTTACTTACTTTTACAGTAGTGCTGTTATAGTGTCTGTAATATGGAATTCCGCAAAGTAACGCCTGCTTCTATAAATCACTGACATCTTTTGGATAAGTACGTTACATTAGCATCAATGGTATGGCACCCTGTAATCATGGTTCACATCAAGAAGACATTAATTATTGTAGGCGAAAACTTATGTTGAGTATTTGATATCTCCAATTGTATGTCAGTTTTTTGAACTAAATAAAAAAAATGATACCAGATATGCCTGAATTTGAGCTTGGTCACTTTTGGGTTAAAATATGTTGCTATAATCAGCGAAAAATGTTATGGGGAATATAAGAAAATAGAAAGAAAAAGTTTTATTTGAATCTAACGTTTAATTAATAAAGCACGTTTCCATGGTGTAACACGAGCAACGTTTGGTGCTGTCGTGAGGTTAAAGATCTGACCCGTCGTAGGTCAGACGTCATCGACTCATCATATTACTAGCTTTACGGAAGCAAACACTCTGTAATAACATGACTCCGTACAATACCAAGTACTTAACATATTTGCTTCTATTACAGCATATATTTAAGCTTTCATATTTTAGTTATTTAGGTTTACAGCATAGAGTGCAGTATTTCTAGGTATCTGAGGTATCTACTAGCTACTCTTTAACCCTGTACAAGATAATAATGATTGAATGAATTATATTTTGAAAAAAGCCACCGCCGATTTTTTTCGGACCCAGGAAAAAACTCTACTGCTGTTCCTACAGCAGTAGAGGGTTTTCCTCGTTTTTTGTTGAAGATTCAAAAGCACTTGTTTATAAGTTAAAGAATACGTGAATAGGAAATAAATAAGAATAATACATTAGGTCTTGTATCGTAGTTTATTTTGTTAAATAAATCAGTACATATTAAAAAACTATTACATATCTGTCTTGTCGTACGCGATAACTACAAAAAATACTAAACAAATTTACATGCAGTTTTCACAGACAGTCATTCATGAAGAGGCTTAAGGTGTAAATTTGTTGAAATATGACGGTAATTGTTAAAAATGTCGGACTGGAAGCTTTTATCTAAAACCTTGCCTTATACGTTAGCTATAATATAATCTCTCTACAGCACCTGTTGCACTAGAGAAAAATTCACGGTGACACATTATCTACTTTTAAAAAATAGCTTTATATAAATACAAATGCAAAAACAAAAAATAAACATTTACTAAAAGCAATGTTGACAGGCCCGTTGAAGCAGTTGACAGTGACCCTGCCTCCAGCTCCGCGGGTCACGGGTTCGATTTCTGCTGAGGGCCAAGATCGAGCCTGGGTGTATATTTGTATTTAAGTAAGTATTTAAATATATATATCTATATATTTACCAGTTACCTGTCACCTGTAACACAAGTATTTAGATACTTTAATAAAATGTTTTCGTGTTCAATCTGTTTAATTTGGCTTGCTAATACGTGATAATTTACTTCAAGCCATTTATCTATATAATAAATAGCTTACAGTGAAATTGGCTGCCATTTAACTTGGCAAAGTTCAACCGACTCGAAGTTATTCCCTTACCAAGTTATAGACTACACGCTCCTAATAAAACTTTAGCAGACGGGCGCCCACTGGGAATTTCCTTTTCTTGTTTTCACGACGAAAAAAATTTCATAGTCAATATCTATTTTTTATTGTTTTTTTTAACAAAGTGCTTCTGACTTCATATTGACAAATAGAACAGGTTTTATTTATATTTTTATGAAGTATTATTTTTTTATTCATTTTGAAAATTATGGCTTTTTGAAAATTAAGTTAAATATTTAACAAAAGAAACAGTTTTTCTCACAAAACGAGAAATTTGAAATAAGGGAAAAAATAATCGGATATATCTTAACTCGAACCGTAGTACTTTCGGGAACGCTCATTTAACCGCTATTATGACCCTGTTAATAGTAGCGATATTTGCCTTTGTATTCTAATGATATTGTAGCATTACTTCATTTCTTGAAAACACGAATAAAATGGCGTTTTCCACAAATGGAACCTAACCAAAAACTTATTACACTAAATGAAAGTTAGGTATGGGGACGTTTGGGGGGGGGGGTATAGTTAATAGTATAGTACAACAAGTATAGTTACAAGTAACAAGTATAGTTAATCGTTGCAACCGTTTGCGAAATACAGAACAATATTTTATTTATATTATATTTTAGTCATATGCCAAAATCGTTCGTTTAAAACTATGGATAAACTGAGATCCAAAAGCATATGCTACGCGTAAATATGTTTTTAAATATAAATTTCGACTTCCACTTGCGTATAAAAATATGGTTAGTTGAACAAATCGATTAATGATATGATCATATATAGTTAAAACACTAAAACAGTTAAACTAACAAATACTTATCTAAGTTTTAGTTTCGATAAGAGGTTTACAAGCACAACCAATAATGTGGTCAGACTATGAGAATTTCTGGTTCTTTACCGGACCAGCTATTATATAGTGTAACATAAGCATTACCGTGTTGCGGTCATATGTAGGGAAATTATTTAATAGCTCGATTCCGTGTGTTCCGTAATCAAAGACAAGCCGATATTATGTTATGTCGTGTTACAATATGTTAGAATTAATTTAGATATCTTTGGAATCTAAGCATATTGCAGTGAGTTCTATGGTTACGGTTTTATGTAAATAAATATATGTATATTTAATGCTAGCAATGCCCTGCGGTTTCACCCGCGTACATACCGATCTCATAGTAGTGGAAAGTCTAATAAATCGGTTAAGGCATTATTATCTTCAAATTGACATTTTTTAATTCGATATTAAACATATACAGCTTTTGATTGGAATGCCCGATTTAAATAATTTAAAAAGTCTTTTACAGGTATTGAAACAGCTTTTATTAAAATATCCTTAAATGGATAAGGATTAATACGGAGATATGATAAAAATGTATGATTATTGTCAGCACTTTTATCAACTTATCAAAGTAAAAAAGTAGTTATATTGGCATAACTATCGCGGACATTTTTGTGGATATTGATACGTTTTATAATACTGTAGAACATTTTTTGTTCCATCATCAATAGTTTCCACAGCGCACGCGATGAAAGATGTTTATCACTGATATTCTGTTATATATGAGATTCTGTTATACGACTAAATTTTTGACACTTTATTACAATTTTGTTAGGGATTCCTATTTTTTTTTTAAATGTACCTATGATGCTCAGTGAAGAAGCAGCTTTCCAATGGTGAAAATTTTTTTTAAATCGGTCTAGTAGTTTATGCGTGAAAATATTACAAACATACATACATACACACAATCATACAAATCTTTCCTCTTTATAATATTAGTAAATATTGAACTGTGATAGCGCAGCGGTGAGACAGTGTGACTCTTGTGACAATCACGGCAGGCACCAAAAAGTTTTTCTGATAAAAACTTGTATTGTGCCTAATAGATAATCGCAATATCAAAAACATCGCAAGGAAACCTGCATATCTCTAGATAAACAATCTATAGATAATTTGGGGAATATCTTTAACCTACCAATTCACATTGGAACAGCGTGGTGGTCTTAGCTCCAACGTTTATAAATAAGTTCATTTCCATTTATAATCAAGCAACTTTTTATCTTGTCATATTTTAAACAATGCAACATCCTCAACTTTTCTCTTACAATAAACAACACGATCAACTTTCGCTTTTGACTAACAACAATAGGTGTAATGACAAATTTGGCCGTATGATTGCTCTCACTTACGTTCACACATGTTTTATGGTTCATCTTTTGAATTAGATAATTTAGTACTTAGGAACATCAAATCGGCTAGAAATACAAAAGTAAAGTATTCGAATGACCGCCTAAATGCTTTTGTAAAAATTGTATATTTTATTTTTTATATTTATATAGAATATAAAATATAATGTAATGTAGCTGTGATAGCCCAGCGGTGAGACCGTGCAACTCTTTCTATCAAAACTTATGTGTTTTATTGATAATTGCAATTTATCACATGCTTTCCGTTGAAGAACATCGTGAGGAAACCTGCATATCTCTAGAAAATTCTGAAATAAATAAATAAATAAAAGTAATGAAAATTTTATTTTGCAATAATCCGATTTTAAATAGACAATCATCATCATTCTCCTGCCTTTATCCCACTCTAAGTGGGGTCGGCGCAACATGTTAGAAACATCTTGTCACATGATTTGACTACGTATCTTACGACCGGCCGCCTGCCTGACTTCAACTTACCTTAGCCTTTTACGACACGTCGGTAAGAAATGAGGGTGTCTATTCTATGCAGCCGGATACCACACGGCACATTCTGTGACAAATACAGATTATCTGGCAAAAAGGCAGGAACCCGGTGCATCCAAGTGTCATTTGATATTTTGGCGTTGGAATCGTACAGTTTTATAATACTAGCGTAGAGAAGCCAGCCAGCCAACATGAGGGTGATTTATCAGTCTGTTTTTTTATTTGCGATTATACATGAGCCTTATAACTGGTGTTGATTATGAAACTTGTACTCGTTTGGTTTTAAATATCACTTTTTTTGTATGGTGTTATAAGGCGTTTTAATAAGACATTTAAATACGATAAATTAACTTTAGATCCAGCTGCATTGATTAAGACGATATTTCTTATTCATATTTCAACGATTTCATCATTAATTATAAATATTAATTATGAACTTTCGTTTTTAAATATTAATAATATGTAATTTATCAATGGATTAAATAATATAATCATAGATTATAAAATAAATAGAACCAACTTTTTTCTGTTTGTTTACATAACAAAAAAGATAGTTCTATTGTATTATCTATAGAAGAGACTGTCTTATCTATGTCACAGATCCACCGACATACAGACATACAGACAGTTTTCGTATTTATATATAAGTATGGATATGGATGTCCGCGTTTATGATTAACGGTACAACGAATAGTTTTTTTGGCGCAATAATAATTTATAAAATCACAATTTCGCACTAATTTTCTTAATACAAAATGCTTATCACGTAGAGTACAGTATTTTTATTTTCAGTCAAATTTAATTAAATTTTGTGGGAGTGATAAAATATTATCAATTTAATAATGCAGTAAGGATAATTATTATATTTGGAACAGAGACTTTAGACTTTGGTGAAGGAAAACATCGTGAGGAAACCTGCATATTTCTAAAGAATTCTAGAGATATGTGTAACCTACCAATACGCATTGGAGCAGCGTGGTAGGTCTTAGTTCCAACCCCTCCTCTCCAAAAATAGAGAGAGGAGGCCTATGGCCAGCTGTGGGATAACAACAGGCCGTTAGTTTTTTAAACTACCCGTAATTTAGTTCTATTTACGCGTTTAAGTACCCACAATAATGCAATATATGTTGTTGGGTTGGAGGTAAGACCGTTGCTACAATGCGAAGGGGTAGGTTACGCATATCCCTAGAATTCTCTAGAGATATATATACAAGTGTCTTTACGATGTTATGTATTAATTGCAATTATTAATTAGACACAAGTTTTAACAGAAAAGCTCATTGATGCCTGCCCGGGTTTGAATCTGTCTCATTGCCGGGCTATCACAGCTAATTGCAGTTATTCTAATTAAATATATAGCTAATAATAAATTAAATTCAAAGACCTATACTCAATCTGATTCTAACTGCAAGTGCATTCATAACTTAATTAGCAATCAGAGATTTATTGAAAGTTATATTTTAGTATTGACGTCGGAATTTCAGTGTTATTTATCTTAGAAGTGCAACGTTATATTTATTGCAACAGTATTCAGGAGATATTTTAAGTGAACGTAAATAATCAAAGAGCCCGGCTTTCCTTCGCTAATTGCCAAAAAGTTAATTGCGTTGTAAAAGATTTATAACATCGTCTTATGTTAAGTGCTACTACGCAATAAATTAATTGATCTATGAAAAATTATCAAAATTGATTACAACGCACAACTTTAGCTTTTTTTAAAGAAAGAAAGAAAGATATTAATTAGAAATATTGTATCACTTACAGGCTAACTTAATAACTATAATAATAATGGCGTAACTAATAACTAGCTAACTATTCAACTAATTATAAATAAATATTACTAACTAGTTATGGTTTATAGGAACCCTTATGCCCCACTCTTGTTAAATACCTGTCAGTGGTGCAATATTCCAAATAGGTATGACACTCAGGTTAGTACTGACATCTGCTGACGCAGTATGTCAGCCCTGATTTTCAGTGTCAACCTAGATATATTATATATACATACACTAAACTATAACATAAATAAGCTATACATAAATACTATATAAATTTTTATACTATATATTTTATGTAATTTTTTTTTCTGTATGTCTTTCTTTCTTTTTCTTTTTCGAATTTACTTATATACAAGTTATATCTTTACCAAGTACTATACATGTCATGCCCATTTTGAATGATCCCAAGAACACTGGCAGCGTGTATTCGTTGAATCTCTAAACTGATTTTTTCTACGAAAAATCATTCAGCCCTCTTGTCACCTGAAGAGGCAATTAATCGATGCGTAAGAGCACATTGGAATTTCTTTGCATTTTGATTCCATGACCCTAGGGTATCTACTGCAAACGAAACAATAATGTAACTTTCAGTGAGAGATGCATACTTTCGCCGCTTTTCAGATGCAGATTTCACCGTAGCTTCAGGTCTTAACGTCGTTCCCTCGATATACCTACTTCAGTTCACTTTTACTTCATACTTTGAATGGGTTTGAATACCGAGTTAACATTATTAATGCCAAATCTCACACTCCTTCGTGCGTGTAAAGTGTGCTCAAGAGAAGTAATAAGGTTTTTTCTTCACGTGTTAATATATAGAATAGTGATAGCTATGGTAGCAAGGAGATAATATGACTAATACTAAAAAATTACGGGTTCCAATCCCAAACGTGCTCCAATGAGTTTTCAAATAAAACCTATACCACTAGGTATTAACTATAATATTGACATTTTGGACGCTTTTCGCTAAAGAAAATATCGTGAAAAAACCTACATATTTCTGAAGTATTCCAGGGATCTAAGCATTTCATCATCGGCGTTGGTCTAAGCTCCGATCCATCGCTTCTTACCTCTACTTCGCTACAGCCATTCTCAATATCCGCAAACGATCATCATCCTTCAGCGCTTATTCCACTCTTAGTGCGGTCGGTACAACATGTTATAAACATGTTGTCACATGATTCGGCTACGTGTTTTATGACCAGCCGCGTACTTGACGTCAACTTACCTAAATCGCCTTTTACGACATCTCGGTAAGAAATGGGGGTGGTCTATTCAAGACAGCCGAATACCGGTAAACACACACACATATATACCACCAAAACAACATATTCATATATTTTTCTTTCCACAACTCTCATCACTTAACTTTCATATTAATGTCCCATAACACTTACAATTTATGAACAATTAAAGGCCCTTAAACGATCATCTCACCGGAGGCTAAAAGATAATAAATACCCATCGCAAATTATCATCGGTTATATAAGGCACATAAGATGTTTTAAATGATCTAAGATTTATTGCTGATAATCGTGGTGGTAAAATGGCAGTGAAAGCATCATATTACACGAAATTCCATATAAACGTCGTTTAAGCGCAAGTTCTCAAAGCTAAGTCTTAAACATTTATTTGTTAAATCGATTTAACTAGAATAGAAATCGCTGGTTTAGTATAAAAGTGACGTAATTCAAATAAGTTGTTTTACGGCAATTTGAAATAACGCGTAGCGCCTACAAAACTCGTCAGTTTTAAAAACCAAATAACTTTAAAGAGCTAAAAAACACTAGCTTTTAAAATTTAAAATTTAATGTCCCTACTGTTAACCGTTGAGGAGTTCCCTCGTCTAGAGCCAACCCTGGCAGCAAAATAAGGTCATGCTATGATAAACATGAATTGTCATCGGAACTGGATCAATATATAAAATTTCAACCCATCAGACCCTGAGAAGTGCGTCAAATTTACCTTGCAAGATTCCATCTTCACACATACATTGCAAGCTGAATAAACGCCTTTCTATACTTATTATAAAACAAAGTCCCAAAAAGTTGTCTGTCTGTATGGAATCAATTTTCTCAAAATCTACTGAACGGATTTTTATACGGTTTTAACCAAAAGATAGTGCAATACTTCCGGATGGTTTAGGTATATAGTACATATCGGTATTATGTAAAATGTGTTGAAAAAATTGCGCAGTTATTAAAAACTTGCTTGCTGGGAGCTTTGGTCGCGTGCGCTGCGTAAACCAGCGGAGATATGCTAAAGTAATGTACTAGAGAATTGTAGATCTATAAAAATACTACAAAAAAGTCCGCGATAGCATGTCTCTATCTGTTATGATTAACTCACAATAACTACTTTTATGTTTGTGACTCGCTGATTTCCACGCTGGCGAAGCCGCTAGCACAGCTAGATAAAAATATGAAAATATTTTAATGGCAATTATTATTTCCCAGTTAAAAACTGGTTCACAGTGTTCTCACGGACCAATCGGTATCAATTTAAATCTTATTGTACGCGATAAAACACGACTAGTACACGGCTATGAGCTCATTGATACAATGGCGCATAAAGTACGCTCGATTTACTTTAGACTGTAACAAATTAACGTTAACAACTATTACTTGACCCTGATTAAATCGCAGTGGCAGTATAGTATCGAATAAAAACCATGGAAAATATTAAAAATCCAAGAAAGTTAGTATATAGATAAAGTAAATAAGTAAAGTAAAAGGCCTATTACTAACTCATTGTAACATAGGGAGTTATTACGAATAAATTTATTAAAAATTTTGTGAGGTGAAGTGAGGTGAAAATGAGGTGTAAAAGGCGACTAAGGTAAGACGACCCGCCGAGTAGTCCGGCTGAGTAGAATAGACCACCCTCATTTCTTACCGAGGTGTCGTAGAAGGCGACTGAGGTAAGTTGACCCAACGTATGGTTTTCGGTTGAGTAGAGTAGACTACCCTCTTTCTTACCGAGGGGTCGTAAGATACGACTAAGGGGCAAGTTGACGTCAGGCAGGCGACCGTTCGTAAAATACGAAGCCAAATCATGTGACAACATGTTTGTAACATGTTGTGCCGACCCCACTTAGAGTGGGATAAGGGCAGGAGGATGATGATGTATTATTAGGTTATAAACAGAAAGAAAACCCATACCCTAATGTCCAATAATCTAGATTATCTAGGAATTTATAACATTCAGTAAGAGCAATTTAATATTATACCAATATTTCATAACGTTGCACGCTTTATATAGATTTTCTTTTATATTAACAGCGCAGCAATTTCTTTGGTCGGCGATTCGAACGCTATGATAGCGTATTTTTATAGATAACGTAGACAAAATTGAAATTCCATTAGCAGCAATTTCGAAAATTTCGAAATTTCTATCAGCATTTTCGCTACACTTGGTTAAAGAACAAAGAGGGGTATTGCGATTCCGTAATGTAAACATTTCGGCACACAGCGACCCCGGACGAAAAGCCACTTTGTGGTTGCTTTCAAAATAAACCAGTAAAAGTAGGCGAGATTTTATGTGAAGTGCCCTTTTATGAGTTAACTATTATAGGAACTAAGCGGAAATGACTTTGAATAAATCTTAGTTTCGCAGACATGGACATCGTACACTTTCTCTTTAATATTGTATTCAATTTCATCCTAATATTCCTTGAGAATGAATAGAAATTTTAATTGAAAAAGTAACGGCCTTTTATTATCCCACTACTGGACATAGGCCTCCTCTCTCAGTTTTTGCAGAGAAGGATTGGAGTCAAGATCTACCACGCTACTCCAATGCGGATAGCTACGTTACACATATCCCTAGAATTCTCTAGAGATATGCAGGTTTCCTCACGCTTTCCTTCACGGAACATCGCGACAAATTGTAATTATCAATTAGACACATAAGTTTTAAAAGATAAACTCATTGGGTTTGAACCCATGACCTCCTCGAAAGAGTCGCACGCTGTCACCGCTGAGCTATCACTTATAAAATCCCTTATAAAACTTTATTGAGATTATACATTAAAATACAGCTGAAATTTCTGTTGCGTTTGTTAGTGTTTGGTTTGCGTAGCTAAAATAGACAAGTATTTTAATTATATTCGAGTAATCAAAGAACACTGACCTTTGACTCCGCCGTGAGAGATTTTGAATTTCAGTGTTTGATAGTAGAAGCAAGCCGCTCTATATGGAGGATAACTAATCCATCTAAATTCACTAAATCACTCAGAAATAGTTTTCACTTTTACAAAGATTTAAGTAGTAAAGTAATGGCCTGTTACTATCCCACAGCTGGGCATAGGCCTCATCTCTCCATATTTGGAGAGAAGGGTTGGAGCTAAGACCTACCACGCTACTCCAATTCGGATTAGTAAGTTACACATATCCCCAGAATTCTCTAGAGATATGCAGGTTTCCTCACGATGTTTTCCTTCACCGAAAAGCGTGTGATAAATTGCAACTATCAATTAGACACATGAGTTTTAATAGAAAAACTCATTGGTGCCTGCCCGGGGTTTGAACCCATGATCGTCACTAGAGAGTCACACGGTCTCACCGCTGGGCTATCACAGCTTACAAAGACTTGATAGCGATAAATATATATTTATAATATATATTAAGTTTATTTTGTAGTCGAACAATTTTTTTTATTAAGCCACAACACACGCAACGCCCTTTGTCGACCGAGCGGAATACTTATGTATATACTGACTGACGTTTAGGGTAACCGTCAGTGAACTACCCGCATTATTTTTCAGATAGTATATCTTCCATTGTGTTTAATACGCAACATTCAGTGACTATCGGTGACCGAAAAAAATTTAGGCAGCTAAGAAGATTTTAGAAAACAACAAAATTATAAGCATGATTATATCCTTTATAATTTACTACCAAAGTTAATTTTTACTTGAGGAGGTTAAAAAATCTCTTAAATTACCTAGAAATAGCTATGTTATGGACAAGATACGATAAGGTAAAATATCCCTTGCAAGGAAACTACTCGTATCTTATTTCTGTATATCATCATCCTTCTGCCGTTATCCCACTCTAAGTGGGGTCGGCACAACACGTTACAAACATGTTGTCACATGATTTGGCTACGTATTTTACGAGCGGTCGCCTGCCTGACGTTAACTTAACCTAGTCGTATTTTACGACACCTCGGAAAGAAATGAGGGTGGTCTATTCAACTCAGACGAATACCATACGGTGGGTCAACTTACCTTAGTGGCCTTTTACGACAACTCAGTATGAAAAGAGGGTGGTCCCTTCTAACCAGTCGGATGCCACACGGCGGTATCTTATTTCTGTATATATTTTACTATAAAAGCCTGCGTTATTGGACTTTATGTGTGCTGATATATTGATGTGAAATAATATAGAGTAACAGTAAAATAAATACGCCTACCGCATGAGGAAGTTGAATTCTTGACTTGGCAACCTCAAACAATCTAATATTTCCCTGTTGCAGAAATATTAGATCGTTACTTAAGCCGAGCAGCTATACATAGAGACTTAATTGCATTTATTTTTAAGTGATTTTCTCATTTTAACTTCTCCCGGTGATTTTTCTCGTACTTTAGGATATAAAAGTAAAGTAAAGTAGCGGCCTGTTACAATCTTTCTCATTTTAACTTCTTCCGGTGATTTTTCTCGTACTTTAGGATATAAAAGTAAAGTAACGCAGCGGCATGTTATAATCCCATTGCTGGGAATAGGCCTCCTCTCTCCGTTTCTGGAGAGAAGGGTTGGAGCTAAGACCTACCACGCTGCTCCAATGCGGATTGGTAGGTTACACATATCTCCAGAATTCTCTAGAGATATGCAGGTTTCCTCACGATGTTTTCCTTCACCGAAAAGCGTGTGATAAATTGCAATTATCAATTAGACACATGAGTTTTAATAGAAAAACTCATTGGTGCCTGCCCGGGTTTGAACTCGTGTTCTTTTTTAGTTTTTAATTTTAAGAGCTTTTTTTAATTTTTTTCAAAGAAAAACTATCAAATACTCATTTTTATTGCATAGAATTTAATCGGATTCGCTGCTTATTCTTGACGCAAAAACAGTATTTTATTTTTCACTGTCGGCGATGAAGTAAACATTATAGAAGATATTTGTAATCAAGTATAGCTAATGGTGTAAGATAATTAAGGAAGTCTACCTCAACAATAGCGGTTTGTCACGGTGGGTGATCTATGGATTGGTTACGAAAATAAAAAAAACAGCGCTTCACAACCTTGAGGCCACTTAAATTGAATTATAGGCTTTATTATTTAAAATTAGCAAATATTATAGCCGGTTCTATTGGCATTTACACGTGCCTATCACCCAAAATAGACCATAGGCTTTTACTATTTCCACTTTTAATCTTATAACTAAGTTTTAAACAAATCGTACGGTAATATTCAATACTAAAAATGGTACGCCAAATTCTGTGTGGTATCCGGCTGTGTATATGTGTGTAATAGACCACCCTCATTTCTTACCGAGGTGTCGTAAAAGGCGACTAATGTAAATTGACCCACCATGTGGTATCCGGTTGAGTAGACTAGACCACCCTCTTTCTTGCTGAGTTGTCGTAAAATACGAGTAAGGTAAATTGACGTTCGGCTGGGGGCCAGTTGTAAAATACGCAGCTAAATCATCTGACAATATGTTTATAGCATGCTGTGCCGACCCCACTTATAGTGAGGATAAGGTCAGGGCTAAGTCATGACTTAAAATAGTACGCCAAATAGGCACAGATCCACCTAGCTAAGATTAAGTCAATACTGATCTCTAACTCTGATTGCTAACACACACGTCGTTGCTTCACTGTCAAATTGTCTGAACAATACATATCAAAATCAATCTCAACCTACAAGACATGTCATCTAATAGCCGCATCGAGTCAACTGTCGACAATGCAACCACAACTTACACGTCAGGGCTTCTAACAGTCGGTATTAAGTCATTATTCGGAACGAGCCTGATTTCAAAACGAAAACTTGAATCATTTGATTAATTGAATTAAATATAATTAATAGAATTAGGTTTCTTTGCGGAGATCCATAATACAAAAGTAATAATAAAATTATTTTGCTATAGTCCGCGATACAGTAAATAGAAAATATATATAGTGTTAAATGTATAGTGGACTATCCGTATTTTCATACCCGATACGTGCAGGATTCGTAAAAACACATGCACTCCACGAAAAAATCGAAAAGCTGTGCGATTTTGTCGTGGAGTTCTATCTCCTGATGATGCTTCGGTTGTGGGGCGAAACGATTGTTGAGTTTGTGATAGTGAACGTGTGTAATGCTTGTGTATTGTGGTGGAAGTGGTGGAGGTTTGTGCATGTGTTTTTACGAATCCTGCACGTATCGGGTATGAAAATACGGATAGTCCACTATACATTTAACACTATATATATTTTCTATTTACTGTATCGCGGATTATAGCAAAATAATTTTATTACTACTTTTTAAATAAATATCTTACTCGCAAACCCCATTTCCGGTTTACAAATGTTATTTTATCTGATTCCAACACAGGTAACCTTACTGATAATGCAATAATGATATCATAAAGCTGTGAATCATTGACCCGGATGCTGCCTTAGCATCGCTTAATGATAGCCTCTTCTTGTTTAGACTTGACGGATTATTATTCGTACTTATTGGTGCACTGTTGTCGACAGCAAGTTGACGTTCGTAAATGTAAGAAATAAATATTTTAAGATATTAATTTCGTAAAAAAATCTTTTAAATATTATATTTTAAAAGAATCTTTTTAAAAATTCTTGTCAAAATTATGAAAATTGTATCTTTGGTATCAAAGAGTTTTGTTCGTGCGGATTCGGCACACTCCTAAAAGTCTTGTAAAAAAATTTGATAATTTATATTTACTTTTGATTATTAAAATATGATGATTTATTATGACTAGCCCGTTGGCGCAGTGGGTAGTAACCCTGCCTTCAGCTCTGCGGGTCACGGGTTCGAATCCCGCCAACGGGCCAACATTTTCTACAAACAATTTGTTGGTTCTTCGAGCCTGGGTGTATACTTGTATTTAAGTAAGTATTTAAAAATTATATATGTAGTATATCTACCAGTTGTCTGTCACCCAATACACAAGTATTAAGTTACTTACTTTGGGGCGGACGACCGTGTGTGTAAGTGTCCCATAAATTTATAAATCAATGATTATTCGAGAATTCATGGAACTTAAAATGGAATTAAATTTTAGTTAAGTAAAGTGACTAGTTCAATTGGACGTCGATTTACTCATTTGAATTGTGTCATATTATGTTATCTACGGAAAGTAAACCATGCCCTAATGTTCTATAAAGAATCTGGATTATCAAAAGGATTAAAAATAACAATAGTGGCTGTCGACGTTCTATAAATTATCTCTGGCAAACAAAGCCAGGTCTCAAAAGACATTAATGTAAAAGTGATATCAAAAATAATAAAAAGCCGGATTGTTATTTTCAATTCGCCACAAACAATGGGCTCGGTTGGACGCCTTTGTTTGTACGATCTCGTCTTTGTCCAGCCGTAATTTCCTCTGCAGACAGAATCCGGCCATATTTATGAGCTAAAACATTGAGAGCTAATAAAAACTAAAATAATTACAAAAATAATAAGATATATAAAATACTAGCTGTAGCAGTAAAGCTGTGATTGCTCAGCGGTGAGACCGTGCAAATCTTTTTAGGGCGTCACGGCTTTAAACCCCGGGCAGACACCAATGAGTTTTTCTATTAAAAAATTATGTCTCTAATTGATAATTGCAATTCATCACACGCTTTTCGGTGACGGAAAAACCTGGTCAAGAAATCTGCATATCTCTAGAGCAGAATTCTCTATGTGGTGTGGTGGTGTGTCTATGGGATATGTGTAACCTAACAATTCGCATTGGAGCAGTGTAAAAGGTCTTAGCTCCAACCCTTCTCTCTAAAAAAGGGAGAGAAGAGGCCTATGCTCAGCATTGGGATAGTAAAAAGTCGTTACTTTACCTTTTATAAACTACTAGCTTTTATCCGCGACTTCGCTCACGTGGACCGTTGGGTCTCGGAATAAACAGTAGCTTCTGTCACTCACCAACCCTGCAGATATCTCCATTGCAAAAATCAGATCGAACCGGGGGTTGAATTGATATTACTATTAAATTTATTAACTTATTTAAAATTCAGTATATATCATTTGTTCAAAAAGTTGTAAAAAAAACTATGAAAAAAATTGTAATGTCTTACTTATATTATATCTCTTAACGTGAGAGGTCATCAGGTCTCCTATATAAAAATTATTTCTTTAACTTACTTGATTTTGCCACATTGTGAATGAAAAAATTTTCAGCGATTAATAATAGCGGGAGTTTTTCAATTTACTTTTTTTTTACTATATGTTACCCCGTCGTATAAGTCGTATGTCGTAACCCCGTTGTGCCAAATTCATCGAAATTGGTTCAGCGGATTGACCGTAAAAATGTAAAAGACAGACAGACAGACTTTCACCTTTGTAATATTAGTACGGATATATATTTAGTGTAAATACATATTTACACTAAATAGAAACCTTAACTATACATTAGCTATAAATAGAAACCATCAATTCGATTGCACTGAGGTAAGGTTCCCAAAATAGTGGTAGCTTTTTGTATGGCCAAAGTTATTCGTTGGGCAAGGTAGCTACCAGCTCTCAGGTCCCCGGTACGCTCTACGAGCCTTCTAGATAGCTCATTAAAGAGTGTATGAGCGTCCAGGCCCCATAGACCCTAATTACTCTACAGCAAAAGGCATAAAAATGAAGCTTCTATCTATGTCTTCACATTGCGTCTCTTCACATGTTCTGCACTGCTAGCTGCCGCTACAGCCATAGTCTAAGGTCCCTTGAATATACAAAAGTAATAATAAAATTATTTTGCTATAATCTGCGATACATTTTATTGCGATGTATCGCAGATTATAGTAAAAAATGTATGGATTATAGCAAGATAATGTTATTATAACTTTTGTATTAGGGATCTCCGCAAAGTAACGCCTAATTCTATAAATTATCCCATAAATATTTTGAATATTACCCATTATAGTCTTATATATATTTATTAATAACAAGATGCCGTGTGGTATCCGGCTGAGTAGAATAGACCACCCTCTTTCTTACCGAGGCGTCGTAAAAGGCGACTAAGATAAGTTGACGTCAGGCAGGCGCCCGGTCGTAAAATACGTAGCCAAATCATGTGACAACATGTTTGTAACATGTTGTGCCGATCCCACTAAGAATGGGACAAGGGCAGGAGAATGAATATGAAACGAAGCTTCTGAAATGAGTAATTTGGTGAGTGATTGAAAACATGCACGAGCATAAAGGTTACACGTGCGATAGCTTATGCGAAACTTTCTAGCGGTAGCGTTCTGGCCCTCATGTAATGCTTGTTAAACTTGACGTGGCTTCTGCAGTTAACTATAACAAATGTTACAATATTTGTGCTTAATGTTGTACAATATAATAAATGAAATGTGTATAGAAAACTCTTAACAAAAAATCTTAACCAGTAAGGTATGATAAAGCTATACAATGAAGTACGTAATAGTTTAGAGTCCAAGCTTATTTGATGTTAATATATTTTTCGACTCTTTTCTTTGTATTTACGCTGGAATGCATCTTGATAAAACTTTGCCAGTATTTAAATAAGCTTTAATTTCCAGGATTTACAAAATCTAATAATAAAGTTCAAAGAGAGGAAACCAATTCAACCAGCTATGGGACAGTAACAAAATTTTTATATCCGGTAATTAAATGTACTAATTACGCAAATATTTTTTGGATAATTACATTTATTTATTGCCAAAATACCATCTTCAATCAATTTATAAAATGGCTTATTTTAATGTTAGGATAAGATCCTAGAAAATACAAATTTTACAACTACGTAAGTATGTGTGTGTGCAAAGTATTGCAAAATATATATTTTTTTGCCCGTTAATGACTGTTACATTACAGTATATTAGATGGCCTTTTCTATTTTGTTTTTTATATAATTTAAAATCAACAACGTCTGAAGAATAAGAAAGTCATATGTGAATCCTAGTGCGCCAAGTCCAAAAATGAATGAGAAAAATGAGTACATTTTACATATTATTTAATTCTTGCAAAGCATTGTAGAATACATTTTTTTTGCCCATTAATGACTGTTACATTGTATTAAACATTACAGTGTATTAAATTGCTTTTTCTATTTTGTTTCTTACATAATTTATAAGCCCTTTTGAAAAGTCAAGAAAATTTGACAAATAAATAGTCATACAGTTCGATCCGCATTGACGAAACACCCATTCAATTAAAATGTATTCAGGTCGTACATGCGAGCTTTAACCTAGATCAGACCGGATTGGTCTATTGGAGGACATTCACAAATCAAATTAAATACAGATTCAAAGATCAGTGATTAATTAATAAAATAGCGGCTTGTCATTATAAAACACCTATGCAATGCAAGCTGCTCCAATGACGATCGGTAGCTTACACGCATGCCAGGGCTATATGCAACTCCAGGTATAGTTTTTTCTAGATGTCTTTCTGCACCGAAATCGCCGTGTGGTATTCGGCTGAATAAAATAGACCACCCTCATTTCTTACCGAGGTGTCCTAAAAGGTGACTAAGATAAGTTGACCCGCCATGTGGTATCCGGCTGAGTGGAATAGACTATCCTCATTTCTTTCCGAGGTGTCGTAAAAGGTGACTAAGGTAATTTGACATTAGGCAGGCGGCCAGTCATAAAATACCTAGCCGAAAATTATCACAACATGCTTAAAACATTTTGCGCCGACCCCACTAAGAGTAAGATAAGGACAGGAGAATGATGATGTAGTTTTTCTGTGCCAAAGAGCGCTTATTCTGTATACAATAGTCTCCTGAATTAAAGACACCCTGATCATAATTACTATCTAGCGATAAGGCAACCTTTTCTGTACCCTCAAAGTTAGCATGATTCGTGTTCAGTAGAAATATGAAGCCTAGCACCTACCTTTCCTCTCCTCGACCGCGTCAGGGGCCAACACTGTAGTAGGGTAGTGGCTAGTATTCTTCTAATTACACATAATCTGATATAGCCATAGGTTTGTAAGTTCATCAAAGTCCAGGAAGTGTCGTACACTCATTAAATAGAACAATGGAGCACACACGGTTTTTAGATAATAGTGGAGCGCGTGAATATCGACCGGGCGTCTTGACGATCTCGAGGATTCTCTCTAGTCCGACGCAAGATGGCGCGTCGGCGTACGACTAGCCAATGGGCGGCCATCAGCTAGCTTCGGATTGGTCGATAAGCACTCGAACTTCATACTTCATAGACAAGAAATTAAGTGCATTACCATAGCCTCCAAATTATGTAATCGAAAATAAATATGATAATATTAATGAAAGAAAAAAAATCTGTTCCAGTACGGAACAATTCGTTTTGTTTTCATACATATAAGTCTGTAAAATAAAATATATTTCAACATCATCACAACTGTAATACTTTTACCTTTTACTGCATCCATCTTTAGAACATTATCTCGCATGGGCTGCGATCAACCACGAATGTAATCAATTAATTCACAAACAAAGCACAGCTGTAAGAAATGAATGCGCAAGTAACAACGTAAACAGATTAACAGCTTCGCCGTGTGGCGCTTATCTGAAGCTACGACCGACGTCTCGGCGTCGACGGTGAATAAACACTAATCTTACAACGTGGCTGTAAACGCACCGATTCGCTCAGACTCTGATTTAATCGGCTCTACTAATAAAAACCACGTACCTGTTGCAAAATTTTAATTGGCATTTAAGCTTTAAAACTGTTTTCAACTCTAAACAAGAGCCGGAAAGAGGTTTCTCGAAATTAAATGTAAATAAAATTACATTTATTATAAAATAATAAAGTTTAAGGGACAATTACGCACACGATCTTTCGTCCCCAACATAAATTTAAGTTATGGGTGACAGACAATTGGTAAATATATACTTATGTAATGATTTATAGAAGCAGGCATTACTTTGCGGAATTCCATATTACAAGCAATATAACAGAACTAACTACTTTGCTATAATCCGCACGGGTTAAGTGAATGCATGCAAAGCCAATGTGTATGAAGCAGGCAAAATCCACGTACCTTACACATGCAGGACAAGCCACCACATGCACCCCAAGGCGCAATTCACCAGCAACAACGCACACAAAAGCAGCACACACATCCACCACCACAATCTCGACGATCGTTTCGCCCCGAAACCAAAGCATCATCAGGAGGATAGGCTCCACGACAAAAATCGTAATGCGCCGCGCTACCCATACAAGCAGTCTTAAATAGTTCAACCCCCACCAATACCCTCCCCTCCGAACACATGTAGCAAAACGGAATTAGATACATTTACTTGCTCGTTAATTAAGTGACCATTGTTATTTTTTATCTCAAGTTGCTCTAACGTATTGAGTCGGAGTCACTTTATGACCCGGAATCGAACCAGAAAACTTCGTTTTGCGGTTCGATTCCGGGAACATATGGCTGCGTTTAGGAATAATAAACCACAAAATTCTAATTTTGCAAAACATTTGCTGGAAAGCGGTCATAAAGTGCCTAATGACCATTCATTTCATATTCTCCACACTTGTGATAAGGGACTCCGACTCAATACGTTAGACCAACTTGAGATGATAAAAAATAACAATGGTCACTTAATTAACGAGCAAGTAAATGTATCTAATTTCGTTTTACTGCATGTGTTCGGAGGGGAGGGTATTGGTGGGAGTTGAACTATTTAAGACTGCTTGTATGGGTAGCGCGGCGCATTACGATTTTTGTCGTGGAGCCTATCCTCGTGATGATGCTTCGGTTTCGGGGCGAAACGATCATCGAGATTGTGGTGGTGGATGTGTGTGCTGCTTTTGTGTGCGTTGTTGCTGGTGAATTGCGCCTTGGGGTGCATGTGGTGGCTTGTCCTGCATGTGTAAGGTACGTGGATTTTGCCTGCTTCATACACATTGGCTTGGCATGCATTCACTTAACCCGTGCGGATTATAGCAAAGTAGTTAGTTCTGTTATATTACTTATGTAATTTTAAATGCAAATATACGCCTAGACTGAACAAATCGTCCCCATCCAGAAGATCATTTTTTTTTACTCGAAAATGTTGGCCGTCGGCGAGAATATGCAACTACCGGATCTGAAGTCAGGGTCACTGCCACCTTCACCAAAAATTTAATTATAACTTTCGGTGCATTTCAGTTTAAACAGAGACAAACTTCAATTACTTGCTTTATAAGCAATACAACAGAACTAACTACTTTGCTATAATCCGCACGGGTTAAGTGAATGCATGCAAAGCCAATGTGTATGAAGCAGGCAAAATTTACGCACCTTATACATTATACCTTATAATTTTGCAAAACATTTGCGGTCATAAAGTGCCTAATGACCATTTATTTCATATTCTCCACACTTGTGATAAGGGACTCCGACTCAATACGTTAGAGCACCTTGAGATAATAAAAAATAACAATGGTCACTTAATTAACGAGCAAGTAAATGTATCTAATTCCGTTTTGCTACATGTGTTCGGAGGGGAGGGTATTGGTGGGGGTTAATTATTTAAGACTGCTTGTATGGGTAGCGCGGCGCAGTACGATTTTTGTCGTGGAGCCTATCCTCCTGATGATGCTTCGGTTTCGGGGCGAAACGATCGTCGAGATTGTGGTGGTGGGTGTGTGTGCTGCTTTTGTGTGCGTTGTTGCTGGTGAATTGCGCCTTGGGGTGCATGTGGTGACTGGTCCTGCATGTATAAGGTGCGTAGATTTTGCCTGCTTCATACACATTGGCTTTGCATGCATTCACTTAACCCGTGCGGATTATAGCAAAGTAATTAGTTCTGTTGTATTGCTTGTAATATGGAATTCCGCAAAGTAACGCCTGCTTCTATAAATTACTTGCTTTATCGCGACATAACAGATTGATTAAGATCAAGATTGATTTACTCTTCTATATCCGAGTCGGCATGTTTACGTCCGGCCAAAGCTTGTTCTCACGCATTTGAAAAACGAAAGTGTAATATAGTGTATTTAGAATCGAATTTCGCGAGTTCACGCTTCAGACATAAAACAATTAACGTTTTCCTTTTTTATTTGTCGTTTATTTCTGGTGGTAGTGTGGGAATATATTTCACATATTTTTTTTTAAATACTCTTACTGTAGCCGATATCGAAACACATTCAGAAGTCGATTTAACCACAGAAGTAAATATTATTTTCTGTGTCATAACTTAAATTGCGGAAGCGGAGTAAAAGGCTATATACGGAATATCGCATGATCATTATATGTATTAACTGCAAATAAAAGTTGAATATCCGAGTCCAAATACTTGATTTTCAAGAATCAAAATCTACCATTTTGGAAACTCGTTCGGAATCTCTATTGTCAAGTATTGTTACAATTGCGCAATAATATTGCTATGCGGCGCGACGTATAGCACGTGGAAGAATTTAAAACGAAATTTCAATGTAACGAAAAGTTATTGCTGCGAAACAACAGTAGAAACAGCAGTTTCAATAATTTGCAACATTAAGTTATTATATCATTTCATTATAATCGAATAAATAGCCTCAGGGCTTTGAGAACCAGACCGGAATACTGCGAATTAATTATCGATCGATATTAATAATCGCTAGCAAAATTTAACAGAAACAATTAAAATATGGGTACGGCAAGAGCCTAAAAGGGCAGTAACAATGTCGATGGTAAGAAAATACATGACACAGTGTCAATTTATCAAAATCCATCAAATCAATTCGTCTAAAACACTATTTTTATATGTAGGTATCATCAAAAGCTCTACACAGAGAAATCACAAATAGCTAACCCACAAACATAACAGACAAATAACAGAGAATTTTCTCTGTCCTGTTGGCATCGCAGGTTATTTGTCTGCTATAAGTGACAAGGAAACTTAACAATGTAATTAAATATTTATTCATAAGTTGCGCTTTGAGATAATAGCAGTTATATGCTGCTATGATGATGGGATGATTTTTTAATGCTTAAAAATAGCATGGCTCGTTGGCGCTGGTGGCAGTGACTTTGCCTTTAACTTTGCCTCTCCGCGGGTCACGGGTTCGATTCCCGCCTTGGGCCTACATTTTGTATGTTGTACGAGATGTTAATTAGTTGTCTATCACCCATAACACAAGTGTTAAGTATGGAGATGAATGACCGCGTGTGTTGTTGTCCAATATATCAAAAAAACATATTTTAGAACATTGGACTGTGCTATTTGATTTTTAAGTAATTAGTTTATATAATGAGTCAGCGACATAGGACCCAGATGTGAAAGCCGTTTACTCGCGTAGTAATAGTCTATACTTATTATAAAACAAAGTCTCAAAAAGCTATCTATCTGTATGTAATCGATTTTCTCAAAATCTTCTGAACTGTTATTTTTGTACGGGTTTCACTAAAAGATAGTGCAATACTTACGGATGGTTTAGGTACATATTACATATCGGTATTTTATAAATTGTGTTGAAGAGATCACGCAGTTGTTAAAAAATTTGCTTGCTGAGAGCTTTTGTCGCGTGCGCTGCGTAAACCAGCAGAGATACGCTAAAGTAATGTAGTAGAGAATTGTACATTTATAAAAATACTACAAAAAGTCCGCGATATGATGTTTCTATCTTTTACGGTTAACTCACAATAACTACTTTTATGTTCAAAATTTCAAGTTGGATTTTTTTTGTGACAACTGATTCCGACGAGGGCGAAGCCGCTGGCACAGCTAGTATTTTTATAAGCATAGTAAGTTTTAGTTTAACAGACCCTGGAGCCATGGAGTCAAACTGCCAAATAAAATATCCATTTAAACAGCTCGGTTAATTGCCACTTCAGGTGACAAGAGGGCTGGCTCATTTTCGCACAAATAATCAGCTTAGCGATTCAACGCCTAAACGCTGCCAGCATTCTTGGGACTTTTTCACGTGGGCATGATTTGTATAGTACTAGCGTGTAAATAATTTAAGATATACATAACTGGTACTTTTTTTTGTAAATTAAAAAATACACTAGAGTATAACATAAAAATGCCGGAATACTGCTTCTATGAATACGAATAGGACAATGTTTACTTTGAAACTTTTTTGTTTTGCTTGTTGTCACCTAGCTCGCGAAAAAATCGCAATAATACAGTTATAATATAAATTATATAAATAATAATCATGGTTCTAACAAATTTCCAGATCCTTAAGTTAAAGTAATAGCAAAAGAGTATTATTTAGTGAACGCTTTTTTATAATTAAAATTCGAAATTTTAAAAGTGTTATATAATTTTTTTGTATAATTGAAATTTTATATTTTAATTAAATTTAAAATGTCCTAAATTATATTCATCGGTGTGAACAGTTTAGTACACTGTAAAAATAAACTTAGTCCAAGTTAGAAGATATTGTCTTATTAAAATATAATTATTTTTTATTTACTTATATGAAACAGTACAATACAAAAATAGTTTTCCATTTTGAATGACAAAGAACAAAAGAACAAAGTGTCTCATATAGTAAGAAAAACAAAGAGAAGTTGTCGGACCTGTTCTTAGATTTAAGTTAATTTATATGTTTAAGTTAAAATTAAGTTGCTTAGTTTTAGTTAATCTAAGGCATGAGCCTTATGGCTAGATTATAAATTCAATAAAGTACTTCCATTGTGGATGTAGTATAGAAAGGAAACATTTGTTTTTGAATGACAAAGGACAAACGACGAAAGGTAAATAAATGGAAAAGTATTCAGTATTCAAAAATATATTTAAATGTTATTTATAAACACACTATATTACTACTATTATACTATAAATCTTACACTATCTTAATCGCACACACACGTCTGATATCAGTAGCGCCAGAGGTCTGGGCGTTTGTAGACGGGTAGCCACATACTGTGAATAGTATTAGTTAACCTGTGCATTTTACAATAAAAATCTGTAGTCATAGATTAATATTTATTTGTTGGTGATAAATAATAATATATCTCTATCTCACAACTAACAAAATACATACCTGGAACAGCAGATAGCCAGAATCGTACATCCAGAAGTCATCTGGCGCGTTGCCCGGCTTGGTGAGGTGGATCGCGAGGCAACGCTGCAGTATGAGCTGGCAGCGTTGCCCCCCCGCTCCGCGGCCGCTCATGCCTTAGGCGGGCGGCGGCATGCTCTGTCAATAAGAAAAGTTTTGATTAATAAATATATTTCAACTTCCGCGGCGGTACAGTTGCATAACGACGTACAGTTCGTTTTTTTAACAGGAAACTCCATTATAGGGATCGCGACCTGACTGAGACGAGCTATAGCTATGTCGGGCTCGCATCGACTAAAAATCGATGATCGATGAATCGATGAGATGTTAGTAGACATTATTTTTACAAAGTATAAGTAATAAAATAATTTCAGAATGTAAGTTAAACAAAACTAAAAATAAATAGCTCATTCACTAATTGTTGACTAAGAAAAAAAAACCAACAAGCACTAATTTCCGAATTAGCCGATTTAATTTTCAATTTTAGCCATTAACTATAGTTGCGGTTTACAATGAGTTAACTGTACGCAATTATAATCCAATAGTGGAATAATAAAGAAAAAATCATAAAATGCATATTAAATACACCGTTCTTACCGTTATTGCAAGCTTAATAAAATAGGTATTCAACGTTTACATAAACACGTCAATAATTGGCCTATACTGCTATGAAAGCCTGATTCCAATCGTTTCAAATGTAATCTGATAACTTAAAGCTTAACCCATAATTCAATTTCTCTATTCCACCTTCAGTTTCTATTAGTAGATGACCTGCAACTTTACTAGCGAGCTTTGTAATCTCTGATATACATAGTCTAGCTAAGGATACTACTTATTTCATATAGTGCTGTTAATGTGTCTATATATATAATGAGGGATGAGGATCTTGTGACCAAACGAGCATTAAATATGAGGAAGTCCAAAAAGAGATAGATTGTGTGAAGTATGTGATATAAGAGGAGTAGCGCCAGAGTTGACGAATGATAGGAGAGGATAGAAGATAAAAACATGCTGTGCCGACCACACTTAGAGTGGGATAACTTTCAATTCCTATAAGGTAAATACAGGTATTGAAATTATAAAAAAAAATATTATGTATCTGTAATAATAGTCTTTTTATTTTTAGAATTACATCACAGCAAAAAAAATCCGATAAAATCCTTCTGCGAAGCAATCGCAACGGAATCATGCACATAGGCTAACAAAATTAATGACAGTAAGGATGAGAAAGAAAGAAAGAAAGATGGAATAGTTAATAGCCATTCAGATTAAGATTTTGCCATATAAATTACTACAGAATTGACTTGACTTTTGACACATCGTAAATAAAAATCTTTGAGAGCTGAATAATAGAGAATTATCAGGATTACTATAGCCTAATTGTTTCCCCGGTGTATAAAGAATAATTGTGCCAAATTTCATCGCTAATTGTTCAGCGAATTCGACGTGAAAAAGTAACAAACATACATCACTACCCACAAACTTTCGCATATAATATTAAGATAGGATAGATGAGTTTTTATTTGTCAAGTTTCTGTTCTTCGTTAGTAAAATTTTATCTTTCATAAGAACTAAGTCTGCTAACAACAAGTAACAAAAAGAATTAGCGAAATTTCCGCATACGTTCTCGTCTGATGCGATGACCAAAGGAAATATAAAGTCATTTTTAAATATTCAGATATAGACATAGATATATCTTAAGGTGGGTTACCTTATACTTATACTATGTAATGGTCCCATATTACTGTAAGCAATTGTCATCGAAAAAATATCTTTTATATTTAATTATATAGATATCTAGGTAGGAATAAAAATATCTTTTATATTTAATTATATAGATAGATAGCTAGGTAGGCAGGTGGTATTTGACTTCAATCGTGCTTGATAGAAAGCAGCGATAAAGCTACCAAGGAATGAGCTCTTAACCTAGAAAGAGAAGCAAATGTTTATTTAAATGAAAATAGTAAATAACAATAAGTATTCGATATACAAAATCTGGCAGACAGCAATTATTCTATCGGGTCAGCCTGACTAGTTTCAAGCCCGCAAGGGGTCCTTATTTTCCTAGTCATTTATTCTCCTGCCGTTATCCCACTCTAAGTGGTGTCGGCACAACATTTTTTATACATGTTTTTACGTCTTTTAGCTAGTTATTTTACAACAGCCTGTCTGGCGTCAACTTACCGTAGTCGCTTTTTATGACACCTCGGTAAGAAATGAGGGTGTTCCATTCTACTCAGCCGGATACCACACGGCGGAATACGGGGTCCTTATTCGTGAGCTCTTTATATGACGTTATCGCGGCGGGAGCTCCCAGTTACCAGTCGTCGACACGATAACGCCGTATAAAGAGCTGACGAATAAGGACCCCGTATGGGCTTAACAAACTAGTTGGGCTACCGATAGAATAAGACGTGAGTATAGCAAATTTCTATACATTAACTATGAATACCATGATAAGAGCTGTGATAGCCCAGCGGTGAGACCTTGCGACTTTTTCGAGGGGAACACGAGTTCAAACCCGGGCAGGCACCAATGAGTTTTTCTATTAAAACTCATGTGTCTAATTGATAATTGCAATTTACCACACGATTTTCGGTGAAGGAAAACATCGTGAGGAAACCTGCATATCTCTAAAGAATTCTGGAGATATGTGTAACCTACCAATCCGCATTGGAGCAGCGTGGTAGGTCTTAGCTCCAACCCTTCTCTCCAGAAACGGAGAGAGGAGACCTATTCCCAGCAGTGAGATTGTTACAGGCCGCTACTTTTACCATAATAGTCTAAAATAACAAAAAAACAAATGTGTATTTTTATAATAAACAACCACAGTTGATGTGCCTTAGTGACACCAAATGACAACAATAATTAAATTTTTGTAGTTACAGAAATTGCATTCCAAGATTTAAAGCAATATCTACAACGACGATGATCTTTCAGCTGTCAACAAACTGGCTAGCGAAACTAATTTAGTCAATAAGTTCTCCTTATTTATTCGTTAGTCCGAAACAAGAAGGACGTTTCGTATGATCGCTTGCGCAACTTTAGAAGGTGGACACTGATAAGTTATTATTTCATTTGTCAGTATTACTAGGGACACCTGAATCAATAAAGTGTATGCTACAATTTAGTTTATCGCGGCAAATTATGCAATGCATTGCGTTCAATAGGACGCATTCTATCTTTAAGTTATAACGTTTTGTGAATTGTTTATTTTCCAGTATAAGATTTCCTGCGTTCCTCGTTGCGATTTCTCAGCCCTAAAGAGCTAGTTTAAGTTAAATATACAGTTTGTGTATTTATAAAACTGTTATTGTTACACTAAAAGATCTAGAGAGACCTGTCATTATAGCAGTGATCAGGATAGGCCTCGTTTCTCATTTTTGGAGAGCGGGGTATGAGCGTTTTGAGTTTAGACTTATCACGCTGCTCCAATCCAGATTAATAGGTTACATATCCCCTGAATTGTCTAAAGATATGCAGGTTTCCTCACGATATTTTCCTTCACAGGAAAGCGTGTGATAAATTCCAAATATCTATCATATATATTAGTTAATTGACAACTTATCTGGTTTTGTAAAAACGATAAAGACAAAAGCGTGATATCTCTCAGGTTTAAACATATGGGATAAACTCATAATTCGTATTATGATCGATCGTCGGTGACCCTGTGGTGACTTGTCCTGCATGTGTAAGGTATGTGAATGTTGCCTGCTTCATACACTCAGCATTACATATATTCTCTTAACAAACGCGGATTTTAGCAAAATAATTCTATTATAGTTGCTGTACTATGGAATTTTGCAAAGTAACGCCTGCTTCTATAAATCATATCTATGTAATGTCAAGCGTATGAAGCAAAAACCGTTCTCATACCTTATACATGCAGAATTAGGTAGTCTCACAAAACACTACCACCAACAACACACTACAAAAACAACACACATTCTCTACGACAATGTCAACGATCGTTTCGCACCGAAACCGAATCATCATCAAAGATGAAAGCATCATCAAGTTTTTTTATTTATTTTATTTATTTCTCTATGGTATAAACAAAAGGCGGCCTTATCCCTAAAAGGGATCTCTGCGAGCCAACCTATGAGTAACAGAAAGAAAATGAAAAGAAAAAAAAATGGATGATGGAAAAAAAGGAAGCAAGAAAAAGAAAAATAACGAAACACTATACATAAATTAAAGTTGAAAAATGAATGATTAAAATAATAGATAGCAATTATTTGAATTGAATAAAATGTAATTTAATATTGATAATAATAAGTTTTTTTATCTCTAACTTAAATAAATAATTAAATATAATGAAATAAATAAATGTTAATTAAGCGTACGTAATATTTCACTCCGTATTACAAGAAAGTTTGTAAATGAAACTTCTTCCCGAATATTAACTTAATAAAATATATGCAGAAACCGAAATACGAAGGCGAATTGGTATTGCAAAGACAGCAATGACTCAACTGTGCAAAGTATGGAGAGACAGGAACATAACGCAGAAAACGAAAATACATCTCGTTCGTACTCTTGTCTTTTCCATTGCTCTATATGGTGCAGAAACATGGACCCTTAAAGCCGCTGATAGGCACAGAATTGACGCCTTTGAAATGTGGTGTTGGCGTCGTATGCTTAGGATCCCATGGACAGCCCACCGCACCAATGTCTCAATTTTAAAGCAATTGAAACTAGACAATGCACAGCGCCTGTCTTCCACCTGCTTGCAACGTGTTATTCGATACTTTGGTCACGTTGCACGCAGAGGTACCGATAACCTGGAACGCCTGATGATTACCGGGAAGATTGAGGGAAAAACGCCTCGAGGACGTAGTCCTAAAAGATGGTCAGACCAGGTTACGGAACAGCTTAAGGTGCCAATCAGTTGCGCATTTCACCAGGCAGCTGAGCGGAAGGTTTGGAAGCAGCTGGTAGCCGAGGTGAACTGGAGTCACGATCCTCAGCAGTGAGGGAACGATGAAGAAGAAGAAAATATATGCAACGCCTACGGTAAATTTAATCGTTATTTATTATTGCATATTTGTGACATTGTAATATAATTGAGCGAGAACCTTTAGGAGCCTATATACTGCTAATAGCTCCACTGTAACCATTCACGCATTTGTTTGCATAAAATTACGATTATAGTAAATGATAGTTCACGTACTAACGCATAATTACCAACGCGAGTTTATATCAAAGTTAAGTAATAGGAGATAATTGGTTTAATAATTTCCGTCAACGACGTCTTACGTTTAAGAGGTTGTCAACAGCGGTCGAGAAGAACATTAATACTGTGGCTCAATTACCATAGAATTAGGTATATTTGGTTATACTTAAAACTAAGCCGTGTGGTATCCGGCAGTATAGAATAGACCACCCTCCTTTTTTACTGAGGTGTCGTAAGAGGCGACTAAGGTAAATGCCGTGCGGTATCCGGAATAGACCACCCTAATTTCTTACCGAGGTGTCGTAAAAGGCGACTAAGGTAAGTTGACGTCAGGCAGGCGTCCGGTCTTAAAATACGTAGCCAAATCATATTACAGCATGTTTGCAACATGATGTGCCGACCCCATTTAGAGTGGGATAAGGACAGGAGAATGATGGTTATACTTAAAACTATGCTGTGTGGTATCCGGCTGATTAGAATAGACCACCCTCATTTCTCACCGAGGTATCGTAAAAGGCGACTAAGGTAAGTCGACCTGCTGTGTGGTATCCGGCTGAGTAGAATAGACCAACCTCGTCTCTTACCGAGATGGCGTAAAATACCACTAAGGTAAGTGGACGTCATAAAATAGCCAAATCATGTGACAACATGTTTGTAGCATGTTGTGCCGACCCCATTTGGAGTGGGATAAGCGCTGGAGGATGATGTTTATAGTTAAAACTAGCTATGTCCGCGTGGAAGTCTGTCCCCCCCCCCCCCATTAATCTTCGGCCTGCGGTAATTCGAGACTAAAAATTAAAAGCCTGTATGTTGCTCCACACCCTCATCTATTTTCAAGAGAAAGTGACATCAAAATCAATTTAATTTTAATCATTTTCCGGAAAATGTACTATTAACTTATATCTTCTTCAAGAATAGTATCTTTTAGTAACGACCGCATATAATCTGTTCAGTAGATTTTGAGAAAATCGATCACATACAAACAGACAGCTTTTGGGAGCTTTGTTATGTAGTATGTATAGATATAATCCATATTAGACTTATCTACAGAAAAGTTTAAATTCAGTGTAGGAACTATGCTTATACGTAAGGCATATTACACAATTGAAGATTATTTGCATAATAAAAATGGCTTGGATTTGAAAATCCTTTTAGCTTGTAAATGTTAATTTAAATGTTTAAAAGGTTAACCGCCAAGTTTCTTGCTGGTTCTTCTCAGTAAGAGCAACATTCCGAACCAGTTGTAGCTTCATTAAATTTTATTGTCTCTTGTTTTGTTATTAAAAAGTCTGTCCGTCGGGTTGTTATGCTTTCAGAACTAATGCGATTGATGAAATTTGGTCAAATTTAGGATTATATACCAGGTTAACATAAACAATATAAAAGCCACTTCATGTGATCCATTGAATTATATCCATAGATTTTGTTCTTCTACGGATTGCCTAGTTTCTGATTTGGTCACGTAGAGAGACTCCAAAAATAACATTTTATTGCGCCCTGTATAACTCCAAGCTTTCTTATAGACCCATAGTAAACGTGCAGCCTTAATCGCTGACAACAAAATACACTGCATATAAATCACTCATTATTGAATCAAAGGAGGAAGCAATAGAACAACATAAACTTATCCGAATAACGCCAAATACGGTATTCAAATTGAATATCAAACATCATAGCGGAAGGCGAATAATTATATAAAGCGACATAATTTCAGTGTCTAAAATAACCGCTAAGAGACCGCATTTCCATAATCGGATACTTTAGCTCACTCTGCATCCCTTTGACATTGTGAAATAAAGGAAATTCAACCTTTTGTACATCACTTAGGATTTAAAATCGAATAAAATGTAATCAAAGTAAAGAGGTAAACGCGCATATTGTACTACAACTTCACTGGCACGGTACAATGCTGTCTTGTCTCTTGCGTAACTTTTGTTGATTTACTTCGCCGGGAAGAGATTTGACTTGAAGTAGAAATGCACGTTTATTATCAAATTATTTAAATTAAATATTTGATAGTATTTCACTAGAGCACTTTGTATTCGTATTCACACGAAGAAGTAGAGGGACATGTTCTTCAAAATAGCTCCTGAAAATAATAATGTCATCCAAATATGCGAATACCTTGAGTTCAAATTCAGGACCGAAAGAGTATCTACCAAACATTGCTGAGTAGCTGGGGCGTTTGATAGGCTAAATGTAAACTAAAATGTAACTTTGAACTGAAAAGTTCAGCGACCAGTAGGCCTACCATGAACTCTTATTGCGACTCAATTGAAGACGTAAACGAAATTGTTTTGCTTTTTCATACCATGACATTTTAAAGACGCACGCTTTAAGTCGTTGCCGAGTGAGCTTTCGGAATTCATCCTAAGAACATGTGAGTAAGAGAGACAGAATTATCTATAGTTCATATAACGTTATCCTTTTCAAACATTACGACACCAATACAATTCACACTTCATGGTACGAAAAGAAAGCGGTTCGCAGTCGTCGTTTACGTCTTCAATTGAGTCGAATATGAGTTCATGGTAGGCCTGCTGAAACATAACAACGCGGTCTTCTCCTTATCCTTTTCTTTGATTAGGATTTGCCTAAGTGTTTGAGATAAATCTATCGTTGACAAGTACTTAGCATCTCTTAAGTTATCTAATATTTTAGAAATATAAGTAAGACATTAAACTTCTTTTTTAGTGATGGAATATGTTTCCTACTGTCTAGACAAGATCTCAACTTTCCATGCTTTTTGCCAACTACAAGAAATGGCAAAGATCAATGACTTTCGCAATGCTCAGCAGCAGGTTGAAAGCAGGTAAGTAATTAAAAAAAAATAAGTATGCAATGAAACATATGAAAATATTTACAAAATTTCATATTCCATATAAGGTTTTGCTATTATCCCATAGCTGGGCAAAGGCATTCTCTCTCACTGCGTGAATAATTAAATAATTAGAAAATAGATTCACAACTCTGATATAGCTATTATGTACAAGAATGTTTCGATTGTGTATATTATATTTATTTTTTAACACGGTAATATAATTTCATTTTATCTTATAACATTTTAATTTGTCATATCACTATATCTCATTTTCCACTTAACTTTGTTTTTAATTTATTGATAAGAGTTAATTTAACTTTAACATTTTAACGTTGGCTGGAAGAGATTGCACCGTGGGGTATCCGGCTGAGACCACGGCTGAGTCTAGACCACCTGCATTTCTTACGGAGTTGTCGTCAAAGGCGACTAAGGAAAGTTGGCGTCAGGCAGACGGCCGGTCGTAAAATATCTAGCCAAATCATGTAACAACATGTTGTGCCGAACCGACTTAGAATGGCATAAGGGCAGGAGAACGATGATGCTGCCTGGTAGAGATTCCGATTACAGAGTAAGCCCGCTGTTATATAGTTAATATGTATATATATTATACTAGCTGTGCCAGCGGCTTCGCCCGCGTGGAAATCAGCTTGTCACAGCGTGTTTTTTTAAAGAATTCTAATTTTAAACATAAAAGTAGTGATTGTGAGTTAACCATAAGAGATAGCGACATGCTATCGCGGACTTATTTCTAGTATTTTTATAGATCTACAATTCTTTAGTACATTACTTTAGCATATCTCTGCTGGTTTATGCAGTGCACGTGACCAAAACTCCCGGCAATAAAATTTTTTAACAACTGCGCGATCTCTTTAACACAATTTACATAATACCGATATGTACTATATACCTAATCAAATCAAATCAAATAAAATCTTTATTTTGCATGAAACACGGTATTACATGGTATTAATAGGCTTATAAATAAACGAGCAACATGTTTCGCTACTAAATAGCATGCAAAAGTTACAATTTAATTTACAGAAAATTATGTCAAAATTGATATTATAAAATATGTCAAAAATATAATAATTACATAAACTGCTGTCTTGGACTCACAAATGTTCATGTATTACCTACCCAAGTACTCCTTAACACTATAAAAGCACTAAACCATCCGGAAGTATTGCACTATCGTTTGGTGAAAACCGTACAAAAATCCGTTCTATTTTGAGAAAATCGATTACATACAGACAGACAGCTTTTTGGGACTGTTTTATAATAAGTATTTTAAATTAGTTTAAATTTGTGTACAATAAAGAGATTACTACTACTGGTTCGATAAGACTGGGCAGGTTACAAATATCTCAGAAATTCATCAAAAGATAGGAAGATATCCTCACTATATTTTCCTTAATCGTAAAATATAACTCAAATCTAATATACTATCGCCGCATAAATTACAGACTCACGTTTTGCCACATCACTACAAAGCCATGTAACAGTAGTCTAATAATTGTCTCTACTAATTTAAATTAAATTTGGTACCATTTTATTCATCTACTTATTTTACCAAAAGTAATTTAGAAATAAAAAAAAAAATTCACATAATTACTATTATCTATATTGCAATTTTTTTCATCCTTTGTGTATAATGTCCAAATATTATTTCTAGGTATATAATGTTTCATTATTTTTCTTATTCTGTGAAGCTATGATAGATAGCCCAGCGGTGAGACCGTGCGACTCTTACGAGGGGAACACGAGTTCAAACCCGAGCAGGCCCCAATGAGTTTTTCTATTAAAACTCATGCGTCTAATTGTTAATTGCAATTTATCACACGCTTTTCGGTGAAGGAAAACATCGTGAGGAAACCTGCATATCTCTAGAGAATTCTGGAGATATGTGTAACCTACCAATCCGCATTGGAGCAGCGTGGTAGGTCTTAGCTCTAACCCTTCTCTCCAGAAACGGAGAGAGTAGGCCTATTCCCAGCAGTGGGATTGTAACAGGCCGCCACTTTACTTATTGTCCTTTTCTTTCTGTCACTCAAAGGTTGACTGGGAGAGATCCCTTTTAGGGATGAGTCCGCCTTTGCACATGTGATTTTTTCTTTCTCTTTTTGTACAATAAAGAAATTGATCAATAAATAATAATAGGTTGTAAGTTATATAACTTATAACATTTTGTTTTTCAACAAACGCAATTCGGTTCATAGAAATATTGAACCAAATTGTTCATGTGAAATCATTTAAATATTCTCTTCTAAACTTAAACTCGGACATTTTTTATCATTCAGCATCAATTCGGAAACAGTTTAACTTCGTGTTACACAAAGCATAAAAAGCAAAATACCTTTATAGGGTTCCGTAGTTAAAGCGCAAACGGAATTCACATAATTTTGTACTTCCCATAAGTACGTCACAACAATTTCACTCAAAGCCTAGGACACTATAAAGAATAGAGAGATGTAGGTATATAAAGTATCATGTAAACCGCTGCAATATTATATGGAATAAAATCGAGTGTGTCGTTACATAAAGTAAACAGTTAAGTAAATTAACGGCCTAATAATATCCCACTGCTGGGTAAGGCCTCCTCTCTCCGTTTATTTGTAGAGGAGGATGCGAGCTAAGACCTATCACGCTGCTCCAATGCGGGTTGGTAGGTTACACATATCCCTACAATTCTCTAGAGATATGCAGGTTTCTTCACGATGTTTTCCTTCACCATAAAGCTTGTGATACATTGCAATTATCAATTAGACACATTTAAAAAAAACTCATTGGTGCCTGCCGAGTTTTGAACCCGTGACCCCTTGAAAGAGTCGTATGGTCTCACTACTGGGCTATCACAGCTTGTCATGATTAGAACTTATTCCAACAAATTAAAGCATAGTTTGTAACTGGCGTCATTTAGTAAACATGTGTAAAGTTATTGAGAAATTGGCTTTTGAAGTAGTTCAAATAACTAATAACTTTTCTATAATGCTAAAAGCTCTTAGAGAAAATTAAAGTTAGTATAACTTAGATCGTATAGGTTTTTTTTATGTATTCTTGATTCATGCATTATTTTAAGTACGGTAATAACTTTGTCTAAATGATTTTTCGAACGTTTTCAGATTGAGCTGAAATTTGGTATACTAAAGGAATTTTTATTAAGATCTTATATTTAGTCATTCTATAGAGGTAATCTTATAGTACACAGTAGCTCTCATAAAGTGATCTAAATGGGATTTTCGTATCATTAGGATCATCCGCCGTGTGATATCCGGCAGAATAGTATAGACTACCCTCCTTTCTTGCCGAGGTGTCGTAAGAGGCGACTAAGGTAAGTTGACGTCCGGCAGGCGGCCGGTCGTAAAATACGTAGCCAAATCTTGTGACAACATGTTTGTAACATGTTGTGCCGACCCCACTTAGAGTGGGATAAGGTCAGGAGGATGATGATAGGATCATTCGAATTTTTTGATCAATGATTCCAATAACCTGAAAAGGCTCAAAGTCAACAAACACAGTAAGACAGTGATAATTTCATTTTATTTACGTTAAATCACCGGTATGCAAACTGGTTCATTCCTATGATTTATAGAAGCAGGCGTTACTTTGCAGAACTTCATAGAGAATCTATGTAATTTATTACATACATTCTTTCAACAAACGCGGATTATAGCAAAATAATTCTTTTATAACTTCTGTACTACATTTCTAGTGTCAAGGTCAAATCATAGACCTATGAATGTTTTTCTAAAAATATTTTATCGAGAATCCTGTTAAATAGAAACTTGTTTTTGCTGATGCCAAGGTTATTGTGCATATATCCTCAAACTCAATATCCGTAATCAGGTAAACAAAGTAATTAGGTGTATGTATAAATACAATTATTTTAAGAAAGGTCAAATATATAAGGCAAATTATCTGTGTAGCTTATGAGTGTTTTTTTATATAATTTTATATTTACCTTGTATTTGTAAATAACATTCAATTTAATTGTATGGCATAATGGTTATATATGACTAGATGGAGGTCTACTAAAATAAGTGGATGGAATGTGTACAGTATAATATGCTAGAATTGACCAATTGTAGAAGAAAATGGATGATAAAAATGTATTCTGCCGACCCCACTTAGAGTGGGATAAGGGTAAGAAAATGATATTGATGGTGCTACTACTATGCTATTCGCTTACAAGCCGTTATGCTTTTTTATTTAATTTTTAACTTCGAAATATAAGCCATGAAAATAGTATGATGGGGTTTCGTTTTCTAATCTGTTCAATGGTGATACCACATTAAGTTAATCGTTAGTAGAGAACCTCACGAAACGAACAGACGACCTCAAAGGAATGTACAGGGAGCCTCTAGAAACGGTGAAATAAAGGAGGAGGTAAATCCTTAGTAGAGACCTATACTACAAAATTAGACATCCATCGGTTAAAGAGTATAGGAAAATTTATAAATCGTGAACGTTATTCCCAAATACGGAACCCTTCTCAGTGCATAGTCCGACACGAACTTAGTAGCCTTTTATTTGGGTTAGTGAGGCCTGTGTTCAAACGCTTGGGTAATAGCGCGTAAAAACGTAATTAAAAGTTCGATTTTCGGTACTGATTGATTGATTAATTGTAATTCCAGCATTACGACGCGATGACTTGTTGCAAGTTTGGCTCTGTAAATAACAAAAAATATTTTATTTAAGGGCACAAAATGTACCCGCGATTTTGCGCGTGAACGTAAACATAATATAGTTTTCTAATGATAATAATGATTTTCCTGTCCGCAAAAGTCAACCTACGTTAGTCTTATTTTACGACCCCTCGGTAAGAAGTGAGGTTGGTCTATTCTACTCAGCCGGATACCACACGGCATTCCGCAAAGGAAAAACGATATTTTTTATCCCGTTATGTAAAGTGGTACTGACGATTCGACATTAAATAAATATACTGATCACTTAGCGAATACTTAGTACTTACTCATCTAAAAATCGTTTTCAAATTCTATACTCGCTGTATGTTTTCCGGCTGAGTAGGATAGACCACCCACATTTCTTACCGAGGTGTCGTAAAAGGCAACTATGGTAAGTCGACTCGCTGTATGGTTTCCGGCTGAGTCGAATAGACCACCCTCATTTCTTAACGATGTGTCGTTAAAGGCGACTAAGGTAAGTCGATTCGCTGTGTGGTTTCCGGCTGAGTAGAATAGACCACCCATATTTCTTACCGAGGTGTCGTTAAAGGCGACTATGGTAAGTCGACTCGCTGTGTGGTTTCCGGCTAAGTAGAATAGACCACCCTCATTTCTTACCGAGGTGTCGTAAAAGGCGACCATGGTAAGTCAACTTGCTGTGTGGTATCCGGCTGAGTAGAATAGACCACCCTCATTTCTTACCGAGGTGTCGTAAAAAGCGACTAAGGTAAGTTCACCCACCGTGTTGTATCCGGTTAAGTAGAATAGACAACCCTCTTTCTTACCGAGGGGTCGTAAAATACGACTAAGGTAAGTTGACGTCAGGCAGGCGGCCGGTCGTAAAATACGTAGCCGAATCATATGATAACATGTTTTTAACATGTTGTGCCGACCACTTGGGAGTGGGATAAGGGCAGGAGGATGATGACGATGATGATTAATCTGTCATATGAATGCAAACATTGTACTTATAAGTACGGTACAAGTAAATTTCCTGTATTGATGGAATTTAATGTTTTATGCAACTTTGAAAACGAGTCCTGTAATTTAATGGCATATCTTAATCAGAATTGTATTGAAACATTTTCAAGGCTCCGATACGCGGAACAGAATTTATTTCTAATACAGTTATAATACAAACAGTCGCATAATTACTCCAACTTATATTAATAAACATTCCGTATGTTTATTTAAAATTATACGGATTTGTAAATGAAGTTCATAAATTATTTTGATGATCAATGAAATTTTGAAAACGAAAGTATGCATGACTTAAAATAATTTGTTTATGGTAAAATAGTTGCAAAAAGTTAAGAAAATTCACTAAGTTTAAATGCATTCGCCATCCTTCTCAATATCAATGATATATTCAGTGATAACTTTTAATAATATACTGCTATAAATAAGTTATATAAAATACATATATTACAATAATATCATAATTCTCCTGCCCTCATCCCACTCTAAGTGGGGTCGGCACAAGATGTCACAAACATGTTGTCATTTGATTTGGCTTCGTATTTTACGACCGGCCGCCTGCCTGACGTCAACTTACCTTAGTGGCCTTTTACGACACCTCGGTAAGAAATGAGGGTGGTCTATTCTATGCAGCCGGATACCACACGGCATTTACCTTAGTCGCCTTTTACGACACCTCGGTAAGAAAGGAGGGTGGTCTATTCTATTCTGCCGGATACCACACGGCGAATATATGTATTACAATAGTATGTATTTTATTATTCTTCATAATAATAAACATTTTTACATCATTTGTGACCCAAAAGCTCATAATGTCAAAACTGCAGTTGCATACTCCGAACGCGTCATAAATGAACCTAAAGTTCCGATAATATTTTAAAACAATAACGGTCAGAAGAATGATTTTTCATATCTCTCTTATTAAAATATTTTTTTTTTAATAAATATATGGGACATTTACACACACGGTCCACCGTCCCCAAATTAGGTAACTTAATACTTGTGTTATGGGTGACGGACAACTGGTACTACATATATCAGGTTCGGAGAACTGACAATTTGTTTATAGAAAATGTTGGCCTTCGGCGGGAATCGATCCCGCGACCCGCGGAGCTGAAGGCAGGGTCACTACCCACAGCGCCAACGGGCCAGTTAAAAATGTATACTCATGTAGCGTATACTACTAAATAATATACTTTTTCTTAAATATCAAACCGAAAAATCAATTTAGTAAGTATTACTCCCTGTTACAAACTGAGCATAGGCCTCCTCTCACCCTTTTTGGAGAGAAGCTTTGTCACGCTGCTCCAATGTCCAATCCATGGTTCACACATATCACCAGAATTCTCTAGAGATATGCACCCATATCTTGAGAACAACATCTTGAGAAAACCTGCATATGGATATGCAGGTTTTCTCAAAATGTTTTCATTCATCGAACAGCGTGTGATAAATTGCAAATATCAAATAGGTACTTAAGTTTTAATAGAAAAAGTAATTGGCGACTGCCCGGGTTTTGAACCCAAGAAAGAATCACACGGTCACACCGTTTGGCCTATCACCACATATTATTGTTAGTATACTTGTAATACAGGAAAAATGGTCTTACTTAAAATTTACGAACCCTATCGCTGCAACGCTAAAAAATGTAAAATCCATGTGAAATTTCAACGCGCATAGTCAAGAAAATTAAGTCGAAATTCGGTAACTTTTTGACACTTATCTTTTTTTTTTTATTTATAAAAAATATGTATATCTATCTTAAATTACTTACACGCTACTACTATACAAATCATGCCCACGGGGAATGGTCCCAAGAATGCTGGCAGCGTTTCCGCGCTGAATCGCTAAGCTGATTCTTTGTGCGAAAAAGGAGCCAGCCCTCTTGTCATTAATTAAAATTTATTAAAATTAATCATTAAAACACTTAACTTATAAGTCACTTTACCGTTCCAAAATCACAGGTTCCTTAAGATTTTCTACTCAGCCGGATACCAGACGGCACAGGGTCCTTAAGATTTTTAACATTAGAAACATCGGGTCATCAATAATCTTAATATTTATTTTTAATATATTTTATATATGGTCACGATAATTCTAAGGTCTTAAGTATGCTTATCACCAGTAATTGAGAACAAAACATTATATGCTGCGTATCAAAGCCACGTTGGTTTTATCATCACGTACATTCACAGATGTGTAGCCTTGTTACACATTCGTTACCTTGACAAAATAGTTTACGTCGATAAAGTTAAGTTTAAGACTTGACCTAATTCGAAATGAGATGAATATCTTTTCTTTTCTTATATTTATATTATCTCAAATAATTTTAAGTACATTACATTATTTTTAGTATATTATCTTAAAAATATATTTCTTGCAAAGCCGTTTGGCACCTTACTCACGTTCGAAGTTTTAATTAATTGCATAGAATTTTAGAGTTTTATCGAGTCAGTATTTACAAAGTTATCATTAAACCTCTCATTTAGAAATATTGAAATCAATCATTCATTCTCTTACCCTTATGACACTCTAAGTGAGGTCGGCACAACATGCTACAAACATGTTGTCACATGATTTGGCTACGTATTTTACGACCGGCCGCCTGCCTGACGTCAACTCTCCTTAGTCGCGGTTTACGACATCGCGGTAAGAAATGAGGGTGGTCTATTCTACTCAGCCGGATACCACACGGCGGATATTGAAATCAATCAAACTATGATAAAAATTGAGATTGTGCTGATATGATAATTTCTTTCATTTATTATTGGACGTTGTTTTAAGATAGCTTTCTTAAGATCTTACCCCAATTCTACTGTTGTTTAAAATTAATCCACCAAATTTCAAAATCTGTACGCCATTTATCAACTTTATACATGTGTTCTTGATGAAGATCACGATACTGCTTTATTAAATAGACTTTTATAACGTTTTTTCTTGCATCTTCTTACATTTTATACATATATTGTCTATTGCCAAAATATAAGGTAGCTTCAAATATTCAACAATACCTATAAGTCCAGTAATAAAATAAGTGCAGTGGGACTGTCTGTGACACTTACGCACGCTTATCTAATGTACACCTACTTTTTACAATTCCTGACATTCTCCTGCCCTTATCTCCCTCTAAGGCGGCTTAGCATATTTTATTCATTGTAACATGATTTGGCTAGTTATTTTACGACCGGCCGCCTGCCTGACGTCAACTTACCCTAGTCGCCTTTTACGACACCTCGCTAAGAAAGAAGGTGGTCTATTCTACTCAGCCAGATATCATACGGCATATTTATATTTGCCTATAGTTATCTATACTTATTATAAAACAAAGTCCCAACAAGCTGTTTGTCCATATGTAATCGATGTTCTCTAAATCTACTGAACGGATTTTTGTAAGGTTTGCACCAAAAGATAGTGCAATACTTCGGTATTATGTAAATTGTGTTGAAGAGATCGCACAGGTGTTAAAAAACTAGCTTGCTGGGAGCTTTAGTCGCGTGCGCTGCGTAAACCAGCAGAGATACGCTAAAGTAATGTCCTAGAGAATTGTAGATCTGTAAAATACAAAAAAAAGTCTCTATCTCGCACGGTTAACTCACAATAACTACTTTTATGTTCAAAATTTCGAAAATTCGGGATAAGTTTCGTAAATCAGTGAATCCCATGTGAGCGAAGCCGTTGTTGGCACAGCTAGTTATAAATAAATAAATAAAAAATGTCTGTGACACAGCATTAATAATAGTAATATCTGCTTCACCGTTATCTTACATGCAAATTAGAAACATTTTTCGGCATCGCGTGCTACCAAGCAAATTGCGGTACTCCATTTTGAGAATTAAGGTCGTGCCACACCAGAGCTGCCTATTGCCGGTCATTATAACGGCATCACCGCCAATTCTGGTGTTGTGTAACCATTGCGAATGTTGTGTTTTTACATCACCGATTGTATCGTCCCCCGGCTCGTTTTGTTCAGGAAACGTAGCTTATTAGGTGTTAGAAAATTGTCGACGTTCAGGAAGTCGGAAGGTTTTATTGGATTGTTAGCCTACCTGCCAGACCTAGTATACTATTGTTAGGTTGTTTAAATATATTCTTAGAAGTGGCAAGAATTGCACTTAAATATTTCAGCTTTCTCACATAGTTAACAAAGACAAACGTACAACTACAAAATATGGAACTGGCTAAACAGGTATTGACAGGTTAAGTTCAATATAATTTGGAGTTATTATACCAGGACGACTCTACCACCAAATCGGAACGCCATCATCCACTGAGAAGAACTGTCAAGAAACTCAGTGGTTACTCTTATCACGAATATTACCTAACTATTCGAGGTTAGATTCTAATAACAAAGAACACTCAATGAAGGTAGGTAAATGCGGGTCTACCTGAACAACATTAGAACGACACAGTCACACTAATTACACCTGCTTGTTTAACCAATACAGGCTGTAACACGAGAGCGTTTAATAATCGTATAAGTCTCGTTAAAACGAGACTCCAAGCGATGATACTTTCAGCAGCGTAACAGTCTAATAACCGTACGAATCGAGTATTACAACAAGACTGCCTTCAAAATGGCGGGCTCCATATTTTGTTCACAATTTTCTAAGTATATAAAATAAGCATGCTTATGTATAACTATACTAAATGTAGCGCACAATATATTTATAGAAATATAATTTTCGTACGGAAAAATATTTAATATTCATATCGACTAATATTCGATATATATCATAAATGTACCAGAGATCACAAAAACCTTTATCATATTAGACTTATCTACCTTCAAACAAGACTGCGGTTTAATAATGTAAATCGATTTTGTTTTAAAGATCTTTCTTGGTAAGAGGAACATTCCGAACCAGTTGTAGCTTCATTAAATCTAATTGATCCTTGACGATTCAAAAGTGCTTACAACATAGAATAAAGATTATTTTCATTTGATTTGATACTTTTCTAGACTTCATATCCATCACATTCGTATTTACCATTTGTTTGATCACAAGATTTTCATCCATACATGACCATATAAACTTAATGCTTTCTTGTCGTGGTTACTCTAAGAGTTATGTTTGATAATGTTTAGTTACGCGTAGTTCCTATTTAATATTAGCTCATAGACCACGGAATTGTTAACTTTCAATTTATCTTAAGTGTAATGTTTCATAATGGAGCGGCAAAAGTGATTTCTGGCATCCTTAGGTAGCGCGGACAGCAAACGTTTCTCGGAATCTTTGTGTGGCTGTCACGCTCGATCTTGGCTGACTTATCGCTGACTTGCGACATTATCTCAGAATTTACTACTAGACACCTACTAAATGGTTAATGAAATATTTCATAGCCACTAACTTGGTGTTTCCTGATAAATTGTAACTTGCAATTCTGTAATTGTTTTCAGCCAATGGTTGTATATTTTATAAATCTGAATGTCTGTCTGTTTGTCTTTCACGCACTAATTCAAGTGCACAATGTCAATGAAGATTTCTAAAATTGAGCAAACAAAATTTGTCACTGAATTCCCGGTTTTCCTTCGGTAAGAAAAAAAAAACATATTCAATTCAAATTTTCTCAAATTTACTCAAATTTCTATGTTCAAAATTCATATTTGAAATGTAATGAAATTTTGTTATTTTTTATACGATCTATATAAATTCACTTTTACAATGGCAACGAAGACACTCCGAGAGTAAAAACTGCGGTGCAAATATCAACGCCCGCCTCCTTAAAATTAAATAACAAGCAGTGTTCCAAACAAAATATAAATAAACTAAATTAAGTTTATGTTAAAGAATATTTTAATATTTAATAAACATTATTATTAATGTTTACACGACCATATTTATGTAACGGTGAATTTTTTATTGCATAATAGGCGTGCGCTTGACTGAAATCATGCCTGATGGTAATGATACAGTCTAAGATAGAGCGTGGTCCCTAGAAGATGCCTATTCACTCTAGCTTTGTAGAGGCCCGTCTTATATGAACTGAGAATAATAGATGCTATATAGATCCATTAATATAATAGATATAAATATAGATCCATTCCCTTGCTGTACGCCAAAAATAAGACCCGAAACGCTTGAAAAAAAAACGCGCCGGATGAAAAAAAAGAAGACGCGTAAAAGGAGAAGCGATAAAAAAAGAAGACACGAAAAGGAGAAGCGAGCAAAAAAGAAGACGCGAAAGAGGAGTAGCGAACAAAAATAAGACGCGAAGCGCTTCGTGCGGGATGAAAAAAAAGAAGATGCGAAATTGGTGTGTGTTTATGTGTGTCTGTGTGTGTGCTATATGTTTTTGAGGGTATTTTAACAGTGGAGTCTATGGGATAGCTTAGTTCTCATAAATTTTCTCGGATCATAACAAATAAGAAGCTCAAAGGCTAAAAAAAAAATATAGCACGGGTCATTTGTAAATCACACGTATTTGACATTCAACCGGAAGTTAGACTGGATTCGGTTACTTTACATGCATTATGAACGCCTTATTAATTGCACTCTTTAGGGACAGAGAATATATATTTTTAAAAAAATGTGATCATATCATGCGAGAGGGTAAGGTTATACGTTTAAATAAAAAAATATTTACGTGCCTTTGTAGGCTTTAATTTATTTTGGAATCCAACAAAGCAGCGTTTGAATTATGTCGTACCATAAATCGTATCACAAAGAATAAAATCAAAACTGTAAATCATTCGAACTTGACATTCAACCGGAAGTTCCGTCAGTTACACAAAGCTCTGGGTGTTACAGACTATATATCATATAAAACCTCCGAGGCTCGACAAATATTTGACTACTGGTCATAATTCTGCTTTAAAGTATTTTAAATAGTTTTTTTTAGACTATCGTGAATGGTTTTATAGTTAATGTATAGAAGCCGGCTATCCTCACGTCATAAGTAAATTGAAAACTCTTATGCTATTTTTATCAAATATGTAGCAAATTTCATCAATATTTTTGCACGAGACATACTACTGACTCTCATATACTGAGTTATCATATATCATAATTTCGGTATAATCTTCACGAATTAAAACTATATAAGGGTATTTTAATATTTAATCTGACGAAAAACTTTGCGGTTACAACATGTTCAGTATATAATCTAAAACGACATCTCAGAAAGAAATTCTGTCTGATATTTCAGCTTCGAAAAGAAATATTTGTTTCTTTTTGCGAGACTAAAACAAAAGGCGTAATTTTCGTACATAAATCTTGAATGAAAGCTCATAGCCCACTAACTAAAGATTGCTTTGACATGAAATCTTTGCATTCTTATTTTTATTTAGAATTCTGTTAATATTTAATATTCTGGTCTACTAAAGGAAAAAAGTATATTTAAAACTCATAGTCAATTATTCTTTATTCAAGTAAACTTATTGTTTATATGTAAGTTGCTTTTGAATCGTCAACGCTAATCGAAAAACTCCCTCTAATTGAAGTCCAGCAGGCCTACCATGAACGCTTATTGCGACTCAATTGAAGATGTAAACGACGACCGCGAACCGCTTTCTTATCGTACCATGAAGTGTGAATTGCATTGGGGTCGTAATGTTTGAAAAGGATAACGTTATATGAACTATAGATGACTCTCTCACTTTTACTCACATATTCTTAGGACGAATTCCGAACGCTCATTTGGCAACGAATTAAAGTGTGCGTCTTTAAGACGTCATGGTATGAAAAAGCAAAACAATTTCGTTTACGTCTTCAATTGAGTCGCAATAAGAGTTCATGGTAGGCCTGCAACAATGGAAACAGAAACATTTTCTGCATTTATGTTAAAGTTTTGTCAAGAAACTGTTAGTATCACTGTCAATACTTTGCAATATGAGGTCTTCTATGCAAATAATTTATAGATTAGGCGTTACTTTGCGGAGGTCCATAATACAAAAGTTATAAATCTACGATAAAAAAAATATCGTATTGCATTAATTTTGTGTTGTATGCACTTAATAACCGTAATATTTGCACTTAAGTATTTTTAAATTTAGACTATCGTGATTGGTACTCATAGTTAATGAATAGAAACCGGCTATACTCACGTTTTATTCTATCGGATGAGTTTCAAGCTTACTCGGCTTTATCGCGACGGGAACAGTTCCCGTAAAACTAATCGGACTCAACCGATGCGTGTATAACTGGTTTCTATACATTCACTATATACTTAAATATTAAAAAACCTATACAACATTCAAATAATCTTATCCCCTGTAATAATGGAACCTTTCTTCATTATCACAATGTACATATGAGAGAAAACTCACGGCCCACTTTGTAAAGCTTCCTTTCGTAAAGAAAGCTTTGAGGTTGACACACATTGGCGTGTTGTTACAAATGCGGGTCACTTTTCTCATTTCTTCATAGATATTCTTACTATTGCAGATTCAATACAATAGCAGATATATATCAAGAAATTCCATTCGTGTTATTGAAAAATAAAGATAACGTAGGTGTAGAGCTACCCAAACTCATGCTTCTATGGATTTGTTTCTAGGAAACACTTTGAATACCCAACAGTTTTCCAATAGAGCTATAATGGTTCTTCAGTTAGTGTAAACGCTTAAATAACCCTGAGAGAAATTCTTACTTTTAAATGATTTTTAGAATTAAGCGGTATATTGCAGAAGTTAATTATACATAGCGATGGTAGTATTATTACTCTCACCAGTAAAAATACAAAAAAACACTTTTATATAAAATTTTAGTCCCAGTATCTCAAAATATTGCATTAATACCACAAGATTGGAACAGCAGAAGGTCAGATACAATCCAATGGTTTTGCGGAATTTCTACTCTTTCATTTGATGTAAGGTATTGATTCTTACACTTGGTTGATTTAATATTCTAGTATGTTACATATTGGGTATATGCAGAATCGTCGAGAAACATACTCTGGACATCTAAAATAAATTAATTAACGAAGTTACTATCGCACTATTCAGCTTAGACCTCCTCTGCTCTTTTTGAAATACAAGGGTTGGACCTTGTTGTTGAACACACCACGTTGTTCCAATGCGGATTGGTACCGGTATTGGTTGGTTTAGAATTCTCCATAACTCAATTCCAATATGCAATATGCTTTCCTTTCTTGCAAAAGTCATTTAGGGACACAAGTTTTATTAGAAACTCATTGGTAAATGCCTTGAGTTCGAATCCATGATCCCCCTAAATATTTACAAGGTCTCATCGATCGCCTATCACAGCTTTACAACACACTACGATTTGTAAATATTATAGATAGAGATATACTTTGTACCTTCTGCGATCTTTGTAATTCGATATTCGAACATCTATCGCCCTTACAATTGAAATTTTGATATTTCAAAACTTCTAAGTACTGTTCATTATCCAATTCGAAGGTTACTCTCAAATGTCATAACAAAAAGATTTTAATCTCTGCTGAGTTCTGTGATGTTGCATCCTAATCAAACTTACTTAATTTTCCGGCACTTGATCACTTTATGATAGTACTACTTTCATTTTTTTATTTGTCATGATTTACAAACAACAGATAAAAATACAATAACCAATTACGTAAAGTATTATCAAGACTGCAAAAGAATCGTCATTAAATGTAAACTATTTCTTGCGATCGTGGGACCTAACTGTGGAATTTGAAGTCTACGCGTTTCTGTATTCTGATAATATGCTATCTCATAATTGGGCAAATGCCTCTTCTCTTCTTTTTTGGAGAGATGTATTTGGCTTAGGCATGCTCAGTACACTTTACACATTTATCTCATATCCTAAAATTGCTACAGAGATATTATCTGACTTTAAGAAAAAAGGATTAATAAAATCATCGGCTTACTTCGAGTATTTACAAAAAATATACTAAGCTCACTGATTTAAGGTTTCTAAAATTTTGAAGGATTAATTCAATTTCTTTCAAATTTAATAAAGTAAAGTAACGGCCTGTTAATATCCCACTGCTGGGAAAAAGCCTCCTCTCACCGTTTATTGGAGAGAAGAATTGGAACTAAGACCTACCACGCTGATCCAATGCGGATTGGTAGGTTACACATACCACTGGAATTTTAGAGATATGCAGGTTTCCTCACGATGTTTTCCTTCACCGAAAAGCGTGTGATAAAGCGGAAATAAGACACATAAGTTTTAATATAATAATTCATTGGTGCCTGCCCGGGTTTGAACCCATGTTCGTCTCTAGAGAGTCGCATGGTGAGAACCATTGGGCTATCAGATATTTCAAATTGAATTCTTTAAAATTAAAACATTTCAAAAGAGGAACAACATTCCTACCAATAGATAAATTTCGCGTTTTGATACTTTTCAATGAGTTACTACTAAGTTATGTAATTCTATGTCTTATTCCATAGTTTAAGTATTTTTCTTCTCATTTTTTTCATTTACTTCCTTGACCCTAGACTATAGTATGAGTAACGATATCTTGAGATATTAGTCGTCGAGTAACGTTGTCTTTGGTTGCCAATAGAAGAATTTTCTTTGGATCCTGCATTTTCCTAAATCGAACTGGCAAACGTAAGTCATAAAAAGGACAATAACACAAAACTACTGTAAATCTTAGACATTTCACATTATTATGCCCATTTATACTGTACTAAAGTATATTGCCAAGTCAATTTAATTTGTAATACTAGTAAATTAAACTCTATTTTTCCCCAGACAAGGTTTATTTGAGATCGAAGCAGATTATAATAAGAATGGGTACTAACTTTACCCAACAGTTTCACGGTTACAAATTAAAATAATTTTATGCGTACAATGTGTTTGTTCTGTTGGTAAAGAATGTATTTTGGGAAATAAACAGAATTTGATGCCATAAGATCTTAATAAAGACAGAATGTGCAATATTTCAAAATATAGGTGGTTTTTTTTAATTTACTCATCTATTATAAATTTGTAATAACCTGTATCGATATACATGTTCTATTTGCGATAGCCTATCATTTTTAAACGTAGAACTAATTTATAAAAAGGGAGCAAACAATTTGGAATAATCCCGTGCAATTACTTTCTAATATTAACGTTAATAACCAGGTATCAAATGAAGCATTACCTAAAATATTAACAAGTTATAAATACTAAAATGTTTACGAACCCTTAAATTTTAGTCAATCAATCAATGTAGAACTGTACGATATGCATTTCATACATTAATATAAAATCTTGAACTCCTTTATCTTTCATGATAATAGAAGTTAAATACTTACATTTGTGTTTATTGAATTAAAAATTGCTTGTATACATCATCATTATCCTCCGACCCTTATCCCACTCTAAGTGGGGTTGGACAACTTGTTTGTAACATGTTGTGCCGCCGATTCGGCTACGTATTTTGCGACCGGCCGCCTGCCTGACGTCAACTTACCTTAGTCGTATTTTACGACCCTTCGGTAAGAAATTAGGGTGCTCTATTCTACTCAGCCGTATACCACCTCGATAAGAAATAAGGGTGGTCTATTCTACTCGTAGCTGTGATAGCCCAATGGTGATACCGTGCGACTCTCTAGAGACGAACATGGGTTCCAACCCGGGCAGGCACCAATGAGATTTTCTATTAAAACTTATGTTTCTTATTGATATTTACAATTTATCACATGCTTTATCACAAGGAAAACATCGTGAGGAAACCTGCATATTATCTCTAGAGAATTCTAGGAATATGACGTGTAACCTACCAATCCGGATTGGTAGGTTACACGTCAGTCACGTGGTAGTTCTTAGCTCCAATCCTTCTCTTCAATAAACGGAGAGAGGAGGCCTATTCCCAGCAGTGGGATATTAAGAGGCCGTTACTTTACTTTTTTTTATTCTACTCAGCCGGATACCACACGGCGAGACGACTTACCTTAGTCGCCTTTTACGAGACTTCGGTAATAAAATGAGGGTGGTCTATTCCACTTAACCGGATACCGTACGGCTATGGTTATATACATGTATAACTGAATAAATTTTGGTGACTCTTTCGAGTTCGAAAAAATGTTTTAAAAAATGACATCATCCCAATAACGGTAATTTTTATGAAAGAACGTTCTGGATATAACCGTTTGATTTCGATTAACCAATCCTTTAACAACGCCTTTATTTTAAAGTGAATGTATGAATGCCGTGGGAAAAAAAATACTAACCGAAATGAAAACACTCTTAATTTTATCATAAAAAATAATAAGTTATATATAAAAAATGGAACGGAAATGCGATGATATAAAGACGCAATTATTTCATTTTACGCTTGTTACAGCTTAAATTTATTAATAAATTTATAGTCGTTTATCAATGCTAATAAACCTAATTTTAGCAATAAATTTTATTTCTTATGATTGAATGATTGGTTTAGTGTTCCTCATCACCTTCTACATTGCTACTTTTATTATACAATCTATTTGATATAATAGTCTCGAAGTTCCCTTATTTATTACTAGCAATGGCCCGCGGTTTCACTCGCGAACATACTAGTTCAGGCTAAGTCAGACCGAAGTCAGACTATAGACTTATTTTTGTAAATTGAAAGTTTGGTCCGGGGATTTATCAATAGTTAAGGTAAAGGAAATTTTTAACGGAATTTATTAGGTACACAAATACAATTGTTATTGAATTATTTTCTCTATATTGTCATTTTTAAATTCGTTACATCTTTTGATTGGAATGTCCGATTTTAATAATTTATTTTACAGGTATTGAAACAGTTTTTAATAAAATGTCATTTAGTGGAATAAAGATTAGTACGGAGATGTAAATTTTATGGTTTGATTATTGTCGCCAATTTTATCAACTTTTACAATGTAGAAAAGTAGTTATATTGGCAAAACTATAATAGTTAGACGTATGGTATGCGGACGTTTTTGTAGATATTGTACGTTCCGTAATACTGTAGAACAATTTTTCGTTCTATCATCGATGCGGTTACATATATGCCTAGAATTCTCTAGAGATATGCAGGTTTCCTCACGACGTTTTCCTTCACCGAAAAGCGTGTCATAAATTACAAATATTAATTAGGCTCATAAGTTTTAATAGAAAAACTCATTGGCGCCTGCCCGGGGTTTGAACCCATGAGCGTCTCTAGAGAGTCACACGGTCTCACCGCAAGTCTATCACAGCTTCCATACATGTCATACTTCACAACAATCTAACCATCTCTTTTTTGACCTATAAAGATATAGTTCTATTGTGTGTTAAATTAACTATGGGGAACGGGGAGAAAACCATATGTTGTGCCGACCCCACTTAGAGTGTGATAAAGGCAGGAGAATGACCATGATGATGCAACGAACTGTTAGACCGTCCAGTTTGGTTTATATATAAAGAAAAACACAAACTGAACTTATTAACTTTAATTTAATCTAAACACTACTGGTACTAAGCTGTGATAGCCTAGCGGTGAGACCGTGCGACTCTTTAGAGACGACATAGGTTCAAACCCCGGGCAGGCACCAATGAGTTTATCTATTAAAACTTATGTGTCTAATTGATAATTGCAATTTATCACACGCTTTTCGGTGAAGGAAAACATCGTGAGGAAACCTGCATATCTCTTGAGAATTCTAGGGATATGTGTAACCTACCAATCCGCATTGGAGCAGCGTGGTAGGTCTTAGCTCCAATCCTTCTCTCCAAAAACGGAGAGAAGAGGCCTTAGCCCAGCAGTGGGCATAGTAACAGGCTGTTACTTTACTTTACTTTTTTTTTACTACTGGTACTTGGACTACTATTGCGCGAAAACCTTGTAGCGGGTTGGAGTCGGAGTATATGGTCACTAGTCTATTGCTGAAGCCAGCCGGCAGGCAGGAACCGGGTCCGTAGCTGGGCAGCAAGTCTACTAGATCACAAGAACTGTCTGAATTTGGAAGAATGTATGAGTTTTATAGGCCTATATTGCTGATTGACACTTTATATTGACCTGAATTGGGAAACAATAAGTCAGCAATATATGCCCATGTTGAATAGGGTTGTAACAGAACGAAGTCGCAATTATTTCTTGTAATCTATATTCTAGATTCAAGTGGACATAATAAGCTATCACATCTGTTACGGCGGAAGCAACCTCGAAGGTCGCATTCATAGTCGACGGTGCGCGACCGAGCCATTGTTTTACATAAACACTTGTCATTCATGTTTTTACACGTCTCTTTTAAGAGACAACTATTATAGCGACTTGCGTGAATGTCACGCTATGTTACCTTAACTGACGGGTTTAAGACTTTTAAAATAACTACATATTTTTGTCTATTACATCAGAGAATTTCCTAAATGATGCCAGAAAGCATTTTTTGCGTTACTATAATTAGTAGTGACAATGGCTTAAGCTCCGGAGGTTGCGGGTTCTATTCCCACCGAAGAACACCATTTTCTAAAAACAATATATTTGTTCTGCATGTCTGAATGTATTTATGTATTTATTTTAATTTATATATGTATAAATGTATCGGTTGTGTGTCACTCACAACATAGATCTCTGTCATATCTGTGTTATTTACTAGGGACGGACAACCGTGTCTGGTCAGGCCACGCATAGCTGTGGCTCAGTCTAGTTTCGATCTCCCCTCAAAATAAAACTGTCATTTGACTTTTTTAAATAATACTCCGATCGCCACCAAACTTTCCAAGATTATTGGCTGGTTCAATCTAAATATTATCTGAAAATTTCATTAAAATCGATCAAACCGTTTCCGATAAACATATATTTATATATGTTAAGATTATACATGTATATAATTAGAGGTCGTGTGTCGTCCATAACGCAATTATTAGGTTACTTTTGGGACAGACGACCGTGTGTATAATTGTCCTATGTATTTATTTATTCAATTCTATGAATAGCACTTTCGTTAGAATCGACGCTGGGTTCTCATCATGCGCTCTGATCATGGGCAAAAGCAAATTTACTCTAAATATTATGTATAAAATTCTCGTGTCAATCTTAGTTACCGTGTATTTATATGGTAAAAACAACATTCGCCCTGTCAGCTAGTATTATATAAATATTATATATATAACGATGAATTAGATTCAAAATGTTTAAGAAATATCAACGGAAGAAAGATATGCAGGTATTCAATTTAGTTCGCAAATCGATTCTCTTCGGTTACAGATTTAGAATTAAAGTACTTGATCACGTTTTTTGTATAGTAATTTTAGATCAGAAAAATTCAAGTTTTTCAAATCAAGTTTATTAATTCTTAGAATTCAGTAATTGATTCAAATATTAAGTTTATTATGAAATTAGGTGGTCAAAGTTATACTACTTACTGACTTGATTATGTGTGATGTATGTATTCGATGACATTCATCATTTCATCATCGCCCTGCCCTTATTCATGAGACAACATGTTATAAACATGTTGTCTCAGGGACATGTCATCATGAATTCAAATTCAAATTCAAAATATTCTTTATTCAAGTAAACTCGTAAACAAGTGCTTTTGAATCGTCAACTTTACTGCTGGTTCGGAAAGCTGTTCCTACCGAGAAGAGCCAGCAAGAAACTCGGCAGTTGCTCTTTTTAAAATATAAATCTTAGAACTAATTACATTTATTTATTACTGTCTTGTACAGGGTAGAGGTGCACCTATATCCACACATCCTTATCATCTAAAAATGAAGCTGATGATAGCCTAGCGGTGAGACCGTGCGACTCTCTAGAGACGACACAGGTTCAAACCCCGGTCAGGCACCAATGAGTTTTTCTATTACAACTTATGTGTCTAATTGATAATTGCAATTTATCACACGCTTTTCGGTAAAGGAAAACATCGCGAGGAAACCTGCATATCTCTAGAGAATTCTAGGGATATGTGTAACCTACCAATCCGTATTGGAGCAGCGTGATAGGTCTTAGCTCCAATCCTTCTCTCCAAAAACGGAGAGAGGAGGCCTTAGCCCAGCAGTGGGCATAGTAACAAGCTGTTACTTTATTTTTTTACTTTACATGGTATGGCTGCGTATTTTACGATCAGCCGCCTGCCTGACGTCAACTTGCCTTAGTCCCCTTTTACGACATCTCGGTAAGAAAGAGGGCGATGACATTAATCAATTGTTGATGGAATATTAAAACGATTAATATTATGTTCAATTCAGTCGGCTTGAATAAATTGCAAGTTGGTGCCTTTCATGGTGTAATATCATTTACAGGTGCAGTAAATCAAATTTAAAGAGCGCAAATAATAATCTATGCATATAGTTTTTCGTTAGTTTTCCTTTTTCTTTCTTCCTATATTACCCGTATTTCACTTTTTGTCCTTTTCCTTCTGTCATTCAAAGGGTGAAATTGTAAGCAATCTCGAAAATGTTTAGAGAATACTACTAATCAGCGTTCGAGAAACTCGGTAATTCTAAACAAGAACTTGTGTCTCCAAAAAGAGAATCCATTTGTTCAGCAATGGCATAGTAATTTTTCAAAAATAATAATAAAATATGTTGCTATAATCCATGATAAATTATCACTGATTTTGTGAAGATAAAAAATAACGACTTCCCTGCGAAGCAACCTTTAGCATTTTTTCCCGAAGCTGACTTTGAAAAGCTTTTTTTGGGAATATAAAGGAAAAATGCAGTGGAACATTTTAGGGATAAATCTGCCTTTGTACATATGTTTTTTTTTTCTCTTTCTCTTTTCTAAAAATATGTATGTACAATAAAGACAAATAAATAAATAAGAAAGTACCGGCCTGTGACTATCCCACTGTAAGACAGGCCTCCACTCTCGTATCTGTACAGAATAGTTGAAGTTTGAGTCTAAACAAACAATCACGCTGATCGGAGGTTACATATATTCCCAGATTTCCTCACGAAGTTTTCTTGTAACGAAAGGAGTGTGACAAATTGCAATTATCCCGACTTCATCGATTATGAGTTTTTTTATGTATTTAAGTCTATATTTAAAACTAGATATGTTTATATTAGGAGTGTTCACTTTTTATCTGAATATCTTGCTAAATGATCTGCCCATCTCCACTTCTATTTCAATTTTACTGAAGAGCATCTGTTAACTTAGTTCTTTTGCGAATATCAGTGTTTCTTGTTTTTTGTATTTTTCTCAGACTTAATATACTTCTCTGCATGGCATGTTAAAATGATAGAACTTTATTCTTTATTTTTTCGGTGTAGACCTATGCAGAGCTTGCATATGTCAAGCTTGGTAGGATGCAGGAATCCATTATTATCTTTTTCATGTTTATATTATTATTGAGGATTTCTTTGTGTGCCAAAAATTTCTTCCATGTTATGTTTATTCTCCTATCAATTTCTTTTTCTTTATTTTCTGCTTTAAGAAAAACCAGCTTACCCAAGTATACATATACGTCTACATATTCTATTGGCTTTTTCTCTTTTTCAATTTCCTATTTGTTGTGATTTGTCACGATCTTTGTTTCAGATGCATTCATATGTGAACCAATTTTTCTGCTTTCACTGTCAAGTCCCTGTAGCATTTTTTCTAGGTCTGTGGCTAAAGGTGGACACTCTTTACAATGAAATTGTGACGCTCAGTAGGAAAGATAAGTGTGGGAACACAAAGAAAAAAATGGGTAGATGACATAATAAACACATCAGGAATCAACTGGATAAATATTGTCATGGAAAGATGAAAAAAGATAGAGGAGGCTTTTACCCAAGGGGACCATTAATTTAGGGAAGAAGCTATAATAATAATGATAACGAATTGAATTGGCCAATTATCTGTTACACATAACACAAGTATTAAATTGCTTTGGGTCGGATGTTTGTGTGTGTAATTAATTATTAATAAACCACATAAGTTTTAACAGTGAGACTCATTGGTGAATGGCACCCGGGGTCTAAACCCATCACGCAAGTGCTTATGGGGAATACTCACTATCAATAAGATTAGTAATGAAGGACAACATTCTTACCCATGTTTTGTTAAGCAACTCGCTTCCTGTACGCGACCTCCATATGGGAACTTGTCTACGTTACGTTAGTCTATTTTGCATAAGTTGCTATATGGCACTTGGCCTATATGGTTTGCGGAAGCGCACCCATAAACCCACTGACCATTTGAAGAAGTTGCGATTCAATAAAAATATTTATCAAGATACCTGAGTTTGAGCAATTAGTGTACGTGCACGAGCATCCGTACTGAGAATTTATGATCATTTTCATTAACAATAGAACTGATGGGCGTTAGGGTCTTAAGGTGTTACAGTGGCCACCCCTCACTGGAAAATGCAGCGTCGCTAGACACCCAACGAAGTGGACTGATGACCTCAAAAAGATCGCGGGGAGCCGATAGATCCAAGCGGCAACAGATCGTATGGTGTGGAGATCCCGTGAGAAGACTTATGTCCAGCAGTGGACGTCCATCGGTTGAAGGAGAGTACAAAAGTACGTACAGTAGAAAATTAATCACATACAGGCAGACAGCTTTTAGGGACATCATCATCTTCAACATCATCCATACATGATAAGGGCAGGACCTTATAATGTAACATGTTGCCACATGATTTGGTTACGTATTTTATGACCGGTCGTCTGCCTGACGTCAACTTCCCTTAGTCGTATTTTACGACCCCTCGATTACAAATGAGGTTGCTCTATTCTACTCAGCCGGATACCACACGGTGGGTCGACTTACCTTAGTCGCCTTTTACAACACCTCGGTATGAAATGAGGGTGGTCTAATCTATTCAGCCGGACACCACATGGCCGGTCGACTTACCTTAGTCGCCTTTTAGAACACCTCGGTAAGAAATGAGGGTGGTCTCAGGGCGGGGGTGAGTAGAATCTACTCAGGCGGGAATACGGCATAGGATAACTTTTAGGGACGTGCTTTTATAATATGTACAGATGTACTAGATTCATATATTTCCTTTTCAACTGCAGATTTGAGATATATTAACAGGCATTTGATATTTTATGATCAATTTTATTTCACTACCGTTTATTATTTATGTTTAGTACGCGTGTATCACTTATGTTTTATAAGTCGCTTGGTTTTATCGGTTACGTAGGCATTATACGGTGAGACGACGCGTAACGAATTTTAAATAGTGCTATATGCATCATAACAATATTTTGAATTTTGTTTGGACTTGAGCTCGAGTTAATAAATTGATACTTTGAAGGTCTATTCTAATGAGACATTGAAACGTATATAGTAATGCAACGTTAAATTCATGATATATATGGCATATATAACATATACGACTTTTACGATATATATGAAGTTTAGGAATTAACAGTATATTCAAATTAAAAATATTCTTTACTTCCGTAAACTTGTAAAAAAAGTGCTTTTAATCGCCGATTCTACTGCTGGTTCGTAATGCTGTTCCCACTCAGAAGAGCCAGCAAGAAAAGGGTTTCTTTTTGAAAATATTATTTTTATAACTAGGTACATTACGCATTACTATATTGTACAGTCGAAGAGTAGCTTTATCCACGTATTTTTACATCTAATCTAAATAATCCTAAACAGTAAAGTAGGTTTATATACGTAGATGACATATGACTAGAAGGATTCAGAAAAAAACATGGATTGATTGTGTGAAGAATTATATTCCAATAAAATGAGCTAGAGTTGACGAATCATAGAAGATAAAGTCATACCGTACCGACCCCACTTAGGGTATGAAAATGATTAATGACGTAGAAGCGTACAAGAGATATGAGTAGACCATTTGACTGGCCCGTTGGCGCAGTGAGTAGTGACCCTGCCTTCAGCTCCGCGGGTTGCGGGTTTGATTCCCGCCGAGGGCCACATTTTCTATAAACAATTTATTGGTTCTTCGAGCCGGATACCACACGGTGGGTCGACTTACCTTAGTCGCCTTTTACATCATCTCGGTAAGAAATGAGGGTGGTCTATTCTATTCAGCCGGATACCACATGGCCGGTCGACTTACCTTAGACACCTTTTACGACACCTCGTTAAGAAATGAGGGTGGTCTATTCTACTCAGCCGGATACCACACGGCGGTTCGACTTACCTTAGTCACCTTTTACGACACCTCGGTAAGAAATGAGGGTGGTCTATTCCACTCAGCCGGATACCACACGGCGGCAAAACAAGCAATTGAGTAGAGTAATTAGATTATGAATCCTCTTAAAAGAACCTACTTTCGTTTCGCTCCAAGTTTTCGCACACAGCAAGCAATTAATGATATTGAATTAAAATAAACTCAGTTAATCTCCAATGCTCTACTTCGTCACGGTAGCATAATGTATTATGTCACTGCGTTTCGGCATCGCCACAAAACTCAATTACGTTAAATTTAATATAAAACCCGTTTTATGTATTATACATGTTCATAATACTTTATAATTATGCTTCTTTTACGGTATTTTCATAAGTTTTCAGGATTATTACACATTAAGATAACGATTTTAATTAGTTTTAATTGCCGTATGCTAATATAATGATATTTATATATTCTTGAAACTCATACAAATTAATATTAATGTATAAATAAACCATACTTTGATTTTTGTTTATCCAATAATTGGTTTTACAAAAATGTGTTATTTAAAAGCTTTTATTTAACCTGTATAAATAATAAATAAATAAATATTAAGTCAAGACATAGAGTTATTATACTTAGAGTAGGCAAGGCTGTCTCAAATATGTCTCTCTTTTTATGAGTGATTAGACAAAGATAAAGTATACGAGTTTCATCTTCCCTCTCCTTTTTTATTGTGTCCTTGTCACTTACAAGCCTTGTCTATGGTTTCTATTACTTTAAGTATAATAATTATGTCGACATTAAGCGTAGACCATAGACAACACATGTCCACATGACTCGCTTCTGTAGTCTCTGGAGCGTGAGCAATCTGACTTTTGGAGCGTGAGCGATCTGACTTTTATAACGTGCAATAACACGACGTTCACATAACTATAATCCAAATTTTTTTTTTCGAACTGACTGTATGCTGTTAGCCCTAATGACTTTTACAGCGTCACCGGGCGGGACGGGCGAGCGCAGAAGCTTCGTCGAGGTTGCGAAATGCAGGGAGTAGAGCGCAGAAGCTCTACTTAAGTCGGGGAACGTCGTCCTAAGGGTGCCTCCTGTGAGGCCGGACCACGGCTTAGGGCGACGTGTAGTGGAGGGTTGATGGTATGACTTAGATTAGTCATTGCGGCGTCGGAAGGGTGGTGAGAAGCCACGACCGACCGACGTCAGAAAACTGGGACCTCGTCTTCGCCGGCGAAGACGCTGTGTGTGTGTATTACGTGTATCTGTGTTGGCGATCGTTATTTGATCGTCGGGGTCATACAAGACGCTTTTTAGACGCCTATATTTTCGATGGTCGGACCTAACTGGGATGTAGGTAGAAGCAACTGAAATAAGGGGGTTCGAGTGTACCTCAGATTTCTCGAAGTAAGATTTCGAAAAACGTTTAAAGAGGTGAGTAATGGTAGGGAGATCGAGGTCTCTATGGAGGTCAACGTTCCGCATGAACCACGGACACCCAGTGGCTGTCCGCATAAATCGGTTAATAAGATTCTATAACAAAATTCCACAATCAATTTTAACTTTGCCATTACAGCAATTTAAAAATACTGTTAAAAAGAGGCTGATACAGAAAGCCTATTATACCGTGGAGGCTTACATTGATGATAAGAATGCGTGGATATAGCTGCTCTTTGACCTTGTGCAGGATAGCTATGACAAAATGTAATTAGTATTAAGAATCTTCTTTTTTAAAAGAGCTCCACCGAGTTTCTTGCTGGCTCTTCTCGGTAGGACGGCTTTCCGAACCAGCAGTAAAGTTGACGATTCAAAAGCACTTGTTTACAAGTTTACTTGAATAAAGAATATTTTGAATTTGAATTTGAATTTGAAATAATATCTTCACAAACAGTACATAGCTTAGTTAAGGGAATTCCATTGCATGGACCTAATTACAAGTTTAATTAAAGCAGAGGAAAGTTTTAGAGCAGGTTAAAATTATAGTAACATAAATTGGTCCACTGCATTTAAAAGCGGGGATACAAGGTCAGGCCGCACTGCAGGAGCGTTCAGACGGGGGTATCGATCGCATCCGAACGCGTCTGCAACGCACACACACACCACCCGCATTAGGGTTGTTAAGGAAGGAGACTCGAGCGGAATTTGAATTCCCTTATTAGATTTAGATAGGCGACATTTTGATTCTAGAACTCCATTGGCAGGCTAATTTATAAATAAAAATTGAAATGGTTTCGACTTTATTGTCGACTTTATTGTCGAAAATCAGCGTTGCAGTATTTTTACATCACATACTACAACTTATTGCTGAGGTGGCTGCCCTTTGACCACGTTGTTTGTGTGTGTGTGTGTATTTTGTACTCTTTTTCTTTAGTGGTCAATAAAACTTGATTTATTTATTTATTTATTTATTTATTGAACTGAGTATTTTATGTTATATTTGTTTATTTATATTTATTATGTATCTATAGGAGCTGTGATAGCCCAGCGGTGAGACCGTGCGACTCTTTCGAGGGGAACACGAGTTCAAACCCGGGCAGGCACCAATGAGTTTTTCTATTAAAACTCATGTGTCTAATTGATAATTGCAATTTATCACACGCTTTTCGGTGAAGGAAAACATCGTGAGGAAACCTGCATATTTCTAGAGAATTCTGGAGATATGTGTAATCTACCAATCCGCATTGGAGCAGCATGGTAGGTCTTAGCTCCAACCCTTCTCTCCAGAAACGGAGAGAGGAGGCCTATGCCCAGCAGTGGGATTGTAACAGGCTGCTACATGCACACATGTATCTATGGAGAAAAATTAAACACAAAAATAAAAATCAGGCATATATTAAACTGAAAGATAGCAAAACACCATTATGTTGAATACTTATTATTTTCTTATTGAATTAATTTGCAATTATTTTAATAGATCTACGTAATAATATTTTTAAAGGGAATAATCGACGTTTCGGTAAAAAACCGAGATTTCAAAATTCAAATGTCCCTTTATTTTTAAAGACAATGTTATTTCAAATCTGTATAAATTGTATTGCTGTATTTATTAATGAAACCATGGAAAAATTCTTATGTTATACTTCGTAAACTTTTTTTTAATACAACAAACTTTTTTTTAAAGCGTCATAATATAAAATTAACAATATGACTTGAGAAATGAATCCCATACAATTTTAACAAAAGCAAATTACATAATGCATTATGTATTATATACTTTTTGATTATTTATTTTCGTTCACTATTACTCAACGCTTACAATAGTAATGAAACAAGACATAACTAGACATAGTCATTAGTTAAAGTTAAGTTTAAACTAGAATAGAAGTATGATCACAGCTGTGACCACGATCTGTGTAAGTGGGTCAAAATATCGGCATATAAAACATATTACCATAACATATAGCCGTAATTAATTATAAATTATGTAGTTTAACTATTTGACAACATAAAACACTTTATTAAAATCCAATTATTGTTGTTATATAAAAATATAACGTAATACTTATATCGCTTTACCCACTTTTACTACTTGAAACCGAGTTAACTTAAAAATCTTTCACGAGTATTAATGATATTATTCTTCTATAATCAATGATAAAGCAAAAAAAAAGATAAATTTGAATATGGATGGTTTTTTACTTGAAGAGATGGTTGGATTGTGTCAATGAAACGTACATAAAAGGAGTAGCGTCAGAATTGACGAATGATAAGAGAGACTGGAAGAGAAAAACATGTGCCGACCCCACTTAGAGTTGGATAAGGGCAGAAGAATGAATGATGACTCCGCGATAAAGCAAATAGAAAATAATGTAATGCTCAATTTACAGTATAGACCGCTTTGTGGTATCCGGCTGAGTAGAATAGACCACCCTCATATCTTACCGAGGTGTCATAAAAAGCGACTAAAACAAGTTGACGTTAGGCAAGCGGTCGGGCGTATAATACGTAGCCAAATCATTTGACAACATGTTTGTAACATGTTGTGCCGACACCGCTTAGAGTGGGATAAGGGCAAGAGGTACAGTATCCGTTTTCATACTCCGTTCCGTTATCAAGAAAAACGCACGCACTAAAAATCTCCACCTCTATAATATACAATAAATCTAAACACATTCACTATCACAAACTCAACAATGGTTCCGCCCCGAAAACGAAGTATTAAGAGGTAAATAACAAAATCGCAAAGCCTTTGCGACTTTGTCGTTGATCATTTTTGTATAATACAAATCTCTCTGGATCTCGGCAAAATAACGTCTGTTTCTATTCATTATATAAAATTCTTTAAACGCAGCCCTAAGTATTATGGCCTCTTTATACTGCCCGGTTGGCGCGTTATTGGACCGCTAAAGCCCTGCATTAAACCTAGCTCCTCTTTAAACTACCGGTATGTACATTGAATAATAAACGCCGTGTGTCGTCTGTGCCGTGTGGTATCCGGCTGCTTAGAATAGACCACCCTCATTTCTTACCGAGGTGTCGTAAAAGGCGACTAAGGTAAGTTGACGGCCTGCCTGAGCAGGCGGCCGGTCGTAAAATACGTAGCCAAATCATGTGACAACATGTTTGTAACATGTTGTGCTGACCCCACTTAGAGTAGGATAAGGGCAGGAGGATGATGAATGATGATCGTATTATAAATCTAATGGTTATAATTTGTAATTTAAATAATATCTCGCCATAAACCTTAACCGGAGATAGTTGTAACAAAAAGTTAAATACTAGTTAAATTTATGCCACATTATCAATCTAAAGTATATAAATACTTATATATATTGTATATTAGTAGTAAATATATTGTAGGTAGAATATTTTACTATGTAATGTTTTTCTTTTAACCACCAAATTATTAGGTGATATTAAGTTGTCAAAAATATATATTTATAGATTCAAAAAATACGCGTTTGCAATTTACAAGCACAGAATTAAATGCAGATTTTATCGATAAGTACAACATAGTTTAACTTTAAGAATCAGTAGTTTTATTTTAAGTTAAATTTAGTTAAATAAGCAACATTACAGAGAAGAATAAAACTTACTTTTAAAAATAAATACGTAATGACAATTTAACAGACTATAGTAGCTAAGAACCTTCCGTATAGAAATCAAGAAGTCACTATTCTAGCCGTATCTGACGTGAATTTAAATCACCTGAATTCGTGAGTCACATAGAGCCTGTCTTTGGTCTAGACATTTTTTTGTATAATAGGTAATGAACAGAATTTTCAACGACTATCCGTCGGTAAAATTGTTAATGAACTTACAACTCAAACTATCTCGTTAAAGTTACAAATAACTTTAACTGGTATTTGTTTTTGAGCGTTTACTCTTACGGGCTAACTTAGGTTCTTTATTCATAGTAATACAGTAAGTAATGTTCATGACAACGAATATTGAAAAAAATATATGTATCTTATTGCATGGGTATAAAATACGTAATAAGAAGTTTAATCTAAACAACTTTTCATTTAAAATGTTCCCCGAATGATAGATGCCTTGAAAGGTCTATTACAGGACCATACATATAATGTCTCTGCTATATAATTATAAGTGATAGCAATTAACAAAAAAATTTTGCTTATTTTCCTGAACCATAATAAATTAGACTTAACCTGTTTACATTTATATATTTATTCAATAAATGAAAATCCTTATTTAGTTTTATTTATTTTTAACAAAAACATCAAAAACATATTAAGGACAACCCTTATTAAAACGGCACCTCCACACTCCACGGCTACTACTGTCTTTACAGTACCCAAAGCCGTATTATTTTATAAAGCCAGACAACTAAATTTGAGGCTTATGGGACAATTTGTACAACCTCCGATTCTTTACTGTGTACTGTATTTTCAAGACGATACTTTTATATAAAACTTTAATGCCGAAGAATGTAAATTTCGAATTAATTAAAAATATATAAGTAAGTTGTACAATAAGATTTACTTAATATTTTCATTATTATTTCTTCTATTTTGTACCTTTATTTATTACAAATTTCTTTTAATTTAGTCAAGAAGAGTCATCAAGAAAGAAATCTCTCTTAGATATAAGTCGTGTCTTTTAAAAAAATTGTCGTATTTAAAAAGCGATATTAATATAAGACGCTCTAAAAACATAATATACTCTATAGGTCTTATTACCGCATTATTTTAGTAAAAGTATTGCAGATAACTGAAAACTCAAATTATCCGTTAAAATATAAAGTTTATAGTCCTTTTGGAAGCGTATGATATTTTCCATAATATTTTAAAATTTTAATGTAATAGAAATATAATGAATTAGAATACCGGCGAATTTTAATAATTTTATTTCCTAAAATTCGGCGGTAGTCTATAATTATCTTTAAACCCTTATTGTAAAGCAATATACTTTAAAAATGGAACTGTTGGAGACCTTTTTTAAAGTATAGACGATGGCAGACACCTTTGATATTTTAAAAACTTCAGTGTGCTATAAAATTGTTTTTTTTTTTTCATTTGGCAGTATTCTATAATTATTTTAGACCCCTTTGTGTGAAGCGATATAGTTTAAAAAATGGAATTTGAAGACATTTATTTTAAATTATTTTTAAAAATTGACCATGTCTAGTGACTACTAAGATCATGTAATCTGAATCATGTCAGCCTAAAAGCTACATTTTCGTATATGGCAATCTTTAAACGAATTATTTCCTTTGTGATATGACATTGTCAACCGTTTATGGTAGTCACTATTAAGAGTAATCTGTTTTAATTTTTTATAATAGCCGTAATAATACTTGATCGCCTACGCGAAAATATTGAGCTTTATTACGTAATATTTTGCCGAATAAACGCACAGGCATATCTCACATAAACATTACAGGTGGTATGAATTTTAGTGAATTCTTTAAAACCTTTGTCAAACGTCTTAAATCGATTTTTTAAAGTTGGGCAGATATATTTTGTTCAAAAGGACTGCTTATGAGAATGTTTTAAAAATTAAAAAAATACACACTTGGAATAATACAATCAAGTCACTTTATAAATACGAAATTTCGTCTTTATCTGTCTTTCTTTCTTTACTTCACTTTCACAGTTAAATGGCTGGACTAATAGTGATAAAAATCGTAACAGTTAGAGCAAATATAAATAGTAAAGCCAGTTTTCCTTCGGTAACGGTATAATAACGTCGTAACGACCTGTTACTATCCCACTGCTGGGCATAGGCCTCCTGTCTCCGGTTTTGGAGACAAGGATTGGAGCTAAGACCTACCACGTTACATATACCCCTAGGATTCTTTAGAGATATGCAGGTTTTCTTCAATTCTATACATTTAATCCATTTAACTCAAAACATAATTTTTTCAGATGTTCCACTGTTGCGACAGCCTATAAGTGATATACTCGTGTAGCTTCCCTTTTCCTTTTTTTTATTTCAACAACATAAGCTGAGATAGCCTGTGACAACAAGAGCTGTGATAGCCCAGTGGTGAGACCGTGCGACTATTTCGAGAGGGTCACGAGTTTAAACATCGGGCAGGCACCAATGAGTTTTTCTATTAAAACTTATGTGTCTAATCGATAATTGCAATTTATCACACGCTTTTCGGTGAAGGAAAACATCGTGAGAAAACCTGCATATCTCTAGAGAATTCTGAGGATATGTGTAACCTACCAATTCGCATTGGAGCAGCGTGGTAGGTATTAGCTCCAACCCTTCTCTCCAAAAACGTAGAGAGGAGGCCTATACCCAGCAGTGGGATTGTAACAGGGCGTTTCTTTACTACTGCTTTACAACAACATAAACTAGTAGCAGCGCATTTATTACAATGAATATTCAAACTATGATAAATATTAACGCGTTCATGTTAGGTGCGTCTGAATTATTCATCACCCGTCAGCATCTTGACTGATTGAGCTAATGTCATGACTTCTCATACAAATTGGTGAACAAGGTTTGATTCCAATATGTTGTGCGACATTTACATCTACATTGTACTTCTATTGTTCAACCTAACTTTTTTAACTCCCAGATTTAGTCTGTGTTCATTGTTAGGCAACATTATTCAGTTCCTAAAATGAGTCATATTAAAATAAAGAAAACGGAGATAAGGGTGTATCTAACTGATTATTGATTGACTTATGTATTCTTTGGCTTTCGTATGAATCATATTTCATTGAGAAAAGATCAGAAAAATCCGATCAATAATTTGAAATTTATCACTCAGTCTGAAAGAAAGTCTCTACGCCGTCTGTCTGACGTCAAATTACCTTAGTCATATTTTACAACCCCTCGGTAAGAAAGAGAGTGGTCTATTCTACTTAACCGGATACCGCTCGGCGGGTCAACTTACCTTAGTTGCCTTTTACAACGACCTCGGTAAGAGATGAGGGTGTTCTACTCAGCCGGATAACACACGGCGGGTCGACTCACCTTAGTTAAGTGATTAATTCTTAAATATGTATGTAGTGAATAATTTGATAATCGTGTCGTATCACTAGCAGTAACGTATAAAGACCGCTTTTCATAATCTCCCCAAACTCTCACGGGGCGTGCGTTGTAAATGAGAAATGGCCGATTGCTGTCAAGGTCGGAGGCTGAATTGAACCCTTTGTGCCGTAAATTCAATCTGTTTTATTCCGACATAAAAAGTTTTTTTGGTAGCAAGAATTAGCAATAAGCAATAAGATTGTACAGTAACATGCAACATATTAGTATAGAAATTGTAAGGTTCGATAATTTTAGAACAATTTTATAGCACAAACGCTTTAATTTATAATTGTATTTTGTCAAATAAACTAAATCATTTGATAAATATTATAGAATATTGACTAATATTATAGATTATAAAAGGGACGGTACTAGGTGGAGTGGGGACAGTACGTTTTGTGTTACAGTGAAGACGAAATTGAATTGTAAAGTGTTAATATTGTGAGTAATAGATATACATAGTTGGAAGCTGTAAAGCAGGTTGTATTACTTTGTGCGGCCGTTCTTACAAAATATATTTTATTAAGAAGCTTTGATGACCTTGCGCTGATACCGCGACTCTTTCGAGGGGGTCACGACTTCAATGACGAATAACAATAATTAATGTTGAGAGACCGGCTATACTCACGTCTTATTTTATCGGATGAGCCCGACTAGAAGAGCTCTTGAATAAGAGCCCCGTATGGGCTTGAAACCGTATGAGCCCTTACTCTAGATGCTTAGACAAAATTATTGCAAACGCAGTAAAAAATAGTTGGCTCGAGACAGCTAAAGATAGAAATACCTGGGATTCTTTGGAGGAGGCTTTTACCCGTACGAGGCCCATTCGTAGAAGTAACTAAAATACTTTTTATAATTACTACAATTTTATCTATTCAATTTTAATTTTGACTTTTAACGATTTACTATTTAAAATTAATATATATAGTTTTTGACATTTATAATTTTTGACATATAATTTAACATATTAATATAACAAAAATAATATTGTAATTAGTAAATATAGTTTTTATTTTTTAAATTTTATGTTAGTAGTGGATTATAATTGTAAATGTATGGAATTAATAAAGCTGAATTATTATTATGGGCTTGAAACTAGTCGGGCTCATGCGATAAAATAAGACGTGAGTATAGCCGGTCTCTCAACATTAATTATGAATACCAATCACGATAGTTTAAATTCAAAACCAATGACAATCACGAATGAATTTTCTGTTATAATTTGTGTCCAATGTTATCACACGCTTTTAGGAAAACGTCGTTAAGAAACCTACATAGTTATGTCTAAAAAATTCTGACTATATGTGTTACCTATCAATCCACATTGAAGCATTATGGTGAATCTTAGCTCTATCCCTTCTTTCCAAAAACAGTAAAAGCCTATCCTGAACAGTGGAATAGTAACCAGAGTGTGATAAATTGCAATAATCAATGACACACATAAGTTTTAATAGAAAAACTCATTGATATCTGCCCGGGATTAGAACACGTGACCATCTCGAAAGAGTCGATGATCTCACCACTAGACTGTCACAGCTCTATCAAATCAAGAGAATAAGCATAATTGCCAAAAGCACATAACTTTCTGTATTAAACAAAGATAAAAATAAACTTGCAACGGACTCTTTTGAATTGTGGTAAATCTGATGAACAAAAGGATTATTTCATTATAGTATATTTGATGATCAATTATAAACATGTCAGTTTGTATTCTATTCGCAATATTCTTTACTAAAACGAACAAAAACATCGACGCTCAGAAAAACTGGGTCAAATAATTTCCGAACAATAACCACGGATCTAGACGCTTAATTGTACAATCACAATATTAGGTAATAAATCTTATTATCTCAGTAAATATACTTTATTACCTTTACTATTTTAGGGCTGCCAGTCATTAAAAAGTAGAAAATTTTATATATCTCAATAAAAAGGAATAAATAACTTAATGACAAAAAACAACATAACAAATCAGAACTATTAAAATGGGTATTATATTTTTATAATATAGAATTATTTTGTCATATAAATATTAAACTACGATCATATATCCTGCATTTAATAAAAACAGATACTCAACTTTTAGCATTTTTTACACCAGTAATCCGGGATATCGCAAGTAAAAGTTAGTTTTCACCGATTAACTTTATTTTCTGCAGCGTTACAGCTAACACAAGCACTGACAGATTAACTCCTTACATCTACCCGCTCCTTTACTTATACCGAAAATAACCCGCCACAACATAGTCGTTATAATACTATTATACATCCTTATTTATTTTATGCATTATTATCTAAACTATAATTTATTATATTAGTTGTATTTTATCATCGGCCTTTTTTATTTAAACATTAACAATCATATCTATTTAAACATTAACAATCACATTTATTAAAACATTAACAATCATATTTATAAAAATCAATATACGCCACCGGAAGTAGGAAACCTATGGCGCATTAGGCGCGTTGGTGGTATTTAACACATTACTTTGATCGTTAATATAGCAAAACCTTCCATTTTTTAATGGAAAGTGTAATAGACACATTCTGTTAAGATAACCCTTTTTTTAAAAGCTTGCAATATATGTATGTAAGGTGGAAATTTGCAAGTAAAAATTAATCCACTTGCCGGTGTCCGATTGAGATAAAATTTTACATAATGATCCAGTCTCAATGACAATACACGTTTATGAAAACCATGACCTGATGTTGCTATCAGGATTGGCTTCAGGCGAGGCAACTCCTCAACGGTTAACAGTAGAGACATGGAATTTTGTTAAATGCTTTTTTAACTTGTCTTGTTATTATAAAACTCCACCAAGTAACGCTTAAATCTTAAAAATTAATATTAATTAACAAAATCGAAAATAGAGCTCTATTTTCTTATGTATGTTCTTTTTGAACAGATAAGAGTTCACTACGGAACATAGGGTGTCTCTTGAAGCTCCACTTCTGTCAGATCTTATATACTACAGCACCCTGCACCATTTTGAATGTCCTCTGTATTCTTAATGGGTAGATTGAGATTACTGCGTCATCCGGAAAGGAGTTGGAAGTTAAGGAGTTTTATGCCGAAGCATAAAACTCCTTAACTTCCAACTCGTCACTTGATTTTCAAATTTAGGCTAAATCGGTTACTATGGTTCTTCTATTAAGATTTATTTATATTATATATTTCTTTTAATTATGAATTATGTATAATAAAGTACAAAAAGTGAATTAAATACATTCTGATTATTTTTTTTCTTGATAAAAATATTTATATACAAGCTGACCTAATAGAAATAAAAAGCAGAGAAAATTCGATTCTCAGTCTTAAGGTTTAAAAAAGAAAAATTAACACGGATTATGAGAAAGACTTGATTTGGTAGCGAAACTTGATTTCTGAACCAATGCCTATGACAGGGAACACAATCGTCAACCCTAGTGTAGGCGTAAATAAGGTCCGAGGTTCACCAGGGTTTCTAGGGTCAAATGAAACACGTTTGACTTCTCCAAATAAGGGACCGTTACGGAGTTACGATGGATGTGAATACGCCAATTACTGGCTATTGTTCATTGCAATGAGAAATACCATTTCTGTTAATAGTTGTTACAGTGGTAGTGGTAGTTAGCTGCAGTAAGTGTAGTCTAACAAGGTGTTTTGAATAAATATGTAAGCACCGGCATTGTTGAAAGGTAATTTATAAGTCTTTGGTTCGCCCACGGAAGTTTTAAAAGGTGGCTTCAGCTTACTTCAGCTTTGTATAACATTGATTAAATGCTTTTGACTTTGTTATATGATTTATTGCCGATAAAGCTTAAGCAAAACTAGTATAACGAATCAGAAACGAGGAAATCCGAAGGAAAAGTGCAGTCATCGACATGGATGAGGAAGTCGAGAACGTAAGCTAACAGTAGGCTACAATTATTAACAAAACTAGCCTTACGGCTAGTTTTGTTAATAATTCGAACTACGATTTAAGGAATTAAATATAGGGACCATATGTCTCTAAATGTTTGAAACGCGACACCGCACCGGAAGAGAATTGAAGAATCCTCCTGATTCCCTTCATTAATTGAATGCAACTTAAAAAGTCGGTTGTAAAAGTCTTGTCGATTCATAGGAATGAATATTTTATTAAACTATATTTAGGAAGTTTAATTTAAGTTTAATTTTAAGTTCGTAGAGACACACATGGTCTTTATACTGCGGTGAAATTTTATACCACCACATCGGAATTTTGATGTTCTAATTTGCATACAGTTTACAGTTTGCTTTAAAAACACTTCCCATTTCATTTACTCTCCGTTGATCTGTTGTTGGTTAAAGATTTTAAGCCCGTAGTTTTAATTTAGCTAATATTTATAATTCAATTCATTTCAAATAATTCTTTATTCAAATTGCTTTTTAAAAGCACTTTAGAACCGTTAAATTACAATGAAGCTACTACTGGTTCGGAAAGTTGCTCTTACCGAGAAGGACCAGCGAGAAACTCGGCAGTTACTGTTTCCAAAAATAAATATTTGAATAATATATAATGAATACATAATTCACGAATTGTAAATGACAATATAACCTAATGCATAGCTAGTTGCAATTGAATTCCAAACTTTCTTATCATTAACATAGTCTTCAACAGAATAATAAGCTTTATGAATAAATGTCTTTTAAAGTCCTTTTTTAAACTTGTATCCAAAATAGATTGTAAAAATTTGTTATTAAAATGTATACAGAAGCCCACAAACGATCTAGAAAGTTTCTGTAACCGTAGCATTGGTGCTAATAATTTATTTCCGTTCCTGTTTTGCCTATATATCGCTTTTTTATATAAAAAAAGATGTACATTTTGCCTCACAAATACTATATACATAAACATATAAATGTACTAGCTGAACCGGAAAACGTTTTTTTGTCATATAAATTACTGCAGATTCGACTTGACTTTTGACGCATCATCATCTTCCTGCCCTTATCCCACTCTAAGCGGGCTCGGCACAACATGTTACAAACATGTGGTCAAAGATTTGGCTACGTATTTTACGACCCCGGCCGCCTGCCTGACGTCAACTTACCTTAGTCGCCTTTACCACACCTCGGTAAGAAATGAGGGTGGTCTATTCTACTCAGCCGGATACCACACGGCGGACTTGACTTTTGACACATCGTAAAAAAAACAGATAATTTGAAAAAAAGAGGGCGCTTTTTAATGTTAAATTAAAAGGATTTCTATAGCCTATATGTTACCTCGGTGTATAAGGAATATTTGTGCCAAATTTCATCTTTTTTGGTTCAGCGGATTTGCCGTGAAAGAGTAACAAACGATCATCCATTCTCACAAACTTTCGCATTTATAATGACAGTATGATTGTGAACCTATTCACCTCTGGACCTCAAAAAATTATAAGCAAAATATCAATAAAAACAAAGTGTTACAAAGTCACTACTTAACCTTACGCATTTATATTATTCGTTATTGTTTGTGAGCTATTTAAGACCATATTAAATTTTAATAGTCAGAACACAAAGATTCCGTCATCTAATGGCCAGTTAAAATTCAAATAGTTGACAATATAAGTCGCCAAGGTTGTCCAGATAATCGTCCGTAACAAATTATATGACAATATTGTCACGCGTTACTTCTTAGCCTTGTAAACCCTTAATAACACGCACATCATAATCATTCTCCTACCCTTATCCCACTCTAAGTGGGGTTGGGACAACATGTTACAAACATGTTGTCGCATGATTTGGTTACGTATTTTACGTACCGACCGCCTGCCTGACGTAAACTTACCCTAGTCGCCTTTAACGACACCTCAGTAAGAAATAAGAGTGGTCTATTCTATACAGCCGGATACCACATGGCACATACCTTAGTCGCCTCTTACGACACCTCGGTAAGAAAGGAGGGTGGTCTATTCTATTCTGCCGGATACCACACGGCGGCCTTAATAACATGCACAGTAACAACAACTTAATAATCTTACCTAATACCTACTAGATTACAAAAGTAATAATAAAAATTATTTTGCGATAATCCCTGATACAGTAAATATAAAATATATATAGTGTATGTATAGTGGACTATCCGTTTTTTCATACGATACATGCAGGATTCGTAAAAACACATGCACAGACCTCCATCACTGCCAGCACAATACACAAGCAATACACACGTTCACTATCACAAACCCAACAATCGTTCGCCCCGCACCCGAAGCATCATCAGAAAATAGACACCACGACAAAATCGCAAAGCATGATAGTGAACGTGTGTAGTGCTTGTATATTGTGGTGGCAGTGGATAGTCCATTATACAGATCGCAGACTGTATCGCGAATTATAGCAAAATATTTTTTTATTGTTACTTTTGTATTATGGATCTTCGCAAAGTCACGCCCAATTCTATAAATTACCTACTAGATTTCTATTCTTATTCAACACATACTTCATGTAAACAATTATTTCCAACAATTTCGTAGTAAAATATATTCCGTATTTTAACTTAAAAATCGTGCACAAAAACTACCATTGTATGTAGGTAACGTCGTATAAATAATTTTCAACCGCTTATTACTTAAAATTGAAAAACCTTGTAGTTTTTTGTGTATACAGATTTCGCATTGAAATGGCAGAACAGTTAAGTGGTTCAGTTGTCGCCTTATGAATGAACGTAAACTACTTTGAGATTGTAGAAAAAGTGAATGCTTACAGTTGACTGCGACGTATTAATTTAGATTCTGGTGCGGAATCTATTTGTAATAGAGTTACCAGAATTCAAAGACTGCATTTTACTTGTACGGAAGCGAAACATCAAATGTAATGGATGTTTAAAGTATGAAGCGCCCTGTAACTATCACTGCTAGTCATAGAGAGAAAGTTTTTTCCCTTTGTGAAGAAATCTGTACAGTAATAAGTAGTAAAGTAACGGCCTGTTACTTTCCCACAGCGGGGCTAAAACCTCTTCTCTCCGTTTTTGGAGAGAAGGATTGGAGCTAAGACCTACCACGCTGCTCCAATACGGATTTGTATGTAACACATATCCCTAGAATTCTCTAGTGATATGCAGGTTACCTTACCAAAAAGCGTGTGATAAATAGCAATTACCAATTAGACACATAAGTTTTAAAAGAAAAACTCATAGGTGCCTGCCCGGGTTTTGAACCCATGATCGTCTCTAGAGAGTCGCACGGTCCCGCCGCTGGACTATCACAGCATTAAGTATTCATGTTAAAGTTTGGTCCCGCTCGGAGCATTTTTTTTAACTAATGAGTTCTGTTTTGAGGGGAATTCGTAACTAGACTGAGCCACAGCTACGCGTTGTCGGACAGCTAATTTTAAATCAAGCTATACGTACCAGCGATTTTGTTCGCGTCTACTTGTGTAGAAATGAAAACAGAAATTAAATATAAATAATTAAGTATATTTCCTGTTCCCGTAAGTTAAACGGAAATTTTTGTATCCTATAAGTTAGCCCGAATAACTTTATTATATAGACAATATTTTATAATAACGAGGTGTGACGTCACAAAATGGGTAACTCGGCTTGTTCAAATCTGAAATCAGAGCACCGATTAGTCGCCATTCTGTCTTTTACGGTTGGTTTTACGAATTACGATCTTGACGCTCGAAGTCACTGTTAAAAGATAAATATCGGTTATAGCAAGGTTAACTATTATGTCACTCGATCAAACATGAACGGCTAGTAAACGTGTTAATATTAACAATAACCAATTCTGACAATAACCTCGACTATATCGTTATAACATCGTCTCGTATTTACCTCATTGTTATGAAACGTTTATTTAAATAATTCACGCTATGTTATTATACTACAAAGTTTAATTAAACAATTTACATTTATACCGTCAACGTATTTGGTTTTGTCGACTTAGTACACACACGCACACAAACTGTTTAATGGATGTGTGGATTGTGACTGGTCTTTTGGCGCAAGTGACAGTGACCTTGTCTTCAGCTCCGCGGGTCGCGGGTTCAATTTCCACCGAGGGCCAACATTTTCTAAAGCCAGTTTATTGATTATTCGACTCTGGGTATATTTATGTATATATTGCGTTGAATCGCCAAGCTGACTCTTTGTACGAAAAAGAAGCCTGCTCTCTTGTCACCTGAAGAGGCTAATAACCGAGGTGTTAAAACGTATAATTTTTTTTTGCACTTTGACTTCATGGCCCTAGGTCTCCACTGCAAACGGCGCACATACGTAACTCTCGATGAAAGATGCATACTTCCGCAGTAGCTCCAGGTCTTGACGCCGTTTCCGTAATATGAGACGAGGCTAAAGTATGAAATGACGCATGTTGCGTCACACATTTATTTTTTGAATAATTTGAAATTCAATTTTAACTACAGAGTCCATGTTCCAAAATACTGCAGATAGCCCATAGCACTCAGGCTATATATAGTGATGATTTCAAAAAGTAGCAAACCGCAAACCTGTCATCGAATAAAAACCCTGACCTAAAGGTCACGCGCTATAAGACAGTTTTTATATTATTTATTTGCTGCCGTATATACCTTTCCGTGTATATAAATCACGTCCCAAAGTCAAATTGAGGCAACATTACGAATATTTTATGTCCACTTCTAAGGAATCTCGTCTAAATATGGCATAATCGCTAAGGCGACCCTCGTGACTAATTTTGGCAATTAATCTGGTTTTTTTTCAAGAATATTTGACATGTCTATAGTCTAAGAGCACAACAGTTAACTTATGTTAACACATGTTTGCATGCGTAAAAAGGTATTGGACATACAAGGGATTGAAAAAAAGGGAGAGGGGTAAGCTTATCGTCAACCTTTGTTTACGGTAAACTGAATGTAGAGAAAAATAAATGTTAGGAAAAAAATGAGTATTCAAGATTAACGACATCAGAAAACTTGTGATATTTTTTCACCACTAAAAGTTTGTTTCTATATACATATATTATATACAAGAAAATATATATTTATTAGTAATAAAGCTTAATCGAATCGAACTTAACCGTCATATATCCCACACGTAAAGCACAATTGTACGATACACTATCAATAACTACCTAACTGCCAATAATTTAATCCCATAACTTGACATTATCATCAGTATGGTGTGCAAGAGACCTTACGTGGATTGTGCGGTTTAAGTGAGGGTAGATGAACAAAATAATGACTGTAGTACTCGGGAACGAAGATGCCGCGGCTTTCCAGTCAGTTCGTGACCACGGTGGATGCAACTCTGCCGAAACTGTTTATTTATATAATAATAACTTGACATTATATTATAAAATTATCTTGCACAAGTAATAATATAATTTTAATAATGATTTTTATTTCAGTAATATCAATAATATGCGCGCATCGCATGATAATCAAACTTTTGGGATTACTAGATATTATCAATAAACACTTTGTTGGAAATACGTGTATCAAATGAAGAAAACTACATCCTCTTGGACTTTATAGGTATATAGAATTCTAATGGATGTTAAAAATATAAGACTTGAATATTAGCGACATTTAAGAAGACGTGACGTCAGAACTTGTTCATGCCAAACTAGTGAAAAATCTTTTGATCTATTTGACAGACAAAACGTTAGTTTTGTCTATGAAGAAACTCCACTACTACTATCTATTCTACCACCATCTACCTTCCTTAATCTGTTACAAGAAACTAGTTAGTTTGTTTGCTCCAAACATTGTTATTACGCATTTTTTTCCAAAATGTAGTAGTCTGATGCCACATCGACTAAATCAAGTAGCCTGGTGACAATTGCGAACATTGTGATTAGGCGATAAACAATTACAGCCGTCCTTTAGTTTTTATAAAAGTAATATGGAGGATCAAATCTAATATGGAGATGGCATACTGAGATAAACTTCGTATTCCTTCTTATTTCAGCAGCATTTCTCAGATGATAATTGTTTAAGTAATGAAAACTAGTCACTGAATACAAAAAAACTCGGAAATCACTTTTAGGTTGGCTATCGGAGTAACTACGATTAAGAATGAAAAGATCTTTAGCTTGACGAGATTCTCCAACCTCGTTGAAAGCATCTTTAAAGTAATGAATCGATGGTCGCTGCATATTTTAAAAGAGTCGATGAAATGGTTAGGGCACCTTTATGACTAGATAAATAGAAGAAACTAACCATATCTGAGGGAGCCAGTAAAATATTAAGCCGATTTATTAGGTTGCAACACTATAGTGATAATTTAACGATGCTAATTTTATAAACAAAAACGAATTTAATCTCTAACTGACCATCTTAATATATCCAGTGCAAGTTTTACCTATTCTCGTTCATTACTTCATAGTAACTTACGCGAGCGACTCGAGAAAGTCCTTTAAGACGTACTTATTAATTAGCAATACCAAAACTCGTGCGCATTTAATAAGTTTACTGTTAAAATAAACTGCTGTAATTTAAACGTGTTTCCATCCAGTTTTTATATCATCCTCATTGAAGAAAGTTTTACGTCAAGAAATTTTTCAAGAGAATTTTAACTCAAATGAGTCTTCTACCGCTAGTATCAACCAATTTCCGGAGACTTGTACGAGTCGTCTGTTCGTAATAGGAGACAACCAAAATTGCATCTTGCAATACAAAATCGTCATTTTAACATCTTTGGCCCCACTATACATCAGTTCTTTGAACTATACGCTCACCTCCACATGAACGTCTCCGATGAGCTTGATAAGTTCTTTAAATTATCCTGCCAGTTTCCATATTTATGGTTTCTTTTAGAATAGCTCTTTCTTAACCTTACCATGTTTCTAAATATAAGTCTTTAATGATAAAGTAGTGAGGTATGTTTGCAGACCATACTTAATTTCTGAGCACTGGTGTTTCAGGATTGACTTTTCTTATTGAATCTATCTGAACTAAGCGTGGACTAGACAAGGCATGTTACAGATAATATATATAACAAATACTTTAAATATTAAGAAATATTATTTGAGAGGATGGTGTTACGCTCCAACAGTTTCTATTGACTATCTCATCATAGTGTGTTGATGTCTATCATGGTATGAAGGATTGTAAGTATGAATTGCATGCATAATTATAAAGGGTTATAAACTCACAACACCTTAGGCACAATCAGTAATCTCTGTGATGACATGAACAGAATTAACTCATCTTCACATCTTCCTCTAGGTCAAAGAAGAAATACCATTAAAGCCTGTAGCCTGAAGCTCTATTCTAATAAAGAGTCGAAAGATTCGAGTGGAACTGCGGTGAAAGTAAGATGACAGAACATCAACAAAGCTTACTACACAGTGAGTAGGGCATGGTCCAAAGAACAAAATAGAAACAAAGACAATTGCGAACATTGTTCAGAACAGGTTTAATAGACTTTTCAAAAGTTCCTAGAATATCAGATATATGGCGAACGCAATACAAGTGATGTCCAGACTAATATAATAAATGCGAAAGTCAGTCTGTCTGGTTATCACGACTATTCCGTTAGACCAATTGCGGAGATCCATAGTACAATGTAAAAAGTAACGATAATATTACTTTGCTATTAACCAAAGCACGGCAATATTATACTGGAGTCTATCTCATGGTGATAATCGTTTACGGGACCATAAGAATGTTCAGATTATGGTAGTTCATGTGGTACGTATGATACTGGATAGGACACTCTAGATTTAGCGTTATATATATTTTCTTTTATCGACTTTAGAAATAATATCACCTTCAGTTGTTGCATATTTCTATGCTATTTTATGTAAATAAAATGGATCGTCGGTAATTTTAGTTGTATGTTTCCAAACTCGATCATCCTCCTCTCATCTCACTCTAAGTGGGATCGGCACAACAAGTTACAAACATGATGTCACTTGATTTGACTACGTATTTTACGACCTGCCTGACGGCAACTTACCTTAGTCGTATTTTATGACCCCTCGGTAAAAAAGAGGGTGGTACTATTCTTCTCAGCCGGATACCACACGGCTTATGTTTCCAAACTCCATCGCTTGTAATTCACACCAGACACCAGATTAACGTTTCCCTTATACTTTGCATATCGCAGAAAGCCGCGAAGCCCTTCTCGTTAGACATTGTGCACGCTAGTATTGCGGTGCTTTTCGTTTTTACAGTTGACAGTTTGGACAGCGCTTTATTAAGGCTTAGTCTAGCTTGCGGCTGTTTGAGCCCAGTTATGAAATGTGAGCCTGATTGTTAACACACAGTTTGCCTTTACGTGTATATTTAAGCAGAAAATAATAAATGATCAACGGGACATTATTTTCAGTGAAAAAAGTGTAGTTTTGTTTTGAAAACAGTTCATTAAAATTTTTTAAATGTATATCTATTTTAATTGTACCCAAGAATGCCTGTTTTTATCACAAAAACTTGTGATAAACCGTTACTTTTTACGAAAAACAAAATTGTCTTTTTTCATCATAAAAAGCAGGCCACATATTTAGGCTAGGGTTCAATACATGGGAGTTAAAAACAATGCGACTCGTATAAAGGACAAGAGAGTCATAGAGGAAATCATCATCACAAGAGCAGGAGGCTCTTATCCCACTCTAAGCGGGGTCGGCACAACATGTTACGAACATGTTGTCACATGATTTGGCTAAGTATTTTACGACAGGCCGCCTACATGACGCCAACTTACCTTAGTCGCCTCTTACGACACCTCGGTAAGAAATGAGGGTGGTCTATTCTACTCAGCCGGATACCACACGGCAGAGAGTCATAGAGGAAATATCGCCGTTTATTTAGCAAACTATAAAATATTAAATATTAGTATATTAAAGTTACAAAGAGTTTACCACATGTTTGGGCTAAAGTTTAACACATGTTTACAAATAATCTGACTCGTATCGGAATCTGCCAAAGAGCACATATCACTGCGTATCTAACACACGTTAAAAAGCGCTAACACGCCCTAAATTTTGGTAGATGAAACTGAAGTCAATACTTTGGAGAGTGTTACTTTATCCCATATATTTGTTTTAAAGAGATTTCTACATAAACTTTTTAGATGTAAATATTGCCTTGCGTTTGACCCCTAAACTGTAGACGCAAGGATTTAAATTTTTTTTAGGACAAGCATGTTTGTGCTTACGCAATTGATTCTTTGCGAGTTGTTCTGACACATAGTGTTTGTAAGTCATAGTCAGTAAAACATTTAAAGGCACTCAGTACAATATATAATGCGACCTTGTTACCTTGTTTGCGACACTTGAGTGACATGTCCCAAAGTATAGACATAATGTATTTACATGCTAACGTTACATAATATGAACGAATATTGTTTCTGAACTTCATCTTTGCTTATTATTATTAAGTTTCAAAGGAAAAAAGAAGTTTTTTATTTATTTCTCTTATTGGAAGTAAAGATACTATTATATGGGAAAGCTTGAATTACTTTTATGAAGAGGTATTGTCCTTGTTTCTAACCATGGTATTTAGAAACTGTAAAGTAATCCAAAAGTAATCATAAAATAATTTTATTATTACCTTTGTATTATTGATCTCCGCAAAGTAACGCCTAATTCTATAAATTATGTAAAGTTTTGCGGGACTTATAATCATTTAAGTGATCCCTCATTTATATGATTATCTATACATATTATAAAACAAAGTCCCAAAGTCCATATTTGTCTGTATATGATCGAATTTCTCAAAATTTACTGAATGGATTTTTGTACAGTTTTTACTAAAAGATAGGATAATTCTTGAGTAAAGTTTAAGTTAATCGAATGGCTACATTACGTTACATTTGTAATTCTCGTTATATAAGACTCATAAACCAATCAAGTACAAAGTAATAATAATAATATTTTTTTGCTATAATCCGCTATTAAGTAAATAGAAAATATATATGTATTTTGCTAAACAATTTAATGTAGAGAGGACTATACGTTTCAGACAAATCTTTGATTTAAAAATCATCTAATATTATTAGTCTGATATTGTTAGATGATGCTTCGGTTGCGGGGCGAAACAGTTGTTGATATTGTGGTGGTGATAGTGGAGGTTTGTGCATGTTTTTGCAAATCCTGCATGCATTAGCTATGAAAACGGAAAATCCACTCTACATTGAGCATTATATATTTTCTATTTACTTTATCGCGGATTCATCATCATTCTCCTGCCCTTATCCCACTCTTAGTGGGGTCGGCACCAAATGTTTTAAACATGCTGTAACATGATTTGGCTAAGTGTTTTACGACCGTTCGCCTACCTGACGTCAACTTACCTTAGTCGCCTTTTACGACACCTCGGTAAGAAATGAGGGTTATTTACTTTATCGCGGATTATAGCAAAATAATTTTGTTGATCCTTTTGTATTATGAATATCCGCAAAGCAACGCCTATATCTATAAATTATTCAGTCAGGTGCAATTTAATTGCGCTTCAATCAATGTCAATGACAACAATAGAAGTTACTCATCGATCTTTTTCGATGTTTGTATTCAAATTGTCAAACGTGACACCGTGTAAAAGTATTTATCAAACAGATAAGATACTCTCACGTATTTACCCATCTTATCAAAGTGAGTAGTACTTGACAGTACAGGAATATCTCCAAATGGTTATCTTAGATCGAAACAGTCGATATTTTGTCGAGTTGAGTTTAAATACGATATCAGAACCATGAAATTCGAATTTACCCCTAATGAAGGAATGACGTCTTATTTATTAGAGACTTTTTCTTCGACTCTGCGTGTATTTAAGTATTTATTTAAAAATATAATTAGTATATTTACCAGCTTTGATAGCCCAACTTATGCAAAACTTATGTTAGATACATAAGTTTGATATTTGCAATTTATCACACACTTTATGGTAAAGGAAAAAATCGTGAGGAAACCTGCATATCTCTAAAGAAATCTGGGAATATATGTAACTTTGAAGAGAAGGATTGGATGGATGTAGACTGGTATCTGCATCCATCCAACCCTTCTCTTCAAAAACGCAGATAAAAAGTCTATTCCCCTTAAGTGGGATAATAACAGTCCCTTACTTTTATTAACACAAGTATTAAATTACTTACTTTGGGGACGGACGACCGTGTGCATAATTGTCCCGTATATTTTTTAGTTTAGACTGGCCCGTTAGCGCAGCGGCTAGTTACACTGCCGTTGGTCGCTGGTTCGATTCCCACCGAGGCCCAACAATTTCTATACACAATATGTTGGCTCTCCGAGCCTGGGTTATATTTGTATTTAAGAATGTATTTAAAATTATATATGTAGTATATTTACCAGTTGTCCGTCACCCATAACACAAGTATTAAGTTAGTTACTTTGGGGATGAACGACCGTGTATGTAAGTGTCATATATTTATTTATTTCACTTAATTATAGACACTAAGCTAAGGCTCCTCGTAAGTTCTTGATAAATATAGGTGGTCCTGGTTCCAGATAAATATTGTTTATAACAGGTCTATGGTATTAATTTGTTTATGAAGCATACTCCGTAGCTCGACATTAAACACATCGCGATAAATTCCGAGAAAGTATTCCACCTACGTGATAAAGGTAAGCGTGTGGCCACACATCACGTTTATATAACAACTGGTTTTATATTGAACCTTATCTTTATTAAATTCTAATGAACCCAGGTTTCGGACGCTTCGCCCACATTGTTGCACTTGTGATAAGCTGAACAGAAAGTAGAATCCGGCCTTGCGGTTTCACCTTTGCTCCAGTTAGATAGTCAGAGAAATGCAATAATACGTTTTATTAAAATATGTAATCTTTTTACCTTACATATTAGTATGATATCTTAATATGTAATTAATACATTAATTAAACATAACATACATTTTTTCGTATATAATTAAAAAAAACAAATTTTCTATAAAAAAAAATCTATAATGTTTTCTAAACCCTATCCGCCGAGTTTCTGACTCCTTTTTGGTAGGAGCGAATGATTGTTAGCTTCTTTAAAAACACTCGACTATTCAAAAGTAGTGAACTTAGTCTTCTCGTACAAAGAACATTTGGAATTTGAATTTAAGTTCAGGCCCAAAATTTACCTATAAATATTTTTATGTTACAAGTCGTTTCGACATTGTTATTAGTAAATTAGTAATTACGCAGATATCTAGATAAATTCTGAGATAACACAAAAGAGAGCGTTGCATGTTTTATCTAAAAGCAATAGATTTCGTTGCATATATAAATATTATATATATAAAATATGGATAAAAATAGTATATAAAATAAAACAGGAATAAATACATTTGATAGCAAGCCCTTGAAAGACCTATGCAAGCAAGCTATCCATAAGTTAAGGGTAGTAAAATTTAATTTACTTTCAACTCTCGACACTATCCTTCCCAAACAAACAATTTATAGTCTCACATCGGTAGACAATTTCTTAAAAGATAACGATTTGTTCTGCAATAAAGTTATAATACGCTGTTCATTAAACCTGGTACCGAATTTAGATTTAATGTTTAATCAATTACTCTAAATAACGATTCATCTATTGATATAACAGAGACAAACCAAATTGTATTTTGTTTCACAGCAAAAAAACATTATGTAACGTTACAATTATATTTAGTACTGACCATTACTGTTTAGAGTTCCGCTGCGGTATTTAAGACGATGTGTGAATAAACAATTACTATCATAGTATTATAAACTGTGATAGACCAGTGGTGAGACCGAGCGACTCTCTAGAGATGAACATGTGTTCAAACCCGGGCAGGCACCAATGAATTTTTCTATTTAAACTTATGTGTCTAATTGATATTTGCAATTTATCACACGCTTTTCGGTGAAGGAAAACATCGTGAGGAAACCTGCATATCTCTAGAGAATTCTAGGGATATGTGTAACCTACCAATCCGCATTGGAGCAGCGTGGTAGGTCTTAGCTCCAATCCTTCTCTCCTAAAAACGGAGAGAGGAGGCCAATTCCCAAGAGTGGGATATAAACAGGCCGTTTTTGTTATTATAAACTAACCTCGTCGGCCATACGGTAGTAGAAACTATTATGCCCTAGGTGAATTATCTAATTAATTTTCTATAACTCTTAAGATATTTATTTAAATTTCACAGGTTAAGCATTGAATTAAACCGTTTTTGTGAATAGGTATACTAATGTATGGATACATTGATATGTATATAGGTACACTAATGCATGGATATTACAAAAATTATTGACCGAATGTATTCTCTACCAATATAGTGAATATATGGTCTACAAATTATCATGAAACATAATTTCTGAATATATTTTTTATAAGTATACACTTATCTTAACTTAACGTAACTTTGCTTGAAAGTTACATATACGTGTATACCGTCACGAACTTTTCCGTAGAACTAAAAAAAATGTAAAAAATAAATAATCCCACCATTTATTGTTTTTTTTATATTTCAAAGGGCTTCGGCAATATTTTCAATGAACGCGTCAATGCTGCGTCAACGATTTCGTTGTTTTGAAAAATGATTGTCGTATCTCAATCAATGTAGGCATGACAATCACTGCCTCAGTTATAATTGAGCCCTGACATTATAACGGAGTTTGACTGGCCCGTTGGCCCTGTGGGTAGTGGGCCTTCAGCTCCACGGGTCGCGTTTTCGATTCCCGCCGAGGAAACGAGCAACATTTTCTATAAAAAAATTGTTGGTTCTTCGAGCCTGGGTGTGTATTTGTATTTAAGTATGTATTTAAACTTATATATGTAGTATATCTACCAGTTGTCCGTCACCCATAACACAAGTATTAAGTTACTTACTTTGGGGATGGACGATCGTGTGTATAAATGTCCCATATATGAATGAAAATATTTAAAAGAAAAGTTATAACCATCATTTTAAATCTAATTTTATGCGTTTCAACTGTACTCATTAACAAGCTTATAGTTTTTAGCACTATTAGTGCTAAAATTTTATTGATCTACGGAACCACACTTTTTTTATATAGCGTTTCTATTATCTCGACGGCGTCGTTTCGTTGTGGTCATCGCTCAAATAAATGAAAGTGTCATGGCTAAAGCAAGAAAAGCGACCGGATATTATACACCATCACTATATTGTACGCTCATTTGATGTTACTTTTATTTCAGTAGTGCGTAATGGCCTCGAAAATTTTTTTTTTTTTAATAAATATATGGGACATTTACACACACGGTCGTCCGTCCCCAAAGTAAGTAACTTAATACTACCCACAGCGCCAACGGGCCAGTCGAAAATTATTAGAATAGATTCAATATAAACATTATTGGCTGTCACATGGACGCATTTAACTAAAAAGAACTATTGATAGATATATATAGTAAAGTAAAGATGCGGCCTGTTACAATCACACTGCTGGGAATAAGCCTCCTCTCTCCGTTTCGGGAGAGAAATGTTGGAGCTAAGCCACGCTGCTCCAATGCGGATTGGTAGGTTACACAGAGATATGCAGGTTTACCCTCACGATGTTTTCCTTCGCCGAAAAGCGTGTGATTAATTGCAATTAACAATTAGACACATGAGTTTCAATAGAAAAACTCATTGGTGACTGCCCAGGTTTGAACTCGTGTTCCCCTCGGAAGAGTCGCTCGGTCTCACCGCTGGGCTATCACAGCTATATAGAATCACTTTGAGATGATTGTATTATTTACACATCCCAAGTTGCTTTGCTCTATGCTTCAGAGACTACGTTAATGGTAAAAAAAAAACAAATTGAATATTTACAAAAAGCTACAGGTTAAAGCATTTTACGATAATACTCTTTAGACTAATGCAATAATACTAAAGTAAACCCAAGTCGATACATTATTGATACTTTGAGTGAAAGACGAAACCCAACGCCGTCTTGTCCCGACAGCTGTCAGTTACCATGGTTATAAGCCTTTGTAGAAGCTTTTAAAGGGGAGCCAAAGTGTCTAACAGCGAGTGAATCAATATTGCAATTGTCATCTGAAAAGAGTAAATATAAATAAATAATAAATATATGGGACACTTACACACTTATTATGAGTGACAGACAAGTGGTTAATATATACATATATAATTTTAAATACATACTTAAATACTAATGCACACCCAGGCTTGAAGAAGCAACAAATTGTTTATAGAAAATGTTGGCTGGCGGGAATCGAATCCGCTGAAGGGTCACTACCCACTGGGCCAACGGGCCAATCAGCGAGTAAATTAATACGAAAAATGTATTTATTGTTAAAAACCAAGTGACAAAACGTTAAAAGTTAAAAACAACTAAATAAATCGTTTTTTACAAGTTAACTAGGAACACAAACAAAAAAATTCAAAGTATTTTTATAAGGTGACTCAAACAATAATTACACTACAAATAATTTCGTCAATAGAACCGAAACGTAACTGTTATGGAATAGAATGTCGGATAACTATAACTATCTCAAAATTAAAACAACTATATCGCGTAATCCCCAGAGAAGAAGATAGTTTTAATATTAATTTTGTATAATATCAATGTTTCATATCAAATGTTGACATAAACATAACGAAATTATTTGAAACTATTTTAACAATTCAATTCAAATTCAAATTCAAAATATTCTTTATTCAAGTAAACTTGTAAACAAGTGCTTTTGAATCGTCAACTTTACTGCTGGTTCGGAAAGCCGTCCTACCGAGAAGAGCCAGCAAGAAAGTCGGTGGAGCTCTTTTAAAAAAGAAGATTCTTAATACTAATTACATTTTGTCATAGTTATCCTGCACAAGGTCAAAGAGCGGCTTTATCCACGCATTCTTATCATCAATGTAAGCCTCCACGGTATAATAGGCTTTCTGTATCAGCCTCTTTTTTAAAAGTATTTTTAAATTGCTGTAATGGCAAAGTTAAAATTGATTGTGGAATTTTGTTATAGAATCTTATACCCAAACCCACAAACGACTTACGTACTCTTACAAGGCGCAAAGCAGGAGCCGCAAGCTTATGTCGGTTCCTACTTTGTCTATTATATACATCGCCAATCTTTTTATAATTATGTATATTTTTATGCACAAAAATCAAATTGCTAAAAATATACTGTGAAGCTAACGTAAGAATACCTGTTTCCTTAAACTTCTCTCGCAATTCAATTATCGATACAAACACTACATCATAATAATATACAATTTAATAACACGGTGGATAAGTTCATTCCACTACGCTCTCCATACCCATTTATTTAATCTATCAACGATTCAAGGTCCATCGTATATTTACACAGTACATTGCGTTATTTGTTTGTAATAATCAAGTGGTATATTAAATTGGAATCATAATGGAACGTTTTCAATTCGGTATTGCCAGCGAAAGCTATTTATTTGATATGATTAGTAATAGTGGAGTTGGCTGAGGCAAACCCGAGCGGAACTAATGGCGATATTTCGATACAATGCGTCGTTATTGCTTTCCGAGCGACGTAATCCAGCCATTTGACTGGGCGCTAGATTTAATTAGATTTGCATTTCAGATAAATTCGACTAAGTAGCGGTTGCTTGATCATCCGGATCGAATTATGTATCTACAAATCTTTTTTATTCCTCAGGCTTAGAATTTCTAAAGTGCTTTCTATAATGGCTCTTTATGCCCGATCTTTGGTAGAGCTAACGCTAAGGCGTGATCGTTAATTATTTACTAACACTGTGATAGTTTATGTATAAAAAACGGATGACCATTCATTTCATATTCTCCACACTTGTGATAAGGGACTCCGACTCAATACGTTAGAACACCTTGAGATAATAAAAAATAACAATGGTCACTTAATTAACGAGCAAGTAAATGTATCTAATTCCGTTTTGCTACATGTGTTCGGAGGGGAGGGTATTGGTGGGGGTTAACTATTTAAGACTGCTTGTATGGGTAGCGCGGCGCAGTACGATTTTTGTCGTGGAGCCTATCCTCCTGATGATGCTTCGGTTTCGGGGCGAAACGATCGTCGAGATTGTGGTGGTGGGTGTGTGTGCTGCTTTTGTGTGCGTTGTTGCTGGTGAATTGCGCCTTGGGGTGCATGTGGTGACTGGTCCTGCATGTATAAGGTGCGTAGATTTTGCCTGCTTCATACACATTGGCTTTGCATGCATTCATTTAACCCGTGCGGATTATAGCAAAGTAGTTAGTTCTGTTGTATTGTTTGCTAATTTTTATTTTCGCAGTAAGAGCTAGTGTGTAATCGCTGTTTATCCTACATTAAACAAGTAACGCTGTTGGTTTTTTACTCTTTCTAGCCTAAACTGCTGAAACAATGTCTGCATTTTATCGCTATAATACTACTGAGTAAAGTAAGGTAGCGGCCTGTTACTATCCCACAGTTGGGCAATGGCTTACTATCTTTTTTTTTGGAGAGAAACGTTGGAGCTTCGACCCACCATGCTGCTCCAATGCGGATTGGTAGGTTACACATATCCCCTTTTTTTCGCACTGACTGTATGCTGTTAGCCCTAATGGCTATTACAGCGTCACCGGGCGGGACGGGCGAGCGCAGAAGCATAGCCGACGTTGCGAAATGCAGAGTGTAGACACATATCCCCATTCCTCAGAGATATGCAGGTTTCCCCACGATATTTTTCTTCGCAGAAAAGCGCGTGATAAATTGCAATTATCAATTAGACACATAAGTTTTTTAAAAGTAAAACCCATTGGTGCCTGGCCATGGTTTGAACCAGTCACTTTCTCGGTGTCACAGGTGGGATATCACGGCTTATAGCTATAATCGTTAACAAATTTGAAGAAAACAGGGTGGTCTATACCACACGGTGGGTCAACTTACCTTAATAGCCGTTTACAGCACCTCGGTAAGAAATGAGGGTGGTCTATTCTACTCCCGCCGGATAACACATGGCCGGTCGACTTTCTTTAGTCGCATTTCACAACACCTCGGTAAGAAATGAGGGTTAAATTTGCATAGCATTTACAGCATTCATGCATGCTGTAAATGCTATGCAAATTGAAATATATCATGTTAAAAAGATAGTTTTACTCTCGGTTAGCACCGTGTAACTACGTGTGGTTAAAAAATATAAACTTCCGGTTAAACTAAATGTCCATTTGATTAAAATTAGTTAAGTCACTGCGACGTAACCGGTGGAGGAGAAAACAAATCTGTTTCACTTTCATTTCTCACTTGACGCGTTTTCAATATCAAGGTCGGTGATGAAGGCGTAGATATTGAAAATAAATTACCTTTTTATCTATGAACAGGTTCACGTCTTAATTCCATGCTACCCAATGGAAATTGATATTTCAATAGAACCCAAAATAATAATTTAATCAAACTAGAATATAAGAATAAGAATATGGTGTGCCATTTACAAATTGCACACATAACATGAGACTTGTCCAAATCTAATATGACTTGTTTTATGTTGTTAACTTTATAAGTTTCCTCAAGGAGTTCCTTTGACGAAAACGCTTGATAAATTGTAACTATCATTCTAACTAGTCCACAAAAGCTGTCCATCTGTATGTGATCGATTTTCTCAAAATCTACTAAATTTTTGAAGGTTTACTAGACGGTAATAGAGCTGTGATACCCCAGCGGTGAGACCGTGCGACTCTTTCGAGGGGAACACGAATCCAAACCCGGGCAGGCACCAATGAGTTTTTCTATTAAAATTCATGTGTCTAATTGATAATTGCAATTTATCACACGCTTTTCGGTGAAGGAAAACATCGTGAGGAAACCTGCATATCTCTAGAGAATTCTGTTGATATGTGTAACCTACCATTGGAGCAGCGTGGTAGGTCTTAGCTCCAACCCTTCTCTTCAGAATTGTAACAGAATTCTCTTCAGGGATTGTAACAGGTCACTACTTTACAACTAGACGGTAATACAAGTCTTCCGGTTAATAGTGCATTGCAGTTTTTAGTTGTAAAAAAAATCGCCTGATGTGAGTTTGAGTCACGTGCGTTGCGTGAACCAAAAGAGATACACTTAGGTAAACTTCTGTAGACTTGTAGATCTACAGCATGTCTCTATCTCTTATGATTAACTCACATTTACTATTTTTATGTTTTTTTTTTCCAAAGTGCAATTTTTTTTTATCCGTTTTAACACCTTGGTTGATCGCCTCTTCGGGTGACAAGAGAGCTGGCTCCTTTTCCGCACAAAGAATCAGCTTAGCGATTCAACGCGGAAACGCTGCCAGCATTCTTGGGACCATTCCCCGTGGGCATGATTTGTACAGTAGTAGCGTGTAAGTAATTTAAGATAGATATAACTTGTACATATTTTGTTTATAATGTTTATAAAATATTTTTATGTTCGAAATTTCAAATAAATATACTGATTTCCACGCGGGCCAAAGTTTATAATATAATCGATTTTTCTAATAAATTGTAATTTATATTAAAAATTCTACCATGCCAGTCTACCAGCATGTGACGATTTAAAGTACCCACAAAATGCTGAGTAGAAACCCCAAACCACTTGCAGATTGCGCGCTTTCGTCTTAAACTGTATCTTCACTAGCCATCAGGTTAGATAACGATCCAGCGCAAACGTATAACCAATTAAAAAAAAACAACTGAAAATCGGAGAAAGGGCAAGCAAGCGGTAGTTACGTCTCCATACTATCGTACTAAGCCTAAAGTGATATCTTATTTATTTTAGTTACTTCTTTATTGTAAATACATAAGGTTAGAAAAAAAATTGCACATAAGCGGACTTCCCTAAAAGGAATATATTCCAGTCAACCCGAAAGAAAAAATAACGAAAGACTATATACTTAGATTAATTTACACCCGAGATAAGACAAAAGACAAAAAAATGATGCATTAGATATAAGTAACTTAACTATTTAATTAACTAATTCTGCCTTCTATAAGTATACGCTGGCCCGACTGAATGGTATGGTGAATGGTATATGACTGGCCCGTTGGCGCAGTGGGTAGTGACCCCGCCTTCAGCTCCGCGGGTCGCGGGTTTGATTCCCGCCGAGGGCCAACATTTTCTATAAACAACTTGTTGGTTCTTCGAGCCTGAAAGAGTATTTGTATTTGAGTATGTATTTATGTAGAGCTGTGATAGTCCATAATTAATAAATGCAATTTATCACACGCTTTTCGGTGAACGAAAACATCGTGGGGAAACCTACATATCTCTAGAGAATTCTAGGGATATGTGTAACCTACCAATCCGCATTGGAGCAGCGTGGTAGGTCTTAGCTCCAATCCTTCTCTCCTGAAACGGAGAGAGGAGGCCTTAGCCCAGCGGTGGGCATAGTAATAGGCTGTTACTTACTTTTTTTAAATTATATATGTATTACCAGTTGTCTGTTACCCATAACACAAGTATTAAATTACTTAATTTGGGGATGGACGACCGCGTGTGTAAGTGTCCCATATAATTATTTATTTACGCCTCAACCAATAACTAAGTAATCTTTTGAAATTTTGGTGCAAGCTGTGCAATATAATAATAATCAAGAATACTATATTTGACGTTTTATAAAAATTATCACCTTTTAACTACATGATTTATGATTAAAGCTGCCTTATCCGATCTAGTGTGATTCTTGAATGACGTTATCATGCTATATCTTTGTATAGCTAATCGTGCTTATCAAAATCTCATAGCGTGCCTACGTTGTTTACATCACGTATCTACATTTTGCACAATTCAATCATTGCATTCAATTTTGGAAATGTTTTGTCCACATTAAATAATAAACAAAGCAATAATATGGGCCTAATTACTATGCTTTGATGTAACGTCATACTTATTTAATTTAGTAGGCAGCATAGATATGCATAAATTATATGCTATTTTAAATTTAAGCTATCGTGAGTGGTATCCTCTTGCCCTTATTCCACTCTAAGTGGGGTCGACACACCAAACATGTTGTCACACGATTTGGCTGCGTATTTTACGACCGGCCGCCTGCCTGACGTCAACTTACCTTAGTCGTATTTTACAACCCCTCGGTAAGAAATAGGGTGGTATATTCTACGCAGCCGGATACCACACGGTGGGTCGACTTACCTTAGTCGCCTTTTACGACACCTCGGTAAGAAAGAGTCTACTCTACTCAGCCGGATACTATACGGCGGGTAGAATTATCTCAGTCGGCTTTTACGACTGCTCGGTAAGAAAAGAGGGAGGACCTGTTCTACTCAGCAAGATACCATACGGCATAGTGGTATTCATGGTTAATGTATAGAAAACGGCTTACTGTCTTATTTTATCGAATGAGCCCCACTAGTTAATACAATCGGTACATACAATCTACAATTGCCCAGAGATAAATCTACTATATAAATCAAGTTTTGCCCAAAAAGATGTGAAAAATTTATAAATTCTCGAGCAAAAGGAACTTCTTGCTCATAGGACGGGGCAAACCTGCATGTTTAACTGCCTTGAAAGTCACACGCAACTTAGCACAACGTATGCACACCAAATTGGAGCCCTAGCGACCTTATTCCCAAGTAAGTCAGGAAAGTGTTAATTAAATTACCGCCCGAACCAGAACATAATTGCAACTGGCTCCAATTCAACAATGGTGCTGCACAATTAACGGCACTACGGCACACAATTAAAATGAAATTAAGGCCGTCAGTGCATTTCACCCTGAGCCCAATTGCAACTTCTTGGCCAAGAATTTATCTGTTCACACCCTTAAGGTCGGGCATTGATTACCAATTTCGTCGATTAGGTTAAGCTACGGTCCTAATTGGAATATAATCCAAATGGCACGAGGTTATGCAATGGAAATTGTCACTTGAGATCCGCAATGTAAACGGAAATTTTCTTAAAAAAAACAGTAGTAGTAATATTAATGCTATAATTCGTATTTCATCTTTGCAATTATTAAAAGAAAATTAGTAATCGCACTGATTAAATCTATTTATTATATGATTTCCGAATATATTCGAAACAGTTTTGCCATAAAAATTAATACTGTATCATTGCAAATAGTTTTCCCAATCCCACATTGAACTCGATTGTACTTCACTATCGGCAATGATCGTTGATCGTTTGATCTATAATCGTCACGATCATCGTGCAAGTGTCCACACGATTGTTAGTATAACCATACGATACATATGATCATATGTATCCCAGCAATTCCTTTTGATGCGGGTTCGAAAAACCGACCAAATCCGGATTTTAATCTAACCTCGGCGATTATAGACAATGATTGGCGAGTATAGTCGAGTATGCTCTTTATACGATCGGGCTCGTGCTTAACCATTTGTATTTGACGATTATGAAGAGGAGCCATTAGAATTTTCTTAAAAATAAGAATGGGTATGGAACGGTATCCCTATGTTTTTAAAAGATAGAAAGTATACCATTGTATACTTTTATCTATCTTTAAAAGCTCTTTAAAAGAGAAATAATACCACCATACATTTTATTTTATGTGACGGGGATTAAGCAAAATTATCGATTAAAGCTCAAAGGCAAACTTCAAATTGTCAACATTAAAATTATCGTCATATTTCAACCAATTTACTTGGAAACCTAACAAATAATACACGTGAACATTCCTTATAGTTCTCTCTGTACAATGGAGAAAATTAAATGAACATCCGTTCAGTAATTTTTGAGTAAAGCTACGCTTGACTTAAAAGCCTTGCTGCGAAAACCGCGAAATAGAGTTTTTTTTATATCAATTGACTCATTAAGTTAACAGAATAAGTATAAAGAATGCAATAACAGGTCTAGTATAATTTTTCCGATATCCGACTCGGAATAAAAAGAATTCGTAGTGGTTATTTTAAACTTCAAGGTTATTAGAAACCAATTAGAATACGTCACATGCAGATAATGCAGTATTGGGACGGTTAAAAGACGTTCACCTCGTTAGTATTGCTGAGGATGACTAATACCGCCTCGCTGTGACCGTGAATTTGCCGATTGTTATTTCCGACTTTTAACTAACAGTCCATTTTTACTAATATTATAAATGCGAAATTTTTCCGTACGTCAGTTACGCTTTTACGTCTAATCCGTTGGAACAATATAAATGAAATAGAAACTTATGTACCGGGCTGACGTCTTATATAATATATGTATACATAGAAACTACGGAATGGAACGGAAGACACGCAGCTTTTGTTTTAGTTTTTTATAATCTATAAATATAAAACGAAATTCCAAAAATCTTTCCGTTCATAATTTCATTAGTCGTAAGATAAAACGAAGAAGAAGATATATAACTTAATTGGGTAGTAAAAATACATTCGCATAACTAACTCTAATACGCATTTGAACAGATCAAATTAATATAAACGTCGTCGAAAATTGGCGGACGAAGGTTTTGTAATATTATAATAACAGGGTAACAAAGTTAACACTTTCACCAATTAAATAGAAATTCAGAAAACGTTCGACACCGCCTCGCCGCCATCAATCACAGCTATCGCTTAATAAAGACCTAGAAATGATTCAACGTGCATCAAACACTTCTATAACATTTTGACAGAAATGATAGATGTTCCGTTTGAACTGTGAGACATATAAATAAATCCTAGACGTATTTGTCTGAATAATGACTATAGAATTATTAATACTAGAGTAGGGGAGACATAAACAGGCCCGTAAGTAAGCCACGTAAGCTGATGAGAGGGAAGAAAAAACTCGTATACTTATCCCAATCCCATATTGAACGCGATTGCACTTCACTATCGACGGTGATCGTTGATTGTATGAACGTCTGTAATCGTCACGATCATCGTGCAAGGGTTCACACGATCACGGTTTTACGACAAGTATTTGTCGAATCATACGAAAAATAGACTATAATATATAGAAATAGATAAAGTCTCATTTGCTTTCCCTTTATTTTAATAGGGCACATTTTAGCCTGACTTCCCTACTGTGCTATATAACTTAATGAATTTATCACACGATATTTTTACTTAAAATGCAGCATAATATAAAATAACATAAAGTGAAGGTTTCTTTAAATTTATTTATCCTAGTTAATACAATACAGCAATGACTAAACGTAACTAGTAATAAAAATTATGTTTTGAAAAGAGCAACCACCTAGTTTCTCGCGTGCCCTTTTAGTAGGAACAGCTTTCCGAACCAGCAATAGAGTTGACGATTCAAAAGCACTTGTTTACAAGTATACTAGAATAAAGAATATTTTGAATTTTAAAAAAGTAGACCTTTTGCTTTATTTTTGACTGTTGATGTTGTTTTATTTATAGTACTTATAGTATCGTGACACCGATAAATATTTTCCTATGTCGCGTTATTTACTAATATTTATTTAATTTATTTTTGATTAGGTTTATAGTTTATTTTGTTTGTTATGTTAAAGTTGCAACGTTACATTTATGATACTGGCGTATGTATCACCTAAAAGTAAGGGATGAAATTTACAAAATATTCTCTGATGTCTTTAATGAATAATTGTAATTTTTCTTTATCACGAGAGTAAAGAAAATATTTTAATTGATTAAATACTAGTGGTCCGGCCACGCGTTGCTGTGGCTCAGTCTGGTTTCGGTCTCACCTCGAAATAAAACCGTAATTTACAGTTTAAAAATACTCCAATCGCCACCAAACTTTACAGGATTATCCGCTGGGTCAATCTAAAGATTATCTAAAAATAACCTTAAAATCTGTTCAGGAGTCTATGAGGGATAAATAGACAAACATATTATTTATATATATAGACACTTAGACAATGTTTGTCAAATATATGTACGCTAATAACCCATTTTGTTTGCGAGAAATCCTCCGAAATAAAAAGATATGACCCGAATTGTTCAAGTGTTAATCAAGGCCACATATGTCCAAATGTTTACGAGGTATCGCGAATTCTCATGGCCGATGGCACCATGAAATTCGTACTACTTCCAACTCACTTTACCGTAACTTGTGTTTTATCAAACCGGTTATATTAGCCTGTTACAGCAATACACAATGTGTCGATCACGTAGATTAATAAACAGAAACTGATACTGATTTGCGAAAAATGCTTATAAGAGAAAGTGTCATTATGCCAAAAACACGCCCGCACAGGTTTAGAATCTACGAGTATATCCGTCTCCACAATAAGATGTTAGTTGTCCTAATATTATCTCAAAATACCGACTCTACTGTGCAAACCCAGTCAACTCAAATATTATAGAACTTAATTTGTTTTTTGGTTAAATCGATTCGACATCGTTAGCATAGCAGTTTATACAACAGCAGTTTAAACACTGTTAAAGGGAGGCTTATACAAAAAGCCTACTTACTGTACTAATGCCGAGTTTCTTGCTGGTTCTTCTGGATAGGAACAGCTTTCCGAACCAGCAGTAGATGTTAACGATTCAAAAGCACTTGTTTACAAGTTTACTTGAATAAAGAATATTTTGAATTTGAATTTGAATGAGGATTATATAGATGATAAAAATTGCGTGGATATAGCTACTCCTCTATCCTGTACAAGACAGTAACCAAATGTAACTAGTTATAAGAATTCTATCTGAAAAAGGCAACCGCCGAGTTTCTTGCTAGCTCTTGTTATCACAGCTTTCCGAACCAGCAGTAGGGTTGACGATTCAAAAGCACTTGTTTACAAGTTTACTTGAATAAATAATATTTTGAATTCGAAAAATTTGAATTTGAATACAATATAAGTATTTTATTATTATACCAACACATTTTTTTTGCCATACATAAATTTTAAAAATTATATATAAAACGTCATGACGTAGTTTTGTATATGTATATGCAACTAAAAATATGTCTATAAAGTAAACTAAACGTTAAAAGATCTATCGTGAATATAGCGTCCTTCTATACATACAAGTATCCTATGAACCCTGCACCGGAAAACGCAGTGCCTGTAGATCAATAGTAAAAATTCATAATATTAATGTACGAAACTTGAAATGACTTTGTATGCAATAACTGTTGAACTAAGAACGTCTGTTTTCAAGTAAAACCTAGTATGTGACGTCAAGGTTTTATCATTTGTAAGTAAAAATGTCAAGTCTTTATAGAAAACTCATTGGCGTTTGCCTGGGCGTTTATCACGTGATACCATGGAGTCACCCGGACTCAACATTGATATCTTACATTGCCATAGGCTAACTATATACTACCATATTAAAATTGCACATACATAGGTATATATATATATATATATATATATATATATATATATATATAGGCATAGGTAAACATAGGTATTCTTACATTTGCTTCACAGTATATTTTAAACAATGTAATTTATGTACATAAAAATATAAAGAATTATAAAACGATAGGTGATGTATATAATAGACAAAGTAGGAACCGACATAAGCTTGCGACTCCTGCTTTGCGCCTAGTAAAAGTACGTAAATCGTTTGTGGGTTTGGGTATAAGATTCTATAATAAAATTCCGAAATCAATTTTGGCCATGCCATTACAGCAGTTTAAAAACACGGTTAAAAAGAGGCTAATACGGAAAGCCTACTATACTGTTGAAGATTACTTAGATGATAAGGATGTGTGGATATAGGTGCACTTCTACCCTGTACAAGACAGTAATAAATAAATGTAACTAGTTTTAAGATTTATATTTTAAAAAAAGCAACCGCCGAGTTTCTTGCTGGTTCTTCTCGGTAGGAACAGCTTTCCGAACCAGCGGTAAAGTTGACGATACAAAAGCACTTGTTTATAAGTTTACTTGAATAAAGAATATTTTGAATTTGAATTTGAATTTACAATATGTTAGGATATGATTGACCGTATTAAACCTCGTGATTTGCGCACATATGCCAAGGCGTGACGAGGCAAATTGTCATAAGTCATAACTTGACGCGTTTCTCAATGAGTCGAGTGCACCTAATAGGCACAAGGCCGACGATATTTGATCTGATCGAATTCATAATATTATGCTAAGCTTTAGATTTGCCGATTGCATCACAGCCGCGATTGTAAATACAGTTTGAATTGCGTCCTTGAATGTTTTTTGGGTTTATTTATAAACGGTTATAGTGATATTGTCAAGTGTTGAGCTAATACACTTGGGACTAGCGATATTTGTATTACAAATACAGATGTTACGGAAGGCATTGAGGTTAGAGTCAATAAAGAAACTGTTAAGAGCGACAAATCAAATCAAAATAATCTTTATTCAAATAAACCATTTTAGGCACTTTTGAATCGTCAAGCATCAATATGATTAATGAAGCTACAACTGTTTCGGAATGTTGCTCTTACCGAGAAGAACCAGCAAGAAACTCGGCGGTCAATCTTTTAAATATTTTCAATTATACATTATTAAACCGCTGTTTAAAGACAGTTTATTTCAATTAGTCAAATATATAAAGGTTATCAAGAATATTTTTAATGCAATTAGTAATTAATGTGTAGACACCGGCTATACTCACATCTTATATTATTGGGTTAGCTCAACTAGTTTCGACCCCATCCGGGGTACTAATTCATGACCTCTTTACATGACGCTATAACTTCGTCTACACTTTAACTATGAATAGTACTCACTATAGTTTAAATTTAGCAATTTAGTAACTTCAAAAATAATTTCTAGAATAAAGCGTTAAATAATTGACTTAAGAGGTCAATAAAACAAAAATATTGATGTTATATTTTTCTATAATCCGCTATGAGAGAAACTCTATCACTCTCCTGTCCTTATCCCATTCTAAGTGGGGCGGGCACATCTTTTTTTTTCGTTAACTTTAGCGATACTCCTTTTATATGCATGAACTTCACAGAACCCAACCATCTCTTTATCAGCCTTCTTTGAGTTACATATCCTTCCACATTCATATGGAATACCCGTTTGGTCACGTGATTTTTAACCCAACGACGAGGGTTAAACATTTGCACCTCTCGTCTTTTCTATAATGGGTGCAACTTTCAGACTCCCCCTTATATACTCATTTCGTATTGTCTCACGACAAATCTACCTTAACATTCTCATCTCATTTGCACGCGCTCTTCCTCCATCCGTCTTTTTCATTGCCTAACATTCTGATCCATACAATATGTAATGTTAAAAGTAGAGTGCACCACCCGTGTGTAATACCGTATGAATTAATACATATAATAACACTACACACACGCACTATCACAATCTTTTGGCCCCGCAACCGAAGCATCATTTAAAGACTTCACGACAAAATCGCAAAGCCAACGATTTGACGATTTTTTAATTAAAAAAAAAGAGTAATCATTCTACAAAGTAAACGTACTGGAAATACATCAAATCGAGCAATTTTTAGCAATTACGCTACAACATCTATCAGATAGTAATATCCGGAATATTGCGTGTCAATATCCGCGATTTAATATAGAATTTTCTTGCTACATCTCGTTTTCTCCAATATGCAAATAAGATCACATGCGTACGGTGTTTACTATAAAAAAGTCAATTTGCTTCCGTAAACCGTAATCGTTTCCGGTCCGATCGTAATTATTATCCTCTAAAGTATTTAATGTATGTAAGACTTCCAATAATCCTTTAAATTATAATATTAACATGAAATTATAAGAATGGAATTGAAATTAAAGAACATTATCTTGACTTTGTTTTAGCCGTGTGGTATCCGGCTGAGTAGAATAGACCACCCTCAATTCTTACCGAGGCGTCGTAAAAAGCGAATAAGGAAATTTGACGTCAGGCAGGCGGCCGGTAGTAAAAAAACTAGCCAAATTATTAAACATGTTTAAAACATGTTATGCCGACCCTAGTTACTTACTTTTTGCTTAGATTTTTGTACGGTTTTTATATAAAAAAATGGTAAATTCATGAGGAAAGTTCAGCTAAATAACAAATTAAGGTTTTTTGTATATTAATCAAAATATAACCCAGGAAAAACTTTGGGACTTATACACTCAGGCGAAGCTAAAGTTAGGAAATAACTTGCGTGAATGGCATTAGGTTGTTTTGTCACTCAAATACATAAGAATACAGAGGAAAAAAAGCAGCGAGCTAAGCAAAAATTGCAGCAAGTAAGAATATAGATTTACCTATCTATAAATAAAATTTTACGACATCCGAATTTCCTTCATGTTAGTAACGGTAGTCAGTTTTTGTGAGGCCCATTGTTCTTGTTCGTGACCTTCTCAATTAGATACTGTTAAGTGCATTTGCAATGTTTCAAACCTTCCGATCTTTGTTGATGCTTATGAAACAGTTTGACCTGATTTTTGCAACATTATACTTTTTCCTAAACACATACATAATAAATTAAATCAAATCAATATATGTAAGCTCTTTCAAGCAATAATTTATAGAATTAGGCGTTACTTTGCGGAGATACATAATACAAAAGTAATAGTAAAATTATTTTGCTATAATCCTATATAAATAGAAAATATATATAGTGCTAAATGTATAATGGACTATCCGTTTTTTCATACTCCTTACATGCAGGATTCGTAAAAACACATGCACAAACCTCCACCACTGCCACCACAATACACAAGCACTACACACGTCCACTATCACAAACTCAACAATTGTTTCGCCCCGCGACCGAAGCGTCATTAGGAGATAGACTCCACGACAAAATCGCAAAGCTTTGCGATTACTGTATCGCGGATTATAGCAAAGTAATTTTATTATTACTTTTATCTCTTTCAAGCGCTTTTGAATCGTCAAGGATCAATATGATTAACGCAGCTACAACTGATTCAGAATGTTGCTCTTATCGAGAAGAACCAGCAAGAAACTGGGTTCCCAATCCTTAACACATTTACAATGTTACATTTTAATAACCGCAGTCTTGAAGCTGAAAAGACTTTAAAATCCTAGCATTTTTTTATCATCCAAATAATCTTCAATCTTGTAATATGCTTTACTTATAAGCATATTTCTTACACTTTATTTAAACCTTTCTGTAGATCTTTTAGATCTATATCTATCACATGTCTGTACGAGTATATAAAGTATTAGAAGTATTAAATACGCCTTAAAGGCTTAACGGTGAGATAGTGAATCTTATCAAGGGATCAATTCAATTTAATTCAAAATATTCTTTATTCAAGTAAACTTGTTAACAAGTGCTTTTGAATCGTCAAATCTATCGCTGGTTCGGAAAGCTGTTCCTACCGAGAAGAGCCAGCAAGATTTTCGGTGGTTGCTCTTTTCAAATATTCTTATAACTAGTTACATTTGGTTATTACTGTCTTGTACAGGGTGGAGGAGTAGCTATATCCACGCAATTTTTAACATCTATATAATCCTCATTCAAATTCAAATTCAAAATATTCTTTATTCAAGTAAACTTGTAAACAAGTGCTTTTAAATCGTCAACATCTACTGCATGCATATATGCATCTTTTCAAATAAATAAATCGCAGATTCAAACTCGAAAGAACCTCTTAGTTGTCTGCACCGGTTAGTTATGGTTTCTCACCATAGGTCAGGTTCAATTGTCACCGGAAGAATTTTTCTTAATAACGATTCGCTGATTCTTTGAGTTTGGGTGCATTAAGTATTTATTTATATTATATGGGTTTACATTTACCAATCTGTCACACATATTAGTATTAAGTTATCTATTTTAAGGACCGAATACCGTGTGTGTAATTGTCACATTTTTTTATGTCATATGTATGTAATAAATGACAATATAAGCATTAATTACTCTTAAATTTACATATATATTTTTTATGTAAAATGTGTCTGAAAATCTTAGGAAAATATTTTAATATTAATAAGTAATTTTAACTTAAACAAAGTTTTTTTATTTATTGCACATACATGTTGTTAGAAAAATGCCGTGTGGTATCCGGCTGCATAGGATAGACCACCCTCATTTCTTACTGAGGTGTCGTAAAAGGCGACTAAGGTAAGTTGACGTCAGGAAGGCGGCCGGTCGTAAAATACGTAGCCAAATCATATGACAATAGTTTTGTAACATGTTGTGCCGACCCCACTTAGAGTGGGATAAGGGCAGGAGAATGTATGAATGTATTTATTGCACATACATATTGTTAGAAAAGACAAAAAAAATAGCAAATCTACAAAGGCGGATCTATTCCTAGAAGGAATCTCTCCCAGTCAACCTTTGAGTAACATTATAAAAAAGTAAAAGCGGATAATATCAAAATATTATTATTTTAAGCATATACATGTTCTAGGCTTATATATACTTAGTTCAAGCAGGTATTAGTTAATGAGGAAGGTCGAAGCAGTTCATGTTGATTCCAATCACTTTGAAATCTCTATTAATAATATTACGCAACATTAATTACTCATTGGAATTTCATCAATCAAAATAGTAACGATTGCCTTTAGATTTATTGTTTTAGACTCGATCTGTTCTAATCTCTTGATCCATGTCAAGTTCTGCTCTGTAATGGATCTGATAATTTTTTGTGATGTAATTCTATGAACTCGTTGAGGGAGATGCACGAGTGATTTCTATATTTTTAATACTGCACCGTAAACATAAATCAAAGGGAAGCTGCGATAGCCCAGTGGTGAGACCGTGCCACTCTTTTGAGGGGGTCACGGGTTCAAACCCCGGGCAAGCAAGTGATAATTGCAATTCACCCGCTTTTCGGTGAAAGAAAACATGTTGAGGAAACCGCATAACTCTAGAGAATTCTGGGAATATGTGTAACCTACCAATCCGCATTGTAGCAGCGTGGTAGCTCTTATCTCCAATCCTTCTCTCCAAAACCGGAGAGAGGAGGCCTATGCCTAGCAGTGGGATAGTAATAGGCCGTTACTAACTTTTTTACTACGACCAAGACGAAAAGTATATAAATACATAAGAATACTCAGAATCGAAGAATCAACAAATTTTATTTAGAAAATGTTGGCCTACGGCGGGAATCGAACCCGCGACATGCGACATAAAACTAGGTAACCTGCACTAACGGGCCAGACAATTTTAATATATTTTTAATGGAGGTGATTTTATGAAGCAAATCCACGAGAAATCATATGATATAAGGTTATTGGAAAATGATGTTATTTTCCACAAGAAGATTTGCATATTTGGACGCACAGTACTACAATTTGCCGATTCTATGTCGAAATATACACACATATTTGGAATTTTGGAATACCACGTACTCGTAATGGGATATGAAACATTATTTAAGAAACATTTCTTACAATTAAAAGTAATTTTTGAAATAAAATTACATATCAAGTATGTATATCATCCATAGATATTTAGATTCATTACTGTATAAAAATCAAAAAATATATATTATTTAATAAATAGTATGTAATAAAAATACCTTTTAGTACTTATTACTAATTTTTAATATACATATATAGTTTACTAGCATTTCACTTTAAATTCACATTTAACATTATAAGTTTAACAATTTTTCAATTTAACACCCTACGGTTATTTAGCATTTATGTCTAAAACGACCTTATAGATATATGTTTTCAGTAATCGGCGTCATAATTAATAACATTTATAATTTAAGAAGAAATTGCGAATCAATAAAATAAGCAAGTAGTACTGGTAACAAAAACGCCGACAACTCGCAAACTACAGTTATGAAATGAAATCACAAATCCGATATTAAACACTGAGTCTATCGAGGCCAAACGAAAAATGAACAAAAACCGAGGTCCATGAAGAACCAAAGTTCACAAACACTTGGTGAGTGTAAAATATAAGACAAGTATACAAATGTCTGTATTAGCCAGTATAAATATAAAATACAATATATTTTGAAGAAAGAATGTTTACATAAGGGAAGTATTTAATTATAAATGCACAAAATTAAAATTATAATTTGATTATGTATGTTAATTTAGTATTAATACTGTTTAAATATTTTACCAGTTTATTAGTGCATAATTTGAAATCATTATAATAAACATCTGATGTTAATAAAAAATAACACAAACGTTTAATTTTAAAAGTATTTATAACACTTCAGATTGAATGACATGATAAGTAATTTTTTATGTTAATTCTAACTTCATAAATTCTAGATATTTTTATTTATTCTAAAATATTATATTGAACATTTATAAAATTGGAGAATAATATTTACAACTTCACGTTTTACAAGCAATATAACAGAACTAACTACTTTGCTATAATCCGCACGGGTTAAGTGAATGCATGCAAAGCCAATGTGTATGAAGCAGGCAAAATCTACGCACCTTATACATGCAGGACCAGGCACCACATGCACCCCAAGGCGCAATTCACCAGCAACAACGAACACAAAAGCAGCACACACACCCACCACCACAATCTCGACGATCGTTTCGCCCCGAAACCGAAGCATCATTAGGAGGATAGGCTTCACGACAAAAATCGTACTTTTTTAGCGTATTACATACTTTTAATTTGCAGTACGATTTTTGTCGTGAAGCCTATCCTCCTGATGATGCTTCGGTTTCGGGGCGAAACGATCGTCAAGATTGTGGTGGTGGGTGTGTGTGCTGCTTTTGTGTTCGTTGTTGCTGGTGAATTGCGCCTTGGGGTGCATGTGGTGGCTGGTCCTGCATGTATAAGGTGCGTAGATTTTGCCTGCTTCATACACATTGGCTTTGCATGCATTCACTTAACCCGTGCGGATTATAGCAAAGTAGTTAGTTCTGTTATATTGCTTGTAATATGGAATTCCGCAAAGTAACGCCTGCTTCTATAAATCACTTCACGTTTTATTCGAATTTAATTTTTAACATATTATGTGTCACGATCGATATTTTGAGATTTCCAGGAGGGTGACATTTAGAAAACTATTTTAATTCTGAAACAACTCCGACATTTTAGTGTCGCTGAAGTGTGTGCCAAGCGTAGGTACAGTTTCTCTAAGCGAAAAAATAGAAAACCACATTACTTATTCTAGGTGTCGAGAGCGAATTTAGTTTCGTAGTAAAAAATAATAAAGAGGCGTAACTTTTTCTATCGTCAGAAAACGTTCAATACTTGTTTTTTAATTTCTTTTTGCATCTGTTGGAAGTAGATTTGCAATGGACACATAGTACTTTCAATTGAAATACGGCTCTGTTGTGGAAAACCCTTTAACATGCAAATTTGTTTTCAGGCAATGCCTGGTTCTTTTATTTCACACACGCTTAAGAATATTTATTTATAAACTGTGTATTTATAAACTACAAAATTTTAAAATCTTGTATGGGGATATAAATAGTAGATATATCTACACGACGTATTGCTTAATTATGATAATTGTTCTATTATTATAATGATTTTACGTAATATCGTAATTTTAGTTTGTAAGATACATTCCTACAAGACTATTCTACTAAACAAGAGTTAAAAAGGTCTATTTAATTTGACAAAGTCTACTATTTCTTTATTGTTATAATAACAAGATTTCCGATTGAACTTTAATTATCTTTCAATTGTTTTTCACTTCAATCTAATCTAATGTCATTTGTTGAAGTAACTGAGTTAATTGATTTTATTCTTCAGACCGAACGTGTTTAGGTATGAACCGATATGGTCAGTCTAACGAGTTCTGATAATGTCTGACTAAATCAAGTTGATTCAAATTGCCAGACTCGTTTAATTACGAAAGGCAAGAAAGTATTTCGATGTTGAGTAAAAAGTTTTCCGAAACAGGTTTAGTAAGGAGATAAGGTAGAGTCAAGGACTTTATGCAGTTTAAATTTCGATAACAGTGCGAACTATATAATATTACAATTTTATCTTAAGTTTTTATAAATTACTTACGTTTATCACTCGAGACTTAGTAGAATTTATATATTTGGATACTAAATATTTATATTAATGTTTTGACTTTGACATTTTTATTAGGGAGAGTACGAAAATTGTTAATAGTAAAAATAATACTCACTGAAAAGTTTGACAGCACAGTTATCTGTAGCCGACCTTAAGAGGCAGAGACCAGTCCCCTCGAATCGATCAGTTTAACGGCAATGAAAAAATCCAGTCACACTGAACACAGCACTGAAAATCAAGTTATCACAACACGATCCTGCCCGACCTGGGACGAAACCCGTTCTTGGGGTACAAATTCCGGTTGTACGGAAAGGTCACTAGGATAAAAAAAACAAGCAGACAGTTCCACTTCAACAGTGTTCGGGTTGAAAGGAAAGTCTTAAGAAAGTTTCGTGTGTTAAACTTTTTTCGCGATCGGAGTATCGGCGGCGCGGCGCCACGCGGCACGTGCAACACGGACGGCGGGTCGGTGCGGACTGACGCGTCGTAACCAATGTGCAGGCGAAGCCTTCACGACGTCATCATTGCTTCTGTGTGAGTACAGAACTTGCAGATTCCCGTACTACCGCACAGTTGCGTCGAGATCGAGATCAACGCGCGCACTACATTGCTCCATTTCAAGATCTTTAATTGTTATGAAACCTTTAAAAGCTTTCAATGGAACTTGAATAAGTTTGAGTGTTTGTAGAATGCCACCGTGCTAGAACATTAGCACTAAGCATCAGGTTCTGGGTTTGCTCATTTATTGTTGTGGACCGTGTATGCAGTCGGGTGCATGGTTTTATGAAATTGGTTTTTTGTTCGCGCCGTCTGGTTACTCCCCGAGGAAAGCTTTTGAGGGCTTTATGAGGCCGCTGAACTTTTATAGTTTGATGTTTTAGGCAATTTAACTGCGAAATAATGGTTTGGGACAAATTAGATTCAAATTTTATAGCTACAAATTTTATAATTATAATATTATTAAAGTGACCTAATTCAAAATTAGTCTTAATTGAGTTAGATACATTGTAATCCTTATTTTAATGTTATCTATGACATCACACTACGAACTATTAAGAAAGCTAATGTTTTCTTGCTCTTCCAAGTTAGTTCCCTTTAACACTCATAAGATTTGTAGGCGCTGCACTACGCTTTATTGGAATTTGCCACTAAACAACTTTTTTTATATGATTTGTATGATATTAGACTTTTAGACTTCAAGTAATCATGAAATTAAATTCTTTTGGAAAACTTCATTCAGTTCACTTTAGTTTCATTCAGTCGCCAAAACCACGTTGGGCTTTGTGTAGTTGGGTTAGGTTAGGTACACTGACATTCCTGACATACAATTTGAATCCTACTTAATATTATAAATGCAAAAGTTTGTGAGTATGCATGGATGTTTGTTACTCTTTCACGTAAAAACTATAGGACGAATTTTTATGAAACTGTACAGTTATATAAGTTATATATCAGAATAACATATAGGCTACAATTTAGAATGAAGTCACGAAAACTTAATGAGGCAGACCAAATTTCACGCGAGTGAAGCCGCGGGCAATAGCTTGTACAAAATATATGAACAAAATGGACCGCTATTGACGTACTGCATATATCGTTTTTGGTCATATATATTCGATTAATCGCTTTATTAATTTAATAAGTAAATCAACTCATATATTCATTTTTATTTATTTATATGTAAGACACACCAACGACATTAACACAGTTACATATTTAGTATAAAACATTCGTTCTTCTAACACGTCACTTAAAGGCATGCACAGCATTTGATCGTATGCCATCAGTCATTCACCATCAATAAATCACTATTTTTGTCGTCACTCACTTCACCATACAGCAATATTTACTTTTAAAGTAAACAATTTCCTAGTCGCATTTTCAATGTTTTAGCCTACAAAATCCAATTTTCCCTTGCACGTTACTGTTTTACGTAAAATGAAATTATCTTTGATAATAAAAAATAATGAGCTACTGACAGCTTTGTAAACTAAAGGCAATTTATGGTTAACGAAGAAAATACCTTTGCATGTAAACTTTGGAAATTGAAATGAAAAAAAATGATTATGAATAAATTTTTTCAGTTGCCGCCGCGATAACGACGTGTAAAGAGCTCATGATTACACTTGTAAACAAGTGCTTTAGAATCGTCAACTCTACCGCTGGTTCGGAAAGCTGTCCCTACCGAGAAGAGCCAGCAAGAAAATCGACGGTTGCTCTTTTCAAATATAATTCTAATAACTAGTTACATTTGCTAATGACTGTCTTATACAGGGTCCAAGAGTGGCTATATCCACGAATTCTTATCGTCTAATTAATCCTCAACAGTATAGTAGGCTTTCTGTATTAGCTTTTTTTTTATAGTGTTTTTAACCTGCTACAATGGCAAAGCTAACATCGATTGCGTAATTTCATTATAGAATCTTATACCCAACCCACAAACGACTTATAGTACCCGGCATTAAATAATGCACATCGATGTTTAGAACAAAACCGCCGGCCAATTCGATTTCGTAGAGCGCTGTCTCTGTCACTCAGTTAGTATGTGACGTTTCGCACGGGTCCGTCAGTCTGTGCAACAGAGACAATGCTCTATGAAGTAGAATCTAGCCGATTTCTCTCTCTAAGCCGCGATGTGCATTATTTATGGCCGCGTACTATACGTACTTTTGCAAGGCGCAAAACAGGAACCGCAAGCTTATGTCGGTTTCTGCTTTGTATATTATATACATCGCCAATCTTTTTATAATTATGTATACTCTTATGCACAAAATTAAATTACTAAAAATATACTGTGAAGCCAATTTAAGCAAATAGATATTGTCTATTTCCTTAAACTTCTCTCGCAGGAAAAAGAATAGAACAGGAAGCGAGATAGATTATTAGGAATAAAAAAGTTTAATTATATACTATATTCCTTCATGAAGTATGGAGAATGTCGTATTTCAGGGTATATTCGAGTGAATCACAATGGCTATTCTTGTGTTGTGGTACGGAACACTGGTGTGACGAAATGTTCCAGTATTCGCACGGTCCCTTCTCTCAGTTCGCACGATTAACATTTAGCCGTTGATAACCCGGACACTGCAGTGCTACCAAGATATCGCAATCAATGAAGACCAAAATTATATCAGATGATATCCGAATAAAAAGTAAAAAAATATAACGGCCTGTTCCAATCCTACTGCTGGTCATAGGCGTCCTCTCTAATTTTATTTTGGAGTGAAGAGTTGGAAATTCGACCCATCACGCTGCTCCAATGTGGATTGGTAGATTTTGTGCGATTCCTCACGGTGTTTTCCTTCACTGAAAAGCGTGTGATAAATTGCAAATATAAATTAGGCACATAAGTTTAAACAGGAAAACTTATTCGTACCTGCCCAGGGTGTGAACCCGTCACCCCCTGGAGAAGGCACACGGTCTCACCGACCAGCTATCACGGCCCTTATATATATCAAAATATTCCACAGGAAAACTAAATTTTTAATCGGATTATTAAATATCAATTAATGAGTGGCGTTCTAAATGATATTCAAAAGATATACCGCCTCAAGTGATATGTATACGTTTTAACTAATGTGATTATTAGCAATGTCCATAATGTTCTAGAATAGCTACCATAGACATTAATTAACACAAAAAAAAGTAAAGTAAAGTAGCGGCCTGTTACAATCCCACAGCTGGGAATAGGCCTCCTCTCTCCGTTTCTGGAGAGAAGAGTTGGAGCTAAGACCTACCACGCTGCTCCAATGTTACACACATCTCCAGAATTCTCTAGAGATATGCAGATTTCCTTACGATATTTTCCTTCACCGAAAAGCGTGTGATAAATTGCAATTATCAATTAGACACATGAGATTTAATAGAAAAACTCATTGGTGCCTGCCCGGGTTTGAACTCGTGTTTCCCTCGAAAGAGTCGTACGGTCTCACCGCTGGGCTATTTATTAATTAACACAAAAACATGAATGTAATAATAAATATTCTTACTCATTAGCAGCTATCATAAATCTCGAATACAGCTCACTTTACAGTAACAAAACAATCGTAATCACATAGTAACGCTAAAATTATTCCGCGTAAATAACGTAATGTTGACATAAATTATAACGCTAAATGTCCTGGCCGCTGTTCAACATGTTTACAACCAGATCTTAGGGTTCACATTTATTAGGTAATCCTTTTGTGGAAGAAGCAAAGGTTCTAACTTGGCGACCATTCCATAATAGTTTAGATGAATTATATTCAGATTTCTTGATTTTGTGTTAGATATTGGACTTTGTATTCATTCAGGTTATACATATACTAGAAATTCTCATATGAGAAGCAGAATTCCTCATTACAAATAAGAATGAAATTAACATATGGAACACACATGGTCATCCGTCTCTAACCGCCGTGTGGTATCCGGCTGAGTAGAATAGACCACCCTCATTTCTTACCGAGGTGTGGTGAAAGGCGACTAAGGTAAGTTGACCCGCCGTGTGGTATCCGGTTGAGTAGAATAGACCACCCTCTTTCTTACCGAGGTATCGTAAAATACGACTAAGGTAAGTTGACGTCAGGCAGGCGGCTGTTCGTAAAATACGTAGCCAAATCATGTGACAACGTGTGTATAACATGCTGTGCTGACCTCTATAGTGTGGGATAAGTATACCATACTTATATATCCACAGTCGAAGAACCAATATATTGTATTTAGAAAATTCCGGCTCTCGACGTGAATCGAACGCAAGATCGTCGAAGTGGCAGGCAGGGTTAGTGCCACTTGCGCAACAAGCCAGTCAGGATAGGCAGTCATGATTTATACCTAAAAAAATCTTATAGTGAGACCGTGTAAATTGTTTCAGTGTATCACGGATTCAAACGCTGGCAAGTGCAAATACGCTTTCCTTTTAAAAGTTATTTGTCTTATTCATATTTTCAATTAATCATACTATTTTCGGTAAAAAAAAAATTCGTGGGGAAACCTGCATATTTCTTGTGTAACATACCAAACCGCATTGTAGCGTCGTGGGTTTAAGGTCCAATCCTTCTCTTCATAAAAGAAGGACGGAGGCTTATACAGCATCCGAGCATCATCAGGAGAATAGGCTGATTGTCGTGTGGTGACTTGTTCTACATGTGTAAGGTGTGCGAATTTTGCCTGCTTCATACACATTAACATTGCATGCATTGGCTTATCCCCCCCCCGAGGAATATAGCAAAGTATAGTACTCGGCATTAAATAATGCACATCGATGTTTAGAACGAAACAGCCGGCCAGTTCGGTTTCGTAGATCGCTGTCACTGTCATTCAGTTAGTATGTGACGTTTCACACGGGTTCGTCAGTCTGAGACGATGCTCTATGAAGCATGAAGCAGATTTCTCTCTCTTAGCCTCGATGTGCATTATTTATTGCCAGTTACTATAGTTCTGTTATAGTTTCTGTAATAGGCTTCACTTTTTACTATGTATTTTTACTTTTTTTTTACATATACCTAAATTGCCTAAAGACTACTGCACACATGTTAACTGTGTCATCGGTTCAAACTGCACTCGGCACATTCGCTGAAAGTTTTCAACGCCAATGCGGCATGTTACATAACCCACTTCCACAATATATATAAACAGGTTAAGAGGATAAATTATTTTAGAGATTTAATGCTGAATAAACTTCGATTGCGGGCGAAATGATTGTTGAGTTTGTGATAGTGAACGTGTGTAGTACTTGTATATTGTGGTGGCGGTGATGGAGGTTTGTGCATGAGTTTTCACGAATTCTGCATGTATCTGGTGTAAACGAATAATCCACTCTATATTTTTAATTATATATATTTTCTAACTATTTAATCGCGGATTTTACCCAAAATAATCTTATTATTACTTTTGTATTATGGATCTCCGCAAAGTAACGCCTAATTATATGTTTATATTAAATCAAATAAAAATAATGTTTAATCTAAGTTTTTAAAGAGAAAATTAATTTTTAATGTAGCTACAACGGAAAATGGTTCGGAATGTTGTTCTTCCCGAGAAAAACTAGCAAGAACTCGGCGGTCAATCATTAAACATTCAATTTATAATTAAACCACAGTCCTATTTGTCGTAAGAGGCGACTAAGGTATGTGCCGTGTGGTATCCGGCTGCATAGAATAGACCACCCTCATTTCTTACCGAGGTGTCGTAAGAGGCGACTAAGGTAAGTTGACGTCAGGCAGGCGGCCGGTCGTAAAATACGTAGCCAAATCATGTGACAACATGTTGGAACATGTTTCGCCGACTCCACTGAGAGTGGGATAAGGGCAGGAGAATGTAGTCCTATTTGAAGCCGAAATAATTTTCAAATACAAGTGTTTTCATTTTTATCATCTCCAATAGTATATTTTTTAAACTTAATTTAAACTTTTCAGTAGGCAACTCTAATATAGATTGAATTCTATTCTATCCTGATATGTATTGTATTGCCCTGTATTGCATTTGGTGTCCCCGTTGATTTTGTGTGAACATACATACAAAAAGGAATTTTAATTACTAAATATATAATATTTATGTTATTTAAATATATTTGCCGTATGGTATCCGGCTGAGTAAAATAGACTACCCTCTTTGTTACCGAGTGGTCGAAAAATAAGACTAACGTAAGTTAACGTCAGGCAGGCGGTCGGTCGTAACATACGTAGCAAAATCATGTGACAGCATGTTTATGGCATGTTGTGCCGACCCCACTTAGAGTGAGATAAGGGCAGGAGGATGATGATGATAATTTAAATATATATTTTTATATATCTTATATATTTTGATAAAAAAAATGATATGTAACTACACACATGAGTGAATTACTTTTAAAGTTGTGTAATAAACTTATATTTAACTGCACTAAGCTTCAATAAAAAAATAATTTGCAGCCTTAATGAGTCATTTGTATTATTCTCTATTCATATCGGTTAACGCGAAATCAATGAGTACCAACTTAATTATCTTCATAGTAATCAATTACTTTAAAGTTCTATTTGGACATTTGAAAGAACAACCCTGAGGAAAAAAATTAAATGTCTATATTAAACGCTAAAGTTAGTTCTTAAATAATAACAAATGACCTCGATTTGTTTTACAATGAAAATGTAATTATTATTATCAATCGATCAAAAATTAAAATGTTATGTTTTGTTTTTAAATTTGGAATAGAAATACAGTTTCGGAATCTTGTACTTTGAGGCATCTATACCACCAACTCCAACACCAAACCATGCCTAAGCTATATACCAAAAAAAAAATGCGATTTTTGTATTTTACTGATATTCTATTCTAGTATTGATTATAAACCGTCTAGTAGTAAACTGATAACGGTCTGATAACCATAATCTGTAAAAATCTGATGTTACTGAGATCGATCCAAATAGGCTAATATTCGCAGTTAGGCGCGTTCAAGTGAGGGTAGTTGGTGCAAATAATGTTGACTGGCCCGTTGGCGTAGTTGGCAGTGACCCTGTCTTCGGCTCCGTGGGTCGCGGGTTCGATTCCCGCCGAGAACCAACATTTTCTATTTAGAATTTGTTGGTTCTTCGAGTCTGGGTGTATATATGTATTTAATTATGTATTTAAAACTATATATGTATATATTTACCAGTTGTCTCTCACCCATAACACAAGTATTAAGTTACTTACTTTGGGGATGGACGACCGTGTGTGTAAGTGTCCCATATATTTATATATTTATTTATTTTTATTTTTTTAGTATTTGGGAACGAAGACGACGCGGCGCTTCAGTCAGTTCGCGACCACGGCGGAAGCAACTTTGCCGAAACGTCGAATCTTACACAAAGGTAACTCGATTTAGTCGCGAAGTCACCCGTATTTTTACATATTACATATCAGTTCAGAAATATAGGGTTCTTACTCTCTACTGTCGTTTATACGTCTTATAGTACCAAAGCGACATAGTATTGTTTAAAAAAAATAAGAAAACAAGATTCTTTGTAAAAAAAAACATAAGAAGAAATATAAACAGAGCACGTCTGCTCTTTAATAGAAAATGTTTTATCTGGTACCACTGTATTCGCAAATAGCGAATACAGTGTGCCAAACTCAAAGGATAAAAAGAGATAGATTGAGCACGATTGGAAGAGAGGGGTTTTAGAATGTTGGAATAGCAACCCCACACCATGTGTAAACCCCATTAGATGCAAAGATAATGTCAAAAAGTTCGTAACTATATAATAATAAATATATGGGACATTTACACACACGGTCGGCCGTCCCCAAAGTAAGTAACTTAATACTTGTGTTATGGGTGACGGACAACTGGTAGATATACTACATATATAAGTTTAAATACATACTTAAATACAAATACACACTCAGGCTCGAAACCCACGACCCGCGGAGCTGAAGGCAGGGTCACTTCCCACAGCGCCAACTGGCCAGTCAATAACTAACAATTGAATTCAACGACAAGATCGTATAGTAGAGAAATCATTTGAAGAGACCCATTTTGAAGAATTCACGTCCATCGGTTGCAAGAAGAGACACTTTCTTTATCTCTCTCTTAATAAAAAAAAAAAAATTATATGTTTCTCCATAACCAAGTTATTATCAAATGATGCGGAAATATCCGTAATGGTCAAACTAACTGAAGTATACGACAGTTTAATTTCTATCTATATATTTTAGTGCGGAATCCGAACAAAACTTATACTAGCATCATTCTTACGATTTAGTAGTTATTTTCTGTCAACATATTTCTTGTTCTACTAATTAACTTGCAACACTGTTATGACTCTGGTTCTCAACCAGTGTTATAATGTAACATGTCCAGTTAAAACTGTGCTTTTATTACTAAACAATAGATGAGTTTTTCTCATAAAGTTATGGTATATATATACAGAATGAGTAAATGCGAACACATAGTGTATTAAATTACATACATATTTATTTTTATAATCGCAAAATATGTTTGCATGTTACGCTAATTTTTCTAATTACGCTTATTTCGTTGGAGCAATACTAATGAAATTTGGCAGAATTAAACTAAATTATTTTTATAATACAAGGGATAATATCTATCTATACTTATTATAAAACAAAGTTCCAAAAAGCTGTCTGTCAGTATGTACTCGATTTTCCCAAAATTTACTGAACGGATTTTTATACGTTTTCACCAAAAGATAGTGCAATACTTCCGGATGATTTAGGTAAATAGTACATATCGGTATTATGTAAATTTTGTTGAAGAGATCGCGCAGTTTTGAAAAAACTTGCTGGCTGGGAGATTTAGTCGCATGCGCTGCGTAAATCAGCAGAGATACGCAAAAGTAATGTTCTAGAGGATTTTAGATCTATAAAAATACTACAAAAAAGTACGCGACAGCATGTCTCTATTTGTTATGGTTAATTTACAATAACTTTTTTGTATTTATAATTCAACGCGGGCGAAGCCGCAGGAACAGCTAGTATAATAAAAGGGAAAAATATTTAAAAAAAACAGGTAAAGTCTTTATAAGTGTGTATAGACCTTAAATGATATAGCAAACAAACGCAAATAACAGAAATGTTTCCTTCACGTCTTATTGAGGCACAATCATAGTCTATTTACATTTTGCTATCGTTTCCACTAACAACATTATTCGTACGAACGCCGCAACTGGCTCGAATTTTACATATGATGTCCCATTTAGATATGAATTTACACAAAACAATAGCGGAGACTTTCGCTTATATTTTAGTTTCGCGTCAAAACAACAATATACCACCTTGTCACATTGAATTATCAGAGAAATAGGTTAGAGTTATGAATGAACGTGTCAAAACATTAGAATGACGCAGTCCTATACTATGTTAAGGTACTGGACATCATAATTCAGACTTCAGAGTTACAATCTAGTACATTAGTCCGATATCATGACTAAGGGCGAGGCGCCTTTGGTCTTTGCACAATTGCCCTTACTATTGGATTTTATATTTAGTCTTTAGAACATATCCATTAAGATGAAATATAACTATTTTAAAATATCTTGAAAATGTTAAAAAGGCTACTTATTCATGTTTTTTCATCATCCTCCTCCCCTTATCCAACTCTAAGTGAGGTTGGCACAACATTTTATAAACATGTTGTCACATGATTTGCCTACGTAATTTACGACCGGCCTGACGTCAACTTACCTTAGTCGTATTTTACGAAACCTCGGTAAGAAATGAGCATCATCAAAGGTCCGAAATATGGAGAGCAGAGCACCGAAACTATACTAACTTATTTATTTATTATTTATTAATTTATTTATTTATTTATTTATTAATTTATTTATTTATTTATATATACATATATACGTTAAAGACATTTAATATTAACTAAGACATTGCATTGCCAGACATGCAAGGATGGCATTGCGATAGTATAAAACTGTGTTGCATATGCCATCCTCACAGTCAAAAATAATTAAATTATATTATAAAAAAATATATACATTACAATAAAGAAAGTGTGCATGACTGTGAGTGAGACGTCATCGTCGTGGTCCTATATATATTCATGTGCACGCTGTGAACACCTAAATGTTTAATTTAATGTTTTTAATGTAACTGCCAGTGGTTGTTCCTAATAATTCCTAATAAATAGATAAAGGTCTCTCCTATGATTCCGAATCATGGCTAAACGTATTGGTCAGTCATTTCATCACACAACATGCCTGATGACGTGATTAAATACAACCGACCCCACATGCCACCCTGAGTCATCGTCCGTCTTCCTTAATACCTCCTGAGGACACCTTCTCCGACGTTACCGAAGTTTCTACTCATTTCTCCAAACACCGAAAATTACGAAAACTCTCGTATATCAAACAGTAAAATTGTAATTAGGAATATTGTACACAATATTAAGTAAAACACATTTACTACTAACCACTAGCAAATTTGACAATTTGTCGCGGTTCCTATCTCCTGATGTTGCTTCGGTTACAGGACGAAATTATTATTTATTTAATTCTTAAATCAGATAAAATATCCATACTTAATTAGTTGTTAGTAACCATTTTTCTTAAAAACTATGTTAGTAATAAACAATACATAAATTTTAACGAACCTAAACTAAACTAAGCTAATGTTGTTGCTAACGTTATTGTTGAGGGTGTGGTGCTGAATGCGTGCAGTGCTTGTGTATTGTTGTGTATTGTGGAGTGGCGGGTAGTGCATGAATTTTTAAAAATCCTGCATATATTAGGTATGAGAACGGATAGTATTTAAATTTGCATTTAGCATATATTTTTACACATATTTACGTATATTCTCTTTTATCGCTGATTATAGCCAAATAATATTTTTATAACTTTTTGTACATAGCTGTCTAATCGCACAACCTCCGCAAAATTACGCTTAATACCGTAAATAAAATAATATTAAGATTAAAAGCTGCTTGTAAATATATCATAATATAACACCATTGATTTTGACTTCACGATTCAAAAGTGCTTGTAAAAATTCCCTACTTGAATAAAAATTATTTTGATATGATTTGATTTGATATAAAACCAATAGTAACGGTTTGGCGTTTTCCCATGGGTATCGGTCACGAGTTCAACTCGTGCCCATGCTTGGCCTTTGTCAACCGACACACAAATAAATATGACGCTATTTGGAACAAAGGTTATAGATTTATTATTAGCAAATAGACTTTTATTAAAATTTCATTTTCAATTTTTGGCTGTGACAGCTCAGTGGTGCGACCGTTCGGATTATATCGAGAGGCTCACAGTTCAAACCCCATGCAACCCAGGAGTTATTGTTAAAATTCATAATTATTATTGCAATTTATCACACGTTGAAGGAAAACATTGTGAGAAAACCTGTATGTCTCAAGAGAGTTTATGTATTTATTTATTTATTTAGGAACAACCAGAGGCAGTTACATTAAAACATTAAATTAAACTAAGTACACCACAAAAGGCATTAAATGCACTTCCTTTAGGTGTGACAGCATACACATCATTATATATAACTACAACAATGAACTACTTAATCTAAATGAGTTCTGGGGATATGTGTAACCTACCAATCCGCATTGGGGCAGCGTGTTGGGTATTAGCTTCCAACCCTTCTCTGCAAGAAACAGAGAGAAGGCCTCTTACTAACTAGTAAGCCGTTACTTTATTACTTTTACCTAATAATACAAAAATCCTAATTCTTTTTTACTAGCTGTGGCTGCGGCTTTGCCCGCGTGAAAATCCGTATATTTTTGGAAATTTTGAACATAAAAGTAGTTATTGTGAGTTAACCATAAGAGATAGAGACATACTCTCGCCGACCTTTTCCTAGATCTACAAATCTCCAGTACATTACTTTAGTGTATCTGTTTTGGATTACGCGACTAAAGCTCTCAGCAGGCAAGTTTTAAAAGCTGCAAGGCTTTAACACAATTTAAATAAAACCGTAGTACACTATTAATTTAAACCTTCCGGGAGAATTGCCTTTGAACTACCTTTTAGTAAACGTTACAAAAATTTGTTCAGGAGATATTGAGAAAATCGATCACTTACAGACAGACAGCTTTTGGGGATTTTGTTTTATAATAAGGATTGCCGGCTGAGTAGAATAGACCACCCTCATTTCTTACCGAGGTGTCGTAAAAGGCGACTAAGGTAAGTTGGCGTCAGGCAGGTGGTCGGTCGTAAAATACGTAGTCAAATCATGTGACAACATGTTTGTAATATGTTGTGCCGACCCCACTTAGTGTGGGATAAGGGCAGGAGGATGATGATGTTTTATAATAAGGATAGATATCAATTTAAAAAATGTAATATATTACCACAATTATTAATAAGGGTTTCAAATATAGGAGTAAAGTGTAGCTTGTAGTGTAAAACAGAGAATAGGTAAAGCGGACTAGGTTGTCAGAGAGCCAATTATCTGCCGAAACTCGAGTGACCATTAGATGTCATGATATCTAGGTCCCTAGATTAGCTAATATGTGATGTGTATCTTGCCGAACCAAATAAATGCCGCCTTTGTAATGAATTTTTCGTGCGTTACAAGTCATAGTAGAAAAAAAGATCTACTAAGATTTTGTTGGGGTAAAGTCCCAAAAAGCTTTCTGTCTGTATATAATCGATTTTCTACTGTACGGATTTTTGTACGGTTTTCACCAAAAGATAGTGCAATACTTCCGGATGGTTTTGGTAAATAGTACATATAGGTACTATGTAAATTGTGTCGAAGAGATCGAGCAGTTGTTAAAAAACTTGCTTGCTGGGAGCTTTAGTCGCGAGCGCTGCGTAAACCAGCAGAGTTACGCTAAAGTAATATACTAGAGAATTGTAGATCCATAAAAATACTACGACAAAGTCCGCGATAGCATGTTCCTATCTAATTAGACGTGAGTATAGCCGGTATCGTTATTAACTATGAATACTACTCACGATAGTTTAAATTTAAAAAATGTTCCTATCTCTTACGGTTAACTCACCATAACTACTTTTATGTTTTAAATTTAAATTCTGGATAAATCTAGTGACGTGGGCCAAGCCGCTGGTACAGCTAGTAGATATATAAAATAGATATTATATGGCTACACAAAAAGCGAAAATCCGGCCAAAAATTTGGTAATTCAAAAAATTTTTACATCTACTCAATACATAGTGTAGCCTTATATAAGATCGTCTAAACGCTCCCGCCGATTGCTTTTTTTTGAAAAGTATGTCTCTCAAGTTATAAAAATATATCGTCCCATGTAGCTTACGAGCAAGGTGAACCGCCTGCACCTGATTTGTTGTAGGGTGGCCAAAACAAAATTATTAACGTTAAGTTTTGTTATTTTTATATAAATTGAGTTTTTGTTTACAAAAATAATCTTAAAGTAATGGCCCGTGACCTTCCCACTGCTGGGCCAGGCTAGGCTGGGCCTCTTCTCTCCCTTTTTAGAGAGAAGAATTGGAGCATGGTAGCACGCTACTCTAATGGCGATTGGTAGGGTACACATATCCCCAGAATCCTCTACAGATATGCAGGTTTCCTCACGATGTTTTCCTTCACTGAAAAGCGTGTCAAACGTTGCAATTATCAATTAGACATATAATTTCTAACAGAAAACTCATTGGCGTCTGTCCAGGATTTGAACCCGGGACCCCCTCGAAAGAGTCGCACGGTCTCAGGGCCTAAAGTGAACTAATCTAAAGGGCCTAGTCGTTGAAAACTATTATCATTGCAGATTATAAAAGCCATAATCCGGCAATTAGCTTAGTTTTTTTTAATTTTAATTCATTTAATTTCTAATAAAGGTGAAATAAAAGAAAACATGAAACTGGTGAAACCTAAAAATGACTAGGATAGTGGGGACAGATTGGTGGATGATTTATAACATATAATAAATTAGTTTGCTCAAATCCACAATGAGAGAAAATCTACGTAGAATTATTCCATCACTATTGTAAAGATTTACAATTTTGTCGTCTATCTCCAGATGATACTTCGCTAAAGCACACTCTACTTTTAGCATTACACAGTCATTCTTTAATCGTAAAAGTACGTCGTGTGTGGGGTTGGGTATAAGATTCTATAATAAAAATTCCGCAATCTACTTTAACTTTACCATTACAACAGTAAAAAAATACTATTTTTAAAAAAGCTTATACAGAAAACTTACTATGCTATTGAGGATAACTTAGACGATAAGAATGCGTGAATATAGCTACTCTTCGACCCTGTACAAGACATTTATCATTATATGAAACTTTTACTATATGTTAATTATTTTTTTTAAAGAGCAACCGCCAAATTTCTTGCTGACTTCTCGGTAGGAACAGCTTTCCGTACCAGCAGTAGATGATGACGATTCAGAAGCACTTGTTTACAAGTTTACTTGTATAGAGGGTATTTTAAATTAGAATTGAATCGAATGGTACCAGCTTAATTTATTACATGATGTATTATAGAACTCTGCATAATAATGCCTAAATATTAAGAGTAACGACCTACGGGATTGTAATAAGATATAGGAATAATAGACAAGTATTTTATCAAAGATGATTTGAGAGGCTTCTGAAATGAAGACCACGTGTTAACAGCAGATCACGTGGTTGTCCTCCTAAGAGATGGGTAGACGATATAAGATGCACGCATGTCGAGACTGGATGATAAAGGCACAAGACCGAATAGCACGGAGAAATGGAAGACGCCCACATCTAACACTGGACTCAAAATGTCTGAAGATGTATGAGAAGATGGCTCTTCTCGGTAGGAACAGCTTTCCGAACCAGCAGTAAAGTTGACGAATTAAAAGCACTTGTTCACAAGTTTACTTGAATAAATAATATTTTGAATTTGAATTTGATGATGATAATGATCATAAATAGAGAGAAAGGTTAAATTTTAATTTAACAAGTGCGCGTTGTCACCGTACCAGTAGCGTCAAGAAACAGGTTTGGTCGGTTAGTTGGCTTAACAAACGAACAGATATCGTTTACCACCGTGTGTGCATCCTTACTGAATGAAGTCACGCCCTTTTTGTGTTTTTTTTTAATTTTTTATTGTCATACTGTAAACCTTTCTAGTATAACGCAATACAAAAAATAATTTTAGCTTGACATTATAATCGTAATTCTTTGTCCCTCTATTCTTATATGGTATTAATTATATGATAATAATATAGTGATGTGATACATCACATTAGGTTAATGATTTTGGAATTTGACAAAAAAAGTTTTAATAACGAATGCCAAATTCCAATTCAAATTCAAATTCAAACATCTTTTATTCAAGTTTATTTATTTATTTATTGATATATTCGGATCTCCAATAGCATTAAATAGTAAATCATCCAACAAATATTCCATATAATTTCAAATCAATCATGTAGTACCAATTATAGGAGATCACATCATGCTTAGTTACAGTGTTACAATTATAAAAATAAACACACGAGAATAATGAAACATAAAAAAACATTAGAAAATAATTATTATAAATTAAAACTTAAAACTATAAAATAAATTAAAACGTTATAAATTAAATATTACAACTCTGAAATTGAAATTTTAGAACATTTTATCATGAACGATGTAAGCCCATCCAATATCCGGTGATAATGTGTCCTTTGTGCAGTTATTATATAAGCTTAGTTGCAGTTATAATAAGTTAATTGGCTTTAACAAGAACTGTTGAATCGTCAGATTATAATGAAGCTACGACTGGTTTGGATAGATGCTCTTACCGAGAAGAACCAGCTAAACTCGGCAGTCACTCTTGTCAAAAATAAATATTTCATTACCATATAATTGTTGACGAAACATAAAAATTACAATATAATCTAGTGCGTAGCTGGTTGCATCTTAAATCCAAGGTTCCTTATCATCAACGTAGTCTTTAACAACATAATAAGCTTTATGAATAAGTGTCTTTTTAATTGCTTATTTGAGACTTCGTTCGCTTAAACTTTTGCTCCTCATAGTTTTATTGAATCAAATACGACAAGTTAATCGATACCTGCGACATCGTTCACAACAACTTAAGTGATAAAATACCTTCAATTATGCTTTCCTTCAATTCACCTTCATTTCTGACCAAGGTGTTGTAAAAGGAGACTAAGGTAAGCTGATGTAGGCAGGCCGCCGTTCGGTAAAATACCTACCCAAATCAATAACAACAAGTTTATAACATGTTAAAACATAAAAAAGATCCTGTATGTTAATCCTGTATTTAAGCTTTAATTGTACTAAATTTTATCAAATATGCTACAGTGGATTAGCCGAGGAAACGCAACACACAGACTTACGCAATTATAATGTTGATAAGTATATTCGTCAACAGTAGATGGCCCTGCTTGTGCCTGCTTTAGAAAAAAAAAGAAAAATATATCTTTTTATACATTTTCCTTTTTTTATTATAGATAGATATATAAAAAATAAAATTCTTTAAAATTGAAACCTGCTATTATATTTTTAACTACCAAGATTTAAAAAAAAATTAAACATAAAATCTGTTATTTTAAAATAATTTGAAAATTTTGTATAACATTAAAGAATGCGATATTGCATTTGTTTCTTTTTTTTACTACAGCAGTCTCAAAAAGGGATTGAATTCTTGAATTTGGGGACACCTTTGTATAGACAAACTATTCTAATATACGTTGAAGTGATTCAAACGTCAAGCCCGTTTCTTATTATTAGAACAAATTGGATCGTCTAACATAAAACAGGTTATTCTCAGAACCACACTCATCCATTCAATGTTAGAAACAGGGCAAATAATTCTGTCCCTCTCCAACATTAGTTATCCCTTTCCAATCGTCAATACCATGCATCAATGGTGTTTAGGAATGGGAGTTCGAGGTGAAGAAATTGAAACGGGAAAACTGGTTGGATGCGGGTTAAGTTGCTTGTTTATTCGAGTTAAAAGCTACAAATCTTATCAATGAAAGGTTGACGAGAGCCACATTAGTTGAAGCAATTGTGACCTAGAAAATATATTTTTTATTAGTTCTTCAAGAATACTCAAGAATTCTTCATGTGTAATGATATTGAATGAGTACTAGTACAATTGCATATACGTTTACTAGTTGTCTGTCACCCATAACACAAGTATTAAGTTATTTTATTTATTTACCTTAGGGACGGACCCTGTGCGTATTTGTCCCATATATTTTTTCTTCCGCCCAATGATATATTCGCTCACACTGTCTAATAACGGTGTAAACATTTTTTTATCACTTAAAGCATATAAAAAAACTAAGCACACAGATAATATGATATACCGTAAGACATGCCATCTTTGCCAATAAGTATAACTTTGCCCCAAGAGTAAATTATAAGAAAATCTGCTAATAGGGAAAAATATTTTAAATTAATAACAATATCGACTATTCGAGTGGAAAAGTCATTTATATTTTTGACGAAACAATATATTAGGTTCTTCTCTAAGTTCATTCAGTGTCCTGTGTACGTTTTTTTTCGGGCAAATTTAAAAGAAAAAGTTTTTGTTATTTATTAATAATGGTGAAAACGCAGGTAACTTTATGCAATTCTATGTTATAAAATATTAAATATAGAGTATTTTAATCATAATCGCAGTATTAAAGGCCTTATATTACAGAATTTTTAATGATGGGCAATGTTTCCCAGATTAAAAAACATCTGACACCCATTAATGACAACTTTGCCCACCGATAAAATTTACTCAGGGCTGCCACATTTAGATATTTTTAAGAGATAGTCAAATGAAAATATATTTAGAATTTAAGGATAAGTAAGTTGAGTATGTACTGAAATACAGTATCATGTATAGTATACGGTATACGTATGTATACCGTATACTATACATGATACTGTATTTGTGTGTTACTTGTGTGTTACTATGTACTAGTATACGTATATGTATGGTGATATGTACTAGTACTAGTAGTTGCAACAGTGACGCAAGTTCAGTAACTGAGTGGTTGACTATAATATGATGGTTCCGTTCTTAGTCTTTTATCCGTGCCTCACAGAGAATTGAAGCTGTGTGTCATGGTTATTATCACTGAATATCTGACACTAATCATTACCTTAAATACAACTTATTCTATTCCCTTACTACGGGTTGTTCGTCGTCCCTAATGGGTTTCGAAAATCAACTGCCAGTCGCTCTGTACACATACTGATAACACGTCACATATGGGTGCTCAACATAGGTGTGTATATATATAAGAAAGAGAAAAAAAAACGAAAAATATGAAAAAGCGACTCTCGAATATGGGTGATCGTTCTTTCCTAATCGAATAATTTAGACATAACGCGCGCCTATCTGCAAATGGTGGAATTTTGGTTAATTTAGGCAAACACTGATAAACGACTAAATTTGCAGTATGTTAGTTTAACTGTCTCTTAAAAATAGTTCAATGTTTAATTATTCATATAAGATTTTGCGTTTCTATTTACACTCAATATAAAATATATAATTAAAAAAATTAAATAAATTATTTAATGTATGAATTTTAGTTACTTTTGGCGCAAGTATGAAAAAGACAAAAATTCGCTAGGAAACATTGCCCACTCATTTTTTCCAGACATCTTTAGGACTACCAATGAAATTTTATAATTAAAGCTGAAATTGCTGTAAATTCTAGTAACGAGATTTATTATTTATTTTTAGGAGCTATTTTTGCGCCAAAACGACATGGGCAAAGTTGGCCATAAGTCCTGATTATTTTGCCCGCTATTGAAATCAAAACTATTTCAGAATAAATATTATTAGTTTATAAAATTTATACTGTATGCACTGTATGCACATGTTCATATAGTTGATTGAAAATAACAAATATGTATAAGTTCTTATATAAAAAAGTTGAAATTCATTACATTTTACTAAAAAATCGGGCAAAGTTGTATAGTTTTACGGTATGCACCTTATAAAATGGAACAATGATATCTATAAATTTGTTTTAAATTTTTCACTTTTCTTTGTACGGTTGTGGATTATGTCTTGAGGAAGGCCAAAACGACGTTAAATGGACTGTTTGAGGTATGATATTAATATAGGAAGAATAACGTCAGAAGTGACGAATGATAGAAGAGAATGGAAGATAAAAAAGTAATTAAAATATTATCCTGAAATCCGCGATAAAAAATATATATCTAATATATATTTTTTATTTGTATGCCAAATGTAGAGTGTGCTATCCGTTCTTATACCTGATACATGCAGAAAATTAAAACTCACGTATATACATGTTACATATGGGCTTTTCTTCTTGGGAATAATATTCAGTAGCCTATAAATAATTTATAGAATTAGGCGTTACTCTGCGGAGATCCATAATACAAAAGTAATAATAAAATTATTTTGCTATAATCCGCGATACAGTAAATAGAAAATATATATAGTGCTAAATGTATAGTGGAAGTCGAAGCATCTTCAGGAGATAGACTGTCGTGGAGTCTATCTCCTGAAGATGCTTCGGTTGCGGGGCGAAACGATTGTTGAGTTTGTGATAGTGAACCTGTGTAGTGCTTGTGTATTGTGGTGGAAGTGGTGGAGGTTTGTGCATATGTTTTTTACGAATCCTGCATGTAACGGGTATGAAAAAACGTATAGTCCACTATACATTTAGCACTATATATATTTTCTATTTACTGTATCGCGGATTATAGCAAAATAATTTTATTATTACTTTTGTATTCAGTAGCCTCTTTAATTATAAACTTTATTTGCACACAGCAGCACACAGCCATTACATTCGCGTTACACGGAACAACCACAGACAAGTAACCCATAACATACATTACACTACCTACCAATAACACAACAATAAAAAAGCACTGCACACATTCACTACCACAATCTCAACAATTGTTTCGCCCCATAGTCGGTTATGGGCATCGTCAGGAGATAGACTCCACAACAAAATCGCAAAAGCGAATGGAAGATGGAAAAATATTGTGCCGATTACACTTAGGCTCGGATAAGGAAGGAGAAGATCGATTTAATTTTTTTTTTTGTTTTGTGTTTAGATTAAGTGTCCAAATTATTTATAGAATTAGGCGTTACTTTGCGGAGATCCATAATACAAAAGTAATAATAAAATTATTTTGCTATAATCCGCGATACAGTAGATAGAAAATATATATAGTGTTAAATGTATAGTGGACTATCCGTATTTTCACGATACGTGCAGAATTCGTAAAAACACATGCACTTGACTTGACATGAGTTTGCGATTTTGTCGTGGAGTCTATCTTCTGATGATGCTTCGGTTGCGGGGCGAAACGATTGTTGAGTTTGTGATAGTGAACGTGTGTAGTGCTTGTGTATTGTGGTGGAAGTGGTGGAGGTTTGTGCATGTGTTTTTACGAATCCTGCACGTATCGGGAATGAAAATACGGATAGTCCACTATACATTTAACACTATATATATTTTTTATTTACTGTATCGCGGATTATAGCAAAATAATTTTATTACTACTTTTGTCCAAATTATTGTTTGATTTTCATAAGTATTTTTTTTAATTTTATATCTGGTGCTGTGTCGCCTTTTACATTGTGTAAAAGTAATTTATGCCTATAATTGCAAAACATATTAATATTGTTTTATAATAGTTGTTGGATTACTTTAATATATATATAGTTGCCGTAATAAATAAATAAATAACGGTTAATCATTAGCAGCCGGCATTACGATGATGAATGACACTCTGTATGTGCGCACGCGCAAATCTAATATAACGCTTTATTTCTACCCCCACAAAGTTATTTGCAGCTACACAACTCCATTTCGAGTTATTCTCGACTCTATCACAATGGTTTAAGTGCGCATTTAACAAATCAACTATTTTTGAACTTAAAATAAGGATTGTTAAGTATGTATTGGACAGGTCCCACTTGAATGATTGTTATGTAAGGAAAGGCATGTCAGTTAAGTCATATAAACTCATAAACTTTAGTACTTATTACTAGTAATATTAATATACAACTTTTATCTAGAAAGCAATGACAAAATGAAAAATATGATTAGAAAAGTTTATTGATGGTATAAAAAATATTTTGAGTTTTTACCTCTATAATTATGTACTTAATAATAATTAGATGGACGCGTAATTAGCGGTGTTTGCTTTGATATAATTAATCACTTAAAGTCACTGGGTCATAGAAAAGCAGATGCGAGCAATAATTTGTTATATAATTTGTTTTGATTACTGTACACGTGAATGAAAAGTTCATGCCTCGAAGAATATTACTTATAAGTTTTCTATAAATAAATAAATACTATGGTAAATTTGGGTATATACCATTTATCATGCCTTTTACGGTGAAAGAAAACATTCCTAGATAATTCCTAGATTTTCTTTCCAGTTTTAACTATGTTTTGGGATGACCACTGGAGAGAAACGCCAACACAGTGGGCTAATTTTTTTTTAGATTCAGATGGCGGATTCCGATAATAGATACATTCACCTCCCCCCTCCCTACTTTTTTCCTGGAATATAGAAGTTATGCCCAATCACAATTTAAGAACGAGTTGGGTATAAGATTTTATTTTTACACTCCAGAGTACTGCGGAAGCTTTTGCCTAGGGCCTACTTAAATACATTACTTAATAATACAACAGACTGGAAGAACCAACAAATTGTTTTGTAGAAAATATAGGCTCGCAGCGGGAATTGAAGCCGCAATTCGCGGAGCTGAACGCAGGGTCACTCCCACCTAATCCAACCGGCCAACCAAATAAATATTACAAACAATTATTTTCACTGAGATATCTACAATTTAATCACCGATCGAACAGAATGATTATGAAAGCTTAAACAATAACGTTATTGATAAAAATTGAAAGCTCATTATGTTATATTTTATTCGGCAACAGCGACGGGACAAGTGAAAAGTGACATGAAGTGAAGTTAATTTGACGGAACAATTGATAAGGGTTTTAATTTGGAACAGCGAATGTGCTTTTAGCTGGTTGGTGAAAATCTTCTAATATATAAAAATAAATAACCGCCGTGTGGTATCCGGCTGAGTAGAATAGACCACCCTCATTTCCGATTACCGAGGTGTCGTAAGAGGCGACTAAGGTAAGTTGACGTCAGGCAGGCGGCCGGTTGTAAAATGACTAGCCAAATCATGTGACACTGTTTGTGACATGTTGTGCCGACCCCACTCAGAGTGGAATAAGGGCAGGAGGATGATGATCATATAAAAATAAATAAATAAATATATAGGACACATACGACCGTGTGTAGGTCGTCCATCCCCAAAGTAAGTAATTTCATACTTTTTATGAGTGACAGGCAACTGGTAAATATATACATACCTATATAATTTTAAATACATACTTAAATACACCCAGGCTCGAAGAACAAATTGATTAATTTATAGAATTAGGCGTTACTTTGCGGAGATCCATAATACAAAAGTAATAATAAAATTATTTTGCTATAATCCGCGATACAGTAATATAGTATAATAGAAAATATATCTAGTGCTAAATGTATCGTGGACTATACGTTTTTTCATACCCGTTACATGCAGGATTCGTAAAAAACATATGCACAAACCTCCACCACTTCCACCACAATACACAAGCACTACACAGGTTCACTATCACAAACTCAACAATCGTTTCGCCCCGCAACCGAAGCATCATCAGGAGATAGACTCCACGACAAAATCGCAAAATCGCAAAAAATCTTTGCGATTTTGTCGTGGAGTCTATCTCCTGATGATGCTTCGGTTGCGGTGTGAGAAGTTTGCAATTTGTTCTATCAGTAAATCCTTACACCACACACAAGTAGTTACAGTGTGGTAACACAATGTTTACACATTCCGCGAATACTACCTATGTGACCCTATGAACGTTATCTGAAATAGCGGTATGCAAATATGAAACACTGACGACGCATATTGCTAACGGCAAACATTGCGAAGTAACTTGTGTTCTCACTTGTCAATTTTTGATTACGGAGGCTTTGTAAAAATGTTGCAAATGTTTTCATTAGCAATGCTAGTCACTGTAAGGTTTGATCTTAGAAGTTAGATGTTACGTAGAAACTATTGAGATTATTGATATTTCGTTAATGACTAATAGTACACGAAACTTCCTTTTCGTTGATGTTAAAATATCCTCAATTATGTACTTTAATGTTTATTTACTATTCATGAAAAAAATGGTTTCGTATGTCCCCCGATATCTGAGCTTCAAGTGTGCCAAATATTGCCGATATTTTTGCAAGCTAATTAGTCGTGAAAACGTTACAGACAGACAGACATTTTATCGACTTATTATTCTTAATTTCAATCAATATACGACAAACTATACTATAAACGACAAAGAAGCTCGGATTTGAAAAATCTTCCAGATTCAAACAAAGCGCAGTTTTAATCATGTAAGTCAATAGTGTTTTAAAAGATTTACCGCCGAGTTGATCGCTGGTTCTTCCCGATGAGAACAATATTCCGAATCTATGGAAGATTTATTAAAATCTTTATGTATTTAAAAAATTACTTGCAAAATTATATTTAAATAAAGGCAAGGCTTCTTTGATTTGTTTATTCTTTACCCCATGACTTGAAAAAGGGTTCTTATTTTTATGAAAGAATCGTATAAAACACAGACTTTTTTTCAATTATTTGGTAAATTTCGAATTATACATTTCTACTATTCCTTTACCATCCCGTGTACTTTATGTATTATATTACTTATTATTTGCTGAGGTACGTTGCTATACTTTATTAGTTTTTACTTCTTAACTTACACTGTTAAAAAAGGCTTATACAGAAAGCCTACTATACTATTGAGGATTACTTAGACGATAAGAATGCGTGGATATAGCTACTCTTCGACCCTGTACAAGACATCAATAACTGTATGTAAATACTAGTAAGAATTATTCTTTGAAAAGAGCAATCGCCGAGTTTCTTGCTCGTTCTTCTCGGTAGAAATAGCTTTCCGAACCAGCAGTTGATGTTGAAGATTCAAAAGCACTTGTTTACAAGTTTACTTGAATAAAGAATATTTTTAATTTGAATTTAAATATTTACAATAGGCGTAAATTTCTTTTATTTGCTTACCGTACCAATTTAAATTTTCTGTTTGAACCTAAAGTTCACTGGTAGAGAACGCTTAATTTAATGACATGTGCTACAAAGTATTTAAAAAAAAGCTGCGTAGATTTAACATATTGCAAGACACTCTATATAAAGCTGTGATAGCCTAGCGGTGAGACCGTACGACTCTTTAGAGACGACATAGGTTCAAACCCCGGGCAGGCACCAATGAGTTTTTCTATTAAAACTTATGTGTCTAATTGATAATTGCAATTTATCACACGCTTTTCGGTGAAGGAAAACATCGTGAGGAAACCTGCATATCTCTAGAGAATTCTAGGGTAATTCTAGGGTAGGTGTAACCTACCAATCCGCATTGGAGCAGCGTGGTAGGTCTTAGCTCCAATCCTTCTCTCCAAAAACGGAGAGAAGAGGCCTTAGCCCAGCAGTGGGCATAGTAACAGGCTGTTACTTTACTTTACTTTACTACTTAAGACACTCTAATTTTATCAATAATATATTTAGTTCCTTTTTCACCGCTCACTTACACACTCAGAATAGAGAGCTCCTAATGATTTCCCCCGCAGAGCGCCATATTCTACCCCACCATCATTAGTATTGCCAACACAAAATATACCTAAAATTATCTCCTCAAGACGTTTCCTAAAAGTATTTTCTTAAGAAAAACTCTTTGTAATTATATATTTCGACCATTAGATCATAATGTCAATTTAATAAGTAGGAAATACAAATATAACCTACATTCTTGAACGCAAACCTTGTTGATTGCAAAATCATATTCAAAATTAGGGGACGACGCCGGTTGCAAATGCCATTAAAGTTGGCTACAACTGTCTGAGTCGTTCATATTATTATAACTAGTACATAACGCAATCAGAACTCTTATATAATACAATAATTATAAGCAATGTTCAAATTAATCGGCCGATAAAGAAAACATGTGCGTTTATTATATTGAATGGCTATAGAAAGCATTTACTTATAATGACAGGTCTCGTTCGTGTAGAATTACTTAAATACGAGCCGTTGTTGGATGTTTATTTAATCTCTCGTATAGTAAGCAACGTATTAAAGTAAAACGTGAGATCACGGTTTCAAACTCTGGGCACTGATATTTGCAATTAATCACATCCTTTTCGGTGTAGGAATATATCGTGAAGAAACCTACATATCTGTAGAGAATTCTGGGGATATGTGCAACCTACAAATCCATATTGGAGTAACATGGTGGGTGTAACCAACCGTTCTCTCTAAATAGGGAGAGGAGAGATTTATTCCCAGCAGTGGGATGATAACAGGGCCTTACTTTTTGTTATAGTAAGCAACCGCTTTTTACTAAAGAATGCCAAAAGGTTTTTTTAATCCAACATCTATGACATGATCCCTGTGAAATCGTTTTTCTGCATATTGCAGATGTTGCAATGAATGTTTTTCCATTAATCACCACGCTTAGCGTGCGGGTTGGTGATCGCAGTGCTGAGCATATCGCATTGTCGATGCCCCACTGTACCACTGTCGGTAAGGTAGTATTTCGGTCAGCTATAGAATGGGTATACCACCATTAATCGGTCGTCGAAGTCTCCTTGGTTTACGTGCTTGGTGCACTACAAGCAGGTGATGTTGACAATCGAAGAGACTGATTGGGACGATCTTCCCCCTTACACTTCTGAGCCGCTGGATATAAGAGGTAAAAGATCGTGTGGTGTGTAGATACTACGAAGAGACCTGTTCAGCAGTGGACGTCCATCTATTAGCGAAGAAGACGATAGATTATAGATCTTTATTAGTAAACTTCAGAAAACGCTAGTGGAAAAAAACTTAATTTCTCTTAGTGGTCCCTTTTCCAAGATAAAATTTGGTGCTTAAACGATGCAATAATCGTACAATCGAAAGTAAGTACAAACTATCGTTAATTGCATGTCCTTAATAACTACTATCAAAATAGAGTCAGCAGTACGCGAAATGACATAAACAAAATAAGAACGCAGCACGAAATCGATAAGCCTTAAATATTAATAGAAGCAATAGAATCCAATATCCATTATCCATATAATACAGATGAACATATATATCTCAAATTGTTTATGCCATAGTTATTATTAACACAGTGATTTAAACTTGTCCCAATTAATGCATACGATTAACATCCTTAGTATTATCACAAATAACATCCAAAATTCCGTGTAACAGACGTGTGTTACATTAAAAAAAATTACCAAAGCGTCGGTGATAAACATTTAGCGCATGTTAAATTGCAACACTTTCTAGACAATCAAAATTTTATCAATTAAAATCACGCTGAAATGTCAAAAGTGTGTTATTAATTGTTAAATATACAATAACAATTATAATAAGTTTTTGATTAACTACCATTGATTTTTGAAACGTGTGCGCTTGACCCCGATAACTTGTGATGGTAACCTATAATACAGTTTAAAATAAAATAAAAAGCTCAAAAGTACCTCAGTAAAATGCAGAAAAATCATGATACTTTTCCTAAGTACGTGACCAAAACACAGTCCATTAGTGCTAAGTAGTAACAAGCTATTCCATATATAATATATAATTAAACTAAAATAGACTGAATAATATCTATACATATAATAAATCTATATCTATACTTATTAAACAAAGTCTCCAAAAGCTGTCTGTCTGTTTCGATCGATTTTCTCAAAATCTTAAGGGATTTTTGTATGGTTTTTATTAAAGATGCAATCCTTGTGGAAGGTAAAGTAGCGGTCTGTTGCAATCCCACTGCTGGGAATACGCCTCCTCTCTCCGTTTCTGGAGAGAATGGTTGGAGCTAGAATTCTCTAGAGATATGCAGGTTTCCTCACGATGTTTTCCTTCACCGAAAAGCGTGTGATAAATTGCAATTATCAATTAGACACATGAGTTTTAATAGAAAAACTCATTGGTGCCTGCCCGGGTTTGAACTCGTGTTCCCCTCGAAAGAGTCGCACGGTCTCGCCGCTGGGCTATCACAGCATCAGGTTAATAGTACGTTACCGTTCTATGTAAATTGTGTTGAAGGGGTCGCAAAGTTATGAATAAACTCTTCTGTTGGTCTCTCTAGTCGCGTGCGACGCGTAAACTAGCAAAGAAACACTAGAGGATTATAGATCTTCAAAATACTACAAAAAAGTCCGCGATAGCATATCTCTATCTCTTATGGTTATTTCGCATAAAAATATTTTTACGTTAAAAATTTCAATTCGGGACAAATTATTGCGACACTGAATTCAATGCAAACGAAACCGCTAAGCTAGATATATAATATGTCTTCAAAGTTAAATATGTGATCGATTTTTTCAAAATCCATTTGGGACCGGGTCAAAAGACGGTTAGGTTAAAAGTACATTCAATTTTGATGGGATTTTCACCGAAAGATAGTTGAGATTGTGGAACAACATAAGAGCTCTGTTTATTCTAAAATTCCGGCGAGATCGGGAATTACACGCAAAACTTAGTGACACGCTGATTTCAACGCGGGTGAAGTCATCGGCACTGCTTGCTAGATATAATTAACTATCCTTCATAAGTCAGTAAGTTAAGTCATTCGGTCAAACATTCAGCACAGAGAAAATAGGTTTAGATTACACCACAAAAGTACTTCCGAGAATAAATAAGAATCTACAGAAAGTCTTATCTTATATATCAAAAGAAATACCATTGCAACAGTTACTTAATAAGACTGAATAACGAGACACGTAATTAACTACTAACAGTACATGTTTTAATTATCTCGAGTGTGTACCGAGTTCTGTCCATTGTGTAGACAGACAGACGGACAAATTATTATATAATGTTTGTGGATTGTACAATGGACAAATTAGTATTTTAATAGTCGAAAAACATTACATGGTAGCAATTAATAAATATAAAAGCATACCATTTGAATTTGGGAACAGGATCGTTGCGTCGTAGGTCCGGGTGGTTCTTTAAATAATCCGACTTTAACAAAGTAATGTTACTTCGCATAGTCGGTCAAAGTTATTGTGCCATATGTTTTTTCCTTATTCATTCATTCTTCTTCCTTCTCCTTCCCACGCCGTGTGGTATCCGGCAGAATAGAATAGACCACCCTCCTTTCTTACCGAGGTGTCGTAAGTGGCGAATAAGGTATGTGCCGTGTGGTATGCGGCTGCATAGAATAGACCCCCTCATTTCTTACCGAGGTGTCGTAAAAGGCGACTAAGGTAAGTTGAGGGGAAATGGGTGGAATAGTCCAGAATTGGAGCTGACCACCCGCCCTGTACCGACAGGCGTCCCCTACCCTAGATTAGATTAGATTAGAAGGTAAGTTGACGTCAGGCAGGCGGCCGGTAAAATACGTAGCCAAATCTTGTGACAACATGTTTGTAACATGTTGTGCCGACCCCTCTTAGAGTGGGATAAGGGCAGGAGAGTGTTCATTCATTCTCGTTCCCGCATTCCACTCTAAGTGGGGCCGACCTCACTTAGAGTGGGATGAGGACAGGGGAATGATGATTTTTGCTTATATAAACATTAAATGAATATATTTACGAAAACTTATAAAGGCCTTGAGAAGATGAAAACAGTATCTCTCCTTCCCATCAGCGGAGGAAACGATAAGCTCGATTCGTTTCAGTTTCACCTTCGACGATTTTATGTGCAGTTAACCCGAATATCATACAATAGGTTAGTGCCGATTTCTCGTTGGTATGTGAGCGAAATAGATGCGAACACGCTATACTGCGTTCCCACATATAATAAACTAGCTGTGCCAACAACGGCTTCCCCCGCGTGGATTTTAATGATTTACAAAACTTTCCCGAATTTTCGAAATTTTGAACATAAAAGTAGTTATTGTGAGTTAACCGTGAGAGAAAGAGACACGCTATCGCGGACTTGTAGTATTTTTATTGATCTACAATTCTCTACTGCATTACTTTAGCGTATCTCCGCTGATTTACGCAGCGCACTCGACTAAAGCTCCCAGCAAGAAAATTTTTTAACAGTTGCGCGATTTTTTTAACACAATTTACATAATACCGATATGTACTATTTACCTAGACCATCCGGGGGTATTGCACTATCTTTTGGTAAAAACCGTACAAAAATCCGTTTAGTAGATTTTGAGAAAATCTATTACATACAGACAGGTTTTTGGCACTTTGTTTTATAATAAGTATAGATGTATACGTTTTTTGAACCGAGCTATGGAACTAACTTCTAAGAGGGCAAGTTTTGGTCTTTACACACTATATATATATTATACTATTACAGCAGTTTAAAAATATTATTTAAAAAAGGTTAATACGGAAAGCCTATTATACTATTGAGGATTACTTAGACGATAAGACTGCGTGGACATAGCTACTCTTGGACCATGTACAAAACATTAATAACTATACGTAACTAGTAATAAGAATTATTTTTTGAAAAGAGCAACCGCTAAGTTTCTTACTGGCTCTTCTTGTTAGGAACAGCTTTCCGAACCAGCAGTAGATGTTGACGATTCAAAAGCACTTGTTCACAAGATTACTAGAATAAAGAATATTTTGAATTTGAAGTTATATAATAAATGTGAAATCTGTCTGTCTGTCTGTCAAATTATTTGAAATTAAATAACTTTTTTGACATTACACATTACACATTATTATTAATTCTATGTCACGTAATAGATGTAAATTTGGAATTTAGGTTTATTTAATTGAATATTTTGGTTATTTTAAGCAATATTATACTTTCCACCGCTATAAATATTTTTATACTGTAATTATAAAATCGATCCAAAAATAACTACACTGACAATTATTGAAAGCTGTGCATGCCTTTAAGTGACGTGTTCACCCAGAACGAAAACTTATTTACTAAATATGTAACTATATAATTTTAACTGTGTTCATATCGGTGGTGTGTTTTATATATAAATAAAATAAAGTAAAAATGTGTTGTTCTATTTTTTTTTCACAGCTAATCCGCTGGAGCACTATTGATGAAATTTAGTACAATTAAAACTAATATATACTGGACTAACACATAGAATAAAAAGAAATCCCGATTTTCCTTTAGGAACAATAAAAAAAATATATAAAGAAGGATATTTTAAAACTTATTTTGCCTTTTTCTGACAGTTAAAAATTTTCAAGCGTATCTCTGTCTTTGCAACCAATAAACAACCAATCTATGACATTGGTCGCTTCAAGGCAGCTCTAATTAAAAAAAAGCATATTACAAAATAGTAAAGTAAGTAAAGTAGCGGTCTGTTACAATCGCACTGCTGGGAATAGGCCTTCTCTCTCCGTTTCTGGAGAGAAGGGTTGGAGCTAAGACCTACTGCGCTGCTCCAAATCGAATTGGTAGGTTACACATATCTCCTGAATTCTCTAGAGATTTGCAGGTTTATTTGTCTTTCCTCTAACCAAAAAAAAATTACCCTACATGTTGCCTTATATAACCTTTAATTGTGACAAATTTCGGTTATAATACAGCGGATTCAAATCAAAATTCAAAATATTCTTTATTCAGGTAAACTTGTAGACAAATGCTTTTGAATCATCAACTCTACTGCTGGTTCGAGAAATAGAATGAATGCAGGATGAATGAAGTGGCCAGGTCTCAGGAACTATATGTGACCCCGAATGCCCCTTAAACTTAAGGGAAAAATTTACAAAACGGTCATAAGACCTGTCGTAATGTATAGATCAGAATGTTGGGCAATGAAAAAGACGGATGAAAGAAGAGTGCATGCAAATGAGATAAGAATGTTAAGATGGATGTGTGGTTTGACAAGACTTGATAAAAAAGGAATGAGTATATAAGGGGAAGCCTGAAAGTTGCGCCCATTATAGAAAAGATGAGAGGTGCAAAATTGGGATGGTATGGACATGTAATGAGGAGGGATGAAAATCATGTGACCAAACGAGTGTTGAGTATGAATGTGGATGGATATGTGACCAGAGGGAGGCCTAAAAAGAGAAATGGAATGTGTGAAGTATGACATGCATATAAAAAGAGAAGCGCCAGAGTTGACAAATGATAGAAGAGAATGGAAGAGAAAAACATGTTGTGCCGACCCCACTTTGAGTGGGATAGGGATAGGAGAAAGTAAGTAACTCTACTGCTGGTTCGAAACTTTAGATTTTTAGCTTTTTTAGATTTAGAGCTTGAGAGCGGCTTTAGATTAGCAATACATTATTAATGCGTACCATACCTACGCATTAATAATGTATTGATATTTTATTATTTGGTGCTCAATTCAAAGCAATCATACAATTGCCTCTGTAAAAAAACCAGGAAGCATAATACATGTTATCTATTACTCAATATAAGACTGTTTATAACTAATGTGAATTCTCCCATTATTGGCTATTATTCTACATGTACACAGTATAATCAATTGCACCATAATTATTAATGTGCAAACGATAGGTCAATTGGGTGATTCGGAAAGCAATTTCAATGATAGGCACATAATTGTTTCACTTTTACTTTTTCTTGTCGGACGGTGAGCGCACACTTTAGACATACCGCTCGTTAAATGGTCAATAAAATGACGGCACGTGTTTTAAATTCTTAAAGTTGCGCTTCTATTACCGCGATTATGATTCAGAGATTAAAACTGGCATCGAAATTGCCCCAAGTGCCTTCGGAAAAATGAAAATATACTTAGTAGCCGAAACATCAAGCCCTTCTACAACACACGTCTTCTACAAAACTACATCTCTTGTGAGATGTAGTATTAAGGTGGAATTCACCAGTGTGCAGAACTGTGCAGCACTGTGAATGCACAGTGTATAAGACATATTACAAAATTGAAGATTATTTGGATGATAAAATTGCCTGGATTTGAAAATCCTTTCAGCTTCATACAAGAGCAACATTCCGAACCAGTTGTAGCTTCATTAATCCTATTAATCCTTGACGATCCAAAAGTGCTCGAAAGAGATTACTTGAATAAATAATATTTTGATTTGATTTGATCTACCTAATAGATTTGTTGATTACTCTCGTTAATATCCGACGGAAAAAGGTTGTTATATCTCAACTTATTATAGTGAACCAGTGAGATAAGAAACGTTAGAACATAGACAGGTTAATTTAGATTTATCTATCAATCAATTTACAATTGCTTTTCTTGAATTAGTTATTTATTGTCAAGTATTTTTAACAGGTTGAAAATTAAGCTATTCTTCTTACAGTGTTAAGGAGTACTTAGGTAGGCGATACATGAACATTTGTGATTGTGTAATTATTATATTCTTGACATACTTTATAAAATCAATTTGACATATATATTTTATTTCATTTGACATTGTTTTCTGTAAATTAAATTGTAACTTTTGCATGCTATTTATTAGCGAAACATGTTGCTCTTTTATTTATAAGCTTATTTAATACCGTGTTTCATGCAAAATAAAGATTTGATTTGATTTGATTTGATTTCTTTATTTCAACATATGTATGTCAAATTATTTTACCCTTTAATTAAGAGTATTGCTTCTGAAGTTTGTTTGTTTGTAATGTCTTTACTGCACAAATTGAAATTTATAAAAATGATTAAAACAAACAACAAAACAATATGCAATGACGGGCTTAATATTATAGTGAAGAGCTCAGCTAGAAACACTATAATACACTGCATTAAATAATATATAGAATCAGGCCTTACTTTGCGAAGGTCCATAATACAAAATATTTTCATTATTTTTATATACCTACTACATTAGTTGTTTTACTACGTCATGGAGGTGTCTCAAAATCATGTTACCTTTCATTATGTCATATATTTTTATATTTAAACTATCGTGTATCGTATTCATAATTAATGTTTAGAAACCAGCTATACTAACGTCTTATTTTATCGGTTAATATCAGTTAATAACCACCGCGATAACGCCGCATAAATAGCTCATGAATAAGATCCCTGTATGGGCTTAAAACTAGTCGAGCTCATCTGATAAAATAAGACGTGAGTATAGCCGGTCTCTAAAAATTAATTATGTCATCTATGTTTGTATTTTAAACTTTATTTATAAGCAAAACTAGGGTAAAAACTGTTCTTGGTATAATGTGTTTGGTTCTTCGAGTTGTCAACCAATTGTCTCTCCCCCATTACACGAGTATTAAATTACTTGCTTTGGGACGACCATGTGCATAACTGTTTCATATATTTATTTATTTACCTTATTTCAAATAAAATACTGTCCTGTTCGATATATTATCTTGTAAAAATTCAAACTAATATCATTAATGCTTAAAGTATGTCTATCTGTATATTTGTAATGTACCGTTAATCCACTAGAAAAATATCGACAAAATTTTGAACAAAGGATGCATTCAGACTGGTCTAACTTAACGCTTATAAAATCTACACACCGCTATATGTATATCTTCAAGTAAAAAGCGCGCTTGAATTGGTTTTAGAATCGTTTAATTGCTAACTTTACAAGAGTATTAGAGCGTACATACAATGTTGCGAAAAGTTTTTGCTAATCTGTCAGATTTGAGTTTTGAATTTTAAAAACCGGCGTTTCGACGTTCCCTTTCTTCATATAGTGCAGAAATCTTAAATAAATATGTATATGGGACACTTACGAACACGGTCGTTCATCCCCAAAGTAAGTAACTTAATACTTGTGTTATGGGTGACGGACAACTGGTAAATATACTACATATATAATTTTAAATACATACTTAAATACAAATAAACACCCAGGCTCGAAGAACCAAAAAATTGGTTGTAGAAATTGTTGGCTCTCGGCGGGAATCGGACCCGCGACCCGCAGAAGTGACCAGGGGTCACCACCCACTGCGCCAACGGGCCGGTCAAACAGTGATTGAACAGTACATCATACCTCGGCGGGATTAATTTCGACTACAAAACTTTAGAAAACTTCCTCAGCTTAACTTTTGCAAAATTGGCCAATATTGTTTGCAACAGTTTTAGCTGGTTCCATAAATAAACATAACGCCTACCAAACGTCTTTCCAAATAAACACAATATTAGTTATATTGTGCAAGCAAAAGACGAACACGCTAAAACGTTAACACACGTATGGCAATAATTACCTAGTATCATATAATTGAAAATCGTTTTAGGTGTTTGTGTCAAAACTTCAAAGGTCGCTAGTTACTTCACTCCTTAAAGGCAATTTTACTGTGTACCCGCGACTTCGTAGGCTCAGACTTCAGCGTGTTTAGTGCGAGTTTTTTTTTACCTACTCGATCGCTTTATTTTTTTTTCGAACTGACTGTATGCTGTTAGCCCTAATGGCTTTTACAGCGTCACCGGGCGGGACGGGCGAGCGCAGAAGCATCGCCGAAGTTGCGAAATGCAGGGAGTAGAGCGCAGAAGCTCTACTTAAGTCGGGGAACGTCGTCCTAAGGGTGCCTCCTGTGAGGCCGGACCACGGCTTAGGGCGACGTGTAGTGGAGGGTACATGGTATGACTTAGATTAGTCATTGCGGCGTCGGAAGGGTGGAAAAGGGATCGATCGATCGCTTTAACATTACACCATTTGTATTGCGCTGGAACAGCGGTCACTATAAGGCTGTTGCGGCATCATACAAATTGACGATAACCTAACGCGATCGAGTAGGTTGAAAAAAACTCGCACTAAGCACACAAAATTAATGTGTAGAAACCGGCTACTCACATCTTATTTTATTGGGTTAGCCCGAATAGTTTCGAGCCCATCCGGGGCACTTATTCGCGAGCTCTTTACACGACCTTATCGCGGCGGGAACTGCCTGACGTCAACTTATCTTAGTCGTACATTAAGACCCCTCGGTAAGAAAGAGGGTGGTCTATTCTACTCAACCGGATACCACACGGCGGTTCGACTTACGTTAGTCAACTTTTACGACACCTCGGTAAGTAATGAGGGTGGTCTATTCTACTCAGCCGGATACCACACGGCGGGTCAACTTACCTTAGTCCCCTTTTACGACAGCTTGGTAAAAAATGAGGGTGATCTAATCTACTCAGCTGGATACCACACGGCGGTTCGACTTCTCTTAGTCGCCTTTTACGACACCTCGGTAAGTAATGAGGGTGGTCTATTCTACTCAGCCAGATACCACACGGGGGTTCGACTTACCTTAGTCGCCTTTTACAACATCTCGGTAAGTAATGAGTGTGGTCTATTCTACTCAGCCGGATACCACACGGCGGTTCGACTTCTCTTAGTCGCCTTTTACGACACCTCGGTAAGTAATGAGGATGGTCTATTCTACTCAGCTAGATACCATACGACATAAATAAATCTTTACAAATAAAAAGAAAAAACTATTATAATATTTTGGCTAGAAAAATACAACGAAGAAAGTCTTTTAGAATGCCATTTCTTTAATTAAAAATAGTCCCAAAACCGACAGAGATAATTATTTTATTACAGTTTAATAAATGTAAATTATATTTTTATTTACTTGAAAATGATATTTGATTACAAAACTGGCAACCTGCGAAAGCATTTATATTTCACAATAAAAAAGCAATAACCCGCGTTCATTTACAGGTTATTAGTTATTACACTTTCGGCCAACTTCGATTCATAAAGCTCTGCTCTTAAAACCCCATTTACACGATTCTTGTCCATGAGGGTGCTTTTGGTTAATTTGCTCTAGGGTCGTCACCTTGTGAAGTCTTTAAAGTTTTACAACAATTTCTTTATTTAGTAAAAAAAATTATGAAAATCACTTTTTTGATAGTGTCGCGGACTCTACCTTCAAGTAACGCTTCCGGTTACGGGGCGAAACAATTATTGAGATTGTGGTAGTGAATATGTGCTTTGATAGTACTGCTAGTTATAGTATAGTGGTTTATAGTGCAAGCATTTTATAAATTCTACCTGTATAAAGTATAAGCATATTCTATATTTGGCATTATATAATTTATTTCTATTCGCGGATTATTGCAATACAACTCTTTTTTTTGGAATACGAAACTCTGCAATTTAATGCCAGATTATTTATTATATTCTTTAACAAGCTGTGATAGCCTACCGGTGAGACCGTGTGACTCTCTAGAGCCGATCATGGGTTCAAACCCCAGGCAGGCACCAATGAGTTTTTCTATTAAAAACTTATGTGTCTAATTGATAATTGCAATTTATCACACGCTTTTCGGTGAAGGAAAACATCGTGAGGAAACCTGCATATCTCTAGAGAATTCTGGAGATATGTGTAACCTACCAATCCGCATTGGAGCAGCGTGGTAGGTCTTAGCTCCAACCCTTCTTTCCTTAAACGGAGAGAGGAGGCCTATTCCCAGCAGTGGGATTGTAACAGGCCACTACTTTATTTTTTGCACAAGTTATTTATGCAAGCTTTTATTGAAACTCAATTAAAAAAGGAAAATTATGTTACAAAAAAACATAAAGAGTCTGTACATTTTAGCTCTTTAAACACGAAAGGGTTACTTATATCGATTTTACTGATATAAAAACGTTTGCAGAAGAAACAATCATTTTTCAATTCAATGTATTAACATAACATGTATAAAAAAATATTTCAAAATAGGCAACTCACAGTTAAGCAAATCGAAATTGAAATATTCTTTGACTTTTTTTTTAGTATTGTATATTATTTTTTAGAACTCAATCTTAGTACAAAAAGCACAAAAAGCAGCCTGTGCTTTGAACCTCCATAAACCCTTTAACCCTTCATAAAGCTTATGAGTATTTCACAGCTCAACCACCATTGATATTTTCATGTTGTGATACTTTCAAACCTTGTGATACCCCTTTTTTTTTCGAACTGACTTTGGCTTTACAGCGTCACCGGGCGGGACGGGCGAGCGCAGAAGCATCGTCGAAGTTGCGAAATGCAGGGAGTAGAGCGCAGAAGCTCTACTTAAGTCGGGGAACGTCGTCCTAAGGGTGCCTCCTGTGAGGCCGGACCACGGCTTAGGGCGACACGTAGTGGAGGGTTCATGGTATGACTTAGATTAGTCGGTCGGTCGTGGCGAGAAGCCACGACCGACCGACGTCAGAAAACTGGGACCTCGTCTTCGCCGGCGAAGACGCTGTGTGTGTGTATTACGTGTTTCTGTGTTGGCGATCGTTATTTGATCGTCGGGGTCATACAGGACGCTTTTTGGACGCCTATATTTTCGATGGTCGGACCTAACTGGGATGTAGGTAGAAGCAACTGAAATCAGGGGGTTCGGGTGTACCTCAGATTTCTCGAAGTAAGATTTCGAAAAACGATTAAAGAGGTGAGTAATGGTAGGGAGATCGAGGTCTCTATGGAGGTCAACGTTCCGCATGAACCACGGACACAACCAGTGGCTGTCCGCATAAATCGGTTCTGTAGTCTTTGGAGCCTGAGCAATCTGACTTTTGAAACGTGCGCAAACGCAACGCTCGCATAGGACATTATTGGTCTTATGCAAGTTTTGTAGAGTGTCACTTTGTTGCGGAGCGACATCTTACTTTTCTTGCATAACATCGGATAAAGTCGTCCCATGACATACGCAGCCTTATTGCAGACTACGTGTATGTGCTCGTGGAAGGTCATGGAAGGTTGAAAGGTGACACCTAGGTACTTGACTTTCTGTTGTGTGGTAGCCCTACGTACATTGAGACTAAAGCAATCAGCGTATGGGAACTTCATTACGTGAAACAGAGGAAGTGCGATATTTAATCCAAAACGGCATACGATACAATCTGCACTTGCAAGATTACGTTGCGTTATGTCACTGCAAAATTCGGTACAAACTAAATAGTATTATCAACTTAATTTGACTTTAAGGTTTGATTTCACGACGCGCGACCACGACACCGAACACAGAGTTTATTTCTACCATCAGCCCTCCACTACGTGTCGCCCTAAGCCGTGGTCCGGCCTCACGGGAGGCACCCTTAGGACGACGTTCCCCGACTTAAGTAGAGCTTCTGCGCTCTACTCTCTGCATTTCGCAACCTCGACGTTGCTTCTGCGCTCGCCCGTCCCGCCCGGTGACGCTGTTAAAGCCGTTAGGGCTAACAGCATACAGTCAGTTCAAAAAAAAACGAGTTTATTTGTATTATTTTAATTGTTAAGAACTTACTATATAATTTAGTTTATATTAGGTCCTTACATATGAAATTGGCGTTTTGTCGTACTGGCCACTTTGATCTCAAATATTACCTTTATGGTTAGGAATTCCAAATTCAAATTCATACAGCTATTTACTCATGCATTTGTGTTTCAAACCCCCTCATTCATTTGTTTTTTCTTCGTTTGTCTTTTTCTTTGTGTCACTCTGTTTACAAAATTGAAAACATGAAATATCGCGTTATTTACGAGTATGAGTTCCACCGTGGCACCAGTGCTGCAGAAACGGCTCGAAGGATTAATGATGTGTTTGGTGACGGTGTCGCAAAAGAAAACACAGTGCGTTTTTGGTCCAACGTTTTCGTTCTGGAAATTCCGACCTACAGAACAAGCCTCGTGGACGGCCGGAGACCAAAGTTGATAATGAAGAATTGAAGGCTATTGTGGAAGCGGATCCATCGCAAACCACATCCGAGTTAGCTGCAGGCTCCGGTGTTAGTGATAAAACTATTCTAATCCACTTGAAGCAAATTGGGAAGGTGAAAAAGCTTGAAAGGTGGGTACCTCATGAATTGAGTGAAGCAAACCGACAAACGCGCATCGACTGCTGCGTTACGTTACTCAACCGGCACAATAATGAAGGAATTTTAAATCGAATCATTACCTGTGATGAAAAGTGGATTCTCTACGATAATCGGAAGCGCTCATCGCAATGGCTGAACCCTGGCGAACCAGCCAAATCCTGCCCTAAGCGAAAATTGACTAAAAAAAAGTTGCTTGTAAGTGTTTGGTGGACTAGTGCCGGTGTCGTTCACTACAGCTTTCTTAAATCTGGCCAAACGATTACGGCAGATATCTATTGTCAGCAACTGCAAACCATGATGGAAAAGCTAGCTGCTAAACAACCGAGGCTGGTCAATCGCTCTAGGCCACTGCTGCTTCAGGACAACGCTAGACCACACACTGCACAACAGACGGCTACCAAATCAGAGGAGCTTCAATTAGAATGTCTTAGACATCCACCGTACTCTCCGGACCTTGCTCCAACAGATTACCATTTTTTCGCAATTTGGATAACTACTTGCAAGGAAAAAAATTCAACTCCGATGGGGCAGTCCAAACCGCCTTCAAAGATTTTATTGATTCCCGCCCGAATGGTTTTTTTAGTAAGGGGATCAATGAACTACCTATGAGATGGCAAAAGTGCATACATAGCAATGGTACATACTTTGATTAATTAAATATATTTCATTTAAAAAAACGACTTTATGTTCCTTCCATAGAAAACGCCAATTTCATATGTAAGGACCTAATATATTGAGAAAAAAATACGATAAGGATTTGAAATTTTTTTTTTTACTTTATTGTTCGTTGACAACACTTTTTGTTTTAATTTAATTAAAGTTCTATTTAATTTTTCATTTAGTGATGTTAAGCAAGGGATGCTTGAGGTAATTTACGTTTTTAATCTGTCAAGATTTATACTATATTACAAACGAGTAGGAAGTATTTTAGATAAAATCTCCCAGGCGGCTGGACTTTCACTGATATTTTCAATAATTATCGTAAATAGCAACTAATTTAAACATAACTTTTATACATTAAAAACCTAAATGTACTTTATGAATCGATCTGTTTTTTTAAGAAAACCACATGAAAGCCTGCTAGATGGATTTTGATTATAACAAATTATACAGCTACGAGTAATACAAAAGTAATAATAAAATTATTTTGCTATAATCCGCGATATAGTAAATATAAAATATATATAGTATATTTATGTAATATATAGACTATCCGTATTATCCGTTATCCTGCACATATCGGGTTTCATACCCGATATGTAAAAACACATGTACAAACCTCCACCACTTCCACAACAATACACAAGCACTACACACGTTCACTATCACAAACTCAACAATCGTTTCGCCCCGCAACCGAAGCATCATCAGGAGATAGACTCCACGACAAAATCGCAAAGCGAAGCTTTATCCAAACAAGCATTGTTATATAGTACTTGGTTCATCCCCACCCTTTATTTTACCTCGGAACACGTGCAACAAGCTTGAACTAGAAACATTTATCTGCTCGTTAATGAGGGTGTCATTGTTATGCTTAATGATTTCTAATTGTTCCAAAATATTTAAGTCCAAGCTTTTTTCACAGGTGTGCAGTATTTCGAAACATTGGTCATTAGGAACTTTATGACCGCTTTCATAAGCGGCACTGCACGCATCGGGTATGAAAATACGGATAGTCCACTATACATTAAACATTATATATATTTTCTATTTACTGTATCGCGGATTATAGCAAAATAATTTTATTATTACTTTTGTATTATGGATCTCCGCACAGTAACGCCTAATTCTATAAATTACCTACGAGTAAATCTACTATATAAATCAGTTTATCTATTAAGGAAATCATCATCCTCCTGCCCTTATCCGACTCTAAGTGGGGTCGGCACAACATGTTAACATGTTGTCATATGATTTGGCTACGTATTTTACGACCGGCCGCCTGCCTGACGTCCACTTACCTTAGTCGTACTTTACGTCCCCTCGGTAAAAAAGAGGGTGGTCTTTTCTACTCTACCGGATACCACACGGTGGGTCAGCACCTTAGTCGTCTTTTATGACACCTCGGTAAGAAATGAGGATGGCCTACTCAGTTTGACTTACTCCGATATATTCACTAATTATCGTAAATTGCAACCAATTTATGCAAAGCCTTCATACATTATACACCTAAATCTACTTTATGAATTGATCTTTTTTCATGAAAAGCTCATGAAAACCTGTCAGATAGATATTATATATAGGATAGATTTTTGATTTTAACAAATTATACACGTACGAGTAAATCTACTATATGAATAAGCGTATTAAGGAAAAACCATATTAAAATCTGTTCAGTTGTTTTGTTTTTTTTTATATAATAATAAATAAATTAATATATGGGACATTTACACACACGGTCGTCCCAAAGTAAGTAACTTAATACTTGTGTTATGGGTGACGGCCAACTGGTAGATATACTACATATATAAGTTTAAATACATACTAAAATACAAATACACACCCAGACTCGAAGAACCAACAATTTGTTTATAGAAAATGTTGGCCCTCGGCGGGAATCAAACCCGCGACCCGCGGAGCTGAACGCAGGGTCACTACCCACTGCGCCAACGGGCCAGTCAGTTTGTGATTATCACTCACATACAAACTCATAGATAGTTGCGGCTGAAGATTGTTTAATATGTAGTGATTCTACCCAGCTTAGTCTACCGAACTCCACCTTAAGTATCATTATCGGCTAATTATTTAACTTTTGACACCAGACCGATCTAATGAATGAGAGTCAATGTATTGTGACAGAGGAGATTCGTTTACCGATAGAGACCGCAACGATGTGTTACGTGATTAATTGTACGAAAATCAATTGGAGTAAATTACTTATTACTATTAGTTAATAACCGGTGTCTTGTTGCAAATAGCAACAGCTCTTACATGCAGATAATTCAGTCTACCTAATTACTAATTGGCAATAGCGGTTAGATATATTAAATATTGAATAATAACTTATTATTTATATCTTGATAACTTGTAATTATTTTGAGACCTTGATGACCTCTATAATGCGGTGATATTTGGTTTATTATCTTTTTAAAGACATACTTCTTGGTATAGTAATGGTGTTTCTTAAAATTTGTATAGTTAGCTTTTTGTTTTTACATGCTCTGGTGTTCTCACTTTATAAGCAGTAGATTATGTTTTAAAAATTAGACGGTTTTATTATTAGCGTCTTTTTTTCGAACTGACTGTATGCTGTTAACCCTAATGACTTTTACAGCGTCACCAGGCGGAACGGGCGAGCGCAGAAGCTCTACTTAAGTCGGGGAACGTCGTTGTAAGGGTGCCTCCTGTGAGGCTGGACCACGGCTTAGGGCGACGCGTAGTGGAGGGTTGATGGTATGACTTAGATTAGTCATTGCGGCGTCGGAAGGGTGGCGAGAAGCCACGACCGACCGACGTCAGAAAACTGGGACCTCGTCTTCGCCGGCGAAGACGTTATTAGCGTCAGGCAGCTCCGCTTACAAAAGAAACCGGATGCACCGGATAGTTTTAGTGTAAACATAGCTAGCGATGTTAGAATCCTTTGAAAGAAAGGATTCTAACATAAGCTTAGGAAATATGACGTAAGTTTGCTTGTGTATAAGTAAGGACCGTTCCCAAATAAATCACGCGCTCATCCGAATCGCAAAGCAAACAATGATGTAGTGATTAATCCATACACGATCAGCGGAACAAATTCGTTGTGAAGAGTATTGATGAGAAATGATCGCGTCGGATGTTGGATCGTGGCGTCATTTCATAATATTGCGACAGTTAGATTGTGACACACAGAGATTAAAATATTTTTTTAAACATAGTTTTATTATTCTTAGTAGAGATGATAGATTTAAATAATGCGAGGGCTGATGAAACTCGTATATCTCTATGTCTAATCACACATAAAAAAGAGAGACAGATAGATAGATTTCCTTTCTCTTTATTGCTACTCATTGTAATATTTCACATTTTAGGCTGGCTTTCCTACTCTAACTATAGAAACTCTATGTTAAAAGCACGCTTTTATAGCAAATCGAACTAAAAAGTGAAACATATTAGTAGTACAGTGACAAAATCGAGATGCGCTATCGTAAAATCTTTTTCGTATATTATATAGGACTTCACGCTATAAATATTTTTAAAAAATAAACAACCAAATTAATGTATTGTCACCAGTTTCCAAAAAGGGTACAAAGTTTGAAATATATATGTTCCTTCAAAATGAGTCGAAATTAACTTTAAAGGAGTCGGTTACATAGAGATAAGAATTTAAAAAATTGTTACATATAAGAATATAAAACATGTAAAAAAATTTGTTAAATAATAGTTGCAAATAAATAAACTGTTTACAAAGTATAGTCGTCAACTGTATTTTAATGTAAGTAAAAATAACAGCCTGTTAGTACGCTAGACTCCTCGCGCCTTATAGAGAGAAGAATTAGAGCCTAGACTCACTACGCTGCTCTAATACCTCACCAGAGATATTCAGGTTTCCTTGGGATATTCTCCTACATAGAAAAGCATGAGTAAGTATATATTAACTATATTAACTGGTGAGTATGTAAATATTATTAATATAATAATGTTAATATTAATCAGGCAGGTTTGAACTCGTAACCCCCTGCTAAAAGTCGCATTGTCTTATTGTTTGACAGCCCCAGCTAAGGTTAGTAAGTTTTATTGTTATTGCTGTTTATTGAATTCAGCAATTAACACAGTCTTGAAATACATATACATATACATTCATATGTTATTTATTTAATATTTTATATAATATACACACATATATATATATATATATATATATGTATATATATACCGTTATACGTATATATATATATATATATACGGTACACTGTTGCCATACATTGCACATTTCGGGTTACTGCTGAAAATCAGCGCCTAGGCAGGACATACGCTGAGCTGTGACCTATTCGGTATGGTGTTACAGACAGGTATGTCATTAGTTTAAGTATCTGTTTGTAACACCATATCCGAATAAATGATGATTATTATTATTATTATTATTATTACATATTAATCTTTAGATATTATAAGCTCGGTGTACACGCATCCTAACATCGAGTGTGTCGATTACATAAGAAGGTGTATTGTGTCAGAGACAACGCCACGATATCGTAATTAATCTAATCCAGATCTAGTAACGTGTGTACTGGCATGTGGTGCTAACACAACTATCAACTCATTGTCGATGGTTATGGTACTTTTGGCCTGAATAATAAATAGGTTATTCTAACTCTTAAGACCAGTATTGAGCAATTGGATATATTTAGAGTCGGTTTATCTATAGAATCCCTCAACTCTATCCCTTTCTACATCATTGATGCAGCGGGAACATCGTTAACTACACTTGGCATTTCATATCCATGACGATGATTTTGCGCTCACCCATCCCGCCCGGTAAGGTCCTATATCCACCAAAGCGGAGAGGAGATGGAGTTTGAATACTAATCAGATATCATCATTTCCACATCACTGTCGTGTGTTATCCAGTGGAGTAGAATAAACCACCCTCATTTCTCACCGAGATGTCGTAAATGGCGACTAAGGCAAGGTGACCCGTCGTATAGTATCCGGCTGAATAGAATAGACCACCCTCATTTATTATCGAGGTGTCTTTAAAGGCGACTAAGGTAAATAGACCCGCCGTGTGATATCCGGCTGAGTAAAATAGACCAACCCATATCTTATCATATCTTACCGAGGTATCTTAAAAGGCGATAAACGTAAGTTGATGAATAAGAGTTTTAAATGTGGATGCTTGGTTATAACTACCCTTCGACTCCGGACAAGACAGAGGTGTAGGAGGTAGAAGTCGCCTTTTACGATATCTCTTACTGAGGTGTCTTAAAAGGCGACTAAGTATAGTCGAGTCACTGTGTGGTATCCGGCTGAGTAGAATAGACCACCCCCATTTTTTACCGAGGGTTAGTAGACGTCAGGCAGACGGCCGGTCATAAAATACGTAGCCAAATTATGTGACAACATGTTTAACATGTTGTGCCGACCCCACTTAGAGTAGGATAAAGCAGGAGGATGAACATAATCTTCAAGAATTTTAATATCGCAAAGAAACTATCTAAACTAATGACTAAATGTAACTCGTAATAAGAATTATGATTTTAAAAGAGCAACCGTCGAGTTTCTTGCTGTCTTTTTTCGTTATGAACAGTTATTCGAACTAGCAGTAGAGTTGACCCTTCAAAAGCTCTTGTTTACAAGTTTACTTGAATAAAGAATATTTTGAATATGAATTTGAATGATATGCATATAATAAGCGTACCACCAGAGTGGACGAATGATACAGGAGAATGGAAGCTGAAGACATACTGTGCCGACCCCACTTAGAGTGGGATAAGGTTAAGATGAATAAATACATTCCAGGATAAATAAATAAAGCCTAGTATATTGATCTAACTCAAACAATATAACCGTCACACGCTGTACGTGTACGCCATTTATTATAATCTTCCTGCCCATTACATAATGTAATATAATAATTGAAAATGGTAATTGCATAGTAGTAACTATAAATACAACGGAAACATCGGTAACGAGCGTCACGATGAAGTAACATCCCGTCAACAATGAGACTTTGGCTTAGATATAAGTAAACCGTCCAAACTTATTACACAATTGAAAATTATATAAATTACTACCCGCTCTTTGCTTCGCATGGATAATAGAACATATAATGCCCTGAATGCCGCCATTTATTAATTTTCGCACACGACGGATTTCATTTTTCGATAACTCTCAAGATAATCGATAGAATGCTTAAAGTAACTTTTTTCGAACTAAATATATGCTGTTAGCCCTAACGGATTCTAAGATTCACCGGGCGGGGCAGGCGCAGAAGTATCGTCGAGATTTAGAAATGCGGAGAGCAGAGCACAGAAACTGTACTAGCGTCGGCAAACGTCTTCGTAAGGGTGCCTCCAATGAGACCGGACCACGGCCTAGGGCTAAGAGTAATTAGGTAACTAGCGTTTTAAATTGACAGTGACATCATTAGCGGAAAACTGATAGATACGTTCTTACGCTTTGAAATCGCATACTCTTACCCCTCGTTCGCACCAGAGGTTTTTTACCGTGCGTTAAAAATACGTCGCAATGAAACAAATGGGTATCCATATATCTCTATTCACACGACAGCGCTTTAAAAACGCGACGGTTTTAATATGGATCAGTGTTCCATTTTAGGCGTTAGGCGTAGTGCGGTAAGACGAATATACCATACGAAACTTCTTATTGCGTCTATTGCGGAGTTTTAACGCGACGTATTTTTTACGCCCGTACGTACGAGGCGTTAGTAATAATCAAGTGCTCTGAAAACAAACTCATAGACGACTTCTTCTATACACTGAACTCCGGAAAGATAATCAGAATAACCTAAACTAGGTTCACGTAATATACATTACACATATCAATAGCGGTATTATGATATTTGCATAATTTTACTGCCCCTTAACGCCTAGGCGCGGCCAGGATTTAGTGCTCAATTACTTCCTTTAAAGGATATAATTGCTGTATTTGTAAGGAATGGAGACAATTAGCAATGTATTAACCTGCGACTTGTCACACTTATCGTATCCAAGCGGAATCAAGTCACGTTTTGTGACAGTAATGTATAGACTTACAAGTTACTTCATCCGTTTACACTTCGCAATATTAAATGTGAAGAATATAAGCAATAGATAAGATATCTCATGGCTGAATACTATAATGTTGGTAGACCTCATACATTGTACTGAAAAAGGTCAAAAGGAGACACTTGATTTTAGTGACATAAGACCGTACAAAGTTAACAACGGTTGAACGAAAAACGACAGTGTTTCAACTAATTTGTATTGCCAAGGAATTACAAACTAAAAATCCAATGGTTCAAAATAATACAGCATACAATGCGTTGTACATAACCAACAAAACGATATTCCACTTTTGACCAGTTTACAGAAAGGTTTAAATCAAATGTAACAGCTTATGCGTAAAGCATATTACAGAATTGAAGATTATTTGGATGATATAAATGCCTGAATTTGAAAATCCTTTCAGCTTCATACAAGAGTGCGGTTTAATAATGTAAAATTTAAAATGTTTAAAAGATTGACCGCCGAGTTTCTTGCTGGTTCTTCTCGGTATGAGCAACATTCCTAACTAGTTATAGCTTCATTAATCATATTGATCCTTGACGAAAAGTGCACGAAAGAGCTTACTTGAATAAATAATATTTTGATTTGATTTAATTTAAAACACTGCAGTGTTGGTATATCCCCATTTGTTGGACGATTAGTACTACTGAACTGGAGTTTCCAAGTCTGTAAGACGAGAAAAGATCTGTATCCAATATAACTTGGTTGCTAAGAAACAGAGACGGCTTTCGAAAAAACTTTAGCTTAAACGGAGAAAAAGGAACTTTGTATTGAATAAGACCGCTCTAACTAGGAAAATAATGAATATTTCTGAGGTCACCGATGCGTTCTATAATTATCGACTGAGATATCTCTCATAATATGTTTCCTGTTAGTTCGCCTTGATCACTTTGTCTTATCGATCGTCTCATTTCATCATCACCTTCTTTGAGAATTGGCACAGAGAAACTTCGGCGTCTCTACTTACTATTGTTATTTGGTCACCTTATGATACAGATGCTAGCTGTGTTAGCCCCGCGGTGAGGCCGTGTGACTCTCTAGAGACGATCATGGGTTTAAGCCAATTGATAATTGCAATTTATCACATGCTTTTCGGTGAAGGAAAACATCGTGAGGAAACCTGCATATCTCTAGAGAATTCTGGGGATAACCTACCAATCCGCATTGGAGCAGCGTGGTAGGTCTTAGATCCAATCCTTCTCTCCCAAAACGGAGAGAGGAGGCCTTAGCCCAGCAGTGGGCATAGTAACAGGCCGTTACTTATGATACAGTTAATACCTTCTAAAATAATATTACTGACCTAAGAAAACAGCGGACAAATCAAATCAAATCAAAATATTTATTCAAGTAAGTTTCTTACAAGCATTTTTGAATCGACAAACATAATGAGTTTGTAGAACAGGTCGTTATTACACGATTCTTGCGACTAACGAACTTAAATTCCAAACACAATTATGCTATTACCTTAAACACACTTTACCAAAATTACTCCACAGCTTTCTCCTAGAGCAGACCTAACACTTAGGCCTTATATAGCCCTACATGTGGTCAAATGGCCTATTGTCACGGTGCTGGTGTAAAATAACTTGAAGAGTAAAAGTTTACACGTGCACAAACTTCCGCAAGACTTTTTGAGCTTAAGTGTAATTATAGTAAAGTTGGAATTTCGTTAACAACTTATGAGCTGACCGTATAACGATCGCGACAAAATCTTGAATGAGTTTTCTTGCGGAATTCAAACAGGAAGACTGTGAAATTGTTTTGTAGTCCTTTGTTTTGAGTTCGGAAAACATTATTATTTCGTTCAATTTACGTTATTATGAGTTGCGAAATGCTTTGAAAAGCTATAATACGAATACCTGTTTAAGTTCATATTTATTCATCTGAATCGGTGATCTTTATATTGGATTCGAATTTCACGCTTGATGATTTATTTTTAGAAGTCTGCTGGTATTAATATAACTCCTCAGCATCGAGAATATTCACGAGATGTAATAATATTCATAAAAATATTTTTTTACTCTTTTAATTACTCTTTTACCTTACCCTTACGATTTTGTGGCTCAAGTGAGGGTAGAAACATAAAATAATAACTAAATAAATAATAATAAACATATGGGACACTGACCCGTATTACATAATAAAGTTGTTTTTCCTGTCAAAAAATAAAGTTGATAAAATAACAAATTGAAATATTACTCAAGGTGATACTTTGAGTGCTCAATTTATTGTTAGTATCACAGCATGCTAATTAAATTAATAGCGCAACTATTGCTCAATTAATTTAATAAACATGGTGTGTACACTACCACCTACTAACTAAATCATAAATTCATGCAATTGTAAATCCAATGCACCCGTATAAATTTTATTATTTTACAACCCTTGACCTAGTTGCTTTCCCGTATTCAGACTGTTAATAATATTTCTGAGAAATCTATTTATAAAGGTATAAAATACGAAGTCACAACTGTTAGAATATATAATTATAATTGCTAATATAGAGTTATTATACTACTCTAGTATAATAAACGTAAACTAAACGTAAACTAAACGTGTTAAATTATGAACATGGATTGATTGTAACTAGACGCCGTGTGGTATCCGGCAGAATAGAATAGACCACCCTCCTTTCTTACCGAGATGTCGTAAGAGGCGACTAAGGTAAATGCCGTGTGGTATCCGGCTGCATAGAATAGACCACCGTCATTTCATACCGAGATGTCGTAAGAGGCGACTAAGGTATGTGCTGTGTGATATCCGGCTGAGTAGAATAAACCACCCTCCGTTGTTACCGAGGTGTCGTAAGAGGCGACTAAGGTATGTTCCGTGTAGTATCCGGCTGCATAGAATAGACCACCCTCATTTCTTACCGAGGTATCGTAAGAGGCGACTAAGGTATGTGTCGGATAACAATCCGGCTGCATAGAATAGACCAACCTCATTTCTTACCGAGGTGTCGTAAGAGGCGACTAAGGTATGTGCCGTATGGTATCCGGCTGCATAGAATAGACCACCCTCATTTCTTACCGAGGTGTCGTAAGAGGCGACTAAGGTATGTGCCGGATAACAATCCGGCTGCATAGAATAGACCAACCTCATTTCTTACCGAGTTGTCGTAAGAGGCGACTAAGGTATGTGCCGTGTGGTATCCGGCTGCATAGAAAAGACCAACCTCATTTCTTACCGAGGTGTGGTAAAAGGCGACTAAGGTAAGTTGACGTCAGGCAGGCGGCCGGTCGTAAAATACGTAGCCAAATCATGTGACAACATATTTGTAACATGTTGTGCCGACCCCACTTAGAGTGGGATAAGGGCAGGATAATGATGATGATGATTGATTGTAACTAGATGAAGACTGAAAAAAAGATGGTTAGATTGTTTCATCATCATGTGAAACAATCTAACAATCTATGCTACAAACATGTTGTCATATGATTTGGCTACGTATTTTACGACCGGCCGCCTAAACCGACATAAACCGACTGGCCGACGTAAACTAACCTTAGTCGTATTTTATGACCCCTCGGTAAGAAAGAGGGTGGTCTATTCTACTCAACCGGATACCACACGGCGGGTCTCTTGGCATTTATGCCTTTATTTATAACAACATTTTAGTTTTATAAGCTGGCCACACTAAATGAAGTGTAAAAAAGCAGGGTGCGTCATTTTAGTGAAAGTACAATTAATAAACGTTATTAATTAGAATCAGTGGTTAATTTACATCCCTGGCCTGCAGGCCTACCGTGAACTCTTATTACGATTCAATTGAAGACGTCAACTAAATTGTTTTGCTTTTTCATACCATGACGTCTTAAAGACGCACACTTTAAGTCGTTGCCGAATGAGCGTTCGGAAGGCGTCCTAAAAACATGTGAGTAAAAGAGACAGAGTTATCTTTAGTTCATATAACGTTATCCTTTTCAAACATTACGACCCCAATGCAATCCACACTTCATGGTGCGAAAAGAAAGCGGTTCGGTTTAGGTACTGACTTTGAATTGAATCGTTATCTAAAAGTTCATGGTAGGCTTATTGTTACTTACCCCCTGTAGGGGTACAGGGTCAACATACCTTAGTCACCTTTTAAGAAACCTCGGTAAAAAAATGAGGGTGGTCTATTCTACGCAGCCGAATACCACACAGCAAGATTGTTTAAAGGATACATGCATATAAAAGAGGTAGCCCCAGAGTTGACGGACAGTATTGACAGGAGAGAATGGAAGCTAAAAACATGTTATATCTCCACTTAGAGTGGGGGGATAAGGGCAATAGAATGGTGATGAGTATTGCGAAACATTTACATCACTGTGTTAACTCTTGTAATGCGTGGGACGTTTAACGGCTAGTTAGAGGATGGCCTTTTGGCAAATTGAGCAATAGTTGTGACCGGCAAGCTATTAAAGCTACATTTATTGCCCCTTAGATATATTGTCAGTGATTGATTAGTATTGATATGATAAATGGGAATGCGCAAGTTATAGTTCCTCAGTATGTAATATTAACTGTCAAAATATAATGGGTCCTCTTCATGGTGATGATTACAAACTATTAAGCGCGAGTACGATCATGTATAGGGCATACTCGGCTGTACTCGCCAATCATCGTCTATGATCACCTACGATTGCCTACAACCCAGGAAATGTCGGTTTTTCGGACACGCATCAAAGGGAATCGCTTGGTGATACGTATGAGCGTATGTAGCGTATGATAATAGTGACGATCGTGTGGACACTTACACGATGATCGTGCTGATTATAGGCGATCACACGATCAACGATCATCGCTGGTAGTGAAGAACAGGCATAAAATGTATAGAAATGCCAGAAGAGTGGGCAATATTCATACACTACATCTTGTGCCGCTTGAATCCATTTTTTTTTAACACTAACTAATGCTGTTAGCCCTAATGGCTTTTACAACGTCACCGATAGAGTGGGCGAGCGCGGAAGCATAGCTGGGGGTATGAGCTGGGCTAAGGGTGCCTCCTGTGAGGCCGACCGCTTGAATCCAGGGATGTAAGAGATTTTATAATCCTTCCACCCGGCTGGGGAGAGCTGAAACAACGCTGGGTGTCCAAATTGAGATCGCCACTACAAGAACTGAAAACCCTAGCGCTCAAAGATGGTTCGTACGTAAGTTTGTTATTATTCAATTTAAATGTGAACTAAACACCCTCTTGCTAACAGACTCTCAGACACACAATCACAGACACACAAACATACACAGTCATACGCACATGCGCACGCTGAGGTACTCAGCTAGACGCGTACATACAACAGTGAATAAAACAGCGCAGCAGGCCTACCATGAACTCTTATTGCGACTCAATTGAAGACTTAAACTAAATTGTTCTGCTTTTTCATACCATGACGTCTTAAAGACGCACACTTTAAGTCGTTGCCGAATGATTGTTCGAAATGCGTCATAAAAACATTTAAGTAAAACAGAGTTATTTATAGTTCATATAAAGTTTTCCTTTTCAAACATTTCGACCCCAATGCAATCTACACTTCATGGTACGAAAAGATAGCGGTTGAGTTTAGGTACTGACTTCGAATTGAATCGTTATCTAAAAGTTCATGGTAGGCCTGCAGTTCTTACTTTAGCAGTGTTCTCTGTTATTACATTAGTTAATATGGAAGGATTTTGAAAAATTCTACGCGTATATATCATGTTATTGCAATTATATTATGTTCAGATGGATACTGAGAGTATGTGTGTGCAAATGCATTGAGAATTAATGCATATTTCGTAATATTTTACACGTTGACGGTGGTCCATTCAGTCGTAGGCGTGACTCTTGACCCAACACCAAAGATGGGGTCACGCGCTGGCTTGTGATATCTTTTATTATCACGGCCTTTATTTATTAATCAATTTACACTGACCTGCGACTTAGCTAGTAGGTACATAATAAGGTTATAGTCACAATATTTTACATCCATACTGTAAGATTTGATATAAAAAACAGTAAAGTAAAGTATCGGCCTGTTACAATCCCACTGCTGGGAATAGGCCTCCTCTCTCCGTTTCTGGAGAGTAGGGTTGGAGCTAAGACCTACAACGCTGCTCCAATGCGGATTGGTAGGTTGCACATATCTCCAGAATTCTCTAGAGATATGCAGGTTTCCTCACGATGATTTCTTTCACCGAAAAGCGTGTGATAAATTGCAATTATCAATTGGACACATGAGTTTTTATAGAAAAACTCATTGGTGCCTGCCCGGGTTTGAACTCGTGTTCCCCTCGAAAGAGTTGCACGGTCTCACCGCTGGGCTATCACAGCTCTAAGTAAAAAACAGCATCTTGGAAAAATTTCATGTCATGAAATCAGAAATAATAAAAAATGAAACATAATATACATTAATATAATATAAATAAATGTAATATCGTAAGCGTATAAATGTAACGTCGAAGTAAGTAACTCAATACTGAAAAGGTGATTTCTAAAATTGTATGGGAATAGAAAAGAAATTATATATAATTATCCATAATAATAAAGTTGAAAGCTTTTAGTTCATTCCCATAATTAGTTTTTAAGTTCTTCAATAAAATAAAACTTTCACTGTGGCTCCTCTAAACTACACCATAAAATTCAAACTCCGTTTAAGTCTTTTTGTGATAAGGTGTTGAATTGCCTCGAGCTCTACACGATCTATACTTATTATAAAACAAAGTTCCCAAAAGCTGTCTGTCTGTATGTAATCGATTTTCTCAAAATCTACAGAACGGATTTTTGTATAGTCTTTACTAAAAGGTAATGCAATTGTTCCGGAAGGTTTAGGTTAATATAAATTACGGTTTTATGATTTATAGAATTACGATTTTGTCGTGGAGCCTATCCTCCTGATGATGCTTCGGTTTCGGAGCGAAACGATCGTCGAGATTGTTGTGGTGGTGGGTGTGTGTGCTGCTTGTGTGCTTTGTTGCTGGTGGAGGAGCCTTGGGGTGCGTGTGTTGGCTTGCCCTGCATGTATAAGGTTCGTAAATTTTGCCTGCTTCATACACATTAGCTTTTAAATTCGCCTGCTGGGAGCTTTAGTCCCGTGCGCCGCATAAACCAACAGCAGGCCTACCATGAACTCTTATTGCGACTCATTTGAAGACTTAAACGACGACCGCGAACCGCTTTCTTTTCGCACCATGAAGTGTGGATTGCATTGGGGTCGTAATGTTTGAAAAGGATAACGTTATATGAACTAAAGATAACTCTGTCTCTTTTACTCACATGTTTTTAGGACGCATCCCGAACGCTCATTCGGCAACGACTTAAAGTGTGCGTCTTTAAGTCGTCATGGTATGAAAAAGCAAAACAATTTAGTTGACGTCTTCAATTGAATCGTAATAAGAGTTCACGGTAGGCCTGCAGGCCAGGGATGTAAATTAACCACTGATTCTAATTAATAACGTTTATTAATTGTAATTTCGCTAAAATGTCGCACGCTGCTTTTATACATTTCAGTTAGTGTGGCCAGATTATAAAACTAAAATGTTGTTATAAATAAAGGCATAAATGTCAACAGTCCCGCCGTGTGGTATCCGGTTGAGTAGAATAGACCACCCTTTTTCTTACCGGGTTTACGTCGGCCAGTCGGTTTATGTCGGTTTACACACTAAAGTAATGAACTAGAGAGTTGTAGATCTACAAAAATACTACAATCAAGTCCGCGACAGCATGTCTCTATTGTTTAAAATTTCAATTAAATATGTACATTGGTTTCGACGTAACGCCGAAAGCACAGCCAGTAATCAATATAAATGTATATTTAACTTACATAAAAAATTGAACGCTACTAAAATCATGGTATGCTACAATCACAATGCCTAAGGATATAAAAGTCAGCATCTTAACAACTTTGCTTATCGGAATGGTGAAATCTCAGCGGCCCAATTAAATACCGATTCATCTCAGTTTATCTTGGTCCCAGCTTTTACTCTCTAAATCATCACCATAAATATTTTTATAATGAACCTTTTACGTGTATTTATGAAAGACCTACCTCCGGGCACTCAATAAGTCAAATTCTAACTACGTTCAAAGATAAAAGAGCGACAAAGCAATTTGACTGATTACAAAAGATTTACGAATATTAAGCGGTGCTGTAACATAACCTGAAGCAGTCAATATATCGTTGAAAGAAGTATTTACAGCTTCTATGCTATTTATTGTTTCATTCGGTTGTAAACTTGCGTCAAAAATGTCTTTCTGGTTTGATTTTAGGGATGCTTTTTGTAGGGGTGCGTGATAAGGAATCTTCGAGAATACGAGAATAAGAATTGCAACCGAAATTTTACAACGGAGTTAGGAGGATGCTATGTCGCGGAAGGCGGATGAATGGATCTTGGGAGGTCGAGTATTTAGTTCCAATGTGCCAAAGTCGAAAGGAGCACAAGCAACTTCTGACGACAACATAAAGTCATAAACAATTTTGTAATTAAAAATTTCTTATTTTTTCCTTTTCTTAGTTTAATTTCGCGGTCTATAGTTACTCAAAAATTTAAATGCGTGATATGTGACCGATAAGTTTTTCTGTTTAAACTTGTGCCTAATCAGTTATTGCACTTATTACACGCATTTGGTGAACGAAAAATCATATATACCTGCATATCTTTAAAGGATTCTGGGGATATGTATATACCACATTGGAGCAGCGTGTTGGGTGCGTCCTAGCTCCAAAAATTCTCTCCAGAAACGGAGAGTGGAGGCCTATGCCCAGCAGTAGGATACTAAGAACCCGTTCTTTTGTAGACAGTGATTAATAAGAAATGCGTCCACCAAAGTCTTAGATCCAACACTTCTTCCCAAAAACGGAGAGAAGAGGTCTACGGCCATCAGTGGGACAATAATAGGCCATTAATACGTAATGCTTAAATACGTAACTACGTTGACTACCGAAGTTTGCCATCTTTAGCGAATTTAGAGCTTTTTAATTACGCATTGTTACAAGCAATTAGTTTGAGCAACAATGAGAGATACCATCTTCAGCTGGTAGGTAATCGCAGGGCGTGACAGTTTCACATAAATTGTTGTCGTCGATCTGTTACAATTGTTGTGAATCCCTTCATACTAGCAAGACATCTAGTAAAGATAGCAAAAAAAACAGCGCCGTTTTTGGAAATGTATTATATAATTTCTTTGATTCCTAGTTAAACTTCACGGCTTTTCATTCTAAGTTTAGAACTTGCCAATACATATTGAGTCAAACTAGTCATGTGTTTCTACGATAAACAACATTCTCATGAAACCTGCATATACTCAGAGAACTCAGGAGGATATCAATAATGGATCAAATATCCATCCAAGATATTCCCTGGCAGGAAAGTCGAATGCTTTTGCCAGCCGTAATAATTACCTTCCTGAGATCTAGTAATAAAGTTTTAATAAAATCTCCGGAAGAGGCAACCATAATTACGACAAACTAATTAAAAGATATTGAATATTATATTATGATTCGCTGATTCAAGTACTTTTTTTTTAATCCGGAGCTTCAAACTATTCTAAACTTTTTTTAAAATTTTATCGCATAAAGAATTAGTTGAGCGATTCAGCGCGGAAACGCTGAAAGTATTGATTTTTTATCTATGTGAGCATGATTTCTAAAGTACTAGCTTGTAAATAATATAAAATAGAACACTTGTATATTTTCATTGTAAATCAATATAATTGAAATTTATTGTATATTTATTTATTTAATCTAAATATACTTATTATTATGCAGTACGTTATTTACACCGTGCAACACTGTTACACTTTGTTTTATAATTTTTAAATTACGTATTTAGTTTGAGAGGTATATAGGTAAGCTATCTTACTATATATTTATGCGCCAAAATCTGTTATCATATTACATTAATTTTGTCAAGACCTCATCTAATAATAAATCTAAAGTTTTCCTCTATCGCTACTATGAGTCTTCCGGTACGTTGCACAACGCACCACAAACGCTCCGTTTTCACTAGAAAGCTGGATCCGATATGTGTAACACTAGAAGGCTATGAGAAATAATATCTATACCTTTTTACTAGTAATCTGATATAGATAGACGGCTCACTAGCCGCCCGCGAACGTAAATGTCTAACGCCTTGTCGTGAATACCTTTGACAGTAATCGAAAGGGAAAAAAAACTGGCATAACCATAAGTTATTATACTAGAGCAAGGAAGCCAGCGAAAATTTGCCGTAATACATTAAAGAGAAAATATATGAGGTGTATCATCAATTTTTTTCAAATGTGCGTAGTGAGCAAACGTTATTTTAAAGGTGTACTAAAAATATTCTAATTATTTTTTAACTGGGAACGCGCCATTAAGTTTGAGAATTTCACAGCACATACGTGATTAGACAAAGATAAGTATACGAATCTAATCTTCCACCTCATTATTTATTGCGACACACTCACTTACTGGCCTTTCCACTCCCTAACTCATAGTTGTTTTATATCAATATAATATATGTGACATTATATCTGACCATATGCTTTCTGTCTGACTTTTAATCCACTGGAATATTACGATTTTACATTACGATTTTTGTCGTGGAGCCTATCCTCCTGATGATGCTTCGGTTTCGGGGCGAAACGATCGTCGAGATTGTGGTGGTGGGTGTGTGTGCTGCTTTTGTTTGCGTTGTTGCTGGTGAATTGCGCCTTGGGGTGCATGTGGTGGCTTGTCCTGCATGTATAAGGCGCGTAGATTTTGCCTGCTTCATACACATTGGCTTTGCATGCATTTACTTAACCCGTGCGGATTATAGCAAAGTAGTTAGTTCTGTTATATTGCTTGCAATGGAATATTATTGAAATTTATTAGAATTAAAGCTTGGTCAAAGTCCGAAGAAATTCTCATTATACCTAACACCTAAGTCAATTACCACTGCAGGTGAAAAAAAGCCGTCTCCGTTTTTACGAAAAAATTAAAGCTTGCATACGTGTTTAAAGAATAAAAAAATGCTTAGTTAATATATAAAAAAAATCCTTGACTGACCGTTGGCGCAGTGGGTAGTGGCGCGGTGAGCTTCAGGTCCGCGGGTTGCGGGTTCGATTTATATAAACAATTTTCAACAATCAACATTTCTATACACAATTTGTTGGTTCTTCGAGCCTGGATGTATATTTGTATTTAAGTAAGTATTTAAAAATCTTTTATGTAGTATATTTATCAATTCTCCGTCACCCATAACACAAGTATTAGTTACTTACCTTGGGGATGGACGATCGTGTGTATATTTCGTGTCCATATATTTATTTATTTATTAAAGATTTAGGAAGAGGAAACGTTCCTGAAGGTTCTTTGCTTAAGTTCACGCGAACGAGTTTGCGGGCACAACAGGTATAAAATAAATTCGTCGATTCAGCAATTTGCACCTGCTAAAATATAATAGCAATTATATGATTCTACAAAAATATAATACCATTAAAACAGGCGTCAATTTACTTCATAGGTTGACCTCATAGCTTTATTCTATTTACAGAAGCGGAAGAAGCAACGAACCAGGCCTTATACCAGGCTTAGGCCAGGCTTTAGGGTCTTACTAGAACTCACTTTCCTATCAACGATTGTGCAAGTCTATGTAATGCTAAGAGTATGAAGCAGGCAACGTTCATATACCTTATTAATGCAGGACACGTAACCGCACGATAACAAGACACAACCACCAACAACAAATCACACAAGCACTACACGCATTCACTACTACAATCTCAACATCGTTTCGCCGCGCAACTGAAGCATCATCGAGAGATAGGCAGCACTACAAAATCGCTTCGCCCAAGTATATAATACTTGGGCATATATGATAAAATTGTATGTGACGATAACTAAACACTTACACATATAGTCGTCCGCCCCCAAAGTAAGTACTTAATACTTGTGTTATGGGTGACGGACAACTGGTAAATATATAGTTATATAATTTAAAATACATACTTAAATCGAAGAAATAACAAATTACTTATACAAAATGTTTGCCTTAGCGGGAACCCTAGAAACCCTGAAGCTGAAAGCTGGGTCACTGCTACTTAGGCCACCGCGACGCGGCCGTTCATTAGATGATGTGTTGCAAAAACCCCAGATAGTACATACCTGAGAGTATTTAAACACTGAAATTGACGTTTACTACTGAAATATAAATATACAACCAGACTCGAACAACTGTCAATTTTTTTATAGAAAATGTTGGCCCTCGGCGGGAAACGAAACCATGACCCGCGGATCTGAAGGCAGGGTCAGTGGCAACTGCGACAACTGCGGCCAGTCAAAGTCACTTTGGTGCTATGGAATTACGTAAAGTAACGCTTACTTCTAAATGGGTTTAAAATGACTTAAAACAGTCAGGGTTAATCGCTTGAAGATTTTAATTTGAACTTAGGATTAGAACTTGTATCTTCTATGAGAATGCTACCAAACTATAACTAACAAAATAATACTCGACGCGAGTGGCGAAATATCCTACTAATATTATAAATGCGAAAGTTTGTGAGTATGGATGGATGTTTGTTACTCTTTCAATAAAAAACTATTGAACGGATTTGGATGAAACTTAACAGTTATATAGTTTATACATCAGATTAACATATAGGATATAATTTGTAAAGATTTTATGTAATATAACGATACATGTTAAGAACGTTGGAAAAAAACTGGCCTCTGAGAGCTATCTTGGCGTACGCTGCCTAAACTATTGGAGTTACACTAAGATGATGTACAGTTTGTTTTTAATAGTTTTAAATAAAAGTCCGCGACAGCATATATCTATATATCTATCATTTATGTGGAAGCCACTATGACCAAAATTGTGAATCATAAATTTAATTAAATCAGATTCTGTGGCGGACCAAATTCCTCGCGAACGAAGCCGCGGGCAAAAACTAGTAATTTCATATTTCTTTCGATATAACGTCCAGATGCAATGTGTCCAGACGCCGTGTGGTGTCCGGCAGAATAGAATATACCACCCTCATTTCTTACCGAGGTGTCGTAAAAGGCGACTAAGGTAAGTTAACGTCAGGCAGGCGGCCGGTTATAAAATACGTAGCCAAATCAGGTGACAACATGTTTGTAGCATGTTGTACCGACCCCACTTAGAGTGGGATAAGGGCAGGAGAATGATGATGATGATAACGTCCATATGCAAATTAGCAACAAAAGAATTTGAAAGTTATTAACGAATAGATAGACGCGGAATAGTGATATTGGTTTATACTATTTACAGATAATAAATGCTGTTACAATGCTGTTAAATAATAAGATTTTGCAACTGTCCGCATCAAACCTAGTTGCGATATATTTTAAAGCAACTTCTTTATACGTTTTTACGAAACAGTAATTTGCGCCTTCAGCACTTTGATGGTATAACTAAATTCATTTCAAGTCAGCTGCGGGCTTTTGGTTCAATCAATCGAGATATATCTGTTATATAAATTTAGTTAAGTTAGCAACTGTTAAAATGTTAAGTATTCCGTAAATCAAATTGAAATTCAGAATATTCTTTATTCAAGTAAACTTGTAAACAAGTGCGTTTGAACCATCAACTCTACTGCTGATTCGGAAAGCTGTTCCTACCGAGAAGAGCCAGCAAGAAACTCGGCGGTTGCTCTTTTCAAAATATAATTCTTATTACTAGTTACATTACGTCATTGCTGTCTTGTACTGGCTTAAAGAGTAGCATCCACGCAGTCTTATCATCTATTTTATCCTCAACAATATAGTAGGCTTGCGGAATCAACCTCTTTTTGACAGTGTTTTTAAACTGCTGTACTGGGAAAGCTAAAATTGATTGCAAAATAATTATAGAATCTTATACCTACTAATAATATAACTTGAGTAGTTATTAATAACCATCCCTTATTTTGTGATGTTAAATGGGTCCTTCCAAAGACGGTTACAGTTAAGAGCATATTATAAATGTCTCTGAAACGTTTTAACAATGACAAAAAATGTGTATACACACACACACGCACACATATATATATAGTAGTAAAGTAAAAAAAGAATGATTTGCTATGTCCACTAAGTCCCACAGGAATCACAAACTTATTTAAACCTCTCATATATTTATTATGTACGTCAAATTTTGACAGATCACTAACCTATATATACCATTTTACCAGAGAACCCTAAATGTAAACTAGCCTACATCTTTATCTAGTCTAGAAGTTAACTAGCCAAAAGATTATATTGCATGTACGTACGCCTAATGACTTAACTTATGCTATCCTTGACTTGCCTCTGACTGTGTGTAATAAATAATTGTTTAATATGCTATTAAGTATGTTTATCGGCATCTTCAATTAGCGTCAAAATACCCTCATTGAAAGTTTTTTTTACTGTGCCTTAAGAACATACGGCAATTTTTAAGTCTCAACAGTCTCACCATTTTCTTACCACAGCTCACACGCACGATCGCAATACGATCATTTTTTTTTTAATATTTAATTACCAACAACTGAAGAAAACGGTAGTTCTCAGTTAAAGTATAGAAATCATAACAACTTAAACTATGTAATGCTATAATTATAGCATTAGCCGTACTTTGTGGAGGTCCATAACACAAAAGTAATGAAAATATTATTTGCTTTGTGATTTTCTCGTGGAGTCTATGTCCTTACGGTTACAGAGCGTAAAAGATCGACGAGACTGATAGTTAATGTGTGCAATGATTGTGTATTGTGATATTGGTGGTGTTTATTGCATGCATTTTTACTATTTCTGCGTGTATCAGTACATATATGAAAATATTATATATGTAATATAATTATAATAATAATAATAAATAAACATTTATTTGGAACAATACATAGTACATAACAAAAATGAACGTTGATCCTGCAGAAGTATTAACTGTGTTGCAGTGACCAACGCCCTCCTCCGTTACAAAATTAAACAAATCCTCCTTAAATTTAACTACATAATATGCTAAAGTTAAAAAAAATGTGTGTGTGTGTGTGTGTGTGTGCGTGTGTGATTTAGTGTGTGTGTGATCGTGTACGTGTATGTGCATTTAAAAAATTTCTTTTTTTCTTAAAAACTTTCTGATAATCGTGCTCTATATAAAATGACTATTTGAGATTTATTGCTTTAAATATTTATGCGATAAAAATATGGGACATAAACACACGGTCGTTCATCCCCAAGGTAAGAAACTTAATAATTTTGTTATGGGAGACAGACAACTGGTAAATATACTACATATATAATTTACAATACATACTTAAATACAAATCAAGTGACAACATGTTATAAAAATGTTGTCACATGATTTGGCTACGTATTTTACGACCAGCCGCCAGCCTGACGTCAACTTACCTTAGTCGCCTTCTACGACAGCTCGGTAAGAAATGAGGGTGGTCTATTCTACTCAGCCGGACATACACCACACGGCAGGAGTTATAATAAAACTACTAGTAACTGAATTTGTTATGTCGGTTAGGTTAATTATAGAACGCGTAGTATGAAGACACAGTAATTGTTTATTGTCCATGACCTAACAATAGCCCCGTTCTAAAAAGACTAAGAAAAAGAAAATTTTTCTCACTTGTTTCATTGCATTAATTCAGGATATATATTTTACTAATTGTAATAATTTAATTACTAAAATCATTCGCTTAAGAATAGTTATATCAAACAAAAAAATACTTTAAGTGAATCAAATTAATTTACGCATTTTATTAAAATTATAATAAATTTACTACTGAATAATGTACGCTGTACATAACTGGTTGGACGCAATATTCAAGGATATAATAATTAGTAGTCTCATTAAACGTTTAAATAAACAAAATCAAAAAATGTCCATAAATTATAAAGAAAACATTCATCAGTTAATGACGCCAAGACTCGGAAAAAACACCTACAACGCGAGGAACGCTTCAAATTCGAACGCTCTTATGGCAAGTGAGTGCAATTGCCGGTGACCTTTGACAAAAATCGTACTGCAGTACGTGAAGTCTATCGTGAAGCCTATCCTCCTGGTGATGCTTCGGTTTCGGGGCGAAACGATCATCGAGATTGTGGTGGTGGGTGTGTGTGCTGCTTTTGTGTTCGTTGTTGCTGGTGAATTGCGCCTTGGGGTGCATGTGGTGGCTTGTCCTGCATGTATAAGGTGCGTAGATTTTGCCTGCTTCATACATATTGGCTTTGCATGCATTCACTTAACCCGTGCGGATTATAGCAAAGTAGTTAGTTCTGTTATATTGCTTGTATGTAAATTATGTTTAACTATTATCACAAAAATATACTACAAATATTATTAAATAAAACTATAAAAAACACAATATGCCACCGCATATAGCGCAGCAACGAAAGGCATTCACCTCAGCATGTTGCCGCATTTGTATTAATATCACAAATGCAGCGCTGATTATCAGCCAAAAACCTGTGATGAATGAAGATCCGTATTTCCTTCATATTTTTCCTGACTTACAACAGGAAAAAATAAATTTAGTATATTTCGCGGAAAGAAGAGTAATTACCTGCTTCAGTGATCAATATTAAATAGATTCTGTCCATCCCAATGAACACTGGTTTACACTTTACACGGATTATATCATAATGACACGAGATCATGGCACGAAAACATAGCGTCTATACTCAAATCATTTCTCAGTATTCTTCATTTGTAAGCAATATTTTGTTTTACTATAACAATGCAATATTATCTATTTCGCTGAATTAATAATGAATGAATTAATAATAATTAATGAATTATCTATTGAAGCTGTGATAGCCTAGCGGTGAGACCGTGCGACTCTCTAGAGACGACATAGGTTCAAACCCGGGCAGACACCAATGGGTTTTTCTATTAAAAACTTATGTGTCTAATTGATAATTGCAATTTATCACACGCTTTCCGGTGAAGGAAAACATCGTGAGGAAACCTGCATATCTCTAGAGAATTCTAGGGATATGTGTAACCTACCAATCCGCATTGGAGCAGCGTGGTAGGTCTTAGCTCCAATCCTTCTCTCCAAAAACGGAGAGAGGAGGCCTTAGCCCAGCAGTGGGCATAGTAACTGGCTGTTACTTTACTTTTTACTTTTATTATCTATTTCGATTAGGTATAATGACCCGAGGCGCGCTTTTTTTTTACTAACTATATATTTTTATATTTTTTCACGCGGCCGGCGGGCGCCAAAGTAACATTGTAAACAATTAGCGAAACCATAGATGAATAAATACACTATGTTATAAGAAACGAAGCCCGCAATTAAAACATTTTCTGGAAAATTAGATAAAATTTTAAGTACCTATTTTTATTATATATTTAGAACGAGAATCGAATACTGAATACTCTCTATCAGTATTGCAAGTGTTCAACCAGTATCTCAGTAGTCCTTTCAAAAAAAATCAATTTTTCGGCATTGCGCCTAAATATAAATAATTATTAATAAATCATTCAAAAAAATAAAAATAATCGGAAAAACGATGAATTCAACATTGAACTAATAATTCATTTAATATTTAGTTATATATAGTATGAAAATCAATTCCCCAAATTAAACTATCACTCATAAATCTTATCTTTCAACTTCTTCACTTTTTTACATTTTTTATACGTTTTACCTTAATTTATACCATTGTCATTTTGTCTTATCCCATTTCATTTTTTTTAAATCCTTTATCAATAAGATTCAATCTATGTATTGACAGTCCATTTTGATATAAAGGGTAAATGGGATAGAAAAAATCTCGTTGATCATTCAGAGACTAATAAAGCAAATCACATCATAAGTATAAGTGATGGAAGTCACGAGTGCTACCAATAAAATATAAAAATACTAATCATTGCTTATGTAGCATTAGCATTAGTTGCATAAGGTTAACTTAATGAATTTGTTACTTAAAGCATAAACGTTTATACTTCAGTTAAGCTTTGCTGTTGGGAAATAGTATTTTAAAGGGAAAGTATTCAATAATTAAAGATTATAAATAGTAAAGTATATTTAAATATTAACAATAAATTAAGTATTTATTATTAACTTAAACTACTCTACTACCATTTATTATGATAATTATTAGTATCATTTGAGCGAAGTCTTTGATCTATTCTATAGCCAAGATCGGGATGTATGATTGTAAATATTTTCACTGCTCTTTCTTGAAGAAATTTGGCAGCTGGAGCCAATCTGTATACTACATTTTCTACTAACCTACTTCGTTCTTCTTTTGTCATTTCATTAACATATAATTCCGTTGCTTGCTTGAAATTATCTGGTTTAGGTTCTTTAATTTCTATTAACGGGATTCTTTTGTCGTCATCATAAGGAACGGGACCGTTAAAAGAGTTTGGAAAATAATTAGGTATATCTTTTCCATTGTCCTTAACTGGAGGTCTACCATCTCGGTTGTAAGGCTGCAGTACTTGACTGCGGAAAGGACAATTGACAGGTATTTTTGGGAAATTTGCTCCCAGGCGATAATATTGAGCATCTCTGTATGCTAATCGACGCGCTTCAAATACTTTGTCTGGACCTCCGAGTATACCAGGGACTAAATTAGCTGGACTAAATGCTAATTGCTCTATTTCTGCAAAATAGTTAACTGCATTTTTGTTTAGAACCATTTTACCGACTTCCTTCAAAGGGTATTCATCTAAAGGTATAGTGTTTGTAACATCGAATACATTAAACCCAGCGTGCTTAACGTCATCTAAGGTTAATATTTGTATGCTAACTGTCCAACTTGGAAAATTACCATTACCAATAGATCTGTACAAGTCTCTCGTAAGAAAATCTGCATCTTCGGCGCCAATTTTTGTAGCTTCCTCTGATCTAAGATTTTTGATTCCAGCGTCTGGTATGAAATGAAATCTGATGAAATGTATATCTCCATGTTCATTTTCAACTTGGTAAGTATGGATACCGAAGCCAGGCATGTTGCCATATGCTGCTGGAATTCCTCGATCGCCGAACACAAGTAAAAACATGTGTATACTCTCAGGTTGTAATGTAAGAAAGTCCCAAAACGTGTTAGAATCGTAAAGATTAGTTGCTGGATTTTTCTTTTGCGCGCGCACAAATGTAGGGAAGAGACGTGGGTCGTTGTACACGTACATAGGAGTATTGAAGCCGACTATATCAAAGTTACCTTCCCCTGTGTAAAACTTGACGGCAAACCCACGCGCATCTCGAGATGTATCACTGCCACCTCTTTCAACAACAACTGGCGAAAATCTGGCAGCAACAGGAGTCTTTTCTCCAACTTTACTGAACAGTTTCGCTTTACAAATGTGTGAAATGTCGTGCGTCACTTCGAAATAACCAAACGCACCGCCAGCTTTTGCGTGAACCAAACGTTCGGGAATCCTTTCTCTGACGAGATGCGTAATGGTGTCCATAAAATATTCATTGAATATTAACCTAGTGTTTAATGTGTTTAAGGCTTCGCTGTGCGGTACGGGGGCGCCGGCGCTTGTAGTCATTATACCTATTGGTCCCTGCAATATAATAAAACATTTACACTTAAGATATGTATTGTGTGTGTGATAGCCCAGCGGTGAGACCGTGCGACTCTTACGAGGGGAACACAAGTTCAAACCCGGGCAGGCACCAATGAGTTTTTCTATTAAAATTCATATGCCTAATTGCAATTTACCACACGCTTTTCGCTGAAGGAAAACATCGTGAGGAAACCTGCATATCTCTAGAGAATTCTGGAGATGTAACCTACCAATCCGCATTGGAGCAGTGTGGTAGATCTTAGCTCCAACCCTTCTCTCCAGAAAAAGAGAGAGGAGGCCTATTCCCAGCTGTGGGATTGTTACAGGCTGCTACTTTATTTTACTTTTATATGTATTGTCAAAGTTTTATACCTTCTCTATACGAGGTCGTAGGTTCCAAACATCAGCAATTAGTTTTTTATAACAACTTATTCACCTAATTGTTCGTTACAATTTACTAGGCTAAGAATAACATCTTGAGGAAACCTGCATTTCCTGTTTTAAATTATTCCTGTCATATATAATACAATAAATTAGAGTAGTGTAGAATCACAGGTGATAACTGATAGCCACAACAAAAGGAGATGTTCACGAGGGATTAGATTCTAGCAGGCCACTACTACGATGCCCTGTGCAAAATTATTAGCAAAACGTGGCAATATGGTTGCCCTAGTTTTAAACTTGTTATGCGGCTCATGAACTGTTATAGTGGCATAACTCAAAAAAACACGTAGACTAAGGAATAAGTTTAAATGTTAAAATACACATTTTTTCAGCAGGAATACCGGCAGAACTCATAATTCATTATCAGGCCGTCATTTACTTCAAAACATGATTTTTTGAGTTGTGACACTATTACTGTCCATGAGCTATATATATAACTAGTAAAAGTTATTAATTGGAACCGCACTAATTAGATAATGTAAGTCACAGATAATAAGATAAAATAATATAATAAGACTAGGATTATTTTAAAAAAGTGTACAGGTTTTTGCATAATGAAGGCCACCACACTGCATGATTTGTTTGTTAGCTTGTCACTTCTTAGAAACTACATCGCAACTAATTTCTCAAACGAAACTTACGCAATGAGCGATTTTATTCCATCTCTATTTTCTGCTTTTTTTTCTTCATCTATTGTTATATTTTTGAAATCTCATCGATTTTAATAACGTTCAAGTTAACACACTCACTCAGAATTTTTTTTTGTCTATTATGTTATTGGTACAATTCTAAAAGAAAATCATGAGGATTTGTATCCAAATAATGTTATTTCATTCATCGTTGAAAAGTTATAACGATTTTGAAACTTGTTTCAATTAATTTCCACTTAAAAAAATTCTTTCTCTAATATTTATGAAACCTAAACAAAAAATTGCGAAATATTCTATTAATTACCCATATATTATTTGCATACGATTTAGTATGTAAATTTCGTGTTATGTTTTAATTTTTGTATTGCATTCACTTTGAAATATTTTAACACTAGCCCCTTTTTTGATAGAAGAATGTTGGAGGTTTATTTATCATAACAAATTTTTTAGGATCTGAGATAAATTGAACTTTTATCGATAAAGAGAGAAGATTATCGTTTATAAATATTTGTAGAAAGCTATTGCCTAATTATGTAATTTAATAACATACGTTTTAAATCAATTAATACAGAGGATAACATACCGAAGTCTTTTCCTTAAAAATTATAATCTGCTCCGCCGCCGGGTCCCTTTCCTTGGCGACTGCAACTGCTGCCAACATAACAATAACTACAAACATCCTATCAATTCGTATGCAAATGAACAACAACCAGATACACTCCAGCATCGACTTTATAATGCTCTGAATACTAAGGCCTTGGTATGATCACGGCACGGCACAATGATTTCCCAACATTAATCAAATTGATCAACGTACACGTAAGAATCGGTTCTTGTCTAGCGACACAATTACTTTTTATGGCTCTGAAATCATAAAAATGTGTTACTTCAGTCGGTATAACCGTTGATGTTATTAGCTAAATTGAAAACATACTTTCTGACCAACCTGTCTACAACTAAGTGATATTTCAATATGTACGCTGTAGTCTTTGGTGATAGCTGTTTTTATAATTTTTTGAGTCGGTCGTTACGTGAATAGCATAGCTGCAAGCCAAGATCGCGAGCTCGCCCCTTATTTATGACGCATCGACGCCAACTACACTCGCGTGCAACTGAATCAACTCACCTCTAAAAATTGGATAAATGGTGTATTATATATTTAAAGAATAAAAAAAGTACGGGTATATATATTTTGAAAGCCTATTTCATAAGCTTTAAAATGATACCATAATCTCAAAAATCTACGCAATATTTTGGAATTTAATCGAACTCGAATCACAAGGTAACCAAAATTGAATTAGTGAAAAAAACAAAGGATAGGTAAAATTAAAGGAAAACAAACTGTTGTGAAAAATTTGTTAAATCAATACTTAGTGTTGCACCCCCTGGCCCTAATAACAGCTCCAAGACGGTTCTTCATCGACCTGATAACCCTTACTACCAGATCTTGAGTGAGAGCTTCCCACTCCTCTTCGAGCTCTGTCTTTAGCTCTACAATGTCTGCACGGGCTGGATTTCTGGTCCGGATCCTGCGTTTCAGCTCGTCTCAGATGTGTTCAATAGGATTGAGATCAGGAGTGTGTGGTGGCCAGTCCTTGGTCTCAATACCAACTTCATCCAGAAACTGACGAGTGATTCGTGCTGTATGGCAGCGGTCATTATCGTGCATAAGAAGAAATCTATCTCCTATGAAGCCTTCATAAAGCAAGACGTGATCGAGGAGAACATCTTGCACATATCTTGCACACGGTCTGCAGTCAGACCGCCTCCTCGGCCTCCATCAGGGATGAAAACAAGAGCTGTTTTTCCTTCCATTGAAATGCCCGCCTACATCATACACAAGCCACCGCCATAGGACACTGTTTCAGAGAAACAACGTAAATCGCTCGCCTGGACGCCAGTAGACTCGAGTTCTTTTGTCGCTGCCATGCAGACACACTCTGCACTCGTCAGTGAACAGGACCGATCGCCTTTCAGCTGTCCAATCGATGGTGTTCGCGAGCAAATGCAGTGCGAGCTTGTCGGTGAGCTGTAGTCAATTTGGGGCTTCTGGCAGGAATTTTTAGAGTCAAGTTGGCATCTCTTAGCCGTCTTCTAACTGTCCATTGACTGACAGCGACTCCTCGAACCTCTCAGCCGCTGCTGCACAGCAACACCGGTGTGATGGCGATTTCTGAGACTTGTAGAGACGATAAAACGGTCGTCTCTCTCAGAAGTACACCGCCGCTGACTGTTATCTGGCCTCCTAGAGTAAGAATTGGAACCTTTTGTATACCCTGGATACAGCAGATTGGCTCAGATTTAGTCGACGAGCGACTTCTCACTGGCTAAAGCCCTGTTGTACCAAAAGGACAACTTGGGCGACTTCTTCTGGCCTTGTTTACATAGTGACGGCGAATTGATAATCATATCTTGCGGAAATGTGTTGTAAATGTGTTGGAAAGCGACTAATAAGGGTGCGTTGCTTTGGGTGGTTTATATAGGGGGTTGCATAGCGCAACTCGTTAGTACTGCAAGGAGCAAATTTTACACACTTACGTTCAAACCACGATATTTAAATGATAAATGTGTTAATTTAAAGTTAAAAGAATGGGCTTTAATAAAATAATACATTTAATATACTATTTTTAAGTTTTAAACAAAGTGTCTATTTGTCTATTTTTATCTATAATATGAAGCAACGTGAGTCCCTTCGCGAAAAGTTCCAAGAAATAGGCATACTGACTGTAGCATCACAATATATATATAGTAATATTCTATTTGTGCGGAAAAATATAAGAACATATAAAACAAAATTTGATGTATATCATAGACATACGAGAGGTCACAAACAGCTTGCGATACCTGCGTCGCGACTCAGCAGAGTAAGCAACTCTTTTGTTGGTCTCGCTATTCGCTTCTATAATAAAATTCCTCAATCCATTCTAGACCAGTGTACAGAAAGATTTCAATCAAGTGTAAAAAATATGCTTATACGTAAAGCATATTACAAAATCGAAGATTATTTGGATGACAAGAAAGCCTGGATTTGATAATCCTTTCAGCTTCATACAAGACAGCGGTTTAATAATGTATAATTGGAAATATTTAAAAGATTGACCGCCGAGTTTCTTGCTGGTTCTTCTCGGTAAGAGCAACATTCCGAACCAGTTGTAGCTTCATTAATCATATTGATGCTTGACGATTCAAAAGTGCCTGAAATGGTTTATTTGAATAAAGATTATTTTGATTTGATTTGATTTTGTAACACCACGAGACAAGACCGTGTAACTCTTTCCAGATGTCACGCGTTGGACTATCCGTTTTTTTATACCCGTTACATGCGGGATTCGTAAAAACATGCACAAACCTCCACCACTGCCACCACAATACACAAGCACTACACACGTTCACTATCACAAACTCAACAATGCTTAATGATTAATGCTTGACGATTCAAAAGTGCCTGAAATGGTTTATTTGAATAAAGATTATTTTGATTTGATTTGATTGATTTATGGTAAACTAACTAACAAAGTAACTATTTGTCTATTTTTATGGGTGAGTCGATTCGACTGCTCGCGAGTGTGTAACTATAGTACACACCAGTCAAATCTCGTTGATTTTTGGTATGCATTTTTGTATTCACTTTTCTTTTATTTAAATAAATTTTTAAAAAACTTGTCCCCTTGCGATTTGTATATCGAGGTTGCATTGTATATATTTTCCATTTACTTATTCACTGATTGATTATTGACTGATTAGCTGTGATAGCCTAGCGGTAACACCGTGTGACTCTCTAGAGACGATCATGGGTTCAAACCCGGGCAGGCACCAATGAGTTTTTCAATTAAAACTTATGTGTCTAATTGATAATTGCAATTTATCACACGCTTTTCGGTGAAGGAAAACATCGTGAGGAAACCTGCATATCTCTAGAGAATTCTAGGGATATGTGTAACCTACCAATCCGCATTGGAGCAGCGTGGTAGGTCTTAGCTCCAATCCTTCTCACCCATAACGGAGAGAGGAGGCCTTAGCCCAGCAGTGGGCATAGTAACAGGCTGTTACTTTACTTTTTTTACTACTTTTATTCACTGATTACAGTGAAAATAGGTTTTATTATAACTTCGCCCGCCGCCGCGTGGGATCTGGCTGAGTAGAATAGACCACCCTCATTTCTTATCGAGGTGTCGTAAAGGCGACTAAAGTGAGTTGACCCACCGTGTGGTATCCGGTTGAGTAGAATAGACCACCCTCTTTCTTATCAAGGGGTCGTAAAATACGACTGAGGTAAGAGGACGTTTAGGTTTTAGGAGACGGCCGGGAGTAAAATACGTAGCCAAATCATGTGACAACATGTTTGTAACATGTTGTGCCGACCCCACTTGGAATGGGATAAGGGCAGGAGAATGATAAAAGTAACGTCTAATTCAATTAATTATACAATGTTTTACTTACACTGTTATTTATTCAGTCCAACATCTTTCATAAGTTACACTTCCTCAATCATTCTAATTTCCTTCATAACCTTAACACAGATGATTAACAAAATAAAACACCGCTGTTGCAAATTATAATATCAATTTATTAACCACAGCTAATCAGCATACGCTATCTTAACTAATTATCAATAATTTTTCTATTACTAAAATTTTACTATACTAAAAATTGCAAAATAGAAACAAGTGCAGCATTTATCAAAACCTAACTTGTTTGTTAGTTAAGTCAAGCGTGAATATTCTTGGATGCAATCTATTACTAAAGAATAACTGAATAAGATACGTAATACTATAAGATTCAGTGGTTTTAAACAGTTGAACGGTAAAAAGGTAATTCTGGCTGTTAAGTACGGGTTTCTAGGCTGTGTAGAACATTATAACACGTTTTTAATGTATCAAACAGGGAAGTAGCTTAGATACTCGTAGCACCTTTATATTTTATTGTCGTAGGTAAGAATTTACTATAATAATCGTATCAAAGTATTAGATTCTTTAGATTATTGATTCTTTAAACCTGACAATTTGTATTTAAGTTTATTTTTAATTAAATATGTATGGGGTTGTCTACTGATTAAATCAAATCAAAATAATTTTTATTCAAGTAAGCTCTTTCGAGTACTTTTGAATACTCAAGGATCAATTTGATTAATGAAGCTTTAACTGGTTCGGAATGTTAAAGTTGCTACTTAAAGGTTTTCTATGAGAACGTCGCCCAAAACAACAGCTAATACAAAACGGTCAATATTTCTCATGAGTCAAATTAAGTTATTATTTGGTAATAGTCTTTTTCAGATTTTCTGAAATTATTCTTGTTTAGAATATTGATGTCAACTATAATCGCGTGATGCGCTTACCAATCCACAAACACTGTATTATTAGGGTGAATATATTTGACAATGATGATAGATGTGTCCCAAAAGTGTAAAGCATCTTATTCAAGAATTGGTGCTGTGTTATACATCTTATTAACTACTTCAGTGTTCACATGATATACATGTTTTCTAGTTTACAATTTCTAGTTTGTGGTCGTTTGATTTCCTTCTAAACCTTGCTCTACTTTATGAGCAAATTCTTTGTCTATTTTTTCAAATATTTTTAATACTCTCTTTTTAATTGAGCGCGTAGTCAAACCCAAAGTAGAAACTATGTTATTTACCAATCTATTTTGTTCGTCACTTGTCATACCATTATATAATTCACCTGCTTGCTCAAAGTTATTCGGTTCACTATTTACTTTAATTCTAATTACTGATGGTTTTGTCGAGTTTTTAATCGGAACTGGACCATTAAACGAGTTTGGAAAATAATTAGGAGCATCCTTTCCATTATCTCTTACCGGTGGTACTCCATCTCTATTATAAACATATGCTCTAGAACGAAAAGGGCAATTAACATTTATATTATTGAAATTAGTTCCCAAACGGTGATACTGTGCATCTCTATAAGCAAAACGTCTCGTCTCAAAATACCTTGTTGGTTCACCATAAATACCATCTACTAAATTACAAGGACAAAACGCCAACTGCTCTATTTCAGCGAAATAGTTTTGCGGATTTCTGTTTAAAACTAATCTGCCTATTTCTTGCAAAGGGTATTTTTCAATAGAAAGTACTTTAGTGAGATCAAATATGTTATCGGGATCCTCTTTTGCGTCTTCTAAAGGTACTACTTGAACGCTAATAGTCCAAATAGAGGGTATACCCTTTGCAATAGATGAATATAGGAGTTCCACATAGTAGTCAGGATTTTGAGAAGCATTCTTCTTAGCTTCTTCGGTTAGAGTTTTTATTCCTGCATTAGGTATTATATGGAATCTGATAAACAATTGTTTTCTGCGAATATTTTCGACTTGATATGTATGAATACTGTAACCAGGCATATTACTGAAGCTGGCTGGAACGCCGCGATCTCCGAGTATATATAAAAATGCATGAGCAGCTTCGGGAGTATAAGAAAAATAGTCCCAAACAGCTAGATTATCATTTAGATTAGTTGTGGGATTCCTTTTTGATGAATGAATCAAACCAACAAATTTCACGGCATCTTTGTTTGGAAAGACTGGCATATTGAGACCTACAATATCGAAGTTTCCTTTTAACGTGTAGAATTTTACTGCGAAACCACGAGCATCATTTGGTATGTCGCTGTCACCTACTTCTTTAGTTACTGAGGAGAACCTAACTGCGACCGGTGTTTGTTTTCCTACTCCATTAAATAAATCAGCACTACAAATATGACTTACATCGTGTGTTACTTCAAAATAACCAAATGCACCGGCACCTTTTGCATGGATCGCTCTAACCGGAATTCTTTCTCGATTGAGATGCGTTATACTATCTACAAGGTATTCATTTTCTATAACTTCAGAATTTAAGGAGACAGTTGCGTCTGCGTACGGAATAGGAGCACCGGCGCTTGTGGTCATAATTCCAATAGGAACCTGAAAGAAGGACCTATTTTATTTCTATTAATGCAAAGTTTCCCTCGACCAATAATCTCACTTCACCTGGTGGTAAGTTATGATGCTATCTTAAATAAAAGAGAGATAGCAGTCAAGAGATGTATCAGGTATATATAAGGTAGCAACACCTTATAATAATTTCTACAAATTAATAGACCGTTATCGTTTTGCAGTATTATTGGACGAAACATAAGCCAAATAAATCATCATCCTCCTGCCCTTATCCCACTCAAAGTGGGGTCGGCACAACATGTTATAAACATGTTGTCACATGATTCGGCTACGTATTTTACGACCGGTCGCCTGCCTGACGTCAATTTACCTTAGTAGTATTTTACGACCCCTCGATAAGAAAGAGGGTGGGCCTCTACTTAACCGGATACCACACGGTCGATCAACTTCCCTTAGTAGCCTTTTACAACACCTCGGTAAGAAATAAGGGTGGTCTATTCTACTCAACCGGATACCACACGGCGAGTTGACTTATCTTAGTCGCCTTTTACGACATCTCGATAAGAAATGAGGGTGGTATATTCTATCCAGCCGGAAACCACGCGGCATATAAGCCAAATAAATAACAATATAAAATCGGTCTTTCCATTCATTCTCTTCCTGCCAATGTGTAAATTGTTAATAAAAAACTCAGTATTCAATTGTCATACAATGAAAAGGAATTCACTGTTAAGAATTCTACATAACATACCTTCGTTCTTTCCTTAAAATATAATAATTGGTTCGCAGCGGGATCTCCTAAATCTATTTCCGCCGCCACCCCCTCTATAATTATCATCAGAAATAACATTTCCAAATATTACAGAAACAAATACTTGTACTTGCCGACTTAATAAAAAAAACGTTAAACAGCCAATGTATCGGAAGTGAAATGAAACTGGCATTTTATAGGATCATTATATATTCATCGTCTAATCTACGCATTACTTGGATAATTATATAAAATTGATAAAACTGAAGAACATAATTAAATTAGGGGTCCATTACGAAAAAATAATGCATTATTTTAGAGGATAAATTATATAACTTCTTTCCGCCCAATTTCGGAACGGATTGTGAAGTGATCTCTGAGCTACATAATCTATCACTTTGTAGCCTTACAATCATAGAGTTATTATACTAGAGTAGGTTAACCATAGGCACTCCTGTAAGTGAGTGTCACAATAAGTAATGAGAGGGAGGGTTGAAACTCGTATACTTGTCTTTGTCTAAGCTATATCTATACTATATACTTTTTATAAAACAAAGTCCAAAAGTTGCCTGTAAGTGATCGATTTTCTTTAAATTCCTCTATCTACTGTACGATTTTTGGATGCGTTTTTGTAAATTGTGTAGAAGAGGTCGCGCAGTTGTAAAAAAAAACAGGACTGCTAATTGAACTTTAGCCGCGTACGCCGCGTTAACGAATAGATATACACTAAAGTAATGTCCTTGAGAATAATAGATCTACAAAAATACAGAAAAAAGGCCAGCTACAGCATGTCTCTATCTCTTATGGTTAACACACAATAATTTTATATTTAAAATTACAATTGAATACACTGATTTCCACGCGGGCAAAGCTGCAGGCTATACACATAAAAAAGAGAGACAGATAGATATAGTCTTATTTGCTTTCTCTTTATTGTGATAGGGCACGTTTTAGGCTGGCTTTCCTACTCTAGTATAATAACTCTATGCTTACAATTAGGTATTTGGAAAGGTGCAGTACAGTAATACAATAAATAAAGTAACGTAGGTAATAATCCTTAACAACTGAAACAATCGTACGTTACTTATAGTACCCGGCATTAAATAATCCACATCGATGTTTTGAACGATTCAGCCGGCCAGTTCGGTTCCGTAGAACGCTGTCACTGTCACTCAGTTAGTATGTGACTTTTCACACGGGTTCGTCAGTCTGTGCGACAGAGACAAAGCTCTATGAATCAGAATCTAGCCAATTTTATCTCTAAGCCTCGATGTGCATTATTTATTGACGCGTACTATATCTCAAGCATTTTTGACTTCATCACTCCTATTGTATTCGTTGATTTAAAATGATTGAGCGCCAGCACGGTCGTGTAGAGGGTATATTTAGCTGTATTCGCCGATCGAGGATCGCCTACAACTAGGAAATTGACAGGTTGTGGACAAAAAGCGATTTAGGCTGATTCGATTTGTCTAAAAAATTGAGTACATACGTTCCATTTCGTTAAAAACTAATGCAGGTTTTTTCTATATCCATATTATTAATTAAAAAAATAACAATGCGAAATGATATTTATTTGTATACCCTGCTATCTCGTCAGAACAGAATAGGCAATAAATGTGATTTTTAGTACGGTAATGTCCATACATTACCATTAGTATGGTAAAGTAGTCTCTCCGCAGCTACTTTCTCTCAATAAGGGCACGCAGAGAAAGTCTCTGATAAAAGCTAGTTTAACAATAAAATGATCCTCTCAAATTATAAATATTTCAGCTTTTATAAAAATTTAGGTCTTCCATAATTATTTTTAAATAAAAGTTAAATAGAAAACAGTATTTTTCATGTTCGGAATACCCATATCAATCGTTATGTTAATTAATCCTAATAATAGACTACGAAAAAGGCAACAAACTTTTATTACAAAGATATGGAAATGAAACACAACGTTACTGACGATCAAGTGTCTGTGAATTTAATTAAGGTTAATACACTATTCAGGCAAATATAATACCGTACACAAGTTGACGAAAAATTTAATCGTATAAACATTCATGTTTATCGTCATTACGAATTATTGAAAGTATCAATCATCAAGCATCAAGGTCTTTGACTTGTCGCATTCAATTGATGCCAGCTTTTCACATATTTTCTGTCTCAAACAATGGACGTCCACTGTTGTCTTTCAGCAATTGCCCGAGACATTCTTGAGGTCGTCTTTCTTCTGCGCGGTACCCTAATAACGCTCCGTTTTCCGGTGCGGAGTCGCGAATTTTGGACAACAACACAACAATGGCTCTTCATATGTACCCTGGTCATTAGCGTCACAATATCTTGTTGCTAAAATTGGTTCTTCTACCTAACTCTTAGTTTATTATTTAATCACGTAAAGACACTACCAGAATAGTTGGCTACAGTAAATTTCGTACAAGTTTTGGACATATAAATAGAATTAGCAAGCTTCTTTAATTAAAAGGTAACTTTAAACACTGGTAGCTAGACTTCAAAGAGATTTTAACAGACAGGAAACCTACATTCTCGGGCCTCACAATGTACCAAATTAATATTGCCTCAAATAAAGTTTAATACAATAATTCCTTTTTACTTTTACAATATTTCATGGTGACAATGAGAGAGAATTATATTCGTTAAATTAAAATCTTTATTTAGTAAAATCCACTTCCGAAAAGTATAAGTTTAAAGTAAATCTAATTAACACGTAAATGTTTCATTACTTTTGTTTGTCCGTAATCCTTGGGCTATACGATGACCAAGATCTGGATATATAAGCGTAAACTCCTTCACCGCTCTGTCCTGAATAAATTTAACCACTGGGCGTAAGCTAGACAATATATTTTCAACTAACCTTCTGATTTCATCATCTGACAATTGTTTCACATAAGCCGTTGCTTGTTGTAAATTATTCGGTTCGCCTTCTATTATTTCGATTAACGGTTTGCTTTTCTTATCAATGTAAGGTATAGGACCATTAAATGAATTAGGGTAGTAATTAGGAGAATCTTTTTCATTATTTTTAACGGGAGGTCTACCATCCCTATTATAAGTGAAAACATTAAATTGAAATGGACAGTTAACAGAAATTTTGTAATTATTACTACCTAAGCGGTATGATTGTGCTTCTCTATAAGCTAGACGACGCGCTTCAAATAAATGATCAGGTCCTCCTAGAATACCAGGAACTAAATTAGCTGGATTATACGCTATTTGTTCGACTTCTGCAAAGTGATTTAATACGTTCTCGTTTAAAATAATCTTACCAACTGGTCTTAATGGATACTTATCCAGAGGAAGTATTCTTGTTACATCAAATACATAAGATCCAGCTTTTATCACTTCTTCCAATGTTAAAACCTGAATACTGACCGTCCAGCTTGGAAAATCCCCAATTTCAATAGCATTGTACAAATCCCTCGTAAAATAATCGGGATCTACTGATTGAATACCACTTGCTTCATTTGACATTAAGTTTTTGATGCCAGCATCAGGCATAATATGAAATCTTATAAAGTGAACATCTCCGTCTTCATTTTCAACTTGATAAGTATGAACGCCGAAACCAGGCATGTGACGATAACCATCCGGAATACCAAAGTCACCAAACACAAATAATTGTAAATATAAACTTTCTGGTTGCAATGTCAAGAAATCCCAGAGTGCATTAGGATCATTCAAATTTGTAGCCGGGTTTCTATTTTGTGAATGTGTGAAGGCAGCGAATAGAATTGGGTCCTTGTAAGCGTACACCGGTGTGTTTACACCAACTATGTCAAAAATTCCGTCTTCGGAATAAAATTTTATCGCAAATCCTCGAGGACCTCTAGCTACGTCATTTCCACCTCTTATTTGAAACGCTGGTGAAAACCGGACGATTATTTTTGTTTTCCTGCCTATACTACTAAATAAATTAGCTTTGCAAATATTTGTTATATTATGTGTTACTTCAAAATATCCAAAAGCTCCGACAGCTTTCGAGTGAACTACACGTTCAGGAGTTCTTTCCCTAAGAAAATGAGATAGTGAATCCGCGAAATACTCATTTAAAATTAATCTAGTGTTCAAAGCGTTACTGGCATCGTTGAAATTAATAGGTGCACCTGCACTAGTTCTCAAAATACCGATAGGATCCTGAAAAATAATTAAATTAACACAATTAATTAGATAGAGGATTTTATAATGAAAACATTGGTATAAAAATTATAAAGTGATCATTTTTAAATAGTGATAAAAATGATCTTTTTTGATTTCGTTTCTGTTTTTAATCTATGAGGCGCAACTCAATCCGCTAAACTGAAACCGTGCGGCATAGTCATGGAATTTGTTAAAATATTGGAACAAATCGAATAGCTTACCGGATTTCTTTCTCTAAACATAGTTATTTGCTCTGATGCAGGGTCTCTGTACATTTGTGTCGCTAATACTGTTAGAAACAGCATAGTCAATATCAACAAATTTTCCATAATATACTATGTGCTATCCAGCTGACAGGTATAATAATTTAGTTAAAATAGCCTCTTTATAAAAGCATTTATAAGGTTTTTGCTGGTTTAAATTTAAATATTGATTATTAAGAACTACACTCCCATCAGACTTAGTTAATGAGAAATTTATGCTAATAAGTGCTAAACAGGTTTTACCATTTCATTTATATACTATGCTGTTTTGAAGATAAGCGGTATTCGGGGAAAAGAAATATATAATGCACATATATGAAAAGTAATAAAGCTTGTTAGCCATCAAGATGTGATTTTTTACCTACTGATTCATGATATTCAGTTAACACCATGGCTGATACGTAGATACCTTTATCCAACCACTATAGGCAGATTACCGATGATTTTGGTAAATAAAGCAAACATAATTAACATGAAATTAAAACAACAAACAATTCCTATGAAATTATGGATTGATCACATAGCTCAAACCAAAATTTTAAATTAAATCATTTAGCCTAAGTGAATTTAATATTAAATTCAATTTATTATAGTTTATCCCGTTTAATTATAGTATTTTTAATAATTACACGTAAAATATTAATAATTACATGTTATCTTTTAATATCTCACTTTGTATTAATCTTTTATTTACGTTAAATGTAATAAAATATATACCCTTATTATATAATATGTCAACCACATATATTAAGTATAATATCTTCACAGATATTTGTAAAAAAGTAAATAGATAAATATACACAACAAAATTCATGCCCAAGATGTAATCATTTCTAGCTTAGGTATACGATATATTATGTGGATTTTGGATTAGATATATGATAGGTATATTTACTTCATAGAGCTATTATAGTTGCATAAGAACTCTATGGTCTATTTACAGACTAGTTAGAAAACTTAGAAATAAAATGCTTTATTTGTCTGTGAATGTCATTGTTCGTGTCAATGTGAAGTGTCAAGATTTCTCAAAAAATACTTTTATTTCGACTCATTGTTTATCCGATCTACATATTAGAAAAATGCCAAATCCCTACGTATGAATTTCATTTGTGGTCACATAATTTAGCATTGAACGAATCAAACACAATGGCAAGGTCGCCTAAGGATGACCCAAGGTTTAATGACAATACATGGAACTACCATGCGGAAACCGGCGAGAATTGCACACCTAGTGGCTTAAATGAGCTCAATCAGTTACCTTTATCTAATCCCAGTATGCTCCCAGAAAATATTTACGGTAGAAAAAATTTTGCCAACGATGTTTATTTAAATAAACCTTTTAAGCAGACAGTCGACAGTAACGCGAATAATGAAGATTCTAGTTCATATACGCCAATCCCGAACATAAATCGTGCTAACCGTCAAAATTACGGTAATGCTATGCTCAATTTGGGTAATGGGCAGATGGTCAGAGTTTTCTATGATGAAAATAACCAGCAACTAATATTTCCCATGTCCGGTCAGTATGAACTATTCAATAATAATCAAGGATTGTGTGATGTACCACTACAAAGTGTACCCTCGCATCTGTTTACATTAAACCAGGAGTTTACTATTAATAATAATGCTAATGTTCATCAGTCTGCTACAATCCACCATAGTGCTTTCAATCAGGAAAATGTCAATCAGTCATCAAATATACCAACTTCAAACTTCCTGAGAGAAGTTCTTGGTAATTGGGAACCAAACTCTTCAGGTACTTATTCCCCATTCGGTCAAAACTATCCTCTTAATCATCCAGATGCTCCCACCATATTGAACAATAGTGTAGAACCCAGCTTATCGCAAATAAAGCTTAACAACTCGCCCAAAAGAAATGATAATGGTCCCCTCGCAGATACTAGTAACAAGAAGCGCATTGTGGCTGAAGTTAAACCTATGCGCCCAAGTTATTCTGATGTATTAGCTAAAAACACAAAAAATACTTCTGATCTGGTAAAAAAAACCAAACCCCAAAATACTGTGGAAAATAAAACTCCCAATAAAGTCAATCATAAATCTGAAAAACCTTCAACTATTAAACAGAATAGTGATGAAAGCAAGAAATCAGATAAAAAACTACAATCAACAATATCTTCCGGGAGTGAATCAGGTGAGTTTAACACAGATGATACTGAAAAGCAGCAGAAGACTAGCAAAAAGTCAAAGAACAAACGGAACAATATGTCCCGGAAATGGTCATCCCTAGACGACATAACAAGTGAAGAAGGCGGTTTAAATCAAGACAACGAGACACAATTTGTGTTTATAAAGAATGAAACACAAAAGCTTGCAAAAAAAGAGAAAAAACCTGACAAAGCCAGAAGTACTGAGAAGAGTGTTGAAGAGATTGATACCAATATAGAAGATGATGAGGATAAATCTCAGTTTGTTCTACAAGAAGGAATGATTGATGGGGCTAAATTGAGAAAGAAAAAGGAGGTGCGGAACCATCATAAGATTACAAAAGTTGTTCAAGATAAAAAGAAGAGTAGCCAAAACAAAGTGAGGAGGAACAAACCTGGGTACATGGGTGTTGTACAAAATTACCTAGAGCATTGGGGCGGAGCGACATGGAAGGCGCTTGTTTGGTTTATGTATCTCCTGTCTGATATCTGTAGAATGAGCCTTCATTTATCATTTGATTTGTAAGTTTTATTAGCTTTTATACAATAATTAAAACATTGCTTTTGTTATAACAACTCTACTGAAAAACTACTCTACGAAGAAGATCCAGCAATAAAATAATTTTATTTTAAACCTTTCTTTCAATTTAATTATTTTAACTAGTTACATTTTCTCATAGCAAAATTGAAGCATAATTAAATCAGTACACTTTTATAATTTACATACTAGAGCAACTTTATAAGTATCATTTGAGAATGATACTTATAAAATATAGAGAGGCATTTTTAATTGATATTATATCAAAACTAAAATTAACTTTGGAATTGCTAAGCTGTATAACTTTGAGAAAGAAATAAAATTTTTATTATTTAAGTGAAATTTAATTTTCAGATGCACCTCTGTATTTACACAGACCTACGTCAGCTCTCAGGCAGTGTGGCGCAGCAGCAAAGATTGGGTTACCAAATTCGGAAACAATAAATTTTTCATGTACATAGACAGAAAATTTGGAAATACTCGATTTGCATTTTGGAGAAAACTTAAATGGTTTAAGAAAGGTAACTCTACGGATAAGTTTCTTTTAATTACCTGACTTCATATGACAGCCTAATTTAAAAATAACATTAATAATTTGACGATTTATGATAAAATTGAAAGTCTGTCTGTCAATATTAAAAAAAAAATTAAGTGATACGATTGAAAAACAAATTTGAAATTTTGTCGCTATTACACTTTATAAACCAGTGTTGTTATACTGTATAGCGGAATCTCTTTCGGAGATTCTTGACACCCCCTGCCCCACCGTTACCTGAACCGCTGCCAGAGCTGGAAATAGCATGGCTGCCGAGACTAGGGGCGTTTTTTTGTGTTCGAACATGAAGGATTTGCCAGTAATCACCACGCTTGGCATGCGGGTTGGTGATCGCAGTGACCGTGTCGCACCGACAGTGCTGCTGCCCACTGTCAGTCTGTAAGAATTTAGGTCAGCAATATTAATTATGTTTATAAGCCATTTATCGCTCGCCAGAGCCTCGTCGGTTAATCTGTATGATGCACCCTGTGCAGGTGAGGTTGAGAGTTGAGGAGACTGACTGGGACGAGCCTCCCCCTTACACTCAGTTTATTGAATAGCCTGTATCTTTACATTTATCTATTCATATATCGAGGTCCAGGGATGCAGTTTCTCTACATACAATGTAAACTTTATTTTCTCGAATTAATTTTAGATGCTTGTTATATCAGGTATTATTATATTTTGCTAGAAACCGAAACGGACAGTAGCAGCGATACAACAAAACTAAACATCAATATACCTCTGCCTGCAACGGGTGAAGAAGCTATGAAGAGATTACTGGCTTGTAAAGGAAAAGATCCATATAGGTTAGCAACATAATGATACTTGTTTTATCAAATCATTGGTGTTTTAATTTTTGGGACACTTCTACACACAGTCGTCGGTCAAGTAAGTACGTAGACCCCAAATGGGGTCGCGACCCATAGTTTAAGAAGCCCTGCTCTAAAGTATTAAGTCTTAGACTTTTGGCACGGGTTTGAAAAATTTGGAAACAATGGTCGTCAGATATTTTAAATATCTAATATATTTATTTATATATAAGATTTTTTTGGAATAATTCCCTAATAATAATTCGCTAATAATAAAATAATCGTCTTGAAAAATAGAATCAATATTATTTTATAATCACTAACTTAATTGACTACTGTTTATTAGGAATCTGCCGAATTCGGATAACGCTATCCCGGACGGTTATATATCCCGTAGTAGTCCTGTTATTGGTGAATTTCTTTCTTGATAAAAACGTTTTTTCCTTTCAGGATAGTAATCCTGCTATTGGTGAATTTCTTTCTGATCCAAACATTTTTTCCTTTCAGGATAGTAATCGTGCTATTGGTGAATTTCTTTCTTGATCCAAACATTTTTTCCTTTCAGGATAGTAATCGTGCTATTGGTGAATTTCTTTCTTGATCCAAACGTTTTTTCCTTTCAGGATAGTAATCGTGCTATTGGTGAATTTCTTTCTTGATCCAAACATTTTTTCCTTTCAAGATAGTAATCGTGCTATTGGTGAATTTCTTTCTTGATCCAAACATTTTTTCCTTTTAGGATAGTAATCCATCCTGGTGAATTTCTGCCTTTACTAAACTCATTTCCCTTTCAGCATCTTAGGTGTGAGTTTCGCGTGCACTGACGAGGACATCAAGCGTTACTACCGCAGACAAGCCTTCCTGGTGCACCCCGACAAGAATCAGCAGCCCGGCGCCGAAGAGGCGTTCAAGATACTGCAGCACGCATTTGATCTTATCGGAGAACCGGTAACTATACTCCGTAGGTTTAGGTACTTAACTAAAGGTAAACATGTCAAAAAAAGGTTATGTATAATGGGCAGATTACAACACATTACATTGTTTTTCTTATGGGACACTTACACACACGTTCGTCCGTCCCCAAAGTAACTTAATACTTGTGTTATGGGTGACGGACAACTGGTGAATATACTACATAAAAGTAAAAGTAAAGTAGCGGCCTGTTACAATCCCACTGCTGGGAATAGGCCTCCTCTCTCCGTTTCTGGAGAGAAGGGTTCGAGCTAAGACCTACCACGCTGCTCCAATGCGGATTGGTATGTTTCACATATCCCTAGAATTCTCTAGAGATATGCAGGTTTCCTCACGATGTTTTCCTTCACCGAAAAGCGTGTGATAAATTGCAATTATCAATTAGACACATGAGTTTTAATAGAAAAACTCATTGGTGCCTGCCCGGGTTTGAACTCGTGTTCCCCTCGAAAGAGTCTCACATTCTCACCGCTGGGCTATCACAGCTTAAATATAATACACATATAATTTTTAAATACAAATATACACCTGGGTGTATACAAACAAATTGTTTATAGAAAATGTTGTCTCTCGGCGGGAATCGAAGGTCCTTTAGCTTACACCTACAGATATATTATATTAAATATATAAATTATATAATATAATACGCGCAGGAGCGTAGGGAGGCATATGAGAGAAGAGCTCGCGAGTCCCGCAACGCTGAGGCCGCGTGGGGCGAGCTCAGCGTGCTGCTGGCTCAGCTGCACGACAAGATGGAGTTTGCTGCCAACACTATAAGGTACCATCATCATTCAACATCAAATTCAAATTCAAATTCAAAATATTCTTTATTCAAATAAACTTGTAAACAAGTGCTTTTGAATCGTCGACTCTATTGCTGGTTCGGAAAGTCCTACCGAGAAGAGCCAGCAAGAAACTCGGTGGAGCTCTTTTAATAAAGAAGATTCTTAATACTAATTACATTTTGTCATAGCTATCCTGCACAATATATCCACGCATTCTTATCATCAATCTAAGCCTCCACGGTATAATAGGCTTTCTGTATCAGCCTCTTTTTAACAGTATTTTTAAATTGCTGTAATGGCATCATCATGCTCCTGCCCTTATCCCACCTTAAGTGGGGTCGGCACAACATGTTACAAACATGTTGTCACATGATTTGGCTACGTATTTTAAGACCGGCCGCCTGCCTGACGTCAACTTACCTTAGTCGCCTTTTACGACATCTCAGTAAGAAATAAGGGTGGTCTATTCTACGCAGCCGGATACCACACGGCACTTACCTTAGTCGCCTCTTACGACACCTCGGTAAAAAGGAGGGTGGTCTATTCTATGTAGCCGGATACCACACGGCACTTACCTTAGTCGCCTCTTACGACACCTCGGTAAAAAGGAGGGTGGTCTATTCTATGCAGCCGGATACCACACGGCACTTACCTTAGTCGCCTCTTACGATACCTCGGTAAGAAATGAGGGTGGTCTATTCTACGCAGCCGGATACCACACGGCACTTACCTTAGTCGCCTCTCACGACACCTCGGTAAGAAATGAGGGTGGTCTATTCTACGCAGCCGGATACCACACGGCACTTACCTTAGTCGCCTCTTACGACACCTCGGTAAGAAATGAGGGTGGTCTATTCTACGCAGCCGAGTACCACACGGCACTTACCTTAGTCGCCTCTTACGACACCTCGGTAAGAAATGAGGGTGGTCTATTCTATTCTGCCGGATACCACACGGCATCAACACTATAAGGTACCATGAATAATAATACTCATGAACAAGGTACCAACAGGCCTACCATGAACTCTTATTGCGACTCAATTGAAGACGTTAATTAATTCTATTACTTTTTCATACCATGACGTCTGAAAGATGTACCGCCGTGTGATATCCGGCTGAGTAGAATAGACCACCCTCATTTCTTACCGAGGTGTCGTAAAAGGCGACTAAGGTAAGTTGACCCAACGTGTGGTATCCTGTTGAGTAGAATAGACCACCCTCATTTCTTACCGAGGTGTCGTAAAAGGCGACTAAGGTAAGTTGACCCAACGTGTGGTATCCTGTTGAGTAGAATAGACCACCCTCATTTCTTACCGAGGTGTCGTAAAAGGCGACTAAGGTAAGTTGACCCAACGTGTGGTATCCTGTTGAGTAGAATAGAGCACCCTCATTTCTTACCGAGGTGTCGTAAAAGGCGACTAAGGTAAGTTGACCCAACGTGTGGTATCCTGTTGAGTAGAATAGACCACCCTCATTTCTTACCGAGGTGTCGTAAAAGGCGACTAAGGTAAGTTGACCCAACGTGTGGTATCCTGTTGAGTAGAATAGACCACTTTCATTTCTTACCGAGGTGTCGTAAAATACGTAAGGTAAGTTGAAGTCAGGCAGACGGCCGGTCGTAACATACGTAACCAAATCATGTGACATGTTTTTAACATGTTGTGCCAACCCCATTTAGAGTGGGATAAGGGCAGGAAAATGATGATGACATCTTAAAGACGTACACTTTAAGTCGTTGCCGAATGAGCGTTCGGAATTTTTCCTAAGAACATGTGAGTAAAAGAGACAGAGTTATCTATAGTTCTTATAACGTTATCCTTTTCAAACATTACGACCTCAATGCAATTCACACTTCATGGTACGAAAAGAAAGCGGTTGAGTTTAGGTACTGATTTTGAATTGAATCTTTTTCTAAAAGTTCATGGTAGGCCTAAAGTGCTCGTAAAAAAGTTAAAAAAGTTATAAAAAATAAAAAACTTGTAAAAAGTACTTAATTCAATGTAAATGTTATTGTTATTTAATGACTTACATTTAATATAATACAATGAGATCAAATTGTGTTAATTGTTATTTTATGACTTCGCATTGACATTAATAAATAATAATAATAAATAAATATATGGGACATTTACACACACGGTCGTCCGTCCCCAAAGTAAGTAACTTAATACTTGTGTTATGGGTGACGGACAACTGGTAGATATACTACATATATAAGTTTAAATACATACTTAAATACAAATACACACCCAGGCTCGAAGAACCAACAATTTGTTTATAGAAAATGTTGGCCCTCGGCGGGAATCGAAACCGCGACCCGCGGAGCTGAAGGCAGGGTCACTACCCACAGCGCCAACGGGCCAGTCACATTGTATATATTATTGACATTATTATTGTACAGTAGCTTTAATTATTTTTCCTAATGACGAGATAACCTATAATTAATAGAACATTTATAATGAGTCCAGAATAAGTCATTTTAAGTAAATAATTATATCTAACTATTGTTGGTTGTTGTAAACACACGTTATGTAAAAAAAAGCATATGAATATCTTACTATGTGGCTGCCTGTATGACTATGATGACAGAAAGTCAATGGAATAGGATTTATGTCTTATGGAATATTGCTATGGGGTAAATGCGCGGATAGTGAAAAATGTTTGTATTACAAAAAAAAGAGCTATACGTGGTATCTACAATTTAATTTAAGGGAACATTTAGGAAATAGGTATTCTTACATTTGCTTCACAGTATATTTTAAGCAATTTAATTTTTGTACATATAAATATAAAGAATTATAAAATGATAGGTAGTGTATATAATAGACACAGTAGGAATCGATATAAACTTGCGGTTCCTGCTTTGCACCTTGCAAAAGTACGTTAGTCGTTTGTAGGTTCGGGTATAAGATTTTATAACAATTACCATTACAGCAGTCTAAAAACACTGTTAAAAAGAGGCTAATACAGAAAGCCATCCATACTGTTGACGATTACTTAGACGATAGGACTCTGTGGATATAGCTACTCTTCCACCCTGTGCAAAACAATTTAAAGAATTAGGCGTTACTTTGCGGAGATCCATAATACAAAAGTAATTATAAAATTATTTTGCTATAATCCGCGATACAGTAAATAGAAAAAATATATAGTGCTAAATGTATAGTGGACTATCCGTTTTTTCATACGGAATGTATGAAGAAAATGAATGACTTATGAAAAAACGGATAGTCCACTATACATTTAGCACTATATATTTTTTCTATTTACTGTATCGCGGATTATAGCAAAATAATTTTATTATTACTTTTGCCTGTACAAGACATTAATAACTATATGTAACTAATAATAAGAATTATTTTTGGAAAAGAGCAACCGCCGAGTTTCTTGCTGGCCCTTCTAGGTAGGGGCAGTTATCTGAACCAGCAGTAGAGTTAACGGTTCAAATGGACTTGTTTACAAGTTTACTTGAATAAATAATATTTTGAATTTGAATTTGATGAGACTAATATTAGGCGCGGGTCACAGACAGTGCCACGCTTACGCTACGCCAACGTCTTTTTTACGTTTAACGACTGTAATATAATTAAACATAATCCAAAATTATATAAATAAACGGTTCAAATCGCGACAAAATAAACTAACCTAACCTACCAATCCGCATTGGAGCAGCGTGATAGGTCTTAGCTCCATCCCTTCTCTCCAGAAACGGAGAGAGGAGGCCTATTCCTACTTTTTTTTACTTTGCGAAAGTTTAAAATCCAAAATTCAAAATTGTACAAGATAAGCGTAAAAAAAGTAAAGCCTGATACACCAACAGAAGTGTCATTTTGAACATTTATCGTCTCCAGATGCACGAACTGTGGACGCCGCCACAAGCGCGTGCTGACCGAGCGGCCGTGTTACGCGGCGAGGTACTGCGCTCAGTGCAAGATACGGCATTCTGCTAAGGAGGTAATTATGATTTATAGAAGCAGGCGTTATGTTCCGCACTAACGTGCGGACGGATGAAACAACCTCCGAGACCTGGGCCCGCCGTCTCGGCGTCTCAACCTACCTTATGCGGCCGTCAGTTATATGTGGTCCGGCCTCATGAATCACTGCGTGTATATGTGTACGTGCGTGTGTGCGCTTGTATGTACTTGGCCGATTCCCGAACCCGTTGGCTCGCCTCTGCAGTCTTCCACTGACACGTAATGTCTGTTTCTCCCGGAGTATACACTTCACTATATCGATTAAATAACACAAATAACACCCGGTGTGCACACAACCTTCGTAAGGTCACACGTTATTGAATCGTCCCTATATGGGGGAACAGTAACCCCAGCGCGCACTAAAACCGCGGACGGTCGCGTCTTCTCAAAACGCTTCACTAATTAAACGCGTCACTAAATCTAAGAACCACACGCAAAACGCATAATTACACGTGTGCGTTATACCATAAAGTCGTATGCAGGCGTACGCGTCCTGTGTTTATAGTATCCGAAATATTACTAACTGGCGGACGCGACCGGCGGCAATAGAATGCAGAAAGGTCGTTGATCCGGCCGGTCGCGCCGCGTGGCGCGCGTCAATTTGTACAAAACACGTTACTTTGCAGAATTCCATATTACAGGCACTATAACAGAACATGTCTCTTACTTTGGCACCTCTATATCCGATATGATTCAAGCACAAGAAGACGTGAACACGTTATCCATTTCGTTTGAACAAAATCTACCTATTCCCCTCTCTAAGCTACAATCGACACCGGTTTGTTACTACGCTCACTAAAAATTGTTGTAAAACTACCTCTCCAACTCAAATTACATGAAACGATTTATAGAATTAGGCGTTTCTTTGCGGAGATCCATAATACAAAAGTAATAGTAAAATTATTTTGCTATAATCCGCTATACAGTAAATAGAAAATGTATATAGTGCTAAATGTATAGTGGACTATCCGATTTTTCATACCCGTTACATGCAGGATTCGTAAAAACACATGCACAAGCCTCCACCACTGCCACCACAATACACAAGCAGTACACACATTCACTATCACAAACTCAACTCAAAAATCGCAATATTTTGTGATTTTGTCGTGGAAAACGGATAGTCCACTATACATTTAGCACTATATACATTTTCTATTTACTGTATAGCGGATTATAGCAGAATAATTTTATTGTTACATAAAACGGTTATGTGCTATTAACCTAAACCTTTCGGAGGAATTGCACTACCTTTTAGTAAAAACCGTACTAAAATCCGTTCAGTAGATTTTGAGAAATCGATTATATACAGACAGACAGTTTTGGAGACTTTATTTTATAATAAGCATAGATAGATAGATTCTATTATTATATACTTAATTCCAGGGCGACATATGGGCGGAGTCGAGCATGATGGGCCTTCTAGTAATGTACTACGCGTGTATGGACGGAGCGGTCTACCAGATCACGCAGTGGGCAAGCTGTCAGGTAAACAGCCTCTTTTTATCCCACTGCTGGGCATAGGCCTCCTCTCTCCGTTTCTGGAGACAAGGGTTGGAGCTAAGACCTACCACGCTGCTCCAATGCGGATTGGTAGATTACACATATCTCCAGAATTCTCTAGAGATATGCAGGTTTCCTTACGATGTTTTTCTTCACCGCAAAGCGTGTGATAAATTGCTAATATCAATTAAGCACATAAGTTTTTGCTATATTCCGCGATACAGTAAATAGAAAATATATATAGTGCTACAATGTATAGTTTCGCCCCGCAACCGGAGGTAAAATAAATGGTGGGGTTGAACCGACTACTATATAACAATTCTTGTTCGGATAATGCTTCGCTTTGCCATTTTGTCATGGAGTCTATTTCCTGATGATGAAAGGTTTAGGTTAATAGCACATAACCGTTTTATAGAACAATAAAATTATTTTGCTATAATCCGCTATACAGTAAATAGAAAATATATATATAGTGCTAAATGTATAGTGGACTATCCGTTTTCCACGACAAAATCACAAAATATTGCGATTTTTGAGTTGAGTCTATCTCCTGATAATGCTTCGGTTGCGGGGCTAAACGATTGTTGAGTTTGTGATAGTGAACGTGTGTAGTGCTTGTGTATTGTGGTGGCAGTGGTGGAGGTTTGTGCATGTTTTTACGAATCGCGCATGTAACGGGTATAAAAAAACGGATAGTCCAATGCGTGACATCTGGAAAGAGTTACACGGTCTTGTCTCGTGGTGTTACAAAATCAAATCAAATCAAAATAATCTTTATTCAAATAAACCATTTCAGGCACTTTTGAATCGTCAAGCATCAATATGATTAATGAAGCTACAACTGGTTCGGAATGTTGCTCTTACTGAGAAGAACCAGCAAGAAACTCGGCGGTCAATCTTTTAAATATTTCCAATTATACACTATTAAACCGCTGTCTTGTATGAAGCTGAAAGGATTTTCAAATCCAGGCTTTCTTATCATCCAAATAATCTTCAATTTTGTAATATGCTTTACGTATAAGCATATTTTTTTACACTTAATTAGAATCTTTCTGTACACTGGTCTAGAATGGATTGAGGAATTTTATTATAGAAGCGAATAGCGAGACCAACAAATGAGTTGCTAACTCTGCTGAGTCGCGACGCAGGTAATCGTAATGTTGTTTGTCGTGGAGCCTATCCTCATTATGCTTCGCTTTCAGGGATTGGTTGTGTGCATTGCTTGTATGCAATGTTGCTGGTGAATTTTGCGTGCGGATTAATTTTATTTCGGGAAAAAAAAAATGTGACACACTGATTTCCACGAGGGCGTAGCTATTGGCACACCTAGTGCAAATAACTAATAATAAATCCTTCATTCATAGAAGAAGAACCTAAAGCAATTGCGACCCGACTGCCACGTGGTGCAGTACCGGATAGTGCTCGGCAACAAGGCGGCAGCACCAGACCTACATCCGCACCAACGTGTCTCTACTGGGTAATTATTATTATTATTATTTTTATTTTTTTTATTATTATTTATTTATTTATTTATTTAATTTTTTCTTTTTTTTTTAAATACATATATACACCCAGACTCGAAGAACCAACAAATCCTAAAAAGAAAATGTTTGTTCTCGGCGGGAATCGAATCCGCGACCCACGGAGCCGAAGACAGGGTCACTGCCAACCGCGCCAACGGGCCAGTCAAATATTTATATTTGAAAAAATATTTATGTATACATAATAATAATCGTTTATTTGCAAGAATATGAGTAATAAATGTTGACATTATATGAAGCATGTTTGTGCCTATTCTATTGTTATACAGTATGCAAATTTAAGTTGCAATTTTATTCGCACATTCTTTAAAAATTTACAATTATAAATCCAAGATGTCGAGAAAAAAAACAATAATTATTGTATTTGTTTAACAATAAAATTATCTAATTAGAATATTATGTCGTATTTAAATTAAATTAAAAAAATGTATGTATGTCAATGATATAAAATATGTCATATAGTGGTTATAATTACAGACATAATCACTCATATCACTCAATCATAATCACAGACAATCATGCCTGGTATCCGACTGTGTATAATAGACAACCCTCATTTCTTACCGAGGTGTCGTCAAAGGCGACTAAGGTAAGTTGACCCGCCGTGTTGTATCCGACTGTTTATAATAGACAACCCTCATTTCTTACCGAGGTGTCGTCAAAAGCGACTAAGGTAAGTTGACCCGCCGTGTTGTATCCGACTGTTTATAATAGACAACCCTCATTTCTTACCGAGGTGTCGTCAAAAGCGACTAAGGTAAGTTGACCCGCCGTGTTGTATCCGACTGTTTATAATAGACAACCCTCATTTCTTACCGAGGTGTCGTCAAAGGCGACTAAGGTAAGTTGACCCAACTTGTGGTATTCGGTTGAGTAGAATAGACAACCCTCATTTCTTACCGAAGTGGCGTAAAAGGCGACTAAAGTAAGTTGTGTTCAAAGTTAGTTTATTATCGATATTACTAAAATATAAACTAAGCAACTACACGAAAATTCGACGAGTCTTTTGGGGAAATTTGAACGGTAATATCATTTATTTTTCAGTCCCGATCCAAATCTGGAGGAGTTTTTAAACAACCTTTACAACAAGTCAGGGGCGTCTCCCACCACTACGAACGCAAAGCAACCGCCCACCGAAGCAGCGGACACTAAAAAACGACGCAATAAAAAACCTAAAGCTTAATACAAAACAAACTGACTGCAAAAAGAACCCAAAAAAAAAAACAACTCCCACATCGGCAGGCTTGAATGCGCGCGTATTTTAAAAATCGAACGTTATTTCCAGCCTTTATACGTGTCTTTATACGTAGCCTGTCGTTCTGTAATATTATCTGAGAAAAGATGCCTTTGACAAAAAACAGTGTATATTATAATTAAATAGAGCAAAATAAAAAAAAATATTCTGTACAATTCTACTATTGAAAGCGGATTACAAAAATAAAATAAATGGCAATTGTGATAAGGTTCAACGAGTATGCGAACCTCGAATGTAATAAGACCTATTTTTATCATTGAACCATCTTTACTGTCATTGCATATCAATGGTCGCTGGTTCGATTCCGGCTCGAAGGACCAATGAATGATTATAAATGGACCTTTTCAAAGATTAACCACTGCTTGATTAATAATTAATGGAAAACATCATAAATACAGGAAAAATAAAAATGTGCCTTTTGTTTTATGACATTTGCCGAGAATGACAGTTTTACCTTTTTCTTTTTACATAGTATTAAAAAAAGGTGCCAGCACACGCTAAGTATAAAAAGTAACCTAATGCAAAGTTGTTTTGTAGCAAATTGCAATATAGCGTTATATTAGCGCCTACAAATATTGTGAGTGTTAAAAGAGATCAATAACTTGGCAGAGCAAGGACACACGAGCTTTTTTAATAGTTTGTAGCGTGATGTCATAGATGACATTGAAATAATGATCACAATGTACCTAACTCAATTAAGCCTAATTTTGAATTACGTCACTTTAATGCTAAACGTGCGATGTATTTAAGCATATGGTCACTATATTCAAATTTTTCATAAAGAAACATCTCCAATATATTAGATTGACTCATTTTGGCGCAAAAAATACTAAGTTTGCGAATATTCGTTAATGTTTAACGATTTCTTAATTCGTTAAATAAAGATTCGTTTGAAACAGATATAACTGACTGGCCCGTTGGCGCAGTGGGTAGTGACCCTGCCTTCAGCTCCGCGGGTCGCGGGTTCGATTCCCGCCGAGGGCCAACATTTTCTAAAAACAAATTGTTGGTTCTTCGAGCCTGGGTGTATATTTGTATTTAAGTAGGTATTTAAAATTATATATGTAGTATATCTACCAGTTGTCCGTCACCCATAACACAAGTATTAAGTTACTTACTTTGGGGACGGACGACCGTGTGTGTAAGTGTCCCATATATATTTATATTTATTTATATTTATAACTGTTTGAAACTTAGTTCTCATTTGGTTGTGTTTTAAAATCTAATGGATAATGAAATTATCTCAACATGACTCGTAGCTCCGCAAAGCAGAGTTCATGTCTTGACCTCTTTCACGGATCCCTTTTTGGCGGATAACCGATTTGCAGGTTTTTGCGATCTCTTGCGGACTCCGTATTAGCGTTATACTGATTTCAAGTCAGTGCATTGATTGATACAACACTCACGACATACAGTCTACTATACAGTCACTATAAGGCACAATAAAGTAACAGCCCCTTATTATGCCCACTGCTGGGCTAAGGCCTCCTCTCTCCGTTTTGGAGAGAAGGATTGGAGCTAAGACCTACCACGCTGCTCCAATGCGGATTGGTAGGTTACACATATCCCTAGAATTTTCTAGAGATATGCAGGTTTCCTCACGATGTTTTCCCTCACCGAAAAGCGTGTGATAAATTGCAATTATCAATTAGACACATGAGTTTTAATAGAAAAACTCATTGGTGCCTGCCCGGGTTTGAACTCGTGTTCCCCTCGAAAGAGTCGCACGGTCTCACCGCTAGGCTATCACAGCTCTGCCTGTCAAGGCACAATAGTCTTTCAAATTTATCAACAGTGCCGCGATACCTATTTCCCAAATATACTCCATATATAGAATAATTTATCAAACTACTTGGCCAGATTTGTTGCATATATTTGCTAAGTACCGATTAACCGTTATATTTGTCCGCCATCTTGATTGATATCTAATATGGTTGTTATTTAATGGATATAGGTCTTTTTACATCGAGCGATTTTAGTAGAACGTTTCATTGTATTGTGCTTATATTTGAAATTTATTGTTATTCTTGTTTCTAAATTCTGACTTTGTTGTATAGTATATAAATAAATTTGCCCTAGCCGCGTAGCTTTTGAGACTTTGCAGTCTCCTTTACTTTTTTGCAATTTGGCAACAATTCTCAAACAAATTACATAGACGACCCGTCGTTTAAATATTGCAATATGTTTTTTTTAGTGTTGTATGTGTTAATCGCATTTAAGATTATAAATTATTTCCTTATGGCTAGCATTGATTTTGAATTCCGATTAATAAAAATTTCCTTTCAAAAAGTTTCTCCCTGCTACCCAAAATTATATATTTTTCATTTTACATTTTTGCAAAATTAAGGCTTAATGAATTGACACTAGACAAGGGTAGTTTATTAAAAAAAAAATTATGCGTAAGTGGAGTTTTAAAATCTGATTATTTCACTCATGAACTGCAATAGTGGATTTTCTAGTTGTGCCACTATTGTAGCCCATGAGCGATATATTTATGTTTATTATTATATAATTATTTTTGTGCTAATAATAATAACAATATTAAAAATTACGTACATATATTAATATTTGAAACAAATTAAATATATGATACACCTGTCTAGAAATATCCAGAAAATTAAATGTTTAAATGTCGAAAAAGTTAACTTATATACCGGCAATATTTTATATTATAAATCAAAATGGTTACGGTTAACTAATAATTGGCAACACTTTTAAATATGTTTAACAAAATCAGTCTCTTAGACCTTTATATATGCTCGCCGTGTGGTATCCGATAGAATAGAATAGACCACTCTCATTTCTTACCGAGGTGTCAAAAAGCAACTAAGGTAAGTTGTCGTCAGGCAGGCGGCCGGTCGTAAAATACGTAGCCAAATATGTGAAATGTTTGTAACATGTTGTGCCGACCCCACTTAGAGTGGGATAAGGGCGGGAGAATGATGATTAGACCTTTATATATGATATGTTAAATATATTTATATAAGCTTAGCCGAGCTGTGATAGCCCAGCGGTGGGACCGTGCGATTCTTACAAGGGGAACACGAGTTCAAACCCGGGCAGGCACCAATAAGTTTTCAATTAAAACTTATGTGTCTAATTGATAATTGCAATTGATCACACGCTTTTCGGTGAAGGAAAACATCGTGAGGAAACCTGCATATCTCTAGAGCATTCTAGGGATATGTGTAACCTACCAATCCGCATTGGAGCAGCGTGGTAGGTCTTAGCTCCAATACTTCTCTCTAAAAACGGAGAGAGGAGGCCTTAGCCCAGCAGTGGGATAGTAACAGGCCGTTACTTTACCACTACTACTTTATGCTTAGTCGAATCTGGCAGCACAATTAAATTTTCTTAACTAAAAATGAGAACAAATTTGTCTGTAAATCCCAATAATACAATTATTATAAACCTGTTCAATCATACAATTATATTGCCACGCTATCTCCATTGCTAACTTTAGTTTCTAGACATGTGTATGATAATCTAATTAATGTACTGAATACTTGCTCTTGAGCTACTTATCTCTAATTTATATGGGATTCTGATTCTGGTCTTTTCGTTCAGTTATAGTGTCGGGACTATTCCCGATTTCTATATATACAAATATGAATACCTCTCACAAGATAGTTTGGATTATTTAGATTAACTTTATTTAGATGGAGTTAACCAAATACAGAAATTATAATTTATTATATACTATATAGAGACAAATTTATATTTTAATATACATGAACAAAACAGTCTAGAATTACCGTTGCTTCTTATATCTGAATATATTTTTCTGGATTACGTAATGCTGGCTTTCTGTTATAGCTAAGTGGGTTGCAATTGTGAAAAAAGAGTGGAGAGTAAATAAGTGAATTTAAACAAAAGGATTCAATATGATCAATATTAAAACTTACTGATAATTTTCAAGGTGACACTTTATTTTTTATTTAAACCAATAAATAGAAAAATAAGGCCAATAGTATAGAAATGAATTCCTGCTTACTTTCTCCTCACTCTCGAATTTATTAAGAAACCTAATAGTACAATCATGTTTGCATTCACTAAAATAACGAATACTACTGTGTATGCTACAAATAAAAATATTTTTAGGTTATTTTTGTCTATTAAATGCAGTAATTTAAAATTTAAACAAATATAAAAATATTATACTTGTGTCGAAGAACAGTGTGTAGTGTTCAAGTGTTTTTTTTTATTTATGTTTTTAAGGAGTCGATAATATTACTGTGTGTTCGTATATACTGATAAGCCGACTGAGGATAAATCTTATGATGACGCATATAAACAAAATGGCCGCCGATGTTCATTATTACCTTAATTATTATAGCGTATCTACTTTAATTATATAATCCCATCAAATAAAAAGTTATGAATGTGTATTATAATTGTTCAATTAAAAAAAAAAGTATAGATAACAACTGGATTTTTAATAGATTTTTTTATTCGTTTATTAACAGAGGTAAGGTCAAAAACAACCAAAATTATATTGCCATTTTAAATATCTTCTTTTTATCGATAAAATTTCCTTTCCTGGTTAGTCATTATTTAATATAACATGGCGAGAAGAGAAAATGTACTTTTGTTGCATAATTTATTCCTCGGATGCGATTTAGTATAAATCGAATATCTATTATCGACTATAGAGTTAACTGGGCGTCGCCCAACTGCCTTTACCAGAGATTATTGGTTAATGTTAAGTTAAGAAAAATCGCTGTCCTGTTTCACAGTGCGTAGGCATTCGCGCTTCATGTGTCAGTAAAGATGTCGAAATAATGTGATTGTTTAATTTATCCTTTTAATCCAACAAGAGACGATAAGAACTACTGTCTGAAGGAGCACAGCTATACAATAATTTGCCAAATAGTTTAAAGGGCATAAATAATATTAATGTGTAATTAAATTCTAAGATCTAAAAAAAAGTAATATCTAAAATATAAATTATCAACGCTTGTATGTATATTTTAAGTTAATATTTGTTTTTTTTTAAATACATACATATATTAGTAAATAAGATTATTTAAGGTCTTAAGCATAAGTGCATGCGTGTACGTATATGTAATGTTTAATTTTAATTCTCATTTAAGTGGACAGTAGTTCTTTTGAGTAAATAAACTATGATTTATAGAAGCAGGCGTTACTTTACGGAATTCCATATTACAAGCAATATAACAGAACTAACTACTTTGCTATAATCCGCACGGGTTAAGTGAATGCATGCAAAGCCAATGTGTATGAAGCAGGCAAAATCTACGTACCTTATACATGCAGGACAAGCCACCACATGCACCCCAAGGCGCAATTCACCAGCAACAACGCACACAAAAGCAGCACACACACCCACCACCACAATCTCGACGATCGTTTCGCCCCGAAACCTGTATGTATGGGTAGCGCGGCGCAGTACGATTTTTGTCGTGGAGCCTATCCTCCTGATGATGCTTCGGTTTCGGGGCGAAACGATCGTCGAGATTGTGGTGGTGGGTGTGTGTGCTGCTTTTGTGTGCGTTGTTGCTGGTGAATTGCGCCTTGGGGTGCATGTGGTGGCTTGTCCTGCATGTATAAGGTACGTAGATTTTGCCTGCTTCATACACATTGGCTTTGCATGCATTCACCTAACCCGTGCGGATTATAGCAAAGTAGTTAGTTCTGTTATATTGCTTGTAAATACACTATCTTTAACCCGAAGAACCATTTTAAATGTGCCGAATTAAGTTAAAACTGTAAGGCATCTGACAATGGTTTTCATTTGGACGAGATAAAAAACAGGTACCTATTGCAATTTAAAATTCAAACATGCAAAACAGAACATTCACGTTGTTTACGAATCGTATTCTGTATCCTCGCCGCAACTCGCGAGTAATCGTGAAACAGAACATTCTCGAATGGTTCGTTCAGTATATAAGCGGTCGATCGTGCGTCTCGGCTATTCAGTTTGCGAATAGCGGTTGTTTTGAATAAAGATGACTCGCCCGCCGGAGACGCGACCGGCGAAATCAAGGACGTTTTATGCATTCGATTGCTGACGCGAGCGGCCGACCGGTAGTAACTTTTCAAACACGATAAGGACAGGCCGCGTGTGCCTGTACACGGCATTCCTTTATAACGCACACGTGTAATTTTGCGTTTCGGGTGTTATTCTCAGATTTAGTGACGCGTTTAACCAATGAAGTATTTGATAAGACGCGACCGTCCACGGTTTTGGTGCGCGTTGGTTACTATTCCCCGATATAGGGACGATTCAGTAACGTGTGACCTTACGAAGGTTGTGTGCACACCGGGTGTTATTTAGCCGATATAGTGAAGTGTATACTCCGGGAAAAACAGACATTACGTGTCCGTGGAAGAGTGCAGAGGCGAGCCAACGGTTTCGGGGATCGGCCAAGTACATACAAGCACACACACACACGTGCACATATACACGCAATGACTCACGAGGCCGGACCACATACAGCTAACGGCCGCATAAGGTAGGTTGAAACGCCGGGGCGCCGGGCCCAGGTCCCGGAGGTTGTTTCATCAGTCCGCACGTTTGCGCGGAACAGCGGTCGAGAACGAATTAAGAAGCAAAAGTAAAAGTGAAATAAAAGTGACCTCGGCTTTGTTATTAGATAATGGATTGCATAGTAGTACTAATTCTGTAGTGAAAAACGGATAAAACTTTTTTTAACGAGTCATCAGGTATTTTTATGCAAGTCCACCACTCCATGCATATTGTATGAAAACAGATAGTTAGTTACAGTTAGTTATACTTTTAGAAATATAGCAAAATAATATATAACTCATTTGTTTTAAATTATAGTAATCCTGATCAACATGAATACAATAGGTACCTTAAGCATTTCCGCTTAACAATTGTTGCACCTTAACGTGTGCGAAAATTAAATCGAGCGCGAGTACCACTCAAGGCATAACATTATCTGTACGTAGTTGGTCATGAATAAAAACCTCATTAATTTTCATACATTTAATTCATTCGTGTATACATAATTTTAACATTTACTCGACCATAGTGTCGTGTGCCTTCCACTCTCGGTCAGTGACTATACAGTCCTCGTAAGTCCACTTCGGAAACATCCTCTTATACAGATTCAGGAGTACCGTGTCTTGAGATTTGAGCTGACCGTCGAACACACACTTCATGTGGCCGTGAGTACCTTATAACATAAGAATCTTATTAATAAAAGAATATATCCTACTTCCTACTAATCCTACTAATATTATAAATGCGGATGTTCCGCACAAACGTGCGGGCGGATGAAACAACCTCCGAGACCTGGGCCCGTCGTCTCGGCGTCTCAACCTACCTTATACGGCCGTCAACTGTATGCGGTCCGGCCTCATGAATCACTGCGTGTATATGTGTACGTGTGTGTGTGCGCTTGTATGTACTTGGCCGATTCCCGAACCCGTTGGCTCGCCTCAGCAGTCTTCCACGTACACGTACTGTCTATTTCTCCCGGAGTATACACTTCACCAACGCGGTTAAATAACACAAATAACACGCGGTGTGCACACAACCTTCGTAAGGTCACATGTTATTGAGTCGTCCCATATCGGTAAACAGTAATCCCAACGCGTACTAAAACCGCAGACGGTCGCGTCTTCTCACACGTTTCACTGGTTAAAACGCGTCACTAAATACTTATATCAATATCAAAAGTCAATACAGTCGTGGCACTATCTAGAAACCACACCCAAAACGCATAATTACGCGTGTGCGTTCTACAAGAAGGTCGTATACAGGTGCGCGCGCGTCCTGTCTTATCGTAATCCAAAACGTTACTAAGTATCGGCGCTCGCGTCAACGATAGAATGCACAAAGGTCGTTGACCCGGCCGGTCGCGCCGCTAGGCGCGCGTCAATTTATACAAAACAGCGGAAGTTTGTGAGTATGGATAGATATTGTTACTCTTTCACGAAAAAACTATCAGACGAATTTGGATAAAACTTTACAGATATATAGGTTATATATCGGAATAACAAGGCTAAAATTTGTAATGATTTTATGTAATATAACGATACATGTCAATAAAGTCGGAAAAAATCTGGCCTCTGAGAGCTATCTCGGCCTACGCTGCCTAAACCATAGAGTTACACAAAAATGATGTACCGTAGTATTGTTTGTCTTTAATAGTTCTAAATAAAAGTCCGCGACAGCATATATCTAGCTTTTATGTGGAAGCCACTATGACAAAAATTGTGAATCATAAATTAAATTAAATTAGATACTGTGGCAGACAAAATTAACTAGTATCATTTGTTTAAAAAAGATGCCTTAGAACTAAAAAATGAAAAATTAAGAAAAATATTTATAACAACGATATATTCCTTTACACTTCTATATTTATTATAAAACAACGTCCCAAAAAGCTGTCTGTGTGTGTGTAATCGATTTTCTCAAAATCTACAGAGCAGAAATTTTTACGGTTTTCACCAAAAGATAGCGCAATACTTCCGGATGGTTTAAGTAAATATTACATATCGGTATTATGTAATCTGTGTTGAAGAAGAGATCGAGTAGTTGTTAAAAAACTTGCTTGCTGGGAGCTTTAGTCGCGTGCGCTGCGTAAACCAGCAGAGACACGCTAAAGTAATGTACCAGAGAATTGTAGATCTATAAAAATACTACAAAAAGTCGGCGATAGCATGTCTCTATCTCTCACGGTTAACTCACAATAACTACTTTTATGTTCGAAAATTCGGGAAAAGTCATAAATCACTGAATTCCACGCGGGTGCAGCCGTTGTTGGAAAAGCTAGTATTCAATAAAGAAGCAATTTTCTCAAAAGTAAACATTTTATTATTTTCCATACACTCGTCGCCAAGAGAGTCACAAGCATTTTTCCGAGCCCTATCCCTTGGTAGGCAAAACAAAATGAGTTTTATACAAGTGCTCAATAGATGTCACAATGTTTACAATATTATTAGAAAACATAGGTTAATTACGCTATGTTAAGTCACTAACAGCTCAAATGGGAACTGGTGGGCTCTGAGTTAAGATTTCCTGGATCGATTCCGTTCATCAGCCAAGCCAGAACCACTTTTTTGTTTCTTTTCTTTTGCACTTGCAAAGAAAATACCAGATCACGTAGACACTTTTATTAAAGGGGTCATTACAAAAATGTAGTACAGCGCCATCTAGCGGACATTATGGTGTAATATATCTGAGACGGCAGGAACTTATTTTTCTCATTACTCGAATGAAATGAAGGAGTTTCTCATCCATATCTTATATAGTGTACTAGCTTTTAAGCGCAACTACGTTCGCGTGGACTATATGGTTAAAGTTAATCTTAAAAGATAGACGTACGCTGTCGCGGACTTTTATTAAGAATTAAGTAATTTAAGAAGCAGTCATTTGTATTAAGAACTTTTAGAAACAATTTTGTAATACATGATTTTTTAATAACTTTCACCGTTTACTTAGCGGACGCAAGGAAAGCAATTTTGCCGTTTTCTTCATAATAACTCTACAACTCAGTAGGAAAGCCAAGTGAAGACTTATATTTATTATCATTACATATTTTACTTTATTATTTTATTTTATTTTTTATTTGTTTTATTTTTAATCAATTTCATTTTCTTTTTTTCGTGTTACAGTTAAAATTATGTATTCCCATTTTCTTTTTTTTTGTGATGTATTGTGTTTAATTAGTGTAAGTGGACCATGTCCGTTCTAATTAAATTAAATAAATAAATAAAATAAATAAAAGGGAAATGCTAAATATACATATATATAACACTAGCAAAGCCCCGCGGTTTCACCTGCGTCCATACAGATCTCGTGGTAGTGGAAAGTCTACGAAATCGGACTATAGATTTATTTGTAGATTATTTAATTATAAAAAATGGGTATCATTAGTATTCTTGGAATAAGACTTAACTCACCAAGTGCAGGCCCTGCTATAACGGTGGGTTAGGTTTGTTATGGCATTATTTGATTTCGATTTACATTCTTAAATTCGTAAAATCTTTTGATTGGGATGTCGGATTTTAATAATTTAAAAAGTATTTTACAGGTATTGAAACAGTTATTCATAAAATATCATTTAATGGGATAAGGATTAATACAGAGATATGAATAAAATGGTTTGATTATTGTCGGCACTTTTACCAACTTATACAATGTAAAAAAGTAGTTATATTGGCATAACTATAATAGTTAGACATATGGTATCGCGGACTTTTTTGTGGATATTGATACGTTCTATAATACTGTAGAACATTTTTTTGTTCTATCATTAATAGTTTCCGCAGCGCACGCGATGATAGATGTTTACGACTAAATTTTTACCAAGTTATTACAATTTTATTAGGGATCCCTATTTTTTTTGAAAATGACATATAGCCTATGTTGCTCAGTGAAAAAGCAGCTTTCCAATGGTGAAAGAATTTTTGAAATCGGTCCAGTAGTTTTTGCGTGAAAACGTAACAAACATACATACAAACAAACATACAAATCTTTCCTCTTTATAATATTAGTATAGAAAAATCATACCTAGAGGTTCCTTAATGTGTCCCGTTCGTCCATATTTAGTCCTCAACTTGCACGGCTTGAAGTATACAACGTCATCTCTATTGAAGAACATAAATCTGATGACTGCGGACTTTTTATGGACCTGTTTATAGCAGAAATTGGAAATTATATCCTACTCATTATAAGGTCACCTATTGCAAAATTGTAATAATTTTTAATTTATATTATTATTGTAATTATATTAGTATTTGTTTCGGGAAGTGCTGGGCCCGTTAAAATTTATTGTAAGACACGTCAGTTTGTGACAGGTTACAAAATTTTCGTCCTTGTACAATACCTAGGCCTAGGATTTATCGAAATGTTTCGGGTTTTTCAGGTATCCACTATAGTGATCAAGTATTTCACTTGTAACAGGCTTCGCAAGTCACAGTTAGTCGGTCAAAAAACGTTACGGGAAAACTGCACGTGCGCCATAATAATAAAAAAGGACCAATGACAAGTAGTGCACAGAGCAATTAAATTTACAGAGCAATTAAAAAAAACTAAATATAGACTATACAACGGTTTGTAATGAACAGTATTTTTTATTTATTTATTTATTCTACTAACAATAATTACAATAATATTTATAGGTAATAATGATATGCTATAACTGATAAGATGAAACAACGGCTCTAAGTTCTAATTAAACTAATGAAAACAAAAAACAAGAATATTAATATGAACCACGATTATTCCTATGCGGACACATTTTAATTATATATTTTTAATTCTGCTAATAGTCAATATAATAAAAATAGTTTTTTTAATATATATTTTATGTATGTATGTTATGTAACCTTAATTTAATACAATAGTTGAAATAAATTTTTTAAATAGATAAATAAATATATGGGACATTTACACACACGGTCAGTCCCCAAAGTAAGTAACTTAATACTTGTGTTATGGGTGACGGACAACTGGTAGATATACATATATAAAGTTTAAATACATACTTAGATACAAATACACACCCAGGCTCGAAGAACCAACAATTTGTTTATAGAAAATGTTGGCCCTCAGCGGGAATCGAACCCGTGACCCGCGAAGCTAAGGCAGGGTCACTACCCACAGCGCCAACGGGCCAGTCTAAAAGCAGGCTAATCATATTTCTTTTTATTAAAACTCATGTACCGACATTGGAGGACACTTATACTCTGGATAATTCCTAAGATATAGAATACTACCAATCCATATTGGAGCAGCTTGGTGAGTCTAAACTCCAACCCTTCTCTTAAAAAAAGAAGAAGGTAGTGCTATTCAATTATTTCGTTAACAGACCATTACTTTTACTCAAATCAAATCAAATGAAAATAATCTTTATTCAAATAAACGATTTCAGGCACTTTTGAATCGTCAAGCATCAATATGATTAATGAAGCTACAACTGGTTCGGAATGTTGCTCTTACCGAGAAGAACCAGCAAGAAACTCGGCGGTCAATCTTTTAAATATTTCCAATTATACATTAATAAACCGCTGTCTTGTATGAAGCTGAAAGGATTTTCAAATCCAGGCTTTCTTATCATCCAAATAATCTTCAATTTTGTAATATGCTTTACGTATAAGCATATTTTTTACACTTAATTGAAATCTTTCTGTACACTGGTCTACTTCTTTATAATGTCAAAAATCTTACCTTATAAGGATGTCCGGAGAGCACTATCCTCTTAATGACCAATCTATCTGGATTACACGATAGTAGTACTCCCGAAGCAACTAATTGCAGTTTTGTATTTTTCTTCTCCTGTTAAATAGATATATACACGTGTTAAAATTCAGTACATAATTACGACACTTCCATGCTACAATCTAGTGATGCGCAATAACTGAATACTTTGTATTAACGATTCACAATAGACCGGGAAGCTGTGATAGCCTAGCGGTGAGACCGTGCAACTCTCTAGAGACGACATAGGTTCAAATCCCGGGCAGGCACCAATGAGTTTTTTCTATTAAAGCTCATGTGTCTAATTGATAATTGCAATTTAACACACGCTTTTCGGTGAAGGAAAACATCGTGAGGAAACCTGCATATCTCTAGAGAATTCTGGAGATATGTGTAACTTACCAATCCGCATAGGAGCAGCGTGGTAGGTCTTAGCTCCAATCCTTCTCTCCAAAAACGGAGAGAGGAGGCCTTAGCCCAGCAGTGGGCATAGTAACAGGCTGTTACTTTACTTTTTTTTTAATAGACCGGGTGGTCTATATTGTGGTATTGTGAATCTATAAGTTGACCCAACTTGTAGTATCCGGTTGAGTACAATAGACCAGCCTCATTTAATACCGAGGTGTCGTAAAAGGCGACTAAGGTAAGTTGACCCGCCGTGTGATATCCGGTTGAGTACAATAGACCAGCCTCATTTAATACCGAGGTGTCGTAAAAGGCGACTAAGGTAAATCGACCCGCCGTGTGGTATCCGGTTAAGCAGAATAGACCACCCTCATTTCTTACCGAGGTGTCGTCAAAGGCGACTAAGGTAAGTCGACCCGCCGTGTGATATCCTGTTGAGAATAGATCACCCTCTTTCTTACCGAGAGGTCGTAAAATAGGACCAAGATGTGTTGACGTCAGGCAGGCGGCCGGTCGTAAAACACACAGCCAAATCATGTGACAACATGTTACAAACATGTTGTCACATGATTTGGCTATGTATGTTGCCTGACATCAACTTACCTTAGTCGCCTTTTACGAGACCCCTATAAGAAATGAGAGTGGTCTATTCTACTTATTCGGATTTCTCAGTTTAAATCTTTAATAATGAATAGAATATTAAATCAAATTAAGTGAACTCTATTCGTTTCTACTCACTTTAAAACATAGCACCGTTGAAGGACTGAATTGTATAGGGGCATAGAAAGTTGCAACACATGTTGAACCGGGTTGGAAGAATCTCTCATACTGGAAAACAATTGAATCTATAGATATTTATAATACCCCAATTAAGTATAATTGGGGTATTATAAGTATTAATAGATTTTTGTAAGTTACAGAGGTTCATATAGTGATATGAACCACTGTAACTTACAAAATTTATTAATTACTAGAGCGAATTTTTAATAAAATGTTTGATATTCTCTCCAATATACCAAGTTTTATTTTTGGAAAACTTGCATACCAGGCATTGCTTTTTATATATTGACTAGCTGTGCCCGGGTGAAAATCAGCGTGTCACAATTTTGTTCAAGAATTCAAATTTTAAACATAAATGTAATTATTGTGAATTAACCATGTTAGCTAAGGCCGGGATTCGACTCATAATTCTAACGTTCTCTCATAGAAAATGTTACCAAATAATACGTCACCAACAGATAACCGTACAACTATAACATATTGGACACGCTAAACAAGTATTGACAGGTTAATTTAATAATAATTTGGAATCATTAAGCCAGGTCGATTCTACCATTAGTTCGGAACGCTGTCCTCCATTGAGAAGAACTGGCAAGAAACTCAATGGTTGCTCTTATCGCGAATATTAACTATTTGACGTTAGATTCTATCAACACGAAATACTCAATATCGGTAACCAAATCAACACACAACGTCACAGCAGTTTAAAACGTATGGACACCTTGAGAGGTGGTATTGGACTGACTTAACTGTTAAATCTCGCTCGCGAACAAGACTCGGGTCACAATATTTTACCCTCATTCATTCAGTTTTATTCCTCTACCCACCAAATGACAGATAACATTATTGTAGACAAAACACTTCCTCATTATTATTCTATGCATATTAATGTATTTATTTATATCTGATTATTATAATTATGTCTAACAATTATACACGTTATACCGAGTCACCGTATGATATCTGACAATATCTAACAACCATAAGAGATAGAGACATGTTATCGCGGACTTTTTGTAGTATTTTATAGATCTACAATTCTCTAGTACATTACTTTAGCGTATCTCTTTAGGTTTACGCCGCGCAAGTTTTTTAACAACCGCGATCTCTTCAACACAATTTACATAATACCGATTTGTACTATTTACCTAAACCATCCGGAAGTATTGCACTATCTTTTGGTGAAAACCGTACAAAAATCAGTTCAGTAGATTTTGAGAAAATCTATTACATACAGACAAGACAGCTTTTTGGGACTTTGTTTTATAATAAGTATAGATTGTCTGATGTCTGATGTCGGGCAAAATGACAGAATAAGTTGCATTCAATCCAAAAATGTATTTCTATGACTATGTTAGCTTATATACTGACCTTATGTTTACTGCCATTAGTATGTTGGCTGAAAATAGGGTTCACAATGAATCTCCTATACCCTACTTGGAAGATCAGCCTTTCTTTACTTTGTATTGGTTCGTCACTTACTCCGGTGCGTTTAAGCACGACATTCATTAAAGACATCTTATGCTCGTGGGGCAAAAGTCCAAATACTGATATTGGTACATTATTGTTGGCTTCGTGAAATGCCTTCCATAAATCTTGACGAACGTCTTTGACATGTATTGTTATATACAAACCATACTGAAAGTGTGTGGCAATCATGAATAATAATTAACTATAATTTGTCGTATTTTACGACCCCTCTGTAAGAAAGAGGGTGGTCCATTCTAGTTAACCGGATACCACACGGTGGGTCAACTTACCTTAGTCGCCTCTTACGACAACTCAGTAAAAAACGAGGGTGGTCTATTGTACTCAGCCGGATACCACACGGCGGATCAACTTACCTTAGTCGCCTTTTACGACACCTCGGTAAAAAATGAGGGCGGTCTATTGTACTCAGCCGGATACCACACGGCGATCTACAAGGAAAATATATTCTCTATTGTATGTATAGATTTTCAGCTAGGTAGATTTTGTGAAAGAGGTCAATTGCTGGATTAATGTAAATCAGTAGTGTCCAGAAGCAAGAGTTCGTTCATTTGTCGAAAATCTCAGTACTTTAAAACTAAACTTGCAGTGGTTGTATCCAGAGTCCACATATGGATATGGATCTTGCTGATTATGGACCTCACAAGAAAGCCATGATTGATGAAGATTGGATGACCATTTAAGTCTACGAATCCTATGATTTCAGATTTGATTATGCAAAGACACTCTTAGCTCTTTCTGTTGCCTGCAGAGTAACGTTACTTTATGAACCACAATAATCTTTAATACCTTAGTTTAGTTTATAATATTTACAGTATAAATATATTTTCTAATACTTACCATATTGACAAGACTATCTTCAAGCTCCTTGAAAACCCTCTTCCTTGTGCGTTCATAATTTTCAAACTGAAATATCCTCGCATAGTCAACAGGAAGATTTTCTTTTGGATCCCATGGAGATGTCCTAAATGATTCTAAGCCCCTGTACCTCATAAATCTTTCCCTCGCAGCAATTTCTTGTGGAGTATCCACTTCATCTGGAAATTGTTGATCCTCTCTTGCTGCAGCTAGCTTTTGTAGCATTTCGTGTTCTTCTAAAGCATCAATGGTTGAATCATATTTTTCATCTATTGGACCAATTTCAGACTCAGTTACAGACTCAAAATCATTGTCTTCTACATCTGGTTCTTGATCTGAGCTTTCTTCTTCACAAGACATGAATTCATCATCATCGTCATCATCATCACTGTTTTTTTCAGTCTCAAGTTCAGTTTCATTATCATCAGCATCTGATTCAACTATCCAAGCTGCTTGGTAATCTGACCAGCCTTTGGGAACCTTTTTCACTTTTTTCTTTGTATCTTTATTAGCCTCCCTAATTTCCTCATCTGTAGGCCATGTCTGTTCTGCATCCATAGGATTTGGGACATTTTCAGACATCAATGACTCTTGTTTAACTGGATCAGCAATTTGTAATACAGACACTTTAATGACCTCAGCATCCATTGAGTCTATTTTTATATTTTCTTTGCCAGTCAAAGGATTGGGATCTTCAAGGCCATCTATTCTAGTCATTTGGAAATCACCTAAACCAGTAATGTGAATCAATCCATTTACATTTAAAGGCATACCCCTTAAATAACCACTAACCTTCAGAGTTCCACTTTCACCTTCTATATCTGGAACATACTCAATCTCCTCGGCTAACATATAAGGTCGCTTCTCTCTATGATGTATAACATTTCTTTTCTGATTACCAATTTTACGTAACACATTTAAACCATCAGAACTTTTGTCTAATTGCATAACTTTCTCTTCAGGCAACCATTTAGAGATAAGTTTTTGCACATTTTGTTTTTCAGTTGTTCTTTTTTTTGGATGGACACCTTCTATGTCCATGGCCACTACTACAGGAGTAGGGATACCTTGAGCCATGCATAATGCTAGGGCTTTTTCACCCCATTCATCTACCGGTTCATCAAGTGCTGAACTTATAAATAAAACTGTATCTGCTATTTTAAGTGCATCCAGTAAACTAAATTCATCATCTATTTTAGGACATATAAATGAAAATCGCTGCTTGAAGTTAGGTAACCTAAAAAATATAAGAATCATTTATGCACTTATTTCTCTAGGATTTTTTAAATTATCTGAGCAGAAACATCATATTTAGTGCATCTCCTATCATGTAAGTATAAGTATTATTTATTTACTAAAATTACATTTTAATATAAAAGCATATAAAATACAAATAATATCTCCATAGAACTGCTGGCATTTTATTGGAAAGGATAGAGGATGTTAACAAGTCGAACTTCAATTCTCCTTCTCTTAAATTTTTAATTTAAAACATTATATAGGTATCTAATATGATTATCAAATTGTGTCATACTACTGTACATAAGAACAGAGTATCTATATAGTAATTTGTTGTTAAGTTACGTCAAAAACAAAACTCATTAAGATAGATATTATAACTAGTTGTTAAGAAAATATGAATATGTAACCCTTACCCAATATGCAAGACACCTTTTTTAGTTTCACTAACAATAGTACCTTCTGAACAAGTCTTGAATATAACTAAAGCTGATTGCACATCAAGCTGGGCGTTCAGTGGTACAACGCAAACAAGGAACGGCGGATTCCGGTTACCACCGAGTCCGCGCTTTTTAGACAGTACTTCTTCACGTTTATTTTTACGGATTTGTGATGCTTGGTGACGTCGTTCCTCCTTCTTTAAAATATGCCGGTTGCGACGTACATATTCCTTAATATTCACTTTACCTAAAATTCATATTTTATATTGATAACAATTTCAAACTATGTTAATTTAAAGTTAACCTTACCTTTAACCGCTGCCGAAATTCCTCTTTTAGATCTATGCCGAGACTTATGTACTTTATTACTTTGCTTTAAATTTCCAGGACGATGTGCGTGCTGCATTTTAAGTCATCAAATCACAAAAATAATGGTGAAGAAATTCGACAAAAATATGTCACGCATGGCCAATGACAACCAAATGACAGCTGACAGATTGTCAAATATTTTTGATATGATAAAGCATGTCAAATCTTGACCGCATAACATGCGTCAATAGGTATGGTAAATAGAGTAGATGAGACAAATGTGTCCATCGAAAAAAGAGATAAAACAAATAAGTCTCCTATCTGTCTTTTTTACGTGTGATTCGACAAAGACACCTTCCCTCAGGCCTGCCTATGGCTCCAGTACTCCTACTGGAGTACAGTAATTTTACTTTTTCTCTATTGATGTCTGTCTACCTGATTCTAATAAATTAACCAAATATGATGCCTAATTCCATTCTATTTATGGCATTCTTCTTGCGTAATAAATCGTTTTGTATGTATATTTTCACCATAACAGAGACAAAGTATAGAATAATCGTTGACAAATTCATTCCTAATAACATATAGAGCGAATCCTTTACTTTTTGATGTACACAAAACTTGAGAATAACGATTGTTAAAAAATAATTATTCAAAAAATACTTTTTAAGCACTTTGTTTTTTAAAATTTTACATTATATTGACTAGGTGCCAAAAAAACCTGCTTCCATACTCGGTATAATATCTTGATTAGTTTGTCATTTTTCTATATAATTCATTTGTGTAATTTGTCTGTGTAGTAATTGTTAAAGGCAACATTTTGCACGCCAACATCACAGGTCACGTGACATGACGTTGTGGACGTGTCATTTGTGGACAGCTCGTTGGTGGCATTGCGCAGGTTCATTTTTGTAAAAGTCTAGTTGGGGATCTTATTATTGAACAAAAAGTTGAATGGTTTCATCCGAATTAAACAGTCGATAATTAAGTTAGGATAGTTAAATCACAGTAAATCAAAATGGGAAGTGAGTATCATTTATTATAAACGTTTAAAACTCAAACATATTAAATTATTAGACACGTATGGAGTTTATCCAGATATTGTGTTGAAGATGTAAATTGATGTGATAAACTGTTAAAGTAATTCGTGCTATTTGTTTTTCAGTCAAATTCCTCGAAGTTATAAAACCGTTTTGCAGTATATTGCCTGAAATAGCGAAACCGGAGAGAAAGGTGAGATTGTTATTTTAATACCTATTCTAATTCATTATTGGCGTTTTAAACAGCCTTAAATAGCATAAAATTGTAATTTGTCATAAGCAAAATATGTTATCCATATTCGTTTCGTATTTCCAATTATAAGTGAAAGTATAACCTAAATCTTCACACAATGAGTAACTGTTAATAGTTAATCTGATAATGTATATAACTAATTGCATTAATGCTTATATAGTCGATGATTTGAAACGAATATTTTGTTTTTCAGATACAATTCAGAGAAAAAGTATTATGGACAGCAATCACATTATTTATTTTTTTAGTATGCTGCCAGGTAAGCACAGTTATTCTGATCACATATAATCATTTTTGATAATTTTATTATTATTAATACAATAAATTCTAGTGTAAATAACTTAAAATAATGTTATGAAAGATACTAATTAGTGAAAGTTTAAACTAGATTAAAAATGAAAGATTGGGAAATATTTGAGTTTACATTACTATTTGAGATTTGACATGAAGAAATTAAAAGTATCCCAATTACAATGTTGCAAAGCTTTATTTACAAATTAATTAATAAAATTGATTTTTATAAAGCTACTTCTATATATTTCTCATATTTTATAGTAACTTGTAAAAAATTCAGTTATCTAAACCATATCATTTATTAATAAGTAAGTGCAATATGTTACTTGACCTTATTAGTAGGGTAGTTTTTTTATATATATATTGTCTCCAAAATTTTCAAACCTTATACAAAAGTAGGTCTATTTTATTGCGATGTCACCCTTATATTTATATATTAATAAATATATTTTATTACAGATCCCATTATTCGGCATAATGTCATCAGATAGTGCAGATCCATTCTACTGGATTCGAGTGATCTTGGCCTCCAATAGAGGAACACTTATGGAACTTGGTATCTCACCCATCGTCACATCAGGTCTTATTATGCAGCTGTTGGCTGGTGCAAAAATAATTGAAGTTGGTGACACACCAAAAGATAGAGCATTGTTTAATGGAGCTCAAAAATGTAAGCACATTATCAAATTTTGTAATGTAATGTATTTTGTAACTTAAAGAATGATAATATGACCAAATATAAATCAATAAACTTCTGTTGCTAAGCCTTTAGTGTGCAATATCCACTTTACACAATAGCTGTTACAATTAACAATTTCATTACTTTGCAATTACATTCATATCTAATATTTTTAAATTTATCTTTTACTATTGCTAAATATTTGCTGCTGTGGAGATGTCTTGATGATCTGTGATTAATAGATTACCTAAATTTATATCAATTTTTTTAAATATAGGTATGTTTTTTTGAAAGGAAGGGTAATAAGAGATTTGAATCATATTTTGAAGCTATTTTAATTATTAATTTATAAAGATACCATTTATTTATTCTAAATTCATTGAAATAATTATCCTGTTTAGATCAAAAATTCTAAATAGTGTCATAGTCGTCTGTGACTACTAAGATACTAATGTTTAGCATAGGAGTTTTATTTTTCAAAAACATGCTGAAACAGGGTTGAATAGCAGAAATAGAATATAAGTTTTTATTTAGTAGAATAGCATAGGTTTTATTTAGTTTTAAATTGTCTCTTTGTCTTATTTAATCGTTGTAGATAATTTTGATACTTTTGTTTATCTAGATAAGTAGACACTGTCTTCTCATTAATGACTACTAGCTATATAGTATTGGTCACATAAAAGATATGTTTTTTTGTTGGTGGATTCATTTCCTACTTATTTTTAATTATTGTGATATCTTATTGTTCGTTGGATGTTTCTAAAGACATTGTGCTTTGTTCTCAGTGTTTGGCATGGTGATAACAGTGGGCCAGGCTATTGTATATGTAATGACTGGCATGTATGGAGAGCCTAGTGAAATTGGTGCTGGAGTGTGTCTACTTATCATCATTCAGCTTTTCGTAGCTGGATTGATTGTTCTATTGCTTGACGAACTACTCCAGAAAGGTGATTATAGATTATTTAACATTTATAATAATAATTATAATAACCTTTTATTCTGAACATTTAACATGAATTGAGTTGGCCTTTTTTTTGCTAACAAGAAATCTCTTAGCTCAGTGTGCCTTTTGGCATAGGCCTCCTCCAAAATTTTTCATTGTTCCCTATCTTCTGCCACTCTTGTCCAGAAATTGAAGAAATGTTAACATATTTTACATTTAAATTATGATAAATTTGTAGCCTATTTCTTTGAATGAAAGAATTAGAACTTATACCCACCTACCTACTCAAATATTCATTAGTGGGATGCACATACTCAGGGAATCCTTAGATAGTTATACAGAAGATAGTTATTATTTAAGTTTGCGTCTCCTCTAAAACTGGGTATGAATGCAAGTACTATGAATGAAGTGCTATAAAAAAGAATATAAATTTTACCTTTCTTAGAAATTTGAAAAAATTTTATTCCAGGATATGGCCTTGGTTCTGGGATCTCGCTCTTCATTGCTACCAACATTTGTGAAACAATTGTATGGAAGGCCTTCTCGCCTGCAACCGTCAACACTGGTGAATGATCAAATTCAAGTTTATCTTTATTCAAGCAGGCTTGTGAAATAAGCCCTTTTGAATCGTCAAAAAAGCTACCCCCCTGATTTTTAAGACTAAAAGCCCCTAAAATAATAACTAGCAGTCTTCATAAAATAGTTTTGTTACATTTACAAATTGATTTTTTATGTCTAGTGCTAAGTATAGTGGAGAAAATTTTTTGTTTTTGCGTTTTTTTTTGGTATAAAGTTCTATTCAAAAAAAAAACGGGAAACGTGAAACTGGGAAAAAATGATTGATATGTGAGGGCATAAGTAGCTAGTACAACTAGTTGATATATTGCATGCTTAGTATTAAAGTGTCCTAAATCTAAAAAGTTATTTTGTGGCATTATACCTACAAAACTCGGAAGTATTTAAGAGACCCTTAACTTTTATAATAGTTCGAAACGTGATGTCATAGATGGCATGGTAATAAGGCTTACAATGTTTAGAGACCGGCTATACTCACGTCTTATTTAATTGGATGAGCCCGACTAGTTTCAAGCACATATGGAGCTCTTATTCATGAGCTTTTTATGCGGCGTTCTCGCGGCAGGAACTGAAAAATAAGACGTGAGCATAGACCGTCTCTAAACATTAGTTATGAATACCAATCCCGATAGTATAAATTTAAAAATTACTATGTATCTAAATTAATCCTAATTTTAAATTCAGTCACTTTAATACTATGCGGTATGTATTTTTATTTTTCAGGACGCGGCACAGAGTTCGAAGGCGCCGTGATAGCACTATTCCACCTGCTGGCAACGCGACCTGACAAAGTGAGGGCCCTCCGTGAGGCCTTCTACCGTCAGAACCTGCCCAACCTGATGAACCTGCTCGCTACAGTCCTCGTCTTTGCTATCGTCATATACTTCCAGGTATAACGACAGACAATTTTCTATTAGTGCAAAATTTTATAGAACATCTAAGTATAACATCCAGCTATGTAAAAGTATAGAGCCACTAAGACTTTATACTATCTATTAAAATGTTTAAAAGATATTGTTTAGGCGATACTAAATGATACAAAAAGTTGTTCTGGCTGCGTTCATAACAGCCTTTGTTCATAATGCCCCGAAAAAAAAAATGAATGCTCACGATCACAAAGCAGTGATGAACAAACATTTATTCACTTTTGATAGTGAAGAACTCCGCCGTGTGATAATCTGTGTAGAATAGACCACCCTCATTTGTTACCGAGGTGTCGTAAAAGGCGACTAAGGTAAATTGACGTCAGGCAGGCGGTCGTAAAATACGTAGCTAAATTATGTGACAACATGTTTGTAACACGAATCAAACTCCACTTTGAGTGGGATAAGGATAAGATGATAGTGAAGAAATATTATTATTATTAAACTAATTTAATGATAACTTCACATATTAATGTTAGAATAATATATTAAAAAACTCAGCTACTGTTATTTGTAGAAACTTGCATATCGACTGTGAACTGGCAAATTGTCCTATCTTATTTTCGACAACTTTTCAGGAAGAAGAAAAAAGTCATTTTTAATAAATTCGCAATAATTTTTATGTAATAAAGAAACAGTTGAGTTTAAATATGTTTATTTATTGATAAATTTTCAAGTAGATAATACATGTTGATATGGTAAATGATGGGCAGTAGTACCCAATGCCGTTAGTAAGTGATTTGGCTTAAAATTGAGTTAGGACATATTGCCGGTTCACAGTCGATATAACATATTCAGAGGATGTGTCAATAGTGCATAGCGTCACATTAGGACATCACCAAATTATACCTACTATTTTTTTATGTACCTTACTATTTATTTAAAAATATATAAATAATTTATTTACCTTATTATATGTCATCCATAACACAAATAATTAGTTACTTAACTTGGGGACAGATAAAAAAGTAATAATAAAATTATTTTGCTATAATCCGCGATACAGTAGTCAGTAATAAATACTGATAGTCCACTATACATTAAACACTATGTATATTTTCTATTTACTGTATCGCGGATTATAGCAAAATAATTTTATTATTACTTTTGTATTATGGATCTCCGCAAAGTAACGCCTAATTCTATAAATTATTTGGGGACAGATGTTATTTATGTTATTGTCCCATATATATATTGTTCTCTTTTGTTCCAGGGCTTCCGAGTAGACCTTCCTATCAAGTCGGCACGCTACCGGGGCCAATACTCTTCGTACCCCATCAAGCTGTTCTACACCTCTAACATTCCCATCATCCTACAGTCGGCTCTCGTCTCCAATTTATACGTCATTTCTCAGGTAAGCCTTTCTTTATACAGTATGCTATCGTAGTCAATTTACCACTATACTATATCCCCATTTCGTCACCAGCAAATATAAACGCATAATAGCAAAATATAAAACTTAATAGCAAAGAAAAAAAATCGGTGGTGCTCATCTCCTGACGCTTCGATTTCTGGGCGAAACGATTTTTGAGTTTGTCATAGTGAACGTGTGTAATGCTTGTGTATTGTGCTGGCGGTCGTGGAGTTTTATGCATATATTTTTACGAATCATGCATGAAACACGTATGAAAATGGATATTCCCCTCTACATTTAGAATTGAATATTTTTTCTATTTACTCATTCGTGGATTATAGCAAAATAATTTCATTATTATTTTTGTATTATGGATGTCCGCGAAGTAACGCTTAATTATATAATTATAGAATTATAAATAGTATATTTATAGAATTAACTATTACGTTATTTAACCAGGCAAACGTTCTTTTGACATATAAACTATTTCTAGGGAATCTTGAAATAATAAAAAAGTTGTCCAAGGAATAAAAAAAATTTAGGGGTGAACAACCCTTATCAATTTACGGCTATTGAAACATAAATAGTAGCCGATCCTCAAACCTATTATGTATATAAAATTTCATAAAAATCGGTCGAGCTTTTTTTTTCGAGGAGTATGGTAACTAATATTGTGACACGAGATGTTTATATACAAGATATATATATATTTCCATTTTCTCCATCATGTAGGGACGGAGCCTATGTTTGGCGATTTTACACTTCCATACCAGTTCTCGCTATTATCCGCACTTTCATTCTTCATAGCGATTCTTTCTAGCATACTTCATCTTTCATACGTTATTTGGGTGGGATTCCCAACTATCTTTATCTACTATTACTTTACTACTATTTTTTGATACTATATTATTATAAGGGGTAATAAATTTTTCACGCTAATTCTTTAATACATTACAATATTTTCTTACGCCATATATACACTAGGGGCTGTGGTTTAATTTGTGCTGCCATGAAGGTTTTGCCGGTAATCACCACGTTTGGCATGCGGGTTGGTGATAGCAGTGCTGACTGTTTTGCATCGACAGTGCTGCTGCCCACTGTCGGTCTGGTATTTAGGTCAGCAAAAAAATGAAATGGTTATACCGCCATTTATCGGTCGCCAGAGCCTCGTCGGTTGATATGCAGGGTGCACCGCGTGCAGGTGAGGTTGACAATTGAGGAGACTGACTGGGACGAGCCTCCGCCTTACACCCCAAGATCGTGTGGTGTGGCGATCCCATGAAGAGGCCTATGTCCAGCAGTGGACGTCCATCGGCTGACGAAGAAGAAGAAGATATTTTAAATGATTTATAGAAGCAGGTGTTACTTTGCGGAATTCCATATTACAAGCAATATAACAGAACTAACTACTTTGCTATAATCCGCACGGGTTAAGTGAATGCATGCAAAGCCAATGTGTATGAAGCAGGCAAAATCTACGTACCTTATACATGCAGGATTATACCTTATACCTTATACCTTCAAATAATTTCATTCCGCGCACTACCATTTTATGGAACGATCTCCCTATGGCAGCGTTTCCGGATCGGTACGACATAAGTACCTTCAAAAAGCGTGTATTCCACCATTTAAAAGGACGGCAACACACTCGCTCTGCGAGAGGTCGTGGGCGGCGGTGATTACTTTAGGTGAACCGCATGCTCGTTTGCCATCCTGTTCCATAAAAAAAAAAAGCAAAGTAGTTAGTTCTGTTATATTGCTTGAAGATATTTTACACATTTAGTTCAACATGATATTATATGGTTGTATTTGTGTGTTTAGATGCTGGCGGTGAAGTTCAGCGGCAACTTCCTGGTGAACATGTTGGGCGTGTGGGCGGACGTGGGCGGCGGCGGGCCCGCGCGCGCCTACCCCGTGGGCGGCCTGTGCTACTACTTCAGCCCGCCGGAGTCGCTCGCCCACATCGCCCAGGACCCCGTGCACGCGCTGCTCTACGTGCTGTTCATGCTGGGCTCGTGTGCGTTCTTCTCCAAGACGTGGATCGATGTCTCCGGGTCCTCAGCGAAGGATGTGAGTAAACATCGTTTTGAGTCTTTAGAATCAGGCTGGATTCCATTATATAACTGTTCCGCGCAAACGTGCGGACGGATGAAACAACCTCCGGGACATGGGCCCGTCGTCTCGGCGTCTCAACCTACCTTATGCGGCCGTCAGCTGTATATGGTCCGGCCTCATGAATCACTGCGTGTATATGTGTACGTGTGTGTGTGCGCTTGTATGTACTTGGCCGATTCCCGAACCCGTTGGCTCGCCTCTGCAGTCTTCCACGGACACGTAATGTCTGTTTCTCCCGGAGTATACACTTCACTATATCGGTTAAATAACACAAATAACACCCGGTGTGCACACAACCTTCGTAAAGTCACACGTTATTGAATCGTCCCAATATCGGGGACTAGTAACCCAACGCGCACTAAAACCGCGGACGGTCGCGTCTTCTCAAACGCTTCACTGATTAAACGCGTCACTAAATCTGAGAACCACACCCAAAACGCATAATTACGCGTGTGTGTTGTAACAGAATGCCGTATACGGGCACGCGCCGCCTGCCCGCCTGCTCCAATGCGGATTGGTAGGTTACACATATCTCCAGAATTCTCTAGAGATGTGCAGGTTTCCTCGCGATGTTTTCCTTCACCGAAAAGCGTGTGATTGATTGCAATTATCAATTAGACACATGAGTTTTAATAGAAAAACTCATTGGTGCCTGCCCGGGTTTGAACTCGTGTTCCCACCGTAAGAGTGTCACGGTCTCACCGATGGGCTATCACAGCTCTTGTATAAGGCTTCTATAATGCTTTTGTTTATAGCATGAAATAAACTATTTTATATGATATGATAGGTGGCGAAACAATTAAAAGAGCAACAAATGGTGATGCGCGGTCATCGTGACAACTCCATGATCCACGAGCTCAACAGATACATCCCTACAGCAGCCGCCTTCGGAGGTCTCTGCATCGGTGCTCTATCAGTTCTCGCCGATTTCCTCGGCGCTATAGGCTCAGGCACCGGTATCCTGTTGGCCGTCACCATCATCTACCAGTACTTCGAGATATTCGTCAAGGAACAGGCCGAGATGGGTGGCATGAGCACGCTTCTATTCTAAGTCTCATTCTCAGGGACACTTGTACAATAACATCAGAAAGTTTATCAAATTCGTGGTTTTCGTCTAAGTTGTACCTGTTGTCGCACTGTGAATTGCTACTCTTAGTGTCTCAACTCTGACGGAACGACTAGAATGTTCATGGTCCCCCGGAACTGAGAAGTTAGTGCATCGAATTTCTATATAATACTCGAGTCGTTCCGCCCGGTTGCGTGTACGAGTGCAGTGAGTGGGTTATGTGCTATTTATATGATAAATTTTAATAATAAAATAATTTACAACAAGCACAGACTTTTCTTTTATTTAGCGGAATAATTTCGAATAGAATTTGCATATTATGTGCTAGTAAACAATAACTACAATCATGTGTCGGTGTAAAATAATCATTAGACAGCACAATGTTTACTAAAACCTGCAATTATACGCTGATGTGAACCAATCATTACCGTGTATAATAATCATTAGACAGTTAAGTTCCAATTATGTTAATGTATAATAAACATTTAAAAAAAACACAAAAAAAACATTAATATCTACTTGAAGCGACAGCCATATTCTGATGTATAATAATCATTAGACAGCACAAAGTTTACTAAAACCTGCAATTATACGCTGATGTGAACCAATCATTACCGTGTATAATAATCATTAGACAGCAAAGTTCCAATTATGTTAATGTATAATAAACATTACACAGCATGATTTCTATTTTGGAAAATTATGTTGGCGTATAATAATCATAAGACGCAGACAGCACAATTTATACTTGAAAAAGTGTGCTGATGTTAAATACATGTCCAATTTTAAATAGAAACTGCAATTTTTTGCCGTTTTGTAATCATCATAAGACAGTTGTGCTATCTAATTGTGGCTGTTCAAGCTGTTGTATGTCTCTATATATAAATTTTATGATATAAAGATAGTACGATTTTTAGTGGAATTTCACACGTACTTTTGTGTGTAAATTATTTTTTTATTTGAATATAGACATATAGTATAACAGTACAATTTGAATATCCGATTATACATCGGGTGCTATTGCGTATTATTAGACAGCACAATTTCTATTTCAATTTGCACTATAGTCAATCGCATCACAAAATGAATTATGTTCTGGTGTGAAATAATCATAAATAACGATATTTATTTTTGCATATAATTTATTTTATGACAGTAACAAATTATACAAATTGATTTGTTTAATCTATGTGATTGTATCATAGGAGATGTCAAGTTTTATAATTATAAGTTAAAGCACAACCTATTTAAGATAATATTGTTTGATTACTTACGATAATGTCTATATAGTTAAAAACTTTGTAAAATAAACAGGTTGGTAGTGAGTTTTTTTTTAACTATACTTTAGTACTTGGGTATTAACCAAATAAAACAAAATATTGTATGTATGTCACTTTATTCTCCTCGCAAAAAAAAAATAAGGACACAAACTATTGGCGATTCTTAAACCCTGTAAAACTATAGCCATAAAAAAATACTACAAAAACGATTTATGGAAATATATGGTAACGAAAAATACTCGATGTTAATAAAAAATGGGTCTATGAGATCCTGAATACAGACTGGTAAGAGATCGCAACCAAATCAAGGGAATAAATTGTGTAAGGGTGCCACAATAACTTTAAACCCGAACCTAAAATACACATGGCACAACATTTAATGTATAATTCACTACACATCAATAGGCACTTTACGTAATTCAATGGCAATTGAAGGAATTTATTGCTTTTTTATAACAGTCCTGTTATCGAGCTTCTAATAGCCTGTCACTTGGTCCCTTACCAAGGTTGGTTTGTTCATGCGATTTGAACAAAAAGGAAAGACGTACTTTGGCTACGTTTTGTGAAATTAAAAGGCTTTAAGTCAAAGCGTTGATTGCGGTATATGAAACAATACTAGAAAAGCCCGACGCCGGGTCATACGCAAAGGGCGATAAAAATAAAATCAAATTTAAAAAATTTTACACAGACACGATCCATGATTGTATGGGATAATTAAGTACCGCCGGCACTCATAATTATTTATCAAAAAGTGACCACCATTTGGTCTTTACGGGGGAAAACAAAATATTTGCGTTAAAATTTGTACGAGCTGAGGTCAGACGTCATTAATAACCAATTAGGATATTCATTCGTACACGATTATAATTCCTTAAAAATTTTACGTATAAAAATAAGTCCAATGTACGCAAAACCTGAATGGAAGACTTAAGAAAATTATTAAATTATGAAGTTATAAGCTATACCAATATAATTATACCTTTAAGTTAATAATTCTATAAGAGAAATATTCGCCATAACCGTGAATATTTGAATTGTTTAAACGTTAGCAAATATTCGAATATATTATGGCAAGCGCCATGTTTTCTGCAGTAGTTCAAGGCAAATAAATGATAAACAAAATTGCATTATAAATTAGTACCCGAAGATGCGTCAATCGAAAAACTATATCCTATATGTATATATTTAAAGCATATATATTTTGAATTTACAATATTATCATAACGAAAGCACTTCTATTATTATGTACATAGATTCGTATATTTACACGAAATATACATATGTATTTCGAGTATATTGCATGAGTGATTGGTGTTTTATAATAGGTAAGTGTATCAAAAGAAACTAAAGAATAAGGTATAATGAAGAAAACATTTATTATAACAACTTTTTTTTAGAAAAAAGTAAATGAATAAAACAAAGAAAAATAACTAAAAATAACAGTGCCAATTAATTCCTAATAAAACATGAAGCCGAAGTTAATGGAAAATTTAGATTTCAAAATTCGAACGCGTCGTAACTCCATGTTTGAATTGGTGAAGACTCATATTACAAAAAAAACAATTTTTTTAGTATGTACTCAATCAACAGTGAACTTAACAAAGAAATTAACTAGTTACAAGTGTTTCTAAAAAGTTGTCTGTCCCAATAAAATATAAACTAAAATATAACAACAAACCTCAAGTCCGCCCGAGTCTGGCGCCACCAGTCTAGTATCGTATGCGATTACTTATACTAACAACTAGGTATTTTGCTAATATTATATATCTTTTATTTGTACATGCGTATTAGCATTAACATTTTAACGGCTACTCCTTGATATTAAATATGGTAATTTAGAATATTCAACAAACGTTCACTTCTCAAATGCAGTTACTTAAGCGACGTTTGTGTTGCCAGTGCACAGTAGAAAAAATAAGTTTAGAAACCAAAGAGATCCGCCCCTAAATATTTTATTTTTATTAGAACATATAATTTATTTATACGTAAAGAAACCGTATAATTTATTTTTAAGAAAAAGATAATGATAGTTGCCTTACTATTTCATTAAAAGGATTCATGATTTAAAAATTCAGAATTATTCACTTTTGTCCTAGACACGAGTTTCAGCTGAGAATATATTCGTATTAAAAAAAAAACTTTTTTGTATATTGATATTTGGTGGTTTGTAAGTATTGATACAATCGGAAATGGAAAGCAGGATATAATTGCTATGCGGATAAGGTACTAACGACGAAAGTTCAGGACAAGAATTTTGAACCGATTATTTAATAAAAATAATTCATAAGTAAAAAAATTATACTTTTATTGTTGTTATACCAATTGTATTCAAAAAGTTCTTTTTATTTTAAAAGTGAAGCATATTCATACGGCAATTATTTTAATATTCCCGCGGAAAAATAGGATTAAAAACGGCGTTGCATTTTTATTTGGTTAGGACATATATCGCTTCCGATAATAATCGTTAAGCTTTATCGATTATCGCTAATATTGGACGTAGTAATATAGTTTAACTGAAGTGTCTATTTGAACAGTAGAGAAAGTTTCAAATATTTAGAAAACCCGAAAATAATTATACATACATAATTAATTACCAAGATTATTTTTGATGCAGGCTATACAAGAAAAGTGAACATTATGTAAATGTTTGATACAAGCTGCTCAAAAACTTCTGATTTTGAAGTTCGTTAATGGCGTATGCATGCATTGATTATGAAGATCCGTTTAACAAAGTGTCATTGGTGCGTTATTAACCTTTATTGATAAACACTCATAAAATGTTTCTAGACGAGAATTTGTATTGGCAGCACTGCAAAAAAATGCCTCCTTTCTTCGTTACGCACCGGCCACAAGTATTATTCAACTCCGAGTATTTTTCTCCTTTTGTTAAATTGTTGCTGTTTTCTTCAGGATCCGGCTCGAAGGACCATGAAGAAAACAGCAAAAACAGAAAATATACATGCACTCGGTAAGTAGCGTAGAAAGAAAAGGTGTTTATTGCAGTGATACCAATGTAATTAATTTTTTCTTTTAGAAACATTATTGTATTTAATATATCAATTTGTGAAACAAACGATGCTAAAGCGGTATTTGAGGTATAAAATTGACAGAACACTAGCAACACAAAGCGCTTTATATAACTTATAATTTCTGTTAGCCAATTGTTTCTATTTCTTCCTGTATGGAGGTTGTTTTCTCTGTAGGTATAATAGTGTTGGGCGTTGTGTATGGAAGTGTTTTTAACTTGCGCGCCTCCCGCCTTTGTTTCTTTTGCTGCATCACCAGCCTGAGTTGTTCCAGTTTGCATTTAGTTTTAGAGTTTTCCATTGCCAACGTTTTCGCCATGTCGCATTTCTTGCACGTTTGCCCGATGCTCGGTTTCCCTTCACACGAGTTACAGGGTTTAGGATCGAGTCGATTACATTCACAGACTTTATGTTCGCACGTGCAGGGTTTGCCCGATGTGGACGGGAGGTGCCCGTCGCACTGCCCGTATGAACATGAAGGTTGACTACAGCCTAAGCATTTCGTAGATTCGTCCAGGGAATTCTTTGAACAGGAATGCTTTGAATCCTTCTGGAAAAAAAGGATTGCTTGCTTCTGACAATGTTGAAAATAGTAAATTTATACTGCTTGAACAATGGCCCCTTCCTTTAAGCGCGAAATACTGGGCTTAGACTAACCAGTTAGCTCTAGATCAAAAAGGTTACACATATTCCAAACTTTGTGCTCAAATTTTTTATTTACCGTACATTGCAATCATTTGAAATTTTACATTTTTGAATCGAGAAACATTAGAGTTATTCACTTGTTTGGAAGGTTGCTCCTACTGAGTGGAACAAGAATGAAACTCAGTTACAGATTTCAATAAATGAATGCAATTTAGAGAAATTTCTAGCCTTATCTAAATCTCTAGTTTTTTATAGAAAAATAGGCACTTGGGTGGCTTTGTTAACGACTGATCGTTGAGGAATCAAAAGGTTTTTGTTTAAGTACAATTCCAAGATGTGAATAATGAATCAATGAATTGTCAGGTGGTTAGGTTATTCGTAGTGCTGTAATAAACTGATAGTGTAGACTAATCAGATCTATAGCTGAATTTGCCTATAACTTTAAGGTTTCTATTCATATATGTCCCACAAAAAACAATGGTAAGAAAAACATTATTAGTAAGTAAAAGTGATCAAAGGTCAAGATATCACATAGAGGCAGCAATAGTTGTCCCTTAAACAGAGCTCTTTGCTATCCTACTAAGACAACTTCTTTTTCATAATTATTTAAAACGATTTGACCTTTTGCAGAACTCCTACTCACTGGGACAGTTTATAAACACCAATGTGTTTTTAAAATAATATAGTGGCAACTATTGTATTAAACTAGATTAACGAACAAGTATATTGATAATTCCATATAGACTTAAAAAAAACAGATGAAACAAAATGTTCAACATCTGTTATACCAAGGTCAGGTATTAAATAAATATAATTTCCTAACAAAAGAAATGACCTACTAACAATATGTGGAGCTATTTTATTTGGCAATATATACATAGTAATAAATCCTAGTGTGTTAATATTTCTTTATTTTACCACTGAATATAGCAATAAAGAGATAATTCTCAGTACTAATCTTAAACAGCTATAGCTAGAAGCTATACCTCATAGGTTTAGGTACATGTCAAAATAAGGGTTATTTGAGTAGGCAGATTACATTACCATTAAAATATTATTTCTATTTATTTGTTCCAAAGCATTTAAAATTATTGATAATATTTGCAACATTTTATTATTGCGCGATTGCTACTAATAATTATAAAATCTGAAACAAATAAATAAGAATATTTTTAATGTTTGACTGGCCCATGGCGCAGTTGGCAGTGACCCTGTCTTCGGCTCCGCGGGTCGCGGGTTCGATTCCCGCCGAGAACTAACATTTTCTATTTAGAATTTATTGGTTCTTCGAGTCTGGGTGTATATATGTATTTAAGTATGTATTTAAAACTATATATGTATATATTTACCAGTTGTCTCTCACCCATAACACAAGTATTAAGTTACTTACTTTGGGGATGGACGACTGTGTGTGTAAATGTCCCATATATTTATTATTATATTATATTATATATTATAATGTAATGTGTAGTAATCTGATCACTATCAAGAACCCGAACATACAGGTATTTTAAACCTTTTCAAGTATCACTGATTGACTTTATAAAAGGTTGATATTATGTTACATTGGCTTATCTAATAAAATTATTTTAAGTTTAATTAACTGTAATCTGTGTCTGATGAATTTATTTTATAAAATTTAATATTTATGATTTTGATTTAATATTTTTTTATATTTAATAAAATGTTTACCACTCCTGAGTCATATGGTTTTGTTTACGCCGCGTGGTATCCGGCAGAATAGAATAGACCACTCTCTTTTCTTACCGAGGTGTCGTAAGAGGCGACTAAGGTAAGTGCCGTGTGGTATCCGGCTGCGTAGAATAGACTACCCTCATTTCTTACCGAGGTGTCGTAAGAGGCGACTAAGGTAAGTGCCGTGTGGTATCCGGCTGCGTAGAATAGACCACCCTCATTTCTTACCGAGGTGTCGTAAGAGGCGACTAAGGTAAGTGCCGTGTGGTATCCGGCTGCATAGAATAGACCACCCTCATTTCTTACCGAGGTGTCGTAAGAGGCGACTAAGGTAAGTGCCGTGTGGTATCCGGCTGCATAGAATAGACCACCCTCATTTCTTACCGAGGCGTGGTAAGAGGCGACTAAGGTAAGTGCCGTGTGGTATCCGGCTGCATAGAATAGACCACCCTCATTTCTTCCCGAGGTGTGGTAAGAGGCGACTAAGGTAAGTGCCGTGTGGTATCCGGCTGCATAGAATAGACCACCCTCATTTCTTACCGAGGTGTCGTAAGAGGCGACTAAGGTGAGTGCCGTGTGGTATCCGGCTGCATAGAATAGACCACCCTCATTTCTTACCGAGATGTCGTAAGAGGCGACTAAGGTAAGTTGACGTCAGACAGGCGGCCGGTCGTAAAATACGTAGCCAAATCATGTGACAACATGTTGTGCCGACCCCACTTAGAGTGGGATAAGGGCAGGAGAATGATGATGAGTCATATGGTTTTGTTTGTTTACATTTAGTTAAGCATGTATAACATCAGAGTAGAGTTGATGATGTCTTATTCTATAAATTACTTGTTTACAAGTTTACTTGAATGAAGAATATTTTAAATTTTAATTCATCATACCTGTGATATCGCAATGGGTGGTGTAGCACACAATAAGTCGTTCAATATGTGGATGATTGTAGAAATATCCCTCTTTGGCCGTCCATATCTGCAATAATTAAATATTATTGATTAAATAAATATGTATAAACAAACAGTTCTTATCTATTGAATATGAATATGAGGGATTCCCATATATCGATTTTCTGTTGGATAAGTTACCAATATTGAAAATAAATATCAAAATGAAGATGGTATCTCACCAATTCTTTTATTCTATCATATGTTAAGAATCTTATGCTAGCTTTAAAAATATAAGTAAATACATTTATACCTGAAAAGTTATACATAACAAATTTGTGAAACTCTTAAAAAATTAGATCATCGATCTAATTATTAGGTGTAAAATTTGATTTTTTAAATCATGTGGAATTTCGAAATTCTACACAACTGTGACAAAAGCCTCCGACTTGGCATTTTAGAGCAACTTGAGATCATCAAACATCGCAATGGCACCCCTCATTAAAGATCAAATAAATGTTTGTAATTAAAGCTTGTTGCACGTGTTCGGAGGCAAATAAATGGTGGGGGTTGAAGTAATTAATATATAATTTGGGTGATGTTGCTTCGGTTGCGGGGTCAAACTATCGTTGAGTTTGTTATAGTCATGTTCATCTGTAATGTTTGTGTATGTGTATTGTGGAGGCGGTGGTGGAGGTTTTTGCGTGTGTTTTTACGAATCTTCCATGTATCAGGTACGAAAAAGTCCACTCAACACAAAATCATTTAATTATTACTTTAGTATAATGTACCTCCGTTTAAAGCAACACTTACTTCTATAAATCATCATGTGGAAAGTAATTTTAATTATTGCTAAGTTTTAATAATTTCTCATTTAAAGTAGTATTAAAGCATAGGCATAGAATATAAACCAGTCATGAGGTGATTACAACTTCATATATCTTTGGTATATATCTCCGGAAGAGATTCCGCTGCCAACCCCGACGACTGGACCTGGCAACGTACAACGCACGCACTTTGAGGGAAGACGAAAAGATACTCGAGCTGGAAGAAACAGTAAGCAAGTTGCGGTGGGACGTGATAGGATTATCTGAAGTCCGAAGAGAGGGGGAGGAGACGATGATCCTAAAATCCGGCAACTTGCTTTACTACCGGGAGGGAGAACAACAGTCCCAGGGTGGTATCGGGTTTCTCGTCCACAAGTCCCTTGTAAACAACATTGTTCAAGTCGAGAGTGTGTCGAGCAGGGTCGCGTTCCTTATACTCAGAATTACCAAACGGTATTCGCTGAAGGTCATACAGGTTTACGCACCGACATCGGCACATCGAGACGAAGAGGTGGAGGCCATGTATGAGGATATATCTAGAGCCATGCATGCCTCCAAAACCTTCTACACTGTTGTTATGGGGGATTTCAACGCAAAACTGGGCAGGCGAAGCGGCACAGAGGTGAGAGTAGGGCAATTTGGATACGGGCAACGGAACCACAGGGGTCAGATGCTGGCCGATTTCTTGGAGAGAGAGGACCTCTACATGATAAATTCTTTCTTCAAGAAACGGCCGCATCGAAAATGGACCTGGATAAGTCCCGACGGTTCCACGAGAAACGAGATTGACTTCATCATGTCGACCAGGCGTCATATATTCAATGATGTCTCTGTGATCAATACTGTGAAAACCGGGAGCAATCACCGTCTGGTTAGAGGCACATTGAATATATGCGTACAGCTGGAAAGATCCGGACTGGTGAAGTCTACGCTCCGACCAACTCGAGCTCATATCCAAAACCCCGAGAACTTCCAACTCGAGCTGATGAATCGTTTTGACTGCCTAGCTGACTGCGCTACTGTGGACGATGTAAACAACAGGCTGGTGGAAACTGTCCATACGGTGGGGTCCAAATTTTATAAGACACACCGTAAGAGAACCAGTAAATTCTCGACCCAGACTCTCAAACTCATGGATGAGAGGAACGAAATGAGGCTACAGTCTTCTGTAGACGCGACACGCTACCGTCTGATCAATAGACAGATTTCTAAGGCGCAGAAATGCGACCTGCGACACTTCAACACCGAATACATTCGAGGTACTATTGAGCGTAACAGGGGCTCAAAAGTGTTCGCAAGAGATCTGTCTATTGGGCAGAGGCAGTTAACGCGATTGAAGACCGATACTGGTAGTATCATTTCATCTCGTCCTGAGATTTTGAGAGAGGTTGAGAGGTTCTATGGGCAGTTATACACTTCAACACAACAGCCTGTTGTCAATTTGGCAAAAGACCCAAGAGCCAAGTTGACCCGACACTATACCGAAGATATCCCGGACGTCAGCCTATACGAGATTAGTATGGCTCTCAAACAACTTAAGAACAACAAGGCTCCAGGTGATGACGGAATCACTACCGAACTCCTGAAGGCGGGTGGTAAACCGGTACTTAAAGTCCTTCAGCGATTGTTCAATTCCGTCATTCACGAAGGCACTATGCCGGAAGCATGGTACAGGGGCGTGGTGGTTCTCTTCTTCAAGAAAGGTGATAACACCTTATTGAAGAATTATAGACCCATCGCGCTGCTGAATCATGTTTATAAGTTGTTCTCGAGAGTCATAACGAATCGTCTCGCTCGTAGGTTCGACGACTTCCAGCCTCCCGAACAAGCCGGTTTCCGAAAAGGGTACAGTACCATAGACCACATATTCACGCTGCGGCAGGTTATACAGAAAACCGAGGAGTATAACCAGACACTTTGCTTGGCGTTTGTGGACTATGAGAAGGCCTTTGATTCGGTGGAAACATGGGCTGTGTTAAGATCGCTCCAGAGATGCCGAATCGACTATCGGTACGTCCAAGTGTTGAAGCGTTTGTATGAAAACGCCACAATGTCTGTCCGTATCCAAGACAAAACTACGAGACCAATCCAAATGCGGCGAGGTGTGCGACAGGGAGATGTCATCTCCCCGAAGCTGTTTACCGCTGCATTGGAAGATGTCTTTAAGCTTTTGGATTGGAACGGATACGGCATCAACATCAACGGCGAGTACATCACTCACCTTAGATTTGCCGACGACATAGTCGTTATGGCAGGCTGTCTGGAGGACCTTAACGCAATGCTCGACGACCTCAGCAGAGTATCTCAACAGGTGGGCCTTAAAATGAACATGAGTAAGACGAAAATCATGTCAAACTCACATGTTCCGCTCCACCCGGTCATTGTTGAGAACTCTGCACTCGAAATTTGTTGACGAGTACATATACCTGGGACATACGGTCCAGCTGGGTAGGTCCAATTTCGAGAAAGAGGTTAGCCGCCGAATCCAACTCGGATGGGCAGCGTTCGGGAAGCTACGCGAGATCTTTACGTCCGAAATACCTCAGTGTCTGAAGACCAGGGTCTTCGAACAGTGCGTGTTGCCAGTGATGACCTACGGATCTGAAACGTGGTCGCTCACTATGGGCCTTATAAGAAAGCTCAGAGTCGCTCAGCGGGCGATGGAGCGAGCTATGCTCGGAGTGTCTCTACGAGATCAAATCAGGAATGAGGAGATCCGTAGAAGAACTAGAGTCACCGACATAGCTCAGCGTGTCGCGAAGCTGAAGTGGCGCTGGGCGGGGCACATAGTGCGGAGAACCGATGGGCGCTGGGGTCTTAAGGTGCTGGAATGGCGACCCCGCACCGGAAAGCGCAGCGTCGGTAGACCCCCTACGAGGTGGACAGACGACCTCAAAAAGGTCGCAGGGAGCCACTGGATCCAGGCAGCGCAAGATCGTGTGGTGTGGCGATCCCATGAAGAGGCCTATGTCCAGCAGTGGACGTCCATCGGCTGAAGAAGAAGAAGAAGAAGATATCTTTGGTCTGAAAGTTGCACCCATTATAGAAACAACGAGCCGTGCAAGATTAAGATGGTATATGAGTGTTAAATATTAATGTTGATGTATATGTGACTAGAGGGAAGCTGAAAAAGAAATGGTTAGATTGTGTGAAATATGACATGCAATTGAATAGTGCCCTAGGTAATGAATGATAGAAGAGACTCATAGAAAAAAACAAATTGTGCCGATCCCACTTAGAGTGGAATAAGGGCAGGTGAATGATGATGATTATGACTTATAGTTTAAATAAAAATGTTAGTATTCTTATATTGATTCAAACTACAATTGACGTCTATACTTATTATAAAACAAAGTCTCAAAAAGCTGTCTGTCTGTATGTAATCGATATTCTCAGAATCTACTTGACGGATTTTTGTACAGTTTTCACCAAAAGATATTGCAATACTTCCGGATGGTTGAGGTAAATAGTACAAATCGGTATTATGTAAATTGTGTTGAAAAGATCGAGCAGTTGTCAAAACTTGCTTACTGGGAGCTTTAGTCGCGTGCGCTGCGTAAACCATCAGAGATACGCTAAAGTAATGTACTAGAGAAGTGTAGATCCATAAAAATACTACATAAAAGTTCGCAATAGCATGTCTCTATCTCTTATGGTTACCTCACAATAACTACTTTTATGTTTAAAATTTGAATTCCAGAAAATAATTGTGACACTTTGATGTCCACATCGGGCGGAGCCGCTGTCACAGCTAGTATTATATGAAATGAAAATTAATTCAAGTATTTACAACAATCAGGAAAAGCAGAAGCACCATGCTGATGTTGGCAATTAAAGCATGATTTTTACCATTATATAGTATCACTAAGTAAATAAGTTCAAACAAATAGCAACAGTATTAAATAGATATGATGATGAAATAAATATTTACTATTAAGTACATTACTGAATATGTGTGTGTTATGTTAAATCTTTGTTAATTACATTGTAGTTATCTGTTTTTAAAGAATTATCGACTAGAATGGAATGCAAGACACCAATGAATTAGAATGGAAAAAAGATGATCAAAGTGTTGAACTACAATTTCCCTATAATTTGAAACGGTTTTTTTAAGTAAGTAAGTAAAATATATATGTACTAGTGATAGCGAAGAAAAACAGGATTGCCCTATAAGTTACCCCAGTGCTGAATCTTTAATTGTGCCAATTTTCATTGTTTCAGCTAATTAGCAGTGAAAGCATAACTGACAGACAGTATTTATAATTTCGACTGGCCTGTTGGCGCAGTGGGTAGATGACCCTACCTTTAGCTCCGCGGGTCGCGGGTTCGATTCCCGCCGAGGCCCAACATTTTCTATAAACAATTTGTTGGTTTTTCGAGCCTGGGTGTGTCTTTGTATTTAAGTATGTCTTTTAAATTTTATATGTAGTATATCTACCAACTGTCCGTCACCCATAACACAAGTATTAAGTTACTTACTTTGGATATGGACAACCGTGTGTATAAATGTTCCATTTATTTATAATTTATTTATTATTGATATGGTTTTAAGATTACTTTATAATAGTAATTGATGCTGTACCTGTCTTGTAGTGCTGGATTTAAGGTGCCAGAGAAAGTCCCCGAATATATTCCTTTGCCATGATGCTTCATGGACTCTATCACAGCTCCAGGGGCGATCTTGGCACTGGTCGGCTCATCTGCTACTCTGAGATCAATCTTGTTTGTCAACACCTCCTTAGATAGTTTCTTTAATTTCTGTGTCAAATTCTTTGAAGCTTCTATAAGAGCCTTAGCTTCTACTTGAGGAGTGGGAGGTGTTCTCTGGAGCTTTTTGGCAACTTTGGCATCCACTGCTGGAGTCGGTGGTGACCTCTGTAGTTTCTTAAGAGGCTTAGCATCTACTGGTGTAGTCTCTGTCTCGTCCATATCTATAACACTCTCTGTATCTTCTGATGGAAATAAAGGTGACTTCTGTACTTTCTTTGGAACAGCTGGAACCTTAAAAATGAACTGTTTAGACGTAGATGGTGTTGCAGCTTCTACAGGTTCGCCAACTTGTAAGAGTTTCAAAGAGTTAGCCACTTGTGGTTCTATTCTAGAAGTAGAGGGCTGGGGATTAGCATCTGCTTCATTTAAAATGTTCTTTATCTGTTTATTAACTACTGACTGCATAAACACCTTCTGTTTATTCTGACTGATGGGATGCTTGAATTTAGATGTTTTGTGTAAAAAATATTGAAAGCGTTTGCTCTTCAACGGTTCATTTAAACTCTGGAAAGAAGGTAATGTACCTGCCGATGACTCTTGAGTTCCATGATTTGTTGTAGCTAAGTTTGAAATTTCTCTGTCCATCATTGTTTCATCCTGCTCATCAAATAGACCCTTATCAACTGCATTATTGAACAAATTTTCCATTGGGTACTCATCTATAGTGTTCTCTGCGAGAAACGAACTCTGGTCAGTGAATGTCTCGCTGTCATCACTAGTTGAACTATCTAGTGTATGTAATGTTGCTGGGCATGCTTTGTTTGACATGACACTAGTAGATGGGACCACATTTGAGGTAAGATTAGTCAATTTATTGCAAGATAACAAGTCTATTAAGCTACTTTTCACTGAACTTCCTAATGCCTCTCTAGTTTCAGAAGATGAAACATTAATTGGACTAGATACCAAATTGGATAAAGATTTGATAGGAGATTGGTCATTCCTTAATGATGCATCAGACAGATCTAAGAGTGTACTATCTGTGGTGTCCATTTCTTCTTTATCGTTATTTAACACAGGCTGCTCTGTGTTTTTATCTTCTGTCATATTGTGATAGAGACCGAGAGCATTTTGCAACATTTCTATATCTTGCTGTTGTAAAGTTTGCATATTTTCCTGCTTAACTTTATCATTACTCAATGTAATATTGTCACATTGTGGAGATTTTGGTGTGTCTTTTGTTTCACACTTTGTGCGTATAGTATTTTTAGTAGCACTAGGTGCTCGCAAATGTTGTGCTATTGAGGAAGCTGAAGTGCTCAATGTTGACAACTGTAGCTGGATTAACATCATATGATCACCTAACCTCATTGTCAAGTTCAAAGGTGATTTACCACTCAAAAAATCATTAACTTGTGTGTCATTTAGGGACTCCAATGCCTGCATCACCGAGTTTTCAGGTCTCTGATTCTGAAAATCGAGAGAAGTATAAGTTAAATTGATATCACTCACAGCAATTGATAAGCAGTTATTGATTAGCTACACATTGTTGTGAAACACGTGATTATGATGGTGCTTTGAATGGAGTGTCGAAACCGTGTGACGCACTCACCAGAAGGCCCGTCTCGACACTCGGCAGCAGAATTATCCGCGATCCGTCTAGCAGACCGTTTTCTTCTAGCGTTCCGTCCCTCAATTGTCTGCGAACGCGAAATTATTTATCAATAATCGTGTCAAAGGACGCGGATGCGTCATCGTATCGACGCAACTTATTTCCGTGATACCTATGTTTAACAATAGATGCTTGGCGTCTGACGCCTCCGTACTCACCTTTCGCGGTGTAGAAGGCATATTCGGTCCTTCGATACCTTAAGTTTCTTTGAAACGAGCTTCTTTAGATGCTCCACTGTATTTTTACCGTTCAGACTGATGGAGAAATTGCCACCCGTTGTGGTTTGTATATTTAGAGTTATGTCCGTAGAATGGGGCGAGCCACACCCGTACACTTCTGTTCCAGTTGCACGTTCCATGTTTTACACATAAATTACACAACAATTTTCTTTAGAACTATTTTAACAATGCACAACTTATCTAGGATTACACAGCTATTTTATTGCGGGATAGAAATAACAGGGTCACACGCTAGACCCCCAGATTTGATGTGGCCGTCGGTGTGACCAATCTCCGTCGCCGATTTCCCGTTATTTTTTTTCTTTAACAGCTGATGCGAAGCGATGTTCACTTAACGTTCCTTTTTAAATTATTTGCTTATAATATTCGTTTAATTAAAGATCATAGACAATTAATCATTTTGAAAATAAATTTGTGTAACTTGACTTACATTGAATTATGTCTACAAATATAAAAAGTTAAATTATTAACTATTGAAATGCACTTTTCCAATAAAATTCTGCGTAAATATAGTAATGCAGTCTTTTGCTTTGACGTCATTTACAGTAACGTACATAAGCTTTATGCGGGAATTTAAAACTAAATGAAATCTATAAAAACTTTTAAATATAATGGGTTAATATTTTTTTAATCATTGGTATTATTAACAGTTACGGGATGATTAATAAGAGAAACCATTATATATCTTTTCACTCATTATTTCTTTTCACAAAATCGTTGAGACTTTTGTCCTAACAAATATTAAATAGCTATTAATAAGCTATTCTTTAGTACCATTTTTAAGGTACAAAATTTGGACCGTCGTGGTCTTATATAATTCATAAACATTTAAGAGTTAATTTTTAAGTGATCAAATTAAATATTATTTTTATAGATTTGTTATTATTTACTTTATTGATAAAATATCATTATTACCATCAAAAATTTCAGCGTATGGATGTTTCATAAACACACGGCCTGTAAGATCTTGTATGAACTCTGGAGTTACCCCTTCATTATTTATACCTAGAGTAAGGGCTTCACCAACACTACAAATAAAATAACAATTTTAATCCTCAACCTTCTTTATTGAACCAGCACCTGCGAACGCAATTCACAGCCCAGCACCCGTCAATTTTATTAAAAAAAAAACAAATTTACTTATATACCTATCACAGCAATTTATAATAAAACATCAACACTGGAAATTGGTTAAGTTTCCTATAAAGTAAAGAAAGTTTTAGAATTAAATTGATTAAAATGTGAAGTTATGGCAGTTATATCTTAAAATCAGAGATGGTAGAAATTTTAATACCAGTCCTAAATGAAATTTTTAAATTATGTACATACAAAAAATAAATAAACTGGATTTATTAAATTTTTGTCCCTTCTTGACAGTTATATAAAGAAATATACTACTAGATTTGTAAATGAATTTTTAACTAAAGTTAAGAATTAGAATAAGAGTTTAGAATTAGTTAAAAACAAATAACAAAATAAAAATTTTAAGTATCAGTAATAGAAAAAATGTTACAAATGTACATTATTATACAAAGTACAACAAATTTATTACACAACGTATATTTAAGGCTATGTGTACACAAAAATAAATTTTCAGTGTCGATAATATTTATAATTGTGGTCCGTACATTTTACTTGAAATAATTCTAAACAAAAAAGGTAACAATAACTCACTCTAACAAACGAAAAAAAAATCAACAAATAGTAAATCCAAATTTTAAAATAACATTTTTAATAGCAAAAAATAGTTTATATTACTACAAGTAATATAAGCTATTTAAAAAAAAATTGCGTTGCTTATTGCTGCTGTATATATTTAATTTGTCTAAAATAAATAATTTTATTTGAATAAATATTTTTCTTTTATATAATTTTAAAAAAAAATTATTTCACTTCAAATAAACTAATAAATTAATTTTATTATTACATATGACTTATTTTTTGAGTAGTTTATGCACTGGAAATAAAAATATATTTCAATCAATAAATACTTCACTAAATATTTCATATCTTTCTTATTGTTTTTCTTAAATAATACAATAAATTACACGATTAACTTGTTTTAAACATTTTCAATTATATATATAAAAAATGACAGATTTATAAGTTTTGTGACTTATACAAACGGTAATAATTATAATATATGTATAATTTTATATTTAAAGCATAATAAATTGATATTTATTATGTACCATTAGCTAACAAGATGCTTTAATAATAAATAATAATAAACAATTTATACATAATCACGACATTGAAATTTATAATTTGATGGAATATTCTTATGTACAATTATACTATAGTAATGGTGATATATAACCAATATGGCTTTAATTTTTTAAATTACTTCGCCTGTAGTAGAAAATCTGATTAATAGTAAATTTATTTTGCTTTACTTTATCAATGTTTTGAAAAAAAAACAAAAAATTGAACGCCTGGCCTAAGTCAATAATTCATGGTTCTATATCCCTATGAAGTATAGACGAATTGGCGGTATGAAAAGAAATTTTACTATAGTAAAGTAATGCTTAGAAAATATATAAAAATGTTTTAATTTTATACTAAAGATTAGAAGTTTCTTTGTAAAGTTCAGAATATCGGTAATTAGTCGTAGATTATACCAAAATAATCCATTTTCTTTTTGTATTTATTAAATTTTAACTTTAAGTAGTACGAATATAAAACATTTTTTTAAAGTTATACAATGGTGAATTATTTGTAAATCATGGATTCCGAGACCGGTAACATTGTTCGTTATATCTCTCAAATCCTTTAACCGTGACGTCATCGCTGACATAATCTAATATATATATTTTTTACTTAATTTGAGTAATATGAAAGACGAGTCATTTGGAGATCGTTGATTCCAAGACCGGTAACATTCTTCGTAACGTCTCTCAACTCTTATTACTGTGACGTCATCAATGTTTCTTTTGTTTACTTTAAGTAATTGCAATTGTAATAATTTTTCTTAATTTTTTCATAAAAAATGACTCATTTGTAGATTGAGAATTCTAAGACAGGTAAAATTTATTCCTAAGTAGTTATTGTGACGGCATCACTAACCGTGATGCCATCAATAACCGTGACGCCATCAGTAACCGCGACGCCATCGGTAACCGCGACACCATCAGTAACCGTGACGCCATCAGTAACCGTGACGCCATCAGTAACCGTGACGCCATCAGTAACCGCGACGCCATCAGTAACCGCGACGCCATCAGTAACCGTGACGCCATCAGTAACCGTGACGCCATCAGTAACCGTGACGCCATCAGTAACCGTGACGCCATCAGTAACCGTGACGCCATCAGTAACCGTGACGCCATCAGTAACCGTGACGCCATCAGTAACCGTGACGCCATCAGTAACCGTGACGCCATCAGTAACCGTGACGCCATCAGTAACCGTGACGTCATCACGAGCCGAACTCCTTCGTTTCGCTGTCGATCTCCTCGAACACGTATCCGCCTCGGCCGTCCATTTGTAGATAATGGTCGTGGTGCATCCACAGCGACTTGCGATGGGACACCGTGAACAGTGATATACCCATCTGTAAAACACATAGAACTAGTATAGGACACTAATCGACCTTGCACAAGATAAGTGATCTCGCGTGATTCCCTGCGAGAGAAGTTTAAGGAAATAGGTATTCTTACATAGGTAATTTTTCCACATTAAAATATACATACTTATAAAAAGACTGTCGATGTATATAATAGACAAAGTAGGAACCGACATAAGCTTGCGGTTCCTGCTTTGCGACGAACAAAAGTAAATAAGTCATTTGCGGGTTTGGGTATAATATTCTATAATAATGTTCCACAATCTACTTTAACTTTACCACTACAGTAGTTAAAAAAATACTATTAAAAAAAGGCTAAAACAGAAAGCCTACTATACTATTGAGTATTACTTAGATGATACAAATGCCTAGATATAGGTCATTACAGCAGTTTAAAAAAGGCTAATACAGAAAGCCTACTATACTATTGAGCATTACTTAGATGATACAAATGCCTAGATATAGGTCATTACAGCAGTTTAAAAAATACTATTTAAAAAAGACTAATACAGAGAGCCTACTATACTATACTTGGATGATACAGCGTAGATATAGGTACTCTTAGACCACAAGCCAAGACATTACATATAGTTTATATATAATAAGAATTATTCTTTGAAAAGAGCAACCGCCAAGTTTCTTGCTGACTCTTCTCGGTAGGAACAGCTTCCGAACCAGCAGTAGATGTTGACGATTCAATAGCACTTGTTTACAAGTTTACTTGAATAAAGAATATTTTGAATTCTTTGCCGCGTAAGGATTGAAAAGCGCATAAATTAAAATTCAAAATATTGGTCATTCAAGTACCTTTGAAAAGTCAAGTGTTATTAGAGCCACTGATTAGAAAATATGCTCCTACCGAGAAGAACCAGCAAGCAAGGTGGAAACTTATATAAAAACATAGTACGTAGTGCGCATATTAGTACAGGGTGATTTGAATTCTTTGAATTTTCATCTATTAAAGTTATATCTCATACTTTTTACTTTATATAACACAGATCTAAAAATTATAGTCCCCCCCCCCCAACGGTCATTCTGCGCATACCCCTACTTTTTAGTAAGCTAAAGTCATTTGGACTAACAGAAATTATCACGTTTTCGAAACTATAGCAGAACAATCTATATAGTTTTCGAAACTATATAGATTGTAAGCGGCCTGTTACAATCCCACTGCTGGGAATAGGCCTCCTCTCTCTGTTTCTAGAGAGAAGGGTTGGTTAAGACCTACCACGCTGCTCCAATGCGGATTGGTAGGTTACACATATCTCCAGAATTCTCTAGAGATATGCAGGTTTCCTCACGATATTTTCCATCACCGATAAGCATGTGATAAATTGCAATTATCAATTAGACACATGAGTTTTAATAGAAAAACTCATTGGTGCCTGCCCGGGTCTGAACTCGTGTTCCTCTTGAAAGAGTCGCACGGTCTCACCGCTAGGCTATCACAGCTCTATGAAATACATGTAAAAACAAAAATATATATTAAGAATATTGGCATATCTCACTGAATAAATAAATGAATAAACTAATAATTGTATATCGACTGTGAACTGGCAAATTGTCCTATCTTATTTTCGACAACTTTTCAGGAAGAAGAAAAAAGTTATTTTTAATACACTCGCAATAATTTTTATGTAATAAAGAAACAGTTGAGTTTAAATATGTTTATTTATTGATAAATTTTCAAGTAGATAATACATGTTGATACGGTAAATGATGGGCAGTAGTACCCAATGCCGTTAGTAAGTGATTTGGCTTAAAATTGAGATAGGACATATTGCCGGTTCACAGTCGACATTTGCTTCACAGTATATTTTAAATAACGTAATTTTTGTACATAAAAATATAAAGAATTATAAAACGATAGGTGATGTATATAATAGACAAAGTAGGAACCGACATAAGCTCGCGACTCCTGCTTTGCGCCTAGCAAAAGTACGTAAATCGTTTGTGGGTATGGGTATAAGATGCCATTACAGCAGTTTAAAAACACTGTTAAAAAGAGGCTGATACAGAAAGCCTACTATACTGTTGAATATTACTTAGATGATAAGGATGTGTGGATATAGGTGCACTTCTACCCTGTACAAGACAGTAATAAATAAATGTAACTAGTTCTAAGATTTATATTTTAAAAAGAGCAACCGCCGAGTATCTTGCTGGCTCTTCTCGGTAGGAACAGCTTTCCGAACAAGCAGTAAAGTTGACGATTCAAAAGCACTTGTTTACAAGTTTACTTGAATAAAGAATATTTTGATTTGATTTGATATGTAAAGTGTGTTCCAGAGACATACCTCCCGACAGTACCGGTACATGTGACCTTCTACATCCACTGAGACGGCGCTTGTGCATTCGTCGAGAATCGCAAACTGCGGCGCGTGGTAGAATAGACGGGCCATCTACGTCACAATAAAAAATAATCTATTTAGCACTCATAAATAGTACACATAAATAAATAAATAAATATATAGGACATTGAAGCTGTGATAGCCTAGTGGTGAGACCGTGCGACTCTCTAGAGACGACATAGGTTCAAACCCCGGGCAGGCACCAATGAGTTTTTCTATTAAAACTTATGTGTCTAATTGATAATTGCAATTTATCACACGTTTTTCGGTGAAGGAAAACATCGTGAGGAAACCTGCATATCTCTAGAGAATTCTGTTGATATGTGTAACCTACCAATCCGCATTAGAGCAGCGTGGTAGGTCTTAGCTCCAATCCTTCTCTCCATAAACGGAGGCCTTAGCCCAGCAGTGGGCATAATAACAGGCTGCTACTTTACTTTTTACTTTTATGGGACATTTACACACACGGTCGTCCGTCCCCAAAGTAAGTAACTTAATATTTGTGTTATGGGTGACGGACAACTGGTAGATATACTACATATATAAGTTTAAATACATACTAAAATACAAATACACACCCAGGCTCGAAGAACCAACAATTTGTTTATAGAAAATGTTGGCCCTCGGCGGGAATCGAACCCGCGACCCGCGGAGCTGAAGGCAAGGTCACTACCCACAGCGCCAACGGGCCAGTCAAATATCATGATCTTCCTGCCCTTATCCCACTGTAAGTGGGGTCGGCACATGTTGTGCCGACGATACACGTTGGACGTGTTACGGCATATATTTTTAGCATTAATTATCCTTAAATATAATAGGAGAAAATAGTTGAAAAAAAATTTTTTTGACCCCACTTATGGTGGGATTAGGTCAGAGGAATGATGAGTTTTGTACAAATCTCGTTTAACGTATGTTTATTACTTATGTGTGCTCCCGCCGTGTGGTATCCGGCTGAGTAGAATAGACCACCCTCATTTCTTACCGAGGTGTCGTAAAAGGCAACTAAGGTAAGTCAGCCTACCATTTGGTATCCGCCTGAGTAGAATAGACCACCCTCAATTCTTACCGAGGTGTCGTAAAAGGCGACTAAGGTAAGTCAGCCTACCGTGTGGTATCCGGCTGAGTACAATAGACCACCCTCATTTCTTACCGCGGTGTAATACAAAGCGACTAAGGTAAGTCGACCCACCGTGTGGTATCCGGCTGAGTAGAATAGACCACCCGCATTTCTTACCGAGGTGTCATAAAATACGAATAAGGTAAGTTGACGTCAGGCAGGCGGCCGGTCGTAAAATACGAAGCCAAATTTTTTTTAAATTTTTTTTTTTTAAATGATGATGATTTTCTCCTATTATTTTTCAACTCTGGCTACTCTTTTTATACGCATGTCATAATACACGATCTGTACTGTTATGTTTTATACTATTCCCGAAGATAAGACAGGATTTTTTTTATCCTATATCTTAGCCTGGTATATAACCTTCAATTATATTACTCCAGAGCATTAGCCTTGAAAAACACACTCTAGAATTTGTAATATTAATTATATTAAAATAAATAAAAAAAACTTATATTTACTATAAGACAATATATGAATGCAAAAAAATATTAAATGCATGGCTAACAGATTTAAGTTATATAATTATATTAGGAAACAGAAGTTTTACTGGAACCAATCTTATAATTATATTATATCGTAAGTAAAAAAAAAAAAACAAATAAAGAATAATAATAATATAACATTCGAATAACTCACATGCACACACACAAACACATACACATCCAAAAAACACAACAATAAGTATAATTAGATATAGATATATAAATATAAATGTTATAAATATATAAATATTATACGAATAGTAATAAAAACCATGTAAGCTTATAATTATCATTGTTATGGAAGAGCGAGATTCTTCTGATACAGGCATTGTCATGCTTACTAGAAGGTCTCAAAACCCTGTAAATAATTTAAGCAAAAAAGAAATTATTATTAAAAATTTCTTTTCATGCTTAAATTAATTACAGGTTTATTAGCGTGCATATATTACATTAGCGTGCATATATTACATTAGCGTGCATATATTACATTAGCGTGTATATATTAATATTATTATTAAAAAATATTAATATATACACGCTAACAGGTTCTGTAACGATTTTTCAGAAATTTATTAGTTTCGTGATCGCCAGAAGAGAAAATGGCAATATATTACTGAAATTCATATATCTATACTTATTATAAAACAAAGTACCAAAGAGCTGTCTGTATGTAATCGATTTTCTCAAAATCTACTGAACGGATTTTTGTACGGTTTTCACCAAAAGATAGTGCAATACTTCCGGATGGTTTAGCTATAGTACATATCGGTATTATGTAAATTTAAAAAGATCGCACAGATGTTAAAAAACTTCCTCGCTGGGAGCTTTAGTCGCGTGCGCTGCGTAAACCAGCAGAGATACGTTAAAGTGATATACTAGAGAATTGTAGATCTATAAAAGTACTACAAAAAAGTCCGCGATAGCATGTCTCCATCTCTTATGGTTGATTCACAATAACTACTTTTATGTTGGAAAAAAAGTCCGCGATAGCATGTCTCCATCTCTTATGGTTAATTCACAATAACTACTTTTATGTTGGAAAAAAAGTCCGCGATAGCATGTCTCCATCTCTTATGGTTAATTCACAATTACTACTTTTATGTTTGAAATTGAAATTCTAAGTCCGCGATAGCATGTCTCCATCTCTTATGGTTAATTCACAATAACTACTTTTATGTTGGAAAAAAAGTCCGCGATAGCATGTCTCCATCTCTTATGGTTAATTCACAATAACTACTTTTATGTTGGAAAAAAGTCCGCGATAGCATGTCTCCATCTCTTATAGTTAATTCACAATAACTACTTTTATGTTGGAAAAAAAGTCCGCGATAGTATGTCTGCATCTTTTATGGTTAATTCACAATAACTACTTTTATGTTGGAAAAAAAGTCCGCTATAGCATGTCTCCATCTCTTATGGTTAATTCACAATAACTACTTTTATGGCATAGCTAGTGATACAATAAATGGCAACTCACTGCTATTCTCTGTTTCTCCCCTCCGGAGAGCACATCCATCCAGTCTTCCACAGCATCCCAGCCTCCTTCGCGATTGGTCAAGTAAGATAACTGAACGATATCCAGAAAACTGTTCAGCTCCTCATCGGTCCGGCCGCGACGGAGCATCTCTTCACGCGTTTGTGGATATATCACCTGAAAATTTATTTTTAAGATAAACGCAAAATGAGTCACAAATTACTCTAAAACGTTCTGTCTTTTACAAGTTACAAAAGTAATAAAAAATATTCTGCTATAATCCGCGATAAAGTAAAAAGAAAATATATACATGTTTTGAATAAAATGACGCGCGCGACGCGACCGGCGGGATCAACGACCTTTTTATGCATTCGATTGCCGACGCGAGCGGCCGACAGTTAGTGATGTTTCGGATACGATAAAGACAGGACGCGTGCGCCTGTATACGGCTTTATTGTATAACGCACACCTGTAATTATGCGTTTCGGGTGTGGTTCTCAGATTTAGTGACGTGTTTAATCAGTGAAGCGTTTGAGAAGACGCGACCGTCCGCGGTTTAAGTGCGCGTTGGGTTACTATTTCGCGATATAGGGACGATTCAATAACGTGTGACCTTACGAAGGTTGTGTGCACACCGGGTGTTATTTGTGTTATTTAACCGATATAGTGAAGTGTATACTCCGGGAGAAACAGGCATTACGTGTCCGTGGAAGACTGCAGAGGCGAGCCAACGGTTTCGGGAATCGGCCAAGTACATACAAGCACACACACACGTACACATATACACGCAGTGACTCATGAGGCTGGACCGCATACAGCTGACGGCCGCATAAGGTAGGTTGAGACGCCGAGACGGCGGGCCCAGGTCTTGGAGGTTGTTTCACCCGCTCGCACGTTTGTGCGGAACAATACATATAATGCTAAATGTATAGTGGACTATCCGTTTTTATATACCCGATGCATGCATGATTCGTAGAAACACATACACCGCCACGACAATACACAAGCACTACACACGTTCACTATCACAAACTCAACAATCGTTCGCCCCGTAACCGAAGCATTATTAGGAGATAAACTCCAGGTTTGCGCATGTGTTTTACGAATCCTGCAGGCTAAAGGAGACCTTAATTATCAATACTTTTTTAAGATTCTACGCACGATATTTTAATATAACAATAAAAAACAGTTAAATAAAAAAAATAGTTAAAATAGGTAACAGAATAACTTTACATATCAAAAAGCGTAATGATGAGTAAACTCATGAATCATTCCTTCATAAATATTTAAAACCTGAGTCAAAAATTCACTCACCTGATCCCTAAATGTGCCTAAGGTCATGTAGGGTCTCTGAGGGACGTAGAAAAGTTTCCCTTTAGGGGGTTTTGTGAGTGTTCCGCCAAATATTGGCCAAAGTTCGCCCAACATCCGGAACATGGACGACTTGCCGCATCCGTTCGGACCACATACTAAAACGTTGATACCGGATCTGAAAAATTTTAACCATTCCAGGTCGTGCATTTAACAGATAGATTGACAGATTCAAATTCAAATTCAAAATATTCTTTATTCAAGTAAACTTGTAAACAAGTGCTTTTGAATCGTCGACTCTATTGCTGGTTCGGAAAGCCGTCCTACCGAGAAGAGCCAGCAAGAAACTCGGTGGAGCTCTTTTAAAAAAGAAGATTCTTAATACTAATTACGTTTTGTCATAGCTATCCTGCACAAGGTCAAAGAGCAGCTATATCCACGCATTCTTATCATCAATGTAAGCCTCCACGGTATAATAGGCTTTCTGTATCAGCCTCTTTTTAACAGTATTTTTAAATTGCTGTAATGGCAAAGTTAAAATTGATTGTGGAATTTTGTTATAGAATCTTATACCCAAACCCACAAACGACTTATCGAACGAACAATCACGAATAATCGTTTTCCTGCCCTTATCCCACTCTAAGTGGGGTCGGCACAACATGTTACAAACGAAAAAAAACGTGTATCGCGGATTATAGAAAAATAATTTTTATTATTACTCTTGTATTATGGATCTCCGCAAAGTACCGTCTAATTATATAAATTAAAATAACACTCACTTTACTTCGAAAGTTAGTTCCTTTATAAGAACGTCCCCGTTGGGCGTCACTAGAGGCACCCGGTCAAAGCGGATAATCTTATCCTGGTATATGATGCGGCCGGCGCCGGGAGTCAGGGCTATGGGGGGCGCTGGATATGAAATATATATACATCATCATTCTCCTGCCCTTATCCCCAGTCAGTTCGAAAAAAAAAAAAAGATGCCCTTATCCCACTCTAAGTGGGGTCGGCACGACATGTTTTAAGCATGTTGTAAAATGATTTGGCTAGGTATATTACTACCGGCCGCCTGCCTAACCTCAACTTACCTTAGTCGCGTTTTACAACACCTCGGTAAGAAATGAGGGTGGTCTATTCTACTTAGCCGGATACCACACGGCGACGCAATTTACCTTAGTTGCCTTTTACGACACCTCGGTAAGAAATGAGGGTGGTCTATTCTACTTAGCCGGATACCACACGGCGGCGCAATTTACCTTAGTTGCCTTTTACGACACCTCGGTAAGAAATGAGGGTGGTCTATTCTACTTAGCCGGATACCACACGGCGGCGCAATTTACCTTAGTTGCCTTTTACGACACCTCGGTAAGAAATGAGGGTGGCCTATTCTACTTAGCCGGATACCACACGGCGGCGCAATTTACCTTAGTTGCCTTTTACGACACCTCGGTAAGAAATGAGGGTGGTCTATTCTACTTAGCCGGATACCACACGGCGGCGCAATTTACCTTAGTTGCCTTTTACGACACCTCGGTAAGAAATGAGGGTGGTCTATTCTACTTAGCCGGATACCACACGGCGGCGCAATTTACCTTAGTTGCCTTTTACGACACCTCGGTAAGAAATGAGGGTGGTCTATTCTACTTAGCCGGATATCACACGGCGGCGCAATTTACCTTAGTTGCCTTTTACGACACCTCGGTAAAAAATGAGGGTGATCTATTCTACTCTGCCGGATACCACATATATATACATGCAGCTATAAATTTTTATCCCTTTTTTAAAATTTACACAGACGTAGTATGAAATTAATATAAATATAATTTATTTAGCACAGGAATAGAGATTATTTTCTAATACTGCATTACTTCGTTAAAAAAAAATTACACAAACGTTTACTCAAATATTTCGCACGCTTAGTATTAAAGTGACCTAAGTCAAAATTCGGCCTAATTGAGCTAGATACAATGCGCATCTAACATTGTGACACGAGAATTTTATATTTAAGATAATCACAGACTGAAATAATATTTTAAAATTTACACAGACGTAGGAGTATGAAATTAACATAAATATAATTTATTTAGCATAAGAATACAGATTATTTTCAAATAATGCATTACTTCGTTAAAAAAGATTACAAATACATATTGCACGTATTAAAGTGACCTAAGTAAAAAAAAGTCAAATTCAATTTAGTCAATTAAAAAACTCAATTAAGTCAAAATTAGACTTAATTGAGTTAGATACTAGATTTTTTTTTTGGACACTAACTAATGCTGTTAGCCTTGATGGCTTTGACAGTGTCACCGGGAGGGCGGGCGAGCGCAGAAGCATCGCCGGGTGTTGTAACGTAGAGAGAGAGTCTCGAGCGAGGCTCGCAGCATCCTGGGAGCGTCGCCTTAAGGGTGCCTCCTGTGAGGCCGGACCTTTACTTAAGTAGAGCTTCTGCGCTCTACTCCCTGCATTTCGCAACCTCGACGATGCTTCTGGTCTCGCCCGTCCCGCCCGGTGACGCTGTAAAAGCCATTAGGGCTAACAGCATACAGTCAGTTCGAAAAAAAAAAAAGAGGCCGGACCTCGGCTTCAAGCGACGCGCTGTGGTGGACTGTATCGGACTGTGGAAGAGTCCTCGGGGACCTCGTTTCGCCGGCAGATACTAGAGCTAGATGAGGCGAAATATACTCACCAATACCATTGCTGTGCCTCTCGACCATGGTCCGACTGTAGTTCCCTTTGTTGACGTCTTCTAGAACGTTCTTGAGCTGGGTCACACGAGCAGTCAGACCGGCCAACTTGCTCAGCTCCCTCCCCGATAGCACCAAACGACCGATCCCTTCCGCCATTTTGACAAGCATACGTCCGTATGTATAGTAGTGCTTTAACATAAAAGATAAAGATAATAATAAAATACTTCATTGCACAACTAGGAAAAAGAAACAAAACAAATTTAAAAAAAATCTTAAAACTTATAGTGTAAAGGCGACCTTATTACTAATAGTATGTATAGTAGTGCTTTAACATAAAAGATAAAAATAATAATAAAATTCTTTATACCACAACAAGAAAAAAGAAATATTATATACATGTGTTTTGATAGTTTATTTGACGGCCGGGAATCGAGTCCTTTAAGGTATATATTTTGACAGTTATTTGCTACATAGACTATTAACATTTAACTTCATCATCATCATTGTAGAAACCAGTTGTCAAATGATTTGGCTACGTAATTTACGACCGGCCGCCTGCCTGGCGTCAACTTACCTTAGTCGCCTTTTACGACACCTCGGTAAGAAATGAGGGTGGTCTATTCTACTCTGCCGGATACCACACGGCAGTATTAATATTTGACTAAGTTGACAATATTACAGATAAATAACAAATTTTAAAAAAATCTTAAAACTTATAAATAGTGCAAAGGCTGCCTTATCACTAATAGTAATCTCTTACAGGCAAACTGTCTTAAGAGGAACTAAAACTAGGAGTATATAGGACGGTGCACAAAGTATTAATAAACGTAAATACATAAGAATAATTACACACTAATACATATTATAATAATTATACACTAATACATATTATAATAATTACACACTAATACATATTAAAATAATTATACACTAATACATATTATAATAATTGTACACTAATACATATTATAATAATTGTACACTAATACATATTATAATAATTATACACTAATACATATTATAATAATTACACACTAATACATATTATAATAATTATACACTAAAACATATTATAATAATTGTACACTAATACATATTATAATAATTACACACAAATACATATTATAATAATTACACACTAATACATATTATAATAATTATACACTAAAACATATTATAATAATTGTACACTAATACATATTATAATAATTACACACAAATACATATTATAATAATTACACACTAATACATATTTAAATATTTATACATGATAATGGATACATACATGTACTTAAATTTATACACAGTATTTACTTATATATTAATTTAAATATATTTTGACGTTGGCGCAATAGTAATAGTAACCTTTCCTTCAGCTCCGCGGGTTGCGGGTTCGATTTCCGCCGAGGGCCAACATTTTCTATAAACAATTTGTTTGTTCTTCGAGTTTGGGTGTATATTTGTATTTAAGTATGTTTTTAAAATTGTATATGTATATCTACCAGTTGTCCGTCACCAATAACACAAGTATTAAGTTACTTACTTTGGGGATGGGGGACCGTGTGTGTAAGTGTCCAATATATTTATATATTTATTTATTTTTGAATTGAAATTATTGTGAGTAGTATTCATAGTTTATATATAGAAACTAGCTATACTCAAGTCTATATTTATCGGGTAGTATATAGTATATATCGGGCTAGCCTGACTAGATGTTAACTCTTCTTATTTATGAGCTCTTTATACAGCGTTATTGCGACGGGAACCGTATTAAGAGCTCATGGATAAGGGCCTCGGATGGTCTTGAAACTAATCGGGCTAACCCGATAGAATAGAATGTATAGCCGTTTTCTGTACATAAACTATAAACAGTTTTTTTGTACTATTTTACTATTGTATAAAGTAAATTAGTTACTATATCACTGCTACGCTTTACTTCTTGGAGAGAAACGTTGGAAGTAATCAGCAGTAGATTTGAAGGATCAAAAGCACTTACAACCTTATTTGACTAAAGACTTATTTAAATTAGAGTAAATTACCCTAAATCTGTCCTGTTCTGTACCCGTCGTCAGCAAGTTGTGATCTTTAACGAAGAACGGTCTCGATACCGCGTAGAAACCAACGGTGATAGCGATATCTATGAAATTAATTTAATTTAAAGGAAAATGTAAAATAAACAATCCATAGAAATAGGCGTTGCTTTGTAGAATTCCATAGTAGAAAAATAATGATAGAATTATTTTGGTGTTATCTGCGTAATGCTATAGGAAGAACCATTTGTTCTCATACATGCAGGATTAAAACACGTAGTAACACGTTTGTAGCACGTACTACAAAGTACACAAGCAGAACACACATTCACTACGACAATCTCAAAGACCATCATCAAGAGATAAACTCCACGACTGTTGAAGTTTATAAATTTTTTTATCTGTAACGGTCATTTATCACAGTTAATGTATGTGTGACAGCTCCCACAGTCATGTGTTATTCTATCAACTCTCTGAAACATAGGCTGCTGTTATACTTTCAGTATTACAGAAAGTATAACAGCAGGCCTACCATGAACTCTTATTGCGACTCAATTTAAGACATAAACGGAATTGTTTTGCTTTTTCGTACCATGACGTCTTAAAGATGCACACTTTAAGTCGTTACCGAATGAACGTTCGGAATGCGTCCTAAGAACATGTGAGTAAAAGAGATAGAGTTATCTATAGTACATATAACGTTATCATTTTCAAACATTACGACCCAAATGCAATTCACACTTCACGGTACGAAAGGAAAGCTGTTCGCGGTCGTCGTTTACGCCTTCAATTGAGTCGGAATAAGAGTTCATGGTAGGCCTGCTGTTCAATCGATATGCATTCAACTTTAAGTATCCATCTGTATATATCGCACGCTTAATATTAAAGTGACCTAATTCAAAATTTAGCCATAATTCACTTAAATATATTATAATCCTTATTTAAATAAAATCTATGATATAATGCTACGAACTTTAAAAAACGAGTATTTCTTGCTCTTCAAGTTATGAGTCTGCTTGACAGTCACGAATTTGCAGGCGCTATAATCCGCGCGGGTTAAGCGAATGCATGCAAAGCTAATGTGTAAGAAGCAGGCAAAATTCAGGATTAGGGCATTATGATTTTGTCGTGGAGCCTATCCTCCTGATGATGCTTCGGTTTCGGAGCGAAACGATCGTAGAGATTTTGATGGTGGTTCTGTGTATTGCTTGTGTGCATTGTTGCCGGTGGAGGCATCTTGGGATGCATGTGTAAGGTACGTGAATTTAGCCTGCTTCATAAACATTAGCTTGGCATACATTCGCTTAACCAAATATAACAAATTAGTTCTGTTATAGTATCTGTAATTTGGAATTCCGCAAAGTAACGCCTGCTTCTATAAATCATTTGCAGGCTGTATCAAAATCTCTGTTCAGGATATCCATACCTATTTCTTTCAACTAATATTTCATCAACGAGAAAGTCGAAAAACAATTTACTATTCCCCACGAAAGCCTGACTTTCGTATGTATAATACTAGTATGTATTAGAGTATTAATTTTACTACTAGTAAATATACGACCTAATTTAGTTCAAAAAAAAAGAAATTGTTTTGTTGTTATAGAATCATATTTAAATACATTAGCATTTACGTTCAATTAAAGCTTAAGGAATTTCTTGCATTTTATCAATATATTTTTCTATAATTGATTAACTCTATTAGTTAGTACCGTGTGGTATCCGACAGAATAGAATAGACCACCCTCTTTTCTTACCGAGGGGCCGTAAGAAGCGACTAAGGTAAGTTGACGTTAGGCAGGCGGCCGGTAGTAATTTAGTAGGATTTTTTTTTTAAATTTAGTAGGTTTTTTTTTGAGCAGGCGGCCGGTCGTAAAATACGTAGCCTTATCATGTCACAACATGTTTGAACATGTTGTGCCGACCCCACTTAGAGTGGGGTAAGGGCAGGAGAATGATGGGAATTGATTAACTCTATTATGTATTATCTCATAATAGTATGTATTGGAACTGTATATTTAACTTACACTTGGCCACGATGTTGTCAATGAAGCCCATAGCCACTCGGAAGTTGAGGAAGTTGCGAAGGTGCCGCGTCAGTTTGTAGAAACTTGCTAGAATTGTCAATTGCTCCCTGTGATTACCCTGAGAAACAATTTATGTTTACGTGACTTATGTAACTTAGTCAATATCAAAATATTTATTCAAGTAAGAGCTTACTTTGCTTTTTTTTAACTTTTTTTACGCCGTTTACGACACCTCGGTAAGAAATGAGGGTGGTCTATTCTACACAGCCGGATACCACAAAACTAGTCGGGCTCATCCGATAAAATAAAATGTGAGTATAGCCGGTCTCTAATCATTAATTATGAATACCACTCACGATAGTTTAAATTCAAAAATTATGTATTTATAAATACACCTTACCCTTAGTTTACGTGTATACCCTTTATGTATACACTTAAACTCGATGAATCAACAAATTAGTTGTATCAAATCAAATTAGAATAATCTTTATAAAGTAAGCTCTTTCGAGCACTTTTGAATCGTCAAGGATCAATATGATTAATGAAGCTAAAACTGGTTCGAAATGTTGCTCTTACCGAGAAGGACCAGCAAGAAACTCGGCGGTCAATCTTTTAAACATCAAATTTACATAATTAAACCGCAGTCTTGTATGAATCTGAAAGGATTTTCAAAACCAAGCATTTTATCTTAAATAATCTTCAATTTTGTAATATGCTTTACGTATAACCATATATTTTACACTGAATTAGTGTGAAGACGTAATGAGCAGCAATGATTCAGCAATCCTATTTTCTCATAACCAGGCAGTAAGGAACCATCTTGGGATTTACCCGGTAAGAGACATCTACGTATTAAAAGAATATAAAATAAATACATGTATATAATCCATACATGTATATAACCATCCATTGTTAAAATAAGAAATGAGTATATAAGGGGAAGTATGAAAGTTGCGCCCATTGTAGAAAAGATGAGAGGTGCAAGATTGGGATGGTATGGACATGTAATGAGGAGGGATGGAAATCATGTGACTAAATGAGTGTTGGATATGAATGTGGATGGATATGTGACTAGAGGGAGGCCTAAAAAGAGATGGTTGGAATGTGTGAAGAATGACATGCATATAAAAGGAGTAGCGCCAGAGTTGACGAATGATAGAAGAGATTGGAAGAGGAAAACATGTTGTACCGACCCCACTTAGAGTGGGATAAGGGTAGGAGAAAGAAGACATGTATATAATCCATGAGATTTCCTGTTGAAACTTATGTGTCTAATTGATAATTGCGATTTATCACACGCATTTTCAGTGAAGGAAAACATCATGAGGAAACCCGCATATCTTTATATAATTCTAGAGATATACGTAGTTGGAGCAGCGTGGTAGATCTTAACTCCAACTGTGCTCTACAATAACGATAAAAGGCCGTGGGATAGTAACCCAGCTATGAAATAGCAACAGGCCGTTTCTTACTTAATAAGTCTTAACATACTTGGTAGAAGGCGATTTCCTCCGAATTAGTGATGAGACGTGAGTTCACGTATCTGAATTCACCTTCCAATTTCTGCTCTTGAACGGTCATACGAGCTGAAAGAGGATTGTTGTGAACAGATATAAATATAGTTCAACAAACTAAAAAACACTCTTATAAACACATCGAAGTGTTCGATGCTGCGATGCGTTATAAATATACGAAAAAATGGTACAAATTGTAAGAATTTTTTCACACTAATAATAAAATTTTTCGTTTAAAAGTTTTATTCTACCTATTTATATTGGATGAACTCTTATTTAATGAAAAAAAAGTTATTTTATCAGTTCCAACAAAACTAGCTTTCTCAGTCCCACAATATGTATACTCAACGTGCATCATACCTGTCGGTTTTCTAAGGTACGTGAGGAATATTCCAGAGAAAAATAGGTAGACCATCATAATTCCGGGGGTCTGAAAAAAGTTTTTCGTAATGTAATATGACATTAAAATAATTTGATCATTGAAAAAAATGGAAACTGAAGCTCTTCAATTGACTATCACATTTCAAATTGGCTAAAAGCAAATATAAATAATATTCAAATTAACAGAAACTTAATTAAACTCCTAAAAAAGTATTTATGTTTAAGAAAATTCACAAAATATTAAATTGCCTAGAAACTTTGGTGTATGTAGATTATAGATAACATATAGTTAACATTAGATGATAAAATTTAAATACTTACTGAAGCTCCTAAATTTACAGTCAGCCTGTATAAATATATAGAAATGTCGAGCAAAGGTTTACTGATATTGCTGTAGAGATCTATAACTGTGTCGCAGAATTTGTCTATGTCTGTAGTTAAAAGTTGATCGGCGTTTGATATCCGGTTGTCCAGATTTGTCACTTTGTAATATGTAAAACCCCTGAAATAGATGAGTTTTAAATTTCATTATTCAAACTATTTATTCGGGTTTAATTTTCAATAGATATAAACCTGTAACTAAACTTATTATTACAATTATATGTACTAAAAAGAAAATGGGGCTTTGAGTAATGCCTTGAGGCACACCCATAACTGCAGCCGTATTGAACGACTGTACACTATCAATGCACACTCTTTAACATCTATAGCAAAGATATGATACAACAAGTTAAGGAATAATACTTTTGGATATCGTTATGGCTGAGCTTAAGTCACAGTCTAATGCTCAACGCTGTCAAATGGTTTATGCAAATCACGAAACATACCTAAGCAATTTGTCTTATTTAGCCTATCCATTGAAAACAGTGGAGTCTGATATAAATCAATATTAAGATGATTTATTCTAATCATCACACTTAAACGGCTTTTATTATAAATATAATAAAAATGATGAAAAAAAGTAAATATTTAAATTTTAATATGATTAAAGGATTTCCCAAACTATTTTCAGTGGTGAGTAAAAAGAGTTTAGCAAATAAGCATTTTTACGTTTAGTTCGAATTTATGTCATAAATTTTTAAAGCGTGAGCTTAATTTATTTTATTATAATATATTAATACAATATTAATTTATATTTCAATATATTTATAACAGCAAGACTTATTAGATATAAGGAAAACTTAAAACTGAAAGATACCGTTAGTTTTTACTTTTTACCTCGAAAGCGTTTTTTAGGTATATTTTTCTCTATTTATTTTCCAATTATTAGCGAGATTGATTTAAAAAATATATATTTTAATTATTTAACAAAGATTTTAAAGATATTTATTTGTTTCACATGATTTTTAAGTGTGAGAAGTTTGATTAAAATATGTCTACTCAATCTGTGAAATTGAGATCAGAGGAGTCGGTTGCACACATACATATAGTACCTACCCGGGATTAAATAACGCACATCGATGTTTAGAACGAAACAGCCGGCCAGTTCGGTTTCGTAGAGCGCTGTCACTGTCACTCAGTTAGTATGTGACGTTCACAAGGGTTCGTCAGTCTGTGCGACAGAGACGATGCTCTACGAAGCAAAACTAGCCGATTTTCTTTCTCTGAGTCTCGATGTACATTATTTATTGCCGGGTACTGTAGATAGATATGTGTGGTGTGACAAGATTGGATAAAATAAGAAATGAGTATATAAAGGGAAGTATGAAAGTTGCGCCCATTGTAGAAAAGATGAGAGGTGCAAGATTGGGATGGTATGGACATGTAATGAGGAGGGATGAAAATCATGTGACTAAACGAGTGTTGGATATGAATGTGGATGGATATGTGACTAGAGGGAGGCCTAAAAAGAGATGGTTGGAATGTGTGAAGTATGACATGCATATAAAAGGAGTAGCGCCAGAGTTGACGAATGATAGAAGAGAATGGAAGAGGAAAACATGTTGTACCGACCCCACTTAGAGTGGGATAAGGGTAGGAGAAAGAAGACTGTAGATAGATATGGGTGAAACTAATATAAAGTGTATAAAAATAGACTCACTCTACCGTACTCCATATAGTTTTTATCTGAGTTTATTTATTTATTACTCGTTATAATAAATTAGCACTCACAGGTTTTGAGTCATAACTATGTACTAAAGGATGTCTTACTTTAACGTTATTCATTAAGATTTCATATTTAATTTGCAAATTAGTTAAATTATTTTGCATTCAATAATTATATTTAATTAAAACCTGTGTTGTGGTTACTAAATTAACCGTCTACATAATTTATGATGATGTTATATTTAAATAACATATATTTTTAGCATTTATTATTATCCTTAAATATAATACAACGAAGACAGTATCTGTGGAATTTATGTTTTAACAAGTTATCATTACATACGGAAGTTGTTCGCGGAATGGCCTTCAGGACACAGCCCCCCCTTAAACAGACTTATGCGTCAATATAATGAGTTATATAAAGGTGATGTCATCATCACATCTTCCTGCCCTTATCCCACTCTAAGTGGTGTCGGCACAATATGTTACAAACATGTTGTCACATAATTTGGCTACGTATTTAATGAGCAGCCGCCTGCCTGACGTCACCTTACCTTAGTCCTATTTTACGACCCCTCGGTAAGAAATGAGGGTGGTGTATTCTACTCAGCCGGATACCAGACGGCGGGTCAACTTACCTTAGTCGCCTTTTACGACACCTCGGTAAGAAAAGGAAGGTGGTCTGTTCTTCTCAGCCTACACACGGAGATAAGGAGAATTTTATGGGACTTAGAGTAGACTTGATAAGGTATGTTTATTGAGACTTTCACGTTCTACATCAAGAGAAAGTATGTGTTTGCAAACTAAATCTTATTTATTAGTTCGCTTTTTTTTTATTTGTAATTTAAATCGTTATTTTAAAATGTATACAAAAATGGGACTGGCATATTGTATATTGTATAAAAGTCCCTAAATTAAATAGAGAAAAAAACCCGCCACATCTCTCCCCTCTTTATCTGGGTGCGATAAATCAATAAATTTATTTATTTATATATATATATGTGACATTTTAAGATTAACTAAGACATTTTGAAAGGATGGCATTGCGATAGTATTAAACTGTGTTGCATAATACCAAAATAATTTTTATACTGGTTTCGCTTGTTGACCATGTGATTTACGAAGAGGATAAAAGTGAATAATTTATTAAGGTTTAGTTTATTTATTTATTTTGTAATCAACAGCGTTACAGATAATACTCATTTAGAAAATTTAAATCTGTACAATAAGGCCATAACTAGATTACAGCATTTATGAAATGTATGAATTTTATTCATGTTTGAAATATTTACATTAACAGAGTAAGGAAAATATTAATATGTTAAGTAACAGAAGTAAATACAGTATAATCTCCCTAAACCGGCACTTCGATAGATCGACACGTCCAATAATCTGGCACCTTGGAGCCACAAACTACTACCACATCTGTAAGTTTTAAAGCAGATAATGCATTGATTTGTCTCAATACCTGCATAACATGGGCAGCAGAAGACTGCATTAATGCTAAAGATATTATAATTCTTCACAGAATCCGAGAAAAGGTTTTTAAGCAAGGTCTGCAAGTTGCACAAGAACAGACCTCAATTCAGGATTATTTTAAAACTATGTAATTACATATGTACATGTTAATTTAATTTAGTAGTACAGTAGTAGCGGCCTCTTACAATCCCACTGCTGAGAATAGGTCTCCTCTCTCCGTTTCTGGAGAGAAGGGTTGGAGCTAAGACCTACCACGCTGTTCCAATGCGGATTGGTAGGTTACACATATCTATATACCTATACATATATACCTATGACTTTTTCACTATAATAAAGTAATCAGAACATTTCAATAATCCGGCAGCCTCTGGTTTTTAATACTGCCGATTTAGTGAGATTATACTGTAAAAATAAAAATAACCACAACGTGCATGTGCGAACGTAATTATAGTGTGTCAGACTGTGTACGTATGTGTGTATTATTTATCACGATAAAAATTGGATGATTTAGCTGTGCTGTGGTCAAATAAATCCTAGTTAGAATATAAATTGTTGTATAATTTGCAATCTTCTTCTTTCTCCTACCCTTATCCCACTCTAAGTAGGGTCGGTACAACATGTATTCCTCTTCCATTCTCTTCTATCATTCGTCAACTCTGGCGCTACGCCTTTTATATGCATGTCATACTTCACACAATCCAACCATCTCTCTTTAGGCCTCCCTTTAGTCACATATCCATCCACATTCATATCCAACACTCGTTTAGTCACATGATTTCCATCCCTCCTCATTACATGTCCATACCATCCCAATCTTGCACCTCTCATCTTTTCTATAATGGGCGCAACTTTCATACTAACATTTGCAATATGACGATAAATGTTGAAAATATAGTGAGTTTTTAAAATCCTACCCTAAAGTATTAATTAAAGTAAGTTTATCTTATGCTTACTTTAATAATTTGATGTTTATGATCCGTATGTTATGATAAGATCTAGTAATGTAATGGTATGGACTTTATGCGAGTGTGAGTGATTATTTTGTCTGCTTTGCTATAAGGAGAAACATCGTATGCAAGTCTGCGTATCGGGGATTTTAAAAGAAAAATAATTGTCATTGGTAAAGACGTACTTACTTCAGGTATTGTTGATACAAATACAACGAAAGGTTGGTTCTTAAACGTAGCTTCACTTCCCCTATACTCCATTTCAGAACGTTGTTGACTATCGATATCTGGAACAAAGACAAGATTTATTATTTACACAATCTGATATTGATTATGTTGTGATATTTTCCTTCTCATCCACAGTTAGACATGAGAAGGTTTATCATTGCTATTAGTAAATATTGCAACCCATAATCACCACACATGTCAGGCGAGTTACTCGCATGATATTTCTTCAATATGAATTTGAAAGTGTGAAAAATACAACGATTTTCAAAAATAATTCATATTTTAGGTACCACGTCGAAAATGTATATTTTTTAAATTGATTCTGAGTCGTGAATAGATCCACTATCAGGTGTGACAAGGTTGTCCATTAATTACGGGACACCTGTCTATGGCACAATTACACATACGGTCGACCACCCCAAAGTAACTTAACACTTGTGTTATGGGTGACAGACAACCGGTAAATTTACTGGTTTAAATTACCGGTAATATACATGTATAAATTTAAATAAATAGAGACAAAACCTGATTCGAAGAAACAAAAAATGCTTCATATGAAATGTTAGTATTCGGCGGGAGTCGAACCCGCAACCCACGGAGCTAAAGACACTGTCGCTACCACTTGCGCTAACGGGCCAGTCAATTTATTAAAAATTATTTATACACAATATATTAAATAGACGACAAGTGACTTTTTCTAATTCAAATTCAAAATATTCTTCAAAATATTATTAAAGTAGACTTGTAATCAAGTGCTTTTGAATCGTCAATTCTACCGCTGGTTCGGAAAGATACTCCTCCTCCGAGAAGACCCAGCAAGAAATTCGGCGGTTGTTCTTTTCAAAATATAATTCTTATTACTAGTTACATTTAGTCATTACTGTCTTGTACACGGTCGAAGAGTAGCTATATCCACGCATTCTTATCGTCTGAGTAATCCTCAATAGTATAGTCGGCTTTTTGTATTACCCTTCTTTAATAGTTCTTTTACACTGCTGTAATGACAAAGTTAAAACCGATTGCGGAATTTTATTGTAGAATCTTATACTCAAACGCACAAACGACTTTCGTACTGTTGCAAGGCGCAAAGAAGGAACCGAAAGCTTATGTCAGTTCCTAAATTGTCTATTATATGTATACATCGTTAATCCTTTTATAATTCAAAAGTAATAATAAAATTATTTTGCTATAATCTACGATACAGTAAATAGAAAATATATATAGTGCTAAATGTATAGTGGACTATCCGTTTTTTCATATCAGTTACAAGCAGGATTCGTAAAAACACATGCACAAACCTCCACCACTGCCACCACAATACACAAGCACTACACACGTTCACTATCACAAACTCAACAATCGTTTCGCCCCGCAACCGAAGCATCATCAGGAGATAGACTCCACGACAAAATCGCAAAGCATTATACTACAAATTAAACCTTTTATAATTATATATATTCTTATGCAGTTTAGAAATGATATTACGAGTAAAATATGTGGACTAATCCAGAAGAGACCTATTCCCAGCAGTGGACGACAGTAAGAAAGAGATAAAGGAAACCACTATATATAATATATATAATACCGTACCAATGGCATAGCAATAAAGAATTGCGTCAAAAGCCTCCTGAATTCTTTAAGGTTCATTGTGATTATTGACCTGAAACAAATAATGAACTATTAGGTAACACATTTTAATTACATAAGTAATTACTATACTATTTTAGTTCCGCGCTTTTTTCCTTGTCATATGAGCGTATACAATTATAGCCCATAATGAATAAAGTTACATACCTGGGTGGCCGTGTGCCATTTTTCTAAAGATCATCATCATTTTTCTGCCCTTATCCCACTCTAAGTGGGGTCGGCACAACATGTTACAAACATGTTGTCTTATGTGTGTAGTATGATTTGGCTACGTATTTTACGACCGCCCGCCTGCCTTACGTCAACTTACCTTAGTCGCCTTTTACGACACCTCGGTAAGAAATGAGGGTGGTCTATTCTATGCAGCCGGATACCACACGGCATTTACCTTAGTCGCCTCTTACGACACCTCGGTAAGAACGAAGGGTGTTCTATTCTATTCTGCCGGATACCACACGGCTACAATTTTTCTAAAGATATTAATAATAAAAAAGAAAAAAAGGGCTGGTGATGTCTGGAACTTAATCGGGAATATTTTCATATTCCCGATTAAGTTCTTCTTAAGTCCGCCCGTTCCCAACTGAGCTATTAGAATTTACACATGACAGCAAAATTAACCTTTGTATTCTATTTATATATTAACAGTTTTTCAATGCCTGAAAACAGGGATAAAATGAAATTTTATACTGCAATAAAACCTAGATCGGTTTATCACCCCCGAAACCCCCTACATATTAAGTTTCATGGAAATAATTGGCGCCGTGTCGGAGATTCAGATTTGCTCATTTAAATAATAAAGATAACGCGCTTTTGTCATAAAAAGCTAAAAATATTAGTATTATGGTGAAAAAAAAGTTGAGTGATCGATATTATACGATACAGTTGGTACAAAACGCCCCACGCTTCTTTTCAAAACAATAATAATATTTTTCGTTGACTCCTGAATGCTTCTTAAAGTTAACGGAAACGGCCATGAGGCCTGTCGTTTTGTATGGATCAGAAGGTTGGGCAAGAAAAAAAAATATTTTTAAATTTTTAAAATATTGTTGGAATATTTTTTTTTTTTATAAATTTTTTTATATTTATCGTAACGTCACCATGATAAGTACAAATTTTGAACTAAGACTGTCAGCTCAAACTTCAAAATTGAGTTCGTAAGAGTCGGTTACATACTATATACTACATACTAGTATGAAATGGTGAAATATAAAATGAGTATAAATTAGTATTGACCTTGAAGAGGCACAACATTTATCCATAATGTCCCTCTAAATGACTCTTAGACGTCATATAACCGGAAAGACAATCAATCACTTGGTAAGCTGGTACGATAGCAAAAGTAACGTAATGGCCTGTTACTACCCCACAGCTGGGTATAAACCTCATTTTCCTTTTTGGAGAGAAGAGTTTGAGTTTCGACCAATCACGCTGCTCCAATGCGGATTGGTAGGTTACACATATCCCCAGAATTCTCCATAGACATACAGGTTTATTCACGATTATTTTTTATAAATTGCTTGTGATAAATTGCAAATATCAATTACGCATATAAATTTTAATAGAATAACTCATTTCTCTCGGAATTTGAACCCATCCTTCTATCCACCTTTCTAAAATTAGTCGTGGGATCTTATCGTTGGGCTAGCACAGTAGGATAATATAAACTAATTAGGAATTCAATTTCCGGTTGTAGTTGTGAATTAGGTGGAATCAATAGAAGAAATAGCGTCAGCGTCATTGTGATAGATAATAATATAAAAGCTAACAGTAAAAACGAAACCCAATATACATAAAATACTAGTTTTACCCGCGGCTACGCCGGCATGGAAATCAGTGCGTCAAAGTTTTTACCGCGTAAATCCCGCGGATATTCTAGGATAAAAAGTAGCCTTTATCTTGCTTGAAAACATCCTCTATCTTCCATTGAAAGTCCCATCAAAATTGGTTAAGCCGTCTATAGAAATTACTAACCTAACCCATCCACGTGAATTTCTTTTGAATCTTTTACAAAATTCGTACAACAATACGTTGACGTCAGGCAGGTGACCGGTCGTAAGACACGTAGCCGAATCATGTGACAATATGTTTATAACATGTTGGTCGTCCCCACTTACCGTGGGATAAGGGCAGGAGTATGGAGTGGAGGAGTTACAAAAAAACCATACGTGGCATTTACAATTTAAATTCGCGCGATTTCTTGCGAGAGAAGTTCAAGGAAACAGGTATTCTTACATGGGCTTCACAGTATATTTTCAGCAATTTAATTTTTTTACATAAGAATATACATAATTATAAAACGATTGGCGATGTATATAATAGACAAAGTAGGAACCGACATAAGCTTGCGGTTTCTGCTTTGCACCTTGCTAAAGTTCATAAGTCATTTGCAGGTTTGGGTATTCTATAATAAAATTCCGCAATCTACTGTAACTTTACCATAACAGCAGTTTAAAAACACTGTTAAAAAAAGGCTAATACAGAAAGTAACTAGTAATAAGAATTATTCTTTGAAAAGAGCAACCGCCGAGTTTCTTACTGGTTCTTCTCGGAAGGAATAGTTTTCCGAACCAGCGGTAGATTGTGACGATTGTTAACAGGTTTACTGGAATAAAGAATATTTTCAATTTGAATATGAATACGTTCAGTAGATTTAGAGAAAATCTATCTAATACAGACAGATTTTCTTTTATAATATGTGTGCTAAATTCCATTAACATCGCTCCAGCGGATTCGCAGTGACGTAACGGATAGAAAGACATTTAATTTATATAATATTAGTATTGATGTTAACAAATTAACATTCAGATTTGCACGAACGTTTCGAGACTACTTTCGATTTCGGACATAACGCGATGATGACCCCGAAGTGTGTTAAGAAGGCAAACGACCTTGGAGAACTGATCTGGCTAGTTGTAAGCGTTAATAATATCGCAAAACTTTATCCACATTTTGGAAACGCATAGTATGCATATTATAATGACGAAAGTCAGTCCGTCTGTTACACTTTCAATGCCAACGTTTAACATAATACAAAAGTAATAATAAAGTTATTTTGCTATAACCCGCGATACAGTAAATAGAAAATATATATAGTGCTAAATGTATAGTCGACTATCCGTTTTTTCATACCCGTTACATGCAGGATTTGTTAAAACACGTGCACAAACCTCCACCACTGCCACCAATTGTGGTGGCAGTGGTGGATACACAATACACCCACTAGCAGTCAAGCTGAACGAACGAAGTGTTAAACTCGTGTAAAGTCCATTTTTGATTTGCCTCCTTAGCCATCAAATTGCCCCTGTATTAAGCGTGGGCCCTACGTTGGGAAACAGTACTATAATGTGTATGGATGTAAAGAAATGCAAGTTAAATTTAACCCACTTTCCGGTGTCCGATTGAGCTGAAATGTTATATACTGGTTCAGTCCCGTTGACAATGCATGTTTATAATAAGCATGATCCAATGCTGTTACCAGGATTGGCTCCAAACGAGGGTACTCCTCAACAGTTAACAGTAAGGAGATAAAAGTTTGTTTTATATCTTTATTTTAACTTGACTTGGTTCATCTGAGGTTGTCACCACACGCAATTGGCTATCTATTTTCTTATAATATTATTGCACTTTTTATAATCTATACTTATTATTAAAGTCCCAAAAAGCTGTCTGTCTGTGTGTAATCGATTTTCTCAACATCTGCTGTACGGATTTTTGTACGGTTTTCACCAAAAGATAGTGAAATACGTCCGGATGGTTTAGGTAAATAGTACATATCGGTATTATGTAAATTGTATTGAAGAGATCGAGCAGTTGTTAAAAGATTTGCTTGCTAGGAGATTTAGTCACGTACGCTGCATAAACCAGCTGAGTCACGCTTAAGTAATGTACTAGAGAATTGTAGATCTATAAAAATACTACAAAAAAGTCCGAGATAGCATGTCTCCATCTCTCACGGTTAACTCACAATAACTAAATTTATGTTCAAAATTTGAAAATTCGAGAAGTTTCGCAAATCACTGAATTCCACGCGGGCGAAGCCGTTGTTGGCATAGCTAGTAGTATATAATTATCAGCTTTAATGAAATAGACTTAAGGTTTATCTATTATAATCAGATATAGTGGAAATAATCGCAACCGATAGTTTATTGCGCTGTGGTAGCAAGGACGAAAGATATGAGCAATGTTATTAGATTTCCAATTCTTTGTCATACATCTTTCTTATAGATTAAATATTGCGTTATCGACAAGGTCGTATCCATGCCTATATTAAATTTAAAAGCAAGATTTATCTGTCTGTATGTTTGTTACTTTTCATATCGAAATTTAGATATATCAGCCCTCGCAGGTAGATTTAGCTCCGCCGCTTGCAGAATAACACTTGTAACCGATGTTGAAACGCGATTTGTTTATTTTGCTTATTTCCACAGTATTATATCATATGGAATAATGCTATGGACTAAAGCGGACGATACATGAAACATTTTATTGTTCAAAAGAAAGCCATACGGGCTATCTATAGTATGAAAGAAGGTATATTTACTGTATATTGTTTATATATTTCGATGCTACAGAAAGAACAGTACAGTTTTTCTTGTCGCAATAATATATATATTTTAAATATTACTATATATATAGTAATATACTACATATACTATACTACTTAATATAAGACAGAATAAGCTTGTTTCCTCTGTAAGCTGTATAGTCATGCACACGATTTTTATTAAAAGCTGTGATAGTCCCGCGGTGAGACCGTGCGACTCTTTTGAGGAGACATTGGTTCAGGCCCCGGGTACCAATGAATTTTTCCGTCAAAACTTATGTCTAATTTATGATTGCAATTTATCATACGCTTTCCGTTGAAGGAAAACATCGTGAGGAAACCTGCATGTCTCTAGAGAATTCTAGGCATATGTGTTACCTACCAATCCGCATTGGAGCAGCGTGATAGGTTCGGTAGCTTAGCTCCAATCCTTCTCTCTAACCACGGAAAGAGGAGGCCTTGCCCGGAAGTGTCATTGTAACAGGTCATTACTTTACTCCTATTTTTTACGATTTTTATAGATGAAATCGCATTATATTTAATGAATTTGAAACTTTTGAAGTTTGACTGAAGTGACGAATAATGTCTAAATATATTCTAAACTTAACCTTAAAAAAATTATTTTTGGCTTTATAAGGAAACAATAATGTATATGAGATTTATTTTGCACATTTAATGTTCGACGTTGAACATCGAGCAATTTGAGGCAAAAAAAAGGTAAAAACTTCTCATTGTATAAAAGTATATTATATATTATAGCAAAATAATTTTATTATTACTTTTGTATTATGGATCTCTGCCAATAACGCCTAATTCTATAAATTACTTCTCATTGTGATTATAATTCTAAAGTCGCAGAAGTGAGTCAATATTTGAAAAGACTATAATGCGTCCCTCTTCCGACGTCGTCGAGACCATTGTATCACTATTACTTTTTTTTTCGAATTGACTGTATGCTGTTAGACCTAACGGCTTTTACAGCGTCACCGGGCGGGACGGGCGAGCGCAGAAGCATCGTCGAGATTGCGAAATGCAGAGAGTAGAGCGTAGAAGCTCTACTAGCGTCGGGGAACGTCGTCCTAAGGGTGCCTCCTGTGAGGCCGGACCACGGCTTAGGGCGACGCGTAGGAGGGTTGATGTATGACTTTAATTAGTCATTGCGACGTCGAAAGGGTGGGATCACTATTACACGCCGAGCAATTGGCTTAGTGTAAGTTAAACATCGATAGACTATCGATTATATCAATAGCCATGGACTATCGATAGTATTGATAGCTATTAGCGCATTACGATTGTTGGTTCATTACTATTTTAATCTCTACAAACTGGCATCGCGGCGAATTACGAAATGTAGAGGTAGAAGATTTAAGCCCAGCCTACCCGGTGCTGTTATAGCTGAAAGCTATGTAAGTTTGCTCTATACATATATATGCGAACCTATCCAGATGGCTCTTTTGTGCCTGTTGACAACACGCATACCAAATTCAGCATCAGTATCATCTTCAAACCCATTAAATTTGAATACAGTAATATCTTTGCATTTCGGCAACATCTCTCCTTCAGAACGATTTTTTTTCAAAAGCCAGTCAAATAATAACAGAGCGCCGAAATAGCCTTATGGAAAAAAAATGTTAACACGTTGTTGTTCTTGAAACAAAACATACAATATTTCGATTAAAATATTAGTCAATGTAACCTTAAATTATTTGTTTTATAAAATTTTCTTGTATCTATGTATTTATCAGAAACTATCGATAGTATTATATCGATAGTTCTTATCGTAACTATTAGAAATCACTAACTAATGCCTAAATAGCCCTAATAGCTTTTACAGCGTTACCGAGAGGAAGGGCGAGCGCAGACGCATCGCCGGGAGTAAAGACTGGGAGAGCTAGTATCGAGAGAGGCTCGAACATTCTGGGAGCGTCTCCTTATGGGTGCTCCTGTGAAGCCGGACCTCGGCTTAAAACGACGCGCTTTGAAGGACTGTATCGGACTTGATTAAACAAATAATAATTTACCGGCTACTTTTAGTTCTGCAAAATAATTTCTTCAGCACAGCACAACTCGACACAGCGCCATCTAGCAGCCATATAGTAGTGGAATAGCAAATACGTCGCCCACAAAGATAAATTTGCTTCCTATGTCAAGTCAACATACCCACCGTGTGGTATCCGGCTAAGTAGAATAAACTCCCTCATTTCTTACCGAGGTGTCGTAAAAGGCGACTAAGGTAATTTGACCCACCGTGTGGTATCCGGTTGAGTAGAAGAGACCACCCTCTTTCTTACCTAGGGGTCGTAAAATACGTAGCCAAATGATGTGACAACATGTTTGTAACATATTGTGCCGATCCGACTTAGAGTGGGATAAAGGCAAGAAGATGATGATGGCAAATCATCATAGGGATCATGGTGTTTATAGCCAACTTTTTTATTTAGCATTTTTTATACGTTAATACACTATAAACATTTGTAAACATTATGTAAGGGCTATTAAGTTTTGTAAAAACAAAAAATCCTCATATATTTCTTAAATCAGTTTGTTTTGACGAGTATTAGTAACTTTATATTATAAGAACGTCTTTAATACGTCGTTTAATAAAGCTCGTTATGATTTCCAGTTTAAATACATAACGGGAAATCCTGTTATATTTGATAAATCCGAGATAATTTAACGACACTTTGTGGTACTTGCGGGGCGATTAAACTGAATTAATATTTAAAACGGTAGTTAGCTTCGCTTGGTTTGGTATGGCAAAGTAAGGAAGAATCACACCTATAATTTTTTTTGAAAACGCCGTAGGCAAATAGGAGGAAGAAAACTAGGGGAAAATAAGGGAAAGATACAGATCGGATACTATTTGGTCTAGCATATTAGGTTTCGCGACAAATCATTTTAGTTTCAATTACTTTTTGTACTTAATATTAAAAAATATATATTTATACTTCTACATCCAAAATTTCAGATGTCTAACTTAAAAACTGACGGATTTCAGACAATCTTCGCGCGCCGCGCACATTAGGCACTTTATGGCGGTCCATTCAAGTCACAATAGCTTTTAAACTATTAGGCCAAATTACTTAGTGTCTAAGACAAAGTTTATCTAAATGAAATACTGGAAGCGGCAAATGTATTGATTTTTATAAGAGTCTAATAAAAATACCAAAATGTGCATTGTAAAATAGCATCTAATTTAATTTAATTTGTGATTCACAATTTTGGTCATAGTGGCTTCCCCAAGGTAGATTTATGCTGTCGCTGACTTTTATTTAGAACTGTTCAAAACAAACAATACTCACCGCAAGGCTATCACAGCTTGCATGCATGTTATTAACGTAAAATAATGATTTTCAATAATTATAATTTAATTACTTTATGTTCTTAAATATGTTAAGGTAATGTGACCGCTTGTTTGTGTTAATATTTTATACTGAATTGAGTAAATTAATAATTTATACTGAATTAAATATTTACTGATTTGGTGAAAACTTAATCATAAATTCTAAGTTGAAGAATTAACTAAGTATATTTAACTAATACACAAATTTACGATTTAAATATATATTCTTATACATATTAATAGAAAGTGACTTACAAAATGTGTTCTCATGCTACAATAATATGGAAATGTTATAGAATTACGACTTTTGTCGTAGTCGAGTCCAAATGCCTGCATTACGTGATGATTGTAACAAATATTTAAAAAATTTACATAGTAAATATGTTAATATAAAACTTTCAAATTTATAGTAGCCAGTCCGGCCACGTGTTGCTGTGGCTCATTCCGGTTTTAATATACCCTCGAAAGAAATTTTCAGTGACAGTTAAAGAATATTCTCTCATCGTGTCAAAACTTTATGTTAATATAAAACTTTCGAATTTATAGTATACAAGCCAAGCCGGCCACGCGTTGCTGTGTCTCATTCCGATTTACTATACCCTCGGAACAAAATTGTCAGTGACAATTAAACAAGATTCTCTCATCACCACCTACAAACGTTGCAGGATTATCCGCTAGGTCAATTTAAAGATTTTCTGAAAATTACATTAAAATCGGGCCACCCGTTTCGAGGGTTGTAACGAACACTTATATATACTTTTTATTTTATATATATACTAGTATGGTCAGCCCGCTTCCCGGGGCTTATTTCAAAAATATATGAATTATAGTTATTAAAAAAAAATACTCTCATCGCCACTAAACTTTACAGGACTACCTCCTGAATGTAAAGATTATTGGAAAATTTCGCTAAAATCTAGTTTCGGAGTCTTTAAGGGACATACCGACAAACATTCATTCTTATATTCATGTTATATAAAAGATAGATAGATGGATAAGTCCCCGAGGCGGTCGGTGCATCTGGTGCTCCCGATGCACCGGTTAGCGGAGGGGGGCTTCTCTTTTGATGGGTCCCCACCCAGAGGAGGTGTCTCTGGTGTCAGAGTTGCTGTCTCTGGGATCAAAGTTGCTGCTGGTGGGGATGGGGTCAGATAAGGTACCGTGCCACTGCCGTCAACGTGGTGGCGCATACAGGTCGTTTTAGTCGATGCGAGTCTGACATAATTATAGGTACCACCACCCGACGGGGACGGGCGGTGGTACCCATAAGGGATTTTTTTCCTGTTCAAAAAAAAAAGATAGATGGATAAAACGCAATACACCTTTTAAAGTAAGATGCGATCAATGTTTTGTATAAATGAGTATATATTATTGATCTGTTAATACAAGTCTACTTACATGTTATATAATGATTGTTATATATTTCAGATATGATTATAACGTTTAATCGTATGTTCAATAACTGATAACACGACGTAATTATATCGTTAATCAGCCGGAACAATATACAGTTGATTTTATTTAAGTTTTTTTTATACCTTATCTACTGAACGACCATAAGAATAGTAAACGGAATGTAATTTTGACTCTATATATTTAATATTATTGGACGATATATTCATTATATATCTAACGTTCGCGATGGTATGCCTCTATCGAATTCAAAATATCCTTCATTCAAGTAAACTTGTAAACATGTCCTTAAAATCCTTAAAAAGGGATTAAAAAGTCTGAGTTTCATGTATTAATATATATCGCACGCCTAGTTATTAAAGTGACCTAATTAAAAATGTTTTTTTGGTGCAAATTGAAATAAATTTAAATTTTTAAATATATGGGACACTTACACATACGGTCGTCCGTCCCCAAAAGTAAATAACCTAAAACTTGTGTGATTGGTGACAGACAACTGGTAATATATACTACATATATAACTTTAAATACATACTTAAATACAAATATAGACCCAGGCTCGAAGAACCAACAAATTGTTTATAGAAAATGTTGGCAATCGGCGGGAATCGAACCTGCCACTGACGAAGCTGAAGGCAGGGTCACTACCACACTTACACTTACATACATACATACAAAGCAAAGTAATTTGAATAATTTCTTAAATGCGGTTAGTAAAAAAACATAATGGTATGAAAACTGGTAAAGGTATGAAAACGGATAGTACGCTACATTTAGCATCCTTACTAATACTAAAGATGCAAAAGTCTGTCTGTCTGTAACATTTTCGCGGATCTGCTGAACCAATATCGATGAAATTTCGCGCTATTGTTCCTTAAACACCGGGGTAACACATAGACATAGAAATCCTGTAAACTGAATAGGAATAGGATGACATTAAGAAACACCATCTATTATCAACCTATGAAAGTTAAGTCACATCTGTAATTTAAAGAAGGTTCTATTTCACGCTGCAATGGTTATACATCGGGGTAACATATAATTGCCCGTTATTATTAAAAAACTACCAGAGTTTATACAACATAAGGATATAAGTGCGCATAACAATATTTCCATCAAACATTATGTCATAGCAACATTAGGTAATTCTGAAGAGGAAAATGTTCTTATAGGCTCCTAACATTGCATGTTCCTGACTTTTCCTCTTGTGCGATTGAGGTGCGATCTCCGAAATCGTACATAGGAATCATTGGCTTAGAAAGTATTCATTCTCTTGTCCTTATCCCACTTTAAGTGCGACCAGCCCAACATATGATTTATTCTCCTGTCCTTATCCCACTTTAAGTGCGACCAGCCCAACATATGATTTAATCTCCTGTCCTTATCCCACTTTAAGTGCAACATATTCTTCTCTTCCATTCTCTACTATGAGTCATCAACTCTGGCGCTATAAGCGTTTCATTCTAAGTTTATAAAATAACATTTTATTTAAGAAAACTAAAAGATGACTGTTTCGGGTTTGGATGCGCGTACGTCTGGTAAAGACCATCAATTTTGAAATGATCAACAAAACATCAGACAATTATTAAGTAGCAACTTAGCTCACTATTAAAACAACACAGTCCTCTGATAACACCTAACCCAAAAAGGACACATGCGTCGCGAAATATCACGAATTGTAGGTAAAATTAACTTTATGAAACAAAATATTACAAGTACTTGCTGGTAGCAAAATAGTAAAATAAAATGTTTATAATGAAGAGGGTAGGAATCATAAAAGTACAAAGCGGCGGGCGCTATTTGACGCATACAGAGTACCGCGTCAGTTAAGTGAACACCTTTGTGTGATCGCGCGAGAATTTCGGTAAGTAGTTTGAACTATTATTATCATAGGCAGTGTATATCAGTTACAGCATCTCACCTTAGGTGTATATCGTAAAATACTGTCTTAGAGAAGAGAGAGGTGATCTGCACTGAGACTTAAAAGAGAGGTCAGATCAGTGTCGGATTAGAGAGAGATATTCTACACTGAGGCTCAAGAGAGGAGTCAGATCACTGTTAGGATTGTGAGTGGAAAGTGGTGGCTATAAGGGGAGGTTGGAGGCCATTTCCGGGGTATTTACCCTGGCTAAGAGAATCACTTAGAGCGCAGAGTACGCTGGGTTTTGCCCGGATCGCGCTGTACTCGTCATTAGTAAACAAGATAGGACCTGCATAGAGAATAACGTCACTGCGGTAACGTCATGTACCCCGGCAATAAGAGTTTGCTATGAGTTAATGAGCAAAATCCATTTAAAGTTAAGGTAAAATTATACAGCTATCATGCTAACTGCCTAACATTTATAACTGTGTGTAACGAGTTGTGAACTTTACGGCACGATTATTATAATAGTCAGTGAAAAAATAATAGGTATATTTTTTTAACACTGACTATTGGTATGATACCCAGTTATAGGTATGATACCCTAATAGGAGAAAACTAATATATCAAATAATAGGATAATTCAAATATCACCTTATATAACACCTCTATTGTGAAAACCGATCTTGAAATAATCAAGGGTGCGAAGTGCGAATTACAGCATCGAAGCCTTACAAAGAATTAGAACGACTTCTTAAGGACGCCTGGCCAGCATTACAATGGCTTAATCCAGGGGTCGGCAACCTGCGGCTCTTAGGATATGATGCTGCGGCTCTTTAGTTCTATACCCAAATATTATTTATTTTATAAAAAAGGGAAACATTTAAAAATCGTTCTTGATCAATCAAGGATGAGTCAACAGCATTTATATTCCCGTAACATGCGTCGACACCTTCGTATGTTCGTCAGAAGCTCTCGCATGACGCCTTCATCAGATATATCTATGTTGGTTTTGATTCGCTTTCGAAAAATTTGATGGCTTTTTAAAAACTTTGAAATTTTATAAATAGTAATTTTGACTCTTTCCACTCAAAAGGTTGGCAACCCCCTTGCTTTGTTTATTTGCGAGTAGGTACTTCTCAACTAATGTTTCGACGTAGGTTATTTTTATTTTCGAGATAACTTGTAAGTACTTTAATGTTAAGTAAATGACGAAATTATTTTGCATAGAGTTTAAAACACCTAAAACACGCTTTTTTTAAGTCATTTATTTTATTGTATGTTACTGGCTCATGATGAACGAAAAGGTTTGAATAAATCTGTCAGTTCAAAATGTGTCAAGTTACAAGAACCCTACAACTTAGCATCCTTTTACAACACCTCTACAGGACACACAAAAAATTTAGCTGAATTCTTGTACAACACACTTAGTATTCGAGCAACCGATTTCAAAATTATATAAATATACGAACTATAAAAAAACTAGTGTGTGCCAAGTTATGGGTTTCTTTAACACTAATAAGTGATGAATGTGCTACTCTACGCTTTATTACTATTTGCCTCAAAATAACTTTTTTTAATTCAGGCACTTTAATACTATGTGTGCGATATATATATAATGCAATATGTTTTATAATCTAAGACAAAAATTGAAAGATAATAACTTGCATTATAAGTTAATGTGAAAAAGATGACAAGTTGTTTATGCAAGTCTATATACTTGGATGTTTGAATATTTGACGACATTTACCTACACAGACGTTATTAAATAAATGCCTCGGACTTAGTTCTGAATACAATAGTTATCCAACCCGAGTTGAACTTTATCGTAATTAGCAATTTAAATAATAATTCAGTCTCTGAACAATATCAAAAAAGTATATTCACTACCACAATTAAATTAAATAAAGAGTCCAAATTATACACACATTGAATTGTGAATTGAATTGAAGATTAAAATAAATGTATAGAATCTGATGATTATTAACAATTAAAACTAAATATTAGACTGAAAAGACAATTATAGATTCATTATAATTTAGTTTACTTATAACAGCATGTAAGTCACAGCTTACCAAAACGAAACCTGTAATTTTGGAACTATACTCACAATTAATTACACAAAATTTTTTAAAGTTACAACCTATTATATTCCACGGCTTTGCATAGGCCTCCTCTCTCTTTATAGAGAAGGTTTAAAGCTAAGACGCACTATGCAGCTCTAATACGGATTAGTAGGTTATAGATAACCCCATAATTTTTATGGTATTGATATGAGATTTCCTCACAATGTTTTATTTCACCAAAATGCATCTGATATATTGCAAATATCAATTAGACACTCAAAGTCTTAATTTTTAATTATTTTAAAGTAAGAAAATAAGTTTGATTACTCTAAGCTAAGTCAAAACTTACCCCTCAACAAAGGTGGTATGTTGTATAAGCCACAAGTCACACAATGTCCTTGAAATTAAAGAAAATGCTATTAAAACCATATAAGCACTTTCTTTTGTCCACAGCCCAGGTACCATAATATGCCACAGAGCTTTAAGTTCAGCCAAAAACCGTGCATCAACTTGTGCTTTTGGGTCTTTCCTATCCTTATTCTTTATCATATATTGTACCCTTTCTTCGGGTGATAATTGGCCTTGCTTTACATGTTTTGGTATCCTGCAAAAATATTATAATTTCATAGTGAACAAATAGTTCAGTTTACAAAAACCATTAAATTTTTATGCACTAAATATTTATAAATTTAATATGCATTTAGCATTAGGTAAAGTTTAGAAATATCTAAACTTTACCTAATGCTAAATGCATATCAAATTGTTTTTATCAATTTTTATAAAGATGTTTCACATCTTTATAAATACTATCAATACTACTAATAGTAATATTTTTTATTTATTTATCTAGTTTTTAAATCAATACTAAACTATTTAACTTTGCAACATTTTTATTACTTAATTTCTGTAATTTTTTTTATAATGTATAAAGTATTTTGTATTTTGAATTTTTTGAATAGACATCAATAGCAATCTTGGGCTAACAACAATTAAAGAAATAATTTTAGAATGTGTATTTTAATTTATATTCATCGTATTCTAGTTTATTGATAAATAAATTAATTGATAAGTAAAGATTTTGGATAAAAAAAAGAAATTTATAGAGGGCATATGTCTTCATCTTATTTTGCAATTTAAAAAAGAGAGATGCAATTAGCAAGTGAATGGAAAAAACTAAAAACTTGATCAAGTCTTGCCTTGATTTTAAAGCATTCCTTAGTATCCAGGCACCTACAGCTGCAGAAGCAGCAAGACCAATTCTCACATCTGTTCTTGAGGTAAATTTACTTAAATTTGGAGCCATTTTGACGATTTTTATATAATCACAAACACAATAATTTCATCTATTTCGTAAACACATCATACCACCTCCTATGTTCAATTTAAAACACAGACTAAGCTAGTGTAATGTGTATTAAATATTAATATGTAGTACTTAGTAGTCTGTGAATATAATCATATTCACAGACTACTAATAAACCATAATAAAACAGACTACAATTTGACATAGAATGCCACAGAGTAGATAATCGATGCCCCTACTTAGATATTCAGCTCTGTAACAATTTTTTTTTATTTGATCATTTACATATACTATTTACTATATAATTTAGAACTAATAAATTCAATTAATTACCAGGACTCCAGTTTAATAATCGGTATGTGATACACAATCCGTACATCATCATTCATTCTCCTGCCCTTATCCCACTCTAAGTGGGGTCGGCACAATATATTACCAACATGTTGTCACATGATTTGGCTATGTATTTTACGACCGGCCGCCTGCCTGACATCAACTTACCTTAGTCGCCTTTTACGACACCTTGGTAAGAAATGAGGATGGTCTATTCTATTCTGCCGGATACCACACGGCTATACACAATCCGTACATAAACATCATAAATTGCTAAAACGCTTTTCCGACAGTGTTTTAAGTTTTTAACTAGTTAAACATAAGACTAACTAGAAGAAGAAGAATAACTAGTTAAAGATAAGTTATAGTTGAACATAAGACTTCTTTTAAACTCTCTCACTATCTCAATGTCTTCAATATTATTAGAAAACATAGGTTGATTACTGTCATTTTCAAAGTCAAAATTTAGAATTGCCAGATCGGTCCCATATATCGTCAGTCCAGTCCGTTGAATTTTTTAAATTTTTATATTTTCTAAAAAAATCAAAAGCAAGCTCGGTCACCCAGGTACTTTTTATTAAATGGATCACTATAGAATGCAGTACAGCGCCATCTAATATATTATTACGGTAATATTGCAATGAGACTTCTGAAACGGCACAAAATCTGATTTTGACACCGTGGACCCCCCAACCCCGCAGTACCAGACATCCTTGTTAGGTCACTTAGGTGATCTACGGCCCGAACATAGTCCAGGCAATTAAAGCCTGCGGCTGGCACGGGCAAAGAGGCTCGCCCCGAGACATGACGTAAAACAGTCTCCTAGTTATTACTCGAATAAATAAACGGAGTTACTCATCTACATCCTTTATAGTGTATTATCTATGATCCTCCTCCTTGAGTCGTGTGCTCACTACTGAGCATCGTGATGGTCCCGATCCCTTCTGCTGTGGATTAAGTGCCGCCAATTTTCCCGGTCGGCAGCGCTATGTATGGCCTCGCTCAGTCCGATGTCCAGATGTTCAGACACCTGATCCGTCCATCTTTTCGGGCTCCGACCCCTGGATCTCTTTCCGTCTACCTTCCCAGTGACCATGAGTTTCTCGAGGTTATCGCCAGGTTTTCTAGCTATATGTCCAAAATACTGAAGTATCCTCTGGAGACATATGCTTGAGAGTCTCTGCTTCACCTTCAGCTCACTGAGAATGGAGACGTTTGTTCTAAAGGCTGTCCAGGGGATACGCAACATGCGCCGCCAGCAGAACATTTCGAACGCATCGATTCGTTTATTCGATTATCTATGATACCAGACACTATAATAGAATTCTGATATCATAGAAAACTTTCATTTATATTTTCTGTAACTCGTAAAAGACAGAATAAAACAAATTAAACGTCATGACATGACTCCATTTGTTGCTATTAAAATAATGTTTAATGAGGCAAACAATCTATTTCGCTTATTTCGTGATTTAACATTATTTAAACTTGTAACTTAATGAATAATTTCGAATATAAATCACGTAAATAATATTTTCGTTACACAATGAACGAATGACACGTTTAAATCAATTCAATAACTTTTTTACTCAATAATTTTTAATACACTCGATTGAGTCATATAATTTAAATAGAGATTATTTTATTAAGTACATTCTATCTTTACTCATAATTTTATTTATTTACTTTATTTAAATACATTGAAGGTGACTTGGAAATCTCTCATTTAATTTATTTATTTACAAGAATTCATTATTAAATAAGACACAAGATAAATAATATATATATAATTAGGATAAACTACGTGTTTAATTTTAATAAACTTATATATATTATGTCAAATTTAATATTCATATACTTATATAAAATACTAGCTTTTACCTGCAACTGCTTTCGCGTAGTCTTGGAAGTCTTTACTCGCTGTGAAGACATTTTCTCTTTCTTTTCATTTAATATATTAACCTGCTAATCTTCATTGAAGTCGCATGATGGGTTCAGCTCTTAATTTTTTTTAAGAAAAGAGAACTTTTCCATTAGAGAGATTGTATATACTGAATATATAACCGGATATTGGCTGAGATGGGCTTTCATTATTTATGAAAATATCTAGTAAATTCATAGTTGTAATATTTAAAGCCTATTGTTGTTTTTTATGTTTTCATTATTCTCCTTTGTGTATATATTTTAAAAATTGTAACTAAGAATATGTTGTGTAGTTGGAGATCCGAATAAATTAATAAATAAATATTGGTGCTGCGGATTTGCCGTGAAAGCGTAACAGACAGACATACAGAAAGATTTTTATTTATAATATTTGTAAGAATACGTCCAAAAAAAAAATTGTCGCTTATTTAACAATTGATTTGTTTAGATATATATTTGCTGTTTCAGAGGAACCATGACGCAACTACTAAAACTAAAATTATACCCAAAAATGAAAAATATATTTGTATAGTTTGAATAGTTAATCTAAATTAATTAATTAATTAAGGTTAATAAAAGCAAAGTATATTTATTATTTCAATTTTTTATATCTTTTGGGTCCCCTATACATTTTTATCTACTCTGATACTATAATACAAAGATTATAAAACTGAAAACAAAATTCTTATGACAAACATTACGTACAGAACAAAAATTAAAAATTAAAAAGTTTCATTACGATACAGGTCTTGTATGGACACCTGTATCATAATGTAACTTTTTAATCATAACGATACACCTTAAAAAAAAGGTTTCAATGAATGGGTCCGCGGCGACGCAACACGCATGCGCAATCGATGTTTGCGCCTTGGCGCCAATATTTGACATTTAAAAAATCTTTTCAATATTTAAACGAAGTTTAGTTTTGTTTGTAAAAAAATAAGTTTTTGTGTAAAAACATGTCTGAGAGCGGGGATAGTGGCAATTGTACACCACGAGATATTCTGAAAGCTGCGTCAAACATGACCATGAACCTGTTGCCGACGAAATCTAGGAGCAACTATATTAAAATTTAAATGTTACCACGAGTTCATGGAATGGAAACGTACGTTTTACGTATTATAGTATGAGAGTAGATAAAGTAGTGTATGATACTGTACATAACTTGTTCTTATAACACTCGTGTGATACTATAAAAAAACTCGCCTGCGGCTCGTTTTTTTAAACCACACTCGTGTTATAAGAACCCTTATTATGCAACAGTATCATAAACTACTAATATTTAGCAGTTGAGACATTGTTTTTCTGGAAAGGCGATAATATTAACGTCTAAAATATTTAATAGCGTTTTACAACTAGGTACAGGAAAAAGTCTTGCATTGCCTATGCCTTGTTGCATATTTTGCAGATTATCTACTACATGAAATAATAAAAAGCTAATTCTTGTCATTATAAAAAGGTATTTTGAAAATAGAAGAAATAATAGAAATATTTATTTTAACATTTATTTTACTTAAATAATCGGTCTGCTAGATTTGGAGGGTCCTGTCAAAAAAATAAGTTTTAATCTAGTATTTACAATTAGGAGCTAATCAGTCAAATGTTTAATGATAACAGGCTTAGTCTACTCTACTAGACTAAGTATTTATACTTAGACTAAAAACTTATAGACTTGGTTTGCTGTTTATAGCGTCCGGGTGCCGGCCTCGAGCCCGCGCCGGTCTCGTGCATCTTGCTCGAGACGGGCGAGCAGGCCCGCTGCACGTCCTTCAGTTTGTCCTCGTACTCCTCTTTATCGGCGAGGGTGTTGTTGTCGAGTCACTTGAGGGCGTCGTCGCATTCCCTCAGAGCCGTTTCCTTGTCCTGTTCGCTTAGCGCCGGCCTCATCCAGCGCTTGCCTCACGCCAAACACGTAAGTCTCGAGCTGGTTGCGCGCCGCCATCCGCTCCCTCTGACGCTCGTCCTCCTGCGACAACCGGCCCATATCGTTCTTGATGACGGTGCTTTTGCTGCGCCGGGTGCTGTTCTCTTTGGCCGACACGTTCAGGATGCCCTTCGCGTCGAGGTCGAACGTCACGTCAATCTTGGGCACGCCGCGCGGCTCCGGCGGTATCCCTGTGAGGTTGAAGCGGCAGAGAAGGTTGTTATCCCTTGTCATGACGCGCTCCCCCTGGATGGTGACTGCCGGCTGGTTGTCAGAGTATGTGGTGAAGGTCTGACCTTTCTTACATGGGATTTCAGCATTTCTTTCGATGATTTTGGTCATAACACCTCCAGCAATTTCGATACCAAGAGATAGGGGTGCTACGTCTACCAAGAGCACGTCCTGAATCTTGCTGTGTTGTTCGCCTCTTAAAATGGCTGCCTGGACTGCGGCCCCGTAAGCTACCGCTTCGTCGGGGTTGATGGACAGATTAAGTTTCTTGCCGCAGAAGAAGTTCTGAAGCATGTACTGGATCTTCGGGATCCGGGTGGAGCCACCGACGAGCACGACGTTGTGGATGGAACTCTTGTCCAGTTTGGCGTCCTTGAGCGCCTTCTTGACCGGCTCGAGAGTGCCGCGGAACAGGTCCGCGTTCAACTCCTCGAACCGCGCTCTCGACACTCTGGTGTAGAAGTCGATGCCTTCGTGCAGCGCGTCGATCTCTATGGACGCCTCGGTGCTCGACGAGAGCGTGCGTTTCGCGCGCTCGGCGGCAGTTCGCAGCCGTCGAAGCGTGCGCGAGTTGCCCTTGATGTCCTTCTTGTGTTTCCGTTTGAACTCGTCCGCCAGATGGTTCACGAGTCTGTTGTCGAAGTCCTCTCCTCCAAGGTGCGTGTCGCCGACCGTGGCCCTCACTTCGAACAGCGAGCCCTCGTCGACAGTCAGGACGGAGACATCGAACGTGCCACCGCCGAGGTCGAGTATCAAAACGTTCCGCTCTCCCTTGAGGTTCTTTTCCAGGCCGTTGGCCAGAACGGCCGCGGTGGGCTCGTTAATGATGCGGAGGACGTTCGGGGCGATCGCGCCCGCTTCCTTGTTCGCTTGGCGCTGGGAGTCGTTAAAGTATGCGGGCACCGTCACGACGGCGTCGCGGATGTTAGTACCCAAATAGGCTTCGGCGGTTTCCTTCATCTTCGTTAGCATCATACAACTGATATCTGAACGGGGGCTAACCGCTACATTTCGCTTTTAAACTCGACTTGAATTTTCGGTTTGCCGCGGTCGTTGACTACATTGAAGGGCCAATGTTGCATGTCTTGTTGGATCTTAGGAGCAATGAACTTCCTGCCGATTAGTCGTTTAGCGTCGAACACTGTGTTGTTGGGGTTGAGAGCCAGGTGGTTCTTGGCTGCGTCGCCGATGAGACGTTCGGCGTCCGTGGAAGCCACGAAAGACGGCGTCGTCCGATTACCCTGATCGTTTGAGATAATCTCCACATTTCCATGTTGCCAAACACCGACACTCGATTACTTAGTTCCAAGATCAATACCGATCGCGTACATATTCAATTTTAAATATTTTGTACAAACGCAGTTAATAAATGATACTCAAGTGTATCACCGAATTCACTTCTTCACTTCGCTTTGTGTTTTGAATTAATACCTGCAATGGCGCGCTTACCGGCCGTTTATATAGTCGACCGATACTAGCCAATCATTCGAGAAACTTCTCAAAACACTTTCGACGGACCAATAGCAATAAAGTTACCGTAGACTGTTCTAGAAAACTTACTCCGTTTGACCAATAGAAATACATACGCTAAATGAAGAAGGCTAGGCATATACGTTTTGTGTATGTGAAAAAAGGACAGCATGTAAGTTAGATTAACCAATGAAGAATAGCTTTATTAAATCTTCGTGAATACTGCAGTGTCCTAGATAGAATTTAGAGTTGCTAGCTTCATAAATTTTCATTAATCTATGAGGATTTTAATAATATTATCTTACACATGGTATAATTATTTTATAACGCCTTATTCTAATACGTTATGTATATTACACAAACTGCTAAGAAAATATTTCATTTTTACCTTGGTACATTCTAAATTTTGATTCGATAGAAATTGTAGCATGTAATTCACAAAATTGAACGAGTATGGAGGATGAGTTTGATATCGCTTAAAATATTAAAATTTTAAATAACAACGATTGTGATGGTAGCAGATAGAATACTTGTGATGTTGATTTAGGAATATCATAATTAGTTTAAATAAATCATGCTTCGGTAAGATGAAAAATTCTTTAAAGTTGGTTAACAATATGACGTTTTTATGATCCTTATATAAATAAATAAATAAATAAATAAATAAATGGGATATTTACACACTCGGTCGTCCGCCCCCAAAGTAAGTAACTTAATACTTGTGTTATGGTTGAAGGACAACTGTTAGATATACTACATATATAAGTTTAAATACATACATAGATACAAATATACACCCCACCCGCGGATAGAACCCGCGACCCGCGGAGCTGAAAGCAGGGTCACTACCCACGGGGCCAACGGGCTAGTCGAAATTATATATAAATAAAGTATGAAGAAAAGAAAAAAGGATTGGACCATGTGAAATATTTACTTATTTTGGGCCAGCAAAACCTACAGTTATTGTTTATCGTAAATGCCTATGAACATTTCAATGTATTTATTAAAAACTATTGAAAAAATGCTTAGCAGATTTGATTAAAATTCCGATAATATATAATCTTGATTGCTTGATAATTTGTATCATACGTAACAAAGTCCAAGTAGACCATGTAGGTAGTATGAATCTAAGTACATTAAATAAATTATTATCAATTTTTTTTCTTTATATTAGTAAAAAAGCATTCAATTACAATAAAACAATTGATAGTTAATCATAAAAGCACAAAATTAATAAATATAGAACAAAAAGAAAACTGCAGATGAGGAAAATAAATTGTTTGTTGACATCTTTTAAAGAATTAACACTATTTATCAACATCATCTATCATATTATACATTAATTATATAGCTGAGACTACAAAACTATCGCCTTTATACAAAACTACAGAAGCATTTCACTAATAAAAAATTTAAAACTGCTTGTAAATTTTCCTTCTTAACTGGTATCCCCGGCACTGCGGCATTTTGTTTCCGAAAATTCCCGAATCATTGTATTGATCGAGCCGCAGCTGGGGACGTTTTTGTCTCTTTTTGGCCCCCCCAAACTCCGCCTCGCCCAGTCGTATAGTCTAAGAGCTGCTATTATTAAATTAATGACGTATTTAATTTATTATTACTTAATACAATAAGTTTAAAATAGTATATTTTAAACATACCTACCGCAAACAGACTGCCACGCGCTGTTTTAGCTGTCTGTTTACGATTAATTATCTCTTTATATTTCAGCGTGCGTTTGTTTGTGCTTGTGCTTTTTTAACATTTATTTTTTTAAGCACTGTTTGTAAATTATTTATAAAAGCAGTCGTTACTTTGCGGAATTCCATATTACAGGAACTATAACAGAACTACTTTGCTATAATCCCCGCGAGTTAAGCGAATGCATGCAAAGCTAACACAACGATCGTTTCGAAGAGATTTTGGTGGTGGTTTTGTGAATTGCTTGTGTGCATTGTTGCTGATGGAGGCGTCTTGGGATACATGTTGTGACTTGTCCTACATGTGTAAGGTACGTCAATTTTGCCTGTATCATATACATTAGCTTCGCATGCTTAACCCACGTGGATAGCACATTATATAGCACAGTAGTTTTGTTATAGTTTCTGCACTATAATTTTTTATCTCATGTTAAGTTAATAATAATGTTAAATATATATTAACTGGAAAAGAAGTTAGCCTATAAGTCAGATGTACGAGGTAGTAATACTAAGATGTTGTATTTATATATTATATTTTATAGTATATACACTGCTTTGGCTTCCTATTAAAAAAATAAAATAAACATTACATCTCGTACTTTTTGTAGGCTTACAAAGGAGGAGCATCACCACGATACATTATTTTAAACGGATAAGGCAGCGTCTTCGATGTAAGCTCATAGATGGTTTGGCTTTTAAATTATACAATAAATAAATATTAAAGTATACTCGTGAAGCTGTCTATTACTGAAAACCGCATAAATAGTCCTTAAGTAGTTTTTGAGTTTATTGGATTGCGTATTTAAATATATGTATATTTAAATAGATTAAGATACACCAGTTTATCCATAGGATCATATAATTGCTAAGAGTGACTGCGCATTGCCCTCGGCAGCACATTTCATATTGTTAGGTGCTTTACCCCACTGATATTATATACGTTTGGTATAAATTCATCTAAAAACAGATAACGAAAGTTTTAGAGTGGCTTTGGGTCTCAGATTGGCGACCACATTGTGCCTTAAGCACAGATGTCCAAATGGAAAAGAGGTAAACATTTTTGGCGTACACGGGCTTTCATGCCATAGGAGCTCTGGTAGGCTTTTTCGCCATGGTTCTCTTAATGACACCATCAAAAGAGCTTTTGCCACCATCGATATTCCTGCTCTTCTCGAGCCTTCCGGGATATGTCGGGATGATGGCAAGAGACCAGACGGTCTGACACTGGTTCCTTGGGAACGGGGACGGGCCCTAATGTGGGACGCAACATGCGTTGATACGTTAGCCTCGTCCCATATCAGGGAAACGGTGTCAAGACCTAAAGCTGCAGTGGAAATGGCGGAATAAAAACCAAATAGAAAAATTGATAGTGGAATTTTAATATAGAATCTTATACCCAAACGCACAAACGACTCACGTACTTTTGCGAGTCGCAAAGCCGGAGCCGCAAGCTTATGTCGGTTCCTACTTTGTCTGTTATATACATCGACAATCTTTTTTATAATTATGTATATTCTTAAGCGAAAACATTTAATTTCTAAAAATATACTACACTATATAGCACATACAAAGTAAGAATACCTATTTCCTTAAACATCTCTCGCAGGAAATAACACAGACAAATTGTAAATGTTACGTATGACTCTTTAGGTAATACAAAAAATCTATCAATATCCGCGCATCTACCCCGTAACAATATTCCGTAAGACATACTGATATGGAAGTAAGCAAAATAATTATTCGCTCCCTTTTTTTTTGGCGACGTTTAGAGTTAACACCCACCACCACGCTATCTCTAGAGATATGCAGGTTTCCTCGCGATGTTTTCCTTAACTGAAAAGCGTGTGATAAATTAGACACATAAGTTTTAAGAGGGTAGAAACCGTGGTCCCTTAAAACCGGTAAGCGGTAAACCGGTAAGCGGCGAAAGTATGCATCTCTCGTTGAGAATTATATTTTGTGCTGTTTGCAGTCGAGACCCTAGGGCCATGGAGCAAAGTGAAAAAAAAAATTATCCGTTTTAACACCTCGGTTGATCGCCGTGTGACAAGAGGGCTGGCTCCTTTTTCGCACAAAGAATCAGCTTAGCGATTCAACGCAGACATGCTGCTAGCATTCTTGGGACCATTCCACGTGGGCATGATTTGTATAATAGTAGCGTGTAAATAATTTAAGATACATATAACTTATACATATTTGTTATAAATTAAAAAAAACAGATTTTATTTTTCATCTCTGGATTTCCAGTCCAAGATCTATATTACTGAATATCTGAAGTCTTTAATGGGTCATATACAGTACGCGGAATTTAGTTCAAAACAATATAATATTAAAATGTGATAACCAACAAATACTTAGTTATGTAGCACCATTATAGTATGTCAAAAAAATAATAGTTCAATTGTAAATAGAATAAGAAAAGATAATACCGATTCTGGTTTTCAAAAATAGCAAGTGAGGTTGAGTTTTGATACGTTTGTAAGATGTATAATATAAAGCCAGAGAAAACACAATATGTATATAAATTTCAAAATATGATAATTCAAACAATTTAAAAAATATATTAAGTATGAAATTTACTTTAAAAATTACTCTTAGTAAATGTAATTATTCCTCTATCAAAATATGTTTTAACGTTGTGTACAAGAATACATGAGATCTTAGACTATATGGATGCGGTGGAATATTCCAGAAGAATGCACCTTCCTGCTTACACTTATAGGATCATCTCTTTCATGCAGACGTAGAACATTCTAGAACAATTATACGACTGTACAGAAAATGTACGTAACATGCATTAAAACTCAAGCAATCTGAGGTGCTTTTCAATTCGGTCGGGCAATAAAATCGTTGCGGGGTAGACCGGAGCATATAAAAGCGCAATCTCGCCGGGGAAGCCACGATACCTTTTCTATTAGAGTAGTGGTGAGGTTCAGGTACATCATGTATTTAAGATTATTATAGAAATAGGCACAGGCTTTCTTTATCATTATAATGTAGTCACTTCTGAATCCCATTATTATAAATCCCAACATGAATCGGAGTCTGGAGTATTTTCAAGGTGGCAAGTTTCGTTAGACTAGGAACAAAGATGGCCGAGTCATCGCCCGGTTGACGCGTAATTCCTGGTAGAGCTAAAATCTATCCCAGAGAGCATAAGGATGAAGTGTAAGGTAGGTACAAATAAAATTTTCGTTTTTGTTTTAAATTTTTGCATGTATAGGAAAGAATAAAAATTCTATACTTCGTCGTAATTGCGTAGTTAGCTGACCTTGGGTCGAGTCAATATTTTTTCGTTTGTTTTGTAGAGATAATGGAACTGCGTCATCTATGTTTTTTGATGTTTTACCTTGTTCAAAATTATTTAAATGTGATCTGATGTCATTTTATTTATTCACCAACATATCATTAAATATGATATGATGATGTTTAAACCTGATCTGCTACAGAAGAAGAATACATTTATAAAATTAATGTCGTATCACATAAATTTTATCATTTATTTATACAAATACTTTACATAAAAAATAATATAATAATATTAATTGGTAATTCTGCGCCTGTCTTGGCAATGTAAAACATCAGTATTGTCGCGACGGACGAAGACCAAGGGACATGCTTGAAGTTTCCTTTTGAAACTTCCCATAGTTTTCTATTTCATTTTATTTAAAAAATATTGCACAAACGCCAAAGTGTCTTTAACTTTTTAAAACGAAAGGAGTGTTTTCGCTTCATATTTAGTTTAATGACCGTTAGACGATTATTAGTAACAATTGGCTAGATTTTATACAAGGACCTACCTACGGACGAACTAAAAAAGCTGTTGTAGAAATCTGCTATTTAACGTTTATAAATGATCTAAACATTTGTTTAGTTAGTTTTAAAAAATAATGCAGAATTGGACTACTTGACTGCTTTGTTAAGACAATTAGTATCAAATTATTTTAAAGCTAGCGTAAGTGATATTGAAACTGAAAATACGGATGTTTGTGATGCAGAATCCCTGAGCATACCATTTCATATTCCAGATTAAAATTCATTTTAACATTGTTGGAAAGAAGGTGATTACTTGGTATTATGACCACGCCCTTTTTAAGATTAAGTTATTTAGTCCTGAGATATGACTGCGTATAGGATTCTCTTATCTCTTGGTTATCGCCGTTTGCGTTTTATACAATATCCCCATCTCCGCTGGCAGCATCTCTGAAGCCCGGAGTGCGCTTGCACTGACCCCTCCCTCCTTCGATCGATACATTGAGAGTACTCGATGTATCTAGCGCCTCTAGCTACTGCAATGCGGCATTAGTTTTGAACGGAACTCTCGGTACTCTCTGTTAGGTTGGTATCTCACTGACTTCGAGCCGTCTGGATCAGAGGTCGGCAAATTTTAGTTGATTTTCAAAATTTCTAAGTTTTTAAAGAGCATCAATTTTTTCGAAAGCAAATTAAAACATTCGAAGACGGAGTCATTTGTCATGGAAGCACGTTTTTAGGAGCTCCAGGTTCCCGAACCCCGGTCAAGACCCTCCTCGACTTACGAAGATCGGTTCCAAGGACTCCAATGTCCTGGATCTCCTCTCCCTGTTCATAACAGAGGGCAAAAAAATTATGCCCTATCTGGACCCCAATTTTCGCTCTCTGAACCTCCCAAAACGATTAGTAACGCGATTTAATACTCTATTATATCAAAAGAAAAATTTGGTTAGGAATTTAAATGTCTAAACAATTCCCTAAGATAATACAATATTATTTTTACGATACTATAAGAGAGAAAACAAGTTTTAAATAAATCTTACTATATTAAATTAAATTACTATACCAAAGAGTGTAGAACACTTAAACGCAATAATCATAAATTAATAGACGTATACCAACATTTAAAATACAATTTATCAAAATATATAAAAAAAATTGAGACGGTAAATAAACGATAACGATTTATCGTATCATAAATATGAATATTTGGAATATATTTTATTAGCAAAAAATTTTTTACATTGTAGTACTTTTTAGTATTTACATATCTTCGAAAACTAATAGATCAGAAAACTAACAGTAAGATTAAAATATACCGTTTATGCAATAAATAGTCTTACAGTTTAAAACAACTATTCCAATGCAAGTAAATCAAGTTAACAATGAATGTGTAGGATTGCAGCTACATTACGTCTAAAGTTACAGTTTGCACCAGACATTTAGAAAGTAAACAGACGCTCGATAAGTAGAATGTAATTTAAAAATATTGCACCTTGTTCTACTTTTACGTATTTTAGTATATTCATTTATTTAAATAAATAAAACGAAAACAATATTTTAAATTATGCCCGCACAGCTCTACTGTTGCCAGGACTCGGTCAGGTTTTGTATACAACTCTAAACAGAACTCAACAGTTTAAAAAATGCTCTAATTTTCACCAAACTTTACAGGATTATCCGCTGGGTCACTATAAAGAATATCTTAAAATTCTTTTCAAATCAGTACCAGCCGTTTCGGATATATAGAAAAAACGGACAAACATTCATTTTTATAAATTAGATATTCTATATACAAAACTCGGTGTTTTATATTTATTCATTAATATCTATTATAATGCGTTCCGTTTTCAATTAGTCAGAATTAAAATAGTTCGAAAAATTAGTCTTTTGTTTAGGTAAGACAATTTCAGTATCAGCTCTTTTGTTTGTTTAAAAACAAAGTATGATGGGTATTAATTTGATCGGATAAACTGGTCTTGCATATATTCGTGCGGAAAAAATAGTCCTATCTCATCTTTGTATACTTGTGGTACTCGCAACTTAGTTAACGCCAACTTAGGGTTTAAGTACAATCCATAATATAATGTATTCTCCCGTGTTCCCGAAAGAAAAATTGCACGTTTTTGAAGACAAAATTCATAAATAGAAGATAGATATAAACAGTAATATCGTACGAAGACGGTGGTATTAAGCAATGTCGTAACGCCTAACTTTTAGCTTAGGTATTCAAAGTTTTTTATATTATAATTTCCAAAAAAGTACTTTAGGCTAGTGCGATATTGCCAGCCAATATTTGACGACTACTTGATAACCATTAAGTATATTTGCAATTAATTTCTTGGAACCTCAATTGCATCTCATATGCTGTAAATATCCACAAAAAAAAATATATCCTAAATAATCTTTACGAATTATTTACCAACAGTTAGGCGGTTAGGTACTTTGCGGAAGTCTATAGTAAAAACGTAATGATAGACTTATTTAGGCATAATTCTAGTTTATAGCAAAATACGTGTGATTTATTTCCTAATTAATATCAATGCTAGCTTAAATGCCTACCATCACGATTAAGTAAAATTCATAATATTATTAATAATGTATTATATTATGTCATTAGTAATATATTACATCATACTATGATTAAGTAATAACATTGGACTTGCAAAGGCGTAATAGTATTGTAATTTCGATTACTTTAGAATTGGTAGTAAGATATTTCGAAAATTATCAATTGTATTATGAAAAAAGTTAGCGATTTGATAATTTTTTTTAAATCAATTTAAAGGGATATAAAAAAATTACGCTGAAGTAGTGAAACAGGTTTTAATTAATTTGTGATTCCTAAACCCTATAATTAGTTATAATATGTGAATTAATAATAATTAATCTGTTAATTTATGATGGATTGTGTCAAGAATGACATGCATATAAAAGGAGTTCGCCAGAATTGACGAATGATAGAGGAGCATGGAAGATAAAGACATACTGTGCCCACTTAGAGTAGGATAAGGATAGTAAAATGGTAACCGTAAATGGAAAACATAGAAGTAACAGTGACTGTGTCGCATAAGGTTAACCACAGCAGTAACCAAAGCTATCACAAGCGCAACCATCATAAGATGAATATGAATGGATATAGGACGAGAGGGAGCTCGATAAAAGGGGGATGAATTGTGTGAAGAATGCGCCAGAATTGACGAATGATAGAGAATGGAAGATGAAGGCATACTGTACTGACTACTTAGAGTAGGATAAGGGTAGTAAAATGATGTGGTTTAATGGTAACCGTAAATGGGACACATCGGAGTTAAAGTAAATGTGTCACATAAGGTTAACCACAACTGTCATAAGTGTAACTACAGTTATCACAAGGGTAACCGCTACCATTATAAGGATTACAACAAATTTGTCATAGTTTAAAGATGAATACGGATGGATATAAGACTAAAGGGAGCTCGAAAAAAGATGGATGAATTGTGTGAATAATATTTATATAAAAGGAGTAGCACCAGAGCCGACGAGTTAACGATAGAAGAGAAGGATAGGGGTAGGAAAATGATGTTCTAATGGAAACCGTAAATGTGACACATAGTGAACGCTGTGAATGTCACATATGGTAAACCATAATTGTCATAAGTGTAACTACAGCTACCAATAACCATAATTATTTAAAGATGATATAGATGGATTGTGTAGAGAATGGTATGTATATAAAGTGTCGCCAGTGTTCAGGGTGGAATGATAGGCGAGAATGGAAGATAGACATGTTGTTCCGACCCCACTTACACTGTAACCGTAAATGTGACATAGACATATGCTAGTAATTGTGTCGCATATGGTTAACCGCAACTGTCTAAGAAGGGTAACCATTTCTGTGTTACATAGGGCAACCACAACTATCACATAAGGATAACCGCAACTGTTTAATATTTGAGTAACCAACAAATCTTTAAAATGTTAAGCTGAATACATAAATAACTTAACTTAATTATTGAGATATTAAATGGCTAAGTTCGGTAAAAAAAAACGATATAGATTTTAAAACTTAAGAATGAAATTACTTAGAAATAAATACTGTATTATTACAGTTGATTTATTAAAGCAACTGTCTAGTACATATGCATTATATTACATCGACATTGCAATAAATAAAATTGCAGTAATTGCAAAAATCACTCAATACATACATGATGATGATATAATTTCAAAACCCAGGAAAACATCGTATTTTTAAACGAGATTCTAGAAGTTATTAATCTGTGCAATCATCTACAGTTAAAACTTACATTATATTTATTTAAACCGAATATAATAGTTTGACTTAAATGTATATTTAATTTTTATAATTACGTATTATTATTGTTTTTAGTAAAAGAAAATAGTAAATAATTTTTACTTCGAATAAATTAATCATAAAAATTTTATTTTACTCTAAACAATCGATTTCATAACATAAACGATATAATTATAGCGTCGTGAGCCGACATTTTGTTTTGCTATAAACTGTCGCAGAGTTAATAAACACTACATAGTCCAGAAAGTTGAGGTTTTAGGTATAACATGTTATAAAATTTTAATTTATAAAAACAAAAGTCCTATCGTTACGTGGCCTACTTTTTTAATAGGAATTTTATTACAATTTCGCATTACCTAATAATCAAATAATAAATAAAAATTAGTTATTTTCTATACATATTAGTAAAAAACGTACTATTAGATAAACTATATTTTAAAAAAATAAATTTGATTTTTATTCACTATTATTATTTTGCTTATGAATATGACGTAGTAATGAGTACTTATGATAGCAAAAAGTAGATATGTACGACAAAAACTATTTAATATAATTAATCAATAAATAGGTGTATTTACCTATACGGAGAAATAACTGATATAAATGTTGTTAAGTTTAAATTGTAGTCTCTATAGGTAGGTAGGGATGTGGCAAAATCCGTTATTAGTATTTATAAAGTCATCTTCATTCTTGTGAACGTATTATAGTGCACGCTTTTTGGGTAAGAAACATACAAATTTATTTAGTCTATTTACAAAGACATATATTAACAAGATATGATTAGCTTTAGGTTATGAAACCATTACGTCCCAAAGTCATGTGCAGATTTTTAAATTATCCTGACCTAACAGGAGCTTAAATTGTCTATTAAATTCGCACAAATTAAATTGTCTTAGGCATTTATTGATTTAATATATGCGCAATTTCAGTTTGATAAATACAGGGAATACAGTTAGAACTAAGAAAAGTTAACATAAAAGGTTACGTAAAATTATAATCCTCTTCATTTTACATTGACAATGATATTTATTTATAATTCTATGTGCTTACTTAGGTACAAGGAATAAAATTTGTCTTGAAATCAAATCCGAAAATTTAAACCAACATATTTTAGCAAGAAAATATCAAACTAATTCTATAATTAATCGTTACAATTGCCATCTGCCACTAGCACTAAATTTTACATTAATTTAAGTAGTTATATATCCTAGAAGGCAGTTTAAGTTGATTGTACTATAACTAACGATAGGTAACATTTAAAATTGATATTGTCTCCACCTACTGATATAGATAATTGTTTAGAGCTCAAAATCTAGTAATGCGTTTTTAACGGTATGAGTTTCAAGTATTTCGGTGAAGTTCTTTAGAACAGTGATATCAGCATTTCAGCACTTATAATAAATTAGTTAATTTCTTATAAGATGCTTTATTTTGCATTCTTTACGGTATAGGTTAACAATATCACACACTATACACAGAACATAATAAGATTTGATCTGGTTAGTGAATTTTTTAGAAATGATTTTTAAATTATACTCTATTAGTTCATACGTTAATAATTCCGTTTCATATTGTATAACTATTATATCTTAAGAAATTTAAGAACATAATTCTTTATATAAATCTATAATTTTGTTAACATTTTACCTACTTATATTTAGGACTATTTAAATTTTATCGTATTTCATAATATTTCACATTTCAGTCAATATTCAGAATAGGTTATTATGAATAGTAAATTAGGGTGGTTCTTCACATAGCTTTAATCCGAACTGCAGGAATTTAAACATATTTCATACCATAATTTTGCTTAAATTAATTGCGTTCGTTAATTCCGTATTTTACGAATACACTATCATATTATTATGAATATATATATTAAGGGGGAATTTTATCATACCTCGTAACATAATGTTTCTTATATAGATAACTTTACTTAATTAAAAATATTGGGAAAACCTATTGGGTACCTAATATTGCAAATAAATTAAACGGTTTATCTAAATAGATCCTAATACTAACTCGAGATTAATTATTCTTATACTGATTAGATAGTTATTCATAATTTTAAGATTAAGGAATTTAATTAGGAATGGACAAGTTATATACGTAATAGCTTTTGAAACTAATTTTTTTAATCATTGGCGTTATTTATATTTACTTTCTGGTACACATGCTTCAGTAACGTTGCCGACTATTTAAACCAGCATATTAAGACTACAGATTAAACTAATTTTATTGCTTACTAAAGTTAACTTTATTTTTTTAGATCTTATCGTAGAAGGCAATTTAAATTAACTGTAGCATAACTTATGGTAGATATAAAAGTGGTATCGTTTCACTCACTTAACGTTATAATTGTTTAGTACTCAAAATTCAGTAATATTTGCTTTTAGCGGTATAAGTTGCGCGTTTTTCTACAGTTCTTCAGAATAGAGTATTAGCAGTAGGTTCTTTACTTTGCTCTTAATCTTAACTGCGGGAATTTCATCATATTTCGTAACATAAATTTTCTTACATTGATTGCGTTCGTTAATTGTTTTGAGAATAAGTAGTTCTATTTTTATGATGAGTTAAATTAAATTTAGGTTTTAAAACTAGTTTTATTCAGAACCTCTGGAATTTTATCTCACCTCGTAACATATTTCTTATATTGATTACATTATTTAATTCATTATGTTAAAAATAATAAAGTAAAATATGAACACATTTTTCAACACTTACTGTTATAATTTCATCATGTTCAATTAAGTTCTTTTGATATTGATTAGGTAACTTATTAATAATTTAAAGAATAATAACTTTTTTAAAGAATATATAAATCAAATAGGTTTAATGATAGTTAAAAAATAATTGACTTAGGTGAATATTTACTTTTCAGTACACTCAGAGGTTCAATAACAGACAATTTAAACCAGCATATTTTAACAAGAAAATATCAAACTAATTCTACAATTAGTCACTCCTCCCCGCCATCTAAACTAAAATTTACTTTATTTTAGGCAGTCATGTAGCGTAGAAGGCAGCTTGAGTTAACTTTAGCATAACTTATGATAGGCAACATTTATAATAGTTATCGTTTTCCTGACTTACTGACAAAATCTAATATGTGGTTGTAACGGTATCGTTTGCAAGTTTTTCGGTGAATATATTCAGACCAGCGGTATCAGCACTTAGGATAATAATTAACAGACAATTTAAACCAAAGTATTCTAACTAGAAATTATCAAAATAATTCTTTAATTAATCGTTCCACTTGCCATCTAAACCAAAATTTACATTATTTGAAGTAGTAATGTATCCTAGAAGGCAGTTCAAGTTACTTGTACTATAACTAACTAATGATAGGTAACATTTAAAATAGGTATTGTCTCTATCTATATATTGTTTAGAACTCAAAATCCAGTAAATATGTGTTTTTGTTGGTATGAGTTGCAAGTTTTTCGGTGAATATCTGCAGACTAGTGGTATCGGCACTTAACACATGTCAAAATAATATATTCTCTTTATAATCCTTTATTTGCATTTTTTACTCTATAGGCTCACAATAACTATATATAACATAACTGAGTTTTATATGGATAATCAATTTTTAAAAGTTAATTTAAAAAATATAATGAATATAAATAAGCTCACAAATTAATAATTCCGTTTCATAATGTACTACTATTTTATCGTAACAAAAATGTCATAATGAATTATGACATTTAAGAATTTTTTCATTTTTGAGGAATATCTGCAATTTATCGTATTTCATAATTCGGTTAATATTTTGAGAATAAGAGGTTAATTTTATTATGAATAGTAAATTAAAATGGATTAAGTAGGCTCTTCACATAGCTCTAATCTGAGCGGCGGGAATTTTATCATATTCCGTAACAAAATTCTTCTTCATACATCGATTGCTACATACTTTGATTGCGTTCGGTATTTTGAAAATAAGAAATAATATATTATTATTAGTTAAAAAACGTATTTTATTTAGCTATATTTAGCAGGCCTGGAATTTCAACATATAACATAATTTTGCATCCATTCATTACGTCCGTAGGTAAAATATGAACATTTTAATCCTTATAGTAACTCTCAGAGCTGTTATAATTCTGATATTGATATAATAACTTGCCTATAGTTAGGTAACTCAAAATCCATTAACGGTATGAATTGCAAGTATTTCAGTGAAGTTCTTCAGAACATTGGTATCAGCACTTGAACACTTATTATCAATTAATATTTTTTTCTTTATGCGCCTCTGTCTGCATTATTTAAGGTATATTTTCCGAATAACACAATAGATATAGCATTGTTGCAATTGCGGTTGTTTCTGCACTTTCCCCAATCTCTCAAACAGTTAAGGCATAAACCGCGTAATAAATTTTAAGATTAGTGTGGCACAAATTTTCTATAAACTAATTAATGCCTGCTATCGGCTTCGGAATCGGTATTTTCCCAAAAATGACAGGTAACAGCGTAATCGCTATACTGATCAAAATATAAACTTACTGTTGTATAGTACAACAGTAAGTTCATCAAATCGTTAATTCACATAATTAATATTTATAACACAATAGGGAAATGTAAGAATTAAGCGTGAGCGAAAGAATATGAACTAGTTAAGTTTTGTAAGACGCTCAAAGTTTCAGAAATCAGTTATGATAATATTACTTCTATACATACTTACATAATTATAGTTATTATTAAGTCTACAGATAATGTTTTGATACTATAATATTTATTAATACAAAAACATTCAATAAACGAAAATCATAGGACAATGTCATATTAACTATATTCTTATTACTAACCCTTTCGTACAGCTTGATGTTGCTGACATCTTTCTCACCATTTACATTATGCCTACAGAAAATTGTGAACAGGGATATGTTAGAAGCTAGAATCTAGGCCAACAATGCAGCCAATAACTGTGGGGTCCATCTATAGTTAGGCCCTCCCGCTGTAAGGATGAGTTTAAAGCTAAACCTATATAAAGTCGATGAATGCGTGATAAGTCCTTTAAACTACAGACACCTCTGTTGTCCCTCTACCGTCAAACTTTTAAAGAGTCAAATAATCGACAGTGACCAACAGAGTTCCGTCAATTCCGTCCTCCCTTCGCCAAGGTTAAGTTAGCTTAAAGTGCGTACAATTGTGGAGATAAATCCTTTGAACAACAATACATAGAGACCTCTATCGTCTCTCTATCGCCAATCTTTAAATCGCTTAAATTTACTATAGCATATCCGAATCTATCAATGTTTCGTGACCAACCATGATGTCCTTCATGAACTCAAAATTTTATAACTATAAAAAGTGCGTATGATTGTTAGGCAAGTCCTTTACTACTACTACATAGATACCTTGGTCTTCCGTCTATCGTCGATATTTTAAAACACTTTCAGAAAATTTTATATAGGTAGGCGTTGCTAAATCCGAAACCATTAATCGGATGGGGTTATGGTCTGGGGTGTGATGTGGTCGTCATTGTCATGTTAAATCAGTAACAAGCCAAAATAAGGTTCGCCCTAGGAGCGTTTTATCTGATTTTTGATAATCACATAATGATTGTCTATGCCAGTACACTATATATAATACAATGCAGTGCAGCGATGAAAGATGTGCGAGCACCCCGCTTCTTAAAGTCGCCTTAAAGGCCTTATACCACGACCATTGCAATACTAAAACACCTGTCTGGAATCCTATTTTTTTTTCTGAACCGTGTACCGCGACTATTGCATTACTAAAATACCCGTGTCTGGAATCCTAATTTTTTTCTGAGCCTTATACTACGACCATTGCAATACTAAAACACGTGTATATGGAAGCCTGATTTTTTTCTCCTCAATCCGATATCCTGTCTTATCTTAGAGAAAAATGCCTATGATGTTGTTTCCCGGGTGTTTCATCGATCGTAAAGCGCTGTTAAAACTATTTGTTCTAACGGCAGCAGACATTTATTAAGGAAAAGGATAACCCCTTAATGGTTAATATAAGTGGATGTCAACACGACCGTCGTTAATATGGTAAGCACAAGTGTTTGGGCTCACATTTGTACGCCCAAGCACCTGGGCGTACCAAATAAATGTACCCAAGTCGAACAAAAATAGCAGAGGGTAAAAAAGGGTGTCGACAAAAGCGTTTGCTAAAGGCTTAATCCTTATAATCAATTATTGTTCTCTACGTCTAGAATGTCGTTTAGCGTCTATGCACATTGTGAAGTTGTCTATGATATGTTAAGGTTAAGTCCACATGTGGGCATAATTGAATGGATGGTATCCACATATAACTAGATGTTGTTTAGTACAACTACGTCTCTAAGTTAACCTAACAAAGAGGCTACGTGTTCGGTGTAAAATGATAATTTAATTGTCTCAAACCTCATAAATAACCATTTTATATCTTAACACCATATCATGATTTAACATAGAACGCTCGCATAAGTTATGCGCAGTGTATCAATACACAAATAAATAAATGGTTTAGAATAAGTTTATGCAAGCTCGACAATGCTTCTGCGCTCGCCTGTCTCGCCCGGTCACGTTACAAAATAATAATTTTGACAAATGGAAACAATCAGATGTTTATCAATAATATTATCTTGTTTTAAAAACAGCAGTTTTACGAGTGTCTGTTAAAAAAATTGATATGTAAAGGTACTAAAAAAAAACGTAATACAAACGAATATTTTATTTACATATAGTCAATCTATGCTATTATCAATACAGTTAAACGAAGGACTGACTAAATTAAAGGATTATCGCTTTTCGTATTGACCTTGCAACGAAATATTTCGATTAATATACAATATAACCGTTCTTTAAATGATACTTATATAGTAGTAGGCAGGAATCAAAATATTAAGACTGCTACATCAATACTATATTAGGGCTATAGTATCACATACGACTACATAAGAAGGTATGATAAACGAAGGTAAAATAATATAATAAACGAAATATTTATTGTACATGTTAAAAGAAAGTTACGTCGTAATATGCAGGAATCGAGAATGATATCAAGCCAAAAAATTTATTACTTAAGCAGGTTAGATAAACTAGTTTTATTTACAGTAATACGTTGTTTCAAGTTTTATAATATTACGTCGGAATAAGGACATTTCAAAATACAAAAATACTTCAGAAAAGAAAATTCAAGCTATAACAAAAGTTACAAATTGAAAATATTAATTGAAACAATTACTGTCAATTGCAATTGTTTAACACAAAATAAAACGAATTAAATAATCAACGGATAAGGATGTTAGTCAAATATATATTAGTAGATTAGTAGACATAAAATAAGCGCAACGGTTAAATTCAATAGAATTGCATTCAATAGAAATTTATCTAAGCAGCTACTATTAGGAAAAAATATATATTTTTCACCAAAATATTACGCAAGAAAAGACTCATCGATGAACTAACTCTTTTTTCCAACATAATTTCTTTAATTCATGCAGTTTATATTAGAAAAGTTAAATTTTTGATATGCCACGAAAGGTTAAAAGGAAAAGACAAGGTTTTAAAATATTTGTGTAGCTATTTTTACCAACGAAATAAGGCATATTATATTTAAATAGAGCGAAAAAATAAAAAACATCATTGCAAGTGAAAAAAATAATGACATTAAGTCAAAATAGATATAACTATTAATGTATTTACATATAATATCAAACAGATTACTTTAACCAACTATATTATTAACAAATATGGCAAAAGATATATCTTTATTACAACAAGAAACCAAACACTAAACGTATAAAATATTGACTCTATAGAGTACATTTACAATTTTAACATATATTAATATTATTTAGAATAAGTCTCATTAAATCCGTCTCAAATTTTTATATTACAGGACTTTTGAATATTATTAATGTTGTTCTACGCTTGTTTTTCTACAGAATCGATTAAAATCTTCGAACATCAGGGCAGGTCGATTTACGCATATAAATAGGCCAGTATATTAACTATCGAAAATATACCCATACGCGCTTCGCGCCAATCCACTAGCTAGAGGATTAGAGCCAATTATGCTAAGGAATATTCCGGTTTTGCTAAGGATTACATCCGCTTTCGCTAGAAGATACACGTGGTCATCCGGTCTACAGTATAGAAATCTCCCCGTTTAGGGATATTTCTTGTAATAATTAAGCAGGTACAGAAAAAAAGTCTTTATTATAATTTAACAACTTAGCTTTAAACTGTGTAGTACTGAAGTGGAACTTGACATTTAACTTTTATTTTTAGGCAGCACTACACTTGATTTTTTCATTAGCAAGTCATACTAAGAATTTAAATGAAATAATTAATGAGCGTGCGTTCTTCTAAGTTTACGTTTTAAATTCGTAAATAAGCACGGTATTACCATAGTCTTTTTAGATTCTACGTAGATTCTAGATGATATATTTAACATTAGTCTGTAAGGCTAGGTGTCAGTAATTCTTCTTGTCGATTAATTTTCAGATAATTAGTGTTGGAGCTACAGGCAGGCTTGATCGTGTTATGTTTCGCGGAATAGCTACGAGCGCTTTAGTATCAGTCTAGATTATTACTATAACGGGATGTATTCAGAAAGCATACTTAGATACCGAGGCAGTTAATTTTTAAAATAATTTAAGTAATGTAAGTTTATATTTTGGATTAAAATCCGAATTTTCGGAGAGATAATATAATATAGTTTATATATTTGATTCATTTAATTTGTATGTACCATATCTTTAAGTTTTAAGAATAGTTTTTTTAATCAGTGAATATTTTTTCGTACATGAATTATTAGATTCGAGTTTAGATAATATGCATAGGTTATATTGATAAGTATAGCAAATAATTTCGCCGGGCGATGACGTAGATCTAATTTAGGTTATTTTTAGGCTTAGCATATATAGAAGAATGTAGGTATATAATCAATCACATTCAGCATTTGACGATATTAATTTAATTTAGTTTTTAGGATTTAGCTCTAGGCCTTTATCATTAGATTATGCTAACAATCTAATAGGATATGTACATATAAGTAGAATTATTCAAGCAAATATTTACGATAGTTATAGAGATAATGTACATATATATTGCAAAAGTTAAAAAGTATTTTATTACAAGAAATATGGATGATAATCAGCATCAGATATATATAGGTAACGGGTAAATAGATTTCGCTTATAAAACAGTGCTGTAGGATCAAAACGAAGTTCCATAAACCAGCTTATATTATTCTATAATCTCTATTTAAGAAGGCATTATAATTTCGAATAGTATCTATCTTAGGGTAACCAGTATATTAGGATTAGATGTTTGCAGTTTATTTTCAGCATTGATAGGTAAATCGATTTGGCATAGTTAATATTTACGAACTATGTCATTGCTCCGGAGTATTGACGACTATAATAAAATCGGAATACATTGAAACTCGTAATCGGTGATTTGTGTACGTATTACATTTATATTAAAAATCCATGAAGTCTGTGTCCAAATAAATTTTCATCTCCTTGCTTTATTCCTAAATTAAAAGAATGTTACGCAATTTTTAAATAAAACAAAAGAAAACGGCATTTTTTTATTTTTATATCAATTAATTTTCTTTTAGCCCTTTTAAAATATTATTTCGTTTGGTGTTCATAATGCAATGAATGAATCGAAAGGATTTAAAAGTAAATTGAAAAAATTAAGTAGAAAAGACGCTAATAGTGATTTACGAAATACTGGACGGTAGAAATATTTTAACTGAAGAAAAAATATGAAAGTAAGGTGCTAGTTTACTGAAAACTAAATATAAGTACATGACCTATTAATTAGCACAAAACTAAGATTTAGTAGACATTTGAAATTAAATAATCTACAGAAAATAAATTTGGTACCAGAGAGCAATAGATGTATTCGAAATCAATCGTTTTCAGAATTCTTATTAAAAATGATGTGGACGCCATTGTGTAAAATTAAGTTCATTGGTACATCCAAAGGTATTGTAGACCACGTATATTTAAAGGTTATAAGATCAGCTAGCGAATAAATGTACATCATCTTGCAGTACAATTGAGTACCTAATCAACTAAGTTGGTAGAGAAATTTCAATTTGCTTAAAAGCAATTAAACATGTTTTAGTCAGAACATTCTTTCTGAAGTAAATATAGCTAAGTCTATAAACGTCCGTTCAGAAATTATGAACACAAACAATAATTTAGATATCGCCAAAGAATCAAAATGTAATGGTAGAAGATATTGATGTGTCCAATAAAGTTCCGAAAGTAGTTGCAATAAGTAAATAGTAGAGCAATTTAGAACATCAGAATAGAACACAGTACGCTTAATACTGGTCATATAGAATTTGTAAACCGGAATCAGTACATAGAAAAGAGAATAGACACTAAATAATAAGATACAAAATGCCTAGGCAAGAGAATGCATAAAATTCCAAAATTTACATTTAACCTATAAAGAGTAGGTTCTGATAAATCCAGCAAGATAAACAATCAGTTAATTGCTACTATTTATCGAAGTCTTGACAAGGTATAAGATGATTGAAGTAATGTTGATAATTGCAACAATTATAATTTAGACAAGATTTAAGATTGCGATACATATACACTGTAATTTGAAGAATATTTATGAACTTGATAGAAAATAATACAGCAAATTAGGGTTTTGTTAAATCCACTGATAAACAAAAATAGATATAAACAATCAAATAATTGCTACTATTTATCGAAGTGTTGACAAGATATAAAAAGATTGCGTCATATACAGAGTGCAAAAAAGAATGCAGAAAATTTAATAGATGATAACACGTATAATATTTATGAATACGAATAGTAGTCGATCAATCCAGTCAGATAAAATGTAGATAATTGCTACAATTAATTACAATTTAGACAAGAGTTAAGATTGTGGTATATATACACTGTAATTTGAAAAGTATTAATGAACTTATAAAATAATACACCAAATCAGAAAATATTCATTTTACAAACAGGTTTTTTAAATCCAGTGATAAACAAAAATAGATAATTTTTACTTTTGTAAAAGTGGAGAAGATCTAAGATTGCTTGATATATGTAGTAAGGAGATTGAAGAAAACGTTAGCACACATTATAATTACAAAATACAAAATATTCGTTTTATATACGAAGACGACCAATTCGACCAATCTAGTAACATATAGTCGATAACGATGTTACTTCAATAGCGGAGACGAGATTGTAGATGTACAAATTGTGTCACCATATTACATAGATAGCAAGATATAGATCGCAGAAAAATTAAAAATTTACCAAAAGAGAATTCACAAAATTACTAAATAATAGTTTGAGTATGTTTTAATGAATCCAATAAGATATAAGTAGGTACGACATTTTAAGATGTTTCCTTAAGGTTTTATTCAAGAAGATTTAGGTAGGCTCATTTTGTATATAATTTTTTTTTGTTTTCCTTGTTTTTGTTATTTTTTTAATTTACAGATGAAAGCGAAGATTTGGCAAGTTCATACACAACACAAACGAATTCTATTATATTTACACTTTACCAATCAATTATTTATCATTTATGTAATATAACATATTTGTTATGTTCCAACTACCTTTTAGCACAATATGTTTCTTCATCTTTTTCTCGATAAGTTTAATGTTTAGATACTAGGAAAGTGGAGCATGGATTTTAGATTTTTTTTGAACCTAAAGGAATAGCTGTCAATCTGCAATTTATTGCACTGTTTCGCACTTGGATGCCTAGTGGTTATTTGATAAGGTTTGTTGCCTTGTGCTTGTAAATATTTTTTGAGGAATATTCCTTACAGCTTTTCTTCGTTTTCCCCAGTGGACGTACATAATTGAAATATCCTGACATTGCGCTTATTCGCATTTCATTTTTATTAATCAAAAATTTCAGTTACTAAAATTAAATGATTATAGGAAATTTAATGGAAATTTGGCAGTGGCTAACAAATTATGGATTGTCTATACGAGCATGAGGCTAGAAAGGGTTGGTTTTTAGATCGCGGAGTTGTTAATAAAATGTTGCTAAATATTCTCGAAACTGCTTTAACAAGTCTAGATGCATCATCAGCAAATAGTTCAATAATGCAAAATGCTTTACGCCATTGAAAGTTGATACCATGAATCAATCATCGATATTTATTTATACATGGGTACGTAATATTTAATCGCAATATTTAACTACTTTTAGTAACAGTTAGTTGTCAGTTGTGCAGGTACGTGGTTAGTGTATTTAAAATAACTCTTTTAACGGATATTTGTAACTAATTTTTAATTTATTGGGTAATTTGCTCTTAAAAAGCAACCATATTTTGGAGAAAGTAAGGGTTTCTTTGGATTTCATCACTTTGTGTTGTAATTTACTTTAAGACTATGCATGCGCCCGTCAATGAGTATTTTGATTTCCAGCTCAGCTCGCTTAAAAAGGAATATGAGAGAATTAACTGATTGACACAACTAGATGCACATGAACTAGATTAATCGTAATTGATTGTGTTCATCGAGTTAGCAGTTCCGCACCATTTTCGCTTGTTGATAATTTCACATAATGCCAGCTCTTTTTACCAGGTTATTTCGTTAGTAAGCTTAACCGACTTCCACTAAACCTCTGTCGGGAACAGAGTGTATTTGTCTTTCTTGGTTCGTCGATTTGATATGGTACACAACACGCTGATTTCATGTCTCAACTGATACAAGTTACGGTTTGCTGCTTAAGTGTGTTTGCATTGTTGAAGTCCTTCTTATTATATAGATATATTTTTGTTTGCAATTTAATCATCATTATTATATACTTAGTATACACGGTTTATTATTAAAAAGATATTCTGTGACGTTTGGTAAATTGCACCAACATTTGTTGTGGCTAACTTCAAATAATCAGGAATGAGCATGAAGCTAGATGGATTTGGTCTTATGAATATTTCATGCAGGTTAACGTGGTGTTGTGAGTAGGTATTTTTTCGTCACTTTAATATAATTAATAGCACAATTTGAAATCGGTTTTAGAGGCAAATGTCACCTTCATAAGTATTTGCAGCCATATGTGCTTACATTTTTTTGTAAATCCTAAATCGCTATTCACCGGGTATATAACATCTTTGAATATGATGCTTTTTATTTTAATAGAGCTTCATGATATTTGGAATGACACTGGCAAAATGTTTATTGCTGTGGCTAATTCTGCGTTCTAGTTAACGTATTCGTTAAGTGTTTTTTGTTTGAATTACACATTTCACCGTGACATGTTGTATATTGTATCGTTACTCAAATAATATTGCGTGCAAAGTAGCACAGACTTTTTCCTTTAAAATGAGCATCTAGTATAATAATAAAAAAACGCGTAAATAACATGCTATTATGTACAGTTTGAAACAAAAGTCATCAGCTTTAATCAAATGCTTGGGTACAAAATGAAACATTATAAAGGATAAAAGTTAATATTTTGAAAAATATCGCTAAACTTAAGCTTATCATTTACATAATATAGTGTGGTGATGAATAGTGTTTGGTTAATTCAGTAGTCGTTTGTTAGTTTGTCGTTTTGTGCTTAGTGAATAAATTTACAATTTTAATCTTAAATTTAATGGAATTAAGCGAATAATGTGAAATAATTGCTTTGAGTATAGGAAAAACAATATAGATTTTAAAATCTAAAACCTAAAAGCCTATGTATGAGTTATTGAGTGGCAAGTGGTGTGTAGTTTCAACAATTTTTAAATTATTTTTGTAAAAAATATATAATAAAATCGTTAAGATCATGGTGCCAGTGTTATAATTTATTTTTAACTAATTTCCATAATGAAATGTTTTAGGTGTTAATTAGTAGGGAAGAAATATTGTGAATGTGTGGAATATGTTATATATTTATTGAGAAGGGTGTTACTTTATAAAATTGCTCTGTAAGAAATAAAATATTTATACAAAATTATAATCGGTATTATTTACAGGAACAGTAAATTTTGGGTTAGTTTTTTTTTCCAGTGTAACAGTTTGATATTTAAACACGGACAGAAAATTAAATGGAAAAAATGGCTACCGTAAATTATTACTAAAATGGTGACAAAGGTTGTAAGGTGCACTTTGGAATATTATTTAGTAAATTTTCAGGTCTCACTTAACATTATATTTTTCTCTTTAACTCTATTTACAGCTTAAAAATCATCAAAGTTAGTTAAAACATTTGTCTTATAAGATGAGCTTAAAAATAAACAGTAATCTAAACGAAACCATATATTGACCACGACAAGAAGGAATATGATCGCAAACAAACTTCGAACATTTCAATAATCGGAACCATTAAACGTTAACAGGAATACATAGTTAATTTTTTAACTCCATTATTATACAGCGTAAGGTCTTTATCTGAATATTCTTATAAATATTTGTACATATATTGTAAAAAATTGAAATACTTGCTAATTGCTGAGATCTTAAAAAGCTAACGGGAGCTAATCAATTTGTTAATTTATTTATTAATCACGTAGCTCGCATAAATAATTTTGCTTTTTCCGTCTCGTTATATGATTTCTTACAGTTTTCAAATAGTAACGCGTCTAAAGGAATCTACTAAAAGCTCAAAAAGCCGGTTAAAAACAGGCGTCAGTTGCTTAGTATCTAATTAGAGACATTCGGAAACGGAACATCTACTGGATCTAAATATTTATTATGGATATTGCGTATATCAGTCACGTCGCACGTCTCACGTCGTAAGACCTGTTTCTTTATTTATATTAACTTAATTATATTTGTTGTAAATGTTTAACTTTTAATATTGCACAGCGGTGCCTCTTTAAATTAACTTCTTTGCGTGTTTGTTGTTTTTATTTTTCCACAGTTGATCGTATGTGCGGGTCCAATCAGAGTTTCGCGATAGACTTACTCCTACTTTCGGCGGTTTGTGGGAAACGTATCATCTTAAAAGGTATCATTATAATAGAGTTAACCAATGATATTCCAGATCTAAGAATTCGTACTTTTTACAGCATGAAATTTTTGCTATTCTTTGTATGTATTCTTTAGTATCGAGGTTATGTTTGTTGTATGTTAACATTTGTCTTTCTTTTCTGCGTGTCCTTTTTATCTTTTGTTACAGTCAGTTTCTTCAGCTCACCAATCATTATGAATTCCGGCGAGAACCAACTACTTGCCATATTGCCCGTCGGTAATAATAATCGTTCAATATAATGACCAATACCTTGTTTGGGGAAATCTACTTGCCTAAAGAATTACGATTTTATGAAAAATAATGAAAATAAAACTGAAGTACTTAATACGTTTAATCAATCGAAATAAATATATTTTTTAATTTTAATTTATCAATCATTTTTGCCCCGTAACGTTTTTTGCGTGTTTTTCGGTTATATTTGCAGTTACCCGATTCTACGATTTGGTCCGGCTACCTACGTATTTGCGTTAAACCTGGAAAGCTTACTACAATCAGAACTTACGAGTTGGGAGGTACAACATCTATGCATCGTTTTTATTATAAATATTAATATAATTTTGTCCCCGTAACATTTCTTTCTTTGCGTGTTTTACGGTTATTTTTACAGTTACCCGTGTTCTTCGAATCATCCAGCTCTTCGTATTTAAGTTAGTTGTGCGAGCTTCACAGCAACGATAATAAACGAACGCGAAAGGTGCTATATTTTTGATAAATTTATAGCTTAACTTAAAATAATTTAACATTAGCCTACTTCATCTTACAAGTGCCAGTAATTTTAACTTTCAGGTAGTTTAATTAAACTTTTTTTCTTCGTATGGTTTTGTCTACTTCACAGTTAGTTCTCTGCAAATTCTCCAGCCAGGTTCCCGCGCTAAAGCCCGATGGGACTCTTCCCGTAATTGGTATGAGCAATATGCAGTAGACATAAACTTAATGAACGTGTCTTTCGTAGCAAATATATTTGCAGTTGAGCAGACGGTCTTCGATTACCCGCGTAACTGTATTCCCGTATTCCCGTCATCCTCTTAAACATCGGCGGTATTTTCTTACATCGAATATGTAAGTGATAGCATTGTAATTGAAAAGGGTATTAAAAAATAAATGGAGTTGCCAATTTCTTTGAATTTACTACAATATTGCCAAATATCTTAATGAGAGATTCGTATTTGGCTTTTTTGCGTGTCTTTTGTGTTCACAGTTACACTATATTACTCGTGACATGTCCCGTAAGTCCAGCATCTTCCAGCTATCTACTTATACAACTAGCGACGTAGTTAACAAGGTACCGTTTAATATGACGACTTACAGATTACTGCAACAATAGGCTATAGACATAAAAAATGGCGTTTGGGTATGATTATAACAAACTATCAATATATAGAGTTAATTCAACTTTATTTCATTAGAAATTTAAGCGTTTTATTCTTATTTGATCGTTTATTTTTGAAATAATATCGATTTCAGAAGAATTATCATTGAAAATTGAATTATAAACATTGTTTTATACTGTTTCATGATATATTGACATTAAAGACACTGGATCAAAAAATTTGTCGATCGGTTAATCCCGATCGATCATTTTATGAAAAATTGTTTCTTATTCTATTCTTTCAGTCATAAGGCACAATATAGATTTGGAAAATTTCGTTGAAGGGGTGACTCGAAAAGCAACCACTAAAATGTAGCTCGTAATGCCGGATACTATGGCTTGTAAGGATTCTTCGTATTAACATTGCAGATTTCATGTGAAAACTTTTATACATTTATCTGAGCTGAGGTCTTAGCCCGATGAAACGTCGCTGGTTCTTACGTATTATCCTCGGAGGTTTATGGAAATCCGATAAGTAAGCGATTGAGAATTGAACGCGTTGCCTCAATCATCGTATGTTCCTTAAATGATGTTCAAAAAACGACCTACATTAAAGCAGGGCAAATCTTGGCCATAACATGGTACGTGAAATTTATTTGACCGTCGGCGGTGTCTCGATGTTATACAAGGTAAAAGCTAATCATTCGTGACCTTATATATATTTGAAATAGAATTTGGAAACATCCAGATCGGTTGCGGTAGTGGATTGGTCATCAATAGACTTAACAAGGTACAAAAGATTCGAATCGTTATTCTGCTCTTTCTACTTGCACTACTTCACAATCGTCGGTATGATCTCTGATATGAACGCGTGGATCCTGCACGAAAAGGATATCCAATATTCCTATTACTAAATTACCTTGACAGATTCAGGCGGAAGTCGACGGCGGTTTGCAGTAATATCATAAAATCCTATCGTATTTGCTGTAAGTAAAGATTGGAAATATGATGTATGTCTCACAGATATTTTATCCGTTAAAGTGCAACCGCGATTTTAAAATGACCAGCTATAACTTGACTGTAATCCAAAGTAACAGGAAAATAAAAAGGACGAGATTGAACAAACTCAACGGTTCAGATTTGAAAGGGTTAAAAACGACACATTACGATTTCAGTGAATCAAAGTTTTATAACATGCGCCGCTGAAAAATGTAGATGATTGATTAGTCATCCTTGACTTTGCCACTCTGGTAACTTTATTTTCCAATACTACCCAATAATAGTTTATCAAAAACGTTTCTTCCTTCCGACGCCTAAAAACATTAACCCCATAGAATTCACATTACATTTAAATTACAAGGGAGATGAGATGCTTGATACATTTGCTGCATTATTTCTATTGCAACCTTAAATCTATTATGTATTGCTACAAAAGGTTCATTATTTATACAAATATTAATATTATGATGCTTTGAGATGTCCAGCTAGCAAGTTACTCTTTACATATGCTGATTGTTTGGATGATGCTGCCTCATAATGACAATTGTTAAATCTTATTTGAAAAGTAGCGGTGAAAATAATTTTAGCATGATTTCGTGAAATAACACATTTCAGAGACGTGTCTAGATTTTCAGCTCCTCGCACTTAACTGACTGTAATGAGTTTAACAGAAAGAGTTTTATACATGATAATGCTGCGATATTTACTAATTTAAGAATATCTATATTAACTAGTATAAATTATAAGAAGAATATGTTAAAAGCAATAGGTTTACTCTAAAACAACCCCTCTACAATATAGAAGAAACAAGAAATCAAGTAATGCACCACTGGAAGTAATTGAAAGTGATGGTTCGTTCCTTTTATACATACTGCCTTATTTTAAGTATTTTGTTAACATTGATCAATGCCAATAAGAAGTACGGAGGTGATGTTAGTTTATACGTTATAGAAAATGTAAATTAACTTCCGAGCATGTTTTGATTGATTGATTTGACAGATCAACTTCAGTTGTAGATAATTTTGTCTTGTGAAGTGTTCTTATAGTCCTAGTTGTCGAAACATTTCAGCGTTTAAAATAGGTGGGTTCTTATAATACTTGGTTATATCTGTATAATGATTAACTTATGTTAGAAACCGACCTATTTCGGAAACATGCGTTGGCTTAGTAACTTCTATGTACTGCATACTCTTATTCTATCGGTAGTGGTTTGTTGGCTTATGCCTGGTTGTTTTCTGTCAACATGCGAATCGTCCCTTTTGCTTTTCTCCTAAACTTAAAATGTTTGAAAAAAGCAATGTTGCCCTAAAAAAAGGGAATGGATGTTTATTGTTATGTATGATTAAGGTATTAAAGAAATTGAAATGTCTACTTAGATATAAATGTACGCGCAAAGCTGCCATCTAGTAATAATTTAAGCTTGTTTCAAGCGTAGCATCGAGCATAATGTGATCACTATTGACGCTTAAGTATGAGTATTTAAATTTTTTACTAAATGTGGGCTACATGTTTGTCATATTTCTTTTTTTTTAATTTTGTGTATTTTGTTTTTTATATTACACTATACATTACAGGCACTTACATGAAATATTTATGTAAATATACATGCCATAAAATATAGGTAGTCGCGTTATAAAGTTATTCTACATAGAAAGGCCTTAAAGGCTCTTAGGTTGCGGATGTAAGTAAAAGTTATTTTAGAGCTATAACTTAAAAGCTTCGCTACACATATTTTTTATAAAATGTAGGGTCCCGTATATATGTTGTAGGATATGATAAGGTTTTTTTCAGATTTTTTAGGATTTAGAACATATGATGAAAAATATTCTGCTAACAATATGAAAATATACATTTAGAACTTGCCACAACAGGAAAATTAAGTTGCAAAAAGGTTTATCGCATAAGAAATATCAACAGCGTTCGTTAAAAATTCATTAGACCGTGAAAACCGGGCGATGACATAGGTAGAGTAATATATAAGTAGGCAGGGTAAGAAAAATTCAAATTAAAAATAATTTTGTCAAAATATACTATTGGCTTTAAATTCTCACAAAAAAGGTGATGCCTGTGGAGTTTCTTGCGCCGCTTCTTCTCCACAGAAGAACACCTTCCGAAGCGGTGGTAGATTTTTTCCAAATTAAAAAACAAATGTAAAATAAAGTAATTGCAAATGACGCACAAATAAAGAAATAATTTAAATCTATTCCGTGGTTTTATTCACTATCCTGATAATTAAATAATTATATACTTTTAAAAGATTACCCTTGTTTTATTTCTCCTATCCTAATTGCTACTACTACTAGTTAGTTTTAAGTGTTGTTGAGTGTTAGTTTAGATAACTTTAAACATCGTAAGTCTGGAGATCTAAGATGTACTAAAAGTTAGTAGAATAAAATACGTAAAGTACACGCTTACTACACTTATATCCATTCTTATATAAATATCATTTATATGCCTTCTGCAATATTGATTCAAAATCAGAATAGAACTAACAGTTTTAATCATGACTAAACACTTAAATAATGAATGTTATTTTTCTTTAAGTACTTCAAAAAAAATAAAGATCAATAAATACCCGCCTACATCTTTAAATTGGCGTGGTCAATACAGTAGTTTACCTACATATAAATAAGTCTACAAGCTGTTGAGTTATTGTGAGTACAACCATAGAGCTACCTGTTATACTTAAGAGTAGAAAAGCCTGCTTAAAAACAAGTGGATCTGCCTCCTTGTGTGATTAAACAAAGATAGTATACGAGTCATTTTCCTTTCCCATTATTTACTATCCTTGTCACTTAGAGTAGGCATGCCATAGATCTATAACTATAATTAAATGTACAACGCTAAAAAGTAGGTACTACCTGTGCGATAAAATGCCAGCAGCTGAGATAAAATAAAGAATTTGTACTCATCTATCTACATATACAAGAAAGAACAGTATTATTTTATGCAAACCACAACTCTCCTTTTAACCAGTCTTATTCAATCCCGCCGAGTTTTTGATCTTTGATTACGAGCAAATAAATAGCAGCCATACTATCCTCATTCTATTAGCAAACTGAACATGTTATTCATAATTTATATTTCTGTGGCGTTGAGATGAATGATGATAAGTTAATTTAACTACTCTGTAAGAAAGGCGTCGTCAGAAAGTTATTAATACTTCAGTAGGAGAATCGTAGGATGCCTGTAAATGATAGGGACACAATAATATGCTTCATCTTTGTCTAATCGTATATTTGTATAATCTAATGTAATATGGCACATTTTAGGCTGGCTTCCCTACTCTATAAAGTATATTAACTCTATAGTTGTACTCAAGTAGTCTACTAGCTACTCTAGTATAATAATTAATAACTCATCGGCACGGCATCGTACCGTGCGCGGTCTTTACCATAAGTGATATTATCATAGAGTTATACATAGAGGAGGGGAGCCATAGGTAAGTATGTAACGTAACAGCCCGTTATTATGCCCACAGCTGGGCTAAGGCCTCCTCTCTCCGTTTTTGGAGAGAAGGATTGGAGCTAAGACCTACCACGCTGCTCCAATGCGGATTGGTAGGTTACACATATCCCTAGAATTCTCTAGAGATATGCAGGTTTCCTCACGATGTTTTCCTTCACCGAAAAGCGTGTGATAAATTGCAATTATCAATTAGACACATGATTTGTGTGCAATGTGCAAGTTGAGTACAAGTGCAATCAGTAAGCGATAATAAGAAAGGGAAAAATAGAAACCCATATAAGTATTGTCTAATTACACTTTAAAAGACAGGTATCCTCATTTGCTTTTTTTTAATGGACACATTTTAGGCTTACTTCTCTACTCTGATATAGTAGTCTAGTAACTCTGAGGAAGTTATACTGCCAGCGAATAGGAATATATTATGAGAATCGGTAGACAAAGCAACGAATTATACTGTATAATCGTCTCGTCGATATTGACCGATGATATTATAGCGAAAACGTTGGAACACTAGCTCGTGAAGGCAATGTCTTGGGATAGATAGGTAGGTAGTGGTAAATAAAGAAAATCTTAAACCAGATGCACGAGGAATGCACTATTCTTTCTTGAAAGATTAGATGCTTTGAATTTGAGGATTTTACGACTGCTGCTATACAGCAAATTTGAAAATGAAGCTTATGGTTTAAGATAAAAATGAAAATTGAGCAGATGTGAAGAGATGGCAATAAACGGACATTATATTGTAAAAAAATGTTACCGTCTGCCGTGATAGTAATATAATACATATTATATGCCTAAAGAAAACAAAGTTAAATAGGACTGATATGCTTTTCTATTGAATGTGTCACTCTAGAGATCTGAAATGTGAATGCATTTCATCACTGGGACATTGCTCATTGAAATTGTCAGGAGTTCTAACAGTATTTAGTACCTATTTATACCTATTAAAAAACAAAATCCTCAAAAGCTATCTGTCCGTATGATATTGATGTTCTCAAAATTTACCGAATGGGTTTTGTACGGTTTTTACTAAAAGGTAGTGCAATTTTTCCGGAAGTTTTAGTTTAATAGTTTTAGTTTTAGTTTAATCGAACAGAGATGAAGTAATGTATTAGATAATTTTTAATCTACAAAAAAAAATGTCTGGGACAGCATGTCTATTTCCTATGGTTAAGTTACAATAACTAGGTACTTTTAAGTTCAAATTTTAACCAATAAATATTACGTTATTCACGCAGGAAAACTTTATGACACCGATTTCCACGTATAGATAAAATACTTAATTTTAATTAAAAAAATCTGCAAATAAAAATCCAGATTCAGTCGTAAAATGTGAGCATTACTTAGAAATCCTTACCATGCAAATGTGATAAAAGTAAATACCTTAGCCCTTGAATGAATATAGTAAAAAAGTAAACGACCTCTTTCTCTTCCACTGTTGAGCATAGTTGTCGTCACTGTTTTTGGGGAAAAGGATTGGTGCTAATTCAAATTCAAATTCAAATTCAAAATATTATTTATTCAAGTAAACTTGTAAACAAGTGCTTTTGAATCGTCAACTTTACTGCTGGTTCGGAAAGCTGTTCCTACCGAGAAGAACCAGCAAGAAACTCGGTGGAGCTCTTTTAAAAAAGAAGATTCTTAATACTAATTACATTTTGTCATAGCTATCCTGCACAAGGTCAAAGAGCAGCTATATCCACGCATTCTTATCATCAATGTAAGCCTCCACGGTATAATAAGCTTTCTGTATCAGCCTCTTTTTAACAGTATTTTTAAATTGCTGTAATGGCAAAGTTAAAATTGATTGTGGAATTTTGTTATAGAATCTTATACCCGAACCCACAAACGACTTACGTACTCTTACAAGGCGCAAAGCAGGAGCCGCAAGCTTATGTCGGTTCCTACTTTGTCTATTATATACATCGCCAATCTTTTTATAATTATGTATATTTTTATGCACAAAAATCAAATTGCTAAAAATATACTGTGAAGCTAACGTGAGAATACCTGTTTCCTTAAACTTCTCTCGCAGGGACTCACGCGAATTCAAATTATAAATGCCACGTATGGCTCTTTTTTGCAATACAAAAATTTTCTCAATATCAGCGCATTTACCCCATAACATTATTCCATAAGACATAATGCTATGGAAGTAAGCAAAATAAACTAGTTTTGCTGTTTCGACGTCTGTAAACTGTCTTATCTTTCGAATAGCATAGGCTGCTGAACTGAGTTTCCCTGCGAGAGCTGTTATGTGTGTGCTCCATTGGAGTTTGGTATCCAACGTCATTCCCAAAAATACAGTTGTATTTTAAGACCTAACAAGCTACTCCAATGGGGATTGGTAGATTGTACATATCCCCAGAATTCTCTAGAGGATCAGAATTCTACACTGAAACGCGTGTAGTTAATTGTAATTATCAATTAAACATAAGTTAAACAAAATCAAATCAAAATAATCTTTATTCAAATACCCTCTTTCAAGGACTTTTGAATCAAGGATCAATATGATTAATGAAGCTACAACTGATTCGGAAAGTTGCTCTAAACTCGGCGGTCAATCTTTTAAACATTTTCAATTTTATATTATTAACCCGCTGTCTTGTATGAAACTGAAAGGATTTTCAAATGCAGGCATTTTTATCTTCCAAATAATCTTCAATTGTGTAATATGCTTTACGCATAAGTAAATTTCGTAGACTTAACTTAAAACTTTCTGTAGACCAGAGTGTAGTATGGATTCTGGAACAGAAAAACTCAATGGGGCCTGCTGGGACCTGTACAAGTGACCACTTACCGTAAGATTCACTCGGTACACTGAAGGTAAATAAAAACAAAAAAATAAATGTGTAAAATTATTTTATATTGCAATATAGTCATAAAATGTCACAACAAAGAATTGTCGCACTACGTTACACAATAATACCACTTACGAAATAATTAAACTACGTACTAGAATCTACTTAACGTTACATCACATGTAAAATGAGATATCTTTCTATAATAAAGAGATATTTGTAGCAGCGTGTGACCGACAGAGGCAAGACTGTTTGGTAACTGGCCCGTTAGTACAGGCGGCAGCATACTCTCCCTCTACCCAAGGGTTCGATTCCCACCGAGGGTAAAAATTATGTAAGGATTTGTTGGTTTTTCCAATTTGAGTGTATTTAAATACTCATTTAATGTACAGTCAACCCTCCTATAACGCGGTGAGTGCGTACCGCGTCGTATGGAAACCGCGCTATAAGAAACCAGGATTTGCCCGACAAACGTTTGGGAGTACTGCGTTGTAGGAGGGCATCGCAATTTTAGGTCCGCGTTCTATGGAAACCGCGTTCTGAGAGTACCGCGTTATAGGAGAGTTGACGGTATATATATCAGTTGTCTCTCCATAACAAAAGTATTAAGTTAGTTACTTTGACGACAGACGACCGTGTTGTGTAAACATAAATATTTATTCATTTTTACAATAAAATAAAAATTACTCAAGCTCTCAATATTAGTACCTTTTAGTGCTCATTTTGAATCTTTAGTTTCATAGATAAAATAATTAGACAGTTCAAAAAATGGTGAAAACACGTCTTAGTTACTTGTCAAATTCAGAAGATCAGTACTACTTAAAAAAAAGCGTGATTTGAATATCAAATGTTTAAAATGTTTAGTTTTCTTAATTTAAGTTACAATATTAGTAATGACGTAAAATTTTCCAATTATTTTTTCAAAGTTATATATATTACGATAAACATTTAGATTTAAATTACAACGATTACAACTTTAAATCAGAACGACTCAACTATTTGTTTAATAGTTACGTAACAACACTGATCAACCATGACCCATTTGATGTTATAATTAACAAGTGATAATTTGCATATTTAGTATCTATCATTAGAAAACAAAATATTTAAGGGTACCGGACCGTTTAAGTTGACACGATATATCTTGTTGATATATTTCGTATTTCAATATAAAGTTCATTTTGCCATTTCCACTTTCATGACATCGTTTCTTTTTTAAAAACTTTTATTTAACTTGTATTGTATGAATCTGAAGGTGGAATCTTGCAAGTTAAGTTCGACACACTTTCCGGTGTCCGATTGAGCTAAAATTTACTTTGAATAGTGGTCCAGTATAAGCTGGTATGGTAAGCTGTGATAGCCCAGCGGTAAGACCGTGCGACTCTTTCGAGGGGTACACGAGTTCAAACCCGGGCAGGCACCAATGAGTTTTTCTATTAAAACTCATGTGGCTAATTGATAATTGCAATTTATCACACGCTTTTCAGTGAAGGAAAACATCGTGAGGTAACCTGCATATCTCTAGAGAATTCTGGAGATATGTGTAACCTACCAATCCGCATTGGAGCAGCGTGGTAGGTCTTAGCTCCAACCCTTCTCTCCAGAAACGGGGAGAGGAGCCCTATTCCCAGCTGTGGGATTGTAACAGGCCGCTACTTTACTTTTTTTTTACTGGTCCAGTCGCGATGACAATGCATGTTTATGATAAGCATGACCTGATGCTGCTGCCAGGATTGACACTAGTCGATTCCTTAACGGTTAATAGTAGGGATATGAAATTTTGTTAAAAACTTTTTAACTTGACGTGTATCTGATAGATATATGTTTATCCATTTTGGATTAGTCTATCGAAATAAATGAAGTCATTTATTTCGATACCGCTGGGCTATATAAATGACTTCATTTATTTCTTTGCTTTCATTTGCTGAGATCGACATAACAAAATACAAGTAATAGCAAGCAGTCTCGTCGCTCTGTCGGTCTCACATCGAAAATGCTATCTGAAGTCTAGACGGTTGTAACCGAATGAATTAACAACTGATTCCACTTACGACCTACTTGTATACGCAAAGAAACCTGTTGTGAATTTTTTGCATGTATATGTAGTAGTAGTACGAATTTGTATATGCCATTTAAGCATAAAGTCTAATTTCTGTAATAAGCAATTAATTAAAAGGTAGCCTACCTTTTAATTAATTTAAATTAAAATAGTAACGGAACAGGATCGATTTTCTTATACAATGAAAGTTGGGTAACGTTACAAAGTATATACTCTCTTTCTATTAGTATCTGTTTTTCCAGCGATAAATATAGAGATCCTAATAAAACATACTTTAATTTATAAACGACACACAAGTGTTTACGAACTTCGCCATTGTTGGAGCTGATTTATTCTAAATAGGGCATTATTTTTCAATAGTCATGTACAGAAAGGTCTTCCTGAGTTTTAGCCGTAAATCTTGCACAGAATAGTCTAGTGTTAATATTGTTGTCTATGAAACACAATAATTCCGTACTTTACAATTATTAATAATAATTACTTTTAAATTCCGCAGTAAGAGTACGATATTTTATTGTAATAGCGTGACAAGTATGAAATTTAGTTATCTTAAATTTTTTAAACTGGCTGATGATAGAATCGTATATGTGCGTTTGTTTTAATAGTAATGGCCGATGATGTCCGAACATATTCCGTCAACCCGGGAAAATTTGAAGAAACTTATTTTAATTTATAATATAAGCGCCTTACCAGTAGTATTATGCATATGAATTAACTAGATATTTTTAATTAGACATAAATAGGTAAAGCAAGTGTAGACAGACATTATTTCCTATAGCAGCCATAGATGTAGATTATATAAAAAAATGTTACAGCAGTGATGCTTAAATTTATTCCAAAAGACTTCACTACGTAGGTAGTTGAAGTATTATATATGTAAAAGACAGTCTTTGAATATTTCTTTTGAGGTACATACATATGTTCTTAAGCAAAGATAAATAAATAGCATAACTAGCAAAAGAATGTTCTATGTACAACATTTCATACGTGTGAGTTTTATATTTAAAAGTTACTCATGTTTTGATTATGTAAAGTTTTGCTCACTAGCAACATTTAATGAAAAATAATGTATATTAATATTGCGATTATTGCAAAATTATGCAATAATACAACGCAACATAACTTACAACATTTAAACTTGGATGCGAAATAATGAGATTTGTTTCACAATCCAATTATTATATACCTATGTCTACATATGCATGTCACATTCTTGAATCAATTATAAACACGTACATATTAAAAATATTTCATGTATGAAAAAATGTATTTAGTTATTTTTTTATTTCAACAGCTTGGAATCGAGTCCTTAAATTCCTTTTATACGTGCATTTAGTTATCACCATAATTACTCGTACCTTTGACAAATGGCAAACATAATAAATTTAAAAAATATAATAGTTCAGCCTTATGGCCTTTGTGTACATTATTGTTACAGTATATAGCTATTTTGTGAAAAAGCAAGAAGTAAAAAATATATAATATGATTATATCAGTGGCTATGGTATCGAACTTAAACATCATTTCATTTTCCGAAATAAAAATCGTTCTCTTCCATAATCAGAATTAAAATTACACTTATTAGAACATAAACGAAAGCCACTGGTATATGCGGTTTCAAATTTTTTTTTTCAAGTTTAAGTTTACTGCATCTAAAAAATTAATACCTGTTTTATTTTTACAGAATAATTTTTTTTTTTTAATACGGCTCTATTGGAAACCTTAATCGGTTAAGACTATCTCTTCTACAGAAAAAAATGGTTATAAAGGAGGATAAAGTTATATACTCAACTGTTTTAAATTAGTTCATGACTTATTAATGTTAACAACTTATTATTTAACATTTTAAGTATTTCGGAAAATTAATTTATTTGTTATAGTTAAGTACTTCACATAACTTTGAGCGTGTTCAAGTAATTTAATTTACATAATCGTTAACTGCACTATTATACATAATTTTTTTACGTCTTTAGAAATTGATCAATGACCTTCATATTTTTCAAAAGTCAAAACTGACGTATTGTTCCCTTTGTTTAAAGTAATTAATTATAATGATATATCGTATTCTCTAAACGTGCGACATTTTGAATGATGAATTATTATACTAGGGTAGGAAAGTCAGCCTAAAATGTGTCATATTACAATAAAGATAATACAAATAAGATTGTATCTGTCTGTCTCTCTTTTTTATGTGCGATTAGACAAAGATGAAATATACAAGTTTCATCTTCTCTCTCATTATTTATTGTGTTACTATCATTTACAGGCCTGCCATACTGCTACTCTAGTATTAATAACTCTATGTGAATTATACATTTATTACATAATATGTAATATTCATATAACGAAAGTACAATCAACCATCTATGAAAATAAATACTAAATTAAATTATTATAGTTAAGTTTATAAAATTCAAAAAAAGATTGAATAGGCACTTTAGTGGCAAGCTTAATCCACCTTAGGCTACATTCAGCTGAGATCGTAGCCAGAACCTTTGATTATAATAAAAAAAAAAAAAATTGTTTTGAAAAATACGATATATCAAATCAAAACAACACTTTGTCGAGAATGAATCGAACCTTTTAAATTTAAAATGAATATGTTTCTATATACGAGTAGATATTATTTATTCTTTCGAGTTTTGATATTTAATGTCGTTTATTATCTGTGACAGATGTATAACAAAAATAAAATTGGAAATATGGAGCTAAGAAGGCGCGATAGTTTACCAAAAATAATGAATTATTTAAGCAGATAAAAAAAGCTTCGACATGTTTTAAAAATAAGCAGATTAACTAAAAACAGAGTAACGTTAGGGCAGCTGAGAACAGTTTATCTTTTGTTTTTATTCTTCATAGTGAGACGCCGCCAGAAACTGGTCTTCTCCGCAGTAGGTTGCTCTTCTCTGGTCTCCTCACCTCTCGTTTCACCTCTGAGCATATCCAAGAACGTGGGATCATTTTTCCGTACGTTCTTCTCTATTTTCACCGCTTCCGCACTCAGTTCCGCTTTGAGTTTCTCCGGACTCGTATTCTCGACCTTAAACTCGTTAGGGTCTTCAACGAACGCCTGCTGGAGATCGCGCATAATTTTTTTCCTTATGGTTTTTTTCATGCTGAGATGTCTCTCTAGAGTCTTCACGTCCCCGTTCGTGTAAGTGCGATAGTCTTCTTTCTTCTTTCGGATAGATTTCTTGGTTTTGTCGTCATTGTCTTCGAAGGCCTTGCCGTCGTATTGCTGGTTGAGGCCGAAGATATCGCGTAAGTGGGGAATTGCTCGCTCTGATGTCATCTTGTAGCCGGCGCCGATCACGCCCAGTTGCAAAAATTCATAGAAACTTCATCGTGGGACCTGGAATTGAGAATGGGTTTTGGTTAATTGAATGCCATATTAAAATTTTTGAAAAAATTTTGAAAGATTAAAAATTTACTGAATTTGAAGATAACAATATTCTCTCATCGAAAGTTATAGATTTGTACCGTTTGCAATTTTTTTTATCCATTTTAACACTTCACTTAATCGCCTCTTCGGGTGACAAGTGGGCTACTTTTTCGTACAATCAGCTTCGCGATACAACGCGAAAACGCTGCCAGCATTCTTGGGACCATTCCACGTATTCATTGTTCATATCAGTTTCCGATAGTATCGATACAATTGACATTATCGATACTATTGCTAGTATTTACATGACGTCATCTATCGATAGTCTATCGATAATTTAGCGATAGTGGACTATCGTTGGGCAACACTGAATCAGAAGTTCGAGACCGGACAGAAAATGAGTCGGAAAGCGGACCCCGGGTCTCCGGAACAAAGCTAAGTAGAACAAGAAGAATATATGTGTTATATATGACATATGTTTAAGTATTCATTACATATATTCACATGCCACTAAGTTTAAACAGACAATAAAAACTTCAATTTACAGCCATATTTTTTTAGTAAACATTTACATACGAATTTTTTATGCAATTCGAAATGAAACTTTCCATATGGCAGCTTAGGTAGAGAACTGTTAAATATTTTTATCGGAAAGCTAGTAATAATATATTAAAATTTAGGTCTTTCTCTCAATTCCTTAAATATATTTTTTAAAAACTATTGTATGAAATAAAGTTATGGGTTTCAATTCTAAGGTAAGGTAAACTCTGTACGCATCTCCATTTTATGGGTACAATATCAACGCTTTATTAAGCCTAAAATCATTCGGAAATTTGAAATAAATTAAAATAGTCGTTGTAGTATGGTACAGACTCGGAACATCAGTTCCTTACACGCTCTGATAGATGCACGAGAACAATCCAAAGCATTTTCTTTGTGAATGCATCATCGTCCGACAATAAAACAAAGCGTGTACGCGGCTATTCCTAACAGCGTCTGCAGACTGCGACTCGCATTGTGTTCAAAATATAATAAAGAGCGCTTCAATGCACGAGCCTCCTCTCACCACACAATAATGTACCTAGGGCTGCATTCGTCTACGAAAAGTATACATAAATAAATAAAGTTTAGGAAAAAAAAAACACCTTTTCGAATTAAAAAGTGAAAAATAACGAAAATATTAGTAATATTGCGAAAAAGCGTGGGATGTTCGATACATACAAAGAAAAGCGGCCATACATTACATACAAACAGTGTGAAATTAATATAAAGCGTGTATAAGAAGGAAAATACTCTATGAAAATGTAATATTCATTATTCAGCCGCTATCCTCTATCAAACATAAAGATTTACTACACTTAATAAATAATAATACGATTTAAAAATTTATGATAACTCCTAGCATATAATATTATATGTAATAAGTCGGCGTTGAAAGCAGCCTAACGGTTCCCAGCTATGAGATTTCAAGGCTCCCAAGCGAAACTACTTTTTATTTATAGTTTTTTTTATATATTTAGGAACAACCAGTGGCAGTTACATTAAAACATTAAATTAAACTAAGTGCACCACGAAAGGCATTAAATGCACTGCCTTTAGGTGTGACAGCATACACATCATTATATATATAAAGAAATGTCCACATATATATTATATAAGGACAACAATGAACTACTTAATCTGTGCCGTGTGGTATCCGGCTGCATAGAATAGACCACCCTCATTTCTTACCGAGGTGTCGTAAAAGGCAACTAAGGTAAGTTGACGTCAGGCGGGCGGCCGGTCTTAAAATACGTAGCCAAATCATGTGACAACATGTTTGTAACATCTTGTGCCGACCCCACTTAGAGTGGGATAAGGGCAGGAGGATGATGATGAATGAACTACTTAATTTTAATGTAAAACTACGGCTCCAACATCTGGAGATTATGAATTATTTTTAAAAATTTAATAAATGTATCGCTGAACACATCTACAGATTGGCAAATTATATTGCCTTGATAACCTACTTAAAGCAAAAAATGCCTAAAATTAGTACTTTAAATATATATGATTTATTTAACTGAAAAATGGATGAATTTTTGAAAAACCTTCGAAAAACTTTCACGACAAAATTTAATCTTATATATAAAATTGTCGTCTCACAATGTTCCTCTTCAACGGCTTGACTGTTTTTTATGCATATCCAGTAAGTCTGAGAATTGGCTACTATCTATTTTTCATATCCCTAAGGGATAAGGATGGTTTATCCCTAACATTTTGAGCAATTTTTTTTAATTTTTTATAATGTACGCTAGAAATAGTTTATATGGCAAAACATTTTCCCGGTCACCTAGTAATCTATAAGAAATTTTTATCTATCTTCATAAGACTGTTGTATTGCGCATTATAAATTTACCTCTGATAAGACACGAAAAATGAATGAAAGTAAATGGAATTTTCATTTCGTTATGATGAATGTTACGTACTGAAAAATTCACGCTTCTAAACAAAGTGGAACATGTCAATGCATGGCACGTCTTCTATAAAATTAGAATCTACCTAGTTTTATTTTAAAAATATTTATAGTACCCGGTATTAAATAATGCACATCGATGTTTAGAACGAAACAAACTCGTCACTCTGTACGTCAGGGACAATCCTTTATGAAGAAGACTCTAGCCGATTTTCTCTCTCTCTAAGCAGCTCGATGTGCATTATTTATTGCCGGGTATTATATATTTTCTTTTGAACAGAGTGGCATCCTTAAACACGTTCACCATTAAACACATTTTGTAAAATTTTCGTTTACAGCGCTCCATGCAGCTTTCAATCGAATTGTTTGCGCTTAAAGAAGATAATACTATAAAATGTTAAGATGTTACATTGCAATCAAGTGGGTAACTATTTAGGCCGATGCGCTAATAAATCGTTCGCGAAATACAGAATACTTTCTAGAACTTTCCAGACTAATTGTACGTTTTAGGAAGTTAAAAGAAAAGAAATCATTGTTTATATTCGCTTAGAATTTGTTATATGTTTTGTTTCTTCGAATGTGTGTAATTTTGTTGGCATATGACTTAATACACACAAATTTTGAAATGTAGATCAATGCAGCGCACAGCATATTTTTTTCGGAGTCATTTTTAAATTAAATAGCGAATAGATAATATGTAAGTTTAAATGCTTGATACAAAACTTGTTTAATATATTCAAATCCTCCAACCACTGGACAAACGAAGACTTAATAAAATTTCGTTTAACAATATTTTACAACTCCCATATTAGGTAATGATGAGAAAATTCTAAATTAAGTAGCATATTAAGAATTATGCGAAAGAAGCCGATTTTTTCCCTAACATTATACCTATATGATCAGAAGGTTAAGGAAAAGTCTTACTTTTGTACTATGAAATTCCGCAATCTATCGCCAATATCTATAGAATACTGTTACCCATAGTAATAATAATATTAAATTTGCTATAATCAGAATTTATATTTATATATATAAAGAGCGGGTTACAGCAAACTGATACTATTATTATTAAAATAAATAAATATATAGGACATTATTACTATTGTATTATAGTTTTCCGGAAAGTATCGCCTAATTCTTTAAAATAACAATCTAAACAGTTCCTAATATTGTCTGCGCGTGGTGGCTATAGTGTTTATTGTTAGAAATCTTAAGGCGCTGAACAGAGCCAAATAGGCTGACTTTAAACACGTTTTTAACAAAAGCTATAGGGATGACGATTAAAAGAAAAATATATGTTAATATACATCATATCTCAGAGAGAATGTAAGATTTCAAAACATGATTACGATACTTTTTTTCAATAAAAAAAATTGGTAAATAGACCTCTGATTTTTACTTTGATCGTAAATATCTCTAATATTTATCAACAAAAACTGGTAAAATTAATAAGACTAATAGATCATTATAATATAAAGAGAATGTAAGATTTACATTTTGAATTAATTAAGATATTTCATTCAAATTAAATATTTTTTAGAAAATAGCAAAACTGAAACGAGTCATCGTCTCGCTTCTCTTTTACATCTACGTATATAGACAGTGATCGCTGAGGCGCGCTGCTATACGGACGTGTGTCGCTAGCTGCCGCCTTTTGTGACTATTCCTTGTTGACAATATGTCTTTTTTTAGGTGTTTAGTTATAGTTTCAGCATACTTAGTTTTATAAGATTAATTAGACATAAGTTTTTTAAATAAATTGTACAAAAAAAGTTTGGATAAAATAGTGTACACCTACAATGGGTGTTAAAAAATTAAGTGTGTCGCTACGCCGTCGCAGACATTGTGGGCGTGGCTTATATGCCGAAATCTGAATTTACGCCAGCTCTGTTCAGCGCCTTAATAACTAGAAAATATTTATTTAAGTCACTAACATCAAACAGTCGTACATCGTCAAGGCTCTGGTGTTATCAAATAAACTAATAAACACTCGCCAAAAGTCATAAAAGTCGTCAATATGTCTTGAGCAACTGTTTAACAGCTGACATTAACATTGACAGAGGGTCAACGGACCAAAACACGTGACCATGTAGTCATCTTCTAGTCTGACGTCATTCACTTTTAATTCTATACCAAACATGTTTTCAAATATTTATATACCTACTTATTTTAAACATTATGGAATTATGTTACGTAATTAATTGTTCGTATTTCAGTATCTTTAATCACTCAAATGTAACTTTGAAGATGAATAGAAAAACTTTTAAATTTAAATTTGAATTATAATTTAAATAATTTAAATTTGGTGACAGAAAAACACGTAATTTGCTAAATCCATAGATGCTTAATATTATAAATGCGAAAGTCTATCTGTCAGTAACGCTTTCACGGCTAATCCGCTGGACAAATAAATATTGACAAGTTTTACCAATTAAAGCTTATACACCGGGGTAACATATATGTTAAAAATGCCAATTTCTCTTTAGGGAGCAGAGAAAAAACAGACATTGCATTATTTAGGGTAAGTAAACATTTAAGTTGGCTTAATAAATACATTTTCGTTATAACCTCTGAAAAAAAATTATCATTGACCGAATTGCATCTGGCTATCTTTTCAACTTTTATCTGACAATCAATTTAAATTATTTAGCTTAACATCTTAGTCTATATGTTCGCCAATAATTATGATTCAGGTATTATTCGTCAATTCATGTTGAACCACATGAATTCGCAAGGTATATAATTTGTATAAAAGGAATGAGCGTTAAAAATCCCTTGTTAAATATTCCATACAAACCAAGATCAACTTTTGTGATTAAAAAAAATATAACCTCCCGGGAATGATTCACAGTGAATGAGAAAGGGCGAGCTTCAAGCGACCCTCATTTATTGTACTTAAAAGTTTGCTTAGAACAAATACCTTCTTTTTAATGGATTCTGATAGCACTGAGATAACTGTCTGGTTATCCCTACTGTTGTTCGCCTGAAACAATCTTAGGATAGAAACTTTATAGATATATTAATCGTAATAAAAAATAAATCAATCGCTAAATATTTTGCTACGCGCAAACTCAATCACTTGGCAACGATTTGACCAATTCAGCTTTTTTAAAAATTCGTCAAAGCTTGGACAAAAGAAAACTGAGCAATATCGTAAAAAATATGAAAAACTATACAAATTCTTCCTATACAAAACACCATTGCAACATCACAGAAAACTACAGAAAATAAAAGATGTCTAACTTGAACACTATTAAGTGATTTTAATATATTTGTATAACCTATACCCGTGATGGCTGAATGGTGGAGTGTTCACCACTTATTTAAACATCATTAAACATCAAATTAGCAAATTATCGTTCAATACGATTTAGAAGTCGTGGTGTTATAATATTGGGGTTTTGTACATGCATATATGATAGATTGTTTTCAATGCAAGCACTTTAAGGTCAAAGAAACTTCATCATGTAACTTCCGTAGTATATCGTGTTACATCTAAGCAATCCTTTCTCTATGGAAGCAGGTGATTTAAATACATAATTTGAAGAGTAACAAATCAATCTCTTTAAATCTTATCATTTGTAGCAATTTTTTTGTTTAAAACGAGATACATAAATTTCTTACTCGCGCTCAATTCAATAAACAAGTAAGGTTTTATAGTATAGAAGAGAAATATGTATCTTGAGTATTTTATCTACCAATACTCAAAATTACTAAATTTATAACGATGAAAAAATTGTATGTGTTTACCGTTTTATCGCTCCGAAGGCTTAATCCGGATTCGTATGAAATTTTGTGTATAATGTGGTCTAAACCTGGAATGTATGATAAAGGAAAAAACTGGGTTCTTCTTCTCTAACTAGGAATTTAGTTAACCTTCACACTTTAAAAATATCCCTCGCCTTACAGCTTAAGAGAATGTTAGCTAGTAATTTTTTTTTTTTAATTTAAAATTTTGTTTAAGTTTAAGTTTTAAGTTTAAGTTTTAAGTTTAGGTTTAAGTTAAAATTTCGACTAAGACGTTAGGGTCGTAGCTACAAAAAAAATATAAAATTTAAAAAATTAACTGGCACCTTAAATAAAACATGACAAAAGCAACCTTGGCGGAATTTCTTAACAATATCAAGACAATATCATTTATTATTGTATCACTGTTTGTTCAAGTGCGTTGAGACGACAAAAGACGTCTGCTGTACAAAGGAAGCTTGTTCTACGATGACGCGAGCCTTTTAAAAGATAAAAGAAATGTTGAATAGATATTATAATTTTACTTTGTATCTATATAATATATCCATTATGATGGGTACCATGCGTATTAAATACCAGGCTTTGTGTACCACTGGGGTACATCAATTCCTTTAAATAAATATCTTCTGTATTGAGAGAAAGCGTCTTCACCGAGGAAGACGAGGCCCCAGTTTTCTGAAGGCACAGTCATTATACTATCCTTTCACTACAAGTTGCCTTAAGCAGTGGTCTTACAGGTTACACCCTTAGGACAACATTCCCCGACACTACTAGAACTTCTGAGTTTAACCCTCCTCATTTTGCAACCTTGAGGATGCTTCTGCTCTCGCCTGGTGAACGCTTTAAAAGCCGTTGAATCAGTTAAAAATAATGTGTTGTGATAAAAAGTAAAGTAAAGTCGCTACTTTACTTTGATTGTAACAGGCTGCTGCCTGTTACAATCCCACTGCTGGGAATAGGCCTCCTCACTCCGTTTCTGGAGAGAATGGTTGGAGCTAAGACCTACCACGCTGCTCCAATGCGGATTGGTAGGTTACACATATCTCCAGAATTCTATAGAGATATGCAGGTTTGCTCACGATGTTTTCCTTCACCGAAAAGCGTGTGATAAATTGCAATTATCAATTAGACACATGAGTTTTGATAGAAAAACTCATTGTTGCCTGCCCAGGTTTGAACTCGTGTTCCCCTCGAAAGAGTCGCACGGTCTCACCACTAGGCTATCACAGCTTATTATCGAAGTATCACTTAAGTTACAAAGTAATTCTTGTCGCGAAGCTCCGTAGAAGAAAATGACGATAGACTGACATAGTATTTTGAGGACTATGAAGTGCTTTCAGTTTCCATGGAATTGGAGATTACTCCAATTTTTCCGAGTTATTAAACTCGACATCGAAAAACGCAGCTATATTGAACTTCCCACTAGGAAGACGTACAACATCAAAAAGGTCACAAAGAATTACTGGATGAGAAGCGCAGTTTAGAGGCTTCTTTATCTACGAAAACCCCCAAGAGGCCTAAGTTCAGCCTTTGGTATCAATCAGTAGAAGAAGATTAAAGTGGCTCCTTCTCGACCTACTGAGGTTGTTTGATAATAAGATTTAGATTTATATATTTTCTTTAAACAATGCCATAAATGCTACTGCTATACTATATGTATGTTTTCAATGCAATACTAATAAAATGTTATACGTGTCACCTCGTACGTCGCGGCCTGATAATCACGTGCGCAATACAATTTGCCGAGAAAAATTGCTGTTTTGCTGCAAACTGGGTCGCCATAATAAAACTTGGAATATTTTTAATGGAAATTTCGAACATAAAAGTAGTTTTTGTGTGTAGCCATAATAGATAGAGACATGCCGTCGCAGACTTTTTGTTCATCTACAATTCTTTAATAAATTACTTTACTTTATCACTGCTGGTTTACGCGGTGTATGCGAGTAGAGTTCCTAGTAGGTGATTTTTTTTACAACTGCTCAACCTTTTCAACTCAATTTACATAAAATTTACGTAAAAAAACGTAATGTACCGTAATTGACCTTAACCATTCGCAAGAATTGCACCATCTTTTAGTGAAAACCGTACAAAAATCCGTTCCTTAGATAGACAATATATAAGAATATGAAAAAGTGCATATTAATATTGGCACCTATCACAAGAATATCTTATATTAATCTGGATCAATATAAGCTAAAATTAGTTTAATTTTAAAATTTGGTATATCATAAAATTAATTAATTAATCAATAAGGTATTAATGAATTGCATGTGTTTAATGAAGTTTATATAATTATCGAATTTAAATTTCTATGCTAGGTATTTACCCCACTCTTACTAATTATCATGAATAATATAATAGTACCTATCTCTATATTCAATGAACTGCAAACACGAGTGCTTATAATATGTATACAACGTAGTACGCAAAACACTTTCATACATTTTATTCAAGGTACCGATCAAATTGTTCCTACTTGACTTTAGCAAAAGAAACTAGAATGTAGTCGCTTCAATATTTCTATTTAATATTTTGTGCAAAGGATTACCAATTCAAATATATTGAAATCGCAATTATTGGAGTATTGAATATTTATTGTACTACACTCAAAATGTAAGTAGGTCAACCTATTACTGCATTTCAATTGTATGCAACGTTTAAAAAGTACGCATTTATATTATCTAATACACAATTATTAGAACTGGTTGTGGCTGAGAAAATTGGACACGAGAAGGCTAAATCGTTATGTTGCTTAAATTTCGCTGATCTCAGTAGGTAAGTAGGTGAGTAGATGACCTTTTAAGATTGTAAAATACTGATGGAATATATTAGTTGCGCAGCGTACGGAACCACCATGGATGTATGTGGAAGATTTTGAAAATGATTTATGTATGAGGATGGTTAGGAGTAGCAAAAGTAAACATGGAAAAACAAGAACCTACGCGTAATTTAGTGACAACGCCCACGAATATGTTCTATTGTGTATGCAATGACGGTTTTGCCAGTAATCACCACGCTTGGCATGCGGATTGGTTATCACTGCGACAATGCTGCTGTCCTCTGTCGGTCTGGTAAAATTTAGGTCAGCTATGTGAATGGTTATACCGCCATTTATGGGTTGCCAGAGCCTCTTTGGTTAATCGGCAGGATGCACCGCAGGTGAGGTTGAGAATTGAGGAAACTGATTAGGATGAGCCTCCCCCTTACACCCCACCCTGGACTGACGACCTCAAAAAAGTCGCGGGGAGCCGCTGGATTCAAGCGGCAAAAGATCGTATGTTGTGGAGATCTCATGAAGAGACTTATGTCCAGCAGTGGACGTCCATCGGTTGGCAAAGTAGAAGAAATCCTCGAATAATATTGGATCCAAACAAAGGGTAAATGTAATGGTTTGTTACTATCCCACTATCATCTCTACTTTTTTAAAAAAAGTATTAGAGCTCGACCGTGCAGGCTGCTCCTATGCGGATATATAGGTTATACATATAGTATTTCAGGTATTGTCCAGAGATGTGCAGGTTTCCTCACGACGTTTTCCTTCGCCGAAATAATTATGCCGTGATAAATTGCAAATATCAATTAGGCACATTCATCTAAGAGATATTGCATAACTAGCAATAAATAAATTGATTTATCTATACTAACATTATAAAGAGGAAAGGAAAAAAAAATTGTATGTTTGTTTGTAAGTGTGTATGTTTGTAATGTTTCACGCAAAAACTACTGGACTAATTTCAAAAAAATTTTCACCATTCGAAAGCTGCTTTTTCACTGAACCACATAGGCATATGACATTTTCAAAAAAATAGGGATCCCTAATAAAATTGTAATAAGTTGTAAAAAATTTAGTCGTATACATCTGCCATCGCGTGCGCGTCGGAAACTATTGAGGATAGAAGAAAAAAATGCTCTACAGTATTATAGAACATATCAATGTCCACAAAAAAGTCCGCGACACCATATCTAACTGTTATAGTTATAACAATATTCAAACCATTTTATTCATATCTCTGTAATAATCCTAATCCCATTAAATGATATTTTATTACAAAACTATTCCAATACCTGTAAAACTTTTTAAATTATTAAAAGCCTGCCTGGATTTGGTGAGTTAGCTCTTATTCAATGATACCCATCTTTTATAATTAAATAGTCTACAAATAAATCTATAGTCCGACTTCGTAGACTTTCCACTACCACGAGATCGGTATGGACGCGGGTGAAACCGCGGGGCATTGCTAGTCTTATATATACAATTGTAATGTCACAATGTTAGTTACCATAGTCCTCTGAAACGGCTTGACCGATTTTCAATTTTATATGCATAAACAGTAGGTCTGAGAATCGGCTACTATCTATTCTTCATTAGGGGTCTAAGGGTTGTCCACCCCTAACTTTTTTTTATTTATCTTTTTGGCAGCATTTTTTTTATAATGTACACTAGAATAGCCCTAGAAATAATTAATGTGACTAAACAAGTTTGGCCGGCCAGCTAGTCATTTCTAATACATATAGAGTAGGGGAGGCAGGTCTGTGAGTGCAATAATGAGAGAGGGAAGATGGGTGTCACCCATAATTATCTTCGTCCAATCACACATGCACCGAGATATATTCATGGCGCGTTTTCAATTTAAATACTTTCAAGTTTTAGCATACTTTCAAAATTTTAGTATTTTATGCAAAAGGAAAATTTGTTTGCAATTTTGTAACATCCAATTTGATCTAAAAAATTCTATCTTCAGAATTTGTTGAGTATCATGTAGCGATTTATCTTTATCTTTAAAAGGGTAAACCCAATTTGAGCTTGAAACGATGTACTACCTGGGCCACGAGCTTGTGCATCTGCCATACCACCTTTTACACTGCCATGCCCTTGAGAATTTGAAGAATGCATAACACCATTACTCTGGGACTGTGTCTGAACTGAAGCTGTTTCTGAACCTAATTGGACGTTAGCTTGGAATTTATTATTTCGACCACTACCAGAGGCAGAACTAGAAACCCCCTTTAATGCACAAAAAAGAGATCAATAAGTAGCCTCATTTGCTTTTTCTTTATTGTCGACACATTTTGGGCTGGCTCCGCTACTCTAGTAAAATAACTCTATGCTCTATGGTATACTCGTATATCACCACTTAGATAAACTCAATATTATTAACAATAAATTATGTTTCTTGTTATTTTTCCTGTAATTTAGTCACCCTACAGTTCGCTGCGGGCTGACGTATGCGCCCGCGCACGCTTACCGGATATTACGTACACTCACTGTCTCTTATTGTTCCCTTATTTGTATTCTGTTGGAACACTTAGAAATATAAGGTAAACAAACTTTTACGCTACGGTTGGGTACTTTGAACGTTTCAATGTTAGCAATGGCATCATTTATAAGTATTACTTTTGTTTTTTAATTCACGTTTAGGTCTTTTTAAAGGCTTGATTTTGAACCCATCAGATTTTTTTTATTAGATTCACCAACAGCTTTAAAATTTATATCTTTTAAATAGATATCTATTATATAAAACTTAGTCTAAATGTAAAACTAATTAAAGGCAAACACCATATGCAAAAGTAACCTAAAACTACTTAAATGTAACATACAATTGACTAAAATACCAAATTGAATTATTAAATACGTTAGCTAAGATTTTCTGAAAAAATTAAGCGAAACTTTGAATATATCCGGTGGATTATCTTGATTATAATTTTTTATTATTCTGGGGTTTGGTGAGTTAGTGCCCAAAATGGAAAAATGGACGAACAATGGGAAAATATAGAAGGTTATTTAATTAACGACTTCATATCTTTTTCTGTAGTAGTACTGCATGGTATTATGGTACAAGGTTTAAGGTTTCATATTTAATATATTGGAGCCTTAATTATGTTACGCTATAAGTCCATTAATTAGTTCCTGCCTAACACATGCACTTAATATCTTTACGTATTAGCGGTTCTATAACCCATAACATTGAAAATAAGACTATGCTTATACAATCGTTTGTTTGTTGTTTTATAATTGTATTATAATGTAATAATGTAACTAAATTCGATGATTATGTTGCCTTAAGGTTATCATTTTTTAGTGTTAACTGTTTATAAAATCAAAGTTCATAAAGTAGACGTAAACGTAGATGAACTATAAGAGTTTGAATAGTAGCATCGAGTTTACAGCGTAAACCCATTAAAAATATAAATTCATATGATAAAAGTGCGATAAGTGATATTTATAAAATATTTTATTGTTAATCTTTTAACTGTACACCATTTTTAAAAGCTTTTATCAACTTGCCGTGTGATGGTGGAATCTTCAAAGTTAAATTTGACCCACTTCCCGGTGTCCGATTGAGTTGAAATTTTACGTACTGGTCCAATCCCGATGACAATTCATGTTTGATAAGCACGAGCTGATGCTGCTTTTAGGATACGCTCGAAACGAAGTATCTCTTCAACAGTTAACAATAGGGACATGAATTTTTTTTTAAATATATATTTTTTAATTAACTTGTTTGTCGAATAACAAAAATTTACAGGGTGTAATTGAAAGCTGCAGAAAATTCTTATATCAGTCTTCAAAAGAATAATGTTCTAGAATTTTCAGAATTTAAATTTATGGACTCTCTCTTTATTTATATACTCTCTTTTAAAACTAACCAATCGCTTCGTAGGTTGTTGTGTAAAAATAAAGATATATTAGATAAGGGTAAAAAATCTGGGGTTTATAAAATAGATTGTCCTGAGTGCAACGGTACATATGTAGGTCAGACTGGCCGAAGTTTTGCGGTTCGATTCCGGGAACATATGGCTGCGTTTAGGAATAATAAACCACAAAATTCTAATTTTGCAAAACATTTGCTAGAAAGCGGTCATAAAGTGCCTAATGACCATTCATTTCATATTCTCCACACTTGTGATAAGGGACTCCGACTCAATACGTTAGAGCAACTTGAGATAATAAAAAATAACAATGGTCACTTAATTAACGAGCAAGTAAATGTATCTAATTCCGTTTTGCTACATGTGTTTGGAGGGGAGGGTATTGGTGGGAGTTGAACTATTTAAGATTGCTTGTATGGGTAGCGCGGCGCAGTACGATTTTAGTCGTGGAGCCTATCCTCCTGATGATGCTTCGGTTTCGGGGCGAAACGATCGTCGAGATTGTGGTGGTGGGTGTGTGTGCTGCTTTTGTGTGCGTTGTTGCTGGTGAATTGCGCCTTGGGGTGCATGTGGTGGCTGGTCCTGCATGTATAAGGTGCGTAGATTTTGCCTGCTTCATACACATTGGCTTTGCATGCATTCACTTAACCCGTGCGGATTATAGCAAAGTAGTTAGTTCTGTTATATTGCTTGTAATATGGAATTCCGCAAAGTAACGCCTGCTTCTATAAATCATTTAAATTTATGGAATTGACGGTATCCGGTAGTGATCACATCAGACAAAAAAGGTTGGTGTTTTAAAATCGTCATATTTTGAATATAGAATACACGCCTTTGAACCACATTTTATCTAAATATTATTTATAACGCTTATGTTGCCATTAATCTAATTTAATAAAACAGATTTGAAGAACAGTCTGGTAACATTAATATAAATTCCCTAGTCCGCATTTAGCTGATTAGCTGTCTAATGTTAACGACTAAGCGACGTCTCAATATACGCTTCCCGCTGGACATGAGACCTTAAAGTTATAGCAATAAAGTCAAGGAGCTACGGAGCGTAGTACCAATGCGGGATAAACGCTCTCTATTTGATGAGCATTCCATCTTTGTCCGCACGCAATCAACTAATGGTAACGTATCAGGCTATTTCTCGATGCTCACTGAAATCACTGAGATATTAACTGTAATGTCTCTAATTAGGTTATTTATGGAAGAACAGAATTTGTTAATGTAATTTTTTAAAATTTATAATGATAATCAAGAAATACATTTTAGTCAATTGTTATATAGTAGTTTATGATACTGTTGCATAATAAGGGTTCTTATAACACGAGTGTGGTTTAAAAAAACGAGCCGCAGGCGAGTTTTTTTATAGCGTCACACGAGTGTTATAAGACCAAGTTATGTACAGTAACATACACTACTTTATCTACTCTCATACTTATAATACGTAAAACGTACGTTTCCAATCCATGAACTCGTGGTAACATTTAATATATGTATACACTGTCCATTATATTAACCATCTTTTGACAGATTGACGATTTACATATTTAGTGATGTCCTAAAGATTCTCGTATGCGATACCATTCCGATTATAGTACCGAATCGAAATCGAAGAAATCAAATGACTACCACGAAGAGATGAATGCAAATGTGTATGAAGAGTGGTTCAAAAAAATGCTCATTTCATTGGAAGAACCATCAATATTTTTTATTGATAATGCGCCCTACCACTCCCGTCAAATTGACAAAATGCCAACACAGGCTAATAAAAAGCATGAAATAATTAATTGGCTTCGGGACAATGGAGAAAATGTGGACGACTCAATGTTAAAAGTTGAATTAATAAAAATATTAAAAACCAAAAAGAGAGCAAAACGCTATGTAATCAATGAAATGGCAGCAGAATATGGCCATACTGTTCTTCGGATTCCTCCATACCACTGCCAGTACAACGCAATAGAACTTATATGGGCACAAGTAAAAGGGCATGCTGCGAGATGCAATACAAGCCCCCCATTCACAGCGAATAAAATGTTGCAATTGCTAAAAAATGCTTGCACCCACGTAACGGCCGAGAACTGGGCAAGTGTGGTGGAAAGAACTAAAAGAGTAATATTCTCTGATTGGGAACGTGATATTGCGTTTGATAATATATTATCTACACAAGAGCTAATAATAACTGCTACTGAAGACTCCTCATCGGAGGAGTCTAGTGTTGATTATCATTCCGACGACTCGTGCTAATAAAATAAATTAAAATATCCTGATTGTTTTATTTGTATTCATGTATTAACTAAGAAGAAAGTAAAACTTTATATAATGTTATTAAATGTCTTTTAATACTCGTAACATCGATTTCTACCGATTATTTTTAATCTGTGGCATAATCGTAGTAACCATTATGTGTGACATCACTAAGTGGGCGGTACCCATCCATAAAGTACAAATATTATTTGTATGATATTTGTACGTAAGCAATACAAAACTTAATGAGCGTGAGCTGTCAAAAGACTGATAATATGATGGACGCAGTATAGTTGCTCCTCGATTTCGTCGGCAACAGGTTCACGGTCATGTTTGACGCAGCTTTCAGAATATCTCGTGGTGTACAATTACCACTATCCCCGCTCTCAGACATGTTTTTACAGAAAAACTATTTTTTTTACAAACAAAACTAAACTTCGTTTAAATATTGAAAAGATTTTTTAAATGTCATATTTTGGCGCCAAGGCGCAAACATCGATTGCGCATGCGTGTTGCGTCTCCGCGGACCCATTCAATGAAACCTTTTTTTTAAGGTGTATCGTTATGATTAAAAAGTTACATTATGATACAGGTGTCCATACAAGACCTGTATCGTAATGAAACTTTTTAATTTTTAATTTTTGTTCTGTACGTAATGTTTGTCATAACAATTTTGTTTTCGGTTTTATAATCTTTGTAATATAGTATCAGAGTAGATAAAATCCATTAATACATAGTTAATTCGATAGTGGACGTCTATCGGTTGAAAAAAATCGGTTGAAAGATTGGAGTATCCCTGATATTAACAAACAGTCAGAGAGACAGACTTGCAACTTTATGTAAAATTTTTAAGTAAACCAATAGAATAGCAATTAGACCAAATAGGAACATTAATTTGTAATATTTATAGAAGAACTACAAATTAAACAATCTTATACATTCGGATTATATCTTAATGAAGGTGAAAAGAAACTTTCTCTCAGAAATAAACATCGCTAATAATAAAACATAATGGGTGCGTTTGTTCCTTTATTCCCACAAACCAGGATTTGTCCACCGGACTTGACAGATAGTCGTGGCTTAATTTAAGCTTTCACTCCCTCACTGTCATCGCAAAGCTCCGAGAAGTCTACATTAACTAACATTATTTGAGGACGCTCTATTCTTGTTAATTTTACAACGAAAATTCTTAGTCATAACGAATTTAGGTTTTAATACAATAATTTAATTGTATTGATTTAATACTTGCTTGCAATTTGATGAAGACGACTTGCACTTTTAAAAGAATTCAAAGGAGAGCCCCATTATCCAATCTCTAAGGAGAGAAATTCTTAAATTGATACGCCACTGGGTATATGCCATACCTGCCGTCATACAACATTTGACCACCAGCTTATTGCCTAGACGAGGCAGATTGTATGATTTATATGAGTTTAAAAAAATGAATACATATCCTGTGGACGAATATTATTAGAAAAAAATGTAAAATAATATATATTATTATTCAAAATATATACACATAGAATGTGATATTTTTTATTTCAAGTTCAAAAATTTTTTTAGTAAAATAAACTCATAAATAAATGCTTTGAATCGTCAACATTTCCGCTGTTTCGGAAAAGTGTCAAGTATCAAATAAGAGCCAGCTAGAAACTCGGCAGTTGCTCCTGCCCTGCCCTTAATCTTACTAAAAGTGGGGGACGGCACAACACGTTTTAAACATGTTAGATGATTTGGCTCGATATTTTACAACTGGCCGCCTAACTGAAGTCAACTTACCTTAGTCCACTTTTACCACACCTCACTCCCAAATGAGGGTGATCTATTCTACCCAGCCGGATACCACACGAGGGAGTTGTTCTTTTTTATATTAATATTTATTCTTTTTTATTTATTTTTAAATTCTGAAATTCAGTTTGTCAGTTTTCCCGCGAAAATCACGTAGGGACGGGAATTTAACCGTCTTGGACGTTTTTGTTTAGTCTTCCTCGAGAATTGCACTGTCTTTTAGTAAAAACCGCTGAAAAATCCGTTCAGTAGAGTTTGAGAAAATCGATGACATACAGACAGACTTTCGGGGTACTTTGTTTTATAATATGTTTTATAATAGATATTAAAAGAGTAAGTAAATGCAACATTTTTTTAAATACATAGCTTTTAGTAGTATGTAATAATCTTTGATTACTACAAGACGTATCCAGTTGCGAGTCGTGAACTTTAGTTTTTCCTACTGATTCTTAGTCAATGAGCGATGATTCCCACGAGCCATGTTGGATAATGGTTACTTAACCACTGTTCATGCGGTTGCGCAAATACCCAAGGCTCGCTTGATATTATCACAATGCTTTTGCTGTTTGATAAAATCATACGAACCGTCCGAACGACGTTTTTTACGTGATAGAGACGCGGTATTGTGATTTCTCCGTCTCATTAATTATTATCTGTCTTATTTACCTACTAAAAATAACTTCAATTAATTGTAGTAATAAACTATTCTCATATGACAAATTGTAGCTATATTGTAAATCTGTACATATAAAAATGAATGATTGTCTGATGACTTTATTTAATGATTTATAGAAGCTGGCGTTACTTTGCGGAATTACAAATTGCAGACAAAATCGTAATGCATTACGATTTTGTCGTGGAGCCTATCCTCTGAAGATGCTTCGGTTTGGGGGCGAAATGATCGTAGAGATTAGGGATGTTACGGAGCTCGGACTCCGATTCCGAAAGGTTGGAACCTCCGATTAAATTCTAACCTCCGACTCCGACTCCGGTTCCGATAAATTTTGGTCGGAGGTATGCACACGCGCAACTCTCGTTCATTTGTTTATTTTCAGTATCAATATTTAAATCGTGCATTTTTTAAGCATTCAATTATTTAAATCGTGGTGGTCATATTGTCTTAGTACAGTTTACGGGTCAATTTTTAAATTAATAATGAAGGTTTATCCGCCTCCGATTCCAACTTCAGCTCCGATAATTCTAATAAGAAATCTCCGGTTCCGACTCCGGTTCCGGTAAACCTACCTCCGTAACATCCCTATTAGAGATGTTGGTGATGGTTGTGTGTATTGCTTGTGTGCATTGTTGCTGGTGGAGTCTTGAGATACGTGAGGTGACTTGTCCTGCATGTGTAATGTAAGTGAATTATGCCTGCTTTAAGAAGCAGGCAAAATTCACTTCAAATTCACGAATGTATCTAATGCTGAGTGTAAGCACTCAGCATTAGATACATTCGTTTAACACACGCGGTTTATAGCAAAGTAGTTCGGTTACAGTTTCTGTTTGTCTGACGCTTGTCCCTCATAGACTTCGAAACGGCTAGACTTATTTTATTGAAATTTTCAGATAATCTTTTGATTGACCCAGCGGATGTATCCGTAAAGGTTGCTGGCGATCGGAGCATTTTTAAACTCTTATGTTCCGCTTATTATATTTAGCTACATTGTTTTTTGGCTGTATATATTATATTTCTGATATTTTATAATCAGTTTAAAAGGTTTACTATATATGGCAAAATACAAAATTATATTTATTACGTATGAACATTACGTAATAAATATAATTATAATATAAATATAATAATAGATACATTACGTAAAAAGAGTTAATTAATCAATCTAAAATAATGTAAACAATAATGAAGCCTACTGGATACTTTTACGACTCAATATATTAGTAAATGCACATATGCAGAAAATATCTACTACAGAGGGAGTCTTTCGTTCACTTTATTTACCACCGACCAACATTTTACGCGGTGTATAGTGGGATACGCCTTGCCATTAAAAATTTATGCTCGTGCATAGTAACCATACGACATTAAAAAAAATAGGATAAATTAGTGTAATATGTTACAACATGTTTCGAAGTATAGTTGGTCAATAATATAAAAAACATTGTCGCCTAAATGTGTTGTTGGAAAGAGATTAAAAGAGCTGACTTGAGAAAATTGCTTCCTATTTATTTAATAAGTGTAATGGAAAAATATCGTCGTTTACAATTTTTAAGCAGCTTTTTAGTTCACGCTTTCTGCTCCTTATTGCAACGAGACTATTTACTCTAAGACATAAGAGTACTGACTACATTGCTTAAATATTTTTTCTTAATCTGTGAGATTCTCTTTCGAAATATTTTCCTACTAATCCTATCCTACTATCCTACTATCCTACTAATATTATAAATGCGAAAGTTTGTGAGCATGGATGGATGTTTGTTACTCTTTCACGAAAAAACTATTGAACGGATTTGGATGAAACTTAACAGTTATATAGGTTTTACATCAGAATAACATATAGGCTACAATTTGTAATGATTTTATGTAATATAACGATACATGTCAAAAAAGTCGGAAAAAATCTGGCCTCTGAGAGCTATCTTGGCGTACGCTGCCTAAACTATTGGACTTACACAAAGTTTAATAGTTCTTAATAAAAGTCCGCAACAGTATATATCTATCTTTTATGTGGAAGCCACTATGACCAAAATTGTGAATCAAAAATTTAATTAAATCAGATACTGTGGCGGACCAAATTCCTCGCGAGAGAAGCCGCGGGCAAAAACTAGTAAACCATAATATGATTACCCAATTTATGATATTAGCATGTAACAGTCTACTGTGTTATACTACTGTAAAATACGAGCGTTAAATTAGATCAATTTAATATGTTATCACTGAATTTTTCCGATTATTAACGAAATTAAATTCGCGATCTTTACAATAAATAATTGTGATATTTACAAATTTAGACAAAATCGCAGCACTACTTTGACTAATATATAAGTAATATATACGAATAATCGAATTGATTATCATTCAACCAAATGTGGAATAAACTCAATGAACCAGCAAATATCTTATATCTCAATCTAAAAACTAGGTACTGGTAAGTTTTATGCTAAAGTTAATAAGTATTTTATTCCAGTATTGTAATAATAGTGTAATATGCAAATAAATGGTATGACTAATGATCCATAACATTTATTTGCTAATTTCACGCTGTTATTGTCGTAACAAAAGTGATATTGTTAATGGAATAAAAAGTAAGACGTGTATATATAATATAAGATATTGTATTGTACGATTCGTTCCAATTGTCAACATCGTCTGTTCATTAAAACTCGACAATAAACTGATAAGTCAAGGTTATTTACGGCGATATAAATAAATAAAATAATATATATCGGACACTTACACACACGGTCGTCCATCCGGTAAATATACTATATATATAATTTTATATATATACATACAAATATAAACCCAGGCTCGAAGAACGAACAAATTGTTTATGAATGAAGAAAGAAAATGATGGCTCTAGGCGGGAACCCGCGACCCACAGAGCTGAGGGCAGCGTCATTACCCACTTCGCGATTTCGGTAATTGGTATGAATTAACCAAAACACCATTTTTGGTTTAGGAATGTAATGTTGAGCTTGCCATCATGCTAGGTATCTTTTACATTTTCCCATTCATTGTGCTGCTCATAAGCTGTGATAGCCCAGCGGTGAGACCGTGCGACTTTTTCGAGGGGAACACGAGTTCAAACCCGGGCAGGCACCAATGAGTTTTTCTATTAAAACTCATGTGTCTAATTGATAATTGCAATTTATCTATCACACGCTTTTCGGTGAAGGAAAACATCGTGAGGAAACCTGCATATCTCTAGAGAATTCTGGAGATATGTGTAACCTACCAATCCGTATTGGAGCAGCGTGGTAGGTCTTAGCTCCCACCCTTCTCTCTAGAAACGGAGAGAGGAGGCCTATTCCCAGCAGTGGGATTGTAACAGGCTGCTACTTACTTACTTGTGCTGCTCAAGCCTACTTTATGTTAATTTACAATACTATAGATAAGAGAGTCCTGTCAGAGCAACGCAAAAAATTATAATTTTAATTTGAAATACCTCGGTTAATTGCCTCTTTAGATGATAAAAGGGTTGGCTCCTTTTTCGCACAAAGAATCAGCTTAGCGATTCAACGCGGAAACGCTGCCAGAATTCTTGGGACCATTCCATGCGGGCATTATTTGTATAGTGTGTAAGTAATTTGTACATTTTTGTTGTAAATAAAAATATTTTTGTTTGCAATTATATCATATGATAAATGCAGATATATTAGGAAATATTATAATAATAAGTGTATAATAACAATACACGCAGTTTATAATTCAAGTAAGCGGCGTCTATGATTTGATTTGAATATCAGAAATGAATGGAAGTATCACTCAAATCAAATCAAAATATTTTTTATTCAAGCACTCTTTCGAGCACTTTTGAAACGTCAAGGATCAATATGATTAATGAAGCTATAACTGGTTCGGAATATTGCTCTTACCGAGAAGAACCAGGAAGAAACTCGGCGGTCAATCTTTTAAAGATTTTCAATTTTACATTACTAAACCGAAGTCTTGTATGAAGCTGAAAGGATTTTCAAATCACTAAGGCACTTTTATCATACAAATAATCTTCAATTTTGTAATATGCTTTACGCATAAGCATATCTCTTACATTTAATTTAGGATCCGTGGTCCGAAAATAATCCAAAACATGGTAAACCAGAACATAGGGACTGTTTTCTTTTACGTGTTCCCGTTCTACATTTTATAGCTTACTACTTTATTGGTAGTTCCGAGCCATAGTAAGGGATGAAGCAATTTCACAGCTATTTATTTGAAATCTAATTTGTTTAGCTTGGAGATGCTCTGAACTTGGCCGATTTGACAATATATAAGTACTAGCAATGCCCCGCGGTTTCACCCGCGTCCATACCGATGTCTTGGTAGTGGAAAGTCTACGAAGTCGGACTATGTAATTATAAGTACACTATATAACACAATTATAAGTACACTAGTAGTAGATTATGTAATTATAAAAAATGGGTATCATTAGTATTCTTGGAATAAGAGCTAACTCACCAAATGCAGGTCCTGCTATAACGCTACAAATTATTTGTCATGGCATTATTTTCTTTCGATTTACATTCTTAAATTCGTAATATCTTGTAATTGGGACGTCGGATTTTAATAAATTAAAAGAATTTTACGGGTATTGAAACAGTTATTAATAAAATATCATTTAATGGGATAAGGATTAATACAGACATATGAATAAAATGGTTTGATTATTGTCGGCCATTTTATCAACTTTTACAATGTAAAAAAGTATATTGGCATAACGATAATAGGTAGTCATATGGCATCAGGGACTTTTTTGTGGATATTGATATGTTCTATAATACTGTAGAACATTTTTTTATTCTATCATCAATAGTTTCCGCGGCGCACGCGATGAAAGATTTTTACGACTAAATTTTTCACATCTTATTACAATTTTATTAGAGATCCCTATTTTTTTGAAAATAAAATATAGTCTATGTTAGTCAGTGAAGAAGCAGCTTTCTAATGGTGAAATCGGTCCAGTAGTTTTTGCGTTAAAACATTACAAACATACACACAAACATACAAATCTTTCCCCTATATAATATTAGTACAGAAGTATAGATTAGTATAGATAACAATGGTATTGTACTATTAATCTGTCGAACTTGGTATAGTGTCTTCAATTTCAGTCTTAATAGCTCGAGTTCTATTTTGAGCCTGCAACTTTAGATCAAACTAACTTGTTCCAATATAATATAACTTTCAGTTGAAAACTTAACTTACAAGACTTAAAAGCTATTTATACGTAAACAACACTTGCATATTTTTTGAATATGTCATCATTCTCCTGCCCTCATCCAACTATAAGTGGGGTCGGCACAACATGTCACATGATTTGGGAACGTATTTTACGACCGGCCGCCTGCCTGACTTCAACTCACCTTAGTCATATTTTCCAACCCCTCAGTAAAAAAGAGGGTGGTCTATTTTACGCAACCGGATACCACACGGTGTGTCAATATACCTTAGTCGCCTTTTACGACATCTCGGTAAGAAATGAAGGTGGTCCATTCTACTCAGCCGGATACCACACGGCGGCGTCGTTCTCAATTTCTGTCCATTAAAAATGCCCCGAGATTAACTATAGAACAATTTTAAAACTGACAATACCTAAAGTAATTATAAAAATATGATTAATAGCTCTACAATTAACTTTATAAATAGTTAACTATAGCAGATTTATCTATTTGGGTCAATTAGTTCCACGATGCTCTGGATTTCGCAATTTTAATATATGTCGCAATAACAATAATAACAAACGTTTGCAAACAAAGGTCGAAGCGAAATCAGTACAAATTTATGAACATTATTAAAAATATAAGTTATAGTAAATTGATAAAGTTCGAATATTAGAATTCGAATTGACCACGTTATTTGCCGTTAAATTTCTCCCTCAGAGAAATATTCAATTAATTATTCAACACCAATTTTTTTTAAACATAATTCTCAACATTATATATGTATTATGGCTTTTAATTTTTTTTTTATGAAATAGGAATGCAGACAAGTATGCAGTTCAACGTTATCACCGCCGCCCAGACCTTTCTTAGAGCGAGTGTGCTGCCGACCTTTAAAAAGATGGAAAATACGCTTTTTGAAGTTAATTATGTCGTACCGATCCGGAAATGCTGCTAGAGGGAGATTATTGCATAAAATGGTGGTGCGAGGAATAAAATTATTAGAAAACCGCACTGTAGTGGATCGCCACGCATCCAGATGGTAAGGATGATATTGTAACCTGTGACGTACAGTGCAGTTATGGAATTTGGCGGCAGGAATAAGGTCGTGTACCGCATGATAAGTATTAAAGTGACTTAATTCAAAATTAGGCTTAATTTAGATACATTGTAGTACTTGTTTCAATGCCATCTATGACATAATGGTACGAACTGTTAAAAAAAGGTAGTATTTTCACGTTATGGATCTCTTTGACTCACGAGTTTTGGCAATGCTACGCTACGCTTTATTGTAATTTTTTAATTAGATCACTTCAATATTAAAGCTTGTGCCATTTGTAGGTAACATTCTAAATAAAATTAAACAGACAATACAATACAATATTATTTTCATTTCACAATAAATAAATTTGTAAAAACAGTTACCACAATACATCAATCCATCAATCTTAGTTTAAAAAATTGAAGATAAAATATACATATAAAATGTATATGTATATCTTATCTTCAATTTTTTTAAAAAACGCCGTGTGGTATCCGGCAGAATAGACTAGACCACCCTCAGTTCTTACCGAGGTGTCATAAAAGGCGACTAAGGTAAGTTGACGTCAGGCAGGCGGCCGGTCGTAAAATACGTAGCCAAATGATGTGACAACATGTTTGTAACATGTTGTGCCGACCCACTTAGAGTGGGATAAGGGCAGGAGAATGATGATGATATACACATAAAATATTATATCACTTATAAGACTAATGGTGATGGTGTGGATTTAGATTTAAAAAATGATATAAGCAAGATGCATAATTTATATTCTAAAATGTTATATCAATATAATATAAGATTAACTAAATCTAACGACCAATTAGTCGTGCTCAGTAAGTTTTTATTAGTGTTAATGACATAATACACAGTCACATAACTGAAATGTAAATAATACCTAATAACACACCCTAATAACAATAACATATTCATAACCTAGTAGATTAGTTTCTCTATTAAAAACTGACTTTTGTATGAAATGGAATGTTGGGCACTGTCAAACACGGATGACAGAGGGCATGCAAATGAGATGAGAATAATTTATAGAATTAGGCGTTACTTTGCGGAGATCCATAATACAAAAGTAATAATAAAAAATATTTTGATATAATCCGCGACACAGTAAATAGAGAATATATTTAGTGCTAAATGTATAGTGGACTATCCGTTTTTACATACCCGATACATGCAGGATTCGGAAAACACATGCACATACCTCCACCACTGCCACCACAATACACAAGCACTACACACGTTCACTATACAAACTCAACAATCGTTTCGCCCCGCAACCGAAGCATCACCAGGAGATAGACTCCTAGACAAAATGGCAAATCTTTGCGATTCTGTCGTGCCATGTTTGTCTTGCCTTCCCTAAATGCTCCTCACTAACTTACTCGAGATCATTTAGCTTTCAAGCTGTGGAATAATTTACCGGTATCAATCCGCCAATCTCCTTCCCTATCGGCATTTAAATCGCAGACTAGAAAATATTTGTCTGAAGAAATTTAATCATCATCTACTTATACTACCTCTCAAACTAAGGAGGAACTACTTCTCAAAATGGAGCGCGTGAGTCTTCAATTCGGATTAAAGCTAAATCGCAGTAAAACAAAAGTAATGATCGTAGACCGCGCAAACAACAACTTGCCGGATATAACCCAGATTGCAAACTGCGAAGTGGTATCGACTTACATATACCTAGGAGCTTTAATCTCGAATAATGGAGGTTGCGTAGATGAAGTTAAGCGACGTATGGCAATAACAAGGTCTGCAATGGATAAAATGAGGAAAATATGGAGGAACAACAACATTACAAAAGCTACTAAGATCCGGCTAGTGCGAACGCTTATATTCCCCATATTTTTGTACGCCGCAGAAACGTGGACGCTGCGAGATACTGAAAAAAAGAAGATAGATGCTCTAGAGATGTGGTGTTGGAGAAGGATGCTCCGAGTGTCATGGACAGAGTTCAGGACTAATACCTCCATACTGCAAGAACTCGGCATAAAGCAGCGTCTATCGACTTTAGTACAAACTCGCATTTTAAAGCTATTTGGACACATCTCGAGGCGAAACAACGACTCCTTGGAACGTCTTGTTGTCCAAGGCAGAGTGGAAGGTACAAGGCCGCGTGGACGGTCTCCGATGCGATGGACCGATCAAGTTAAGGCAATGGTAGGCGGCCCTGTACACAAGTGCACCAGAATGAGCAGGAACAGGGAGAAATGGCGAGACATCGTGAGGCGAGCAACATCTGCCACCCATAAAAATACTTAGTGTTAACCACGACCACTCTGTCAAGAGTGTTGCGACTGAGAAGAGACTTATACTACCAAAAATTAATTATTTATAAATTAAATAGTTAAATTTTAATAAATTCAAATAATTACGATTATCTATATTGCATCATTTTTCAATATTAATCTATGTATATAGTGCTCCGTTATTTTTCTTTTTCTTCCTTTCTATTTTCATTATCCATATTTCACTTCTTGTCATTTTCCTTCTGTTAGTCAAAGGTAGACTTTGTATATGTGCTATTTTTTTCTTTATTTTTTATAACATTGTAAAAAATAAAGAAATTAATAAATATTACGTTCGCATATTCGTCTTAAAGAATCCGCCGTTCATCTATTTCCTTCCATATAGAAACAACTTAAAAGTAGTGTATAATGTAAAAAGTGACAAAAATCCAACTGCGTAGTTAGTATAAGCCTCTCATAACCTCGTCTGTTTCTTCACAATTCGGAATGGTACGATCTGATAACCGAGTTTACAACCACCGGACCGTTTTTAATTGCCGTTTTATGTTCATTATTATGAGCCAATGATACTACGTTTATAATGTTAATTTTATATGATGGCGGTGTGTCAAGGTACATTTATATTATGATATGAATATGGAACAATAATATTTCACGGAGCCGAAAATGGAAGGCATATGACCAAGTTCAAAATTAGGCTTAACACACTACGCACTATCAAAAATTAGGCTTAACACACTACGCACTATCAAAAATAAGGCTTAAGACACTACGCACTATCAAAAATTAGGCTTAAGACACTACGCACTATCAAAAATTAGGCTTAACACACTACGCACTATCAAAAATTAGGCTTAACACACTACGCACTACCAAAAATTAGACATAAAATAATTCATAATATTTAATTCAATTCAATTGAAAATATTCTTTATTCAAGTAAACTTGTTAACAAGTGCTTTTAAATCGTCAAAATCTATCGCTGGTTCGGAAAGCTGTTCCTACCAACAAGAGCCAGCAAGAAACTCGGTAGTTGCTCTTTTCAAATAAAATTCTTATAACTAGTTACATTTGGTTACTACTATCTTGTACAGGGTAGAGGAGTAGCTATATCCACGCATATTTATCATGTAATCTCAATAATATAGTAGGCTTTTTGTATCAGCCTCCCTTTAACAGCAATATTAAAATAGATAATAAAATTTGCATGTCAGATATACTCGTATATGACTAAACATGTTGCTATTAAATGTTGCTAATTTATTGCGTATTATTAAGTATGAATCGCCAAAGTTTAAAGTCTACTATATTAAAATAGTCAAAACAGTATCTAAATTTGTTCCATACTCAACGTCCGTAGCATAACAGAATGTCTGAAATTTATCGCAAGCTTATTATTAAAGTGAACCAATTCAAAATTAGGCTTAATTGAGTTAGATACTTTAAACAATTTATAGAATTAGGCGTTACTTTGCAGAGGTCCATAATACATGAGTAATAGCAAAATAATTGTACTTTTGAGTTAGATACATTTCCATCAAAAGCTGTGATAGCCTAGCGGTGAGACCGTGTGACTCTCTAGAGACGATCATGGGTTCACACCCCGGGCAGGCACCAATGAGTTTTTCTATAAATGTCTAATTGATAATTGCAATTTATCACACGCTTTTCGGTGAAGGAAAACATCGTGAGGAAACCTGCATATCTCTAAAGAATTCTAAGGATATGTGTAACCTACCAATCCGCATTGGAGCAGCGCGGTAGGTCTTAGCTCCAACCCTTCTCTCCAAAAAATGGGGAGAGGAGGCCTTGGCCCAGCAGTGGGCAAAGTAACAGGCCATTACTTTACTTACTTTACATTTTCATCCTTATTTCAATATCATCATGCAACGAACTATTAGAAAAAACTAGTATTTTCTGCTATTAAGTTATTTAGGGTTATTTAAGTTGGGTCTTAAATTACCCTTTAAACTTTTTTAAATTCAGTCACTTTAATACAAAGCATGCGATATTGTCTAGACATAAGATTTTACATTACTTTTACTTTATTTATTGAACCATAAATTAAAACCACGATAAAATTACAAATGAAAAAAGTGGCGTCAATACGTGGAGCTGCGGCAGAAATCGTCGAATCTGGCAAACGGCGAAAGTATGCATCTCTCATTCAGAGTTATGTATTTGTGCTGATTGCAGTTAGTACCCTAGAGCTATGGAATAATTCCAAAAAGTTGTGGCTCTTTTTCGCACTAAGAATCCCCTTAGTGGAGTAGGAACGATTGAAGGCGGAATCGGTGCTAGCATTCTTGGAATCATTCCACGTGGCCATGATTTGTATAGTATTAGCGTGTCAGTAATTCAGTATAGATACGATTTATATGTTTTACTTCAAAAAAAAAATTACAAATGAAATATACAATCTATAAAATCTATAAACAATAAAATAAATAAATTTATGGGACACTCACACACACACAGTCGTCCGTCCCAAAAGTAAGTAACTTAATACTTGTGTTGTGAGTGACAGACAAATGGTAAATATATACATATATAATTTTAAATATACACTTAAATACAAATATACACCCTGGCAACAATTTGTTCAATTCAATCCAACATATTCTTTATTCAATATTTTTGTAAATAAGTGCTTTTGAATCGTCAACTCTACCGCTGGTTCAGAAAGCTAAAAAATGTTTATAAAATGTTGGCCCACAGTGGAAATCGAAACCACGACGCGGGAAGCTGAAGGCAGGGTCACTGTCAACTTTGCCAAAGGGCTAGTCCAACGATTAAACACTTCAACCAATATATATTTGAATTTGGTTTATATTATTAAAATGGTGTTTTTTGCATCAGTGGCAACGACACAGTTATATTTAAAGAAACCAACTTGTAAACGAAAGATGCATGAGAACGTTACATCTTCTTACATACTTACTTATAAACAGTAGTCAAACTTACAGCCTAACTTTGCATTTTGTATTTTCGTTGTAAGGCTGTATCCATTGTATGTTAATTTCGTTTAGTTATATAGAGGTTAAACATTCGAGAAAAAACTGGTTTTTCTTGAACAGTATCTGTGAATGCTTAATGCTAGATGACCCGTGATTTTGTTCACAGATTATATAAAACCAGTAAGCCGTGATATAAGTTTTGTAATTACTGAATTTTGTATTCATCATTATGTAACAGAACATAACGATGTTCATATAGCTTCTGCAGGGTTTGGAGTTATGATTGGAAACATACGAGTATTAATATTATAGCCAAAACAGTGATGTAGTGATGGTTTAGCGGTAAGAAGACGTTACCACTGAATGGGAGACGTGGGTTTAAAATCGCATCAGACAATGAATTTTACTACGAAAAACCACGTAAAATAGCAAATAATAGGGACCTGTTTTTATGTCATTAACAAGTTTCTCATGTCATACCATCTTCTAAAGATCTCTTCGATTTTTATTTGAATACGCAGAGATACTCCGAGCATTGAGGATTACTTAGACGATAAGAATGCGTGGATATAGCTACTCTTTGACCCTGTACGAGACATCAATAACTATATGTATCTAGTAATAAGAATTATTCTTTGAAAAGAGCAACCGCCGAGTTTCTTGCTGGTTCTTCTTTTCAACAGCTTTCTGAACCAGCAGTAGATGTTGACGATTCAAAAGCACTGGTTTACAAGTTTACTTGAATAAAGAATATTTTGAATTTGAATTTGCATTGCCCATTACGTCGTCCGCTGAGCAAATCTGAGTTTTCATATAAGGTCGGGTAAGTAGCGACTAAGTTTAAGATCTATTATTGTTAATTATTATTCAATTTATATATAAGCCTTATTATAAGTATCTGTTTCTTTGGATGTTATTCCAAACAAGAGCAAATTTTCCCACGAATTGCTATCGCAGAATCGCGAATAGAATTCGGGCAGAGATGTTACAGACGGAACTTCCTACTGCAAGTCGTGACTACTCGAATGTGAGAAAACATTTTATATTGACCTTTTAATTTGTTTAGTTTCCTCTGTATTCACAGATTCGTTATTTAATTTCCTCATTAAAACGAAAGCAATTAATATTATTAACCATCGTACAATATTTAAGATTTCACAGCACGGAATTTCAAACACAGTCTAGCAAGACTATTTGGGTTTGAGTCAACAGTTAAATAAATTTTCAAGTTATAATTAATTAGATTACATTTATCGGGCAATCCGAGAAGCTGATGTAAAAGTAAATACATGTTTTATAACAAAATTCGTTAAGGATATCAAGACTTGCCTTTGAACAAGTTTAGAAACTATCCTAAAACGATATTTTCTAAATTTATTTGACTACTAGATTATTTGAGTGATAATAAATGAAATGCAGTTAGTTAGTAGTTTATCTGCCGAATTTCTTGCTGGTTCTTTTCGATAGAAGCATCTTCTTTTGAATGAAACTTCTGAATCAGTAGCTTTATTAATAACATATGACAATTCAAAAGTACTGGATACAGTCTACTTGAATAAACAATATTTTTATTAAAAGCTTTTACATATTTACTTTTATATACTGGTTCAGTCCCGATCAGAATGAAATTTTATGATAAACGGTGAACAGAAGTGACATGAAATTTTTTATAAAGCTTTTTTTAACTTGACTTGGTAATTTGAGTTTGACAACAAATATTTACTGCTCAAGTTCTGATAATATCCTAAGCTTCACACATTTTATTAAAATACTAACTACTTATAACTGATGTACTTAAGTGAAAGTGCAATTTCTAATAATACACAATAATTTAACGTGGAACTATAAGGCAAGGTAAAGTAAAATTCAGGAAATATACAAAAGATATTTCTAGGAATCTCATGGTTCGCAAATGAACCATCAACGTAGCGATTACACAATTATGAACATTATATTATGCCATGTTATAAATAAGTCTCGTAGCTAGAATCCAGGAGGTACTTCCTCGTACCACTAATGGATTTTTGTTCCTACTCAACGTTTGTAAACGTGGAGCTATCGTTGCGAAAGGATTGAAAGTGTATAAACAATAAAGTGTACAGTGTAAAGATTGCATTAATTGAATTGATAATTTAGTTCACAAATAAGACTACGATATCATGTCTTGAACTCTTTTTTATATGAATAATAATATCATTTATTTACCTAGAATATGAGTTACAAAAATATTTTGAGATTTTGTAATGAACAAATATATTCTACTGTTAAAGTGTGTAAGTATAGTCATTTTTATGTGAATCATGTTTAGATCATCATTTAGCTACATATCGCATTATTTATGATTTTACAATAAAATAAAGAAATTACAATGTTATGTCAAATGTTTATGTAGAATTACCTTGTTTGAAGTCACGTGATAATGTAAAAACTCCGACAGTAACAAGAAGACAGTGCTGCGAGACCAGATTCATGTATTATAATCTAAAACAATATTATTATAAATAAAATGATTTTAAATAGACCTAGGTAACAGACCTAGGTAACCTACGTAAACAGACATGCTAAACAGTTTTTTAGGCTTGAACAGTGCGTTAAAGGGTTACAGTATGAAACAGTTAAGTATAAAACACTATTAACAGCTAACGGTATTAAATTTATATATATTATATAATTAAAAAAATCAAATATAAATATAGTGTAAATTACTTTCATCGCATCTATACGTATTAAAACTATCTGCTTCGAATTTGAAGTCGTACCACTTCTAAAGTATTTATAGTACCCGGCATTAAATAATGCACATCGATGTTTACAACGAAACAGCCGGCCAGTTCGATTTCGTAGAGCGCTGTCACTGTCACACACGGGTTCGTCACTGAATCCAGCCGATTTCTCTCTCTAAGCTTCGACGTGCATTATTTATTGCCGCGTACTATACATGTTCTTAAAGTATTATAATATATCGCGGTTGTCTTTTATGATTATCTCATATTATTTCTATTATATCACTGCATTGACTACTCGAATGTTTTACGTGCCATAATCATTGCCGTCGGATGTCTCACGTTGCAGCTGTTACATGCATTGCGTTACTCCGGAAGTCGATCCTAAAGCTATTTCCTAGTTCATATGTGTTAAATTACTCAAAGAGTTATTAAATGCTATATTTATTGTGTATCTAGATAAGTAAAATCTTATATTACTTGTCTTTTAACGAACGTCTCTCCAAACAAGAAAGAGTCCTTTTCCTAGGAGTTAAGTTTGTTTTTGTAGTATATATTACAGTGGTATAATTGAATAATCTTTAAATTAACGTTTATTGTTATGAGCATGTGCTCGTGATTGCGTGGACTTCATTATATCACACTCCAGCCCTTTAATCCTTTTACCTTTATATCGTTCAAACGTGCAAAAAAATTACACAATTTTTAAAAGGCGACTAAGGTAAGTTCAGGCAGGTGGCCGGTCGTAAAATATCTTGCCAAATCATGTGTCAACAGGTTGTGCCAACCACACTTAGAGTGGGAAGAGGGCTGGAGAATGATGATCTAGTATGTCCAGCCCGCTTCGCAGGGCTTAAATTCAAAGATATATGAATTATAATCATTAAAAAAACGTTCCAAACTCCACTAAACTTTATAGAATTATCCGCTGTCTGAAATCTTAATATAATCTGAAAATTTTATCAAAATTGGTTCATCCATTTCGGAATCCATAAAGGACACGCAGACAAATATTTATTTTTATACATATTAGATATAACTATGGATATTTATTTTCTAATTGAGAAAAAAGTATAAGAAACGAGTAGTGACGCAACTTAATCAAAAAAAATATCGTAAAATGCAAATCATCTCTGCACAATTCATCTTAAATGGCGGATGTACTGGCACATGCTTGTCACTTTAGACATTCACTTCTTGTTCACTTCTTACAGTTTCTCTCGCAAGTAAATATTACATATCATATTTTAGTGAAACTAATGAACAGTTAGAGTAATACAAAACTAATTGCTTGTTTAGTACAAGTTGATTAGGAATAATCTTTGCCTGCAGCTTCACACGCGTGGATAATAGTCTATTTAATTGAAATTTTGAACATAAAAGTACTTATTGTGACTTAACCATAGGAGGTAGAGACATATCGTCGCGGACTTTATGGTAGTATTTTTGTAGATCTACAATTCTCTAGTACATTACTTTAGTGTATCTCTGTTAGCTAACGCGAACCACGCGACTAAAGCTGCTACCCAGCAGACGAATTTTCTTACTACCGCGCGGCTCTTTAAATAATTTACTTAAAACAATTCGAAAGTATTGCTCTTATTTTAGTAAAAACCGTACAAGGATCCATTCAGTAGATTTTGAGAAAATCGATAACATACAGAGAGACAGCTTTTGAGGACGTTTTATTATAAGTAAAGATTGAACTAGGTATTATATTAAGAAATCAGCGTATTAGTTTGTAGTAAAAAACTTATTAAATTTAAATATCGTCCGTCTATCTTGGAATCATGGTTTGTGATCTTTGCCTTAAATAGATAAGCAAAAACAACAACTCTTATCAAACGATATCTCTTATATTTCATTGTTTCGAATTTTTCTTTCCGCTTTTATTGATATCAGTAAGCATATCTAAGGTGCACTTACAAAAAAAAATCGTACGCGTCATCAAATTAGTTGCTGAAAATCTGTAGTTATTAATAAGATAAAAATTTTATATATTAAAAATACTGAGTTTAAACAATCTACCATTGTGAGTCAAACAATGAAATCATTATCGGTAAAACTAATCATTGTCTTGCGCTACAACAAAAACAGAAATATATACTCCAGACATCCGGTAAACGATTAGATGCACTCGAAATTGGTAGAAAACGGTTAAACACTATCTGCCAAATCGATAAGTGGACCCAGTGAGTTGGGTTAGGTGAAAAAGGCTAATCTAGAGAAAGTAGTGGCACCTTAGAACGTAAGACATTTTCACTACCATTATACAGAATAAAGTTAGAAGCACACTTATTTTGGGACCATAATTTGAAGTAAAGAAGCCGTGTGGTATCTGGCTGAGTAGAATAGACCACCCTTATTTCTTACCGAGATGTCGTAAAAGGCGACTAAGGTAAGTTTTTATTTATTTTATTTATTTATTTAATTACTATCTATTTAAGTTGACGTCAGGCACGCGGCCGATCGTAAAATACGTGGTCAAATCATGTGAGAACATGTTGTGCCGACCCCACTTAGAGTGGAATTAGGGCAGGAGGATGATGATGATGATGATGAATTTGAAGTAAGATTTCGTTTTGCAAGCTGGATTTGGGGAGTAGGTTGGTGAATGACTCACGAGAGCGTTTCGAAAAGTGTTTTCGGGCGAGGGCGAGAATGAGTTAAGAGCAAGATATAAGTTAGTTAACATAGACAGATAGAGAGTTAAGTTTCAGACATTATTGTAAAGGGAAGAGAGAGAGAAAGGTGCGAGCACACATTTTCTTCTTTCTTACTTATATAGCCAGTTACGGGTCGAATATCTAATTCTAAGACACTGGCCTATAGTCTGTATTACAATTCAGGAGAAAGAGTGAACAGAGCGCTCACATTTCATTTTATTTCTGGTGTAAAGCACACTCGTATTTTCAAAATTTTCAGGAATTCCTAATTGGTTATATATAAATGGGAAAATTTTGACTAGGTCATTCGAAGTTCAAATTATTGTTAACAACTGCTTATTTGCGGGTATATATATTTTTCTAATGTATGAACAAAATTTTGGTGCCACGATCAGGTCGATATCTCGCTTGTTAAACATTAGACGTCCACTTTTCGGTATAGATCCCTTTAAGGCGCTGAACAGAGCCAAATAGGCTGACTTTAAACACGTTTTTAACAAAAGCTATAGGGATGACGATTAAAAGAAAAATATATGTTAATATACATCATATTTCAGAGAGAATGTAAGATTTCAAAACATGATTACGATACTTTTTTTCGATAAAAAAAATTGGTAAATAGACCTCTGATTTTTACTTTGATCGTAAATATCTCTAATATTTATCAACAAAAATTGGTAAAATTAATAAGACTAATAAATCATTATAATATAAAGAGAATGTAAGATTTAAATTTTGAATTAATTAAGATATTTCATTCAAATTAAATATTTTTTAGAAAATAGCAAAACTGAAACGAGTCATCGTCTCGCTTCTCTTTTACATCTACGAATATAGACAGTGATCGCTGAGGCGCGCTGCTATACGGACGTGTGTCGCTAGCTGCCGCCTTTTGTGACTATTCCTTGTTGATAATATGTCTTTTTTTAGGTGTTTAGTTATATTTCAGCATACTTAGTTTTATAAGATTAATTAGACATAAGTTTTGTATATAAATTGTACAAAAAAAGTTTGGATAAAATAGTGTACACCTACAATGGGTGTTAAAAAATTAAGTTTGTCGCTACGCCGTCGCAGAAATTGTGGGCGTGGCTTATATGCCGAAATCTGAATTTACGCCAGCTCTGTTCAGCGCCTTAAAGGAACCTTCAACGGCTTCATCGACTTTTTTAGGATCTACTGCCTTCTTCGTGGAGATCACCACAAAATCCTCAAGGTATGTATTGTATAGACTAGTATAACAGACCTTCAAATGTTAATTGTTTCTTCGAAATTGATTTGCCACGTTAACAGAACCCGTTAATTTTTTAAGTTATTATTACTTTCTTACAATTAAAATTGCATATTTTATACTCGTAAAGAATTTAGGATTTTTAGTATTATAATATATGTCTTATAACAGTATCAACGAGTAAGCTCCCTAACCGATAGTGAGATTATTTAAAATAAACTTAACAACTTTGTTAGTGTAATCTTAATTTAAATGAGGCTGCGATCGTATAATAAAACCGGATTGTATTACGCTATTACAAATTAACTCGATATTGCACTTTCGTATATAAGTCGGACTATCATAATGCGTGCATATTAACTACAGATAAAATTATATGGTGCGACTGTGGCGCCAGCTTTATACTTGATAACGTAATGACTTTATTGCGTGTTTTACTTTAAAGTGCATTACCAGTTTCTATCCATCTAGGATTCTTTCAAAAGCCTAGCCTTTTAAGCAACTTATTATAATTTTTTATTAAGGTATTGACGTACACACATACACACAAAATCCATTAACACTATTATGACAACAGTGGTATAATTATACGTCATAATAGCAGCATTTATCATTGCGGTATGAATTTAAACCTTTTTTTTTAAATACTATATAAATATACATATTTGATTTTAAGAACTTTAGTGAAATACGAAATTAAGTTGGTTAATCTATCATTTAACAAAAACTTCTCCTAATAATTTGTTTCTGGCTAGATTAAAATATAAAATAATGAAATAAAATAGAACAGGATATGAAAGTAAAGAAAAAATTATAAAGCAAACCATTTAACAGAGAATTATTGTATAATAAAAAAACTTGACTACAGAGTAAATTGTAAAATCCGTTCATTCTAATAAGATAATAAAATATCACTAAAAGTCAGTATCGGTTCATCGAGAAAATAAAGATAATATTTCAAAACTATTTCAAAGTTTATTTAAAAGTTAATATGATAATAATAAAAGTCTGTGGATGAATGTGCGTCGTGCTTAACCTTGATAACGACTTTATTGCGTGTCAGTTTTTATATTTTTTTATACTAGATTCTGCAATGCATCTGGGAATCTTAGCGATTTGATACATTTTAATTATCTCTTCGTTTATGGCAAAACACATTGTAATTAATATGCATAATAAACAATGAAAATATTTTATTATAATCTATACAGTGTTGAAGCTGTGATAGCCCAGCGGTGAGACCGTGCGACTCTTTCGAGGGGAACACGAGTTCAAACCCGGGCAGGCACCAATGAGTTTTTCTATTAAAACTCATGTGTCTAATTGATAATTGCAATATATCACACGCTTTTCGGTGAAGGAAAACATCGTGAGGAAACCTCCATATCTCTAGAGAATTCTGGAGATATGTGTAACCTACCAATCCGCATTGGAGCAGCGTGGTAGGTCTTAGCTCCAACCCTTCTCTTCAGAAACGGAGAGAAGAGGCCTATTCCCAACAGTGGGATTGTAACAGGCTGGTACTTTTATACAGTGTTGAATGCATGACGCTATCCTCTCATATTACTGCTCCACTTATGGTGTTATTTTTTATGGTGAGATTGTGTGAATTTGAAGCCACGATTAGGAGGAAGCCACGGTAAGGAGAGTCGTGGGTTCAAATTCTGGGTAGACCTATGTGGCTTTTATAAAAATTAAATGCCAAATTGGATAAATCAATCATTGATATTTAACCGAATTGATATTTGTATGGTCCGTTGGCGGCGGCAGTGATCCTGCCTTCAGCTCCGAGGGTTGCGGGTTGGATTTCCGCCGAGTGCCGTCATTTTCTAGTAACAATTTGCGGATTTTTAAATTTAAACTATCGTGAGTGGTATCCACAATTAATGTATAGAAACCGGCTATACTCATGTCTTATTTTATCAATTGAATCAGCATGGTGGGTCAAAACTCGATCCCATTTTTCCCAAAGCGATAATGAGTCCTGTGCCCAGGAGTGGGATAGTGAGTTCACCACTTATTCTATTTAGTCTCAAAGGTTTTTCATTTCTGGGAACTACGGAAAGTGCAAACTATTTTGTCCATGTGTCTATGGGACATTAAGCGCAGGTAGTTTTACCAGAAGAGTGAATAGGTATCATTAAGTCATAGTGCACTCTTATCTGTATAATTTCGTTTTATACCTGCCGATAAAGCCAGACGCTGTACTTTTATATACATAAAAGAAAAATACAAAACCCCGCGTTAAACGCGGCGAAGCGGGCAAATAACGGCTTATATTACATATAATCATTACTACAAACAGTTACTTGCTTTTATAATGTCAGTTATATCTCATCATATTCGCAAACTTCTCTCAAACGCTTAAAAATAAAAATAACATTTTGTTATCCATTAATTACGCTTAAGTAATTCCTATTATCTGACTTGTGTGCATACAACACTTATCTCAGTTTTTAGAGAAAAGGTTTGGAAGTTAGGTCCACCATGCTGCTACAAAAGTGATAGGTTACGCATATCCCTAGAATTCTTTAGAGATATGCAACACCTCACGATGTCTTCCTTCGCCGAAAAGCGTGGTAAATATATTGCAAATATCAATTAGACACAAGTTTAATAGCAAAACTCACCTAAGTGGGGTTTCATCGCTGATCCTTTACAGGTTTTTATATACTCTTGAATCATAGAAGAGAATGGAAGAGAAAAAAAAAATAATATGCCGACCGCACTTAGAGTATAATGATAGGAGAATGATAAATGATGATAAAATGAAGATCTTATGTTAATTATTAAACGGATCATTATTAAATACAAATTGACATTATAAATGATAAAGTTTTACGATTTTTGGTATGTTTGTTCCATTTGAACAGTGAAACATATTGACATGGTCTTTTAGTAGAGAGATATCTTTAGATTTTTTCTGGTGAAGGCAAGGGTAGATATTTTAAGTACGCACAGACAATGTCACGGACAAAACCTATTAGAAATAGAAGAAAGACTTGTAAAATAATTATTGCTTTAGTATTCATATTGTAATGCATTACAGCAATATTTACTATTACTAATGCTCTATAGGAAATCCTGAATTGGCCACCGCGATATGGTAATAATAAATAAATAAATATATGGGACACTTAAACACACGGTCGTCAATCCCCAAAGTAAGTAACTTAATACTTATGTTATGGGTGACAACTGGTGAATATACTTCATATATAATTTTAAATATATAAGCTGTGATAGCCAAGTGGTGAGACCGTGCGACTCTCTAGAGACGACATAGGTTCAAACCCCGGGCAGGCACCAATGAGTTTTTCTATTACAACTTATGTGTCTAATTGATAATTGCGATTTATCACATGCTTTTCGGTGAAGGAAAACATCGTGAGGAAACCTGCATATCTCTAGAGAATTCTAGGGACATGTGGAACCTACCAATCCGCATTGGAGCAGCGTGGTAGGTCTTAGCTCCAATCCTTCTCTCAAAAAACGGAGAGAGGAGACCTTAGCCCAGCAGTGGGCATAGTTACAGGCTGTTACTTTAAATACATATATACACCCAGGCTCGAAGAACCAACAAATTGTGTATAGAAGATATTGGCCCTCGGCGGGAATCGAACCCGCGACCCGAGGAGCTGAAGGCAGGGTCACTACCCACTACGCCGACGGGTCAGCCACGATACAGATGTTCCTAGTGTGGTAGCCGCTAGACAACATAGAATAATTAACCAATACAATATGCAATTTAATGTAAGCATCGTAATAAGTTTTAATGTTAAGGATTGTAAATGTTGCATTTCTGAAAATAAACTTTATTTATTTATTATTTATTTCTTTTTCAATGTATCTATCGCTATTAAAATTTTAATTGAGATAAAGTTTTTAAATAAAATTGATTTCAGTTAGATGGCAGATCGACTGAAAATGTTTACTGCAACTCGATTTCGTCAGCAACGAGTAAAAAGTGGTCTTTTAAATTTCCTAACATTTGTGAAGAAGTATGCAATTGCATCTTGTCACGATACTAAGAAATTCGTTCCGGAATATAAATAATTTGCACTGTCCAATTATTGTGCTGAAATTGCTTGGATCAACAATAACACTGTTCATTATAGAACGTTGATATAGAAATATACTCAAGTAAACTTAAGGCGGTGTTGTCAATAGATTAATATCGGACAGTCTGTGAAGTCTACAGTATTGAAATTAGAAACAATGTATTTTCAAATGTAACAAAAAATTCAATGCAAATTATAAATTGTTTTCCACGGATACGAACTCACGTTTCTTATAAATATAGGTATGATATAATTGTATGCATAATAGACAAAACAGAAACCTTGACGTGTGGTATCCGGCTGAGTAGAATAGACCACCCTCCTCTTTTAACCGAGGTGTCGAAAGAGGCGCCTAAGGTAAGTGCCGTGTGGTATCCGGTTGCGTAGAATAGACCACCCTCATTTCTTGCTGAGGTGTCGTAAAATGCGACTAAGATAAGTTAATCCGCCCGTGGTATCCGGCTGACTAGAATTAGACTACCCTAATTTCTTACCAGCGTGTCATAAAAGACGACTAAGGTAAGTTGACGTCAGGCAGGCGTTCGATCGTAAAATACCTTGCCAAATCATTTAACAACATGTTTAACAAATGTTGTGCCGACCCCACTTAGACGAGGGATAAGGGCAGGAGAATGATGAGATAAAACTGAAACCGACACAAGTTGCGCCTCCTGCTTTACACAAATTAAGGTAACTATTAAAAGTAGAATTATACAGATCGCCTTCTATGCTATTGAGGATTACATAAATGATAAGAATGCGTGAATACAGCTACTTTTCGACTCTCTACAAAATAGTAATGACAAAATGAAAGAAAGAAAGTACTTTGAAACGAGCAACCGTCGAGTCTTTTACTGGCTCTTCTCGGTAGGAGCAATTTTCCGAAATAGCAGTAGAGTTGAAGATTCAAAAATATTTGGTTACAAGTTCTTTTAAAGTATTCTTAAAGGCACGATATAAAGTAACTTTGGAATTATATAATACCTTATATAAGTCCATTTTCATTTTTGTAAACTTACGCTTCGCCCGCGCGGTAATCAATGTATTTAATTGAAGTGTTGATCTCAAAAGTACTTATTGCGAGTTAACCATAAGAGATAGAGACACGCTGTTGCGGACTTTTTCTAGTATTTTTGTATATCTACAATTCTACTTCAACTGAGTACTAAAGTAATGTACTAGATGTTACTTTAGTACTCAGTAGTTTATCTATGCTGGTTAATGCGGCGGACGCGACTAAAGCACTCCACAGACGAGTTTCTTTTAAACTGCGCGATTTTTTTAACACTGTTTATATAAAACCATAACGTACTATTAACCTAAACCTTCCTAAAGAATCGCACTACGTTTTAGTATAAACCGTAAAAAAATCCGGTCGCTAGATTTTGAAAAAATCGAACACATGCAGACAGACAGTTTTTGAGGACTTTGTTTCATAATAAGTATAAGTAAACTTGTATAAAGGTTGACTTGTATAAATGAGAAAACTTTTTAGTAGTAGTAGTGTAGTTCACTATACATAATTTTTTAATTCGGAAGAGCCAGGCTTTGGTTTCAATTATGACAGGTCGTTGCATAATAAAGATTATTATTATTGATTATAAATTCTTTGATACACAAAATTGTAATATTCCTTACATTAAATGTTATTTTTTCATATTTCTTAGTTATGGAAGAAAAGAAATTAAAAGCCTTTGTAAGATTCAAGTAGAAAAGTCTGCTTTTGTTCGTAACTCTCGGAGCTGAGTAGGTAGACTGAATTGTTTCCATTAAATGCCAAGGCAAGTCGGCGACCTCTGAAACTTTACTTCCTGCGTCTAATTTTAAGTTCCTGGAGAAATAAAGCCCTATATAACCTATATTATATGGATTATATATTTGAATCTGTATGAAGTGGATTTATTCAAGCCATTTCGTTCTTCCTTCTTATCAATACTTGATGTCGAGGCATGAATGATAATATTAGGTATATTTTTTGTCTGAAAATATTTATGTGCAATTAAATTCACGGGCGACCGTGCTCAAAGTAAGTAATTTAATACGTGTGTTATGGGTGACAGAAAAATGGTAAATATACACATGTATAATTTTAAATAAATACATAAACACACCTACAAGATATTAGCATATCACACGTTTAGAATTAAAGTGACTTAATTCAACAAAGTTGTTGTGAGGCAAATTCCAATAAAGCTTAGCGTATCGCCTACAAAACTCTTGAGTGCAAAAGAGACTCATAGTTTGGAAAAGCAAGAAAACACTAGTTTTTGCTAATAGTTTGTTGCGTGATGGTATTTCAATAAGGATTACAATGTATTTAACTGAATCAACCTTAATCTTGAATAGGGTCGCTTTAATACTAAAAAAAAGTAAAATAGCGGCCTATTACAATCCTACAGCTGGGAATAGGCCTCCTCTCTCCGTTTCTGGAGAGAAAGGTTGGAGCTAAGACCTACCACGCTGCTCCAATGCGGATTGGTAGGTTACACATATCCCTAGAATTCTCTAGAGATATGCAGGTTTCCTCACGATGTTTTCCTTCACCGAAAAGCGTGTGATAAATTGCAATTATCAATTAGACACATGAGTTTTAATAGAAAAACTCATTGGTGCCTGTCTGGACTTGAACTCGTGTTCCCCTCGAAAGAGTCGCACGGTCTCACCGCTGGGCTATCACAGCTCTTAATACTAAGCTTGCGATAAATTCCTGACATTCTGTGGTGTCGTGGGATTTCGCAAAGTTAACCTTAGAAATAATCTGAATACGGTTTCGACTATTCTAATGTGTCACTAACATTATATGATATAAAGACTTTTAGGCACCGAAAAATATTGGAATGTGGCATGACCCAGTTGCGACATCATGATTGCATTGCTTTAATAAAGTTATCCAAGTCGGAGCTTGTTGGGTGATCGAAATTAGCAGTTGTTTTTTCAAACAGGCACGGAGATAGATAAGAAATATTTCGAGAAGTGACAATATTCTCAGTGCTGTATTAAGGCTTGATACCTATTTTAGTCCAGTATTTTTTTTAAACTAGTACTTCGCCCACTTCGCAGGGTTTATTTCATTTTTTTGCATTTAAAAAAAATGCTCCAATTTCATTCCATTTGCTGGAACATTCTCACGATTATATGAAAATGTCATTGAAATCGGTAGAGCCGTTTTGAAGTTTATAAGGACTTACAGACAAACATCAATTTTATTTTTCCAAGAACAATCTTTATGACTTATATTAATACATTAACTCACCTTTCGAAAACCACACAGGGTTTATATGAAGGTGTGGAATTAATAAAAACATTAAAAAAATATATATATAGATTTAAAATAACTTTATATCTAAACAATATAATCTTTTATTATATCTGATAAAGATTATAGATATACAAGTAAAAAACATTAAATAAATAGCTTCTTAGAAAAGACCTCCATTACTTTTTTTATCTTCACAGTTTTGTCATTTCAACCATTTTGCCGATTATCAAACTGTCCCACCCAAGGCCCTGGTCTCACCGTTCACGGGCCTAGACGTAAATCTCTCACTGAATATTCTAGAAGGATAATAATGTATGAAAATATCCATAGAATATATAGACTACTAAAAAAACCTGACAATGTTTCGATTAAGCCTTTTCTATCATCATCCATCATCCTTCTCCTGCCCTTATCGCATTCTAAGTCGGGACGGCACAACATGTTAAAACATGTATCACATGATTCTTCTACGTATTTTACGACCGGCCGCCTGCCTGACGTCATCTTACCCTAGGTAAGAAAGAGGGTGGTCTATTGTACTCAATCGCATACCACACGGTGGGTCAACTTATCTTAGTCGCCTTTTACGACACTTTGATAAGAAATGAGGGTGGTCTATTTTATTCAGCCGGATACCACACGGCGGGTTGACTTACCTTAGTCGCCTTTTACGACCCCTCGGTAAGAAATGAGAGTAGTCAATTATACTCAGCCGGATACCACACGACTATCAAATTTAAATTCAAATTCAAAATATTCTTTATTCAAGTAAACTTGTAAACAAGTGCTTTTCAATCGTCAACTTTACTGCTGTTTCGGAAAGCTGTTCCTACCGAGAAGAACCAGCAAGAAACTATCGATGCAGCCTTTTCTAATCATGCTAAAAACGCTAAATATTGAAAGATTATAATATAAAATATTGCTAAAAACGCATAAAAACCGTACAAAACACTTTTGCATAAAGTAAAAAAAGTAAAATAGCGGCCTATTACAATCCCACTGATGGGAATAGGCCTCCTCTCTCCGTTTCTGGAGAGAAAGGTTGGAGCTAAGACCTATCACGCTGCTCCAATGCGGATTGGTAGGTTACACATATCAACAGAATTGTCTAGAGATATGCAGGTTTCCTCACGATGTTTTCCTTCACCGAAAAGCGTGTAATAAATTGCAATTATCAATTAGACACATGAGCTTTAATAGAAAAACCCATTGATTGATTGATTGCTTGCCTGGGATTTGAACTCATGATCGTCTCTAGGGAATCACACGGTTTCACCACTGGGCTAATCACAGCTCTACTTTTGCATAAAAAAACAAAATTTGGGTAAAAAATTCCGGTCCAATTCGCCATGTCAGAACTGCCTGAGTTCTCAATAATATTATAGTTTATATATCAGAATCCTATATAAAGATAACGACATCATTAATTGCGTAGCGTACAACTGATTAAGTCACGTTGATCAATACGTGGGCTTTAAGTTTGTTTTTAGCCATGCTTAATACGCCAGAGCCATAATAGCATCCTTTATCCGCGAGACGGTAAAAACACGCTTATAATAGGCACTTGTAACCTTCAGCGATGCAACCGCTAACTGCGTGATCGTTTTTTTTATGTATGTTTATTAGACTAAGTTTATTTATTCAATAATAAGTTGTGATAGCCCAGCGGTGAGAAAGTGCGACTCTCTCAAGGGGGTCACGAGTTCAAACCCAGGGCAGAGCAATGATCAAATGTGCGGTTCAAGTGAGGGTAGATGAACAAAATAATGACTAGTACTCGGAACGAAGACGCCGCGGCACTCCAGTCAGTTCGTGACCACGGTGTATGCAACTCTGCCGAAACGTCGAACCTTGTAAAAAGGTAACCCGATTTTGCAGCGATGTGACCCGTTTATTTATACAATAATAAGTATGAAACGCGAAAGTTTAAAATTTACCAGATAAATGAGTTTTTTGTTAAAACTTATGTGTCTAATTGATAATTGCAATTTATCACAAGCTTTCGGAAGGAAAACATCGTGAGGAAACCTGCATATCTCTAGAGAATTGTAGGGATATGTGTAACCAGCCCGCATTGAAGCAGCGTGGTAGGTCTAAGCTCCAATCCTTGTCTCCAGAAACGCAGCAGTGGGATTGTATTGATCCAGTTACTATTTCAATAAAAACAATTTAATAATCCTGTTTACGATATTTCGCTTGTGGTTACTTTTTTTTGTTCATTTATATATAAATAACTAGTGGTACCCGCGACTATATTCGAGCCAATTTTACCGTTTAAGTACCCTCAATAATTCAAGGGTTTTTTTCGAACAAAAAACGGGTTAATCCATTATGTTACCTCGGTGTATGAGCTTTAATTGTGCCAAATTTCATCAATATTGGCCCAGTTAACTATCCTTCGAAGCGTAAAAGACAGATAGTTAGTTAGTTTCGCACTAATAATATTAGAAGAAGAATAGACAACCCTCCGTTCTTACCGAGGTGTCGTAAAAGGCGACAAGGTAAGTTGACGTCAGGCTGGCGGCCGATCGTAAAATAGGTAGCCAAATCATGTGACAACATGTTTGTAACATGTTTTGCCGACCCCACTTAAAGTGGGATAAACGCAGGAGAATGACGATTAGTATATTTTTTAACACCATACTTATGTAGTTATTAATTTTTAATTACTTATATTTTATGTAGTTAGCTTTATTAGTTCATAGATACATATATCATGTATATATATGTCTATCTATTGACTTATATATTTTTTTTGTATGGATAATGTTTTTAATTGTTTTGTATTTGTTTTTTTCAATATATATTTTTTGTATTAACAATAAGTGTTAAAAATATAGAGAGAAAATAAAATATAATCAAAATAAAATAAATACGACTCAAAAATAGTCGTAAGAAGTAATTTGTTCGTACTGTTCCAACAACGATACGGAAAGTCTAAAAGGAAAACCTCGCAAACACATATATCATGTTTATTGGCTGAGCCCTCGACAATTTTTCGAGGATAAGCTCTGAAGTTGTACCGGCTATATCAGATATAATGGGTAGTCCCCAGATGGTGATTCAACTACATAAACCGCTATTATAAAGAACGTGTTTGGGGTTCACAAAAACGCGTATACAATTTGAGATTTTGAAACTTCGATGTCACCATAATAGAGTTATTATACTAATGAAGGGAAGCTAGTAGGGGGCCTGTTAGTGAGAGTGCCACAATAATAATGAGACGGATGATGTAACTCGTATACTTATCTTTGTCTAATCACACATGAAAAAAAGAGAGAAAAATTCGCTTTCATTTGCTTACTCTTTACTTCTACTCCGATTGAGTAGAATAGACCACCCTCTTTCTTACCGAGGAGTCGTAAAATACGCTAAGGTGAGTTGACGTCAGGCAGGCGGCCGGTCGTAAAATATGTAGCCAAATCATGTGACAACATGTTTGTAACATGTTGTGCCAACCCCATAAAGTGGGATAAGGACAGGAAGATGATGACGAGGTTAAAGTTGTCATTCTTCGTCGAAGTTCGTTCTTTTAGTATTCCACGAGAAATCGCAATTAGCGTCGTCGTTACAGGGCGAAACGATTGTTGATTTTGTGGTAGTGAGTTTGTGCAGCGCTTGTGTATTGTTGTGTTATTGGTGGTGGTGGTGCATAAGTTTTTACGAATTCTGCATACTCTACATTTAGTATTGCATATATTTTATTTTATCGCGGATTAAACCAAAATAATATTTTCATTACTATTGTATTATGGACCTCCACAAAGGACCTCCGCAAAGTAACGCCTTAGTCATACATAGCCCTCCACTGCACGTCGCCCTAAACTGTGGTCCGGGATCACAGGAGACATCCTTAGGACGATGTTCTCCGAAGATACTAAAGCTTCTACTCTTTACTCTCCGCATTTCACAACCTCAATGCCCTCGCCCGATGACGCTGCAAAATGCGTTAGAACCAAAGAAAAAAACCATCATCAATCTATGAGAGAATATAGACTAGACTATACAAAATAGACTTCAGTCAGATCATAAATCGCTGTATATAATACAATCGCCGGGTATCGCCTTTATTATGTTTGCACACCGCACGAACTTTATAAGGACATTTGCCGCCCACATACAGTTTAAGTTTTAATAAAGTCAGCGCGTATTGGTTAACAATTTTTTTATTACCAACTTACGTGCAATTTGTTACAATACACTACAAAACTTTTAAAAGATAATTTTGACGACGGTTTATATGTATATGTGTTTATATGTATATTTGTCGGAATATTTAGTAAAGACGTGTTTAATAGCATTTTCTTATTTTTCTATTACTGAACTAACCCTCGTAATTATTTAGTTAGTTATGTTATAATTTATACTATGTTAGTTATACAAATTCAAATGCAAAATAGTCTTTATTTATAGTTGATATATAGATACCGGCTATACTCACATCTAATTTTATCGGGTTAGCATCCGGGGCAATTATTCATGATCTCCTTACACGACGTTATCGCGGCGGGAACTGAATATTCTATTTGACCAGTTTATTAGAGGTGAGTATAGCCGGTATCTATATATCAGCTATGAATACTACTTACGATAGTTTAAATTTAAAAAGTCTTTATTCAAATAAACTTGTAAGCAAGTGCTTTTGAATCGCAATCTCTACTGCTGGTTCGGAAAGCTGTTTCTACCGAGTAGTGGAAGCAAGAAACTCGGAGGTTGCTCTTATCAAAATATAACTAACTATAGTATTTACATTATACTATGTTAAGTATAACATTCTTGCTCTTAAAATGGTTGTCTGGAAGAGATCACTAACCGAAAGTGACAAGACCGCCATTTGCACGCTCTACCTCATTTTTAGATCTAACGCTTTCTGTTAATATTTTTTTTATTTATCGTGTAATTTTGTGCAATAAAGATGTTTATCTATTTATCTACCTATCTTCATAAATAAATCATGTGCAGAATACATATTGACTTCAACGAACTCTCGCAAAACTGGAGCGCAATAGCAAAAACAACGGTTACCGCGTCCTACTTTAGTCGGAATCCTGCGGCAACGAGATGCCGGAACAGGCTGATATAAGAACCCGCGAGGCTCGAACTGAACATCTGCAGAGGCATTGTGTTTAAATTTTTAAAGAAACTGCTTTGGACGGCTGCCAGAGCTTAAATCTAGAGCGCTCGTGAAAGAGGTTTTCTAATGGAAAATTTTACATGACTTTTAAATTATTTTACAAAGCTGTATCTTCAACTTTGAATTGAAAATACTTTTGAATATAAATATAATAATTAATAAATATATGACACACTTACACACACGGTCGTCCGATCACAAAGTAAATAACAATACTTGTGTTATTGGAGACAGACAACTGGTAAATATATACTTATATTATTATCAAAAATACATACTTATTAAAAAAAAATACATAATCAGGTTCAAAGAACCAACGAATTGATTATATTTTATGACCTGCGGAACTGTCAGTAAGGAATATGTTATTTTCGCATTCCCATAGGAAAATCGTTTTTTAATCAAATGTGTAAGCCCGATAAAAAAGTTAAAAAAAAATAAAGTAGCGTCCTGTTACGATCCCACTGCTGGGAATAGGCCTCCTCTCTCCGTTTCTGGAGAGAAGGGTTGGAGCTAAGATCTACCACGCTGCTCCAATGCGGATTGGTAGGTTACACATATCTTCAGAATTCTCTAGAGATATGCAGGTTTCCTCACGAAGTTTTCCTTCACCGAAAAGCGTGTGATAAATTGTAGTTATCAATTAGACACATGAGTTTTAATAGAAAAACTCATTGGTGCCTTCCTGGGTTTGAACTCGTGTTCCTCGAAAGAGTCGCACGGTCTCACCGCTAGGCTATCACAGCTCTAAGCCCGATAAAGCTAGCTTTAATTGCTTTATTTAAAAAAAATTACGTGGCTATTACAAACTATTTTAATACTATTAACTTATTATTTTTGCACGGGTAAAGAGCTTTTTGGGAAATATCTAAACAATATTTAGGCACAATACCAAATTTCGTTAAGTCAAGACAAATAGTGAAAGTACATCTTTTTGTGTCGTATGACGTAATGTATTATCTTTGAACGCAAGTTCCCGGTGAATGGTTGATCTGCATACAATGCATATCTGTAGCTTTTTATCGTCATCTCTACTAACAATTTCGATTTTTGGGTAGAATGATAAGTACTAGAAATAAACTGCTACAATATTTCGTTTAATCAAAAGAGCAACCACCGAGTTTCTTGCTAGCTCTTCTCGATAGGAAGATCTCTTTCCTACCAGTAGTAGATTTTGACGATTCATAAGCGCTTGTTTCCAAGTTTACTTGAATAAAGGATATTTTGAATTTGTATTTGAATCACTAATTCAAACTTGCAATGAACACAGAATGACACACAAAAGCCGATATTAATAAATTCCATGCTGGGATTTAGACGAAAATATACGACCTACGAATCAAATCAAAATATACGGCCCACGAATCAAATCATAATATACGGCCCACGACTCAAATCAAAATATACGGCCCACGACTCAAATCAAAATATACGGCCCACGAATCAAATCAAAATATACGGGTCACGAACGAAACCAAAATGTACGGCCCACGAATCAAACTAAAATATACGCGGCCCAAGAGTTAAATCAAACTAATTGGTATTTATTAGTAGCACTTTTGAATAAAAAAAAAATGATTTATATGGCTACATGGCTTATGGTGTAATATTACTACGAATATAGTTATCCTTAAGGAATGGATTTATACAACATTCAAACGTGATAGAAATTTTGATTTCCTTCCAGCAACGTAGTTATACAAGGAGCGCTATTAAAGAAAACTTTTCATACTTACTTTTGGACCATATTTACTTAGTTTTACTAGTCTATCTCACTTGTAGCTCGTTTTGTTGGATAAACGAAAAGAACTAAAAATATCTTGAAAGATACAAAAATATTTAACTTCATTTTTAGTTAGGTGTACAGTACTCAAAGCTTCCTACAACTAAAACTAAATAATTAGATAAGGCCGGTTTACATTTGACGAGCGAATGTTGGTTCTATTCCCAGTCTATGAAATTCGGTTATTGTAAACAGACATAGAGCATTCCTTCGTTGTTCTTTCTGTGTTCGCAAAGATTCTATGGAATAATCTAGAATGCATCTAAGAATACTCGCTAGCTTGAAGTAAACGATACTACCAAGCGAACGGACGATCAGAGCGTTCTTGCGTGTTTGGACGCGCTTGTTAAATTCGATATGACATACTGAGGCTATACTTTATTTTATTAAGCTTGTTATTTAGGCTCAGCAATCAGGAAAGCTCTATTAGTCTTATCTATATTTTAGGACAAGTCAATGAAACAAAAGAATAGAGAATAACTATATATTTCGTTGGAACTTAATATATTCTATCTTTTAATATCTTTATAACTTTTCTATCTTTACTCGAAATGACTCTACTGCCAGTTCGGAAATGCTGTCACCTGCTGAGAAGAACTGGTAAGAAACTCAACAGTTGCTCTTTTAAGAAATGAAGATTTACAATAATACCAAAACAAAGGACTATTCTCTCTAAAGGTTATTTCGTTACATCAAACCAACAACATCATAATAATTCACTTATTTGAACTAAGTGAATTATACAATCCTTATTATAATCACAAACGACTCGAATAGTCACACCTTAATAATATTTAACAACTCTCTTTATATTACAGTACAATAAGACATTTGAATTACGTCAGTTAATAATTTCTCAATGATTCATCTATCGACATCTATTCGACACGTGAATTAGTCCTGGGTTGATCAGAACATCACATCATTTTTAGGTATAAGTAAATAACACTATACTTATCTTAATCTCGCCACAACTACTTCACTTAAAAATGCTTAGTAACAACTTTACTCGGCCAAACCTCCAGAGATACTGCCAATTGTTAACTATTCTTTCAAATCTGCCCTATTCGGTTGTGAGAAACATTTCCCTTAAAAAAAACAGAATTGCCTAACGGCAATTCTCAGTAGACATACCAAAACAATAGTTTTAAAGCGAATCCTGTGCCAGTACTATTTTTTGTCTTCGTTTTTTATTTAGGCGTTTGTATTGCAACGCCGCTTTCTAAACAGATGTTTTAATTTTTATGACCCTTTACAAATAATAACATCAAAACAGAGCCAAAATGATGTTTTGAAGCAAAAATTAACAAAGCTTGTTAATTTTTGTTAGAAATAAGAATGATATTTTTACATTAATTCCTTATATTATAACACGGCCATACTGACAAGTACTTCGTTCTCGAAGTACATAGGGAAACCCCTTAGCAGGTTGTATAGAGTCATATTACATTAAGATTAAAGATTCTTATTTTATAATTGGATAATTTAAAATTATCTCTTAAACCCGAAATGTAGATCCGTACATACATAGAGCTTAGAAATGCATTACATTACATTTTCATCTCTAACTGTACTAAGATTATCAAAACATTTGTCAAAGGTATTGCAAGTAATACTACTCCTTCATTATCTAATTTTATCCACAATATTAAGATACATAGAACTTATAAGCCAAATTACTTTTAGCAAACTTGTGGTATTGCAAAACAAAATATTCAGGTTTCATTTAACATTTATCAAATCGTATATAGAAATAAGTTTTTATCAAAACACATTACATCCATAATCCATTACAACATGGCGAATATATTTGACCAAGTCTTCTCTTTCCAAATCTTAACAGTTTTCAATAACAGTAACGTTAACAGACATGTATTGTATTATTATTAATACTATTTCCAATTTACGACAATTTAAAACTACAAATATACTATTCCAATTTCCCCACAGTGCTACACGTGTCCTGTCAGCTCAGTCACTTAGCATCGGTGAATCTCAATCACCAGCCAGAGTAGAAAGGCTGACACTAGACATAGTTACATAAATATACATTTATTATTTATGTCTTAAAGCAACCACAGTGACAAGTACGCCAGTGTACTTCAGGAAAAATCATACCTGTCTCAACAGCTTAGTCATTTCGCAGACAGTGAAACTCAATCACTCGCGACCAATGATAGGCTGACACCAGGAATACTTTACATAATCATCAAACAATAAATAACTGCCGTAGCCGCTGGTCTCAACCACTTGCGCTAGTTAGCCCAGCTATAAACAATACAAAGTTATTTTGGTACCACCATACGAGAACAATATTCACTTTTAAGTCTAAGTGAAGTCAATTACAATGTGATTGATATTATATCGTATCTAGGTGAATCTACACAAGAGTAACATTAATAAAATTCCGTTAAGTCTTTTGATTTAATAATCAAAAGACTGACAATATCTTCTAATGAAGATATTAACTAAACTATAAGTAAACAAAAACTATATCTTTTTTGAATTATTATGAAGTTTAAAATGAACAGTAATTGTTCCGAAATTTAAAAAGAGTCATTGTATTCTATGTAACAATGGTATGTCTTTAAATAGATATATATCCCAAATTTATAAATAAAGTATTTTCTATACTTATAGCCTTGTTCCTAATCTGAATTAAATTATAAATGAAATCTTTTATTCTACAAATGTGCTAACATAACAAATACGGATATAAAAACTAAACTGAATTTTATTTATCAAAAACGTGTGTAGCACAGTGCTCAATAGATTTATAACTCAGTATAATACTGTGTTCCTAGACAATAACCACACAGCCACAAGAACTGATTTTTAGCTAAAGCCTCGTAAGTTACGTCACGAACAACAACTGATTGAACTGACTACGGTCAGTGCTACTAAGTGTCCGTTATATATTCGTTTATTTATTTATTTATTGAAATATACTAAATGTGATTATGCTACCTTTAAATTTGTATATAAAGATAATTATGAGTAATATTAAATAAAATTAACAAACTACACACTAAATAGTAATTCGCTACTAAATTCTGAAATAGTTGTTGTCTTTCCAATTCTTCAATAATTTCCTAAACGAAAACTTAGACTTTAACATTTTATTAAATGTGATGAATATGCAAAATTTGAAAATATCATATGTCGATATGTATTTATTTATTATTGTCCACGTCTATTATGTTTTCTAACGTATTTTACTTAATATTGGTTGCAAATTATTTCCAGCAGTGGTTTTTTTTTTCATTTATATCACATAAATTACTCAACAGCACCTATATATAACAAGTAAACATGCTATGCGATACACTAGCGTTACTTTTTGCGTTACGTTACAAGCTTTGTGACTACTGTTACTTATCATTAAACCCCTATTATCATATTTAGTATTCTTTTAAACTCGACTAAGTTCTTTTCCTTTTTTCTCACATATATACTTATTTTGGATTCGATTACGAACCGCTCTCATTGTGGTAACAATTTGTCACAGCCAGTACATTTCATAAACCATTTAACTACAATGAGCTTCAATTCAACTAATATTTATAATGTAATAGGGAATATAATACTGAATGTCCTGAAATCAACATTAGTTGATAAAAATGAGGCCTTAATACATATAATAAACCTATGAAAACCAAAACAAAACCGAAATTTACACTAAATACAAACACAAATTCAGCTATTTTTTTATAATATCAATTCACATTATAAGTTTTTTCTTTTCGTTTGTGTACCTTAAAATCATGCCTTTTTGGTCATAACATATAAAATTCTAAACAAAACATTACTCATACCTACATGACTGAACTTAAGAATATGACAATCATTTACATTAATTTATATAAATTACTATTTAACATTACCAGGTTCGTAATTCACCAACAGGTAAACAATCAATATACGTCAATGCTATCCAAATCCACAAAAGATTTTTTCTTTTCAATAATTTTAAACATATAATTACGCTACAGAAATATTCAAACTTTTACTATTTAACTTACTTTTAAAAAAAGTATTTATTAACTAAGATGACGATATTTATTATTTCTTTTTCCCAAAACTCTGGTAAAACTATTCCATTTCATTAAAATTTTACATCTGTGACTACTTATTTTCTCAAACTTATTCAGAAATTCCCTTTTTTTTTTGTTCGAAACATGAAATCTGTGCAACAACAGAATCTTATGAGGAGAAAGTTTAAATAAACGATGTAAATATTGTGACATTATTTATGGCATTTATTTTTCTCATTTATCCGCTCGGTCATACTGACTTCATATTTAACATGGTTTTTTAAAAATCTTTTCTTTTCTTTTTCTTTTATTGTAAACGTTACAATCAATTTCCTTCAAATTGGCACGAGCATTTAATAAGGGATTTTGTGACATACATAGCTAAATGTATTTCCAAAAATACCAATACTGGTAACATAACAAATATTTAATTTTAAAACCTTCATATTAATCGTATCAACTATCTATATTATACTACGAAATATTCAGATCGACCAACCAGGTGTCAAATCCAGAACCACTAGCATAATATGAATCTAGTACTAGCTACTGAGCCACATAGTTCAAAATAATTTGAGATATTAATAGATTCAAAAGTTTCATCTTTTAGCTCTGTACAGGAAATGATTTAGATATTGATAATTCCTATTGAAGTGATCACTAAACCACAGCTATTTACAGACATTTTTATACGAAAGAAGAATAAAATGATGTAAAAATATGCTGATTACAAATAACTCTTCTTATGATATAACAAAAATGAGTTAATTATTTCGAGGTTAAAATTAAATTAGACCACTTCTTTGAAAATATTTAAAGATGCTTTTCAAAATAATTGTAATGACCACTTTCAAAACAACGTTTTAAGCATACAAACATTATTATTACCACATTCTGCATTTGTTACCAAATTCTTTCGCGGATTTTCTAGTGCTCTGTAATTTCTGCTGCATCTCAAAATACGAAGTTCATCATTGGCATCTCACATAAACTGAAGCGGTATTTCTTTGCAGACTTCGTAAAGCTCTGCAATCTCATCTGCTGCATTACATAATATCATCATCATAGAAACGGTACACCTCACATATTCGTAGATATGTCCTGAAACATTTTAATTAATATATTAGCTAAATTCTAGTGGGCTATTGTGGGTCATGCCACACTTCTGATGTTAAATTCGATATGACATACTGAGGCTATACTTTATTTTATTAAGCTTGTTATTTAGGCTCAGCAATCAGGAAAGCTCTATTAGTCTTATCTATATTTTAGGACAAGTCAATGAAACAAAAGAATAGAGAATAACTATATATTTCGTTGGAACTTAATATATTCTATCTTTTAATATCTTTATAACTTTTCTATCTTTACTCGAAATGACTCTACTGCCAGTTCGGAAATGCTGTCACCTGCTGAGAAGAACTGGTAAGAAACTCAACAGTTGCTCTTTTAAGAAATGAAGATTTACAATAATACCAAAACAAAGGACTATTCTCTCTAAAGGTTATTTCGTTACATCAAACCAACAACATCATAATAATTCACTTATTTGAACTAAGTGAATTATACAATCCTTATTATAATCACAAACGACTCGAATAGTCACACCTTAATAATATTTAACAACTCTCTTTATATTACAGTACAATAAGACATTTGAATTACGTCAGTTAATAATTTCTCAATGATTCATCTATCGACATCTATTCGACACGTGAATTAGTCCTGGGTTGATCAGAACATCACATCATTTTTAGGTATAAGTAAATAACACTATACTTATCTTAATCTCGCCACAACTACTTCACTTAAAAATGCTTAGTAACAACTTTACTCGGCCAAACCTCCAGAGATACTGCCAATTGTTAACTATTCTTTCAAATCTGCCCTATTCGGTTGTGAGAAACATTTCCCTTAAAAAAAACAGAATTGCCTAACGGCAATTCTCAGTAGACATACCAAAACAATAGTTTTAAAGCGAATCCTGTGCCAGTACTATTTTTTGTCTTCGTTTTTTATTTAGGCGTTTGTATTGCAACGCCGCTTTCTAAACAGATGTTTTAATTTTTATGACCCTTTACAAATAATAACATCAAAACAGAGCCAAAATGATGTTTTGAAGCAAAAATTAACAAAGCTTGTTAATTTTTGTTAGAAATAAGAATGATATTTTTACATTAATTCCTTATATTATAACACGCTCGTGTCCCAGAACGATCACATTGAAGTATTCGTTTGGCCGTTCTTGTTCTAAAATTCTAAATTTTGCTCGTTGATTTCTAGTGTAAACACTAAGAACGATGTTTTGAACTCTAATAGATCGAATATATGTGCGAAGCAAAGCCAAGACTCAATGATCTAGCGATCTAAATGAGTCAGCCTGTAAATCTTGAGATCGTGACCTTATGAAAACCGGTTTCCGTAACCCCTACCATGGTTCTCGCGATTTAAGATAATAATAAGCCATTAACATATAATTATAAACAGTCAATATTTTATAACTAATAGAATACATACTATTTTCAACTAGCAACGAGCTAGCTAAGTTTGTAAGTATTGTAACTTTTTTTAGAATATTTTTTTACTATTTAAATAATTTATAAACAAAATGTTCGTTAAGACAATATTTTTACAATTGAAAAAATTCAAATTCAAAATATTTCTTTTTTCTCCACTTATTCTTTAAATAGCTTTTCAAACAAGTGATTTTGAATCAGTGTGAAAAGTCAGCAAAAAACTCAGTTACTGCCTTTTTTTCAAATTATAATTCGTATGCCTAATTATATTTCGTCATAGCTATCTTATGAAAGACTAAATTAAATGAGCTGCAACTTATTATAACGGCAAAAGCATTCTCAAACTAAACTTTTATATTACTATTGCATTGTTATTGGAAAAACTCTCCTTAACCGTTCTTTGATTGGTAAAAAACATCACTTAATAAAAAAGCGTTACTCTCGCTATATCTTTCTATTAAACGTGCAGCAGGCCTACCATGAACTCTTATTGCGACTTTCTTTTCGTACCATGAAGTGTGAGTAGCAATAGGGTCGTAATGTTTGAAAAGGATAACGTTATATGAACTAAAGATAACTCTGTCTTTTTTGTTCACATGTTCTTAGGACGCCTTCCGAACGCTCATTCGGCAACGATTTAAAGTGTGCGTCTTTAAGACGTCGTGCTTTGAAAAAGCAAAACAATTTCGTTTACGTCTTCATTTAAGTCGCAATAAGAGTTCATGATAGGCCTGCTGGTCTGCTAGCATTTACGTGCATTTTTGGAGACGTACAGAAAAGGTTTTATAATCCTAATATATAACGAGATTTAGTACCAATTCGTAATGTTTAAGTGCATAACGTATCATCAATAAAAAAATAAACTACTTGATTTTGACTACGTAAGTGGAATACATCCGCCAATGCAACACAGTTTCATTATCTCAGTTCAGGCACAAAGAGATGGAAGGCGAGCTTAGACAACCTTGCGGTTAAGATCTATATAGTTGAAGGCTACTCGCGTACTTAGACAATATGTACGTTTGTGTCTGGGTAATTTTTGATGCCTAGACCTCAGGTAAATGAAAGACAGTGCGTAACGGAACATAAAAAATGAGAATGAATCAGTGGTAATATATAACCTGGGAATATTCCTCAGCTTAGTATACATACTTACTACTCCAGTGGCAATAAACTGCAATTGACTGGAGCTCTGAAACTCGATGCAGCCGAAGATTTATCTATCTGGGGGCTAACAATACGGAGCAGAGACATGGAAATTGAAGAAAGCTGATCGTGACTGCATCGATGCTTTTGAGATGTGGTGCTGGCGACAAATGCTTCAAATCCCGTGGACGGCCTTCCGCACAAATGCGTCTATTTTGCACATGCTAAATGTAAGGACTCGACTCTCATCTATCTGCCTGCGTAGAGTGGTTGAATTTTTTGGTCACATCGCTCGAATAGAAGGTGACAACCTCGAGCAACTCATGGTCACCGGCAAGATTGACGGCAGAAGACCAATTGGTGGACTGATCCGAACTGCCTTGGACACAAATTTGCACGTTGGTCTTCATTCGGCGAAGACGAGGGACAACTGGAAAGCAACCACCCAAAAGATGATCACTCGGCACTAGGGATCACTACCCTCAGCAATGAGGACAACGATGCGAGGAGGAGGATATTATGATTATTATTGGTAACGCTATGACGTACACATGCTTCACTCGATCGTTCGGCTCCATCTGCCTTTTTTGTCTATCTAAGGCTTAACATATTCGTGGTTTTTTCATTATTACGTGACTTTGGCGAATGTAGCATATATCCTCTGAACACAGTTCGTAAAGATAAAACCTGATTTACATATGTGCTTAACTTATAGATAATCTTATCTAGTCCACGTTTTAGCGACGCATAAGTCACTTAAGGCCTCACGTCTACGGAAAAATAACAGACAAAAATTTGTGATAATCATCATACATATAAATGTGGATATAAAATGCCTTGCTGAAGTAGATTCCAGATTTAATAACGAGGTGGAGGGGAGAATGCTTATTTCCTTTTTTCCTTACCTTAAAGATTTCTTTCTATGGCAACACTATTGGTTGATGAGATGAGTTACGTCAGCAGTACATATTTGTCTATTCCATTCGCAATTCTGGATATCATTGTCAATTTCTAATATGAATAATTTTAATTTAAAAAATTCAGTATGTATTATAGAATTACTGATACATGTGCATAGACTATTAAAAATGTGTTTTCATATAATATATTTAAGTTCCACAGATGACTTTATTAACATATTTTATTTTATAACCTTACTTTATAATCTGTTTTTTTATTATTATATAAGAGGACCTGATGAAACAAACTGTCATTAAAATTGAGGGGTTTTAATAGCCTTTCTATCTCTTAGCCGTCGGATATTTATCAAGGCGTTCTAACAACTGACTCTAACTTTAAAAGAATATTTTAATTTATACAAATCAGAATATCCCTATAAAATTTATCACTTGTTTTATTGGTAATCTTTATTTGACGCTTCTATATCCTATTTCTGAATGCCAAACGGCAAAACTAGCTATTTAGGATGTTTCAATTGCTATCGATTAAAACTTGGCGTTATTAGATGTATTTGCGTCATGACATAATTAATTATTAGCAAAACAATAGCTAATTTTTAAAAACGATCGATTGTTACGTATAACGAAAGTGTTTATATAATCGCCGTAATTATATCAGATTATATAATATTGATGTAATTTACATACAAATGTAGAACAGCAGGTCTGGTCGTTTCTATTGGTAAAAGTAATGGATGCTACATCCAGTTCAAAATGCTGTTAACCACTGAAATTAACTGGCAATAAATATTTTCTAAAAAAAAATATTCTATTAGCACGTTGACCTAATTAAAATACGATCTAGATGACTTAGCATCTAATTGTCGTTTTGAGTACACTTTGATTGGTCCTTTCGCACAAGTTGCGGTGACCCTTCAGCCTCAGGGATCGCAAGTTCCATTCCGGCCGGCCAACATTATCTAATAAGAATTTGTTGGTCCTTTGAGTCTGCTCATATATTATTGTATTATTAGTATTTATTTATAGAATTTTAATGTTATTCACTAACCTAAACTTTTCTCATCAATTAGAATATTTTTTAATAAAAATCGTTCTGTAGATTTTAAAAAATCGATCACATACAGATAGCTTTTTGGGACTTTGTTTTACAACATGTATAGATAATATACGTATATATTTAAAAGTTGTCTGTCATACATAATGCTAATTGCATTATGTAATTAAGTCATTGGGTACGGATGACCGCGTGTGTAATTGCCCATAAAAGGTGACGGTTCCAAAATTTCGGGATCATTTCTTTTGTATCAAGAATTCCTTCAGATTATAAATATAAATATATAGGACAATCACACACACAGTAGTCAATTCCCAAAGTAAGTAACTTAATACTTGTGTTATGGGTGACGGACAACTAGTAAATATACTACATATACACCCGGTCTCGAAGAACTAACAAATTGTTTATAAAAAATGTTGGCCCTCGGCGATAATTGAACCCTTGAACCGCGGAGCTGAAGGAAGCGTCACTGTCAATTGCGCTAACGAGCCAGTCAAATAAAAGACAAAATTACTGATCAAAACCCTAAGTTTCTAAGTAAAATTATAAAATAAATACTTACACAGCGTTACGCTAGTTTGCGAAAATCCTTGAGCGTTGTCCGAAAATGTTGCCTGTAAAAAAAATTACAATTAATCAAGGTGTTTTAAGTCAATGGAAAATTACTTCGTATAAATAACAAATAAATAATGTATAACCCTTATATTAAAAGTTAAAGTTATAGTAAAAGAATTGAATTTTAATTTTTTTATAACTTTTAAAAACGAGTATTTATTAGGGATAAAAATGTGTACTGATCGTAAGACCTGTCGTATTGTAGGGATCAGAATATTGTGTAATGAAAAGACGAATGAAAGAGGTCATGCAAATGAGATGAGAATGTTAAAGTGGATGTGTGGTGTGAATGTGTGTGACAAAACTGGATAAAATACGGAATGAGTATATAAGGGTATGCCTGAAAGTTGTGCTCATTATTGAAATGTCGAGAAAGGTATGGATATAAAATGAGCAGGGATGAAAAACTATTTTTTTATCAAAACGTTGATCTTAGCAAAATTCTATCACAAATTTTGCATTCATAGGATGCTCATTCCTCTGCCACAGATAATATGCTATAAAAAAAGTAAAAGAAAAAGACTAAAAAATAGACTTTTACAGCTTTGGGTCTTTATTCTAAGTTTAACATTCTTAAAAAAACTAAAAGTTAATAAACTAATTATCATTTACGTATATAATATTGTTATTATAACTTGTAAAGGTAAAAATATGCAAATAACATTTTGCGATCGTTAACGTTCAAAAAGCTGTCTGGAAAAAAATAAAAATCATAACGAAACGGTACCACGAACAGAAACAAGTCCTTTGCCCGGTTTTTGCATGGCAGCTGCTTTTAAAAAACAAGTTTGGCGATCTGGAAAGGCGATTGACGCCGCTGACATAATCTGGCCTTCGCTGCAGCGATGAACAATAAACGTAGCAAGGATTTCGACACGATTATTACAAAGAACCTTTCAATTATTATATTTATCGGATTGGGTGTTTTTAGTAGACATTGTTAACATCGGATTGGGTGTTTATAGTAGACATTGTTTTGTGAATAAGAATATACATAATTACAAAAAGATTGGCGATGTATATAATAGACAAAGTAAGAACCGGCATTAACTTGGGGTTCCTGCTTTATGCCTTGCATGAATGAAAACAAAATTCTGAAGACCATTTCGTGCAAGTTCCTTTTGTAGTCTTAATCATTATTTACTCACGAGGCCCAGAATATTTACGCACTTAAGAGCCCCGTCGTGACCCAAGACAATCCGCGCATCACTATTAGGTATATTTCCCTGTGACAGTCATCAGTCAGCACATAGAATAAGAAAACTTATATTGTTCTAACTCGGAAGTGAACAAGGAAGTTATCGTTTGCCGTCTTAAACATCGTTAAACCCATTTAGCAGGTATAGCGATTTTATAATTCTTATGTTCCGGATGATAAGTAACGTAATCACTTATTTTAAAAGAGTCTCCGTAAATCTATTACATCTTATAATATATCTAAATCTGTTATGCTAATGGTGCTGGTATTATTTTTTTAATGTATACGAATATACAAGCTATAATGCCGTGTGGTATCCGGCTGAGTAGAATAGACCACCCTCATTTCATACCGATGTGTCGTAAGAAGCGACTAAGGTAAGTCGACCCGCCGTGTGGTATCCGGCTGAGTATAATAGATCACCCTCATTTCTTACCGAGGTGTCGTAAAAGGCAACTGAGGTAAGTTGACCCACCGTGTGGTATTCGGTTTAGTAGAATAGACCACGCTCTTTCTTACCGAGGGGTCGTAAAATACGACTAAGGTAAGTTGACGTCAGGCAGGCGGCCAGTCGTAAAATACATAGCCAAATCATGTGACAACATGTTTTAACATGTTGTGTCGACCCCACTTAGAGTGGGATAAGGGCAGGAGGATGATGATGACGAATATACAAGCTATGAGTATGGCCAAATCTTAATCTTAATTGTCTTGCAGATATATGTATAATAAAATAATTACACTCATATAAAAAAGTGAATTGATTGCATATTATATCCATAAATGGTATGAGACTTGTAAAATTTACTGTACTATTTAACTTTAACTTTCCACTCGTTAAACTTTAATGTCTTTATTTACAGTTTGAATTAAATAAACTTTAAGTGTTATAGTGATTTCGTAAAATTCATTAATGCGTATTAAAATTCTTAATTTATATATGGACCAAGTTACAGGAAGGAAATGTCCCTTTGAATACATTTTATGGTTTATAAAATTAGGCTGGGTAGTACTTTCCAATCAATTAACGATGGTCATCATAAACTAATGAAATTTCTTTGCCGGAGGGATAAAATCTCGGGTTTACGGTGTCGGTTGACATCCTACCTATATATAATTTAATATACAAAAATTAAATTGCTAAAAATATACATATTTCCTTAAAATTCTCTCGCGGGGAATCACGCGGACTTATATTGTCAACGCCTCGTATGGTTCTTTTTTGTAATACAAAAATTATATCAATCTCCGCGCATTTACCCCATAACAATATTCCATAAGACATAATGCTATGGAAGCAAGCAAAATAAACAAGTTTTGCTGTTTCTACATCTGTAAACTATCTAATCTTTCGAACAACGTAAGCCGGTGAATTAAGTTTCCCTGCAAGAGTTGTTATGTACTCCATTGGAGTTTTGTATTCAAGGTCATTCCCAAAAATACAGTTGTATCGCAGTCTCCATCTTATTAATATTTAATCTTTACTATCAGGGGTATTATCAGGTTTGACTATCGGAACAATAGTGAAACCCATGTAACTAACCTAACCCAACATGGGGAAATCGGTGAAATAGTCCGATACAAGACCTTCATGCAGCGAAAGGTATCCTCGTGCCTAGATCGATATATACATGTTATAAAACAATTTCCTCAAAGGTTGTCCTCTATATGTAATCGATTTTCTCAAAATCAACTGAAACGGAATTTTTTACGGTTTTTACTAATAAAAAGTGCACTTAATAAGGAATGTTTAGATTCCTAAACTGTAGGTTACCCGAGTAAATCTCGACCCTGTAGGTATTACTAACATTCGTTAGTAATACCTACAGGGTCGAGATTTACTCGGGTAAAATTTTGTAACGCACTGATTTCCACGCAAGCGAAACGGTAGCGCTGCTAGTTTATGGAAAGAAACAAACAGTTTCTATAAACTTAGTGATAATTAGGAAAAAATATGTAGGACATTCGACAGAACTAGATGTGCCTAAAACGGCTTCGCCCGCGTGGATTTCAATGACTAACGAAACTTTTCCCGAAATTTTGAACATAAAATTAGTTATTGTGAGTTAACCGTGAGAGATAGAGACATGCTATCGCGGACTTTTTTGTAGTATTTTTGAGATCTACAATTCTCTAGTACATTACTTTAGCGTATCTCTGCTGGTTTACGCAGCGCAAACGGCTAAAGCTCCCAGCAAGCAAGTTTTCTAACAACTGCGCGATCTCTTCAACACAATTTACATAATACCGATATGTACTATTTACCTAAACCATCCGAAAGTATTGAACAGTTTTTTGGTGACATCCGTAAAAATCCGTTCAGTAGATTTTGAGAAAATCGATTACATACAGACACAGATTTTATGGGACTTTGTTTTATAATAAGCAAAGATTACACATAAGAAAGTTTTCTTATATGTAATCTTTGTATATAAATATCAGTAAATATAACGTCATTTAGACTCCACACGAAAAAGTATCGATAAAGAGAAACTACCAGATACGCTGTCTATTCACAAGGGTTGCATTTTGGACTACATGCCCTTATCTTTTAAGCTATCCTGTTTATTTAATTAACTAAATCAAAAACATTCAATCTTATGAAATTTATGTTTGTATAAAAAATTATACGTCACATATATTTACGATATGCATTTCCTTATTATTGTTGTATATCTAGACTTGCTTCATTCGATCTCGTTTTTAAAGAATTTTAATTAAAGCCACATTACAAAATGCAATCTTCAAAGTTATAACGCATCACATTGTTGGCAATTTTAAGTGATTGTCCGATTTATAATTATATTTCGGCAAAAAGGTCAAGAATAAGTTGCTCCAATATAATTATCTTTTTACTTATTACTCTTTCATTTCTACTACTTATTTTGCTTCTATTTTAATTAATAATCCAAGTTATTATACATTTCCTTACCAAAAGGCTATAGAGATGTAAGTCTTATTATATTGAACTTGATTTCTCTTTCTGATTCATTTTATTTTTATTTGGGTTTGTATACAAATAATTTATATATTTTTACACTAGTAGTCCCGCGACTTTGTTCACATAAACGTAAGTTTATAGTACCCTTAGAAAATAAATTGTTATTATATTATTTTAATGTATAATATTATATATATATTTATTTCATCCTCTATGTTATCGGTTCTTTAATTATGTAAAATTTCGTCCAACCGATTAATTGTTAAAGACCGACAGACATTCACATTTATAAAAAATCATATGAATTTATTAATATTTTTATAAAGTATATGTGTTAATTTATAATAATCATATGAATTTTTAATATTTGATAAAGTGTTATGTAAATTGATGTATATATTTGGGAGAGTTGTAAACAATATTTTAAAGTCGACTATAAAACGAGATTTATCCATTTTTATATAAATATTAAAATAATAATATAAATATTATTTTTATATAGAAGGCGACTAAAGTAAGCCGACCCCGCCGTGTGGTTTCCGGCTGAGTAGAATAGATCACCCTCATTTCTTACCGAGGTTTCGTAAAATGCGACGAAGGTAAGTTGACCCACCATGTGGTATACGGTTGAGTACAATAGATCTCCGTCTTTCTTACTGAGTGGTCGTAAAATACGGTAATAAGGTAAGTTGAAGGCAGACATCGGCCGGGCGTAAAATACGTAGCCAAATCATGTGACAAAATGTTCGTAACATGTTTAGCCGACCCCACTTAGAGTGGATAAAAGTAGGAGGATGATGAATTATTATTTTTACTATATTGTTTTATTCTGACAATTACTTTTAAGTATAAATAATCATTTATGTAATGTCAAAGGCGAATAAAGGTCCGACCTATTTCAATTAATTATCCGAATTAGTGTACAAAACACAAAAGAGTTCTATTACTTGTTAATAAAGATCATAAATAGCTTAAATTAGTTAGTATTAATAGGTCTACGTAAGTGAAAACTAATAAGATATTACAAATAATTATAAATAAACGTTAAGAATTATTTAACACACGCATTAGAGAGTAAATACTACTTGATTCATCGCTACGTTATGTCTAGCAAAAAGCTTCCCAACGTATGAAAACGATAAGGAGAAAACAGCAAAAACCACGCTTTTGTTGTGACAAGAATACAAATCGTTCCGCAATAATGTACTATGTACAGTTGGAACTGTATGTATTTAGTATTTGTATTTACAACCAAAACGATTTACAATGTCATCGCTTTTATATCATTACCTGTCTATCTCTTCTCATATCTTCAATTATTAAATTTAAACTTTCCTCAGTAGTATTCATAGTTAATGTGAGGACACCGGCTATACTCACGTCTAATTTTATCAGGTTAGCCTGACTTGTTTCGAGCTCATCAGGGGCATTTATGCATGAAGTTATTGCGGCGGGAACTCATTCAACTCAACTCAGTTGAACTCAACCGGATGGGCTCGAAACTAGTCGGGCTAACCCGATAAAAGTAGACGAGAGTATAGCCGTTGTCTATACATTAACTTTTTTCAATTCTCTTCTATCTTTCGTCACTTCTAGCGATACTTCTTTTATATGCATATCATATTTCACACAATCAATACATCTTTTTTTCGATCTCTCCCTAGTCCTATACTCATTAATATTTCAAACTCTTTTGGTTACGTAGTAGGCCTATTTCCTCCTAAAATGTCTATTTACAAATTCAAATTTAAATTCAAAATATTATTTATTTAAGTAAACTTGTAAACAAGTGCTTCTGAAACGTCAACTCTACTGCTGGTTCGGGAAGCTGTTCCTACCGAGCCAGCAAGGAACTCAGCGTTTGATTTTAAAAATATAATACTTACAACTCGTTATATTTAGTAATTATTATTTTGTACAGGGTAGAGAAGTAGCTATATCCTCAATAGTATAGTAGGCTTTCTGTATTAGCCTATCTTTTCAGTTCAATTATCTGTATCTGTATTAACAGTGTCTTTAAACTCCTGTAATGGCAAAGTTAAAATTAATTGCGGAACAGCCGACCAGTTCGGTTTTGTAGAGCGCTGTCACTGTCACACACTGATTCGTCAGTCTGTGCGACAGAGACAATGCTCTATGAAGCAGAATCTAGCCGATTTCTCTCTCTGAGCCTCGATGTGCATTATTTATTGCCGCGTACTATACATAATTTTGCAAGGCGCAGAGCAGGAGCCGCAAGCTTATTTCTGTTCCTACTTTTTCTATTGCATTTGTAATGATTTATATTTTTTTAAATTTATGATAAACTACATTTACGTTACGAGAGACCACGTTATACATATACCTCACATTAACTTTTCCGTGTAACTTGGCTGCATTTTTTTTTTTTTTTTTATAAATGTATTTATTTAGAATATTAAATAAATTTAATCATATAATTTCAATTTTCCGCCGTGTGGTGTCCGGCTGAGTAGTATAGACCACCCTCGCTTCTTACCGAGGTGTCGTGAAAGCCGACTAAGGTAAATTCACGTCAGGCACGCGGCCAGTCATAAAACACCTAGCAAAATCATTAACAACATGTTTAAAACACGTTTGTGCCGACTCCACTTAGAATAGGATAAAGGAAGGAATTTTGAGAATAATTTCAATTTTATGATGGTTCTTTACAAATTGAAGTATACATAAGTTATAATCAATGTAAAGCGGTGCCGACTGTACCGGTATCAGTTTCATTATACGTGTAACTTTGATCTGTTTAAGTTTCAGATACAATTTCCAAACAGAAGTGAAAGGCTCAAGGCCGGCTAACAATGGCCCGATACCCGCCGGAAGTAGCCTCCATTCATAATAGGAGCCTTCTAGAATTGTAATTGGCGCCATTTATTATGCCTTATTATGAGGATCGTACGTTTCTGCATGCTGCAACAATCGATTTATCTTTAAATTGCTTTATTTTACGTATAGTTTGAAATCAAACTGGCTCTTTTTTACTGGCCCGTGGGCGGGGTTAGCAGTGACGCTGTCTTTGATTCCAATTGCCAACATTTTCTTTAAATAATTTGTTGGTTCTTCGAGCCTGGGTGTATATTATTAATGTATTTAAAATAATATAACAAGTTGTAAGTGCAAGTTAACAAGTATTAATTTGCTTACTTTGGGGACGGACGACCGTGGTTGTAAGTGTCCTATATATTTATTTATCAAATCAAAATAATTTTTATTCTATTTAGCTTTTTCAAACATTTTTAAATCTTCAAGGATGAATACGATTAAAGAAGCTACCACTGAATCGGAATGTTGCTTACCTAGAAGAACCAGCAGGAAACTCACCGGTCACCATAACACTTTTAAACATTTTTAATTGTGTGATTAATCTTGTAAATTAATACGAATATCAATTAAACACGACGGGCGTAACATCACCATACATTACGCAGCGTTTTCTATGAAAGCTCATACCTCTATGAGTGCTAACGCTTGACTTGTTGACTCGTTCTGATAATTTCAAGAACCATCGTCGTATTTTAACCAATTTACAAACCATAACAAATTATGCACCGAAATAGTCTTTGTGATTGTGAAACTTACTAGACACGTTAAAGGGCCTTTATTTTATAATATGCAGTAATAATTCATTCACTTTCTTCATTCTTTCGTCTGTTGGACGGATATGGGTGAATAAACCTGTTGGACGGATATGGGTGAAACTTTACAGTTATATAAGTTGTACATTAGAATAACATAGGCTATAATTTAGAATGATCTGTCACGAAACTTAATGAGGCAGACCAAATTCCACGCGAGCGAAGCCGCGGGCTAAACCTAGTACATGTATATATAAATAGGTTAATATTATAAAGGTGTAATCTTAACCTATATTTGTTACATGAAATAAAACATATATATAGAAACTGAAATATATTGCAGTGCCTAGATGACCGAGCTTTATTCCCGTGGGAACGTGATACCTTCCCACGGTAGTTGCTTGTATTTATTTCCAATATAATAAATAAACGTCTTACGGTTGGTGAACTCGTTAAATTCTTCAAAATTACAATAGACATTTATATTCAGACCTAGGCTCCATTTCTACAAAAAAATTGTTGGTTCTTGGAGCCTGGGTATAAATATGGATTTAAGTATGTATTTAAAATTATATATGTAGTATATTTAGCAGTTGTACGTCAGCCATATCACAAGTATTAAGTTACTTAATTTGGGGATGGACGACCGTGTGTGTAAGTGCCCATATATTTATTTATTTATTAACTACGTATTCGCTGCTAGTAGAAAAGTAAAAAATAATATTGTGTTTAATAGATTTTTTGACCGCCCGATACCCAGAATTGAAATCCAAATTTTAATGGATAAATAATTACACATAATCAAACAATTTATTTTTTATTTTCTGTTTTCCATCTAACAATTAAGTAATATAAAGGTTTTTGCTCTCCGTCCAATAACCCCATAACACTCGGCCTAGATTCTCTTTTGTGTAATTTTCAACGAAACGGAAGACCTAGTTATGCTTGTAAGCTCTGGGTAATATAGTAAAAACAATATATGCGTTGTTCGATCTTTTGTTGGACATTTTGTTTATCATACAAATTTGAGATTCTAGAATTTTGTATATTACCTGTATGAATCGTAATTTGTGTCAACAAATATCTTAAAATTCATTGCATCCTAAAAATGGATAAGAATTATTGACAAAGTTAATTAAATACAAAAACTTAAAATACTTATATAATAGATATTTAAGAGGGTAGTGAGATAGATAAAAAATATTTGCATCTTATATAAATATGATTTTATACACTAGTATATGTATATTAATGTGTATGTGTATGTGTATATGTAATTCATCCGTCGTAGTTCTAGTAAAAACCCATCAACATATATTTAAGGAACCCAACCAACTTAATAGGTAAATTATACTCTGCGATTATTCCAAAAAGTTGAATGTAAAACGGAGGTACACTTGTTTTATTCAAAAAAATTTAGTTATACAATATCCTTAAAAAATGTAACATATGGTAACTATGTGTATATATAGCACTAGCTACCCGCGACTTCTATCTTGTCGACGAAGTAAACAAAGTGAAACTATTGACAATATCTACGTCAATATAATCAATATATCTAGATCAATCTAAACGAACACTTTATGTAAACAATTTGTTGGTTCTTCGAGTCTGCGTGTATATTTGTATTTAAGTATGTATTTAAAATTATAAATGTAGTAAATTTACCAGTTGTCTGTCAACCATAACACAAGTGTTAAGTTACAGGCACTATAACAAAACTACCTCGCTATAATCCGGATAGGCTCCACGACAAAATCGTAATGCATTACGATTTTGTCGTGGAGCCGTGTCGTGTAGTGCTTGTGTACTGTGGTGGCAGTGGTGAAGGTTTGTGCATGTGTTTTTACGAATCCTGCATGTATTGGGTATGAAAAAACGGATAGTCCACTATACATGTAGCATTATATATATTTTCTATTTACTGTATCGCAGATTATAGCAAAATAATAATTATTATTAAGTTTGTATTATGGATCTCCGCAAAGTAACGCCTAATTCTTTAAATTATATAAAATATTAAGAACAGTTAAAACTCGTAGGCTCCAATATCTCCGCGACATAACGCGCAATTAATAAGTAATATAACAGAAACAACTACTTTGCTATAATCCGCACGGGTTAAGTGAATGCATGCAAAGCCAATGTGTATGAAGCAGGCAAAATCTACGCACCTTATACATGTAGGACCAGCCACCACATGCACCCCAAGGCGCAATTCACCAGCAACAACGAACACAAAAGCAGCACACACACCCACCACCACAATCTCGACGATCGTTTCGCCCCGAAACCGAAGCATCATCAGGAGGATAGGCTTCACGACAAAAATCGTACTGCGCCGCGCTACCCACACAAGCAGTCTTAAATAGTTCAACTCCCACCAATACCCTCCCCTCCGAACACATGCAGCAAAACGGAATTAGATACATTTACTTGCTCGTTAATTAAGTGACCATTGTTATTTTTTATTATCTCAAGATGCTCTAACGTATTGAGGCGGAGTCCCTTATCACAAGTGTGGAGAATATGATATGAATGGTCATTAGGCACTTTATGACCGCTTTCTAGCAAATGTTTTGCAAAATTAGAATTTTGTGGTTTATTATTCCTAAACGCAGCCATATGTTCCCGGAATCGAACCGCAAAACTTCGGCCAGTCTGACCCACATATGTACCGTTGCACTCAGGACAATCTATTTTATAAACCCCAGATTTTTTACCCTTATCTAATGTATCTTTATTTTTACACAACAAAAATTTTTTGTTGTGTAAAAATAAAGATACATTAGATAAGGGTAAAAAATCTGGGGTTTATAAAATAGATTGTCCTGAGTGCAACGGTACATATGTGGGTCAGACTGGCCGAAGTTTTGCGGTTCGATTCCGGGAACATATGGCTGCGTTTAGGAATAATAAACCACAAAATTCTAATTTTGCAAAACATTTGCTAGAAAGCGGTCATAAAGTGCCTAATGACCATTCATATCATATTCTCCACACTTGTGATAAGGGACTCCGCCTCAATACGTTAGAGCATCTTGAGATAATAAAAAATAACAATGGTCACTTAATTAACGAGCAAGTAAATGTATCTAATTCCGTTTTGCTGCATGTGTTCGGAGGGGAGGGTATTGGTGGGAGTTGAACTATTTAAGACTGCTTGTGTGGGTAGCGCGGCGCAGTACGATTTTTGTCGTGAAGCCTATCCTCCTGATGATGCTTCGGTTTCGGGGCGAAACGATCGTCGAGATTGTGGTGGTGGGTGTGTGTGCTGCTTTTGTGTTCGTTGTTGCTGGTGAATTGCGCCTTGGGGTGCATGTGGTGGCTGGTCCTACATGTATAAGGTGCGTAGATTTTGCCTGCTTCATACACATTGGCTTTGCATGCATTCACTTAACCCGTGCGGATTATAGCAAAGTAGTTGTTTCTGTTATATTACTTGTAATATGGAATTCCGCAAAGTAACGCCTGCTTCTATAAATCATATAACGCGCAATAATATTTATCAGATCTTACAACTGATTATCCAAGGTAAGATCCAGGGGAGAAGAAAACCCGGAAGAAGAAGAATATCCTGGCTTAAAAATTCGAGACAGTGGTGCAACAAGAGTACCCGATCGGTATTTCGGGCAGCAGCTCTAAAATAAAAATAGCCATAATATGTTCCCAACCTCCGATAGGACATGGCATGAAAAGAATAGGAACCATCATCGCCAATATTGAAGTGCGGAAGCAATTTTCTTAATTAATGTAGAAAATAAGTCAACAATGAATGTTACAGTGTCCTAGATTCTTTTTTATAGAATCCTAGTAATATCCTACTAATATTATAAATGAGAAAGTTTGTGAGTATGGATGGATGTTTGTTACTCTTTCACGAAAAAACTATCAGACGGATTTGGATAAAACTTTACAGTTATATAGGTTATACATCGGAATAACATATAGGCTACAATTTGTAATGATTTTATGTTAAATAACGATACATGTCAATAAGGTCGGAAAAAATCTGACCTTTGAGAGCTATCTCGGCGTACGCTGCCTAAACCGTTTAGAGTTAGACAAAGATGATGTACCGTAGTATTGTTTGTCTTTAATAGTTCTTAATAAAAGTCCGCGACGGCATTTATCTATCTTTTATATGGAAGCCACTATGACCATAATTGTGATTCATAAATTTAATTAAATTAGACACAGACCAAATTTCTCGCAAAAACTAGTATTCCATAAATTAAAAGACTCGGTAACGCTCGTGCTTGCTCTAAGTAAATTAATTAATGTGGTAGCTTTACGAGCTTCTGAATGAACTTTTACTTTGTGAATTATTAATATCTATCGAAGTTTACCTTTGATTTTAGTAGGATTCAGAATATCTAATAATTCTGCAAAGTTCTGTGCTATGAACTTTAATTGATCGTAAAATACAATTTAAACTTCTGTAGGAACAGAGATTATAATTTTGTAAGATTTTTATACGACATTTACACCCCTAAAGTAAGTAACATAATAATTTATGTTACTTACTTTAGAATAAAGTAAGTAACATATTAATTCATAAAAAATTATAAATAATTTTTATTGACATTAGACATTACATCCATTATGTTATTGAAAAATAAAATATAGGAACTTAAAGACTATGTTAGTATATCAAATTAAAATTAAAAATAAAAATAAATTCAAATAAGATTCTAATATAATTCTCAAATAATACAACTGGCATTATAATATATATAGGTGTATTATTTTTTAATAAATAAATATTTACTCTATATGACTATATAGACTCCAAGAACATGACTATGTTCTTGGAGTCTATATAGACTCGAAGAACCAACAAATTGTTTATAGAAAATGTTGGCTCTCAGCGGGAATTGAACTCGCGACCGGCCAATACAGTCCAATCAACAATCTTTAGCATCACATAGGATGATACAATAAAGTTCTTGAAGAAACTCAAATGTGTGTAAAGTAAAATCGATTTTGCAAAGAAGCACGTTCTTCTTGTTGCGGGCTATTTTCCGCACTTAGTCACTGTAAGGCGACCATTGTACGTGAGGGTGAAGGGGCTGGTTATTCCAACCAGCCAAGCTCCTTCCAGAAGCAGAGAACCCTGCCAGGGTTCCTTAAGGCTTCTTGTAACGTCCCCGGATGGATGCCCGGATGGAGCCAAGGATGTTAGCCCGATGCTTGGCCACCTCCGTACAATACAACATGACGTGAGATGGCCTTTTCTGGTTCCCTCATGCATCCTCTGCATATTTGCCTGTCGGTCACATCTATAAGGAATAGATGTTTATTGAGCAGGCAGTTTCCGAAAGAAGCACGTTATGTTTAATTATATTAAACGACGGTCTTGGCTGTGAAGGATGTCGGCTTTGAGATCTCACCAAAGACATCGTATATCTCTTGGGATTAATTGCACTATAAATTCTTAATTAAGATATCTATTTGCTATAATCGACATTAGCTTGGATAATGATATTACCAAATGTTAGTGAAGAATAAAATTATCTTTCGATAATTATAACAAGATAATTACGTAACGTACTAAAAAATGTCTTCTTGCGATGTAATGAGAAAGTTAAATTGTTCTAATTCCGACGTGAAAGTTTCTGCCTCTACGAAAGTCATTATCAAAGATGCTCTAATGCGAGAAGCCATTGAACCCAGTAATTCGAACTAATAGTGGAATCGTCCCTACTTCCGACTTCTAACCATCCGTAACGATTAGGACGCGGTAATTTCGTGACCTGAATGCTCATTCGTCTTTACGTGCCATCTTAATTCATTATACCTACGCCGTGTGGTATCCGGCAGAATAGAATAGACCACCCTCCGTTTTTACCGAGATGTCGTAAGAGGCGACTAAGGTATGCGCCGTGTGGTATCCGGCTGCATAGAATAGACCTCCCTCATTTCTTACCCAGGTGTCGTAAAAGACGACTGAGGTAAGTTGACGTCAGGCAGGCGGCCGGTCGTAAAATACGTAGCCAAATCATGTGACAACATGTTTGTAACATGTTGTGCCAACCCCACTTAGAGTGGGATAAGGGCAGAAGAATGATGATGATTAATTCAATATACCTCACTCATTAATCTTTGGATATGGATGTTTTTCTCATTTAAAAAACAGACATCGTACATCCCAAAGTTTTTTCAAACTTATAACGAGAGTTTTAAATCTTTCTTTCTTTATTTTGTAGCGAATGAGAATTAAATTATACACATAGGTTTATCTCACATGAGGGCTTAAGCTATAATGTATAGTATAATATCATTGTATATGATATGGTGTATAATATAATCTTCTTATACTTATAAAAATGAATGTTTATCTGTATGCCCTTTATAGGCAGAAACGGCTGGATCTATTTTAACAAAATTTTAGACAATATTTAGAATGACCCAGCGGAAGATCCTGTAAAGTTTGATGACGATCGAGGTTTGAGTTTTTCAACTGTTGAGTTCTAATTAGAGGAGAATTCGAAACCAAACTGAGCCACAGCAACGCGTGACCAGACAGCTAGTGGGTATAATTTTAAATGTCGCTAGGCGGCAGAACACCTCTTGAATTCGCCGGTCTCAAGGTTATGGCAAATTTAAATCTGAAACAATAAAGTATAGCCAGGTATAACTAAAGCAAGTGAGGTTAAAAAGGCTTTTAAAAAAAGCTTTTTACAACATTTGGTGTCCCTACTGTTAACCTTTGAGAAGTTCTCTCGTCTGGAACCAATCCTGGAAGCATCAGGTCATGCTTATCATAAATATGCATTGCCGTCGGGACTGGACCCGTATATAAAATTTCAGCTAAATTGGACACCGGGAAGTGGGTCAGATTTAACTTGCAAGATTCCACCTTCACATACAATTTAAGTTAAATAAAAACTGTTGTAATTAGGTAAACGTAAATTTAATAATCTATAAAAAAATAATAGTGTGATGTTTCCGGCTAAAACATTAAAAACAATTTGTGCTGTCATTCTAATAAAAGCCATATGCATTATAAATGGGTTATTGTTACTAAAAAATATAATCTTTTCAACAAAAACTTATAAAAAGTATTTAGTTCTATCTGTTTTTAATTGTCTAATTTAAGTCACGTTTTACAGATTGTGATATTCTCGGCATCATCAATTTACTATTATTTCTTAATAAACGATTCTACTAACACAATCATGGCGTAACTGGTATATTTTTGCTGAACAATATTTCATCATAATCTAGGTGACCTATTGTTATTCTAACGATTGCTATTTTTTAATATATTCAGCAAATGCGCTACGTAAGGCAGTTGAACTTATTATTAATCTATACTTATTGTAAAACAAAGTCACAAAACGCTGTCTGTCTGTATGTAGTCGATTTTCTCAAAATCTACAAAACGGTTTTCCCCACAAGATAGTGCAATACTTCCGGATGGTTTAGGTAAATAGTACATATCGGTATTATGTAAATTTTGTTGAAGAGATCGCGCAGTTGTTAAAAAACTTGCTTGATGGGAGCTTTAGTCGCGTGCGCTGCGTAAACCAGCAGAGATACGCTAAAGTAATGTTGTAGAGAATTGTAGATCTATAAAATACTACGAAAAAGTCCGCGATAGCATGGTCTCTATCTCTTATGGTTAACTCACAATAACTACTTTAATGTTCAAAATTTCAATTTGGATTTTTTTTCTGACAACTGATTTCGACGCGGGTGAAGCCGCTGGCACAGCTAGTAGTTATTATAAATACTAGTTAATATTCAAATTATAAGATGCGCGTAACACGTATAATGCGTATTATGTATAATGTCGAATAGACGAAAATAGATTGGTTTTCTCTAAGACCATGGATTTTATATTATGTGTAGAAAGATGGTTATGGTTAAAGTATGTATATATGTAATAGGCTACCGGTCAGACAGTGCGACTCACTCGTGGGTCACGGATACAATACCCCGGGCAGGCATTATGTCTTTTTTTCTAAACATATATGTCTAATTGATATATTCAACTTATCATACGATTCTCTGTGAAGGAAAACATCGTAAATAAACCTGCATATTTCTAGAGAATTCTGGGGATGTCTAACTTACCAATCTGCATTGGAGCAGTGTTGAGATTTTAGCTCCCAGCTTATGCCCAGCTGCGGTTATCCGAGGCCATTACTTTTATACATGAATTTTATGATATATGATATATTTTATAAAATTAATTATATGTGAATTTGTTCTTCGGATAGAGCGGTATACGCACACACACATCATAAGAGTCTCCTTCAGTCTCTTAAATTATCTTGTGTTCCGATGTTTCTAGTTACCAGTTAACGCACTTCAAGAATTTGTAGAATAGTGAATTCCATAGAGTTATTATACTAGAGTAAGAAGCCAGCTTAGCTAGCAAGTCAGGGTTAAATGTGCCCTATGTGTAAAGAGAAATAAAGAAAGCAAATAAGAGTGTATAATATAGCAAATGAGAGTGTATAGTAGTGTATTGTGTCTTCTGTCTCTCTTTTTATGTGTGATTAGACAAAGATAGGTATAAGAGTTTCATGCAGGCCTGCCTATACTTATACTGTAATATAATAACTCTATTGTGAATTCTATGCCGGCTGAATGTAATATCAGTAGGTAATTTATTTACAGAAAGTTGCCTTAAAACAATTAGAATACGAAAAAAAACTATTTATTTCAATACTCTAAAAATTGCTTTTTTAATAAAAAACCAGGATATAAGTCCAATTTTATTTGAACTCAAAATTATACGAAATCAGTCCAATGAATAAACTAAAAATAACGCTTTGTTAATGCAAATAGCAATTGCAATGTGATTGCAATTGTGATTCGCGCCACTGACTCTGTTCGGTAAATTGTACATGAGTAAGGGAATTTTATATTAAAGTGAATGAAGTTGGAGCCAAACAGTGGCCTGTGATAAAAAACTCATATGTCTATTAAAATCTAGATTTTAAAACATAATAGTAAAATGTTTTGTCCGCCGTGTGGTATCCGCTTTAGTAAATAGACCACCCTCTCTTTTCGAGGGGTCGTAAAATATGACTAAGGTAAGTTGACGTCAGACAGGCGGTCGGTCGTAAAATGCGTAGCTAAATCATGGAACAACATGTTTATAACACGTTGTGCCGACCCCACTTTGAGTGGAATAAGGGCAGGAGGATGATGAATAGCAAAACATTTTGTAACGGCAGGGAATAGGTCAGAGCGGAAATTGTAGTAACGCGATGTGCGGTGACAGGCGTAGTGCGACGCAGAGAGGAAAGGTGCGGTGCGGAGAGGTGTGGAGGAGTTGGGTTTAAAGAGCAAGTATTGAGTTTCTTGCCGATTCTTCTCAGTACAATCAGCATTCCGAATCGGTGGTAGAAGAGTCAATAGGCATCTGCTAGGCAAACGCGCTCCATCTGAGACTGTAACATTGCTTACCATCAGGCATGATTTCAGTCAAGCGCTCGCCTTTTATGCAAATAAAAAAACAATTCCCAGGAGTTAGCTCATTCGATTTGCAGGGTCGCAAATTTTGTCATGACGGTCGACTGCTACAACGCGTTTCAAACACAACCTCTTTCAAAAAGGTCAATAATCTGACTTTTGAGAAAATTGTATGTTATTTATTGAATAAGTGTTAAGGAAAAATATCGTTGTTATAATTTAATTTAGCCTTGACAATGTTAGGAGTAAAACATAAGCGAAAATTTTATCGGCCTGTTAAAATTTCACTGATAAGCAGGTCTACTTTGTCGAGACAATTTAATAATCCCACTACGATCATAATTGCCCTGGACTTCTCCAAACATATGCTGGTTTCAGCACGATGATTTCTTTAACATGATGAATAGTCAGTACCAATAAAGATAAATAAGTCTTAAATAATGCATTTACTTGGTATGATTGGTATAATCTCTCCAATGAGATTAATCTTGATTGGCCGCTACTGTACAAGTTAAAGCAACACTTATAGAAATGAAATAAAGAGTGATTAGAAAACGTAACTAGATTCACTTTGAATATCATTTGAATGTAATTCGATAGGTATCGAGATATCAAGTGCTAGAAATTGAGAACTCGTTTTCATTCGCGTTCACCAGTATACGATTCTAAATGTCGAGCTGTCTTATTACCAATTATCTCGAACCTCGACTCTGTTTAACTCCCTTTGATAATATTATTAACTAGCTATGCCAGCGGCTTCGCCCGCGTGGATATCAGCGTGTCACAATTTTTTTCTAGAATTCAAATTTTAAGCATAAAAGAAGTTATTGTGAGTTAGAGACATGCTATCGCGGACTTTTTTGTAGTATTTTTATAGATCTATAATTCTCTAGTACATTACTTAAGCGTATCTCTGCTGGTTTACGCAGCGCATGCGACTAATAAATAAATAAAGCTGCCAGCAAGCAACTTTTTAAATAACTGCACGATCTCTTCAACACAATTTACATAATGCCGATATATATCTAAGCCATCCGGAAGTATTTTACTATCTTTTGGTGAAAACCGTACAAAAATTGGTTCAATAGATTTCGAGAAAATCGATTACATACAGACAGACAGCTTTTTAGGACTATGTTTTATAATAAGTATAGATAATTAAAAACTTTGAGAAACAGTACGCTCCCAAAGGAACTTCAGGCCTTATAAACTATGCCTCAATCGGTGCACAGGAGGAAAATAATTATTTTAAAAATCAGATATTTCAATTTTATTTTATTTATTGATAAAAGTTTCAGAATTGTATGGCTATAGAAAAAAAATACTCCAAAGGATCGTATAGATTTCGACGATATACAAAAAAAGTTTAAGTAAGTTTTATTAATTACTGACTTAATGGATTAAACTAAAGGTTTAAGTTTAATTAATTAGACTTAATGGATTTAACTGAAGATAATATTTCAAGTAAAAGTTACTTATTACATACAAACTTTCACATTTGTAAAATTTTAAATTGGAAATATTTAAAATTATAAATTGGAAGGTAAGCTTATTGATGTATTTAAATTATGTTGAGATTTAATATGGAACGTTCTGGACATTTATCCTCATAAATAAATCGGTGGAAAAGGTAATAGTTAAATAACGTGATTAAATGACATAAGAGGATAATGTTCATAAGTCATCATTAGATACTAATGATTTGGTAAGTAAATCCATAAATTGTAAATTTTGTTGTAATAGATAAACTATATCTAAGAGTTCTTTAAGTTTCATTATTCAATTAGACTTTTCATGCCAAAAAGTAATTATTAAAGAAATTTCATACAATAATAAGTTTATAAGATCTCTTGTCGATCAGCTCGGATCGAGTAGTCAGACCAGCGAGATGGTCACGGGTTCAAACCCTGGGTAGGCACTAATGAGTTTTTGTGTTAAAACTTATGAGTCTAATTTATAATTGCAATTTATCACATGCTTTTTTGTGATGGAAAACATCGAAAGGTAACCTGCATATCTCTTTTTTTACGGGGAGAAATCTTCTAAAAGATACCGGAACTCTTGGGGGTAAGCTCCGCTTATGTGGGATTTCTACCCACTAAAACCCCCTCGATGTACAGCCTTCGCACTAACAGAGAGGCCCCGGGATCTGTGGCGAACTGCACCGATGCCTGCACATCGTGCTCCTCAAAATATAGTCCAGCCTTTTCGCAATCGCGCTCAGCAGTCTCCTTCCTGACCATAATGGCTTCACAAAAGGAGACCACAGCTTTCCACGCCCTATCACTTTTCAACATGGCAGAGACTACCGCCTGTTAAGAAAGGTCTCGAACCTGCATATCTCTAGAAAATTCTGGGCGATATATGTAACCTAACAATCGGCATTGGCGCAGCGTGGTAGGTCAAAGCTCCAACCCTTTTGTCCAAAAACGGAAAGAGAAGGCCTATGCCCAGCTGTGGGATAGTAACAGGCCGTTACTTAACATTACTTTTAGTCGGTTAATTTTCCGAAACGCAACTTTTAGTAATAAGGAAAAACTGAAATCTCTTTTTAAAATATATATTTTTTTAATTATTATTAATTACCTTATACTTTTAAACAAGTTTCAAGGCAAAGTTTTAAGTTCATTAGTAATAGTCATTACGGTTTTTTGCAAATTACTTTTAAATTTTCAAGTTTGAATAACTAGAAACATACCTGTCTCGAGAGTATGTTACTGCCGACATCATCATGATTTTTGACACGTACTTACCTAAGTGCCTATCGTTAAAACTTAAAAACAAAGAAGCAAAATAACTTTATTGCACCCAAGAAAAGGAACAAAGATATAAATAATAGTAACAGTTAAATGTGCAAAGGGCGGTCTTATCACACTGTTGTGATCTCTTGCAGACAACCATATGAAAGAGAGGAAATCTTTTGAATAATTATCCACGGGTTTGCAAAAACACACAGATAAGTATGCAAAAGAGCGAAATAAATAGAGAGAAAAATAAACTAAAAAGAGAATAAAGTAAAATAAATGAATGCCAGTGAGAGTCTTCCTTAAAGTGACAAATAAAAATCCTTCATACGAACCTAAATATGGTTAATGAAGTAGATTCCCAAACTTCAGATGGAAGTGCTTGTTTTCTTTATTAGCCTCCCTTTGAGTGTGTTAAACAGCTGTAATAGCAAAGCTAAAATTCATATTTAAATAATAACTAATCTTCATTCTCCTGCCCTTATCCCGCTCTAAGTGGGGTCGGCACAACATGTTCTAAACATATTGTCATATTATTTGGCTACGTATTTTACGACCGGCCGCCTGCCTGACGTCAACTTACCTTAGTCACCTTTTACGACACCTCGGTAAGAGATGAGGGTGGTCTATTCTATGCAGCCGGATACCACACAGCACTTACCTTAGTCGCCTCTTACGACACCTCGGTAAGAACGGAGGGTGGTCTATTCTATTCTACCGGATACCACACGGCTAATTAAATAATAACTAAATAAATAGTTTATTGTAGATATTGACAAGCAAGAAGACATAAAGAGTACAAATGGAATACTTTAATTTATGGTATGACGTTTCGGAACACTAATGAACAAAAAATAATATATCTAAAAGGTCACTTTAGCATTGTGAGGAAACGAAACAATTAGGAAAATGTCACATTTCCCAATAAATACTAAACAAGGACAGCTTTGGACATTAACTGGCTCAACCAGTTAGAAATCGCCTAATTACGCGTGGCATTGGTATGAATAGATCATGATTTGACCCATGACCTTCGTCTAAACTGTACCCGTTAGGTAGTTTAGAGACGGTTTAGTAACCTTCAATGTTCAAAGAGCCGTCTGTCGGTTACACCTAATTCCGCGGTTATATTCTGGGTTTCGAGGAAATATTATCTGTAGCCAATGGTTTATAATAATAATCTATACTTATTATAAAATAAAGTCCCAAAAAGCTGTCTGTCTGTATGTAATTGATTTTCTCGAAATCTAATGAACGGATTTTTGTACGGTTTTCACCACAAGATAGTGCACTACTTCCGGATAGATTAAGCAGATAGTACATTTCGGTATTATATAAATTGTGTTGAGATCGCCTATTTGTTAAAAAAATTGCTTTCTGGGAGCTATAGGCGCATGCGCTGCGTAAACCAGCAGAGATACGGTAAAGTAATGTAGTAGCAAATTGTAGATCTACAAAAGCACTACAAAAAAGTCCTAAACAGCATATCTCTATCTCTCAAGGTTAATTTACAACAACTATTTATATATTTAAAATTCCACGCGGAGGAAGCTGCCGGCACAGCATAATAAATAAATATATGGGACACTTACACACACGCTCGTCCGTGCCCAAAGTAAGTAATTTAATACTTGAGTTAGTTAGTGGGTAACGGATAACTGGTAAATATTCTACATTATAATTTTAAACACATACTTAAATACAAATATACACTGAGATTTGAAGAACCAACAAATTGTTTATAGAAAATGTTGGCCCTCGGCGGGAATCGAACCCACGACCCGCGGAGCTGAAGGCAGGGTCACTACCCACTGCGCCAACGGGCCAGTTTAATACTAAAATTGCGACAAAAGAAAATATATATGTAATGCTAAATGTAGAGTAAAATATCCGTTCTTATTACTGATACATGCAGAATTCGTAAAAAGCTCGCTAACCGCCACCAATAACACATCAATACACGAGCACCGCACGCATTCACTACCACAGTCTCAACAGTAGTTTCGTTTCGTAATAGAAGCATCTTCAGATGATCGACTCCACGACAAAATCGCATCTTTATGTATTTTGTCGCATCACATCGGATCTTTATTGCGATATTGTCGTGGAGTCTATCTTCTGATGATGCTACGTTTGCGGGGCGAAACGATTGTTGAGTTTGTGATAGTACACGTGTGTAGTGCTTGTGTATTGTGGTAGTGGTGGTGGAGGTTTGTGCATGTGTTTTGTGTAATTTTTTTAATGTATTTTATTAAATATACAAAAATAATAATAATACATAAAAATGTAGCTTGATTCCCACGATAATGAAAAAAACGAACAACTCAAAATAAAATAAATCACAATAGATATACCGAACTGTCAATTCGCAAAATTAATAGAATTTAACAACCCAAAAACATTCATAGTTTTTAATTTTATTTCAGTGTCAAGGCCAAAATTATTGTTAATTAGATAGAATAAAATCTATTTTACATTTAATAATACACTAGAATTTCAAACCCGGGGCAGGCACCAATGACTTTTTCTATTAAAACTCATGTGTCTAATTGATAATTACAATTTATCACACGCTTTTCGGTGAAGGAAAACATCGTGAGGAAACCTGCATATCTCTAGAGAATTCTGGAGATATGTGTAACCTACCAATCCGCATTGGAGCAGCGTGGTAGGTCTTTGCTCCAACCCTTCTATCCGGAAACGGAGAGAGGAGACCTACTCCCAGCAGTGGGATTGTAACAGGCCGCTTCTATACAAAAAGGCGGACTTATCGTTAAGTCGAGCTAAGTAAGGTTGGTTACCTTTAAGACTGTTGCATAGAGGAAAAAGAAGGTGGCGTGTGTATGTGTGATATATGATAAACTCTGTTAACAAAACAACTCGATTTTTTCAAGGTTTCGTTTTATATCACGATATTACTAAGGAGGAAAAAATAACTACACCTTCAATAACTTTTTACAATTGGGAAAACCAGAAACAGAAACTTCTTAGCTCCTTGGCGCAGTGGTGACCCTGCCTTCAGCTCCGCTGGTCGCAGGTTCGATTCCCGCCGAGGGCATACATTTTTCATAAACAAATTGTTGGTTCTTCAAGCCTGGGTGTATATTTGTATTTAAGTATGTATTTAAAATTATATATGTAGTATTATCTACCAGTTTTCCGTCACCCATAACACAAGTATTAAGTTACTTACTTTGGGGTCGGATGACCGTGTGTGTAAGTGTCCCATATATTTATTTATTTATTTATTGCAGATACAGCACATTTCAAGGTAGTACTTATTTATTTATTATATAAAAAAAACGTTATGAAATAACAATGATAATATATGCGACACTTACACACACGGTGACAGACGACTAGTAATTAAATATGTACATATATATAATTTTAAATTAACACCCAAAAATCCAACAATTTATTTTTAGAAAATGTTGGCCCTCGGTGTAACTCGAACCCGCTACCCACGGAGTTGAAGGCAGTATTACTGCAACCTGCACCAATGGGTCCGTCAATATATATAATATTAATACTATATGTAGGCAACTTGTACGTGTAGTAACTAGTGTGGATAATTACTACATAATATAAAAAAGTCCTTTACCGTCTTAGGCTAAATTACTAAATGTAACTTAATAAGAATTATGTTTTCAAAGAGTAACCGCCGAGTTTCTTGCTGGCTCTTCTCGGTAGGACCAGCTTTCCGAACCAGCGTTAGAGTTGACTATCCAAAAGCACTTGTTTACAAGTGCACTTGAATAAATAATAATTTGAATTTGAATTTACGACTGCAGAAGCATCGCCGGGGCTTTCTAACATCCTACACCGCTTTTTATACCTATACCCTCTTCTAAACTACAATCGACACCGGTTTGTTACTACCCCCACTAAAAATTGTTGTAAAACGACCTCTTCAACTCAACATAAAACTGTTATGTACTATTAACCTAAACCTTTCAGAGGCATTGCACTACCTTTTAGTAAAAACTGTACTAAAATCCGTTCAGTAGATTTTGAGAAAATTACATACAGACAGACAGCTTCGGGGACTTTATTTTATAATAAGTATAGATAGATAGATTAAGTTAACCTGTAAACAAGTGCTTTTGAATCGTCAATTCTACAATTTTTTTTAAAGTTATAATTTTAAATGTGAAAGTTTAAATTTTATGTTGACCACATAACCCACGTAATCTTTTAAAAGCCCGTTCTTTACCTATTACACCACAGTTTTTTGTTAATACACAGACAGCATAATTTTGACCTAATTCTAACAACCGAGGGTGATAAATTTAGTGTCAATTTACCTGTGTGTTGTAGAACAATATATATTATATATACCTTTGATGATGTAGGTCAAGTGTGAGTCGGGGCACACCCGTGTCAGTAACCTTTCGCATGTCCATATATCAGAGCCACCTAGCCTTTTTTTGACAATGACAATTGTATTCAAATTTTATATTATTTTGACCAAAGTTATAGTAGTGACGAAATTACTCATACAAGAAAACTTTTGGTCCATATCCTAAAAAAAAAGAAAAAACCAAAGTAACAGCCTGTTAATATCACACTGCTGGGAATAGGCCTCCTCTCTCCATTTTTTTGGAGATAAGGATAGGAGCTAAGACCTACCACGCTGCACCAATGCAGATTGGTAGGTAACACATATCCCCAGAATTCTCTAGAGATGTGCAGGTTTCCTCACGATGTTGTCCTTCACCGAAAAGCGTGTGATAAATTACAAATATCAATTAGACACATAAGTTTTAATAGAAAAACTCATTGGTGCCTATGTTCGTCTCTAGAGAATCGCACGGTCTCACCACTGGGCTAACACAGCCATATCCTAAAGTTAACATTAAATCCATCAAAAGCTTTAATATTCCAACAAAATATCATCAAGACACCTATATCAATTAAATAAATAGACGTCGCTATTTGATTGGATTGAATATGTTAAATGCCACTATTAACTAATAGTTTATAATTTTTAATTTCAGTTATTGAACATTGCCGTCTATGCCGTCATTTAGCGAACGGAGGCCACTGAAAATCAGAAATGGGTTTGCATTGCCAACCCTTTTAGTCTTAGTGGCTATCCCTTTCTTCGTCACACGCTGCAAATTTTTAATTTGCTATAGTCGTATAAGACGTTATTTTATTTTTCTATTCTTTATTTTTTATTTATACTGTTCTTGTACTGAGGTGTGTTCAAGAATAAAGATTTATTCATTTATTTATTTAAATTGTAAGAACAAAGGTATTGATACAATTATTGATTAAAATAAACCGATATAAGAAAATTTGTTATGCTAAAAGTAGCGTGAATTATTCTCTGTCTACATATTCACATATTAGTAATCTGCAATTACTACAAATCACCACCACAATACACTAAAACTAAACTTATTTACCAACAAAATCACAACAACTTTCTCGTGGAGTCTATTTCCTAATGACGCTTTAGTTACAGGGCGAAACAATATAACGCCATTATAAATTGGCTAAATTTGTAAATAGAATTGATGATACTATACGCCATTATTAATCTGAATCTTTTTGCCACAAAAACTTGAAATTACAGTCCGAAAAAAGAGTAAGATAATATTTAGTTATGTTTCGCTTGGATCTGACAATAAAATTTTACCTGGTTAATTTTGAGCTAATACCAAAAACGCGTGCTGTATAGTTTCCTTATTAGTATGAACGATATTTAAATATTACGGTAAGCTGATTTCTATAAATTAAATTGCCTTCTTTATTATACTTAATTAAAGTATATATAAAATACATTATCTGGTATATATAAGTACTAAAGAATGCAGTCTAAATATAATCTGGTAGCTTTCCAGCTCGATTGAAACTTAACATCATTTGTCTATCCCCAGCCCTATAATTCAGAGCAGTGTCTGTCAACAATTAAGCACAAGTGCCACGCAAAACAAAATAAAATCAATAGACATTCCCAGGCCTGATTCACGACAGTGCAAGTCGTATGCGTCATGCCACCATATGCACCTATCTATGGAATATCTACATTGACCGGTGACTCATTGTAGCCTGTCACTTGCTCTACTGATTTAGGGTCTGATTTGTCCTCGCTAATATACACTGTTGCCAGCCGTTAACTGGTAACAACAATGTTTACTTTTGTTTTTAAACCACAAGTGTGATTAAACGATTCTAAAAAATTGACGCTTCGAAAAGTATAAAGTCATGGTTTTTCCGTCATCTAATCTTAATGTAACATAAACTATAAGATGCTATAAAACCATTTTTATTGGCATATTGTAAAAAAAAACAAGATATTGATGCTTCTAACGTTACATTATTAGTGAAAATATGACAACATTTAGTAACATTAGTTTTGAAGAAACACGGGTAAAGATGAAGATTCTAGAATCGTATTTCATATTTTAATTCTTAAAACAGTCGTTCTAAAATATTGTCATGCATTTCATGACAATATTTGAATTATTGAATTAAATAGTGTTTTATTAAAAGGCTGTTACTTTTTCTTAAGTGTTAAACCACATTACCAATTGGCACAAGATAATGCCGTTCACTTTTAAAACAGCGACTTTTTATTTGCAAAATAAACCTGGCAACCTTGAAAATCTTGTTGCTTGGCCACGTGGGTGAAATTCAAGTCGGGTTCGATAGTTTCCTTTAAATTATAACTACGTGATTTATTAACATTTACAAATCATCACGTGCCTTTTAATGTAGGTTAACGTTGTGATGAAACATGCACATAGCTGGGGACAATCGTAGTTATGTTTAAATTCTCAACTAGCATTTTAGCAAACTGAAAATCTTCTTGCAGGAATAGTTGCAATTTAATAGAGTAAATCTCCGTTTTCAACACAAATAATCTGTTAAAAATTGGAAGCAATAGGGAGCACGTCTAAACGTTTTTACATACATCTGCTCTTAGCTCACTTTAAGCTGGGTCTATAAAACATGTTTTAAACATGCTACTTAATTTGGACCGTATTTTATGACCGGGCTGGCTGCTTAACGTCAACTTACATTAGTCGCCGACAACTCGGTAAGAAATGAGGGTAGTCTTTTCTACCCAGCCGGATACCACACTATGGGTCAAGTTATCTTAGTCGCCTCTTAGGACACCTCGGTAAGAAATGAGGGTGCCCTATTCTACTCAGCCTCGGCTGTATCGTGACATTTATATTTATCTATATGAATCAGTCAACAATATTAACTAATTAAAAGAAAATTAATATGTTCATGTAAACACATTAATTATATTTATACACGCTTATATATGCTTATAGCTGTACATATATTACTCATAACATGAATTACTTATCTTTAATGTAAATTGTTATCATATACCATGAAATAAATATATTAGTTGATTTTAAAAACCTATTTTTTTAGACACCCGCCGTATGGTATCCGGGTGAGTAGAATAGACCACGCTCATTTCTTACCGAGGTGTCGTAAAAGGCGACTAAGGTAAGTTGATGTCAGGCAGGCGGCCGGTCGTGAAATGCATTGCCAAATCATGTGACAATATGTTTATAACATGTTGAGCCCCCACGTAGAGTGAGTGGTATAAGGGCAGGAGGATGATGCAACTTACCACACGGTCGTCCGTCCTCAAAGTAAGTAACTTTATACTAGTGTTATGGGTGACGGACAAATGGAAGATATACTATATATATAATTTTAAAAACATACTTAAATACAAATATACACCCACGCTTGTAGAACCAACAAATTGTTTCTACAAGATTTTGGCCCTCGGCGGGAATCGAACCCGCGACCCAAACGTTGTTGAAGGCATGGTCACCACCCACTGCTCCAACAAGCCAATCATACATTCCGGGTAACGTTTTCGATATATCCGCCTTATCTAGCTAGCCTTACAATACCTAGGTAACCCTTTTCTGTGTTATACTTTCGAGGTAATCTAAACGGAACAAGCCGGCTACAATAACCCGGTGACTGGGATACCGGTTTGTGCACAGTGCACTACAAAATGAGTGTATGTAACTCGTTGGGTGGTGAATATGGTCGCCACGGCAGAGAAATGGTCAGGATTGTCTCATAAAACGCTTGCCAGTTAAACTAATCAAAATAACAACTCAAATAAGTTATATCAAACACCTTTCAATCATCAAGGATCGGTAAGATTACTATAGCTACCTATGAAAAATGCGTAGACACAGCTGCTCTTCGACCCTATACAAGATAGGAATGACTAAATGTAACTAGTGATAAGAATTATACTTTGAAAAGTGCAACCGCCGAGTTTTTTACTGGCTCTACTCGGAAGGAACAGCTTTACCAACCAGCAGTAGAGTTGACGATTCAGAAGCACTTCTTTACAAGTTTACTTGAATAAAGAATATTTTGAATCTTTGAATATGAGCTTAGCTTTGATAATTTTTTTTAAAACATTCCGTATTTTCGAAGGTAAAAGGAAAAAATAAAATTAAAAGAAAATGAGGTCCTGGGAGGAGCTAAATGGTTTATTATTCTGACAGGTGACGTTGAACGGACCCTGTGGCCATAGACAGAAATAATACTGGTCTAGACGCTCGAAATATTAGTCAAACACTGTGAATAAATATTAATTGGCCGAGTAATTACTTTCATTTATTTAATTGTTTTGCAAGCTTACATAAATAAATAGTTGTTAACAAAACACTAAATACTACTAGAATTTTCCGTGGATACTAGGAGTATATAAAATATGGCCAACCTTGTTGCAAAACCCCTTAAAGACCATTAGGCTTGTTTCTGCAACATTTCCTTATACGATGCGGCGAAATCGCATATATTTCTATAATCTTGTTTATTCTTATCTTTTATGCGCCAGCTACGTAATACTTAGTCCCTTTTACTATCTGTTTAAGTCGATTATGCAAGTTTATAAATAAATTAAATTGAAAATACAAAAAATAGGCATGTATTAGAAACAATTTTCTTTTTTACGATTATTTGTCATTACTCTGTTTCTCATAAATCCAAATGGAATATGTCGGACAGGACAGGTATTTTATAGGTATGTATGCAATAAAAGACCTTTATAATACTTGTAAAGTAAAGTAAAGTAAAGAAAATAGAATTGTCATGGAATAATAATGGCAAATAGGTTCCTGATTAAAAATTCGATACCTCGTGTCTCCCTAGTATTATATTATATTTCAAAAAAAAATTATCTTGTTCTAAGAAAAAGAAGTCTTTTCATACGATTAGCGGTGTATTGAAGAATTTGTAAATCATTTTAAAGCTTGTACGTCTTATTATCCTAAAGTGTCTTTAGCTGGTGGATTATGGAATGGCGCCACGAAAAACGGAACTATACTCCGGACCTACCTCATAAATATACGAAATGGTTTATCATGAATAATTTATTTCACACGTTAGAACCGAGTCTTCAAGTTCAATACCATCGTACAATTAAACGTAACGGCATTAATCAAGTCGTTTAATTTATTTTATTATTATCGCTTCGAAATATTTCAAAAATAAAGTCCGGTTAAAAGGTGATGGCTTATCAGCTGTTGCCGATGTTCCATCGAGGTTCTTAAAAAATAGTCTAATTTAAGTATACAATGCTGTATGGTATTCGGCTGGTAGAATAGACCAGCCTCATTTCTTATCGAGGTGTCATAAAATACGACTAAGGTAAGTTGACGTCAGGCAGGCGGCCGGTCGTAAAATACGTAGCCGAATCATGGGACAGCATGCTTATAACATGTTGTGCCGTTGTGCTTAGAGTGGCATAGGGCCAGAAGAATGATGATGGTAATGCATAGAGTTATTATACTTAGAATAGGGGAGTCATAGGCAGGCCTGTTAGTAGCTGTCGCAATAAATAATGAGAGGAAATATACTTCATATTTGGCACATATGTAATAATCGGATGGTCTATTCTACTCAGCCGGATACCACGCGGAGGGTCACTTAGCTTAGTCGCCTTTTACGACACCTCGGTAAAAAAAAGGGTGGTATATTCTAGTCAGCCGGATACCACAACGCATAACTCTACGAATTACCATTAATCATCATGCTCCTGCCCTTATCCCACTCTAAGTGGGATCGGCCCAACATGTTGCAAACATGCTGTCATATGATTTGGCTATGTATTTTACGACCGGCCGCCTGCCTGACGTCAACTTACCTTAGTCGTCTTTTACGACACCTCGGTAAGAAATTAGGGTGGTCTATTCTAGGCAGCCGGATACCACATGGCATTTACCTTAGTCGCCTCTTACGACACCTCGGTAAAAAAGGAGGGTGGTCTATACTATTCTGCCAGATACCACACGGCTTCCTACGAATCACCATTAAATTGCTATTAATATATGAAAACATGACAAAATATCTACAATTATTTTTACATGCAATCATCATCTAAAAACACACCGTGACACCTTTGTATGACACACAAAGACCTAAAGGAGAACAGCCTTGCGCGCAGTTGAGCAAACATTAGAAATAATAACCTGTTTAGACACATTGATTGGTCTGCTGTACGATATTGGGCCTAGATAGATTTTTCCTTATATCTCGCTTTTATACACGATATATATTAGTTACCCTTGTATTTATGTACTTATGTAACTCAATTTTGACCCACTTTTGGTAGATGGATTTAATTTAAACTTTTTAAATAACAAGAACCAGTGAAACTACTGTAAATATATATGGGACATTTATAATAAATAAATATATGGGATAAATAAATATATCCCCAAAGTAAGTTACTTAATACTTGTGTTATGGGTGACGGACAACTGGTAGATATACTACATATATAATTTTAAATACATACTTAAATACAAATACACACCCAAGCTCGAAGAACCAACAAATTGTTTTTTAGAAAATGTTGGCCCTCGGCGGGAATCGAACCCGCGACCCGCGGAGCTGAAGGCAGGGTTACTACCCACAGAGCCAACGGGCCAGTCAAACTCTATTTCACTATATTTGATGAATTGTCTTTTTTTCATTCTAACATTTAATCGCACTGAAAAGTGAAAAGTAAATATAGATAAAAAAGCACGCTTTTATGTTATTAAGCAAGTGAATAATGTTGGTAATGTGGTGACCTGTTGTTGACCTGCATGTGTAAGGTACGTAAATTTTTCCTGCTTCATACACTTAGCATTGCATGCATTTGCTTAACACACGTGGATTATAGCAAAGTAGTTCTGTTATAGTTTCTGTAATATGGAATTCCGCAAAGTAACGCCTGCTTCTATAAATCATTTACAATCAAATTAATATTTTCTTTACTTTACGCTTTTCAGTTCGATGTGCGCAAAAGCGTGTTTTTAGTTGTTTTAAACTATATTTATTTACTTGAACAGAAAAAACCACAAAGCTTCGTTTCACCTAAAACAATCTGAAAAATACCACTAATAAATATTTGTATCTCTTAACATAAACCCGTTCCCAACTCATTCAAACATAATATAATCGTAACAATTAACATATTATAACTAAGTTCCGTAATTAATTTTTGACTTGCGGTTACATGAATTTCAAGTACTCTTAAAATATGCTTATACATACTGTATTACACAATTGAAGATAGTTGGTATAACAGTATATTATATAATTGGTACAAGAATTTGGATTTAAATCACATTATGTTACGCACTACTTTGCAAAGACTAATAATATATAAATTATAATTTATTTTAGTTCCAGAACCGCCTAGAAGTCTAATAAAATTATTAACGCAAAAATATGTAGGTATGTATTATTATGTATTATTTCATTCGTAAAAATATATTTATTTATGCCAACGGTGCCTTTGAACGTATTTTTGAATACACACAAACACGTATTCGATATTCTGTGCAAAACACTACTATATAATTATAGTAAAACAAAATCTAAAAAATAAAATAAATTAATCGGGACTCTATAGCAAATTACAAGGTTTTCATGATTTTCTTTATTTCACATCATATTATTTGGGGTAACATGGACCGAGTTTCTAACGATGTCTCGATAGTCCAAGAACTAGATATCAAGTAACGTCTACTGTCTACGGTACGGTACGAATACTCTGATTTTTCGGACATGTTTCAAGACGAGGCAGCCACGGAAAAGTGGAAGGCACTAGACTTCGGGTAGGTCGCCCATGCTATGGAGTATGGACCTATCAGATCAAATCTGCTGTGGGAAGTCCGATGCATGAGTATATCCTGAATGACAATAAACCAGGAAAAATGGCGAGTAATTTTGAAGCGCATAACAACAGCTCCTAGGAACTAAAATTAACTTGATGGAGAACACGACCGCTCTATCAAGAGTGCTGCGATTGAAAGAAACATCTATTGTAAATTTTTCTCATCCTAGAATCCTAAAACAGATAACTATGAAAATACATCAATACTACAGTATGAGAAATTTTAAAGTTAAATATATTAATAAACTAATCATATACATCTGTATAATACTTACACATAACATAACTCGAAAATCCTTTCCATGTGGCACGTGCAAGGGTTTTTTTCAACAAAGAGTTATCAAAATAACATTAACTTGGCCAATTAATTAAAAATACCATACGAAACTAAAAAACTAGTAAAACAACCTCTTGATGGTACAATGTCCTTCTGGCTGTAAATAACTTTCTGCGTAGCCAAAATAATAAAAAACGCATGCGATCGTATCAGACTTGTAACTTGGAAGCAAACATGCTCGTCTAATTTTAATAGCCGGTTTGGTCGTTTAAGATATCTTCCGTCCTTTAAGATCAGTGTTACTTTTGTGCACCGAACAAAACAAAGTTGACCAAAAATGGCAACACTATTTATCTAAATAGATATACTAACACTATATATAGACAAGAAAATCGAAGATCAGAAATGAGAAGATCTCCAGAAAAACCAAAATTATAGTTTTTTCTATAATTTTGGCTCAGCGCGTCTCGAAGCTAAAGTGGCGATGGGCTGGGTACATAAGTAATAGGTACATTAAAACTGTAAGTTACCGTGTATCTACCCTGGATTCAATCCTGCCTTCCGATCCGCAGGTCGCGGGTTCGATTCCCGCCGAGGGCCAACATTTTTCTATAAAAAAATTGTTTGTTCTTCGAGCCTGGGTGTGTTTTTGTATTTAAGTATGTATTTAAACTTATATATCTAGTATATCTGCCAGTTGTCCGTCACCCATAACACAAGTATTAAGTTACTTACCTTGGGGACGGACGACCGTGTGTGTAAATGACCCATATATTTATTTATTTATTTAAAGAGACTTAACCAGCAGTGGATGATTATCGGTTGAGAAAGAATTTAGAATATAGAGATTCAATAATGAACACGCAATTTACCTCAAAATTACCTGATAGACAAAAGAATTAAGAACTTAACCCAACATTATTTCTTGTATACATAACGACTAATTTTGTTCGCGACGTTGCATCGGTCCCAGTGGGCTTTAGTTTTGATATTAAAAGAATTTGAGATTATAATATGTATCTTCATCTACATCCATACCAAATTTAAAATTAATCGGTTGCTCTGTACAGTCAGGACAAACAAGCAAAAAAACCATTTTATTATTTATTAAATTAGAATGAATCTTATTAGTGAAAAATTTATTTAAAAAGAAAAACATCATTCAAGTAGCTTTATATAATTTTTTTGGCACAGTCCGGTCTTCCGGAACCGGTCAGTTTGCGGCCACCGCACAACTTGTGTGGGCTAAAGCAGGTTACGTATAGCGGATAATCTGCCTCATTAACAGTGTAAAGCCCTCGCTAACAAATCGCAGCCATAAATGTCATGCATTTGAAGGTTTAGACGTATATAAAATAAAATAATTAATCGGTGCCATAAACTTAAAGGCTCCGATTTATGGAACGCTAGTGGTGTTTCTGTAACCTTTAGGCAAAGAAGTAGACGTTAATTTGCGGAATTCCATAATACAAAAATCATAAATAAATAAATAAATAATAGATTTTTTTACTATAATTCGTGTTTTTTAAGAAAATCTATGTGATGCTTAGTGTAGGAAGCACAATCCGTTCTCATATCTTACTCATGCAGAATTAACAACCGTATGTACTATAAAAGACTAGTAGAAGATAGACATCGCGACAAAATCGCAAAGCCTGTATAATATATGAGAACGGATTGAGCTTCCATAGCAAGCAGATTTTTTTAACAAACGCAGCTTATAGCAAAATCATTCTATCGTTACTTTCGTTACTAAATTCATTATAGCCTCCATTCTAACTTCTGTACTCTACATTGTAGTCTTAAATCTACTGTGCAGCTCCATGCCTTGAAAATTAATGTGGGAAAATATCCAGCGTTCATTGGGCTTTACAATTAAATTACAAAGGCTACAATTGTGTTCAATTAATTAACATTACCCGAGTGTCATTATTGCGACACTTTTCTACCGACAGTCTAATTAGATAACAAAATGATATAGGGTTGCGTCTTTAATTGTTATAATTTGATAATAAACATCAGAACAGAACAGAACAGAATCTATTGGTACCTAAAGTATAGTACACGGCAATAAATAATGCACATCGAAGCTTAGAGAGAGAAATCGGCTAAATTCTGCTTCATAGAGCATCGTCGCTGTCGCACAGACTGACGGACCCGTGTGTGACAGTGACAGCGCTCTACGAAACCGAACTGGCCGGCTGTTTCGTTGTAAACATCGATGTGCATTATTTAATGCCGGGCACTATAAGCCTGTTATAATCCTACTGCTGAGCTTAGCTTACGAAGCGACGTTAACTAAAACTTAATATCATATGTAGACTTTTTTTGAATTTAGACTATAGTGAGTGGTATTCATAGTTAATGTATAGAATATATACTTACGTCTCATTCTATCGGCTGAACCCGACTAGTTTCAAGCCCATACGGGACCCTTATTCATGAGCTCTTTATATGGCTATATCGCGGCAGGAATTCACATGCAGATGATGAAGAATATAACAGTTTATGAAGAAAGAAAATGAGAGAAGAACAACATAGTACAATAATAAATACTAATATTATTAATGCTAAAGTCTGTATGTTATCTTTGATTAATTTATTTATAAATGAAATTTCATACAAATTAAGCTTATATACCAGGCTACATGTAGGATAGAAAAATTCCTGTTTTTCGTCTAGGAACGGAAAAAACACAGTTTATGATTAAGGGTGATTTAACACTAACGTTAAAGCGAATTAAGTCTCTGGTACAATTAAAAACAAAACTAAATGTATAAAAAAAGTAAAATAATTATCGATATTATAGATAATAAAGTGTGTAGAAACATTTTCAACAATATTGCTGGAACACCAACGATGAAATTTGGTAAAATTGGTAAAAAACCAGGCTACCATAAAATTTAAGAATCCCGTTTTTCCTTCGGAAAGAGGCAAGAAAATTGCAAGCATAGTAAATTGAAGGGTTTTAACACTTATTGCAAACAAAGTGGCGGGTACAACTTGTCAAATAATAAACGACTAATGGCTGGGAAAACCATAACGAATAATTATCTAAGCTTTACAATTAGGGGAAGTGCCAACAATTAACACCACATTCCGCTGCCGCAAATTACCATTAACCATTGAAATGTATGTCACTGAATGAATTAAATGATATATTAATCTAATGTTCAATGTGTACTTTATAATGTATGTGAATTTTTAAAATGACTGAATAGTAGGACATATGCTAATAGAAGATATTATAAAACAAAAAGTCAATTTCTTATTTAATTTATATTAAAATAGCTGACCCGACAGACCTTGTAGTTTCCTTAAATGTCCGCTAAACATAAAATGTTTTTTTTTGGACTCGTGAATGAAATGTAAGCATGAAAAAATTTAAATAGAAGAGCAGCGCCACACGAGTATGTTGAATATTTACTCAACGTAAAAATGAAATTCTAATGTGGAACTGACATGCATCGAAAACTTATCGATCTTTGAAATAAATTAGATTCTTTAAGCATAAAAAACTTTAAATTCGCAAAAAGTAAGATTATTAATCGAGACAAAAACTATCCTATACGCACATTTTGACTCAGGATTTTTATATACAAAGTTATTATTTTTATTTTATTTTAAAACTAGTGATACTCACGCCTTCGGTCGCGCCTTCTTAAGTTTAAGTACCCTCAATAATGTAATATGAGTTATTCACTGTTCCCAGAAGAAAAATGGGAATTTTTTATCCGATACCTTAGTCCTGTATATAATTAGAATTAGAAATTATTTATTTTGTTCAGTACATCTGTGATATACAATGTTTAACAAAAGCTTATTGATGTCTTAAATACACTTTAAATGTCACCACTAGCAACCAAGCCTAGCTTGTATTCTTGGTAACTAGTGCCTTCTATTGTCATATATATATTTTAAACAAAATATAATAATAAGCTTGTATTGTGTGTGAGTATGCGTTTTTGAGAATGTTAAGTGTGAATTTGTGTGGATGCGAGTGCGTGTGTGGGTGAATGTTTATTGCATCTATCCTATGTATATGGTGGTGGTAATTTAGTCTTGTTAATTAATGGGATATATAAATTATTCTGCTTTTGATAATCTTAAATTGTCCCGAACTTCATCAATATTAGTTCAGCGGAGAAGCTGAAGTGTAACAGACAGACAAACAGACCTTAGCAATATTTATATAAATTAGTATAGACTAGCAGCCCCGGCCACGTGTTGCTGTGTGTTTTTTTGGTATAATTTTTAAGATATTTAATCTTTACTATATGGTGTTAGAGTTATAATATTAAGCATGAAATTTTTAAGAATTTAGTTAAATTGTTAAGGCATAATATACTAGTAGTATCCGTTTAAATAGATTTGCAAATACAGAATTGTATCTACATATCTCTCGTTTCATATTTTTTATTTCACGTCATTGTATAATTTCATTTTTATCTACATATCTGACTTTCAAGAATTAAGGTTTTTTGCCTAGCTTCTCTTCTGTCGATGCTTGTCGACAGCTAAACAGAAAGTCCACCTCCGGTCGCCGCCCAACATCGATATTTACGACAATCACTCTTTGGAAGCTATCACAAGCTATGTTTGGCTCTTCATTGGCGCACCTCAATTTGACTTGGCTATACAGTTACGTATCATTCAGGAAAATAGCTCTTTTTTATTGCAATGCTATAGCTAATGTTAGATGTCTAGACAGGAAGAAACGAAAATTTAATAAGACATTGCATTGTGATAACATCACTTAATTCTGTTGTAACGTATATACATGAATTAATAATTATAATTACTTTCTCATGTCCATTTATTAATCCGTTAGACCAGTGATTTCCAAAGTGGTCTATATCGCCCTAGGGGTCTATGACAACCTGCAAGGGGTCTACGTCAGCAAAAAAATTTTGTGGTCCATGAAATGAAAATGGGGGTCCACAATAGTGGATCTCAACACATACACTGATAGTACCTATTTACTTACATCATACTATCTTATAATATCAAAACATATACATTATTTATAAAAGTATATAGCTCTTTTTTTTTATTTATTTAAAGTAAAAATTATATATGTTTATAAAATTGGGTAAGTTGTAGGATGTTGGTATTCGCTTGGTGGTCGCAATACATTTTATTTATAGTTAATTTTATAATTATTTAATGTTATTATTTTACATAACAGATACAAAATTTTATTTTGAGTAGTTTTAATTTAAATTCAATTAATAAATGTATAAATTAACACGTGTTTTTACTTTAAGTTTTTAACACTAAACTTAACTACAGTTAGAAATTTACAGGAAATCAATATCAGGTAGGTAGGGGGTCTACTCAACACGGAAAAACATGGCAAGGGGGCTACGACACAAAAAGTTTGGGGAACTCTGCGTTAGCCAAAGCTAAATTGGTTACATTATAGGCGGCTATATAACGGAATTTTGTTATGCAAACGATAGCATAACGTACATCAGAAATGTCACAATTAATCTATAGATATATGTAAAGACGTAACTGTATATATTATTTCCATAGATTTATTATACTAGAGTAGATAATTTTTATCTCGGTACATAGTTTTTCGTTCTTTAACTTTTACCCGTAGTTCACTTGTTTTTTTTCCCTCTGTTACTCAAATGTTGACTGGAAGTCCGCCTTTGTACAGCATCACCCTCCTGTCATTATCCCACTCTAAGTGGGGTCGGCACAACATGTTATAAACATGTTGTCTCATGATTACATGGCTACGTATTTTACGACCTGCCGCCTGCCTGACGTCAACTTACCTTAGTCGTATTTTACGACACCTCGGTAAAATAGAGGGTGGTCTATTTTACTCAGCCGGATACCGCACGGCGGGTCGACTTACCTTAGTCGCCTTTAACGATACCTCAGTTAGAAATGAGGGTGATCTATTCTACTCAGTCCGCCTATGTACATCTGCGTTTTTTTCCCTTTGTAACGTTTTCATCTATGTACAATAAATATTTTTTTCTTCATATTATAAATTACATCCAAAATGGAAGTATTTTATTGAAGTTACAATCTAGCCATAAGGTCAATAAGCAACCTAATTTGACTGACCTTCACTCACTCATCACTGACTTATCTTAGTCTTTCTTACTAAACGAGACACTTTGTTCTTGTGTTAATTTAAATAGCACTAGCAAGTAGCACTACACTACACTATCACTTTTTCAGTCTATAAAGATAAGATAATGAAATAAATAATCTCTCTCTATTTTCCCGTGTGTTTCCTGAGCAAACGTCATTTTTACGAAATTACTGTAAGCTTACGTAAAATTTAATCCACGATATGAGTGTCATCTTCCCTATCTTATTATTGGTTACGACACTTACTGGCAGGAATGTACCTGCCTATGTCTTCACCACTCTAGTATAATAACGTTATTAGTACTTCAGAATATTATTTTTTAATTGACCAGTTAAATATTTATATTTGGGTATGGTTTCTAATAATTTAATTGAAAGAATAATTCCATTTCCTTTATATAAGAAAATTTGCTGATTACACTTGTGTTAATCCTACGCTACTGGGCTAAGGCCTCCTCTCTCCGTTTTAAGGATTGTAGCTAAGACCTACCACGCTGCTCCAATGCAGATTCGTAGGTTATACATATCTCCAGAATTCTCTAGAGATATGGAGGTTTCCTCACGATGTTTTCCTTCACCGAAAAGCGTGTGATAAATTGCAATTATCAATTAGACATATAAGTTTTTAATAGAAAAACTCATTGGTGCCTGCCCGGGGTTTGAACCTATGTCGCCTCTAGAGAGTCGCACGGTCTCACCGCTAGGCTATCACAGCAATCCTACGCACATTTTATGTTTCCTTCAAAAGTAATTAGATTAGATTTAAACAAAAGAAAATTTCAAAGGAAAATGTAATTACCCTTTTAACTTTAAAACGGCAAAATTTAATCAAGCCGGAAATTAAACAGTCAATTGTGAACTGTGCTGTCGATTAATTGACATTGCTTTGAGGCTGGCGCCGCTAAAGACTTATTATACTAGAACAGGGGTGAGCAGCCTTTATAATCAACGAGCAAAATTATTATTTTTTAATTAAAAATTTAAATTTTAATAATTTGGTTGGGAGACTGATAGGTACACCCTCATTTGCTTATTCTTTATATATTTTAAGCGTCGCCTGTTTAACATGTAATAGTCGCTCGAGTTTCGGCAGAAGACTGACTCTCAGATACACCGCATTTTATACCTATTCTCCCGACTAAACTACCACCGACACCAATTTGTTACTATTTACTTAATTTGATACTACCCGCACTAAAAATTGTTGTAAAACGACCTCTTCAACTCATTTACATAAAACCGTTATGTATAAATCTAAACCTTTCGGAGGAATTGCATTACCTTTTAGTAAAAACCTTACTAAAATCCGTTCAGTAGATTTAGAGAAAATCGATCACATACAAACAGACAGCTTTGGGGAATTTGTTTTATAATAAGTAAAGATAGATATGAAACATTTTAGGCTGACTTCCCTACTCTATGTATTATAACTCTATGGGCGCGACGCGTTAATTAGAACAACCGCGTCAATAGCGTGTCAGAGCAATTGGATGGCAAAGGCATTTGTAATCAGTGCTTTGATTATATGAAAACTAGAACAGTATAGGCAAAAATATATAAAGTCGAATTCAGCATGAGAAATGAGTAATTAAATTCACTTAGTAGATAATTTTCTTAAAAATTCTTGTATTGCTATTGTTGATAAGACTTTTTTAATATAAATATTTTTTTAGAACTCTTCTTCTTCTTCTTCAAAAGCGTGTGATTAATATTAATTGGAATCATCAATTAGACACATAAGTTTTAATAGAAAAACTCACTGCCCAGGGTTTGAATTCGTTACCCTCTCGAAAGAGTCGCACGGTGTCACCACTAGGCTATAATAAATAACCTTTAATAATAAATATAAAGGCTATAATAAAATGTCTCAAACGCGATTTACATATTCGAAAGACATTCAAAGTGAACAAGATTAAACTGACTACCAAACATAACAAGCAACTATTAAACAAACAACAAGCAGTTTGCGGCAAAGCGTACCTTTCCCCGGGGGTCGTTCCGGGTAAGTAGGTCAAGTTATTTGTCCCGGCCCTAATCTGTCTCCAGAGGTTCCTTTGACTTAACTTAATTAGGCGTCGCGTGTTGTTTGCTTTCGTTGTTTACATCATAAAACATTGTAGCTTTTTAATTAAAATAAGTCAATTTAACAAGTTTTTTAAAAAAGCTTTTAACAAAATTCCATGAACCTACATAATGTTAACCGCTGAACAGTTGTCTCATATGGATCCAATCCTGGCAGCAGCATCAGGTCATGCTTATCATAAAAATGCATTATCATTGGGATTGGACCATGAACTCTTATTGCGACTCAATTGAAGACGTAAACTACGATCGCGAACCGCTTTCTTTTCGTACCTGAAGTGTGAATTGCATTGGGGTCGTAATGTTTGAAAAGGATAACGTTATATGAACTATAGATAACTCTGCCTCTTTTCTCACACGTTCTTAGGACGAATTCCGAACGCTCATTCGGCCACGACTTAAAGTGTAAGTCTTTAAGACGTCATGGTTATAAAAAAACAAAGCACTTTCGTTTACGTCTTCAATTGAGTCGCAATAAGAGTTCATGGTAGGCCTGCAGAATATAAAATTTCAGCTCAATTGCAAACCGGAAAGTGGTTCAAATTTAACTTGCAAGATTCCACCTCCACATACATAGATTGCAAGTTGAATAAAAACTTTAAAAAAGGAAATATTAAAAATATCGTTAATTTAAAAAATTACCCTATAAACCTGCAACACACTGCACACATTCACTTCCAAAATCGTTTAGAATCGTCACTGAAACATCATCAGGAGATAGATTTTGTCATGGAGTCTAATCTAGTCTAGTGCTATAGCTAACTCAAATGTAAAATTTTTATTACATTAATCTTTAATTAGTTGTGACAGCGGCTTCTAGTAGAAATCAGTGTGGCACAATTTTTTTCCAAAATAGAAACTTTTACATAAAAGTAGTCATTATTATTTAACCATAAGAGATAGACACACTCAATCGTGGACTTTTTTGTTCTATTTTTGTAGATCTACAATTCTCTAGTACATTAATTTAGTGTATACATACAAAGTTTTAAGATACAATTTGAAAAGTAGTCTGTGCTAGCAACATTCATCATCATTTTTTTACCCAAATTCCACTCTAATAGGGGTCGGCACAATATGTCTTCCATTCTCCTCTATCATTCTTCAGCTCTGGTACCTCTCCTTAAATATCCATCCATTCCTCTTTTTCCTCCATTCTTCACACAATCCATTCAAATTCATCCTCCATCCTCCTCCATTCTTCACACAATCCATTCAAATTCATCTATACTTATTATAAAACAAAGTCCCAAAAAAGCTGTCTGTCTGTATGTAATCGATTTTCTCAAAATCTACTGAACGAATATTTGTACGGTTTTCACCAAAAGATAGTGCAATACTTCGGGATGGTTTAGGTAAATAATATATATCGGTATTATGCAAATTGTGTTGAATAGATCGAGCAGTTGCTAAAAAAGTTGCTTGCTGAGAGCTTTAGTCGCGTGCGCTGCGTAAACCAGCAGAGTTACGCTAAAGTAATGTACTAGAGTATTGTAGATCTATAAAAATACTACAAAAAGTCCGCGATAGCATGTTTCTATCTCTTAAGGTTAACTCACAAAAACTACTTTTATGTTCAAATTGAATTTGTTTATTTTTTTGATCGCTGATTACACATTGCTAATTTTACTGTTTACGACGCGGGCAAAGCCGCTGGCACAGCTAGTATTATATATAAAAGTCTTTTGGTCACATGATTTTTATTCCTCCTCATTACATGACTATACCAACTTAATCTCACATTTCTCATCTTTGCAATAATGGGCGCAACTTTCAAACTTCCCCTAATATACTCATTTCGTATTCTATCAAATTTTGTTATGACAAAACACACATCCATCCTAACATTCTGAACATTCTTAACAAAGCGAATTTTGAAATATGACTCCTGGAAAAAATTAATTAAAACGAACACATGTCCATTGTGCACGATTTTCATATACAATTTACCCTCTAAAAATTCATTAAAACTCTCTTTTAATTAAATTACTGGTTTTACCCCCGAGCTTGTTTGACCTTGTACGTCCATTTTAATCTAACGACCTTTTAAATTGTGACAGTCAATTAATAAAATGGATACCATTTTCAACCCCATAGAGGATGGTAACCCTAGTTTGTTTATATGGTATCGATTCTGAATGTGTTTATTTAGGATGTTTCTAGTGTGTCGGGTGCATAGGGTTATATTATACTAGAGTAGGAGGATCAGACTAAAATGTGTCCATCGACAGTTTAGGAAAAGCAAATTAGACATTACCTGTCTCTTATTTTTATTTGTGATTAGACAAAGATAAGTAAATGAGTTTCATCTTCCCTTTCTTATTATTTATTATGACGTTCTCACTTCAAGGCCTTATCTACTCTAGTATAATAACTCTATGGTCGAGTGTTATGATTCAGGTGTAATGGATAAGATTAAAAAAACATGTTTTATGATGATTTATCTAACGAAAATAATTATATAGTGAAGATATAACGTAACTGACGACAGACACCTTAACGGGTCAGTAAAAATCCGACGAGACTATGTCGTTACTAAACTCGACTAATGTCAATACTAAGCATGACCTGAGTTGATAGGACATCTAATAGCCGCACGAGTCCACGTTCGAAACGAGACTGACTTCAATATGGTAACTACCGCAATTTAAACTATGTTACTCAGAAGCTCCATTTATGGTACTACAATTAAATTTACAAAAAAATAGATAACGTTTGAATATATCAGATCCCCAAAACAAAGCTTTTCCTGCATGTATCTCATAAATAAACCAATAAAACAAAATTCTCCGGTTTAAACGAAATACAAAAAACTAACGTCTTTAAATTTTCGTTTACCTTACTTTAAAATTGAACATGAAAATAACAAAAGGACATTTCTAGATACGTATTAAATTAATGATCACACTTTAATCTTAACCGTAAAAGGTATAAAATAATCGTCTATACAAATGATAATTTATCATTTGTAACAGTTACTAAATTATATGAAACGGTACATGAGTCACAGCAGCATAACGCTTCCTAGAAAATCATCATCTTTAATGAGAATCTCAGACGCAATAACAATTGCACTAAAAAAAATTATAAAAACAGTTAACAACAGTTTAAAATGCACAACGGATATAATTCTGTATGACGTCGTAAAATTATTGTTCAACCTTGTATATACATGTAAATCAATGCAGAAAACTCAATTTGAAATGATATGAAAAAACGCTCACGTTCTTCTTATTTTTTTATAGATTTACGTCTTAACTTACCTCGTTGAAATGTATTTGTACTCGCTTAAAAATTATAATCTTGAGCCGTGAAATTACTTTTAGTCTGCTTAATTACGGAAATCTGTTTTTCGTGGTAATAAAACTTAACTTATTTTAGACGCAGGTTTTTATAGATGCCACATAAATCTGTTTACTCGGGTGTAAATGAAGTGCAGCCTAAACAAAACATAACACTGAATTATCCTTGGTTATTTAAACCTTTCGGAAGCTTTGACTTTATATTAAAAACCTTTAACTTAGCGAACATTACTTACAGATATAAAAATCCAAAGTCCACACTTGATATGCGTAAATCACAACACGATTTTTATACAAAAAAGTCAGCTTTTTTTATCTCGACACTGTTTTAAGCGCGTGCGAACATCCACACTCAGTTGAGGTTGTAGGAGGACTGAGGCTGCCCTCTTTGAGAGAGGAAAGAGGGGTCGAACCTCCGTACTATGAACGTACATTTATCTTTATCGTTATTTACTTAACTTCTATATTCATTGCTTCTTTATAAAGAAACTATTGTAAATTTCAATACTACATAATTTCTTAAAGAGGATTTTTCTTTACGATCCGTGAATCGATTCTCTATTTCAGAATATTGCCAACCGATAGCACACTCTAATACGACTGTGACGAATTAAAAGAAAAATAAAAGATGAGACGGACTTTCAAATTAATATCTAGTTTAAAAACGAATTAATTAAGATCATAACATGAACCGCGATAGACGATCAGTTATACCAAACGGATTTTAGGAGACTGCGGGGTCATATCCCGGGCAGGCACCAATAATCTACCACCTAAACCAATTCCTTAATTCCATTCATATTCATCATATTCCCATTCATCATATCTAAGTATTCACATGCCCTACCCATCTTGATAAAAAAAAATTGTATCCATATGCACAGCTTGCGATTAAAAAATACAAAATAAAAAAATATATAGATCTTTCGGCGGGAAAACATACAACAAAAGAATTATAAAAAAAAATCATAGTTTTAATAAATGTTTATTTTTAATTCTAGGTACTAAGTAATGTAGAGGACAAAAGGTGGAGCAAAATTTTAATCTGCGGCGAAGAAATTTATTCGACTACGGTAAGTCGCTATTGAGTAAAAATACCTGATATTTCACAAACTTTATATACTATGGAATTTTAGGGTCTATAAATATAAAAATCAATGTTTTTCTCTATGTACCTATGGTCTCAGAAACGGCTGAGCCGGTATTAATGAAATTTTCAGATAATCCTTAGATTGACCCAGCGGATAATCTTGTAAAGTTTAGTGGCGATTGGAGTATTTTTTTAAAACTGACAATAACTAATTTTATTTCGATGAGGTCGAAACTAGACTAAGCCACTGCAACTCGAGGCTGGACCCTACTATAAAATAAAACGATGGAAACACTTTCTATCTGACTTTCCTAATGACTATTTAAGTATGATACTTATACGATCTTTCGAAAACATTATATGCTTACTATGGAGATAGTTTGATAAGTTGTCTTAAATTAGGATATCTCGATACTAGCCTTGTGCAGTCTTGTGAAATTCAACGAGACTAACTCGCGGGCATATACTATTATAAAATATAGAGACAGCATAAAATACTTCTTAGCATTAACTAGCTGACTTGGCTAACTTTGCACGTAAGTTTAGAAGCTTAGAATGTATCTTTAACTATGGTATTAAGTATTTTTTTGAAAAATTAAATTTCAGTTTTCTTTCTTATTTTTCCAATATCTGTCATTATTTCACTTTGGCGACCGTGATGAAGGTTCATTAAAACCTTTTTTAATGAAAATTCAGAATGTAAAATCATCATTCATTGTTTCAGTTGTTCTCGAAATTTACACTTAGCAGCACATTTTTAAAAGCTTTCATTCGACTTGCAAATGTATGTATGTGAAGGTTCAATCTTGCAAGTTAAATTTGACCCACTTTCCGATGTTGGATTGAAATTGTATATACTGGTTCAGTCCCAATGACAATAATAATAATAATATATGGGACTCTTACACAATACACACGGTCGTCCCTCCCCAAAGTAAGTAACTTAATACTTGTGTTATGAGTGTCAAACAACTGGTACTACTACTACTATACTATGGTATACTACATATACATAATTTAAATACATACATAAATACCTAGCCAAATCATGTAGCATGCTTTAAACATGTTGTACCGACCACACTTAGAGTGGGATAAGGGCAGAAGAATGATGATAAACATTATAAGTACTGTAATAGCATCAGTATTCAATAATGAGTACACCTTAAGATTATCTGTATATTGTGCCGTATAACCAACTTTATCTACTTCTAAGTTAATAAGCAAAAGCACCGTTACTCGATGGAAATTATGTTGAAATTATGAATATACACCCAGGCTTCAAGAACCAACAAATTGTTTATAGAAAATGTTGGTCCTCGGCGGGATCGATCGAACCCGCGACCCGCGTAGCTGAAGGCTAAGTCACTAGCAACTGCGCCAACGGGCCAGTCAATGCATGTTTATGATCAGCATGACCTGATGCTGCTACTAGGATTAGCCCCCAGACGAGGAAACTGTTCAACTGGTAACAATAGAGACATGAAATTTTATATATTGGTCCAGTTCCGTCGGCAATGTATGTTTATGATAAGCATGACCTGATGCTGATGCCAGGATTAGCTCTAGACAAGGTAACTGCTCAACAGTTACCGCTAGAGACATGATATTTAGTTAAAAGTTTTTAATTTGACTTATTATAATTTCAATTTATTCATTCAGTTCAGGGTTTTGATTCTGTAATCGATATAGACACGACCCTCCCGAATCAATAATTATTATTTATAAATTCAAAACAAACAATTTGCTAACATTCAAAAATTATTCATGTCCCATCGGAGATTTCAAAATTATACCTTTTATCCATGAATAATTCAATGTATTTAAATTATTCATGATGCTAACTTTGTTTCTTACTTCCTTTATCATAAGATTTGTTCCCTTGTGTAGTTCTAATCAAGTTCTGTAATAATGTATATCTTCTTATATTATAATTACTGTATATATAAAAGATATAAATCGTGCCAAAAAATAGTTTTATTATTAGTTACGAGTTATAAAAAATTTAATAAAGGTGAGGTAATGAACTTCTGATTAAACAGCTGATTTTTAAAGAATGACTAATATTTTTAAGCATAGATAAGTGAAAATACAATAGTGATGAATCAAACAATCCATCGATTTCTAAACAAGAATCTGTAACTTTAATTTCTTTATTATTTAATTTTTAACTTGAAATAATGTAATCAACGCCAACGAAAAGTGTGTGATGAATTATGTAATAATCAATTAGACATAAGTTTTAATAGAAAAACTCATTGGTGCCTGCCCGGGACTTGAACTGGTAACCCCCTCGAAAGATTCGCACGGCTGAGATATGTGTAATCTTCTTATTGTGACTAGAGGCTGAAAAAGCTGATGGATGAATTAATCCATCGCGAAGTACTTGTATGTGTATCTACCGCTAAGGGTAATTTAATATTAATAATTACATTTACTAGATTCTAAAGTCCGGTCCATGATTTATTTTGCGTCAATTAGTATGTAATAGGACCACTTTTGAAGCGCAAAACGAGTTCTGTTGAGATAATTCGTCATTTTAGAATTGATTATAGTGTGTATAAAAAGATAAAAACGACAAAAAAATGTTTTAGATATTACTAGGAGGAAAATGTAGTTCTTATTTCTTATTCTAATGCAAAACAAAGGCTTATTCGTTGAACACTTGCAGATTATGAATACCCTAAAAGATTCCTTTATAGTTTTAAATTTTTAGAATTTGAACATTCTAACGTAACGCGGTCGATAGATAAAGGCTTCACTACAAATAAAAACTGCCTCATAAAAAGTGATATTTGTTCATTTGCTTCATACACGTTCTTTACAAAGTTTTGACCTTTGGGCATAAACCTTTGTAGGCACGTGTATGAGTATATATTACTGACATCGTATCACAGTCTAAATAACAGGCGAAATTTCTGACCTTTATCAAATCAAAATCGATACGCTTTTTTAACAACTTCTGTATTTTTTGAAATAATACAGAAAATTATTTATAGTCTACCTACCAACTTGTGGTTGCTCGTATTGAGTCTTCTTCTTCTTCTTTAGGTGCCTCTCCAACTAGTGAAGGTTGGCAGTCAGCTCTGCATATGCCTTCCCATTTATAGCTAAATGGAAGAGTTCGGGAGCGCTCTTAATGCCCGTCCATTCCCGGATGTTTCATAACCAAGATTTCCTTCTACGACCAGGTCTCCTCTTTCCAGCAACTTTTCCCATCATTATCAGCTGCAATAATTCGTATCGTCGATGCCTGAGTACGTGACCCAGGTATGCAACTTTGCGTTGTTTGATGATTGGGAAAAGTTTGCGTTTTTGTCCAACTCGCCGTAGAACGTCCTCATTGGTTACTTTTTGAGTCCATGATATAGACATCAAACGTCTGTATGCCCACATTTCGAATGCTTCTATACGTTTCCTGAGATCCTCTTTTATGGTCCAGGACTCGCATCCGTATAGAAGCAGGGGCCAGATGTAACAGTGCAGAAGACGCACACGAAGTGAAATTTTCATATCATGGTTACCAAGTACCTTTCTCTTGAGTCTTATAAAATACTAGCTGTGCAACAACAAACGGCTTTGCCCGCGTGGAATTCAGGGATTTGCGAAACTTTTCCCGAATTTTCGAAATTTTGAACATAAAAGTATTTATATAGTTATAGTTATAGTTATTGAGAGTTAACCGTGCGAGATAGAGACATGTTATTGCGTACTTTTTTGTTGTATTTTTATAGATCTACAATTCTCTCGTACATTACTTTAGCGTATCTCTGCTGGTTTACGCAGCGCACGCGACTAAAGCTCTCAGCAAGCAAGTTTTTTAACAACTGCTCGATCTATTCAACACATTTTGCATAATACCGATATTTAGTATTTACCTAAACCATCCGGAAGTATTGCACTATCTTTTGGTGAAAACCGTACAAAAATTCGTTCAGTAGATTTTGAGAAAATCGATTACATACAGACAGACAGCTTTTTGGGATTTTGTTTTATAATAAGTATAGATGATTATTAATAAATAAATGAGCTAACAATAAAATAAAATACAATATATAATTATGCATATAATAAATAAAGATATAAAACAGATAGAGGAGACCTATGTCCATCAGTGAACTATCACTGATGGACATAGGCCAGACCAGGCCGTTAATTTCAAATTAAAAAAAAGTAAAGGAGTGGGAGAATATAAAGAGATAGTGTGTTGCTTGTTTAGCTGTTGTAGTAATTACAGTTCATTGGAGAAGGAAATATTTTTTATTTACAAAATCCCGATTTACTTCTATAACATACAATTCAGTGCCCGCCGTGTGGTATTCGGCTGAGTAAAATAGACCACCCTCAGTTCTTACCGAGGTGTCGTAAAAGGCGACTAAGGTAAGTTGACTCACCGTGTGGTATCCGGTTGAGTAGAATAGACCACCCTCTTTCTTACCGAGGGGTTGTAAAATACGACTCAGGTAAGTTGTCGTCAGGCAAGCGGCCGGTCGTAAAATACGTAGCAAAATCATGTGACAACATGTTTCTAACATGTTGCGCCGAACCCACTTAGAGTGGGATAGGGGCAAGAGGACGGAACATACAATTCAGTGCGGAACACTGAAAACCTTTTCGATTTTTGTAGAGGGTCCATCCCCTTGAAGCTTCCTTCAATCGTTACATCCTATGCAATAAATTACTTATTTGACAGTTAGTAGTATCGGGAAATGATAATAAAGAATTCCCCTTGGTTCCTTCTAAGCATTGTGCCTGTGGGGAAGATTCCCTAATGTTAACGTCCCTTTGTAATCGAAAAGCTATCGATTTATCATTGGTGCTACTTGAGTAAATGAAATTATTATGATGACCTCGTTGACCCAGCGTTTATATCCATCAAAGCACCGCTGAGAGAATTTTGACGCGGTTCCTTTTTATTTTGTCAATTTATAACCGCAAAGCAACCGTCACATCTAATTTTGATAACATATCTGTTTCTCATTGTCACCAATTTGCTATTGTCATTGCCTTTTTGAGGTTGTGATTTATATGATTTATAGAAGCAGGCGTTACTTTGCGGAATTCCATATTACAAGCAATATAAAAGAACCAACTACTTTGCTATAATCCGCACGGGTTAGGTGAATGCATGCAAAGCCAATGTGTATGAAGCAGGCAAAATCTACGCACCTTATACATGCAGGACCAGTCACCACATGCACCCTAAGGCGCAATTCACCAGCAACAACGAACTCAAAAGCAGCACACACACCCACCACCACAATCTCGACGATCGTTTCGCCCCGAAACCGAAGCATCATCAGGAGGATAGGCTTCACGACAAAAATCGTACTGCAAATCGTAGGCAGCAGATCGTCGAGATTGTGGTGGTGGGTGTGTGCTGCTTTTGTGTTCGTTGTTGCTGGTGAATTGCGCCTTGGGGTGCATGTGGTGGCTGGTCCTGCATGTATAAGGTGCGTAGATTTTGCCTGCTTCATACACATTGGCTTTGCATGCATTCACTTAACCCGTGCGGATTATAGCAAAGTAGTTGGTTCTTTTATATTGCTTTTTATATTGGTTGTGATTTATGTTTGAGTATGTAATTGTAATTGCTAATAATATATTGAATTAAGAATTTAAGAAAAGGAGATAATGAAGGTTTCTGTCTTGATATAAATTTAATTAACGTTAAATGAGATTTTATATAAATTACTGCTTATGTATTCATGAAGTTTTTAATACAAATTATATATTACTATTTTCTACTTGTAATAATTTTTATTTTGTTTATAAAATGTTGTATTGACTAGTAAGATAGTGAAAAAAAAACAAATGAAAAAGAATAAAAAAGTCTAGACAGTTCGAAGTGCGTAGTTGATCCAGTAGTTGTAATAGATATAAATATTGTAATTGTTATTGTTTAAAGTTATCTATCTTGTGTATTAAATAATAAATATCTTAAAGAGTCTTTTATTACGAAGAATTTTCTAACATTTGTATAATTCAAATTCAAAAATTCGAAATATTCTTTATTCAAGAACACTTATAATCAAGTGCTTTTGAATCGTCAACTCTACTGCTGGTTCAAAAAGCTGTTCCTTGTAAAGTCCTTAATGTTCTTCAGGAAACGTATCGTAAATCAGTTGCACTTTACGATCATTTCACGCTTAATAAAATACAGATTTATGCCATTTTGTAATCTACTTAAAAGATTGGCGTTAGATTTCTACAATTCCTTTCAACTCCAGTTTATAATCAAATTACAGTCACAGGTGTCTTATTAGAAAATAAATTTTAGTGAACATAGTTAGATTACTGTTATGTGCCAATCTTAAGTGTAGGCGTCTCTGAATTAATGAAGTAATTAATTCAATTAATCAATTATTTATTCCATTTTACCTATAGGTTGCTGTGATAGCTGCTCACCACTGGTGAGGCCGTACGAATCTTTCTAATGGATCATGAGTTCAAACCTCGGGCAGGAACCAATGAGTTTTTATATTAAAACTTATGTGTCTAATTGATAATTGCAATTTATCACACGCTTTTCGGTAAAGACAATAATTGTGAGGAAACCTGCATATCTCTAGAGAATTCTGGGGATATGTGTAACCGACCAATCCGCATTGAAGCAGCGTGGTAGGTCTTATACCCAACAGTGGGATTGTAACAGGCCGTTATTTTACTTTTTTTACTTTACCTATAGGTAAGTACAGTGAACCTGAAATAGTTTTATTTTATTATTTGCTGTATGCTTTATAGGTTTCTACGTTCAATATTATTTACAAAATTTCAACAAGCTAGTACGGCGTCATTGACCGGGACAGGAGAAGGATCGTTGAGTTTGTAAAATGCCAAAAGTAGGACGCAGAAGCGCAATATATTTATACGATACTATACGATTTCATTCCCGCCAACTAAACCGTTTAAGTGCCCTTAACGTAGTATGTGTTTTCCCTGTTCAAAGAATAAAGGGGAATTTAATCTTTATGTTAGTGCGGTATACCGCACTAACATAAAGATTTAGTACAATTGAAGTATATATATATACTTCAATTGTACTAAATCTCAACATTGCTCTAAAGGATAAGCGTAAAAGCGTAATAGAAAGACAGACAAACTTTCGCATTTAGTATGGTTATTTCACTTAGTATATTTAACCATTAGGTACACTATAATTAAAAATGTGTTATGTAAAGTAAGCAATAATGGTTATAATTAGACAAGAATTTTCTAACACCGGTGATATCTGTCGACACCGGATATCCAGGGGTAAGAGTGTCCCTTGCATTGTTGACACTCCTTATCACTCCCCATTACAAAAACAACTACATCTTGCTGGCAAAGCATAGAAATTAGACGATTTTAGTCCGTTTCCCGCTAAATTAAAGTTGCTGTTCAGTTCGGGGTGATGATGATAGATATATAAACTATTATTGTTAAGGGGTGGCAAAGACAATATTACTCTCAAACCAAGCCCCTATTTATACGAACGAAAATATTTTCTCTTCCTAACCGATAACATTTTAATTACGGTAATAATAGTACCCTCGACTTCGCTTAAATTACTTAATATTTTCGAGTATTTAATTACAGTTATGTTTCTCTCTGTTCTCGAACAAAAAGCGGTAATTTTCAATTTAAGCGGAATATTTTAGTTTATGCGTTAGTTTTATGGTAAACCGACCCGCCGTATGGTATGCAGCTGAGTAGAGTAGACCACCCTCATTTCTTACCGAGGTGTCGTAAAAGGCGACTAAGGTAAGTCGACCCGCCGTGTGGTATCTTGCGGAGTAAAATAGATCATCCACATTTTTTACCGAGGTGTTGTAAAATACGACTGAGATAAGTTGACGTCAGGCAGGCGACCGGTCGTAAAATACGTAGCCAAATCATGTGACAACATGTTTGTCGTGCCGACGCCACTTAGAGTGGAATAAGAGCAGGAGGATGATGATGTACGAAATTTCATCTAAATTCTCTACAAACACACACCGCTTAAAGACTTTCGAATTTAGGCACTGAGGGATTACACCCAAAAACATATTACGTGACTTTCTAAACACTATCCAACAGCGATTGAAATTTGTTTCAAATTGGACCCTTTATCAAATTCAAATTCAAAATATTCTTTATTCAAGTAAACTTGTAAACAAGTGCTTTCGAATTGTCAACTCTACTGCTGGTTCGGAAAGCTGCTCCTACCAATAGCCAGCAAGAAACTCGGTGGTTGCTTATTACAAATATAATTCTTATAACTAGTTACATTTGGTCATTACTATCTTATATAGAGTAGAGGAGTAGCTATATTCACACATTTAATCATCCATATAATCCTCAATAGTAAAGTAGGTTTTTTCTATCAGCCTCCCTTTAACAGTGTTTGTAAACTGTAGTGACGAAGATAAAATCGATTGCGGAATTTTATTAAAAAATCTTGTACACAAACACACAAACGACTTATTTACTTTTGCAAGGCGCAAAGCAGAAACCGCAAGCTTAGGTCAGTTCCTACTTTGTCTATTATATACATCTCGAATTTTTTTATAATTATGTATATTCTTATGCACAAACATTAAATTGCTAAAAATATATAATCCTAAAGTACCGGTGATACTTCCACTGCTGGGTGCAAAACTTTTGGAATATAAGTTAATACGCCAATGACGTCAATCGTATACGTAAATGAAATAAGCCTAGCAAAACATAAATAAAAGAATGTCTAGAACTTGAAAAAATATTAAACAATTCTTTAAATTTACATAACAGTTGCGTCAATTGTAAATAAACACTATCCTTTTGTAATAATTAAGCGTGAAATAGCCATATCCATGTCCCCCCATAAATACATTATTCTTAGAACGGTCCGACAGTATTTTGTTCTAACAGCAAAATGAATGGAACTAAGTTGAGATTGGCTTTTGTATTTGCAGTTTTGGTGAGATTTTTTTTATTGAGTATTTTATATATAAAATTCTCGTGTCATAATGTTAGTTACCAGACTCCTCCTAAATGGCTCGACCGATTTTTATTAAATTTTGCATATTCAGTAAGTCTGCAGTACCGCTAAGTGATAAGGATTGCCCATCCCTAAAAATTTTTTTCCAATTTTTTTTTAATAATGTACACTAGAAATTCCCTAGAAATATAAACACAGACAAGACCTTATTTTTATTTTATTATTTTCAAGTAAATCATTAGAGGCTCAAGATTTCTATTTGGAAAAACATACGTACGTATAAACCCCCGCAATTCTTAATTTATGCGATAAGGAAAGACAAGACAATACGAAAAGACCAATAAAAAGTAGAGAAGAATAAGAAGATACATAATAAAAAGAAGTAGAATAATAGTAATTAGAGAAATCAGTACAAAATTCTCTTTTGATGGACTACTACTGTTGGATGTAGGTTTTAAATAAATAAATAAATTTAAATTTTTAAGGTAATTTTTTAAGTCTTCTGTGTACCTAATGTAGGTAGATAATGTATGTAATTTAGCAATACTACGTTTAAATTAGCTATACTAACTACATACGTTATTCGTCGTTAATTAAATATAATTAAATAAATATATGGGACACTTACACACACGGTCGTCCGAGCCCAAAGTAAGTAATTTAATACATGTGTATTACGACGGAGAACTGGTAGATATACTACATATGTAATTTTATTATGTGTATCATGACGGAGAACTGGTAGATATACTACATATGTAATTTTAAATACATACTTAGATACAAATATACACCCCGACTCGAAGGACCAACAACTTGTTTTTAGCAAATATTGACCCTCGGCCGGAATCAAACTCACGACCCGCGGAGCTGAAGGCAGGGTCACTACCCACTGCGCCAACGGGCCAGTCAAAAACTCGTAATATAACTCACAATTAATATTAAATTGTTCAATTTTAATTCAAAATTAGTCTTAAATGAGTTAGATACATTGAAATCTTTATTTCAACGCCATCACGCGAAAAAGCTATTGTTTTCTTGCTCCTCAAAATTTTCAAGACCACTTTATAGATATTCAAGAATTCCACTTTATAGCAATGTCACAATTTTTTTTTTAATTTGGTAATTTAATACTAAGCGTGTCATATAAACTTCGCTTTAAGTTTAAAAAAAATGTCATATAGAACTTAGCTTTAAGTTAATTTTTTTTATTCCAGATTTTATTCATCATTGCAGAAAACGAAGGTACTATAATTCACTTAATAAGTTTAAAGTAATCAAACTATCGCGGTAACTCTTTCATATTTCATTTTCGTGATTAATTTACTTATCATTATACAACTATCATTCCAAATCTCTGAAAGATAATTCCAACTACATAACTAATGATATATGACATTATTATTAACGTAATTTGAATTTTTAATTTATATTGGCACAGATATATTATCATAAATATAATTTTAATTATTCATTTATAGTAAATGCAGCTCCAGAACCATGTCATGGACACTATCACAAGAAACACGATCATCCAGAATCACCTAAAGCAGAGAAGCCCAAAGAGGACAAGCCTAAAGAAGATAAACCTAAAGACAATAAGTATAAAGCAGAAGATCTGAAGGAGCTCATAAAATGTAATTATTTTATTAATAATAAAAGTAAAGTAGCGGCCTGTTACAATCCCACTGCTGGGAATAGGCCTTCTCTCTCCGTTTCTGGAGAGAAGGATTGGAGCTAAGACCTACCACGCTGCTCCAATGCGGATTGGTAGGTTACACATATCTCCAGAATTCTCTAGAGATACGCAGGTTTCCTCACGATGTTTTCCTTCACCGAAAAGCGTGTGATAAATTGCAATTATCAATTAGACACATGAGTTTTCATAGAAAAACTCATTGGTGCCTGCCCGGGTTTGAACTCGTGTTCCCCTCGAAAGAGTCGCACGGTCTCATCGCTAGGCTATCACAGCTACTAATAATACTAAGTATAAATCCGAGAGTTTCCGTCTGTCTTTTATGCATTCACAGAGAACCCGCTGGGGGAATATTAGTGATACAATGGACTTATTTACAGGGTTAACTTATTGGACGAAAGAATGTTGTTTTTCGTCCGTAAACAGTAATAAAAAACGTACTTAATTGAGGGTATTTTAAGTTTTTGGTGCCACAAAGATTCAAGGATAAGCCTCGATGAGGTTGTTCTTAAGAACAATGTTTACTAAATCCACGATTTAATGAGATGATGTACGAGTAGCAAAAGGTTGGTCACGTTTTCCGAAGTTGTGGAATAGGAACCATATAGGGTGGAGCGAAGTGTTCCCTACGAACCTGGTCCGTGTAACTATTTTCTATTTTTCTGGGCAATGCACAAATTTTCACCAATAAGTAGTAACAAAGTAGCGTCACCCACCTTTCGACGCCGTTATACTACCACCATAAAAAGGAAGGTCCGAAGTCCTTGCTATGCGTCGGCGGCCAGCCATTTCCTGTGAGCCAAGGGGTGTGTTACGCGAACGAATAGTATAACTTCGAATCAGACATTTGACACGACGGTTTAAAGTTAGTCACTACACTTTATATTGCAAGTCCCAAATCAATTATTAATGTTGCTCAATGAATTCGCTACGAATTATGTATTGCAATCTAGCATCCATTGCAGAAGGTTCCTCACGCACCTAAACATTCGCACGGCGACAAAATCGAACGGCGGGTGGCATTTCAATCGCTACCCACATATCGGTGAATGAAAATGACAATTATATTTTCGGAATACACATACTTTAATTAAAATTCAATTTTTTTTTCGAATCAACTTTACGTGAAAATAAGTGTGTAGAAAAGGAAAAAAAGCAAGCTGTCTGTATCCGATCAGAATCTAGTGAACGGAGACATGTACGGTTTGTAATCAAAACTGAAAGGTTTAAGTTAGTGCGTTATGGTTTTATTTAAATTATGTTGTACGAATCAACTTTACGTGGAAATAAGTGTGTAGAAAAGGAAAAAAAGCAAAGCTGTCTGTATCCGATCAGAATCTACTGAACTGAGACATGTATGGTTTGTATTCAAAATTGGAAGGTTTAAGTTAGTACATTACGGTTTTATTTAAAGTATGTTGAAGAGGTCGCGCATTTATAAAAAAAAACTCACTGCTGAGAGCTTTCATACAGTGCGTCGTGTAAACCAGCAGAGATACACATAGGTAATCTAGAGAATTATAGATCTACAAAAATACTACAAAAAAGTCCGCGACAGCATGTCTATGGTGCTGCCACCCCTAACGAATGCATATTTCTTAAACTTCATTTAAATTAGTAATAACTCTTTTGTTTTGTTTCAGTGTTGGCAAAAATGTGTAAGTATATATTTTTAAGCTTTATATTTTAAAAATGGAATACAGAAGTTAAAAAAATTAAATACTAGGATCAGGATTTTTTTTTCAGCTAAATGAAATAAACGAACGACCGGACCAAGAAATTTTATGTAAGGACTGAAATCTATTACAAACAGTAGTAAAACTGTTCATATAACGTATTAAAGCATTTAAAAATGTATAAAATATTTTATTTAAACACCTAATATAGTTTTATATAGTAGCTTTTTATAACTTATAACTCTGATTTCATATCTTTGGTAAAATTATTTGTATTGTGTATTTTCAATATTGTATATTTGTTATTTTCTCATTGAATAAAAAAATATGTATAATGGACGCTCAACAAAAATATTCATTAGGATTTCAAAATTAAAAAGCTCAAATCAGTTTATATTAATTTAATCAGACTCATTTCACAATGTAAACTGATAACACCCTATTTACCCCACAACACCGTTCGCAGTATAATTATGTATAATACAAGCTATGTTGTGACATAAATACACATTCACCGACACACAGTGCCGCATATAAATAACAAATAAAAACTGAGCGCATCCTTAAACAGAGTGGTACCGACGATACTAGATGACTCCACTATTTACTTGGAAGTATAACTTTGGCATAATTCAATGTATTCAAATATAGAATTATAAAAAAAAAACTACATGCGTTTAAATTTCGAAAGACGCTTATTAGGGTTCATTGACCTTGTAGGGCACGCGTACGGCGTAAATGTAATATGCGGTGAAATACCTAAGATGTGTTCATTGCGTTTGAACATTATAGTAGACGTAAACATGTAGCCATTGTTTTCAATTAAATATTTACTTGTTCTCCTTAAACTGTATGTAACGAGTAACTGACCAAGCCAAAATGATTCAGTATTAACTCATCCGGTATTGTCACATTATCAGAAACACTATGATCAATGGTTGATTTTCCCAAATATACTTGACTGCTTGTACATAGTACGACTATTTTTTACGACAAATACGGCTGTTGCCATACTTTATCGGTATGTTTCACATTTTTCATGGATTAATATCATATCCGTGTATTCTGCCCCCGTGTAAGGTCATTGACCCGTACGCATCATGAAATTTAATTAAAAAAATAATTATGTTAAATAATGTCTGAGACTTAGTACTTTATAAAATTAACTGAATTTTTTTATGTAGGTGTGTGGATTAAAATTAATATCGTATCATTGTTACCACTCTGCATACAAAATCAGTACAACGTAGACGAATGCTGCCAAATGCACTTGGAAAGTATAGGAGCTTTCGTACATTACAAATGCCACGACCTTTAAATAATATTAATGAATTAAGACTATTGTTGTTTTACAGTTTATTTCAGCTTAAAATTTTACTATGGAAATAACTCATTCTTGTATAAGTTTACATGTATATAAGACAAATCTATTTTGGCAGTAAATAAATCACCAGCTTGATTCTAAAAACTACCCTAATACTGTATTTGGGCGATAGTGAAGACAGTATAAATAATTCAATGTTTAGTTAATTACATGCATGAATAAAATGAAAATTCAAAAAAAAAGTCAAGCCTTGTCGGCTATCCCAAATTCACACTGTAAAATTAGTGACGTTATTGCTCATAGTACAAAATTATTAAATATTAGTTGAATATGTGTCGGAGCGATTATGGTGATAGCACCATTAAAGAGTATGGAGTGTAAAAATTCGAGTCAAACGTGCTATAAGACTGCATCGACACCTAACACACATCTAGACGACTAAACATACATTGGATAAGTTCAGCGCTAACTAGCGCATTGTGAACCCCAGTAGGGTACCTACACTTTGCATAGTCTTTGACACACACTAATTTTACAGCTCGTCGTGTTCCTCCTGAAAACAAAAAAAATATTAAGTAATAGAAATTAAATATTAATAAAAATTATTTTAATTTAATTTTAATAAATTAATAAAATTGAATATAAATATATTAAAATTATTTTAATTTAGTTTTAATAAATTAATAAAATTGAATATAAATATATTAATATTATTTTAATTTAATTTTAATAAATTAATAAAATTGAATATAAATAAAGATATTAGACTTAACACATAATTGTTTCATTATAAATTGATACAATTTGAGGTGATTTAATGTGAAGATTCAATACATTCATTGGAAACATCAGTTAATCATTTGTTTATATATTTTCACTTTGAATGTCATGACATTTGAAATTATTAAGACTATGAGAAATATCAATATTCAAGGCTTACAAAATTGAGATTTCATAAATACTAGTACCCGCGAAACCTTTCGCGACAATTTAAGCGTCTATGTACCTTCAATAGAACACTGCATTTTTTTCCTGTTCCGAGAAAAAAAAACAGGAGTTTTTATATAAATGTTACACTACAGTATTAGCTTTAATTGTACCAAATTTGATCAATATTGGTACGATAGATTTGCTGTTAAAAATTATTAAATTATGTGAAATTAATAAGTGTAAATTTATTTATGTGAATAAGTAAAAAAAATCAAGGAAACCAAGACTGTTTGTATTAAACTAGATATTTGAACAAAGTAATGTTAAATGAAGAGAAAAACGAATCATAACTTACCACAGGTGCGGCCTCTCCCTCCGGCAGCGCTTCATCATCCAAGTCCTCATCATCATCATCCTCTGGCTTCTCCGACTTCTCCCTCTCCCTCTCGTCCTCATCCTGATCGTTCTTCATCTTCTTCTCTCCATCCAAAGTCAACTTGAGGGCCTCCCCGCGTTCCTTGGCTGCCTCCAGGTCATCGGTGATGAAGATGTTATCAAAGATGGTGCCAGATTTCACTTGCCACAAATCCAAACCAACAGAGCAGATTTCCTTCCTTAAGTAAAGATCCTTGTCTTCAGTGTATTCTGGGTTGTCAATCTCTGGATGCACCCACGCGCCTTTGTATTCTGGGTTATCAATCTGAATGAATACAAAACAGATTTAAATAACTTATGATAGAATAGCTGTTTGTTTTTAAAAATACACGCACAGCATCATCAATATAAAAAAAAAGTAAAGTATCGGCCTGTTACTATGCCCACTGCTGGGCTAAGGAATCCTCTCTCCTTTTTTGGAGAGAAGGATTGGAGCTAACACCTACCACGCTGCTCCAAAGCGGATTGGTAGGTTACACATATCCCTAGAATTTTCTAGAGATATGAAGGTTTCCTCACGATGTTTTCCTTCACCTAAAAGCCTGTGATAAATTGGAATTATCAATTAGACACAAGTTTTAATAGAAAAACTCATTGGTGCCAGCCCGGGGTTTGAACCTATGTCGCCTCTAGAGAGTCGCACGGTCTCACCGCTAGGCTATCACAGCTTCATCATCAATATATATATCAATCATATTAATATATATCATCAATATATAGGGGATTATTTCATGTAAACTTAGGTATAGACAGCTACAGAAGAATGCTTTAAATATAGCTGTTCCGCACAAACGTGCGGGCGGATGAAACAACCTCCGAGACCTGGGCCCGCTGTCTCGGCGTCTAACCTACCTTATGCGGCCGTCAGCTGTATGCGGTCCGGCCTCATGAATAACTGCGTGTATATGTGTATGTGTGTGTGTGCGCTTGTATGTACTTGGCCGATTCCCGAACCCGTTGGCTCGCCTCAGCAGTCTTCCACGGACACGTACTGTCTATTTCTCACGGAGTATACACTTCACCAACGCGGTTAAGTAACACAAATAACACGCGGTGTGCACACAACCTTCGTAAGGTCACACGTTATTGAATCGTCCCTATATGGGGGAACAGTAACCCCAGCGCCAACTCAAACCGCGTACGGTCGCGCCTGTCACACGTTTCACTGGTTAAAACGCGTCACTAAATACTTATATCAATATCAAAAGTCAATACAGTCGTGGTACTATCTAAAACCACACCCAAACGCATAATTATGCGTGTGCGTTCTTCAATAAGATCGTATACAGGTGCGCGCGCGCGTCCTGTCGTATCGTAATACAAAACGTTACTAAGCTGGCGTACGTGACTTGCTGCAATAGAATGCATGAAGGTCGTTGCTCCGGCTTGTCGAGGTCGCGCGCTTGAATTTATACAAAACAATAGCATATCCTTAAATAGACGAATTTAAAAAAAAACTTTTTCTTAGAATTGAACTAACCGTCCGCACTAGCTAATCTAAGCCTTCAATAATTTAACAATGCCAACTGTTGTTGGACCAATCTCAAAGTATGTTTTAGCTATGTGCGAAATGGAATATTTTGATCATAACAAAAATCAAAAAGGTAAACTGGACATATATATATATATATAATATACATATTCTATATTAGAGGAGAAAGGTTTTGTAAGCCAAGTTACTATTAAATTCTTTATCTTACTTAGCATACAGATATATTAAAACATGGAATAACACTCGGATTACTTTATAGTCCAGGAAAATCCATGTTTAAAGAAAAAACAAAAAAATTTGTTAAAGCTCTGTTGGTACCTAACCTGTAGGTAACCATTTTACTTTTTAATTATTAACCTTTGCTCCGCGAATATAAGCACAGCTAATTGATATAAGGCCTTAAAGGACTTGATTCCAGGCCGTTAAATAAACTAAAAAAAAAACTAATTTATATATATAGTTAAGATAATAATGCAAGCTAAATAAAAGTAAATATTAAAATCTGTAATATCAAAGAGAAGTATAGACAGTAACTAGGGTTTATATAAAGTACACACGTAATACTGTATAGTTCATTGCCCTTATCACCGTTAAATAACTGTTTTTGATGTTTAGTTAGAGTGGCAATGTGTAAATGATAATTGTCAACACTTTTATTACTATGTTGTAAGGAATAAACTGTAATATAATCATTTAAAGAATTAAATGAGATTCTACTTTCATACACTAAGTATAATTATTGTGCTATTATAATTTTAAAGTATATTTTATCATTACCACCAACTGCACAATGTTAGCAGAAATAAATGTTACTACTTTCAAACTAGTGAGAGTAAATCTAATGGAGAATGGAGAACGGAGAACAATTTTATGTAATTTTAATTTCAAAGTTGTTATATTTGAGCCTTAATGTTTTTTTAAATTTTTAATTATTCTCTTGTGTTCATTTTTAGGTTTATAATTGCAACATTGTAACTAATCATGTGATCTCCTACAATTGGTATTACATGATTAATTTATAACTATATGGGATATTTATTGGATGATTTGTTATGTAATGCTGTTGGAGATCAGAATAAATAAATAAATGTATTGAAATATGATTTATTTTATGCTGTTGGAGATCATAATAAATAAATAAATGTATTGAAAAAATATACAGTTTATAGTTTTTTTTAACTCTCGCGGCTCGATTTTATTAAGATGAGGCCGATATGTTTATATGAGATGGGATGAATTTAATATTTAATACTAATTAACTTACTTCATCTGTGTATTTTTTTTTCCACTTTAAAGTTTTTAATTTATTTACATTTCCTATATCCCTAATTTTTTTTGTGTTTAAATTTTTAATATTAGTTTTATTTTTCTTATCTGTAGTCAAGTATATATGTTTTTTGTTCTTTAATATATTCTGTGATTGGGGGTACATTGAAACTAATTTGTTAAACTAGTTATTACTGAACTTTTGTGTATACCTTTTTTGGAGTCCCTTTAATAAATAAATCTATACTTATTATAAAACAGAGTCCCAAAAAGCTGTCTGTATGTAATCGATTTTCTCAAAATCTACTGAACGGATTTTTGTACGGTATTCACCAAAAGATAGTGCAATACTTCCGGATGGTGTTAATAGTTATCGGTATTATGTAAATTGTGTTGAAGAGATCGAGCAGTTGTTAAAAAACTTGCTTGCTGGGAGGTTAAGTCGCGTGCGCTGCGTAAACCAGCAGCGTTACGTTAAAGTAATGTACGAGAGAATTGTAGATCTACAAAAATACTACAAATAAGTCCGCGATAGCATGTTTCTATCTCTTACGGTTAACTCACAATAACTACTTTTATGTTCAAAGTTTATATTTGTAATTTTTGTTGTGACAACTGATTTCCACCATAAATAATAAAAATAAGTAAAAAGTAAATATTAAAAGTTACCTGTTTAGGTTCCCATTTGCCCTTGAAGTCAGGGTTGTCGACCATGGGCGGCTCCCACTCGCCGTCCATCTCGTCATCCCAATCTTCAGGCTTGGAGGCGTCAGGGTCGGGGATGTGCTCAGGTTTGTCCCAGTCCTCGGGTTTGGTGTCATCAGGGTCAGGGATGGTGGCGCGGTCGTCCCAATCTTCGGGTTTCTTGGCTTCAGGGTCCTGGAAATTACGTGATTTACATGAAATGATAAACTGATATTGGTAGTGATCCTACTTTCAGCTCCGAGGGACGCGGTTTTGATTCCCGACGAGATCTAACATCGCAAATAATTCGTTCGCTCTTCGAATCTGGGTTATTCAAAACTAGCTGCGCCCCGCGGTACTACTCGCGCGAATATAGTAATACATACACTTTAATATGTAAATGTAATGAAAGGATAATCGAGTTTTTTAAGTTTTCTTATACTAAAGTCATAATAAAATTAATTTGCTATAATCCGCGATAATAAATAATAAATAAATATATGGGACATTTACACACACGGTCATCCGTCCCCAAAGTAAGTAACTTAATACTCGTGTTATTGGTGACGGACAACTGGTAGATATACTACATACATAAGTTTAAATACATACTTAAATACAAATACACAACCAGGCTCGAAGAACCAACAAAAGAAAATGTAGGCCCTCGGCGGGAATCGAACCCGCGACCCGCAGAGCTGAAGGCAGGGTCACTACCCACAACGCCAACGGGCCAGTCAAAAGTCGCCAGGCCGCGATAAAGTAAATAGAAAATTTTTGCTAAATGTATAGTGGACAATCCGTTATTTCATACCCGATACGTGAAGGATTCTTAAGAACACATGCACAATCCTCCACCACCGCCGCCACAATACACAGGCACTACACACGTTCACTATCACAAACTCAACAATCGTTTGCCCCACAACCCAAGAATCATCAGGAGATAGAGGAGATTGTTGTTATGTCGTTGAGTTATATGTGGATAGTCCACTATATATTTAGCACTATATATATTTTTTCTATTTACTTTATCGGGGATTATAGCAAAATAATTTTTGTTATTACATTTGTATTATAGACCTCCGCAAAGTAACGCCTAATTCTGTAAATAAAATTTTCTAATGTTCCACTAAACAATAATAAATATAATTTTTTATTTCATAAAAAAAATTCTGTAAATAATTCGGTTTTTTGTTGTGTTAATTAATTATCATCTCGAAAACATTCTTCTTAAAGAAAAAAAATTGAAACATTACAAAATTTACGAATTTTTTTTTTTATTAAATAGTTAAGACTGTCTTGAGAAGAATATGAAGAACACAACTTGAGTCTAATAAAAAAAATTAACTAATAAAAAAAATCCTTTAGAGTTTTTTCCTTAGAATTAAAAGAGCCACTAACCTTAATCTTCTTGGGTGGTAAGAAGTCCCAGTCGTCTTCCAGATTGCCACCCTCAACTTTCTCATTGTCGATGAGCACTTCATACTTGTTGTCTGGCTTCACGACCAGCGTGTACAGATGGGTGTAGACATCGTCCTTGCACCGGATTTCCTTCTTGATCAGGTGATTCTTGCCCTTGTAACTGAAGATAACGTGAACCTGTGGACGTCATTAGACCATGAAACTTTGGGAGTCATTACCATTCTCCTGCCCTTATCCCACTCTAAGTGGGGTCGGCACAAAATGTTACAAACAAGTTGTCATATGATTTAGCTACGTATTTTACGACCGGCCGCCTGCGTGGCGTCAACTTACCTTAGTCGCCTTCTACGACACCTCGGTAAGGAAGGAGGTTGGTCTATTCTATGCAGCCGGATACCACACGGCATTTACCTTAGTCGTCTCTTACGACACCTCGGTAAGAAAGGAGGGTGGTCTATTCTATGCAGCCGGATACCACACGGCATTTACCTTAGTCGCCTCTTACGACACCTCGGTAAGAAAAAAAGGGTGGTCTATTCTATTCTGCCGGATACCACACGGCATTTACCTTAGGCGCCTCTTACAATACCTCGGTAAGAAAGGAGGGTGGTCTATTCTATTCTGCCGGATACCACACGGCATTTACCTTAGGCGCCTCTTACAATACCTCGGTAAAAAATGAAGGTGGTCTATTCTATGCAGCCGGATACCACACGGCATTTACAGTAGTCACTTCTTACGACACCCCGGTAAGAAAGGGGGGTGGTCTATTCTATTCTGCCAGATACCACACGGCTTAAGACCGATATTGTCGGCACAATACAAAGTTGTAAACTACTCTAGTGCTAGTCACTAAAGCAGTTCGTAGTGGGATTCAGAATGAATGACTGTCTGTGTCGCGCTATATTCTTTTGTCCGTTTAGCGCAAGTGACAACGACCTTGTTTGTGGGGCCGTGGGTTCGATCCCGCCGAAGGCCAACAATTAATTTTATTTCTTGATTCTTCGAATCCAAGTGTGTGTATGCATTTATTTAGAAATTTTATGCATTTATATTTCCCAGATGTCTGTCACGCATAACACAATTATTTAAGTTATTTTCAGGACGGACGACCGTGCGAGTAACTGTCCCATACATTTTATTTAATTTGTATTTATTTATTTTTAATCGCATTCAAATTCAAATTATTCTTTATTCAAGTAGACTGTTCTCAGCACTTTTGAATTGTCAAATATTTTTAAAGAAGCTACCACTGTTTCGGAAGTTTACTCCTACTGAGAAACTCGGCGGATAATCTTTACAAATAATTAATTTTACAATTTGATAGACGGTTATAAGTTAATCGTTGCAGCTTCAGTTCTAACTAACACGTGTGCGTGAACTATAGAATAATGCTTCAAATTACAAAAGTAATAATAAAATTATTTTCTTATAATCCGCGATAAAGTATATAGAAAATATATATAGTGTTAAATGTATAGTGGACTATCCGTATTTTCAAACCCGATACGTGCAGGATTCGTAAAAACACATGTACAAACCTCCACCACTTCCACCACAATACACAAGCACTACACACGTTCACTATCACAAACTCAACCGAAGCATCATCAGGAGATAGACTCCACGACAAAATCGCAAAGCTTTGCGAAACGATTGTTGAGTTTGTGATAGTGAACGTGTGTAGTGCTTGTGTATTGTGGTGGAAGTGGTGGAGGTTTGTGCATGTGTTTTTACGAATCCTGCACGTATCGGGTATGTCGATGTAAATACGGATAGTCCACTATACATTTAACACTATATATATTTTCTATTTACTGTATCGCGGATTATAGCAAAATAATTTTATTATTTTGTATTATGGATCTCCGCAGAGTAACGCCTAATTCTATAAATTGCTTCAAATTACATCGTAAGCGAGATAATCGTCCTCACTAGCTTATCTAAGTATTTAACAACTTAACCATACCAACTGTTGAGAAGAACCGAAACGATGTTTTATCTAAGTATGTGGAAAATGGAATATTTTGATCATGACGAAATTTAAAAAATTGTCTTTAGATGAAACCATGACCATGTACATACATGGTCATGGTAGAATGTATTGGTAATTACATAATTACCAATACATTCTATTTGTACTCATTTAACATCGTGTAATGTAGTACAGTTGTTATGATGAAATGGAATTTCGTGTTTTAGCACAAAATTATTGCACACAAAACAAATTAAATCATTCTATTGAAAAGAAATGCTTTTGGTTGAGCAAACGCGTTATAGATATTGTGTAAAACCGAAATAGCGTGAATGACGTCAAATATAATGGATTAAGCTTTGTAATAACATTTTCGATTCACGAACATCGTACAATTTCCATTCATACAAATATTTTTCCAGTTTCAGCATCCCGTAATAAAGAAACAAGACTTTTAGATTCTAATTTCAATTTCAAATTCAAAATATTATTTATTCAATTAAACTTGTAAACAAGTGCTTTTGAATCAACTCTACTTCTGGTTTTTAGTCATTACTGCCTTGTATAGGGTCGAACAGTAAGCTATGTCCACGCATATATATTCTAATCATCTAAGTAATCCTCAATAGTTTTAAACTGCTGTGATAGTAAAGTTAAAGTCGATTGCGGAATATTATTTTATTTATTGACTTGCCCGTTGGCGCTGTGGGTAGTAACCCTGCCTTCAGCTCCGCGGGTCGCGGGTTCGATTCCCGCCGAGGGCCAACATTTTCTATAAACAATTTGTTGGTTCTTCGAGCCTGGGTGTGTTTTTGTATTTAAACTTATATGTAGTATATCTACCAGTTGTCCGTCACCCATAACACAATTATTAAGTTACTTACTTTGGGGACCGCAAGCTCATGTCGGTTCTGTCGGTTATTACAAAATTGGTCCCCATCTAAAAGTTCTAAATAAAAATCCGCGACAGCATATTTCTAGCTTTTAAGGTCAACCCACTTTAATCATAATTAATATAACGGTTTACTCAAATAAAAAGACTGCAATCCACACAAACGAAGTTGCGTTTAAAAGCTAGTTATTTTATAATACGTCAACTTAGACGTCTTAGTCAAGTACTAATTTATATAATGAGATATTAATAGTAATTTTAATTTATTACTGTTCATTTTGGCTAATTACACACTAATACTTACTTAATAGATTCTTAAGTATCGGTTAATGTTATTTCTAAATAACACCTGTTAATACTTACTATTGTATAAATATATTATAACAGTTGTTAAATTGTCTGTCAAAGTTAATATTAACAATCCGCGAATCAACTTTCGTAGCATTCGCAGTTACAGTAATATAGAGGTAACGTTTTGTTAAAAAATGTTAAGTCAAGACTCTCATTAATTATTATATGGAGTTTAATAAATTCAAAATTTGTAGCGTCCGTAGATCTATAAGTATAACCTTATATATAAAAATTAATGTTTGTCTATGACCCTTACAGACGTCGAAGCGATTAAATTTTCTGACAAACTTTAGAAAGAAGAAGCATTTTCCACACACACAACAGAAACCAGACTGAGCCATAGCAACGTGTGGCCGGACAGCTAGTGATATATAAATAGTCTTGAAAATATATATATAGTATTGTATTGATCAATAATACAGCGATATATTTGATCAATATTAGTCAATTGATTGTAAAAAAAATAATAAGTGTTTCCAAAACTATGCATATTAATGACTGATAACATTAAATATTGCGATAAAGTTTTAATTAGAAAGTAACAATTAGATGTGATAATGAACGTATTTTATTAAAAAAAATTCAAACTAATCTATCTACCTCTATTTATATATATAAAATGGTCATATAAAAACATCGCTGTAGACTAATTTTAATATTTTTACTTTTACTATTAAACAGGATGGGGTTGGATGTAGGACCTACGACATTGCTCTAATTTGTTAGGGAACACATCCCTTTTATATTTGGTAGGCGAGCGCAGAAGCATCGCCGATACAAATATGCCTGAATTATCTAGAGATATGGGTTTCCTCCTGACGTTTCCCATAACAGAAACGCGTGCGAGAAATTGCAAAGTAAATAGGCGACTTGATACAAAAGACTTGTTTACAAGTAAGAATATTTTGATTTTTTTAAAAAGGAAGGTATGATGTTTATAAAGGTATTTTCTATTGAATGTATCAACAATTGTTACATTCATGCATCACAAAATGTGTTATTATATTCTATATTCTAACATTTACAATGCTAAATCAGCACGCAATCACGATTGATATGAATTTGTTTGTTCATTTACTATAAAATCATTTTAGTGATACCTGTAACTTCACATAATATTTAGCATTTAAGTAACTTCGATAATGGAATGTTTTTCCTTGTTCCTTATAGAGAAACTGGATTATTTTATCCTATATGGTAACTCAAAGTATAATCTTCAGTTGTGCCAAATTTCATCAATATTGGTCCAGCAGATTAGCCGCAAAAGTATAACAGACAGACGGACTTTTTTGTTTATAATATCAAAACAGATCATTGTTTCAATTCTACATGTACTTATAGTTTTGAATAACACCATTAAATTATTATCATCATTACATCAAATCCCTGCCTTTACACCCTGCCTTCAGGGCACCAGTCTTCCACCATTTTGTTTTATCTAGAATCTATCTTTGTACTGCCACCTCTCTGGGAAAAACCACTACAAAAAACTAACTTGCTGGGAAAAACACAACTAATGTATGCCCAGGGCTTGAACCTGCAAAGCTTTGGTATGGGACACCCACTAACTATTTGACCCTCGCACATTCTCTTCTTCTTTACCATTCAATATTATTATTGTAAACGATAGATTGTACAAATGTTAAATTAGCAATACCTTACTACAACTTATAGGGACCATGAAGGTAGATTCTTGTCCCAACTTTTAGTCTTTTAGCTCGGCATTAGTTTACTTAATAGATGAGGTAGTTAAGAAGCTTAGTATATACCACCAATAATGGCAAATATCAACCACAAACAAATATCTAGACAAATTAATATTTTTGAATTAGTAAATTAATTGATTGCCAGAGCATTGTCAATTCATTGAATGTGCCAAATGCATCCAAATTATATGGAATTCATTAAAAATTGTGACTCAAATCTTTCACACCTTCAAGTACATAAACTATTTAATAATAAAACATTTATATGTAAACCTGGGCCTAAATAAAGTTATATGCTTGTATTAGATACTTTTTTGATTAATAATAGCAAGTTAAAGTACTTAAAGGTTTTAAAATTGTATGTATATACTTGAATATGCTTTCTGAAAGCCTATGAACACATTGCATTTTTAAATTCTTTGTTAAATAAATGAACATATATCTATCTCTACCAGATATAAAATACCAACAAGAAAACTTACCTTTTTGGTACCAGGACCGCAGATATCAGGTCCAAACATTATCTCATATGGGGTTTCTCCATGCATGTCCTTCTGATTCAAACTACAGTCAAAAATTTTCAAGTAACCACCGCCGCAGTCAATATCTTGTTCGTGCTTGACTGAGAACTGTATTATCAAGTCTTTACCCTTATTTGAGAACGGCTTGAATTTACGTGAGAGGGCGTAGAACCGTGCATCCTCAGTCGTCTGTAGACCTAATAAGAATATTACAGAAATTAAAGTTCATATGTTGTCAAAATTGTCATGTTTATGAGATGAAGACAGAATTGAATATAATTGGAAAACAAACTTACTATAAATTTATACAAATATTAACAAATTGGAAAGGCGTCATGTACCTTGATCTTCCTCTGGGTCATTGTAGAATTTCCCGGCCGTCAACCTAAATTTACCAAATTCTTTGCCGGGATGCTCACTATATATCCAATTAGATGACCAATCTGAAAGCGAAATAACTCAATTAGAATTAAAAACCCATAGCGAACCGGCATGGTATCTAAAGAGATCGATATCTGAATACTAATGCCGGTACAACAAATACATCAAAAAAGCTTACCATCGTTAAATCTTTCATCGAAATATATCTCACAATTTGCTGAATAAAAAGCCAGCAAGCCGATTAGAGTTAAAACTAGTGATTTCATTATAAATACTTCACAACACCACACCTTCACTCACAAAAAGCTAGCCACGAATAATCTACAAAATTTGGCGAGTCAACTATTATTTTATTACACCAGTTTGTTGCGTTGTTGTATTGTTTCAGTCACACTCTTGAATTTTCGCCTTGTGTGAATGAAATAGATAGACTTATTCGCAGATATTACGAAATTAATGAAAGAGATGCAAATAGTAGAAAATCGTAAGATTAAAAGTGACAGCCTATAAAATATGACGTTGCATTACGCAGACAGATGGAAACCTGCCATTGGTCAACGTTAGCAAATAGAAATTGAACACACTCGTCTAAATAAAATATGAAAATGGAGGGAATTTATGAAAATTTCCGCGTTACTGTTGCAATTTTATGTAAATACTTTACGTAGGCTTAATAACGATCAATAAACAAAACAATATTATTGTATGCACCTAAAATACTAATGATATTTGTATATGTGATTCTTACTATTTATTTTACAAAGTTTAATGATCCAGAATCTTCATTATAAGAATAAGCAAATAACCAATCGGCGTTACACATGACAGCAGAGAGAGATACAAATACATGTATATTGAAGTTAAAAAGGGATGAGATAATATCGCAACGTGGATACTGGATGGAGGTAAAAGACGAATATCGTAGACGGAAAACCATGAAGTTCAAATTTTACATCATTTTTTTTATGCAAATTTATATTATGTAAAACTCGTAGCAGTAGGCATTTATGACCCAAACTTACTTCTAGAACTTATGTAATAAAAGTGAAAGCGTTTTATATATTTCAGATTCAGCAGATTGGTAATGATCATTGGTTTGCTTTAAGTGTACCTAATGATTTTAAGTTTGAAGATGATTATTCTTGTGTTGATATTTTTTAACTTCAATTAATATTTTTCAATTCAATTGGAATATTGTGGTGTATTGATTGTCGGCGGTTTTATTTTAATCGACGTAATGCGTATATCTATACAATAATTTTGCCGTGATTTGAATCGATATTTGGATTTTATTGTCATCTGAGACTCTGACAGTTTTACACTTGTTTTTGCATGAATTTTTATCGCAATCTTAATGTACTTGATAATGTACTTGAATCAACTTTATGGCGATAAATTTATTGTGAATTAAAGGTATAAGTATGTCGCGTACGTCCTATAAATTAATTTAAATATTAGTACTCAGTAAATCGGAATTATTCTCGTAAATTTTGATTGAACAACGAGTACTTTACTCGTTCGTATTGATTTTTATGACGAATCTTTAGTTTCAAATTTTTTTTTGGGTTTTAATAATGCTGAGGGTTTAAAGATTACTTAAATTGAGAAGTAGACAAACTTCTATTCATTAAGAGACCGTGTAATTCTTACCAGGTCACGGGTTTAAACACCGGAATAAGTTTTTCTATTAAATTTTATGAACCTAATATTTGATATAACCCGCAATTATACAAACACAGAATTTAGCATAATCATTCGTTACGTGTTTCAAGTACAGCCTGCCTTCAAATATTTGGGTCAATAATATAAAAAAAACATTGACGCCGTCAATATGACCAGTTGTAAGGGATTAAATGAGCTGACTTTTGAGAAAATCGCTTATTTATTGAATAAGTTTAAAGAAAAAATATCGTCGTTATAAATTCTATCATTAGTTTATATTATAGAATTTTGAATAGTAACGCCTCCTATGAATTATTTAATGATCCAGTTGTTCATAAGTAGAAGAAAGTCACTAATAAATAAAATGACACTGCAATTTTTATTATTTTATTACAATATGATTCACAGAACATATGATTTGAGTTACAGTTTGAAATCTTCTTTAAAATTATATTCATCATCGGATTTCTTTGCGGTCGTCAACGTAACATTTTCTAAAACATCTGCTAAATTTACAGCAAGTTTTTCATTTTTCGCCCTCTTCTTTTTGTCCCTTTTAAATTGTTTTTTTCTTAACTTATTCAGTTTAGTGTTGCCTTCTAACATCATTTCTGGGTCAGTTTTAGTTTTTTCAACGGATTTCGTTGTTTTGTCCAGTTTAGGCCTGATGTTTAGGGTTTTAGGCAGCAAGCTGGATTCATCTTCGTCAACCTGCATATCTTTTTCGAGGGCCGCTGTCACTGGTCCGGTACTTGTCAACTGTATAAAAATAAACCAAACACAAAATTTAAAATTTTTCAACTTTTGATTAGCTTTCTAAATATGGGATTATATGGGAAGCTTTTTTAAATTATAAATTGTTACGGTAAAGTTAACTTTAAACGATGGATATATCGCCTCCTTACAAGAACAACGTGATATTTGTCAAACCACAACTTTACTGGCTCTCCTAGCAATTTCAGACATTTAAATGTTGATAAATTTAAAAATATTCATAGGTTTACCGTGGAAAAACAATTAAATTCTTGCCGTAATGATGTGCTTTCTGAAAATAAGCAAATAAAAGATATAAAAAAAAAAACCTTTTATATAAGTTATCACGTTGTTCTTGTAAAAAAGCGATATGTTATGGCGGTTTTTTTTAACTCTATAAAAGAATATAAAATACATATACCTACGACATATAATAAGCATATTCTACTGGTATTTGAAGGGAACTTGGAGATATGAAGGAAGCGTGAGATAAATTGCAAATACAATTAAGCACATAAGTTTGAACAAAACAAACTCATTATTGACTGGCCAATTGACGCAGTGGGTAGTGACTATGCCTCTGCGGGTCGCGGGTTCGATTCCCGCCGAGGGCCAACATTTTCTATAAACAATTTGTTGGTTCTTCGGGTCTGGGTGTATATTTGTATTTAAGTATGTATTTAAAATCATATATATAGTATATCTACCAGTTGTCCGTCACCCATAACAAAAATATAAAGTTACTTACTTTGGGGACGGACGACCGTGTGTGTAAATGTCCCATATATTTATTTATTTATTATTATTAAGCTTGATAGCCTAGCGGTGAGACCGTGGGACTCTTTCGAGGGGAACACGAGTTCAAACCCGGGCAGGCACCAAGGAGTTTTTCTATTAAAACTCATGTGTCTAATTGATAATTGCAATTAATCACACGCTTTTCGGTGAAGGAAAACATCGTGAGGGAACCTGCATATTTCTAGAGAACTCTGGAGATATGTGTAACCTACCAATCCGCATTGGAGCAGCGTGTTAGGTCTTAGCTCCAACCCTTCTCTCCAGAAACGGAGAGAGGAGGCCTATTCCCAGCAGTGGGATTGTAACAGGCCGCTACTTTACTACTTTACTATTACCTGCCCTAGGTTTGAATCCATGACTCCTTTTAAAGAGTCACACGGTCATTTGGCAAGCACATTAAACTTATAAAAATTACTCTATAAGTTAAATTAATAAAAACCTTAATCGCTTCCTCTGTAGTATTATCTCCGAGAGCATTAATTACTTCTGTTTCCATCGCTTCGTATTTGGTTATATCGAACTCAGGTCCCAGAGAAGAAACAATCTTAGCCTCAACATGTACTTCTGAATCTGGTGTTTCTGGTGGTACTGTGAAATATCGTACCTGGAAAAAAGATTAAGATGCGTAATTTTCATTATCTCCTGTCATTAAATGATAATATATTCATGCCGAGTAGAATAGACCACCCTCTTTTCTTGCCGACATATCGTAAGAGGCGACTAAGGTAAGTCGAACCACTGTGTGGTATCTGGCTGCGTAAAATAGACCACCTTCACTTCTTACCGAGATATCGTAAGAGGCGACTAAGGTAAGTTGCCCACCATGTGGAATCCGGTTGAGCAGAATAGACGACCCTCTTCTACGTCCAGAGAAGAATTGTTTACATCTATTTCACTGTAATAACGACACATTCGAATAATTGGATTGTTAAATGCATTGATAACTTACTTTTCCAGTGTTCCAGTCGTTAAGAAGTATCCGAGCTGCAGCTTCTTGATCGGGAACACCGCCTTTCTTAAATCTGCCCATCCGCGACGCCAGACTAGCGAAGAATTCCTATACAAAATATGCAACGACATAAAATATTGCTTCCATTTAATAAAACAAATTATAAACAAATAATTAAGAACATAGAACAAGGTAGCAATATAACAGAACTACTTTGCTATAATCCGCACGGGTTAAGTGAATGCATGCAAAGCCAATGTGTATGAAGCAGGCAAAATCTACGCACCTCATATATGCAGGACAAGCCACCACATGCACCCCAAGGCGCAATTCACCAGCAACAACGCACACAAAAGCAGCACACACACCCACCACCACAATCTCGACGATCGTTTCGCCCCGAAACCGAAGCATCATCAGGAGGATAGGCTCCACGACAAAAATCGTAATGCGCCGCGCTACCCATACAAGCAGTCTTAAATAGTTCAACCCCCACCAATACCCTCCCCTCCGAACACATGTAGCAAAACGGAATGCTTGTATGGGTAGCGCGGCGCATTACGACTTTTGTCGTGGAGCCTATCCTCCTGATGATGCTTCGGTTTCGGGGCGAAACGATCGTCGAGATTGTGGTGGTGGGTGTGTGTGCTGCTTTTGTGTGCGTTGTTGCTGGTGAATTGCGCCTTGGGGTGCATGTGGTGGCTTGTCCTGCATGTATAAGGTACGTAGATTTTGCCTGCTTCATACACATTGGCTTTGCATGCATTCGCTTAACCCGTGCGGATTATTTTATTTATTTTTTTTTCGAACTGACTGTATGCTGTTAGCCCTAATGGTTTTTACAGCGTCACCGGGCGGGACGGGCGAGCGCAGAAGCATCGTCGAGGTTGCGAAATGCAGGGAGTAGAGCGCAGAAGCTCTACTTAAGTCGGGGAACGTCGTCCTAAGGGTGCCTCCTGTGAGGCCGGACCACGGCTTAGGGCGACGTGTAGTGGAGGACTGATGGTGTGACTTAGATTAGTCATTGCAGCGTCGGAAGGGTGGCGAGAAGCCACGACCGACCGACGTCAGAAAACTGGGACCTCGTCTTCGCCGGCGAAGACGCTGTGTGTGTGTATTACGTGTATCTGTGTTGGCGATCGTTATTTGATCGTCGGGGTCATACAGGACGCTTTTTGGACGCCTATATTTTCGATGGTCGGACCTAACTGGGATGTAGGTAGAAGAAGCAACTGAAATCAGGGGGTTCGGGTGTACCTCAGATTTCTCGAAGTAAGATTTCGAAAAACGTTTAAAGAGGTGAGTAATGGTAGGGAGATCGAGGTCTCTATGGAGGTCAACGTTCCGCATGAACCACGGACACCCAGTGGCTGTCCGCATAAATCGGTTCTGACGTGCGGATTATAGCAAAGTAGTTAGTTCTGTTATATTGCTTGTAATATGGAATTCCGCAAAGTAACGCCTGCTTCTATAAATCGTTGACTTAGTGATTATTGAAAAAATATTGAAAATAAGCAACATATAACTAGAAAAGTTATGAAAATATGATTTTGCTTTAAAAGTAAAAAGTAAAGTAGCGGCCTGTTACTATGCCCACAGCTGGGCTATGCCTCGTCTCTCCGTTTTTGGAGAGAGGGATTGAGAGCTAAGACCTACCGTGTTGCTCCAATGTGGATTGGTAGGTTACACATATCCCTAGAATTCTCTAGAGATATGCAGGTTTCCTCACGATGTTTTCCTTCACCGAAAAGCGTGTGATAAATTGCAATTACTAATTAGACACATAAGTTTTAATAGAAAAACTTATTGGTGCCTGCCCGGGATTTCAACCCATGATCGTCTCTAGAAAGTCGCACGGTCCAACCGCTAGGCTATCACCCGATTTTGCTATAATCCGCTATAAAAATAAAAATAAATATATGGGACACTTACACACACGGTAGTCCATCCCCAAAATACTTGTGTTATGGGTCACGGACAACTGGTAGATATACTACATACATAAGTTTAAATACATACTTAAATACAAATATACACCCAGGCTCGTAGAACCAACAAATTGTTTATAGAAAATGTTAGCCCTCGGCGGGAATCGAACCCGCGACCTGCGGCGCCTAAGGAAGGTCACTACCCACTGCGTCAACGGGCCAGTAAATGTCAATATGTTATACTAAAATCTAAATGCCGAATTCGACAAATCGCAATACCATTGTAGAGTATTGAGGATGTTTCAGTTACTGAGTGAAACTGTTGTTGAGATTGTGGTAGTGAGTGCGTGCAGTGCTTGTGTATTGTTGTGTTATTGATGGAGTGTAATGCATGAGTTTTTACAATATTCTGCATTTTTCAGGTATAAGAGAGGATAGTACACTCTACATTTAACATAACATATATATTCTATTATCGCGGATTATAGCAAAACAATTTTTTTTTTTTTCTATTATGGATCTCCGCAAAGTAACGCCTAATTCTAAATTAGATAAATATATCGTTATTTTGATAATATTTTTAACACCAAATTGAAGATTTAATATATATAATATGTTAAATAAACTTACTTGAGGCGTGTTGAACTCTGGTATGCAATATAGGGAGACCAGCGTGTGTTTGTGTGCCCTTTGTAATATAGCAGTGGCCGGTGTAAGAGGATCCTTAAGACTTCCGACTTTTAGAGCATTTTTGAGAGCCACAGATGCGTCATTGTCAGAGCCAGTATGAAAAACTATCCCAGGACTATCATGGATCTTGATCTTGGAGTCAATTTGGACTGTTTGCATTTGCCTAGAAATATTGAGTTATATATGTAACAACAGTAAAGTAACAGCCTGTTACTATGCCACTGCTGTGTACAAGCTTATTCCCTCCTTTTCTTGGAGATAAGGTTCGAGCTAAGACCCACCATGCTGGTCCAATGTGGGTTCATTGGTTACACATATCCCTAGAATTTTCTAAAGACATGTCAGTTTCCTGATGATGAAAGAGAAACTTTTGCTCTGTATCCGCAACTTCGTTCACGCCAACTGAAGTGTTTGAGTACCCTCAATAACACAATATGTGTTTTTTAACTTTTACCGAAAGAAAATCGAGATTTTTTATCCTATACATTGTGTAATATCCTATATATTATGTATAAGCCCTTACTTACATAACCTTAATTGAGTCAAATTTCATTAATATTTATAGATACAGACTTTCTCATTTATGTAAAGTAGCGTCCAGTTACAATCTCACTGCTAGGAATAGGCCTCCTCTCCCCGTTTTTGGAGAGAAGGGCTGGAGCTAAGACCCACCACGCTGCTCTAATGCGGATTGGTAGGTTACACATATCAACAGAATTCTCTAGAGATATGCAGGTTTTTTCGGGATGTTTTCCTTCACCACAAAGCGTGTGATAAATTGCAATTATCAATTAGACACATAAGATTAAATAGAAAAACTCATTGGTGCCTGCCCGGGTTTGAACTTGTGTTCCCCTCGAATGAGTCGCACGGTCCCACCGCTGGGCTATCACAGCTCTATGATTTATGATATTAGTATGAATAACGTATTAAAGACTATCGATTCTGGCTATGTAATATTATTTTGATGATTCAACTCACTTAGTTACACCAGGAGTGCTGCCAACATTGCAGGCCTTAGATCTGTTCAGGCTGTTGATTATAGAGCTCTTACCCACATTGGGCAGCCCGACCACTCCAACTGTGATCGACGTTTTGATGCCTTTATTTAGACTGTAGGTTCCGAGTAAATTCATAAGTAATTCCGCACCTACACATGCTGAACCTGGGAAAGCGATACAAATTTTATGTAAATACTCTATTGAGTTACATATACGGTTATCCTTATTTCAATTCAAAATTCATTTCATCATCAACCTCCTGCCCTTATCCCACTCTAAGCAGGGTCGGCACAACATGTTACAAACATGTCAAATGTTGTATTTAAATAATTGAGTGTAAGGAAAATTGTAAATGAGTATATCGGTATAAAGATAAAAAATAGGAAATGTAAGAAAAAGCAAAGTTGTAACTGAACAAATAAATAATGTGTATCTCATTACCCTCATAGAAAGTAAGAATTAGTTAGCATAGAATTAGAAGGAATCTTTCCCTTAAATAGTTGCGAAAGATGATGTATAAAAGAAAGAGCAAGTATGCAGAATGGAAGAATAAACAAAAGTGAGAATTGGTATGAATGACTTCTTGACAAAAACAGGCTGTAAATTTACACAAATTACAGGTATATAGAAAAAAAAAACATGTCAAATGATTTGGCTACGTATTTTACGACCGGCCGCCTGCCTGACGTCAATTAACCTTAAACCGATTTATGCGGACAGCCACTGGTTGTCCGTGGTTCATGCGAAACGTTGACCTCCATAGAGACCTCGATCTCCCTACCATTACTCACCTCTTTAAACGTTTTTCGAAATCTTACTTCGAGAAATCTGAGGTACACCCGAACCCCCTGATTTCAGTTGCTTCTACCTACATCCCAGTTAGGTCCGACCATCGAAAATACAGGCGTCCAAAAAGCGTCCTGTATTACCCCGACGATCAAATAACGATCGCCAACACAGAAACACGTAATACACACACACAGCGTCTTCGCCGGCGAAGACGAGGTCCCAGTTTTCTGACGTCGGTCGGTCGTGGCTTCTCGCCACCCTTCCGACGCCGCAATGACTAATCTAAGTCATACCATGAACCCTCCACTACGCGTCGCCCTAAGCCGTGGTCCGGCCTCACAGGAGGCACCCTTATGACGACATTCCCCGACTAAAGTAGAGCTTCTGCGCTCTACTCCCTGCATTTCGCAACTTCGGCGATGCTTCTGCGCTCGCCCGTCCCGCCCGGTGACGCTGTAAAAGCCATTAGGGCTAACAGCATACAGTCAGTTCGAAAAAAAAAAATTAACCTTAGTCGCCTTTTACGACACCTCGGTAAGGGATGAGGGTGGTCTATTCTACTCAGCCGGATACCACACGGAGGATCAATTCAAAATTAATTTATTCATTATAAAAATTCTTAATGATGATACAAAGATTAGAACTTTCCAGTGAGTAAGTCAAGTATACTAGTGTCAGAAGGTCCCACTGTTTCATATCTTAATAATAGAACAATAAACAATATATGAGTTTATATATGTTTGTGTGTTTGTGTGTGGATGTGTATGAGCGCATGCTGATGTATGTTTTATGATTATAAATGATTATATGATTAGCTTTAATGTCTAAATGTCAATTCTATCTTATCATAATGTTGTGTCTTTAACCATCCAGTCAAAAAATTTTTGTATTCATAATATGTCATCAAATATATATTAAGATAACAATGTAAAGTAACGGCCTGTTAATATCCCACTGCTGGGAATAGGCCTTTTCTCTCCGTTTGTTGGAGAAAAGGGTTGCAGCTAAGACGTACCACGCTGCTCCAACACGGATTGGTAGGTTACACATATTCCCTAGAATTCTCTAGAGATATGCAGGTTTCCTCACGATGTTTTCCTTCACCGAAAAGCTTGTGATAAATTGTAAATATCAATTAGACACATAAGTTTTAATAGAAAAACTCATTGGTGACTGCCCAGGTTCGAACCCATGTTCGTCTCTAGAGAGTCGCACGGTCTCATCATTGGGCTATCACAGCTACATATATTATATTCAAATGACTGTAATTACAGTGGTATGTATTAGATTACAGTAAATTAACGATGTTGAAGATATATTAAGATATTTATTTATATTATTGTGAAAGAGCAGACTGCATTAAATACTGATTGCCAGCAATGCCATTTATGATATCACTCAATGAACTATTAAAAAAACCTAGTATTTTATTGCTCTGTATCTGTTATTGCTCAAGTTTTAGGTTTCTGTAACATTCACGAATTTTGAAGATGCTACACTTTACACTATGCTACACTTTATTGCAATTAACAAAAACAGACTTTTTTGAATTAGGTTATTAGTATTTGATAAGTAGTCTAAATAGTGCTGAAGCTAAAGGGATATTAACAAACCTTTCATTTCCTTTTCCTTTACTATATGTTTCATTTTCCTTCGACCTAGATTGTGTTGCTGTTGTTGTGTGGAGGCTTTGAATGGTACAGCCGGAGACTGTCTCCGAAGATATTTCAGCCAAGCTGTGAGATTGGTGCGAGGAATTAAGTCGGCTTTGTTAAGGACCAAAACTAGCTTTTTTCCAGATTCACGAACTGCCTCTTCAACTTGAACACATCTTGTGCCTAAACAGGTCAAATATTTCGTGATTGAATAGAGTGTATTGAGATAAAAATATATTTTGTATAAATAGTTGGAAAATTGTGGTCCTCAGTCAAGATTCATTAGCTTCTGTCGAAATAAAATTATGATAAAACTGTTTATTTCATAAGTAATTTGTAAATTTGTTGGTACTTCTAGCCTGGGGTGTTTATTTGTATTTGAGTATGTATTTTAAATTATATATGTAGTATATCTACCAGTTGTCCATCACCCATAACATAAGTAGTAAGTTACTTACTTTGGGGAGGGACTACCATGTGTCTAAGTGTCCCAAATATTATTATTATTATTATAAAAGAAAGAGAAGACAAGAATGCAATTATAACCCATAGATTTTTTACACAATCACAAAGAGTTATTAACAAAACAAAATAGCACATGCTGAATCAATCAGTAAATACAGTAAATCCAACATAAAAATGAAAATAATAACAGGCATATAACTGTGTGTATAGAGGGCCTAAAGGTTGTTTTTTTCACTTGGAAACTAACTAATCCTGATAATGATATAATAAATTCAAGTAGTTTTGATTTGGTACATATGGTATCAAATTTAAGCTATGGTGGTGTTAATACATAACTACAGTTGTTTTAATGTAATTTTTTTTTAACTATGCAAACTTGTGATTATCACCTAAGGGATCTCTGGCATCAACAACTTCTAGAACAACCTCAGCTTCTGATATGACTTTCTTGAATTCTCGATAATAAGTTTTCAATGAGTTTTCCTGCTTTCTATCCATAGCATATTCAGTATCATTCTCCATTTCATTTCCCTTAAATGCATCATGCACTTTACCCCTTGCCTCTGCATTGGCAACCTATAAAGATTTGTTGAAATATGTCACATTTGTGGCTTTAGAAATTATTATTATTAACAGTATTATAAGCAGATTTCCAAAAAACTATGCCATGTGTCCCGCTGAGTAAAATATAATAAAAGGTGGTCTACCTTCATTTCTTACCAAGGTGTCATAAAGGCAACCAAGGTAAGTTGATGTTGACCGGCAGGCAGCTGGTCGTAAAATACGTAGCTAAATGATATGACAACATGTTAGTAACATGTTGTGCCGACCCCGCTTACAATAGGATAAGGGCAGGAGGACGATGATATCTATATAATTGTTTTTTTTATATTTCTTTAATATTAATTATTTTTATGAGACAAAAACTAAATTCAAAATTGTATCAATATAATATGTGTGAATGTGTAAAATTTATTACATAAGACTAAAAAATATGATTGCAATGAAATTTTTAAACAATCACTATAAAATTTTAGAATATTTCCAAAATAAAATATGACCTGTATCACATCAGTAGTATAATACTCAACTATTGGTTCACAAATATTAGATTTGATTATTCATTAATATATTGTTAGGCTGTGTCAATATAAGAAAGCTTTAATAAAACTTACCAAATTATCTATACCAATAGGGTTCTTCTTTTTCTCCTCTAACTTCTTTTGTTTATCTAATTTTGCTTGCTCCCGCTTTTTTTGTCTTTCTTCTTCTTTGTGCTTTTTCACTGCTTCAACTTCTTTTAAAATATCTTCTTTAAATGGACATACATTAGGTATTTGAATAGGTTTTGATTTTTTTGATTTAGGATTTTTTTTCGCTTCTTTTTTAACTTTTCTATTATGTTCACGAACTTTTTTCTCAATTTTGTACCGCAGACGTGCTGGTTGTCGTTTAGATGGCTTTTCTAAAAATAAGCACATCCATTTATAGGCAAAACAACAAAAATTAATTACTTGTTGTTACAAACAAGTTATAAGTTTTAATATAAATAATAATTACGTTATTTCGTCCCTAGTAAGGGAAAAAATCTATAAGCTGCTTATTTTCACAAGCGCACATTTTCTAACCTATAACTTTTAGACGAGTAATTTTTATATGACACCCATGAAAATGTAATAAATAATAAACAATATTATTATTGTCTAAACTTTTAAAGGGTATTAAAATATGTTTAGCTTAAAAGATTCAAAATCGCAGCAAAAAAAATAATCTTCGATTCTTCGTCAACTTACTTAATTTAAATTTCGCCATGATAAAAACTGAGATACAAGAGAAAAGATATTTCACTTATTTTAACTCTATCGCTTAATAGATAACTATTTACGATTTATCTAAATCGCGTTTAATTTATATTTGTTATTTGGCAAAATTCAGCACTGCTAGACACTTATGAACACTTTGACACTTTGTGTCACATGCATGACATATATTGTCAAATAAATTATTTTATGCCCCAGATTCTAGCTTTTTTCTTTGTTAGAGTCTCTCTACTTTGTGACTATGACTAAAACGTTAACGTTAACTATTTGAGGCAATTGACAATTAATAGTTTTTAGGGGTAGACATTTTGTCAGGCATGGTATCGCAAATGATAGTTCACTATTACTCCAAAGTAAAAAGGAAATTATAAAGTTATTTTATTTCACTTAAGTAGTGAAATTTCAGATAATGTTAGGTGTAAGATATAGTGTATACTAAGCACTATCCCCAGCATTTTAAAAAATAAACGAGAAATATGGCAAACATAATTCTGCACTATCAAAATAAGTTAACAAGGCTGTTCAAATCCAAAAAAATTCCATACTTACCTCCTTATTTTCATTTCAGGTATCATTATTTAAAACTTCGGTAAACCGATAAATTAATTCGTCATAAATGACGAAATATTATTTTTTGTTAGTTTTTGTATAAGTTATATTCTACACGCTACGATCTTGCATATCCTAGACTCATGTAATTTCATGGTAATATCGACTTAATAAAACGACGAATAAATTTACGAATATTAAATCTCCACAATCATTGACAGTAACATAGTAATTTATTTTTTGTTATAGTTGTTGTTGTGTTAGTAATTAATTTTATACTCACGTAGCCTTAAAGGAGTGGAAACCAGGTTGTTAATAAAACTGGTAAAATATTATTCACACAATCAGGATTTAAAAGCCTCGATTCCAGGCTCTTAATAAAATTATTTAAAAAATGATTCTCAAATTAAATTAAATTAGCTGTACCAGCGTTTTCGTTTTAAATGTAGGTTTTAAACACTCATTTATGTGCTATGTTGTTTATTATTTATACCATTAGGAACAACAAGTATTTTATTAAGAGTATAGTCTTATCCGTGTATGTAGGCCAATCAGGTCAATTGTACCAAATTTAATCAAAAATTATAATAATATAATAAATGCGAAAATGCGTTTCTTTCGTTCGTTATTACGTACGGAACAGGACCACAAATGATTGATATGATAATTATTATTAGTATTAAGATATTTAAAGAGTTGGTCGTATAGGCTATTCATATCCATCTACTGATAAAAATTATCATACAGATTAAGTCACGGGCAGAACCTAAAATTGTTTCCAAACAAAAATTATAAACTCATGAAAACGCATATGTCCATAGATTTTTTGCGGTTTTTTTCTAAAGTCTAGTTATAACTATGTTATTAATAATACATTTTTCAGACATTAGCAAGGCAAATAAGTAATATAAGAAGACTTCCGCATCACCCAAATCTAATTGTGATATGTTAACGGCTGCAGTGTATAATGTTGCATAAATTCAAAGTGTTCTATACTATGAAGATAGGTTAAAGACTTAAATTTAAATAAAAAACGATGTTTAAATGGTAAAAATATTTCTATAAAAAAAAATCTAAATAAAAATATTTATTAATATTATAATGCGAAAGTTTTTAAGTCGATCTGTTACGCTGTTACAGATAATTGGCTATAATATAGATAAAATTTGGTATAATTGAAGCTTATATAGTGGAACAACGTATACGATAGGAAAATTTTCTTTCCTGCGGGAACAGGGAAAATATAGTACATAATATTTTAACTCAAAAATGGATTAGAACGAAGTTTAGGGTACCACTAGTATTAAAGAAATATATTATATCATTATATACATAATGGATGTTATATGTTAGGTATATGTAATATACGGAAGTAATATGATTTTACTGCATATTCTAATACACGCTAGTGATAAATTAGGTATCTTATAAGTTTAATCAAGTATAAAATAATTTTCGTTGAGGCCGCGTTCAATCATAGGTTCGAATTTAAGTAGGGCTCATGTGTAATAGAGTATACCGTCACAGCAGCCTTAGTTTCCGCCGAGTTTCTTGCTGGTTCTTCTCGGTAGGAGCAAACTTCCGAATCAATGGTAACTACTTCTTGTAAACATTTGACGATTCAAAAGTACTGTAAACAGTCTACTTGAATAAAGAATATTTTGAGTTTGAGTTTAGGTAAACAAAACACGTTATATTCATTCATTATATATCAACATTTCGTTGAATGGATCGCCTTGCATAGCGGCTGGTGTCACCACTGTCAAATGACATGCTTTGTCCACCGGCGGCAGCTGTATTGGAATCGCAAAACGGTCGTTTATACCTGAACAGGTAATGGCTGCAGCAACAGGTCGTATCATCTGGCGCGGGGAGCGCCGCACCGCACGAGCGGCTGACTCGATTCAAGTCTAACAAACGCGCTAGTCGTGTTCTGCCTTTCAAGGCGGCTGTGTGTTCGCGTGTTATTCTTTACTCGACTTTCACGCGAACGTTTACACTGTGGTTACGAGTTATGTGCGCGAACGCACGCTTCAATAAACCAACACTAAGTCGGACGTGACAGTGCCAATGTCTCCCAGTCTAGAAGGGATCATGTTCAACAGGAACGCGAACTTATCTGCGCGTCGGCCGTTGCTTGCAGAACCGCAGAAGCATGTCGTGGTTCCTCCGAGAGCGCCGCCCCGAGATTACGGTCCGCAGAGGCCGTCGCCCGCACCAAGAAACCTACCAGCTGATTGTCACTACGAATTCAGGCCAGAGTGCTGGAAACCATCGAACGTCGATATTGAAAAACGACTGCAGGAGACGAGAGCTCGAGAGAAGATCGGTTACTTTCAAGACAAAATAACTAATCCCGAGTTGAATTTGGACCGTAGGGAGGCCGAATTAGTGTTCAGATTCGATCCTCACGCGTCCGCTGAATATTTATCGGGTCAGTATCAAGCTCCTACAGTTCAATATGCAAAGCCCCCGACGCCGGCAAACGGGTTTGCTAACCGTCTACCGGAGAGAGACGGCCCTTTTGTGTTCGGAGTCCACAGCCCCAGCCAGTTTCCTATCCCGCGTCGGGATGACGATGACTACGATTATTCCGAAGTGGCCGAAGAAAACGGCCGTCCTGTTATACGCGACGATGAGTCTGGAGACTTAAATTGTTGTGATAAAGTGAACGAGTGGGCAGTTCGGGATAAGAAAAGCCGGAGGACATTAAATCGAATGTTTCAAATCAAAGATAGACGAAAAGTGAAAGGTGGGAAGAAGGAGAAGATTAAGTGTGTGTTAGTTGGTGACGGAGCTGTGGGGAAAAGTTCGTTAATAGCTGCCTATGCGCAGGACACATTCCGGGAAGATTATCAACCTACAGCATACGACACATTTAATGGTAAGTTTATTTTAAATAACGATCGACTTACAAATAATATTTATCTGTTATTATAAAACAAGAAATTAGTACCAACAACGACTTATCTTTGTCCCTGATTTGACAAGATAAGTATAGATTAAATACACTACTATAATTATTTTCAAATTGATAACGACCACATAGACAATGTAATGCACATAGGCGCCATATTTCGTCTAATCACGTAAAATATTTAGTGATAGGATATCCCAGGTGTATAATCTAGGTAGATCTATCTAATTAATATGACAGTCGTAAAAATAATTGTATTTACGCAATTAATAACAATAAAGAAACCAAAGTACGACGTAACATGTCCACAACTTTTTATTACTTGCCATATTACTCTTTGGGTCTTGAATAAACCACAAGAAGTAATTTTCTCCATTTGAATATTTTCGTAATTTCAAACTATTTCTTCTTTTTGTATTTCTTTCAAGAAATGATCGCTGAGATATCATTGTATGGGCGCGTCATATCGCGATAAGTTATCGAAATGTTTGCAAAATATAAATATATATTAATACATTTGTAAATACCTATTTATTTTGTAGTTTTCCACAATGATAAAAGCAACAGTTGCTCATTTTCTTTTGATATGTCCAAAAATATATACTTATCATATAACGTAATATATATAAAAAAAGGATTTTTGTCTGTACGTCCTTTATAGACAACGAATAGCTGGACCGATAATGAAATAATGAAATTGTCAGACTATCTCAAGAATTATCCAGAGGATGATCCTGAAGTTTGGAGGCGATCTAAGTATTTCTTTAAACCGTTGAGTTCTATTTCGAGGGGTATTCGAAACAAGACTGAGCCACAGCAACGTGTAGCCGGACAGCTCGTATAAAATATTAATTTAAAGATAAAACTTATTTAATGAAATTTAATTATTAATAATTAAAATCTGCAAACAAGATTAATTTTAACAATTAAGATTAATCTTTTGGACGTAAAAACACATAAATATGGGACCATCACAAACACCCAATCTAATTTAAAACTCGTTAAAAATAAAACAATAATTTCCTTACAACTTAGATTGATTCAAGTTAATGCGGTTTGTTAAACCACATTAAATCTAGGGATGGACAGAATCACCAATCGCTTAGTGATCATGATATGATTTACTCATCATATAGCATCATTTGCTATTGAATTTTACATAACTGCTATTGCTATACAAAATTATGGATATTCCATAAAAAAGTAAAATAATATTACAAAGAAATGTTATGTTATGTAAGACCAATAAATAAAGACCGTATTGAATATGATTTAAGAATTACTTTTGTTTGTAATAACAATAACTTTAATATAATAGCCGATAGCATTTTTTGCTATTCGATATTTACGCTTTTAGCGATTCAGCGATTACTGGACTAAATTATTGCTTATACAAACAAATGTAGTCCTTATATCCTATACACTGCATACGCACATAAGGTCCACATTTGTTTGTGTACACAATAGCAATCGCAATAGCAGCACGATCACCGTGGTCACTTTTGATCATATCATGGTGCGAATATGATTCTCAAATCGCAACCATATCCAAGCTTAATTAAATCAGTATACTCGTTATTGAGTAACGATGTTAATGTCAGAAACAAATGCGGGCAATGACATTAAAGTTACACTTTATTTAACTGACGAAGAAAAAGGCAGTACGAGTATTTTTTTCCGTCAGATTCCTATTTAGATCAACTGAGCGTCGGGTTAAGGTCGATCGTCATTGTTCTTTTTATACCCTACGTTAACCGTTGCATATGTAGCATACTTAATTCCTCATATCCCTTAGTAACACTATTTTTTGTAAGGAGATACTTATTACAACTAGTTATGATTTTACTAAAGTTTATTTGATGGATTTATAAATTGTTTTCAACATTCCATTTGTTTCAGTAACAGAAACGTTGCAAACTTATATAATGCAGGATATTTTGTGTAATGCTTATTTAACAACAGTAAACTTGTTTCTCGGAAAGTATTAAGAGTTATTTTTATGTTTTTTCTTAGCTTAATTTCGAGTAGTATCGTGTCCTAGTAGCAAATCCTGTGACAAAAATTTAGAGTCGTGTTAATAGAATTAAATGTTCATTGTTTTTTTATATTTTTATTCTGTTTCAGTGTTCTCATAGATAAACATTTATTTTAATTAATATATAAATAATATTGGCGCGGGTGAATTGCTTTAAGTTACGTTATTCATTGACTAACAAATTGCTTGTGCCCTTAAATTATTGATACTGGAAAGATTTATAAATCCATCGTAGACAATGTGCTTGTCAAGAATATTAATTTTAGTCTCTAGCTATAGAATAACGATTTCTTTTCCATTTCGAAACAGAATCGAAACAATTCATGGATCAGGGCAGACTTTAAAATCAATCCAGCTTATATAAATGAAATTTTTGGCTCTAGATTTTGCAGAGATAACTATCAAGATAGAGTAGAACTTTTTATAAAACATAGATATCAACCAAAATTAATTCAAAATAGTATGTCATGAGCTAACAAAAACATATATTAAAAGATTTACATTTATAATTAATTGATAAAATTTACTACTAAGTACTTAGCATTTTATCATGCTGTAAATCATACAAACTCAAACCAGTTTTAAAAATCTCTAGCAGATACATAGTGACAGCAATCACTTATTAAAAACAAATCACGTTCAACTTTCTGATCCTAAATTCAATTAATTACTGTACTGGTAGGCAAAAACTTAAAGTGTATTCTGTTCACGTATCGTCATAGACACGAGCGGAATTTTGGGTTATTTTGAAATAAAAGAATGAGAAAAAAGCATTTCTGCACGTATCAAGGGTCATAGCCCTTTTATATGGATCCTCTACAGTCCAAACCAATTAATGTAGTCTCTGATACATGAATACAAAACACTTAGGCCGGATACATGACAGGCAAATGATTGGATTGACTACTAAGTAGTGTCTATTTGCGATATTATCCGTGTTATTTTTATCAATTTACCATATCCAATATATATAATTATCATATCCGTTTATTCAGCTTTATTATTTTTGAGACTAAAAAGTTTATCCTTGTAAAAATATTTAAAGGAAATAGCGAAATTCCTGATATCCGAAAATAATCGTCGTTTTATATGCTTGTTTTGTATTTGTGTCACTTTTTCTTGACTTTTTAACGTTATATTGTATCAATTTGACAATTGTTTGTCGTTATTTATTTTTTTACGTATACAGTTTTTCCAAAAAAATTAACCGATGAAATTCCTATATTGAACATCCCTTCACGACAGTTCCGAGCTAAACCTTTTTGTGACGTTAGGATCTAATGTCCGGACCTCACTCTTAAAGCTTTTGTTATTATGGAATTCAAATATTGTTCAAATTCATTTCTTCAATGTAAACTATGAAAAATTGAATATTTACTTACTGTCAGATACCAAAAACTTAAAAATATTTTCCCGTAATATCCTTAAGTTGTATTTGTATGGTATTAAGTTATTCTTTGTTCACATTTTTAAAGAACCCCAGGTAAAGCTAACTAAGTGAAGCATGGCATTGTCAAGTGATAAGGTAGTTACGAAAAATGCTATCGTCAGGTATTTTTGGATAGAAAATATTATTTAATGTAGAGTTTTTTTATGTCAGTTTGCATTCAAATTAAGTCTTCTTATATAACGATAGATATCGGAATCGGCAAATATAATATATACTTATTAGTAAATAAAATGCAATACGTTATGGGCCAAGTGCTTGATTTTGTTCCGAACTCGTTATAATGATTCAAATAAAATAAAGGCAGATATAACTAATATAAGAACTAAGGAAGGTATTTCCATCGTCGCCAAATTAAATGTTATTCTAATTTCGATTGCGTTATTTGCGTAAGCAAACAACCAGAAGTATATATATACGTCATCAACATATGCATTACGCCTAAGACGAATATAAATATTGCTTTTGTTAACTTAGTATCTAAATAAATATGTATATATTACAAAAAATATATACTATTTTATTTTTTATAACACTATGTCCAAGACGTTTATATATGCTAGCGGATAACTACGCCACTGAGAAGCGCATCTCATTTAACGAAATAAACCACCTAAGAGGTTAAAAGGTTCTTACCAAAACAATAAAATTGATTTTTATTCATAATTATGTTATTTATTAGTATGGTTAATCGTAGCTCGTAGATTTCCTAGAAACATTGAATTCATAGTGAAGCTGATGTGAAAGTCTAGAACAATGTACTTTCCCCGCTGTATTTGCATGCAAATGATGCAGAACCTATGCTCACACGACGCAATCGGAAATTTCAACCTTTTGAATTATATTTTCAACAGTTTCTGTTGCCACGTGCACCTGGTTATGGTCTTTACCACTCATGGAGACTTCACTATATGTTATTATTACTCATAGACTATAATGACAAGCTCAAATAATCACTTCCTTTCATGATAACGTTGACGCATCTCGTGTCCACCTTTCGTGTAGTGATCGTAGAATTATTATATGGAGTACTAGCTCTGGCTGCGGCGTCGCCCGAGTCGAAATAGGTGGAACGAATTTTTTTTTCCGTGTAAATCCCGACCCCCCGGGAATGTAACCGTTAGTTAAAACCGCACAAGAAACTGTTCAGTAGATTTTGTGAAAATCGATCACATACACAGATTTTGGAGATTTTGTTTTATAATGTGTACAGATACTAAGGGTTCCAACCTAGAATATGTCGATAAAAAAAATTGAAAGCAAATGAGCCCTACATGTCTGACTCTCTTTTTGTGTGATTCTATAAACATAAGTATGGATCTTATCTTCACGTTCTTATTATTTGGATACACGCATTTGTTATAATATTAGGTCCTTACATATGAAATTGGCGTTTTCTATGGGAGGAACATAAAGTCGTTTTTTTTTAAATGAAATATATTTAATTAATCAAAGTATGTACCATTGCTATGTATGCACTTTTGCCATCTCATAGGTAGTTCATTGATCCCCTTACTAAAAAAACCATTCGGGCGGGAATCAATAAAATCTTTGAAGGCGGTTTGGACTGCCCCATCGGAGTTGAGTTTTTTTCCTTGCAAGTAGTTATCCAAATTGCGAAAAAAATGGTAATCTGTTGGAGCAAGGTCCGGAGAGTACGGTGGATGTCTAAGACATTCTAATAGAAGCTCCTCTGATTTGGTAGCCGTCTGTTGTGCAGTGTGTGGTCTAGCGTTGTCCTGAAGCAGCAGTGGCCTAGAGCGATTGACCAGCCTCGGTTGTTTAGCAGCTAGCTTTTCCATCATGGTTTACAGTTGCTGACAATAGATATCTCCCGTAATCGTCTGGCCAGATTTAAGAAAGCTGTAGTGAACGACACCGGCACTAGTCCACCAAACACTTACAAGCAACTTTTTTTTAGTCAATTTTCGCTTAGGGCAGGATTTGGCTGGTTCGCCAGGGTCCAGCCATTGCGATGAGCGCTTCCGATTATCGTAGAGGATCCACTTTTCATCACAGGTAATGATTCGATTTAAAATTCCTTCATTATTGTGCCGGTTGAGTAACGTAACGCAGCAGTCGACGCGCGTTTGTCGGTTTGCTTCACTCAATTCATGAGTTACCCACCTTTCAAGCTTTTTCACCTTCCCAATTTGCTTCAAGTGGATTAGAATAGTTTTATCACTAACACCGGAGCCTGCAGCTAACTCGGACGTGGTTTGCGATGGATCCGCTTCCACAATAGCCTTCAATTCTTCATTATCAACTTTGGTCTCCGGCCGTCCACGAGGCTCGTTCTGCAGGTCGAAATTTCCAGAACGAAAACGTTGGAACCAAAAACGCACTGTGTTTTCTTTTGCGACACCGTCACCATACACATCATTAATCCTTCGAGCCGTTTCTGCAGCACTGGTGCCACGGTGGAACTCATACTCGTAAATGACGCGATATTTCATGTTTTCCATTTTGTAAACAGAGTGACACAAAGAAAAAAACAAAAGAAGAAAAAACAAATGAATTAGGAGGTTTGAAACACAAATGCATGAGTAAATAGCTGTATGAATTTGATTTTTGGAATTCCTAACCATAAAGGTAATATTTGGGATCAAAGTGGCCAGTACGACAAAACGCCAATTTCATATGTAAGGACCTAATATAAGGAATTAATGTAAAATTATCATTCTTATATCTGACAAAAATTAACAAAGCTTGTTAATTTTTGTACATAAAAAATAACCATTGATGATAGCAGAATTACACCATCGTTTCCTTTAATCTCCCTTCTTAGTAAAGTTATATAATTAATTTGCAACAGTTTATTGATTTAATGTAGTTTTCATTCTCCTACGTTTAAAATATAATAGATGCAAGTTTAATCTTTTTACCTTATTTATAACATCATCATCCTTCTGCTCTTATCCCACTCTAATTGTGGTCGGCACAACATGTCACAAACATGTAGTCCCATAATTTAGCTACATTTTTTGTGACCGACCGCCTGCTTGATGTTAACCTACTTTAGTCGCCTTTTACGACACCTCGGTAAGAAATGAGGGTGGTCTATTCTGTTCAGTCGGATACCACATAGCATAATATAGGTTACGTAGAGTATTTATTTATTTATTTGGATCTTCAACAGCATTACACGATAAATCATCCAACATATATCCAATAATGTTTAAAATAAATACATTTGTAGTATTTATAGAAGAACACATCATTCTGACTTACAATGTTACTATTATAAACCTGAAAATAAACACTAGAGAATAATGAAAACAAAAAAGGCTCTACTATTAAAACTCTGAAATTAAAATTTTAGTATATTTTATTTTAAGCGATGAAAGCCCATTGCAGCTAATATCGACTAAAAAATAGATATCTAATAATGTAAAAAAGGTGCAAATCGATTTTATATATTAAAGAGTGTTATAGTTTTTATTAGCCAGGTGTTATTAAAAATTTATGTTTGACAATACGGTTATATGTATAGTAAAAAAGCACTGTTGTCGAAAAACAGCTGTGCCTTAGCAGCTGCTGACTCCTTCGATTGTACGAAAAAAAATCCTTATAACCATTTAGAAAAAAATCTTTAGGGATCAACTTTTTTAATATAGCAACGTCAGTGGCCTTTACGGTTGGTGCATTTGATTCGAAATTGATGTTTGGTAAAAAATTAAATGCATCTGGAACGGCATGTTTGATTAAAGTTACATGGTATACGAACATGTGCTGCGAGATATTTTTCGTAAAAAATATGTACATATATTAAAGTTACTTTATCATTGTAAGTAGTTCTATAATTAATACGAGTTGGTAGAGTTTGAAGATATTTTTCATTTAAACGTGATTTATAATTAGAGTTTTACTGTATTTTAAAATTTAAATTCATTCATTCAGTCATACTAAAAAGTACGCACAATTTATGTATTATACTTTGGATTAAAGAATACAACTAAGGAAGCTTAAGTAAAGTTTTTAATTATAGCCCATATTGGTTGTTTTTAATCAAAGGAGTAAATTTAAAAAATTATTAAAATACATAAATAATATTTTAAGCAGCTTTCTGTTACATATAATTCTTGTCACTGATTGATGATCACTGATGATTACTGCAGAAAATAAATTTAGTCATATTTATTTATTATCAGCTGGTGTTATGGTCTTCCCAAATATAATAAAGATAAAGAATAAAAAGAAATAATAGAGCAAATGGGAGTGTATCTATCTGTCTCACTTTTCTATGTATGATTAGACAATGATGAAGTAGCGAGTTTCTTCTTACCTCTTATTATTTATTGTGACACTCCCATTTGATTGAGTCCTAGATAGGCCTGTTTATGTTCCTCTACTCTTATATGTATAATAAGCAAATATAAACAAAAAATATTCTGTAAGACGCTTTTTTGTGCAAACCTAAGTTTAATTTTATTTTACTATTTGTGCCGTTTTCTTAACCAGATTAGATTACATCAATAATTAGTAATTTAGTCATTACTAACATTCTGACCTACTTCCTTAATTATGTAATTACTAGATAATGACGATAATAGTTAGAAATATTGCGAGAGTTTAATTACCAGAAAAAGAAATCGACGCGGCACCATTCCCTGTTCACTGTACTAATAAGTATCTTTAGAATTTCTGCATAATAATTAATATCGTTCCGCTATGTTAATGTATTATTGTTTATTCCATTATTTGAGTTATTTATTTATTTATATAAAGTATAATTGTTATTTATTTATTTTATATATAGTATAAATAAATAAAAGAATGAAGATAACCACACTTGAAGATAACCACAACTTGCGCTTTGGTTAGGTCTATAAGCTACACATCATCATCATCATCATCCTCCTGCCTTATCCCACTCTAATTGGGGTCGGCACATGTTACAAACGTGTTGTCAAATGATTTGGATACGTATCTCACTACCGGCCGCCTGCCTGACATCAACTTACCCTAGTCGCCTTTTACGACACGTCTATAACCTTTACATAGTGTAAAGAGTATACTGGAGTTGGGAAGCTAGCCCAAAATGTGTACAATAAAGAGAGTCCATAGCAGGTTTATTATCTGTTTTTTGCGCTTCCGTTATGAGTAAACGTCCTTTTTAAAGGAGTAATAAAAATGTACTAAGTATTTTGTAAATAAAGAACGCGCCATTGCGCATGTGTGATTAAACAAAGATAAAGTATACGAATCTAACTTTCCCTCTCATTATTTATTGAGACACTCTTATTTACAGGCTTCCCTATGACGCACCTACTCTAAGTATACTAACTCTATGAAAAATAGTCATTATATTTTGTGTCCTGTGTCGCTGCGTAAAGTTTTCTCTATCTTTTGTTTATATTCCTCTGGTTGATTTCGCAAGGTAGTTTCCAATTATTAACTGACCTTTAAGATGATAATAATGATAATTTCCTCTGAACCAAATAAATAAATGGACATCCCCCGACACTCTAGCTTAATACTGACTGAAATAATTCCATTTAACGTTTTTAACATTCAACTGTTCTTGTAGTTTTTTATTTCATCAATCTGAATATCAATCCTTAGCGCTATACTACCCGAAGGGGTTATGAGTTAAAATGGAGTAAAATATAAAATAGTTGAGGGCTTAAGATCTTTTAATAAATGGTTATTGAGTTTGTTACAGTGAACGTGTGTAGTGATTTTGTATTGTGATGGCGGTGATGGCGGTTTGTGCATATTTTTTTGGGAACTCTGCACGTATCAGTTATGATACATACTACATGAAGCTTTATATATATATTTTCTTTTTACTGTATCGCGGATTATAGCAAAATAATTTTATTATTACTTATGTATTATGGATCTTCGCAAAGTTCGTATCATCGTCTTCCTACCCGAAGTAAGGTCGGCACAACATGTTACAAATATGTCGTCACATGATTTGGCTACGTATTTCACGACCGTAGTCGTATTTTACGACCCCTCGGTAAGAAATGAGGGTCTATTCTACTCAGCCGGATACGACACGGCATTATAGCAAAATTCGTATAACATATTTTTTTGTCTGTAACACTTTAATACATTTTCGTTGATAAAGTATGATTGGGAGTTGTTTCTTAATAATTAATCTTTTTGTACAATTTGTTTACCTATTCTATAAATATATTATTATTGAGTAAGTGTAACTGAGGAAAAGTTACATGTACAAATTTCCTAGTAGGTTAATATTATAAATAGTAATAATAACTGCTATATTAAACTTCAATGCGCGGAACACTTTAATCTAATATTATATTACGTAATAAAAAAACACGCTGCCTGACCGGCTCGGTTACAGCTTCACCGTTATCTAAAAACTTTGCATACGTAATATATGTAGATGCAAAGATACCATGGATCACATTAGTCCATGGATCTTTGCTAAGAGAATACGTATTATTTACCTAAAATGAAAAGAGGAAATTTGTTTTATATGAAGAATATTTGAATTATAAAAGTAAAGTAAAGTAACGGCCCGTTACAATCCAACTGCTGGGCATAGGCATCCTCTCTCGGTTTCTGGATAGAAGGGTTGGAGCTAAGACCTATGTAATTTTTATCATACATTTTAATATTTTTGTTTTTTTTTAAGACTGTGAGAATGGTATATGTAGCACAGTTCACACAATTACAATGCCAACGCCACAAATTATAAATTTCTTATTTATTGTTTTAAATAAATTAATAAATAATCTATTACATAATTAAAGTCTTCTGTATCGAAATATCGAAAAATAAAAAATTACATCATATCAAATATTTTTTGTAGCTCGTTATTCGTGTCGTAGACCTGCCCCGCACTGAAGAGCGGACAAACCAGTCCAGCCACACGTGCGCGGCGGTCGTGACTTCCACTTTATTGCATTTGTATATGTCTAGATAGCGTCTCGTTACTATTTCACTTTACTTGCGATCTTACTCTCCGACTGAATCAAGAATTTACATAGACTAGTGGTCGCCCAATGTTCTGAATTCGATCATAATTCATAATGACTCGAATTAAGAATACTTTGAATCATATGCTTAAGTTTGTTTTTTTAATAGTTAAAAGCCTTGAATCAAGCCCTTTAAGGCCTAATTAAATTCGTTTCAGTAAAACCATAGATAAATCATATTAATCGCTTCTCAATTATAGATAAAATAAATTATAATAAAAGAGTATATATGACGTGTCACTACTATGATTGTAAGTAATATTTTTTAAATGATTCAATGTATTTATTTGCGTTATTAAAATAAACATTTACATGTCGAACTCCTTTTCTATATGAACTGTAACTGCACTAAATTTCACAAGTACAACATTTTTGGTGCCGGTATTAGTTTATAGATTGTTAGCATATCCCGCCTGTTTAGCCGGGCTCAATTTAAAGATATCAGTAATCAAAATAAACTGTCATTGGCAGTTAAAAAAAATGCTCCGATCGCCATCTAACTTCACAGGATTATCCACTAATCTCAATCTAAAGACTGTCTGAAAGTTTCATTCATATCGATCCAGCCGTTTCGGAGTCTGAGGAAAATACATAAATACTTTCTGTTTTATATATATATTGTAGATTTATATTGTAAAATGAATTACTTTGTTTTATTTATTTATTAGTTTATCGGGTAATTCTACTGCGTGACAAAGTTCTTATTCTATACATATTAAAATAACAACTTAAACTAAGGCCATATGAGGATACACAATTAGTGTTTTTATTTTTACAAATAATTGTTCGTATAGTAAACAATATTAACATAAAACAAAATATAAAGAGAATGAATGAAATGTTATTCTTAGTAAATAAGTGTCTATGTGTGTGTGTATGTGTGTGTGCTTGGTTGTGTTTTATATTAATTTTTACTAGCCTTATTGATTTCTTTCAGTGCATGTTTGAAAGACTTTCGAATTTCCAATTTCTAAGGGCTAAAATCTTATAATACAATGTGGTAAGCAAAATACTAACAAAGACACTTTCATTCGAATAGGGTCACATGTCTGCAGATTGCGCGATGGGTGTAGTGTATCGTCCGAGTTAATGGGTTAAATTGCTTAATACCGGGGTCCCGGGTTCACGTGCTATCTAATAAGTGATGCGAGCGTCCGAGTTATATCTTAATTGAGGAAAACTATGGCGAAAGTATAAATAAAATGTTAATGTACTTTTTATGGTGCGTATTTGAATGATACAAATATACTATTTTGCTATGTAACTAGTTATAAGAAATATATTTTGTAAATAGAGACCACCGAGTTACTTGCTGACTCTTCTCAGTACAAGCAATTTTCTGAACCGGCAGTAGAGTTGATGTTTCAAAAGAACTTGTTTACAAGTTTATCGGAATAAAGAATAGTTTTAATATGAAGTGGAGGTTATGACTTAATTTTCAATACTATATAAAAGTCTAAAATCATTTTAATGATTTGTGTCTGTAAGTCTAAAATCATCAGACATTCATAATCCTCTAGAGTTTAGGTTAGTCTACAGGAATACGAGCGTGCTTTAGACCTCAAGTCTCTTTGATTAGCAAAATTGTATAGTATTGCCTGTTGGTTGGGTTTAAAATCGAGCAGAACACCTCAGAATTCTATAGTAGATGGATGAATAATTTGAAATACGTGACACCTGCTATAATGATGAGATTGCTGTGAGACCAGTCCCATAATACATGAGAAGGAACGGGCTCTCAACTTAAGATTTTATGAATTAAACATCCAACTACCCAGGTGCTTCATAAAATTATGAACCCGACACATTGACTTTAAATTCGTATTAATCTGGCGAAATGATTTTGCCCCATTACTCTTTTTCCACAATAATACTAATATTTTTCTTTATTTTTCACTTTACAGTTCGATGTGTTATAAAAGCGTGTTTCTTATTTATTTATTTTCTACGTTTTTTTAAATTTAAAATTTTTGTTTTTTTTAAATTTATTCCTAGTAATTTATTTAATCTGTTGTAACCAGTAACAAACTCGTTCGTGATAAGTGTGCAAAAATTAAATCTGTCCGTACAAATTTGGACCTACATAAAAACATAAATCCATAGCTAAGATACTCTGTATAATAAACATAAAAACTCTAGAATCTATTTCAAAACAAATAAAAAAGTTACCTTAACAATTTAATATGAAAGGTTTACGTTATCTACTCTTTACATGATGTCGTCAAACAAACTGTAGCGTAATTATGTGTTGAACCTTTGGTTACGAAAGGTATTTGTATGTTATAGTGTGCGATAGAATTTCGAGAATAACGGTTAATATCAAAGCTGGCTTGACGAGTGACGGCCCGGCCATTATGTTACTGAGCCAATGCGTCGCAGCTTGTGTCTTGAATTGATGAACGGAATAAATATCATAATTTATAGAATAACGCGTTACTTTCTGGAGGTCCATAATACGAAAGTAATGATAATACATTCTGTAATTATATAAAATCTTTCCTATAAGTAGAATTTATTTACTATCTATGTAGGTAACGACCTTATGCATGCAAGTTAAGTAAACTGCATGCACTATAAACCAGCACCGCCAGCCTCCAACACTACACTACTGGCATTGCACATATTCACCACGACAATGTCAATATCACCCCGTAACCGAACCATCATCAAGAGACAGACTCCACGAAAAGAGCGTGGAAATCAGTGTATTAAATTAAAATTTTGAACATAAAAGTAGTTATTAGGAGAAAACCATAACTGATAGAGACATGCTGTCGCGGACTTTTTTATAGTATTTTGTAGATCTGCAATTCTCTTGTAAATTAAATTTGTGTATCTCTGTTTGTGAATGTGGCTCACGCGACTCAAGCTGGGAGCTTTAGTTTCTTTTTTACAACTGCGCAATACTCTTCAAAACAATAAAACATAACCTGCGGAAGAATTGCACTACGTTTTAGCAAAAACCGAAGAGAAATCCGTTCCGTAGATTTTGAGAAAATCGATTACAAACCGATAGGCAGCTTCTGGGGACTTATAATAAGTATAAAAGGTACAATGAAAACAAAAATTTTCACATACTGTGACTAGATTTTCCTTGTTAATAAATTAATTTCTGTAGCATACAGATACAGTAGAAAGTTACCGATATATTTTTTAACCGTTACAGTATGTGCATCTTTAATAATAGAGGAGCAATACAAACGTGCCGAATCAATTATTACAATACACGTACAGATTTAGCACGAATATATTTGAAATTTTGCTATACATGCAAAAAGTTGGTACATAAATGGAATCCAAATTGTTTTGTAACTTCTTATCTGCTATGTAAATGTCACGTGTCCACATTTAAACGTGAAATATTCCGAATAAGTGTGTGAAAGTTTTATGTAGAATGGAGAAATAGATTAGCTAACACGCTATAATACAATAATCCCTCATATAACGCGGTAGATTGGTTCCGTGTTATAGAAATGTTCTCGTTTACCGCTCTAATATGGCATTATTAATTATTTAACATTTCTTCTTAAAGGGGATTTAAATGGGATAAGAGAAAACAATGTTATAAATGAAATATGTGCATTTTATTAAAGTCAAACTGAGAATATTTTTTGATAAAAAACATTCATATGATAAGCATAAGTATGCAAATGAAATAAAACTGTTTATTGAATTTAATAATAAAATAAAATTTAGTATAAAATTTTGATAGATAAAAATTATTTATTGCACACATTACATCACACAAAGTACATAAAAGAAGAAATTTAACTAAGTTCAATAAAAAAAGTAATAATAAAATTATTTTGCTATAATCCGCGATACAGTAAATAGAAAATATATATAGTGTTTAATGTATAGTGGACTATCAGTATTTTCATACCCGATACGTGCAGGATTCGTAAAAACACATGCACAAACCTCCACCACTTCCACCACAATACACAAGCACTACACAGGTTCACTATCACAAACTCAACAATCGTTTCGCCCCGCAACCGAAGCATCATCAGGAGATAGACTCCACGACAAAATCGCAAAGTGAAGCGTTATCCAAGCAAGCGTTGTTAAATAGTACTTGGTTCATCCCCACCCTTTATTTACCTCGGAACACGTGCAACAAGCTTGAACTATAGACATTTATCTGCTCGTTAATGAGGGTGCCATTGTTATGCTTAATGTATTATGGATCTCCGCAAAGTAACGCCTAATTCTATAAATTATTTAAGTTCAATAATTTTGTAATAACACAATTTTATAACAACACATTACATACCCGTGTCATATAGTCGAAAATACTTGTTATACGAGGGACTGATATCGTGTAATATGAAGAGTTATAGAGGTACCGTGTTATAGGGTAACCGTGGTATAGGGGAAATTATATATTGTTATGTTGTAAGGTTGTAAGGTGTTCGCTCGACTTGTGTTGAGAATTAACTATTGTGACCCTGTTAGTATTGTTCACTTGAAAATCAAGAGATATTGTTCGCCTTGGATATCTTTGAACCGGTTGGACTAATAGAGGAATATAAAAAAAATACAGACCAAAGATAAACATAATACAGATTAGATTTGGAATAGATACATAAATGATTGACGTGTGGTAGATAGGTACAGTTAAAAGAAATTTATCGTAAATAAATTCTTAGGAAAATAAAATAGCATTAAATAATTTGGATATTGGTTTTCATATATTTACTTATATATATATTTATTCACAATATACTCTATTTTATTCTCTTTTATTTATCATATTCATCTTGATGTTACATATTACCGTTTTATGTTTAATAAAATCCGTATGCTTGGGTTTCATAGTTTGGCAGAGACATGATCTGAATGCAAGAGTCGTTGAGGTAAATAAAATTTGTTTTCTTTATTCCATCTATCTGCCTTTTTGTACGTATATACTTATTAACTATATAACTATGATGCCAAAACTATATAAATATGATGATGAATTTGGCATTTTGATGCTGCAATTAAGGAATCACGTACAATAATATTCTTGGGCTATAAATACTAGAATCTATAATATTTTGTTGTTTTGTACCTTGGGTGAAAGGTATTTACTTATTTTTTAAACATTTAAATAAACAGTCATCATTGCCTTTCATCTGCCGCACTCTAATTGGGGTCGGCACAACATGTTATATCGCACTCTAATTGGGGTCGACACAACATTTTTTGAACATGTTGACACATGATTTGGCTGTGTATTTTACGACCGGCCGCCTGCCTGACGTCAAATCACCTTAGTCGCCTTTTACGAAACCTCGGTAAGAAATGAGGCTGGTCTATTCTACTTAACCGAATACCACACGGCGGGTCGACTTACCTTAGTCGGCTTTCACGACACCTCGGTAAGAAATGAGGGTGGTCTATTCTACTCAACCGAATACCACACGGCGGGTCGACTTACCTTAGTCGCCTTTTACGACACCTCGATAAGAAATGAGGGTTGTCTATTCTACTCAGCTGGATACCACACGGCATACATATAAATAAACAATATTTGTTTTAAAACATAGATATCTGAGGAATTGCAAAACTTTTTTAATAAATTGGCCAAATTCAATCAATTACATTGATTTTTGGTTTGTACCTTGTAAAAAGTAAATTAAAGTACCAGCCTGTTACAATCCCACTGTTGGGAATAGGCCTCTTCTCTCCGTTTCTGAAGAGAAGGGTTGGAGCTAAGACCTACCACGCTGCTCCAATGCGGATTGGTAGGTTACACATATCTCCAGAATTCTCTAGAGATATGCAGGTTTCCTCACGATGTTTTCCTTCACCGAAAAGCGTGTGATAAATTGCAATTATCAATTAGACACATGAGTTTTAATAGAAAAACTCATTGGTGCCTGCCCGGGTTTGAACTCGTGTTCCCCTCGAAAGAGTCGCACGGTCTCAGCGCTGGGCTATCACAGCATGTACACAGTTTGTACCTTGAGTAAAAGTAATTAATTTTTCAAACTTTTAAATAAACGATATTTTTTTAAAACGTAGATATCTAAGTGCAATTTTTTTATATAAGATGAAAAAAATCCATCAGTAAAGTTGATTGAACTGTTCAGATAATTGCACCAAACTTCCTTTATGCTCCAATGAACGACACACTCACATTAAACTGTTCTTAAATAAATAAAGATTAAAAATACATAATTCCATCAACCAGTTACACGCTAAATGTGTTTTTCAGGCAACAAAATCGACCAACTATACTGGTGTTTATTTCGGGTGACAATCTCCTTGTTTTCTTTGGTATGACTTATTAGTCATTACCCTAAGCAACTCGTTGCCGATTTGGGCGGGAAATAAAAGCAAGAACTTATGGCGCCAACGCCAGAATATAGTTCCAACATGGGTTAATTTTGTACTAAAAATCGTAACATCGGCGACCGTTTTATTATTTGTTTAATGAGGCGTGCCACTGCGGTATCATCATTAAATTGTAAAGTATCGTTATTGCGATATAATTACTTATACTTTTAAAATATTTTATATTCTTCTAAATAAGGAGGTACAGGTAAAAAAATCCGAGATTTTATATAATATAGAGTTTTGCCGTTGTGAAACAACATTGATAGATTAAAATGAAATATAAATATTGTTTATTCTGTTAAAGTAAAGTAAAGTAACAGCCTGTTAATATCCCACTGCTGGGAATAGGCCTCCTCTCTCCGTTTCTGGAGAGAAGGGTTGGAGCTAAGACCTACCACGCTGCTCCAATGCGGATTGGTAGGTTACACATATCTCCAGAATTCTCTAGAGATATGTAGGTTTCCTCACGATGTTTTCCTTCACCGAAAAGCGTGTGATAAATTGCAATTATGAATTAGACGCATGAGTTTTAATAGAAAAACTCATTGGTGCCTGCCCGGGTTTGAACCTATGTTCGTCTCTAGAGAGTCGCACGGTCTCACCACTGGGCTATCACAGCTTTATTCTGTTAGCAGTAGTATAATTAGAGAAACCACTTTAAAGATCTGTCGAAATTTCTTAGGATTTTTTTTATTTGCCATATAACATTAAAAACACTGAATTTGTTTTTAAATAGTTTGAATTAATTTAACATACTTTAATTTTTGTGTCTCCACAATGGTTCACAACGGTTCAAAGTTCAGAACACGATTTTACTTTCTCACAGTCTAAACAAAACATAATATACAAATACCCTTTTACGATATGCTCCGTTAGTAAGTTTATTTTTATAAAAAAACACGCTACTGAGAATTAATTAAAACATATATGAGCGGTGAATCATTGTTCTGTAATGACTGTAATAACGGTAATTCACAAAAAAACAAATCAAAAATGCAGCGTCCAAATATAGCCAACATACAGTATGTAGACAGACGATTTAATTTTTTTTTAAAGAAGCCATTGGTTTGAGTCAGTATAAGAAAATATAGCGTAAAAAATCTATTAAAAAGATGGCTGTCCATCAGTGGACGTCTTATGGATTAAGCTGTGATAGCCTAGCGGTGAGACCGTGCGACTCTTTAGAGACGACATAGGTTCAAACCCCGGGCAGGCACCAATGAGTTTTTCTATTAAAACTTATGTGTCTAATTGATAATTGCAATTTATCACACGCTTTTCGGTGAAGGAAAACATCGTGAGGAAACCTGCATATCTCTAGAGAATTCTAGGGATATGTGTAACCTGCCAATCCGCATTGGAGCAGCGTGGTAGGTCTTAGCTCCAATCCTTCTCTCCAAAAACGGAGAGAAGAGGCCTTAGTCCAGCAGTGGGCATAGTAACAGGCTGTTACTTTATGATCCGCGATAAAATTTTATCGCGTTATTATAGCTAAATAAAAATATGATTTAATTTTTAATATGGATCTGCGCAAAGTAACGCACAGTTCTATAAATTATAGAAAAACATCATTTGGTTTTACCGAGTTAAACTTTTTTTTATTGAATTGTTCACATATACCCTACTGATTAAGTTGTACTTTACTATAGAATAATAATAAAAAAAACATTAGCCATTTAGGCGACTTTAATGCTGAAGTTAGAAATAATTTAGAGATCTGTCGAAACAAGTTAATCTCTTCTCAGGATTTTTCTCTATTTGAAATATATCGCGGCTGCCGTCTCTTTAATCCGTTAAGATATTATTTCTTGAAAAGGGATGGAATAATCTACTTCGGATTAACAATGATTAATATTATACTGAGATCGAAGTTGCAACTGTTTTTTTAGGTATGCACAGTAGTAAAAAGTCTTATGTATGTATTAGCTGATTTATATGCAAAGCTGTGATAGCCTAGCGGTGAGACCGTGCGACTCTCTCTCGGGAGAGTCATCATTTCAAACTCCAATGAGTTTTTCTGTTAAACCTGTTTTTCTAATTGGTAATTGCAATTTAACACAGGCTTTTCGGTCAATGATAAACATCGTGAGGAAACCTGCATGTCTATAGAGAATTTTCGTAATATGTGTAACCTACCACATTAGCGCAGCGTGGTGGGTCTTAGCGCCAACCTTTCTCTCCAAAACGGAGAGAGGCGGCACATGCCCAGCAGTGGGGTAGTAAATAGGCCGCTACTTTTATGTATGTGCTTGTGCTTTTATGTATGTGTATTCATTTATATCTCTCAAATTTATTTAAAAATCGTATATAATTACTCGTTATTTGCTTTAACCAAATTATCATCTTATTTTAATTTATCATATACGTAAAAAAAACAGTACAACGAGCAAAGATTTAATTACCGTAAATAAGAACCACTGTTATGGCGAAAATAGAAGTCAACATGATCCAACATGCTCATATGACAAAGTTGAATGAGTAATAAATACTTTAAATTTGAGTTAAACCAAAACAAAATCACGAAATGTCCTTAAAGAAGGTATGTATAGTACCCGGCGTTTAATAATGCACATCGATGTATAGAACGAAACAGCCGGCCGATTTTCTCTCTTTAAGCCTCGATGTGCATTATTTATCGCCTGGTACTATATTAGCATTGAATGAAAAGATGCTCCTATCGATAAGAATTAGAAGAAAACTGCGCGAATAATCTTTTGAAAAAATGTAAAAAATTGCCTAAATATATTTGAATATTTCTACACTCCATAAGTTTAGGTACTTAACTAGACGTAAACAAACAAAACCATATGACGCAGGAGTGGCAAAGATTTTATTTCAATGATAATATTACACAAAGATATTCAAATAAAACTGCATTTGTCATAATGATTTCATTTAAATATTTATTTCAGAAAATTAAATATTTTTCCTTCAGTAGGTACATGTATCAAAGGTATAAAATAGAGACATCAGATACAGATTAGAGCCAATAAAGCCAACATTCAATTCTGACAATAATAGGAATAATATTTAATGGTAATGTAATATGTTGTAATCTACCTACTGAAAGAACCTTTTTTTTACATGTTTACATAGTAAACATGTAAAAAGAAAAAACATTTAAAAAAAAGTACCTAAACCAAGTATAGAGATTAAAATCTAGTTTTAGTCAGAAATTTTCAATGTTATGCAATTTTAGGCCAACTAATATATCCAAATATGTTTATGCATTTATTATGTACTATTTTTTTTCTAGAAACATCGTCAACACTGACTTTATCACTTATCAATACGGCGCCATTGTCCCGATATGTGCATGTAAACTGATAATCGCACGATGATAGCAAAATTGAATAAAATGACACTTCAATGACGTTGGTATAAAATAAAGCAAGTTTTATTATTTAAAATTTAAAATGAAACTACCTAGGAACACTTATCTAGGTCACAGAGATGTTTTAAATGATTTGAACGGTTGAATAATAAAGTGATGAGTAATCTATACTTATTATAAAACAAAATCCCAAAAAGCTGTCTGTCTGTATGTAAACGATTTTCTCAAAATCTACGGAACGGATTTTCGTACGGTTTTCACACAAAAGATAGTGCAATACTGCCAGATGGTCCAGGTAAATAGTACATATCAGTATTATGTAAGTTGTGTCAAAGGGATCACGTAGTTTTTAATAAACTCGCTTCCTGGGAGCTTTAGTCGCGTGCGCTGCGTAAATCAACAGAGATACGCTAAAGTCATGTCGTAGAGAATTGTAGATCTATAAAAATACTACAAAAAAGTCCACGATAGAATGTCTCTATCTCTTACGGTTGACTCACAATAACTACTTTAATATTCAAAATATCTTTTATATCGAAAATTCGGGAAAAATTTCGTAAATCACTGAATTCCACGCGGGCTAACTCGTTGTTGGCACAGCTAGTAGAAGATAAGAATAATGTTGTTGCCAGTGCTGAAGTACGGATCCGAAACGTGATCGCTGAGTGGTCGTGATCGTATGGGCCTCATAAGAAAGCTCTGAGTCACTTAGCGGGCGATGGAGCGAGCTTGGCTCGGAGTATCTCTATGTAATCAAATTAGGGTTGAGGAGAACCGTAGAAGAACCAGAGTAACCCACATACCTCATCGTGTCATCAAGCTCAAGTGACAATGAAAAGGGCACGTAGTACGTAAAACTGATGGGCGTTTGGGTTCTGAGGTGCAGGAATGGCAACCTCGAACCGGAAAATGCGATGTCGGTAGAACCCCTACGAGGTGGACTGATAACCTCAAAAAGGTCGCGTGGTCGTCCATTGGCTGACGAAGAGAAGAAACGTTAGTAAATTTTTTAAACATCTATCAATTATAAAACAGGTTTAACGCGTGAGATTACTGTTGCTTAATATTTCAAGAAAGACATACTTGTTCGTTCGGACATCATGATTGATCGTATCCTCCGGGAAGCCGATTATATTCCGGGATCGAGTACGTGTTTGTCCGGGTTATGATTCACCGCGGCGACACGTTTATTGCAGTTTCTGATATCAATAGCGTTGCGACGGTTTTTAAACGAAATTTATAGTTTATATTTCCGTTAAATTTTTTATACATATGTTACATAACATATGTGGAAAACTTTAGCATTCGAACCAAATAAGAAAATAAAACTGATTTTAAATTGTTGTATGTATTTAATTTCAATATTCTCCTTACATCTCCTTATTTACAAAATTTGTTTTATTTGTTATTATGTGTTTACCATAAGAGATAAAGACATGTTGTCGCAAACTTTTTTGCAGTATTTTAGTAGATCTACAATTCTCTAGTACATTCCTTTAGCGTATCTCCGATGGCTTACGCGGTGCACGCGACTAAAGCTCCCAGCTGACGAGTTGTTTTACAACTGCGCGTCATAAAACCTAAATGCACTATTAATCTAAACCTTCCGGATGAATTGCACTACCTTTTAGTAAAAAAACCTAAAAAAATACTAAAATCGGTCCAGTAGATTTTGAGAATACGTACAGGCAGACAGCTTTTGGGGACTTTGTTTTTGTTTTTGTTAATGAGTATATGTAGATAAAGACGGAAGTTAATCCGTCCGGTCTCGATACTGTTCCTAATTTGTCCGACCACCTAAACCAAATCTCGTTTCCTACTCGTCCCTAAATTCCATTTATCACTCTTTTTGGCGATGTTGTTGCTTATCTTTTTACATTTTTCTCCTTTTTCTCAAAAGCTCATATCAACGCATGGTATATTATTTCCTCTATAAAAATCTATCTATAAAATACTACAAAAAAGTCCGCGATATCATGTGTCTATCTCTTATGGTTAACTCACAATAACTACTTTTGTTTAAAATTTGAATTCTAGAAAACAATTGTGACACGCTGATTTCCACGCGGGCGAAGCCGCTGGCACAGCTAGTAACTTTATAATAATATAAACATACATTTCTAATTTCTGTAGAAATGACATGGATTAACGTCTGTTGTCTCAATATTCTAAAATTTGAAAATGCAGAACGTCAGTAATACCAACCTGAATTAGTCAATTGTATATAGCACTCAAATGCGATATAAAAAAAAACTAAATTGAATTTATTATTATCTCTTAAGTGAGAATGTATGTCGAACTATTGCTTAATAATACTTACACTGTATTACGTACTATCCTGTATTATATATTATAAAAATGTATCGAAATAACATTTGATTACATTCGTTGCAAAACTATAAACTGCACTTTAAACATTAAGATTTGTTACATATTATGAAACTTAATATAAATTTTCTCACAGTTTTGTTCGTATAATTGAATTTCAAGGTTAGAAGAAGCGAAAGTACTAGAACTTGGGCACATTGCAGTAACTACTTGACACACAAAACACATTACCATTGTTCTAATTGCTTTATAATGATGAGTTCCCGTGGTAAACGGTGGTTTGTGTGACCGCAAGTCCAATGGTCATTTCGGATTGTGTAATTATCTGACTAATATGGTTATATTTAAAATACTTAAAAGTAAGGAATAAATAAACTATTCATAATAATAACAAGTAATTTAGTGACTAATAAGACCGCAACTACTATTTTCTAAGAAATGAGGCGCGGATATCTATTTGTCTTTGGCAAATGGGCATGACCGTGCAAAAAATATTTAAATTAATCTATAGCAGACTTGACGTATAGTATATCTACAAGTGTACTCGTGACTTGTGGTTCGCATAAACAACAATTATATAAGTAGCCGTTTTTTTTTATTCTATACGTTAACCCAGTTTATTAGCTTCAATTGAACCAAATATTCGATTTTGATCCAGCGAATTAACAGAGAAAGCATAACAGACTTTCGCTTTACTAATATTTGCATAATATTAGTAGAAATATAAGCATATTATTAAAAATAATAATTATAATATTTTATATTTTTAATGATATGCTTATACGTAAAGCATATTACAAAATTGAAGATTACTTGGATGACAAAATGCCTGGATTTGAAAATCCTTTCAGCTTCATGCAAGAGTGCGGTTTAATAATGTAAAATTGAAAATCTTTAAAAGATTGACCACCGAGTTTCTTGCTGGTTCTTCTCGGTAAGAGCAACATTCCGAACCAGTTGTAGCTACATTAATCGTATTGATCCTTGACGATTCAAAAGTGCTCGAAACAGCTTACTTGAATGATGATTATTTTGATTCGATTTGCTTTGTTTTGTGATAGAAAATGTGGTACTTAAATTAGGGGAGTTTCATTTAAATATAGGCTTCAATGATAGGAAAATTCTACGGACAGAAGACTCTACAATAGCAAACCTAAAGAAAAAATTTAAAAATCCAGTCAACCAACATATATGCGAACCATAAGTCGTTAATAGCTTCGCTTGATTACAATTCTTAATAAGATCAATCGTTTAAGGTTCAAAGTAAGTCTGCCAAACGTCCGGTTACTGTGACTTCCTCTGAATCATGCTAAATCATTAAGGTCACGGTGGCAATCTTGGTACGAGAAAACTGTTTACCCTTTACCACGCTTTATATCGATAATAAAATATTTAAGTCTGAATTTGATGATACACACAGTTATTCAAATAATCTTCTGATGCCATATAAGGAGAGTTTGCGATATTGTTCGGGTCGCGAGGGGAATTGACAATAAACTGATCCTGACTGATGATTAAACGCGTTTTGAATCACTGATTAATAAAGGGATTACTTTAGGAACGTGGTCTCTTTGAAGTACGCAGTTTCACTTTAAAACCTTTGAATAAACTAATACAACCTGTAATAAGCTGTAGTGCTTGCAGATTTATATATTTTTTTTGGTATAAACATAAGTAGCATTATCGATAAAAACTTTAGGTACTTAATTGATATTCGCAATTTGGCATGCGCTTTTCGGAAAGATTGTGGGGAAATTTAATAATCTCTAGAGAATTCCCGGGATATTTATAAGATGCGTATTAATTGAAAGTTATATCTATGCTGAATTACTTACACGTCAGTACTAAATACATCATGCTCACGTGGAATAGTCCCAAGAATGCTGGCAGCGTTTCTGCGCTGAGTCGCTAAACTAATTCGTTATGCGTAAAAGGTACTAGCCTCCTATCACTTGTCAATTAACATTAGGATAACAATTAGTATCCAATACTAATAATAGCTACTACGAACTTAAAGTGCTTAACCAACGATGGACAGAACTTAAATCGCCTAATGATTATTAGATAGGCTATGTCGATTTTTGAAATCGTTGCACCAACGTCTCATATATTTGCTATCTATGCTACTACCCTAATTGATCGAACATCTCTTTTCAATATAAATCAATATATATGACTTATAAAGCAGGCGTTTGCGGAATTCCATATTACAGAACTAATTTGCTATAATGCAAATTAGTTCTATAGTTTAATAATTCTAATAGTTTCTGTGTGTGTTAAGCGATCCCACGTATTCCAAGACGCCTCCACCAGCAACAATGCACACAAGCAATACACACAACCACTACCAAAATTTTTACGTTTGTTTGGCCCCGAAACCGAAAATCTTCAGGAGGATAGGCTCCACGACAAAATCGTAATGCGCCGCTCCGCCCATGCAAGCAGTCTTAAATAGTTCAATACACTTAGCATTACATACATTCGCTTAACACACGCAGATTATAATAAAGTAGTTCTTTTACAGTTTCTAAAAATATATATATATATTTTTATTATTCTGTAAAATATCATTAGCTGTTTAAGTTTTCTTTGTTAATCAAATAACTTCTTTAATCAGTTAGTTAACCTCCGTTGAGTTCGATATTTAACAAAGTACGATATGTGTGAGTCATTGCAGTGTTGACCGCTATATTTAGTGGTATGCATTTTTAAGGATAAAGTTAAAACCAGTTGTGCCCACGTAATGCAGTTCAGTTTTGGAACTTGAAAATTTGAATCAAATATTTAGTCGAGTAATTTGATATAATTAAATCAATACACACATAATATACAGAAATTAACCCCATTAAAATTGTTTGCCATTTCATAAAAGTTTATAGTTTTTATACCTACAAAATAATGTGTATTTTGAACAATATTGCAGTGACTGAAACTGATGTTTTGGATTATAATTTTATATATTTATAATTATCAAAGTTATTGTTATTATGATTTAATTAGCTACATTTATAAAGTTCGAAGCTGTGATGGTCCAGCATTGAGACCATTTCAAAAGGGTCACGACCCCGATCAAACCCCGGGAAGGCAGAAATAAGTTTTTCTATTTAAACTCATGTGTCTAATTGATAATTGCAATTAATCACACGCTTTTCGGTGAAGGAAAACATCGTGAGGAAACCTGCATATCTCTAGAGAAATCTGGGGATATGTGTAACCTACCAATCCGGAAGTAGGTTATTTTTCTGGAGTTTTTTTTTCTATTCATTAATATATCTGTTGTTCCTTTAGACAATATATTGAACTTCGATTTATTTATTTCATAATAATGCAATTTACTTATATTATAAATAATTGCATTTTTTCATTACTTCGACTACGCAATGGAAGTTTAGGCAGTGAGCAGTGAATAATATATACGTTTTCATTGCTATATCGACCGACATAAATTCTTTGGTGATGTGTCTTTTTAGATATTTATAAGAACCTAGATTATTGATACCTATTTCATGCTGGAATGACTAACGGGAAAATGATAGGGTATCTTATCATGAAACGCAAGGTTATTGATATAAGCGCATTCAGTAACTATAATGTAAAAACTCTAGAAAATATTTCTTATGACCGTTTTCTTTAAGTTTAAATTGGAATTTCAGACTTATAATCGCGTATTGTTATGACTTTATTATTTATTGAAATACGAACATTATCAAGGGTTTTTTAGTTGTCGCCCGCGTGGAAATCAATGTGTCACAAAAGTAGTTATCGTGAGTTAACCATAAGAAATAGAGACATGCTGTCGCCGACTTTTTTGTGGGTCTACAATTCTCTAGTACATTACTTCAGTATATCTCTGCTCGTTTACGCGGCGCACTGGACTTAATCTCGCAATAGGTGAGTTTTTTTACAACCACTCGTTCTTCACAACCCAATTTACGCGAAACCGTAACTATTAACCTAAACCTTCCGGAAGAATTGTACTATCTTTCAGTAAAAACCGTACAAAAACCCCTTCTGTAGATTTTGAGAAAATCGATTACATACAGACAGCTTTTTGGAACTTTGTTTTATAATAAGAATAGATATTTTATATAAAATGTTTGAATCTTTGCTGGTCAAAGTATATGAAGAATATCGATAAGGAAAACATAAGCGCACGATGATTTACAAACAATGATGTTTGAATATATTGTTGTTAAAAATATTATTGTATTTCCGTGTCATAGTTAAATTATACAAGTGTGGGCATACTAATATATTTGCATCTTGTACAGAGGTTGCAAATGAAAATCCTATTAATGCGAAGTGTTTCCCGATTAAATCATTTTTGGTCTTTTGATAACGTTAGTGGCAGAATAAGTATTTTTGAAAGAATTGTTTCGTTACGCCAGAAGATTAAAATTCTTATACAAGTGTTTTATTTTTCTCGGAGCGTTTGTTGCCCTGTAATTTTCCACAGATATATAGATCTAAAACAGCATGATGAATTGACACATATTATTAAAATTATACTACTTAATTGAAACTTTACCATAGGGTACACTCGGTTTCAACATTTTAACATCGCAGTTGAATATATCAGTATGTCTCGCTTGAATCCTTTTTCGGAAAGTGATGAAGCAATATATTATATAATAAAGATAAATTACAAAATTATATTTTAATCATGGCAATACGTAAAGTCAACGATACAAATCCGAGTCTGTAAAAAGCGGATTCGTCATTAACTCATTTTTACGCCTCCATTAAAATGGTTAACTACTTGTCGGAATCATTTAATTTCTTAGTATTTTCTGTTTTCCGACATATGTAAAGAATCTGTTTGCAGTCACAAAAATCAGTGTCTGTGTATACATTTCATTATTTAACAGGGAAAAAGAAGTCACTTTTAACACATAAAAACAAACTGTTTAAAATATCGTTGTATATCGTAAGACGAGTTCTTTAAAACGTCCATCACAATATTCTTATTTTCAGTTATGCTATTACGGAATATTGTAATCATTTTTGTTTGATTGTAAGTGTATGAAGTTCTTAATTTATTTACTTATATTAGGTATGTGAATGTGATAGTCGCCTAGAGTTATTATATCATAGAAAACAGAAGCCCTAGGCAGGCCTGTGAGTGCGAGTGTCTATCAAATAACAAGAGATGATAGATACATACTTATTTTTGTCAAATCATACATAAAAATAGACAGAAAGGTAGCTTATTTGCTGTCTTTTATTTTCAATGGACACATTTTAGGCACCCTACTCTACTCTATTAGAATAACTCTACGGATACTCGTCCTTGGCTATGGCCACGGCATTTCAATCCGTGCTTTTCATCTCAGTCGAAATAGTTTTAAAAAAGCCAAGATCCGCGCTTATTAAATTTGAAAATAAACAAGAGCTTTTGAATCAACTCTACTGCTGGTTCTGAAAGCTGTTCCTACCGCGAAAAGGCAGCAAGAAACTCTGCGAATGCTCCTTTCTAAATATAATTCTTATAAATACTACAAAGTTACATTGAGTCATTACATTATTATTTATATAATCAATCTCAAAAACAACAACAAGACTTCCTTTAGTAGCTTCCTTTTAAAAGTTTCTTTAACTACTGTTTTAGGAAAGCTTATTTAAAAATTATAATGCCCAATTTAAACCACATACCAGTCTTAAAGATAAACAACATCGATAGCTCAATAGATTGTAAGTAAATACGTAATCTTTCGTATTGTACAGCACGTAATAAGGTATAATAAATTAATTACGGTTAGGTAATTTATATAGAATTAGGCGTTACTTTGCGGAGATCCATAATATAAAAGTAATAGTAAAATTATTTTGCTGTCATCAATAATATAAAAAATATATGGTACATTATAAACTTTCGCGATTCATACTTATTATTATATAAATAAACGGGTCACTCGCGGCAAAATCGAGTTACCTTTTTACAAGGTTCTACTTTTCGGCAGAGTTGCATCCGCCATGGTTACGAACTGACTGGAGCGCTGCGGCGTCTTCGTTCCCGAGTAATACAGTCATTATTTTGTTCATCTACCCTCACTTGAACCGCACAATCCACGTAATGTCTCTTGCACACCACACTGTGACCCGTTCATTTATATAATAAAAAATATATAATCAACAAAGTCGCAATTGCTGTTTTTTCGTGGAATCTACCAGAAGATATTCTGATGATGCTTCGGTTGCGGGGTGAAACCATTGTTGAGTTTGAGATCGTGAACGTGTGTAATGCTTGTGTATTGTGATGGCGGTGGTGGAGGTTTGTGCATGTGTTCTAATGAATGCTGCATTTTTCAGGTATGAAAACGAATAGTCCACTCTACATTTAGCATTATATATATTTCCTATTAAACGCCGTGTGGTATCAGGCAGAATAGAATAGACCACCCTCCGTTCTTACCGAGGTGTCGTAAAAGGCGACTAAGGTATGTGCCGTGTGGTATCCGGCTGCATAGAATAGACCATCCTCATTTCTTACCGAGGTGTTGTAAAAGGCGACTAAGGTAAGTTGACGTCAAGCAGGCGGTCGATCGTAAAATACGTAGCCAAATCATTTGACAACATGTCGTAACATGTTGTGCCGACCCCACTCAGACCTCAGACCCCACTCACTTATCAGGAATAAGGGCAGGAGGAAAATATATTTCCTATTAACTTTATCGCGGATTATAGCAAAATAATTTGACTATTACTGTTGTATGTTTAGGTAGTAAAGCGATCCAAGTCTTCAGTCTAACTTTTAACTCATAAACAATGACGGATGACTAATGTAACGATTTGTTTTAATATTTATTATTCACTAATAGCATTCGTGCTTAATTGTTCTGTCTGTCAACTGCAAGTCACAATCTAATGATTTTGCTATAAGTATCTCATATATCTAATGATATCTCTATGTAATTATTTATTTTTTGTTTGCGATACAAGCTGGCAAGTATCAATCAACTTTTTCTGTGACTCCGAAGTTGAACTTGGAAAGGTTGGCACTCGAGGTTGCATATTTTTCTTTATAGTGTAAAATATGTCATGTATTCAACATATTTAGTACAAGAACGACATGTTTTCTTAAAAAAGTCACAATTTTAAATTATTTATTTGCGTAGCACGTTAATTAAAATCATATACTTGTATTTCTATATTGCAATTCCATATATTTTGGTTTTATTTGTTCCATGGTTACGTTTCGTTAGAACAAAAAAAACGGGTTGCACTTCGGGAGTGGCAGCAATGAAAACATGAATTTTAACGTTGTGCATTTTTGATGCTTTGGAATGGTTAGCGAATAATTATGCACGAATTGCTTTAGTTATCAGTATAAAAGTACTATCATCTGTGGTAAAATACAAAATTCATTTATAGAGGTACCAAACACAATTATAACAATTTATATTAAATTAAAAATTTAACGCTTCACAACTATTACAATTAATCATCCGCCTGCCCTTATCCCACTCTAAGTGGGATCGGCACAACATGTTAAAAACATGTTGTCTCATGATTTGGCTACGTATTTTACGACCGGCCGCCTGCCTGACGTCAACTTACCTTAGTCTTATTTTACGACCCCTCGGTAAGAAAGAGGGTGGTCTATTCTACTCAGCTGGATACCACACGGCGGGTCGACTTACCTTAGTTGCCTTTTACGACACCTCGGAAAGAAAATGAGGGTGGTCTATTCTACTCAGCCGGATACCACACGGCGATTCAGAACTATTACAATTATTTTACATTAAATTAAGTTTATATTCCAGAAAATGCCTGCATATTTTTTGAAAGGCATATGTTTTCGTCCTTGCGGTAGATAGAGAGAGTGATAATTCCTTTCCTACGCCGTGCCGGCGGTCTACTCTGTCTTCGTCCTACGAATTTTGGATTAGGTCACGAGTTTGAAATTTTTGACTTATCACAAAAGTACAAAACGCCGCTAATAAAATTTGTTTATCGGTATCAATTGAATAACAAAAACGTAACCCACACTAAAATAGTCAGCTCGTGAGGATATATCTTTTAAAGGTGTTAATCTTTTTTGGTATATGCAATGTAGTGTGTAAGAGAGAGTGTCCCCACGTGTGCTTTCGTGTGTGTCTGCGTGTGTGTATTGTGTTTTATGTGCCTTTATTTATGGATTTTATTTTCATCCACAGTAGTCATTAACGTAACTACTGAGTCAAAAGTCACTGTTTACGACTTTAATGCATTTTAATATTTTAAATGAGTTTGTGTGTTTTTTTTTTTATTTCTTTTATATGTTTTTGTTTGTTTGGGTGTTTGCTTACCAGCAGAAGTGAGATAGGTCTGTTTTCTCTAGACACTGAATTCGTAGCGTAAGAAATGTGCACAGAATTTAAAATTCTTGCAGTTTAAATTGACTTATTGCCATTGGGTATTGATTGTTTTTATTTTCTTCTATATTATTGTGCAGTATAAATAAACTTATTGTCTATCTGTTTAAATAAAACACACAGAAGAAAGTGGTATATCAATTCCTCACAAACTAGGATGAAAAACGAGAAAATTATTGTTATTGTTTGAATTATTCAGACGTACAACACATATTATGGACTCATGCCCGCCTGACCATGTTTGGTGGACCGGCTCCGTTTATCCAACGATATAATTATGTAGGCTGTAGCAGATATGGATTAGCACAAATGACTGTGTCCGGATGTTGGCTGTGGTACAAGTAATATTGCTATTATTAGATATTATATTCCTGCATGATCGAAGATATACTTAGATACTAAAGTATCACTCGCAATAGTTGGAGCTTAATTTAAATTAACATAGCATTTTATTATGCATATTCTTTAGCAATGAAAACTTTAAACCCATTTATCTGAGAACATCATCCTTAAGTTGTGCCACTAGCTCATGAGCGAATATCAACCTATTACAAAACTTTTCTTCAAAATAAACCAACTGAACCTATGAACAGACAGACGAACAGAATGAGAATGAGTCAAAGAATTAGATATCTGAAAGCACATCAAATTCAAAACCTTCTTTATTCAAGTAAACTTGTAAACAAGTGGTTTTGAATCGTCATCTCTACTGCTGGTTGGGAAAGCTGTTCTGCCGAGAACAGCCATCAAGAAACTCGGCGGTTGTTCTTATTACTAGTTACATTTAGTCATTGCTAGCTGTGATAGCCCAGCGGCGAGATCGTGCGACTCTTTTGAGGGGAACACGAGTTCAAACCCGGGCAGGCACCAATGAGTAGTTTTTCTATTAAAACTCATGTGTCTAATTGATAATTGCAATTTATTACACGCTTTTCGGTGAAGGAAAACATCGTGAGGAAACCTGCATATCTCTAGAGAATTCTGGAGATATGTGTAACTACCAATCCGCATTGGAGCAGCGTGGTAGGCCTTAGCTCCAACCCTTTTCTCCAGAAACGGAGAGAGGAAGCCTATTCTCAGCTGTGGGATTGTAACAGGCCGCTACTTTACTTTTTTTTTAGTCATTGCTGTCTTGTACAAGGTCGAAGGGTCAGTTAGTAATCCTTTCAGGCATTTTAATAATAAGAACTCGTAGACCAACTATTAACAGCTGCCACGCCTTAAACATAATTGATTAAAAAACCACTCAGGTGATTAGGCTTAATGAAAAAAATACAATACTACCGCTTAACAATCTGCCAGGTGTCACTGAAAATATGCACCAGGTGTGGTAAACTAGTTGCAATTACATTACTTCAATAAAATGTTCACATTGAACTTAAAATATTACCAATTGGTCTAAGACACCTGCGCTCGAATTGCCGTTTGGGATTTTAATTATTGTCAGCTGCCGTGGATGCTATTTGTTTATTATATTGATTAAAAATGCTCGGTATTTTTAAATTTTATTAACATTTAAAGCCAGTTCTAAATGGTTCTTCGGGTGTGTTTTTGTTTATTAGTCACAAATAATAGTGACAACGTAATCAACCTTCTACTTTCAGAAAAAATTATTTACTTACTATTAACTTTGTAAAAAATTCCAGCTCAACTGAGCCGGAATTTTTAACAAAGTTAATAGTAAGTAAGTTCTAAAAATGCTACATTCGATTCTGCAGCAAGCTTCCATTTTCCCTTTTTTGGATCTGAGCTTCTATTAAAATTTTTGGTAGAAACTGCGTCTTAACATGAGAGAAATTTGGCTAGTTAGTTTATTGTTCTTATTCATATAAGAATAAATAAGATTTAGTTATCCAAAATGTTGTTGTGGTGTTAACTTTAATAGAAACTGGGTTCTAAAAACGTTGATCCAGTGATTTTACGATTCCTTTACGATGCGTACAAAACTGTATGGTTAGATATTTCGAAAATATATTTTTAGCTTCTCTTGTGTTGTGTAATGTTCTAAAAACATTTTTTATATATTAAAAAAAAAACAAGAAAAAATGTCTTAGATAAGTCACTGGACCTGTTCTTTGATACAAGTTATTAATTAAGTTTAGGTTAAAATTAAGTTGCTTATTAGCCTTATGGCTAGATTGTAGCTTCCATAAAGTACGTCTTGAAATTACAATTTACCCAAAACCCCTTTAGTGCTTATTGTAATTATATAAAGTACTTCAATTGTGAATTTACTTTATAATATTTAAAAAAATCATTAACTCAGAGAATCAAACATGTTAGACGCATGAACAACGCCGCAAAGAGCTTGTGAATAAGGACCCGTATATATTCGCCGGGCTATTAGTCGGGCTAACCCGACAGAATAAGGCGTGAGTATTGCCGGTATCTATATATAAATTATGAATACTACTCACGATAGTTTAAATACAAAAAAATATCCATGACCAATACTGTATGAATAGTTAATATTAAATGTCGCCAAATATCTGTTCACAAGTAGAAATACGATACTTGTTATCGGAATTTGCAATAACTTGTACCAATCCGTTTCCACGTCTAGAGTTTTTCTTTACGAATCCATATAAGAAAGGCGCTACGTAGGTGGCACTATTATGAATTATTACTCAGCTATGAAGAATTCTATTCTTGGTCATGAAAAATCATTGCAAATCTTTGTAGCTACAATACCGGTTATGGAAAACTTTTCGAATACTCAGTAGCAGAGAAAAGCTTGCATAATATCAACAAATTGATCGAAATTCCCCCTTCAGAGTCTGTTGTTTATTTGAAGATAAGAATATAACTGACTGTAGATGTACCGATAAATTTATACAATAGTCTTATGACCCAGTACTCCGAATTAGCTGAAAAAACAATTACTGTTTTCTTTTTCTTTTTTTTCAACTTTAGGATGTCTTTGTTAGTTTCCAAAAAGGATTTCCGTATCATACTCGGTGTAGTTTAAATTCAGCAAATTTCGAGAGGTTCTTTACACATTGACTCATTTTTTTGGCTTGTCATCACAATATCTAAGGACCCAATTGTGATTCTACGATCTATTATAAAATGAGTTGTCATTTTAGTTTTACAACTTTAAAAATATCGAATTTTCTGTTGCTACAGATCGCCTCGTCTCTGATTAGATCACGCTGAGACTTTTCAGTTGTTTCTTAAGGGCTTTCGCTAAATTCACTTTATTAAGAGGTATTAGAGGTGGTCAACGATCTAAATAAGACAATTATAAAAAGGAAGGGAAGACGGTAAGAAATCATCTTGCTTTAAAAAAATATCATGAATTGATAGAAGGTTCTAGAGGAAAACTTGGAATCCATTTTATGTGTGAGATGGAGAAACTGGCTCTCATGTATATAATAAAGAGTGACTATTTTGTTATATGATACCAGTGTTAATATCCTATTATTAGACAAAGACCTCCTATCCCCTTTTTATATTGTACGTGAGAGTAAATGTCTAATTTTTCATTGACATACACGAAGCGAAGTAAATAGAAATTATAGTCTTACCACCAGTCAATTAATTTACTTGTTTATGGTCACTTACAAAAACTATAACGATGATTTACTACAAGATAATAACATGATATCATAGAAAATATCGCAACGATAATTGTACAACAATTTCCTGAGTACCAAGTTAGGTGATCTAGACGAGCTTCAGTACAAGATATGTTTTTATGGTATTGGACCAGAATTCTTCATGGCTGAGTAATATTTAGTTTATAATTGCAGTATCACCCACGAAGCTTTGACGTGTATAGTACAAGCTACATCCGCAACTTTGTCCGCGTCAACAAATTAGATGATAAACACTTACAATGATGTACTATGCATTTTTTCCTGTTCCTGCAGGTAAATTGATTGCTGATATTACATATTGTATCATGGTACATCATAATTATTCATTCTCCTGCCCTCATCCCACTCTAAGTGTAGTCGGCGTAACGTGTTTTAAACATGTTACATGATTTGGCTTGTTATATTACGACCGGCCGCCTGCCTGCCTGACGTCGACTTACCTTAGTCGCCTTTAACGACACCTCGGTAAGAAATGAGGGTGGTCTATTCTACTCAGCTGGATACCACACTCAGCATATTGTATCATGGTACATAACAATAAATAATATATACACTTACACACACGCTCGTCAATCCCCAAACTAAGTAACTATATATTTGTGTTATGGGTGACAGACACCTGGTGAATATTTACATATCTAATTTTCAATACATACTTAAATACATAAACGCACCCAGGCTCGAAGACCCAACAAATTGTTTATTGAAAAAGTTGGCCCTGGGTGGGAATCGAAAGCTGAAGAAGTAGGGTCACTACCCACTGCGCTAACGGGCCAGTCAATGTATTATGGGCTTTAATTGTACAAAAACTATCAATGCTGTTCAAGCCATAACAGCGTAACAGGCAAAATGTCTTTTGCATTTATAATATTAGTATACATAGTAATAAACACCAAAATTAAGGCTTACTAATAGGTAAGTACCTCTTATTTATTCGACTCAGAGTATAAATTTTCATTGTCCTTTTACATAGGACGCTTTTTAAGACTGATCTATTTATCTCGCATAAATGACTAAATATTAATTACTTAAATATTCTTAAACATTTTGTGACTAAAAGTGGCTATAAATCCTTTACGCAATTTCGTCTGCGTGCATTAAAAGCAGCCTTTGACGTTCATTGCCCAAAATAAAATCAATCGCTTCATGAAAATGTTAAAAATGTAACAAAGTTACATTTATAATATTAATAATAAGAAAAATACCACACCGGTTTTCTCCCACTCTGAAGTCCTAACAACTGGGAGCTTAGATACTTTCTCCGCCCTCCGTGGTTTTTTTTGTTTTAGAAATTATTAAAAAATGTAAATTAATTTGTAAATAAATAAATGAGCGAGAAAAGATAAAACCAGTTCAAAATCGAATATAAAATATAAACTTGAAGAGATAATATGCTGAAGCTATTTAAATTATAAGATCATATCTCTTGGTGAGGCGGTTACTGATGTTAATTTCAGATATTATGTAGAGCTGTTGAATATGATGCTCTCAAACATCTATTCGGTTATTGTGTTTTAAAGATTTATAAGACATGTAATACTATATTTATTGCTACACCGTGTGTTTCCACCCGCGATGCAATGGTTATGTAAAAAGTAAAATAGTGACCTGTAGATATTTAGTTATAGTCGAAAATCGAGCTGTTTATTTTTTTTCATGTATCATTATTATCCCAAAACACGACTTACCTATAAAATTTCGTATAAGTCGTATGTCTATGTCGTTTGGGGGTCTTAAGTTATTGAATGGTGAACCTGGAAAAAGCAGCGATCGTAGTCCGACACGAGATAGAGTGATGACCATATAAATCTCGGGGAAACGCTGGATTCTAGCGCCACAAGATCGTGCGGTGTCGAAAGCCCTTAAAAAGACCAATTTCCAGCAGTCAACGGCTATCGGTTGAAGAACTATAGCAAGAAGGCTATCGGAGTGAGTCATTTAGACGTGGCTCAATTTAGTCAGTTAGGATTTAGTTATTTTGTTTCCTTTATTAATTAATAAGGTCAATTAATATATTGTAACACAAATGTTTAAATCGAGATTGATAGGCGATTACTACTAACAGCAAACAACAATTAGGTTTACTTTGCGAGTAGTGTTTAAAGTTAGTGAGTGAGTGTGAGACAATGATTAAAAAAATTATATATTTGTGAAATTCACTTATAATAATTTGTCAAAATTTAATATTTACAGAACATCTTTTTAAATAATTTTAAACTATGAACCTTAAGGCCGTGTTTTATCAGTGGTCAGTATGACTTGTTCATTAATTCTAAATATAAGCAAGTCCTACTTTATTAAACGTAATGAATAAGGCATCGGTCACTGACCCATGTCTTATTGATAAAGGCGTATGTACTAACTATGTGATGCACCTCTTTAGTAGTTACAAGGCCGCCATTACAATTGAATATATAACCTACGTGCTAAACCAGAAGTGGGAGTCTTTGTTTTGATAGCTAATGTGTATGTATCGCATAAAAAACTATGGCGCGCTGACGGATAATTAGTTCTAGTATTAGTTATGTATATTGCAGGTTACTTGTATCAAGCTATGAATACAGAACCGAATTAACCTAATTATTAATAACATCAAAATGGCACTTAAAGATAAGAATATGGTTGTAGCCGAAAAACTATTGAAGATATTTCAATAACTTAATAAAATTAAGTAGTAAATATATGTAAAGTTAAAGTGTGTATAAGTAGTTTAGTTGTAAGGATTAGTTGTAGTACATAACGAGTACGAATAAAAGTATTGAAAAAAAAATAACAATATTAATAATAATAATAAAAAAAAATATTAAAAATAATTAAATTTAAAATATTTATTGTATTAGCATTGATGTGTTAGAGTTAGTTTCGTTTATTAGTAGAAGTAAATTAAAAGATACAAATAAAACTAAACTAAAAAAGGGCACCGACATAAAGTCTGTGATATGTAATGTCATTTATTTAAAAAAAACCTACTTATTAAACTTTATCGTATAAAAGTGACGGTAATATTATTTTTAAATAAATACTTTCAAGCTAACCGCGGAATTTAGAACGTTATGTTATCGTTACATTTGTTTCATAGAACTTCGCTAGTAACGCATAATTCCATAAAGAATTTATGTTATTGAAATTGTTTATTGACTTTCGGACTTTTTAACTGCGTTTTAAATTCGTTTTATTTTGAACATTGCTACAACAGCCTTTTGAATAAAAGCTTGAACAAACACATTTTTCCGAATGTCCAGTGTTGATGGTTTTTTTGTTATTTTTTTATGTACGATACAAATAATAAATAAATCATCTCTCTTCATATGATCGCGATACAGTATTCACGAGAAAATATACGAATGTGATATTAACATTTTTAATAGACATTCTGTGGAATGCTGGTTGTGAATTTTAGACAATTATATATACAAAAATTATGAAAAACCTTCTTTAGGTGTGAGCTAGTTTGACTACAACTATCTCTAGCGACTTGTAGAAGCTGTCTAATATCCTTGCTTGTGTTATCATAGCCCAGAAGTGTTGTACCGTGATGCCAAAAAGAACAAAGAGAATTTGGATGAATAATTTATAGAAGCAGGTATTTTATTGCGGAATACCATAGTACATAAGTTATGATAGAATTATTTTACTATAATCCGGGTTTTTTACGCGTATTATAACAAAATAATTATATCATAACTTCTGTTCATCATGCCCTTATCCCACTCTAACTTAGGTTGGGACAACATGTTATAAACATGTTGTTACATGATTTGGCTACGTATTTTACGACCGGCCGCCTGCCTGACGTCAACATGCTTAAGTCGTATTTTACGACACCTCGGTAAGAAAGAGGGGAATCTATTCTACTAAACCGGATACCACACGGTGGGTCAACTTCCCTTAGTCGCCTTTTACGACACCAAGGTAAGAAATGAGGGTGGTCTAGTATACTCAACCGGATACCACACGGCGGTATATCATATTTTTATATTTTAAATAATTTTCGTCCTGCATGTTTATTTCTGCATGACATATTATGTACTGTAGCCGTTACCATAATGACTATGACGTCAGCAAACCGAAGGTGAGTGATGTACTCGCCGTTCGAACGAATGATAAAGATGTTCAAAAGCTTAAATCCAAATTCAAAATCAAATATTCTTTATTTAAATAATGTTTTGAGTATTGTCAAATGTTATTAAATAAGATACCTCTAATTCAGAAGTGGGCTCCTATTCAGAAAGGTATTTCAGAAGTATAAAAGCGTCCATTGATTTAGATGTTTACTACTACTGAGAGGAACCAGCAAGAAATCGGCGGGTACTCTTTAAAAAACATATCTTCAAATATTAACCATTCCACTGAAAAGCATTATGCAATGCTTTTTATATTACCTCATCAGAGAACGATACTTTGTCTTTACCTTAATAAATATCTATAGAATCCTTGCCTTGATGAATCATAAAGGCTGAAGTACTATTTTCAATAAGCAGCTTTATTCATCGTAATATAAATTTCTTTTTAGTGTACACTAAAATCATTTTTAACCGTTTGAAAGTTACGTCGATGCTTAAAGACCCAAGTATCTGTTACAATTAAATATATAAAAATAAATAGTAAAAATAATAATAAATATATGGGACACTTACACACACGGTCGCCCATCCCCAAAGTAAGTAACTTAATATTTGTGTCATGGGCGACAGACAACTGCTAAATATACTAAATATATAATTTTTAAATACATACCTAAATACTAATATACACCCAGCTCGAAGAACCAACAAAAATTTTATAGGAAACGTTTGCCCTCGGCGGGAATCGAACCCGCGGCTCGTGAAGCTGAAGGCAGGGTCACTACCCATTGCGCCAACGGGGAAATTCACGTTATTAAAGGGGTTAAAAATTAAGGATCACTATTCTGGCTTGCCTGAAAAATAAAAAATAAATGTTTTGAAGGAATCGAATTTTTATAGGACAGTTATTTTTTCTTTTCTGTATAACGCTTTTACTTTTTTCCCAATGAGACTGCCCCCGACAGGCATTAAGTCCAAATCATTTTGTTATAACAAATTCCTTGTGGCTAACGATTATTAGCCGACATTAGTGATAATAACCAGAACGAACTCGGTAAAGCTTTTTGGTAACGACGAAGAGTTTAAATTAAAAAGGATCCTTCAAATCTCTCCCAGAAGTAACAAAAGTTAATAGCATGTTACCATTTCACTGGTAGCATTTGACAACACACTTTCGCTCATGAAACTTCGACCTTAATCGGATTCGGTTACGTACATCGCAAATACTCTTTAAGCAAATAAAAAACAAAATAGTTTTTCATACGATGTTTTTTTAAACATGAAGTGATTAATTAAGTACATATGATTTAATAGAATCATTAATCTCCCAAGGAACACTCTAACCGACAATTTATCATATATATTTACCCTCATCTATATAGGTAAAGAATTAGAGTATATGGAGTTACCACGTCTTATACATATATTTGTATCACAAGCCAGCGAAATCGTTTTCCGAAGCGAAGCGTAGCTATTTCAATTTGATGATTAGTGTGTATTGTTTTAAGTAAAAATTCTCCACTTGCACTTCGTTAATAATAGGAAGCAAGCTGTGATAGCCTAGCAGTGAGACCGTGCGACTCTCTAGAGACGACATAGGTTCAAACCCCGGGCAGGCACCAATGAGTTTTTCTATTAAAACTCATGTGTCTAATTGATAATTGCAATTTATCACACGCTTTTCGGTGAAGGAAAACATCGTGAGGAAACCTGCATATCTCTAGAGAATTCTGGAGATATGTGTAACCTACCAATCCGCATTGGAGCAGCATGGTAGGTCTTAGCTCCAAGCCTTCTCTCCAAAAACGGAGAGAGGAGGCCTTAGCCCAGCAGTGGGCATAGTAACAGGTCGTTAATAATAGACAATGTTAATTTTTAATATAGATTGTACTTCAGATCACAAATTCAAACACTTACTTTAAATGCTGTCAAGTTGTTTTCGCATATCAGACAAATAGATAAAAGTGTCAAAAATTTTGAGATCAACTCTATATCGTTAATAATTAGGAATATTTTAGATTCGTAAAAAAAATTGCTAAATTAATTTTTTTACCATAATTTATAATAATCTTTTTATTGATAAAAACTTGTTAACATCTAAAATATGTTTAAGAAATGATTCGTTATACGAATTATTTTGTCTGATTTCACAAATAGGTCGCTTTTGTTTTCATTATGTTATACATTACTCATATATTCCTTGTGTAATGTATCAATTGAATTTAAATGAGCAATGTCTTATGTAATAAGTATGACAATTACGTGCCTATTTTGTTAGGGCAAACGTTTAATCATTGTTAAATATAATCGTGAATAATGAAATACTTATTTAAATTTATCAACAAAATAAATACTCTTTATATTCAAAATATATAGATGTATGATATTTTTACACAACATAATCATTTCTTAAAACAGAAATATTGTTACAAATTAATAATCATAAAATATTAGTTACATTATTACAATAATAATAATAATAATAAAACAAACGAAACTAAAACTTTTCGTCAACTGTTTAAGACTATTTTCTAACTACTGCTTACGTACACTAATTCGCTTAAATATGGACAACGACTTGTTTCTTTGTTAATAAAAAATAATTACTATCTATTAGTCGTACTCTACTTACCAACGTATAACTTTAAAGTAAATGCTTTAAGATAATAATCGTTCCTAAATATCTTGTGAAATAATTAAGCTTCTGTAAAATATCTCTTACCTCAAACTTGCTTTTGTCTTTCTTCTTTACTGAATCACACTCATAGTTTAGCTATTCACTACGCTGCTCTGTAGAGGCGGTATAAAAATGTTATTTGGGTCCGTAAAGCACATCATAAACTACTGTATTATTAATTAATATTTAATTACTAAAAAAAAAGATCTGTTAAACCGTGTGCCTCTTTCCAGGTAGGGATGGGTTGAAACCCCAGGCAGGAACCAATAAGTTTCTCTGCTGAAAATATGTGCCCAGTTGATATTTGAAACGGTCGAACCACTTTGTAAAATCGCCTATGACAGGGTTGATAAAATTAAATTAATTATTCAAAAGTTATAATAAAATGATTTTGCTATAATCCGCGATACAGTAAATAGAAAATATATATATAGTGTTAAATGTATAGTGGACTATCCGTATTTTCATACCCGATACGTGTAGGATTCGTAAAAACACATGCACAAAATCGCAAAGCTTTGCGATTTGATCGTGATCGTTGCGGGGCGAAACGATTGTTGAGTTTGTGATAGTGAACGTGTGTAGTGCTTGTGTATTGTGGTGGAAGTGGTGGAGGATTGTGCATGTGTTTTTACAAATCCAGCACGTATCGGGTATGACAATACGTATAGTCCACTATACATTTAACACTATATATATTTTCTATTTACTGTATCGCGGATTATAGCAAAATAATTTTATTATTACTTTTGTATTAAGGATCTCCGCAAAGTAACGCCTAATTCTATATATTATTTAATTTTTATTTTTACTTATTAAGGTATTTTTAGCTTTCACTTAGCTAATTCATTTATTCAATGTCTAGCAATGTCTTAGATCTTACTATATTAATTAGCAACTTCGTCGAAATCTGATATGCCGTACGGTATATCAGAATATTCTACTACATACTAACATAATTTGTACATGCTTTTTTTGTTGTTTTTTTATAAATCTTTTTCATGCCAAGAATGTAATCTTATTATTTCCTTATTCTACTTAACTACAAAAATATATATACATTGATAAAAGTTAAGATAGAATCTTTGTGCTAAGAGTTTGCGTTTGTTATGTTAGTGTAGGAAGCAGCCAACGTTCAGATATCCTTTACATGATGGACCAGTCACCAAACGTCTCACATCTTGATGGCGGCATTTTGTGCATCTCTTATATTTCTCTACTATGGAAATCCGCTAACGCCTGTATCTACAAATTACTATATAGACTATTTCTAATACATACTGTACACGGAAACATACTCATTTTCACGCTATGACCCAATTGTTTAATAGGTTTGTTGTCTTCTTCCTTATCATTTTGCCCGAGTGACAATACGTGATTTGTATTTATTGAGCGTAGAACTTATATTCGGAATATATTTTGTGGTAACTAGAGCGAATAATAAGACGTCTACAATTCAGAATAATGACTTAAAATCTAGGACATTCTAAAGATACAATTTATTCACAAAATACGAAAGGAGATTTAAATCGTATTTCAACTTGGACAAAACTGCTACCATTTTGAATTTAGAACGAGTCATAGAGAAGATAAAATATAACCATAGACTTAATATACTAGGGGAGCCATAGACAGGCCTGTCACAATAAATAATAAAAGAGGGCAGATCAACCTCATATATTTATCTTTCTCTAATAATACATAAAAAGAGAGACAGATAATAAGTCTAATATGCTTTTTCTTTAGTGTCGATGGACACGCTTTAGCTTCTATAATAACTTATAATAGTATATAACACATTCATAGGCAGTTTTGTGTTGCTATTATAAATTTACTTTTGAATATTATGATACAATGACAATGATAATAAAATGATTTATGTGCTATCCGGCAGAATAGAATAGACCACCCTCCTTTCTTACCGAGGTGTCGTAAGAGGCGACTAAGGTAAATGCCGTGTGGTATCCGGCTGCATAGAATAGACCACCCTTATTTTTTACCGAGGTGTCGTAAAAGGCGACTAAGGTGTGTTGACGTCCGGCAGGCGGCCGTTCGTAAAATACGCAGCCAAATCATATGACAACATGTTTGTAACATTTTGAGCCGACCCGACGTAGAGTGGGATAAGGGCAGGAGAATGATGATGATGATGACAATGATTATAAAATAATGGAGTTTTCACAGGAGATGTATTTGTTCACAGGAGATATAATGTATTTTTAACCTTTTAATTATATTTATTTTATTTGACTGGCCCGTTGGCGCAGTGGGTAGTGACCCTGGCTACAGCTCCGCGGGTCGCGGGTTCGTTTTCCGCCGAAGGCCAACATTTTCTGTAAACAACTTGTTGGTTCTTCAAGCTTGGGTGTATATATGTATTTATATGTAATATATCTACCAGTTGTCCGTCACCCATAACACAAGTATTAAGTTACTTACTTTGGGGTCGGACGACCGCGTGTGTAAGTGTCCCATATATTTTTTTAATATGAAGACCTTTTTAGTGCTGCTGGGATGTGTAATTCGAAAGACAATTTGCTCTTAAATCAATTGAATTGTTTTATAAAATAATATAATTACTTTCTTATTACACGATTCTATAAATACCAATTTGATATCGAATCTCACTCAAGTAATTCAGTTTTGAAAGTAAACCCACTTGACCTCGATTCTGTAAGCATTTGACAAACCAAAACCTTGTGAAGCTAGGAAATACCTTTACCGAATACTTAATACAACCGAACATAGTCAGATTCTATTGTACAACGTATCGTATCTCCATTTAAACCCGATGAAATTAAATTTAATCAAATCAAACAAGATCTCTAACATTGGAGGATTTACAATCGCATTATACAATTCCTATAACTTAAGTAACGAGCTACTGATTCTATCTATTATAAAACATCATCATTATATATCTATTATAAAACAAAATCTCCGAAAACTGTCTGTCTGTATGTAATCCATTTTCTCAAAATCCGCTGAACTGATGTTAGTACGGTTTATTGTAAAAGGTAGTGCAATTCTAACGAAAAAATAACGTTAATAGTACGTACCGTACGTAGTAGTTACCATTTTACTAAGGTACTAGTTTAGGTACTTATGAGTTTTCATAAAAAAAAATTCAAGAACATCATTGATATTAACAAATTAACCTGTGCTTTTGTGTATGGGAAAATATCGAAAGGAATTCTGTACAATTGGAGAAATCCTGTTTTATGTGTAACTTGATAATTTGCAATTAAGGTGCAAGCATGGTGGATTTAATTATTTTCTTTAAGGCGTGAAGAGATATTTACCTAGCAGTTTGTGGAGGCCCGCTCTTCATAAAAATCGATAATCGATTATGTCGATCTAATATAGCCATCTAGTGATAATAACAGACATTCTTTTTTTACTAAGAATATGCAGCATTTTTGAATACTTTATTAATAAATATTACTTTAGAAAATACTAAGTTAAATCCGGCTCAGTAGAATAGACCACCCTCATTTCTTACCGAGGTGTCGTAAGAGGCGACCAAGGTAAGTCGACCCGCCGTGTGGTATCCGGCTGAGTAGAATAGACCACCCTCTTTCTTACCGAGGGGTCGTAAAACACGACTAAGATAAGTTGACGTCAGGCAGGCGGCCGGTCGTAAAAAACGCAGCCAAATCATGTAACAACATGTTTTTAATATGTTGTGCCGACTCCACTAAGAGTGGGATAAGGGCAGGAAAATGAATGAATGATGAAAATACTAAGTTAAATAACAGAAAAAAATGTACAGATAAAAGCTATTATGGAAATTTTATATCAATACAATCACAATATAAAGGTGCATTAGGAAAGGCATTGTTTTGATAATTTTTTATCTTTTCTTTAATAGCGTAAATTGAATGCAAACCTTTTACCTTCCTTTTATAGTTTAAATATAAACAGACATCGCTTTAAGACAATGACGTGCAGTTTAAACTGGCATTTAGCATTAACCAAGCATTAACAAAGCACACTCCGCACAGCTATGACGTGTTTGTAAACATATCAAACCGCAATATCGATTGTTTGAAGTATGACTACTTGCTGAAGTGATGGTCATGAAGTATACGACAGTTCTAAAAGTAAAAAAAGTAAAGTAAAAGTACTATGCCCACTGTTGAGCTAAGGCCTCCTCTCTCCGTTTTTGGAGAGAAGGATTGGAGCTAAGTCCTACCACGCTGCTCCAATGCGGATTGGTAGGTTACACATATCCCTAGAATGCTCTAGAGATATGCAGGTTTACCCACGATGTTTTCCTTCACCGAAAAGCGTGTCATAAATTGCAATTATCAATTAGACACATAAGTTTTTATTGAAAAACTCATTGGTGCCTGCCCGGGTTTGAACTCGTGTTCCCCTCGAAAGAGTCGCACGGTCTCACCGCTGGGCTATGACGACAGTTCTTATAGTAAAAAATTAGACTAATTTATCAAATTATCGTACTATCACCGCTTCTTCATAACAGTACAAAGTTTTAATGAAGTCTGTCCGCTCAATCATCATCCTCCTGCCTTTCGGGTCGGAACAACATGTTACAAACATGTTGTCTCATGAGACAGGTACAAAAGATTCGTAATAATACTTTCGGTATTATTACGAATCTTTAAGGTAGCCGAATCATGATTCGGCTATGTATTTTTCGACCGGCCGCCCGCCTGACGTCAACTTACCTTATCGTATTTTACGACCCCTCGGTAAGAAATGAGGGTGGTCTATTTTATGCAGCCAGATACCACACAGCACATACCTTAGTCGCCTCTTACGACACCTCGGTAAGAACGGAGGGTTGTCTATTCTATTCTGCCGGATACCACACGGCGAGTACTAAATAGATCGTCGCCTGTTTTTTTTTTGCGAATGTTAATTGGTCTTTACAAATAGTAGTTCGATAACGCTGCGGTTTCACGGAAGCGGCTGATAAAGCATAACTAAATTATTTAAGTTACCTTGCATAATAAAATAACCTAAAATTCAATACTTTGGTTATGCCGTATTAAGTCTTTTATTTTACGGCGTCACAAAATGACTTGATAAACGCATAGGCAGGCATAATAAAATAATACAAGTGAATAATTTATAGAATTAGGCGTTACTTTTCGGAGATCCATAATACAAAAGTAATAATAAAATTATTTTGCTATAATCCGCGATACAGTAAATAGAAAATATGTATAGTGCTAAATGTATAGTGGACTATCCGTATTTTCATACCCGATACGTGCGGGATTCGTAAGAACACATGCACAAACCTCCACCACTTCCACCACAATACACAAGTAATACACACGTTCACTATCACAAACTCAACAATCGTTTCGCAAAACTTTACGATTGTTGAGTTTGTGATAGTGAACGTGTGTAGTGCATGCAATGCATATTTCAGGCAATTTTTAATATTGTTCCCTTACGTAAGAATCTTCCTCGTGCTTCAACAAATATTATAAAAAAAGAATTAGCGAAATCGGTTCAGCTCCTCTCGAGATTTATGCTTAGCAACACATTCAGCGATTCATTATTGTTATGTTAGCCCGCCATATTAATTTTAATTGTACCCAATTTCATTAATACTTCGTTATTACCCGTGAAAGCGTTACAGACAGTTGCCTTTCAAAATTCGTTTGGATGATTTAGATGAAATGAATGTCAGCGACTGCATAATCAAAAATGTAAATCCAGTATTATAATTGCAACGAGAGTTAACGATTTCAAACATCACCGTTTCGATTATCATATAATTATAAGATATCTGATTTATCACAAATCTTTATTGCAACGGCCTCTGCGAGGGTTGCCGTTTTTTAATAATGTTTTAAGCTTAACGGGGATGTTGATGGCGTAATGTGGAAGTTTGTATCAATCCAGAATCTAACAATTGGCAATCTTTAAAGATTGTTTCGCGTCGATGAATCAACAAGACATTGAGGACAGACCTATAGCGTTATTACAACAGTTATATCAGTATAAGACGGTTGGATATAATTATTTCCGTTTAGTTATAAAGTACAGTACATAAAAAACCTACGATCATCATCCTACAAGATGGCGAACTAATGACACGCGATACAATGTTTTGGGGCATGTCTACTATCACGAAATTTATAATGCACTCTTGACTTCTTCAAAGTCAATGTGTTAGATACATTCCTCCAAAACGCGCCGCTTTAAGCCGAGCTTCGGTCTCGCAGGAGACACCCTTAAGGCGACGCTCAGTAAGTTGCGAGTGTGTAAAAACACTCGATTACTTACCAATTTTACCCGGCGATGATTTTGCGCTCGCCAGTCCCACTCGTGACGCTGTAACAGCATAAGACAATTCGAAAAAAAAATCATAATGCACTAAGAATGAATGCGGTTTGCGTTCCCAATTATCATACAGTCAAAGTGTTTATATTATAGCACGCCTATGCCATCATTAAACATTAACATTAGAAAAAAAGGCCCGTCGACGCATTAAGGCGCTGAACAGAGCTGGCGCAAATTCAGATTTCGGCATATAAGCCACACCCACAATTTCTGCGACGGCGTAGCGACAAAATTAATTTTTTAACACCCATTGTAGGTGTACACTATTTTATCCAAACTTTTTTTGTACAATTTATTTAAAAAACTTATGTCTAATTAATCTTATAAAACTAAGTATGCTGAAACTATAACTAAACACCTAAAAAAAGACATATTATCAACAAGGAATAGTCACAAAAGGCGGCAGCGAGCGACACACGTCCGTATAGCAGCGCGCCTCAGCGATCACTGTCTATATTCGTAGATGTAAAAGAGAAGCGAGACGATGACTCGTTTCAGTTTTGCTATTTTCTAAAAAATATTTAATTTGAATGAAATATCTTAATTAATTCAAAATTTAAATCTTACATTCTCTTTATATTATAATGATTTATTATTCTTATTAATTTTACCAATTTTTGTTGATAAATATTAGAGATATTTACGATCAAAGTAAAAATCAGAGGTCTATTTACCAATTTTTTTTATCGAAAAAAGTATCGTAATCATGTTTTGAAATCTTACATTCTCTCTGAGATATGATGTATATTAACATATATTTTTCTTTTAATCGTCATCCCTATAGCTTTTGTTAAAAACGTGTTTAAAGTCAGCCTATTTGGCTCTGTTCAGCGCCTTAAGATTAGGTTTTAATATTTTTTACAAAACCTTTATATAACGTTGTTTTTCGAAACTAAACTCTGTCAACCCTATCTTGGCCCACAATTGAATTATTAGTTGCCCAAGATAAAGTACGACGATATTTCTTGTTAATCGGAACATCCTCTCGTGCAATTGTGACATAAATTAAAATTCACTGCTGTAATAATTTATGTTTTTAAAACCGACTCGATTATTTTCAAGATTATTTATGTAACTTTCTCATTTCATTTAACTTGATTCGATTGCCATACGAAATTGTATTTTTTATAAAAATGTTATAATATGGAATATTTTTTTAATTCAATTAATTCTTAATTGTGTAAAAATCTCAAAGATGGTTTGTTTTCTTTAAACAATATACCTAGTAATTAAATTAATTATTGTTAAATTATAAATATTATAAAAGATATTTACAATTTTGCCACAGACTAACAATAAACAATAGACAAAATATGTGTATATGTCTTTATATAAATGTGTGTCAATTTCATGGTAGTATGTATAAATGCATTGTAACAAATGTATTTTTAATACATTTGTTTCTAATAAATATTAGCGTTCTGCATTTTTTATCTATTTAAACTATAACTGTGTCCAATTAAGAAGGGAATTTTAACAAAATAGGATGCAAATAATTCATAGAATTAGGCGTTACTTGGCGGAGATCCATAATACAAAAGTAATAATAAAATTATTTTGCTATAATCCGCGATACAGTAAATAGAAAATATACATAGTGCTAAATGTATAGTGGACTATACGTTTTTTCATACCCGTTGCATGCAGGATTCGTAAAAAACATATGTACAAACCTCCACCACTTCCACCACAATACACAAGCACTACACAGGTTCACTATCACAAACTCAACAATCGTTTCGCCCCGCAACCGAGGCATCATCAGGAGATAGACTCCACGACAAAATCGCAAAGCTTTGCGATGCAAATATTTTTAGGATGCAAATATTTTACTTCACGTTTACTTTTATGAATACATAAAGATATTTGCCATTTTAGGAAAAAACCGCTAAGCCTGTATATGAGGAAACAAGCGTTTCCTGGCATTACAGAGTTATTGGGTCGACGAGCTGGCGCCACAGAACAAAGGCCTAATTTCGGCTGACCTATTGGGCGATAAATGGGCTGTGTCGGTATGGGTTAGCCTTAACAATTTGCAACCCGGCAGCCGACAGATTGTCTTATTCTTTTGTTTTCTTTTCAACAGCTTTTCAATAGTAAAAAAAAAAAACCACTTTCTAAGTATTGCCTGAAAACATTGCTTACAACCGTGGTGCAGTTTTTTCAATATCTACGCGTTTTTTCTTTTTTTAGTGAAAATTTCTTTATTTAAACAAGTAAATATATAAAAATATGAAATAAATGATCTAATAATCGAGTATGCGCAATTCGTTACTGAACATGGACTGAGTAACACATTTTATTTGTATCATCTTCCATTATGGCCTGTACAGCGCAAATTAGGTGCAACACTTTCTGCCAGGGTCACGTAAAGTGACGACCGCAATAAGGAATTTATAATTTTGCTTCGTAACTAATAGAGAATATTCTACTTTGAGGCAAAATTCTAAATTTAAAAATCTTTAATTCCCTTTTTTAATACTCGATGCTTTACTTGATACGTTTCATTTCTCAGTTTTTTTTAATATTCTAGTAGATGAACTATGAATATGTTATGTATAGCTCTCAAATTATATTATTTAATGGAATAAAAATTATTTTATTTTAATTTCTAATAATATTCCTGAATATAATTCGCGATGGGTACTATTTAAAGTACAAGACAAAGATCGTTTCCGAATATCACATTACGTTTCCGTAAGTAATTACGTATGTTATTCTTAAACAAATTTGACGATTGTCATTATTTACCTTATCTTCCGCAATTTTTTCATTGCCGCAACGAACTGAGTATTCATTTTAAATCAATTGTTCAATAAAATGCATATTTTATTGACGAAGGAAGTACTTGTAAGAGTAATAATGTTGTGAGGTAGTTTATTCAATGCATTCAATTTAAACTATCTTTTACCTTAAATATTAATGTGTATTGGCTATTATGTATGCGTTAACGTTTACAGGTTTTGCTTGATATTCTATAAACTCCAATTTTATAATCTCATAGTATTCATTAAATTATTTATTCATAAATTTCAATATATGTTTAAATATTTAAAAAAATAGTAATTATTTTGTGCCGAACTCATAGTTAAAAAGAATGAACTTGTAAACAAATTTTGAATTTAGGTTTAAGCTGTCAGCTCTGTCTTAACTTTTCTCCTTTCCACACGCACGTTTTCAAAATAGCGATATTCCAGTCTAAGGCCCGGTATCCACCAAATTGGAGAGAAGAGGAGATGCGTTTTGAATACCAACCTAAACCAAAACTTAAGCGAAAAGGGGAATTTGGAAATGAGGATATTGCTGATTGCATCCCAAACCCATCTCCTCACCTCTACGCTTTAGTGGATACCGTGCCTAAAGCTTTGGACACCGCGAAAACTTTCATTCCTTGCTAACATGAAAGCATGAAACCTTAAATACTATCCTTAGTTTTTAAGTTTCTTATCTCAGGAAAATCAAAAATTCGATACATATATTGTTTAGGTTTTTGAATACTTTTCAGCCACGGCTTTTTTGCTAGGCTAGTTTTTGTTAGGCTTCCTAAAATTTTATTTCCGTGTAATTAAATTTAAACCGCGTCTAAACCGACAATTAGACACGTACTTTTTGTGTTAACTAAGTTGACAAAAGTTGGTAAAAATCCAAAGTAGTTAGCAGAAAATTATATAAAACATATTAATAGGGTACGAAATCCATACAAATATTGTAAATGCGAAAGTCTGTATGCTTTTATGCTTTTACTGCTAATCCAATAAAGAAAACATTATGACATTTGAGACAACTAAAGTTTATAAACCGGGCTAACATAATCCTGTTTTTCCTTCGGAAACGAGAAAAAAACACATATTAATGAGGGTATTTTAAATAATTTATAGAATTAGGCGTTACTTTGCGGAGATCCATAATACAAAAGTAATAATAAAATTATTTTGCTATAATCCGCGATACAGTAAATAGAAAATATATATAGTGTTTAATGTATAGTGGACTATCAGTATTTTCATACCCGATACATGCACAAACCTCCACCACTTCCACCACAATACACAAGCACTACACAGGTTCACTATCACAAGGAGGGTATTTTAATATTTAAATTGATTAGGACGGATGCCATTTATTGTAGCTATTGTAGCTGAATACATTTCAAAAAAATATTTTTGAAAGGAATTTTTGAGACTATTCGAATATCATTGCAACTCATAGCAATCAAATAAAATAGACGGTAATGCTCTTTTAATATAATTTAAGTTCACGTCGTTCGCTAGTAGTCGTTCGCTACTTTGAATTCTAAGCAAATCGGGAACTTGACCTTTGCTTTAACTCTTTCTGCTGACTGTGTAGACTGGAATTTCTTAAAGTGAAATTTTTTTTAGCTGCGTTGTGCACTTGTGATGGGTAAAAAATGTTAAATTTGCGTCATAACACGTGACCTGCAGGCCTACCATGATCTCTTATTGCGACTCAATTGAAGACGTAAACGAAATCGTTTTACGTTTTAAGACGTCATACCATGACGTCTTAAAGACTCACACTTTAAGTCGTGGCCGAATTAGCGTTCGGAATTCGTCCTAAACCATGTGAGTAAAAGAGACAGAGTTATCTTTAGTTCATATAACGTTATCCTTTTCAAACATTACGACCCCAATACAATTCACACTTCACGGTACGAAAAGAAAGCGTTTCGCGGTTGTCGTTTATGTCTTCAATTGAGTCGCAATAAGAGTTCATGGTAGGCCTGCTGATCGTAAACTCGAAAGACTGAAGGAGAGCAGACCTCCGGCGCCGCGTAGAAGAGGACGTATCCTCCTCTTTTTCTACCATCATCCTCCTGCCCTTATCCCACTCTAAGTGGGATTGGCACAACATGTTACAAACAAATGATTTGGCTAGGTATTTTACGACCGGCCGCCTGCCTGACGTCAAATAACCTTAGTCGCCTTTTACGACGCCTCGGTAAGAAGTGAGGGTGGTCTATTCTACTCATCCGGATACCACACGGCAGCCTCCTTTTTTTCTACCGTGCCGTTTCTTTTTCAAAAATTTACTACGCCTACGCCTGTTTGTTTAGGCAATGTAAGGCGCTTGCGCGAATGTGCTATAAATGTATGATATAAATTCTAATGTTCTTAAGATAGCACAAGAAATGAATATTGTATTTTGCCACATAAATATGTACTTTAATACTGACAATTGAAGCAATTCGTGTAAAATTATTTCCAAATATCAAATATGTACAACGTTAATATTCAAGTTTTCAGTTTTGGCGGCATTCCCGGAGTGCAACCTCTTGATTCTTTCTTTGTAGCCTTTTTATACTGAAATATTTGAAAAATGACACACACAGTCTTGTATAAATAAATAAGTATCTTTTTACATATATATTATAATATTTTGGATATTTACTACATCATCATCATCATCATTCTCCTGCCCTTATCCCACTCTAAGTGGGGTCGGCGCGACATATTACAAACATGTTGTCACATGATTTGGCTACGTATTTTACGACGGGCTTTACGTCAACTTACCTTAGTCGTCTTTTACGACACCTCGGTAAGAAATGAGGGTGGTCTTTTCTATGCAGCCGGATACCACACGGCACATACCTTAGTCGCCTCTTACGACACCTCGGTAAGAGCGGAGGATGGTCTATTCTATTCTGCCGGATACCACACGGCGTATTTTGGATATTTACTACATTTTATTTTATTTCATCAATGGCTACGTTGCAGAAAGAAAACTTAATTATAACTTGCTTGGTAAGCAAAGTTAAATGCTCTATCACGACCGTCTGGAGTCAATAGCAAACTCCGCAGGATATTGTGGCGCCTTACAAAACCTTACTGGTACGAGATAAAGCTTATTTTGGCTGAGATTGTTTTTTTAGCTTTATTTGAGGTGAGGTCATTCTCCCATTGTAGCCACGGGACCGGCGTGCTTGGTCCAGGTACATATTTTATTCTTCATTGAATTTGAAACAATTTTCAACCATAGATAAAAACTTAATTTTTTTATTGTCTACTAGCTTTTTAACGCAACTTTGTTCGTGAGGACTGCAGGCTTACTTATACTTAGTCTTATTAATACTTATTGTAACGAAACAGCCGGCCAGTTCGGTTTCGTAGAGCGCTGTCACTGTCACTCAGTTAGTATGTGACGTTTCACACGGGTTCGTCAGTCTGTGCGACAGAGACAATACTCTATGAAGCAGAATCTAGCCGATTTTCTCTCTTTAAGCCTTGATGTGCATTATTTATTGCCGGGTACAATACTTATATAAATTGTTGTTAAAGTGGGTTAACCTTAAAAGCTAGACATATGCTGTCGCGGACTTTTATTTAGAACTTTTAGAGGGGAACAAATTTGTAGTACATGACATTGTATGATGTATGATTTTTTATATATGATTTTTGAATAACTTTCACCGTTTACTTAGCGCACGCAAGGAAAGCTTTAAATTTTGCCGTTTTCGCAATATTTTCCATCGCTGCTCCTCTCGTATTAATCTTAGCGTTATGTCATATAGTATAGGCTATAGAGCCTTCCTCGACAAATGGACTATCTTACACTTAAAGAATTTTTCAAATCGGTCCAGTTGTTCCTGAGATTAGCGTGATCAAAAAATCAAACAAACGAACAAACTCTTCAGCTTTATATATTAGTATAATACAGATGCCGATGCGTCGTCTCCCAAATATGATTGTAACTGTTGTCTGATAATGTAATGATAGTTGATAGATAGCACAGAGTTATTATGTTAGAAAAGTGGAGTCATAGGTAGGCTTGTAAGTGGCCTGAGAAGACACTCTTATCACAAGAAATAATGAGAGGCAAGATGAAACATATTCTTATTATGAAACTAATCTTCATATTTACTTATTATCACATCTAAATAGAGAGAGTAAGAAATCTCATTCATTTTCCCTTTATTGCGGATGGACACATTTTATCCAATGAAATGTGTCTATTGAAAAAAGACCAACGGGAAGAATGGGAGAGAAAAACATAATGCCAACCACATTTAGAGTCGAATATGGACGGCAGGAATGATGATGCTATTGTCAATGTACTTGTGATTCAACGATGTTTACAATATTATCACGCGTTTTATTTGTGAAGGAAAATATTAAGAGGAAATGGTTGTCTCTTGAGAATTTCTTAAATAAGCTCACTGGAACCGCGTGGTGTGTCACAGGTAATGCGTATTCCTAATAAAACACGATCTTAATCAATCGTACAGACTGACAGTTCCATTATTAGTAGATTTTTTTGGTGAAAATTCAATAAAATGTAAAAATAGTAGTAAGAATATCAAATAATGTAGGTTCAGTAGTTTTTTGTGATGTAAAACGTATTGCATTTTAGAATTGTAGGTAACACATATAATAATTTTTTTTAATTTTTATTAATCAATTTTAGGAATAAATATATTCATTCTTAGCGCTTAGTGCTACTGGTAATTATTAAAAAAAACACTCGTATATAACATAAAATAAGTGTTGCGCCATACCCAACCAAAACTTATAAAAAAATATTGCAGCGAACGTCGTGGGTCTCTAAAAAGAGAAAGCCAGACTTGTGTGTAAAAGTCAATGTCAACGTAATTTACGAAACGATGTAATTTTTTAATTAATATATAAAAATAAAGGTCGCCTTTATAAGTTTTTTAGTCCGTATCAAGACAAGATAAATAAACATTTTAAGCAGCACAAATCGTCACTGTTGGGCCCAGATTTATGTATTTATAAAGCACTAGTTTTTGCCCGCGGCTTCGCTCGCGATGAATTTGGTCTGCCACAGTGACTAATTTAATTAAATTTATGATTCACAATTTTGGTCATGTTGGATTCCACATAAAAGATAGATATATGCTGTCGCGGACTTTTATTTAGAACTATTAAAGACAAACAATAATACGGTACATCATATTTGTGTAACTCCAATGGTTTAGGCAGCTTACGCCAAGATAGCTCTCAAAGGCCAGATTTTTTCCGACTTTATTGACATGTATCGTTACATTACATAAAATTATTACAAATGATGCTATATGCTTATATGTTATTCTGATGTATAACCTATATAACTGTAAAGTTTCATCCAAATCCCTCCAATAGTTTTTCCGTGAAAGAGTAACAAACATCCATCCATACTCACAAACTTTCGCATTTATAATATTAGTAGGAAGTAGGATGTTCCCGCACCATATACACCTTTCTTATTATTATCTTTCTATATGGCATGTACATCGCAAATTAGGCGCAAATCAGTCTGCCAGTGGCACGCAAAAAATATTTACAACATAACGATGTAATATAAATTTGTACATTATATTTTCATGTTTTCTAGATTTGCAATTTTTTTCCATTTACACCTTAATTTCATGATCGTTATATATTTTCAATATTTATTTTTACTATTTTTACTATACTCTATTATTATAATAACTGCACTTTTATATTTATATTTTCGATTTTTTAATATAAATCTTTTTTGTTCATGACTTGCAAAATTTTTCTCCGCTTCATATATCACTGCGTTTGGAAACCTTTCTACTTAATTATCCAGAATAATAGAGTTGAAGGTCCGCCGTGTGCTGTCCGGCTCAGTAGAATAGACCACCCTCATTTCTTGCCGAGGTGTCGTAAAAGGCGACTAAGGTAAGTTGACGTCTGGCAGGCGGCCGGTCGTAAAATACGTAGCCAAACCATTTGACAACATGTTTGTAACATGTTGTGCCGACCCCACTGAGAGTGGGATAAGGGCAGGAGGATGATGATGATGAATAATAGAGTTGAAGGTATAAGTTTAGACTATCTCATTATATATTTTTTTAAAGCTAAGGTTTAGTTATACAATATTATAACAGAGAAAACGTTTATTACAATAAATAATCATGTCTCAATTACCAACTCTTTCAATAATCAGCGTTTGTTAAGAAGATTTATGAAATGCTAATTGTAGTGTGTAATTTCAACGATCGTCGAGTTTGCCTTAGTGAATGTGTGTAGTGCTTGTTTAGTGTGTTGTTCGTGGCGGTGTTTTGTGATGTGTGCGGTAACTTATCGTGCACGTAGAATGTATGACAACAGATTTTTCTTTCTACACTTACCATTACACAGATTTTCTTAACAAAGGTGGATTATAGCAAAATAATAATAATCACTTTTGTTTTTAATGAGAAAACGCGCAGTTATTAGCAATAGTTGGTAAGGTAGGTAAGGTAGCGGCCTGTTACAATCCCACTGCTGGGAATAGGCCTCCTCTCTCCGATTCTGGAGAGAAGGGTTGGAGCTAAGACCTACCACGCAGCTCCAATGCGGATTGGTAGGTTACACATATCTCCAGAATTGTCTAGAGATATGCAGAATTCCTCATGTTTTCCTTAACTTAAGCGTGTGATAAATTGCAATTGTCAATTAGACACATGAATTTTAATAGAAAAACTCATTGGTATGGTGCCGGGTTTGAACTCGTGTTCCCCTCAAAAGAGTCGCACGGTCTCACCGTTGGGATATCACAGCTCGCAATAGTTACATTATTGCATAATTAAAGAGGTCACGCAATTTCAGTTGCTGTTATGCGTTCCATAACTCGGGAGGAGAATTCAATATGGAGTCGCTTATATGGGACAGGGCCATATCACGTAGGCCGCATACCGACCAACTAATTACAGGTGCCATTTAGGGGTCCCGTAATCGGTGACGACGTGAGCAAAGCGTCGCATGCTCTGATTTTCGAGTGATATTTTATCGTTCATTATTTTGTTTTATTATTCAATGCAGTGTGATATCCAACTGAGTAGAATAGACCACACTCATTTCTTACCGAGAATGTTTACTCTTCAGAATGACTGGGTTACGCATCATGTATTGCTCCATCGAAAACGCGTGAATAATAAATAAATATATATACTTTAACTTAATAAATACAAGTAATGCTTTACTTACTTTAATACTTTGAGTACTTTCTTAAAGCATTTCATCCTCCTGCCCTTATCCCACTCTAAGTGGGGTCGGCAATACATGCTACAGATTTGGCTACCTGCCTGACGTCAACTTACCTTGGCCGTATGTTAGGACCCCTCGGTAAGAAATGAGGGTGGTCTTTTCTACTCAGCTCGATACCACACGACGGATCGACTTACCTTAGTCGCCTTTAACGACACCTCGATAAGAAATGAGGTTGGTCTATTATACTCAGCCGGATACCACATGGCATAGAGTACTTTCTTAAACCATGTTACAATAAAAGTTTGGCTCATTTTAAGATACTGCTTTTTCGAAAATCGTTACTTAAAAGAGTTATAATAATAACTCTCACTAATAATTTCTTAAAGGTCGAAAATTTTTAACGCTTTCGAAATCTTTAAGCATAACAATATCCTGTGTTTAAAATTACATTCACAAAAAAACCGCACACAATTCGCCGTATTGGTATTAGGTAACGCGGTTGATAAAAGGTTTCTTAATTTGCGGCCACAAAATTTTCTTTTTGCGAAGAAGTTTGAGGGAAGGTGACCTCTTTAGGATTAATTGACTATCTTCTGTTCGTGGCTTCGTCTGCGTACGGTGATAAAAAAAGGAGCCAATTTTGAACTATCTTCATATCAAAATTCATATAACCTTTCCATTTATAGTACTTATGTTTATGTGTATAAAAACAGGCTATACTCACAAATATCGGTTTTCCCCGACAAAATAATTTAAGAATATTCCACAGAAACTATAACAGAACTACTTTGCTATAATCTGCGCGTATTAAACGAATGTATGTAATGCTAAGTGTATGAAGCAGGCAAAATTCACGTACCTTACAAATGCAGGACAACTCACCACACGTATCCCAAGACGCCTCCACCAGCAACAATGCACACAAGCAATTCACACAACCATCACCCAAATCTCTACAATCGTTTCGTTCCGAAACCGAAGTATCTTCAGGAGTATAGGCTCCACGACAATATCATAATTACGATTTTGTCGTGTCGTGGCCTGTCGTGGCCATATATTCGCTCAACATACGTGGATTATAGCAAAGTAGTTCGGTTATAGTTTCTGCAATATGGAATTCCGCAAAGTAACGCTTGCTTCTATAAATCAGGAATATCCTACTTATGGACTCTTTTCGTAGTGCTGTCGTATCGGAAAAACCAATTGGTACATCCGTTTTAAAGTAAAGTAAAAAGTAAAGTAACAGCCTGTTACTATGCCCACTGCTGGGCTAAGGCCTCCTCTCTCCGTTTTTGGAGAGAAGGATTGGAGCTAAGACCTACCACGCTGCTCCAACGCGGATTGGTAGGTTACACATATCCCTAAAATTCTCTAGAGATATGCAGGTTTCCTCACGATGTTTTCCTTCACCGAAAAGCGTGTGATAAATTGCAATTATCAATTAGACACATAAGTTTTAATAGAAAAACCCATTGGTGCCTGCCCGGGTTTGAACCTATGTCGTCTCTAGAGAGTCGCACGGTCTCACCGCTAGGCTATCACAGCTTCCGTTTTAAATCCGTTTTAAATCCGTTTTAAATACATAAGTATAAAATATTGTGGACGGTGGTCTTTTGGTCTTATAAAAAAATGATTAAAATAATTTAAAGAATATTATCCCCTCGTATGCACGAGAGGTTTTTTAGAGTGCGTTAATAATACGTCGATGTTAACCAAATGGGTATCCAGGTATCTGTTCACACGACAGCGCATTTAAAACGCGACGTATTTTTATCACGTAGTGTTCTATTTTAGGCGTCAGGATGTACGGCATTAAACCTAATATACCATACGAAACTTCTTATAAAGCCTATTGCGGAATTAAAACGCGCCGTATTTTTTACGCTCGTGTTTACGAGGGGTTTGACTTTAGTTATTCTCGTGTACGTTAACTTATACGCAAACAATCAGTTATTCAAGTACACGAGAACCTATGTGAACAATAGACTTAACTAAAACACTGGTAGAAAAATATACTGTAAGGCTTACAGTGTAAGCCATAAACAAAAGTTTAAAGTAAAATTACTTTTATTAAAAAAATACGCAAGGCATGTTTTTCTTCGGAGAATAATGTTTTAGACTTATTCCAGGAATTGTCTATGGTGTATCCAGTTATAAAATATCTAACTTTTTATAGAAAACACAAAGGGTTCCTTAACCGTCCGGCTGTCTGGAAAAAATTAAAAAAACTTTAATTTTTTTATTTATTTATTGTTTCACACAGGTTTACATTTTTTTGTATTAACATTAATAATTTCGCCAAACTATATAATAGTTTGTTGGCGAGTACCTACACGCTCAGCTGTCGATACAAAAAACATGCGCTGAACACTATTTTCTATTTTACATTGGTATTATTATCTATTACTATTACTATTACTTAAAGAATATCTATGAAATAGTTCTTTCAGTCTCCTTTTAAGAACTTCTTTACTGATTTGCTGTCCCCAATATAAACACCTTAAATATTCCACATCATTATATAATTTAGGCACTAAGTAACCATTTAGTCTTTTCCCATAATAATTTTTCGCCCTTTTCGCCGGGTAACTTTACATATCAAGATACTAAAAATATAAAGGTGACTTAATGACCTCCGAACAATGTGAGTTGGTGGCATCGTAATGGGATTATTTTTATTAATTATATAATAAATGACTTTAGAAAATAAATATAAAAAAATTAATTAAATAAATAAGAAGAAAACATAAAAATTATAAATTGTAAATAATTAAAAATTTGCAATAAACTATATAAAATTGTGATATGCGTATTTTAATTAGAATTCAATTAGGTTCATTAATTTTAAAATCATATTGAAAAACTGTGAAACATAACTGAAAACAATATTAAAACGTTTTTATAATTTTTCAGTTTGCTAAAAGTATTTTATTCCGCTATTCATTTATTTAAAAAAGAAATCTTATAGTTAAATGAATTGATTTTCAAAATTATGTTTAACGGTTAATTCAAGTAGATTAATGAGCGTAATGACAAGTAATAAATAGCACTGGAAGTTAATTGTTCAATAAAATATGGCTACAAAAACGAATGTTCCGTTGCGGTGGCGATCATAATAGTTTACTGTTAATTAATAGCTAATTACCGTCAGTCACGACACCAACATTAATTAATTAAAAAGCTATTGGCTAGTTGACGTGGTCAATGCAGTTAAGACATGGTATATATTGATCTCTTTTTATGAAATTTATTTCTGAGATGCTAAAGATTAAATATTGCAAATATTACCACCAGTTTCTAAATGAACTCTAAATCCGACGAAAGAGTAGAATTCCCTACACATGTCAGCATATAGCGTATAGTACCCGGCAATAAATAATGCACATCGAGGCTTAGAGAGAGAAATCGGCTAGATTCTGCTTTAAAGAGCATTGTCTCTGTCGCACAGACTGAGGAACCCGTGTGTGACAGAGACAGCGCTCTACGAAACCGAACTGGCCGGCTGTTTCGTTCTAAACATCGATGTGCATTATTTAATACCGGGTACTATAGTTTGAATTGCGATGATTTTGCTATATATTCAGTGTATATATAAATCTTAGATTTGGGATCTTAAGGTGTTAGAACAGAAAGGCTTCTTAGTGATTCTCTCAATTCTCAATTCTGGTAGAACCCTGTTCACTACTAAGATGTAATATGAAAATGAACTACGTGTTCATATCTATGTTCCTTTACCTTTACTAATCTGATCAGAACCTTTTTTATATTGCCTTATTACGATTAGTTTGGCATCATAGACTTCGAATAGCGGGAAACTTTTTTTTTTGTAAACTGCTATAATATATTATTATTTTTATTTATTTCTTGTTTCAGTTGTGGTGGACGTTGATGATCGGCCGGTGTGCGTAGAAATCTGTGATACAGCGGGTCAGGTAAGCGGCTTCTTATACATTTATGTTTTTAGTCTATATTTTTTACTTATAAACGTCCACTGTTAGACCTAGACCCGGGAGGGGGGAGGGTACACCTGAGGGTGGTCTAAAGCTTAATTTTCTGGAGCGGGGTTGGTTAAGAGACTCATTGGTTTTCAAAACTCAAAACGCTCTGAGGAACACGTTCAAAACTCCAAAAATGTTTGGTGTCTAAGGCGTCGTGAATGTTGTACAATTGAAACATCTATTTAATATGAACACTTAAAAAGGACAATGTATGGTACTGCAACTATTTATAGATAAACTGATTTTGCTTGCGCTCCCACGCCTCGAACCAATATACGAAGGACATATTTTTATAAAATAATAATATATGTAACCTAACCGCAAATCTAATTTTGGTATTAGTGATTATTATCAAAACTTTCAATCACAATGTAATGTATTACATTGCATTCGTCATTAAAATTAGTTCTGTTTACACGCTTTATATTTTCATCTGTATGCAAATCTGTGGCTTGGTGGAAATTTTTTTTCCAATAATCGCACAAAAAAATGGAATATAAATGACATTGATGATGACAATGATATTTGAACACGCGTTTATAGCATATCGAAGTTAAAAGTTTTAAAATAATCTTAATTTTTTATTTTCTGTAGAATAAAAATAATGAACGAAATATATTGGTATTATTGTGGAAAAAGCTCGAAAATCTTTTGATAGAAAATCTTTGTATATAGATTCTTCGATTTGCTTGACTCAACATTTAGGACTTTTTTCTTGTCAGACAATCCATTAGCAATGACAAATCCGTCATACAGGAACAGATGGTAGCCCTATCTAAAAATCTGCTTTAGAGAACATGTTTGTGCATGTTACTGTGCATTTAACAATGCCAACATCACCTGCTTATACATCTGCAACGAAGGCGTTTCACATCGCAAGAGGGCACGAGCAAATCGTTGTTGCCCCATTGCTATCAAACTTTGAATCCCTTTTTTTTTACAATGGCAAACCTATCGTTTCTCACAGTTTCTCTACCTGCTCTCACAATGACTAACCGTACTATAAAGATAAGTTAATCATGGATAAAGTTATATTGAATTGTGTTTTATTTTTAATCTTAAAAGGTTGATATTCAAACGTATGTGACCAATGTTGGGTCAACGTATTGGACGTTTGTGACGCTCAGTGAGAAAATTATTAGTAATTTCTACGGTAATTATAAACTTATAACTCAGAATATTTAGGGAGACTTGTATCTCGTTTTGTACACGTTTTAAAGATAGCGTCTTCAAATTTCGATGCAACCAAAACATTTTTAGGTCCATCAATCCTTAAAACAAGTTTTTATTTGACCTTAGGGCCTCACAAAGATCACTCAGAGGACATTTTCTCGATGCTACAGCTTCACAGTTTTTCCCATTCCCAAAGATGCTTTTGATATCGTCTGTACTTTTTCCTTTAGGCTAGGAAGCCTACTGGCGTTTCTAATGGCCCATTGGCGATTCTAATAAAAAAAAAATTCTCTATGACTATTGATTTTGAGACATGAAACTATTACATATTAAAGGATTTGCGCTTTGTTTGAAAAATTCTGAAATAACTTTACATAATAATCAAACTCAAATGACTGGCCAGTTGGCGCAGTGGGTCGCGGGTTCGATTCCCGCCAAGGGCCAACATTTTCTATAAACAACTTGTTGGTTCTTCGAGCCTGGGTGTGTTTTTGTTTTTAAGTATGTATTTAAAATTATATATGTAGTATTACCCATACCAGTTGTCCGTCACCCATAAAACAAGTATTAAGTTACTTACCTTGGGGACGGACGACCGTGTGTGTAAGTGTCCCATATATTTATTTATTTATTTATTTATTTAAACCTAAATGAATTATATAAAAATCATATATTGACATTTGTTTATGGGTTTATATTATATTTGTTAGACCACCGCGAACATGCCTGGCTAAGAAAGTTAATACATACAATTTAAATCAATTTAGTAAATCTACAACAAGTAACAAATAATCTGGTTTAGATAGTAATCAGCCTATCGGGTAGGCTGACAAACTCTTATCATTAATGTATCTATAACGACAACCGACCGTGACTTGTAGCCATAGCTTTATGAATAAATTCAAATTAACGTAGTACGTGAAGTTTACATACTGATTGCGAGGTAAAAAATAAAGTGTTGTTTACATAGAATTTAATTAAATACAAAATGAGTAAACATGGGAATCCACCCCGACGCACATTTAAATAAAAATTCAACAAACGTTATTACCAAATGTTTAACAATTAAAATTGTTTTGTAGATAAAATTCTAATACGCCGTATGGTATCCGGCAGAATAGAATAGACCACCCTCCGTTCTTACCGAGGTGTCGTAAGAGGCGACTAAGGCATGTGCCGTGTGGTATCCGGCTGCATAGAATAGACCACCCTCAATTCCTTACCGAGGTGTCATAAAAGGCGACTAAGGTAAGTTGACGTCAGGCAGGCGGCCGGTCGTAAAATACGTAGCCAAATCATGCGACAACACTTTGTAACATGTTGGGCCGACCCCACTTAGAGAGGGATAAGGGCAGGAGGATGATGTAGATAAAATTCTAATGTATATTTATCGCCACCAACATTGTCGATTAAAAATTAATGGCCGATTTTTAACCAGTAAATCGGTAGGTCGATCTTATGTTTTCTATGTTTGGGTACAAGCACTAAAACAGAACTCTCAGAACAAGCTCCACGACAAAAATCGTAATGATTAGGATTTTTGTCGTGGAGCCTATCCTCCTGATGATGCTTCGGTTTCGGGGCGAAACGATCGTCGAGATTGTGGTGGTGGTTGTGTGTGCTGCTTGTGTGCATTGTTGCTGGTGGAGGCGTCTTGGGGTGCATGTGGTGGCTTGTCCTGCATGTGTAAGGTGCGTAAATTATGCCTGCTTCATACACATTAGCTTTGCATGCATTCGCTTAACCCGTGCGGATTATAGCAAGGTAGTTAAATCTGTTATAGTGCTTGTACCCAAACATAGAAAACATAAGATCGACCTACCGATTTACTGGTTAAAAATCGGCCACTAATTTTTAATCCACAATGTTGGCGGCGATAAATATACATTAGAATTTTATGGTATTCTCTATTTATTTATTTATTTATTTTAAGATATACCAACAGCAATTATAATAATACAGAACTAATATAATGTAACATTTGGACAGGGAGTGATTACAATCACTTATTACAGGTATATACAGCATTAATAACAGGTCTCTATAAAACATATGACAAGATTATTGTATACCATTGTAACAACTCAACAATACAATTGTGAGCGATACTAAATAGATAGCCAAAAACATTGTACAATATAAAACTAGATCAATAAAATATTACAAATACTTGTTAAAAAACATCAAATTACTCGTTCAATAAGATTGTTTTGATCTTTTTTTTAAATTTAATTAAACTGTCATGGAAAATATCAATGTCATACTGAGATACACTATTATATGTAGACATAAAACGATTTAGACAAGAATATTTACCTAGATTTGTTTTGGATACTTCAGGTGCGAAAATCTTGTGTAATGGGTGTCTGGGCATATTGTAAGGAACAGATAAATTTAATTGAAATAACAAATCCGGGGCATCCATCATGTTATTAAGAATTTTATGTAAAATTATAAGATCGGACATTCGCCTGCGTTTATCAAGAGGTGAAATTTTAAAATATTTTAATCGAACTTCATAATTAGCTTTATAAGGGCAGCGATTATCTTTAAAAGCAAGATATCTAGTGAAAGATTTTTGGACACGCTCTATTCTATCTGTATATGATTTATAGTGGGGATTCCATATTGCAGCTGCATATTCTAAAACGGTTCTGACAAGTGCATTAAATAATATAATAATACTTTCGGTTCTTTTAAAGTCTTTTGTATTACGTTTAATGAAACCCAACAGCTTCCACGACTTGTTTACACATTGATCTATATGTATACTGAACGTGAGCTTACTGTCAATTAAAACACCAAGATCACGAACTACCGAGACTTCTTTTAGCTTCTGGGTGGCGATAAAATACTCCGTGTGTAGTTTATTTTTACAGCGGGTGAATTTAATGTGTAGACACTTTTGGACATTAAGTTGCATTCTATTTTTGTCGCACCAGTTCTGTATAGAGTTAAGATCTTCTTGTAAGAGGAGACTGTCTTCATTCTTCTCAATTATCCTATACAATTTTAAATCGTCAGCATATATAGAGCATTTGCTATGTCGTATACAATTTGTGATATCGTTAATAAAAAGACAGAATAAAATTGGTCCGAGATGAGACCCTTGAGGTACTCCGGAAGTGACTATAATTGGATCTGACGTGAAGCCCTTAATTACTACCTTTTGTACTCGGTTTGCAAGGTAAGATCTAAACCAAGAGAGAAGTGGTTCTTGAATCCCATACCCATATAGTTTTAGTAATAAAATATTGTGATCTACCTTGTCGAAAGCACTACTAAAGTCGGTGTAAATAGAATCAATTTGTTTTCTGTTATCCACAAACTTTGAAATATGAGATACATAACTGAGAAGATTGGAGATAGTTGATTTATTCCGACAAAAGCCATGTTGATCGCTCGAAATTATATTTTTGGAGTAGTTTGATAATACAGGACATACTATGGTTTCAAATAATTTTGAAAATACATTTAAAATAGATATTGGACGATAATTCCGAATATCATTTTTTGCACCCTTTTTAAAGATCGGTAATATGTTCGCAGCCTTCCAAACATCAGGGAAAGTTGAAGTTTGCAGCGATTTATTGAAGATAATTTGTAATGGTAATATGAGATTTTTATAGGTTTTTTTAACAAATAGTGCAGGGATACCATCAGGTCCAGCGCTTTTATAAGGGTCAATGGATTTAAGAGCTTGAGAAACTACTCGTTCACTTACTGAAATACTAGATAAACTTTCCTGTACAAAACGTTCGGGATATTCTGTAACTAAGCTTTGACTTGGTTCAATAAATAAAGATGAGAAGTGGTTTGCAAATAAATTAGAAATTTCTTTACCAGTAGCGGCAATTTTGTCGTCAAGCATCATATCAGAAGGTATCTCAGAAGAGATATTTCTGCGATCTTTAACGTGTGACCAAAATTTTTTTGGATTCTGTGTAACAGACAGCTCAGTGCATGTAATGTACTTTGAATAGCATGATTTAATTGAGGAATTTAGTCTTTTTTTCGCAAGTATAAATTCGAATTCGTCCCTTGGGTTATTATAAATTTTAAGTCTCCTTCTAATTTTTTCCTTCTCTTTTATTAGTTTTATCAAGTTATTAGTGAACCATACAGGATAGAACATTTTTTTAGTTTTTATTTTAGGAATCGTTTTATCAATAGTTGCATTAATAATGTTGTAAAATCTCTCAACCATGACATTGACATTAACACAAGATTGTAGTTCAAAATCCCAATCGACACGTCTCAATTCCGAATTAACTATGTTATAGTCTGCATTTTTAAAACAATGTGTAGAGAATTTTTTTTTTCTAAGGAAACTAGTTGTTATGTTTGTGATTTCTAGATCTAAAATTGGGTGATGAGGATCGAGTTTACTTAATATATTTCGAGACTTTGTCACTTTAATGTTGTTAAAGTTTGCAATAACCAAATCTAAGACGCGCCCATTATGATTTTTTATGTTATTAAATTGACTTAAGTTATTAAGAGAAAGGAAATCAATTAATGAGTATCCTAAAGTATTATTATAATACAAAGGAATTATTTTATTATTGTCATCACAAGTCCAACTGATAGAGCCTAGATTAAAGTCGCCTAAGAGCAGAAAGTCACCTTGGTAGATCTGAATTATGGAACTTATATGGTCTAGAACTGAGTTTAGTTTGTCTTCTCTAACAGGTGGTGGTAAATATAAACCGCAAACCAGAATGTTTTTGGATATACCATTGGCCGAAAACTTTATATTAATCCATAAAATTTCATCCATGCTTTCGTAATGTTCTACTCGCCACGACACTAAGTTCTTTGAGACAGCGATTAAAACACCTCCGCCGGTTTTATTAGATTGATTTGTAGATTGCCGATCTCTTCTGTATATTGTGAAATTTTTTGATAGGATTTCACTATCCATAATAGTGTCGTCTAACCAGGTTTCTGTACCTATTATCATATCGTAGTTAGTCTGAAGAGTTGCAAGTCGTATTTCATCTAATTTCGTCTTGATTCCACGAAAATTTTGATAGTAAACGGTGAATTTTAGTTGTGTTTATTTACGGACTTGGTTTGTTATTTTTATTGCAGAAAAACAGGAATTACAAATTATTTAACGAGTCGTAACATTTAATTTGTTTTACAACTGACTGGTCATCTTTCCTTGTAAATATGCGTCCGTTTCGGATCCAAATATACCGAATTCCTTTCTCTTTCGCCACCATCCGTGTACGCGCATGAAGAGCTTTGAAGTAAGGTGCCAGATGCTCCGAAACATAAATATTAGATTTGTTGCCACCGTATCCTAAATGGCCAGAGTTAAGTCTGTCATCCTGCTTGTTCCTATTGAACATTGATACGGCAGCAATGACATTATCTCTAACTTTGGTATTGCGTAGTTTAACAACAATTGTGCGGGGTCTTTTATTTGAATCATCAATTTTTCGAACTCTTGTGCAGGCTAACACATCAGTTTCATGTATAGGGCATGAAATGGTCACACCGAGTTGACTCATAACATTGTATAAATTTTCAGACTTATTCTCAGGAATGCCGCTGATCTCAAGGTTGCTTTCGCGAGAGTGTTGCTCAAGTAGGTTTAATCTTGTGGTGAGTGATTCTAGCGTATGACTCAGTTGTGCGTTGTCTTTAGTCAGGTTGATTATTTTCTCCTCCGATGCTTTCATATTAGATTTCATAACATCGTATTCGGCATTAAGAAATTCGACAGATTGTTTTAATTCATTTAGCTTTTTTAATTCTTCTTTGATTGTCTCGAATTCCTTAGAGAAAAAAGATTCAATAGCGATCTTGACTGAGTCATTAACGGCAAGCCTAATCTCATTTTTAATCACTAACATAATATTGGGATCAATAGCTAAAGAAGTTAACTCGTTCATGTCTTGAGGCTTTTTACGTTGTGTGATATTTTCCACGTCCAAACATACCACGCTATAATCACTATCAGAAAAGGTAGTAGTGTTGGTACAGACGGTAGATCGTACAGGGGTATTCGAGTTGTCTATTTTAGGCTGCTTACTACGACAATCATGGCATATCCAGGTACGTTTGACGTCCTTGGTCAACTGACTTAACTTTTTTCCTGTAAGGTTTGCGCAAAGTAAGTCGAAATTTTGGTTGCAAGTTGTGCAACAAATAAATTCGCGGCCTTTGATAATATTAAGACAACCTGCACATACGTTTGTCGATTTACTAGCCATAGTATCTTAGTACTTTAAAATCTTCGTGTACGCTTTCCTTCCTTTATTTTGTTAATTATGTAAATACGAAACAATTTTATTTTATATTTTTTAGAGCGAAAGAGAAAAACAAAATACAAAAATAATACTGTATATAAAAAATAAAACAAAACATTTGCGAATAAATTTGTCCAATGTTATAGTTGGGAATTGAACTATAAAATTGCACTATGTTTCACACTGCTGAACCGTCGGTCCAACAACATCTAGTTTTCAATGATGAAACAGTAATATGTTATGTATTGTCAATAACATAGATATTTAGTTAAGTGGGTATGTGGAAATAGTTTTACGTGAAATTCTGTACAATAACTAGGAAACACTTTGTACTTTTATTCACTTCCAGTTTTAGCACAATTTATTACTTTTATTACTCGTTTTTTCAGAACAAGTGGCACTATGTTACCCCACTGTTGTTTATGCAGTTTAAATGTTCACTTGTAAATCAGTTTCTATATTCATCTTCAAATGAATAAATATTCAATTATTACATAAAATCTACACTTGATAACAGTCACACTAGTGAGTAGCACTATTTAGCAAGCACTTATGTATAATTAAGATCTAGTTACTTAATACTTTATTTTTAAAGACATATAAAAGTACAGAGACAATGTTGTCACGATCGCAATCGCGGACGAAAAAAAAAAAAAAAAAAAAAATCTATAATTTTTATAGAGAATACCATTTCAGAGAAACAGTTATAATTTAATCTAAACTTAATAATTATTAACAAGAAGTTAACACAGCTTATAAGACTGAGTTGATTTAGAGATACAATATTTTTAAATATAATAAAAGTTTCATCAATACGGCGTTTAATTTATCAATAAATAGTTAATAAGTTTATTTTTAAAAGCAACAAATGGATCATTAAACTGAATGGTTCTAGTCATTCTGGTGTCTTTCCGAGATTTAAACTGCCGAAACTTTAGTACCCTCATTATTCGGCCATCACGGCTGTAAATGAAAAAACGATGTTCAATTATCGTAGTGAAAGTTTAATTCTTAATTCCACATGTCATTTGAGTAAGATATTATTCAAATAAGCTTTAATATTAATCTTTCTTATCACTTGTTTTGATCAATGTTGTAACATAACAATCAACATGTGCGCTACAATCACTATTTATAATTCCTAAGCGTAAAATTAGAAAGTAACTAAGCGATTGAAACCAAAGAGTATAAGTAAATATATGTACATATATACAAACATATCTAACAGTAACATCACTGTAAATGCAAAGCTAACTGCGACAGAATTGAAAAAACAACAAGTTTAGCGATTAATGTTTTGTTTATAAAAAATATAAAAGTCTATTACTATCCCACTGCTAAGTTTAAAGGTTTTAAAGGAATAAGCTTCTTCTCTCCTTTTCTTGCATAAAAGATTGGGGCCAAGACCCACTAGCTGCTCCAATGTGGATTGGACACATATCCCAGTAAATATCCAGAAATAAGCAGGTTTCCTTACGGTGTTTTCCTTTATCGAAAAGCGTTTAATTAATTAATTCTAAATATGAATAAGGTGCTATGAGAGGGTAGGCGCTATTGCGACAGTAAATATCAGCTCCGTATTAAAAGTAAACTAAAAATACAAATAAGTGTTTTTTAATATTATAAATTAGCTCAGTGTATTCATAATCAAGATACTATCAAAATACATTGTGGACAATTGCAAAAACAGTCAATAACTAAATATTTTAGTGCAATATAGTGGACACAATAAGAACTCAAAACTGCATTATTAGTGACATTTCCCGCAATTAAGTGCTAACAGTGGTCTGTAAATAAATGTACGAAGTGAAAAAACGATAATATACATAATTCAAGTGCAAAAATTACAAAAAGATAAAAAATCGATAACATTATACATGATTTACAGTTTTTGTCGATAAAGCAGCGCCACGTAGTAGAAATTTTCAAATCTGCTTAGACTTATACGCAATAATCGGTTGTTTTGTTTGGTAGTACCTAAATAGACCAAAAGAGGGCATTACTAGTACCAAAACAATACAAAAATAATATCAATTTTTTATAATCGTAGAAATATAACCCATAATCATGGAGGAAGTGATGAATATGCTCAAAAAAATACAAAATGAGCTGAACGAACAAAAAGCAACAATTGTTCAATCAGCCGATAAAGTGACGGAACAAGTTACGCAAAATATAAATAACACATTAGAAGAAAAGTTTAATTCATTAGATATCAAATACGAAAATCTCAAAGTTAAGCTGGAAAACCAGGAAAAAAGGCTGTACTTTCTAGAAAAACAATCAAAACAGAGAAACATCGTAATTTTTGGTCTAACGGAAACTGAAACATCTTACGCAAACTTAGAAAAAAACGTACTAAATTTTATAATTAAGTATTTCTCTATAGAGCTAGATCGCAGAGACATTCAAGAAACTCGAAGGATAGGGAAGAAAGGAGAGCGTCCACGGCCGATCGCTGTAACATTCACTTCTTTGGGCACGAAGATAGAAATCTTTAAACAAAGGTCAGTGCTCAAAAATACAACTTATTACATCAAAGAAGACTTTCCTCAGCACATTCTGGAAATACGAAGGAAATTGCAAGAGCAAGTAAAATTAGAAAAAGAGAAGGGGAACTCTGCCACTATCAAGTATGATAAATTGATAATACACGACAAAAAAAATGATACACAAGACAAGAAGAAAAGAACCCTGCCAATATCACCAAACTACAATGACCCTGCGCAATCAGAACCAAAGACACAAGCTTATAAAAAGAACAAAACTCAAACAGGATTACAAAGGACAACGAGCTTATCAGAGGATGTTATAAAACCAGGAATACTTAGTTTCTTGACAACCAAAAATCAAAACACTCACAACCAAAACAACTTACCAAACAAACAGACAAATAAACAATAGCAATTACCTCCCTCTCTCACGAAAAACACATTACAAACAAAATCAAATACTAAACCATATCTTCCCAGCCGGCTGGTCACCGGGGAAGATCAAGACCAAAACCCTCCAGAGAAAATTATTTCAGTTTTTTCAAAAAATATTAAAAACAATCGTCATAATATATTACATATAGCGACTTATAATGTTAGAACCCTGTCGACATATTCACGCTTACTGGAACTAACAGAATCTTTAAGAAACGTAAAATACGATATTATCGGTCTCTCAGAAGTCAGAAAACTCGGCAATAAGATAGAGGAACATGACGGGTTCATTTTCTACCACATGGGAGAAACGCCAGGATTGTACGGAGTAGGCTTTATTATCAAAAAACACCTGAAAAAACACATAAAAAGCTTTAAGGGACTGTCAGAAAGAGTAGCGCTGCTAAAGATACATATCAACGATACAGAGCTAGGCATTATTCAAGCTTACGCCCCAACAGAGGCCTCTAAAGACGAAGAACTAGAGCTTTTCTACAACACTGTTGATAAAGCCATACAACTCTCAGGAAATAATATAATAGTCATGGGCGACTTTAACGCCAAAATTGGCCTACCCAAACCAAACGAAATCATCACTGGAAAATATGGGTATGGAAAAAGAAACTGTAGAGGAAATAGACTGATCGATTTCGCGTACGAGTATAATCTAGCCATTATGAACACTTTTTTCAAGAAAAAAAACAAACAGAGATGGACTTGGAAATCACCTGATGGTAAAACAAAAAACGAAATAGACTACATTCTAACAAACCTACCGAGGAACATAGACAATATACAAGTATTAAACATCACCTACCCCTCGGACCATAGACCTGTGAGAGCAGCATTCAATTTACTCTCAAGATCAAGAAGTCGCTGCAAATTTGGTTATCACCCCAAATCCCAGTTAAAGAGCGAAGAAGAAATACAAATCTACACTGAATCCCTGAACAGCTGCTCAGCAAATCTGCTCAACCACTGGAATGACAGTGACTCCGTTCAGAACTGCTATGATAAAATAATAAACGCAATTGACACCAGCCTAAAAAAAGCACACGAGCTATCATCTAATACAAACACAGAGAAAAACCAAGTAATGACAGCACGCACAAAGGCACTCATCAGCAGGAGACAAGAACTACATAGGAAAAAACCAAAATCAAGGGCTATGAAAAATGAACTAAAAGCACTCTACAAGCTTATAAGTAAACGAATTAAACAAGACTATAAAGCACACCGCACACGAATCATTGAAAACCATCTTCATGCCACAGGGAGTACCAGGAAAGCGTATAAGAAACTGAGAACTCACAAATCATGGATCGAAGAACTGAAAAGTAAAACTACGAATACACAGAACAGAACCGAAATACTTCAAATAGCAACAGACTTCTATAAAACCCTTTATAGCTCGCCAAATCTACTTTCATACCAACTACCGAATAGTAACACAAAAGAAATGAAAGCAACCATTGATGAAGACGAAGTGGTCAAAGGAATCAAAGCACTGAAATCAGATAAAAGTCCGGGGTCCGACAGGATAATCAATGAAGCTATAAAAGCAGGATTCATGTACCTATCTAAGCTGCTAACACAATTGTTCAACATGATACTGAACTGCAAAAACACTCCTCGTCAATGGTCAGAGTCGGAAATAATTTTGCTCTACAAAAAAGGAGACCCAAACAACATTAGTAATTATAGACCGATAAGCCTGCTACCATCATTATACAAACTTTTTTCCTCAATCATAGAGAAAAAAATTAAAGTAACTACAGATAAGTTCCAACCCATAGAACAGGCGGGCTTCAGACGAGGATTTTCCACAGTCGACCACATTCACTCCCTAGAGATAATAATAGAAAAATTCCAAGAGTTCAATAGACCACTATACACTGTCTTCATCGATTACCAAAAAGCCTTTGACACTCTTCTTCATTCATCTATTTGGGAAGCTCTACTCTCTCAACAAGTACCATTGGACTATATAAAAGTAATGAAAAACATCTACGACAATTGTACTAGCAGAGTGAAGTTAGAGACTACTGGATCACTCATACAAATAAAAAGAGGCGTAAGACAGGGAGATCCGGTCTCACCAACAATCTTCATAGCGGTGCTAGAATCAATCTTCCGAAAATTAAACTGGGAGAATGTCGGCATAAACATGAACGGATGCTACTTGAGTCACCTCAGATTTGCTGACGATATAGTTTTGCTATCAGAGAATACAAGCCAACTGCAACTGATGATAAACTCGCTGCACGATGAAAGTAGCAAAGCTGGTCTGGAAATCAATCTAAATAAAACTACCGTCATGACAAACCATACTAAAATACCCATATATCTCGAAAATGTGCCTTTAACCTACGTCGACAAATACATTTATCTGGGAAAACAAATTTCTTTTAACCATCTCAATAACGAACTGGAAGTTGAGAGAAGAGTCAATATCACATGGAAGAAGTTCTGGAGCCTTAAAGAAATTTTAAAAAGCGACATGTCCGTAAAGTTGAAAAGCAAAGTCATGAACACCTGCCTACTTCCCTCATTAACATACGCCTGCCAAACCTGGAAATATACTAGGAAAATAAAAAGTAAGATTATAACCAGCCAAAGAAGTATGGAAAGAAGCATTTTGAAGATTAAGAGGGTTCATAAAATCCGTAGTACTGACATAAGACAGACTACCAAAGTCATCGACGCTCTTAGTCACTCACTAAAGCTTAAATGGCGATGGGCTGGACATGTAGCCAGACTCGGTGACAATCGCTGGACCAAAATAACCACACAATGGCAAGGACCATCTGGCCATAGAAAAAGGGGCAGACCAAACGCGCGCTGGGCTGACGATGTGATAAAGGTGGCAGGTACTGACTGGATGCGAGCAGCAGAAGACAGACAACATTGGTCATCTCTGGAGGAGGCCTTCACCTTCCATTGAGAGGGGTTCTTGCACAACATTAATATAGCAAACTTTTCCTATCACTAATACTAATACAACTTCTATTATTATTAATCTAACTTTTTTATATTTGTTTTTTAAAAGTATTTGTACATTTAGCAAGAAATAAAAGGCTTTTTATTTTATTTTATTTATTTATTTATTATGAATAAGGCACATATTTTTTTATTTAAAAACTCATTAGTGCCTGCCCCATAGAGTTATTATACTAGAGTAGGGAACCCAGCCTTTTTATTTATACTACATGTGCCATATAACAATATAGAGAAACAAAGAGAAAGCAAATGAGGGTGTCTCTACCTGTATCTCTTTTTATGTGCCATTATTAGACAAAGATGAAGTAAACGAGTTTCATCTTTCCTCTTAATATTTATTGTGACACTTACTTACAAGCTTGCCTATAGATCCCCTACTCTATGACAATATCTCTATGGCCTGCTCAGTTTGAAACATTTTTTCTTTTTTTACAGGACTCGATGTCTGAGCTCCGAGCCTTGTGCTACCCGGGTACTGACGTGCTCATGCTATGTTTCTCTGTGGTGAGACCAGAGACATTTCGTTCGGTCGCCGAGCGGTGGACGCAAGCGGTCGCCGAAGTAAATGCTCCTCTAATCCTAGTCGGAACCCAATGTGATCTGGCGTTTGATGGGCGTGTAATTCAAGCTTTAAGAGTAAGTATTTATTTTAAATTGATGTCATTCCTACTACTGAACAGTATTACTTTTTTTTTAATTAATGATACTGTAGTAAAATAAGGATTAAATAAAGTACAGCCAAGTGTAATAACGTGCTTTCTATTTATTTACTTCCATTTCACCTCGTAAATAGAAATATTTGATTACACTTTTTAATCTATTTTATATTTAGTGGCTTTTGAAATTCTAACAGTACATGTAAATCTAGTTTTTTCTGTAGTAATTTAGTTTTTCGATACTATCACAAGTTAAACGCAAAATTATTTATTTTTAATTTTTTTGGTATTCTTTGTAAGTCTTCAAGTCGTAGCAGATCTCTCAATCGCCTAAATAAATAAAAAAGTTTGTTGTGTTCGATGTGTAAAAAGTAAATATTTTATTCGCAAATAAGTTACTCAATTAAAAATTTGAAAATATTTATTATACAAGTTATTTAATTGTGTTTTTATGATGGCGAATCAAAAATGCATGCAAATGTTTATTTGAATTCAGATAACTTACAATATTTTTTTATTTTATTGATCAATCAATTTTCAAATTTGATTTAATTGAAATACAAATTTAAAGAAAATATAATGTCGAGTGCAAGTTTAAACCAGATCTTATCTCAACTTTAGATTATTGTGTTGCACCCTTTGGATTTATGATGGTTTGACAATGCGGGCGAAACGAGTAAATATAAGTTTGTCACATTATGCCAAGAATGCCGGTATAATATATGCATCTTTTCATTGCCCTCATTCCCCGACACCACATTGTTGCGAAAGCTCCATTTAATAAAACAACCTCTTATGTTAATAATTGAACGGTTCTCGTAAATTTTCATAAACTTTAAGAACTATTTGTTTTTTTTTAATTTTTGTTATTTCTAAACCTAATCGTAGAAGATAATTAAGAATTATTTGTGTAACATTCTCATAGATTACAATATAGTCTTTATTTGCGAAAAAAATCAAAAATGTAAAAAAATACCAGTTTTATTTAACGAAAAATGTGAGTCTAAAAATACGAAGAGTATCCAACACAAAAGATTCAGATAGGCTTACAATCTATCGATCAATCTTTGATCGACTTTTAAAGTGATTTTTTTAAATATATTTTTTAAATATAGAAAAGCTAATATTATAAATGCGAAAGTTTTTAGTCTGTTAAACTTTCATGCTTAATCCATTGATAAAATTTGACACAATTAAAGCTTATACACCGAGGTAACATGTAGATTAAACAATTCCTGTATTTTTTTTGGGAATAGTGAAATAAATACATATGGCATTATTGTTTACTCTAAGTAGCCATAGCATTTAAAGTACTATTTAATATTTTTCAAAGTTGATTTAATCTATGTTGTAACATTCCACTGAAATATATAATAATAATTCGTATATAGCAACACTTTAAGCAATAAATTTAAATTAGCTTCTTTGTTTTTTAGTCTCGTGGCGAGCATGCTGTCACAGAATTTGAAGCCCGGGCCTTGGCAGCAAAAATTAATGCGGTATATGTAGAAACCTCAGCGAAAACGAGGAAACAGCTGAAGGACGCTTTCGATGCCGCCATCTTGGCAGGGCTGCCAGTAATACAAAGCAAACGACCTTTTTGGAAAAAACTGTTGTGTATAAATTAGCATTAAAATAGTGGCGGAACGCGTAACTACAATGTTTGTAAATTGATAATGATAATTTTTTTTAATGAAATTTAATTTATATTGATATTATAAATTCTATTGGTAAAAATGATATTTTAAAGTAAATATATGCTTGAGATTAGCTAATCGTCTAACTTGCATCAACCATGAATGTTGCCAATCGTAATCTTCGTTATAACGGGAGAATTATTTTAAATAAAAAATCCTTCTTTGTTTGTTATCTAGTAAATTTTATATTTCTGTCGATAAATGTAGATTGTTTTACTAATAGCTGTGTATGATGAATTGTTACCCATCTTAAAGATCTAATGGCAATAATGAATTTAAGTCGATAGGAAGACGGCCAATTACTATACTATATAATAGAAAAATAACTGTATGTATTTTAAATTTAAGTAAATGTATTAGTTTCTGTGTTAAATGTTTTAAAACTCATGTGTTCGATTGATTGGACTTTGTATAGCCAAATGAACGTTCGCTATTATACACATTATCCACTCCAAAGCCTAGAAATATGTCAATGATTAGAACAATGTGTGTATATGTTTGTGCCTTATAAATAATAATTTTGTTTTATCTAAATTCTTGTATTTATTTATAAGTATATCTCGGACAATTAAATCCTAATAAATATAATTGTTATTAAAAATAAAAAGTGATTGTTATAAAAAAGTAAAACAAATGCTGAATCAAATTAAAAATGTGATATAAATATTAATGTTAAATAGTGCCTTTTTTGTAAGATCAATCGATATGCATTTTTTTTTATTAATGTTCGAGGCTACAATAATTATTATATATATTCTGCAATTACAATTAATTATTAATTATAGTATATAAGATAAAAAGATTACAAGAAAATATAAATACAGTTGTACAGTAAAATTAGCGATTAATTTTAAGCATTTCATATGAATTGTATTTTAACTGTTACATAAAATGTAAATAATAAGCGAGAACGCGTATGTTATTGTTGTTTTATACTCAACACGAACTGATAATTATATTTTATTACGATGCTTTTGTGTTTTCATTTCAATCTCTATGCCTTCATTATTGAATTAGGTCAAAAAAGGAAATCATTAAAATAATTAACACGATTAGGAACAATCGATGGTTCTTTTGTATTAGCAGAGATGTCAGGACAAAGACTATAACAAAAATATATTATTGAACATTTTCTTAATATCAATAACTAAAATTACTATTTAATATATTAGTATGCGTAACTATTTTAAATAGATAATATCAATGTAAAATCAAAGTTCTTACATATACAGGTACACCAATACAAAATGTTTATTGAAGAGATATAAAAAAAAAATGAGAGCAGTATAAATTTCATATTATTATTTATAATGTATGTATTTTTTTATATAAAAAAAAATCTATTGTAAAATACAATTAAGAGTTAATTGAAACACACAAAAGAAGTAATTTCTCTTTGTATATTTTGTTAATTATTATTAATAATATTTGTGAATATTTTATCTAATAATTACTCCTTTTTTTGGTCTGTATTGTCACTAATGTTCACTTAGTTTAATTAATAGGGATTTAGTAAAAGACAACCTTAAGATAAGACAACCTAGGTTTGAAAAGCAAAAAACAAACAACAGAATCTATGATCAGACTTAGTTACCACAGACTATGACTTCTGGAGTAAGTGATAGAGTACTATGTTCTCTATGATATATGTCATAATTGAATTTGTCAAAACTGATTTTAAAAAAGCGCCAACTCCGATATTTCTTGTAATTTTGTTTACCTTTTAATTTAATTATTCGCTGAATAATTTTAATAAACTTATAATAATGTCTGAAGAAGAACATTTATCAGAACTGGACATAACTGACGTTGTAGAAGACACAGACCAGTACTTGGAAAGTGACTACCAAAGAACAGAAGTGACCGACTCTGAGATGAACACTATTCAGGATTCCGAAATACTATATTCAGATGATCAAATTGGTACAGAAAAGAAAACACAAATCGTGAACAAGCCAGAGGTTATTAGAACGACCAAACTCCCAATGGCGAGGATAAAAAATATAATGAAAATGGACCCAGATGTTAGTGTATTAAATGCTGAAGCGGTGTTTTTAGTAACGAAAGCAACAGTAAGTACGAACTAAATCATTTAATTTACATTAAATTTTCGGGTATATTTCCAGAGGTTTGACCCTTGATGTATCTTTACTTCTATAATAACCATAAAGTTATTAAATTGGATGCATTTTATAGAATATTTTTTTGCCGTATGAAATATGGCAATATATACTTGTTCTTTCTTGGTGAGAAGAAGGATATTTGGATAGGGTATACCCTTCCATTGGTCAGAGCATGTAATTCAAACCAAACATGAATAAAATGAAAAATGTAAGGAACACAGAATTTTTCATTATAAGCTTGTGTTGGAATTTATTATGATCTAAAGTGATACATACATTTTATAGTCAGGAAAAACTTTGTAAAGCATGCCTGAAAAATATCTACAGTATCTGTAATCTTTTGCCCAGCTATATCTGTAGTATCCTAGTTTCATGCTAATAATCTGCTTTTACTTTTCTCAAGAATAACTTCAGATCATTCAGTTAATATAGCTCCAATATTGAAATATGGTCATCAATATCATAATTAATCGTAACAATTTATTTTCTTTTGAGAGTGGAAAAATTTAAGTTTTGGTTCTATAGTTATTACTTTAGTATCTACTGTTGTTTATTATTGTAAAAATGCTGTACAACAGTATCCTTTTAAGTTTCTACCTAATTGTGGTGTAATATTTTTGTTAATTTAATTGTCTTTACTCAGACATTTTTTATTTACTTTAATAAAACTACAGTGTTGAATCATTCATAAGCAATTTAATTTTTCAGGAACTGTTCCTAGAAACACTTGCTAAGGAAACATACACTTATACAACACAGCACAAAAGAAAAATAATTGCCAAAAGAGACTTGGATGTGGTAATAAATAAGGTTGATTGTCTGTGCTTTTTAGAAGGAGCAATGGATTTTTGACAGATTTAATTTAAATTATAAACATTATTTTTATGATGTGATGTGATTTTAAAAAGGAAGATATAAAGATAATACTTCTGATCAGTACTTCACTGGTAGAACGTAATATTGATCAATATTGTTCTAGGGTGATAGTGAAAAGTTTGTTGTAGAATATAATCCAATAGAAAGTATTTATTTTATTCTTTCTTTAAACATATCATGTATATGTAGTATTTTGCTTAATATTCTAAGTTATAATTCTATGCTACCACTTAAAAAGTGAGATCTTACAAATATTACTTATGCTCTATATTCTGTTACTTCTTACGAAATATGGACATAGAGACAACTAGTTGCTTATGGCTTCACCCGCATGGAAATTAGTATATCGAAATTTTGAACATAAAAGTGGTTCTTGTGAGTTAACCATAAGAGATAAAGACATGCTGTTGAGGATTTTTTTGTAGTATTTTTGTAGTAGTAGTAGTTAGTCTCCGCGGGTCCCGGGTTCGATTCCCGCCGAGAACTAATATTTTCTATTTAGAATTTGTTGGTTCTTCGAGTCTGGGTGTATATATGTATTTAATGATATTTATATTTATGAACAATTCTAATTTTTTTTAAATATAGCTAGTCTCATATGTAATCATGAATAGAATACATAAATACATGAACTAATAAACATTGTTGATTTCATCTTTGCCAATAAATTGTATTTTTTCAATCTCCTGATACTCTAAAATAATATTAATGTTATTAGTCTAATGTTAAAATTTCTGAACTGTTGAAATATTTAATATGCATTATTTCAGGTTTAGACTTATAATAATAATAATAAGCCTTTTATTCTAAACATTTAACATGAATTGTTGAAGTTGTAGCTTCATTAATCATATTGATGCTTGACGATTCAAAAGTGCCTGAAATGGTTTATTTGAATAAAGATTATTTTGATTTTGATTTAATTGAGTTGGTTTTTTTAGCTTATAAAAAATCTCTCAGCTCAGTGTGCCTTTTGGCATAGGTCTCATGCCACTCTTGTCCAGAATGGTCCAGCAGTTTATGAGGTTGTCCTCCTATCTTCTCACTGGGCACCCTCTAGTTCTTTTTCAATCCATAGGGTACCAGAGAGTAACCTTTTGACTCCAGTTATTTAATGAATAGCATATTCTGTGAGTTGCCCAGCTCTATTTTTTTATATCAATGCTAGAAATGATGTTGATGACTCCTGTTTTTGCTTCAGGTTTAGACTTACCTTAATACAAATAAATCTTGTGCAAATCTGATAAATTCTTGGAGCACCAAAGTGGTACAAACATAATTTATAGAATTAGGTGTTACTTTGCGGAGATCCATAATACAAAAGTAATAATAAAATTATTTTGCTATAATCCGCGATACAGTAAATAGAAAATATATATAGTGTTTAATGTATAGTGGACTATCCGTTTTTTCATACCCATTACATGCAGGATTCATAATAACACATGAACAAACCTCCACCACTGCCACCACAATACACAAGCACTATACACGTTAACTATCACAAACTCAATCGTTTCGTCCCGCAACCGAAGCATCATCAGGAGAAAGACTCCAAGACAAAATTGGAAAGCGAGGCATTATTCAAATAAGCATTGTTATGTCGTAATCGGTTCAACCCCACCATTTATTTTGTCTCTGAACATGTGCAACAAGCTTTAACTTGAAACATTTCTCATTAACAATCAGAATTCAAGTTATATTATTACTTTTGTTACAAACATATTAACATACACTCTTCAAATTTCGGCTTTTGTAATTTGTATAATGGTGATGTAGATGATTATTAAATATTATAGATTTTAATAAACAGTAGTATAGTTTTGTGTATGTATAAAAGTTCCAATAGAATGAATCCAGCTTTATGGATAGTAATAGTTTAAAAATGTTTAAAAACACTTACACTTACTTACATACTCACTACTTAGAGGGTAAATCAATACATAGAGGAAAATTTCAGGGTCATAATAAAAAAATCGTATTATTTTAATATTTTGCTATGTTTTCATTAGTTCCTTTGAGAATTATGAATATAATAAATGATTTGGCTATTACAAAAGAATAACAATCGTCAATTAGCAGCAATTTTTAGCAGTTGTCAGCAGCAGAGCACAGTGTCCAGACACAGGTAAGTAACTCTTCGATAGAGGTGTTCTGTAAAAAACGTTATGATGCAATTATTTAGTGCAACAAGACTGAGTAGAATAGGAAATGAATATGTCAGGGGAATTATGAAGGTTGGTATAGAAAAGAAAAGAAGTAAGAGATTAAGTTGGTATGGACATGTAAGGAGCAAATCATGTGATCAAAGAGTTTTAAATATAAATGAGACTGGATATATTGACTAGAGGTAGACCAAAAAAGATGGATGAATTGTGTGAAGTATGATATGCATATTAAAGTAGAACCAGAGTTATATAATGATATGAATGGAAGACCTGTGATGTGTGTGAATAAGGGTAGGAGAATGATGATGGTGACCTATAATCATTATCATGATGATATTATACAGAATTTGATACTGAAGTGGTGGAAGAAGGTACATTATGACCATTGGAGAACCAACAAGTATTGGAAAATCCCAAAAAAGTATTGGATCCCAATTCTAAAGACAGCATTTAAGAAGAATGTATGTAACATCTGGATTTCTTTAGCATAAAACTAAGTGGAGAGGAAATCTCTATCAGAAATCTATGTTTATTAGTTACAAAGAAAGAATACTTAAGTTTAGCTAAATCATCTGTCGTTTAGTGGTATAAGATGGTAATGGTGGATAATGAACCAGATTATCAGGTAGATTAGGAGGTAGTAATCTTCTAATTTGACTGAACTAAATCAGTTTAATAATTTAAGACGATTTTCAGAATTTTTGAGAATACTAACATTTAACCTTTCTCCTGCCCTTATCCCGCTCTAAGTGGGGTCGGCACAACATGTTACAAACGTCATATGATTTGGCTACGTATTTTACGACCGGCCGCCTGCCTCATCCCCATGCCCTTATCCCACTCTGACTTGAGTCGGCACAACATGTTATAAACATGTTGTCACATGATTTGGCTACGTATTTTACGACACGTCGGTAAGAAATGAGGGTGGTCTATTCTACTCAGCCAGATATCACACGGTGGGTCAACTTACCTTAGTCGCCTTTTACGACACCTCGGTAAGAAATGAGATTGGTCTATTCTATGCAGCCGGATACCACACGGCACTTACCTTAGTTGCCTCTTACGACACCTCGGTAAGAAAGGAGGGTGGTCTATTCTATTCTGCCGGATCTCACGCGGCCAGGGAATACCAACAATTTTTTTTAAATAATTGAAAAGACATTGGAAAATATGAATCCAGGCATTTCTCATAGCATATAAATGACAACATGAAGGTAAGTACTATAATATATAATATAATACCTACCCTTTCTGCAATTGACAGTTTACTCCCGACGCTACTACTATTAACTTCGAAGGCAGCAGACGAAGAGATGACAGATCAACAGTTTGCTCCTCTTCAGCCAAGTTCACAACACCAACTACTCCGGGCTGCCCAGGTAGTAATCTGTCAGGAAAGGGGAGAAATATGAAATATTGTAGAAATATTATTACATAATCTGTATAGTACCTGGCAATAAATAATGCACATCAGAGAGAGAAACAAAAACAATACTAGGATGCAACTCCCCCTTAAACAGACTTATGCGTCAATATAATGAGTTATCTAAAGGTAATGTGTTAGATATAATGTACGATTCCGAATCAATGTTTAGAAAATCTCTTTTAAATCTTTTTTCAGAAACGTAGACCATATAATCATTTTATTTAATCAAATTTAATCAGTCCTATTGTTACTAGTTTTTGCTAATTGTATACTCCATAACATCGTAAGTCTGATAAGTGTATACTTACCCATCATTTGATTACTACGTTTGTAGTAATCAAATGATGTTTTGAGTCTTTGATTCATTTGATCAATGAATTACTGTTTAGTATTGTTGTGCATGTTGTTGCCATCTTTAATTAATATAGCATTTAGTCATAACATTTTATTGTATCGTGTATAATCTTAAACGTATTTAATGTATATATTGTTGATGGCCTAATAAATAAAATAAAAATAAAAATAAATAATAAAAATCGACTAGATTCTGCTTCATAGAGCATCGTCTCTGTCGCACAGACTGACGGACCCGTGTGTGACAGTGACAGCGCTCTACGAAACCGAACTGGCCGGCTGTTTCGTTGTAAACAGCGATGTGCATTATTTAATGCCGGGTACTATACCTTATATAAGCTGTGATAGCCTAGCGGTGAGACCGTGCGACTCTCTAGAGACGACATAGGTTCAAACCCCGGGCAGGCATCAATGAGTTTTTTCTATTAAAGCTGATGTGTCTAATTGATAATTGCAATTTATCACACGCTTTTCGGTGAAGGAAAACATCGTGAGGAAACCCGCATATTTCTAGAGAATTCTAGGGATATGTGTAACCCACCAATCCGCATTGGAGCAGCGTGGTAGGTCTTAGCTCCAATCCTCTCCAATAACGGAGAGAGGAGGCCTTAGCCCAGCAGTGAGCATAGTAACAGGCTGTTACTTTACTTTTCACTTTACTTACTATATACCTTATACCACAATTCATTTCCGAACACTTAGGGTTGCATTCCTAGTAAAAAGTTATTTCTCATTGATAATTGCAATTTATCACGCGCTATTCGGTTAAGGTATTGTAAGGATACCTGCATATCTCTGGAGAATTCTGGGGATATGTGTAACCTACCAATCTGCATCGGAGCAGCGTGGTGGGTCTCAACTCCAATCCTTGTTTCCAAAAATGTAGAGAGGATATGTCAAGCAATAGGATAGTAATAGGTCGTTCTATACTTTCACTTGATTACTTATTAATTACTAAAAGATTTTACCTTGTAACAACTAAAATTGATTCCGACAAAGCTCTGGTCTCCAGGTCTCCTTGTTGTACAGTTAGGCTCTTTCTTACGGAGACAACATCTTTATAGAACTGAAAATATATTATAGATTTTCCTGTGTTCATTTTATTAAGCTATTTTCAAGTAAGTGTTTATTAACTAGCCTACATTGTGTGTAGACTAGTTAATATTAGTTTAGTACCCTGTTTTTAGTTATAGTAATTTTTAAAGCCTGACTAGTTTTAATAGGCCATCATTTGAAAATAGCTAGGTTCACTCGATAGAATAAGACGTGAGTATAGCTGGTTTCTATACATTAAATAAATATGATAATTATAAGGGACACCTAACTTGTGTGTAATTGAGTGACAGGTACGTATATAATTTTAAATACATACATACAAATATACACGCAGACTAGGCGACTAAGGTAAGTTGACCCCCCGTGAGGTATCCGGCTAAGTAGAATAAACTACCCTCATTTCTTACCGAGGTGTCGTAAGAGGCGACTAAAGTAAGTTGACCCCCCGTGAGGTATCCGGCTAAGTAGAATAAACTACCCTCATTTCTTACCGAGGTGTCGTAAGAGGCGACTAAGGTAAGTTGACCCCCCGTGAGGTATCCGGCTAAGTAGAATAAACTACCCTCATTTCTTACCGAGGTGTCGTAAGAGGCGACTAAGGCAAGTTGACCCACCGTGTGGTATCCGGTTGAGTAGAATAAACCACCCTCTTTATTACCGAGGGGTCGTAAAACATGACTAAGGTAAATTGACGTCAGGCAGAACGCCGGTCGTAAAAATAAGCAGTCAAATCATGTAACATGTGCCAACACCACTCAGAGTGGGATAGGGCAGGCGGATGATGATAACTTCGTTAGTTGTTCTTACATGATAATGGCTCTTTTGGTCAGCGAGTTGTTCGGCCAAGTTCAAGGTCTTGTAGTTGTCAGCCACGGGCAGCCAAGTCTTGCCGGTGGTGGAGGAGAAACCGGCGTTGGTAGAGTTGTCCCACTGGTAGGGGGTGCGGTTGGGGTCGCGCGACTTCTTGTAGTAGTTGATGGGGTCGTCGGTGTTGCAGGCCTGGGGGTCCTTTGTGTCTTCCCAGCTCACGTATCCGTCTGTCATACCTAGTTCTTCGCCCTGTAAAGTATATATCCAACTAGAAATTTTGGTCAGTAAAAGGATCAAATCAAATCAAATCAAAATAATCTTTATTCAAATAAACCATTTCAGGCACTTTTGAATCGTCAAGCATCAATATGATTAATGAAGCTACAACTGGTTCGGAATGTTGCTCTTACCGAGAAGAACCAGCAAGAAACTCGGCGGTCAATCTTTTAAATATTTCCAATTATACATTATTAAACCGCTGTCTTGTATGAAGCTGAAAGGATTTTCAAATCCAGGCTTTCTTATCAACCAAATAATCTTCAATTTTGTAATATGCTTTACGTATAAGCATATTTTTTACACTTCCCACCTTATTTCCCTCCTACATTAGCATTATAATTCATGGCCAAAAGGAGATCTCATTACAACACTGCTAAAATTTACTATGCATGTTAGTAAATTAATAATTAATAAAATAAAATAAGTTTTTTTGATCATATTTTGTTATCTACTGTGGATTTGGCCTTTCTTTATTTGTTGTGGCTTATGTAAGGTAAATTAAAAATGTTTAAAAGATCGACCGCTGAGTACTTCTTGTTAAAAGCAACATTCCGAACCAATTTTAGCTTTGATTTGCTTTTTTGATTTGAATTTTTGATTTGATTTGCTACAGATATTAAGTAATAAGGGACACTTTCGATTTCGATGGGTAAAAGACAGCTAAGTTACGTTGACAATGAGAGACTTTAAATCTAGCGAGCTATTGCTAAACCTCTATCTACTACTGATAGAGGATACCGTATAAACCTAACTGTCGCAATAAAACGCAATATCTTTAAGTAGTACGGTTTTTGTGTTGTAACAAGTTACCGGCTACAAACTATAAATTGAATAGTCAAAATATCTCCCAAATTTGGAATGCACATAAACTAGATTCCAGGAGCACGATTTTATATAAACAACTTATTCGTATAGAAAATACAGGGAAATTCCCAACATCTAGAGTTCGAATTCGGAACAAACTATTATAAATAGTTTAGTTGGGGTTTAAATTTTTCCCTTGGGCCGTCAGTTACTTAGTTAGGGCACTGGTTGTAACCAAGCACCTAATGCGATCTCTCATTAAGCCAGATCAGAAATGCTGGTTCGGAAAGCCGTCCTACCGAGAAGAGCCAGCAAGAAACTCGGTGGAGCTCTTTTAAAAAGATTCTTAATATAGGATAGCTATGACATTTTGTCATAGCTATCCTGCACAAGGTCAAAGAGCAGCTATATCCACGCATTCTTATCAATGTAAGCCTCCACGGTATAATAGGCTTTCTGTATCAGCCTCTTTTTAACAGTATTTTTAAATTGCTGTAATGGCAAAGTTAAAATTGATTGTGGAATTTTGTTATAGAATCTCATACCCAAACCCACAAACGACTTACGTACTTTTGGTAGGCGCAAAGCAGGAGCCGCAAGCTTATGTCGGTTCCTACTTTGTCTATTATATTTATAAGCAAGTACCTGGTACGTGATAGCGACTCCAGGCAAGATTAGAGCCAGCATGTTCATCGCGTCCACGCGATCGACTCCTTGACGGTTGGCCGTACGGCTTTGATCGTGATTACCATTCTGAAAGTACCAGTTAATTATACATACATATATTGAAACATATCCCAGTACCAGATAACTTTGATCACTTATTTCTTAACGAGGACGCATAAGGTCTGGGCCTTTGACGAGTTTTAAGGAGAGGAAGTTTGTTATCGGAATCGTATTGTCCTCTCTTACATATAAACTTTTGATTACTGAAAGTATACTTTCAATTTAAAATTTACCTTATATTAAAAAAAACTATTTTTTAGGAAATACGTTATAAACGAGGCATTTAACTCTGTATCTTTGTATGTAACATACGTATTTCGGGGAACCCCGCTTATTTGGATTAGTACCTAGTTGTTTATTCGTTCCCGCCTCGTGGATGCGTCTTTGAATTTGAGTCAGACTACGCTTCCGCGGACGAGGTTGGTACATGTCTCAATTGTTTAACGCTTCGATTAAGTTTCGGAAAGTTGTTAAAGTTAATTAGTATCAATGTTTTATAAGTTTGTAGTGTTTAGTTCTTTAAGTCATTCATAGTATACTAAGTTCTGCCCAAACTATTTCTTTTATTTCGGGATACCGAACCCCATAATTTTGTCACCCACCGTAAATCGTGAAGTGATATTACCACCCATAGTGACAGGCTTCTATCGTGTTATTAGGCATCGTTACGTGACATGTAACCAATTTTGATAATACATAATTCTCACTGTTAAAAAGATGTCGACAAGTTTAGATTGGCTATGTAAAAAGGAATTAGGTCGCCTTGACGTTTGAATTTGTGCGTCTCACGTCGGGCTTTGTTTTTTATCATCAATACATTATATATTGTGGTAAAAACTTGTGAATTTGTAATGGCGATATAGCTCAAGGAGCGCCATTTTCTCATGGTATAAGAAAGACAATCTCACATAGATATGGCATTCATATGCCTTTAACTATATGGACGAAGAACCAGAACTACATACTAAAATCTCTAGATTAAAGTTGCGCAAATTAAAGGTATAGATTTCCAGCCATTTGTCATAAAAAGATTGTTGCTTCAAAACCTCCTTTAACTCACAGTAAAAATCACACCAAAATCGCTTCAGCTGTTCCGGAGAATAGACTGAACCTTCCTTAAGAATTGCACTGTTTTTAGGTGAAAACAATACGAAAATCCGCTCAGTAGATCTTGAGAAACTCGACCATATCATAGATGTAAAGAAGTATGGATTTTTCACTTACCACCCAGTTAGCGGTCCTTCCACTAGGCATGTAAGTCATCCACTTATCAATAACTGTCTTGATCTCCCAAGCGGTAGAATTCTTCGTGATATCTCCAAGGAAGCTGAAGTTAAAAGGTATGGATCCATTTCTATTGTTACTGCCGTAGTATTTGATCATCTTGCTGAGATCGGAGTACGCCTCGGTCATCATGATTTTATATTCACCCTGTTTCTCTATGTACTCGTCGAGCAGGTCCCTCCAGTTGTAGACAACGTCGTAAGTCTCGTCCAAATCCTGGGTGTAGATATGATTCAGGTATTCGTAATCATCAGGCACTGTGCCTTCGATTCCTAAAGAAAAATATCAGTGTGAGACGAAATTAATCTAACTCATGAAAGAAATAAATAAAACTAATTTGAAATGTTCACGTCTTTAAAATTAATTAATATATTCTCAATAGAATTAGGCGTTTGATTACGAAGCTGTACAAAACGAAAAATAATGAATTATTTTCTATAATCCGCGATTAGACAAAATCTTTGTAATGCTGAAAGCAGAGTATTATCCATCTTCATAGGTAATAAACGCAAGATTTCCAAAACGCATGCACTACTGGCCCGTTGGCGCAGTGGGTAGTGACCCTACCTTCAGCTCCGCGGGTCGTGGGTTCGATACCCACCGAGGGCTAACATTTTCTATCAACAATATGTTGGTTCTTCGAACCTGGGTGTGTATTTGTATTTAAGTATGTATTTAACATTATATATGTAGTATATCTACCAGTTGTCCGTCACCCATAACACAAGTACTTAGTACATAGTATATTACTACGTAATACAAGTACGTAGTACATTACTTATAACCTTATAATATTACTTACTGTGTGTGTAACCGTGTGTGTAAGTGTCCCATATATTTATTTATATTTATACTATCACCATTACAACACTACCATAACACTGTACACATTCACTACCATAATGTCATAAATCGTTTCGCCCCTTCACTAAAGTATGATCAAAACATTTTGTTCTTGAAGAATCATGAGAGATTCTTCATGCATAAGATATGAAAACGAATAGCACACTCTACTCTTGGCATTGTATAGATTTTTTTTTATCGCGGAATATTTATAACAATTAATAATTCATTCTTTTATGTGGAAATTTTATAGCAAAATAATTCATTCTTTTTTGTGGCCGCTTTTGTAAATAATTAAAATATTTTCACGTCGAAATTTCTATAAATATCGTGTTAACATTTAATTAAAGATTTGTGATAGTCCAGCTGTGAGAGTGTGCGATTCTTACGAGGGGATCACGAGTTCAAACCCCGGGCAATAAGTTTTCCCGTTAAAACTTATGTGTCTAATTAATAATTATGCTTATTTGTGAAGTAAAACATCTTGAGGAAAACTGCATATTACTTTATAGAATTCTGGGGATATGTGTATTTTATCAATCCGTGTTGGAGCAGCGAGGTCTTAGCTCCGACCCAAAGTGGAAAGAGGAGGCCAATTGCCTAGCAGTGGGATGATAAGAGGCCGTTGATTTTTGCAGCTTTAATGTCATCAAGAGTTCAAAATTACCTGATAAAGGTTCATCAGGGTAAACTCCTCCGTATTTTTTAGGGTCAGCCTCGTAAAGTCTGTTCACAGCGTCCACTCGGAAACCAGACACGCCCATATCCAACCAGAAACGTAGCACATTCTGTCAATGTTCATATAAACATTAGTGATACCCATTAGCGCTTTTGATAGACGTTTTCAAAAAAACTAACATAAGCGGCGTTGCTAGTCCAATAATTTAAAGTAATACGGTAATCGACGTGTATAAACGTTGTGTCAATTAACGTTTATCAAATTTGACGTGTTATAACGTTTCTCTGCTGAAATTGTTAAAATGCTCTATTATGTATTTTCCAGTTTTCGAAGGAAAATTGACTTTTTTATCCTATAAAGCCCAATGCTATTTCTAGGCTTCAATTTTACCAAATTTTATCTATCTTACTCCAAAGGATTAACCGCTAAAATGTAAACAGACATATTTTTGAATTTATTATATTGGTACAGATGTAAATGGAATAATACAGATAAAAAAATTCTTTTGACGTTTCTTAGCTTATTACCTGTGCATTATTTGAGAGTGAATGAAAAAATTTAAACTTTCGGTTTCAACGAAAACTTTAAATATAAATTTCGCGATTAATATTTGTGTGTTTTGGTTATTAGATTATTCTTATTATATCTATGATATGATAAGATATATATCATCATCATAAGATATATATTAAACCAAACCGGGGGTTAAAATAATCAAAGAAAAATGAAATTTTACCTTCATTTCTTCCTGAACTTTGTCGCTTCGGTAGTTAAGATCTGGTTGACCGATAACAAACTGGTGTAGGTAATACTGTCCACGAACCTCGTTAAATTCCCAAGCGCTTTTACGGAAATTGCTCACCTAAAAATTATTATTAATAATAATAAATATATGGGACACTTACATACACGGTCGTCCATCCCCAAAGTAACTTAATACTTGTGTTATGTGTGACGGACAACTGGTAAATATACTACATATACTCCTAGACTCGAAGAACCAACAAATTGTTTATATGTTGGCCCTCTCACTATCTCACTAACCACTGCACCAACGGGCCAGTCGAAATTAAAGTATTTATAACACAAAAGTAATAATAAAATTATTTTGCTATAATCCGCGATACAGTAAATAGAAAATATATATAGTGTTAAATGTATAGTGGACTATCCGTATTTTCATACCCGATACGTGCAGGATTCGTAAAAACACATGCACAAACCTCCACCACTTCCACCACAATACACAAGCACTACACACGTTCACTATCACAAACTCAACGATCGTTTCGCCCCGCAACCGAAGCTTCATCAGGAGATAGACTCCACGACAAAATCGCTTTGCATTTAACACTAAATATATTTTCTATTTACTGTATCGCGGATTATAGCAAAATAATTATATTATTACTTTTGTATTATGGATCTCCGCAAAGTAACGCCTAATTCTATTAATTAAGTATTTATAACAATTATTTCATATTACTTTTACTTTAATTTTTGTTTCAGCTACCTTACTGTTATTAAATTCATTTAATTTTTAATAATTAATTTTACTTAATATATTTTTTTAATTTAAGACTCGTTGGCTGGAAGTAAATCCGATTATGTAATAAGCCCGCCATTGCACATTATGTTGTTTTTTTAAATCATTTTTATATTAATTTCCATTTGTGCAATACAAAAAATTACAAAAAAACAAACGATTTTAAAAACTGTCTTTTTGACAAAGTTTGTTCTAAAATTTAAAACCTCTAACAAAGTAGAGTTAGGTATAGTACGCGGCAATAAGTAATCCACATCAAAGCTCATAGAGCACTGTCTCTGTCGCACATACTTACGAACCCGTGTGTGACAGTGACAGCGCTCTACGAAACCGAATTGGCCGGCTGTTTCGTTCTAAGTTCTCGATGCGCATTATTTATTGCCGGGTACTATATGTAGCTTTACTTTATTACATACCCAGTTGTTAGGGGGTTTGGTGAGCCCAGTTTCACTATCGACTACTCCATCAGTCCAAATATAGTAGTCTTCATAGCCTGGCTCTCGTGCTGCGGATTTAGAGAACCAAACGCTCTCGTTGCCGGTGTGATTGGGCACAAAGTCCAGAACCACGCGAATGCCTTAATAGTAACATTATTAGTTATTGCTACATGACATGAAAAAAAATCTCAAGTATGGACGTAATAATCATAGATTTGATAATAGTCATTTAGGTAATAGCGCTATCTTACGCGTAAGTTCTTATTTAGGTTCAGTTATCCGCAAATTTTACATTTACTTTTGTCACTACCTATTTATTATACTAAAAAAAGCCATTATTAATGTTGAGACCAGCTATACTCACGTCTTATTTTATCGGATGAGCCCGACTAGAAGAGCTCATGAATAAAAGCCCCGTATGGGCTTGAAACTAGTCGGGCTCATCCGATAAAATAAGACGTAAGTATAGCCGGTCTCTCAACATTAATAATGAATACCACTCACGATAGTTTAAATTAAGAAAAGACAGCCTAAAATTTGTCTATAGACAAAAAAGAGCCTACTTGTCTCGTTATTGTGTGATTAGACAAAGATAGTATACGAATTTAATCTTCCCTCTCGTTATTTATTGTGACACTCGCACTCACAGGCCTGCCAATAGATTCCCTCTGTAGTAGAGTAACTCTACGCCTGATTGACATCCCATCTTTATATTAATAATCTAATATAGTTAAGGTTAAATAATAAGCAGAGATATATAAAAAATAGTATTTTTTTTCTCACTCTTACACGGCCGTCCATCCCCAAAGTAACTTAATACTTGTGTTATGGGTGACAAACAACTGGTAAATATACTACATACTACATACTATAATATATATGTATAATTTTAAATACATACTTAAATATAAATATTCGCCCAGGTTAGAAGAACTAACAAATTGGTTATAGAAAATCTTGGCCCTCTTGACATCTTGGTGGGAATTGAACCCACGACCCACGGAGCTGAAGGCAGGGTCACTACCCACTGCGCTATCAGGCTAGTTGTTTAGTTTTGTTATTTTATTGTTTCATCCTAAAAGTAGTCAAAGATATCTATCATGATTAACGCTGGAACCAAATTATTTTTGTGCAAGTAACAGATAAAATTACGATACTTAGAAATTGTATCTAAGTTGGGGATTGAGTTTGCACGTACTATAGATGTTTCGAAATTTAACCTGAATTCATAAATTGATTCATATTACAAATTAATTAGTCAGAACTTCCCATACCTAAACTATTGGAGACGTTGAGGAGTTTCTTGAAGTCTTCCATGGTGCCGTACTCCGGTTGGATTTGACGGTAGTCCGTGATGTCATAGCCGAAGTCGTACATGGGGGAAAGGAAGATAGGAGAGAGCCATATTGCATCTATGCCGGTTTGTTGTAAATATGGCAGCTTTTCAGTTATACCTGGCGAGAATAACAATAAATATGGACAATTAACACAGTCGACCTTTCCCAAAGTAAGTACGAGTAAGTTAAATACTTGTTTTGTGAGTGACTGAAAACCGCAGTATATATTGAGATATAAAAATTTAAATAAATACACCGAGACTCGAAGAACTGACAAATTATTTTCATTTGTTTTCTAAAATCGAACCTGCAACCCCCGGAGCTGATGGCAGGGTCACTACCAAGGCTATTCAATAATATAACACGTTGAATCTATCCAAATATATTTCTCTTTATTTCAAAATTGTTTATACCACTTTAATGTTGCATAGCAGAGGTATCCGTAAAAATCCGGTTTGAAGGTCTTGTACACAAAATTATTATTTTTATCAATCCGACATCACCACGCTTTCATCTACCTGTATCGAGATGACCCTAAGCTCGATACTCGGTAGTTGAAAGCGTGTGAAAACATAGTAAAGTTTACATATATCTTGCTATGCATATATCTAACTTGCTGTGGTGGAAGGGAAAAAAAGGAAAAAAAAATTCAATAATAAACGCCTTGCAAAAATGGCAGTGTTTCTAAAAAAAGACCGACCAAAATTGACACGAGCTTCCAAGATATTATAGTCAATGATTAAAGTAGACCTATATCTAAACTCCGAAATGTTAAATTTGGAGTAACTCAGGAACTACATTTAATGTAATTTACGTAAAATTTCGACCTACTCAGCAAAACCAAAGCGAAGTTTTTATAAAAAACACTCCAAAATTGAAAAATTCTAAAATATAGATTTATATACAGATCGAAATGATACATACAAGTAAATGAACTAAATCAGGAACTTGGATATAATTTTAATTGTGATAAATATTGTAATTGCAATACTTCGTTTCTTATCTCAGCATACGTATATGGTTAAAGTTGATGTAAATAATCACTTCCTGTACTTCTAGAAACTCGTTAAATGCAAATTACAGTAGTGATTTTTGCAATTATCTAACATATCTATAATGGCCGTATACATTGACATGATTGTTGACATCGTTAAAATCTATAATGTAAACAAAACATTTCCTATAGAAATTTTTAAGGCAAATTATTAAATATTTAAAATTCATTATATACAGGTTGTCCTATAAAAAATGGATTACCTTGTAACACCCGAATAGTAGATTTTTCATGGTTCAAACTAAATTTAAAAAATCTAAATTTCCTAATAGATTTAATATCAGGTGTAACAAGATTATCCATTATTTACGGAATAACCCGTATACTTATACGGGTTAATAATAATTGTAAATTTACATGAATTTGTTTGATAATAATAAGATATAGGCTGAATTTGAAGACCAACAATCATAATTTATTTTGAACTTTTAGTAGGTACATTAACGAAAACATCTATATTATTATATTAGTTATTGTAACATTAATTCGAAATTTTTTCAGTATTATTTAATTTATAAATGAAAAAATACTTAAAAAATTAAAAAATAACGTTCTAGGTATACCATTTTAAAATTCATAGTTTCTTCGAAGTTAGCTAATCTGATCTTGGCACATTTTGAAAGCTTCTATGCTCTGATAAGTATAAACACAATAAAACCAGTGACCACTGAAGTTTAAATTTGTATTATTATGTTACTGTTATCAGATTTGACTTAACTGAAATACAATAAAAAATACAGGTTTAAGAAAGTCTCATAGACTCAAGGAAATAGGTTAAACTTTTATTTAATATGTCTGAAGTTGCCGATGATGTTTCGGTTACTCATTCTACAATACAATAAACTTATTTAATTCTTATTTCACAATAAAAAAGATACAATGATACATTTGAAAGCATAACAAGTGCGTAACGGTTACAGCGATCACTCATAGACGACCTTGTGAAGAGCAAACGAGAGTAGGAAACTTAGTTAAAGTTAACTGAAATAAGTAGCAGATATAAACGATAACTCACCGTTTAGATCACCAACGCCGTCACCATTGCTGTCTTTGAAAGATCGCGGGTAAATTTGGTATATAAGGGCAGTTTTCCACCAGTCCAAGTCTGCGGCGGACGCCGCGGCTGCGACGAACAGTAAGAGGATCGGTACACGCATTGCGGTTATGACCCGAGCAATATGTCCTTTCCACCCGTTCCGGATAAATAATGCTAGTGTGCCATAGGACACTTCCTTTATACTGTAAGATTGAGTGCTCAGTGCGGTGATATGATCAAGATTTCAATTGTTTGTTGTTTTGCAAATTATTATCAACACAGCTATTATGGTGGAGTGCACTCCATTACAAAATGCCATGATTATACACTTGAATTTTTGAGTAACACAGAATATTAAAATTTTCTACTTTCTAAAAGCAAAAGATCGATATAATGAATTTGGTTAAAAACTTCTTAGTGTATTAAAAAATCTTGATACATGAAAAATGAAATTGCTAACTAATTTATCTAAATCCCACTTTTATTTAACATTTCTGTAAAGAGAGGCAATTTTTCAAAATTTTCATACTTCTACTTGTATCATTTATTTTTATTAAAAATGCTGGTTATGGAAAATGGCCTTTGCATATTAATTGATGCGTGCATTATTTTGCCGATACAATTCTTAACGGTCTGTTTGAATCAACGTTTGGAAGAATGTTGCCTGTAAATTATTGTAGATGCTCGTTTATCTATTAAAACATATAACGCAACTAAATGTTACTAACAAAGGAGTTAAAAATAATTTATAGGAAAATACTCTTAGTTTAATTCTTTAATAGGTGTGAGGGCTTATGACTTACTTCTATGTTAGGCATTCTTATATGTGCTTATTTTTTTATTAAGATTCTAAGTATTCTTTTTTTGGCTGGCCTCTACAGAACACAGAGAGATTAAAAGTATTTAAGGAATTTACTAAACTGCAAATAATACCTGAGGGTGTATTAGAATGCCCAAAGTTTATTTTGCTCTACTTGCCACATTTTTATTTTGACTAGGAATTCTGATTATACCAAGTAATCTCTCAATGTCCGTGACGTAAGTTGTTGCTCTGACGCAGTATATTGACTCTTATCTCTAACATTCAAGTACTGAACTCTTGTAAAATACACTTTCATTATAGCTACTTGGGAAAAGTTTTACTATGCCATCATAAACAAATTAAGTTTAAAGTGCCTTCAGATAATGTAATGACGTAATTTTATACAAGTATCCGAATAGTTTACATAGAGTTATAATACTAGAGTAGATAAGCCAGCTTCAAATGTGCCATATTACAACAAAGAGAAAGCAAATTAGGGTGATCTGTCTCTATTTCTTATATCATCTTCCTACCCTTATCCCACTCGAAGTGTGGCCGGCAAAACATGTCACGTGATTTGGCTACGTATTTCACGACCGGCCGCCTGCAAGACGTCAACTTACCTTAGTTGTATTTTACGACCCCTCGGTAAGAAAGAGGGTGGTCTATTCTATTCAACCGGATACCACACGGTGGGTCAACTTACCTTAGTCGCCTTTTACGACACCTCGGTGAGAAAAGAGGGCAGTCTATTCTACCCAGCCGGATACCACACCGTGGGTCAACTTAGCTTAGTCGCCTTTTACGTCACCTTGGTGAGAAATGAGGGTGGTCTATGGTATTCTACCGGATACCACACGGCATTGTCTTTCTTTTTTATGTGTTGACAAAGATGAATAAGATGAATGAAGTATAAGAGTCTTATCTTCCATCTCATTATTTATTGTGTCATTGTCACTACCAGGCCTGCATATAGCTTCCCTACTATAGACCGTTAACCGATAGGGTTAACTAATTTTTTATAGTCCGGTTGTGTTAGGAACTGGTTTGAGTAACGTTGACGTGGTCAGATTATTTAATTCTGCGGGTTAGTCGATATACAAAGCGCTTCCGGTCCATCTACTATTGAAGGAGGCTTCTCTTTAAAGAAGCCTTGCTTGGAAAAGAAAATCTTAGGATTTTAAAGCGTTGCCGTGTCCACACCCCATCACGGGCACAGGCAGAGTTTCAATTAGACATTGTCAAGTTTTTTAGTTCCTACTATTAAAACTAACTTGAACATTGTTTTATAAAAGTTACAACTGGATATGAGTTCAATATAAGTATAATATTTATTATAAATTTAAAATTGGTCAGAAAATTATGTTCATTATTTAAAAATAAATTTTTTATAATGTTATAGAGTTGGCGAATGATAGAAGAGAATCGAAGATGAAACAAGAGTGTGGATAAGGGTAGGGGAATGACTTATGTGAAATAAAGTTTTTACATATTTTTGTATATCAAAAAATGATATTCTCTATTTATGGCAAACTTTAAAAATGAATCATATTACTAGTTAATTATTACTTTGGTGGGATTCTTAAGATGTTCACATAAGATAGACGTACATAAGCAGGTTAAATAAAATTGAATATTTTTATTTCGTCTTTTTAATTAAAAGAATTACACATTATCTAAAAATGGATTTCTATTTTATTATTAAAAATGATTAAAACGAAAACAAGCGGTTATGTACTGTTTGAATTAATAATATTAACATGATCTGATTAGGATTTTCTTGAGGAAAGTCACAAATCTTTTGCACTGTTTTACTAAAGGTAGTCATTTTAAAGATTTTAAAGACTTATACAATACAATTAATCAACACTATTCTCCGAGCATGTAAACAATAGGCGTAATTTTTAGGTGATTCTATAAAATTTAACCTATTAATTCTGTAGGTGAAAGCTAAAGGACCTTATGTCCATTTTCTGTCATTTATTTTCAATGATCCGTATACTCGTATTGATCATATGGTAAAAGACATTTGAGTACTGAAGCCACTAATTTCGAGGATATAAAATTATAGATGTCATTAAGTTCCTAAGTAAAAAAGTAAACGCTACTGAATAAAGTTCTACTGAATTATTGATAAAATGTGACTTAAGGTCCTTTAGCTTTCACATACAGAGATCTGTAGCTGCATGTTCTCTTTCGCTATGATCACCTTGTATAACTTTTATTTCACGTCTCGTATATAATATCTGTATCAAGTAATGAGTAATCACACCATCAATAAAATAACTATATTTGGCTGTCTCAACATCCTATAGGATAAATGACCGAAGACCGCTTAACAGAAGCTATAACACAAATATTTTGCTATAATCCACGTATGTTAAGAGAATGTATGTAATGCTATATGTATAGAAGCAGGCAAAATTCACATACCTTATACATGCAGGACAAGTCATCAAAATCTCTAGGATCGTTTCGCCCGCTGTATCGTAATGCAGTACGATTTTGTCTTGCAGCCTATCCTCCTGATAATGCTTCGGTTTCGGGGCGAAACGATCGTAGTTTTTTGTGATGGTTTTGTGCATTGTTGCTGGTGGAGGCATCTTGGGATATGTTTGGTGACTTGTACTGCATGTGTAAGGTACGTGAATTTTGAATGCTTCATACACTTAGCTTTACACACATTCTCTTAAAAAAACGCGATTTATATCAAAGTAATTCTGTTTTAGTTTCTGTAATATGGAATTCCGCAAAGTAACTCGTGCTTCTATAAATCAAAGGCGCTTAACACAAACCATGTATGAAACAAACGAAATAAATACCTACTTTATGATAAAAATAAATACTTACTTATTGTATAAGTCTACACTTATGTATTACCATTTATCAAGTCCTGGAGGCCTACCATGAACTGCTATTGCGACTCAATTGAAGACGTAAACTAAATTGTTTTGCTTTTCAATACCATGACGTCTTAAAGACGCACACTTTAAGTCGTTGCCGAATGAGCGTTCGGAATTCGTCCTAAGAACATGTGAGTAAAAGAGGCAGAGTTATCTTTAGTTCATATAACGTTGACCTTTTCAAATACACTTCATGGTATGAAAAGAAAGCGGTTGGGTTTAAGTACTGACTTTGAATTGAATCGTTTCCTAAAAGTTCATGTTAGGCCTACAGGTCTAGGTGTGTTAACGTGATTGAGGACATCGCATAGAGGACTTAATTATTTAGCAGTGATGCAATGTAATAAATAAATAAATATAATATATAGGACAAGTATACACATGATCATCCGTGCCTAAAGCAAGTAACTTAATACTTGTGTTATGGGTGACAGAGAACTAGTCAATATACCACATAATTTTAAGGACATACACTCAGACTCGAAGAACCACCAAATTGTAATTAGAAAATGTTGGCCCTTGACGGGAATCGAACTCGCGACCCGCGGAACTTAAATCTCACTATCAACTGTGCCAACGTGATAGTCAAGTCAACTGAAAACTCTTATTAAACGCGTATCTTTTTACATTTTACTTTTACAATGAATTCTAATTCAAATTCAATTGTTTTTTAAGTTTTACGATGCGATAAAATACTCAATTTAAGCATGGAACATAGATTTCTTCCAAAAGAGGAATGCTAGTATAAGATCCATAAAAATATTTCATATCTTTTTGTGTCACTAAGTTTCATATATTGATTTACGTTTATCCGATTAAAATTATAATTTTCTATATAAAACTGGAATTAAGGCGTATTTAGGTATATACGGTACATCTGTGTGAAGAATAACAATACTACCTAGTTTCGCGTTCTCAGATAAAGGAACGTTCCGTTACTTTATCTGAGAACCCATTATCCCACTGTTGGGCTCCGTTTCTGGAGAGAAGGGGTCGGAGTTGGTAAATATACTGCATACTACATATATAATATATATGTATAATGTTAAATACATACTTAAATACAAATATTCACCCAGGTTTGAAGAACCAACAGATTGTTTATAGAAAATGTTGGCCCTCGGCGGGAATCGAACCCGAGATAAAAAACAAGGAAGAGTTTTTTAAATTATTTATTCATAGTTAATATATAGATATTAACTAAGGTAGAGTTATTTACATAGCGAATTTAACTTAGTTTTGCGTATCTATTTGTTGGCAACACAGATGCATCGTATCTCTAAATAAGCCCTAACAAAATTTCACTAGCTACAAGACTTTATTGTAAATATTTGTAAATGATGATGTATATTTATTAAGATGTTTGATTTCCGCTCGCTACATAAAACATTAATCCTTTTGGAAAGGTAGATTTGCCGCTATCCTGGTTCTCCTTTGTCTTTGAGGTTTAGATACAGTTTGCTTTTGTTGAGGAACCTGAAAGGAATGATCAATATTGTAACACGCTAATAGTAGCTGTGACTGCGCTCGCGCTAATTTAAGCGTTAAAGTACTCTCAATAATGAAATATGCGTTTTTTCCTTGCTCCAGAAAGAAAGAAAAAAATTATTTATAAAAGTTACTAGCTGACCAGGCGAACATTGTTTTGCCGTATAAATTATTTCTAAGGAATTGTGGATTATAATTTTTTTTTATGTCCAATAAATAAATAAAAATGTCAATGGACAACCCTTGTACAAGCTTTGCGATTTTGTAGTGGAGTCTATCTCCTGATGATGCTTCGGTTGCGAGGCGAAACGATTGTTGAGTTTGTGATAGTGAACGTGTGTAGTGCTTGTGTATTGTGGTGGAAGTGGTGGAGGTTTGTGCATGTGTTTTTACGAATCCTGCACGTATCGGGTATGAAAATACGGATAGTCTATATATATTTTCTATTTACTGTATCGCGGATTATAGCAAAATAATTTTATTATTACTTTTGTATTATGGATCTCCGCAAAGTAACGCCTAATTCTATAGATTACCTTATACAAGGGTTGAGTGAGTTGGAGTTGAGTGGTATGGAAAATAGAAAGCAGCAAATTCTCAGACTTGACAGACGGAATGTGCATATAAATTTTATAAAAATCGGTCCAACCGTTTCGGAAGAGTATGGTAATCAACATTGTGACACTATATACTATATATGTACATATAAGATGAAAAAAATATTTCACTATAATCCACGTTTGTAAAGAAAATCTATGTAATGCTAAGTGTAGGAAGCAAAAATCGTTTTCACAAAACACCGTCACTAAGAAAACATTACACAAGCACTACAAATATTCACTATGACAATCTCAACGATCGTTTCGACGTAACCATTATATCATTATGCCCCATGGCAAAATTGTAAAGTATAAATTTTATCGTATACGTTAAACGCGGTGTATAAACTTAAACTTTGCGTAATTTCATCGATATTGGTTCAGCAGATTAGCCGCGAAAGCATATTGACGGACGGACAGAAAAACAGACAGACTTTTACTATTATAATATTAGTATAGATATAGACAAGTTGCCAAATTGCCAATCAGCTTTTGTGATTTTATTAATGGGACAATTAAACACATCGTCTTAAAATATGTAACTTAGTACTTGTGTTATGGGTGACGGACAACTGGTAAATATATACATATATAGTTTTAAATACATACTTAAATAGATATACACCGAGGCTCAAAGAACCTAACCTAACCTAACCGCCGAGGGCCAACATTATGTTGGCCAAAATGTTGGCCCTCGGCGGGAATCGAACCCGTGACCCGCGGAGCTTAAGGCAGGGTCACTACCCACTGTCTCAACGGGCCAGTCATAATATTTGTGTTATAAGCGCCACACAACTGGTATATACATATATACATCTATACTTATTACAAAACAAAGTCCCAAAAAGCTGTCTGTCTGTATCTAATCGATTTTCTCAAAATCTACTGAACAGACTTTTGCACGGTTTTCACCAAAAGTGCAATCCTTCCGGATGGTTTAGGTAAATAGTACATATCGGTATTATGTAAATTGTGTTGAAGAGATCGCGCAGTTATAAAAAACTTGCCTGCTGGGAGCTTTAGTCGCGTGCGCTGCGTAAACCAACAGAGACACGCTAAAGTAATGTACTTGAGAATTGTAGATCTATAAAAGTACTACAAAAAACTCCGCGACAGCATGTCTCTATCTCTTATTGTTAACTCACAATAACTACTTTTATGTTTAAAATTTGAATTCTAGAAAAAATTGTGACAATCTGATTTCCAAGTGGGCGAAGCCGCTGGCACAGCTAGTACTTATATAATTTTAAACAACTAATTAAATACATAAACACACCCAGACTCGAAGAAGCAACGCATTATTTTAATAAAATTTTCCCTGTTGACGGATATCGAACCCTAGATCCCCCGAGCTGAATGCAGGGTCACTGCGAATTGCGTCAATGGGCCAAACCATATGTATATATAATATACCGGGCAATAAATAATGCACATCGAGAACTTAGAACGAAACAGCCGGCCAATTCGGTTTCGTAGAGCGCTGTCTCTGTCACACACAGGTTCGTCAGTCTGTGCGACAGAGACAATGGTCTATGAAGCACAATCTAGCCGATTTCTCTCTCTGAGCCTCGATGTGCATTACTTATTGCTGTGTACTATAGTAATTGACTCACAGGTTGCGCTGAAGGTCGCGGTTGCGGTTGCACCGGGTCGGACGACGAACTTCCTTCCAAATCTCTACCCAAAGTAGGGCCACTAGAGCTTTGATTTCGCCTGCGAACAATACTTAACTATAAACAACAGAACTTGTGATTGTACCAGGGGACACAATTTCAAACCCCGGATATCCATATTTGGAAAAAAACTTATGTACCTAATTGATACTGCCAAACCATCACACATATTTCGGTAAAGCTGTGATAATGATGTAAAAGCTGTGATAGCCCAACGGTGAGCCCGAGCGACTCTTTTGAGATGGTCACTAGTTCAAACCCCGGACACACACCAATGAGTTTTTCTGTTAAAAACTTATGTGTCTAATATATAATTGCAATTTATCACACGCTTTTCAGTGAGGGAAAACATCGCGAGGTAACTTGCATGTCTCTAAAGAAAACTGGGGACATGTGTTACCTACCAATACGCATTGGAGCGGATAGTGGGATAGTAACAGGCCATTCTTTATCTGTAGACGCTGACTAGATAGCATTATTATTCTTCACACAGATGTACCTTATAAACCTCAACACGTCTCAATTCAAGTTTTATATAGAAAATTATAATTTTAATTAGATAAATAGGTTTATTTGCGAGCTGTGATAGCCCAGCGGTGACACCGTGCGACGCTTTCGAGGGGAACACGAGTTCAAACCCGGGCAGGCACCAATGAGTTTTTCTATTAAAACTCATGTGTCTAATTGATAATTGCAATTAATCACACGCTTTTCGGTGAAGGAAAACTTCGTGGGGAAACCTGCATATCTCTAGAGAATTCTGGAGATATGTGTAACCTACCAATCCGCATTGGAGCAGCGTGGTAGGTCTTAGCTCCAACCCTTCTCCCCAGAAATGGAGAGAGGAAGCCTATTCTAAGCAGTGGGATTGTAAAAGGCCGCTACTTTATTTTTTTAAATAGGTTTATTACCTTGAGTACACCTCAAGGTGTGAAACTTAGTGAAACAAAAAGATATTAAATATTTTTATGAATCTTATACTATCATTCCTCTTTTGGAAAAAATCTGTGTTCCGTGCTTAGATTGAGTATTTTATCAATTCAATAGCTGTGAAAGTTGGAGCTGAAGGCAGGGACATTGCCATCTTCGCCAATTCCATGCCTGCTTAGTCGATTTCAGGTCTTTTTTTATAAAACCTAATACGTCAGCTGTTTTCTTGTAATAATGATCAGGCGCCATTTTCGATATCACGCATAATTAACACTTGTTAACGAGTGGTTGATAAATCGCACCCTGAGACCATCATTTGTTTATGCAAGATAAAATATGAATCACTCAAGATAGCGAATAATTTTCCATTAGGCGATCACTCATTTCTAAATATTTGTGTATGTTTTTGAAACACGGAATTTCGGAAACATCCAAAAACTTTATCATCATTCTCCTGCCATCTCAGCATCCCATTCTAATGCGGGTTGCAGACCAAGAGCTAAGCTAAGTTAGTTTAGGTTAGCTCACATAGCTAATGCAGTTTTTCATACCTTGTGCAGACTGCAAACTACGCAAACTAAGCTATGTAAGCTAACTAAAATATGAAAAGCGAAGTTAGTTGTGTATCTTGATTGATGATCTTGCCTTAAGAACTAAGATTAGCCCCTCCCGCTTACCCCGCACTTCCTTCGTCCGTCGAATTGACGTCGCAACACTGATCGAACTTCCGCTTAGCTTTTGGTGTGCACATATCTTTAGTTTAGCTTTGGAGTAGCTTAGCTTTCGGTATATAACCCGAATAAGTTGAGTCAGCACAACATGTTTTTCTCTTCCATTCTCTCCTATCACTCGTAAACTCTGGCGATACTCCTTTTATATGCATGCTATACTTCACACAATCCAACCATCTCTCTTTAGGCCTCCCTCTAGTCACATATCCATCCACATTCATATCCAACACTCGTTTAGTCACATGATATTCATCCCTCCTCATTACATGTCCATACCATCTCTTTCGCAACTTTCATACTTCCCCTTATATACTAATTTCGTATTTTTTTCAATCATGTCACACCACACAACCACCTTAACATTCTCATCTCATTTGCGTGCATCTTTCATCCGTCTTTTTCATTGCCCAACATTCTGATTCATACAATATGGCAGGTCTTATGACCGAAAAGTATTAATAAAAACTAACGATAAAGGAATTTGGCACATAAAAGAAAAACACAATTTAGAAACTGTTAAAATTTTTTTTAAATAAATTTATTTCATGTCAAAATATTACGCCGTGTGGTATTCGGCAGAATAGAATAGACCACCCTCATTTCTTACTGAGGTGTCGTAAGAGGCGACTAAGGTATGCGCTGTGTGGTATCCGGCTACATAGAATAGACCACCCTCATTTCTTACCGAGGTATCGTAAGAGACGACTAAGGTTAGTCGGCCTGCCGTGTGGTATCCGGTTGAGTAGAATAGACCACCCTCATTTCTGACCGAGGTGTCGTAAAAGGCGACTAAGAGAAGTCGAACCGCCGTGTGGTATCCGGCTGAGTAGAATAGACCACACTCATTACTTACCGAGATGTTGTAAAAGGCGACTAAGGTAAGTCGAACCCCCGTGTGGTATCTGGCTGAGTAGAATAGACCAACCTAAGGTAAGTTGACGTCAGGCAGGCGGTCGGTCGTAAAATACGTAGCCAAATCATGTGACAACGTGTTTGTAACATGTCGTGCCGACCCCACTTAGAGTGGGATAAGGGCAGGACAATTTTTTTTTTCAAGTCAAAATATTCACAAAAAAATATGAAACTTCTAGAATAAGCATGCACCCAAAAAAAAAAGTCAAATAAGGCCTGCGTACGCAAGTTCTATAAGATTGTACGCAGTCGTTCATTATAATCAATTAATTCATTTATCACATGAAGTTTAACAATAGAGTCAAAGTTACTATATATTTTAAAGAAAATACATACAGTATAAAGTACTTATTTTAACGTTTTTGTAAGGATCAAAATTCCAATAGTGACTAAAAAATACATAACCGAATACTCTGACAGAACAAATTATCAAAAGTTCTTACCTCGTCTGTGCTTGTAGTGGAATGAACGGATTGATTAACTTTTCCAAATTATTTGTGTTTTGAGTTTGAGGCAAATTCGTTCTAGTTTTTGATTCCTGTAAACAAGTTATAATAAAAGGTACATAATAGTGAACATATCTGGCTTCTTTCGAGTAAATTTCATTGCTAAAATTAATCAATTATTAGGTCACCTATTTAGTGTGATCTACCAATCCGCATTCGAACATCATGATGGGTCTTAGCTCACAACGCTCACCAAATACGACGACAGGAGGGCCCAATGCCCAATAGTGGGATATTAAGAGGTCGTTACTTTTAATGTGAAAAAAGCCTAGGGTGCTCCATAAATATATTAAAAAGGTGGCATAAAGCGCAAAACGTTTTTCCACAATTATACTAATTTTTTTTTTTATTCTACTTATATTAGAAATATTTTACTTTTAAATTGGATGTGTAATACAAGCGTGTTTTTTAGTTTCCAAAAATTAATTTATTTAGTGCAATGAATTGTAAGGTATAAAAAAATATTTTAAAAATTTAATGTGACAAACGTTTTCTTTTGGCGTATGAATAATTTCTAGAGAATTTCTAGTATACATTATAATAAAAATGACAAAAATATGTTAGGGGTGGACAACTTATGAAAAAGAGATAGTAGCCGATACTCAGACCTACTGAATATACATATAAAATTTCATTAAAATCGGTCAAGCCGTTTCGGAGGAGTATGCTTACTAGCATCGTGAAAAGAGAATTTTGTATATAAGATTGTATTGTCCACGATTTTTGATTAATGTACAAATTTTGAATGAAATCTCTCCGTTCAAAGTGGGTCAGATTAAAATCAAAATATTCTTTATTCAAGTAATCTTGTAAACAAGTGCTTTTGACTCATCAACTATACTGCTGGTTCGGAAAAGTTGTTCCTACCGAAAAGAGCCAGCAAGAAACTTTGCGGTTACTCGTTTCAAAGTATCATTCTTATTACTAGTTACATATAGTCATTACTGTCTTGTCTGTGTGTGTGCAGGGTCGAAGAGTAGCTATACTCACGTATTCTTATCGTCTAAGTAATCCTCAATAGAAAAGTCTACTAGACTTTTGTATTAGCCTTTTTTAAATAGTTTTTAAACTGCTGTTGTAATGACAAAGTTAAAATCGATTGCGGAATTTTATTATAGAATCTTATACCCAAACCCACTAACGGTTCCTTCTTCGTCTATTATATACATCGCCAATCTTTTTTATAATTATGTATATTCTTATGCACAAAAATTAAATTGGTCAAAATTAAGTTCATAAGCTATGATAGCCTAGCGGTCAGACGTGCGACTCTCTAGAGACGACATAGGTTCAAACCCCGGGATATAATATAATATCCCGGGATATAATAGAAAAACTCATTGGTGCCTGACCAATGAGTTTTTCTATTAAAACTTATGTGTCTAATTAATAATTGCAATTTATCTCACGCTTTTCGGTGAAGGAAAACATCGTGAGGAAACCTACGTATCTCTAGAGAATTCTGGAATATGTGTAACCTACCAATCCGCATAGGAGCAGCGTGGTAGGTCTTAGCTCCAACCCTTCTCTCCAAAACGGAGAGAGGAGGCCTTAGCCCAGCAGTGGGCATAGTAACAGGCCGTTACTTTACTTTTCTTTTAAATGTGCAAAAGTATAATCACCTGCCCCTTTAGCCACGGTGGCGCCAAAGACGTCTCGAAACCTTTTGTGGTGAACTTTCCTTGGTTTGAGTTGTTGCCCTGCCCAATCTGGTTGCCGGCAAACTGGTTCCCATAACTCCCTTGGTTGGTGTTATAACTCTGGTTATTCTGTGGGTTACGTGCCGGTACTGGGTTGCGATCCTTATAACCGTATTGGTTATGTGGAAGGTTCATTGTCGGGAATGGCACCTGACTGGGACTGGGACCTTGGAAGGGCTGGGCGAATGTGGGATAGGGGGGCATTGGTGGTTGACTCTGCTAAAAAAATTCCAATAATTTCTTTTTATTTTCTATTTATTATTGATTTTTACTGTTATATATCGACTGTGAACCGGCAACATGTCCTATCTCTAATTTTAAGCCAAATCACTTTTTAACGGCATTGGGTACTACTGCTTATCATTTACTGTATCAACATGTATTATCTACTAGAAAATTTGTAAATAAATAAACATATTTAAAGCTAACTGTTTTATTAGTTCATAAAAATTATTGCGAATGTATTAATAATCACGTTTTTTTCTTCTTCCTGAAAAGTTGACAAAAATAAGATAGGACAATTTGCCAGTTCACAGTCGATATGTATATATATATATATATATATATATATATATATATATATATATATATATATATATACACACACACACACCCATATATATATATATATATATATATATATATATATATGTATATATTTTGTTAAAAAGTGTTTAAATGTTTAAAAGTGAGTATTAGTGAATCCTTAATCTCTAATTAAACTTATACTTCCTTGCTAGCAATTGATACAATAATACAAAACACCCGTCACAGCACAAAAAATGGCTCCTTGCTATTTCGTCTCCATGGCAACCACTATCCGTTGTTAGGCGTTGCCTTGAAAACGCCATCGGCTGTGTTCGTTATTCATCGGCTGCACTCGTAATACGCACGATAGCAGCGACCTCATGTAATTACCCCTTACAATATATATAATTATTGTATATATATAATTTACTGCAGTTGAGACTTATTATGCCGTCTGCGAGTCCTGGACACGGCGGCCACCGAAAATCAGTTTTGGGCCTATGCTCCAATTACAGCTGAGTGGTCATCCTTTTTGGTGTCACACCACTGTACAAATACTATATTAAATCATCATCATTCTCCTGCCCTTATCCCACTCTAAATCGGGTCGGCACAACATGTTACAAACATGTTGTCATATGATTTGGCTACGTATTTTACGAGCGGCCGCCTGCCTGACGTCAACTTACCTTAGTCGCCTCTTACGACACCTCGGTAAGAAAGGAGGGTGGTCTATTCTATGCAGCCGGATACCACACGGCATTTACCTTAGACGCCTCTTACGACGCCTCGGTAAGAAATGACGGTGGTCTATTTTATGCAGCCGGATACCACACGGCATTTACCTTAGACGCCTCTTACGACACCTCGGTAAGAAATGAGGGAGGTCTATTCTTTGCAGCCGGATACCACACGGCATTTACCTTAGTCGCCTCTTACGACACCTCGGTAAGAAATGAGGGTGGTCTATTTTATGGAGCTGGATACCACACGGCATTTACCTTAGTCGCCTCTTACGACACCTCGGTAAGAAATGAGGGTGGTCTATTCTATGCAGCCGGATACCACACGGCATTTACCTTAGACGCCTCTTACGACACCTCGGTAAGAAATGAGGGTGGTCTATTCTATGCAGCCGGATACCACACGGCATTTACCTTAGACGCCTCTTACGACACCTCGGTAAGAAATGAGGGTGTCTATTCTATGCAGCCGGATACCACACGGCATTTACCTTAGACGCCTCTTACGACACCTCGGTAAGAAATGAGGGTGTCTATTCTATGCAGCCGGATACCACACGGCATTTACCTTAGTCGCCTCTTACGACACCTCGGTAAGAAATGAGGGTGGTCTATTCTATGCAGCCGGATACCACACGGCATTTACCTTAGACGCCTCTTACGAAACCTCGGTAAGAAATGAGGGTAGTCTATTCTACTAAGCCGGATACCGCACGGCGGTTCAACTTGCTTTAGTCGCCTTTTATTATATACTATTTGTAGCATGAATGAGTATTTCTGATATTTTAATCTATCGTTTTTGTTAGTTGATACGCTCTTAAAAGAGTAGTCTTGGTCGTTATGTAATGAAGTTGCATATCGACTGTGAACCGGCAATATGTCCTATCTCAATTTTAAGGCAAATCACTTTTTAACGGCATAAGGTACTACTGCCCATCATTTACCATATCAACATGTATTATCTACTAGAAAATTTGTATATAAATAAACATATTTCAAGTCAAATGGCTTTTTATTACATAAAAATTAATCCGAATTTATTAATAATCACGTTTTTTCGTCTTCCTGAAAAGTTGTCAAAAATTAGATAGGACAATTTGCCAGTTCACAGTCGATATCTCTTGTCTTATTATTTACCGTCATCCTGGCGCATTATGAATAGCGCAGCTAACATCAGATTCCCCGGCGCTAGTAGATTCTTCGTTCTACACCCTCTTTTACGCATTACCTCAACGATGCTTCTGCGCTCGCCTGTCCCGCCCCGAGACGCTATAAAAGCTGTTAGGGCTTACACCATACAGCCAGTTTGAAAAAAAACCATCAGATCTTATACGGTCGGCTTGATACCCTCAACGCTATGTCGTTGTATTTTATCATGAAGACTAAAGGCTTACCTTATAGCTAGTCTTGTTCAACACGTAGTTGCTCGGCGGCGGCACTTGATTATAACTATTGGTATCGTTCGATGTTCGGCGCCAATTAGGTACCCTAACAAATAGAGTATTGGACGTATACAATAAAAAAACATCAACTCAAGTCACAGATAAATACACGTATATCAATGCCCACTACACACATGTAATGCAAGCTTCAAAATATAACCAGATACTAAGCATACAGAAAAAAATGACGCTATACTCTCCTAAAAGTTAACAACAGATATAACGATAAGCAATACGAGATTTTATCGTTAGCAATAGAGTTTTTGTTTTATCCTACTAAAAAGTAGGATAAAACAAAAACTCATAAAATTATTAATCATCCGCTCTATACACCCGTGCACGCACATACGCAATACACGAAAGAGACCACTTTAAACTTATAATTCTTCAAGAACGTAGGGAATTGCTCGACCATGTCTTTCTATTCAAGTTGGTAAGAGAGGTAATCGATTGCCCAGAGTTACTAGAAAAAATTAACTTAAAAACTTCATCTAAACTACCAAGGCAATCAAAATATTCGCCATTTGCTACTAGCTCGGCAAAAAGTAACCTGGGCCACCACGCCACCTTGAACAGAATACAACGTCGCTATAACTATTTATCAAGAGAATTAGATAAGACGATAGCATACATACTTTTAAACATAATATAATTAAATTTAACAGAATGAATTAAGTAGATAATATTTTTATAATTAGTATCATATATATCTTTTATTTTATTTCATAATACACTCAAAAGATGTACGCGTCCCTTTTACATGCCGTGGTAACCTATAATTAGACTACATTTAATTTAGTAGCTTGAAGAGTATTTTGTAGTATTAATAATGTAAGTCTTGTTGGGTATCCTAATAAATAAAAAATAAAAAAATTATAGACCAACAGTTGCCAATACTTTGTTCTTTATCGCATAGAGAGCGAAAAAAAATCCTTCAGATAAATCAGATAGAATTGGGTAATAAGACAAGTTACTACTAAAAACAACATATTCTTACGAACATGCGAAGAGTTCGTAATGCGTACGTCATAAAGTTAACCATATGTAATAGAGTTTAAATTCGCTTGACGCTGATTCCCTGGAAAATTCAGATTGTTTACGATCTCCTCAAGGATTAGCGAACGTTCGCGAACATCGGTTCGTTGGATATATAAGCACACGTATCGTGCGCCTCGACATTCAGTTTGCGAACAGCGATTAAGAGCGAAATACGAAGCGAAAATAAAATAATAGTGACCTCGGCTTTTTTATTGAACAACGGACTGCATATAGACTGTAAGTACTTTGTAGTGAAAATTTGAACTAAGTGTTTTAACGAGTCACCGGGTATTTTCATCCAAATCTACGAACCCCTGTACGTAACAATATAAAAAGCTTGAAGCAATATTGAAGCTTTCCAAGTCAAGACTTGTAATTCCTCCTTTACAAGTCACGACTTGTAAAGGAGGATATTGCAAGTTGAATTTGACCCATTTCCCGGTGTCCGATTGAGCTGAAATTTCACATACTGATTCAGCTATAATAACAATGTATGTTTATGATAAGCATGACCTGATACGACGCCAGGATTGACTCCAGACGAGGGAACTCCTCAAGGTTTAGCAGTAGGGAAACAAAATCATGCTAAAAGCTTTTTTAGCTTGACTCGTTTTTGCTTTCTATTATATAAAAGACTTGATTCATACTCGTTATCTGGAGTTGTAAAATAATCATAAATTGTCTTTTGTACACATTTGTTAATAGTGAAAAGGTTTTGTTAGTACTACATACTTTTGTATCGCTTATTTAGTCACTAAATTTCGGTGCGAACTTTTACTTTTGAGTCCGTTACTTATGAGATGTTAACTGGAAACCCTGCACCGAAATACTAAGTTGGCAGAGAAGCGAGAGTTGAGATCTTTCAGGCGTCTAAGATCAACATCCGTAAATAAGTTAAGGAGAACCTATAAAGGTATACTCGACAGTAAAGTAAAAAAAAAGTAAAGTAACAGCCTGTTAATATCCCACTGCTGGGAATAGGCCTCCTTCCTCTATTTTTTTTGGAGTGAAGGATAGAAGCTAAGACCTACCACGCTGCCCCAATTCGGATTGATAGGTTACACATATCCCCAGAATTCTCTAGAGTTATGCAGGTTTCCTCACGATGTTTTCCTTCACCGAAACGCGTGTGATAAAATGCAAATATCAATTAGACACATAAGTTTTAATAGAAAAACTCATTGGTGCCTGCCCGGGGTTTGAACCTATGTTCGTCTCTAGAGAGTCGCACGGTCTCACCACTGGGCTATCACAGCTTTATACTCGACAGAGTTAGTTACAACTAAGGACTAACTAACTACAAGTTGCATTTCAGTGAGTGGATCCAAGTTCCAATCCTTCTTTCTTTAAGAAGATAGGAGGCCTATGCCCAACAGTGGGATAGCAATAGGCTGGTACTTAAGGAAACAACTATGCGTACTTTTTAAGACGTATGGTCGTTAACAATAACTTCCGCTTTATATTTTGTTGATATAGTAAAATTATTTTACGTAAATTAAAAAAAAACAATATACAGGTAACCCTTATATAAAACGGTAGTTAGGTTCCTAGAAAAAGCCGTGTTGTGTGAATCCGTGTTGTAAGAGTCCCAGAGTTAGTACGGAAAGGGAGGTTACGTTCCAGAAACTTGATAAAAACAAATATTTTGTTTTAATCCAACAAAAACAACGACCCTTAATTAGTCAATAGAATTACATACATTATTGTATCTACAAAGGAATTGCAGTTTTCGTATCGCGTTATACCGAAACCGTGTTATACAAGGGTTATCTGTATTACAAACGGCCACGAGTACGACATACGATATTACATAATATAAGCTTTATAAAACATCGAAAATTTTCTAATAAATGTACTAAAATGTGAAAATGAAAATGCATGTTTAAATAACGATTGAAATTATTTCAAAATTATTTCTTACCCTGTAAACAAATTCCAAAACGGTAGCAGATTGCTGCTCGGAACATAACATTATTGTACACATAAATATAAATAAATATAGATAAATATATGTGACATTTACACACACGGTCGTCCGTCCCCGAAGTAATTAACTTAATACTTGTGTTATGGGTGACGGACAACTGGTAGATAGGACTACATATATAAGTTTAAATACATACTTAAATGCAGATACACACCCAGGCTCGAAGAACCAACAATTTGTTTATAGAAATTGTTGGCCCTCGGCGGGAATCGAACCCGCGACCCGCGGAGCTGAAGGCAGGGTCACTACCCACAGCGCCAACGGGCCAGTCAATATAGTTGCGAATATTAAAAAAAATATTTATTTATAATATAATAATCGTTAGAAATGATGCAAAACCTTTTAATTGACTTTATAGGCGCTAATATAGAAGACCTATTTGATTACATTTAGTATTTCAATGCCTTTTACGCGAACTTAGTCGCTACAGCTGGTTGTTTTTAACAATTTCGATGATATTATTTTGAAATATTTTGCCCACGATATATAAATTTAACGAACATTTCAAACAGAAACTTACTTTGATGGCGTAGAAGTATTGGGACTATCATCCTTGTCCCGCCAATTCGACACCGGTACTGGAGGTTTCTGTGTATAAAATTTAACATATAGTTAACTTAATTTTCATTTAATTTCCTATAATAAATCCGTACCGGACGTAAATAACTTAATTATGCGGCGATGTATATAATAGACAAAGTAGGAACCGACATAAGCTTGCGGCTCCTGCTTTGCGCCTTGTAAGAGTACGTAAGTCGTTTGTGGGTTTGGGTATAAGATTCTATAACAAAATTCCACAATCAATTTTAACTTTGCCATTGCAGCAATTTAAAAATACTGTTAAAAAGAGGCTGATACAGAAAGCCTATTATACCGTGGAGGCTTACATTGACGATAAGAATGCGTGGATATAGCTGCTCTTTGACCTTGTGCAGGACAGCTATGACAAAATGTAATGAGTATTAAGAATCTTCTTTTTTAAAAGAGCTCCACCGAGTTTCTTGCTGGCTCTTCTGGTAGGACGGCTTTCCGCACCAGCAATATTATAACCATTTTATTATTACAAATCAACGAATTAAAAACCCTGAAAATTAGTCCAGCAGATCTCGAGTTATAAGTGTTGTAACAAACTCGTCTTTGTTTTGTACATATAGATTCATAAGTTTGTATGTGCGACATAAGATTTGACCGAAATATTCACCATATCATAATAGACATTAGTATAGCCTATTACACTATTATTATTGATTAAACACATAAAAGGATATAAGTCGAGTTATCAACATATTCACATATAACAATCGTCACATATAAGCTGTGATAGCCCAGAATAAGCTGTGATAGCCCAGAGGTGAGACCGTGCGACTCTCTAGAGACGAACATAGGTTCAAACCCGGGCAGGCACCAATGAGTTTTTCTATTAAAACTCATGTGTCTAATTCATAATTGTAATTTATCACACGCTTTTCGGTGAAGGAAAACATCGTGAGGAAACCTGCATATCACTAGAGAATTCTGGAGATATGTGTAACCTGCCAATCCGCATTGGAGCAGCGTGGTAGGTCTTAGCTCCAACCCCCTTCTCTCCAGAAACGGAGAGAGGAGGCCTATTCCCAGCAGTGGGATATTAACAGGCTGTTACTACTAATCGTCACAACTTTTCCGTTTGGAGTTAAAATTTCAAACATCATAGTTTTGTGCCAGATGGTATGGTTGATATTAAAATTAAATATGTAGTAATTTGCTTAGTTCATGTTTTTTATCAATTCATATTTTTTAATATATACCGAATAATAATTTTGTAATTTGAACATTCATTTAACTAACTTAGCTTCATTCCTTCATTTTAACACTTAAATTGAAGTACCTAAGTCGGTAATTTTATGAAAAGATATAGAAAAATGCAATTAAAAAAAAAAGAAAGGGCTGGTGATATCTGGGTCTTAAAGTAAAGAAAAGTAAAGTAGCGGCCTGTTACAATCCCACTGCTGGGAATAGGCCTCCTCTCTCCGTTTCTGGAGAGAAGGGTTGGAGCTAAGACCTACCACGCTGCTCCAATGCGGATTGGTAGGTTACACATATCTCCAGAATTCTCTAGAGATATGCAGGTTTCTCACGATGTTTTCCTTCACCGAAAAGCGTGTGATAAATTGCAATTATCAATTAGACACATGAGTTTTAATAGAAAAAACTCATTGGTGCTTTGAACTTGTGTTCCCCTCGAAAGAGTCGCACGGTCTCACCGCTGGGCTATCACAGCTCTAAATGGGTCTTGATCCCGGGTATTTTCATTTCTCTATTCCGCCCGGTCCGAATTAAGCTATTACGAGTTACCAAATGATAGCAAAATTAACCTGAGCATTCTATTTATATTTAAGCAGTATTTCAATGCCTGTAAACACGGATAAAAGGAAAGTTTTTCAAATGAAACCGAGCTGGATCTATTTATCGCCTACTGAAGCCTACGAATTTTATCAAAACCTTTGCAGCCTTTTCCGATTTTTTTTACACAAGATTAAGTTATATAAAGATAAAGTGCACTTTCATTACATTGTGATGCATGTGTGTGATGATGTGCAGCATTCATGCTGAGTCTGAACCTTTTTACTACTGCGATACGTGGATGCAACGTTCGGACAGCCTTAAACCATTTTTACTTATTTATTTAATGTAACTATCCATTGTATTCTTGTATTGTAGTAGTAAATAAAGGATTTATTCATTCATTCATAATTTAATTATTACAATTATTTTTACCTTGTTTTTATTAGCGTCCGTTTCTTTATCGCTTATCTTTAGTAATGTCTTTAATAAACTTGTGGCATTATCCTGTGGAATATATTAATTTAATTGTGAATATATTCATTAATAATCAATAGCCGTATAAAACTATACAAATTATAAACATCAACAGCTAATTTAAATACAAATTAACAGTATATCTGTAAATAAATTTAGTAAAACCATTCTACAACAAATTCGAAAGTTTATGGGTCACTTATGTTTTCATGGCCACAACGTGTATTTTTTTTTACTTTCGGTTATTTTAAACTGAGGTAAATTATAGAAAAAAAGTAAAGTAGCAGCCTGTTACTATGCCCACTGCTGGGCTAAGGCCTCCTCTCTCCGTGTATGGAGAGAAGGATTGGAACTAAGACCTACCACGCTGCTCCAATGCGGATTGGTAGGTTACACATATCCCTAGAATTTTCTAGAGATATGCAGGTTTCCTCACGATGTTTTCCTTCACCGAAAAGCGTGTGATAAATTGCAATTATCAATTAGACACATGAGTTTTAATAGAAAAACTCATTGGTGCCTGCCCGGGTTTGAACTCGTGTTCCCCTCGAAAGAGTCGCACGGTCTCACCGCTGGGCTATCACAGCTCAGAGGTAAATTATAATTAGACTTATTTGCTACCTGGTATTGGTATGTTTAGTTGAATTATCATTTGCTAATCCCTAACGAAATACAGACTGAGCGATTCAAGTGTTCGTTATTAATGCAAAGTTGGACAATGATTGGAGCTAAGACCTACCACGCTACTCCAATGCGGATTTAAATAAATAATAAATAAATATATGCGACATTTACACACACGGTCGTCCGTCCCCAAAGTAAGTAACTTAATACTTGTGTTATGGGTGACGGACAACTGGTAGATAGGACTACATATATAAGTTTAAATACATACTTAAATACAAATACACACCCAGGCTCGAAGAACCAACAATTTGTTTATAGAAAATGTTGGCCCTCGGCGGGATTCGAACCCGCGACCCGCGGAGCTGAAGGCAGGGTCACTACCCACTACTCCAACGGGCCAGTCAAATTTGTTTGGATTGTTAGTTTACACATATCCCCAACGTTCTCAAGAGATATGCAAGTTTCGTCACGATGTTTTTCTTCACCGAAAAGCGTGTGATAAATTCCAATTATCAATTAGTCATATAAGTTTTTACATAAAATCTCCTTGGTGCCTGCGCGGAGTTTGAACTCGTGACCCTCTCGAAAGAGTCCTACGGTCTCACAGCTCTTATTGATGCAAAATTCAGGTCTTATTATTAGCTTGTAAAATATTATGTTTATAAAAGCTGTGCCAGCGGCTTCGCTCGCGTGGAAATCAGCGTGTCACAAATTTTTTCTAGAAATATTTTTTAAACTTAAAAGTAGTTATTGTGAGTTAACCATAAGAGATAGAGTCATGTTATTGCGGACTTTTTTGTAGTGTTTTTATAAATCTACAATTCTCTAGTATATTAATGTAATGTATCTCTGCTGGTTTACGCAGCGCACGCGACTAAAGCTCCCAGCAAGCAAGTTTTTTACCAACTGCGCGATCTCTTCAACACAATTCACATAATACAGATACGTACTATTTGTCTAAACCATCCGGAAGCATTGCACTATCTTTTGATGAAAACCGTACAAAAATCCGTTCAGTAAATTTTGAGAAAATCAATTACATTCAGACAGACAGCTTTTTCTTCGAGACTTCGTTTTGTAATAAGTATAGATTGTTGAATATAAACATAATATGGATGTTTCGTTGGTGATTTAATGAAGCAAAAAATTAAATAAACCAGGTAAATGAAAATGTTTCTTACCTTTTGTTTACTAATATTCAAAGGTATCTAATTGGACTTGACCTTAAAAGTACAATGAAACTAAATGACTCGATAAGACGTACCACAGTTTGATTCTGTTTGCGCACATCTTGGGGAGGAGTTTTGATGTCCCTCGGAGGGCTGAAACAACAATAATTTATTTATTTATTTATTTATTTATTTATTAATAAAAAATCCACAGCTATTATTATAACTATACATATTTATACATAAAGATTTTAACATAAGCCAATTAGGATTACATTATATTAACTAAACATTGTAGACTGAGCCAAACTAAATATATATAATTACTAAATTAAAGAAGTACAACAAAATTTTAAGGTTAACAATAGTATAGTATAAAAGATACACTCTTATTTTTATTTTTAGGTTAATATTAAGTTAAGTTATTAAGTTAAGGTTATTAAGTTAAGGTTAGGATAATTTGAACATAATTATGGATGACAGTGTTATATGTTTAGTGTATGCCAATTAGGATTACATTATATTAACTAAACATTGTAGACTGAGCCAAACTAAATATATATAATTACTAAATTAAAGAAGTACAACAAAATTTTAAGGTTAACAATAGTATAGTATAAAAAATACACTCTTATTTTTATTTTTAGGTTAATATTAAGTTAAGTTATTAAGTTAAGGTAAGGATAATTTGAACATAATTATGGATGACAGTGTTATATGTTTAGTGTATGCCAATTAGGATTACATTATATTAACTAAACATTGTAGACTGAGCCAAACTAAATATATATAATTACTAAATTAAAGAAGTACAACAAAATTTTAAGGTTAACAATAGTATAGTATAAAAAATACACTCTTATTTTTATTTTTAGGTTAATATTAAGTTAAGTTATTAAGTTAAGGTTAGGGTAATTATCTTAGTAAATTATGACAAGATGGAATATTGACGTATATTAGCAATATTTACTGTCAATTACTTATGATGAGATTGAAAATTTATTAAAACGTGTGACATTATCTACACATACTCATATATGTAGAAATACAGAAAAAGTTCTACACAGTCACACAAATCAGCAGACGGACACACGCACATACATACTCACACATTTTCACACCCACAACTCGGAATATAACAACAAAGAAAGTCCTGTTAGTTTTATTTTGTTTTTCATTTTAATTTTTTATGTTAATTTTTTTTAATATTAACTAGCTGTGCCAACAACGGCTTCGCCTGCGTGGAATTCAGTGATTTACGAAACTTTTCGTTACCCGTGTTAACCGTAAGAGATAGAGACTTCTTATCGCGGACTTTTTTGTAGTACAGTTTGACGTGAATCAAATCTTAAAGTTTAACACACGCATTAGTTTATACAAAAATATTCGGTTCTCAGCCTGAAGTTACCATTACCTGTTACAAAGATACCATTACCTGTAACTAGCAAATGCAGAATGATGGCCGTCATCTCGTCGCAGTATCGTTGGTCTGTTGTAGGTAAACGGATTTGTCTCAGCATTGTTTCCTGTGTTTCGTAATTTTCGACCATAGGATATGTTCAGCATGTTAGTTGGAAGCATCCTACGAAACAGAATTACTTGGTAATTATAAAAACACTAGATGTACCTGCGAATTTATTTGTGTCAACATGTTAAAATGCATAATTTATAGAATAAGATGCGGAGATCCACAAAACAAAGGAAATAACAAAATTATTTTGCATTCATTATTATCATGAAAAGTTCGATAAAACGCAATGATGACAATATTCTATTTACTATAGCATTTCAAACCGTTTATTTAACTTTTCACATACACGCCTATGAAGTTTCGTAACTATTTCATTAAAAATCACAGTAAACAAATGCAAAGCATGAGCACTTTGTTTTTTTTTAAATTGTGACGGACGTGACGATTATCGACGATATTTATTGAGTTAATTGAGTAGCATGATACAAGCAATATAACAGAACTAACTACTTTGCTATAATCCGCACGGGTTAAGTGAATGCATGCAAAGCCAATGTGTATGAAGCAGGCAAAATCTACGCACCTTATACATGCAGGACAAGCCACCACATGCACCCCAAGGCGCAATTCACCAGCAACAACGCACACAAGAGCAGCACACACACCCACCACCACAATCTCGACGATCGTTTCGCCCCGAAGCATCATCAGGAGGATAGGCTCCACGACAAAAATCGTAATGCATTACGATTTTGCGTGCGTTGTTGCTGGTGCATTGCGCCTTGGGGTGCATGTGGTGGCTTGTCCTGCATGTATAAGATGCGTAGATTTTGCCTGCTTCATACACATTGGCTTTGCATGCATTCACTTAACCCGTGCGGATTATAGCAAAGTAGTTAGTTCTGTTATATTGCTAGTTCTGTTATAGTTTCTGTGATTGGCGAGATACTAAAGTTACCTATAAAATCTCGGCTCATCAAAGAGATCTTCTGTTTGCGCTCCAGGGAAGGGCTCGTCGAACATCACTTGGTAGGTCGGCTGGGCGTTCAACTTGTCCGAGAGGCGCACGGTGTTGCCGTCTGAAGGCTGGTACACCGCCGTGATGGTGCCCTTGGCGCCGAGCGGTGCGGTGATGTGTTTCACGGCGCAAACCACTCGGTCGTACATTTTGAAGTCAGCTTTTGGGTCAGGTTGCACGTTGCCTTCGTGGAGTTCCGGCTAAGGACACGACTAATTTATAGAACTACTAGCTGACCCAGCGATAAATTATTTCTAGGGAACTACTCGGTCGTACATTTTGAAGTCAGCTTTTGGGTCAGGTTGCACGTTGCCTTCGTGGAGTTCCGGCTAAGGACACGACTAATTTATAGAACTACTAGCTGATCCAGCGATAAATTATTTCTAGAGAACTACTCGGTTGTACATTTTGAAGTCACCTTTTGGGTCAGGTTGCACGTTGCCTTCGTGGAGTTCCGGCTAAGGACACGACTAATTTATAGAACTACTAGCTGACCCAGCGATAAATTATTTCTAGGGAACTACTCGGTCGTACATTTTGAAGTCAGCTTTTGGGTCAGGTTGAAGGTGGCCCCGGGCAGGCACCAATGACTTTTCTATTAAAAATTGTGTATAATTGATAATCGTAATTTATCGAACACTTTTCGGTGAAGAAAAACATCGTGAGGAAACGTACATATATATCTCTAGAGAATTCTGGGGATGTGTAACGTACCAATCGGCAAAGGAACCTTCTCGCAAGAACCCTTCTCGCCAGAAACATAGATAGGAGGCCTATGCTCAGAAGCGGAATAGTAACAGGGCGTTACTTTACTACTTTACTTTTATAAAAATGCCGTACCTTTTATTACCGATGATTTAATGCACTCTAACCACTCACTCTGAAACTTACCTTATATAGCAGATTCCACTTGACATGCAACGTAACATTTTTCTCTTCACTCTTAAATTCCTTGAGCTGGAGGTCGAGATTCTGGAACAGCGCCTTCATCTCTTCTGGCTCCAGCGCTTCGGAGCCGCATTCACGCCGAACCGCGGCATTATAGGGCTGGCTTTTAAGCCACTGTACCACTTCTTGTGGCTTTTTTTGCCTTGTTAAATAATATAATAACATCATTTATGCCCCGTCAACCACAAAAGTAATTACTAATTAAACATTACTATAGATCAACAAAAATGTTATGACGGTCCTAGTATATCACGTATCATCATCGTCCTGCCCTTATCCCACTCTAAGTGGGGTCGGCACAAAATGTTACAAACATGTTGTCACATGTTTCGGCTACGTATTTTACGACACTTCGGTAAGAAAAGGTATATCGCGCTTAAATTATAGCTGCACAAAGAATACATTATCACCGGATATCGGCTGCGATGGGCATTCATCGTTTATGAAATAAAACTACTAAAATTAGTTCAGAGTTCTAATAGTTGAGCCATAATGTTGTTTCTTTATCATTATTCTGTAGTGTTTATTTTTGGGTTTATAATTGTAACATTGTAAGTAAGAATGATGTGTTCTTCTTTAATTGGTACTACTTATTTAATTTTAACTTTATGGGATATATGTTGGATGATTCATCATGTATTGCCGTTGAAGATCCGAATAAATAATAAATAAAACTTCTGAATGTTAAAAAACCCAGAAAGCATGTTGAAATTTGACTGTTAGAAACATCTGCGAGTGTTAGTTACAACAGTAGTTAGATCATGAAATATAATGATTTTAATATTAATGACTTGCTCGTTGGCGCAGTTGGCAGTGATCCTGGGGCCAACGTTTTTAAAGATAATTTGTTGGTTCTTTGAGACTAGGGTATATATTTATTAAAGTAAATATTAAAAACAAAAGTAGAAGTTTAAAATTTTATATGTATACGTATATTAAATTTATCAGTTCTCTGGACCCCATAACAGTGATGCTCAACGATAGTCCACTATCGCTAAATTATCGATAGACTATCGATAGATGACATCATGTAAATACTATCGATAGTATCGATAATGTCGATAGTATTGATATATCGAAAACGGATATGCCTTTAGGAGTAATACTATCGATAGTTTTACATATTATCGATATTATGATAATGTCGATAGCATCTTTAGTATTACATGAAAAAATTCGATACTATCGATAGTATCAACAAAATTATAACGTAATAGTATCTATCCTATCGACACTATTGCTTCCAATCAATAGTATCAGTTAATTTGTGATGATGATAGTATCGATAATATCTATAGTATTGACAGTATTGATAGCACTATCGATATTCTTACTAGTTTTCAAGGCTTTTTTACGCTTTACTAGCTTTGCTTTTGGGCAACTCTACCCCATAACACGAGTGTTAAGCTATTTACTTTGGTCACGGATGACCGTGTGTGTAATTGTCCCGAATGCAAAAATAAAAAGTTAAGGACTCTACCTTTTAGTTTTGTACTAATTTTTTTTTTAATTCTGACGAATGAGTGCTCTCTCTTCTTCAACCGATAGACGTTCACTGCAAGACATAAATGTCTTCACGGGAGCTCCGCAGCACAAGATCTTGTGTGGATTCATCGGCTCCCCGCGACCTTTTTGAGGTCACAAACCAACGAGTTCATTCGTAACTAATTACATATATAAAACTCATCATCCTCCTGCCTTTATCCCACTCTAAGTGGGGTCGGTGTAATGTTACAAACATTTTGTCATATGATTTGGCTATGTATCTTTCGACGGCCGACTGACACCAACCTTAGTCGTATTTTACGACCCCTCGGTAAGAAAGACGGTAGTCTATTCTACTCAACCGGATACCACACGGTGGGTCAACTTAACTTAGTCGCCTTTTAAGACGACTTAGTAAGAAATGGGAGTAGTCTATTCTAGTAAGTCGCATACCACATGGCATAATGATAAAAAATATAATTTATCTTTTACTATTAATGTACCTACACTACGTTTTCACTTACTTTCAAACCACCAAGGGTCGCTGGCAGAGATCTCTTATAGAGATAAGTAATCCTTTGTACTTGTTTTCTTCACCTGTATTTCCTTATATATCTTAATTTTGGTACATAAACAAAATAAATAAATAAAACTGATTTCCATTAATTATGGTAAAAATTCATACCCAACCGCGTTCGGCCACAGATCGCTCTCGAAGTATATATCGTTGTTGAGAGAGTAGGTTAGTTTGCCGAACAAGTCGGGGAACTGCCACGCGTAGGCCTTCACCAGCTCCACGCACCGTTCCGAATACAGCCAGGCGTTTGAGAGCTTGCAGCGACGAGTGTACCCAGACACTTCTTGATTCTGTAAGAATACATAGATTGGTAGATTTTACACCGATTCACTGGCAACAGAAAGTCAAGTACCTAGGTGTCACCATTCAACCTTCCATGACCTTCCACGAGCACATACACATAGTCTGCAATAAGGCTGCGTATGTCATGGGACGACTTTATCCGATGTTATGCAAAAAAAGTAAGATGTCGCTCCGCAACAAAGTGACACTCTACAAAACTTGCATAAGACCAATAATGCGAGCGTTGCGTTTGCGCACGTTTCAAAAGTCAGATTGCTCAGGCTCCAAAGACTACAGAATCGATTTATGCGGACAGCCACTGGTTGTCCGTGGTTCATGCGGAACGTTGACCTCCATAGAGACCTCGATCTCCCTACCATTACTCACCTCTTTAAACGTTTTTCGAAATCTTACTTCGAGAAATCTGAGGTACACTCGAACCCCCTTATTTCAGTTGCTTCCACCTACATCCCAGTTAGGTCCGACTATCGAAAATATAGGCGTCCAAAAAGCGTCCTGTATGACCCCGACGATCAAATAACGATCGCCAACACAGATACACGTAATACACACACACAGCGTCTTCGCCGGCGAAGACGAGGTCCTAGTTTTCTGACGTCGGTCGGTCGTGGCTTTTCGCCACCCTTCCGACGCCGCAATGACTAATCTAAGTCACCCCTCCACTACAAGTCGCCCTAAGCCGTGGTCCGGCCTCACAGGAGGCACCCTTAGGACGACGTTCCAACAGCAAACAGTCAGTTCGAAAAAAAAATGGTAGATTTTAAACTATCGCGATTCATCATCCTCCTGCCCTTATCCCACTCCAAGTGGGGTCGGGAGAACATGCAACAAACATGTTGTCATATGATTTGGCTACGTATTTTACGACTGGCCGCCTGCCTGACGTCAACTTACCTTAGTCGCCATTTACAATACCTCAGTAAGAAATGAGGATGGTCTATTCTATGCAGTCGGATACTGCACGGCATTTACCTTCGTCTTCTCTTATGACACCTCGGTAAGAAAGGAGGGTGGTCTATTCTATTCTGCCGGATACCACACGGCTAATTAATTTAATATTTTGAACTATCGCGATTCATATCATTATTGTATACTAGCTGTGCCAGCGGTTTTTTTATCCAAATCCGTCCAGTAGTTTTTTCGTGAAAGAGTAACAAACATCCATCCATACTCACAAACTTTCGCATTTATAATATTAGCAGGATTTACTGTCAAAATCGGGAACGTGCTAAGAAAGCTTTCTATAAAGACCGTTACCACGCCTTCACATAAGGTAGTGAAGCTTCTACGTACACCGAAAGATGTCGTCCCTTACCAGACCCAAGGGGTAACCAGCCAATGAAGTAAGCAATCGCAGACTGTATGCTTGATTCGGGCAGCAATCACTGGATTGCGCTCCATGATCCCAAAGTCCAATCGCTGGCGCTGTGCTGGAACGGCTTTTTTTCGGAACTGACTATATGGTGTTTTTTTATTATATGCTGCATTAACGGCTTTTACAGCCACAGGCAGGATCGGAGTGGAGAAGTATCGATGAGGAGTAGAGCCAAAAAACTCTTCTAGCATCAGGGAACGTCGCCGAAAACCTGTGTGAGGCCGAACCACGGCTTAAGGCGATGTGTAGAGAAGGCGTCCTTGGCTTACCTTTTTGTTAAACTTAAGGTTCAGACCGACGTTCACTTTGTGTTGAGTCTCGGTGGGCAGATCGTTATGTTCGCCAATGATTACAAGCACCGCACCCGTTATACGAGACAGCAACTGAGTTGATATTCCTGCGAGTAAACACAGAGTTTAATGACGCGTGTTTCATATTGTTAGGAAAATGTAAAAATAGATTGAAAGACCTGAAACATAGGGTTCAAACTGGTAATTTCAGTTTTTGAAAATTGTATCGCTTGTCCCTACCACTGTAATGACAACTCGGGATTAATTTAAAGACGTTTGTTAGTCTCTCTAAGACACAAGAAAAAATTAACCGATTTAGATTAAAATAAAAAATAATAAAATAAATATATATCGGACATTTACACACACGGTCATCCGTCCCCAAAGTAAGTAACTTAATACTTGTATTATGGGTGACGGACAACTAGTAAATATACTACAAATATAATTTTAAATACATACTTAAATACAAATACACACCCAGGCTCAAAGAACCAACAAATTGTTTTTAGAAAATGTTAGCCCTCGGCGGGAATCGAACCCGCGACCCGCGGAGCTGAAGGTAGGGCCACTACCCACTGCTCCAATTTGGTATTAAAATATTCCTATGAGTCTAGGAGAGATTTGACAGGCCAGAAATAGTAAGAAAAACAGTAAAAGGAATAATTTTATTTACCATACAAAGTCTTCATACCTGTTAAACATGGGAAGGGGGGGAGGTTACGAAAATTAAATATTACGCAAGGATGATAGCTTAGACCGTGCAGACCCCTACCAGGCATGCTCATTCAAGGCTGTGCGAAGTTTGCCATCGGGCCAATCAGGTATATATATAACTAGAGTTTAAAAAAAACACGCTCTCAACGCAACTCACGACTTTTTTTCTTTTCCACTTTTCAGTGCTATTGATTGTTAATTTTTTTTTTAATTTTAAAGTAAATTTAAGTATTTTATTTATTGTCTTGTTACCGGTAACATATAATATAAGTGATAAGTGATAATATCAAAAACCGGTTTTTGATATCATCACTTATCAAGAACCAGTGACTGTCTCTGTCCTCTCAGAGTGAGTCAAAATCGAGTTCAAAGGAGTTGGTACACACATACATGTATCATCATCCATCATCCTCCTGCCCTTATCCCAAGTGGGGTCAGCAAAACATGTTGTCACATGATTCGGCTACGTATTTTACGACCGGCCGCCTGCCTGACGTTAACTTACCTCGGTCGTATTTTACGACACCTCGGTAAAAAATGATGGTGGTGGATTCTACTCCACTGGATATCACACGGCATTATAAATACAGGAAACATTAGTTATATATTATAATGCCGTTTTTATTATAAAGCGTGTAAAAATACAGACCGCAAGCGGCGGCCGCGTGGTTGGCAGCCCGGTACGGGCAGGCCGCAACTTGCGCCGTGGGGGTGGGCTCGGGACATTCTTGCACGCTCACTTTGATACGGCCGCTGCGAATCGCATCCGAGCTCACGATCTGGAAAAAATGGAAAACATTGTTACTTCGGATTAAAAAAAAGATGGAATGCAAGGACATAAAAATTAAGAGTATTTTTAGTTTCGTATATAACCAATAGTAAGCCGACCGTTTTAATAGGCGAATCAACTACGACGCACGCACACATACTTTCTTAAAAATTGTTGCATTAGTTTGTACGGGAAGAAGTTTTCACTTATGTGAGCTTTATGCATGACTACTTACGGAAAACATCTATGCGTCTTCTGCTAATTATAAAAATAGGTATCAAGACAAAATTGTGATGTCAATGGCTCGAGATGCTGTAGGTTAATTATTTTGTACACGTACACGTAAAAGATAAAAGTCATTAATCGTAATTAATTTTGTATGAGTAAAATGTAGTGCCGTACTAAAAACATTCGAAAACGTTCGTTTTTTTTCATTGTTTATTAGGCCCGTAAAAAAAATATTTTTAAATTATTTGAAATCTTTTTTAAAATATTTTATATATTTTTTTGTATTATATTTTATTTATATTGTATTTTTTATCATATTTTATGATAAATTTCATTCTAAGCGAAACAATATCTTTTTTATTCTCACAGTTAAAATAATAAATCCATTGCAAAATCCAATAGATTCCGCCTACAATTTGATTGTACTTTTAATTTTTCTACAATTCTAACTTTTTTTTAGTAAATCAAAATTTTGAAAAAAAAATACATGAAAAAATTCGTCTTACGCAGGTAGGTATGCAAGTAAGTAAGTAATATGTCGCGCCGATATCATACCGTACGGGAATACGACTCGAGACGTTATTTTAATGGTATGGTATCAGGTATCAAAAGTAACGAATGAAGTACCGATACGATAGTAACGAGTACTACTTGTTGTAGTAACGAACACATGTGGGTACGCCTTTTGTCGTTACTCTTACACCTCTAGTGTACGGTATACAACATATGCCGCTCAGTATAAACATAATCGTTAATAACATAAAATATAAATATGTTTTATAAGTGTCGTGGTAGTCTAATAACCATTGAAGATGGTATTCTAAAAGTAAAAAAATCGACTTTGGCCATTATGTTTTAAGATTTTTATCGAGAAAGGCCATTTTTATTTGTAATGTAAGCAACATTGTTGAATATAAACGTAACATTGTTGTTTATTTATCTTACTGCAGCGTATGTTGGGAATTTCCCCTGGTATATTTTGATTTTATCAATTAATTCTATGGTTGACGGTATGCATGTATCTCCAATTTAACTGGGTCTAATAACACGTATAGGAAACATTTCTGTTTTGATCACTGATAAGTTACTATCGCCCAATAATCAGAACATTTGTCCTTGCTTCTAGAATCTTTATAAAGTATGACCTACGTCTAAAAACCAGGTATTATAACAAATGGATTCCATCAAGTCTGATTACCATTAACTTCCGGCTGAACCTATTAATGAATTCGAGATATTATTTTAAAACTAGGTTTATATCAGTTTATACAGCGATCCTTGTGAAAGGCGTAAAAAGCTTCAAAGACTTATGGCTCTTATCATTTGAAACTTTGTTTGCATCAACTCTAACAATGGCTATAATAAACATAGCACTAATAGTATTCCAGTAGTTATAACATAAAAAATAGTAACCTAATAACAGGTGAGCAATTGTAATTTGTGATATCGAAATAACCTACACATCACATACATAGGATCTACGTTACGAGAATTTACAAAGAACCGTCAATACGTACAAGAAACCGAATGAGTTGCAGTAACTTCAAAGCCATGACGCTTTGAAGTTACTGCAACTCATTTAAATGGAATTTATTGCATAATTTGCACGTAACACTTTGCCTTATCCTTATACTCCTTCAACCGATGGACTTTCTCTGCTGGACATCACTTCACGGGTTCTCCATACCACACGATATAGTGCCGCTTGGATCCAGCGGCTCCCCGCGATCCTTGGAGTCTTCAGACGTCTGAGCGTTACAACATAAGACCTCCGTACTATGTGCCCCGCCCATATCCACTTCAGATTCTCGACACGCTGAGCTAATTTGGTGATATTGGTTGTTCTACGGATCTAATCAATTCTAATTTTGATCACCTAGAGATACTCCAAACATAGCTCGCTCCAACGAAAACTTGGGTTTCAGGCACTGCGGCATCTTGGACACAAAGGTCTCGCGTAACTTATCTTACGCTGCCCATGCTTGAACATAACATAAAGTGACAACAATTTCGATCGACTTATGGTTCGTAAGTAATTAATTCTGAATAAGAATTCTGCATCGTAAGAAACGCAGGACTTTTATTAAGTTAAAAGTAGCATAAACCTCAAAGTCACTACAAAAGTAATAATAAAAATTATTTTGCTATAAACCGCGATAGAGTAAATAGAGAATATATTTAGTGCTAAATGTGGACTAACAGTGGACTATCCGTTTTTTCATACCCGTTACATGCAGGATTCGTAAAAACACATGCACAAACCTCCACCACTGCCACCACAATACACAAGCACTACACACGTTCACTATCACAAACTCAATAATCGTTTCACCCCGAAACCGAAGCATCATCAGGAGATAGACTCCACGACAAAATCGTAAAGATTTGCTTGTATCGTATCGTATGTAAATATATTATCTATTAACAGTATCGCGGATTATAGCAAGATAATTTTTATTATTACTTTTGTATTATGGATCTCCGCAAAGTAACGCCTAATTCTATAAATTATTCAAAGTCACTAATTTTTCTAAATTATTATTTTCATAAACCCAAGCCTTTTTAAGAACTCAATATAAATGCGAAAGGGGCGTAAAAGCCACTTAAACATACTGTCTTATCAACTATAATTTCGGTTTACTATACTCTGTACCAGCTTTTAGCCGTGTGGTATCCGGCAGAATAGAATAGACCACCCTCCTTTGTTACCGAGGTGTCGTAAGAGGCGACTAAGGTATGTGCCGTGTGGTATCCGGCTGCTAGAATAGAGCACCCTCCTTTCTTACCGAGGTGTCGTAAGAGGCGACTAAGGTATGTGCCGTGTGGTATCCGGCAGAATAGAATAGACCACCCTCCTTTCTTACCGAGGTGTCGTAAGAGGCGACTAAGGTATGTGCCGTGTGGTATCCGGCTGCAAGAATAGAGCACCCTCCTTTCTTACCGAGGTGTCGTAAGAGGCGACTAAGGTATGTGCCGTGTGGTATCCGGCTGCAAGAATAGAGCACCCTCCTTTCTTACCGAGGTGTCGTAAGAGGCGACTAAGGTATGTGCCGTGTGGTATCCGGCAGAATAGAATAGACCACCCTCCTTTCTTACCGAGGTGTCATAAGAGGCGACTAAGGTAAGTTGACGTCAGGCAGGCGGCCGGTCGTAAAATACGTAGCCAAATCATATGACAACAGGTTTGTAACATGTTGTGCCGACCCCACTTAGAGTGTGATAAGGGCAGGAGAATGATGATTTACTCTGTATCAGCTTTCTATTTACTCAGCTCTCGAGTTCGAACGTATTAGTGTAATAAACTTGATTAAATCAAGTATGTTAAATTTATACCTTATGATTTTTTTATTATTTCACTAAAATCTGTTTAATAGCACCCCATAAGTACTAAATATATTTTACTTTCAATTTCAGATCAAAGAAAAGGAAGAGGGCAAGTAAGTAAAAATGAAGTACTTAATTAACTTATCATTTAGTAATAGGTTAACCCTCTGCTGTTAAGCGGTGAGTATATAACGAACTTCAAACTGCTACTTGAAACGTAACCATTATCTTAAGGAAGCGCCATTTAAAATTAAGTACGTAGTTGTTAAGAATTTCCCAGCTCTTTTTTTATTCTTAGCCTGAAAGCTATATAATAATTTATATCGCATATGATTCAAGGGAAACTAATATCGATCCCGTGTGCCCTCAGATACCAGTTAATCATTTATAAGCTACTGGATATAGTTTTAAATAATAATCAGACGTTGATTAAATACGAGGAATTGTAAGGGTGTAGAACAACATATTAAATTGTAGTTATAATAATAAGATTTATTAAAATTAACTTAATATTTAAATCTACTCGCATATGGAATACTATATTTTGCCCGCGGCTTCGCTCGCATGGAATTTGATTTGCCACAGTAACTAATTAAATTAAATTTATGTTTCATAATTTTGGTCATAGAGCCTTGCACATAAAAGGTAGATCTATGCTGTCGCGGACTTTTATTTAAAACTATTGAAGACAAACAATACTACCGTACATCACTTTTGTGTAACTCCAATGGTTTAGGCAGCGTACACCGAGATAGCTCTCAGAGGCCAGATCTTTTCCGACTTTATTGACATGTATCGTTATAATACTTAAAATCATTACAAGTTGTAGCCTATATGTTATTCCGATGTATAACCTATATTCCTGTAAAGTTTCATCCAAATCCGTCCAATAGTTTTTTCGTGAAAGAGTAACAAACATCCATCCATACTCACAAACTTTCGCATTTATAATATTACATATAATATATATATAATATATATATATAATAATATAATATTATATATATATATATATATATATATATATATGTAAGTATAAGTATATAAGTAAGATAAGATTCAACGATAATTGGTCTAATTGTTGTTTCGGTAAACGGTCTTATTGCGAAGAGTTGGTTGTTAGATCAAGTGTACGATACAGAAGGCAGTACTGCCTGAGCCGGCATGAACTGTGAGGATGTTCCTAATTCTCGAATCCTTACCACCGGGAGTTTGAGTCCCGCTTCTTCTTCTGGGGTCGACAACTATTTTATTAATTTTAAATGTTTTACTTTAATTTTTTTTTCAGGTAAAATATTTCATAGTATATTGTAAATTTACGTAAAAATAATTATTTCTTTTCATGTGAAAGATTTATTCAAGTAATGGCGCTCGAAAACGACGAGTGGTATGTACCAAACAGGGCACTGGCAGTCGTGCTGTGGGTGTCACGACTATGTGGAATTGCCCCGCTTTGCTTTAAATCAACGCGCTTCGTAATTAATGTATCCATTTCACGCAAGACTTACTACTGCGGGGCTCTTCTTATGACTATATTAAGTCAGTATTTCTAAATTTAAATAGTTATGATGTACATAGTATAAGACGCTCTAATTTCATTATAAATAATATATTCGGTGTCCATATTCTCTGTTCACTACCGCACCTAGAATTCCACACCACACCCTTACTGACCGTCACCTCTAATAGAAAATGACTTCATACATTACATATGGTATCGCGGTCTTTTTTGTGGATATTGATATGTTCCATAATAGAGTAGAACATCTTTTTGTTCTTCAATAGCTTCCGCAGCGTACGCGATAAAAGATTTTTTTTTGAAAACTTAATATAGCATATGTTGCTCAGTGAAGAAGCAGCTTTCTAATGGTAAAAGAATTTTCGAAATCGGTCCAGTAGTTTTTGCGTGTAACTACTACAAACATACACGCATATATACAAATCTTTGGTCTTTATAATATTAGTATTGGTAATTGGTAGAAAAAAAAAATATTTCTAATTATTTGTTCAAAATCCGTTAAGCTTAAGGAATATTATAAAGGGTTGCAAGAATTTGTAAGTTTGTTTTTTTGGTTGTAATTGGTGTATTATTTATTCTTATAATATTTTACTTTTTGATGAAACATCCACAATTTTGTAGTACAATTTTCAAACTGTGTGTTTATATACTTGTTCGTGCGCATCATATGAAATCAGTAATAATTTTACCAGTAGCAGTCAATCTAAAAAGAAATAGCGGATGATGTGATATGACAAGTTTTCATACCAATATCACTAAGTGATTGGTGAAACTGTCCTCGTGAATCTCTTTATGAAAATTGTCGTAGTTCAAAGTTTCTAAGGATTTTTTTCTTTTATATACAAGGTTGAATTATTTGTAAATCTTACATTCTATTTCAGATTTAACGAACATCTACGATTTATTTAATGTTAAATACTCACATGTTTCCACACTTCAGTTGGGATTATATGAGTGCGCTAAAGGCTTACAAATTGGAAGTTTATTCTTGAAATGGAATGTAACGGAGTTAGGTGTTCGAATCTTAACTATAATGACAACATCCCTTGGCGCCTTTCGGAGTTTGCACAAAATGAGGAGCTATTTACATTTCATAAAAGAAATAAAGAAGGTCTAGTTCAAACACTATATTGATATAGATTAATAAGAAATAAATCCATGTCAAGTCAGTATATCTTTAAGAAAGTACGTGTAAGAAATTATAATTTACACAATCGTTGATCGTAAAATAAATAGGGATCGGATGTAAATCAACAACCTTCAATTCTTTGGGAGTTAGGAATCGTTAGGAGTCATAAAGATATTGAAAAAGCGTTGTGAGTAAAGTAACGACCTCTTACTATCCTACCGCTGAGCATAGGACTCCTCTCTCCATTTTTTTGGTGAGAAGAATTGAAGCTTAGCCCAACCACGCTGCTCTGCCGCGGCTTGTTAGGTTATACATATCCCTAGTATTCTGTAGAGATATGCAGTTTTCCTCACGATGTATTCTTTTTCGAAAAAGCCTATGATAAATTCAATCAATTGAATGGATAAATCATTACTGTGACTTTTAATTTCCAGATCGAAACTAGCCTTAATCTCAATTGCATCAGCATTATAACAAAATGGCAAACGGTTTGTCTGATATCCATAATAATGTTTCAAGTTTGGTTTCCGCCATTGGCGCTCTATTGGATAGTTCAGGAATGTATGATACCTTAATTATTCTTGGTTTCAATTTTATTCATTCTAAGAGTAAATAATTAAATATTAATTATAAAAACTTTATTATATTGATGGGCACATTATTATTGAATATCATAAAATTTTATATATGAATAATTGTATCACTCTATTATTAAATTGTAAGTAAATCATCAAAGATGGACATTATTAATGTTTGTAAACGATGGGGCTAACACTTAATTTAATTAAAAGGTTTTTTGATTTACTCCTCTTAAAATATACAAATACACTTCAAGAGACTTCTATACTACTCTTGTGTTGCTAGAATTCAATGGTTTTCTGCATATTTTTGAGATTATTTGTACATATAGTAAAGGATTTATCAACATATGTGTCCCTTTTTCAACACTGAGGAACCCTATGTCCACTAATTCTTCAAATTTTTACTTCAGCTTGCTCTCTTTGAGTTGCGTCTGTAATTAATCTATAACTAGATAGAGAGACGTAGACACGTCGTAGCCTTCTGTCGCTCGCTGATTGATTTTGAGCATCATAATAAAGCCCCCATTCCAAGATCTACATATTAAACCATGAAATTACATATGAAAGTATCCAATGTAACTTTCCAAATGCAGCCCAGTCGAGTCAAAGATTATTATTATCAATTAAAATAGATAAAGAAATAGCAACTACTAAGTTTTTATTGATTGTTTTTTCTATAAGAAAAGTAATATTGAGTCAATTTTATTTTAATTTTATTCAGGGTACGTTAGAATTTTTTTGTTCGACGGTTTCCTGTACATACTAGAATTGCAGTTTATGTTCCTTATGCTGGACATCAAATCAGTCTTCGGAATTATTAACACGCGTCTGGCTCATATACTGTCAGAGATAAGTGATGAATGTTAGTTTTTTTTCTTTAAGGTTTAAGATTCGTGTGTTTGAAAACTATAATATTTTTTAAATTTCAGTCACTTTTAAAAGAACTCAGAATCGATTTGAGCACTATAAAGTAATAGTTCATTTATTGTAAAGCTTTGTTAAATATTTTATTAAGATTTCATCAAAAGATATATTCCATTGCTTTTGAAATATATACTTATATTTTAATTTTATATACAGTACATTGCCAAAATGAGAGCTCATTAACAAGAAACGAAACCAGAACGCCGTGTATTCCATTAGCATCTATTAACAAGGCTATTGACTTGTTGGGTTATTTGAAGGAAGGTAAGGCTCATTTAATTATAGTAGTTTATGATACTGTACATAACTTGGTCTTATAACACTCGTGTGACACTATAAAAAAACTCGCCTGCGGCGAGTGCCTGCCTGCGTTTTTTTAAACCACACTCGTGTTATAAGACCAAGTTATGTACAGTATCATACACTACTTTATCTACTCTCATACTATAATACATAAAACGTACGTTTCTATTCCATGAACTCGTGGTAATATTTAATATAGTTGCTTCTAGATTTCGTCGGCAACAGGTTCACGGTCATGTTTGACGCAGCTTTCAGAATATCTAGTGGTGTACAATTACCACTATCCCCGCTCTCAGACATGTTTTTACACAAAAACTTATTTTTTTACAAACAAAACTAAACTTCGTTAAAATATTGAAAAGATTTTTTAAATGTCATATATTGGCGCCAAGGCGCAAACATCGATTGCGCATGCGTGTTGCGTCGCCGCGGACCCATTCATTGAAACCTTTTTTTTTAAGGTAGAGGTTCAACCTCCTTGGTCCAGCTGGAAGTTGTATAGGTGTATCGTTATGATTTAAAAGTTACATTATGATACAGGTGTCCATACAAGACCTATATCGTAATGAAACTTTTTAATTTTTTATTTTTGTTCTGTACGTAATGTTTGTCATAAGAATTTTGTTTTCAGTTTTATAATCTTTGTATTATAGTATCAGAGTAGATAAACACGTTAAATTCATCGTTGAAAATGAAATTTACGTATGTTAAGTCTTTTAATTTTATAACATCATCATCATTCTCCTGCCCTTATTCCAATCTAAGTGGGGTCGGCACAACATGTTACAAACATGTTGTCACGTGATTTGGCTACGAAATGAGGGTGGTCTATTCTATGCAGCCGGATACCACACGGCATTATTATTTTTATAACAACTTATTATTTTAATAATTTTAAATACATAAATACATAAATATTCGTAAGTGGGGGACATACTGTTCATTGTTATATATATATATATATTTAGTAGGCTCGGCACAACATGTCACAGGATTTGGTTCCGTATTTTACGACCGGCCGCCTGGCTGACGTCAACTTAGCTTAGTCGTATTTTACGACCCCTCGGTAAGAAAGAGGGTGTCTATTCTATTCAACCAGATATCACACAGTGTAAGCATAGGAAATGTGACCTTATTCTTCGTATAGAGCGATATGATTCCTCTATAAGTTATATTATATTATGTTAGTTGTAACTAACGAGTATAATTTAAAAGGTAAAAAAGCTTAGAAATACTTACAATGAATTAAATAATATTTAACTTTGTTTGTTTTATAGATGAAACAGTTTCACGAAGAACAAAGTTGGGTCGCGAGGTTATTCAAATATCAGACTGTTTTGTCCGTGCCTGCAAAGTGATGCGAGAGTTAAATGACACAGAGAACCATTTCCTTCTCGTGCACTTTCTTATTATTATTTTTTATATAGTCTGTACAATGAGTAAGATGATCCAAGTACTATATTGTCCAGGTAATTGTGATTGTTAAGTGTTTTACAAATAACAATAATTTATAGTACTATTTATTGACCCATAATGTTCAGTATACTGTACAATGCTTCGTTTTAATGTGGACAGCCACTGGTTGTCCGTGGTTCATGCGAACGTTGACCTCCATAGAGACCTCGACCTCCCTACCATTACTCACCTCTTTAAACGTTTTTCGAAATCTTACTTCGAGAAATCTGAGGTACTCCCGAACCCCCTTATTTCAGTTGCTTCAACCTACATCCCAGGTAAGTCTGACCAACGAAAATATAGGCGTCCAAAAAGCGTCCTATATGACCCTGACGATCAAATAACGATCGCAAACACAAAAACACGTAATACACACACACAGCGTCTTCGCCAGCGAAGACGAAGTCCCAGTTTTCTGACGTCGGTCGGTCGTGGCTCCTTCCCACCCTTCTGAAGTCGCAATGACTAATAAAGTCATACATCAGCCCTCCACTACGCGTCGCCTTAAGCCGTGGTCCGGCCTCACAGGAGGCACCCTTAGAACGACGTTCCCCGACGCTAGTAGAACTTCTGCGCTCTACTCTCTACATTTCGCAACCTCGACGATACTTCTGCGTTCGCCCTTCCCGCCCGGCTACTCTGTAAAAGCCGTTAGGGCTAACAGCATACAGTCAGTTCGAAAAAAAAATGCTTCGTCAATATATCGCACGCATAGTATTTAAGTGACCTAACTCAAAATTAGGGTTCATTGAGTTAGATACATTGTAATCGTTATTTCAATGCCATGTATGACATCGCGCTACGAACTTTTAAAAGTCTAGTGTTTTTTTGCTCTTCCAAGTTATGAAAATGCTATGTTACGCTTTATTGCAAATTGCCACAAAACAACTTTTTTGATTTAGGTCAAATATTTAATATTAAGCATGCGATATTTTGCTTAGTTATTTACTTTTATTATTTACAATATTTATTTTAGGTATGTAAAAACAAAGAAATTAATGCATTTAATTTGATTGCATTTAAATAAATATACAGTACTAAAAGTATTATAGGTGGAAACACATCCTCAAAAAAGGTTGTAGCGCACCGGTTCATCCAAGGTTGTGTAGTGTGAAAAACCTTATAGATTATGCTCTCCCATTTCCTTTCGTTCAAAGCGTTTGAAAAAGAGGAAGAAAGTAAAATTAATTTCATAATTGTTCGAAAAGATAAGTCATCTCTATATAAAGTTATCCCTGAAGCTGCACATATCTAAAAACTATCATTATAAAGTGTCTGTACACTATAACAAAACTACTTTGCTGTAATCTGCACGGGTTAAGCGAATGCATGCAAAGCTAATGTGTACGAAGCAAGCAAAGTTCACGTACCTTACACATGCAGGACAAGTCACCACATGCATTCCAAGACGCCTTCACCAGCAACAATGCACACAAGCAATAAACACATCCACCACCAAAACACGACGATCGTTTCGCCCCGATAGTTTTGTAATAGTGTTTGTAATATGGAATTTCGCAAAGTAACGCTTGCTTCAAGGTCACTTATTTGTTTCAGAATTCCATTCTATTGGATTCGCGATTGAATTTTATTGGACAGTCAGTTACGTAGTCAAAATGGCGATACTTATTGAACCTTGTCAAAGCATTGAAAAACAAGTTAGTATATGCTCATTAATATGTACCAGCATTCAGATAGCGACATTTAGAATTTTAAACATTTAGAATGCAACATTCAACACAGAATCGCTACAGCATGGTTGAAGTGGCGAGAAGTAGCTGGTGTGCCGGTGAAGCTCAAGGGTTTAATATACAAGAGCATGATAAGACCAGTTCTTATGTATGGCAGCAAAACATGGGCTGTTACTCAGAGGAACGTCCATATCATCCAAGTTGCCGAAATAAAAATGCTTAGGTGGATGTGCGGCGTAACCAGGTTGGATAAAATCCGCAACGAGTACGTGCGTCGAAGCCTCGGTGTAGGCGATATCGCCGATAAGATGCAGGAAAGTAGGCTGCGATGGTATGGACACGTCAAGAGGAAGCCACCAGACTATGTTAGAAATTTAGCACTACATCTTTGCATATCGGGTCGGGTCGAAGAACAGTAGGGAGACCCGAGACAGGATGGAAAGAAGTAGTGCTGAAAGATAAGTGGGCTGGCAAAGTAACCGACGATAAGGTCCAGGATCGAGCGAAGTGGAAGAGAAAAGGCAAGGCAAGCTGACCCCAACACCATGTGGGATAAATAGCTAGGAAGAGAGAGAGAGAGAGAGAGAGATAGAGCGAGATTCAGGTTGAGACATTTCATCGCTCTCCTGATATTATCTTACTCTAAATGAGACCGCAACATGTTTTTCGCTTCTATTCTCTCCTATCATTCCTTAACTCTGTCACTACTCCTTTTATATGCATGTCATACTTCACACAATCCAATCAAATCAAATCAGCAAACAGCTGGACCCTTTGGCGATGCGTAGAAACGTATCTTCAGTCTGCGTTTTCTACCGAGGAGTGTTCCAGTGAGCTACACGACCTGATTCCTGTCGCTAAATTCCATAACCGCACTGTACTTCACAGTTTAAAATATCATCCTCACCACCTGGATGCGTGGCGATCCACTACAGTGCGGTTTTCAAATAATTTAATTCCGCGCACACCCATTTTATGGAACTATCTCCCTTTGGCAGCGTTTCCAGATCGGTACGACATAAGTGCCTTCAAAAAACGTGTATTCCACCTTTTTAAAGAACGGCAACACACTCGCCCTGTGAGAGGTCGTGGGCGGCGGTGATTCCTTGAGGTGTACCGCATGCTCGTTTGCCTTCTATTACATAAAAAAAAACCATCTCCCACCACCACAACCACATATCCATCTTCATTAATATTTAACATTTAACATTTGTTTAGTCATAGTAGTGTTTGTTAGTTATTTCGTAGGTTAGCTGAAAGAAATCTAAAAAAAAGGGATAAGTTGACTGCTGTACACTTTTTTTATGAAAAATGATTTTCTTACGTTTTTTTATGGTACATAAATAAATAGAATAAAATCAGATTATCATCCCTCTTTTTTTGTTATACAATTTTTTTTTACAGATTCTGTTATACGTTCTTAATCTTGCCCATTTTTTTTTCTATAATTAGCGCACCTTTCAGACTTCCCTTTATATTATTGATTAGCCAGTAGACTGCGCCTAGTGACCCTGCCTTCAATTCCGCGGGTCGCGGGTTCGATTTCCGCCGATGGCTAAAATTTTCTATAAACAATTTAATGGTGCTTCAAGTCTGGGTGTATATTTGTATTTAAGTATGTATTTAAAATTATATATGTATACTACGTATTATTGTTTTTACCAGATGTCAGTCACCTATAACATAAGTATTAAGTTACTTTGGGGACGAACGATCGTGTGTGTAAGTGTCCCATATATTTACATTGAATTTATTTATAGACTCATTTTATCCAGTATTGTCACACCATACACCCACTTTAACATCCTCATCTCATTTGCATGCACTCTTCTTTGATCATTTAATTTTCATGCCCAACACCCTGATTCATACATTACAACATGTCGCATGACCTTTATATAAATATATAAAAAAATCAAGATATTTATGCAATGTTTATGATATTTTTATCATTATGGAATGTCAAACGAATGCTTATCGAATATAAAAAAGTGGATGATGATAAAACTAAATTGAACTCACCATCTATACTTACACCCGTATTCAAGAAGCATACTCAGCTAAGTAAGCACAAATTACTATGCGAAGAAGGCTAGTTCACTGTGCGTTCCTCGTGTCAAGCCTTCTATTTCATAAACAATACTTAGGCCACACTCAACTAAAAGAACGCTATGCGTCCAACTGCGCGCTCTGATTGGTCCATTTGATGTGGCGTAGTTCAGTCTAGTTTTTGACAAATGTCAATGTTATTAACAATTTGTTGTGTTGTTAATAACAAACAAACATAACCTTATTTTGGTATTCCCGTAATTTGCAGTTGATCGTGTTAATAATTTTTTTATGATATTTTGTGTATTGTGCGGTGTAAATAAAATATAGTTTAGTATAATGACTTCGCCTTTGTATTTAAATGCAAGCACTGCAACTCCTAAGAGGTAGAACTATTTTTCTTTAATTTATTATGTATGATAATTTTGTTGTATAGTTTTACTTATGTTATTTACTAGACAAAGTTAAATGATTATAAGAATAAAATATAATAAATAGATAACTAATAAATAATTTTGCCTTTAACCAAAGCGGCGCGAACACTATGCGTTCGCTAAAGTAGCTCCTTATCTATTTTAGCTGTGCGTCGATTTTGACAAACGCATAGTAGAACATTTCACTCAAGTAATGTCTATGAATTGGTTTGAATGACCCTATGCGTCCCTGAGCACTGTGCATTCTCATAGTAATGTTTATGAATACGGGTGTTATTATAAAACAAAGTCCCAAAAAACTGTCTGTTAAGCTATTAGACACAAGACACATTAGACAAATTAAAGCATAACTTAATATTTAAAAAATTTAGTTTACTGCTTAGCGATGTTATATCATATTAGACATATAACAGTGTCTTAGTGATGTTATATATATCTTTTTGTTATATCGTAAAAGGGGACGAAGGTAAGTTGACCCTCCGTGTAGTATCCGGTTGAGTAGAATAGACCACCCTCTTTCTTACCGAGGGGACGTAAAATACGACTATGGTAAGTTGACGTCAGGCAGGCGGCCGGTCGTAAAATACGTAGCCAAGTCATGTGACACCATGTTTGTAACATGCTGTGCCGACCCCACTTAGAGTACAGAATAACATACTATATCTTTAGAAAGTCAGTTGCCATAAAAAATTCGTTACAGATATCGCGGACGAGGATCCTCGTTGCTCAAATAATGTGTGACGTGTCTTCTGAAAACGATCCACTATATGATGCGACCGATTTATTCTACAAACAATTGCTCCTAAACAATTTGTCACTTTCAATAATGGGAATATGCTCTCTTAACCGTTCAACGATATACACGGCAAGTATTTTTTTCATACAAAATGTATAATTTATTTTACGATATTCCACAATAAAACAAAAAGAAAATATATGTAATGCGGGAATCGTAAAAACGCATAAATCTTTCTACCACCAGCGCCACAATACTCAAGCAATACACACATTCACTATAAACTTAAACGTCTGTAAATGTTACTTAAACATACCGATATTGTTTATTTTACAAAAACACGGATATCATACACCCAACTCTCTTTGTAACAATTTTTAAATAACGCAGTTCACCAATAAGAATAAATATACTTTAATACGAGATTTTTTTGTTATAGCACGAATCCCTAATTTTTTTAAATTTTAATTTTGACAGAGTCTTAGAGAAACTTATCTGTACATAAACAAAATACAATTAGGGGAATAACGTAACTCAGGTATACATAAGAAAACAAACCGTCGGTCAGTTTATGCACATTTGTTAGTGATTTGATCTACTTAAATCTGCTTTTACATTTCTCGCACGTACCGTGCATAAACTGATAACTTCATGGTCTGTTTACTGTACGGGGAATACTTGGTTTTTATTATCGATTTTTCCTTTAACTCGTTTTAATTCAACTTGAACAGAGAATTTCATTCGCTGTGTTAAAATGTTTAGTTCATAAACCGTTATAAACATTTTTAATAAAGTTCTAAAAGTTAATATCCAAATGAAAGATTTTTTCAATTAGTTGGTGAAATTATGATATTTTATTTATTAGTTTTTCAGCTATGCATGTAATATTACATATAATATTACATTACACCAACGAATATAATATTTATTTTTAAATTATTTACTAATTTTTCTTGATTGCAGATTGTGGGTGGTTCCGTGTCTCTGTATCTAACATTCTCAGATTTTTTAAATTAAAAAAAAAAACAAAACATTCGAATTACATATAAATGTTGCTTTTAATTTAACTCCTTGGTGGTTTGCATTAATTCATAATTTTCTTGTATTTTTTTCTTGTATATTAAAGTAATCACTTATCATTGATGATTTATTTAGTTGCCCTGAACCTTTTTAAATATGATAGAATTAATTAGTAACTAAAGACAATCCTTATAAAAACCTACATAGTCAAATGGCGAATATGCACTTCCTACAATTCATTAAAATAATATTAACAATAGAGGAAAAGGATAAGTCGACATGATCCTATTGGTGCACAACAGCCCCGGATTGATATTTGCCAATTTTTTAGAAAGGCAACGCCTCTATGTGATGGGTTAAGCATTCAAGAAATGGCCAAATCAGAAATTAGGTCGGATGTTTCACAAGAGTTGAAACCAAGTCAACCGCGCAGCATATAGTCAATGAGATCTGTGGTCAATACCGTAAACAAGGGAACCAATGATTATCGTATGGCACGAGGTCCATTTATAAAAACCTGTTTATATTAGTGTTATCTCGCTGAACATGAACCGATATACCAGTGTACCAAAGGCCATCTTTAAGTTTTCGGATAGAAACGAATTTGGCGTCAACATCAATTCAAATTCTTATTCAAGTAAACTTGTAAACAAGAGCTTTTGATACGTCAACTCTACGGCTGGTTCGGAAAGCTATTCCTACCGAGAAGAGCCAGCAAGAAACTCGGCGGCGGTTGTTCTTTTAAAAAATATAAATCTTATAACTAGTTACTTTTAGTCATTACTGTCTTGTACAGGGTAGAAGTGCAGCTATATCCACACATTCTTATCATCGAAGTAAGCCTTAACTAATAGGCTTTCTGTATCAGCTTCTTTTTAACAGTGTTAAAAACACTGTTAACGTATAACCATCTACCTGTCTTCGAGGAAGATATTATGAAAACGGCGATCACCACACCGTTCGGTTTGTACGAATTCCCATTTATGACTTTCGGGCTAAGGAACGCAGGCCAAACTTTTCAAAGGTTTGTAGACGAAATGACCAGAGGGTTGGATTTCAGTTATTGCAATCTAGATGATTTTTTGATTTTCTCAAAAAATAGCACTGAACATGAATATCACCTAGGTCTACTTTTCGAACGCATGCAAAAGGCATGCGTTCGAAAACCTTTGGTGTGCTCATTAATATTTCGAAATGTGTCTTCGGAGCACCTGAAGTAGAATTTTTAGGATACCACATTTCTGCGGAACTAACGAACTTCAGCTTTGTGGGGAATGTCCGTTAAATTAATTAGTAATACTATTGAAATAATCGTCCCAATTATGGCCAAAATCTTTAACAAGTCCGTAGACACAGAGATATTTCCAAACTTAATGAAATATAGTAAATTGATCCCAGTCTTTAAATGCGGTGATAAGAGCAACCCTAACAATTACAGACCCATCTCGATCTTGCCAACTCTTAGCAAGGTTTTTGAGAAAGTCATTTTAAATCAGCTGCTCAGGCACTTTAATTTAAATAACTTACTTCATCCTGAGCAGTATGGATTTACCAAGGGTCGGTCTACAACGGATGCGGGCGTGAGGTTGTTGAAGCATATCTTTGATGCGTAGAAGAATTCACAAAATGCCATAGGAGTATTTTGTGATTTGTCCAAGTCATTTGATTGCGGTCAACACGAAACTTTATTGCTAAAGCTTGCCCATTATGGTGTTAAGAACAATGCGCTTCGTTTCGTGGCATCTTATCTTCACAGCCGGATTCAAAGAGTGTGCGTTAATGATGTGCAGTCATCCGGATCGGCCTTAGTTATGGTTGTGCCTCAAGGATCAATCCTTGGTCCTTTTCTGTTTTTAGTGTATGTAAATGATTTACCATATTTTATTCATAATATTTGCGATACAACTCTATTTGCTGATGATACATCTTTGATATTTAAAGTAAATAGAAATGACGATAATATTGACGAAGTAAATAGTGGTTTGTCGCAAGTAGCTTGTTGGTTCAGGCTAAATAATTTAGTACTGAACTCAACAAAAAAGAAATGTATAGAATTTGCATTGCCTAATGCTGCTAAAATAGCAAATAAGCTTTTCATTAATAATGTGTCACTAAAAACGGAAGATACAACTGTATTTTTGGGAGTGACCTTGGATCCATAACTTCAATGGAGCATGCACATAACAACTCTCGCTGGGAAACTCAGCTCAGCGGCTTACGCTGTCCGAAAGATAAGACGGATAACAGATGTTGAAACAGCAAAACTTGTTTATTTTGCTTACTTCCATAACATTATGTCTTACGGAATATTGTTATGGGGTAAATGCGCGTACATTGAAAATTTTATTGTATTACAAAAAAGAGCCATACGTGGCATTTACAATTTAAATTCGCGCGATTCCCTGCGAGAGAAGTTCAAGGAAACAGGTATTCTTATATTGGCTTCACGGTATATTTTTAGTAATTATTTTTTGTACATATGAATATAAATAATTATAAAAGGATTGGCGATGTATATAATAGACAAAGTAGGAACCGACATAAGCTTGCGGTTCCTACTTTGCGCCTTGTAAAAGTTCGTAATTCGTTTGTGGGTTTGGGTATAAGATTCTATAATAAAATTCCACAATCTACTTTAACTTTACCGTTACAGCAGTTTAAAAATACTATTAAAAAAAGGCTAATTCAGAAAGCCTATTATACTATTGAAGATAACCTAGACGATAAGAATGCGTGGATATAGCTTCTCTTCAACCCTGTACAAGACCTTAATAACTATATGTAAATAGTGATAAGAATTATTGTTTGAAAAGAGCAACCGCCGAGTTTCTTGCTGGTTCTTCTCGGTAGGAACAGCTTTCCGAACCAGCAGTAGATGTTGACGATTCGAAAGTATTTGTTTACAAGATTACTTGAGTAAAGAATATTTTGAATTTGAATTTGAATACTTGTGTTATGGGTGACAGACGACCGGTAAATATATACATATATATAATTTTAAATACATACTTAAATAGAAATACACATCCAGACTCGAAGAACTAACAAATTGTTTATAGAAAATGTTGGCCCTCGGTGGGAATCGAAACCGTGACCCGCGGAACTGAAGGCGGGAGGACTATCCACTGTGCCAACGAGCCAGAATATTTAAGATAAATATTGTAAGGGCCCACGTTGGGCGCCACTTGTAAGGGGTACCACGTTGTAAGGCTTTGCTAGTAAGGGGTACGTACTACTCGGTAGAGTTTGGCTTACAAAGAAATGTTGGGACTGTGTTCTTAACGGATTTATTCACAGTGTAAGTCAGTTATAATTATTTATGTTATTAGTGTGGAGAAAACGACGAAATTTTCGGGATTCTTACCCGTTGCTTTGCTTTAATTCAAGTTTATTTTTTACTAGCTTCGCCAGTGGTACTAACCGCGGTGAATAGGTTGTTAATATGCATTAAGAGGAAAATGGAAAGGTAGATTTATTATTATATTTTTATTTTATTTTATTTATTAGACCTAATAATAGTATTTTACAATTTCAAACAATTTCCAAACACACATTATAAATCCTTACTAATAATAAAAATGCGAAAGTTTGTCTGTGTGTCTGTTACGTTTTCAAGACCAATCCGCTTTAATCAATATCGATGAAATTTGGTACGATTATTCCTTATACACAGGGGTAAAATAAGGGCTAATAAAATCCTGTTAATTCAACAGGAATAAGGTGACATGAAAAAGCGCTATCTATAAAAAGTAACATAATAAGTTTTTGCTATTCACAATGTGTCAAAGTTTATTATATTAACAAATCTGTAATTTAAAAGAGGTTCACATCAGAGGTTGACGTTGTTTGGCTTACGTCGAAAGAGTAATTTTAGAATGTTTTCATATTTTGGTTTCTAACTTATGAATAAAAAAAACTTATTATGTTGATAGTAATTAGTAAATGGCGTTTTTTAATGTCATCCTATTTATGTTGACATGATTATCATATTTATGTTGACATGATAACATGATTTCTATAGCCTATAAGTTGTATAAGTAATAATTGTACCAAATTTTCTTCGATATTGGTTCAGCTGATTATCATACGAACGTTTTTTTAAAACAAATGTTTATATATGGTCATGGTTTTTTATTAAATCAGGAGACCCAATGGAGTTTTACATCTACAGATATAAATAACGAAATATGCTACTGCTCACTAAGAGGGGTTTCCGATTTTTTTTTATGGTTTTGTTAGAATGTTTTTCGGTGCAAATGATATATCTTTGCTATTTAGCAGTAATACCATGAAGGAAAACAAATTTTATGATGAAGTTTCGAGTAGCAGAAATATTGCAATAGGAACTGCAATTTAGACCCCCGGATAGACCAGATTTTTCTGATGGATATATTTGAAGGGTTTGAATGCGATAGAAGCTACTGTTTATTCCAGGATTACAGTCCACGCGAACGAAGTCGCGGGTAAAGGCCAGTATATAATATAATTTAAATCTATGTGAGACTCCTTTAAAAGTTAGTACATTTGTATGAAAGATACAATTACCATTATTGTTGCTTATTATCTAATTGTAGAATACCTATTGCTTATACCTAATTATAGACCAAAATTAAGATTTTCTAGTTGATCGTATGTTTCGCGAATATATTAAAACTTGCCAGAAGATAACACATAAATCAAACATTTATTCATTATGGTGCAGTCGACTGGAAGCTATGCGCGTACAAACATTTCGGTTAATCATTTTTATTTATATAAATGATTGATTTATTACATACGTAGTTATAACTTCATTTGAAACATTGACAGTGTACTTATTTATCATATGTCAAACCTTGGGTACACATAGATTTCGAGATTTGACTTAAATGCATACAACTAAGTTAAACATACTGTATCAATAACTATTACTAATTCTTTCACTCACGTCTGGTTTTACCACCTACCGGTTGCGAATTTGTACTGTAATGCTGTGGTGAGTGTAGAAATAAGATTTGAATTTACACTATTATGAAATACACGATTGTTTTGTTCAAATTTAAAACTTTTTTCCCTTTATTTCCATAGTATAATGTCTTTATTATGTTATGTCTTATGAAATATTGTTATGGGGTAGATGCGCGGACATTGAACATTTTTTTATATTATTAAAAAGAGCCATACATGGCATTTACAATTTGAAGCCGCGAGATTCCCTGCGAAAGAAATTTAAGGAAATAGGTATTCTTACATTAGCTTTACAGTATAATTTTAGCAATTTAATTTTTGTGTAAAAGAATATACATAATTATAAAAAATAGGTGATAAATATTAAATTTGCAAAGAGCATCAACCGAGTTTCTTACTGGCTCTTCTCGGTAGATAAAACTTTCGGGACCAGCAGTAGATAGAGTTGACGATCCAAAAGCACTTGTTTACAAGTTTCCTCTTCAGTAAATAATATTTTGTTTCTTGTCCGTACCAGAAAGCGCGTCAGCGACGCTTTCAAGGTTATTCTGCCGACTTATTAATTAACGAAATACGAACTATTAATGAAATTTGGTACATTTAAAGCTAACATATAAGATAAATATATATCCGAATCTCTTTCGGTATGAGACAAAACAACAGATAAACTTACGGTTACGAGAGTTGTGAGTTCAAGGGTCATGATTTTCTCCTCTTATCACAGTTTCATATATAATGTTAAGGGGACAATTTATAAAACTATCGTAAGACCTTATGTGTTGTATGAATCAAAATATTGGGCAATGAAAAAGAGGGACGAATGAAGAGTGTATGCAAATGAGATAAGAATGTCAATGTGAATGAGTGGTTTGATAAGACTATATAAAATATGGAATTAGAATTATAAGGGAAAGTGAAAATTTCATCCATTATAGAAAATACGAGAAGTGAAAGATTAAGATGGTATGGACAAATGAAGAAGAGGGATGAAAATCAATGACCAAACGAGTGTTAAAATATGAATGTAGCTATGTGGCTGGATGGATGCCGTAATGCCGATGGATTGCGTAAATCTAAGTACGTGTATAAAAAAGGAAAAGTGAAAAGTGGACAAATGGAAAACAAGTGCCGAGCCCACTTGGAGTGGGATAAGGGCAGGAGAATGATGATCACAATAAAATGTATAATTTATAGGATATTGAATATGGCGTAATTAATTACATTCTGACTGATCAAATAATGAGAATATAATAAGTCATAGATTAATACATGTAATAATTGAAATTTTATTTAGAATATGGCGATCGGCAACGAGGATTGGTGTGTAGTGGACAAAGCTATGGTAGTCGTACTTTGGATGTCAAGACTATGTTGTATTGCCCCACTTTCCTTCAAATCAACGCGATCCGTAACAACTGCATCTATTTCACGCAAACTTTACTACGGCGGAGTCACACTTATAAGTGTATTCAGTCAGTATTTGAATTGAAAGTTTTGCAAATAATTATTACGCAGCTTATTTTACGAATTGTGTGAGACACATCTGAAACGAAGAGAAAAGAAAAAGAAAAAATCTTTAGTTACCACTTAAAAATTATTCCAATCCTGAATTTTCTTGCTTTACTTGAGAAGAATTCAACTTTTAAAATATTTTTAAATAACTTAATTTAATACAAATAATATTTATGTTGTCGACTTGAATTATGATAACTTGTAATCTTGTATTATTCCAGATTTATTTAACGTTTTTTGTCTATTTTTTGATAACAACCCACAGAACATGTTATCGAAAAGTATTATATTATTTTATGTCCGATTATTAAGCATTATTTCAACATCTCTTGGCGCCTTTTGGAGTATGCACAAAATGAGACGATATTTATATTTCGCATCAGAAATAAATAAGGTAACGTAAAAGAAATGCACAACCACTAAAATTAGAATTATAATATTAAAAAGCGTAATGTTTTAAATTTTCTATAACGAAAAGACTCGCTGACTATAGGCAGATTCAAAAAAACCGGTTGAATGGAAAAACTAGGCTAAGTTTGGGTCTTCAAGTTTATAGAATTGCAAACATTTACATTGACTAACTTAGGTCACTACAAAAAGTCGCTGTGGACCTTTAATTGGATCGTATCTACCAACAAAATTGATCATACACGCAGTGGCAGAAGTCTAACGCTTGCAAAGAGATCAAGGTTTAATGATTTATTGATTTACAGGCAGGCTTTACTTTGCGGAATTCTATATTACAGAGGCTATAACGGAACTTTGCTATAATCCGCGTGTTAAAAGAATATGTAATGCTAAGTGTATGAAGCAGGCAAAATTCATATACCTTACACATGCAGGACAAGTCACCACACGTCCAAGATGCTTCCACCAGCAACAATGCGCACAAGCAATACTCACAACCACCACCAAAATCACTACGATCTCTACGACAGTTGACAGACATTGGCAGTACGGTTTTTTCGAGGAGCCTATCTTCCTGATGATGCTTCGGTTTCGGGACGATCATATAGATTCTGATGGTGGTTATGTGTATTGCTTGTGCGCTTCGTTGCTAGTGGAGGTATTTTGCAATACGTGTGGTTGAATTTTGAAATACATGCAGGACTTGTCCTGCATGTATAAAGTATGTGAATTTTTCCTGCTTCATACACTTAGCATTACATACATTCTCTTAACAAATGCGGATTATAGCAAAGTAGTTCTTCATGCTTCTGCAATGATTTATTTATAATATATATTTTTTTGAATAATATACGGAGAAAAAGACAGAGAGAAAAGAAACTTCATTTATCTTGGATGCTGTTGTGTAGAGATACCCAATTATTGAGTGATTTCATGTTTCAGATAAAACTCTTAAGCTATATGATAATTGCATAATTGTTACGTCTTAATTTTCAGATAAAAACTAACCTCAATCTTAACTGCGCCGCCGGTCCAAAGAAATGGCATGCAGCTTTTCTGACAACCATAATACTATTTCAAATATATTTTCAGCAACTGATGAGGACTTGGATAAACCAGGAATGTATGATGCCCTTATACTCTCGCTTCTTAATTATATTATCTTTAATTATTTAACAGTAACTAATAAATAAGTGAGTTAGTCCATACCAGGAATCACATTACAAAAGTTATGTTAGAATTATTTTGCTATAATTCGTGTCTGCCAAGAAAACTTTTGTACTGCTAAGTATAATTTTTATATACATATTATTTTGCCTTCAAACACAAATCAATGGTGGGGGTTAAACTATTTATTTATGACTGGCCCGTTGGCGCAGTGGGTAGTGACCCTACCTTCAGCTCCGCGGGTCGCGGGTGCGATTCCGCCGAGGGCCAACATTTTCTATAAACAATTTTTTGGTTCTTCAAGCCTGCGTATATATTCGTATTTAAGTATGTATTTAAAATTATATATGTAGTATATTTAGCTGTTGTACGTCAGACATAACACATGTATTAAGTTACTTACTTTGGGGACGGACAACGGTGTGTGTAAGGTAAGTAAGTGTGTTCCATATAAATATATTTATATATTTATTATTTATATATAATAGTGCTAGTTAGGGCGATGCGTCATGATTTTGACTGATTTTGTTGTGCTTTCTCCTGATGATGCTTCTTCGGTTACGGGCCGAAACGATCTCTAAGATTGTCATAGTGATCGTTTATATAGTGCTTGAGTAGTGTAAGTTGGCGGTGTTATATGATACCTTCTATTTATAAGTCATGGGTTCCATCACCCGCGAAGGGGAACCGGACGGACGGTTATGTCGGACTCTCACCGACTAAAAACTGACTGTGCTCTATCACGCCACCAATGACAAGGGCACGGTATCGCTGTACGCATTATCCGCACCCCCGTCAGCGGCAGTTCTGAAAGCGGCCCCTCCCTCCGCTAATCGATGCATCGGAAGCACATTATGCATCGACGCCCGGAGGTCCCCTTTAGGGTGGCAGACGACGGTGTTGGGCGAGCCGTCTACGTTCAGCCTCGCAGAAACAGCAGGCCTACCATGAACTCTTATTGCGACTCAATTGAAGACGTTAACGAAATTGTTTTGCTTTTCATACCAGGACGTCATAAAGACGCACACTTTAAGTCGTTGCCGAATGAGCGTTCGGAATTCGTCCTAAGAACATGTGAGTAAAAGAGACAGAGTTATAGTTCATATAACGTTATCCTTTTCAAACATTACGACCCCAATGCAATTCACACTTCATGAATCATGGTACGAAAAGAAAGCGGTTCGCGGTCGTCGTTTACGTCTTCCATAGTCGCAATAATAAGAGTTCACGGTAGGCATGCAGGCCATCGCTGTTTTGTGATACCTGAGGTAACTTATCATGCTTGTAGGAGGTATGAGAACGGTTTTTGCGTCCTACATTTAACATTACATAGATTTTCTCAACGAACACGGATTATAGCATAATAATTCAATACTAACTTTTGTGCTATGGAGTTCAGCAAAGTAGCGCCTAACTCTATATATATATATATATATATACAAATATATACAATCTATCTGTGTGTATATATATACACATATATACAAGCTTTCTAGTTACGCTCAGTGCTCAGTGCAGTGGCTCAGTCTGGTTTCGAATTCCCCTCGAAACAGAACTCACCAGTTGCAAAAAAGCGCCGAACGCCACCAAACTTAACAGCATCATCCACTGTGTCATTCTAAAGATTGTCTGAAAATTTCATTAAAATTGGTCTAGCCGTATTTGAGTCTATAGTTACGTCAATAGTTTTCAAAACATAATTGATAGTTGTTATTTTTTAAACTTTTTTTAAAATTATTGTAAGTTGTACATAGAATCGATAAAAAAAAAGTAAAGTAGCGGCCTGTCACGATCCCACTGCTGGGAATAGGCCTCCTCTCTCCGTTTCTGGAGAGAAGGGTTGGAGCTAAGACCTACCACGCTGCTGCAATTCGGATTGGTAGGTTACACATATCTCCAGAATTCTCTAGAGATACGCAGGTTTCCTCACGATGTTTTTCTTCACCGAAAAGCGTGTGATAAATTGTAATTATCAATTAGACACATGAGTTTTAATAGAAAAACTCATTGGTGCCTGCCCGGGTTTGCACTCTTGTTCCCCTCGAAAGAGTCGCACGGTATATAGCTTTGTAACTAATTATGAATTAATTCCATTTCGATTTGATATAGGGCGTTTAAGCACCACATTGGAATTCGTCGTCTTGAACAGTGTGTTGCATATGATGGAATTGCAGTTTACGTTTCTTATGATGTTAGTCAACTCCATCTTTGGAAACATAAAGATGAATCTGGCTAATATTCTAACTCAGATAAGTCAGGAATGTAAGTCTATTTTAAATTTTTGCATGATTTTCTAATCATTGTTTTTATTACTTAATTTATTTCTATTGCGCTATGATTGTCGAATAGAAAGTACATTAGAGTACATTACGATTTTGACCTGAAGCCTATCCTCCTGAAGATGCTTCGGTTACGGGGCGAAAAGATCGTAAAGATTGTCATAGTGAGTATGTGTAGTGCTTGTGTAAATTTAAGTACAAGTTGACAGAACTCGATTGCTTTGGTTTTTTTTTCATAAATTATGTTTCATGTAAATTACATTTAGATACGAAATAGATGCGTTGATAAAGGGCTCCCAATAACAGATTTTCTAATAAAAGACGGAACTTGAAATGAGGGAATCTAACTGGACACGAGCCGCGGTCTTTTGTTTTCGACCACCCGAAGTCCCACCCGAGCATACCCTTGAGCAATGTGGCGAAAAATACTTCCGTATTCTAATGATATTGTAGCAGTAAATAAAAGCAGTAATAAAATCTTTCGAGCCCTTTTCAAAATTCAGATGACATATCGCACGCTTAGTATTATTGTGACCTAATTCATAATTCGACTTTAGTGAGTTAGAGATGTAACTAAATAAATATATGGGACACTTACACACAAAGTCGTCCGTCTCCAAAGTAAGTAACTTAATACTTGTGTTGTGGCTGACAGACAACTGGTAAATATACAACATATATAATTTTACATACATACTTAAATATAAATACACACCCAGGCTCGATTAACCAACAAATTGTTTATAGAAAATGTCGGCCCTCGGCGGAAATCGAACCCGCGACCGACGGAGCTGACGGAAAAGCCATATTGTAACTCTTATTTCAATGTCATCTATGACATCACGCTACGAATAAAAATACTAGTGTTTTCTTGCTCTTCCAAGGTCGTTCTACTCTCTACTCTCACAATACTCGTGATTTTGACACTCGCTACGCTACGAGTATGCGCTACGCTATTTGCCAAAAAAACTTTTTTGTATAACTTCACTTAAATACCAAGCTTGCGATATATACAAGAATTGCTCGTTTAAAAATGTTCAACTCAGATTTAGGTATGATATAAAAATAACATAGATTTATCAAAATACATGACATACAAACATCTTAGTTTATATGTTTATCTTTTGGCCACTTTTACATAGGTTTGTTATGTTTTTTAATTATCAATTACTGTCGACTCATATTACAAAGAGTTATTTGTACGTTAACGGATATTTGATGGTGAGATTTGAAACCTTTCAATATTTTACTTTTAATTCAACAGTACGTTCCCGAAATACGATCGACAACGAAAATAGCAATATCAGATCGATGCATATTCAAATAACATCTATTAACAATGCTATTGACTTTATTGGTAATTTTCAGAAAGGTTAGTACTTTTGCTTCTCTCCGCTATTACGTTCTCTCTGCCTTTTTAAGGTGAACAGACGATTTCCAAAACGTCATGAAAGCAATTAAATTACCTACTTATATAATTAAATTGTAAAATTAGTACAATAAGTTAATCACATAAATATATTAATCACATAATATGGCGAAAATAACTGTTTCATTTTCTTAGTACTTATATACACAACAATATAATTGAAGTTTATACATCGGCCTAAAGAAAATTTTAAGGATTCATCCATAAATTCCCATTTTGTATTACTTAAGTATATTAACCTTGTATTTATATGAATGTGTTTTGTAGATGCAAAAGTTTCACGAAGAACAGAACTGGCTCGCGAGATTATTCAAATTTCAAACAACTTTGTTCGACTTTGCAAATTGATGCGTCAACTTAATGCTACTGAAAACATCTACCTTCTCTTTCACATTACCGTAGTGACCACAATTATAATAATTTCAATAAGTAGCTTGATCGAAGCTGTGTGTTGTTCAGGTAATTGTTCGTGATTAGTTACTTTGGTTATTTATATCTTCAAAGTAAGTAACTTGTGTTATGGGTGACAGACTGATGTATATATATATAATTTTAAATAAATATGTACTTAAGCACTTAAATATTAATAAGTAATTACTTAAATATATAACTACATTCAGATTACCAGAACCAACAAGTGGTTAAACGTAAACCATTGCTCTCGCGGAGATGATGGCAGGTTTAAAACCATCTGGCCGCAAAGGGGTCATATTGTAAACAATTTGTATTATTCGTATTTGTAGTGTATTTGGGTGACATGTGTGTATCTTACCTTGTATATTTAATTTACAAGACACATACATGAATATCCTCACACTAACTCACACTCACACTTATGTTTAAAGAAATATTAAACAGTCTCAAGCGCACACACGTTTGAGTACACGAGAGCCCTTTGGTGAGAGTAGACGTGTAGTGACATGTTGTTACTTGTAGTGCGTGTTTGAGCCTGTGCTATGTTAATACAACATTAGTATATTAATACATCAAAGTGAACACTACAGTATTGAAATAAATTAATGTAAAAAACATGTTTATTTATTATTTGTTTCAGGTAATAAATATATCACAATCCTGTTGGAAAGTTTTTCGTTTGTGTGTTTTGGAATAAAGCTTGCAATGCTTGTAGAGCCGTGTCAACGCTTTCAAATACAGGTAAATAAATGTGTGCAAGTGAAAGCTAAGATATGATGCGAAATTAAATGAAGTATTATGGATTACTTAGGGACGGAAAACGGTTATGTAGGTGGTGACAAATCGTGATACAGTACATTCAAAAAAATATATAAAGTGAATTATTAAATTGCATAGAACAAAGTGTGATAAAGTGTGATCACTAAGCTGTGATAGCGGTGAGACCGTGCGACTCTCTAGAGACGACATGGGTTCAAACCCCGGGCAGACACCAATGAGTTTTTCTATTAAAACTTATGTGTCTAATTGATAATAGCAATTTATCACACGCTTTTCGGTGAAGGAAAACATCGTGAGGAAACCTACATATCTCTAGAGAATTCTAGGGATATGTGTAACCTACCAATCCGCATTGGAGCAGCGTGATAGGTCTTAGCTCCAATCCTTCTCTTCAAAAACGGAGAGAGGAGGCCTTAGCCCAGCAGTGAGCATAGTAACAGGCTGTTACTTTACTATGGTCTATGCAATTTAATAATTTATTTAATTAAATATCTCAATAATGAAAACTAAAGCAAACGGAGATTTTTGGGCCCAATTGTAATTAGTTGAGGTATGGCTTGAAAAAAGCGCTATTAGGAATAATTTGTCTTTCAAAATAGAAAAAAAATAGCACAATTTCTAATCTGAAAATTAAAAATCTGTAAAGATGTGTTTGCACAAATAAAATTAGTTATCGATTGTAGTAAATTATTTAAGCATAGGTAGCTTAAAAATCTGTAATACTTCAAGAATCAGCTGTTAAACGTTTTTTCACTTTTACTGAAACTTATATAACTCTGTTTTAAGATTGACAAAATCAGCCAAAATTTGAGTACTAGTTTACTAATAAAAAAGATATTAATTACCATTCTCATCTTTTTACATCTTGGGCCCAAAATTGCATGAAATTGTATCAGTTTCCCTTGTGCGATGATTTTTTTTCAGCAACGCTCTCGTACAAAATTAAAACAATATGTGTTAAATTTTGATTTTTTTTTGTTTTGTTCATTTCGCCACATAATATGAACAGTGGAAGACATTAATACCTAATATGGTTACAGATGTCTAATATAAAACTCCTTATCGCCGAAATAATGTGTAACGTGTCCTCTGAGAATGATCCACTATACGATGCAACCGACTTATTCTACAAGCAACTGCTTCTGAACAAATTTTCATTTTCGGTAATGGATATATTCACTCTTGGAAGATCCACCGTAATCTCGGCAAGTATTTTTCTTGTGTCAGCTAGAATACTAGATAAATCTGAAACTTTATTTATGCCTGCTCTTCATAATTGCCGATTAAGCGCAAGCAAGATCGTAGAGGGCTTACTTGGCTGTACTCGCCAATCATCGGTTTATCAGACACACATCAAAGGGAATCGCTGCATATGATCATATGTATCGTATGATAACTATCATCGTCGATATATATATCCTAAGAGCATTAGGATTCTTCTGGAATAAGCAATCACCGTATATACTCCGGAAAAAAAAAAGTTTTTTCAACCAATTCCTGTTAGTTGACTAGGTTTGCATATAGGTAATTAATTATATATAACAAGGAAAAATGATTGCATTTGCATTGCAACAAGAAAGTTAGTTTACGCTGTTCTCTTTTCTTGCTTATTAACATAAAAAAATGAAAGCAAAATTAGTCCTGCAATTTTGAAGACCGAAGACGATCTGTTAAATTTCAATTTTACTTGCTAATTGCTCGATTTTTTTAAATTGCAGATTGTCAGCGGTTCCGTGTCGCTGTACCTATCTTGCGCTGAATTCTTTGAAAAACACGTGTGATCGATTTGAAATAAATTTAAATGAATTCAAATATATATATTATATATATATATAATATATATATATATATATATATATATATAATACATATATATATATATATATATATATATATATTTGAATTCATTTATCCGCTTTGCGTTTTTTCATAGTAATGTAAACATATTTATCTATAATGACATCATGAATAAATGCTCGTAATCTGTATTCGTAATTTATTGACTTGTTCTTTTACTTTTGACTCTAATTTAACTTTCACAGACAGTACATGCGTCCATATTTTGCGGCAATGATATGTTATATCTGTTCAGAAGAATTTAAAGCTTTGTATCTTACATATCTTATCTTTGTACCTTATAAAATTGCACGCACTAAATATTGATATTTGGCATTATTAAAGGTAACATAAAGAAGTTTCAAAAATGTATATGTAATTGTTAAAAATAGTTTCAATTAAATATAAAAATTACTGTTTATGTTTGAGGCACAGTTGCCCCGATACCTGAGCGATAGCACCCACTAGACCCAAAAAGAGATTCTTGTTTTCAATATCATGGACGAATAACTTTGATGTAGACGGAACAATAAGTTTTCAGCATTTTCATTTAAAATACGAGTATCGAAATTTCGTACAAATTTCACAACAAAAAAATAGAGTTTAAAAACAATAAAAAACTTGTTAGTTCGAAAGCGTGTATTTCAGTTTTTTACTCTATTTATTTTCTTTCGCCGTGTGGTATCCGGCTGATTAGAATAGACCACCCTCATTACTTACCGAGGTGTCGTAAAAAGCGACTAAGCTAAGTCGACCCACCGTGTGGTAACCGGCTTAGTATAATACCACCCTCTTTCTGAGGGGTCGTAAAATACGACTAAGGTAAGTTGATGTCAGGCAGGCGGCCGGTCGTAAAATACGTAGCCAAATCATGTGACAACATGTTCGTAACATGTTGTGCCGACCCCACTTAGAGTGGGACAAGGGCACGAGGATGATAATGCATCTGCGTTTTCTTCTGTCATTTCATCTAGTGGAGCCTAACATTTAACAGTAGCAGTAATTTGGGTCTCTAGCAGTAAACCTGGGAACATAGTGTAGATGTTTTCGGAACAATGATTTCGACTTACATTGGTTGAAAATTGAAATATTGGTGGATTCGAATTTATTTATTTATTTATTTAAATAGGAAGCCAACAAAATGCAAGGAGTACAAAATAATATAAAGTACAATCATCTTAATATTACTACCCCGTACATCTCACTTATAAGCTAACTCAACATGAGATAAAAAACGATAGACTATGCTTAAAATGTAAATTTAGAAAAAAAAGAAACAACACAAATATTTTTTTAACATATATATATTTTTAATATATATAATAACTAGAGAAAGAAAAAATGTATATATGTAAATGTATATAAAAATCAACTTCAGAAGTTTTTAAAATTTAACTTATTTCTTATTTGCTTTTGAATATTTTTTTTTTATCTTGTATTTGAATTTATTGGCAGAGTCTCTAAATATATCTACATTGGCTTCTATTATAACCATAATGTAATAAAACCAGTCTGTTACTTTGTATAAATCTAACTTTGTATGAAATAATTATTTATACATTGTTTATTGTCACTCTATAATTTCTTTTTCTGGATATGTAAGTAATAACTGCATTTCAATCTTGGTCCATGTTATTATTTATTGTATCCAATAAAGCTTGTGTTTTTATAAATACAGCCTAACATAGGTCGAATAATATAATTAAACATACTTTATCGACAACGATTACTTTTTGTTTATTCGCTTCTGGTTTTCTATTTACTCCATTTTCGTCCAAGAACGTATGATGACGTATATTTTTAAAACAGTGATTAGTGTAAATACGTTGTATTAAATTTTCACTATTTTTAAAAGGGATTTTTTTACTGTTCCGAACTTTGTTTTTATTTTACTGACCCGAAACAGTAACAATTGAGGCGTTACTTGACAAAGCAAACGATCATTTTTTTATGATGAATGTAAGTTTTCCAATAGAAAAATAATTAATAGAATATAGTTTTAAATAATAGTGCCGTGTGGTATCTGGCTGAGCAGAATAGACCACCCTCGTTTATTACTGAGATGTCGTAAAAGACGGCTAAGGTAAGTTGACGTCAGGCAGGCGGCTCTTCGTAAAATACCTAGCCAAATCATAGTTAAAACATCTGCGTGTGCATTGTGGAAATTATTAATGATAAAACAAAAAAATATTCTCCAGTATTATAGAACGTATCAATATCTATAAAAAAGTCCACGATACCATATTTCCAACCATTATAGTTATGCCAATATACATTGTAAAAGTTGATAGAGGTACCGACAATAATCAAACCATATTATTCATATCTCCGTATTAATCCCTATATCTTATATTTTATTAAAAACCGTTTCAATACCTGTAAAATACTTTTTAAATAATTAAAATCGGACAAAGCAATCAAAAGATATAACGAACTTGAAAATCACGATCTAAAAAAAATAATGCCATAACAAATTCATTGTAGCGATGATTATAACAGGGCCTGCAACCGGTGAGTTAGGTCTTATTCCAAGGATGCCAATGATACCCACGGATATAGCTATACCTTTCAAAGAATTCAATTTCTGGTAAAAATTTCCTTTGCTTTAACTAGGTCCTAATAGGTCCTAGGACTAATAAGTCCCAGTGGGAAATTTTCAATTAACAAAATTAAATCTGTAGACCGATTTTCCGCTACCACGAGATCGGTATGTACATGGGTGACAGCGCAAGGCATTGCTTGTTCTGTTGTATAATAAGTATAGATATAGATAAACAATTTTCTTTAGAATATGGAGATTCACAACGACCAGTGGGTGGCAGTGGACAATAAGTTGGCGGTCGTGCTTAAGATTTCCAGACTATGTGGTACTGCACCGCTTTGCTTCAAATCAACGTGCTCCACTACCAAAATATCGATTTCACGGAAACTTTACTACTTCGGAGTTATAGCTATCAGTATTATAAGTCAGTATTCTTCAAATCTTCAAATTCTAATCTTACTTAGTGTAGAACAAAATGTACGCAAAAATAAATTACTACAGATCGCAAAAAACGTGCTCCAGAGAGAAGCATGATCCATCTTTTGATATAATGATGGTTGTCATAACAAGTGAAAACTTGAATATTACCGTTGTTGATTTTTGATATTTTGGAAACAATTTATGTGGTAAAATACAATGTTCATTCATGGCGCTATCGTACAAAATCATGACACATTCGCACAAGCGCCCTGTGCCGCTTAAACGAAACAGCAGGCGCAGGCATAGTTTCGCTGCGCGGTAAAAACAGAGGGGGATTCTTCCTCTCCTACGCCGCGCCAGCGGTCTACTCCCCCCCGTCTTACAAATTTTCGATCAGATCACGTGTCCTGACGCGAGTTTAACATTTTTTACCCATCACAAAAAGTGCACAACGCCGCTAAAGAAGTTTTCACTTCAAAATATTTTTTAATTCCATTGATACCATACTAATATTATAAATGCGAAAGTCTGCTTCTCTCTTAGACTTTCACTGCTTATCCGCTAATTGATGAAATTTGATACGATTGTAGCTTTTATACCGTTATAGAATTTTAAAAAACTTGTTTTCTTTCGGAAACGAAATAAAATACATAGCACATAATTGAGAATATAATGAGGTCAACGCGAAGGAAGTCGCGACTAGTACATTATATAAAAATATAATACGTTAGCCATATATAATTTGAGCGGACCAAGAAATCGTATTACAAATTATCTATAAAATTATGCGTTACTTTGCGGAGATGCATAATACAAAAGTAATAATAAATTATTCTGCTATAATCCGCAAACAGAAAATCAGTAAACAGAAAATATATGTCGGATACATGGCAATAGTCAAGTTTCATTTCTTTAGTTTTTGTGTAGTGGCACCACTGATCACGCGACCGATACCAGAGCGCGGGCTTGGTTTTGGAGCGAAACTGTTTATAAAAGGCCGAGTTCGCCACATTGAAGGCAGTCTTTTTGCAAAACTTGGCTCACACGGTTATTAGCTTACGCTTATGCGGCTAGATCGTTTCATCCCTTGAAGTCTTGCTATAAAGCTTGGCTTGTACGATTATTAAACGTTTCCGCGTTTAGATCGTGTTTCAACCTGTCTTGGTTGCCTTGAACCAGCAGGTTCAATCTTGTTGTTACGTTACTCTGTCCCAACTGGTATCGCCAGTTACTAGTTAGTTTTGTCCTTTTAATGTTGCTTAGGTAGTTCCGCGTCTACCTAAATGAAGTGTTATTTGTTATTGGAATCTCCCCTCATATTCGTGTGATTATATTGCAGTTTGATTATATTGTTATTAGTGAAAAGAGCAACCGCTGAGTTTCTTGCCAGTTCTTCTCAGTGGATGACAGCGTTCCGAACTGGTGGTAGAATCGATCTGGTAATAATTCTAAATTACAATTAACTAAACCGTGTTGTGACTCGCTTGGCCCGTTCCCCTGTTTCACGATCACGCCTGGTCCTGTTCTTGGAGGTTACGTTATAACCTCCGCGTTGTGATCTCTAATTATGCTTCCGTATTGTTGTCTCTAGTTCTATCCTCGGCTCCCTGATGATGATCCGACATATATATAATGCTAAATGTATAGTGGACTATCCGTTTTTTTCATACCCGAAACATGCAGGATTCGTAAAAGAATACCTGCACAAACCTCCACCACCGCAAAGTTTTACGATTTTGTCGTGGAGTCTATCTACTGATGATGCTTCGGTTGTAGGGCAAAACTATTACTAAGTTTGTGATAGTGAATGTGTGTAGTGTATTTTGGTGGCGGTGTATTTTTGTATAGTAAAATAATTATATCATTACTTTTTATTCGAATTATAGTCATGTTCCATGGAACATGACTAAAATTCTTAATCGTACAACAACTAGGGCAAGATATTAAAACAATACCTGACATAGATCTGGTTCAATATGGCAACATGGACACCTCTTGCTAAAAAAAGTTGATATCTTTCTAAGGACAAACTTGTACTAGGGAGGACCGGTAGGTTAAGCAGGTGACACTGTCGGGACAGCAGTGAAACCCATGGGACCATGTCGCAACATGGGGAAGCGGGTGGCATAGTCCGACATAGGAGGACCACCCGTCCTGCATAGACAGGCGTTCCCGAACTTAGATAGATAGTTAATGGTAAACATCCTCGGTGCTTATTACATCGTTTCGACCGCAAAGTTCAAGTGAATTTGCAAAGTGAGGCCTTTTTCATGGAAATATTTTATTATCTTCTCTTAATAAAAATTTTTCTTTTTTCTTTTCAGGTCTTTTTTATTTAAACTATTTATTTTTCAAAGAAGAATCAGCATTTGGAACTGTACCATATAGGCAGATATGGGTTATTTTAATTCGATTAATGACAATTATTGCATCGACTTTTGGCGCCTATTGGAGTATGCACAAAATGAAGCAATACTTAAATTTCATTACAGAAATAAATAAGGTGTAGCTTACATGTTATACATTCTATTAAAACATAAATTAATGAAAAAGAAAACACAAGAGGAAACATCTAGACTTGTATATATATGATTATTATGTATGATTTTTGACTGTCCTTTTTCAAATAACAAATAAATAATAGCAACAAAAAATAAATAATAAATAAATCAATAATAGTAATAGCAACAAAAAAGATCCAGAAATTGCTATAATCCGCGATACAGTAAATAGAAAATATATATAGTGCTAAATGTATAGTGGACTATCCGTTTTTTCATACCCGTTACATGCAGGATTCGTAAAAACACATGCACAAACCTTCACCACTGTCACCACAATACACAAGCACTACACACGTTCACCATCACAAACTCAACAATCGTTTCGCTCCGCAACCGAAGCATCATCAGGAGATAGACTTCACGACAAAATCGCAAATCGGATATGATAGTCCACTATACATTTAGTACTATATATTTTTTTTTTATTGTTTCGCGGATTATAGCAAAATAATTTTTATTATTACTTTTGTATTATGGATCTTCGCAAAGTAACGCCTAATTCTATAAATTATACGCAGTGTTGGTAGACTCCCAATTAGAGGAGCCAATCGGATCTCAGAAGGCTTTTAAATTAAAGCGTCACAACGATTGGTGGTGATAGTGGAATTCCAACTTGCGTCCAACTACGGTGATTGGTGTGAACATTTGTAATATATGTTGTCACTATCGTTATAAATGAGATATCACGTTTAACTAAGAGACAGAGACACAGCGATTATATCACCAACAATGTGAATGATAGATTATTAGAGATATGATTCTAATTAATAATCACCTAAAATTCCAGATTAAAACCAGCCTTAATCGAAATGTTACAAGAGATACACAAATGCTGCATGTGATTTTCCTGACATCTATATTTCATTTGATTATTGTACCAATGATCCGCTCTTGGATATTCCAGGAATGTATGTATAATTTTATTGTTTTCCTTGTTTATTTTTTAAATATTTACCTATATAAACTTATAGTCTGTATTCACAATATTTCACCAAAATTATGTATCACAATTTTCATAACGATATGAAAAATTTAAACTAATTAGTTAACATTGTGTGTGATAATCTAAACTTATTAAAAAACAAAGTCACAAAAAGCTGTCTGTCTGTATGTAATCGATTTTATCAAAATCTACTGAACGGATTTTTGTAGGGTTTTCACTAAAAGATAGTGCTATACTTCCGGATGGTTTAGGTTGATAGAGAATATCGAAATATAGGTAGCGCAGTTGTTAAAAAAACTTGTTTGCTGTGAGCTTTAGTCGCGTGCACTGCGTAAACCAGCAGAGATACGCTATAGTAATGTACTAGAGAACTGTAAATCTATAAAATACTACAAAAAAGTCCGCGACAGCATGTCTCTATCTCTCACGGTTAACTCACAATAACTACTTTTATGCCGTTGATGGTACAGCTAGTATAGTATAGAGTACTCATGCAAAATGTAAATGTGGGTGTGGACATATTGCTAGAATTACTAGACAGTGCCTTATTAAAGATGATACAAGTTAAAAACTACGACAGAGAGCCTTGTAAGTAAAAGGGGTCTTTCTAAAAGGGTTTTTTCTAGCGAGGTATTCAGTATGGTAATGTTATGTTCACATTTAGTAATTGAATTTCCGCAAAGTAACGCCTAATTCTATAAATCAATAAGTATTTACTCTATTTTGATTTGATTTAGGGCATGTATACAGCACATTGGTTATTTTTTACGTACAACTCTCGCAGTATATGATGGAATTCCAGTTTATGCTCATTGTACTGGACATCAAATCTACATTTGAAATTATAAATACGAACCTGGACAACATTTCGTCGCAGATAAGTAATGAATGTTAGTGTTTTTTTTTATAAATTTTATTCGAATTTCATTTTTCTAGATATTAAAGAAAATTTTAATTTTATTTTATCAATATATTTAATTTATAAGCTGGATAATTTGTCAAACACGATTTTGTGTAATTTTATTTCAATATTTACAGCACTTAACCAAAATGAATGTTCAATTACAAGTAACGAGATCAGACCATTGCATATTCCAGTAACATCTATAAACAAGGTTATTGACTTGATTGGCCATTTGAAACAAGGTAAAGATTTTATAATGAACTTAGACTTTTATCTTTTAAATAAATTAATTTCGTTTTAATTAACAATTTCTAATTTACGCCTCTGCACTATTAGCTTTGTTTTTAACACACACAGTAAACTATATTCCGGGGAACGCTATCTAGACTTAGGTACTAAAGAAGTGCCAGACTAATAAAGTAAGCCAAGGAAACAGTACCTGTTGTGTTAAAGTTAATTTAGAAACATTAGTGGAAACAGTAGTTAGGAAAAGTCGGATAACATTTAAAGTTACTTTAGTTGTTTAGTAGCAGTGTAAGATGAGCTGGTGATAAAGTAGTTGACCCCTGTTTCTGACGAAACGATCTAAGAGATCATCGTAGTGAATGTGTGTAGTGCTTATGTAGTGTGTTGTTGGTCGCGGTGTTTTGTAATACTTGCGGTAACTAATCCTGCATCACTAAAGTATGTGAAAGGTTTCTGCTTCCTACACTTTAGGCGTTACATAGATTCTCTTAAACAAAAAGATCAAGACAAAATAATACTATCATAAGTTTTGTAAAAAGTCAAGTTAAAAAAAGGCTTTTAAAAAAGCTTTTAACAAAATTTCATGCTATCGCTATTCTTCGTTTAATCTCGGAAACACAGCTGCCATTAGAATTAAGAGATCCCAGATAATTATAGTTATCTACTTTGTCGATTCCTTGAATTGTGTAAGACTCAGAGAGTTTTGCGGCTCTGTCTATTACCATTAGCTTGGTTTTGCATCGGTTAATAATAATAATAATAATTCAGCTTTATTGAGTCCATACATTTACAAATATAATTCATTACTAACACAAAATAAAAAAATAAAAACTATATTTACTAATTAGAATATAATTATAGCAAAAAATTCTCTAAAATAAAAATTAAATTATATTAATATGTCAAATTATATGTCAAAAATTATAAATGTCAAAAAACTATATATATAAATTTAAAAAGTAAATCGTTAAAAATGTCAAAATTAAAATTGAATAGTTAAAATTGTAGTAATTATAAAAGTATTTTAGTCTTTTAGTTAATCCTATGAATGAACCCCGTACGGGTGAAAGCCTCCTCCAAAGAATCCCAGTTGTCTCTATCTTTAGCTGTCTCGAGCCAACTATTTCCTGCGTTTGCGATAATTTCGTCTAACCATCTAGAATATGGGCGTCCTCTGGCTCGAGACCCTTTTGGACCTTTCCATTTGGTCACGCTTGCTGTCCAGCGTTTGTCTGTATACCGTGCAACATGGCCGGCCCACTTCCACTTTAAGCCTTGTGCAAAGACTAAGGCGTCGGTTACTCCAGTTTTGTGACGAATATCTGTATTTCTTACTCTATCCTTTAAGTGAATACCCAAACAACTTCTTTCCATTGCTCTCTGTGCTGATTGAACTTTTGTTTTAGTTTTGTTATCATATGACCATGTTTGGCAGCCGTATGTTAATAGCAGGTTAATAGCAGGTCCCAAATTGTTGCTCTCCGACTCCAGTTTGCAAAGTAGCTCACCCATATCTCTGTATGATGTCGCTAGTAATAGAGTGTCATCAGCGTATCGTAAGTTTGTTAATCTTTTACCTCCGATATTAACTGCGTTTGTTGGTATTTTATGCTTTGTCGCTTGTTCAATGGTTGCTTTTTTAAGAGCTTCCCATAGTGAGTTGCTGTCGCTGTGACATTTACTTGACTGTATCTCAACAAGTTCGTTCTCCAATCCGTTGCGAATATTCGTTTTTTAGTCATTTTTTAGAATCTGGTTCGGAGTCCGTTTGTAAATTTTCTTTAGCCTAAGTTTAAAAGTACATATGAGTAGCTGATGATCGCTTCCACAATCCGCACTTGGATATATTTTTGCATTGAGCATAGATGATCTCCATAGTGTTGGGATGTAGTCTATCTGATATCTAAATTTATTTCCAGGAGATACCCACGTATACAAGCGTCGAATGTGATGCTGGAAACAAGTATTCATCAGAGTGAGGTTTTCTCCGCTACAAAATTGTAATATTCTCTCTCTCCCCTTTCGTTTCGTTCTCCTATTCCGTACATTCCAACATGACTCTCAGATGATCATCTTCTACCGTGATAGCCGCTTTAGCATTTAAGTCACCTATGATCATTGTGACTTTCCGTTTAGATATTTTTTTCATAGTTTCTGATAGAAGACTGTAGAAATCCTCAATTTCTTCATCCGTGGATTGAGCTGTCGGTGCATAAATTTGAATGATATTGACTTTGCAGGGTTTCGCATTTAGTTTAATTGTGAGAATCCTGTCGTTTATGGATTTATATCCAAGTATGCATATATCAAATTTTGGTGGTATACTCATCGCGTGCTTTGATTTTTCAGGCCCCGACAAATATATTGTATTTCCCTGCCCAGACGTAAAATGTCCGGAACTTTTCCAGTGAGTTTCACTGATACCCAATATATCTATTTTCTTTCGTTGCAATTCTTTTTCAACGATAAATAGTTTTCCATCTTGGTTTAGACCTCGGACGTTCCTGGTCCCGATGGATTATATATGTTTAGCTGATGATGATGAAGCTGTCATTACATCAGAGTGGTAATTTCCCCTGTTTCGTCTGGTGTATCACGTTAGCAAGGCCGGTAACATATTTCACACCACCTTGCCCGGAAGGGTGGCGCCGGGCGTTAGCCGGATTGCATGAAAAAATCGTATCGCTCGTTATTGTATTTATACATAAGCTTTTGTATAGCTTTATAGAAATAAACTGGCGTTTCAATAACTATATTGCAGGCATGACAATAAATATGTACTTAAATTCGTTGCATCACTTTAAAATCAAACAAAGTAACGGCTCTAATTCAGCTCGATAAATATCAGCGATAATCGTTACATCACGTCACTTTAAAAAAAAAGAGAGTTATGTTATAACGTGTATCGCATTAATTTTTTTATTTATTTGAACAGATGAAATACTTACTGGACGAAGTAAACTTGCGTGTGACACTCTTCTAATAACAAAATGTTTCGTCAGAGCATGCAAAGTGATGCGAGAAGTAAATAATACCGAAAATATTTCCATCTTTTTGCACATAGTTATAATAATTTCATGCATAATAATTATAATTGGTAGTATTATCGACACAGTTTGTAATTCAGGTAATTGTAATTTTCTTAATTTAGCTATTGATTTTATTGACTGTTAAATTTAAATATTGTGAACTACATGAATTTTTCAGAAGTTATGATAGAATTTAATATATTTATAGAAGCAGGCGTTATTTTGTGGAATTCCATTTCGTATTTACAATATTTTGCTATGATCCGCATTTGTTAAGAGACACTATGTAATGTTAAGTGTATGAAGCAGACAACCAGTCACCACACGTATCACAAAACGCCGCTACCAGCACCATTCAACAAAAGCACTACACACATTTACTACGACAATCTCTACGATCGTTTCGCCCCGTAATCGAAGCATCATCAGGAGGCTCCATGACAAAATTGTAATGCAATACGGTATGTGAACGTTGTCCGCTTCATACACTTAGTATACATAGATTCTCTTAACAAACGCCGATTATAGCAGAATACTGTACAATCGAATTCCGCGAAGTAACGCTTGCTTCTATAAATTATTTACATGTATGTTTGTTATCAACTACCGTCTTTGGCGATGAAAATCGTGGCAATGTTAATCCAATTACAGAGAAAATTACAAATTATACATATATCTACGATTCAAAATATTGACTTATTTTATTCTTGACTTCAGAAGATAAGATAAAGGTAACTTTATTGAATATTGCCTGGTTGATGTGTTATGGTCCAAAACTTGCAATACTTGTGGAACCTTGTCAGCGCATCTCGGAAGAGGTAAATGAACATGCAATAAATATTAAGATTAACATTATTCTTCATGGTAATGAGATTATTTTTTGTACATTTCGCAATCGTATGAGAACCGTAAAAGTGGACGATTTCAAATAAAAAATACGTTTACAGCTGTCTCAAACGAAAATCCTTGTCGCGCAAATAATGTGTCACGTGTCCTCTGTGAATGATCCGCTATACGATGCGACCGATTTATTGTACAAGGAGTTGCGTCTAAACCAGTTTTCAATTTCGGCCATGGGAATATTCTCTCTTGGGAGATCTACAATATCTACGGCAAGTAGTTTTGTAAAAATTTTTTTGTACAAAGTTATAAGAAATCTCGAAGAAATTATTAAAGAATTTTTTATTGTAATAGCAATTACAATTTTAGGATTTTGTAGCAGAATATTCTTATCTTAATTGTAGTGTTCACATTTGATGTATTAATATACTAATGTTGTATGAATATAGCACAGGCTCAAACATGCACTACAAGTAACAACATGTCACTACAAACTTGTGCGCGCTTGAGACAGTGTAGTGACTTGACAGTGTTAAGACAGTGTTAAGACTTGAGACATAAGTGTTAGTGTGAGGATATTCATGTATGTGTCTTGTATATAAATATACAAGGTAAGATACACACATGTCAACCCACATACACTACATTAATATTGTGTTTATGATGTGAATTTTTATTTTTTATTTTAATATAACTTAAGCTATATGCAAGCTGTAATTATTTTTTCTCTTCCATTCTCTCCTACTATTTGTTTACACTGGCGCTACTCCTTTTCTATGCATCTCTGTTTCGCGTCCCTCTAGTCACATATCCATAAACGTAGACGTAGATAAGGTCAAAATAATCTTCTTTCACATAAACTTTTTCAAGCATTTTTGAATCGTGAAGGATTAATAAGATCAATAAAGCTAGTACCACTTGTTCGGAATAAACTCTAAATTTAACCTATTTTCTTGAATTTTTCCACAGGTAGTTGGTGTTTCTACGTCCCTGTTTGTAACTATTTATGACTTTTTGCACTAGGTTGACATGCGTGGTCAATTTAACGTTGATTTCAAATATTGAAGAGTGTAAATATCAATTTAAAAAACGCTTAGCTCTTCATATCGATTCAGCATTACTGTGGCACCAAATTGCAAAATGAGTTTTATTGATATTGCACGAAAACAATATAAATATATTTAATATAATAATATAAATAATAAATAAAAGGTTGTAATTTGTATTGATTATTTATTTATATAACCTAAATCTATAAGCAAAGAATTTACTTTGGTCGTTCCTGCCGTTTTTATATTGAAAAACAGCCCCCGGAAAAATATGTGTCGAAACCGGGACGAGTTAATGACAGTTATTTGATAGTCGACAAGCAAACGCGGAAAAAACAGATTAAAAAATAGCATACACACATACACGCCTCTACGCATAATTAAAACACTAGCCTTTACCCGCAACTTCGTTCACGTGTACTGTAGTCTTGGAATAAACCAGCAGCTTCTGTCATTCTCCAACCTTGCAACTACCTCCATCACAACAATTAGATCGATCCGGGAAGACTGAAAGAAATTTATCGTTTTCTCGAGAGCGTAGTTTAATTATTTTAGTACATAACCCATTTTTTTTGAAAACTTTAAAGCTAACTTACTTTACTCGTAAACGGGCCCACAGGCCAAGCTAGCCGGCATGTATGCATAGTATATACTAACAATAACTTTGCTATAAATTTTATTTCTGAGAAAATAAGTTATGTCTGGGGGCCCTGGGATTTTGTACTATTACTAATTCTGATCAATGATTCAATCGGCCCATGACAATTACTAATGATTTGTAAATATTAGCTGGGATACTTTGAATTATATTTGGGTAATATAAAGGCCATAGAAATCCTGTTTATCCAACAGGAATAGCATGACATTACCATTACTTTACTTTCAGAAATAATATAATATGTCGTGAATCATTTTTCGAATTAGACTCTCTAAGAGAGTAAGATCGTGTAGTATGGAGATCCCATGAAGAGGCCTATGTCCAGCAGTGGAAGTCCACCGGTTGACGAAGAAGAAGAAGAAGAAGAAGAGAATAAAATAAAGTTACTCGAATCTTTGCACTTTTTGTACTTGAAACTTGAATCTTGTATTTGTAGACACACCCATTTAGATAAAAATATACACGTGTGCTAATTTAACGTTAGCTAAGTTTGCCCGTAAAAAGCGAATGGCGATGCGATTAGCACTTAGCTGTTCTCCATGTTGCGCGAACGTTTCCGAGGCCCGCATATGGGTGTGATGATCACGTACTGATATGAGTCTTGCTTTAGGCTGTGATACCGTTTTTGAAGCTTTAATCCATGAATGACAACGATGATATGCAGATAATTGCTTATTATATTGAGTGAATATCTCCAAAGTTCGCATTTGAGTCTGTTGACACAATCACCTGTAATCTTCGGATGCATGCTGAGTTGAACTTTTGGAAGATCTAGACTCCAAATAATGACAGCGAGCAGTGCAACGCTATTCATATTAAGAGAATATTTTCGAGGTTCGCATTTCTGCGTAATACTCACAATCGGCTGTAACATTTCGGGCAGACAGAGATTTATCGTGTTTTCGAAAGAATAGTTTATTTATTTTAGTTATAGCACGTATTTCTTACATTTATTATACATCGCATTAGCTAACTTATATTTATGCAGTAAACAGAAATCAAAATATATAAACACTTTTCTGATAATAACTCTTTCGAACGTCAACCTCAGAAATAGAACCTCTTTTTAATTACAGATTTGACTTCGCCTTAAAGGACTCGATTTCAGGCCGTTGGATTAATAAACTTTGACACGTTGTAAATAATTAGTTATTAGTTATTATGTTTATTATAGATGGCATTTTTTAAAGTCAGTCTCTTCCTGGTGAATTAACAGGATATCTATATGTTACCCCGGTGTATAAGGAATAATTGTGACAAATTTCATCGATATTGGTTCAGCGGATTGGCTGTGAAAATGTAACAGATAGACAGACAGACAGATAGACTTTCGCATTTATAATATTAATAAGGAAATAAGGATGTAATAAAACTAGCCTGTTAGTTTGTATACGTCTAACTTTGTTCGAAATAATTACTTATACATTGTTTGTAATTTCTTTTGCTGATATGTCAGTAATAACTGCATTTCCAACGTGGTCCGTGTAATTATTTATCATATCTGATAACGCTTGTTTGTAAATAAAAACAAAATATTTGATAATCCTGGTTTTCTATTTACTTAATTTTCGTCCAAGAACGTATGATGACATATATTTGTTAAAACAGTGATTAGTGTGAAATGAAATATATCGTATTAAATTTTCTCTATTGTTAAAAGGGTTTTTTTACTGACCCCTTAACCGATGAACTAATAACTGAGGCGTTACTTAATAAAGCGAAGAATTATTTTTACGGTAGGTATATAAGTGTAATACAGTAAACTAACATTTCTAATATAATAGAAATTAATAGAATATAGTTCTAAATAATAATCCAAGTATTGTTGCGTTAAAAAAAACTTTTATTTGTTAACTAGCTGTGTTTAGCGACTTCGCCCGCGTGAAAATTAGTCTGTCCCAAAAATTCCTGATTTGAACTTTTGAACACAAAAGTAGTTATTGTGAGTAACCATAAGAGGCATGCTATCGCGGACTTTATGTTTACTATTTTTGTGGATCTACTAGTATTCCCAAGTATATTACTTTAGTGTATCACTGCTGGTTTAACTTGGCGCACGCGACTTAAGTTCTTGAACACAATTAACATAAAATGGTCAGCTATTTTTAACCTAAACCTTTTGGAGGACGCGCACTACCTTCTAGTAGAAACCGTACAAAAATCCCTCCAGGAGAATTTGTACGGTTGAGAAAATGATCACATACACAGAGACAGCTTTTGGGGACTTTGTTTTATATTAAGTATAGATATAGATTAACAATTTTCTTTAGAATATGGAGATTCACAACGACCAGTTGGTGGCAGTGGACAAGAAGTTGGCGGTCGTGCTTAGGATTTCCAGACTATGTGGTACTGCACCGCTTTGCTTCAAATCAACGTGCTCCACTACCAAAATATCGATTTCACGGAAACATTACTACTTCGGAGTTATAGCTATCAGTATTATAAGTCAGTATTTTCAAATCTTACTTAGTGTAGACGAAATGTACGCAATAAGAAACTACTACAGACCGCAAAAAACGTGTTTCAGAGCGAAGCGTGATCCAACTTTTGATATAATGATGGTTGCTTACAACAAGTGAAAACTTGAATATTAACGTTGTGCATTTTTGATATTTTGGAATGGTTTGGGAATAATTTTGTACAAATTTCTGTAATTATCACTATAATAGTACTAAAACTTATGTGGTAAAATACAATTAGTCATTTATTGCGCAATTGTACAAAAGCATGACACATTCGCACAAGCGCCCTGCGCCGCCTAAACGAAACAGCAGGCGCATAGTTTCGCTGCGTGGTAAAAATAGAGGGGGATACTTCTTTTCCTACGCCACTGCGGCGGTCTATTCTCTCTGCGTCGTTCGAATTTTCGATCAGGTCCTGAAGCGAATTTCACATATTTTACCCACCACAAAAGTGCACAATGCCGCTATTATGAAGTTTTCACTTCAAAATATTTTTAACTCCCATTGATACTAATATTATAAATGCGCAAGTTTGCCTGTCGCATTCACTGCACACTTCTACTGCTAATCCGCATGATTGATATTGATGAAATTTGATACGATTGAAGCTTTAATACCGCGCTAACGTATAGAATTAAATAAAACCGTTTTCTTTCGGGAACGATATTTACGAAAATTAAATTAACGTGTTTTTACGTATCCTATATGTATATGAAAAAACGGATAATCCACTATACATTAAGAATTATATATATTTTCTATTTACTTTATGGCGGATTATAGCAAAATTAATTTATTACTACTTTTGTATTATGGATCTCAGCAAAATAACGCCTAATTCTATAAATGATTTAAGGATTCGTAGGTTAAAGTAGGTGACACTGTTGGGACAGCAGTGAAAGCCATGTCCCAATATGGAGAAATGTGCGGAATAGTCGGACATAGGGGCTAACCACCCGTCCTGCACCAACAAGCGTCCCTGGACCTAGATAGATAGATAGGTAATGGTAAACATCCTCGGTGATTATCTTACTTTGTGTCGACCGCAAAATACAAGCCATGTGAAATGATATCTCTTTATCTATTTTAAATCATTTTTTACTTTTATTTTGTATAATTGTTCGATTGGTAAAAATTTCTTCATAGGTGCACAAACACTTAAAATTATGCATCACAGCCAACCGGCACTGGCATTTTATCGAGCTTAGGCAGACACGGAGATTAGCGCGCGGCTCCTCACCTACAAACACACGTTCACATATACACTAATACATTACAAAACATCATGTCGAACACAGGGGAATCGTCGGGGATTTCAGCCGCACTCCTTCTCCAGAACAGCTCCGAGCGTCGCAGCTGTCCTCGTACACCCGGGAGGGGTTCGCATGCGACATTGTGAACCTCGGAAGAGAGACCCTACGGGATCTCTTTTCCAAGATTGATAGTCACCTTCAGATCCTGTGTCTCTCCGTAGACGATCCTGCTAGGCTAGGCCACTTTCGGCGTGCAGGGGTGCGTGATGCAACCCTGCAGCTCAGAAAATATGCTGTAGCTGTGCGTCGGCAACTGGATACACATCTGGCCAACCGCTCACCGGGGACTCCTCCGCCTCGCGTGCAGGCTGAAGCTGGCGGCAGCCCCAAGGCCAGTGAACCTAGTTCTATGAGAGAGTCAGTCTGTGAAGAGAGACAGTAGAGGGCGCGGAAATTCTCCCGGGAGATGGAGAAAAAAGCGGACGCTATTGTGGAGAAACTAACATCTGGCAAGTCGGTAACGCGCGTCGCCAAGGAGGCCGTTATCGACAAAAGCTCGCACCATAATGGGGCTCGCGGAAGCCTACACTCAGCAACTCATCGCTGAGTTCGATGACCAGGCGGTGATTAGCGAGCGGGATACTCGAGAGGAGACCTGGGCGGGTCTGATCCGAGAGGCGCCGCGGCAAGCGCCGATAGCGAAAGCCGATGCGGCAACTAACACCGACTTCGACTTGCCTGGTCCTCTCCACAAAGAAATAATGCCGCGAGGCTTACGAGACAACTCAACAGACCTCGAGTCGCCCCCCTGGGCACATGGGGTGATAAATACAGGGGAAACCACACACCAGTCCGAACTGGTGGTGGCCTCCTCTCACCGCCTTATAGAGACTGAATGTGTCGGCGAGAGCATACGCAAGGAAATAAATGGACGGGGTGAAAATAATAACCCTGAGTTGTACAACGTAGTATACGAAGCAGAACCAACCTTGTAGAGGGCCGCGATGGAGCGAGAACGCCTCAACGTGGACCACCAGAGGGTTTTCGTGCAATATTTCTCTCCCTTCCTGTAATGCTACGCGTGTCTGAAATTCGGACACGCGCAGCGGCACTGCAGATACGAATCCGCGACCAGACCATGCTGGTACTGTGGCGAACCGGGCCATAAGGCAAAACATTGCCCCGATAAGTATGCAAAAAAGAGGCCCAGGTGCTAAAACTGCGCTAACGCTACAACTAGGGTCATCTCCACCAACCATGAGGCAACGTTAGACCAATGTTTCACGCTACGGCAGAGAAAGCGGTACGTTGAGAGCCGGATCGACTACGGGTTTGACTGCGGGTCGTAGGTGCGACAGGCAACTTCGGGATGCATGGACCGCGCCTGGGGTCGTAGTCGCACTTGTGAGGCTTCGATGTGCCTCTCCATCGCCGAACGGGATAGCACAGGAGGCAAATAGAGTAACCCCCTACTCGCTAACACACATAACACAACACAACCAGTGCACAAAAAGTTATTACAGGTATGAACAACCGCAGCGTATGTATAACAGGTATACAATTAAGAGAAGGCCCATGAACAATCGGGGACACGGGTTATGCTGTAAATATTCATCTAAAGGTGTATAAAATAGACAGGTCATAGTAAGATAAGTAAGCTTAATGTAGGTTTAAGTAGAGTAATACATAGGGAGACGACTAGGCTCAGGAAGAGAGAAGCCTCAGTTAACAACGAAGGAGAACAATGAAAATAATAAGGCAACAGCCAACGGAAATAAGTAATAGCAGTGTGATGAACATATTATAAAATAGGGTTGTCACTTCTCTCCTCTGGACAGCTCTTCAGTTTCCCTATGTAACTTGCTCTTTAGGGGTAGTTAGCTTTTAAGCCCAACTTGTAACCATAGGAATCACCAGAGTATATAGCGGTATAAAATTAAATAATAGGGTATATCATGTGAATTAGATTAAGCTGTATTGTATTGTAGTAGTAAAAACTAGACTAAGAACTTCCCTCCTTTCCCTCTATTCCCAAATCCAAACAGCGATAAATAGTCATCCCATCCCCAGAACACAGGCGGAGCGGAGGCGGACGTAGTATCCAATAGCGGAAGCCGTTAACCCTGACCTGTAGCGAGTTTGGCCACAGGATCGGCGTTTCTCGCCAGTGGAACAGAAAAGACCAGTTGAGTTTCACTTAAAATAGGAAGAAAAAGCCATGTGAACATTGGGGGCCTTTTTCATAGAAAAGATTTAATTTTTTCTCTTTTCCTAATTAAGATTTTTCATTCTTTTTTACAGATCTTATTGATTTCTACTATTTTGTATTCGTAGAAGAATTAGGATTCGGAACTTTAGTATACAAGTATATATTGATTATTCTTATTCGATGTATGACTATTATTACAACGACTTTTGGCGTCTATTGGAGTTTGCATAAAATGAAGCAATACATACATTTCATTACAGAAATAAGCAAGGTATATGTATTATTTTACTGTGCTGATTCCATAGAGTTATTATACTTTAGTCAACGTAAAATGTGTCCATCGGAAAAAAGAAAAAGCTAATCTGTCTCTTTTTCATGTGTGATTAGACAAAATATGGGTCTCTCATCTTCCCTCTCTTATTATTTGTTGTACACTCAAACTCAAACGCCTGCCTGTTACTCCCCTACTCTAAGTATATATAAAGTCTATGCCTTTGTCACGGTTTATTGACCCAAAAAAAGCCTAGAGTTAATCAGCAGGCTGCAACAACAAACTATACTAACACAAGATCCAGAGAAAACTATACAAACCACGAAGAATAGATCTATAAGAATAAGAAGAGATATATAAAAAAGAAAAGGTCAAAAATAAAAATCTAATTTAACTAGAATCACCAACGTGATTTGGCGAAGACTCCTTCCTCGAAATATGCAGTGTTGGTAGACCCCACACAGTGGGTCCACTAAGAAGACCCAACGACTGCATCGGATCTTAGGAGACAACTTAATTAAAGCGTCACAACGATTGACGTTGATATAGGGGATGTCCAACGTACGTCCAACCACGGTAAACGGTGTGAACATGTCTTATTATATGTTAAGTCTTTATCAAGTTACAAATGAGATATAAAGTTAAACTAGAAGAGGTAGAGGCACGGCGATTACATCACCAACAATATAATTAATATGATAATGATATGATACTATATGATTCTAATTAATAACACCTAAAATTCCAGATTAAAAACAGTCTTAATCGAAATGTTTCAAGTGGTACACGAATGATGCATGCGACTTACCTGATATCTGTTACTCTATTTCATTTGTTTATTATACCACTGATGCGCTTTTGTATACTCCAGGAATGTATGAAACCTTAATATAATTGTTTTTCTTATTTGTTTTTAACATTAACCGAAAAATGTTTGTATGTTTACAATATTGCGCCAAAATTATGTAACACAATTTTAAAAACGATATGCAAACTTTCCAAATTAAACTAAATTAGTTAGTTATAATTCGACTATTAGTAAACATTGTGTGTAATGTATTACAGTTGTAATGTATTATAGAGACATCATCATCATCATTCTCCTGCCTATGTTTGTAACATGTTCCGATCCCACTTTAAGTGGGGTCGGAACACGTTACAAACACGTCACATGATTTGGCTACGTATTGTACGACCGGCCGCCTGCCCTCGATAAGAAAGAGTGGTCTATTCTACTCAACTGGATACCAGACGGTTGCTCAACGATAATGTATTAAAGAGTGCGTATGCGAAATGTACATGTGGGTGTAGACTGCAGACATCTTATCGATTTTATCATGTCGGTTCCTTTGATCACTGTTACAGTCATTGTGAAAGTGCCTCATTAAAGATGGTACAAGTTAAAACTACGACAGAGAGGTTTCTGAGTAAAACGGGTCAGGTTTTTTTTGGCGGATTTTTCAGTATGGTAATATATGCTCAGTATTAAGTTAACATTTAGTAACAAGTATTTACAAAAGTCATAATAAAAATTATTTTGTTATAGTCCTCGATAAAGCTAATAATATCTATTATCTATCCGTTTACTGGACTATCTATCCGTTTTGATACATGCTCCACTCACCACGACTCGACAATATATATCTATAGATAGATATATGATTGGAATCTATCTCCTAGTGATGCTTTGGTTGCGGGGCGAAAAAATTGTTAAGTTTGCGATAGTGAATGCGTTTAGTGCTTGTGTATTGTGGTGGTTGTAGTGGATGTTTGTAGAAAATGCGTTTTTAAGAATCCTGTATGTATAAGGTTTAAAAATTTGCTATCAAATGAGGTCCTCCTTCTCTGGAGGACATATAATGAATCCAATTGAATAAATTCTGTAAATTTTTATTTTAAGTAAGTTAGTAATTAATGCTAAGTAATATTGTAACAACTCTATGGACGCAACGGCTGAATTGAAAATACACAATAATATTAATAATAATGAACAGTCCACTTAATTTCATATTTAAGCAAAATAATTTTATTTTTACTTTTGTATTATGAATTTCCGAAAAGTAACGCCTAATTCTATGAATTAATAAGTATTAACGCCATTTTAATGATTTAGGGCACGTATACAGCCTTTTGGCTATTTTTTACTTACAACTCTCGCAGTATATGATAGAATACCAGTTTATGCTGCTTGCACTGGACATCAAATCGACATTTGAAATTATAAATACGAACCTGGACAACATTTCGTCGCAGATAAGTAATGAATGTTGGTGATTTTTTTATGTTAATTCGAATTCATTTTTTCTAAATTTTAATGGTAAAATTTAATATTAAATTCTTATTCTAAATATTATTTATATACGCAGGTTAATTTGTCAAACACGATTTTGTGTAATTTTATTTCAATATTTACAGTTACAAGTAACGAGATCAGACCATTGCATATTCCAGTAACATCTATAAACAAGGTTATTGACATGATTGGTCATTTGAAACAAGGTAAAGGTTTCTAAAGAACGTAGACTTTTTAATCGTTTTGTCAATATGCGTATTCTGCTTACATAAATTAATTACATTATTATTATTTTACTATTTTATTATTTTTAATTTGAACAGATGAAAGACTTACATCACTTTAAAGTCGAACAAAGTAACGGCCATTTTGTGTCACGAAAAGAAATAGTGGTTAAATTTAAATCATGCTACTCAATTAACTCAGCTCAATAAGTATCGGCGATAATCGTTACGTTACGTCAGTTTAAAAGAAAGAGTACTCTCTTTCTTTCAAAGTGACGTAACGTAACGATTATTGCCATTACTATGTAATTACTTCATTTGCAAATTTTAATGCATTTTATTTAATTTTAATGTAATAATTACGGAACTTCATAAGCGTGTATATGACAAAAGTTAAATAAACTGATGGAAATACTTGCGTTATGCCTGTATGTCTTGATACCGTCAATGTGCGTATTCTGACATCATATATGTATTGCATTCATTTTTTTTATTTGAACAGATGAAATACTTACTGGACGAAGTAAACTTGCGTGTGACACTCATCTAATCACAAAATGTTTCGTCCGAGCATGCAAAGTGATGAGAGAATTAAATGAGACGGAGAATATTTCCATATTTTTGCACATAGTATTAATAATTTCTTATGTGGTCACTATAATTGCTAGTATTATTGAGGAGTTTTGTTCTTCAGGTACTTGTGCTTTTGAGTATAATTTCCCTAATTAAAGCTATTGTTTTATTGATTGTCAAATTAAGATATTTTGAACTTGTGTTTTACAGAAGTTATGATAGAATTATTTTGTAATAAACCGCATTTTAACAAATGCAGAGAATCTATGTCAGGTAATCACGGAACGTTCACATACCTTATACATGCAGGACCAGTCACCACACGTAATACAAAACGCCGCCAGCAGCACCACTACACCACTACACAAGCACTACACACACTCACTACGACGATCCCTAAGATCGTTTCGTCCCGTGACCGAACCATCATCAGGAGGACAGGCTCCACGATAAAATCATAATGCATAACGGTATGTGAAATGCGGAATGTCCGCTTCATACACTTAGCATTTCATAGATTCTCTTAACAAACGCCGATTATAGCAAAATACTGTAAATACTGTACTATGGAATTCCGTAAAGTAACGCTTGCTTCTATAAATTATCTACATTGAAAATCGCTGAAATCTTAATCCAATTATAGACAAAATTATAAATTATACATATATCTACGCGATTCTTTCAAGGGGGAACGAGTTCAAACCCCGGGCAGACACCAATGAGTTCTTCGGTTACCAACTTATGTGTGTAATTGATGATTTGTAGAAGCTTTTGTAGCTTCATTAATCATATTGATGGTTGACGATGCAAAAGTGCCTGAAATGGCTTGTTTGAATAAAGATTATTTTGATTTTATTTGATTAAATGTTTGCATTCATCGCGCGCTTTTAGTTGAAGGAAAACATCGTGAGGAAACCTGCATATCTCTAGAGAATTTTGGGGATATGTGTAACCTACCAATCCGCATAAGAGCAGTGTGGTAGGTCTTAGATCCAACCTGCTAAAACAGAGAGAGAAGGCCTATGCCCAGCAGTGGGGTAGTAAGAGGTCGCTACTTAACTTTTTTTACATATATCTACGATATAAAATATTAACTAATTTTATTCTTGACTTCAGAAAATAACTTAAAGTTAACTTTATGGAATATTTTCTGGTTGATGTGTTATGGTTCAAAACTTGCAATGCTTGTGGAACCTTGTCAACGCATCTCGGAAGAGGTAAATGAACATGCAATAAATATTAAGATTAATATTATTCTACATGGTAATGAGATTATTTTTTGTACATTTCGCAATCGTATGAGAACCATAAAAGTGGACGATTTCAAATAAAAAATACGTTTACAGCTGTCTCAAACGAAAATCCTTGTCGCGCAAATAATGTGTCACGTGTCTTCTGTGAATGATCCGCTATACGATGCGACCGATTTATTGTACAAGGAGTTGCGTCTAAACCAGTTTTCAATTTCGGTCATGGGAATATTCTCTCTTGGAAGATCTACAATATCTTCGGCAAGTAGTCTTGTACAAATTTGATTTGATGATGACTTACGAGTTATAAGAAATCTGCCTCTTGAAGAAATTATTAAAGAATTTTTTATTGGAATAGCAATTACAATTTTAGGATTTTGTAGCAAAATATTCTTATCTTAATATTGTGTTTATAATGTCAATTTTAAATTTTTTATTTTATTATAACTTAAGCCATATGTTCATTACAAATCGTTGTATAGTCTATATTTAGTTTCTTTTAATTGCTCTGTAAATTTAATTGCTCTGTGCACTACTTGTCATTGGCCCTTATTATTCTTATGGCGCTCGTGTGTTTTCCCCGTAACGTTTTTTGACCGACTAACTGTGACTTGCGAAGCCTGTTACAAGTGAAATACGTGATTACTATAGTGGATACCCGAAAAACCGAAACATTTGGATAAATCCTAGGCCTAGGTATTGTACAAGGACGAAAATTGGCAAGTACACCTTTTGTAACCTGTCACAAACTGACGTGTCTTATAATAAATTTTAACGGGCCCAGCACTTCCCGAAACATTTGGTAGCAGAGCGTGGTTATAAACGCCCTCTTCTTATAAAATATCTGCATAATTTAATGCCCTTATTGTTATGTTTAATCTCAAATTACGTTTTGTACTTAACCTACTCACGTAATTATTGTTGACGGCAACGCTTGAGGCGTCCTTATTCTTGTCCGCGTCCTTATTCTTGACATTCTAAAATAGATTTGTAATCGAACACTTTTGTTTTATTTTGTTTAAAGACATTTATCACGAACAACTTCATTTACTTGTTGCTAATTTAATAACATATTACTTGGAACAAGTACCTCTCACCTTACTAGGAGTTATTTTGTTAATTTATTTTGATTTTACATTAATATTATTCTAAAATGTCGGAGAGCGATAATGTTACGGTTAGAACCCGCCTTTACACTGATACAGCTGAATACAAGGAATGTATTGGAATAGTACGTTTTATAAGTGAATGGGTGAGTGACACACATTCCGCCATGGAAACTCTTTCCCCTGATAAGTTGCGGATACGATTACTTGATATAAACAATTATCAAAATAAATTTAATGATGCATGTTTCCGATTACTAGGCAGCCTTGATCCTTCTATATATGAGAGTGAATATACTTATTTGAGATCCCAGATGCAAGTAGTAAGGGGCCTGAGCGACAACTTGAAACTTGAATTAGAGGAATTCCGTCCCAATCAATTTGATCCTTTACTGTCTAGTAGCCCTTTGAGACATTCTCATAATATTTCTATGGAATATTTGACTAGTAAACTCCCGGATTTGCCTATACCCTGCTTCGATGGTCGTCCCGATTCCTGGATAAGTTTTATAGAACAGTTTGATAGTGTAGTAAATTCGCAACCACATGTTACTCCTATCATGAAGCTTCACTATTTAGTTGGTGCGTTGTCACAAGAACCTCGTAAATTAATCCAACATCTGAAAATTGAAGCAGGTAACTACACCATTGCGAGGGATTTATTAAAACGAAGATATCATAATCTGCGCTTGTTAGCCGATACACATATTGCACAAATAATGAACCTACCTATTATTTCATCTAAATTAGCTGGCTTACGGGTTTCTTTCCTAAATCCTTTGTTGTCGTCTTATAGGTGTTTAGAGCGTTTAGAATTACCTGTAGAACATTGGTCGTACATGTTGGTCCATATCTGTTTAGGTAAGCTTCCTCATGAATTCAAGTCCAGATTCGAGCGTAGATACGGTGAAGATTCTAATAAACTCCCTACCTTTGATCAACTTATTATCTTTCTGGAGGACGAATGTCGCCATTATGACAATGTCGGCAGTACTGAGGTTGTTGATACAGCGGCTATTAATTCTCCATTCCGAGCCGCATCTCCTAAATCTAAGCCTATTCCTAGAACTCTTAATCCACTTCCTAGAGCTTATATGACGATGACGAACCGTGTAGTGCATTGTTTTATGTGTGAAAGTAGCTCACACTACCTGCGCGAGTGCCCTGAGTTTCATCGTTTACCTATTCGAGACAGATCTACCTTTGTTAAAGATAACCGCTTATGTTATCGTTGCCTGGACAAACACGCCATTGCATATTGTAAGCGTGATTACCAGTGTGCTGCATGTCATCATCCTTCTCATCATACCCTACTATGTTATAACAATCCTGTTTCTCCTGTTACCGATAATACCTGTACGCAAAGTAAGCCCTTGACTGATTTGAGTCGGCTGGCGCCCTCACGCACGGGCCGGCGATCCCTCTCCCCACGTAACCGGCGAACTGAAACTACGACAATAACCTATCCCAGCCATCGTGTTCCAGCGACGGCCGTACGTAGTGAGCGCCTCCATACCTTTCCACCTGCAACTTCTTCCAACCCACAGGTATCCTACGATTCACCTTCTGTTAACGACGAATCTGATAAGTATAACTCACAACTATGACTAAGCCCTAATCGTCCTTCTGCTCATATCTCTATTCCTGATTTCCTAGTTCTTTTACCTACTGCTATAATTCACATTAAAACCTCAAGTGGACACTATGTAGAAGCTCGTGCCCTATGCGATACTGGTGCTCAGGGGTGTCTCCTCACTGCTGACTTCGTTACGAATCAAATGAATATTCCTATTATTCCGTCTTCCTCCCCACTCCGTGGTTTAGGTAACGTTCAGGTAACCCAGTCCCGAGGTACCGTATCCTTTTCCTTCAAGCCAATTAATTCTACAACGCCAGTGATTACCTCTACCGCAATGGTTGTCGACACAATTTCTGGCTTTCACCCTGAAGTTCCCTTGTCTGAAGCTGTTATCCCTTCCAATAATAAGTTGAATTTAGCAGACCCTTCCTATAATAAACCTAACACAATTAGTGCCCTCTTAGGATCTGATGTTCTTGGTTTAGTTTTTCTACCTGAACTATGTGTCCTCCCTAATGGGTTGTACTCCTTATCTACAATATTTGGTAATATATTGTTCGGTCCAGTCCCAGGTAATTATTATCACACCAATCCCCCTTTGACTGCTGTATCCCTTTCCCAAATTGTTGAGAAATTTTGGAGAATCGAAGAACCTCCGTTACCACCTCTTCCTAATCCGCTTGATGTGGATTGTGAAAATATATTCAAAACTACTACAACGCGGGGTGATGATGGTAAATTCACTGTGAGGCTTCCTCTTTTGGCCGATCACCCTCCTCTTGGTGAATCTAAGAGCACGGCCTTAAGAAGATTTTATAACCTTGAGAAACGTATGCAAGGTAATAAAGAATTTAAAGATAAATACATAACTTTCATGCGCGAATATTTTGATCTTAATCATATGTCTTTGTACCTAAATGATATTAATTCAAGTGAGCATTATTTTATTCCACATCATGGTGTTTTCAAATCATCCAGTGACAAAATACGGGTAGTTTTTGATGGGAGCAACCCAACCTCTTCTGGCGTATCCCTTAATCAGTGCTTACATACAGGTCCAAAGTTACAAAGAGATATAACCCATATCTTGTTGAATTTTCGTCGGCACGAGGTAGTTTTCGTAACAGATGTCCGCATGATGTTTCGTATGACCTGGATTCATCCCGAAGATCGGCGTTATCAATTACTTTTGTGGCGCGAATCACCATCCCATCCTATCCGTACCTATCAACTGAATACAAACACATATGGACTCCGCTCTAGCCCTTTTCTCGCCATCCGTTCTCTTCTGGAACTTGCCCACCAAGAACGTGCTAAATTTCCTAGAGCCGCGGAAATCCTTGAAAATGATATTTATGTTGACGATTGCCTAACTGGAGCTGATTCACTTGAATCTGCCCGTATAATTAAGGGTGAATTGGAAGCATTAATGGCTTCAGGGGGCTATGCACTACGGAAATGGATAAGTAATCATCCTGACTTACTCAAGGATCTACCTGAAGACCACCTTCAAGCACCACATTCCTTTCAAGATAATACCAACCCACAAACTATAGCCATTCTTGGTATTCAGTATAATCCCGTCACCGATGCCTTTACGTATACTTATTGTTTTGAACCCCAACCTACGCCCACAAAACGCCAAGTTCTTTCCCTAATAGCCCGCATATATGATCCTTGCGGTTGGATTGCACCCATTATATTTAAAGCGAAGGCCTTTATCCAAAAGCTTTGGTTATCTGGTCTCACCTGGGATGAGCCTATCAGTTCTGCTCTGGCACATGAATGGATTTTGTTTACTCATGAGTTGACAAAGGTAGGCCGGATCTCCATTCCCCGTCATATTGTTCCCAATGGTTCGTCTTCCCTTTCCCTACATGGTTTCAGTGATGCTTCTGAAACTGGATATGCAGCAGCAATCTACCTCCGCGCCGAGCATTCTTCAACTTCCTGCTCCGTGAATCTTATTATTGCCAAAACTAAACTTGCCCCTATTCGTACGCGCCTAACTATACCTAAATTAGAATTGTGCGGAGCAGTATTGCTGTCAAAACTGATGTTACATGTCGTTACATGCTTAAACAAAACCATAAACTTAACTGAGATAACTTGTTGGTCGGATAGTACAATCGTTCTTGCTTGGCTTAAAACCCCTCCTCATCATTTACAAACATACGAGGCCAACCGTGTTTCTCAAATTATAAATATTGATGCTTTAATCAAGTGGAGACATATTCCCGGTAACTTAAATCCTAGTGATTGTGCTTCACGTGGACTTTCAGTTACCCAATTGCTGGAAAATAGCCTTTGGTTTTCACCAGAATGGCTAAAACAATCACCCAATCAGTGGCCTAATTCCGATGACATCAGTCCTATGGAACTTCCTGGCCTCCGTTGTTTGTTGACGACGTCTACCGCTACGCCTCCAGACCCTTCCTTTATATTAGAGCGATACAGTTCCTTCAACAAACTAATAAATGTCGTCTCTTATCTCCGACGCTTTATCCATAATTCTCAAAACCCTACCTGTCGTATTTTATCTCCTATTCTCACATGTAGTGAACGCAATGAGACGTTACTGTTTCTGGTTAAAAGAGTACAACATGAATCTTTCCTCAACGAAATAACTAGACTCCGTCGAGGGGATTTGATTACAAACTCACTGCGGCGACTGAACCTTTTTATAGATGACAAAGGGCTACTTAGAGTTGGCGGCAGGTTGCGTCATTCTAACCTTCCATATAAAGCTCGACATCCCCTCCTACTCCCTAAACGAGGTCATTTTATAAACCTACTCATTTCTCACTATCATCTTGAAAATTCTCATGCTAGTACAAACACCCTGCTTGCTAAATTAAATCAAGAGTATTGGATTGTTTCCGCCCGACGCGCTATCCAACATGTCATATTTAATTGTTTGCCTTGCTATCGCCTGAAGGCGGCAATTGTTCAACCTCCTATGGGTGATCTTCCACGGGACCGTGTGACTGCCGGACGTCCCTTTGATGGAGTTGGCACAGATTTTGCTGGACCTTTTTACACAAAGGTTCAATCCTATCGAAATCGTAAATTGATAAAGAGCTATCTATGCGTGTTTGTGTGTCTTTCCACCAAGGCTGTTCATTTGGAAGTCGTATCAGATCTATCCACTGAGGCCTTTATTGCCGCCTTTAGCCGTTTTGTTTCTCGTCGAGGTCTACCTAGCATTATCCGCTCCGACTGTGGTAGAAACTTTATTGGAGCCCGCAATTACCTTAAAGACCTGGAATCTTTCCTCTTATGTAATCATATTGCCATCGGCACTGAATTAACTAAACGAAATATAAATTGGGTTTTCGATCCTCCGGTTTGCCCACATTGGGGTGGTTTATTCGAAGCAGCAGTCAAATCGGCTAAGTCCCACTTAAAACGCGTCATCGGGGAGACTCCTCTTAGCTTTGAAGAACTAACTACGATTTTTACTAAAATAGAAGCGGTCCTTAATTCCCGTCCTTTGTGCCCAATTTCTCCTGATCCAAATGACCTAGAAGTTCTAACTCCTGGTCACTTTTTAATAGGCCAGCCATTGAATGCCCTTCCTGAATATCCCTTGAAGGAAATCAAGGCAAACCGTTTGACACGTTTCCAGTTGCTACAACAACTTACCCAACACTTCTGGTCCCGTTGGCATTTGGAATATCTTAATACCCTTCAATCAAGACAAAAGTGGACTAATCCTATTAATGCTCCCCAAATTGGCGACCTTGTACTTCTGAAGGAAGACAATGTTCCATCGTTACGTTGGCGTCGAGGACGCATAATCCATCTATATCCTGGTGACGATAAAGTTGTTCGTGTTGTAGATGTACAAACATCTAACGGCGTGCTCAAGCGTTCCCTGTCAAAACTCGTTCGTTTACCTGTAGATTAAACCCTAATTTCCTTAAATTCTTATCATAAACATTAATTATGTTTAGGGCCGGCGATATGTTCATTACAAATCGTTGTATAGTCTATATTTAGTTTCTTTTAATTGCTCTGTAAATTTAATTGCTCTGTGCACTACTTGTCATTGGCCCTTATTATTCTTATGGCGCTCGTGTGTTTTCCCCGTAACGTTTTTTGACCGACTAACTGTGACTTGCGAAGCCTGTTACAAGTGAAATACGTGATTACTATAGTGGATACCCGAAAAACCGAAACATTTGGATAAATCCTAGGCCTAGGTATTGTACAAGGACGAAAATTGGCAAGTACACCTTTTGTAACCTGTCACAAACTGACGTGTCTTATAATAAATTTTAACGGGCCCAGCACTTCCCGAAACACCATATGCAAGCTGTAATTATATTTTTCTCTTCCATTCTCTCGTACTATTTGTATACACTGGCGCTACATCCTTTTATATGCATCTCTGTTTCGGCGTCCCTCTAGGCACATATCCATAAACGTAGACGTAGATAAAGTCAAAATAATCTTCTTTCACGTAAACTTTTTCAAGCATTTTTGAATTGTGAAGGATTAGTAAGATCAATAAAGCTACCACTTGTTCGGAATAAACTCTAAATTTGACCTATTTTCTTGATTTTTTTTCACAGGTAGTTGGTGTTTCTACATCCCTGTTTGTAACTATTTATGACTTTTTGCACTAGGTTGACATGCGTGGTCAATTTAACGTTGATTGCAAATATTGAATAGCGTAAATATCAATTAAAAAAACGCTTAGCACTTCATATCGATTCAGCATTACTGTGGCACCAAATTGCAAAATAAGTTGTTTGATATTGCACGAACACAATATAAACATATTCATTATAGTATTATAAATAATAAATAAAAGGTTGTAATTTGTATTGATTATTTATTTATGTATCCTAAATCTATAAGCAAAGAATTTTCTTTGGTCGTTCCTGCCGTTTTTATATTGAAAAACAACCCCCGGAAAAATATGTGTCGAAACCGGGACGAGTTAATGACAGTTATTTGATAGTCGACAAGCAAACGCGGAAAAAACAGATTAAAAAATAACGTACACACATACACGCCTCTACGCATAATTAAAACACTAGCCTTTACCCGCAACTTCGTTCACGTGTACTGTAGTCTTGGAATAAACCAGTAGCTTCTGTCATTCTCCAACCTTGCAACTACCTCCATCACAACAATTAGATCGATTCGGGAAGACTGAAAGAGATTTATCGTTTTCTCGAGAGCGTAGTTTAATTATTTTAGTACATAACCCATTTTTTTTGAAAACTTTAAAGCTAACTTACTTTACTCGTAAACGGGCCCACGGGCCAAGCTAGCCGGCATGTATGCATGGTATATACTAACAATACCTTATTCTATACATTTTATTTCTGAGAAAATAAGTAATGTCTGGAGGCCCTGGGATTTTGTACTATTACTAATTCTGATCAATAATTCAATCGGCCCATGAAAATTACTAATGATTTGTAAATATTAGCTCGGATACTTTGAAGTATATTTGGGTAATATAAAGGCCATAGAAATCCTGTTTATCCAACAGGAATAGCATGACATTACCATTACTTTACTTTCAGAAATAATATAATATGTCGTGAATCATTTTTCGAATTAGACTCTCTAAGAGAGTAAGAGGGTCGCGGGGAGCCGCTGGATCCAGGCGGCGCAAGATCGTGTAGTGTGGAGATCCCGTGAAGAGGCCTATGTCCAGCAGTGGAAGTCCACCGGTTGACGAAGAAGGAGAATAAGAGAATAAAATAAAGTTACTCGAATCTTTGCACTTTTTGTACTTGAAACTTGAATCTTGTATTTGTAGACACACCCATTTAGATAAAAATATACACGTGTGCTAATTTAACGTTAGCTAAGTTTGCCCGCAAAAAGCGAATGGCGAATGCGATTAGCACTTAGCTGTTCTCCATATTTCACGAATGTTTCCGAGTCTTGCTTTAGGCTGTGATACCGTTTTTGAAGCTTTAATCCATGAATGACAACGATGATATGCAGATAATTGCTTATTGTATTGAGTGAATATCTCCAAAGTTCGCATTTGAGTCTGTTGACACAATCACCTGTAATCTTCGGATGCATGCTGAGTTGAACTTTTGGAAGATCTAGACTCCAAATAATGACAGCGAGCAGTGCAACGCTATTCATATTAAGAGAATATTTTCGAGGTTCGCATTTCTGCGTAATACTCACAATTGGCTGTAACATTTCGGGCAGACAGAGATTTATCGTGTTTTCGAAAGAATAGTTTATTTATTTTAGTTATAGCATGTATTTCTTACATTTATTATACATTGTAATAGCTAAGTTATATTTATTCAGTAAACAGAAATCAAAATATATAAACACTTTTCTGATAATAACTCTTTTGAACGTCAACCTCAGAAATAGAACCTCTTTTTAATTACAGATTTGACTTCGCCTTAAAGTACTCGATTTCAGGCCGTTCAATCAATTAACTTTGACACGTTGTAAATAATTAGTTATAAGTTATTATGTTTATTATAGATGGAGTTTTTTAATGTCAGTCTATTCCTGGTGAAGTAACAGGATATCTATATGGTACCCCGGTGTATAAGGAATAATTGTGACAAATTTCATAGATATTGGTTCAGCGGATTGGCAGTGAAAACATAACAGATAGACAGGCAGACAGACAGACTTTTGCATTTATAATATTAATAAGGAAATAAGGATGTAATAAAACCAGCCTGTAACTTTGTATACGTCTAACTTTGTTCGAAATAATTACTTATACATTGTTTGTAATTTCTTTTGCTGATATGTCAGTAATAACTGCAATTCCAACGTGGTCCATGTAATTATTTATCATATCTGATAACGCTCGTGTTTGTAAATAAAGCCTACCAAAGAGCAAACAGTATATTTAAAAATCCATAACGACAACTATTTATTCTATTCGCTTCTGGTTTTCTTATACTTAATTTTCGTCCAAGAACGTATGATGACATATACTTGTTAAAACAGTCATTAATGTGAAATGAAATATGTATTAAATTTTCACTATTGTTAAAAGGGATTTTTTACCGAGCCCGAAACTGATGAACTAATAATTGAGGCGTTACTTAATAATGCGAAGAATTATTTTTATGTGATGTATGTAAGTGTAATACAGTAAACTAACATTTCTAATAGAATAAAAATTAATAGAATATAGTTCTAAATAATAATCCAAATATTGTTTCGTCAAAAAAAAACTGATTTGTTAACAAGCTGTGTTTAGCGACTCGCCCGCGGTGAAAATCAGTCTGTCCCAAAAATTCCAGAATTGTGAGTAACCATAAGAGGTATGCTATCGCGGACTTTATGTATACTATTTTTGTGGAGCTACTATTCCCTAATATATTACGTTAGTGTATATCTGCTAGTTTAACTTGACGCAAGCGACTTAAGTTCTTGAACACAATTTACATAAAATGATAAGGTACTATTATCCTAAACCTTTTGGAGGACGCGCACTACCTTTTAGTAGAAACCGTACAAAAATCCCTCCAGGAGAATTTGTGCGGTTGAGAAAACGATCACAAACACAGAGACAGTTTTTGGGGACTTTGTTTTATATTAAGTATAGATATAGATAAACAATTTTCTTTAGAATATGGAGATTCACAACGACCAGTTGGTGGCAGTGGACAAGAAGTTGGCGGTTGTGCTCAAGATTTCCAGACTATGTGGTACTGCACCGCTTTGCTTCAAATCAACATGCTCCACTACCAAAATATCGATTTCACGGAAATATTTCTACTTCGGAGTTATAGCTACAAGTATTATAAGTCAGTATTTTGAAATCTTACATAGTGTAGAACAAAATGTACGCAATAAGAAATTACTACAGATCGCAAAAAACGTGCTCCAGAGAGAAGCGTGGTCCATCTTTTGATATAACGATGGTTGCTCATAACAAGTGAAAACTTGAATATTAACGTTGTGCGTTTTGGAATGGTTTGAGAATAATTTTGTACAAATGGCTGTAATTATCACTATCAGAATACTATCATTTACAGTGACCGGCGGAAAAAAGAGACCACCCCATCTTTCTAGTTTAGATTCGAAATATTATGAGGAAATATTAAAACAAACAATCTTTTTTTTTGGCAACTCAATTTTTTTGCGAACTTATTTCAATTTCTGGTGCAAATTTCTACGTTATTACTTTTCGGTTTAGTTTTGCGTAATATCTTTCGTAAATGCTTCATTAAAGTATAAGAGAAAAAAAGAGACCGCTAGTACGGCGATGATGTAGGTTTATCTTTTTTACTTAGATAATGTTTACTGTATTACAATTGATCTGTTATGTAAATACTTGCTGAGTCTACTATATTCTACGATTCATAGTTGTGTCGTGAAAAATCCTATGCTAAGATGGTTGGAAAACAAGTTTTTTCTCAAATCAAACAAGCGCAATAAAAAGAAACGTTTACAATTCGGAAAAACATTTTTGGACAAGCCTATTGTGTTTTGGAAAAAAGTTGTTTGGTCTCACGAAAGCAAATTTGAATTATTAATAAGACTGAGAGCATGGCGTAAAACAGAGGAAGAAAATCAAAAGCATCGTGTACAGCATACTATAAAACACGGGGGCGGCAGTATCATGGTTTGGGGCTCCTTTGCTTGGTCGGGAGTGGGAGAGTTAGTGAGAATCGATGGCATACTGACTGTGGATAAGTTCATTGATATGCTCAGTGAAAATTTGGAAAGATCCTTGCTCCAGGTTGGATTAGAAGATGATTTTATCTTCCAACAGGACAACGACACTAAGCATATAGTAAAAAAAACCCTACAATTTCTAAAAAGCAACAAGATAAATACTCTTGAATGGCCTTCACAATCACCGGATCTAGAATCGTGGACGCCTGTCGATACAGGTCGGGTGGTCAGCTCCAATTCTGGACTATTCCATCCAACAATCACCGGATTTGAATCCAATAGAAAATTTATAGGCAATTTTGTACGGAAAGATCGACGAAACGAATGTGACCAACAAAGAAAATTATTCTGCGGCGTTGAAGAAAGCCTGGGAGGCTATAGACGATCACCACCTTCAAAATCTCGTCGAAAGTATGCCTAGACGGCTATAAGCATAAGTAAAGTCTAAAGAAGGCCATACTAAATTTAAATCTTGGTTTCAACATATTTTTTCTTAACAATTCTGAAATAAATAAAAACGGTCTCTCGTATATCTCTCAGTATTTTCGTACAATAAAAGTCAAACTTAATTTATAATCGTGTTGCTTTTCTATATTTTACAAATATCAGAATAAGATTTCAATGACTCATATAAACCAAAAAAAAACTGAGAATTATTGTTTTTTTTTTGACATAATCAAATGGAATGTCTGATTAGTTAGTAGGTGGTCTCTTTATTTTGCCGACCACTGTATGTGACAAAATACAATTAGTCATTTATTGCGCTATTGTACAAAAACATGACACATTCGCACAAGCTCCCTGCGCCACCTAAACGAAACAGCAGGCGCAGGCATACATTTTCACTGCGAGGTGTAAATAGAAGGAGATACTTACTCTCCAACGCCGCGCCGGCGGTCTACTCCCCCTCCATCTTACCAATTTTCGATCAGATCACGTGTCCTGGCACGAGTTTAACATTTTTTATCCATCACAATAAGTGCACAACGCCACTAAAGTAGTTTTCACTTCAAAATATTTTTAAATCCTATTGATACCATACTAATATTATAAATGTGAAAGGTTTTCGTGTCACAGTCACTGCACACTTCTACTGCTAATCCGCTTGATCGATATTGATGAAATTTGATACGATTGAAGCTTATATACCACTTATACGCTTATACGTAACGTATAAAATTTAGAAAATTTTTGCGAATCCTGTATGTATTGGGTATGAAAAAACGGATAGTCCACTATACATTAAGAATTATATATATTTTCTATTTACTTTATGGCGGATTTCCTTTATAGCAAAATAATTTTATTTTTACTTTTGTATTATGGATCTCCGCAAAGTAACGCCTAATTCTATACATTACATAAGGACTTAACGTAGGTTAAAGTAGGTGACACGGACATGTCCCGAAGCAGTGAAACCCATGTCCCAATATAGGGAAATATGTAGAATAGTCGGACATAGGAGCTAACCACCCGTCCTGAACCAACAAGCGCCCCTGAAGATACATAGGTAATGGTAAAGAATGCTCGGTGCTTATCCTTTGTGTCGACCGCAAAATGCAAGCTACGTGAAAATTGGTGGCCTTTTTCATAAAAAGATATTTTATCTTTATTTTTTTCTCTTTTTTAATTAAGATTTTTCATCCTTTTTTTCAGATCTTATTAATTTCTACTATTTATTATTCGTAGAAAAATCAGCATTTGAAACTTTAGTATACAGGCAGATATTGATTATTTTTATTCGATGTATGACTATTATTGCAACGACTTTTGGTGCCTATTGGAGTATGCATAAAATGAAACAATACTTACATTTCATTACAGAAATAAATCAGGTATAGCTTATGTTATACATTCTATTAAAAATATAAGTTAATTTAAAAAATATAACACAAGAGGAAACGTCTAGACTTCGTATATGTATGATTTTACTGTGCTGATTCCATAGAGGTATTATACTAGAGTCAGCGTAAAATGTGTCCATCGGAAAAACGAAAAAATCTGGCTCTTTTTCATGTGTGATCAGACAAAGTTAAAAAGGGTCTCTCATCTTCCCTCTCTTATTATTTGTTGTACACTCAAACTCAAACGCCTGCCTATTACTCCCATACTCTAAGTATAAAGTTTATGCCTTTGTCGCGGTTTATTGACGGAAAAAAAAGCCTAGCGTTAATCAGCATGCTGCAACAACAAACTATACTAACGCAAGATCCAGAGAAAACTATACAAACCACGAAGAAGAAGATATATTAAAAAAAGATCAAAAATAAACATCTAATTTAATTAGAATCACCAACGAGATTTGGCGAAAACTCCTTCCTCGAAATACATAGTGTTGGTAGATCCACACTTCCCACCGATTAGAGGTCCACTCAGAAGACCCGACGACTGCATCGGATCTTAGGAGACAACTAAATTAAAGCGTCACAACGATTGACATTGATATAGGGGAAGTCCAACATACGTCCAACCACGGCGATCGGTGTGACCATGTCTTATTATATGTTAAGTCTCTATCAAGTTACAAATGAGATATAAAGTTAAACTAGAAGAGGTAGAGGCACGACGATTACATCACCAACAATATAATTGATATGATAATGATATGATACTATATGATTCTAATTAATAACACACCTAAAATTCCAGATTAAAACCAGCCTTAATCGAAATGTTTCAAGTGGTACACGAATGATGCATGCGACTTACCTGATATCTGTTACTATATTTCATTTGTTTATTATACCACTGATGCGCTGTTGTATACTCCAGGAATGTATGAAACTTTAATATAATTGTTTTTCTTATTTATTTTTTAAATCTATCCGTTAATTAGACTATCCGTTTTGATACATGCTCCGCTCACCACGACTCGACGACATATATCTATCTATACAGGAGTCGTGGAATTTGTCGTGGAATCTATCTCCTAATGATGCTTTGGTTGCGGGGCGAAACGATTGTTGAGTTTGTGATAGTGAATGCGTTTAGTGCCTGTGTATTGTGGTGGTTGTAGTGGATGTTTGTAGAAAATGCGTTTTTAAGAATCCTGTATGTATAAGGTTTAAAAAATTGCTTTCAAATGAGATTCTCCTTCTCTGGAGGACATATAATGAAATCCAATTGAATAAATTCTGTAAATTTATATTTTAAGTACTAACCTGGGCTAAGTAATTTTGTAACAACTCTATAGACACAATGTCTGAATTAAAAATACATAATAATAATAATAAAAATGAATATTCTACTCCAAATTTAACATTATATACGAGTATATTTTCATGTAAAATAATTTTATTACTTTTGTATTGTTACGTACAGGGGTTTGTGGATTTGGGTGAAAATATCCGGTGACTCGTTAAAAACATTTTATTCAACCTTTTACTACAAACTAAATACTTATACAGTTTCTCTTATACATATCTTTCTCTTATAACTTATACAGTCTCTATACAGTTTGTTGTCTAATAAGAATGCCGAGGTCACTAATATTTCACTTTTATTTTCGTTTGTTTATTCGCTCTTGGTCGCTCTTCGCAAACTGAATGTCGAGGCGCACGATACGTCTGCTTATATATCGAACGAACCGATTTCGAGAACATTCGATAGCCTTGAAACGATCGTAAAAATGTTTACCGATAAACATGTTTTGATACATGTCGAATGTTCCAGACAATTAGCGTTAAGCGAATTTGAACTCTATGACATATAGTTTACGAACCCTTTTTGCATGTTTGTATACCGCCCCGTTTAATTTGAACTTTATGACATATGCATTACGAACTCTTTTCGCTTGTTCGTAACAGTATTATGAATTTCCGCAAAGTAACGCCTAACTCTATGAATTAATAAGTATTTACGCTATTTTGATGATTTAGGGCACGTATACAGCATTTTGGGTTTTTTTTACTTACAACTCTCGCAGTATATGATAGAATTCCAGTTTATGCTCCTTGTACTGGACATTAAATCGACATTTGAAATCATTAATACGAACCTGGACAACATCTCTTCGCAGATAAGTAATGAATGTTAGTGATTTTTTTATTTATTTATTTATTTGTTTATGTAAAGAAAAAAAACGTAAGAAAAACAATAATTATGTTAATTATTAAAAATACATTATTTTACGTTAACTCGAATTCAGTTTTTCTAAATTTCAAAGAAAATTTTAAATTCAATTATTATTCGAAATAATATTAATAGTATTTATACGCAGGTTAGTCAAACACGATTTTGTGTAATTTTATTTCAATATTTACAGTACCTAACCAAAATGAAAGTTCAATTACAAGTAACGAGGTAAGATCATTGCATATTCCAGTAACATCTATAAACAAGGCTATTGACATGATTGGCTATTTGAAACAAGGTAATTTTTTTAAAGAACAGAGGCTTTTCAATCGTTTTATCAATGTGCGTATTCTGCTATGATAAATGAATTACATTCGTTTTTTTAATTTGAACAGATGAAAGACTTACTGGACGAAGTAAACTTGCGTGTGACACTCATCTAATCACAAAATGTTTCGTCCGAGGATGCAAATTGATGAGAGAATTAAATGATACGGATAATATTTCCATATTTTTGCACATAGTAGTAATAATTTCATATGTGGTCACAATAATTGCTAATATTATCGAGGCTGTTTGTTATTCAGGTAATTGCTTCTGAGTACAATTTACTTAATTTAAGCTATTGTTTTATTGATTGTCAAATTAAAATATTTTGAACATGTATTTTTCAGAAGTTACGATAGAATTATTTTGTTATAAACCGGATCTGTTAAGAGAATCTATGTCAGGTAATCACGAAACGTTCACATACCTAATACATGCAGGACCAGTCACCACACGTATTATAAAATGCCACCAACAGCACCACTACACCACTACACAAGCACTACACACACTCACTACGACGATCCCTAAGATCGTATCGTCCCGTAACCGAAACATCATCAGGAGGACAGGCTCCATGACAAAATCGTAATGCATTACGGTATGTGAACGTTGTCTGATTCATACACTTAGCATGACATAGATGATCTTAAAAACCGATTATATCAAAATACTGTAAATACTGTACTATGGAATTCCGCAAAGTAACGCCTTCTTCTATAAATTACCTACATGTAATTTTGTTATTAACTCCAGTCTTTCGCAATGAAAATCGCTGAAATCTTAATCCAATTATAGACAAAATTATACATATACTTACGCGACTCTTTCAAGAGGACACGAGTTGAAACCCCGGGCAGACACCAATGAGTTTTTTCGGTTAAAAAACTTATGTGTGTAATTGATGATTTGTAGAAGCTGTTGTAGCTTCATTAATCATATTGATTGGTGACGATTCAAAATTGCTTGAAATGGCTTGTTTGAATAAAGATTATTTTGATTTTATTTGTTTTGATGTTTGCATTTATCGCAGACTTTTCGTTGAAGGAAAAAATCGTGAGGAAACCTGCATATCTCTAGAGAATTTCGGGGATATGTGTAACCTACCAATCCGCATTAGAGCAACGTGGTAGGTCTTAGCTCCAACCTCCTAAAACGGAGAGAGGAGACCTATGCCCAGTAGGGTAGTAAGAGGTCGCTACTTAACTTTTTTTTTACATATATCTACGATATAAAATATTGCCTAATTTTATTTTTGACTTCAGAAAATAAGTTAAAGTTAACGTTATTTAATATTTTCTGGTTGATGTGTTATGGTTTAAAACTTGCAATGCTTGTGGAACCTTGTCAGCGCATTTCGGAAGAGGTAAATGAATATGCAATAAATATTAACCTTAATATTTTTCTTCATGGTAATGAGATTATTTTTTGCACATTTTGCAATCGAATGAGAAGGGTAAAAGTGGAAGATTTTAAATAAAAAATACGTTTACAGCTGTCTCAAACGAAAATCCTTGTCGCGCAAATAATGTGTCACGTGTCCTCTGTGAATGATCCGCTATACGATGCAACCGATTTATTGTACAAGGAGTTGCGTCTAAACCAGTTTTCAATTTCGGCCATGGGAATATTATCTCTTGGAAGATCTACAATATCTTCGGCAAGTAGTTTTGTACAATTTTGGATGGCTTTCTAGTTATAAGAAATTTGACTGTTTAAAAAATTGTAAAAAAAAAAATTATTGGAAAAGCAATTACAATTTCAGCAATTGGAAAAGCAATTAAATATTCTTATCTTTATTTATTTATACACCACAGACTAAAAAAATAGAGGAAAGAAAAAAACAATAAAAGAAAACATAAATTGCAACGTACAAAAGGCGGTCTTATCGCTTAGTAGCGATTACTTCCCGACGACCTTAGGGTTAAGGAGAACTGAACTGCACAAATACGAGGTCTACACATCAAAAAAATATTTAAAAATGATTAAAATTAATTCTAAAAAACTATTAAATTATCTATATTAGTATTATAAAGAGGAAAGATTTGTATGTTTTTGTGTATGATTGTAATGTTTAACGCAAAAACTACTGGACCGATTTCAAAAATTCTTTTGCCATTGGAAAAGCTGCTTCTTTACTGAGCAACATAGGCTATATTACTTAAAAAAATAGGGATCCCTAATAAAATTTAGTCAAAAATCTTTCATCGCGTGCGCTGCGGAAACTATTGATAAGAGAACAAAAAATGTTCTACATTATTATAAAGCGTATCAATATCTACAAAAAAAAGTTCGCGATATAGTTTTGCCAATATAACTACTTTCTACATTGTAAAAGTTTATAAAAGTGGCGACAATAATTAAACCATAATATTAACATATAAGTATTACTCCTTATCCAACCAAATAACATTTTATTAAAAACTGTTTTAATACCTATAAAATACTTTTTAAATTATTAAAATCGGACATTCCAATAAAGGATATAACGAATTTATAAATATCAATATAGAGAAAATAATGCCATTACAATTGTAGCGTATTGTATTTGTGTACCTATGAATATATTCCGTTAAAAATTTACTTTGCCTTTGATAAGTCCCAGGACCAAATTCAATTTACAAAAATAAATCTATAGTCTGACTTAGTAAAATTTCCACGAGTTCAGTATGTACGCGAGGAGAAGGAAAAGGAAAGGAAAGGAGAGAGGAGAAACCGCGAGGCATTGTTAGTATAATATAAATACACATATCGATCGATAAGATCAATGAAGGATTGAATTTGTGCGGAATAAACTTTAAACTTGACTAATTTTGTTAAACTTTTTTACAGGTTGTTGGTGTTTCTACGTCTCTGTTTGTAACTATTTATGACGTTTCACACTAAGTTGACGCGTGTGGTTAATTTAGTGTTGATTTCAAATATTCAATAGTGTGTTGGCACTTCATATTGATTCAGCATTGCTTTGAGCACCAAATTGAAAATTGTGTCTTATGATATTTCAAGAGAATAATAATTTATTATAATAATATAAGTAATTAATAAAACGTTGTTATTTGTATTGATTATTTATTTATATGACCTAAAACTATAACGCACAGAGTTAACTTCGACCGTTTCTGCCTTTTTTTATATGGTAATCAATGTATTGAAAACCACTCCTAGAAAAATATAAGTCGAAACTGGAACTAATTTAGCGTGTCTTGCGCATCATCATCATAAATCTACATACATACACATTACACATACAGAGCATACACATTACGCATTAGTCATATTAAATAATTTACACAGAGACAACTTCACCTACAACAATTATATATATAGAATAGTTCGATGCGCAAGATGCTAGCCCATCACCCTGCCGCGCGCGCCCTCGACCCTTTTGTCCACAGATGTCCATACAGATGCTCTCGGTTTGTCCCTCGCAAAACACTACCGTATCTTTCCTAATATTATCACTCCTCAAATATTGTATTCAAATTCCGTAATTTTACTAAATTTAATTGTGTATATATTAAAATGAACGTAGAAAAACTAGTGCGTGTGATTTCATTCATAATATCGCGCGCCGCCACTAAGTACTAACCACAACTGTTTTGAACAAATTGACGCGCGCGACGCGGCGCGACCGGCTGGAGCAACGACCTTTATGCATCCGATTGTCGACGCGAGCGCCGATAGTTAGTAATGTTTCGAATACTATAAAGACAGGACGCGTGCGCCTGTTTACGACTTTATTGTATAACGCACACGCGTAATTATGCGTTTTGGGTGTGGTTCTCAGATTTAGTGACGCGTTTAATCAGTGAAGCGTTTGAGAAGACGCGACCGTCCGCGGTTTAAGTGCGCGTTGGGTTACTATTCCCCGATATAGGGACGATTCAATAACGTGTGACCTTACGAAGGTTGTGTGCACACCGGGTGTTATTTGTGTTATTTAACCGATATAGTGAATAGGCCGCATAAGGTAGGTTGAGACGCCGAGACGGCGGGCCCAGGTCTCGGAGGTTGTTTCATCCGCCCGCACGTTTGTGCGGAACAATGCATGTAAGTATTTTATTTGGCAGATTTTAGGAGTCAACTGACCTTATTTCAATGCCATCTACGACATAACGCTACGAATAATTAGAAAAGCCATTGTTTTCCTGCTCTTCCAAGTTATGAGTCTCTTTGAGACGAGTTTTGTAGGCGTTAAAGTGGAATTCCACCAGTGTGCAGAACTGAGAATGCAGCGTGCGGCACAAATGTTCACTTTGGTCGACTCAATCAAGTAAATATTAACAAATTGTGCGCGAATATTCTAAAAATGTTCGCGCACATCTATGGACATTTGTACGCGTACACTTAAAACAGTGGAGTCGTGTCTACGCACTCGTTGTTCACGAACTTAGTTTAGCTTCCGCTACTGGAAAGCGTTTATTTGTATGTACACATCTTTAATTAGGAGTGGAGTAATTAAAAAATTATTAAGAATAATTTTATAGAAAATGTCTTAAGATATATTGTAAATTTGTATATAATAAGTGAAATAATAATAATAAAGATTATAAAATATTCCTAATTGAACATGTTCGCGCCCGTGTGCTTCACTGAGCACTTACACAAGTTACACACAACATTGCCGGTGGAAAGAGAAGCTAAATGCGATATCAGCTTAGTGCATGCAGTGCGAGGACTTTGTACACAATCTTTGTAAACAAATGTGCTGGACACTATTTTGGTGTCCTACCTTTACGCTACGCTTTTTACAATTTGTCTCAAAACAACTTTTTTGATTTCAATTACTTTAATACTAAGCGTGAGGTATGTTGCTTTTCAATACAAAAACGGGATTTTTTATCCTATATACCCCTAAATGTGCCCAACATCATCAATATCCAGGGGATAAGCAGTACAAAAATGTACGTATCCGTGATGTTTTTAAAGGTATGTTTAAATTAAATTCATTTTTATATTTAATTTAAATACAGTAGCATATTGTTAAATAAAGCTTCTGAGCTATTGTTTTTTTATAAGCCGTAGCGAATGCCATCAATCAAGCAAAATTGACATTTATACAAGAAACATTATACGTAAATCCGTGCCAGATGTGACTGTGTTGTGTCCTTTTATATAAAAAAAAGGAAAGGAAAAAATAATCTTTATTTTCACAATCATATTTACAACTTATTTTATTACTTTCTCATTATAAGGTATCTAACTGAATTAAACCTAATTTTGAATTCGGTCACTTTAATACTAAAAGTACGATATATGCTATGACCATATTTGCCTATAATCAATTCGGGGCAAAAACCAAAAGAACTACGTAGGAATACAATCCTTATCGTTAAATCATTAAATTTGAATTGAATACTCACGGTCGCCAAACAGCCGTAGTACTGTCCGTTGGTGAGCAGGAAGCAGTGGTCGCCGGGAGGGTAGGCCTGCTGCGGCATCAGGAACCTGGTCGGCGGCGGCATCTGCGACACCACTGACGACACCACCCCCTGCAGCGAGTACCCGCAAGGCACCTCGCACCACACCTCCTCCATCACCATGCTGACGTTGTCTTGGATCGTGTACTTGTAGCCTATGCGACAAGACAACACTAATAACAATACAATACTAATACCAAGATAATTCTTATACCAAGACAGAAGTAATCCCAAGACAGTACTAATACCAAGACAATACTAATAACAATAAAATACCAATAACAATACAACACTAAATCGAAGACAGTAGTTATAACTAGACAATTGTTTTGTATAAATTCACGAGCGCGACCGGCCGGATCAACGACTTTCATGCATTCTATTGCAGCAAGTCACGTCCGCTAGTTAGTAACGTTTCGGATACTATAAAGACAAGACGCGTACGCTTGTATAGGAATTTATGGTAGAACGCACACGCGTAATTATGCGTTTAGGGTGTGGTTTATTGTTTATTGACTTTTGATATTGATATAAGTATTTAGTGACGCGTTTTAACCAGTGAAACGTGTGACAAGACGCGACCGTCTGCGGTTTTAGTACGCGTTGGGATTACTGTTTCCCCATATAGGGACGATTCAATAACGTGTGATCTTACGAAGGTTGTGTGCACACCGGGTGTTATTTGTGTTATTTAACCGCGTTAGTGAAGTGTATACTCCGGGAGAAATAGACAGTACGTGTCCGTGGAAGACTGCTGAGGCGAGCCAACGGGTTCGGGAATCGGCCAAGTACATACAAGCGCACACACACACGTACACATATACACGCAGTTATTCATGAGGCCGGACCGCATACAGCTGACGGCCGCATAAGGTAGGTTGAGGCGCCGAGACGGCGGGCCCAGGTCTCGGAGGTTGTTTCATCCGCCCGCACGTTTGTGCGGAACAACAATACTAATAACAATACAATACAATACTAATACGAAGACAATCCTAATACCAAGACAATACTAATAGCAAGGCAGTAGTAATAACAAGATAGTATTAATAGCAAGAAAACAGTCATACTAAGACAATAGTAATAACAAGTCAATACTAAAACCAAGACAAATGGATGGAATAGTCCAGAATTAGGAGTTGACTACCCGTCCTGTACAGACAAGCGTGCCCGAGATTAGACTAGAATACCAAGACACTACTAAAACCATGACAATAATAATAACAAGACAATATTATTATAAGTAAATCAAGAATAGTAATGGCCTGTTACTATCCCACAGCTGGGCATAGACTTCCTCTCTTTTTTTGGAGAGATGGGTTGCAACTTAAACCCACAACGCTGCTTCAAGACGGATTGGTAGGTTACAAATATCCTAGGAATTTTCAGATATGTAGGTTTCCTCACGGCGAAATCGTGTGAAAAATTTCAAATAATCAAATTCATTGGTCTGGAGTTCGAACCCGTGACCCCTTAAAAGGAGTCATCCGGTCACACCGCTCAGCTGTTACAGCTTACGCAATCACGTGTACGACAATGAATCATTTCGTAAAAAAAAATAAAGGTATTATAATATTTATAAACTCTTGTTATATGTCCAAATTAAATACCAATATTACAAAAGTAATATAATTTTTTTTGCTATAATCCGCAATAAAGTAATTGCAAAGCGATTATGTCGTGGAATCTATATCCTGATGCTTCGGTTGCAGGACAAAATGATTATTGAGTTTGTGATAGTGAACGTGTGTAGTGCTTGTGTATTGTGGTGACGGTGTTGCAGGTTTGTACGTGTTTTTAACTAATGCTGCATGTTCCAGGTATTAAAAAGTATAGTCCACTCTACTTTTATCATTATGGCAAAATAATTTTACTATTACTTTTGTATTATGGATCTCCGCAAAGTAACGCCTAATTCTATAAATTTCATTCAATATTCCTTACCTTTGAGATTAACTGCATGAATTATAACATCCACGTCGCCTAAATCGATGCCCAGACGATTCATGTTGCTGTAACAAAATTATATATGTTAATTTCATCTCACGAAGTTTCATAGTAAAGTAGCGGCCTAATACAATCCCACTGCTGGGAATAGGCCTCCTCTCTCCGTTTCTGAAGAGAAGGGTTGGAGCTAATACCTACCACGCTGCTCCAATGCGGATTGGTAGGTTACACATATCTCCAGAATTCTCTAGAGATATGCAGGTTTCCTCACGATGTTTTCCTTCACCGAAAAGCGTGTGATAAATTGCAATTATCAATTAGACACATGAGTTTTAATAGAAAAACTCATTGGTGCCTGCCCGGGTTTGAACTCGTATTCCACTCGTAAGAGTCGCACGGTCTCACCGCTGGGCTATCACAGCTTAGAAGTTTCATACCAGAAACAATAAGATCGTAGCACATAAATTTAGCTAACGGCAGTGAGATCGTTACAAAAACATATGTGACGCTCCGAAACTATTTTGTATACTAAAATAAACAATAAATAATTCAAATCCATCGTCTGCATATTATATCGCACGTTTAGTATTAAAGTGTCTAAATTCAAAATTACGCTTAATTGAGTAAGATAAAAACTTATTTCAATGCCATCTATGACATCACCCTGCTAATTATTAAAAAAAATAGTGTTTTCTTGCTGCGATGTGAGGAATAGAATGAATGCAGGATGGATGAAGTGGCGACAGGTCTCAGGGACAGTATGTGACCCCCGAATGCCCCTTAAACTTAAAGGGAAAATTTATAAATCGGTCATAAGACCTGTCGTAATGTATGGATCAGAATGTTGGGCAATGAAAAAGATGGATGAAAGAAGAGTACATGCAAATGAGATGAGAATGTTAAGATGGATGTGTGGTGTGACAAGATTGGATAAAATAAGAAATGAGTATATAAGGGGAAGTATGAAAGTTGCGCCCATTGTAGAAAAGATGAGAGGTGCAAGATTGGGATGGTATGGACATGTAATGAGGAGGGATGAAAATCATGTGACTAAACGAGTGTTGGATATGAATGGGGATGGATATGTGACTAGAGGGAGGCCTAAAAAGAGATGGTTGGAATGTGTGAAGTATGAAATGCATATAAAAGGAGTAGCGCCAGAGTTGACGAATGATAGAAGAGAATGGAAGAGGAAAACATTTTGTACCGACCCCACTTAGAGTGGGATAAGGGTAGGAGAAAGAGGAGTGTTTTCTTTCTCTTTTAAGTAATGGGTCTCTTTAACAATCACGTTTCGTAGGCGCTACGCTTTATAGCAATTTCCCACAAAACAACTATTTGAATTAGGTTACTTTAATTCGAAGCGTTCGATATATTTTGGGGCACCTAAACACCTTCCAAGTCTATATAAGAAATTACGTTAATTCGATTAAGTACTTTAGACACAGGTTACAATTTTACATATTGTAATTTCGCCTCATGATGTGTAATGCCAATAGTTATTAGCTGATGTGAGCACGCCATTCCAAACTAAACCTTAATCTGAAACATTATGATTCATAATCCCACGTCCTTACAAATTAGGTGGTGGGAAGCAAAACCTAAACCTTAAGATTAAATACAAGTGAAAGTGAGATAGAAGATCTCACGAACGAGACCCCTACAGGTTAGTGAACTATAATTAACAAAACATGTTCTGGTGAATGTTCCAATTTTAAGGTTAAAAGTTTATTACAATATTTATTTTTTTCGGATGCGATATTTGAGTACATCGAATAACGCCAAAGTTATCTAACATTTTTCACTAAATGTTCGAGTCGATTATTTTCGTATCGCCGATACCATTATGTATACTTTGGATACATCGAATAATGCCAAATTTATCTAACAATTTCCAGTAAACACTGGAGTCAATAAGTTTCGTATCGCCGATACCATTATGTATACTTTGGATGCATCGAATAATGCCAAAGTTATCTAACAATTTCCATTAAACACTGTAGTCGCTTAGTTTCGTATCGCCGAAACCATTGTGTATACTTTGGATACATCGAATAATGCCAAAGTAATTAAACAACTTCCACTAAACACTGTAGTCACTTAGTTTCGTATCGCCGATACCATTATGTATATTTTGGATACATCGAATAATGCCAAAGTTATCTAACAATTTCCACTAAACACTGTAGTCACTTGGTTTCGTATCGCCGATACCATTATGGATACTTCGGATACATCGAATAATGCCAAATTTATCTACCAATTTCAACTAAACACTGTAGTCACTTAGTTTCGTATCGCCGATACCATTATGTATACTTTGGATACATCGAATAATGCCAAATTTATCTACCAATTTCTACTAAACACCGTAGTCACTTGGTTTCGTATCGCCGATACTATTATATATACTTTGGATACATCGAATAATGCCAAATTTATCTACCAATTTCCACTAAACACTGTAGTCACTTAGTTTCGAATCGCCGATACCATTATGTATATTTTGAATACATCGAATAATGTCAAATTTATCTACCAATTTCCACTAAACACTGTAGTCACTTAGTTTCGTATCGCCGATACCATTATGTATACTTTGGATACATCGAATAATGCCAAAGTTATCTAACAATTTCCACTAAACAGAGTGACTACAGAGTCACTTAGTTTCGTATCGCCGATACCATTATGTATACTTTGGATACATCGAATAATGCCAAAGTTATCTAACAATTTCCACTAAACAGAGTGACTACAGAGTCACTTAGTTTCGTATCGCCGATACCATTATGTATACTTTGGATACATCGAATAATGCCAAAGTTATCTACCAATTTCCACTAAACACTGTAGTCACTTAGTTTCGTATCGCCGATACCATTATGTATATTTTGGATACATCGAATAATGCCAAAGTTATCTAACAATTTCCACTAAACACTGTAGTCACTTGGTTTCGTATCGCCGATACCATTATGGATACTTTGGATACATCGAATAATGCCAAATTTATCTACCAATTTCCACTAAACACTGTAGTCACTTAGTTTCGTATCGCCGATACCATTATGTATACTTTGGATACATCGAATAATGCCAAATTTATCTACCAATTTCTACTAAACACCGTAGTCACTTGGTTTCGTATCGCCGATGCTATTATATGTATATACTTTGGATACATCGAATAATGCCAAATTTATCTACCAATTTCCACTAAACACTGTAGTCACTTAGTTTCGAATCGCCGATACCATTATGTATATTTTGAATACATCGAATAATGTCAAATTTATCTACCAATTTCCACTAAACACTGTAGTCACTTAGTTTCGTATCGCCGATACCATTATGTATACTTTGGATACATCGAATAACGCCAAATTTATCTACCAATTTCTACTAAACACTGTAGTCACTTAGTTTCGTATCGCCGATACTATTATGTATACTTTGGACACATCGAATAATGCCAAATTTATCTACCAATTTCCTCTAAACACTGTAGTCACTTAGTTTTGTATCGCCGATACCATTATGTATACTTTGGATACATCGAATAATGCCAAAGTAATTAAACAATTTCCACTAAATACTGTATTCACTTAGTTTCCTATCGCCGATACCATTATGTATATTTTGAATACATCGAATAATGCCAAATTTATCTACCAATTTCCACTAAACACTGTAGTCACTTAGTTTCGTATCGCCGATACCATTATGTATACTTTGGATACATCGAATAATGCCAAAGTTATCTAACAATTTCCACTAAACACTGTAGTCACTTGGTTTCGTATCGCCGATACCATTATGGATACTTTGGATACATCGAATAATGCCAAATTTATCTACCAATTTCCACTAAACACTGTAGTCACTTAGTTTCGTATCGCCGATACCATTATGTATACTTTGGATACATCGAATAATGCCAAAGTTATCTAACAATTTCCACTAAACACTGTAGTCACTTGGTTTCCTATCGCCGATACCATTATGTATATTTTGAATACATCGAATAATGCCAAATTTATCTACCAATTTCCACTAAACACTGTAGTCACTTAGTTTCGTATCGCCGATACCATTATGTATACTTTGGATACATCGAATAATGCCAAAGTTATCTACCAATTTCCACTAAACACTGTAGTCACTTAGTTTCGTATCGCCGATACCATTATGTATACTTTGGATACATCGAATAATGCCAAAGTTATCTACCAATTTCCACTAAACACTGTAGTCACTTAGTTTCGTATCGCCGATACCATTATGTATACTTTGGACACATCGAATAATGCCAAATTTATCTACCAATTTCCACTAAACACTGTAGTCACTTAGTTTTGTATCGCCGATACCATTATGTATACTTTGGATACATCGAATAATGCCAAAGTAATTAAACAATTTCCACTAAATACTGTATTCACTTAGTTTCCTATCGCCGATACCATTATGTATATTTTGAATACATCGAATAATGCCAAATTTATCTACCAATTTCCACTAAACACTGTAGTCACTTAGTTTCGTATCGCCGATACCATTATGTATACTTTGGATACATCGAATAATGCCAAAGTTATCTAACAATTTCCACTAAACACTGTAGTCACTTAGTTTCGTATCGCCGATACCATTATGTATACTTTGGATACATCGAATAATGCCAAAGTTATCTACCAATTTCCACTAAACACTGTAGTCACTTAGTTTCGTATCGCCGATACCATTATGTATACTTTGGATACATCGAATAATGCCAAAGTTATCTAACAATTTCCACTAAACACTGTAGTCACTTAGTTTTGTATCGCCGATACCATTATGTATACTTTGGATACATCGAATAATGCCAAAGTAATTAAACAATTTCCACTAAATACTGTATTCACTTAGTTTCCTATCGCCGATACCATTATGTATATTTTGAATACATCGAATAATGCCAAATTTATCTACCAATTTCCACTAAACACTGTAGTCACTTAGTTTCGTATCGCCGATACCATTATGTATACTTTGGATACATCGAATAATGCCAAAGTTATCTAACAATTTCCACTAAACACTGTAGTCACTTAGTTTCGTATCGCCGATACCATTATGTATACTTTGGATACATCGAATAATGCCAAAGTTATCTACCAATTTCCACTAAACACTGTAGTCACTTAGTTTCGTATCGCCGATACCATTATGTATACTTTGGATACATCGAATAATGCCAAAGTTATCTAACAATTTCCACTAAACACTGTAGTCACTTAGTTTCGTATCGCCGATACCATTATGTATACTTTGGATACATCGAATAATGCCAAATTTATCTACCAATTTCCACTAAACACTGTAGTCACTTAGTTTCCTATCGGCGATACCATTACGTATTCTTTGAATTAAAATTACTCATTGCCTATTGATATTAATATTCTTACTGTTCAATTATTGTCGAGCGTTCGGATGTCCATTGTCTAAGCAGGTTGCCATAGTTGAGCTCTGTTGAGTATTTAACGCCGTCCAGATTGTTGTTTTGTTGGTCGATGTGGTGCAAACGTTTCTTATTGTTGGATACTGAGACTATTCTGGAAATCGAATAGAATATTTACATAATATACTGATGTAGATTTCAATCAAGTGTAAAAAATATGCTTATACGTAAAGCATATTACAAAATTGAAGATTATTTGGATGATAAGAAAGCCTGGATTTGAAAATCCTTTCAGCTTCATACAAGACAGTGGTCTAATAATGTATAATTGAAAATATTTAAAAGATTGGCCGCCGAGTTTCTTGCTGGTTCTTCTCTGTAAGAGCAACATTCCGAACCAGTTGTAGCTTCATTAATCTTATTGATGCTTGACGATTCAAAAGTGCCTGAAATGGTTTATTTGAATAAAGATTATTTTAATTTGATTTGATATAGGTATCCTCTCGCATTTACTATAATGCTAAAGAATACCCCCTATAACTCTATAGTGTGATTATAGATGTCTCTCGAGGTGATTCAAAAAGTGGAACAATTGTTTAGCTTACGGCTATACATATAGTCTAAATAAATATGAATATTATAATAAATATAAATATTATAAATAATAAAAAAAATATAGATAAACACAAAGTAAAAATTTTTTTTAGTTATAGATAGCTTATAAAATTGAGCGTTACTTTGCCGAATTCAACATTATAATCAATGATCTCTATAATCTTTGGTAAAAATAATAAGGAAATTAAAGTCATGCAACCTAGAGCTACTAGTCTTGTAGATTTAGGATTAGTTAACAATATTTTATAATCGATATTAACGTTATGCTGAAATAATTCATTAAAATTTCCCGATTTTCTCGTTATAATTCACTTAGATTTACCTACCAGATAATTCCACTAATTTTTTTTCACTCTCACTAACTTATATTTCCCTCTCAACTGCCTCACTCGATCACACTTTTCTTAACTCTCTCGTCTCGTTTTCACCAGCTTACACTCCAAGTCAAATGTGCTTTAAGTTTAAAAAAAAAAAAAGATCCAAACTCACTTGGCCCGCGTGAGATGTGGCCAGCCAACCCATATAATCTTCCCCAACAGTTTCTCAGCGACATCCTCTAGAGGTGGGTTTGTATCCTCCGTTGGTATTATCTCTATAATCATGCTCTCGTATCGTGATGGCTGATCGAAAACTTTAACTTTGCATTTTTTTATGACCGTCTAAAACAATACATATATCTCACGCTTAGTAAGTATTAAAGTGAGCGAATTCAAAAAAAGTTGTTTCGTCCAAAATTGCAACAAAGCGTTAAAGAAGTTAAGCGTGTTAAAGAAACTCATAAATTGGAAAAGCAAGAAAACAGTAGATGAATAGGAGAGGAGCTGCAATATAAACTAATGGCGAAAATGAAAAGCTTTCCTTGCGTGCGCCGTTTACTTAAAACGGTGTAAGTTATTGAAAAAACATGTATTACAAAATTGTTCCCCTCTAAAAGATCTAAATAAAAGTCCGCGACAGCATATGTCTAGCTTTTAAGGTTAACCCACTTCAACCACAATTAATATAAGTATAAGGTAAACCCTTATACTAAATAATAAGACTGCAGTCCACGCGAACGAAGTTGCGCTTAAGAGCTAGTATATTATAAAATAACTGGTTGTATTCGATGGGATTTTTATAACGAAGAAAATGATATGCTAATAATAGGTATAATTATTATATACTAAAAAAATGATCCAAATAAAATGTGAAAAATTCTAAGCAACGATTTATGCACATGGTACTCAGCGACGTGTGAAGGGTTAAGAAGGTTAAGATTTCGCGAGTAGCAGTAGACGACTTACCTTATAGTCCATATACCGCATGGTGGGGAAACCTGGATAAAGTATATCCCGGTTGACATTGGGTAACATGCCCTTCTTCAGCTCACCTTCGGGAACGTCCAACTCAGTCCGCCACACCGCCGTCTCTAAGGCGTGGCCCTCGGGAATAGGAGGGAAGTATTGCGGTGCTATAACCGGACCTAGTAATATATGATTGTTTTGAATAAAATGACGCGCGCGACGCGACGCGAACGCAAGCTAGGACTTTTTATGCATTCGTTCACTACCTGAGCGGCCCCGCGCCAGTCACCCTTCAGACACGATAGAGAGAGGCCGCGCGCGGCTTGGACGCGGCATCCTTTTTCTTACGCACGTGTGTAATTTTGCGTTTCGGGTGTTATTCTCAGATTTAGTGACGCGTTAATTCAGTGAAGCGTTTGAGAAGACGCGACCGTCCACGGTTTTAGTGCGCGTTGGGCTACTATTCTCCGATATAGGGACGATTCAATAACGTGTGACCTTACGAAGGTTGTGTGCACACCGGGTGTTATTTAACCGATATAGTGAAGTGTATACTCAGGGAGAAACAGACATTACGTGTCCGTGGAAGATTGCAGAGGCGAGCCAACGGTTTCGGGAATCGACCAAGTACATACAAGCACACACGCACACGTACACATATACACGCAGTGACTCATGAGGCCGGACCACATACAGCTGACGGCCGCATAAGGTAGGTTGAGACGCCGGGACGACGGGCCCAGGTCCCGGAGGTTGTTTCACCCCATCCGCACGATTGCGCGGAACAATGATACAATAATAACACTGACACACAAGAAAAAGTGGAAATTGCATTTCACCGGTCCGATCTATGGGTACATATTTGAACCCACTCAATCCAATCTCAAGGTCATTTCGATCTCACTTCAAAATCTCTTAAAAAACAGATATACGTGCTTAGATACAAAAATCGTTAGTTTTTATGTTCTAAGTACACCGGATAACGTAGCGTGGGCAGACGACCTCAAAGAGGTCGCAGGGTGCCGTTGGATTCAGGCGGAGCAACATCGTGTAGCGTGGAAGAGCTATGTCCAGCAGTGGACATCTATTGTTAGATGAGAGAGAGAGAGAAAATGAGAGAGAGAAGTATATATATTTGTTCTTTAGGGTTTTCTTGAAGTTTAGAGGGTCCTCAAAATTTACTTTTAATTCGACTTCAGTGGGTCAAAATACCTTCCGATAATCCGGTCACAGTTTTTATGTGTTCCGGTATAATTACTCGAATTCAGTTGGCATATCTCTGAATTATTATACTAGCGACTTTAAATACATAAAATGATCAATCGAAGTCAATGTCATTCAAGACTTCAGATTACACCAGTTAAAATAAGTATCAAAAGGAAGGGAGGATTACATTGATGATAAAAATGCTGGAGTCAATTTAGATTACTCTTGAACAATGCACAAGATAGCAATAACGGATTAAGGATATTTTTAAATGTGCTCATTTCAAAATATATTCAAACGATTTACATACTACATTTACATATTACTAAAAACATATAACTACTGTAAGAATACGAATTTTCTTGACAATAATGTGAACTTAAATTGTAAATTTCACGTTTAGCCTATTCCATAAAACTTAATGCTATGGAATTAGGCAAAATAATCAAGTTTTAATATTTCAACATCCGTAAACTGTCTAATCTTTCGGACGGCGTAGGCCGTTTTTTTCTTAATAGTGACCACAGACTTTATGTCCGTGCCCTTTTTTAGTTAGTTCATTTGTATTCTTTTTTATGTTATTGTACTTAAAACGAACTTACTCTAATGCATCATTAATAAAAATTTTATTATTATTATACTCTTTTATTTTTCTAAAACCTAACTCCTTACATTTTTAAATATTTCTAATTATAAAAAAAATAATAATCAAAAAACATTTAAAAATATAAAAAATTGACATCCGCCGGAAGCGAGGCAATGTCCCAAGCTACCGGTGGCTAGGGCTGCAGAGTGAGGAACTTCCTCACAATACGTGCCGTTTCAAGCAATACTGCCTTCTGCATCCGACTCTTAACCCAACTATTAAGCGAAAGCCTCCGAAGATGTTGGTCGAGGCTTTTCGCAATCAGACCGTTAACCGACACAACAACCGACAAAAAATATTATTATTATTATTATTTTTTTTTAATATATACATATATTTTTATTTTTCATACCTAAGTTTTCAGGGGTCCAGTTGTATACAAACATGGGGCCGTGCATATTACGTTTCAGTTCTTCTTCAGTCAAACGCTGATAGCACGGCATCATAGCTGATAGAAGGTTTGTCTGAAGATAAACAAGTAGTTATTGTTCCATTGTGTGTCCGTGGTAAATTATAATTCTGTGAGATGCGATACATTATCTCAATGCGCTTCGCAGATGGAAAGAATTATTTAAAATGTATCAAGAAATCTACGGCTTTTGATAATTTCACTTTTTCTTTATTTGCTATTTTGAGTGACCCAACGTTCGAACTTAGAAGTCTATTATATGATACATAATTTTGACAATAATTATTACTATATTATACCATTTCCATAGTACAATATGTTAAAATTCCCCAAAGTAACTCCTACAAAACATCAAGTATTAAGTTACTTTGGGGACAACCAACCGTGTGTGTAAATGTCCCATATATAATATTATATTATTTATTTTACCATCTTTATAGAAACAACATCTATCATTTTGTTATACAGATAGCCTTAAACAGGTTACTATAAATCTTTTACTAAACGGAGTACACAGTGTAAAGTTAGTGCAAACACTAAACCTTACCTCATCAATAAACGGTATTAGCACCACAGCCTCCCAATCGTTCTTCTTCCCATTGAGATCAGTCTCAAAGTTCACGGGATAATAGTGTACTATGGGCGAGTCCTCGTCTGTCATTAGGTCGTGGAAAGGTGTAGGCAATAACTGTTTACTAGCTGCCGGAAGCACTGCTAGAAGCTAAAAGAAAATGTAATGAAAATTAGTTAGTTTATATTTGTAAATCTCAGTATCGAGATACGACCTATTTCACTGTCCTGACTTTAAACCATCTCCACACCAGAAAACCCTTTGATCCATACTCCTAACCCTATCCCACTCCAAGTGGGGTCGGCACAACATGCCAATCTCTTCAATCATTCGTCAACTATGGCGCTACTCCTTTTACATACATGTCATACTACAACAATCAAACCATCTCTTGACTGGCCCGTTGGCGCAGTTGGCAGTGACCCTGTCTTCGGCTCCGTGGGTCGCGGGTTCGATTCCCGGCGAGAACCAACATATTCTATTTAGAATTTGTTGGTTCTTCGAGTCTGGATGTATATATGTATTTAAGTATGTATTTAAAAACTATATATGTATATATTTACCAGTTGTCTTCCACCCATAACACAAGTATTAAGTTACTTACTTTGGGGATGGACGACTGTGTGTGTAAATATCCCATATATTTATTTATTTATTTATTTATTCATTCATTTATTTATTTATTTATTTATTTATCTTTTTTACGGCGTCCCTCTAGGCACATATCCATCTACATTCATATTCAACACTAGTTTGGTCACATGATTTTCAGCCCTCCGCGTTATATGTTTACACCATCTTAGGCCATGAAAGAAATGAATAAACATAAACTTAAGGGTTGTATTTCAAACCTGTGATGGCGCGAAATTCCAGAGATTATTTTTTGTTAAGAATTAACATATTTTAAATATTAATTAAAATATAAAAACATAGGTTAAATTTCCTTTAAACAACCTTACAACGGTATCGAAAGGGTGGTACTAAGTTGTTACTACTTATCGGTGTTAATTTGTACATTGTCAAGAAAAAAAGAAAATAATATACAATGTATCTTCACTTATTGTATAACTGCGTGGGGAGCTGCAAATAAAACACTATTGGTCCGTTTGGAACGTACTCAACGTGCGATACTAAAAGTTATGTTCTATCTTCCTGTTAGGTTTCCTACACATGAACTTTACTAAAAAAGTAGACGTACTTAGTGTTAGAAAATTGTATATCATGAAATGTATTTGCAGGTTTCACAAGAATACTCTCCCCTTATCATGTACCAACAAGCGAAGATTAACTGTTCCCGTACCAAAGGTACACAGTACCTTTGCTAGAAAGGACTTTAATTATCAAGCTCCCAAGTTGTATAATTTATTGCTTAAAAAGTTTAGAAATACTGATGTTATAAAATTAAATAAATTTAAGCTAAAAAATATAGTAATAGAGTGGTTAAATATCTATGACTACAACTCGACTGAAAATCTTATTAACTAAATTGATTCCTGACCATAAGCTTATATTACGGTAACTATATAGACACACCTACGCACACATGCACATATACACACGCACGCACGCATCGACACACCAACACACACGCACATACACACCCACACTCACAAACTCACACAATAAATAAAAATATACTTACACTTACATACACCCATATTATATATCATAAATAAAAATAACTCAGAACTACCTAGTTTTAAATTTTGTTATTAAAAAACAAATACAAACACTGTATGACTTATTAATAAGGGAGGGCACTGGCTCCTGAAACACAGTTTATTCTAGTTTAGGGGCCAGGGTTCCAATATATTATGTCAAAATTGTATGTTTGAATCAATAAAAAATTATTATTATTATTATTATTAATAGTTATAAATCCTTCACCCTTCATTCAGTTTACTTACTATTTACCAGCGACCTAGATCCACTGACCAGGTGTTCTATATTCCATAGAGTTTGTGTTTTGAATAAAATGAGAGCGGCCCCCCGCTAGTCACCCTTCAGACACGATAGAGAGAGGCAGCGCGCGGCTTGGACGCGGCATCCTTTTTCTTACGCACGTGTGTAATTTTGCGTTTCGGGTGTTATTCTCAGATTTAGTGACGCGTTTAACCAGTGAAGTGTATGTTAAGACGCGACCGTCCACGGTTTTGGTGCGCGTTGGATACTATTCCCCGATATAGGGACGATTTAATAACGTGTGACCTTACGAAGGTTGTGTGCACACCGGGTGTTATTTAGCCGATATAGTGAAGTGTATACTCAGGGAGAAACAGACATTACGTGTCCGTGGAAGAGTGCAGAGGCGAGCCAACGGTTTCGGGAATCGGCCAAGTACATACAAGCACACACACACGTACACATATACACGCAGTGACTCATGAGGCCGGACCACATACAGCTGACGGCCGCATAAGGTAGGTTGAGACGCCGGGACGCCGGGCTCAGGTCCCGGAGGTTGTTTCATCCGTCCGCACGTTTGCGCGGAACAGTTTGCATTCTAAGGGAAGATGCCTATCGTGATCAGGTGACTCTGATCCAACGTACCTGCTCAAAGGGTTTGAATGGCTCTCCAAGTTCGAACTCTATCTGCAGCTCCTTGAACCCCCTGATGTCGGAGATGTATGGAGCGTAGTGGTGAGGGTAGTACCAGCACCACGAGGGGCAGCCCTTGTAGTAGTAGTGCAGGTTCCATTGGATAGCGCGGACGTAGCCCTCCGCTTGGTCAGCGAGGACCTCGCTATTTCATAATTATATGATATGTATGATGCAATAGAGCTGTGATAGCCCAGCGGTAAGACCGTGCGACTCTTTCGAGGGGAACACGAGTTCAAACCCGGGCAGGTACGAATGAGTTTTTCTATTAAAACTCATGTGTCTAATTGATAATTGCAATTCATCACACGCTTTTCGGTGAAGGAAAACATCGTGAGGAAACTGCAACTGCATATCTCTAGAGAATTCTGGAGATATGTGTAACCTACCAATCCACATTGGAGCAGCGTGGTAGGTCTTAGCTCCAACCCTTCTCTCCAGAAACGGAGAGAGGAGGCCTATTCCCAGCAATGGGATTGTAACAGGCCGCTACTTTACTACTTTACTTATGATGCAATATAATAAAAAGATGATTCGTATGTCTCATAAGGAATCGGTTGAGCTAAGCAGCGCAAAAATAATACTTATAATAATACTAATAATGCAGTCTTAATTATTTGAGTAAACCGTAACACATATTAATTATAGCTAAAGTGAGTTAATTTTAAAATATGTCTAGCTTTCCTTATCCTTTCGCGGACTTTTATTCAGAACTTTTAGAGCGGAACAATTTTGTAATACATGATTTTGATCAACTTTTATAATAACTTTCACCGTTCACTTAGCGCACGCAAGGAAAGCTCTAAATTTTGCCGTTTTAGCAATATTTTTTATTGCTGCTCGTCTCCTATTCATCTTAACTAATGGTATATAACCTATAACCTTCCTGGATAAATGGACTATCTTACGTTCAAATAATTTTTCAAATCGCTCCAGTAGTTTCTGAGATTAGCGCGTTCAAACAATCAAACAAAAAAACAATCTCTTTAGCTTCATACATATATTAGTATAGATTTCGACCAACAGAGAGTCATATTGTATTGTTGTTATATATACAAAACTTTAACCTAATCTTTGGTAAATATACGACACCAAAAAACTGAAAGTTTTTTCAAAATATTATTAGGTGAAAAAACTTAAAAACTAAAGAATGCATTCAGCTAAGTCATGACGGTTATTTAATATTCATTTCTTGTATAAAATCTTTCTTCTCTCCGTGCTGTATATTATCTAGTAAACTAAAGGCACCAGCGACTTCTTTCGCACCAAGTTAGGCGTGAATGTACCTTACTGAGAGACAATATGTGATATTACGTTATAAATAAAGTGGTAGTTTAAAAAAAGTTCTGAAATATTCCACACAATCCGTGATTATTCATGTTGTATCTAATTGTGCGTAAAAAAAGTAATAGATTCCTCAAAATGCTTGACTTTCTTACACAACACAAGTATGGCTATGTTATAATTAATTATACTTTTATAAATATATTTATGAACAGTTTGAAAATAATATTTTATAACATCTTATAGATATAAAAAAAATTATATTACTTACTCAGTCACTTTAGAATAATCTAATTTATTCATATAATAGTCCTTTTTGTGTAATATGAACTCCATCTCCATTGTTGCCTCTTCTAAAAACATAGATATATTTATATTGTATACAGGATATCGAAACAATACAAAATGTTTATCTTTTCTGGGATCTCCACTCCATCCAAGTCATGTATCGTAATTATAGGTTAATATTTCTATACTTCAGAAGTTTAGCTACTTAACTAGTGTAATGTAAAATGTAAACAAACAAAACCATATGACTCAGGCCAAACATTTTAGTGCAATAATAAGATCTACAAAGAAATTTAAATTAAACTATGTCTATGGATATGTCAAAATAATATCGTTAATGAAATATTTATTTTATCCTAAACGTACTTTACTCTTACTCTTGCAAGTTATGAGTCTTTAACACTCACAAGTTTCGTAGACGCTACACTAAGCTTTATTGCAATTTGCAACAAAACAACTTTTTTAAATTAGGTCACTTAAATACTAAGTGTGCGATGTAGATAATACATTATGATACTTTACCATCGCTCGTTTCTTCATAATCTGCATCATGCTCTATATCCTCCATATACTGTAAATGAAATATACGAGACAATTACACACGTGGATACAAGTCCCCAAAGTAACTAAAAACTTGTGTTATGGATGACAGACAACTGGTACATATACAAATTTAATTTTACATAAATACACCCAGATTAGAAGAACCAACCATATAATTTATAGAATTAGGCGTTACTTTGCGGAGATCCATAATACAAAAGTAATAATAAAATTGTACATGTGTTCAGAGGTAAAATAAAGGGTGGGGATGAACTAAGTACTATATAACCATGCTTGTTTGGATAATGCTTCGCTATACGATTTTATCGTGGAGTCTAACTCCTGATGATGCTTCGTTTGCGGGGCGAAACGATTGTGGAGTTTGTGATAGTGAACGTGTGTAGTGCTTGTGTATTGTGGTGGAAGTGGTGGAGGTTTGTGCATTTGTGTTTTTACGAATCCTGCATGTAACGGGTATAAAAAAACCGATAGTCCACTATACATTTAGCACTATATATTTTTTCTATTTACTGTATCGCGGATTATAGCATAATAATTTTATTATTACCTTTGTAACCAACCATATTTTTAAATGTTAGACATCAGTGGGAATCGAACCCGTGAGCTTCCAGACCTGACGGCAGTTACTGCCATCTGCAGCAACAAGCTAATTAAATACAATTAATAATTCATTTTGATATTTATTAGAAACTAGGGATCCCGACACGAATTGGTGTGACAGATTTATTTCGAGTTCCCGTCGGAACAAAACTGTTATAATAGTTCAAAAAATGCTCCTATCGCCACCAAACTTTACACGATCATCCCCTGGGTCATTCTATTGTCTGAAAATTCAATTAAAATCGGTCTAGCCATTTTGGAATTTATAAAGGCCATACAGACAAACATTTTTATATATTAAGACTAACTGCACCCCGCGGTTTTATAATCGACGAATAAGTATTTAATAGGCATTAAGTGATGATGCCTGCTGTGAAAGTCCAGCAGTAAGACCGTGCGATACTCAAGAGGTAACGTGTTCAAACCCTGGGCAGGTACCAACGAGTGTTTCTGTTGAAACTTATGTTGATTGAAATCCATAAGGCGATGAATTATTAGCGCAAAATTTATATTTAGCTCTATATTTCATCTTATATTGTTACCAACATGCGAAAAGAGTTCGTAATTTATATGTCATAGAGTTCGAATTCGCCTGACGCTAATTCTCTGGAACATTCACGTTGTTTACGAATCGTGTTCCGTATCCCCGCTACGACTCGCGAACGGTCGCGAACATTCTCGAAATCGGTTCGTTCGATATATAAGCGTTAATCTCGCGAGCCTCGACATTCAGTTTGTGAATAGCGATCAAGATCAAATTAAGAACCGAAATCAAAAGTGAAATAATAGTGACCACGGCTATGTTATTCGACAACGGACTACGGAGTACTAATTTTGTAGTGATAAGCTGAATAAAGTGTTTTTAACGTGTCACCCAAGTATTTTAATCCAAATCCTTGAACCCCTGTACGTAACAATATTATTTAATTATTAAAAATAGCTAACTTAATACTTATATTATTCCAAATTACCATTTCCTGTGTCGCGTCGATGAGCGCCTGCAGTTCGTCGTCAGGCTTGTTCGCCTTTATATCATCAATGTTCACGTTGAACGTATCGTCATTGTTAGGTTTATACTGTGGCAACATATACGAAAATCAGATTACTTATATTTGAAGAGCTAAATAGTCTTTAGCCATATTAAATTAAAAAAGATACTTTTGAAATTCAAATTCAAAATTTTCATCATTCAAGTAAACAAGTTCTTTTGAATCGCCAAAATCTACTGCTGGTTCGGAAAGCTGTTCCTACCAAGAAGAACCAGCAAGAAACTCGGCGGTTGCTCTTTTCAAAGATTATTTCTTATCACTAGTTACATATAGTTATTAATGTCTTGTACACAGCCGAAGAGTAGCTATATCCATGCATTCTTATCATCTAACTAATACCTAATCGTATAGTAGGCTTTTTGTATTATCCTTTTTTAATAGTGTTTTCAAACTGCTGTAGTGATAAAGTTAAAGTAGATTGCGGAATTTCATTGTAGAATCTTATGCCCCAAACCAACAAACGATTTATGTACTTTGCAAGGCGCAAAGCGGGAACCGCAAGCTTATATCGGTTCCTACTTTGTCTATTATATACATCATCTATCGTTTTAAAATTTTTTATATTTTTATGAAATAAAAAAATCGCTGAAGTGTAACATAATTTTTAATCCTATATTTTACCTCAGTACATAAACATGGTGTCAAATTTTATCAATATAACTTCACTGATTCAGCTTCGAAAGCGTACAAGACAGAAAGACATTCTTAATGATCTATAAAAAAATATAAAAAACCAAGTCCCCAAAAGCTGTCTGTCTGTATGTCATCGATTTTAAGAAAATCTACTGAACATATTTTTGTACGGTTTTGACTAGAAGGTTGTACAATTGTTTCGAAAGGTTTAAGTTTACATTACAGTTAGGTGCATTACATTATTTCATGTAAATTATATTAACGAGGTCGCAGTTGTAAAAAAAAACTCGCCTGTTGGGAGCATTAGTTACGTGCGCTACGTAATCAAACAGAAATACACTAATGAAACTTTACAGTTGATTATTATCTATTTATCCATTGAAAATTAGAGAGTACATTGTGAAAGCCGAGTTTCTTGCTGGTTCTTCTCGGTAACAGCAACATATAACATCTATAAAAAAAAGGTTTCCATGATTTTTACAATATAAATGTGGTGATCATGACCCTAATTATGTAATGAGATGTAAAAGACTGAATAGACGTGGGTCTTTACGTGATTTTCGCGTAACGTAACGTAACTAGTGACGGCAAATATGTAACCTGTTTTATGTTTTTATAACTAGTTATTTTCGTAACTAGTTACTCATTCGAAACTGTATCACAGTAATGAAATTTAGCCAAGGTTAATACGTGATTCTACTGAAGTGTTACAGTTACTTCAGAGACGATTGACAGTTAAGGGGCTAGTTATGTTCGTTATTCTTCGTTACAAGTTACACTTTGTAGTCGTTAATGCAGTAGGCCGATGCCGTAACGTAGTTCAACTAAACGCAAACGCAACGTAACGTAATGTCGCATGAAAGCTGCTACGAAAGTAGCTAGTTACAATAACAACTACTTCGCCTTTGCACACGTAACTAGTTATTCCGTTTCATAGCACGTAACCGGTTATTGTATACAGTGACGTGAAATAACGCCCACGTCTAAGACTGAATCTACTACCCCTTGTCGTGAGACGACACATTGCTGACGTTATCTACTTAGTGAATATTGCTCAAAATAAAATAAACTCCCCACAGTTATTATCTTCTATTAAACTTAACGTGCCTAAGAAGATTATTTCGAGACGGCCCTCTGATAACTTATTTGTAACGCTTCGCTCCACGAACTATCGCAGAAATTTCATTTTTCTGCCGTGCATCAGCAGGTTTTGATAAATTAGCAAATTTTCATGAAATAAACTTGTTTACGACTAAACCTACTGCAATAAAACAACATATCGACTGTGAACCGGCAATATGTCCTAACTCAATTTTAAGCCAAAACTCTTTTTAACGGCATTGGGTACTACTGCCCATCATTTACCATATCAACATGTATTATCTACTTGAAAATTTATCAATAAATAAACATATTTAAACTCAACTGTTTCTTTATTACATAAAAATTATTACGAATGTATTAAAAATAACTTCTTTCTTCTTCCTGAAAAGTTGTCGAAAATAAGATAGGACAATTTGCCAGTTCACAGTCGATATGTCTGGAATATGGTTTGACTCGATCCCCATACTTCGCTAGATTTTTTGTTTAATTTTCCGAATACACTGTTAATTAAGTAGTTTATATGCGGAAATGTATAAATAGCTTACTTAAGCTGTTCGTTTTCCAAATAATCAAAAATAAAATAAAATAAAAAATACCGAACCGAATGAAGCTATAACTGTAGCTTCATCAAATCTAATTGACCCTTGACGTTTCAAAAGTACTTGCATAAGCTTATTCAATAAAGATTATTTTGACTTAATTTGAATTATCGAAGCTATAAAATTGCCTATTAATACATACATCCCTCCGTTCCATAGCGTTAGGTCGCCTGCCGGTTTTCGCCTCAAAATATTTCAGATCTGCATATGTATCTTGGAACTTCTCCTTATCAATCTTCGCTAACTCTTGCATGAATATTTCAAACCTCTCTAGATTCAAATCCCCAGCCTCGTTTATGTATCCTAAAATAACTTAAATTGTTCACAGACTGTTTATTTTTACCAAAATTTGTGATTTATTTAATACCAACAGAAAGAATAATATACGAAAGAATAATAAAGGGGAAAATTTATAAATCAGTCATTAGACCTGTCGTAATGTATGGCTCAGAATGTTGGGCAATGAAAAAGATGGACGAAAGAAGAGTGCATGCCAATGAGATGAGAATGTTAAGATGGATGTGTGGTGTGACAAGATTGGATAAAATAAGAAATGAGTATATTAGGGGAAGTATGAAAGTTGCGCCCATTGTAGAAAAGATGAGAGGTGCAAGATTGGGATGGTATGGACATGTAATGAGGAGGGATGAAGATCATGTGACTAAGCGAGTGTTGAATATGAATGTGGATGGATATTGACTAGAGGGAGGCCTAAAAAGAGATGGTTGGACTGTGTGACAGTGTGTGTGGAAAGTATGACATGCGTATAAAAGGAGTAGCGCCAGAGTTGACGAATGATAGAAGAGAATGGAAGAGGAAAACATGTTGTACCGACCCCACTTAGAATGGGATAAGGGTAGGAGAAAGAAGAAGAACAGAAAGAATAATATACGATTCATATATATTAGCATTGTTTTTCTTATCATTTATTATAAGATGTTAACTTATAAATTCTGTAAATTTTTTATGTAATTTTAATTATTTTGTTTTACTCAGTTGTCCAGGTTGTCATCTAGGCTGCAGCTAAAAATCGGTCCTGAGAGTCACTGCCAATGTCACTCGGTTCAAGCTGAGCTGTATGGCCCTTTTCAAGATTGCATAAATTGTAATGATGCATTCTATCTTACTACAAGTGTCGTACTCTATTTGTCTGTGTTTTATGCAATGTTTAAATAAATATTTTTCTTTCTTACTTTACCCCCTCGAAAGAGTCGCACGGTCTAACCGCTGTGCTATCACAGTTTTTCTTAGGTCTTATGACTGTTTTATAAATTTGCATAGTCAGTATTGTTACGAACATGTGAAAAGAGTTCGTAATACGTATGTCATAAAGTTCAAATTGGACGGGGATAGTTTACAAACGTATAAAAAGAGTTCGTAAAAGATATGACATAGGGTTCATATCGCTTGACGCTAATTCCCTGGAACATTCGGCGTGTTTACCGATAAGGTTGTTTACAAAGATTGTTTACGATCTCCCCAAGGTCTCGCGAACGTTCTCGAACACCGTTTCATTCGATATATAAGCAGAGGTATCGTGCGCCTCGACATTCAGTTCACGAATTGCGATCAAGAGTTAATAAACAAGCGAAAATAAAAGTGACCTCGGCATTCTTATTGGACAACGGATTGTATAGAGACTGTAAGTACTAAGTTTGTAGTGAAAAGTTAATTAAATTGTTTTTAACGAGTCGCTAGGAATTTTCATCCAAATCCACGAATCCCTGTACGTAGCAGTATAATTTAAAGTTATACTTACCGTCCAAAGTAGGTAGAACTTGCAGGTAAGTTTTATACAAAAGAGGCAACGCGTCGTTGCCGATATGCATGTTAGGTAAGTGGGGTATGAAATCGTTTCCCACAAGAAAGCCCATCAGGACCCAATCGTCAACTATCTTTTCTATGTCATACGGAAAAGGTAGGTTTTCCTTAATAGATATGAATTCTTGTTCTAAATATCCCCTCAACAACGATAAGTGAAGTAGATAGAAATTAGTTTCCTCTGGACTCGTTGCGCGCTGCGTAGTTTTACCAAACTTTACCTATAACAATAAAATAAATTATAAATATAAAAAAGGGTTTTACGGAGATATGAATAATATGGTTTGGTTATTGTCGGCTTTTTTTATAAAATTTTACAATGTAAAAAAGTAGTTATATTGGCATACTATAATAGTTGGATATATGATATCGCGGACTTTTTTTATAGATATTGATACGTTCTATAATACTACATAGATTTTTTTATTCTATCATCAATAGTTTCCACAGCGCACACGATAATCGTTTTCCATGACTAATTTTTTCACACTTTACAAGTGTTAAAAGGATCGCCTTCTCTTTTGATAATATGTAGTGATAATAAAATACTGCAGCTTAGTACTATTCCATTTTATAAACAATCCACTATGTTATATTATTACAATTTACCATTTATCCGTTTTACGTCTATTCCTTTTGACCGCTAGCGCCAGGATGGCCGCCCGTCGGCTTTATTTTATAGTCTCGTCTATGATTTTTAGTTTTTTGAAATATCTAACACAAGGGATCCCTATATTTTTTGCAACCAATTTAACTCAGTGAAGATGCAGCTTTCAGTTTTTTAAATTTATTTTAAGATAAGAATTTTTTTAATCGGGTTAAGTTTTGTGTGAAAACATTAATTCAAATTACACAAACATATATGTAAATTATTCCTCTTCATAATTTTAGTATAGATTACGAAATAAATCAGAAACTCATTTTTATATACAACATTACGAAAAAGCGTCATTTACACATATAAATTTATTCGTTATAGAACATCCCACCATACTAGAATGGCAAACGCGCACATTGACTATGACATTCTCAATGTACGTTTCGCTTTAAAACGCGGCTTCAGCAAGTCCTACCATGAACTTTAAAACGATTCAATTCAAAGTCAGTACTTAAACTCAACCGCTCTCTTTTTGTAGCATGAAGTGTGGATTGCATTGTTTTGTATGAAAAGGAAAACGTTATATCAACTATAGATAACTCTGTCTCTTTTACTCAAATGTTTTAGGACCCATTCCGAACGCTCATTCGGCAACGACTTAAAGTATGCGTTTTTAAGACGTCACGGTATGAAAAAGCAAAACAATTTAGTTTACGCCTTCAATTGAGTCGCAATAAGCGTTCATGGTAGGCCTGCAGGCGAGATTTTTAAAACCGCGCGACCTCTTTAACAGAAGTCTTTACTGTCATTTTATACCAGTATGCGTATCGACGGTGGACAGTCGTTCTCGAGAAAGATTCATAGAGTCCAACCACCAGATCGCTGCTTTAGTGGAGAAGTTCAAAGTGGAAGTGCAGGCGATCTAGTGTGAGATTTTTGAATAGTATTTTAAAAACATTTATATTTTCTCACATTGTGCTTCCTACACTTAGCATTGAATAGATTTTCTTAACGAACGATTATAGCAAAATATATATAAAATTCTCGAATCACAAAGTTAGTTACCATATTCTTCAGAAACACGTTAACCGATTTCTATGAAAGTTTGTATTCATGATTGTATAGGTCTGAGAATTGGCTACTATTTAATTTTCATACCCCTAAGTGATAAGTGTCCACCCCCTAACATTTTTTTTTATTTTTTTTACAAGACATTCTTAACAAATAATTTATATGGCAAAACAACGTTTGCCGTATCAGCTAGAAGTTTATTTTTATTTTTGAACCATTTCACCTATGGTATGTTAATTCGACACTTACCTCCTCCCTCAAAAGTGCAAAGTGTGGTTCATGTGTGCACATGCCCAACATAATGAGATCTGCGTCCAAACCATAAAGGCAATGACGCGTGTTGGGGTTGTAATCTGGTTGCGATCGCGCCCACCGAATATAGTCCATTATTTTATGTTCTCCCTCGCCTGGTGTCTAAAAAGTAACACACTTTTTAGACACCACTGTAATCTCTTTAATGTACAAATTGACAATATAAAAAAATAATTTAAAAAAATAATGTGCAATGGCAGGCTTATTCCAAAATCGGAATCTGTTCCAGCCAACCAGTCTTAAATTTAAAAAAAGTAAAACTAATTAATATTATTAAATATATAATAGATATAATAATATAATAAATACAATAAAAAGTATTTATAATAATATGTAAATATCACTTATTAGCTGAGTATTTTTTTTAAATATTGTGTTCAAATTGAGATATTGTTTTAGATTTACATACGGACACGGTTATAAAGTATAGGTGTAATAGTTTACTACGCCCATTAAGCACCTTTTTGGGAATTTACAAAATAGCCGAAAAACATCACATGACTTACAAGAGGGTCTAATGAAATATGACTAATTGATATTTGCAATTTACGTACGTTTATGGGTAGAGCATAACAATGTGGGGAAATCTTTATGCAAGTATCCTCAAGATCATAAATCTTTAGAGAATTCTGGACATATTTGTAAATGATGACTAGCTGTGTCAACAACGGCTTCGCCCGCGTGGTATTTAGTGATTTACGAAACATTTCCCGAATTTTAGAAATTTTAAACATAAGAGTAGTTATTGTGAGTTAACCGTGAGAGATAGACACATGCTATCGCGGACTTTGTCATAGTATTTTTATGGATCTACAATTCTCTAGTAAATTACTTTAGCGTATCTCTCTGGTTTACACACGCGACTAAGGCTCCGAGCAAGTAAGTTTTTTTACGAAATGCGCGTTCAACACAATTTACATAATACGGATATGTACTATTTATCTAAACCATCCGGAAGAATTGCACTATCTTTTGGTGAAAACCTTACAAAAATCCGTTAAGTAGATTTTGAGAAAATCAATTACATACAAACAGACAACTTTTTGGGACTTTGTTTTATAATAAGTATAGATTTGTTTTTAGTCTTATTTAATGTCAATCATAATTACGATTTAAAGTATTCTCTATTTTTGTGATTTTTAATTGTGGTTGAACTTCAACCACAGGGCGACCACAAATATATATAATCTACCAATCTGTATTGGAGCATCATGGTGGATCTAAACTGTAACTGTACTCCCTAAACAGTGAAAGCAGACCTTTGCCTAGCAGTGAGATATTAACTCATCACCACTTCACATGTTTCCACAACAAAGCTTAACAAAAACTAACCTCGTGTCCTGAAAGTATAACTTTAACCTTAGACCACAATGGGTCAGTAGAGATCTTTTCTTTAACAAAGAATTTCAGCTGTTCATGTAGACGAGCCATAAATACAGTTCCTGGGGTAATACAATTACTATCGAATCTCTTCTCGGTTGGTAAAATTTCACCTGAAATGGAAACATCATGTTATTGAGTGCAATCCTTTTTCTCACTTTGGAGGACTTTACCAATATTTCGAATTACCCTTTGCTTTTGCAATTTCTTCTAGATTTTCAGCTTCCCTTGCAGAACGGAATCTGTCACAAAAAAAAACGATAAACTTTCTTCACAGTGTAAAGACAAAAAGTAAACAAGATAAAATCAACATAAAGTCACTTAAGGTGTAAAAATGGCTTTAAATATGACACTAAATGTTGAAAATGATTTGAAGTCATGCTGCCTTACAGTTTGTATCGTAAACTCTGCCTTATACTCTTCGCGGTTAGCAAAACTATGTAGTGTTGATAGATCTATATCAGGGTCACTTTGACAGCATTTATCTACCTTTTAACGATAGCTTATTAAACCACAGTAATAGGAAAGCTATTTAGATTAATACAGTGGTCTTTAAGGATATGATCCTTAATTATTCTCCAGTCGTTATCCCACTCTAAGTGGGGTCGGCACAACGTGTTTTTCTCTTCTATTCTCTCCTATCATTTGCCAATCATATTCTTTATGGATATGATTCTTATTTAATTAAAAACATTAATTACTTTAAGGCTGCTGTGTGATATCTGGCTGAGTAGAAATAGACCACCTTCATTTCTTACTGAGGTGTCATATAAGGTGACTAAGGTAAGTTGACATCGGGTAGATACTCGATCTTCAATAACTAGCCATATTATGTAACAACATGTTTAAAACGTTATGTGCCTACCCCACTTAGTGGAATAAGGGCAGCACAATGATGATGCTGTGATAGCCTAGCGGTGAGACCGTGCGACTCCCTAGAGACGACATGGGTTCAAACCCTGGGCTGGCACCAATGAGTTTTTCTATTAAAAAACTAATGTGTCTAATTGATAATTTCAATTTATCACACGCTTTTCGGTGAAGGAAAACATCATGAGGAAACCTGCATATCTCTAGAGAATTCTAGGGATATGTGTAACCTACCAATCCGCATTGGAGCAGCGTGTTAGGTCTGAGCTCCAATCCTTCTCTCAAAAACGGAGAGAGGAGGTCTTAGCCCAGCAGTGGGCATAGTAACAGGGTGTTACTTTACTTTTTTTTAATGATGATGACTTCAAATACCTTAAGTATTCCATTCTATACATTATTTACTTTACCAAAATACTTTACATACTTGAAGTGTAAAAAATTACCTTCTTCCTCTCTGCTGATTCATCTTAGCCCTGGGAGCTACACCATCAATGGCCATAAAGAATAATTTCTTGGGCTTAATAATTTGAAACAGTATACTAATGTAATGGAATATATTTTTAAATATTGTTTCTTCTGTGATACGGAAATGTGGATTTGCATCGTCAGGGTGAGAACAGTTATGAATGATACCATTCATGTCTAAGTACATATTATCAAAATCAGGTATCTGAAATGAAACAGAAAATATAATAACTGTGTGGTACTCAATGAGCATTGTCATTTATGAAATTAACATGGTGGTGGCAATGGTGCAAATGTTTCCCACAACAACAATTCTTTTGTATTTATATTTAAACTTTTTTTACATAATTTGTGTCTGGATTTTGCTAAACCTATAAATTAATGGGAATGATCACATATTCCAAAGATCAATTTATAATCCACAAAAATCTTATCTTACTTTTATGTTAAATTGTTAGTTGAGTAATTTGTGATTTCTTGTTATAAGATATAGAGTATACCAAGTACTTTATACAAGGAATTCCAAAGATTGTGAAAGTAGTTTTGAGTTACATTTGCATGTGGTGTTTGCCTTTTACATTAAGACTTAGTACTATTAAAATTGTATATTTGAAAGATGTAAATGTTAAAGCTGTTGTTAAACCTAATAAATAAAAAAAATAACAGTACAAGATAAGTTGTTTATTAACTTATATGCCGAGCTTTTGAAAGTTGTTGGTCTGTAATGAACAAAATCTAATTCAATTTTGATATACAGTTGAAATAGTTGATGTAATTAAGACTTAAACTTACCTGATATTGTTTCACGAGTTCATTGAGGCAGGGATATCGTTCACTAGTGTACCTAAAGAACTTCGGTACTCCCATTTTGATAAAACTTTGCTAGTTTTTAATCAAAACAAAAACTGTGTATTTGGTACACAACTAACCTTAATCTAAACTTAAAAGTATATAAAGCTGTATAGTTACTTTATTTTCTTATTACAAATGATACATTGGTTTAGTTAGACTTAAAATATTGATATGGTGTACTCATCAATAATATTTAGCAATTAATATTTATCCCATCAAATTAATTCAATATTTTTAACAACTCGGCAATTATAATTATTGAAAACGTTAATTAATAAAAATATGTTTATTACACTATGGTCTGTTAAAAAATTATCGATTTTTAATAATCGATTTTTTACACTATAAATCAGGTTTTTAAAAATCGATTATTTTTAACTATCCTTTTCATCATTTTTTTACTCTTTTTTCTTGTTTTCAACATCAGATGTCCATCGTTGGATGAATATACGATGATAATATGATGAAATACGTTGTGATGTGTTAGGTTTGAAACATTAATAATTTAATTTTGCTAGTAGACTACTAGTTGCTGTGATCTGTGAAGAAGAATTAGAGTAGTCTATAGTCTATGACACTAGGTTTATTTCGTAGTCTATGTATGACTAGAGCACATCCCTATCACTTAGAGTGTAAAAATCGATTATTTTTTAATATCCTACTATGGGCACCACCATAGACTACTAACTAAAATACCACAGACTAGTTAGCAATCAATCATCAATGAAAAGTAATTAATTATTCTCCTGAAAAACAATCGATTCATAAAAATCGACTATTAATTATCGTTTTTTTTTTGTCATAAAAAATAGCCTTTTTAATATTAATAATTAATTACCATAAAGAAAGTAGACAATAAAAAATGACTGATACGCTGTTTGCGAAAAATGATTAAAATGTATAATTTGGCTACATTGGTGTCTTTAAACAATTTCAAATACTTATCTTGTCTTAGAAAACAAAAAAAAAGAGAAAAAAGAAAAAGAGGGCTATAAATATATAAAGTTATCACCGATCCGTTATCGAATAAAAATCGTTTATGTTTTCCCTGTTTCATATGATTGAATCTTGCATATAAATTATTTTAATTAGTAGTCTTCTATGATAGTTTCTATGATATGAATCTTTTGCATGGGGATGTCACTCACTACGAAATTTTTTTTATATAAACCAACGCCATCTACCAGGAAGGGGACCCTAACAAAAGTATTATGGTTGTTTCAGCCTTTTACTAGGTGGCTGCTTAGTGTCGATAAACTTTTTATTTCGTGATAATAATGAAATGTGACAATATATTTAGAAATAGTTTTAGAATTTTTTATTTTATTTTAATTTTTTTATAAGAAGGTGCGCTTCGAGGCCCGTACCCCGCCACCCCTAGGGGTAGCGAGATGACCCTGCTGCTGTTGCCTTAATGCTTAATTTTAGAGAAAAACAAAGAAAAGAATGTGTAAGCGCCACTAGCTGTTAGCAACGCTAACGCGGACTATTCTCTTTGGACGGCTACGGGAAGGAGGGGTGCGCGAGGAGAGCACCAAGGCCTACGTGACCACCGTACGTGGCGCCGATGATTCTTCCGCCCACTTGGCTCGAAGTCCGCGGAAGCACCACACGTTCATCTAAATTGTTAAACTCATTGTAATTGCCATTGTAAAAAGTAAACTAATCAGCCAACCACAAATCTTTTATGTTCCCGTATTGAACATAAGCATTCATAATTTAAAAAAAACATTTTGTTATATATACAAGGAATGAAGGCACTAGTAGACAGTCCCGTCGATTCGTAAACATCACCAGGAAATACATTAAGGGGGCAAAACATCCCTTAAAATCACGTTGAATCACACAACAAAATTTAATTAGCAAAAATCTGAAACTATTTCTATTGTCACATTTCATATAATGCGCATTTCATTATTATCACGCAATAAAAAATTTATTGACACTAAGCTGCCACCTAGTACAAGACTGATACTTTTACAACCATAATACTTTTGTTAGGGTCCCCTTCCTGGTAGATGGCGTTGATTTACATAAAAAATCTCTTAGTAAATGACATCCCCATGTCTATGATCTTGTTTAGATTCGAGCCGAAAGTCAAAGTACTATTTTCTTTTCTATTACATTTGTGATAAAAGTGTAAGTAAATATTCAGGCACCAGATTTCTTTTTCCAACAGTCAGTTAAGAAATTTCAGCAAATATAGAAAATTCACAAAATACAAAATTAACTTCCAAAATTGTCAGATTATCATGGAAGGGGATGAACTTGGTGGAGATTTGGTGAGGTTGGATAATGGTTTTCTTGTCGATGAAGAGACGTATGTAGTAAATTCGGACGATGTCTTAGGTAAGTTTTACATCAATACAAATTGCCATGAGATTGTGTGGAATAATTTATACCCAACCTTCATAAGCACTCTATATTGCTGTTAAGCTATTGTATTAATGCCATGCCCTACCGTGAAAAATAAGTAACCAACAGGTTGAGTTTTTATGAATACTGAAAACAATGTTTATTTTGCAATTGGGCAATTTCATTAACAATAAAGATAATGGGATCAATCTATTATAAATTAACTGTGATACAGTAATATTCTGGTATATTTAACATTTTCCATCGTTTTCTAGAAATGTTCCTTACCTCTAATGTAGAAATTTATTAAATGAAATGAAATGAAATGTTTTATTTTCCAAAAAATATTATAAAAGGAAATATCTTAACTTAACTGAACTTGACATTAAAAATTATAACATTTACTTGTAGCCCCCAAACTAGGTAAATCTGTATTCTGGACGGCTAGAGTTTGCCTTCAAGATTATAACTACAATGAACATTAGCAAAATGTTAGTACATATTCTCTATAATCAAAATTGAAATGAGCAAAACTTAATCTAAAAGTTGTTCAACATCATGATAACTTTGAGTGTGAAGCCATTTAATTATTACATCTTTAGCTGGTTTTGATGGTAGGAATTATAATTATTAATATTACACTTTGTTACTACCTTGTTGTACACATATGAGTGAGTATAATAACTGAAATGTTTAGCAAAACTAGTGGTTACATGTGGCACTGGTATTCGATAAACTCTTTTATTAACTAAATCTTCATATATTGGCAATAATGCTTTATTATGGATTGCTGTGCTCTTTCGATTAAAAAAAGATTGGTTTATCTATAATTACACTAAGGTATTTTATAGAACAAGTTCTTAGGATGCACTTACAACTACATGGAGAATGAGGCTGGAGTAGTTTGCCTACAATTGTGTATTTTAATGGGTTGGGAACATGTAGGTTTATAAATTGATGTTTTATGTAAACACATATATTTAGTTTTAGCAGTGTTCAGGGTTAAAAGGTTAAGGCTTACCAATTTGCAATTACATTAATACCTTTTTGCATTTCAGAGAAAGCCTGAGACCAAGTACTTCCTGTATATATGATTGCTGTATCGTCAGCATAGCAAATTATTTCCATTTTGTTTGACGAAAGGCGAAGCAGATCATTCATATAGATTGTGAATATTGTGGGACCAAGGATGCTTCCTTGCGGCACTCCACAGCCAATTGGCAACTGATCACTAATAAGAGACCCAATCCGAAAACATTGTTTTCTGTTTATTAAGTAGCTTCTGAATCATTGCAATCCTAAGCTGCGAATGCCAAGTGCTTCCAGTTTAGCTAACAGTATTGGGTGTGACACAGTATCAAATGCCTTCGCAAGATCTAAGAATACTCCAATGCAAACCTTTTTCTCATCTAAATTCCTTGATACTAAATGTGTAAGCATTGATACTGCGTCCTCTGACTTCCCCTTTCGGAACCCATTCTGCCTGCTAGACAGCAAGTTATGTTTATCTAAAAATTTTGTTAACTGCCGATTCACAATCTTTTCGAGTACTTTCGAGAAAATATTTAACAGCGAAATTGGTCGCTAGTTTTCTGGAAGATTTTTGGGACCATTTTTGTAAATCGGAGATATTAATGCAACTTTCCAACATTCCGAGAATTTACCACTCGCAAGGCTTAGATTTGTTAAATATGTTAATGGCTGAATGATGTTCTGTTTTTATTTTTTTACCACCTGACTTGTTATGCCGTCAACACCCGGAGAACAATTGGTGCGTTCGTATCTATCGAAAGTAATTCAGTGGCATTCTGTTTTTTATTTGATAAATTACATATATCCCCCACTGCACCCCATAATTTAAATAAGTTATTCTTGTTGTTTTTTAATTTAGCATGGTCATAGTTCTGGTTTAATCTACGCAGAAGACTATTACAGAAATTAAGATATCTAAATGATTAACATCTTTGAATTAAAAGCCAATTATCTATTTTTAATTTTCAGAGCAAGAAGAAAATAATTCTGATTCCAATAGTGGAGGTAAGAATGTTCCGCTCAGGGAACAAGATAGGTTTTTGCCTATTGCAAATATTGCCAAGATTATGAAAAGAGCTATACCTGCAAATGGGAAGGTAACATAGATAATTAAAATTGCACAATCATTTATAGATCTGACTCTCAGTAGATATAACTAATTTTCATTCTTTAGGTGGTTCAAACCAACAATAATTTTCAATAGTTCTTTATTTTGCTTTAACACAAACGTTAAACACAAAAAGCCTTTTATTTCGACTCGATTACACACTATATGAATATCAAAGATATATACATATATCGTGATGCAAAATTAAATGGCTATACAAATAATAAAAGAAACTTACTCTATTGAGATAAACATAATATATATGAGTTAAAGAAACATTATTTTATTATAGATATTTTATGATTTATTTTTTATTTTTTTTATTTTGTTTTTTAATTAGTCTATAAGATAAATAAGTCCCACTACAATTTAAGATAGAATCTTTAAAGACATTCACTATTTAAGATAAAAGCATATTTATATTTTACAGTTATTATATTCAGTTTTCCATAGCAATCAGTAGTATTTTTCGTATCAATCCATACTATTATTATAGTTGTGAAAGTCTGTTTGTCTGCTATGCTTTCATAACTAAACTGTTTTATTTAAAGAATAAATGCAAGTCTTAAAGTATAAGGGAGGACAACTGTGAAAATACAATAGCTAAACACAGTTAAGTTCTTTATTTTATATATTTTACCTTGTAACTGTTAGGCTATATTCCAAACATAATTATTCAGAGCGGATCCAATAGGCAGGCATGCTGATGGATCTCTACTCGTTAAACACTATTTGACCAGAAGGGTGGCCACATTTACTAAGTATCGAATCACAGAATAATGTGGTCACCCAACTCTGTTCAATAATAATAGGATTGGCTAGGATTGCCTGTTTATTTGAATAAAAAAACTAGATTAAATAAAACAAACTAAACTGCTTTACCAAGATTTATGAACTGTTGTACAAATGAAACTTATACAATAAATATAGGATGAAAAAGTCCTATTTATTTTGCTAATAGGGACAAAAATACATTCTTCATTATAGAGGGTACTTAAACACTTAAGTTGCTGGCTTTTGATAAGTCATCATTCTCCTGCCCTTATCCCACTCTAAGTGGGGTCGGCACAACATGTTTCAAACGTGTTGTCACACGATTTGGCTGCGTATTTTACGACCGGCCGCCTGCCTGACGTCAAATTACCTTAGTCGCCTTTTACGACAACTCGGTTATAAATGAGGGTGGCCTATTCTTTGCAGCCGGATAATACACGGCAGATACCTTAGTCGTCTCTTACGACACCTCGGTAAAAAAGGAGGGTGGTCTATTCTATTCTAACGGATATCACACGGCGTTTGCTGGCTTTTGATAAGTGCCGGTACAATATTCATTATTTATTTCGGACACCTGTTGTTTTCAGATAGCAAAAGATGCCAGAGAATGTATACAAGAATGCATATCAGAGTTTATATCTTTTATAACAAGTGAAGCAAGTGATCGTTGTCAGATGGAGAAAAGGAAAACAATTAATGGCGAGGATGTTCTATTTGCTATGAACGCTCTTGGATTTGATAATTATGTAGAACCTTTAAAGACTTATCTTAAAAAATATAGAGAAATAGTTTTATCACCTGTAAGTGTGTTTATTTATTTTATTATCTTGTTATTCACTTATACTCATAGCATATAAAAAGAGTTTTGTAAATCTCACGCTTAGTATTAAAGTGACCTAATTCTAAAACAAAAGTAATAATAAAATTATTTTGCTATAGTCTGTGATACAGTAAATATAAAATATATATAGTGCTAAATGTATAGTGGACTATCCGTTTTTTCATACCCGTTACATGCAAGATTCGAAAAACACATGCAGAAACCTCCACCACTGCCACCACGCAAAGCTTTGCGATTTTGTCGTAGAGTTGTTGAGAGGTTGCGGGGCGAAACGATTGTTGAGTTTGTGTTAGTGAACGTGTGTAGTGCTTGTGTATTGCTTGCGGATAGTCCACTATACATTTAGCACTATATATATTTTCTATTTACTGTATCACGGATTATAGCAAAATAATTTTATTATTACTTTTGTATTATGGATCTCCGTAAAGTAACGCCTAATTCTATAAATGACCTAATTCTAAAAAAGTTGTTTTGTGCCAATTTGCAATAAAGCATAGTGCTTACAGAACTTGTGAGTGTTAAAGACACACATAACTTGGAAGAGCATAAAACACTAGTTTGTTTTGATAGTTTGTAGTGTTATGTCAGAGATGGCATTGAAAGGATTATAACTCTTACTACTAACACACTTAGGCCTAATTTTGAGTTCAGTCACTTTAATCGTAAACATGTGAAATGTGTGTTTATACTTTAGTTGTCATATTTTAAGCTGTAGGAATACGCCGTTTGGTATCCGGTAGAATAGAATAGACCACCCTCCGATCTTACCGAGGTGTCGTAAGAGGCGACTAAGGTAAGTGCCGTGTGGTATCCGGCTGCATAGAATAGACCACCATCATTTCTTACCGAGGTGTCGTAAGAGGCGACTAAGGTTAGTGCCGTGTGGTATCCGGCCGCATAGAATAGACCACCCTCATTTCTTACCGAGGTGTCGTAGGAGGCGACTAAGGTTAGTGCCGTGTGGTATCCGGCCGCATAGAATAGACCACCCTCCTATCTTACCGAGGTGTCGTAAGAGGCGACTAAGGTAAGTTGACGTCAGGCAGGCGGCCGGTCGTAAAATACATAGCCAAATCATATGACAACATGTTGTAACATGTTGTGCCGACCCCACTTAGAGTGGGATAAGGGCAGGAGAATGAATATAATATTTTATATAATATTACAGTAAATATATCGCCCTTATCCGAAGAATAATGTTACATGTTCTATGTATGATATATGACAATTACACACGTGGTTATCTGTTCCCAAAGTAGGTAACTAAATACTTGTGTTATGGGTGACAGATAACTGGTTAATATATACTAATGTCATTATTAATAAATACATAAATATATAAATACACCCAGGCTCAAGGAACCAAAATGTTTTTAGTAAATTTAGGCCCTCGGCATGACTTCAACCTGTGACCTGAGACAACCGGTCAGATTTGGTTCATTGTAAATAAGTCTACAAAGTAAAAGGCTTATGATTAATAAAGTAAATTAAAAAGAGATAAGATATGAAAATAAGCGGATTTGCACAAATTTAATGATACAAATTCCTTTCAGGTTACAGTTAATAAGCTCAACAAAACTATAGTGTTTTATGGAAGTAAGTATAAATAAATAAAATATAAATATATGGGACACTTACACACACTTGCATATATAATTTTTAATACGTACTTAAATACAAATACACACCAAGGCTCGAAGAACCAACAATTTGTTAATGTATGACTTGATATTATGTTTATAAAATCAGTTATAATTCATTAAACATGCTTAAATATATCGTACGCTTAGTATTAAAGTGACCGAATTAAAAAAAGGTGTTTGTAGAAAATTGTAATAAAACATATAGCGTAGTGACTGAAACACAAAACTCGTTAGTTTGGAATTTGTGATGTCATAAATGGCATTGAGATAAGGATAACAGTATCTACCACACTTTAATACTAAGTGACATATATTTATCCCACTCTCACACATTGATTGTTTTTACACGCTTTATAAATGAATTTATGAGCTGTGATAGCCCAGCGGCGAGACCGTGCGACTCTTTCGAGGGGAACACGAGTTCAAACCCGGGCAGGCACCAATGAGTTTTTCTATTAAAACTCATGTGTCTAATTGATAATTGCAATTTATCACACGCTTTTCGGTTAAGGAAAACATCGTGAGGAAACCTGCATATTTCTAGAGAATTCTGGAGATATGTGTAACCTACCAATCCGCATTGGTGCAGCGTGGTGGGTCTTAGCTCCAACCCTTCTCTCCAGAAACGGAGAGAGGAGGCCTATTCCCAGCAGTGGGATTGTAACAGGCCGCTACTTTACTTTACTTCACACGCTTTATATTATATTCGCCTGTATGTATGTAACAGGACAATTTTGACCCACTTTGAGCGGAAATTAAGCTGTGATATAGTCCAGCGGTGAGACCGTGTGACTCTTTCGAGGTGATCACAAGTTTAAACCCTGGGAGGCACCAATTACTTTGTCTGTTAAATACTTATGTGTCGTATTGAATTAATCACATGCTTTACGGTGAAGGAAAACATCGTGAGGAAACCTGCATATCTCTAGAGAATTCTGGGGATATGTGTAATCTACCAAACCACATTGGTACAGTGTGGGTAGGCCTTAGCTCCTACCCTTCCCTTAAAAATGGAGAGAGGAGGCGTATACCCAGCAGTGGGATAGTAATATTCCGTTACTTTGAGTAATTAGATTTTTAAGAATTTTAGAATATCCCCAATATTTGTGTATTACTTATCAACTAAAAGATTTTTGATAATAAGATAGCACATCTTTTCCGTATATAAAGAGATAAACTTTTTTTTTACAATAATAATATTTTTTTGTTATGCTATGTGGTATTCAGCTGAGTAGAATTGACCATCCTCATTTCTTACCGAGGTGTCGCAAAAAGCGACTAAGGTAAGTTGACCCACCGTGTGGTATTTGGTTGAGTAGAATAGACCATTGTCTTCCTTACCGAGGGGTCGTAAAATACATTTAAGGTTAGTTGACGTCAGGCAGGCGGCTGGTTGTAAAATACGTAGCCAAATCAAGTGACAACATGTTGTCACATGTTGTGCCGACCCCACTTAGTGTGGGATACGGGCACGAGGATCATCGTCCTGCCATGCATGTTAAATATTTTTTGTTATTTTTTACTCTTTTGATTCAAAGCGTGTTTATAGTTTTTTAAACTCTATTTATTATTATTATCTATGGAAACTGTTTAATAAAAAACGTTTTTAGGCGATGGCACACAATGTACGTCCACCGAAAATGATGCAGAGACATCAACGGAAACTGTCATATATAGCTATCCTAAAGTCATTGGAGATTTCGAAATTTCCTAGTTTAGTAGAATTTAGTGTCATTTGATTGAATGACTGTGACGGATTATTAAGTTATTTTAATTGGGATGTTCCCGCTGAATGTTGCTTTAACAAATATGAAATGTACGAGTTGCTTATCATAAGCACTTATCATATAAGGCGAATTAACAAATATTCAACTTAAATTTAAATCTAGTTAAATTTTCGACTATTATCTGCTAAAAGCAGCCTCCTTGTATGAAATCGCAACCAGCTACTAAGAACTCTTATTGCGACTCAATTGACGACGTAAACTACGACCGCGAACCGCTTTCTTTTCGTGCCATGAAGTGTGAATTGCATTGGGGTCGTAATGTTCGAAAAGGATAACGTTATATGAACTATAGATAACTCTGTCTTGGATGAAGTTACTGGTACCCGATATTAGAGTGTGGATATTGCGTCCTTTTGGTGAAATAAGCTACCATTTGACACAGGTGATGACAGGTCATGGGTGTTTTCAAGAATACCTGTGCAGAATTAAAAAAGTCACCACCGATAGATGTGTCTATTGTGAAGTAACAGATACCCCTAGACACACTATCTTTGAATGCCCAAGGTGGGGTGGGAAACGTCAAATGGTAGCAGACAAAACAGGGGAGACACTTTCACCCGAAACTTTCATCCCTTTTATGCTCCGCGACACGGAAAGCTGGACCCTTATGCTAAAGTTTGTGTCGGACATAATGGGAGAGAAAGAACAAGTATTAGACACCGGCTACGGTGAAGCAATGCCGAAAGGTGGTTCCGCCGTAGAAGGGAGAGGGAAATGAAGAGGGGTTTTAGTCCGTGGGAGTCGGACACTCCCCTGTGGAAAGTCTGCAGGAAGTCCATAAAGGATTTCCCTTCCTCTAGAAAAAAAAAGATAACTCTGTCTCATTTACTCACATGTTCTTAGGACGCATTCCGAACGCTCATTCGGCAACGACTTAAAATGTGCGTCTTTAAGACGTCACGGTATGAAAAGCAAAACAATTTCGTTTACGTCTTCAATTGAGTCGCAATAAGAGTTCATGGTAGGCCTGCTGGACCCAAATCATGAATACAAATGTAATTCAATGAAATTATATTGCTATTTAAAAAATGTGTAATATTTTAACTAAAACTACAAACACTATATACCACAAAACTACTATTGGACTTTATTTTTGGTAGTACAATTTAACACATTTAATAAGCCAGTATAAGGTACTAGCTAATAAAATCAAAAAAATATATAAAGCTACTAATAAATAGCTGTGATACCTTGCGACTTTTTCGAGGGGAACACGAGTTCAAACCCGGGCAGGCACCAATGAGTTTTTCTATTAAAACTCATGTGTCTAATTGATAATTGCAATTAATCACACGCTTTTCGGTGAAGGAAAACATCGTGAGGAAACCTGCATATCTCTAGAGAATTCTAGGGATATGTGTAACCTACCAATCCGCATTGGAGCAGCGTGGTAGGTCTTAGCTCCAACCCTTCTCTCCAGAAACGGAGAGAGGAGGCCTATTCCCAACTGTGGGATTGTATTAGGCCGCTACTTTACTTTACTAATAAATTTAAAAAACATTGATTGGCTTAAAATCTTTCATTATTTATTGCGACATTACTTACAGACCTGCGTATGGCTCGTCTACTCTAGTATAATAACTCTATGCATATTTTAGATACGGATACAAATCAAATACATTTATATAATATTATAAATTAATCTTCAATTGGTATTCTTGTATACAATAGAATATAAGTTGGAATTAAGCGAATTTTCATTATATTACTTAAGCTCTGTTAATATAAGTTTTAAGCGTCTCTGTACATAAGAATTATAGGAAATTGCGACAAATAAATAGAAATTTTTTTTTCTTGATTTTTTTAATTTGATTCCCGCACTTATTATTTTAAGTATCTAAGTAGAATAAATATATTGATATTTTAAATTATTTCAATTTATTTATATTATTATTTCAATGCCGTGTGATATCCGGCAGAATAGAATAGACCACCCTCCTTTCTTACCGAGGTGTCGTAAAAGACGACTAAGGTAAGTGCCGTGTGGTATCCGGTTGAGAAGAATAGACCCCCCTCCTTTCTTATTGAGGTGTCGTAAAAGACGACTAAGGTAGGTGCCGTGTGGTATCCGGTTGAGAAGAATAGACCACCATCCTTTCTTACCGAGGTGTCGTAAAAGACGACTAAGGTAAGTGCCGTGTGGTATCCGGTTGAGAAGAATAGACCACCCTCCTTTCTTACCGAGGTGTCGTAAAAGACGACTAAGGTAAGTGCCGTGTGGTATCCGGTTGAGAAGAATAGACCACCCTCCTTTCTTATTGAGGTGTAAAAGGCGACTAAGGTAAGTTGACGTCAGGCACGCGGCCGTTCATAAAATACCTAGCCAAATCATGTGACAACATGTTTTAAACATGTATGCCGACCCCACTTAGAGTGGGATAAGGGCAAAATGATGATGATTTTAAATTATTTCAAATAATTTACATATTCGGGTTTGTGCAGACAAGGTTTAGCTATTTTAAACTATGATAATATAAAGTGGCAAAAGCTATAACAGTACTACTTTGCTATGATCTGCGTGTGTTAAGAGAATGTATGTAATGCTAAGTGTGTGAAGCAGGCAAAATTGACATACCTTACACATGTAAGGCAAGTCACCACACGACCCCACCAGCAACAATGCACACAAGCAATACACAACCACCACCAAAATCTCAGCAATCGTTTCACCCCGAAACCATCATGAGGAGGATAGACTTCAAGACAAAATCGTACTGCATTACTTTTTTTATGCATACACTTTTGCGTTTCATAATTGCATGGTTATGCCATGATGAAGTAAATAGTTTCACAGTATAAATTTGATTTGTTTAAAAATTAAACAATAAAAGTAAAATATTAAATTAATTTATTGAATTAAGTTTACATTCGTTTTAAATTATATGTATGTTGCTTACTGGGAGTTCTAAAACGAAACTAAAACGAAAATATTTACATAGTAATACATTTTCATATATATTCAATAGTTCTATGTGTATTATTTTTATTGTAATGTAAGAGAAATTAATAATAATAACAATACTTCTTTACTTGTTTGCTAAAAGTAAAATAAAACACATTTTAAAGTACGAATTCTATTTTACTTAGCATTTTTGTGCTAAGTACAAGATTTAATATTTATTTAACGCAAATAAAAATTAAATTGGAAATACTATTAACTTAATTCAAATACGTAATTAAAAAGTATTGATAAAATGCCGTGATTCATAGACTAAAAATAAAAAATTAAAAAAAAACTATATAGGACGCCATAATTAAATTTAGTGACGTCATAATATATAATACAAGCTAAGAGTGATTCCATTATAATATCTCATGGAATTTAAAGTTATGAATCTCAGATTGATTTTGTTTTTATGAATTCGAATTGATTTTGAAAAGGTCAAATGATATACCGACGTTGATATATGTTACGGTAAGCTGTGATAGCCCAGCGATAAGACCGTGTGGCTCTCTAGAGACGATAATGGGTTCTAACCCCGGGCAGGGCATTAGTTTTTCTATTAAAACTTATGTGTCTAATTGATAATTGCAGTTTATCACACGCTTTTCGGTCGTCAAACAAGGAAACATCATGAGGAAACCTGCATACCTCTAGAGAATTTTAGGCAATGTGTAATCTACCAATCCGCTGCTTCAATAGCAGCGTTGTAGGTCTTAGCTCCAATCCTTCTTTCCAAAAAAAAAACGGAGTGAAGAGGCTCATGCCCAACAGTGGGATAGTGGGATATGACCATATATGTGTATATACAAGTCGCCTTACGAACAAAATTCGATTGCTCGTTGGGATAGAAAAAGAAATTTAAAATACCCACGAGTTTCTCTTGCGACCATAGACTCAAGATATCTATAGTGTTATATCATTTTCGTTACTACAGTCGAAAGAAATTTAAATAAGTCTTAACTCCAATCCTTTACAAAAACGCAGAGAGGAGGCCTATGCCCAGCTGTGGGATAGTAACAGGCCGTTATTACTACTATGTATTATGACCATATATGTGTATCATTAGTCGCCTTACAGAGAACTTGCTCGTTGGGATAAAAAACAAATTTAAAATACCCACGAGTTTCTGTTGCGACCATAGACTCAAGATATCTATAGTGTTCGACATATAATTTTCGTTACTAAAATACTCGAAAATTTAAAATATATAATATTACAAAGTTTTCCAAAAAGAGCCATTAAAATATCGAATCGGATCGTTAACGTTCTATTCCCTAAATTTATCAATAATATACCCAGGCAAAGGTAAAAGATACAAGAATTTATTCAACACAATTATCCCCAAAGAGAAAGCAAAGGATATACCTAAATTGAAATCCATGTTAAAATCACCGCTTTGATATATGTCGCCTCCATAGTTTTTAGCTGTGAACCTTTCAGTTAAAAACGCTTTCCCGCTAGGATATCTGCAATTGGGATTTGAATTGGCGTTGATATTCGACGTTTGGATCAAATTTGCGATAGATTTGCAGTCCTCTTCGTCATTGTATGGAAGGACGTTGAATATTGGCTGTTTGAATACGTTCCTGTGAAGGAATATCGAGGCGTAGCGTGTATGTGTTAAATATGTTAGATACAACAGCCAATCTTCGTAGCCTTTGTACGATCTGGAAACAAAGAGATTTATCAAAGTTATATGCGTAGGTACTAGTCTGCAAAATTCCTTTTTTTTAGACAATCTGACGAGTAAAGTAAGACATCAAGGCTAGTACTATCCTAAAAATGCTCTATACCATGGCTTTATGGTGGTAGTCGGAATAAATACTCTTTCGATGTAGTGTTGCAGCTCTCTAGTTCCTTATGTATACAGAAAATATATCATTTATATGATTTATACAAGCACTATAACAGAATTTTTGCGGAATTCCATATTACATGCACTATAACAGAACTACCTTGCTAATCCGCACGGGTACGTGCGGATTAGCAATAATAGAGATTTCGTAAAAGGCGACTAAGGTAAGTCGGCCCGCTGTGTGGTATCCGGCTGATTAGAATAGATTACCCTCATTTTTTACAGAGGTGTCCTTTATTACTACTTTCGCTTCAGCTGCTATCATTTATCCGTAAGTATAAGTGTTGAAAAATTTTTTTTTTATATCTACACAACACAGCTTAGCTTAGCTCAGCTAAAAATATAAGATTTCTATGTACGAGTATGATTTGTACATTAAATGCCATGTGGTATCTAATTAAGTGGAATAGACCACCCTCATTTCTTACCGAGGTATCGTAAAAATCGACTAAAGTATGTCGACCTGCCGTGTGGTATCCGGCTGAATAGAATAGATCACCCTCATTTCTTACCAAGGTGTAAAAGGCGACTAAGGTAAGTCGACCCGCCGTGAGGTATCCGGGTGAGTAGAATAGACCACCCTCTTTTTTACCGACGGGTCGTAAAATACGACTAAGGCAAGTTGACGTTAGGCAGGCGGCCAGTCGTAAAATACTTAGCCAAATCATGTAACTACATTGTCAATACATGTTATGCCGACCCCACTTAGAGTGGAATAAAGGCAGGAGAATGAATGAAAGTTTATAGTGTACTAGATCTACTTGATTAATAAATAAAGCTACTATATTTACTATAATTGTCTATAGTTGATATCTTTTTTAATTTTGGGCTCGTTACGCTATGGTAAGGTATGTAATACACACCCGCCTTAATAACATCAGATTATTAGTTTTCGAAGTATTGCTAAGTGGCAAGTTCAACAGTATAGTATTTACAGTATAGGCTTTCTGTATCAGCCTCTTATTAACAGTGTTTTTAAACATGACCAAAATTGATTGCTTACAGAATCTTAACCCTAACCCATAAACGATTTAAGCAGGAGTCGCAAGCTTATGTCGGTTCCTACTTTGTCTATTATATATATCACCTATCGTTTTATAATTCTTTATATTTTTATATACAAAAATTACATTGCTTAAAATATACTGTGAAGCAAATGTAAGAATACCTATTTCATAAAGTGCCTAATGACCATTCATTTCATATTCTTCACACTTGTGATAAGGGACTCCGACTCAATACGTTAGAGCAACTTGAGATAATAAAAAATAACAATGGTCACTTAATTAACGAGCAAGTAAATGTATCTAATTCCGTTTTGCTAATAGTGTTCGGAGGGGAGGGTATTGGTGGGAGTTGAACTATTTAAGACTGCTTGTATGGGTAGCGCGGCGCATTACGATTTTTGTCATGGAGCCTATCCTCCTGATGATGCTTCGGTTTCGGGGCGAAACGATCGTCGAGATTGTGGTGGTGGGTGTGTGTGCTGCTTTTGTGTGCGTTGTTGCTGGTGAATTGCGCCTTGGGGTGCATGCGGTGGCTTGTCCTGCATGTATAAGGTGCGTAGATTTTGCCTGCTTCATACACATAGGCTTTGCATGCATTCGCTTAACCCGTGCGGATTATAGCAAAGTAGTTAGTTCTGTTATATTGCTTGTAATACCTATTTCCTTAAACTTCTGGCTCTTTTTGCAATACGAAATTTTTTTCACAATCCGCGCATTTAACCCACAGCACAGCAATATTCCATAAGACATAATGCTATTGAAGTAAGCAAAATAAACAAGTTTTGCTGTTTCGACATCTGTAAATTGACTTCTCTTTCGAACAGCGTCGGCTGCTGAACTAAGTTAAATAAATGTACTTATAAATGTCATGCTGTGTTGTTTTTCTTAATTCCACTGTATAGCATCCATTTGAATTTTAAAGTCAAAAATCTTCAGTTAATATTAACCATTATCTAGTTACCTTAGCACTCCGCTAGCCAACATAACATATATGCAAGAGATGTAAATATTAACGACTGCTGAGATGAGGCTGTTCTTCACGAACATCATGATGGCTATGGCTTGCTGTTCAGCGTAAATGTAACTCGACCACAGGATCAACGCGAAGTACAAATAGTCTATGGTATCTGATAAGTTTCCGAGAATTCTGCAAAAAAATATATAAATTTGAAGCAACATTTAGCCAAATTTATAGAATTAGGCGTTACTTTGCGGAGATCCATAATACAAAAGTAATATTTTTGAATTTAAACTATCGTGAGTGGTATTCATTATTAATGTTGAGAGACCGGCTATATTCACGTCTTATTTTATCGGATGAGCCCGACTAGTTTCAAGCTCATACGGGGCTCTTATTCATGAGCTCTTTATATCAAATACGTAGCCTGCTGCGCTCACCGAAAGACTCAGATCCACTTAACGTGCCTGGTGTGTATATGATTCCCTGCGGTTGTGGGAAGAATTATATAGGTGAAACTCGTCGCAACATCTTGACGAGAATTTCAGAACATATACGTAGTGTCAAGAATATGGACACTAATGGGTCAGCCATTACGGAACATTACCACGATTCGGGTGCCAACCACTGCATCAGGTTCGACAAGGCTACCGTATTATCTAGGGAAAAATTTCTAGTACCTAGAAAAATACGTGAGGCGATTGAAATTAGCCGTCACTCGAATTTTAATAGGGACTGTGGATGGGCACTGCCCCCAGCGTGGAAACCTATTTTTGGCACTACCAGTTCTACTGAAAACCTGCTAGAACCAGACACCGTAAGCGTCGCATGCACAAATTTCTTCCGTGCATCCGATGACGAAGACCAGAGCGACCAGGACGTTATAGAAGACGCGCGACCACCGCCGCAACTGTCCCTCCCCCCGCCCCAGCCGCTCACGAGTCGCGCCCAGCGAGCTGCTACACGCAGTTCCCGCCGCGATAACACCGCGTAAAGAGCTCATGAATAAGAGCCCCGTATGGGCTTGAAACTAGTCGGGCTCATCCGATAAAATAAGACGTGAGTATAGCCGGTCTCTCAACATTAACAAAAGTGATAGTAAAATTATTTTGCTATAATCCGCGATAAGGTAAATAGAAAATATATATAAATGTATAGTGGACTATCCATTTTCCATACCCGATACATGCAGGATTCGTAAAAACACAGGCAAAAACCTCCGCCACTGCCACCACAATACACAAGCACTACACATGTTCACTATCACAAAGTCAACAATCGTTTCGCCCCGCAACCGAAGCATCATCAGGAGATAGACTCCACGAGAAAATCGCAATGCGAAGTATTATCGTTAATGAGAATGCCATTGTTATGCTTACGAGCAGATAAATGTTTCTAGTTCAAGCTTGTTACACGTGTTCAGAGGTAAAATAAATGGTGGGGATGAACCAACTACTATATAACAATGCTTGTTCGGATAATGCTTTGCTTTGCGATTTTGTCGTGGAGTCTATCTCCTGATGATACTTCGGATGCGGGGCGAAACGATTGTTGAGTTTGTGATAGTGAACGTGTGTAGTGCTTGTGTATTATGGTGACAGTGTTTGTGCATGTGTTTTTACGAATCCTACATGTATCGGGTATGAAAAAAGGGATAGTCCACTATACATTTAGCACTTTGTATATTTTCTATTCGCCGATTATAGCAAAATAATTTTATTATTACTTTTGAACATGTAGCATAGTTTTGGCTAAAGATGTTATGATAAAATTGTTTTGCTATAATCCGTGTGTTAAGAGAATCTATGTAATGCTAAGTGTATAGAGTAGGCAATGTTCACATATCTTATACATGCAGGACCATTCTAGACACGTAATGCAGTACGATGTAATGTACAAACTCATCGTTTTCCTGCCCTTATCCCACTTTAAGTGAGGTCGGCACAACATGTTACAAACATGTCACATGATTCGGCTACGTATTATCCGACCGGCCGCCTGCCTGACGTCAACTTACCTTAGTCGTATTTTACGACCCCTCGGTAAGAAAGAGGGTGGTCTATTCTACTCAACGAATACCACACGGCATTTAATGTACAAATTATACAAAAGTAATAATAAAATTATTTTGCTATAATCCGCGATACAGTAAATAGGAAATATATATAGTGTTTAATGTATAGTGGACTATCAGTATTTTCATACCCGATACGTGCAGGATTCGAGGATTCGCGGTGCGAAGTATTATCGTTAATGAGGGTGCCATTGTTATGCTTACGAGCAGATAAATGTTTCTAGTTCAAGCTTGTTACACGTGTTGAGAGATGATTCGGCCGCCTGCCTGACATCAACTTACCTTAGTCGTATTTTACGACCCGTCGGTAAAAAAGAGGGTGGTCTATTCTACTCAACCCACTCATCATTCTCCTGCCCTTATACCACTTTAAGTGAGGTCGGCACAACATGTTACAAACATATATGATTCGGCCGCCTGCCTGACATCAACTTACCTTAGTCGTATTTTCCGACCCTTCGGTAAGAAAGATAAGAAGTCTATTCTACTCAGCCCGATACCACACGGGTGGGTCAACTTATCGTAGTTGGCTTTTACGACATCTCGGTAAGAAATGCGGATGGTCTATTCTACTCAGCCGGATACCACAGGATGGGTCAACTTACCGTAGTCGCCTTTTACGACACCTCGGTAAGAAATGAGGTTAGTTTATTCCACTCAGTCGGATACCAAATGGCATTTAATGTACAAATTATACTCGTACATCGAAATTCTATATTATTAGCTAAGCTAAGCTGTGTTGTGTAGATTTAAAAAAAAAATTCAACACTTATACTTACGGATAAATGATAGCAGCTGAAGCGAAAGTAGTAATAAAGGAAAATGGTAGAGACACTAGGTTCCAGGCGAGCAAGAGACTTGCACCACTGTATAGGCCTTCTTGAGATTCTTGGTAATAACGCGTTCTGTACGGTCCATCTGAAATACCCAAATATTATTTCCGACCTACATATTTGTTTTACATTTCATAACAAATGATTTATAGAAGCAGGCGTTAATTTGCGGAATTCCATATTACAAGCAATATAACAGAACTAACTACTTTGCTATAATCCGCACGGGTTAAGCGAATGCATGCAAAGCCAATGTGTATGAAGCAGGCAAAATCTACGCACCTTATACATGCAGGACCAGTCACCACATGCACTGGTGAATTGCGCCTTGGGGTGCATGTGGTGGCAGGTGTTAGTTCTGTTATATTTCATAACAATTTAAATGGTATGTACCGGGAATCGAAAAAATTAAAACAAAAAAAAACTCCATTTTACTAAGTCAATGGGGTGACAAACCAAGTGCATGCGCAATATTTCGTGATAGCAAGCGACAATATTTTGGGCACGTCGCCGATCTCGAATTCGTAGAATACAGAAATAAATTTCCCCGTGCAATTGAAACATTGCAAATGTACTTTTTGAATAAAAAAAAAGAGATTTGAATTCATTAAATACTACTTATTATTATCATAATAATTACAAAGCCGTGTGGTATCCGGCAGAATAGAATAGACCACCCTCATTTCTTACCGAGGTGTCGTAAGAGGCGACTAAGGTAAATGCCGTGTGGTATCCGGCTGCATAGAATAGACCACCCTCCTTTTTAACCGAGGTGTCGTAAGAGGCGACTAAGGTAAATGCCGTGTGATATCCGGCTGCATAGAATAGACCACCCAAATATCTTACCGAGGTGTCGTAAAAGGCGACTAAGGTAAGTTGACGTCAGGCAGGCGGCCGGTAAAATACGTAGCTAAATCATATGACAGCATGTTTGCAACATGTTGTGCCCACTTAGCGTGGGATAAGGGCAGGAGGATGATGATTTTCATAATAATCATAAACGCAATTTTTTTTATAGAAATCAGTAAAATTGTTTAGAAAAAACGGCTCTGATACATAAAGCTTTGCTTACTACCCTGTACTAAGCTGTATATGTTAAGGGAAGGATAACTTTGTTCTCATAAACATTGCAACTTATAATTAAAGAAAAAGCAAAATGTATTTGCCTTTCATAATTTGGCAAATGAAAATAAAATTGATTTTTTTCATTCATTCTGATATTTTATTTTGTCTAACAATCAGTTTTCAATTAATAAATAAAACATACATAAATATATTAATTATAGATAATTTTATCTACTCTGATACTATAATACGAAGATTATAAAACTGAAAACAAAATTCTTATGACAAACATTACGTACAGAACAAAAATAAAAAATTAAAAAGTTTCATTACGATACAGGTCTTGTATGGACACCTGTATCATAATGTAACTTTTTAATCATAACGATACACCTATACAACTTCCAGCTGGACCAAGGAGGGTGAACCTCTACCTTAAAAAAAAGGTTTCAATGAATGGGTCCGCGGCGACGCAACACGCATGCGCAATCGATGTTTGCGCCTTGGCGCCAATATATGACATTTAAAAACCATTTCAATATTTAAACGAAGTTTAGTTTTGTTTGTAAAAAAACAAGTTTTTGTGTAAAAACATGTCTGAGAGCGGGGATAGTGGAAATTGTACACAGTAAACGTACGTTTCCATTCCATGAACTCGTGGTAACACTCGTGTGATACTATAAAAAAACTCGCCTGCGGCTCATTTTTTTAAACCACACTCGTGTTATAAGAACCCTTATTATGCAACAGTATCATAAACTACTATAATTTGTTGTAGTTATTATTATTCAGCTTTAAAAGGTTAAAAATAAATAATTAATTGTGAAATCAAGACTTAAAATAATAAAGGAAATATAATTTCTTACAGAGACAAATTGTGTTCATTATACTGATGAAGTAAGTCCCAACCATAGCGTTGAATATAAGTCCACTTTTAGTTATAAAAGCTCGTTGGTAGTCCTGAAAACGTTTTTTATTATTAAATAAGTTTTAAATAGTTCCATCACTGAATGCAGTTGTGAATAGAAGACAAATTTGATTTGAAATGAGTGCAAGCAACTTAAAATATGAGCGTAAAATACGACAGTGGTTTCGCCCCACAACTAAAGCAGCATCAACAGGAAGCCTACCATGAACTCTTATTGCGACTCAATTGAAGACGTAAACGACGACCGCCAACCGCTTTCTTTTCGTATCATGAAATGTGAATTGCATTGGGATCGTAAAGTATGAAAAGGAAAACGTTATATCAACTATAGATAACTCTGTCTCTTTTACTCAAATGTTTTAGGACCCATTACGAACGCTCATTCGGCAACGACTTAAAGTGTGCGTCTTTAAGACGTCATGGTACAAACAATTTCGTTTACGTCTTCAATTGAGTCGCAATAAGAGTTCATGTGTAATAAAACTCTCCATATCAAACACTCACAACATATTTATTATTTATTAACCATTATACATAACATTTAGCAACAACAATTAGAGTATTTATATTTATTACCAGTAATAGTTCTAGCGACTACGCACTTGAAAAACCGATTGCCTTTTTTTTTTTCAATTGTTTTTTTTTGGCATTTTCCGCCCTCTTTTTTTTTTTTTCTTTACTATCTAACTAGTCAATACAACATTTTCTATTCCATATATAAATTGTTTAAATCGAAAATTAATTATAAACAATTTAAAGAATCTCTTCATGAATATACCAGCAGTAATTTATATAAAACCTCATTTAGTGTTAATTAAATTTATATCAAGACAGAAACCATCATCATCTCTTTTTCTTAAATTCTTAATTCAAAATATTATCTGCAATTACAATTACATACTCTAACAACTCGTCCATCCTGATAACATTACACGCCCTCGTGTATCTATTTGTTTTAATAAAATTACACCTTACGTCAATTAGTATAGAAACATTTTGATAACAACAATAAATCACACACTTTGTACATTATAATAATTTGCACACTTTGTGCTTTTAAACATTTTAAACTAACTTACTTATAACGCACGCAATGTACTGTAAACATGGCACACTTTGTGCTCTTAACGTCGCACACTTTGTGCTCTAAACTTCGCACACTTTGTGCTCTAAACTTCGCACACTTTGTGCTCTAAACATTGCACACTTTGTGCTCTAAACATCGCACACTTTGTGCTCTTAACATCGCACACTTTGTGCTCTAAACATCGCACACTTTGTGCTCAAAACTTTGCACACTTTGTGCTCTAAACATCGCACACTTTGTGCTCAAAACTTTGCACACTTTGTGCTCTAAACTTCGCACACTTTGTGCTCTAAATATTGCACACTTTGTGCTCTATATAAAATACAGAGATTACAAAATGAGGTTTGCCTGTTTAACATATATAGCACATTTGGCATGAATACACGTCTATAATTTATACACTTTATAATAGATATAGTTTTTAACCATTATTATTATTTTTACGTCTATAATTAATTATTTATATATTACTTTCAACTATTTCTATATTAGAATTAACTTTATTATGATGATATTTTCCAATAATCATTATAGTATATCAGTTAAAGACAAATCATTCAAATAAACTTTGATTAGGTACCTATTGAAATAACGAATCTGTTATGTTAGAATCATGTAATTGCTCATTGTCACTTATTTCGCTTTCAGATGAACCACTGCTTGTATTTCCTCCGAAACATAACCATGGATAAATTTTATCTACTGCGTATATCCCTTTATATAAAGACTTTCCTTTCTTTGTTAACGGAGTATCGATAATTGCATACCTGTCATTATCTAACACTTTTGTTATACTATAAGGGCCAGATAGTTTCGGCAAGAGTTTCTTACTTTTACCTACACTATGAACCTCCCTTTCTACCCTAACGAGTTCACCTACTTTAAACTTATGTGGTTTTTTTCTTTTATTGTCAAAATATTCTTTTTGTTTGATTTGGGATTCATTAATATGTTTGTCGACTTTTTCTCTAATTTTAGAAACGGTATTCAACTGTTCACATTGACTATTATCTTCATTAATATCCAATTCTAATTCTGATATTAATTGTCCTTCATCAGTGCTTGTGAGATTAGTACCAAATAAGATTTTGCAAGGCGAATATCCTGTTCCTTTATTAATGGTATTATTTAAACCCCACTGCACTTGGAGTAGGCGATTATCCCATAAGCGTTCATCTTTCCCGTGGTTTTGTGAAGCTAAAGAATTTAAAATGGTCCTGTTATACCTCTCTACTTGACCATTTGAACGTGGGGAGGCGACAGCATTTAAAATGTGTTTAGTTCCGATTTCTTTTATAAAAGTTTTGAAGTTGTTACTCGTAAAAGACGTGCCTCTATCACTAATCAATCGCACAGGCACACCAAAAGTGCCAAAATAATCCCTTAATACAGCAATAGAAGTATTTGATTTTGTATTTTTGACAGCCTTTAGAACGATGAATTTGGAATAAGCATCTATTATAACAAGAATATATGAGTTTTTCCGTTTACTTACAACAAATGGGCCAATATGGTCAATGTGGATTGTATGAAAGGGTTTGCTAATCTTTGGAATTGGAGTTAAATAACCTTGTTTCTTTCCTGTAGGAATTTTGTTATGAGCACACTGTAGACAAGCGTTTACATATTTTTTTACAAATTTTCGCATACGTGGAAACCAATATTGATCTTTAATTTTTTCATAAGTTTTATCAAAACCAAAATGCCCTATATCATCATGATTTTTCTGCAAGATCTGCCACCTACATCCCTTTGGAACAACCCACAGTAAACCATTATCAGTTAGACGGTACACACGATCCTTTTTAAGGACAAAGTTTTTACGTATTTCAACAATATTGTTATAATCTGGATTTGATAGTATCTCCTTAATTCGTTGTATTTCTGAGTCACCTAATTGTACAGTTGCTAGCCAATCATCATTAATACTTAAAATGTCATAAGCATCAATTTCTTTTAACAAGCCTACTTCTTGGGATATTATTGGATTTCGACTTAACGCATCAACATGTAACATACCTTGGCCAGACTTGTAAACAATATCACAATCATATTCCTGGATTAGACTCCACCATCTTGCTACTCTTGGAATCAAATCTCTCTTAAGAAAAGTTGCACGCAAGGAATTACAATCAGTGACGATGGTGAAGTGTAACCCAAGAACATAAGATCTAAACCGAGTTAAGGCGCAAATCACCGCTAGAGTTTCAAGCTCGTATGATGAAAAATGATACTCCTCAGGAGAGGTTTGTCTACTGTAAAACGCTACTGGCTTAAAGACCTCATCAAAATGTTTTTGTAGTAAAACAGCACCTACTCCGTACTTACTAGCATCCGTATGAATTTGAGTTTCTAATTTTGGATCATATAACGCTAATACAGGTCGAGAAGTCAACATTTCTTTGAGTTTTTGAAACGCACCATTTTGATCGCCGGTCCATTCCCACGGGATGTCCTTCTTTAACAATTTTGTTAGGGGTCGTGCAATTTCAGCGAACCCTTTAATAAAACGCCTGAAGAAACTAGCTAATCCAATAAATTGTCGTACATTATGAACATCGCGTGGCAGTGGAAAGTTAAAAACTGACTCAATTTTACGTAAACCTGGACGTATACCAACTTCGGATACTTCAAATCCTAAATATTCTACGCGCTCTTGAAAGAAATAACATTTTTGTGGTTTTAGAGTCAAATTTGCCTGGCGCAATTTTTCAAATATTAGTCGAAGTCTCTCAATTCCCTGTTCGAAACTATTAGATGGCATCAAAATATCGTCCATATAAGCCAATGCAGCATCAAAACGAGCATTCCCTAACATTAAATTTACCATCCGCTGAAAAACAGCAGGAGCATTTGCTAAACCAAACGGCATTCGATTAAACTCAAACTGTCCGTCTGGTGTAACAAATGCTGTCTTAGCTTTTGAATCTTCTGTTAAACTGATTTGGTAATATCCTGATGCCATGTCTAATGCACAAAAATACTTATTCCCTGCCAACCTATCAATTTGGTCTTCTATTCGAGGAATGGGAAAATGTTGTTTAAACGTCTTCCTATTTAAGGCACGATAATCCACGCACAGTCGCTTATCCCCTGTTTTCTTTTTGACTAGTATAACGGGTGATGCATAAGGCGAGGACGACTCTCTAATAATCCCGTGTTTTAATAGATCGTCTGTCATTGACCTAACTTCATCTCGCTCTTTGTGACTAAGTCTATAAGGACGATAAACCACTGGATTTTTGTCACTTAACTGTATATCCATATATGTTAAATTGGTGTGACCTAGCTCGGATAAATCTAACGCAAAACAATCACGGTACTCATCAATCAATAATTTTAATCTATCTTTTTCACTTTCGCTTATGTTTCCAATATTTAAAGTATCCAAAGTAATACTGACCAAGTGTTTATTTTTTTTTAAAACTTCTAAAGTTCTCACTTCAATTCCGTCATTATTATATACATAACCGCGAGATACTAGATCATCCTTTATAAAAGTAATAGGTTCAATTATTTGATTGTATATTGTCAAATACCCTATACCATTCGTTATTGAACACGCACCTAATTCTACCTTATATAATTTGCGATTACCACTTTCAATAAAAATTTGTCCCGAAAACATATTTCCTGTATAGCATTTGATAGAAGCACTACCGTATAATTGTATTTGTTCGTGACATTTGACGTTTAATATTGTGTATCGATTTCTATTGTTAGTAATTATTAACTGATTACAAGTTTTTCGAACTTCCACGTGACTTTGTTCTGTAGCAGTCTGACCTAGCAATATATCATAATTCAAATAATTATCGGACACTATTATTAAATCAACTACTAATGCAACGCCATCTACAAATAACTGTAAGTTACAAATTCCTAGAGGACTAATCATAGAATTTCCAAAACCATGTAAAACCGGTAAATCGTTTATTAACCATTTTTCAGGACACACTAGTGTTCGTGCTATCGATTCTTTAATCAAACAACATTGACTTCCAAAATCTATATATCCCCTAAAACTTTTACCCTTCACTACTATGGTCTTTTGAAATTTTTCATCATGGTCAATTTTATTTATACTATTTAATAATAACGTTTTAACTTCAGACCCGTTCCTAACTTCCTTCTTACAATTATGATCATCGTGTCCAACCCTCATACATTTTTGACATTTTAGAAGGGGTTTAGGGCAATTAGGAAAAGCATGACCAATTTCTTGGCAATTAAAACACCTGAAAATTCTATTTGGATCTCCCTTTGGTAATTGTCGTTTCATTTCAATTCCTGGTCTAAAAGTTTTCCTATAAATATTCCTATCAGAACGTTCGTGCTTAACACTCCTCAAAAATCCTAACAACTTGTCAATGTCATCGAACCCAACGGCCTCTGCACCGTATCGAACAGATCTATCCTCTATGCCATATACTATACAGTCTATAGCATTCTTATTCGTTATATGACAACGATTAAGTGCTAATAATTTTTCATAGTAATATTGTTCTAAATCATCTCCAAATCTTGCCTTTATATTGAGCATCTCGGTTAATAAATGCCCGTAATTCACATAAGTAGGAAAAGCTGTTTTTAGCTTTTCTTGCCATATATCCCATGTATGTATAATAGATGGCTGGCCCTCATACCATCGTTTTGCAGTACCTATTAATTTTGGAAGTGCATAATGGGCAGTTTGTCGGCTATCCCATCCGTAAATCTCTGCACATTCATTAACTTTATTTAACCAAGTCTGTATAGTTTGGTTTTTAACTTGAGGGTCAAATTCTGGAACTACATTCATTGAAGTGTATTTTTCTTTCGGCTGATGATTTACGTTTGTTATAGCCTCTAATGTCTTATTTAGAGCCATAATTATATCTCTATTTATATGAGGACTACTGTCCCTCGGCAAACATACTTCAGAATGTACGCGCGGAATTTGTGACGGTATCGTATTACAATTACTGTTATTAATCTCTTTAAAGTTATCAAGGCCTTGCGATTCACTTATATTTTCGTTTGTATGCCGAGGCTCAACAGTCATATATTGCGGGTCACTCCGTGAGCGCGTTCGTTTTTCTCTAAGTTTTGAACGATGTGAATGACTATACCCGGTCCTAATTCTATTACAATGTTTTGTTGTACCTCGATCTTGTGACTTACGCTGCAACAAGGTATTATATGAAGTTCTGTGACGCGACTTGCCAACACGGTCTCGACGTCTGCCTCGGGATCGTGGGCGCGACAGCGACTGTGACTGTGAACGCGATGGCGACTGCGATCGTGACCGCGACCGGCGTCGCTCAGGATCCTCACGAAACCGTCGAGCTCGGGATCTCATTCGACGCCTCAGCGGCGACTTCGATCTTCTCTCAGAACGCGAACGGCATCGCGATGTCGACTTTGTACGACCCATTTGGATTATTTTAAATCCGCTGTGAACATTATTTATACAAAATGTTACGCTATGCTTCGCTAATATTATCAAATAATCGTCATTAATTCATAAATATCTAATACACATAAGAGAGAACAAAAAAAAATAAAATAAAATAGCTTAGTGGTATAATTAAGATGATAAATAATTAGCACATGGTAATAATAAGTACATTTAAAACAAATAAAGACATTTCAACAATTACTTCATAATTAAACATAGCGCAATAATTTAATTTATTATTCATAATTATTTATTTATTTTTTTAGAAAATATTATAATATTTAAAATAAAACTTAGTAGAAGTTAAACTCACCTGTGATCCAATTTTATTAACAAGTTCAAACCTGTACTGTTTAGAATGGCCTTATCCTGTAATGGTCGCGTGATTCATTCATCCCACTTCTGATTTGTAATAAAACTCTCCATATCAAACACTCACAACATATTTATTATTTATTAACCATTATACATAACATTTAGCAACAACAATTAGAGTATTGATATTTATTACCAGTAATAGTTCTAGCGACTACGCACTTGAAAAACCGATTGCCTTTTTTTTTTTCAATTGTTTTTTTTTGGCATTTTCCGCCCTCTTTTTTTTTTTTCTTTACTATCTAACTAGTCAATACAACATTTTCTATTCCATACATAAATAGTTTAAATCGAAAATTAATTATAAACAATTTAAAGAATCTCTTCATGAATATACCAGCAGTAATTTATATAAAACCTCATTTAGTGTTAATTAAATTTATATCAAGACAGAAACCATCATCATCTCTTTTTCTTAAATTCTTAATTCAAAATATTATCTGCAATTACAATTACATACTCTAACACATGGTAGGCCTGCAGATAATAAAGAGGGGGAAAACGATTGAGTTTGTGATAGCGAATGTGTGCAATGCTTGTGTACAGTGAAGACGGTGGTGAAGGTTACTATTGCATGCGTTTTTATGGATCCCGATACATGATCAGGTATGCAAGCGGATAGTCTTATTTTTAGCATTATATTTATTTTATTTTAGCTTTATCGCGGATTTTTGTATTATAGATCGCAAAGTAACTGTAAATAGTAAATGATAAGAAAGCGAGGACTTAAATTGAATTCGCCTTCGCACTAGATTAGGTTGTATAACGATAACATTATTTTTCCATTACACTTATTCAAAAAATAAGAAGCAATTTTCCAAAAGTCAACTCATTTAATCTCTTCCAACAACTAAAAACACATAATGACAGCGACAATGTTTTTTTTATTACTGGCCAACTATATGAAGGAGGTTGTATTTAAAACACGTCGTAACAGTTGTAAGTTTTTTGGGTTTGTTTAATAATTATATATTGTTTCGATCGTTTTTTTCTAGTTCTTCTCGGTAACAGCACCTTGTCGAAACAGTGGGTAGCTTCATTTTAATTTGGCGATTCAAAATTTCATGTCAAAAGTCATTTCGAATAAAGTCAAATTTGAATTTGAATCAATCAGAAGACTTGTGAAGCATTGTGTCATATGGAATAATATTGTAAAGTAGCGGATATATGAAAAATTTGTGTTGCACAAAAAGAGCTTGTTAAAGTGCTCGTAAAAGCCAACTTTAAAAAGAATAATTTAAATTAGAATATATAGTTTTTATTTCAATGAAATACATTAATTCAAAATAGTTATATAATCGTTATTTCTTGAGTAAATTAGAAACTTTACCTTGGATTCATTGTAGAATATCCAGAGAATGAAGAAATATACCGGCAGCGTCAGTAGCCTCATCATCATTTGTTTGATACCGTGTTTTTTCACGTTGAAAATAGACACCAACATACGTCTAAAAGCAACTTGGTAAATAAAATAAATAAATAAACACTTACACACACGTAACTTAATACTTGTGTTATGAGTGACGGCCAACTGGTAGATATACTGCATATATAAGTTTAAATACATACTTAAATACAAATATACACCCAGGCTCGAAGAACCAACAAATTGTTTAAAGAAAATGTTGGCCCTTTGCGGGAATCGAACCAGCGACCCACGGAGCTGAAGGCAGGGTCACTACCCACTGCACCAACAGGCCAGTCAAATAAATAAATAAATAAATAAAGTAAATGTATGTATAAATATTATTATAACGTGAAATATGTATGAAAAAATGACGATGTAAATAATAGACAAAGTAGGAACCGATATAAGCTTGCGGCTCCTTGAGGGTTGCAAAAGTACGTATAGTACCCGGCAATAAATAATGCACATCGAGGCTTAGAGAGAGAAAATCGGCTTGATTCTGCTTCATAGAGCATTGTCTCTGTCGCACAGACTGACGAACCTGTGAGTGACAGTGACAGCGCTCTACGATATCGAACTGTTCGGCTGTTTCGTTCTTAACATCGATGTGCATTATTTAATGCCGGGTACTATAAGACGTTTGTGAGTTTGGGTATAAGATTGCATAATAAAATCCCTGAATCAATTTTAGCTTTCCCATTAAATGAGTTAAAAAAACTGTTAAAGAATGACTGATACAGAAAGCCTACTGTTGAGGATTATATAAATGATAAAAATGCGTGGATAGAAAATAAGATTGCGTGGATATCTCTTCGACCCTGCACAAGATAGTAATGACTAAATGTAACTACCAATAAGAATTATACTTTGAAAAGAGCAACCGCCGAGTTTCTTGCTGGCTCTTCTCGGTAGGAACAGTTTTCCGAACAAGAGTTGACGATTCGAAAGCACTTGTTTGCAAGTTTACTTGAATAAAAAATACTTTGATTTTGAACTTGAAAGAGTCATACAGGCTCTTTTCTGGGGCTATGACAGGATAAGTGGTACATACTCGTATGTACGAGAAAATTTAAACATCCCTCATGTTACTTACAGATACAGCATCCATATTGTACGAACACCGCTCGCTTTGCCGTAATTCATTTGCATCTTGTTCGGGTTGATGATGCGATTGTGTTCCGCTAGGTTGCCCTGCATGATCGCCTGCCCTTCCACTTTGAACTTCTCCACTAAAGCAGCGATCTGATGGTTGGACTCTATGAATCTTTCTCGAGAACGTCTGTCCACCGTCGATAGGCATACTGGTATAAAATGATAAAGATTTCTGCTAAAGACGTCGCAGGCTTTTAAAAATCTCGCCTGCAGCCCTACCATTAACTCTTATTGCGACTCAATTGAAGACGTAAACTAAATTGTTTTGCTTGTTCATACCATGACGTCTTAAAGACGTACACTTTAAGTTGCCGAATGACCGTTCGGAATGCGTCCTAAGACATGTGAGTAAAAGAGGCAGAGAGAGAGACAGAACAGAGAGTTATCTATAGTTCATATAACGTTGTCCTTTTCAAACACACTTCATGGTACGAAAAGAAAGCGATTGCGTTTAGCAACTTTGAATTGAATCGTTATCTAAAAGTTCATGGTAGGCCTACTGCTTGAAGCTTTACGCACGTACGCCGCGTAGAGTACATTACCAGTAGTATATAAAACTAATGTAGTAGAGAATTGTAGATCTAGAAAAATACTACTGAAAATTCCGCAATAGCCTTCTATCTCTTATAGTTAAATCACAATAACTTTTTTGTGTGTAAATCTTAAATTGAAAAAATTACATTAATTTTTAAGTATCTGTTCCGCGGACGGATGATACAACCTCCGAGACCTGGGCCCGTCGTCTCGGCGTCTCAACCTACCTTATGCGGCCGTCAGCTGTATGTGGTCCGGCCTCATGAATCAAAGCGTGTATATGTGTACGTGTGTGTGTGTGCTTGTATGTACTTGGCCGATTCCCGAAACCGTTGGTTCGCCTCTGCAGTCTTCCACGGACACGTAATGTCTGTTTCTCCCGGAGTATACACTTCACTATATCGATTTATAGAAGCAGGCGTTACTTTGCGGAATTCCATATTACAAGCAATACAACAGAACTAACTACTTTGCTATAATCCGCACGGGTTAAGTGAATGCATGCAAAGCCAATGTGTATGAAGCAGGCAAAATCTACGCACCTTATACATGCAGGACCAGTCACCACATGCACCCCAAGGCGCAATTCACCAGCAACAACGCACACAAAAGCTGCACACACACCCACCACCACAATCTCGACGTTCGTTTCGCCCCGAAACCGAAGCATCATCAGGAGGATAGGCTCCACGACAAAAATCGTACTGCCACGATTTGGCAGTACGAGTGACTGGTCCTGCATGTATAAGGTGCGTAGATTTTGCCTGCTTCATACACATTGGCTTTGCATGCATTCACTTAACCCGTGCGGATTATAGCAAAGTAGTTAGTTCTGTTGTATTGCTTCACTATATCGGTTAAATAACACAAATAACACCCGGTGTGCACACAACCTTCGTAAGGTCATACGTAATTGAATCGTCCCTATATCGGGGAATAGTAACCCAACGCGCACTAAAACCGCGGACGGTCGCGTCTTCTCAAACGCTTCACTGATTAATCGCGTCACTAAATCTGAGAACCACACCCGAAACGCCAAAGTACACGTGTGTTATAAAAGAATGTCGTATACAGGCGCACGTTCAAGCCGCGCGCGGCCTCCCTGTATCGTGTCTGGCGGGTGACTGCCAGGGGCCGCGCTCATAGTGAACGAATGCATAAAAACGACCTAGCTTGCGTTCGCGTCGCGTGGCGCGCGTCAATTTATTCAAAACAATCAATCCCTATCAATTAGATTCACTCAGTAGTATCCTTGTACTTGACTATATGAATCTTTATGTCTAAATCTTTATCTATAAATACTTTATAAGATATTAAATTCTACTCTGTCAAAAAATATTACCTCCGCGCGCCAGCGCTCTTTCCTTAACATGCCGGGCATGACATCGACTGTTGCTGAACGCTTCGTGTTGTATGCATTATTTATTGCCTACGTATTTGATTTGTATCTTTATCCTTTATTTTCGTTTCATATATATTTTTAATTTAGATTGAATTAAAGGTATTTAACAATTTTGCAAAATTTTGAAACACTTTGTGAAAAACTGATTACTTCTTCTTTCTCCTACCCTTATCCCACTCAAAGTGGGGTCGGTACAACATATTTTCCTCTTCCATTTTCTTCTATCATTCGTCAACTCTGGCGCTACTCCTTTTATATGCATGTCATACTTCACACATTCCAACCATCTCTTTTTAGGCCTCCCTCTAGTCGCATATCCATCCACATTCCTATCCAACACTCGTTTAGTCACATGATTTCATCCCTCCTCATTACATGTCCATACCATCCCAATCTTGCACCTCTCATCTTTTCTACAATGGGCGCAACTTTCATACTTTCCCTTATATACTCATTTCTTATTTTATCCAATACTGATTACTGTAATACTTAATTTATGATATCAGACCCTATTTTGCGACAGTGTACAATATAAAACAACTGATAACATTATTTTGCTATAACATTCATTTGGATTGATCGGAAATTATAACAAAATATTAACATTAATTTTCCTGCAAAACTTTTAAACTTATAAAGTCATTTAAGCTTTGTAAGATGATTGCAAGATATTAAAAACAAATTTAAGTTAGGACAATAAGATTCAAGATGTAAGATAGTAAGTTAAAGCGATACAATATTCAACTTACATCATCATCCCCCTACCCTTATCCTACCCTAAGTGGGGTCGGCACGACATATTACAAACATGTTTTCACATGATTTGGCTACGTATTTTACGACCTGCAGGTGGCCGGTCGCAAAACGTAAACTTACCTTAGTCGCCTTTTACGACACCTCGGTAAGAAATAAGCGTGGTCTATTCTACTCAGCCGGATACCACACAATGGGTTGACATAACTTAGTCGCTTTTTACGACACCTCGGTAAGAAATGAGCGTGGTCTATTCTACTCAGCCGGATACCACACAACGGGATGACATACCTTAGTCGCTTTTTACGACACCTCGGTAAGAAATGAGCGTGGTCTATTCTGCTTAGTCGGGTACCACACGGCGGATTCAACTTACAGTAATACATCAAGGGATTTTCCAGTTGCGGACACGGAAAGCCGATGCTGCCGAAGTAATCCAACAGGTTCCGAGTGGGGCCAGCGTATACCACGTCTCCCAAACACAGGTACACTACACGGTCAAGAAACGGAAATACGTCTGAAACGAACAACGAACGGAAATACAAGTCATGTATTTTCTTTAAACAATAATTAGAAATGTGTCTGTATTTAGTACCGTATTATTCCGATGTATATCCTATCTGTATCTGTATCTGTATCTGTATATCCATCGGAATAACATATAGGCTATATTTTGTTATGATTTGATGTAATATAACGATGCATGTCAATAAAGTCGGAATCAAATCTGACCACTGAGAGCTATCTTGGCGTGCGCTGCCTAAATCATTGGCCTTACACAAAGATGATGTACCGTAGTATTGTTTGTCTTAAATCGTTCTAAATAAAAGTCCGCGACAGCATACATCTACCTTTTATGTGCTAGCCACTGAGACCAAAATCGTGAATTTTACAATGTACATTTTAACAAAATATAATTTATAGAATTAGGCGTTACTTTACGTTACTTGTGCTGTGATAGCCCAGCGGTGAGACCGTGCAACTCTTTCGAGGGGAACACGAGTTCAAACCTGGGCAGGCACCAATGAGTTTTTTCTATTAAAACTTATGAGTCTAATTGATAATTGCAATTTATCACACGCTTTTCGGTGAACGAAAACATCGTGAGGAAACCTGCATATCTCTAGAGAACTCTGGAGATATGTGTAACCTACCAATCCGCATTGGAGCAGCGTGGTTGGTCTTAGCTCCAACCCTTCTCTCCAGAAAGGGAGAGAGGAGGCCTATTCCCAGCAGTGGGATTGTAACAGGCTGCTACTTTACTTTACTACTTTAGGCGTTACTTTGCGGAGATCCATAATACAAAAGTAATAATAAAATTATTTTGCTATAATCCGCGATACAGTAAATAGAAAATATACATAGTGCTAAATGTATAGTGGACTATCCGTTTTCTCATACCCGTTACATGCAGGATTCGTAAAAACACATGCACAAACCTCCACCACTGTCACCACAATACACAAGCACTACACACATTCACTAGCACAAACTCAACAATCGTTCACGACAAAATCGCAAAGCTTTGCAATTTATTATTACTTTTTTTTTAAATATAATTTATAAATCATAAATATCAAACTCTTATAAAAATCAATACATTCATCGCTTTCAGTATTTCATGTCGATAAACTTTATCTTTCAAACTAAGTAATTTGGCTGAATAGTTTAAAAGCTAGCACGATATGATTGACTTGAAAGGAGCGCCATAGAGTTTTTAATATACGCGAAGACTGTATGGAATCCGTCAGTTTAGAAGTTAGACATCTGAAATTTGTGATGTACGAGTAACTAAATAAATATATATTTTTTAATATTCAATAAAAAACATAGTTAAATCTCAAATAATCTTTCACGAAACAACGTGGCAGACCAAATTCCAAGGCAAAAGCCTGTGTTTTATATTTGCCAGTATTTGTACCTGATCTTGGTTTTTCCATTGTAAGAATGATTGTAGTGCCATATTTTTTGGCCGCGTTCGATAGGATTGATATAACTAGATATGTGTTCAACGGGTCTAAGTCCCATGTAGGCTCATCGAGCAGCAGTATAACTGAAAAATAAGAGGGTTATTTAACACTAAAGTTGACTTGAATGAAGTCGCGCGAAACCATCATACGTTATAGAAATATTTGAGTGTTGACGGTAGTTGTAATACTGCCGAAAAATTGATGTGTTATTAAAACTGACTGATCCGTTGGCGCCGTTGGCACTTAAACTCCGCGGGTCAGGTTCGATTCCAGTCAAGGGCCAACTTTTTCTATAATTTATTCTACAATTTGTTGGTTCTTCGAGCCTGGGTGTGTATTTGTATTTAAGTATGTATTTAAAATTATATATGTATATATTTACCAGTTGTCCGTCACCCATGTAATGTAATGTTCCCATATATATATTTATATATATTAATATAAAAAACTTTCACCACAAACAACTTTTTTTATAAACTCAAAACTTGTGTTTTGATTTTATAAGAAAAGTAATATCTCGAAGTCTACACAATTAATCGACTTACTGCTCAGAATTATAGTTATGACTATAATTCATCTTTAGACTAAGTTAATGAAACTGACAGCCTTACGCTCAATACTTATCTTGCTTCTTATATATAAAAATTAATGTTTGTCTGTATGTCCTTTTTAGACTGCGAAACGGGTAGACCGATTTTAATAACATTTTTATAAAAGCTTGAGAAAGTACCAGCGGATCCCGTAATGTTTGGCGGCGACCGAACCATTTTTTTAAAGTGTTTCTGTTTCGAGGCAAAATCGAAACCAGACTGAGCCACAGCAACGCGTGGCCGACTGATAGTTAATATTTTAAAGTACACAAACTTTCCATAAACCTTTTTTCTTCATAGCTTACGAACTGTCCTTTCATTTCAATTTTGCAATGTTGAAACATATGTATATTTCTAAAAATTTTTTGGAAAGAAGTAAATTTAGTCAATGAAAATAGAAACGTACTTGGATCTCGAATAAGTTGAACACCGATAACTAGTCGACGATATTCGCTTTTTGTCAAATTTGTAACGCATTTGGTTGCGACCTGGAAAATAAATAAAAAATTTATGTATTCTAAACTTTATAATAAAAATTTATATATATCTGTTATAAAAACTATATATCAAGTCATATATATCATATATATTAAAGCTATAGGAAAGAAAATGCATCAATCATTATGAAGTTTGTATAAAATCAATCGTAACTTGAAGTTTTTCACGTAATATCGAAAGCTTTACTTTCGATATTACGTGAAAAACTTCAAGTCCATGTTTATTTTTTGAGGCTTCAACAAGTTAAGCTTCAACAAAAAAAAATCGAAACTTGATAGCTATTATCTATTGTGAGATGTGAATATTTCTGTATACTAAGTTAACGTAATACCGATGCTTTTTTTATTATACTAAAAAATAAGATACGCCACATATGTTATTTATCTATTATTATGTATTACTTATCTATACTAATATTATAAAAAGGAAAGATTTGTATGTTTGTTTGTATGTGTGTATGTTTGTAATGTTGTCACGCTAAAACTACTGGACCGATTTCAAAAATTTTTACACCATTGGAAAGCTGCTTCTTCACGGAGCAACATAGGCTATATGACATTTTAAAAAAAATAGGGATCCCTAATAAAATTGTAATAAGTTGCGAACAATTTAGTCGTAAACATCTTTTATCGCGTGCGCTGCGGAAATATTGAAGATTGAACAAAAAAATGTTCTACAGTTTTAGAGAACATATCAATATCCACAAGAAGGTCTGCGATACCATATGTCTAACTATTACAGTTATACCAATATAACTACTTTTTTTACATTGTAAAAGTTGATAAAATAGCCGACCAAATCATTTAATTCATATCTCTATTAATCCTTATCCCAATAAATGATATTTTACTAAAAAACTATTTCAATACTTGAAAAATATTTTTTTGATTATTAAAATCCGACATCCCAATCAAAAGATATTACGAATTTAAGAATATAAATCGATAGACAATAATGCCATAACAAATTAATTGTAGCGTCCCTTATAGCAGGGCCTGCATTTGGTGAGTTAGGTCTTTTTCTAAGAATACTAATGATACTCATTTTTTTATAATTAAATAATATACAAATAAATCTGTAGTCCGACTTCGTAGACTTTCCACTACCACGAGATCGGTATGGACGCGGGTGAAACCGCGGGGCATTGCTTATTGCTTATAACAGTCTTTCACAGACAACCTTCAGCAAACGCAAGCATGAACAAGATATGTACGAGTACCATATAGATTATAATCTATATGGTGCTTAACTACATATAATTACATACCAAATGAATAAATATATATCACGTCTGCCTGACATCGACAAAATTATTTAAAAAAATCTTTTATATCTATACATGCTTAAAAACTAATTCTCACTTACTTGAGATAATGCCAGATCCGCCATCACTTGTTTAACCTTAGACGATTTTAAGTATCCAGAAATCTGTAAACAAATATGTATTTACATATAAAATTATACTTTACACGATGTTTCAATGTAAAAACTGCTATAAACTGGCTGATATTTTATAAATTAAAGATTATATTTGAAAATAATTAAATACGCAACTCACGACTTCAGTAATATGTTATACCTTTCGTATACTACTTATTATTTGATGAAATCTTTGGGAATACTAAAATACTTCTCAGACGTTTGAAATTCAATCATCATTCTCCTGCCCTTATCCCAATCTAACATGTTTTGGCTAGTTATTTTACGACCGGCCATCTCCTAACGTCAACTTACCTTAGTCGCTTTTTACGACACCTCGGTAAGAAATGAGGGTGGTCTACTCTATTCAGGTTCATACTACACGGCGGGTCGACTTGCTTCAGTCGCCTTTTACGACATCTCGTTCAGAAAGAAGGGTAGTCTATACTACTCAGCCGAATACCTCGAAATCCAATGTTATCTTGAATTTTTTAGAATTAAAATGAACATGCATAGCGTACCATTGTGATACAATTTTATGAATATGCTTTACGAGAAATGGTAACAAATTTAAGTTTTGTAATTTGTTACTCGAATAATGAAGCTTTTACCTTGGTTAAAGACAGCGCGAGAGTTTGCTGTACGCTAAGACCAGGCAGTAGTTTTGTGGAATGTCGCACCAACGCACAGGTGTTCCTGAAATGGTCTTCTTCTAAAGGTACACCTTCTAGAAGAATGTGACCTTTAGAAGGTACTCGACGGCTTATCACGTCCAGAAGAGCACGTTTTCCACTGCCTTTAAACAAAAGACAAAAAATGATAGTATACGTTACCATACCATGTCGTTTCAAGAAAATTGACAATAATATCAAATTCAAACTATTCTTTATTCAATGATGGTTCAGTACTTTTGAATCGTCAAATGTTTTTAATGAAGCTATCAATGATGCGGAAATTTGCCACTACCGAGAGGAACCAGCAAGAACTTCGGCAAATTCGATTACTTAAATTCGTGCAAAAATAAAAGTAACCATAAAACTTTTTATTTATTTTATTTTGATCATTATTTCTATCAAGATTTATACCCCAATAATAGTTCATCTTTGTAACCAACATAAACATGTTCATGGGATTCAATTTTTTATTGCAATTTAGACAACTTGCAAAGCGACAAACGACCGTTAAATAATTGCATTTCATCAATCACGTTATGACTCATTAATTAAATACCTCATCAAATACTAATATAATAGTTTAAATTTTAGTGATATAAAACGAGTTTCCTATTCACTTAAAACCAGAATATAATGTAGCATTACATTAAAAACATTGGACGATTCATGTTATTCTTAATATGTTATAATAGGTGACGAGTGTAGTTAGTTAACTCGAAAACTGTTACTGGATTATCTAGGAACTTTACATTGATGCTTTATGAATATCCAAACCCGTCACTGCGATAAAATAACGGCACTGTTATCTGACGATTTGTATCATTTGAACTAACGACAAAATTATTTCCTGATAGGCAGTCGGATAGTCAGCTATTACAATTAATAACACATCTACTAAACTGGTTATTATTATATCCATGTAGTATAGTCCAGTGTCCTAGGTAGACTGAGTGGCGCCGCCCTTGCAGCGATATAACGGATATACGCCCTTCCTGTCTACTTCAGGAACCCACCCCACCTTTTCCAACCTACTCAAAATGTCGAACTATATTTCTATAAATAGCTTCATAGATCATTATAATGAAAACAGCAATATTCGTCGTATATAAGAGTAATGTGTTATTTTATTAATACTCTTTTTCATCGCACCTCTTGACATGCAGCGACCCCTTCTCCCATTTTATCCGAGAGCTAAGATCATTTTTTTCGAACTGGCTGTATGCTGTCAGCTCTAACGGCTTTTACAGCGGCACCGGGCGGGACGGGGGAGCGCAGAAGCATCGTCAAGATTGCGAAATGCAGAGAGTAGAGCGCAGAAGCTCTACTAGCGTCGGGGAACGTAGTCCTAAGGGTGCCTCCTGTGAGGCCGGACCACGTCCACGACGCGTAGTGGAAGGCTGATGGTATGACTTTGATGAGTCATTGAGACGGAAGGGTGGCGAAAAGCCACGACCGACCGACGTCAGAAAACTGAGACCTCGTCTTCTCCGGCGAAGACGCTGTGTGTGTGTATTACGTGTTTGCGATCGTTATTTCATCGTCAGGCTCATATAGAACGATTTTTGGACGCCTATATTTTCGGTGGTCAGACCTAACTGGGATGTAAGTGGAAGCAACTGTAATAAGGGGGTTCGGGTGTACCTCAGGTTTCTTGAAATAAGATTTCAAAAAATGTTTAAAGAGGTGAGCAATGGTAGGGAGATCGAGGTCTCTATGGAGGTCAACAAGAAGGTCTACTATACACAACTGATATGGTCTATAGTCTATGCTATGTTCAATCGTACAGTATGTTGATTTAATTGGCAGGTATACCTTTAGAGCCCAAAATGGCCGTAACTTCGCCGCTGTGCGTGATAAAGGAGACATCTTTAAGGATAACTCCTGTCTTCACATCGCCTGTCAGCCGTTGGAGAAAACTACCAGGTTCGACCTATTTGACAAAAAAGCGTCAATATAAATAGAATAATAATATAATATTTTTAAGTAGTTACTTATACTAGTTTTACTCGAAATTTTGTTTTATAAAATATTTTATAAAATTGTTTTATAATTAAAAATCTTTTTCGCCCGTTCCCAAAATATTTTTTTAATCCATTTTTTTATCCTATTCATACTCCGGTGTATAAGATTTAATTTAGACAAATTTCATCAATATTGGACCATCTGATTAGCTGTGAAAGCGTAACAGACAGATAGATTTTCACATTAATAATATTAGAATGGTATTAAATGTGTTTACATATATATAAATATACATCTTATAAATACATAAACACATGATCATGATCATAGAATTTAAGTACGAAAATTTAATACTAATTTAGGCCATCTTCAAATTATTGTATAATCCTTGCTTATATTCCATTGGTGTTGTAATGGAATGATGAATATATAAATTGCATATTAAAATTGAGTGTGACACAAGAAATATAGAGTTTTAGAAACATTACTGAGTAAATATAAACAATATAAAAAAATACTCTTTCCCTTATTCCATATAAACGATTTCAACGGCCACTAAAATTTTTCTATTAATTAATATTTATTGCATAGATATTTATAAGTACCTACTTTAATACTTATATATACTTTAGATATACTTTAGTTTAGGTTGTCTTGCAAATAAAGAATAGAACAAAAAAATATTTTTTTATACTTAAATACTTAATGTCTAACAAAAGTTAAGAGAAAAATAAACTTAAGCATTAGATAAAAGTTTTATTCTATTTAATTTTATTATTGTCACAATAAATATAATTAATAAAATTAAAAAAAAAACGTTTTAATGAAACGAATTATTCGTTGTATTTGGATTCTAGCACATTTTTATAAACGTAATTAAATTTACCGGAATTTTGAAATACATCTCTTAAGGCACGGTGCTTTCAAAGTAATGTTTAGTCCAATCGTAAGAATAATACTTACTTGACCCGAATGAAAAACATTGCACAGCTCCAAAGTATAATCACTTCCAATCATTTTTAACTACAAGTAAATTTTTTAAATGATATTTAATTAAGCTAAATCTGATACAATCACATCATCAAGTAATACAGCCTCTGTACAATAATGAAGTAGAAAACTAACTTTTTACAGATAACTTCAGAGTCTACCTAACTCGGTGTCGCTTGTTTTACTTGTGGCCAACTTCAGTGTGTTAACTGTTCTTGAAATTAACTAAAAATTTAAGTCAACTTCAAACTTTATTACAACTTATTAAAACCTCTTTTACAACGTCAGTGTTAGACAGGTATTATTTAAGGGGCATACGTATCTAAAAGCTATCAGTATTGGAATATTAAAAACTTTACGATTTATTTTAAGGAAGGTAACAGCATTTATAATAACAAAATAAACAACGAGAACTTAACCTAAAATGTTTAAAGCAAAACTGATACTAAAATTGTAGTTTATCCTTTAAAAGAACTTATCAAACATTCTAATCAATGGGATGAAATGAAAGAATGAAATATAATTTGTTTGTTTAAAAAATTGTAAAGATACTTCATCATCCTCATCATCCTCCTGACCTTATCCCACTCGGCGTCGGTAAATATGTTACAAACATGATTTGGCTACGTATTTTACGATCAGCCGCCTGCCTAACGAACCAACTTACCTTAGCCGTATTTTGACCCCTCGGTAAGAAAGAGGGTGTTCTATTCTACTCAACCGGATACCCCACGGCAAAAATTGTAAAGATACTTGATATGTAAAAGTAAAAGTTTGAAAAAAGTCGAAATAAATTTAGTAGACCGACTAATATATATATATATATCATCAGCCATGTTGTAGTAAAATAAGAAAAATTACAATTGAAATATATTTATAATATTTAAACAATAGACAAGATAATAAAGTAAATTAATCAAAAAGTGTAATTTCTTGCATTTGTCGTTAATTAGATGATTAGTGAAATTATTTACCTAATTAAATTAAAAAATAATTTGAGGGTAGTAACATTTCTTTATAAGCTAAAATAGATGGCTTTTGAATAACTTAAAAGGATTTACTAAATAGTATTGGAAAGTCTATAGTATATACATATATACTATAGACTTTCTTTCACTATTTAGTAAATCCTAATAAATCCTTAAATATTATGTTATTATGTGAATTATTACATACTAATTCACATAATAACATAATTTTTAAGTGTTGTCCTAAATTATATTATATAACAAATAAGTTCGATTGTCTCTAAAGCTTCATTAAAATACTTATTTATATTATTTAATTATTATTTAGTTTACGCTGTTACGCCTTTATAACTTGCATGTTATATTATTTTTTTTCAGTTTCTATATTAACCAAACAAATGAAAAAATTGAATAATAATGCCTATTTAAAATTAAGTCAATTTAAACACTTTAAATAATTATGAACTCGCCCTTAACTATCAAAGCCTCATTTTTCCATTTACTCTACGTCATCACACATGTATACCAGAGCCTCATCTATGTCGCTTCTTTGTTATCATAGAAAAAAATTCCCTTTAAAAATGAGATGGCTATATCCAGCAACTTACACACATTCCAAAGATTAGTTTGCTCTTTCTCTCATACCATTCTAATTCTTGTGAGAACGGGAAAGCATTATGCGCAGTGTCAGTGACTGTTCAGTAGCTATGCGGTCGCCGCTGTAGTGCGTCAGTATAGTATAATACCGATTACTTAGTACTAGCGACTCCTAACTTAATAACGAACAGCGATATAAAACGAACGAAGGCATTCGATTTTTAAATTGATTTGTTTATTTTTTTTTATTTAGGTGTTTTATCGTGTATAAATTTAACGCATTTTTCTGTGATAAGTGCTTTATGGTGTTCAGTGTAGTGTGCTCCGACGTTAGGAGTCCCGTTGGCCGGTATTTTACCATGTAAGTTGAATACATTCTCGTATTTGTGTAGGTGGTTTGAGATGCTTTGGGTGCTGTGGAGACATTAGAAAATGTTTTGTCGTTAAATTAATAAAAAGAAGGTGGAAAAAGGCACAATTAACCCATAATCACAACTGTGTCAACCTTAAATGTACAGTTCGTTGAAATATATTGATTAGCCAGTAACCGTAAAACTAAACTTTTTATATTTTCCATTGTTGTAGTTCTTTATGACGATTTTTAGAAATAGAAAATAGAAATTATGAGCTTCAACTTAAAACGTTTTTTTTAGCTTTAGCTCTTTATTTTAAGCTTTGTCAAATTTAGTATGGATGATTAGATCTAATTCACGTTATAATAGACCAGAATGGTCAACCTAAGAGTTTAGCCCATGTAGCTAGACCTGCAGCTAAGGCCAAGAAAAGATAACGGAAGGTTTCTTTTTTCTAAGAGTAGCGTTTATGCAGGGACTAAGGGCCCGGCATCACTTTGACCACTGTTGATCTATTGTGATCGCCACTGCTCACGGTTCGCTATCAATACAGACATCCTCCAAGAATGCCAGAATCTTCTTGGCAGCGAGGTCTTTAACCTCCTTTGGCGTAAATATCCTAAAAGAGAGTGTCGAATGTGAATCAGCGCAGAGCAGTAAATGGAAGGCTAAAGTGAGTTTCAGGTTCAAGTGGAGAGCCAAAACTCTGATCCACTCTTTGCGACTGAAAACCCTGTGTGCGTGTTTGTGTAAGCTACATTTATAACTAGAGCTATATCAAAACCGAAAATCGTTCACTTATATCTTCGGTACGTCGACAAACTATAAAGTAGGTGGAAGCAACTGTTATATTCTTTGCGTGGATAAACTTTTTCAAATTAAGATTTTGTAGAGAGTTTAAAGATATTGAGCAGTATAAGAAGTCTCTATTGAGGTCGACGTTCCACCTGAACAACGGACAAATGATTGTACCGCACGATTTTAATTTAAAAATTAAAAATAAGGAAGTCTATGACATATTTACAACATACTTAGTCTCCTCCTCTAATGGAAATCCGAAATGTTTTCAAATTGAAAAGCCTTTCCGATTTTGCTAAATATTTGACTATATATTTAGCAAATCGGATGTATTATATACCGAATTATTTATGTATATTTATTTAACAGTCGTCTTTGAACACGTTTTAAGTTACTTATTCTGGGGACGGAAGACAGTGTGTGAATCTGTTAAAATTATATTAACTGGTCGGTTGGTGTAGGTGGCAGTGACTCTGTCTTGAGCTGCAGAGGTCGCGGGATCGATACCCGCCGAGGGCCAGCGTGTTTTACAAACAATTTGTTTGTGTCTGGCTGTTTTTAAGCATTTTTTCTATCACCCATAACACAAGTAGGTACTGTATTGTACTGAGTGTATATATATTAAAAATGTATTCCGCTTTGCCATTTAACTTTGGGAGTGATTAATGTTAAACATAAACCGTTATAAATGAAATGACCGACATATCCGGTTCAGTCATTTCTAAGTAAAGTCTATATAGGGAAAAAAAGACTAAAACAATAGCTGATGGTAATGACCTCAGATGTGATGAGTCAATCTTGAGATTTTAAGTCCACCGGAGCGGACACAGCTCATGTATGATAATAAATGGTTTAATATTCTCTTTGTAATATTATTATTTATTCATCATCCTCCTGCCCTTACCTCACTCTAAGTGGGGTTGGCACATCATGTTACAAACATGTTTTGTGACAACATGTTTGTAATATGTTGATTTGTCTACGTATTTTACGACCGGCCGCTTGCCTTAAGTTAACTTACCTTAGTTGTATTTTACGACCCCTCGGTAAGAAAGAGGGTGTTCTATTCTACTCAACCGGATACCATACGGCGGAGTAATATTGTCATCTATTATAAACCTAGAATATATACTAAGTGAACAAAAACTCATAAAAATTGAGAACTAATTTAATAATATCAAAATAATTTTAATATAAAATGATTAGATTAAAAAATAGTCATATATTTACACTAAATCGAAACTAAATCAATTATTGCAGTGAAAAATCGACTTAAGGTGTTAGGTTACTCGTATTCCAGTCGAATGTAATAATTACGTAGCATCAATCTAACTAACAAATATAATTAAAAATTGATTGAAAAGTATCCAACACGACGTTTTAACTTGTACATACTTGTTTTTCTTCTCCGAATTATCTTTTTATTCACACGCTTACGTCTAAAAACCCACGTTTAAGTTATCATTCTTATTTTATTTAATGTACAATATCTAGACCTAACAATATCTAAGTAGACCTTTGTCCACTTTTTAAAAAAACTAATGTTTCTCTGACCTTTTGTATGGTACATAAATAATAAAGAAATAAATCCATGTATCAACTAACAGGTTTTTTTCTATTTTCTGTAACTTGTGGCTTATTAATTAGTATAAATGATTAATCAATCTGGGTGTGTCATTATCTATTATGCCAAACCAAAGCCAAAGACTGTGTATCGTTGTTGTAGATACGAACTTTGTGTTTTCAATAAGGCACACTCATCTATAGTGAATCACTCTAGGCTATATACTTTGTTAATATCTTAGTTTAAGTCGATCATTGATTTGCTAATTTACGAATAAATTAATTGTATATAACGAGTGGATTTATTGGTTGAGGATGGCCGAGCTGTAAGCATCTAAGATTTGTTTTATTCATTTATTTTTCTTGAACCTAATTCCATACATTTTTAATATTCTAATTATAAAAAGCGAAACAATTAAAAAAACATTTTAAAAAAACAAAAATATAAGAAGTTGTAAGGGCTCCAAAGTGAGGAAGTTCCTCACAATACGTGCCGTCTCAAGCAATACTGCCTGCATCCAACTCTTGATGTAACTATTGAGCGAAACATATTAAAGAAAGATTTTTATTATTATTTAAGTTTTAGTATTTAAGATTTATAATAAAAATTGTAGTCTACATACTTTCTTAGTACCAACGAGATTGTTAAAAATTGCGTTTTTAAGGCATATGCATGTTTCCTCGCGAAGGTTCCTCGTGAAACACATGGCGAAAGTAAATGTAAAATAGGCGCAAATAGGTTTAAATAAAATTCGTTGTCTCTGTTAAATTAAATGTCGTTGTAGCCATATAGATCTCAAACCTCGATTAGCCCATTGGAGCAGGCGACAGTGAACCTGCCTTCAGCTTAGGGGGTCTCAGCTTCGATTCCCATCAACCTCCAAAATTTCTAAATCAATTGTTCTTTCTTCGAGTCTGGGTTATTTTTGTATTTTAATAGTAGAGTAACGGCCTATTACCATTCCACTGCTGGGCATATGAGTCCTCTCTCCGTTTTTTAGAAAGAAGGGTTGGAGATAAAAATTACCACGCTGCTCCAATGCGGATTGGTAGGTTACACGTAGCCCTAGAATTCTCTAGAGATATGCAGGTTTCCTCGTTATGTTTTCCTTCACCGAAAAGCGTGTGATGAATTGCAATTATCAATTAGACACATAAGTACTCATTGGTGCCTGCTCGTGGTTTGAATCCATGATCGTCTCTAGAGAGTCGCACGGCCTTACCACTGGGCTGTCAGAGCTTCAATAAAAGCTAATTTAATCTAATTTATAAACCCGCCATTCTTCATTGGTTTTAAGATAATCAATACCTTTTAGCGATTTCCGAAAATTGCCTACTGTAGGTTGTCCCCATATTGTACTAACATCACAATAGCATTAGGCGGCAAGGCAACGTGTTATTACTTGGTGTAAGCGTAACTAAATTTGTTATACCGTAGTTTGCAATTCGATATGCATCGTCGATGAGATGTTTGTTAAGACATAATGCTTGGGTCCTTCAAAATGTGTGTAATCGATGTTGCGTAACAATCAGCAAACTAAATTTTACTTGATTAACTAATATTTGCTAACATTTAATCCTTCTACTAATATATAAATATTATATTCAGTGTTTGTTTATATGCTAGCTGACTGGGCAAACGTTGTTTTGCCATATAAATTATTTCTAGGCAATTTCTAGTCTACATTCATCATTCTCCTGCCCTTATCCCACTCTAAGTGGGGTCGGCACGACATGTTACAAACATGTTGTCATATGATTTGGCTACGTATTTTACCACCGGCCGCCTGCCTGACGTCAACTTACCTTAGTCGCCTCTTACGACACCTCGGTAAGAAATGAGGGTGGTCTATTCTATGCAGCCGGAAACCATATGGCGAATAATATTGACTGTTATGTATAATATAATTATTAAGTGTTCAAACAGGTCTCGGGGAGCCGCTGGATCAAAGCACATGATCATGTAGTGTGGAGATTCCGGGAAGAGACCTATGTCCAGTTCTGGACGCGTTTACTACAGTTTATCTTTTCTTAAAGCGAAGTGTTTGATATAATCTTACATTATACAGTATCCGGTAATACGGGACATGCATCGCGTGAGGTGTGAGACGGGATGTAACATTCGCTTTTTATACTCCTCGTATTGTAGATTATGATAGAGTCAGAATAGAATAGAACACGTGAGAATTGATATATCGAGGTTATGCTCTACATAAACATTTGCTGTGTATAATGTGCTGCAAATGAAATAGCGTAAGCAGAATCTTGCCCCGACTCGTTTACTGAAATTCATAAAAATATTTAAAAAATATTTCAACGGTCTGTCGACTTGGTAAAATTATTATACATAGAGTTAAGAATGACGGATTAGTTCATAGAAGTTACAGTTACTTTGAAACATCATATTATAAAGTAATAAAAAAATAGTATCACCACGTCAACGTTTTATCCTGGATTTACAGCAAAAATAATTTTATCAATATTTAAGAATGATCAATTAATTCGAAAAACTTTTTAATGACTCCACTGTTTCTTAATAAAAAGTGGTTGTAATGTATTATATAATATTACTAATGAATAGATTTTGAATATCCATAAATAAACAAACCAAATTATATCTGTCTGTTATCCATTCACGACAAATTCGCTGGACCAATATTGATGAAATTTGGCATAATCAAAGCTGATCTTAACCGAGCTAATATATAGGATAAAACTCCCATTTTCTCACGAGAGCAGGAAAAAATCATAAGTGAGGGCATTAGGGCGATTTTTTCGTGGCGCCTATCCTCCTGATGATGCTTTGGTTTCAGAGCGAAACGATCGTAGAGATTGTGGTGGTGGTATTGTGTGAATTGTTGCTGATGGCGGCATTTTGGAACTTGTCATGCATGTGTAAGGTATGTGAATTTTTACCTGAAACACTTAGCATTACATACATTCTTTACAAACGCAGATTATAGCAAAATAATTATATTATAGCTTCTGTACTATAGAATTCCGCAAAGTAACGCCTGCTTCTATAAATCATTATTGAGGGTACTTAAACGCTAAGTTAAAGCAAACGAAGTCGCGGCTATCACTAGTTTCAAATACATCGATACAGTCTAGGATAGTACGTCCTGTTAATGGCCGATAACTGTGAAGGTGACTGTCCGTTGTCCGAAGGCTTGGGTAATTGACACAATGTCGGCGAATTTATTGGCATGAAGGCATTATTGAGGTCGTCGGGCGCCATTTGTTTCTGCAGCACGCTTTGACCATGAAGTGTAGTTACACTCCGCACTAACTGTTTTTGCATAGATAAGACGTTATCTATGCGTAAACATTGAACTATATTTTTTTTGTCTATGGCAGCGGTATAGAAACTGTATGAATATGTATTTGCAGTATTTTAATTTCTTTATAGTGTTGTTTATTGAGGATAAATAAAATAAAACTAAATTTATAGAATAGGTCGTAACATTGCACGTTATTTAGTACTTACTTATAGATATTTGTAATTTTGTTTAATATGGAACGTTTTATTTTCCATTATAGGATAGTCACTAAATTATATATTGTTATAAACACTCCTTTTAAAAAACAGTATTTTAGTTCTTCTCGGTCATCTTTACTAATGAAGGTCTTGTAACTGAAAGTCCTTTGCAACTTTTTCCGATAATTTTCTCCATGTAGTCCGGCATTTAGTTTCCCTCGGAGTAGTTGCAATATATTATTTTAGTTATACTCATAAAAATACTGGGATTGTCTTTTATTTTGTTTGTTATTCTTTGTTTCTTGTTTATGGGTTTATTTACTGACGATTTTGTTAGTTTAAAAGCCTCCGGTATGACATTATTTGCTAATAGTACTTAAAATTTACATGTATTATGTTTTTATGTATTATTATGTAGGACTCGCCCGTTGGCGTTGTGGTTAGTGACCCTGCCTTCAGCTCCGCGGGTCGCGGGTTCGATTCCCGCCAAGGGCCAACATTTTCTTAAAACAAATTCATGGTTCTTCGAGTCTGGGTATGTATGTATGTATGTAAGTATCTTTAAGTATGTATTCAAACTTATATATGTAGTATATCTACCAGTTGTCCGTCACCTATTACACAAGTATTAAGTTACTTACTTTGGGGACGGACGACCGTGTGTGTAAATGTCCAATATATTTATTTATTTATTTATTTATTTATTTATTTATTTATTTATTTATTTATTTATTTATTTATTTATTTATTTATTTATTTATTTATTAGACAAATAATACTATATGACTTTCATCTTCTCACACATTATTTGTTATAATTTTACTTACCGGCCTTGCTATGACTACTCTACCCTATTCTAGTATAAAAACGCGAGCGAAGTTGCGGGTTTAAATACTAAATAGAACTGTAATGTCTAATATACTTACATATTTCGCCCTATCCTAAAAACAAAGTCACATTTCCTATGCTTATATATGGTAGATGTGACTTTGTTCTTTTGATAATGCGATTTACTGTTAAATATTGCTTTCCAAAACTTAATTCAATATGTCCATTTCTAAAAAAGTCCAATCAACCAGAAAACAGGTTCCGTGACATTCATTGTATTAGCATATCACGATGGAGGTGCACAACGGAAGTTCAGCTATAATGACGATTTCCTGTTTGTGACCACATAAATATTCAAATAGGAAGCTAATTGCATAACAAACAATGCTTTCTTTTTAGCACTGACATGTATATCGATTGGCATTTAAAACATTTATATGACTAAGTTAAAATAATAAGGTCACAAAAATATTATAAATCCGAAATTATATAGTGTATAGAATAAGATAGGAAGATAATATAAGAACTAGAATTTTTATATTCTATATTTTATTTTGGTGTATAAGCTTCTATTGTGTCAAATTTAATCAAAATTGTTCCAGCAGATTAGTCGTGAAAGCTTAACAGGCCAATAGAAAGACTAACAGAAAATACTAAAAAGACTTTCTTATCTATTTATAGTTGTTATAAAACAAAATCCCCAAAAGCTCAGTATTTCTGTATGTGATCGATTTTCTTAAAATCGGATTTTTGTATGGTTTTTATTAAAAGACAGTGCAATTTTTCGGGAAGGTTTAAGTTAATAGTAGATAACCGTTTTGTATGTAAATTGTGTTGAAAAGGTAGCGGAGTTGTAAAAAAACTCGCCCGCTGGGAACTTTAGTAGCGTGCGCCGCGTAATCCAGCAGGGATAAACTGAAATAATGTACTAGAGAATTGTAGATCTACCGATATACACCAAAAAAAGTCCACGATAGCACGTCTCTATCTCTTATAATAACTACGATTATTTTTATATGTTCGGTTCAGTAAACATTTTGTGACACAGTAATTTCCACGCGTCCGAAGCCGTTAGAAATTAGTGTGGTAGGTTATAATATTACCATGGATATAAGTAACTAGCTTTTAAACGCAACTACGTTCGCGTGGACTGCAGTCTTATTTTTTGAGTAAACCGTAATACTTATATTAATTATGGATAAAGTGGGTTAACCTTAAAATATAAAGAAACATATGATGTCGCGGGCTTTTATTTAGAACTCTTACGGCCTTACAAATAAAATCACGCTTATGCGAGAGTTATTCTAGGAATAGTTATGCTTAGAATATCCTAAGTTTAAGGAGACAAATATATTCCTACAAATAAACTCGGTATAAGCTCGTCATAACTATTCCTCCGTTATTCCATGCATGCATAAGAAAAAGTAAAATTTTGTTTATGGCTGCCGTGTTTTTTGTCATTTTGACATAGCTTTGACATTTCTATTTGTAATTTAGAGGGCGCGAACGACTGTGAATTGTGATTTGTGATAGTGATTAGACTGTTTATTATTATTTCTGTGATTCTCTTGATTAAAGAAACAGATTTATTTTGTTAATATGGCAAACAGCTATGATGGCAAATAATCGAGAACGCTCTATCGACTGGGAACGAAACCACCATCCCCTTCATCAGAAACTGTAGAACTAATGGAGTTGTACCTCAAGAATTTGAGGTAGATACTAACAAGTTCGATTGTGATGGTAATCAGGTATATAACTTATAATAATATTAAATAATATACTTACTCTGCTGGCTTAGCAGACAGAGTGTAGATTACAATTAATAGTGTACATACAGTAAATATATTGGTACTAATTGGTAAAAATTATTTGCATATTTTTTATAGGACGAAATTAAACCACCAAAACGATCTGTAAATAAAAAGTTAACCTATTTATTCTTTTTCAACAACTTGTCACATTGATGGTGATAATGTTTTTTTTATTATTGACCTACTTGAAGAAGGTTGTATTTAAAACATATTGTAACAATTTAGTATCTAAAAAATCAACAAGTTCTTGTTTTGTTACAGCTAAAAAAGGAAAAACAAAGTTTTAATTTTGCAGTCTCTTCACATACAGATATGCATAACTTCAGAGTCGTAGAAAATGAGAGACTGCCAAAGGAGCGTGAACTCAGGACGAAGAATGCCACTGAGCTACATAATCAACTGATGGAAAATTAAACCTTTAAAAACAAATTCTTCTTAAGACTTTGGAATCATTAAAAAAATAATAAAGAATTTAATAAAATGTTTTTATTGAATAAAGAACAGTTTTATTAATCTTAGAAATTTTCTTCTACAAATGTGGCTCTCACTGCAGCTCCATGCAATGTATTTTGTTGTAAAGGTGCCATGGTTGGTTGAGGCAGGGAATGCACATTGTTAGTTTCATTAGTTAAAGGCTCTTCATTCAACTCAATGGCTATAGCATAATAGGCAGTTACATAATATATTATGTAACACTGCCAATGCAAAATGCAATATACATTTTGGTGTTCTCTTGAGATGTTCTGAATCCTGTTAGTAAACACATAAATCTATTTATCCAAACATCTTTCTATAGTGTTACAAGTTCTAATGTGGGAATAGTTGAATAACTTTTGTTTCCGTGTCCTTGGATTTAGTAGTGGGGCAAACATGTATGGAGTACATGCATAGCCTGAGTCTCCTAGTAATCTACCATGGAACTGCCCTTTTTCAAAACATTGTTTTATATCTGCTGCTTCATCTTGTATCTGTAAAGAAAGCAAAAAAATATATATCTATTTACCTACCTAAAAAAAGGTAACAGTAAACTGTGCCATAACAGTAAGATATTAATGATAGTAGATACATATTAAAAAGCTACTTACCTGGTTGCGACCCCAGTGCTATTAATATCAGGAGAGTAGAAGGTAATCCTGCACCACACTTATCCATACTTGAAGATTACTAAATAATTGGTCCAGAAACATAACACTGCTATTAGAAAATCTATATTTAATACAAAATTCTTCTTCACCATACAAATCAAAGTGATTTTCTTTGTTTTTGAATGTTTAACTTTCCCTTCTGTCTGTATTTGATTAACAATATTATTTACTTGCTATACTTCGTATATTGCTATTAATGACATCGTTAATAATAAAATAACTAAAAAATTAACTTATTGTGCTTGCTAAAAATAAACACAAGTCAATGATTTTTGAGGTTATTCCTTAGTTAAACTAGGGCAAGGGTAAGTATAACGTGGGAATAGTGCTAGTATGAAAAGATATTCCGACGTTATGCTAGGTATAACTTATTCCGAATTTATTTGTTGAAATCTTGCTTATTCTCCTTTTATTCTCAGTATAACATTTTATACTGTGTTTATTTGTAAGGCCGTTAGAGTGGATCAATTTTGTAATACTTAGCGCACACAAAGAAAGCTTTAAATTTTGCCGTTTCTCCTATTTGTCTAAGAGCAATGTTATAGTCTTTAGCCTTCCTCAATAAATGGACTACCTTATACTCCGTCCAGTAGTTCCTGAGACTAGCGCGTTTAAACAATCAAACAAACAAACAAACTCTTCAGCTTTATATATTAAGAACTAGATTTTAAGCGCAACTTCGTTCGCGGTGACTGCTTATTATTTGAATAAACCATAACGCATATTAATTATGGTTAAAGTGGGTTGATCTTAAAAGCTAGACATATGCTATCGCGGATTTTTATTATGAACATTTACGGCCTTACAAATAAAATCACGCTTATGCGAGAGTTATTCTAGGAATAGTTATGCTTAGAATATCCTAAGTTTAAGGAGACAAATATATTCCTACAAATAAACTCGGTATAAGCTCGTCATAACTATTCCTCCGTTATTCCATGCATGCATAGGAAAAAGTAAAATTTTGTTTATGGCTGCCGTGTTTTTTGTCATTTTGACATAGCTTTGACATTTCTATTTGTAATTTAGAGGGCGGGAACGACTGTGAATTGTGATTTGTGATAGTGATTAGACTGTTTATTATTATTTCTGTGATTCTCTTGATTAAAGAAACAGATTTATTTTGTTAATATGGCAAACAGCTATGATGGCAAATAATCGAGAACGCTCTATCGACTGGGAACGAAACCACCATCCCCTTCATCAGAAACTGTAGAACTAATGGAGTTGTACCTCAAGAATTTGAGGTAGATACTAACAAGTTCGATTGTGATGGTAATCAGGTATATAACTTATAATAATATTAAATAATATACTTACTCTGCTGGCTTAGCAGACAGAGTGTAGATTACAATTAATAGTGTACATACAGTAAATATATTGGTACTAATTGGTAAAAATTATTTGCATATTTTTTATAGGACGAAATTAAACCACCAAAACGATCTGTAAATAAAAAGTTAACCTATTTATTCTTTTTCAACAACTTGTCACATTGATGGTGATAATGTTTTTTTTATTATTGACCTACTTGAAGAAGGTTGTATTTAAAACATATTGTAACAATTTAGTATCTAAAAAATCAACAAGTTCTTGTTTTGTTACAGCTAAAAAAGGAAAAACAAAGTTTTAATTTTGCAGTCTCTTCACATACAGATATGCATAACTTCAGAGTCGTAGAAAATGAGAGACTGCCAAAGGAGTGTGAACTCAGGACGAAGAATGCCACTGAGCTACATAATCAACTGATGGAAAATTAAACCTTTAAAAACAAATTCTTCTTAAGACTTTGGAATCATTAAAAAAATAATAAAGAATTTAATAAAATGTTTTTATTGAATAAAGAACAGTTTTATTAATCTTAGAAATTTTCTTCTACAAATGTGGCTCTCACTGCAGCTCCATGCAATGTATTTTGTTGTAAAGGTGCCATGGTTGGTTGAGGCAGGGAATGCACATTGTTAGTTTCATTAGTTAAAGGCTCTTCATTCAACTCAATGGCTATAGCATAATAGGCAGTTACATAATATATTATGTAACACTGCCAATGCAAAATGCAATATACATTTTGGTGTTCTCTTGAGATGTTCTGAATCCTGTTAGTAAACACATAAATCTATTTATCCAAACATCTTTCTATAGTGTTACAAGTTCTAATGTGGGAATAGTTGAATAACTTTTGTTTCCGTGTCCTTGGATTTAGTAGTGGGGCAAACATGTATGGAGTACATGCATAGCCTGAGTCTCCTAGTAATCTACCATGGAACTGCCCTTTTTCAAAACATTGTTTTATATCTGCTGCTTCATCTTGTATCTGTAAAGAAAGCAAAAAAATATATATCTATTTACCTACCTAAAAAAAGGTAACAGTAAACTGTGCCATAACAGTAAGATATTAATGATAGTAGATACATATTAAAAAGCTACTTACCTGGTTGCGACCCCAGTGCTATTAATATCAGGAGAGTAGAAGGTAATCCTGCACCACACTTATCCATACTTGAAGATTACTAAATAATTGGTCCAGAAACATAACACTGCTATTAGAAAATCTATATTTAATACAAAATTCTTCTTCACCATACAAATCAAAGTGATTTTCTTTGTTTTTGAATGTTTAACTTTCCCTTCTGTCTGTATTTGATTAACAATATTATTTACTTGCTATACTTCGTATATTGCTATTAATGACATCGTTAATAATAAAATAACTAAAAAATTAACTTATTGTGCTTGCTAAAAATAAACACAAGTCAATGATTTTTGAGGTTATTCCTTAGTTAAACTAGGGCAAGGGTAAGTATAACGTGGGAATAGTGCTAGTATGAAAAGATATTCCGACGTTATGCTAGGTATAACTTATTCCGAATTTATTTGTTGAAATCTTGCTTATTCTCCTTTTATTCTCAGTATAACATTTTATACTGTGTTTATTTGTAAGGCCGTTAGAGGGGACTAATTTTGAAATACAAGATTTTTTAATAACTTTCACCGTTTACCGCAAGGAGTCGTTTAAGCAATATTTTTTTATTGCTGCTCCTCTCCTATTCATCTAAATATGATTTTATATAGTCTTCCTTGTCCTTCCTGATAAATGGACTATCTTACACTTAAATAATTTTTCAAATCGGTCTAGTAGTTCCTAAGATTAGCGCGTTCAAACAATCAAACAAACAAACAAAGCAACAAACTCTTCAGCTTTATATATTAAGTATAGAAGAATAGATTTTTCATGCTGAGTTGTTTTACGGTGACCTTATTCGAATGCGGAATGAAATATAACGGGCACACTGCCTTGTCCCCTTCATAAGTCGTATGCCAGCCATTCCCACAATCAACATATATATAACTCTCTATTTCCATTCATTTATTTATTCAAACGAAACTCACACCATTTGCAACCCGAGCCTAACAATGGCCTGTAAAAACAGTGGAGTAATTTGATAGCGTTTATTAATTCGTACTACATTTATTTTCAAGTGTTTGGGTTGGCCGTTGTAAAATTTACAAATAACTCTTGTATTTTGGCTCTCATTATCAAGAGTTTCAGCAAATATACGGAATAAAGCAATAATTCTAAGTGGTTCATTATTTCGTGATGTATTTAAGCAGATGTAATTGCAACGCTGTAGGTAAAAATAAGAGGTAACTGAAAGTCTTGTGTTGCATTAATCGCTCGCTAATACTTGAGTTTTTCTATTAAAACTTATATGTCTAATTGATAATAACAATTTATCCCACGCTTTTCGGCGAAGGAAAACATCGTTAGGAAACCTGCATATCTGAAGAGAATTCTAGGGACATATATACCCTACCAATCCGCATTGGAGCAGCGTGGTAGGTCTCAGTTCCAACCCTTCTTTCCAGAAAATGGAGAGAGGACATGCCGTTACTTACCTACTTACTTAAACAAATTTTATATACATACTAAAAATTTTTTGCCAATTTATTTACAAACAAGAGTAAGATGACCTATCCTATGAAAAAAGGAAAACTGATATGGAAGGTGAGTGACTCAAATCTTCTCCCCCGAACATTACATACGTTACGTTACATAGATCCTTAATCTTAGATAGAAGATCTCGGTTATCATAGTGATATTCATTTACTAAAACATTACTGGATATACAACTTAGTGAAAATACGTAATAGCATCTTCGACAAGAACAGCCCCCAATAACAATTAGTGCGGAAATATTGTATATATCAAAATATTCAACCGATCGAGAGTACAGCACAATTGGGCTACAAATTAGAGTTAATTAATAGATCACATGTTACGACATTTGAGCCACGCGCAATAAAGTGCTTTGCAATAGCTGCAGCCAAATGGAACGAGCTCCATTGTTTTATATATTATCTAGAGAATCCAAAACCGATTTGTGTTGTGTCCGATTCAAACAGCTGTTGTTTTTTTATTTGCGTACAAAAGGTTCATGTAAAACCTAATAAAATGGTTCTTTCTTGTATATTCATAGTTAAGTTGATTAATAAAAATGTAAAAAAATACATATTTTAAACGATACGACCAAATTCACATGAACTAATTTTAAATTTTTAATAGAACGCCTAAACCATTGTACCGTCATTCGTTCTATGGGTATAATTATTATTGATGTAATAGTTATTGTGAATTATTATGAAACGAACAATAGGACCAATTTCAATTAACGGCGATGAATTTTAATATATTCTTCCATAGAGGATTCCATTTCAATTAGAACTAAACAATGTTGTTGGAAAATTTACAAAAAGAAATAACATTTTAACTTCTTCTACATAACATTTGTTATCGCAATTGCTAGTTGTTAGTTTACGATTTTTACTTTGCTATAAAAAATGGTTGTTAGTCAGAGGGGCAGATATGCTTGTATTTTTTTAGTTAGGAAAACCATTATGCGTCGTCATGTCAGGATGGGGACGAGCGGCGGGTATGTTAGTGTATTATGTGTCGGACTCTCGCCGACTAAATCTGACAGTGCTCCACCAAGCTGCTGGTGGTGGAGACAGGGTACCTTTGGACACATAACCCCCAGGAACGCCCAAAGGTCCCCTTAAGGACGGCATAAGACAGACTTGGACAAGTCGTCTGCGACCAGCTCGCTTGCGGCGGGTTGGATCCAAGAACTTGACTTCCCGGATTCGCCCAACCGCCTCCTACTGCGAGATACCATCCTCGCAGAAAGAGGTCATCGCAGCCCACTCCCTCTCTCTGTCCACCATGGCACGAACCACGGGGGGGATAGGCTTGTCTGCCTTTATGACGCCAACTGCTTGTACAGACTGGCAGGTATCATTAAAATATCTATAAACACCTTTTGTTTTATTAGGATTTACTTACGAAAGCTAACAGTTGATTGTAACAGTCAAGTGTGCAAGTGCAATAAAATTTGCAACAAAAACGAACACATAAAGCTTCATTGCTGCCATTTCTTACACATTTGCTTCTTTTGAAATAGCCATCAATATATTGCTCATAATACGTTCTATTTTGTAAGTTTAGTAAGACCCAGCTAGATATTGCGATTTGTGATCGTATGTACCATAATAAAAAAATAGGTTTGTTCATTACTGGACTTAATTCATTACTAGGCCTGTCTTATATCAAATTATTTAGGAAATATACTCTATGACCCATATACTAACTTTAAGTTAATATTGCAACATGTACAAGGACATAAATTAATTTAAACATAAAAAAGATAAAAAAAAATAATCGGCACAATTTTTGATATGTATTCTCAAATTATAATTCATTCAATTAAAAATAAATATTATGTATATATGGTAATTTACGAGTTCTTATTCTTCTCAGTAATTCATCATATATATTGTGGCATCATCATATTTATATATTGTGTGACATGATTTGGCTACGTATTTTTGTACCGGCCGGCAACCCGCCTCACGTCAACTTACCTTAGTCGCCTTTTACGACACCTCGGTAAGAAAATGAGGGTAGTCTATTCTAGTCAGCCGGATAACACACGACACTCTTTTCAATAATTATAAACTTCCAATTAACCAACCGTAATATACAAACTAGTGTAAGTATAAAAACGATATTTTGAACTTTCGATACACTGAGTTTAACTCATACTGCATACATGGAAGTTTTAGTACAGCAAATATTTATTAATTATATTATATATTTTTAAATGAACTGCGAAAAGTAAGAGGAAATATCCAATTAAAGGAAGTTTAATGTAGTGAGTTTTACACCCGTATATTTGAGTTTATCGCATTATAGCATTCCAACTGTAAGAACAAACGGTATTTAGACCTACTTAATTTGGTCCAGAATGTATAATTTTAAACGCCACAGCTTTATTCGGTTTACAATGATTAGATCCATTGCGGACCATTAAATTATTTATTGTTACATTATAATTTTGATTCTGTATCGTAATAGGATTTAGAGTTTCATTAATTTTGCAATCACTATGATTACTCACGGCTTATGATTATAATAATGTAGATTATTAAATATTAGTATTCTATTTACATTTATGGGATATAAGTAGATTCGTAGAGAAATCATCAACGAGTAAATAAAGGAACTTATTTATTAACAAACCTTATAACAGCTTCTATTTAAAAAAAATCGTTCAATTTTTCGAATTTTTTAAAATAATATTTAAGCTTAGTACAAATAATGTAACAACAATTTATTTGCTGTGGATTTGTAGATTGGATTGTAGGAAATGGATGGTCATACATTAATAATCTGTATTTAACTCATTTTTGTTTTGTTTAAGACATCTTGGTTATTTATTTAATTACTTGGACATCAATAATTATAAATTATTTAATGGTGACGTACTGAATAGGTTCCACTGTATATAAAACAGTTGGCCTTTAAAAGAAAATTAAATAAAAAGATTTATCTTGTAATAAAGTTTTCACGCTTTTCACCTGTGATTTGAATTTATAGAATTTTCCTGAGTACTATAATATACAGAACAGTGTGCTATAAGTGCAATATAATAGTTAAATTTTATAGCAAATAAAAACCAGGCTCATGAGTCTTCTCTGTTACGCGTTGACCGTTACCTTTCTTATATCATTACATCTAATCTAGTTTAGATATTATTTGCAGAGACTGTTCATGGTTTCGAGTACCTACTTTTTCGTTGTATTATATTAGGGGCCCACTTTCCATGTAATAAAATTACTATTTCTAATTTAGTCTAGTAGAATGTAATACAGTAAACTGCTTTTCTTCGAATGAGGCTTTCTTATATTCAAGTAATCTTTTACGTGTTTCAACTACGTTCCCAATCTTTGGTGGTGGACTATCTTTGATGCTAGTTGTTTAAAGAATAAGTGACTCTGCTCACACACATGCATGCACACACAAACACACACAAATACGGTCGTTCGCGAGCGCTCACTTGCAAGCAGACACGAACATTTAGTCTTTTATCTTTTACCTAAAATATGCAGGGTATCAATTGCAAAAAAAGGTTGGAAAGCTAATATACCTCTTAAATACCGGTGTTAATAGATTAGGGCTCTAAGACACACAATAACAAATATATATAGTTTAGATTAGCATATTATATTATAGAAAATTAACAAACGCATAGATCGTTGTTGTTTCATATCACAGTTCACTCTAAGTTATTTTTATTAATAATTCCAATGATTTGTTGGATTTTTTAATATTAAGTAGTATCTATGTATGTGTTATATTTTTTCCTAATACAGATTCTACATTACCATAAGCTTTTTATAGCGATATTGCATTACGACATTGAGGAAACCAGTATAGGTGAGGTCTTAAGATGTAATTCCGTTGTTATTTACAAGGGATTAAAGTGGTTTTTGGGATTAGTGACCTACCTTTTGCAGTAACCTTGAGGCTGGCTTAATTATGACCTATGCCTGTGAACGGGTCGTGCCATTGAGGTATTAGGTATTTGTTTATAATAATTGATGACCTATACTATTGTATGGTAATTATTATAACCCATGCCATTTGTTTTTTAACTTCCGGAGATGTGACGCTATTCGTTGTGTCAAAATAAGTTGAATATATATTTCTATAGATAGGGTCTATCTCCTGATGACGCTTCGGTTGCGGGCCAAAACGATTGTTGAGTTTGTGATAGTGAACCTGTGTAGTACTTATGTATTGTATGTGGTGGCACTACGAAGTGCATGTTTTTTTGCAAATCCTGTAGGTATCAGGTGTGAAATCACACAATCACATCAAATCAAATCAAATCACACTAACTTAAGAATTATATATTGTCAAAAATTGGGTAAAAAAATTGTTATTGGGAAAACATCCTAATGCGTATAAATAAAAGTACTTGAAAAAATTTAAGAAAGCGTCACAAAGGTAATGCGTTTGTCCAAACGGTGGAAGTAAAACGTGCAAAAATCAAGCCCAATGTACCGTAAAAACGACCGATTGTGCTGGGAACCAAGTGCACTTTTTATGTTTTCTAACGTCTAAAAAATTACCCTACTTCTTGCTTTTTTATCTAGTTACTACTACTTCTTAAATATTATATAAACTAAAGTGATTTGCTCTCAAATCGCCACAATATTATTGCCTTTATCAATAGCATTCGTATATGTACTATATACTCGCACTGTACTGATGTTGTTTAGAAAATTTCAGATTAAGATTTTGTTTGTTAATTGTCCTGTCTGTTAATTGTCAAAACAGAAATTATTTCGTTTATGCTTTGACATGGACGCGTCGGATAAAGATGTAATATGAATCTCTTAATAATTTCATATCAAATATTTTGGATAGTGGGTAGAATAAAAATATATTTTATATTATAGCTATATATATAAAATATTTACAATATATTACTAAATAAATATATTTTTCATATTCTCTTTCTCCTACCCTTATCCCACTCTAAGTGGAGTCGGTACAACATGTTTTCCTCTTCCATTCTCTTCTATCATTCGTCAACTCTGGCGCTACTCTTTTTATATGCATGTCATACTTCACACATTCCAACCATCTCTTTTTAGGCCTCCCTCTAGTCACATATCCATCCACATTCATATCCAACACTCGTTTAGTCACATGATCTTCATCCCTCCTCATTACATGTCCATACCATCCCAATCTTGCACCTCTCATCTTTTCTACAATGGGCGCAACTTTCATACTTCCCCTTATATACTCATTTCTTATTTTATCCATTTTTTAAATCCAATAAATAAATCTAAAAGTCGCTGAATAAATTCCACGCGAGCTAAGCCGCGGGCAAAAGCTTGTTCTTTATAAAGTGATGAAATTTACTGCGGGATTCTATATTATAAATACTTTTTTTTTTTTAAATATTTGGATTCAAAATTAATTCTTGTATGAAAGAAATGCGCTCTCTTTATACTTGGGCATATGACCATAGAGTGATCGATAATACTTATTAATATTCATAGAACGTCACATAAAAGTTGAATGACTCACTAACGGTATACTAAAATTAACCTGTTAATAGTTTCTCTAACACATAAATATCAATTTAATACTTATAGATAAAATTATCATAATATTTTAATTTGTATACATATCATCATTTTACGCCTATTTGCATAACTCCTTTTAATTAAGCCGCAAGTGACATTCTTGTGTTTGTCTTTTGTTCCCAAACACGTTTTTAAACCATCCATAGACAATAAATATTTATATAATTATTCTTGCCAGTTGTACGTAAATAAATATTATCCAATGCAAAGTAAGACTTTTTCAATGAAAACGAAACCACAAACAAAATAAACAATGAGACATTCCACAAACTAAAGTAAATAATATGATACCGATGATTCATTTTTCATTAATTTAAATATTTAATATATTACTCATACACGTTTATTTAACGGTAGTTGAATAGTTGCGTAGTAATGTTACAGTTGTACACAGGTTATTGTATTATGGTTGCATAACCAATTTTATTTGTTCAATCAGTCATATTATGAATACAAATATAAAATTAATAACTTCAACTTAGAGTAGTAGTAATATTAAACTACGTATAAATTGAGCTGTGATAGCCAAGCGGTGAGACCGTGCGACTCTTTCGAGGGAAACACGAGTTCTAACCCGGCCAGGCACTAATGACTTTTTTCTATTAAAACTCATGTGTCTAATTGATAATTGCAATTTATCACACACTTTTCGGTGAAGGAAAACATCGTGAGGAAACCTGCATATCTCTTGTGAATTCTGTTGATATCTGTAACCTACCAACGTGGTAGGTCTTAGCTCAAACCCTTCTCTCCAGAAACGGAGAGAGGAGGCCTATTCCCTGCAGTGAGATTGTAACAGACCGCTACTTTACTTTACTATTTTTACGTATAAATTACGTAAAAATAGTAAAGTAAAGTAGCGTACGTATTAAAGTACATTTATGATTAAAAATATACATTAGCCTAATAAATTTTAGGCGGCAATATAAAGAATACAATTAGAAGGAAATTTTGGGAACGGCAAATAAAATTGTGTTGCTCTGAAAACAAAGATTTATTTTAAATTTCTATATGATCTTAATGACTATATTTCTTACGAAACCTAACTAACCTGAAAACAAAGAGACAACAATCAAAGTTTTTTATTGTACTTGCCGATCCTCCTTTTACATTAACTTAATCATCAATATTATTATTATAATTAATCAGTAACAATATGTTGTTGCTTTTCCAACCAATTTTCCTTCTGATAGCGTCAAACAGGATCATTCAGATATTTGAATAGAAGAATTTATATTCTTTACATATAGATTCATCGTAAAATCATTATGATGGCCTGACTAGTTGAAGATCTATCGGATATTATCATCATCATCATCGTTTCTTAAGCATAAGTATCCTTAATGGCTAATCCAGCAGTAATTTTGTGACTATATGCAATTCCGAAGTATATATAATACTTAGTAAAATAAAATCCTGTAAGCCGCTTTAATTGAAGTAATAATTATCAATATATTATTTAAACATGAAGTATCTATATATTAATCTATAACTTATATGTTTTATTTACGTTTAGTTGTTTATTAAGAAAACTACTTATTTTCTAAAAGTATTTCTAAAGGTATTTCTGGAAGTAATAAAAGGTATGTAAATAGAAATAAAATGTGTAGCCATATTAACATTATTGCTTCATTATTTGTTGCCGTTGAATTCCAAATTCAAGTCACGAAGCGATTGCAGTGTTTTTAATCGAGACTTCACTATAAAACGATCATCGTTTTATAGTTAAATAAAACATCCTTTTATAGTTATCATCGTTTTATAGTTAAATAAAACATCCTTTCTTAAATAACTTGATATACTGCAGTGACCTAGCTTCGGTTCTAAAGGAGTAAGCAAAGGTTAATTCACATTCAGCCAACATCCAAATTCCATCGAGTAAACGTGTAATCCTGTTCGAAATTCAAATTGCATACAAAAGCCGCTTATGCCTCGAACAGAAAACGTAAACGTTCGAAATTCAAATTGCGTACATTTGACATTGGCAGTGTTCGGGGCGCTTTCTTCGGCGGTATCAAGGTTGCTCTCACAAGGCTCTCACCTGTGTTAATGTGTTAAGCTTACCCGATGAGCCACGTCTCCCCCCTTTCGACTTTCGAAATTCGATACTTGAATACATACTTGAATACATAAATAAGTATGGGTGATACTCGAATAACCAGTACACTGTATTTGGAACATGGCCCTCGTCGGGAAACGAACCCGCGACCCTTGTAGCAGAACACAGGGCCTGGTACCTGTGCTAAACGGGTAGTCAACGGCAAGTCGTTTAACAATATGTTCGTCTTGAACACTACATACTTCTACATACATCTTTCGTCGTATACTTTATGTATATAAAAGGGGTAACAAATAGAAAATGTATTATCTATTTTGTCCTTTGACAATAATTAATGACTGAATTTAAACGCTTCCTCACGCCCGTGACATTAACATAAATAGAATGATCTTCGTTCCAGCCCCTTTGATTCCGTTATTTTTAGTTTAGTGTGCTTAAATTTTGTATAATAATTTGTTGGTCGTACATGTTTCGAAAATTCGAATTTAATGCCACAGAAGTCTAACTACAAATAATTTGAAGTGAAAACATTAGCTATAATAAACAATATAGATATTATAAAGATAACACAAAATTTAATGCTATTTTATCATCTGTGAAATCAAAATCTTGTCGTCAAAAATAATGAATCATGCGTAGAGTTATTATACTTAGAGTAATGGAGCCATAGGAAGGCCTGCAAGTGACAATGACTCAATAAATAATGAGAGGAAAGATGGAGCTTGTATACATAATCTTTGTCTAATCACACATAAAAAAGAGAGACCGATAGACTCATTTGCTTTTTCTTTATATACATACATTCTCCTGCCCTTATCACACTCTAAGTGGGGTCGGCACACCACGTTACAGCATGTGGTCACATGATTTGGCTACGTATTTTACGACCGGCTGCCTGCCTGACGTCGACCTTAGTCGCCTTTTAAGACACCTCGGTAAAAAATGAGGGTAGTCTATTCTATGCAGCCGGATACCACACGGCACATACCTTAGTCGCCTCTTACGTTACCTCGGTAAGAAAGGAGGGTGATCTATTCTATTCTGCCGGATACCACACGGCTTCCATACACTAAAATGGAATCAAGTCGCTACTTTATTGTCATAACTTAACTTGACACACTCCAAAGTTAAATATGTAATACAAAATTGTATTTCTTAATAAAAAAAACTTATATATTACTACTGAAGAATAACCTCCTCTCTCATTGAGGATAAGTTTTGAAAGATTTTTAACCACGGCGCTATCACGGCGCTACGGTGCGGATTTGTAATATCTACATATCCTGGGAATTCTCTAGGAATATGTAAATTAATATAAAACGAAACTTTCTAACATTGAACTGTTTAAAAGGGTCTGCTTATTTTTAGTTCAATTCCATGTTAAATATAATTTATAAAAACGAAATGAACAACTCTCACGCGCAAGAAATATTAATGTACTGTTTAACATTTCGCATTCTACTTGTTTTTGGAAAGCTACAAGATAACAAAGACGCCTATAAGTAAGTGTCAAAGAAATTTCCCTGACCCTGATAAGACATTACATGTGTTTTATAGCCTTATTAATAAAATTAACATTATAAGTAGTAGATGGTTGGTGTGTGTGTGGTGTGTACATGTATATAAAAGGAGTAGCGTTAGAGTTGACGAATGAAAGGCGAGAATGGAAGAGAAAACTTGTTGTGCCGACCCCACTTAGAGGAGAAGTGAAAAGAGCAGGAAATTGATTCGATAGCAACTAGTACGACCTCGTATCAATCAATTATCATAATCTGTTCGATTGCTTCTTACTGCTCCTCTTTAATAATTTATGGTCATTCATGAAAGCCAGTGCCAATAATAAAATTGCTTATAACTTCGGTAAGACTCTTATATTAGGTCCTTACATATGAAATTGGCGTTTTCTATGGGAGGAACATAAAGTCGTTTTTTTTTAATGAAATATATTTAATTGATCAAAGTATGTACCATTGCTATGTATGCACTTTTGCCATCTCATAGGTAGTTCATTGATCCCCTTACTAAAAAAACCATTCGGGCGGGAATCAATAAAATCTTTGGAGGCGGTTTGGACTGCCCCATCGGAGTTGCATTTTTTTCCTTGCAAGTAGTTATCCAAATTGCGAAAAAAATGGTAATCTGTTGGAGCAAGGTCCGGAGAGTACGGTGGATGTCTAAGACATTCTAATTGAAGCTCCTCTGATTTGGTAGCCGTCTGTTGTGCAGTGTGTGGTCTAGCGTTGTCCAGAAGCAGCAGTGGCCTAGAGCGATTGACTAGCCTCGGTTCTTTAGCAGCTAGCTTTTCCATCATGGTTTGCAGTTGCTGACAATAGATATCTGCCGTAATCGTCTGGCCAGATTTAAGAAAGCTGTAGTGAACGACACCGGCACTAATCCACCAAACACTTACAAGCAACTTTTTTTTAGTCAATTTTCGCTTAGGGCAGGATTTGGCTGGTTCGCCAGGGTTCAGCCATTGCGATGAGCGCTTCCGATTATCGTAGAGGATCCACTTTTCATCACAGGTAATGATTCGATTTAAAATTCCTTCATTATTGAGCCGGTTGAGTAACGTAACGCAGCAGTCGACGCGCGTTTGTCAGTTTGCTTCACTCAATTCATGAGGTACCCACCTTTCAAGCTATTTCACCTTCCCAATTTGCTTCAAGTGAATTAGAATAGTTTTATCACTAACACCGGAGCCTGCGGCTAACTCGGACGTGATTTGCGATGGATCCGCTGCCACAATAGCCTTCAATTCTTCATTATCAACTTTGGTCTCCGGCCGTCCACGAGGCTTGTTCTGCAGGTCGAAATTTCCAGAATGAAAACGTTGAAACAAAAAACGCACTGTGTTTTCTTTTGCGACACCGTCACCATACACATCATTAATCCTTCGAGCCGTTTCTGCAGCACTGGTGCCACGGTGGAACTCATACTCGTAAATAACGCGATATTTCATGTTTTCCATTTTGTAAACAGAGTGACACAAAGAAAAAAACAAAAGAAGAAAAAACAAATGAATTAGGGGGTTTGAAACACAAATGCATGAGTAAATAGCTGTATGAATTTGAATTTGGAATTCCTAACCATAAAGGTAAGAGAAAGTTGAGATCAAAGTGGCCAGTATAAACGCCAATTTCATATGTAAGGACCTAATATATGGCGTCACATACAGTCCTCGGCCAGAACTAGCACGATAGAATAAGCTAGATAATGGCAACACTATCCAGTCCACATAGAGACTAATCATAGCGCTGGCAGGGTGCATCATAGAGTAGGGAAGTCAGCATAAAATGTGCCATATGACAATAAAGAAAATAAAGGGAAAGCAAATGATGGTGTATCTGTGTGATTAGACAAAGATAGAGAAGTAAACAAGTTTCATCTTCACTCTTATTATTTAATATGTCACTCTCACTTACATTAGGCCTCCTCTAGTTCCCGTACACTATTTAGTGCAATTTAAAATATTTATTTTAACTCTATGCAATTGCATTGCCATATAAGTTAAAAAAAAATGAAAATTAGTTACCGTTAGTAATGTTTATTATATAACTTTACAAAACTAACTGTATTAGGCTTACTTCAATACAGTTACACATATTACAGTTAAGCTAGAGCGGTCTCGATGATTACACCAAATTGTATGCCTATTAGCGATCGCTGTGAAACATGATAAATTACTGACGCGGACCACTGTTTAGTTGGTTCATTGACTGCAATGACACGTCCTGTTTGAGAAAACTATGATTTAATAATCTGCATGTAAGGTAAACATAGAGCAGGTGAGATAGATCAGAGTGATTACACTAGAGTATAGAAGCCAGCATAAAATGTGTCATATTCATAGAGCTCTTAATACGAGGATAGGGCAGCTATAGGCAGGCCTCTAAATGATAGAGACACAATAGATAGTGAGAGGGAAATGAAATCTTTTACTTCATCTTTGTGTACTCACGCATAAAAAGAGAGATAGATAGTGAATTACTGTCTCTCTTTTTATGCGTGATTTTATCCCTCATTTACTTTCTCTTTATCGTAATATGGCACATTATAGGCTGGCTTTCCTACTCTAGTATAATAACTCTATGGCGGTTTTTCCAGTGGCACAAATATGATCAATGACACGTGACACCTGGTCTAGTTTACCGGCATATAGCGCAGGGGCGTCGAGAGTAGGGTACTCTAGTATAAATATAAATATATGGGACAATTACACACACGACTGTCTATCCCCAAATTAAGTTACTTAATACTTGTGTTATGGTACTTAATACTTAATATTTGTGTTGTGTTATGAGTATAAAACTCTATGGGTTCCACAAGGTTTCAATAATCTTTCTATAGCCTTTCATAGTCTTTTTTATAGGCAGGTGTCAGGGGTGCTAGTTTTTTATTTAGTGTGTACATAGTTTACTGTAAGAGAGTATACTGTCGACAAACTGCTTAGCAGTTTGGAAGGATAAATATTTAAGGTAAATATGTTTAATTATAAAGAAAAATATATAAATAAATAAACCAAAAAATATATAATTAAAAGATTTTATTTAAGTCACGATGTATCTAAGTGAAGGTGGAATCTTGCAAGTTAAATTTGTACTACTTCCCGGTGTCCGATTGAGTTGTTATTTACATACTAATCCAATTCCGATGACAATGCATGTTTATGATAAGTATAACCAGATGCGGCTGCCAGGATTAGCTCCATACAAGGACTACTCAAATATTAACAGTAGGACATTAAAGAAAAAAGTAATTATAAAATTATTTTACTATAATCGGCGATTAAGTATGTAAATAGAAGATATATAAAATGCTAAATGAACAATGGACTATCCGTTTTTTCATACCTGATACATGCAGGATTCGTAAAAACACATGCACAAACCTCCACCACTGCCATCACAATACACAAGCATTACACGCGTTCACCATCACAAACTCAGCAATCGTTTCGCCCTGCCACCGAAGCATCGTCGGGAGATAGACTCCACGACAAAATCGTAAAGTATTTTTAAAGGTTTTTTTTAATTGACTTGTATATGTCAGATTTACTGCAGCAATGAAATACAGTCTTAATTGAAAATATAGCCTAATTACCTATGTATGCTGCAGTAAATTTGCCCTACTAATCCACAATGTAATTATTACGAGTAATTAAGATCTAGTTTAAAGAACAAAAGGAAGCTGCATACCTACGAACACGAATACGTTAGTAATAACTCTAGTTTATTATAGACATGGTTACCGTAAGATAACGGTCGGATCCGTAACCTTTTAATATTTCGTATTTGCGCGTAACAAATTCTATGTTTTTATATTCGTTTTGTGCAAAAAAGAAAAGCAAAAACATAACAGATAATACCTCACTTGATTTTCAACTTTGTGACGTTACTTGTTGGTTGACTCGTTGAAATTCGTAACCTTACTGACTAACTTTGATATGTTCACTGACCAATTTAAAATTCACATCTTCAAGAGAAAAAAAAACACATAAAGCTTTTCCTTTTTATAGAGATCTTTGTAATTTTTTTTTGATTAATATTAGGTGAAATACGCCGTGTGTTATCCGGCAGAATAGAATAGATCACCCTCCTTTCTTACCGAGGTGTCGTAAGAGGCGAATCAAGGTATGTGCCGTGTGGCATCCGGCTGCATAGAATAGACCACCCTCATTTCTTACCGAGGTATCGTAAAAGGCGACTAAGGTAAGTTGACGTCAGGCAGGCGGCCAGTCGTAAAATACTTAGCCAAATCATTTGATAACATGTTGTAACATGTTGTGCCGTCCCCACTTAGAGTGGGATAAGAATGTAAGATTAGGTGAAATAGGACCGGAGACTACTCAGATTCATCTTCATCTAATCTAATGACATCTGACTAGCCGACTAAGTCCAGTTTCTTGACATAAATATGCAGGACGCCGTTCCGGACGCTAGTAGAATTTCGTTGCAGTCTACTCATTTTGAAGTCTGGAGCTCCAATGCTGATATATATTGGAACAATTCTTAAGGGTATATAACATTACACCAACTAGACTTATGGTTAGAAATTTAGTAAATAGGATCCAAGAGAGTCATGTAAGTTGATTTGTAAATGTTTACTCGATTTAATCACCATTTCATATCCTAAGTATACGGTAAATAAGCGTCGCAGACCAGTTCTAGGTTGCAGATTTCACTAAACTAAGAAATATTGGGATTCTTTTTAATGTCTGTGATAGAAGCATGTATCTTACTACAGTTATACAAAGCCACACACATGACTAAGTCTGATTAAATGGACGCAGACGAATTATTATTTACCAGCGATAGACAAATTCGTCATCTACAAAAAAAGTCTACACTCATTTGCGCAACACCTGCGAGGTCGGTCGGTGAAACACCGCATTTTTTACTTTTGTCCCATTGCAAATAATTGTCTGTAGCCATACAATTCTAGACCACACCGGATATACGTATATACAAATTCAAAATATTCTTTATTCAAGTAAACTTGTAAACAAGTGCTTTTGGTTCGTCAACTTTACTGCTGGTTCAGAAAGCTGTTCCTACCAAGAAGAGCCAGCAAGAAACTCGGCGGTTGCTCTTTTTAAAATATAAATCTTAGAACTAGTTACATTTATTTATTACTGTCTTGTACAGGGTAGAAGTGCACCTATATCCACACATCCTTATCATATAAGTAATCTTCAACAGTATAGTAGGCTTTCTGTATCAGCCTCTTTTTAACAGTGGTTTTAAACTGCTAATATATAGTAACGTACGTATAGTAATTAGATCATGCGAATTACAAGTTTGTTATTTTACTATTAACGTTAAGTATTTTAAAACAATAATGTAAAAATAACAAGAAATAAGAAAGAATATACATATTCCGGCTGAGTATAATAGACCATTCTCTTTCTTACCGAGGTGTCGTAAAAGGCGACTAAGGTAAGTCGACCCACCGTGTGGTATCCGGTTTAGCAGAATAGACCACCCTCATCTCTTAACGAGGTGTCGTAAAAGGCGACCAGGGTAATTGTGTCTGATTGGCCCGTTGGCGTAGTGGGTAGTGACCCTGCCTTCAGCTCCGCGGGTCGCGCGTTCGATTCCCGCCGAGAGCCAACATTTTCTATAAAGAATTTGTTGGTTCTTCGAGCCTGGAATGTATTTGTATTTAAGTATGTATTTAAAATTATATATGTAATATATTTACCAGTTGTCCGTCACCCATAACACAAGTATTAAATTACTTACTTTGGGTATGCACGACCGTGTGTGTAAGTGTCCCATATATTTAAAAATAAAACAAAATTCGCGGGCGCGGATTATAAAAAAATTATATTATAATTATTTTTACATTCATAGTGTTGTATGCACGTGGAATAGTGTGTATAACATTTTTCCACTTTATAGTGTCTTACGTTTTCTGAGGCCAAAATTATGGCTCAGTCGTTACAAAAAGTAACAGTAGTGGGAAGTTAGATATCGATCATTCGGTTGCAGCCTCGCTTCCCACGAGGTTACGCGCGGCCAAGGTAATTGTGTCATCGTTCATTTGCTGCTTTATTTTATCGATGTCATAGTAGAAGTGATTTTACTATAAGGGCACACGGGGCCTTTGCTCAGCACTCCCTGATATCCCTGAGATCCCATAAGGCCATATATATATTACCCTACTCGAAAAAATAACTAATTTTTTTTTAATTTGGTCACTATTCAGAACATCTGCAAACATTTTAAAATTAAAATATTGATTATTAATAAAATAAAAAATAATAGACATTTAAATGAAAAAAATTCAAACCCTTCCCAATAAATAAGTGTTTCAGTTTGTGTATGTTTCAGACGCAAATTGCATAGTTTCTATACATGCAGTTATTGTTTACTCTTTTGAAGGCTTATAGTGCTGAAGTCGATACAAAATGTCTTTTATTTTTAATAATTAATTGTCAACGAGGCTCCGAATTATTATGTGCCCAAAGAAACTCCCTGAAAACTCCACAGAGTGAAGGATCGACGTCCAGCCTGGACTCATATCTTTTAATATTCATGCATGCATTATTTATGCCAACACACTAACGTTCCTGAAACTGATATTTAGTTAAGCTTTATAAATCGTAAAACCTGAGTGTCATTAATTCGATGACAAAGTCTCGCAGATTTTTTGATGCGAAGTAAATGTCTATATGGTGATAATCAACCGCGGGATGGTAGTCCGATTTCTATTTCGACAATCTATTTCCAGTAGGGAATAAGACTGAGGTTATGTTATTTAGCGATGCAACTCAATTAAATCACTTAATTAAAAAATTGATATATTATTGATACCTGTTTTAAGGGCATCATAACGCGAAATATCTCCAGCCGTTTGTTTCTGAGATGTAAACAACATTATTTATTATACTAGAGTAGAGTCATAGCCCTGCAAGTGAGAGTGTCAAAATAAATAATGAGAGGGAAGGTGAAACTCGTATACTTCATATTTGATCTTCAAAAAGAGAGACATAGATATATTTAAACACAACATTTTTTTAAAATACTCAGCTAATAAAAATAAATAAAAGAAAAAGCTGTGATAGCCTAGCGGTGAGACCGTGCGACTCTCTAGAGACGACATAGGTTCAAACCCCGGGCAGGCACCAATAAGTTTTTCTATTAAAACTTATGTGCCTAATTGATAATTGCAATTTATCACACGCTTTTCGGTGAAGGAAAACATCGTGAGGAAACCTGCATATCTCTAGAGAATTCTAGGGATATGTGTAACCTACCAATCCGCATTGGAGCAGCGTGGTAGGTCTTAGCTCCAATCCTTCTCTCCAATAACGGAGAGAGGAGGCCTTAGCCCAGCAGTGGGCATAGTAACAGGCTGTTACTTTACTTTTACTACATTTTATTAAAAATACTTTTTATTTATTATACTTTTACATATAATATCACATTTATCATATCATTATATCTATTATCTTTACATGTCTTTACATTGTTATATTGTAAATAAGGGAAGATTTGAGGCAACCCTACCACTAGTATCATTTTAACTTAATAGAGTTGCTTAATTTATGTAATGCACGACATTTTAAGATTCAATAAAGATATTTTTATTATTTTATTTTTATTATATATTTAATAATATTAATTATTCTTACTAAGTATTTACTTTTTTTTTAAGTTAAGACTGGTTGGCTAGAATAGTTTCTGATTCCGGAATAATGATATTGTTTTGTTTCATCATTTTTATATTAATTTCAATTTTTTCAATAAAGACATTACAAGCTACTACTGGCTTCCCTACTTAGTCTAATAACTCTATGGTGAAATCTCAGTACCGGCTACATTAACTTATTAGAACTTGAAGCGAATGAATTAGAAAATTTCTCACTTGCACGACTAGTTCAATATTAAATATGTATGCGGCTACATTAGGTGTGATTAATTCATTTCATTGTGAAGCTTGTGTGAAACGTAGACACATCATCGGGGTTTCGCCATTTTCGCTTATAGTGTTATCATATTTATTAATTTATTTACTTATTACTTTTTATTTCGCGTCCCTATCCAGAAGAAGCATCGCGTTTCCGCTACTTTAAACCTTAACCTACGCCTGATCCTTTGTCTAAGATACCTCAGTGCCTTAAGTGTCACTGGCAACACGCACTGTTCGAAGCCTTTCTTCGAACAGTGCGTGTTGCCAGTGATGACCTACGGATCTGTCGTGTACCTTAACTATGGGCTTTAAAAGAAGGCTCAGAGCCGCTCAGTGGATGATGGAGTAGCCTATGCTCGGAGTATCTCTACGTGATCAAATCAGGAATGATGAGATCCGTAGAAGAACGAGAGTCACCGATATATCTCAGCGTCTCGCAAAACTGAAGAGGCGATGGACTTGGCACATAGTGCGAAGAACCGATCGGTGTGATGGGAGAAAATGCAGTGTTGGTAGACTCCCCACGAGACTGACTGAACACATCAAAAAGATCGCGGGGAGCCGCTGGATTTAAGTGGCACCAGATCATGTGTTGTGGAGATCCCAGGAAGAGACTTATGTCCAGCAGGGTCGTACATCGGTTGACAAAGAAGAAGAAGAAGCCTTAACCTTTACCCTGAAGGCTTTAAGGTAGGGCCGTTTTTATATACATAATACAAAAGAAAAAAGTACGTATAGTACCCGGCAATAAATAATGCACATCGAGGCTTAGAAAGAGAAATCGGCTAGATTCTGCTTCATAGAGCATTGTCTCTGTCGCACAGACTGACGAACCCGTGTGGAACGTCACATACTAACTGAGTGACAGTGACAGCGCTCTACGAATCCGAACTGGCCGGCTGTTTTGTGGTAAACATCGATGTGCATTATTTAATGCCGGATACTATACGGGACGATTGTATAGTGTCATTTTTAGACAGGCTTTAGACTGACCCCAGGGACAATCATGTAAAGTTTGGAAGTGATAAAAACATCTTGTTTAACTCTCACTGACAGTTTCGTTATGATGGAAAATCGAAATTCAAATTTAAAATACTCTATATTCAAGTAAACTTGTAAACGAGCGCCTTTAAATCGTCAACTCTACTGCTGGTTCGGAAAGCTGTTCCTACCGAGAAGAGCCAGCAAGAAACTCAGCGGTTGCTGTTTTCAAAAACATAATTCTTATTACTAGTTACATTTATTTATTACCGTCTTACACACGTACGAACAGTAGCTATAACGAAGCATTCTTATCATCTAAGTAATCCTCCAAAAGTATCAGCCTCTTTTTAACTGCTGTAATGGCAAAGCTAAAGTTATTTGCGGAATTATGTTGTAGAATCTTATACCCACAAACAACTTACGTGCTTTTGCAAGGCGAAAGATTGTGTCGATTTGACTTTTTACCTACTTTGTCTATATACATTTTTACACCAATTTTATTATAATCATATATATTCTTATGCACAAATAGCCGTGTGGTATCCGGCTGCATAGAATAGACCACCCTCATTTCATACCGAGGCGTCGTAAAAGGCGACTAAGGTAAGTTGATGTCAGGCAGGCGGCCGGTCGTAAAATACGCAGCCAAATCATGTGACAACATGTTTGTAACATGTTGTGCCGACTCCACTTAGAGTGGGATAAGGGCAGGAGAATGATTATGATATTCTTATGCACAAAAACTAAATTGCTAAAAATATACTGCGAAACCAATGTAAGAATACCTATTTCCTTAAACCAGACAAAGCTTTAAAAAAGCGTAAATGTCCCGTTAGATCTTAATAAAATGATTTATAAAATCTAGTGTATAGCTCGTTGGTTGCGTACATTTTGTTACATACAGGTCTAAACCACGTAGTGAAGATTAAATCTTTAAAACCGTGTACATAATGCTGCCCGTTTAATATTACGTTATGCATCCCGTTAAGATTTTTGATAAACTAAATCTTGCCTACGAAACTCGGTAAGTTGTTGTTAAATTACTATCTATCCGACGTCTTGTTTCTTTAAAATGTATCTATAAAATGTGTCCTAATCTAAAGGTTTTCTGTGAAATTTTTCAGTGTAGAATGCATCCTGACAAAGATATGAACATCAAAGATTATTTTTGATTTTTTCTTTTACATCAGAATTGAGCTACTTAACGATGCAATATTTCAAAACTAATGAAACTATTATTTTGATATAATCCGCAATAAATGAAAGTTACTAAGGTTAAATGTAGATTGTACTCATATCTGATACATGCGTTTGCATGTATTGGGAAAATTCATGCACAACTAAACCAATAGTAATACTGTACTAGTAATGTGTAATGCTGGTGTATTGTGGTGGTTATGTAGGTTTGTAGTACATGTTTTTTATGAATGAAAATAATATTACATCAATATTCTTAATATTAAGAGAAAAAGAACAGAGCATTAAATAATCCATCGATGTTTACAACGAAACAGCCGGCCAGTTCGGTTTCGTAGAGCGCTGTCACTGTCACACACGGGTCCGTCAGTCTGTGCGACAGCGACGATGCTCTGTGAAGCAGAATCAAGCGTTTTCTCTCTCTAAGCCTCGATGTGCATTATTTATTGCCGCGTACTATACATATTACGACAACCCCGGGCCTAACTTATACATTTTATAAAACAAAGTCCGCAAAACCTGTCTCTGTGAAATCGATTTTCTCAAAATCTACAGTACCGATGTTTGTACGGCTTTTACTAAAAGATAGGGCAATTTTCGAGGAAGGTTTAGGTTGATATTATATTCTCCGAAACAGCTACACCTATTTTTAAAGGACTCAAACTGCATGATAAAGGAAGTTATGGAGCAATATATAGGTTCCTTTTTATCCTAGAATTCCCGTGGGGTCGAGATTTAAGCAGGAAACACCTACTGATACACATGCGCGCGAAGTTGTGGGCACAGTTAATTATAAAAGGCACAGATAATAAAAAAATTGTAACTACTTCTACCCGGCGTATGACCACAGACTCTCATAATAAGAATTAAAATAATTTTAGCAGGTAAATATAACACAAGCAACCGACATCGTTCACAGAGATTGCTATTCAAATTAAGACTTATACGCAATTATCTGTGCAGCTGTTATGCAAAATAAGGATAGTAAGTAGACTATGCCAAATTGAATCGTACGTAACACTATTAATGTTTACACATACACAAATGCACTAAACATAGAGCAAACAGCGCTTCTGCAATGGTTTCACAAATGCACGATCGGATCTTGACCTACATACGCTATTCTTTAATTAATGCTTATGACATGAGTGTCTATTGTTATAGTTTAGTTTCTGAACGAAAAGATATACACATTGGATTTTGTAAATATTGTTTCTCGAATATACACACGTAAGGTATGCATAATACAGTTATGTGGATATTAGCACATACATATACACACATATTCGGTAAATTGAATATGCGAAGTTTCAACCCATAGACGTTTGTAGACAAATTTTGCTTCAAATCATCGTCGCTGACTGGCCCGGTGGCGCAGTGGGTAGTGACCCTGCCTTCAGCTCCGCGGGTCGAGGGTTCCATTCCCGCCGAGGGCCAACATTTTCTATAAACAAATCGTTGGTTCTTCGAGCCTGGGTGTGTATTTGTATTTAAGTATGTATTTAAACTTATATATGTAGTATATTTACTAGTTGTCCGTCACCCATAACACAAGTATTAAGTTACTTACTTTGGGGACGGTCGACCGTGTGTGTGAATGTCCCATATATTTATTATTTATTTATTATTATATTCCAAAAGCAAAGTTCTTGGAACTATGAGATTCCTTTACCCAGATCGATAATTGCGGTTCTTTTACGAATCTTTTTGTTTTGAATTTTACATTTGAAATGTTAATGAATATGCAACTTTCTTTTAACACTTTATAAAATCGAGGAAACTAGGAAAGTTAGGGAAAAATATTTTTTTATAAATTTTAAGATTTTTTCAAATGAAATTCGTTGAGAAATCAATGGAAAATTTGGTGGCAGCATATATACCACTTCCCATACTTAGAGGGTAATATAAACATCTTTATTTGGAAAAAACCTTCTTCTTGGTCTTGGGGTCTCAAAAGGATTATCGTCTACTGAAACACAAATGAATTACTTATAAATGTTTATTTGAATCCACCCTCATATTGTAAATACACGAGTCTGTCTGCCGTTTCTCATGTTATCACGTATAATTTGTATTAATATAATTTGCTGGAGAAATATTAATGAAATTGTTTACAATTGAATTTAATTTACCAAGCAAAAATATGGAATAACTCCCGGTTTTCCCTCAAGAAAAATACACATTACTTAGTTGAAGGTTTGCTATTATTTAAGTTGACGCGAAAAAAGTCACGGATATAGCTGTTATAAAATTATTTTATATAAGCAGTTATTGCCCGGAAATCGCGGCAAAACACGACTTTTGTCTTCTTCTTCTTGTGGGATGTTTTCAGTAATTAGTCCTTGAGAGTGAAGGCAGGTTATTCCAGCCAACTAAGCTCTTTCCAAAAGCCGAGAACTCCACTCAGATTCCTCAAGGCATCCTGTAATCTCCTCGGCGAGCCAACTATGGTTGTCCGATTCGCCGCCGCTTCCGTTTAACATGACGTGAGATGGCGTTACGACTTTGCCTTATTAAATACGTATTCTACTGGGAAACGATTGACTTAATCTCGTCACACACGAATTAACATACATCTAGTCATGATTTACTGTTAATTAAACGCTCGAACGGTAATTATCAATTTCATCTGTCAGCGCTCCTCATATTTCTTACAAATTAATTAATAAATTGCGTAGATGATTTATGTATTATGCGCCTTTACCAAGTACAAACTTACTGTATATATCGCACGATTAGTATTAACTTGACCGAATTCAAAATTAGGGTTAATTGAATTAGATACATTGTAATATTTATTTCAATGCCATCCATGACATCACGCTATGAACTGTTTTTCCAAGTTAACACTCAAGAGTTTTGTAGGCGCTTCTTTATGCTTTATTGCAAATTGCTACAAAACAACTTTTTGAATTAGGTCACTTTAATACAAACGTGCTACATGCCTGGATAATAAACGAAGTTATTTCATTTTGCCTTACAAATTTCTTCTCTACTTTTACTGTCTCAGCTCACGCCATAATAGTTGAAGTATATAAGTAGCATCTACATTGTAACTAGAACAAATTAACTTGTAAAAGAAACAATAAGAGTATAGCCTCATTTTCTATTGGTTATTACGCCGTAGTTTCACCTATATAATCCATCAAGTTGCATTATGTGTTGTTGCGAGGAATGAAAGTACACGTGACTTTTCATTTAAATACTTTATATGTACTTATGAAGTACAGAAACTTTAATCTTAATATTATTTATGGGATAATCTAAAACCTCAATCGTCGTGCTAAAGATGGGTTATAAAGAAAACCTAAAATATAAGAATAACAAGTTGGTTATATTAATTGATTTTATTTCCGATTTTTATCTATATTAAGTTCATAATTTACTATGTTTAAAATTCTAATAGACTTTTTTTCTTTTTCAACCGTTTGAGGGCCAATTTTGGATATATTCGTAGGTATTTACAGAGACTTCAATTTTCATAAGATTTTGTATGTTAGTTTTTCTGAGATAGCCCAGCGGTGAGACCGTGCGACTCTTTCGATGGGAATAAGAGTTCAAACCCGAGCAGGCACCAATGAGTTTTTCTGTTAAAACTCATGTGTCTAATTGATAATTGCAATTAATCACACGCTTTTCGGTGAAGGAAAACATCGTGAGGAAACCTGCGTATCTCTAGAGAATTCTAGGGATATGTGTAACCTACCAATCCGCATTGGAGCAGCGTGGTAGGTCTTAGCTTCAACCCTTCTCTCCAGAAACGGAGAGAGGAGGCTTATTCCCAGCAGTGGGATCGTAACAGGCCGCTACTTTAAGATCTTGTACCACCTAGATCTGTCTAGATCTGAGCTGTGATAGCCCAGCGGTGAGACCGTGCGACTCTTTCGAGGGGAACACGAGTTCAAACCCGGGCAGGCACCAATGAGTTTTTCTATTAAAACTCATGTGTCTAATTGATAATTGCAATTTATCACACGCTTTTCGGTGAAGGAAAACATCGTGAGGAAACCTACATATCTCTAGAGAATTCTAGGGATATGTGTAACCTACCAATCCGCATTGGAGCAGCGTGGTAGGTCTTAGCTCCAATCCTTCTCTCCAAAAACGGAGAGAGGAGGCCTTAGCCCAGCAGTGGGCATAACAACGGGCTGTTACTTTACTTTACTTTACTTACCACCTAGATCCAGCAGGCATATGCTTTATTTTTGGGGTCCTCTGTCACTAACACCTAACTCGGAACTCAATAGCCATCGGCTGAATAGCATCAGGTGATGCTTATCATAAACATGCATTATCATCGAGACTGGACCAGTATGTAAAATTTCAGCTCAATCGGACACCGGAAAGTAGGTCAGATTTAACTTGCAAGATTCCACCTTCATATACATACATACAAGTTAAATAAAAGTTTTCAAAAATATCTGTGTCTCTCAACACATAATATATACCTGATTGCTGAGGTCACTCTAACAAACCACATAAGTAAGTAGCGGCCTGTTACAATCCCACCGCTGGGAACAAGCCTCCTCTCTCCGTTTCTGGAGAGAAGGGTTGGAGCTAAGACCTACCACGCTGCTCCAATGCGGATTGGTAGGTTACACATATCCCTAGAATTCTCTAGAGATACGCAGGTTTCCTCACGATGTTTTCCTTCGCCGAAAAGTGTATGATAAATTGCAATTATCAATTAGACACATGAGTTTTAATAAAAAAAAACTCATTGGTGCCTGCCCGGGTTTGAACTCGTGTTCACCTCGAAAGAGTCGCACGGTCTCACCGCTGGGCTATCAGAAACCACATATCGCAAATTAATTTGAATGCGAAATGATTTATCCGGAACGTGAAATTTCTTATTTACATATCCGCTATAACAGGTGTGTAAGTTATGAATATATGTAATTGCCTTATAATATTAGTGATGCATCATTCATCGCAATGATTGTTAGGAAGTAGTGATTGACTGCACGCACAATTATCGACAATTATGACGACGGGAAACAAATTAAAAATTATGTCACGTCTACTGTTTTTACTACTATGCATCAATTACTACAAATACTAGGAATCAATTAACAAGTAGTAAGGAACTGATTTCTAAAACTAGGTTAAAAATGTAACATTTAGATTTGCATCAATAGCCGTATAATAAATAACGTCGCAAATTGTGGCTTCTACCATTCAGTTTGTTCTTAACTTGTTATTTTTTTTATATCGCTACATTTCAATCGCATCAAATATAAGGTCTTGACAAGGTGATACGATCATGTGCAAAACGCATACTTTGTAGTTTTTAATAGTTTTTCTATTATATTAGGGTTTTAAAACTCAGCAGCCTTATTTACTTTAGCTGTTATAATATTAGTTTCGTCTAGTTTTCTTGAACCGCCGTAATCATTATTCTATTATTTATCATATACATATCGTTGTTATTGATTAACTTATATAGGTAAAAGAGGATTTATATTGCAAAGTCTTTACAACATATTAACAAAGTTTTATTTGATCTTATGCACTTAATTGATAACACCACTTAATGGTACGTTTAACTAAACATATCAATACAGTCTTTAGGAGTCACGAATGCTAAAGCTGAGTGGTAATTTTAGCTTTAATGTCCCTGCGTATACGTAATGTCATAACATCATCATCCTCCTACCCTTATCCCACTCTAAGTGGCGTCGGCACAACATTTTAAAAACTTGTTATCACATGATTCGGCTACATATTTTACGACCGACCACCTGCCTGACGTCATCATACCTAAGTCGTATTTTACGACCCCTCGGTAAGAAAGAGGGTGGTCTATTCTATTCAATCGGATACGACACGGCGGGTCGACTTACCTTAGTTGCCTTTTAAGATGTAATAAAGGAAAATTCTTATTTCAAATCCAATTTTAATAAAAACAGACGGTAGATTTAAAAAGATGATTACTGAATAAGAATTCTGTTGGAAGGATCTATTAATAATTCGATATTGCGAACCTAAGTAAGATTTTGTGATGTATTTGCGTAATACGCTGCAATGATTGCTTCCTTTACAATTTTCTCATAATATGTTTAAGAGGTAAATTTAATAAGTATTCCTATAAAAGGGAAATCCGTTTACGCAAATATCTTGCAAATGTGTTGCTAAAACGGTTATATGGTTTAAATACGGCGTAATCAACAGCGACCAACGGAATTTTAGGTTATTAAAAGTGTCTGGCAATATTTAATTATTGTTTTATAGAAATCAACGAAAGGAAACGTAGTTTATAAAAGTAACACAAATATTTGCAGGCCACGTAATCTTATAGTTTTAATTTTTAAGTTCAGCTCATTTTATCATATATTTATTTTTTTAAATTTTAAATATTTGAATTCTGTTAACGAGATTATGTTTATTATTATAACGTCGTGGCTAACGCATACACACAAACTTACGACACAATTAAAAATTATGCGAATGACAACAGTTATGATTTTTTTAGCACCCAGCTATGTAGCACAGCAATTGCAATATAATTGGTAATCATATACAGAATTGTATAACAAAAAATTAACGATCTTTTGTGATTTATATATTTGAGAAGACGAATAAAATCTTTAAACTAGAACAGAAAGGGTGATTTTTTTTCTAAGATGTATCTTCTTCTAAAAATAGTGAATAAACACGTAGCATATTATGCAAATTTTGCATGTTTATATCATCATATGTATCTACCCTATCGTTATCTACAGAACATAAACAAAACTTTATCAGTCATTATCCGAGAAAGTATACAACGTCAAGGGTCAGAAATCGATTCGTTACAAATTTGATACAATGAATGCCCAAATGACTATTGCATTAACTCACGACCTTAACGGGAATAGGAATTCTTAGAAAAATGTAATAACAATTTTAATTAAGTCCAGACAATGAAATTGACGTCACCAGACTGCAGCGACCAACCAGTCATCATATTAAATTATATGATAGTTTATTTGAAAATAGGAATTGCCCGGTTTCTTACTGATTCTTCCTCGAAGGAGCAAACTTCTGAATCAGTGAGCAGTAGCATCTTTAATAACTTTTGACGATTCAAAAGCACTTGACAAAGTCTACTAGAATTAATAATATTATGAATAGTTTTTGACATTATACCCCTTAAGTCGTTTTTGCTTTTAACGGTGCGGTTATTTTGTATTTAACTGCTTAAATGGTTCTTTACATCTCAGCATAATTTTAATTTTCTTGAAAAAATATCAGATTGGTTTCCTTTATTAAAACCAGCTACCAGAAAATAGACATTATTTTGGTAAAGCTTTTGTTTAAATAAAAATTATTGAATCTAATTAAGGTATGTCTATTAAATAACAAAGAGAAATGATTAAATTTTTATTCTTATTATTCTATTCTTATTTATTCCATTACCACGAAAATACGATGCACAATATATCCTTTTTCTTTGGTTAGATTAAAGTTATATTGCATCGTGAAGGAAGGAGGAATTGTAGGCAGGTGTATTATACTTATTCGTATTTATTGTTTTTATTTTACACAAGTAATTTTGTCTTACAAATTACTTTTCTTTATTTCCTTTCTTGCCCTTATCTTTCCGTTATTAGGAGGTTAACCTAGTTTCTCTAGTCTCTGGTTGTAGGAATGACCTCAATATAAATCTCAAAATAAAACCAACGATCTATACAGGTTAAATGAAAATAATAAGGTAAATTGTAAATATGAAATATATTTAATTTATTTTAAGGAGATAACGTTCCATAAAGAACTATGTATATCAGATAACACTTGTATTAATTTCTCTCGTGATAAAATTTTCGTATGGGTGACCGTAAATGGAAAATGATACTTTTGTTGTTATAAATGCCAATAACTCAAACGCAAAAGTTGGTTCTTATTTATAACAGTATGGTTTAACAACTGCGATTTGGCTGGTTATACAAAAACTAGCCGACCGATGTCGGGTAAGGAAAGGAGTGCCGTTTTTATAGACGAAAAAGGGAATATGCAAGCCTTAATAATAACTTATGTTAAATAACCTACATCCCGTATAGTATATAATTTTAAAAAGTATTAAATGTTATTTCCAGTTTTTACAAATACCTAGTAATTTTGTTGTATTAAAATATCCAAATTTAATGTTTTGTCGGCAGAAACAAATGTTTGGTGTAATCTTGATGTGAATTTAAGAAAATTACTTTATTTAATGTATTATTGCGATTACATACAACGACATATTATGGTTTACATAACTGATCTGTTATAATAAATTTATCCGCGTATACTACGTATATCCAGACTAATATTGCCAATGGGTGTCTGTCTGTTCGCAGCTAATACGTTGAAGCAATTTTGAATAGGAATAATACATATTACATAATTGAAGGTATTTTATCATTTAAGTTGAGCGGAGCCTTAACTACCTATACATATTACAAAACAAAGTCTTAGACGGTTTTTGTTTGTATATGATCGAATTCCTCAAAATCTACTGAACAGATTTTTATATAGTTTTACTAAAAGATAGTGTAGTTCTTGAGAGAGATTACGGTTATATGTAAATTGACTATAATATATATTTGTGAAACACTAATTTCCACGCGGGCGACGCGGCGTGTACAGTTAGGATATTTCTAATATAAATATAATCACAATTGGTAATTCGCTTTACCTACCTTTATGCACTTTTAAATAATATTTTTGTAACGTTTATTTATGGTATAAATAAATTAATAAATTTGGAAAGATCATCTCATTGCCCTTAAACTTAAAGTATCATTAGCTGGACACAGTTTGAATAAAATAGGCTGTCTTTTCGAATAAGATCACGACAATTGTGACAAATATTTAATCCAAACTTTCCTTTGTTTTTAACGTAACAAATTCAGATTGTCCGAATAAAATTTAGGCAAAAAATATAGTTTAATTTCCAATAATAATTGAGTTTGAGAAAAGATTGTGCAAGCGACCTTAACATAAGCCTTGTTTTTATAGTTTTTGTGGTTTTCTTATTATGTCCTTAACGGATACGATTAGAGAACAAAATTAATTTTAAAATAACCGACTTTATGATTAAATATTCTAATTAAAAACATATGGTTCTTTAATATTAAATAAGTATTTCACTAGCCCTTTGGCGCAGTGGTTAGGTAGTGACCCAACCTTTACCTCCGCGGGTCGTGGTTTCGATTCCCGCCGAGGGCCATCATTTTGTATAAACAATTTGTTGGTTCTTCGAGACTGAGTGTATATTTGTATTTAAGTATGTATTTAAAATCATATATGTAGTATATCTACCAGTTGTCCGTCACCCATAACACAAGTATTAAGTTACTTATTTTGGGAATGGACGAACGTGTGTGTCCCATATACTTATTTATATTTATACAAATTGTATGTAGATAAAGTCGCCAGTACGAGTTTAAGTTCTAAATATACTTAACACAGTGCCATCATTTTTAGACATGTACAAATTTTAAAAATCACCCTTCGATCGTTAGTCATTATATTACCATATATAAAAAATACATAGAGTTATTATAGCAGAGTATGGGAATCATAGACAGGCCTGTAAGTCAGTGTCACAGTAAATAATTAGAGGGAAGGTGAAACCCGTATACTTCATATTTGTCTAATCACACATAAAAAAGAGAGACAGGTAGATGAACTCTCATTTTTTGCTCTTATCCCACTTTTAGTGGGGTGGGTACAACATGTTACACACATGTAGTCACATGATTTGGCTACGTATTTTACGACCGGCCGCCGGCCTGACGTCAACTTACCTTAGTCGTATTTTACGACACCTCCGTAAGAAAGAGGGTGGTCTATTTTACTCAACTGCATACCACACGGTGGGTCAACTTACCTTAGTCACCTTTTACAACACCAAGGTTAGAAATAAGGGTGATCTTATTCTATTCAGCCGGATACCACACGGCGGATCGACTTACCTTAGTCGCCTTTTACGACACCTCGATAAGAAAATGAGGGTGGTCTATTCTACTCAGCCGGATACCACACGGCACATTTCTCTTTTTTGTAATATGGGACGTTTTAGGCTGACTTCTCTACTCTAAGAATATTAACTCTATGGTATTGATTACATCATTTTAAAATGGAAATCAATGTGTGTGAACAAAAGTTTATATAGTTTTAAGATGATTGTCGTCACAAAATTTGCTTATGAAGACATGAATATTTGAAAGAGTTTAAGACATATTAACATAAAAATTATGCAACTGATGTTTTTATATCTTAGCGGCCGTAATTGAATTTCTTAATAGTTTCTATATGAAATATCTTGAGTGCATCCAAATTACATTCACAGGCATTAACCGTACGTTTCCTGGCTTTGGTGATCACGTCAATTATACGAATATGCACTTAAACACTTTGGATGTTACATGATAAATGATGATGATTAATGGATGATGAATTTTAATGAGCTATTAAAACCGGTGTAAACGATCTAATAATTAATTATTATCTGAATTAATCTTGATCCTGAATATAAATTGAATAAATTTAAATATATTTTTTTATATATACTGTTTACCATAGAGATTTTATTTTTTTCGTATTGACAATATGTTGATAGCCTTAAGGCGCTTATAGCGTCATTACGCGAGATATGGCAGTGCAGAAGCATCGTAGACTGTACAAAAACTATACAAGAGTTTCAGCTTAATCTTTGATGAACATCGACGGATAAGCTCTTAGGTAGACAAGCAGTGTAGAGCTGCTGGTAATATGGTTTCGGTTGTGTGGTAAGAATTCACAAGCATCTAAGATAATAGAACTGGTACCGTAACTTTAGCTATGTGTAGCTATATATGTGTATTAGTTGCCATCTCAGAGGCATAGAGGTAGGATTCCGTTATGATACTTTGTTTTTTTTAAATGCCAATCAGCACGGAACCACTTATGCATTACTTCGTGCTGATCGGTTTTTTTTAGAGTCCTTCCCTTTTTTTTGCTCTTCTTTTTCCCTCTGCTCCCGTCCTTTCATAATCTTACGGACAACATCTTCATGCTTGTACCACTCTTCTTCACTTTCAAGCATAGAGGGTACAAGGTTTTGTGCGTTTAAGACCGGCCGCTTTCCCTGCACAGCACTCCTTATGTCTGTAAATGCTGCGCACACAAACAAGTCGTGTCTTGGGGTGTCTTCCTCACCACAGAAATAACAATTTCCCGTCGGAGCTTTTCCTATGGCAAATAAGTATGTGTTGAACACCCCGTGCCCACTGAACGCTTGAGTCAGCCACCGGTCTACCTCTCCATGTTTCCTTTTATGCCACTGTTTTAATGATTCCGTTTCCGTCATGATACTGTCTACATTATTACATGTTTACAACCAGTTATCATATCGCACGCTTAGTACTAAAGTGACCGAATGCAAAATTAGGCTTAAATAAGTTAGATACATTGTAATCTTTAATTCAAAGCTATGACGCTCCGAACTGTTAAAAAACCTAGTGTTTTCTTGCTCTTCCAAGTTATGGGCATTTTTAACACTCACGAATTATGTAGCCGCTGCCCCATGCTTTGTTGCAATTGGCCACATGACCATTTTTTTAAATTAGGTCACTTTAATATAAGCGTGCGATATATACTAGCGAGCGACCGGAAAATTATGAAATATGAAGTGAGTGCAATGTGTACATTCATAGTAACTTTAGATTGCAAAAAAATCTTTAAACGACATGGTAAGTATCTCTCCTGATGATTTTATTTTGAGTACTATAAATACTATTCAAAATATTTATATTCTACTCTATAGTCTATTCCAAAATCACGTTACTTGTTCTGTAAGCCTACCATGAACTTTTAGAAAACGATTGAACTCAAAGTCAGTAAATAATTTATAGAATTAGGCGTTTCTTTGCGGAGATCCATAATACAAAAGTAATAATAAAATTATTTTGCTATAATCCGCGGTACATCGTATACATACGATACATTGTATCGCGGATTATAGCAAAATAATTTTATTATTACTTTTGTCAAAGTCAGTACCAGTAATAAGAAAGCGGTTCGGTTTGAACCGCTTTCTTTTCGTACAATGAAGTCTGGATTGCATTGGATTGGTCGTAATGTTTGAAAAGGATAACGATATATGAACTATAGATAACTCTATCTCTTATACTTCAATGTTTTTAGGACGCATTCCGAACGCAGGTTCGGCAACGACTTAAAGTGTGCGTCTTTAAGACGTCATGGTATGAAAAAGCAAAACAGTTTAGTTTACGTCTTCAATTGAGTCGCAATAAGAGCTCATGGTAGGCCTGCAGACCCGTCATATATTGTATCAACGCATAATCAAAGTAGATGCGAAATGAATGACAAACTATTTCATGTCCGATACTACACTATGCACTTCTTTATATGAACTTGAAATATAAGAAATATTATAATATCACCTTAAGCGCAATTTGTTTAAAGAGTGCCTACAAAGTTTTATATTCATATATTAATATATTATAAGAATAACAGAAACACTTCATTAATATACGCATTGCTATTATGTGTCACTATTTACAAGTCTTTAGTTTACTCACAACCTCCTCTGACTTGCATCCGGTTGTCGGTTTCAAACACATTCCAATTCCATGAATGTTATTTTCATTGACGTCGTTTTAAATCACTTAAGTACGAGTAATTTTCTAGAAAACATTTATTGGTATTTATGCATAAATTTCTGAACAAATATATCCTCATGTTCAAGGTATATAGGAGAAAACACTTTCTTATAATCATAAAGTGATATCAACAGAGTAAAGAAGCCAAAGGCTGGACTGTAGACAGTGAGAGTGTCACAGTAAATAATATAGAAGCAAGCTGAAACTACTTAGGGCATATTTTAGACTGACTTGTCTATTCTAGTATAACAACTCTATAAATTTATAATTAGGCGTTACTTTGCGGAGATCCATAGAACAAGACTAATAATGAAATTATTTTGCTATAATCCGCGATTAAGTAAATAGAAAATATAGATAATGTTAAATCTAGTGTGGAATATAAACGAATCTCTAAGGATTGAATTTAGCCATTACCATAGGTAATACACTATAATATGAGGCCTAGACAAGGCAGATTGCTATGTTAATGGGAATTTAAAACTTGATCGCGGATAGCAAATCTATGTTCCTAATAGCTCCTATATATATAATAGTTCCCTGCCTATAAGAAGACTTTCAAATTTTCGGTAAAGATTCAATATTACTTTTAATTCTTAACCGGTTTATTTTTAAACTTTATTTATTTTATTAGCTTTTCGTTCTACGTTAATTAAAAAAAGGGCGGCTAGCTGAATCGAAATAGAAGGCGAATTGCAAAGTAGGGAAGATAGGAAATACATTTTTTTGATTTTAATCCAGTATTCAATACATCCGGCATATAGTTATATTGTATTATATTTTAAAATGTTTACAACATTTAAAATATAGCTGAAACTGTTGCTTTATACTTTGCATTTTTGGATTGAAAAACTTTTGTTCACATAAAACAATAATATATAATTATTTTATTTTTAAATTACTAATACTTCCGTGGCCTGGTTTGTTTAACGAATTTCTAACATATGAGTTTCTTAATTGTAAGCAAAGTTAAAAAAATATTTCATTATTTTAAAAAAATCATTTCTGATCATCTGTTTTAAATAAGTAATCCACCGACATTGTTAAAATTATATATACATACATATATTTATATATTTTCTTTAATGTGTTAATATTATTGTACGAATTTTTCTACTTCTGTGAGCATCCTTGCGATATTATATAGATTTTATAAAATAATTATTTGATTTATGATATTATAATGTTAAAATAGACAATATTGCTTCATAGATGAAAGATTTATTACACACTCAATGTGTTCCTCAATATATTAAAATGTCTAAAGCATTACATCATGTCGGCAGTAGGCGTGGATTGTTAGTAATGCTGTGTTCGTAATTTATTATGGCTATATTACTCATTTAACTTACTAGTTATGAAGTATTTGCTACTTAATACGGAACTTAGAGTTCCAAAGGATCATTCAGATTGATACAAAATGAATATGAATTAAAAAAAGGACATGTAACGAACGTATACAAAATGTTTACTAACTTTAATGCTGTTTGACATTTTGAGATGTTTGTGTAATTTCTTCACACCGTCATGTGATATTCAGCTGAGTAGAATAGGCTAACCTCATTTCTTACCGATGTGTCTAAAAGACGACTAAGGTGAGTTGACGTAAGGTTAACATCTAAAGTACGCATGTAAGGTTGGCACAACATATCTTATAAGTCGGCACAAAATGTAACAAACATGTTGTCACATGATTTGGCTACGTATTTTACGACCGGCCTGATGTCAACTTACCTTAGTCGTCTTTTACATTACCTCAGTAAGCAAGAGGTTGATCTAGTCTACTCAACCGGATACCACACGGTGGGTCAACTTACCTTAGTCGCCTTTTAGGACACCTCGGTAAGAAATGAGGGTGGTCTATTCTACCCAGCCGGATACCACACGGCACTTACCTTAGTCGCCTCTTACGACACCTCGGTAAGGAATAAGGTTGGTCGAATCCACTCAGCCGGATACCAAACGGTGGTGGGTAAGCTAGTTTATTATAAATGAAAAGTATTTGTATTTATATTTAATGCCGTTCAACACTGCTGAGAGAATCATACTTACTAATGTAAGTATGATTCTCTCAGCTTAAGTAAACCTAGGAAGCGATTATTAAATGAAAAATTATAGACCACTCTATGTTGCGTAAGTGATAGAATCTAGCACAGCACGCAACGCGTTAACACACAAATGATAAATATTAAATTCGTCTCGAATATCTCAAGTACATTATGATTTTGAAATCTGTTTGTTGTAGGCATTTCTATTAGCGATTGTATGTTAAATATTAAGTTGATGTTATGTCAAAACCTGAGAGAACTATCAAATCATATTGGTTCTAATCTCGATTATCGCTGTATTACTTTGTACCTATCTTTTGGTGAAAACCGTTCAAAAATTCGTTTGGTAGATTTTGAGAAAATCGATTACATACAGACAGACAGCTTTTTGGGACTTTGTTTTATAATAAGTATAGATACTCGTTTGAGAATGATATATCGTGTGATGATTAACAACTCACAAGTCTTAAGTTAAAATACAACATTGAATCGTACTTCCTTCCTTCACTTCAGAGTTTACGTAAAGCTAAGGTAAAATTACGCCAGCCTAACGACACACTAATCATACGTCTCACCCTCATCATTTTCGCATTTCCTTTTATTACGCTCATTATTAATATGAAGAAATAATTCCCTTGATGTTTTCCCACTAACCCATGGTTGCCAATTTTATTATTTTTTGATTAATGTTCATTAAGGCCGCTTAATGAAATATCATAAAATATTTTTATCTATTATATTGTGACATTTACTTTCCTTGTCTGTGCGACCATTTGTGATGTTTCCCTTATATATATAAATAAATAACGACTTTCCGTTCCCAAAGTAAGTAACTTCATACTTGTGTTATGGGTGACAGACTATATAATTTTAAATACATACTTAAATACAAATATAGAAGGCTCGAAGAACCAAAAGATTAATTAAAGAAAATGTTGGCCCTCTACGGGAATCAAACCCGCGACCCACAAAGTTGAAGACATGGTCACTGCCAACAACGCCAACGGGCCAGGCCATAAAAAAAAATAAACAGAATTCTGTTCAATTCTAAATACAAAAATAGAATTCTGTATAAGAAGATAAATTTGTCTGTACATTGGTGTATACACGGAATAAATCAAACGTACTTATTAGGTTGAAATTTTATGAAATACTAAGACAGACATGAATTATCATTTATTCACAAAACAATAGAAATATCTTGATATAATCGTTCTGTGAATAAACTTTGTAAATTTAACATTGCAAATATTTTTTATAGAAAACCTTTTTAAGAATCGTACAAAAAGCATTATTACAGAAAGCAAACTTTAATATAAAAAAAACAATTAATAGTTTATAAATTCAGAATTTTGTTTTTGCTGCTAATTACAAAAGTGTAGCTTATGAAGGGCATTTTAGTAACAGTTTAAGTTTAAGTTTTAAGTAACATTTAGCTGAATTAAAAAATATATTTGTATGGTGTGCAATAAGCTGTGAAACTGTGTTGCCAGAACATTACTAGGCAACTAGAGATCCTTAAGATATCTACTTTACATATGTATTTAAACCTATATAATAATCTAATTTTTGTTTTCGAACCACTAATAGATTGCAAACATACATTCTCTTGCCCTTTTCCCACTCTAAGTGGGGTATACGTAACCAAATCATATGACAACATGTTACAACATGTTGTCACATGATTTGGTTACGTATTTTACGACCGGCCGCCTGCCTGACGTCAACTTACCTTAGTCGCCTTTTACGACACCTCGGTAAGAAATGAGGGTGGTATATTCTATGCAGCCGGATACCACACGGCACATACCTTAGTCGCCTCTTACGACAAAAAGGAGAGTGGTCTATTCTATTCTGCCGGATACCACACGGCGTCACTAATAGATTGCAAAATTATATTTTAAAAGAGCTTTTAAGAGACTATTTGAATGAGTCATATCTTGATACGTTTGATTTTGAAAGTAAAGGCTCTACGCTCTTCACTCCTTAGAAAACTGGAAGATGGTTTTTGTCTCACCATGATGCTGTAAAGTCCATTAGGCCTAACAGCGTCCCAGTACCAAGAAAGAGCTTTGAGCATAGCCAAAAAATGGTGATCTCCTATAATTTTTACAACATAATTAATTTAAAAATATGTAGGATATTTGTTGAATTATTTTATAGGAAATGCTGAAGATTTATTATAATAAATAAACTGTATGATAATTGTATAGTCCTGTCGTATTTAAGTCTGCTGTTTGAAATATTTTGGAATATGGAGTAAAGTTTGTATCAAAAAATCATGTTACTTTCGCAAAACAAAGTTTCTACAGGCTTTCTGTTGCTCGATAATAGCTGTTTGACACAGTCACGTAAACGCGTATCGCAAATAAGCATAGAAGTAGGTAAATGAAAATTGCCATGGAAAATGTCGCCTACATTACAATGGATGACAGCGATAAGTACGTGCAACAAATGCAAATAAGTTCCTAGTTATAGTTAAGTACCTAGTTATTACTAGTACTAGGTTCTAATCACGACTTCGTCTGAGTTAATAATAATAAATACCACCGGTAGCTCCGAAAATTGCCCTGCTTCCGGCGGACGACAATTTTTTATATTTTTAATGTTTTTTTTTATTATATATTTTTAATAATGAATATTTTAAAATGTGAGGTATTAATTTAAAGAAAAATAAATGAATAATAATAATAATCTTAATTAATATAAACAGTGTTAACATAACGTATTGAAACCCTTGCTCCTAAACTAGATTTAACTGAATTTCTGGAGTCAGATATAATAAGACTATGTCATTCCAAACGCCATCTTTATGCTCCGTTTTGATGTAAAAAAGGACATAAACAAGTTAACAAACGCATTTATAATTTAGTAGGGATAATTGGTAAAATGTAATGATTTATACATCTTCAGATGTATGACTAATAAATATGCCGTGGGGTATCCGGCAGAATAGAATAGACCACCCTGCTTTCTTACCGAGGTGTCGTAAGAGGCGACTAAGGTAAATGCCGTGTGGTATCCGGCTGCATAGAATAGACCACCCTCCATTTTTACCGAGGTTTCGTAAGAGGCGACTAAGGTAAATGCCGTGTGTATCCGGCTGCATAGAATAGACCACCCTCCTTTCTTACCGAGGTGTCGTAAGAGGCGACTAAGGTAAATGCCAAGTGGTATCCGGCTGCATAGAATAGACCACCCTCCTTTTTTACCGAGGTGTCGTAAGAGGCGACTAAGGTAAATGCCGTGTGGTATCCGGCTGCATAGAATAGACCACCCTCCTTTTTTACCGAGGTGTCGTAAGAAGCGACTAAGGTAAGTTGACGTCAGGCAGGCGGCCGGTCGTAAAATACGTAGCCAAATCATGTGACAACATGTTTGTAACATGTTGTGCCGACCCCACTTAGAGTGGGATAAGGGCAGGAGAATGATGATGATGATGATGATTAGTCATACATCTTCAGACTTAGAGATATTATACAAGAGTATTGGAGCTAGCCTAAATAAGTCCATCGACAAAATAGAGAGAGCAAATGAGATTTATTATCTGTCTCTAATTTTTATTGTGATTATATTAAGATAAGTATGTGTTCCTTATCTTTTCTCTCTTATTATTATTTGGACGCTTCGCACATGCCTATGACTACCCTACTAAACTATAATAACTCTAACGCAAGAACACAGCCGATTTAATATTAGTTGAAAACTAAACCGCAAAATGCTTCATCTTAGTTTTAGACTTAGTATGACCCTTTTCTAATATGTATATCTTTTGTAAAGTAGCGGCCTGTTACTATCCCACTGCTGGGCATAAGCCTCTTTTCTATTTTTTTTTGGAAAGAAGGATTGGAGCTAAGACGTACCACGCTGCTATTGAAGCAGCGGATTGGTAGGTTACACATATGCCTAAAATTCTCTAGAGATATGCAGGTTTCTTCATGATGTTTTCTTGTTTGACGACCGAAAAGCGTGTAATAAACTGCAATTATCAATTAGAGACATAAGTTTTAATGGAAAAACTCCTTCGTTTGAACTTATGATCGTCTTTAATGAGTCGCACGTTCTTACGGCTGGGCACACATCACAGCTTATCTGTTGTATTTCCGATAAATTCATTTTGCATTACTTGCCAATCTACCTAAACGTACATAATAGCAGTTACATGGAACTGTATTAGTCACGTTCAAGTTCAATCTTGCTTTCAGAAATCTGCGGTGAGATACAAACGAAGGGCCGGGCAACGACCCGAAGGCGCCAGCGCACATACCACAGGTAAAAATAGACCAAAGACTTGTTCGCAGATTTCCAATGCAGTATAGCTACGTACTCGCTAATCGGGAATGCGTGCACGTAGTGTAGTTTTGAAATAGAAGCTACCTGCTATTTCAGCTTAAAAGGGTTCTAATTATTAATTAATTACTACCTGTGCTTGTGGCTTCGTCCACGTGGAAATCAGTGTATTTAATTGAAATTTTGAACGTAAAAGTAGTAATTTTGACTTAAACATGGATATAGAGACATGTTGTCGCAGACTTTTTTTTTATTATCTACCATTCTCTAGCGAATAAAGCTCCCGGCAGGTCAGTTTTTTGCAACTGCGCGACCTCTTTACCACAATTTACATATAATCATAATGCATTATCAATCTAAACCATCCAGAAGAATTGCACTATGTTTTAGTAAAAACCGTACAAAAATCTGTTTAGTGCATTTTGAGAAAATCGATCACATACAAACAGACAGCTTTTTAGGACTTTGTTTTATAATAAGTATATAGATATTATAGTAAGTAATATAGATATTTTATACTAAATAATATAGATATTTATAGGAAGTAATAGTAGTAAGTAATAGTAAGAAATATATTAGTTACTATAAAAACATCTGTTTTATAGTAAGTAATATAGATATTTCTTGATCAGGTAAGAATGAATTTACTTTTATTTTATTTGTTTACTTATCATTTCAATAAATATTTATAACTTAATTATTTTGTACACCCTCACCTCTGATATTTTATTAAGTCCTCTGCCCTAAGGTTGCCCGGAAGAGATCGCTTTGAACGATAAGGCCACCTATCATACCGATACTTCTTTTGACTATCTACATGTATTATTATGGTGTAAAATAAAGTTTACTATCTATCTATGAAAATTTAAATATGAATGTGGATGGATATATATAGTGAGGTCAAAAAATGAATTAAATTTGTGAAATATATAAAGTAAAGGAGTAGTGACAGAATTGACGAATGATAGAAGAGAATGGAAGCTGAAAACATATTGTGCTGACCCCATTAAGAGTGGGAAAAATATAGAAGAATAATGAGAAGGATGACATATAAAAAGTTTCTACGTGTCATATATAAACTTCTACAAAAATATCACCAATCTAAATAAAAAATTCGTCACACAAGAATCCTTAGTAACAAAAATGTATTTTCCTCGAATTAGGTATTCATACATCGTAGAGTTATATTTCTTCGACTCAAGGATTACATGGAGTTCCTACACTATTGACTTGGACATACTACTATGGGATACTATGTGAAAGACTATTACTTATCAAATCTTTATAATGGTGGCTGATGGCCACATCCAATCTTTCTTAAATATACGTATAAAAATGCAGACCTCGCTGTTTTTGTGTGTATGATTTGTGTTTTTTTGAATTTCTTAATGTTAAACCCTTATTTTATTAGGTGTTGTTGGAAATCACAGCTATTATTGCATATGCTATATAGTATTGCTGTTATTCAAGAGCTTTCTTGAAAAGCTCGAACTAATGTCGGAAAAAACTCGCCAATATCCCGAATGTGTTCTGAATACCATTGAGCTTAAGCTCAATTTTACCAGAAATACTTACTATATATATATATAGTAATAAGTTTTCATTTTTTCTTTTTTCATTTTAAGTTTTTGTTTTCATTTTAACTTTTAATTTTGAGTTTTTTGTATTTGTTTTAATTAATAGTAGACAGTGAACCGTCGAAAAAATGCTGTGTACATCTATAATTGATGCATGTATCAGATGTTTTCTTATTTTTGTATCTAGCCTCATCAATTTTTAATACGTGTGCTGTTGATATTCCTTAATAAATTAAAAAAAAAATGTAGATACCTAAGTGACTAAAATCATGACTATGACTAGATCGAGTTCTCTATGGAGGTCGACAATCAACGTAAACGCACACGTTGCTACCACATGAATCGGTTCTGTAGTTTTTGGAGCGTAGGCAATTTAATTTTCAAAATCTCATGCAAGGTTTGCAGATTTGTTATTTAAGTATTCTTGCATAACAAAACTAATAGTGAAATTATTTATATCATTACTTCTGGCATATGAAATTATATTCTTCTCAAACCTAAATTCACTTTATTTCTAATAAAAAAAGTTCTCTCTAACCTATCTCAAAATTGAAAAACGGTGCAAATAACATTTCAAAGAGCATGCCGAATCAAAAATCAACTTGAACCTGACAATAAATGCATCTGTAATACAATGAAGTGCATTAATAAGTCACGCACCCATCAAAGGGACATCCCATTCGGCGTGACGAAAGGCGTCACGTAAGTAATATATAATCACACTATTAACATACAAAGGCCTGTGTTGCCCCCCGAGAGCCGAGTTTAACTCTCGACATTCCATTTACGGCACCCATCTCAATGTGGATACCATTTTAAGAAACTTACTCAACAATGGAATAGAAGTTGGGTATTTTTTTTGTATCATTTCTTAAGGCATTACGCTATTACATATTACGCTAGTTTCTTCTCTCTATTTAAATCCAGCACAATTTTTAGCCGGGTTTAGCGCCAATCCAGAATCTATTTAGAACGAGTTTTAGCGCCTTCCTTGCGAATTTTGTTCAATTCTGAGTTCACGATGTCTCACCACCAATTCAAGTTTGAAACTAAATCAAATCAAAATAATCGTTAAAGTAGCAGCCTGTTACAATCCCACTGCTGGGAATAGGCCTCCTCTCTCCGTTTCTGAAGAGAACAATTGGAGCTAAGACCTACCACGCTGCTCCAATGCGGATTGGTAGGTTACACATATCTCAGAATTCTCTAGAGATATGCAGGTTTCCTCACGATGTTTTCCTTCACCGAAAAGCGTGTGATAAATTGCAATTACCAATCAGACACATGAGTTTTAATAGAAAAACTCATTGGTGCCTGCCCGGGTTTGAACTCCTATTCCCCTCGAACGAGTCGCACGGTCTCACCGCTGGGCTATCAAAGCTCATGTATATCAAAATAATCTTTATCTTTAAGCTTTTCAAGCACTTTTGAATCAAGGATAAAGTCAAGGAAATCGTGTGCTAAATATGAATGTGGATTGTTATGTAATTGCAGTGAGGTTTAAAAAGACATGGTTGGATTGTGTAAAGTATGACATGAATATAAAAGGAGTAGGGCCAGAGTTGACGAATTATAGGAGAGAATGGAATGGCACTTAAAGTGGGATAAGGAGAATATATTTTGTATTGTCAAGGATCAAGAATAATAAAGTTATCACTGATTTTGAATGTTGCTCTTAGCTTAGAATATATTCAGTAACAGCAAGAAACTCGGAAGTCAATCTTTTAAACATTTTTAATTTAACACAGGTTGCAGTCCTGTATAAAGCTGGAAGTATTTTCAACACTTACACTGCAATATCAGCGATCTTAGTGACTTTGGAGTTTTCAAGTTACATGTCTCGCCATCAAGTAATAAACCGCTTTCCAATATAAAATATAAAAATATATACATGGGACATTTACACACATAGTCGCCCGTCCTCAAAGTAAGTAACTTAATACCTGTGTTATGGGTGACGGACAACTGGTAGACATACTACATATATAAGTTTAAATACATACTTAAATACAAATACACACCCAGGCTCGAAGAACCAACAATTAAAGAAAATGTTGGCCCTCGGCGGGAATCGAACCCGCGACCCGCGGAGCTGAAGGCACGGTCACTACCCACAGTGCCAACGGAACAGTCAAATTTCTGTTCTGTCTAGTAAAGTACTCAATAATATAAAGTGGCTAAATACTTATATTTTATACTCAGTAGTACTCAGACCGTTAGTTTAAGCAATAATTGGTTTTCGAATGGTTCATTTGTCGTTTGGAAACGACGAGGCAAATATTAAAAATGCTTTTTAAGAAACAGTTTTTGTCTTCTATTACAATTTAGTTAATGGTAGGATTCTTAGAAATGATCTACTAAAATATGTTCCTCACTGTAAAAAACTTTAGAAAATATATTGTATACATTACATTAGTTCAGTCGCTAAGCAAAGTTAAGTAAAGTTGACGATTCAAAAGCACTTGTTTACAAGTTTACTTAATAAAGAATATTTTGAATTTGAATTTGAATTTAAGCAATGACCTTAAACAATAATATCAGAGCTGACTTCCATATTAAGATGTAAACCGTAAAGGCAAGAATCTCACTTTAGTACTCTTGAGAGCCCAGACAACGGCAGGCTTGTCTTAAATTATTTTATCACCAATAACCGTGGTGTGTATAATTTTTGTTTTATTATTAGTCATACTGCATTTGATTGAAACCTAAATTACCTTCAGAACTTAATTTGCGTCCCTTTGAGCCACGCTAAATAACGATGCAATTACCTGAGATTATTAATGAACATTAAACAATAAATATTCGAGACCCACTTACTTCCTGCCATTTAAAATAATTACAAATGAGTCACCCATAAAAGTTCGCGTGGAATTGCAAATTTTAATAATCCTAACACGCAAGTTTAAGAACCGGTTACGCTCGTTCAGATTAAGGTGAGGGTCCTCTACTGGCTCCGAATTAGGGTTACGGCTTATACTAACATTTCATCATATACTTATCTTAAGTCCACTCGATGAAACAAAATGACAATGGTGTCGATCTTTTGTTTTCAGATCAGATCAGATCTTTTGTTTTCTGCAATAGTTACTCAATATAGTTTGACTGGCCCGTTGGCGCAGTAGGGTTGTTCCCAGGGCCAACATTTTTTATCAATAATTTGTTGGTTCTTCGAGCCTGGATGTGTATTTGTATTTGAGTATGTATTTAAAATTATATATGTATTATATTTACCAGTTGTCCGTCACCCATAAATACAAATATTAAGTTACTTACTTTGGGGATGGACGACCGTGTTTGTAAGTGTCCCATATATTTTTTTATTTAATATATTCTCTGCATGTTTTACTTTTAAGCATTACACATTAAGCCTTATAATATCTATAAATAAACGAAGAAACGTGTTTTAGCAAAAGTCGAAGAAAAAAGATAAACCGTTTATATTTTAATTGAATAAACTCAGGTTATTTCAGGAAAAAAAATCCTTTTTATACACAGACGTAGTCACGTGCAGACGCTGGTTTTTTATATTAATTTGTGTTAAATTGATACTAGCAGTTGGTTTTGCGGGGATATGCCGGTAGTTTATATAGTATGTAGTATTGGGCACATTGAATCAACATAGATTAATCAACTTAGGTTTAAGCTCGAAACCTTCTTTCCCAAGAAGAGATAAGTGGGATATCTAAGCCTTTTAGAAACATTCATTTCATTACTGTATATAGATACTAGCACTCCACAATTTCGCTCGCAGTGTAAGTCTTATGTAGAAAAAGAGAGTAGTCCTTTCTAATTTAAATATTTTTATTACTATAGTATATGCCTGGAAGAGATCACTATTCAGTGATAAAACCGCCCTTTGTACATATACATAAGGTTTACTCTAAGTTATCATGTGTTTTGTATGTTTTGTGTTTTGTGCAATAAAGTCTATATCTATCTATCTATCTATAATATTACATATAATAAAATCTAATCGTATTACTCTGCAACTAATTTCCTGGCAGGTTTTAAAAAAAAGTAGTGGGTGCAACTCTGTCAGGCTTTAGTGGGTGTCCGACATAACCGCCGTCCCATTTTAGTCATCCATAACGGGATTGCTGAATACTTTAAACTTGTCATGTAGCAGAGACAACGTTTGCTCACCAATAACTTTCTTCCCTTTGCTCGTTCCCACTTTAGATTAGTGCCGGCTCTCCTAATTATGTTGCGCCATGATGATCTATCATAGTTTGTCGGGTCATACAAACTATTTAACTTTAATGCACCATGTTAATTTGGGCCTTCCTCTGCCTCTCTTGACTTCCGATAGCCTTAATGCCCTTTTTACAACATGATTATCATTTCTCCGCATCACACGAGCTGGAATAATAATAGGTCACATTACTTACTACTAAAATAAATATGTTAGATAGGATCTACACATCCCCTGACACGTAATACAGGGAGGTAATGAGATGAGAACCGGTTGCACTGGCAGTTGGAATACCAGAGGTACCGTAATACAGTCTGCGAATTGAGATGAAAAGTGATATATATCTATAAAAATTATGTGGGCGTTCAGTGAGTCGATTAAAAACTCGGCTTATAAGCACTTCTTTATTTGATAATACTCCGAAATAGTTTAATTCTTGTAATAAATATTATTTACAACCTGCAACTACTTTGATGACAAAATTAAATGTATAAATATCCTTTATTAAGTACCATGTGTTTTCCTTCGGAAAGAGGAAAAGCTTTTTTACGTTAGTATTATGTACTTAATTGAGGGCATTTTATCACTGAATTTGATGCAAAGTCGCAGGCGAAACGAGTAAACAATTATCTTCAAGTACTCCGATTAACTAACCGCTCAATCTCATATTTTTTAATCGATACATGTATAATAAATGCTAAATTACGTTTGTTTGTGTTTCTTTTTACCTAACGGAGAAACGAAATATTGTGATTTTAGATTTAAAGAATATCTTTAAATCTAAAACTTATCTTTAAATCTACAACTTATATTGACTTGCCGCAGTGGCTGCAGGCAGTGACTTGCAGCAGTGGCTGCAAGTCAATGTAAGTTAAGTGAACATAGCTAGTCTAAAAGATGGAAATATTAGTTAATTTCATACTACACTCGCACTGATGGTAAGTGAAACGACGACACTCTTTTGCAAAGTGATTTACGCACAAAAGAAAAGAAGAGGTAACTTTCTAAATAACCTCAATATCCACTTGCGTATTATAATTAAAATAGTTCAAATATTGGACTACATTTTATATTGCCAATCGTAGTTAGACACGTGGAAAGAAATCAACATTTTAAATGTCTTAAAAGCCGTAACTCCTTTCACATAAAAAGACTTTAGTTTCACGCGAACTATTTCTATGATGATTTCATTATATGTGAATAATGTGCTCTGAATCTGCCTCGAATGGAACAATGGCAATCTCACGGGTTGTCTCGAGGCGTTGTCTTTTAAAGGTCTCGTTCAAGGCCTGAATTACTCTGAGTAAACATTTTTCTTATACAGTAGTTGATGTCACGGGGTAATCATGTGTGCAATTTTGTTATTAGATAAGGTGTGAGCTTGAGATAAGCTGGTATGTCCTCTGCATAGTTTATATCTGAGATAATGTTGGAATTACTAACAGTACTACAAAGAGATTCATTATAATATGTCAACAGTTGATAGGGATTTTTAATAAGAAGAAAACATGAGAAATATTGATGTCGTAGAAAGCGGGGACAAAATTATTGACTTTGGACGGATGAATCGTTGAATTTGGAATGGTCTGAATATAAGGGAGTATATTATCTATTCTTATTATAAAACAAAGTCTAAAAAAGCTGTCAATCTGTAAGTTATCGATTTTCTCAAAATCTACTGAACGGATTTTTGTACGGTTTCCACCAAAAGATAGTTTAATACTTCCGGATGGTTTAGGTGTATAGTACATATCATATCGGTATTACGTAAATTGTGTTGAAGAGATCGCGCAGTTGTTAAAAACCATGCTTGCTGGGGGCTTTGGTCGCGTGCGCTGCTTAAAGCAGCAGAGATATGCTAAAGTAATGTATTAAAGAATTATAGATCTATAAAAACACTACAAAATACTGCGATAGCATGTCTCTATCTGTTATGATTAACTCACTATAACTATTTTTGTTTAAAATTTGAATTCTAGTTGGCACAGCTAGTTGGAAATAAAAATACATATTATAAAGCAGATTGTGCTTAGTTTTCATATCTGTTTCTGTGTTTGTGTTTGTGTCTGTAGGTTTAATTACACAACTAATACATTTAAGACGTATCACAATTTGTCACTATCGTTCTATTTTTGATGTTCTCAAACCATTTTTGATGTTTTTTTTTGCAGGGACATATTTTTCTGTATACATAATATTATCATTCTCTTGCCCTTATCCCACTCTAAGTGAGGTCGGCACAACATATTACAAACATATTGTCACATGATTGGGCTGTGTATTCTACGACCGGCCGCCTGCCTGACGTCAACTTACCTTAGTCGTATTTTACGACCCCTCGGTAAGAAAGAAGATAGTCCATTCTACTCAACCGGATACCCCACCGTGGATCAACTTACCTTAGTCGCATTTTAAGACGTAATATTCTTCGAAAATTCTTATTTCAAATCCAATTTTAATAAAAACAAATGGTAGATTAAAAAACGATAGATTAGGCGACCAAGGTGCTTTTTACGACACCTTGGTAAGAAATGAGGGTGGTCTATTCTACTCAGCCAGGTACCATACGGCGGTTCTGTATACATAATAATTGTTTTAATTTATTACAATTGTAAGCCGTTTCCGATTTCATTTGATTTGCATTAATCAATTTGATATTAATTAAAATACTTATCACAGTTTACAATGCAACTACTTACATACATCTATGTATTGATTTAGGTCTCTCAATAGACTACATAATATAGGGATTTACTCTGAATACATGAACTTGGTTTGCTGGATCCAATGACGTCTAGCAGGACTACCATGAACTTTTATTGCGTCTCAATTGAAGACGTAAACGAAATTGTTTTGCTTTTTCATACCATGACGTCTTAACACTTGCCGAATGGGCGTTCGGAATTCGTCCAAAGAACGTTTGAGTAAAAGAGACACAATTATGAGCAGGCTAGATACAATTAAATGGTAACCATTTAATTGTATCTAGCCTGCTTTACTTCGTTTTATTTTCAATTCAGTTTCACAATGTGATATTTTAGTAATTTTGATCTTCTACATATTTCATGTTTTATGATGGATACTTGGAGATACTCTGAGCATAGCATGCATATGCTAGTCACGTCACGTGAATCACGTGAGCCTTCAAGTCATGAATGAAAAAAGTGTTGAACAACAAGTATAAGTAAAACAATACTTTCTAAACGAGAAATCTATAAGTTATTATGTTTATAAGTAACCAACAAATTTTGGTAAAAATAATGTGGCTAATTCCAAATTATCGATGCTTTGCTTTGTAAATATCAAACGCCATATTCATTCATATAAATCGGTGTCCCAAAGAACAATAGCGTTCATAATTGAGTTAGGTCACAGAGAATGCTCATTGACACCGCTTTTCATAATACAACAATGACATGTAGATTGTAAAGTCGATAGCTACTTGTGCCCCAACTGCGGACAAATCTGAACCGGCACTGTCGAATTTAAAACCCTGCAAACAAAGGAATCGAACATTAAATCAAAATAACTACAATAATAATTTATTTTGCTAATGTTCTTATCTCTTTTTTACGATGATATTTTATTTAGTACGACATATTAGATGAAAGTTTGACTGCACCGAAAGGTCCTGGCGTATTCACTGTTGTCAAGGATTAATGAATTTTATTTAATCTGTAATAAAAACTATGTTATAAATTTTACGTTTCGGAGTGTATTAGAAACATATATACTTTTTCTTTTATATATGGACGAACTAACCTAAGTAATACCAGCAATATAACAGAACTAACTACTTTGCTATAATCCGCACGGGTTAAGCGAATGCATGCAAAGCCAATGTGTATGAAGCAGGCAAAATCTACGCACCTTATACATGCAGGACAAGCCACCACATGCACCCCAAGGCGCAATTCACCAGCAACAACGAACACAAAAGCAGCACACACACCCACCACCACAATCCCGACGATCGTTTCGCCCCGAAACCGAAGCATCATCAGGAGGATAGGCTTCACGACAAAAATCGTACTAATCGTAATCGTAATAAATCATCTAAGTAATACCTTTGTAAACTTTTTTTATTATTAATAATGTTTTTCTTATGTTGTATGGTACACAAAATAAAATAAATAAATAAGTACCAAGCTGATCTTATATACCGTACAGGCAAATTAAATATTTAATAGTTACCTTAAATGTTTATTGTTTATGTGAAAGAAGATTTTTGTTCTTGTTATCAAAATTTTCAAATTCATGTTTCAACTAATACGTACATATATCAGTCATAACAACGAAGCTTGACGGGTGATTTACCTGCCATTAATAAGTCATCAATACCTCGTCGATTTGTAGGCTTGGTGGATAAAGTATGGCAATAAGGGAGCCAGATGTAAACGAGTTTTTCATGAAAAGCTTTTGTTCCCATAAATGATTACTTTCTAGAAAGTTCTGCATTTATATATGTTCGTTAACTAAAAACAGCTAATTCGTAAAATTAATCAAGTTGCTAGATATTAAGTGGAATCCAGTTGAGTAGTTTTATTAATTGCTTAACTATGCAAATGCCTAGAAAGTTACAACTAGCCTACTAAACACTGTTCAGGATTAATTCGTCTCACATACCTTCTACGTAGTTGAATCACCGGGGCTAAGAGTATCACTTTTATGAAAATATATGTATATAGGAAGGAAGGCTAGTATCTAATTGAATAATTTTTCGTTTTAATTCAATTTTTTATATGAATATTTACGTAAAATTAAAGCAAATTAACCTAAAATCTTTTTATATAAAAAATTTGCTTCCGTATGTTTCTGACCGTAAATTTCAAAAACTAGTTCATGAATTTACTTCAATTACTTACACAATACTATAATTTTAAGTAATATTGTTAGAAATATTTATTTTTTGTTATGGGAACATGAAATTCCAACTCAGCTATTAGTTTGCATAATTTAAATACTGTACATATTTAATATTTCCTGTTTATTTCAGTATATGCGATACTAAAATATTAATCCCAAATGTCTCTTACATTTTCCGCGAATCCGATATTATATTAAACGTTCTAGATCACATACGAAAAATAAAATCAAATTAGGTCTAAGCCTGGGGTCGACAACCTTCTAAGACTAAACAGCCAAAGGTTAGAATTAAGAATAATGCAGATTTTGAAGAGCCAATGAAATGTTCTTTTGATGATATAGTATTGGTTTATATTGATCTCCGATTTATAAAAAAAATAATTTATGAAATAATATTTATTCGTATACTAAACATATTTCTATCACAAATTCTGATATTCTTACGTCCATAGTGCCGTTGGTGTAAAAAATTTATATCTTTTTTTGGTTTGGACAGCCAGATATCAAAAAGACCGCGAGTGGCTCGCGAGCCGCAGGTTGACGATCCCAGTTCTAAGCTCATTTACCTACATAAGATCTCTTTAAGAATAAATGAGACAATGGGAAAGGAAGAGGTCGTATTTTAACTTATCTTTACTTAACAGCGTTTATCTAATTTCTAAAACTAATATCAAATACAAAAATCTTTATTCGATAAGACATCCGCTGAACAATCTAACAAGGTTGCACGTTAACAAAAATGTTATACGAACTCAAACAATACATTTATTATTTTAAACAGCTTTTATACGTATCAGATAATGCGGATGAGTCATTATTAAATAGGATATGTTCAATGTCATCAGGTGGAAATGACACAGTTTATTTGTATTCGGTTAAACTAAAACGAAAGGTCATGCGCTGATTTACAGGCAGACACACAAATTATGTCACAGTGCAGTGTTCAGTGAGCAGTGATGGATAAGAAATGACATATTTTTATGTACTCACTACCACCTGCTACAAAACTGTACCTTAGATATATACCAGGAATGATTACTTCATTAATTAACTAAAAATTGTAAGTTCTTTAAGTATTTATAAGCTGGAGAGCGAACTGACTTCTGACTCACGGCGCTAATTCAGAAGCCAGGGCTACATTGAAGTGTATCATTTAAATGGTTATACAATAAAGAATTCATATTTATATTTATTAAGTTATCTGCTAATTGCCAGTACAATAAACTGCAATTGCAATGGTGTAACTAAACTATAGGCTAACAGCTTAACTCATACTTTGCCTGCGGGGTACAAGGAGTACGAGGTACGAGGTGGACAAACATAAATAAGATAAACACAAGGTGGCCGTGCACGCCTACCTCGGTCCCCGTTCTTGTCCTACCTCCGCGCCTTTGTACCCGCAAGCAAAGTCTGAGTCAAACGGTTAGCCTATAATGCAATCAATCTACATCTTTTAGCACTCCTCTCGAGTAATAAGTTGGGTTTAAAACCTCTAATACAATTGAATAGGTTTTTAACCTAGAATAATCAAAAGCTCAACTTATTAAAAGATCTTTTGCAGCAAAATACAAAAACATACTTTTAATTTTGCAAAAGTAATAATAAAATTATTTTGCTATAATCCGCTATACAGTAAATAAAAAATATACTATATAGTGCTAAATGTATAGTGGACTATCCGTGTTTTCATACCCGTTACATGCAGGATTCGTAAAAACACATGCACAAACCTCCACCACTGCCACCACAATACACAAGCACTACACATGTCCACTATCACAAACTCAACAATCGTTTTGCCCCGCAACCGAAGCATTATCAGGAGATAGACTCCACGATAAAATCGCAAAGCGCAAAGAGCAAGAAAAAAATTAAAATTTTACTTTACGTAACTTCCGCTAGTTTGTTTCTATCACAAACCAAATATTGGTAATACATTATTAACTCACGTGATGTATGTTTGTTGCAGATGACATGAAACGTAAGGATGTTTACAAAGTGGCGACTTGTCTCTACAAACAGTCTTCATACTATTTTGGGATGACGCATGTAAGTTATTAAACACAACTTCATAACGTTTATTCAAATTGCCTTTTTGTGTGGACATTCCAAATAAAGCATTAACATTACCTAAATTATATTCGCTTTGTCCTATCCTACTTCCTACTAATATTATAAATGCGAAAGTTTGTGAGTATGGATGGATGTTTGTTACTCTTTCACGAAAAAACTATTGGACGGATTTGGATGAAACTTTACAGTTATATATGTTATACATATGAATAACATATAGGCTACAATTTGTGATCATTTTATGTAATATAACGATACATGTCAATAAAGTCGGAAAAAATCTGGCCTCTGAGAGCTATCTTGACGTACGCTGCCTAAACCGTAGAGTTACACAAAGATGATGTACCGTAGTATTGTTTGTCTTTAATAGTTCTAAATAAAAGTCCGCGACGGCATATATCTATCTTTTATGTGGTGTATTTATCTTTTATGACCAAAATTGTGAATCATAAATTTAATTAAATTAGATACTGTTGCAGACCAAATTCCTCGCGAGTGAAGCCGCGGGCATAAACTAGTCAATAATAAAATAATACATATTACTCAACTTTTTCCATAAGTATGTTAAGCTTTAAAATTTTATTTACTAAATGAACTGAAAGTTCATAATAATTTATTTCCTTTCATAACCTTATTTGAATTTTAAATATTGAGAGAATATATATATTAACGTTGACTGATACATTGAACATTGTTAACTATATTATATTTTAATTCCATTCATTAAATAATTTATAGAATTAGGCGTTACTTTGCGGAGATCCATAATACAAAAGTAATAATAAACTTACTCACTAAAGAAAATAATGCGAATTTAATCGCGAATTATAGCAAAATAATTTCATTATTACTTTCCATTTATTAGATTTAAGAAATTTCTTAAATTTGTATTACCTATTAGAATTCCTGAAATACGTCATATTTGTTACTATTATATCATTTCAACAATAAGAAACCATTGCAACTAGATACAAAGATACTTATATCATAACGGAAGTAGTTGGAAATACTTTTATCCCTAAATATTACATTGTTTGGATAAGGTCTCCTTGGAAAATTGATTAATATATCCCATTCGAGTATTACTTCAGTATTGTTATACACTCGTATCCTATGATTAATTCTGAGACTAGTCTAAACCTTTATCGTTTTACAAATACTGGCACCTAAATTATAATTCGATAAATATACTATCGGATATAATCGGATATTTAAAACAAATTAACCTTAATATTCGTTGATTTTAGTAAAACACAATGTCACAATCGGCGTTGGGTTTAGGCGGAGAGCGGCGCTACTCCGTGCCCTCTCATCCAATGATGCATGACCCTCGCGGCATGCACTCAGAAGATCTACATGCCTGGTCCATCTACAGGTAAATGAATCATTGACAGCCGAATTAAACGACCACTGAATCTTTCGATCGCAGATCTCTGCGAGGTCTTTTAAATAAACAGTTCCATTAAAGAATAAATTATTTATTTGGTACTGAATAACTATAGTCAGCGATATCATATCGCCCATTATGATTGATTTCTTATGAGGCCCATAGTCAATGAGCCTCATAAGAAATCTCAGAGTCACTCAGTGGACGATGGAGCGGGCTATGCTCGTAGTATCTCGTCAAATCAGAAATGAGGAGATCCGTAGGAGAGCCGCAGGATCCAAGCGGCACAGGATCGTGTTTTATATAGATAGGGAGATAACGAGAAGAGACCCATATTAAGCCTTGGACGTCTATAAATTGAGAAGAGAGAATAGCCATATGCCCAGCAATTTTTCCTCTATTTAATATTTTACCATTGTATATTTTACTTTATTTTTTCTCAGGCAAAACTTGAACTCTGACTTTACTGATAGTGCCCTCGGTAGCACCGATAAAAGTCCTCTGCCGTATGGAAATTTTCAACTTCGCGACACCACCGTTCAGTCGATCCTTTCTCATCCTAGATATGGGCCTAAGTAAGTAGCAACTTCAAAATCCTACTTTAATATTATAAATGCGAAAGTTTGTGAGTACGGATGGCTGTTTGTTACTCTTTCACGAAAAAACTATTGGAAGGATTTGGATAAAACTTTACAGTTATATAGGTTATACATCGGAATAACATATAGGCTACAATTTGTAACGATTTTATGTAATGACGATACATTGCAATAAAGTCAGAAAAAAACAGGCCTCTGAGAGCTTTCTTGGCGTACGCTGCCTAAACCATTTGAGTTACACAAAGATGATGCACAGTATTATTTTTGTCTTGAATAGTTCTAAATAAAAGTCTGTGACAGCTTATATCTACCTTTTATGTGGAAACCACTGTGACCAAAATTGTGAATACTAAAGTTAATTAAATAAGATACCATTTTACAATGCATATTGTAGTATATTTATCAGACTCTTATAGAAATTATTTGTCATGTGGATAAACTTTGTCTTTTACACGTAATTTGACCGAATAGTTTAAAAGCTATCACGATATGATTGACTTAAATGGAGCGCCATTGAGTGCCTTATATGCACTGGGCGCGAAGATTGTATGGAATCCGTCGGTTTAGAAGTTAGACATCTGAAATTTGTGATGTACGAGTAACTAAATAAATATATATTTTTTAATATTAAATTTAAAAAATTAAAATCTGAAATGATCTGTCACAAAATTTAATGTGGCAGACCATATTCCACGCGAGCGAAACGTAGTATTCTTTATATACTTTTTCTTCTACAAACACTTTCTAACCGTGAAACAGTAATCAAATCACATGTCTTCGGTGTCTGTCGCTATATGCCGAAATACAGTTTTAACTAGTTCGGCTACAGATACCCATATTGTAAGTTAAGTCCTATTTGTCATATGTAAGAAATAAATTTAATAAAAAAATAATTAATGGAACTTTCCGAGACGAACTAGCAAGAAACTCGGCGGTCGCTCTTTTAGACATTTTTAAACATAATCAAGTTATCGTAATGTACAATCTAGGTAGTACGTAGCTGTTTACATCTGAAAATCACGCTTTTTTATCATTTGCATAATCTTCATTAGTATTATAAGTAAACTTTTTATGTATTTATTATAAACACAAAGTATAATCAATGTTTTACTATAAATCTATAAAATAGTAATAAGCTTTGTTTCTGTTTGACTAAAGGGCAAATAATTATAAAGCAGAAATTCTCTAAAATTAAATTGATGTAGCAAATCTGTCTTTAGTTTTCAGCACTATAAAAAATAATTATTATTATATGTTTCAGGTCTGCACTTGGTTCAAATATGTACACATACCTTAAATTCGGCCTGCCTCGTGTATTTCCACCTAATCACAACGGCTCGCAAAGATCTGGGACACCGAAGCCGAAAACCTCGATTGGAAGTGGAATAAAATCTGTACCAAGGTTCGATCTCAATTTTTTTTTAATTTTGTAACTACAACAGCAGTCTTAGTATAGTACGCAGCAATAAATAATGCACATCGAGGCTCAGAGAGCGAAATCGGCTAGATTCTGCTTCATAGATCATTGTATCTGTCGCACAAACTGAACCCGTGTGTGACAGTGACAGCGCTCAACGAAACTGAATTGGCCGGAGCTGTTTCGTTCTAAGTTCTCGATGTGCATTATTTATTGCCGGGTACTATAAGTGATTTTATCGTTTACGTACAAGTTGCGTAGCTAACAGTCCTCACTGGACGGGGTAGTAGCCCCTCTCCTCGAATTTGATCTCCCGCCGCCCCTAGAATACCTCGAATTTGGAATGCTTCTCTCTGTGTGTAAACTGTTTATTTTATGTTGTGTGTATGAATAAAGCTATTCTATCCTATTCTAAGTAGTTGATCAGTAAATGATAAAGTGTGTTTTTCCTACTTGCAATTCTTCTTCCTTGAAAAAGAATTGCATTCCTCGAGATTCTTGTAGGAAAGTTAGAAAGGGTTACTGAGTAAACTCTTATCAATTTACAGAAGTCTACGCAAGCTTTATCGCGAGAAAAAGCTTGTATATAATTATAACGTATATTAAATATTTTTAGTTTACATATAAATTAACAGAGCACAAATTCTAAGATGTTATATGAAACTTTCAGAATTCAAAGACAAAATCGAGGTGTCCGTGAGACTTCATCTGGCTACGATAGTTCGGATAACGAGACGTCGACTAACTATAAATACAGCCGCAAGTATCGTTCAGATCCTGACTTTAGAATGCAGAACCTACATCCGTCTTATCAGGTTAATATCTAACGATATTACTTTAACCTCACAAGGGGACTAGCTACTGATAAATATATAGATGTTTTTCTATACGTTTATCAGTTGCCAGTCATAAACGTGCTTACGAAGTTTATTTTGAAGTGCTTTATTCAAGTTCAAAAAAGTTTATATTATATATAAAAATTACATAAATTTAATAGAATTGAAATATTTATTTACTTTATAAAGAAGATATTTTCATAAATTATTTTATATGCAAGACAGTTTATTTTAATATTATACGAAACAAATCCCAAAAACTTTTGTTTATTAAAAATTTCCGATTCCTTGTTTTTATTTATGAAAATAATAAAATATAACACAGAATGGATGTAACGTGCTCACGATTACTATATATTGTGAATTTTCTTTATATAAAACATAATAATCAAATTATTAAAAATATTTATACTATAATCTGCCATAAAAATGCTCGTTTGTTGAATATTATGTAATATACAAGTAAAAACAAATGATCTTGGGTTCTTACAAGGGTATTTTTTCTGTATCCGTACTAATATTATAAAGGTGGAAGTCCGTCTGCCTGTAAGACTGTCGTTCTGTCTGTTATAATTCACAGCTAATCCGCTGAATCCAAATTGATGAAATTTGCTACAATTGAAGCTTATATAGCGGGCCAATTTATAAAATAAAAATGTCCCGATTATCCTTAGGAAAACATGAGAACAGCGCATAGTTCATAATTGAGCGTATTTTAAAACTAAAGTCAGTTGTTTCACTAGTACCTATATATGTACATGGTACTCTCAATGGAAACTGCCCGAGGGCAAGTAAACGGTAGATACAAGTGTTATCGTCTGCAGTCATCCATTAGAGTCATTGCTTTCGAATTTTTTGTCCTATATAGAGAAAATTTGCGAGAGATAGAATAATAGTAACAGTAATAATAATAAAATAACACCATGACATTATATAATTAGTTGCAAAAGTCTTTCTATCACGCCATCATTAAACTTCTTACAAAAGCAATACAAATACTTTTAAATATCTATTTACTTAATTTATAAGTCTATTACATTATATTATTTCGCTGAACTCATGAATTGACTGTAATAAATTTATTAGTCGTGAACATATTTTTCGTAATTTCCGAGTCTAAAATCGGAATAAGTAATATATTCCAAGCTTAGCATTAAAGTGACCGAATTTAAAATAAGACTTAATTGAGTTATGATACATTGTAATTACAAGCAATATAACAGAACTAACTACCTTGCTATAATCCGCGTGGGTTAAGCAAATGCATGCAAAGCTAATGTGTATGAAGCAGGCAAAATTTACGCACCTTATACATGCAGGACAAGCCACCACACGCTCCCCAAGGCGCCTCCACCAGCAACAACGCACACAAGCGAAAGCAAAATCATTACGATTTTTGTTGTGGAGCCTATCCTCCTGATGATGCTCCGGTTTCGTAGCGAAACGATCGTCGAGATTGTGGTTGTGGTTGTGTGTGCTGCTTGTGTGCGTTGTAGCTGGTGGAGGCGCCTTGGGGAGCGTGTGGTGGCTTGTCCTGCATGTATAAGGTGCGTAGATTTTGCCTGCTTCATACACATTAGCTTTGCATGCATTCACTTAACCCGTGCGGATTATAGCAAAGTAGTTAGTTCTGTTATATTGCTTGTAATATGGAATTCCGCAAAGTAACGCCTGCTTCTATAGAACATTGTAATTATTCCAACGCCATCTATGACATCACGCTACAAACTTTTAAATAAACTAGTGTTTTCTTGGTCTTCTAAGTTTCGGGTCTCTTTCACACTCACGAGTTTTAAAGATGCTACATTACGCTTTATTGCAATTGGCCAGAAAACAACTTTTTTTTAACTCGGTCACTTTAATACTAAAGCATACAATTTGTTTCGACCAGGTTGATTGCGTAACGAAATAAATGATTTCATTGGCAGTCGTTAATTGCATTATTATTTCGATTGTGTTACGTAATTGAGTCACAGAGTGTAAAAATATTACAGTCTACTTTTCTTTGATCAGCATGCTACAGGAGTGCCATTAGTTGCGATGCAACAAGCGGGTATACAGGGAAGGGAGTCGAATTGGACGAACAGTAGACACAAGTCAAATAGTGAAGCAAATTTACTTGGCATCGAATCAAGGCCTAACAGATCCTATACGAACAGGCGGAGTAGCGTTGCAGAGTACGTCCCGGATAATGATCACCAAAGGTAATCATCATCCTACCGCTACCGATTTTACGACCGGCCGACTGCCTGAAGTCAACTTAACTTAGTCGTATTTTATGACCCCTCGGTAAGAAAGAGGGTTGTCTATTCTACTCTACCTGATACCACACGATGGGTCAACTTACCTTAGTCGCCTATTACGACACCTCGGTAAGAAATGAGGGTGGTCTATTCTTCTCAGCCGGTAACTACACGGCATGATCACCAAAGGTAAATAGGACTTATTAATAATATTTTACATCATGGTTCGATATGAAGTGATTTCCACGAATTTATATTACTTAAATTTCTATTAAGCCGATAAGGTAAACGGGTCTTCTATAGGCCTGACAAGATTTCAAATATTTTCAATAATCTTACAAAAAGTAAATTATGTCAACTAGCAGCAAGGGAAAGGCCTTCTTTCTCCATTTGGAAAGAAGTATTTGAGCTTTGACCCACATCGCTGCATCAGTGCGTCTTGGTAGGTTTTCAATTTCGAGAAATCCCTTATACAGGTAACTTATTCGTTCAACAACATTTTAAGCTTTGAAAAGGTAAAGAAAATACAAAAATAGCACTAGAACTGAATTGCTTTTATTATATCTGCACAAAACATATAATTTTTTTAAAACACTGTTATGATAATTGACATTTTCGAACAAAATAGTAATGGAACTCGCGTATCCTAGATCTGGAATCTATAATTCGGAATCAATACTAAGGCCATATGCGGATCTCTTCATCACCTCATTTCAATAGTAATCCAAATACGAGTCTATGATTCTTTAGTATCTGTAAGAGTGATTTAGGATGTTATAAACTGAATGTCTGCGTCTATATCATAGTTTATTTCAGCTACCTCATGCCTTCATCCCATCTCGGCGGTCGTATGTCTAAAGCAGGCAGCCACATGTCGTTAGCACAATCACGGAAACAATCCACCCTCAGACCGGGAGACCATTTAGATGGGTACACACATTCAGCTTACATTTACCCCAACTATTACGTAAGTATTAAATCTTTTCAAATTGAAAATTTTCATTTTGAATGCACTTTTGAATCGTTAAGGAAAATTATAATACTATAATATGGTTTCATTATAAATTATAATGAAACCATCATATGTTCCGAAAATTCCTCTTATCGAGGAAACCAGCAAGAAATTCAGCGATCACTCTTTTCAAACATAATTATTACATATTAATTAATTATTCAACGAATCATAAAGGATTACAATATAATCATACGCGTAGCTGGTGGCAACTGAAATCCAAAATTTATAGTAATAAGCACGCAAACAAAATTATATGATATATTGACTGGCCCATTGGCGCTGGGTAGTGACCATGCCTTCAGCTCCGCGGGTCGCGGGTTCGACTCCCGCCGAGTGCCAACATTTTCAATAAACAGATTATTGGTTCTTCGAGCCTGGGTGTGTGTTTGTACTTAAGTATATATTTAAACTTATATCTGTAGTATATCTATCAGTTGTCCGTCACCCATAACACAAGTATTAAGTTACTTACTTTGGGGACGGACGACCGTGTGTAAATGACCCATACATTTATTTTATTTATTTATTTAGCACCCTAATATAATATAAATATTTTTTACTTATAGGTTTAACGAATGATATTAATTTTGAAACGAAGGTTCTTTTCCTGATAGTAATTGATTTGTAAGAAACAAAAATCATGCTTAATATACACAACTTTCATTCTATATCTAATGTGTTCCGGTTGTATGGTATCAGTAAGAAAAGTGTCAAAATTTATTTAAAAAAATGATTTGAGTTCTTCAACACAAAAGTTTAAGCTGCTTCATTGATGACAGGAGTCTATCAATGACACATTTTTAATTTAATTTGTCTTACGAAGTGTTACATGTTGTATTTGTTATTTCCAATAGAAATAAAAATGTGAGCGTATTATAACTTGCATGGCGTATTCTGTAACGTGCATTTTCTTTTTTTAAATCTCTAATCAATAAAAAAAACCGAGCATTATAATCTCGAATAATTTGTATATATCTCTTTAATTAATCAAACAATTAATAGTTAATTAATGTTACTAGTTAATTTATACAATCTGATTTGATTAATTACCAACACTAAGGGCGAATGTAAAAAATCGCTAGTTAGCCATAACACCGCCCTACTGTACCAACTTTTACTGTAAGTTTATTTTTTCTACAATAAAGAATATTCTTCCTTGTAAGATTATCTTATTAAATCTTTTGTATCGCAGGTCAATAGTCTAGAAATAACATCACCAGATAATAAGTCAACGTTACTAGTGTCAGGGTTAAGTTTTGAGGTGAAATCAGGCGAAATATTGGCAGTGCTAGCCACGTCTCAACCTGAGGCCACTGGCTTGCTGGACGTGTTAGCTGGAGTTAGAAAGGTAAACAGGAATCCAAATCTATAGCTGACCATCTCTAGATGTTTTATTATCAGGACAGTAACAATAGGTTTAATATCAAACATTGAATGAATGAATTGCCACAGTTCATATTTAAGTTTTATTGCTATTTTATTTATTTTAAGTCACTAATAGACCAAAAGTAGGTATATATTAAAAAATCTAAACATTAAAAATATAAAAAACCGTTTGCGTAAAAAGTAATTTCTAATCTAAAATAATATCGCATTACAACATACATAGATTTTTTAACATAGTTACATTATCCATAAATTGATAATAATTTATCGCGGGTTACAAGCAAAATAATTTTATTATTACTTTGTATTATAAACCTCCGCAAATAAACCTAATTCTATAAATTAGTGACACTATCGTGGAAATATATAAAAATACTTACAATATTTCAACTTCAAACTTTATTTAATTAAGTTTGATTTATCTTCTTTGTTTCCGAACGTTAGATATAGGCATTCTCAATTGCTTATACGGTATCAAATCAAATCAAATCAAAATATTCTTTATTCAAGTAAACTTGTAAACAAGTGCTTTTGAATCGTCATCTTTACTGCTGGTTCGGAAAGCTGTTCCTGCCGAGAAGAGCCAGCAAGAAACTCGGCGGTTGCTCTTTTTAAAATATAAACCTTAGAACTAGTTACATTTATTTATTACTGTCTTGTACAGGGTAGAAGTGCACCTATATCCACACATCCTTATCACCTAAGTAATCTTCAACAGTATAGTAGGCTTTCTGTATCAGCCTCTTTTTAAGGTGTTTTTAAACTGCTGTAATGGCATGATCAAAATTGATTTCGGAATTTTATTATAGAATCTTATACCCAAACCCACAAACGATTTACGCACTTTTGCTAGGCGCAAAGCAGGAGTCGCAAGCTTATGTCGGTTCCTACTTTGTCTATTATATACATCACCTATCGTTTTATAATTCTTTATATTTTTATGTACAAAAATTACGTTATTTAAAATATACTGTGAAGCAAATGTTAGAATACCTGTTTCCTTAAACTTCTCTCGCAGGGAATCACGCGGACTTAAATCGATAGTTGAGTACGTAAGAGGGATAATCAAGAACTTACTATTCAGATTTAACACTCATTTTTCAGAAACTAACAGGAGACATAGTGCTAAACGGACAACCAGTTGCGTCTTCTACATTGCGTAAGGTCGCAGCATATGTCCAAAAGGACACGTCGCTGTGTCCCGCTATGACCGTGGACCACACCCTGAGGTTCCATGCTGCGTTGAGGAAACCGCGGCACAACCATAACCAAATGAAAATGGACGACAGAGATCGGGTATATGCTTACATAATATACATATAAAAATGACTCTCTATTCCCCTTAATGGCATCACGCGTGGACGTTAGTTTAGAAAATTAATTTAAAAAAAAATGATTTTCGTTTATATATACTTTTTGCTCCTTTTATCTTACAACGCCTTGACAATGTTACCTTTATTATTTTAAAGAAGTTATATATTACTTGAAAATCTATAAAACAGCTATAATATAAACTATAAAAATAAATAAATATGTATAAATTAAAAAAAATATATCTTCTTTATGGTCATCTTTCGCTTATCTAATAACTTTTATATATTGTTTAAACAAAGTTACTTGGTGATTTGGCAAGATAGAAATTGTTAGTTATTCTTCAAAAAACAAAATCAAAATAATCTTTATTCAAGTACGCTCTTTCGAGCACTTTTGAATCGTCAAAGATCAATATGATAAATGAAGCTACAACTGGTTCAGAATGTTGCTCTTACCGATAAAGACCAGCAAGAAACACGGCGGTCAATCTTTTAAACAATTACAATTTTAGATTATTAAACCGAAGTCTTGTATGAAGCTGAAAGGATTTTCAAATCCAGACATTTTTGTCATCCAAATTATCTTCAATTTTGTAATATGCTTTACGTATAAGCATATCTCTTACACTTAATTTAAACTTTTGTATAGACTGGTCTAGTACTGGTCAATAGAATTAACCTTGATAAAGTAATAGTTCGACTTACGCATTTATAATATCTGTATGGATAACTACTTTTTGATTTTAGATAAACTTATTAATAGAAGAGTTAGGCTTAGAACAAGTTCGGGACACGAATGTAGGGAGGTTAACCCGTTCTGAAATACGAAGGTTAAATGTTGCGTGTCAACTGTTACTCGACATGGCAGTGTTGATATTGGATCAGCCGACTAAGGAAATGGATATATTTGATACGTTCTTCTTGGTGGAGTATCTGAGGAACTGGGCGAGCACCGGCCGTGTAGTAATAATGTCCTTACATCCGCCTACTTATGAAATTTTTGCGATGTTGACCAAGGTATTTATCTTCTTTCTTCTTTCTCCTACCCTTATCCCACTCTAAGTGGGGTCGGTACAACATGTTTTCCTCTTCCATCCTCTTCTATCATTCGTCAACTCTGGCGCTACTCCTTTTATACGCATGTCATACTTCACACATTCCAACCATCTCTTTTTAGGCCTCCCTCTAGTCACATATCCATCCACATTCATATTCAACACTCGCTTAGTCACATGATCTTCATCCCTCCTCATTACATGTCCATACCATCCCAATTTTGCACCTCTCATCTTTTTCATAATGGGCGCAACTTTCATACTTCCCCTAATATACTCATTTCTGACCAAGGTATCTATGTGAAGAAATATATTTTGCAGTACATTTACTTCATAGGAATACATTTACTTCTCTTGTATTACTTGTAGAAAGTAAAGGCATCTAAGATTCCTATGTTGAGCATAAGCCTCCTCTATCCTTTTAGAGAGAAGAATTGGAGAATCGTTCACTATCACAAACTCAACAATCGTTTCGCCCCGCAATCGAAGCATCATCAGGAGACAGACTCCACGACAAAATCGCAAAGCTTGGCGATTGTTGAGTTTGTGCTAGTGAACGTGTGCAGTGCTTGTGTATTGTGGTGGCAGTGGTGGTTTGTGCATATTTTTACGAATCCTGCATGTAACGGGTATGAAAAAACCGATACACTATACATTTAGCACTATATATATGTATTTTCTATTTAGTATCGCGGATTATAGCAAAACAATTTTTATTATTACTTTTGTATGTATCGCCGTAAAGTAACGCCTAATTCTATAAATTAAACTGTTAAGAATGAAATTTGTGGGTGAAGATCAATACGAGCACATTCACTAAATAAAAAACACCAATATAATAAAAAAATAATAGTGACTTTTAAACACTGAAAACTTTGTTTACTTAGAAGAGAACCTAGACTTATCAAATAGTAAATAAGTAAAGTAATGGTTAATACTACTTTTGTACTAAACATGTCGGAAATGTAACTATGAATTGCCTAATTAGTAAATAAATTTCAATGACTCGCAAGAGATTTGTGAAGACCTATTCCGTAATAATCTCTACCACCTTAAATCCACTTTCAACCATTGCCATTAATAACTGAAACTTTAGCGTAACCAATTTTTTTTGCTAAAAAGTATCATGTCTTTCAGGTTGTCCTAATATCAGCTGGCCGTACAATGTTCAGTGGATACAGAAGAGATATGTTGCCATATTTTGCTTCAATAGACTACCCCTGTCCTGCTTTCAAGAATCCTTCTGATTATTACTGTAAGTATTTGAATAAATTGTAGATTGAATCTATTAATGCCGTGTGGTATCCGGCTGCAGGAATAGTTCAATAAAAAATATTGTAATAAAACTTATTACCCCCCCCCCCCCCTCGTATAATGTAAGGATTAGTTAGCTCGGATAGGCAGGAGACCCACCTGCAAGTAATGTAAGAGATGTATAAAAGAAAGAGATAGTATGCGGCATGAATGAAGACAAACTGCGAGAACTGGTATGAAAGGGTAAAATATCCGGCTGCATAGAATGGACCACTCGCATTTCTTACCGAGGTGTCGTAAAAGGAGATTAAGGTAAGTGGACGTCAGGCAGGCAGCCGGTCGTAAAATTCGTAGCCAAATCATATGACAACATGTTTGTAACATGTGCCGACCCCACTTAAGAGTGGGATACGGGCTGGAGAATGATGATGTAGATTGAATCAATTTGATTGAAGTATTTCAAACAAATTTCATCCTATTCCAGTGGACCTGGTGACCTTAGACGACCTTTCAGCGGCAGCAATGTTGGAATCATCAGGCCGAATAGAAGCGTTGGCTGGAGTTTTCGCAGGCGCCCAGTCCCCCCCTGAACCCCCACCGCCAGTCCCTTTGCCTGCTCCGATCACGCGACCCAATGTATTCCTACAAGTTTTCGCGTTAATAGAGTAAGTGTAAAAGTTACCTGTTACTATCCCACTGCTGGGATCCCAACTGTGTTTATAGTTATAGCCGTCACCCGAACCTGAACGGAGTTTGGCCACAGTGTTGGCGTTCCTCTGCAGTGGTCATCCCAAAACAACCGTGAACCACTTAAAGCTGAAAATGAAAAAAAATCCCACTGCTGGGCATTGGCCCGTATTGTGGAGAGAAGGGCTGGAGCTAACCAATGCGGATTGATAGGATACACATATCTCCAGGATTCTCTAGAGATATGCAGATTTCCTCGCGATGTTTTCCTTCACCGTAAAGCATGTGATAAATTGCAATCATCAATTAGACGCATTAGTTTTAATAGAAAAACTAATTGGTGCCTGCCCGGGTTTGAACCCATGATCGTCTCTAGAGAGTCACACGGTCTTACACGGTCTCGGCTGGGCTATCACAGGTATAGAGTTACCGAGTCCGAGAGTAAGAGTACTTCGACTTTATTACACTGGGCTACAACCCACTACCACAAATAAGTGTTCTAGAGTATGGATACAAAGAATGAAGGCGACTAAGGTAAATTGACCCACCGTGTGGTAGCCGGTCAAGTAAAATAGACCCCCTCTTTTTTACCGAGCGTCGTAAAATACGACCAAGGTAAGTTGACGTCAGGCGGGCGGCCGGTCATAAAATAAGTAGCCAAATCATGTGACAATGTTACAAACATTGTCACATGATTTGGCTACTTATGTTGTGCCATCCTCATTTAGAGTGGGATAAGAGCAGGAGGATGATGATATATTTATTAATATTATACGCTTACTATACCTACCAATATCAAGACCTAATTTTATTTTGAAAGACCTTTTTAGAAACTATTTGTCTAGCTTAAGTTTTACAGAGAAAAAATTGAAGATGTATGAAATATGAAACTGACTTTCAAGGAATCCATAGAGAGTTACTGTTAGCTATTAACTTAGTTGCGCTGATGTATTTTTAGACTATGTTACAAGTTGACTAAATAACAAAGGTGTACGAGATGTCTTAGGAGAAATTCTGTCTTAAACAATGCCGAACAAATAAATTGTCTTGTCTGTTTGAGTTTAGAGTTCAACCAACTCTTGAGTACGATAATAGAAGAACGTTTGTTTGACAGAAAAAGTTTGCTGTACACCCAAATGACTACATTATCTAATGTAATCACCCGAGTGATAATAGCAGCAGTTATATCTCTCGTCACAGGCACTATATTTTGGGATCTCCCATCAACAGATGCTAAGGTAAATTATCTCATATTATTCGTTAATTTTCAACTAATACATCATAAATTATTCATAGAATACATCCGTAAAAGAACACAAAAAACGGTTCAAGTTTTTGCAACGCCATTGCGATTTTGTCGTGGAGCCTATCTCTTGATGATGCTTTGTTTACAAGGCGAAACGATCGTTGAGACTTTCGTAGTGCTTGTGTAGTGTGTTTTTGGTGGAGGTATCTTGTGATACGTGCCATAGTTAATCCTGTATATATAAGGTAAGAGAACGGTTTTGCTTCCTACACTTAGTCAAGGGCGTAGACAGAGTTCTATACAAGGGGGGGGCAGAAAAATTCAAGACTATATTGTTTAAGTAGTTTTTATATATTATATTGTTTTAATCTGTAGTCTTTAACGTGTTCCTTATTAATAGTATAAGAGAGGTAAAAATTTAAAGTGAAATAATAACCAGAAATACACCAGCTTTATTATTTTTGATATTGAAAAAAATGTTTGTATTATAATAAAGAGCCATACGTGGCATCTACAATTTAAGTCCGCGTGATTCTTTGCGAGAGAAGCTTATGGTAATAGGTATTCTTACATTTGCTTCACAGCTTAATTAAGTTAAATATAAAATAGAAAAATCTAGACTATATTTTTAGTCATGGTATTTTAAATACCTTTAGTAACTCATATTACTTATGGAGGTGAGATATATTAGTATATTATAGGTCTTATGCAAGCCTTATAAAGTGTCACTATGTAGTGAGTTGTCAGTTTCCCAGTGTTACAGTTTTCAGTAAAAGGGGTGGCAGCTGCCCCCCCTTGATCGTACCTCGCTACGCCCATGCACTTAGCATTACATAGATTATCTGAACAAACGCTAATTATAGCAAAAAAATTCTACCATAAATTCTGGTAGTTTTATTTTAATAAAGGACTATGAGCTGCTATTGAAAATTATAAAGTAAATGCATTAAAAGCATATGCTATTGCACAAACACGCACGCACGTAAACACGCACACATACAAACATAAAACGATAATTTATAGAATTAGGCGTAAGGCGTACTTTTGTATGTGATCTCCACGGATCACAAACAAAAGTAATAATAAATTTATGTAGCTATAATCCTGGATTTTAGCAAAATAATTTCATCATTACTTTTGCACTACGATTGTCCCGTTGAGAGCCAATGTCATGTTGCGACGCCTAATAGCATGATAGGCGCCTGTCACGTAGGGTGGTAATATGACTTCACAATTTACGGTAGGTGACAAAATTACGGGGGTTCGGTATCCCGAAATAAAAGAACTAGTTTGGACAGAACTTCGTATACTATGAATGACTTAAAGAACAAAACTATTACACTACAAACTCATATAACAGTGATACTAAATAACTTAAACAACTTGCCGAAACTTAACCGAAACGATTACGATTGAGACATGTACCACCTCGTCCGCGGAGGCGTAGTCTGGTTCAAATTCAAAGACGCATCCACGAGGCGGGAACGAATAAACAACTAGGTACTAAGCGGGGTTCCCCGAAATACGTATGCTACACGATGGAATTTGAATTGGCAATGGGTGATTTATTTGTATCTGTATTTTATTTATGGTTTTGGTATGTTTTTGGCTTGATAAAGTTATAATTATTATTGATTTGCAGCTAACACAAAACGACCGTATCGGCTATCATTACTCTGTGATGTGTCTCACTCCGTGGCCCATCCTGCTCTGGTTGACGGCAAGGGAGGCGAGCTCTATGAGGCGGCACGTGGAGAGAGACATCGCCGTAGGACTATATTCTAGGACTATGTTCATATTATTTGATGTGAGTTAAGATCACAATGTTCTATGTGTTCATGAATATTGAGTCTTTTGTTAATTACGGACTAATTTATATGCAGAAATAAATCCATATTTAATATATACTTATTATAAAACAAAGTCCCAAAAAACGGTCTGAATGCAATCGAGTTTCTCAAAATCTACTGAAAGGATTTTTGTCCGGTTGTCACCAAAAGATAATTAAATACTTCTTAAATACTACTGTTAATTGTTACTTAATTAAATACTACTGGTTGGTTTAGGTAAATAGTAAATATCGGTTTTATGTAAAAGTATGTTAAAGAGATCGCGCAGTTGTTAAAAAACTTGCTTGCTGAGAGCTTTAGTCGCGTGCGCTGCATAAACCAGCAGAGATACGCTAAAGTAATGTACTATAAAAAAGTCCGCGACAGCATGTCCCTATCTCTCACAATAACTACTTTTATGTTTATTTGAATTCGAAAAAATAAAATTGTGCCACGTTGATTTCCATGCGGGTGGAACCGCTGGCACAGCTAGAATTATATAAATGAATTCAAAAATTTAAAACTACGCTTAATTAGATACATTTTAAATGATTTATAGAAGCAGGTGTTACTTTGCGGAATTTCATATTACAGGCACTATAACAAAACTACTTCGCTATAATCCGCACGGATTATAGCGAAGTAGTTTTGTTATAGTGCCAGATACATTTTAATCCTTATTTTAATGCCATCTATGACATGTATCTATGCACACTACGAACTATTCAAAAAAAATGTTTTTGCTCTTGCAAGTTGTGGGTCTCTTTAACATTGACGAGTTTTGTAGACGCTACGCTACGTTTTATTGCAATTTGTTACCAAATAACTTTTTTTTAATTTTAACTTCTATATTAAGCGTCCCAAATAGTCGTCAAGGCCCATTCTCTGACCAACATTGATAAAGTTTGGGTCGCTTAATTACGAAGCGTGCGATATGGTCTTTCTCTTACCCTTTTGAGGCGGAGTCTCTGGACCAATATTAATGACATTTGGGTGACTTCAATGCAAAGCGTGCAATATTGTCTTTCTTTTGCGCTTTAAGTGAATTTTTGGACCAAAATTGATGAAATTTGGTACAATTAAATTTATACAATAGCGTAACATAAGATAACCATTAATTTGGTATATAAGCTTCAATAATACCAAATTCCATCAATATTCTTCCAGCGTAATTGCCGTGAAAGCGCAACAAATAAATATACAGAGAGACAGACTTTTTTGTAATATTAGTGATAGAGTTAGACTTTTTTTTATTATTAGTGGGCAGAAAAAGGACAAGCACTTATCTTTACGGAATCGGGACTCAATTCTGGACACCCTGGACACTTTATAAATAGTTTTGATCACAAATCACAGGTTTACTGGATAATTCCTGTTTCAGCGCGTACGTTGCGTTTCGCGAGTTGCAAGCGGTGAAGGGGTAGAAGGGTTAATGGTGGATGGTTGACATTAACCAATCAAATGGTATCTTTAAACATCTGAGATCGGATACATGGATTAAACAATTGATTGGCCCGTTGGCCAAGTGGGTAGTTACCCTGCCTTCAGCTCCACGGGTCGCGGGTTTGATTCCCGCCTAGGGCCAACATTTTCTATAAACAATTTGTTGGTTCTTCAAGCCTGGGTGTATATTCGTATTTAAGTATGTATTTAAAATTATATATCGACTGTGAACTGGCAAATTGTCCTATCTAATTTTTGACAACTTTTCAGGACGACGAAAAAACGTGATTATTAATGAATTCGGATTAATTTTTATGTAATAAAAAGCCAGTTGACTTGAAATATGTTTATTTATATACAAATTTTCTAGTAGATAATACATGTTGATACGGTAAATGATGGGCAGTAGTACCTAATGCCGTTAAAAAGTGATTTGCCTTAAAATTGAGATAGGACATATTGCCGGTTCACAGTCGATATGTAGTATATTTACCGGTTGTCCGTCACCCATAACATAAGTATTAAGTTACTTACTTTCGGGACGGACGACCGTGTGTGTAAGTGTCCGATATATTTATTTAATTAGTATGGATTTTTGATTTTTAAAATGTTCTTATTCCAGCAATTCTTGGAATTATGGTCGGCCATACTGACGTGGTTAGCGTATTTAGTTCCAAGCTACGCTATGAGCGGCTTGTATGCACAGTCTCCTGGATCGTTTGATGGATTCTACATATATTTAGGTATAGTATCTTTATATAGTCATTGTACATTGATGAAATATACAGTGATATAATTTCTTAATATTATGTAATAATTACAATAAAATAACGAATTATGTATCGCGGATTATAATATAAAAAAATATTATTAGTTACTTTTGTATTATGAATCTGCGCTAAGTAGCGCCTTATTCTATGAATTATGTTATTACATTCTAAAAAGCATAACATATATATTTCTTTTATCATGGATTATAGCAAAATATTTACATTACTTTTGTATTATGGATAAGGCAGCTTTATAATGAAAGCTCTCACAATTTTTTTTATTGGTTCTCAACGGTATTACCAATTTCCTTAAAATGATATTTTATTTTATTTTTTAAATTCAGTATTCCAGGTGCAATGCAATATTATTTTAATTAAAAAATAGAATGGAATTGTAACAAATAAAAAAAATGTTCTAAAATGTAGTGCACATTTTACATTGTTTCCGACTTGTTCTTTCCGGTAGAACCGGAATATTTTGCAAAAAACTGAATATATTTCCAGGTTTCATGCTGTTATACCTAATTAGCATACAAATGCTGTGTCGAGCAGCGATATTCCTAGTGCCAATGGAGAAGACCGCGTCGGCTTTATCCGGCTTTTGCCTCCTCCTCACGACCCTGGTTAACGGAGTGATGCTGCAGCGAATGGACCTACCTTCGTACGTCACGTGGCTGGAATTCGTGTCTCCCTCCAAATGGACCTTGCCAGAGATATTAAGGAGAGAACTGAGCGAGATCGCCCTCAAAAGCAGCATCAGTAAAGACTTGCGGTGCACGAATAAACAGGTTAGTAGTATATATTTTATATCACGGGTTCAAAACTTGCAGCAGGCGCCAATGAGGTTTTTTATAAAAACTTTATTGCAACCAAAATATAACAAAATAAATACAGACATTTTAACGTACTGATCGTACAATAAAACACACACAAATAATTTAGAGAATTAGGCTCTACTTTGCGAAGATTTATAATACAAAAGTAATAATAAAATTATTTTGGTATAAACCGCGATAAAGTAAGTAGGAAATATATATAATGCTAAATGTGGAGTGACTATTCGTTTTCATACTCCACACAAAATACATACTCTATTCGTGGAGTCTATCTCCTGGTGATGCTTCGGTTGTGGGGCGAAACGATTGTTGAGTTGTGATAGTGAACGTGTGTAGTGCTTGTGTATGGTGGCGGTGGTGGAGGTTTGTGCATATCGATAAAACTATCGAATCCTGCATGTTTCGGGTATGAAAACGAATAGTAAGCATAGTAAGCAAGCAAAATAGTAAGCATTTTATCGTAATTGATAGTACAATAAAACACACTAATGCGAACAAATGGCAGCCTAATTACTAGTTAGTAATGTCTCCTAGGCACCGCTACGGAGAGATGTCGTGAAACAGAAACGAGCAGAAGCAACTAATATATAATTTCTAAAATACACAATGTAATCTAAGTTATGCCCCTAATTGTTATTTACACCCTTATCCCTGAAAGAAAGCATTGTAAGTAAACCTGTTTAAAAATAAATTAAATTGGACCATCGCATCTGAGATCCAACACATCTCTCCAAAAAAAAGTGATGCGTATGCCGAATAGCAGCAGATCGTTACTTTATGTATACAGTCTGCTTATACATTTCACTGTTGTTAGCGACGCAATAATAATTTATTATTAGTTAATAAAATATTTGTACTTAATAATATTTTAAATAAAAATGGGAAAAGGAACGTGCGTCGTGTGACAGTTCGGTACAAACGTTATTTAAAATTTGACATATACGTCAACTCATACTAGACACGGGCGAAATGTATCCCTGACAAGAAAAGAGTGATATATATCTTTTCGCTCTTGGGATATATATAACTCTTTTATATCTTTAACTCTTTTAGCTCAGTACGGCTTGAGAGTATAAAGCAACTAAGACTAAAAATATATCCGATATATCTTCGGCTCTTTTAGCCCGGACTTAGAACTCAGTAAGGCGGTATTGTACTTTTTTATTTATTATATAAATTATGCTACATATTTTCTTTATTTTTTATTTTTTTCTATTTATTATGTACACTATTATTTACACTTTTCTGATATGTACAGGTAAGGATGACTTCTTCCCACTAAGAATGGAATGTAAATAAATAATCGTTCGCGAATTAGTGATTTTTTTTGGTACATTTGCATCCAATTAAGCATTTTATATCTTTGACATAAAGCATAAAAAAGCTGAACGCCGGCGCGTGTTGTCGTTCCGAAAATCCGTAGTTTACATTTTTAATACAAATATGCAATAGAGTTATTCGTATCTCTCTTTGACATGTAAATTGCTATATAAGCTCATCTCTTTCACTCTAACTCTGAACGAGCCGTAACTCATCACGAAAATTGACTCTTAAGGTTAAAGATATAGAGATATAATTGAAACACATGCGAGCTAGAGAGTGATTATATCTTCTGGAGAGATATATATCTTTCTTGTCTTTAGCTCGCGAGCTACTCAACTCTAACTCATACGCGCACCAACGTTTTTAAAAGCTCTCAATTTCAATAATTTTTCCTAGCGAGTATAATAAGCAGCACGACGTACACTCCATTACCGATATAAAATTCCTCGCTTGTTTTATTTAAATAAAAGTCGGTTACAACTGTCATCTTTTTCAACGCACCCAAATTACATCGGTAAATTAAAAAAATAAATTTTACAGAGGCAGCATCTGGACATAATAATACAATCCCCGTGCCCGCCGCCCAACGGTACACAAACGTTGTCCAACTTCAACTACCTAAGGTCCGACAGGCCTTGGGAGGCCGAAGATTCTTTCTTAATCGCGTTGGCAGTTTTCTACGCGATCTTTGCTCTAGTCGCCATAGTTGCTTTCGTTTTCGATTGCACAAAATACGTCAGAAGTAAAGAGAAAGCTCAGAGCAAAGGTTACAAGGTAACTGCCAACACTCCATAATAACGGTGCTGTATTTTTAATCAATCTCCCCGATATTGGTGCTAATTCCTAAAATTCGGTAGTTGATAAAAAGTATTTTATGTTTAAATACCTAATAACATTTGTGTGCTATGTGTAGGGGATTCTCAATAAAATTCCTTTCAATCCTTTTTTTTCTTTTAAAGATGTAATTGGATTTATTTTTTTATTAATAATACTTACATTGTTAACTTTAATTAATCCTTATCTATTAGGAGATCCTGATAATTTTATCCCAGCTAATCCATTAGTTACCCCTATTCATATTCAACCAGAATGATATTTCTTATTTGCTTATGCAATTTTACGATCAATCCCTAATAAGCTTGGTTATTGCTTTAGTAATATCTATTTTAATTCTAGAGATTTTACCTTTTACTTTAAAAAAAATTTCTAAGAATTCAATTTTACCCATTAAATCAAATTTTATTTTGATTTATAATTTGAAAAAAAAAAAAGTATTTTGACAATGAAAAAACTTGTTAAGTGCTCTCACGATGTGCCAGTGCGAATGACAGTGGAAGTACATGAAGTAATTGCTAATAATGAGACTAATCGTGATAATATTACAATTGGTACCCTTAAAACTGCGCTAAAAAAAATCCTTAGTTTTTGAACGTAACCAACTCGCGCATGACATTAATTTGTCAAATAATACAATAAATAGCATAGATAAAAAAATGTATTTAGTCAACTACCGAAATGTGTTAGTGATTTTACTATTCTTTTGAATACATATCTTTATTATTTTAGGTAATAGATTATTAAGAGCCTAGGTATGATATTATAACAATGTCACAGTTTAAGTGCAATTCTTTTTTTTTGCTTTTACGTTTTGTTCGCGTCTAAAATGTAAATCAGAATCACACATAAATGCATGATACACATTTTAGTTAAGGTGGCTTAATTAGATATAATTTTGAATCATACATTCGAGTCTTTGTAGTCCCATATAGGCGTATCAGTATGGGATAGACCGTGCGACTCTCTAGAGACGATCATGGGTTCAAACCCCGGGAAGGCCCCAATTAGTTTTTCTATTAAAACTTATGTGTGTAATTGATAATTGCAACTTATCACACGCTTTTCGGCGAAGGAAAACATCGTGAGGAAACCTGCATATAGAATTTATAGGGATATGTGTAACCTACCAATCCGCATTGGAGCAGAGTCTTAGCTCTAATCTTTCTCTCCAATAATGGAGAGAGGATGCCCAGCAGTTGGAAAGTAAGGCCGATACTTTACTTTTTTACTTTTGTGGGCGTATTGAATTATTTTAAAGCAATATATGAAATTAAATAAAGTTATACTATTATTTTAATGAGTACTTTTTTAAATTTGTAATAAATAAGTTGGATCTGAAATAATAAGTCAATAAGATTACGTTATTTGCATAAAAAAATTAATAAAGATAGTTTATATATAAAAATATATATCATAGTTATGTATTTACCAATATTCAACTATATCGGGATTATAGGATTACAGAGACTCAACTGTATAAATATTTTCAATGTACAAATCGATTTTATTACACGTAAGTATAACTATGAAAGTAAGAAGGCTGATTCTTAAATGTCTTCCGTCCACAATAAAAATGGAAATATATATATTTTTAGTTTCCTAAGTATAACAGTACTGACCGTATAATTAATTTGTTGTCATTAATATACAGAGTGGTACTTCTTAAATATCAAATAAAATATTTTCGAAGAGAGTATATTTAATTTAATTGAGGTCTGGCTTTAATAGTAATGGTTTAATGGCCCGGCGCCCTTGTAAAAAAACAGAAGAAAACAATACCATTCTTGTTTTCTCTTCACTGCACAGATACTATTTAGTTTTTTGGTCAAGGTTATTTTTCGTTTCGTGTGTCGCAATAGTTTCGGTAATTGATAATAAATTGTGTATATACTTTATTGAAAACGTAAAATAATATCCTGTGGCTATATTCATACTTAATACTGAATTTTTTATGTAGCCTGCTAAATAGTTTAGCTATCTAGAATTAAACTCTACCATGAACTCAACGAACAAACTCTACCACTCTGTATATAAGATGGTAAAAAAACCAATTTCTATGGTGTCTATTATGTATATAAAACAGTTAATCACAATTTTAGATGTATGTTTTTATATTCTAATGTTATCATTAATTTGAATTAAGAATTCATTTTAATTATAAGTTTCAGGACAGAGACAATAATTAACTTTTGATAAGATTTTGGATAGAAATTGTGTTAAATGTAAATTAAAAAAAAGAACATATTTGAATCGATGTTTATGCGTTTACTTACTTTAATAGCAGCCATTAGTAAAAGAGCTAGGCAATTAATGTAGTAATTTTACGAAGATAAATTTTTGTACATATTTAAAAGAATGTTTTTTAAAATATTTCTGTTTATAAAATATATAACACTGCCTTTAGATAATGCTCAGAAAAAATATTGGTATTTTTATTAATTCTATAATACTAAATGTTCACTGAAAATTAAGGTTAAATATATAATGTATGTTTAAATGAGACCTCGAGAATTCAACCGACGTTTCCTAGCGTTATATTAAATGAGGTTTTATGGAATCGTGGTGAATTTTCTGGAGATTAGAGGAATTTTAAAACCTACATATTTATAATTTTTTTGGTTAAAAGAATATTAAAAATTACCTTGAGTCAATTATTAATTTATTAACCATTTAGAAATTATTTTGTTTAAGCATTAAGAAATAAGTTTGTTTAAAGACGAGCCATAATATTAGAGAATATTAATAGTAAGTTACCTTTGCTTCAAACAATAAAAATATAAATAAAGTTATTAATATTGTGCGATTGTTTTATTATTTTATTTCAATTTTACTCTGATGGTAATTCTTACGTTTACAAAACTTTAATAAAGTTAACATAACGAAAATTATGGCCAAATTAAAATTAAAGACATTCGTAAATTTGTGTTGTACAAATTATATATATTCATTATAATTACTTGAAATAAATTTAACAGTAACAAAGTAACTGATTAAAAAAAAAGATTAATAAATACTTAATCTAACAATTGGTCTATTTTATTTACAACACATGATTGTGAAACATATTTACAAAATTTTATTTAGTATGTATGTGTTTAATTTATAATTATAAAGAAATACTTTTATATAAATTTATCATCAAAATAAATAATGTTTATCGGGTACATAAAGTTTTTTAATAATTATTTAATAGTAAATACACAATAATATTCAATTAAAAATTAAATCATTTTATATTCATAAAAATTTTGAAATTGAATATTCTAATAAATAGTATTTTGTCAAAGTATAAACAAATTATAAAAGGTCAACTTTTTCTATACATTTTTGACACAGTTTTTTTACAAATAAGATATGAGATATTGACTTTAATCCCTAAATACCTTTTTTCAAAAGACTATAAATAAAGATTTATTATCCCAAAACCTGCTTGATTGTAGTTTGATATATTGAATATTGTCAAAATTAAATGATAGATAGTTTTTACTAAGAATAATTTTCTACTTACCTAACCATTTACAGTGGTTGCAAATCGCACTTATAATGAAAATGAAATAACCCAAAACCATTAAAAAATCTTCTTGTGTGATGTTAATTTGATTATCAACAAACTGAATTTTTCGATATTTTTGGAGATTTTTGGAAAGTCACTCATTCAGTACTTGCGAAATTGTAATCAACTTCCCTCTTTATTGCTATGGAATAATTCATGATACTTTTTGCATATTTCACATATACAGGGTGTCAGTTTTTTTGATTGACGCGTGTTGATTTGCGAGATGTGATCAGTGTTATCTTCCACTTCGATGTAACGGCTTTTGAGTAAATGTTTTTGTATTCTTTCGTCCTTTTGTGAATTTATAATCACTGATTCGTTAATTCTGAAAAAAGAATTAATATCATCCAGAATCCAGTCATTTTGTTTCGTTGGGTTGCCAGTTGATAGAAAAATGGTATGATTTTTTTTAATAACTTGTACACTGAGTTCAGTGTACAAGTTATTAAAAATGTGTAATAAAATAAGAAATATTTATTTAAAAAATCCAAGGTAACTCAGAGATATAATTAATTCGTCAAGTGGCAAGTATCATTAATAAGTAAAGTTGCATTATTGGATTCAACTAAACGTAATTGTGTCAAATGTTTAAGTGGCAGTAATATTCAATATTACTTTTAATAGACAAGTCAAAGACAACTAATAAGTTTAATAATATATTTATCATATGAACGCAACTACCCGAGATTACGATGTAATTGATATCTATACTTATTATAGAATAAAGTCCCCAAAGCTGTTTGTCTGTATGTAATCGATTTTCTCAAAATCTACTGAACGGATTTTAGTACGGTTTTTACTAAAAGGTAGTGCAATTCCTCCGAAAGGTTTAGGTTAATAGCACATAACCGTTTCGTATAAATTGAGTTGATGAGGTCGTTTTACAACTATTTTTAGTGGGGGTAGTAACAAACCGGTGTCGATTTTAGTTAAGAGGGAGCAATAGGTATAAAAAGCGGTGTAGGGTATCAGAGAGTCAGTCTCATGCTGAGACTCGAGCGACTTACGTGTATTTACGTATTTCTAGTTAATTATATAATACTACTTGTATTAAACATAATATTGTCTGATATTATTGTTAAAACTATCCATCTAAAATAATAAGCCAATAAGTACAGATAATATTAAAAAAAAATATTAAAACAATATGAAATAGTGCAATAAATTTTTCTAACAATCAATTAAAAAGAAAATGAGGAATTCTATACTTTTTTTTCTATGATTCACCTCATTTCTTCATCACATAGATAGCAATCGTGCTCATCAGAACCTCGCAAATAATTACAACTGGTGTCAACTGGATACACGTTGTACTGTTGACACGGACGTGGCACGCGTTGGGGGGCGAAGCACGGGGACAGGGATACACGGGATTTGGACAGAGGACTGGGAACAATTGAGGTGACATGATTACCGAAAATCAGGAACACTATAACAGAACTACCCCGCTATAATCCGCACGGGTTAAGCGAATGCATTTGCAGGCAAAATTTACGAACCTTACACATGCAGGACAAGGCTCCTCCATACACATTCAAATCAAATCAAATCAAATCAAAATAATCTTTATTCAAATAAACCATTTCAGGCACTTTTGAATCGTCAAGCATCAATATGATTAATGAAGCTACAACTGGTTCGGAATGTTGCTCTTACCGAGAAGAACCAGCAAGAAACTCGGCGGTCAATCTTTTAAATATTTTCAATTATACATTATTAAACCGCTGTCTAGTATGAAGCTGAAAGGATTTTCAAATCCAGGCTTTCTTATCAACCAAATAATCTCCAATTTTGTAAGATGCTTTACGTATAAGCATATTTTTTACACTTGATTGGAATCTTTCTGTACACTGGTCTAGATTGCCTGCTTCATACACATTAGCTTTGCATGCATTCGCTTAACCCGTGCGGATTATAGCAAGGTAGTTCTGTTATAGTGCCTGTAATATGGAATTCCGCAAAGTAACGCCTGCTTCTATAAATCGAAAATCAGGACTTCCAAACAGGGTCCTATATAACTGGCCCGTTAGCGTAGTTGGCACTGACCCTGCCGTTAGCTCCACGGGTTATGAGTTCGATTTTCACTTGGGGCCAACGTTTTCTAATTGCAATTTGTCGGTTCTTAGAATCTGGTTGTATATATGTATATATTTACCAGATCTCTGTCACCCATAACACAAGTATTGAGTTGCTTACTTTGGGGACGGATGACCGTGTGTGTAATTGCCCCATATATTTATTTATTATTAATTATATTATGATCCTGATTATCGAACGCCGTGTGGTATCCAGCAGAATAGAATACCAGCAGAATAGACCACCGTCCTTTCTCACCGAGGTGTCGTAAGAGGCGACTAAGGTATGTGCCGTGTGGTATCCGGCTGCATAGAATAGACTACCCTCAGTTCTTACCGAGGTTTCGTAAAAGTCGACTAAGGTTGTGCGAACCCCACTTAGAGTGGGATAAGGGCAGGATAACGATGATGATCCTGACGATCGAATAACGTTCGTAAACACAGACACACATTACACACAAAGCTTCTTCGACAGTTTTATGATGTCGATCGTTCATGGCTTCTCACCATACTCCCCGCGCCGTGATGATTAGTCAGTCATACCACCAGCCCTCCACTAGACGTATCTTTAAGCCGTGGTGCGGAATAAAAGGAGACGGTGTGACTCTTTCCAGGATATCACAGGTTCAAATCCCTAGTAGGCACCAATGACATTTTTCTATTAAAACTTATACACCGAAATGATTGTTTGTAATTTAACACACTCTTTTCGGAGTAGGAAAACATCGTGAGGTAGTCTGTAGTTTCCAGATATATACGCTCTGGAAAATTCCTGGGATATGTATAAGTTACCAACCCGCATTGGAACAGCATGTAGCGATTCCAACTCATAGTCATGATCTCAAGAAGAAGAGGTACCAGCATACATATACATATGTGGTGTATGTGTTCACTAGTATTGTTTTAATATAAACTAATGTTGTATGAATATAGCACAGGCTCAAACACGCACTAACTAACAAGTAACATAATGTCACTACACGTCCACTCTCAGCAAAGGCCCTCGTATTACTGACGTGGTGCATTCTGAGACAGTGTAATGTTTCTTCTGCACCTTAGTATTAGTGTGAGTTATTGTGAGTATATTCATGTATGAATTACACGTATGTATCTTATATATAAATATACAAAGTAATATACACACATCTCAACCGACTTACACTACAGGTTAGAGACAGGCCGTTTACTTTAACCCTACTAACTCTTGGAAATGTTAAGTTACTACAACTCACTTGGGACAACGACAGGAAGCATGGACCTCTGCTTCCAAACTACAACACGACCTTGATCCATTAGAACGCGACCTTGACCTGGATCGCGATGGTCTACTGTTATTGCACTTTGATCTGAAGCAAACGTTTCCAAAACCCACTACGCATAAAACGGATAGGTCACTGGTGGCTTCTATACTAAAATCCCTCAATCCATTCTAGGCCAGTGTACAGAAAGATTCCAATTAAGTGTAAAAAATATGCTTATACATAAAGCATATTACAAAATTGAAGATTATTTGGATGATAAGAAAGTCTGGATTTGAAAATCCTTTCAGCTTCATACAAGACAGCGGTTTAATAATGTATAATTGAAAATATTTAAAAGATTGACCGCCAGGTTTCTTGCTGGTTCTTCTCGGTAAGAGCAACATTCCGAACCAGTTGTAGTTTCATTAATCATATTGACGCTGATGATTCAAAAGTGCCCGAAATGGTTTATTTGAATAAAGATTATTTTGATTTGATTTGATTGACTGTACACTGGGTAGGCAAAATTAATGCTGGAATGTACGACATTAACATTTTCTTATTTATGCGTGATCAGGTTCTTAAAGTAAGTTAAAAGCGAAATGGCCGAGTCTGGAACTGTGAAACTATGCATCGCTCATATTATTCATTTGTGCCATTTATAGTTAAGATCATGGAGTTAAAGTGCGAAAAAATCCCTTCTATCTCTATGGGGTTGCTCCTTTGTCGCACAAAGAACCAGCTTAGCGATTCGGCGCGATAACTCTGCCAGCATTATTGGGAAAATTCCAGGTGGGCATGATTTGTATGATTGTTTACGGGTTCAAACCCCGGGCCACCAATGAGTTTTTCTGTTGAGACATGTGTCTAAATTATTATTTCAATTTATCACACGCTCTTCGGTGAAGGAAAACCTGTACATCTCTATAGAATTGTGGGGATGTGTGTAACCTACCAATCCGGAAACGGAAAGAGGAGGCATATACCGAGCAGTGGGATATAAAAGGCGGTTACTTCACTATAGCTGTGATAGCCCAGCGGTGAGACCGTGCGACTCTTTCGAGGGGAACACGAGTTCAAACCCGGGCAGGCACCAATGAGTTTTTCTATTAAAACTCATGTGTCTAATTGATAATTGCAATTTATCACACGCTTTTCGGTGAAGGAAAACATCGTGAGGAAACCTGCATATTTCTAGAGAATTCTGGAGATATGGGAAACCTACCAATCCGCATTGGAGCAGCGTGGTAGGTCTTAGCTCCAATCCTTCTCTCCAGAAACGGAGAGAGGAGGCCTATGCGCAGCAGTGGGATTGTAACAGGCTGCTACTTTACTTACTTCACTATGATTTGTATAAACTCATTGTAAGTACTTTAGTATAGACATAACTTGTATATTTTTACTGTGAATAAATAACTATTAAGTATTTGTATTTTATTTTATTGACAAATATTAATCGAAATTTTGTTAAGGAGGCTTAGGTACACCCTTTTTAAACATAAAACCCTACTCTTCCTTCACCCTTTTATCTTCTTCTTACAGTAGTCGCTATGCAGGACCTCTTAAGTCCTATATCAATTACTGCAACGACCTAATATAAAAAAAATTAAGGCATTGAAAAAGACTGATTAGTTTAATTAGATTAGGATCTAAATCCTGACAAGGTGGATTAAGTATATGTTCGTCGATTTTTTCGACAAATGTATATCTCGTTACCTGTGATATTGTGCTGAATGGCACACTTGTTTCTTTCGGGATCCCTCACAGTCTGTCCGTGGGCTGCAATGGCAATTTTTGACCTTGGCCGTGTTGAATATATTGCAGCTTGGATTCCACACTTCATCTATACGTACTTTTGTTGCAACTTCGATTTTTGGAGAGAGTATACCCTAAAAAACTTACAGATGTATATTCTAAAAAAAATCAAGAGTGGCGAGAAGCCTTGACCGACCGACGTCAGATTAATGGGATCGCGTCTTTGCTGGAGAAGAAACTGTGTGTGTGAGTGAGTGTGTGTGTGTGTGTGCGTGCGCGAGTGTGTGTGTGTGTGAATTTGTATTGATATATAACATACATCAAGACATGATATATGACATAGATCAAGAAACGCTCGCAAATACAGATATTAAGATATTATATAGCCTGTTATGCAGGTGGCAGTGATGCTGCCTTCAGCCCCAGGGGTCGCGGGTTCGATTCTAGTCGAAGGTCAACATTTTTAAAAGCAATATATAGTATTTTATGTATTTATATGGTGTATGCAACTGCAAGCAGGCGATATACACATACCTTATACATGTATGATCTGTCACCACACACGTGATACATTATGTACATAGATATTCTTAACAAACGCTATAATAATTATATTTTAAACAACTTCAATCTATTTAAAATATATATGTATATAAATGTATATATATATGTATATAAAATTTACCGGTTTTCTTTCACGCATAACACAAATATTGAGTTCGCTTTAGGCACGGATGACCGTGTGCGTAATTGTCTAATATATTTATTTATTAATACTTACAGGAAACTCCTTTGACCTGCGCATGAGAAGGTCTACCCCATCCGTGGAGCAAATATTAGGTGGGAATAGTACATCGTTAAGTGCACCAAGATACTGAGCTAGTATGACACACTCGCCGCTCATACAGTCCTCACACCACTGGACCAGTTCACAGTATATTGTTTCATCCTCTGAAAATAATATAAACCTAAAGATCATTGTTGAATTGAGATTGTTTTTCCTTTTCTTTTTTGCAACTAAGATAAAAAAAATAGAAAAATTAAATGCAGAAAAAACTAAAGAAGCAATTTTACTTTTATATATAACTAGCTTTAGCTTATTATTTGAGGAAACCGTAATACTTATATATTATTATTGTTAAAGTGGGTTAACCTTAAAAGCTAGACATATGCTATCGCGGACTTTTATTTAGAACTTTAGGAGCAGAGCAATTTTATACTACATGATTTTTGAATAACTTTAACCGGATACTGAACGCATGCAAGGTAAGCTTTAAATTATGGCATTACCACAATATTTTTTTATTCCTGCTCCTCTCCTATTCATCTTAGCGTATAGTCTATAGCCTTTCTCGATAAATGGACTATCTTACACTCAAAGAATTTTTCAAATCGGTCCAGTAGTTCCTGGGATTGGCGCGTTCAAACAATCAAACAAAAAAACAAACAGCAGCTTTATAGTATAGACAAATGGAAAATCCCTAAATGAGTAATTTCTAAATAGGTCCAAAAACTATATTGGCACATAATACAAAGCCCTCAGCCATGATAAACCAATTAATTGGGAATATTTTTCAATGTTATTTTACAAATATACAATTTCATATTATATCATTATTTAATTATAACAATGCACACAACCATTTAAAATTAAGTATTTCATTTAAAAAATCCACCTTTGCTTGTTGATCTGAGCATAAATTATGAAGTAACATCATCAGACAGTGGTTATATTACTAAGACTACATTAAAAATTTCAGATTGTGATATTTTTAAAGTTAACTTATTTTTATATCACACTAGTTAGTGAAAGGTAATTCAGCATTATACTACCAAACGTTCACTTATTATATGTAATTTAACTTTACAATTGATAATTGTAATATAGAGATAATATTACTCTAAGATAAAATATAGAATGTAAGTAATTAGTCTAAGATAAAAATAGCTTGCCTAGAAATTATCTATCTATTCTCGATATTTACAGTGTATGTTTGTAGTACATAATTATACTGACTTAGCAGACAACAAATGTTATTCAAGGCACAACTCTCTTGAAAACGCTTGCGATAGTAAAATACATCTCTAAATGCCAGAGGAAAGGAAGGTGGAAGCAAACATGTCTGGTAGCTTGTTCCAAGGGCGAACACAGTCAAAGACACACGTCCGTCCTGACACAACCACACACCAGGGCATGACACCTGCAAACAATGTCTACATAAAACAGTATCTGTCAAACAATGATCACATAAAATGGAGTCTATAACAAAAGTCTACGCAAAATCTCTTTAAAAGAATTGCTATATTAAAAATTCTTTAATGTAAACATTGTTTACATACAACATTCTATAAAACAATGTCTACATATAACAGTCTCTATAAAACAATATTAACATTAATGTTAATATACATGTATAACTGTTTTAACAGTCTCTATAAAACATCTAAATTGCCCTAATATATGACCTATATTATATACAGTATTGCTAAAAAGATTAAATAATAGCATACTAATTTTTACATTAATGTTGTGCAGTTAGACCTAAAGCAGATCTATGGGTCAATGAAGCTCATAAAATTCTACTAGATTTCAAGATTTTTGGTACATTAGTATAAATACTAAAAGTATACATTATAATCCCCAAATACTTTACATTCAACCAGCTACCAACTAGGGTCTGTTGCTTTGGCAAAGAATAATCTGATGTGTAACAGTGTATAAATACAAATGGATTCATTTTATTATAATCAATAAATAAAGATTATATATAGAATTTCATGCTACATTTAGTTAATTATCTTGAAACATTATAATATCTATTATCGGAGAAAGACTTTAATGCAGATTTAAAAGTACACAAATTTAACAAAAATAACAAAAATAGTTACTATTAGTACTCTATAAGTAATTATTATCTCTTCAGACATATTACTTTAAGGATAATAATACTCTTCATAAATTATGTGAAAATGAATAATGATATTTTTATCTTCGGGAATATATTATAATGATGTTACATGTTGCATATTAACAATGATGTACTTACCTTTTGTATTTCAATTTCAATAGTCAATTCAATCAATTTAGGCATAGTGTATCATCATATTAATTATATTAACACTGAATAACATATATTTTGATATGATCTTTATTTTATTTATCCATACTTATAATTGAAATACCAACAAGATACAAATTGGTTTGTAACAACCTGTAAAAATAATAAGTACATTTAACGGTTATTCCTGTTGGAATATATATTATGATTTATTAATTCTAATTTTAATTTGATTTAATAATAAGTATTTAATAAAATACGTACGCATTCTTTCATTGTCATTGTTTTTTAAACTTCAAAGTTCAAACTTCAAACCCAGGAAATTTTGTTGTGAGGCGGTTACTATAGCAACACCACAGATCTATACACGAACAATAATTATAATTCATTAGAAATAAACGAATTGTGATTTTTAAATATAATAAAATTAATAAATAGTATTGGTAAACAAACATGTTAATCAGTTTTTAGACTTTAATTTTATTGTCTTAGGAAATATGAAGCTCAATGAATATAAAAAATAAAGTCTATAAATAGGCCTGAATACGCTCATGTGCTTATAGCGGTGGTCTGCTCGATTATTCCCGTGTTAATTTGTTTGCTTTTAATATTATTAAAGAAATTTAGGCTAGTATTCGACAAATAAATAAATAAAATAATGTCTTTTTGTTGGGAATAAAGTGTACCGTCATATTACGACTTATCGAATGATACGAAGATTATAGACTTTAGAACTATATATATATATATATATATATATATATATATATATATATATATATATATATATATATATATATATGAGGAGCTGTGATAGCCCAGCGGCGAGACCGTGCGACTCTTTCGAGGGGAACACGAGTTCAAAACCGGGCAGGCACCAATGAGTTTTTCTATTAAAATTCATGTGTCTAATTGATAATTGCAATTTATCACACGCTTTTCGGTGAAGGAAAACATCGTGAGGAAACCTGCATATCTCTAGAGAATTCTGGGGATATGTGTAACCTACCAATCCGCATTGGAGCAGCGTGGTAGGTCTTAGCTCCAACCCTTCTCTCCAGAAACGGAGAGAAGAGTCCTATTCCCAGCAGTGGGATTGTAACAGGCCGCTACTTTTATATATATATATATATTCAAATTCAAACTCAAATTACTCTTTATTCAAGTAAACTTGTAAACAAGTGATTTAAATCTCTCTCTCTCTCTCTGGTTCTTCTACGCACGCACGTTATGTGCGGTGAGGTCTTCGGGCCTCGAGGTCTAACCTCTTTACCCGGGCTTTTCCTCTCGGGCGAATTATATCGCCCGGGTAAACTGTTTGACCCTATTAGGGTCCGGGGTCCAGCCGGCCAGGGGGGACGTCTTGAGGGCGGATGCGGTCGGGACGCATCCTGCGTTCTTCGCCCTCGTCTTCGTCGCTGTGCGCGTCGTCGGGGATTAGGAGCTCCCTCGCAAGGGCTCGTCCATCGGGAAAACTTCTTATGAATGGTGCTATACCGTGGAGGTGCGCGCTCTTGTCCGCTCTAGCGAACATGTTGCGTGCATGTTGCTTTTAAATCGTCAACATCTACTGCTGGTTCGGAAAGCTGTTCCTACCGAGAAGAACCAACAAGAAACTCGGCGGTTGCTCTTTTCAAACAATAATTCTTATCACTAGTTACATAGAGTTATTAATGTCTTGTACAGGGTTGGAGAGAAGCTATATCCACGCATTCTTATCGTCTAGATAATCTTCAATAGTATAATAAGCTTTCTGAATTAGCCTTTTTTTAATAGTATTTTTGAAGTGCTGTAATGGTATAGTTAAAGTAGATTGTGGAATTTTATTATAGAATCTTATACCCAAACCCACAAACGAATTACGAACTTTTGCAAGGCGCAAAGCAGGAACCGCAAGCTTATGTCGGTTCCTACTTTGTCTATTATATACATCGCCAATCCTTTTATAACTATTTATATTCATATGTACAAAAATTAATTTACTAAAAATATACTGTGAAGCCAATGTAAGAATACCTGTTTCTTTGTACTTCTCTCGCAGGGAATCGCGCGAATTTAAATTGTAAATGTAAATGCTAACTTTATATATTAGAACTTTATAAAAGTGTGCTATTCCTGTTTTATGTCCAGACGATAAGACCATTTTCATGAAACATTAGAATATAGAATACAAAAAAACGTTATATCAATTAACTTATTTTTTATTGTCATTATCACAATATCGTTAAAAAAACAGTTTGATCTGTACCGTAATAAATAACTTACGTGACTAGAACAATATTTACAATTTACGTTTAGGAACTACTCAGTCGAAAGTTTAAAGCTTCTCTATACAAAGAGTTACGATCCAGTTCACTCGTCTTAGTCGGAATGCGCTTGAAAGCCGTTCCATAAGTACCGCCAACGGTCTAATCGACCTCCTCCACCGTCGGCCCCGAGTAATTAGATTGGGTCTGCTGCTGATAGCCTCCGGGCGCCGGCCCCGAGCCCGCGCCGGCCCCGTGCATCTTACTCATGACCGGCGAGCAGGCCCGCTGCAAGTCCTTCAGCTTGTGCTCATATTCCTCTTTGTCGGCGAGGGTGTTGTTGTCGAGCCACTTGAGGGCGTCGTCGCATTCCCTCCGAGCCGTTTCCTTGTCCTGTTCGCTGAGCTTGTCGCCGGCCTCGTCTAGCGCTTGCCTCACGCCGAACACGTACGACTCGAGTTGGTTGCGCGCCGCCACCCGCTCCCGCTGACGCTCGTCCTCCTCCTTGTACCGCTCGGCCTCCGCCAGCATGCGGTCTATCTCCGCCTGCGACAGGCGGCCCTTGTCGTTCTTGATGACGATGTTCTTGCTGCGCCCGGTGCTGTTCTCTTTGGCCGACACGTTCAGGATGCCGTTCGCGTCGAGGTCGAACGTCACGTCGATCTTGGGCACGCCGCGCGGCGCCGGCGGTATCCCCGTGAGGTCGAAGCGGCCGAGCAGGTTGTTGTCCCTCGTCATGGCGCGCTCACCCTCGTACACCTGGACGGTCACGGCCGGCTGGTTGTCGGAGTATGTGGTGAAGGTTTGACTTTGCTTGCAGGGTATTTTGGCGTTCCGTTCGATGATTTTAGTCATGACTCCTCCCGCAGTCTCTATACCGAGCGACAGTGGCGACACGTCCACCAAGAGGACGTCCTGGATCTTGCTGTGCCGTTCGCCGCTCAGAATAGCCGCTTGGACCGCGGCGCCGTACGCCACCGCTTCGTCGGGGTTGATGGACAGATTCAGTTTCTTGCCGCAGAAGAAGTTCTGAAGCATGCTCTGGATCTTCGGGATGCGGGTGGAGCCACCGACGAGCACGACGTCGTGGATGGAACTCTTGTCCAATTTGGCGTCTTTGAGCGCCTTCTCGACCGGCTCGAGAGTGTCGCGGAACAGGTCCGCGTTCAAATCCTCGAACCGCGCTCTCGACACTCTGGTGTAGAAGTCGATGCCTTCGTGCAGCGCGTCGATTTCTATGGACGCCTCGGTGCTCGACGAGAGCGTGCGTTTCGCGCGCTCGGCGGCAGTTCGCAGCCGACGAAGCGCGCGCGAGTTGCCCTTGATGTCCTTCTTGTGCTTCCGTCTGAACTCGTCCGCCAGATGGTTCACGAGTCTGTTGTCGAAGTCCTCTCCTCCCAGGTGCGTGTCGCCGGCCGTGGCCCTCACTTCGAACAGCGAGCCCTCGTCTATGGTCAGGACGGAGACGTCGAACGTGCCGCCGCCGAGGTCGAATATTAACACGTTCCGCTCTCCCTTGAGGTTCTTGTCCAGGCCGTAGGCCAGGGCAGCCGCGGTGGGCTCGTTGATGATGCGGAGGACGTTCAGGCCGGCGATCGCGCCCGCGTCCTTGGTGGCTTGGCGCTGGGAGTCGTTGAAGTAAGCGGGCACCGTCACGACGGCGTCGCGAACGCTCGTACCCAGAAAGGCTTCGGCGGTTTCCTTCATCTTCGTTAGCACCATGCTACTGATCTCTTCTGGGGCGAACCGTTTGGTTTCACCTTTAAACTCGACTTGAATTTTCGGTTTGCCGCAGTCGTTTATGACTTTAAACGGCCAGTGTTGCATGTCCTGTTGTATTTTCGGATCGTTGAATTTCCGCCCGATCAGCCGCTTTGCGTCAAACACTGTGTTGTTGGGGTTAAGAGCCACCTAGTTCTTTGCTGCGTCGCCGATGAGACGTTCAGTGTCCGTAAAAGCCACGTACGACGGCGTCGTCCGATTACCTTGATCGTTTGCGATAATTTCCACATTTCCATGTTGCCAAACACCGACACACGAATACGTAGTGCCTAGATCGATTCCAATAGCAGGCATTTTATTCACTTGAAAAATTTTATTCACTTGAAAATTTCTTGTTTAACAATTTAACAATAATATGTAAACGAGGATATAGCTTTTTACTTGGTTCTTTCACCGAGTTCACTTCTTCACTTCGCTTTGAGTTTTGAATTAATACACGCGTTGCCGCGCTCTCAAGCTGCTTATATAGTCTGCTGGCTGTAGCGAATCACAATCGAGAAGTTTCTGGAAACGACAACATTTCACCAATGGGATCGTTCGTTTGGTAGAAACGTCCAGAAAAATAATCCTCGACTGACCAATGCCGTTATAGAAAACGATTCGATCGAAACAGAGATATGTTCTTTTCATATGTCAAAAAAAGATGGCGATAAGCAAGGGCTAACCAATGAAAGAATATTTTCGTATCGATTGCCTGTTCAAACGTTCGAGAATGAACTACACGATTTGGTAGAACAATGAAAAATGTTGCTACAGTAAGAAAAATTACACTAAATTCAGGAATACATAATGATGTCGAATAACAATATTTCTTGTCTTGTGTGACTCGATTTCGAAAATGCATACCTCGTAATAATCAAATAGATAATAACCAATGGTAATTATTTAAATATTCATCAAAATCATCATCGTACTCGAGCTTGATTTCACGTTAAATTTATAGTTTTACTTTTTTTACTTAATTTTACACTATTGGATAGTTTTTCCCACATGTTTATGGTGATACAAATAATAATAAATATCCTGATATACATAAGTACGTAATTGATAACTAATTCATCAAAATTATATAAATAATAATTTATCTTTATCTCTTTTATGAAGCAGGAACTTAAAATCACATTAACATTAATTTTTTCTTGATTCTCAACATTCAACAATTCGATTCTCAACAATGCGTTTTAAGACTACTAATAACATATTATTAATGCCATCTTCTAAAACTAATAGAAATCATTAGTAAAAAAGTGAAGCGAACCGTGTTCCTATCAGTTTTATATCTATTGCAATTCTTATATTTAATTGCACTCACTACTTCATGAAAATAGTTTTTTTTTCTATACTATTCCTTTGAAAAATTCTTATTATGGGACATTATCCTCAAAGTGTAGAATGATTGTCGAATAAGAAAATGTCAATTGATTTTTTTTCAGACTACAATGTCTACTACATTTACGTAACGTGTTAACGAAAAGGTTTTCGTTAACACATTACATAGCAAGTTCGTGTTAATGATTTAGAAACTAAAATCTAAAAAAAAAAAAAGTGCCAAAAAAATTACATGATAAACTATTCATAGTTTCGGAAGAAATATTTTTGTTTTAAACTACTTAAAATGCAACCTCTATGAGTTGTGTAAAAATAAGATTATATGATAGTTTTAAGTTTGAAGGAGAAGTTCAATATATTATTCATTATACGTAAAAATATAGTCAAATCTTTAAGGACCTAATGATTAAATTTTAGGTAAATTTTCATATTAGAATGATATCACTACGAATGTATTTAAACAAATTATACCGAAGTTTCACGAAGTTGTTTGAAGGTCTAAATGATATAAATGTATCTTTTTAGTTGATTATATCAAGCAAGACAACAAAGACAAGACTATTTATAAATATCTATAAATGTATAAGTAAATTATGACCGGTACTGTGATGTTAAAAAAGAATAGTAACTTTTTTCTCTTAGATTGTTACGTGCAAGGCCAGGTGCAGCTTTAAAATATATCTGAAAAATGTAAATTCTGACTGGAATTTGGAGTTCCTGGAAAATGGATAATTGAAAATGCTTTAAACTACTGATTTCCTTAGACGACCTTAGACATATAAGAAAAGTGATTTTAATTATTGATGAAACTACAACAAATATACACATTTCATAATTCTTTCAAATTATCCAGTTTTTTCTTAATCATTACATTTAATGAGTTATCCAAGTAAATTATAAATTCAAATTATTAATCGATTGTTTAGAGATTTCGACCGATGCTGGAAGCATCAAGCGAAATCAGAAAAAAATGGTTTGACAGAAAGAAATGGTGTGACTTTTTTCATGTGTTTTACAATTATCATCTTATTTCAATTAATTTGTACAAAACCTTAACAAATTATTCATTAAACCTTTGTTGTGACTCACTCTATTCCTTCTAGTCTATTATGGACAGTTGGGTGAAAATCTGTGTTGTAGTTTTTGAGTTTATTGAGAACAGTTAAATAAATGAGGTAGGTAGATTTGTTATTAGTATGTATTGATAATCTATATGAATGAATATAAGCCTAAGTTATTAAAGTTATCTTTTTAGAAAAACTTTAATTTGTATTTATAAATAAATCCATAATAAATAAATGAACAAATAAGATTTCTGTGCATAGCAGTACAGAGTACAGAAAATATTGGCATCTCTTTTCAACTTTTCAGTGATGTGCGATTGTATGAAAATATGAACCGACCAAGTGCACTTGATGGCATTCGAGAATATTCGGCAACAAAACAAAGAGTAAAGTATACCAGCATTAAAAAAGGGTTGGACTAAAATGTTATAACGTCAAATTAAGTTGTATTTCTACAAATCCTTAGTAAAATTTATAGGTATATGAAATATTTATTTCTTTCCAAGGTTACGATTAAATATTTGGTGCAAAAATCCGTTTTATAATTATTAATTACACAAAGTCGCCAAAGCTATTTTTCTGTATATGATGGATTTTCTCTTAATCTACTGAACGGATTTTTATGCGGTTTTTACTTAATGGTAGTGCGATTCCTCCGGAAGGTTTAGGCTCATAGTACATTACATTAGAATTCCCGCGAGGTCGGGATTTACGCAGCTAAAAACTTCTTGACACACCAAATTCCATGCGGGCGAGGCCGCATACACAGATAGTTGTGAATAAAAAAAGTCTATAACTTAATAATTGACGCGCCTTTCCTTGACAATTTCATTTTAACTCAAGATTATAATATACTAACAGCATATTATATTATAATGCAATCCGGAAATGTTTCAAATTTACCTTTACATAGGTAATGTTTTTAATAAGTAATATTTTAATTTTAACATTAATAATAATGACTTAAATAAGTTTTTCAATCAATATTTTTGTAGAAGTGTTTGTTTCTAATCTAAATGAAAATACCAACTTGTTATGTTCTGAGGCTTTTCATTTTCATAAAAATGTAAAAAATATAATACAATAAAATTTAATGTGAAATCAAGCTCGAATACGAAGATGATTTTGATGAATATTTTAATAATTACCATTGGTTATTATCTATTTGATTATTACGAGGTATGCATTTTCGCAATCGAGTCACACAAGACTAGAAATATTGTTATTCGACATCATTATGTATTCCTGAATTTAGTGTAATTTTTCTTACTGTAGCAACATTTTTCATTGTTCTACCAAATTGTGTAGTTCATTCTCGAACGTTTGAACAGGCAATCGATACGAAAATATTATCTCATTGGTTGGACTTTGCTTATCGCCATCTTTTTTTCACATATGAAAAGAACATATCTCTGTTTCGATCGAATCGTTTTCTATAACGGCATTGGTCAGTCGAGGATTATTTTTCTGGACGTTTCTACCAAACGAACGATCCCATTGGTGAAATGTTGTCGTTTCCAGAAACTTCTCGATTGTGATTCGCTACAGCCAGCAGACTATATAAGCAGCTTGCGAGCGCGGCAACGCGTGTATTTATTCGAAACTCAAAGCGAAGTGAAGAAGTGAACTCGGTGAAAGAACCAAGTAAAAAGCTATATCCTCGTTTACATATTTGATATTATTGTTAAACAAGAAATTTTCAAGTGAATAAAATTTTTCAAGTGAATAAAATGCCTGCTATTGGAATCGATCTAGGCACTACGTATTCGTGTGTCGGTGTTTGGCAACATGGAAATGTGGAAATTATCGCAAACGATCAGGGTAATCGGACGACGCCGTCTTACGTGGCTTTTACGGACACTGAACGTCTCATCGGCGACGCAGCAAAGAACCAGGTGGCTCTTAACCCCAACAACACAGTGTTTGACGCAAAGCGGCTGATCGGGCGGAAATTCAACGATCCTAAAATACAACAGGACATGCAACACTGGCCGTTTAAAGTCATAAACGACTGCGGCAAACCGAAAATTCAAGTCGAGTTTAAAGGTGAAACCAAACGGTTCGCCCCAGAAGAGATCAGTAGCATGGTGCTAACGAAGATGAAGAAAACCGCCGAAGCCTTTCTGGGTACGAGCGTCCGCGACGCCGTCGTGACAGTGCCCGCTTACTTCAACGACTCCCAGCGCCAAGCCACCAAGGACGCGGGCGCGATCGCCGGCCTGAACGTCCTCCGCATCATCAACGAGCCCACCGCAGCTGCCCTGGCCTACGGCCTGGACAAGAACCTCAAGGGAGAGCGGAACGTGTTAATATTCGACCTCGGCGGCGGCACGTTCGACGTCTCCGTCCTGACCATAGACGAGGGCTCGCTGTTCGAAGTGAGGGCCACGGCCGGCGACACGCACCTGGGAGGAGAGGACTTCGACAACAGACTCGTGAACCATCTGGCGGACGAGTTCAGACGGAAGCACAAGAAGGACATCAAGGGCAACTCGCGCGCGCTTCGTCGGCTGCGAACTGCCGCCGAGCGCGCGAAACGCACGCTCTCGTCGAGCACCGAGGCGTCCATAGAGATCGACGCGCTGCACGAAGGCATCGACTTCTACACCAGAGTGTCGAGAGCGCGGTTCGAGGAGTTGAACGCGGACCTGTTCCGCGGCACTCTCGAGCCGGTCGAGAAGGCGCTCAAAGACGCCAAATTGGACAAGAGTTCCATCCACGACGTCGTGCTCGTCGGTGGCTCCACCCGCATCCCGAAGATCCAGAGCATGCTTCAGAACTTCTTCTGCGGCAAGAAACTGAATCTGTCCATCAACCCCGACGAAGCGGTGGCGTACGGCGCCGCGGTCCAAGCGGCTATTCTGAGCGGCGAACGGCACAGCAAGATCCAGGACGTCCTCTTGGTGGACGTGTCGCCACTGTCGCTCGGTATAGAGACTGCGGGAGGAGTCATGACTAAAATCATCGAACGGAACGCCAAAATACCCTGCAAGCAAAGTCAAACCTTCACCACATACTCCGACAACCAGCCGGCCGTGACCGTCCAGGTGTACGAGGGTGAGCGCGCCATGACGAGGGACAACAACCTGCTCGGTCGCTTCGACCTCACGGGGATACCGCCGGCGCCGCGCGGCGTGCCCAAGATCGACGTGACGTTCGACCTCGACGCGAACGGCATCCTGAACGTGTCGGCCAAAGAGAACAGCACCGGGCGCAGCAAGAACATCGTCATCAAGAACGACAAGGGCCGCCTGTCGCAGGCGGAGATAGACCGCATGCTGGCGGAGGCCGAGCGGTACAAGGAGGAGGACGAGCGTCAGCGGGAGCGGGTAGCGGCGCGCAACCAGCTCGAGTCGTACGTGTTCGGCGTGAGGCAAGCGCTAGACGAGGCCGGCGACAAGCTCAGCGAACAGGACAAGGAAACGGCTCGGAGGGAATGCGACGACGCCCTCAAGTGGCTCGACAACAACACCCTCGCCGACAAAGAGGAGTATGAGCACGAGCTGAAGGACTTGCAGCGGGCCTGCTCGCCGGTCATGAGTAAGATGCACGGGGCCGGCGCGGGCTCGGGGCCGGCGCCCGGAGGCTATCAGCAGCAGACCCAATCTAATTACTCGGGGCCGACGGTGGAGGAGGTCGATTAGACCGTTGGCGGTACTTATGGAACGGCTTTCAAGCGCATTCCGACTAAGACTAGTGAACTGGATCGTAACTCTTTGTATAGAGAAGCTTTAAACTTTCGACTGAGTAGTTCCTAAATGTAAATTGTAAATATTGTTCTAGTCACTTAAGTTATTTATTACGGTACAGATCAAACTGTTTTTTTAACGCTATTGTGATAGTGATAATAAAAATAATTTTGTTGAATTTGACGTGGTTTTTAATTTTCATAATTAATGTGATTATCGTGTGGTGGTTGTATCTTTTTTAAAATCTTTTTTAATGCGATTCTGTTGGATTTTTTAGATATAGGAGATAGTCCCACACTGCTACTCTACTAGTGGTTTACGAAAATCAGTTTCGGACACTTCTTATTATAGAGCAGTTTTTTTACTAGCTAACCGAGCAAACGTTGTTTCGCTGTATAAATTATTTCTAGTGTACATTAAAAGAATAACATATCCAAAAAAAATGTTAACGGTGGACAACCCTTAACCTTTAAGGGTATGAAAAATAGATAGCACCCGATTCTGAGACCTATTGATTGTGCATATAAAGTTTTATAACAATCAGGCAAAACGTTTCCTAGGAGTACCTATAGTAACCATAGACTTTTTTTTTTCCTTCCATTCGCCCGTGTTTAAACGAGCAGGCTAAGGTCGTTGACCATACCGCCTTGTCAATTGTCCATAATAATGAAACAAGTTTTTTCTCCTTTAGTATGTTCTTCTTCTATTTTAATCTCTTCTTAATCACGTATATACATCTTTGTAGTCATATCCAATAATTATCTCTTTCGTAACAATAAAACGAGTTCTTTTCTTCTTTAGTATACTCTTCTTCTAGTGTTAACTTCATCATATTCACTTATATACGTCTTCGTAGTCATATTCAATAATTTTGTCTTCCGTACATTTATATTTTTCTTTCTTTTCATATCGTATTCGTCTCCAAATTATTCTTAATATTCTTCATCAGTGTAATTCACGTTATAAATTATCATGTTATTGTTAACTTGCATATCCTATGTCCTTGTAAATAGTCATTGTCAATAATAGTCAAAGCTTTGAACGGAAATATCTTCAGTTTCAGAAGATGTATTTTACAACCATAGATCATAATAATAATAATAAGAGTATACCCTATATTTACAAGTCTTTTACAGTGCATGAAACAAAAGTATAAAGGTAATGATAAATAGATGGATTCATTAAAAAATCCATTATATGACGCGGGACCAAGTCACTAGTACCATAAGATTGAATAAGCACATCCATCAGCACAAGGCGCTGAATGCCGAAAGATGGGCATTCGAAGAAGATATGTTGTATAGTTTGTACTTCTTGAGTTGCGCAATAGGCACAAAGGGACGAGTTCGATAATTTAATGCGGTGAAGATGAAAGTTTAGACGACAATGATCAAAACGCAATCTACTCATAATTACGTTGAATTTTCTATTACAATAGTTTTGAGTTTTATAAAACCAAGGAGTACTGTTGACTTTGATATTCAGAGAAGCATACCAATGACCCTTATTTAAAACTTCAGAAAAATTATACCAATGGTTAGCCTATTTCCTACACAATATACGCTGTTTTAAATTATAAACAATATCTGTAAACGGCAAAGTGACACTGTTATCACTAATTCCAGGAACTGTTGTAACATTTGTAGAATTAACAATTGCTTTGGCTAAATAATCTACTTTTTCATTTCCAACAACTCCAACATGAGTAACCATAGACTACGAAGTAAAATATTGGTATTTAACATCAAACATTGTGACCCAAGATTTTTATATGGAGAGTAGGGATGTCCAAGAATTATCGACGTCTATATTAGGTGATTATTTTCAAAATAATAAATTATTTAAATATTAAACATCAATCATTTATTAGTAGAGATCGTGCATTCTAAAAGTGCACGCCCCTCCAATGTCTTTACTCACACACAGAAAACTTATGTACAGACGAAATACACGCAAACTTGTTATTCTAATTGGTTAATCAGTTGCTGCCGGCAACGAAAGTAGGAGTACGCATCGATCATTGCCAAAAGTACAGTTAGCATGTCATAAAAAAAGAGGATAAATATTTTTTTTATTTATATATTTTATTATATATTTTTTTATTATTTATAAATATTTTTTAATTTTAATTTAATAACGCATCTATTATTAATAGATTTATTCGTAGTTTTCCCTTTTAGGAAGTCTTTATTCTAATTATTTTTAATTAAAATAATAATAGATAATTTGTTTTTGAGTTAATTGATTTTTAATAAATGGATTGATTGTGAAAAGAGAAAAGTCGATTATTTGTTTATCCATTTTTTCCACTCCAAGTCATGGTCCTATACACTATAACATATGTAGTATAATAACTATGCTTTTTAATTCTTATCATCGACAATACACTACATAGACAGAGTACCTCCCATTACAGATCATAGTCTACTATATTTTAGTTAGTAGTCTATGGTCTACTATATCATATATATGGCACAGACTATTAATATTATCATTTCATCATCTCCACCACAGAGTCCATTACATTTTTTAATATCTTACCCCTCGTCACACGAGATGAATTTTATCGCGCGTAAAAATTACGCAGAATTGAAACAAAATCTGTTCACACGACAGCGTATTTATATCGCCTCGTATTTTTATCGTGCAGTGTTCCATTTTAGTCGTTAGAGCGAGGGCGTTAAGCTGAATATTCTATACGAAACTTCTTATAACGCCTATTGTGGAATTTTAACGCGACGTAATTTTTACGTCCGTGCGTACGAGGGGTTAAGCAATTAAAGAAATAACGATCAAACACAAATAGTGTTTAATCGTTTTTTCTTTTTTTTGTTATGTAAAAAATTCATATTAATGTACTCCAAGCGCAGAGAAACAAATTGAATTATATGTTATTAACTATTTTGATTGTCACAATTTATTTGTGTTATATAAAGCGAACTTTAAGGAATAGTGACGGACTGCAACTGTCAGGCATTTTAAAAGTTCTCAGGTTTACTGTTTATGTCTTGTAGATTTTGATACTGTTTTAGCTTATTATAATGACTAAAGTAGCATCAGTAATACATTGGTTTCGCTTAGATTTGCGTTTACATGACAATCTTGCATTGCGCAATGCAATTAACGAAGTGAGTTCAATGAAAATAAGTTTTTTAAATATCATTGCGACTTCAATAAAAATTTACCTAACTTTTATAATATTTGTTTGTCAACAGGCTGAAAATCGTAAACATATATTGCGTCCACTCTATATCATAGATCCCGATATTCAAAACAAAGTTGGCAAGAACAGATTAAGATTTCTCATACAAAGCTTGCGAGACTTAGATGCTAGCTTACGGAAACTTAACTCCCGCTTATTTATTGTTATAGGCAATGTTATTGAGTGTCTACCAAAACTTATTGAAAAGTGGCAGGTTAAGTTTGTAACATTACAAGTTGATATTGATGCAGATTTGGTTAAACAAGATGAAATTATTAAGCAAATTTGTGAAGAAAAGGATGTTTTCTTAGTCAAGAGGGTCCAGCACACTGTGTATGATTTTAATATCGTCTTAAGAAATAATAATGGAAATGTTCCATTAACATATCAAAAGTTTTTATCTCTAGTTGCAAATATTCAAGTTAAAGATATTATAGAAATAAATAAACAGGTCTCTGATAATTGTAAAGCACAAGATTTTGATTCAGAAGACTACAATATACCTTCACTTGAATATTTTGGATTGAATCCAACAGATATGGCTGAATCTAAGTACCCTGGTGGGGAGACAGAGGGCCTCAATCGACTAGCCAGGTACATGGCTGACAAACAATGGGTATGTAAGTTTGAGAAACCAAATTCATCACCAAATAGTATTGAACCTAGTACAACTGTTTTAAGTCCATATATAAGTCATGGATGCCTATCTGCAAAATTATTTTATCACAAATTGAGAAAAGTACAAAATGGAATGAAGCACACTTTGCCTCCAGTGTCACTGATGGGCCAACTTATGTGGAGAGAGTTTTACTATACTGCTGGTGCAGGAACTAAAAATTTTGACAAAATGGTAGGAAACTCTATTTGTACACAAATACCTTGGAAAGAGAATAAAGAGTATTTGGAAGCTTGGCAAGAAGGTCGAACTGGGTATCCTTTTGTAGATGCTATAATGAGACAGCTTAAACAAGAAGGATGGATTCATCATTTAGCTCGCCACATGGTAGCTTGTTTTCTAACTAGAGGAGACCTATGGATATCATGGGAAGAGGGAGCTAAAGTGTTTGAAGACTATTTACTAGACTATGATTGGTCTTTGAATGCAGGAAACTGGATGTGGCTTTCAGCTTCAGCATTTTTTTATAAATATTATAGAGTTTATAGCCCAATTGCATTTGGTAAGAAAACAGACAAAGAAGGCCTTTATATTAGAAAATATGTACCTGAACTTAAGAAATATCCTAGTGAATTTATATATGAGCCTTGGAAGGCTCCAAAATCAGTTCAGATTACTGCAGGTTGTGTTATAGGTGAAGGGTACCCTAAAAGAATTGTTGATCATGACAAAGTACATAAAGATAATATACAAAAAATGAATGCAGCTTATAAAATTAATAAGGAGAAAAAGGCATTAAAAAGAAAAAGAAAGTAACTGCTGTAAGAATTTTTATTAAGTGGTCTTAAATTTATAGGATATAAATTTGAATTTAATGTCATTTCAAAAATCTGGAAATTAGGAATTAAGTTAAGTTAATTTTGTAATATCTAAAAAATTATCTCTAATTCTATATGTGAATCTGTGGTAAAAAATAATATATGAATTGGAATAAAGTATTATAAATTTCTTAAGTGTTTTATCTTGGGCTCTATCTCTATCTATATATTTTTTAAACTGTTTATGAACTATTTCTAATTCTATTCTTTTTCTTAAAGGTTTTTCTAACCAAGTTTTTTCTTATTTAAACAATGTATAATGTTTAACAATGTTTTTTTTTTGTACTAATAGATAAAAACAAAACGACTTTAAAGGACTAGATTCCAATTGGTCTGAGGTCTCTTCTAGTTAGTATTCTGTGGTAAAACAACAAAGTAGATAAATCAGTGAATCAGTTGATAATAAACAGAGACTAATATTCAAGTTTCAACTATTTTCGTTTATGAAATATGAACAGATAAAATGGATTTAAGTATGTGTAATAATTTAATTAATTATGAAAAATTGATAAAATAGTGAAGTGATTGCAATGAAACTTTATACAAAGAGGTAATGTACTGTTATAAAGAACTTATCATTTGTGATAGTAATGTTTACTTGATGATACCAACAAATTAATGAGCCGATGAAGGCGTAAACTTAATCTCACAACTAAGGATTTTGTAGTTATATTTTAAGAGGATCATTAAATTTGCAGACTGAATTTTGTCCACTATTCTGATAAGCTAAATGAAAGATTATTAAAAATATCGATTAGTTAATAACAGTTTTAGTTACTCATATCACTTATATTTATTGGTTATATTTTATCCTTCTGACTTCATTCATTCATTGTTCATTGAGTGTATTCTGTAAAATATAAGGTTTAAATTGATCATGAACTATAATTTTAATAGTAATACCAACCAACCAATTATTTGAGATGCAATTTATTACGTTGACAAAACAAATGTTTTTGATTGGAAGTAAAAGTTAACACATTTTATATATGAAGTTTTCTCATCAATTTCTAAACAATCAAAAGTTATGTGAAAGCTCTCTAATGGAAACTGAAATAAAATATTGATCATAGGTGATAATAGGAATCTAACTGGAGCTATCTTATGCTATTTTGGGAATGTATAATCTTCAAATTTAATTGTTTACCATAGTATTAGTATGTAATTTTTAAGTGGGTATTGGAAGTAGTGGAATTTCATTTATGTCCTTATTTTATAGCAGGATAGAGGATTGCAAGTGAGCAAGATAGTTCCATTTATACCAGAGTTTACCGAAGTGTAGTGAGTGTTGCTCTAAATTTTATGTCATTATGTCTATAGGTCACACACGCGTTCAACAAGACTTAGAATTACTATTCTTGATAAACGCAGCCACATAGTTTATTGAAATTTCTTTCAGAGTACATAGATCATTTATGTGTGTTAATATTTTCTTGTTATATTTCTCTATGTTTTCTGCTTGTATCCTAAAGCCTTAAGATACATTACTAAATAGTTGACATAAGTGTCAAAATACCCACAATTATGAGCAGTGGGGTTTTTTACTGTTATAAAGGTAAATATTTTTTTTATACTTTAGCCTGGTACATAAACTTCAACTACACCTGATTTCATTAATAATGCAGCATCATGATATTGGAATGGTTAATTTAGTGTTTTTTCTTTAAATATAATTTATTTTTCATAGTGGTAAACTTTAAAAGTTAGGTTGAACTATGGAATGGTTGATGAAGATTACTACATATCAATCGCCCATGCGATATTATTTTGATATTACATAAGGTCATTAATACTATCTGTATAACATGATATGAGGCATATCACAATTCTCAAACAATTTATTTTTGCATTCAACAGTTTACGTCATTCACCGAATTATCTGCTACATGTTCCCTCTCACAAACGGTAGCTAAGATTTCTTGTCTCTTCTTGATTCTTTGGGTTTTCTTTTATATCGCCAATAGTATGTGTTTAATTTTACAATATCATATAAATTGAAAACTGAAGATCTAACGAAGAGAATATGTTTCTTTGATGGAAGAAAGTCCCCCCTTTTTCTAAAAAATTGTTTGAATCAATATTACGTTCAGACCTCCATCACCGTCAGCACATTACATAAGCACTTTACACGTTCACAACCACAAACTCACTAAGCAATAGACTCTACGACAAAGTCGCAAAGCGCTTTGCGATTTTGTATTGGAGTCGAACTTCTGATGATCCTACGGTTTCGGTGCGAAACCATCGTTGAGCATACGTTTTTGCAAATCCAGCGTGTATCATTTATGAAAAATAATAGTCTTTAAATTTTGTATTAAATATATTTCCTATTGAATTTATTGCGGATTATAACAAAAGAATTTTATTATTACTTTTGTATTATGGATCTCTGCAAAGTAGCGTCTACTTCTATAAATTAATCAATATTACATACTTAATTATAACTTGGTATATACTTGTATAACATGCACTATAACAGAACTACCTTGCTATAATCCGCACGGGTTAAGCGAATGCATGTAAAGCCAATGTGCATGAAGCAGGCAAAGTTTACGCACCTTACACATGCAGGACAAGTCACCACATGCACCCCAAGGCGCCTCCACTAGCAGCAACGCACACAAGCAGAACACACAACCACCACCACAATCTCGACGATCGTTTCGCTCCGAAACCGAAGCATCATCAGGAGCTAGGCTAGCTAGGCTCCACGACAAAATCGCAATGCCAAAATAACTTAATATATACTTCGTTAATAGCGTAATGATCCTATATGATTTCTCTTAGTAATGAAGGAAATTGTGTTGTGAAAAATGTTGACCCTCGGCAGAATTCGAATCCGCAATCCGCGGATTTGTAGGCAGGTTTATTACCACCTGCACCAATGGGCCAGTCATAGTCATAGTAATATTCAGATTAATCACAACCACACAACTGCTATTAAGATTTTTATCTGTTAACATTATTCATATAAATATAGCTGTTTCCTGGTTAAAACATTTTTTATTTTCTTTTTTAGACCATATTTTTTTATATAAATGGGGGCGTAGCTAAATGAGAGACTAGAGCGAAAGGACTTGCATAATGTTTATGTCGATAGCGTAATATTTGCAGAAATAACTATATAATTAATGCAAGATTACACAATTAGAAATACACCACTAAAAATATATGAGAGCGTACGTAATGCGATTATTTTAACGTATTAATGTGCATTCTTACATATTATATTTACCAATACACAAATTTTTTTTTGTGTGAAACCACATAAATAATGAAGCTACAGATATATCGCACCTTTAGTATTAAAGTGACCTAAATCAAAATCACCCTTAATTGTATTAGATACATTGTAATCATTATTTCAATGCCATCTATGACATCTCGCTACGAACTATTAAAAAAGCTTAGTGTTTTCTTGCTCTTCCAAGTTACCTATGGGTTTCTCTAACTCTCACGAGTTCTGTAGGCGCTCCGATACGCTTTGTTGAAATTTGCCACAAAACAACATTTTTTGAATTAGGTCACTTTGATTCTAATCGCGCGATATATTTAGTCGTTGTCCATAGACGAATAATTGCGTTCACAAAGACTGTATATCTTATAGCGTTATTATACATACATAGACTAGGGGAGCATAGGCAGACCTGCCAGAGTGAATGTCCAAATAATATGAAAGGGAAAATAGGGGAATATACTTAGCTTTGTCTAATCATATATAAAAGAGAGATAGGTAGCAGCCTTATTTGCTTTCGTTTATTTTTCGATGGACACATCTTAGGCTGGTTTCCATTCCCTTGTTAACTTTATGATGTCGCCTCGAACAATTTTTTTTTTAAATGGAACTTCAAACTACTGGCTCGTATTAGGAAACAATTTGCGTAATTAGTCTTGTCTTTCGTAAGATGCAAATTTCCAATGCAAGATGTAAAGTGTGATGCACATTGCATGATGTAGGCTGTTACTAAAACAACGCATTACGAAATGTCGCCGATAAGTGTATTAAATTTCTAAATTTTCCGTTATTTGTCACGTTTATATCACGTGACGGAGGCATGTTCGTTTTCCAGATTTTTTAATAATAAGTTGGTTTGAAGCGTTTTCGGAAAGTCCAGAATTATAATTTTTTTAAATTATTTTCAAAGATTATTTAAGTATCCTTTGTTGATAAGGGTATGTCCCAAATTACCCATATAGAATATAATATGCCGGTAGGATTATAGCGTCAGGCCCCATAACAACCCAAGCTGGGAAGAGAGACTTTAATATTTAAAAATTAAGTCACTGGCTATCCCAAGATCTATACTTGATCTTTATTTTGATACTAATTTAACAATATTCATTCTTTGTCTCTTTAATTAACTTATGGTTTAACTTCAGTAACGACGACTTGTTCCTATTTTATCATATTTATTTTTTTCTTAAGTAAGTAAACGATAGCATTTTACGACAGAATAAACAATTTTTTATATATTGTAATATCAGCGGATACAGAAAATAATAATCTTTTATAAACATATTTTACTTGTAATTTACTATTTTGTTCACCGTCTATTTTTATATTATACATTTATTTATAACAATCACTGATGAATATGAATATTATGTCTGCTTTAGTCATAATAATATATGCAAGAATTAGGAAATTTCAACATTTTTTTTGTCATTTTTGATATTTTGGGACATTTCATTTACAGACGTAAATAAAATCCCGTCAAAATACTTTTTAGACTGGCAATCTTTATAGTACGTCTTTCTAAACCAAATTATCCAATTGTAACCTAATTCTCTATTCTATAACATAATGGGATGAGAGGTTAGTGTTATATAGCAATTTATCCTCGAGCATAATATTTTATAGACATATCTAAAAATGCTTAAGGTTATGTGTTGTTCAAAGTCAGATGCAATAAAAATTGAGGCGATGCAAGGCATTGTTGAAATTACATCATATTAGTCTTTTTTTTTATACGCTGCTGAGACGTGGACACTACGTGAAACAGAAAAGAAGAAGATAGACGCTCTGGAGATGTGGTGTTGGCGCAGAATGCTTCGAGTATCTTGGACTGAATACAGGATCAATATATCGATACTCGAAGAGCTCGGCATCAAGAGCGTCTATCGACTATAGTCCAAGCACGTATTTTAAAATATTTTGGCCACGTCTCACGCGGGAACGAAGAGTCCATAGAACGCCTTGTAGTCCAAGGCAGGGTCGAGGGTACCAGACCTCGCAGTCGATCGCCGATGCGGTGGACCAATCAAGTTAAATCTGCTGTTGGTGGCCCTCTTTATGAATGCGCCAGAAAGACGGCGAATAGGAACAAATGGCGACACATCGTAAGGCGAGCGATATGCGCCTCAACTAAGTGACGCCACGACCGCTCTGACAAGAGCGTATCGACGAAGAAGAAGTCTTTTTTTATATATTGTAAAATACTAAATATTAATAATAAAGTTACATTGTTATCAGTATTTTTAACTTAAATTAATTGGTTATGTATTATTAACATTTGAAGTTTAATATTTTATCTAGTCTATTTATATATTTTTTATTTCATTATTTCATGTAGGTATCTTTTATTGTAAAATAAATATCTTTTATTGTAATATAAATAATCTTTTATTGTAAAAGTGCACGCCCCTCCACCAAATTACATTATTTTAATGTGTGAGAGAAAATATTGACTGTACTATCTTATTTGTGTGCGCGCAGCAATTTCAAAGTTGACTCGACTCATTCGTGCACTCAAAGGTCAACTAATTGCTCGACTGGTATAAGTCAAGCATTTATATGGCGGAGAATGCACGCTTTGTATGAGACAACACGTCTATTCTGTCACGCGGTCCTATCATTTGTGCACTGGTTGACCAACCAATCCGGTAACATGGATTACGAGTAACGTTTGCATAAAAATAAAATTAATTTCATATTTATAATCAAATTTATGTTGAAAATTCTTTAGAATAAAAAGTAAGTTTTTAACGTTTCCTTGGAGTTATAGTAAGCGCTGTGGATAAACGGGAAGTTCCGCATTCGAATCCTAGAAAAAACATATTAGTATATTTCTAAAATTTATCCCTGGTCTTGACTAGATAGATACTTCCGACGTACCCTTCTAACAAAGACCTACCACCAAGCGGTTTAGCATTCAGGTACGATGTCGTGTAAAAACCCTGAATGGTTACACGTTTAATCTCCAAACCCTTTCAAGAAACTTAAACTACATCGGCATCCATCAGGTGAATTCGCAATCAAGAGCTAGCTTGCCAACTTAATTTAATAAAGATCATATCATATATTCATTACGCAACTATTAGAATGATTAATAAAACGTAATGTACAGAAGTCTGTTCATTTATTTTATTAGTAAAAAAAGAAAAAAAATTAAACCGCAATAAATATCTACTATTTTAACGCTATTCACTCACGTCGCTATCTTCAGATTCAGACTCAACATTAATTATAAATTCAAAATTTTCCATATACATTACGTACATTTCGTCTGTACATAAGTTTTTTAGTGTGTGAGTAAAGACATTGGAGGGGCGTGCACTTTTAGAATAATAGATCTATACTTCATAATTTTTCTTTCAATTTGACCCAAGATTTTTTGTCATAAACAAATTACATAATAATAATTATGTTTACTTTAGCTAATCGTTATATGACTCATATGAGTATATAATATAATATATAAGTTATAAAAGTTTGCCTCACAATAAAGCGACGTCAGCGAATCAATTCGCAAGTTTCTGCCTTGACAAGGTTCTGCCGATCAAACTCGTAGATTTCGGTGATATCGCAGTTTTGTACTTTGACTGTTAAAACAGTACCGGAATAAAATCTCCTACGGATATATTCAGGTCATAAACTTTTGACTTGTTTTATTGAAATGCATTTATATTTCGTGTGGTCGAGTAACAAACATATATATACACACAAATGTGTTGATTAAATGTCCAAAGAAAGTTTTCAACTTTCAAATTAAAAAATAAACCCTTTTGTCTTTTTCAGATGACGACATCTCCAATATGACACGTTCCATACAAAAATATTTTTCGACTATGTATAGATAGTTCTAGGTAAGTTTATATAATTTTACGGTTAAATTTACTTTTCCGTTATTTTTAGCTTAATCTTATAGAAACTGCAACGTAATGATTTTTTTTCCCAAAGATCCAAATTCTCTTTTGTTAAAAGCCTGACTTAATTTTGAAAAGTCTACGAAAATTTGAAGATTCGAGATTGATATATGGTTGAGTTAATTTGAGTGCTTTAGGAAGTATATGTACACCGGAATTAGTCAATGATATTTTATTATTTTTGACGATGAATATTGAAACTAATTTAATCAAATGTGTCAAATAAAAATTTTTGATAATTGGGCGAGATCGTTAAAACAGAAAACATCACGATGAAATTTGCATGTCGATAGAGAATTTCTTAGATGCGTGTAATCGGCCAATGTGAATTTGAGGATCATAGTGGATCTAAACTCTAATCCTTTTAGATTGAGAATATAGTGTAGAATGGTCGAACAATGAATATGATTTTTTTTTTAAACTAAAAATATCCACGCTTATGTTATCAAAGCGCTGTCAATACGAAATGTCAATAGACCTAGTGTCAAGGGCAATCTGGTTGTATTCGTTATCTGCCATTCATACGTGTCATTATCCTGTACTCATATGTTTACAAGCGTGTTTATTACTCTGCTTCCATGATCTTGTAGAACAAATATTTAAGAGCTGCGGATAGAATGTACATATTTATGACAATTCTTGATCATTGTTTAGTCTACATATTTTTTTTCACTGATGCTAGTGCATAGTGATAGGTGAACCAGACTCTAAAATGTGTTCCTCGAAAATATGCGCTATCAATACTTCTTTGTAAATGTGTGAGTAGACAAAGATAAGTAGCTTTTCTATTGTTTGGATACTTGCACTCACAACCTTGCCTATGGTTCCCCTACTCTGTGTGATAAATTTACGAGCCTCTATCACTGCATATATGATGACTATATGTTACGAGACTATAACAAAGCGTATATATGATTCTAGGTAAAAAGTACAAGCAGTAATAATGCACTCACAACCTAGCCTATGGTTCCCCTACTCTGTGTGATAAATTTACGAGCCTCTGTCACTGCATATATGATGACTATATGTTACGAGACTATAACAAAGCGTATATATGATTCTAGGTAAAAATTATAAGCAGTAATAATGAACTATGACGAAGTGGGATTTAAAATTTTATTAATAATATTTCGCCGATTGTTTAACCAATTGACTATTGTTGTAAAAAATTAACAAGTTTATTTTTATTTTCATGATTATTTGTTTCTCGCTGTGTGTGTGTGTGTTAAGTTTTACTGTATTTTACAAAGCCAACTAGTTTAGTTTTGTGGTTTGAACCGAGAAGTAAGAACGTGCGACTCTTTCGAAGGGGTTACGAGTTCAGACCCCGGGTAGGCCAATTGATAATTGCAATTAATCACGCGCTTTTAGATGTAGGAAATCATCGTAAGAAATCTGCATATCTCTGGAGAACTTTGGGGATGTGTGTAACCTAGCCATCCGCATTGGAGCAGCTTTGTGGGTCTAATTCCTACCCCTCTCTCTGAAAATGGAGAGAGGAGGCATTTGCCCAGCTGTGGGATAGTAAAAGATCGTTACTTCACCATGCCCATCTGGTCCTATCAAGTAGACCTGTCTAATACATTTAGAAAGACGCGTATGAATCTAATCATAGAAGCTACTTTAATAGCTCGGAATGACGATGACTTGACACTTTGTAGTGTAGTCATAATTGAAGCAATTACGTCGATGAATTGCATGAAGTCTAGGCTGAACTGACTGTGCGTTTAAAAATAAAGTGAACACGTTGTCTTACGTCACTTCTTGCATCATATTAGATAACTGGTTCTATGTTTGTAAACGTATGGCGTACTTTCATGAATACTGCGCTAGGTCATATAACATAGGTCATTTCTATTGAAGATTGTTATTGTTTAATAGTAGTTCTTTAATTCATGCGTATAGGCTGCTAATGGTACATGGTAATAGGTACATTGCCCTAACAATTTGACTGTATACTGTTAGCCATAATGGTTTTCGAAGCGTCAACGGGCGGGATGGGTGAAAGAGCATAGTCAAGTGTTGGGGAACGTCATTCTAAGGGTGCCTCCTGTGAGGTGGAACCGCGACTTAGTATAACGTGTAGTGAAGGGCAGATGATGTGACTGCGTTTAGTCATCACGCTGTCGGAAGATCCCCATCCTACCATATCTTTTTAATGTAAGCGAAGTCATTATTCAAGAAAGGTTATAAATATTTTTGTCTACTCTAGTCGTTTCATTTTTTTGTCCTTTCTCCCTTCTGAACTCAGTAAGGATCGATACGACTTTTCGTAGGAGACTGCTTTGGTCTTAGCTCGTTATCATACTTCAAGAAAAGCAATATTGTTAATCGATTTAGTGTTTTGGTACGATGGTTAAAGGAATCGACCCTTCCAGGATTGCGGGTTTGTATTTCACCTTAAATGTGTTCTTTCACCTCGGTACTGTAGCCTACTCAAAGTAGCGGTCACAAGGTATTATATTGATATAAATTTTCAGAACATGATGTTTCTTCTGTCATTTATTTCTTAATAGGTAGATACCCAAGTTTTGCGTAATGTTTTATCCGGACTATGCGTACGAGCCTAATCGCCCTCAACAAAGCACGTGCTCAAATCATTCAGTACTAAAGTTAGATGGATACAGTATAAAGCTTCATCATTTTACTTTTTTACATCAAACATTTACCTAACATTACTAATCATAAAATGATACTAATTGCAGACGACATTTCAATCAATGTGAGTACGAATGTAATTAGTTTAGAAATAGACCAACATTGCTCTTGGAAATATTATGTAAATAATATATGCAATCGGGTAAATAAATTTGTTTATGTTCTGCGTAGACTGACCCTATATGGCACTTGAAATATGTAGCTCTCACAGCATACCATGGGTATGTATCGTCATTGCTTCCCTATGGAATTGTAATTTGGGGAAATTCAAGGCATGTATGCAAGGCAAAAAGGGGTTTCTTAATTTTTTTAACAAATGCCACGGAATGCAATTCCGCCGTACTTAAAAACTTAAAATCTTCCCACTTCCTTGCATGTACATTTCAGAAATTTCTAAGTCTGTAAAAAATAATATGCATATTTTTGCAGTAAGTTCGGGGGATATATTTTTCTTTTATAAAATTGTACATTGTAGTTATTATAAATTGTAATTGTAATTACACTTAAACGGATTATATGCAATAAAGATTGATTGAGGTCTTAGGAGTTACAGCAAAAAATTCTCGATTACTCACTTGGTACGCCCCATATGCGCCGCGTCCCTTGCTGTCGTCTGTGGAAAACCATTTGGATTTTTACGTGATCTGATCCTCCATAATAACTTTTTTGAAAATAAATGATGTGAATGAGTGTAGACACTGTCGATTGAGATTGACTTTATGCAGTCATATTATATGTTGAACATCTTAGGGTTTTTTGGTGTTACTTTAACCACATGGCCCTCTAAAATACTTTTCTTTCATGGTTGAAATATATTTATTTTTCCTTTTAACGACCGATTATTTTTTGTTAGGAAGTACGACTGTCATCTGTCTCGGAATACCAGGATTTGTCCTAGTTAAGAAGGCGAGTGGTAGTGTTGAGCGCGTCCGGGGGCCATCTCCACGTGGTTTTCGCCAAATGTATGGTGATATCCCGGACATTACTTGTATAGTAGCCGGCAATAAATAATCCACATCGAGACTTAGAGAGAGAAAATCGGGCAGACTTTGCTTCATAGAGCATTGTCTCTGTCGCACAGAATGACGAACCAGTGTGAAACGTCACATACTGAGTGACAGTGACAGCGCTCTACGAAACCGTACGGTCAGTACGTTCAGTACGGCTGTTCCGTTTTAAACATCGATGTGCATTATTTAATGCCGAGTACTATAATTACTTGGGCATTTAAATTGTTAGTCCATATAGAAGTTCCATATAATGAAAGTGCAATTTTAGTTTTTACTGTGAAAATTCTAGGATATTCGGATAAAAATCTAAATTTAACCCAACTACCCGAGTGTTGATGATTTGTCAGGCGTCGGTATTTTGGGGTAACAACTAAAATATAATACATGTTTTTAGTGCTAGTTCTTGTTATACCTAATTAGATTAGGTTTCTATGTCTTAGGTTCTGTCTTATCAATTACTTTATCATTTAATCTATGTTATTGGTGCAAATGTATTTCTTGCGTAATTTGTATGTAGAGTTATGCGCACAAAATATATTGATGTAAATTAATTTTAGTATTATTTATGAAATTTTCTTAAAAGTTTTTTTAACTTGATTTATTGTAATTTTCCCATGGTAACAAGAAATTGAGCATTAGTAAATAATATCAGACTAAGCTAGAGAGAAACATGGTAGTTAATATATAATAATCTCACTAATTTAAAATACAGTAAAGGAATTCCAAGCAATTATGCGTCGTTACATCACGTGGCGCGGTGAAATCTGTTTTCAACATAAAAGACACATTTGGAACTAAGTACCGTAATAGTTATTGTATACCGCTATCAGCAATCTCATTATTTTTTTTAATTTGCGGTTTTCATTGAACACTTCTCTATTAACGTGGCGTAATCGTTAATAGCTTAGTTAAGTTGACATGTTATTAGAAAAAATAAGTACAGAAGCTGTAATCACTAAGATATAGTAGGGGTGTCAAACTTGCGGCCCGAGAGGAGCATTTTTGCGGTCCAGTTAGTATGAAAAGTAAAAATAAAATAGAAATGTTTATTAGAAACAAAACCAGCATATAAAATTATAATATTCTTTATTTATAAACTATACGGATCATTGCATTAATTAAACTTTCTATATGTTTATTACAATATACAAGTCAAAATAAAAATATTTGTCTGTATGAACATTGTTTTTTTTCGGCTTACCTTTTGTTTATTTTCCCCAAGTTAACTATTGAGTTCGAAACCAGAGGTGGTTTATGGGATCTCGTTGTCTAAATCGGTATTTTTGCGAGTTCACCGCTTGTTTAAATATTCTTAATTCCTCTAACTGTTAAACTGTCAAGGTTTATTACTAACCAATTAATAAACATCTTGTTTATGAGGTGAATTAGTTTAACTTTCATTATCTATATATTTTACAAGGATCACTAAAGTTGCATACTCATTTATCAATGCATTTTGAATTCGTCTTTTTAACAACAGTCATTTCTGCCATGTCATGTCTATTCACATTCTTAAGCTCTCATTCACAGTTTAGTATTTAGCGATAGCATGTTCATAAGTAGAGTTAAATTGCTATCGATATTAAGAAAACTGCGGAGTCATTTACTAATGAAATAGGAGTGCGATCGGTGACGTCATTAACTTAAGGACCTCTCATATCTGTTTTGTTGCAGATATATGTTAATTTGAGTGTTTTATTCCATTTTTTTTAAATAAATAGTCAGTTAAAGAAATAAATTTTATGAGTATAACTACCAAATTGCTCCCTCCAATTTTTTCCAACAGTGCTGGGATGTTAAAGTCATTAGTATAATTAGTAGAGTAACCATCTCTCTTTTTATCTAACTGATGAGCAGATATAAGACCTACCACACTGCTTCAATGCGGATTGGTAAGCTACACATATCCCAAGAATTCTGTTGAGATATGCATTCTCATGACGTGTGATTAATTGTCAATATCAATAGGCACATAAGTTTTAACAGAAAAACTCACTGTTGCCTGCTCGAGGTTTGAACCCGTGACACCATCGAAAGAGTTGCACGACTCTTGACTAACCGCTGAGGTACCACAGCTTTAAAAATAGACAATATTATAATATTAAAATTAGTGCTACCCGTGACATCGTTGGAGTCAACTTTCCCCTTAATTACTATATTGTTTTTTTCAATTCCCGAAAGAAAAAAGGGATTTATAGTTAGATAGATAGAATAGATGATTTTTCCATGAGGATTGCTTATTAACCACGTCATTGATATTTCAAATAATCAATTCATGATTGAAAATTTATTACTAAGGCAATTTAATTTTATATGCCACGTTACGGACAGTTCAAAATATGCAATTCATCATTTTTATATACCATTGCAATAGCAGTTGGTTTGATGACGTCATCGCCATTGGTTTTTGTCTTTGGCCACAAAATATACAATAGTTATTTATTTTCCTGCATATTTAAACAACAGAAAGTGGGTTAAAACTTACTCTACATAATATATTTAAAATGCGGATTTTAATAGTTAATCTGTTAATTATAATAAAATTTTACATATATTTTTATTTAAATAATGTTTTATAATCACTTTAATAGTATTATTTGTGTCGGTTGTTGTTTATGTAACGATTTATATAATAATTATAAATAAATAAATGAAAGTGTTAATTTCTTTCTCGATTCTTTTTATTTATATACGTAACAATTTATTCTACTATTATAACTGAAAGTCTGTCTGTTTGTCTGTAGCGTCTCACGGGTATAACGCTCCAAGAATATTGTGTTATTTGTGTACAATGAAAGACTATATATAACAAGCTCTACCCGCGTCCTCGTTCGCGTAACATAAATATTTAAATATCCTCGATTATGTACTACTTTTTCTATTTTACTTTTTCTTTCCTTTTTTTAAATTCTTAGTATCCGCCGTGTGGTATCCGGCTGAGTAGAATAGACCACCCTCATTTCTTACCGAGGTGTCGTAAAATACGACTAAGGTAAGTTGACGTCAGGCAAGCGGCCGGTCGTAAAATATGTAGCCAATCATGTTATTTATTATTATTATTATTACAGCTAGTGTATTTAAAGAAATGAATGACATTTATTTTAGGAGATAGTCAGTTCAATCAGTTGTTGTCCGTGACGTAACTCACACTCATGCGGCTTTAGCTGAAAATCAGTTCTGTGTGTTTCCTTTCGAGACACAGTATTATTATGCTGAATTGAAGCCTTTTCTGCACTGTGCTGCATACATTTTTGGTAATTAGGATTAAGTTTAGTTTATATATTTGTATATGTTGTGTAGCACATTTGTGGAATAAACAGTTTCATTTCATTTCATGTGAAAACATGTTTTTAACTTGTGCCGACCCCACCTTGAGCGGGATATAGGATGATCGATGATGATTTTTATTCTACTATATATCGCTCACGGGCTGCAATAGTCTCACAACTCAAAAAATACAACTCAACAGTAATTCTTAAGATTAACGTAAATGCACATCGTGACACGGGATTTTTTTTATAAAGATTTAATATTAATAGTAAACTAGCCGGACCATCTGTCTGTAACCAAAAGAGAATCTTATAGGTTATCACTACAGATAAATTTGTGATGTTTTGATAAGTAATCTGAAGTAATTAAAAGTATAATTATGGCCATTTTTTATAATAATAAACTTGGCTTATTTTACATACTGATAAACTGTGAGTGCAAAATTTATATCTACGTTTAGGTCATGGTTGCGGTTGTTTAGACTGATTGAAGCATCCACCTGGTTTAATAGTAGTTGGATAATAAAAAAATGTAGTTATTTCTTCTATGACAATTCTCGAAACGTAAAAACGCCAAATAATAAAAAAAGAATAGCGTAATTCGAGTTCTAAAGATTCTTATTCTGAAGTGTCTTGATTCCTGGATTCCGAAGTTAGTGTATTAGTAGCGGCCTGTTACAATCCCACTGCTGGGGATAGGCCTCCTCTCTCCGTTTCTGGAGAGAAGGTTTGGAGCTAAAACCTACCACGCTGCTCCAATGCGGATTGGTAGGTTACACATATCAACAGAATTATCTAGAGATATGCAGGTTTCACGATGTTTCCTTCACCGAAAAGCGTGCGATAAATTGCAATTATCAATTAGACACATGAGTTTTTAATAGAAAAACTCATTGGTGCCTGCCCGGGTTTGAACTCGTGTTCCCCTCGAAAGAGTCGCACGGTCTCACCGCTGGGCTATCACAGCTCTATTTAGCTATAGTTAGTGTATTAAATCAAGGTAACACATGGAAAGGCACTTTTACCAATAAAAATCAGCAGAAATATTGCCCGAAAATTGTGCAGTCTAGCGCTACAGTACATTAAAAAAATACTATTTAATCGATTACTATACATATTGATACAAATTGATGCCGCTCTGCAAATAAAAGGGTATTCTGTATAGTTTGATGCGATGTCCAAATGTAGTTAAAATACGGCAGCCTATGATGAAGTGTTAAAATTAGTGTCATTGTTTTTTTAAATCTGTAGGCCTACCATGAACTTTTAGATAACGATTCAATTAAAAGTCAGTACCTAAACCGCTTTCTTTCTTTTCGTACCATGGAGTGTGGATTGCATTGGGGTCGTAATGTTTGAAAAGAATAACGTTATATGAACTATAGATAACTCTGTGTCTTTTACTCACATGTTTTAGGACGCATTCCGAACGCTCATTCGGCAACGATTTAAAGGGTGCGTCCTTAAAACGTCATGGTATGAAAAAGCAAAACAATTTCGTTTACTTCTTCAATTGAGTCGCAATAAGAGTTCAAGGTAAGCCTGCTGCACTCAAAAAGTATTTATAAACATTTCATATGTTTTTATAAATTTCTACCTAATATCTACCTAACCTCATGGTCTAAATAATTTATAGAATTAGGCGTTACTTTGCGGAAATCCATAATACAAAAGTAATAATAAAATTATTTTGCTATAATCCGCGATAAATTATAACTATTAAATTTTATCATGGATTATAGCAAAAAAATTTTTATTACTTTTGTCTCATGGTCTTAATAAGGGATTCCAGCTTTTAGGCACGTTAACAGGAAAACGCGGTTTTGACTTTCCCCATCATCATTCTCCTGCACTTATCTCACTGTAAGTGGGGCCGGCACAACTTATTTTAAATATGGTATACCATGATTTGGCTAGGTATTTTACGACCGGCCGTCGCCTGATGTCATCTTATCTTAGTTGCATTTTAAGATACGTCGGTAAGAATTGAGGATGGTTTATTCTACTCTGCCGGATACCACGGGTCAACTTACCCCGAGCGGTTTCATCTTTCCCCATTACCGTGACATTAATCGTGTTTATAATATTAGTCATTTAATTTTATATACTTGTTAATTATTTGTTTAGATGTACGGGTATGTGGTAAAATAAAGCTGTTAAATGATTCCGATAGCTTGTGTCCCTTTCTCCAGGAATACATTTCATAGTCATACTAATTATGTTCATATTCCCTATTATTAGTAACTAGTGTAGACTTATTATCTAATCTAGTTCATTGTCGAATTTAAACCGCACTTGAGGTTAACGTATGAGTCGCTCAGGCTCTATTATCTTTCATGTACAAGTGCTTTATAAGCAGGATGGTCTACGCTGTAACTGATACTTGCTTAAAACACAGAGCGAGATGTAAATTTAAATATGATTCTAACACTGTTATTACCGCGAAAACTATTGCATTTTTAATTTAATTAAATACTTGCTTCTGAGTTATAGGAATCCTATAGTATAAATGTAAATTCATTGGAGTTATTTAATTTAATCAGATTTCTATACATTCATATATGGAGAAAATTTTTAGACTTGAAATTTCAATTCATAACTAAATATTCAATTAAGTTTTGTAAAAAATAAAAAAGGAATTAAAGTAATTCTTTATAAATTAGAATTTTCACAATCTACTAAAGCCATTTATTGGAAACTGGCTGACCCGGTGAACTTCGTATCGTCTAACTGTCAATTAATGGTGTGTTTGTTACTTTTTAACTGAACTAATTTAGGCTTTGATGAACGTAACACAATGACACAAAATAAATTTCTGAACGCTCGCGTAAATGTTAATCATTTGTCATTATTTCTGTACGCAGGCATAAATATTTGAGAAACTTCTATGTATCTGTTTAATGCACTTTTCAACCTTTTTAATTGATTTAAAAAAATACAGACAATAGTGTATTCACCCCTTTTAAAAAGTTTACACATATACAATACATTTCTGAACGCATGCATAAATGTCAATCATTACTTACAGTATTCGACAGGACGACAACAAATATTTGACAGGTACTGAACGAATGAACATTTATTTATTTTCATAATTATGTATTCCTCGATCATTATTTTAAGATGTATTCTGTTATTCTAGGCGGAGACAAATCCAACGAATCAAAAATCATGGAAAATTACTCCAGTAGACCTCGAATTATAAGTGTAACAAACCCGACTTTGTTTTATACAGATAAAATAGTTAATTATAAAAACAAAGCCTCGAGAAAGCCATTTTTAGAAATAAATGAAAAAGGGATCTATTGTTGCTATTTATTTCTGTCAAGTAATACAAACGCCACTTGTTCTCTCTCTCTCTCTCTCTCTCTCTCTCTCTCTCTCTCTCAGGGAAACTCAGTTCAGCAGCCTATGCTATTCGAAAGATAAGACAGTTTACAGACGTCGAAACAGCAAAACTAGTTTATTTTGCTTATTTCCATAGCATTATGTCTTATGGAATAATGTTATGTGGTAAATGCGCTGATATTGAGAAAATTTTTGTATTGCAAAAAAGAGCCATACGTGGCATTTATAATTTGAATTCGCGTGAGTCCCTGCGAGAGAAGTTTAAGGAAACAGGTATTCTTACGTTAGCTTCACAGTATATTTTTAGCAATATGATTTTTGTGCATAAAAATATACATAATTATAAAAAGATTGGCGATGTATATAATAGACAAAGTAGGAACCGACATAAGCTTGCGGCTCCTGCTTTGCGCCTTGTAAGAGTACGTAAGTCGTTTGTGGGTTTGGGTATAAGATTCTATAACAAAATTCCACAATCAATTTTAACTTTGCCATTACAGCAATTTAAAAATACTGTTATGATAAGGATGTGTGGATATAGGTGCACTTCTACCCTGTACAAGACAGTAATAAATAAATGTAACTAGTTCTAAGATTTATATTTTAAAAAGAGCAACCGCCGAGTTTCTTGCTGGCTCTTCTCGGCAGGAACAGCTTTCCGAACCAGCAGTAAAGTTGACGATTCAAAAGCACTTGTTTACAAGTTTACTTGAATAAAGAATATTTTGAATTTGAATTTGAATTTGAATTTAAAAAAAATTTCCATGCAATAAAGCCTCGACAAAGCCTCATATTTACACCAATAAATGAAGAAGGATTTATTGTTGCTATCTCTTTCTGTCGTGAAATAGTAATAACATACCGCTCGCGTAGCCCAAGTCACATGTCGCTCCGAGTACCGCGATATATAATTGAAGTCGGCTGAATGCGGTCTTATCATAACGCGACTTACCATTGCATAGAACGAGCGTCTATAAATTTCAGTGATTGAAATTTTTATATTTTATTTATTACAGCAATATTTCTTGAGTTATTATATATTATAAATTTATTGTAGTTGGAGTGTTGTGAGTTTTGTGAACGGTTGTTCGTCTTTTGATCGAAAATATTATTATTGTAAGTTTCTTATTATTAATACAATTACACGTACAATTTTGAGTTTTTCTTCTCAAGAGAAATAGTTGTGAATTTTGATTTTATTTAGTATGTTTTACAGATTATTACGTTCAATATTTTAATCATTGTAATTTAAACGTAGAGAAAAGTTTTTAAATTTAATTTGCTGTATAAATAACAAAATTTATCAACAATTCATTAAAGAAATATAAAAACCCAAAACCTAAATTTAGCTACATTTAAGAAAAAAAACCTTTGTTAAGTGTGGTGTTTTCTTATACCTCCATTAACTTAACTAACTACAACACATTCTCGGTATTCAATTAGGTTCTGTTCTTTATTTTAATCGATATGTGACACTTTGTCTTTTTTAATTGAAAATCGATCGTATCATGATAATTTCACATTAAATTATATGTGATATCGAAATGGTAGTCACTTGCCCTTAGATTTCAATTCTTTTAAGTTTGATCTATTATCTTTAGTGGAAATCATGCAAAATAAATTGCACTTACTTATCTTTAAATTTTATTCATGTTTGCAAATTATTATCACGCTTTTAATAAAAATTCTGTATTAAAATATAAAGGAAGACTTAAAGGCACAGGGGGTTGGAGTGCTATCTTAATACTGGTTCGATTCCTGTTTGAGATGGAATTAATATGTTTTTTATGTTAATGTCTATCGGCGGATCTTGTGCGAAGACCTTACGCGTATCATTTGCTAGAACATCAAATCTTTTTAAGTTTTCTAATATTTAAAAACTGTATTATTAATATGAAATTATGCTGTTATCTGATATAAAGTAGCGGCCTGTTACAATCCCAGTGCTGGGTATAGGCCTCCTCTCTCCGTTTCTGGAGATAAGGGTTGAAGCTAAGAACTACCACGCTGCTCCAATGCGGATTGGTAGGTTACACATATCTCCAGAATTCTCTAAAGATAAGCAGGTTTCCTAACGATATTTTCCTTCATCGAAAAGCGTGTGATAAATTTCAAATATCAATGAGACAATACGTTTTAATAGAAAAACTCATTGGTGCCTGACCGGGTTTGAACTCGTATTCCCCTCGAATGAGTCGCACGGTCAAACCGCTGGGCTATCACAGATGATATACATATTATAATTGTTGTAAGAACAACTCGCCTATTAAAAATTTTTTTATTGTTTCTTCCTTTCCAGTACTGGGTATTGAAGTTTTTTATGAAAATGTTGTGACCAACAGTTTTTTTTTACACATATTAACTGATGTTTTCCTTCTTACCATTACAATAGAATGAATTTATAATTAGGATCTCTTGATACCCTCGGTTATAACTGTCGACGAAATATCTTTCGCAGTATTTTGTCAGATTATAGTTATTCTTTGTCAGATTATAATATTCAGTATAACATAACAATAATGGTATAACAAATCAAATGTACAAATATGTATTTGAATTTAATTTTAATTAACTAAGTCGTTTGTGTATTCATGAATATATTATTAGCTGCGTTTTTTATACATTTTATAGGTGTTTCTGTACAAAAGTAATAATAAAATTATTTTGCTATAATCCGCGATACATATACAAATAATTTTATTATTACTTTTGTATTATGGATCTCCGCAAAGTAACGCCTAATTTCTATAAAGGTGTTTTTGGATTTTTTTCTAATGGAAATATCAGTAATCCTTTTTGCACTTTTTTTTGTAAATATTTGTTTTGTATATATACTCTATCTATTCCTCTCATCTTCACGTTTAGTGCTTAGCTTCTTCACAGGCCACGCCATTTGATCGTAAATCCGCTTTAGTGCAGCGTTTTAATTGAATTTTTAATATCGTATTTGCACTAGTTTTAATTGCCAATTAGTCCAACTGTAATTTTGGTTGACTGTACGCACTGTGTGTATAATACGTCTGAGGTATAATAACACGTATAGTAGCAAACGCATTTTTTTTATCTTCAAAATATCGGACGCTTAGTAGTAAAGCTAACTTGTTATTAACTAGACTGATAATTGACTAAATAATTGTTTTTTATGAACAAAACAAAGTCGGCAATGCGACAAAACAACATACGCGATTGTATCAGCAGTTAACATTTAAACACGAAAATAAACGTAACGCAACAGCGGTTTATTCCTGGTTCTGTAACCAGGTCGGGAGCCGGATTTATTCGGGTAGAAAATTGCTCACTTTCGTTAAAAATTAATTACTTAAAAATTTTAATATATTGCCTAGCATATCCTAGATCGTTATTGCAATAAGCAAAAATTGCTTTTATATTTCATCAGTATTCATACGCCTTTATAATCGAACATCTTATGAGGATTTTTTGCGGCTATACGGAGTACTTAGTAAGCTTAATTAAGTAAGCGATTAAGCGCTTTATGTTATACTGGACATATTAAGAGATAAGAATTTTTTATGGGATTAGTGCATCCATGTGTGCAGAAAGTTAATTTAATTTCAAAGTGCCCTTCTATGTAGCATTATAGTACATGTTATGCGTTCATCATCCTCCTGCCCTTATCCAACTCTATGTGGGGTCGGCACAATATGTTAAAAACATGTTGTCACAAGATTTCGCTACGTATTTTACGACCGGCCGCCTGCCTGACGTCAACTCACCTTAGTCGCCTTTTACAAAACCTCAGTAAGAAATTAGGGTGGTGTATTCTATGCAGCCGGATACCACACGGCATTTACCTTAGTCGCCTCTTACGACACCTCGGTAAGAAAAGAGGGTGGTCTATTCTATTCTGCCGGATACCACACGGCGTAGTACATGTTATGCGTACTTTAAGGTAATGCGCTTAACTAGAATAGGTATGCTAAATATTACGTGATTTATAACTGGGTTTATCTCACTGTGTGCATCTTATCGACATGCTTAAGCATAAACTAGCGATTTATTCTTTGACAAGAAAAGATTTGTCAAGTAGGATGTAAATAGTTATCATATAAAGAAGATAATTTAATCCATTGCAATGTTAAGCTTTATTTAGTAGCACTAAGAATGAATTAGAGCGTCGCGTTGTTTATGTATCACAGGTTATGTCTATGACCAGTCAGATATTTATTACGCACTGTTTGTTAAAAAAACTTTTCAATATGTAGTACCGGCCTGTGACAATCCCACTGCTGGGAATAGGCCTCCTCCTCCGTTTCTGGAGAGAAGGGTTGGAGCTAAGACCTACCACGCTGCTCCAATGCGGATTGGTAGGTTACACATATCTCCAGAATTCTCTAGAGATATGCAGATTTCCTCACGATGTTTTCCTTCACCGAAAAGCGTGCGATAAATTTCAATTATCAATTAGACACATGAGTTTTAATAGAAAAACTCATTGGTGCCTGCCCGGGTTTGAACTCGTGTTCCCATCAAAATAGTCGCACGGTTAAACCGCTGGTCTATCACAGATGATATACATATTACCTACCAAGGTTACACATATTTCCAGAATGTGATAAATTGCAATTATCAATAAGACACATAAGTTTTATTAAGACAAGTTTTAATAGAAAAACTCATTGGTGCTTGCCCGGGGTTTGGACTCGAAATCCCCCTCGAACGATCTCACCGCTGGGCTTTCACAACTCTAATAATAATACATTGTAATTATTAGTAATTGCTTTCGTGTTGTAATAGTTTTACTATGTAACAACAAATAAGACTGGTTGTTTTCTGGTATTAATAAAATAGTATAATGAGAATTTGTTATTAAAAAAGTTTATAATGATTGCGCAAATAAAAGCTTTCCCTTAATCATATCAATAAACCTAGAAAATTTTCGTCGTTCAAGTTCGTTGATTTTATTTAAAGTTTTGGTTTTCAATAAGAGTATAGTACCCGGCATTAAATAATGCACATCGATGTTTAGAACGAAACAGCAAGTCAGTTCGGTTTCGTAGAGAGCTGTCACTGTCACTCAGTGTCATATGTGACGTTTCATACGGGTTCGTCAGTCTGTGCGACAGAGACAATGCTCTATGAAGTAGTATCTAGCCAATTTTCTCTCTCTAAGCCTCGGTGTGCATTATTTATTGCCGGATACTATAATTAGAGTATTTTAACTATTAAGTACCTGGGCGTTTTTTAGAAGATATAAAAAAAGATGAAATTTGAAGAAAAATGGAAAAAAATTAAGCAGGTGGGGCTCGTGGCATTTTCACTTTTTTAGGCCGCACGTTTCCTAATTAATATAATAATCACGGTAATAGCTACCGTGATTTTGCAATGGACAGCGTAATTAACCTATGAATTCTCTTTATATTTTAGTAGTTTTTCAATGCCTGAAAACAGGGATAAAACGATATGTTTTAAAAATAAAACCTAGCTACATCTATTTATCCTCCACGCAACCCCCTATATACTAAGGTTCATGAAAATAGTTGGAGCCGTTTCCGAAATTCAAATTCTATGTATATTTATGCAATATTAGCTCATTTAAAGATTAAAATTTTAACTAGCCTATAATTAAATGAGTCCAACACTATACATAAGAAAACCGTTCAAAATTTCAAAGGAAATCTTAATATTATCCTAATATATTTATCAGTATAATTATTATGTATAATTCTATGTGTATCTTAATTCTATGTATTAATAATTACTGTTTCTCTTCCAGAACATCCATATCATATTTTAGTACCGTCATTATGTACAAAATTTTATTGAGCTTCCCACACTTCTGTATCGCATAAACTCAAACATTGTATGAACCCAGTCACAGTATTTATGTATGAAGTAAACTAATAGTTAATATCGATATATCTGCCAGAATCGTTAAATAGTTTCCAAACCAAGGTTTTGCGAGTCCATTAATATAATTTTGGTATATTAATATTGGGACACTAAATTAATTATTAATTTTATTAAATGCATTTTTCGAATTATTATTTATTTATTATTCTCAAATCATTATTATTATTTTTTTATTATTATTATTTGTTGTGTTGTTGTTTATGTTTCTTTACAAGCTAAGATTTTTAATTATCATGCATTTAATTCTATTTATTGTAGTTTTTGTTGGTATCACTTTATCAAGTACAGATATTCTATTGATTGTTGATTGGTCACAGATTAACTGCAAAAATGTTAGAGGATTTTCCATTTCACGATTTTTTAAGTTCTTATGTAAATATTGTGATATTTAGCCGTGTGGTATCCGGCAGAATAGAATAGACCACCCTCCTTCCTTACCGAGGTGTCGTAAGAGGCGACTAAGGTAAGTGCCGTGTGATATCCGGCTGCGTTGAATAGACCACGCTCATTTCTTACCGAGGTGTCGTAAAAGGCGATTAAAGTAAGTTGACGTTAGGCAGGCCGGTCGTTAAATACATAGCCAAATGATATGACAATATGTTTGTAACATGTTGTGCTGACCCCACTTAGAGTGGGATAAGGGCAGGAGAATGACGATGATGGTTTAACTATTGTTATACTAAAAATAATATCTCTGTTCGTAATGTTATTATTTTTATCATATATCTATTCAAACTTTAAAGTCGTAAATTGAAGTTTATAGTTGTATACATCTGAATCAGTTTTAGCGGCTGAATCCGTCTCATTTTAATGTAAATTCATTGAATCTTTTTTTGAAATGAAACTTTTTTCGAAGTTACCTTTTCAAGATATCTTGCACTTGTGGTTTTAACCGACCTTCCTATTAGGTATCCTTATTATGAGCGTACTAAACGCTTTATCTTTAACGACGTTAAACAGAGTTCCCCAAACTTTTTGTGTCGTAGACCCCTTGCCAAGTTTTTCCGTGTTGGGTAGACCCCCTACCTGATATTGATTTCCTGAAAATTTCTAACTGTAGTGAAGTTTAGTGTTGAAAACTTAAAGTAAAAACACGTGTTAATTTATACATTTATTAATTGAATTTAAATTAAAACTACCCAAAATTAAATTTTGTGCAAGGTAGCGAAGCTCTGAGACAGCAACTCTCAGGTTTTTCCAAGTTCAAAATGTATTGCGACCACAAAGCGAATACCAACAGCCTACAACTTACATAATTTTATAAACATATATAATATTTTTTTTACTTCATATGTACTTTTATAAATAATTTTTTAATATTATAAGATAGTATGATGTAAGTAAATAGGTACTATCTGTGTATGTGTTGAGATCCACTATCGTGGACCCCCATTTTCATTTCATGGACCCCCAATTTTTTTTCGCTGACGTAGACCCCTTGCAGGTTGCCATAGACCCCTAGGGGTCGATAAAGACCCCTAGGGGTCTATATAGACTTTGGGAATCACTGGCACGTTAAAGATAAAATCACGATTAAAGAAAATATTAAAATAGTACATATAGTAGGTACAGAGTAACAAGGCGAAGTGTTCTTGGCGTTGATTAGCTGTTGTTTTCAGTCTTGAGGCCTAAGCATAATTACTTTCAATGTATAATTGATGTTTCAATGATAGATGAGCGTTAGTGCTTTATTCTCCACATTTAGCACATTCAGTACCGATACTCGCCCGTCCACTCTACTGGCTTTGTAGACCGTGAAGTAAAGTAAAACCAAACAATGTTTGTCAATATATACTTATTACTTATTGTTGTATATAATGCAGTTCATCAATAATTTCATTTTACGTATGTATGTTTTAATTCTTTTTAAATCTTATCACTTCGGTCATCAATAATCTACGCGAAACTTGTACATGCCTTTACTGAATATTGATAAGAATGTAATGAATAAATGTTTAATCGTTTGGTAAGCTGTTATCGCATTAATTTTTAACGTTTGTTATGGAAAACAATGATTGTTTAATAAAGATAAGGGGCGTGTATGGTCGACTTATATACTTATATATCGACTTAGTATTAGTGCGCTATATCGTAAAATATTCAAACGAACTGCTGTACCGTTTCGGTGAGGTAATTTTATTATCTTTATTCGGGAAATAAAATGGATCACAATAGTAAATATGTCTCGGCTCTTTCATTAGAATTTCGCAACTACTACGAATTAATATAACTGTGTAACATAACGTACTCGTAACACATGTATTTGTCTCATTGAAATAATAGATGGCGCTAGTAGTATTTTACTCCGCGCTATAGCGGTGCGTATGTAGTTGTATAGGAAATTCCTATACAAAATGTTATTGATCGACTTCGCCTATTGGTTCCTTTGAATACAAGTGCATCCTGCTGATAAACCAAGCGTAACTGAAACTGTAAAAGGTGAAACATTTTTTACCTAAAGTATGCTTCACCGACATAATAATGCAATTCATACACTTAGCGTCATCGGTTTAGTATATAACGTGACAACAAAAAGCTTAATTTAAGCTAGAAACCCTGTTTTATATAGATTCTATATTACTTGGCCGAACTTAAATATAATTCTAGTTTTTTTTAAACATTGTTATCAATTTTTAGCTGCGTATGTTATTTAGATATAAAGTTGTCGATCTATTATTTAATTTTATCATCGAGAAAACGTTTTTCGTAATAACCCTAATTTAATTTATCATATTTAATGTCTGTCTGTATGTTCTCTATACAATCCGAAAAAGCTAGACTGATTTTAATGAAATTTTCAAACAATCTTTAGAATGACCCGGCTGATGATCCTATAACGATCGGATCATTTTTTTTACTGTTGAGTTCTGTTTCGAGAAGATTTGAAAACTAGACTGAGACCCAGCAACGCGTGGCTGGCTAGTCTTTCTATAAAACAATTGTCCTTTTATCATTGAGGTCACCATAATCAAAATGCTGGTTACTTTTTATTTTAAAGTGATACCTAGAATGGGTCACAACGAGGCTTTGGCCGCTATTCGTGCAGCTACTTGTAGTAAGTAATAATTGGAATATTTACCAATGCAATGCAAACGAATACTAGTTTAGTATTCGTTTGGATCCAATCCATTTTCTATGGGCGGGCAGTTAGTCACTTGAAAATTGTATTATTTTTCTTCCGCTAGGAAAATTATAGCCGTTTGATTAAATATTAGTACAAATTCCTTTTCGAGTGTTTTGCAAATATTGCTCATTGTATCGACACGGTTAAAACGTTCTTAGTACAAGTATTGAAAACGTGTAATAAGGGATGATTCATATTAGAAAGCTACGTGTAGTTAAATGATAAAACATAAGTTTTATACAATCATTTGGCTTGGTTGTAAGTTGTAAATCCGGACGGTGAAATAAAATCAGTTATCTATTTAATTAAATCACCTGGGTGGCCCATATCGGTAGTTTTTTTAAGAGATATAAAATAGGAAAGGGCAGGTGATATCTGGGATTCGATCTGGGGTATTTTCACTTCTTTAGACTGCTCGTTCTCCACTGAGCTATTACAACTTAACAAATAACACGTAAAATAACCTTTGTATTCAATTTATATTTTTGCGGTTTTTAAATTTCCCTAAAAAAGGATAAAACGAGATTTAAAAAAATATAGCTACATCGATTTATCACTCCCGAAATCCCTACAAAGTAAGTATCATGAAAATTGTTGGACCCGTTTCCGAAATTCAGATAGAAGATATTACAAAATATGACGAAACGAATACGTCAAAATTTAATGACCAAACCTACCACAATTCTTTTTTACGAAAACTTACTAAAAGCTGCATACAGTTATTATAATAGTTATAACTAAAAAAGCGTGGCTTAAAAAAGAGAAAACAGTTTTGAAAGTTTGAGATGTGTTTGCTTTTATATTATATAGTAATAGTAGCTAATGAACAAACATTCGAAGCATGACTTATTGATATTAGATAATAACGTTAATGTTTCATATAGTTGTTTTAACGAAAGTCTTAGCATGAGCGCACACTGTTGATTTCTCGTAGATTTCATAAACTATTTCAGACTATATAGTATTAATAGTAAAGTTAAGTAGCGGCCTGTGACAATCCCACTGCTGGGAATAGGCCTCCTTTCTCCGTTTCTGGAGAGAAGGGTTGGAGCTAAGACCTACCACGCTGCTCCAATGCGGATTGGTAGGTTACACATATATTCAGAATTCTCTAGAGATATGCAGGTTTCGTCACGATGTTTTCCTTCACCGAAAAGCGTGTGATAAACTGCAATTATCAATTAGACACATGAGTTTTAATAGAAACACTCATTGGTGGCCTGCCCGGGTTTGAACTCGTGTTCCCCTAGAAAGAGTCGCACGGTCTCACCGCTGGGCTATCACAGCTCAGCAGTATTAATAGTATTACACTGCAATCGTCTGTCTTACTATTTGCTTCAGTGTTTCTGTCATGTCTCATAGTTGTTGAATATATTATACTATTAGTTTGTTGAATAACCGCCCAGCTCGTCTTACGATATAGGTTGAGTGAACTATATAATGTAAAAAGGAAAATAATGAATATTAAATTGAGGCACATTTTGGTTATAAGTTATGAGGTAATATGTTCGATGTTTAATACTATTTGCTTTTAAGAAAGTCAACCTAGTGGCACACTGTATTTTGATTTCTCGTAGACTAGGAACTACCTATTGCTATATGCTCTGTGAATACATAGTAGATTAGGGGTAATCGAATTAGCATTTATTAGATACTAGCTGTGCCAGCGGCTTCGTCGGCGTGGAAATCAGCGTGTGGCAATTTTTTTCTAGACTTCAAATTTTAAACATAAAATTCGTTATTGTGAGTTAACCATAAAAGATAGAGACATGCTGTCGCGGACTTTTTTGTAGTAGTTTCATAAATCTACAATTCTTTATTACATTAATTTAGCGTATCTCTGCTGGTTAACGCAGCGTACGCGACTATAGCTCCCAGCAAGCAAGTTGTTTTATAACTGCGCGATCTCTTCAACACAATTTACACAATACCGATATATACCAAAACCATCCGGAAGTATTGCACTATCTTTTGGTGAAAACTGTACAATAATCCGTTCAGTAGATTTTGAGAAAATCGACTACATACAGCCAGACAGCTTTTTAGGACTTTGTTTTATAATAAGTATAGAAGTAAGCATACAAGTAAGTCGACTACCATATCAGGGTACTGTATAAAAGGTCTAGGTTTAATTTTTATATATCTTACGCCTACAAGATAAAAAAAATTGTCTCACTTCTTATGCGAGCTGGCCGAGATAAAGGTCAAAGCTAAAGGGATAAGTTGACCTTTCCTTCACTTTGTTTTTTCCAACGTTTTCCATGGTACATAAATAAATAAATAAATAATAATAATAACAATGTCTTCCTGACCTAAATAAGCTTAAAACTCTAGTGGAATAAACTTTCAACGTATTCATGTCAATACGTGCAAATTTCATGTTATTAGCATTCAAATTGTCCTAAACTTAAATACACAAAGTAAGCGTTTGAATATAAAGGAGAAGCGCGTTTAAAAATACAATTAAGCCGTCGGCTGTGAAGTAAATTGTACACGATTTGACATAATTAAGCCTTTAACTGTGACGCCATTGCACTAGTTTACGGAATTACAAACCGTTGAAAATAACTCGTAATCACTGTCATTTTGAGACTTTACGGATGTCCAATTGCCATAATCCGCGATAAAATTTGTTCCGCATTATAGCATAGTGATATTTTCATTACTTGGTATTATGGAGTAAAGTAACCCTTAATTCTATAAATTTTTCTTACGACGTTTAGTTTAGTATTCATAGAATTATAGTATGACTAGATGTGCCCCTATATTTTCATAGGTTTTTTTTTGTAGTGCAAATGTGGTATGTAAAGGTGGTTCGCTAATATGTATTTATATATAAATTGATATAACAATTTTTAGTGGGAGTGACAAATATAGAGACAAATTGGTGTGACGGTGTGGTGAATAAATACAAATCGCGATGTAGGCTGTCAAAGCAGTGTCCTGCCGAGACTTGAGCTATTATTAGATGCCTTGATATTTAGGTCTTGTTTTGAGATAATGTGTGATGTGGTGATAGCGTGTATCTTGCCGAGCCAAATATATATAGAATAGAAAGGTGTCCGGAATATGAAGGAAGTCTCTACCTAAGCTTATCTTATCGGACGTCTTTTTGAAAAGGTCCCCGAGGCGATCGATGCATCTGGTGCTCCCGATGCATCGATTAGCGGAGGGAGGGGCCATTGTTTAGAGATGCCCCGACCCAGAGGTGGCGCACTCTGGGGTTCAGAGTAGGGCGGGGGGGGGGGGTAATGTTGTGTGCAACGGTACTCATCCCCGCCACCAGCAGCGTGGTGAAACTCTCAGGTTGTTTTAGTTGGTGCGAGTCCGACACCCATAAGGGGTTTCCTGGATTCCTGATTAAAAAAAAAATAGTAAATATGCAGTACAGTTTTACTTACATAGCGCGTGTAGTAGATTGCATATAAATACAGTCAACGGTTTATTGGATTTTCAAAATATTGACACATTCATTGTGCGAATTCGAGGAAGTTGTTACGTTAATGTACTGTTGCGATAGACAAGTGTGCGTGAATGTAATGAAATTGTATCACCATTAGTACTATTGTCTAATTAACTCATAAATTGTATGGATAATTCGATTCTTTCTATCGAGGAAGGGAAACGTTACGTAAAAAAAATTAGTAATTGGGCGGTTACAACAAATTGTTAATATCTAACCTTAGTTTATAAAATAAAAACAATTTTAACTTTAGAAGCACGAAAGCTTTTAAATGCAATTTTCCTCGATCATTTTTATTGTTCACATTAATATGAAGATTGTCTTAGTATATTTAAAGAGTAGTTGTTTATATTTAAGTAAATTGTATCACAAACTTGTTTATGGCGGAGTGAAAAAAAGTAAATAACTTGTTGATATTTCGATGTTTTCTTTTTACGAAACCGCGGCTTAAAGGGTTGCCAAAGCACTTAAAAAAATAAATAAATATAACCATAAAGTATAGAAATGAATCTTATAATATAATGATGACGAAAGACAGCTTAAATGGTTTTTTATTGTATTAAATTACATCATGTTTATTTATATTTATATAGTACGCACCGTGTGTAACAACATAATATGAGCGTATGTGTTGCTAGAAAAACATATTTACTGGATTTTTAATTCCTCACCTAGCTATGTTCTGTTTAAAAAAACTTTTTATATTTCACTCGTGATGGACTTATAGAGATGTCAGCTGAGTCAATGCTATCAAACGGTAAAACGAAACAACTAAATGTATAATTATTGAAGTCATCTTGCTATAAACCACCCATGTAAAAATATAAATGACAAAACCGTGTTTACCAAATAGTTAGGGCAAGATATTATTACTAAGGGTTCGCGGGTTTTAACCGGGCAAGACCGTATGTGGTTAAATTGTATTTAAATTAAATTATGAATTCATTTTGCGCTTTGCTGTTAAGAAAATTATTGTGATTAAACCTCCTTATTACTTGAGAGTTCATGCCAATCCAAATTGGAGCAGCATCGGTTTTTGAAGCTGCACAGGCCGTTAATAGTAATAACCATTAATGTATCCAACCTTATTCGTCTTAGGTATGGTCGATAACGAGTTAAGGGTAAGGAGGGTACTCGCCCTAGTTATTTATTTAATTAAAATAATAAGAGGCAAAACTCATAATGGTCTATATACTACAGCATATCCAGCTGCATGTCCCAGACAGGTACGTGTGGCGGAGACGGAGACCGCCATTATTGGTGGTTCCTCGCGGACGCACAAACCTGATGAAGCAGGCGCCACTCACACGTGCTATACGTACTATTGATATATGTGCTATAGAAATAGATGTTTTCTTTACTTCTTTGAGTGAACTTACAAAGATAGTTTTATATGTTATTAGTTATTATTAATTAAGATATGCTACACTGTTGTATTAGGGTTCCCTGTAATAATAGTGGTAAGCTGGAAAAAATAAATAAACTTTATAAAGCCCAAACATACAGAATATATACAAAATACAAATAGAAACAAATTATTTACCAAAATATTAATAATACATATTATTGCTTAGATACTCGTACTAAGATTACTTGTGGTACTTGAATTGCTGTGTTTTCATAGAATCGGTTGTTTTTTCTCCAAGAATTCAAGTTAATTTATTATGGCATTGAAATGTCGGTACATTTGACAACCCTTGTGATAACAGTTGATATTCGATTACTCAGAAAATCAGAATTACTTGGAAAGTGGTCCCGTCAGACTGGCCATTTACCGGTGCATACGAGACCGTAATTACCACAGGATGTGCAAAAGTTGATGGTGAGAAAATGTCTTGGGAATAGCGGGAAGGTAACAGGTTTCATTTACCAGGGTGTTTTACGTTTTCTATAAACTCGATGTTCTTATATAAATTTCGATGAACACCTTTCTTAGATATACTCTGTAATTGTAGATTAGATGTACTCTGTATTAAAAGGTAAGTTGACCCACGGTGTGGTATCCGTCTGAGTAAAAAAGACCGCTCTCATTTCTTAAGGCGGCTAAGGTAAGTTGACGTCAGGCGGGCGGCCAGTCATAAAATACCTAGCCAAATCGTGTAACAACATGATTATAACATATTGTAGCGACTCAACTTAGAGTGGGATAAGGGCAGGAGAATGATAATGACGCATTTTAGGCTGACTTTCCTACTTTACGAATTTCGGTGTAAATATTGTTGATACGATTTGTAATGTCAACTCGCCGTGTGGTATCCGACAGAATAGAATAGACCACCCTCCTTTCTTACCGAGGTGTCGTAAGAGGCGACTAAGGTAAGTGCCGTGTGGTATCCGGCTGCATAGAATAGATCACCCTCATTTCTTACCCAGGGTTGTCGTAAAAGGCGACTAAGGTAAGTTGACGTCAGGCAGGCGACCGGTCGTAAATACGTAGCCTGATTTGGCTTTGTGACAACATGTTTGTAACATGTTGTGCCGACCCCACTTAGAATGGGATACGGGCAGGGGAATGATGATGACGATTTGTAATGTCGACCTTATTCGTTTAAAATAAAAGGATAAATAACGTGGCATGAAATTATAAAGTTTTGAATTAATTTGAAATGGTAAGTTTATTACGTAGTGAGACATATTCAAATGCGTAGTTGTGAAGATTAGGGATAAGAGATTTAAGATTCCAATTACTTGCAACAGGATCTTAACGTTCAAATATGATGAATGACTGGTTCTTAATCTTATTAATTTTTATCATCAATATATTTGAAAATCGCAATCAATTACAGACATCTGAGTTTATTCCTATCTTATCTTTATTTTTGGTACATTTCCTTGCTTATTTCACATATCGAATAAATTCACTCTTAAGTTTCAAATACTAAAAAAAATAAGTAAAGATTCTGTATTTTTGTTATAAAAAGTTCCTCATTATTCATTCAGTAGTATATTTTTATTAATATTACTATTTTTATGTGATTGAGCTTTGAGTAATGATAATGAGTAAATAAGTAAGTAAGGTTAATAAGTAACCAACTTAATACTTGTGTTATTGCTGACAGACAACTCGTAAATATATACTAATATAATTTTAAATACATACTTAAATACATAAATACACCCAGAGTCGAAAACACAACAGATTGTATTTAGAAAATGTTGGCCCTCGGTGGAAATGGAACCCGTGACCCGCGAGTTGAATCAAACAGTTTCACATGTTTAGCAGCAATCATACCTAGTGCAAGGTCATGATGTAGCCTTAAATTGTACGCACATACTTAAAAGATGCTTTTTATCTTTGACTTAACGAATACCCTCATTGTGTACTGCAGAAATGATGGACGCAATGTTTATACATTAACGGTGCATGGTCACGATCAAGCGAATGCCTCGTACGCACATTACATAGAGATGGTAACCGATAGCTTAGTTATTTAGTAAAAGAAAAGGAGATAGTTAGAAGAGGCTTTCTGAAATAAGTCCTACAGAAATCGATATACTGATAAAATTGCGTTTCCGCTACAAATATTTCAATTTAACCTTGACCCGTGTCAGAGCGCTTTTAAGCCCGCGATCCAGTCCAAAGCCATTATAAGTATTAATTACCACGCTTCGCAGGCGTGATTTTAATCAAAGTTATGCTATTACATTGATAACACACAATTATCGGTCAATAGTACTTGAGTCAGCTGTTTTTAAATTATACCGCTCTTATTTGTAAACTGAGTGTATTTAACACCTAAGCTTCGAAAAGATAATCATCTTCAACTTCAGATTTTTTTTGTATTTTCTTTGGACTTTGTATATTTCATGTATTAAACTAACTTAACGCGCACTTACTATAGTCTGTACTCGCAATTAACCGGACATAAATCAACAGCACGTGGATATAATATGTACTTTTCCCAGTTTCCTGAAGAAACACGGTATATTTTTTATCATATATACTACCCAGGTCTAAGTAAGCTTTAATTGTGCCAAAATCAACCAATATTTGTCCTGTGAGAGCTTAACAAACGTACTGATAGAGAAACTTTCGCATTTTGTATTATTATGGATGTATTAAAATCCATATATCAGGCACTATAACAAAACTACCTCGCTATAATCCGCACGGGTTAAGCGAATGCATGCAAAGCTAATGTGTATGAAGCAGGCAAAACTTACGAACCTTACACATGCAGGATGAGCCACCACACGCACCCCAAGGCTCCTCCACCAGCAACAAAGCACACAAGCAGCACACACACCCAGAACCAAAACAATCTCGACGATCGTTTCGCTCCGCAACCGAAGCATCATCAGGAGGATAGGCTCCACGACAAAAACGTAATGCGCATTTTGCGCAATTTGCATATAGCGAGGTAGTTTTGTTATAGTGCCTGTAATATGGAATTCCGCAAAGTAACGCTTGCTTCTATAAATCATTTAAATCCATATATGTTCATATTATTATGTTCTGTTCTTTAGCTTTCGCGCCACAAACTGGTTAGATCAAGATCGACGTTGAATACGTACACATTAATTCTCATTGAAGTTCTGATGTATTCAATTTTTGCCATCGAAGGCAGCTATTCAGCTCCAAATTGAATAATAAACTCCGTTAGCGGATTCTCGTCTGAGTTCGTTGACTTGGCGATGTTTTTGCTCACTTCATGGTCAGCTTAATGTTGCGTGAATACTTTTAGTTGTCGGCAGTAATCAGTAATGTTTATGTGCCATCTACACTACTTTCGCTTTAAATGCTGCGTGGAATGATTAAGTAGTTTAATTATGTTATTATTGACGAGCAACAACAATTTACTTTCAATATTCCTAAGCCTATCACTCAATATAAAATTAGATACTTATATTTAAGTGCCGATAAATATATACGTAGTGTAGACAGAGCCCGCCACTAGGTGTACAGACGACCTCAAATAGGTCTCGGGGACCCCTATCGTGTAGCCTGGAAATCCTAGCAAGAGACCATTGTTGGATATACCAACAGTAGAAATCTGTAGATTGATGAGAGAGAAAGAGGGAGATAGAGATAGACAGAGATGGAGAGAGAATGAAAGAGAGGGGGAGATAGAGATAGATAGAGAGGGAGAGAGAATGAGAGAGAAATAGATACAATTATTCAAATAAAATAAATAATAAAATTTATAAAATCTAAAATTAGTGAAATTTGTCATTTTACAGAATCGTTTGAGAGAATCATTTTTCCTAATAAATCAAAGATTAAAAAAAACATTCCATGTATTTTACTTCACAGGCTGTTAAACTGTGGTATAAACTACCCGATTCCTTACGTAACTCTAAAACAATATCTTCATTTAAACACAATATTTAAAAAAATTACTCAGCTAATAAGTGATGTTTACATTTATTATAAATACTTTTTATTGTATTTATTATACTATTATGTTTATTATATTATTATATCTACTATATATTTTATAATATTCATTAATTTTACTTAAAAGTCATTACTTCCAGCGATAGTAGAGATTCCGATACCGGAATAAGCCCGCCATTGCACATTATTTTGTTTTTTTTTATCACTTTTATATTAATGTCAATTTGTGTAATAAAGAAATCACAAACAGACAAACCGTATAAGTTTTTTCTATTTTTTCATTATAAGCGAAATGCATATGAGTTCCGTACTGTTTAGTTTTATACTGTAATTCTTTAACCAAATATTCTTTCATTGCAAATTATTAAGCTCAATGTATACTTAATGATATACAATTTCTTCACGATTTATTCTTGACTTTGGAATTCATTTTGCACCGCAAAATGAATTCTAAAGTGTACTTTAGTACGTAAGTTTTTTTAAGTAAACTTATCTAAACAATAAACTGCAAAAAATTGTTTTTTACGTAACAACAAGTTTGATTTTACGAATCTAATCTAAAAGGTTACGCTTTTTAGTAACTACCAATCGATTTGACTTCGCGTGTATGAAATGTAATTAGAATTATTTGTTTTTGAAGTAGTTTTTTAGTTGTACGTAGTTATGTAGTTGTACGCCTAACAGAATTAAATTCCGATCTATTATGAGCGTGACCCAGTTTGCTAACTACGATTATTAACAGTCAATTAAATTTTAGAATCGGAGAACACATGTGATGTGCTGTTGCAATCCTCTATTAAGAACATTTGATCTTCAATTATGGGTTGGACAGCATAAAAATGTCATTTGATATATCAAATCAGCAATATCAAATGTCATCTTTGTGGTTGACAGCTTTGACATAACAAGACTTGAGGTGTGAGGTATAAGGCCGGCTTGTTTCTCTTCCCGACTGCTAACCTTGCCTGTGATAATCAAGGATGTTCAGTCTACTGCTAAATACTCTACTATTTAAACCCAAAATCTTCTAAAGGCGCTTTTCTGCACAAGGACAATTGTGAGGTCCAATTTTGGAGCCGCTGAGCCGAATGATTTTGACACTTACCATTAGTCGATCGGCAGACCCTCGTCAGTTTTGTGGTCCTTTAATTTGTTGGTTGTTAATTTTAACTGCAATGTTCATGTAAAATCTTTCAATTTATCTCCGTTCGAACTCTTATTTGTTTGGGAGTGAATGGCTTTGTAGATTGCTAAATAGCGAAATACGCATCATATTGAAAAAAAAGTAAAGTAAAGTAAAGGCCTGTTAATATCCCACTGCTGGAAATAGGCCTCCTCTCTCCGTTTTATTGGAGAGAAGGATTGGAGCTAAGAACTACCACGCTGCTACATTGCGGATTGGTAGGTTACATATATCCCTAGAATTCTCTAGAAATATGCAGGTTTCCTCACGATATTTTCCTTCACCGAAAAGCGTGTGATAAATTGCAAATATCAATTAGACACATAAGTTTTAATAGAACCCATGTTCATCTCTATAGAGTCGCACGGTCTCATCATTGGGCTATAACAGCTTCGTATACGTTTATTAAAAATTAATATTTTTGTAAGTTTTAAACGTTAGTTTACAAGTGTTCATTAAAATAAACCAAATTAGCATCGTATCTAAGGTTCCTAATCATTTATACATTCATTAAATGTTTTTATTACATAAATCATGTAACGGCGTAAAACTTTGGTTTAGAAGTCAAAAAGGTTAAGCGACAATACTTTAAACGTGTATTAAATGCATATCTAAGCATTACGATGTACTCGTAGCGTATATGGAAAATATAAATTTTTTTGGTTCAAGGTTTGTTTTAGATAAGAATTTTGTATTCGTAAACTCAATTATGTGTGTTATAAGGACATAATTAAGATGTATTTGGAAGTGGCTTGACAAGTATATAATTTGAAAAAAGGTTTGGTTATGGGAATGGCAATGAAATTAACAATCGATGAACATCCAGATCTAGTCATTGATCCCTTTTTATTTCTACACCGCATTGATCTTTATGGTTTCCTCTGACATTTGTAATGTCTCTCAATCAAAGTTAAGGCAAGGCAGAATAACATACAAAAAAGTCAGGCGGATGTGGTCATCACCAAAACCGTTACCCTAATGGTGGCTGTACACTTTCGCACGAGAGCACCCGATAGACGTGTAAGCTCGGAGTGGCCATGTACACTGAGAGTGTGAGAGTCAACTCGCGCTCGCCGATTGTGCGAGGCTTCGCGAGACCTTTGACTTGGGCAAACCCTGAGGCCAGCCGAGGCAAGGCGACACCTACTCTGTACACTCTTGCACTCGGCATGTCTCTAGGTGTCTCAAAGTGAGTGTACAGCTGGCATTATTTAAAAAAATGCAAACCGGATTGCGATATCCTCAATGTACTAGATTTCAAGACGCTATCGCCAGGCTGAGAAAGCCCTCGCTTTCTTCCCGTGACCGTGTCACTCCCGTAGTTAGCGACTTATTAACTTTAGAATGTGCATTTACTTGTTTTTTGTGTGTTTAACGGAAATCCATGTGAGTAAAGAAGGTGACACTGTTTCATGGCATCCTGCTTCATTTTTTAGATGTACTAAAAAAGTATCCAACATGTGTGTGCAATTTATTTTATACTAATATTATAAATGCGAAAATCTGTGGAGCGTTATTGATGTAATTTAGAACAAATAGAGATTATTTCGTGGTCTAATATATTGGATGAAAAAATTTTCTTGGGGAATAGAAAAAAAATCTAATATAAAATACATAATTGGGAGTATTTGAACATTAAGTTGACGTAACGTTATAAGATACATCTTGTGCTAAAATAAACTTTTCTTATGAAAAAATTTGGACGCATCTAGTGACGATGTTTTAATTATTAATAATTGTTTTTATTGTATTTTTTTTAGTTGTACAATAAAGAATATTTTATTTGATTTGATTTGATGTTAAGGCATGGGGGTTTTTTGCTTTGTATTCAGATTCCTTCCTTTGCTTTAAATTAGTACCTTAAATTAAGTTCAAATCCAATTTTAAATTCGGTCTTAATCCGATAGTCATCGTCCGAGTAATTTTAATAACATTTTTATCGTGTGGGTAAGTAGTAGGTACAGATTTAATACTATTTAAGTTATCTTTGATTTGATTAATTACTTTTGGTTTGAAGATAAGATAAACCAACCATAATATTGTTATCATTGATTAATTACTTTGAATTTCGGTTTTATAAATAACCCGTGATATTGTAGATTGTTTTAAAATCATGTGTATTTGTATAAGGAACTAGAGTATTTCTGCGACTTTCATATATAGTTTTTGTAAAACATCTTACCGACATTTGATATAAAAGAAATATATTAATAATACCTGTAATAATGTTTTTAAACAAGTTTGTTTTCAAGATAAAATTATCCATCCAGATAGTTATAAAGTTTTTACATTTATTATTATTCATTTTACACATTTCCCCATAATTCTTTAGATATATGTGGGTTTCCTCACCAAAATGACAATTAGACATAAGTTTTTGACAGAAACATTCATTGTTGCCTGCCCAGGGTTAGAACCCGTGACCCCCTCGAAATAGTCGCACGGTCTCACCGCTGGGGTATCACAGCTTACAAACTTAATCATGCCACTAATCTGATATTCACTAAGTACTAATAAACCAAAAGAACAGATTATAAAGGGAAACCAAATTTATATGATGGTAAGTATTGTGCCCAACGCAAGTGGCTCATGGAGTTATTATACTCGGAGAGCCATAGGCAGGCGTGTAGGGGAGAGTGTTATTATAAATAATGAGAAACCGATTTATGCGGACAGCCACTGGGTGTCCGTGGTTCATGCGGAACGTTGACCTCCATAGAGACTTCGATCTCCCTACCATTACTCACCTCTTTAAACGTTTTTCGAAATCTTACTTCGAGAAATCTGAGGTACACTCGAACCCCCTTATTTCAGTTGCTTCTTTCTACCTACATCCCAGTTAGGTCCGACCATCGAAAATATAGGCGTCCAAAAAGCGTCTTGTATGACCCCGACGATCAAATAACGATCGCCAACACAGATACACGTAATACACACACACAGCGTCTTCGCCGGCGAAGACGAGGTCCCAGTTTTCTGACGTCGGTCGGTCGTGGCTTCTCGCCACCCTTCCGACGCCATAATGACTAATCTAAGTCACACCATCAACCCTCCACTACACGTCGCCCTAAGCCGTGGTCCGGCCTCACAGGAGGCACCCTTAGGACGACGTTCCCCGACTTAAGTAGAGCTTCTGCGCTCTACTCCCTGCATTTCGCAACCTCGGCGATGCTTCTGCGCTCGCCCGTCTCGCCCGGTGACGCTGTAAAAGCGTTAGGCTAGGCCCCATTAGGGCGAACAGCATACAGTCAGTTCGAAAAAAAAAAAAAAATAATGAGAGGGAAGATGAAACTCGCACACCTATCTATATCTAATCATTCATAAAAAAAGAGAGAGATATATACAGTCCCATTTGCTTTCTATCTATTGTAATAAGGCACATTTTAGGCTGGATGCCCTACTCTAGTATAATAACTCTATGAAGCCGCTAATAATATTTCCTATTACTATTCTTAATTATCTGTTCACTGGCAATACGTTAAGCACCATTTGCCCTAATTACTCTGTGGTTCGATGAACAAGGTTTATTCACTCTTCAAACTGCATAGAATGTCACTGTACTTGATTCAATAAAACGTTATTTACCAGTATACTGAATGTGTTCCTTAATGCATATACATAAAGGCGAAAATCCCGTTAGTCATGTTTGAAATGGATTTATAGATTAATCCACGCAATGTCGTATGAATTAACAATTAAGGCGTTTGATTCAAATTGATCACGCAACCGAATAATGAAGTAACGATGTCTTACATGAGATTACCATCCTAACTGTTAACTAAGCTTAATATGGATTAAAATCTATTTAAACTCGTTGTCATTCGCCTTAAGTATCTCGGGGCTTTTAAGGTTATTGAATCATGGGAAAAAGCGCAAAGTAATAACGTCTTATTTAATATTTATTAGTCTTATATAATTATATACAAACTTCAATATAATTATTACATTTGAGTAGTAACGCGGAATTTCTCAAACTTGTCTTCATCGACTCCAGCAGGCATACCATGAACTCGTATTGCGACTCAATTGAAGACTTAAACGACGACCGCGAACCGCTTTCTTTTGGTACCATGGAGTGTGAATTGCATTGGGGTCGTAATGTTTGAAAAGGATAACGTTATATGAACTATAGATAACTCTGTCTCTTTTACTCACATTTTCTTAGGAAAAATTCCTATTTAGGAAAAGTGTGCGTCTTTTTTTAAAGACATAGTATGAAAAAGCAAAACAATTTCGTTTACGTCTTCAATTGAGTCGCAATAAGAGTTCATGGTGGGCCTGCTGCACATTTTCGTAGAACTCTTGTAGAATTTCTACGCAATACGAACTTTTAACCGCTCCTTGCAACCTTTCAGGCTTCTTTTACGACTGGTCTGTCTACCTCATACTACACCGAGTTATGTTAATAAGTTTTTGCTATATTCCTGTACATCAATAACCTTTATTTTTAAGCTATCACTCATAATATTTGTAATTGTGACATCAGAAACAAATATAAAATAATAAAGTAACTACTAAATTAGCTACTAGTTGCTGTCACATTTAGGCAAAGGCCTAATCTCTCCTTAGAGATAGTTCAGATGAGAGCTCAGACGCACCTCTCGGCCCCAATGGGAATTGGTAGATTACACATATCCCACAAATTCTTCAGAGATATACAGGTTTCTTATTATATATAGACGGGTCACATCGCGATAAAATCGAGTTACCTTTTTATAAGGTTCGACTGGTCAAGACCTACCACGGTGGATGCAACTCTGCCGAAACGTCGAACCTTATAAAAAGGCAGCTCGATTTTATCGTGATGTCGATAAAATCGATCGCGAAGACGGTTCGTCTTCTTTATTTATAATAATAAATATGAATGGCGAAAGTTTAAAATCTACCATACAGGTTTATTTTTAATTTAAACTATCGTGAGTAGTATTTACAGTTAATGTGTAGACACCGGCTATACTCATGTCTAATTTTATCGGGCTAGCCCGACTAGTTTCGAGCCCACCCGGGGCACTTATGAGCTCTTTACACGACGTTATCGCGATGGGAACACGACAGATTTTTAGACGATATCTACACATTAACTATACATGTTTCGTCACTCTTTTTTGCTTTAAGGAAAAGCCCGTAATAAAGTATAAATATAAAATAGGCAGAGAGCTGACGTAATATTTTTTTAATATCTTAGGTTATTGTATTATGGAAAAGTCAGCATTTAAACAGGTTTTTAAAGTGGGTATCATGAGTATTGAAGTTTTATTTTAAAACAGCTTTTAAAATGGTACCAACCATTTTAAAAATATACAAACTGGGCTGCTTTAATCTTCGTGCTCTTCAGTACAGATTTCTTTATATATATCAACATATATACACGCTATACATATATAAGTACGGACACAACAGTATGTGCTATACAAGATTATATAAAAGTACTAGACGTATCCGCGACTTAATTTGCGTTGATTATAGTATTATAATATTTTTAATTATATCGCGTATTTAAGAGTATATACTCCATATACCGTATGTACTCTTAAATACCCGAGGGAAAAATATTTTTTTATAGCCTAATATATTGATATACTCATTGTACCAATATTTATCAATATTAATTATCAAATGTCAATTGATAGTTTGTCAAATAATATGATCGATTATCAATCAATCAAATCAATCACTACAAACAATCTTTATTCAAGTAAGCTTTTTACAAGCACTTTTGAATCGTCAAGGATCAATTAGGTTTAATTAAGTTACAACTGGTTCGCAATGTTGCTCTTACCGAGAAGAACCAGCAAGAAACTCGGCGGGTAATCTTTTACACATTTAAATTAACATAATTTAACTGCAGTCTTGTCAGAAGCTGAAAGGATTTTCGAATCCAATCATTTTTATAATTCAAATAATTTTCAATTGTGTAATAATATGCTCTAGATATAAGCATAGTTCGTACACTTAATTTAAACTGTTCTGTAGATAAGTCTAATATGGTTTGCGGAATTTTAGGTTAGAAGCGAATACCGCGACCAACAAATATTATTACGGTCATAATTTATAGATATATATGTAAAGCATATTTCGTAATATGGTTTCCTATTGCTGTTGAATAGTTTCCGGTATCAGATAGTGATATATTATATAACCATATAATTTTAATTAAGTTATTTGCTTTGTTATGCTTATCACATTTTTATCTATCTCTATTGCGAGATCTTTAGCAATTTAAACGTTTACCTAGATACGTGACACTCCGACAGGTTTTAGATAATCACGTATATGTTGTATTTTCCTCATTCTTTTAACTTATCAAATACGTAATATTTGTTCTGTATTTATATTTTTTTATATATTATCGTTACATTAGTTCAAATTGATTTAATAGTGGTCGCAATAATATAAGATTAATAATCTTTAAACGAATTTAATTTTTTGTGATTAGAAAACAATGTGTTTATGGATTTTTTTAATGATGTCGATCATTTCATTTTATACCATCAGTTCACATAGCCAGAGTTCGACTTCAAAGTCATTTGTTCCTCATCGCTACTAGATTGTTATCTGATTTTTCGCTCTACTTAGAGATTTTTTCGCGCGTCACATATTTTTAACGCGCGAGTGTGATTCGGTAATGTACGCCCTTTAAGCCACTATGTTAGAAATTCCCGACAGTTCCCGAGAAAAAATAATTAGAGTTAGAACTTCCCGACAGTTAAAAAATAATTTCACTTTTAACCTGTTAGTAACGACATAATGTTTAGATATAAATAGTTAATATTGATTACGGAAATGAAAATTTGAAACAAGAGGCCACTGGCTTTCGTTTGACCTATTCTCGTTTTAAAACTTCGTATAAACATAACTGTTTGTTGTATCTGATAATTCTTTAAATATAAATGTTTCTGTTTCTTAAATATCACGGACATGTTGCAAAAACTAGCATTTCATAATTAGCACATCATATATTATTTTGAATAGCTGAAATCCGAATAATTAAGAACAATACGGAGGGTATATATAATGTTATTGTCAGGCGCTTAATATAAAAGCTAGTCTTAATAGAGGAAGAAGAGCTTATTAAATATGAACCCTAATCAAAGTCCAGGTTTGGGCTTATTCTATAATTAGACTATTGTTGTATGAACGATTGAATTATAGTTAAGAAGCTAATAACTAAGAGAATAGAAACATGTCAAATCAAATAGGCTTTTAAAAAGCTTTTAACGAAATTTACTGTTAACAGTTCCCTCGTCTGAAGCCAATCCTGGCAGCAGCTTCAGGTTATGCTCGTCATAAAAATATATTGTCACCGGGATTGGACTAGTATGTAAAATTTAAGCTCAAACTCTAACACTGGGAAGTGGGTCAAATTTAACTTGCAAGATTCCACCTTCACATACAATTACAAGTTGAATTAAAGCTTTTAAAAATGGATCTTATCTTAAATTAAATTAAAAAAAATATTAATTAGTTAAAATGATTTTAACATTGGTTTTCCTTATGCGTACTAAGGTTTTGCTTGCTTTGGCCTCGTGAGAACGCTATCTCGATATTAAAATTCCGTCGCCATATTTAGAGTTCGCATTGAATGAGTTTATCGACAAGCTATAAGTAGGGCTCTCATGTGTTTGAAATAAATAAAAAGTTAAACCAACCAAACATTCTATATTAAAAATTTCCTGTGGTAATGCATCTTAAAAAAATCGATGTACTCAAAACATTTGGTCCCAAGCACAAAGTCCACTAAGTCCAAAAGTAATAATAAAAATTATTTTGCTATTATCCGCGATACAGTAAATAGAAAATTATATAGTCCTAAATGTAGTTGCGGGGCGAAACGATTGTTGAGTTCGTGATAGTGAACGCGTGTAGTGCTTGTGTATTGTGGTGGCAGTGGTGGAGGTTTGTGCATGTGTTTTTACGAATCCTGCATGTAACAAGTATGAAAAAACGCCTAGTCCACTATACATTTAGCACTATATATATTTTCTATTTACTGTATCGCGGATTATAGCAAAATGATTTTATTATTACTTTTGTATTATAGATCTCCGCAAAGTAACGCCTAATTCTATAAACTATCCACTCAGTCCGTTTTATACATATTCCAAGTTTGACTAATGATTAGATTTAGAAAAAATGTCGTTTGTTCAAATTTCCTATGTGGACCTTATGTGCATATTATGTAAAATACAAGTGGGAACAAGAGTCTGAAAGTTGCGCATTATAGAAAAGATGAGAAGTGTAATATTGATATGGTATGGACATATAATGACCAAACGAGTTTTAACTATGAATGTTGATGAATATGTGACTAGAGGGAGGTCGAAAATGAGATGGCTGGATTATGTTAAGTATGACATGCATAAGGAGTAGCGCCAGAGTTAACGGATAATAAGACAGAATCGAAGAGAACAACATTGTGCCGGACCACACTTAAGGTGGGACAAGGATAGAAGAATGATGGCAGAATGACGAAGTACCCGTCTAAAGAGAAACAAACTCGCTTGATAATTTAATTTAATTCCTATTTTTTATTGCAACTTACTCTAACTAAACAACAATGACTGATCGTTTATCCACAACTTCTGTAAAAAATAACACGAAAAAAGTGCAACTTTTTGAGTTAGTCTCAAATTCTGGGCAACAAAGGCAACGATGAAAAGTAACTTTTTACTTACATTAAAAATTAATTATCTGTTTGGTTGTAAGAGGAAGCTTGTTTAAATCAGTTCAGCCGTTTTCTCATCTACCAAAATCACATGTAGGGAATAACAAGGCAACATAGAATAGCACTGAACAGCAGTATTGGCTTTGCAAACAAAAACCATTTAAACCCGTTTCAGATATCGGATTCGGATATCAGGTTTATACAAAAGAGGTCCATAATGATTTTGTTTTTGTATAATAAAACTTTATAGCTTTCTCGATCGATGAAGGCTTATAGAAAACTTGGACATCTGTAAGTTTTTACGAACTGTCGCTGCAGTTTTAGTCGTAGGGTATTCATGACTCGTTGATAAAATTACCATTATTAACAAATGTCTATGCTTTATAAATGTCATTTCGCATCTTGTATATTGCCCCTTAGGCAGACGAAGTCCCGTACATCTTGTTAAGATACTATAATTGATATTACGGTATCGTAATCAAAGTAAGTACATTAGTTTTCTGATCAAGTTCACTGATCATTGCCACTCGCAATCTCTGTACCAGTCACGAACTCCTTTCGATGTTGTCGCCCAAGTAGCAGAATGTCAGAAACTTTTTTAACATTCAAAGTTTAAAGACATTTAAAGTTTGTTATACTAAATTACATTTTATTATCCAAGTAATAGATTTCAATTTTGCCTGATGTTTGTAAACTATAAATTCAGCAACAGGTTGTTAGATTACTTGCCAGTTGTCAGATTGTGTTTGGACTAAAGTGATTTTCGTCGGAGTTAAATAAGATTTTTTGCTATTTATTTATGAATGTTTTTTTTGCAAATACTTCGTGGTATATAACTTGTGTGGATGTTTATATACAGTCCTGTTTATGCTATTTCAACGGTATTGTGTTTTGTTTGTAGCTTGCAAACTCTGTTACTATTTGTGCGAAAATTGATCAATTAATTCGACCGTAGAATAAATTGTTTGGTGCGGAGAACAGGTATTACTTATTGTGTATGCTTTGACTTAAACTTTGGGTTTATCTTATTCATATCCGAGTAAACCCCAGATTAAAGTCTTTGATTTAAATTTTCGCAGTCATCAATATAATTTGCCATTGGTAATACCGTGATGATTGAGATAAGAGTAACATTTCAAATTTATTTTAGTTTTTTCGTTTCTCTGCGAATTAAGGTCATTATTTACCATAAGGAATTATTAATAAAAAAGCAGTGTTGGTCTTACAGTTATAGCGCATTAATTTTACTATTTTTTTTGCGGATTTTTTTTTGACGCTGTTCAGTTTATTTAGTGTAGGTTTAAAATATATCTTAAACGATATTGTGGCTTATCTTTCTATTTTTTTTATGTAGGCTTAACCTACATTTCAAGGTAATGTATTAAGGAAATATATTTCGTTAAAAAATCCACAATATATGTAGCACATCTACACATCCTTGCCTTGCACCATATCTAAAATAATTTTGATATTATATGAGATTGAAGGATCTTTGATTTGTTTACGTGATAAAAATATATTATTGTTATAGCAATATCTACTACATCAACCTATCGGCGAAATTAAATGTTAACAAATTTCTTATTTGCGCTACTGGCAACAATGCTATTAAATATATATGTGGCTACATTAGGCTTGTATTTAGTGATTTCAGTTGTGAAATCATCATCTACGGTTCACCGGGTTTTCGGTTATAATTTAGCCATATTATCTTTGATCATCTATTTATGTTTTGATAAATCCTTATAAGGTTAAACAGTTATATATACCAAGTCATAGAAATATATTTTCCTATGAGTTCCCCTGAAATATAGTTTCATGCTGGCTCTTCTTGGTAGGAACAGCATTCCGAACCAGCACTATAGTTGACGAAGTTGGAATATACAAAGATTTATTTAAATTTCATATGAGTATTGAAATAATCACATCAGTTATTTCACGTTCTTTACTTTTATCGGTATTTTATGTCTGTCGTTAAATTATAGAAATGGTATGAATATTTTTATTGTTTTGGTATAACAAAAGTTTATATTATAATTTTATTTGACCAGTTGTGTACAGTGTGAATTGTTTATCAGTTACAAGAAACTCTATAAAGGTTTTCATATATCACCAATGACTCATAGTCAGGTATGGAATATGTGCGTGGTATTTACATAAGGACAATTAAGTATTTAAATTAATGTATTGAATAAGTATAAAATTGAGATGCTCTTGGATTACAAATAAAATTAAAATTTTAGTGTAATGTCTTCAGGGTTATAAGCTGAACTTCTTCAAAAGTTTCCTATATTAAAAATCTTTCTTATTTAGTTTTAATTTATCTTTTATTAGTCAAAACAGAAACAAGAGAATATTGAGGCTTTGTAACATGATGACGTTGCGCGGTTCGTAATAACCGCATGCGAAAAACCCAGTGATTAAATGATTAAAATGCAGGCATTATAAAGTAAAAGGAATTAAACTCACAAGTAGGTGACGCGTTATCCTGTAATACATTGTTTTTTATAAATCTTGTAAACAGGCACCTATATACAATTCTGACATCTATGAACCTATGCATAAATAAATATATGACACGCACACACACACACACGCACACACGAACACGCATACACACGCACACACACACACACGCACGCACGCACGCACGCACGCACGCACGCGGTCCTCCGTTTCAGTAGTAACTTATTATTTAGGTTATGGAAAACCGATAAATATATTTTATGTTAAATATTTTTTTAAATACACCCCAGACTCTGGTGAATTTGATGACTTTTACAATCCTTATTTTGATTTTGAGTTTGTAACCTCGGACAGTATTGGTCAATCGTTAAGGTATTCACAGAACTATGTTACATTTTCTATAATCGATTTATTTTTTTATATAATTGAAAGTTTGTAAATGCATGCATGGTAAATAGTCACTCTTAGTCCTTTATTGTTCTCAGTTTATATTATTCATTCATAGTGGTTATTTTGTGGACAAAATTTAATACTCGCCCATGGGTCCGTCAGGACTTGGTGAATTAAAAAATAAAACTTGTCCATCTAATCTACCTTCCGAATTACGCAACTTCTGGATTGATCTTTTTTATGATATTAGCAAAGATCAGGTTCTGTAGGAATACATAATGTTAACTCAAATCTAAATAAATAGACAAATTCCTGCTGCTCTATTTATTAATTGTTAACTTAAATTCTCAAGTGACTGCCGTTCTTAGATGAAATAAACAGCATGAGATTGAAGGCATAATCAAAAAATTGTAACATAGCAAGCTTTAAAATATTTAATATGATATATTACTGTTCATTAAACCGATACTTTGTATCTAATTTCTATAGGATCTCATCAAGAAGTGCCTAAACAAAAATTCTAATTACAATACGAACTATTGAAATAAGAATGTTGGTTATCTCTCCTTTATTGTATAAGCGTTAAAATGGCTTAGCCTTGGTTCGTTACCTCAACCCAATAGACTAGTAATAGACCATATCGATAGCGTAACATATTGCAATGGTAATTATACACGTATTCTAGTTAAAGAAGTTAATAAGTGTTGAACTAGGAAATACATAATATTGAGGTAAGATCTTGTAACGACTGTATCCAGCTTTACGGTGGTTCTCCGCGACCTTTGTAAGGTCGTCAGTCGACCTCGTAGGGGGTTTCCCGACGGATTCGACATTTTAAAACCTTAAAACCTCATCAACGACCATAATATGTGCCCTGCCCATCGCTACTTCAACTTTTGGTTCTTCTATGGGTCTCCTTATAATAATATAATGGTCATACTAGCCAGCTGTTTTCACTTTTGTTCTTATTCGTCCTCAGGTAGTAGATCCTGCAAGGATGGCGTTCAAGTCGCTACTGTTCCCTGGCAGCGAGGGAGTGTCCTCTAGTCATAGAATTAACTTCTGTTTCCTCGCCATGCTTTTATTATTAAGTAAGTAACACATTTACATATACGTATACTAAATTTATATATTAATATAGTAACTGTGAATACGTTTATCGCGCGTTTTTCGGAAAAGGAGGATATCGTAAGGAAGTCTACATATCCTTGGAGACTTTCTACGTGTTGGAGTTGTTGTTAACCTTCCTAGATGGCAGCACCAGTTCATTATATCGCGCTAATGTTTGTCTATTGCAATTATCATAAGGATGGGCTTACCACAACAGTGGTGGGTTGAAAATAGAAGGTTGTGTAGTTCTCAATTGTCAATTTAGTACATCTTGGTCAATCGTATTTCTGATAGATGTCAGTTCACTCGACATTAGTGTCGACTGTCGAGAATTTAGTTCAAGTTCAGTTCTTACACTACGTGATGTGTGGTTTCCATCCGTTCCCGCCAAAAAGAGCCTGGCCTGTGCTCGGTTTTATCATAGTTACAGACATTTACTTTATAGTATAAAAGAGAATGTAAATTGTTGATCACATCGGATCTCCTGATAGAGGCCTGCTTTATGCTTAGGACTGCTTTGTACTACTACCTACTGCTAGTACCTGCATCTCTATACAGACACATCAGGTTTACAAACATTGCGGCTTTGTTTACATCCTCATATCTTTTGGAATTGATCACATAGAGGTCAAGCTATTCATATTGATATGAATATTGATTGATATTGGTTTCAAAAATTTACTTCATTACTATTGAAACAGCGTGTGAATTTTTTTCATTTTTAATTTGAATTTCACGTGATTTTTTTATCAAATTCAAATGTTTTTATTTGCAAGAAACAAAGGCTTATAATGTTATTAACAGACTTATATAACTTATAAACTAAGATGCAACGAATATACACAAAATAGTACACCAAAATTTAACTAAAAATACAATAAAATTTCAACCTAATCTAGTGTCGCACTAAGATATTCAAGAAACGTGCTTATTCGGGCAACTCCATCTTACACACTAACGTGCTAAGGATATTGTTAGAATTCGAGCGAAGTCTTGCTATCAAGGAACAGATCTTTTTTCCTTATGATGGTGTGAAAATCGTATGTTCGGGCTTCAGCAAACATACCAGAAGCCGAGCATAATCAAAATCAAAATCAAAATATTCTTTATTCAAATAAACCAATTCAGGCACTTTTTAATCGTCAAGCATCAATATGACTAATGAAGCTACAACTGGTTCGGAATGTTGCTCTTACCGAGAAGAACCAGCAAGAAACTCGGGGGTCAATCTTTTAAATATTTTCAATTATACATTATTAAACCGCTGTCTTGTATAAAGCTGAAAGGATTTTCAAATCCAGGCTTTCTTATCATCCAAATAATCTTCAATTTCGTAATACGCTTTATGTATAAGCATATTTTTTACACTTAATTGGAATCTTTCTGTACACTGGTCTAGAATTGATTGAGAAATTTTTTTATAGAAGCGAATAGCGACACCAACAAATGAGTTGCTAACTCTGCTGAGTCGCGACGCAGGTATCACAAGCTGTTTGTGACCACTCGTATGTCTATGATATACATCAAATTTTGTTTTATATGTACTTATATTTTTCCGTACAAATAGAATATTAATATATATATTGTGATGCTACAGTCACAAATCCTCAGCAAGCCCAACAGTATTCTAGAACCGTTATTGTATTGCACTCTTAGTGTAATTATCAACCTAGTTTCAAACATGTAATTTATCACCGGCAAAACAAGATTCGAAGATTTCAACCGTGAGATTGTAGAAGCCGTATATTATTTATGAATTTTGTAATAATTCTTTCATTTTGTCCGTCTACTTTCAGGTATACCGCTAGCGCAATGTCAGATAGATACAATGTACACAAATGTAACAGATATCAACCTTCTAGTGGGCGAGACGAGTCTGTTTCAATTCGTACAAATGTAAGTATCGATGATATAATAAGTGCATGTGGCGAATGAATATTTGATGTATTCAAATTCAAATTCAAAATTCATTATTACGAACGAATTAAAATTTTGTACTATCTATTGTTTTTGCATCCATTAATAATCTTAAGGAAAATTAACGAAATACTTGACCTTGGTCTCAGAGATCCGGCGATTAGGATGTTGACTCTATTGCTTATAATTTAATATTACACATCAGATATATAGGTTTTTTTCAACCGATGGAGCGGTTATATATATTGAAATATAAGAAGATAGTTATAATAAAATTCATCATCCTCCTGCCCTTATCCCTCTCTAAGTGGGGTCGGCACAACATGTTAACACGTTGTCACATGATTTGGCTCCGTATTTTACGACCAGCCGCCTGCCTGACGTCAACTTACCTTAGTCGTACTTTACGATCCCTTGGTAAGAAAGAGGGTGGTCTATTCTACTCTACCGGATACCACACGGTGGGTCAACTTACCATAGTCACCTTTTACGACACCTCGGTAAGAAATGAGGGTGGTCTATTCTACTTAGCCGGATACCACACGGCGTATAGTTATAATAAAATTATTGCTGAATATTGTCAAAGATTAAAACTATATTATATACTAAAATGAAACTATTTTAGAATTAAAAATATGTCATATTCTGAAAACTTGTGTTGTGTTGATGTAAACGTGATTGAAATAACGTGAGACATCGCACATATCTCGTGGAAATTTATGCGATTATCCATATAATATATGTGATATGTCAACTAGAACAGTATTGTAAGGTTATGTGATTTATGTAGAAGTTTTAACTGATTTTTCAGAGGAGAATCCAACACAACGCTCAATATAGCAGCACAAATCCAACATCCGGATATAGTGCAATTCTATCCGATGAATTTCGATATACCGGGCTCTGATAATCCCAACGTCACTGCCAACATCACCCACGTTATATCAGCTTATGGTAAAAGTCCAGGACATTCTGAAGTAACGTTTACAGCAACGCCGTCTGGTATTATCGAGTGAGTATTTTTATATATTATTTTTGATCTATTATTGGTATATCAAAAATTGGAGGGCTATCACAGCTTATACATGTATAATTGAAAATAAATATTCAAATACATAAATACGCCCAGACTCGCAGAACCAACAATAGTTTACATTCTTATTATTCTTTACCATTATTATTTTCTATGGAGATTTTTTTTAAAATAGTCGCTCATGGTTTTTTATTTTTTGAAGAATGCTGACCTCTGGTATATATATAGGATGGTATATAGATAAGATTATCGTTTGACATTTTCAAATCTACTTTAAAAATATAATATTTGTCTGGGGGGTCGCGGATTCGATTACCGCCAAAACATTTAAGTAAAAAGTAAGTAAAGTATCGTCCTTTTACAATCCCACTGGGCCTAGGCCTCCTTTCTCCGTTTCGGAGAGAAGGCTCGGAGCTAAGACCTACCACGCTGCTCCAATGCGGATTGGTAGGTTACACATATCTCCAGAATTCTCTAGAGATATGCAGGTTTCCTCACGAAGTTTTCCTTCACCGAAAAGCGTGTGATAAATTGCAATTATCAATTAGACACATGAGTTTTAATAGAAAAACTCATTGGTGCCTGCCCGGGTTTGAACTCGGGTTCCCCTCGAAAGAGTCGCACGGTCTCACCGCTGGGCTATCACAGCTCTGTATTTAAGTATTTATTTAAAATTATATATGCATAACACGATTATTGTTATTCACTTTCGGGACGGACAACCGTGTGTGTCTCATATATGTGTTATTATTAATAAAATTTATCTATAGGCAACAGTTTTAAATTAAACGTTAAATGTTTTTTTTTTTAATCCATTTATTTCAGCCTACACTCAGTATTCCTTCGGGTAACCGTAATGTACTCTAATCATATCTACGTGATCTCCTACATAATGGGTTGGATTTACTTCGTGGCGTGGTCAATTTCATTCTACCTTCAAATCCATATCAACTTCAAGAGGAAAAGCGTTGTCGGGCTCAACTTTGACTTTCTCGCGCTCAATATTATGGGTTTCACCATGTACTCACTTTTCAACTGTGGATTGTATTTCTCCGCAGCCATAGAGGTAAGTTAATAAAAGAATTTATAATGAACATCGGGGTTTAGAGAGAGACATCGAGCTAAATTCTGCTTCATATAGCATTGTCTCTGTCGCACAGACTGACGAACCAGTGTGTGACAGAGATAGCGCTCTACGAAACCGAACTGGCTGTTTCGTTCTAAACATCGATGTGCATTATTCAATGCCGGATACTATAACATGTACTGGTTTTAAATTTAAACTATCGTGAGTAGTATTCATAGTTAGACTTTTATTGTTATTTGTTATAAAGTGCTTTAAGCTGCACATAATTCGTTAAAGTTAAATATATATATATAAGTTTAACTTAAGCCCAGTGGTTTATTCTAGCAATAAACCGAACCCAAGATTGTATCGTAGGGCTGGGCAGGTGCCAGGGGTGCTAGGTATTTATTTAGAGCTAACATAGTTTGCCGAATGGGAGTATACTGCCGACAAACTGCTTAGCAGTTTGGCAGAACAAACATATAAGTAAAAATGTGTAAATATAAGAAAGATATGTAAAAAAATATATATATACCGACTGTACTCACGTCTAATTTTATCGGATTAGCCCGACTAGTTTCGAACCCGTCTGGGGCACTTATTCATGAGCTCTTTACACGACGTTATAGACTAGTCGGGCTAATCCTATAAAATAAGACAAGTATAGCCGGTATCTATATATTAACCATGTATTGTTTGAACCTTTGGGGTTCGTTTTCAATTTGATTAATGTCTACTAACGCACTGCAGGGTATAGGCCTCGTCTCCATTTTTAGACAAAAGGCTTGGAGCTAAGACCTACGATGGTGGTCTAACGCGTATTGGTTACAAATATCCCCAGATTTCTCAAGAGATACGGAAGATTTCCTCACGATGAATTTTGAGATTTCGTCCCCGAAAAATGACTAAAGTAAGGGCCTGTTAGTATCCCATTGCTGGGAATAGACTTCCTCTCTTCGCTTTTAGAGAGAAGGGTTAGAGCTTATACCTACCCAATGCTGTAATACCAATTGGTAGGTTACACATATGCCCTGAATTCTCTACAGACATGAAGGTATACTTACGATGTTTTCACTCACCGGAAACCGAGTGATAAATTGCAATAATCAAGTAGACGACATAAGGTTTAACAGAACTCATTGGTGTTTGCTTGCTCATTGGTTTAAATTCGTAATCCTTTCGTAAAAGCAATATAACAGAACTAACTACTTTGCTATAATCCGCACGGGTTAAGTGAATGCATGCAAAGCCAATGTGTATGAAGCAGGCAAAATCGTACTGCCGTGTACGTGTTTTGTCGTGGAGCCTATCCTCCTGATGATGCTTCGGTTTCGGGGCGAAACGATCGTCGAGATTGTGGTGGTGGGTGTGTGTGCTGCTTTTGTGTGCGTTGTTGCTGGTGAATTGCGCCTTGGGGTGCATGTGGTGGCTTGTCCTGCATGTATAAGGTGCGTAGATTTTGCCTGCTTCATACACATTGGCTTTGCATGCATTCACTTAACCCGTGCGGATTATAGCAAAGTAGTTAGTTCTGTTATATTGCTTGTAATATGGAATTCTGCAAAGTAACGCCTGCTTCTATAAATCACCTTTCGTAAAAGTCGCACGGTTTCACGGCGTATTTTTCACAGTGCTAAAAATATTTTATTAACATAAAAATGCATTAAATATTTGCTACATCGATACGCCAGCAGATCTTGCCGAAGTCTTAATCAAAACTCTACTTTAGTTCAATTTTTTAACTCAGTTACGGCTGCGAGGGCTCGTAGCGTGATAAACGAGAGGTAACGGATCCCTCCTACCTCACTCCCAGTTCTCGTCCTACCTCTGCGCCCTTGTACCCCGCACGGGAGGACTGAGTTAAACGGTTGGCCTATAGTAAAAAAAAAAGTAAAGTAGCGGCCTGTAACAATACCACTGCTGGGAATAGGCCTCCTCTCTCCGTTTCTGGAGAGAACGGTTGGAGCTAAGACCTACCACGCTGCTCCAATGCGGATTGGTAGGTTACACATATCTCCAGAATTCTCTAGAGATATGCCGGTTTCCTCACGATGTTTTCCTTCACCGAAAAGCGTGTGATAAATTGCAATTACCAATTAGAGACATAAGTTTAATTGAAAAACTCATTGGGGTTTGAACCCATGTCGTCTCTAGAGAGTCGCACGGTCTCACCGCTAGGCTATCACAGCTTCATAGCGCTGATTTGTTATTCCCAGGCGGAGTACTTCAGCCGTCATCCCCGCAGTCACAACCCGGTCCAGCTAAACGACGTTTTCTTCTCGCTGCACGCGTCCTTCGCCACACTTATTACTATCACTCAGTGCTTTATATATGAGGTAAGTAGTTAACTTTTTGACATAATTTGTCCACTAGTAAAGCATGACACTGATCTGTATCGTAAAGCGCTCTATGAGCTTTGAAATCGTGCAGAAAGTTTAAGATCTTTCTTGCTCCCTATTTCTCAATGTTGAAGGTCGTTTTTTGAGCAATTTATTAACGAGTATTTTTTTTATTTTTATTTTATTTAATAGGCTCGCTAGCGATTATAGCATAGTATACAAACACCATTAATTGAATAAAATTATTACATACATGTATGCATAATCGTTTGAAAGCAAACTCATCACGCATTAAAGTTTTCATTACACTACAATCAGATTTATATATAACTAAACTTTAAAACATCATTAATTAATAAATTACAAAGAATAGACAATAAATTGAAAGTTGAAAAAAAAATACAAATAAAATTTAATATTAAAGTGACTTATTTATACGTTGAATTAATAATTTACGAAAAACACAGGATGTACTAAAGTTAACATCTAACCTAGTATTTTTTCTAGTATTTTCCACCACTTGTCTTTATCTTAGCGTGGATGGCGTCGTTGATGCTGGAGTTAGGTTTTGAGCGAATTTGGTCGGAACAACGTATAGAGCTTTGTCCCCTGGGCCTTTTTCCTTCCATCTTGCCCCTAAAAGGAATTTTTCAAAGTCGCCACTCTTTCTCGCAACATGATCGAAGAACAACCCCTTGTATTCTTTTATTCTAAAATTAGGCAGACGAAGCATTATGATATTTGGCATAGTTATAGATCATATAGAGAATGAATGCTATATGTGTGTCAAAAGCATGAATAGTATGTGTAATGCACACACAAAATATATACTTGTTTGTTTATGTCTAAACTCTGTGGTCTAATAGACACATTAGGCTCTAAGTTATTGTGCGCATAAACAATGGCTTTCCATAAATTAAGATTATTAAGAGTTAAGGTGTGAGAGTTTCTCTGTACACTAACTGGCTAAATGACAGAAATTAGACAGTATGACTTATTTAAAATAAGTAGTAGTAGTTGTAGTAGCGGCCTGTTACAATCCCACTGCTGGGAATAGGCCTCCTCTCTTCGTTTCTGGAGAGAAGGGTTGCTAAGTAGCTATGACCTACCACGCTACTCCAATGCGGATTTGTAGGTTACACATATCTCCAGAATTCTCTAGAGATATGCAGGTTTCCTCACGATGTTTTCCTTCACCGTAAAGCGTGTGATAAATTGCAATTAATAATTAGACACATGAGTTTTAATAGAAAAACTCATTGGTGCCTGCCCGGGTTTGAACTCGGGTTACCCTCGAAAGAGTCGCACGGTCTCACTGGGCTATCACAGCTATTTTATTTAAAATAAGGTGGAAACATAAATTTAGCGAACAGCAGCTAGTTGCTTACTAGTTCTTTTGTTGGTCTCATTTGTTGGTCTCGCTATTCGCTTCTATAATAAAATTCCTCAATCCATTCTAGACCAGTGTACAGAAAGATTCCAATCAAGTGTAAAAAATATGCTTATACGTAAAGCATATTACAAAATTTAAGATTATCTGGATGATAAGAAAGCCTGGATTTGAAAATCCTTTCAGCTTCATACAAGACAGCGGTTTAATAATGTATAATTGAAAATATTTAAAAGATTGACCGCCGAGTTTCTTGCTGGTTCTTCTCGGTAAGAGCAACATTCCGAACCAGTTGTAGCTTCATCAATCATATTGATGCTTGACGATTGAAAAGTGCCTGAAATGGTTTATTTGAATAAAGATTATTTTGATTTGATTTGATTTGACTCTACATGTAACTTTGGCCTAAGCGTATTAAAAGTGTTCATTCTGAATTTCAGAGGGGTGAACAAAAAATATCCAATATCGGTCGCAGTATACTCGGTGTGTTTATCGGCGTTGTTATTGTTACTGCTAGCTTGGGCGCCGCGCAAAAGATAGCTTGGTTGGACTTCCTGTATTACTGCAGCTACATTAAACTGTGCATCACACTTATTAAATACATGCCACAAGTAAGTATATGCCTTTTTAATAATAATAATAAAAATATTAATATATATTATAAATATTAATATAGCAACCTAACGGACGCCAAAATATCTAAAAGTGGTATGAGCAGAGCAACCGCCGAGTTTCTTACTGGTTCTTCTCGGTAGGAACAGCTTTCCGAACCAGCAGTAGATGTTGACGATTCAAAAGCACTTGTTTACAATTTTACTTGAATAAAGAATATTTTGAATTTAAATTTGAATATGAAGATTATCCAGAACGGGAATGTCTTTATACAGAAACTTTGGAAAGAAAACAAAAATTGGAAGAAATATATTTCTTTATCCTTCGATAGCAGAATTTGACCTTTTCCAATACCTAGATTTGATATGTTACAAATACTTCTCTCGTAATTTTCTTGATATATGCAAGTTTCTTCATGTTGTTTTCCTTCACTGAAAACCTTAAAATTGCAAATATTAATTAGGCACATAAGTTTTAACAGAAAAACTCAATGGTGCCTGCCTGGAGCGACCTGCCTCTAAAGACAGTTTCACCATTCAGCTTTATGTATGATACATAGTTAAATATGTATCTTTTGTAGGCATACATGAATTATAAGCGCAAGTCAACAGTCGGATGGAGCATCGGCAACATCTTCCTGGACTTCACGGGAGGATTCCTCTCAATTCTTCAAATGACTCTCAACGCATACAACTATAACGACTGGATTTCCTTCTTCGGAGATGCCACCAAGTTTGGACTTGGCGCATTCTCACTTGCTTTCGATATCTTCTTCATGTTGCAACACTATGTATTCTACAGGTACGTTTTCTACCATTTTATACCATTTTGAAGTACTTGGTGTTGTCATGTGAAAAAATATCTTTATAATGAATATTTTTAAAATATTTGTATGTATTGTTTAGTAAGAAAAAACATTTATAAACATGAAGTTTAACATGACAATGTCAAAAACATTTATTATTCCGCTTCTTGGGATGCTTTAATGAGAATATTGAGCTAATCTATGCTTTTAGTCTATATTAGTTTGATATTCTCAAGGCTTTGGGTTTCATTAACATAAAATAAGTAGGTTTTCATTAACACTGTGACAGTTTCCTTCTCTGTGAATGTTCCCAAAACGATTGCATATAGAAAAGAAAGAATAGAAACAAGAAAACAAAATAATAGAAGCGAAGAGGAAAATCAAATGAATGAAAATGACAAGAAAATTAGAAACTTATGACAACGAGCCAAGATAATATTCTATAAGATAGAATAGAAATATAACTCGTGTTAATTTTGCAATTGAAAAAAGGAAGATTTCGAGCAATTTGGATGAAGATGTCTTCAGAGAAACAGCAATGAACAGAAAACCAAGCACTGCAGTGTTAAATACGATAAAGTGAGACAACCAAGAAGTAAGTCAATATATCGCGATTATTAAAGAGAAATATATTCATAATGAAATTGGAAACCCTTTTGAAAACAGTTGGATCGAATACACAACATATTCAATATCACAAAATTCATCATCGACATTCATAGATATATCATCGTTTGCAATATATCAAAAATATTGCAAATATCATCGGGATATCGCTTAAAACGGACGCCACAACGTCTATCCATACATTCACGAAGCCACACGCACGCAAAAATGAAAAAACGGGACGCAAATTTGGCGCTTATTTTTTTCAATTACCTAACAGACGATTAAGAAAATTTCGATTGATATTTTCAGAGTGGACAAACAATTTATGATTGTAGACAGTAGCGACGAGGAGTTAAATATGACCGGTAGCTCGGATTCGACTGAATACTTTTTGATCAAAACTTGGTATGTATGGAAATTTCGCGTTCTTCGGATCCTAGAATATCGACTGTGAACCAATATGTCCTATCTCAATTTTAAGCCAAATCACTTAACGGCATTGGGTACTACTGCCCATCATTTACCATATCAACATGTATTATCTACTTGAAAATTTATCAATAAATAAACATATTTAAACTCAACTGGAGCTGTGATAGCCCAGCGGTGAGACCGTGCGACTCTTTCGAGGGGAACACGAGTTCAAACCCGGGCAGGCACCAATGAGTTTTTCTATTAAAGCTCATGTGTCTAATTGATAATTGCAATTTATCACACGCTTTTCGGTGAAGGAAAACATCGTGAGGAAACCTGCATATCTCTAGAGAATTCTGGAGATATGTGTAACCTACCAATCCGCATTGGAGCAGCGTGGTAGGTCTTAGCTCCAATCCTTCTCTCCAAAAACGGAGAGAGGAGGCCTTAGCCCAGCAGTGGGCATAACAATGGGCTGTTACTTTACTTTTTTTACTTTAAACTCAACTGTTTCTTTATTACATAAAAATTATTGCGAATGTATTAAAAATAACTTTTTTCTTCCTGAAAAGTTGTCGAAAATAAGATAGGACAATTTGCCAGTTCACAGTCGATATGTTCTACGAATTATTTCTGTGGTTGTTCCTATTGGTATTTTTTTCAGTTACTTGTAGGTTGCTAGTCTCGTTAAAATACTTTTCTAGCTATATTTTCATGTTTTTAGGCATGCGGACGAGAAAAAATACGATTTGGAGGGAAAGGCGTGATAGCAGAGTTCCATGGTCATTCATAGTTGCCAGATTAAAAAATATATTTATTACTTAGTATTGTTTCTAATGCAATTTAATTTACAAAAAGCAATAACAATTGACGAGTGTTGAATATCGATTATATAGTTATTTTTTAGTAATCTGTAAACGTAAATACTCGAAAAGTATTCGATGAATCGATACTATTTGAGCGGTTCGGTGTATTATTAGTCGAATTTATAATCTGTAAGGCAATTGATAGTTCAGATGAAAGGCGTGATAGCAGAGTTCCATGGTCATTCATAGTTGCCAGATTAAAAAATATATTTATTACATAGTATTGTTTCTAATGCAATTTAATTTACAAAAAACAATAACAATTGACGAGTGTTGAATATCGATTATATAGTTATTTTTTAGTAATCTGTAAACGTAAATACTCGAAAGTATTCGATGAATCGATACTATTTGAGCGGTTCGGTGTATTATTAGTCGAATTTATAATCTGTAAGGCAATTGATAGTTCAGATATTAGATTATCCATATATAGCCAGTGATATATCGTGTCTTTATAATGAGATCTGATTTTAAAATAAACTTAACGATGAAACTTACAAAATAATACTTTCCATAAAATAATCAAGTAGGATTTACTATTACTTCATAAAGATTTTAAAACATATTTTATTTGTATATTCTGTGCGACATTTTAATGATAAAAATTCTATACATATCGTCTTTTAGGATCCCCAATTGTTTCTGAACGATTCAAATTTTTTATGATAATCTCTTGTAAAAACTGAAAATCATATTCTAAACATAAAAGTTGTCATAATTTACTTAATTTGAAAGCAGCTAATTTGATTTATTGCAAATTTATTATTTTTTACAATAAGACATTAATGACAGTAAAATAATGAGGAAATTTTTAATATTTCCTCTTTTTTTTCTCCGAAACAATCAAAACTTCTATGATATAAATATTAATATTATACTAGTATATTATATCTCCCTAGCAATAGCAATAATTTAATAGACTGATTGAGAAAAATGAAATTATTCAGAAAGAAAACCCTTCTGTATCTTGTGATATATAAATAGACTGTAAAAAATATTTTCGCCGTAAATGGTATAAAAAAAGACTTAGCGATATATTATTTTTCCTTACAATCTATCGCTGTCATTTTATAAGAAAAAGTTGTAGACTAAAAATTACAAGCAATACCACAAAAAATGATTAGGCCTATCAACAGTTGACCAAAATTATGATATTTACAACTAGATATTACATTTACAATATTAATATAAAACATGTTTGTAATATGGACTGCTATTTATAAGATTATTGTTATTCTTTATTGTTATTGAATGTAGATGTTTTATGATCTGTGATGAAGGCACACATTTTATATTAAAATGTGACTTATATCAATGCATTTTGATTTACGTCCTACCTCAGAATAAGACCACACAAACCAGAACACTAAGCGTAAATACTTGATAATATAAGACGTTATTTAGAAAATACTGCTTACGGTCGTGTATATTCTATTTTTTTTTGTAATTCAAATTCAAATTCAAATTGAAAATATTATTTATTCAAATAAACTTGTAAACAAGTGCTTTTGAATCGTCGACTCTATTGCTGGTTCGGAAAGCCGTCCTACCAAGAAGAGCCAGCAAGAAACTCGGTGGAGCTCTTTTAAAAAAGAAGATTCTTAATACTAATTACATTTTGTCATAGCTATCCCGCACAAGGTCAAAGAGCAGCTATGTCCACGCATTCTTACATCAATGTAAGCCTCCACGGTATAATAGGCTTTCTGTATCAGCCTCTTTTTAACAGTATTTTTAAATTGCTGTAATGGCAAAGTTAAAATTGATTGTGGAATTTTGTTATAGAATCTTATACCCAAACCCACAAACGACTTACGTACTCTTACAAGGCGCAAAGCAGGAGCCGCAAGCTTATGTCGGTTCCTACTTTGTCTATTATATGAATTATTGTAAGATATAATAGACTTTATTTTAAATGTCCTTAACTTACTGCTTAAACTATTTCCGGTATAATATTAAGACATTTTGAATTTGTCACATATTTGTTTATTATGATTACAGTAAAAAATTAAACGGTTAAGTTACACTTATCCTACACTACTATGTCTTAAGCCGTTGTCCTGTCTCACGGAAAGCGTATGTGTAAGATGTATGACACCATTAAAACATCAAATTAGTCTCGCCTATTTGCTGTTAATCTATTGGGTCAACCGTTCCTCTCGCGCCCAATTGTTACTTATCTACAATCTTCACTTTTTCGTGCTTGGATAGATCAGTCTTATTAGTTTCCTATTTTTCTATAAGATTATCATCGCTTTCTTTGTGATTATCTAAAATGTCTCAGAACCAAGCATATTAGCTGTCCACACTAGCCTTCCGATAGGCAATAAAGCGTCGACCGGCAGCGTTCATACATTTGAATGTTTACTGTGAGTTTTTAAGATTCAATGTAATCTTCACTACGTCTTTGTTTTTAATCTGCTTTTTATATGTTTGGGATACATCACTATGAAAAATCTATAGTGAAATTATAAAAGTTAGACTTGCAATGATAACAATTGTGCTGCTTAGTTTTTTGGTTTGTTTTGTATTCTGATCATCGTCCCATTAAAAGTATGCCCATGACCGCCGTCCTTGCAAGGATCAATTAAAATAATCTTTAGTTATCTGTAAGTTTACTCGAAAATGTTCTATCTAGTTATATTTTAATTAATTTTGGATTATAGTTAAGAAAATAAAATGATATTGATTTTGCTGTGTTTCTATTTGACTTCCCTTTATATATTTATGGAATTGGATGATTTGAAAGTTTTCTATACTTTTTGCAAAATTCTCTTCAATTTTGAGAATTATGAATATATTTCAGCATAAGGAATAGAATTCCTGAGATTTATATTAGTTACGTGAAAGAAAAGTTTCTGGAAGTGCTGAAGCTAGTGAAACATTAGTTTTGTACTGCAATAAGCTTGCGCAAACGATTTTACGCACATTTTGTTTACTTGCAAAAAACATCGCATGCAGTCTACATTACTTATAGACAAGCATATATTAATAGGTGAATAGTTTACAGCTTTGTACATAAAAATGTCCTGTAATAATGTATCGATAATTTTAGTAATCTTGCCTTCGTTGATTCTTCACATATATATATGTTAAGTAAGTTTCGAAATTCGGTTTCTTACATAATTTAAAACTCTAAATGAGGTTTCCCAGAAGTTTTGAAGGAAGCGAAGGATATAACATGTAGATTACATCTACACCAACGTTAAAAGTCCATCTGTCTGTTGCGCTTTCACGGGTAATCCGCTGGAGCACTAGTAATGCATTTATGTAAAATTATAGCTTACATACTACGTTAATGTACCTATATAATAAAAACAGTTATACAGTTACCTTGGAGAGCAGGAATAAGCGAAGCACAACAAATCTAAAATAAAAATATTGTTAACAAATATCAATTAAATAAAGTTTTGTTACTATAAAAATTATATGTAGGCAAGGAGTGAATTATTCAAGCTTTTAGTACATAATAAAACTATCATATCCATATCGTAAGTAGCATAGCAAATAATAATTAAAGTTGAAGAATATGCTACGCTTCTACAAAATAAAAAAAGTAGCGGTCTGTCGGTACTGTTCAACTGCTGGCCTTACGCCACCTCTCTCCATTTTTAAAGGGAAGGGTTGAAGCTTAAGCCCTCCACTCAAATGCGGATTGGTAGGTTACACATATCCCCGGAACTCTCTAGAGAGTTCCGGGGATATGTGTAACCTGCATATGATATATGCAGGTTTGTCTACAATGTATTTCCTTCATCGAAAAGAGGGTTAAAAATTGCAAATATGCATTATACACATATGTTTTAACAGAAAACTCATTGGAGCTTGCCATTGGTTTGAACTCACGGCCCTCTCGAAAGAGTCGCACGGTCTCGCTCCTGGGCTATCACAGCTTTTACAAAATGAAAATGAAAGATGCAGTAATAACCAAACCACAGACAGAAGACAGAAACAAAATCATTCTAAAAAGAATAATGGTTCATTACTGTAGTTAGTAAAGTAGCAGCCTGTTACAATCCTACTGCTGGGAATAGGCCTCCTCTCTCCGTTTCTGGAGAGAAGGGTTGGAAGTAAGACCTACCACGCTGCTCCAATGTGGATTGGTAGGTTACACATATATTCAGAATTCTCTAGACATTTGCACGATGTTTTCCTTCACCGAAAAGCGTGTGATAAATTGTAATTACCAATTAGACACATGAGTTTTAATAGAAAAACTCATTGTTGTCTGCCCGGGTTTAAACTCGTGTTCCCATCGAAAGAGTCGCACGATCTCACCGCTGGGCTATCACAGCTCTACTTATTTACTGTAGTTAATATAACTATAAACTGTATCATAAATCTATGGATGTCCACTGCTGAACATAGATCTCTTCAAATGATTTCTTAATCCAATCCATGGTACTTAGATACAGCGATTCCCTGCGATTGACTTTTTTGATGTCGCCGGTCCACCTCGTAGGGGATTTACGGACGCTGTGATTTCCAGTGCGGCGTTGTCATTCCATCACCTTAAAGTCCTTAAACGGAACGTTCAATAACTGAATGCCCCCCCTAAAAGAGGGGCATATACGCATCAATGCAGCATAGTAGATATCTATAATATAGATTGTGAGTTTTGTTGAATGGTTTCAACAAGTACTATATTTCTCAGGGTAGGATAATGATAATGTAAATTTTTATTAAACTCATAAATTTCACAAAAGATACCTTAAACTATGAATTCTACATTAAGCATGCTTTTATCGTGGAATGATAAAAGATTCTATGACTCTTTACTTTAAGTTTTATACTTTAGAAATGAAAGCTTGTCCCTAAAACTTTTTAAAAGCGTTCATTCAACTTGCAATGTTACATACATTGTGAAGGTGGAATCTTGCAAGTTTAATTTGACCCACTTCCCGTGGTTCTATTGACCTGAGATTTTATATACTGGTCCAGTCTCGATGACATGCATGTTTATGATAAGCATGACCTGTTGCTGTTTCCAGGATTGGCTCCAGATGATGTTACTGCTCATCGGTTAACAGTAGAGACATGAAATTTTTTAAAAAGCCTTTTTAACTTGATTTGTTACAATTAATGATAAAGGAGAACAGACTTGAAATGAGGCAGATGCAATACTAAATATTACTTAATGTATCACGTTATCAGGTCTAGTTTATTTCGTTGCATGTCTTGTCTTAGGTATGACGTTCGTGACGCTTTCAACATCAGAGGGATATCATATGCATAGAGTGTAGGAAAGCCAGGCCAAAATGCCATATTAAAAATAAGACACATCAAATGAGGTTGATTTACCTGTCTCTCTTTTTTATGTGTGATTAGACAAAGATGAAGTATACGAGTTTCATCTTCTCTCTCATTATATATATTGTGCACACATATATATATATCGTTGTCACTTACAGCCTCCTCATGGCTCTCCCACTCTACGTACAATAACTCTATGGTCTTAGGTTATATAAATTTTGTATGTGATCTATCAGTTTTAAAATTCAATCATAAGTTATAATTATTTGATTACCATGATCTATTACAAAAATAACGTTTACTATCCCTGGAAGATAGATAAAAACTTTATTGCACACATCTATACCCAAAAAGCTGTCTGTCTGTAAGTAATCGATTTTCTCAAAACCTACCGAACGGATTTTTGTACAGTTTTTACTAAAAGATAGTGCAATACTACCGTGAGAATATCATGAGAGTAATATTACCGTGAGAGATAGTCTCTATCTCTCACGGTTAATTCACAATAACTACTTTTATGTTCAAAATTTCGAAAATTCGGGAAAAGTTTCATAAATCACTGAATTCCACGCGGGCGAAGCCGTTGTCTACGCAGCTAGTTAAAACATAAAAGTAAATGAGAACTTCAAGTAAACCTTACGTATGTGTACAAAAGGCGGCGTTATCGCTGCGTAATGATCTCGTCCAGGGAACTATTCTTACAGGATAGTACAAAAAGAGCCTGAACGGTAAACAATAAGAAAACATGCTAAACGTGCTTGCATATTTATAAACAATATAATAAACAAATACTTAGAGGTATAACGGTTCTTCGTTTTTATAAAAGCTTTAATTTAGTTCGCCGTCTATGTATGTGAAGGTGGAATCTTGAAAGTTAAATTTGACCCGCTTCCCCGGTATCTGATTTAGCTGAAATTGTACATACTGGTCCAGTCCCGATCACAATGCATGTTAATGATATGCATGACCTGATGCTGCTGCCAGGATTGACTCGACGAGAGAACTCCTTTACAAAAAAGTTTAAAAAAATGTCACGTCCGTTAGGGACATCTGTTAACCATGTGGTTAACACAACAACAAGGACATAAAATTTTGTTCAAAGCTTTTTTAAATTAGCTTTTTACATAATTATATTGTAGATTTAATAAGTACTTATTAAATTTAGTTGGTAGATTCACTCTTTGTTTGTTTCAGAAATGCCCACTACATTATTCTGCCAGGGACTACATATAATTCGGGGGAGGTAGAAGACGTACAAAACGAAATTAATGACAGTATTGAAGTGTTCGCTTCAGACATACCTTATCAGAACTCACCAACCTAGTGCAGAATATAACATAAGATGTATGTAAAACTCTGCAATAGATAGTCCTGAAAGATTATGTAGTACATAGTACATGTACATGTAGATTTAATATTCCTGTCTACAAAGATGTAGGAGAAGTTTTGGAATAATTAGAAATGATGGTGATAAGTTAACCCCCTAATCGAGGTATGTCGTTCCGGATATTAAAGTTTGATCAGCGGAAGTTTATTTAAGCTCTAGGCCTATAGGACTTTAGGGCTTTCATTTTACTATTGTTCTACTTCGAGGGGGATTGCGAATGTGATTTATTTGATATGTTTGTTTTTGCATTAATATTTATGGGTGCTTTCCCACTGATAAAAGCCAGCCTATACCCTATCCTATTACCCTGGCTGACTCTCTCGGGCTACATGCTATAAACCGTATTATCTAGTTAAAGACGAGAATCCGCCTTTTAGGATTCGACGTTAAAAAGTTTTGAGGCACTTCAATTTTTCTCCGAATATTAGATGGTGCTGAACCATATAGCATACACCATACAGCGCCATCTACTATTTTTATGTAAGTAAGGTCACTTCATGTATGTAGAAGTAGATTAGAATAAGTTTGTAAAATTAGTTGGTAAAGTTTTAAGTAACGATATTTCATTACTCATTTTGCAATGATTTTGGTGATTCACGAATTACTTTAGTGAAAAACCCAAAATAGAAAAATATTTTACTATAAAAACATATATAGCATATATAAGAAGTTACGTAGCGATTTTCAATAGAGAAAATAATTTACAGATATTTATAGATATATGTATATTTACAGAAAATGATTTATAATCATCAATCAATTAATAAAAATTTATGAAAAATATCTAAGATAAACTACGATAAATTTCGTAAGAAAAAATGGATATATTTCATTTCTGTTTATTTATTGGATTTTCTATTCTACTCTTCTAGAAGTAACCGTTTTTAGGTAAATAGCTGAATAGGTTTTAATTAAGTTCTTATAGACAAAATCTGTTTAAACTAGTTATGTATTTTGTTTCTATTATCTTTATATTAAGAATATATTTTATAATATAAAAATTTATCATAAGAAGTGTGATATAAATGCATAAAGTTGATCTAATAAGAGTTAGTCTAATTATTCTTAGAAAAATATAATAAAATTATGAGATATTCTATGTTATCTTTACTGTTACTCATTTAATATAGATATATTAATAAATAAAGATATATTATCTAACAAAAGAAGAGTTGAATTTTTATTTTTTTATCATTTGTACTTGACTATCGCGCTGTGAATATTTCAAACTAAAATATGTTTTAACTTAATAGTAAATTAATCATAGATTGAAAATGGTTGAAGTATGTTTTTTAATTGAATTTTTGGTAGGTAGTTTTTGAACTCCCATCAACCCCTCATATTTCAATGGCCTGTTGGCCTTCGGCTCTGTGGGTAGCGGGTTTGATTCCCATCTAGGGCCAATATTTTCTTCAATATAATTGGTTGGTTTTTCCATTCCGGTTGTATTTATGTATTTAAAATTATAAATGTTATGTATTTATTCAAATTCAAATTCAAAATATTCTTTATTCAAGTAAACTTGTAAACAAGTGCTTTTGAATCGTCAACATCTACTGCTGGTTCGTAAAGCTGTTCCTACCTAGAAAAACCAGCAAGAAACTCGGCGGTTGCTCTTTTCAAACAATAATTCTTATCACTAGTTTCATATATTTATTAATGTCTTGTACAGGGTTGAAGAGAAGCTATATCCACGCATTCTTATCGTCTAGGTAATCTTCAATAGGTAATAGGCTTTCTGAATTAGCCTGTTTTTAAAAGTATTTTTAAACTGTTGTAATAGTAAAGTTAAAGTAGATTGTGGATTTTATTTTGAGAATCTTATACCCAAACCCACAAATTTATCCGTTTATCCATTTATCCGTTGTCTGTCACTCATAACACAATTGTGATTTTAATTGTCACATATTTATTTAACTACGTAGATATATAAAAAAATATTTTTTTGGGTTTCATATTCATTTGTTTGTATAGCTATTTGTAATAAGAATAATATCGTTTATATTAAAACAATTTTTGAAGAGTTAAGTTCATTAGACTCAATACTTAAGGAAAATAGATTTATAGTTAAAAAATGATTGCTTGATTTCAGAAATTACTCTTATTAAGATACCTACCTCTTTTACATATATTTCCAAATCTTTTAATTCTTTAATAGTAATTTATCAGTCATAATTGGACAAACAGAACCATAAAATTTTTATCGTTCGTTATCCTATTCCAGAACAAAGCGATCATGTGACTGTAGAGTCATTGATATGCTAATTTTATCTATGTTTTTTCAATATTTAATTTTGCAGTAGGCATTTTAGTATTATAGTATCATCATCAGTGAATTAAGTTATGTTAGTGACGTTGTATTCTTTATTTGCCAATTTTGAGTGTTTCTCAGTCAAGGAATTTATACTAAAAACGCCAAACTATGTGGCTAAACTTAGTACAAGTTGGGCGAGTGGCTTCTGCTATTGGATATGTTCAATACCATCTCACCTTCATTGAAACGATATGCACTGATCAATTTACTTATACGTAGGAATGGACCGTAAGTTGAATGCATGGAACGGAATGCAGATGTGTGTGAGAGCGAGACGGTATGACAGAATTGAAAAGGTCGTACGTCGTAGGGTGGTAGTGAAAATGTGTACTAAGAAATAAAATAAGATTTATTAAATCTACGAAATTTTGTTGTGCTATGGAAGCAAAATATGTATTACATTGTATTGGTTGCTCTCCCAAATATTTTTTGATATAGGTACCAGAACTTATGTAGCCTGCCAAAGTTTCACTGCTTATATGTGACTACATGATATTTATCACTTGTTTGAACACATCGTGGGAACCTACGTTATCTGTCGCAAATTCTGGGGAGACGTTACTTTTCGTAGGTAACTCATATCGCTATAGATCGTACTGGAGCATCATGGTAGGGCAAAGGCAATTCTCCAGAAAAGAGAGATGAGACTATTGCTCAACGCTGGGATAGCAAATCAAATCATTATACAAAGCATTTTACAGGCACTTATGAATCGTCAAGGACCAATTAGATTTAAAGAGGCTACGGAGTAATATAAGGAATAATCTTTAAAGCGTACTATATATACCTTACTTTTTTCTCACACACATACACACACACGCACAAACTCACATGAAAACATTATTCAAACATACATACACATAGACACATTCATGATTGATCTCACATACCATTTTACATAATGTTACGTTTATCACATTTATCTATTTCTTTTTAATTTTATGCATACATACATAATTATATGTGTATTATTTATAAATATATTATTTTTTTATGTTTTTATATTTATAAGATTATATATTAGGACATTGATACAATAAAAAGATAATATGATTACGTTAGCTTTGACGTTATGGAAGAGTCGAAGAAGTCTTCTGACACAGGCTTTACTAAGCTTAAAAGGAGTCCTCCGTAATATATCATGTAAGGTGGAAAATCGTTACTGTCAATAATCTTTTTTCTTCCAAATTACAGTTGCATCATATGCCGATACATAACCTAAACCCCTGATCCCCTGTGATTACTTACATCGGATTTTAAAAATAAATCTGTTTTGTTTCCAATATTTTTTGTCAATTAGCAGATATTTTGGTGCCAAAATATACATATGTAAGTAGGAAACTGACGATTTGCCAAAACGATAGTATTTTACTTCTGTACATAAGTAAACACACGGTTTGACGCACATCTTACAGGAAAAACTAGTCTTAGGTTATGTAATGGTGGGGTAAGTAATTACTTGACTTAGTAATGATTAATGTAATGATATAGTAGTGCAGTGCAATGCAAGTGCTCTATCAGAAGTAGGCTGGAGTAATAGTATTCAGTCCAGCGGATTAGCCGTCATAGCGTAACAGACCGACATACAGATAGGCTTTTGCATTATTTATATAAGTATAGATTATGTAATAAACGCACTTTAGTCTCAGGTGGTCATATAAAATCCAATAAGGCATATTTCATACATGTATAGATTACTACCTGACCCGGTAAAATTCGTACAGTCGATTCTTTAATTTTTTAAACACTTATTCTGCTATTCGGGACACCGGGTCAGTTAATAGGACAAAAAAGAATAAAGAAAGGTTAAAAGTCAACAATTAAATTATGTCAAAAAATAAAATTTATAAAACTTAAACTTCTTTTTAATAGTCACTAAGGATCACAATGAAAATTACAATTTCAGATTTAATATTTATACTAAACTAAAGTCCATTGACTTGAACCTCTCCAATAACCTATATTGTGTGGTGTTAAAGTTCAAATCTACTTTTAAGTATTATTGCGAATCTTTTGTATGGGAATATGGAAAAGTGTGTTTTTAGACTTTTTTAGGCAATTTTTTAAAAATTTCTCTCCATAAGAACGATCCTCGTACTTCAAGGAATATTATAAAAAAGAATTAGCGAAATCGGTTCAGCTGCTCTCGAGAATTGCGCTTAGCAACACATTCAGAGATTCATTTTTATATTATAGACTAGCTGTCTGTGCCAGCGGCTTTGCTCGCATAGAAATCAGCGTGCCACAATTTTTTTCTAGAATTCAAAGTTTTAAACATAAAGTACTTATTGTGAGTTAACCATAAGAGAAAGAGACATGCTATCGCGGACTTTTTTGTAGTAGTTTTATAGATCTACAATTCTCTAGTACATTACGTTAGTGTGTCTCTGCTAGTTTACGCAGCGCACGCGACTAAAGCTCCCAGCAAGCAAGCTTTTTAACAACTGTGCGATCTCTTCAACACAATTTACTTAATACCGATATGTACTATTTACCTAAACCGTCCGGAAGTATTGCACTATCTTATGGTGAAAATCATAACATAGAGACATACAGAGATCCGTTCAGTAGATTTTGAAAACAACGATTACATACAGACAGACAGCTTTTTGGGACTTTGTTTTATAATAAGTATAGATTTGCCGTACCGAGTAGTGTGCGTTAATCATTATTGTCATTGTCATGTTCAATTTTATAAAATTAGATCACCTTGAAAGTTCCTTGACTAGGATACGTTCTCATTTTGCTAAAATTTTCTGCTTTCCATTATTTACTTTCAACTGTCCTTCGAAAAGGTTCTTTGTATGTGCAACCTGCTAATTTGTATAGCGTTTTTTCCCAGGAGAGAGACTTGTGTTCAGCAATGGCTGGTAAATTATTTTTTGGTCTCAGATATATATTTTATTACTTTTTGATTGCAATAATGTCCATTTATTATACATTATACATCTATTTTTACGACATAGGATAATAAAAGTGTACAAGATCTAATAAAATTTATCAGCTTGATATCTCAAATGATCGTTGCGGAGAGTTCACGTGAACTTTCACTATTGTTATTGTTTTAACGGCAATATCATACAGATAAAGGAATTAAATGTTTGACGCGTTTAATACATACACTTGTGGTATATTTAGCTGAAATGATAAAACTTTACACTGTTAATATGAGGGAAGCGTGGTGAGGCTACGTCACAATTGTGAAGTCTCTTTAGATTTAATTGATCCATATATTAATTAGGCAAACGATATTTGACTGGCCCGTTGGCGCTGTGGGCAGTGACCCTGCCTTCAGCTCCGCGGGTCTCGGGTTCGATTCCCGCCGAGGGCCAACATTTTCTATAAACAAATTGTTGGTTCTTCGAGCCTGGGTGTGTATTTGTATTTAAGTATGTATTTAAACTTATATATGCAGTATATCTATCAGTTGTCCGTCACGCATAACACAAGTATTAAGTTACTTACACGGACGACCGTGTGGTAAATGTCCCATATATTTATTTATTATTTTTTCATTTCGAGGGTACCTTGTTTACAGTAGATTTAAGATACATAAGTACTTAATTATACTTCATTAAACATTTTAATTTAATTTTTCAAGTTATTGCTTAAAAGAATAATTGGTATTTATTTTATCCTGTGGTTATCTAGAATGGTGACATTTTTTTCGCTGTCTAATCTTATTATGAGACTAAGTTTTGCAATGTAAAAATTGACACTTTTAATATGTAATTAATATTTAATCAAATCAGCAGTGTATAACATAAATTCCCTAAATTAAAGTCTGCGTCATTAGACCACGATATATGCAGCAATATAATCGCATATTTACTGAGGTGCGTGAATCAACTTACGGTAATCAGCCTGCAGTAGCGAATTTATCTACGTAAGAGTTTTTCACGTGATGCCCGTCACTTGTTTTAAACGTATTTAGAGCACAGTATTACGGTATTTACATTATGATAAACGATATTTTTACAGAACTTGCAATTCAATCGTTTTTTTTAATTGCTAAATTAATATAGTCTACTTCTCTATCAATCGATAGACGTCCATTGCCGGACATAGGGTATGTCTTTTCATGGGATTTTCACACCACATGATCCTGTTCCGCTTGGATTCAGCGGTTTCCCACGACCTATTTGATGTCGTCAGTCCACCTCTAAGGGGGTCTATTCACTCTGTCTTTTCCAGTACGGGGTTACGATTCCAGCAACTTAAGATCCCAACCCTCATATGTTCTCCTTACCCCATTCATCCCTCTCCATTCCCCACCCATGACCATTTCAGCTTCGTGACACGGACCTTTTACGGATCTTCTCATTTCTGTCAAGCTATATTATGATTCCCCAGCAAAATAAATAGAAAATTCGCCCTCTTCTGCGTTTCTAAGCCTTGGTCTAGACCTAAGTGTAAAACTATCAAGAAGTTGCCCATTTCTAGTATAGCTCTATTCCACTTAAGAACCCTTGACGATGCCTCTGCGTTTGCCCACCTTGTCTTACAATGCTTAAAAGCTGTTTTTCTTTATGCTCTTAGCTTAAACAATTAGGCTTAAGCGGCTTGTCGAACTAAAAATAAAAATATTTATATAATAGTTGCACTATGCACTTTTACGTGAACTGAATTGAATAGGTTGCATGTTTCTTTTTCAGGTTCATCTGGAGTCTTAAGGTAAGTTCATAAATAGTAGTTTTAAAACTGCTTTAACCCTTTGACCGACAAGTTAGGGGAGGGTGTACGTTTGAGTAGTCATTTGTATACCATTTTCTTTGTTATAAAAGTCCCCATTGAATACAATAAATTATTTTATAATAATAACATACATTTATCGTTGGTGACGAAAACATTTTGATATTTCAAAAGTGAATTTGCTCACTATTGAAGTGCTCACTCGACGTTCGAGGGGTAATATGAATATTACTGACCATTAAATTAAGAATATTGTCCTATTGAACCTATTTAAAGGATTTACTTCATGGGCACTGTTTTAATTCTGGATTTTGTGTCTCAATTTCATATATTTCATTTTCATTGAGTGGGCTTGCTGAGTTGGCTACGCCTCCACACACGCAGTCTGAATATCCGGGTTGCACATATCCGACATGTCTGAATGTTTATTTTAAAAAATTGGAACGCTCAGAAATGAGGCCTTGACGTTGAAGGCGGGTTTTATTTACGTTATTATGATTGGCTGTGTTGTTATTTTTAATATTTTATTCTGTGTTACAGTATGTTTGTCCGGGGTCACGGGAAATATGTTATGACGAAGGAGTTCTTATAAATCGGCTAACTATCATTTATCCATTCTAATATAATATAATTAAATGTACTTTAATTTATGATAGAATAGTAAATGCCATTTACAGTCTTCTGGAAAACAAACTTTGTACTAGACCAAGAGAGATACTCATGCTAAAAATAAATACCGTTGTGATTCTTAATCTAATAAAAATAACTTATCTCTAATTCTAAAAATATTATAAAAAAAAAGTAACAGCCTGTTACTATGCCCACTGCTGGGCTAAGGCCTCCTCTCTCCGTTTTGGAGAGAAGGATTGGAACTAAGACCTACCACGCTGCTCCAATGCGGATTGATAGGTTACACATATCCCTAGAGAATTCTCTAGAGATATGCAGATTTCCTCACGATGTTTTCCTTCACCGAAAAGCGTGTGATAAATTGCAATTATCAATTAGACACATAAGTTTTAATAGAAAAACTCATTGGTGCCTGCCCGGGTTTGAACTTGTGTTCCCCTCGAAAGAGTCGCACGGTCTCACCGCTGGGCTACCACAGCTTTAAAAAAAAAATAATAAAATATAAAAAAAATAAAATAAAAATATAAATATATTATATATATAAAAATATTATAAAAACAAGTAAATTAAAAAAACCCTTTTAACAAAATTTCATGTCCCTATTTTAACTGTTGAGGAGTTCCCTGGAACCAATCCTGGCAGCAGCATCAGATCATGTAAGCATGATAAGAAATTAAATTATATTTCTATTGTTTAGTTTTACTTTAGGTAGGTAGCCTGTAAGAGATCACTGTTAGTGATAAGACCGCCTTTGTACTTCTTCTTGTTTAATTTTAAGTTTCATGTATCGAATTTGTTTTAAGTGCAATAAAGTATTTTTATTAGTGTGCCGTGTGGTATCCGGCTACATAGAATATACCACCTTCATTTCTTACCGAGGTGTCGTAAAAGGCGACTAAGGTAAGTTGACGTCAGGCAGGCGGCCGATCGTAAAATACGTAGTCAAATCATGTGATAACATGTTTATAACATGTTGTGCCGACCCCACTTAGAGTGGGATAAGGGCAGGAGAATGATGAAAGTATTTTTATTAGTATTATAAATCATGAACATGCATTGTCATTGGGACTTATCCAGTATGTAACATTTCAGCTCAGTCGGACACCGAGAAGTGGGTCAAATTTAACTTGCAAGATTCCACCTTCACACAAATACACGACAAGTTAAATAAAAGCTTTTAATAACAGTACGGTATTGTGGAGTTAACGTTAAATTTATTTATTTATTTCCAGCTTACCACTATTGTTACAGGGAACCCTAATACAACAGTGTAAAGTAGCGGCCTGTTCCAATCCCACTGCTCGGCATAGGCCTCCTCTCTACGTTTCTGGAGAAAAGGGTTGGAGCTAAGACCTTCCACGCTGCTCCAATGCGGATAGGTATGGTCGGATATAACGTAGGTAACGTAGGTAACACATATGTGTCACCTACCAACCTGCATATCTCTAGAGAATTCTGGAGATCTCCAGAATTCTCTAGAGATATGCAGGTTTCCTCACGATGTTTTCCTTCACCGAAAAGCGTGTGATAAATTGCAATTATCAATTAGACACACGAGTTTTGATAGAAAAACTCATTGGTGCCTGCCCGGTTTGGACTCGTGTTCCCCTCGAAAGAGTCGCACGGTCTCACCGCTGGGCTATCATAGCTCTATACAACTCTATACAACAGTGTATCATATCTTAATTAATAATAAATTATAATATATAAAGCTATCTTTGTAAGTTCACTCAAAGAAAGAAGAAAGAAAGAAAGAAAGAAAGAAGTAAAGAAAACATCTATTATCATAGCACATATATCAACAGTACATAAAGCACGTGTGAGTGACGCCTGCTTCATCAGGTTTGTGCGCCCGCGAGGAACCACAATATGGCGGTCTCCGCCTCCACCACACGTACCTGTCTAGGACTTGCAGCCGGATATGCTGTAGTATATAGGCATTATGTGTTTTGCCTCTTATTAAATCGCTCTTATATTTTAATTAAATAAATAACTAGGGCGAGTTCCCTCCTTACCATTAACTCGTTATATCCGACCATACCTAAGACGAATAAGGTTGGATACATTAATGGATGGTACGGATAAACCCCATACAATCTCAAGTACATATATCTAACAAACATATTCTGAATGCGCTCTAACATGAGACTATATTTAGTTTCATGTGGAGACCATATAACTGCATTCCCTTCTAATTGACTCCTAACTAAAGCGTTATTTAAAACCGTGATTGCTTTTAAATTAGTGAATCCCTTCACTACGCAGCATAAAACCTATATTTCTATATGCTTTTTTGCAACATCTCATTATATGATCACGGAACGATAACTTCGTTGTCAACGTTACTTCTAAGTCCCTAACCTCCGTCACTCGGACCATAGGTGTCCCTCTCATCATATAATTATAAGCAGTTAGGGTGTTCGAAAGAGAGAAAGTGATTGTAAATGTTAAAGTTGAACGCGATATGTTAAACGTGAAGGATATAAGTTTGGGAAAAGAGTCTATAATTTCTTGACACCAAATCAAATATTCTGACGTTGTACAAGGGAATATATCCAAGGTCGCAAATTAAGCGAGGCAACGCGGACGTTGAGAGCCACAGGGCTTTACACGCCGCGCATCCTCGCTGTTTAAATTGATAAAACATTTGCAAGAGGTCAGGGAAAACAATTTAATTTTCCGCATGCGTACAATATACTAAGTTAAGACTCCAGTCATCACTGGGAAGGTTTGATTTTTAGAAAAATATTATTGATAAAACTATTTATACAACAATAGTGATAAGCGCAACATCGTTCGTATCTACTATAGTGCTAGTAATCGTGAAACTAAGTAATAAGTATTTTTACAGTTCCCTAAGGAAAACTGAATGTATTAGCCCAGAATACTCGTATATGCCTAAATTGTATCAACTTTTATCAATATTACTGCAGTGAATACTCCAGTCCAAACGGACTTTATAATATTAGTATGGATTATATTTCTTTAGTCTTTCTGTATAATTTTAAGCATTTGATTTTTGTGTTAGAATGATTATTACCTCGTAAGCATGTAATGCTCAGGTAATTAACACTGTTCAATATTTTGTTCGTTTTTGCGTTAACATTACCTAACTTACTTGAAAAACTTGGCAATAAATATTATTTTTAGTTAAGGTTAAAGTAACGAAACGTGATATCGCAATTTGAGTATCATGAGATTGGGTGATAATATAATTATGGGGTGGAACCTAATAGGACATCTATCGTACATCAAATCTTATGTCGTCCACAGGGTGTTTAACATATGTAAGAAATTAGCAATATTTTTTTCAAGTAGTTACTTTAGGCCAGTTTTCTTGGAGAGATATTGATAACATGTTTAATTTTTATCTGTTTTTCACTTTTATCTTGGAGAGTCATCCTGTTATTAAAATTTACTTTAAACAATGATCAAAAATCGCAAGTGCAAGTTATTCTATGACTCTTTTACTAATGCATTCTACATGGAATTTGTCATGTGAATATCTTTTCTTTGATGAATCTAACTAAACTAATGGATCGAAATAATTTTTAAAATAACCTAAGGTTTTTGTTGATTCATGTTCCGAAACTATATCTTTTAGATTAATTCGTTCTTTAATGATATTGGAATAATTGGGTCTGGGACATGTAATGTTTCTATTTTTATTACTTTTGATTGTGACATTTGTGAAGTTTATAGAATTAGGTCCAAAATATAAAAATACTAAAAATATTGTATTGCTTTAGTCTATACAAAATAGCAAAGCCTCGATTTTTTCGAGGAGTCCATCTCCTGACGATACTTCGGTTTTGGGGGGAAACGATTGCTGAGTTTGTAGCAGTGAATGTGTGCAGTGTTTGTGGATTGTTGTGTTATTGGTGGCGGGTTGTGTATAAGTTTATAATAATTCTGCATGTATTAGTTATGAGGACGAATAGTAAGTACACTCTACATTTAGTATTACATAAATTTTCTTTTATCGCGGACTATACCAAATAATATTTTCAGTACTTTTGTCTATTTATATTTGTGTTAGTTAAATATTGTTAACTTATGTCGATAATTCTATCTTGTAAAAGCTGTGATAGCCCAGCGGTGGCACCATGCGATTATTTTGAGGAGGTCATGGATTCAAACCCCGGGCAGGCACCAATGAGTTTTTCTATTAAAACTTGTGTTTAATTGATAATTGCAATTCATCACACGCTTTTCGTGTGAAGAAAAACATCGAAAACCTGCATATTCTTAGAGAATTCTGGGGATATGTGAAACCTATCAATCCGCATTGGAGCAGCGTTGTAGGTTTTAGCTCCAATCCTTCTCTCCAAAAACGGAGGGAGCAGGCCTATGCCCAACAATGGGAAAATAACAGGCCGTTACCTAAGTATTGTAAACTTATGTTGTTATTTCTATCTTGTAACAAACTTTTTGCAAAACAGTTTCACATAATAAATAACGCTTTAAAAAATTATAATGATATCATAACATATACTATAACAGTTCATAGTTCGGCTCACTGTTCGGAGAATGCGTAGGTGACGGAGATAAGATAGATCATCGTTGCCGAAGACTCCGTATGTAGATTGCACTACGCTGACGCAGCGATGACTATTGTCCGCTTAACGCACTTGTTATAACGTTCTTTCATTGATTGATGATTACAATATTTTTTATAGAGTTCTTTGCATTAAGTAAGAATTGAGGATTGAACATTGAAGGGGGGGCTATAGGGGCAGGCATCTGAGTACGAAAATTATTGTTAGCATTCACGCTACAGAAAATTACCGCCAATACTATAAAAAAATGCTTTGATACAAATAAATAAGAATAATATTTAATGGTAATTTAAAGTGTTGTAATCTGGCAACTAAAAGAAACAAAAGTAATATTAAAATTATTCTTTTGTATTATGGATGTCCGCATAGTAATGTCTAATTTTAAAACTTGTTTACATTTAGTTAAGTACCTAAACCCAAGGGCAGAATTCTGTACGGGGGGGGGGGGTCCAAAAATCCTAGATTATATTGTTATAGTAGTATAATACCTTTAATTTTAATTAATTAATTAATTTTACTTAATATTTACTTTACATTACATTACATTATAGGTAACCCGTACATCGTTACGCCAATTCCCAAGCCTATGAAGAATAAGTAAGGGGATCTACATCAGTGGAGTGTAATAATGAACGTTATTCGTTTATTTTATTTAATTATTCAAAATTTCGTGGTAAGATTCATTTCTTTCTACAAATATTGTGAAGAACTGACAAGGTTGTTTGCTTATATTTTTAGATAGTTAATGTAAGAAAATAAACGTAGCCAATAATCACGTGAATGTTAAAATAGATGTTTATCTTTCAAACACACCTACAAATGTATTTGGCTGTACTTATTACATTATTCATAATTTTTATCATAACATAGTCTACGAAGTTCGTATGCGAGCGCCAGAGGCACGTGAATATTTGAAATTTGTGAGCGAATCGCATTGGCTTCTTGTTGGCGGGAAACTGCGAATGTCAGTGTGCTTTCGCACTTAATAGTCTGTGCAAAAACATGCATATATGGAGGAAAACCTGCATATACATCCAGTACATATGTAACTTTTGTCGAGGGAGGCCGTGCTCCTCATGCACAAGCATGCAATATTCCGCGCGTAAATAGTGACTAAAAATTCGTGTAAATATTGTGCCATAATTTAAATCATATTTATCATAACTGACACTACTGTGATATTTGACTTTAATATTTGTATAGTTTTATAAACTTTATTTAAAATGTCCGAAGAAAAGTGAGTACTTATATTTAAAAATATCAATTTTAATAAAAAATAACTATTTTAATATTATGTGGGTCATTTGTCGTCAAATAGGATTTGTATTTTTTATTTGTTGTTCAGAGACAGACGAATATAAATTTTTGTATACACACTGCTATTTAATTTAATATTCTTATTGGAACACATATTGAATTCACTGGTTTTTATGAATAATTATGACCTTGAATAAAAATTCAGTTTTTTTTGGTATTTTTTAAAATTGAGTTGGCATACACATGTTATGTAGAAGCTCTTTAATTACAGAATAAAAAACTGATATAAATGATAATATAGACACGAAATTCTTATTATGTTAAATGCCTATTACATATATATTTGTGATTAGGTTGTCTGGTCTTTGATCCTTGCTAACATCGATCAGAAAAAAAATTAGTTTGCGTTAATCATTACGATAGAGACAACTGGGATATTAGGTTGTTAGCATCGTTATCAATGTAAACAAAGCGCACGATATTTACATTGGGGTGCTTTAACAGATATTAACGTACTGTTCAAATTAATTTATTGACGTTTTCACGATCTCCGTATAAGAGCAGATACGATTACAATATTCACAAGCGAGAGTCTGCAGTTTTTATTATTATTTTACAGAAAATCACATTCAAATTTGGTATAGATCAGATCGTTTTAAAAGTGCTTATAATACGGTCCTTAAGTCAAAAAGTAACGTAATAGCCTATTCTATCTCCCTTTTTTTACCGTCCTTTTTGAAAATCAGGGTTAGACCCACCACTCTCCTTCAATGTAGATTAGTATAGGTTATAAAAATCTTCTGAATGGTCTGCAGGTATCCAGGTTTCCTCAAGATGTTTTCCTTCGCTGGGAAGCGTGTCTTATATTTCATATAGCATTTAGACACATGAGTTTTAACAGAAAAACTCATTAGTGTCTGCGCGGGGTTTGAACCTGCGACTCCTTGTAAAGAGTCACACAGTCCCACCGTTTGGCTATCACAACGTATTCGTTAAGTATTTTAATTGAAAAGTATTTTATTACAAAAATAATGTTTTTTTTTGAGGGTGCTTAGCGATTTTGCCGTGGAATCTATCTCCTGATCATGCTTCGATTGCGAGGCAAAACGATTGTTGAGATTATGATAGTGAATGCGTGGTGCTAGTGAATTGTTATATTATTGGAGTAGTACATGACTTTGTACGAATTTTGCATTTATCAAGTACGAAAACGCGTACTCTCTCTATATTTAGCATTACGCATATTTTCTCCGATCGCTGATCGTGACAAAATTATATTGTTATTCTGTGTTATGCACCACCGAAAAGTAACCCTAATCCTATAAAGTATTTTACTACAATAATCATACCGTTGAGTCATTAAGTGCTGCCGATATGCTTTGCGTTTTTTGAATGAGATTTTGGTTAGACATATTCGTATAAAAGAAAAATACAATGTAACAGCAAAACGTATATTCAGCCGCTGTAATATTAACCCACATAAATAATTGAATTATTCATTTCGGTCATGAAATGATAAGCAAACTCACATATGATGATATCTACCCAAATATTCGTATTACAATTAATCATTATTTAAAGTTGTAACAACGTAACATTAAATACAACATTGTTAGTTCGTTAGTTAATTTTTCCCTGGATTTAAGCTGAATAAGTGCGATTAGAGCTGTGATAGCCCAGCGGTGAGACTGTGTCCGACTCTTTCGAGGGGAACACGAGTTCAAACCCGGGCAGGCACCAATGAGTTTTTCTATTAAAACTCATGTGTCTAATTGATAATTGCAATTTATCACACGCTTTCCGGTGAAGGAAAACATCGTGAGGAAACCTGCATATCTCTAGAGAATTCTGGAGGTATGTGTAACCTACCAATTCGCATTGGAGCAGCGTGCTAGGTCTTAGCTCCAACCCTTCTCTCCAGGAACGGAGAGAGGAGGCCTATTCCCAGCCATGGGATTGTAACAGGCCGCTACTTACTTTACTTTTAAGTGCGACTAAGTGAAAAACATTTCAAGGAACCCATGATTAGAAGGTGAACGTGCGTCGGTTGAATTAAAGAATATAATCGTTCATTTCTAATCAAGAAGTTTTCTTCTTATTCGGAGAGAGAGTTTGATCAACACAGGCTACACATATCCGAGAGGGATTCTCTAGTGATATGTAGGTTTTCTCACGATGTTTTTCTTCACCGAAAAGCATGTGATAAATTGCAAATATTTTTTTTTTAAGAAATTAAACTGTTCATTTCCCTATATAAAATTATGCACGCTGTACCTCTCTCGAGGGTCGTGGATTCAAACCCCAGGCAGACACCAACGAGTCTTTCTACTTAAGCTTAATTGCACCTAATTGATATTTGCACCTTAAAGTTGAGGGCAGGTTCACTGCTACCTGCGCCAACGGGCCTGTCTAAATATTTTCGTTTTATAGTTATAAATATATCTGTTTTAAGAACTACCTTTACCTTTACAAACGTAACGAGTATTTCGCATATAAATGGTTGATAACATCCGCAAATATACATTTGTATAGATTATTCATAGACTAGTGCTTGCTAATTACATTTGCTGCGTAATTTTATCGATACAGTATACATTAATTTATAAATAGATACTAGATATTCACATTCGTATGTAGTTACGATTTATATTTACTAGTGATCGCCCGGCCTTAAAAAATATTCAAATTTAAATTTTAAATTCAAAATATTATTTATTTATTCTGCCAGAATTCTATGAAGAGGGGGGGGGGTCTAGAAATCCTAGAATATATTGTTTTAGTAGATTTAGATATTTATCAATATTTAATATTAATTTTAATAAATATACAATTAATTTTAATAAATCAATTAATTTTACTTAATATTTATTTATTTTTACATTACATTATATTATAGGTACTATGCAAGCCTTTTCTAGTGTCACTATGTTGTGAGTTGTCAGTTTTCCAGTGTTACAGTTTTCAGTGTGACCAGTGCCCGTACATCGCTACGCCCATTCCTAAGCCTATGAAGTAAGGGGATCGAAATCAGTGGAGTGTAATAATGAACGTTATTCGTTTATTTTATTTAATTATAAAAAAATTCGTCAATATGTTGTGAGTTGTCAGTTTTCCAATGTTACAGTTTCCAGTGTACGGGCAAGCTGCCACCCCTTGCCCGTACCTCGCTACGACCATGGGTGTATCTATCTGTCTTTTTTTTTATTTGTTATCAGACAAAGATAAGTATACGAGTTTCATGTTTCCCTTCATTATTTATTTTCATTATCACTTACAGGCTTCTATGGCTTCCCTACTCTAGTATTAATAACTCTATGATCTCCACTGAGTACCGAAAGTTATTCTCAGAAATTACGAGACTGGTTTGTCAGCGGTGTGTGGAGTGCAAAATAGGTAACAGAAATCACTATATTAGGATGAACAGGATTTTATTTGATATAATCGTACAATAGGATTACTCATACTCACAGAAGATACAACAGGAAAAGGAAAGACGAGTGGTAGTGACATTTGACGTATAGGTACAGTTCAAAAACAGCGTTTGGATATTATTACAGACCATAAATACTACATGGTTAAATGGTATCTTAGAAAACTAAAATATCACAGATGAAAAGACTTACTTTAGAAATACTGGACGACCACTATTTTTTTTATATAAGTAGCTATACTTCTATACTAATATTATAAAGAGGAAAGATTTGTATGTTTGTTCGTATATGTGTAATGTTTTCACGAAAAAACTACTGCACCGATTTCAAAAATTCTTTCACCATTGGAAAGCTGCTCCTTCACTAAGCAACATAGGCTCTATGTCATTTAAAAAAAATAGGGATCCCTAATAAAATTGTAATAAGTTGTGAAAAAATCAGTGGTAAACATCTTAATTCGTGTGCGCTGCGGAAACTCTTGAGGATAGAACAAAAAATGTTCTACAATATTATAGAACATACCAATATCCACAAAAAAGTCCGCTATACCATATGTCTAACTATTATAGTTATATCAATATAACTACTTTTTTACGTTGTAAAAGTTGATAAAATTGCCGACAATAATCAAACCATTTTATTCATATTTCTGTAATTTATAGAATTAGGCGTTACTTTGCGGAGATCCATAATACAAAAGTAATAATAAAATTATTTTGCTATAATCCGCGATACATCGCGGATTATAGCAAAATAATAAATAATTATAATAATAAATAATTTTATTATTACTTTTGTTTTCATATTTCTGTATTAATAAGATCCTATTAAATTCCTGTATGTTACCTCGGTTTATGTGAGCTATAATTGCTAAAAATTTCATGTATTGGTCTAGCGTATTAGCTTTGAAAGCGTGACAGACGGACAGACTGTCACATTTATAATATTAGTCCCCATTTATTCAACATTATCACTAGGCAATTGAAAGGTATTAAAAAATTAGTATAATAATAATAAAGTATTTATACTCGCATCGTAAAGTTCTTACGGTTGTTAACTTATAAATTAATGCCAGCGAATATTTCGACACACGATAAAGTAAACTTGGCGTTGATAAATTTAATATGGTACATATAAATTTAACATAACCATATTGTAAATAAACTTTATCTTATACGCGGCTCGTAACAAGGCCAATATCAGCGCTTCCTCTGTTATCGACTTGCTGCAGTTCGTATTAAAAACTAGCTATCCGACCACACGCTGCTGTTGCTCAGTTTGATTTCGAATTCCCCTAAAAACAGAACTGAACAGTTTAAAAAATGTTCCGATCGCCACCAAACTTCTTCACAGGATAATCCTGTGGATTATTCTTAAGATTGACTGAAAATTTTATTAAAATCTGTCCAGCCGCTTTGGAGTCTATAAAGAACATAGAAATATATATTAAGATTTTTTAAGTCTTCACTTGCGCAACTAAAAAGTTAAACTAATGGTTATTTTCTGAAAGAGATCGCAATGTAGCGGTAAGTCCACCGGATTGTATCACTACTCTACTAATATTTTTACTATATTAGTTTTATACTTTTCTAAACGTGGTTTTCAATGAAAGTGTTCATTCATTTCTATTGCGATGTAACTTTTTTGGCTTTTTGTTGAAAGTCGTCAAATTTCGTGATTATATTGAAAGTAGTTTGTTTTAAAAGATAATAAAATAATTGATTCAAAAGTACCACAAGTCAAAGATTTCATATTTGATTTTTAATTGAGTGAGTGATTTCTTATATATTTATAAACAAAGGCTATTTGCAACGACAGATTTCATTGGGCGCCACCTCTATATCACCCGTTTTCAGTAACTTACTTACTTACTTCCTTTGGCACTTCAGCCCTTTATGCGAAGTAGTTCGTTGAGGAGGCTCCTCAACGAACTACTTCGCAGTGTCCCTGGCCTTAAAGATGTTAGTTATGAATCGGATGTCTTCCTCGACGCAGTCTTTCCAACGCTTTCTGGGTCTGCCTTTGCCATTTTTAGTACCATGAAACCGAAACCCGGTTCTGAAACGGTGTTAAGAAAAAGTTAAGAGATGTGGTTACAGTTTTATGCCTTTCTTCTCATTTTTTGAAACTATATTCACTATGTAGTGATATGGTACTTCTGTAGATAAGCGTAAGGATCTTATCTTCGGAGAAGATCTTATTTTCGGATAAGCCCCGATCTGGAGGGGAGATCTGCGGTTTATAAAGTTGCTACTAATAGGGCTACGAAAACAGCTCACATAAAGGTTATAGGAGTGCGAGCTCGGCATAGCTACAGTCCGGACCCCTCTTTCTGTTTACCAAAAAAGGGTTTCTTAACGTTAGAAAAATTGTTCTTACCAAGAATAACTAGCAAGATATAGAAACGATGACATATCTTCCTTTTTAGATATACAAATAAATCAACGGTTATTAGAGACTTAAAGTGCAAGGTTGAGGCTATTGGCTTGTTGCCAAGCAGCTGTTCATTGCTTTCGGTCAATGTCTCTAGTATTGTTTGCGTACCAATTTAACGTTCTGTACGTATTTCAAACAAATAAGACCAATCAGATGCAGACGAGACCAAATAAATCGATGAATACTATTTGGTACGGAATTCTAAAAATAAGAATCCATAAATTAAACTGAAATATAGTTGATTAATGATTACTTACTTTCATATATGCATCAGGTTAGCAAGAATTAAATTAGCGGATAATTTACATAAAATATATCAGATTCATCGCATAAGTAGGTTGTTGTCGTGAAAGACATATTTAAACTGTAATTAATAATAACTAGAATAAATTAATTACTTCGATAACGAACTCTACGTAAATAACAGTATGTAGCATGTAGATGTTAAAAATATGCACAGGCTCTATAACTTCGTAGTAATCTGTAAAAATTAAAATAATCCTTTTATCTCAGTGGTAATTACTGAATCGCTGACCTTTTACTCTTTATGATCGAATATTTCATACATAATCAGCTTAGATGTCCCATTAAAGATTTAAGCAGCAAAGACTCGGTCAACAGTATAACTCGCACACACAAAAAGAAATGGAAATTGCATTTGACCGGACCGTTTCTTGACCCACTCAATTCGAATTCAAGGTCAATTAGACATACACCATCAAAATTTCGAGAAAATTTTGAAAATAAAATCAAATGTATTTAGATATGAGAATCGGCTTCAAAGTGATATAATTTTTTTTGTTAAACTACGCCAAACATGATTCCATGTTTTTCGATCCTTATACTAATACAAAGTTATTTAAGGCCTTAAGCCTTTTTATATGACATAAAATTCAACATAATTCAAAATGGAACATAATTATTTTCATCAGAAAAGGTTGGTTTCTGTTTCAAAAATACTTTAATACTGATAATACGAAAAATTATTTTCTTTTCTGATTCATAAGCCACAATTTTTCAAAAAGTAATAGAAATACTAACATTCGACACAAATGTCACAACATACTTTGTCAATTTGCCAACACATAGTTAAGTATTAAAAATATGAAATTTTCTATATTCTAGTTGCTCAATATTTACATTGAAAAAGAGTTGAAAAATCATTTCGCAGGTTTTTAGTTTCTTATCCGGGAAACAATGAAGGTTATTTTCAAGGGCATCCATCGATCCGATGACTGATTAATGAATTTTTTTTCAAAATTCTTAGCTAAACATCCTGCTAATTTACACGGCTACGTCGTAGCCAAGAATAGTATGTATAAATATCGTTGTCAAAATAGTTTGACTTTGATCGATTAGTGAAATGAAGTATAAAAAATATTACTAAAATAGACGAGGATTCGGTGTCGGAAAATTTATGACCGCAGTAAACTTGTTTTGTATCGATCTAGTTTTTATTTATTTTTTTATTTTATTTATTATGGTTTGCCAGCGATTGTTACATTAAACATAGTTAGGATACATTATTAAATTCAATGGTACAATAACAATGTACAATCGTATTAAGGCAAACACGACTTGCACTAGTTGAAGAATATGTTTTTTTATCCAGCAAACGAAGTTATCAAACGTCTTAATTATTTTGTAATAAGCATTTTTTTATTACAGTTAAAAATTAACGATTTTGTCATATATAATACATATTAGCTGCTATGCAAAGATATAAATGCTTTTAATATTTCCTTAGGGTTCAAACTCCAGGCATCAATTAGTTTTCTGTTAACACTTAATTGTTAGTAGTTAAAGCTGTGATATCTCAGCGGTGAGACCGTGCGACTCTTTCCAGGAGAACACGAGTTCAAACCCGGGCAGGCACCAATGAGTTAACTAAAACTCATGTGTCTAGTTGATAATTGCAATTTATCACACGCTTTTCGGTGAAGGAAAACATCGTGAGGAAACCGGCATCCGCATTGGAGTAGCGTGGTAGGTCTCAGCTCCCATCCTTCTCTCCAGAAACGGAGAGAGAAGGCCTATTGCCAGCAGTTGGATTGTAACAGGCCGCTACTTTACTTTACTTTACTTTACTTAGTTGCCTAATTGATATTTACAATTTATTACAAGCTTTTCGGTGAAGAATAATTTCATACATATCTCTGGAGAACTTTTGAGATACAAATGTGTTAACCAGTTCCAACCTTTCTCTCCATAAAAGTATAAATGAGGCCTATTCCCAGCAGTGGGATAGTAAAAGATCGTTACTTTACTCTATGTAAATTACTTGCTTAAGAGGTATTGCCTAAATTTTTTTCAAATATGTCGTGGAAATGGCGTCGCCAATATATTTAAAGCGGAAATGTACAAGACCATTTTACAACTGGTTTATACCTTCTGGAGGTGCCAAATGTTCGAATAAGTCAATGGCGCCGTTCTGGTTAGGAATTTAAGACAAAACCGGCACGCGAATCGCGTATTTATAGTCGGGAATGCCTAGATTGATCTAAATTATTGTCATTGCAAAAACATGTCACTAGCGGATCATTTATCTACTTTCTGATTTAAATCATTATTAAAAGGATTGCATCAGAGTAAGATAGTAAATAGTTGATATAAATCATTTCTTTTTATTAACTAGTGATTTAGTAATTCAGTTAAAGTCATAACACTGCTAGCTTGTACTTGCGACTTCTTTTGCGTCAACTTTCGTGTCAAAATACTCTTATTTATGTACTATGTATTTTTGAAGTTTCCGAAAGGAAAACGGGAACCATATAGCACCATATTGCTCACATTGCTGCGGATTGGTAGGTTACAGCCAACTCCGAGTATCCCAGAGATTTGATTGAGAAAGATTCCTTGCAACCTTAGTTCATTGTAAACCCATAGCTGTCTACCTGGCTTATCTAACGGGAAGAATGACTTAAATGTTAAGAAATTTAATAATTAATAGTACTTATTAAATTTCGTAAAACTAGCATTTGAACACAATAGTACTTATTGTTAGTTAACCATAAGAGATAGAGACATGCTGTCACGGACTTTTTCTTTGTATTGTTGTAGATCAAGTAATGTACTTAGAGAATTCTGTTCTCTAAGTACATTACTTTACTGCATCTATGTAGTTTTTACAACTGCGAGACTTTTTCGACACAATTTACATTAAACCGTTTTGTACCTACTATTAACCTAAACCTTCTGGAAGAATTGCACTATTTTTTAGTAAAAATTGTACAAAAATCTGCTCAGTACATTTTGAGAAAATTGATCACATACAAACAGCTTTTTGGACTCTGTTTTACAATAAGTATTGATTCGATTAAGAAAACCCTTTCTGTAAAACTTAGGATTAGTTAAATAAAATTGAAAAAATAAAATTTTAGGTGTTGTTTGATGGAAAAAAAGTAGGATACCTATACGATCATCATTATCCTCCTGTCTTTATCCCACTCAACTCAAACATGGTGTCACATGATTTGGCTACGTAATTTACGACCGGCCGCCTGCGTGACGTCAACTTACCTTAATCGCCTTTTACAACACCTCGGTAAGAAATGAGGGTGGTTTATTCTACTCAGCAGGATACGGCTAAGGATACCCATACGATATAATAAGAAAAATACCGTTTTAAATCGCCATATCTGCAACAGGATCGCAATAAATATCGATAAAATATCAATATTTTATCAGATTATCAGTTTAAATTATATCGCAGCATAATTGGCAGTCATGCGCGATGCATGTGACTATAGTAATGTTATATTGACATAATGTCAATTTTATCTTATCGTCTTAACATCAAAGGAGCACGATGTGAGATAATGGTAGCCGCTACCTGTGTATTGTGACGGATTTATCTTAACTGATATACAATTAAAAAGTGTGAAATGGTTGTGAAATGATGTTCCCGATGACTTGAAAGTATTCTTACTTTGGCTTTACAGTATATTTTTAGCAATTTAATGTATGTATATAATAAGAATATACATAATTATAAAAAGATTGGCGATGTATATAAGTAACGTAAAACAAAGTAGAAACCGACATAAGCTTGCGATTCTTGCTTTGCGCTTTAAAAAGTCGTTTGTGGGTTTGAGTATAAGATTCTACTCGTATAATAAAATTCCGCAATCGATTTTGTCTTTGATTCTGTCAGCAGTTTCAAAAAACTGGTAAAGGGAGGCTGATACAAAAAGCTACTACTATACTATTGAGAGGATTATATAGATGATAAAAACTCGTGAATATAGCTACTCCTCTACTTTGTACAAGATAGTAATGTCCAAATGTTACTAGCAACCACTGAGTTTCTTGCTGGTTCTTATCGGTAGGGACAGCTTTCCGAACCAGCAGTAGCGTTGACGATTCAAAAGCACTTGTTTACAAGTTTACTTGAATAAAGAATAAATTGAATTTCTATCATCAAACAAAAATCTTTACCGAAATAGGCTCTCGGACAATCGAATGTGTATCCACATTAATTCAACATCTTGGAGCCCATTATTCATTAATTCATTCATAAAAGCATGAACTCATGAGTTAGTTAACAGTAACGCCTCGTTCGGACGAGCGTAAAAAATACGTCGCGTTAAAATTCCGCAATAGGCGTAATAATAAGTTTCGTATGGTATATTCAGCTTAACACCCTCGCCCTAACGACTAAAATGGAAAACTGCACGATAAAAATACGTCGCGATATAAATACGCTGTCGTGTGAACAGATATCTGGATACACATTTGTTTCACTTCAACGTAATTTTACCGCACGATAAAAATCCTCTCGTGCGTACGAGGGGTAAGCGTTAGTTAACAGAATCTATGTAAAGTGTAGGAAACAGACGACATTCTTATTCACTATCTAATTATTTATTCTATCTAAACAATATTAATTTACACTTTCAGCATTATTTAGATTGATTTTAACAAAGAAAAGATACAAAGAAAATTAGCACACGGGTAAAGCTGGCTCACTCGGTCATTCTTAGCCTCAACGTCATCATTGTATGAATGTACCTACGTAAGCCAATAATCACGTGCACTTGAGAGATACATTGTGATGCGGTACTACGTAATAAATACATTAAAACTAGTTGAACGGGCAAAAAGTTTTGCTATATATTTCTAGAGAAATTCTAGTGAAAAAAAATTTTACAAAAAATGTTACGTGTGGACAACCCTTCACTTAGAGATATGAAAAATATATAGTAGCCGATTCTCAGACCTACTAAATATGTACATATATGAAATTTCGTAAAAATCGGTCAAGCCGTTTCGGTGGTGTATGTTTATTGACATTGTGACATAAGAAGTTTATCTTCTATACTTATTATAAAATAAAGTCCCCAAAGCTGTCTATATGTAATAATGTTTAAATAATGTATCGTCTGTATGTAATCGATTTTCTCAAAATCTACTGACCGGATTTTAGGACGGTTTTTACTAAAAGGTAGTGCAAGTCCTCCGAAAGGTTTAGGTTAATAGCACATAACCGTTTCATGTAAATTGAGTTGAAGAGGTCGTTATACAACAATTTTTAGTGGGGCTAGTAACTAACTGATGTCGATTGTAGTTTAGAGGGGGGAATAGGTATAAAAAGCGGCGTAGGGTATCAGAGAGCCAGTCTTATGCCGAGAATCGAGCGACTGTAACATGTAAACACTGAATTTCACGCGGGCGAAGCCGCACGTATTTCATAGTATAAGATTAGAAACGTAAAAGTCTGATTGCCTGTCCCCGCGACATTAAGCGTCAACTTCAGTGTTGAAATACCATCAATACGTTTTTCGCTGTTCTCGGAAATACGGAATTCGAATTTCATTATACTACATTTTGGTTCGGTATATAAGCTTTAATTGTATCAAATTTAATCAATATCGTTATAGCGCTTTAGCCATGAAATCGTAATAGACCGATAGACGGACAATCAGAATGACCGATAGACTGACTTTTATTTATTTATTTTTTTTATTTTATTTAAATATGGCCTGCCAACAAAATTACATGTGTGCATAATTTCACTTATAGGTAGACACAGCATGCTTTTATATAACAACGTACGATAGAGAATTTTTTTTAAAAAAAAGTTGGAACTATTGTTAACATTGTTTTTAAATTAAACTATTGTGTAAGTGCTGTATTAATTTTTTTCTTAAAATCAGCTAATTTATTGTGAAATATATCGATTTGAGTATCTTTGTCAAAAAACTCCTTCAGCAATCTACAAAGTCTAGGAATCAAGAAATGGAAGCCAAGATTTGTTTTATAAACTTTATGCGTCAGGAAAGGGACGGTATGTCGGGGCAATCGAGAGTGGATATTAAAAAAGATTTGGCTTAAGAGTTCGGAATTGTATATCTTTCCATTCTATAGTTTGTGTAGGAATATCAAGTCATGCACTTTACGTCTATTAGATAATGATCTTATTTTAGATAGTTTTAGTCTCGTACTATAGGGTAGTCTCTTATCACCTTTAATAGAATAAAATTTTGAAAATCGGCGTTAGATACTTTCCAGCCTATTCTTGTATATTTGATAGCTTTTAGTTTGCTTCTTACAAAGGTGGTATACAGGAGTTTCTTCGTATAAAGTTGTTTAAACGATTTGGTATTTTCTGACTTTTGCATTTATATTAAAATTAATCTCTTACGACTTCATAAATTTGAGTACGTTTGAACATTCTTGGGATGTCTCACGCTTTGGTTGACCGAAGTCTATCTAAAATTAGAATATCTGGTAAAGTCCAAATTTTTCGACAGGTTTCTTATATGATGTTGACATATGAAGGTCGAACGACGAATTCCATTCAGAATGAATGTTCTTTAACTAATGTTCATAACTACAATAATAGATGTAAAATATATGGATAAACTCTAATGCGTATAACACCAAAATGTTTCACCACTTTCTTTTAATTATTTTATTTATTTTATTTTATTTTATTTTATTTTATTATTTATTATGAATATATTTATTATATATAATAAATAGAATGGGTACTTGTAAGCTAAGAAAAGCTTTCTCTCTAAAAATCTCTTCGTACCAGATATTTACATCAATCACTCCCAAGTAAAGATGTTCTTCAAAATTAAATAAGCGGCAAAATAAATAATATATAGAATTATGAGTTACTTTGCGGAGATCCATAATACAAAAGTATTCATATTATTTTGCTATAAAGTTAAAAATTGATAACAGTTAATGTGTAGAAACCGGCACGACGTAATCGCGGCGGGAACTGCAATTGTTAAAAGTTTTGTATAAAAAAGTATACGCAGATAATTAGAATGTTTATTTTGTGACATAAATCTATTAGTTATGATCTCAAGTTATTACAGAAAGCTCGAGTCCCTGTAGGTTTGTATCTGCGATCCCTTTGCAAGTACTAGCATTCACACTGTAATCTTTAGAACATCGTTCTTTAGAAAGGGCGTGACATGATAAAGGATTGTAGACGTCCTAAAATCGAAACTAGAATGTTTTCATAATATCCAACAGTGTATTCAATGTAAAAATTCATAATACAACTTTTTTGTATGATTGACTTCTTCATTTCAACCAATTAAGGCTGATTAAATGGATTTGTCACACGTTATGTTGTAATATTCATCACAGTATTATATTTTTAATACAGTTTCAGAGTGCATTCTTGAACATTTATGGTCTCTTTACACAACTTATTTGTATATTTTATCAGTTAAATATGTGTAAATAAAGTCCAAGTTAAATATGTGTAAAGCAGGACAAATGAGGCAATTTGTAATCAGTATATACAACCTGTTTCAACGGATCAATACTGGTTAGAAATGATAAGGCTTATGTCTAGTGTTTATAAATAACACAACACAATAAACACTATTATACATAAAAAATAATAGAAGACAATCGTAAGTACTGACCTAGTAACAAATATAAAGATAGCACAAATCCCTAACCCCTTATTCGCACGAGAGGTTTTTATCGTGTTAAAAATACTTCGAAATGAAACAAATGGGTATCCAGATATCTGTTCACACGACAGCGCTTTTAAAACGCCCTAACCTCTTAACGCACGAGAGGTTTTATACCGTGTTAAAAATACTTCGAAATTAAAAAAATGGGTATCTAGACGTAACAGAGGGTACGACAGCACTTTTATGGAGTAAATTTTATGGAGCAGTGTTCCATTTTTGGCGTTAGGCGTTGGACGTTAAGCCGAATATACCATACGAAACTTCTTATTACGCCTATGCGTACGTAGTTTTAACGCGACGTATTTTTTACGCTCGTGCGTACGAGGTGTTAAGGCCGATATCCACCAAAATGGAGAGAAGAAGAGAGTAGATGTACTGCGAAGCTGACATTAATTTCAATCAAAACGGAGAGGAAATGCGTATTGAAGAGGAGATGTGAACAATCAAGCGCTGTCTATGAAACAATGACGTCGTGTCGTTATAAAAGTTCAATTTTCTTTTTGAGGAACGCCGCTCGCCGCCTGGCTCACATCATCTCCGCTCTGCTGCCCCGCTTGATCGTTTCTGGTACAAAATGCTATACAAATTGGGACCTCTCCTCTACATCTTATCAATTTACGAGTAGACTGAAGCTAAGCGGAGAGGAGACGTGGAAATAACAATATCTGATTGGTATTCGGAGTCCATTTCCTTTCCTCTCCGCTTCGGTAGACAGCGGGCTAACATTTGATTTTATTTATTTATTTATTTATTTCTTATTATCTTATGATCTATTACACAGTTTTACTCCTTTTATAACAATATATAAATTTAATCTTAATTAAAAGGAGTGCTTTGGCGCTCGCACTAGGATAACCTGTACCACGAACGCCATCGCCTTCCTAGGACCCTTATTTAAAGCTATAATAGTTTCATATGGTGATACCTTCTACAATGTGCGTTTGTGTGTGTGTTTGTGTGTGTGTGTGTGCCTGTGTGTGTGTGTGCCTACGCGTGTGTAAAAATTATTGTCTTTCGTTTTTAGCATATTAAGTTACTCTGGTGATTAATTCCTCTGTTTTTAGATAACTAAGTCCTTTCGACCATACATTTACGGTTTTTTTACATGAAATTTTATTTAATTTAGAAATTTTTAGAATATTGTCAATTTTGTTATACAGTTTTGCGCTAAGGAAATAGTACTGTCGACCAGCTAAGACGGTTCTATGAGCCAAAATATCAAAAGTCTTCTGTTTACGCCTTTTTTGTGGCATTTGGACAATTGTTACTTCTGAGTGTTTACGAAATATTAAATTTGAGATAAAAAGCTGCCGGACATTTAGGACATTCCACTCTTTGTAAAGAAGAATTGTTGGATGCCCAAGGGGCTTATTGCCCATTACTTTCAATTTGCCTCTTTGGGCTCGCTCGAGACGAAGCATATCTCCTTTATTAGCACCGCCCCACACTGTGATGCAGTACGAGAGTAACGATTGTGCCAGCGCAAAGTAAACTGTTTTTAATAAATTATGATCAGCAATGATTCTTAATTTTCTAAATACAAACATCAGCTTCCGAAAACGCGAAACGACTGAATCGATCTGTTTTCTCCAGCATAAGCATCCGTCTAATATAATGCCAAGGTATTTTATATCTGAGGTTCTTTGAATTTCTAAGCATGAACAAATCCTGTATAGTGGATCACATGAGTGCAGTTTTAAGGTAAAGATCTTTAAGTAGTAAAGTGGTATAGCATTGATTGTTCAAATCAATGCTATACCACCTTGTCTAAACCAGACAAATACCAACCCCAACCACGGCCTAGACAAGACGTACTCTTGGTTCAGACCGAGAACGATTAACTATGGTAACTCGTTTATTTATGGCTTCTATATAACTAAGTTGCAGATCCCATTAACGCTGCCTTTAAACAATTAAAGAATCAATACTTCTCACTTTATTTATAAATAAACTATACAAAAAGGGTTAAAAGATGTTATGTCAACTTTTATATAAGTTTTTGATTTGCTTTAAAGTTACCAACTAAAAAGATGCAAGTTGTGTAAATAAGGACCTTTATGGCCAAAATGCAAGACCGTGTAACTCTCACCTACGGATTGCATGTCCAAATATCGCTCAGGGACCTATGAATCTATATCTATACTAATACTTACTAATATATATAGCTAAAAAGTTTGTTTGATTGTTTGAACGCGTTAATCTCAGGAACTTCTGAACCGATTTGAAAAATTCTCTGAGTCTAAGATAGTTCATTTATCGAGGAAAGTTATAGACTGTACGAGGATAACATCACGCTAAGATAAGTAGAAGAGGAGCAGCACTAAAAACATTGCGAAAACGGAAAAATTTAAAGCTTTCCTTGCGTGCGCTAAGTAAACGGTGAACGTTATTCAAAAACCATGTGCTACAAAATTGTACCTCTAAGATTTGTAAATAAAAGTCCGCAACAGCATATCTAGCTTTTAAAGTTAACCCCCTTTAACCATAATTAATAATTATTTCGATTTACTCAAATAATAAGACTGCAGTTCACGTGAACGAAGTTGCGTTTAAAAGCTAGTCTTCTATAAAATCTCTATGTGCCCAATTGATATTAACAATCATGCATAGTTGGTATGGCATAAGATCAGATTCTTCCCTCAGAAGTCTATACTTCTGAGGGAAGACAGCTGAGCAAAGACCTATTTTATAATAGGTCTTTGCTCAGCTGTCATATTACTACATGAATAAATTATACATATTCTTAGTAGAAGTTGTTCAATTTAATGAGATGTGACGAGAAAATTCAATAATAATTTAAATTAACCATTAATTAATACGGAATAGAAAATAGCATTCATTTGTAAACTTGGTGATCTACGTTGACGATTAGATTTCAGTCAAATCGCTTAGTCAATGTCGTAATTATAATATTAGCAAAATTATTGTATAATTTTTTTGTACTACAGGATTCTTTGTTAATGAGCAAACGCTGATGAGTGTCGATAAATCATAAAATGACACGGACCATTGTGGCTAAACATTTAACCGTTGACGTGTTTTGCAAGTACGTACTGTTCCAGATCAGTTTATTTTTACATCTTCGTATATATAAACACGAATATTTGTCTGTATGTCCTTCTTAGACTCCGAAACGCCTGGACCGATTTTAAAGATATTTTCAGATAATCTTTAGAATGACCCAGCTTTACAGTTGATCATGTAAAGTTTGGTGGCGATCGGAGCGTTTGTTTTGGAAATTCATATTCAAAATATTCTTTATTCAAGTGGACTGTTTCCACTACTTTTGAATGGTCAACTGTTTTTAAGAAGCTAACACTGATTCGGAAATTTGCGAGAAGAATCTGCAATAAAATCGGCGCATAATCTTTTAACTTAATTTTGAACTAGCAATGATAATTTTTTACTGCTGATTTCTTTAAATTAGACCTAGCGCAGCGGGCTGCTAGTTGCTATATAGAACTCCTAAAAATGTTCACAAACCCAAGTTGAAAGTTCCAACTTGAAACCACAGTGCTTTGAAATGTCAACTTTAAATCGATCTTAATCGTATACATTAAATATTTTATAACAAAATTATTCATCATCATTCTCCTGCCCTTATCCAACTCTAAGTGGGGTCGGCACAATATGTTACAAACATGTTGTCGCATGATTTGGCTACGTATTTTACGACCGCCCGCCTGTCTGACGTCAACTTACCTTAGTCGCCTTTAACGTCACCTCGGTAAGAAATGAGGGTGGTCTATTATATTCTGCCGGATACCACACGACATTTATCTTAGTCGCCTCTTACGACACCTCGGTAAGAAAGGAGGGTGGTCTATTCTATTCTGCCGGATACCACACGGCGGTTTATCACAAAATTATTGCACATTTTTATTCATAATTCAAAACATTAATTGAAATTAATGTTTTCATTAGTCGTTTGGTAATGAAACAACTTATTTCTTAATGATTTTTTCTTCGTTTGTACCCATAAAGGTAATTTTTGAAATGTGGTTATTCAAGGGTAAAAACTTTTTAAATCGATTGGTTTTAATATATGTACAGTATTTTTTTTATTTACAACAAAAATGTACAAGTTATGTCTATCTTGAATTACTTACGCGCTAGTACTATATAAATCGTGCCCATGTGAAATGGTCCCAAGAATGCTGACAACTTTTCAGCTTTGAATCGCTATGCTGATTCTTTGTGCGAAACTGGAGCCAGCCTTTTTGTCACCTGAAGAGGTGTTAAAACGGATAAAAAAATTGCACTTTGACTTCAGGGCCCTATTTTTTGTTTTTTTTATTTAATTTATGGCCCTATGGTCTTAACTGCAGTTGATCTACAGTATTATATACGCTACTATTATTACTCATGCACTCAGGACTCTCATCTTCGTCAGATTTGATAATAAATTTAATTAGTAGAATGAGTACAAAGTAAAATGCAGCTCTTATTCGATTTAGAAATAGAATATAACTACTACTAGTTCTACATATATTTATGAACGTATATTGCTATAAATAATTTATTAATTCTTGTTTTGTGATCGTGTAAGATAAAAATACTAGAATTATTGTTAAGGTATCTTGTTCATGTAATATTGAAACATGACTGCATGCATTAAACACCAGCTTGGAGCACTCTCAATTTCAAAATAGAATTCTATGAATAATGCAACTATTTCATTTATTGTTGTACGCTCGTGGTAAAGAATAATATTAAACAACTCATACGCGCGACTACGTTCGCATCGATTTCAGCGTCAAACTACCCTCATTTATTTACCAAACTTTTTTTCCTGTTCGTAAAGGCAAAGTGAATTTTTTTCCGTATCTTAACCAGACATATAGGCTCACACTGTTGCAAATTTCATCAATTTTTTCTCCAGATTAGCGTGATCATGCAAACAGAAACACTGACTTTTCATTTATTATATTAGTATGGATTAAAACAAACCAGTCTCTGAGAAGTGCATCACATCTCTTATGATGAAGAAAAATAGAGTCATTATGTGCTCATCGAATAGAATAAACATAAGAAAGCAAAACGTATCTTGTGGGACTCATCTCTTTGATAAATGATAAGGGTATCTTGCCAAAATGCTGCGGAGTAAACGCATTTATTTGTAAGATGCAACGCAAGTGGTAGAATCTTTATTCCGAATATGGATGGGTAGATCAAAACTTCAATGCAGGTCGACATTTATATTAAATCGTTTATAGTCCTTGTCCTAATATTTTGGCACGCGTTAGTTTCAATTTTGCCATACCTTCTAAAATATTGACATAAATTGATTTTATAATATTAAGCATAGAATCTGAAGATAACTAAAAAATTCCACGCTTAACATTACCTATTTTAGTTAGAGTTAGTTATTTTATTTTGGCGATCCGGTATTTCAGTCGGTTACAACGGCGTCTGTACGAACTTCCCAATCGAAGTATGCATGTTTATTGCGATATGATTACGGTTTATATGAATGTTAATTAATCATTTCATACCGTTGGTCTTGATGGCCGAACTGTGAGGCCGTTTGATCTATACCAAGGAGTCAAATTCTAGCCTTTTTCTATAAAAACTTAAGTGCTTACACATACAATTTATCATATTTTTTCGGTTTTGGAAAATTAATGAGAAAATTTGCATATCTTTGGATATTCCAAAGATATGTGTATCATGCAAAAGCCGCAAAGGTGAAGCATGGTAGATCCCAATTACTTATCTCTATCAAATCAATGGGGTCTGTGCCTAAAAGTAAGTATACTTACTGCTTTACGATAGTTTGAAACCATTCAAGGTTATGTATTTATGGCATAGTAACAAAGTAACGATAATTTGTTTCTAGAATTAATCGTTACAGAATCATTTATTGAAGTAATTTCGAGGAAATTCTAGAGATCCTTTTGTGTGTCGAGGACGTAAGAAATTAATTCAAAAGGTCGTTTAGGTACTTAACTAATAGTTGGTCAATGTAATAGTATTATTGGATAGTTAGCACTTAACAAGGCCCTTAATATGTTTTCCTTCCCCGTTACACTAGCAAACTACTCATTTTTAATAAATTTAATTAATTTAATAGATAATCTACGATAATAATTAATGAATAAAAATACATAGGCCACTTACACACACGGTCGTCCGTCCCCAAAGAAACTTAATACTTGTGCTTGATGCTTATGGGTGACTGAGAACCGGTAAATATATACATATTTCTATTTAAATACATAGAGTAACGGCTTTTAGGAGAAAAGAATTGGAGCTAAGACCTACCACGCTGCCCCAATGCGGATTGGTAGGTTACACATATCCCTAGAATTCTTTAGAGATATGCAGGTATCTCACGATGTTTTTCTTCACCGGAAAGCGAATGGTAAATTGTAATATTACATTAAATTAAATTTTAAAAAATACATACTTGAATACAAATCTACACCCAGGCTCGAAGAACCAACAAATTGTTTATAGAATAAGTTGGCTCTCGGCGGGAATCGAAACCGCTGCCCGCGGAGCTATAGGCGGGGTCACTGCCAACTGCGCTAACGGGCAAGTCAAATCAATAAATCATATAATTGATAGTAAACACAAAGTAGAGTTAAAAGTAATTTAAGGGCCTGTTACTATTCCAATAAGCGTAGGTCTCCTTTTATTGAAAGAAGGGTTACATAATATATTATGTTCTATATGCTTTATAGTATTATTATTACTTATGTTTAAAAGTATTGTTTTTCTGTACTGTTTATTTGCTTAGATATTGATATTGTGATATTAAGAACATAATAAGAGATACGCGAGAGACCTTAACACGAATTTGGCTAGTAAGCAAATAAATTGTAGTTGATAAGAATAAGTTATAGCAAAATATAATGTATTGCAAACAAGATCAATTTTAGACGAGAACAATCTAGTATCTAATAAACAAATATAACATTGGTGGGTTGGTTATTTTATTTGATTGTATATTCGTATTTCTATATCATCATCATTCATCATTCTCATGCCCTTATTCGACCCTAAGTGGGATCGGCATAACGTGTTACAAACAAGTTGTCACGTGATTTGGCTACGTATTTTACGACCGGCCACCTGCCTGCCAACTTACCATAGTCGCCTTTTACACCTCGGTAAGAAATGAGGATGGTCAATTCTATTCTGGCGGATACCACACGGCAATTTCGTATTTCTATATCACTATGAATTTATTGAATATCTTGTTTCCACATGAACATTCGAAAACACTGAGATCCAGAACACACAAATCATCTCTCTGTCATCCTCACTCATCAACCAATAGACGTCTACTGTTGGACATAGGTCTCTTCTAAGGACTTGCACGCCACACGGTCTTGTGCCGCCTGGATGAAATAGCTCCTTTGAGGTTGTCTATCTACTTAGGGGGGGGGGGTGTTTTTGTATACACTACGCTTTCCGGTGCGGTGTTGCCACTCTACTACTTTGAGACCTCAATTTCCATCGGTTTCAGTTTTCCCAAGTTTCAGAGCCATATGTTATCACTAGTAGCACGCATTGTTCGATTACTTTAGTCTTCAGGCACGGAGGAATATAGGAAGATTAATTGTGTGTGTATGACGTGTCCTGAATATTTGCAATGCCAGGCATTATATGTAATGTATTTAAGCAAATTAATGATAATAAATAAATTAATTAATTAATAAATAAGAAAATTCTTCAACACAAATCATGAATATAGATAATTATTACTAAAAGCAAGCAAATAATATTCGTACCCGGCGTCAACAACTTAACAAGTCCAAAACGCACACAGGGCAGCCATAAACAGGTTTACGTTTAGTACGTTTAAGAGAGTTATTTAAATATTGTAATTTTTTTATGTACGCTATAAATGACTTATCGACTTCACTGAAATATTCACCACATAAAGTCAAACCTATTGCCTATTATGGCAATAGGTTTTATTACGTATTATATATTAGGTATTATTACTAAATAGGCAAAATGACGTATGTCGACTTATCAACAATTTTACGCCTGTTACGGATAAATAGAGTTAAATAGAGTACTTTGCAAAATGCACATACACAATAGCTGAAACCGTAATAGCAAATAACAAACCGTAATATCAGCACTTTCATACATGTGAAATTAAAACTATAAAATGTATGAAAAAGGAAACTATGCTCGAATTTTCTTCTTGTAGGACATGTAGATTAAAGAACCAAGGAAACGTACAGGACAGAGAGACACAGTGTTCTAGATAAATGGATTTCCCAAAAAAGAGATATTTTTTATGCGTTTTCGCATCGTTTTTGCCTTCAAGTAAAAATTCTTGGGAGAGCCCGTAATAAATATAAATATATGGGAGACTTACACACACGGTCGTCCGCCCCCAAAGTAACTTAATACTTTGGGGACGGATGGGTGACGGACAACTGCTAGATATATATACTAAATATATAATTTTAAATACATACTTAAATACAAATCGACACCCAGGCTCGTAAAACCACCAAATTGTTTATAGAAAATGTTGGCCCTCTACGGGAATCGAACCCTCGACCCGCGGAGCGGAAGGCAGGGTCACTACCATATAGTAATTACAAGTTATGATAGAATTATTTTGCTATAATCCACGATTGTTAAGGAATCTAAGTAATGCTAAGTGTAGGAAGCAGACAACGTTCACATACCTTATAGATGCAGGACTAGTCACCACACGTAGTCACGACAATATCTACGATCGTTTCGCCCCATAACCGAGGTATCATCGGGTGGATAGGCTCCACGACAAAATCGTAATGGCATTACAAGTATAGAATAGGCATGCCTAAGGTAATGTATGCACTGAACCTGCATATATAAGGTGTGTGAACGTTGTCTGTTTCCCACATTAATTATTACATAGACTTCTTGACAAACGCGGATTAAAGCAAAATAATTCTAACATAAGTTCTGTACTATGGAATTCTGCAGTACCTTCTGCTTCTATATATTATATAGTAATTAAATAGACATGAAATGACTCATACTACATCGCAGCTAATTATATAATATTTTTTTAATTGTATATCGATGCAGTCATTGACATTATAATTGTTCTGTAAACAGTCCGTCGGGCTATCGGCACGTGGTTTCAATAAACAAACGATAACGTAAACTATTTCCTGATGCAAATTTTTATCTTGTTCCTAGCATGCCTTTAATATTTAATCAAAATCATCATTCTCCTGCCCTTATCCCACTCTAAGTGGGGTCGGCTCAACATGTTCAAACATGTTGTCATATGATTTGGCTGCGTATTATACGACCGTCCGCCTGCCTGACGTCAACTAACCTTAGTTGCCTTTTACGAAACCTCGGTAAGAAATGAGGGTGGTCTATTCTATGCAGCCGGACACCACTCGGCAGATACCTTAGTCGTCTCTTACGACACCTCGGTAAGAAAGGAGGGTGGTCTATTCTATTCTGCCGGATACCACATGGTAATCAAAATATGTTTATTAATTTAAATAAAACTAAGCTTAGATTGTTTATTGATTGATTGATTATTTACAAGGAACAGTCGTCACAATTTTTTTTACATAGTTAAAATATTAATTTAATAATAGTAGGGTATAATGTTAAAAAAGAATGAATTTTTACATTAATCGGTTATTTTGTTATTATAATGGATTTCTATTAATCTACTATCGAAACAGTACAAAACGATTGTTAATTCTTTTTTAACTAACTTTTTAAGATTATCTAGCATATAAGCATTATCATTCTCCTGCCCTTCTCCTACTCTACGTGGGGTCGGCACACCATGTTTTAAGCATGTTGCTACATGATTTGGCTAATCTTTACAACCAGCCGCCTGCCTGACGTCAACTTACCTTTCATTTCTTACCGAGGTGTCGTAAAAGGCGGCTAGTCTTTTACGACACCTCGGTAAGAAATGAGGGTGGCTATTCTAGTCAGCCGGATACCATATTAATATATGTTGTTGGATGACAGCAATGTAGTCAAACTACACATTTTAATCGAAGTTTACAAACAGCGATTAAAATGTGTAAAAAGACCGATTATTAAAAATTTATTTCTTCGATTCGAGGTAATCAATTTTTTACAAATCGATTTATTGAAAAGGGAGAAAAGTCGATTATTCTTTAATCTATATTTCCCACTCCAAGTGACATCCCCATTAAATAGTACTTGTTAAACAGTATCTTAGACGTGACAATACCACAATGTGTTTATTTAAATTTTATTATAATAAATAAATAAATAAATAAATAAATAAATAAATTTGTCTTAGGTGCTTCTGGGGTTATCGCCTGGCCAACCTTAAAACTACTCATGCCTACATGTTGTCTCTGTTTTTTTAATCAATAGACGTCCATTGTTGCACATATACCTCTTCAAATGTCTTTTATACTATACTATACTGTTGTGCCTGAATCCAGCGTCTCCCCACGACTTTTTTGAGGTTTTTGAGGTCTGCCTCCACTGTGTTTTCCGGTGCGGAGTCGCTACTCTGCCGCCTTGAAACACTAACTTCCATCGGTTCCCCGAATGACGTGCCCCGCCCATTGCCATTTCAGTTTCGCGACCCGTTGAGCTATGTATGTAACTTTGGTCCTTCTACGGATATCCTCATTTCTGTTTTAATCACGTAGAGATACTCCGAGCACTCTCTTTTAATTATTAATACTTTCTTACTCTTTCCATCGCCTGCTGAGTGACTTTTAGCTTTCGTATGAAGCTCGTAGTTACGACTAAATCCGTATGACATCACTGGTACAACGCAGTGTTCGAACACTTTGGTCTTCAAGCACTGAGGACTATATGCAGTCTTGTGATAAATAACGTTTATTTCTTTTTCCAGGAGCGATTCGACGCCATTTATCAAAAATGGAACACAAGCGACCGTCACCAAGACTCCAATACCGGGGAAGAAATCTGGCAAAGAAGGTAGAGGGAAAGCGTTTCGGCAAATTCTGGCTGCGTTCGTCGCTAACTGGGGAACTATCAACACTGGAATGGCTTTTGGCTTTTCAGCCACTGCGCTACCTCAGTTAAAGAGTGAGAATTCTAGTATACACATCACAGACAACGAAGCCAGTTGGATTGGTAAGGAACTCTTGTTGGCTTATGTAACAGTAGTTGTACGTAAATTCCCTTCGACTTAATCTTTATACCTTTAATTATGTAGAATGTCTTTTGATTCTCATTTCTTAGGCCGTTATATAATCTTTAGTTGTGCCAAATTTTATCAATAAATATCATCATCCTCATCATCCTCCTGCCCTTATCCTACTTTAAGTGCGGTCGGCATAACTAGTTATAAATATGTTGTCACATGATTTGGTTGCGTATTTTACGACCGGCCGCCTGCCTGACGTCAACTTACCTTAGTCGTATTTTACGACCCCTCCGTAAGATAGATGGTGGTCTATTCTACTCAGCCAGATACCGCACGGTGGGTCAACTTACCTTAGTCGCCTCTTACGACACCTCGGTAAGAAATGAGGTTAGTCTATTCTAGTCAGCCTGATACCACACGGCATATTTTATCAATAAATATAATAATAATAAATACATGGGACTCCTTACACACAAGGTCGTCCGTCCCCAAAGTAAGTAACTTAATGCTTGTGCCAAGGGTGACGGACAACTGGTAAATATACTACATATATAATTTTAAATACATACCTAAATACAAATATACGCCAACGTTCGAAGAATTAACAAATTGTTTATAGTAAATGTTGGTCCTAGACGGGAATCGAACCCGCACCAACGGGCCAGTCTTGATCTAGTAGATAAGAGAGTGAAAGCGTAAAAGACAGACTTTCGTATTTATAAAATTAATGTTGTATTGTCCTGCCAATTTAAAAAGATCTCTAACGAATTGAGCGTGGTAGAAATAAGAAAGGAGGAGACCTATGCCCAGCGGTGGAATAGTAAGAGACAGTTACTTTTACATAAAGTATATTATCAGTGGATTCTAATATTTAACTCTGACGAATGTATATACGGTTCTTTGATGTTTTAAAACAACAATATTGTATATTTTCAAGGTTTCAGTACCGCAAAGACAGTGAGCAGAGTGAGTTAAGTTCTTTGTAGCATTGATTGTACCATATATGGACAATTATTATTGAAACTCATGTGAATAATGTCAGTTTTGTCGTTGATAATGGCGTTACGAAACCCACAATAGAAGCTATACAGACGCTCTAATAGCGTGATAATTATCAAATAAGTTAAAACAGGAAACAATAGACAAGTATGTGGTGGACGAATTCAATTTAAATTCGAAATCAACAACTCAATTAACAGTTCACATATACGATACCCGAGATTTCGTTCGCGTCGTTCTTAGTATTAAAAGACCCTCATTACTGAACTATTTTAGTTTTTACCATTTACTGAAGGAAAAAGGGGATTTTTATATTATATGTTAGCCCTATAATAAGCGTAAATAGGACTTAATTTTATCTATATTGTTGCATTGGATTAAGATTGGAAGAATGGATTGAGATTAATAACAGTCAGATAGACATAGAGGCTTAAGCATTTATTACATTAGTATACATATTTACTCGTAGCGGCCTCTTATTAACTCAGTTTTCTGTTGGCTCAAGACCTCTCTCCTTGACAAAAGGAGCTTAGTCTAAACTCCAACATTTTAGATCCACCAAGCTGCTTCAGTGCGGTTACGTATAGCCTAAGAATGGTTCAGAGAAATGCGTTTACCAGCAACGCATTACTAAAACGCCTGAATTAATATTATTAACACAAAAGTGTTATTGTTACACATGAGACCGTGGGTAATTTTTATAGTTTGAAACAATTGGTAAGAGTGATGGACGTTCTATGGCTGTTAATTCATCAAGACTTCAGACTTTAATTAGTTCCCAAAGCAATCAAGGGGTCCGCAGGATACTCGACGTTGGTGACAAAAATAAACAATTCGTAATGTAGTTTTGTCGAGTTTCGGGAGTTTTGAAAGTCTCTTTCTTTCTCCTTCAACCGATGCATGTCCACTAGCTATGTCCACTACCTATGTCCACTATTTATGTCCACTACCTATGTCCACACCACACGACTTGCGCCACTTAGATCCAAAGGCTCCCTGCGACCTTTCTTAGGTCATCTGTCAATTTCCTAAGGATCTTACCGACGTTGCGTTGTTATTTTGAAAGTGGTCTATGAGAAGAAACTTTGAGAACATCTAATAGTGAAATAATATTTTTGTACAGCCAGCTTAAACACGATCTTGCGCCGCTTGGATCCAAAGGCTCCCCGCGACCTTTCTGAGGTCATCTGTCCATTTTCTAGGGGTTTTACCGACGTTGGGTTGTTATTATGAAAGTGATCCATGAGAAAAAAGTCTGGGACATCTAATTGAAGTAATATTTTTTTACAACCAGCTAAAACACGTTCTTACGCCGCTTGGATCCAAAGGCTCCCCGCGACCTTTCTGAGGTCATCTGTCCATTACCTAGGGGTTTCACCGACGTTGCGTTGTTATTTTGAAAGTGATCCATGAGAAAAAAGTCTGGGAATATATAATAGTGAAATAATATTTTTTTACAGCCAGCTTAAACACGATCTTGCGCCGCTTGGATCCAAAGGCTCCCCGCGACCTTTCTGTGGTCATCTGTCCATTTCCTAGGGGTTTTACCGACGTTGCGTTGTTATTTTGAAAGTGGTGTATGAGAAAAAAGGCTGGGAACATCTTATAATGAAATAATTTTTTTTTACAGCCAGCCTAAGTGCTGCTGGTACTCCTATTGGTTGCATCGTCAGTGGCTACCTCATGGACAACATTGGACGCAGACGCACTCTTATAATCACTGAAATACCACTTATCCTCGGATGGATCCTAGTAGCCTTCGCACAGAACGTGCCGATGATTTATGTCGGTAAGCTTCTTTATTAGATTTTCTGTGTAAGGAAACTTCTTTAAAAGATATAGTAGCTTTTCTATACGGATTTTTTTCTGTCTATAACAACCTTTGGATAAAAGTTGTTTTGAGACAAAACCACACACCTAGAATTAGTCACTATAAACCCTTATTTTCTATTTAGGGTATCGCGGAAAACAGTTGTGTTATTTCAACTTAGACAAAATGTATGACATTTTCGCAACACTCATACCGTTCCCTATTTAATAAATTTACAATTATAATATAAAATGGTAAAATCTACGTAGTCTAATGTTAAATCTAGTCTTCTAATTTGAACAAAATATAGCATGTCAGTCTTTCTCATATTATATTCAAATTAATTCATAAAAGATATTTGTTTTTGCATGACTAGGTTTTCTCCAGCAGTGCAATAAAAGCAAAAAAAAAACTTTCTGTGAGGTCTTAATATACAATAATGAGTTTAGAAAAAAACTTCTGGTTTTTCCGTTTAAGAAGATTTGTAACATTGTAGATACTGAAAAAATATCTCATAATATTTCCTACTAAACACCCTCATTCTAATGGAAGCTTTTCCCTACAGGACGATTACTGGTTGGCTTCGGTTCAGGAATGGTCGGGGCACCAGCAAGGGTGTATACTTGCGAAGTGTCACAGCCACATCTACGAGGAATGCTTGGAGCTATGGCCTCTGTGGGAGTTTCCACTGGTGTTTTGATACAGGTATCTTAAAAGATTAAGCTAATTGTTGTTCTCAACGTAGACGAAGACGTAACGATCGGCCGATAAGGAGACCAAGTTAAGGTAGGTAGTCTGGAAGGGCTTAGATTATTAGTTCATGTTTCCCGGTTTACTAGGTTGCTAAAAAATTTAACAACGTATACAACGTTTTCATTGATAGTAAGACATTGTACAACATCTAAAAAAAACACCAAAAAATATTTGTTTAATTTATAAATATAGTGAACCCACTAACCTAAATCTGTGATAGACCAGCGGTGATACCATGCGACTCTTACGAGGGGAACTCGAGTTCAAACCCGGGCAGGCACCAATGTGTTTTTCTATTTAAACTAATGCGTCTAATTGATGATTGCAATTTATCACACGCTTTTCGGTGAAGGAAAACATCGTGAGGAAACCTGCATATCTCTAGAGAATTCTAGGAATATGTGTAACCTACCAATCCGCATTGGAGCAGCGTGGTAGGTCTTAGCTCCAACCCTTCTCTCCAGAAACGGAGAGAGCAGGCCTATTTCCAGCAGTGGGATATAAACAGGCCGTTACTTTACTACACTATTTATTTATTTATTTAATGCTTTTCGTACAAAAAACATATAAATAACTGGACACTGTACATAGGTGGACTTATTGTAAGCAATCTCTTAAAAACAGGTATAAGATTTTTTCGCCTAAAAGAGTTGTCTCGAAGAGATCACTAATCAGACCGCGCTTTGCACGCTTTACTTTATTTTTAGTTTGAATGTTTTCTGTTAATTAGTTTTTGTCTTATCTATCGTGTGATTTTGTTTAATAAAGCTGTTTTTTTATTTATCTATCTGGACTGAAATAGAATTTTTTTTGGAAATATTGCATTATAAAATAAAAAATAACTAAAATGTTTTCGGTAAGGTGAAACTAATTGATTTATTGCTTAAATATTAGTTTTCAATTAAACCGAACCAGCACAGATATAAATTCAAAATTGATGAAGGATTAATTAAAATAATAATAGTTCGAAATCTCGCGTGTTCAAAATTAATTAGTTGAAACAAAACAGCCATTATCCGTCATCAATACCATAACGAATATTTTAAATTTACTGTTATTCATTAGTCTTCAGTATTTACCTAATTAACGAGAATATTCTCACAATCAATAACCATTAATTGCACGTTAATTGCTTGGCCTAAGAGTGTCGTATTAAGATCAAATCAGAACTGAGGAGATCTTTAATAGAACCAACCGACTGACGTAATTTAACGGGTCGCGAAACTTAATGGCCACACGCAATTTTAATATTTGCAAATTTAGTACATACGAATTAGGGTAAAGACCACTGTCTTTTTCAAGCTTTGTATATTTATATACGTTTTATATTAGTTTCAACTGCATGTATGTCTGAATATATCTAACCGACCCCTTTCAGCGTATAGATTTAATTAGAACCTTTATACTTCGCAATGAACCGATGACAATACAATAAAATAAAAAAATAATGAGATAAAAAAAACAATTCTTAACAATCAATCTAAGTAAAAAGTGAAAAATAAATTGATTTTATACGACTAAAAAACACTTTCGTAGTAAAAGTAAAAATAACGATAATATGAGTATATATAACTTTATATCGAGCACCCCGCGCTTTTTTTCAATAAAGTGTTATTGAAAATATGCCGTGTGTTATCAAGACCACCCTCATTTCTTACCGAGGTGTCGTAAAAAGCGACTAAGGTAAATCGACCCGCCCAGTGATATCCGTCTGAGTAGAATAGACCACCCTCTTTCTTACCGAGGTCGTAAAATACGACTAAGGTAAGTTGAAGTCAGGCAGGCGCTTAGAGTGGTATAAGGGCAGGAGGAAGAAGAAAGTGTAATTGAGAATTTCAATTAAATAATTTTCTCAAAAAAAATTATTATTTCGTTATTTTTCACTTTTTAGTTATTACTTTTTGCTTCTAATTTGTTTTTAGAATGAAAGTCTGAAATGAATTGAAAGTTATCACACGTGATTGATAGTCATAACATCGTGACGTTCTATGACGTTCAGTGACGTGATATTTCAGGAACTTGCCTTTTAATAGCTTATCACTTATCACTAATTGACCTTGATTATTACCATTCATCTCGCGATATCGCTAATGGAAATTATCAATATTCTACCCCTCCTACATTTACAAACAGCTCGCAGTCAACAACACACGGACGCCCCTTTTCGTGTAAACATAATCAAACACTGATAAATGGTAATTGAACGACAAGCATATTTATTCGCGATAAAATTAGAATTTCCTGCGATGCAAACAATTACTACGTGCCCATTTCATTAGATAACTAACATTTACGTCAGAATCAATAATGACATGGTATAGTTTACGGTATCAGCATCATTACAGCCCTTATTTGTTTATACATTTACTAACTTTTCCCGCGTGGAAATTATTGTGTTACAAAATTTTAGGACAATTTTGATATATTATACGGCGAAGCTGACGAACGCTTTTATGTAGGTAAGGTTTGATAGTGGACAAAAGAAAAAAGTCTCGAAAATAACGTAGTGTTTTTAATTAAAATTTTGAAAATAAAAGTAGCTATTTTGAGTTAATCATAAGAGATACAGGCATATTGCCGCGGATTTTGTAGAATTTTTGTAGATCTACAACTCTTTAGTACTATGCCTATGCCTAGCAATGGGATAGTAACAGGCCGTTGCTTTTATGAAATATTATTTTTTTATTACAGTACGTTATAGGCAGCGTGACTTCATGGAACATTCTCGCCGGATTAAGTGCCATCGTACCTATAATGTCGCTTCTGGGGATGCTGTTCTTACCAGAAACGCCCAATTACCTTCTTACTCAGGACAAAACAGAAAAAGCAGAAAGCTCTCTTGCGAAGCTGAGAGGATCGACTTGCAACTTGCAAGCGGAGATAAACAAAATGATTTCGTTTAAGGAAAAAAATCACGTAGAGCCGTAAGTTTAATTATATATTGTATTAATTTTAACTTAAATTCATTATATTAACATTAAGTATATTTTTATCCCAGAATAGTAAAACATCACAATCTAATATACAAACCAAAGTAGAGCGCACTTGCTTTTAAAATCCCTAGCTTTAAAATGGTATATGACGAATTTCGCGAGAGATTTTCACATCTATGCATGTTCAGGAAGTTACGTGAGACCTTATGTGAAAATACTGTCTGAAGATCAAAGTTTTCGAAGTTTTAGTTACCAGTTTAGTTTTCATGTCAAAAGTATCCCTGATTATTGAGCCTGAGTGAGAAAGCTTAAAAATTCCAACAGACTTTGAAGCGAATGACTATGCAGAACTAGAATTTAGGTGTTCCCAATTAGTAGGTAGTAAGAACCAAAGCGCTGATATAGCCAAACGGGTCGCGGTACTGAAGTCTATTTTTATTCTGATGACACTTTTGTCTGATCTGAGGAACAAGTTTGGACGTATGTTTATTTTTGAAGCGTATTATTTTTACTAAAACGTCATTCATCGCACGAAAACGGATTGCAGCAATTAGCTTTTAATATTTGCAATCAGGCGACGTCGCGTTGTTTGGTTTTAGACCTTTAGATGGGACCTGGAAATTATTTTAATTAAAATCATCTTAGTAGAGAACTTAAAGAAACAATTAACTACGTATTATTTACCTTTTGACGTAGCGTTATTTAATTTCCTAGTACATAGCTACACGAATGTAAACATGACGTAGTGTGTAATGTTTTTGCTAATGCCTTTGGTTACTAATGTTGTTTACGAGTCACGATCTTATGTATTATTGATTTGTATTAAATATATTGTTAAAAGCTAATAGATAATATCACATGCATCGCATATATTGCATATTTTTAAACGATTACAGAATTTCTTGACCAATTTTGAAATTATTATGTCAGATATGAAATTTATTACAATTTTTTCTTCACAATCACAAATCTTTCCACCCCACCATAGCTCGGCTCCACGAGTCGCGGGTTCGATTCCCGTTGAGGGCTAACATTTTCTAAAATTCAATTTGTTGATTCTTCGATTCTGGATGTATTTATGTATTTGAGTACCTATTTAAACCAGGTACCTTAGGTAAGTTAACTTATTTAGTAGACGGATGACTGTGTGTTTAATTGTTCCATATATTTATTTATTTTAAATACTGGGAGAAAAAGTGATACTTCCATTTTGACTGTGTGTAATTAGAAATTAATTGTAATATGCATTACACGGAATGAATACATTGTAAAAGGATTAATCTTGATATGTATTAAGTAGTAACTGAAAATGAGATGACTTCGTCATACTCTAAAAAATATAACGAATTTTGATTTGAATGTAAAACACATTTACTAATCTGATCACTCGTTCAAATTATGAAATATAATTTTAAACGTTTTATGCTAGTTATATATATGTAGAAAGTATAATATGTATGTAAATAACGTGGGGTCGATATAAGTATATAAGTAAAAGATGGCATAGAGTGCTCTGTTCTTTTAAAATATTACTATTACCGAGGTATTGTAACGCCTCCGGCATGTTTGCCGAATCGGGACTTCCTGACTTTTATGCAATTATTAGAGCTCGAATTGCATCTTTTTGGGATCTGCTCAGAACTTCTTCGAACTCTATTCTCCAAAGAGTAAGCGATGGGATGCCTAGTACTACCCTAAACTATTGGCTCATCTGTTCATCTTAATAAAAACAGGAAATAATTAAGGCATGTTTTTGACGTCTGGGAATTGTTTTCTCAGTAGATAGTAACAATAGGTATTTGATTTTGTCTGTATATTTAATTTTAATTCTTGTATATTGGGTTTTGAATACCTTTCAATATATATATAAAAAATATTATTATTATATTATTATAACTTTTTGTTCTTATTTTTATTCCACATAAATATATAACTATTTTTCACTTTTTAGTTCAATTTGATATAAAAGCGATTTTTTTTAGTATTTTAAAAATATATTTAGTTTGTTATAATTTATGTATATGTAAATATAATCAATTGTATATGATTTCAGTTTAAAGACACCCCGGGAAATACTAAAAGCACTACTATCTCCGTCGGCGTTGAAGCCTTTCGGTATTCTCGCTGTATATTTCTTCATCTACCAATGGTGTGGAGTAAATACTATTACGTTCTACGCAGTAGAAGTATTTGAGGTGAATATCATACATATAGAAAATAGAATAGAAATAGTCTTTATTGCACACAAATACATAAATGAAAAAAAACATATATATATATATATATATAAGATAATTTCATTGAACCGAAAGTGAATTAAATTGTAAAAATGTAAAAATGTAACCTTGATAATAAACCAATAATAAGGTAAGTTAAATAATTATTAATTATGAGCTGTGATAGCCTAGCGATGAGAGCGTGCGACTCTTTCGAGGGGGTCACGAGTTCAAACCCCGGGCAACAATGGAGAACCATTAAAAATTATGTATCTAGTTGATAATTGCAATTTATCACATGCTTTTGGTGAAGGGAAACATCGTGAGGAAACCTGCATATTTCCAGAGAATTCTAGGGATACTTGTAACCTACTAATCCGCATTGGAGCAGCGTGGTAGGTCTAAGCTCTAACCCTTCTCTAAAATCAAGTGGGATTGTAACAGGCCGTTACTTTACTTTACTTTATATGCAACTTGTATAGATGCTTTGAAAATGGTAAATAAGAAATTAAGAGCACAACTCGTACTTATCAACAGTTGATAATACAATAACTAAAACATTATTAAGAATAATAAATTTCATAATTGACATTTCCGTACCAAAATTGCTTTCCTACAAATTTGACACTTGTCGAAGTTGCCCTTTGCCAACTTTGAACTTCGACCTTGCACTTTTTTTTTAATTAAATTTTTCTGAAATTTTCATGGAAAATAAATAATAATAAAATAAATGAGCAAACATTTAAATACCATATAACCGGATCAAAATAATAATAGTATAACAGAAAAGATAAAATTAAATTGCAATACATAATTGTGTGATCTAAGAACATAAGCAGTAGTAATCTCTAAATAACATCTAACGCGTTAAATTTTTCACCTTTTTTGATTATAACTATTAATAATCATTACTTAGGCTTTTCTATTTCAAATTGGGAAGTATTCAGATATGGTGGTTGAAGATTATTCCCCCATTTTATTTTTCTTTCGTTTGATACAGTAACTGGTAACACTGGATTGTCGTTTATCAACAGGCTTCCGGTGCATCTCTAGACAAATATTGGCTTACGATATCGATGGGAATATTACGAGTCATATTTACTGTGGTCGGTTGCATCCTCTGCAGACGCTGTGGCAGACGCCCGTTGACATTTGTCTCAGGTCTGTTTTTTTTATACCTGCTACTATATTTTATACATAATAGAATATGGGAGCTATAACGTGTGGTACCCTTATTTCTTTCCGAGTGGTATCCGGCTGAGTAGAATAAACCAACCTCTTTCTTACCGAGGTGTCGTAAAATACGACTAAGGTAAGTTGACGTCAGGCAAGTTAAAATACGTAGCTAAAGCATGTCACAAGATGTTTTGTAACATGTTGTGCCGACCACACTTAGAGTCGGATAAGGGCAGGAGAATGATGACTAGAATAGGGGAACTATAGGTAGGCCTGCAATTGAGTATTGACACAAATAATAAGAAGGAAAATGAAACTCGAATACTTATCTTTGCCTCATCACACATAAAAAAAGAGAGTCAGATAAATACGAGTACATTCACTCTCATTTGCTTTATTTTTATTGTTATAGTCACATTTTACGTGGGCTTACTACTCTACTATAACAATGAATGGCCCTCGGCGGAAATCGAACCTGCGACCCGGGGAGCAGAAAGCAGGTTTACTACCCACTGCGCCAACGGGCCAGTCAATATTAATTAGTGAACGAATATTGATGAAATTTTGCACAATTAAAGCATACTAATTAAAGCATATTAAACACAACTAAAGATATACCGTGGTAATGTACATGATAAAAAACCCGTCTTTACGGGAATACATTGAATGATAGTAACTGATACTGACTTATTTGTATAAGTCAGTATATATATGTACTTAGTTACTATTTTTAATTCTATTTAAATATATATATATAATATATAAGTATATATTTTATTCCAAAAAAAAAATATCCAATTCTATTACAAAATTTAGTTACAATCCATGTTTTCAATTTTGGTTTTAATAAACTCGTCATTTTTGTTTTTTTTACGTTTTATAATTTGGACATCCATGATTGGGCTAAGGCCTCTTCCATGTCCTTCCATTTTTTCCTATTTTGGGCTGTTCTAGACCATGTTACTCCCGCTATGTTTATTATGTCGTCTTCCCAACGTGTGGTTGGTAACGTCCTCGTGATCATTTCCCGTCTCTGGGGTACTAACTTAAGATCTTCTTTGTCCAACGTCCATCCGTGGTTCTCGCGATATGGCCTGTCCATTTCCATTTTAGTCGACATACCATTGCTATAATATCAATTACTTGCGTTTCTTACCTTTATGTCTTTTGCTCTTATTCTCTCTTTAAGTTTAAGGCCAAGCATTGATCTTTCTGTAGCTCTTTGGAATGCTCTTAATTTTAGCACTGTTGTTTTAGTTAATATACATATTGATTATATTTTTTTGTTTCAGCCCTTGGTTGCGGATCCACCATGATCACTCTCGCCGTCTACATGTACTTTATCGATTATTGGAGAACTAATAACCTCCCACCACAACACTCCTGGATTCCCGTAGCGTCCATCTACCTCTTCACAATATTCTGTACGCTGGGCTACTTGATCGTACCCTGGATCATGATTGGAGAAGTTTATCCAACTCAGGTTAATAAATAATGTTTTGCTTTTTCTCTACATTTATCTTGTATCTTCAATCTTTATATTAATGTACAACCTTCTGAAATAGGTTATAGCGAACATAATACTTAGGTTGACTTGAAATTTTAGTGTGTTCTTATTTAAAGTAAACTCTAGTACCATATAAACAACAATTATTTTTTTTTGCATTAGATTTAAGCCGTGTGGTATCCGGCAGAATAGAATAGACCACCCTTTTTTTTACCGAGGTGTAAGAGGCGACTAAGGTAAATGCCGTGTGGTATTCGGCTGCATAGAATAGATCACCCTCATTTCTTACCGAGGTGTCGTAAAGGGCGACTAAGGTAAATGCCGTGTGGTATCCGGCTGCATAGAATAGATCACCCTCATTTCTTACCGAGGTGTCGTAAAAGGCGACTAAGGTAAATGCCGTGTGGTATCCGGCTGCATAGAATAGATCACCCTCATTTCTTACCGAGGTGTCGTAAAAGGCGACTAAGGTAAATGCCATGTGGTATCCGGCTGCATAGAATTGATCACCCTCATTTCTTACCGAGGTGTCGTAAAAGGCGACTAAGGTAAATGCCGTGTGGTATCCGGCTGCATAGAATAGATCACCCTCATTTCTTATCGAGGTGTCGTAAAAGGCGACTAAGGTAAATGCCGTGTGGTATCCGGCTGCATAGAATAGATCACCCTCATTTCTTACCGAGGTGTCGTAAGAGGCGACTAAGGTAAATGCCGTGTGGTATCCGGCTGCATAGAATAGATCACCCTCATTTCTTACCGAGGTGTCGTAAAAGGCGACTAAGGTAAGTTGACGTCAGGCAGGCGGCGGGTCGTAATTTACGTAGCCAAATCATATGACAGAATGTTTGTAACATGTTGTTTCGTTGCTTAGAGTGGGATAAGGGCAGGAGAATGATGATAGATTAGAGAAAATTTATGTAATGCTAAAAGTAGATTGTGCTATCCGTTTGCTGTTCATTATTTATTATGTATTATAGAATTCCGTAAAATAACGGCTATTTTTATAAATTAAAGATTACTAGATCTCATAAAGTTGGAAAAGATGGAATTTAAATTAAAACAATTTATGCCATGGTTTCAGGTCCGCGGTATAGTGGGTGGTATGACGACATGCGCCGCTCACTTGTCGATATTCTCTGTAGTCAAAACCTTCCCCTACCTAAAGAGAGGTCTCAATGACTACGGCGCCTTCGGACTCTATGGTGCCATGTCTCTTGCAGGTTGGCCCGCAATTTTTGATTTTAATTTATCTGTAATTAGTCTATACTAATCTATACTAATATTATAAAGAGGAAAGATTTGTATGTTTGTTTGTATGTTTGTATGTATGTTTGTTACGTTTTCACGCAAAAACTACTGGATCGATTTCAAAAATTCTTTCACCATTGGAAAGCTGCTTCTTCACTGAGCAACATAGGCGATATGTCATTTTCAAAAATAATAGCGATCCTAATAAAATTGTAATAAGTTGGGAAAAATTTAGTCGTAAACATCTTTCATCCATATCAATTCAATCATATTCAATATCCATAAAAAAGTCCGCGATACCATAAGTCTAACTATTATAGTTACGCCAATATAACTACTTTTTTACATTGTAAAAGTTGGTAAAAGTGCCGACAATAATCAAACCATTTTATTCATATCTCTGTATTAATCCTTATCCCATTAAATGATATTTTATTAATAACTGTTTCAATACCAGTAAAATACTATTTAAATTATTAAAATCCGCCATCCCAATCAAAAGATATTACGATTTTAAGAATGGATATCGAAAGCAAATAATGTCATAACAAATTCATTGTAGCGACCGTTATAGCAGGGCCTGCATTTGGTGAGTTAGCTCTTATTCCAAGAATACTAATGATACCCAATTTTTTATAATAAATTAATCTACAAAATAAGTCTACTTCGTAGACTATCCACTACCACGAGATCTGTATGGACGCGGGTGAAACCGCGGGGCTTTGCTAGTATGATTTAAAGTTATACAGGGTGTTACCGACGATACCACATTAAATGAACGCACTGATCATTTGTACGTAACAGATAACTTTAGCAACGTCTTTAAAAAAATGTAAATGCGAAAAAAATAATATAATTTAATTGAGATACGGCTTTTTAAGCTGTGATAGCCTAGCGGTGAGACCGTGCGACTCTCTAGAGTCGACATAGGTTCAAACCCCGGGCAGGCACCAATGAGTTTTTCTATTAAAACTCATGTGTCTAATTGATAATTGCAATTTATCACACGCTTTTCGGTGAAGGAAAACATCGTGAGGAAATCTGCATATCTCTAGAGAATCTAGGGATATGTGTAACCTACCAATCCGCATTGGAGCAGCGTGGTAGGTCTTAGCTCCAATCCTTCTCTCCAAAAACGGAGAGAGGAGGCCTTAGCCCAGCAGTGGGCATAGTAACAGGCTGTTACTTTACTTTTTTTTTATGGTTTTTTAAAAAAACAGGCGAAAACAATAACATTGTTGTTTTCTCTCCCTCGCACCATTAAGTAATTTTGGGTCTAGGTTATTTTTTGGTTTCGTGTGTCGTAATAGGATACGGTCGTTGATCTCTATAAAACGTGTTTATTTAAAAAAAAAATGTAAAATAATTCCTGTGGCTAAAATGTTTCGCTGAATTAACCGATTTTTCTATTTTGAGGTGTGTAACTAAAATTAAAATTAATGTCGTATGATTGATACTATCCTGTATATAAATATTTGATACTAGAAAAAGACACTAGCTATGAATTTGAATATAAATACATACTATAAATTTAAAAAAGAAGATTTTTTAACCTATTTAAATTCTTAAAAAATATAAAGATCGTTCTTTTTACATAAATAACAAAGTAAATTAATTTCCCAGGAACGGCCTTCTTCTATGTATTCTTACCAGAAACCAAAGGAAGAACTTTACAAGAAATCGAGGACTACTTCTGTGGGAGAACAAAACAGTTAAGAAAAGCAAGCACTAATACTGTAGCCTAAAGAGTCCTGAAAATATAAGTAATGTATCATTACCTCTTATCTATATATACAGCTGTAATACGTAAACTCAGAAGTAAACTCAGTAAACTGAGTTTGAAGGTTTTATATATTTTAAACCAAATTGATTGCATTTCGTTATACCGAGAACATCAGTGATTATATAAAAAAAAACGAAAATTATTAATGAATAATTAGTCGATTGTATTATAATTCGGGAGTTCCTGACTTTTATGCAATTATTAGAGCTCGAATTGCATCTTTTTGGAACCGGCTCAGAACTTCTTCGAACTCTATCCTCCAAAGTGTAAGCGATGGGATGCCTAGTACTACCCTAAACTATTGGCTATCTGTTCATCTTCATAAAAACAGAAAATAATTATTAAGGCATGTTTTTGACATCTGAATGATATTTGAATAGTTTTCTAAGTAGATAGTAACAAATTGTATTTAATTTTTGTCTGTATATTTAATTTTAATTTATGTACATTGGGTTATTAATACCTTTCAATAAAAATTATTATTATTATTATTATTATTATAATCACAAATCGAATATATTTTTTATACCAAAACATATATAAAACGAAAATAATGGGTTTAAAAATCCAAAATATAGTATTTATATTTTAAATAATAAGCAATTAAATAACAAAAAAAAACTCCAAAAGCTTAACCCCTAAATTAGTATACTACATTACAACTAAAGTAACAAAAAGTAGAAGCCTGAATAATACTTAGCTTTGTTAGATAAGGAGCTAATGTTCACTGTTGCTATTAATTATTAAAAAGGCGTTATAATCTACACTAGTGGCTAAGTCGTGCTATATTAAATTATGCAACGAATTGCAAATTATATTAACTAAATAAATCGCTATACAATCTACAATATATATCTATAATTATTATTATATAATTTATTATAGTGCAAGTCTATTCAAGTTATAATTGAAGCTATAATTCATAGCAGAAGGCGTTATTTAGCGGAATTGGATAGTACAAAAGTTATGATAGAATTATTTTAATATATTCCGAGAATATAATAGAATCTATGTAGTGTTAAGTGTAGGAAGCAAAACCGTTCTCATACCTTATACATGCAGCATTAGTTTCCACACGACACCAACAGCACGCTGCACAAAAACTACACTCATTCACTACGGCAATCTCAACGATCGTTTCACCCCGCAACCTAAGCATCGTCAGGAGATAAGCTGCACGATATCGCATTACGATTTTGTCGTGTTTATGTCCTACACTCTTAACATTACATGGATTTTCTTAACAAACGCGGATTATAGCAAAATAATTCTATCATAATTTTTGTACTAAAAATGCTATCTGCTTTCCTGAGTTCAATTGCATAATTGATCCTTATTTATTTACGCGAAAAACGAGCTAACCTTTTTTGTCACTTGAAGAGGCATTTATAGAAATCGCTTATATTTTTTTTATGTAGAGGTTAGGCCTAAACTAAAAACGCGCTAAGTGTATGCATTTTAGTAGATAAATAATGATAAATATATTCAGTAAAGTACGAGTTGATGACGTCAGTATTTTTGTTGTATATTAGTTTGTCTTCAGTTTAGCCTGTCCAAGTAATTAGAACATAAAATATTAGTCATTTATTATTTAGGTTAACCTAATCCAAAAAATATGCGAAGTTAATCAAAGTTTTTTGTTATAGTTTTTAAATATACAGAATATTTTTTGTATATACACATATGTAGTATAACTATACTGACGCTATAAATTTCAAATTTATTAACTGATTTTGAATCCAATCAGGGTTTTAGACCCTTTTTTACTGTTCTTTCAACAGCGTCAGATGGTGTTTCAGAAGATTTCCTCAACTGGTGGAGTACCAATACTTATGACGTTAGTATAATTTGTACATAGTAACTTAATAGTAATTATAGTAAGGATATCGTGAGTAAAATATTGTTTGATGTAGAAATCGGTTACAATTAGTTAAGACTTTTATATTTAGACAATTTAAAAATGTTATTATTTATATAGTTTAATTGATAGCAGTAACATTAGGTTATAAAACAAGATGTTTGTTCTATAAAGTCTCAAATGTAAATTGACTTTGTGGTGACTCCGTACATTATGCGTTGCGCAATATTTTTTGTGTATATGTAAACACAAAAACTTGTACATGTGCAGACATACACGTGTGTGTCCATGCAAATAAACACATAAAACCCAAGTAGACCATTAGTAACAAATACAGTGTATCTGTTATAGTGTGAAGCCGTGATAGTCCAGCGGTAAGACCGTGCGACTCTTTCGAGGGAAACACGAGTTCAAACCCGAGCAGGCACCAATGAGTTTTTCTATTAAAACTCATGTGTCTAATTGATAATTGCAATTTATCACACGCTTTTCGGTGAAGGAAAACATCGTGAGGAAACCTGCATATCTCTAGAGAATTCTTGAGATATGTGTAACCTACCAATCCGCATTGGAGCAGCGTGGTAGGTCTTAGCTCCAACCCTTCTCGCCAGAAACGGACAGACGAGGTCTATTCCCAGCAGTGGGATTGTAACAGGCCGCTACTTTACTTTACTTTTTACAGTGTATCTAGATTGAAAAATACAATTCCATGGAATACTCGTAATTCCGATTGGAGTAATGTAGACCTTAAAAATTTACTAAAAAGTTCCTCTAAACAAGACTTCTTTGTAAAACAGATTTGTATTTTTGATAAATTATTATATTTTCTATCGTTATTTTCTAATTCCCCTGATCGAGACCTGGTTTTATAAAAATGACTTACGGCAATTATTGTTACGGCAATAATAATTATTTTAAAGAACTTATTATTAATATAATTGAAACATCTTTATTGTGCCCTATAAAATAAATGCAATAATCCGCGATTAAATCCAATTGGCTATTGGCGTGTATCGTTCATTAATATAGAGGAACCAGTATGAATTATACTTCTGTCAGTCGATGTCTAGAGGCTGGCAGAGTCCACCTCGTTTAAATGTTGAAGAGAAAATACTAGGAATATTCTCCTTAAACCCCGCTATAGGTATAAGAAAGTATTATTTATATATATTTGTAAAAAGTATTGAATTAATGTTTCAATGTTGTATATAGAAAGAGAGAGAACAAGATAGCAGTAGTGCCATTTGAGATGAAATAAGTAACTTATTTTTTTAGATTATTTATGCTTAGTAGATACAGATTACAAAAAGTTGCAGTTAAAATTATTGTACATAAAAGATTTTTAGATGCTGTTATTAAGTGTTATACAGAATTTAAAACTATTTTGTAATTTTGTGGTGATAGTTAAGTTAGAAGACATTTCTATTGTTGTTGTGAACGAATGCGTTAAATAAATAATATAAAACCCTAAATGACGTATCATTTCAAAGCATATATAATTTATTCTTAGCTGATGATAACTTGCTGAACATATTTTAATTGGACAAATCGTTTTAAAAATCTTTCTGGCCTTAATATTACGTCATTTTGTTCCGACTTCCGCTCACCTGAAGGCGGTTGGGATGAAATGAGTGAATGATGGATAAAAAGTATTTTCTTATATTACGATATTATCTCATCATCCCTTATCCCACTCTAAGTGGGGTCGGCACAACATGTTACAAACGTTGTCATATGATTTGGCTACCTATTTTACGACCGGAAGCATGCCTGACGTCAAGTTACCTTAGTTGCCTTTTACGACACTTCGGTAAGAAATGAGGGTAGTCTATTCTATGCAGCCAGATACCACACGGCGTTTACCTTAGTCGCCTCTTACGACAACTCGGTTAGAAAGGAGGGTGGTCTATTCTATTCTGCCGGATACCACACGACTACGATATTATCTAAAAGATTTTAATAATTTGAGCGTGTAAAACTTAATTCATTTATTCTAATCACTCAAATCACTTATAATAATAACTTGGGAATTGAAAACTGGTAAGGTTTTAATACCTAACGCATGTTTGGTTCTAATATTTTTCGTATCGTCACTAGTTTTACGATTCCTCTATTAGTGGATATTTAGCGTTTGAGCGAACAATGCGCTTCATAGTTTTACTTTCCTTTTGTGTAGTTGTATGGTGTAACAACGATTTTTTACAGATTTTGAACAAGCGAAAAGGTAAGAGCACTTTATATACATAATTCAAATTTTTAATGAAACTTAACTAATTAATAGAATTAGGCGTTACTTTGCGGAGATCCATAATACAAAAGTAATAATAAAATTATTTTGCTATAATCCGCGATACAGTAAATAGAAAATATATATAGTGTTAAATGTATAGTGGACTATCCGTATTTTCATACCCGATACGTGCAGGATTCGTAAAAACACATGCACAAACCCCACTTCCACCACAATACACAAGCACTACACACATTCACTATCACAAACTCAACAATCGTTTCGCCCCGCAACCGTAGCAGCATCAGGAGATAGACTCCACGACGCTTTGCGATTTTGTCGTGGAGTCTATCTCCTGATTATAGCAAAATAATTTTATTATTACTTTTGAAACTTAACTAGATAGATTTATTTAATTTTGTTTATTTGTCTGTTTCCAATGAATTATTTTGCTCAATACAATATAATGATTTTTAAATATTGCATAAACGAAGTCCTAAATACTCTTTTTGTAAAGCTGTTTTATATTTGCATTTGTGTTTGACTGGCCCGTTGGCGCCGTGGGTATACCTTGCCTTCAGTTCCGCGGGTCGCGGGTTCGATTCCCGCCGAGGCCAAACATATATCTATATCTTATAATATATAATCAATTATATAATCAATTATCAATTTCTTGGTTCTTCCAGCCTGGGTGTATTTTTTTATATATTATATTTAAGTACGTATTTAAAATTATATATATATAGTACATTACCAGTTGTCTGTCACCCATAACACAAGTATTAAGTTACTTACTTTGGGGACAGACAACGGCGTGTGTGTAAATGTCCCATATATTTAGTAATTATTATTATTGTATGTGAAGGTGCAAGTTAAATTTGACCCACTTCTTAGTATCCGATTGAGTTAAAATTTTACACATTGGTCCAGTCCCGATGACAATGCATGTTTATGATAAGCATGACCTGATGTTACTGCCAGAATTGGCTCTAGACGAGGGAACTGCCCACGGTTAACAGTAGGGATATGAGATTTAGTAAAACGTTTTTTTTATTACCTTATTTTAATAATTTCGCCACTGGACTGGCATCTAGATCTTTTAAACTTCATCAAAATCTTTTTCGTGTTTGCGATAAGGGACGTGAAAGTTTTCCTAAGTCTTTGTACGTGTACTATTTTTCTTTTTCTTTCTCTTTTCAACAACATGTATGTACAATAAAGAAATAAATAAATAAGAATAAATGAAAAGAATAGCAAAACTCTAACGTAAATTTAATCCCTTGAACTATCCACTAAAGACGTTTTTTTTTTGAAAAATATAATAATTATCAATATATAAATATAGCCTTAAATTAAATTAATATTTTTAAATTAAAAATGTATAAGAGTTTTGAATTCAGCGGTAAAAAGACCTAACAAAAATGAATACGGATTTAAAGTGTTTATCTTTAAAATAGAGAAACATGCTGTACAAGAAGTAGAGGGCATTGAATTCGACTCAATTTCAAGAGGTACTCTCCTTCAAATATTGTCTGCGTTCGAAGAAAATATTGAGGGATATTTGGGTAAAAAAGGAAAACCGCTGGTCACAGCTCAATTTGCAAACAATAAATACACCAGACCCTTCATATATCCAGATGTATTGAAGAATCAACCCAAATTTTAATAAAGTAATTACAAAGAAATTTATATTTCTTAGATTTATTAGATAATACTTGGAAATTCTGTTCATGTATTCGGAACAATGGGATATACATATAACAACATAAAAATAATTTAGCTTATAGGACAGATATAAATATCAGATATAATCTAGTTGAGATTGATCTTATTAAAGCGAATTTAAAGAATTCTGTTAAAAACATAAGGTCCTAAAACGAATAGACTATACTAACACAATATACACTATAATTTTAAAGCGGATTAACGAAAAATAAAACTTTTTGTACTTTTTGTAGTTAAATAGCATTGAACGTATTAAGCCTAAATTTTTAATTCTGTCAAATCTACAAGACACTGCGGAGGGATCTACACGAGTATATCTTATCAGACTGTGATAGCCGAAGGGTGAGACCGTATGCCTCTATAAAAGGGGCCATAGGATCAAACGTCAGGCAAGCAGGAATGAATTTTTCTATAAAATTTATGTGCCTAATTGATATTTTCAACTTATCACATGCTTTGCGGTGAAGGAAAGCTACATATCCTTAAAGATTTTCTAGGATATTCGTAACCTGCCAATCCGCATTGGAGCAGCGTAGTGGATCTAAATATGATATAATATAAATTTCCTAAATAAGGAGACAGGAGGCCTATGCCCAGCAGTAGGACAGAAACAGAAACTTTACTTTTTTATATATTATGTTCTCTTCGCTATATTCTCTATATCCCCAAAAAAAACTCATCCCATGAAGGGAAATAGTATAAAATGCAAACCTTTAACATTTTCTCTATGCCTTTATCTTTGTTATCTGTCTAGTTATTATACAATGTATGTCATTAAAACGTCATTCGATAAAGCTTGTTATTTCATATCGATCGAAATTATTGTACATAATTGTAAAAATCACTTTACTGAGGAGAATGAATTCATCATGCAAATTGATGCAACAGTTACTTCTGATCCGGGCTTTTGGACTGAAACGTCATTTATTCAGCTGCGTTACGGTGTTTGGACAAATTTAGCTATGATCTCTGTAGGATTAGCATTTGGATTCTCTTCAGTTACAATACCGCAACTAAAATCTCCAGATTCGCAAATAAAAGTGTCGATTTCAGACGAATCCTGGATTGGTTTGTACATTTCCTTATGAGTAAAGTGACTTAAGCTAACGAGAAAGAGTGAGCGGTACATAGTATCGATTTTGTAAGTTGAAACGATGCTAGAAGTATAGTTTAATTTAAGCTACTTTTTTATTGGAACAAAAACTTCTTAAATACGTTTCCGCCATGTCGCTAAAGCTGTGAGCCTAGCGGTGAGACCGTACGACTTATTCAAGAGAGTTACTGGTTCAAACCCCGGCCAGACTGTTTAAATTTAATATAAAGTGTTAATAATTATAAATAACTAATTAATAATTACAATTTATCGTACGCATTTCGGTGATGGAAGACATTGTGAGAAAACCTGCATAAAATCTCTAGAGAATTCTGGGAATACGTATAACATACCAATCCGTATTGGAGCGTAGTGGTTCTTAGCGTCAACTTTTCCCTCCAAAAAAACTGGGAGAGGAAATTTTTTAACATGAGGAAACCCTTCATGGATACTGCAACTGTTTCTCACCGGCTAAAACCTAATGGTAAAGGGTAGAGGAATACTGAACGCATCACATCTGCAGCCGCTCTATGCAGCTGCACCATGTGGGGCCTATAAAACAAGACCAAGTCAGTCACAATCGACGTATTTTGAACACCTAATGTATCGGCCGCCTCGAGGGACCTTTCTGCAGCTAGAGCACCGAATAGTGTTATTATAACAGTTCGTTACTTTACCTATCGCTAAGATTATGGATCCCTTTATTATATTAAAAATATACTAAATTTATTACAATATTGAGTCGTTTATTTATATTTACAGCTAGTATCCTGACATTAGTGTCGCCAATCGGATGTGTTTTAGGCGGTTACCTTATAGACAAGTTTGGCCGACGCAGTATGCTCATCTACAGTCAACTGCCAGTATGTCTCGGTTGGCTCTACACGGGATTTGGGCACACTGCTATGGATATTATCATTGGTCTTATATATAGTCTCTTTTTATGCTTGTTTCCTAATCTATAGATATTTAAAAATGAGTTGCATTTTCCCAATTCCAAGCCAATTCTTTCTTGAATTGTTAGATATTGTCAGACGAAGATTCTTATTATAAGTAAAAATATTTTCGTTTTTAATCTACGTCTAATCTTACTTTCAATGCCTATTAACTCCAAAAGTTATAATGAAATTATTTTGCTTTAATCCGTGATTAAGTATTTAGAAAATATATAAATTTACACTCTACATTAAGCATTATATAATGCTAAATATAGAGTGGGCTATATATCCAAAACAATACACAAGCATTACATACGTTCAACAATCGTTTCGCCCCGCAACCGAAGAATCATCAGGACACTCTACGACAAAATCGCTACCCGATTAACATAAACCAATCATGCATATGTTATATACTAATTGATTCAAGTCCCACCCTTTATTTTACCTTCGAACACTTGTAACAAGCTTTAACCAGAAACATTTATCAGATTGTTAATGAGGTTGCTGAAGTTATTTTTAATAATTTCAAGTTGCTCTTAAATGTTAAGTCACAGGCTTTTATCACAGGTGTGCAGAATTTCGAAACAATAGTCATTGGGTACTTTATGACCGCTTTCTTACAAATGTTTAGCGAAACGTGAATTTTGTGGTCCTGAACGCGGCAATATCTTTGTTAAAACGGGTTTCAATATTACATTCAGTCTGACCTACATATAAATCATTGCATTTAGGACATTTTATGTTATTTATATAAATTAATTTAAAACGTAAGAAAAACATTATTTAAAAAAGTTTTATTTTATAAACACCATACTATTATTGCCTATTAACTACCTAATACCGACGGGTAATATTACGGGTATAATTTAACAATAGAAGAATTACATTGTATTATATGCTATTTTAGTTCTGGAAACAGTTTTCAATTAAAGATGACTTATTTTCATCCCATCAAATATTAAAGTGTAGGGCTTCATATAACAAATTCACTTTTTACAGGTAGAATAATCACAGGAGTCGGTTTAGGAATGGTAGCGAGTGTACCAAGAGTATATTTAACGGAAATCTCATTACCTAATATGCGGGGTGTTCTTGGTTCTTTCGCTAATATCGCTATATCCATTGGCATTACCGTCCAGGTAAACTTGATATAAAAATACTTTAATCTTGTTATTTATTTAAACAATTAACCTTATGTCAAATAACTGAGCAAGTATGAAATGTCATCATGATTCTCCTGCCCTTATCCCACTCTAAGTAGGGTCGGCACAACATGTTGCAAACGCTGTTATATGATTTGGCTACGTATTTTACGACCGACCGCCTACCTGACGTCCACTTACCTTAGTCGCGTTTTACGTCACCTCGGTAAGAAATGAGGGTGGTCTATTCTATTCTGCTGGATACCACACGGCATTTGAATTTGAACTAAAATAGCAATAAGATTACCTTACAGGTCTACTATGTACTAAGTTTCAGTTCATTTACACTTGAGTTCTTTGTTCTAGGCTGGAATAGGTTCTGTATGTAAATGGAAAATCTTATGTTACATAAGTAGTGCATACGCCTTGACTCTATTCTTCCTCAATTTCGGTTTGCCCGAAACGCCGTATTTCTTGCTACTAAAGACATCGATGGAACATGCCAAAGCGTCTTTGAAGAGGCTTCGCTCAAGAGACCATGATGTTGACAGTGAAATGGACAAGCTCATTGAATACAAGAGGGAAAACGATATTCACAAGTAATGTTCATTGACCATCTCTGGACCAGGATGTAAATTTAATACAGTGCACGAGCTCTTTATCCTCACTTATATTTAGGACTAAGTTAAAGGTGCATCGATTAGAAATTACGATCATTATCATCTGGCCGTTGGCTCAGTGGGTAGTGACACTGCCTTCAGCTCCGCGGGTTCGATACCCGCCGAGGGCCAACATTTTCTATAAACAATCTGTTGATTCTTTAAGCCTGGGTGTATATTTGTATTTAAGTATGTATTTAAAATTATATATGTAGTATATCTACCAGTTGTCCGTCACCCATAACACAAGTATTAAGATACTTACTTTGGGGTCGGACGACCGTATAAGTGTCCACAAAAAAAACCTGTCATAGCGCAGCGGTGAGACTACACATCTCTTTCGAGAGGGTTTCGAGTTCAATCTTTGGGTACCAATGAGTTTTCTTTCAAAACTTATGTATCTAATTGATAATTGCAATTTATCACTCAATTTTCGGTAAAGAAAAATATCGGACAGCATGTTGGATTTGAGCTGTAACCCTTCTTTAAAAAACAGAGAAGAGGCCTATGTCAAACAGTGGTAGAGTAACACGCTACTTTACTTTTATACTTTTTTTATACTTCCTTCAACTAGTAATCCCTATCGGAACCAATGAAAAAAAAGTGATGTAGGATTAGGGTATTCAAAGATGGATAAAAAAAACGTAAAGTATCACTTTCATTTTAAGGAACGCTGTTCAATTGTTTTGTTCTTGCAGGATAGGCTTTAAAGAGCAATTGCTTATATTGTTCAAGACTTCAACTTGCAAACCGTTTTGTTTACTTGTAATCTATCTTACAATAACTCAGTGTTCAGGAATAACAGTCGTCGCCATGTGGACTGTGGAAATGTTAAAGGTTACAAAATGTGTAATCTATCTATACTTATTATAAAACAAAGTCCCAAAAAGCTGTCTGTCTGTATGTAATCGATATTATCAAAATCTACTGAACGGATTTTTGCCCGGTTTTCACCAAAAGATAGTGCAATACTTCCGGATGGTTTAGGTAAATAGTACATATTGCTATTATGTAAATTGTGTTGCTGAGGGCTTAAGTCGCGTGCGCTGCGTAAACCAGCAGAGTTACGCTAAAGTAATGTACTAGAGAATTGTAGATCTATAAAACTACTACAAAAAAGTCCGTGATAGCATGTCTCTATCTCTCACGGTTAATTCACAATAACTACTTTTATGTGTAAAATTTGAATTCTAGAAAAAATTTGACACGCGGGCGAAGCACAGCTAGTGTTTATAATAAAAAAATAAAAGCGAATTGTAAAGTCCAAGTTCAAAAGGCGTAGATCGGAAAAAAGGCGATGTAAATAAAAAATAATAATTCAAATATGGTTAATTTTAACAGGGCTTGCAATTAAACTATTAAAAGCATAGTATTATTAATTAAAAATTGAAGAAAATAGTTAAGGGAAGTTCCATATGAGTAGAAGGGGTACTGAGCGATGTAAATATAAAACTTATATAAGGATGTTTAATTTTGACACAGCTTGTAATAAAATAATTAAGCGATTCCAAATACTTTCAAAAGAAAACCTAATTTATGAGGCTAATGACTGGCCCGTTAGAGCAGTGGGTAGTAACCATGTCTTCAGCTCCACGGGTCGCGGGTTCGATTACCGCCGAGGGCCAACATTTTTTATGGTATATCTATCAGTTGTCCGTCACCCATAACACAAGTATTAAGCTACTTATCTCGTCGACGGAAGACCGTGTAAGTGTCCCATATATTTGTTATTATTTAATGGTGCAATTTGTAGTAGGTATAGATAGCAATGCAACATCGTAATGAAGTGTATCATTTATACTATGATATTTTAAAAGAAATGAGGTATATTAGTACTACATGACATTCTTAAAGAACTCTAATATAAATCACTAGTGCATACCTGCATCTATTGCTATTCATTTATAATAGACGATATAATGATTATTTCAGAATTCCAATTCCTCTGTAGATGCAAACATTGGTAACGTAGTACTAGGTTTTGCAAGAACACTCGGAGGAATATGTACTTCAGTTATTATATTCAGACTGAAGAGACGAGTGATGGCGCTTACATCCGGTATGATTAAAATTGGCATAAATTAATGTATGGTTGAGAATTCATAAGAATTCATAAACATCATGTTTATGAATTCGAGAATTTCACTGTTGACTATTGTTGTTTGACTGTTGTGATATTGTTTTAATAAAAATTCAAATCGCACTATCAAGACTTATTGATTTTAAAGCTTTGAAGACCTTTTTTTTAAATTACTTCTAGCATCAAATTTTAAATAGCTTCTAGCATTTTTGTATTTCTACAATAAAATCCCTTAATCCATATCAGACTTACGAGTGCCTACCGAAAAGTTTAAATTAAGTGTACTAAATATGTTTATACGTAAGGCATATTGAAGATTATTTAAATCATAAAAATGTTTGGATTTGATAATTCTTTAGGCTTCAAACAAGACTGCAGTTAAATAGCGTAAATTTAAATGTTTAAAAGATTGACCGCTGAGTTTTTTGCTTGTTCTTCTCGGTAAACAGTTGTAGCTTCATTAAATGTAATTGATCCTTGATGATTCAAAAGTGCTTGTAAAGAGCTTACTTGAATAAAGATTGTTTTGATTTGATTTGATTTGTAAATACCTTTATATACGCCTATATAGGTGTAGCATTATTGTTGTTTTATAGTTGGGTATCACAGACTTAATGATTATAATATTCTATGTATATTCAAATAATATTTTTATAATCGTTGATCAATTTAGGTTGCAATTTGAGTATTAAATTATTTTTTAAACGAAGCGATTGTTAAGTAGTGAAATTGTGCGGTACTAGTGTGGAACATTTCAGTAATATTCTCAGTATTCTGAAATTAATGGACTTTTGTCCTTATTCAGGTTTAGGCGTCGGAATATCCTGTGTTATGTTAGGTGTGCTGATAAGTAACGCAAAACATCCGACCGTGCTGCCGTTAATTTTCTACGTCGCTTACATCTTATTTGCCACTTTCGGTCACTACACGTTACCCATTATGATGATGTATGAATTGTATCCTTTACAAGTACGTACGTGCTGTCATCACATACGTTTAATTTAAAAAAAATGTAGGATAACTTATTTCACCTTGAATTTGGTATTCGGTTGAATAAAAATATTAACTACAAAAGTAGTTGTTGTTTTCATTAATAATTATGTCTCATAACATTTTATAGTTTACTTTTTTATTTATATACGATTAAGTATTAGACAACTATAGTGGTAATTGTATAATTCATACAAATGTTGTACTAACTTTTAAAGGTTTTAAAACACCTTTAACACAGATTTAGATTATATAAAATATTTTATAGAATTAGGCTTTACTTTGCGGAGATCCATAATACAAAAGTAATAATAAAATTATTTTACTATAATCCGCTATACAGTAAATAGAAAATATATATAGTGCTAAATGTATAGTGGACTATACGTTTTTTCATACCCGTTACATGCAAGGATCACAGAAAACAAAATCGCTTTGTGATTTTGTCGTGGAGTCTATCTCCTGATGATGCTTCAGTTGCGGGACGAAACGATTGTTGAGTTTGTAATAGTGAACGTGTGTAGTGCTTGTGTATTGTGGTGGCAGTGGTGGAGGTTTGTGCATGTGTTTATACGAATCCTGCATGTAACGGGTATGAAAAAACGGATAGTCCACTATACATTTAGCACTATATATATTTTCTATTTACTGTATAGCGGATTATAGCAAAATAATTTTATTATTACTTTTATTTAAAATATTAATAATGTGGTTGGAAATTGTGTTTTGTAAAATACTATTAGTTGGTCTAAAAAAGAAATAAAATAAAAGTAATGATAATTTGTTATAAACCGCAATGATTTTACAAAAAATATTATTACGTTATAAATATATCTCGGACAGTTACATACACGGGTATCCGTCCCCATAGTACGTACCAAACTTAATACTTGCGTTATGTGTGAAAGACTGGTAAATATATACATATAGGTATAATTTTATATATATACTTAAATACATATTTATATCCAGAATCGAAGAAAGAACAAATTGTATTTACGAAATGGAATCGAACCCGCGACCCGCGGAGTTGAAGACAGAGTCACTGCTACCTGCGTCAACTAGCCAGTCAAATTAACAATTCTATTTCGTAACAGTTTATTTGTTTTGAGGCAATCTTTTTCTCACACTATAAAATTCATATACACGGTAAACACGTGTTTTATCTATACACGCATTTGACTGAAATTTATATTTTCAGGTAAGGGGTTTGCTCGGCGGTATAACATCTTCCATTCTTAATATCCTCATTTCCGGCGCTAATTGGTCGTATCCTCATGTCCGCGATGGTATTGGCTTCGCTAACACGATAATTTTTTTCGGAGTATGTTCCTTAGCAGGTTATTTAAAATGCTCTTTAATAAATAATATCTGTGCTATTGTATCCCGTGTGGTATCCGGCTGACTAGAATAGATCGCCCTTATTTCTTACTGAGATGTCGTAAAAGGGGACTAAGGTAAGTTGATGTCAGGCAGGCGGCCGGTCGTAAAATATATAGCCAAATAACGTGACAACATGTTTGTAACATGTTGTGCCGACCCACTTATAGTGGGATAAGGGTAGGATGATGATGATGATGTGTGCTATTCCATCAATAAAGAAAGGAAGCAAGAAAAGCATAACTAATAATATACTGTACTATAACTATTAGTAATTTTGTACAATGTGTAACTATATCCTCCTTCGTTCGACTTAATAATATTTAACCTTCTTAAATATCGCTAGAGCGCTCGCGCTCAAGCGTCGAAATGCCTAAAACACGCCCGCAGGCGCTAGCACTTTAAACATATATTGGCTCGTGATTCGTCTAAGTGGCTAGGACCCGTACTACGTTGTGATTTGTAATAACTCAAATTCTTTTAGAGCGTCAGAGGCCGAGTGTCCATCAATTAAAGGAGTCAAATAAAATCTTAGATAAAATAAAATAATGTCACATTATACTTTTATAATAATAATATTAAGATATATCATATTCTCTAACTTATAACAAGCCGTCAGGCTCTACATTCTTAGTTTATATCAGCTTGCTCGTCAGAGAACTTTAAGTATCGAATATCAATGTAATAGCATAAAACGATTGTTTGTCATCAGTGTGAAATAATCAGTTTATGTAATATTAATATGAATATTGGATCGTTTAGCCATCAGAAGGGACTGAAGATTGTGATAATATAAACCCCATGAAATATTAAGCCTTTCCGAAGATTAGCTTGGAATAATGGCACCATTCCCGATATTTAAGTCTTTCATTAAGAAAAACATAAAAAGGGATAGGTGGTCAGTAGCTCCTCACCCGCTACCAACGGTGAGCTCCGCCCATACATATGAGCTCCCCCCCCATAGGTGGGGTCCCTGTTTATAGTGCGCCTGCGGCGTTAGATGATGGGTTAAACCCATTATTGTCGGAGTGTCAACAAAACCACCGTTGACATAATAGGCACGAGTGCCTGGTATATAATCGAGGACCGAAGCCCAAATAATAAATAGCCGGAGCTATAAAATAAGGCATAAGCCAAAGGCACAAAGCCTGGTAATATTGATAATAAATTACCAATTCTCATATACAGTAGGGCGTATGTCGCCAGCACACATTGCAACGGTGCGTTCCATGGTAAATACCACATACAGTATAATACGTATAAAACGTATAAATTCCACATAGTGGAAATCATCTTAAAACTAAATAGCACATGTTGCAAGGCAACTTGTAGCGGTGTGTTCCGCGTTTAGATGTAATATAGTAATTGTGTTCCACCGCAGCGGAATAATATTCAATAATAATGTCGTGTATAAAGCATTACATGAATGCCATAAAACTTATAAATACCCAAAACCATATAGTGGATTCACACACAGAGGCACTCGATTGCGAGATGCGCACCAAGCTCAACGCTCCACCAATACAAGAACAAGCAATGTAAAAAAATGTTACGTGGCAAGCCACGTAAAGTATGAGATATGCAGGCCACACTGTCTAAAGCTAGTCCGCAGCCTTGTTAATAAAGACCCGACCAGCGGCTCTAAAACTAATGGCCATGCTATAATGGTCATTCGTGGTATCATTAACTAAGCTAAGGGGGCGTCCCAAAAAGGACGAGTCATTTGGCAACAAGCAACATTTCCCATGTGAGTGTCACAGCTCTTGTGCAGCCATGGATACATCACACGTTCCATGCGCTACTATGAACAAAGTCCATAGCGATCCATCACTGCCGCGGCATATCACTTCAGCATCGTAGCACAATACGTTGACTAGCTAGGTTACCCATTGTCGCCATTTCAGACGTAAAGGCTAGCTTCCGCAACGCCCAGCAACATTCGGTCGTGGTTCCATCACTACTGAGAGACTAAGAACAACGTTTCCGATGCCCATTCATCAAACAGTAACATTTCAGCTACCACATTGTACCGGCACTACTTCAGGCGGCCTAAGCGTCCAAAAGTCGAGTAAGGCACACGGCAACGACCGAAATCACCACCGGCCTAACTCAATCCGTATCACAAAGGCACACGCCCTACGTAACTCTGGCTGTGTCAAATCAAAACCGAATAAAGGCACACCGCAGCAACCAAAGTCAACCACGGGCCTAGACCCAGCCTCAATAAGATGCAGCCTGGCGTAGATTTTTGGGCCAGGCACACAGCAATGACCGAAATCACTGTCGGCCTAAACCTCAAATCTTCCACCAGTACCCGCCAGAGCATGATTCGGTACAGTGCCAATCACTACTCAGCAAAGTTTCCTCCGCCGAGTAACATTCAGACACTATAATCGTTCGAGGTGAGGTAAGCGATGTAACCATCGCTTACACTCTAATGGCCAGGTCACAATCACAGCCTCTCCAAAGATCGGCACGATCTTGCATCTTGAGCCATTATACGAGAGCGGGCACTTAGATGTGTATTTGTTATTAATTTTTATATTTGAAATAGTCGTGGTAAAACCTCAACTATTAATGTGTATCGCCCCAGTACACATCTACAACAACATTAGTTCAATACTTTATAAGTGTCCGTATAGGTCACTTATGCGCTCCGCGCTCCGCCCGCTCTCTTACTAGGAAACGGCGGATGTCGCGACTTTCGGTCAAAATGATGAAAATTTGACCTTTTCTTTTCTTATGCTTTATGGTTAGAGCATCAATTACAGATGCGAAAAAATGTAATTGCGTGACAAACAAACGCTTATTTGCTGAAATCTCGAAATTTTAAAAATTATTTATTTTTGACAAGACTGTAGGGCTGGACTGTTACAAATGCTTGTGTTTTTTTTCATATTTTTTTGTTTCGTCAATTTTAAAATTGGGTTAATATTATCTAGTATAAGTTACTCTAGATCTTTTTTTATCATCATTCTCCTGCCCTTATCCCACTCTAAGTGGGGTTGGCATAACGTGTGTTGTAACATGATTTGGCTAGGTGTTTTACGACCGGTCGCCTACCTGACGTCAACTTACCTTAGTCGCCTTTTACGACACCTCGGTAAGAAATGAGGGTGGTCTATTCTACTCAGCCGGATACCACACGGAGGACTCTACATCTTTTTTATGGTCATTTAAAAAGGATTCTCGATCTTTAAATGGATGATAGATTGATAAACGTTAATTGCTATAAAAATAATAAAAAAATATTAACCCTAGATTGACCCTCAATCCAGCAACTTTCTGCATTCTTTAAAATTTCATATCTTATTTAGTACCACTTAACTGGTCTAAGTACCAATTGTGTTAAAGTATATGAAATAAAAAAATTGTAATAACAAGTATTGATACTTATTAACAAGTGATTCTTTTTCTATTGTAGGTTGCATATTTCTATATATTTTTTTACCAGAAACAAAAGATCTAACTCTCCAACAGGCAGAAGCGTATTATAAGAACAAAAATTGATCCCAAGAATTCTTCCTTCTCTAGTAAGTAGGTTAAGTAGAAAAAATTTAATTACAATTGTATTATTTTTGATATTGTTAATAAATTTGTATTGTTAATGGTATTATTTTAATGTAATTGCCATTTTAGAATTTACACATATATAACGTCAATGATCAAATACTTTTATGCCGGAATATTATTGTACTGCAGAAATTGTAACTAATAATCCATACTAATATTATGAATGTGAAAGTATGTCTATTATTGATAAAATTGAATACATTTAAAGTTTAATAGCCGGGCTATATAGGATATGAAAAGACCCCGTTATTTCTTTGGGAATAGAAAAATACCTATAGGATATTTGAACACATAAAGATCATTATCAATGACTATAGAGGGAAATAGTGAAATATTTTTTCTATGATTATGACTTAAAAAGTGATAGATTAAAGATGTAAAAGAAGCAGACTTATTATGTCGTAGTTAAATGACATTTTGATCGATTGACTTTGTAAATGTTAATGAAATAACAGAAACCTTTGGTTTTCTCAATAACGGATAAATTATTTTATATACCTATTTCATTACAATTAAAATTAAGTGATGTTTACGGAACGGGTTAAATGACGTCTAGAGATATACAAGTAAATTATCCGGACCCAGGTTTTTGGTCGGAAACCTCCTTGATTCAATTAGGTTACGGTATTTGGGTCAATCTAACGATGGTATCGCTTGGTTTGGCCTATGGTTTTTCAGCGGTTGCTATACCTCAGTTGAATTCAGTTGAATCTACTATAAAAGTCACAATATCTGATCAGTCTTGGATAGGTGGGTACACACAAATCTTTTAAGTAAAGATAAAGTTACTATTGGTCGAACGGTGAAAAAAGTAACCCTATTAAACCAAGACTATATGTTTTCAAACCCCAGGCTACACACCTATGAATAAAATGCATATAATCCATCCAATGCATGTAAATTTCTAAACCATTTGTGATTAATCATGGACTTTACGGTGACGTAAAAAACATCACGCCCTTGTTTTAGTAACAGCAGTTTGGTTTTAATAGGATTTTGTCCAGCAGTAGGCCTATAACAGACCGTTACTTTTTTAAATTCAAATATAATTCAGCATATAATATATTGTTTATTCAAGTAAACTTGTAAACAAGTGCTTGAATCGTCGACTCTACTGCTGGTTCGGCAAGCTTTTCCTACGGAGAAGAGGTCAGCAAGAAACTCAGTGCTTGCTCTTTTCAAAATATAATTCTAATAATTAGTAGTTACATTTAGTCAGACTATACAGTAAAGGTTCGAATAGTAGTTATATCCATGCATTCTTAACATCTAGGTATAGTAGGCTTAACAGTTAAAGGGATGATACAGAAAGCCTACTAGGCTTTCTGTATCATCCCTTTAACAGTGCTTTCAACTGCTGTAATGGCAAATCTAATAGATAATATTCTCCATTCTTTCTAGCTAGTATCATCACACTGTTTGCCCCATTCGGCTGCATAATAGGTGGATATTTGATTGATAAATTTGGTCGTCGTACCATGATTATTTATTCCCACATACCACTTTGCGTGGGGTGGTTTTTCACTGGTTTTGCTGACTCTGCCAAAGGCATTATATTCGGTTTGTATTACAGTTAATTTTATAAATACTTGCTTCTTCATTCCTTTTTCTTAAGAAAAACGGGGTTAATTCTTCTTTAAACGTCTTCATATATTAATTTTAATTGATTTTATCGGGTTAGCCGATAGTTTCGAGTCCAACCGGGCACTTATAAACCCCCCCTCCCGTCCCCGCCCCAGCCACCTGCGAGTCGCGCCCAGCGAGCTGCTGCACGCAGTTCTCGCCGTGATAACATCGTGTAAAGATCTCATGAATAAGTTCCCCGGATGGGCTCGAAACTAGTCGGGCTAACCCGATAAAATGAGACGTGAGTATAGCCGGTATCTACATATTAGCTATGAATACTACTCACGATAGTTTAAATTTAAAAATTTCTAGTTTTCATTTAATTTGCCGTGTATGTATGTGAAGGTGGAATCTTGCAAGTTAAATCTGATCCACTTCCCGGTGTCCGATTGAGCTGAAATTTTATATACTAGTCCAGTACCTACGACCATCGATGTTTATGATAAACATGATCCGATACTGCTCCCAGGATTAGACTCCAGACGAGGGAACTCCTCAATGGTTAACAGTAGGGACATGAATTTTTTTTCAAAAGCCTTTTTAACTTGACTTGTAATCCTTTATAGTAGCTCTGCATATAAGCTTTCTTATTGTACCAAATTATATTAATTTGCAATATTAACGTAAGTTAACGCCTACTCAAATACCTATATACAATTATAGGTAGAATAATAATTGGCTTTGGGATCGGTTTTGCCATGAGTGCCCCAAGAGTCTACATGACTGAAGTATGTCTTCCGAATATGCGAGGAATAGTTGGGTCCATTCCCAACATAGCCATGGCAATAGGTGTTACTCTTCAGGTTTGGTCATTTCCTTTGTATCACACAACATTCAGTTATTTTTTATATATTTACTGCGCCAACAACGGCTTCGCCCGCGTGGAATTCAGTGATTTACGAAACTTTTCCCGAATTTTCGAAATTTTGAACATAAAAGTAGTTATTGTGAGTTAACCGTGAGAGATAGAGACATACTATCGCGGACTTTTTTGTAGTATTATTATAGATCTACAATTATTTGTCACATTACTTTAGCGTATCTCTGCTGGTTTACGCAGCGCACGCGACTAAAGCTCCCAACAAGCAAGTTTTTTAACAACTGCGCGATCTCTTCAGCACTATTTTCACAATACCGTAACTGTGTAAGTCGCAGGTACATAAAAATGTACCTGCATGTAAATATTTTTTTTTCCAGGCCGGCTTAGGTTCCGTACTAAAGTGGACTGTTCTTTGCTACATCAACGCTGCCTATGCGATAACGCTGTTTTGCTGCAATTTACGTCTGCCCGAAACACCTTACTTTTTGTTAAAGACCGCTTCAATCGCTGACGCCGAAGCATGCCTCAAGAATTTTCGATCTAAAACATATAATATTGAAGCTGAAATCAACGATATGATTGATTTTAAACGTGACAACGATATTTGTAGGTATACAAATAATAAAATTATACAATTTTGTACTTGACATTACAGTAAATTAAAAATAACTACCAAAAGTAGGTTGACACAGAAAGCCTTCTATACTTTTGAGAATTACATAAATGATAAAAATGCGTAGATCCAGATACTCTACGACCTTGCACAAGAGGGCTATGGCGATGTTAGATGTTAGCAACTAATTTTAAGAATAATGTTTTAAAAGAGCAACCGCCGAGTTACTTGCTAGCTTTTCTCGTAGAGCTGTCGATTCAAAAGCACTTGTTTACAAGTTTACTCGAAGATTATGAGTTTTTTTAATGCGATGATATTAAGATATGGATAAAAAAAGTAGCGGCCTGTTACAATCCCACTGCTGGGAATAGGCCTCCTCTCTCCTTTTCTGGAGAGAAGGGTTGGAGCTAAGACCTACCACGCTCTCCAATGCGGATTGGTAGGTTACACATATCAACAGAATTCTCTAGAGATATGCAGGTATCCTCACGATGTTTTCCTTCACCGAAAACCGTGTGATAAATTGCAATTATCAATTAGACACATGAGTTTTAACAGAAAAACTCATTGGTGACTGCCGGGGCTTGAACTCGTGTTCCCCTCGAAAGAGTCGCACGGTCTCACCGCTGGGCTATCACAGCTATATGATAGAAATGGATAGTTTTGTATTTATTTGTTTGGTTTGGTACAGATTGACTTTTAAACAACAATTAGCTGCTCTATTAAAGCGTTCTTCTTGCAAACCGTTCTGGCTTATGACAACTTATACCATGCTGGGAGAACTCTCCGGAACATCTATAATATCTATGTGGACTGTTGATATGTTACAGGTAATAACATAGGTTAAATCATAGTAATAAAAAAGCAGATAACCATCCAGTTATGTTCAGTTCAGTCTAGCGAATACAAGTGAAATAATTAATAACAAAGTGGCGTTTTATTAAATAAATAAAATAAACGTTTATTTTTATATCCTATTATGATTAAATTAATCGCCGAGGTTATTTGATGATTTCGACTTTCCTTCGCAACAAAACTGACTAATAACAAAAGTTAAACAAAAATGCTTCCATAGCAACAACTTTACAGAATTATCCGTTGAATCTAGAGATTGCCTGACAATTTCTTTAAAATCGGTCCCGTCGTTTTGTAGTCTATAAGAGACATACATGAGAGTGATGAGACATACACACTTTTGCGTTACTATCTATAGACATAGTTAAAAACTTATGAAGAAATATACAATAATATACATGCACGCCGTGTGGTACCCGGCAAAATATAATAGACCACCCTCCTTTCTCACCGAGGTATCGTAAGAGGCGACTAAGGTATGTGCCGTGTGGTATCCGGCTGCATAGAATAGACCACCCTCCTTTCTCACCGAGGTGTCGTAAAAGGCGACTAAGGTAAGTTGACGTCAGGCAGGCGGCTGGTCGTAAAATACGTAGCCAAATCACGTGACAACATGTTTGTAACATGTTGTGCCGACCCCACTTAGAGTGGGATAAGGGCAGGAGAATGATGATGATACAATAATATACATGCCTACTTGTGTACCAATTTGTTCGACAGAACTCTAAGTCATCCATTGATGCTGAAATAGGAAACTTTATCTTGGGCATTACGAGGATTGTCGCAGGATTCTTTGGAGCATTTCTTATTTTCCACACCGAAAGGAGACCTCTAGGGATTGCTTCGGGTTAGTATAGTTTCGACTCAATAGAATTGACTTTGGATTTTTATCTTAAGTAAATAATCGTGTAAATAACAGAGTTAGGAATTTGTTTGAAAAAATTTACTAGAGATCTAGCTTAATCACTCCCCTGAGCTCAATGCGAGATACGAGAAACTCCTTGACGAATACAAAAGATTTTCATTCACTACAAAATAAAACTTTCTCCAGATTACGCGAAAATGAGCTTAAAATTGTCTTGAGGTCCTGGTATGGTGAATTCAAGACTATTTTGAAATCTACATTTATAAAAGATTATTTATGGACCACGAATTGAAGCGCATAGATTTATTACAGCATTAATACCAATAAAGATTACATTACAAAGATATCATTACATTGTAATATGTTTATAGATTTTGAAAGGATGTATTGACTTTAGACTTGCCTACAAAACTTGCCTTCTTGTTACGTATTAACCTTGTTACCCTTATTAAACTTTACACCTATTTAAATTTAAGGTTAATAAGGTTAAATATTTGGTATTTTAAAATTATAAAATTATTCTAGCTTCGCACAAAACTTGAGCTCAGTTATAGAAATTATAAATGTTTATAAGATTGACCGCCTAATGTTTTCGCTGGTTCATCTCGGTAAGAGCAACATTCCAAACCAGTGTTAGCTTCATTGATTTTATTGAGCTCTCACTATTTAAAAGCGTCCCAAACAGCTCATTCGAACTTTTTTGATTTTGATTTTTAGGTCTAGGAGCTGGAGTGGTGTACATTTCGCTGGGAACGGTTATAACTTATTCGCACAAAGCCTCCGTCATACCGCAAATTTGCTACATGCTATACGTACTGTGCATTGGAATGTGTTTTTATACGCTGCCGCCTTTGATTTTGTATGAGCTATATCCATTGCAGGCGAGTTGTTCGTTTATATTATTTTATTATTATTTTCATTGGTTAACTTAGTTATCTTTGGAGACAATTTGAAAATTGTGCTTCCATACTATTTAATTATTGGTATCACTGATAATCTTTTTTTATTAGAATTGGACAGATAATAATTATCGTAGACAAGAGTAATAATAAAATTATTTTGCTATAATACGCGAATAATTTCATTATTACTTTTGTATTATGGATCTCCGCAAAGTAACGCCTAATTCTATAAATTAATTATCTTAGAATTAAAAAGGTTTGTTGTACCTTGTACTTCACTTTCAATAACACTCATATAAATAAATTTATATTTATCATATCCATCAGGCTTTCTTCGAAGTATATCTTTAATTTTAAAAAAAGTAAAGTAACGGCCTGTTACTATGCCCACTACTGGGCTAAGGCCTCCTCTCTCCGTTTTTGGAGAGAAGGATAGTATTATAGATATGCAGGTTTCCTCAAGATGTTTTCCTTCACCGAAAACCGTGTGATAAATTGCAATGATCAATTAGACATATGTTTTTTACAAGCAATACAATAGAACTAACTACTTTGCTATAATCCGCACGGGTTAAGTGAATGCATGTAAAGCCAATGTATGTATATGTTTTTTAATTGAATAACTCATTGGTGCCTGCCTGGGGTTTGAACCCATGATTGTCTGCAGAGAGTCACACGGGGCTACCGCTAGGCTGTCACAGCTTTTTAACAGTTAAAGTTAAATTATTTTTAAAAGTAGCGAAATAAATGATTAATAATAAGTGCAACATATTTAACTTTTATGTTCATTTATGTTACAGGTGCGCGGTTTGCTAGGAGGCATATCGATTTCCAATTTGAATTTGTTTATATTCACCGCCAACAAATGTTATCCGTACGTTAGAGATTTGCTTGGTTTCGCAAATATGATCACCGCGTTCGGCTGCTGGGCTTTACTTTGTTAGTATCACCGCTTGTCTTTCTTCTTTTTAATCGATACACATTTACTGCTATACATAGATAAGCCTGTTAATATCCCACTGCTGAGAATGGGCCTCCTCTCTCCGTTTTTTGGAGAGAAGGATTGGAGCTAAGACCTACCACGTTGCTCCAATGCGGATTGGTAGGTTACACATATCCCTAGTATTCTCTAGAGATGTGCAGGTTTCCTCAAGATGTTTTCCTTCACCAAAAAGCGTGTGATAAATTGCAAATATCAATAAAACACATAAGTTTTAATAGAAAAACTCATTTGTGCCAGCCCGGGTTTGAACCCATGTTCGTCTCTAGAGAGTCTCTGCTATACATAGGTCTTTTATATTGAGCATTAGGATTGCCTAATTTATATGGTCAAAATTTCAGTTCAAGTCAAGTCGAGTCGACAAGTGTTTTCTACCGCACATATAACCTTGTGAATATTTAAATAGTTGTCTTGAAGGTATACTAAACGTACACCTATTTATGACTGCCGTGGAAAGTGCCTTTTGGACTTATTGAGTTGTTGAGTTGATTTGTTCACTTCTTGTACGGATTTTATATTAGGACGTAGGATATTTTTACGGGATTCTGCACTACTCGATTTTGATAAGCTTTGATCTAACCGCTCTTCGCAACACTTTTGATGTAGTCTATACACTTATTACTATTATAATTAACCATTTTAATTTCATTGTCAGTATTAGTTTAAAAAAATTTGGAAGAAATCAATATTATTTAAAGGTCCGAAAAATTTCTACATAAAAACTGTAGGCGTTATTGACAATTGTAAATTTTTAAAAGTATTTCTATAAAAAGAGTAACAAATTGGAAAAATTATACTGGAGCTTTCAGTAATCTTACAAGTGAGATGAGAAAATTTATTTTTTAAAATGTTTAGGTTGCATCTATTTATATTTCTTCTTGCCGGAAACTAAAGACCTAACGCTTCAAGAGATCGAAGAATATTACAACGATCGGCGGTCAACGCTGACATCTGAACGAAGACTTAGATCTATGCTGGTACTTAACCCAATAAAAGCTACAAGTACTTCGTCAAGTAGGTCTCTCATGAGAATATCAGATCGAAATAAAAAAACTGACACTAAAGTTGCTAAGGAAACAGATAATGCAAAGAATACTAAAGATTGAGATCCTATCTGTGTTTTATTTATAATGATCCTAAGAAACATTTCTTTGTGTGCAGATGATCAATGGATAATCTGTGAGAAAAATAATGGTTTTTAAATACTGAACGTAATTGGATAACAATATAGTAAATTCAAAATTAGATTTTGGTTTATAGAATAACTCACACTTTAATGACAACATTACCGCCGGCTCTGAAAAAATGTTCCAGCCGAGAAGAATAGGAGCAAGGTTCAACTTTTGACCTCTCTCCTTTTTTGAAACACTCATATCTTATAATAAATATCTTTATTGAGGATCCTTTTTAAAATTTTTTTTTTTTTCATATTATTAAATAATGTGAAATCCTGCAGTCGATATCTTGTTTTTGCTTACTTATTCCCTTTCGATGCAAGCATCATTGAATGAATCAATATGCTTCAATATAACTATTTATAAATATACCCTAAAATGTTACAATTAAAGTTCTAACCAAATTTTTATTAACAACTTGTTAAGAACGATAAAAAAATTTCACCGTATTTTGTAATCGGTAGACAATAATTTGTGATAGCCTAGCGGTGAGACCGTGCGACTCTCTAGAGACGACATAGGTTCATACCCGGGCAGGCACCAATGGGTTTTTCTATTAAAACTTATGTGTCTAATTGATAATTGCAATTTATCACACGCTTTTCGGTGAAGGAAAACATCGTGAGGAAACCTGCATATCTCTAGAGAATTCTAGGGATATGTGTAACCTACCAATCCGCATTGGAGCAGCGTGGTAGGTCTTAGCTCCAATCCTTCTCTCCAAAAAACGGAGAGAGGAGGCCTTAGCCCAGCAGTGGGCATAGTAACAGGCTGTTACTTTAGACAATAATTTACCAGGCGATGGAATCCGTAGATGAAATATAAATATAGATTTTTTAAACTTCTTAGTCAATATTACAGATCTAAGTCAATAATATAGAATATTCATAAAAGATTATTTCGGCATTTTACTATATTCTAGAGACGCCGTTTACTTATATTAGAGAGAAGAAATTTAAAAAAAAATAAGAATTAAAAAAATGTATGATTATATATTTGAAGTAACCTTTGTTTGACTTTCTTGATTATCCTTTCAGTAATTTAATGAAAATTTACTTAGCTTTATTCAATATTAAATTATAATAATAATAATATAATAATAAATCTTTTTTTATTTTCTCCAAAAAAAAAACCTTACACATAATCTTTACAAGGCTTAATGTTTAGAAATTTAAAAAGTTCAAAATTCAATAATTTGATTTTAAAAATTTAAAGTTAAATGATTGAAAGACATGCAGATTGCATAATATTTGTGATCTGTAATATCGCGTGATGGTATTTGCTCATATACCAGTAAGTACATGAGCGTAGGTTTCACAAAAGGAAAATCTAGATCACATAACATATGCCTCATACGCCCCAGTTAAAGCGGTTATTGCTACAGTGATTTTTATCTATATAATGAGTTTCATAAATGCTGGATAATTTACGTTAAGTAAAACAAGCTTCTGGATAATTTACGTTAAGTGGACAATTATGTATCAGGTTTTGTAACCAATCAGACGTTTTATGTTGTTACTCTGTCAAATACTTTTTCAATCTACGCAATACAATTAGGAATGTGACGAAACGCCACCCTGTCAAAGGAAGTGATTACTCGTAATATTTTAAGAGACAGTTTTTGTATGTAAATGCGACTTTTAGAAACCTCTAATGCAAAAATAAAACGTAGTGTCACCACAGATAAGCTGATTGAAACAGGCGCGAAACCCTCCTACGCGGGCCTTTCAAAAATCACCGCACTCACGACGCCAGTTCCATATTGCATTCGCGCGCCTTTCGCTTCACGCGACGTCAAAATATTTTTCGTTCAAGATATTTAAAAATTATATAAAACGGAACAGATTCGATAGTGTTGCCTGTGCTCAAAATGGTTCGTAAAGTTAGTGCGCGTTTGTGCTGCCTCAGCATATTTTTAGGTCTCTTGCTAAGTGATAGTGCTATTTCAGGCGAAATTGTGAGTAATAAAATAATTTTTAATACCAATAATTAAAATTTCACATAAACAAGCATTAAAAAAAAAAAGTACCAGCCTGTTACAATCCCACTGCTGGGAATAGGCCTCTTCTCTCCGTTTCTGGAGAGAAGGGTTGGAGCTAAGACCTACCACGCTGCTCCAATGCGGATTGGTAGGTTACACATATCTCCAGAATTCTCTAGAGATATGCAGGTTTCCTCACGATGTTTTCCTTCACCGAAAAGCGTGTGATAAACTGCAATTATCAATTAGACACATGAGTTTTAATAGAAAAACTCATTGGTGCCTGCCCGGGTTTGAACTCGTGTTCCCCTCGAAAGAGTCGCACGGTCTCACCGCTGGGCTATCACAGCTCTTAAAACAAGCATTATAGTAACATAATCAACAGACTATAAATTTAAATTGACAAACTTATTATTCAAGTACTTATGTAGGCACACCTCCTGAATGACTGTATATTGGTTTACACAGATATGTATGATAACTAAAGCATTCAAGTTTTTTAAAGTAATATATAATATTTAACTTCTACTTCTACTTCTCTCTCTAATGTCGTCTCTGTTGCTAATTCTCTACAATATGACATATTTATTATAATAAATAAACGTTTGAGTCGATATACTAAAAATGACAAATACACTTAAATGAATATCTATTCAATATTTGAATTTGAATTCTAACCTTAGAGGGGGTAGTATGTTATAAAAATAATGACGTGCCTACACATTCAAAAATGGAATGTCTCGGCGGCTATATTGAGAAAGGTTCGGATGCTATCAGTCAATAATGTTAGTTGTAATAAACATATAAAAATATTAGTTATATATATCGAAGGTCGGTCAATAGATTTAAAATAGATTAACTTGTTTGAGAGCAAACTGCTCCAGTTTCTATGTAACCTTGAAAGCGTGCGACTTGAGTGGCCACTTTACCCACGAGAGCTCTGTGTGATATAATCTTGCCGACATTGTTTTGGTATTTGACATTATATTATCAAGACAAGTTCATGTATAAAAAAATAACATAAACGTTTTTTTCTATCATCATTCTCCTGCCCTTATCCCACTCTAAGTGGGGTGGGCATAACATGTTACAAAAATGTTGTCACATGATTTGGCTACGTATTTTACGACCGGCCGCCTGCCTGACGTCAACTTACCTTAGTCGCCTCTTACGACACCTCGGTAAGAAAGGAGGGTGGTCTTTTCTATTCTGCTGGATACCACACGGCGTCATAAACGTTTTTTTATACTACACTTTGATCTTAGCCAAAAGGCCGAGAAGCGTTCTTTTCTACGCAATTTTTATAATATGTCAAAGAAATTTTAAAGTTTTACTAATACCAAGTAATAGTAATGATAGTAGGTATAATTTGGATTGGCAACTATGAAATTTTCAAGGTTTTGAAGGGTTATTCTATATACGTACATACAAGACTGGAGGGCAAATCACACATAATCAAAAAGAGGTACATGATACGATACTATAAAAAAGTTTATTAGAATCCATTGATCACAATTTCTTAGGCACTTTTCTTGGACATGTAAGGAAAGTTAAAAAACATATGAATATGAAAAGGTAAAAATCTAAATAATTTTAATGACAAAGCAATATAAAAAGAAAAAAATTAATATGGTATCTTTAAAAAAATATGAATGCATTTATTCAAAAATATAAATGCATTAAACAAGAAATTTTCAAAACAGATTGTGATAAAAAATGTGTTTGTGCATTAGTATTAGTGTTATTGAAGCAGTATGAAGTTTGATACAATTGAAGCTTAGCACCGGCTTAAGATATAAAAACCCGAAAAAAAGATACACAATATTATCAATATATAATAGAATTTTCAGTACTATAGTATGAAATTTAATCTGGTGAGACATTTCTTCATATTGTTGAGAAAAATCAGCGTAAATAGTATACAAAAATCAAGTTTAACAGTATATAAAAAAGTATACATTTTGAAGAAAAAGGAAACTTATGTACTTTGGCCATGTCGTTGAAAGTTTATCTTACATTTTGATGTTAGTATGATAGATTTTGATTTGATTTCATTAATCAATGCGAAATAAGTGCGAATCGAGTGCGTATAAGTGAGCACAGATAATGTGCTCACTTATTCGCACTGACTTCGCTAACAAGGAAGACAGATTTTGAATTTAACTAGACTGAAAAATTGGGCAAAGTGTATAGATAAATGGGATTATTTAATTGAGAGATTGGATTAGTACACAGCAAAACAATGAAAGAGGTTTACAAAAGGTGCGTGTGAATGTGTATCAATTAAAAAAAAGAAGATCACAGTAACATAAAAAAACATACATGGGTATTACAAATTAGTACATTAATAGAGTTGTTGCAAAAAGTAAGTTGTAATATTTACATCACCGCTTACAAAAACGGTGTGTGATTTTGTAGAATATATAGCATATAAAAATAATGAAAGAATTTACAACTTCAATGTCTATATTGGGTATGAGATGTACTCAAAGTGTGTATATTTGTTACCTTTATTCGATTGAACGGAGCAATGTATAGTATGAACATAGTTAAAGAGGTGAAGAGTTAGTGAGAGAGAGTGGCTAACAAGTTTCTGTCAAGTTTAATAATAAACAAAAACAAGTCACTACTGTCAACATTTGAAGAGTTCCCTCGTCTGGAGCCAATCCTGACACCATCAGCTCATGCTTATCATAAATATGCATTGTCATCGGAATTGGACCGCTATATAAAATTTCAGCTCTATAGGATCCCGGGAAGTGGGTCAAATTTAACTTAAAAGATTCCAAATAATTTATAGAATTAGGCGTTACTTTGCGGAGATCCATAATACAAAAGTAATAATAAAATTATTTTGCTATAATCCGCGATAAAAGATCCGTTTTAAAAGATTCCACCTTCACATACATACATACAAGTTGAATAAAAGCTTTAATAAATAAAATAGTCAATCGAAACTCTACTTTAACGAAAAAGGACATTGCAGAAATTAACTGAAAATAAAGTCTGTTTAAGGAAATATCCTAATTAGGAAGTTTTATTCATAAAAAAAAGTAAAGTAAAGTATCGGCCTGTTATTATCCCACTGCTGGGGTCTCTTCTCTCCGTTTCTGGAGAGAAGGGTTGGAGCTAGACCTACCACGCTGCTCCAATGCAGATTGGTAGGTTACACATATCTCCAGAATTCTCTAGAGCCCTATACGGTAATCGAATCTGTGACACGCGGAGCCGAAGGCAGGGCCAACTGCGTCAACGGGTCAGTAAAAAAAAACGGGATTGAACTCTCGTTACAGTTGTTACAAAATGGTAAAATAGATTATTACAATGAATACATTGTAATAATCTATTTTTACAATTTCAAAGCATTACAATAGTAATGCTTTGAATTCCATTAATTGTTTGAAACAAAAGTATTTTTAAATACATAGGCTGTATGAGATGTCACTAGCAACTGGTGCGTGGTAATCTGAGAGAAAGTGAACGCGTTATGCGCATTTTTGTTGTGACCTCTTTGCTGTTTTAAATTTTTTTTTAAACGCACTATACACTTAGTACCGAGTATATAAATAACAGTATTAAAAATGCTTTTAAAATGCTTTAAATAAAATTTCATATCTCTACTGTTCCCATACCATGTGGCAGATCCCATCAATCGCATCGATATATCCCATGTCTAGAGCCAATCCTTGCAGCATCAGGTCATGCTATCATTAACATGCATTGTCATCATGGCTGAAACAGTATGTAAAGGTTCAACTCGTACACAGGGAAGTGGGTCAAATTTAACTTGCAAGATTCCACCTTCACACACATATAATGCATTAATTTACAAAAAAGATATTTCACACCTAGGTGCGGCGATGATATAGTTATTATACAAGTATTCCCTACTCTAGAGTAGGAAAGTCACAGGCAGGCCTCTAAGTGAGAATGACACAATCAATAATGAGAGGGAAGATGAAACTCGTATACTTATCTTTGTCACACATAAAAAAGAGAGACCTATCGATACAGTGTCATTTGATTTCTGTTTATTTCTCTTATGGAACATTTTAGGCTGACTTCCCTCCTCTAGTATAAAAACTCTATGGGTGATAACATTGTTATAAATGCGGTTATGAGTAATGTCATTTGAGCAACTAGATTTTGAAGTAATCGTTGACTGATTTGTTGCAGGTTATAGTAATCTTGTAATAGCACGTTCTTTATGCGCTTGGTATTTAACTATCAATGTTTAAACATCCATATATTAATAATATGTCTGTCTCTTCGTCCGTATGTCTGTCTTTTACGCTTTCAATACCTTGCTAAAGAATACGATAAATAAATTCCTATTTTTCTTTTCGCGAGTTAATCAACCGGAAGTGTAGTTTTATAGGTTTTTTTAATGTCAACAGATTCAAATAACAGATGTCAATAACTAATATATTAAACTTATTGGCATTTAGAATTTGGGCCATTAATATTGTGATATATGAGAATTTGTGATAAATTTATTGTATTAATTTAAAATAATGTCACTGCCATATATGCTACATAAAAAAACATTTCTAAGTCTATTTTACATTTTCAAAAGGTCACATTAATTATGTTTAACACATTATCTGTGTCGAAGTGTATCACTATTTAAAAACTGTAACATACAAGGATATAAAAAGATAATATATTTAATTAATATTATCCCATAGTAGAAAAATTATTTTTATGTTAAGGAGAAAAATTGTGCAGACCAACCATGCTGCTTTATTGCGAATTGACTTTTTATATAAAGTGCCGTCACTTTTACTATCCCACAGCCGGGCAGACCTCCTCTCTCCACACTGCTTCAATGCGAATTGGTAGGTTACACATATCTTTTAAATTTCCTTCACCGAAAAGTGTGTGATAAATTGCAATTATTAATTAGTCACATAAGTCTTAACAGAAAAACTTATTGGTGCCTGCCTACTACCTTATCCAAGATTGACCACTGCTTGATATTATATTAATGGGAAAAACATTAAATAAGGGAAAAATAAAAATGTGCCTTTTGTTTTGATGACATGAATGACTGTTTATTATTTTTCTTTTTACATTACATTTAAAAAAGTGCCAACAGTGTCTGTCCGGGTTTTGAACACGTGACCCCGCGAAAGAGTCGCACGGTCTCACCGCTAGGCTATCACAGCTATATAGACCATCATTCCATGTAGACGTGTAAGAGTAACGACCAAAAGCGTACCCGTATGTGTACGTCACTACAACAAGTAGTACTCGTTACTTTTGATATCTGATACCATTACCACAGCATTAAAGTAACGTCTCGAGTCGTAATCCCGCCACGACATATAACTTACTTGCATACCTAGCTGCGTAAGATGAATTTTTTTGTAACAGGTATTTTTTTTACAAAATTTTGATTTAATAAAAAGGTTAGAATTATCGAATAATTAAAACTACAAGTAAATTGTAGGCGGAATCTACTGGAATTTGCAATGGATTTATTATTTTAACTATGAGAAGAAAATAAAAATTGTTTGGCTTAGAATGAAATTAAAAATTAAATATGATTGAAAAAATATTTTAAAGAAGGAGATTTTAAATAATTTCAAAATATTTCTTTTACGTACCCGTACCCAATAAACAATAACAAACATTTAATGGCTTTAATTCCATGGGTGGAATCGTAGAGTGCAGCTAAAGGGGAGATATTAACAACTTATATTGTGTAACGATAGTGGTTTATAATTTTCCCCAAAGATTTTTGCGGTAAACCACACGAAGCAATGAAAGATTTATTTATGCCACCGAGATGGCAATAGGTAATTTCGTAGTTAGGAAGACGTTGCACAGTTGACGAAACCAAACGTAACTTGTTATGTAACGTTTAGTAAAGGTGCAAAATTATCAATTAAATAATTTCTTAACTCGACTCTTAAACCACAGCAGTTTTGTTAACTTAAGTCATATTCGACTTGTCGCCATTTTAATTTGATATCTTAGACGTATATTGGGGAGTGTTTAATCTGATCGATGTTTAACACGCTATTTATTTTGCAACTGCCATTAGAATTTTGCATTTCCTTAGTAAGTTACCTTATGCACGCTGAAAGAATAAATTTCACAATGATCTGATGGCTATAAGAAGGTTTAGTGCACTAACAGATACTGAAAGAAGGTACATGGCAAATGATTATCAAATTGAACTTCTAATTTTCTTTTTAAAATTTATTCTCCAACTCAGGATGCTTATTCTTTTATTTTCCTTTCATTTGATTTTTTATAACTCTTTGTTATTTGTCAGGACTATGAACTATAATATATATATAATATTTGTACATATAAATATAAATAATTATTAAAGGATTGGTGATGTGTATAATAGACAAAGTAGGAACCGACATAAGCTTGCAGTTCCTGCTTTGCGCCTAGCAAAAGTATCGTTTGTGGGTTTGGGTATAAGATTCTATAATAAAATTCCACAATCTACATTAACTTTACCGTTACAGCAGTTTAAAAATACTATTTAAAAAAGGCTAGACCTAGACGATAAGAATGCGTGGATATAGCTACTCTTCAACCTTTTACAAGACATTAATAACTATATGTAACTAGTGAAGAACTATTGTTTGAAAAGAGCAACCGCCGAGTTTCTTGCTGGTTCTTCCCGGTAGGAACAGCTTTCCGAACCAGCAGTAGATGTTGACGATTTTAAAGCACTTGTTTACAAGTTTACTTGAATAAAGAATATTTTGAATTTGAATTTGAATATATAAGAACGTTTTCCTAGGTGTTTTCGCATACTATAAAATAGCAAAAATTCATGTAAATGCATGTCTGTAAACAAACTTCCATTTGTCATAAAGATGATAAATTATAAATTAATTAAACATAATAAATTCACGGGTAAATAGTGAGCACAAACAACAATTTTTTTTCTATATTGTTACCTAGACCATAAAATACCTTAAGATTTATAAGAAAACAGTTTAAGTACCGGAACATTATCAAAAATCTTTTACATAGTATAGCGGATTTAAGGCTTTAACGTCATCATCCCACACATCACCTTATATAGTCTGTAAGTCTATACACGAGTTAGCAAGGTTGCGCCCACCAACTGTGACTCAATATCGGCAACTAATGTCATTTATTCCTTTAGATAACAATTGAAACTAATACACTAATAAAATCTACAATCTACATTATTCCATTCAACAATACGTGTTGTGTTGTAACGTTGTTGTAAGAAAGAGCAAAGAGAAACTTAGTAAAAAATATTAAATTACGAGTAAACAATATAATTAACGATATAGTAATCTAACAAATCACGAAACATTTTTTTTTTCAAATCAAATCATAAATTCGGTGTGATGCTAATATGATGACAGTATTGTTAACAAATAAAGTTTGTTATAATTTGTTAGTTATACAGTTGACAAAGTTAAGTTTGTTGTTTGGTACAAGTTTTTATATTCACTTATCGGTTTTCTAAAAGCTGGTAAATTAAAAATTTGAAAATATTACATATAAACACTATAAAATACTAAATAGTTTATTTGTCTGCTCCTTTGTCGTTGAGCAATGTGGTATCCGGTTGAGTAGAATAGACCACCCTCATTCTTACCGACGTGTCGTAAAAGGCGACTAAAGAAAGTTGAAGGCAGGCATGCGGCCGGTCGCAAAATTCCTTGCTAAATAACATCACAACCACTACATGGTTAAAATATATTGTGCCGACCTCACTTAGAGTGACATAAGGACAGGATGATGATGTCTTTTTGATTCTCTTTTGTCTTTTTTTGGTGAAAAATGCTAAAATCGCTTGTATATTTAGCGGAGACATCTTAAACATCTAAAAAACACACATATAATTTAGTGTAAATCCGAGAAACTTTTCTAAAATAATTACTTATAAAACTTTATGTGCAAATCAAAATATTTCATAATGTACACAACTCTCTTACGTAAGTGTACTAGGTAAATACTAAAGCTAAATAAGACCTATTGCCTAAGACAGTTTATGGATCGTTAGTTATATAATCGCCTGGTTGCAATCGCTAGTCTGAGAAAATATCAATTAAGACATCAATCTACTGCGACGCTATTCCATTGCAATATTGATAACCTAGTATAATATTAATTTCACGGGTCACATCACGGTTGAAGATTTCTCAATTTTGCGACAAATTTTTATCACAGCTTTGCTACGGTGACAGTTACAAAAATTAATGATATCATTCTCTTATCCTTATCCCATTTTAAGTGGGGTCGGCACAACATGCTATAAAGATGTTGTTACATGATTTGGCTAAGTATTTTACGACTGGCCGCCTGCCTGACGTCACTTACCTAAGTCGCCTTTAACAACAAGAAAGAGGGTGGTCTATTCTACTCAACCGGAAACCATAATTTCACGGGTCACATCATACTTGAAGATTTCTCGATTTTTTGACAAACTAAGGGATTACCGCGGCTTTGCTACAGTGGCAGTTTCAAAATTTTATGACTGTTTTTATTTATAAATATCACTTTGAACAGAGCAACGTTATAACACGTAAAATTTGAACTCTTTAAACAACGTGCATAAATGGCTGAAGTTTGTATAAACTCCTTCAAGCTACTATTACTTAAAGTTTTTTGGAATGAAATGAAAAGGATATTATGCATGTAAAATGTGTAAAAGATGACCAAGGAAAGATTTTAACAAATGATGAAGATATAAAAGGACGTTGGAAGGATTATTTTAAAAAATTAATGAATGAAGAGAATGATATGAACAGAAAGTTAGAAAATTTACCTATTAATTTAGGTATAGTGAGAGAAGTGAATGAAGATGAAGTTAGAATAGCAGTGCAGGGTATGAAAAGTGGGAAAGCGATTGGGCCGGATGGCATACCGGCTGAAGCGTGGAAGTGCTTGAAAGGGGATGGATGGAAGTGGCTGACTTTATTCTTTAACAAGTTGTTACACGAAGAAGCAATCCCAGAAGAGTGGTCAACCAGTACGCTGGTACCTATTTTCAAGAATAAGGGGGATGTGCAAGAATGTAACAACTATCGAGGGATAAAGCTCATGTCACATAGTATGAAAATTTGGGAAAAAGTAATAGAGCGAAGAATGAGAGAAGAGTGTACGATAACCCAGAACCAGTTTGGTTTTATGCCAGGGCGGAGCACGACGGACGCTATTTTCGCCTTACGCCAGCTATGTGAAAAATATCGACATGCGCGTAAGGACCTGCACATGGTTTTTATCGACTTAGAGAAAGCGTACGATCGTGTTCCCCGTGAAGTTCTGTGGTGGATTTTGAAAGAAAAGAGCCTGCCTGGGAAGTATGTACGTATTGTATATTCCATGTATGCCAGAGCTAGTACTCATGTCCGGTCTGAAGCCGGAGTAACTGACAATTTCGATGTGTCTGTAGGCCTACACCAGGGATCGGCTTTAAGTCCCTTTTTATTCCTCTTAGTGATGGATGCACTTACTGCTGATATTCAAGAGGAAGCTCCTTGGTGTATGCTATTTGCCGACGATATCGTGATTGTCGGTGAAAATGCAGCTGAGGTTCAGAGCAGATTTGTGAAATGGCAAGAAAAATTGGAGAGGTTTGGTTTAAAGATCAACCGGACCAAAACTGAACACATGCAGTGTAATTTCAGTGGTACCTCCAATTTTTCTCCAATAACCTTAAATGGTGTTGTTTTGCCAGTCTGCTCCGACTTCCGGTACCTTGGCTCGCTTCTACAGGAAAACGGTGAAATTGATCGCGATGTGAGGAATAGAATGAATGCAGGATGGATGAAGTGGCGACAGGTCTCAGGGACAGTATGTGACCCCCGAATGCCCCTTAAACTTAAAGGGAAAATTTATAAATCGGTCATAAGACCTGTCGTAATGTATGGATCAGAAAGTTGGGCAATGAAGAAGATGGATGAAAGAAGAGTGCATGCAAATGAGATGAGAATGTTAAGATGGATGTGTGGTGTGACAAGATTGGATAAAATAAGAAATGAGTATATAAGGGGAAGTATGAAAGTTGCGCCCATTGTAGAAAAGATGAGAGGTGCAAGATTGGGATGGTATGGACATGTAATGAGGAGGGATGAAAATCATGTGACTAAACGAGTGTTGGATATGAATGTGGATGGATATGTGACTAGAGGGAGGCCTAAAAAGAGATGGTTGGAATGTGTGAAGTATGACATGCATATAAAAGGAGTAGCGCCAGAGTCGACGAATGATAGAAGAGAATGGAAGAGGAAAACATGTTGTACCGACCCCACTTAGAGTGGGATAAGGGTAGGAGAAAGAAGAACGCCTCTCCATGTTATTTGACGTCGCATGCCCGATCCACATGGCTTTATACAATGATATATGAATTACAGTTATAAAAATAAGGCTCCGATCGCCACCAACCTTTACAGGATTATCCACTGTGTCCACCTAAAGATTATCTAGAAATTTAATTAAAATCGGTCCAGCTTGTTTCGGGGTCCATAAGGAACATGCAGACAAACATTCGTTTTTATGAAAATGTAGCGCAAACGTGCCGCAAACATTTGAAAACCCCTATGCTCGGCGCAAAGTAATATAATAGACAAAGAAATTTAAATAATATATAATTTTACATGCACTAGTTATTTGTGTATCGATATAACATTACATCGAAATATATCGAAGCCCTTTCTCGTGTGAATATTGAATATTCAAGAAGAGGTTCGTGGTTTAATTCTCAATTGAGCTAATTTAGATTCTCTCTCAATATACGTATAATTCGATGTTCGTCTGTCATTCATTTTCATCCACGCGTTTCACATAGTAATTAAACGAGATACGAATTTCAACACGTGAAAGTAGTTCATAGCACCTCGTAAATAGTTATTAATAACTTTAAATAATATTTTGACCGTTGTCGGCTAACCGTTTTAATATGAACGATATAAAAATTCTAGACTTTCTAAAACTAAAATGAACAAAACAAATTTATGATAACGTTAACTGGATCTCTGAAACTGTTGTTTTACTAACTACCGTAGCCTTATGGTGCAGTGCTTGTAGTGCATAGCCTTATGTAAAATAAATAAAATAAATAAAAATATATGGGACACTTATACACACGGTCGTCTGACTCCTAAGTAAGTAACTTAATACTTGTGTAATGGCTGACAGACAACTGGTAGATATACTACATATATAATTTTAAATACATACGATAGGTGATGTATATAATAGACAAAGTAGGAACCGACATAAGTTTGCGACTCCTGCTTTGCGCCCCGCAAAAGTACGTAAATCGTTTGTGGGTATGGGTATAAGATATTATAATAAAATTCCGAAATCAATTTTGGCCATGCCATTACAGCAGTTTAAAACCACTGTTAAAAAGAGGATGATACAGAAAGCCTACTATACTGTTGAAGATTATTTAGATGATAAGGATGTGTGGATATCGGTGCACTTCTACCCTGTACAAGACAGTAATAACTACCCACTGCGCCAACGGGCCAGTCAAAAAAGACTGCTGGGCATAGGACTTGTCTCTACGGTTTTAGAGAGTAAAGATTAAAGCTAAGACCCACTAAGTTGCTTTAGTGCGAATTGTTACGTCACATATATACCCAGGAAATAAATATTTTGTTTTATATTAAATGAAAATATCAATCAGACACATAAGTCTAACTAAAAAACCTTATCGGTGCCTGCCCGGGGTTTGAACCCGTAACCACCTTATAAGAGTCACGTGGTTTCACCGCTGTGCTATAACACAGTGCTTATTTTGTTATGCAGTAATATTATAATCAATTCATATAATATTGACAGCGGTTGCAAAGAGCATTGTTATTGAATACAAATGCGTTATGCAATCGACACGTAAGTATACCTTATTGTATACCTTATTATACCTTATTATAAATACCCTATTTGAGTTCGAAACTATCATGCAAGCTTAACTTCAACTTAAAAAATCGCATATCTCATGATTTTTACGATGTCGTTCGCCCGAATCTGGAATATTGTCTTATCACTCATAGTTAATTATAAAAACATGCAAGTCTTTGTTTTTTTATGAGTTACGCTACGAATTAACAAAAATATCATAATGAATGATAAATACAACAAAGCATTTAAGATTAATTTATATTCACATTAAGCAATGAAATCAAACCATTAATCGAACACAGTAAAGTATTTTCTTTTATGGAGCTCTTCAAAGTAACATTTATTTTATAAATTACTTTTTAAATCATCAATATTTGATCACTATGCCGTGTGGTATCCGTCTGGGTATATAAGATCACCCCCATTTCTTACCGAGGTGTCGTAAAAGGCGACTAATGTAAGTTGACGTCAGGCAGGCGGCCCGTCGTAAAAAACGTAGCCAAATGTGACAACATGTTTCTAACATGTTGTGCCGACCCCACTTAGAAGTAGAATAAGGGCAGGAGGATGATGATTGTGTTCAGCTCAAATCTGTTAAAATTGTAACTAATAAAACGGGAAATTAAAATTATATAACACGCTTCACACATTTTAACTGGCACATAGGTCGCATAGAATTGTTAGCTTCGTTGTTATTTTGACAACAAAAAAAATATATACATTGTTGTTAGGTCGCGTGCAATCTCCCATATCGAGACGGGCTTACACAAAGGTGTTAGTTTTTAACAATAAAGCACGTTTAAACAAAATATTATTAACGTATTTTATGCTTTTTCGGCTAAATAACTGTACCAGTAGTAAAAAAGTTTGGTACATTTAAAAAAAAATAGCACCTTAATTACCTTAACAATAATATGTTGTTGTTGTTAACGCAGTTTTGGCTGTAGGCGGTAATTTTATGAGGAACCGCGACTTTAATTTGCAGTAAAACAGCCTTAAATGATCATGATCTTGTTGCGGCATCGCCGTTTTATCATTGCAATGTTGAATGCCGAGAGAAGTTCCAACTCTACGTAAACAACACCCACAAAAACGTATACGTACAGAGCTACAGGGCTAGACGGTGCAGTGCCCTGGGACAAGCTTAGGAGGACCCTCTGAATCTGACCCCCCTCCCGCCACCTAGATAGAGTACGTCTAATTCGGATCATGAAAAATTCGGAATAAATTTTTTTAAATAGTTTGACGCCCTACTTTATTTTTGAATACCCCAGGGCATTTATTTACACTATCTATTATCTACGCCACTGCTTTGTTAAAAAGTTTTCCCAATAGTTATAATAAAGCAAAAGTTAAATAGGCATTTCTTAAGGAAGTGCTTTCTTTCTGACTCTACATCATTGCTCAACTAAGACTTCAAATATAAAACAAATGTTGTGACAAATTCTATTTCTCACACACGTACAAACAGCACGCACATATATTTGTATATTAAACGTACCAAGGGAATGATAATGAAAATAGACGTCAAACGCGCTGCGTGTATATCTCGATTATTATATAACCTTTGTTGAAGTGTGTCAAAGTCACGAAAAGATGCAACAAAATAGATCATTGGTTCGAAACATGATCTTAAAAGGCCGTCTATTAGTCGTCGTTACCATAGAGTTATTATGCTTAGAGTAGGTAAGCCAGCAAGCATTAAATGTGCCATATTACAATAAAGAGAAAGCAAATGAGACTTTATCTATCTCACTCTTTTTTTATGTGTGATTAGACAAAGATGTAGTATACGATTTACATCTTTCCTGTTGTTATTTGTTACGACACTCTTACTTACAGCCCTGCCTATCGCTTCTCTACCATATTTATGATGAATACCTGATATTAACTCTATGGTCGTTGCACGTTCTATGATCAATGAGTTTATCAGTCAATTAGTAAAGAGTAACTCGCTTAAAAGCTGTATACTAATTATTTTATATACATATGTTACAGTTTTGTAGGAATTAGTTCAAAGTGAAAACAAGAAAAACAGAAAAAAAAAACCGTTTCTCTATCTTTATTGAGCGAACTTAAACGGTTAAATTACCGCGAACTAATTCGTCGGTACCACTAGTATTCAATAACATAATTAAATTTTTTATTTACAACCCGGAAAATAACAACAGTATGTAAAATTACTAGCATATATATAATGAAGCAAATTACCAATTAATATACAATGTATTCTTCATAGTACATGCATTCTTGGGATTGACCTTACATTCACGACGCGGTTGGAATTGCAATGAAACTCCCTAAGTCGTATTTTATGTTATACTAGTTGACCCCGCGTCTTTGCCCGAGTTTAAATCAGTATGTGACAAAGTTTACACTTAAATCCCGACCCTGCGGAAATTCTTAGATAAAAAGTAGCCTGTCAGTTACAACAAACTCCTTTATCTTGCAGTGAAATTGTTTGAACCGTTCCGAAGGTGTACTATCAACCTAAACCTTCCTCAAAAGTTGCACTTTTAGTAAAACCAGTACAGAAATCCGTTTAGTAGATTTTGAGTAAATCGATCACATTGATCACAATCGCGTATTGACAGACAGATTTTGAGGGCTTTGTTTTGTAATTTGTATTATGTATTAGATAGTAAGATTTTCCAATCAAAGAATATGATTTCCCTGAGTATTAGGATCATTGTAACTTTATTGTTAAGAGATGACAATAGTTGGTCCCCGTAACTGGGGTATCATTGAACTGAATTTAATAAAAGTATCTCTGTTTTGAATCTGGCCTTCATATCGAATCGTGAAATCCTTGTAGCTTTTTTTCAATTAAACGTGATAATATTTATGAACCTGTCAATTTCAAAGCACAAAAAATATAATATTTTTAGTTATTATGCCTGTCTATCGTCACTTCACTATCGGCGATGATCGTTAATCGTGTGATCGTCTATAATCAGCATGACCATCGTACATGTGTCCACACGATCGTCCGTATAATGATATGCCTTCTCTTCACTATGGGCGATGATCATTGATCGTGTGGTCGTCTATAATCAGCAGTATCATCATACATTGGTGCTTACGATCGTCCGTATTATCATATGCCTTCTCTTCACTGTCAGCGATGATCGTTGATCGTGTGATCGTCTATAATCAGCAATATCATCATACATTGGTGCTTACGATCGTCAGTATTATCATATGCCTTCTCTTCACTGTCGGCGATGATCGTTGATCGTGTGATCGTCTATAATCAGCACAACCATCGTGCATGTATCCACACGATTGTCCGTATTATCATATGCCTTCTCTTTACTGTCGGCGATGATCGTTGATCGTGTGATCGTCTATAATCCGAATGACCATTGTACATGTGTCCACACGATCGTCCGTATTATCATATGCCTTATCTTCACTATAGGCGATGATCGTTGATCGTGTGATCGTCTATAATCAGCACAACCATCGTGCATGTATCCACACGATTGTCCGTATTATCATATGCCTTCTCTTTACTGTCGGCGATGATCTTTAACCGTGTGATTGTCTATAATCAGCACGTCCATCGTTCATGTGTCCACACGATCGTCCATATTATCATACATACATACGATCAAATCTCTAATGTTATTTCGAATTTTTTTTTTAGATAAGGAAATAAATTGTTTATTTTTCAGGAAACACGATGTCGGAGTCCATCAACCGCACCGCAAAAGATAGAGCAGGTGATCACTCGCTGTCAAGATGAAATCAAAGTGTCTATATTGAGAGGTGAGTTACTATACAATGTTATTTTTAAAAAGAACAAAGAGATTCTCTCCAAAAACGTAAATTATGATAAGCTGCCGTAGTTACTACGGTATTAGCTTGAATATATCTTCATACCCAATAAAGTAATAATATCACAAAACGTAAATTAAAATAAAGCCTCTATAATTAACATACATTTTTAGCCGTTTAAATAGTACCCGGTTAAATACGAGTATATCATTTAAATGTCGTCACATACCCGACGACGTGATGACTCTAAATAATATATTTTGTGTAATCACTTTATCGGAACTTAATATCATAAATGCGAAAAAGTATTTTATGGATTGTTTGTGCTTTTTACATCCACAACCGGTGAACCAGATTAATGTGTTTTGGTACTGAGATGTTTCAAGGGCTGCACAGTGACGTATAGCTCCGTAAAGAAAAACTCTTATTCAATGCGATTCTTAATTACTATGAAAAAGCTAAGTTATATTCCTGTACCTTGAGTCGTGTGCTAACTTCTGAGCATCGTGATGGTAATTGACATCGGGGACTTTCTCTTGGGAAAATAGTCGCAATGTCCCCTTGCCTTCTGCGCTGAGTTTTTCGGAGGGTATTTAATTCCTCCAGGCCACTATAGCCTCTCCTGACCAGGTCAGTGTTCGGGTTATCATATCCACCGACTGATGTTCGGCGTTGTCAGCTCGTTTAGCACCACCCAAAGGACACGAGCAGGGTGCTGGAAGATAGTTCCTGCAGACGCGAGCGACTCTATCCTCCAAGTAATATTCAAACCAATTTATATCAGTGACTTCCACATTACAGTAGCTACGTTCTGTCTTGATTCCGCAGATCATATAGATAACTACTTCTCGTAAAGATAGATATGCCAGTTATCTTGTAATTGTATATTAAATTGTAGTTATATCGAGTTCGCGAATCACAACTCAAAATGGAGACTTCGATCTTCTCAACTTTATTCAATTTGCACGTTTGATCGTGCAAGCGCAAGTCGGGGTCGCCACTAGTCAAGGCCAAGTGAAAGTAACGCAACCGTACGTCATGTTTTATAACTAATCTCTATCTCGAACTGTTATTAATCAAAAAATTACTGAGATATATATATTTCGGTGCACAGAGTATCGATATCTCATCAAAAAGGGGACATGATATAACCAGAACACTATGTGATATTTAGTACGTTATCGCAACTACGACATGTTACACTCATTTGCTTAGAACTCCATTCGTATTGGATTTTTCTTAAACGATTCTGTATTATAAACGTACTTTCTTTATTTAAAACAAGTCAAGTTACAAAAAGCTTTCAACGAAATTTCATGTCCCTGCTATTAATTGTTGAGGAGTTCCCTCGTCTTGAGCAAACCTTGGCAGCAACAGGAAACTGTAAAATTTCAGCTAAATCGGGCCCGGAAAATGGGTTAAATTTGCACTTGCAAGGTTCCACCTTCATAAAAATAACTGACATAATTTGACTGCATAATAGAAAGAAATCTCATATAATAAGTATTAATACTATACATTATAAAATAGAGTATTTTTTAAACGAATTATCTATTGTTGTCTAGCATTATTTAATTGTCTACTTTCCTCAACTTTTGTTTATGGATTTAATCTATTGGTTACTTAATCATTCTTTTTTTGGCAAGAGATTGATTAGGTCATAGTAATCCTCTAGCTGTGTTATGCATAAGTTGTTAAAACTTCTAGAAATTTGTCGTGCAATTTTTCTCAGTCGGCCATGCTACACGCACTGATTTATAAGTAGATATGTCTAGTCTGACGGCCAATCGTCAAGGTTGAGAGAAAGTATAATAACATCAGTAGTTAGCTCTATACGTAACTATAAGACCTGAGTATTGAACTGTTACCTAACTTGTTATGTGTATTTATTTTAACTAGAGATCATCTAGAGGTCATTAATAACTAAATATGTATAATACCAAATATAAATTACAATTATACCAAAGAAATATCATATCAAATATAAGTTAATTCACTCGTCTCACCCATAGTTGAAATTATTTAATTAAAATATAATGATAGGATGAATTGGTATGCAGTCCTTGACATAATTTTATCATTTTATGTATATCGTTAGCATCATCATAAATCATTTTGTGTACCCATATATATATATATATATATTGGAAATTAACCCACACGGCTGTCCATCCCCAAAGTAAGTAAGTAACTTACTACTTGTGTTATGGGTGACAGACAACTGGTAAATATATACGCATATATATAATTATAAATAAATAAGCAATATAACAGAACTAACTACTTTGCTATAATCCGCACGGGTTAAGTGAATGCATGCAAAGCCAATGTGTATGAAGCAGGCAAAATCTACGCGCCTTATACATGCAGGACCAGCCACCACATGCACCCCAAGGCGCAATTCACCAGCAACAACGCACACAAAAGCAGCACACACACCCACCACCACAATCTCGACGATCGTTTCGCCCCGAAACCGAAGCATCATCAGGAGGATAGGCTCCACGACAAAAATCGTACTGATTACTTACTTAAATACTTCGGCGGGAATCGAACCCGTGACACACGGAGCTGAAGACAGGGTCACTATCAACTGCGTCAACGGCCCAGTCAATCAATTTCTACCACTTTGTTTGCACCCATTAAATACTAAGCAGGTACCTCTAAAGTTTAATCAAAATGTGCTGAGATTGTGCTAAAAATTTAACGTATGCCTTATGGTGAAGAAACATGAAAATATTTAAAGAGTTCCCGTGATATGTCGTGTGTTGCAATCTGTGTTGAAGCAGAGTTTTGGTTTGAAGTTCGATTTTCTCTCAGAAAGACAATTAATCAAATCAAACCCAAGAACTACATTTGCAGTAAAAGTAAAGAACCAAACTATCACTTTACAATTATTGCAAATATCAATACATATAATAAAAAAGTCCCCAAAACCTGTCTGTCTGTGATCGATTTTCTCAATATGCACTTAACAGTTATATGGTTTTAACTAAACGATAGTGCAATTCTTGAGTAAGGTTTAATTTACTAGTAGATTACATTAGGATTGGAAGAAAACTTTCTTGACACATTCATTTCGGAAGCTATGTTCACAGGTAGTATTTACATTAGTTGGATTATCATTAGCTGTACCGACTATTGCGTAAGTAAATCCGATAATTCCATCCACGAACTACTTAACTTAATCAAACGGCTTCGTTGCCAATACTCATGCGTTCACTATTTCGCAACCTTGTGTCGAATTATCGGACGTTGCTAAAGGCTGCGCATAAAAACTTGTTTGCTAAACTAAACGTAAATGCGATCCATGTAATATGTCTTCTACTTTTACTTCTTCCTTTAGAAGAACATAGTTGGCATTATCACAGTGAGGGTAGAAATTGCTCTAATTGCTTGTGCCATTTGGTTACAATATTGATAATAATTGCTAAAATCACTTGCTAGCGGTACATCGTTCCGGTTAATGAATAATGTAATGCCATTGCCGTGCACAAACCGTGCGACTCTTTCGAGGAGAACACGAGTTCAAACCCGGGCAGGCACCAATGAGTTTTTCTATTGAAATTCATGTTTTAATAGAAAAATTGATAATTGCAATTTATCACACGCTTTTCGGTGAAGGAAAACATCGTGAGGAAACCTGCATATCTCTAGAGAATTCTCTAGGGATATGTGTAACCTATCAGTTGGAGTAGCGTGGTAGGTCTTAGATCCAACCCTTCTCTCCAGAAACGGAGAGAGGAGGCCTATTCCCAGCTGTGGGATTGTAACAGGCCGCTACTTTACTTTTTTTTTGTTGTGCCATTTTCACCTTCTGGACGCGTTGCGAAATTACAATGAACTCAAGTTGAGCCAATTTTAAGGCTGGAACCACACTTATAACTCCCCTGGAAATGCAAGATCCCTTGGGCGGCAGTGTTTGAATTCAAATTCAAATTCAAAATATTATTTATTCCGTAAACTTGTAAACAAGTGGTTTTGATTCGTCAACTCTATTTCATGTTCGGAAAGCTGTTCCTACCGAGTAAAGCCAGCAAGAAACTCGGCGGTTGCTCCTTTCAAAATAATATTTATAACTAGTTAATTATAGTTAGCCTCCCTTTAAAAAAAAATTTAAACTGCTGTAATGGCAAAGTTAAAATGGATTGCGGAATTTTATTATAGAATATTATATATACCTTATATTTTCTTTCGGGATCAGGATAAAAACAACAGATGGGGACACTTAAAAGATTGAGGGTATTTCAACTTTTAAGTTGAAGCGAGTACAGCTTGTTTGAAATAAATTTGTCTGACAGATTTTGTTACGGCTCTCTGTATCCTTGTACCTGTTAGTAGTTAAACGCTAGTCAATGTATTAACGGTACGATGATTTGCATAACAGTAAGTCGTAAGTCGTCTTAAGTCGTCCTCGATACATATTGTCAACGGGTGAGCATGTTCGACCAAGGTTAAAAATCTTAACTGTAACTGAGGTCGCACTGACTCATGCCAATATTTCCTCGGTTTCAATTAACATATATATATTATATTGTACTGACTAGTAAATAACCCGGACATAATCGGAAAATACAAAAAAAATATGCACTTACAAAAATAAGAATAGATAACTCAAAGAACAAAATTTATTATCGTTGAACCATTCTCCTGATGGTGCTTCGGTTATGGGCGAAATCACGTGTTGAAATTGTCGTAGTGGATGTCTGTGTTTTGTGGTTCGTGCGGTGACTAGATTAGTACAATCATATAAGGTATGAGAACGGTTTTTTCTTCCTACAATTAGCATTACATATATTTTCTTAACAAAAGTGGATTATATTAAATTAATTCAATCGTAACTTTTGTACTATGGAATTCAGCGAAGTAACCCCTACTTGTATAAATTACTCAATGTAACAATATGATAGAGCGATCTTCTGGAGATTACAGATAATCTTATCTATAATATTTACTTTTCTTCTTTGTATTATTAATTTAACCGATCACAATACAACAATCTTTGAATCTCTTAATCCCATTATCATGAATGTGAAAATTTGTAGGTTTGGATGTCGATTTTTAATATGCAAAAAGCGACTACATGGATTTTGCTGAAATCTCCTACAATGACAATTTCTATCTTGGATTTACGCATTGAATACTTTAAAACTTATTAATTTTTGATAGAAAATTAAATTAAAAATAAGTTATGTATAAATTTTAAATACAAAAATACAAGATTCATACCATACATAATAAACTATGCAGAAAATATTATCGCTATTAGTTGCAGACATTTAGTGTTACAAGTTGAAGATGCTGGCGATTTTTATATACTTATATAAAAAATACAAAAACGGCATACATCCGTAAATACCTTATATGATCTCATATCATTGTTGTTTTTTTTTAATATTGGTGATATCACTATGCATTAACAATTACCGCAAATCATCATTGTTTAACCTTTAAAACAAGCTTACACATCAATTTAAGGTTTTAGCTGCTAAAAGTCGTGCCTAACGTGCGTGCTTAAAGATGTAACGTAAGAGTGATTAAGTTAAATTTAATAGAAACTCAAATCAACGCAAAATTGGTACAGGGATGTACATTTAACATTTTGAAATTAAAGATGAAAGTTCAACTGCCCGTCTCTGTTACATTTTCAGGTCTACTCCACTAGAGCAATATTTTTGAAGTTTGTTTGTTGAAAGCTTATATACAAACATATAATATTCCCGTTTATTTTTTAGGGAACTGGAAAAGAACTAATGTATAATGGAATATATGTGCCTACTAACATTGGCGCGGTCGCGTCTACAACTATGTTCTATACGTTTAGGTGATTAAATAAATCTAAACATGTCAAAAAAGGTTGTTTATATAGGTAGATTTACAACATAATACACTGAATTAAATATTATTATCACTTATTTTTTTCAAAGCTTTAAAAATTATTCATGGTAATAGCGCCATGAAAATGATGAAAATAATCTATTTACTGAAGCCCTTGTGAAAGAAAAATTTTGATAATCACAGGGAGAGAATTTTTTAATTTAATGTAGTTCATCTATGATAAATAAATTCTTAAAATTCATCTATTTATAAAAGCGGAATATTTTTTATTTTATTGAAGACAGCCTGAAAGCGGGACAACTCCACCGTAAGCAGAACGTATGGGCACGTAATTCATATAGCAGCAAAATCCGTCTATATAGGTGACGTCACACGTAAGGCCACTCTACGCCTCCTGAAGTATCCAAAAAAGGTTCGACGCGGTCGTCCACTTTTCGGAATTCTCAATTTTAAATTAACAGAGCAATTAGCTTGTATTATATTCTTCATTAGTGCGTTTCACGTAGTTATAAAAGTGATGTATGTCATTTTTTGATTCGTAACATTACCGTTAAGGAGTCTGTAATACGAAACAAGGTTTAATGACCTGTGACGTATTACATGTAAACACTATGTAAGAAATAATGTTTTCCTTGTCAATTTTTGGGAGACTTTGATTTTAAGTCATGATGGATGGAAAGGAAAGACGAATGGAAAGACGTGTTACCCTTAACGGCGAGTGCAAATTCAAATTCAAAATATTCTTTATTCAAGTAAACTTGTAAACAAGTGCTTTTGGATCGTCAACTCTACTGCTGGTTCGGAAAGCTGTTCCTACCGAGAAGAGCCTCCTCTTTTTAAAATATAAATCATATAACTAGTTAGATTTAGTCATTAATGTCTTGTACAGTGTAGAAGTGCAGCTATCCACACAATCTTCATCTAAGTAATCCTCAACAGTATAGTAGACTTTCAGTAGCAGCCTCTTTTTAACCCCAGTAAAGCACTGATGAGTTATCTATTACAACTTCATCATTCTTATACTTTATCCCACTCTAAGTGGGGTCGGCACAACATGTTGTTACATGATTTGGCTAGGTATTTTACGACCGGCCGCGTGCCTGACGTCAACTTACCTTAGTCGCCTTTTACGACACCTTTATACGAAATGAGGGTGGTAAATCCACAATCCGCCGGATACCATAAGGCGGTTTTCTATTACGAGTATGTATTTATTTAATATTACATATCACACGCTTTTCTATGAAAGTAAGCATCGTTAAAAACGCTTCAAATCGCAAGAGAAGTCTTAGGATATGTGTATCTTACCTATCCTCAATGAGTCTCGTGTAAGACCTAAGCCATCTCTTCAATAGAAGAAAGAAGACCTTTACTTAGTAGTGAGACAGTAACTGGTTGTTACGTTACTTTTTTTTTACAAATTTGAGTCGAGTGCAGAAATTTTGAGAACATATTTCCTGTTGAACAACGTCATAGGCCAAGACATTCACAAAGAAGGCCTTTATGAATAATTTTTAAAATGCTTCAGTTTTTGTTCATTTTTTTATGATGTTGATATCTATGAAATAAACAACATTTAATGTGATATAAAGGTGTCATTTACAATTATGACGATACAAACTTATTTCGCAATGGATCAGAATTTATTTATTTATTTATTTATTTATTAGGAAGCCAACGTGATATACAATTTGGTTTAACTTATACTAATATACATTTATAAAATACAGTTTTATATTATATATCCCATTTAAAGGCTAACTCAGCATGTATAATAAAATAAGGTAAATAACATTGTGCTTATCAAAAAGAAAAAAAAACAATAATAAAAGAGATATAAAAAAGAGTTATTACTGAAAAAACTATTCTACTTGTATAAATAATATGTGAAATTAACAAGGATGGTAAATCATGGCGTCTTTTTTATGGTCTGTGCTAAGTGCATTGCTAAGTATTTTTTTTATTTTTTGTTTAAAAGTTTTATTAGAGTCTCTAAAACTGTCTATATTAGCTTTCTTAAAAATATTATTATATGTTATGACAGCCCTGTTCAGTGTTCAGTTCAGTTCAATTCCTATTATACATCGAAAACACTAGAACCCATATTGGGTCGGGTGTTAGGACATACTCGCATTGCAGCTTGGCCCATTTAACTAACGCTTGCATAACATGCCCATTCAAGTGTAAACTACGAAATCGTAAGGCACGCATGCACTATGTTTACACCTGACGTAATTAATGCTAAAGTAGATTTGTTTACAGTCAATGTCATTGTTTTCGATAACATTCACGGGCTCAAGCCAGGGGCAGCCATCACTGAGTTTTTCTGTTAAAAATTATGTCTCATTGATAATTGCATTCATCAAAAGTAATAATAAAATTATTTTGCTATAGTCCGTGATACAGTAAATAGAAAATATATACAAAATCGCAAAGGCTCTGCGATTTGGTATATATTTTCATAGTAGTCTATCTCCTGATGATGCTTCGGTTGCGGGGCGAAACGATTGTTGAATCTATGATAGTGAACGTGTGTAGTGCTTGTGTATGTGTGGCGGTAGTGGAGGTTTGTGCATGTGTTTCTACGAATCCTGCATGTATCGGGTATGAAAAAAAGCATAGTCCACTATACATTTAGCATTATATATATTTTCTATTTACTTTATCGAGGATTAAAGCAAAATAATTTTATTATTACTTTTGTATAATGGATCTCCGCAAAGTAATGCCTAATTCTATACATTATTTGCAATATATCAGTCGCTTTTCGGCGAAGAAAAACATCCATATCTATAGTAAATAAAGGGATATCTTGACCTGTATACACCTTTTTTATTAATAATGTTTTACTAACTTTTTTGTTTATGGTAAGATTTTTTAGTTTGATTTAGTTATTTATTTATTATTAAGATTGTTCTGAATATGATCATTTCAGAGGCCCTAGATGTTATTAAAGAAGAGCACACCATGCCGACTCAACGGCGGCGAAACAAGCGAGAGGTGCCTTTTACACATGACGAAAAGAGGATTGCTGGGGTAAATGTTTGCTTATTTTAAATATTGTCATATAATCTATCTATATTATAAGTTTACTTAGCTCAAAGCGAGATAGGGCTACTAGAAAGAGTTTTTAAATTGCAGTAAAGTTAAGCATTAATGAAATGATAAACTAGCTATTTTGCCAATGAATTTGCATTTAATCGTAATGTAATATAAGCAACTCCTTGTTCAATTCAAATTCAAAATATTCTTTATTCAAGTAAACTTGAAAACAAGTGCTTCTGAATCGTCAACTCTACCGCTGGTTCGGAAAGCTGTTCCTACCAAAAAGAGCCAGCAAGAAACTCGGCTCTATTCCAAGTATAAATTCTGATCACTAGTTACATTTAGTCATTACTGTAGAGATAGTAGTGTCTAGAGGGTTATTTCAATAGGTTTAAGATTTGCTAGGGCAAGAATTGGGGCTCCATAATGTTATACTACAGGATGATCTTCAAAGTCGGTTTGTCAAAAGACACCAGAATGTTATTTACAATGATATACTTATCATTTGGATCACGACGTGCAAAGATTCTAAAGTCATAATATCAGCATGTCGTTCAAAATGCAAAAAAAATCACCTTGCTGTTGACTCATTTATTAGTCATACTTTATTGAATGTTAGTACCTAAATCCTTTACGTAAGCGCTAGTATATCCTATAGAAAAAGTTGACGAAGAACGCTGTTGGTTATATAGCTTGATCCCGAGATATATTCATAATCACAGGAATATATACTACTCGATATAATTTATTGTCACCATAAATTATTCGTGTGAGTTTATAACCTTGTCGTTAAAGTCTCTTAGTGCTCGTTATAGGTGTGTCAAGTTACATACTGAAAGTTGGCAGGCTATATTGGAATTTCTTACTAATCCATAACTACGCTTTAACAAAACTAAAGGAAATATGATGATTTGAAAACCTATCTATATTTTGAGATAAGGATTGGAGCTAAGACCTCTGACGACCTCATTCTGCTCCAATGTGAATTGGTAGTTTATACATATTCCTTGAATTCTCTAGAGATATGCAGGTTTCCTCACGATGGTTTTCTTCATCGACAAGCGTGTTATATATAGTTTAATAGAAAGTATATATAAGCATAAGTTTTAATAGAAAAACTCATTGGTGCCTGCCCGGGGTTTGATCCCGTGAACTTATCGAAAGAGTTGCATGGTATTATCGCTGGGCTATCACAGCTTGATTCTAAATCTATAAATATTTAAAATTAATATGCTTTACATTGCAGATGGAAGGGTTTAGGCTACAATATTTTAATAAGAAATTATTTCTATAAAATAGATATTTCAGATATTATGTGAACCTAAATATATTATTTATACGTTATCTACACGTTCAACTTCTATTAAGTATATACTATACTATATTTTATACTGCAACCAAAAGAAAAAATGAAACTATTTTTATCGTATATAATAACTCGGTGTAATAACTACGATTATGTCTGTAAACTTCCTAATACCCTGTAATAAGAATCATTGTCTCCACAAATATTTAAAACCATACAAGTAATACATTTTTTTTCTATTTTCCAGTGTCTGCTGCAGTGCGTGTACCGAAAAGTGAAAGCTGTAAGTATTTTACCCACTTTTGTTTCGAAGTAAAAGTTTATTACCACAACATAGACTAATGATAAACATCTGAAGATTTGTTTGAAGATACTAGAGCTACTCTTATAATTATATCAAAACTATTTTCGTATAATCTACACTATCTTCTTCTTTCTCCTACCCTTATCCCACTCTAAGTGGGGTCGGTACAACATGTTTTCCTCTTCCATTCTCTTCTATCATTCGTCAACTCTGGCGCTACTCCTTTTATATGCATGTCATACTTCACACAGTCCAACCATCTCTTTTTAGGCCTTCCTCTAGTCACATATCCATCCACATTCATACGAAACACTCGTTTGATCACATGATTTTCGTCCATACCATCCCAATCTTGCACCTCTCATCTTTTCTATAATGGGCGCAACTTTAAGACTTCCCCTTATATACTCATTTCTTATTTTATCAAGTCTTGTCACACCACACATCCACCTTAACATCCTCATCTCATTTGCATGTACTCTTCTTTCATCCATCTTTTTCATTGCCCAACATTCTGATTCATACATTACGACAGGTCTTATGACCGATGTATAAATTTTTCCCTTTAGTTTAGGGGGCATTTGGGGGTCACATATTGTGCCTCAGACCTGTCGCCACTTCATCCATCCTGCATTCATTCTATTCCTCACATTGCGATCAATTTCACCGTTCTTTTGGAAAAGCGAACCAAGGTACCGGAAGTCGGAGCAGACTGGCAAAACAACACCATTTAAGGTTGTTGGAGAAAAATTGGAGGTACCACTGAAATCACACTGCATGTGTTCAGTTTTGGTCAGGTTGATCTTTAAACCAAAACTCTCCAATTTCTCTTGCCATTCTACAAATCTGCTCTGGACCTCAGCTGCATTTTCAACGACAATCACGATATCGTCGGCAAATAGCATACACCAAGGAGCCTCCTCTTGAATATCAGCAGTAAGTGCATCCATCAATAAGAGAAATAAAAAGGGACTTAAAGCCGATCCCTGGTGTAAGCCTACAGACACATCGAAATTGTCAGTTACTCCGGCTTCAAACCGGACATGAGCACTAGCTCTGGCATACATGGAATATACAATCCGTACATACTTCCCAGGCAGGCTCTTTTCTTTCAAAATCCACCACAGAACTTCACGGGGAACACGATCGTACGCTTTTTCTAGGTCAATAAAAACCATATGCAGGTCCTTACGAGCATGTCGATATTTCTCACATAGCTGGCGTAAGGTGAAAATAGCGTCTGTCGTGCTCCGCCCTGGCATAAAACCAAACTGGTTCTGCGTTATCGTACACTCTTCTCTCATTCTTCGCTCTATTACTTTTTCCCAAATTTTCATACTGTGTGACGTGAGCTTTAGCCCTCGGTAGTTGTTACATTCTTGCACATCCCCCTTATTCTTGAAAATGGGTACCAGCGTACTGGTTGACCACTCTTCTGGGATTGCTTCTTCATGTAACAACTTGTTAAAGAATAAAGTCAGCCACTTCCATCCATCCCCTTTTAAGCACTTCCACGCTTCAGCCGGTATGCCATCCGGCCCAATCGCTCTCCCACTTTTCATACCCTGCACTGCTATTCTAACTTCATCTTCATTCACTTCTCTCACTATACCTAAATTAATAGGTAAATTTTCTAACTTTCTGCTCCAATCGTTCTCTTCATTCATTATTTTTTTTTAATAATCCTTCCAACGTCCTTTTATATCTTCATCATTTGTCAAAATCTTTCCTTGGTCATCTTTTATAAATTTTACATGCATAATATCCTTATCTACACTATACTATATACTATAATATTATAAAAAGGAAAGATTTGTATGTTTGTGTGTATGTTTGTAATATTTTCAAGCAAAAAATACTGGACGGATTTTAAATTCTTTCTCCATTGGAGAGCTACTTCTTTACTGCGCAACATAGGCTATATATTATCTTAAAATAAAAAATTGTAATATGGTATGAAAAATTTTGTCATAAAAATCTTTCATCATGTGCGCTGCGGAAACTATTGATGATAGAACAAAAAAATGTTCTACATTATTATAAAACGTATAATTATCTACAAAAAAGTGCGCGATCTCATATGTCTAAGTATTAGAGTTATACCAATATAATTAATTTTCTACATTGTATAAGTTGGTAAAAGTGGCGACAATAATCAAACCATAATATTTACATCTCCGTATTAATCCTTATCCCACTAAATGATATTTTATTAAAAACTGTTTCAATACCTGTAAAATACTTTTTAAATTATTAAAATCGAACATTCCAATCAAAAGATGTAACGAGTTTAAAAATGTCAAATAGAGATAATACAATTGTAGCGTATTGTATTTGTGTACCTATGAATACATTCCGTTAAAAATTTCCTTTGCCTTGACTATTGATAAGTCCAAGACCTCAATTTAGAAAAATAAATCTATGGTCTGACTTGTAAACTTTCCACTGCCACGACATCGGTATGTACGCGGGCGAAACCGCGGGGCATTGCTAGTAATAAATATAATTGTTTTTACACTATTATCGAATAAAGTTTTAACCGTTAAGAGTTACTATAAATTATCGCCGGACATCTAACGATCCTTAGCGTTGAGAATACAAATAAGACGATAAAAGAGGTATTTTCCCAACACATCTTTCCATTGAAATATTTTAGTATAAACGTCAATAGGCGAAACTGCCATAATTGCAATTTTTCCTGAACTCACTATAATATGTCGTTAGACCTGACTATTTGTACAGCGTCACCAGGCGGAAGGAAAATCGACTCAGGAGCTTAATTAAGTCGACTTTCGAAATGAAAAGGAAATATGCCATTTAATAACCGATTGATTTTCGCTATTAAACTGTTTAGATTTTATGCGCCTTCTAGACTTTCGTCTAGTCGTCGTGGAGTTTATCTCCTTATGATAATAAATGATATATAAATTTTCGGTTAGGAGTATACGGCTGTTAAGATTTTGCTAGAATTTGTGCGGTAGAAGAGTAGTTTGCAAGTGATAATAACCTGTACTACTTGCGTTTTAAGAAATCACATGCATAAACTTTGAAAGTGGATAGATATAATCAACATTTGGCATTACATAGATTTTCTGTAACTGTGGATCATAGAAAAAAAATATAACCATTATTTATGTATTAGAGAACTAATGCTATAAAAATATACTGAACAATTAATATTAAAAAAGTATTGTTTTTAATAACTTTAAAACACCAATTACAGGCCAACGTGTAACGTGTTTACGGACATTATTCTTTATTTTAAAAAGCGGCATTTCAATCAGGTACAACGAGGTCGGTTCGATTGTATAACTATAAAAATAATTGAGAAAGAGAACTCACAATATTTTTAAGTGTGTAATAAAAAGTATTGAAGTAATTATCTGTTGTGGTCCCACTGCAGAACAAAGACCTCTAAGCCCAGGGCCAAGAGTACGTTATACATCCAACGTGTATAAATATGAAGTATGAACAGAGCATACTTATAAATGTGAACAGAAAATTCAAAAGTCTAAAATCAAAGGTTTTAAGTGGAATGCGATGAAAATCCTTTCAGATTTTTATGTTACCGTATTTAAGATGCGAAAGTAATTATCAATAGCTATGATAGTGTTTTAATATTAGAGTATGGCGTGTGGTATCCGGCTGAGTAGAATAGACCACCCTCATTTCTTACCGAAGTGTCGTGAAAGGACACTAAGGTTAGTTGAATCACTGTGTGGTATCAGGTTGAATAGACCACCCTCTTTCTTACCGAAGGGTCGTAAAATACGAATAAGGTAAGTTGACGTCAGGCAGGCGGTCGGTCGTAATATACGTAGCTAAAACATGTGATAACATGTTTGTGACATGTTGCACCGACGTTATTTAGAGTGGGATAAGGGCAGGAGGATGATGATGTTATAATACTAGAGTAGGGGTGCTAGCCTAAAATGTGTCCATTGAAAAAACGAATAAGCAAATGGGTCTATCTGTCTCTCGACAGCAAATGGGTCTATCTGTCTCTCTTTTTTATATGCTATTAGACAAAGATAAGTATGGGTTTCTTATCTTCCCTCTCTTATTATTTAATTGGACACTCGCTATCACCAGACCAGAGAAAACTCATAGGTGCTTAGAATTTGAAACCGCAAAACTTAATTATCGTGTACTCTAACGGTATGGAAACAAAAAATTAGAAACCTAATTGAGATAAGAAACTTAATGTCGATGACTGCTATAATTAATATTGCATTCATGAATGATTCAAGCTATACAAAAATATGAGTAATGCTAGTTGCAAAGTTTTCCTTCTCTACTTCAAGAATTGGACGTCCAGATCTGAATATATGTCCTTTCAAGTTCACGTCACACTCTTGCGCTATTTTTTAACCAGAGACGATCGTTCAAGACTTAGTAAAAGGTTTTCTGCTGTCTGTGTATATTATAATTAATATAATATATGAAAATCAGTGTTTTATAAGAAAAAGTTTTTTTATTATAAACGACGATATGACGAGGTCAAGGTCAATGGATCAATATCCCCTCAATGCTTTAATGCTTTATGATTCTGTCGCGCAGTTCCAATTTGTACACAATAAACCTCGCAGAGAGTCGTAAAATTATAAAGAAATTCGCCTATTTATTGCCCTTGAAAATCCCTCCAGCAGAAATATAACTGTCATAAAAATCTTGAATATTGAAGCGAAGCCTGTTATTAGAGCAGGGTTTCAATTATTAGTGCCGGCCCGAGGTCTTTTTGATGCTCTGTTTGCTTGAGACACCATAATTTAAATCGAATATTAAAAACAAATCCTGTATTTGTTTTTAAAATGAAGTTATGTTTGTGTTCCTTTAACCATTATTTACACTAATTGGTTCTCAAATACTTTTTATATGAATTTCATGTGCTTTTTTAACCTTCACAATCACATAGCCAAATTCAGAAGAAGAGGATATAAAATTAAAAAAATTAATTAAATAAGACGATCAATATTATAAACTAATTAGTAAGTAATACACAACACAAACAACCTTTTCAATGTCAACTCATTACAAAAAAATGAGTTTTTTTTTGCTAAGAATTCATGTACCGAAACAAATAATAACATTTCTTTTTTATGTCATTAATCAAGGGTAAGCGAGTAGATCAAGAAGTAGGTATGTACATACCAAGTGAATATATTAAGTCAACAATAAGGTATCTGACTCGTCTCTAAAAATAAAGTGAGAGACAGTACTCAGCACATAAATGCATAAGATACTCTTACAACAATCATTTAATTATTTCTTAACTGGTCTGCAGTAATTGTCTAACCAAGAAGAATATCAATATTACTTTCGACCTAAATACCAGAGCATCTATTAGTTGTATCAAGTCTACAGAACTAAAGGAACTTCCATAAAAACCTCCGTGGATGAGATTCACAGCTGCCACTTACCCATATAAGCTTTGAGACGTATATCCTACCAGCACTTTTTAATTCTACATATTAATCTTTCTCCTCTTCTATTAATTAATCTCTGTTAATGAAATAACATAATACTGGGGACGTCGTGTACAACAAAATAAAAAGTAATAATCTTTTGTGTATAAAAAAAATAACAAAACGAAATACACACTCGTTAAGGAACCCTCAGAACTATAAGTGCAGTAAAGTTGAAATATGTTCCTTGGGCTTTAGAATACGTCCTTTGAGAAGAAAAAAAGCTATAAAAATTTATATTGAATTCTGTCACTTTCAATAAGCAAACGATGTGATTGTATGTACAAAAAATACGACTTATAAATTCAACGTTCAAGCATACGTATTGAAACTAAAATATGCCATCCAATAAAATATTTAATCTCGTAATTGAAGGTACTTGTTAAGGAATTGTATTTTTAGGTATCCATCCTTATGGATGGACATCAAATATATCCATCTTGGAATCCAAAATTTATTTGATACAACAACATTCATTATAGCAGCGTTGAAAATGCTACTACATGCATTTCTAATTATTCTAGTTCTAGTGATCATTTTTTGCCTGAGCTAACCCCATTGTTTAGGAGAAAATCGTGTTATCAATCGTATTTACATTCAATCTCGTCAGTTTCCCACTGGCTTGTTGTATATTTCTAACGCTGGATCTACATTGTTGAGATAAAATTGGGGACACGCACACTTAAACTTTCGCCTTCTACATTGGCTACTTATACTTGCATACTTTGATGATCAAACAATTACTATTTTGGAAGATTAATCAAACAAACATCAATGGCAAAACGCAGTCAAGCTACCCTTATAAATAATAATAAATAAATATAAATATATGGGACACTTACTACATATATAATTTTAAATACATACTTAAATACAAATATACACCCAGGCTCGAAGAACCACCAAATTGTTTTAAAGAAAATGCCTGCCATGGCCCTCGGCGGGAATCGAACCCGCGGCCCGCGGAGCTGAAGGCAGGGTCACTACTCACGGCGCCAACGGGCCAGTGATTATTTTTTTTAACCCTTTATTTTTAGAAAACCCTTTCTCGTTGTAGGCATTTGAATTCGCCCAAAGACATCGCGAGTTTAAACTAAGTCGCAACACTTATTGCAACATCGTGCATATACCATTTGTAAATCCGCTATAATGATTAGAAAAAAAAAATCTAGTCTAAAATAGTTTTGCTTGAAATAGTCTTACGGAGTAAATTTAACATCGAATGGGCTATGATCATGAAAATTAGGTACATAGCGTCTAAGCGATTGGAATTGGTAATTGAATTGCTGAACTGTAAAACCTGATTATTGTGAAAAATCAATATTCTAATTTTTCATTTTCTTCAAATCTATTGAATAACTTACTACTAAGTCAGGCGTTTTCAATATTATATAGAATTAGGCGTTACTTTTGCGGAGATTCATAATAGAAAAGTAATAATAAAATTATTTTACTATAAAATATAATAAAGTAAATAGGAACTATTTATAATTTTTTTTTACTTTTACCCGAACCATGCAGGATTCGTTAAAACACATACACAAACCACCTCCGCCACCACAATACAGAAGCACTACGCACGTTCACTGTCACAAACTCAACAATCGCAATGCCAAATGCTTTGCGATTTTGTCGTGAAATCTATCTCCTGATGATGCTCCGGTTGCGGGGCGAAATGATTTTTGTGTATTGTGGTGGCGGTAGTGGAGTTTTGTGCATGTGTTTTAACGAATCCTGCATTTTTCGGGTATGAAAACGTATGGTCCACTCTACATTTAGCATTATATATATTCCCTATTTACTTTATCGCGGATTAGAGCGAAATAATTTTATTATTACTTCTGGCGTTTTCATTTATTTTCCAATTATTAACCCATCCTTGTTAATTACATTTCCTAAATAATTAATTTCATCCATTAAAAACTCACACTTTTCTCTTTGCCATGCTCCCCGTAATCTATGGAGGACCGCATTCACTCGGTTAAAAAGATAGTAAGAAAGACTAAAAAAAGTCATTGGACCAGCAGGCCTACCATGAACTCTTATTGCTCAATTGAAGACGTAAACGAAATTGTTTTGCTTTTTCATACCATGACGTCTTAAAGACACACACTTTAAGTCGTTGCCGAATGTTATCGTGTAAGTTATCTATAGTTCATATAACGTTATCCTTTTCAAACATTGCGACCCCAATGCAATCCACACTTCATGGTACGAAAAGAAAGCGGCTCGCGATCGTCGTTTACGTCTTCAATTGAATCGCAATAAGAGTTCATGGTAGGCCTGCTGTTCTTAGATATGAGTTAATTTAAAAGTTTAGGTTTAAAATTAAGTTGCTTATTAGACTTAACGCTAGATTGTGACTCCAATAAAGTCCGTCCATTGTGATGTACTTTATAATAGGAAAAAAACTAAAAAGAAAAAATATATTATTCCAGGTGGATGGTTACGGGTTCCCGACTCTAGAAGGTCTGGTGGGACTGTACTCTGACGGAGTGAACGAGCGAGGTTACTTCATGGCTGTACTTGAAGCTTCACGAGAGTGTCTCATGCGGAACCACGATAAATTCTCTAGAACCGTACCTATGGGTGAGATAATATAATACTTAATACACCTTTCAGCAGTACTAGGGCAATATGAAGTGATGTTTTTATGCAAACATATAAATAAAAGGGACACTTACACACACGATTGGCTGTCCTCAAAGCAAGTAATTTAATACTTGTGTTATGGGTGACGGACAACAGAATACTACATATATAATTTTAAATGCATACTTAAAAATAAATATACACCCAGACTCGAAGAATCAACAAATTGTTTATAGAAAATGTTGGCCCTCGGCAGGAATTTAACACACGATCCGCGGAGCTGAAGGCGAGTTCACTACCCACTGCGCTTACGAGCCTGCCTTAATTTTATTCGCCTTCCAGAAAATAAAGCTAATATAAAAAAATAAATTAAATCTAATGTTATAGCGATAATAAAACTTCTGTATGCTTTGATCTCTGTATTTAATCACTGTAATACAAGAGTTATAAAGCACCTGAATGATAAACGTGACCATCACACGAAAAGGCAGGATCAGAAAGGGAAGAAGTTATGGATGAAAGAATCACACGGTGACACCATTTATTATCATTTTAGATATATTATTTTACTCATTCGTATTTTTTTTAGATAACGGACGCAATTGCGACGTCTCTTTCGACATCTTCGAATGCATCTCCGATCGAATCGGGGAATACTGCGGCAATTCTGGATTGTGAAGATTAACTTTATTATTTCTGAAAACTTTTATTTTATCTTATGTTATGATAAAAATGCGTCTTGTATTTGAAAATAACGTGTCATGGAACCATTTATGGTTAATAGGTGTTACTAAAACCAATTTCACGGATATCATTTAATTTAAAAAAAAGATAGAAAACAATAAATATCTATATAATAGATTTATTATACTAGAGTAGGGGAGCTATATGCAGGCCCGTAAATGAATATCACAATAAATAATGACATGGAAGATGGAACTTGTATCTTTGTCTAATCACGCATAAAAAAGAGAGACAGATAGATACAGTGTCATTTCCTTATTAGATTTTATTATAATAGGGCATATTTTAGGCTGACTTCCCCACTCTAGTATAATAACTCTACGCCTATATTACAATATACAGTTCTGGTGATTCACAGTTCTGTAGGCCTACCATGAACCCTTATTGCGACTCAATTGAAGACGTAAACTAAATTGTTTTGCTTTTTCATACCATGACGTCTTAAAGACGCACATTTTAAGTCGTTGCAGAATGACCGTTGTGAATGCGTCCGAAAAACATTTGATTAAGAGACAGAGTTATTTACAGCTAACTCTGTTATCTATAGATAACTGTTACTCAAATGATCTATAGCTTATATAACGTTTTCCTTTTCAATCATTACGACGTCAATGTAATCCACGGTACGAATATCTTCATGGTACGAAAAGAAAGCGGTTGAGTTTAAGTACTGACTTTGAATTGAATCGTTATCTAAAAGTTCATAGTAGGCCTACTGTTCTATATCTGTACTATTAAAATTCATGTTGGTAGGAGGTGTTTTGTTACACGTCGTAATATTTTTAAATACTTATAGATGGCGTTACCGAATAAGCTTTTTTATACAGGAAACCCCCTTGCAAATGCAGAGCAGCCGTATCCTCTAGAGATTATTATAGAATTACTTGGAAAAGACATCTCTAATATATTTTATCTAAATTTTATATTTATTTGAGTTCTCAGTATGTTAATAAAAAAGGTATTTACACAATGAAAAGGTAAGAAAGGAAACTATTTTATATAAAATTCAAGCAGGTATTAGAATGCCAAAAATTCTCTTCACCTCATGCACACCCAGGCTAGACAACTCTATATTAAAAAAGCGCGCGCCTAAGGTTTTCTCAGTCTTATTTTCAGTATTAGTAGCGCCATTTAGTTTCGATTGATAACAGCTACTGATATTTAAAATAAAATAAATACTTATGACGTAATATAGTGTGACGTTACAAAATCGCACAACTCTTCACATGTTGATATTTTAATACCACATCCAATTTCTAACCATTTTTCGTGTATTAGAAAACAATAAAGTTAACGTTATTGTGATAAAAATAGGTACTTTTAGTACTTATTTGAGAATATAATTCCTAGAAAATATCTCTGAATATATTTTAGTTACCGTAAAATAATTTAATTGTAAGATTTATAGGAGTCACACCGTGCACAAGTTTAATTTGTATCAATAACAAGTTTAGCTAATAGGTCAATGCCCATTATTGCATAATTTTAACCACACGTTTTGAAATATTTTTCATTCAATTTTGTAGTAAAACTGAAAAAACAAAAAATGTATTTTAAGTAACCATATTAAACCCTTCTTCTTTTAACTGATATTTCAGTAATGCGAGATATATTTAGAAAATTCGTTAATCATCCTCCTGCCCTTATACCACTATAAGTGGGGTCGGTACAAAATGTCATGTCAACATGTTTTCACATGATTCGGCTACGTATTTTACGACGGGCCGCCTGTCTGACGTCAACTTACCTCAGTCTTATTTTACAACCTCTCGTTAAGAAAGAGATCTATTCTACTCAGCCGGATACCACAATTCGTCAATATCAACTAAAATATTAATTTACTAAAACATAGTTTTTCGTTATGACTCTTCATTTAAACCTTTAATTAATTATTAGTTTGACATTTTCGTATTACGAATATTTAGAGAATTATACACTGTTTAGTTAAACATTACATCGTACATATTTATTAAATTCAAACTATATTGGAAGAAGTAGGTAACATTGCAAATTATACATTCATATAGTTTTATGCTTACCGATGGTGTGGCCCTACCTTAAATTCTAATTTAGCTTTATATAATTATTTTTAACAACTAATTGTGATGCTCATTAACTTTTATCACTTTATTTTAAGACGTGTTCACATAATTTGACTTCGTATTTCTTAGTTCATTTAAGAGTTATTAGTACTCGAAATTAAAATAATATTACTTAATAGAATAAAAAGAAAGTATTCTTCAATAACACAATATATTAATACGTATTATTTAAGCACTCATAAATTTATAGAAAAAGAGCATAAAAGATTGTGGATATATTTTAATTATAATCAAAGAAATTTATTTCACATAATAATCACAAACTTTCGTTCAAAGAAGTTTGAACTTTCATTCAAAGAATGAGGAGTCTTTTTGAACAAATGTTTTATGTTAACTTTTTAGTTAACAAAAAATTTATTAGTAGACCGCTTGGTGGTCAATATTGAATAATAAATGCATACTTTCTTACTTTTATCTAGATTTTTTAAAAATAAATATCATTCCCTTGACAAGCATAGTTTTGTTAAAAATTTTGTGCCACCGCATTCGGATTTTTTAAATAAAAATATTAATTTAATTTTGTTTTAATATTCCCAAAATATTCGTACTAAGATAAAATGTTGGTTACCGTACATCGCTTGTCTATACTTAATCTTATACTAGGTCTTAAAGCTTTATAACGAACTGATAGATTAATTTAAGTATAAGTTGATTTCAATAAATACTGTAAATAGCACAGAAATTGTTTTATTTATCTTTGTATAAAAGCTGTGACAGCCGAACGATGAGTGGGTTATGAGTTCAAAACCCAGTGCACCTGAGTTTTTCTTATTAAACCTATGTGCCTAGTTGATATTTTTATTTTTCACACGCTATTCGGTGAAAGAAAACATCTTGAGGAAACCTGCATAATTGCATGCATAATTCCTGGGATATATGTAACCTACCAATCCGCATTGGAGAACCGTGATAGATCTAAGCTTCTCTAGGGTCCCTTCTAAGGAGAGAAGAGGCTTATTAGGCAGTGGGACGAATTAACTCATGATTATATAGATTAAAATTAATATATATGTCGCAGCTATGGCAATTATCATTTAGCTGCGGTTACACATTGCGGACAGCGCATGCGTGAGATGAAGAAAGGTCCGTGTCATAGCGCAGTTGTGAAATCGTTAAGAAGAATATAAAGTCGAAGAAAAGCGTTGTAGTTCTTCTGTATGCACGATACCCTATATCACGCCCACTAATCTCTAAGAATAATGATGCCCACAATTATTATGATGGCTTCGATATATAATTGAATCATTCTCCTGCCCTTATCCAACTCTAAGTGGGGTCGGTAAAACATGTTACTAACATGTTGTCACATGATTTGGCTACGTATTTTACGATCGGCCGCCTTCAATAAATAAGCAGCAATTTTCTTCTGTAAGGGGTAATAACAAGAGATCGCTACTTCCGTGCGCATTACGAGTGCAAGCGATGGATAACGAACATAGTCGCACATGTTCTCAACAAGGAGCCATTTTGGTGTGATGTGACGCGTGTTTTTGTATTATTGTATTAATTGCGAATAAGGAAGTACAAGTTGAATTATTGATTGAGGATTCATTAATACCTACTTCTGAACATTCTTTATATTCGAAATAAGCATTTGAAAAATACACATAAAATTTGATGAAAATCTGGTGTTAAAACTACTGTTAACTAGAATCTCGTTTAATATCTAGGGTCGTAATGATGATCATTAATATTAATAAGGTAGTGAGCACAAGAGTTTTAATAAGCTTTAATTGTACCCAAATGTAATTTATAATCATAATAATACTAACAAAGCCATAATATTTCACATTGTTATAAAATTTTCATAATCAGCACAGCTTCCTATTCATAAAGCACATAGTTTGGGAGACCGCTGTGATATTTGTACATTAAAATGCTAATCTTTATTCATCATTATAATATTATAAAAAAAGGTGCGTATTGTGTATTTCAGGTATATAAGGTATTTATTGCATGTAGTACAATGTTCAAATATAATCAAAGTTTGAACAATTCAAGATGAACCCTAATGTAGTGTTTTTTTATTGCTTTTAATGTAAACTATTAGTAAAATTATCAAATGCTACTTATACACCGTGTGGTATCCGGCAGAATAAAATAGACCACCCTCCTTTCTTACCGAGGTGTCGTAAGAGGCGACTAAGGTATGTGCCGTGTGGTATCCGGCTGCATAGAATTGACCACCCTCATGTCTTACCGAGGTGTCGTAAAAGGCGACTAAGGTAAGTTGACGTCAGGCAGGCAGCCGGTCGTAAAATACGTAGCCAAATCATGTGACAACATGTTTGTAACATGTTGTGCCGACCCCACTTACAGTGGGATAAGGGCAGGAGAATGATGAATCAAATGCTAATTATGTCAAATTAATGAATGACTAATGAATTAACGCAAAGACTAACTTTACTGTTACTGACACTGTATCTAATACAAAAATCATACGTTTTTAATTATGTTGTATATTTCACATATTTTATATTAAATATGAACTCCATTAAAAATTTTAATTCTGTCATAACTAACGAAAGATCTTTAATTATTATAAAATCATATTTAATAAAACTTTTTGAAATGAATTTCCTGAAATAAATAAAAATTACGAATCTGTAAATTGTGAGTCTGTGTGTTGCTGTTGTCATTAACATCATATTTATATGTTATCGAAATCATGTAAAGTATATGTTTGTTAACAATAGTAAATACAATAATGTAATATTTATTTTTTAAAAGAGTGACCGCCGAGTTTCTTGCTGGTTCTTCTCGGTTAGAGCACCTTTCCGAACCAGTTGTAGCTTCATTTTAATTTTAATTTGATTATTCAAAAGTGTTAGTAATAAATAGGCCAATTTAAATAAAGATTTATTTGAATTTGAATTTGACAATATTTATGTCGCTTATATGATTTCGATGTACTAGAACTGCCTCTCTGACTAAAAAGCACCGCAAAGTACAAAGCGTGAACAAAATTGACGATACTTATCTGTATTGTATGCCTGTCTGTCCCACGTCCTCCCCAAATCGTTTGTATTTGCCTACTAAATTCAATTGTATGTAAGATAAGACCCACGACCATTAATTACTCAGATTTTACTTAACAAGACACTTTAAAATAAATACGGCGTTTTTAGTTTTTTTTTGCGATAAGTTTTTGTCGAACCGTTCTCATAGTATATAATTGGCAATTCAAAGGTTGAAGCAAATCGAAAATAGCAGCAGCTGACTGTTGACAATGTTTGTGTCGAGGCTTTATATTATGTACAAGAAGCATAATTAAACCATGGTTATCGTGATTGTACAAGGACTTTGAATCTATATCATTTACTTGCTACAGCTACTTAGTTTTACAATTATCATATTATTTAATTTATAGAATTAGGAACGCCTAATTCTATAAATTAAATAATACAAATTATAATACAAAATAATTTTATTATTACAAAAGTAATAATAAAATTATTTTTCTATATCCGCGTTAAAGTAAATAGATAATAGAAAGATATATAATGCTCAACGTATAGTGGACTATCCGTTTTTCATACCCGATACATGCAGGATTCGTATCCACTATATATATTTATACATACGATAAATAACGCTATGGATTATAGCAAAATAATTTTATTATTACTTTTGTATCATATTATTGTTAAATAATCTAGTTGAAGCGCCCTGGCAGTTCTATCTAAAATTGTCTACAAATTTTAAACCATAACGATGATAATGTAATAAATAATATAATATGTAGTGTATGTGGGTTGAGATATGTGATTATTACTGTGTATAAAGACACAAAAATATTATATATACATAAATAATCATACACAATCTCAAGCGCACCACGTCAGTAACACCTGAATCCGTCGAAGAAAGTAGACGTGTCATGTAGTTATTTGTTAGTGCGTATTTGTGCCCCTGCTATATATATACGACACATGTCTATATTTACAAAATACCAGCGAACTCATACACCATAATGATATTATTAATATGAAAGTATGTTTGTCTCTCTATCTTTCTTGGACGCTAATGGCCAATCAGCTAGATTCCACCAGATGTCATAGAGATTGCTAAAGCAGCGAGAGTAATATTGAAGAAATTCGTAAGAACAAAAATTCGAGTTTTTCTTTCGGGAATAGGAAACAATGAATATAAAGTATAATTGAGAGTATTTGAACACTGAAGTTAACGCGTCTGAACTCACGGATACCACTAGATGTGTGCTTTTCTACATAGCATTAAACGAAATAGTCTTCAATCATATCATCGATAAAAACCTTAGCCAAGTACTGTTGAATAATCGCTGCACAGTACAGAGCCCATCTACCGTGACCATCTGATGACCTTCGCGGCTTCATTGTGAGCCCTGTGACCTCCGCCCTACTCCCTAAACGAGTTAATAATTACTAACAAGCACTAAAATTCTAGGAACATTAAACTAAACTACAATAAAACGTGTTGATTTAATAAAATTGCTGGACAGAAATTTGTCTGAAGTATCTGTCCTCTTTTAAACTCCAATAACGGAGAATAAGACTATCCTTTGTTTTAATCTAAAATTTAAACTATCACGACTATTATAAATTTTAATTCTATCAGCTTATTTGATACACTTTTACGGCAAGCAGTTATTATTGACAGAAATTTGCCACAGTTAATTTCATACACCATTAAAACTTTTGCATTAGGTATATAAAAAATTGATTGATGGGTAAAGAAAGTTTTACTTAAAACCGGTCAAAGTGGGTCGAAATTGAGTTCAAAGGAGTCGCTTGCATACAAACAAACAAACATACATACACGTGAAACTAATATAAAGTATGTAAAATGCGAGAATAAAATTTTATTTTGTATTTTAATACAATGACTGACCCGTTGGCGCAGTGCGTAGTGACCCTGCCATCAGATCCGCGGGTTGCGGGTTCGATTCCCGCCGAGGGTCAACATTTTCTATAAAAAATTTGTTTGTTCTTCGAGCCTGGGTGTATATTTGTATTTTAATACGTATTTAAAATTATAGATATAGTATATTTGCCAGTTGTCCGTCACCCATAACACAAGTATTAAGTTACTTACTTTGGGGGTGGGCGACCGTGTGTGTAAGTGTCCCATATATATAAATATATTTATAATTTGAAATAGACAGGCTAGAAATATTATCTAAAAGAACCTACGCATCACATGTCCTTGTAATATCCGAAACATATCAATTAAATATAATTGATAGTTGGGTACTTCGTACGCCGAATCGCCTCGACGTATTGTCTTCGAAAGGCATTACTCCTATCGGCATATCTCTCAGCAAACTAATATATCGTTACAAAACAATGGTCAGATGGAAGGACTTATGCTAATGGTGTACCTACCGCTGTAGCTTGATCTCTGGACCTATCGAAATTAATCGTATGAAGTTGTAACTCAGAGGTCAAGTTTGAGAGGTGTTTCATCTCAGTGAGTACAATTCGGCGGTATAATCCGCGATGATCATACCGGAACGGGCATTGGTAGTGCTGTTTTCATTGTAAGGTGTTTTTTTTCAGTATTGCGATTTTTGTTTGAAGGAAGCAAGCGTTTAGGATTTTGTATGAGTTTTTTAATTTTTCAAAATACTATGATTAATTTTGCAAACCAAGGCTTGTAAAGAAATTTCTGATTGAAGAAATTCCTTATACCCACAAACCTAAAAAATCTTTATTAGCCCCACATTCAAACTAATTCATCATCTGTACAAAATAAACTACTCGTTCAATTGAAATCTTTTTATATACAAATCTAGCCATTTAAAACAGTATTAATTGCCGTTCGAATTTGACGTCTGAGTCCGAATGAAATTAATTTGCAGTTAAATATTGTCATTGCATTGTCAGTAAGATTACATCTCCTTACAATATTTTAACAGGCCTGTGACTGAAAATCACATAATGGTTGAAGATATCTATGATACATATCAATTGGATGAATGAATGAATGGATGAATAATTAAACTAAACTACTCTCAATTGTATATTTCGCGGTTTGTTATATTTTCTATAAGATATAAAAATTGAAAATAATTTTATTATTACTTAATAATTTTGTTATAACGCCGTGTGGTATCCGGCAGAATAGAATAGACCACCCTCCTCTCTTACCGAGGTGCCGTAAGAGGCGACTTAGGTAAGTGCCGTGTGGTATCGGGCTGCATAGAATAGACCACCCTCCTTTCTTACCGAGGTGTCGTAAGAGGAGACTAAGGTGTGTGCCGTGTGGTATCCGGCAGAATAGAATAGACCACCCTCCTCTCTTACCGAGGTGTCGTAAAAGGAGACTAAGGTGTGTGCCGTGTGGTATCCGGCAGAATAGAATAGACCACCCTCCTTTCTTACCGAGGTGTCGTAAGAGGCGACTTAGGTAAGTGCCGTGTGGTATCCGGCTGCATAGAATAGACCACCCTCATTTCTAACCAAGGTGTTGTAAAAGGCGACTAAAGTAAGTTGACGTCAGGCAGGCGGCCGGTCCTAAAATACGTAGCCAAATCATGTGACAAGAGCCCTTATTCCACTTAGAGTGGAATAAGGCAGGAGAATGATGTTTTATTTTCTATAAGATTAATGTATTGTTTATATCGTATATGTTACCACGGTATATACGCTTTAATTGTACGAAATTTCACCAATATAGGTCTAGTAGTTGAGCCGTGAAAGCGGAGCAAACAGACAGACAGAATATAGCATTAGTATGGATATTCGTAAATTTATTGAAAGTCACATATAACGTAATACAATGGAACCGACCACAGACAAATCTCATCACAATTAGACATTTATTACAGCGTTGTGAAACATCCCCGCACTAGGAAGTAGAACAAACACCGGACGCGGATATTAGGGAACTCGATAACAACTGGAATTAATGGTAAAAATAAATATTTTATATTAAAAAAATCATGTATCGATATTATTATTAATGTCTCCATCGACATTTGGTGAAATTTTTGTTTGTGACTTAGAAATACTAATTTTTGTCTCCAGCAACATTTTTTTTTCGAACTCACTGTATGCCGTTAGCCCTAACGGCTTTTACAGCGTCACCGGGCGGGACGGGCGAGCGCAGAAGCATCGTCGAGGTTCCGAAATGCAGAGAGTAGAGCGCAGAAGCTCTACTAAAGTCGGGGAACCAGCAACATATATAACAACAAGAATGTATGAGCATCGTCCATGATTTAATCCTAGGCCTAGTAATGGCATTTCTATTGAGTGTGATTACAAAGTATTCGTTTTTTGGTAACAAAACGTTAGGAAATCAAAAAATCTTAAGATAATCCTTGGGATACGCATAACGTACTCATCCGCGTTGCAGAAGTTCGAAAATCGAAAATAAAAAAATCACTTGTTCTGGATAATTCGTAAAATCTATTTAGACCCTTTTTCATAGTCATTTAGAATGAGATTTGTTTTTAGTTAATTTCTGATTTCTAAAATAAATCATCTAAACGATTGTAATTTTATTTCTTTCAATAAAGCGTTTATTCGCAAAGTATAATAAAAAATTGCATAAATCAAGATGCATTTTCTTCATTTAATGGACGTCTGCCGATAACCCTTTACAAAAGTAATAGTTAATAGTTAATAATAGATACTATACATAAGGAATACATTTATAACTAAGGCATATTACACAATTAAAGATTGTATAAATTTCAAAAATGCGTAGGTTTGAAAATCCTTTCACTTTCGCATAAGACTGCTGCTCAATTTTGATTTTATAATGTTCAAAAGATTGATAACCGAAATTCTTGCTGGTCCTTGTCGGTAAGAGCAATATTCCGAACCGGCGTCATGAAATCTTATTGATCCTTGACGACTAAAAAAGCTTGGAAAAGCTTATTTGAATACAGATTATTTTAAATTGATATTGTACTGTCTTAATCCAGCGGTCCTCTGTACTTTTTTTGTGTCCATCTAGTGAGGCAGTCGTCTACAAGTGCTGCTGTGCGAGGAACCGCCACTCCAAAACTTCAGGAACATGATATCCATTAGTTTTGTTTCAATGGAATTTAATTTTAAAACGTGTATCGATTGAAATCATTAGGATTCTCTTATTTCTCATCTATCTTTATTTTCGTTCACCTCATCATGTGGTTAAAAAAACAATGAGCTTTAAAAATTAACAAGACACCTTTTATACATGTTTTATGGCGTTATATTACGTGGTCATACAAATTTATGAATTCGCAAGATATGTTCCTGTTAGAGACAAGAAGGATGTGACGACCCTCGCACCTCATATGCTTGCATCTCCATGATATAAGACTACCACATACTAAAAGATATACTATAATCCATACTTAATGGCTATGTTATGCTACTTTAGCAAACATAGCCATTACTGTAAACCTAAGGTTGTAAATCAGTAACTGTTAATATTCCAATGTTATAAAATGTTTAACGGATTTTTAAAAAAATACTCTCCGGTTTATCTCTCTTCATCGAAAAACATTGAATAATTCTACAAGGCTAATGCCTTGTAGAATAGATAATGCTAATACTGCTTACAAAAAACGCCTGTGTTTTTAATATGTTTTAGAAATCATGAATTGTTTTTTCCACCCTTACCCACCGATTTCAGGCTTAACTAGTAAGCTGTCTTATCCGAGAAGGTTCTGAAAACTATAATTTACATAGGGGCTTCCAAGTTAAATCCCAACGGCTCCCTCCAAATGATTTCTGGTTGTGAGTCTGCAGATGTTTTGCGGAAAGATCAGCATTTTCCCGCGGTCTGCGAACTTTTTCTCACAACTTAAGAATATTTCATCATTTTCTTTGAACTATATGCCTAAGTTAGTACCAATTTCAAATTAAGTATTAATTTCAGTTAAGATGAATCTAAGTAAGCGTAATTTTTTTTATAATATATTTTAAATTTGCGAAATAGAGTAAGAAAAATTACAATTGTACAATAAATATAATTAATCAATCATAATAACGTTAGTACTCTTGACTAAGCTTATATTTAACCAAAGATGAGTCCCTACAGAGCTGTGATAGCCCAGCGGTTAGACCGTGTGACTCTTTGGAGGGGAACACGAGTTTAAACCCGGGCAGGCACCAATGAGTTTTTCTATTAAAGCTCATGTGTCTAATTGATAATTGCAATTAATCACACGCTTTTGGGTGAAACAAAACATCTTGAGGAAACCTGCATATCTCTAGAGAATTCTGGAGATATGTGTAACCTACCAATCCGCAATGGAGCAGCGTGGAGGGTCTTAGCTCCAACTCTTCTCTCCAGAAACAAGAGAGAGGAGACCTATTCCCAGCAGTGGGATTGTAACAGGCCGCTAATGTAAATCCCTCCAGCGTTAAATGGTTACCCCATTTCCCAAGTACGGGCGGGGCGGCGATGGACGTATCGAATAGCGGAAGTCGTCACCTGTGACGAGTTTGGCTCAAGGTTGGGCGTTTCTCGTTAGTGATTCATAGCATCCCATGCAAAGTACCACTGAAGATTGGAAAAAAAGTTTCTATTTATGAACAAGCTATATATAGCTGAGTATGGGATCACGCACCTAATATTAATAACAATGATGTCCGGTTGTTTTCACGCGGCGTTACTCCGTTGGACGCTCATTTTTAGCGCCATATAAAAGGAGCCATTGTTTTTTATTTTCATAGTTGGACCCTGAAAGTGCGAACTTAAAGACCTCTTTTGTTTGGTGATGACACAATAACAGTGCTAAAAATGTCCTGGACATTGTACAGTGTGTATGTTGTTTGTGTGTGTGCGTTAGGAAGAACTCAGGTGATCCCGGGAAAGTCTAGAACGAACGATGGTGCCTACAATAATGTGAATATAGATGGATCTTTTGATTTTGGGTAAGACTATTAAATTTTATTTGTCAATTTATCAGCATAGTGTAAAGTGATTTGAATATTCCTTCAATAATTATATATTTTAATATTCGATTTAAATAGTTAAAACTTTGAGAAACCTTGTAGATCTTAAATGTTTGGGTTATTAGAATTGCATCGTTTGATGTATTTTACGCTAAAAACGTCGTTAATAGTATTATAAAAATGGTTCTATTTCTTACTTTAAGTTCATAAAAATAACGATAAGTTAATTTTATTAGGTAATATAACATTTCGTTTTAAATTTTTTTTAACTAAAAAAAAAAAAAATATAATACAATCAAAAATCTCGACAATCATTTCTTAGTGGAAAAATAAATGTAAATATCGCTTGTTGTTTTTAAAATACTTTTTGAATGATTTCCTGAATAAGCTTTTATTTGCAAAAAAATTCATTAATATCTCAAAATTATCTTTGAATTAATCTGTTAATTTGTGTGGCTTTCCAATTGACAGTTACTGCTATAAGTAAGTTCTATATTCCTCTTTTTAAAAGCAACGAGAGATATGGATTTCAACCAAAAGGTTTGATACTACGTATAATTTAGCCCACGATCACTTTTTCTAATATAAAGCACTTTTTTGCTTATAAGTACTGACTTAGACAAAGTAACTGTATATGAATAAATATTTCACCTAAGTAACACCCGAATACCACAACTTTTTCTACTATTTAGTAATTAATTTTCTTTAATAAAATCCCTTCATCAGTGCAAACTATGAAAATTCCCGCAATTTAAATGACACAAAAACTATCTCATCATGCTAATTGTAGTTAAGAATATAAGAACAACCCATTTTTGTGCATAAGAAAAAAAAGTTAAAACAACTTTGAAACATAAAAATCCATACATCTCAATTTCTTATTGTGACTACCGTTGCGATCTATAATAACCAAAATTACGTCGCATATTTTAAACATTTAAAAAATATATAAATTAAAAGAAGTTTTTTAAAACAACCGCAACATCATAGGGATTTTATGTGAATTATTTCTTATTCTTAAAATTACATTTTTATTTAATAGAACACTTAAAATAATAGCTTCTTTTGGTGACAGTGGCTGGTTATTCGCGCAAATCAAAACTTAATCAATTTATCGAGAAAACGCGGAAACGCAGTCAGCAGTTTTAAAACAATTATGACAATTTTATATTTGTAGCTTAAATATTTCATAGTTAGTATTTTATAGTATTTTATTATATATATCAAAATCCTACGCCATGTACGCGGTTTTCACTAAAAACCAGAGTAATACATAAAGAAAATAATGGCCTACAAATTGTTAAAGTTGAAATATGACTGTTCGTGCTTGTTAAAATTATCAAAAAAGGAAATTCTCTTGGGAGCTTTTACCGAAAACTCAAAATCTTCCTTTAAGATTAAAAAAAACATATAATTTAAATGAATGTACATTATATACCTTAAGAGTTCTCGCGAAATTGAAACGAACGCGCTCTAATTAATAACGGCTGTTATTTGCAAACTAGTTAACTATAAAAAAATGTTAACGAAAAACAATAAATTCGTAGTTGGACATGAGTTTATTGCATAAGTTTGTTTAATAAGAAATTCACACAATCATATATTGTCGATGTTGGGAGTGCAAATATTATATCATGCCAATGAATAGCTATTTACTTTTTTATTAATTAAACATCTCATCTGCAATTTAAACCATATTATTTATAAACAAATTTAGAATTAGAATCAAGCTGTGATATTCCAGCGGCGAGATCGTGTGACTCTAGAGACGATTATGGGTTCAAAGCCCGAGAAGGCACCAATGAGTTTTTCTGTTAAAACTTATTTGCCTAGTTTATAGTTGCAATTCATCACACGCATTCTGGTGAAGGAAAACATCGTGAGGAAACCTGCGTATGTCTAAAGAATTCTAGGGATATGTGTAACCTACCAATCCGCATTGGGGTAGCGTGGAAGGTCTTAGGTCCTTCTCTCCAAAAACGGATAGAAGAGGCCTTAGCCCAGCAGTGAGGATAGTAACAGGCTGTTACTTTATTTTTACACGCTTTCTGGTGAAGGAAAACATCGTGAGGAAACCTGCCTATCTCTAGAGAATTCTAGGGATATGTGTAAATTATCAATCCGCATTGGAGCAGCGTGGTCTTAGCTCCAACCCTACTGTCCAAAAAAGCGAGAGAGGAGGCCTATGCCCAGCAGCGGGATAGTAACAGGCCGTTACTTTACTTTTTACTTTAAACATCTTATGTGAATGATCACAGATACGCAAACAAAGATATTGGAGGAAGCTATCATTTGGCACAGGGTAATTCTAATGGCGTTGTGGGTGGTCGTTTTGGCGCAAGAGACCCTGGAAATAACGAAGTAAAAGAAACTATTTATACTGCTGGACCTAGAGGGTGAGTTCTAAATATTTCTTTTATATTTTCAGTAAACTGTTTTTGATGTTCAAAAAAAAATCTACGATAAATTAGAATAATTCATAATTTCAGTACAATCAAAAATTATATTACTTAAGTAAATAACGAAAGGAAACTGCAAATTTTATGATAGCGCCTCTACACTCGTAACTTCCTATGCATGTTCCATAACAATTTATCTAGCAACGAGTAAATTTTGGTGGTAAACTATGTTGCGAAATTGTTGAAAAAAATGTGATATTGAGGGTTTAAACCGAATCAAAGTCTTAAATCATTTCATATAATATGTCAATACTGTATAATATATTATTAAACAACTGTAAACTCACATCTCTAAAAATAATAAGTTATTTTTTGAATAGCGCTTACATTAAAGACTGCTACTAAACAAGGTTTTAAATTTTAATATTACGACCTCCTTAACTTATTATTTAAAAAAAATCTTTTAAATAATAAATCTTTTAAATAAATTCAGCATAAAACTATTTTTCCTAATATCTTTATGACGAAGACCAAATTTAAATAATTCTTTCAAATATACATGTAAGAATTTATCAGCAATCAGAGCAATAATAACTTTACTTAAATCCTTGTATACATTACGTATAGGTTTCGTGCGAGAGGTCCAAACATACATCGTAAGCTAGACCTTGACCAGAGGCCGAGAGGCAATATTGGTAACAAGGATGATCCTTACTTTGACCCCAATGAAGACCCCAGTTACTCATACAAAATAGACACAAGAACATACTCAAAAAATGAGAATGCTGATAGCAGGGGAGATGTAACAGGTATAATATAAAATACTCGTCAACTACTAGTAACTCATAAGGCATTTGAAACTGAACTATATAGCTGAGCATTCATATACTCTGTACCTTTATTAAGCACTGTAGCGAAATGTTCCCTAGCTATAAGTAACCAGAGCTGTGATAGCCCAGGGGTGAGACCGCGCGACTCTTTCGAGGGGAACACGAGTTCAAATCCGAGCAGGTACCAATAAGTTTTTCTATTAAAACTCATGTGCCTAATTGAAAATTACAATTGATCACACGCTTTTCGATGAAGGAAAACATCGTGAGGAAACCTGCATACCTCTAGAGAATTCTGGAGGTATGTGTAACCTACCAATCCGCATTGGAGCAGCGTGGTAGGTCTTAGCTCCAACCCTTCTCTCCAGAAACGGAGTGAGAAGGCCTATTCCCAGCAGTGGGATTGTAACAGGCCGCTACTTTTATAAGTAACCTTGTCCGTGAACCAAGGCCGCTGGTTAGTAGTTTAAGTTTACTGTATCGGGGAGGGGGGTTAGGTTTCAACTAATCTCTATATTTTTTGAAAAGACAGGAAGGGAGCATTTCACTCCCATGCAGGAGGAGCCACTCTCTATACAGGTATACTTTCGCATTTATAATATAAATTCGAAAGTATGCCTGTATAGTTAAGACTTTCTTGTATGATGTGTCTATTGTAACAAACTACATATTATAACTTGTTAATTAAGAGACCGTGGGATGAGTAAGTATAGAATATAGCGTTATCAGCATTCTGTTGAAGCCGACGCAAGTTAGCGGAAAGAAAACAAGGTTGCTCAAATATTTTAATACCATATATGAATGTTCTAGAAAAGATGTAATTTGAATTCGAAATATACTTTAAACAAATTAACTTTCGTGCTTTTGAATCATCATGTCTACTACTGGTTTGATAAATCACCTCACGTAAAGAGGCAACAAGAAACTTGGCGGTTATTCTTTTCAATATATTATTCTTATAGCTAGTTAGAATTCTTTATTGCTATCTTGTGCAATTGTTGCTTGTTAATCGCTTCCAGGCCACTATTCGTTTGTGGACGACACTGGCGAGCGACACGACGTCTCGTACATCGCCGGCCGTGACACCGGTTTCCACGTATCATCTGCTCATCCTGATGCACCTAACCTCATCGGCTCCCCATTCCATCGCGCGCCACTCGTAAGGGGCGAGGATAGGCCAAGAGGGAAGACTGCTGTGCAGCGAGGCCTTGACGGCTCTTACAGGTACAAGTGGTAATTCGCAGGTATACACTCTATTCTTACCACACTCCCGACGGGGTGATGACTTGTCAGTCATACCCTCCACTATACGTCGCTTTAAGCGATAGTTCGGCCTCACAGGAGGCACCCTTACTACAACGTTCCCTGACTTCTGCGCTCTACTCTCTGATTTTGCGTAAACTTGAAGATTCCTCTGCGCTTCCCCTGTTCGAAAAATTAGTATGTCTAAATCACATATAAACATTGCATTAAACGTGATAGCGAATTGACAGAACGTGTGATACTTGCCCGTCGAGTCACAGAGTCGAAAACACGGGTAGGGACGAGTATATTCTATAAAAATTTGTTTTATTTATAATTACAATTTAGTACGGGCTTTTCGGTGAAGGAAAACATCGTTTTTAACTTTACCCAATTACAAAAACAAATATTACCGAACACTTTGTTGTTTAACATTCATGACAAATGAAAGAAACAAATGAAAAAAATATATATCGCATGAAATCGTTTCGAAATAACAATGTATCTTTTATATTACGCTGTTCTTTTCTCCGTTAGATTAGGAGTATGATAAGATGCGTAATAGGAAACAAAATAATTAATTGAAATACAACATGTAATTAAATTAAGCTCGCATTCTTTGTCGCTTGCTTTTGTTTTAAATCTATATTATGTGCCCTGTTTTTAGATTGGAGATTAATTAATATTAAACTATGATCGTAGATTTATATCAGCTGGACCCGACCAAAGGAGAACAGAAAGCAGCGACTCGCACGGTAACGTCAGAGGTTCCTACACTTTTTTGGATGATAAAGGTGTACAAAGGTATTAATCTACACGGAACTATAATACTGTAAAAAATAGAAATCAACTCTAAAACAATGATAAAATTATTTTTTAATATAAATTAACTGCTACTATAAAAATCAGATTAATCGGTTGGTAACTGAATAATTCAGACAATAACTCAGTAATTCGAATAAAATTAGCCGATTGGGACCACGTTCGACCCCAAGCAGGGCACTTCAAAACCCGTGCAGGCAATGAGGTATATACCTAAGCAATAAGGTTTTCTTTTAAAATTTATGTAAAAGTAACAGCCTGTTACAACCCACTGCTGAGTGTTAGACCACTTCTGTCCGTTTCCGGATAGAAGGATTGGAGCTAAGAACCACCACACTGATCCAATGCGAAATGGTAGGTTACATATACCTCCGGAATTCTCTAGACGATACGGGTTTACTCACAAAGTTTTTCTTTACGGAAAGTGTGCGATAAATTGCAATGATCAATTAGACATAAGTTTTTTAAATAGAAAAACTTATTGGTCCCCGCAAGGAGTTTGAACTGGAGACCTCCCTTAAACGAGTCGCACGGTATCACCGCTGGAATATCACAGCTTTTTGCCTTATTGTTATTAGAATTTTACCGGGAGCTTAAAGGAAACAAAAACCTTCATATCTATAGATAATTCTTTTGATATGTTTATTACAAATCCACATTGAAGCAGATTGGTGCCTCCTCCTCTCTTCTCCAAAAGGAACATAGGAAACCATTGCGGAGGACAATATACAATAATTTTGCCATTATATTAAGGTATGAAAGGTTCTATTTTAAATCGACAGGACAGTTCATTATATAGCCGGTCCGGGTATCGGGTATCGCATCGTGAAGAACAGCAACGATCCCTTCATCCCTGCTTACTTCCCCACGCTTCCCAGCGCCTTCGACCCAGCCTTCAACGCAGCCGGCGGTGGCGGTGGTTCAGTATCGCCTTCCTATAGTCCTAATGATGAGAGCAGCGATGATGTGTTCAAAGGTAACATATCTTTTTTCTTAACCAAACCGTTTAAATAATATCTGGATACCAACCAGTTGAATGTTATTTAGAATCTATCATAGTTGTTATTTAAAGTTAAATTCTTTTGTTTTCTATATCGATCTTAACAAAACAAATTTGAAATTTGTCCTTTGCAATCTGCAGTTAAAAGAGTTCCACACGGTAAGTATAACCTTAAGTTTATTCTTACCGCGTGGCAGGGTAACTACGTTAGTTAGCTACCTACGGTAGGGATATGGTTAGTAATATTTTATTAACAGAACAACAGCTATAATTCATTATAATACTAACCCAACTTTTTAGATATGATATGGGTGTTGATGATATTTTAGATATGGATAAAAATGCACATTTACAACAAATAAAAAACACTCATGCATGTTTAATTATTACAGGCCCGGACGGCACTGCTGCATCAGGCCACGTCAAACCGCCCCCATTCCCCTCCGAAATAGAAAGACCGAATAATTCGGTCATTCCATCTGAAATAGAAGGGTCCGACAATGGACCTAGCGGGGAAAGTTATCCGGGGCCAACATTCGTTCAAGAAACAGATTCAGCGAGTTACATTGACGAGGACGCCTCTAGTTTCCCCGGGCCCAAGCCAACACAAGGACCAGGTGATACATAGCACGGATGTTGGCAAATGATTGGACGTTAGTGATCTTGTTGAAACGTGAAAAAATTAACCGATTTTCATCAGCTCATGTTTAAAGCCATCGTGTCCGATGAAGATTGCTTATTGCTTCCGCTGTATGAGTACTAACGTCTGCGCTCTTTCTTTGAAAGAACGACTGATGAACTAATATTCAAACATGTGCCATTAATTCCTAAACAAGATCACAATATTCAATCTTAAAGCACTGAGCGGTTGGAGAGAGCACTTTGGAATGATTATCATAAGAAATTGCTTGATCGCAATAAATATTATTCACCAATAAACTGGTTTTTATTACACCAATACCTCACGGCACCAAAGCACAGCGATAGGGCGCACAGACAGTATATAGAACTTAGTAATAATTACAACTTGCAGGCAAACCATGGCGTCCAACCAGCAAACCTTATAGGCCGACGAAGAAACCTTACGTACCGTTAGTACCTCCCCAAGGGACGGATAATAAGCCGGACGATATCGGGGTTGACAGTGGCGAACAAAGTCACCCAGAATTTGCGGTAGGATTTGACATACAACATACAAAGCCCGGCGCAACTATAATCAGAAACATAGGTGAAGATTATTTTAGCATACCTCCTGGTGTGTCAGTCAGGGCTCACGTACAAAGCATCGATTTATATCCATTTGGCTCTAAGCCGCTATCTCCCTCTGAAGCGCTGGAAAACGATAAAATACAGCGCTAGAGCCCGCTAAATCTCGAACGTGTTAGGAAACAGAGTAATTGTGTATCACGCCAACTAATTCTGTAAAATAAAGGGTTTCAATTTTTGTTTGCGTTTGATTTGAGGATTTATAATTAGAGAAAAACAGGATTTCTTATAAATTTATTCGAACACGACTGTAAATTTAACAAAAATGCAAAATAGTAACTATAACGAGGGGCTAGAATGACATTTGGTGTACGATAAACGCACCGCGCTCTCGTAGTCACTCCGTCAATAACGATTTATGTTCACGTCCCATGAATACAAATAAACATCTTATAGCTTTTAATGATCGACTACCATATGTACCAAATGTATCATCATCATTCTCCTGCTCTTATCCAACACTGATTGGGGTCAGCACAACAAGTTACAAATATGTTGTCACATCATTTGGCTACGTATTTTACGACCGGCCGCCTGCCTGACGTCGATTTACCTTAGTCGCCTTTTACGACACCTTGGTAAGAAATGAGGGTGGTCTATTCTATGCAGCCGGATACCACACGGCACATACCTTAGTCGCCTCTTACGACACCTCGGTAAGAACGGAGGGTGGTCTATTCTATTCTGCCGGATACCACACGGCGTTGTACAAAATTTATAAGGGTGATTATTTCTGTGTTCAAAAATTAAAATATATTTTGGACACGGCGTGGTTTGAAATCCAGAAACAAAATATAATTATGTGATTAAGTCCAGGATCATAATGAATTAAAAAAAGGATTATGTTAGATATCAACGAAAATAGCTTTTTTAGGACTTTTGTGGAAAGAATTTCATATAAGAAGTTGTAGTAGGAATTGAACTGTCTGAAATCCTATAGTTAGTAACAAAAAGTTAAGAATAAAATAAACCGTTATTAGATAATGGTCACAGAAAAAAAGTCCATTATCCGAATATTTAACGCTATATTATATTTATATTCATGAGACATATCGAAAGGTGTAACAATGTTACCAAGAGATGCATTATTTGGAAGGTTAATTTGGCAATTTTTATTGGTGAATAAACAGGAAAGTTATTACGTAGATAAATAATTACATCTAAATATAGGTAAATATAATTAAGTACCTAACTACTTGCAAAATTGCACAAACAGTGTTTAGTTTGTTATATTATAAAAAATTATAATTTCTTAAAAAAATAACGCATAACATAACGTCACATTCATGCTCGTTTTTGAAATGCAATAACTGTAACAAAATAAAATGTCTCTTAGCATACTTCCATTTGAATCTTTACAATTAAAAAAATTAATTATAAATTCTCATACGGTTCGTAATAAAAAAATTAGATAAGCTGTCAAAAATACAAATAAGTAAAATATGCTATAACGTTTGAATGAAACTCAACGTAGTTTCTTGCACATGAATGTAACCACAATAGTATTAAGAGTATAGAAGCATAATAGAAATAGATTGAATTTAACCTAACAATTTTTCTCAAATGAATATATTAGAGAAGTATTTGCGCAGCATTTAATAGTAAATGTTTATAATGTTAAAGTTACACTAATTAATCATAAATAACATTAATGTGCAAAACATAGATAACAATTATATCAATATAAAAATAATAATTAATATGTTACGACGGCTTATTTAGAATTCAAAGGATTCACATTGATGTATTCCCTCAATAATATATACTCAAATTCCAAAAATAAATTACGTAAAGTTTGATACCGACCTACAGTAAATAAGACAAGACGTTTACGTAAACAGAAGCTTTGCTCTGACTTAGTGTTAAGGCATATAAAAATTTTAGTCTAGGAAGAATCATTGAAATATATGTACTACATACCAAAAATAACACTGTCTTGTAATGCAGCGCTTTACTGTGAATTACTGTTTTTGAAAGTCTTCATGTACTTTGCCACTTGGCCAGACTTTGTGGAGTAGCCCAATTTTGCATCATTGCAATGTAGGGCAGTGTCGTATATAGTATACATGTTTCAACGAGAAAGATAATCAAGTAGGCTTTATAGTGCAAATCAGCAAATCACAATAAAAAGCTTTAGCTTTTAGTTTTTCATATTGCAATATAGGCATAACATTGAAAACAGATTAAAGACTATAATATTAGGCTATAAGTTTATGCGGTGTGGATGGCGTCACTGATACCGGAATCGAGTGTTAGTGTTGGTCGGTCCAACGCATGGGGCACCGACCCCTGGGCCTCTTTCCTTCCACCATGCCCGTAACTTTTCAAGGTTGTCGCCTCTCTTTCTCGCAACGTGCCCAAATAACTGTAAAATTCTGCGGAGGCATATGGTGGAAAGTCTGGTCTTAATTTGGAGCTAATCTGGTCTTAATCTGAACACGCAGGAAGCCTGACTTTATACAAAACCAAATTTTAAAGTAAGGCTTCCCTTGATTAGGCCTCAAAACTTTTTTAAGGCTTTTAATTTGTAAAATATCCTTTGCACCTTTTACCTGTCCTGTATCTACCTAATTTAGCTTGGTGGTTTCATAATCCTAAAAGCTATATCTTATATTTATAATGATACTATTGTTTAAGTAGGTAGGCACAAATTGTATGCAAATTGTTTTTTCAGGTGATATATATTCGCCAAAGCAAAATCTTATTCACATTAACATATATTGCAATATGAATTCCAGTATAGATTAATACTAATACGTGCGTGCTTATAGCTATATACTTATAAGGAATATATACAAAGTATATTAGACCGTAAATTCGAGGCCATTAAACTTAATTTAGAGTGTAGATACAACATTAGTAAGTATACAACAGTTTTTTAATAAGAATTTTAATCTACGTTACTTTTACTTACATTATCAAACGACGATGAATGTGCAAAAGATAATTACATGTTACGTTTTAGAGCGAGAGCCCGTGAACCCCAGACCTGCATCATTTAGCTCCTTAATACCTACCCTACCCTATATGCTTGTCCGGCAGGGTTTAATAAACACCTCGAGTATGCTTTATCTCCCAAAGCCAAGATGACTTTTGGGTCATGGTGGCTTTGGGAGATATCAAACCAACATTTCATAAATAACCATCTTTCTTACGTTGTGCTAGGGGCAAGCGCTGACAATATTTTGCTTTTATAAAATGACAAAGGCTTGGCGTTCACGGGCTCTTATTTTTTGAACACTCTATGTAAAATAGAGTAATTGTACAGAGTAGAGGAGCCCGTCAAAAATATGTCCATCGAAAAAACTAGAAAAACCTAATGAGGCTATCAGTCTCTCTTTTTTACGAGTGATTAGACAAAGATAAGTATTTTTCCTCATCTGCCCTCTCTTGTTATTTGTTGGACACTCGCACCCACAGGCTTGTTTATGGATCCCCTACTACAGTATAATAGGTCTATACTATTTAACGCTTCCTAAAATATTACAGATAAACTAAATAGAAATTCATGATGACTGTTTTGAAAAGAATCAGATCTTAACTTACATTCATAAATTTGTTTGTTACACCGTTTCAAATTTCAACAATGAAGTTTTTTTAAAGTAGAAAATTCATAAATCTTCCATATAATAATCCAATTCAAATTATTTCACCGTAGAGATTCAGTCGGAAAATCACAATGCATATACATACGACCATATTTTCTACATATCTTCTAAAAGGGTGCGATAGCAAATTGAATGTTTCTGAGACAAATATCATCGATAGCAACAAAGGAAGATTATTGATTATAATAATTTAAGTCAAACTCATAAATAATTTATAGATTTAGGTGTTACTTTGAGTTAAAAAATTTATTCTATCAAAATAATATTATACTTTATTTTTGTCAAACGCTTAAATCTATACTAATATATAAAGATGAATAGTTTGTTTGTTTGATTGATTGTTTGAACGCGCTAATCTCAGAAACTACTGGACCGATTAGAAAATTCTATGAGTGTAAGATAGTGCATTTATCGAGGAAGGCTATAGGGATCACGCTAAGTCGAATAAGAGAGGAGCAGCAATAAAAAATATTGCTAAAACGGAAAAATTTAAAGCTTTCCTTGCGTGCGCTAAGTAAACGGTGAAGTTATTAAAAAATCATTTAAACAATTTTGTAATATGTTCCCCTCTAAAAGTTTTTAATAAAAGTAAGCGACAGCATGTCTTTAAATATTTACCCACTTTAACCATAATTAATATGTATTATGGTTTACTCAAATAATAATGGGGCCCACGCGAACGTTGAGTTGATATATAAAGGTAAAAGTAACAGCCTGTTACTATGCCCACTGCTGGGCTAGGGCCTCCTCTCTCCGTTTTTGGAGAGAAGGATTGGAGCTAAGACCTACCACGCTGCTCCAATGCGGATTGGTAGGTTACACATATCCCTAGAATTCTCTAGAGATATGTAGGTTTCCTCACGATGTTTTCCTTCACCGAAAAGCGTGTGATAAATTGCAATTATCAATTTGACACATAAGTTTTTAATAGACAAACTCATTGGTGCCTGCCCGGGGTTTGAACCCATGTCGCCTCTAGAGAGTCGCACGGTCTCACCGCTAGGCTATCACAGCTTATATAAGGTACTCGTACTATAACTATTGAGAATATAAACATTGTAATTTACTCAACTGCATTGTATAACTGCAAAAATAGAATTATTTATGGATGATCTTTGAATGATTTTTGAGCATAATATACTATCATATAAATATAACACGAAAGCGAGTGACATGATTATATACTAATTTAACAGAATGGCCTTTTTCACATTTATTTCACAGCCTTTATTAATTCTACGGCTTCATTAAAGATTTTTATTCTAAAATTTGCATACATTTTTAAGCATTACAAACGAGATTTTTTAAATAAAATTATATACTTATAAAATTCAAAACATGAGAGGTAAATGCCAACACATATCACAGTAAGGTCTAGAAACATTGTGAAATGAACTAATTTCGTCTAGAAACAAATTCTTAATAATTTTACAGTTATTTTATCAGAAAGTTAAAGTATTTAAAAAAAACATTAAATTATTTTGTTTATTCTGTTTATTTGCAAACCGCGCTTATTTTATTTCAAATAAAACTTCTTCATTTTTGTGTGAACATTATTGTAACATACTTTGTTTAGATATAAATAAAGGTCTTATACAATTATTTTTATTTTTTAGGTCATTAAATCATAATCGTTAAATATCCATTTCATAATATAGTAAATTATTTTTAAATTTGAAATGCGATTGCGAACTTCGCGACTCTTTTCGCCAGGTGGAATTTTTAGAACCATTTGTAGAGTTAGCAAGTCAAAAGAACATTGAAACGTCTAATTTGAATGAAGTAAATTTAAGTGCAAGTTAAAACATCAATAAACAACTATGGTATGTTTCTTTTGGACATGTCATATTTATTAGCGTTTACCTCAACTAATTAACGCCATATTGTGGAATAACATTAACAATATAACAAATATCAACTAAAATAATGCAACGTTAATTGAATTTGACACAAGTCCAACTCTGAACCTAAACAAAAGACTTTTGCGGCAGAAAACTATTTTAATTATGTGATATTTTATTAATACATTTTTATAAGTACGCATATTAGAAGAATCAGTTAGTATTAAAGACATGTTAGAGATAAAAAAAAATACTAAAAACACGTGAAAATTTTTATTTAACTTTAATTATCAAATAAACGCATGATTGTTCTAAAATACAAATTCATGATAAATGTACATTTACAAAAAATACTAATTTGATGAGAATAAAATTCGAAAAATAATGCATACACAATCATTATTTTGTGCGCTAAATTATCATAGAGTAAATTAAAATTTAAGATACAAGTCACATAAAAAAAACATTAGTTTCAAAATTAATAATAATAAACATTAAAATTATGGCAAACATTGTAGGATTCTATTTAGAATATTGCCATATTTTAAATTTTCTACTAATCTGGACATAAAGAATACTATTAAATATTAATCTTTGACTTTAAAAATATTTCTTCTGATGTAAATTAAAACTAAAAATAAAATAGAATTTTACAATTTAATTTACAGTTATTCTCTAAAAAACCACGCATTTCAATTATATTTTTAGGCAAGCAGGAACACAGTCATTTAAGATTTCAGTTCTACAAAGACTAGAATTATAACTACAATTACAATGAATCAAATTATAATAAGATCAATATTCAGTACTACAGTGAATTTATTTATAAGTATGTAACAACAATAAATTAATTCGAAAAATTTAATACGAACCTCCCAAAAAATATTCCATCAAATAAAATTTAATATTCATCGATCAAAAACAATAACGTTTGTTTCTTAAGACTACTTATTAATTCAATTTCAAGTTGGCACAAATAAATAATTTATTTTGTGTTAGTCCTTAAAATTTATAGGAAACAATATTTCTGAGCACAATTTAAAATACCAACAAACGATATAATTAGTATAATATAATTAACTAATAAATTTTAACTATTATAAAGCAAATCACTTAAATTGCTAACAGTTAAACTTTGTGATCTTTTGTAATTTTTAAACTAAATAACCTCAAACAATAAATTTTAAACATATGAAAATTATATATATTGAAAAGCATTGAATATTTTTTTGACCGTATAAAAAATTACAAATAGTAACATAATGTAGAAAATTTGCTAGTTCATAATTATTTGTTTTTAATTTTAATATATTTTACTAAATATATTCAACAATACATATCTTTAAAAAAATAATTAATAGTATTAACAAATATAAGGTGCAGGTTTCTATATGCAATGACAACAGAAGTTAACCGCGACGTGAAAAACGTTTTAAAGTTACAGGATATTGGTATACTACCGAAATAATTGATGATCCTAGAATGAGGCGATAACAAAGGAATAGTATCAGCAATTAAATAAACCAAGGCATATGTGCGAAATTGAATAATTCAGATCTATTTAATATAACAAATGTGGTTGTAGACAACAATTATATTAAGATAAACCGTTACAAGGCTTTTCTCATTTATAAACTCCGCACGCACCTTTATACATAACAATATTACAGCAAAAATTACCTAAAAATCTCTCTCAAATTGCATTGAACCATAATGTACCGTACATATCGATGACACTTTATTGTGATCAAATTAAATGTGACTGCAACTTTATAAAAGTATGCGAATTAAAGTGAACTAATTAAAAATAAGGCTTAATTGTATTGAATATACATTGTGATTCTTATTTCAATGCCATCTAAGCCACCACGCTACGAACAATTTAAACAAAAACTGCGCTTTCTTGTTCTTCCAAGTTATGGGTCTTTAAAACTCACAAATTTTGTAGGCACATTTTTGCAATTTCCCAGAAAACAACTTTTATGAATGACCTACACTTCAATACTAAGCGTGCAATTTATATACTTTTGCTATCCAAGAAATTACGCTTCTGCAATAAATGTATAGCTATGTAACTTTTTTAACGCAATATATATATACATATATTTATCCTGCAAACAATTTGGCGTCTTATTAACACGTAATTGCATTTAATCTGGCGTCCCCGCACTTTTGACGTCCGAATATCGGACGCCACTTTTTTCGACGTGTGCACTAGCATCCTATAAGTTCTACTAAGCTATAGAACAAATATCGGTAGAAGCCAAAAAGTTGGCTTAGTGGTTGAAATTGTATAATTAATAATTCCGGGTGAATTCGTAGCAGAGGTGCGGCGCTGTTGTAGCGTGTATATTTACTGTCGTATACCACTGTCATGTTTTGACTAAGAAACCGCGTATGTCGCGTCCGTGAATTGCGACGATGCCAGCTCGTCCGATTCGTTTTTTTCTTATTATTTTAAGTAATTTTTGAATTAGAAGACGGATTAGTTGTAAAATACAAGTTTATACTTACACTTCAGCATAAAAAAATCTGAAACATGCATTTGGCAGTAGGTAGATAAAATAAATTTAAATACTTTAATTGATGCTATTTTACTATAATTAAATATATTTTATACATCCATATTAAAAGTATAAATTCGATAGTCTGTCCGTTAGTCTGTCTGTTACAACTTCATGGCTAATGCGCTTGTCTCTAATGATAAAATAGAGGCTTATATACACTGCGAATAAAATAAAAATATTATGCGAAACAAATGGCATAAAAACTCGTTTTTCTTACGGGAACGTGAAAAAACACATATTATATTACAAGCACTATAACAGAACTAACTACCTCGCTATAATCCGCACGGGTTAAGCGAATGCATGCAAAGCTAATGTGTATGAAGGAGGCAAAATTTACGCACCTTATACATGCAGGACAAGCCACCATACGTACCCCAAGGCGCATCCACCAGCAACAATGCACACAAGCAGCACACACAACCACCACCACAATCTCGACGATCGTTTCGCTCCGAAACCGAAGCATCATCGGGAGGATAGGCTTCACGACAAAATCGTAATGCATTACGATTTTTGTAGCCTATAGCTTTGCATGCATTCGCTTAACTCGTGCGGATTATAGCAAGGTAGTTAGTTCTGTTATAGTGCTTGTAATATGGAATTCCGCAAAGTAACGCCTGCTTCTCTAAATCATTTAACAAATTATATTATATTATATATCATCGGGGGTAAATGAACGCTTAGGTTGGCGCGAATGAAGTCGAGAGTACAACTAGAGTTTATATATTTATCATATAGTTATCGAAATATATTGTTCATGTAACATGTCTAGCTTTATTGTTATCTCTGAATATAATTATAGTAAAATCGAAAGTATGCTGAGTCTGTCTGCTGAGTCTGTTTATCCCTCGCCACGTCTGTGTGTATGACTTTCTGTTCGCGATCAACTCAAAAAGTACTGAAGTTATCGTAAGTTCTACGACTATCACGCTCTAGAACAAGCCCGTATTGCGGAAAGGCATCGTAAGATCATATAACACCACGGATCACTCGGACGCTTGTAGATTACGAGGAGGGCATTGTTTCGCTCGAGACCTTGATTGTATTTAGGTCACTCCAGAGATACTCATTCGATTCTAGGTACGTCCAATTGTTGAAGTTTTTGTATAAAAATGCTATCCGTCCATGTCCAAGACAGAACTGAATAAATGTATTTTTTTGTTTATTTACAAGGCACTGACTTTTGTCATAGTGGTATAACTATGGTCGTGAAGTTACATAAGGCTGATGAATAAATCCTATCATGACAGCATAGTAAATATGAAAGATTCAGCCCTGCGATCATCAACCCACTATTAATATTTCAGTTTAAAAAGAGCATTTTTTGATTTCAGTCGTCCATATATTCATATTGGGCTTCTTTTTTTCAACTTTACGTGTAATATTGGTATATAAGTTTTTTTTGTTGATATTAACCTAATAAAGTTTAGTACTGATTGCAACATCACAACTACTTTATTTTATTGTACTGAGATACTCAGGAAAAGAAAGAGATAGAAACTAAATTTTAGGCCGGCAACGTCGCATTCACACACACAGACTCACAGGACGCACAAATATCGGCGTAGTAGATAATTGTGAGAAGTATATTCAGGAAGCTAAAAGTTCATTACTTTGAAATGGGGTTCAGATATTCTTGGGCAGGATTACAAGAAGAATATTGCGATAAATAAAATTATAAGAAAAAAAAATATCTCACGAAGGTTAACATTTAAAAACTAAGCAATATATGCAAAAACATTATAAAACGGGTTAGTACAACAGGGAGACGCCATAATGATGCACAACGTGCATGACGCCAAATGGGTTACGGGATGTATATATATATATTGCGTTAAAAAAGTTTAACGCAATATATACATATAGTATATATAGTATACATATAGTATATATAGTATACATATAGTATATATTGCGTTAAACTTTTTTAACGCAATATATATATATATATATATATATATATATATATATATATACTTTTTTAACGCAATATATATATATATATATATATATATATATATATATATATATATATATATATTGCGTTAAAAAAGTTACATAGCTATACATTTATTGCAGAAGCGTAATTTCTTGGATAGCAAAAGTATATAAATTGCACGCTTAGTATTGAAGTGTAGGTCATTCATAAAAGTTGTTTTCTGGGAAATTGCAAAAATGTGCCTACATATATATATATATTCATAAACACTTGGATGAAAAGGAAATGCCGTATATTGTGGAAGTCATTTCTTAAGTTACCTTAACGAAATTATCAATGTCAACTCTAAGAGTTGGAAATTTCATAAACATTCCATAGAGAAGCAGAAATACTGTTTCTAGAATTTAAACTTCTTCTGTTCCATCCTATATATAAACTACCGTTTCTTGGTGGAATTTAAATAAAAAATTGACCATCTGACACAGTAGTCAGTTATAATATTCGTTTTATTCTCATATTAGCCTCACTTTTAATACAATTAATGTTATTACAGTACAGTTACTACATAACATTAAACTAAAAAACTTTGAAATCCTTGAGATTTCTCTAAAATTATAGAATAAATGCTCCTCCATTAATATTAAACAAATGAATTATTAAAATATGACTTGCTCAATTCTAATAAACGTCATCGATATTGTTTCAATATTTCAAATAGATTTAATTAATTAGGACGTTGTGTTTCAAGACTCATTATAATGTGTTTTATGTCACGGAGCTGCCGAAAATTCTATCTCTATAAGAATTATTATTCAAACAGCATGATTTCTTTGAATGATAAAGATCGGATTCTTATTATATTAGTCCGTGATCTAGGCCGCCAAAAACTTGTTATTACTCTACAAAAAATTTCGAACTTAGATTCCAGCCCTTTAATAAAACTAAAACTTAAAGATTCTTGATCATCTATTTTTTTTAACACTTAATCATTATAAAAGCTGATATTAGTACAAAATGGTTCAACGTCCAAACCAATAAAAAATGCACCGGTCAATTAACAACAAGCTATTCTATATAACGCAACAAACGGCGTCTCTTATAGCGTATATTACGTGATTTTCATCTTTTTAGTAGTCTCTTCGAGCATATCCTTAATTTTGGTCAAAGGTGATCGTTTGGTATCATCAGACTTATTTATATTTGTCGGTGGCAAGTGAATTTGTAATGGATCGCGAAGACGCGCTAGATCTTTTTGTAATTTGTCTACCTGCAAATTTATAAAAAAATTCAAGTATATAGCCAAAAATAATATAACATTACAACTGAATACGTTTTGAAATGTACCTTTTTACATTTAATTTGCACCGATCAGTTCCATGAACGATGAAAAACAATAAATTTATCAAACTCTAGTCTATTCTAGATCATTCTTCATTTCTAATGGTAATGATTCAATACAAACAGAATGTATTCAATGTGAAGGAAAATGCAGTTTTAAGAGCCAGTAAATTATATATTTTGAGATTTCAATTACTTTAAAGGATTAGTCATCTGCCATTAAATTATTATAGATAACTATAATATTATAAAAAGGTAACTATAATATGAGGGCTATTATACTCAAGTCATAAAATAATGGAACATTCGCATCATACCGAAAAATGCAAATTTTTTTATAGGAATTTTAAAAATATCTACTTTTGAATAAATAAAGATTATAATTTTAAATTAACATTACTTACCTCATCTTTTAGATGATTATATTGTGCTAGATCGAGGCCTATCTTTTTCGCCTTCTTGTGAAGTGTTATTAAATGTTGCCTATCCTTTACATCTGGCAAGATGTATTCCTGGAAATAAACGATTTGGTGTATATTAACAACGTTATATATTTAAACCGTTCGCTTAAGGAAAACGTTTTTTTAGAGATTTCGCGTATCAATGTAAACGCTTCAAGCGTATTCTAAATACTTCGGACACGTTGATCGGAGAAACACTGAAAGCCTGGAGAAGCTGACGGTTGTTGTCCAAGTCGAATGGAATATAGCTATTAATAAGCAAATAATAAGCTTATATAAGCTTATTATTAATAGCTATATTATAATAAGTATATTTATTATTACATAATTGATTAGCTTAGCTTGCACAAGTAGATAAGCCGAGTTAGCGTAGCAAACGGACAGATAGATATACTTTCACATTTATATTAATTATGTATTTATATAGTGCCTTAGAGTACTTTGGATTACCTCTAATAAACAAAATAATACAAAAACGTTACATTTTAACTACATTCTTAAAATGTAAACGGGCGGGATGGGCGAGCGCAGAAGCATCATCTAGGTTGCTAAATGCGGAGAAAAGAGCGCAGAAGCTCAACTAGCATAAGGAAACATCGTCCTCCTGTAAGTCCAGACCATCTGAGGACGACGTGCAGTGGAGGGCTGGTAGTATGACTGTAACTAGTTATCATGTCGTTGAGAGTTTTCACTCTCTTCAACTCTCTGTCTTCTTCTCTCTTCAACGGACGAAATCTGGACTCAAATCGGGGTCTTCTGATTTCGGGACCACCCGAACACCTGATCTATTTTAATCATATGCTAGATGCAGACCAAGAGCTGAGCTAAGTTAGTTTAGTTCAGCGCACATAGCTAACGCAGTTATTCATACCTGTGTGCGGACTGCAGACTATGCAAACTAAGCTATGTGAGCTAACTAAAATATGCAAAGCTAAGTTATAGTACGCGGCAATAAATAATGCACATCGAGAGAAATCGGCTAGATTCTGCTTCATAGAGCATTGTCTCTGTCGCACAGACTAACGAGCCCGTGTGAAACGTCACATACTAACTGAGTGACAGTGACAGTGTTCTACGAAACCGAACTGGCCAGCTGTTTCGTTCTAAACACTCTCTGTTTCACCGTACAATTTCCTTTGTGTGTTCTTTATCTTACGTGAATTGGCAAAGTAATCTGTTCCAACAAGGCACTCCAAAGAGCCATAAATTGAAAATTGAATTGAATTGAATTCTTTCTAAACATCGATGTGCATTATTTAATGCCGGGTGCTATAGTTGTGTATATCGATGCGCAGCTACACGAGTTAAGCTAAGCCCCTCCCGCTTACCCCGCACTTCCTTCCTCCGTCGAATTGAACGTCGCAATACTGATTGAGCTTCCGCTTGGTTCTTGCTGTGCCATATTTTTAGTTTATCTTTGCCTAGCCTAGCTAAGTTGGCTTAGTTTAGCTTCAGAGTAGCCTAGCTTTCGGTCTGCAACCCGCATAGCTTAACCTAGCTAAGTTGGCTTAGTTTAGCTTCGGAGTAGCTTAGCTTTCGGTCGGCAACCCGCATTAAAATCACAACTGCGTATATGTCCAAACGCAAGATATTTACCTGTTTAGTAAGCACGAAGTATGCGTACGCTGCCATAGCTGTGCCATAGGTGACGAAGTACGTGACAGGTTCCATGATATCCCAAGAGTATTCCCACCACGTGAGCCGCGCTAGGACGCCAAATTGCACGCCCATGAGACCTAAACCGACCCAGGTCAACGCTGAAGTTTTCCGTGAGGTCTCGACTTCTAGGGACATACGTTTCTGGAATTTAGAAGTATACTGTTATTTTCTATGTAGTACTAGTGATATCTGAGACTTCGTCCAGGCCAACCTAAGTATTAAAATTCCCTCGATAATGCATTATGCGTTTATTCCTGTTACACTAAGAAAGGTATTTTATCGTATATATGGTGTTTAAATAATTTCATCTAATTAATAGAATTAGACGTTACTTTGCAGAGGTCCCTAATATAAAAATGATGATTTTTATTTTATTATTATTATTTAAAATAATATTCTCACTATTTTTTGTGTTAAGCTAACTGATATCAAGTACTGTGTCGTTTTTTTCACCTGATCCTGAAGTAATATAAATATATGGGACACGTACACACACGGTCGTTCACGACGGTCACTGGTAGATATGCCACATATATAATTTTGAATACATACTTAAATACAAAAATACACCCAGCCTTGAAGAACCAATGAATTGTTTATAGAATATGTTAAGCCACTGCGCCAACAAGCAAGTCATGCAAAAATGGGAATTTTTTATTTTAGATATTTACTCAGTATATCAGCTTCAATTTTGCTAAATTTCATTAATATTGCTCCAGACATAAAGCGTAACAGACAGACAGACCGAATTTCGCATTTATGATATTTGTTTAGATTTCAATTACTATAATACATTCAAGCGGAATCGTCAACGATGAATGTAATATTCAAATTCAAAATATTCTTTATTCAAGTAAATTTGTAAACAAGTGCTTTTGAATTGTCAACATCTACTGCTGGTTCGGAAAGCTGTTCCTACCGAGAAGAACCGGCAAGAAAATCAGCGGTTGCTCTTTTCAAAGAAAAATTTTACCACTAGTTATTAATGTCTTGTACAAGGTTGAAGAGAAGCTATATCCACGCATTCTTATAGTCTAGGTAATCTTCAATAGTATAATAGGCTTTCTGAATTAACCTTTTTTTAATAGTATTTTTTAACTGCTGTAACGGTAAAGTTAAAGTAGATTGTGGAATTTTATTATAGTATCTTATACCCAAACCCACAAACGAATTACGAACTTTTGCAAGGCGTAAAGCAGGAACCGCAAGCTTATGTCGTTTTCTACTTTGTCTATTATATACATCGCCAATCCTTTATAATTATTTATATTCATATGTACAAAAATTAAATTACTAAAAATATAAAAAAATAACAATGCAAACTTTCATAGCTATTAATGGCTATGTTGTCGCCAATGATTTCAATTTGTAGTTTATAGCAACACCGACATGAATCAAAGAATATCGTGCCTTTTAAAAACAAAAAATGGTGGCGCCACTGTGCTGTTGTTGTTTTCCTGTGAAGTCGTCTAGTGAGAAAAACGTGTTCAGTGACGTTTTGTTTCTAAGTTAGTTGTCAAAAGAAACGTAGAAAAGGCGGGAAGTGTTCTGTTAATATTGTGTGGTTTTGTATCCTACATTTTGTATAAAGATTAAAGGTGTATTATAACATCAGAAGTGTTGAAAGAACGACGCCGCAAAAATGCCTCGACGAACCAAAGAATGAAAAAAGCGATCACGTAAGCAATCGACCAGCTCTAGCACTGTATCTTCCATCTTATCTAGTAGTAGTAGTAGTAGTACTGAGGAAGATCAGCGCAAAAGAAGTAAGAAACGTCGCTGTCGGTCATCACCAACTGTGAGTCAGAATATTTGTTTATCGTCTGTTATACCTGAGTTTGATCCCTTAGTGGATAATATCAATATGTGGATTAATGTTGTTGAAGCTAATGCTAGTACTTTTAAGTGGTCCGACCAAATGATTAAATATCAGGCTTTACAGAAATTACGAAATACAGCAAAAACATGGTACGATTCGTTACAAAAAAATGAAACTAAATGGACATCATGGAAATGGAAACAGTGGCGCGATAGATTATATAGATACTTTTCAAATTCAACGCAATGCATATCGTTTGCTTAAACAACTATTGGAGACTAAACCCACAGAGGGACAATCATTATATGAGTTTTTTTTCCAACAAAAAGGAAAAATTGATAATTTACATTTAGGCTTTAGTGAAAGTGATATTATATCCATAATTGTAGGTACCATAGGTGATAGTCAATTATGTACTGCTGCAGAAGCAGGAAATTTTAGATATTGTGAGGATTTAGCTTCATTCTTACATAGTAAAAATCAAAAAGATGTATGCCCAATTCAAAATCAAAGTAAGATTATTTTTTCTAAAAATAAGCCAATGCAACTCATCAATACAACTACAACTGACATTAAATCTGACACAGGTACAACTGGAACTACAAATAATCAGACTGCATTTAAAAACCAGATAATTTGTTTTCGATGTGGAGATGTAGGACATAAACGAATCACTTGTTCAGTTAAAGATGATGTCAAATGTTCATTTTGTAATAAAATTGGACACTTAGAGATAGCTTGTAAGAGTAAAATAAAGTATAAATCTGAAAAGCAGGCCGAAGTGAAATTAGTTAGTTCATCAGAAAAACAAAAATTCTATAAAGAAGTTTTTATAAATAATAAAATATGTACAGGTTTTATTGATATGGGTAGTGATTGTTCACTCATTGTACCTAATTTATTAACTGAGTTAGGTCTCTCACCATTTGAGCTGCAAAATCCTATAAATTTGATAGGGTTCACAGGTGCTACAGCTATAACAGTAAAACAAGGGGTTGAAGTTGTTCTTAAAATAGATAAAGTTGAACTATTAGTAACTTTTTATGTAGTCAGTTCATTATGTTCTTGTGAATTATTAATTGGCAGGAACTTTACTGAAGATAAAAATATTATGTATAGCCGTATAGGGGATAGATTATTTTTTGATAATGTTAATACACAAAAAGTAGCCTTAGTAGATATAAATCTACAAGATCAGTGTTCAGAGCAGGAATTTATGGTAAAACAATTGTTTGCTAAATACCCTAATTGTATCTCTAATGATTTGGCTTCGTTAGGCAAAGCATCATGTGTTGAGTTAGAAATAGAACTTACTACATCTAAGCCTGTTTATCAACGTCCATATCGTATGTCAGAACAAGAAAAAACAATCACCCGGGAAATTGTAGAAGATTTGTTAACAAATGGTATTATACGGCACAGTAATTCCTCTTATGCAAGTCCCGCCTTATTGGTAGATAAAGCCTCTGGGGAGAAACGATTGTGTATTGATTATCGTCAATTAAATAAAATAATTGTAAAGGAAAAATATCCAATGCCAATGATAGAAGACCTTATCGATAGGTTGCGAGGATGTTCTTATTTTACATCATTAGATTTAAAAAGTGGTTATTACCATATTTCAATAAGAGAGACAGATATTCATAAAACAGCATTCATTACTCCTGATGGTCACTTTGAATTTACAAGGATGCCATTTGGCTTGTCAAATGGGCCGGCTGTATTTCAGCGTCTCATGAATACAGTTTTAGGAAACTTACGATTTGATAAAATAATTTGTTACATGGATGATGTACTCATTGCAACTGAGAATTTATCAGACAATGTTCAGTGTTTGGAAAAGGTCTTAGAAATATTTACTTCTCACGGTCTCACAGTGAATTTTAAAAAGTGTTCATTTTTTCAAAATAAAATAACATTTTTAGGATACGAAATTAGTAAAGAAGGAATTTGTCCTAGTTCTAGAAAATTGCATGCTATTCAAAACTATCCAGTACCAAAGACAATTCATGAGTTACGACAATTCTTAGGTCTTATTAATTATTTTAGGAAGTTTATTAAAAATTGTGCGATATTGTGTAAACCTCTTACTAATTTATTGAAAAAGAATTCTGATTGGTATTGGGGAAATGAACAAAATAAAGCAGTAACTGAACTAAAGAAAGCTTTAATTGACAATGCAGTTTTGAATATTTTTGATCCAAAATTACCCATACATTTATATACTGATGCAAGCCGTGATGGTTTAGGATGTATTTTAATGCAAGTTACTGTAGGAGGGGAAAAACCTATTCATTTTTATAGTCGTCAAACTACAACTGAAGAAAAATGCTATCATTCATTTGAACTTGAGTTATTAGCTATTGTGACAGGATTAGAAAAATTCAGACATTACTTGCTCGGATCAGGGTTTAAAATATTTACTGACTGTAATGCAGTTAAGCAAGCATTGACAAAGAAGGATATAGTACCTCGTATTAGTAGGTGGGTATTACGTACTCAAGAATTTTCCTTTGAGATATTTCACAGACCAGGATCGCAAATGCAGCACGTGGATGCTTTAAGCAGAAATCCCGTACAGTCAGATACATTAAATTCGTATTCTGTTTGTAATATAACTGAAGGTGATTGGTTGTTGTCCGTGCAATTACAAGATCCCAGTATTTGTAGTATTCGCGAAATATTACAATCAGGAGAGGCCGAGTCTCATGGAGAAATATTTGCTAATTATGAACTACTTGGTAACAAAGTATATAGACGAACTGAATACGGACGACGGTGGCTTGTCCCAAAGCAATGTATATGGCAGATTATAAGATTAAATCACGATAATGTTGGACATTTTGCCGTAGATAAAACAATAGAGAGAATTAAATCACTCTATTGGTTTCCGCGTTTGAAAAAGACTGTTACTAAATATATAAAGAATTGTCTAAACTGTATTTATTATAAAAACATGCATGGGAAAAAACCGGGTTATTTACATTCAATACCTAAATACGCACGCCCTTTTCACACCCTTCATTTAGATCATTTGGGACCTTTTATTAAATCCTCTCAAAATAATAGATATTTATTAGTTATAGTAGATTCTTTTACAAAATTTGTTTTTATGGCCGCCACTAAAAATACAAAGAGTAAAGGTGTTACTAATGAATTAGATAAAATATTTAAAATATTTGGAAATCCAAAACGTATAATATGTGATGCAGGTACTGCATTTACATCAAAATTATTTACCAAGTATTGTGATGATAAAATTATTAGAAGGCATATAATAGCAACAGCTGTACCGCGCGCCAATGGACAGGTGGAGCGTTATAATAAAACAATTTTAGACGCGTTACGTACCATGGGAGCAAACACAGATTTTGAGAAATGGGATCAACATATCCCTAGTATACAACAAGGTATTAACAGTACAATTAATAAGACCACAGCGGCGGTACCAAGTGAGGTTTTCTTTGGGTACCGGTTGAGAATGGATGGTGACATCGATCCAAATTGTGACGAACAATCTAAGGACGTTACAACTTTAAGACAACAAGTTGATTGCAATATTAAGTTAAGCGCTGAAAAGCAAAAAGTTGAGTTTGATCGAAAACGCAATAAGGCACCTAACTACCAGCTGGGAGATCTTGTAGTGATTCGGATTCCTAGTCATTCGAACAACGGCGAAAGTACTAAGCTGATGGCGCAGTTCAAAGGACCATTTCAGATTACTGAAATATTAGGACAGGACCGATACAAAGTTACAGATATGAGAGGTTCAGAAAGAAGTTCCAAACCATATATTGGGACAACTTGTGTAGAAAACATGAAGCCTTGGATACAGTTAGAGAATATGACTTATGAGCCGGATGTTGTCGTAGGTAATATAACAAAGATATTTTGTTGTTTCTGATTATTTATGTTGTCTAATGTATTCGCTTCAGACAAAGGATAACAGGGTGGATAAGGTTGTAACGGATATCCGATGTGAACACTGTTGCAATGGTGGCGTGGTGATACACGTTTAGAGTGGCCTCAGGCATCTCTATTCCAAACCATGATACGAGCAAGTAGTACGGCCCTTTGCGGTCTAACGAGCTCAGCTGCCGTCCACGCTGGTTATTCGATGTTTGAATATAGATATTAATAGCCTGAATTCAGTATCCACATTCAGACGGAACATTAATGGTCAACTAATTCAATTTCATTATGTAAATAATTATACTCATAAACATTGTTTGTCCTCAGCTTCTACATTAGGCTAGTACGTATTCGGGACGAATACGTATGCAGGAGGGCCGGATGTTGTCGCCAATGATTTCAATTTGTAGTTTATAGCAACACCGACATGAATCAAAGAATATCGTGCCTTTTAAAAACAAAAAATGGTGGCGCCACTGTGCTGTTGTTGTTTTCCTGTGAAGTCGTCTAGTGAGAAAAACGTGTTCAGTGACGTTTTGTTTCTAAGTTAGTTGTCAAAAGAAACGTAGAAAAGGCGGGAAGTGTTCTGTTAATATTGTGTGGTTTTGTATCCTACATTTTGTATAAAGATTAAAGGTGTATTATAACAGCTATGAAAATCTTCTTCTTTTATCATTCGAAATATTCATCATAATCATATTCATGTTCGAGATGTTCAATAGAACAGCAATTAATTATTCACAAGACGTATCCGGTTTAGTTGATAACAACAGCATCACAAACCAACTTGATCTAGTTACGGAAATCACACGTATTCCGCAAATTACACGGACTGTAATTTGCATGATAATGTAAACGGCTGGCAGATTTGCAAAGAACCGAGATCACTGATTCTTAGAATACTAAACCTAAACTAATAATTATTGTATATTTCATAAAAAGTATGTAAAATACCACATAATTCAAATAAGTCATGAAAAACATGTTTATCTCACAATCAAATATTAGGATATCGGCTCTTTTGTTAGACTATAAAATAATCCGTGTTAAGTACAACCGGGCAACTATTGATCCAAATTTAAAATTTCTCTAAATATAAATAGATCGATTAAAATCCCCTAGTTGCTTAGGTACTTAGAAAGGGTCCACAAAGAAACACGTTAAAGTAACTATTTGGTAAATTCGGAGAGTAAGAAAAAGTTAACCTCGCTTTGGGGATATAGAACTTTTACTCACCAGATTCCTCTAGTTGTGTCTTGCAGATATCCTTCACAATGTTTTACTTCGTCACAAAGTACATTAACGGTTGCAAATATCATTTAACACGTAGTCACCGGTGACTGACTCCGACCTTTCCGTTCAGGCTACGTCAGTCACTGGTGACTAACAGTATAAAATATGATAATAAAGGTAAAAATTGAACATTATTTCAGAAATCTTTAATGGAGTTTATTAAAATAGTGTGGACATAAAATTGGTTATTCGTTGTAAGTGTCACAAAATGTTATAACCTGTTTGTTTCTTTTACCATCGACTGAATTCTAATTTGCCAGTATTGCACCTTCTTATCGCTGTACCAAGATACATGTGCGGGCCTGACGGAGAATTCTTTATAAAACCGCGCTGCACTCAGCGTGTTAAGCCCAAATTTTATAAGAACATTCATCCGATTTTTTGTAGAATTATAAATATTAACTACTCATCCCCCACTACCAATATATATAAACAAAAATTATAAATAGTAGGTATTTTAAAAATATGACTACCTAACTTCTTATATTAAGTCATAAATTTACAAACCGTACCGACGTTGAATACGGAAATTCCGAGTGTTCACGAAATGACATCGTCTGTATGATAATATATACGGCTTGCAGGAGATAACTGCCTCCTGCATATGCATAAATAGACTATCGGATCATACACACTAACCTCGACTTACGAATTAATGCAAACAAAGCTCAGTGATTAAAGTTGTGGCAAAGATCCTCCACGTTGCACTTTATATTAAAGTAGGTTGACACTTTACGAAGCTATTTTCAAATTTAGCAAGTCCTGTACACTTACGTTCTATTTCAAAATTTTAGTTCACAGTCGGTGCACGGATTCACATTTTTAATTCAGTTAAAATCATCATCATCATCCTCCTGCCCTTATCCCACTCTAAGTGGAGTCGGTACAACATTTTACAAACATGATGTCACATGATTTGGTTATTTATTTTGTGACCGGCCGCCTGCCTGATGTCAACTTACCTTAGTCGTATTTTTCGACCGCTCGGTAAGAAAGAGGGTGGTCTATTCTACTAAACCGGATACCACACGGTGGGTTAACTTACCTTAGTCGCCTTTTACGACATCTCAGTAAGAAATGAGAGTGGTCTATTCTATTCTGTCGGATACCACACGGCGTTTATGAATGATTTCAACGTAATTCTTATTTAAATTTAAATTTTAAATTGCATAAAAATTTGTTTTACGATACCAAGCGGTGACACAACCAGTATTGTTACGACCCGCTGTACAAGCCTGTACATCATACGCTTGCATAACCGTAAATATGTACCTATAATGAAAAAAAATATTTGTTAGACCTTACCTCTTCGAGCGGCTGCAATTCGGCAGATAACTTTTCCAACTGCGCCCTCAATTCGCGTTCTTTGCGTATTTGGTGTTCGCGTACATTGAGCGCTTCATATAGCTGATTTACCAAGTTCCTTACATCACTCAACCGCGTGATCTCTTCAGTGCTTAAACGCTCCTGGAAGAATATTGAAAGGCATATTAGTAGAGGCACCCAACTCCCAATGAGAAATCAAAATTGGAATGCTTTAGAAGATACTATGGTTGGCACTAGAATTGCAAAGAAGCCTATTTCTCGCAGTTAACTTCGGTTACCTATCTACAAAAATACTCTTCAGTATAATATATAAGTAAAGTAGGGGGCTGTTACTATTCCACAGCGGACAAAGTCTTTCACTCTCTTTAAAAAGATGCATCAAAGACTAGACCCACTACGCAGGTTCAATTAAAATTAACAGGTAATTTATAAAGTAATTTAAGGTAATAGATAAAGTAATTTGTAACATAAAGTAGCCCTGATACTCGATTGGAACGATGTCTGATCCTAACAATTCACATTGAATCAATGTGGTGGGTCAAAGCTTCAACAAGTAACCCTTCTTTCCAAAAGGTTTTCCCCACAATGGGACAAAATTGGGAATTCTGACAAAATTTCGGTTTGATTACCATCGATCGTGATTTTAATAGTAAAGTCCATAATGATTTGTCAATATCCATTACTAGTAAACTAATAATCGTCTGCCCATGATTTGAACCCGATAACAATCGGAAAGGTGATATTTTGATCCTGCGACCTACACATTTTTTTATTCACCTTATTCAAACTCAAAATATTCTCTATTAAAGTAAACTTGTAAGCAAGTGGTTTTAAATCGTCAACTCTGATGCTGGTTCGGAAAATTGCTCATTCCTAGAACAGCAAACATCTGCTTGATATATAGGCCGAGTACATTTACGTTTCAGTTTTATGTACAAGTGGGGTTAGTATGCACGCGGCGTAGGAACACGTTAGCACGTGTCTGGATAAATGAAAGCGAACGTGTAGCCGCGTATGCAAATCAATGGACTCTCTGAAATAACTTGTCTTAACATGTACAAAATCTAACCGTAACCCGAAGCAAACAATCAGCCCACCAACTAGTCAATGAATATCAACAAAAAATTGACGCAATTTATTCGCATATTTAAAAATAATTTAGACGCCAGTTAAACCATTTATTAAGAATACTAATTAAGAAACCATAACTAAGAAATTTCCAACTACTGAAACGGATCAAGACACTTAAAATTGGTTTATAAATGCAAAAGTTTTCTGTCTGTTTGTCACATTCTCACGGATAATTGAAATTTGGTATAATTGATATGGGTACCAGACTAACACAAAAGTAAAAAATTCCCGTTTTTATCTTCGTAACATGATAAAAGACATTTTTCGATTTATATATGGACAATACTAAGATTCATTGCTATATTACCAAGCTATTATTAATAACCTGTCAAAAACATTGACGGTGTACATTACAATTATGACCAGCAATAATTTAATACTGACATTAATATATTATAACTCTTGGAGACAATGTACACGTATTTGGATAAGGGCCAAGTTAGTTAGAGACAAATTACATCCATTCATCGGGTACGTTGATAAAATAATGAAACTAATACACAAGAGCTATAGAAGTAGGATCTGCCATAGTAGATTTTAAACTTTCGCGATTCATACTTCATCATCATTGTCCTGCCCTTGTCCCACTCTAAGTGGAGTCGGCACAACATGTTAGAAACATGTTGTCATGATTTGGCTACATATTTTACGACCGGCCGCCTGACTGACGTCAACTTACCTTAGTCAGCTTTTTACGACACCTCAGTAAGAAATGAAGGTGGTCTATTCAATGCAGCCGGATACCGATTCGCCATTCATATTTATAACTGTGACCCTTATTTTTCAAGTAGGTTTTTTACAAGCACTTTTGAATCGTCAATGATCAATAATTAGATTTAATAAGCTACACTGGTTCGGAATGTTACTCTTACCGAGAAGAACCAGCAAGAAACTCGGCGTTCAATCTTTTAAACATTTGAATTTACATTATTTATTTGCAGTCTTGTTTGGAGCTAAAAGGATCTTTTATCAACCTATCAAACTGTTTATATATTCCATGTGTCAAAAGTCAAGTTAAATCTGTAGTTAACAAGCACAAAATTACCTTCAAATGACTGTGTCGCAAGAAGCAAACTTACTTTAAAGTTAGATGGTCTTATTTCCTTAAAACAGTTTCACAGAAGACAAGTGGTATTTGCTAAGTTAGAATACGCGAAGTAGGAAACCACGATCCTCTTAAAGTTTTAAAGTCGCGAAGTGCTTCTATTTTATACTAACAGTACACATATATATTGACTTACAAGTGGTGCAATCCTACTTAATATTTTAAATGCGAAGGTTTGTGAGTATGGATGGATGTTTGTTACTCTTTCACGAAAAGACTATCGGACGGATTTGGATGAAATTTTACAGTTATATAGGTTGTACATCAGAATAACATATAGGCTACAATTTGTAATGATTTTATGTAATATAACGATATATGTCAATAAAGTCGGGAAAAATCTGGCCTCTGAGAGTATCTTGGCGTACGCTGCCTAAACCATTGGAGTTACATAAACACGATGTACGGTAGCATTGTTTGTCTTAGAAAGTTCTAAATAAAAGTCCACCACATATATCCACCTTTTATGTGGAAGTCACTATGACCAAAATTGTGAATCATAAGTTCAATAAATTATATGCTATTTTACATTGCACATTTTAGTATATTTATCAAAGTCTCGTCAAAAATCAGTACTCGTCGCTTTCAGTATTTCATGTAGATAAACTTTGTCTTTCTCACTAAGTAATTTGGCTGAATAGTTATCACGATATGATCGACTTGAATGGAGCGCCATAATATGCGTGGTGCGCGAAGACTGTATGTAATCCGCCAATTTTGAAGTAAGATATTTAAAATTTTGGATATACGAGTAACTAAATAAAACAATTTTTTAATATTATGTAAAAAATTTTTTAATCTAAAATGATCTGTCGTGAAACTTAGTGTGGCAGACCAAATTCCACGCGAGCGAAGCCGCGGGCAATATATGTGTGGTGGGTGTGTGTGCTGCTTGTGTGCTTTATTGCTGGTGGAGGAGCCTTGGGGTACGTGTGGTGGCTTGTTCTGCATGTATAAGTTTCGTAGATTTTGTCTGCTTCATACAAATTAGCTTTGCATGCATTCGTTTAACCCGTGCGGATTATAGCGAGGTAGTTTTGTTATAGTGCCTGTAATATGGAATTCAGCAAAGTAACGCCTGCTTCTATAAATCATTTATCTTCACTTAGTTTAGGTGGTAGAAGATCAGGAAAAATTTCTTGCAAGAGATAAATAAGTGTAAGAAACCTAATTTTCTTTGATGAAAAATATATCTCTTTTGTATGCTTCAGATTGTTTGTTGCAGTCAATCAATAACAATATTTAACTATAGTTTTTGGAATTAGTCTCACTAATTGTAAACAAAATTTATTATTTAATATTGGCTACACAAAATAAAGTTGTCTAAAAGCAATGTGCGCCGTATTTAATTCTCTTACCTCATTCACCGAATTGAGGAAGAATATAAATTTGATTCTTAGACTTTAAATTGAAATGTGTATTTTATTTCATTTTGCAATAACAAACCTAGTTTATTACTCGCCTTATATCGGTAATGACACTGATATATTAGTACAAAATTCTATATTTTTAAATGTGAATTTTAAAGCACGTAGTTCCCTAAAAAATAAACATAAATTGTACAAATTTACATCTAACGAAATTAATTAACACAAGCTGGATCCCATACACCTATTTGGACGGAATCCAAAATGTTTGTGGAAGAAAATTTATTGAACGATGCCGATGTGACAAAACCAGGTAACAGACGACTGGCATCTGCGTAACTGAGTCACAAATATCTGACAATTAACAAATGCAAATTAAAATTTTCTGTATTCAAGTAAATTTGTAAACAAGTTCTTTTGAATCGTTAACTCTACTGCAATGGAATGGAAAATGTGCCCTACCGAGAAAAGCCAGTAAGAAACTCGACGGTTATTCTTTTCTAAATATAATTCTTTTTTTTATAACTAACAAGCTTTTACCCGCGACTTCGTCCGCGTGGACCGTAGTCCTGGAATAAACAGGAGCTTCCGTATTATACATTATAATAACTCAGTTAAATTTATACAGTAAACAGAAATCAAAATATATAAAAACTGCTCCTAAAAGTAACTCCTTCGACGTAAGCTGAACAACGTGATAACGAACCTCCTTTTAATGAAAGATTTGACTCGTGTGAATAGTAGATAATTAAAAAACTTTGATAGGTTGATAATAGATGGCGTTTTTAAATGTCCTTCTGTAAAAATCCTGTAAAATTAACAGGATTTCTATACCTTATATGTTATTCCGTTATATAAGGAAAAATTGAGCTAAATTTCATCGATATTGGTTCAGCGGATTCGTTGTGAAAGAGTAACAAACATCCATCCATACTCACAAACATTCGCATTTATAAAATTAAGTAAGAAGTAAGATAAGATAAGATAAGATTACTTTCGTCATTGCCATCTTGTGCACGGTCGAAGAGGAACTAAATCCAAGAATGTAAAAAATCATTTATGTAATTCTCAATAGTATCAGGCTTTTTGTATTAGCTTTCATTTGATAGTTACTTTAAGCTGTTGTTATGTTGTTAGTTTGTGGCATTTTATTATAGAATCGTATACCAAAAGTCACATACGATTGACGTACTTTTGTAAGGCGTAAGAGGAAACTTATGTCGGTTTCTAGTTATAAAAATAATATAGTTAAAGTAGATAGATACGTAATTGCGCTTTAAATCACAAGACCTTCAAGGAATCTTTGGAAACTTCTTATTTTTATTTATTATTAATTATGCTTTTCTATTGAAAAAAAAAACATAACATTCGGATATATAATCATATCCCTAACAAATTAAAAGATCTACCTTATACGAGGTTAAAAAATCAATTGTTTGACTTGCTGCTCGATAAAGTATACTACGACATTAATGAATTTCTTGTACAAGAGTTTAATTATGTATTTTTTTTATTAATTAATTCATTTTATTCCGTAATTATATTCGTAATATTTTACTGTGTGTTTAATCATTTTTACATTCTAAATACAATTAATATTTGCACGCTGAGATATCAGTAGAACATATATGGCATGAATTTTTACATTTACATCACATTATGTACCTATGTTCTTGCAATAAATGATTTATAGAAAGAATTATATAATATATTTCAGGTATACAATTTTATACCTTCACTTAACGTGGTTTGACTTTATCGTTATAACAAAATTGTAAATTATTATTTGGATCTGAATCGCCCTTGAACTTTGACATTGATTCTACCCTACTTGTAATAAATTGGAAAAATAAGCACATTTATTGGATATAAAATCCATTTCGTATCTCATTCAAATTATAATTTAACAGGATCCGATGCCAGGGAAAAAGCAATAAGGTTGGGAAAAAATTATTAATGTTTCAATTTTTTTTGTTAAAGGTAAGTAGCGTCAACTTTTTTGAGATGTTCCACCTACATACCTATAAATACTTTATAAATATAAATCATGAAGTTAATTGTTTGTATGAAGGATCATGAAAGGTTTCAATAACATGGAAGGAATACGCCTGTACGATAAGCATATTTATTTATTTATTTATTTATTTATTTATTATATTAGGTCCGCCAACAGAATTGTGTGCAATTTAAATATAAAGAAAAAAAAAAGCTTAAGGTTATAAATTTACACCAATTGCCATTTATAGGCAGACACAGCATGCAACTTAGACATGTACGATGACAATATATATATATATATTTTAGGCATTAAATTCATATTTTCATATTTTCATATTAAATTCATTTCATTCATATTACACAATTGAAGATTAAATAAATATTAAAAATGCTTGGATTTGAAAATCTTTCCAGATTCATACGCGACTACAGCTTAATAATGTAAATTGAAAATATTTAAAAGATTGACCGCCGAGTTTCTTCGTGGTTCTTCTCGGTAAGAGTAATAATCCGAACCAGTAGCTTCATTAAATCTATTAAATTGATCATTTACGATTCAAAATGCTTGCAAAAGCTTATTTTGTTCGAAGTGAACGCACATATTCAGTTCAGGCGAACAATCGTTTTCAGTTGGATTCTATACAATAACATTCAAACTAAATGACCATTTAAAAATTTTATCATTCGAAAGTTCTGCATAAATTACTATTGAAACTTCACTGGAAACGACTTTCAGCTCCGAACCCGAGCAACTGATGTTCTTAATGATGATTCGGACTAAAATCATTTCTATTATTAGATCGTTGTAATTCAAGTATTTTTATGTTAGTCTGGTATGGTAGTTTATAGTAGTGCTATTAAAGCGAAATTATATGAAGAAATTAATGAGTAATTTTTTATGAAATGAAAAAAAATTAAGGCAGATCAAAAATCTCAACAAATATTTAATATTGATTACTGAATTTTTGTATTATTAAATATATGTGTGATTGACAAAGATGAAGTATACGACTTTCATCTTCCATCTCATCATTTACTGTATCACTTAAAATTATTAAAGAAAAAAAATTACACGCATGCCCTTATAGTAATTAGAGCAATAACGTAGAAATTTTATTCAAAATTAAATAAAGATTTCTTTTTGAACCGATGCCATTGTTTCTGTACGGGCTAACACGTACATTTGCAACATCGGCATTTACGCCATATTTTTAATATCGCATATATTTGAAATCAGTACGACGTTGGCGGCCACGCGTGCTCGACTTATCAAATCATTACTATCAAATCATTATAATTAATATCGATTAAATAAATCTATCAATTAAGCGTCGCAGTTATCAATTTATCAACCAAAAGCTGTACAGGGTAGTAGCAGCTCGTACTTTCCGTTGTTTTATATTTGTCAGATACAGTAAACATTTTCTTGTCTAACTAATAATACTATTAACTTAACAACTGTTTTATCATAGACATGGAAAAAATGTTTTTTAGAAATAAATAATTTATACATAATTATAGCTAAATTAGCTGTGGTTGAGAACAAACCTTTGCGTGATATCACGCAGTGCAAACAAACGATAAAGCTAGCCGAAATAAAGCAGCACGTTTTGAGAATACGGAAATTCTTTTGGTTTTATTGCCACTTTTCATACAATGCATTCTTATATTTTAACAAAACAAATTTCTTATCTTAACAAATTTCTTAACACAAAAAACTGGATACACAATAATATAGTGTTATTTTTAAGATCAAAAAGGAAGCTTCCAGGTTCATACAAGACTTCGGCTTAATAATATATTCAAATTCAAATTCAAAATATTCTTTATTCAAGTAAACTTGTAAACAAGTGCTTTTGAATCGTCAACTTTAATGCTGGTTCGGAAAGCTGTTCCTACCGAGAAGAACCAGCAAGAAACTCGGCGAGAAGAACCAGCAAGAAACTCGGCGTATAAATTTGAAACTGTGTAAAAGATTGATCTCCGAGCTTCTTGCTGATTCTTCTCGGTAAGAACAACATTTTGAAACAGTTGTGGATTCATTAATCATATTGATCATTGTCAATTCAAAAATGCTTGAAAAAGCTTTTTTGAATAAACATATTTTTGAATTGATTTACGAGATTCGACACTATCAAAAATACTTATATTTTTAATACCAATAGCGCTCATATTCTAATTTCAATTTCTTTATTTCCATTCTAAAATACGTATAATATAAGTTAGCAAATAACTATGAAAAAAGAAACTGTTGCTGTGTCCTTTTTAATGAGACAGAAAAGTGACTTTAATATTCTTTTGTCTCCGATTTCCCTATTGCTCTATTGGCCTATTTCGCCCCGAATAGAGCGCTCTCGCCTCCGACAATATTAAAACAAAAGAGAGATTTCAGTTGCGGCAAAATAATATAACATTATTTTATAATTTTAAAAATGAGAACGATCTAAGTAAGAAATTTTCGGTTTTAGACATTAGCTCTCGTTCGTACGTCCTTTTCTTTAAGCATTGATAACTTGTGAAACGCTGATTGTTATATTAAATAAATAAAATTTCTAATAAATGAAAATAGAACAATATACTTTGATATACACGTATATCAAAGAAGTACCAAGAGTAAAAAGAATAAAAAGCAAGTAATGTCACAGCGGCACATTTAATTTTCTTAATATAAATAAAAATAAAATAATTCTTTATTCAAGTTGACTTTTGCAAGCACTTTCGAATGGTCAATTTGCAATGAAGCTACGGCAGGTTCGGAAAAGTGCTCTTACCAAGAAGAACCAACAAGAAACTTAAACATATTTCATTCATATATATTCATTTACATATCACAAATTACAATAATCTAGTGCGTAGCATGTCGCAATTTAAATCCAAGCTTTTTTATTACCATAGTCTTCATATTCATAAGCTTTATGAATAAGTGTATTTTTAATGGCTATTCTGAACTAGTGTAAAGGTAAGTTAAAAAAAAATGTGGAATTTTATTATAAAAATGTATACCGAAGCCCACAAAGGATCTATCAATGGATAGATGGTACAAGCTATAAAGTTGTTGAACACTGTTGAGTGAACTGTCTGATTTAATCGATCGGTCTAGTCGAGTTGTTCTGTCAACATGTACGTTACCTTATTTGACATCCTCTATGTAAGCTCGTTTATTGAGTATATAACGTATATTGAGCCGGAGCCAACACAAATAGATCTTACGAAAGTTCGGTATATGAACATTTCTATTGATGGTCATGTTCTAATATGACTTTGTGACACTTTAACAAGGCCTGCAGGCCTTCCTTGACCTCTTATTGCGACTCAATTGAAGACGTAAACAACAGCCGCGCACCGCTTTCTTTTCGTATCATGAAGTGTGAATTGCATTGGGATTACGACCCCAAGGTTTGAAAAGGATAACTTTACATGAACATAGACAACTCTGTCTTTTACTCACATGTTCTTAGGACGAATTTCGACAACGACTTATAGTGTGCGTCTTTAAAACGTCATGGTATGAAAAAGCAAACAATTTCGTTTACGTCTTCATTTGAGTCGCAATAAGAGTTCATGGTAGGCCTGCAGATTTCTGTTAGATTAATTGTTGTATAAAAACATCATTTTACAAAACATACTTTTATACTCCTGTGTATAAACATCTTTGTAGTAAATGTTGTGTACAGGCGAGTATAACCCTGTAATAACAATTAATAAGGCTAACTTTTATCTAGGGAAGAAGGTTCCAAACAAATTCTCTAACAAAAAAAAAATCTGTTATTTTAACATAACCTTGCTAGATTATAAGTGAGAAAACGGGGTGACACAGGTCATAAGAATTTATGATTGAACTTGGCGTGTATTTACATTCTATTTAGTATAACATACTAAATAGAAACTAGAATAAAGCTTTGTAAAAATTCAAAATAAGTAGAATCTTCATTAAAATTTGCCGAAGCGCAGCGCTTCCTTTGTTATCTAACGAGTTACCCAGTCATTTTGAAATTGTCTTTTCTGTGTGGAATTGGCCTGGGTTACCACAGTGAATTATTTATTGAACCTTATTTTCTACGATTCTTTAATTTCTACGATTTTATAATAGCTGTTAAATCTTCGAAACGGGAAACTTGCACTTTCTTAAAATTAAGCTGGATATATAGACCTTTATTGAGTACCCGGTAGCCGTTGGTAGAATTTGCCAACTCTTAGCAACAGTGGATCTAATAACTTAGCTACTATATACGTCTAAATTACAGTATACTTATTATAAAAAAGTCCTCAAAAGATGTCATCTATATGGGATCGATATTCTCAAAATCTACTGACCGGGTTTTTGTACGGTTTTTACTGAAAGGTTATGTAATTCTTCCGGAAGGTTTTATGTGAATTGTGCTAAAGAAAAAAAATGCGTGCGTCGCGTAATCCAACAGAATATACACTAAAGTAATGTATTAGAAAATTGTAGATCTACAAAAAACTGCAAAAAGTCCGCGACAGCATGTCTCTATCTCTTAGGCCGGCCACACACGGACTGCTCGAGCGGTCCGTGTATGAACGGACATAGACGTCTGTAGTTCACTGTGCAGTCGCAGCTTGACGCAGTCCGTCCTGACTGCTCCAAGCTGCATATATAACCGGTTTTATAGTTAACTCACAATAACTACTTTTATGTTAAAAATTTCAATCCGGCAAAAATTTTGTGACACACTAATTTCCACGCGGGTTAGTTTCCAGCTAGTTACGTAAGCGTATAATATAGAAATACAGAAACTATAACAGAACTACTTTGATATAATCCGCGCGGGTTAAGCGAATGCATGCAAAGCTAATGTGTATGAAGCAGGCAAAATTCACGTACCTTACACATGCAGGACAAGTCACCACATGCATCCCTAGACGCCTCTACCAGCAACAATGCACACAAAATATAAATAATTTAATATAGAAATACATTTTGCGTAACAAGATACCGTATGATTTATTTTCAGGTAATACGATCAGACAAGTCTTAACATAACGGCCTGATAAGGGGTACGTTAGACAAATGGCCTCTGTATGTGTGAACAATTCTTATCCTAATATTATCTGAGAAAATTTTATAGCTTTTACCAAATGAAAGTAGCGGTACAAAAATGAGAAAACAATCTAAAGTCGAAAACAATTCTCTTTGTTTTTCTCTTGTGAACTTTTAATTTACTTGAAAACAAAACGATACTCACTTAAAGGAAGCGTTGCTTTAGAAAATATTTAAACACATTAAATCGAAACCAGCTTTAAGTTCTGACTATTTTGCGAGGGCTGATGATTATTATTATGATTTTATGATTTAGTTATTCGTGTATTATATAAGGCTTTATGATCGGTCGTCTTCGTTGAGTGCAAGCGAACTGATTTGATAATAGATTTATAATTTTTAATTTATCTGTCGTGAGTAGTTGCACTTTATGTAAAGAAACCGGCCATATTGACCTCTTATTCTACCTGGTTAGACTTTCAAGCAAAATATTAATAATTGCGTAATTGTTTGTCATAGTCCTAGAACATATTTTAATGTTATTTATCTGTGAATTAATGATAGTAAAATAATATACAGAAACCTACCTGAATTTAAAGCAAGATTGCGACAGATATTTTTTTATTCCTAATGTTATCGAAGACCGACGCCACACCTCATGCGTTCTATATAAATAGTAAAATGTCACTTAATGGCCTGCTACGTTATGATATCTTAAAGTTTTAATAAGTGTTGGTATTAAATATTAAATTCTTTAATTAAATTGACTTTTTCTATTGGAATAGATATCGGCGCGAACGTAGTGTTGCAACCCCACTATTGATGCAGTCGCGTTGTCAACCCCACCTTGTCGCAGATTATAAATAACGGAGCATTGTCGTTGGAGGGACCGGCGATGCTTCTGCGCTCGCCCCATTTCTCCCGGTGTCGCTGTAAAAGCCACTTTGGCTAACAGCATATTGTCATTTACCGAAAAAAAAAGTTGGAGGGATCATTCGTTTGTGAATACTGCAGTGTAAAGACCGTCTTGTGTTCATTTAAAAAGTTGTGTTGTAATATCATAAAGTGATTGTTTTAAGGAAATTTCATAAATGGATAAAGAAGATAATGAGGTTTATGCCTCCCCTGGATGTCCGACTCTTACATAGATAGTCAAAATTATTTAATACGAGTACGTAAAATACGAAAATATATCTATTACATTCCTTAAATTAAAATGTTTGTTTTTAATTTTTATTATATCATTATTTACTGACTCTGTTATACGAAGTTAGATACAAGAGTTATTAGATAAAGATTATTATAAACAAGTACTTAAAAATATGAGACTTACCCCGTCCCCAAAATAAGTAACCTAATACTTGTGTTATAGATGACAGACAAATAACTAAATAGGTATATAAATATAAATCATCATCATCCTCCTGCCCTTATCCCACTGTAAGTAGGGTCGCCACAACATTTTACAAACTTCTTGTCACATAATTTGGCTACGTATTTTACGACCGGCCGCCTTCCTGACGTCAACTTACCCTAGTCGTATTTTACGACCTCTCGGTAAGAAAGAGGGTGGTCTATTCCAATCAACCGGATACCACACGGCATTGGAGCAGCGTGGTAGGTCTTAGCTCCAACCCTTCTCTCTAGATGGAGAGAGGAGGCTTATGCCTAATAGTGGGATTGTAAAAGGCCGTTACTTTATTTTTTTACTTAAATACTCACATATTATGTCTGCTTACGTATTTTCTTTTCAAAATTCAAGAATAACATATACGACAAGTGAGTAATATTTTCCAATCTCCAGGGAGATAGGAACGGGAAAATATAAAAACCAAATTTACCAAGACCATTATTTTCCAACAAGGATCACATCACGGTGAGAAAACCTTGAACAATGATAAATGAGATCTTACGAAACCGTCAGGTCAGAGGTCCGTCACCTTTATTCTCCGATATATTCTACGTGAAAATATATTTTCTTTGTCTTATTAATGGATTCTTTTAACAAAACATACTCTTGTTGTTTTCTATTATATAAAATGTGCTGAAAATGCTCTCATGTAAGGAACGTTTTGAAAGGATATGAGTAATTTGAGGAACATAAAAGGAAAAAACAATTGATCATGACTCATGCCATATAAGACTTTTACAATAAAAAAAGTTTAAAATATAATAAATAATAAATAGATAAATAAAAATATATGGAACACTTAGACACTGTAAAAACCAAGTAAGTAACTTAATATGTCTTGTATTATGGGTGACAGAGAACTGGTAAATATATACATATATAATTTTTAAATACTCAGACTCGAAAAAATGTTGGTTCTCGGCGGGAATCGAACCCGTGACCCAAGGAGCTAAAGTCAGTATCAGTGCCCAAAGCGCCATCGCGCCAGTCAAACTGTTACTATTCCACTGTTGGGCGCATAGGCTTCGTCTTTCTTATTTTAAAGAGAAAGTTTGGGTCTAAGGCCCACGAAGCTGCACTATTCGGATTAGTAGGTTACACATATCCACAGCATTCTCTACAGATATCCAGGTTTCCTCACAATGCTTTCTTTCACCAAGAAGCGTGTTACAAATTGCAAATATCAATCAGAAAAATTCAATAGTTCCTGCACTGGTTTTGAACCCATAAACTCCGTAACGGATAGATGGTCACACCGTTTGTATATCACACCTTTTTTATCAGAATTTTATAACAATAATACTAATAAAAAAAAAATTAGTTTATCATACATGCGTAGTTATGCGACCTAGTTTCATGTAATTTAATAATTGGGTCACTACTTACATAAAAGCTACGCACGTACAGCTTACAAACGCTCACACATTATTTGCATTCAAAGTACGTGACATCAAACGATAAGTTTGCCCTTTGTGTTTATTCATTTACAACGCAAAATATCAATAATTACAATGAGGAATTTAAAATATAACGAGAACGGCATAATACTTTTAAACGGCGGTCTTATCACTTAATCCAGATTACCAAATCTAATTATTATTGCGTTAAAAACCCTTGATTACACATAATTTTAAAAAACATACGAATGTATCGACTCTTCATTGTAAAAATCATCATCCTCCTCCCCTTATCGCACTCTAAGTGGGGTCGGCACAACATGTTACAAACATGCTGTCACATGATTTGGCAAGGTATTTTACGACCGGCCCCCTGCCTGACGTCAACTTACCTTAGTCGCCTTTTATGACACCTCGGTAAGAAATGAGGGTGGTCTATTCTATGCAGCCGGATATCACACGGAATATACCATAGTTGTATTTTACGACCCCTCAGAAAGAAGGAGGGTGGTCTATTCTACTCAACCGGATACCAAACGGTAGGTCAAATTACCTTAGTCGCCTTTTACGACACCTCGGTAAGAAATGAGGGTTGTCTATTCTACTCAGCCGGATACCACTAAGGACTCTTCATTATAAAAATAAATATTTAAAAATGATAATAAATATAAAATATAAAATGATTATAAATGATATAATATAAAATGATAATAAATGATGATAAAAATAAAAATAAATATAAATATTTAAATATTTAAATATAAAAAAAATTAAAAAAAAAACCAACCTGTATCATAGTTATAATTTAATTAACTTTAGAAAGGTAGTATTTATTATAGTTATGAATGCAATCAAGTTGTATGAATAGTGTGTACAGTATGGAAGTTCTACCAAGACCAAAAAATAAATTTTATGACTGTTGAGAAAACATTATCTTGTTTAAGCATTCAAAACAATAACTCAATTATTTTGTTCAATGTAGGCTAAGCAAGCTAAAACCCAAAAGAGAGGTGGTTATTCTCTTTAAAATAAAATGATGAAAAGCCTCTTAACATGTGTATCAAATTAAGATCAAAGTCGTAGTTACTCTACATCTGCCTCACTCATTACTTTTCATGTACAATACGCATAAAAGTAAAACATTCAATGCAACTGCGCAGTAATTAGCATGTCGCAGTTCGCTCAATGGAATTAGTACCTTATTTACGACGTGCTGAAGAAAAGATACCATCTCTAGATACGATTTTCCATTAACGAGCTTGTCTATCAGTGACGAAACGGTTCAACTCGGAGCGTGATTAATTAATGTAAACATTTCACAAAAGTCGTCCTAATTTGTAAGGCTTGATCAAAAACCTAGTATGATGACTGGCTTCAGTTCTACTTAAAGAAGCCAATGAAGAGAATCATCTTACCAATATCGAAATAATATTGTCAAAATTATTTTTAAATTTCTTTAGTATACTAAAAGTTATCTTATATTGATATGCAGTCAACTGGAAATGGAACCTAGAATACTAGGAACCTAGTACCCAATACTAGAACCCTAGGATTCATCATCATCATCCTCCTGCCCTTATTCCACTCTAGGTGGGGTCGGCACAACATGTTACAAACATGTTGTCACATGATTTGGCTACGTATTTTACGACCGGCCGCCTGCCTGATGTCATATTACATATACCTTAGTCATATTTTACGACCCCTCGGTAAGAAAGAGGGTGGTCTATTCTACTCAACCGGATACCACACGGTGGGTCGACTTACCTTAGTCGCCTTTACGGCACCTCGGTAAGAAATGACGGTGGTCTATTCTACTCAACCGGATACAGAACCAGGATGAATCCTAGGGGATTCATCCTGGTTCTGAAATGTCCACAGACGAAGTCGTTAGCCAAAATAAGTTTTATTCATTCAAAGGACTTTGATGAATACGATTAATATAACATTAATAAATAATTGTAACTCTGTAAAAATTTGTATACTGTTATGAAACGTTAACCACTCATGCATTTCTGAGTTAACCCTTTTTAAAGTAAGGGCAGAATAGATGCTACCAAATAAAAATGTTTATATTACCCTCTTTATAAGGGCAGTGACATATATGTATGCTGCCACCAAATTTTCCACTGATTTCCCAACGTTTTTACTGTTTTTGGAAAATATCTTACAATTTATGAAAAAATATTTCAACTAACATAATAAAATTTTATTTTCGTAACATTGCATGATAGCATCTATTTTCCTAGGCAAGAAGAAACATTCTTGTCAATTCTCACAGATAAGACGTTACGGCGTCTAAGAGTCGTTATAGCCATAAGCTGCCTCGTCCAGTATTTACACAAATTGCCCACTTGCTTGCAAACTACGTTACTTTGATGTGATGTTTTGTATCCTCATTAAAACTCACCTGCGGGGGGCTCTTCACGTAATACTCGGTGTCGTTAATGACCAGCCTAAAATCGTTCTCAAGTAACGATTCGACAGTGTCACTGGCCGCTATGCGGACGCGATCTTCAGCTGATAGAGCAACTGCTCGCTCCACACCGCGATCTTCGGCTTTCACCTGAGGACGTTTTAATATCTTTTAGCCATAGTTACGTTGGCCGTTAAACCGAAAAAACATCCGATGAGTAATTAATGCTAACATTAGGAAGATACAATCTTCATCTTTCCAAGCAACGTCTACCAATGGACGTACTGGTCTCCTTAAGGAGTTTCCCAACCACACGATCTTGTGTTGCTTGGATCTAGCGGTTTCCCGACCTTTGCAAAGTCGTTAGTTCACGTCGTAGGGGGTTTAACGACGCTGCCAGTGCGGGGTCAGCATTCCAGCAACTTAGGACCCAAACGCTTATCGGTTCTGCGTACTATGTGCCCCGCAAATTTACACTTCAGCTTAGCGAAGCGCTAAGCAGTATCGGTAATTTTAGTTCTTTTACGAATCTTGTCATTCCTGATTTGATCTCACAAAGTTACTTCAAGCATAGCTCACTCCATCGCCCACTGAGCGACCTTTCTTATGATTCCCATAGTCAGTGACCAAGTTTCAGATCCGTAAGTCATTACTTGCAACACGCAATGTTCAAAGCACTGGTGTTCTAATAGTGCGTGCTGTCTGTCTTTAAATAGATGAGTTTAGTAAAGTATCTCCTTGGTGGTTAACTGGCTTAGAAAGTGCTTTCACAAATAAATCTCGCGACGGTTTCAAGATAATATTACATACCTGTTCTAGGAGGTCTCCAACAGTCTGTGAGACGGGGCGGAGCGTGAATCTGCATTTTTCACGGCGGGACGGCAAAGGTACTGTTATCACCGGCAAACCTCGTCGGTATGTCACTGATACATCTGCAACAAACAATTATGGGATCACTTTAATTTTAACATCCACTATCATTTATTATCGCTATTTATATTTCTTAACTATGGTACTCGCGACATTGTGCGCTCTAATTTAAGCGATGTAGTACAATCAATAATTCAATTTGTATTTTTTCATGAAACAAAAACGTTTTTCTCGTATGGTGATGTATAAAATTTAATTGTACCAAATTTTATCAATATTCATCCAGCTGATTAGCCATGAAAGCGTAACAGACCGACAGAAAAAAGTTACCCATTTATAATATTTGCATTTATTATTTTTAGCATGGGTGTTTCACGCCTCTTAATAATAAGAAAGGTAGTATACCGAAGTAAGACCAACAATAATTACCTTCATGAACATTACGGTAAAATTCGTGATTGTGCAAATTATGAACTAAATATATAGGGTAATTGTGGTTTTAATTTTAATTTAGAACTTCATACGTAGCAGACATAAATTAGTACCTCTTTTATGTTACGACCTGTTTTAAATACAACCTCCTTCATATAGTTGGTCAGTAATAAAAAAAACATTGTCACTGTCATTATGTGTTTTATGTTGTTCGAAAAGTTTAAATGAGTTGACTTTTGGAAAGTTGCTTCTTATTTATTGAATAAGTGTAATGGAAAAATATTGCTGTCGTTATGTTCAGAAGTGGGATGGAAACCTTTAACCCACAAATAAAATGTAAAAAACGAAATATTAAGAGGGTGAAGAAAAAACAAGTGACGGTAACGTGTAATAGTGTTGACATAAATGTAATACCCGATTGGTTTTTGGCGTAAGAAATAAAAGATGGGAAGCTTTATTTACTATTCGGGAATAAATGCGAGGCTCGTAACATTTAATAATTGACTTTACAGAAAGCTTAATACCTTTCCTGCGCCAATTGCGGCGCAATTGTTTCAATATGGCTGACTCTAACAGCAGGAAAAAAAGGAGAGCAGAAATGTAGCATGCATGTAGCAAGCTATGGCGATGAGCGTTAGCATTAGCAGGCCTGTTTACGTATGCATCTGCTGAGTTGGTTGCCATTAATTGTGCTGTGTTATGATATGACAGAGCGATTAATTGCGAGATGGAGAGAGCTTAAGGGTTAAAAGAGCAAGTATTGAGTTTCTTGCCGATTCTTCTCAGTACAATCAGCGTTCCGAATCGGTGGTAGAATCATTCCCAGAAGTCAGCTTATTAGATTTGCGGGGTCGCAAATGTTGTCAGGATGGTCGACTGTTACGACGTGTTTTAAAAACAACCTTCTTCGTATAGTTGGTCAGTAATAAAAAAAACATTGTCGCTGTCATTATGTGTTTTTTGTTGTTCGAAAAGATTAAATGAGTTGACTTTTGAAAAATTGCTTCTTATTTATTGAATAAGTGTAATGGAAAAATATTGTTGTCGTTATATTTAAGCTAGAATATAGAATTCTTATAAAAGTATTGCTTTACTTTAATTTAATTTAATTTAATAGCTTTATTTTTATAGGGCAAAGTCATTGTCATCTCTTATAGAAAAGGATTTGAAAAACTCGAACGGTAGGTAGGAGGTAGTGCATAACAAATTCTATTAATTTTTTACTACGTAAATAAAAAAAGAGAGATGCTCGGTTTTCCGCAATCAATCCGCTCTAACGCCCAAGTAAATAAAGCTTTTAACGTAACCGTTTTTACAGCCATTTACGCCCAACGAGAGTTAAACAAACATTTTCAGCCAAATAAAAACCAAATCCTGAATTACGCGTGTAAAGATTTACACATGCCATGGAAGGGACTTTTTCGTACGATATGAACCGGCATTTTACATTTACATACGCATTGCGGAAAAGTATAAACGAAATTTGTGACTTCATATAAGTTCCTTACATTGTAGTAATCTTCTACTTGACTCGAATGACGACATATTTCGTGGCTATAGTGGGTATTGGTATAATGTATTTTGTGGGTATCACTATTATGTAACTTATTAAATTCTAAATATATCAAATTCTATATATATGGGACACTGCGGTCGTCCGTCCCCAAAGTAAGTAACTTAATACTTGTGTTATGGGTGACAGACCACATATAATTTTGAATATATACTTAAATACAAATATACACTCAGGCTCGAAGAATGAACAAATTGTTTAAAGAAAATATTGGCCCTCGGCGGAATTCGATCCCGCTACCCGCGGAGCTGAAGGCAGGATCACTGCGAAGGTCCGTTTACCAAAATAAAATACTAATAAATAATACATATTAGGCATCATCTGCGGACGAGGCAAAGGACAATTAGTGCAGCCGAAAGCGTTAAACTATTATGGAAAAAGAACAAGCAAAAGGAAAAAATATCTTATTCCGAAAATACATAACCGTCTTCCGTCTGAAATAAACATAGCGAGTAGTAAGATATCTTTAAAAAGAACACTAAATGAAAACATTTTCGATAATGTGACATAAAATTGTACTTTAATATGTACACACTGTACATATTAAAGTACAATTAGTATCCAACTAATACATACACAAGCACCTTTGTACTGTTTGTTGTATTCCTAGAATAAACGACTCTTTCTAATTGTTCCAAAATATTCAATTTTAAGCTTTTTTCATTCCTAATGACCATTGTTTCGAAATGCACACCTGTGAAAAAAGCTTAAAATTGAATATTTTGGAACAATTAGAAATGATGCTTCGGTTGTGGGGCGAAACGATTGTTGAGTTTGTGATAGTGAACGTGTGTAGTGCTTGTGTATTGTGGTGGCAGTGGTGGAGGTTTGTGCATGTGTTTTTACGAATCCTGCATGAAACGGTTATGAAAAAACGAACAGTCCACTATACATTTAGCACTATATATTTTTTCTATTTACTGTATTGCGGATTATAGCAAAATAACTTTATTATTACTTTTGTATTATGGATCTCCGCAAAGTAACGCCTAATTCTATAAATTATCTTACATACATATTCTAGGAATAAACCGCTGTGCAGGTACAGAGGTGCTTGTGTATGTATTAGTTAAACATAAAACATACCGAACCCAATATATATTATCGTAGGGCTAGGCAGGTGCCAGGGGTGCTACTTTTTTATTTATATTTAATTTATGTAATAAGAGCAGACTCAAGACTGCCGACAAACTGCTTGGCAGTTTGGCAGAGAAAGATCTGTAAGTAACAGATTTGTTTAATTATAAGTAAGATAAAATAAAAATATTATATTAATTCAAAATTTACTTCATTTGATTGTGCTCTTTTCATAGTAGAACAATTCAATGCATCGATGTACTTTTGTGTATTCCATGTCGAGAAGTTAATTTGGTCGAAAATCAAAACGGTTTCTCAAACCCCATGTTGCGGCTGCGAATGCCGTAAATCTGGTTAGCCGCGAACGAAATTGCATTGTGCGGGAAATCTGCCATCTGTAATGCGGGAAACCGCCTATTTCGTACGTAGCCTCTCAAACTAGGTAAGTAATCTACGGATTACTTTTAGTACTACGACTACATCTAACATCTTAGACGCAACCTATATGGTGTGTACGTATTAGTGCTTGTTGTTTCTTTATGCGCCTGTATGTAATCAACTGGGTCACGGGTTCAAGCCCCGGGCCCCAATGAGCGAATGAATGCGCCAATGAGTTTTGCCATTAAAACTTGTCTCTGTGATAATTGCAATTTATAACACGCTTTTCGGTGAAGGAAAACATCGTTACGAAACCTACATATCTCTAGAAAATTTTAAATCTATGAGTAACCTACCGGTCCGCATTGAAGCAACGTAGGTAGGTCTTAGCTCCAATCTTTTTCCTCAACACACGAGAGGTCTATGCCCAGTAGTGGGATAGTAACCAGTCGTTACATTCATGAACTTTACTAAGTAATCAACGAACAATTTTAATTATGTTATTCACACAATTCGATTAAGAGCCTAATGTGTCGTTTGTCCATCTCATTAGGGGTTAATTAACGCTGCGGTTTTCGTCTATATCAGCTTTACGACAAATGAGAAAGGACGGTACATTTAAATCCATAGAATTCATTTTATGTAATTAATAATAAGTAAGCGAAAAATAAATTAAATAAACATTACTTCCAAAAAGTTCTTTCAAAAGAAAAAAAACAGTAGAAATAGTCTATCTAGGTTCGTTTTAATAATTTTCATCTAGTCAAATGCATTTTAAATTTTTCATGTATCTACCTTTTTTTTATGCGATAAGGCTAGCGCCTGGCTGCTATCTCGCCTGATGTTAAGCGAAAGATGCAGCCTAAGATGAACCGCGCTTGTCAAGTAGGTGCCTATTCACTCGTCTTTTGAAACTATGCAAATCGTAAAAATCCGGGAAGATAGATACAGGTAAGGAATTCCATAGTTTGGCTGTACGCATCAGAAAAGATGACCTGAAGCGCTTTGAACCTATTTAACATATTGAAAGACGGGTTGATAATCCATGTTTTGATTATAGCATTGATCTCAAGCATTAACTCTACTGCTATCTATATTTTATTGATCGGAAATTAATCAACGGTGACGAATGTTAATAACACTGAAATTTACGCCAGAATCTCGTCGATTCCTCAGTACGGTTATTACATTGATTTCCATTTAATTACGTTATAATTAAAACTATAGAGCAAGCTTCGTAAATATGCATTATATTAAGATAACATATGGAATATTACGGTGTACACTCGCCATCACTGCTTCGCTGCGCGGGCGTCGGTCGCAGCCTGATTACCCGCCCCACTTACTTATTCGTCTGTACGTACAGTGGACGTCACAATACTAACAAATATTATAACTTTAATCATTTTACACGTAAGTATATATAGTTATTAATATAAGTAAAAGTACGTTAGCCCTTGAATATTCCACTACTACATTGCTTTTTTATATCTGAGTGTTTTATATATATTTTATTCCTAACTCCTTGTATGAGTGTGCATCATTCGCAGAGATAAAGAGAGCAGTGCAGAAAAAAAAGGGGGTGCCCTTAAACGCACAAAATTTGGTACTACGTATGCTCAAAAGCAGTAAGCAGTATCACAAGCATAAGGATGTTCTCCAGAAATTCATGGTTAAAATGGAGCAGTGAGAAGACGAAGAAGAGGAAAGACAAAGAAGGAAACAAAAAAACGGTCAGCAAGAAGAAATACGAAAGCGTTTCAGCGCTCCTTGGCAGTGAAAGAGGAGGTTGTTTAGTCGGCGAATCTGACACTCCCTATCAGTATGGGCTTGTAGGTATCCGTCATCGATTTTTCCTCCTCGCGAAAAAAAATTCAACCTCATCTTGCAAAATAACTCAAAGTCATATTTATTTTGTTTATAATAGGTTTGCAGAGGATTATTATTTAAGTAAATACTTATAATCATTATAGATAAAATAAAATACGGATGTCCGCCAAACTAGAAAATACGTGAAGGATATGAACATCGCGAGATCTAGTCTCTTTCTTTAAAACTTTAAATTTGATTTCTTATGAAAGAACTCTTTCGTTCAATATAGAGCACTTGCGCTGAAGTATGTAGCTGTAATTAAATTGCTTGCTACTAAAAGATCCACATCAACAGCGCTTCAAATGGTTACTTTGCAACATAAAATTGACTTCGAAACTTTACCATCCCTTGATAAAGTTTATTAATTTGATTTTTAACAAATAAAATTATTGTGCACAACAGTACTGGATAATCCTAGCCATTCAAGCCTATGAAACGGTTTAAAAAGATGGATTTGGCTATAAACGACTAAAATTTAGCGGTTTATCAAACCAGGTATTATTAAATGCTAAGAATTGAGTTATCATTCTTCGTTCATCTTTGTTTCTATACATATGTATAAACTAATGACACCGCGTCTTCGTTTGCATCCACTCTTGTATTAATTACTCTCAGTTATAGATGTTTCTATTTTCACCGAAGGAAAAACGCGTTTTTTTTATCCTAGTATTAATCTTCAATTGTAAAATTTCATTGTCAATATCATATATATCACAGACAATATCATATATCGTATCCAATATATATATTCTTATTTTCTATATCTAAAACATATTCTAGAAAATATCAAATGTTTTACATATTTCTCTTTGAGACAAGCATAATAAAGCCATAGATCTTAATATAAACAGTTACGGTTATTAGTAAAATAAACATTCATAACATTTTAATTAATTTTACACAGAAATGCTTCTCACGAATTTAAATTTTAAGCAAATGTGAACTACTACTAAAATATAACACGTAACAAGCAATAATATTTTAACGGTTACATTTTGAACAAAATAAGTAGCCATACCTACTTATTTTGAAGTTGTTGAATGTTATAAGAGATTCATAGATTAGAATGGCATAAAAACCTTTGACGCTCGTTAGCTTTTAATAACAATTTACGATATTATGACTAAAAAATATGTGTAACAAGCAATATAGAACAGGTTGCATTCAGTTGAACAAATCTTTTAGTAGGTAGTAGTTGCTGAGTGTTATAATAGATTATTAAAGATTAATATGGCATGAAAACCTTTGAAATTAGCTTTTAATATAATTTAAGTCATTACAGATAAACACTTCACGCCTTTTAGCCAATGGATGCTGACAGTTGGCCTTTCTTTGGCGTGCAAATTTAAACACCAACAACAAAAAAATAATATAACGTAATATACTCGTAAAGTATTTCTTAAAAAGTGTTCGGTGCAATGAAGTAATTTGATGGTTTAGAAGTAATTTGTTCACGTATTGACGCAATACGCTTTTTCCTTCATATTGTACCAACTCTACGTAGAATGCGGCGCGGGTACACTCACTGGCTAACTTAATTGCCCCGTCACTTTCCTAATTATCGCCATGCCGTTTCTCCAGCGCAATCTCACACCTGTCATTTATTTTGATATATAATGGCAATTGCGCATTTTTTTATTGATCTGTTTTCAATAATTATCCCGTGCGAGAAATTTTGTTAACATATACAGTTTTAGTGATAGCCCAGCGGTGAGATCGTGCGACTCTTTAGAGACGATCATAGGTTCAAACCCTGGGTATGCACCAATGAGTTTTTTGTTTATTAAATCTTATGTGTCTTATTGATGATTGCAATGTATCCCACGCTTTTCGGTGAAGGAAACATCGTGAGTAAACCTGCATATCTGTAAAAGAAATGGATATATGTAACCTACCAATCCGCATTGGAGCAGCGTGGTAGGTCGCAGCTCAAAGCCTTGTCTACAAATACGGAAAGAAGAGAGGTTACTAAACTATTACTTCTAAAATTTTAGTGTACATTTGACTTGACTTGACTGGCTCGTTAGGGCAGTTAGCAGTGACCCTCCTTTCAACTTCCGAGGGTGGCAGTTTCGTTTCCGGCCGGGGGCCAACATCTTCTAACAACAATTTATTCTTCTCAATTCTGGGTGTAATTATGTACTTAAAATTATGCCTATATGTATATATTTACCAGTCTGTCACTTATAAAACAAGTATTAAGTTACTTTGCAGACTGGGAACGTATAAATGAATGGATAAACGAAAATTCACACTGTACAAAGGCGGTCTTATTGCTGTAAGCGATCTCTTTGGTGAATGGAAATATAGCAAAAAAATGTGGGAAAATGCAGATACATTAAACTAATAAATATATGTAAAATAAATAATTATGATAAAACGTTATAAATATAAGCTATTATAATGCAAATTTTAATACATAAATATATATGAATAAAGACAGATTTACTACTATGAAGTATATAAACGGAAATGAAAATTATAAACGCGACTTTTAAAATTGCAAGAGATTCAGAATGTCGGTAATAACGTGGTAGACTGTTGCAAACTTTAACAGCAACCGTAAAGAGATTACTGTAGTAATTTTTGTGACAAGTCAGCTTTTTTTATAGTATAATTTATTGATCTATCTAAAAGTATATATGTAGGTACTTAAGTACATTGAATATAACCAGCAATCGACTAATTAAAAAATAATAAAAACAACTAAACAGAGCATAACATGAAGAATTTTCACTGTACACTTCTATCTAAATTTACTTAATTCTGTTAATTGTTTACTTATTATGTATGGCTTAGATAATCAAAATATAATTATTACGAAATAAAAGTGAGTGGAAACTACTTAACATTTTAATAACTTAGCTACAGACAATTCACGGATAAAAGACGGTTTACACTAAACCGAAGCCGCCATATTTACGACACTTGTTTCCGTCGTAAATTTAACTCAAGAGCAGTACAAACCTCCGGATGCTGTGCCAACATTAAAGCCAGTATCGTGGAATAGTTTATTTAGGCTGCAATGTTTCTAATGTAAAAAATTGAGAGGAATATACATATGTAATATACAGTTACTTTAGCAGCTTGTTAAAATCCTAATACTAGACAATAAATCTTCTTTTGGAGAGTACAATTGAAGATTGATTCATCAAGCTGCTTCAATGTATTGGTAAGTTACAGATAACCCAGTAATTCTCATGGGGTTTCCTCACGATGATTTTTTTCACCGTAAATAACGTAATTAATTTTAAATATAATAAAGCACACAACTACATTACACACACACACTATCTCTCTCTCTCTCTCTCACACATCGCTCACACTCGCAACACAAACGCAATCACGCACACATATACGAAATTTTTGTTATTATGATTCGGATATAAGATATTATATCTGGCTTATAGCAACAAATTTTCTTAATTTTAGATTATTGCATGATAAAAATTAATCCGCAATTGTAACAATTTATTTTTATTTTAATAATTATTGATATTTTTGTACTGTTTTGGGAAGGTTGATGCTTGCCGTACAGGGCGACCTAGTGCGAGCATCAATATATATCTGTTGATTTCATTTATAATGTAATTGTGAAATTTAAATAACTAATTAAATAAAATAAATAAATTTTTTCAGAAAATTGATATGTTACTAGGCCAACTCGATCTTAAAATGGGCGACCCTTTTGTAAAGTTTATCGCTTAAGGTTTCCAATATCAACACCTAACAAACAATTTATTAAGTAAGTGGATACAATCTTAGCATATCGTGACTTCTGACCAGATATGCAGTTAAGTAAGTTTCTAAATAAGGCAAATATATATAAGTTAAGAATTTTTTATGTGGCAATTCAATGAAGATTGATTTTGTATTGATATCAGGCCTTGGCACTTATTTCTGAAAGTCTAGACAAGCCCAATTTAAATATCCGCTAGACAATAACCATCAATCTTAACGTGAAAGAGATTGAAAATAGGCTTTGAAACATCAATCACTACGAATCAAATACTATTTGCATTTAGAGGTTAAAAGCGAAATTCAATTTTATAAGTACCTATAAATGATAGCTACGAAATAAAATCAACATTAAAAGCAAGGCAGTTATATTTCATTGTCCAACTGGGAGAAATGTTGTGAGATATTCCCACAACGCAAGGCAGATGATATGTATACATATCCCACTAAATTGTGTAGTATATACAGGTTTCATGACGAATTTGATCGTAAATATCAATTAAACACAGAGGTTTTGTAGAAATTTTATACACCCGGGGTTTGAACCTGCAAAGGCTTTGTAAAAGTCACGCACTCGCGGCATTCATTTACGTCCGGCAGCCTGCCTGACGCCAACTTACTTTAGTCGCCTTTTACGACACCTTGGTAAGAAATGAGTGTAGTCTATTCTACGCAGCCGGATACCACACGGCATTTACCTTAGTCGCCTCTTACGACACCTCGGTAAGAAAGGAGGGTAGTCTATTCTATGCAATCGGATACCACACGGCATTTACCTTAGTCGCCTCTTACGACACATCGGTAAGAAAGGAGGGTGGTCTATTCTATGCAACCGGATACAACACGGCATTTACCTTAGTCACCTCTTACGACACCTCGGTAAGAAAGGAGGGTGGTCTATTCTATGCAACCGGATACCACACGGCATTTACCTTAGTCGCCTCTTACGACACCTCGGTAAGAAATGAGGGTGGTCCAACCTATTCTTAGTCGACGGTCATTCATTTAAATAATTATTTTTACAATGAGTTACTAAACTAGTAGGGAAGCTGGTCTTATATTCGCTCTATTTTAAAAAAGCGCAGCAAATGAGAGTATATTCATCTCACTTTTTTATGTGTGATTATACAATGATAAGCATACGAGTTACATCTTCTCTCTCCATTATTTATCGTGACACTCTCACTTACAAGTCTGCCTATGGATCACCTAATCTAGTATAATTATATTGACTGGCCCGTTGGCGCTGTGGGTAGTGAAACAACAACAAATTGTTGGTTTTTCGAGCCTGGGTGTGTATTTGTATTTAAGTATGTATTTAAACTTATATGTAGTATATCTACTAGTTGTCCGTCACCATAACACAAGAATTTAGTTACTTACTTTGGTGACGGACGACCGTGTGTGTAAATGTCCCGTATATTTATTTATAATAACTCTATGATTTGTCTTCAACAAATAGACTTATAAAAAAAAGTTTTCAGTGCATTCACTGAAATTCGTGTTCAAATCTATTATAATTTACATACTCTTCAATAATATATAGCTTTAAATTAATAGGTATACTTTTAAGAGACATTTTAAACTAGCATAAATAAATGTCCACTCATGGAAAGAAAGAACTTTGTGGATATTGTTAAAAATAACTTCCTCTACAATATTAAACGATCAAACTAGAATTGGACTGACTCCAGCATAAGCCCGATAAATGACGCCATATCTCAAACATAACTTTGCAGTTAAGGCACTGATAAGGTAATTTTAAACGTTATAACGATATCAAAATTTTTATTTCCTTAATCAATATTTTTTAACTCCAAAAGTAGCTTCATCAGGATATATATACAATTTAGAAGTTTGTTATTTTTGTTTATGTATGCTCACGTTTAACGTTAACGTACTTAAATTTATAGCATAATATTCGAGTTTTTGATAGAAAGTAAGTATATATACTTAAGAACTAAAATAATTAGCAACGACTATAAAATTTAATATTTAACTTTGTTTTAACCTCTTAATTACTTATTAATGACTTTTTAATTAAAAGTAAAAAAATCAAACTGGTTACAATTATTAATTTTGAATTATAAAAAAAACCAAATAAATAAACTTGTTTTCTATTCGATATCGAAATTTTCAAAATCCATTGAATGGAGTTGTGAATCCGGTCAGAAGTAGGAAAATATAATTTTAAAGACTTGCTTTGCAACTAAACCGCATTATCATTTATCATCTATTGGGAACAAGAAACTTTCTTCTTCATCAGCCATCCTGGTCATCCATCCAGGTATCATGAAGGGCTTTTTTTGCAAACTCTTTGAACCATTTCGTCCATCGTGAGATCTCTTCTGAAGTCCATTGCTTCTTTGAACAATCTTCTTGGACTCACGATCACTATATCTTCGCGACACGATGTTATGTTATGTTGGAAGTTTTGGTTCTTCGACCAATTTGTCCCTTAGATTTTTGGGTCATACAGACACACTTACAAATGTCATTCTTTATCCAATTTTATGCCCACTTCATGATACGGAACTTTATATTTAATTAAAACTGTATCTAATTTTTATTAAGTTCTAATAACGGGAAGTATATCTTAAAGGCGGTTTAACTTTACTTATCGCTATTTAAGTTAAATACATTATTGCTATTATTCGTTGATACAATAATTATCATCTTTTTCTATGAAAAACATTATGAGCATCCCAATGGAAACCTTTGTCTGCCAAACGAGAATTCTTTGCCACTAATGACCGTTACACACTTTCTGTTTATGACTAAAATTTCAGAAAACATCAAATTCTTATTTAGCGAGGGGCGAACAACTCTTTATGCATAACGCTGTGGAAAGTGTATAGGCCGTTTAACCACTGAAAGATAAGTTTATTAGCTCAAAAATAACAGTATAATATATTAAATTCATTAATTCCAATCGACTCAGAGTCTTTTACTTATCTAGCTGAGAATAAAAGACTCAGAAGTAGCGAATAAATCTCGGAACCATATACTACAATTGACAACAAGCACTGTTAAACTATTGTCTATGTTAGAACTGAGGAAATTAAAAAAAGATCTCACTTCATTCTCGCGCAAACTCTTTTTGAAAATTTGATTAAATCAATATTGATCTACGTTTCTCTACGTTATACAGTATTGCTTAGCTATGTCTGTACCTGGACAATCTACCTAACTAAATACAATTTCTCACCATATTAACACGCATCTAAAGCAAACACTCGACCACAACTCTCACTAGTATTGATGACAAATTACTATATATCGGTCGCTACACGCCAGATTCATAGATAAGCTATAGTTATAGCATCAAGTTCAATGTTCATTATTGCATGTTGATGCGATATGCTATTGTTGGAACTGTTTGAGGCGATGTAAACACGCTTTTCATCAGACATGCCAGCAATTTATCACCGCGAACAAGTTGTTTAGCGAGCGCTGAATGTTTCTAAACCGTTTACAGAACATTTTTCACTTCATAAAATTTTATGATTGAAAACTTTATTATAACTCAAATTCAATACCTATAATACCTTTCCTAATAAAAATTGCCTAATTATCTAATAATCCTGTAAAGATTAGTTGCTATCGGAGAATTTTTAAACTGTCAATGACATTTTTTTACTATTGATATCTTTAAATAAAACCTCGCTATTTAAATAATATAAAAATTGGTGTAGGTAAGTGTACGGTTAGATTACTCGTTTTACCACAAATTGGCAAGCACCGGCTATGCACTTACGAGTTTGTAAGTAAAAACTGTAACTAAAACTAATGATAAACTTTGATACCAAGGAAAACATCGCAATGAAACCTTCATATTTACTATGAATTTCTGGGAAACGTGTTAGCCCAATCAAGACTTTTCTTCAAACTTGGACTGATGCAAAAGTAAGATAATAGGATGGTCCTACCTTTTCATAATTCAATCGAATTATGTAATGATAATAAACGAAAAAAAAAAAAATTAAAATTATTAAGAAACAAAGAAAGATAAGGAAAGTCAATTGGATTGAATTAGATTTAAACTATGCTGTTTGTTTTTTAATATGATCATTAATTACATACTCCTACAAAAGTCCTATAAATATACATTTTAATAAATTTTTGATTTAGAAAGGAAAAAAAAAGAAAGTGTATTCAGAGAGTGAAATGAGAAATTTTATTCCCTTTATGTTACGGAATATATATTTAATCGAATGTTTGCATTGCAAATACGTCGCGCGTGTAACCAAATGAGTCTAATTTCCTTGGTCGTGCGCGATACTGCTCCATATGAAAATCCTACAGTAATTATATGATTTAATATAAATAACCTCGATTTAAAACAATTTAATACTTATTCCAGATGAATAAGCTACAATATGCAATGTATTTCCAAATTTAAGCCCATGCAGTGCATGAAGGATGTAGCTCGTAAATTTAATTATATTAAGTACAGAACTCGAGGCGGTTCTGCTTAGTTGTTACAGCGTATATGAAATTGTCGTTCCATATACAGTACAGCAATGTATGCTTAAAAGCTCCTACAAGTTTTCTAAAAAACTGATGTGCAAAAGTGTTATTTATAGCAAGCTCTCTCCACTAGATCCAATAGACAGCTGTGATGGCCCAGCGTTGAGATTGTGCGACTCTTTCGAGGAGGTCACGGGTTCATTCCCAAACCAATGAGTTTTCTGTTAATACTTACTAGTTTAATTGCAAATTATCACATGGGTTTATGGTGAAGGAAAACAACATGAGGAAACCTGCATATCTGTAAAGAATTCCGGGGATATGTTTAGCATTTGGAGCATCGTGGTTTGGAGCATCGTGGTGGCATGGTTTATTAATCTCCAACCCTTCTCTTCAAAAACCGGAGAAAGGCCAAGGAACCTAGGCCCAGCAGTGGCATAGTTACAGGCTATTTACTTTACGATCCACTGGGTTTGTATTTAACTTAAGTGATATTTTCAATTTATCTGTTTTTTTCTTGTTTCCAGAAGAAAATTATATAAATTATGTAATAAATAAAATTACAGTATTATTTATTCCCAAAGCCTATCTAATCATGATTTTCGTAATAAATAAAATACATTTCATATAAAGCATAAATGAGATGCGTATAAGGGTGGATACCCCATTAGGGGCTTACAAGAGTATGAATAAAATCGCTTGTAACATAAAAAGCCAATAGTCCCTGCGGTTGTTTCGTATAACAGGCTCGAGAGAAGTCATATAAAAGGTTGCACCGCAGGGTACGTCGAAAAATAATGAGTATGGGAACTAAAATAAAAGAAATTGCTATTAAGATCAGAAATCTGTTCGATGATATTTATATATAACTAATAACTTGCACTAAAGTTTAATAGGTCTAGAGGTCAATTGTCAAATCGAAGTCGACTTGGCAGTATTCGGGAAACTAAATTAGATTTTTTTCTTCTAAAAAATCACAATGGCCGAACAATGCCGCTAATATCATCATTTCCCTGCCCTTACTCTACTCTGTAGTGTCGACAAAGACAATTTTTTCTATTCTGTTTTCGCCTATCTTTAATATGCATTTTATATTTCATACCATCCATCGATTTTTCAGCCACCCTCTAGTGACATATTATCCAGTAATAATTAACACTCATTTGGTCACAAGATTTATGGAGAAGAAGGAATCATAAAAAGACGACTTTTCTTCACCGAAGAAGTTCTCCGCCTACAAGTCATAAGAAAGCTTCCCACTGCCGGCAATTCAGGATTGAAGTATGCTGCGTGATCTTTTCTCTAGAACTTAAGTAAATACTTCTTAGTAAGATCATTTCGTAATTTGTATATGCTACGAATTGTCCGTGTGGTTATCTCCATCTCTTGATTAACATGATGAAAATTCAAAACACATTTCTTATAAGACCATATTCTTAAATGCCAACAACTTTAAAAGTTTGCGCCGCGTAATTTATCTGTCTACAAAAATGTTTGAAAATCCCGTTACCTTGTTATATGCAAATCATGATCTCTTTGGATTGTAATTTGTAAGACTCGCTCAAGCCGTTTCTGAAACAGTTTCGTGATAGAAATATTTGATCAGGCGTTTTTCCGTAACTTTTCATTTGTTTTCATCTTTGTATTGCTTATATCTTAAATTTATGTCATATAATAATTAATACAACTATAATAGTGTGATAGTAGTGCGTGCGTTTTTACGAATCATGCATGTATTATGAAAACGGATACTAAACTCTACATATGCATTACATATATTTTCTTTTACCAAAATAGTAGGTATTACCTTTACTTAAATATAAAACAAAGTCCCAAAAAGCTGTCTGTCTGTATGTAATCGATTTTTTCAAAATCTACTGAACGGATTTTACTAAATAGTTTTTACTAAATGATAGTACAATACTTCCGGATGGTTTAGATATATAGTACATATCGCTATTATGTAAATTGTGCTGAAGAGATTGCGCAGTTGTTAAAAAACTTACTTGCTGAGAGTTTTAGTCGCGTGCGCTACGTAAACCAGCAGAGATACGCTAAAGTAATGTACTGAAACCGACTTTTATTGAAATAAAACCAGCGAGGGATTTTATATCGGTATTGGATTGTACGTCGTGCTGATTATTAAACTTTTTTGATTTTAAGACCTTTGAAAAACGTTGGCGCGCGTATGAGTTGACGTATATGTCCAATTTGAAATAACGTTTGTACCGACACACGTTCGTTTGTCACACGACGCACGTTCCTTTTCCCATTTTTATTTAAAATATTATTAAGTAAAAATATTTTATTAATTAATAATAAATTATTATTGCGTCGCTAACATGTACTAAAGAATTATAGATCTATAAAACTACTACAAAAAAGTCCGCGATAGCATGTCTCTATCTCTTATGGTTAACGTACAATAACAGCTTTTATGTTTAAAATTTGAATTCAAGACAAAATTTGTAATACGCTAATTTCCAGGCGGGCGAAGCCGCTGGCACGGCTAGTACAATAATAAAATTATACCACAAAATAGTATTTATATCAATTAATTGTAACTTAATTTACAGTTTCATAAAAATTTTGAAATTAGAAGATAAAGGAACACAAGAAAGACTAAAAAAAAGTAAAGTAACAGCCTGTTACTATGCCCACTGCTGGGCTAAGGCCTCCTCTCTCCGTTATTGGAGAGAAGGATAGGAGCTAAGACCTACCACGCTGCTCCAATGCGGATTGGTAGGTTACACATATCAACAGAATACTCTAGAGATATGCAGGTTTCCCCACGATGTTTTCCTTCACCGAAAAGCGTGTGATAAATTGCAATTTTCAATTAGACACATAAGTTTTAATAGAAAAACTCATTGGTGCCTGCCCGGGGTTTGAACCTATGTCGTCTCTAGAGAGTCGCACGGTCTCACCGCTAGGCTATCACAGCAAGAAAGACTATGTACTTTTAATTAAATGTAATTTTAATTGGAAGGATAAATGCAAATATGAATAAGTCTTTAGATGTCATAGATTTATTATACTACAATACATATTACAATAAAGAGACATAAAGACAAAGCAAACGAGGGTGATCTATCTGTCTTTCTTTTTTATATGGGATTAGACAAAGATGAAGTATACGAATTTTATCCTCTCCCTCTCATTTTATATTGTGTCCCTATCACTGGCTTGCACTGCCTATGGTTTCCCTACTCTAGTATAATATCTCTATGTTAGATGTTCCGTGAGTAGTTGTCATATCAAAACGATTACGGCTTATGACAGTATTATGACGTAATAATATTATAACCCGAGATCTATGTTATCTCGTTTTCGTTGACAGAGCATACTTTACGCTAGAAATGATTATGACAACATCCAGTTTTATTGGTTGCGAAATTGCATCGGTTCGGATAAGAGTTTGCCATTTTCTCGTTCGGCTTCAATATGTGATAAATTTTATTGGTAGCCTAAAAAAAGAACTTCAGCTTTGCTAGTATGTATGAACAATGATAGAAGATTACATAAACATGAACTAAAAAGAGTAGACTACCCTCATTTCTTTCCGAGGTTTCGTAAAAGGCGACTAAGGTAAGTTGACTCCTGTTGAGTAGAATAGATATGAATCGAATAAACATGTTGTGCCGATCCCACTTAGAGTGGGATAAGGGCTTATTCACTGCTCATCATTACCCTCCTGGGTGATGATGAGCAGTGAATAAGTCAAGAGTGATTTTCTCTGTGTAGTTTAATTCTATAAATGTAAAATAGTATATTGCATGTAAACTCAGTATTATCCGAATATCAGAAACATTCGACATCTGGTGGAGAGTTAAACCTGCAGCCCAGCAGTTAACATCTTATACATAAAAATGAATGATTATCTGTATTACTTTATAGACTCCGAAACGGCTTGACCGAGTTTAATGAAGTTTTCACATTCTTAATCGATGGACCCAGCGAATGATCCTATAAAGTGTGGTGGCGATCGGAGCATTTTTCATAACTGTTAAGTTCAGTTTATAGGAGAATTCGAAATTAGAACTAGACACAGCAACACGTAACCGGATCCTTTGTTACTAATAATACTTAATTTTCTATAAAATTTTAATTTTTTTCTATTAAAAATACTTTAACCCCCATTATTTATTTTTAATATTATAATTTATTTTATTATACTATTTTTTATTAATTTATCCCCTCAAATCCTTATCCCACTCTAAGTGGGGTCAGCACAACATGTTACAAACATATTGTCGCATGATTTAGCTACGTATTTTACGACCGGCCGCCTGCCTGACGTCAACTTACCTTTGTCGCCTTTTACGACACCTCGGTAAGAAGTGGGGGTCGTCTATTCTACGCAGCCGGATACCACACGGCACACACACATTAGTCGCCTCTTACAACACCTAGGTAACAAAGGAGGGTGGTCTATTCTATTCTGCCGGATACCACACGGCGGATCTCCTCAAATTAATTAATTTAAATTTCTTTCCAATGTAAATGGAATACTTTTTAAGCTCTAATTTGAATATATATCCCGCTCAGTATAATACTGATACGCCACAGATCCGCATAAAACATTAGAAAGAAAGAAAGAAAGAAAGAAAGAAAGAAAGAAAGAAAGAAAGAAAGAAAGAAAGAAAACATTTATTTCAACTTCCTGTGCTACACAGCACACTTATACACTAACTTATACAAACATAATATATATATAATACCTTATAACTATAATAATACCTAAATAAAATACCTAAACCTAATATATGTATATATATATATGTATGTATATATATATATATATATATATATATATATACATACATAAATACATATACTGGATAGCACAGAAAGAGGAAAATGGCAAACAGCTGAGTATGAATTGAGTGACAAAATTTTGTCACACAACACTGTTTTTCAGCTGTAGCCAGGATGGATTGCGTCACGGTTTAACTGAAAATAAAATATAATAAAAGATTAACAGCATTACAAAATATCTTATACATAAATACTTTAACTCACTATATTGATAAATATATTTAATGAATAAACAGAAAATACACACTTTTTAATATATTTTATAATAATAAATAAATATTAATGGGCAAAAAATAAGTACATATTGTAAATGATAAAAAATAAATATATAAATATTAAGCATATTCGTTATTATCAATGTTTACGATGAAACAATATTTGATAAAAGAGAAAAAGACTTTTCTTTGTACTAAATATTACGTAGACTACGTAGTAAATATGCAGGATTGTAACAATTACATTCCTAAACAAAGAGTTCCAGATATTTACTAACATTTGCGGCATTTTGTGGGGAAAATACGAATATGAATTATAAATATGGCGTTTTGACGGTAAATATTTATGAAAATGCTGTTTATGATAGCGCCAGTTAATAAATTTTCGTTTTATCTTATATAAATCGTGGACTATAAATATTTACAATCTCCCGATAAAATAGTTTTGATATGTGCAAGACTATCATCTTTCATATTCGTGACAAAATATCATTAATTAATAAGAATTGGTATTTTCATTTGCCATTTACTCGAAATTAGTCCCAGTGAGATTTAGATTTGGCTTTTATATTATGAATATTTGTCTGTATGTCCTTTAAACTCTGAAACGGCCGGACCGATTTTAATAAAATTCTCGAAAAATCTTTAGAATGACCCAGCGGATGATACTGTAAAGTTTGGTGGCGATTTTTTATATAAACTTATTTATAAATCTTTGAATTAAGCCCTGCGAAGCGAATTGGACATACTAGTTAGACAATAAAATATAAAACACAAAGATGTCATTAAGATACCACAGTCTGGAATCGAAAAAGTTGCACCATCCTTGAACCAAACTTCTTTGTAAGCTAAGTTAGCGATTGTATCTTAACTTTGCAACGTCTCTTGAATAAGATACCAACGAACATCGAATTCGTCGTAAGACGAACTTTCAATACGCCAATCTTTTGATATCAAGCTCAACGTAGATTTTCCAAGATAGGTATCGATTCTTTTCGAGAAGGCGTTCGGTAAACTTTTGTTAGAAACTTGTGAATAAGGTTATATTGGTAAAGACGAGAGCTTCTGCACCTGATAAAGTCGGCGCCCCAGGCAATATTACACTGTTATGTAAGTATAGCTGAATATATTTTCATACAATTTGACACCTAATATAAGAATTTAATCTTTCTGAAAGCAATGCGCATACGTTCCTTAGTTATATTTTAGGAAATGAGATCATATAAATTATCTGATTACAGCATACATTGTTTTCGCTATACCTCAAAGTGGTAGATGAAGAAGTAGAGGGGTTTTTGATGAAAGAATCCATGTGGCTTGACTTTTTAAAATTTTCTACAGTTTTAGTAATATTTCAATCAATTTACATAAAACTTTGACAAGATATGCATCTAAGCCCTCCTTATGAATCACTCGACCTATTATAGATACGCCATTAGATAGACAGACCTTTATACCTTTATTTTATAAAATGTAATGTGATAATAACTGCAAATAGTGAAATGAATTTGTATTAACTGACACCAAAGAAATCAATCAACAGGAATATTCAGCTCGAATGTCGAATTTTCACCCTAATCTAGCTAGGGTGTATAAAAATAGAAAGAACAGCTTTCTTGAGTTGTATATATAAGAAAGTTCGGTCCGTCTTGGGTAGCATCAATCGCTTTCCATTACGTGAAATCCCATCCTGGCGCCTTTCAATGAAGAATAATGATCGGCTATTATGTAGTACAACATGATTTTACTAGATTTATTTAACGTTTAAAATGATTCCATATGTTCGCGGTTAGCTAATTTTTTTTTAAATAAATTTTTTAATAGTATTTCCCCTTTAAATTTAAAGTCACTCTGTTTACTTCTGGAAATATTCCCTAGACTAAAGTTAAAATAACTAATGTAATAAATGCGAAAATGTGCAGTATCTTTTGTTGTATGTCTTTCTTTCATGTAAAAATTCATCAACAGACCTATAAGATTTTTATATGATTACAGTTAAAATCATAGTAGTTTAGCTAATATTACTTTTTAATTTAGTACACGTAGATAAAGTCATTTTGAAAGAGATGCAAAATTTTAATATCACGGCAGTTTTTTTATTTAATATAAGTGGATATTAAATTGCATCTGCAATTTGAATAAAGAAGGTCGTCGCACAAAGGCTTTAATGACGGTCGGCGAAATGGTGCCCGTAAATGATAAAATATTTTATTCGATTGTTTCTTTTTATCTATATTTTTGTTAAGATTATCTTATTTGTTTTTTTACACGAATTAAATAATGATTGAATAATAATGAAATAATGATGAAATATAAATAATACTATATAAATAATGATGAATAATGATGAAAGAAAGAAAGAACGTTTATTTCATCCTCCCGTAATACACAGTTGTTAATTAAAACTAAACCTTAATACATAACAGAAAAAAACATAACGTACCAATAACATGGAACACTAACATAAAAATATACCAGATACCACAAGAGGAAAAAAATGGCAAACAGCCAGAATAAATTGAAAGACAAAATTGTCGCACTATACTGATTTTCAGCAGTATAGTGCGACAGAATTTTGTCGCCAGGAGCGACATGGTATAGTTAAGGATATATAATTACTTAAATCCATTATAACAGCGCCTGCAACTGATGAGTTATTATGACTAATATATTCAAAGGATACCAATGATACCCACGGATATAAGCTATACCTGTTAAAATAATTATTTAACTTAACTATTAAAAACACTAGAGCCAAACTTCTAATTTACAAAAATAAATCTATAGTCCGAATCAGTAGACTTTCCACTACCACAAGTTCGGTAGGTACGCGGGTAAAACCGTGGGGGATTGCTAGTGATATGTGAATAGATAAGAATATTGAAAATTATGAATCGATACGTATACATTAGAGGATAGAATTTTCAGTCGTATACTACTCGTAATACATTTGATGTTCTAGTAAAAATATATAAAGTTTAAAAAATAAAAACAAGTTATTCATAACAAGACGATAAATTATTCTAAGATAACAAATAGCTTACAATTAACACCGACCTAAGTCTTAATCCTGAAGATAAGAAGCCGTTTTCGCAGTTCCCGTACATAAATAAGGAGCATACGGCTTTTCCAGTTCAGCGATGCGAAGGTATCTTAACAAGAGCTGGTGGGAATAAATCTGTATTGAATTAATTTAGGAATTACAATAAATTTATTGTGGCATAAATATTATGCTTCTTATACAGATAATTTTAGTTCTGTAACTTGAAATGTCTGTGCAAAAATATGGTAATCTCGATTACAAAAGTAATAATAAAATTATTTTGCTATAATCCGCGATACAGTAAATAGAAAATATATATAGTGTTTAATGTATAGTGGACTATCAGTATTTTCATACCCGATACGTGCAGGATTCGTAAAACACATGCACAAACCTCCACCACTTCCACCACAATACACAAGCACTACACAGGTTCACTATCACAAACTCAACAATCGTTTCGCCCCGCAACCGAAGCATCATCAGGAGATAGACTCCACGACAAAATCGCAAAGCTTGCTTGCAGTTTTCCTGCACGTATCGGGTATGAAAATACTGATAGTCATATACATTAAACAATATATATATTTTCTATTTACTGTATCGCGGATTATAGCAAAATAATTTTATTATTACTTTTGTATTATGGATCTCCGCAAAGTAACGCCTATAGCCAACATTTAAAATATAGCCAACATTTCTGCTTATCCTTATATTATATTTCAAGTTGTGAAACAATGATTTTTTTAATACATTTCTGAGTAATGAAAGTATATCGGTATCTCCAATTTTGTGTCATTTGTGGTTTCTCTGGTTATTTAGTTTCGAAAGAATAATTCGCACGCTCGTTTTTAAACTGTCTGAATTCAAATTTTTTTTTTATGGAATAGTAGGCAAACGAGCATGCGGTTCACCACAAGGAATCACCGCCGCCCACGACCTCTCACTGAGCAAGTGTGTTGCCGTTCTTTAAAAAGATTGAATATTTGAAGGCACTCATGTCGTACCGATCTGGAAACGCTGCCAAAGGGAGATCGTTCCATAAAATGGTTGTGCGCGGAATGAAATAATTTGAAAACCGCATTGTAGTGGATCGCCACGAATCGAGGTGGTGAGGATGATATTTAAACCTGTGACGTACAATGCGGTTATGGAGTTTGGCGGCAGGAAAATTAAATAAAATAAAATAATTAATTACATTATTAAAAATTAAATTAGACTTAATTGTGTTAGATACATTGTAATCTTATTTCGATGCCATACATTCGAACTATTATAAATATTCGGTCTCACACTCATGAGTTTTATAGGTGCTACGATACGCTTTTTTTAAATGTACCACAAAACAACTTTTTTGTATTCGGTCACTTTTATATTAGGCGTGCGAAATGCGACTGAAGGGGAATAAATGGAATGAATAAATAAAAGAAATAATGCGAATGAATGGAAATAACTTTAAATAGCGGAGATTCGCATATAGAAAGGAAACGGAGCAATCGGGTCATATCTGAGTCACATAGGGTCTAGTTACAGAACGGGTTTTGAAAGTGGACCCGACACGACTGTCAGATGCTCTTTCATCTCAATCGTGATTGTCTTCGATGTCGTCTTTGTTTGAAAAGAATCTAACAACAGGCTATTCCCGTAATTATGAAGTATAGCAAAATTCCGAACGAGTAATAGAATCTTTTTTTTAAAATTATATTCTTAATATAAAATTTATCGCTATATTTATTCTTGACATTCAATCAATTATTAGATGAACAGGCCCTTGTAAACCCTTCCACTATACATTGTTCAGAATTAGCTGTGATTGTCTGCTGTGTATTAAATGACGTAACGCTATTTTAAATTATCTGCCCACTGCTGATATACTCGTCATATGACATGACATCGTTAAGTTTGTTCCAGATTTGTTCCCGGAATACTAATGAAAGAATACTACTTAATAACCTGCCCGCAAACACCGCACGGCTAAACGATAAGTTTCGGTATAACGCCATGAAACACCCAGCACATGTAATGCGTACTAATTTTTTCCTTTTAATGAACTAATAATAGCTGAAGATGTGACCTTATGACCCTTACTAGATCGCAATTTCAGAACCCTGAGTGACCTATGAGTTATTTATAACAACTGATGCCCTTAACTGATATTTACAATTTCATTCGCTTTTTCATGAAGAAAAGCGTCTGAAGGAAACCTGCGTACCTGTAGAGAACATTTATATTCAAATTAAATCAAATTTTGAATAATTCAGTTTAGTTTATAATATTATAATATTTGACTGTCGAATGTTGTAATATTGAATACTGCAAACTACCAATCCACATTGGAGCAGCGTGGTTGGTTTAACCTCCAATCCTTTTCTCAAAGAAGAGAACACTTTAGATAAAAAAGTTCTCGTATATGCAGCAGTGGAATGGTAACAGGCCGCTACTTAATATAAATGGTAAAACAGGAAGAAAAGTCCGCGTTTCAGCATTTCGTATAACAAACGAGGCACAGGGATGTTATTGATGGAATACAAATTAAGTAGGTGCGCAAATATTTTTTCTGGCGCCCGGTAAACTTGTTTTTTGTTTACCGATAAACAACTGCAAGGTAGCGTTGGAATTCAAATAAATCAAGAACTAAGTGAACTTTAGGCAACAATAAATTAAGTTAGACGAAACTATGATATTTTATAGCGTGGTATTTAATAATAATCAAATTCATAATTTAATTTATTAAAAAAAAATTACAATCTTTTTCAATTCTTCATCGCTACGGATAATTATAAAATCGCCCCTCTAAGAAGATATATATATGTTCTTTAGGATGTTCTTTTTTTATAATCTTTTTCTTACAATTAATTATTATCCCCATAACTATGTCTTCATGCCTTGTGATATCCGGCCGAGTAAAATAGACCACCCTCATTTCTTACCGAGGTTTCGTCAAAGACGACTAAGGTAAGTCGACCTGCCGTGTGGTATCCGGCTAAGTAGAATAGACCACCCTCATTACTTATCGGGGGGTCGTAAATTACGACTAAGGTAATTTGACGTCAGGCAGGCGGCCGGTTGTAAAATACGCAGGCAAATCATGTGACAACATGTTTGTTATATGTTGTGCCGACCCCACTTAGAGTGGGATAAGGGCAGAAGAATGATGATAACTATATGTTTTCATTGTTATCTTGTGCAAAGTCACAAGCTTACTTATGAACGCAGCTTTTTTAATGCAAAAGTTGCGTTGATAACTAAACTTTGGATATACATTGATATCTCTATCCCTGTAACCCTCTCTACACCAAAAAATCGATCCGTTGATCGTATCTGCGTCTAAACAGTAAAAGTAAAGAAACAAAAACAAATAATTCTATTTTTAAGCATTTATGATGTTACTAATATTAAGTACTAGGTATGGATGTTCGCGTTTCGATAATGACTCGTGACTTGTCAGAAAACAATTTTTTTGCGATAAATAAAAGCCTCCAGCAAATATTTGGCTCTCGAGTGGCAAAATAATTAGACTTAATCTCTTATGACTAAATCCCACAACCTCAGAATAACATTAATTGCGTATAATCCACTTTAGCACGGTCACTACTGACCAACAAACGGTAATCAGCATAAATCACTTATGAGTAAAAATTTAACAGTATAACAATACCGTTTACTCTGCCGTCTCTATCGTACGTTAATATTTCGGCCTAGGAGTAAATAGGATGGAAAGTCTGCGGAAGACATCCGCCGGCTGCAAGATCTCTGAAGCGAGACAACGCACGATGTTCTTCCACTGTTAGGTCTTTGTACTAATTTTGTAACGAATTACCTAGTTTTTATTAAAACTTCTATCTGACACAGTGTTTTAATTATCACTTAACGAAGTAAACATAAAACACTGTGTCCTACTTTGGAAAGTTTTGGAGGCAAAAATTTGGGACATACAGTTTACAAATACTACTCAGTTTAATGGTTGAACGGATCAGGGTTTCTAGATACTGAAAGCCATGCAATCATAGTGTAAGTATATATCACACTTCTTCAACTGACGTCCACTGCTGGACATAGGTCTCCTTAAGGGATCTCCACTCCACACGATCCTGCGCCGCTAGGATGCAGCGGCTCCCCGCGACCTTTTTGAGGTCGTCTGTCCACCTCGTTGGGGGTCTTCCAACGATGCGTTTACCGGTGCGGGGTCGCCATTCCAGCACCTTAGGACCCCAACGCCCATCGGTTCTACGTGTGCCCCGCCCATTGCCACTTCAGGTTCGCTACCCGATGAGTTATGTCGGTTACTCTGGTTCTTCTACGGATCTGTTTTGTGGCGTAGCGCCTACAAAACTCGTGAGTGTTACTACACCCTCTAAACCCATAACTTGGAAGAGCAAGAGAACACTAGCTTTTATAAGGGTTCTTAGCGTGATGTCATAGATAGCACTGAAATAAAGATTACAATGTATCTAATGCATTTAAGACTACATTTTATTTTGTTAGTTAATAAATTTAATACAAAGCGTGCGATATATATATATACTATAAAAGTAAGTAAGGTAGCGGCCTGTTACAATCACACTGCTGGGAATAGGCCTCCTCTCTCCGTTTCTGGAGAGAAGGGTTGGAGCTAAGACCTACCACGCTGCTCAAAAGCGGATTGGTAGGTTACACATATCTCCAGCATCCTCCAGAGATAAGCAGGTTTCCTCACGATGTTTTCCTTCACCGAAAAGCGTGTGATAAATTGAAATTATCAATTAGACACATGAGTTTTAATAGAAAAACTCATTGATGCCTGCCCGGGTTTGAACTCGTGTTCCCCTCGAAAGATTCGCACGGTCTCACCGCTGGGCTATCACAGCTCTATATATAGACATATTTTTTTAATTAAACATTGATGATTAAAAATTCAAGTATAAATGTCATTTAATATAAAGTATTTAAAGCCAAAATTAAAAAAAATAAACGTAATCATAAAAAATAGTTGTCTCTGATATTAGAACAAAGAAATAATAGGTACACGGATTACCGTGTACCTATTATTTCTTTGTGTACCTTTTATTAAAAAGGAGAAAATATTTTTGTAACACAAAATGTGTTTCAATCTACAATAATGACAATGCAATGTTTTTCGTCTTTCATTTTATACGCCCCCAATAATATATTTTTCGTCGCAAATATGCTACGCATACACTCTTATGAAAGAAATACGGTTGAACCAAAATATTTTACGGGAAAATCTCAAAATAAATTAAAAACTAGCTATTTCTACGCATTGTCTGTGTTACTTAGACTGCGAGACTGTGGCAGTGAATGTGTGCAGTGTAGTGTGGTTTTCGTGGTGGCATGCAAAAGGATAGCCCAATCTTCTTTTAGGATTGCATAAATTTTCCGTAACCACGGAATATAGCGAAATATACCTTTACTTTTGTAATTAAGGATATATAAAGTGTATATTTTCCCTATAGTAAATATATGGTATTGCATTTAGTATTGAATCAAGTAATTATGGATGCTTATCACACTTTACTTCGTACCTATAGAAGTCTTTACTTCGTAGTTACAGAAGTAAAATTTTCCTAGGAATTGCATCCTGTCCGGTAAAGTTTGAAAATAGACTTTAACAGTGATCCTGCAGTTTGAAGATCGAAAACAACAAATGCCGTTTATTAGTAAATAAATATTTTTTTTGTAATCCCGGTTAACTCTTTTGAAATACTTTTTGCTGTATAAGAAAGAGACCAGTGTCGTTTTACCTAGGCATATGCAACTTTAGATTTAAAATGAAATCTTAACATCATTAAAATGAACTTTTAATTTCAGTAGTTATAAAAGACCTCCGTTCATTCATTCAAAGTCTGATAAAACTTTCTAGGTTTTTCAATCAAGACAAAGGTAATGAAAGAGCAATCGTTGTGCCCTTTCTTTACTTAGCGCGCCCAGTGAATAACTATTCAACCGAGGTAATTGCTCTCGTTGACATTTTTTTTAATTCTCCTAACAAATTGGTACCAAACTGTATCTATCAAATGGTTACGTTCAAGTTACGAAGTCTTTTTTAACTAGTTTAAATTTATATTTCTTTTTTGTTCATAAAAATATACATAATTGTAAAACAATTGCCGATGTATATAATAGACAGAGTAGAAATCGACATAAGCTTGCGACTCCTGCTATGCGCCTTGCAAAAGTACGTGAGTCGTTATGGGTTGGGGGAAGATTCTATATTAAAATTTCGCAATAAATTTTAACTTTGCCATTATAGCAGTTTGAAAACAATGTTAAAAAGAGGTTAATACAGAAAGCCTACTATACTATTGAGGATTACTAAGATGATAAGAATGCGTGGACATAGTTACTGTTTGACCCTATACAAGTACAGTAATGATTTAATGAATATTTTGAAACGAGCAATCGCCGGGTTTCTTGCTAGCTCGCAGCTTGCCGCTTTACGAATCAGCAGAATAAAGAATATTTGGAATTTGAATATGAATTTGAAAAAAAAAACATTTTCTTTAAACTAATTTAAAGAAGCAATCATATGAAAAATTTTTATCACCGCTGTATAAATTTCCTTCCCAAAAGACTGTAAAAGACGTGTATGTGGCAGCGAGTTCATTCCGCGTAGTTTTTCATCGGGAAATCAACAGATCGAGTAATTAGTAGAAACGAGAGCGAAGCGATTTCTACCGTGTCGCGTAACAATTAAAACGTACTCATACACAATTGCGAGGCACAAATGATTTCCAACGCGGGATTGACATTGTATAATGTTCAATGAAATTGCGGTTCATTTTTGAAGATAACGAAAAGATTTACAAAAAAAAAAATGGGGGATGTTCATTAATTTTTCCGCCGTCTGGTATCCGGCTGAGTAGAACGACAACCTTCATTTCTTACCGAGGTGTCGTATAAGGCGACTAAGGTAAGTGACATCATGCAGGCGGCCGGTCGTAAAATAACTAGCCAAAACATGTGCCACCCCACTTAGAGTAGGATAAGGGCAAGAGAATAGGATGTATATTTATTTGCGGGAACAATTCTTTATATACTCATAATTACTTTGAGTGTAAATAAACAATCATACAGAAACGATCACACGCAAGCATAGAAACGATTACGTGTCATATATACTAATATTATAACTATCAAAGTCTGTCTGTTATACTTTCACAGATATTTATCGATATTGATATAAGTAAACATATATCAGGTTTAAATATAGAATATAAAAAATCCCGTTTTTCGTCCGGGAATGGGAAAAAAAACACATAATAAACAATTGAAGGTATTTACAAAACTAAAGACGACGTGAACAAACTTCGAAGTCCCACTAGTTGTAAAATAAATACAAGTTTTTTTTAATTACTCAAGACAAAACTAGAATCGATATATTTCAAAAACATAGTTTTACTCATTACTGTTATATTTTATCGTTACAAGTTAAAACCTTTACGCTTATTTCGCAACGAAGGTTAATTGTTAATATATAAATAATTACATCTTCTTCGACCTCGCATATTCCCGGTACTTGTCTGTTTAGTATTCAATTTTATATTTGAGGAAGAGCCGCGATAGCTCAACAGTGAAAGAACGGTGTCCTCTAAACTCCTTCGAACACAGGCAAGACTAAGTTTTCTTAGACACTAATATGATATTTATTCCTAAAAAATCATCATTCATTCTCCTGCCCTTATCCCACTCTAAGTGGGGTCGGCACACATGTTACAACATATTGTCACATGATTTGGCTACGAATTTTACGACCGGCCGCCTGCCTGACGTCAACTTACCTTAGTCGCCTTTTACGACACCTCGGTAAGAAATGAGGGTGGTATATACTATGCAGCCGGATACCACACGGCACATACCTTAGTCGCCTCTTACGAAACCTCGGTAAGAAAGGAGGGTGGTCTATTCTATTCTGTCGGATACCACACGGCGTTAATGAATGATTTCAACGTTATGATATTTATTCTTAAAAAATAATGAATTAATTAATTCTTACAATTTAACGTTGCAATTGCAGTAATAGAAAATATATTGTATATATAAGTACAAATATATTTTCTTTACTATATTCCTATATACAGTCTATATAATGCCAGAAATATGTGTCAACTACTAAATCAAATAAAAGCAGTGTGTAAAGTGAAAATTTTATATTCCATTCGCAATGAAAGAGAACAATTGGAATATTAACCGAGTTACTTTTGTTTTTAGCAGTTTAAGCCATAATTTTTACACGAATCTAATCGTTCCTCAGTATCCTGATATGTTTGGTTTTACGAATATAAAAGTCTCTGTAGTTCTATCAGTTTCATTCAATAAAACGATAGGATCGGACCTCAAATTATTTCCAAATAATTAGTAATTATTAATCCTAAGAGATGACCTGAAAAAAAAATTGTATACCTACAGTATATTTTCGTGCAATATAATATATGAAAATATGGGTTCGCAATCTTTAACGTTTGTTAAATAACGATAACACATTTCGTAAGAAGGTTAATTTTAAAAACACTATCAGATATCTTACAAAGAAAACATTAGTTCAATAAATTTATAACCGACGTCTTTATTCACACCAAATATTATATCGCCGTCTTGTTACGTTCATAATAATGTAAATATATATGGTAAATAATTCAAATGTAAAATTTGACTATATTTGTGATATAATACGAATATTATTTTAATATTTTAATGATTTTGTTATATAAAACGTTCACAAATGATAAAAAAAAGTTTCTATGGCTCTCTAATTAACTACTTTGTTCTGAACCGGATCGTATTACAATTTCTTTCCTTACAACTCATAGACTCGTGTTGGATATAGGTTTTCTTCAAGAGATTTTCACTCTATACCTCAAAAATTAAATTTAATTGTCCTAGACTGAACTCTAGATACAAATCAACATTTAGCATACCACTTTCTAAAAGGAAATACGCAGGAAATAGGTTTATCGATAGAAGTTGCAAACAGTATAATAAACTGAATTCAGATATTGTCAATTTTCATCTCTCCCTCTCACAATTTAAATTAACAATTAGAAATTTAATAAATAATTAGTCATTCGGGTACTTCAGGTAATTTTCGTATATTATTTTTCATGCACTTTATTTGTGTGCTATACCATTGTTTATATGTATTTTTAGTCATAGGAAACTGATTATGGTTAGTTTTTTTTATTTTATTGTATTTTACTTATAAGTTTTGTAGCACTGTATGTTTCCAAAATATTTAAATTAATAAGTACATACGATTGGGTGATGCTTTATGGATGAAGAGTTTCCAATTTCCAAGGTGCTCCTAACTAACTTTCTCGATCTGTTCACCTAGTTGGGGTACTTTTAGCACTGTGAATTTCACTCAACTCTTAAGAATTAACTATGTGATGGAATGAAAAAATATGAAAAATGTTTATTCAGCTCTTTGATCAAAATCAACAATAATACTAATACTGTAGTTTATCTGTATATCAATGCGTAACATTACATTGAAAAAGTAAACCCCGGTAGGTTTCATATTTAGCAGTAAGTCATTTAAAGAAATCGTACATGATGGAAAATTTTAATTAAAAACCTGAACGCAGTTAAATTGGCAACCTAAAATCCCTCCCGCTATAAACGTCTGCCGCAAAAAATAAATATAATAGGGTAGCCCAAGGATAACCCCGTGGATTAAAAATTTGAATTAAAAAAAACTGGCTACTTTTTGGCGAGGGAAGCGAAAGGTATATCTCATACTATGCTACGTCGTAGCATAAATAAAGTAGCGGTACTTATACTTATATGCTGCTGTGATAGCCCAGCGGTGAGACCGTGAGACTCTTTCGAGGGGCACACGGGTTCAAACCCGTGCAGGCACCAATAAATTTTTCTATTAAAACTCATGTGTCTAATTAATAATTGCAATTTATCACACGCTGTTCGGTGAAGGAAAACATCGTGAAGAAACCCGCATATCTCTAGAGACTTCTGGAGGATATGTGTAACCTTGGAGTAGCGTGGTAGGTCCTAGCTCCAACCCTTCTCTCCAGAAACGGAGAGATGAGGCCTATTCTCAGGGAATTGAATGAGACCGTGCGACTCTTACGAGGGGAACACGAGTTCAAACCCGGGCAGGCACCAATGAGATTTTCTATTAAAACTCATGTGTCTAATTGATAATTGCAATTTATCACACGCTTTTCGGTGAAGGAAAACATCGTGAGGAAACCTGCATATCTCTAGAGAACTCTGGAGATATGTGTAACCTACCAATCCGCATTGGAGCAGCGTGGTAGGTCTTAACTCCAACCCTTCTCTCCAGAAACGGAGAGAGGAGGCCTATTCCCAGCAGTGGGATTGTAACAGGCTGCTACTTTACTTCTTTTTTCATCAATTTTAACTCGAAAGAAGGATAATTCATACTATTAACTGGTCTATTAGCGCAATTGGAAGTTATCCTGACTTCAGAGGTTGCGGGTCGCGGGTTCGATTGCCACCAAGGGCCAACATTTTCTATTAATTAATAACTTTATATAGCATGAATATTGTGAGCAAAGAAATTTATTACACGAAACAAGAAACCAAATACAAATTCCTAGCTATTCTCTTTGTAAACGGATGTCTTCATCTTTGAATTATTGCCCTTAATACCCAAAGATAATTTAATTTGCACAATGCTAACAACGGTCGTCGTTTAATACTTGAGGCAATTAGAAGCAATCTAAGGCGGGCGTGCGGTATGCGCGTGCGACGGTACGTTTCACATTCGCATCGCAAGCCGCTGGGGCACAACGTGGCCTGTTGGAATACCACGGCACCCTGTGTACAACAATCAGTGTTGATATAGTGTACAGGCCGTGATTGACAGTGTCCGGGGTGTCGTCGGTCTGTGTCAGTGACGGTGTGTGTAGTGGCATGGAGGATGGGGGCGGGACATAGCGCGGAATGTGACGGCGCTACAAGCGACCCCCCTGCTCGCAGTCGCAGGAAAATACATTGCCGAAGGAGAAGGTGAGGATATTTTCTCAATCTACCTAACATGACTCGGTGATGTGGATCTATAAATGTAAATCAAATTGAAATTGAAATGCACTATAAAAAAAGTGGAAGAAAATGCTATGATACACTTGTCTTGAACTTTATAAAATGATTATCAGGATTTTTTAGACCTTATTTACAATATCGAAATTTATTATATAATATATATATAATTTATAGTTTTGTTATATATATATATATATATATATATGTGCCTGCTACTATACTGCCATATATATATATGTGTGTGTGTGTGACCGTGTGTAGTGCTTGTGTATTGTGGTGGCAGTGGTGGAGGTTTGTGCATGTGTTTTTACGAATCCTGCATGTATCGGGTATGAAAAAACGGACAGTCCACTAAACACTATATATATTTCCTATTTACTGTATCGCGGATTATAGCAAAATAATTTTATTATTTCTTTTGTATAACAAAACTACTTTGCTGTAATCCGCGTGGGCAAAGCGAATACATGCAATGCTAATGTGTATGAAGCAGGCTAAATTCACGTAACTTACACATGCAGGACAAGTCACCACATGCATCCCAAGACGTCTCCACCAGCAACAATTCACACAAGCAACACACAGAACCATCACCAAAATCTCTACGATCGTTTCGCCCCGAAACCGAAGCATCATCATGAGGATAAGCATTACGACAAAATCGTAATGCATTACGATTCTGTCGCGCGGATAATAGCAAAGTAGTTCTGTTATAGTTTCTTGTAATATGGATTCCGCAAAGTAACGCTTGCTTATATAAATCCATTTAAAATAACTTTCAAACTTTTACAATATAAGTGATATATGTCCACGTAGAACGGTCCCAATTGTGGTGGCTGTGTAGTGTTAAAAACGATCCAGTCCTATTGTCATGTAAAGACGAAAAATCTTGATCAAAAATTTAAAAAAAGGCCTATACATAATCCCAGGTCCTAGGGTCTAAACTAGCAATGGTACAAATATGTAACTTCCGATAAGCTATGTATACTTGAGGTACTTGCACCAGACTATTCTTACTGAAATCATTAACCGTAAAGTGCAAGTAGTACAATGTTTTTACACTAAAAAATAAAATTTCTTCATCATAATTATTCGACGACATTCTCCAAGAATAACTTTTGAAGTAAATGGTTTGATAAACGAATACTTTAATGAACATCTGATTAGGTAGTTACCTATAGTAAGTAGAGACCGTAATTGTGTTCGTTTCTCATCATACGAGAATTGTCAATACGTATGTTAACAAGGAGATGCATTGTTTGGTGTGTGGGAATCGCAATGATGTCAATGGAACATCGTCTCATTATCAGTCTATTGCAGTATTAGAAAGCTAGTGTAAGTCGACATCTTAACACTATATAATTAAAATTACTTCGATGAACAGTATATTCTAAATGTTCTTTGTATAATATTATTTTATAATTGACACTAGCTTTATAGTCATTTTCAGCGGTTCCGAAATCTAGATGTTTTATACAATATACTAATGCTTATTATAACGCTGTGTGGTATCCGGCAGAATAGAATAGACCACCCTCCATTCTTACCGAGGTGTCGTAAGAGGCGACTAAGGTATGTGCCGTGTGGTATCCGGCTGCATAGAATAGATCACCCTTATTTCTTACCGAGCTGTCGTAAAAGGCGACTAAAGTAAGTTGACGTCAGGCAGGCGGCCGGTCGTAAAATACGTAGCCAAATCATGTGACAACATGTAAGGGCAGGAGAATGACTAATGTTTATAATAACTAAGTATACTTTGTCAATCACATTATCATAGAATGGCCTGTCATGGGATGTCCTGTCTATCCCACTTCTAGGAGAGGCCTATGCTCTCCTTTCAGAACAAGAAAAAGCATAAACCATTGGCGCTGTTTCTATGAGGATTGATAGCATGCACTAATCCGAGGTTTCATCATCGAGAGTTTCTTGCTGTTTCTTTTCGGTATGAGCAACATTTCGAATCAATTGTAGCTTCATTAATCATATTGATCCTTAACCATTCAAAAGTGCTCGAAAGAGCTTACTTGAATAGAGACTATTTTGATTTTGATTTTGACAGAGACATAATTTGGTTTCTTTGCGTAAAATGCACGATAAATTATAAATATTTATCACACAAGACTTTCCCAAGACTTTCCCAGGCTTTGAATCTGCGATCCTTTGGTGAAAAGTAAGTTTTCCCATTGTTCCGCAATCAACTCTACTTTGGTATACAATTCAGATGAATTCAAGATTAAATTAAACACAATTTCAAACTCAGCGTAATATTCAGCGCTCATAGAGGCATAATTTATATTAATGAGACCGTTACATACAAATATTTAATATACTTATTCCTTGCCCGTAGCGTTGAAGATAACGGGTGTTTATGTAAAACTTAAATAATAAAAACTAGAATGATGTGTTTTATTATACTTAGTAACGGCCTGTTACAATCCCACAGCATGGAATAGGCCTCCTCTCTCTGTTTCTGGAGAGAAGGGTTGGAGCTAAGACCTACCACGCTGCTCCAATGCGGATTGATAGGTTACACATATCAACATAATTCTCTAGAGATATGCAGGTTTCCTCACTATGTTTTCGTTCACCGAAAAGCGTGTGATAAATTGCAATTATCAATTAGACACAGGAGCTTTAATAGAAAAACTCATTGGTGCCTGCCCTGGTTTGAACTCGAGTTTCCCTCGAAAGAGTCGCACGGGCTATCACAGCTATTATTATGCTTATATATATGTAACTGCCATCTACTGCATAGGCGTCTCTTCGGTTTGTGAACAGAAGTGAAAGCTAAGAACTACCACACTGCTCTAGTTTCAGGTTTTACGATGTATTTCCCTAACCAAAAAACGTGTAATAAATCTCAAACATCAATTAGGCACATAAAATTTAAAACAAAAACTCATTGGACTGGCCCGTTGGCGCAGTGGGTAGTGACCCTGCCTTCAGCTCCGCGCGTCGCGGATGCGATTTTCAAATCAAATCAAATCAAATCAAAATAATCTTTATTCAAATAAACCATTTCAGGCACTTTTGAATCGTCAAGCTTTATTATGATTAATGAAGCTACAACTGGTTCGGAATGTTGCTCTTACCGAGAAGAACCAGCAAGAAACTCGGCGGTCAATCTTTTAAATATTTTCAATTATACATTATTAAACCGCTGTCTTGTATGAAGCTGAAAGGATTTTCAAATCCAGGCTTTCTTGTCATCCAAATAATCTTCAATTTTGTAATATGCTTTACGTATAAGCATATTTTTTACACTTGATTGAAATCTTTCTGTACACTGGTCTAGGATGGATTGAGGAATTTTATTATAGAAGCGAATAGCGAGACCAACAAAAGAGTTGCTTACTCGGCTGAGTCGCGACGCAGGTATCGTAAGCTGTTTGTGACCTCTCGTATGTCTATGATATACATCAAATTTTGTTTTATATGTTCTTATATTTTTCCGCACAAATAGAATATTTCTATATATATATTGTGATGCTACAGTCAGTATGCCTATTTCTTGGAACTTTTCGCGAAGGGACTCACGTTGCTTCATATTATAGATAGCCCGTATGGCTCTTTTTTGGGCAACAAAAATCTTTTCTATATCGGCCGCTTTACCCCACAGCATTAAACCATATGACATAATGCTATGGAAATAAGCAAAATAAACAAGTCGCGCTGTTTCAACATCGGTTAAATGTCTAATTTTTCTAACAGCGTAAGCGGCGGAACTAAGTCTTCCTGCGAGGACAGATATATGGGTGCCCCATTGGAGTTTATCATCCAAAGTGAGCCCCAAAAATTCCCACCGAGGGCTAACATTTTCTATAAACAATTTGTTGGTTCGTCGAGCCTGGGTGTATATTTGTATTTAAGTATGTATATTGTATTATTTAAAATTATATATGTAGTATATTTACCAGTTGTCCATCACCCATAACACAAGTATTAAGTTACTTACTTTAGGGACGGACGACCGTGTGCGTAGGTGTCCCATATATTTATTTTATCCCATATTTATTGGTGCCTACCTACATGGGGTACGCATCCATTACCTTTTGAGGCAGAAACTAGTTTCTGAATAATGTTGCATCAAAAAATTCGCATTTAAGAAATAATTTATAGAATTAGACGTTACTTTGCGGAGGTCCATAATGCAAAAGTAATGAAAATATTATCTTGATATAATCCGCGATAATAGAAAATATATGTAATGTAATCACAAAGATTTGCGATTTTGACGTGGGGTCTATCTCTTCCCGATGCTTCGGTTACGGGGCGGAACTACTGTAGAGATTGTGGTAGTGAATTTGTGCAGTGCTTGTATACTGTTTTGTTATTGGTGGCGGGTAGTGCATAAGTTTTTAGGAATTCTGCATCTATCAGGTATGAGACCGATTCCGAATACAACCCTCTACGTTTAGCATTATATATATTTACTTTTATCGCAGATTATAGCAAAATAATATTTTCATTACTTTCGCATTTTTGTAGTTGAAAAATGTCGTTTTCTGCTCTGTTTAATATAATTTTGTCGCCACTTTGATTAAAAACGTCTTTTGTTTCGATATATAATCCAAGCTTGAATAATAACTCTCTTTTGAGTAAGTGATTATGTGGCCTAAAATAGAAAATGATTGATCATCCTGGTATAAATTTTATGTGTAATGTTATCGCTGGTGTCATCAAAATTCATCCCATTTGAGACTTGAGGAGGATAAAACCTTTTATGAGCCTTACGTGGATGGCGAAAGCTAATAACAATTATATACACGACCCGGGAATCTCCAAGTAGGTCATACTGAATACATGAATGAAACTCAATTTTCCGCTACATGAATGAACGGAATGTTAATAGCGGCAGATTTTTCTATCACTGATATCAATCAATTATTCAGGGTCCGACTATCTATACTTATTATCAAAGTCCCTAAAAGCCGTCTGTCTGTATGTAATCGATTTTCTCAAAATCTACTAAACGGATTTTTGTACGGTTTTCACTAAAACATAGTGCAATACTTCCGGATGGTTTGGTAAATAGTACATATCAGTATTATGTAAATTGTGTTGAAGAGATCGTACAGTTCTTAAAAACTTGTTTGCTGGTATTATTCACGTACGCTTTCATTTCAGTACATTTTTGTGCATTTATTTTGTTTTGTAGTTGCTATATGTTATTGGATATAAAGGATTCAAAATTAAGCTCAATTTAATATTAATATGTCTCAGAGTAGAAGAGAACGAATATTCTTCGCTCAAAAATACTGTTTTTTTCTTTTTTTTAATAAGAATTTTATTCATCTCTGAATATAAGAATGAAAATATAATCTGTGGAAAATTATAAATACAGATTGAAAATATTTTAGCTAAGTTTTTTTTATGACTGATTTAATGACTTAATTTTTTTCAAATATTGTTCTATAAAGTAGAAGCATGACTATAATATTACTACAACTTAAAACTTACTTGCAAACATTAAGAAAAGTATAACTCATAATTATCCTGCCCTTATCCCACTCTAAGTGGGGTCGGCACATGTTACAAACATGTTGTCACATGATTTGGCTACGTATTTTACGACCGGCCGCCTGCCTGACGTCAACTTACCGTAGTCGCCTTTTACGACACCTCGGTAAGAAATGAGGTTGGTTTATTCTATGCAGCCGGATACCACACGGCATATACCTTAGTCGCCTCTTATGACACCTCGGTAAGAAAGGAGGGTGATCTATTCTATTCTATTCTTCTATTATAACTGTTTTTAAATAAAAACATTGTAGTCAAACCTGTTTCAATTTTTGAAGACGTTTACCTGAAGACTTTTATAAAGAGAGTGCTTGAGTGTAATATACCGTGTGAAGAACCACTACTCTACACTCAACAGCGTGAAAGATGAAAATGTGCCGCGATTTTCTTACATTTTAGCAACGTAAAACCACAAAAACAATAAACATCGTGTTAACGTTTGGAATATCTTGCAAATTCTTCTTGGAACATTAAGATTAAATTTAAAAACATTATAAATGCGAAAGAATTTCTGTTTCATTGTCACAGCTGAACCGTGAAATGTTTATATATTGGGATAACATATAGGATACAGAAATTCCCAGTTTAACTACGAGAACCGGAGGAAATCACATGCTTAATTTTAAAGTGATTTATGTCAAAAGAGTTGTTTGCATTGCAATTGGCAAATTGTAATTAAGCATAGCGCAGCGCCTACAAAACTTGTGAGTCTTAGAGAGATCCACAACTTGAAAAAGCACGAAAACGCTAGTTTTTTCTTAATACATCGTAGAGTGATGTCATAGATGGCAATGAAATAAGGATATCAATGTATCTAACTCATTGTTTCCGCAAGCACTATATACCATTGTTCCAAATTCAGACATCGGGAAAGACAAAAAACGCAGCGTTATTAACATATTTAACGCGTTTCGAAAGTACGGCGAATGGTATTGCCACACGTAGGTACCATAATATCATCGCGTAAAAGATTTTGCGATATGAAATTTGGAAAATATTTTCATTATTGCAAGTGAAAAAACTTGATTAGAGCATGAATATACTAATAAAATTTATATACATACGAGTACTCAATTTGTTTTTTCTTTTGCCCCTATCGCGCTCTAAGATGAGTCGGCACATGTTTTTCTCTTCAATTCTCATTAGGACGATGATTCATGGTTTTGATTTCTATGATTTTCACCCCTATTCATTATATGTCCATGCCATCTTAATCTTGCACTTCTTGTCTTTTCTGTAATTGGTGTAACTTTCTCGGCTTCTATGCCAAGAATAAAATCGCTTTTGGAACACTTCAAGAGTTGTATGTCGCTTGAAACACTTTGCGCAGTAGGAAATCTGTTCAAATCTAACTAACTGAAAGCTTCTTAAATATACAATTCGTTATATTCTCGAATGTTGTATTCGCTCACTCTAAAATAATATTATTGTAACTTATGTACTATGGAATTCCGCAAAGTAACGCTTGTTTCTACAAATCATCATCATCATCATTCTCCTGCCCTTATGCCACTCCACACAAGTGACCCCACTAAGTGGGGTCGGCACAACATGTTACAGACATGTTGTCACATGATTTGGCTACGTATTTTACGACCGGCCGCTTGCCTGACGTCAACTTACCTTAGTCACCTTTTACGACACCTCGGTAAGAAATGAGGGTGGTCTATTCTATGCAGCCGGATACACGGCACAACGCTTGTTTCTACAAATCATTTAATAAATAATTTTTGGTAATCCTGGCCCATCCCGAAAAATACATAAATCCCGTTGCTTCGTTCAAACTTACAAAAAGAACAAACAGACTTTTGCATTCATAATATTAGTATTAATTTCGTCGATCATTTTTACGCCTGATCATTTTTTAACCGTCAGAAAGCTTAGCATTACGAATCATCACAAAAGTTAAGTCCAGCTTACATCGTTAAATCCGCTGGTTTGTCTTTGTGACTACTTAAACTATATCTTTAACGACTCAACAAAAAGCCTACGACTGTGACTTTACCATAAATTTTATGAAAAACGGCCGTTCGTATTTTTGCTCTCGTAATCGTAATGTCCTTTGATATCAAGGACTTAATTTACGAGGTTTAAATATATTTAAAGGTGTCGAAGTTTACAGTCTTTTAAAATCATTATTTAATTTAAGTAAGGAATGAAATAGTTAAATTATAAATATATAATGTAATCTTAATATTATGTGTGTTCGTAGAGAACATAAATTATATAATATATGGAGACGATCTGGTATATTTTTCAAGTCGCAAAGTGACTAGGACAGTTATTTTACTGTTCAATGTAAACATTAAAGCCTCACGATGTACAAGACTATATATCAAATCAATGTGTATTATACATTAAAGGAGAAATATTAGGCTGTGCTTAATACTACACACGGGAAAAAATTGCATTTATATTTCAATTAAGTTAAACCGAAGTAATAGCTTAAAGTTGTTCTAACTTTAAGCTATTAGCTAATCAGCTATCAGTTTTAAGATATATTTGTTATAGTTTCCTAATGTATGCTCTTAAGGATATTAAAAAGACCAAAATCGACTGACCCGTTGGCGCTGTGGGTAGTGACTCTGCCTTCAAATCCGTCGCGGGTTCCATTCCAGCCGAGGGCCAACATTTTCTTTAAACAATTTGTTGGTTCTTCGAGCCTGGTTGTATATTTGTATTTAAGTATATATTTAAAATTATATTTATATGTAGTATATCTTCCAGGTGGCCGGCACTCATAAAACAAGTATTAATTACTTTGGGGGCCGACGATCGTGTGTGTGTCTCATATATTTATTTATAAAAATAAATTAGGTTCAATTCTTGCAAAGCTACCCACATGTCAATTACCAATGCAGCGATTTCGTAAATTAAGACTCATTGTTCTGTAAATAACTAAGTTAATAATAAAGAAGCAAGAACTTGATTGGCATTCGCCTGTAGTAGGAAATTAAGCTTACATAAATACGATAATGATTTTTTAAAAGAGCTGCTTTCGCGTGTCTTGTTTGTCTGAGTCAGAAGTCACATTGATTAAACCATAAAAGTTTCACACTAATCGTTCACTAAGAGAGAATAAATTAACAACTAAGTGCAAGGGTTCAAAATCAATTGCAAAATAAATATTTCAATAAAGTTACTATTTAATATCCAGCGCAACCAGTTTCTCACGAACTGATCGCGATCCTTAAGGAACTAATCTGTGGAATAGGAAAAGGTTAATCATAGCACAATATTAGTAATTATGGATTCATTATGTCAGATATCGAAACAATCAAAAAACTATTTTGTATTAATTTGTATCAGCTATAACAGATTACACATTGAAAGCAAGCGCAAAAAACATATTAATTTAGATAATTTATAGAATTAGGCGTTACTTTGCAGAGATTCATAATACAAAAGTAATAAAAAAATATTTTGCTATAATCCGCGATCGCTTTGCGATTTTGTTGTGGAGTCTATCTCCTGATGATGCTCGGTTGCGGGGCGAACCGATTGTTGAGTTTGTGATAGTGAACGCGTGTAGTGCTTGTGTATTGTGGTGGAAGTGGTGGAGGTTTGTGCATGTGTTTTTACGAATCCTGCATGTATCGGGTATGAAAATACGGATACTCCACTATACATTTAACACTATATATATTTTCTATTTACTGTATCGCGGATTATAGCAAAATAATTTTTTTATTACTTTTATATTAATTTAGAATTTCGGCACAATGAGATGTAGACCGTTCTTTCTCAAGCTGCGTTCTCAATAATAGCGAAAAAAATATATAATTTCGTACAAAGCTTCCTAATATAGATCGAAACAAAAATCTTATATATCTGTACAACGTTTTACACCTCCGAGACACGATTAACACGAGTTGAGTGGTATGGACGCAACTAGAGCGAATCCTAACTGGAACTGGACAGCACATGCCGTTAACAGCTTTTTCAGATGCTAGTCTATGAATATGATTTTCACTCAATTTTTTTTATATTCAATACTAATGGCGACATCTTTCGTCTCAACCAACGTTTAAGTACCCTCAATAACGCAGTATGTGTTTTTTCCCTGTTCCCGAAATAAAACGGTACTTTTCTTATCCTAAGCTATAATTTGGCCAAATTTCATCAACATTTGTCAAGCGGATAAGCCGTGAACGTAACGTTGTTGTGTTTTGACGATCAATAATTATCGAAGTTAAAACTTCTTTTAACTTTCCTAATTAAATTATATTTTTAAATATTACATTTATATATTACCGCTTACCTATGAATAAAACATTGCAAGGCCTAGTTAAACGATAGAACCACTTGATTTATAACCGTTACAAAGGTTTGGAGCCAAGCTAACTTAAGTGCCTACTTATTTAATTTAGTACTTTTATTATTAAGTATAATCCTTATAAGCCAGCCGTGTGGTATCCGGCAGAATAGAATAGACCATCCCCCTTACTTACCGAGGTGTCGTAAGAGGCGACTAAGGTAAATGCCGTGTGGTATCCGGCTACATAGAATAGACAACCCTCATTTCTTACCGAGGTGTCGTAAAAGGCGATTAAGGTAAGTTGACGTCAGGCAGGCGGCCGGTCGTAAAATACGTAGCCAAATCATTTGACAACATGTTTGTAATATGTTGTGCCGACCCCACTTATAGTGGGATAAGGGCAGGAGAATGATAATGATGAATTCTTATTAACGTAAATTTTATTTAATAACAATTATATATTTATTAAGATAGATACATATATAAATACATAAAATCGAGTTATCTTCGCATAAGGTTCGACGTTCGGCAGAGTTGCATCCACCGTGGTCACCGTATGCGACATGTATGTTTAAATAATAATAAGTATGAATCGCGAAAGATTAAAATCTACCAATTATATACTGATTGGAGGCCTTTGTCCAGCAGTGGGACATTAACAAGCTGCTAGTTTATAAACAATGTAATTATGCTTATACAAGTCAGCTTTGTTTACTGCCTTCATAAAGATTTCATGAGGCTACTTTTGAAGTTATTTAAAAGTCAGATTTAAGTTACGCGGTAAAATTGTGATTAATTTATTATTTCACTCACGCACGCGTGGTACCAGTTACAGCAAACAATATTATCATGATTATTTATATTATGGCCGTAATTTTTAATTAAGTGATAAGTAACGTAAAAATATAGCACTAATTAAAATATTTTTTGGGATGGAATTTGTCGCCAGCAATTTAGAATTACTTGAGAACGGAACGGAACAGAGAAAAACGGATCGATTGAACGTCTTTTACGCCTTAACTATATAAATGATATAACGTAGTGGAGTAACTACTCAATATTTTATTGCCTTTATCCACCACAAAAATCTAAATATCTTTTAGACAGTGGAATTATTTTTAACATCGTAACATAAAATAGATATCAATGAGCAAAGAGGCGTAGTAATAAGGAGTCCAAAAAGTTTCATGTGTAGTTGTTAGACAGTAGTTAAAATGCATTTAAAAATATGTATAACATGTAATCGATATTTAGATATCGATTACATGTGGCGAAGTAATCAGAAGTCCAAAGTCTGTTGTGTGTTAAACATGTAGTAAAGTACATGGAGTGTGCAACCATCGATAATTTTATGCCCAAATCTAACAACTCGATATCTAGTCAAAACTTACGATTGAAAAGAATTTGTAGAAATCTATAAAGCAAACGACAGGCGAACTCCTTGGAAGTTAAAAAGTAAATACTAACCAGCACAGCTGGATTTATTGAATACAAAAAAGGAATAAGCTGATTATCTTCAGTTCTTTCAGTGTGATTCGATTGCCGTTTGCTGTTAGCGTATTGGCAAAAAAGGGAATTATTTAAATCTCCCTACTAGATTATGACAAAAACTAAACTTGACTTTCATTAAACGAACCTAGTTTTTAATGTTTTTCTAATGTTTAATTCACAATAAAATTTTATGTTTTAAACAAACTTAGATGCCCAGTCTGAGTCTAAAGATAACAATAGCAAAAAAGTGTCATCTAAAGATAAAAAAGTGCTCCGACGAAAGTTCGGAAAGGGTCATTATAAATATTGTCCGAATTTTATTAAAATCGGTCCAGCCGTTTCGATGTCTATAAAGGACATATAGACAAACATTTATATATATAAGTTAGGCTTGCGACTTCTGCTTTGCGCCTAGCAAAAGTACGTAAATCGTTTGTGGGTTTGGGTATAAGATTCTATAATAAAATTCCGAAATCAATTTTGGCCATGCCATTACAGCAGTTTAAAAACACGGTTAAAAAGAGACTGATACAGAAAGCCTACTATACTGTTGAAGATTACTTTGCACTTCTACCCTGTAAGACAGTTATAAATAAATGTAACTAGTTTTAAGATTTATATTTTTAAAAGAGCAACCGCCGAGATTCTTGCTGGTTCTTCTCGGTAGGAACAGCTTTCCGAACCAGCAGTAAAGTTGACGATTCAAATGCACTTGTTTACAAGTTGACTTGAATAAAGAATATTTTGAATTTGAATTTGAATTTTGAATACATATATACATGGGTCTTAGATGTTATGACAATAGGCAATCCCGTGCCAGGAAACATATCTTTGGTAGACCCTCTGGTGAGTAGACAGAGGACAACATAACGTTACCATGAGAAAGAATCTTTTAAAGTGAAATACGTAAAGTTAATCTAATCAATAATGTTCAATAGGACATCTATTGGTTGAATAAGTTAACATTATGAACTTTAGAATATTCGGCTTTCTTTTTCAGACTCTGTCACCGTTTTATAATTGTATATCAATTAATAGCAACTAAATTAATTGATGTTTTTAGTTTATTAACTATGTTGTTGAAAGTTTAATTAACTGTGTAATGATTCAACTGGGTTGTTAATTAATAATTCACTCCAAATGTGGAAACTTTACGCTTTACATTCATATATAACAACGTTGGTGTATACACGACTATTTTCATGAAACTTATATTTGTCCGAACGGTTTACTAACGTAGCTGAGATTTTTTAAAGTATAGTACAGTAACTAATTTTGAAAACTTGAAGATGTGTATATTTTAAGTTTTTCGCATATTAACTTATGAATTTAATTTGTACAAACAATTATTTGATTTAAACTTTCGAGATTTATAAGCATAAATTAACTTATTTAAATAAATAATTTATAGAAATAGGCGTTACGTTGCGAAGATCCATAATTCAAAAGTCATAATAAAAATATTTTGCTATAATCCGCGATAAAGTAAATAGAAAATATATTTATAATGCTAAATGTATAGTGGACTATCCGTTTTTTTCATGCATGTATCGCGTATGAAAAAACGGATAGTCCACTATACATTTAGCATTATATATATTTTCTATTTACTTTATCGCGGATTATACTTAAATTATGATTTAAGTATAACCGCTTTTGTTAAGAAAATTTATGTTATGTTAATTGTATGAAGCAGACAACGTTCACGTACCTTATACGATCAGGATCAGTCACTACACGTGACACGAAAGGATTACTATTATGTCATGGAGCCTATCCTCCTGTAAATGCTTTATTTACGGGCCAAGCGATCGTGGAGATTTTCGTAGTGTGTGTGTGTGTGTAGTGTTTGTGTGGTGTGTTGTGGGTGACTTTGTGATACGTGTGGTGACCGTTCTATTTATTAGGTGCATAAACATTGTCTGCTTTCTACACTTAGCCTTACGTAGATTCTCTGAACGACCGCGGATTATAGTAAAATAATTCTATCATTCCTACTGCATAAATTAACCGAATCAAATCGCAATATAAAATAAGATACAAAGCGACCGTACCCGCCCACACTCTGGCCACACGTGTTAAGGTAAAAAGTGTGCAGTAGAGCGTGTAAGCATTAAGCGCGTTTCTCCACACTACATTTTTCTACTGACAGATGTTAGCGACTGTGTCGCTTCACGCTCGCTAAACATTGATGAAATTAGTTCCCTTAATCTTATCTTGGTAATCTATATATCTATATATAAACATATATTATCTTTTTAGTTAAAGCTTATTAATGTCTGTGAATGTCTTTCTCGTCCGAAAACGATATAGAGCTTTTCGGTTTGGTTGGTTTAAAGATTCCATATTAGACATAAATTTTGAGAAATATTCAATATATTATTAATCGACCTTTTCCGAAACAAATCAACAATATAAAAATAACAGATAAAGTCCTAAATATAACGAGATATTAATTTATCTTATTAAAAATGAATGCTTTCCAAAATCTTAACCATTAGATTATTACATCTTTTTAATCAATCTCGCAAATCTACAAAAGTAATTATTTACTTAAAATAATCTTATCTTTGTGATAAATCACCGAATTACCGAGTAAACATTGAATATTTAATTAGGTTTTTATTTCTCTGTCGGTATCTTTTATCTTAACGCTTTCTCTCCAGTTGTACAAAACATTACTTAGCCTTGTACATAGATTCCGCGATCAAACTTATGTTTCTGATACGATGATTTTACCTCATTAATTCTGAATACATAAAGAATGAAAACAAATAGTGTACACCATATTTAGCAATACATGTATTTATTTTCAACGCAGATTACTGCAAAATAAAATTGTTACGTTTAAATTTAATTAACATACCTAAACTAACTTTTTCTTGATATGGATGTTATTAATATTGACTACTCTACTAGCAATAAAGAGGTAATCTTCCGATGATGATGTTTTCAACGTAATCACCGGATGACACATACAGAAGTACACATTGCAGAAGTAGATTTTAAACCTCAAGCAACATTTTTTTTTTATAAAAACTGCGTGTTATTTACAATTTATCATGCCCCTTACCCTAAAGAAAACCATTTCCATCTCTGTGGAATACGTGGAACATATGTAACTTACCAATCCAAGTTAAAACAGCAAGACGAGAGACAAAGGGGAACTTTCCCCAGCTGTATCTAATACCATCATAATTCTTTATGAATTAAAGTTATATAAAGTTACTACAAAAAAATATACAAACAAAGTTAATAAATATATCAGCGTCTATATAGTAAACACACTGCGAACGACGCAGATGGTTTAAATAAGGATATGGCATACAAAGAAGGGAATAAAATAAAAAAGTACAGAAGCGCCGTCCAATTCAATGCTAGATTAGCTTAATGGAAATTTCCTTTATTTTCTTTTAATCTGTATTTCACAAACAAGTTTCTCAGTAAAATTTTCAAAGCGGACCTCCGTATTCGAAATATACAGCGTGTTCTAAAACCGCACAACGAAGTCAAAACTTAAATAAACAACACCGACACAGCTTTGAAACATCAAGTGCCCATTAAAACTCCAAATTCACGAAGTATTAAAGAAAATAGTTATAACGAATTTTGTTCGTGATAAATTTTATTTTCTTACTGTGCCTATTATATTACTCATCTTGATTTCCATTATTATTTAAATTCTTTCTCACACAATATTATGAAACAACTTTTTACGCACGATAAACGTTTTAATTAATTATTTAAAAAATATATTAACATTAAGTCCTATTTAAGACTCGTGTGTTAGGAACAATAACTTCATTTATGTAAATCCTAAGCCATACAGTATGCCAATATCATATAATATAAATAAGGAAAAATATACAAAGTACCAGTCAATTGCAACACAGCTGAAACATAGCCTACTCTACCTTTTGGTCTAAGGAATATATGATAAATAAATAAATACTCTAAATAATATCAAGATCTGAACAAAATTTGCGTTTTACAATATGCGAATATTACCTTTAGCCTTTACTTTAAATTTATATTACTTTTATTTTTGTTTACTTGTGGCATTTAAAACCAACAAAATTAAAAAGTTTGTACACATAAGAGGCCGCCGCAATTATCCCCAAGAGCAAGTGGCCGTGACGGGAAAACTTTTGCTTTTTAATTTTTTTGTAACGTTTAGAAGTTCCTTTTACAAACAGGCTTTAGATGAAATGAAAATGTTTGGTTGCTTATATACTTTCTTCTTTTATGATAGGAGTAGGAAATACATTCAAATTTAAAGATAATCAAAACGGTATTTTTTATTGAATTACTTCTGCCTGCGACTTAGCATATAATAAAGACACTGGCCTTTATAATAATAGTATGGACTTCAAATGAAATAAATATGTACACATATTGCCCGCGTTTTGATGAAAACGCATCACATATGTCGCGTAGTGTTTTATGAAATAAATTAATGACAGGTTTTATTTTTTTAATATAAATAATTTCCCTGAATTTCGTTTTAGCACAATCCTGCCTTTCTTCACCGCCCGAACATAGAACAAACTCGTACGTTAACAAAATTTACCCAAACCCTATCCTTAGCCCTTCCTTAGTTACAAGTAACTAGCCTAACGTAAGTACGGTAGATTTTAGGGTAATGACCAACAGCTATAATTTTCTAATACATTTACGTGTGTAGAAAGCGATGATATACATATGCGAGATGAGCATTTTACATCATCACTTATCATAATAATTCATGTAGGTGACTGATTTAATAATTGTGTAAGGAATATAAAATCATTTACCTTCATTTTCATTTCATATATCCATAGAGATCTATTGGTAATTATGAATAAACTATTTTAAGTTTATTGTTTTTTTGTCATAAAGAACCCATCTTAATATAAAGACCAAGAGTTGAGGGAATATTTTTAAATCTTTTTTTATTTATTTTTATAGTTTCATATTCACATGAATTTATTTATATGCAATGAAATTAAATGATTTGATTTTTTGATAGCAGATGTGTGTTAATACGATAAGATTGCATTGGGGTCGTAATGTTTGAAAAGGAAAACGTTATATGAACTATAGATAACTCTGTCTCTTTTACTCACATGTTTTTAGGACGCATTCCGAACGCTCATTCCGCAACGACTTAAAGTGTGCGGTTTTAAGACGTCATTGTATGAAAAAGCAAAACAATTTAGTTTACGTCTTCAATTGAGTCGCAATAAGAGATCATGGTAGGCCTGCTGAAATGCATGCAGCACTGTTTATCATTGCTCTATAATTTTATCAAGATGTATTGAAAGTTTTTGAGTAGCCTATCTTAAAATAGTTCATAGCTCTATTGGGAATTTTGATTAATTAATGCATATAAGGGACGAAGGAAGTTTTTTATTATTGCGGCCGTATTTCAAAACCATAATAATAATTAGCCGCTCTTTAATGGCGCTCATAAATATATAAGGGATGTTGTATAAGCGTTACGACCCATTTAATGGTTCAATCGTTTCGAATAAATCAACGATTATATGGAACTCAAACAATACGATATATTTTATCTAAAATACAAACTATGTTTCCGTACCAGGAGTGAATATGTTGATAAGTCAACTCACGTCAACACACTTTTATATGTTCATCATAATAAGCATTGGTATTGCCTAATTTATATGGTGAATATTTCAGTGAAATCGATAAATCTTTAAATAATTTATAGAATTAAGCGTTACTTTGCGAAGATCTATAATACAAAATTAATAATAAAATTATTTTGCTATAATCCGCGATACAGTAAATAGAAAATATATATAGTGTTAAATGTATTGTGGACTATCCGTATTTTCATACCGATACATGCAGGATTCGTAAAAACACATGCACAAACCTCCACCACTTCCACCACAATACACAAGCACTACACACGTTCACTGTCACAAACTCAACAATCGTTTCGCCCCGCAACCGAAGCATCATCACGAGACAGACTCCACGACAAAATCGCAAAGCCAAAAAAAAGCTTTGCGATTTTGTATAACACCATATATATTTTCTATTTACTGTATCGCGGATTATAGCAAAATGATTTTATTATTACTTTCGATAAATCTTTTATATCGCACATACAAACTTGAGTAGAACAGACCATTCTCTTTATCTATTTATATTTTATATAGCAGATTAATCAATTGACCATTGATATATTATTACTGATATATTTACCTGCATCATTATTAATTTGTCGTAGACGTAAGTTCTTACCTGAAACAAAATAATTATTTTATAATTTACATAGGATATATATTAATTAATTAATTAATGATTGATTAGCTATTCAAGTCATTTCCATATGCAATGATCCAAATATGCGATAGATTAATTAAACTATTGCTATTAATAAAATAAAGACTTTTTTATGGATGAATAATGTATTAATAGGAGATTCATAATATATTAATTTATGCTGGGTGACCTTGTTACAGATCGGTAAAGAAAGTAAAGGCCTGTTACTATCCTACTGCTGGGCCTGAGCTTTCTCTTTCCGTTTCTGGAGAGAAGGATTAGAGCTAAGACCTACCACGCTGCTCCAATGCGGATTGGTAGGTTACACATATCCCTAGAATTCTCTAGAGTTATGCAGGTTTCCTAACGATGTTTTCCTTCACCAAAAAGCGTGTGATATATTGCAATTATTCATTAGACACATAAGTTTTAATAGAAAAACTCATTAGTGCCTGCCGGGTTTGAACTCATGAGCTTCATACAAATCGGTATTCATCTAAAAATAATGCTAATTTAATGCGCTTATTTCGGTAATGCAAGTTCATCCATTTTGCAATCAAATCATTTATTAGGAAACATAGATGCTATTTCACATTTTGAGATAAAGTTGATTAATGACATTAATGATCTAAAGTGCTTTACGGGGGTAGGTCGTAAATAAATCGTATAGTTGTGCCACTCTTTCATGTGCCTCGGTTGTAAAATAGTGAAGGATCGATACGGTCAGACGGGTCCTCGAAACACTGACGAAAATATACCTATTTTAAAAAATCGAAGGGAAGCGAGAAAAACATTTTTTTTTAATTCAAGTATCCTGCGAAATTAACACGTTTTACGTGGACATTTGTTTTAATATACAAGCCCAAAAGCAACATTGAAAATGAAAAATTCAAGTCAAGAAATACTGTCCTTAAGGCGCTCCTATGATCTTAGAGTGCCTATTTCAGGGCTAGTGTTATGTTATGTTAGTCATCACCTTTTTAAAGTATGGCGAGAAGCAACCACCAATGAAATTCAGAAGCCCGGAATTTGTGCTGCCGATGTTAACGCTGTGCTAAATTTGTATTTTTCTACAATAATAACAAATATATGGGACATTTTATACACACTATCGCCCATCAACAGAATAAGTAATTAAATACTCGTGGGTTATATAGGTGATAGACTTTATATAATTTTAAATAAATGTTTAATTATATAATGTTTAAATACTGGGTGTACTGAAGAACGAATAAAGAAGTAACAAGTTTTATTTAGAAAGTGTTGGCCCTCTGCGGGAATCGAACCAGCGACACCCGGAGATGATTACTGGGTCACTGCCACCTGCGCAAACGGGCCCGTCGTCATCTTTGCATGTTTTGTATTTGTAAATCTTTTTAAAAACTTTTATTAAACTTACTGTGTGTTTGTGAAGGTGGAATCTTGCAAGCTAAATTTTAGCCACTTCCCGGTTTCCGATTGAGTTTGAATTTTACATGCAGGTCCAGTTCTGATGACAATGCATGTTTATGATAAGCATGACCTGATACTGCTCCATTCGAGAGAACTCCGCAACGCTTAACAGCAGGGAAATAAAATCTTGTTAAACCTTTTTAAAAGCCATTTTAACTTGACTTGTTAACTATAATCTGCCTTTTTGGATTGTCAGACATCGTCACACTTGATAAGAAATGTCTACAAGACTAAAGGAAAATATATAATACAATATCATATAGTTAATTTTCCGTACAGTATCTACTCTGAATAAAGCTAGACGCGGCCATTTTACGAGCCTATCTCAAACCTCTGATTCCTGTGCGAACAAAACTGTTACAGCAAAGGCAATTGTAATAAAAATTTTATTTACTTTGGCTTGATATTTTCAAAGAATTGTTTTTAAAAATTGCAAAAAAAATCATACGAAAACATCTTTTGAAAAAATTGACGTTTCCTGGTTCTTCCCGATAAGAGCACCTTTCCGAATCAGTGGTAGGTAGCTTCATTTATATTTGACGATTTGGAAAAACATGAAAGCCAACTTGAATAAAGAATAATAGGAATAATTTTTATGCGTAAATATGACTGAAAATTTAAAGTAAACTAATACAGCGTTTCAGAGAAACAAGAGACGGGTACAAGAATGTCATCATAAAGAGGGTATTAATGTTGTGAGCACGTCAGGGACATAACACAATGGCTTTTGATGTCGTCTTATACCGGCCTGGAGAACCTTGTCACTCATACGTCTGAGCATAAAATCCTAAAAGGGTTTACTTAACGTGGGTATTAGGTTCTTCTTATAATGTTCCGGTCAATAGAATTTTAAAGTTATGTGCGAACGTTACTATAAATAGATGAATTTATCAGATAATCACACACACTGTAATCCATCTCCGAAATAAGTAACTTTTACTTGAGTTATAGCTGACAGACAACTGATATATCAGTTGTGAGTTGCACGCGGTGAGAGATAGTCGTGTTATTTAAATTGTTTTTTTTTGTTTGTGTTATCGGCAGCCGGCCGGCGCGCCGGCCGGTATTTAAGTCACGTAGGCTTTTAAAGTAGTGAATATACAATGGCAGAAGCGGCGGCGTTTTGTGAGGACGTTATATCTGAATATAGCATAGATGAGGCCATTTGTGAACAGACAGATTTGGTGATGGACTTAACCCAGGACTCGAGTAATAAGAGGTCAAGAGAAGAACATGAAAACAGTGATGGAGAATGGCAGACAGTAGGAAGAGATGCAAAAAGGAAACAGAAATTGCGAGATAAACAATCTCATACAGATATAAACATTCAAGTTTGCATTACACACCAAGATAAATTACCCAAGCAGTTTGCCTTAGCAAAACTTTTGAGACATAACGAGATTGAAGGTATCAGTCGTGTGAAGTATGTAAATCCATTTAAGATTTTGCTTGACTTTGAAAAAGAAATTAATGCCGAAAAGTTTATCAACCATAGAGAATTTAGAAACTTGGGATGGAGGATTCAAAAAACTTGGGACGTAGGAGTATCTTATGGCTTGGTACGAGATATAGAAGTGGATTTAACTAATGAGGAATTACTAGAAAATATGGTAGCAGATGAGGCAATTATTTCCGTGAGACGCTTAAATCGAAGAGCTGACGATGGGACTTGGGTACCATGTGAAAAGGTAAGAGTCGGTTTTGTGGGATCTAGACTTCCGCCATATTTATATCTACATCATCTGCGTACTCGAGTTGAACAGTTCATATTTCCAGTCACTCAATGTTCCAAGTGTTGGCGTTATGGACACATTAACAAAATGTGTCCATCTAATAGGGTGAAATGCCCAAAATGTGGAGAAAACCACTCCAACTGTGAACGTGAAATCTTTAAGTGTTGTAACTGCGGTGGGAATCACATAAGCTTATCGAAATTATGCCCGGTATTTATAAAAGAAAAAACAATTAGAAGGCTAATGTCTGAATTTAATTGCTCTTACACGAAGGCATTAACATTATATGTCCCTCCATCTCCACCCCCAAGATCTAAAGTAAACCTTGAATATAACCAGCAGCCTATACCTAGTTCTTCGACGAAGGACACCGAGAACATTCTTGAAAAAAATGCAACACCCGTAGAGGATATGTCCATTCTCAAACCCAAACCGAAAGATAAGAGAAAGAAAAAGAAGAAAGAAAAAATTCATTTTAGAGTAGACAATCAGGATCAAGAAATGGAATGGTCGGTGTCAGAATCTGATTCAGAGTATAGTGTCTTTTCGAAAAGAAGCGAGGTGCATGGTAGTGTTAACCAGTTGAAGGAGAGTGATACGAATGGTATTGAGTGGCGTGTATATTTACGAAAGCTTATTAATAAGTTGAAATCTGTAATATTAGAGTCTGTTAATACGGACTCATGGACGGACACAATTAAAAAGGCGTTTAAGTGTTTATATCAGTGGGTTATAGAAGTATTTCAAGACGTTATTACAAAAGTTCCTTTGTTTAAAAACTTTATACATCTATTAACTTAATATGAACCAGTACAAAAACAAAGTTATTAATTTTAATATTATTCAGTGGAATGCACGTAGTCTTAAAGAAAAACTAACATCTTTAGAGCAGTTGCTTATCCAAGAGAAAGTTCATGTTGCTGCACTATCTGAAACATGGCTTGGTAACGATGATTACATTAAAATAAAGGACTTTGACATATTTCGCTGTGATAGGGATGAGTTAGGCGGAGGTGTAGCTGTACTGACGCACAAATCTCTGAGGGGGTCCATGTGTAAGATTGATTCTATTATTAATCCTGGTATAGAGATAATTCAAGTTAAAGTAGCTAACTGTGATAGAATTGAAAGAATTATTTGTGTGTATTGTCCATCATATATTAGAACAACCCAAGAAGACTGGAATAGAATACTTTCTATAACTGAGTCTAAATCTATTATACTTGGTGATTTTAATGGCCATCATTCTATGTGGTCATGCAAGACCGATACTAGGGGAAATCAATTACTTAATTCAATAAGTGGAAGTAACTTCGTTTTAATGAATGATGGCTCAACAACTCGGATTCAATTAGTTGACGGACAGTTACGGGAATCCTCACCAGATATTACTCTAATCTCATCTGATGTTGCTTTAAGTTTTAAATGGATAGTAACGAAAGAATTGTTAGGTAGCGATCATATTATGATAAAGATAGGCACCGTATATAACTCACATGTGAAAATTAACAAAAAAAGGAATTTCAAATTAGCTAAGTGGGAGAGTTACAATACATGCTTAGAAAATATTTTTTCAGAATTGGATTTACCTGAGGATCTGCAATTAGCCTATAATTTGTTTCATAATAGTATAAATAGGGCAGCAGAATTACATATTCCATACATTAAGGTATCACTTAATCCGGTAACTAACTTTAAACCAAAAATATATTGGAATACAAATATTTCTGAAGCAGTGGCTAAGAGAAGGTTAATGTTAAGCAAATTTTGGAAAAATCCAACTCCTCTTAATTTAAATCAATTACAAAAAGCCGTTGCTGAATCTCAGAAGCTTATACGTCAAGCAAAAACTGCATCATTTAGAAACTTCTGTTCATCAATTGATGAAGTGACGTCATCAAGTATTATGTGGCAACGAATTGGTTGGTTGAAAGGTTATAAATGTTCCCGCCAACACCCGGATACTGAAAAAACTAAAATTATGTTAAGAAATTTATGTCCTGATTATGTATTACAGTCTAAGCCACAATTTAAATCTAATAATGCTATATTACAGTTACCCATTACTGTACAAGAACTAACTAAGTCTATAAAATCTAAAGATACTACTCCAGGATGTGATGATATCTCTTTTTCCATGATCAATAATATGCCTTCTGTCGCTAAAAAATGGCTAGTAGAATTATATAATAGATTTCTTGCAAACGGTTTTGTGCCGTTACAATGGCGTGAAATTGATGTTGTGCCTATCCCCAAACCTGGCCGAACTTCTTCCAATGCTTCATCATTCAGGCCCATATCTCTTATATCTTGTCTGTGTAAGATTTTTCACTCGATTATTAATAAACGTTTGGAATGGTTTATGGAACGTAATAAGGTATTTTCGAAACACTCGTTAGGTTTTAGGAAAAGTTACTCGTGTATAGACGGCCTAAGTACTTTAGTAAGTAATATACAAATGGGTTTTACGAAAAACGAGATAACAGTAGCATGTTTTGTTGATATCGATAATGCATACAATAATTTGAATACATATGTACTTTTAAAAAAATTAGATAATTTAGGTGTTGGTATTAATATATGTAATTATTTGTGGGAATTTTTAAGGGAACGTAATTTAAAAATAAAATCAGATCACAGTATATCACGGAGTACTGGTCAAGGTTTAGCACAGGGAGATTCTCTTTCACCGTTATTATTTAATGTTGCAACATTTGATATTTGTACTGAGATAGACAATGTTACTATCTCTCATTACGCCGATGATTTTGTCATATATTTTACGAGTAAAAATATACATGTCTGTGTTAAAAAGGTTCAAGAAGCGTTAAATAGGTTATATGTATTATTGTCAAATATAGGTCTCGAGATTTCTATACCTAAAAGTAAAATTTGTGTTTTTAAAAAGGGAACGAACCGGACCCCTATAATAGTCAAAATCAATAATCAAGTTATAGCAACGGAAGATAAAATTAAATATTTAGGTATGTGGTTAGACCGTTCGTTAAGATGGGGAAGACATATTGATGAGATTAAACTTAAATCATTAAAATTCTTAAATGTAATTAAAATCTTAGCAGGGTCTAGTTGGGGAGTTCATCCTCGTCATTTGCGACGATTGTATATAGCTATTATAAGAAGTCGATTGGATTACGGTTGTTTCTTATACTCTGACAGCAGCAAATCTCAGTTGAATAAACTAGATGGAGTTCAAAATATGGCTATGCGAGTAATAGGAGGATTTATACGAAGTACTCCTATCTATATTATGGAAACTGAATTAAATTTGCCACCATTAAGTATTAGGAGACAATTTATAGCAGGTAAATTTTGGCTTAAAACCAAATCATTAGCTTGTAAAGCAAATATAATAGACTGCTTAGAGTCATTATCATCCCAATGTATGGCTAATCGATGGAACAGAAAAACCAAACCCTTACTTACAGTAGTTCACAGTCAGTGGAAAGACTTAATGATTTATTCCAGTGTTAAGTTAGAAATGTATAGCTTAGATTTGTGGGTCAGTCAAATAAATCTCTGTGATATTTTGCATATAGATATAGAAGGAATGTGTCAAAGTAAAACTAAATTTAACACCACAACATTGCATAATATATGCGCAAATTACTTAAACGATAAGTTTTTTGACTTTTATGAAATTTATACAGACGGTTCCTAGAATAATTTAGGTTCTGGCGCTAGTTTTTTGATCCACAAAAGGGTGTGCAAGCTAAATTCAAAATTAAAGCTCAAGTTTCCATCATGCATGTGGAGCTATTAGCTATTGTTGAAGCACTATCCTACATTGATTCGCTTGATTTTAACAAATTTGTAATTCTGACTGATTCTAAAAGTGCGCTTCAACACTTAGCTAGATGTAACTCGACTTTTCGAGGACTATCTATAGCTTACGAAATTATTAAATTGATACTTAAACTCATATCCTGCAAAAAAACTATCCAAATTCAATGGATCCCGTCCCATATAGGGTTATGGGGTAATGAGATGGCAGATAAGTTAGCGAACCAGGCTACTGAGGATGGTATTTTAGTTGCAGTAACCCCCTCTTATACCGAATATTTCAGCGTTTTAAAGTCTAAGTGTTTAGATAACTGGAAAGAGTATTTTGACGAGAGGTCAAAACAAAAAGGTATTTGGTATCGTACCATTCAGTCTGAACCAATAAGTTCATGGGTAAGCAACTGCTCCCTGAAAAGAACAGATACGGTCCTTTTAATGAGACTACGATCCGGACACATTCCATTAAATAAATTCAGACACATGATAGGGATAGTCTCTTCTTCCAACTGTTCAATGTGTAATAAGGTAGAGGACGTGTACCATATTTTACTGGAATGTGTTCGGAACGAATCCCTGAGACGCAAACTCTTTGAGAAATTCCCATTGCTGAGGGAGACTGGCGGCTGTAACAGCGCATTGGCCGTGCCTTTGTCGGACGAGACCAAGGCTCTGTTACAGTTAGCTAAAATAATTAAAATCTAGTAAAATTATATTAATAAAATTAACTAAAATAATTAGATATAGTAAAATTCTGTAGTCGTCGTACGGAGCGGCATAATCTATAAAGATTAAGCTCCTAAATAAAGATTAAAAAAAAAAAAAAAAACTGATATATATAGAATTTTAAATAAAAATTTCCATACATAAATAGAGCCAGATTCGAAAAACCAACAAATTGTTTTTGGTAGAAAATGCTGACACTGAGTGAGAATCAAACCCGCGAACCCCAGAACTAAAAAACATTTAATCGTAGCCGAGACATATTTGTGCAAATCCATAGTAAGAAATATCACCTACGTAAACCGCTAACTAAACTAACTAAATGCTAAATCTTTTTCCTGTTTTATAGTTGTTTATAATTATTATATAATATATATATAATATATTGCAGATCATACAAAAATATTTTCTGCGTAAAATACATACTTGTAGTATGCATTTTACTATCATTCCGCCGCGAGCAGTCGTAGTTGCTGCACGTTTTCTCTAAGTGACGCATTTATAATCCCGCGCTACATAGTGATGGACAACGTACTCATCGATAAACTTAAAATATGGACAGATTTTTAGTCAAATCGCAGTCTAACCCATCTTTGGCTGCAAAAAGAAGTGGTGATGATGAAATCATAAATCCAAATGATTGGAAGATGCCGAAACGCGTTATTCACCAGAGTCAGTCGAAGCAGTTTCAGCAACCTGAACACCTAAGCACTTCAAACAGATTCAGTATTTTGTCTTCGAACAAACCATCAGTAACTTCTGTAGCTACTCGACTGCGTGAAGCAACTTCTGTAAAATCAAGGTCTGGCAAGATACCTCCAATATTTCTTGAAGTCAAACCTGAATGGACCCATGAATTTATTAAAACTCTCATACAGCGGTATACAAAGCAGTTTCATCTTAGATATACAGGTGACAATAAGATAGCTATTAACTGTTATAATTCTGAAGCACACAGTTCCTTGAAGGAAGGACTCAGATCTGAAAATGCTCCCTTTCACACATTTTCACGTAAAGATGAAAAAACATACAAAGCTGTCATCATGGGTCTACCTGCGTATGCTGAAGAACATCTTGCAGACGAATTAGCATCGTTGGGATTCTGTGGAGTTTCTATAAGACGGTTGAAATCAGCTGAGGGAGTTAATGTTCAGTGTCCACCATTTCTAGTACATCTACCATCAGGGGCTGATATTGCTACTTTTAAGCAGATAAAATACTTATCTCAATGTGCTGTCCAAGTTCGTAGGTTTCGGCCAAATAACAATCTTGGTACCCAATGTTATCGTTGTCAACATTTTGGACATACATCTCGTAACTGTAACTTACCGCCGCGGTGCGTCAAGTGTACCGAAGCTCATCGTACTAGTGATTGCCCTTAAAAAAGATCGCATGGAACCAGCGCGATGCTGTAATTGTGCTGAAAATCATCCTGCGAACTACCGAAATTGTAAGGAACGTCAGAACTATATCAACCTATTACGCTCTAAGAAGGAAGATCAACAGCAAGGCTCTAAAGTGCAAGCAGCACTAACAGATGGTCGTCGTTGGACGGATGTAGTGAGTAAGAGTAACTTACCAACCACATTGCATACTGATGAAAATAAGCCAGAGCAGAGACCGCGTGATGTTATAACAGATGAAATGCTTCAAATCCTCATGACAATTAAATCATTAAAAGGCCAGTTCTCAGCTTGTAAATCCATGATGGATAAAGTTGTATTAATACTATCTCATCTAGGTCAATACGTGTGACAAAAATGAACTTCGTATCTTATATTGGAATGCTGATGGTATTCGTTCTAGTATAGATTAATTACTTGATTTAGCGTCTAACTTAAATATAGACATTATTGGCTTGAGTGAAACTAAAGTAAGTGTCAAATTCCACCTTAACGTCCCTGGTTACACCGTTTATCGGCAAGACAAAAACCATAACGGCCGTGGCCAGGGGGTTGCCTTACTTATAAGATCTGACATTAAACATGAATCTGTATTTATCTCCGAAACTTGAATGTATAGCTGTCAAAATAGATTTATGTGGTAAGGACATAGTAATTGTGTCGGCATATCAATCACCTAATTTAAAATTTGTTACTGATGATCTTGATAAATTACTAAATCTCGAAAATCAGTGTATAATAATGGGTGATTTTAACTCGAAACATGCGTATTGGAAATGCACCATGAATAACCAGCATGGAATCACACTATACGAACACATGCTGATTAATGATTTTGATGTCCTTGCTCCTTCCAAACCAACATTAGTTCATTACAATTCCAGTTTTACTCCCTCCACGCCTGATATTTTAATTGCTAAAAACGTTATCAATATCTCTGAACTATCAACTCTTACGCGCCTCTCTTCTAATCACTTGCCGGTTTTCTTTACTATTAAAGGAAACGTTACACATAAATCTATTATCAAATATGAATATAACAAAGCTGATTGGAATGGCTTTAAACAGTATGTTGATAAAAACATTATATTATCTCCTTATATTTTTAGTAATCGTGATGTGATAGAAGATTCCATTTATCATTTAACAACTATAATCGAATGTGCTCGCAATATATTTATTCCCCGCTCAGTCACTAAACCAAACGTAAATAAACTTCCAGACAATATCAGGAAACTAATTAGTAGAAAAAACTCACTTCGTAGGTTAGCCCTAGTTCAAAACTGTAACATTATCAAGAAAACTATAACTAAAAAGGCTCGATCATTACAAAAAAATATTAATCGAAAAATTATGGATCATAATGATAAGAAATGGCAATGTAAACTAAGTCGAGTGGATAATGCTAGCTCTGAATTATGGCGAACCGTGAAGTCATTAAAAAGCTCACATGAATCAATACCTAGTTTAAAACGCCCAAACGGCTCCATGGCTACAACTGTCTGGGATAAATGCAAACTCCTAGCTAACTCATTTTTTGAAAACATGAGCCTCTCTAGTGACTGGTTAAGCGATTCTAAGACTGAAAAACAGGTCCAAGCCTCAATTGATTTTTTGAATGATTTTAATGCCTCTGAGAAAGTATTGCTTACTGACCCTGACGAAGTAAAAAACATTATCAGCAAATTGAAAACTAGAAAAGCACCAGGTATCGATAACATTAACAATATCATAATCAAAAATTTTTCTTTTAAAACAATAGTATACTTAACTAAAATATTTAACGCTTGCCTTATTCATAATTTTTTCCCTACCAACTGGAAAATTGCTAAAATTATAGCCATTAAAAAACCTGGAAAAGATAGTACCATACCGTCTAGTTATCGTCCTATCAGCCTCCTACCTTCTTTAGGTAAAATATTTGAGACCCTCATATATTCTCGGTTGCTAAAATTTGTAGGTCATGTTATAATACCTGAACAGTTCGGCTTTCGTCGAAAATATTCGACGTCGCAGCAATTAGCTAGAGTAACGGAACATATTGCTCACAATCTTAACTGTAACAAGTCAACTGGTATGATATTGCTTGACGTTGAAAAAGCTTTTGATACTGTGTGGCATTCTGCGCTTTTACACAAATTATTGAATGCTCAATATGATGTTCCTTACGCACTTGTCAAACTAATTCAATCTTATCTCTCAAATCGTCGTTTTTGTGTTTCTATTGGTGATAAGGCGTCTGATCTACGTACTATACCTAGTGGAGTTCCGCAAGGGTCAATATTAGGGCCTCTTTTATTTATAATTTACCTTAATGATATTCCTAAACAAGCACATACTCATATTGCTGCTTTTGCAGACGATGTAGCTTCGTTTACGTCATCCAGTGATATCGATCTAATAGTCTCCCGTTTACAACTTTCACTAGAGTTATTACAATCATATTATAAAAAATGGAAACTCAAGTTGAACACGTCGAAAACTGAAGCAATACTGTTCACGCGTAAACGTACTGTGCCTTCTAGGCGGCTATTAATTAACAATTACTCAATCCCTTGGAGCAAAACTGTCAAATATCTAGGCTTACACTTAGACAACAAAATCAACTGGACCAGTAATACCGAAGCATTACGAATCAAAGGCATCAAAGCTCTAAATGCACTTTCTCCTATCTTAAACCGAAAATCTAACTTAAGTCCTATAACTAAACTCAGAATTTATTCAACACTTGTACGACCGTGCATTACCTACGCAGCACCTGTTTGGAGTAGCACTTGTGACACTAACTATAAAAATCTTCAAACTATCCAAAATAAAGCCTTAAAGATTGCTTATAACACACCACTTAAAACTAACTTACGCAAATTACATAACTACATCAAATTTCCTTTAATAAAAGATTTTATTTTAAAACTAACAAAAAAATTTTATCAAGTCAGTAATCCAAGTAATCCAAACAAATTAATTGCATCAATAGGTAAAACTCGTAAACATATGTTACGCTTCAAAAATTATGGTCGATACAGGTTGCCCCATCACTACGTGCTGAGATGTAGATAACAAAGGCGCCCTGACGTTCTGACCGCTTGCTTCACTCAAGCGTCCTCCTACCCGCTACAAAAAAAATATTACGCACAGCATTCAATAAATGTTTTAATTATATTTTTTACTACTATGAGTGTATTGTTCTGTGACTTCAGGTTCGGATACTTATTATGTATCATTAATTGATTAATGTGACTTGTACCTTGTTACAAAACTTTATGTGAATGTAGGGTAATTAATTTTTATAACCTACTTTATACTATTGTGGTTCCTATTTGTTATTATTTCTATAAAAGTAATTGTTTTTTACTAACTTATATGTTCTGTATAAGGTGTTATTAGCCTTTAAGAACGTAGTTTTTATTGACTGGTGTATTCTTATATATAAGTAATGCATATATGTATGTTTATGTTGTTTTAAATAAATAAATAAAAAAAAAAAAACTATACTTTAGATGGCTTCAAGCCGGAAATTCAATTTTACAGAAAGTTAACTCGAAGCATGTTCAGCGAGTCCACATTCGCTTATTCCCTATCTATATCTACGCTATTTCCTATCACAGATGCGACTAACTTTGAATTTTCGACAGTTATATCCAAGATCTAGGTCAGGTATAAGTCGTGTTCATATTTAACACATATACACGTATACACACTCAAATACGTATGCCCTTATATCAGAAGTGGGATTGTCTAAAGTATTAACGTCAAAAAATAATTAAGTTACAAAAAATTTTTTAGCAATCCAGGTAGTTTAATGAAATTAATTTTATTACAGGAACAGGCCTGAAAATTCCGCTACACATTTGTTAGAAAATTTTGTTAATTGAAGGTTGAATATTTCAAAACTTAAGACCCTTGTAAAATTGACACTTGACTTCGCTTATACATAACTGAATTTTCAAGCAATTTGTCAAAATTAATCTTATTCACGACAGATTCGGAAAATATTATGTTAATATGACGCCTGATTCAATATGAATGTCGCTAAATTGTAGCAAGAATTATGAATATTTAACGTCATACGAGATTTTAACGTACGACAATATAATCATATAAAACGCTGGCTCAAATTGAGGCTAACAGGATTTGCTACATTTAATTATACTGCATTACCAGGACGGAATTTTGTAATGTTTTGACAGGAATAATGATTAAATTTCATAGTAACAGCTTTCTAATACGCGGTGTGGTATCCGGCTGAGTAGAATAGACCACCCTCATTTCTTACCGAGGTGTCGTAAAATGCGACTAAGGTAAGTTGACCCACCGTGTGATATCCGGTTGAGTAGAATAGACCACCCTCTTTCTTACCGAGGGGTCGTAAAATACGACTAAGGTAAGTTGACGTCAGGCAGGCGGCCGGTCGTAAAATACGTAGCCAAATCATGTGACAACATGTTTTTAACATGTTGTGCCGACCCCACTTAGAGTGGGATAAGGGCAGGAGGATGATGATGATGATGAGTAACAGCTTTCTAATATGACAACTAGGACCTACATGCTGCTTTATTACTGATTGACAGGTCAAGCACAAGAGTTTTCTAGGAATAAGCAGGTTTGTTCACTATGTATTCATTAACCTTAACCAAATCGATGATCTTTCTTCTTTGTCCAACCCTGCTCCCATTATTTGGGGTCGGGTCTCCTTACTCTTTTGCGCCAAGTTCGATGATCTTGGCTTGTCAGCACTGGCAATTGCTATCTTTCCAGTTCTTTTTTTATATTAGACAACCAAGTTACTTAACCGTATTGATGATAAATTGTACATATTAACTAAATACATACATTTTAACAGAAAACTCATACATGTTTATTGACAGATTTAATACGAGAAACCTCAAAATAAATTTCATACATTTCAATAAGTAAACTTCATTTCCTTACAACGATATACTAACTACATCGTAAACTTACTGATAACTATATAAATTTCAGTGAACGCATTATCAAACCTTATGCGGTGAGATCTTTTAAGATATAAAACAGAAGTTAGTCTTTAAATTTAAAGTATCGTGAACATGCATAGCTTATGTATCGAAATTGGCTATATTCCGTGTAAAGAGCTCATGAATAACTGCTCCGCATGAGCTCGAAACTAGTCGGGCTAACCCGATACAACAAAACGTGACTATACATAAACTAAAAGCTTTAACATTACTGGCTGCGATAGAATTTTAAAATCAGTGCATTACATTACTGGTTTATTGCATCCTATTCAATTACCTTAGTTGAAGCAGTACTTAAAGTCTTACATAATGTACTAACTAAACCCAACCACGCTTCGTTGTGGCTTCATTTTATATTAATTTAACGCTTGAGCATTTCGAAATTTCCAGTGGGAATTAAAAAAAAATACATCTAAAGAACTCTAATATGAAAATACAATAAAAGAATTCAGTAAGCCAGTTTGGACCAACTGTGCTGATCAATACTGATTGTTAGATTACCCATACTTAGAGTACATTCATCACAGGATTTGCAGGTTTCATCCCGTTTTTAGCTTAAATAAAAATTAAATATCCGGGGTATATACCCTTGTGGGTACTCTTCATCAAATCAAAATAATCTTTATTCAAATAAGCTCTTTGAAGCACTTTTGAATCGTCAAGGATCAATATAATTAATGAATCTACAAGTGGTTCGGAATGGTGATCTTGCCGGGAAGAACCAGCAAAAAACTCGGCGGTCAATCTTTTGAACATTTTTAATTTTACATTATTGAACCGCTGTCTTGTATGAAGCTGAAAGCATTTTCAAATCCAGGCATTGTTATCATCCAAATAATCTTCTATTTTGTAATATGCTTTACGTATCAGCATATTTCTAACACTTAATTTAAACCTATCTGTAGACTTGTCTAGTATAGCAATCTATACTAGACTAGGCATTAAATCGTAGAAACGAATACCGAGACTAACGAATGAGTTGCTAACTTATGACACTTGGTCATCACGACTGAAAATGCTAAATTGTGAAAAAATTTATATACTACTCGAAAGTTTCGCAGATATAAACGGTGGCTGAATTTCAATACCACTACGGAATTTTCATTATGGAAAAGGAAATTTTCATCTAGCGGAGCAACATAATCTTACCGTATGACGGTGCATATCGATATCGATATCCGAGTCGAAAAAAACTACGTATCCTTGGTGTATAATATACTCCACAGTTTGTACTCTTTTAAAAACATTACTTTTGGGTAATAAAACTTTTTTTATTACATTCATGATGAGAGTGATATATTCAAGTCTACTAGACTCACCACTTATCTTGATTACCATCGGTAATGTAGTCCGAGTTAGAAAAATGATTCGGGAAAATGTATACTTACTATTACTACTGGCTACTCACCTTATCACGTCATACTATTAGTCCCTTGCATGAACGCTTATCCAGTATAATAGCAAACAATTGTCTTAATTTCTCAGATCGCCTACATTGTACATATCGATTGTTTGTACAAGCGTTGAAATAGCACTACCATTTCATTAATTCAATTCTTAATCCAAATTATATGTAACGTCTAGCAATAACAAACTATAAATCGGCAAAATTAACTATTGTTATACTTGGCAGTCTTTTTACCATTCCCGTGAGAAATTAAAAGCCAACTATAAATTGTTGGCATCTCTTGCCAACAGTTTATATTGTTAATAATAAATAGAAACTCTGAGCTAATAATTTTAAATAAAATTTATATTTGATATGTAGTATGGTATCCGGCTGAGTAAAATATTCCACCCTCATATATTACTAAAGTGTCGTAAAAGGCGAGTAAGGTAAGTTGACACACCATGTGGTATACGGTTGAGCAGAATATACGGGTGGTCTATTCTGCTCTTTCTTACCGTGGGGTCGTAAAATACGACTAAGATAAATGACTAAGGTAAGTAAGTGAAATGACTGCAGGCAGGCGGCCGCTCGTAAATTACGTAGCCAAATCATGTGACAACATGATTGTAACATGTTGTGCCGACCCCGCTTAGAGTGGGATAAGGGCATGAGGATGATGAAAATTTATATTTGATTTAAGAGCCTCTATTGACGTATTTTTCATGATACACAGAAAATAATGCAATTTAATATTATTTTTATCATTTATGCATTATATGCAATTTAATATAATTTAAATTTTCTCCAAATTCTATAATCAGAAAATTTAAATTATCCAAGAACCCAGGCCGCCCAAGTCCCACCACTTACGTATGACAATTGGTGTATGATTTTTATTGTTAACCATTGAAACTGTACTTAACACTCTATGTATTCAAATCTGCTAACGGTCTAATTTAGGATATAATAGTGGTGCCCGCGGTTTTTTTGTTGAGATTAGTTTTAAATTCTCTCAATGATGTACTATATTGTTTTTTCCTATTTCCGAAAAAACGGGATGTTTTTACTCTATATGTTAACTAGGTATACATAATATTCAACCGTTCGTGATTTCGGCAATATTTCTCCAGCGGAATAGACGTGAAAACGTAACAAAAAGACATACAAATAAAAAGACGGGCCCAGACTTTCGTACTTTAATATTAGTATGGATATAACAAAAAAATTACTAACTTGGTTGTTTCTAAAATTTGCATATAAAGGCAGCACGCCTCAAGTAATATTACTCGGGATGTAATTCGGTCACTTGGCTATACCAATGAAATTATATTACGCAATGCAGGCTCGGCTTGTATACACAGATAACTTCATATTTCAACCAGACAGCCGCGTTCTTCAGTTTACAACAAAGAGATAAATATCAGCTGTACAATACAGCCCATTATTTTTCGTCAACTGAAATGCCGCTAAATAGGAGCGCCTGGCTCTGACATCTATATTTATTTGTTACTGGCGATTCGGCCACGCGTTGCTGTGGCTCAGTCTGGTTTCGGATTACTCTTGAAATAGAAGTCGACAATGTTAAAAATACTCCAAACGCCTACAAACTTTACGGGATCATCCGCTGGCTCATTCTAAAGATTGTCTGAAAAATCGGTCTAGCCGCTACGAAGTCTATTGAGAACATATAAACATATCAAATCAAATCAAAATAATCTTTATTCAAATAAACCATTTCAGGCACTTTTGAATCGTCAAGCATCAATATGATTAATGAAGCTACAACTGGTTCGGAATGTTGCTCTTACCGAGAAGAACCAGCAAGAAACTCGGCGGTCAATCTTTTAAATATTTTCAATTATACATTATTAAACCGCTGTCTTGTATGAAGCTGAAAGGATTTTCAAATCCAGGCTTTCTTATCATCCAAATAATCTTCAATTTTGTAATATACTTTACGTATAAGCATATTTTTTACACGTGATTGAAATCTTTCTGTACACTGGTCTAGAATGGATTGAGGAATTTTATTATAGAAGCGAATAGCGAGACCAACAAAAGAGTTGCTTACTCGGCTGAGTCGCGACGCAGGTATCGTAAGCTGTTTGTGACCTCTCGTATGTCTATGATATACATCAAATTTTGTTTTATATGTACTTATATTTTTCCGCACAAATAGAATATTACTATATATATATATTGTGATGCTACAGTCAGTATGCCTATTTCTTGGAACTTTTCGCGAAGGGACTCACGTTGCTTCATATTATAGATAGCCCGTATGGCTCTTTTTTGGGCAACAAAAATCTTTTCTATATCGGCCGCTTTACCCCACAGCATTATTCCATATGACATAATGCTATGGAAATAAGCAAAATAAACAAGTCGCGCTGTTTCAACATCGGTTAAATGTCTGATTTTTCTAACAGCGTAAGCGGCGGAACTAAGTCTTCCTGCGAGGACAGATATATGGGTGCCCCATTGGAGTTTATCATACAAAATTCATTCTTATATACATATAAAATAGCGGGACTCGCTAAAGCTAGATGGTACCAGATTTTATTGTCATATACCACTTTACACACAAATATAGCTGGTTCCGATGGATTCCTTAATGCTACGTTTTACTGTTTCCAAAACACAACAAATAATTTCGTTAAAATTTTGAACCTCCACTTGTCACGCCATCGTAGACCCTCGACGAGTCTCCCTTGGGCGCTTGAAGGTCCATCTGCAGGCCTACCATGAACTCTTATTGCAATTCAATTGAAGGCGTAAAAGAAATTGTTTTGCTTTTTCATACCATGACGTCTTAAAGACGCACACTTTAAGTCGTTGCCGAATGAGCGTTCAGTATTCGCCCTAAGAACATGTGAGTAAAAGAGACAGAGTTATCTATAGTTCATATAACGTTATCCATTTCAAACATTACGACCCCAATGCAATTCACACTTCATAGTACGAAACGAAAGCGGTTCGCGGTCGTCGTTTACTTCTTCAATTGAGTCGCAATAAGAGTTCATGGTAGGCCTGCTGGACCAAAACGTATCGAACAAGATTTACTTTTGAGGCTAAAAACCAAAAGTCCAAGTTATAAAAATACAGACATTCAGGCGCCATCAATCCATTGACATACATTCAATTTTCAATTGCTTGCCAAACATTAACGCAATGCAGGCTCAAATATATTGTCTACAACGCTGTAATTCATGCAGTTGGCTATTCGAATAGTTTATAACCAAGAAATTTAGATTTTACTCGTTTTTCGACATTTAAATGTTGTATGAAAGCATAGATGGTGAAACATACTTTAGAAAAGGATAAAATTTAAGAAAAATATTTAAAAAAAAGCAATACTTTATAGAATCCTATAGATATAAACCATGAAAGATATGACTTTAAAGGAAATCGAAAATCTGTATTCAACCGGAAGCACTTTCCGATTAGAAAGAGATATTTGCTTACTGTCTACTTATATGTCAATGAGTAACATATTTCAAGTATACGACATCCATATCTATACTTATTATAAAACAAAGTCCCTAAAAGCTGTCTGTCTGTATTTAATCGATTTTCTCAAAATCTATCTGAAAGGATTTTTGTACGGTTTTTACTAAAAGATAGTGAAATTCTTCCGGAAGGTTTAGGTTAATAGTTTTACGTAAATTGTGTTGTGGAGGTCGCGTGTTTGTAAAAAAAACTCGCCTGTTGGGAGATTAAGTCGCGCGCGCCGCGTAAACTAGCAACTAGCAGTGATACACTGAAGTAATGTACTAGAGAATTGTAGATCTACAAAGATAACACAAAAAAGTCCGCGAGAGTATGTCTCTATCTCTTATGGTTAAATCACAATAAGTACTTTTGTGTCTTTTGAGACACACTGATTTCCACGCCGGCGAAGCCGCAAGCACAGCTAGTTAATATTATAAATGTGAAAATATGTCTGTTACAATTTCACCGCTTATTCGCAAGAGCAGTTAGAATCTTTGGTACAACCTTAAGTATAATATAAAATATAGGATAAGAAAATTACCGTTCGTCATTCGGAGACTTAATTATAATTTATACAATGAATAATCAGTTAAAGAAAGAAGTGAAAACCCAAAAGGCCTTAGTGACATAGTTTTGACACATAAAATGTACTACTTACTACTAATTACTACAAACTGTATTCCACTCCATTTTTTAAACCCTAAATGCTTTCCAATATGCAACATGCGGGATAAAAAATGTCTTAAGCTGCATAAATTTAATGTTAAAAAAGAAAGAGTTCTAGCGTTTAAAATGAAAATTTTTTTGATAACTAGAAACACAATATTTAAAGCACGTACACAAAAGTAAGTAAAGAACAGAATATAAAAGACTAAATGCTAAAAATTCAAAAAGGGAAATATGCTGCTTCAATCTTGGATTTAAAAATGTTTGTTACAATATTGTCCGGATTTGAGCTCTCGCTATAAGTAATGAAGAGGATTTAGGATTTATGTGTACGTAATATGACCACTACTAGAGCAACTTTATTTTGTAAAGCTTAGTCTTACCTGATTTGTCAACATTTTTTATTTTACTTTTGCTTTTAATTTAACCTCTTATATTTATATATTTATTTATTTTTTCTTCTCTTTTTTTACTGTCTTATTGTTAACACTTATTTAGTTTACTGTGTTCACTTCCTTCATGTTCATTAGTGGAAACTTTGTTGGCGTGTGTTAATTTTTGCGTAACATTTCTTTTGTACTAATTTAATGCTGTATGTTTTCCCAAATAAAATAAATAAACATATTAATGCTCAGTATAAAACAAGGTTTCATTGATGATGAATTCATATCTTCTTTCATTATATTGTACATGGAGGTGAATAACCATCATTGACAAAGGTGAAACGATCTTACATTATTGTCAATGAATAAAACCTTCTAAATATTGTCCCAAACATACTGGGCAGCATCAACCGTCGACAACTTAATTTGTATTTAAGAAAAAGGTCATCATTCGTACAAACGAAAATTCAACGGCGCAGTTTCAGAACCTTAACTCGATATACTTATTCCAAATGTTATTCATATAAATATACATAAATATAAATATAAGTATATGGAACACTTATACACACGGTCGTCCGACCCCAAAGTAAGTAACTTAATACTTGTGTTATGGGTGACGGACAACTGGTAGATATACTACATTTATTATTTTAAATACATACTTAAATACAAATATACACCCAGGCTCGTAGAACCAACAAATTGTTTGTAGACAATGTTGGGCCTCGGCCGGAATCGAACCCGCAATCCACGAAGCAGAAGGCACATAATAATCAAAATAATTACCAAATCGCTTGTTAAACGTAATAATTATTAATAACTACTTTTTATGGACTTATGTGCATGATATAAGTCTCATCACAAGTTTTCTAGAACCCAACATCAATCTTTAAAAACTTGAGTAATAAATAATGTTATCATAAGTAATATATTTTGTATAACATTAACTGCAGACATTTGCATGTCAAAGCAACGGTATTAAGGTGCGGTGTTTATTCCGCTCATACAGTTTACGAATAAACGAAAAATTACGGACGTTATAAAAGAATATTCAAATTGTTATGTTACCATAAATGATATTACGGACGGTGTTTTTGTTACGATTATAAGCTTCGACTGTTATAAAAACTGCCAAACCCCATGATGATTTACACTTTGTATAGTACGCGGCAATAAATAGTGCACATCGAGGCTTAGAGAGAGAAATCGGCTAGATTTTGCTTCATAGAGCATCTCAGTCGCATAAACTGACGAACCCGTGTGAAACGTCACATACTAACTGAGTGACAGTGACAGCGCTCTACGAAAACGAACTGGCCGGTTGTTTCGTTCTAAACATCGATGTGCATTATTTAATGCCGGGTACTATACTTTATTTCGCCCATTTTTTTTTAATACTTTTTTTTAAAGTGACATTAAGGCCATACCATATGTATGACGACTCGTAAATGTACATACATTGCTTTACAATGTGGTTAATGTAGGTAGGTATAAGTGGTAGTCGTAGTCGTAGGTATGAGGTTAGTTTGTAGGTACTATGGCAGTAGCATTTTATGTACGACAAATCCCCAAAACCATAAGATTAAAAGAAACAAAATAAGGATCAGAAAGAAGGTGTTGGAATACCAACATCAGAAAGAAGAAACAAACATTACAATTTCGGAGATAAATAAAATAACGTGCGAGTTTCCTGCCTGCATGCGAAACTGCGAGAAAAATTTAAAAAATGTTGTGAGTGCATTTTATATTAATAAAACAAAACACACAATTGTAATTTTTTTAATTGCTTATGTATTACTATATAATCTTATTCGAGTAAATAATAAAGTATCAAAACATACTTTGTCCATCATAGCAACAGTATCTATTCATATTCTGAATATTTGACTTGCCCGTTGGCGCTGTGGGTAGTGACCCTACCTTCAGCTCCCCGGGTCGTGGGTTCGATTCCCGCCGAGGGCCAACATTTTCTATAAACAAATTGTTGGTTCTTCGAGCCTGGGTGTGTATTTGTATTTAAGTATGTATTTAAACTTATGTATGTAATATATCTACCACTTGTCCGTCACCCATAACACAAGGGTTAAGTTAGGTTACCTTGGGGACGGACGACCGTGTGTGTAAATGTCCCATATATTTATTTATTTATTTATTATATTTATATTCGTATTATAAATCAAAGTCCCCAAAAGCTCTCTGTCTGTATGTAATAAATTTTTTCTAAATCTACAGAACGAATGTTTGTACCGGTTTTACTAAAAGATCAATTTTTAAGATTAAACCGATTTTGATAGGTCTTTCACTTGAAGATATAGAAGATTTGGAGCAACAAATATAGTCTAGTCTTTACCCTATAATTCCTGAGGTTATTATTTATGCGAAAAACACTTTATGATACATTGATATCCACACGGGTGAAGCCGTGGGCTCAGCTAGTCAATAATAAATCAAATGAGATTTTCCAAAAAAGAATAAAAGAAAATTTAGGTATTTTTCTTTTTTGCATTTTGGTATTTGTAGCGTTAGTACTTTTAGTGTATAATTAGTACTTTTTATTTTCACTAATATGAAAAAGTACTACTTTCTAAATTAATCACACATACTGTTGATAGTGTATACAGAGATCTTAGTTATGAACTTTTTTGTACCTACGTACAGTATATCTCAATATAAATTACGTATATAGGTAACTTTTTTTTGGTATGGAGTGATAGAGTTTTCCAATTTATAGCCGGATCTCAGTCATATTCATTGTGAATTTACGGTCCATGTCACGGCGTCGATCGCCTGACTGAATACAGATTATCTCGGCATTTCATGATTACGAATAAGCAATCGAGAAAAAAGTTGGAAAAAATAGTACACGTGAATTCCCGTTTGGTATTTTTTTAATAGTACGTAATTAAAGTGAAAATTTGATATTAATTCATAAATGGCACGAAAAAATTTACTCTTAAAAAAAATAAAACAGAAACTATAACAGAACTACTTTGCTATAATCCGCGCGGATTATAGCAAAGTAAATCATTCAAAAAGAATTAACATCCATTTTCCATTTTGCAAACCTAACAGGTTAACAAAGTTTTTAAAGTGAGACAAATATGAGATGTCTATGAATAGTTTGATATTTTCAAATATCTAATATATTTTTTTCATATCATATCATTGAACTTTCGCAGTCTCTGAAATAAACAAAATATCAGAAATAAGAGTTAAAGAAGGTTTAACAAAATTTCATGTCCCTACTCTTAACCGTTGAAGAGTTCCCTCATCTAGAGCCAATCCTCGCAGGAGAATGAGCATCATAAACATGCATTTTCAACGGGACTGAAATAGTATTTAAAATTTCAGCTCAGTTGGACACCGGGATCAAATTTAACTTCAAATTTAACCTTCAAATATGATTCAAGGCATGTTAAATAAATAATTATTAAAAATAAATAATAGTAAAAGCTTTCAAATATAAGTAATATTAATAAAGACGTTATTACCAATTTTCTTGAGTAATTTGTAGCCAATTTGTCGTAAGAAAGCAATTCAAGTGTTCATATTAGCCGAACGACCCTACAAATAAGAAAATATGCTCTAAGAATCACAACGCCATTCGTAATTGTGGAAGAGGGGCTATTTGGGAGGTGAACAAACAAGGTGGAAAGTATTACATGCAGACACTTTAATAAAGGCCAAATAGAACATCGATCGAGAGCGTCGACCTGATTAGTGGTAGTGGGTGTGTATACTCCTCATTCATGTCATATAGCTATCTAGCTGCTTATTATTTTTTTAATTGTAGCTTTGCCATTACAGCAGTTTAAAAAAAATAAAAAAAGGTGATACAGAAAGTCTACTAACTTACTGGGGATTACATAAATGATAAGAATACACGGATATAGCTTCTCTTCGACTTTTTACAAGATATCAAAAAAGAAAGCTGAAAAGATCAACCGCCGAGTTTTTACTGGCGGAGAGGAGCATTTTTCCGAATCAGCAGTAGACTTAACGATTCAAACGCACTTGTTTACAAGTTTACTTGAATAAAGGCTTGAATTGAACTGTCAGTATGTGTTTGCAGTTTAAAATTTTCTAGGCGCCGTCGATATTTTTTTCTTTATAGTAAAGCGCATGATTAAATAAATGTTATATTCAAATTTCATGTTTCGTTTCTTAAGTTACTAATTTTAATATCGTAATGGGGATCGCATCGGAGTAATAAAGTTACTTCGATTAGACGTTACGACCATATTAAAAACAGTATCGTTCTGAACGCAGACTCACACGACTATTAGATGTTCCATCATATTAGTATTGATACTAGACAAAATCGAGTTTTTTCGGATTATTATTGGTGTATTTTATCACATGTTTTATCTTGTTATTGTAATATGTTGGATGGGTAGGTTTGTATTTCTCCCCATTAAAAAAAATAGTGAATTCAGAACTCCTTTATTTAAATCATTTGTAGGGCCAGTCTATCAAGGCTTATTTATTATAATTAAATACACAAAAACTACTTGAATGTTGCGTGATTGATTTTCACTTGCGATAACCTTTTTCTCAAACAACAAATAACAATGCCGCTTCCTTAAGCAATAAATCTTTTTTTTCTTTTGTAACAAGTTTGGTCTATATGTATAGCGTTGAATATATTCTACGAAATACTATATTTAATTCAAGGTCACTTTATGACATCGATAGATATTCGTTATGTAATAAATCTGTTTGTGTGTACTTAAATTTAACATTTGATCTGCCTAAAAACAAACTTTTTCAATTTTCCACGTCAATCCAAGTGCAGTTACACTTTTGCAGCAGCTGCTTAGTTTGATTTACTAGAAAAAATTGCTAAAATTTCTAAAAATTATATATCCAAAGCATAATATTATTTTCTTCTCTTAACTTTTGTGTTATTGCTGTATATCTGGTAAATATATTAATTAAAGTTTTAAGTAAAAACATATTTAGTTATAGATTTTATGCTATTCATAAATTGTATCACTCGTAGCTTATAGCGTAGCTGAAAATTGTAGCGGATTATTCTAAGCATTGCGTAGCAGTCAGTCCTCATTGTCACAGATAAATATTATAATTTACTACTGCTTAATATAACTGAGTATTTTGACGAGAATACCTATATAATTAAAATTATTTTTATTATCAGTATGTATGTAATCCTACATAAAATTATGTTATCGACTTCGTTTTCACAATTATCATATTTTTTAAAACTTTATTTCGTTAATAACTGCCTACTTTACTTGACTCTCATCTCATCGTAGAACCTAATATAATGTAGAAATGGTTTATACTTTTGTTAATATAAATTTATAATATAAATTAAAACAGCTTAAGTGCATAAAGTACAAGGAATCGAATTACTATCTATTATATTCTAATAATATACAGTGAGTAAAATATTAAAGAATAGCATTTCAATTTACCGTAAATTATGTAGACGATATATATGTCTGGGCATTTATACAGAATAATGATGATTATTATACATTTCAAAGTACGTATTAAATTACTGCACTTTATTAAAAGCTCGCACCATTTAACTTGAATTCGATATTACGAAAATTGCTGATCCAACAGTCTTATCAAAATTCAGTCCAAAATAGGAACAGAAAAGCAAAATTATGGAACGCTTATAATGTTAACTCTAATGCAAGTTATAACGTAAATAATTCAAAATTAGAATTTTTTGTCCGTGTCTAAATGTATATAAAATTAAAGAGCAAGAGAAATATCGCACGTTCAGTATTAAAGTGTCCTAATTCAAAATTATGCTTAATTCAGTTAAATAAATTGTAACACTTATTTCAATAACATGTTTGACATCACGCTACAAACTAATAAAAAAGTAATGTTTACTTTCTGCTCCAAGTTATGAATCTCTTTATAATTACCAGTTTTGTAGGCGCTACGCTACGTTTTATTGTAATTTTCCACAAAAAAAATTGAATTAGGTCACTTTAATATTAAGTTTACAATATATCTTATTTTTCATACACCATAACGAATATGCGCAAAAGCGTACATTCACCGTTCTACGTTTTAAAAATCTCGCAAAAACTTTGACATAAACCGTCACATATTTACGTTCAAGCAAGCTTAAAATAAAACGGGAACACAACACGCTTTTAAAAGCACTTTTGTTTAAATGGATGACAGTTTAGTGGTAGAACAATATCCCACGGGATAGGCGCTAATATATTATAACATGGATTCCATTAAACTGGAAGTAATGCAGGTTTTATATTTCTTTTAAATTTTGTTTAATGATAGTATTTTCCTTGATAAAATATATACAATGATGGACGTCTGTCTGTCCGTGATAAAGTCAAAACCACTGTAACTTTTGACCACAGTAATACGTTACCTGTGTAAACGAGTTCACGAGAAAGATTTAAATTTACAATATGCTGCAGTTTTTTTGTAATTTAGTATGATAATCGTAGAAATCTTGAGACAAAATGAAGCCAATTTTACATCGAGAACGCTGTCTAATACGTTTGAGAAAAAATAAAACTAATTTTGAAACTACATACTTTGCATTATGGCACTTTTGTATCTATTTTCTGCTGAATTTGTAATGGAGACTAGAATTAACTCGACCCCTATCCCTTTTTCCCTGTCGCAATGTAAAACGGAAGGCGCCGGAAAATTTGCACCCTTTCATAATTGAAAGTCTACGAGTGAACGCGTAAAATTTTCGTTTCAAATTACTAATAAAAAACTAGAATCTGGGGAGCAAGATCGAAGGTTCGACCTAGCACGGTAAACCAAAACAACATCTTGCAAAAAAACATTTCTAGGGAAACACTGAGATATTCTCTACAGACATGAAGGTTGTATAACTAGATTTTTTCTTAAATTTCATGCGTACGATTAAATGTAAATCGCTATTGAGCACATTAGCATTTGAGTCGTGTGAAGTTGACGCCGTGTGGTATCCGGCAGAATAGAATAGACCACCCTCCGTTCTTACCGTGGTGTCGTAAGAAGCGACTAAGGTATGTGCCGTGTGTTATCCGGCTGCATAGTATAGACCACCCTCATTTCTAAATTTTCTAATTACATTTCTTTCTCCGAAGGTAAGTTGACGTCAGGCAGGCGGCCCCGGTCGTAAAATACGTAGCCAAATCATCTGACAACATGTTTGTAACATTTTGTGCCGACCCCACTCAGAGTGGGATAGGGGCAGGAGAATGATGAAGTTGGCGGATTTATGACCACAATGTTTGAAGACGATTTGATCAGGGAACTTTTTTAGCGAATATGATTAAGAAAACTTGCTTAGATGCGTTAACAAAGGTTTGAATATGAAATAATTGAAAAGTTTTCTTGTGATAATAATTAGCAGTGCTAGAAGAAAAATTGTCAGATGAAATCCATACAAATAGACTAATGCGACGTAACTAACGTTTTATATATATCAAATCAAGTTTATTTACTTCATATGATGCCGCCAACTGTCTATGGCACAGAGCCAAAGTTCAACGAACCAGAATAATACGTAAAAAGAAGAAACTTATTTATGATAAAAATAAATTACTTTACCTTCAGAAATTGTTAAACTGTATTAGCTTTTTTTTTTATCGCGTAATAGACGAGCGCTTGACTGTAATAATGCCTGATGGTAAGCAATGATACAGTCTAGGATGGAGCACGCTTGCCTAGAAGATGCCTATTCGCTCTTGCTTTGAAAATACCCATATTATTTGACTCGGGAAAAATAGATGCCGGGAGAGAATTCCATTCCCTTGCCGTGCGCAGGAAAAAAGAAGACGCGAAGCACTTCGTGCGCCTTCGTAGGATGTCGATAACGTGAGGCTGGAACTTCTCCCGGTGCCTAGCGGTGCGTTGATAGAATGGTGATGGAGTGACAAGGTTATGGAGTACTTCAGCACACTCTCCGAAATATATCCTGTAGAATACCGATAGACAGGCAACCCTGCACCGATGTTGAAGACTGTGCAAATCCATTCGTACTTTTAGAAGAGTTAATTTTTTTTGCATTGAAAAAATATATTGAATCTCTATAATACTAAACAAAAGTTACATACTTCTATTATTGCTATAAACGCAATAAAATTCTCATTTATCGTATAGAATTAAACAATAACATTGTAAAATATATAACCATCAGTATAGGTATTCTAATTTTTTTCTGATGTAATTATTACAATGTGTAATTTATTTCACTATTTTAGATATAAGTCATAATTTATAGAATTAAGCGTTACTTTACGGAGATCCATAATACAAAAGTAATAATAAAATTATTTTGCTATAATCCGCGATACAGCAAATAGAAAATATGTATATGTATGACCATCCATTTTTATAAGTCATCTCAAAATTCAGGGTATTTAACAATTTAATATGCATATTAAATGCACGTCTTGATAAATATGTTTACATTTTATCAAAATATAGATACAATAATTGGTAAAAGAATGAATAAATATTATGTGAGGAAATAATTTTATAATATCTTATGAGAGAATAAAACAATAAAACCCTACAATTGCTACGTGATATGAAATTAGTTTAAATGAATAAAAAAAAAGATTAAAGTATGAAAAAAACGGTACCAAAAATAACATGATTCTTTTGATTCGTAATTCGAAACTTACACAGCAATGGAAAGCGACAAAAGTAAGTTTCGTATACATCAGTTCTGCATTGCATTTATAAATATTGCAGTGGTAGTAAAAACGAGGGAGAGCTCTCATTAAAAAAAAAATACCAAAATACCAGCAAACCAGGCTCCCTCGTTAGTGCAGAATTTTCTTCATTAAGCAGCAAAATTTGAATGCCCAACCATTGATGTAACGTTTCAGCCGGCTTTACGTTCTCGCCACAGAAATGTTCATTACATTTAAATTCAAAGCAAATATTTCTAATTATTAAGGAGCCGTACGGTATATTTCAAATGTATTCTAATTTAAAATAAAGCGAATCCCTTATAATGTGTGTATTTTGTGTAAATTTTTAATTATTTTTTTTATTTTGATGCTTTTTTGTTACATGGAAGTGAAAGCAATCGACTTCTTTTGGGAAATTGACTAAGATCTGCTGACAACATATACATACAGTAACAGGCGTGAATATATTGATAAGTACGTATCGATAATTACATCCTTTTATATTTTGTACTATATTAGGCATTAGGATTGCCTAATTTATATAGTGGATATATCGGTGAAGTTGATAAGTCTTTTATATCGCACAGACAAACTTTGGGATATTTAAATAACTCCCTTAACATTGTTTTTTTTTAAAATATGTTGCCGTTCGGTGGGAATCGAACCCACGGCCCGCGGAGCTGATACAGGCTGATACACCTGCGCCAACGAGCCAGTCAGTGTGATCTTTGTGTGAACTACGCTAAATATTCACTAACTTCTTCGACTAATATATTTCCAGTAAAAATACCTACGACAAATTTCCTCACGAGACCTTTAAGTGGTAGTAAAAAATCTATATTAGTTAACTATTATCTACAATTCTACCCTATGGAATAAAAAGTTTCTTTTGATATCTTAACATTTCGTAAAAAAAATACTGGCGCATTTTTGCTAGTTTTTGTCGGAGAATCAGTAAACCGTGCTGTGAATAGTAAGTTCAACTGAAAGTTTTTACATCGCTTCATCATTTACGTTACTTATTCCTTTGTACCGACCTAAAAAATAAATTATTTTCGCGTGACGTACCGCAACCGTGCCCCTAATTTTGTAATTTTTTGAGTTAACTGTGTGATTGCATCCACCTAGATGACATAATAGCACGCACTGTAATGTGAAAAAAGAATAAAAATAAGGCGTGATTTTATATTATAATGAGTTTATTAGACAACATAGGTATATATCAAAAACATAATACGAAAACGTCTCTTTGCTCACCTATGTTCTCAGTATTTATTTAACACGGATCAGATCGGTTTACCGATTAATAACACATTCCAAGGTTTTTGAAATTTCTTCCAAATTACAGCAAAATTATTACCTTTCTAATAAATTTAGAAAAGTTACACCTTGTTTTTAAAATATAGTATTTTTTAGAATACAGCAAAGCCTTATAGCAATTTCTTCATCATCATCATCCTTTGGCCTTCGTATTTCACGACCGGCTGCCTGCCTGACGTCAACTTATCTTAGCCATATTTTACGACCCCTCGGCAAGAAAGAGGGTGGTCTATTCTACTCAACCGGATACCACACGGTGGTTCAACTTACCTTAGTCGCCTTTTACGACACCTCGGTAAGAAATGAGGGTGGTCTATTCTACTCAGCCGGATACCACAATGTGGCTATATCATGTAAACAAATTGAACAAACTAGTTTCTAAAAGAAAAATTTAATCTCGACAGTAACAATTTACAATAGTCTTGTTTCACGCCCCACTCTGCAAAAGTACGGTCATTATCACATTACGTATCAATCATCACGCCTCAGTGCAAATGTATCACATCATTACAATGTAATTTCTTTTAGAGATATTTTAGCTTTTCCAACGTGTTGCTTTTTTTTTATAGCAAATGTACAGTAAGTAAAGAAAACATAACAGTTTTTATACTAAGGTATGGAAGTCATAGACAGGCCTGTACGTTAGAGTGTTGCAACAAATATTGAGAGGGAACATCAAACTTATATACTTTTTCTAATCACACATTCAGAAAGAGAGAGAAAATAAATCTGTTTTGCTCTCTTTTTATTGTGGATGGACACATTTTAGGCTGGCTCCCCTACTTTAGTATAGCAACTATATGGGGAAAATACGTATATCACGATGGGTGATTAAACGTTAAAATTAAACAAGGTCTCGACTCCACTGTCATCAGACGAATGATCTATATTCTATAACAGTTGAGTGTAACGACCTAGATTCGAACCCTACCAATCAATTCAACAAGAAACACGATCTACACAACAATCAATACTCAACCCTCGACTTTTTTCCGGACACTAACTAATGCTGTTAGCCCAAATGGCTCTTACAGCGTCACCGAGAGAGGGGGCGAGCGCGGAAGCATCGCCGGGGGTGCAATCCTTATTTTTTTTACTCCATACATATATATCCATCAAGAGCAACTCACTAGCGTAACTTAAAACACTACTAACGCTATCTATCGATCTATATAAGAAACAACTTCAACAATGGGATTATCAGTTTCGAGTAATTTGGAGAAAATTTATGTTATGTATTCACAATACATATCTCGGCAAATGCAATAACGTAATCATACTTTCCTAAAATATGTGAACAGATCATCGCTGATCTCAGGAATAACTTATCAAAATGGAAACGATATATATTATATCATTTATAAACAAAAATCAATAGGATTCACAGGATATTGAGAAGGTGTGATAAAAATACATGCTTTTATAATTTTTAAAATTAAACCTATCAGTTAAATTACTATTTAAATTACTAATATCTTGAATATTAAGAATTAACTGAATAAAGGTAATAAAACAGATTTTAAAAATCATAACATGCGAATTTATCGAGGATTATTTATTTTAAATGACGCTCCAACCTTTAAAAAAGACTGAAGCGTACGAAAAAACTGCTGAAAATATAATAACAATTAAGATATTAAAATTTATTTTAACTAGCGCAATAACAAGACTATTTAATACGCATTGGCTTCTCATTTAGCATCATCTGATATGCAAGCGTATGTGCTTTGCAATTATGATTTACGGTCTAAATTATATTTCAGAGATATCTCAAACTATTTTATTTTGTTCATGATATGTTGTTCGTTGAAAGAGTGCAATAAAGAGAACTCAAAGAGTTAAAACTACTAACGTAATGCCCCTGATCGAATTGATAAGCAAACAAGCAAGCGTGCAACTAAGTCACGCTATAAACGGCACCAATGCTTAAAATAACACATAAGGTATAACTAAATGTTTAAAAATATAAAAAATGAAAAAAAATGTACTCCACACTAATATAATAAATGCAAAATTGCGTCTGTCTGTCCGTTAAGCCAAAGGATGAAATTTGGTACAATTAAAGCTTGAGGTAATTTCAACACTAATATTGACGTGTTTTATGTTGCGGGTACCACTAGTCAATATCTCTACTTATTATAAAATAAAGTTCCTCAAATCTGTCTGTCTGTATATAATCGATTTTCTCAAAATCTACTAACCGGATTTGTATACGGTTTTGCTAAAAGATAGTTAAATTCTTCGGGGAGGTATAGTTTATTACCATTTTATGTCAATTGAGTTGAAGAGGTTGTGCGGTTGTAAAATAACTCACCTGCCGGGAACTATACTCGAATGCGCCGCAGCAAGTAAACCAGCAGACATACACTAAAGTAAAGTATTAGAAAATTGTAGATCTACAAAAACTACAAAAAAGTCTGCGATAGCTTATCTCTATCTCTTATGGTTAACAGACAATAATTAACATATTTTCAAAATTTCAATTCGGGAAAATTTTGTGACACTGATTTTCATGTGGCGAAGCCGCTGACTAAAAAAATTTAAGAATAAAATGGTTACAGAATAAAGTGTATAAAAGAATATATTCTTGAAGTAAGAGATTTTACCCAGTCGCCGTAACTTGTGAGTAAATTGAATTTATATTGCAGTTTGTGTGCTCTTCACAAGATATTTGCAGACAGAGATATTTATATTTGCTTGTATATGAACATAATGTAGAAAAAAAGTAGCGGCCTGTTACAATCCCACTGCTGAGAATAGGCCTCCGCTCTCCATTTCTGGAGAGAAGGGTTGGAGCTAAGACCTACCACGCTGCTCCAATGCGGATTGGTAGGTTACATATATCTCCAGAATTCTCTAGAGATATGCAGGTTTCCTCACGATGTTTTCCTTCACCGAAAAGCGTGTGATAAATTGCAATTCTCAATTAGACACATGAGTTTTAATAGAAAAACTCATTGGTCCCTGCCCGGGTTTGAATTCGTGTTCCCCTCGTAAGAGTCGCACGGTACTCACCGCTGGGCTATCACAGCTTTTTTCGATACTTTAACGATAATGTATATTAATATTAATATACATATATTAATTACATAATATACATAATAATTAATATTAAACGGAGACGTTTTAGAAAACACAAAAAACTTTAAAATTAAACCGTTTAAGCTGTCTTTCAATTAAATTTCAGCATTTATTTTGTATTTTTCCAAATTATATTTTAAAAGTCACACTCATGATATACTTGAATTAATTAGCGATGGTAACGGGAAAAAATACTCCAAGTTAACGCGGCTGAAGCGATGCGTAATTAAAAAATTGAATTTATTTGGTTGTGTAGGCAAGATTAAATTTTTACAAATCTATAATTCTTTTTGTGCTTTATGAACTTAATTACTTTGTTTTAAAAATAATCATTACAGAAACCAAAAGGACTTATGAAACCATGAAACGTGTGAAAATTTTATTATAATAAAAGGAAAATTTTAATAATATATATTTTTCTAGCTTAATAAAATTTATTAAAATCTAAATCTGTAAATATATACCTTATAAGACATTACCACAATTAATACAATACCTTCGTAATACATTTACAGAGAAAACTATACAATAAATTCCACGATCATATTTTAGTTATTCCATTTTCTATGAACCTAAATGATCCTGAAAAAGATGCTTATACAAAAAGACAAAGTAAGAAAGCCTATTACTGTCTACTACTATACTTTCGGTAATTTTAAAATAATAAACAATAATTAATTCCGATATTGCACTAAAATGTAATATAATTATGTAAGAAATGTATGATAACATAATTATAAGAACTGCATTGAGCAAACACAAAAAGTATGTTTTATACTGTGTCACTCTTAACCTTCTACTACTAATCATATTAATCCGATGTTCAACAACGACAATGCAACAAAGAACGCATTGACTTTATTTCTCTGGATTAAATTTACCATAAATGAACTGATCGCATTTATTTTACTGTAGATTAAACTTATCTTAATTGACTGAACTTAGCCACGTTTTAAATTTAAAAAAAGACCAACGACATAAAAAGGACACAATTTTTTCACTAAAAACAATATTTGTTATTATCTCCGTTCAGTAGAAACATGAAAATGAAATATAGAAACGAGTAAATTTTTAAAAGTAGTATGCTACGGCATATTTTGGCACGAATTTGAAGGCGACAGTAAGAAAACTAAATTAGACCGTACCAGCTGGCAGTTCTTTTTTACTCCGGACAGAGGAACATAAAAAATGTTCGTATATTAATATGCCATTATACGCCATTTATATAACACCTATAAGTACTTGATATTTATGTATTAAGGTTCGTGTCTAAAAATTCTCAGTAAAACTATGATGTGAATTACTATTTTCACAGTTTAAAAACTAATATCACCAACAAGAGACAACTAAGAAACATCATATAATTTGAAATTAAATTGGTTTGCATAATAACTTGTCCCAAAGTTATAATGATGTATAAAACCTTGAATAGTGTTAGTGTTTCTGTTGGAACTTTACAACCAAAATATCGCAAAATTTCAGATTTCTATCTTTTAATTTGCAATTCTTAATTTTTACAGCCTCAAAATAACACAATTTATTCATCAGTGACGAATATCAATAGATAAAGAATAGTAAAAGCTTTCCAAAAAGTTTTTTCCAAAATTTCATGTCCCTACTGTTAAACGTTGAGGAGTCTTCGTCTGGAGTCAATCCTGGCAGCAGCAGGAGGTCATCGAGACTGGACCCGAATGAAATTTTAGCTCAATCATGTCTCACCGGGAAGTGAGTCTTTTATTTTCCAAGATTCCACCTTCACATACTAACATACATACAAAAAACGATTCAATTAATTATTTAATGAAAAATTAATAAACCGTTATTTTACATTTACATTAAACAAGTACAACTGTTAGGAAAACTCAAAGATTAATTAACACCGTGAGATAAATTTATATCCATACAACGGTAATGTATGTGATATTCAGTGCTTATGAAAAGAAATTTAAGCTTAGCCATTCCGTGCACGCCTCGCTTCGCGAAGGAAAAACTTAATAAAGGAGGCGCCAGATGCCCGAACAACATAAGTTTATTATTTCTTTACAATACATTATATGACATAACTAAGTCTAATGTCGTCCTACCGTAGAAAAAAGCCTTAACAAAGTTTGTAACTAATAGTATTGCTGGTATTTGTTAGTACAATTTCAAAACCTAATAAAGGTAAAAATTGAAGTAGAAAAAAGAAAACTCAACGTTTCAGTTTTCCACTTTATCGTTGGCACATCTTTCATATCTTTTGCAAGTCATTCACTATGTAAAGCTGCACTTTCCGAGCTGAGTTCATAAAATTTTCCTCCTACAAAACGTTTTTACCGTATGAAACCTTTATTCTGTTGACTCAGCGGAAGCACGACGCCTACCGATAACGGCGTTGAGCATTGAAATGCAGAGCACAATGTTTTCGGGATTTCCTTTGAAAAAACTAATAATAAGATAAGATATATTTTAAAATATTAATTGGACTGATTTTGAAATCAATATAATGATAGAGGTATACCGTTTTTCGCGGTGGATGGAAAAACAACTGGATTGTTTTAATAGATTTATTATCATCCTCCTATCCTTATCCCACTCTAAGTGTGGTCAGCACAACATGTTACAAACATGTTGTCACATGATTGGGCTGCGTATTTAACGATCGACCGCCTGCCTAACATGAACTTATCTTAGTAGTATTTTACGACACCTCGGTAAGAAAGAGGGTGGTCTATTCTACTCAACCGGATACCACACGATGGATCAACTTACCTTAGTCCCCTCTCGGTCGCAAATGTTCTATTTTACTCAGCCGGATACTACACGACATATTTTAATTAATTTTTAATTTCATTATTAAGTTTTATTTCTTGGTTACCCTAATCTTAACAAATACATAGCACGCTTATTATTAAAGTGATTTTATTCAAAGTCTAAAATTATTAAGCCTAATTTTGAATTCCTTGAAGCGTGCAATATGGCAAGTTAACCATTTCTAATGAATTAAAAAAATGTCGCACTTCGGTTCGTTAATAGAATAATACGTTAGAACTGCTACTATTTAAATTAAGCATTGTAATGCGATATGTACTATATTCATTTATAACGCACACGCATAACTTTATAAACTAGAAGATTTAAAATCTAAACCATAGCCCGAGTTTACTTATAATGCAGAATTAATAGCACTGAAACAATAAAACTCATTACTGCCTCATTACGTCATCCTCACATACTGTTGTCCACGTAGATGATCTCTGGAGCAGAAGCCATATCTAGGACTATTTTCGTTTCAGTTGAATGTAAGTCAAATTGTTGACATTAGCCTCGTAGAGGCACTTAACTCAATAAGTACATTCCAAAAAAATCCCGATTATCGTCGGCCGTGCAAACGACAAAAATAAACTCGCTAAGTAAAATATGAAGAGAGATATTTAAATTTCGCTGATACTACAATTGCAACGGTTATATGAAATTTGCATAATTGAACAGCATGTCGAATCGTGTCGTAAGTAGATTACACGCCACGTGAAGCAATGGGACGATAATGTATTCGTGTTGTGGAATTTTCTTTAAAAGGAAATACATCAATGAATAACACGCTTGGAAGCTTATCCTTTTGTGCTGCAGCCATTGTAAGTAAAGTAACGGCCTGTTAATATCCAACTGCTGGGCACAAGTCTTTTCTCTCCATTTTTGAAGAGAAAGATTGAAGCTAAGACCCACCACGCTGTTACCTATCAATCTGCAATGAATTGGTACACATATCCCCAGAATTCTCTAGAGATATGCAAATTTCCTCACGATGTTTTCCTTCACCGAAAAGCGTGTAATAATTGCAATTATTACACGCTTATTGCTGATATTGCTGATTATTACGAAAAACTTATTGCTGCCTGCCCGGGGTTAGAACACGTGACCCCCACGAAAGAGTTGCTTGATCTCAGCGTTGGGCTATCACAGGTTTTGTAGCCATTGTACGTTGTTTTTTTCTTTCTTTTTAAATCATTCAAATTATGGTTATCATAGACCGATAGGTCATACATGTCTAGCATATATGTTGTTCGAATTTTGTTAACGATTTGTTTTATATATTTCAGTTAAAATATTTTTGAAAATTAGTTGCAAGTTTGAGATGTTATAGACATATAATGAGGAGGGATGAAAAATATGTGACCAAAGGAGTGTTAAATATGAATGTGGATGATATGTGACTAGAGGAGGGAGAAAAAGAGATGGTTGGATTGTGTTAAGGATATGATAGCAGAGACGAATCATAGGAGACAATTAAACGAAAAACGTGTTGTGCTGACCTAGAGTGGGAACTTAGAGGTGGATAAGGTCAGAAGTATGATGATGGTTAAAATAATTTTTATTCAAGTGTAGAAATGATAATCGTTAAATAACAATATATTCTTGTCAAATAAAAACATGATTAGCAACCGCTTCCAAATAAAAGAAACTTCACAATGTAGTTAAATATTATGTTACAACTAAACAAGTTATAAACATATACAACAAATTATTCCTAACTAATGAACAAATCTTTTAAATAATTGGATTGTAAAGTGCTTGTTAAAATCGGTTTTTAAATGTTCCAAGGGGTTTAATGGAGTGCCAATTTCGTATGTCATATTGAATCAATTATATTTGGTTCATAAACGTAAACTGCATATTAAATTACAGTGAATACCATCACATGTAGGTATTCTTGGGAACGAAACAGTTGATATGCTTGCTAAAGAAGCTACTGTTGATGGATATCCACTGGTTTATCTGCCACATTATTCGGAATTTTTATTTTTAGTTAAAGCTCAAGTTGATAACAATTGGCGTGAATACTTTGACGAAAGATCGCGAACTAAGGGGATTTGGTATAGAACAGTTCAATCTGGTTTATTAAAAAAAGCGTGGTTTGAAGATACCAAGCTTACTAGGCATCATTTAGTGACAGAATTAAGGTTCCGATCCGGACAAATTCCACTGAATTGTTTTGTCTATTCGATGAAGAAAGTGCCATCTCCGAATTGTGTCGAATGCGGTCTCATCGAAGATGTATATCATATTTTGATGGAATGTGTGCGGAACGAGGATCTTAGGAGTGATTTTGATTTTGCCACTTGTAATAGCATTTTGGCTTCTCCAGATTCAGAAGAAGGGAAATTGCTTTGCAATTTGGTTAAAGTAGGTATAAGTCGTAGAAATTAAGGTTAGTTTGAAGTTACTATGGGGGTGGCAATTTCGGTTTGCAAAAACCCTTTAAAATAAAGATTAAAAAAAAATCGGTTTGAACAGAAAGAACTATGATTACATTTGGAAATATTTACACTTTGAGGTCTTACATCAACTTAATACAATTGAATTTAAAAAATGAGATCCTTAATTCCTATTCCTATACATCTCGCCCGTAAAATGTTAACATGAACAATAACTGTTAAAATCAAGCACCGCAACTTCCATTTGCGAAATACTCGTAAACTGTTACGAGTGGGTAATTTATTTGTGTACGTTCAGATTTATATGTAAAGTTAGCAAAATATACTTTGCGTGATTATGACTTATACATATACATAAAATAGAAATGACTCTGTGATTGACAGGTGACAATCGGTTTTACCGTTGGTCTTTAGTTATTTTTAGAAACGTATAATCCATTGAAATAGAACTCCTAATGCAAGTTTTAATTAATATCACACAGTGTCTAGACCAGTGTTTCCCAATCTTTTTTGGGCTTTGCACCACCTTAGAAATAGAAATAGAATGTAACATACATAAACCTGAATATTAAAAAATTGAATTGTTCACATAAGAAACTTAAATGATACGTTTTAATTTGGCACTGAAATCCAATTTTAAAATGGCCGCCCGGAGCGAAAGTGCTAAACTCGTGTCAAGTTTATTTTCGAATCCCCCCTTAACTGTCAAATTGCCCCCCCTGTGGGGCGTGGGCGCCACCTTAGGAATCACAGATCTAGACAGTTTAATTTTTTAAAGGTCCAGATAGTATATTATGTAAAATTAAAAAAATATATTCTAACATCGATATCAAAAGATGTATCATCTGCACTAATACAATAAATTTCAATAACTTTTTATCTTTGTAAGATAGATTTATGTTTTCCTCTCGATTTTCCTAAGTTCCGTGCAAACACTTCAGTGCTAGCATATAAAAGTTTCCAATGCAAACGTTCAATAGACTCGAAAATTCAAACGTTAGAAATATTTATTTCAGCTCACAGCAATATTCTCTCATTTTATTTTATGCTAAGTTCTTTTCCGTTCTTGAGTGCTAAAAATATTCGTTATTAGAGTTACTTGTTTCAAATATTTGAAAACGAATTCCGATATCTTGCGTATATATTTTTTTTAATTTAATGTAATTCACTTTATTTCATTCATTTTATTTTATGGATTTTCAATCTATTAGGATCTCTTAATTTTCTTTAAATACTTACGCAACCGAAAAGGAAAGGCACAAACAAGGCGTCCTCAATTAAAGAGATAGATTGGATTTTAGACCCACATCAGTACTCTTAATGTCTTATAGAATTAGGCGTTACTTTGCGGAGATTCATAATACAAAAGTAATAATAAAAATTATTTTGCTATAATTCGCGGTAAAGTAAATAGAAAATATATATAGTGCTAAATGTATACGTTACATGCAGGACAAAACCACGCTGTGCGATTTTGTCGTGAAGTCTATCTCCTGATGATGCTTCGGTTCGGGCGAAACGATTGTTGAGTTTGTGATAGTGAACGTGTGTAGTGCTTGTGTATAGTGGTGGTAGTGGTGGAGGTTTGTGCATGTGTTTTTACGAAAATGTAACGGGTAGGAAAAAACTGATAGTCCACTGTACATTATCGCGGATTATAGCAAAATACTTTTTATTATTACTTTTGTACTCTTAATGTCTTTAATGATATTACTATTTAATCATCATGAATTCATTACGATGAAAAGAAGAACATTGCGAAGAATCCTAAACAGTTCAATATTATTTTAAGGCTATACGTAACCAATTAACCCGCACTGGTTAGGATGTTGTAGTTTCTATATCTCTTACTTCAATGAAACAGGAAACCTTAGTTCAACAATGGAAACTGGGAAAGAAAACTCGTATGCTTTAAGTAAGTGTTGGCTCCGGACACCAAGTTATTAAATATCTCAAGTATATCTTTTTGCTATTGCGGCGAAAATCTAAAGCGTAATGTCAAGCTTTTTTGACAAGATTATAGAATCAATGTTACTTATATTTAATTTCAGTGAAATACTTGTAATAATGTAATCTATCGTTATCAAATAGTTTCCGATAATGTTAAGACATCGCCGGTAATGCACAATGGATGTCACTATCTTAGAGGAATTAGTACGCCAACATTTTGTTCGTTTTAGATCCATAGTCTTCCCGCTGGACTTATTATATCGTCTAGTTACGTCTTTATAAATTTGGCCATTAGTCTTGTAATGCTGTACTATATATTAAACGTATCGGTTCTTCAATCAGAATAAAGTAACAGCCTGTTACTATGCCCTATATAAGGATTGGAGCTAAGACCTACCACGCTGCTCCAATGCGGATTGGTAGGTTACACATATCCCTAGAATTCTCTAGAGATATGCAGGTTTCCTCACGATGTTTTCCTTCACCGAAAAGCGTGTGATAAATTGCAAATATCAATTAGACACAAAAGTTTTATTTGAAAAACTCATTGGTGCCTGCCCGGGGTTTGAAACTATATCGTCTCTAGAGAGTCGCACGGTCTCACCGCTAGGCTATCACAGCTTCAAACGCATATCACTAGGCAAAGAAATGTTAAATTATAAGAAATACATTAATTATAATTCATCGTTTCCTGTAACAAAAATTTAAGAAAAGCTTTCACTTTTCTAGTAACACGTATTTCGTTGCGTTTTATAAGGCAATAAATCAAGTCGCACTGGGAACATCTTTTAACGTGACCACCTGAATTGAATGGTGTATGTAAGTTTATCGTGTGTAAAACTATTCGGTTTAATGTCGCGAGTTTATTTATTAACTGGGGTTGCTGTTTATTTAATGTAAAAAAACTATTTTAAAATATTGTATACAGGTATCCAAATTGATATAATAAATATATAATATTTAGATATCACAGACAGGAGATGTGGTTCTCATTTTACCAAAAATAACAGTAACCCGGGGAATGTACGTTCTTGCACCAGAGTTCTCTCCGCTTACGCCATATGCCTTTAACAAGGAGCTTCTCGGACTCTCTTTTTACACTATCGCTGATGTTTCTACCGTCTCGTTCGAAGAATCTTAAAAGTCTGTAGTACTACATACTTATAGTCTGATTGATTAACAAAAGAGTCTATATAATAATGCTCCAATTTAAGATGTAATAACACTAAATACAAAAGACAAATACGTTAGGGTCTATTACTCGGACATACAGTAGTGTAAATTAAAATTCAAAATATTCTTTATTCAAGTAACTTGTGTAAAAAAGTGCTTTTGAACCGTCAACATCTACTGCTGTTTCGGAAAGCTGTTCCTACCGAGAAGAACCATCAAGAAACTCGGCGGTTGCTCGGTCGTAAAAAAATTAACAACTCTTTTTACAAAATATAGTTTAACCTCTCTTTACCGATCATTATAACCAAAGAATTCCACCCATTTTGTACTTATAGAAATAGAGAAAAAATAGATCGGTAAAAAATATGCGCTTGGACCTTTCCTCAATACGTTTAGATTTACTGACACTTGTAACGTGGGTCTCTACAAAACGAATGAAATAAGCATTATCCAGACAAGCGCAGTATATCTTACAAGACAGAGGTCGCTTTATATAAGACGAAATTCCGGTCAAAACCTTCACCTTAAATGAATAATAAATAAGATTTCCGTAGAATTTTGAAATATCAGCCAACATAAGAACCCGATCTTGTATTAAATTATAAAGATGAGTAAACATTTATATCCTTTAATAAAAATATCCCCTAATGATTTATGTTAACTCTCTTTATCTGATATCTTATATGTCTTAAGCCATTTGCTTTCTTTATTCTTTGAAGTGTTTGTTTTTTTTATTACATCCACCAACAGAATAACATGTATTATAAGTATTAATAGAAAAACAAAGCGTAAGGTTCTAAATTTGACACATTACATATACCGTTTGTAGGAAGACACGGCATGCAACGTAGGTAAACATAAATGTACGATAACAATATTTACTTTCTGTCTGTCATTAAACTGCATTGTAGACACTATCGTAGCAATTTAGATATGTAGAATAATCAAGTATCGGCCTTAATTGGAACGTCTATTGGTTTGTAATGTATGCGTCTTACGAATTCTACATATATAAGGTATAAATACAAAACACTCTACTTTAAGGATTACTTAGGTATTCTCTGATCACCTATGATAGCAATAATATATATATAACGTCTTATTTCATAGGTGCTTGTTTGGTTTGATCATTTGCGGGTTTGAACCCGCGAATGTATAAGGATCACGTGATCCAGTCGACCATCACTGCTTTTATACATATTTAGGACATGATATACGATAATTAAATGCCTATATAGCAGTTTTATAGTTGGCATTATGATTTCATTACATAGGACCTATATTTGTTCATACACTGACTATTCAGGCAATAGTTTCGACAAAATACATATGTAGTATCAAACCGAACTAATCGATTCTTCGACTCTAATAGGCAATAACTTAAATTTTTTGTTTTTGTTTGCAACGCCTGAAGTATACAATGCAATACATTGACCAACGAAATTATACGGTATCGTGTTTTCACGCCATTAAGGAATCATTAATTCGTTTAAGTAATGTTTACAATTATAAAGTGTTAAGTACTACCTGAATTACCCTATTTCCTTTTTTTGAACCAATGAATTAATATTGATTGGCTCGTTGGCGCAGTTGGCAGTTACCCTGCCTTCAGGTCCACGGGTCGCGGATTCGTTTCCCGCCAAAAATCAACATTGTTTAAAAACAATTGCTTAGTTTTTTTAATATTGGTGGTTTTGTGAATTTAAGTATGTATTTAAATTACATATGTAAATATTTTTCAGTTGTCTATCATCCATAACACAAGTATTAAGTTACTTATTTTGCGGACGGAAAGCCGTGTCAAATTATCCCATATATTCAATTATTTATTTATGAATATCTAAATGTAATTTATGATCCATCTGACTCAAGTATTATAGATTTATCATCGTATCAGAAACTTTCGATCGAGATCATTAATTATATATCTTTGAAGATTATAATTTATAGAATTAGGCGTTACTTTGCGGAGGTCGATAATACTATCGTTACTTTCAGTACTTCAATTTAATTACATACTTTCATAACTTTTTAGGATTATGTGAATGATAAAAGAAGCTGTGATTAGAATGGAAACCTAAGCTATACACAGTATAAATAATATTTAAAAAATATTTGACGTTTCAAATTTATTTTTTGAAATGAGTGATCGCCGAGAGCCTGGTTCTGTTCCCTAAGAATACCTTTTCGAACAACTCGTAGCTTCATTACAATTTGACGACACGAAAGTGCTTGTAAATGGCAATTTTAATAAATAATTTTTAGAATTTTGAGACAGTTCAGACATACCGAACAGAAAAGCTTTCATGGCTTGTATTCAAGTTAGTTTAATAGAGAATTCACTATATCCTAAACTATCGTGGAACCCATGATATCGTGGAAAAAGTCAGACATCTCGCTGATTTACTACCACGGCTCAATTAAATAAATTTCCTTAAATAAGAAGGTACCTATATGTTTTTTTGTATTGGTACGCAGCAACGTATTACGATACGCTGGGATGCAATGGGATGTTGACAAATTTTTGTACCTCCATATAGCGTATACTTATAAATTTCAAAATATTCTTTATTCAAGTAAACTTGTAAAGAAGTGCTTTTGAATCGTCAACTTTATTGCTGATTCGGAAAGCTGTTCCTACCGAGAAGAACCAGCAAGAAACTCGGCGGTTGCTCTTTTTAAAATATAAATCTTAGAACTAGTTACATTTATTTATTACTGTCTTTTACCTACTTATACTTATACTTATATACTTGCGTTTTTTATCGACAATTACTTTTAACCGAAAATTAAAACTTTACCCAATTACGATCTGGGAAATCTGGTTTGTAAGAGAAATAATCAATAAATGCCTTTTATTAAAGCGCCGCCACTATATTCCGTATACACGAATTTCCCTTACATCTAACTAGTCTATAATTTATCTTATTAATATAGATTTTTTTGTTTCAGGTACAGCATCCATATTTTATGAATTCCATCACACAGTACAAATATAATCAGAAATGGTACTACACACGGACATGATAAATCGTAGTACCAAAACCAACGCAATGTAAATATACTGCTCAACGTTTACGCACAGTGTTTGTTGTGGCGACATAGCTTGGGATAGTAATTTATATGAAAATTAACGCAAACCCACTGGGTATTTGTTCGCGGTGACATATTAATAAAAATCAAGCTCATATTACCCTGCTTTATCAGCCGCCGGCATACGGGTTTGTATAACTAATTAAACTTTATCTGTAATCCGCATTTTATACACGTATTATAACACGTTCGCAACCTCTTTAGTACTAAATAATCGTAAATCGTACATTGAAAATTAAAACTATTTAAATTAAACGTTTTATTAAATTAACCTTCTTATTTGAAATTAGTTATATTCAACTTTTCTTCTATTGACGAGTAAATATATTAACAGAAAATATATTAAGATAAGTTTTTTTCAACAATTAATTTAAAAATTATTCAAAGTTAAAAGATTAATTAAGATAATTAATTAAGAGCCCTTTTACTAATAGTGTAGCTAGTGGCACTATGATTTTGTCGTGGAGCCTATTCTCCTCATGATGGTTAGTTTTCGGAGCGGAACGATCGTGGGGATTGTGGTGGCGAATAAAGATCTGTCTTTGTTTCGCAATTCACCACGTAAGACATAGCGACTCAGGATCGCCAGTCCTCAACTAGTTTTATGTCTGAACTAAACCTTTGCAACGTTTCTTTAAACGTATATTATACATAAACGATTATAGGAAACTGATTCTTCTCTAAAAAGAAACAGATTTTTCTGCTAAGGTCTTGAAAATTACAAGTGTGCCAAAAAATTTTCTGGGATTATTCAGTATGAATAAAAAATAAAATGTAACATAAATTTTTAAACATAAATTTAAGGAATCTGTAGTTTATGGTGTAGTTTAAGATCTCTACTTTTAGGAGCTATATTCACTACGCCATCATACAAGAACATTGGTAATTAATCAATGCAGATAATGGAATCAGCGCGTGTCGGAATATAGGACGCGTCTGATACGCGAACCCGCATTAGATATTAAGCTCTATGTTATTGCCCAAAAACATCGAAAGAAAAGTAAGAAAATTTAATTTAAATTACAATCATTACTCAAGCCATGATAAAATTAAGCCAATTTCTAGCTTTGTAATTGATCACGGTCAAGTTTAATTACATAGAATATTTCATTTGCCCGTGGGCGATGTTAAGCATATCGCGTTACCATAATTAGTTTTTAAATTTGCCTTTTTTATTTCAGTGTCAGTTTAATGGCAATTAACACTGGCACTCTTTTTATATTAGGGTCTTGAAATATACCAAGAGACGGTATATCTCTTTTAAGAGCTATATTTTAAGATCACATTCTTTTTTATCATATTCTATACAATTAATTCTTATAAGTTATTGTAGTTACCATTACTATAATAATAGTAAGTTTTTTTTTCCTTTAATCATCCGATTTCCGAGACCTCTTAGTGACAATCAAAGACACGTTGTTAGAAATTTCACCCGTGAATAATCTCGATCAATTTTCGGAGATAATAAATAAGTCTGACGGCCTGATGTCATAATATCCTTAGACGTATATGTATAAGGAGTCATGTTAAATCATAATGAAGTAGATATTTGATCACCTATAGAGTTAATAACTTGAGTTTACATATTATTTCGAATCAAGAATTAATTCGTTCTCTGTGTATTACAAAACTGTATTGAACCCCAGTACCTAAGTTACAGGATTTAGCCGAATAAGACATTGTAATATTTGACATTGATACTGTGTAATATTTAAACCTAATGTAATGTTACATAAAGTTACCATTCCCAGGTTGGCAAGTGCTTTTTTATTATTGAGAGATATAATATACATAGCTTCTTCCACCACGCTGCTCCAAGGCAGATCGGAAGGTTACATATACTCCAGAAAGTCTGTAAAAATATCCCCGTGTTAAAGCCCCTGTATATACAGGGGCTTTAACACGTCCAAACACCCCCCCCCCACCACCCTCCACCCGACCCCAAAAGAGTGTCATCTATACTTATTATAAAATAAAGTACCCAAAGCTGTCCGCCTGTATGTAATCGATTTTCTCATAATCTACTGAACGGATTTTAGTACGGTTTTTACTAAAAGATAGTGCAATTCCTCCGAAAAGTTTAGGTTTTTTTTTAATGGAATAGGATGGCATGCGGTTCACCTAAAGTAATTACCGCCGCCCACGACCTCTCGCAGAGCGAGTGTGTTGCCGTCCTTTTAATTGGTGGAATACACGCTTTTTGAAGGTACTTATGTCAACTTATGTAGGTTAACGGCACATAACGGTTTCATGTAAATTGAGTTGAAGAGGTCGTTTTACAACAATTTTTAGTGAGGGTAGTAACAAACCGGTTTCAATTGTAGTTTAGAGGGGCGAATAGGGTATCGGAGAGCTAGTCTCCTGCAGAGACTCGGGCCATTATAACACGCTAAACACTGAATTTAACGCGGGCGAAGCCGCGCAGGTGTTTCTAGTAATAGTATTATATATCGTCGGCGCAGCAACTAACGCCGTATAGTAGCTTTCACACAGATGTGCAGTCGAAATGGATTTTTTCCGCTATTGCCTTCTGAACCGCGCACACTATTTTGTCATCTACTTGTGACTTATTTAACATTAAATAAGCTACGGAGAAACGTAGTTTTTGCATTAAAAATGTTTTAAGTTCGAAAGCACAACAGCAAAGCAACAACATAAATAAATATATTTATATAGAAACTATCATACCATGCTCGGAACTGAATCCAAAATTAGGCTTAATTGAGTAAGATACATTGTAATACTTATTTCAATACCATCATGACATCAATATTAAAAAGGCTAGGGTTTCATGCTCTTCCAAGCTATGGGTCGCTTTCACGAAGTTTCATAGGCGCTACGCTTTATTGCAACTTACCGCAAAAAAAAAATCTTTTTTGAATTAGGTCACTTTAATTCTAAGGATGCGATATATAACTCATATGAATATGAGTCGTAATTTAATGTTTTATTAACATTTATTATTAATAAATCTTAGTTATGCGTTACGGAAAATATTTAAGTTAATATAAGTCTGACTCTGATAAGAATTGATGTGTGAACTTGGAACAGAAGTTTACGCAATAAATTTTGCAAGCAGTGTTGGTGTGTATCTTGTAAATCTCATTATACGATTGAATATATAGTCTTGTGGATGAATATTAATAAGCCTTTGCTCGTCCGTTGTCTAATCGAATTAGATTGAGTGAAAAGGATAACTGTCATTACCGTTTCTACCCTCGAGTATTTGAAAAGGAAAATTGTGAAACAGACTGTGAAAACTGAAGACTGATCGGCATGTGGCTCTTTGACGTAATGGAAAAATGATCAAGCTTTTCAAAAATCCTGACAAGGATTTATAACAAATGTGGTACTGAGAAATCAGCTTCATGCCGTTAAAAACAATTGTTCAAATTGTTAGACAATGCCAAAAGATACCTCGAGCTATATTTAAATCGTTTATTTTCAAAATGAAGCAAGTCCACTTTTTGTTATTTCGGCATAGTAAACCTTTTGCATTTCTAAAAATATTCGTAAGTATTTATAGACATATATCTTTTGTATTTTGTGGTGTTAAATAATGTAAGCTGTGATGGCCCAGCGGTGAGACCGTGTGACTCCTTAGAGACGATCATGAGCTCAAACCCCGGGCAGTCCCACCGCTGTCACCATGTTGTGAATAAAATAACAGATTGTTCATGACTAACTTTATTACCACAGACTAATAATAAATTGCATGCATAGATCATAAATTACAACAGCACCAATGAGCTTTTCTATTAAAACATGTGTCCAATTGATAATTGCAATTTATCACACACTTTTCGGTGAAGGAAAACATCGTGAGGAAACCTGCGGATTGGTAGGTTACATATATCAACCAATCCCAAAATCAACCAAAACAAAAATCTACCAATCCGCATTGGGGCAGCGTGCTAGGTCTTAGATCCAACCCTTATCTCCTAAAACCGGAGAGAGGAGGCCTATGCCCAGCAGATAATGTAAGTTTATAAGCCAATGGTGTTTATAGTGATGATACATACCATTTCGTCGCTTTACGCCACTATTCTACGCGTAAGTCGCCTTTAAAGTGGAAACGGAAAGTTTTCGGTGATTCTTATGTTACGTTGAAGAAAAAATCAACAACTCTTAGTGATAGACTAAAACAATAAATTATGACACATATATTAACTTACATATATATTTTGTTACAAAAAATAATTGCATGTTGTGTTTACCTGAAGTTAATTAATTTATTATGTATTATAAGAATGTAACATTATTGCAGATAAACCTAAAAAATAAAATAAATTAAAAAAATAGGTATTTTGTACTTCTTCTTCAGTCGGATTAGTGAAGGTCGGTGTCCTAAATGAAAGTCCTTCATAGTTCGTACAATTTTCCTCCATTTCTCCCGGTTTTCGGCCAATTTCTACTTTCAAGTCAAGAAAAGAAATGGAAAAATGTGGAAAATTGGATTTCTATATCAAAAATAACAAATTAATACGAAGCGTCTGTAGGTATGTGGGTTTGTTTACATGTTATTTATCTACGTAAATTGCCTTTGAAAGCATATGTATATCGTGAAAACTCTGATAATTTCACAAGTACTTATATAGCCAGAATATTACTGTTTTGAATTTGCTTTGAATATTGTCGCTTGTGATAATTTCATAGAGTTATGATACTTAGAGTAGGCGTGCCATAAACAGGCCTGAAAGTGAGAGTGTATGACAAATGAGAGGAAAGATGAAACTCTTTGTCCAAACACATATAAAAAAGAGAGACAGATAGATAGACACACTCCCATTTGCTTTATATTTTTTTTAATCATCATCCTCCTGCCCTTATCCAATTCTGGTTGGTGTCATCACAACATGTTGCAAACATGTTGTCACATGATTCGGCTTCTTATTTTGCGACCAGTCGCCTGCCTGACGTCAATTTACATTAGTCGCCAATTACGACACCTCGGTAAGAATTGAGGGTGGTCTATTCTATGCAGCCGGATACCACACGGCGGCTTTATTGTTTTTTTTTTCTTTAATATGGCTTATTATAGGCTAGCTTCCCTACTCTCAGTATAATTACTCTATGGCTAATTTATATGTGAGTAATAACAGCATCTGTGGTGATCATCTAATTAAGCCTTCATAACGCTTGACAATTTCCATTAATCATGTCAACAGATTGAGATTTTCCGGCCACGAAAACGGATCGTGAGACGCACATTATTGATAATAGACTATTCTGATATTACTGGGAATTTATCCGTTTTTCAGCCTTCACTGTAATTGTATACTCATTATTTAGTGAGCCACAATTACGTTACATGATAAGAAAATACTGTTAGAAAAATTTACATGTTTATTTACATCAACAATTTATAGAATTAATTTTTGATAATGAATCAATCTGTAGAGTTTATCTCCTAACGATGGTTCGGTTACGGCAACTATTGTTGAGATTGTGGCAGTGAATGTGTGCCAGTGTATTGTAGTATTATTGGTGGTGGGTGTTGCATGGTTTCTACGAATTTTGCATTTTATAGCTATGAGAACGTATAGTACACTCTACATTTAGCATTACATATATTTTTTCTTAAATCGCAATGTAATATTTACATTACTTTAGTTTAGTTATTAACTCTATTATAATTAACACCAAAATATCAGAAAAATAACTTACATTAAGGTAATCTCGTTACTTTCAGTAATCTTATGTTTTTACTAAAAGTAATAACGAACCAACTTTACCAGCTGGGACATTTTTATCTTATGTCCAGTACAGGATGTCTTTATTGCTTCACTTCTTTTTACATTATGTGTTAATAAAACCTTAATCACTTGTGCCTCTAATTATCTGACTTCGTATTCTATATTATACTTTATAGAAATTAGATAGAATAAAGTAAAAATAAAATATATGATCAATACAATTCTTAACATACTTTTTGTATTTAAATGATACGATAACTTTGTGGTTAATGTCTTTGTAACCTGCTTACAAACTGTCCTGTTTAGCTCCGTGGGTCGCGAATTCGATTCCGACCTGGTTTCAACAATTTGTTGGTTTTTCGAGTCTGATATATATATCTATTTAAGTATGTATTTCAAATTATATTATTATATATTTAGCCGTGAGATGTGATAGCCTAGCGGTGAGACCGTGCGACTTTTTCGAGGGGAACACGAGTTCAAACCCGGGCAGGCACCAATGAGTTTTTCTATGAAAACTCATGTGTCAATTGGTAATTGCAATTTATCACGCTTTTCGGTGAAAGAAAACATCGTGAGGAAACCTGCATATCTCTAGAGAATTCTGGAAATATGTATGTGTAACCTACCAATCCGCATTGGAGCAGCGTGGTAGGTCTTAGCTCCAACCCGTCTCTCGACAAACGGAGAGAGGAGGCCTTTTCCCAGTAGTGGGATTGTAACAGGCCGCTACTTTACTTTTTACTTTTTATATTTACCCGTTGTCTGTCACCCATAACACAAATATAAAGTTATAAAGTATAACCAAACGACAAATGTAACTATAACTCAAACTATACTTTTAATATTAATAAGTTCATTTAAATTTATAAAAGTTCTAATAAATTTTATTCAAAGACATTCTTACTGCAAAAGTCACGCGCAAAACCCGGAAGAGCGTTCAATGACTTAAACTTTACGACCGCAATCTATCTGCTCAAAAGTTTCATTTGGTCCAGGAAATTTTGCTAGAAATTTATAGCCCGTCCTAAGTCATTCGGGTAAATAAAATCAAGTACAACAATCTCTTTGATTAGTTTCCTTTGTCGACGAATCTACTTTACTGATTGTATGATTAGGAACAGATCAACCTCAATTAAAGATAACCTAATACATTACATGAGAATAATTTCTATTTATTCTTTATGTATAATTCTCTCAAAATAATGATAGATTTATTTTGTTAAATTTAAATAAACCGCAGTCTATAGCGAAAGAATTATTGTATATCAATACTTTTGTAATGATATTTTTTTTGTTGCGGAAATTTACAGCTTATTTAGTTATTTATTCCATTTTTTGAAGCGATGGACAGCTACGGCTTTATGGACATATGGCCAGTCGTATAAAGAACCAACACCAGCAGCAAATCATAAGATTTAATTTTTCATCAACTCCATCGTTTTAAATGTAATTTCGTTAGATTTACTTCGCGACAGATAGTTATCTGGGTTGGCTCATTCTTATAACCATCTTTATGTTTAGATGATATTACTTAAACCGAAAGGTCTAGTCTGAGAAGCCATTGTCAACTAAGATCAATTTTACCACTACGTGTTCTTCAGCGACCATGCCGTGTGGTATCCGGCTGATTAGAATAGACCACCCCCATTTCTCATCGAGGTGTCGTAAAAGGCGACTAAGGTAAGTCGACTCGCCGTGTGGTATCCGGCTGAGTAGAATAGATCACCCTCATTTCTTACCGAGGTGTCGTAAAAGGCGACTAAGGTAAGTTGGCCCACCGTATGGTATCCGGTTAAGCAGAATAGACCACCCTCTTTCTTACCGAGGTGTCGTAAAATACAACTAAGGTAAGTTGATGTCAGGCAGGCGGCCGGTCATTAAATGCGCAGCCAAATCATGTGACAACATGTGTAACATGTTATGCCGACCCTACTTGGAGTGGGATAAGGGCAGGAAGATGATGATGTGTTCGTCAGCGACCAGTAGGCCTACCATGAACTTTTAGATAACGATTCCATTCAAAGTCAGTACCTAAACCGAACCGCTTTCTTTTCGTACCATGAATTGTGGATTGCATTGGGGTCGTAATGTTTGAAAAGGATAACGATATATGAACTATAGATAACTTTGTCTCTTATACCCACATGTTTTTAGGACGCATTGCGAACGCTCATTCGCCAACGACTTAAAGTGTGCGTCTTTAAGACGTCATGGTATGAAAAAGCAAAATAATTTAGTTTACGTCTTCATTTGATTCGCAATAAGAGTTCATGGTAGATCTGCTGTATTAAATCGTATCTAAAGTTGTAACGATGAATAAGCTTTCTCATATATTCCTGAATTGGCTATAACATAAGAATTTTTAACATTACAAAATAAACAAACCAAACTATTATATACTTGTAATTTTGACATTAATCAGCTAAAGAACTTGCCCTTTCCATCCTAGCTTTACGTTATTCCACTCAAATGATCAAATAATTTCCGAATCAGCTTCTCGATGTTTCTAGCAAACGATCTAATAAACAATAACAACATTTCCGACATAACTTTTGATGATTTCTAAAACACTCGAATAATATGTTTGATAGAACTTGGCTTCGTATTATGTATCTTGATATCTCCTTATACATTGAGACTTATAAAAAGCTATAGGATTTTTAGTCTAATGCTGCTCCTTCTGCCCCATCCCACTCTAAATGTGGTCGGCAGAACATGTTACAAAAATGTGTCCACATGATTTAGCTACGTATTTTACGACCGGCCGCCTGCCTGTCGTCAAACTACATTAATCGTGTTTTACGAAAGAAACCCTCGGAAAGAAAGAGGGTGGTCTATTCTATTCAGCCGGATACCACACGGCGCATCGACTTACATTAGTCGCCTTTTATGACAACTCGGTAAGAAAATGAGGGTGGTCTATTCTGTTCAGCCGGAGGTATCCGGCTGAGTAGAATAGACGCGAAATAGACACTAAGTAGAATTACATTAAAAATCTTTTGAATTTTTTAATAAAAAAGATTTTTAGTGTAATATTCAAGAAAATGTATAAAACATGATAATTAATTTCAGATTCAGATCCTGAAGGTTTTACTACGACTAGCTATTAGATACAAAATCATAACACGAAGTTTTTTTACGTCCGTTCAAGTTAACCGCTCCATCAATCTCCTTACCATATTCCATTCTAAGCGAGGTCGGCACAACATGTTTTTCGCTTCCATTAACTCCTGTCATTCATCAACTCTGGCGCTACTTTTTCAATATGCATATCATACTTCACACAATAGAACTATCTTTTTGTTGACCTCCCTCCAATCTCATATCAACAATCTCTGAGACTCGTTTGGTCAGATGATTTTCATCCCTCTTTATTACATGTTCATACCATCTTAATCTTGCACCTCTCGTCTTTTCTATAATGGGTGCTATTCTATTCAGCCGGATACCACACGGCTCTTACCTTAGTCGCCTCTTACGATACCTCGGTAAGAAAGGAGGGTGGTCTATTCTATTCTTCCGGATACGACACGGCTTATCATTTAATACTGGATCATCACATCATATGCTGTCACAAATAAAATTGACAAAAAGTATAGATAATAATTTAATAATACTTACGAAATCTTATTAATAACAGGTGTACAACGCCTTTACCCATAATATTTACCTGGGTAATGCAATATGTGATAAAATGATATCCACTCATGTTTCAACATTATCCCCATTGTACGTGTCCGAACACAACTAAATAAAAGTTCCGGAAATTCTAATATTTGTCAGTGCGTGCCAGATATGAATTTATTTCATCAGACCCTTCTATTTCATGACTGCTGTAACATAATAACTCTCACCCCTAATGTCGAAAATTCCAGATTCGATATCGGTATGATGATAAGAATATATGGGATATCAGTGTGACAACGGTTGTTTCTATCTTTGATTATATCGTCGATAATGAGGTGAACTGTAAACTAAATCAGAGAAGTTCTTACCGAGAACTTCTCGCTACAAAAAGAAGAACCAGCAAGAAATGTTTTAAACATTTTAAAATTAACATTATATAACCGCTATCTTGTATTAAAACGGAAAGGATTTTCTGATCCAAGCATCTAATGCGTCAATGTAAAAACGAGCATGAAACAAATTAGCATTATAGGTCACTACAGGCAACAGAAAAATCCAGAAAAAGGTCGCTGGTCTAATGAGTATACAAAGGGAAGTCTAAAAGTTGCGCCCATTATAAAAGACGAGAAGCCAACTTTACGATGGTATGGACATATAATAAGGGATGAAAATCATGTCATCAAACGAGTGAAATATGAAATATGAATATGGATGGATATGTGACTGGAGGAAGACCTTAAAAGAGATATTTGGGTCACGTGAAGTATTAAATTTAAAAGGTATAGCGCCAGAGTTGACGAATGATACGAGAGAATAGAATCGAAAAAGATATTGTAGATATGGGGTAAGGGCAGGAGAATAATGTAGCCGGTTTAAATTAGGTTATTCTACCTTTGAAAATACATAATTTTCTAAACTAATAAATATTGCGCGCCTAAGAGAAGCATTCCAAATGTGCAGGGAGTGTGAATAACATCCATCTCTGATTAAAAAAATTCATCTAACACTGTTTATGTATTCCATTAATTAAAATAGCGCTGCTGAATAGTATAGACGTGTTTTTCCCCGCAGATGTATTCAGGTCGCTATGCACTAATTGCAATACATGTCGGAGAATATAAATAACAGACTGATTTCATGCACTCAATGATTTTTAATACATAAACATTATATGTTTATTATTCATCACTTAATTTACGTTTAGTTACATTAGTTTTAAAATTTGTAATGTTTATTTTATTATTCTTCGAGTGCTTCCTTAATCCGTAAAATACAAAAAGTGCGTAGTGAGCTCCGTTTGAAGTTAGACGATTGGAGTTTACTTCTATAGTACGAATGTCTATTTTCGATTTTAATATGTCAATATAATGATAGTAATGAAAAGCAGATAGTAAATATACGTTAAGGCGCTGAACAGAGCTGGCGTAAATTCAGATTTCGGCATATAAGCCACGCCCACAATTTCTGCGACGGCGTAGCGACAAACTTAATTTTTTAACACCCATTGTAGGTGTACACTCTTTTATCCAAACTTTTTTTGTACAATTTATTTAAAAAACTTATGTCTAATTAATCTTATAAAACTAAGTATGCTGAAACTATAACTAAACACCTAAAAAAAGACATATTATCAACAAGGAACAGTCACAAAAGGCGGCAGCTAGCGACACGCGTCCGTATAGCAGCGCGCCTCAGCGATCACTGTCTATCTTCGTAGATGTAAAAGAGAAGCGAGACGATGACTCGTTTCAGTTTTGCTATTTTCTAAAAAATATTTAATTTGAATGAAATATCTTAATTAATTCAAAATTTAAATCTTACATTCTCTTTATATTATAATGATTTATTAGTCTTATTAATTTTACCAATTTTTGTTGATAAATATTAGAGATATTTACGATCAAAGTAAAAATCAGAGGTCTATTTACCAATTTTTTTTATCGAAAAAAAGTATCGTAATCATGTTTTGAAATCTTACATTCTCTCTGAGATATGATGTATATTAACATATATTTTTCTTTTAATCGTCATCCCTATAGCTTTTGTTAAAAACGTGTTTAAAGTCAGCCTATTTGGCTCTGTTCAGCGCCTTAATGTTGTCGTACACGCTTAAATTACGTTACAATTTTAATTTGATTCAGTTGAAACCAAACCTTCACTGTCGAACGTGAGCACTTATATTTATATATCCCTTTTTATAAGAGTTACAAAGAACGATTACGCCATATATATAAGTCAACGATTTTATATTGAAAAAAAAACGGTAAAAAGAAGATTTATGCATGGGCGATTAAAAATTACGCTTTTCAATAAACGCTTTCATTAATCGCACTTCTTACAAGAATTTTCATACTGGGACCCTTTAAAAAATCGATCATTGATGACTTTTATAAAAATTGGCTTGAAAACGTATAATATACAGATTCAGTAATTGATTGGCTCAGATCTTGTTATTGAATGTTATATCAAGTTACGGCCGACGAAGGCGACGAATTTCGTTACAAACATTAACACCCGCTTTCACCCCAATAGCTAAAGTTTTAACTTCCATGATTAGGGTCGAATAAATTACCACCACCTTACTCCCGCCATTCAAGTGCGTCATATATGTATATGAGAATGTTTAAAAGAAACTATGGTTTTGGAATTTTGTCTATTCACGAATATTTCCAGGATGATCGCACCATCGTTATCATTAATTTAAACGATTTATAGAAGCAGGCGTTACTTTGCGGAATTTTATATTACAGGCACTATAACAGAACTACCTTGCTATAATCCGCACGGGCTAAGCGAATGCATGCAAAGTCAATGTGTATGAAGCAGGTAAAATTTCCGCACCTTACAGATGCAGGACAAGTCACCACATGCACTTGGCAAGGCGAGGCACCTCCACCAGCAGCAATGCACACAAGCAACACACACAACGACCATCACAATCCCGACGATCGTTTCGCTCCGAAACCGAAGCATCATCAGGCGGACAGGCTCCACGACAAAATCGCAAAGCGAAGCAATATCCAAACAAGCATTGGTATATAGTACTTGGTTCATCCCCACCCTTTATTTTACCTCTGAACACGTGCATCAAGTTTGAACTAGAAACATTTATCTGCTCGTTAATGACGGTGCCATTTTATCGTGCTACTGGTGGAAGCGCCTTGGGGTGCATGTAGTGACTTGTCCTGCATGTGTAAGGTGCGTAAATTTTGTCTGCTTCATACACATTGGCACATGCATTCGCTTAGCCCATGCAGATTATAGCAAGGTAGTTCTGTTATAGTGCCTGATCGTTATCATTGCCACATATTTATGACGATATTTATAGTATATCAAGGTTTAATCTAATCAGCATGTATTGTTCGCTTTTTATTAGGTATAATATTGTTTAAGCCCGTAATTAGTGTGTCATATAGATATAGAAGTAACACTATTTTCAAAAGCTCTTATTTAACTTGCATTGTAAGTACGTAAACGTGGAATCTCGCAAGTTAAATTAGACCCATTTCCCGGTGTCCGATCGAGATGAAAGTTTACATACTGCTCCAGTCCCAATGACGATATATAACAAAAGTAATAATAAAATTATTTTACACATACACAAGCACTTCACACGTTAACTATCACAAACTCAACAATCGTTTCGCCCCAAAACAACAAACCGCTTCGCGACAAAATCGCAAAGCAGTTGCTTTGCGATTTTGTCGATGAGTCTATCTCTTGATGATGCTTCGGTTGCGGAGCGAAACGATTGTTGAGTTTGTGATAGTGAATGTGTGTGGTGCTTGTGTATTGTGGTGGAGGTTTCTGCATGTGTTTTTACGAATCCTGCACGTATCGGGTATGAAAATACGGATAGTCCACTATACATTTAACACTAAATATATATTTTCTGTTTGCTATATCGCGGATTATAGAAAAATAATTTTATTATTACTTTTGTATTATGGATCTCCACAAAGTAACGTCTACTTCTATAGACGATATATAATTTAGAATATGATATTATATTTATATGTCGTCAGGCAGGCGGCCGGTAGTAAAATACGTATCATGTGACAACATGTTAACCATGTTGTGCCGACCCCACTTAGAGTGGGATAAGGGCAGGAGGATGATGATGATATTATATTTATAATTTATTATAAGCATCATCTGATGCTGCCGCCAGGATAAGCTCCAGACGAAGGAACCCGTCAACGGTTAACCGTAGGGACATTAGGTTTTGGTAAAAGCTTTTGTTTTGTTTTGTTTTTTAAATGAAATTGTTAATTATAACATACAATTTTAAACACGCTGTTGGATTGACCTAATAAATAAATAGAAATTAGTATAAAATTCTATTACAGTAGCTCTGACTCGTGACGGGAAAAACCTCGTCAGTAGGCCCCAGAGGTCGTTATTTTTGGGGTCATTGGTTCCACCGATCAATTCTATTAAATTTGATAGATATGACCTATAAGTTCGTCGTTTCATGACCCACCGGTAAATATTTAATAGGCTTCCCTGACAGTGCTGTGTGACAATCAATTCTACGAAATTCGTTTCGTCAATTCGACGACAATTTCCAAGCGTGTCAATCAATTATGTTTGTTGGTTGAACGTGCCAGCGATTGCTTTGCCTTATTATACCAATGATAACATCAGATACTGTGATTTTTATTGCACGATCAGATACGACATGATATAGATCCGAGTTTATTATTGCCCTTCATTATAAAGACTACCCGCGCTTATTTGGACTTAATGGGCAAGACTTAAGTGGTAACTACGATCGGTTCATACACTGAAAGGTAATAGGTTTGATTAAATCTGTTTATATTTATCGAAATCATTTATAATATACTATATTCTTCTGTCCCTATCCCACTCTTGAATTGGGTCGGCTCTACATGTTTTTCGCTTTAATTCTCTCCTATCATACGTCATTTCTGGCGCTACTCCTTTTATATGCACGTCACTTTTTCGGTCTCCCTCGAAACATATATCCATCCACACTAATATATAACACCCGTTTTGTTACATGATTTTCATGTTTTTTCAGACTTATACTGACCTAGATACTAATTTATACTTATCTTTACTTATTATAAAACAAAGTCCCATAAAGCTGTCTGTCTGTATGTAAACGTTTTTCTCAAAATCCACTGAACTGATTTTTGTACGGTTTTCACCAAAAGATAGTGCAATGCTTGCGGATGGTTTAGGTAAATAGTACACATCAGTGTTATGTAAATTATGTTAAAGAGATCGCGCCGTTGTTGAAAACCTTGCTAGCTGGGAGCTTTAGTCGCGTGCGCTGCTTAAACCAGCAGAGATACGCTAAAGTAATGTAATAGAGAATTGTAGATCTATGAAATTCTACAAAAAAGTCCGGGATAGCATATCTCATATGGTTAACTCACAATAACTACTTTTGTTTTAAATATGACTTCTATAAAAAATTGTGACACGCTGATTTCGATGCGGGCGAAGCCGCTGGAACAGCTAGTTATTTATAACACTAATTTACTAATTATTTATAATTTATACTAGATTTATACTAATTTAGATTAATACTTATAGGTAGGAAAAAAGTTCTTATGTAACTATGATAGAATAACGGTAATTCACAACGAAATTGAATACAATTCAATTGAAACCGCTTGTGTTTCAGTTACCTCTCTGTTCGTGTTCCCTAACAAGCTGAATTGAGTAAATACAAAAAATAGGGGTAATTGGAAATAGTTCAATCCATGCGGCTAATATATTTTATACCATGGATTTTCAACTGTGAAAAATTATAATTATCAAAAAACGATATCAGTACACAAATACAAAAATAAGTATCTCGCATTATTCTCAGTGCCAAAAAATTTAAGAAAAAATCCGACCGAGGAATGTATAAAGAGAAAATAATTAAAAAGAATTCCGTTTGAAGTTCAAACAAAGCTTATCACTGGCTTATTATTCAGTCAATTACAGAAAGTTCTTATTGAACCGAACTGAAAGAACTCCAGTTTAAGCCAAGCTCCTTTTTAAATGAAGAAATGATTACCTGCAACAAAATAAAATTAATTAATTTTGTTCTTTTTAAAAGTGATATTAATAAATCTTTATATTAATGAAAGTTGATTAATGAACATACAAGTATCAAAAATAAACAGCTTGTGCTCGTCTTTGTAATAGTACTTTTAAAAAATTACTTCTTATAAGTTTTCCGATATTTTACAATTAATTATTTAAAAGTAGCGGCCTGTTACAATCCCAATGCTGGGAATAGGCCTCCTCTCTCCGTTTCTGGAGAGAAGGGTTGGAGCTAAGACCTACCACGCTGCTCCAATGCGGATTGGTAGGTTACACATATCTCCAAAATTCTCTAGAGGTATGCAGGTTTCCTCACGGTGTTTTCTTTCCCCGAAAAGCGTGTGATAAATTGCAATTATCAATTAGACACATGAGTTTTAATAGAAAAACACATTGGTGCCTGCCCAGGTTTGAACTCGTGTTCCCCTCGTAAGAGTCACACGGTCTTACCGCTGGGCTATCACAGCTTCATTAATTATTTAATATTAAATAATAATAAATATACATACATACATTCTCCTGCCCTTATCCCACTCTAAGTGGGGACGGCACATGTTACAAACATATTAGGCTACGTATTTTACGACCGGCCACCTGCCTGATGTCAACTTACCTTAGTCGCCTTTTACGACACCTCGGTATGAAATGACGGTAGTCTATTCTACGCAGCCGGATACCACACAGCATATACCTCAGTCGCCTCTTACGACACCTCGGTAAGAAAGGAGGGTGGTCTATTCTATTCTGCCGGATACCACACGGCATAATATGTGGGAACATAATGAATAAACATAATACCAGAACTACAAAGGTAATAACACGATTTTCGATCACATACAGAGTGACAGACTTTTCCATTTTTAGGAAGTGTGGATTCATCAAGCGGTTCGATGAATGATAACATTACGATGAGATCTGTATATCTCTCTAGATTTTACAACATATGTGTAAGCTATACATCGGGGCAGCCTGGTGTGTAACATTGTACCTTAATATTATATATGGCATCGTATCCATGGCAATAGTCAAGTTTCATTTCTTTAGTTTTCGTATAGTGGCACCACTGTGATGTGACCGATATCAGAGCGCGGGCTTAATTTTGAAGCGAGAATTGGTTGTTGTATCCATGGCAATAGTCAAGTTTCATTTCTTTAGTTTTCGTATAGTGACACCACTGTGATGTGACCGATACAAGAGCGCGGGCTTGATTTTGGAGCGAGAATTGGTTGTCGTATCCATGGCAATAGTTAAGTTTCATTTCTTTAGTATTTGTATAGTGACATCAGTACCAGGTTCAAGATGTTAACTTCACCGTAAAGCGCACAAAATATAGTAAATATCTATTAACTTCCTGCTCTAGTGAGATATCCTCGACGCATAATTCAAAATCATGTGCTTAAACCATTTGAAGATAAATGAATTTTTGAGAAAGAATTATAATCAATGTATTCATTTCGAAGTCGGGAGACTTACGCTTACTTTAAGTATGACAGCCAAGTACACAACGCACAGGTCGACGAGGTGCTGACGTGAGAAACCATTGTCGTTTACCAGTCATACTACTCGTACTGATGCAAATGCTAAAGTCCGTCTGTCTATCCGTTGGGAATCGATACGTTTATGCGTAACTACCGGTATAACAAATAAATAAATAAATATATGGGACACTTGCACACACGGTCGTCCATCCCGAAAGTAAGTAACTTTATACTTGTGTTATGGGTGACGGACAACTGGTAAATATACAACATATATAATTTTAAATACATACTTAAATGCAAATACACACCCGGGCTCGAAGAATCAACAAATTGTTTATAGAACATGTTGGCTTTCGGCGGGAATCGAACCCGCGACCCGCGGAGCTGAAGGCAGGGTCACTAACCACTGCGCCAACGGGCTAGCAAATATAAATTAAGAAGTTCCTGTTCCTACGGGAATAGTAAAATTACATTATAGTACATTATTTAGGGTATGTTAACATTGCGAGAACAACCAGTGCATATAATTATTATATTACATATAGTACATTGATAGCATAAAATATAAATATGTAAGAAGAGGTGCAACAAATGAGGGAGTGACGAATAAAGTGCTCACAAAATTTTATGACAAAATAATGTTGAGTGGAAAGTATGAAGGAGATGTTAAGACAAATTATAGTGATAAAGACGAGAAAGGAAAGTAATAACAAAACGGGTCAGGATGAAGTAATGTGAAAGCATTTTCATGCTCAGTTGGTAAAGGATAAGATGGGTTTCGGTAAGGCAAGTCATATTCTTCATAAGGATAGTAAGTCCAAGCTAAGCCAATTCTATGAAGCTTTGCTTTTAGAGGATTATCTCCCTACTACTAAAAATAAGAAGATGGTCAATATTCCACACTAGTAAATACCGTCTCACTGTGAGAGTAATAAGATCAAAAGAAAGGGTGATAAAAAAGCAATTAATTATTTCCACTAATTTCAAAACAAACAGCCTTTTTTCATATGCAAAAAAGTATAGTTGCATGTTAGCAACCCCACTCTGCTGGCCGAAGGACCCCCTCTAGTCATAAATTTTTTATCTACAAAACTGTAAATTCTAAAAATCCTCTGTAAGGCGTAGGTATTACCTAATGATGAGCCTTTTTCTTCATAAAAAAATGAAGTAACAATTACTTACAATATTTTTTTGCAATATTTCTTATACAAAAGTAATAATAAAATTATTTTGCTATTGAGTTTGTGATAGTGAACGTGTGTAGTGCTTGTGTATTGTGGTGGCAGTGGTGGAGGTTTGTGCATGTGTTTTTACGAATCCTGCATGTAACGGGTATGAAAAAACGGATATTCCACTATACATTTAACACTATATATATTTTCTATTTACTGTATCGCGGATTATAGCAAAATAATTTTATTATTACTTTTGTATTATGGATCTCCGCAAAGTAACGCCTAATTCTATAAATATTCCTTATATTAATTAATTATTTAACTATTTAAATAAGCAGCCTACCATATAACGGACAATATTTACTAAAATTTCCCAAAAACAGTAATATAGAAGAATTTCGAAATTACATGCGCCTTACTAATGTTAATAGCAATTATGTAACTACACCGAAACCAATAAATGCTATATAATACATCTAAAATTATTTTATTGAAACGGCCGATACTCTTACTACCCCACAACTGGGTCTTCAGTCTCTTTTTTTGAGACGAGGATTGGAGACTACACCCACCACGCAGTTAGCAGGATTTAATATCTCGAGATTTAGAAGTTTTGCTCGCGGTGCATTTATACACCGTAAAGTGAATAACTATTTGTAATACTCATGTGCTTAATATAAGTTTTCAAATTTTATAATTAACTCAGGATTGAATTAGCGACCGTTTGACCAAGAATTAATATTCATTAAAAAAAATTTTTTTTAATATAATAGAACGCGGAATAAACTTACAAGAACATGCAAATAACAAAGTCCGTAGTGCAACAACATAATTGAAATAAGTATAGCGTGTTTTATAATAATGTGAAATAAGTTTTTTAACATCACACTGCTTTGGAATTAATATACAAAAAATTTAATTATATACCTGATCCATAGTATAATATATGAAAGTCTTGAGAGATTTCCACTCGTTTGGAATGTATTTATACACTCATCTAGAGGGGAAGAAACAATCAGGTCATTTCTAGGGTGAAAACCGGATATATCAAGACGTCTCGAGTCTGGATGGCACTTTTTTAAAAAGCATTTTTCTGAAGAGCGTGATCGCACATTGTTTCCGCTGAATTAAGTGTCGTAAAATGGTTATTATAATAATTCTTTAGAAGCAATTTTTTTAACGGTTTTCTTATTTAGTTAATTGCGTTTGAATATCGTTTTTGATATTTTATTATTTATTGAAAGCCTGCAGCTAGGCTTTGCCTAGTAAACTATTTAATACATCAAAGATGGATTGCGCCTATATATATTTATATATCGGCATAAATTTAGTTATAAAATATAATTTAATATACATAATAAGATATCCTCATCATTCTCCAGCCCTTATCCCACTCTAAGTGGGGTCGGCACGACATGTTACAAACATATTGTCATGTGATTTGGCTACGTATTTTACGATCGGCCGCCTGCCTGACGTCAACTTACTTTAGTCGCCTTTTACGACACCTCGGTAAGAAATGAGGGTGGTCTATTCTATGCAGCCGGATACCACACGGCATTTACCTTAGTCGCCTCTATATATAGTATAATAAAACGGCGCTTCTTTCCGCGATGTCTCAACATAAATAAATCGCTTTTACGTTCTATAACAATGTAGTTCTATAAAAACGATAAAATACAGACTAGTGAACATAGTTTGTTATTTGCTTGTTGTGTCTGGCTTAGGTAAATTATTTTAGTAGCTGAATCGACAGACGTTGTTGTATCTTAACTATTTGATCAAGAAAATTTTCTTTAATTTTTTTTCTTTCAATCTAAAGTTCACGTTTCACTTGAGAACATTTAAACCAATTACTGCAATAATGTAACTATATACTCAAAAAAGGCCATATTGAATATTTTTTAGAATTAGGCGTTACTTTGCGGAGATCCATAATACAAGAGTAATAATAAAATTATTTTGCTATAATCCGCGATACAGTAAATAGAAAATATATAGTGTTAAATGTATAGTGTATTTTCTTACCCGATACGTGCAGGAAATCGCTTTGTGATTTTTTCGTGGAGTCTATCTCCTGATGATGCTTCGGTTGCAGGGCGAAACGATTGTTGAGTTTGTGATAGTGAACGTGTGTAGTGCTTGTGTATTGTGGTGGAAGTGGCGGAGGTTTGTGCATGTGTTTTTACGAATCCTGCACGTATCGGGTGTGAAAATACGGATAGTCCACTATACATTGAACACTATATATATATATTTTCTATTTACCGTATCGCGGATTATAGCAAAATAATTTTATTATTACTTTTGTTTTAGGCCATATTGAGTTCATGACGATAGCTAAACTATCTTTTCTTCTTCGTTACGTGCCTCTCCAACTAGTGAAGGCCAGCTTTGTATAATCCTTCCTAGTCTTAGCCAAATGTAAGAGATCGGGTCTTAATTCCCGTCCAATATCGGATGTTTTATCACCAAGGTTTTTTTCTACGACCAGATTTCCTCATCTATATATATATAGTTAAAGTATATATCTCTTAAAATATTTGAGGATAAATAAAATTCAAGCGTTCATTTAAAAATCAATAACCGTCGCTGGTTGTTTGAGTCGAGGCCAATTCAATATTGTAACGTAAAATTCTAGGAAATTGGTTAGAAAACTTCTATGAAATGATGTACCTACACTAAATAGTTAGCTTGAATGGTTAAAGTGAAAACGATTACCATTTGTTCACCATCTTGTTATACCCAGGAATATTTACCTAAATTGAACTCTTAGAAAATACAAAAGTAATAGTAAAATTATTGTGCTATAATCCGCGATAAAGTAAATAGGAAATATATATAATGGCAAAAGTAGAGAGGACTATACGTTTTCATACCTGGAACATGCAGCATTCGTTAACAACATGCACAAACCTCCACCACCACAATTGACAACAACTGACGTCCGATATACAGTTTATTAGCCATAAACCAGGAATATAGGTGTAAAACAAATCAGATATTAGTATTATAATATCAGAAATCGAGTGCTAATTCGACTTTTGAGGCACGTAACTAAGGTAATTAATTAAAAGAATGTATAAACCAGTTTCAATGACTCTTTCAATTCCCGATAACTAAACTATCCAAAATTCAGTAAAAGCTATCAACACTTTATAGGCAATCAAAATAAATGACCAAAAATGCAGTTATTTCAATAACTTTTAACTGTCATCGAATAATAAAACACAATTTTTATCACAATGCAGTATGCAAACACGAGACACGCAACAAAAAAGGAATGAATACTTTATCTTCGCAATTTTATTTACTGCTTTTTCTCACTTAAGAATAACAAAAACCCTACTTTATAGTTTTTTTCTCAATTAAATAAGACGTGGACGTTTTCTGCTCTATGGTCTTTAATGATGACACGTAAATAATGCTATTCAAGAATATAGAATATTCTAGATTTTAAAAATTATTTTTCTATTAAATTATCGATTTTTCTATACTTTACAAAGCGTTTGTTTTTTATCAGTATTATGCCTAGTTTAAGGCCTTCTCTGCACTGTGCTACATACGTTTTTGTAATTTAAAATTACGTTTTATTTTATATATTTGTATATGTTATGTTAGCAAATTTGTAGAATAAACGATGTTTACTTTTGCATTTTTTTATGAACTTTCCTCCTTACCTTGATTTTACCATCGAATGTTATTGAAAATCGAAATCTTCCGATTGGTGAATATCGGTGAGTATCTCAAAACCGAATTACTTGAATCGTAAAAATAAAACTCAACTTTCACTATATTTTATCGTTATAAAGTGGAATTAAATCAGGAAATATTTACATTTGTGTATACCCCATCTTTTTGCAGGAATTATATAAAGTAATTATTTTACTATTCATTGTCACAGCTTATTTCTCGCATCAGCAACGTCCTTCGCGGCTTACAATCACTCCGTGAACAATCGCATCCTATTAAAGATTTTCCGAGATTTTACAGTTTAATCGTTGTAACTGAGAGATAGCAGGTATTCATTACTTTGAGCAACCAATTAGAATGTACATAGTTTTTTTTCTTCTGTACGCAAAAATTATAAATAAATAAATAGTATATAACGCTTCGAGAAGAAACCTTTCTAATGGATTTGTTATTTTTACTTTTTAAAAGCTTTTATTCTTATTAATCTTATTCAACTAGAAATGTATGTATTTAAAGATGGAATTTTGCAAGTTAAATTTAACCCACTTTCCGGGGTCCTATTGACCTGAAATTTTATATATGGTCCATTCCCGATGACAATGCATGTTTATGACAAGCATAACTTGATGCTGCTGCCAGAATCGGCTCCAGACGAGGAAACTCTAACGGTTAACAATAGCGACGTGAAATTTTGTTGAAACCTTTTTTAGCTTCACTTGTTATATTTATGTAAATTCAAATTCAAATTCAAATTCAAAATATTCTTTATTCAAGTAAACTTGTAAACAAGTGCTTTTGAATCGTCAACTTTACTGCTGGTTCGGAAAGCCGTCCTACCGAGAAGAGCCAGCAAGAAACTCGGTGGAGCTCTTTTAAAAAAGATTCTTAATACTAATTACATTTTGTCATAGCTATCCTGCGCAAGGTCAAAGAGCATCTATATCCACGCATTCTTATCATCAATGTAAGCCTCCACGGTATAATAGGCTTTCTGTATCAGCCTCTTTTTAACAGTATTTTTAAATTGCTGTAATGGCAAAGTTAAAATTGATTGTGGAATTTTGTTATAGAATCTTATACCCAAACCCACAAACGACTTACGTACTCTTACAAGGCGCAAAGCAGGAGCCGCAAGCTTATGTCGGTTCCTACTTTGTCTATTATATACATCGTAATACTTGTTTATTCAAGCTGTTATGGCCTAACCAAACCCCAGACAAGCATCATTTCGTTTACTATGAATTTATATGATAATTTAACATTAACAACTTTTTAAAAGAATGCAGCAGTATTAGCAGTATCTGAATTTAAATTGTAATAAATTATTCAAAATAATTTTTATATTTCGAATTTCAATGTGAGCTCAGGTTTTGCTATACACTAACGCAATAACCCGAATTTAGATACCTACCGCTCCACTTCGTATGATTAAATTAATAAAGTAAAATGATTTGTATTCATATCCCAAATAAATTTATTTAGAATATGAATATAGCTGTACCAGGAATAACAAATGAGTCAATGTTTGTCCGTCTGTCTGCTTGGGCAAGTCATAATGATATAGATGCGAAAGTGTTTCTCTGGATATTCCTCTTCTCTATTATGTTAGAGGTTGTAGTTAGTATAGAGAGATAATTAAAGGGTTACATAGTATCTTTGCCTTCTATTTATCTCAGTACAGAAGTCCACCCGCGATTTTTTAAGTGTTAAATACCCTCAATTAGGCATTATTATGCTTTTATTAAGGTTGTCAAGGTTGGAAAGGATTTTTTTATCATACACGTTGTTCTACCTATATTTAACTTCAATTGTATCAAATTTTATCAAAATTGCTCTTGCGGTTGTAAAAGTGTAACGGACAAAAAAAAATAGAATAGTATTATAAATAATATATTCAGTGTGTAAATAACACAGTTTTCATCAACACAAATAGCAATGATGGAAACATCTTTAGTATTTTATGACTCAATAATAAACGCGCAGACAACCCGATCGCATCGGTATATGAATAGAAAAAAGTCCGTAAAAATCTTGTCATAAAATATCGTACCTTATAATCAATAAAATAACAATAAAATCAAATTAATCAATAGTATTTCAATAGAAATTCTGTCAGATGCATTCACACTTGACACGCATCTTGGAAATACCTACTATATCAAAATCATAAATATTGTGTAAATCAAGCATAATTGCGTAAATTAGGCATTTATTAAATTAAACTAAGTTACGTAAATAACTATGTAAATTACACATCTTTAATTTCATTATAGAAATTATGAAATTTACGTGACTTTCTTTCATTCCTATTATGTAGATAATGTTTTCTATTATGATGTTACAGAACTATCGTATGTTCTCTTTGTCACAATAAACTGGTTGTACATACTAGCTTCTGCTAACGACTGCTTGAAACAACTTGAAGTTTTTTTTATCAATACTTAAAAAATATACTTTCACATTTATAATAAAACTAAAATTAATATGCGTGACTCGATAAATAAAGAGTCTAAATGATTTTATTATTATTTTCATATTATCTTACATATCATTAACATATCTGAACAATATTTTCATACTAGTACTAAAGCGAATGAATTCAAAATTAGGCTTAATTGAGTTCGATTATAATCATTATTTCAATGCCGTCACGTGACAGTAATAGCATAAATTAAGTAGGCTTTTCAAAGGCTCTGGAAAGCTGATATCATAGCTTTGGTTGTGGATTGACTTATTATAAAGACACAATAGTGAAATTTACTTTAAAATTACGTATAGTAAACGACAATAAATTATGCACATCGAGGCTTAGAGAGAGAAAAAATCGGCTAGATTCCGCTTCATAGAGCATTGTCTCTGTCGCACAGGCTGACGAACCCGTGTGAAACGCTACATACTAACTGAGTGACAGTGACAGCGCTCTACGAAACCGAACTGGCCGGTTGTTTCGTTCTAAACATCGATGCGCATTATTTAATACCGGGTACTATACCGTAGTTACTTTTTACAATAAGAAAATTTGAAAAAGCTTTTTTTTCACTAATCAACCTTTAAAAAAAATGCAATGTTTTTGCAATACGAATATATAAAAACATATTTAAGAAACCCATTCCTTTTTGTTCTTAATCCCTGCTTTATTTAATCTTAAGACAAACACAGCCTCTTCGATCGATCATTGTATAAACAATCCCACATTTTATATGTTCATGTAAGTAAACTTGAACGAAACAAAACTCCAACATTTTCTTTGGACAATTTGTTGATTCTTCGAGTCTGGGTGTACACAAGTATTAATTTTTTTTTTTTTATTCATTTAGTTCACAAAACTGTCATACAATTAAAAATATCAAATAGTCAACATAATTTTTCGCTTACAATAATTGATGACTTCTTGATGTGAACCTAGCATGCTTACAAGGTACCATACATATTATAATAAAATATAAGTATTATATTACAACACATTAATATTATAAAAAGTGATCTCGTAAATTTTTTTAAATTTTTTTAACTTAAATAAATAAATAAATAAAGATAAATAAATTTATACATCAAGAGCGCCTTTTCTTTTTAATGGTATTAACCGAGTCATGGAAGATATCTATATCACCACAAACTGCATTCGCAATTGACAACATGCGATACACGGGACTATGCTGTTCAAGAATTGTCCTGGTTAGTGGCAAATGGAAGATTTTGCGAATGTGTAATCGACTACCCTCCCGAGGCACGACAAATTGTACACGCTCGAGAAAGTCTGGTGAATCAATTAGACCACATAAGATTATTTTAAGGAATATTAAATCAACAGTTTTCCTACGTTCTTGTAAAGATTCCATTTTAAAATATGTAAGGCGATCATCATACGTGTATAACGTTTTACATTTTTGATGTGTGAAAGAAAGATGGTACAGGAATCGTTTTTGAACACGTTCAATTCTATCCGCATGGACTTGATATCCTGGACTCCAAGCAGAACTACAATATTCCAGAACACTACGGATTATACTGTTATATATAAGTATGGACAAGTTAGGATCTTTAAATATTCTCATTTGTCTAATAACTAGTCCTGACTGCGACGCTTTACACGATAAGTGCTCAAAATGTGGCCGGAAACTTAAAGTTGAATCAACTATCACTCCTAAATCTCTGATGCTTGTAACTTCTTTGAGAGGAATGTTATTTATTTTGTATACGAAAGTTGCTATACTTTTCTTTCTACTGAATCTCATATGGAAGCACTTTTCGACATTAAGATACATGCTATTGCTAACACACCAAGAACAAAGGTTATCGATATCCTCTTGCAGAATTTTTACGTCATCTACACTATTAATGGCTTTATAAATTTTTATATCATCAGCGAACATTTTAAACTTAGATGTAAGTATTAGTGACAGGTCATTGATAAATATAAGGAAAAAAAGTGGGTCCTAAGTGAGAATCTTGCACACCTGAGGGTATTTCACTTACAAGTTACTTACTTTTGGGCACGGGCGACCGTGTGTGTAAGTGTCACATATATTTATTTATACAAAATGGGTAAAAAAATAAAGAACGCTTCTACAGAAATGTTATTACAGTAATTTATTATTAAATTATAAATTACATAATTTCATTAAATTATCGTCGAATTTTTGAAGGCTCGACAAGAACATATTGAACATATGTTGAAGGTTCGCAACTCGAAAGATGTCATAAAAGTATATTCGAATTAAAAAATTTAGAATTAAGTGCATCTAATTAATATCAAAGTTCATTACAATGATCCGTGACGATTCAAAAGAGCTTGCAAGAGCTTTTTTTGAATAAATATTATTTTGATTTTATTTTAGTTGAATATTTAACTTTTTAAAATAAATGGGAGTAGTTTTAGCATTTGCAATTTTTTTAATAAGATTTTTCCTCTATAGTATAACAAACATCAGCAATATAGTACGTTGCACTAATTGTTATAAATGGCTACTAAAATTAATACTTATAGCGTGAAAATAAACTTAATTCGTTCGTTTATTTACAACTGCAATAAAGTGGTAAGGTAATTTTTTCCAGCCTCTACTAAATGTTGAATCCAGCCATAACATTTTATTGGACAAGGTACTTTCGTACTTTCTGTTTTCATCCCACATTTGAGAGGTTAACGCTAAATAACATTGCATGTTTCGAAACCTTTCATTGCAATTATTGCAAAAACCGAAGGCCGTAGCCAGATGTCCTTTTGTGAATGTCCTTTTATTTATTAACGTAAACACAGTGCAAAATAATATATATACAGTAGTTGTCTCAGACTATTAATAAGACTGAATGTAAATTAAACCCAAAATAAGAAAGAAGATAAAAATTTAAGGTTTTGGGAAAATTTTAAAACTTTTCTATGTAATGTTCATTTCATTAATGATTAGTTATTTCTTGAAATTTAATTAATGCAAATAAGCTATCAATTCTAGAATAAAATTATAGTCGATATAGCCTAAAAAGTATTGACAAAGGAAACGTGCAAGGTAGTGCAAAATGTATATTTTGTATGTAAGGTGTTACAAAAAATCTGGAATTAGGGATATAATTAATTATATTAAACTATAATAAAAAAAGAATAGATAGACAGATAATCGAAAATTCCAACACTTTAGAAGATATCGGTAAAGTTGTACCATTCCATCATTTCATTTGTAGTTTTACACGATGCTATAATTGAACTGCATCATAATTTCTTTTAAATGAATAATAGTAGTTTATGATACTGTTGCATAATAGGGGTTCTTATAACACGAGTGTGGTTCAAAAAAACGAGCCGCAGGCGAGTTTTTTTATAGTGTCACACGAGTGTTATAAGACCAAGTTATGTACAGTATCATACACTACTTTATCTACTCTCATACTATAATACGTAAAACGTACGTTTCCATTCCATGAACTCGTGGTAACATTTAATATAGTTGCTCCTAGATTTCGTCGGCAACAGGTTCACGGTCATGTTTGACGCAGCTTTCAGAATATCTGGTGGTGTACAATTACCACTATCCCCTCTCTCAGACATGTTTTTACACAAAAACTTATTTTTTACAAACAAAACTAAACTTCGTTTAAATATTGAAGAGATTTTTTAAATGTCATATATTGGCGCCAAGGCGCAAACATCGATTGCGCATGCGTGTTGCGTCGCCGCGGACCCATTCATTGAAACCTTCTTTTTAAGGTGTATCGTTATGATTAAAAAGTTACATTATGATACAGGTGTCCATACAAGACCTGTATCGTAATGAAACTTTTTAATTTTTAATTTTTGTTCTGTACGTAATGTTTGTCATAAGAATTTTGTTTTCAGTTTTATAATCTTTGTATTATAGTATCAGAGTAGATAAAACAAAAAAAAAGAATTTTCAAATCATAATATGTGTTCTTCAAAGCATACTATGTATTGTACATACTTATATACTTATATGTATTGTACATCTTGCTTCTAGTAATTTTAAATCTAGTATTGGCGTTATGGATGCGTTAATATAAGCTCTCGTGGAAAATTTTTTTTTTCTTTATTCTAAGTACGGTCCTGAACAACCATGACACGTAACGGTTTTAGGCAATTAATTCAGCTCATTATGTAATTGTAATCTCATATATGACCGACCTAATGCAATTTTTTCATTACAATAAAATTAATTTAGACTTCTATGAGTGAGGTACTAATATAACCATAGACTCATTGTTTAGACGTGTATATATATATGATAGGCGTCGTGTGCTAAGAAAACCATAGAGTTATTATGCTAGAGTAGTGGAGCTATAGGTAGGCATAAGTGAGTGTCACAATAAATAATAAGAGGGAAGTATCAGTTATCTTTGTCTAATCACACTGATCGAATCAAATCAAATCAAAATATTCTGTATTCTAGTAAGCTCTTTCGAGCACCGTTGAATCGTCAAGGATCAATATAATTAATGAAACTACAAGTTTATAGAATTAGGCGTTACTTTGCGGAGATCCATAATACAAAAGTAATAATAAAAATATTTTGCTGTAATCCGCGATACAAATATATATAGTGCTAAATGTATAGTGGGCTGTCCGTTTATTTATACCCGTTACATGCAGGATTCGTAAAAACACATGCACAAACTCCATGACAAAATCGCAAAGCTTCGCGATTTTGTCTTTTGAAAGCTTTACTGTAGCGCGGATTATAGCAAAATAATTTTATTATTACTTTTGAAGCTAAAACTGGTTCGGGATGTTGCTGATACCGAGAAGAACCAGAAAGAAACTCGGCGGTCAATCTTTTAAACATTTTCAATTTTACATTATTAAATCGCAGTCTTGTATCAAGGTGAAAGGATTTTCAAATCCAGACATTTTTATCATCCAAATAATCTTTTGTATTTGTAATATGCTTTACGTATAAACATATCTCTTTCATTTGATTGAAACCTTTCTGTAGACTTGTATAGTATGGATTGCGGCATTAAATTGTAGAAGCGAATACTGAGACCAACGAATGAGTTGCTAACTCTGCTGAGTCGCGACACAAGAATCACAAGCTTATTGTAAAAGAGAAACTAAAAAAGGGAGAGATATAGATAGATACACTCTCATTAGGTACATGACATTTTAGTCTGGCTTTCCTACTCTAGTATACTAATTCTATGGAGAAAACAGAGGGCAAAACAAGAGATCTTCTTACTTAGCGTCATAAATTACATGCATTATGGTTACAAAAATACTATTTACCAGAGACAATACCTACAAGTATAGATCGTGAGACGCGTGACTATGAAGAAAAGGAAAACGTGACTTTCAGATCATCAATATATCTATTTACTTATCATACGTATTTATTTTAATATAGACGTAAGTGCTTGTGTTAATACATGAGAGCTGACTCATTGGTGCAAGTGACAATAACCCTACATTGAGTTCCGAAGGTCGCGGGTTTGATATGAGAGCTAATATCTGCTATAAACGTGAGTCTAGGTGTGTTTATGTGCTTTTTTTATTGATAATATATGTACATAATTACCAGTTGTCTGTCATCCATAGCAAAAGTGCTTAGTTACTTTGGGAACGCTCAACCGTATGTTTTATTATGATTTCAGTAATTTATAATTGAATTAAAAAGCAAACATCAGAATATACATCTTCTCCGTTTGGTATCCAGCAGAATAGAATAGACCACCCTCCTTTTTACCGAGGTGTCGTAAGAGGCGACCAAGATAAATTGACGTCAGGCAGGCGGCTGGTCGTAAAATACGTTGCCAAATCATGTGACAACATGTTTGTAACATGTTGTGCCGACCCCACTTAGAGTGGGATAAGGGCAAGAGAATGATGAGAATGATGATGATCAGAATATAAATCTTCAAATCTGTAGGATATGAGATATTTAATGTAAACCATTACAAACAAAAGAAATCACAGAAATGAACAATCCGATACTTTTACACATCTATTTTCCTAAGTCTTTCAGTCAGGTTGTTTCATTTAACTTTATAAACTCATGATAACTTTACTTTGATATCACACATATCTTTTCAAACTAACGTCTCAGGGATGCGATATGATAAAAGCTAGAAATTCTGCATACTTTGCGTCGTATACGCTGTATGCGAACAGTATCATATCGCTTTCATGTCTACATTGACAAATATGCTGTAATAGTAGATATTACGGTATATATTATTAAGGTAGCTTAATTATGAGAACTACGAAACAAATTCAGATTTTTTTATTTGGAAAATTAAAAGCTAATTATAATTATTCTTTATTTAAAGCAAAGAAATGCACTTAAAATGATGACAGCACAAAAAAGCAATTTGCTTTAATAATGGTTAGAATAATGACTTCGCACAAGAATTCAGCCGCACCTCGAAGCGTCATTGAATAGGTAGTAGTCGTTAAAACAAAGAATCTGCCTACAATTAGTGATATAAATAATAGAGAGTTTTACCTACCAATAAAACTTACCTATTATTTTTCCTGAGATATCCGGAATCCATGTTGAGTCAAGCCTTCCGTTTTTCGTGTGTTTTAGTCAAGTTGAAGCCCCTCACTTCCTGCTTCAGTCTTCTCTTTTGCCCCCACTCACGTTACCATTTCCACCGGCGTTGAATATGGCGCCGGAGGAGAGACTCCATTTGGTTTTGTCATTATAAGCAAAAATACCAGGTAGGAATTATTTGGATTCCGGATATCTCAGGAAAAATAATAGGTAAGTTTTATTGGTAGGTAAAACTCTCTATTATTTGTTCCGTCTTCGATATCCGGAATCCATGTTGAGTGATATGTTTGATTTCTCCTGGTATACTAATAAATGGTAACTAAAGCTATAATGTGTATAATAAATGTTAACCTAAGTGGGGTCAACAAAGAAGTTTCATAAGACATTCCAATGCAATAATTAATTTATTACTGGATTAGTACTAGTTCTTATGATACTTATGGTCAATCAACTAACCTTAGATGGCTTCAAAATATTTTGACAATGATAAACCTTTATTAGTACTAGACTTTTCAAAATCCCTGATCTGTTTCTGATAGTAATTTTTAAAAGTATGTTCTTGCCTCCAATTTCCTGTTGTCAAAATCTGATCGACTGTATAATTCTCTAACCAATTTAATGATGAAACAGCTGACCTTACTGATCCCGGTGACGCTTCTATTCCAGCTTCGCGAAGATCATTTTTAATCCACCCTCCAATAATTGTCCTGGTGGCGGGTTTACATTGTCTTTTAGCCGTAATAAACAACTCTAACAAATTATTATCGTTACGACTTTGTCGTGACACTGCAAGCATACGACGGATCCAATAAACGGCGTCCAGATTTCTTTCAGGATGTTCCAGTATCTTCCAACCAGATTGCCTATGGTTGGCCGAATCTGTTTTTGAACCAAAAACTGGCCACATTACTATATTATTACCTCCATCAACCAAATATTCAGGGCTAGCCCTCAAAAGCGTCAGATCATGTACCCTACGACCAGAAGCAAGCAAAAGCAAAATAGCCGCACGTTTTGAAGTCTGATGGAGATTATTTTCATCAGGGCTCTTAACACTTAGGAATTCCAATAGATGTCTAGGGTTCCATATAGGGGGTTTTGTTTGCTTCACTCTGGTAACTGATATAGCTCGCAGAATCCGCTTCACAAGGAAACTTGAAGATATGTCGTGTACACTAGTCTTTGTGAAGGTAGATATAACTGACTTGTGAACTAATATTGATCTGTAAGCCAATTTTTGCTGTTGTGTAGATGTGCTAAATAACGAGCCACACATGATGGGTCAGGATTTTGAAAATCAACTGAATGACGGGCACACCACAATTTCCATTTGTTCCAAGCTGGTATATAAGTACGAATAGTAGATTTCCTCCAGCTAGAAAGCAGCAACGATCGCTCCTCTTCTGACCAATCCTTAATTAATTCAGCCCACCTTGAATCAGCCATGCTTCCAAAATTATGTTCTGTACTTTTGGCGGATGTCGGCCAGTGGTCGTGTCTATGAGCACCCGTGGGAGGTTTTGAATTAAGTATGGTTTGTGGACAGCTCGATGCCGAATGTCCGCCGTCCAAAACGCTTTGTCCCACTTTGGGGCTATTAGCACATATCGACCCCGAGCATAATTCAGGTGAGCGAGAACCTGCGGTATTAGATTGGGCGGAGGAAAGAGCCAACCCAAACTGTAATTCCAATGGTGAAGAAACGCATTGTGGAATATTGCTTGCTCGTCTTGCGGGTCTCTCGACACATACTTTGTCACAACGTGAGCTGTCTTGGATGCAAAGAGATCCACTACCGGGGTTCCCCACATTTGAAACAGAACCCTCGTAACTTCTGGTAAAAGATGCCACTCTGGAGCTATCGTGCCGCGCGACAGGGCATCTACTTCCGTATTGTATCTCCCTGGAAAGTATTGCGCAGTCATCCGCAGATTCAATTGATCTAACAGAGTAAGTAGCTGTCTGGTTAGATTTAATAGCTTCTTCGAGCGCGTTCCCCCTTCCTTGCTTACGTAGGCTACCACTGTGCGGTTGTCTGTCAGCAATAGCACATGAGCATCCTTCAGTTGTTGTTGCTCGTGATCTATTGCTGCATGTACAGCGTATAGCTCCTTGCAATTTACGTGCCAGGTCTGTTGAGCTACCGTCCACTGACCTGCTAACTTGGACTGGCCTAATTGAGCTCCCCAGCCTAGATCGGAAGCATCCGTCGTAAGCAAGTGTGAGATGGGATCCACGTGGAGAGGCGTTGAGCTGGATGCCATCTTCACCCACCAATTCATTTCGGTTAAGACCGGTTCTGGAAATTTGAATTGACTGTGGGGCTGGGGTTTCGGCAATTGTCGACTGTATTGCTGCAGCGTTCGACAATGTAGCCTCCCCCTGGGTACGACGAATGAGGCAAAGTTGAGTCTCCCCATTAGGGACTGGGCCTGTCTGAGGGACCAACTGCCTTTCGACAATTGTTTCTGTAAAGCCATGCGTAGCGTTAGGCACTTTGGCTCCGACAGGGATTTCGAGTTGGCTCGCGTATCCCAAGTTACACCTAGGAATTCTAGGCGTTGTGTCGGAACCAAGACAGATTTGTCGAAATTTATCGTCCACCCAAGTAGTTTCAAGAATTTTATCGTGAACGCTACCTGTTCTTGAAGTTTCTCGAACGATTGATTTGTCAGCATAAAGTCGTCCAGATACACAACACATCGAATATTGTTGTTTCTTAAGTATTCGGCCATCCAATTCGTAATTGTCGCAAAGGTTCTTGGTGCTGACGACAGACCGAAAGGTAGACAAGTCATCTGGTAAAGTGTACCTGCGTAACTTGTCCTGAGAAACCTCCGATGATTTTGTGCTATGGGTAGGTGGAAATAAGCTTGGCTTATATCTAACTTCACCATCCAGTCTCTCGTTTTGTAAAAAGTACGGTATTCGAAAATGACTTATTAACCGAAATTTTTTGGTTTTGACGAAGGTGTTCAACCGTTTCAAATTGAAAATTGGACGAACCGAACCGTCTTGCTTGGGAATCAGAAAGAACGTGGATAGGTAGCTCGGAGATATCTCTGCCATTTCGAGAACCTGACTGTCTATCATGCTGTTGATTTGTTGGGACATCTGAGGCGAAACTTTTGTTGCAAAACTCGACATAACTAGTCGACGTGGGTATATCAAAGGAGGCTTCAATATAAAAGGAAGGTGGACACCTTTCAGCAGCTGGCAAATTTGTTTTGGAGCACCTAAATCTCGCCAAATATGCAGATATCGCTTTAGACAGCCTCCTCGAAATCGCTTCGAGTCATGCCCGACGGTTTTTATACTTAAGCGGAGAGCGGGTGCGAGATGCCTTACCCTTTCTTTGGTTTTTGGCTTTTGTGGCGGCATTATCCCTCCTAACCCCTTTATTCTTTCTCTGGGGACCACGGGAACGAAAGGATCTCTCTTTATTTTGCTTGAATGACGCTGAAATCCCTTTAAAACCACTACTCGTACTCGGCTGAGCGGTATCGGAAAGCGGATGTCTTGGAGGGCCTATTTTACGGGATAGATTTTCCGCCCCCCCAATTTTTTGTATATAACCCTCTAGCGAAGCATTGTCAAACAATGATCTTGAACTTGGTGGTATTTTCTCGAGACCCGCTCTAGTATATTCATCAGGGATCTGCCTTAGTAGCGCATTTCTCCTTAAATTAACGAAATCTGTTCTTCTTCCACATGTTATTTGTAAAATATCATCACTAACCTTCATAAACTTTGAGTCTTTACCAAATAAATTCTCAATCTTTTCGAAGAGAGAAGTGGACGTTAATTGCGTTTCTCTTTCACTAGACCAATCGATTAAACTTTGTAAAGTGTTACGAAGTTCATCCCTCTGGATGAACATGGCATTAGTCATAGCAGCAAAAGAACGCTCCACAAGAAACAACTTAGTATCACTCTCAGGCTCGAAACGCTTCAGTTCTTCGTTAATATTAAGCTCCACAAACCCCGGAGAAGCTAAATATTTCTTCTGAGCTTCAGAAAATCTCAGTGAATTCCATTCTTCAGAATTGAAGCGTTGCAACTCTTCCAATCTTTTAAGATGTTTATCTTCTGATTTAGGATAAATAGGATCCTTAACAATTGTTGTATATTCTGAAATATTTAATCGAGCCTTCTCGGCAGTAATAACCGGGGGTTGTAAAATAATTCCCGGATCAGAGCTGCTAGTTATAGGCAAGATTGTTGTAGAAGACGCATTATTATAACAAGCGTTCACTTTACTGCCCGACTGAGTAATTAGATTTGTCAAAAACGCTACTTGTCGAGATAAAAATTCAAATTTCAGATCACTAACTTTTCGTGACCGCTTCGAAGGTCTTTGTCCAGAATCTGACTCATCAGACGTGTCTCGACGTGTCTCCTCACCGCTTGAATTTGACGTTCGCGACACTCCGTCTTCATGATCGCTTTCATCTCTTGGCCGCTTATTTTCTCCACACGATTTTTCTTCCTTATCCTCCATTGCGAAGCGAGGGGATTCACTTCACTATGTAACCACTAGCACTGTTGACACTGATTTTATTAAATGGCTACGTCCGAACACTACGAAAAACGATGCTATAATGACAAAACCAAATGGAGTCTCTCCTCCGGCGCCATATTCAACGCCGGTGGAAATGGTAACGTGAGTGGGGGCAAAAGAGAAGACTGAAGCAGGAAGTGAGGGGCTTCAACTTGACTAAAACACACGAAAAACGGAAGGCTTGACTCAACATGGATTCCGGATATCGAAGACGGAACAAATAATTAAAGCATTTTGAACTATTATTACTTTTAAATTATTAGCTTTTTTATTTCTAGTATTATTTTGCTATAATCCGCGATTAGTAAAATAATACTATAATTCCTTTTGTACGTGTAATATGAACCTCCGCCAAGTAACGCCTAATTCTATAAACGAGTTTGGTATATGTAATTACTAAGAACGTTCGACAATTTATGCTTGACTATTCTAATCGTTTTCCATGGATTATATATAAATGGAAATAAATGAGTAATGTTTTACAAAAATTAAGATTATGTATGTCGAATGAAATATAATAAAAGTAGCGGCCTGTTACAATCCCACTGTTGGGAATAAGCCTCCTCTCACCGTTTCTGGAGAGAAGGATTGGAGCTAAGACGTAACACGCTGGTCCAATGCGGTTTCGTAGGCTACACATATCTTCAGGATAAGCGAAAAGCGTGTGATTAATTGCAATTATTAATTAGACACATGAGTTTTAATAGAAAAACTCATTGGGTGCCTGCCCGGATTTGAACTCGTGTTCCCCTCGAAAGAGTCGCACGGTCTCACCGCTGGGCTATCACAGCTCAATGAAAAATAATATAAGCACATTTTTTTTAAAGATATCTCTTTCGTCCTAGTCCTTACACAGGACTATCACGGCATAGCGTATATAATGCATTTGTGTATAATTCATCAAAAATTAATTTGTAACTTCAAAACAAACCACGTGTATATAAACTCCATCCCTTATTTACGCTTCTAAACCAGTGTATACAAATTTTCTTTGTGCTATATAGGGGCAGCTATTTAACTTTTCTAAAACGCTTCAAGGGCGCCCTTTGCAACATAACATTTTAGTATTCAAAAATTGAATTGTTCACTTAGCAAATTTAATATGATGGGTTTTAGGAAGAAGAATTTGACTTTTTAGTTAAATTTGGCACCGAAAGCTAACATTTCTTTTAAATTTAAAGTTAAAGTCCAATTTCGAATTGCCAAAAAAAAAAACAAATTAACCTTGTGGAACAATTTATAGAATTAGGCGTTACTTTACGGAGATCCATAATACAAAAGTAATAATAAAATTATTTTGCTATAATCCCCGATACAGTAAATAGAAAACATATATAGTGTTAAATGTATAGTGGACTACCCGTATTTTCATACCCGATATGTGTAGAATTCGTAAAAAGACATGCACAAACCTATACTAAATAATTTTATTATTACTTTCGTAACCTTGTGGAGTGTAGAACCCACATTAGGCATAAACAATAAATTGCTCATACATCATGCAATAAATTTACCTTATAACTTTTAAATAATATTTTACCCTTATCAAAAGCCTAAACAATAAGCCCTACCAAATATCAGAAAAGTAAATTTTATAGGATTAGGCGTTACTTTCTGGATCCATAATATAAAGCGACGACAAAATTGCAAATTCACTTTGGTCATGGAGTCTATCTCCTGATGATGCTTCAGTTGAGGGGCGAAACGATTATTGATTTTGTGATAGTGAACGTATGTGGTACTTGCATACTGTAGTGGCGGTAGTGGAGGTTCATTCATGTGTTTTTACGAATCCCGCATGTATAGGGTATGAAAACGGATAGTCCACTCTAATTTGATTATTATTATATAGTAGCTGTGCCAACAACGGCTGCGCCCGCGTGGAATTTACGAAACTTTTCCCGAATTTTCGAAATTAAAATGAGCATAAAAGTAGTTATTGTGAGTTAACCGTGAGAGATAGAGACATGCTATCTCGGACTTTTTGTAGTATTTTTATATATCTACAATTCTCTACTACATTACTTAAGTGTATTTCTGCTGTTTTACGCAGCGCACGCGGCTAAAGCTCCCAGCAAGCAAGTTTTTTATGCGCGATCTCTTCAACACAATTTACATAATACCAATATGTATTTACTTAAACTATCCGGAAGTATTGCATTTTTTGGTGAAAACCGTACAAAAATCCGTTCAGTAGATTTTGAGAAAATTGATTACATACAGACAGACAGCTTTTTGGGACTTTATTTTATAATAACTATAGATTTTTTTTTTCAATTTAGTTTATTGCGGATTATAGTAAAACATTTCCATTATGACAGCTTTTTGGGACTTTGTTTTATAATAACTATTGATTTTTTTTTTCAATTTACTTTATCGTGGATTATAGTAAAATATTTCCATTATTACTTTTGTAGTGTCAGTTTTATGTGATAAATAATCAAGGTTTATTAATTTTTTATACAGCTTGAAATATATCATAAATATTTATGACTATTCGATTTTGCATTAATTATTTGTACTTCAAAAGCAATTGCATTAAGTGCGCGGCGGGCTGTTTGCATAAATTGAACTCTCCACAACTGAAGTGGAATCGAGCTTCGTTTGTTCTTGCACTCCACTGCTGGCAAAGCTTCGCATGCAAACAAGAGTGCTCTCGTATTGCTTATTGATTTTATGAGCTTTGACGACCTTTGCTGAATGCTACAATAGAAAAAAGGAAAACGACGGAAACCTTTGTGAGCAATTCCGATATTCAAGGCGGTATATGATATATAAAAATTAAAAGATACATTTAGATATATTTTTTGGCTTTATTTCAAAATTTTTCCCACTTCTCGAAATAGGAGTAGTTGATTGAGTTTCTAAATCTCTTCTATCTCTCTAGAATCCCGAAAACTTCGTTTCAATCGCGTCTTCATTCGCAACAACTTGAGTGTCAAGTTACCCACTCACACAATTATTTTATCCGATTCCCGAAGCAAACCGGGAATTTTTAAATCCCAAATATCAGACTGGTAAATAAGCTTCAATTGTTGCAAATTTCATCAATATAACTTCAGCGAAATAGCCATAATATCGTAGAGGAAAGACATTTCGCATTTATGATATTGGTATAGATTTCTGGATGAAATAATTATACATATACAGTAAGAACAACCAAGTTATCATAAAACTATAATTATAAGAAATAAACCACACGGTTACGGCGTGCGTTTTACTTAACTTAATACTTTATTAAAATATTAACTATTACTTAATTAAAATATTAACGTAGTTATCTATGATTTATTGATTACTTTAAATTTGAATATTGTTGAGTTAAGTTGTTAAGTCAGTCGCAATAAAACATTGAACCTAGAAACACGTCTGTTATTAATTCCTTTTCGAACGATATAACCAGCGGAAAAAGTGAACCTTAATTACATGACCATATGGTCTAAAACGCGCCGGATTCATTCGAACGCATCGACTCGCCAGAACAATAGAACCCGCGTTCAACAGAGATAAGAAGTTACCTGCAGTTGTTTGTTAAGACTACGACTATGGAGCAAGCGATTAGCGTGTTGGAAGACACAGCTTTATTATTAAAAAAGGCTCAGATTAATTTGAAAAAGTGTCCTAAAGAGCGTCTTACTAAGGGATACATATAGACACGAATAAAAACTATCGAAGAGTATTGGTCAACTTTTAAGAAGGCTCATGAAAGCTTAGTGAAATACACCACACGAGAACAACGGGGTACAATATCTTATTTCATAAATGAAGACTTTCACGAGAGTGAAGATTTATACCTTTATTTACAAGCTGACCTTAGAGACATGCTGATGATGAAGACTCAGTCACAGGAAACCGGAAATGACAGCAATACCTCTGAAAATATGTCTGGTATACCATTCAGACTGCCGACGATTAATCTTCCGATTTTTTCCGGGAATTACGAAGAATGGCCTACCTATCAAGATATGTTCCTGTCACTCGTACATCAGAATACGTCACTCAGCCAAGTACAAAAACTTCATTACCTTAAAACCACCGTTTCCGGAGAAGCAGCAGCTCTTCTTAAAAATATAACCATAACCGAAAACCATTACGCACAAGCTTGGGAAACGCTATCGCACCGGTACGGTAACCGCCGCCTTATAGTCAACTCGTTATTAAGAAGAATGTTTACGCAACGCAAATGCACTACTCAAACGGCAAGTAATTTAAAATCAATTTTGGATATCACTACAGAGTGTTTAAATAGCCTAAAAAATTTGAAAATTTGCATTGACTCTTGGGATCCAGTAATCATATTTCTAGTAACTCAAAAATTAGACCCAGAGTCGCACAAGGATTGGGAAGAGTTCTCCTACAAAAATAGTTCGGAAGAATTACCTACGTGGGAGGGTCTTAAGAGTTTTTTAGAATCCAAATTTCGTACATTGGAACTTGTCATGCCTGTATCAACGTTTAGAGAGAAAACTGTGAGAGACCGTGCTTTGCATGTGACAACGATAAATAAAGGTTGCTCTAAATGTAACGAAAATCATACATTAAGTCATTGTAGCGAGTTTATAAAAATGCAACCCTCGGAACGCGGTGTATTTGTGAAAAACAACAACATTTGCTTTAATTGTTTGAAGCAAGGCCATTCTAGTATGAAATGTCGAGTACCACAATCATGTCGAATATGCAACAGGCGCCATCACTCTCTTCTACATCTTCCGAGAAGGGTGAACACGTCGGATCATCAAGAACCCATTCAACCGTCCGTGTCCACCGAACCCAATGTAGAAGACGTGCATGTCAACACTATGATAACGTCGCACCATATAAGCGAACCACAAGTCGCGTTACTTGCAACCGCGTTAGTGATAGTTAAAAGCGACAAAGGACATACTACAGTTATCAAGGCGCTTGTAGACAAGGGATCGCAGGCGTGTTTTATTAGCGAGAAGGCGGCTCACCTACTCAAGTTAAAAAGATATCCAACTAAGAAAGTTGTTACCGGTATGGAGTCTATGAAGGTGTCCATTAATCAAGAAGTTAATATACAAGTTTTATCACGCTGGGAGTCAGGATTCAACCTTCATGTGAGGGCTTATATAATGTCTAGACCACTGACTACCTATATACCTAAGATGAAGAATAAGGTTAGAATTGAACAAGAATGGACACACTTATCAGGTCTGAACTTAGCGGACCCAGACTATTATAAATCGGGAACAATAGATCTCTTGCTTGGTGTGAAGGAATATGCCACAATGTTACAAGACGGTTTAATCAAGGGTCCCCCGGGTACACCATGTGCACAACGAACCAGCCTTGGGTGGATAGTGTTTGGAGAAGCAAGAGAGCAAAATGAACAAGAGATTACCGTCATGTGTCAACAAACAGAAGAGTTAGAGATACATGAACTTTTGAAAAGCATATGGGAAATCGACTCTAATACAAATAGAAGATTATCTAAGGAAGAACAGCAATGCGAAGAAATTTATAAAAGAACACATAAACGTGATAGCACAGGAAGATACATAGTACAGTTACCTTTTAAGAATGAAAATAATAAATGTGCAGAAGGTAATACTAGAAACAACGCTATGAACAGATTATTGCAACTTGAAAGAAGATTTGAGAGAAACGTACACCTGAAAAAAGAATACACAAAGGTTATAGAAGAATATAAAAATCTTAAGCACATGGAAGAGATACCTGTAAAAGAAATAAATAATAAAAAATCATTATACTTACCTCATCACGCTGTCTGCCGCGAAGACAAGGAAACCACGAAGACCCGTGTAGTCTTTGATGCCTCCTGTAAGGGTTCCAATGGTATTTCGCTAAATGATGAACTGCTGTTGGGTCCAATACTGCAAGAAGACCTTCGTAGTCTTATAATGAGATGGCGGATGCACGCTGTTTGCTTCGTAGCTGACATTCATAAAATGTACAGGATGATAATGGTGGATAAAGATGATTGTGATTATCAAAGAATTCTATGGCGTAGTGATCCCTCAGAAGAAATACGGGACTATAGACTTCTGACTGTGACTTTCGGAACAGCGTCCGCACCTTATCTCGCCATACGAACTCTTCTACAATTAGCTTCCGACGAAGGGCACAAATATCCAGAGGCCGCAAGAATCCTTAAAGAAGATTTTTATGTCGATGATTTGATGTCAGGATGCGATGAGCCAACGAAGGCTATTGAAATCAGTCAAGATTTGAAACAATTGCTAAGTTTAGGTGGATTTGAACTTAAGAAATGGGCGTCAAACGACGCAGACTTCATGATGACAATTGATCCAAGTGAACGTTCCTCAAACACTCATATTGATTTAAATGTTGACGGAAAGATTAAAGCACTGGGCGTTCTATGGGACTTAGAAGGAGATCAGATTGAATACAGCTTAGCATTGCCACCCTTACCAACTACCATTATCACCAAAAGAATTATATTATCTGAAATACAAAAGTTGTTCGACCCATTAGGCTGGATAGCACCCTGCATAATACTTGCCAAGATATTAATACAAAGGCTTTGGCTCGAACAGTTGTCTTGGGATGATGAAATCACTTCACCGCTAAGAGAAGAGTGGTTAAATATTAGGACAGATTTCTTAAATGTCAACAACGTTAGCATTAACCGATGGCTTGGCACAACCTCCTCTGGGGAAGATTATGTTCAACTTCATGGCTTCAGTGATGCATCCATGAAGGCTTATGCCGCCGTTGTATATTGTCGCGTTGAGTGCCCTAATGGTACGATAAAATCGGCTCTTGTTGCTGCAAAAACTAAAGTGGCTCCATTAAAAACAATCTCCTTGCCTCGACTGGAATTGTGCGGTGCAGTTCTTCTCGCACAATTAATGAAACAAGTCAGCTGTGCAATGAGAATACCTGCAACAAAGATATATGCATGGACAGATTCGACCATAGTACTTGCATGGTTGTCTAGAGAACCGAGTAAATGGACACCATTCGTTGCAAATCGCATCGTCGAAATTCTCGGCACCATAAGTAGATGTCAATGGCACCATATCCAGTCCTATGAGAATCCAGCTGACATAGCATCTAGAGGGATGTCATTACGCGAGCTAAGGGAGAAAGATTTATGGTGGAAAGGACCGCAATGGCTGTCAAAGAAAGAAATGAATATTACAAGAGACACAGATTTTAGCACGGAAATAGAGAAAAGAAATGTTATACAGTCTCACTTAAATATCGAAGAAACGAAAGAAAAAGAAGTGTTAAAATTTGAAGATTATTGTAGTTTGTCAGAATTGCAAAGAACTATAGTTTATTCTAAAAGATTTCTAAATTACAGAAAGGAAAAGGGTAATGAGCATGCAGGACAAAAAGCGATAACTACAGAAGAACTAGACAAAGCTTTAAAAATATGTATAAGAAAATCACAAGCAGACAGTTATAAAGAAGATATAGAATCGATAAAGTCAAAAAAAGAATTAAAAAGGACAAGTACATTAAAATCACTAAACCCTTACCTGGATGACGAAAACATTCTCAGGGTGGGCGGACGACTTCGTAATGCAAAATTAGATACTGAAAATAAGCATCCTATAATCATGCATAATAAAAATAGATTGACTTACCTTGTTGTTGCCGAAGCACACCGCAAGACGCTGCACGGAGGTGTAGAGTTGATGCTCTGCTTTCTCAGGTCCAAATATTGGATAGTTAAGGCTAGAACTTTGATTAAGAAGTATGTACATCACTGCTTAATTTGCGCCAAACAGAGTTCTACGGCAAGAACCCAGATGATGGGAGATTTACCGAAAGTGAGAGTGACACCATCACGCCCATTCAGTAACGCTGGAGTAGACTTTGCTGGCCCAATTCAAATCATTACTGCAAAGGGCAGAGGGGCCAAGACTAATAAGGCATACGTTGCAATATTTGTATGCATGGCCACAAAGGCTATCCATCTTGAACTAGTAGGTGACTTAAGTTCTGCAGCTTTTATAGGTGCATTCAAGAGGTTCTGTGCACGAAGAGGTAGATGTTCAAATTTGTGGAGTGATCAGGGCCGAAATTTCGTGGGTGCCAACAAGGAATTAGACAAGGCTTGGAAAGAAGCCGGTTTACAATTTACCGGTCAGATAGCTGATTCTCTTGCTACTGATGGCACCCAGTGGCATTTCATTCCAGCTTATAGCCCGAATTTCGGTGGCCTGTGGGAATCTGGAGTTAAATCCCTCAAGCATCACCTGAAAAGGATTCTCACTACAAACTTGACTTTCGAAGAATTAAATACTTTGTTGTGCCAAATTGAGGCCTGCCTCAATTCGCGACCTTTGTGTCCAGTCAATGAAAACAATGACAGTGTAGAACCATTAACGCCAGGACATTTTTTGATCGGCGAAGCGCCAATAGCCATACCCGAACCTAGCTTAAAAGACTTGAAGATAAGTAACTTGTCCAGATGGCAACATACACAGAAATTACTTAATGATTTATGGAGTCGATGGCAAAATGAATACTTGACGAGGCTTCAACAAAGACCGAAGTGGCTAAGACCTCGACAAGAAATGAATATAGGAGATATTGTGCACATTAAATACGATACCTTACCACCCGGAAAATGGTTGCTCGGTAGAATTGTGGACAAACACCCAGGTCCAGACGGTCTCACGCGTGTGTACAGTGTAAAAAGTGGAAATACTATTACTAAAAGATCTGTTACAAAATTATGTCTGCTACCTATTTATAAGAAAGATGATGATTAATGTATCAAATTTAAAGTTATTGAAGTAAACAAATTTAAAATGTATACAGGAATTTAATATTGTAAAAAAAAAACTGTATCAATATTAAAGTATTGTTATGTTATGCTAGAAGCCCACATTTAGTTTAGTACATGATAAAATTATTGGAATGTTTTTAATTAATTAGATGTGATTATGTGCTTTGATTAAATTCTGTAATTATTTATTTTAAAGGACCCCTATGGTCCTTTGGTGGGCGGTATGTTGAGTTAAGTTGTTAAGTCAGTCGCAATAAAACATTGAACCTAGAAACACGTCTGTTATTAATTCCTTTTCGAACGATATAACCAGCGGAAAAAGTGAACCTTAATTACATCACCAAATATCATATAATATCCTACAACCGTTTTAACATTTTACCGAATTTGCTTGCACTGGTAACTTTATAGCTTAGCACTGATTTGTGATTTTTCCGTAGAGTCGATCTCCTGATAATGCTTCGGTTGCTAACGAACGAGTTAAAAATACTTTAATGAATTTATGCGGGACTTTGTACTGCAGTTGTGGTCATGGTGAGCACGTTTTACCAATCGTGTTATTAGTAAAAAGTGGACATTACTTAACTAATAGACGAGCGAATTCATAATATGCTCTTCAGTTCTATATTTTTTTCCTATTTATTATACCTACAAAAGTACTGTCAATTAGTACATATACATATAAGCGTATCCATAACATATAGCGTTTGTTCTCTGAAACATAATCACGATTTATTAAGGAAATCTAAGAGATGAATTAAATGAGTGCGTGTAGGTGACTAGCATAATTTCGCAAACCTCGACCTAGTATTGCATAAAAAAACGTACTACATTATGTAACAGCTCAGGGTTTTTGAGTCGTTTAAAATTATTGTGACAACTGTACGTAAAAAAGTTAATTTACGCTTATTGCAGTAACTGCAGCGATAAAGTATCTAGCGAGCAATCATTCATAGCCGATTGTCGCCGGAGCGTGAAAACCGCCGTTATTTCCACGAGCCGCGTCAGTCCTCGGTCGAGCACGGCAGCGCCACTGGGCACGTGATGCATGCGCCCGCGCAACCTAGCCTCTACGCTATCAGAGTGCCAGACGGTACGCAGGCGCGCTAGAGCCTCCCGCGCATAACGCTACTCACCTCCACACGTACCGGTACACGCGCGTGACAAAAAGTGAAAACAGTTCTTTAACTAGTATCCCAAAAGTGTTAACTGTGTCTGAAAGTGAATACAGCAACATGTTTCTGAAGGTAAATATAGCTAATTGGATTATATAAACCGACCTCGCACTTGGCTTTGAATGAACGAAGGTTGTGTTTGAAAATTGTAAACATTGTTAACGTAACAATTAAGATTTGCGGCACGAAAAACTTGAATGCAACTTATTTTTAACTTAACAATTGTCGTCATTTTCATACTAAGAAAAAAAGATTGAGAAACGATCTTTATTTATTTATTTATTCAATAAGGTCCGCCATTAGAATTATGAGTAAATTAAATGTATAGAAGAAAAAGCTTTAGGTTTACACATTTACACCTAATGCCATTTATAGACAGACACAGCATGCAACTTAGACATGTACTATGACATAATATTTTTTAAAATTCAAACTAATTTATTTATTATTTACGAATTACATAAATAAAAACGAAATTATAACTTTTTCTATATTAGAAATTAGTCATAATTTTTTTTGTAAAATTAATGGATCGATTTTTTTTGTATCGCCGGACTATTACAATAAATTGATGTATCCAACGGAAACAAACCTTGCAATTTGAATTATTTTAACTTGAAAGAAAAAGTAATCTCAGACACATAGATAAAAAAGATATATGTATAGAAGAAAGTGTAGTTACCGATTTCGCATGCAATATCGAAACAATGGATAGTCTTTGGAGATACATTTGTTTCAGCGAATAAATTATTACCTAGTCAATTCGTTCTTCTCTGAATTTGAATTTTCGCAACCTGAAGAAATTCTCGTTTTATTTTTTACATATATTATAATTTATTTATTTTTATGAAATGAATGGTTTTGCTTTCAAAATATTCCAATATATCGATTAGTTTTACACATCTTTTTAATATATAGATGCAAAGATTATCTTGACTTCTTGTATCTTTAGATTATTTTTGGCTCTTGATAAGATAAGATTTTAGCTAAACCTGATTTGTGGGAATAACTATGACAGTGTAACTCCTTCAGAGCACTTCTACCTGAAGTGTAGGTTAAATCACCTTCTTAGGATAGTGATAAAAAATTTAATAACCATATTAGCTGAAGGTATAAATAAAGGACAATAAATAATACAGTACTGAGGAGTGCATTGTATTAACAGACACCCTAGTCTATAATATATATGCCCTTGGCCATAAATTTTTTCTCTAAGATAGAATGTATTTTATTGCCATGCTATTAGTTTTTGACTGTCAATATCAGGAAGTAACTTCTTCGAACTAATAGTCTTTGACATCTGTTTTATTTATATCAATGCAAAAGTACGTTTGTATGTTTGTCTGTTTTATTTTTCAAATTAGAGAGGAACAAGGTGATCGTTTAATTTTACGTATGGTAATTAAAGTGGTGAATAGATGAAAAATTGTTTAATGGAAATATGGTACTTATACCGAAGAATTATTTCTCGTATTAACTATGGTATTGTTTGTTTTAATGATAAAGATTTCTTATGAAACTAAATCGAATTTTTCTCACACCCCTCACTGATAAAAGATATCTTTATGATAATGCTCTGTACTTATCAAGACTGATTCGTTTCAAGAATTTCTCACTTTCATTTTTCTATATATCACTTAACTAGCCATTTTGCTATGCTTCTTCCTTTTCTAACGGATACAGTTAGTAGAAAATTTCAAAAGTGTTCATATATTTGTTTTTGTATGTTTTATTCAAAAAGACTAATAGAAATCGTTCAATTAATGTTTCAAACTTTAATAATGAGAAACGAAACAAATTGAATGTTTAGTCGTTTAATAAATTTTAGGTCGTAATTTATGTTTAGACTACTACTACTTTGTAGATCTTCAATTCTATTTACATCAAAAATCCCATTTATACGTTGATACGTGATTTAAAAATAACAATTTTTCGCGTTTATAACATTTGTAGGGACTCAGCAAAATCTTTACACATAAGCAACACAATTTTTTTTTGTTTAAGTATATTTTTCTGTTGACAGTACATATGCAATTAATAAATGTTTAAGGTGTCACTACAATTATAGCCTTGCTTAGCTTTTCATAATCATTTACATCAATCGCCATTGCATTTACTTGATAAAAAGACAAGTTGTATTCCCACGATATCACTTATTTACAATCATTGTCACTAGCAAAAATGGTTAATTACTTCATCAAGGCCTTATTGGCCTTATCTTTTAAGCAAAGTTTAGCCTTGAATACCATCTTCTCGTTAACTATGCAAAAAAATATTGGTTTCCCTTTTTTAAAGTATTACGCACGCAGGTTGAGTATGTCCTCTTTGAAGAAAGACATTATTGATCATCATCTATCATCATTCTAAAAAACGTGATATAAAAACGTATAATTATATAATTTACTAGCAATGCTCCGCGGTTTCACCCGCATCCATACCGATCTCGTAGTAGTGGAAAGTGTACGAAGTCAGACTATAGATTTATTTGTAGATTATTTAATTATAAAAAATGGGTATAATTAGTATTCTTGGAATAAGAGCTAACTCACCAAATGCAGGCCCGGCTATAACGGTCGCTACAATTAATTTGTTATGGCATTATTTTCTTTCGATTTATACTCTTAAATTCGTAATATCTTTTCATTGGGATGTCGGATTTTAATAATTTAAAAAGTATTTCACAGGTATTGAAATAGTTTTTAATAAACCATCATTAAATGGGATAAGGATTAATACAGAGATATGAATGAAATGGTTTTATTATTGTCGGCAATTTTATCAACTTTTACAATGTAAAAAAGTAGTTATATTGGTATAACTATAACAGTTAGACATATGGTATCGCGGACTTTTTTGTGGATATTGATATGTTTTATAATACTGTAGAAGATTTTTTGTTTTATTCTCAATACTTTCCGCAGCGCAATCAATGAAAGATGTTTATGACTGAATTTTTCTCAACTTATTACAATTTTATTATAGATCCCTATTTTTTTTTAAATGCCATATAGTCTATGTTGCTCATTGAAGAGATTTCAATGGTGAAGAATTTTTGAAATCGGTCCAGCAGTTTTTTCGTGAAAACATAACAAACATACACACATAGAAACAAACATACAAATCTTTCCTCATTATAATATTAGTAAGTATAGATAGAGATAGAATTAGGCGTTACTTTGCGGAGATCCATAAAACAAAAGTAATAGTAAAATTATTTTGCTATAATCCGTTATAAAGTAAGGAAATATATATAAAATGCTAAATGTAATGCTAAATGCTCTTGTATAATTATAATTAGCGGAAATATTAACGTCACCGGCAAATTTTAAAGGAGAATCTTAGAAAGTTTTTTTCCTATAATATATCTGAAGGGATTAACTCATAATGCAAATGAGTATAATAATATATTTCTTTTAATATCTTACACCGCTTAGAAAATAAAAACTCAGTTCAGGAATCTGCTCGTGCGTGAATTACTTTCTAATCATTGAAACTAACTTGAACGAGCTACACTGTGAAATTGATTCAGAAGCTCTAATCAAAATAAAAAAAATGCCATATGTATTTATTGTTTTTACTATAACTAAATACACAGATTTGTACACTTTTATTTTATGGTACTTAAATAAATAAATATTCTGAAATTTTATTTTCATTCGCAACAGATGTATATTTACTGTAGGACCTCGACCTTCTTGAAGGTATTTATACACCATAAAATCATGTGCAGCTTGGACCCCCCTGTAACCTTTTTAAGGCAATCCGTCCACCTTATGGTGGGGTCTATAAACGCTGCGTTTTCCGGTGCAGTTGGATTGTTCGTACAAACTTCATTTCATAGCAAAAAGTTTAAATTATAATAATAAATAATATAAATAGTAAAATTTTAGGATCATTTTATTATTACTAATTGTTTCTTTTTTAAATTTAAATTTATATTTCTATTTTTAAATATATTATTGGCTGCGACACAGTTCTCAACTAATTAAGCCGATATCACTTTACTATAAATTGTATACAATTTATTTATATATCATTCCACGATACTGGATTAAAAAATATATGAATATTAAATCGATATTAAATGCACAAAAGCTAATTATTAACTTCCCGTTTAAGTATCATTATAGACTTAATGGTGAATTAGACGCTTGATGTTGTTTCAGCTAATTAGCAGTAGAAACATTTCTTTTTGAAAATATAATTAATTCCGATATTTTTGTTCGAATAATTTTAAATTTTTTTTTGACGAATATTCAGAACACCAGTTTGCTTTCCTGACAATAAGAATACGTGATTGTGGTGCTGATTCTTTTCCATTATCTAAATCGTTATTTAAATCCAATGTTCAACTTTTACTGCCGCATGTTACACACTTTTTGCTACATCTGGAATATAAATCATGAGAAGTTAGTGACTTCACAACTTATTGACTTCTAACAAGTAAAGAATTTAGGGCGTGTCACAAATTAGAAGGACAGCGATAAACTATCACAAATCTTAATGTTTTCTATCAATTTATTTCATCATCATCCTCCTGCCCTTATCCCACTCTTAGTGGGGTCGGCACAACATGTTACAAACATCACATGATTTGGCTACGTATTTTACCACCGGCCGCCTGCCTGACGTCAACTTACCTTATTCGTATTTTACGACCCCTCAGTAAGAAAGAGGGTGGTCTATTATACTAAACCGGATACCACACGGTGGGTCAACTTACCTTATTCGCCTTTTACGACACCTCGGTAAGTAATGAGGGTGGTCAATAGACCACCCTTATTACTTACCGAGTAGAATACTACTCAGCCGGATACCACACGGCGGATTTTCTATCAATTTATTTATTTTACAAAATTAAATAAAATCTTTGCATGACTGATACTATAATGATGACCCGCATAAGAAATCTAAATAATCATGATCGGTAAGAAATGACATATCCGTTCACATAATCTCATCGGTATGCTTTTTGGTGTTTAAAATACTTCATATATAAAAGTTTCACAATGCTCAAAGAAAGTTATTTAAAAACAAAGGTAAAAATGTTTTTTAGTACCACACTCTAGTTCTTAGCGATTACAATGATATAAAAAACGAAATTATTGCACACATAAAATATAATATTTCCGTTGAGATTACAACCAATTTAAGTTATACAAAGGAGTTAAAAATTTAAAGCTAAGAATGTATGACTTTATACTCAAAAGCAAAGTTCGGAGGACAGTCGAATTTAGCGAAATATACGTCTCTTACGATCCAAAGTTAAATTTGTTTTTGATAATTTGAACTACTTTAGTTTTAATATTTTAAAGTTCAATCGAAAATGTAGGTCGTGTCTATAGAGCATAGAAAAGATGCATATCACAGTAACTTAGAGATTGTTTATTAAAACACTATTAAATAATGTATACACCGTAAATATGTAACACGAGTAAAGTAATGAGTAAATATATTTGAATGTACTGACTCTTCCGTTGTAATTATTAGTATTATTTTTGTCTCTTATATAACCTTTTTAATGACTCTAATTAAATTTAAATAAAACTGTACTTATAAAAAATGTACCCAGGGATATTTCACATTTACGCTGTACTTGACAATTGAAGCTGTACGAAATATAGAAAAACTTACTTTTACTAACTTGTACTCTTACTTACTAATAACTGTGGAATATGAACAAACAAAACAAATGATATAATTTTTGTGACCTATTAACTGGTTTTTATAGTTATTTGTTTTATTCTACAAATTAGCATATAAACAATAGAGGAAACTTAACTGTGTTTAACAGGTGAGATTGTGTGATTAAGAATTAAGAGAGACAGACGTTAATTTTATTGTTAAAACACACAAAAATTCAAGAATAAAATTCAAGATATTTAGACAAGATATTCAAGACATAAAATACACATTCTACGGTAACGTAACACATAAGCGAAGGTCGCCTTATGGTTATGTTAAGATGAAGTAAGTCATTGTGTATTGTGTGCAAAATAAGAAACCGTAAAAACAACAATAAAATAAAAACAATAAGAATAAAATAAGAATCATAAAAAATAAATTTAAAAACGTTAAATTGCGCTTGACACCAATGCGCTTTATAGGACAACAAAACAAAACAAAACAACGGTCGTCGACGGTCTCAATATTGTAGTTACACTAAACCGACAGTTAAAATGCTAATGTTCATACTAGCAATGTACACTGCACTGTACACTATGTAAAGCAGTTTTTATATATTTAAGACATGATATAAATACGTGTTGAAAAATGTATGGATCAGTGTGTTGGGCAATGTCAAAGACGGATGGAAAAAGAGTGCATGCAAATGAGATAAGGATGTTAAGGTGGATGTGTAGCGTAACAAGACTGGATAAAATACGAAATGAGTATATAAGGGGAAGTCTAAAAGTCGCGCCTATTTTACAAAGGACGAGAGGTGCAAGAATGGGATCGTATGGACATGTAATGAGGAGGGATGAAAATCATGTCACCAAACGAGTGTTGAGTATAAATGTGGATGGATATGTGACTAGAGGGAGGCCTAAAAAGAGATGCATATAAAAAGAGTAGCGCAAGAGTTAACGAATGAAAGGAGAGAATGGAAGAGAACCCACTTAGAGTGGGATAAGGGTAGGAGAAAAAAAGAAGAAGGTAAATTAGGGCTAATCTGTAATTGTAAAAACTAGCAGTCTGGCAACGCGTTGGTCTAGTTTCGAATTACCGTCGAAATAATACTTTTATTGACAGGTAAAAAAATGCTCCGGTCGCCATCAAACTTTGAAAGATTATCCGCTTGTCTGAAAATATCATTTAAATCGGTCTAGCCGTTTCGGAGTCTATAGGGAACATACATAAATACTTTCGCATTAATATTAATCATATTATAAGATTAATAATATTATCTGTGATAAGACATATTTGCATTAAATTGACCTTGCCTGTACACTCGCTGCCACAGTTTCTTTTTAACATATATTTTTCTTAAATGCACACCAGTTACGTAATAAATTGCACAAGTAATGGGCTTGAGCCAAAAAGCCTTAATCTGTCGCAAGAAACTTTGTGCAAGAAAGAATGTTTATTGTTTGTTCAAATACTGCAACATTCTAATAAAATACATTCAAAAATTTTACATAAATATATGTTCGTAGGAAAACTTGATTCAAAACAATTATCAACACTTAAACTGTACTCAAACATTAATTATCAAGAAGTGCATAATGCATCTAAAATAAACGAGGAAAAATTTATTTATTTTTTAATATGTCTCTCCTTAGACAACAAAGCTAAGCTGTGATAGCCTAGCGATGAGACTATGCGACTCTCTAGAGACGACATGGGTTCAAACCCCGGGCAGGCACCAATGAGTTTTTCTATAAAACTTATGTGTCTAATTGATAATTGCAATTTATCACACGCTTTACGGTGAAGGAAAACATCGTGAGGAAACCTACATATCTCTAGAGAATTCTAGGGATATGTGTAACCTACCTTAGGTCTTAGCTCCAATCCTTCTCTCCAAAAACGGAGAGGAGGCCTTAGCCCAGCAGTGGGCATAGTAACAGGCCGTTACTTTAGTTTTTTACTTGATAACAAAAATGTAAAGCCTTTACTGCTTCTTATATCATGCTTCGAATCAATTGCAAATACATGAATAAGAAGTTGCAACATTCCACAAGGTACGAAGGAAGTCAGATGTAAACCAATATCTTAACATCCTAACTGAAATTTGACGATCATGTTGGAGACAATATAAAAAATGAACAGTTGAATGAATGTAAATACATTCAACTGCATATTATAATGAAATATTATACAATTTATATAAATTAGTTCCGTACAAAATAGCTTTATGATTTAATGAACGCGTTCATTGCAAACCAAAAATCACACGGGTATTGTAATTGTTTTAGGGTAAATGTGTATACTGAACTCTTTCCATGACGCGTAATTGTATGTTAAACATATGCGTCACATGGACAAAATTTTAACATACATTTGATAACGTAACATTATCGTATACATAATCGACGCCGGGTTGGAAACAATGAGACAGGAATCACGGTGTGATGCCAAAACACTTGCAAAGATTCATACTATTCTGAAGCTTATTACATTATAATTAATACGTATTTTCGTTTGCTAAAAATATAACAGATCAACGTACCTTCATTTGTTTCATTTTAAAGCAATTATATTTTAAATTGTTGACATCATTCCAGCTTAATTAAAATATAGATCTTAAAGTATTTTTCTATACCTCAGAAATATAAAATTTTAAATTGATTTAGATACATTTTAGGACGCTGTGATAGCCTAATTGATAATTGCAATTAATCATACGCTTTTCGGTGAAGGAAAACATCGTGAGGAAACCTGCATATCTCTAGAGAATTCTGGAGATATGTGTAACCTACCAATCCGCATTGGAGCAGCGTGGTAGGTCTTAGCTCCAACCCTTCTCTCCAGAAACGGAGAGAGGAGGCCTATTCCCAGCAGTGGGATTGTAACAGGCCGCTACTTTACTTTTTTTTACTTTACATTTTAGGAGGGCTCATCAACAATTTTTATTAATTAGCTCTTTATACGGCGTTACCAGGCCTGGAGCTGAAGTTTTTCATTTAATAATTATCTATGTAATAAATTTTTCTCAATTTCTTTATTCCCTTCAATATAGAAAGCTCGTGTTGCCCTTAACCCCGAAACCCTGTCTTTCAACTGCGGGTCTTAAAGTAGATGCTTTGTCCCTCGAGTCACCGAGCGAGCAAGTTAACCGCAAGATTCCTACGGCAGCTTAAAAAGTTTGTAGGTATTGATTTACTCACTTTACTTAAAAGTTGAGTTGACAAAGATATGACTGAAATACGTGTTGGGTGGTAAGAAACACGTCCGTTTGTTCGGATGTTATTTTAATAATGATTTCTTTTATTATGACCTTTTTCTACGGTTTTCATAGTTCTCAAAGAAAACCAGGGTTTAGTATTTTTTATTATAAAGGCGAATTTCAATACGTTTTAATCATCAAAAAGAAGAACTACTTCAATTCTTGAATCAAAAGCTTTAAGAGATGTTATAATATTGATCATGATCTCGCGGTGTCACAAGGATAAGTAAAATGAATGATGAAAAAGTGTTTGAAAGAATATCGCCTAAAAGTAGTAGTAAAGGGTAATAGACAATTCTTCCTAATCGTTCCCTCAATGCTGTGTATCGTGACCCTTTGTCAACCTCTCGTCTCCAGGTGTTACGATCGGCAATATAATAGTAATAAACCTATTAATGACTCGGAAAAAATTAGTGTTCTGTCACTTTCACGACACCGATTGGTTTAATGAAAACACGGTGACGAAGTAATACGTGATCTTACTTGAAGATTCTTTTCGTGGAAATGCAATGAACAGGTTACAAAGGCTAACATGCAGTTTAAACGCATTATGCATTTTGCTCTTTGGTTAATATTATACAATTTCAATTTTGTACATAGCGTTGAGCGTTACATAAATTGTTGCTTTCTTTTCTTTCTTAGTTTGTTTAACTGCGTCGTACTTGACATATTGCATATGCACGGAAAACTTAATAATATGTGCCGAGATGTAATGATCACATTGCGACATGATCTGTTACACTTACATAAGCACCTCTGCATTACACAAACATTACCAAGTTGTATTAGTTATTATATACGTGTCAAATCGTAATGACCTCAGCATTGATCGATTGTATATTGACAGTTATATTGTTACTGAATATTTCTAAAAATGTTACGACTAATCACGTTACCGAATCACCGATAGCCGTAAAAATTAAGCGCTACGTAATATTTTACGTCCCAGATTGCGATAGATTAATATCTTTACACGAAATTAATTTAACTTTTGAAGTGGTCTTTTTAAGTCACATATTCGCTGCTTCCCGGCTTAAATGAACTTAGTCAATTAATATCATAGATTGGCAACCTGCGGTTCGAGAGCCGTAAATGTCTATTTCGATTTAGAGTTGCGGCTCTCCAGTTCAGTAACCAAAAAATATTGATGATAATTGATGTATTCTTATATCAATGGAAAAATATGTGTATATCTATCTTCATAGGAGTAAATACTATTCCTTTAAATTCGTTTGTTCTTAATCAGAAATTAAGTAATATAGATACAATATCATTAAAATATACATTTCCACTTTAAAATCTAGATTTTTAGTTAATATATAGATACCGGCTATCCTCACGTCTAATTGTATCGGATTAGCCCGACTAGTTTCGAACCCATCCGGGGCACTTATTCATGAGCTCTTTATACGACGTTATCGCGGCGAGAACTGTTCAGTTTGAAACTAGTCGGGATAATCCGATAAAATTAGACGTGAGTATAGCCGGTATCTATGTATTAACTATGAATACTACTCACGATAGTTTAAATTTAAAAATCTAGATTTGATTCAAATGTCACTTATGGCTTGTCTTAGAAGGTAGCCGTTTCCTGCCATATACAATGTGTCAAGCATTATCTTCTGATATTAAATATTTAAATAAAAATATAAATATTTATTTTTTAAACTCTTTAATAAATATTTGTTTATTTTTAAGAAATACCAATAAACCAATAGACGAGATTCGTTTAAAGTGAAACATTGTGTCACCCGCAACTTTTACAAATTCATTCATAAGAAATTCATAAATTAAGGCGTTAATATATGGTATACCATTTTGGAAAATATTTTTGCTTTAATTAACTTTACAAGTTCTTCGCCCTCTGTTAATATTAGCCGTAAAACGATAATCTATATTGCCTATTTGCACGCAGCTTACCTTAATTCAGTTACTCGGTATTCATAAAATAAGTTCCACACTGCAAAAACATTCTTTTAATTACTTGTTCCTCTATAAAGCTAAAGCCTACCCTCATTTTACAAGAACATTTCAGAGATTTTTCGGCAGGGGTTATGCACCTCTAATAAAGTCTGCTATGTTAAATATTTCGTTTTAAACTTGCCACTTTCTGTGTCCAGTTATGTTGATTAGAAAAATTGTTTTTGGGAAGAAAATGGAGAGGCTTAATGCATTAGCGTATGTTATTAAATCATATTCCAAATTTTGAATGCAATCTGGATATAAACCAGTTAAAGCTGTAAACAGTTTTCGGATTATTATAATTAAAAAAATAGACTTAATCAAAAAGCTTTACTTTGAGCCTTTATTTTTATATCTAATGATTTTTAAATGAAAATTCACTAAAAGCTAAATGGTCTTCATATATAATTGGTTTAAATATGCGTCGAAGAAAGTTATCTATAGTGCAGGTTCAAAATAAGTGATATAAAAGTAATCTTAGATATAATATCATCATCATCCTCATCCTCCTTTTTTTTTTTTTTTTTTTTTTTTTCTTGTCAGGAAAACCCATTATGGGTCGTCACCGCCCGACGGGGACGAGCGGTGGGTATGTCGGACTCTCACCGACTAAAAACCTGACAGTGCTCCACCACGCTGCTGGTGGCGGGGACAGGGTAACGTTGTACACATTGCCCCCATCCCCGCCAGCAGCGGCTCTGTACCCCGGAGAGCGCCACCTCCGGGTCGGGGCCTCTCTAAGCAGTGGCCCCTCCCACCGCTAATCGATGCATCGGGAGCACCAGATGCATCGACCACCTCGGGGACCTAATTTCAGCGAGCGTCCGATGAACCCCGTTCGGAACGCTCGCAGGTCCCCGTTAGGGCGGCATGCGACGGACTTCGGCGAGTCGCCTGCGCCCCGCTCGCCTGCGGCGGATCGGATCCAAAGACTCGACTTCCCGGATCAGTCCCGCCGCCTCCTTCCGCAAGATAACATCCTCGCAGAAGGAGGCCATCGCTGCCCACGATGCCTCCCTGTCCACCATGGCACGAGCCACGGTGGGCAGGGAGAGATCGCGCCCCACCTCTGCCACGAGCTTCGCCCGCTGAACTGCCCAAGCAGGGCAGTCCGCGAGCGTGTGCAGCGCCGTATCGAACTCGGCGCCGCACTCGTGGCACTCACCAGACGCTTCGCGCTGGGCCACCCTCCACAGATACCTCCCGAAACAACCATGTCCAGAAAGTACCTGCGTAAGGCGGAAGGTGAGGACCCCGTGCCTCCTGGCGACCCAGCCCTGGAGAATGGGCTGGATGGCTGAAATCGTCCTGAATCCTCATCCTCCTGCCCTTATCCCATTGTAAGTGGGGTCGGCACAACATGTTATAAATGTTGTGTATTTTACGACCGGCCTGCCTGACGTCAACTTACCCTAGTCGTATTTTACGACACCTCGGTAAGAAAAAGGGTTGTCTATTTTGTTCAACTGGATACCACACGGTGGGTCAACTTACCTTAGTCGCCTTTTACGACACCTCGATAAAAAATAAGGGTGGTCTATTCTACTCAGCCGGATACCACACGGCATCTTAGGAAGAATAGAATATGAAATTAAATTAAAATTTTAAAGTTCGTATAATGCTGTAGAATTAATTAATAGTAGAATATTTTTATTTTTCTTCCAGTTGATATGTTTTCTATTTGAAATGAACGAAGATTTCGGCTATTAAGAGATTTCATGCGGTAGGTTGATGAATTTTACCGTGTTCTCAATTTTTGCGATGAACTTTCGCCAAAATTTAGCAACAGACATTATATCATTGGAAATATCTTAAGTCGAAGTAGCCGTGAAGATTAGTATTTGTAAATACCGAAAGCCCCGTTCAGACGTAACAGTGAACGGTTAAATAGATCAAGTGGTGTTTCATCGTGCGTTTCCAAATCGTTTATGCATCATTAGACTTTCTAGAAGCTGCAGTTGTCTCGCATGTGATTAGAAATGCATAATAGATAAATATTTCGATAAATTAGTCGCCCGTCCCTAAAGTAAGTAAAATAATATTTGTGTAATGTAAAACAACGGGCAAATATTAACATTAATAATTTTTAAATAAATAAATACACTTGAAAAACCAACAAATTGTTTAAGAATATTTCGTAACTTTAAAGACTTCTATAGTTAACGCTTACTAAATTTGAAAGTTTTAAAATACATTCTCATAAATAATATTTAGTGACTTTAAAGACTTCTATAGTTAACGCTTACTAAATTTGAAAGTTTTAAAACATATCCCCATAAATAATATTTAGTAACTTTAAAGACTTCTATAGTTAACGCTTACCAAATTTGAAAGTTTTAAAATACATTCCCATAAATAATATTTAGTAACTTTAAAGACGTCTATAGTTAACGCTTACTAAATTTGAAAGTTTTAAAATACATTTCCATAAATAATATTTAGTAACTTTAAAGACTTCTATAGTAAACGCTTGCTAAATTTGAAAGTTTTAAAACACATCCCCATAAATAATATTTAGTAACTTTAAAGTCTTCTATAGTTAACTCTTACTAAATTTGAAAGTTTTAAAACACATCCCCATAAATAATATTTAGTAACTTTAAAGACTTCTATAGTTAACGCTTACTAAATTTGAAAGTTTTAAAATACATACCCATAAATAATATCATTTGTTAAGCGCGAGATTTATTTTATATTTGATTTACTGAAACTGACTTACAGGATCGATAGTGAATTTTGAAGCGTTCTGCAAATAGCTACGTTCGGTGAAAAAAGTTGATCCTTGTCAAATTCATCGTCAAAAACAGATCTATATATTATTGGAACAAATAACTTTCAAAACCATTGAATAATATAATCATCCTTTTTTTGATTAATTAAGCAATAAAATATACCATATATATAAAGTATATATACTATATATGTATAACCACTACCGTATATAGTACTTAGACAATAACGTAAGAACACCAGCAAAAATAATTTCCTTGTGAAAAATATTTGTAATGTAAAAAATGTTTCGATGCTTTCTATTGAACAACGACTTTATTCGAAAAAGTAGCTTAATTCGAAAAAAAGATATTGGGAAAAATTACATGCGTTGTAACTAACAGGGCGTAGGTATTCGTCTCAAGTAAATAATATGGTATCAATACATTCGTTAAAATGACCTCAAACTGATGCCAGTTTATACTTTACAGCCCTGTCAAATCGAAACCTCCAATCATACTCTTTGATCATCTATTTTTCTTGCTTTCAGATAAAGATAATTTTTACATAACATTTGATAGACTTATTTTATTATAATCCTCGTAATCATAATTCTACCGTAACTCTTGTACTATGAAATTCCGCAAAGTAACTATATTAATTAGTTACATCTAAATTAACTTTGTTTTATAAACTGATGTGTTAACTTCTTTGAAGTAATTATTAAGTTTAAATTAATTTAAACGAATTATTAATTAATTAAATTAATTATAACTGTTTTTCTAACTTTTATATTCTTGGTTCACACGATATTAATTAGTAAACTCACATTAGTACACTTGGTAAAGATACGCAAATATCAGTATGCTTTAAAAGTATGTAATTGTTTACAATGGTTAATTTAAGAATATATTTATTGTTAGTGTACTTATATAGATCATCATTCTCCTGCCCTTATCCCACTCTAAGTGGGGTCGGCACAACATGTTACGAACATGTTGTCACATGATTTGGCTACGTAATTTACGACCGGCCGCCTGCCTGACGTCAACTTACCTTAGTCGCCTCTTACGACACCTCGGTAAGAAATAAGGGTGGTTTATTCTATGCAACCGGATACCAGTGTACTTATTAGATAAATAAAATAAAAAAGTAACGCCTTATTCTATAATTTATTTTCATATTACGTTCCTACAATATTTTTTCTACTTGTATGCCACAAACTGTGTCAAACTCTTCAAATAAGATCGTAATGGTGCCCCATAGTCCATATTGATATAAGATAAACCGCCTCTCTTATCTTCATGTATGGCTCTGCGTCACTCGGCGTGTTATATCTACACATCTCTAACAAGATAATTATCTATAAATATGCTATTCAAGTGACAGATTCTATCGAAACGAAAATAGAATTCCTAGATATAAGGATCGTTTCCCAGAGGGTTTAATGCCTTAAGGATTTTAAATCAACATCATTTAAATGTTAAAAGTAGGAAAGTCTCTCTATAACACTTTTCCGGCAAATTCGCTCGGGAAATCTAAAACTATTAAAAGTATTTGTATTTAAGTATGTATTTAAAATTATATATGTAGTATATCTACCAGTTGTCCGTCACCCATACACAACTGTTAAGTTACTTACTTTGGGGACGGACGACCGTGTGTGTAAGTGTCCCATATGTATATAAAAAAAAAGAATTTGATACAATGGAACTCTAACATATAGGATGAATACATTTATTCATACATGGAATAGGAACAGAAAAAACACAGCACATATATAATTCAGAAAATTTTAACAAATTAGTTGGCGTGAACGAATTTGTTGGCACAGCATCTTCGACAAGACTTGAAAATCAAAGGAATATAAAAATATTAATATAAATAAGTATATATTTATTCTTATTCAGCCGACGAAGTCCACAGCTGGACATCAGGGATCCTATCTCTATAAGTACCTATGTACTACATTCTAGATCCCTTATATTCTAATCATTTTTATAGAAAAATGATCAGAAGAAGTCTAAAGCTGGACATCAGAGATCCTATCTCTATAAGTACATAGCAAAATGATCAGTAGAAGTTTACAGCTGGACATAAGGGTTCCTATCTCTATAAGTGCGTAGCAAAATGATCAAAAGAAGTCTACAGCTGGACAGCAGGGATCCTATCTCTATAAGTACATGGCAAAATGATCAGAAGAAATCCACAGCTGGACATCAGGGATCCTATCTCTATAAGTACATGGCAAATTGATCAGTAGAAGTCTACAGCTGGACATCAGGGATCATATCCCTATAAGTACATAGCAAAATGATCAGAAGAAGTCTAAACCTGGACATCAGGGATCCTATCTCTATAACTACATAGCAAAATGATCAGTAGAAGTCTAAAGCTGGACATCAGGGATCCTATCTCTATAAGTACATGGCAAAATGATCAGAACATTACATTAATACAAAATAACAAGGCTAATAAAATACGCCGAACAGCTGGTGTCTAGGTCAATGACACCATTGACTTTCAATGCGATACGGGCACTCGGTTAAAAAACTAACACACTTTAAAGTTTACTTATCGTCCGCTAAATGAACCAAGACAACGTTACTTTACTGTGTAGAAATGTTTCAATAAATATTATACACTAGTGGTAGCCGCGAATTCGTTCAAGTTCGTTTTATGTAAATAGTGTTGAAGAGGTCGCGCAGTTGTAAAAAACTTGCTTGCTCAGAGCTTTTCTAGTGTGCGCCGCGTAAACAGAGATACACCAAAGTAACGTACTAGAGAATTGTAGATCTACAAAAAAGTCCGTGATAGCATGTCTCTATCTCTTATAGTTAACTCACAATAACTAATTTATAGAATTAGGCGTTGCTTTGCGGAGATCCATAATACAAAAGTAATAATAAAATTATTTTGCTATAATCCGCGATACAGTAAATAGAAAATATATATAGTGTTAAATGTATAGTGGACTATCCGGATTTTCATACCCGATACGTGCACATTGTGGTTGCGGTGGTGGAGGTTTGTGCATGTGTTTTTACGAATCCTGCACGTATCGGGTATGACACGGGTTTGTTTCACAATAACTACTTTTATGTTCAATACTTCAATTAAATACACTGATTTCCACGCGGGCGAAGTAGCAGGCACAATTAGTTATTACAGAAACATAGGGTTACATCGCGATAAATCGAGTTATCTGTACCAACGGTTTCGGCAGAGTTGAATCCGCTGTGATCACACATATTTATAACGAACACAACAACACAATAATCATTACAGTACAAATTATCTTAAATTATTAAAACATAAATAGAACATAATATCGATAATTTAAAAGAGATTATAAATGGTAGGATGAAATGCTATCGGGTCGCGAGATAACGCACGTGTTGAAGACAAGCGAGTCCAATTATTATACCATCCCAACGACGAATATTATTAATGTATTTAAGTCATGATATTTTGAAGTGAAATCACGTACATTACACATGGCTTGTAATGTTCGATTGGCAATAGAACAGCTTTTGCTTTCATCGTACGTATCTTGAATTCTAAGTGCTATAGAAACACCTATTTCACTATTTGGGATCGAGCTGAAGATCGTGTGGCTTGATTGTCAGAATAAAAATTTATTAAAGTATTAGGCGTATTCAAGTATATATTGCTAATGGGCTGCAATTGTAGTATAACTCAAAAAATCATGTTTTGAGATAAAAGGGTTTATTTTTTTAATTGCTAAGGAAAATGCACAAAAAATGTATTAGTTTTTTTAAACTAATACATCTTTGACTTGAAGTTTGATTTCTGCCAGTATTGCTGCTGAAAAGAATGCGTATTTTAACATTTAATCCTATTCTTAGTCCAAAATACGTGTTTTTTTTGAGTTGTACCACTATTGCAGCCCATGGGCGATATGGATATAAGCATTAGTAAGCATGATTGATAAAAGCGATACCTGATACTACGTTCGCTTCGTCAATTTTTGTTCCTGTTCCCAAAGAAAAACAAAATTCTTTTTATCCTATATTTTACCGGCCTAACATACCTTTATAAGCTTCAATAATATCAAATTTCATCGCTATTGGTCTAGCTATTTAGTCGTGAAAACGCAACTGGCAGACAAACTTTCACATTCATAATGTTAGTATGAATATGCATTTACAAAAACAAAAAAAATCTTTCAGTAAATGAGATTCAACTCTCCGTACACATGTCATTATGCAACCTCGACGATGCTTCTTCGCCCGCCCGTTCCGCTAGGTGACTCGGTAAAAGTGGTTAGGGCTAACAGCATAGTCAGTTTAAAAAAGTAAAAAAAAATGTACTCGTCACACCTTAATCTTCCTCCCTTAAGTCATTAGGAGACCACCTGATTTACTATTTTTTAGTAATATTATTACGCAAATGCATGCATCATAGGGTGTGGGCATGTAATATCATTCAAATCATGATTGCGTAATCATTTAGTATCGCATTAGATCGTGAGAAATTACAAACTTGTCACTAATTAAAATATTAGAATGTACACATGTAAAAATGTATGATTAGGAAAGATTGATATTTCCTCAAACATAATCAAAACTAGATAAGGAATATTATTTTGAATGAGAAAAGTGTTATGAAGATAGTTTATCTTTGTTTCTTTTTTTTTATTTAATAATAGAAATAAGTCATATTGAATTTTTTTTTTATTAAAGAAATATTTTTTGTCATCTGCGATATTTTTCTTCTTATTATTTATTTTTCTATTAAATACTTAATCATAGTTATTCCTTCTCATTAATGCCTGTATGAATAAATAGTCCATTGCATTGCAACACACCATTATTGAAATAGTTTACTAAGTCCCTGTCAAAGCTTGTATCGACACAAAAGTATGCTTTATCAAGTCATATGACTTTAAGACAAAATTGCAAAGTTTTACTATATTCGTATTTTAGTAAGTGTTTTCAACCTTCAACAACATTGATTTTATTTTGCTATAATCCGCGATACAATTTTACATAAATTACTAAATAATTACAAAATAATTTTATTATTACTTTTGTATTATGGATCTCCGCAAAGTAACGCCTAATTCTATAAATTAACATTGATTTTATTTGAAGCAAAATACTATCGTGCTAAATGACTATAGCACGATGGTGTTATTTTATTGTCTGCAAAATAACACCTAGTTCTGGAAATTCCACAAATTTTAGGATATAATAACAGTTATTATATCTTACAATTTTAGCAAATCATAATTTTACAAATACGTTTTAATATCACGTGCATACGATGCGGGTAGATGATGTTTTACCGTATTGTAATTGAGGAAACGTGACTCTGTTATATCCTCATTTTCTTTACATAATGTTACTTGGACGTCTATAGAATTCAATTTACCGTATTTTAGTGTCATTTTATAATTTAAAACAATATTATAGCGTATAGCGATAAAAGGTAGTGTGATGAGACTTATAAAAGATATTATGGTCACCCACAACTACACTACGTGTCACTCTTTTTTTGTCGAACTAACTATATGCAACAGTATAGGGCCAACATGCCCTAACGGCTTTTACAGCGTCACGGAGTGGGACGGGCGAACGCAGGAGGTTGTAAAATACAGAGAGTAGACCGCAGAAGCTATACTAGCGTCGGAACGTTCTCCTAAGCTTGCCTCCTTTGAGACCGGACCTCGACTTAGAGCAACGTGTAATGGAGGGCTGGTGGTATGACTGTGACTGTGTAACGGCCTTTCTACGCCATTTTTAGTATGTTGTAATAACAATACTTGTAAGCACAAGAAAACACTAAGATCTTATTCAAATACGTCAATTTTATATGACGGGATGAAACATCGCTTGTTATCGTTCAATCTAATATTCATACGATATCGACCTAAAAGATGATTGTGTTTCGAGAGGAACAATGGAATTACTTTCGTGTAAACTGTGACAAAAATAATATCAATATAGTGATTTTCTGTCATATCGTGTGTCCATTAACGATTTATGGTATGAGCGAAAAATGTAGTAGGTATTTTAATTAATGTTTGGTGTACGTAAATATCATTTCACTTCTATACATATAAGACAATTAAAAGGGAATTTTGGAAACGGCAAATAAAAAAGTGTTGCTCTGAAAACAAATAAACGACAATCAAAGTTTTAAATTTACTTGCCAATTCCGCCCGCTTATACATTAACTTATTTATCAGTTTTGTTAATATGTTAATATATTTTTGCTTTTCAAACTGTTTTCCTTTTCACAGAGTTTAACAGTGCACTTTACTAAACTTACACTTGAGATATTAACAAAATATATTTATATTTTTTTACATCTCTCCCCCTTAAAAAAATTTTTTTTAACAAAAATTCTAACGACCATTTAATTAGGCAATCGAATCTAATTTCACAGAACTAAATTCGTCTTACTTCATTTTACAACATTTCTTTTATTTTGCACTTTATTAAAAATCTACTGAATTGATTTTTGCATGGTTTGTACTAAAAGATGGTTGGATGGAAGTTAATAGTAAAATATCCGGTAATAATTCTAATATTAATGTATACAAATATATTTTAAATTAAGGATTTAAGCATTAAACGTAGTTTCGCCCTACCCGAAGAATAAAGTCACATTTCCTATGCGTATATATTTGTTTGAATTACAGTAGTATATAAATTGTATTTTCTTCCTACGGTTATTAAACCTGTCTATGCGATGGCCTCCCAAAACACAAATCACGTATAACTAATAACAAATGATATCATCAATGTTAGGTTCTTTAATGCAAAAAGATTTTTCCTTCCTCGAAGCGGATATCACGTTCTCTGTTTTTATTCAAAGAGCCTCGAGTTAAGTCCCTGAATATTGTTGCGGTACAAGATGTCATTCTCTAAGTAATAACCTTGTCCATATTTTTTCTACGTCTCTTACTTTGATCTCGTAATCTTGTTATATTTGTAATTTTTCACTTTTAACAACCGCTCTCATGAAATAGGTCCTCACAAATAAAGTTAATGATATTCGATTACCATTAAAAGTAGTACTATCCCACTGCTGGGCATAGTAAAGTAACAGCCTGTTACTATATGTTATGAGGAACCAAAATTCTTGCCGGCTCTTTTCCCGATGAGAACAATTTTCCACCGACCATTCAAAGGCACCTGTTTTAAAGTTCTTTTGAATAACGAATATTTCCAACTGAAACTTAATATAGGCTACTTTTTATCTCGGTACTGAATTTCATGCAGACGATGTCGCAGGCAGAACGGAATATACTTTATTTGTATCATAAGAGGCGTCATATTTGCCATTATTATTAGAACTAGCTAATTCGACGTGACCATGTTGATTGTATTAGTTTTGTAAATAAAAGCCTTGCGCAAATCACGTTTATGCTAAATGCTGGAAAACATGACTTTCAGTAATATGTTATTGACGTCTAAACTCAACACATACTAGGTCCTATTCTTATTGAATATTTATTTCATAAGCTACCAATTAATCTCGACGCGGCCTACTTTCTAAGGTCGACCTAATAGATTTTATTAAAGTTAATCCTTATGACCGGTATAAAAAGACTGTGATATTATATAATAAAGTCAGTTGAAGGTCGACACAAAGTCTGGTTGTCAGTTCGTGCAGTTAAGAGTATATTTACATCATTTTTGCCGTGCATTGTAAGATGAGTATGTCGCATACACCCGATGTTTTAATTAGTCAAGTTTATTTGCACTAGTCATCGTGGACCTTGAATATTTGTACTATTAAAGAAAAATATATGATCTCGCGTTAAGGAAGGAAAATTTTCACCCTGTACCCAAACTCGATATGTCCGTGGCAATAGCAGCTAACGTATAATCGCACGTAGCAATTAAAATTCAAGATCCGTTTGTATGTCAGGTAAAGTCCGTTAAAATAATGAATAACCAAAGGAAAGATTGTTATTATCGAATTCAAGTTGTTATTTATTCAAGTAAACTTGTAAACAAGTGCTTTTGAATGGTCAACTCTAATGCTGGTTCGGAAAGCTGTTCCTACCGAGAAGAGCCGGCAAGAAACTCGGCTCTTTTTAAAATAAAAATCTTATAACTGGTTACATTTAGTCATTACTGTCTTATACAGGTAGAAGTGGAGCTATATCCACACATTCTTATCATCTAAGTAATCCTCAACAGTATAGTAGGCTTTCTGTATCAGCCTCTTTTTAACAGTGTTTTTAAACTGCTGTAATGGCATCGTCTTTAATGCACTGAATCTGTTAAAAATCAACTAATAAGCAGCTTTTACAATGTAGAAAATCTAGAACATACACACGATACGACGTCGATATATATCGAATCGTGTTGCGATGCGAAGTTGTTTGGACGAAATCTACGATAAATATCAACGCAATATTTAATAGATAAGGCTCGAGATTGATGATAGTCTGATGTCTAACTGATGTCACTGGATGATAGTTTCGTATAATAATACTAAATAGATGTTTAAAATAATGAAACTAAGTGTCAATACACTCTGTATCAAGACTTCACGTAATGTGCAAAAATGTGACGTCGTTTCGCGCACATTTATTGTCCCCTTAACAGTCACGAATTTCCGCACTGCGATCGCCAAAGATAAAAAGCAAGTAGCAAAAAAATACACAACAAGCCTTGTGAATCGCTTACGAATCGAATTTGCCCCGACCTTAACACCGTTGTGAATTTGTGACAATTCAATAAATGATCGCTGATGCGGGCAATTAAATTTGACGGTTCAAGCTCCAATCTCAACATGTCCTTTACTATTTAAAGATATCAATATTGTTCTGGGTTCTTTTAACCATGCGGGTTCAAGATCGTTGATTTAAATGAGAATGAGTATAAAAGTAGTAGTAGACGGAGGTTTTTTGTATGTAGCCTTATTTTATGGAAATAGTCCTTCGTGTATGTACTTATGATTTTTGAATTAATTATAGTGAACATAATTGTATTTTTTTTTGCCTTTTACGACAGATGTGAAGGTGAAATAGGAAACGTGGCAATGTTTTTATGATTTTCTTATGAGTTTGTTAACGATATACTTCCGTTTAGTGTTAAGACGTTACGTACTTGACTAAACTTACCGTATGTGAATAATTTATTAAGGTTATAAGACATATATACATTATTCTAAAAGTCAGTTTAAAAATATTTATTAATCAATTTCTGGAAGCGAACACTTCCATTCTTTGTACTTAAGTCCATTTAATAATGCATAAAATTTATCGCGGATTATAGCAAAATAATTTCATTATTACTTTTGTATTATATTAACGCCTAATTCTATAAAAGATATCATCGCTCCTTTTTTATTAGATCCGGATAATACATAATACATGCAATACACTTTGAAGTAAATCTTATACATAAAAATGAATGATTATCTGTATGTCCTTTATAGACTCCGAAATGGCTGGATCGATCTTAGTGAAATTTTCAGACAATCTAAAGAATGACCCAGCGGATAATCCTGTAAAGTTTGTTGGCGATTGGAGTAGTTTTTAAACTGTGAAGTTCTGTTTCGATGGTAATTCCGAACCACACTGAGCTACTGCAACGCGTGGCCGGACAGCTGGTATATACATGCATAATTTTTGAATCTTTGAAGTAAGTTATTTATAAAGCAACGTTTAGCTTTCTAATTTTCTATAATTGCATTTTTTATATATACAAGTTCTATAAGTGAATTTTGTGCAATGAAGATTCCTTGGTCCTGATAATTTAATAACAGTTGAGTCACTTATTGTTTAAAGTTTCGGTGTAGATAAAGTTTGAATAGTGGGCAGACAATAGTTGTGATCATTAGTGCGAAACAATGCTGCTTCGCAATTTAAGCGCTTTAGATATATGTATATTTCGAAGGATTTATACGCCATATTACCATTAATTGCAATCAAATTATAAATAAAAAATGGCACTTTTATTTCCCAAAGTTATACCGTGTCCAAATGACGCATGAATAAATAATTTGCAACTTTAATATTAACTGATTGCTAAACATTATTAAGTAGGGTCAATGACAATGACTGAGTCAAGAACAAAACCATAAATTTTAGTTAAGGTTTATAAAAACTCGTTTATAATAATAATAATTTTTATTGAAAGGCATTAAAAACACAAGAAAATAAAATTAAATATATTAAATTTTTTTAATTTATTTCTTCAAATGTTTTTTTGTTTGTCGTATTGTCGACATTGATTGTCGTATTAAATGTGTGTAGTGCTAGTGTGTTGTTGGCGATGTTTTGTGTTACGTGTGCTAACTAATCCTGCACGTATAAGGTATGTGAACAGTTTCTGCTTCCTACACTTAGCATTACATAGTTTTTCTTAACAAGCGCAGATTAAATCGATATAATTATATCATAAATTTGCACTAAAAAACTTCAATTCAAATAATTTCTAACATACTAAAGCTCTTAAAATCACAATATTGTAATTTAAAAATAATTTCGTTATCTCGTAAGATACAAACGAAACTGTATCATAGTTTAGTTCCAAATATGGACTCTTAGATAGATCGAAACACTTTCTAATGCAGTTACTTCGCATTGATTAAAAATCTCCATTATTTATACCGCGCAGCAAAAAAGTTAATGGAATAAATTAATCAAAACTTTTGTACACTTATATTCAGCGTCTGTATTATCGAAAGACGTGTGGCGTAATCTCGATACTTCGATTTTGACGATCTAAAAATGTTCTATTAACTCATTTGTCGGATGTGAAAAAAGCTTGTTTCTATTGCTAACTTCAACAATCAAGCGTGGAATATTAATTTTGCTCAGCATCAATAACTTCAGAATCGTTGCTTAAATCCGGTCATGGTTACACCATAGCTAATCGCTTCGTTATTGTTACTTAATAATTTTTTTTACCAAAACAAATTTTAACTTTAAAAAATACACAGTAAAAATTACATTAAATATTTTTATTAGTCAATTACCGAGATGTCGTAAAAGACGACTAAGGTAAGTTGACTTCAGGCAGGCGGCCGGGTCGTAAAATACATAGCCAAATCATGTGACAACGTGTTTGTAATATGTTGTGCCAACCCCACTTATAGTGGGAGAAGGGCAGGAGGAGGATGATGATGATTTTTATCACAGTCGACAAAAATTCCTCAAAAACTTTGAAAGTAACGACAAATAACGTTTTTTTGTGTACATATTTGATAAGCTATTTTATTTCATATTACATATTTTTCTACTTATTATCCGAGATAATATACACAAAAGCAATATATTTATACGAAAGTAGATTTAACTTTTAACATAAATTTTTAACGTGTTTTTAATCTTTTACATACGCATTACCCAGCAATACGCATAATGAAAGTAATAATAAAACGATTTTGCTGCATTTCAAAATAAAATTGCGATAAACTTCTTTTATGTGTTTACATATAAGTGAACTAGCTTTTAAACACAACTTCGTTCGCGTGAACTGCAGTCTTATTATTTGAGTAAATTATAATACTTATATTAATTATGGTTAAAGCGGTTTAACCGTAAAAGCTAGACATATGCTGTCGCAGATTTTAATTTAGAACTTTGAGAGAGAAACAATTTTGTAATACATGATTTTTGAATAACCGTCACCGTTTACTTAGCGCATGCAAGGAAAGCTTTAAATTTTGCCGTTTTCGCAATATTTTTTATTGCTGCTCCTATCGTATTCATTAATTTTATATACTTTATTTTATTTATTTATTTAATTCTTAACGTGATGTTATAGTCTATAGACTTCCTTGATAAGTGGACTATCTTACACTTAAAGAATTTTTCTAATCGGTCCAATAGTTCCTGAGATTAACGCGTTCAATTAAACAAACAAACTCTTCAGCTTTGGATATTACTATAGATTACAGAAAACTAACAAAAAATTGTTATTGGAAATAAAAACATGTTATACATGTAATTGGAAGAAAATACTGATAAGAAACGAGATATTTATGTGAGCTTCGATCGCAAATCGCCCTGAAGCCTATTCGAGTAAGATCGATCGAGGTCGGATTTGATTCGACTCCAATTAGAGCAGTTAATAACCGAGTGAATGCAGAGCGACACTACTTCAGCTATGCCCTCTATAACTGCTTCAGGCACTTCTATAATATTATAAGAATTATATTTAAATAAGGTGAAGGTTATTTTATTTTAGGCTAGCTGTTGCCGCAGATTCTAGGATTAAAGTAGTCTCTATGTTGCTCCACATACCACCTCTATTTTCTTATGAAATTCCCCTCGAACTTGGTTTAGCCGTTCAAGAGAATATATTAATAATTTAACATGTTGACACCGCCTTGCCCAACCGGTGGGTCAAACTTGTCTGCTCCGTGGGGCGGCTTGACCCACCGGTGGGTCAAGCTTGTCTGTTCCGTGGGGCGCGTTGACCCACCGGTGGGTCAAGCTTGTCTGTTCCGTGGGGCGCGTTGACCCACCGGTGGGTCAAGCTTGTCTGTTCCGTGGGGCGCGTTGACCCTTCGGTGGGTCAAGCTTATCTGTGCCGTGGGGAGGGGAGGACTTAGTGGTAATTCAAGCGTTGCCGCACGGAAAAAACTATAAATATCCGCGCCAGCGCCAACAAACTTTCCTCAAAAATTGCACAATCTCTTAGTAAAGACCGTACAAAAATACGTTCAAGAGATTTTGAGATATCGATCATATACACACATACAGCTGTTGGGGCTAGGTTTATAATATGCATAGATATGTGTATAATATATTTACCAGGATAATGATTCAGCACTGAAGCAACGATGGAAGAAAGAAATGGCATTTTATTATGTTCAAATCGAATCCACAAAAAAATATTTTAAATTCAAAGAGAGTTGTTTCATAGAGGTCAAGATAATGAATCACACTTTCATTCGAAGCTTCGATAAAATTAAAAAGAGATGCATGAGCAAACTGTGCATGAGAAATTAAATAATAATAAATAAAAAAAGGTGTTTACAACACGTTCGCTTTCTATTACACTAGCTGTTAGAAGCTGTTAAGAATTATAAAATAATACGTAGGTGATGTTTATGATAGACAAAACAGAAACTGATATAAGCTTTGCACCTTGCAAAAGTCCGTAAGTAGAATGTGGGTTTGGGTATTAGATTCTATAATAAAATTCCACAATAAATTTTAGAAATTTAAAAAAATTGTTTAATTGCTTGGCTTACACAAAAGCTTTGATATACTATTGAGGAATATATAGATGATAAAAATGCGTGGATATAGCTACTCCTTCCTACCTTGTAAAAGATATTGACCAAACGTAACTAGTTATAAGAATTATATTTGAAAAGACCAGCCACCGAGTTTCATGCTGGCTCTTTTCGGTAGGAACAGCTTTCCGAACCAGCAGTAAAGCTGACGATTCAAAAGCACTTGTTTACTAGTTTACTTGAATAAAGAATATTTTGAATTTGAATTTGACTTTTTTCCGGTCACGCGTTGCTTTGGCTCGGTCCGGTTTCGAATTCAAAACAGAGCTCAACTGTCAAAAAAAATATGTTCCCACGCCACTAAACTTTACAGGATCATCAGCTGGGTTATTCTTAAGGTTGTCTGAAAATTTTATTATAATTGGTCCGACCGTTTCGGATTCTACAACGGACATACAAACAAATGTTCATTCATATTAAGAACACTGGCGAATAGATCTAAAACTCTAGGTATATGTTAATTGGCTGAATATCCAATATTATTCACTCTTTCATGTAAACACCATATACAATTTCAGCTCATACATAATTGATTAAATTGATATGCGATAGTATTACGGCTTAGCCCCGATATGGAACATCGACAGTTACTTATCAGGTGTATTGATTATACTAAAGCTACAACTAACTATAAAACTGCAGGGCTTTCCAATGTTTAAATTGACTAAGATAAAATCCTCTCTAACTTTATGCTTAAATAATATTTCATTTTGCTAATTACAGTAGTTAAAAGGTCCACTTAATATGGTATTATTGCGCAGTGTTAGGGAACTATCTTAACTTATATACATAAAATGGAAAGTGTGTATGTATGTCGCTTATAGAATCCAAAACGGCTGGACGGATTTTAAATAAATTTTTAGACAGTCTTTAGATTGACCTAGGGAAATAAAATTATTGAGTTTGTTGGCGATCGGAGCATTTTTGAAACTGTTTATGATAGTTTTGTTTCGAGGCGAAATCGACTAAAAACCCAGACTGTGACACAGGTACACGTGGTCGGTATGTTCCTTAGACTCAGTGTGTCCCTTATAGACTCCATAACGGCTAAACTGAGTTTAAATAATTTTTTAGACAATCTTTAGATTGACCTAGCGAGTAATGCTGTTAAATGTAATAAATAATGTGTTTTGTTTCGAGGAGAAATCGCCAAAAACCCAGACTGTGATATAGCAACGTGACCGTTGGTCGGTATGTTCCTTAGACTCAGTGTGTCCTTTATAGACTCTAAAACGGCTGGACTGTTTAAAGTTTTAAGTTTAAATAAATTTTTAAGACAATCTTTAGATTGACCTAGCGAGTAATGCTGTTAAGTTCGGTGGCGAGGCGATCGGTGTATTTTTTTGAACTCGAAAACTCGAAATTAGACTAAGCCACAACAACGCGTAGCCAGGCCGCTATTTTATTATGAGCAGCGTCACGTAGGACCATTAACGTTTGTTAATGCTGTTCTTAGCGGCGTAACAACCCTTTTAGAGCTATATTTTAGCGTTAACGTCTTTATTAAACTAAGTAAACTCGCCCTGAGTTTGTAAAAATTTTCTTGTTTCGATCCTACAGCTCAAACTGTAGGTTTAACACATACTTTTAGAAAACGATTCAATTCAAAGTCTCTCTCTCTCTCTCTCCCTCTCTCACTCTTTCTATTCGTACCATGAAGTGTGAATTGCATTGGGGTCGTAATGTTTGAAAAGGATAACGTTATATGAACTATAGGTAACTCTGTCTCTTTTACTAAAATTTTTTTAGGACGCATTCCGAAACTAATTTTTTCTTTATATACTGTAAGTTAAATGTATTTTATAATGAATATAAGCAAAATGCATAACAGTAACAGCAAAATGCACAACTGCTTTGTATTGTTTATTATCGATGCACATAAAACATAGTTTTATATATTTTATGTTAGAATTAAATTTAAAAATTTAATTAATAATATATTTTATTTTAATGGTATTAAAAAAGAATGAATGAAATACGTTTACTTACGGATTCAGTTTAGGTAGTCATTCAGCAATGACTCAAAGTGTGCGTCTTTAAGACGTCACGGTATGAAAAAGCAAAACAATTTAGTTTACGTCTTCAATTGAGTTGCAATAAGAGTTCATGGTAGGCCTGCTGGGCAAAACAAAATGAGGTGAAGGTAATGTTTGTACTTGGTTTTTTTTTAATATAAGGACATTAATTATGACGATCAACCGGTATATTATTTCGGACCGGTTGAAGGTTGCATTTCAAGCTGGGAATGTTTTTAAGTAAGTAGCACAAAGATGAAATGTGAAAATGTATAAAACACGTTTTGCGAAATTGGTATACCCATAAAGTATGTAAAATGAACAAGCATGTAAATCTTTTTATAGCATTTAATTTCCCTGAGATATATCTCAAGGTTTGTCCATGGACATATCCAGGAAATCATCTTTAGGTACCAGTTAAAAACAACAGAACCAAACAGAAAATTATTGAAATAGAGAACGGAACAAAAATGATGCACCAAATATAATAACTATTAACGAGATGAAAATCCAATTTGGTTAGCGATTTAACATAAATGTCAGCGTAAAACCGCTGTAGGATTTGATGTAAAATTAATTATAAATATAAGGAGCATAACTATTATTGGCTCATTTGGAATTTCCAATATCCTTGAATACAATTTACAGGCATATTGTATACTTTTCTAATTAATCCAATCTATAGATCACTTTTGAATTAATATCGGTATCAAATTCACAAATTAAAACAATACACGGTTGTAACTTAAGGCTAATCAATATGAAGAAAAAGAAATATTATAACTGATCATCATCATTCTCCTGCCCTTATCCCACTCTAAGTGGGGTTGGCACAACATGTTTTAAACATGTTGTAACATGATTTGGCTAGGTCTTTTACAACCGGTCGTCTACCTGACGTCAACTTACCTTAGTCGTCTTTTACGACACCTCGGTAAGAAATGAGGGTGGTCTATTCTACTCAGCCGGATACCACACGGCGGAAATATTATAACTGATCATGTTACCATATAAAAACGTAAATTGGTATTCTTACATCGGCTTGGTATTCTTAGATATGCTTCACAGTATATTCTGAAAAATTTAGTTTTTTTGTACGTAAAAATAATTATAAAACGATAGGTGATGTATATAATAGACAAGGTAGGAACCGATGAAAGCTTGCGGCTGTTGCTTTGCGCCTAGCAAAAGTACGTAAATCGTTTGTGGGTTTGAGATATATAAAATTCTATAATAAAATTTCGCAATCAATTCTAGCCTTTTAAAAACACATTTTAGTTTAAAAACACTGTTAAAAAGAGGCTGATACAGAAAGCCTACTATACTCTTGAGGATTACTTAGATGATAAGGATGTGTGGATATATTTACTCTACCCTGTACAAGACAGTAATGACTACATGTAACTAGTTATAAGAATTATATGTTAAAAAGAGCAACCGCCGACTCTCTTGCTGGCTCTTCTCAGGTAGGAACAGCTTTCCGAACCAGCAGTAGAGTCGACGATTCAAATGCACTTGTTTACAAGTTTACTTAATTAAAGAATCATCATCCTCTTGCCCTTATCCCACTCTAAGTGGGGTCGGCACAACATGTTACAAACATGTTGTCACATGATTTGGCTACGTATTTTACAACCGGCCGCCTACCTGACGTCAACTTACCTTAGTTGTATTTTACTACCCCTCGGTAAGAAAGAGGGTGGTCTATTCTACTCAACCGGATACCACACGGTAGGTCAACTTACCTTAGTCGCATTTTACGACACCTCGGTAAGAAATGAGGGTGGTCTATTCTACTCAGCCGGATACCACACGGCAGGTCGACTTACCTTAGTCGCCTTTTACGACACTTCGGTAAGAAATGAGGGTGGTCTATTCTACTCAGCCGGATACCACACGGCTGTACTTGAATAAAGAATATTTGAATTTAAATTTAAAACAGTTTCTACTTGAAACGCATATATGACTGCCAGGGGTTGGAATCTGCATACCTGGTGGTTTCAACTGTGAAGCCATACGGTTTTTACATACAACGTAAATCTTTTCATTTTGTAATTAATCAGTCAACAGATCGGACACGGTCATTTTGTGCTATAAAATCTCAGTTTATTCACGAATAGCAAATAAATTACGTATAATCGTTCGCCTATCGCATCTTATGATGTTCGCAATGTTTTCCATTCTTTCACTTTCGCACATAAAATATTTTAACGACCAGTAAACATAGTTGACGTACTTTCGTAAACACCTTTTTACGATATTTCAAAGAAAATAATATCAGAACCATGATTGCTTAATAGCAAGAGATCTCTTACGTTTTTGCGGGTTCAAACCTAGGTATGAATCATCATCATCATTCTCCTGCCTTTATCCCACTCTAAGTGAGGTCGGCACAACATGTTACAAACATGTCGTCACATGATTTGGCTACGTACTTTACGACCGGCCGCCTGCCTGACGTCAACTTACCTTAGTCGCCTTTTACGCCACTCGGTAAGAAATGAGGGTAGTCTATTCTATGCAGCCGGATACCACACGGCACATACCTTAGTCGCCTCTTACGACACCTCGGTAAGAAAGGAGGGTGGTCTATTCTATTCTGCCGGATACCAAACGGCGTAAGCCTAGGTATGAAATGAATGCAAAAAATAATATGCTACGAGTATTTGGTACTAGGCAGGACACACTCGCTTCGCCCGCTAGGAAATTAATGTATCACAGTTTGCATGCAGTTAATAATGTGTTATAAAGTTTTTCCCGCGTTATATTTCAGTCAATTTATATACAATCGTAATCTACTATTATTACCCTTAAACTTTCCTCAAAAATTGCAAATCTTTTATGAGAACGTAAACGTAACGTCAATTAGTTTCAATTTCTTGTTTTTTTTATAAATTCAATATTATTGTTCAAGATGTGTTTACTTTTAATTAATTATAACATTTAGTTAAGTTTCAATGTATATAAGTTGGTATCTATTGAGATACCAACAAGGTATTAGTGTATATAATTGTTAGTTAACCAATAATAAAAAGCAATAAAAAATACCGTACAAAAATCCGTTCAGCAGATTTTGAGAATTTCAATGACATACAGACAGACAGTTTATGGGAACTTTGTTTTATAATACGTATAGATTTATGATTCATCACATAATGTAATCATCGTGATGAAAAAAGACCCAGCACGGCATTACAGCATCCCTAAAATTTTGTCTCGAACTTTGGTACAACTTCTGCGCTTTGCTCTCTGCTTTCCGTGTCTTACGGTGTTTCAGCGCTTGCCAGACCACAATGTAAAGGCGTTATGGCTAATATAGGCAGGCATAAAGTCCATTCGAAAAAAGAAATAGAGCAATATTGATGAAATTTAGCACAAGATGTTCGAAGAATGCGCGAAAAAAACTTGTATGCAATATTCATAATCCTAGTAATTATCTTATTTTTATATGTTTGTTCCACGATTAGCTAATAACTACACGTCGTACACGCACGGAACAGTGCCAAGGTGGTATTTTTTATTGAATTTCAAGATTCAAAAACTCAAAAATATTCTCCAGTTAAATGGAATTTCGCAAATTTGTTTTTTGTTTGACAAATTATTTATTTCAAAAATTAATATCCATACTAAAATTATAAAAGCAAAAGTCTTTATGTAACGCTTTCACAGCTAAGCAGCTGTAAAAATAATGACGATTTTTTTACAACTCCAGAATGGGTACTATAGGATGAAAAATTCCTTTGCGAACAGGAAAAAAAACGCTTAGAACATAAGTGTGCGTATTTTTATACTTGAAGAAAACGGAAATAAAGTCGCAGCCATAAGTAAATTATAATATAAACTACTTATTGCATTTGGAAAACTGCCTGTTTATGACTGTTATAATTATATCAATAAAACCTAGGAACCGTGATAATTGAAGGAAGATAACGTAAGAGTGTAACACGCCCTATAAGTTGATGGAAACATCGTCAAGAAATCTATCTGCCTATCTCTGCAATATTCCTAAAAAAGTGAAACATACCAAATACCATGTGAAAAGCGTGATAAGTATAAGTAAGTAAAAATATCTTTCTCAACAAAAACAAAAACGAAGAGACCCTTGAAAACAAGTGGGATACTATATGCACTACACTTGTGCATATAGTATCCCACTTTTACGTGTTATTATAGGGATATTACGTGTTAACCACAAAAATTTTGTGTAACTGTTGGGTATAAACTGTATATTCTTTGCACCAATGAAAAGACTTTTCCACAAACTTCTGGAATATAAACGAAGTGTTAATTTTCATCCATTAATAATTAGGTGATTAACTGAATAAGTTGAATGTAATCAGTATTATTCACTTTAGTGTAAGTAACTTGACAATTAAAATAACTGGTTTAATAAGGGGATATCTATGCCTGAAAGTGTTATATACATTTTCCATTTCCATTTAACTTTCATTAATTATTTTCTTCACAAAATAGAAAATTTAGAATTTAGATTTTCATAAAAAAATATTCGGTAAAATATATCATTTTATGAAAATGTTAACTCTTGTTGCGACTCAATTGAAGACGTTAACTAAATTTTTCTTCTTTTTCATACCGCGACGTTGTAAAGACGCACACTTTAAATCGTTGCCGAATGCCAACCTAAACTGGATCGCAAACGTATTTCATTCACTCTTTTTTCGTACCATTGGCTATTAAAATAAAATAACTTTTTCATAAAATTTCTTAATTTAATTTTTCTAAAATTTAATTCTAACATAAAATATATAAAACTATGTTTTACGTGGGTCAATAATAAACGATACAAAACAGAGTGTATTGTTATGCATTTTGCTTATATTCATTGCAAAATAGATTTAATTTACAGTATTTCAAGATGAATATGAAAAAAAAATTGTTTCGGAATGCGTCCTAAAAACATTTGAGTAAAAGAGACAGTTATCTATAGTTCATATAACGTTTTCCTTTAACTTCATTGGAGTCGTTATGTTTTTTCAAACATTGCAACCCCAATGCAATGCACACTTCATGGTACAAAAAGAAAGCGGTTGAGATAAGAGTTCATGGTAGGCCTGCTGTTATAGGAAAGTTGTACACGAACAATAAAATATTTACAAAAAATGTAGCGTTATCTATTAAAAACAATTTAAGAGCTTAATAGATTTCCTGTACAACACCAAAAAATATATTAGGTTGTACAAAGAAGCTATAATTACACTGTTAAGTAAATAGACTTTTTTAATACTATAATGGCCTTGTGTAATAGATTTTTGTGTTTAACCTTTTTTACGTACAACAAATACGACGACAACTGCTTAAACGTATTTTTTTATTTGCTGTCTTATATACCTCAAGGCTAGCACGACGAATAAAAAATAATAATGTTATGACTCATAATCATAACATTATTATTTTTTATTAGTGGTTTGTTATCTACATAGACTTCTATACTCTATTATAAAGAGGTAAGATTTGTATGTTCGTTTGTAACGTTCTCACACAAAAACTAATAGCCCGATTCCAAAATTTCTTTTACCATTCGAAAGCTGCATCTTCACTGAGCAACATAGGCTATATTACGTATGCAATAAATAAAAGAAGCCCCGAATACAAATATAATAAAGTGTGAAAAAAATTGTAATTATGGCGGTCTTATGCCCTCAACATCGACCTGCGCGTCGTCTTATATCGATCTGCCCATCTATTAGAAGGATGGTCACTTGATCTGCTGTTAGCACGTGGTCTCCATTCCATAAGTTGTTTGGTCCACCGGGTACTGTCCAAGTGTACCTGCCACATATATCCTGCCCATCCCCACCTACTTATAGCAATTTCACTGATCACATCTTTCAGACCTATCTTTTTGGTCCATTTATTTCTCTCCCGGTCACGCAGAGTAATAACCGATCTTCGGTTACTCCGTCGCTTTCTGCGCGACTTTTCTGTGGTCTTTTTAGTGAAAGACATGATCTCAGCACCATAAGTTAAGACCAGCAGTGCACACTGCTAGAACACTTTTGGCTTAAGTTTCACTGACAGCCTACAACGCAAATAAGATTTACCACAGATTAAATAACTTCACAAATAACACGTAACATCATACCAGCTCCATACACTCGAGTCACTTACTCGTAAGACTGATATGCACGTAGCCTGTTATTTTGCAATAATTATTTTGTAATCATAGCTTTTTTCTCTACGTCCGAGTGGCCGACTTTCTATCGTGACACTCTATTTGCGATTCGTGTTCACGCTGCACTTCAATCAATTATCTCGTTTCTGATGGCTAACACTTAAATGCAATTTCTTATTGCCGTACCAGATTATCGAGATTTCTGAGATATTGAAAGTTCTAAATATATTTTAATATAAGCATGTTAGAAGTAGCAGTAGTAGTAGTAGTTATTATTCTCTCCCTTGAAGAGAAATATTACATTTTCTTTTATTTATTGAATAGTTAATTTTAAACAATACTGATAGTCCGGTAGTCTTAGAATGTAGACATATGAAGTAAATTTTCCACTTTCATGCCTTTTACTTCCGAACTTTGAAACTTTGATTACGAAAACAAAACAATTATGGATATTATCCAACATGTAAAAAAAGCACTTGTTAAAATATTAATTCCAATATAGATTGGGGAATTATTATAAAAACATATCCGAAGTGCATAAACAAACCTTCTGAACCCCACCATCGTTGGTTTGACTAGCTTTGGTTTAATGGAATAAGCTCCTCACGGAGCTTCAGGACACGGACGGGGTCACCCCTGTCTTCAGTGAGACCTTTTCTATTGCTATATATATTAATCAAATAATTTATATGCTATATAAATTATAATTATATTCTATGCGGTATATATTAATCGGTTGTTACTAATTTTCGGATCAACATCCTAGTCATAATAATAAAATAATGCCAGAAACGTCCGTTATTAGGCTATATACACTTAAAACAGTTTTATAGCTCACAACATCAATGAACAGACGGAATGTTCACCGTAACGACGCCGAGACGACTTTTATTTGCCCGCAACTCGAAATAAGACGTGGCGCACGCACTGATGCTGTACGTCTCTAAATATAAAACTGTGACAGGAGAACATCCAGAATATTTTGTAGTCTGACCTTCGACGTGTGAGTTCGAACTTGTAACAGAAACTAATTTATATATATACAAACTAGCTGATTGGCAACCGTTGTTTTGCTAATTATTTCTAGGAAATATCTAGTGCACTTTATAAAAATAAAAACTTTATACATCTATAAATTATATAAATTTTATACATCTGATAGCTGTGCCAGCGGCTTCACCCGCGTGGAAATCGACGTGTCACAATTTTTTTCTAGTATTTAAATTTTAAACATTAAAGTAGTTATTGTGAGTTAACCATAAGAGATAGAGACATGCTATCGCGAACTTTTTTTTATATTTTTATAGATCAACACTTCTCTATTACATTACTTTACTTAGCGTATCTCTGATGATTTACGCAACGCACGCGACTAAAGCTCCCAGCAAGCAAGTTTTTTGATAATTGCGCGATCTCTTCAACACAATTTACATAATACCGATATGTACTATTTTCCTAAACCATCCGGAAGCATTGCACAATCTTTTGGTGAAAACCATAAAAAAATCCCTTAAGTAGTTTTTGAGAAAATAGATTACATACAGACAGACAGCTTTTTGGGGCTTTGTTTTATCATAAGTATAGATAAGATAAGATAAATGAATCTCTATTTCCCTCGGTCATCGCAACACGGTTGAACGGATGGGACAATTTCGTTTATTCTTTGTTAATTATTATCAAGAAGAGCTACTTATGAACGGAAAATGTTAACATTATAAAATTTAAAAAGCTTACTTTAAAAAAAACTCGAAACTAAAATTAATACAAATTCAATATTAATTGTTAAGACAGAACATCGTGTATCGGGTCAGCTAGTTCTAAATAAAAGTTCTAATGATCGAGCTTTCTTCGGAATTTTTTAGAAGATATAAATAAATGCAACATGAAAAAAAAAGACAAAAACTTAAGAAAGGTTGGCAAACTCTGGACTCGATCCGGGGTATTGTCCAGACCACCCAGTCCAAACAGAGCTATTATGACTTAACTATCTACAACGTAATTAATCTTTGTTTTCTAATAATATTTTAGGCTGGCTTCGCTACTCTAGTGTGATAAATCTATGGACAAAAATAGCATATGTCACTCTCCAGCCTTTGAATAATCTACATACGAAAAAATTACATCAAACTGTTGTTCCGCTTTGACACAAAAGGGGGATAAACAAAGAAACCGAGGATCGCATTTATACTTTAAGTACTGATATTATTTATGGAGCAAAATATCAAACACACCATTCAATCCGTTGTTTTTGGATTAATAAAAAAGTTTGCTTATTGTTTATGAAATCACGTGTATAGGACAAATATTAAGATTTCTAATTCAACTGCAAGGTAAGCCACTGCCCTTGCACTACATAAAAAACAATAACCGATTAACACAACCTTCATTTACTAGATATATAAACATTATTACTTGTAGTTTTATTTCGGTTGACTAGCCCTTATATCTGAAATTGAGGCAATTTCAAAATCATTCATATTTCGCTTATATGGTTCAATAATATCGGCACAAATGTTATGCTGTCTACCTAATCAACTATTGTGTTTTTTTGTTATTTGTTTTTTTTTTCTATATATTTCATAACATCATTTCCTTTTTATATATATAAATAAAAAATAAGCTTTGAGTTTTTTCTGTTAAAACTTATATGTCTAATTGATGATTGCATTTTATCACAAGTCTTTTTGTGAAGGAGGACATCGTGAGGAAAACTGGATATCTCTAGAGAATTCGAGGGATATGTGTAACCTACCAATCCACATTGGAGCAGCGTGGTAGGTCTTAGCTCCAATCCTTCTCTCCAAAAACTGACAGAAGAGGCCTATGCCCAGCCTAGGGATAGTAACAGGCCGTTACTTAACTTAATGTATCAATATAAAACTACTTTTTTGCAAACTACTTAGTTTGCCACACTATACATAGTTTATATCGCAGAAGATGAAACTTGTAACGTATGCATACCGTCCAAGTATTTACGAACTTTTCTTGCGCCTTATATAGAGAATTCAGCAAAGTTTATGCTAACAATTTTGCTCGGAAGGAACTTCATTACGTTGTCTGTACCGAATTCATAGAGTTATTAATACTAGAGTAGGGGAGATATAGGCAGGCCTGTAAGTGATAGTAACAAAATAAATAATGAGGGTAAGACGAATTTTGTATACTTCATCTTTGTCTAATCACACGTAAAAAAAGGGAGACAGATAGATAACTATCATTTGCTTTCTCTTTATTTCAATTTGGCACATTTTAGGCTGGCTTCCCTCTAGTATACTAAATCTATAGCTGAATTACGATATAACCAATACTAGTTAAATATCGACACTTAAATGATTGGTTTAGTACCTAATTCATTACCAACTGTAAAGTAACGGCCTGTTACTATCCTACTGCTGGGCATGGGCCTTCTTTTTTCCATTTTTGGAGAGAAGGGTTGAAGCAAAGACCTACCAAGCTGCTCCAATGCGGATTGGTAGGTTACACATATGCCCAAAATTCTCTAGAGATATGCAGGTTTCCTCACGATGTTTTCCTTCACCGAGAAGCGTTTGATAAATTGTGTAATAATAAGATAAGTTTTAACATAGATTTTATTACCGATTGAGAGTCAACAAATTAGGAATGGTATCTCCTAAAGATAGAATATTAATGATTTTAGGATTAGAGCAGATTTTAGTTATTATACTTGAGGATACATTACATCAAACATTTACATAACAATATTTTACAAACTAGGCAAGTTAAGGGAGTTGTTTGACAACACTGAAGTACAGAATTATAATATAACTAAATTAAAATATAATTATAATATAACAACAAATTATAATATAATACCTTAGCTGTGTAGCTGCTTAATTGGATTATTATTCGTTTGAAATTGGAAAATACTTTTCCTCAATTCTTTTAACAGTTATATCGCTCCAACCCAGAAAAAGTCACATTTTCTGTGTTTACATGGGAATATAACTTTATTCTTCGGATGGAGACGATATTTTACGGTGATCTCGATAAGTATAGTAGTTCTCAGCATAGACGCAGGTAGCGGAATGCGAGGTGTGCAATTGCTGATGTATATTTTTTAACCGAATGAACTAGCGGGAGGGTATGCTTTTGGAGTGTATAAAATAAAAAAAAGTAAAGTAGCGGCCTGTTACAATCCTACTGCTGAGAATAGGCCTCCTCTCTCCGTTTCTGGAGAGAAGGGTTGGAGCTAAGACCTACCACGCAGCTCCCATGCGGATTGGTAGGTTACACATATCCCTAGAATTCTCTAGAGATATGCAGGTTTCCTCACGAAAAGCGTGCGATAAGTTGCAATTACCAATTAGACACATGAGTTTAATAGAAAAACTCATTGGTGCCTGCCCGGGTTTGAACTCGTGTTCCCTTCGAAAAAGTCGCACGGCGTCACCGCTAGACTATCACAGCTCATAGTGTATATAAGTATGAACATAATAAATAAATAAGTATATGGAATAATTACACACACGGTCGTCCGTCCCCAAATTATGTAACCTAATACTTGTGTTATGGGCGATAGAGATAAATATTTACATATACAATTCTAAATACATATTTAATAACATATATACACTCAGACTCGAAGAACTAACATATTATTGTAAGAAAATGTTTGTACTCGGCGAGAATCGAGCCCGCAACCCGCACAGCAGTAGGTCACTTCCAACTGCGCCAACGGGCCAGTAATAAAATATAGTTATATTTTTTTAAGTCGGTTAATAAGTATGTGTAGATGTAGATGCGCCTACCCTGAAAATAATCCTGGTTGAACCAATGGTTCTCATTGACTATTAAATGAATTCATTTCAATGGTCCGTTGGCGCCGTTGACCCTGCCTTCAGCTCCGCGGGTCGCGGGTTCGATTCCCGCCGAAGGCCAACATTTTCTATAAACAAATTGTTAGTTCTTCGAGCCTGGGTGTGTATTTGTATTTAAGTATGTATTTAAACTTATATATGTATTATATCTACCAGTTGTCCGTCACCCATAACATAAGTATTAAGTTACTTACTTTGGGGACGGACGACCGTGTGTGTAAATGTCCCATATATTTATATTTATATTTATATTTAATGAATATCCAAAATAATTCAGTAAACTATTTCTACATTTCCTAAACGCGTACCTTGAAAAATGAGCACCATAATCGCTAATTACATACAATTTGCACATTTTCCACGTTGCACATACTTTTGTCTGAGTGCCATCGCTTCATCAACCAACGACGCGCGCCGCGCTTGGCAGTCTTTCAAATACATTCAGAATAAAGTACCACACTTTGTTAAAATGTTAGTTTTGTTGATACAATTCATGAGATTGTGGCCCAATGTAAATATAGATGTTATTAACAGAAATATGATGCTATCATTTTTTTTATTGTAATTTGCCTGAATATAAAGTGTAATGTATAAAAATGAAAATAAAATTATCATTATTCAAATAAGCTCTTTCAAGCACTTTCGAAACGTCAAGTATCATTATGATTAGTGAAGCTGGTTTGCAACTGGTTTGGAACGTTGCTTTTGCCGAGAAGAACCAGAAAGAAACTCGGCATCTTTTAAACATTTTCAATTAAATATTAGTAGACCGCAGTCTATATAGTATTAGTAGTAGTATACAGTATTATGTATACCTTCCTTTAGACAGGTCTAGTATGGATTATGGAATTTTATTGTAATACCAAGACCAACGAATGAGTTGCCAACTCCGCTACTATAGCAAAGCTATAAGATCGTGACCCTTTCAAGGGCAGATTCAAACCCTGGGCGGGTTCCAACGGGCCTTTCTATAAGAACTTGTGTACGTTATTAATATTTGCAATTGATCACACACTTTTCGGTGAAGGAAATCGTGAGGAAACGTGAACTTTGGAGAATTTATGTCACCTACCAATCCGCATTGGAACAGCGTGGTGGGTTTAAGCTCTAATCCACCTCTCCAAAAAATGATATTGGAGGCTCAGCAGTAATATAATAAGAGGCCGTTACTGTGCTGTGTAATATAATAAAAATAAAAGCCCAAGTCTAAAAGTTTTAATAACTACGTCCTACTATTAGTCACAACATTAAGCGTTCTGATGAAACATTTGAGATAAAATTAGAATTTTTTCGGTAGAGTAAGTCTTCGTTAATGTACGTCAACCTCGCTATTGGCAAATCGCCAAGTCTATCACTGCATATATTATTTACATAACATGAATTAAAACGTATATACCTATATTTATACAACTATATAAAATAATTGTTTTATGGTATTAATTAAAACAATTTTAATTTCATGCAATCATTATCGGCAAGCCTTCTTAAAGGCCTTGACATAAACTCCCGATATCTAAAGCAAACAATACTATCTTAGGTTAACTCCGAAACTGCGTAGTGTAATCTTATCTACATCTTTCTATGTTTCAGACACTCGGTGGACTCGGTCGCGTCGTATTCTAGTCAGAATCACGTTGACCGTATTAGGACTCAGAACTTCTCAGCGGCTTCTTGTCAAGACGAAAGCGACTTCGGATCTATTAAGACAAGCCTCTTTAGACGGTCATCTTCGAATTTAGAACTTCCAGTAAAAGGACCAGAAAGCGTTACCTCAACAAGTTCTACAAGAAGCCGCCTTCGAGAACTTGTCGAAAGGAAATCGAGCCAGGACGAGCACAAACCTGCAGCAAACACCGTCGCTGATATTCAATATTTTGAAAATCCCACAGAATCTTTAGAATTTGATAAGCAACGAAATTCCTTAGAACTAAATCAGGACGAACGCCCAAAAAAACGCAAATTATCAAAGAACAAAGAATGCGAAGTTAAAACCAAAAAACACGAAAAATATCAAAGTAAGCTTGCAGAATATTACAAACTTCCTATACAACTGCCACAAGACGAATTTTACCAACATTTAACACGGTCAAAAGCAGCAGAAGAATTTCTACAAAAACGATATTCAAACTCAGATACAGAATTTAGTGGCAGCTACGGAAGACTGTGTAAGCACAGAGAAGCTGAGGGTTCCAATTTACGCCGAAGCAGAAGTTTGGCAGTCATAAGGGAGGAAACTTTTAATGATCTTCAGATACAAAACCATACTAAAACTAAAAGATCTCAACTCATACCACGTGCTCGCTTGTTTGATAAGCCTTGTTTTAGAGACAGGTAACTTTTGCTTTTAAATGTAAAATTTTATATGATTAGTACTACTCTTTACAAAGAAAGTAGGTAAAGACTAAAACTTCAATGTACAATGTACATGTTTAACTAAACAAAATTCAAGAAATAAGAGAGAGAGAAAACATTATATATATTTTTCTTAGCAATTTTAAAATCTTTATATTAAATTTACCAAAAAAAAATAACAACACGTTCAGAGAAAGTAGGAACTAGAAAAGTATTTCTACATTTTATTCTATTTTTCTCATTGCAATACTTTTCTTTCCAGATTAATCGGACGTGCAAAATACCAAACAAAAGAGGAAGTATTAGAAGGTATTTACATCGACAGCACAGTCTCCTGTTTCGCTGATATAAGCCAACAAACAGTAGATGAAGAAAATATACACAACGATAAAACTGAAAGCAAGTCAGATGAAGAAGATGTAATTTCACGAAATGAAAGCCAGCGCTCTAAATCAGGAAGTTGGCCAAATCTAAACGAAGAATCGAAACAAATAAATTTATCAGAAGACAGCATTGGACATTCGCGTAATCCGAGCGAAATCGATAGCTTGGATTCCAATTACGTGAGAAAACATTATAATTTTGAAGCACATAGAAAAAATTACAAAGATAGTTCTCCAGAAACTGACAGATCACCAAACAGCTGCAAGGATCTTTATATTACAACTGATGATCACGATAGTGATCATGAAATTGAAAAGAAACCAAATGCAGTAATATCTCAGAGTAAAAGTGATGATAGTAACGCAAAAAGTGAAAATAATAGACCAGAATCACAGCAACCTCCCATAAGTGACGATTCAAAAAATTACAACATTTCGATAAAAAGTGCGGATGAAAATTTAAAAACAGAAATAACTCATAACAACATAGAAGATAAGAAAGATTGCGACAATCAATCTGTTCTTTCTGAAAACGACGGAACTATATCCAGTCCAGATGACAGTATAACATCATATATATCGATTTCAATTGCATCATCTACTGATAAGTCACACAAGTTAGAATATCTAGCAAACTCGCTTGCTGAAAAAATTGATGAATATTGCGATTCACAATTCCAAGAAAATAATTCAATACCATCGCAGACAAAGAACTCTGAAAGTAGAAAATTCGAAGCTGAACCCATTTATACAACTGTTCCTAAGAAAACAACATTTGCTGATATAAGAAGAGATTCTATCCTTAGCAGGACTAGTGACAAAGAGAAAATTAAAACACCATCCAATGAAGTTTATGTAAGCAATACTTTTGTTGGATGTAAAGATTACATCAAAGATACTTACTGCGCATCTAAAAATATCACTACAGAACCTTATGTTACTACTCTTATAGAAAATCAATATTATTCCTTACCTGATATAAATATAAGTAAATGCCTACGTAAATCAGAACGAATAGATGCTCAGTTACGCGAAGAAGATCCTGAAGACATTCTTTGTGAAAATACATACGAAGTAGCTCAAACACATTTTAGAGAAATATTATCAAATAGAGGTAATGAAAATTATGGCCAGCTGAATAAGATAAACATTAATTATCCCAACCACGACACAAGTTATTCTGATAATAACTTTGAAATTTTAGAACCTAAATCAATTGAAAACTTTTCTAAACTTGAAGACGACTTAAAATCTATAATAACAATAGAAAGTTCTAATCCAGATGATTGTAACTACTACCAAATTGATCATCATCAGAACGAAAGAGAAATAAATGAAATCGAAGGCACTATTCGCAATAATAAAATAATTACCAAGTCAGGAACCCGAAATATAGACTCAGCAATATCATACAGACCAGACGTTAAAATATTGAAATCATTTTCAAACGAAAATATTAACAAGACACTTAAAGATAAGACAGTTAAGTCTGGTATCAAAAAACATTATTCACTTCGTCAACGTAATCCTGCAGATGACGATAACTTTCGTCTTCCAAGTCCTAATAGCATTAAACCATTAAATAAATCATCTGTTTGCCAACTGTCGCCTTCAAAACTATCATTTAGTGAGCAAATTAAAAACCATTCATTACTTTCACGAGTACAATCTTTTAAAACTTCTTCGGACTCTAATATATCGATATTACCATTAAGCGGCCATCAAACGATTATTATAAATCCACCTATATCGCATGAAGTGACAAATAATGAAGATCAAGCACTAAAATCAAGCACAGTTATAATCTCTGGTTCTGAACTACATTCAGATAAGAGTTCAGCGCAAAAATTAACACAAGAGGAAACTGCCAATATCACAAACAATATAACAAACGCCGACAAAAGTTCTTCAGAAGTCAACCATATTGCAAAAGACCCATTTATAACAATTAAATTAAAAAAGGTAGTGAAAACAACAATTCCAAAATTAAACAGTACCGCTTATGATACAACTCCGATCGGAAAACAGTTATTAAAACCTCCATCAAGGCTTATTATAAACGATAAAAAAAATCACATACTAAATAAAAAAATACCAAATTTAAAAATAACGATGACAAGACCACAGGTATTGCAAGTAATTGACTCCAAAAATAAAAAACAAAACTCCATCACTTGTCTAGACAAAACCAAAACAATGAATTGTCAAAGCTCTGATCGAAACATGGAAACAAAAGAGGAATTAAAGGAACCCAAAAATGACAGCAACCAAGTTAAAGATAAACTTAATAATGCGATAAAAACAGATATAGAATACCAAGAAAAAATTAATTCAGTAAAAAATTATTGGTCAAAGCTCATCGAAAAATCTCCAGAATTCCAAAATAAACAAGACGAAGAAGCCACAGACAAATTAGATATTACAGATACAACGAAAACAGAAAATAAAGAAGAAGATCATAACCCAGATTGTGTGGATAATACTAGCAAACGAACTCCGGAGGTATCAGTTGGTAATATTATTAAATGTTTGGAAAGTGTTAAAATTGTAGATAGTATTAAAAAAATTAATCAAACAAAACTTAATTTGTGGAAGGATGAAACGGAAAAGGTCAAGAGCGACTCGGAAATAGACGAACCACTTGTGGAAAAAATAGTAAAAGAAAATCCTGGCACTATCTACGATAATCCAAAGCCTTGCAAACACGTCGAGAAACCAGACATAGATAATTGCAGAGATACACCAGAAATTGAAATAGTGGAGTTGAGCAGTGACGATAATCAAAATCAAAAAACACAAGCCACACTTATTAAAGCAAAAGGCTTTGAAAAGGGCTGCGATGAATTTGATCATGTAAGATACAAAGTAATGAAATCGGAACTTTTTAAGAATAGTATGATAGCCAATTATCGCAAAGAAGCCCAATTTGATGGGCTGCTACAATATTTACAAGATTACAGTTTTCAGGAACTTTTAGTTAATAACAACATAGTAATAATTGAACCTGTCAGAACTAAAGTAGAACCAGCTCCTAGAAATAATACAAAAACGGACACCTGTAAAATTTCACCATCTTTATTAAAGAAAAGTGAGTACTCATCTCAAGCCGACAAGTCAAAGAATGCTGTACGTAGGCATTTCTTTTATCACCCTATTAGAGTAAATAAAGAAATAATAGAAGAGGAACTTCCAAACCCGGACACTGTTAAAAAAGTCAGAAATCTTTTTGAGGATACATTGAAAATGAAAAGCCCTATGACTCAGGACCCTCCATTGGTTGAAGAAACTGATAGGCTTACACAAAGGGCCACTTCTTACAGAAATTTAATCGAAGAAACAAAAAGCAATAAAGTTGGAGGAAGAAAAAAAATTACACGACATTTAACTATTGACACTAATTTTGGTAATAAGAAGTGGGACAATGCCAGTCTTTCCAGTGGAGTGTCCAGCGGAGATCTAAGTTCAAACAATGAATATGAAACCGAAGGTCTTAGTCCATACTCGCAAAAAACTCTTAAAGATAATGTATACAGTTCTAGTGACGAATATCTTTGTGATTCAGGAAGCCAAGAATTTTGTTGTGAAAGCCAGTATGTAAGTCCAGATATCCTTAAAAAAATAAGGGAATGTGGAACATCTGTGACCTATTATGGGGGCAAAGTGTTAAACTCTAAAACGAGTTCCACAGTTAGTCATATGACGAAGGCAATAATGGATGAGATAAAAAGTCTCCAAAAAAACTGCAGCAGAGATTGTTATTCATGTCAAACCAAATGTCGAGGTGAAAAATGTTCATGTTTAGTTGCAGATAAACATGGATCAATATCTGAAAAAAACATTACTAGCCTCTCAGCGGAAACTGTTAATAATCAAGATAAAAGTAAACGCCACGAGGGATTTCCAGGTTTTAAGTTTAAACTTGTAAAATCCAACAGTTGTAGTAGTCGCCTTGAGCTAACAGGAGCTGATGAAAACAAAAATCCAAGATTTAAATTTAGAAAACAAAATTGTAAAGAGGATCCTCCATTGTTAACCGATAATGAAAATTCTGTAAAAAATAAAATCTGTCGATTAGAAAGCTATAATAAAGGAATAGTTAAAAGTCCTTTTCAACAAAAAAACAGCGATGATATGACTGAAACAGCTATCTACACGAAAGATAAAAGCCAAAATAATGACACGGATACAAAAACTGTATTAACAATAACACTAGACTCAGATAATCAAGATGTAAAGAAATGTGAAGCCGTTGAAAACGTACAAGATTGCCCTGAAACTAAACAAACTAATGATATCAATACCTTCGAGAAAAAATTTTATTACTTAAACGAAAACATCGAGAAAAAGGTTACACCAGGAAAATTCGGAGAAATGGTATTTGAAGAATTCGAAGTTTTAGAAAACTGTTACGATAGCTTAAATAGTAATAAGTCATTGAAATAGAGAATAGAAGTTAAAAGCTTTTCGCTTACACACTTTGTGATCTGTGCCTATTTCAAACGCTTTTAAATTATTAACTGTACATTTAAAGTATATTATAAATATTTAGTTATTGATAAATATTTTAATACCTAACTATAATTAGACGTTGATATAAACTTTATAAATTAACTGAATGTAAGTATCATTTTAGTCCTGGTGATGGTCTCCAAACCTTTGTAATAAATTACATTGAATTTTACAATCATACTATTTTATTTATATCCTTACCTTCAGATTTTTCAGGTTCGATTTTTGTGGGAGTTGCTTTAGATCCATGCACGCATACGGCTGTAAAAAAAGGACGGCGTATTGGCCGCCATCGGCGGCACCACGATTCCTGTTAAAATAGAAACAAACCAATTATAATAAAGTGTACTAAAATCTCAATGTACAATATACACAAAAATACGTATAACAGTTTTTTGGCCTTGCTGAGTTTGTTTGGTCTCAGTGGCTTTTAATTTTAAGGTTATGGCATTAATGCTAGGAATTCAAACCAGAAAAATACGATTTATCGAGGGTTGAATAGTCATACACGTAATTGAGTTTTTAACATATTTACTAATAACATATATTAGTTATAAAATAGTAAATGAATTCGCAATTCACTACATCATCTTTCCCATGTGGTTACAGGCATGATAATAGATTGATTACACTTACATGAGACATTCATTACCTGTTGCAAAAAATTTATCACGCTAAAGCAAGGCATTACTGCATTAGACATTTGACTGGCCCGTTGGCGCAGTGGGTAGTGACCCTGCCTTTAGCTCGACGGGTCGCGGGTTCGATTACCGCCGAGGGCCAACATTTTCTATAAACAATTTGTTGGTTCTTCGAGCCTGGGTGTATATTTGTATTTAAGTATGTATTTAAAATTATATATGTAGTATATCTACCAGTTGTCCGTCACCCATAACACAAGTATTAAGTTACTTACTTTGGGGACGGACGACCGTGTGTGTAAGTGTCCCATATATTTATTTATTTATTTATTTATTTATTACAAATCATATTTAATAGAAATAAAAATATCCCCAGGGGATTACGCTCGATAAATGATAAAATTTTCAGTATAAAATACTGAAAACTAAGTTCTAAATGTATTGTGTAATTCACAAACGGATTGTACACTGGGTCGTATCTTTGTAACTTAAACAGTCAATAAGTGCTAACTAATTTTCAAATTGCCATAAGTCTAATTTAAAAAGAAAACTTTAGAAGCCTTAGGGATTATTTTTGATGTCTAACATAAAATCTTACAGCATCGTTAAGCACTATTTTTCTACAATAGTTGTTGTATTTAATGATATTTACACGAAATAAGTATGTCTTCAATAAAAATAAAATACACAAGAAGATAAAGCAAGAGATTTAATTGTATTACATGATATGTGTATGAGCACGTACACATTACGAATTTAACATCGTTAATCATCGTTATCACGTTAGTCACGATAGCAATTATTTTAAACAATTAAGATTTATAGTGAATAAAAAGCCAGAATACATCTATACTCTGGATTTCGGGATACTAAATCGCTAGTTTTTATTTTTTTTATATCCACTTCCTCTAACATGAGATCAGAGACTTTGAAAAATGATAATTTTAGCTAACCCTTGTTTGAGCTTATTAATGTGTGTTAAAAATTATAGTTTTACAGTGATCATGTTATTATTATTTTCTACGTTTTATAACAATTTCTTGCAAATTGCATCGCACATACATAAATCGCTAGTGTTAGAGAGTCGAACGTTCGGGACATGCATATTATAGTTACTCCAGCAACTTAAAGCTTGTTATATACTCATAATAAATGGCGTTACGAGAAAAATCTAAATATGCACGCTTTTTTAGAGTTTTGTCGTCTATACCGACGCATGGACCACCTTATGCAGGAAAGTTGATTTCAATCAGTGGTGATTGGACGGAGACGGAGGACGCCAGACGGAGAGTTTTATATCATGCAGATAGCGATATTGTCAGCTATGAATTAATATTTAGGTCAGTAGGTACAACTGGTTATACAGCCATTTTAAGGTCGCTTATGAATTTTTCGGTGCAAAGAATTCAGAAAATACTGCCGTAAATGTCGTGATGAGCCGCTTATGACACGAAAGTTTTCTTTCTGTGTGACTATATTATTTAACCCTAAGTGTATGTGCTCTTTCAAAGTATTACTAATCTACGTGATAACATTATCTCCTTGCTAACTAATGTTTGACTCAAACATGTTTACTAAAATTTGATATAATACGAATACGTGTATTGCTAACTAGCGGAGATAGATGTTTTGAACAAACATTGTACTCAATTGCTAATAGTGGCTCCTCAGTACTTCGCTCACTTTATTCTACACTATATTGAACGAAACGAATTGCCACCCATTCATTTAAATGACTGTTGCAATTTTACATCTACTAATATAACTAGGTTGACAATATTATGTAATGTCTCTAGTGACATTGTAGGCTTAAATATAATCTAAATAGAAAACTAATTAATGTTTTTTGTACGTGAATAAATCTGTTTTGTTCGGAATTTCCTTTCACAGTTCCTGGGCAGACTTTTTAACGTGTCTTAAAGAGACAGTTAGGGGCGTATAGAGATGTTTTTGTAAAACTAACACTTAGGAAAAGTGAAAGTGAAGTTTCTTGTGATGTCTATAAGTAAAAATAACAAAAATACTTTGTGAATAAATAACATACGTAAGGGATTATAAAGTAAACCTTCACAAAAGTGCTAGAATGCTCCGGAACTCATGAAGTACGATTATACTTTGATGGATCCAATGCGCGATTGGCTACTGGTGGTAGTGTCTTTTGTCAAAATCTTAACATCAGAACTTCCAACTGTTCTAAGTTACTATGCCATAATCCAAATGCCAGATTGCCATGAGGCCCTGGAGACTATTTAAATAAAAAACCACGTGGTAATGAACAGCAGGTTGCCATGTAATAGTGCAGTAGACGAATCGGCCAGGAAGGCTGAAATACCACGATTGATGTGGCAGACCAAACAAAAAACATATTTTAGCCCTTGAGCCTACCTTGTCGAGGTTGTATGAGGGAAATGATAACATTATCTCATGTCATGTTGCATTACACAGAGGTGACAGAACATCGAAAAACTTAAGTTTGTCGTGAAAAAATAATCGACTACTATAATTAGGACTAATTAAGAAACATCATCGCAATTTCTAAGAAAGAAAACTTATAAGAAAATGGCTGTTTCCTTTTCATATGTTACGGTTTCATTAGCATTGCAATTAGAATGTTATCACTCTGGTTGGACATTTTATGGGATAGCCTATGGGCCACTACAAAAATGGTGGTAATACAAATGGTATAGTAATGGTTTTTAGATATTATTTTCAAAATTTTAAGTTGTTTCAAATTTATATGAACTTTAAGCATAAATTATGATTGTGCATATGCAAACATAATTTTATAGCTCTGCTTATAGATATACCTAATCAATTTCTCACAATTAAGAGCTTGGTCAGCGACTCTTCCTCATGCATATCTATTAATATTAATTTATTGAATTGAAAAGTCAATTTAAAAAATTGTATATTTATATCAAATTTTATGTTCATATTTGTTAAGAATAAAAATATTGAAAAAGAATATTTAACATACAGTAATTTAAATTATTATTTTAACGTATATGTCTCTCGATGGACAAAATCAATGTAACATGACTTAAATCATGGTAGTCACCAGAATAAGGAACAACATGTAGGTGGAATAAAATGTTATCATATAGATAAAAAAAAATTTACAGCGGGCCAAAAATTTAAAAAGCAATAATATAACAAGGTTATCAAAAGAAGTACACATGAAGTAATAATGCTATATTTTATTGTAAGATATTGGTATACTAAAAAATTAAAAATAAGAACAATAGCACACTAGATTAATGTAATTATAGTAATTAATATAAGGTGGTTAAGTTATAGTAAATTTTGAATTTACTATAACTTAACATTCATATAACAGTAACATAACTTAATAAGCAGGATAAATGTTTCAATATAAATTAGACTCGTTATCGATATTGATAATGAAATAAGAGTTAACCGAATATAAATAACATAATGTAAGAGGATAAACTGAAAAACCTCTTCACGATTATATTTAATGAATAAGCAATTAGGTTTCCGCCTTACATTATATTTGAAATAATTAAACTCAATAGGTAAAATATTTATAAGCAGTAAACACAAAGATATTAAAAATTTCTCAATAAAACTCTTTTTAGAAAAAATTTGTAACAAAATTTGAATAAGATCGCTTTATTCTATAAATTTGAATGAGTTAAAAGTTCCAACTGTTTAAAATTTAAAAAGCAGGAAGTGCCTTTAACTTTAAACAAATTAATGGAATAAATTTCAATTTAATGACACTTGACAGCTGCTTAAAAATAAATACCTGTACATAACAATATATTTCAGCACACGTGCATAACAAAAAGAGCCGAAAGCCGAAATTCTATGTGAAACTAACTGCAATAATTGCACTTTTCTACTTATAGCATCGGATACTTACTTTGTTATTTGACAAATCCCTAAATATTGGCGATAAACACAAACCACGATTTATTTCTAATTTTGCTAAAAGTCGGCACCTAGACACACACACCGTCGACGCCATCTTTACACTACCAATATACACCCGCCTAATCTACTATATGCCGTCTTTGGTTGGTATCAATGTAGATATACATATAACTGCTTATGACTAATAGTACTTAAAATACTATTATTAATGTATTCATTGATTGCGATACAATTTTGGATTCATTTTTAATTTCATTTGAAAGACTTCATGTTTTAGAGAAACAATTAAACTTCTATTAAAAATTGTCCTACTTAATGGAATATAGCTTTATAATTGATTATTATAATTTAATTAAGTAATATAAAAATGTTAAACAAATCATCTGGTTAGATGTAATACTTATTCTTGTTCTTAAATTAATTTTAAATTTTCCGCTATTTGCCTACAATGTTGGTAGTCAGATGGTAAAACTGCATTCTTAATTTTTTCATTTATGTGATATTTTTTATAATGTTATATTTCTTCTATTCGAAATGAATTATGGTAAATACTTACTATACAATAAAAATAATGTTTATTACATTTGAGTATTTCATTTAATGAAGTAATACTATATTAATAATTTGAACGCATTATATTGTCATGACAATTACTTTTAAGCTGTCAAAATGACATGCTGGTTTACGTCGGTTGTGATCGTTTCAAATTTTTTGATTTCGAATAGATATTAAATATTGACACTTAGAAATGGCTATACCTGATTATAAACTCAGTTCCGTTTTATGTGGTCACTCTATGGACGTAAGATGTGTAGCCACAACCAAAGATTTTTGTATACTATCAGCTTCTCGAGACAGAACGGCTAAACTGTGGCACCCGGAAGGGTCGGTATTTCTATATTTTTTCAGTTTATCAGTCACTATGTATCTGTTGGTGATTATTTATTCATTTTAATACAAATGTGCCTTTATTATTCTACAGGGTGAAAGATTTTGTCAATGTGGTTACGTATAAAGGACATAAGAATTTTGTATCATGTGTATGCTGGTTACCACCGTGCGAAGCTTTCACTGAAGGCTTGGTTATTACGGGTAGTAACGATAATACCATATTAGGCTACAATTTACAGGATGGAGCTGTTCAAATCACATTAGCAGGACATGAAAATGCAGTTTGTAGTGTTACACCTGGAGCTGAATTTGGTATACTATTAAGGTAGTTACTATTTTTATCAAAAATCTTGTATTGCTACATAGCTCATCATTACATTGCTCTTTTATATAGCCTACTTAAAACAGATAAAAATAGAAGTTCTTACAAGAACATTACTATTAAATAAACATATTATTATCATTGTATTTTATTTATACAACATGGTGGAAATGAACTAATCTTAGAGGTTGCCATCTTATCATCTTATATTATTAGATGTCTACTGCTTGACATTGGTGTCTTTTAGACTTATTTGCTGTTGATTAGGGTATTACCAGCAAGTACATTATTGGTCTGTTGGCATCATTTCATCTTGACCCTTAAATTTAATGAAGAATATATAGGTTTTAAAAAAGAATCTAATTCATGAACTAAACTAATCCAATTAACAAAACAACTTTATAATTTACAGCTCAAGCTGGGATAGCACAGCTAGAGTGTGGAATGTCAACACTCCCCAAATGTCACCAATTGTTTTAAAAGGTCATCAAGCTGCTGTTTGGGCAGCTTTAGAACTTGGTAATGGTGCATATGCAACAGCCTCTGCTGATAAGAGTATAAAATTATGGAGAAAAGATGGTGGACTGATTAGTACACTGAATGGTGAGTATATGTAACTCAATCCATATTTGTGGTAAAAATATATCTTTAATGAATTGTAAGGGGTCACTGAAAGGATAAGATCATCTTGAACAGAAACAATATGAAGAAACTTATTTTGGGCAAATAATATAATACCCTCAATTCATCAACAAAAACTAAACAAAACTTTGTTGAGAATAGAAACCACTTAACTATCACATCAGTCAATAGTACCTCTTTAATATTTTTAAATTTATAACTTCATAATTCCACAACTCACTACATTGTGTCCTCACAAGAAAAAAAAAACAATGAAACAGTAAAATAAATTGTTGTTTTTAAATCGTAAATTTATTTGCATCTGTTTATCTGATTTTATTTAGTATAAATTTAGTATTTGTTTATAAAAAATATCAAATTTTTAGTTTCATTGTAATAGTTTTATACAATTTTACTTTCTAGGTCATACAGACTGTGTGCGGGGTTTAGCAGTTGCAAGTTCAGAAACCTTTCTTAGTTGCTCTAATGATGCATCTATCAGATTATGGACAAATAAAGGAGAGTGCCTTACTACTTACTATGGACACACAAATTACATATATAGGTGAGATAAGTGTATTATTGTGCATTTAAATGTACGCATGCAGTGAGACTGTACCAGTGTCTAGGGTCATGGGTTCGAACACCTATTAGGCAACAGAGAGTTTTTCTATTAAAATTTATTTGACTTATTGATATTTGCAATTTATCACATGTATTTCAGTGGTGGAAAACATATGTGATGTAAAGCTGCATACAACTGGGCAATTACTGTAATATGTATAACCTACTAATCCATATTGGTGTAGCGTGGTTGGTTTAAGCTCTGACCCTTTCAAAAAGAGATGGGATGCCTATGCCTAGCTATGGGAAAGTAACAGGATGTTACTTTATTTTTTTTAATAATTAAAATTATATATTTTAGTATCAGCATCAACCCAAGTCTACCGCAAGGATTCGTAACCTGTGGGGAAGATGGAGCGGTACGCGTGTGGGCAGCTGGCGACTGTGTTCGAGAATTACGTCTGCCCGTGCACTCGGTCTGGAGTCTGACTTGCCTCGACAATGGTGATATTGTTACAGGTAGTTGACATATGTGTTACCTAATTTAGTGTTAAAATACTTTATGTACAGTTCTTTTTCTTTACCTGTTCCTGACGGAAATATGAGAATTCATTTTATTATATATAAGCATCAATTTTATCAAAGGGCATTGGGTAACTTTGTATCGACCAATGACTTTTTTTGCAACCACTAATAATGCCACCAACCAGATGTAGATACATAAGGACCTAAGTAGTTAACATGGATCAGACTGATTGACCTGGTTGGTATAGGGTACTGGAACAGGCAGTTAAGGTGCATTTTACTGTCTTGAGTGGGAAATTCATTCTGCCTATCTACACCACTGAAAATACTACTTCAATTTTTCCCCCACAGTGAAATTACTTTTCATTAGTGGCCGCCGACATACAAAGTTAAGCCACTTTTACCCAAACCACTTTACCAGATGATCAGCTGTTAAAGTGTGATAGATCGACACGATAAAGACCGGCAGCGCTGCCAGAACCATGCCATATATAGTATGATTTGTAGAGTACTATAATGGTAGGAAAATTAAGATGGATATAATTGTAAATTATCGTAATAAATTAATGAATTGTAAATAAAATTGAACTGAAACAAAACTAAATGAATTTAAAATTTGTGATATATTTACTTTTGTTATGTGAAGCTGTGATAGCCCAGCGATGAGTCTGATCAAACTTTTTGAGACTTTTCGGCAACCCCGGGCAGGCTCCAATAAGTTTTTCTTTTAGAACTTATGTGTCAAATTGATAGTGGCAATTTTTCATGATGAAACCTACATATCACTAGATAATTCTAGGGATATGTGTTATCTTCCAATCCGCATTGGAGCAGCGTGTTCGGTCTTATCTCAAACCGTTCTCTCCAATAACTGAGAGAGGAGGCCGATGCCCAACAGTGTTATAGTAACAGGCCATTACTTTACTATTGTTATCAGGTTCTAGTGATGGAATAGTGCGTGTTTTCACGAAAGATCCTGAACGTTACGCCGATGAAGTTACTCTGAAGTTGTTCGAGGAGGAAGTTCAGAAGATGTTGAGCGCATCACAACAGGAAATAGGAGGATTCAAATTGTCTGAGTATGTAATTTTTATTACATTCTCATAATACTTAAGCTATAATTTAATAAGATAGACAAAAAATAATTTCATTAATTTTTTGAGAAAATAAGTAGGTACACAAGATGTTGAATAATGAAAAAAAAAGAAGAATGAATTTGGACTTTTTATAATTACTATAATGGAAAAAAACAAACTATATGTTATTATTATTGCTTTTTTTCCAAATTAATGGTCCCAGTGGGTAAAAGCCTCCTTCATCTTGTAACATCTTTCTTTGTCCATGGCAATATTCATCCAGTTTATTCCTGCTGTTTTCAAAATGTCATCTACCCACCTTTTTCTTTGTCTTCCTACACTTCTCTTTTGTTACTGGGCTTTGCTACGAATACGAATCCACCTTATATCTTTATATCTTACCAAATGACCTTCCCATCTCCACTTCTGTTTTAAACTATACTAAAAACTTTCTGTTAACTTAGTTCTTTTTGCGAATATCTTAAATCTATTTACTTATATGTATATATAGTATATAAATACATATGTATATATAGTATTGTTTTGAATAGAATGACGCGCGCCACCCGACGCGGCTTGGACGCGGCTTGGACGCGGCAGTCTTTTATAACGCACGTGTGTAATTTTGCGTTTCGGGTGTTATTCTCAGATTTAGTGACGCGTTTAATCAGTGAAGCGTTTGAGAAGACACGACCGTCCACGGTTTTAGTGCGCGTTGGGTTACTATTCCCCGATATAGGAACGATTCAATAACGTGTGACCTTACGAAGGTTGTGTGCACACCGGGTGTTATTTAACCGATATAGTGAAGTGTATACTCCGGGAGAAACAGACATTACGTGTCCGTGGAATAGTGCAGAGGCAAGCCAACGGTTTCGGGAATCGGCGAAGTACATACAAGCACACACACACACGTACACATATACACGCAGTGACTCATGAGGCCGGACCACATACAGCTGACGGCCGCATAAGGTAGGTTGAGACGCCGAGACGACGGGCCCAGGTCCCGGAGGTTGTTTCATCCGTCCGCACGTTTGCGCGGAACAAGTATGTAAATACATATGTATATATAGTATGTAAATACATATGTATATATAGTATGTAAATACATAATCCTTTATATGATTATGCGTATAAATGAGACGAGTGGCTCATCACGTAAGGAGCTGTCCTAATACGATAGGTAAATGGAGCAGCGTGATCGGTACATAGTGAGATGAAGATGCTTATTTCTTTCAGACTACCCGGCCCTGAAGCGCTATTAGAGCCGGGTAAATCTGAAGGTCAAACCAAACTAGTCAGGCGAGGTACTAACGTCAAATGCTACTCATGGAGCGTTGCCCAAAATACATGGAACGAAATTGGAGATGTGATGGGCGCGAACCCTCCTAGTGAAGGAAAAACCATGTACCAAGGCAAGGTATGTCCATTTAAATTCCTTCACAAATTTTCAACTGGTCCACTACACACTTGCAAATAACTGATCCACAGTATCCACTGATGACTTATATAAGATAAAAAAGTAATAATATATGATACTTAATTTTTTTAATTTTTTATATTTTAAGAGATCAATAATCGTACGCTAACACGACATTCTAAAATAATGTAATCCGAAACATAACCATGACCTAAAAACTAAATAGGACAGGTGCGAGTGAGGCAAAACAAGAAAGTAATCGACTTCTGTTTTTTTTCGTTCCGCCTAAATCGAGCTCATTCATGCGCTCTGCCAGGTCATTGAACTATTACTAACAACGCGGTTCCCAATTTTAATAATTTAGGTTTGTTCGAAAATACTTTTTTAAAACGAATTATGCCAAAGTTATCTTATACGAATTAGGCGTTACTTTGCGGAGATCCATAATAAAAAAGTAATAATAAATTTATTTTGCTTTAATCTGCGATACAGTAAATGGAAAATATATATAGTGTTAAATGTATAGTGGACTATCCATTTTTGCTGGTGCTCCGTTTGGCTTCGGTTTCGGGGCGACGCATCCTCAGCATCATCAGGAGGATAGGCTCCTGATGATGCTTCGGTTTCGGGGCGAAACGATCGTCGAGATTGTGGTGGTGGGTGTGTGTGCTGCTTTTGTGTGCGTTGTTGCTGGTGAATTGCGCCTTGGGGTGCATGTGGTGGCTTGTCCTGCATGTATAAGGTGCGTAGATTTTGCCTGCTTCATACACATTGGCTTTGCATGCATTCACTTAACCCGTGCGGATTATAGCAAAGTTAACTACTTTTCTGTTATATTGCTTGTAATATGGAATTCCGCAAAGTAACGCCTGCTTCTATAAATCATTGAAATGATGAATTGAAATCCTTTTGGTTACAGGAATACGATTTCGTCTTCAGCGTGGATATTAAAGATGGCGCCCCTCCTCTAAAGTTACCCTTCAACAAGAATGAAGATCCTTGGGTGGTCGCACAAGCATTTATACATAAGTTAGTGCATTTTCCAAATTTTTTTATCATAAATAGTATTACTATTTTTGCTTTCATTGAAATTGTCGTTAACTTTACTATTAACTTTGATTTTAGTAGCCATGGAATTAGTTTTTAGAGTTCATTTTTGGTTTTGATCTTTACAAACTACTTTTAAGACGTCATATCGACTGGCCCGTTGGCGCAGTGGGTACTGATCCTGCCTTCAGCTTCGCGGGTCGCGGGTTCGATTCCCGCCGAGGGCCAACATTTTCTATAAACAATTTGTTGGTTCTTCGAGCCTGGGTGTGTATCTGTATTTAAGTATGTATTTAAAATTATATATCTACCAGTTGTCCGTCAACCATAACACAAGTATTAAGTTGCTTACTTTGAGGATATATTTATTATTTATATAGGGAAAAAAATCCACCTTTCTTTATAATTCAAAGTCTAGACTCGTAAATTCTTTAAATATAATAAAAACCATAGACAAAAGATACTCAAAAAGTTGATTCTTTCACTAAACTTTACATATTAAATATTTGTGTCAAGGAACTGTTGAGTACTGCGTGATATCAAAGAACAATTTTTTTTCTTGTTCTTTCCAGAAATGATCTATCACAGGGATATTTAGATGAAGTTGCTAATTTTATAATTAAAAATGCGAAATTGGATTCGCTACCGGCTTCAAGCAATGGGTAACTATATATTGTATATTAAATCTTTTTTCATTTTCATACAGGCTTCATTTGTACCTAATTCAATCATTATTGCTCCTGAGTATTCGCTGTGTATGTGTTACAGATAGACTGACTATCGCGTAGTGTGTACTATTATAATTTATATATCGTGATCTAATCCTCTCCAGAGAGGGGAGAAGAGGTCTGGTCCCGCAAATGGAATCGTAACAGGCAGTTACATTATTTTTTTGCCTTAACGAACATTGTGATCGCTGACTATAGGTTTTGTTTTTTTAATTTCTTTATTGTACATCATAAACACACAAAACACAGAAATATAAAAATAAAATTAAAAGGTGATTGTACAAAGGCGGACTTATCCCAATAAGGGATCTCTTCCAGCCAACCTTTGAGCTCTGATAGGACAAAATTACGATGTAATAGACGGGAAATGCCGCGAAAGGACAAGAAGATAAAAGTAACAATAAATATAAAAATAACAATAACAATAAATATGATTTATAGAAGCAGGCGTTACTTTACGGAATTCCATATTACAAGCAATATAACAGAACTATCTACTTTGCTATAATCCGCACAGGTTAAGTGAATGCATGCAAAGCCAATGTGTATGAAGCAGGCAAAATCTACGTACCTTATACATGCAGGACAAGCCACCACATGCACCCCCAAGGCGCAATTCACCAGCAACAACGCACACAGAAGCAGCACACACACCCACCACCACAATCTCGACGATCGTTTCGCCCTGAAACCGAAGCATCATCAGGAGGATAGGCTCCACGACACGGCATTACGATTTTTGTCGTGTGGTGGTGGGTGTGTGTGCTGCTTTTGTGTGCGTTGTTGCTGGTGAATTGCGCCTTGGGGTGCATGTGGTGGCTTGTCTTGCATGTATAAGGTACGTAGATTTTGCCTGCTTCATACACATTGGCTTTGCATGCATTCACTTAACCTGTGCGGATTATAGCAAAGTAGTTAGTTCTGTTATATTGCTAACAATAAATATAAGTACATAAGACGAAAAATCAAAATTTTCAACGATAATTATTTAGTTGAAAGTAGTTCGCAACACTTTTCTTAAACGAGTTGAGTGAGGGTGATTTCCTAACAGAAGATTCAGAGCATTCCATAAAATTACTGCTTTCACTCTGAAGGAATTTGAAAAAGTACGGGAAGAACCTGCCGGTACAGCTAGCATTAGGTTGTTAGTAGACCTTAATCGATCACCGCTAAATTGAGATCTATAGTTAAAACTACCTTTAAGGTAAGAAGGTGAGAGAGGATTAAGGTTTTATAAGAAGGCTGAGAATCCCTCAGCACGCGATGGAGCTATGCTCGAAGTATCTCTACGTGATCATATCATAAATGAGGTGTTTCGTACACGCCTTGCAAAAGTAAATAAGTCATTTGTGAGTTTGGGTATGAGATTCTATAATAAAATTCCGCATTCCATCTTATCTTTGCCATAACAGTTTAAAACACTGTTAAAGGGAGGCTGATACAGAAAGCCGATGATGAAAGCTGATGATAAAATGCGTGCATTTAATTTCTCTTCAACTATGTACAAGACAGCATTAATTAGATGTTACTAGTCTTATGAATTATATGTTAAAAAGAGCAATCGCCGAGTTTCTTGCTGGCTCTGTTCGGTAGGAACAGCTTTCAGAACCAGCAGTAGAGTTGACGATTCAAAAGCACTCGTTTTCAAGTTTTCTAATATGAAGAATACTCGGTGTGCCAACAACGGCTTCGCCCGCATGAAGTTCAGTGATTAACGAAACTTATCCCGAATTTTCGACATTTTGAACATAAAAGTAGTTATTGTGAGTTAACCGTGAGAGATAGAGACATGCTATTGCGGATTTTTTGTAGTATTTTTATAGATCTACAATTCTCTAGTACATTACTTAAGCGTATCTCTGCTGGATTACGCAGCAAGCAAGTTTTTTACCAACTGTGCGATCTCTTCAACACAATTTACATAATACCGATATGTACTATTTACGTAAACCATCTGGAAGTATTGCACTATCTTTTGGTGAAACCCATACAAAAATCCCTTAAGTAGATTTTGAGAAAAACGATTACATACAGACAGACAGCTTTTTGGGACTTTGTTTTATAATAAGTATAGATAGATAAGATAAGATAAATGAATCTCTATATCCCTCGGTCATCGCAACACGGTTGAACGGATGGGACAATTTCGCTTATTATTTGTTAACTATTATCAAGAAGAGCTACTATCTTTTGGTGAGAGCCGCACAAATATCCGTTCAGATAGATTATGAGAAAATTGATTACATACAGACAGACAGCTTTTTGGGACTTTGTTTTATAAGTATAGATTTTGAATTTAAATTTGAATACAGAATCCTTCAGATTCGCAGACCCGTTCACAGGGGGGTCCCGGTACGTGCCCGGTTCGACCACGTCCATGGGCCTCCCACCCCCCTCCTCCGCTGATCCGTTCACGGGCTCCGGAGCGTATACCACAGCTGCTGCGGCTGCTGATGAAAAACCACTGGTACCTCACGACTCATACATAAGGTATATAATAATAAAAAAATAAAAAAAAAAATTTTTTTTATTTCATTTCACAATATTTTTAAAATACAAAACGAGTTCGAGATCTCCTATTAAGTATAAAAATACTTGTGTTAGGAGTTCCTCCATAACTACATACTAATATACAAACATTTTAACGTAAGGTTGCATTAATATTAAAAATTAGGTTACTTTAATATAAATAAATTACTAAAGCAAAAATAAACTAACAAAATTAATTAATAAGTATATAATATGTATTGCTCTGTATATGTATGTGCGTGCGTGTGTGTTTGTGTGTGTGTTATGTGTGTATTTGAAGATAATTTAAAATTATGTAGGGATCCCATCACATTCAAAAACATTCTTACATACTCACATACATACACACTATAATTCTCAACACAAAAACGAGGACATCCGCGGTATAGAATATACTTTTTTTTGACTGGCCCCTTGGCGCTGTGCGTAGTGATCCTGGCTTCAGCTTCGCGGGTCGCGGGTTCGACTCCCGTCGAGGGCCAACACTTTCTATAAAAAACTACTATATAAAAATACAAACAGTTTGTGATTCTTCGAGCCTGGGTGTATATTTGTATTTAAGTATGTATTTAAAATTATATATGTAGTATATCTACCATCTGTCCGTCACCCATAACACAAGTATTAAGTTACTTTAGGTTCGAACGGCCGTGTGTGTAAGTAATTTATTTATTTATTTATTTATTTATTATATACACCCAGACCCAAAGCGTTGCGGTCCGTTTGTTTTTTTATAATAAAAAAAAAGTTTTTACTTACTTTTTTGGCAAACTATGAAAGTTCAGTGAATTAGTTAAATGCAAAGTTTCTTGTACATTGGTCTACTGTATGTTTGTACAAAGTTTATTTTTTAGATGTGTGAGTGCTTGCGAACTTCCTGTATAAAGCGACTAGTAGGATCTATGTTCTATTACGCTGTCCGAAAGATAAGACGGATATCAGATGTCGAAACAGCAAAACTTGTTTATTTTGCTTACTTCCATAACATTATGTCTTACTGAATATTGTTATGGGGTAAATGCGCGGACATTTAAAAAAAATTGTATTTTTTAGATTTGATCAAGCAAATCTAAAAGCCATACACGATAAATTAAAGGAATTTAATGGCAAAGTGGGAGATGGGCTAAGTGCTTTCACGGACGAACAGTTGGAGAATATTGTCAAATTAGGTGAGATGGTAAGTTACTGATTTATAAACTTGTGGTCCCCGCGACGTCTCTCTCGTTTACTTTAACGTTTAAGAACCCTTAATAATGCAACAAGATTTTTCCTTGTTCGAAAAGAAAAACGAGAATTTTACTCTCCTATATCGTATATATTACCCTACTTTATAAGCTTTAATTGTACAAAATTCCATCGATATTAGTACAGCGGATACACCGTGAGAGCGTAACAGAAAGACGGACTTTTTTATTTATGTTACTTTTATTTATTTACGGGCTACATTACACAATTGAATTAGACTTACATGATACTGATGAAAACCCTTTATTCCAGAAATGTACATTCAGCCTTGACACTGTAGTGTTATTGAAAAAAATGCTGGAATGGCCCAAAGGTTTGTTTTAATGTTTTATTATCATCATCTCTATCCTCCTGCCCTTATCCCACTCTAAGTGGGGTCGGCACAACATGTTACACACATGTTGTCACATGATTTGGCGACGTATTTTACGACCGGCCGCTTGCCTAACATATTTTACGACACCTCGGTAAGAAATGAGGGTGGTCTATTCTACTCAGCCGTATAACACACGGCGGGTTCAACTTACCTTAGTCGCCTTTTACGACACCCCGGTAAGAAATGAGGGTGGTCTATTCTACTCAGCCGTATACCACAAGGCGGGTTCAACTTACCTTAGTCGCCTTTTACGACACCTCGGTAAGAAATGAGGGTGGTCTATTCTACTCAGCCGTATACCACAAGGCGGGTTCAACTTACCTTAGTCGCCTTTTACGACACCTCGGTAAGAAATGAGGATGGTCTATTCTACTTAGCCGTATACCACACGGCGGGTTCACTTACCTTAGTCGCCTTTTACGACACCTCGGTAAGAAATGAGTGTCGTCTATTCTACTCAGCCGGGACGGACGACCGTGTGTTTAAGTTCCCAATATATTTATCCTTCCTTCGCGCAAACTTAAGCGTTTAAGTATCTTCAATAATAGGATGTGGCTATTTTTACGTACCGAAAAGAAAAAGAGGATTTCTATCCTATATGTTACACAGGGTTATAAGCCAAATTTTCATCGATATTTCTTCAGCGGATTAGCTGTGAAAGTGTAACTGACAGACTTTCGTGTTTATAATATTAGTATATATACTTTAATAACACGTTATTATTTGTTAAGTTTTGTTAAGTTTTAGTAATAGTTTTTATCAAAATTTTCCTTAACGTATAACTTAATTTGACTCCTTTTAGTTATATAAATAACTTTTGTACCTACGATAACGCTGTACTCGCCTTAAAAAGTGTTTTACCTAGAACTTACCGTATGAAAATGTGTATTAATAAATATGTGTAAAATACTATTGGCTTGTCTTTTATAAATTTAAAAAAAAAATAATAATAATAATTACACCAAACCATTGTTCAGTCAGATATAAAATTAACACCACTCAATCTTAAACAACACAATCTTCAATTAAGCATATCATCAGCACAACAAAAATTAGACACATGGGTTCAAAAATCCCTGCACGGAAGACATCGCCTCGACTTAACCAACGTGAATGTTGACAAAACTGCGTCAAACGCATGGCTGAAGCGAGGCGAGCTGTTCCCCGAAACAGAGGGATTTATGATCGCCATACAAGACCAAATAATAGATACAAAAAATTACAGAAAACATATAATACGGGACCCCACACTACAAAGTGATCTTTGTCGACACTGTCATAGTAGTGCTGAAACTATTCAGCATATCACAGGAGCCTGTAAATCCATCACCCAAACTGACTATAAACATCGTCACAACCAAGTTGCCGCCATCATACACCAATATCTAGCCTATAAACACAAACTTATTACAGACAAAACTGCGTATTACAAATACACGCCGCAAGTCATACTTGAATCGGCTACTCATAAGATGTACTGGGACCGAACACTTGTAACGGATAAAACTGTACATCACAACCGTCCAGATATAACACTGCAGGATAAAAAGAATAACATAGTTTACTTAATAGATATAGCCATACCTAACACTCACAACATTCAAACTACATTTACTGAAAAAATTGCCAAGTATACCGACCTTGCTGTAGAAATTAAAGCCCAATGGCGGGTTAATTGTGTCCGAACTATCCCCATAATCCTATCTTCTACCGGAGTAATACCAAAATCCCTTCACAATAGCTTAAAAATGTTAGACATACACCCACTCACATACGTTCTCTTACAGAAAGCAGTAATACTAAACACATGCCGCTTGGTCCGTAAATTTCTTACAATAGATACCTAAATTACTTTTCATTGCTTGGCCAAAAGCCCGTAATGGAAATGTCTCGCCATATTAAAATGGTAGATTGTAAATTAAAAAAAAATAAAAAAAAATAATAATAATTTTGTAATACATTTTACAGAAATATTGTTCCCGGTTCTCGATATCACTAGGTTAGCTGTAAGAAATAAAGAAATCAATGGACAAATATTTGATACGACTCACGGACCGAACTTTGTGAAATATATGTTGAGTTTACTTTCTCCAGGTAAGGAAACTATAATTGTTTTTTGTTTTCCTCAGTCGATTAAAAAATATTACCGATTTTTCTGTACAATCTGGAGATATTTAACTAATTTGTTTTTAATATTTTTTTTTTTTTTTCACTTTACGATTACATAAAATTACTATACTTAAATTATATCTCTCAGTTGTCGTAACTTACTTTGAAAGTTGTTATTACCTTTAATTAAAATACTACTTATTTTAATTTGTTCAATGTATTAGAGTAATGTGAAGTATGTATTTTGTTAGTGATCTATAAATAAATAAATAAAGTTATTATTGTAGAGTACCACTCATTGACCTAACCCGTTGTGCAGATGACCATTACGCTGCTTTCTTCTCCGCGAGTTGCGGGTTCGATTCCCGTCAAGAATTATTTTTATTTCAAACTATTTGTTCGTTCTCCGAGCCAGATGTGTTTGTGTTTAAGTATTTACTTGTTATCTATGTATATATTTACGAGTTGTCTGTTACCCATAACACAAGTATGCAGCATTATCTATGATAGCTTTAACCTTTTCCCCCCCTGCTTTTAAACTTGATTAAAGAAACTTTCCTTACTATACTACTCTCATAATATATTTGTTGACATTCATGTGTATATTATGTTATTTTATTTATTATATATATATTATTTGTAATATATATGTATTTATGGTTTAAATTAATTATATATATATTTGTATATAAGTTAGGATATTGTTAGTAAATATAATTCGAATTATTAATTTTTGATATCTACATAATAAAACTGTTTTGCTATCAATTGTCTCACTTCATAACTTAGCTGGAAGAGATCTCTGTCAAATGGATAAATTGACCTTTGTACACTGTTTTTTTTATTGATAATGTTTTTATTACGTTTTTTTATGGTACATAAACAAATAAATAAATATGTTACTTTGGGGACTGTCTGACTGACTGTCACATATATTTATATTTTTAACTTTACCATTTTCCCAGAGAACCTTCCAGCAAATCAGATGCTGGCAATGAGGGTGCTGGTAAATGCTTTCAGCGATCTTCCCGGAGAGATGCTGGTTTTGGCTGCGAGAGAAAGTGTGGTACACTCTATCATATCACTCAATCATCTCAATAATAACGCACAGGTAAGTTACAAGGAAAATAATAGCCTTCATGTTATAAATGACACGATCTAAAAAACAATCACTTGTATTTCATGTATATAAGACGTAAACTATTTTTTTTGCTTTTTCATACCTTCTTCTATCTCCTACCCTTATCCCACTCTAAGTGGGGTCGGTACAACATGTTTTTCTCTTCCATTCTCTTCTATCATTCGCCAACTCTGGCGCTACTCCTTTTATATGCATGTCATACTTCACACAGTCCAACCATCTCTTTTTAGGCCTTCCTCTAGTCACATATCCATCCACATTCATAATAAACACTCGTTTGATCACATGATTTTCATCCCTCCTCATCACATGTCCATACCATCCCAATCTTGCACCTCTCATCTTTTTCATCATGGGCCCAAGTTTCAGACTTCCCCTTATATACTCATTTCTTATTTTATCAAGTCTTGTCACACCACACATCCACCTTAACATCCTCATCTCATTTGCATGTACTCTTATTTCATCCATCTTTTTCATTGCCCAACATTCTGATCCATACATTACGACAGGTCTTATGACCGATGTATAAATTTTTCCCTTTAGTTTAGGGGGCATTCGGGGGTCACATATTGTGCCTGAGACCTGTCGCCACTTCATCCATCCTGCATTCATTCTATTCCTTATTGCTTTTTCATACCACAACTTCTTAAAGACGCACACTTTAAGTCGTTGAATGAGTGTTTGGAATGCGTCCTTACAACATGTGAGTAAAAGAGACAGAGTTATCTATAGTTCATATAACGTTTTCTTTTTCAAACATTACGACCCCAACGCCATCCACACTACTACTAAAAGAAAGCGGTTGAGTTTAGGTACTGACTTTGAATTGGATCGTTTTCTAAAAGTTCATGTTAGGCCTACTGGACGCCCTATGTTTACGGTTAACATAATCTAACTGGGATTTAGGTGAATTGGTAAACTCCTATCGCAGGTAGCAGCGGCGTCTCTCCTCCTAAATCTGTCGGTAGCGCTCGGCCAACAAACAGACAACATGGAGCTAGCTGAATGTATAGTGGACCTGTTGACCAGGATATCTGATAACGAAGCATACTTCAGGTAAATATCTTGGCTCACTATTACTAAACCTTGATTGCCCTTGAATCGCCTTTTTACAATTTAAATTCGCGCGATTCCCTGCGAGAGAAGTTCAAGGAAACAGGTATTCTTACATTGGCTTCACAGTATACTTTTAGTAATTTAATTTTTGTACATATGAATATAAATAATTATAAAAGGATTGGCGATGTATATAATAGACAAAGTAGGAACCGACATAAGCTTGCGGTTCCTGCTTTGCGCCTTGCAAAAGTTCGTAATTCGTTTGTAGGTTTGGGTATAAGATTCTATAATAAAATTCCACAATCTACATTAACTTTACCTTTACAGCAGTTTAAAAATACTATTTAAAAAAGGCTAATTCAGAAAGCTTATTATACTATTGAGGATGACCTGGAAGATAAGAATGCGTGGATATAGCTTCTCTTCAACCCTGGACAAGACATTTATAACTATATGTAACTAGTGATAAGAATTATTGTTTGAAAAGAGCATTCGCCGAGTTTCTTGCTGGTTCTTCTCGGTAGGAACAGCTTTCCGAACCAGCAGTAGATGTTGACGATTCAAAAGCACTTGTTATTATAAATAACAAAATATCTTTTCCAGGGGCTTAGTGGCTTTAGGTACACTGTTAGCAGAGACTCCGAACAAAATCGTGATACAAACTAAGATAGTATCCAACGTCAAACTACATAACAGACTAAAAAATGACTGCTCCGCTGTTGACCCCAGTTTCAAGAAGATAACCGTTTGTTCGCAACAAATAATGAGAATGTTATGAATGGGAAAGTGATCAATCGAAAATAAGGCTGGTTTTTATTAGTAAACATAAATTATTTCTGCTTCAATTGCCGGTCTTAGTTTCAAAAGAAATTAAGGAACCATAAACAAAAAAATATTGATATTGACATTGTTTTAATATGCCAATTTAAGTTGGGTTAATTATAAATAAATACAATTCCATGGACTCATCGTTGGACTACTAACGGACGTTGTATATTTCATGATATTTTAGCTCAAGGATAACGAACCAACGGCGAAAATATGTTATTCACCACATCACATCACATAAGTAAAAAGTAAAATAGTTACTTTTTGAAGAGCGAATGTGGATTTCGCTTCTCGATAATCAATAGGTCATCATATTTGATGGCACGCCTATGACGTCATTAAACATTTCTTTAAAAAAAATAGCAGTTTGAACTTATACCTCAAATTGCAATTTTTTTCACATACCCTGTCTTAATCAAGTTAATGGAGAAGTAGATGATAAAACGCTTTAAAATTGACTTGAACTTGAATTGAAACTTTTTGTTTCCGTAACATTGATGCATTAAAATTAACAAATTATATCTCCATTTTCGATTTATATGGCTACAAGCTCTAGGGTGAGCACCATTAACCAAATTAACCTTTTTTTTAATCGTGGATAGCAAAATAATTTTATCATTACTGTGACTTAAATCCAATAAATTACAGATTAGTTATTAAATGTCAATTGTTAGTTTTTAAAATTACTTTCATATAATCGACGATCTATAGAAGAGTAATATCACTAGGAGTATAAATTTTTTATTTATAAAAGTAATAAAATTATTTTGCTGCTATCCGCGATAAAAGTAAATAGAAACTACATATACTGCTAAATTAAAGATTAGTTATTGTCAATTGTTAACTTATCTTTTTAAATTATTTTCATATAATCGTCGATCTATAGAAGAGTAATATCAAATATGCACTAGAATGAGTATATATATATTTTTTTATAAAAGTAATAATAAAATTATTTTACTGAATCGCGGATTATATAGCAAAATAATTTTATTTTTACTTTTGTATTATGGATCTCCGCCAAGTAACGCCTAATTCTATAAATTATTTTAATAGAAACTACATATACTGTTTAATTTAGAGTGGATTATCCGATTTCATACCTGATACATACAAGATTCGTATAAACACAAATCTCAACTCACTATCTCACTATCACAACTGAATAATCATCAGGAGATAGACTCCACGTAAAAATCTTAAAGCCATTTATTATCACAAAGCTTGTTCACAAGCAAAATTTTGCTTCGCAAATTGTTGTTTAACGAATCCACCATGTATCAGGTATAAAAACTGATAGTCCACTCTTCATTTAGCAGTATATATGTTTCCTATTCGAAGCTGTGATAGCCTAACGGAAGCTGTGATAGCCTAATGGTGAGACAGTGCGACTCTCTAGAGACGACATAGGTTCAAACCCCGGGCAGGCACCAGTGAGTTTTTCTATTAAAACTCATGTGTCTAATTGATAATTGCAATTTATCACACGCTTTTCAGTGAAAGAAAACATCGTGAGGAAACCTGCATATCTGTAGAGAATTCTAGGGATATGTGTAACCTACCAATCCGCATTGGAGCAGCGTGGTAGGTCTTAGCTCCAATCCTTCCCTCCAATAACGGAGAGAGGAGGCCTTAGCCCAGCAGTGGGCATAGTAACAGGCTGTTACTTTTATGTTTCCTATTCACTTTATCGCGGATTATAGCAAAATAATCTTATTATTACGTTTGTATGAATCTCTGCAAAGGAACACCTAATTCTATAAATGATTTTAAAATGTTATATTTGAATGCTTGCTTGACAATGCAACATTTTAAAGATAAAATTACATTTCACCGACATTATAGGATATGTTACGACCACGGCATATTAAAGTTCAAATTATACGAACATAGAAAACAAATTAGGCCATCACTTTTGCGAAAATTCTCGAGAATATTATTGGCTGGCCTTATTTACTTTCATGTGTGTTTATTATTTCGATAAGGAATTTGACGATAAACGTGCGTCTAATATAGATCTCAAACCCAACAGTTTCATTTAAAACAACAAAATATAGTTTAATGATTTATTAAAATAAAAAAATAATATTCTTTCATACAAGATATCTATGTAACTTATTTCGTAATTTTTTTAAATATGATATAATTTCTATATGAATGTTTAAAGCATTGCTAGTGAAATTAATAAAATTTTATATTAAACAATCTTTTATTATCCTACTACGTGTTTTATATAAACATATCGCACGCTTAATACTAAAATGACCGAATTAAAAAAACTAAAAATTTAAAACAAAAAAAGTTTACAATACTAGTGATTTTTCAAGAAACCCATGTAAGAGCAAGAACAACTAGTTTTTAAGCTATTGCATAGCTTATATAATATCACGCTTGTCTGTCACTCTGTCTTTAGTTCAGCAACCCGCCTTTAGGTGGCATTGGTTGTATTGGAAAACTACTGTTAAAACCGACATGTATTGAAAGATAATAAAACATATTTTGAACAATATTAACATCTCATTTATTTGATAAAAGAAATAAAAATGTTTTTTTATCGGTCACCACGCTCAAAGTGTAACTTGAATAAATAAATAAATATCAAAGAATAAAAAAAACAAAAAAAAATACTGCATAAATAAAATAAATATATAATTGTAATTGCATAAGCTGATAAAAAATGCTATGCAATAGCTTTACCGTATTTTTTTTAAAGTTTTGTAGCATGATGTCATAAATAGCATTGAAATAAGGGTTACAATGTATGTACAACTCAATTCAAAACTAATTTTGAATTCAGTCACTTTAATACTAAGAGTGCGATATATCTACCAGGAACATTAACATTTAGAAATATATATATGTATCAACAGACGATGTTTTCAAAAAGTCTGTTTCGATGTTTCAAAAATGGAAAGTTACTTAACAATACCTTTAATATGCTTTAAGAGCTAATTACTTATAATTAATATTCGATATTTAATATAGATACCACAAAATAAAATGAATCGTGAAAAATAAATGATTTTAAATGCGACCCAAAGTTTATATAAATATAAATATTTTAAATCGATTTAGGAAATTTTAGAATTCGCATATTTACATTATTATGAAATTTTGTTCATTTAATATAATTTAATTTTTTTATTGCATTTGTGTTTTATTTATCAAAACAGGCTTCTTCCCGACAACTAAATAAATACTTAGTAGAATAAGTAAGTATAATTCAATATTAATATAACGTTTAATTAATCAATAATATACAAAAGTATAAAATTACTTAATAATATAATTTTATATATAATTTATATATAATATATAATTTTAAAAAGTTAATATAATTTTATATATAATATATAATTTTAAAAAGTCTAAAATCATTGTATTATTATATTTACTAAAGAATAATTTTGTATGTGGTTATTACATATTCTTTTATATAAAAAAATAAAAATAAAGCAGTAAGTTTTTATTAAAAGACATTTTTAACTAAAAAAGAATAAATTTAAAATTACAGACAAATTAAATAATAGTTATTACACTTAGAGTAAGAAAGCCAGCCTAAAATGTGCTCTATTAAAATGACTTATTTTAATGTGATTAGAAAAATTCAAATTTAGAGCGCATATTAAATTCCATTCAATTAATTTTTAATTTAATTTTATGAATAGTCTGGAATCGAGTCCTTTCGTAAATCAATTTTATCTTGCAAATGAAGTTACATGAGCACGGATTTTTTTGTCTGTTTGTTAAAATGCGTAATAAATATGATTTTGAATTAGACATAGTTAGTTAGTTAGTTAGTCGCTTATAAATATGAAAAAAAATGACAAAAAATTGTATATATATCACTTCTTTTTCTTTAATTCTTCAAACCTTCGGTTCAGATCGTCGAAGTCTATTTCGTCAGGCGCGTTTGTATCAGTATTAGATGTATTTGAGTTGGTACTGTGAGGCACCGAGGGTAGTATAAGATCAGAGGGGACCGATGGCAACTCTGGTAGCTCTGGAAAGAAATTGGGGTTCGCCGGTGGTCTGGTACGGGGTTGTGGAATGGGTGCATTCGTCGGAACATTTTGCGGTGGTATATAAGTTCCATGGGGCACTTGTGGAGGCTGGAAGATAAATAAAGATCAAATCATATTCATATAATAGTGGAAGATGCGACTTCGTTCGCGCCCACTTTAGCGTTAAAGTACCCTCAATAATTTTAGTATGTTATTCCCTGTTCCCAAAAGAGAACGAGTTTTTTCTATTATATATATTACACCCGTGCATAAGCTTTAATTGTGCAAAATTTCATCAATGAACGGATTAGCCGTGAAATCGTAACAGACAGATAAACTTTGGCATTTATAATGTGAAAGAAGGGGTTTTTTTCTATATGTTACTCCGTTGTATAAGGTTTAATTATTCCAAATTTCATTAATATTGGTCCAGCGGAATAGCCGTGAAAGCGTAGCAGACAGATGGACAGAGAGACACTCCGATTTGAATATTTTTAACATGAAAGGGAATCGGCATTATTATCTATATGTTACCCCGGGGTATAAAAGAATTGGGTCAAATTTCAACAATATTGGTTTAGCGGATTAGCCGTGACAGACAGACAGACAGAAAGGCTTTCGCATTTATAATATTATTAAGCCTTTTTCCTAACAACCAGTGAAAGTCCAAGACATGAGTCATTTAATATAATTTTAACTTAACGTTTTTACTAAAAAAAATGCTTTAAGTGGAATAACTAAAATATCGATGGAGCATAGCGAAATTGCAATAAAGAAAGTTATAGCTAATTTTTTACTGTGTAAAAAATGCTTTAAAATTTGCTTGTAAAAGCCAACTTGAATAAAGAATAATTAAGCAATGTCCTTTAATAAAAATAAAAAAAAAATTACCAAATCATGAGCAATGCTGTCGTAAGCGGGTGGTAAATTGTGCATTTCCTCCTGCAAAAGGAAAACGTGATTAGATGGAATGTGCTATAATTTACATAAACAATGAGGCGTTTTAAAATAAAATGATAAAGCACAATATTTACAGACAAATATTGGACACCTATGTTACTTAAATATACTAGTTACTTAAATATAATAAGCTGTGATAGCCCAGCGGTGAGACCGTGTGACTCTTTCGAGGGGAACACGAGTTCAAACCCGGGCAAACCAATGAGTTTTTCTATTAAAACTCATGTGTCTAATTGATAATTGTAATTTATTACACTTTAATTCATTAGACACGTTACGTGTTTCTATAGAAAAAAAAACATTAAAACAGAAAACTGTGCTTTTTAAAATTAAAAGACAAAATCTAACTAGTTTATTCAAACTAAGCAAGAGCCGAATCCGTAAGCTACTAAATGTTTAAAAAAAATAAACAAAACACTGAACCTTAAATTTATAAAATATAAAAAAATAAAAAAATTTATAAAAATTAAAAACCAGAATTGATGAATGATAGGAAAGAACGGAAGCCAAAACATGTGCCAAGTTCATTAAGAGTGGGGTGAGGGCAGGAGAATGATGCTTTTCTTTATGTAAAAACTCTTACCAAGTCTTAATAGAGTACAAAAAGTTACAAAATAAAGTATAAGGAATAAAATGTAATCAAGTTACCTGCATGAAACTGTTATTCAAAGATCTTGAGTCAACTCCAGGTGGCACTTTGTAATCCATTGGATTGCTCGTACCACCATAACTAGGATGAGTAGCGATAAAACCTCCTACTTTACCTCCTGACGGTTGCTAAAATTAAAAAACATATATATTAAATTTAAGTTTAAATAAACTGGCAATTTTTCTTGAGATAGGCATAGTATATAAGTATAGCTGAACTGTGAGTGGGTTGGGTCACAATTCCCAAATAACCTAAAACGTTTTGGTTTACTTTAACATATTATATAATAACTTTAATCTTGTAGTTTTGGCGGCGATAATATAGCTAGTTTTTATATTAACAAAATGTTATTTTATTCGTATTTTCAGGCAATGAAAAACTGTTACAATATCATTAGAATACGAAGGCAAATTTCGCCACCATCTGCAAGGCTGTGATATTAGCTAAAGTAGAGAATCAGGCATTTCCAAACCAAAAGACTCAGATTTGTATGCCTTTGGTGACAGAAAAACAATTTTGGGAGTCTTTTATGAACACATCTAATTCATATCTTATAAAAAGACTGGGTTTGCTAGTTATTTTCTAAATGAATTTGTATCTTAAATTCAGTACACATCCTTGTTTCGTTAAATAAATAATCAAATTAAATAAATATATGGGACACTAACACAGTCATCTGTCCCCAAATTAAGTAACTTGTTATGGGTGGCAGACAAGTGGTATATACTTATATAATTTTACATACATATAAAATATGTTCTGGGCTCGAAAAACAAACAAATTTCTGATTGTCATTGAAAATTTTGGTTGAAATCGAACCCGCAACCTGCAGAGCTGAGGGCCACTACCAATTGCACCAACGGGCCAGGCAAGCTATGTTTATGGGTATTGGCAATAATATTTATATAGTAATAAAACCTTGGCTTAGTTGGTTTGGTTGTTTCACTTACTGATGGATAATTGAATGGAGTGACTGTAGGCCGAGGTAGATCTGGCATCTGTGGCAGGGGTGGGACTGGATAACCAATAAAACCAGGTGGGTTTGGTGGTCCATTGATATCTATTAACATAGCATCACGACCTGAAAACCAATTTTATATATAATCAATATAGTTACAGTGTATGCACACCAATTATTTGATATTAGAAATGTGGAAGCATTTCACTTTGTGTAAAGAATGGGTATACATAATAAAGTAGAGATCTTTCATTCTAAAAGTGTACGCCCCTCCACCATTACAATTACACAATTACATTATTTTAATGTGTGAGAGAAAATATTGACTGTACTATTGTATATGTGCGCAAACAGCAATTTCAAAATTGACTCGAATCATTCGCACACTTAAAGGTCAACTAATGGCTCGACTGGTATAAGTGAGTAATGACATTGGAGGGGCGTGCACTTTTAGCATGAAAGATCTCTAAAGCCATCTCTTTTTCTAATAATTAAAATACCCTCAATTATGTCTTTTGTGCTCCTGGAAGGAACAACATATATTTGTATCCAATATTTTGAGTATATAAAATTCACTTGTACCAAATTTCATGTTTATTTACCCAGAAGATTAAAGTGTCACAGACAGACTTTTACATATTAAATGTAGTCGCTTGCGAACCACAGTTGCTGTGGCACAGTGTGGTTTCGAATTCCCAAATGAAATCTCTAATCTCCAACAAACTTCCAACAGAATCATTCCATACATTATCAGAAAATTTCATTAAAATTGGTCAAGCGCCTCATTGTATGTAAAGGATATACAATCATTCATTTTTACATATTACATAGATTATGGCTTAAACTTTCAGAAGTAATTTTTTTTGAACATTGAACATTGTTGTCACTAATAATGTAAGCTAGAACATAGACATCCATTTCACTGAAAATAACAGAATAAACTTTATGCTAAAAAATTTTTTACCTTCCTCCTCCCTCATAACTTGCTCATCAGGTGTGTATTCAACATTATAATTTTTAGCTATTTCAATTAGGTACTTTTCAACAAGTATCTTGGGCGGGCTCTGAACAGATATTTTATGTCTTAATTTTTCACTAATTGTATTAACACTCTCATTTCGGCATGCATCTGCATACACTTTCCCATACTTTGCAGTTAAGAGGTCTGATATGACTTTCAGTTCCTAAAATGATACAACATAATGTAAAATATTTTACATACAATCTAATTTAGTATTATTCATCAGTATCAAATAAAAAGTTTCTTTTGACATAATAGTAATAAACTAGATACTAGTTTTTCTGTTAAAGTTTGTGTCTAATTGATAATTGCAATTTCAACCACACTTTACAGTGAAGGAAACATTTGGGAGAAATCTGCATATCTCCAGAATTCTGGGGATATTGTTACATACAAATTGCATTGGAGCAGGGTGGTAGGTCTTAGCTCCAACCTTTATCTACAAAAACATAGAGAGGAGACCTATGCTCAGCTGTAATAGACTATTCTAACACCAGTTACAGATCTTAAGAATCCTAAATAATATATGATGATGAATGATAAATAATTTTTAGTGGAATTACTACCCTGCACTTAGAGGTGAGTTATTTTTATATTATTTTATAATTTATTACTCCCCTTTTGATTATCACTATTTAAAACAATTTAATAAACAGTAATAAATATATCACATGCTAAGTACTAAACTGACTGAATTCAAAATTACTCTTAATTGAAATAGATACATGTAATCCTTATTACAATGCTGTCTATGACATCACCCTCCTATCCATTAGAAAGCTAGTGTGCTCTTGTTCTTCCAAGTTACAGGTCTAGCTTAAACACTTTTAAGTTTTTTACACACTACTCTATGTTTTATTCTAATTTGCCACAAAATAATTTTTATGAATCTAGTCACTTCAATACTAAGTGTGCCATATCATTAATGATAATAAAACTTATTAAGCAAAAATTTCTTAAAATCTTTTACGTATAAGAATTAAAGGAATGTTAATATATAAATATATTAATAATGTTAATAATATTAATATACCTGAACATCAGTATGCATCCTAGGGGCAACCCATATGAGACTAGAGATAGCTTCTCCCAAGCCCTCATCCAACTCTTTCATTTGGGTAACTAATCCAAACCGTGCAAGAATAAGATCACAATACATTTCTACAATTTCCATTGCCTCCACCATATAATCTTCCCTGAAAAAGTAGATGCGAAGAATATTTTTAATTGTTTTAAATATCAGTAGGTTAATTATATATAGTTTAATACATGAAATTAAGATTTTTTTTTAATTTGTACATGATTGTATTTAAAATATACTACTAATCAATTTTATTTATTCCAAATTGATATTATTATCGACTTGTAATAGGGTTAAAATTTCTACAGGAATGAAATTATACAAAACCATTCTAAGATAAACACAAAATTTATAATACAATATTGTGAATGAGAATCTAAGATGACTAAATCTATAGCGTGATGCAGAATAGGCAGTAATAGTTGCAACTTGCAGAATAACTTCTGTAATCTCACTCTCATGGAGGCTTCATCATTGAACATCATCTCTTACAAATTAACGATGCAATATAATGTAATTTGATTAGTCATACAGTACAATAAAGAAGTAAAGATATTGTGAGTAAGTGCATTATAACTACAGAAAAAAGTCAAAATATAATGTTTACATTTCGTAAAAGTTATTTCATTTGTAATATAACACTTACCTGATTATATGCTCAACACGAATTTTAGCACGTTCACTTTTACCAGCAGCAATATATTCAGCTATTTCTTTTCGAGCTTTCTGAGCTAATTCAGTTTTTTTCTTTTCCAATAACTTGAGACGATTTATTGCTAATCTTAAATGTGTTTTTAGCTTAGTATAATTGGGATTAGTTGAAAACATTTTGTTTATAATCACTATAAATCAAATGGATGAAAAATGATTTATATTATTTTGCTCTGTGACAACTATATTTGGAATGTTTAGAACATAGACTACTAACTAAAATAGTTTAGAATAGGATCAACAGTCAACACTGAACACTGTAGTCTTTGAGTTTGAATAGGATTAGGATGACTAATAGTTTAATACCATAAGTTAATACCATCTCTACTATAAGTGTATAATCTATGGTTAATACCATACGATGTTATAAACATAGTAAAGTCAGGTCATCTATTAGCTTACATACGTCATTCTTAACATTAGTAAATAGTAGCTCATAGATGGCAGCGCTACAAGTTATTAATATTTCTCGTTCATTATTTTTATTCTACATACATTAAGAATTATTTTTCACTTCTCAGTTTGATGTACTGTAAAAGAGTTTTTGTTGATTAGGTAACCTGAAGACTTCTTTAAAACGTTTACGGCTAAAAACCACTTAAATTATTTATAGTGGAAATCGGTTAAAATTTAGTTTACCCAGACAAAGATAGATCGGATACGGATCTCACTAGACTACACACATTTTAGTTAATTACATTATTTTAAAATATTCATGAGTAACACTAAAATAAACTATTTGAAATGTGATATTTTTCAGCAGTCGATAACATACGTTTGCACAAACCTATCGCTATCTATGCAGCTATTTTGAAGAGAGGAGTAAAATAAAATGGTACTACAGCAGTAAAGTACATCATTAATGGATCAATAAGATTTTAACCTGATTGGATTGGACCTCTAACAATAAGTTAAAAAAAAAGAAATTTATTAAATAAATCAAGACAGCTTTACAAAAATTAACATTTTATTTCCTTTTTATACATTTCATATACCATTTTTAAGTACATATCTAAAAATAACCGAAGTTATTACCTACTATTAACACCAATATGTTTTAATTTAACATTTCTTTCATAAATGTAATAATGTTATAATACAGGCTCAGATCAACAAAAAAAAGAAAGATGGGAATCTTGCCGTCAAGTGAAGGAACAAAATACTTTAACGCTTTAATACGTGCGTTAGTCGTAGATTTAGGGATAAGCCTTACGGTAAGTATTTATCAAATGTTATCGTGAAAAAAATGCTTCACTTTTCCGTTTCAGGCGCTCTATCTTTCTTTATTTTGATTTAAGAATACAGGTACTTTACACAGATCTTAGAACAGTTATCGTCTATACTGCTTAATGGCACAATATAATTTTAACAAAAATATTTTATCACTAATGCTAATTGTAATTTTTACTTGAATACATACAGTGCTTTTTCCTTTCGTTACTTAGAATTAGATAAATATATACACAAATTTATTTTGCAAAATTCAATCATACAGTTTTACAATCAATGTATTTGTATTACAAACAATATGTACAAACAATAGAATAATAATTCAAGTTTTTTGTTCCTAAAAATAAACACATTTTTCAACTTAGGATAAATTCAATATCAATTTTTAATTTTTTTTCAGTTAAACAAATACTGATTATTATATTTTCAAAATAAGTATCTTACTATGCAAATTGACATAATTGCTCTTACCGTCGATAGCTTTTATTTGATACATAATCCATATTATAGAAACGTGATAAAAAGCAATACAATTAGTAACGGTATCGAAGCTCATTTAGATCTGGTATTGTCGTGTGAACTAGTTAGTATGTGATAATTATTGTCCAATAATCGTTCGTACATTTTGAATCTAACATATTAATACTTATAAGTTAATAATAAATAGTTGAACATTTAAGAGGTAAAGAAGTTAATCAAGAATAAGTGGTGCAAAAACACCAGCGTCTTTATAATACTGTTGAATTGCTAATAGCTAATACTTAAAAAATGAGCCACCGCACATTTTAACTTACGAAACATTCAGTCGTAATTTTTGTCAAAATTGGATTTTTGTTCCATTTTACTTTGGGAATTTTCCAGATCGTCGTGAATTATAACAGTCGTTGCGCTAATATTGGAAGGGCTATGAGAAGTTATATTCGTCCGATTGCTGTCCGCTAGATGCTCCAACTCGTGACTTTCCAAATTCGGTACAGCAGAACAAATTGAACTTACTCGAGAAACTGATTTTCTTTCTTCTATCGACACTTCTTTACTAGATCTTCCTCCAAATATTTGGAGTAAGGAACAAAGGAAGAAGGTCGCATAAATCCAACTTACTGACATAATTAAAGCCAAGAATGTCCCTATTTGAGAATAAGGAAGAAGATTTGAGCGTAATAAGAATATTCCAGCAAAACCAGTGGTCAAAGCTGCTGCAGCAGTTGGGCCTGATGATGACGAAAGTGCAAATTTAACTCTAGTAGTTTTTGTGCCAGAAGCATTTGTAAAACTTAGTGCATAATGCAGGCTAAAATCTACAGCTAACCCTGCTGATGTTGATATTGCCACACTTTCTAATATATTTAATTTCCAACCATTTAAAACAAGTACTGCAATTGTAACAGTTGAAGAAAAGACCATGGCTAAAAGAGAGCAAACACTAACAATGAGATTATATGTAGATGGTATGAGTACAAAAAAACCTAAACTAGCAGATAATAAAAGAGCGACCAGTGTTCCACTTGCCAAAGTATCTTGAAGGTCATAAAACTGAAGATCAGATAGAAACCAACCACATTTTAAGCCTGAAGGGGCATTTTTCAACTCTTGTTTAGTCCAGTTTTCCACTTGATTATAAAAATCATCCATAGCTTTGTATGACATTGAATAGGGAATTACACTTTCAAATTCTATTACTATTGCTGATACTGTTGGAGGGTATGCATTTCTTAGAAATTTTGGCCCAGCAACTCCAGGCATAAAAAGTTGGCGAGGTGTCTGATACAGAGACTCCATAGCCTTTACTATACAAAAATCAAAAACTTCTTTAGTATATGGGAATCGAGAAGACTCACAACATGGTGTTCTATTTATCTTGTCAATATTATCAATACATCGCCTGCTCATATACATTTTGAAACTTTCAATAAAACAATTAGGTAACAGTGGACCCAGTGTTTGTTGATAAAAAGGTTGCCTTTTTACTTTAGAACAAAATTCCAAAAGCCATGATTGAGATTTTGGATTTGATATACTAAAATTTTTGTCAAAGACTAGCTCCCCTTTTGAAAATGGATCCATATGATTTCCATTATCAATAGCTTTTATACCCCATATCCACCTTAGAGGCATTTTGCTTCCAGTTCCAATATCATTACTAAATTTTTCAAATAAAAACTGTTCTCTATAATTTATATCATATTGTTCAAAAGGATGTAATGTTTGAAACAATTGGAATTGTTTGGAATCAGGCAGTTGTAGTCCAGGATAGTAAAACACAATGATCAAACTACAAATTCCAATAGAACCCAAAATTACTACGAAACCTGTGTGCATTTTTGCTATACATGTAATAATCAATTGATTCAATATTACTTTGATATCTTCTCCAACATCATTAATAACCTTACTAATTGTGCCTAATGTTAGGCACCTACTTACAGATATCTTTACATCTAATATAAATACTGATACAGGTAACCAAGTTACCATGAGTAAAAAGTTAACTAATACTGCAGTCCCTGCAAATACACTGAAACAGTTAATGGCTGGAATGTAACTTACAAATGAAGCATAAAATGCAATAGCAGTTGTCAAAGTGGTAACAAAGATAGCTACAACTGAATGTTTTAGAGTTTCTTCAAGTATTTGGACAAGTATTGTCTCACCAGCACTAGAAATATTTTTAATATTTGTCAAATCACTATCATCATTAACAACATTATCTCTTATTAACTGCTTACTTATCATCTTCCAAACTTTTAGATAGAGAAATGCATCATCAGCCCCAATACCTATTACTACAACTATAACTAGTAAATTCATAAAGGGAAAAAAATTTAAATTAAACACATAGACATAAAAGAAATATGCTACTCCAAGAGAATATGTAATGGCAGTGAACAACAACATTGAAAGAATCACAGATTTGGTGTAAATCCACACACATATAAATACAAAAATACCACCTAGTCCAATAAGCCATGTGTCTTCAATAATCCATAGGTCAAACAAAGTATTTTTTAATCCAAAATCTATGGCAGGGATGGTTAGAGTATCATAAGACAAATTAGATTCCTGCAACTTCATATAATATTGAAGTGTAGGACTACTAGTTGGCAAAGGCAGAAATATCATAACATTTTTTACAAATGTCTCTGAAAATCTTGGAGGAGAAAAGGCCTCAGAATCAATAATATAGAACAGTAAGTTGTACACTGCATCATATTGGGAACAATATTTTGGCACATGACAGCGATCCATCTCACAAGATGCCATTAGAGTAAAATTGTGAAAATAACCTGCACATTTTTTTAGTATATTTACAACATAAGCTACATCATCCCTAGTTATGTTTTCACAAGAATTCTTACCAGATATTAAAGCTATGTAATTTGGCACACTCCATATGGGGCAACATATTTCTTCAAAGTGCACAGATCTTTCACAGAGATTATAAAAGTCATCTTCAGCAAGCTCAATGAGGAAGGATTGGAATTGACAAACTTTTTGTACATTCTCAAACAAAAGCATTGATTTGTTATCAATAGATGTGACTACCAAGTGAGCATAGTCTGGTACTGGAGCACCACAACCTCCAGAAGCATAATTATGATTTGAATTATTATCAGGCTGCATATTTTTAAGTGACTTCCACTGCTTCCTGGTATGATTTTTTAAGTATAGAGTGTTTTCATCCTCATATGAAATATTTTTTCCAAATCCCCAATGAACATGGTTGTTAGATGTATTAGTGTCTGTTGAACTATAATATGTTGTAGCAAAACCATTATTGTTATAAACTTTCTTCTTTTTATGTAGCTTTTTGTGATGCTTTCTACCAGACCTTGTTTTGTCTTGCCTATTGTTAGATTCATTCATACGAATTTGATCTTCTATTTCTTTGGGATTGACAGCAAGTCTTTTAGATGGTCTTGTCTCATCAATTAGGTTTTCCCAGGCAATGAAACGGTGCGCTAGCGTGGTACCTCTCGTTTCGAAGCCAACTACTGGGTCGGAAAATGAAGGCAGATCGTGACATATTAGCGGTATGACTGTGAGTGTGGTAGAAGTAACTACGATTAAGAACAGAAAAAGGTAGGAGTGACGGGCAATAAACCTCGCATATGCCGACAACATTTTTAGTCCTCGATTTTATTGATTTCATATTTATCTTCTTACTCCATTTTGTGATTAGACAAAACCAATACATGTCCCTTGCTTAAAGCTGTTTGACTTGACATAACAAAAATATTATTTACATTTTGTATTAATATGTTTTAATAAAAAACCTAAATAATATAAATATAAATAGTCACAAGATGTCACCACAGACAAATATGTATACAGAATACAGATACTGGGGCCTCTCAAAATAATGTAATTTGTTTGCTCAATATTGTGACATAGTTCCTATTAGAAATAGTCAGCCCTAATTATACAAATATACATTACTTCCGTTTCGCCCATATCCATAATATGAAATACATATACAAATGTTTAAAAATTTAAATGGAGAATGCAAAAAATTAGAAAACTGAATTCTTATTATTTATTTTTTGTTAGTAATATTACTTATATTATTATAAATTCTATTTAATTAAATATTTCTTTTAGGACATTAAATTAAAAAGGAACATGGAGTTCATAGAACTTAAAAATCAAAAAACAAAAATCGCACACCTTAATAGGTAATACACATAGCTGATCTCCATCATAAGCATAGTTATTATACTTGGAGTGGGCCAGAATAAAATATTATGACAAAGAGAAAGCAAATGACAGATATTTTCTTAAAAATTATAGTTATCATCCACGTACGGTAGATATATAAATTATCGTAAGAGGATTGATCTCTATGGTCTATAAGGTAAATGGGAAATGGCAACATTTTCTTGTCTCTGACATCTTGTGATCACAAGACTTCTTCGTTTTGAGTTTTCTGTCAAGGTGGAAATTGGAGAAAAAAAGGCCTTACCTTTCGGGGTCTTCAGGTTTAAGAGCTCCAATCAAGCAGAAACTCCGTCAAGATGAGATACTTCCTAACGTACCTGTTTGTGTTGCTGTTGTCGTTGGCTGTACTCATATTTTCGCTATACTATGTTCTAACTGGAAAGGGTGAGCAGATTAGTTTCGGATGGTTCTTAGAGAATACGTCTCCGTACATGTGGGGGACTCTGGGAATAGCATTCGCCGTTGCTTTCTCAGTAGTGGGAGCTGCAATGGGCATTCATACAACAGGAGTGAGCATAGTAGGAGGTGGTGTCAAAGCACCTAGAATCAAGACCAAGAACTTGATCTCCGTAATTTTCTGTGAGGCTGTCGCCATTTACGGGTTGATTACCGCAATCGTACTCTCTGGTATGTTGGAGCAGTACAAAGAACCATTCCTGGATATATCTATCAAGCAACAGAATTGGATGGCTGGATATGTCATGTTTGGAGCTGGTCTCGCCGTGGGGCTTGTGAACTTATTCTGCGGTATAGCCGTCGGCATTGTGGGTTCTGGAGCGGCCCTAGCTGATGCTGCCAATGCAGCCCTATTTGTCAAGATCCTAATTGTTGAAATCTTTGGGTCTGCCATTGGCTTGTTTGGACTTATTGTTGGCATATACATGACATCAAAAGTTAAAATGGGCAACCAGTAGAGGAAGATTATAATTGTTAAGTGTAAGTATTTGTTGAATATATTTAGTGGAATTTTTAAAATTATATTGATAAATACATTTATAATTTCTGCTTCTTTACTTGTTTCTTACGTATTATGTGTATGTAACCCATCCTTGCTTTATTTAAGGTTTGAGTATTTTTCCTTACTCAATCCTTAAATAAAGGTTTGAGTAAAGAAAAGTACTCATTCAACTTTAATTTTTTATCATTTATATATATTAGTGAAATTTTTTATTAATAGATCCTAAAATAGAAGGTTATTAATAAATATTTAAAAGTTTTGACTTTTATTACAAGGTACCTCTTTTATTGCTTTATAACTGTTATGTATTAAATCTAGTGACTATTTTTAATCTATGACATGATGAGTTTATTTAGAAAAATTCATGCATAACATTTGTGTACACTTTTATGGTTGGTAAGCCATATCATCTTTATTCAAACTTAGATATGTAATGAATGAATAAACAGGCAAAATTTTCAATATCATTTTCCTTTCTTTTTTGTTTATATTTCACTAATTATGTATAGAAATTATCTAGTAAATAAATCTGAAATTAATCAGAGGAATCTTTAAAAAAAAACATATGCAATAAAATGAAATAAATGTAAGTTTTGTGATTTGTTACATAATTATTTTGTTTTCCTGATTTTGTGATAATTTAAATATGTTGCTTATAAAGGATAACTAATCCCTAATCCCCTTTTCAATAAACAAACTGAAAGTATGGCATACATAAATAAATAATATACACAGTATAGCAATGTAATAATCTGTTGATTTATATGTATTTTGTTGTTTTTTATTTATTTATCTGATTAAGCTAAACATTAGGATAAATAACATATGCAATGTTAACTAAGATAAAAAACTGTTATGTAACTATAATATAAATAGACTAAAATCCCCTATTTATTGTCTGTCTGTCCATACACAATAAATCTTAAAAATACAAGGGAAACTTATGTGGTTTTCACTAATCGATAGGGACACAAGGGAGATTTCAATATATAATTTGTTAATATAATTTAATAAAGATTAGTCTCTTTAAGTTGGTGTCTGAGTCACAACAACAAGTGACAAGTTCTGCTAGTTTATTAATAACTATGTGGGATGTTCAGTTTATTTATGTGATAACACTACAATTTCTATTTTCAGTATTCAAGAGCACTGGTTCTCCCATCCATAAAACCTTGACCTGTGTCACTGCCAGTGCGTGAAAAACTAAAGAAAGAAACAAATTATTTATTTAAGGAGCAACTTAAGCTTTGAAGTTTTGAATAAGTGTTGGACTTGTATAGTTCTGTAACAGTTTTATTGATGTACAATTATATTTGATTATTTCTGTGTTTATAACATCTGTTATCTTAGCACTAACAGAATGTAGCTGAGATGCCTTAGCTATTTATTTTTGCAATAAATCTTAGCTTATTGTTTATGTAATAAATAAATGTAAAACTGTATTTCAAAATGATTTTAATCAAAACAGCTAAAATATAATACTGTAAATTTAATTGATATTTTTAACATTACATAAATGAATATACCTTCTCCTTTCAAAGATATATTTCTAATATGTCAATATTGTACGAGTAAATGATATATGCTATGCTCACCTTAGCTGTATTCTCACTTGTGATAATTGTCTTGTATCACAGTTTATGATTTCAAAGCTAAGAGGATAAGAGGATATACTCTTGTTAATTTTGCATTGTGTGCTAAGATTTTAGATGTTTCATTGAACACATTGGATTATATTGGATTGTTTTTAAAACACTTTGTAGTAAATATAATATATTTGCACCATATCACAGTGTCCTCTTAAATTGACTAGATATATAGTGCATTTTTAATCACATCTGATCATAATATTGAATGGTGTTACGAAGTAACAGCTAAATATGTATGTACGGATGCACTGATGTATTTAGTCATTTTTTTAAGGCTTAAACATTCCATGAAATGTTAATACAACATTTGTGAACGCTTTGATTGGTAATAGCCTGTGTATATAAATAAATGACACATATGTATTGTTTTTTCTATTTGAGTAAAGTTACAAATTGTATGTTCTGGTTAGTTAGGGAATGTATTCATCCCTGATTGTTTTTAGTAACCTACCTTTCATTCCCTCTACATCACAACTTGTCGTATTTAAGTGAAGCTATATTTGTTATGACGTCACATCTTTCGTTAATTATACTATACACACATTTACGTTTTTTAGAAATATATGTCCAATAAGATAAAAAAAGTCCTAAAATGATGAACCTTGAGATGTGATGTTAGAAGTTGGAATCGTGTTTTACCACAATATTTCATTTGTGCTAAGACTCCAAAATGACTAACTTTAAAAACCCCGGACATTTAGATGGAATTGAGATTAGTTTCTTCGTCACCCCCTATTTTTCAAAACAATTTTCGATCTTAATTATTTTTACTTGAAAGTTATTAATTATATTTTTTTTTTAAATCAACAAATATTTGAAATAAAGCCCAAACATTTTTTAAGTACCTCGTTGAGACGGCCCTTGTATGTCTTCTAAACTAGGTCAAATCCCGATAAATCCGGAGGGATGGCAGCCCCTAAACTTGTACAAGACTGCTTTCTGTAGATGACTTCTGATATGGTATGTTTACGTACCTGTTTTACAGTTATTATTTTGAACTATGTTATTAGTTAAAAAAAAACATTTTACGATTTAGTCAAGTTCGAACGCCCAAAAAATATAAAACTTCGAAATTAATCTATGAAAATGTGTGTAATTTATATGGAATAAATTATTATTGTAAATATTAGTTTGCTTCCTTGTACCTTAAAGGAATATATATTGTAAATTCGTATTCAAATTAACATAAACTAGACGTAATGATGTCTGTAAAGACAAGGAAATATCTGTTCGCACAAATTGTGCACTCTTTGAACAATTCAATCGGCAAGTATTAAAGTATCAGCCTAAGTACTTTATAAAGTGTTTCTAAGTTAAACATATTTGTGCAAATGTAGATATTATGTATGTTGATGAATAAATAGCTAAAAGTTTAGTGTTTTATTTTCTTCCTATTATTCAGGGGTTATTATGAGGAATTCCGTAAAACAACTTAATGATTTAATTATTTTTCTGTAATCAAAGTTTTTTTATGGGATATTTGTAATACTGTGTAAGTACAATCCGTTCACATAACTTGTTAGGCTCACGCAACATACCACTACACTACACAGTTTACTCGGAGAATCTTAAAGATCGTTTCGCCTTGCATTATATAATAGAAGCTGTACCCAAGTCTACGTTTCCTCAACTTAAGCATCGAAATACCTACACTGAACTATGTAGCCATTTAATAAACAGTAGCTTCTGTAAATCCAACTGTAATGTAAATGTGTATCTCCGTCACAAAAATAAAATTGATACGTCGGATCAAATTGTAATTACTACTAAGAATTTCAGTATTAAATATGAGTGTCTTAACCAGTACCTTAAAAGGAACCAACAACATCCTTCGTTGTATCAGTTAATGTGAGATTGAGTCTCCTCGTTAATTAAGCTTAATAAGTTCAAAAATATTCGTCCAATTTCTTAAGAAGATATAGTAAATCACTGCGTATAAATCATTGTAGTCATCTAACATAATAGATGACTACAATATATAAGGAATTATGGAAAAATAAAACTAAATCACAATACTTTAGCAATAAAATATTTTATTTCGATATAAAACAGTCCTGTTACTAAATTTTTATCGATAAATAATTTTAACTAAAATGGAATGTAGAATTAAAATCACTGAGCGTTTTGCCAAATTGTCATAAATAAGCCGATAATTGTTATTAAGGAAACTAATAAAAATGCAGCGACTTCGGGGACTGATAATCAGTAAGCTTTATATAAATAAATAGTTGATAGTGGTATAGGAATTACGTCTACTTTTTAATTTGAAGTCATCCTTTTGTTAATTGCTCATAAAATTTATACAATACTGAGCACTTAGTCACAGTGCCGTAGTAAGAGAATTCTAATTTAGTTATAGTTAAGTTTGTCTAAACTTTTCATGGCAATTATTAGTAATCATTGATATTTCTTTTACAGTTTCGTTGTCAGTTTAATAGCTCTTTTTTTACGAACTTTAAACCTGTTTCTATCATACAAACAAAAATTAAATTAAGTTCAAAACACAAAGCTACTGATTTGGAATTATTATTTAAGTAGACGGGAAAACCAAACTGAAATTTGACTGAGAATACCGCATACTAATAAACCCATTTTAATATTATGGCAAAGTGAATAGGGACTATTCCAGTAAAGCTTTCATTAGTTCCCTATAAATTTTAATCTAATTAATAACTACAAGTGTAAAAGTCTATTTATTTACAAAATAGGTGGACTCTTCGTTAAATCGCTCAAAATTCACACAACACTCTTGACGGTTACTATTTACATTGAACATTTTCGATCTGAAACCTATTATCTATTACAATTTTGTCTAATATCTACTAAATATTTATCGAAAGTCGAAATCGTTGAACGTTAATTATAAGTTTTAAATAAAAATAAAGTAATAAGTTTTGGTATCTTATAAAAATATTTTAACATCTTGTATACATACGACTACAGTACAACTAACTCTGCCTTATGCTATATACATTTACCTACTGACTTTGGATGATACCCCCATTAGCACTAATATCCTAATAAGCCTATATATAAACTTGAAAATTTATTATGAAACGATCATTACGTGGAGTATACATCAAGACCTTTCATTTATATACTTTATCGACTAAATATAATAACTAATCGATTTTAGTTAGTTTTTAAAGACAGAATTATTGAAATATAATCTTGATATACATTTCACATAAATATCGATTTAATAGAAACACTATAATCAAAATTTTAGTTTGGTGTTCCATTATTTCTGTACAAATTATAAAAAAATTAAATAGCAATCCTACATTTATATTATAAAGTATTTTGTGAACACTTGTTTAATTAAATACTAAAATTTAACGACTAACATCGAATTGTGTACGTATAAAATAGTCGCTATTTCTCTTACACGTTATATTCGTTTACTTAACGAAAATTTGAGATCTAATTTGATTGTCCTAATCATTTGAGCATTTAAGTGCATGGTGGATTTTATTTAAATGTTATGAAGTGTAACAAAGTAGTAACTGTTTACTTAAAACTATATTTTAATAATGGCAACTATTCTACTTAAAGCATAGACAAATATTTTAAATTAAACAGCCACTATTATCTATGGCAGTGAACACTAAGTTAATAACAGTCTTTGCAGATGTATTTTTTTGAACAGTTAAATTATCATACATTGAAAATAAATTAATTAACTAATTGAGATTCATTGGAAATCTTGTACTATGTTGATTTACACTCTTGTTTCGGCATCGTCTTCAGTAGTAGATTTCCTGTATAACAATGAAAACGTTATGAAATAGTTTAAAAGAAAGACGTTTTAAAATAAAAGTCACATATGTGGAGTTTCCCTTACTTAATGTCTAAATAAATCCAGTGTTATTAGATTCCGATCCTATTAAGCCATAATACTTTTAACGCATCGTCAATAGTCAGTTTTACCTTTACTACGACTCAGTAGAGTTCAATGGGTACTTCAGCCATAAAGTTATTATAATAGAGTAGGCAGCCTAAAATTTTAATACAATTAAAAGAATACAAAAGTGTATCTATCTCTCTTCTTATTAGGGAAAGATACGTATACGAGTTTCATCTTCCTTCTCTTTATTTATTGAAACATTTTCACTTACAGGCCTACCTATGGCTCTACGCTAGTATAATAACTATGACTTCAGCTAAATACGCGAATATCATTGAGAGAAAAAAATCTAAACTTTCAATAAATGTATTCGATTTCACTTGATTGAATTTAACAAATAAGCAATCAGTGATTCCAGACTTATAAAAAACAATATAATTATAGCTCTTAAACGAACTAATATATTTAGTAATCAAAATAGATGAATGAAGTTAAAAACTAATCATATCTTGTGATGATATTGTGAGATTATTAATTTGTGATCTGTGCACAAGAATTCTCTTCCAATATATGTTCTTAATCTTCTAATAAGCTAGTCGTAGAACTCTGAATAAACATTGTTATATAATATCATTGGATATGAAACTGATTCTTAAAGTATATCTACTACTCCATGTATGATGCCTTATAAATATAAGAAGCATGCTAATTAGCATGGGCGCTAACATTATAAATAAAATATAAAATTTGTTTTCTTTGACGATTTTTTATCTGCTTTTACATATATCATACATAACCAATACAGAAAAGAAAATGTTTTGCATATAGTTCTATATTTAATATAGCGTAATGCCGTACGATTTTATTAACCTATATTACTTGATTTTGTAATTATACTATGAAATAATATTAAGTGCTTTTATTTTTACTTATTTATTTCATATTATTAAATAGTTTTATTTTGAATCATTAAGTTAAAATATGCAGCAATTTTTAATTTTACTTCACATAATTCCACTATTCTCTTTTTTATACTAGCAGTTCAGTTACGCGTTACTGTGGTTTAGTCTGGTATTGATTTTCCCTCGAAAGAAAACTGTAATTGACAGTTTAAAAAAAATGAACCAATCGCCACCAAACTTAACAGGATTATCCGCTGGGTTGTTGTTAGATGTTAAGAATGTTTGAAAATTTTATTAAAATCGAGTCATTTTAGAGACTATAAGGAACATATCTTGTTTGTATACGGATTTAAGCAATTTATGTACAGAATACATAATTCTTACTTTTACTTAGAATACATAAGTGCACCTCATTACACCTGATGCCAGCGCCCATACTATTTTTTATGAAAAAAGAGTGTTTATATTACCTCTTCCCTATGGAGACAGATGAGTGCGCGCGCGACACCACCGGTTAGCAAAGCAAAAGATGATTTTACAATGAGTGTTTCTCATATAACCGCCACCATCTATTGGAATATTGATTTAAATGAATCGCGATAAAGTCAGTCACATTATATTTCCTCTGTATATATTTTATTTGTTTGAGAAACATATAGTACTTCAATGACTACCACACAATATTAGTACATTAAAATTATTATAAATGGCAACAAAGTTTTTGATTTAAGGATGGAAGAATTAAACAATATTTAGTATAAGTAAATTTACCAGATATGTAAATTAAGGAAGTTAATATTTTAAACTAGAAAAACACAACATAGAAAAATACAATATACGCTTTAACTATTTACTTATAGAGAGTGTATTATGTTAATGTGAAAGGTAGAGGGCTGGTTCTTTTTCACAAAGATTGTAAGAAAACTAGAAAGGGAAACAGTTCTAGGTTTAAAATCGTTCTCATAAAATTTGTTAATAACAAGTTTTAATGTTAAGCCTTATTGTATATGCTTATTGTATTGCAATCTTTGTTTATTTGATTGAAATAAAATTTAATGTCATTTGATTTTTTTTTAAAGAATGACTTTGTACACTTTTTTTCTTTTTCTTCTATAATGTTTTTATTAGCTATGGTTTTCATGGTACATAAATAAGTTATTAGCAACTTTCCATTTTACAATGTCTTATATATTATTCTGATTATATAAAAACAATGATTATTTAATATTTATACTGATTTTCATATGTACGCTGATAAAAATACAAATATACTGATTATCCAATATACATAACTGACTTTATCGGACTCGCCAGACTCGCATCAATCTCGCTAATCCATTATGTATTGATAAAATAATTCTAGAATTAATTACAGATGTTATGCAAACAGAAGTTGATATTTAATAAATAGTCTTAATTATTATAAAAGAAAGAAATATATATTAACCCAAAACAGTAATCTTACAAAAAATGTAATATTTTATAGCGAGATATGATACAGTCATTATTAATATCATGGGATGTGTGTTTATCGGGAGTCACATACGTAGTTATTATACTAGAGTAGGGAAGCTAGCCTATAATATGCCCTATCACAGTAAAGAGAAAGCAACTGAAACTGTATCTATACCTCTCTTTTTTGTGTGATTAGATAAAGACTAGTATACGAGTTGCATATTCCTTCTCATTATTTATTGCGACATTGTCATTTACAGGCCTGCCTATGACTGCCTTCTCTAGTATAATAATTCTATGGTCACATACCATTCATTTATTATTTTCTATATATCGAAGAGCATAGTTTTGAAAATATAATTTTTTTATACACTCAGGATTTTTTACCGGTACAACAGATTACCATATCGTAACTAGTTCGTTTAGAATAGTGTTTAATTAATTTCACTATTATACAACATTATATATTATATTACAACATATAATACTATAATTAAAATATTTAATTATGTCTATTTACTTAATGTTTGTAATTTTCTTTTACAAACATTGTATTTTTATTGATAATTTGGCATTTCTAAATATAACAAATAATAAATCAGTATGTAGCTCCACAATTTTGTTTCTAAAATGATACAAAAATATGTAGATTTAAGTATATTAAAAATTATGTCATGCATTAAACATGCAAGTGTTAATTTTTTTTAATAATTTATTTTGTTAAGAAAACCATCAAACTTACTCGCTGGTCTCGCCCATGCTCGCTAGCGGCGCCCCCAACTGTTGACCTTCGCCTAGAATGAATAAAAACTATCAGTTTACGTTTTTAAATTTAGGAACAATAAAGCTACAGAAGAAAAAAAGTTTGTTTTTTTCATATACAATAAATTAAAAAAAAGCTAAAATAATTGCGAAAACAACGTTAAATCCATTCGATTTTGAGGCATCATAAACAATATAGATTATAAGGTCTATATTGTTTCTGATAGTGTTTTCGATATTTAAATATTTAACGTGATATTTAAAATGAGAATAGAAATATGAATAAGAAATCTGCCACAAACCTGCGTGTAATTCGCTGTTCAGTCTCTGAGATGACTGTGTACTGCGCACGCTCACGTGGTCTTCTTCAGCTATAGGAAGCAAAGTGTACGACAAGCCATTACAAAAAATTATAAGTAAGCTTTATAGGTAGCTAAAATAAAAATAAAACATCTACTTAGTGCGTAAAAAAAAGGATTCACAATATCAGTGCAAAAACACTCTACGTTCAACTCAACACAAAGAATATGTAATGACCGAAAACAAAAAAAAATAGTAATTATTATTTTACATATTAAAAAAGTACTTTTTTTTTATAAGGCTTTTCAGCGTATCTTTTATGCAAGTTTTGTATTTGGCGTTAATGTTATGTTATGTACAATTAAAAACATTAAACAATTAGCACAGAAGAAAAAAGTAAACTGAAAAGGCTTTTTCTGGCACAAGTACAGTCGTGTAAAATTAAATACTTTTAAATTTTCTGAATCTGTATAATGAAAAACAATATTGCGATTGAAAAAAAAGTTTTTATACAGTTACATGTCAAAGTATTTTTTTAATTTTTAGTAACGCACTGAGCAAAAGCGCAAGTCGTGTTGTATAAAAATAACACTAACCTGTATAAGGAAAGAGATATTTGTCGTGAGGATGGTGTTTGTCCGAACCATCTGACATCCTGTCACTATACTCGTAATGCCCTTCCATTTTCCTCTGATAGTCGTTCTTCAACATGGTCGCGATTCCGGAATCCCGGAAATCACGTGGCGGATAACCATCGTGTTCTCTCGTCGTCACACTTGAATCTCGGAAATCTCGAGATCCGTAAACATTAGCGTCCGCATTCAAATATTTGGTCGGACTGTATCCGTAGTCTGAAGTTCGAGATGATAAATAGGTTTTCGAGCCGTAAGGATTTGTTGGTAGTCGATACATAGTGGGGGAAATAGGATAATTGGGATCGTAAGGCATTTGCTTTTCCGGATCATTTGGCATAACTCCGTAAATCAATTCGTCGTCCATTACGCCATATCTAAAAATGATCATAAATGTTACGCTCTCAAATTAAGAATACAACCAAATTTAAAATATTATATAATTCGTCCTATCCAAAGAATAAAGTCACATGACCCGTATATAAGTATAGGAAATGTGACTCTCTTCTTCGGATAGGGCGTAGTATTCGCAGATCCGGCTCGGTCTGCTGTGTCTATTTTCGCCTTACCCTTTTCTAATATTTTTGCGTGCATATAGTTTTAATTTTGCAATTTCTTATATTTACTATTAAATACGATTGTTTGGTGTAAAGGATAATATTATAGAATATGATAAAGGTAAGTTAAACCAAAAAGAAATGTATTTAATTTCATAATCTAATATTGTATCCGTCTAAATAACTTACAAGATTATAAATAGTGAATTGTAAGTGACCTTTTCAAACAAAGGAATAGGCATAGTATTATCCTTATATTTGCCATCGGAATTTTGGTAGACCAATAAGAGTGGAATTTTCGCTCAATTCCTTGTTTTTTTATATTTCAAACGAATTTTCAAAATTACTGCCTAGTAATTTCTCTTTCGATGATATCTCTCAGGCGGCTTAACTTTTACGGTAATATTCAACAATTATCGACATATTTCGACTAACTTACACAAAACCTTGCTAAATTATATATTTAAACATTGGTTGGATATCGATTTGTCTGTCTGTGAAAATAACGAGAAAATTCGTTAAGTAATTTCTGAGTTTATCGCGAACAGACAGAAGTGGCGCTTCTTTGTTTTATAATATGCCTTACATACTAAACTTTAAAGAAAATACTTTGACTGGCCCGTTCGCGCAATGGGCAGTGAACCCTGTCTTCAGCTCAGCGGGTCGCGGGTTTAATTCCCGCCGAGGGCCAACATTTTCTATAAACAATTTGTTGGTTTTCCGAGCCTGGGTGTGTAAAATACACACCTGAAGCTTAAAGTCGTAACAAAGACACCGTCCGTAATATCATTTATGGTAGGTAACATAACAATTTGAATATTCTTTTATAACGTCCGTAATTTTTTGTTTATTCGTAAACTATATGAGCGGAATAAACACCGCACCTTAATACCGTTGCTTTGACATGCAAATGTCTGGAGTTAATGTTATACAAAATATATTACTTATGATAACATTATTTATTACTCAAGTTTTTTAAAAAGATAGATGTTGGGTTCTAGAAAACTTGTGATGAGATGATATGAATCTAGCACATAACGTCCATAAAAAAGTAGTTATTAATAATTATTACGTTTAACAAGCGATTTGGTAATTATTTTGATTATTTTGATTACGGAGCAGAAGGCATACCCTTCTGCTCCGCGGATTGCGGGTTCGATTCCGGCCTAGGGCCAACATTATCTATAAACAATTTGTGGGTTCTTCGATTCTGGGTAATTAAGTAGTAATTAAGTCTTCCTGGGTATTTAAGTAAGTATTTAAAATTATATATGTAGCATATCTACCAGTTGTCCGTCACCCATAACACGACTATTAAGTTACTTTGGGGACGGGCGACCGTGTGTGTAAGTGTCCCATATATATATTTTTTTATTCTGTATCATATTATATCATGTCTAATTGGAATGTATGTTGTGCTTTGGAAATTAAAGATTTAATTAGTATTCATTACGTAGGGTACTTACCTATTCTCAAGTGGCAATCTCGACGCATCAACACTAGCGACGTATGTATCATGAACGTTTTCTAAAATAGACGGTTTCAGGCGATGTCTGCTAAGTTGGTACACATCGGACGTCAAGTCTGGATTAGGTAACGGGTTGGGAGATGGAGTTGCCGGTCCAGGATTTCCACCCTCTTCTGATCCGGTTTCTTGAGACCAACGACCCATGTCTGCACGGTTTGGCTCTATAAATTTGATTTTTACAGAAGGATGTCACGCAGGAAACTGAATATTAAATAAAAAAAAACCGGGAAAAAATTCTTATAAATCGACGGCACTATCTACCAAAAAAAACTAACAAAAATGTTTGAATATATTTGTCTGGATTTATTTCTTCTTATAGCTTTCTTTAAGAGTAAAAGTTCACAGCCAAAAATAAATTATACGTGATTTTTTCCTATAATAGAATTCACGTACCTTCTCTGATGTGTGGCGGCCATCTTGGTGTGATAGCCAATGGCGCTCCTTCAGTAATATTTGGAAGGTAGCTCCCACCCGTGCCGGTTGTGCCTCGATCTCCTGATTGAGATAAAATATTAATAATTACATACATAATAATTATGCCGTGTGGTATCCGGAAAGTAGACCAATTGTTGTAATGTGTTTGGTTATAACAACTTTGGTATCTACTCAAATAATTAACACTGTATGCTACATCTGGCCTTGTTCCTGTACTAACATACAATAATTCACCTATTACATCTCTGTACTTAATACTTTCATCTACTTCTTTAGCTTGTTCTAGTTTTAAATTTGTTTCCATTGGAGTATCATATAACTTAGTGTTTATTAAATCATATTTTGCAGCCAAAAATTCAATATATTTTGTTTGGTTTAGCGTCATTATACTTCTATCATCACTATATCAATATCTATGCCAAAATAGCTTTTTATTTTTCCAAGTCTTTCATTACAAATTTTTTCATTAAAGAATTTTTTACCTCTTCTATTTTATTTTTATTTTTACAACAAATTAAAAAATCATTTAATTTGATTTGATTAAAAAATCATTTTTAATCAACAATTACGACAATAGGCCACCCTCATTTCTTACCGAGGTGTCGTAAAATACGACTAAGGCAAGTGGACGTCAGGCAGGCGGCCGGTCGTAAAATACGTAGCCGGATCATGTGACATGTTTATAACATGTTGTGCCGACCCCATTTAGAGTGGGATAAGGGCAGGAGGATGATGATGATAATTACATACATAATTATTACATATATATGCTGTGTATAAGGATAAGGCTGCTTAAATAAGAATTATGTTTTCCTTAAATAAATATTATTAATACTCGGAATCAAAAGAAACAAATATAAATAGAAATTATATCGTTTATATTAATTTATAGTATTAGGCGGTACTTTGCGAAGTTCCATACTCAATCGTTTCGCAAAGCTTTGCGATTTTGTCGTGGAGTCTATCTCCTGATGATGCTTCGGTTGCGGGGCGAAACGATTGTTGAGTTTGTGATAGTGAACCTGTGTAGTGCTTGTGTATTGTGGTGGAAGTGGTGGAGGTTTGTGCATGTGTTTTTACGAATCCTGCACGTATCGGGTATGAAAATACTGATAGTCCACTATACATTAAACACTATATATATTTTCTATTTACTGTATCGCGGATTATAGCAAAATAATTTTATTATTACTTTTGTAGAAAAAGTATGTTCCTTACGACGTATGACTCCAAAACGGCTTAACCGATTTTCATGAAATTTTCAGAAAATCTATATATTTAGCGTTAATGTCAGTGTTGGTTCGAAATCGAAACCAGACTGAGCTACAGTTACGCGTGGCTAGACCGCTACTTGTTATGAAGCTGAGCTCTGATCTCTGCGTAGTTAGTTTATCCATTATTAATGTTGAGAGACCGGCTATACTCACGTCTTATTTTATCGGATGAGCCCGACTAGTTTCAAGCCCATACGGGGCTCTTACTCATGAGCTCTTTACGCGGTGTTTTTTATCTCTTTATCGCGGGCTCATCCGATAAAATAAGACGTGAGTATAGCCGGTCTCTCAACATTAATAATGAATACCACTCACGATAGTTTAAATAGTTTATCCATCTTCTCATACTCACGGTGTGCGGAAGGCGGGTGGCTGGACCTTCTCGAAGTAGTGTCTTCATCATCTGATGAATGGCTCGAGGCGAGGTCCAGGCTCCGCGCGGATGCCTCGCTCTCACTATCGGTACCCTCCGTTCCTTCGGTCGCCTCTTCCGTGTCACCGCGGTTCTTACGGCGACGGCGACCTTCGTCTATTAATCGAAGCAGAATTAGAGCAAGAAGTGCTCAGATTAGCTTTTATTAATAGTTTTAAATTACTATCTAAATACATGACATATATTTATTTATTGAATTATTGCGCCCGCTCTTATGTTCTGTGATACCCCAGCGGTGAGACCGTGCGATCCATTCGAGAGAAACACGAGTTCAAACCCGGGCGGGCACCAATGAGTTTTTCTATTAAAACTCAAGTGTCTAATTGATAATTGCAATTAATCACACGCTTTTTGGTGAAGGACAACATCGTGAGGAAACCTGCATATCTCTAGAGAATCCTGGAGATATGTGTAACCTACCAATCCGCATTGGAGCAGCGTGGTAGGTCTTAGCTCCAACCCTTCGCTTCAGAAACGGAGAGAGGAGACCTATTCCCAGCAGTGGGATTGTAACAGGCTGCTACTTTACTTTTACTTATATACACTCAGGCTCGAAGAACCAACAAATTGTTTATAGAAAATGTGTTATGTATTGTGTTAAATATGTCTATAAATACTCTTAAATACATTTAACATTATGTGATTATGAAATAAGAAACATAATTAATAGGAATAATTCAATAATTTGTGGGAGACGGAAGTAGTCAAATGTCATTCGTTTCATAAAACGGACACGGGAATGCAAACAACAAAGGTTATAAATAAGCCAGTTGGGCCTATTCTAGGCAGTGTAGTGTCAGTGTAGCGTTCAATGTGTCTACAATAGTGAAGTGTAACAAAGAGTGAAGTGTAACAAATGTTGGCCCTCGGCGGGAATCGAACCCGCAACCCACGAAACTTAAGGGGGAAGTTACTTTTCGTGGGAACCAGACAGAGTTATTATACTAAAATAAGGAAGCTATATGAAGACCCTTAAGTGAGAGTGTCGCAATTAATAATGAGAGGGAAGTTGAAACTCGTACACTTATCTTTGTCTAATCACACATAATAAATACACAGATAGATACAATCTCATTGCTTTCTTTTTATATTGACTTTACTTCAAGTTCTAAGACCAAAACAGTGTTTTAAATTAAAACATTGACACTATCGAACATAAATACGTAACTCAATTAATATATGAATGACACAAAATTGATTGAGACTTAGCAGTTTTATAATGTCGATAACATGCTGAGAAAACACAGTAGTAACTCAGTAGTGATAAATAGGCAGATATTGACTCACCCTCCTTCCGAGTATGTAGCGACGAGTCAAATCCTCTGAGATAGGCGGGCATATCACTAGCACTGGTATTGTAGTTAGAAGTGGATGTGCTGGTATGACGCAGTTGGCCATCACTACGGCTGAGATAAAATTATTGTTTTTTACATGTTTTTTTATCGTATAATCAAACGCCTTTTAAAACTAGGATAGATTTTTAAAACTAGTTGGAACCATGAACTTTTAGAAAACGATTCAATTCAAAGTCAGTACCTAAAGCCAACCGCTTTCTTTTCGTACCATGAAATGTGTTTGAAAAGGACAACGTTATATGAACTATAGATAACTCTCTCTTTTACTCAAATGTTTATAGGACGCATTCCCAATGGTCATTCGGCAACGACTTAAAGCGTGCGTCTTTAAGACGTCATGGTATGATAAGCAAAATAATTTAGTTTACGTCTTTAATTGATTTATCGCAATAAGAGTTCATGGTAGGCCTGCTGTTTGATTCGAATATTGGTATAAGAGTTTTGGAACCATTCAATTTCCACATTGGGTTCTATCTGAAACTATTTATATGCATTTAGATCCAAAATTTTTACAATTGAATATAACTTTTTTGACGATTGTTGGGTAATGTTCATTAAAAATTACTTAATTAACTTAAAAACTTAAGTTAATTACGCTTAATAAGTAACGACTTTTAAACGCAACTTACAATGTTTAATATTTACAGCAATAGAGCGAAATTTGAAAAAAAAAAAATTTTTTACATATAAATTACATTTAGAATAATGGTAATAATGGCATCATAAAAAATCCATATTTATTTCACAATTGGACGACTGTCAAGATAAGAATTATAAAATAGATGTTGTATTCAACATATCAACGCATCTACGTTTTAAAAAGCTTATTTTCCACCTACATCCGAAAGGATGTATCACGCGTTACTTAAAATTTTAAGGCACAAATGAATTTACTTAGTTTTTTTTACAATAGTATTGTAAAGCATCTAGGTAATTTTATGAGAACCCTTTTAAAATCTTACCTGTATGGACTAGAACTGGTTTTAGTAGTTGATCTCGAGGTCGTAGAGGAGGCGGAAATTCCGATATTACGGAGTTGTCGACCCGGCTCTGAGCTACTGTGGTACGCTAGGGCAGATCTAAATAAAATAATTCTCAAATTCAATAAGGAATTAAAATGAATAAAGTTGTAACAAGAGGATCGGAATTAGTAGGCATGATAAATTAAACGCTAATGAAGAGGAACGAAAACCATGCTCATTGACTCTTGACAACTTGACTCATGTGAGTTTTAAATATGAATGTGGGTAGATATATAACTACAGCAGGCCTACCATGAACTCTTATTGCGACTCAATTGGAGACGTAAACTAAATTGTTTTGATTTCTTAATGTCATGATGTCTTAAAGACGCAAACTTTAAGTTCTTGCTGAATAAGCGTTCGGAACGCGTCCTAAAAATATGTGAGTAAATAAGACAGAGTTATCTATAGTTCATATAACGTTATCCTTTTCAAACATTACGACCCCAATGCAATCCACACTTCATGGTACGAAAAGAAAGCGGTTCGGTTTAGGTACAGACTTTGAATTGAATCGTTATCTAAAAGTTCATGGTAGGCCTACTGGAAGGCAAAACAGAAAAAGAAAAAGATACATATTATTAAATGTGCAAAGGGCGGTCTTATCACACTGTTGTGATCTCTTCCAGGCAACCCTTTGAAAGAGAGGATGTTCTGTATTATTATCCACGGGTTAGCAAATGCACGCAGATAAATATTCCAAAAAAGAAAACACATAAATTGAAAGAAAAATAAACTGAAAAGAGAAAAAAGTAAAATAAATGAATGGAAAGATGAATGGATTTTATTGACTATGTGTAGTGTCAGAGTTGACGAATGATGAACAAAATCGAAGACGTAGAAAACGTATTGTGCCAACCGTACTTAGTGTGGGATAAGGAAAGCAGAATGATGATGTCAAAAAACGTTAGAACCCTTAAATTGCGTAAAATAAGATTTGTTAATTATTTGAAAACTAATTCAAAAGTAAATAATATTATTTTGCTATAATCCGCGATACAGTAAATAAAAAAAAAATAGCTTTGCGATTTTATCGTGGAGTCTATCTCCTGATGATGCTTCGGTTGCGGGGCGAAACGATTGTTGAGTTTGTGATAGTGAACGTGTGTAGTTCTTGTGTATTGTGGTGGTAGTAATGGACGTTTTTGCATGTGTTTTTACGAATCCTGCATGTAACGGGTATGAAAAACGGATAGTCCACTACACATTTAGCACTATATATATTTTCTATTTACTGTATCGCGGATTATAGCAAAATAATTTTATTATTACTTTTGTATTATCGATCTCCGCAAAGTAACGCCTAATTCTATAAATTATTTGAAATTTAATTGATTAAAAAAAATATTTAGTATATGTTTCAAATTAATCGCGTGTTTATTGGCAACAAAAGAGTATCAATGGGCAACTACTGAATTAACTTTTTGCATAAATTAAGATACTTTTTTCTTTAAATAATCTTACATTTACCTGTTCACTTGTGAAAGATTCTGCGCACTCGTGCTGATAATAACCGATGTATCTGCGAGCGGTACTTTCTTGCCTAGACATCTTAGAATTGTTCTGTTCAGAAAATAAAACATATTTAATAGATTGTCACTAATGATAAAAGTTACTTCACTGACTATTCTTAGTTAGGGAAACAAGTTATGAAATCTATTATAGAATGTGAGAATGTCTTGGACTGATTTCTTTTAGGAAAATTCAGACAAAATTTGTTATTCTGTTTTTTTTGAAAAAAGATATGTACATTGTATCGCTCCATCGGAAGAACAAAGTGTAACTTCGTCCCATATATAAATATATCAAATGTCACTTTATTCTTCGGATGGTGCGATATAATGTACATTTGTTGTTAAAATGGTGTTGTTAAAATTCTTTAACAAAGAACTTTCGAACGGTAAAATTTGATTAAGTGTAAGCTGTGTCTACAGTTTAACTGGTATCTGGCTAAGTAGAATAGACCACCCTCATTTCTTACCGAGATGTCGTAAAAGCCGACTAAGGTGACTCGACTCGGCGTGTGGTATCCGGCTGACTAGAATAGACCTCCCTCATTTCTTACCGAGATGTCGTAAAAGGCAACTAAAGCAAGTTGACCCACCGCGTGGTATCCGATTGAGTAGAATAGATCACCCTCTTTCCTACTAAGGGGTCATAAAATACGAGTAATAATAAAGTCGACCTCAGGCAGGCGGCCGGACGTAACATATGCAGCCAAATCATGTGACAACATGTTTGTAACATGTTGTTCCGACCCCACTTAGAGTGGGATAAGGGCAGGAGGATGAGGATGATGATGTGTGTCTTTAGTTTAACTCTATAGAATTTATCTTAATTGAATCTTATTATACCTCTTTAAGTTATCCCGAACTCGTATGTTAAAAGCAATGTATCCCAATGACGCCGCAGCGGCGTGTAACGCGACCGCTCCAGCCAATACCGAGCTGAGTACATTCCTCCGATTTCCGGATTCACTGCCCAGAATTAGGCCGCTAGCCCACGCGACACACAACAGCGGCAGGCAAACAATACTGACCGCTAGTAACATCCTAAAAACACCACCAATAAGAGCTTAGAGAAAAATTAATATAATATAAATATAAATATATGGGACACTTACACACACGGTCGTTCCCAAAGTAAAAAACTTAATACTTGTGTTATGGGTGTCCGACAACTGGTAAATATACTTACATATATAAATTTAAATACATAATATACACCCAGGCTAGATGAACCAATAAATTATTTATAGAAAATGTTAGCCCTCGGCGGGAATCGAACCCGCGAACCGCAACATTCTATCAGAGTTTATATCCTATAGATAAGAGTGAGAATAAATTATTTCAAGACAGTATTCGGTACATAACAAAATAAAATGTAACGTTTTAAAAACTCGAACTCCGTAAATTTATTGTTTATTAAAACCCAAGATAGTTAACTAAATTTACTAGTGACTTATGTATTCGATATCAGCCTCTTAGATTTTAATAAATACGTAACCCGAATATGCAGTTAAGTTCACATTATCATTATTGTCTTGGTTTATTTGTTTAAACTAACTTATATTTAAGTAATCAATATGTAAAGGAAGAAAGATTATGCATATCACGTGTTATTTGGAGTGTCTGATTATCCAAAATGATTAATGAAAATTTACACAAATTTGAATTGAAAGTTGGATGGAAATACTATGATAAAATAATAGTGAAATTTTTAAACAATAAGTAACAGTGATCAAATTACGGTAAAGTACCTTAAATTCCCAAATCCAATAACGTGGTCTCGAACAGTGAAAGCGGCTCGAGTGGCGCCCGCTAAGAAAACGACTGCGGCTCCTGCATATACCGCGGCTGGGATCACAACCCACCATACCACTGACTCGTGACAGCTTACCCAGCAACTAAAGGATTTATGTATTTTTTTAATTTACAAGCAATATAACAGAAAATACAAAAATCGTAATGACGACAAAAATCGCATTACGATTTTTGTCGTGGAGCCTATCCTCCTGATGATGCTTCGGTTTGGGGGCGAAACGATCGTCGAGATTGTGGTGGTGGGTGTGTGTGCTGCTTGTTTGCGTTGTTGCTGGTGGAGGCGCTTTGGGGTGCATGTGGTGGCTTGTCCTGCATGTATAAGGTGCGTATATTTTGCCTGCTTCATACACATTAGCTTATCATGCATTCGCTTAACCCGTGCGGATTATAGCAAAGTAGTTAGTTCTGTTATATTTCTTGTAATATGGAATCCCGCAAAGTAACGCCTGCTTCTATAAATCATTTTTTTTATTTGTTATAACGGCTTGGAATCGAATCCTTTAAGGACTTTCATATTAAAAAACTATAGTATAGATAGTATACTATTTCATTAGCACATTTTAGAAATATTATCTTACATGAAATAGATGTGAATAAACAAAACACGATTACCACGAGAAAAACCGTAATCGCGTTTATGAATTTTTGAATTGAGGTTAAGCGACATACGAAGTTTGAAATATCTGAAAAGTTTCATAAGTGAGCAATCAGAATATATATTTATATCGAAACTATTGAAGAAAGATTTGATGACAGAACAACCTTTATTGGGCTTAGCTTTTTATTAGTAAAGTAGTAAAGTAGCGGCCTGTTACAATCCTCCAGCTGGGAAAAGGCCTCCTCTCTCCGTTTCTGGAGAGAAGGGTTGGAGCTAAGACCTACCACGCTGCTCCAATGCGGATCGGTAGGTTACACATATCTCCAGAATTCTTTAGACATATGCAGATTTCCTCACGATGTTTTCCTTCACCGAAAAGCGTGTGATAAATTATAATTATCAATAAGACATGACTTTTAATAGAAAAACTCATTGCCTGCCCGGGTTTGAACGGCTTTTTATTATTTACTACTATTAACCCCGCACGCTATTTGAAAGAATGGGGTTTTATAATAATTTGATTATGGCATGGAATATGGGTAATTTGAGAGCGGCAATTTTTACATTGCAAGAGCTGTGTGAGGTTAGCGAGTCGCACTTTGTCGATATGTTATTCAGGGTAGTACCGATCACGCAACATTAATTTTCTTTAATTCCAGGTATTTACACACCTTAGCAGCCTACATAAAAAAATCACTTAAGTAAGTGGGGTACTTAAGTCACAGGAACTATTTTACGTTTTGAATAAAAAGAAACATGATATAGAAGGGTGAATGACCGTACCATTACGTAATCTCGATCGACGTTATCCATTCTATTTCGTAATGTGATTCGTAACTAATTTATAGAATTAGGCGTTACTTTGCGGAGATCCATAATACAAAAGTAATAATAAAATTATTTTGCTATAATCCGCGATACAGTAAATAGAAAATATATATAGTGTTTAATGTATAGTGGACTATCAGTATTTTCATACCTGATACGTGCAGGATTCGTAAAAGCACATGCACAAACCTCCACCACTTCCACCACAATACACAAGCACTACACAGTTTCACTATCACAAACTCAACAATCGTTTCGCCCCGCAACCGAAGCATCATCAGGAGATAGACTCCACGACAAAATCGCAAAGTGAAGCGTTATCCAAACAAGCGGTGTTAAATAGTACTTGATTCATCCCCACCCTTTATTTACCTCGGAACACGTGCAACAAGCTTGAACTAGAGACATTTATCTGCTCGTTAATGAGGGTGCCATTGTTATGCTTAATGATTTCTAATTGTTCCAAAATGTTTAATTTCAAGCTTTTTTCGCAGGTGTGCAGTATTTCGAAACAATGGTCATTAGGAACTTTATGACCGCTTTCTAACAAATGTTTAGCGAAATGTGAATTTTGTGGCTTATTATTCCTGAAAGCGACCATATGTTCTTTAAAACGGGTTTCAAAATTACGACCAGTCTGACCCACATATGTATCATTGCATTCAGGACATTTTATTTTGTAAATACCACTCTTTTTCGGGCTTTCTAATTTGTCTTTATTATTACATAATATCTTTTTTAAGCAGTTATTACTTTTAAAAGTAATTTTAAAAGTAGTTTTAAAAGTAATAACTGCTTAAAAAAGATATTATGTAATAATAAAGACAAATTAGAAAGCCCGAAAAAGAGTGGTATTTACAAAATAAAATGTCCTGAATGCAATGATACATATGTGGGTCAGACTGGTCGTAATTTTGAAACCCGTTTTAAAGAACATATGGTCGCTTTCAGGAATAATAAGCCACAAAATTCACATTTCGCTAAACATTTGTTAGAAAGCGGTCATAAAGTTCCTAATGACCATTGTTTCGAAATACTGCACACCTGCGAAAAAAGCTTGAAATTAAACATTTTGGAACAATTAGAAATCATTAAGCATAACAATGGCACCCTCATTAACGAGCAGATAAATGTCTCTAGTTCAAGCTTGTTGCACGTGTTCCGAGGTAAATAAAGGGTGGGGATGAATCAAGTACTATTTAACACCGCTTGTTTGGATAACGCTTCACTTTGCGATTTTGTCGTGGAGTCTATCTCCTGATGATGCTTCGGTTGCGGGGCGAAACGATTGTTGAGTTTGTGATAGTGAAACTGTGTAGTGCTTGTGTATTGTGGTGGAAGTGGTGGAGGTTTGTGCATGTGCTTTTACGAATCCTGCACGTATCAGGTATGAAAATACTGATAGTCCACTATACATTAAACACTATATATATTTTCTATTTACTGTATCGCGGATTATAGCAAAATAATTTTATTATTACTTTTGTGATTCGTAACGTTGACAGAGAGACTAGACACAAGTGCGAGTGAGACAGGACTATAATGTTATTGTTTTATGCTGTTTTTTTAATAAGCGCGCCGTGCCAAGTCAGTCAATCATTACTTATTAGCCAGATCTCAATAAAAGTATATTTAATTATTTTTTAAACAATATTTAAGAAGATTGAATTATGTCAAATTTATCATATAGGTTTACAAAAGTAATAATAAAATTAATTTGCTATAATCCGCGATACAGTAAATTGAAAAATATATATATAGTGTTAATTGTATAGATGTATATATGCTTTGCGATTTTGTCGTGGAGTCTATCTCCTGGTGATGCATCGGTTGTGGGACGAAACGATTCTTGAGTTTGTGATAGTGAACGTGTGTAGTGCTTGTGTATTGTGGTGGAAGTGGTTTGTGCATGTGTTTTTACGAATCCTGCACGTATCGGGTATGAAAATACGGATAGTCCATGTTTTGTACAAATTGACACGCGCGACGCGGAGCGACCGGCCGGATCAACGACCTTTGTGCATTCTATCGTTGACGCGAGCGCCGATAGTTAGTGATGTTTCGGACACGACAGGAAGAAGCCGCGCGCGCCTGTATACGGCATTCCTTTTATAACGCACACGCGTAATTATGCATATTGGGTGTGGTTTTAGATTTATTGACGCGTTCAATTAGTGAAGCGTTTTGAGAAGACGCGACCGTCTGCGGTTTTAGTGCGCGTTCGGGTTAATGTTCCCCGGTATGGGACGATTCAATAACGTGTGACCTTACGAAGGTTGTGTGCACACCGCGTGTTATTTGTGTTATTTAACCGATATAGTGAAGTGTATACTCCGGGAGAATTAGACAGTTCGTGTCCGTGGAAGACTGCTGAGGCGAGCCAACGGGTTCGGGAATCGGCCAAGTACATACAAGCGCACACACACACGTACTCATATACACGCAGTTATTCATGAGGCCGGACCGCATACAGCTGACGGCCGCATAAGGTAGGTTGAAGGTTGTTTCATCCGCCCGCACGTTTGTGCGGAACAGTCCACTATACATTTAACACTATATATATTTTCTATTTACTGTATCGCGGATTATAGCAAAATAATTTTATTATTACTTTTGTATTATGGATCTCTGCAAAGTAACGCCTAATTCTATAAATTAACATATAGGTTTAGGTGATCAGTGGATTAGTTTAATTTCGTATCGTCGGTACCACTCTGTATATATATATATATAGTGTGAAGAAGACGTAGACGACCGGTACTCACAACAATGCGTTCCCGTATTGATGCTGGTGCTGTGCGGCCGCTAGTGCGAGCACGACGGCGGGCGCGGCGTACGCTGCGGCCAGCTGCGCGGCCAGCGGGCCGTGGTTGACGTCTCGCAGCTCCCGCACCAGCCGCCGCAGCTGCCACGCGTCGCACGCGGCCCACGCCAGCGCGCTCACCCACCAGTAGTGGAGGCCCATCGCTACCACTTTGCACGCGAACTGAAGATAAATATATATATATTTTTTTATTTATTTAGTTCACAAAACTGTCATACAATTAAAAATATCAAATAGTCAACATAATTTTTCGCTTACAATAATTGATGACTTCTAGATGTGAACCTATTATGCTTACATGGTACCATACATATTATAATAAAATATAAGTATTATATTACAAAACATTAATATTATAAAAAGTGATCTCGTAATTTTTTTTTATATTTTTAACTTAAATAAATAAATATAAATAAATAATTAAATAAAAATAAATAAAAAAATATATGTATATCAAGAGCGCCTTTTTTTTTAAAGATATTAACCGAGTCATGGAAGATATCTATATCACCACGAACTGCATTCGCAATTGACAACATGCGATACACGGGACTATGCTGTTCAAGAATTGTCCTGGCTAGTGGCAATTGACAGGTTTTGCGATTGTGTAATTGACTACTCTCCCGAGGCACGACAAATTGTACACGCTCGAGAAAGTCTGGTGCCAATCTTGGCAGCAGTATTAGCATATCATAAATTAACAATAAATAATAATAAATAAATATATGGGACACTTACACACACGGTCGTCCATCCCCAAAGTAAGTAAATACTTGTGTTATGGGTGACGGACAACTGTTAGATATACTACATATATAGTTTTAAATACATACTTAAATACAAATACACACCCAGGCTCGAAGAACCAACAAATTGTTTCTAGAAAATGTTGGCCCTCGGTGGGAATTGAACCCGCGACCCGCGGAACTGAAGGTAGGGTCACTACCCACTGCGCCAACGGCCCAGTAACGGCACATAAATTGCATTGTCATTGGTACTGGTCCAGTATGTAAAGTTTTAGTAGTGATATTATTTTTAAAATAAATTATTCGATAGGTCTCATGTATACAAATTAATGGATTTGATTTAAAAATATAATAAAATATAAAGTTGACGTACCTCATTCTGAACTAAAGAGCTGCGTGCTTTTAAAGCTATTAAGTACAAAAGCTCGGCTACAAACACGCAGAATATCAGGTGCTTGTGAATCGAATTGGACACAGTTGAAGCGCCGCCGCGCATGAGGCACAGAGCTGCCCAAGTCCACATCAGCAGCGGGAGGGATATGCTGAATCCAGTGTAGGACGTAACTGATTCTAGTAGAGATGGATCTGGGATGAACTGTAAAATAACATATATTACCGTTACCAACCTAATAGTTACTTTCTTCTATATATAAATATACTAGCTGTGCCAGCGGCTTCCATAAAAGAGACATGCTACCGCGGACTTTTTGTAAGAGTTTTATAGATCTACGATTCTCTTGTTACTTTAGCGTATCTCTGCTAGTTTACGCAGCGCACGCGACTAAAGCAAACAAGTTTTTTAACAAGTACTCGATCTCTTCGACACAATTTACATAATACCGATATGTACTATTTACCTAAACTATCCGGAAGTATTGCACTATCTTGTGGTGACAACCGTACAAAGATCCGTTCAGTAGATTTCGAGAAAATCGATTACATACAGATAGACAGCTTTTGGGACTTTGTTTTATAATAAGTATAGATGACACTATTATTTATAATTGGTCCACACTTCTTTGTTTGGTAATAAAATTGTACTGGTGATCCGTTCAGAAAATTTGTACATCGCACGCTTATACTAAGAGTGACCTAATTTGAGAACTATGTTTTGTTGCAAACTGCAATAAACTGTAGCGTAAGGTCTACAAAACTCGTGAGCGTTAAAAAGACTCCTGAAGCTTGGAAGCATAAAGCACTCCAGAGCTTGAAAGAGCAAGAAAATACTAACTTTTTTAATAGTTCGCAGCATAATTTCATAGACGGCATTGAAATAAGAATTACAATGTATCTAACTAAATGAAGCCTAATTTCGAATTAGGTTACGTTTTAATTAAGTGTACGATTAAAAAAAAAGTAAAGAGACAGCCTGTTACTATGCCCACTGCTGGGCTAAGGTCTCCTCTCTCCGTTTTTGGAGAGAAGGATTGGAGCTAAGACCTACCACGCTGCTCCAATGCGGATTGGTAGGTTACACATATCCCTTGAATTCTCTAGAGATATGCAGGTTTCCTTTGGATGTTTTCCTTCACCGAAAAGCGTGTGATAAATTGCAATTATCAATTAGACAGACAAGTTTTTAATAGAAAAACTCATTGGTGCCTGCCCGGGGTTTGAACCTATGTCGTCTCTAGAGAGTCGCACGGTCTCACCGCTAGGCTATCACAGCTTTGTACGATATAGTATTTATCCAATCCTACATATTAAACTTTTTTAACCAAATTATGCCTTTCGTATGACATACTACTAAAATTTTGTGTAAATGCTTAGTAAGCAAATATAATTTTTTGTGTTTGTAATATTTACTGTTCCTTAAAATATTGAAATGAAACCGTTTTAATTCCATTTTTATAGTAGAAGATCAAAGTAAGACAATAATTACCTCGATATCAACTTCGTCGACTAAAACAGCAAACGTAGAAAGATGGTTGCAAGTACAGTTTATAAGTAACGGCTGATCGGAGTAAGGCGACCAATCGTAATCAATTTCCGTATGACAACCAATGCGGGACCATTCGCCTGATCTACGATCAAATAAATAAAGGATGGGTATAATAATTTAACTTTAGGCTGTGAATCTTTAACCACAATATCACAGATTGAATCATAAGTTACGTTGTTATATTGTCTGTTGATTCTAAGCAGATTTCTACTACTTAAGTTCGGCTCTACGTGAGAGCGATTAAATTAGTGTAAAAAGGTGATAAACACAATTGATTATTTCAAAACTTTGACACCTGAGGCGTTTTTTATACATAATCTTAATCTAATCACATAATTAATAGAAGCTTTAACCTTGTCGATGAACCTTTGTTTCTACTAAAATTACATATTCAACTAAAGGTAAAATGTTTAAGAACTGTTAATTCTACGTGTAATTATATAGGTTTTTTAAATATTTATTACATACCCTCGTAAAGTTGACCAATGAACACATTGTGGATTCGTTCTTGAACCAAACGTCTCTCTGTTTATATCTAACCATAATTGCAATCTTATGGGTTTCTTCAATCTTACGCCATTCAAACTCTTATATATCAATTTCTTTTTCCCAGCCTCATTGGTTGAATTGAGTTCCTTATTATTTTCAGTATCAGCGACTAGAGCCAAAACTTTAGGGCCGTCGGAATTATCGAATCGTTCCGCAACATAAGAAGAATCATTATCTTGAAAGTCTTCGTTGTAAGATTTCTCGGATTTCTTGTACGCTGGTTGTATTACAACGGGGCCGTGATTATCATGGTTTACGTTTTCTTCTGATGCTTGAGGCCATGTATCGTGTTTGGGTTGCGTGTTAGTGTGGATATTGTTATTTAAATTGGTTTGATGAGGATCACCCCTGTTAGTGTACGTTATACCTGTGAAGTGATATAATTATATTACTGTTACTTAAAACGTTTTTGTCACGTTTAACACAATATACAAGATTTCCCTAAATTCAACAAAAAACCGGCAACAGGAGCCGTTGAATTTTGAAACTGAGATTTTTATCCTCCATGGTATTCAGCTCACTATGGGCATCTTTATGCCCATAGTTAGCTGTTTTCTTATTAGTTTCTTTTCCTCTTCTTGTTGTTTTCTTTTCCTTGCGTTTAAGCTAGTTTAGCAGGTAGCAAGTTTGGAACTTTAAATCAATGAACTTACGGAATATGAAAAATTGAGCGTATTTGATGTGCGTAAACAACTTCTACGAAATGAGTCATTTTTACAAACCTTCAAAATCGTCCATATTATTGTCTTCAGCCTCCTTTGTTTCTCTGATCCAAACGTACTCAGGTACAAATAGCGCTACTTGCAGTATTGGCGATCCTACAGTTATGTTGACGCCCCATCGTCTACTTACTGACTCATCAATACGCAGCGGCATGAGTTGGGAAGTGTTACGTGAGTATTGTAAATAAGAAAACACTGCTCGAGATTCGTAGTTTGTTTCTAAGTTTTCTGTTAAAAAAAGATTTGAAAAATGATAATTTTCATATATTTCGTATAAATATTTAAATACTTAAACTAATTTTTGATAGTTATAGTACGAGCTGCTATGACCGTGTACAGTATTTGGTTGATAGATTTGTATTAAATTCATAGCTTTAGTTATGACTATTTGATAGCCTGAGATCGAGACGCCACTAACGTTGTATTGACGCCATATTTCTACAAAATATGGCATGTTGTAAATTGCTGCTATATCAAATGTTATGTACATTTGATGCCAATGTGACGCCATGACGCTATACTAAAATACAGATATCGATTGGTAGTGATTGTCTATTGTGATTCGCATAATTACATACTTACTTTTTTAACAGTATATAATAATTTAATAGTATTATCTCGTAAAATTGATAAGAAAAAATGCTATTAAAATTTTTAACATACTACCTACATACCTTGTGCATTGCTGATCCCTATTAAATCCAACGGCAATAAAACCCTTGAGAATTTGTCAAATTTACTCTTACTCTTCACATAATTGTTGTATTTTGGAAAAGAGACGGTAGGACTCGAGGGTTTTTTATTTTTAACTTTCCCAATGCCATAATACCCTGGCGTTTGTATGGGAGAATGGATGAAGGACGACGTGTCGGGCAAAACTACACGCTCTGTTGTATACGTTTCACCGTAGCGATTAAGAGTAGTGGGCTCAAAGCCGTAAATAGATTCTGCCGTTACTATGTCCACACCGATTGCTGAAATTAAATTTCAGTGTTAGATGAAAACAATCTCCTTTTAGGAGATTGCAGTCGATGTAAAAACAGTCTATGAAAAGGTTCATTGATCTGAAAGTCTGCGATTATTAAAACCTAATTTTTGTGTTTAAAAATGTTTGTGAGGACACTATTTTAACACAATTCGTACCGATCTTAGGATGCAATATTTTGCTTATTTGGCTAATCGTAATTTTAATGATTTGGATCGATATATTGGTATGATATATAAATTTATTGTAAGATCGTTATCGGCCAGTCGGATGTAACGTGTAGAAGACATGGATAATTGTTAATATACAGGACAATCAGCTTTCTGAAGTTTTCTCAAAACTTATGTTATTTAACTTTATCCTTCCCGCAGATATGATTTAATAAATAGAAAAATTTGTTATAACATTTTAACAATAAGAATGTAAAAATAACAGTGGTTGCTTGATATAAACTTTGAGTCCCTTAATATTTACCACAATTTGTTAAAGTCATAATCTTACCTAAATCAGAAGTAACGATTTCAAAGGGGCTGGTGTACGTATCGTGCTGACTCTCAGCGAGCACTGCGATGTATTTATCGAACTGTTGCAGTAGATGTTCCACCCCATGGCCGGTCAGCTCTCTGATACGACTCCATTGTTTGTTGTACTTGTTGTTCAGTATTGTGTTGGATGATTTTATTATATTCTGCAATTGAGATTATTATTCCGTAACGTAATATTTTGTCTTACGAATAGGTTGTTATTTTTGTCATTGTCATCTCAAGGTATGTGCAAAGTACAAGAAAAGAAGAAAGGTAAATGGTCAATGAAGCAATAAAAACATCAAATCAAAAACTTGGCAAGATATCTGTGACAAAAACCTAACTACTGAAGTTCTAAATGGAGTAAGGAACCTCCTTTTTTACATTTGTGATATCATAAGCAATTCAAAATCAACAAAACTATTTGTCATTTACTGTGTAATCAACTTGGGTTGAGAATTTATAACAACTCTATTTGTAAATTTCAGAAATAATGATTGCACTGAAAACCGAATAAGACTTAAAGAAATATGATAACGACCAATCGCATTTCCAATTAAAAATAGACAAATATATTACAGATGAAAACTTATTCGAACATACATAAGGCCCTTCTTAAGACAATCGAACGCCATATACAACATGGTACCAATATCTTATACAAGGATCAGATATGAACATATTTTAACTTACCCGGACATAGTCCTTATCCTGGCTGTGCGTCAGGTTTAAACCCGCTTGCCGCAACTCGTACTGTGTTAACTCTAGCAATATTCCTTCAGCGACCAAAACATCAGCTCCATACAATTCTGGCGTATTCGCGCACGCACTCGCTAAGTCCTCTGCGAGGCGAACACCCACGAACGTGTTCACTTGCAATTCTCCCGTCTCTATTTTGTGTAACTAAAATATGATATACAATTTGATTTTTCATTTCTGCTTCATGATAAGTTTTAACACTTTGAGCGGAGTAAAGTTATTCACGTCAAATTTTATAAAGGCCAATCGTTAAAACGCGGACACAAGGTTTGAACGCAGCAAAAATATGTCTTTCTTTAAACAACTTGCATAAACAGCTGTAGCTTGTTTCAATTCCTTCAAGCTACGTCATTACGCCGTATTACTTTAAATTTTTGGACTGAGAGCGCCGCTCCAATTTAGTTTTTTTTTATTCACGTGTACGTAGAGCAGAACGTCATTAATCTTAATATATTTTGTATGACAAAATGTAGTGTCATACAAAATAAATATTTGAAAACCCATATGCGGCACTCCAAAGTTTTAAATATGAATGATGATGGATATATGACTAGAGGGAGACAAAAAAGGTGGCTGAATTGTTTGAAGCATGCACAGTTGAAGAATGATAGGAGAGAATCTAAGATTGAAACATATCATGCCGGGCTTAGAGTGCGATAAGGAGGGAAAATGATGATACTTTATGATAACAATTTCAAACTCATAACAACCATTCATGTAGAATGGTAAATGAAACATTTAAAAGCAACTTTATTCACATGGTTGAAATAAATATAAATTGCCGCGTTATTCATATTGGCAATATTGCCATTAGAAAGGAAGTATATATGCGTTAAGCCTAGTAACTTAGTAAAATTTATGTACTTTGTAATAAATGGAAATATTAACTAAGATTTCTTTTTAAATAATGGAAAAGTTATTTTTAAAATAGGGAGAAAGATTCACGAAATATAAGCCTGGCTTAAAAATTACCTGCTTTCTCAATTGGTAGAACGTTGATGTTGTACAGTTAAACATATCGGGTTCCTGCCACGGTATTACTTGGGTTTTATCGCACGAACGTGTGGCTTTGCCGCTAGATCCTATAATAAAATAAAACAAAGTGTAATGATTGCAGAACTTGTTTTTACAGATTAACAGACATATACTGTAATGAAATCGTAAATAATTCACCTGTGGGGCAATCTGTCACAGCCTCGATGCCAAACTTAGTCTGTGGCCACCAAACGCCATGCGCAAAAGACCGTGGACATCCGTCATACACAACTAAAACAATTATTATAAATTTATAGACATAAAGACATATATTATTTTTTAAAATCTAACTTTAATATATATAAATATTTATATATATAATAATTTGTTTATTAATCTAATTTATCTAATTTAATCAAATCAAATCAAATCAAAATAATCTTTATTCAAATAAACCATTTCAGGCACTTTTGAATCGTCAAGCATTAATATGATTAATGAAGCTACAACTGGTTCGGAATGTTGCTCTTACCGAGAAGAACCAGCAAGAAACTCGGCGGTCAATCTTTTAAATATTTCCAATTATACATTATTAAACCGCTGTCTTGTATGAAGCTGAAAGGATTTTCAAATCCAGGCTTTCTTATCATCCAAATAATCTTCAATTTTGTAATATGCTTTACGTATAAGCATATTTTTTAGACTTGATTGAAATCTTTCTGTACACTGGTCTAGAATGGATTGAGGAATTTTATTATAGAAGCGAATAGCGAGACCAACAAATGAGTTGCTAACTCTGCTGAGTCGTGACGCAGGTATCGTAAGCTGTTTGTGACCTCTCGTATGTCTATGATATACATCAAATTTTGTTTTATATGTACTTATATTTTTCCGTACAAATAGAATATTACTATATATATATTGTGATGCTACAGTCAGTATGCCTATTTCTTGGAACTTTTTGCGAAGGGACTCACGTTGCTTCATATTATAGATAGCCCGTATGGCTCTTTTTTGGGCAACAAAAATCATTTCTATATCGGCCGCTTTACCCACAGCATTATTCCATATGACATAATGCTGTGGGAATAAGCATAATGTTAATCTAATTTCAATTAATTTAATGTTAATAGACTAAAGGTTATGAGAACCTGTAAAAAGTACCAACTGTCGATAAATCATACATTGTCCGGATTTTGATACGCTAAAGAGTGCTCTGTAGGCCTACCATGAACTTTTAGAAATCGATTCAAAGTCAGTACGTAAACTCAACCGCTATCTTTACCACGAAGTGTAGATTGCATTGGGGTCATAATGTTTGTAAAGGAAAAGGTTATATGGACTATAGATAACTCTGTCTCTTTTATTCAAATGTTTTCAGGACGCATTCCGACCGGTCATTCGGCAACGACTTAAAGTGTGCGTTTTAGAGCGGATTCGTAAACTGCGTGCACTATAAACCAGCAATTGTTTCGGCCCGTAACCGAAACATCACTAGGAGATAGAATCCACAATAAAATCGCAATATTTCAAAATACATACCTTTGCATCCAGCATTAGGAGTCACCTCTGCGTAAAGGTTAGCGCACGAGTCGCAAGCGCGGCCGATGACCCCACTACGACAGTAGCACTGTCCCGAGAGACTCTCGCACGAACCGTTTAGAGAGCCCGCCGCGTAGCACTGACAGGGGATGCACTGTTCCGATCCCAATGGCTTGTAATGGTTCTCCTGTGGGAATCATAGACTTAACATTGTAGTAACTAAGTGGTACACGCGATATCATTCGCGAAAACTTTCGTGTTGAAATATCCTGTATTATATATTGTCACGTTGGGAGCCAATGTCACGTTGCGACGCCTAATAGCATGATAGGCGCCTGTCACGTATGGTGGTAATATGACTTTACAATTTACGGTAGGTGACAAAATTACGGGGGTTCGGTATCCCGAAATAAAAGAATTAGTTTGGACAGAACTTCGTATACTATGAATGACTTAAAGAACAAAACTATTACACTACAAACTTATATAACAGTGATACTAAATAACTTAAACAACATGCCGAAACTTAACCGAAACGATTACGATTGAGACATGTACCTCGTCCGCGGGGGCGTAGTCTCGATTGAGACATGTACCACCTCGTCCGCGGAGGCGTACTCTCGATTGAGACATGTACCACCTCGTCCGCGGAGGCGTAGTCTCGATTGAGACATGTACCACCTCGTCCGCGGAGGCGTAGTCTCGATTGAGACATGTACCACCTCGTCCGCGGAGGCGTAGTCTCGATTGAGACATGTACCACCTCGTCCGCGGAGGCGTAGTCTCGATTGAGACATGTACCACCTCGTCCGCGGGGGCGTAGTCTCGATTGAGACATGTACCACCTCGTCCGCGGAGGCGTAGTCTCGATTGAGACATGTACCACCTCGTCCGCGGGGGCGTAGTCTCGATTGAGACATGTACCACCTCGTCCGCGGAGGCGTAGTCTCGATTGAGACATGTACCACCTCGTCCGCGGAGGCGTAGTCTCGATTGAAACATGTACCACCTCGTCCGCGGAGGCGTAGTCTCGATTGAGACATGTACCACCTCGTCCGCGGAGGCGTAGTCTCGATTGAGACATGTACCACCACGTCCGCGGAGGCGTAGTCTCGATTGAGACATGTACCACCACGTCCGCGGAGGCGTAGTCTCGATTGAGACATGTACCACCTCGTCCGCGGAGGCGTAGTCTCGATTGAGACATGTACCACCTCGTCCGCGGAGGCGTAGTCTCGATTGAGACATGTACCACCTCGTCCGCGGAGGCGTAGTCTCGATTGAGACATGTACCACCACGTCCGCGGAGGCGTAGTCTCGATTGAGACATGTACCACCACGTCCGCGGAGGCGTAGTCTCGATTGAGACATGTACCACCTCGTCCGCGGAGGCGTAGTCTCGATTGAGACATGTACCACCTCGTCCGCGGAGGCGTAGTCTCGATTGAGACATGTACCACCTCGTCCGCGGAGGCGTAGTCTCGATTGAGACATGTACCACCTCGTCCGCGGAGGCTTAGTCTCGATTGAGACATGTACCACCTCGTCCGCGGAGGCGTAGTCTCGATTGAGACATGTACCACCTCGTCCGTGGAGGCGTAGTCTCGATTGAGACATGTACTACCTCGTCCGCGGAGGCTTAGTCTCGATTGAGACATGTACCACCTCGTCCGCGGAGGCGTAGTCTCGATTGAGACATGTACCACCTCGTCCGCGGAGGCGTAGTCTCGATTGAGACATGTACCACCTCGTCCGCGGAGGCGTAGTCTCGATTGAGACATGTACCACCTCGTCCGCGGAGGCGTAGTCTCGATTGAGACATGTACCACCTCGTCCGCGGAGGCGTAGTCTCGATTGTGACATGTACCACCTCGTCCGCGGAGGCGTAGTCTCGATTGAGACATGTACCACCTCGTCCGCGGAGGCGTAGTCTCGATTGAGACATGTACCACCTCGTCCGCGGAGGCGTAGTCTCGATTGAGACATGTACCACCTCGTCCGCGGAGGCGTAGTCTCGATTGAGACATGTACCACCTCGTCCGCGGAGGCGTAGTCACGATTGAGACATGTACCACCTCGTCCGCGGAGGCGTAGTCTGGTTCAAATTCAAAGACGCATCCACGAGGCGGGAACGAATAAACAACTAGGTACTAAGCGGGGTTCCCCGAAATACGTATGCTACAATATTATATTATTTTCTTCCTTTTTCTAAACGAAAAACGGGATTTTTTCCTACGTGTTAGCTCGGTATAAAAGCTTCAAGTGTACCAAATTTCTTCCATTTTGCTTTAGCGGATTAGGTTTAGTTAACAGATAGATAGACAGAAAAACATACAGGCAGATAAATTCAAATTTAAATTAAAAATATTCTTTATCCAAGTAGTCTGTTTTCAGTAATTTAGAATCGTCAAATATTTTTAAAGACCGATTTACACATTTATAATATTAGTATGCTTTGATGATAAATAATAATGTATTGATCACGTCATATTCATCAATGATTGCAGAAAAAAATTGCGAAATCTAAAATAAATATAACTCTCTGTCTCTCTAATAGTCTTAGAAAAAACAGTTAAAGGCCTTAAAGGAAGTGTTTAAAGCGTTAGCATAATCGTTTATGCAAGATTGGAAAGTCGATAGCAGAAAATGGATATGATGTAGCTATAAAATTTTGAGAGAAGTAATGAATATAGTCTCAAATATGGAATATTTACGATACTCTACCTTGCATCGACACTTTCCAGTCCCGGTATCGCAGTGCGGGTGTAGACCGCGGGCGTCGCAAGCGCACGGGCCGCACGCACCGCGGCGTGAGCCCCACCAACCACTTGGACATTCCTGTACACCCTCCTCTACGCAACCATCGGCTGAAAATTGGTGTTTCAGATTGTATTATTTGATAGATATATTGTCTTACTGAAAATATTGCACATTACGAAACACATTTGCAAAAGTTTCCTTACCCTAACGAATCAACAAGTCAATACGTTTGATTGTTTAACATATTTCTACTTTCCTCATTAAAAACTATAACTTTGATGATGCAATGAAATGAATGAAATACCAACAATATAGATATGGCTAACACTATTCCTATGTTTTTTTAGCAACAACACCTGGCACTTGGCTAGGAACAAACATTTTATGGTTTATAGATCTACAAATTTATCTTCGTAAAGTTCATCGCCATCGCTAGAGTGATTTCTATGAATAAGTCCATATACTTCGCATCTATGGTTATTTTAATCACGTTCCAGTTTAGGTTATAAAATAAACATATAATTGCACGCAATATGTAGCTTAAATTGATAGGTGCCGAGAACGCTAACCACTTCGAGCAGGTCAGATGAGATCTGCAATATTTGAACTATCCCTAGATTTAGGTTGGCATCTTAAGGCGCTGAACAGGGCCAAATAGGCTGACTTTAAACACGTTTTTAACAAAAGCTATAGGGATGACGATTAAAAGAAAAATATATGTTAATATACATCATATCTCAGAGAGAATGTAAGATTTCAAAACATGATTACGATACTTTTTTTCGATAAAAAAAATTGGTAAATAGACCTCTGATTTTTACTTTGATCGTAAATATCTCTAATATTTATCAACAAAAATTGGTAAAATTAATAAGACTAATAAATCATTATAATATAAAGAGAATGTAAGATTTAAATTTTGAATTAATTAAGATATTTCATTCAAATTAAATATTTTTTAGAAAATAGCAAAACTGAAACGAGTCATCGTCTCGCTTCTCTTTTACATCTACGAAGATAGACAGTGATCGCTGAGGCGCGCTGCTATACGGACGTGTGTCGCTAGCTGCCGCCTTTTGTGACTATTCCTTGTTGATAATATGTCTTTTTTTAGGTGTTTAGTTATAGTTTCAGCATACTTAGTTTTATAAGATTAATTAGACATAAGTTTTTTACATAAATTGTACAAAAAAAGTTTGGATAAAATAGTGTACACCTACAATGGGTGTTAAAAAATTAAGTTTGTCGCTACGCCGTCGCAGAAATTGTGGGCGTGGCTTATATGCCGAAATCTGAATTTACGCCAGCTTTGTTCAGCGTCTTAATGTGAACCCAAACTATTTCTACCCTGTCATCACATTAAGGTTACTTGTATCGTGTTAGCTATTATAGGATTACCTACTAAGCTTTAGCTGTGAACTCAGTAACGCCAATCTATTTTGATTAAATTTGATAATTGAAAAAGTGATCTCGTCAAACTTTTTATGTTTTCCACAAGTTTAGTATTTTCACGAAAATCAATTTAATGGATAAATGATTTTTGAACAATAAATTGGCAGATCATACCTGTCATCATGTATCCAAGTACGCAGGTGCATGTATATCCTTTTTCATTATCATTGGGCACGCAAAGAGCATTGTCTCCGCAAGGATTTAGGTCGCAGGCCGCTATGCATTGGGGTCCTAATCTACCGTGTTCGCACACGCACTCCGTATTATCCCAAGAAGATATACATTTACTCTGAAAAATGACTTAAAATTATATTTGCCAAGCTGAATTTAATATCATCAACTAGTCAAGAAATAACATAATTGAACAGTTTCTAGATTAAAGGCTTTTTTGACTTACATAAGGTGGACAAATCGACAGCATACAATCAGCCCGTGATTGGCAACCATCTCTAACGTTGTCTCTGACGGTGGGTCGGTTAAGTAGTGACTGCGCTGTGCCTACGCGCACATCCTAAATTTGGAATAGATAAATAAATATAGCGATCTTGTAATATTGGGAATTGTTATTACAAAATTTAAATTGTGAAGATTCTGGATGACTATAAACCAAGGTATTTGTGAGAGTACCTTGGTTAAATGTTATCAAAAAAACAATATTCATTATCTTGAAAATAACTTATAGCATAAATTATAAGCAATATAACAGAACTAACTACTTTGCTATAATCCGCACGGGTTAAGCGAATGCATGCAAAGCCAATGTGTATGAAGCAGGCAAAATCTACGCACCTTATACACGCAGGACAAGCCACCACATGCACCCCAAGGCGCAATTGGTGAATTGCGCCTTGGGGCAACGCACACAAAAGCAGCACACACACCCACCACCAGAATCCCGACGATCGCTTCGCCCCGAAACCGAAGCATCATCAGGAGGATAGGCTCCACGACAAAAATTCGTCGGGATTGTGGTGGTGGGTGTGTGTGCTGCTTTTGTGTGCGTTGTTGCTGGTGAATTGCGCCTTGGGGTGCATGTGGTGGCTTGTCCTGCGTGTATAAGGTGCGTAGATTTTGCCTGCTTCATACACATTGGCTTTGCATGCATTCACTTAACCCGTGCGGATTATAGCAAAGTAGTTAGTTCTGTTATATTGCTTGTAATATGCAATTCCGCAAAGTAACGCCTGCTTCTATAAAGCATAAATTATAATATAACGACTCCAGAAATGTGGTTTATAGATTTATAGAACTTAAAAGATACAATAAATGTAATGGTGGTTGTTTAATTAGGACATTTCACAACTTGGGAGCATTAAATTATATTCGTTTTGGCACAAAGTAATCTTCATCTTACAATAAAATTTTGAAACTAGTAGCTTACCTGAATGCATCCCTCAAAATATCCAACATCTGATGCTAACAATCCAGCTGTAGTGTCCAATCCGCCAATAAGAATCTTCCCAATATACTGTCCCTGTATTTTATTAGCCAACATAGGTAGCAATGCGTTTCTGAGTCCGTAGTCTATGTTCACAGAAATATCAGTTCCGAGCCATTTGATTTCAATGCGATGCCATGAACCGTCCGCAAGAGTTGTTGATGGTAGGAACATTGTTTCACCGTTGTATGAATAATGTAGGAGACCAGATTTTAACTGTGAAGAAGAAAATGGCAATGAAAAGATAAAATTTATAAAATTAGTCGCTTTAAGTATAGTTAAAAATGTAAATAATTTTCCAACTCTAAGAATAATGCAACCATAAAAAAACCAGTAAATGAAGTTAGTACTCGTATAATTCAAGTTTTCTGAATTATATTTTGCAGGCAGATTTAGAAGGGACTTATTATAAATAAACATTTGTATACAAATAAAATGGAATAATAAATACTTTTTCATGAGGCTTCGAAAAATTAAATACAAATTATGTAGAAGTTTCGTTTGTTCAATTTGATACCATAAAATTTTATCATTGCCTTATAACATTAACTTATTTTCTTAACATAAGTTAAGAAAATCTATCGTAAATTTTTTAATTTTAAAACTGCTCCACATTTTAGATCACAATAAAAAATGAAATAACGTATATCTGACCTATGAGCAGTTTTCAAAAAATATTTTTTAAGATAAAGATGTCAAGCGGTATCGAGTGTGTGCAAAAAGCGAAACATTCAGGTACTAGTGAGGGTACTTACAGTGATAAGAACGCTGCTATTCTGTCCCACTTGGATTGACATAAGGAAAGCATCTTGTTGTCGGGTGCGAATGGATAACGCGTTTAACCACGGCAATTGTATAGGACGGAGTAGAGGGTTGAATGATAACATGCCATCACCGCTGAAGCGCCAAGGGGGTGATGTAGCTGGAGGTTATAAAGAAAACGTTGTGACATTGCTTAGCAATGTCGAGGCAAAGGATGTCATAATTGAAACAAACATTAAAGAAGTAACTCTAGATAGTGTGTAAATGCATGAGTGCGACATCGTCGTATTAAAAACTTTTATTATATATGCCTTAAAGGTACTCATAATGTATGGACAATGTTTTCATGTATTACTATAAATGTCTATTTGTATGGAATGCGTTGCTTTGTTATTGATAATACCTGAGAGTGACGTTTCAAGACGCTTGCTTTCTACAGGTACGGTGTGAAAGGTCGAGACAAATTTTAGTGAAATGAAATCTTCTAATATAGTTTATTATTATTATTATTATTATTTATCTTTATTGTATAAACAAAAGGCGGACTTATCCCTAAAAGGGATCTCTACCAGCCAACCTATAAGATCTTGAGTAGAAAATCGTCCCGATATTAATTCACTAACTAATTCAAAGTGTTCGAAAATGACAAATTTTATTTCGAATACAATTTTGAATTGTCTAGTAATTAGTTAATAATATTATATAATTGCTTACAATCCGCGCAATCTTTTCCTGTATATCCTTCGTTACATTTACAGAGAAACGTATCCCAGAGGTCTTGGCATTCGCCATCGTTGTAACACGGAGCACTGTTGCATTGTGATCGCTTCTCAGGGCATCCTGCTAATGTTCCATTGTCAGAGACGAAACTGCACAAATAAATTATAATTTAAATATAAAATCTAAATATTACTGAACTACAAAATTTTGCCAAAAGAATGATCTGAATGTGCTCAGTTACAGAAATATCTACGAATTTTAGACTACGATTGAGCGATTGGGTAGTGGATATAAGATTTTATCGTTTTCTCATTAAGAAACAATATAATTCTTACGTATTCAGATCGACGAACTTGTGATCGATAAATAAATCCGAAATACAGCCAACATAATCTTTATTCTTCACTTGAAAACTGCTTGGGATGTTAGGGAGTCCGCCAACTTGTAGAGGTCCAGTTAAGTCGAGAAATCTGCTTGAAAGTTTCATGATAAGACACAATGGTGTAACTGTATAATTAAGAATACATACATACATCTTTTTTTATATTTTTTCTATATTGACATACAACCTTTTATATCACTATCGTCATTCTCCTGCTCTCTATTACACTCTAAATGAATAAGTTCACTGTCGGCAGATGTCTTTATCTTCCAATATCTTATATCATTCGTCAACTCTGGCGCTACTCATTTTATATGCGATTCATACTTCACACAAATCTTCCATCACTTTCAGCCTAAATTACATTTTCAAAGTTATATTTTATTTTTTATGGTATTAATACCATAAAAAATATGCTTTACTTTATTTTGGATGTTATCGTAGAAAATTGTCTGCAAACCTCTATAGTTGACTTCAATAAGACGATTAATGAAATAATAAAAAGAAATAATTTATAATTCAATGGCGAAATAATAGATAGCCGTGTGGTATCCGGCAGAATAGAATAAACCACCCTCCATTTTTACAGAGGTGTCGTAAGAGGCGACTAAGGTAAATGCTGTGTGATATCCGGCTGCATAGAATAGACCACCCTCATTTCTTACCGAGGTGTCGTAAGAGGCGACTAAGGTAAGTTGACGTCAGGCAGGCGACCGGTCATAAAATACGTAGCCAAATCACATGACAACAGGTTTGTAACATGTTGTGCCGACCCCACTTAGAGTGGGATAAGGCCAGGAGAATGATGAATGGCGAAATAATAGATGTACACTTTGGCTTTAATATACTTTAATATACATATTTTTTACATATTCAAGCAAAAATTTTCCTACGAATACCTGTGGCAAGTTTCAGTTGGAATATCGCAACGTGCAGGTAATACTTTTCTAGTAAAGTTTGCGCACGCGTATTTGACCCCAAACTCAGCAGCACCCGATAGAGATAGCGCTTTGTCACAGTCATCCAAAATTATTGTGGCAGTCTGTAGACGAAACAATATAACTTTGAATCTAAAGTCTCTAGTCATTAATATAAATAAAAGTTAATAGTTTTTGAACACTTATTGAATTATTTTGATACCAAATTGCGTTCATGTACTATGATGTATTTGAATGAATGTTTACACCTCTGTAGCCTTCCATTGAGATGCTGTTGAATTTATAAAAAAGCCAATACCTTTATAACGTCTTTTAAATGTACATCTTGAACCGATAGACGTCTACAGCCGGACATAAGTCTCTTCACGAGATCTACACACCAAGCTTGCCCTTTGGATAAATCAGCTCCCCGCGACACGAAATATTAAATTATAATTACATTATATGAATATAGTTTAAATATCAGTCGTCAATTGCTTTGTCAGCCTTCGTACTTCTGTAGTATACGGATTGCAGTTATAACCACTGTATAGTTTCATCTCTCTTATTTGCTTTTTTGCATACAGTTATCTATACTTATTATAAAACAAAGTCCCAAAAGCTGTCTGTCTGTATGTAATCGATTTTCTCAAAATTTTCTGAATAGATTTTTATGCGATTTTCACTAAAAGATAGTGGAATACTTCCGGATGGTTTAGGTAAATAGAACATATCTGTATTATGTAAATTGTGTTGAAGAGATCGAGCAGTTGTTAGAACACTTGCTTGCTGGAAGGTTTATTAGCATGCGTTGCGTCAACCAGGAGATTTACGCTAAAGTAATGTACTAAAAAATTGTAGGTCTATAAAAATACTACAAAAAAGTCCGTGATAGCATGTTTCTATCTCTTACGGTAAACTCACAATAACTACTTTTATGTTGAAAATTTCAATTTGGATTTTTTGTGACAACTGATTTCGATGCGGGCTAAGCCGCTGGCAAAACTAGTATTAAATAAAATGATTAATCAAATCAAAGACCATACCCGATTGAAGTATTCCACTTCAACAGCATGCCATACTCCATCAGCGACATCTCCGCCAACAGTGACTTCAGTCTTGCCTCCTCCCAATGCGAAAGTGAAACGTATACCAGGTCCTCCGTCCATGCCCGCACCAGAATTGATGATCTCAAGGGCTACAAAGTCGTGCCGTTCGTTATATCGTCCATTGTATAGTAGGAGGCCGGATGTAGTTTGAGTTGCGAATCTATAATGTGATTAAGAAACGATTTTCACGATTGTGGTAGTAAATGTATTTTTATGAATCCTGTATGAATCACCATTTAGCATTAAATATGCCTTTTTTACAGTGGTTTATAGTACAATAATATCATTATCTTTGTAATGAGACAACTAATATACGAACAACCCTGGTAAAAACGTTAATCAAATCGTTAATAAGTTGTTCGTTATTTACCGGAACGTGTTGGATCAGCAAGTTATAGGACGTCACAGCTAGCAATAACTAACTCAGGTTAAACTTAACGTCAAAGTTTATAACAACGTTATGTAACTTGAGCTCATGGCAAGGGTATTAACAGATAAATTTTAGGGGCAATGATAAGTCTGTTTCAGGAAGAAGAATAGAAGGTTAGCTCTTTTTATAACATTAAAATAGCTGATAGTAAAAGTCATTTAACTTTAACTTCATTTAACATTTGATACATTCAATTCCCTGATGAATAAGAAATTGTTCATAAATGTATGTCTTTTTGCCTATTTAGGATGTTTCTCTAAGTGTAACCGCTTAAAAATCTATTAAGTCTTAGACTCGGTGAATTTCGGGGCAATTCTGTGCCCCAAGTTGGAGGTTGCGTGCTCTGGAGTACAGAGCTGCCGCTGGCGGCAATGAGGGCGATGTACACAACGTTAACTTTTCTTGCCACCAGTAGAGTGGTGTAGCATTATCACGTTTTTAGCCGGTCAGAGTTCGATATACCCGCTGCTAGGAGATACCCATAAGGGGTTATCCTGATGTCAAAAATTCAGTGAGGATTTGGCGATGGCTACACCTATGGGGATACGCCCACCTCCACCTGCCTGATGTCTGGGAATAATTTACGCAGTCGTTCTTATACTCTTATCTTCTATGGCTACATAATTGTATGTAGAAACACCGTCAGTGCTCATTTAATGTATATATGCTCACTTAAGTTTTAAATTGAACCGATGTCTCCTTTTGAGTCCAGGGAAAGTTAAGAATGACGTTGCAGGGAAGCTTCTTGCTTTAAGCTCGCACATAGCTGTCGTGTAAGCGGTGTCGATCATACAGCCCTGGCACAGGATGCCGCCCTCTCGCCTGGCGACGCACTGTGAGCCGCTCCGGCAAACACTGCCGTCACCGTTTATATCGCAAGTGGCCTTTGTTAGAATAGTTTCGCAGTTTACTCCTGAAAAGGACTCATTGTATAGTGCCAATCATTTCAGTTTGATCAAATTCAAATTCAATAATTCTTTATTTAAATTGGCCTTTACAAGGACTTCTGAATCGTAGAATTAAAATGAAGCTAGGACTGGTTGGGAAAGGTTCTCTAACCGAGAAGAACCAGCAAGAAACTCAGCGATCACGTTTCTCAAAAATAAACAAATAAATATCGACGATCGGCGAATTAATCGAGAGTGATAACTATCCTGACGTAAAAAAGGCCTATAGATCTTAACAATCATCTCTTTATTACTAACAAATTTAGTAATAAAGAGATATTAATTATAAATAACTTACATTATAAACCAAAATCAAATTCGGATTTAGTTTATGATACAACATTGGAGTAACTTAATTTTGGAAATTTGTTAACTGCTTTGTTATAGTTGTTTCGAAGTTTATTCATAGCATAAAATCAATGTTTAGTGTCATTAATTGCAAGTTGATCATACGAATTAATCGAGAATGCCAACTGACCTGAACAGATGGTTAAACTTAAGCAGATCATGATCTCAATTGTTATTAAAATATGAAATAAAGAGATATTGATAACAAATATTTTATGTTATAAGTCAATAGCAAATCCAGATTAAATTGATGATACAAAATATGTTATTAGAAGATAGAAGATTGTTGCTAATATAGAGCTGATTTCGAGTAGACAAACTTTCAAAGCCGATCGATTAAAGTCATGTCATAAAATGAGAGTATATATACTGATACAAAATAATATAGTATTAGAATTTAGAAACTAACCTGTGAAGCCAGCTCTGCAAACGCAAGTATAACCACCTTCACGACGCACGCACGTTCCGTTGTTTTTGCATGGTGAAGAATAGCAGAGGTCCACTTCGGTATCACACATGTAGTGTTCTCGAGAACCTACCCAAAAATACATGGTAATGGTAACTAAAATAAAATATTAATTAAAGAATAAAGTTGTCAGGAAAGTTGGAGTTTTAAAGAAGGGACCCAATTATTATTTATATTCGTAAATCAAATCCGGATCCATTTTTTTCGTCAATATTTTGTCTTGAACAAAATCGATTTCTAATGTTAGTATTCTATACAATTTAGATGGAATTTGTCATATAATTAAAATCGTAACTTAGCTGCAAAGATAAAATCCTAATTTAGTATATAATTGCTAAGAAAACCTGAAAAATTATTGCAGCTGTAACTTGTAAACATTTATCAAGTTTACCATAACTTGTAAGTATACAAATAATATAAAAATTAAAACTTTCTTAAATTAGACTACAAAATCCGTATTGAAGGGTAGTTATTATTAAATAATACATAAACAAGTAAACTAATAATAAATGATCCGTGCAAAATCAACAACGATTACTTGTAGCATAACATTTAACTGATCACATACCGGTAAATCCTTGTGGGCATTGACAAGTGAAGGTGGTAACAGGATATATTGGCCGAAATAGGACCGAGTCGCTATTGATAAAACCCGATGCGTTGCCAAACTTGAGCACCGTGAGACATTCTTCATAGTTCAGACACGGCTCGTGGACACACACGTTGTCGTCGAATGGTAAAACCTTTTTGAACAAGATCTATTTAAACATCAATATTGTGCATCAGAATTATTTTTAATAAAAGATGTATGGTTGTATATGTACTATTTAAAATATTTTAAAAAATTATAGAAAACAACAAAAACATTTGTCTAACATGCAAATAACAGTAGTAGTAAGTTAGTGCGACATTCAATATTTAGATTGAGTATTTATGCGTATTTAATCACAACACTGCGTTCTGTTCGAAGTAGTTCTCAATACATTAACCAGCGATATGTCATTATTGAAATAAGCCGTGTGGTATCCGGCTGAATACAATAGACAACCCTCATTTCTTACCAAGGTGTCGTAAAAATCGACTAAGGTAAGTCGACCCACCGTGTGGTATCCGGCTGAGTAGAATAGAACACCCTCATTTCTTACGGAGTTGTCGTAAAAGGCGACTAAGTTAGGATGACTCACCGTGTGGTATCCGGTTGAGTAGAATAGACTAACCTCTTTCTTACTGAGGGTCATAAAATATAACTAAGGTAAGTTGACGTCAGGCAGGCAGCCGGTCGTAAAATACGTAGCCAAATCATGTGACAATATGTTACATGCTGTGCCGACCCCACTTAAAGTGGGATAAGGGCAGGAGGATGATGATATCACTATTGTAATGAAGTTAGCGGCCTTTAGTTGCAGCAATGCAATGCATTTTAATAATCTTTAAAATAATTACAACTAAAATTGAATTGCTATATCCCTTTGCCTCGCGATACAAAAACGTGTCCTTCGTGTATGTGATAATTAAAACGGGTAGTAGTAACGCCTGTTTCATCATTGTCCTACTCTTATCGCGCTCGGCATAAGTTTTTCGCTTCCATTCTCTGCTATCATTCTTCAACTCTGCCGTTACTTCTTTTATATACATGTCTTACTTCACACAATCCAACCAACTCTTTTTCACCTACCCCCTAGCCACATGTTACTATTCCTATAGTAAAGTCTGTTTGTCTGTATCTTATTTCTTATTACCTGAACAGTAGCAAGCCTGGCCAGAGTAGCACGGTGCAAGTACACTCGCTCGCGTAAGTGTGCCGGAGAGTAATACTGGGAGGTATCGCCACCGATACCAACTTCAGCGTCCGGTCTTTTCGCCGAAAATGATACATTCAGAATGTTTCCTGTTACGTCTGTGTCGTCCTGTAATAAAACGGAAAGAGTTTCTTTTCTGTGATTGTGAATATTATTTTACTATAATCCGTGATTAGCTAAAAACTATGTTATGCTAAAAATAGAGTGTATCCTTGTTCACACCATATGCTTGTAAACTTTGAGCGCTATAAACCACCATCGCCACCACACTACTCTACTAGCATTCTCTAATGCATTTACGTTCACATAAATTCACTGCAGTCAAACACTCGACAATGGTGTCGCCCGGAATCCGAAGTATTAACAGGAGATAAAATCTACGACTTTTCTTCAACTTTTCTTTAAGCTTTAGACATAAAAGTTCTTAAGAGTTTCCAATAGCATAACAGGACATCCTATACTATTTCAGAAATGTATATGTTCGTAAGCATATAAAACGCGATTGTTACTTACTTGCACACTAAATACGTAGATGTTTTCCTTCGGACAGGGTATTATAGCTGCTAGACCATCTATAAAAAAGCCTAACAGTGGTGAAAGGAATTGTTCCGCAGTCATATCATTGAGACGAACGGTTATTGAGTTGAACAGTATTTCTTCGGTTATTAGACGGACTAATAATTGCATCATAGCTTTCACTTCGTTTACGCCATCTTAAAAATATACAAATTAAGTAATCCAAATAAATTCTTAAACAAAGAAATGAAAAGGATGATGCCACTGCATCATCCTTTCCATCATCATCATCCATTAGAAAAAAAGGTAAAAAAATACGGACTCTAGTTAACCGTATTAAGAATATCGAAATCGTAGTTATCTACCCAAACAATAAAAGTGATCAAAACTCTTATTTGTATCGTCTGACTAACAGTGGCGACACGATCTATGATAGATGATTAGATTTAGAAGACATGAGAGAGAGAATATAGAAGACATCTAAATATTAACTGCGCTATTTGGGACTTTGGCCCGTAAATTCAGTTATTATTTATTTATTTTTAACTGCAAAACTGATACATTTCATGGTTTCTTATATCCGTATCATGGAATACATATATCCTTATATTCTATAAGGATCCTTTCTAATTATAAACAAATATAAAATATACAAATAAGTAAGCTTGTTGATTTGCTTGAGTATTTCTGATATTTTATAAAATTTGATTAGATACATAAAATATACTCAAAGATACACAAAATATAGCAATCTACAATGATCAATTTGATGTCCAATAAGAAAAAAAAATGGATTTTATAGACTTACTAACCTGTGACTGATATTTCCATTGTAGCTAGTTTGGGCACGTTGGTGTTTAATTGTGGCGATAGAGTCATAGAACCCGTTGTGATGTTTAAAAGAATTAGATTTGCATTGTTCCCAGAGAGAATACGATATTGTAACTGCAAATACAAAGAATGGACCATTATTAAATGCAGTTAATTGTATTGCATAATGGCAAATGATGAAGAAAGCTTTCTAAAAATTGCTTTTTATAAATCCAGCCGGTATTTCGCAAGATAAAATTGAATGTCTGGAAACCTACCTTGTCAGTAACATCGGCGTCATATGCCGGTACTTTGCCGAAAGGGCCAACGGGAAAACAGTCCTTATAGTTATTGAAAATAATCTGGAAGTCTTTCATCATCGGCGCATTGTCGTTCACGTCCGTGACGAGAATCTCGACCCTGACATCATTCCAGAGTGGAGGGCTCGCTGCTCTGATGACTAGCTCATATTTTTTTCTAGGACTTTCGTAGTCTAGATCTACCATTGTGACTAATTCTGCTTTATCTGAACCTTGGCGCGTTTCAAGGGAAAAGCTGTTAGAATCATCTCCACCTAAAAACATTTAAATATAAGTTATTTTTGCCTTTAATGTATGATAGGATTAACAAGCAACTCTTGATTGAATATAATTATTATTGAAGAAATATGGTAGGGAATCTTTTTGTGCTACTTAGAAGATATTGTTGCCATATGATAAATGGTATCATGGTCCTGCTTGCCGGTAGGCAAATTACCATAACCAAAGGCTAACACAAAAAACATATGAGTCAATATTTAAAAAAGTTAAGTATAGCTTGAAAAACTTAAAGTAGAATAAGTGTTGTAGGCAGGCAGAAGGGATACATATATGATTTTCGAACAATAAGGACGTGCTGTAATGCAACCTTTTTTTCTATTTTTTATATTTTCCACCCAAGATATTAGCACACTTTAGGATTGCATATTTAAGATGTAAGGTATACCTTTTATAGAGTAATGAACAACAGCATTGGCACCCTCATCGGGATCATGTGCGTATATTTCTCCAACAGTTGTGCCGATGGGACTGTTCTCTTGAATGTAGAATGTTAGACAATCACTCTCGAACACAGGTGGTGAATCATTGATGTCTTCAACTTTTATATGAACTATAACCTATAAAAATACGGGTTTATTTATAAAAAAAATCTATAAACAATGGATGATTCGTAGAAAAATATTTTGCAATTTTATATCAAACTCGTATACCTTTACAAAATATTTTTTCATATGTATCTATAATGAAAAACAAATACTATCAAAGTCATAAAATTATATGTTCAGTATTTCAAAGTCATAATTATAAGCGAAATTATTTTACCACTATTCATCAACAAACAAATTTATATCAGTTGGTAATGGTAAATCTGCTTGTACGTTATAATTTTAAAGGTTTCAAAAATTTAAGGTTCGTATAATGAATAGGCCCTTGCAAAATACAGAAATAAGTTAGGTCGAAATATTAACAATTTTGACTTGATTTCAAATTTTACATAATATATGTATCAATAATAATAATACTCACGCTAGAACTTTGTGGTGGTGTACCTCCATCGATTGCTAATGCTTTCAAATCGTAAATGGCAACAGACTCTCTGTCCAAAGCCTTATTAGTTCTAATAACTCCTGATGCTGGATCAATAACAAAAGATCCTTCCTCTCTATCTTTTGTTTCTAATTCATAATGTACTCGACCATTGAGCCCCACGTCGGCGTCAGTTGCACTAACTTGTGTTACAGATGTACCTGGAAAATTTTATGACATCGCTTTCATATAAAACTAATGTTTAGACATAGAAGCAATTTTATTTGCAGCACAGGTTTTTAGCAATTCTCGGATCGGTTGTATTTCAGATCGTAGATATTTTAAAATCATTTATGTTCATCTTCGTTTAAACCGATTTAAGATCATGTTATTTTGTCATTTCCAAACTGAAAGGTTTACTGGAGAGAAGAGATTATTGGGATAAGTCCGCCTTTGTAAGAAATCTTTTATGTTATATATATATTCTTCTTTTATTTTAAGTCTATGCCGTTTTGTATCCGGCTGAGTAAAAATATACCACCATCATTTTTTACCGAGGTGTCGTAATAAGCGACTAAGGTAAGTTGACGTTATGTAGGCGGCCGTAAAATACCTAGCCAAATCATGTTATAATACCTACATTTTGAAAACAAGTTTTGCCGACCACACTTAGAGTGGGATAAGAGCAGGAGAATGATGATGATGGCATTCTATACTAGTCTTATTTTGTACATTAAAGAAATTAAAACAAATAAACAATAAACTGATGGACGTCCACGGTTGAACAGATATCTCTTTCCATCGACTGCTGAGTGACCTATAATCGGTGACCCGATTTAGAAGCTCATAGAACAACGACAATACTCATTGTTCGAAGATATAGGTACAAGTTAAATAGGTCTTAGGGTACTGAGGCTTTTGTTATAGAACATCCCGATAATTCTGAATTTTATTATTATTTAAAATTTAATAGATTATTATATACATATTCTTACCAACTAAAGCGTCTTCCATGATACTCGCAGCATACAGTTGTTGTTTGAAAATCGGTTCATTATCATTGACGTCGACTACAGAAATTTCCACATCTGTCGTGTCTGATAATGATGGTACGCCACCATCTCGAGCCGTAACGGTAAGTAGGTATCCTGAAAACATTTTGACGATGAAACAATTCAAATAAATCGAAATTTAATTAATTTCAAATATAAGATTTGTCTTGATGTATAAAGTTAATTGTTCAATTCATTGCAATCTTGCCATTACTTTCTAACCATTACCTTACCTTCTTACTGTATACCCACGGTTTTTTTTTAAATTACTTTAATATTGACGATATAAGGCTGATAATACTTGAATACGATGAATAACGTGTGTCAGATAAACATATAATTAATAGATTATATGCTAATAATATTTTCAGATCGTTAAGTTTTATATAAAAATGTATTTAATAATTTAAGATAAATAAACACCTTAAAAATATTTCAAAAAAACGTTTTGATTCTTTATATCTATTTATTTATTTTCAAAATAATATTTTCAGATCGTTAAATTTTATATAAAAATGTATTTAATAATTTAAGATAAATAAACACCTTAAAAAATTAAAAAAAAAACGTTTTGATTCTTTATTTCTATTTATTTAATTTCAAAGTAATTGTTATTAAATTATTATTTTTTTAATTATACAATATATTTTAAGAACAATTGGTTACACTATTTCTTTACATAAATTTAAAATAAAACAGTTTTTTAATTTCATTTGAGATAAGCGTTTCAAATATAATATAATTATTGTCTACATTAAAAACGCGATTACTCCATTATTATTTCCTTTAACATGTACTTAAACTGAACTCATCATCAATATACAAATTAAATACTGACCACTCATAGTCTCTCTATCCAGTAATTTGTTCGTAGTGATAGCACCAGTTTGTGGATTAATCATGAACTCTTGTTCGTGATGAGCGACCGCTTCATTAGAGATTTCCGAACTGAGCGTATAAGTTATTTGAGCGTTCATTCCGACATCACTGTCCGTTGCAGAAACAACAAGTACTGTCGTACCGACTGGAGCATCTTCAAAAACCTACAAAATTATAAATATAAAAGAAAAAATATTATTAATTTCTCCTTTATTAAGAGAAGAATTCAATTTATATTAAAACGGTTATTTCGATTCTTTTCTCGACAATTTTCGACTTCATTGTTCAAATCATTAATTCCAAAGGTTTGTTAATTGTTTTTTCATTATTCTCCCATATGTATATAATAACATTTCAGAGTACCATAAATTCAGCCCACGTCTTCAGGCTATCTAATCTGGGTGTTTTAACATTTAAGCCAGACAATAAGCGTAGCTAGAACTGGTTATAAGGTCTCTTATTAAATAATCTATAGAATTAGGCGTTACTTTGCGGAGATCCATAATACAAAAGTAATAATAAAATTATTTTGCTATAATCCGCGATACAGTAAATAGAAAATATATATAGTGTTAAATGTATAGTGGACTATCCGTATTTTCATACCCGATACGTGCAGGATTCGTAAAAATACATGCACAAACCTCCACCACTTCCACCACAATACACAAGCACTACGCACGTTCACTGTCACAAACTCAACAATCGTTTCGCCCCGCAACCGAAGCATCATCAGGAGATAGACTCCACGACAAAATCGCAAAGCTTTGCGACACGATGCACTATGCGACGATATGATTTGCGATACGATTTGCGACACATGGAGTCTATCTCCTGATGATGCATCGGTTGCGGGACGAAACGATTGTTGAGTTTGTGATATTGAACCTGTGTAGTGCTTGTGTATTGTGCTGGAAGTGGTGGAGGTTTGTGCATGTATTTTTACGAATCCTGCACGTATCGGGTATGAAAATACGGATAGTCCACTATACATTTAACACTATATATATTTTCTATTTACTGTATCGCGGATTATAGCAAAATAATTTTATTATTACTTTTTCTCTTATTAAAGTTTTATATAAATTTTGTTCAGCTACTTTTATACTTGTTTCAAAGTCAGGTTAGCACTGGACCACTATCTATGCTAATATAAAACGATGATGAGTTTATTTTTTTGATTGTTTGAACGTGCTAATCTCAGGAACTACTGGACCCATTTGAAAAATTCTTTAAGTGTAAGTGTAAGAAGAGAAAGGCTATAGACTATATAAAATCACGTTAAGATGGAAAGGAGCAGCAATAAAAAATACTGTGAAAACGGAAAAATTTAAAGCTTTCCTTGCATGCATTAAGTAAACGGCGAAAGCTATTCAAAAATCATGTATTACAAAATTGTTCCCCTCTAAAATTTCTAAATAAGAGTCCAGGACAGCAAATGTCTAGCTTTTAAGGTTAACCCACTTTAACCAGAATTAATATAAATATTACGATTTACACAAATAATAAGACGAAGACGTCCACGCGAACGAAGTTGCGTTTAAAAGCTAGTATATATTAAATCATCAAAATCAATGCTTGTAATAAATTAAGATATTAATATCATACCGAAGCCGTATAAGGTGCGTTTTCAAAAACAGGCGCGTAATTATTTGCATCGGTAACATTTATATGGACCATAGCAGTGTCAGATCTTCCACCAGAATCTGTTGCCGTGACTGTTAGTACATATCTTCGTTCTTGTTTGAAGTCTAGCAGCTGAGCTACTGTTATAAGTCCACGTCCGTTTTGTGATGTGATAGAAAAACGACCTCGTGTGTTGCCACCGGTGATCTCGTAGTGTAATCTAGAATGGAATGGAAGTCACTGAGAATTTGTTTTATAATATACGGTTACTGATGTTTTTCGATAGGTTAATAATTTATCGTGATGTCAGACATAGTTTCTCAACAAGTAAAGTACACTTTCTTTCTTTTATAAACAAACAGCTACCAATAGTGATAATATTTATATTCATGAGGGTTCCGTTCAATAATCACCATGGTTATAACCTAGTCGGACTATGTCCTAGTTGCACTCATAGCATAGATAACGTAACCGATTAGCCTGAACTAAACGGCTAAGTTAAAGCTGGTTTCAGAGATAGTCTATAGTTAAATTGAATATACCTATTATCTTCATCAGCATCTGTAGCAGTGACGGTGACAACCGGTGTTCCGGGCGGTTCGTCTTCGGCCAATTCGACCTCATACTGAGGCGGAGAAAATACTGGATCGTTGTCATTAACATCTTGAACTACCACGACTACTGATGCTGTTGCTGAGCGTGGTGGACTGCCGCTGTCTGTTGCTGTGACCTAAACAAATATTACATAACATTATCAATGTCAATATATTATTATTAAAACTTAAAGCTTACCGATATTCTTAAAATCAGAGAAATAAATACTTTTAAAATGACGGATCGAATAAAGTAAATGTAACGACTTGTTAGAATCCCACTTCTGAGCATAGCCCTCTTCTTTCTTTTTTGGAGAGAAGGTTTGAAGCTATGACCCACTACGCTGCTTTAATGCGGATGGCTAGGTTACACATATCCCAGATTTTCTCCAGAAATATGCAGTTTTCCTCACAATATATTCCTTCATAGAAAAGCCTAAACTCATTGGTGCTTACCCGGGGGTTGGGAGCAATGACCCCCCTCGTGAGAGGTATCGGGCTTATCGCTCGGCTATCACAGCTTATTAATATTAAAAAGACTGATCGATTATTTATATGATATTATTTAAATTGTAACTGTTAATCCATTTAAAAAAAAACTTGAGATTTCGTGTTGAGTGGTAATACTTTTTTACATAAAGGATGTAAGATTTAAGAGGGACATGAAATCAAATCCATATTGCATAATGAAGTAGATCATAAAAGAAAGATTGTTACAAAACAGATAATTTTTGCAGAATACAAATAAGGAAGTCAGTAAACAACGTTTTTACTGTGACAGCTAAATTGATTGCCAACTTTTACATTATATCATTTTTACGTAGAAACATACGTAACTTTTAGCGTTCGATTTTTTATAATTAATTACTTTCACTGATTATTAACAATATATTCGCATAAATCTGCATCTTGCATAGTCAATAACTTTGAAAGTTAAAAATTTGCATACCTGTAGTTGATATTTGGATTGGATTTCTCTGTCTAATTGGCTCGAGGTATACACCCACCCGGAACGTGGATCGATTGATATTGGTAGATCATTGTTTCCATTATACTCTTTGTCTTGTAAAGTGTAAGTCAGTTCTGCATTTACACCTTCATCGGCATCATAAGCTTGTACCTGCGATGGATTTGACAGTAGTTATAATAATTTTTATAATTCTGAAGATATAAGTATCAGTTAATATAATAGAAAGGACAAGTTAGCAACTTAGCAAGTATTTTACTAAAAATCTTTTTTTTTATTGTTTATAGACGAGCGCTTGATTGTATTCATGACTGATGGTAAGCAATGATACAGTCTAAGGTGGTACACGCATGTCTAGAAGGTGCCAATTCACTCTAGGTTTAAAAATACCCATATTATACCTTTACCTTTAAAAATGTTCCGCGCAAACGTGCGGACGGATGAAACAACCTCCGGGACCTGGGCCCGACGTCCCGGCGTTTCAACCTACCTTATGCGGCCGTTAGCTGTATGTGGTCCGGCCTCGTGAGTCACTGCGTGTATATGTGTACGTGTGTGTGTGTGCTTGTATGTACTTGGCCGATTCCTGTAACCGTTGACTCGCCTCTGCACTCTTCCACGGACACGTAATGTCTGTTTCTCCCTGAGTATACACTTCACTATATCGGCTGAATAACACCCGGTGTGCACACAACCTTCGTAAGGTCACACGTTATTAAGTCGTCCCTATGTCGGGGAATAATACCCAACGCGCACCAAAACCGTGGACGGTCGCGTCTTATCAAACACTTCACTGGTTAAACGCGTCACTAAATCTGAGGATAACACCCGAAACGCAAAATTACACGTGTGCGTTATAAAGGAATGCCGTGTTCAGGCGTACGCGGCTTGTCCGTATCGTGTTTGAAAGGTGACTAGCGGTCGGCCGCTCCGGTAGCAATCAAATGTCTAAACGTCCCCGCCCTCGCCGCTCGCGTCGCTCGCCCCTCCGGCGGGCGAGTCATTTTATTTAAAACAATAATCATTTGATTGATGCCGGGAGTGAATTCCATTGCTGTGCGCAACAGAAATGAAGAATTGAAACGCTTCGTGCGCTATCGCGGGATATTTACGATGTAGGGGTGATTCTCTCTCGGTGCCTTGTGGTGCGATCGCGAGTGCGGTGCTCACTAACAATCGACATCATTTTTTCATAAATATTGTCCAGTGTAACTTGATCGTTAATCGTGGTAGATTTTTCTTATTTGTGTTTTGTGTATTTTTTACAAGATTCTATGTCCATTACATTTAACATGCTTTTGGAGCACTTTACCACTTCACGATTAAAAAATTTGTAATTTTTTTTTATATTGCTTACTTTTATTTTCTGATATAATTTAAATAATATTTGGCATAGCTATGTTACTTATAGCGCAAATGTAATGATGTAAACATATGAAAATCACCATTCAGCTGCCCAAAATAAGTAGCGTTCCATTCTCTCCTGTAATTTATCAACTCTGGCGTTACTCCTTTTATATGCATTTAACACAATCCACTCATCTCTTTTTCGGGCTCCCTCTAGTCACATACTAATTCAAATTCATATTTAACACTCGTTTGTTCGCATGATTTTCATCCTCGCTTATTAAATATCTATACCATCTGAATACTAATTTTAAGGTAATCATATCATACTTTGAAACTTATATATTGGTGGATTTGGAATCAGGTTTTAGGAATATCACAATAAGTAAGATATAACTTTCTTATTTTACTTACTCTAACTATACTGTATCCAACAGGAACACTTTCGCTCACGGATTCCTGAAATAGGGATGTATAAAAGCGGGGCGCGTTGTCGTTTACATCTTTTACATTTATTAGCAGCTGCGTGGTGTTTGAACGGGACGGGCTACCGCCATCTGCAGGTAACAAAAAAATGCTTAACGCCTATCGCACTCTTACTATTAAAGTGACCTAATAAACAATTTGGCTTATTTGAGTTCGCTTCATTAGAATATAACAATTGTAATAATTTGAATGTCATCTATGACACCACGCTGCAAACTGTTAAAAAACCTAGTGTTTTTTTGGCTCTTTTAAGTTATTGCGGTTGCGGGGGTTGCGATTTCGGACAACGTATACAAAATTGTATGAAAATTTTTGAAAAATAATCCAATCTCGCTATATTTAAAGACTCTGGCAATAAATCAAAATCCGAAATAATTTTTTTAACATTAAGTTTTTTTTTATAATATATTTAATACCCGCTGATTATTCTTTTGTATCTCATGTTGAGTTAGCCCATAAGTTTGATGTACGGGGTAGTTATATTAAGATCATTGTATTTAAGGTAGCGGCCTGTTACAATCCCACTGCTGGGAATAGGCCACCTCTCTTCGTTCCTGGAGAGAAGGGTTGGAGCTAAGACCTACCACGCTGCTCTAATACGGATTGGTAGGTTACACATATCTCCAGAATTCTCTAGAGATACGCAGGTTTCATCACGATATTTTCCTTCACCAAAAAGCGTGTGATAAATTGCAATTAGCAATTAGACACATGAGTTTTAAAAGAAAAACTGATTGGTGCCTGCCCGGGGTTGAACTTGTGTTTCCCTCGAAAGAGTCGCACGGTCTCACCGCTGGGCTATCACAGCTCTGGCTTTACTTTTACTTTACATTGTATTTATATATTTTGCACACTCTGTACATTGCATTGGATTCGTATTCAAATAAATATATTTACCTTGGGCTCTTATCACAAGGCGATAGTTGCGTACTTGCTCGTAATCGAGTGGTTTGACGAGCGACACGTCACCGCTGAGGCTGTCTATGGAAAATTGCATCTGCGTGTTCCCGCCAATGATTGCGTAGCGGATAGCTGAGTTAGGCCCAATATCGGCATCTGTTGCTCTAAAATACAAACATTTAAGTTATGGTGTGGCACTGGTATTATTTTTTTGTTGTACATTGACTTGTACAGTGATCGTTGACACTGCTGATAATTAAATGTTAAAAATATTATGTATTTAATTCTTTAGGTAAATTTTTTTTCATACTCATTTACGTAACCCAATTTACTTTACTTTTCGCTTCCTTTGTCCTAACTAACTGTCATCCAGAAATAAAAGCAATCGTGTATTTCAGCTTTTTTTATACAATAAGGCTAGCGCCTGGCTGCCATCTCGCCTGATGGAAAGCGAAAGATGCAGCCTAAGGTCCTGCGCTTGCCAATTATATGCCTATTCACTCAGTTGTTTAAGTATGTTTTTTCTTCATAAATCGATTATAAAACGCTTTCAAACGATATTTATGCGCTCGCTTGCAATTTAAGGGGTGAATTTTTGGGGGGTGAAGGGTTGTAGGCATGAAGGTGGCTAGTCATCACCCCGGTGTGTAGTGGAAAGTCAGGACTGATGTTAGAAATATGGGATTTTTAGTGAGCAAGGACACTCATGTGTCTCATATGAGACGGATTTGGTCTGCTTTTATTTTTTGTGGGGTCGATCTACCGGGAGTGTAGGTAAAATTGTTAAAAGTCGGTTTCAAAAGTAAAATTACGGTCTTTGGACCAGTTCATCTCAATTTAGACAGCATCATCCTTTCATTTGTTTCAACGTAAATCTTTATTTCAAAGTGCCTGGTATTGGATTTCTTAAACAGTATATTATTTTTAGAGTACCTGAAAAGTTATACATTTTCAATTTTAATAACTAGCGGCACACTATTCTACATAACGTAGTTTCAGTTCAATAAGTTTAAAAGGAAACAAATTTTACATTTCATTCTAAGTTTCCACTACATAATTCACTGTGAGCATATCGGGAAACGCAATATCCATAAACAACGATTTATTTCCAGACTTGTATATTTCATGACGGAGACGTTTGCAGTCCTACGTTTGACGGCCAGGAAAAAGAGTAAGCGAAATGCTATTTAGTTGTTATATATTTTACTGAAATGGATATTGAATTATTCATATTTTAATGCACTACGTCTGTTATAGAGAATTTATGCACAGATAATTCTGATAACAAACTACAATCTAAAACACCAATCGAACGCCAGCAGGCCTACCATGAACTCTTATTGCGACTAATTTGAAGACGTAAACTGAATTGTTTTGCTTTTTTATACCATGACGTCTTAAAGACGCACACTTTAAGTCGTTGTCCAATGAGTGTTCGGAATGCGTCCTAAAACATGTTAGTAAAAGAGACAGAGTTATCTTTAGTTCATATAACGTTATCCTTTTCTAACACACTTCTGGTACGAAAAGAAAGTGGTTTGGTTTAGGTACTGGTACTTTGAATTGAATCGTTATCTAAAAGTTCATGGTAGGCCTACAGATTTACACAGATTTAAATCTAATATGTCTCAGCTAATAAGGCACATTTAGTTCGAAGAATCAATAGGCGTGGAGTTCTTAACGTGTTGGAATGGCCAATGCAAATATAAGGCTTTAAAAAGATATCATTGCGATTTCCACAAGATTAATTTTATGAGATTAATTAATACAGTTTTAATGACGATGTAGTATTAATCCCAATTTATGTACTAATAATAAATAATGATAATAATGTAAAACGACAAAAGTTATCTCGAAAAATTAGTCTGTATTAGTTTCATTAATACAATTCTGTTAAGTCTTATTTTTAAAAAAACCATCCCCTTGGCGACTCACATCTCTCAATACCATGGCCACCTCACAAAGCTTACTACAGCATCCGATCACTGTTTTCAGACGTAGACTCGGGAGCCAAATTACAATTAATTAACTATTTGAGTTGAATCGATCTGTTAGGTCTCATGTTACTTACTTAATCCTGGCAATAACAGGGTTATCAGCGACACTGATATCCTCGTCTATGTTAACAGTGTACGTCTTCTCGCTGAATTGCGGGTAGTTGTCGTTGTCATCTAAGATATTTACGTGTATCGTTGCGCTAAAATGAATAATTTCCTTTACACATTAAAGTAAAATTAACAACAAATAACAGAAAACAACTCATGTAACACGTCGAACCGGATGGACGTATGGACGGGGAAAGAATACGTACAAATGACAGAAAAGTAATATATAGTTTCATTATGTACTCTTTGATTGTCATTTATACAGAGAGTATCACGTCCTTTACGGCATTCCAATAATGGATGTACCGGAAGATGCACCGTTTACAATTTCACTAAGGCTTAAAAAAAATTTACCAACTTCTAGCGACCGAATCATGACTAGAGGCTATAATCTTATAATAATTATTTTAATAAATTGTTTAACCTATCATGCATTGTGGAAATTAGTTTCGTAGGAAATTAATAGAGCTATTCTCAATTAATTGATCGATAAACTTGACTGCGATATAACTTTAGCTTCATCAAATGACAAACTAATTAAAAAAATATATTATGACCTCTTATGAAATATAACATCGATGACAACGTTATATAAAAGTATACATTACTCTTCAACCTGGTTTTTTAAAATTACCTGCTTGATAGTCGATCGGACAACGGACTGGCTTGGTCTGTAGCTTTTACAATTACAGTATATCTGGAAACCTTCTCTCGGTCCAATGGGGCTCGAGTTAATAGCGCCCCACTTCTGGAATCCACTCTGAAAACTCCTCTTGCGTCCTCTTGATCATTGGAGTCCATGGATTCGTTTATTTGATCTAGGTTTAAGGTCTCTGCTTTTACTACATCTATCGAATATTCCACCTAAAAGAATAATTCAATTTATCTATGACCAGCTTTTCTCTTGTGTCGAATATTTAAAAGCTAACTAACATAACTAATAGAAGAGATTTACTATAATTAGGATCAAAAAATATTCACCTCAAAAGTTGCAGAATGTTGTCGTGAGACATTGTTTGATAGTTGGTTTCACATTTGCTATTTGCCCACTTAATATTTAGTATAATTGTTAAAATAATTCATGAAATTTAAAACCCTTCCATAGTAAATTTCGTTTTTATTGATGGCATATAAGTAAAATGTTTGAAATAGATGCGATATTTCTCGTTGAGAGCGCCGTATTATTTAGTAGCTTTAGTATAGACAAATATTTGACGATTCGAAATCAAAGGACTTTTTGAATTTGATTATGTGATTTTTACGTAATATAATACTTACGTTAGCTCAAGGATTCACTGTGAGTGAGATAACTAAAAAAAGTTGATACTTAATTATATGAATATTATCGATTTTTCGTTCTCATAACTTAAAGAATTAAGCGTTTTATTCAGAGTTCCTTAGTACAAAAGCAATGACAGAATTCTTTGCATATACCTGCCTAATAATTCCCATTCAGAATAAGGCATTATAAATATTAGAAATAACGGCCTGTTAATACCCCACTGCTGGGAATAGTCCTCCTCTCTCCGTTTTTGGAGAGAAGGATTGGAGCTAAGACCTACCACGCTGCTCCAATGCAGATTGGTAGGTTCCCTAGAATTCTCTAGAGATATGCAGGTTTCCTCACGATGTTTTCCTTCACCGAAATAAAAATTAATAAAGTTCAAATACTAAGTATATGTATAGTTGTTGTTCAAATCTGAGATTTTCAAAATTAATTCGATTACATCTTACCATTTATTGAAGCAGATGAAAAACCGATTGATAAATGATCTAATAAAATATTTACATTATGCTGGATGCTATAATTACTCCAATAAAAAGTCACTGATAGGCATTAAAGCTGGTTTTATAGAATAGATTAGCACCAGTAAAACGTAAAATTAATGGAACATAATCATGTTTAAATAGTTACTAATAAAATATCAATTTGCATAAAGAGTCGAAATTACTACAGACTTTTACAATAATGAACGTATGATACTTTAGTCGCATTACAAAATTTCACTGCGTGTGTTAGTATTAGTAGTTTTAAATCAATTTGTCTGTTAACATTTATAAAAATTCATTGTCTTGTAGTTATTATTACGACGCGACACCACTGTTTCAAGTGTACGGGCACAAATATGCATAGATGTGCCCGAACATTTCTAGAATATTCGCGCACAATTTGTTATTGTTTGCTTGAGTGAGTCGACCAGAGTAGACATTTGTGTCGCACACTGTGCTGCACAGTTCTGCACACTGGTGAAATTCCACCTTTACGATTTTTAAGTACTGGATTTGAATAACTTATAGACTTATAGAAGAAGATAGTAGACACCCACTTTACTTTGCGAAATTCGATGTTACAAAAGTTATGATAGAATAATTGTGCTATAAACCGTGTTTCTTACGAAAATATATGGAATCTTCCTACACTTAGCATTACATTGATTTTCTTCTATATTATTCTATTGATACTACTATTGATTCTTGAATAATTCTTGAAAAAATAAACCGGACTTCTTAATTAAATAATTAAGGAGTCCGGTTTCCGCCGAAGGCCAACATTTTTTAAATATAATTTGTTGCTTATTCGGATGTATTTATTTATTTAAGTATATGTTTAAAATTATACATGTTTATATTTACCAGGTGCCTTACACCTGTAATTATTAAGTTATTTACTTTGGGGACGAACCACCGTGTGTGTAATTGTCCCAAATATATTTATTATATTTAATTTCATGATCAGTTTTAGTAAGTGCAAGAACGGTTTTGCTTATGATCTGCCCTCAGATGTGTAATAGAGTTGTAAAATTTTAAAACGACCCTTAAAAACCCTATTTTTACATACCTCAGCATTTTTGCCTATATCTTGATCAGTTGCCTTCAATGTTAGAACAGTTGTGCCAGTACTTGCACCCTCTCTAACAGAAGCTTCATATTGCTGCATTTCGAAAACCGGTGCATGGTCATTACAGTCTAACACGTTTATCTAAAAAATTGCAATTTTATAATATTATTAGCTCTTAATCACAACTTCGTTCGCGTGGACAGCAGTCTTATTATTTAAGTAAATCGTAATACTTATATTAAGTATGGTTAAAATGGGTTAACCTTAAAAGCTAGACATATATATTTTCGCGGACTTTTAAAAGGGAACAACTTTGTAATACATGATTTCTGAATAACTTTCACCGTTTACTTAACACACAAGGAAAGCTTTAAATTTTGCCGTTTTCGCAATATTTTTTATTGCTGCTCCTCTCATATTTATTTTAGCGTTGTGTGACATAGTCTATAGCCATTCTCGATTAATAGACTATCTTACACTTAAGAATTTTTCAAATCGGTCCATTAGTTCCAGAAATTAGCGCATTCTAAATCCTCCGATACGGATTTAAACATTAACAATTAGAAGAATCTTTATTTATCTATTCAATTTAAATAGTTAAGTTTACGATTATCTATATTGCATCATTTTTGTTTTATATTAATTTTTTATTTTTTACTTTTGTGTTATCTCGAATGCAAATATTCATCTAGGTACAGAGTTTTTCATTATTTTGCAATTAGACTAATTAGATAAGTTTTAACGGAAAAACTCTTTTGGTGTCTGCTCCGGGTTTTTTACTCGTGACCTTCTTCTGAGAGTCGCACGGTCTCACCGTTGGCTCTCACAACTCTATCCATGTATGAATGTATGTATGTATTAAGCGGTTTCAGCTTATAAGCGCTCAAATTAGATCATTTAGAATTATATCTAAAGAACAAACCTGAAGCGTCGTGGTGCCGCTTCTAGGCGGGAACGTGTCATCCTGAGCTACAACCCTGAAGTAATGGACATCCAGCCTCTCTCTATCCAAGCGTGCCTGAGTAGTAACTACTCCCGATCTCGTATCCACCGCAAACATGCCAGCTGACCTTGAGTCTAGTAAGCTTGATATTGAGTAGGTTACTGGACTATTTTCTGGATCACTGAAATTTTGAGACATTGAGGTCAAAAATACATTTTAGAATCATTTTTTAGATACGGAAATATGATGAATTTTTCAATACAATACCTATTATTGTTCTTTAGTCGTTCATTTATCATAAATAATTCTGTGCAAAACATAAAATTCTTTGACATTACATATATAGTAGTAGTTTCATTCAAAATAACAGGAAATTTACCTATCCACTAAATCATATCATATGCATTTCCTAAATTTTCTGCACTTTCCCTATTCCCTAGCTTAGAAACATTAGGCTACTTTTGGGTTTTGTCAAATCTCTTAGGTATGATTTATATTAATATATATAAAGTAAATTTTTGTTTGTCGTCAATTCATGTCAAATTCAATACTCAAAGTTCAAAGCACAATTGTATATCAAACCTTGATTTGAGTTTAGAATTTAAAAAAATTCACCTGATAAAGTTCTAGTTAACAGTTTTAGTATTTTTAAACTTTGAGAAAAATTAGCGATACAATTTATATATTATAATTTTTTTTCGCTTTAAATAAAAGTTGTAATAATAACTAACAATGAGTTAACAACACTGAAAAATGTCCTGACTTTTGAAAGAAAAAAAATACAATTGACGTCGTGAACGCCAGTCACTATAAGCCGGCGTCACCGTAATTGAGGTATTTTAGCTTTATGACCCGCCAGCCATTGTTCGTCACGATTACATTGTTTCCGGACCGCATGAAATAGATGAGATCATAAAAGCTCAACGAGCCAGCTTAGAGTCAATTAAAGCAGGCCAGATGGTTTATAGACGGGTGTTAGACCCGTGGCATTCATGACTCATTACGATAATGTTGGTTAAGTACTGGAACGACATTTAGGATACTGGCAACAAGGTGCGTTGCGATTGTTTTTAGCATTTGAGGCTACGACCCTACACAATCATATTAAATTTCAAATACGTGAGGCAAAATAAAAAGAAGGTGCGAAACTAAATCAACTTTAGAAGTAAGATCTATATCTAACAATGGACGGCCAATGGTAGTAGAAGCCAAAGTAGAAAAGTGAAAGATCAATTTGACTAATCTAATAAATAACAATATATTGATCCATATCAGAATTATAACATAGCCAATGATTTTTCGATGTCCTTTGATGAGACTACCGTGAAATACAATTATATTTACATACTTCTTTAAAAAACGTAAAGTAGACATATTAGGAAATTCTCATCTTCGAGTATTGACCCACATCCCTTGAAGCAAATTAGACTTTCAGTCAATGTTATATTTATTAATGTTATTTTATGATTACAAAATTCAAAATATATCATTGAAATCTTCAAAAGTAAATATCAGTTGAATGACATAGTTCAGAAGGAAAACGATAACTGATATGGCAAAGACATTACCAACAAATACATACTAATGAAGTTCTTACCGAGCTTTTACAGTAGTGACTATGACGCCTGGTGGTTGCTCTTCAGCAACGGAAGCAACGTATAGTGCTTGTTCGAAATAAGGTGACTGATTACGTAACTCCCTTTTAACTCGCCTCGCTATATCTGTATCATTGAGTTCTTGATGATGATATACTATTTTCAATCTATGGTCCGAATCAATAATATTAGTCCTCTCACAATTAAACGTGAAAAGCACCGAGACTTTCCACATCGGTTCTTGGATACATACATCACTGCTAGCCACTAAATCACCTTGACTGTTTTCGATAACGAATCGAGGGTCACTTACATCTAAAAATTGAACTCTACACATTTTCTGAACTGTCTTCGGTAGAAATGCTGTAAGAGAATTTATAAACTGCGAACTCTTCAAGCATATCCCTTGCCATCGATCCGTCGTTGGTATACCAAAACTAGCGTAAGTCTCCGAAATCCACTGTTTCGCTTCAGCTATTTTAATATCTATGGCCATGTCGAACGGCACTAATGGAGATCTTTTTTTTCTACTTCTATTTCTAACTGCAAAATCCTCGAACATTGCGTTCGACCACGGATAAGCCGTAGACAGTACACTATATTGACTAGAGCTTAATTCGTCTTCTTCCAACAATCTCCAGTCTGTATTCTCTTCAAAAACAGCTGCTCTTTTATCTCGGACATTTACGTCTTCGTATTGTAAAGCTGCATCATTTTGATCGTAGACTCGATCAAAATCTATGTCGTAAAGATCAGCATGCCGTCTGCTACAATCTTCGCCAGCTACAAGTATCCTAATAGGTAAGCTGTAATAATCAATATCTCGGATGCGGTCAGATGTAGAGTCAACGTAGAAGGTAAAGAGATTTGGATACAGAACCCCATCACATCTAAGTCTTTTGCGCAGAGTTACCAGTCCGGATGTTCTGTTGACTCGTAAGATGTGGTGTACGAAATTAGCGGTGCGATGTACGTCGATAGTGTAGGTTCGTTCTGAGCCAAGTTTGTAGACAGCCGCATCGAGAACGACGTAACCGGGCGGTGCAGTGTCAGGTATAATGATGAGGTAAGCGTGTGCTGCTGACAGCGCCAGCGCGGTCAGCACTACCCGCGCCCACCGCGCCATACTGCTCTCAATTCACCTGCAGCAACGCCGCCTCCTCCGGCAAATGTTTTCGTGGCCCATCTAAGACAGAAAATAGTGCACATTATTTAAAGTAAAACAAAACAACATAAATTTCCAGGCATGTATACTAGTTATATCTGTCCTAAACGCCCATGTGGAATGGATGCTAAGAATGCTGGCAGCGTTTCCGTGTTGAATTACTAAGTTTCTTCATGCGAAAACGAAGTCAGCAAAGGACTGGTGCATTTTAATTGTCACCTGAAGAGACAACAGAAGAAATATAACAATAAGTAAATAATAGAGCTGCGATAGCCCAGCGGTGAGACCGTGCGACTCTTTCGAGGAGAACACGAGTTCAAACAGGTTCAAAAAGTTGTAACAGGCCGCTACTTTATATAACAATATCGTAAAATTTTCCTTTATTAAAAACGAACCAAATATGAAAAGATAACACAATAATAGCGTCTTGAAAGCAATAAGCGACTAAAAAAACAAGCTAAGTTAATCTGAGATGAGCACGCCAGCGAAAACATTATCCCTCTAATACTCTGCTCAGTTATTGGTGTTCGCAACGATCGGGGATTTCCGGTGAAATTCGACGAGAATCAGCTAAGGTCCAAGATTAATGACGGCAATTAATGGAAGTGCACGTTGGCAATTTCCGCTTTTACCAAATTTACTAGGTGTGGAGTACTTCGCAAACTGTTTTCTTTATTACTTTAAAAGGTTTTTGTTCGGATAATGTTTTAAAAATATAAAGTAAAATTATTGGACGGAAAGGAGTTATGTTTTGTTACATTGAAATGATCAAAGCAAATGCTTTGCCTTTTTTAGTACATCTATAAAAAGATTTCAAAGTTGAACTTCAAAAAACATTACCTAAAGAATCTTTTGGACTAGAGTCTTGCTTGAGTCTAGTAAATTTTCTAATGTCATTTGTATATAAGTATGTTTTCTTCTTCAAATACATAATTATCAAAAGGGTGGGGTAAGGTGTAGCTAGGCTACGCATAAAGCAGCATCATTATTATGACAATTAAATAATTCTTTAAATCACAATGATCCCTATTGTAACAGAAATTTGGAGGTTCTGAATTTAGCCGGTTACTTTTCCTCTGTGATAAGAGGTAAAACTTTAGCCCCCTTATATACATTTTCACTAACATCTATTAATAATCATTATCTAAAATTGCATTTATTCCATGTCCACGGGATCCGGAGAGCTCTAAGGGTAATGATGATGATGTCCTCCCAGACGTATCCGTCGACGGCGACACACTGCTTTTAACAATTAATTCGACGATCGTGAGCGCGAATGTGACTCGCAAAACCGAATTTGGTTTTAAATATTCGGTCACAGAGAGCGCAGTGTAGCTGCCCGCTATCATTATATGTGTAGTTATAGGAGGGCTTGGGTCGAGTTTTCAGAAGCTGGCGTTTGGCGTCAAGATGTTCGACGCGAGCGCGCTCAAAATTATTAATGCCCATTTCGACAGCATTACGCCACTCCGGTCTCTGAGTAGCAAGCTCCTCCCAAGAATCGCAAGATATTCCACAGGAAGTTAGGTGGCGTTTCAGAACATCTTTGTAGCGTAAATATTGTCCTCCGGGTTTGCGCTTTCCTGAGCTAAGCTCTGAATAAAATACTGACTTTGGCAGCCTTGAGGAGTCCATACGCACTAAGTGTCCAGACCAGCGAAGTTGACACTTCATTAGCAGACTCTCCATACCGGTCATTTTAGTCCGACGAAGAACTTCAGAGTTAGAGACACGATCCTGCCATTTCAAACGAAGGATGGCACGGAGACACCTCATGTGAAAGACGTCAAGACGTCTGATGTCACTCTTGTACAGACACCATGTCTCCGAAGCATACAGAAGCAGAGGTAGTATAATTGCTGTATAGACAGCAAGTTTTGTGTGGAGCTTTAGGTCGTGAGACTTCCATACTCTTTGGTTCAGTTTACCAAAAGCAGCAGCGGCATTGGCGATTCGCGCAGATATGTCAGACCCAAGACGATTGTCGCTACGAACTAGACTTCCTAAATACCGGAAGGTATTGACTTCACCTAGTTTTTTTCCACCTAAGTAGACAGCAGTATCACTAGCAGATTTTCCCCTTGCGGGCTGTTTCAGAATCTGAGTTTTCGACGCGCTGATTACAAGGCCGAATTTTCGACAGGAGTCATCTAAATTGTCGACGTATCTTTGCAAATTCTCCATACTGTCCGCCATAAGGCAAACATCGTCTGCATAAAGAATTTCCAGTACAGAGATCTGCTGGACTTTATGTTTTGCTCTGAAACGGGTAAGGTCAAGTACACTCTTGTCCATGCGAACATTTAATGAAACAGTACCATTGCAGTTTCTAAGGGCATCCTTCATAACCGCAGCAAAGTATATAGCAAATAGGGTTGGAGCCATTACACAGCCTTGTTTCACTCCGCTTGTTACATTAAACTGTTCTGTAAAGTCGTTTTCGTGGCGTACACGGGCCATCATGCCTTCATGAAATTGACGCACTAAATTTACGAACTTCACAGAACAGCCATATTTCTCGAGTACAGTCCAGAGGGCAGATCTTGGTACGCGATCAAAGGCCTTTTCCAGGTCCACAAAACACATGTAAAGGTCACGGTGATGCTCAAGGCTTTTTTCTTGTAATTGTTTGAGAACAAAGATGGCGTCAACCGTCCCTCGATTTGGTCTGAACCCACACTGGGTATCGGGAAGGAAGCTCTCAGCTAGTGTACACAGACGCTTGTTGATGATATGCGCCAGGATTTTGCCAGCCACTGAGAGCAGAGCAATTCCTCTAAATGAGCTGCAATCTGAGAGGTCTCCTTTGCCTTTGTATAGTTTAACAATAGTAGCATCTTTCCAATTTTGTGGAACAAGCTCATTAACCCAAATTTGTTGAATTAGGGCAAACAGTCTCGATTTAATGTTTGGCCCTCCATATTTGAAAACTTCTGAAGGAAGACTATCTGCACCTGGTGACTTGCCGTTTTTCAAACGACTTATCGCGGAAATAAATTCATCAAATGATGGTGGCTCATCCAACTCCGACGCGACAGGCAGGTTCTCAAGGGCGTCAAGATATTGTAGATCCACTCCTTCTCCTTGACTACCGGGATTGAGCACTTCATTAAAATGCTCAGCCCAACGAAGGAGAACTTCAGCGGGATCAGTCAGCCTGTTGGTCTTATCCCGCGAGTACACTGGGGCGGTCATTCGTGTCTGAGGTCCGAAAACAGTCTTAAGTCCCTCGAAGAATTTAGCAGTTTGGTTGGTATCTGCCAGCCACTGTAATTCCTCGGATTTTCTGATCCACCAGTCATCTTTTAATTGGCGCACTTTGATTTTAAGTTCCTGCTGCATAGATTTTCGTTGTCCAGAGTCAATAGTGCTTCTCAAAGTAGTTCTGAAGTTCTCAACGAGTTTCCGTATTTCTGCATTAGAATTATCGAACCAATCTTGGTTTTTCTTCTGCAATTTACCAATAACTCTTTGTGATACTTCATGTAATGTCTCCGCGTACAAACGCCATTTAGCATCAATGGTTGAGTCACCATCAGCACTGGACATGGCATGTTCAAACTCTGCGTCAAGGAGGATTTGACTTTCTTCGTCGTTTATTAACTTTGTAAAAGCTAATTTGGCTGGAGTTCTGTGTTCTGCTCTACGCGGGGGCTTGTAGTTAAGCCTCATCTTGGATCGAATGAGACGGTGATCTGTCCAACCCTGGGCACCACGCATCGCTCTTGTGATAAGTACATCCTTCAGGTCACGCTTTCGAACTATGATGTAATCAAGAAGATGCCAATGGCCAGAGCGCGGATGCATCCAAGATGTTTTGTATTTGTCAGGAAGCCTGAAGAATGTATTTGTGATACAAAGCTCGAATTCCGCACATAAAGTTAATAATGCAGTACCATTGGTGTTGCACTTTCCGATACCGTGTTTGCCCAGTACGTTTCTCCAAGCTATGTGGTCTGTTCCAACACGCGCGTTAAAATCTCCGAGAAGAAAAATCTTATCCTGCTGTGGTAGGTTGAGTAGAACTGTACGAAGGTCTGCATAAAATTTGAACTTATCTTCATCTGAGGAGGTCAAGGTAGGTGCATAAATGCTGATGAAATGCAGGTATTTACCAGGTCTTACGCAGAGTCTCAGAGTCATAATTCTGTCGCTGACGCCTTTCGGAGGTTCAATGAAAGATCTAGCTATCTCATTTTTTATGGCAAAACCTACACCACTAGCAGATCGTTCTGTTGCTGGTTTACCTATCCAGTAGTATGTAAACCCACCGAGTCTCTCACAGAGCTCGCCACTATCTGCTAGATGTGTTTCACTAATTGCAGCGATATCAATATTATAGTGGGACAGTTCGCGCGCAATAAGCGCTGTTTTTCGCTCGGGACACAAGTTGTTCTCGTTGTCTAGCAAAGTTCTTACATTCCAAGCAGCTATAGTAAAAGGTTTCGTATATTTTTGTATCTTTCGACCGCATTAAGATGGTGACCAGGCGACCGCGGTTAGCCGACCGGGTAAAAAGTGAGACGAACTTTGTTTAGGCCACCTTTTCTAGGCCCCTCCCCGGATTGGGGAAAGCAGTGCGATCCCTAAATAGGGCTGCTTTGTCGATGGGCGAGCTGCCGAACCAGACTTTCGCCTCAGTCAAATCATGAAACGACCATCACCGCCCAACCGCCTACGTGCAGAGATCCAGCTAGGGACCAAACTCACCAGATCAGTACCCCACCACCAGTCTCCATCGCCGTAGGACTTTGCTCACTGTCCGTGTTATTGCCAGGTGTCATCTGCGCGGGAATATGTTATAGTACGTAAGTGTGTGCGCAAACACAGACGCACTCTCTCGTCCGCCCGCTCCTTATTCCAATGGAACGGAGTACCGCTACGATCAGAGGAACGATTGGATGCAGTGTCTGGCCGACGGTAACTGCACGCGCCCTCTACCGTCGCCCTGGGCCATCCACCTTGCCTTGCTGAATCGCCAACTCCGCCAGGCCCTTGTGCACTATCTGCGTTGGGCTGCCATCCTCGCCGCCGAAACAGACTTTGTAATTAGCAGGAGGGAACTGCTTTTGTTGGACCTACGGAAGGAAAATAGGGATGGGATGGAAAGGAATGTGGTAAGAGTGTGAAAGGATATAGAGGGAATAGGATACTACTGCCTGGAAGTTTGAGAAGTAAAGACAGTAGAAGCTCGGGGAGCCGGGGTCGCGTACCCGTGTACCACACTGCACCTTTTGGTCCAAAAGCTGAGATGGATACCCCTGACATGAGGGTTATAAACATAGGGTATAAGGGGAGATAAGGGTAATAAAGTCTTACAAAATCTCTTTTTGACGTTAATAGATAGATCTACTGCGCTCTTTCGTGCGCCTTGCTGATGCTGTTAACACTGTTAGGACCAAAAACATATTGAAATCATGGTACCAGAATGTTAAATATTAAAAACATTTTGCGTCAAAGAGTAAAATAATTGCAATGAAAGAGATAGACAAAAAAATTGTATACCTACCTTTATCGAAAATTTTTAAATAATTGGCACAAGTATTAAATCCAAAATTATATACATTAAAATAAATGTTTAAAAATTGGTTGGGAGTAGACGGGGGAGATAAATTAAAATATTCTAATCAGTATCACGTAAACATAGCAATTAAATTAACCAATTTACATCTTAAATCGATCAAGAGAAATTTTTGAAATTTTGTGACAAGGATTCTCCACAAAGTGGACTTTGACTTCTCTCTTTGACCTTTTACAATCTCAATATCAAAAACTACATTTAATCCTTTGCTTTTTCGGATGTTAATAAAGGGCAAACGTACACCCTTTTGGAGTCATAATATAATTAAGCTTCTGAGCTTGCCGGTTCTGCCCAGTGATTCCGTATAAGGCATTATCGCTAACGCATGTGGTCAGTTCGAAAATAAGTCGGAATAGTAGTTTATGATACTGTTGCATAATAAGGGTTCTTATAACAAGAGTGTGGTTTAAAAAATAGAGCCGCAGGCGAGTTTTTTTTATAGTATCACACGAGTGTTATAAGACCAAGTTATGTACAGTATCATACACTACTTTATCTACTCTCATACCATAATACGTAAAACGTACGTTTCCATTCCATGAACTCGTGGTAACATTTAATATAGTTGCTCCTAGATTTCGTCGGCAACAGGTTCACGGTCATGTTTGCAGCTTTTAGAATATCTGGTGGTGTACAATCACCACTATCCCCGCTCTCAGACATGTTTTTACACAAAAACTTATTTTTTTACAAACAAAACTAAACTTCGTTTAAATATTGAAATGATTTTTTAAATGTCATATATTGGCGCCAAGGCGTAAACATCGATTGCGCATGCGTGTTGCGTCGCCGCGGACCCATTCATTGCAACCTTTTTTTTAAGGTGTATCGTTATGATTAAAAAGTTACATTATGATACAGGTGTCCATACAAGATCTGTATAGTAATGAAACTTTTTAATTTTTTATTTTTGTTCTGTACGTAATGTGTGTCATAAGAATTTTGTTATCAAATCAAATCAAATCAAAATATTCTTTATTCAAGTAAACTTGTAAACAAGTGCTTTTGAATCGTCAACATTACTGCTGGTTCGGAAAGCTGTTCCTGCCGAGAAGAGCCAGCAAGAAACTCGGCGGTTGCTCTTTTTAAAATATAAATCTTAGAACAACGATTTACGTACTTTTGCTAGGCGCAAAGCAGGAGTCGCAAGCTTATGTCGGTTCCTACTTTGTCTATTATATACATCACCTATCGTTTTATAATTCTTTATATTTTTATGTACAAAAATTACGTTATTTAAAATATACTGTGAAGCAAATGTTAGAATACCTGTTTCCTTAAACAAATATCAGTTTTATAATCTTTGCATTATAGTATCAGAGTAGATAAAATTAGTAAAAATTATCTACATTTTATAATTCAATTTAAGGGTACTTTAATTATCGCTAGGGTAAATATAACTATTAATAAGAAATATTCACGAATATACCATAATTATTATCATGTTGTTTCATATCATACGTACCTTCTTTCAACGCTTGTTTAATAGCCTTTAATTTCCTATTGCCTGTGTAACGTCATCTGAAACAATAAAATAATGAAATAAGTAAAACGACCTTTTAGCATTTGTGTTTGGTTGTCACACATGATATTTGATCAGACGAAATCATGCTAGAAAAAATTATGTTTAAGCTAATCTTATTCTAGACTACTATGAGGTGTACAATATTTTTATACAATTTAGCGTAAACCTTAATTTCTAAGGTTGTGAGTAAAATAGTTGAGTAAATAAATATATAGGACAATTACAAACACGGTCTTCCATCCCCAAGGCAAGTAAATTAATTGTGTTATGGGTGACAGATAGCTGGTAAATATATAAATACATAATTTTGATATGAAATGAAATGTTTTATTTTCCAAAAAAGATTACAAAAGGATAAGATATTCTTAACTGAACTTGACAGTAAATACGATAACATTTACTCGTAGCCCCCCAAACTAGGTAAACCTGTATTTTGGGCGGCTAGAGTTTGCCTTCAAGATTATAACTACAATTAACATTAGCAAAATGTTAATAAATCTTCTCTTTAATCAATATTGAAATGAGCACAACTTAATCTAAAAGTTGTTCAATATCAAGATAACCTTTTGATTTTAAATAATTAGATATATATCTACGCCCAGACTTGAAGAACCGACAGTTTTCATTATTATATTAATAAACGGGTCATATCGCGGAAAATCGAGTTACCTTTTTACAAGGTTCGACGTTTCGGCAGAGTTGCATGCGCCATGGTGACGAACTGACTGGGGCGCCGCGGCGTCTTCGTTCCCGAGTACTACAGTCATTTTTTTGTTTTTATTTCCAAAAATTTGGTACCTCGGCGGGAATCTAACCATGACCCATTGAGCTAAAGACGGAGTCACTTTCAACTGCGCCAGCGGGCAAAAATAGTAGTTGTTTCTCCGCATATAAACGTCTAATTTTATGAATTGCCTCCTTTCAATGATCGTAATCAAATCGTTCTTTTACATTGTAACAATTTTATAATAATAAATAAGTACAAAGAAGAATAATATCGAAAAAAAAGGTTCAATAAAAATAGATAATAGACACAAAGAATTTACAAGATTTGCGCAATCTTATAGAATAGAAACACCCTCCCCCACGAGTTGCGTATAATAATTCTATGCAAAGATGTTAGTGTTAGTTTAAACGAACCCCATTTAATTCCTGTATACGTTGCTGTTTAATTTGGAAGATACTGTATAAAACCACATCCATTAATTATTGTCAAAATCTACCCTCTGTCCCTAATAAAGTCTTATGAACTCGGGGTCTTATCACGGTGATGTGTAACGAAATTTTACGCTTAGCTATAATTTTCATTCATTAATAACATATTTCAAAAGCAATAATATTTTTTTGTATAAGCCGCGATAAAGCCAATAACAAATATAAATAATACAAAATGTAGAGTCGACTATCCGTTTTTATACCTGCTACATGCAGGATTCGTAAAAACGCATGCACTACAATCCTCCACCACCGTATACAATACACAAGCACACATTCACTATCACAAACTCAACAATCGTTTTGCCGCAACCGAAGCACCATTAGGAGATACTCGTACACTTAACAATAAAAACGATCTTGTCATTGGGTCTATCTTTGATGTGTTTTTTGACCCTGCATGTATAAGATATGAAAACAGGTATTCCACTCTATATTTAGTTAGCATGATAAATATTTTCTATTTGCTTTATCGCTGATTATAAGAAAATATATTTTTTATTACTGTCGTATGATAGATTTCCGCAAGGTAACGCTAAATACAATAACATATTTAAATCAAATCAAAATAATCTTTATTCAAATAAACTTTTTAAGAGCACCTTTGGAATCGTCAAGGATCAATTAGATTTAATGAAGCTATAGTACCCGGCATTAAATAATGCACATCGATGTTTACAATGAAACAGCCGGCCAGTTCGGTTTCGTAGAGCGCTGTCACTGTCACACACACGGGTTCGTCAGTCTGTGCGACAGAGACGATGCTCTATGAAGCAGAATCTAGCCGATTTCTCTCTCTAAGCCTCGATGTGCATTATTTATTACCTGGTACTATACAAATGTTTCGGAATTTTGCTCTTACCGAGAAGCTATTTATAGTTTTAATTATTATCTTCGCACATAATTATCTAAAATTGACATAAAAAAAGTGATCTTTAAGAAAAATTCGTATTTGCTGCTTCTATATAATGATACGATAATACAATTTATGTTTGTTTTTCATTCCGTTTCACATTTGAACTTTCAGGACGTTAATTAAAGATAAATATGGCGGAACGGAAGCTTAAAGCGCTCTCTCTAAACAAGGATTAACAAACAACAATTTTTACTTTAACTTCACTAATAAAAAAAATTGAACGGCATTTCTTTGTAGGTACTTGAATAAGACATAGAATTGGTTCTAGCTTGAGTTTGACATAGTTTACAAGCAATATAACAGAACTAACTACTTTGCTATAATCCGCACGGGTTAAGTGAATGCATGCAACGCCAATGTATATGAAGCAGGCAAAATCTACGCACCTTATACATGCAGGACCAGCCACCACATGCACCCCAAGGTGCAATTCACCAATTGGTGAATTGCGCTTTGGGGTGCATGTGCTTTGCATGCATTATGCTTTGCATGCATTCACTTAACCCGTGCGGATTATAGCAAAGTAGTTAGTTCTGTTATATTGCTTGTAATATGGAATTCCGCAAAGTAACGCCTGCTTCTATAAATCATTTGACATAGTTTGTTTTATTTATCATACTTTGTTGATAGGAGAGCGTTCTTCATATATAAATAAAAAGCCGATTTCTAAATAATACTAATGAGCACCATTGATGTTTACTAGTTAGTAGTAACAGATCCAAAGGGCTAAAAGAATGCATTAATTGCTTCAAAGGCAATGGCAGAATGTGTTAACAAAAAACAGGTCGAGGTTTCCGTGTGTGTAACTGGTTTACATTTACGTTAGACATCTCGCACTAAATTGCCCTTCAGCCGTATAATTTTCATTCTTTAGTTTCAAATTATATACCAATTTTTTCTGAACATAATTCAATTATTTAGGGGTCTCATTTCAACCTGTATTATAGGAAATCGTAACACAGAGGAACTGCTTTAATCCCTACCCATAAGGAATAAATTAGTGGCATAAGTAAATAAGTCCTGTCCTAAGCCTAGGATTAATAATTATAATCACAAATATGTTGACAAAAATTTATCTAGATTCTTTTAGCAGTTTGAGCGTAATCCTGAAACAACCATAACATAATATAATAAACTAACATTTATGATATTCGCTGTCGCATCTTGACAGTAGTGGCCTTTGAGTTAGTGGTAGCCGCGTCTTCGATCGCGCGAACATAAGCGTTAAAATGCCCTCAATATTGTAATATATGTTTTTCTCTGTTCTCAAAAGAAAAACGGGAATTTTTATAATCAGCATATTACACCGGTATACATATAAGCTTTAATTGTTTAATCAATATAACGTAAAAGATGGACTTTGTCATTCAATAAATCACTATTTATTTAAGTAAACTTCTAAATAAGTGTTATTGAACCGTCAAATCTACTATTGGTTCGGACAGTTGCTTCTACCGAGAAGAGCTAGCAAAAAAGACAGCGGTTGCTTTTCCAAAATATAATTCTTTAACTATTTTTATTTGTAACTAGGCTGTCTGTGCTCGTGGCTTCGCCCGCATGGATTAGTGTGTTACTAAGGTTTTCCCCCGTAAATCTCGACCCCGCGAGAATTCAAATGTAATGTACTTTTAACCTAAACCTTACTAAAGAATTCCACTATCTTTTAGTCAACATCATACAAAAATCCGTTAAGTAGATGTTGAGAAAATCGATTACATACAGACAGACAACATTTAGGGACTTTGTTTTATAATATGTATAAATATTTTAAGATTGGGTGAGAGAGAATGACGACAAAATCAGAAATGAGAAGAAAATCAATTCAACCCTTTCAGTAGCGAAATCACAGCAGTATTTCTGTATTATAGCGAATCTCAACGCAATCTGTCACTGCACACGCATGGGGCAAATGCGTGGCGATGTGATATTAGTTCAATTTGAGTCGGTTTAGATCGTTCCCGTAAGCCTGACGAATAGGATCGCAGAATGGTAGAGGAAATTTAGAACTCGTTTGTCACGCGGCGTGATTTACTTGCTTATTTCACACGTCGTGGGAAGGATTGATTTCGATTCGGAAGGATTTATCTACGGAATCGAGCACGTAACTAAATAAAATTGTGTTTAACTTTTTCACCAAATATTTTATTGCAAGAGATCTAGTTGGAACTCTCCTGTCTAAAGTTATTCGTTTGTGGGTTTGGGTATAAGATTCTATAATAAAATTCCGTAATCAATTTTGGTTTTGCTATCACAGCAGTTTTAAAAAACTATTAAAAGGAGGCTGATACAGAAAGCCTTGATACTGTTGAGGATTACTTAGATGATAAGAATACGTGGATATATGTAACTTCTCGACTTTGTACAAGACAGTATTGATCTAGAAGTAACTATAGTTATAAGAATTATATGTTGAAAAGAGCAACCGTCGAGTTTCTCGCTGGCTCTTCTCTGTACGCACATCTTTCCGAACCAGCATTATAGTAGACGATTCAAGAGAACTTGTTTACAAGTTTACTTGAATAAAAAATATTTTAAATTCGAATTTGAACTTACGAAAAAATAGTATACCTTGAACCATGTAATTCTTATTAATGTGTAAGAATATGGGTTACATCGCGACTAAATCGAGTTACCTTTGTGTAAGATTCGACGTTCGGCAGAGTTGCATCCGCCGTGGTGGTGACTCGATTTAGTCGCGATATGATCCGTATTGTTACATATTAATAAGTATGAATCGCGAAAGTTTAAAATGTACCATGTAGTACTTTTCACAATATTTGTCTAAGTAAAATAATGGTAAAAAAATTTCACGAGTTTAAAGGCGAGTAGAAAATATCGCGGAAATTGCATATCTCGGAAACTGGAGCACAGTGATGGATTTAAGCACCGCTTCCTTCTCTTCAATGAGAGATGGGGCCATAGCTCATTGGATATTCACCGTCTGCACTCAAAAGTAATATTCGCTAACAGAATTTGACAAATTAAAAATAAAACACCATTTTGTTAGTAATAAATTTTATTTTCTCTATTGAAATGATAGTTCATTGGTCTTTATATTTATAAACTAGATTTTAAAACACAACTTCGTTCGCGTGGACTGCAGTCTTAATATTTGAGTAAACCGTAATACTTATATTAATTATGGTTAAAGTGGGTTAACCTTAAGAGCTAGGCATATGCCGTCGCGGACTTCTATTTAAAACGTTTAAAGGAGAACAATTTTGTAGTACATGATTTTTGAATAACTTTCGCCGTCTACTTTCGCACGCAAGGAAAGCATAAATTTTGCTTTTCGTAATATTTTTTTTTGCGCCTCTCTTATTCATTTAAGCGTGATATTATATAGTCTATAGTCTTTATCGTTAAATGGACTAAGATAGTCCATTTAACGATTAAGGATAATTCGATACTCTCAAAGAATTTTTCAAATTGGTCTAGTAGTTCCTGAGATTAGAGCGTTCAAACAATCAAACACAAACAAATAAACTTTATAAAGCTGAATTTATATATTAAAAACAAAGTATAGATATAGATATAGATTTTAATAAGTATAGTAAGTAAAATATTTTGGAAATTTGCATGATAAAATACCTGGCATTTATGGACGCAGCAGGTATTCATCATCCCATACTATCTTTCAATCTAAATGACACTATGACTCCGCCTGGCACCGAATCGATAGAATGTTGACCTATTATATAAATTACCTCTCTTATGCACGAGAGGTTTTTTACCGTACGTTACAAATACGTCGGAATGAAACAATTGGTATCCAGATATCTATTCACACAACTTCTTCTTCTTCTTCTTCAGCCGATGGATGTCCCCTGATGGACAGAGGCCTCTTCATGGGATCTCCACACCACACGATCTTACTCCGTCTTGATCCAGTGGCTCCCTGCGACCTTTTTGAGGTCGTCTGTCCACCTCGTAGGGGGTCTACCGACGCTGCGCTTTCCGGTGCGGGGTCGCCATTCCGGCACCTTAAGACCCCAGCGCCCATCGGTTCTCCGCACTATGTGCCCCGCCCATCACCACTTCAACTTCGCGACACGCTGAGCTATGTCGGTGACTCTAGATCTCGTAGAGACACTCCGAGCATAGCTCGCTCCATCGCCCGCTGAGCGACTCTGAGCTTTCTTATAAGGCCCATAGTGAGCGACCACGTTTCGGATCCGTAGGTCATCACTTGCAACACGCACTGTTCGAAGACCTTGGTCTTCAGACACTGAGGTATTTCGGACGTAAAGACCTCGCGTAGCCAGCGTAGTAAGTTCTTCCCGCGTAAATTCCCACGAGAATTCTAGGATAAAAAGTAGCGTGTATGTTTTACCACAACCTCCTTTAACCACCAGTGAAAGAGCCATTAAAATCCGCTCTGGAGATCTAGTAACCTACACCTATATGTATGTATATATTTATTTTATATATATTTTATATATATTCATAGCTATTATATTTGTTCTTTTTGATGAACATATCTCATTTATGTTACAATTTCTTCTTTCTCCATAGGTTGTCTGGTAGAGATTGCTTTTAGCAATAAGACCGCCTTTGCACGCCGTATGTTTCTGTAGTTAAGTTTCTATCTTGATGTAGTTTGTATAATGTAATGCGTGTGCAATGAAGAATTTCTATCTATTCATCTAACCTTCTTCAGAAATGCATCATATAATAAAAATCGTACAACAATCCGTTTAGTACATTTTGAGAAAATTGGTCACAAAGACCGTTTTATAATAAGTATAGATAGATATCGTTGACGTCGTCTCTGCAGATGTTTACGCAGATTTATGCAGATCAAAGAGATCATTGCTGGATAAAAATTACTTACACACTATTTGTTGGGCTAAACGTGAAGAATAACTAAGATTGACTGTAGTGTTTCTTTTGCACTGTTTACTCTATTGAACTGATTATATTGTTGATAGTTACTGGTCCCTGGTTTGTTTGTTCTGTTCACAAGAACAGGCAGATAAGGTAAGTGCAATAAAGGCACTTGTTTCATAGATTGACCGCCGAGTTTTTTGCTGGTTCTTCTCGGTAAGAGCAACATTCCGAACCAGATGTAGCTTCATTAATCATATTTATCTTCGACGATCAAAAAGTGCTTGAAAGAGCATATTCGGAAATACGGTATAAGACAAGCGTTTTATATACGTTTCTTGAGTTTACATGTAATCCTCTACGAAATATCATATTACGATAAAGTAACAAAGCGCAACATGAAGAAATAATTTTGTGAAATACTCCTTATCTAATTGTCGAAGAAGTTTCAATAGCAGGTTGTGGTTACGCTACTCTTTGTAATAAATATTTAAGCATCTTCTCCACGGAAAAACTTAAAATGATTGAGCTTTTCGGTTGCAAAAATGTGGAGAGAAGAACGTCTTAAAGGCGTCCAGTGGTTTTAATACATGAAAATACAGAAGTATAATATATACACATAAAAATGTAATTTTTATAAATTGGTATCGTAAATGTCGACAGTGATCAGATATCTAAAACATTAAACCTGTTTCGTTGCTTAGTACGGTTAATTTAAAAACAAAATTGATAAACAAAATGTTCTGATGCCGGTGGAAATTTAAATAATTATAATATTAAGCGAGAATACCGTTTTAATCGCGACCGACGATTCGGTTTTACGGGCTTTTGACAGCTTTATTTGTGCACGGTTTTTACGATGGCGCGACAGCGTTTATAAATGACTACGATTTTCTGTAACAGTCTGAAACGATATGCAATACACCCTTTTAAGGTTGACTTCCATTTTACACTACCAACTAGGTAAGTTACCCTATCCTATTAAAAAAAATCTTTCTTTTTTCCTATATTTGCAGTACTATGTGAAAATTACGAAAATGTATAGTCATGTTTAACTTTTAACCTGTTTAACATGTAAAAGCAGCTTATATTTAAGCTCGTGCAGTGTAATTTATAGAATTAGGCGTTACTTTTCGGAAATCCATAATACAAAAGTAATAATAAAAATTATTTTGCTATAATCCGCGATACAATAAATAGAGAATATATTTAGTAAACGTATAGTGGACTACCATTTTTTTTATACCCGATACATGCAGGATTCGTAAAAACACATGCACAAACCTCCACCACTGCCACCACAATACACAAGCACTACGCCCCGCTAATTGCCTAATCTTCCTAACGGCATAAGCAGCGGAACTAAGTTTATATTGAGTCGTAGTTCCACCATCATACCTCTATTACATTTTGGCAAAAGCGGCTTTTATCTCCATATTGCGATGTATCCTAAAAAAGTAGGTAAAGTAACGGCCTCTTATCATCCCATTGCAGTTGGAGCTGCACATCTAATTGGTAGGTTACATATATCCCAGAAATCTCTAGGTTAACAGGTTACCACACATTTTTTCGTTCATCGAAATGCGTGTGATAAATTGCAAATATAAATTAGACACATAAGTTTTAACAGAAAAACTCATTGATGCCTGACCGGCATATGAACCCTTATGGCCTGGAAAGATTCGCACGGTCTCACCGCTGGGCTATCTATGTCTTAGTCGATGTTTTTTGTAACTCATTCTACTTGGTGACGTTGTAAATTACGTAACAGACAATAACCAGAGATTTAAAAATAGCAACTTACACGACATCACTACTATTAGCTTAAAAATAGTAAACTCCTAAACTAAACACTGTAAGTAAACTGTTAAGTATACTTGAGTGAAAACACAAACTTTACAAAAGTCACTGCACTCTAGAAACAAAGGTGTGAGTTTGGAGATGCTAGTATGTAGTTTTATTTGCTAGCTCTTAACCACAATTCTGTCTGCGTATTTGTACTGCTGTAGCAATTTTTAGGAAAATCTACGCCATTAACATTCCATTTATTCTTACAGATAAACTTTTCCTATTCTAATACGAACAAAATAATTGAAAATCATCATCCTCTTGTCCTTATCCCACTCTAAGTGGGGTCGGGACAACATGTTACAAACATGTTACAAACATGTTGTCACATTTGGTTACGCATTTTACGACCGGCCGTCTGACTGACGCCAACTTGCCCTAGTCGTATTTTACAAAAAAACAGATTCTCAATAATAATATAAGTGAATGATTTTTAATTAATAAATGTTCGTGAGGAAGTGATAAAGAATAAGAAACCGTTTCTATTGTTGTTTAATTAAGCTAAGAAGAAAGTTGTTAAAGAAATGAATACAGAACATAAGTTAACAAACGGTAAATGAAACAATTATACTAGAAAACTTATTAATAATTAATATATGATATGGGTTATTTGAAATATTTATTAATCGGATGATTGATCGATATGTATAAGAAACTTTCTCTTTGCCTTGTTTTATTTTAATCGGAAACATATTTTAAAATATTTTTTGTTTATAGTATGATAAATGTAAATAATTGATAGAAGTATATTAATATTTTTGGAATAGGCGTTGTCTATCAGTTCATTCAAATAAACACTATATGCTACCTTTTGCACGTTGATAGTTGTAAGTCTAAAACATCCTCATTTCTTACCGAGGTGTCGTAAAAGGCGACTAAGGTAAGGTGACATCAGGCAGGCGGCCGGTCGTAAAATACGTAGCCAAATCATGTGACAACATGTTTGTAACATGTTGTGCCGACCCAACTCAGAATGGGATAAGGGCAGGAGGATAATAAAAAAAAGTTGTAAGTCTAAAACTTTTACACCAATATTATCTATGTAATATCAATAAAAGTAAGAGCCTTTCTTTTATAATTTTTTACGTGGTCAAAGCAAAAAATTAGGTTATTCATAGAAGAGCCAAAGTTTCCCATATAGTTAAGAAGTCGCAAAGATTCGTGACCTTGGCGTATTTTTAAGAATGAATGAACTTTAGTAACTCCAAAAATTTAAATTGGCTCTACACCAGTATTACCCTTTCTATTTCGACAAATAACCTTAAAATGTTCGTGTGGGAGTCCACACAATTAGTTGCAATGAGGAGATTAAAAGTATATTTTGTTTCGATTCTATTAACGGTATTTCATTTGTCGATGTTCCCACATTTACATGGATTTCAGTTCCGCTGAGACCGATTTAAAAATAAATAATTGTCGTTGAGCTAAGAACGTTTAAGTTTGAAATCGTTAATTGCGGTATTGTTCTTAAAAAATCCACGTGCTCTGACTACAACTGAATAACGGAATACAACGAATAGATGTCTATTATCCAAACACTAACGTAGTCTACGTTACGCCTTACCTAACGCGTTCCGGTCAATGACTCATTGTGAAGCATCGCATACAACCGTGGTACTATAGCCACGTATGACGTAAGATGATTAACGATAATGATTTAGCTTATTAATATTTACTTACGAGTTCTCGAGTATGTGTAGAAACACGTGGTGTCTACACTGATCATAACAGTCATTCGTTATGACTACGTTAATCCTATTTATATTATAAAGGCGAAAGTTGTTGAGTGTATGCGTGTTTGTTCCGCTATAACGCTCAAACGGTTTAGCGGATAAGTTCGAAATTCTATGCACACGTAGACTTTAAAATAACACATTAGCTTTCTATTGAAGGTTCCACGTTCCCGGAGAAAGAAAAAAGTTTTTTACATATAACTAGGTATCTATACTATTAAAATATTGTCTACGAGATATCATCGCTTCACCGTCTGATAAAAATTGGATAAATCGAATATATGCGGATGTATATAATTTCTAAATATGATGATTTCGTATTGAAGTTTAGGTTTTTACATTTTTGGTAATATATGTATTCATTTTAGTAACATTTTGTTTATTTCTATTCTTGGGCACTATTGCGGCTCTATCGAATGGAAATTCAGATAATTTCATTTGGTCATACAAAAGAATATTTAATTGAAACAACCGAAAGTTGAATTCGGGATTCAATTATAGGATAAATTGCACCCTTGGAACAAAGAATAAATAAAACGGGAAGTAAAATATTTTCTGACAGAATTAAAGCTGATATTAAATATGCAACGACAAATGACACAAATAGCCTAGGGACTGCGGTTGTCGCATAACCTAAATACCTGGAATCAATACTCGGAAGACTGGCGACTATTTGTAATGGTCTTACTTTAAAATTCCCCGTAAGGTAGTCATCAGCCTGCAATCATAGGGCGGCGAACTCGACGGTCGATAGTTCCCTTTTGTTTTATCGACATCGGTCACTTTGTGCCAGTCATTGATGGCTGTAGTCAATACCGCATCTCTGACATTGTTTTAAGTCAAAAATTGTATTTAATTTAACGTGAATACCGGAGATACGTATAAAAGCAAGGAATTTGATATTAAGAAGTTACAATTATATATTAACATGTTACTCAAACTCAACTCAAACTCAAAATATTCTTTATTCAAGTAGACTGTTTACAGTACTTTTGAATCGTCAAACGTTTACAAGAAGTTACCACTGATTCGGAAGTTTGCTCCTACCGAGAAGAACCAGCAAGAAACTCGGCGGCCATTCTTTTTTTTTTAAATATATATTTTTTTACAATTTGATTGATGGTTACAAGTTAATGTTGCAGCTTGGTGCGTAGCTGACTGCAGTTAAGATATGCTACTATCACTCAAATAATCTTCAATTGTATAGTAAGCTTTATGTAGTAGCATCGTTTTAAGATAATTTCTAAACTTGTGTAAAGGCAAGTCTAGATAATGTTGAGGAATTTTATTATAAATACGTGTACCGAGACCGACAAATGATTTTCGCACCTTTTGGAGGCGCAACCTTGGCTTTATTAGTTTATTTCGGTTTCTAGTGTGTCTGTCGTATCTATCACTATTCTTACTATAAAGGTGAATATTTTTTCTTACAAATAGTATATTACTATAGATATATTGAGAAGCTACAGTCATGACGCCTATTTCTTTGAATTTCTCCCTTAAAGAATCACGAGGTTTCATATTATAAATACCACGAATAGCTCTTTTTTGTAAAACGAAGACCCTGTGAATATCAGCCGCTGTACCCCATAGCATGATTCCATATGACATAATGCTATGAAAATAGGAAAAGTAAACAAGTTTTGCTGTTTCAACATCAGCTAATTGTCTTATTTTCCTAACAGCGTAGGCAGCGGAACTAAGTTTTCCACAAAGGTTTGATATATGGGGGCCCCATTGGATCTTTGTATCCAAGGTCATTCCTAAAAACACAGTTGTATCCTCTTTCTTTAATGTTTCGTTATTTAATACAACACTTTTTGCCTCTCTGGTTTCATTAAGTAGTGAAAACTCTACGTATTTAGTCTTTTTTGCGTTTAAAAGTAGGTTATTTGTAGTAAACCAGTGAGATATTTGAAACAAAGCATTATTCACATCGTCAAGATTATCCTTATTTCTGTCAACCTTAAAAATTAAAGATGTATCATCTGCGAATAATACAATGTCACAAATACTGTGCACAAAATATGGCAAATCATTAATATAAACTAAAAACAAGAAAGGACCTAAGATAGAACCTTGAGGCACGCCCATAACTGTGACTGATCCGGATGACTTGACCTCATTTATACATACTCTTTGTGATCTATTGTTGAGAAAAGATGTAATAAGACTAAGCGCATTATCCTTGATCCCATAATGACCCAGTTTAAGCAAGAGAGTTTTATGTTGGACGCAATCGAACGCCTTAGACAAATCACAGAAAATACCAATAGCGTTCTGTGAATTCTCCCAGGCATCGAAAATATGTTTCAACAGCCTTGCGCCTGCATCTGTTGTTGACCGGCCCTTAGTGAAACCGTACTGCTCTGGGTGTAGTAATTTATTGAAATCGAAATGTCTGAGCAGCTGATTGTACATAATTTTTTCAAAGATCTTACTAAGAGTTGGTAATACAGAGATGGGTCTATAATTATTGGGATCATTTTTATCACCTGATTTAAATAAAGGGACTAATTTACTACATTTCATAAGATCGGGAAATATTCCAGAATCTATGGCTCTATTAAAAATCAAAGCCAGATAAGGCGCAATAATTTCAATAATGTTGTGCATTGTTTTCATTGACATACCCCATAAATCTTGTGTTTTCTTCAATTCTATCGTTTTGAAGACTTTAAGAATATCACATGGGGTAATATATTGAAAATTAAATTTAACATCGCACTCAGTGGAAATGCTTCTTAGTAGATTAAGAGCTTCAGTTGGTGAAGAGTTGATGCATTGAGTCGTTGCGATTGGTATATTTTGGAAAAAGAATTCAAATGTTTCAGCGACCTCTGCATCAGAAGTAATGATGTGATCATTACTTATAAGCTCAAATTTATGATTATTTGTTTTATTTTTACCTAATTCATCACCTATAATGTTCCAGGTGGCTTTTATTTTATTGTCTGATTTCATTATTTTATCTTTAATAAATAAAGACTTAGCTTGTACGCACACAATTTTAAATAACTTAGAGTATTTTTTTACATATTCATTAAATTTGGGGGTTCTATTAAACTGTTTTTGTGCGTACAAATCAAACAATTTATTTCTACTCTTAAAAATACCAACTGTTGCCCAATCACTAAATTTAAAATCTTTTACTATTCTTTTTTCAACTGTCTTAAAAACATTATTGAATTCATAGTCTATTAATCCAAAGAGAGCATTATAAAGTTCATCCGGACCATTTCTGATATTTATAGAAGGAACTCGAGCTATAATTTTTCCCTTAAATTTCATAATTTTCTTATTGGTGATTGGCTTAAACTTTATTACTTGTGTATCTTGCGTGTCAGCATATGGAACTGATATACGCTGTCCAGAATGATCAGATTTGAGATTATTAATTACAGCTTTTTCTAAAACTTTACAATTACAAAATACGTTATCAAGACCGGTAGCTGTAGTTGCGGTTATTCTGGTGGGTTCATTAAAGACATTCTCTAAGTTGAAGCATTTAAATAAATTAAGTAATTTATATCTATTATGAGAGTGTACTAAAATATCAATATTGAAGTCACCACATATTAACAATTTTTTAAATGTTTTGCAAAGCCTCGTAAGAACGTTCTCCATGGTATCCTCAAATAAAGAAAAATCACCTGACGGAGGTCGGTACACGCATACTACAATATACTGCTCCAGCTCAACACAAGACAGCTCTATAGTGCGTTCTATAGAAAGACTCACAATATCATTTCTTTCTTTATATTTTTTATTATTTCGTATTAATATTAAAGAACCCTCCCTTTTCTTCGCAGTCTTTCTCAAGAAGGCGCTGCACACTGTATAATTTTTAATATTTAATAATATTTGGAATTTAGTAAACCAGTGCTCTGTTAGGCACAACACATCAATATCAAATTTATTAATAAATAATTCTATTTCAAATTCTTTGCCAGATGTGCCCTGTATATTCTGATGTACTATATTTAATTTGCAAGGCATATCTGTTGTCTTCAAATCTAGTTTAAATTTATGCTATTTGTAGTACCCATATTGATACTACTAGTACCATTATTAGTACACAAGTCAAAAGACTTTTTAACAATGTCATTTATATTAAATGCTAACAATGTAGCTATTTTACGTCTTAATCCTAATGACAGATACATTGTATCTTTAGTCATATAAAAAGAAGATACAAATTTATTTGTATCGAAGTAAAAAAATGCATCATTATGATGACATGTCAAGTTGTACAATAATAAATTCAAGTTATAAATGTGCTTATTTTGTTCGCTGGTCAATGTCTTAGAGTAAGGAAAAGCACAAATGAAGAATTTACATTTAGTTTGATTGTGTAAAAGCAACAATTTGTCAATGCTTTTTACAATTTGTTGCTTTTTTACATTCAAACTGTCACCAAACAGTAAAATGACATTATTGTAACACTGTAATTCACTACAGCTCAAACTGTTAACTAAATAACTAAAGGGGGCCCCTGGTGAACATCTGTTAATCACTGGTTGTGTTGAATACATATTTATAATAGGTCCAAAATCTTTGCCTAATTTATCAGAAATAATCAAAGTTTTCTTAACTGACTGATTTATACCTTTTTTGACAAAGCACTCAATATCTGGGCTATTTATATTACTGTTATCTGATATAGTGGAAATGTGTTTATATGATGAAGGATCCTGTATTACATTTTGCCCATCAACTTTCAAATGGCATGAACAAATTCTACCCTCAACTTCCTTATACTTATTTGACAATGAGTCAAAGCGTTCTACATTATCGTTACAAATTTGTAATAAATTATCAAAAGATGACAAATGTTCATTAATTTGTAACTGAGCCTTACTATACAGATCTGTTATATTTTTTAATGAATTTTCTAAAGATACAATTTTGCTTTGCAATTGACGGGTTTCAATATAATACAAGTGCCTTTGATTATGCAATTTATCATTTAATGATTTTATTTTACTAATTAAAGACAACCGTTCTTTTTTAGTTTGTCTTAGTTGTTGTTATATTACTAAAGACTCAAATCTTCGGATGTAGTTCGTTACGATTTTATTGACACTGCAGTGACGATAGCGTTCCGATACGATGCTCCGTTGAGGCCCTTTATCATATCAGATTATAGAATTCTACAACAGGCTCGAATGTGATTAAGCTTCTATAAGAAAACCTAATCCAATGAAAATACATGTGGTTAAATTTTACATGTTATAAATAAATAAATTGTACCACTGGTAGTGATTGGTCAGTCACTAAAAGTATCAAAAAAACTCCACAAGAACCTGTTGAAGTTAAAAAAAATTTGACTGGATAAAGCGGATAAATTTGGGGCCAAAGATGAATTAAATTAAAACATAGTTAATGAAGGTAAATCGTGAACCATCTTATCTAGATCTGGAAGTGCTAGTTTTCTAAGTCGTTCACAATACGTTTTATTAGCCAGCCACTAAACCGTTTAGTGGATGGACATCCGGTCACAACTCCCTTATCCACAATTATTCCAAGACATTTTTAATACTTACAAAATCGTTATGATAAAAGAAACTGGTTACGTTACCGTAATTGAAGAAATATTGTTTCCATTTCTTAATTTATCTTTGAGATATTGCTTTAAGTGCCTAAAATTTACCATCTCTTTGTTTTGCGACCGCTCAAAGTCAAAAGCTTTCTTTTGATAGAGTCATCAGCTTTGTTGGGGAAACAAAATATAGGGCCGCGGCTTCAAAATATTTCACAATTTGAATAACGATCTGCAGAAGTGATTTCTAACTCGACGGCGAAAATAACGAAAACAATAAACTAAAATCTTAAAAATATTCGTTTGTTTATGGATTCTTAAACGTATTAAATCCGTTATTTATTTTCAATCTTACCTCACAATGTTCGCACGTCTTCTGGTATATCCTTTAATTCCAATCAACATGTTATAATCTGTATTAATTACACTATTTGCTTTCTTGGTGTATGTTTACGTTCTAGTTAATTTAAAATTGTGTGTCGCTTATATTCCAGTTAAACTTGAAGTTATTAATTTTGAGTCTGAGTGGAAAGTAGGTACATAGAAACCTTCATTTTATATTCATATCTTTTTTAATTACTAAAGGCAAAGAATAGTATTTTTTACAAAAACGTTATCTTATTTAATTTGAACCAAGCTCTTGTCTACGTACCGTAAATACATATATCTCAGGTTCATTATATTGTCATTTTAATCTATCATCACTTCAACTTAATCTGCTTATACTTTTACCTCAACTGCTTTGGTAATTTCAAGTGTTTATAAGAAATCATTGGTCATATAAATATGTAAAGCGATATCGAGCATTAGGGCAAGCTTATCCATCACGTCAATAGTTAGACATTAGTATTCGCAGTTATCGATGCAAGAGCTTATTATAATTTTAAGGAATAAGTTAATGATAAGAAAGCTTGAATTTGAATTGCGTCCACTTTCACACTAGATTATATTGTAATTTTTGATTTTTGAACAATTACAAGTACAGTACCTATTGTACTATTTGTTTTTGAGCTTTACGTAAGCCGTAATAAAGAAAGTTTATACTGACATTCCTATACGTCCTTATGTTTTATGTTATCGAATTCTTAATACAATATTCTTTTGTTCTGTCCGTGATTTGCTTCATTATTCTCCTGCCCTTATTCCATCCTAAGTAGGATTTGGCTAGGTATTTCACGACCGGCTGCCTGCATGACGTCAACTTACCTTAGTCGCCTTTTACGACACCTCGGTAAGAAATGAGGGTGGTCTATTCAGCCGGCACCACACGGCACTCTCCATGATTTGCCTATTTCTAAACAATTTTTCAAAATTTCGTTAAACATTAAAATAATAATTGATCACTTAGTAAATCAGCAGTGCTGATGCATCTCCTGTCTAAATTATTTCTATGAACCAGGTACATATACAGGTATACACACACGTATATACACTTGGCTAGATATATTTCGATTCAAGGTTTTACGACTGCCCGTAAAAAGTCAGAAGTTTTTACAACCCTACTTTAGCATTCCTGATCAACTACTAGGCATAGCGGTAAATCGAGTGCATCTAGTAATTACATGCCATACAAGAATCGTCTTTCCGTTCAAGACAGTAATTTCATTTAAAACTCATTACGATAGAGCGAAAAAGTGGACTCTGATATGGTACGAGAAAAAAGATATCCTTAAACGGTTAAGTTTTATTTTATTAGTCTTGTTTATTGTGTACTTAAGTTCTGTTATCAATCGTTAGCATGAATACTTATCGAATTGGACTTTTATGGGAGCCAGAAACGGTAAGAACTATTTTTATCGATTAAAGGTTTTGCGCTCGATGTCGAGGTTCATTTTTATTTATATAAATTTGACGCCAAGTTAAGATACTGAGAGACTCGAAGTGTCTTGGCATTTACTCGGGAGCAACCGGGGTACGGGCCTCGAGGTGAACCTCTTTACCCGGGCTACTCCTCGCAAGTTTTACTGCCTGGGTTGTGTTCAGGCTGTAAGCCTAGGTCCTTTGGGTATCAGGTACAGGTGATGGATGTGAGAGTAGTAGGTCCTAGAACGCTATGTCGTGTCCGGTGGTGTTCTTCGCATCGTCGCGTGTCCGTCACGTCGTCGTCGACGCTAGTCGTCACCATCGCTGCTCGCTTCGGGACGCGGTGATCGCAGAAGCTCGTGAGGCAGAGGATACGCATTTGGTGGTGCCGTGAAGGTGAACGTGCATTTTTGTCCTGTCTCATGAATATTCTGCACCCTGAGCGACAAACAAACTCCTCTGCTCATCCTGATCAGATTTACCGTATCTACATAGCATCCGGATAGCGTCCGGAAAGAATGGCATCGGATTGTTAAGCTTGCTACCAACCCTTAACTGACGACCACGACCGCTCTGCCAAGAGCGTAGCGACCAAGAAGAAGAACACAGCATCAGAGAACTATGTGGAAACTAACCATGCACAAACGGCCTCCCACTTAACTATAGATGTTAATTTTGAAAATATAAATTGCCTCATTCCTTAAAATCGAACATTGGAACTCCTGTGGTAAGTCAACACAACAACCATTGCGTCATTGAGGCTATCGCCTTATCAAGATTGTTTCTTATACCCTCTTACTAGAAGATTGAATGCGGTGAATAATATAAGATGGAACCGCAAACAAAACCAACATTAGCCATACAAATATAATGAGACACACTTATCAAAACGAAAATACTTTGTGGTATTTTTTTACCGTAATTTGTCTCATATTTATTCACTGCCTTTTGAATGGGGATTGATAATACTCAATGCATTTTTAACTTGCTATGTGTATCGCCGCGTCACTGAGTATAGTCTGTGGAAGAAATTATATCTTTAAATCGGCTAATGAATATAAAATATGATCCGTTCACTCTTACATCCGCAATTAAGTCAATAAGTTAATTAATTGTGTCGGTACACTGATATTCTTGATATGTCAAACTAGAACAATTAAAGTGTGCTATGATAACGTTACTTTTATGACTATGAAATAGTCAGTTTTAAAAATTTCAATCTGTGGTGATTTTATAAAAAAAGAGTTAAAGTTATTTCACCATAGAGTTATTATACTTCAGTAGAAGAGCCAGAATAAATGTGTCTATTGAAAAATGTAGAGACATATTGTGAATATGACTACTTATGAATATTGGCGGCTGCGCCCGCCGGCTAAAGTAGGTAATATAAGCTAGTCGCGATTAAACGCAGTTAAAAGCAACACGCATTTTTATTTTGATACTAACAAAAGGCCGGACTTAAAGTAATACTTAAATAGGGTTCATCATCATCCTCCTGCCCTCATCCCACCCTAAGTGGAGTCGGGACAACATGTTACAAATATGTTGTCACATGATTTGGCTACGTATTTTCTACCTGACCTCCTGACCTCAACTTACCATAGTCCTATTTTACGACGCCTCGGCAAAAATAATGGTGGCTTATTGTTCTGAACTGGATACCACAGCCGGATACCCCACGGCGGTAATACTTAAAAGGATTATCTAAACATATATTTCCAACCACCACTACATTAAAAGATTGTATTATCAAAAGATATATAGTATTATAGCTAATAATTAGTTCTGTTATAGTTTCTGTGATATGGAATTTTGCAAAGTAACGACTGCTTCTATACAACAAGTATATATCTTTTATCTTTCCTCTCTTATTGTTTGTTGACCGTAGCACTCTCAGGACTGCGTGTAGCTTCATTAGACTCACATTGACACACAGTCACTAACACCCAGATACACAACTATTACATACCATACATACATATTTTTATATAGCGTGTAAGTCTCTCTAATAATGTTTAATTATATAAGGAATGCCGTTGCCATTGTCTAATGTCCGAGCTGAACCACTGACTTTCAAAATATAGGTTTATCCTAGCTTGAAAGTCAGGGTCACCATTATTTTATAAGAAACTTAATATAAGCTGAAAACTATAAATCTTTTATAAGTTAAGTTATGTTTGTATTAGGCTTTATGACAAATAAACTTTATTATTATTATTATAGTCTAAGCATAGAAACTCTATGGTTTGCACACATGTTTAAACAGAAGCCTAGTCTGTTTAATGAAGCAGAATTCGTCACGCAAGTGCAATTGTCTGATAACACAGATAAAAAGTAAAAAAGGAACACAAGAGCAATAACTGAGAGAGGCTCGTTATCTTGTCGCAGACGGCATATGTCTGAATGGGGCTATTCGACGCGCTAGGAGCATTTGAGTATTGCCTCCCTTAATTAAGAGGGACGTTGAGTGTTCTGAAGCGTCTAGTGCGCTGTGCTTATATGTAGGGATGTTTTGGAGCCTGTATTGTCCTGCGGCGTATAGAATTTCAAAATTTAACTTCAAAATTATATTAAACTTAATCGATTAGAAAACGTTTGTTGCTTACTATCATATTATAAACCAATCGAATTGGAAACTTACATTATTGATTTAGCTAGCTTTTAGTTGAGGAGTTCAGTCGTCTGGAGCCAATCCTGTCAGCAGCATCAGATCATGCTTATCATCAACATGCATTGTCATCAGGATTGGTCTAGTGTGTAAAATTTTAGCTCAATCGGAAACCGGGAAGTTTTAGTTCACTTTTAATCACATATAACTCAAATATTATTTGTAGTAAAAAACATTAATATCAACTTTTGTGAACTTTTTAGTTTCCCTTTTCAATCTTCTAATATTATGTACAAAATCCTTACTCGGAAAAGGAAGACGAAACATTAAAGGAAATAACACAACTTTTAATGTTGGTAGGCACAGATCTACTTAATAAACATCAAAACAGCACTGATTTGACATTTGACTGATAACACATACCTTGTCACTGACGACAAAATGTATCTACGTATTTGCAAAACAAGTATCAACACTAACCACGGCCTACGCGCAAGGGCGTCTAATAATTGCATTGAACCAACTTTCAAAATAAAACTGAATTCAATATGGCAAGTGTTAAAAGGAATTACCTTATGATAAATGATGTTTGACAATTTCCGATACCAAAATACGTACGTGGATACATAGATATTCTTTCGTAAACAAATATCTTATGTATTTTCTTGTTAATATCACTATATATATTATGTATAAGGAAAAGTCAAAGTAAACCTAATATCGCGACTCACTCATCACGGGCGTTAATAACGGAGTATGAGTATTAATCAACGCTTTTATCTCATAATAGAGTATCCGCAACTTAGCCCGCGTGGAAATCAGTGTCACGAAGTTTTTGCCGCGTTAATATCAATTCCGCGGGAATTCTAAGATAAAAAGTAGTCTATGTGTTGCTATATAACCTCTATCTTTTAGTGAAAATTCCATCGAAATCAATTTAGCCGTTCCGAAACCTTTGATTCTTCAAGTAAATCTTACAAAAGTCCGTTTGAGAAAATCTATCATATACAGATAGACGCTTTTAGAAACTATGTTTTATAATATCTGTATTAGGCGTGAATAACTTAACAAGTCCAAAACGCACAATTATCAGGCATAAGGCAGCCATAAATAGTTTAACATTAAGTATACGTTTAAGAGAGTTATTTAAATATTCACAACACTGTATGTGTGGTATGAAAGACTTATCGACTTCACTGAAATATTCATCATATAAATTAGGCAGTCCTAACCTCCTTAAAATTAAACATATGAGAAGACGTAAGTTGACTTATCGACATATTCATTACTGGTACGAGTATAAATCGCTTTCAGTAAGTGGTACCGCATAATAATATTATAGTAACTACTGAACCTGCAGAGATGTACTCGTAATCTTTAGAAATATGGAATGTAATAAAAAAAAATTAAGCGCTAAGACTTAAAAGCTCGTTACCTCTTAAGAGACGGCATAGGTCTGAATAAGGCTATTTGACTCACAAGTGAGCAGCGTCGAGTTATGTTTCATTTTAATGAAAATGGGCATATAGTTTTCTACGAAGTAGAATTCCTGTATTTGAACTAATATTTTCATTTTATATTATTTCCGATCTCATGTCATTCTATGCCGTGTGGTATCCGGCATAGAATAGACCACCCAAATTTCTGACCGAGGTGTCGTAAAAGGCGACTAAGGTAAGTTGACGTCAGGCAGGCGGCCGGTCGTAAAATACGTAGCCAAATCATATGACAACATGTTTCTTACATGTTGTGCCGACCCCACTTAGAGTGGGATAAGGGCAGGAGAATGATGATGATCTCATGTCAATTGGGCTACTGTTTCTACGTTTTTTTTCTTTTTCTTTCAAATTTATAATCCGAGTACATATATATAAAAGAGTAAGTATGTCTCCAAAACGGCTCAAATTTAAGGAAATTTTCAGAAATCTCTAGAATGACCTAACGGATAATCTGGTAAAATTTTGTGGCGATCAGACATTTTTTTGAGTATCTATGATTGTTTCGACGAGACGTCGAATCTAGTTTGAGGTCGAACCGCTCAGTCTAATATAAGTTTATGAAAAAATTGCTTTAACCACAATTTATTCTGTAGATACGGTCAAAACCGTATCTAGCACTCTAAGGTATGAAGTGAATCTTGTTGTATCTTCGATAATATTTAAAGGTATCTATTTGTAGTGTTTAAATAACTAATTAATACTCTCTCTAAAGATGGACGTCGGGTGCAGTGTACCGTTCTTGTTCAGACGGCGCGCAATCTCAACAGAACCATAGGACCGATAGGTATTGTTTATCTATGTATTGTATATGGTTTACCATAGAAATGCTAAACAATACCTATTTAATTAATTATATTAAAGTTATACTTTAGTATAACTTTAATTAAACATAAACAAACATAAATCAAACAACTTTACTGATTAGTTTACACTACTCTCTGTAACTTTAAAAATATTGTAACAGCTCATTTTTTTTAAAATAAATAATGAAATATCAATTATCTATATCTAATCTCTTCTATCTATACTTCTTATAAAACAAAGTCCCCAAAAGCTGTCTGTCAGTATGTGATCGATTTTCTTAAAATCTACGGAACGGAATCGTAAAATAACGTTAAGGTAAATAGTATTAGAACATTGTTACATAGAAAACAAATCATCATGTCTCATAGTCATTGTATCGTGAAACGTTAAAGGTGCCCACAAAATACAAATACACGACAAATTCGAACAAGATCTTAGTTCGTATAGATGTTAACAAGCTTTTTGGATAGCCATCATTCAGTCGTAAAGCTTCTACCAAAAATAATTGTCCAAAGCTTCGATATTGACTTTAATAAAAAGCTTCAAGTTTTGCTGTACTTGGCACTTATTGCACCACGTAATGAGCTTTGTTATATCATTTTATACGTTATGTCTGCTTGAAGCTTTGGCTAGTTGGAATACGAGTGCCACTCAGTTTGATTAAGGCGGATGTTAAGCTCTGTATTGCATCTAAGCTGCAAACAATGCACGTTTGCACAAGTGTTGTGACTAACTGACTATAATCCTGTGAGTTCAGGGCGATTACACTATTTCAAATAAATCATCAAAATCTTTCATGTATTTTCGTATACTTATAAAGAGATAGCCTATTGATTACGGTTTTCTTTTTGAAATCCTCTAAGAGGTTTATACGGTCCCATTCATTCACCTTACTTACTCTTGGTGGCGCTAAACCAAGACGGGCATTCAATAGACTCCTTTGTGCTGTCTCACTAATGGGTTAGCGAGTATTTTCTCCTTTTGCTACAAGGGAGGGGGTCTATACATATATTAGAAGACATATATAATGATGAGGCTCCATTCATGAGTCTTTTGTTACACTAAGTAAACAATATTGTTAGTATTTCGACTCTTAACTTGATTTATCCAGATCTTATGAGATAATTCAAAGATAATTTAAATTTGACTCATCATCCCCCTTATCCCACTCTCAGTGGGGTCGGGACAACATATTACAAAAATGTTGGTACATGATTTGGCTACGAATTTTACGACCGACCTGACGTCAACTTACCTTAGTCGCCTTTTACGACACCTCGGTAAGAAATGAGGGTGGTCAGTCCGTTAAGTCAGCCAGATACCACACGGCATATTATTATTTTATTATAAATTTTGACTACGCATGTTAATTTGGTGCTTAGAGGGTGTGCATTTTTACTGAGGACTTGTGGTTTCGAAGTACATCGTAGTCAAGCGAATGAAGAAAATCAATAAGAAATTCATCATCAACAACCGTTAAGAAAAAAGGGTATAGATTAGTTACACAAGTTTTAAAAAGCGTTTTCAAAGTTATCAATAGATGGCTTTTGCTATAATGTTTGCTAAGTGTTATTAAACCTATTTTATCTAAGCCATTTATGCTAATAAATTTACCATCACCGGGAGTCGTTTCAGATTCGGCTTCATTCGGAAAGTTTTTAAGTTTTTAAGTTAAAAAAATTTCCGTCATTTAAAGTTTAGTATCTTCTTCTTTCTTTCTCCTACCCTTATCCTACTCTAAGTGGGGTCGGTATAACATGTTTTCCTCTTCCATTCTTTTCTATCATTTGTCAACTCTGGCGCTACTCCTTTTATATGCATGTCATACTTCACACAATCAAACCATCTCTTTTTAGGCCTCCCTCTAGATCCAACACTCGTTTAGTCACATGATTTTCATCCCTCCTCATTACATGTCCATACCATCCCAATCTTGCGCCTCCCATCTTTTCTATAATCGGCGCAACTTTCATACTTCCCCTTATATACTCATTTCTTATTTTATTCAATCTTGTCACACCACACATAACGCAATAAACGCATTTAAAGTTTAGTATAATGTGATTTAATTTAAAAAAAAAGTATTTAAATTAGGTTCATCGATGAGTTGGATTTGTTCCGCATCAGATGATTATTACCTATTATCATGTACATGGGTTTTTATAACTATTAAGGATATCTGGGATATACTTCCATAGTTGTACACAAATAAATGTAAGAAATTAATTGAATTAAACGAATCTCTTATTTATTTGGAAACATAAAGAATTAGTTTCATAAATAAATGTATGATACAATTTGATTTGTGAAATTCGATCTACAAGGGAATCCGGATTCGCTATTGTACCTTAGCACCCTGTTCAAGGTATTGTCCATTCGTGAATCACAATAATTTCTCCAACGGCCACTAGCGTTGACCCTCCAGCTTTCTCTAATAATTGGACGATTGTTGTGAAATCGAAGAACTGCAAGCCTTTTTGGGGGTCAACTTGGATTGGGAACTCGCACTGAGTAATTTGCTCAGCCTATACAAAGGTGAAAGATTTATCCACATTCTTATTTCACAATAGGTTTTTTCTTTGTCAACTTGACAAATTGTGTGTGAAATAGTGATGAAAAATGATGCGTCGTTTTTTATTTATATATTTTTAAGTTCCGCACTGGAGGAATATGTAGCAAATATTTCTTGGGTGAACTATGATATGTGCTTTCGTGACTGTAACGGTAGTAAAGTTACATGTGTCCTTATGTATTTGAAAGCTTTATAAAAAGAAAACTCCTGTATACGACAGACACTATAACAGAACTACCTTGTTATAATCCGAGCGGGTTAAGCGAATGCATGCAAAGCTAATTTGTATGAAGCATGCAAAGTTCACGTACCTTACACATGCAGGACAAGTCACCACATGCATCCCAACGCGCCTCCACCAGCAACAATGGACACAAGCAGATTATAGCAAGGTTAAAGTGTCTGTAATATGGAATTCTGCAAAGTAAAGCCTGCTTCTATAAATCCTGTATACGAATTTCTCTTTAACAAGATTCTTACGAAACTTAGTTATTTTAATTATAATATTGTTAACATAATATTCGGAAAAAAGATAAGACTCGTATGAGAGTATAATTTTTGGTTAATATTTTTTTATTTATATCATACTCTTGGAAGTTTCTGAAACCAAAAATTATATTATTGATATTTGTATGTATATATGTATATGAATAACAAAAAAAAGATAATCGGATTATCATTATTTATAAGCCCGATTGACTTAGTTGTGAAGAATAAATAGAATACATTAAAAGGTTTTTAAATTTTTAACCCAACAATATTTGACTCAGTTAAAAACCATTATAGAATTCAAAGAATATTCTATCCATGGTCTGGGGCATTTAGAGAACAAGTAGAATATATTGGATTGTTTTGTTTCCTTTTTTCGTGCCCTTTGCCCAGCAGTGGGACGGTAATGTTTACAATCCCAATAACGCATTATATTTGCAGTGATTTTGAATAAAGTATTATAATGTAAAAAAAAAATTAAAAAAAAATTATTGTCAATCATCATCTTCCTGCCCTTATCCCAGTCTAAGTGGGGTCAGCACAACATGTTACAAACATGTTGTCACATGATTTGGCTACGTATATTTTTACGACTGGCCGCCTGCCTGACGTCAACCAAATCAAATCAAAATAATCTTTATTCAAATAAACCATTTCAGGCACTTTTGAATCGTCAAGCATCAATATGATTAATGAAGCTACAACTGGTTCGGAATGTTGCTCTTACCGAAAAGAACCAGCAAGAAAATCGGCGGTCAATCTTTTATATATTTTCAATTATACATTATTAAACCGCTGTCTTGTATGAAGCTGAAAGGATTTTCAAATCCAGGCTTTCTTATCATCCAAATAATCTTCAATTTTGTAATATGCTTTACGTATAAGCATATTTTTTACACTTGATTGAAATCTTTCTGTTAACATACCTTAGTCGCCTTTTACGACACCTCGGTAAGAAATGAGAGTGGTCTATTCTAATTAACCGGATACCACACGGTGGAAAAAAAAAATTGTGTCAATCTTATTTATAAAATTCTCCTGTTACAATGATAGTTACCATACTCTTCCGAAAGGGCTTGAACGCTTTTTATGAAATTTTATATGCACATTCAGTAGGTCTGAGAATCAGCTGCTACCTATTTTTCATACCCCTAAGTGATAATGGTTGTCCACCCCTAATATTGTTCTTTAATTTTTCTATAATGTACCCGAGAAATATGGTAGAAATCATTTATATGGCAAAACAACGTTTGCCGGGTCAAATAGTATCTATATAATTGACTGGCCTGTTGGCGTTGTGGGTAGTGACCCTGCCTTCAGCTCCGCGGGTCGCGGTGGGTCCCGCCGAGGGCCAACTTTTTCTATAAACAAATTGTTGGTTCTTCGAGCCTGGGTATGTATTTGTATTTAAGTATGTATTTAAACTTATATATGTAGTATATCTAACAGTTGTCCGTCACCCATAACACAAGTATTAAGTTACTTACTTTGGGGACGGACGACCGTGTGTGTAAATGTCCCATATATTTATTTATTTATTTATTATTTATTTAATACACTACTTAATACGTTTTTTATTCACTTCTGAAGGTTGGCTGGGAGATAATGCCTAAAGCATTAAACCCGCCTTTTCTGCAATTATTTGTACATGCATATATTGTAGTTGCTCAATAAAGTTTATAAATAAATAAACAAAAAGGTTTAAAACATACCAAAATCCAGTTTATCTATAACTGGGTCACTGTTTAAATACCGTTTCGTATACAATGGCGTATGAGAGATTTTGAATCGTATGGAAATTTTTAAAAGTTAGGAAAGCTGTTTTACCGCTGCGCAAAAGTCGACTACAATTTCGGGGTTTTCAGCGTTTTTAAATATATATGCTTTGTATGCTTTCTATTTTCACTGCAAGTAGTTCTTCATTTTATGAAAACTTATATATATACATATATATTCTGTTAACATAAGATATTTTATCGTATTCTCCTATCTATATGATTCCTATATATATGATTTGATTTGATTTTATTTGCATATTTATATTTCCAAAGTAAGTCATACAGTCGTGAACCCGCTTTATTATTTGAAAAGAGGACTATGTAAAAGTAGTAAAAAGTTAACTTAAATATAATTTAAACAAAGTTAAACCGAAACATAAAAAACGCGTAACGGCCTTTAATTATTTTTGTATACCAGATTGTTTGATGAGCTGTGATAGCCTAGCGGTGAGACCGTGCGACTCTTTCGAGTGGAACACGAGTTCAAACCCGGGCAGGCACCAATGAGTTTTTCTATTAAAAACTTATGTCTAATTGGTAATTGCAATTTATCACGCGCTTTTTGGTGAAGGAAAACATCGTGAGGAAACCTGCATATCTCTAGAGAATTCTGGAGATATGTGTAACCTACCAATCCGCATTGGAGCAGCGTGGTAGGTCTTAGCTCCAACTCTTCTCTCCAGAAACGAAGAGAGGAGGTCTATTCCCAGCTGTGGGATTGTAACAGGCCGCTACTTAATTTTTTTTACCAGATTGTTGCGTGTTCCAGATACGTTTACTAACTTACAGCCAACTCCAAAAACTCTGTCTAATGGTGTCATTCTTTTAGCAGTATTAATAAGACACCATGTAAAGATTTTCTTTTTCTACTGATTAAAGTAAAAACAGTTTATTACTTTTGTTTTTTCAGACTTCTATTTTCAGTAATTATATAAATACCAATATGTTTTTGTTTGTCATTCTATCACGTATAAATTGAGAAAAGGATTGATATAAACTAAGATTCGGCAAAATTGTTTGATACAATCCTATATTACTTTCCTTTATGCATTAGATATGTCGAAAATTATCACGGGAACAAGAAAAACGTTGATTCGAGCCACAATGGAGTATGTATTATATAGAAAAAATATAAGACAGTTATCATCGTCCTCCTGCCCTTATTTCACTCTAAGTAAGGTCAGCACAACATGTTACAAACATGTTGCCACATGATTTGGCTACGTATTTTACGACCGGCCGCCTGCCTGACGTCAACTAACTTAGTCGTATTTTACGACCCCAGGGTAAGAAAGAGTCTATTCTACTTAACCGGATACAACACGGCGGGTCGACTTACCTTAGTTGCCTTTTACGACCCCTCGGTAAGAAATGAGGGTGGTCTATTCTACTCAGCCGGATACCACACGACATAAACAGTCAAATGTATGAAACTAAACTGCTTATTCAGCAAAATTAACACTCTACTTAACAAACGTACAACATTTTATCGCACTATATTAAAGATTATTAAAAATTAAAATCAGGACCACAAATGTAAAAGTAGCGGCCTGTTATGAATATACCTCCTCTCCCCGTTTCTGGAGAGAAGGGTTGGAGCTAAGACCTACCACGCTGCTCCAATGCGGATTGGTAGGTTACACATATCTCCAGAATTCACTAGAGATATATGCAGGTTTCCTCGCGATGTTTTCCTTCACCGAAAAGCGTGTGTTAAATTGCAATTATCAATTAGACATATGAGTCTTAATAGAAAAGCTCATTGGTGCCTGCCCGGGTTTGAACTCATGTTTCTATCGAAAGAGTCGCACGGTCTCACTGTTGGGCTATCACAGCTCTACCTACCACAAATGTGTTATTTGTCAAATGTGTACATTTGCAGTCTCATAAAAATAATATTTCAATATAACATCATAGTCCCTCTGTAACAGTAATCAATGTATAACAAAGTTATTTTGACTGCCGAACTCTAAAAACTTTCATTAATTGATTGCACCACCGGTACATTTCATTCGAACACATATCAGCTATCATTTTCTTTCGTAGCAAACACATTTATCAGATAGCTTTTAGTAGATTGTATGCTACAAAATGTATATGAAAATAAAATATTTGTAAATAGTTTTACAATACTAACAATAATGTTCATCAGAAATTCAAAACAATCATCTTGTGGTGATTTGGTAACGATATCGCGATCTCAAACTGACTGATGACTGGCCCATTGGCGCATTGGGTATTGACCCTACCTTCAGCTCCGCTGGTCGTGGGTTCGATTCAACATTTTCTATCAACAATTTGTTGATTCTTCGAGCCTGGGTGTGTATTTGTATTTAAGTATGTATTTAAAATTATATATGTAGTATATTTAGCAGTTGTCCGTCACCCATAATACAAGTAATAAGTTACTTACTTTGGGGATGGACGATCGTGTGTGTATATGTCCCATAGATTTTTTATTTATTATTATAAACTTGACAGAGTCTTTGGCACTTTCGACAAAAGGAAGAATTTGATTCCTTTTTATCTGCCATAACTTTTAAAAATAGAAGACTATTGTTTGTAAATTCTAGCGTATCTTCCAATAGCCCAGTATCAGAAATCCACGATAAAATTATTTCACAAATTTCACAACCATTTATTCCGTTACAGTGGTGTAAAGATATTCGCTAATGTAAAAGGTTTATTTATAGGAATTAAAAGGAACTGTTACATCCTTAATTCCTAGGCAAATATTGCTGACGAGGGACGCCACGACGTCCAAGTGACGCTTCACGTCAGACTATATATAGGCCCCAGTTACTATTTCTTAGAGAGTTCGAGTTTTACCATCGGCGTAGTTGCATCTATTGCAACCTCGGGACGCGTATCGGAAATCCATCCCCTTGTCCCTTGTAAAAAAAGGTGATAATAAAGAAGTGTGTGTGTAGGGTTAATTTTGTGTTTTTTTTAAAAACGGCGCGCTGCCGACCATCCTAACAATTGGTGTCAGAAGTGTGATGCTGTGAAATCTCGCGAATACGAGATCCAGCAACGGTCCAGTCGCCTATACCGAATTCGAGGTGATCGACGTTAAGTCTCCGCCCTCCGTGCGCGAGCCCGCATCATCTTGACCAGGTACCAAAAGTGATCGACGATCAGTCTCCGCCCTCTGTGCGTGAGCCCGCATCACATAATTCAAGAAGTTGATCGACGGTTAGCCTCCGCTTCACGAGCGTGAGCCCGCATCAGCACACCGACGCCGCCACCACTCTCTCCGTGTCACTTTACGCCACTCAACTCCCTTTGACGCCCGCCGCGACGTCATCGTAGCATCGCAGTAATCTCCAGAAAAAAGGACTCTATCCTAATGTTGAAACCCATTTTACTGTGAGTGATTTCCTTTTCTAAATCTTCGTGGAAAAATTTTATACTAAATCTTATGTGCTAAATCTTATTTTCTAAGTCCAAAAATCAATTATAATTAAATTTTTACATTCTATATCTTAATTTTAACGTTTACACTATTTTTACAAATTGTTATATTTTTGATTTAAATTAATATATTATATTTTGTTAAAATGTCTACTAAATCTGAGAAACAGGACGTAGAGAAAGTAACCCTCTCTGTTCTAACTAAATTTATTAAACCATATAATGGGGACAGAGAATCGCTCCCCGCATTTCTTACTAATTGCGATAATGCCATGTCCTTGGCTCATAATAGTCAAAAAGAAATTTTACATAAATATATAGTATCACAATTAGAAGGAAAGGCTCAACTCGCTTGCAGCCTGAAACAATTTGCAGAATGGCCAGAATTAAAAGAATTTTTGAAAACGTCTTTCGGTGAAAAGAAACATTCATCCCATCTACTAGTAGACTTACAAAATTGTAAACAGTTTTTGCATGAACCAGTAACACAATATTCTCTCAGGCTAGAAACTTGCCTAACACGTTTACAAGCAGATATTCATTATTCTTGTGACGTCAGAGAACAGCTTCCTGGCAGAATAGCTGCTAGTGAAGATTTAGCTTTAAATACATTTTTGCTAGGTCTTAATCCTATTTTTAGCTCTATGGTTAGGTGTAGAAACCCAAAATCTTTGAATGATGCCATTTCCCTAGCCATAGAAGAGGAAAAAATCCATAAACTTACTAAAATAACTAAGCCCTCTTGTTCCACGTGCCACAAAACAGGACACGTATCTTCAGAATGTTATAAAAATAAATTTGATAAGAGACCTCCTCCTGTCCAAAAATCCTACCATGTCCAAGGAGAAGGCCCGTCTTCTTCTAATTCCCAAAATTATAATCAAGTTAAAATATGTGCGTATTGTAAAAATTACGGTCATTTAATAAAAGATTGCCGAAAAAGGCAATACAATAACAATAATCGCTCAAGAAATTATAATCAGTCCACACCTATTTCTAATAACGAATCTCAAAACAATAAAAACATTAATAATATTGAATCGGAAAACTAAATACGGTTTCGGATCCGTGTCTGCCGAAATCGATTAACGTTTTAATTGACACGAAAAATGAAAATGCTATATCTACTATATCTTCAATATCTACTAAATCTACTAACTCTCAAACGCAACTTCCAAATCTTACTAAGTTGCCCCAAACTAAATCTACTATATCTTATCAATCTCAAACGCAACTTCCAAATCTTACTAAGTTGCCCCAAACTAAATCTACTATATCTTATCAATCTCAAACGCAACTTCCAAATCTTACTAAGTTGCCCCAAACTAAATCTACTATATCTTATCAATCTCAAACGCAACTTCCAAATCTTACTAAGTTGCCCCAAACTAAATCTACTATATCTTATCAATCTCAAACGCAGCTTCCAACCCCTAACAAGTTGCCTAATTCCAAAAATACTAATTCCTCTCAGCAGCTTCTAAACCCTAACACTAAGCCGCCGAGTAATAATTTAAATCAACAACAAAAGAATACGATTACTATTTCCCAAGAAAGCATTCCTGTATACGAAACAAAGGCACCGAACAAAATATCATTGCCTCATATTTACTTGAATACGGAATATTCCGATAACCCATTGTGTTTTTTAGTCGACACAGGAGCTAGCATATGTATAGTCAAAGATTCAAGTTTAAATCATAAACCAAAAGTTTCCGAAGAAACTGTCAAACTTAAGGGTATTAATGACACTGACTCCTTATGTTCTACCCTAGGCTCATTTCCTATGATCTTCAAATTCTATACTAAATCCTTAACGTATAAATTCCATATGATAGATAATAATATTAATTTGCAATACGATGGAATAATCGGTAACAATTTATTAAGTCATTTCAATGCTAAAATCGACTACGAATCCAATTTCTTAATTTTACACGGAATCGAACTTCCTATTAGCTTTAGTCAACCTACTTATATTATACCGCCGCGCTCAGAAACAATTATAGAATGCGCAGTATCAAATGAACAAAGTCAATTGTGTAATTTGCAGGAAGCGTTACTTTTAGATCACGTTATAAGCGAAGGTGTTTATATTTCAAACTGTATTGTAAATTTAAAGCCTAATAAAAGAGTAAATGTCTCCGTTTTAAATACCACTGAATCGAATGTTGAGATAAGAAACTATTCCGTTCATCTCACACCTTTTGATACTGATTTTCCTAATTCTAGTTCCTCTACAGAAAATATCTATAATAATGAGATAAAACAAACCCCTTTAAATCGCCAAAATCAAGTTCTAAATCAAATAAGACATTCGCATTTAAACTCAGAAGAAAAGAAAGCCTTATTAGAGTGTTGTTCGCAGTATTCAGACATATTCTTCCTAGAAGGAGATAAATTAACTTTTACTAATATTTTACAACATTCTATTAATACAGGGGATACGCCCCCAATCAATGTAAAAACCTATCGTTTTCCGGAATGTCATAAAAATGAAGTTGAAAGTCAAGTTCGGAAAATGCTTGATCAAAATATAATTAAACCTTCTTCATCCCCATGGAATGCCCCCGTTTGGGTGGTTCCCAAAAAACTAGATGCCTCAGGCAAACGTAAATGGCGAATAGTTATTGACTACAGACGTCTGAATGACGCTACAGTCAGCGAAGTTTACCCTCTACCCCTAATCACTGACATCCTAGACCAGTTAGGTCATTCGAAGTATTTTACCACTCTAGATCTTGCAAGTGGATTTCACCAAATATTACTAAATCCTAATGATGCCCCTAAAACAGGTTTCACTGTCACTACCAACGGTATATCCGGTCACTATGAATTTACGCGCATGCCCTTTGGATTAAAAAACGCGCCTAGTACCTTCCAACGCTTAATGAACACGGTACTCTCTGGTTTACAAGGTATACATTGTTATATATACCTAGATGATTGTATTATCTATTCCCACGATCTTAACTCCCATATCCAAAAATTAAAATTAGTTTTCGACAAATTTCGGGAATCAAATTTAAAACTACAACCCGATAAGTGCGAATTTCTAAGACGGGAAGTAGCATATTTAGGACACGTCATAACTGACAAAGGCGTTCGTCCAAATCCTGAAAAAGTCAAAGCCGTAATAGAGTATCCTACGCCACAGAGCGCTAGAGATATAAAGTCCTTTCTAGGTCTCATAGGCTATTATCGTCGTTTCATAGAAAATTTCTCTAAACTTACAAAGCCTCTAACTTCATTATTAAAAAAAGATTGCACTTTTCAATGGTCAAACGAACAAGACCAAACGTTTAAAATGTTAAAAGAAAAACTAACCTCTGCCCCGCTGCTTCAATATCCTGATTTTAACAATCCTTTCATCTTAACTACAGACGCATCCAATTATGCCGTCGGAGCAATACTTTCTCAAGGCGAAATCGGTAAAGATAAGCCCATTGCATATGCCTCTAGAACACTTAATAAAAGCGAAGGAAATTATTCTACAACAGAAAAAGAACTTCTCGCTATTTTATTCGGTGTTAAAACATTCCGCCCATATTTATTTGGCAGGGAATTCAAAATCGTCACGGATCACAGACCTTTAGTGTGGTTATTTAATGTTAAAGATCCCGGTAGTAAACTCATAAGATGGCGTTTAAAATTAGAAGAATATAATTACCAAATCATATATAAGCAAGGAAAATTAAATTCAAACGCAGATGCATTATCTCGCTTTCCAGTTCATATTCTAGATCACAATAATTTAAATAAATTACCTTACGAAAAGTTTGTTAAAGCTCAATTCCTAAAGACTATTTCGAATAATACTGAAATTATAGAACATAACGAAGCTCTTCAATTAACAAAATTTAAAATAATTTGTTGTCCAGTCTCTCTAGACTTTGATTATTCTATGCCTCATTGTCAAGAAATTTTATCGCAGCTACAAAACAATAATGAAATACTATCTTCAGAACGGGAACCTTTTACCGTGTATTCATATGTGAACAATGATAAAACTTACTACTTCTTATTTACTAAAATTCACCATTATGAAGAAGTTAATTACAAAACTATATACAACTTACTCATGTCTTTACGCGAAAAAATTGTTGAACAAAATTTAACTGAAAAAGATCTTGCTATATCAGATTTTTCAGAACCGTTTTCCTCATTAAATTACATGAAAATTTATAACATGATTGCATATATTTTCCATAACACTGATTTTAAAATACATATATATAAAAATCAATTAATTTATCCTACTCCAACCGAAGTTCCTCGCATACTTAAAGAAAACCATGACTCTCCTATCGCGGGTCATCCAGGTTCGAATCGCATGTATAAACGTATTAAAGAATCTTATTTTTGGAAATCCATGCGTTCCGATATTGAAAATTACGTGAAAAATTGTAAGTTATGCCAAGTTAATAAACCGCTACGATCAGTTAATAAAGCTCCTATGATTATAACATCCTCCAGCACTAAACCATTAGAAAGATTAGCTCTCGATATTGTTGGAACACTCCCTGAATCTGGTTTTCAGAAATTCAGATTCATCTTAACTTTACAAGATGATTTAACTAAATTTTCTTGCGCATATCCTCTCGTTAATTCGACTAGCGAAGAAATCGCCCGCTGTCTCGTACATTTTATATCCCTTTTCGGTTTCCCTAAAACAATTCTAACAGATTTAGGTACATGTTTTACTTCAGAACTATTTAAGCAAATAACCCAAATCTTTAAAATCAAACCTCTTAATACAACTCCTTATCATCCACAAACTAACGGTGCGTTAGAACGTAGTCACGCTACCCTAAAAGAATATTTAAAATCATTCGTAAACGAAAATCAAAATGATTGGCACTGCTATCTCCCTACTGCCATTCTCTCTTATAATACTACCCCACATACTACTACTCAATTCACTCCCTTCGAACTTTTATACGGATATAAACCTTCCATTCCTAATTCCTTATACGAAAATAACAATAATATTACTTATCATGAATATATCCGCGCATTACAATATCGAATGAAATTAAGTCGCGAAAAAGCTTTAGAATTCATTAATAAAAGTAAAGAAAATTCTAAAAAGTATTACGATAAATCTACGAAAGATATTTCTTACAAATCCGGAGATCTCGTCTATCTAAAACATCATCATCGTCAAGGCAAAGCCTTATCACCAATTTGGAAAGGCCCCTATAAAATATTAAAATTAAACGGAAAATACAATGTCACTCTCTTAATCGGTAGAAAACACGTTAAATACCACGTCAATGAAATCAAACCCTCTCAATCATAATTTCTATCTTTACAGAATAATACTATGTTCCCGATGCTACGCGCACTTCAAGTTGATCCCTATAGAACATAGTCCAGGAATATTCTTTGATCCTACAACTTCCATTAAATTTTATAACGATTACTGGAACGTCGTAACTCATATCGATATCATTTCAATTGAACCGAATATTATGAATATTCAATCTTTAAGAGCTAGAACCTATGAACTATGTAATAAAGCTCAATATCCCTCTTCTATTTCTGAATGTAAGTACATACTAAGTCCGATCGACGTATTATTACAAGCAAATATTATTAAATTACAATCACTGTCTCATATAATCTCTACTAATTCTTCGAATCATATTAAGAAAAGATCGCTAGAATTCGGTGGTCAAATCCTAAAATTCTTTTTCGGCACTCTCGATGCAGATGATGCTCGAAAATACGATGAAGCTATTAATCTTTGTGAAAAACAAGAATCGCAAGTCCTAAATCTACTAAAAGATAACATTCACGTTGTCAAATCTACTATAAATAATTTTAACTCTACTATTTCTAAGCTTAATCAAAATGAGTTTAAGCTAAATGAACAAATTAATTTTATGAATACTTTTATCGCTCAAGTTGTGAAAAATAATGATCAACTTACTTATATTTCTAAAATCCAAAATTTTGTTAATATTTTGGAAAGTTCTCTTCTTACTATATCAAATATCCTAGACTCTATCCTTAATTCTATTTTATTTTCAAAAGCAAATATTTTGCATCCCTTAGTTATAAGTCCTTCTATATTATTAAAAGAATTAGAAAAACGAAGTAGTCACATAAATAAGCGACTAGATTTTCCAATTCCTCTTAATTTAAATAATATACATACGTTAATCGATATTTCTAAGCTTACAGCTTATTATTATAATAAGAAAATTACTTTTATTCTACAAATTCCTCTCGTGCAGCCTTCTAAGTTTGATGTTTATAAATGCATTCCATTACCTACGCCGCACGATCCTCAAAATCCTTCGTCCTTTGCTCTTATTCGTCCTACGAAATCTTATTTAGGAATAACCGAAGATAGGTTAACTTATACATTATTCGATAACCTAAACAATTGTAAAATAATTAATAATGATTATTCTATTTGTCCTCTAGAATCTATATTTTCTACTTTAAGTAATCCGTCTTGTGAAACAAGACTTCTAACAGAAGTTTCTTTTACTATGCCATCCGAGTGTAACACTGTATCCTTATTCGGAATAATTGATGTATGGCAAAAATTAAATAACAATAAATGGATATATGTTCAATCTAAAAATAGTAAATTAACTATTAAATGTAATGATATCATTCAAGACCATTCTATATCCGGTACAGGTGTACTCAACTTAAGCAACGATTGTGTTGGATACTTTAAAACTTTACAATTTTTTCCTTCCAGATCTTTTACTACTACCGTTATAAATGAATTAAAAATAAATTTCGATATTATTCAAGACGATTGCTGTAACAAAGACGTATTTAATAAAACAAAATTTTCTATTTCCCCTGTCTCTTTAACGAATATAGATTTAGATAGCCTAAAATATTCATTACATAATTTAAATAATATCGAAGACGAAATAAATTATGCTCAAAGCCAGCCTCATATTATTAAATACGGCTCTTACTATTCTATAATAACTTACGTAATAATTATCTTTATTTTCTTATTTTTAACATTTAAATTATATCGATATTTTTGTAAAAAGAATCAAGTGGCTTCTTCATGCTGTATACAGATTTTTAATCAATGCCACAATAAAAGAATTCATAAACATAACTCTAAGATGAGTTCATCCTTCGAGATGACCGAAATATCAGATAATGTCTCCGAAGACATCGAGCCACGAGCTCTCAGCAGACATAATTCATGTCATCTTTCTAATAGAAATCTTAATAATTATACTTAAGTCTTACTATATCTCGCTGAATCTTAACAATTACTATATCTTTTAGTTTAAAAAAAAAATAATTATTATTATTATAATAAATCTCACTGTATCTCGCTGAATCATAATAGAATAATAAATAATTTTACTAAATCTTGCAATGTATCTCTGAATCCTATTAAAATACGTTGTATTCTAAATTAAAATAATTTTTCCTAAATCTTGCAATGTATCTCTGAATCCTATCAAAATACGTTGTATTCTAGATTAAAATAATTTTACTAAATCGTTAAATATTTTGTAAATGGATTTTCGATATCGCCACCCTCGTGCTAGTTCTTTGATTTCTACTTCGCTTCTTTTTAACCAGAAAGCTTCGTCTAAAAGGGGGAGCTGTTACATCCTTAATTCCTAGGCAAATATTGCTGACGAGGGACGCCACGACGTCCAAGTGACGCTTCACGTCAGACTATATATAGGCCCCAGTTACTATTTCTTAGAGAGTTCGAGTTTTACCATCGGCGTAGTTGCATCTATTGCAACCTCGGGACGCGTATCGGAAATCCATCCCCTTGTCCCTTGTAAAAAAAGGTGATAATAAAGAAGTGTGTGTGTAGGGTTAATTTTGTGTTTTTTTTAAAAACGGCGCGCTGCCGACCATCCTAACAATTGGTGTCAGAAGTGTGATGCTGTGAAATCTCGCGAATACGAGATCCAGCAACGGTCCAGTCGCCTATACCGAATTCGAGGTGATCGACGTTAAGTCTCCGCCCTCCGTGCGCGAGCCCGCATCATCTTGACCAGGTACCAAAAGTGATCGACGATCAGTCTCCGCCCTCTGTGCGTGAGCCCGCATCACATAATTCAAGAAGTTGATCGACGGTTAGCCTCCGCTTCACGAGCGTGAGCCCGCATCAGCACACCGACGCCGCCACCACTCTCTCCGTGTCACTTTACGCCACTCAACTCCCTTTGACGCCCGCCGCGACGTCATCGTAGCATCGCAGTAATCTCCAGAAAAAAGGACTCTATCCTAATGTTGAAACCCATTTTACTGTGAGTGATTTCCTTTTCTAAATCTTCGTGGAAAAATTTTATACTAAATCTTATGTGCTAAATCTTATTTTCTAAGTCCAAAAATCAATTATAATTAAATTTTTACATTCTATATCTTAATTTTAACGTTTACACTATTTTTACAAATTGTTATATTTTTGATTTAAATTAATATATTATATTTTGTTAAAATGTCTACTAAATCTGAGAAACAGGACGTAGAGAAAGTAACCCTCTCTGTTCTAACTAAATTTATTAAACCATATAATGGGGACAGAGAATCGCTCCCCGCATTTCTTACTAATTGCGATAATGCCATGTCCTTGGCTCATAATAGTCAAAAAGAAATTTTACATAAATATATAGTATCACAATTAGAAGGAAAGGCTCAACTCGCTTGCAGCCTGAAACAATTTGCAGAATGGCCAGAATTAAAAGAATTTTTGAAAACGTCTTTCGGTGAAAAGAAACATTCATCCCATCTACTAGTAGACTTACAAAATTGTAAACAGTTTTTGCATGAACCAGTAACACAATATTCTCTCAGGCTAGAAACTTGCCTAACACGTTTACAAGCAGATATTCATTATTCTTGTGACGTCAGAGAACAGCTTCCTGGCAGAATAGCTGCTAGTGAAGATTTAGCTTTAAATACATTTTTGCTAGGTCTTAATCCTATTTTTAGCTCTATGGTTAGGTGTAGAAACCCAAAATCTTTGAATGATGCCATTTCCCTAGCCATAGAAGAGGAAAAAATCCATAAACTTACTAAAATAACTAAGCCCTCTTGTTCCACGTGCCACAAAACAGGACACGTATCTTCAGAATGTTATAAAAATAAATTTGATAAGAGACCTCCTCCTGTCCAAAAATCCTACCATGTCCAAGGAGAAGGCCCGTCTTCTTCTAATTCCCAAAATTATAATCAAGTTAAAATATGTGCGTATTGTAAAAATTACGGTCATTTAATAAAAGATTGCCGAAAAAGGCAATACAATAACAATAATCGCTCAAGAAATTATAATCAGTCCACACCTATTTCTAATAACGAATCTCAAAACAATAAAAACATTAATAATATTGAATCGGAAAACTAAATACGGTTTCGGATCCGTGTCTGCCGAAATCGATTAACGTTTTAATTGACACGAAAAATGAAAATGCTATATCTACTATATCTTCAATATCTACTAAATCTACTAACTCTCAAACGCAACTTCCAAATCTTACTAAGTTGCCCCAAACTAAATCTACTATATCTTATCAATCTCAAACGCAACTTCCAAATCTTACTAAGTTGCCCCAAACTAAATCTACTATATCTTATCAATCTCAAACGCAACTTCCAAATCTTACTAAGTTGCCCCAAACTAAATCTACTATATCTTATCAATCTCAAACGCAACTTCCAAATCTTACTAAGTTGCCCCAAACTAAATCTACTATATCTTATCAATCTCAAACGCAGCTTCCAACCCCTAACAAGTTGCCTAATTCCAAAAATACTAATTCCTCTCAGCAGCTTCTAAACCCTAACACTAAGCCGCCGAGTAATAATTTAAATCAACAACAAAAGAATACGATTACTATTTCCCAAGAAAGCATTCCTGTATACGAAACAAAGGCACCGAACAAAATATCATTGCCTCATATTTACTTGAATACGGAATATTCCGATAACCCATTGTGTTTTTTAGTCGACACAGGAGCTAGCATATGTATAGTCAAAGATTCAAGTTTAAATCATAAACCAAAAGTTTCCGAAGAAACTGTCAAACTTAAGGGTATTAATGACACTGACTCCTTATGTTCTACCCTAGGCTCATTTCCTATGATCTTCAAATTCTATACTAAATCCTTAACGTATAAATTCCATATGATAGATAATAATATTAATTTGCAATACGATGGAATAATCGGTAACAATTTATTAAGTCATTTCAATGCTAAAATCGACTACGAATCCAATTTCTTAATTTTACACGGAATCGAACTTCCTATTAGCTTTAGTCAACCTACTTATATTATACCGCCGCGCTCAGAAACAATTATAGAATGCGCAGTATCAAATGAACAAAGTCAATTGTGTAATTTGCAGGAAGCGTTACTTTTAGATCACGTTATAAGCGAAGGTGTTTATATTTCAAACTGTATTGTAAATTTAAAGCCTAATAAAAGAGTAAATGTCTCCGTTTTAAATACCACTGAATCGAATGTTGAGATAAGAAACTATTCCGTTCATCTCACACCTTTTGATACTGATTTTCCTAATTCTAGTTCCTCTACAGAAAATATCTATAATAATGAGATAAAACAAACCCCTTTAAATCGCCAAAATCAAGTTCTAAATCAAATAAGACATTCGCATTTAAACTCAGAAGAAAAGAAAGCCTTATTAGAGTGTTGTTCGCAGTATTCAGACATATTCTTCCTAGAAGGAGATAAATTAACTTTTACTAATATTTTACAACATTCTATTAATACAGGGGATACGCCCCCAATCAATGTAAAAACCTATCGTTTTCCGGAATGTCATAAAAATGAAGTTGAAAGTCAAGTTCGGAAAATGCTTGATCAAAATATAATTAAACCTTCTTCATCCCCATGGAATGCCCCCGTTTGGGTGGTTCCCAAAAAACTAGATGCCTCAGGCAAACGTAAATGGCGAATAGTTATTGACTACAGACGTCTGAATGACGCTACAGTCAGCGAAGTTTACCCTCTACCCCTAATCACTGACATCCTAGACCAGTTAGGTCATTCGAAGTATTTTACCACTCTAGATCTTGCAAGTGGATTTCACCAAATATTACTAAATCCTAATGATGCCCCTAAAACAGGTTTCACTGTCACTACCAACGGTATATCCGGTCACTATGAATTTACGCGCATGCCCTTTGGATTAAAAAACGCGCCTAGTACCTTCCAACGCTTAATGAACACGGTACTCTCTGGTTTACAAGGTATACATTGTTATATATACCTAGATGATTGTATTATCTATTCCCACGATCTTAACTCCCATATCCAAAAATTAAAATTAGTTTTCGACAAATTTCGGGAATCAAATTTAAAACTACAACCCGATAAGTGCGAATTTCTAAGACGGGAAGTAGCATATTTAGGACACGTCATAACTGACAAAGGCGTTCGTCCAAATCCTGAAAAAGTCAAAGCCGTAATAGAGTATCCTACGCCACAGAGCGCTAGAGATATAAAGTCCTTTCTAGGTCTCATAGGCTATTATCGTCGTTTCATAGAAAATTTCTCTAAACTTACAAAGCCTCTAACTTCATTATTAAAAAAAGATTGCACTTTTCAATGGTCAAACGAACAAGACCAAACGTTTAAAATGTTAAAAGAAAAACTAACCTCTGCCCCGCTGCTTCAATATCCTGATTTTAACAATCCTTTCATCTTAACTACAGACGCATCCAATTATGCCGTCGGAGCAATACTTTCTCAAGGCGAAATCGGTAAAGATAAGCCCATTGCATATGCCTCTAGAACACTTAATAAAAGCGAAGGAAATTATTCTACAACAGAAAAAGAACTTCTCGCTATTTTATTCGGTGTTAAAACATTCCGCCCATATTTATTTGGCAGGGAATTCAAAATCGTCACGGATCACAGACCTTTAGTGTGGTTATTTAATGTTAAAGATCCCGGTAGTAAACTCATAAGATGGCGTTTAAAATTAGAAGAATATAATTACCAAATCATATATAAGCAAGGAAAATTAAATTCAAACGCAGATGCATTATCTCGCTTTCCAGTTCATATTCTAGATCACAATAATTTAAATAAATTACCTTACGAAAAGTTTGTTAAAGCTCAATTCCTAAAGACTATTTCGAATAATACTGAAATTATAGAACATAACGAAGCTCTTCAATTAACAAAATTTAAAATAATTTGTTGTCCAGTCTCTCTAGACTTTGATTATTCTATGCCTCATTGTCAAGAAATTTTATCGCAGCTACAAAACAATAATGAAATACTATCTTCAGAACGGGAACCTTTTACCGTGTATTCATATGTGAACAATGATAAAACTTACTACTTCTTATTTACTAAAATTCACCATTATGAAGAAGTTAATTACAAAACTATATACAACTTACTCATGTCTTTACGCGAAAAAATTGTTGAACAAAATTTAACTGAAAAAGATCTTGCTATATCAGATTTTTCAGAACCGTTTTCCTCATTAAATTACATGAAAATTTATAACATGATTGCATATATTTTCCATAACACTGATTTTAAAATACATATATATAAAAATCAATTAATTTATCCTACTCCAACCGAAGTTCCTCGCATACTTAAAGAAAACCATGACTCTCCTATCGCGGGTCATCCAGGTTCGAATCGCATGTATAAACGTATTAAAGAATCTTATTTTTGGAAATCCATGCGTTCCGATATTGAAAATTACGTGAAAAATTGTAAGTTATGCCAAGTTAATAAACCGCTACGATCAGTTAATAAAGCTCCTATGATTATAACATCCTCCAGCACTAAACCATTAGAAAGATTAGCTCTCGATATTGTTGGAACACTCCCTGAATCTGGTTTTCAGAAATTCAGATTCATCTTAACTTTACAAGATGATTTAACTAAATTTTCTTGCGCATATCCTCTCGTTAATTCGACTAGCGAAGAAATCGCCCGCTGTCTCGTACATTTTATATCCCTTTTCGGTTTCCCTAAAACAATTCTAACAGATTTAGGTACATGTTTTACTTCAGAACTATTTAAGCAAATAACCCAAATCTTTAAAATCAAACCTCTTAATACAACTCCTTATCATCCACAAACTAACGGTGCGTTAGAACGTAGTCACGCTACCCTAAAAGAATATTTAAAATCATTCGTAAACGAAAATCAAAATGATTGGCACTGCTATCTCCCTACTGCCATTCTCTCTTATAATACTACCCCACATACTACTACTCAATTCACTCCCTTCGAACTTTTATACGGATATAAACCTTCCATTCCTAATTCCTTATACGAAAATAACAATAATATTACTTATCATGAATATATCCGCGCATTACAATATCGAATGAAATTAAGTCGCGAAAAAGCTTTAGAATTCATTAATAAAAGTAAAGAAAATTCTAAAAAGTATTACGATAAATCTACGAAAGATATTTCTTACAAATCCGGAGATCTCGTCTATCTAAAACATCATCATCGTCAAGGCAAAGCCTTATCACCAATTTGGAAAGGCCCCTATAAAATATTAAAATTAAACGGAAAATACAATGTCACTCTCTTAATCGGTAGAAAACACGTTAAATACCACGTCAATGAAATCAAACCCTCTCAATCATAATTTCTATCTTTACAGAATAATACTATGTTCCCGATGCTACGCGCACTTCAAGTTGATCCCTATAGAACATAGTCCAGGAATATTCTTTGATCCTACAACTTCCATTAAATTTTATAACGATTACTGGAACGTCGTAACTCATATCGATATCATTTCAATTGAACCGAATATTATGAATATTCAATCTTTAAGAGCTAGAACCTATGAACTATGTAATAAAGCTCAATATCCCTCTTCTATTTCTGAATGTAAGTACATACTAAGTCCGATCGACGTATTATTACAAGCAAATATTATTAAATTACAATCACTGTCTCATATAATCTCTACTAATTCTTCGAATCATATTAAGAAAAGATCGCTAGAATTCGGTGGTCAAATCCTAAAATTCTTTTTCGGCACTCTCGATGCAGATGATGCTCGAAAATACGATGAAGCTATTAATCTTTGTGAAAAACAAGAATCGCAAGTCCTAAATCTACTAAAAGATAACATTCACGTTGTCAAATCTACTATAAATAATTTTAACTCTACTATTTCTAAGCTTAATCAAAATGAGTTTAAGCTAAATGAACAAATTAATTTTATGAATACTTTTATCGCTCAAGTTGTGAAAAATAATGATCAACTTACTTATATTTCTAAAATCCAAAATTTTGTTAATATTTTGGAAAGTTCTCTTCTTACTATATCAAATATCCTAGACTCTATCCTTAATTCTATTTTATTTTCAAAAGCAAATATTTTGCATCCCTTAGTTATAAGTCCTTCTATATTATTAAAAGAATTAGAAAAACGAAGTAGTCACATAAATAAGCGACTAGATTTTCCAATTCCTCTTAATTTAAATAATATACATACGTTAATCGATATTTCTAAGCTTACAGCTTATTATTATAATAAGAAAATTACTTTTATTCTACAAATTCCTCTCGTGCAGCCTTCTAAGTTTGATGTTTATAAATGCATTCCATTACCTACGCCGCACGATCCTCAAAATCCTTCGTCCTTTGCTCTTATTCGTCCTACGAAATCTTATTTAGGAATAACCGAAGATAGGTTAACTTATACATTATTCGATAACCTAAACAATTGTAAAATAATTAATAATGATTATTCTATTTGTCCTCTAGAATCTATATTTTCTACTTTAAGTAATCCGTCTTGTGAAACAAGACTTCTAACAGAAGTTTCTTTTACTATGCCATCCGAGTGTAACACTGTATCCTTATTCGGAATAATTGATGTATGGCAAAAATTAAATAACAATAAATGGATATATGTTCAATCTAAAAATAGTAAATTAACTATTAAATGTAATGATATCATTCAAGACCATTCTATATCCGGTACAGGTGTACTCAACTTAAGCAACGATTGTGTTGGATACTTTAAAACTTTACAATTTTTTCCTTCCAGATCTTTTACTACTACCGTTATAAATGAATTAAAAATAAATTTCGATATTATTCAAGACGATTGCTGTAACAAAGACGTATTTAATAAAACAAAATTTTCTATTTCCCCTGTCTCTTTAACGAATATAGATTTAGATAGCCTAAAATATTCATTACATAATTTAAATAATATCGAAGACGAAATAAATTATGCTCAAAGCCAGCCTCATATTATTAAATACGGCTCTTACTATTCTATAATAACTTACGTAATAATTATCTTTATTTTCTTATTTTTAACATTTAAATTATATCGATATTTTTGTAAAAAGAATCAAGTGGCTTCTTCATGCTGTATACAGATTTTTAATCAATGCCACAATAAAAGAATTCATAAACATAACTCTAAGATGAGTTCATCCTTCGAGATGACCGAAATATCAGATAATGTCTCCGAAGACATCGAGCCACGAGCTCTCAGCAGACATAATTCATGTCATCTTTCTAATAGAAATCTTAATAATTATACTTAAGTCTTACTATATCTCGCTGAATCTTAACAATTACTATATCTTTTAGTTTAAAAAAAAAATAATTATTATTATTATAATAAATCTCACTGTATCTCGCTGAATCATAATAGAATAATAAATAATTTTACTAAATCTTGCAATGTATCTCTGAATCCTATTAAAATACGTTGTATTCTAAATTAAAATAATTTTTCCTAAATCTTGCAATGTATCTCTGAATCCTATCAAAATACGTTGTATTCTAGATTAAAATAATTTTACTAAATCGTTAAATATTTTGTAAATGGATTTTCGATATCGCCACCCTCGTGCTAGTTCTTTGATTTCTACTTCGCTTCTTTTTAACCAGAAAGCTTCGTCTAAAAGGGGGAGCTGTTACATCCTTAATTCCTAGGCAAATATTGCTGACGAGGGACGCCACGACGTCCAAGTGACGCTTCACGTCAGACTATATATAGGCCCCACTTACTATTTCTTAGAGAGTTCGAGTTTTACCATCGGCGTAGTTGCATCTATTGCAACCTCGGGACGCGTATCGGAAATCCATCCCCTTGTCCCTTGTAAAAAAAAGGTGATAATAAAGAAGTGTGTGTGTAGGGTTAATTTTGTGTTTTTTTAAAAACGGCGCGCTGCCGACCATCCTAACAATTGGTGTCAGAAGTGGGATGCTGTGAAATCTCGCGAATACGAGATCCAGCAACGGTCCAGTCGCCTATACCGAATTCGAGGTGATCGACGTTAAGTCTCCGCCCTCCGTGCGCGAGCCCGCATCATCTTGACCAGGTACCAAAAGTGATCGACGATCAGTCTCCGCCCTCTGTGCGTGAGCCCGCATCACATAATTCAAGAAGTTGATCGACGGTTAGCCTCCGCTTCACGAGCGTGAGCCCGCATCAGCACACCGACGCCGCCACCACTCTCTCCGTGTCACTTTACGCCACTCAACTCCCTTTGACGCCCGCCGCGACGTCATCGTAGCATCGCAGTAATCTCCAGAAAAAAGGACTCTATCCTAATGTTGAAAACCATTTTACTGTGAGTGATTTCCATTTCTAAATCTTCGTAGAAAAATATTATACTAAATCTTATGTGCTAAATCTTATTTTCTAAGTCCAAAAATCAATTATAATTAAATTTTTACATTCTATATCTTAATTTTAACGTTTACACTATTTTTACAAATTGTTATATTTTTGATTTAAATTAATATATTATATTTGTGTTAAAATGTCTACTAAATCTGAGAAACAGGACGTAGAGAAAGTAACCCTCTCTGTTCTAACTAAATTTATTAAACCATATAATGGGGACAGAGAATCGCTCCCCGCATTTCTTACTAATTGCGATAATGCCATGTCCTTGGCTCATAGTAGTCAAAAAGAAATTTTACATAAATATATAGTATCACAATTAGAAGGAAAGGCTCAACTCGCTTGCAGCCTGAAACAATTTGCAGAATGGCCAGATTTAAAAGAATTTTTGAAAACGTCTTTCGGTGAAAAGAAACATTCATCCCATCTACTAGTAGACTTACAAAATTGTAAACAGTTTTTGCATGAACCAGTAGCACAATATTCTCTTAGGCTAGAAACTTGCCTAACACGTTTACAAGCAGATATTCATTATTCTTGTGACGTCAGAGAACAGCTTCCTGGCAGAATAGCTGCTAGTGAAGATTTGGCTTTAAATACATTTTTGCTAGGTCTTAATCCTATTTTTAGCTCTATGGTTAGGTGTAGAAACCCAAAATCTTTGAATGATGCCATTTCCCTAGCCATAGAAGAGGAAAAAATCCATAAACTTACTAAAATAACTAAGCCCTCTTGTTCCACGTGCCACAAAACAGGACACGTATCTTCAGAATGTTATAAAAATAAATTTGATAAGAGACCTCCTCCTGTCCAAAAATCCTACCATGTCCAAGGAGAAGGCCCGTCTTCTTCTAATTCCCAAAATTATAATCAAGTTAAAATATGTGCGTATTGTAAAAATTACGGTCATTTAATAAAAGATTGCCGAAAAAGGCAATACAATAACAATAATCGCTCAAGAAATTATAATCAGTCCACACCTATTTCTAATAACGAATCTCAAAACAATAAAAACATTAATAATATTGAATCGGAAAACTAAATACGGTTTCGGATCCGTGTCTGCCGAAATCGATTAACGTTTTAATTGACACGAAAAATGAAAATGCTATATCTACTATATCTTCAATATCTACTAAATCTACTAATTCTCAAACGCAACTTCCAAATCTTACTAAGTTGCCCCAAGCTAAATCTACTATATCTTATCAATCCCAAACGCAACTTCCAAATCTTACCAAGTTGCCCCAAACTAAATCTACTATATCTTATCAATCTCAAACGCAACTTCCAACCCCTAACAAGTTGCCTAATTCCAAAAATACTAATTCCTCTCAGCAGCTTCTAAATCCTAACACTAAGCCGCCGAGTAATAATTTATATCAACAACAAAAGAATACGATTACTATTTCCCAAGAAAGCATTCCTCTATACGAAACAAAGGCACCGAATAAAATATCATTGCCTCATATTTACTTGAATACGGAATATTCCGATAACCCATTGTGTTTTTTAGTCGACACAGGAGCTAGCATATGTATAGTCAAAGATTCAAGTTTAAATCATAAACCAAAAGTTTCCGAAGAAACTGTCAAACTTAAGGGTATTAATGACACTGACTCCTTATGTTCTACCCTAGGCTCATTTCCTATGATCTTCAAATTCTATACTAAATCCTTAACGTATAAATTCCATATGATAGATAATAATATTAATTTGCAATACGATGGAATAATCGGTAACAATTTATTAAGTCATTTCAATGCTAAAATCGACTACGAATCCAATTTCTTAATTTTACACGGAATCGAACTTCCTATTAGCTTTAGTCAACATACTTATATTATACCGCCGCGCTCAGAAACAATTATAGAATGCGCAGTATCAAATGAACAAAGTCAATTGTGTAATTTGCAGGAAGCGTTACTTTTAGATCACGTTATAAGCGAAGGTGTTTATATTTCAAACTGTATTGTAAATTTAAAACCTAATAAAAGAGTAAATGTCTCCGTTCTAAATACCACTGAATCGAATGTTGAGATAAAAAACTATTCCGTTCATCTCACACCTTTTGATAATGATTTTTCTAATTCTAGTTCCTCTACAGAAAATATCTATAATAATGAGATAAAACAAACCTCTTTAAATCGCCAAAATCAAGTTCTAAATCAAATAAGACATTCGCATTTAAACTCTGAAGAAAAGAAGGCCTTATTAGAGTGTTGTTCGCAGTATTCAGACATATTCTTCCTAGAAGGAGATAAGTTAACCTTCACTAATATTTTACAACATTCTATTAATACAGGGTATACGCCCCCAATCAATGTAAAAACCTATCGTTTTCCGGAATGTCATAAAAATGAAGTTGAAAGTCAAGTTCGGAAAATGCTTGATCAAAATATAATTAAACCTTCTTCATCCCCATGGAATGCCCCCGTTTGGGTGGTTCCCAAAAAACTAGATGCCTCAGGCAAACGTAAATGGCGAATAGTTATTGACTACAGACGTCTGAATGACGCTACAGTCAGCGAAGTTTACCCTCTACCCCTAATCACTGACATCCTAGACCAGTTAGGTCATTCGAAGTATTTTACCACTCTAGATCTTGCAAGTGGATTTCACCAAATATTACTAAATCCTAATGATGCCCCTAAAACAGGTTTCACTGTCACTACCAACGGTATATCCGGTCACTATGAATTTACGCGCATGCCCTTTGGATTAAAAAACGCGCCTAGTACCTTCCAACGCTTAATGAACACGGTACTCTCTGGTTTACAAGGTATACATTGTTATATATACCTAGATGATTGTATTATCTATTCCCACGATCTTAACTCCCATATCCAAAAATTAAAATTAGTTTTCGACAAATTTCGGGAATCAAATTTAAAACTACAACCCGATAAGTGCGAATTTCTAAGACGGGAAGTAGCATATTTAGGACACGTCATAACTGACAAAGGCGTTCGTCCAAATCCTGAAAAAGTCAAAGCCGTAATAGAGTATCCTACGCCACAGAGCGCTAGAGATATAAAGTCCTTTCTTGGTCTCATAGGCTATTATCGCCGTTTCATAGAAAATTTCTCTAAACTTACAAAGCCTCTAACTTCATTATTAAAAAAAGATTGCACTTTTCAATGGTCAAACGAACAAGACCAAACGTTTAAAATGTTAAAAGAAAAACTAACCTCTGCCCCGCTGCTTCAATATCCTGATTTTAACAATCCTTTCATCTTAACTACAGACGCATCCAATTATGCCGTCGGAGCAATACTTTCTCAAGGCGAAATCGGTAAAGATAAGCCCATTGCATATGCCTCTAGAACACTTAATAAAAGCGAAGGAAATTATTCTACAACAGAAAAAGAACTTCTCGCTATTTTATTCGGTGTTAAAACATTCCGCCCATATTTATTTGGCAGGGAATTCAAAATCGTCACGGATCACAGACCTTTAGTGTGGTTATTTAATGTTAAAGATCCCGGTAGTAAACTCATAAGATGGCGTTTAAAATTAGAAGAATATAATTACCAAATCATATATAAGCAAGGAAAATTAAATTCAAACGCAGATGCATTATCTCGCTTTCCAGTTCATATTCTAGATCACAATAATTTAAATAAATTACCTTACGAAAAGTTTGTTAAAGCTCAATTCCTAAAGACTATTTCGAATAATACTGAAATTATAGAACATAACGAAGCTCTTCAATTAACAAAATTTAAAATAATTTGTTGTCCAGTCTCTCTAGACTTTGATTATTCTATGCCTCATTGTCAAGAAATTTTATCGCAGCTACAAAACAATAATGAAATACTATCTTCAGAACGGGAACCTTTTACCGTGTATTCATATGTGAACAATGATAAAACTTACTACTTCTTATTTACTAAAATTCACCATTATGAAGAAGTTAATTACAAAACTATATACAACTTACTCATGTCCTTACGCGAAAAAATTGTTGAACAAAATTTAACTGAAAAAGATCTTGCTATATCAGATTTTTCAGAACCGTTTTCCTCATTAAATTACATAAAAATTTATAACATGATTGCATATATTTTCCATAACACTGATTTTAAAATACATATATATAAAAATCAATTAATTTACCCTACTCCAACCGAAGTTCCTCGCATACTTAAAGAAAACCATGACTCTCCTATCGCGGGTCATCCAGGTTCGAATCGCATGTATAAACGTATTAAAGAATCTTATTTTTGGAAATCCATGCGTTCCGATATTGAAAATTACGTGAAAAATTGTAAGTTATGCCAAGTTAATAAACCGCTACGATCAGTTAATAAAGCTCCTATGATTATAACATCCTCCAGCACTAAACCATTAGAAAGATTAGCTCTCGATATTGTTGGAACACTACCTGAATCTGGTTTTCAGAAATTCAGATTCATCTTAACTTTACAAGATGATTTAACTAAATTTTCTTGCGCATATCCTCTCGTTAATTCGACTAGCGAAGAAATCGCCCGCTGTCTCGTACATTTTATATCCCTTTTCGGTTTCCCTAAAACAATTCTAACAGATTTAGGTACATGTTTTACTTCAGAACTATTTAAGCAAATAACCCAAATCTTTAAAATCAAACCTCTTAATACAACTCCTTATCATCCACAAACTAACGGTGCGTTAGAACGTAGTCACGCTACCCTAAAAGAATATTTAAAATCATTCGTAAACGAAAATCAAAATGATTGGCACTGCTATCTCCCTACTGCCATTCTCTCTTATAATACTACCCCACATACTACTACTCAATTCACTCCCTTCGAACTTTTATACGGATATAAACCTTCCATTCCTAATTCCTTATACGAAAATAATAATAATATTACATATCATGAATATATCCGCGCATTACAATATCGAATGAAATTAAGTCGCGAAAAAGCTTTAGAATTCATTAATAAAAGTAAAGAAAATTCTAAAAAGTATCACGATAAATCTACGAAAGATATTTCTTACAAATCCGGAGATCTCGTCTATCTAAAACATCATCATCGTCAAGGCAAAGCCTTATCACCAATTTGGAAAGGCCCCTATAAAATATTAAAATTAAACGGAAAATACAATGTCACTCTCTTAATCGGTAGAAAACACGTTAAATACCACGTCAATGAAATCAAACCCTCTCAATCATAATTTCTATCTTTACAGAATAATACTATGTTCCCGATGCTACGCGCACTTCAAGTTGATCCCTATAGAACATAGTCCAGGAATACTCTTTGATCCTACAACTTCCATTAAATTTTATAACGATTACTGGAACGTCGTAACTCATATCGATATCATTTCAATTGAACTGAATATTATGAATATTCAATCTTTAAGAGCTAGAACCGATGAACTATGTAATAAAGCTCAATATCCCTCTTCTATTTCCGAATGTAAGTACATACTAAGTCCGATCGACGTATTATTAGAAGCAAATATTATTAAATTACAATCACTGTCTCATATAATCTCTACTAATTCTTCGAATCATATTAAGAAAAGATCGCTAGAATTCGGTGGTCAAATCCTAAAATTCTTTTTCGGCACTCTCGATGCAGATGATGCTCGAAAATACGATGAAGCTATTAATCTTTGTGAAAAACAAGAATCGCAAGTCCTAAATCTACTAAAAGATAACATTCACGTTGTCAAATCTACTATAAATAATTTTAACTCTACTATCTCTAAGCTTAATCAAAATGAGTTTAAGCTAAATGAACAAATTAATTTTATGAATACTTTTATCGCTCAAGTTGTGAAAAATAATGATCAACTTACTTATATTTCTAAAATCCAAAATTTTGTTAATATTTTGGAAAGTTCTCTTCTTACTATATCAAATATCCTAGACTCTATCCTTAATTCTATTTTATTTTCTAAAGCAAATATTTTGCATCCCTTAGTTATAAGTCCTTCTATATTATTAAAAGAATTAGAAAAACGAAGTAGTCACATAAATAAGCGACTAGATTTTCCAATTCCTCTTCATTTAAATAATATACATACGTTAATCGATATTTCTAAGCTTACAGCTTATTATTATAATAAGAAAATTACTTTTATTCTACAAATTCCTCTCGTGCAGCCTTCTAAGTTTGATGTTTATAAATGCATTCCATTACCTACGCCGCACGATCCTCAAAATCCTTCGTCCTTTGCTCTTATTCGTCCTACGAAATCTTATTTAGGAATAACCGAAGATAGGTTAACTTATACATTATTCGATAACCTAAACAATTGTAAAATAATTAATAATGATTATTCTATTTGTCCTCTAGAATCTATATTTTCTACTTTAAGTAATCCGTCTTGTGAAACAAGACTTCTAACAGAAGTTTCTTTTACTATGCCATCCGAGTGTAACACTGTATCCTTATTCGGAATAATTGATGTATGGCAAAAATTAAATAACAATAAATGGATATATGTTCAATCTAAAAATAGTAAATTAACTATTAAATGTAATGATATCATTCAAGACCATTCTATATCCGGTACAGGTGTACTCAACTTAAGCAACGATTGTGTTGGATACTTTAAAACTTTACAATTTTTTCCTTCCAGATCTTTTACTACTACCGTTATAAATGAATTAAAAATAAATTTCGATATTATTCAAGACGATTGCTGTAACAAAGACGTATTTAATAAAACAAAATTTTCTATTTCCCCTGTCTCTTTAACGAATATAGATTTAGATAGCCTAAAATATTCATTACATAATTTAAATAATATCGAAGACGAAATAAATTATGCTCAAAGCCAGCCTCATATTATTAAATACGGCTCTTACTATTCTATAATAACTTACGTAATAATTATCTTTATTTTCTTATTTTTAACATTTAAATTATATCGATATTTTTGTAAAAAGAATCAAGTGGCTTCTTCATGCTGTATACAGATTTTTAATCAATGCCACAATAAAAGAATTCATAAACATAACTCTAAGATGAGTTCATCCTTCGAGATGACCGAAATATCAGATAATGTCTCCGAAGACATCGAGCCACGAGCTCTCAGCAGACATAATTCATGTCATCTTTCTAATAGAAATCTTAATAATTATACTTAAGTCTTACTATATCTCGCTGAATCTTAACAATTACTATATCTTTTAGTTTAAAAAATAATAATTATTGTTATTATAATAAATCTCACTGTATCTCGCTGAATCATAATAGAATAATAAATAATTTTACTAAATCTTGCAATGTATCTCTGAATCCTATTAAAATACGTTGTATTCTAGATTAAAATAATTTTACTAAATCTTGCAATGTATCTCTGAATCCTATTAAAATACGTTGTATTCTAGATTAAAATAATTTTACTAAATCGTTAAATATTTTGTAAATGGATTTTCGATATCGCCACCCTCGTGCTAGTTCTTTGATTTCTACTTCGCTTCTTTTTAACCAGAAAGCTTCGTCTAAAAGGGGGAGCTGTTACATCCTTAATTCCTAGGCAAATATTGCTGACGAGGGACGCCACGACGTCCAAGTGACGCTTCACGTCAGACTATATATAGGCCCCACTTACTATTTCTTAGAGAGTTCGTTGTGTTAATTTCAGCTTTACATAAGGCGTTCAAGTAAAAAAGTTACGTGTTAACTAAAAATATTATATGGGTATTTTTGAATAAAATTCTTTTGTTTATAATTATTACGTTAAACTAGTTCTAATGAATGCTCTAGTTAGAAAATTAGATGGATATGGAAGATAAACACACTTTTAAACGATAAGTATTTTAATGTGAGAATTTATGTGGTAATGTAAGTTTTGAGACACCGAATGCAATCTAAAACCAAATTAGAGCAACGATCTATACATTAAAAATATACTTAAGCAATAGGCTGTGATCACAGCCTCTTACTACATTAAGGGAAAGATTATTATAAAAATCAACGAACAATTTCTTACAGGCCAAAGCACCTTCGATACTACTTTAGGAGTCAAGAGAATATCCCCTCAAGTCAAGAGGGTTGCCGTGGAGCGTACAGGATTTTGTATTCTTTTATTTTCACTAAGCTATATATAAATATTTTTTATTCATGGGTAATCAATTAATAACGCCGTGTGGTATCCGGCAGAATAGAATGACTAAGGTAAGTTGACGTCAGGCAGGCGGCCGGTCGTAAAATACGTAGCCAAATCATGTGACAACATGTTTGTTGTTACAAACATGTTGTCGCATGTTGTGCCGACCCCACTTAGAGTGGGAATAAGGGCAGGAGAATGAAGCTATTTCCACTAAGCTTGCTCTCATTTTCTAGTTTAATTTTTAAATTATAAATAATTTATAACATTGGGTACAAAATAGCCGTGTGATATCCGGCTGAGTAGAATAGACCACCCTTATTTCTTACCGATGTATAAAAGGCGACTAAGGTAAGTCGACCCGCCGTGGGGTATCCGGCCGAGTAGAATGGACCACCCTCATTTCTTACCGAGGTGTCGTATGAGGCTACCAAGGTAAGTTGACCCACCGTATGGTATCCGGTTGAGCAGAATAGACCATCCTCTTTCTTACCGAGGTGTCGTAAAATACTACTAAGGTATGTTGACGTCAGGCAGGCGGCCGATCGTAAAATACATAGTCGAATCATGTGACAACATGTTTATGACATGTTGTGCCGACCCCACATAAAGTGGGATAAGGGCAGGAGGATGATGATGGGTACAAAATAGCTATGCCTCATTAATGCTAATTCAATAGAACTCTCTGATAAAACAATATATGTGAGTATTGCTTAAGCCTCATCAATCAACTAATCGTTGGACTAACGCTTTTTTTTCTTTTACTTGGCCTCATGCATTAATTCCTATATTATTCGTATCAATCGATACTAATTATATAAGTTCGAAAGTCTGTCTGTTTATTTTTTATAGTCAAGTCAGTTTTTTCTTAAGTAGATCTTCTAATCGATTCTAATACAGTTTGTCGCAAACGATTCTCTTAAAATATGAACCTTCCGTGGATAAACCATGAAAACCATATATAATATTAGTATGGATCTCATTTATTTAGTGCAGTAATTCCAAGGTCTCGTCGCTGTTATGATCAGCTACGAATAGTATGAATGACAAACGATGCATGGATAAACTCTCGATTGAGTCATAAGTAACTTCGAATTTATATCGATTTACTTTTCCCAATACCCCGCTTACTTTACTAAAACTTACTTTATTATTTCGATACAAATATTAAAAATTTAGATACTACTTTGCCAAGTAGCTTAGATTCAAGTATTGTGCTTGATAAAAGTGGGCTGTCAGCATTATATCGCTTTAAACGGAACAGGTGCTTGTGTTTTACATTTGTTCATCCTCCCCCAATATCGTAGCTTATTAATTTGGCTTATGACAAAAGATTGTTTCTCGGTATTATTTATAGCAGGCTTATTAAATTGATATGATGTTTAGGAAATGTTGAATTTAATGTTTCAGGCAAAATGTAATATAAAGTATATTGCTTTTTTCGTTTTTTTGGTATTTGAACGACATGTGTTTTTTGTCTATGTTGCATCGTTAGGATTCACTAGATTGTGTAATGTTAAAAATGCTTATAACAAAACATTGTTTCTGAGCATTATTTATGGCAACTTTAATTTTATATGATTATAAACCAAATATTTTGAACTGCGAAGCTTCGTAATTTGGTCAATTTAATGTAGAGTTTAGCCTTTCGAAAGGTTATAAAAATTATGTACTCGTAATATTATGATTTAGTAAGAATGTCGATGTCTCGCCACAATTAGAATAAATGCATATAATTTACAATATTTTATGATTTTTTTTGTAAATGTATGCATTACCCATAACTCAGGGTAAGGTCCAATAAATATTTCGGAGAATTACTTTTAAGTTTTTTCCTTATACGCCGTGAAGTAACTAAATAGAAAACAAGATTTAGCTTGAATTATTACTAGCAATCTAGTAATTGTACATTGGTACTTAAATTACAGAGGCTAAACAGGATTGTGCAAAGAAATAAATGGCAGTTATTTTGTCACTTACGTGTATACGAAAACAAAATTATAAATCAAGCGACTAGTATGCTTACTAGTAAAAATAATTTACTAAAACTTTAGCTATTTATTCTAAAATACCATACTAGTGTATTAGACTTACGTAAATTATCATTAATTTCCAAATTAAATTCTAATTAAGTCCAAAATATACTTCCAAGAGGAAAAAGATTCATTTATGCTCATTCATGATTTATTGTAAAAATATACCTACCGTTTACTATAATGATAGTTATATTGATAACGATAGATAATAACTTTTACGGCTTAACTGTAAATGACCAAATATTTTGAAAAACATTCCTTAAAATTATACGGATATAGGTAGAGATACACGATAACAAAAATAATTCATTTAATGTATTCATTGAAGCATTTTTATATTTAATCTCCATTACCATACAACGGTAATAACCATACAATAATATATTAAATTTCACATCATTTTTAGTTTTATATAATAAGATAATTAGTTATATATAATAAGATAATTTAAATTTAAACTGATTAGTTTCGAGCCCATTCGGGGCAGTTATTTAGGAGCTATTTACACGGCGTCGGTCTCGCTTTGCGCTGGGCGATGGGCGCTGGGGGCTTACCCGATAGAATAAGACGTGAGTATAGCCGGTTTCTATACATAAACTATAATGTAATTAGTCTTATAAAGATTTTTTAAACCATGGCTCTCCTATTCATTTACATTACTGTTACCTACATTATCTCTCCCGACACTTTCAAGATTGCTGAAAGAAATCATAAGTGATTAAGAGGATTTTGTTAAATTTGTCTTTCTAAATTTCCAGTTTCAATTAAAAAACTGCTAGTAAAGAGAATTCAACTAAAATAAAAGAAGGAAGCAGATGTAAGTTTTAGCATGTGAACCGATTTATGTTCTTTTTAAAACATTCCAAAATGCATCTAAGTCGATAAAAAGAAAAAGAAACCCCGGTGTTCTCAAATAAATAGGGACAATGGATTATATTGTAAAAATTGCTTATAATATATTAAGGGTAGAGTGTACATTTGATTGGAGTGGTTTTGAGTAATTTGGTAAGCAATTTCCGTTAATACAAGCCCCGCGGACCGGTTGCGCCCGCGTTTACCTGCACGCACACTTACTCTATTTATTTTGTAGGGATCCGTGTATTTTAAGATGTATAAAAGAAAAATTTAGTGTGTCACGGGAGTGACATCAGCAAATATAGTATGCGGCAATAAATAATGCACATCGATACTTAGAGAGAGAAATCGGCTGGATTCTGCTACATAGAGCATTGTCTCTGTCGCACATAATGACGAACCCGTGCGAAACGTCACATACTTACCGAGTAACAGTGCTGGCCGGCTGTTTCGTTCTTAACATCCATGTGCATTATTTAATGCCAAGTACTATACTAGATATCGTCTTCGCATTCTAAAAAAGAAGTTCGTTGGGATCCTTCTGCCATTCAAATGATAACGTATATTGATTTGTTGCTATAGATCAAAGGTTAAGGAGTAATCCGCCGTGCAATTATACTTTACCGTTAAATAAATAATTATGACTACACCAACTTCAGTATATTACTGACATTATTAATATGTCACCACACAAAAGTAATCACTATATCTATCAGATTTAAAGTATAAATTGGATAATCGAGTCTGAACACAATACGTTCTCATTTTAACCGCTGTAAAATGAGTAAGCTAAGCTAAGCTAAGTAACGTAAACTTACTACTTTACTAGCGTTGGAAATATTGTGTATATGTACGGACCCCTGATATTAATCATGTCCGACACACGCTTAGGTGCATTTTTTCCTATAACTTTTTATCGATTAACATCTCGCCGGGTCCGGTTTGCGGTAGCCGTGTTTGGTTTTCTCCAGAACGTGAGCTAGGTACGGTGTCTCTGGTTTAAAGTTATTGAGAATTGTAGATTTCTCCAATGGTTAATGTAGGGGGCGTGTCTTATTCTCTATTATGTTTTGGTACTTTAATATTTATATTTCATTATACGCTTTACAGCAAATTAAGTATCAGTATAGGATATGTGTAACCTGTTAATACGGCTAACAGAAGTGTTAGCTCCATTTGTTCTTTCTGAGGTGAGAGCAAAAAGTATTCTAACGAGAGGAGCACGAAGTAATATAGTAAAGTGATAGTTTCACGATGTCACTATACATACGATACAGTATAGTATTTTTTTCCTGTTCCCAATGAAAAACAAGAATTTTACCATCCTATACATTAGCACGGTATATAACCATCCATTGTACCAAATTTCATCAACATTACTTTACCGGATTAGCCGTGAAAGCGTTACAGACTGACAGATAAACGAACTTTTGCATTATGCACCATACCACACTCCTTCTTTTTTTTCGAACTGACTGTATGCTGTTAGCCCTAACGGCTTTTACAGCGTCAACGGGCGGGACGGGCGAGCACAGAAGCATCGTCGAGGTTGCGAAATGCAGAGAGTAGAGCACAGAAGCTCTAAGCCACACTCCTTCAAATAAATACTCTATAAAGGTTGCCTGTCAGAGAGTGCTCATAGCAATACGGCCGCCTTTGCACGCCTTAAATGTTAGAAATCTCTAGTACTGTTTCTCTTTTCTGATATATTTCTGTTTTATTGTTGTGCAATAAAGTTTTATAAATAAAAAAATCTATATCCTAAGAATATTTTAAGAATAAATAATAAATAATAACTGATGTAAAAAAGTTAGTCACTTAGTTTACTTAGTTTAGTTTACTTTAACTACCTATTGATTTATCGATTTATGAGTAAGAGGAAAAAGATTACAAGACATCTACAGATTATACGAGACAACTGTAGATTGTCGGTTTTGAATATCGTTATTGGCACGTGGATCGGAGATCGATGTGTAGATCGACACATATAGAAGATCAATATATATCTTCGATTACATATTATTAATATCGGCTGTAAATAGGCAATGTTAAAAATGTATGTAGATTTGAATGGACGTGTACAGTTTACATTAAATAAAGTTTCCATTATTTCCATTAAAAGCAATAACGTCTATTGAATCATTGGTAACACAAATATAGTAGTTCTTAACGAGAAGCCAAGCGAGTTTGACGGGAAATGTGGGGAGGGACGCCACCGCATCCGGCCTACAACTTAAATGTGCCTACTCGGGTCTGGGGTTCCATTACAGCCTGATAAATGTGTGTGTAATTAGGAGGCTACATATGGGAACATAGTATGTATATACGGACTGAATTTACGCATTTCTTAGTATCTAATATTTTTGTTTTGATGTTGGAAATTTGTATGCAAATTGGGATAGAAAATTGTTTACTACTTTTTTAAGAAAGTCTAAAAGTAAGAACAAAAATTAAAATGTATAATAGAATGCCGTAAAGTAATGCTTAATTCTATAAACTTTTAAAGCAGCGAATATGAGCAGAATTAATATAGCTAGTATAAGTTATATGTATAACAAAAGTGCATGAAAGGCAAATCTTGCTTGTTTCTTTAGCGTAAGGTGGAACTTTTTATAGTGCAAGTGAATTTTATATTAGTGTGCTTGTTATACATTAAGCTTGTCGTCTTTTTTGCCAGTCTATATTACTTTAATTATTAAAAGAAATGTTATATAACTTTATAAAACAAAGTCCCAAAAACTGTCCGTATATGATTGATTTTCTCAAAATCTACTGAATGGATTTATTTACAGGTTTTACTAATCGTGATGCTATTGCGATTGCTATTGTGTACACAAACAATTATAGGTCTTATATGCGTATGCAATGTATAGGATATAAGGACTACATTTGTTTGTATAAGCAATCATTTAGTCCAGTAATCGCAGAATCGCTAAAAGCGTCAATAGCAAATAGCAAAAAATGAATCAGATATAAGAATTAGATTTGTTTGTGTAACAATAATTTTGACCAATTATACAATACAATACAATACAAATATTCTTTATTGTACAAAAATAATAACAGCACTGCTTCTTATTCAAAACAATTAAAGAAAATACATCAAAAATAACATAAAAAACATAAGAAAAACATTGTACAATTGGCGGCCTTATCGCTAAGACAGCGATCTCTTCCAGGCAACCATTTTATAACAAAGGACATATACAAACTTGCAAAGCAGGCAGTAGGTGCGTACGGAATAAAAATACATATAAATATAAATTAAATAATACTTTAAAATAAAATAAAATTATAATACCATACAATAGATTATATATAATATTCTGACAGAATCAAGACAACAAATACATTAGGTTATACCATCAAACAATTGCCGTTTTAATCTACTTTTAAAGATCGCAAGTGTTTGCGACTGCTTAACATGTAAAGGAAGGGAGTTCCAAAGAAGAATTGCTCGGACAGTAAAGGACTTGGAATAAAAAGAAGAGGAATGGGAGGGAATTTTCAAACGAAGGTATCTGTTGGAACGTAAAGAAAGGCAATGTGTGTTCCCAACATAAACAAATCTTTCTTTTAGATAAGAAGGAGTGGCAGGATCAAACAGTATACAGTAAAGAAGGTGAAGTATATGAGTATCCCTGCGAAGACGAATTGGGAGCCACTTGAGCTTTTTGCGGAAATCGGAAACATGGTCATATTTACGTAATCAATTATAGGTAATACATTCACTTGGAATATCGTAAAAGCGTCACATAACCTCGATACATATGATATAATGATATCATTTCTTTGTAATATTATTTTACTTATTTAATGGAATATCCATAATTTTGTATAGCAATAGCAGTTATCTAAAATTAAATAGCAGATGATGCTATATCATGAGTGAATCATATCATGATCACCAAGTGATTGGTGATTCTGTCCATCACTACTGCGTGCAGGCGCGCACGAGTGCGTGTGTGTGTGTGTGTGTGTCGGTGCGATTGTGTTAATGTTTATGTATAAGTGAGTGTAACTATTTATATGCATGTCTAATAGTTTAAAGTTTCCGTACTGTCATAGTTGAGAGTGAGGAGATATTGTGTGATTATATATTTTACTTTGTTGCGCGTCCAAGGATAAATATTAAATAATAAGAAAGGATGAAAATCATGTGACCAAACGAATTTTAATATGAAAGTGGATGACAAGAGGGAGGCCGAAAAAAAGATGGATGGATTGTGTGAAGAATGATATGCATATAAAAGTGGAGTGGAACTAGAGTTGACGAATGGTGGAGGAGAAAGGAAGATGAAGACATATTGTGCCGACCCCACTTAGAATAGGATAAGAGAATATAGTATGAGAATGATGATATTTTACCTTGGACAGAACTTTCACTTCCTAATATGATAGTATTGTATAGCTAATTATATTATACTAACTTTTAAACGCATCTTCGTTCGCGTGGACTGCATTTTTAATATTTGAGTTAACCATAGCGTCATATGTTTAGACACGGGTTAACCTTAAAAGCTAGATGTATGCTGTCGCGGACTTTTATTTAGAACTTTTAGAAAGGAACGATTATGTAATACGTGATTTTTTAATATCTTTCACCGTTTAGTTAGCGCACGCAAGGAAAGCTTTAAGTTTTGCCGTTTTCGTCATATATTTTATTGCTGCTATTGTGATGTTATATTATCTATAGCCTTTCTCGATAAAGAACTATCTTACACTCTTTTTTTATTTAATATTTTTTAAATCGGTCCTGTAGTTCCTGCGATTAGCGTGTTCAAACAATCAATCAAACAAACAAACTCTTCAGCTTTATATATTATTTATCTTTATCTTATACGACAAATAAACAGTAGAGATCTTTCATTCTAAAAGTGCACGCCCCTCCAATGTCTTTACTCACACAGAAAACTTATGTACAGACGAAATACACGAAAACTTGTTATTCTAATTGGTTACTCAGTTGCCGGACAGACACGAAAGTAGGAGCACGCATCGATTATTGCCAAAAAAACAGTTAGCATGTCATAAAAAAGAGGATAAATATTTTTTATTTTTTATTTTAAATAATAATTAGATACATTTTTTCCTTAATAGAAAAATATGAAGAATTTTATAAAACTATGTGGCGAAAAAAAACGGGCAAAACTTAACATCTATCATTATTTCATCATTAAAGCCATTGCTTTAATTAAGGAACGAATTGAAATGATTGATAGAAATATGTGGGGAAAATACGTGTCGAAATGTGAATGATATTGAAATAGAATATATGAAAAATTTTGAGTTTATAATTAATGTTGAGTCTGAATCTGAAGATAGTGACGTGAGTGAATAGCGTTAAAATAGTAAATATTTAATGCGGTTTAATTTTTTTCTTTTTTTACTAATAAAATAAATGAACAGACTTCTGTACATTACGTTTTATTAATCATTCTAATAGTTGCATAATGAATATATGATATGATCTTTATTAAATTAAGTTGGCAAGCTAGCTCTTGATTGCGAATTCACCTGATGGATGCCGATGTAGTTTAAGTTTCTTGAAAGGGTTTGGAAATTAAACGTGTAACCATTCAGGGTTTTTACACGACATCGTACCTGAATGCTAAACCGCTTGGAGGTACGTCTTTGTTAGAAGGGTACGTCGGAAGTATCTATCTAGTCAAGACCAGGGATACATTTTAGAAATATACTAATATGTTTTTTCTATGATTCGAATGCGGAACTTCCCGTTTACAATCCACAGCGCTTACTATTACTCCAGGGAAACGTTAAAAACTTACTTTTATATTCTAAAGAATTTTCAACATAAATTTGATTATAAATATTATATAATATTAATTTTATTTTTATGCAAACGTTACTTGTAACCCGTGTAACCGGTTAATTGGTTGGTTTATTGGTTGGTCAGCCAGTGCACAAATGATAGGAACGCGTGACAGAATAGACGTGTTGTCTCATACAAAGCGTGCATTCTACGCCATATAAATGTTTGACTTATACCAGTCGAGCAATTTGTTGACCTTTAAGTGCGCGAATGAGTCTAGTCAACTTTGAAATTGCTGCGCGCACACATATAAAATATTACAGTCAATATTCTCTCTCACACATTAAAATAATGTAATTTGGTGGAGGGGCGTGCACTTTTAGAATGAAAGATCTCTAACATGTGCTATTGATTCAGTAGCACGTTCACAAAATTGCAGCACAGACTAGCTAATACGCAATCGTTATAAAACAAACTTGACAATCCAATAGGGATTTTATTCGAATACAGTTGCCATGCAATCAAACAATATGGGTTTATTACAAAATACGTATAAACCATTCAGTGAGTCGGTATTTCGCCAATAATATTTTATACTCACGAGTTCGAAACATTGCATTGTACAGGACTTTGTTTGAGAGTCTTATTATTATACAGATAGAGTTTATTTTTGTAAATGACTGGGTCTGTTTAGCGAATCCTACGTGATATATTGAATTTCAGGTGCCTGCGGCACTCGATACACGTAGTATCCTATACGCCTGTCACACAAAATCTGTCTGAAATATAATGATTGTCATGCATTTGTTGCAGCAATATATTTCAATTAAATAAACTTACCATTTATTGATTGACTAATCCATAAAGAAACCAACTTAAATAATTTTAAATTCATCGCTTTTTAGAGCAGAAAATACAAAATCAAGCTTCAAAGCGAATTAGAGTGGATGCAGGCTCAGCGGTAAAGTCAGAACAAAACCCTATACTAATCATGAAATTGTGATAAGTTAAAAAAAAAATTGTAATATGTAATTGAGTGTTGTAAAAATTGTAATTAAATTAAAAAAATGTAATATGTTATTTAGTGTTGCATAAAATTACTAAATTAATTCTACGAGCATAGAGTTATAACTCTATGCTTTTAGCCATAGAGTTATTATACTAGAGTAGTGAAATCATAGGCAGGTCTGTAAGAGAGTATCACAAAAATAATGAGAGGGAGAAGGTGGACTCATATACTTATCTTTGTCTAATCACACATAGAAAGGAGAGACAGATATTAAGTCTAATTTGCTTTTTTATTGTCGATGGACATTTTAGACTGGCTCCCCTTTTCTAGTAAAATAAATGTAAGCATAATTCTACCCTTGAGTAAACCCCTTATAACTGTATGTAAAATTATAAAAGTAAAACTTGATAAATTATGTCGATGTCATAATTTTGGCAATGGCTAATGGTAACAAAATTGTAGCAATTAAATTTAATACTGCATTAACAGTTGAAGCATCATACGTCAGTATCATATGTTAGCAGATGAAACTGCATTATTTCGAAAATGATATAACAAAAGTAACGATAAAGGCCTTTGCCAATAATGACCACACTTGGCATGCGGGTTGGTGATCGCTGCGATTGAGCAGATGAGGTTGACATTTGAAGAGACTGATCGGGACGAGCGTCCCCCTTACACCTCTAAAACTGCCTCTTACACCAGCCTCAAAAAGGTGGGGAGCCACTGGATTCAAGCGGCACAAGATCATGTGGTATGGAGATCCCGTGAGAAGATCTTTATCCAGCAGTGGACATCCATCGATTAAAGGAGAGACAGAGGGAGAGAGAGAGGGAGAGTGGGAGAGAGAGAGGGAGAGTGGGAGAGAGAGAGAGAGAGAGAGATAACAAAAGTAGCCATTACATATTTTTTCAAATGTAAATTGCCGTAATTTAAGACAACCTTTACAATAGTTAATATTTGAATTGTGGATAATAGTGAGTCTAAATCTATTATAAGCAATGGGCAACACAAAGCATGCAAAAAGTCAAAGTTCAGCGACGAATGGCGAGAATACCGTTACGGAAAATAACTTACAAAACACTAACGGGGACGACAGATATTTATTGATACCTACTACAGATATGTGAGTATCTAAAATAAGTTTGTAATATTTTTTCGACCAGCGGTTTATCCATGGTTCAATCTGGTTTCGACTTGTCTTCGAAACAGTTTGTATTCCCGTAGCCTATATCTTCAAAATATGACTTTAGTTTGTTTTAGCTGTACAGAAGATATAATAGAATAACTTTGCTATAATCCGCGTTTATTAAGAAAATGTAGGTACTCGTATTGTAAGTGTATGAAGCAGGCAAAATTCACATACCTTACAGATGCAGGACAAGTCAATACACGTATCCCAAGATGCCTCCACCAGCAACAATGCACACAAGCAATACGTACAACCACCACCACAATCTCTACGATCGTTTCGCCCCGAAACCAAAGCATCGTCAGGAGGTTAGGATCCACCACAAAATCGTACTGCCAGATTTTTTGCTGTCTTAGACATATTGTTACTCCTTGCTAATGCTAATAAGTAAGATGGACTCGCCTATGCTGTAACATTTTACTAAGTTGCTTTTACATTTGTATTTGTATTTTTATTTTTACTTTGAATTCTAATTTTAATTTCTGATTTTATATTGATTTTTTTTTAATTTTGGTTTGGCCATAGTTGCCTGTAATAAAGAATTATTATTATATGCCCATGATTATGGTTGTAATAGAACGAAGTCGCGGGTATTATTAGTTCATTAAAGTCATCATTCTCCTTCCCTTATCCCACTCTAAGTGGGGTCAGCTCAACGTGCCACAAACATGTTGTCACATAATTTGGCTACGTATATTTTTACGAACCTGACGTCAACTTACCCCAGTCGCCTTTTACGACACCTCGGTAAGAACTGAGGGTCGTCTATTCTATGCAGCTGGATACCACACGGCACATACCTTAGTCGCCTCTTACGACACAGCGGTAAGAAAGGAGGGTGGTCTATTCTATTCTTCCGGATACCACACGGCGTTATTAGTTGATTATCCATGAATAAAAAATATTTATAGAGTATACATATATTATGCAATGGATATCATGATGATAGTGTAATATCGCTAGTCAGCGCCTTTTTGTTGCTGAAAGAATTCGCAATATCTGCGTTCGCTAACCCATAGAGATAAGGAATCTTTATGTGACCGGGGCCATTTACCCAGCGGAACATTAGACCCGCTTTTATATTATGGAACGAAGAACTCTATAGTTCTTCTATACGGAAACCTTAAGAGTAAAGTTTAGTTTTAACTACTTATAAAGTTTATATATTTAGTGGATGAGTAGATAGCTCGTACTTGTTATAAAATTTATTAACCAAAGAAATGTCTTGGATTTCAAAATGATATGGTAATCATAAAAATTTTCATGAAACGACAACAAAAGCCGGTATCTGGCTGAGTAGAATAAACCACATTTATTGCCGTAGACATATCATTTGACAACATGTTTGTAACATGATGATGATGAAACGACAACAAAAAAGTGTTCGTTTTATAAAAATACAGATGATAGTGCATACGAATAGAACCATAGATAATATAATATGAGAAATTAAACGAATAAAGAGTAGTTGGTAAAATCAGAGACACGTAATTTTGATCATAGAGAAAAAAACAGAATATGGATTCTTATGATAGAAATATGTAAATGGAAAAGGTTAGTTGAATAATTTACAAAACATCGAATAAAACCTTTATACAGCTTACCGCAGTATCAACCCTAATATTTCTTAAAAAATTAAAACCTCATATGAATAATTTAGGAGAGCTTCGTACGCACTTTTAAGTTTTACTTCTCGTATGTACTTTCAAAGTACGAGTGTCTGGGCTGAGTTGAGTAGAGTTATTATACTACAGTAGGGAAACTAGCCTAATATTTATCCTATTACACTAAAAAGAAACAATGACAAAGCTAATGGGAGTGTATCTATCTATCTCTCTTTTCTATGTCTGATTAGACAGGGATTTACGAAGATGAAACACGTATGTGTTTCATCTTCCCTCTCATTATTTTTTGTCACTTATAGACCTGCCTATAGCTCCCCTTCTCTAATATAATAAGTTTATGAATTTTCCACCCACCTGTACTAGAATATTCTATGATCTATGCTATAATTTAATACTATTCTAAATTGGCAATACAAAAGTTTCAATTTATATTAAATTTCCGCACAGATAACTTCCTTTATAGAATTATATTATTCAGCCGATATTGCATTTTATATTCAGAAGTGAAATAACAAAACGCGTTGGCAGCGCACCGGGGCGGTAAGAACAAATGTCTGAATGTACCACCCTGCACGGGGGGAGTGGAAGATTGCAAGCACTAAAGTACGTCCGCGGGAGATTTCGCAGCGGGCGTCTGGCATGCCGGCATTGAGAAAGCGGTCTCCGGGTCGCAATTAAATAGTTATTTTACTATTATGCTTACAAATAAAATGTCAGTATATTAAAAGAACCGGCCTTGTTAAGAAACGGAAGCGGTGGTATTTTTGAGAAAATAATTTCTCTAATTAAAGTGAATGGTATCATATTTCTCAACTGTGCAAAAATTACAGACTTTGCTCTTCTATAGTTTAGGATAATGTCAAACATAACATAATGCCAAACAAATCTTTAAATGTATTCTTATAATTTTTTTACCTTTTTTTGTACGCCGTGTGGTATCCGGCTGAGTAGATTAGACCACCCTCATTTCTTACCGAGGTGTCGTAAAAGGCAAGTAAGGTAAGTTGACGCACCGTGTGGTATCCGGTTGTGTAGAATAGACCACCCTCTTTCTTACCGAGGGGTCGTAAAATATGACTTAGGTATGTCGACGTCAGGCAGGCGGCCGCTCGTAAAATACATCGCCAAATCATGTGATAACATTTTTGCAACATGTTGTGCCGACCCCACTTACAGTGGGATAAGGGCAGGAGGATGATGATGATGAATTTTTACCTTTTTTAAATCTTTCTTCACGTCATTCCCGATAAAATAATAGAAATATAAGTAACATTATAGTGTAACAAACTAAAAAAAAAGGTTTTTATATTGGAACTATTTAATTTTATGTTTACATCGAGGAGTTTGTTAAAATCTATGAAAGGCATGTATATAGTGGCAACCATTTTGAAAATAGAATAATATTGTACACCGAAAGTAGCTCAGTTTGAATTATGAATATTGGTTTTTATTCTACATGTAAACAAATCTACTATAGTTAATTTATAGAAACCGGCATCTACTATGAATACCACTCACGATACTCTAAATCCAAAAACCATACATTAAATATGTAACTATTCAGAAAAGTAGTCACATCTTTAATGTATGGTTCTAAATTTAACCGTAAAGAATATGGTATCAAGTTAAATAAAAGCCGTTAAGCAATAACATATAACGTTGAATGTTTTTCTTATTATTCAGTTAAAAGAGAAATTTATGATTCAATTAAGTCATGGAATGTTATTCTCATATTTCGTTGTAAGTATCAGAAGCATTTCAAAGCTAAAACTTAAAGCGTATACGCATTAAGGGCAAAGATTTCTTTCATTACTTCATTATCCAATTGACTAGTTGAGTGCGAGAGACGGTATTATCGCTAAGAAACAATCTTCCTGAAAGCCTCTTGGTATCGGGCATAATACCCGTTATAGCGAAAACATGTTGAAAGCGATCGGAAATTAGTTAAACTAAATGTGATATAATTAAGTAAAAGTTAACATAATATTTTGTTTATGCTTATACCATTATGTGATATTATGTGATAATCTAACTATCGTAAAATAAAATAAAAAAATTGAATATTACTCCCAATTATACAGGACTTTTTTGGATTTAGACTATCGTGAGGTATTCATAGTTGATGCCGGTTTCTATACATTAACTATAGTGGACTCGTTTACATGTAGAATAAAAAACAATATTCATAATTCAAACTGAGCTACTTTCGGTGTCCAATTTTTTTTCGAATTGACTGTATGCTGTTAGCCCTAACGCCTTTTACAGCATCACCGGGCGGGACGGGCGAGCGCAGAAGCATCGTTGAGGTTGCGAAATGCAGACAGTAGAGCGCAGAAGCTATACTAACGTCAGGGAACGTCGTCCTAAGGGTGCCTCCTGTGAGGCTGGACCGCGGCTTAAGGCGACGTGTAGTGGAGGCCTGATGTATGACTTTGATTAGTCATTGCGACGTCGGAATGGTGGGGAGAAGCCACGACCGGCCGACGTCAGAATGCTGGGATCTCTTCTTCACCGGCGAAGACGCTGTGTGTGTGTATTACGTGTTTTTGTGTTTGCGATCGTTATTTGATCATCAGGGTCATATAGGACGCTTTTTGGACGCCTATATTTTCGGTGGTCAGACCTTACTGGGATGTAGGTTGAAGCAACTGAAATAAGGAGGTTCGGGCGTACCTCAGATTTCTCGAAGTAAGATTTCGTCGGTGTCCAAAAATATTAGTAAAATAAGGCAGTCGCATGTACCTAAAGCTAAAAATGTTAATCAGGCAAGTTCGTGAATTCCACTGGAATTTCAACGACCAGAAAATAAGACCGCACTGACTGCACAGTAAGTTAATTACTTGGTTTTAATGTGCAATGGATGTGAGACAGCAGGGTTCATGATAAACTGGCGGTCTGATGAACGAATTCTCATTAATTTCTTAATTAAGTATCGTTGAAACAGAATGCTTTAGCGATCGATGATTAATTTAAATAATTTGAATAAATATTATTAAAAAACTTTTAGTAACTATACCTCTTTAAAAAATATGTCCCTACTGTGGAGGACTTTCCTCATCTGGAGGCATTCCTGGTAGCAGCATCAGGTCATGCTCATTATAAACATGCATTGTCATCGGGAATGGACTAGGTATTAGACCTAGGTATATAAAATTTCAGGTCAATCGGATAACAGAAAGGGGGTCAAATTTAAAGATTCCACCTTCACATACAAACATACATACAAAGCAAGTAAAATAAAATTACAAGAAATCAGTTTTAAAATGTATGAAAGAAGTAATCAACTAGGTTATTTTGACTCAAGGGCTATGGTATATAAAATGCCTTGGTAATTCATTAATATCATCATCATCCTCCTGCCCTTATCCCACTCTAAGTGGATGCGGCACAACATGTTAGAAACATGTTGTCATATGATTTGGCTACGTATTTTACGACCGGCCGCCTGGCTGACGCCAGCTTACCTCGGTCGTGTTTTACGACTATATACTATGCTACTCAACCGGACAACACACAGAGGGCTAACTTGCCTTATTGGCCTTTTACGACATCTTGGTAAGAAATGAGAGTAGTCTATTCTACACAGTCGGATACCACACAGCATAATTCACTAATATCATACGGCATGAAAGTCCCACAAAGAGAACTATATGTAACAGAGGCAGTCAGATAGAAAAAGAAGAAATAACTATCATTGTTATTCAAATATTCACATAAAATACGGCTAATGCGATAGATAAGTTAGAGAGTTTAAATACGAATTTTTCTCCGAGGACAACAATGTCTGTATTATAAGGCCTGCAATTTAATGAATGAAATGAATATCAAGAATATGTTAGTACTAGTGTATACAAGAGGAGTCATTATAAACCTAAAATAGCCTGAAACTTCAGGTTGATTGAGGTTTTACGCTTAATATAATTCTTGAAATACATTACAATTTCATTTTTATGTCATGTTATATAAGTGAAGCTTACGTCTCAAAGAAGATATTTTACGAAAATGACGCATAAAAGATTGAAGAGGCAAAACTAAAAACTCCTCTAAGTTTGCCACAACCAGGCAACTTGATCGCACTCGCTTGTACAGTAAGGTAATTACTACAAGGTTTTAGGATTGTTAGAACATTCAAAGGATGTGTTAGAACAGGGCTCATGATAAAGTGGCGGCATGAAACAGACTCTCAAATTTACTCATTAATTAAGTAGCTTTGCTAACGTTCGCCTCGTCGACCTCAGGTGGGTGTTTTGTAAGCTGTGATATAAGTTCGTGATACAGATTGGGCAAAATATTTTATGGTTAAGGATTTATTGTTAATTTCTAACGAAATTCTTTTAAAAACTTTGATTATTACTTGCTAGGCAATTATAAAAAAATTAAAATATCTTGTCACAAAATAATAAAAATCTTAGGGTATTAGACAACCCTTATTACTTAGGGGTATGAAAAATATATAGCATCCGATTCTCAGACCTACTGAATATGTATATAAAATTTCATAAATATCAGTCAAACCGTTACGGAGGAGTATGGACACGAGAATTTTATATATAAGATTATACTTTCACTCAGATGCTAACTTCGCTAGATAATAGCAAGGATCTTCAATAATAAATGTTAGTAAATATATGGGACAACTCCACACACAATCATTCGTCCTTAAAGTGAGTAGGTGATTAATACTTATATTATGGACATCAGACACATGATAAATTTTACATACTACGAAACTCGAAGAACCAGCAAATTACTTTCTTAGAAAATGTTGGCCCTCGGCCGGAATCGAATCCGCGAGCCAAGGAGCTGGCAGCAGGGCCACCGGCACATTCGCAAACGGGCCAGTGGATCTTCGGAAGATATAATTCGCGATGTGCTTTGAAATTGTTTCAATATGAAAGTCTGTAAGTTCGCCTACATCTGTCACCATAAAATATTTATTGCCCATAAATATCATAAGTTGTAGAAGATAGTAAAGAACAATGGTTCTTAATAAAAATTGTGGGCTATGTATGTGTCTGTTATAGATTAATAAAAATATTACTTAACTGAAATTGTTATTAATTGGCAACACTACAATAACCTTTCCTATCCACGTCACGCACCGAGCGCACAAGTTTTATTTCGTTCAGGGTATTTTTTCCTCTGTATTTTTTTATATATTTTCCAATGTCCTATCATTTAATATCTCGATTGTGTAAATAACTACCGTTTGTATTGTCTAATAATAAACAGTCTCATAGAACTGTTTGTAGCGGCTAGAACACTTTACACGTTTAAATAAGGCTTCAGTCTCAATGCACTTGCGATGCCAAACATATACTCTGTAAATATACTCGTACGTGTAAGTCATTAATGCGCGGAGCAGCGGGATCATCTTCAGAACCTTATCTATAAGGAAAACTTCGTGTAGAAGCAAGTACTATCACTTCAACTACTATTTTATCAAACGTTACAATAGATATATAATGGCTTAAATTTGTGACAAAATACAAATCAGAATGAATAAATAACAAAATAGGACAAGAACGACATTATAATAACTAATATCATGTTTGAAGTCGCTGCGTGTATAATTAAAAATAAATTTTATTAGGCACACAGCGCACCCCTAGTATTAAAGTGACTCAATTCAAAAATAGGCTTAATTGAGTTAGATACATTGTTATCTATTAAAAAAAGCTAGTGTTTGCTTGCTCTTCCAAATTATGGGTTTCTTTAACACTCACGAGTTTTGTAGGCGCTGCGCTACGCTTTATTGCAATTTGCCACAAAACAACATTTTTGAATTAGGTCACTTTAATACTAAGCGTGCGACATGTGAGACAGAGACTTTTCTGCTGACTGTGTCAAAAGCAGATTGTCTGTAAACGTAGCCCAATAAATAAAAAATATATAAACCAATCTTTGACTAAAAACTGATAACAACAGGCCGTATTTAGGAAAGAAGCCTTCTTATCCTTCCTAAGAACTATAAGTTGCTGAGAATGATTTTACGAAATCTCTATGCTGTTGATTTTATTCAGACAGTATTTTCGAATTATAACCTAAATTGATTTGTACCTAGCTATATATTTTAGTAAATTAGTGATAACGCATAGTTTCACCCAAAGATACAGGTGATATGAAAATATTGTATTATTGTCTATCATCATCATTCTCCTGCCCTTATCCCACTCTAAGTGGGGTCGGCACAATATGTTTTAAACATGTTGTTATTTGGATTTGGATTGGTATTTTACGATCGGCCTCCTGCCTGATGTCAACTTACCTTAGTCGCCTTTTACGACACCTCGGTAAGAAAGAGGGGGGTCTATTTTACTCAACCGGATACCACACGGTGGGTGCCAACTTATCTTAGTCGCCTTTTACGACACCTCGGTAAGAAATGCGGGTGATCTATTCTACTCAGCATGATACAACACGACGGGCATTATTTACTAATATCATATAGTATTTATTTATCATGGAATACACAATGACATCTTAGATTAGATTAGGTTAAAAATACATGTATATATTTATAGTATAGTAGTAGTTTAGCACCAAACAGTGTAAATTATTCGCAGACAGGCGAATGGTGGTATACGTATCCGATAGTGGAAGCCACCTTGTTATGAGTTTTACCGAGCTCATGGCTCAGATGGTTCTCAGGGATCAATTTACCGAATAGAGAACTAACGTAAAGAGGAAAAAAAAATCTTACTATTCTTTAGTAGTAGTAACGGCCTGTTACTATCCCACTGTCATAGGTCATAGGCCTCCTCTCTCCGTGTTTTTTTTGGACAGAAGGGGTTGGAGCTAAAATCTACCACGCTGCTTCAATGTGGATTAGCAGGTTTCACATATTGCTATAATTCTCTAGAGATATGCAGGTTTCCTCACGATGTTTCCTTCAACGAAAGCTTGTGATAAATTGCAATTATCAATTAGACACATAAGTTTTAACTAGAAAAACTCATTTGTGTCTGCCCGGGGTTAGAACCCATGATCGTCTCTAGAGAGTCACACGGTTTCACCGCTGGGCTATCACAGCTTACTCTTTAGTAGGTATTGGAAAAGTTATTGTATAATATTAAATTAATAATCTGAAAGAAAAAAATAATTGAAAGATGGTACAAAAAGACACAACAACTGTAAACATCATGTATTAATCCAATTTACCTAGACGTAGGCACAATATATCCGAGTTCAATTACTGCACGGCACGTCGCACGGGGGCCATTAATAGTTTATGGATAACGTCACGAGTGGATTTGTCTGTGGTCTACTCAAGTATTAGGGCTGTCAAAGCACTATTTTATTTATTTATTATTTTGATAATTTTGTACGAAAAAAAACATATAAATGAAGGAAGAAGGAAAATGTGCACTGTATAAAGGTTGATTGCTGTAACTAATCTCTTACAGATAACCTTTGGTGAACAGAATTATAGCAACAGAATGTGGGAAGGTGCAGGTTACATTAAATACACTACATAGGTTTTTTTAAATACAATACAATTGAAACTATAAGAACATTAGACAACAATATTAGACATTTAATACATTAGAATTATTAATTCGTATTTTATTAGACTTGTACTATGATTCCGATATACTTTTGTATAGCCCTACCATATAATACTGTAGTTTAGTCAAAAAAAATATTTTCCAAGGGATAAGGGAGGGGAATATTTGATGGGAAAAAGCTAATTATTATTGGAGGAAAACATTAGATTATAGCTTCGTTTGATTTACAACCCTGATATTGCGATAGGACACGTCTCTATGATGCGAAAACGTGCAAATAAAATATAGATAAAGCTAAATGAGCCCATTCATAAAGTTACATCGCGAAATTTTTGGTATATAAATAATTCAGGGAATAAGAAGCAAAATACGTAACAGAAAAAGTTGTGGAGCTTCCTTACGACATCTTTCTTCACCGTAAGTTATGTTTATTTTGCATAATTAATGCTTATACTCCGGAGTACTGTATAAAGTAAAAAATGTAAGGTAACAGCCTATTGTATCCCACTGTTGATGTTGACTGTTGAGATAGGCCTCCTATCTCCGTTTTTGAAGAGAAAGATTGGAGCTAAGACCTACCACGCTGCTCCAATGCGGATTGGTAGGTTTCACATATTGCTATAATTCTCTAGAGATATGCAGGTTTCCTCACGATGTGTGTAATATGCGAATATTTCGTAAAATTCGTAATATTCGCAGAATTCTCTAGAGAATTTCACCGAAAAGCGTGTGATAAAATGCAATTATCAATTAGACACATAAGTTTTAACAGAGAAACTCCTCTGGGCCGGGGTTTAAACCCGTGACTCCTCGAAAGTGTCATATGACCACACCACTGCTATCACAGCTTGTAGTTTTATATAGAATTAAGAACGCCCGTTTCACTGTCATGAACAGGAAAAACCCACATTGCATTATCGAAGATACTTAAGCGCTAAGCTAGCGCTAATAAAGTCGCAGATACCATTATTATACAAATAAAAGATTTAGGTCTTTATGTAGAACTCATTAGTCTTCTGTCAGCGCTTTGAAGCCGCAAATCCTTGGTAGAGGATCATCTCTACGAGCGAGCATATCGCAACGATATTATCGCCTTATCGTGTATTTGCACATGCATAAAGTATGATGTAGAAGCTTATTTATACGATAGTATCGCGGGGTGCGACAGACGTTATAGACGAGCAAAATGCAACCGATTCGTTCGAACTGCGCGTTCGTGGTGAAACGCGATGTATTTGCAGCAAGCGCGCCGTAGGGGGGTGACAAGATTGTCTCACGCTTGCAGTAATCCGTATTGACTTGTGAAGAATCATCGTGATTACGCGACAGCGACCATAGTTTTCCGGAATCATTACTGTGTCCTTGAGATTAACCGATGATGATAGCAAAATGTAAGTAAAAATCAAATTATAAGCGAAACGCCCCGCGTTCGCTGTGAAACGCAACCTACTCTCAGCAAGTCTGTGATAGGATGTAACAGGCTTAGCTTACGCTTGCGGACATCCATAATTTTCCGGATAATTGTCTCTTTCAAATTAACCGAGGATGATTACAGCAGTCGTTGTGACGCTCTGAAGCTCATAGCTTTTTATTCATTTATTTATTTCTATATTGCACATACAGAATAATATAACAATGCCGTGTGGTATCCGGCTGATTAGAATAGACCACCCTCATTTCTTACCGAGGTGTCGTAAAATACGACGAAGGTAAGTTGACGTCAGGCAGGCGGCCGCTAAAATACGCAGCCAAATCATGTGACAACATGTTTGTAACATGTTGTGCCGATCCCATTTAGATTGGGATAAGGGCAGGCAGGAGGATGATGATGACAGAATAATATAAAAAAAGGAAGAAGAAAAAAGAACAAAAAATAGCAAAGGCGGACTTATCCCTAAAAGGGGTCTCTAACTATCTTTTTTAACTCTGATCACGTATTTAGTATCGATTTTTTGTTCAATCATTATAAATTATACCATTTCCTTAACCATATTCTGCATGAAAAAAGTTAAAATAACTATATAAGGTGTTTCACACGCGACAAAATGACTATCGATCTACACCTCGTTACCATACAAATGTTTGACGCCGCTATTACAGCAAACATTATGTAGATAAATTTATGTACTGATAAAGCAGTCAACTGCTACTTATAATACAATACTGGCAATGGAGCCAAGCTTTACTGCGTAGTAAACAATGAGATTATGTTTTTGAATATGTTATTCTGAGGAGCTTTTACGACGTTAACGATTAAATTTTCAATTTAGTTATCAATGATTTTATGGTTTTAAAGGTATTTTTTTTATGTTATTGCTTCAATTTTCTCTATGTCGTCTATGTATATGATATGTAAATAGTGTTCGATTTTTTTTTCCGATTTCTTTTCATTCTAATAGATATAATACTAAGAGATTTTACATAGTACTATATTACATTCGTTCGAGAAACAATTAATAAAATATTAGTAATTAATTGTGATAAAAATTAAAATTGTTTAAGCTTATATGTAATCATTAATTATTTTTATCTATATTTGTTAAATATATGTAAAATGTTTTAAAAAATTCAATTATAAATATGGTAATGCCGTACTACGATCACTAACTTCACTTGCTTCGTTTTATGATAACAAGAACCACCATATGCATGTTGCATGTCAATAGGTAGGTATATAATACGAGTATACCTAATAGGTCAATCTAATCTTCAATTGCCAATCTCCCGTGCGATGAAGATTACTTAGATGATAAGGATGTGTGGATATAGGTGCACTTTTACCCTGTACAAGACAGTAATAAATAAATGTAACTAGTTCTAAGATTTATATTTTAAAAAGAGCAACCGCCGAGTTTCTTGCTGGCTCTTCTCGGCAGGAACAGCTTTCCGAACCAGCAGTAAAGTTGACGATTCAAAAGCACTTGTTTACAAGTTTACTTGAATAAAGAATATTTTGATTTGATTTGATGGTCGTGTCTAATAATGTTTTGACAAAGAACTATAGAATTTTTTATCGTTCCCAAGAAAAATCTTAAAAATAAAAATAAAGAATCACAAAACTGGAAAAACAGAAACTAACGAAAGCTCATACAAGTTAGTTCAGTCTGTAGACTGAATCTACAAGATAATTAATTTCAAACTTACTAAAATATTATTATCAATAATAATATATAAAATATATTATTGCTATGTAACGTTACATATAGTGTTGTTGATAATACAATAAGTATTAATATACTATGGTAAATTATGGTTGTTTCATATACATTGAGTAATACGAGAGTCTTTAGCCAATTATTAGCATATCCTGCAATTATTACAATTTAAGGTACCCGCATCTACTTCACTGCGGAAAACAGGATGATATTAGGTCACAGGCCTATTTGTAGGAGCAAATGCCACTTTCTTAATAACTACAGTCGTAAAACTGTAACTGTTAAATTGCAATAGACAATGAGCGCCGCAACATGTCTACACGTTCATAGTACTCATACATAGTTTATAGAAGTAGGCGGATTCACTATAAGCAATGATAGAATTATTTTGTATCATAGGATTTGTATCGATTTTTTGATTCTGAATATACTATTTGAGAGTACAAATTTGCAAAATCAGTCAATCAGTCATATACGTTAATGCTCGCTCCGTTATATTATATAAGTATAGCTGCGTCGAGGGCTTCGCCCGCGTTAAAATCAGTGTGTCACAAGTTTTTTCCACTTAAAATTTGATCCCGCAGGAATTTCAACTTATACTACTAACTTATACTTTCCTCGAGAATTGCATTACCTTTTTATAAAAACCATAATAATTTTAGCAGTATAGCCATAAATGGAAAAAGTCTAGATAAGTACATTAAACTAGATTTGTTTCCTATAATATTCTTGTAAATATTACTAGTGTCAGATAAATTACCCGTCTTATACATATATCCTCAGTATATATAAAAATAGACTCAAGATTTTTGTGCGTTTAAATGTTACTTACTTAAAAGTTACGTTTCTTACGACGGCCTGTTTTACGACGGCAGCCAAGAATATGTCATTCCACTAACCCGGAAAAGTTGAGATGGTAATCAATTTACATGTAAATGGACCATTCATTTTGGGCTGAATTACGGGTTTTGATGCAAATTGTATTATGAATAACCCAATATTAACAATTTCCGACTAATCCATCGAAAAGTTTGAAGTAATACTTACGGATTTTTTATATATTAAATGGCAAATCTTGAAAACGGCTACTTACCTGAAAAAATTAGAAGAATTAGTAGGAAAGCTAACAATACATATTAACACGTATCCCGGATAGTAGAGTCAGCCTGAAGGGCGCATAAGTCTAGGAAATCTTCAGCTCAATTGAATCCAGAGTCAACATAGATGCAAGAGCAACCGTAATAAACGTATATTCAAATTCAAAATATTCTTTATTCAAGTAAACTTGTAAACAAGGGCTTTTGGATCGTCAATATCTACTGCTGGTTCCGAAAGCTGTTCCTACCAAGAAGAACCAGCAAGAAACTCGGCGGTTGCTCTTTTCAAAGAATAATTCTTATCACTAGTTACATATAGTTATTATTGTCTTGTACAGGGTCGAAGAGTAGCTATATCCACGCATTCTTATCGTCTAAAGTAATCTTCAATAGTATAGTAGGCTTACTGAATTAGCCTTCTTTTAACAGTATTTTTAAACTGTAATGGTAAAGTTAAAGTAGATTGTGGAATTTTATTATAGAATCTTATACCCAAACCCACAACGAATTACGAACTTTTGCTAGGAGCAAAGGAGGAACCTCAAGCTTATGTCGGTTCTTACTAAATTAGTTTTTGTGTGGACACAATTTGTTCTAACAACTTTAATAAAAATGTGAATCATAATTTTTCACTCAAAACGCACCTAAATTTTTATATTTTATAATCTTTTATTGATGACTAAAGCCAAAACGAAGCTACAAAGTTTTTATCATCGTTTAACTCAAAAAGTATTAAAATTTCCGACATCAGTTTCATCCCTCGGTAATAAAAATAAGAAGTGCACATAAAATTTACGAAGTTGAAATACATAAAAATGTTCAGAGGGTAAGTGAGTGAAATAAAAAAATTAGTTACTCTGATAATGTTACCGGAATATAGAGTGCAGGTTTTATTTGTTCATTCTTATATTAATCTATAGGACTTTTGTATAAGTTTGTATTAATTTTAATTACTTATTATTTAATTGTAATATCATCATTTGTTTTTGAGTTGTTTTACACATATGGACTCTTTTTTTAAGTACTATTTCCCATAGATAGAACCCAAATATATATACACGTATATATATGTGGGTCGTGTTATAAAACCAGTTTTATGACGGCAACAACTTTTGTAACGATTATGTTATTATATATACATTTTGTGGTTATCTATATATTAATAAAAAAATAAGTATATAAGTTAAATTTTGTTTTTAATGTTGTATTTCTTGTAATTATCAAACACATAACATCTTAACCCATATTTGTTATTGACATGTTAATTTAGAATTTAAAAAAATATTTTCTAAATTAAATAAATAATAAAGTATATAAATAATATAGCATATTCAAAACAACATCAATACAACTCACATTTTTTGCAAACACAAAACACATCGTGTCAAAATACAATATGCTGAATATGGTGGAATGAATTTATTATTTAGTCCTCAGGAAAAGCTTCACGCGTATTTTGTCATTACCGATAAAGAACCCAAAACTATGTGTATATATTAAGAAACATTAACTAACCGTTACTTAAAAGGGCTTATGTCCAGTAATGAAAATCCATCTTTATAATGTGTAGAGACCTAAATGTACATCGATAATATTGTTGCTGTTTAAGTATCGACGGTATATAATGGAAGAATATACGATATATATTCTTTTAATATATCGCTATAATTGCCTTAAGCCCTAATACCCTAATCGTAATTGAAAGCACAACAGTCGCTCGTTTCTGGCAAGCTTATTTTATTACAGCCAATTTTGCCCTCATATAACTCTTTGATGTTTCATGTATTAAGCTGGAGTTTAATGAGTTAACCTTTTTGAGATTAGATACTTTGGAAATTGTTATTAGCGAATTTATTATTGTTTGCATACTGTTTAAAAAAGATTATACTTAAGAAAAACTAAAAACCACTTTTAACATTAAACTTTCACTAAGTTTCGTTAAATCCAATCTATAAAAGTTAACACTTGCATTTCATTAAACTAGATTTTGAAAGCTAAAGAGCATCATCATCATTCTCCTGCCCTTATCCCACTCTACACTTACACTTACACTCTACACTTGTCGGGTCGTCACAACATGTTAAAAACATATTGTCACATGATTTGGCTACGTATTTTATGACCTGTCGCCTGCCTGACGTCAACTTACCTTAGTCGCCTTTTACGACACCTCGGTAAGAAATGAGGGTGGTCTATTATATGCAGCCGGATACTACACGGTAGATGACTAAGGAGTCACCTCTTACGACACCTCTGTAAGAAAGGGAGGTGGTCTATTCTATTCTGCCGGATACCACAAGGCTTTGAAAGGTAAAGAGTATCAGTTGTAAAACATTAGTATTTAGATTGGAAAAAAAACCATAAAAGCTTAAAATCCGAACATAAAAAATCGTATGGTAAACAAGCGAAATTGAAAAATGTTATTTTCGTGAGTATCCCGAATAAACAGAGTAAGGTTCGATGTTAGCTAATTGGTGAACCGTATATATAATATAAACATTGAATATTGGTATGGTCAGAGAAAAAAAAATGTTTTAAAAAGTGAACTTCATTTTTTAGGTTCAGACAACAATATATTATTAGGCTTTGTGATTTTGTCGTCGAGTCTATCTCCTGATGATGCTTCGGTTGCGGGGTGAAACGATTGTTGAGTTTGTGATAGTGAACGTGTGTAGTGCTTGTGTATTGTGGTGGCAGTGGTGGAGGTTTGTGCATGTGTTTTTACGAATTATGGATCTCCGCAAATTAACGCCTAATTCTATAAATTATATTATTAGGGTTTAAATTTAGACTGTAAGCGTGTTTTAATTGATAGCGTCGATTTTTTTAAGAACTTTTGACTGACTTGATGTGCGACTCGTCGCGACTTTTTTTGCCGCACTGTTATTTCTTAGCATCATAGAATTGTTACTGGCTTTAGTATCAATCTATCTAAGTTTGCTCTTTGTGAGCACCGCCTCGAAGCATTGAATCGATGTCTGAGATCGTTTATATAGCTTGTAGAAAAGTAAAGCATAATTTTAATTAAATTTTCAGTTGTGTAATAGGTATCCCTAACACTCTTCATAATAGCAGCTCTTCACAGCCTATAGACGTCCCTTGATATAGGTCTTTTGAGAGGATCTCCTAAAAACACGATCCCGTACCACTTGATTCCACCTCGTAGAGGGTTTACCGACGCTGCATTTTACGGGGTCACCATTCCAACACCTGAAGACCTCAATGCCCATCAGTTCTCCGTACTATGGGTCTAGCTTATGACTATTTTAGCTTCGCAACACGTTAAGCTATGTCGGTGAATTTGGTTCTTCTACGGATCTTGTGATTTCTGATTTGATCATATCGAGAGACTCCATGACTCACTCGCTGAATGAGCCTCCTTATGAAGGCCATACTTTTTGATGTGCAATATTTAGTGCACCTATTAAAATATTTATCCAATAAAGAGCTTTGTGTCAAAAAATTAATTAAAAACCTTGAATAACCGTGTAAAAATTGATTTTTAGTAAGCTTATTAGCGTAATATTTTACTCTAACGGGGGAAAAAACGATACCAAATATATAGCTGCTAACCTTACCTACTAATTTATTTACTATGATCATTATTTATGACATCAATAAATTTCACAAATTTTGGATCATTGGTATTCAGCAAACAAATACAGTGCTAAATTATTCATAACTTTGTAAATTGTGGATGAACTCTGTTGATTTTATTTGGGTGATTGGTAATTTATTTATGAATATGTTATGAACTGCATATTTTAATCGGCTAAATTATTACATTACGCTTAAAATACTATTGTTTCTCTTAAATACACCATTCTAAAGTCCAATATAGTTATACTATATTGTGCCTTAATCTATCCATTCCATATCCAAGTTTGAAGATACATAATAATTATATATCAGAAGTTATATAATTTCTAATAAATAAATAAATAAATATATAGGACATTCACACACACGGTCGTCCATCCCCAAAGTAAGTAACTTAATACTTGTGTTATGGGTGACGGACAACTGGTAGATATACTACATATATAAGTTTAAATACATACTTAAATACAAATACACACCCAGGCTCAAAGAACCAACAATTTGTTTATAGAAAATGTTGGCTCTCGGTGGGAATCGAACCCGCGACCCGCGGAGTCGAAGGCAGGGTCACTACCCACAGCGCCAACGGGTCAGCCTGTTTGTATGACGTTGAATTGAGAATGGAAGACACAACTTTCGTCATTAACTCAATGTCTTCAAATTATTACAAAATCCTATCAGAAAGTATTTATGTATTCACATACAATGAAATAATTAACATGTCTGTATATAAATGTTTAGTAAAATATCAATTTCACCGCACCACAAAGAGATCTGTGAAAATTGCAAAGCTTATAATATTTTCCGGCTAATGTCGTAATTTAATCGCGGCACGGCAGATTTTGTAATCAAATTCGCGCCGCGAATGTTGAAATTTTGTAAATGATCCTTTTGCTTTTTTTTGTTATCGTTAATAAAATATACTCTGGAGTGTATTTCATTTTCAAATTGTACAAAAATCTTTGCTATCTATATTGGAAAATATAATACGAAAATATCAATTCACTATTAGCAAAATTGTGTTTTTTGGACGAGATAGATATAGATATAGAAACTGATAAATTAATCTTTAAGTGTTTATTATTTTATTAGTTATAACATCAAATACATATTTAAATATCATACAAACTTACATATTTAAATATGTATTTGACGATTTGTAGTTTCATTTACCCTAAAAACTCAAAAGTATGTAATCTTAATAGATTCCAAAATGTTAATAAAGTAATAAATAAATTATGCTGCTATAATCCGCGATAAAAAGAGTGGACTTTCTGTTTTTATACCTGATATTTACAGGATTCGTAAAAACACATGCTCAGAAGTCAGACCTCCATCACAGCCACAGCCACAAAATAATTTTATTATAGCTTTTTTATTATGGACCTCCGGAAAGTAACGCCTAATTTTATAAATTATTTAAGATATGAAGTTAACTAAAATACCATATTGTACGAAATTTCCTTAGATCAAATCATCCTCCTGCCCTTACACCACACTAAGTGGAGTCAGCACAACATGTTGTCACATGATTTGGCTACGTATTTATGACCGGCCGCCTGCCTGACATCAACTTACCTTAGTCGCCTTTTACGACACCTTAGGAAGAAATGAGAGTGGTCTATTCTACTCAGCCGGATACCACACGGCGGCAAATTTCCTTAACTCAAATCTTCTTTACTTTTCTAGATTCTTAATAACACGCATTTTTATGTTAAATTAACCTGTCAGGAGCCATGAGTCTTGCGATTCTATCACGTGTTTCATAGAAAGGGATTTAAGGATATGAATATACCAATATTTAAATCTTAAAAGTTTTAAATTTTATTTGTGGTTCATATTATTCTATGAACAAAATTGTTGTTAAACATCTCAGCGACAGAAAATTTATTATATATTATCGTTCTATGTACTTGAGCATCAATTTTTGACGTAATGAGGGTATTAACATTAACAAAAGACTGCGAGCATAATTCCTAAAGCTGTTCTCCAATTAGACTCGCGAAATGTATTAACGAAAAATTGCTTTCAAACCAACAATAGGCGAATTTCCCTATAGCAAAATTATTATGGAATATTTGTATAACTTGTTTTGTGAATAAAAATCTTATTGAAAACTCTTATATATTTTCATATTTTATTTCTATTTAGGAAAAAAATACAGTTCAGCATTGGTTGAAGATAAATGTGTTCCACCAAGGGCTCCGTTGTTCCTTGTATAGAAGGATTGGAACTTTAAACCAACTCGCTGCTACATTGGAAAAAGTCATTCGATTTCAATGTTAGTTCAAAAATAACTGGCTTAAAAATACCAGTTTATTTTAAATCATAACACTTTGTTTTCAATATGATATAGTTATAACACGTTAATATATAATTAATTAATTATTAATTATCATCATCCTCATCATCCTCCTGCCCTTATCCCACTCTAAGTGGGGTCGGCACAACACGTTACAACATGTTGTCAAATGATTTGGCTACGTATTTTACGACCAGCGGCCTATCTGACGTCAACTTACTATAGTCTTATTTTACGACCCCTCGGTAAGAAAGAGGCTGGTCTGTTCTACTCAACCGGATACCACACGGTGGGTTAACTTACCTTAGACGCCTTTTACGACACCTCGGCAAGAAATGTGGGTTGTCCATTCTAATCAGCCGGATACCACACGGCGGAATTAATTATTAAGTAATAATAAAATATATTTTGGGATTTTATTGTAGAGTCTATCTCCTGACTATATTTCGGTTACGGCAGAAACAATTGTTGAAAATGTGTGTATTGTTTGTGTATTGTTGTGTTATCGGTGGTGTATAGTGCATGAGCTTAACATATACTGTTAGTATTAGGTTTGAGAACGGATAGTACACTTTACATTTAGGGTTACATTTATTTTCTTTTATCGCAGATTATAGCAAAATAATATCTTCAAAGTTTTATTACATCCATTTTGTGTAAATAACAAAACTTTGTACGATTTTCTGTCTAAATTCTAACGGTTATAAATTCAATACACCTACCTTCATGCCATTGAAAGAACACTAAGGTATAAATCACCCGCTGACGTCACGCTTTTGTTCAGTCCGTACGGGAATGGAAAAATATTTAATCCACAGACCATTGTTTTACAGACGTGTACAGAGGGTCATATTCTGGATTAAAATTACAGGTATAAATTTCGGGTTCATGGATGGTAATCGTGAATGTCCATTTTTTATGTTATCACCTTTTATTATCTAAGTAATTTTGAACATATACTGTTTAAAATAAAACCATATATAATTATTTTTATCTGTTATATTACTTTTTGCGGATTCAAAAGGTTGTCTATAATCTTAATATATCAGATTATACTTCCCAAATTCAGAGTAATACACAAGAAAACTGAGTTTCAGATATCAGAACGCGAATTCCTTATAACTTAATCGCCATTGCAATCTAGATATGATCATTAATCAAAAATCCAGTACTTAGAAACTTGTTTGGAAGAAAAATTTATATGAAATATTTTTAATTAGGACCAATAGATTTTTTATTTTGTTTTCAGTAATTTGAGAAAGTAAATGACTTTTATTACTTATTAAAATTTACAAGTCAAAATGTTATTTAATGTAATTTTGTTTTATGTATATTATATGAAATATCTTAGCACTCGGAATTTATTTTAGTATCAAATCACGCAAATTCGGAATATATTTTTATATTCAATCACGTCAACTAGAAATTTATTTATATATTATGCCATGTACCAACTATGCAATATAGAACGTTGTTTTATGTATATTATATGAAATATCTTAGCACTCGGAATGTATTTCAGTATTGAATCACGCAAATTCGGAATATATTTTTGTATTCAATCGCGTCAACTCGAAATTTATTTATATATTATGCCATGTACCAACTATGCAATATAGAACGTTGTTTTATGTATATTATATGAAATATCTTAGCACTCGGAATGTATTTCAGTATTGAATCACGCAAATTCGGAATATATTTTTGTATTCAATCACGTCAACTCGAAATTTATTTATATATTATGCTATGTACCAACTTTGCCATGTAGAATGTTTTGATAATGGTAAAATATATAAAATCCAAATTAAGTTAAAGCAATGACGACAGAACATTTATTTTTTCATGCACAACAATATGTACTGTTTTTAAATTACAAATACTGTACTAAAGTGTAACTTGCACTTTATAAAGTTAAATTGCAAGTATTCAGTCATTTATAAATGTTATTAGTAATAATTTAATATTTATATAAAGGTAGATATATAGATAAATAATGTTTCAGAATAAGTATGCTACGTACAATGAGTTTCGATAAATTATTCATACTCAGTCCGCGTTAACGAACACTGGAGCCAGCTTTCAAGGGCGTAAGCCTCACTTGCTACATTTTTGAAAATAATAACCACGACAAATTAATACTGTTAATTATTTTATTGAATTTTGTGTAGTTGAGCTGAGACTACTAATAGTACCCGGCATTAAATAATGCACATTTACGTTTAGAACGAAACAGTTCGGTTTCGTAGAGCGCTGTCACTGTCACTCAGTATGTGACAATGCTCTATGAAGCAGAATCTAGCCGATTTCTCTCTCTAAGCCTCGATGTGCATTATTTATTTCCGCGTACTATACTATTGCTAATAACAAATGGAAATTTATTATCTGTTTAACAATAATATGAAATTAATTGGAGGATGGCTGACCTACTGTGATATAGTTGTTACTAGTACAGAGGTCAGCGTGTTTCTACATACGATAACAAATGCAAATGTACACTGAATTCTGTCATACTTTTGAATTATGTTTATCAATATATCACGCAAGCTCAATGCGAAAGTTTCGGGAAATTGTATTGTCCTCTTGTTTTAGTTATTTTTTTTCTTTTAATTCACATTAATATTGTAAGTAGTTTTAATTTCTTCTTTTTTATAAGTTCATTACCTATGGTTATTCATAAAAATAAAATAAAAAATTAGCTAAGTGTAGGATACATTATAGTTTATACATTTTGTACGTTTTCATACCTTATACAGGTACAGTAAAACGTCACAACGAGCACACTACTGGCACTTCAAAAATTCGTTAAGACAATCTCAACGATCGTTTCATCCCGTAATCGCACGACAATCTTAGTTCAGGGCAATCGCAAAAATACTGTATGTACTACTAATTACTTATCCATTATTTTTCTAGTATGGAATTCCTTAAAGCAACGCCTAGTTTTATAAATTACCTATTAGCGATACGGTTACGCGTTTTTTAGGATTATACGCTTGGACAATCTAAATATTGTCTGAAAATTTCTTTAAAATTCGGAATTTTCTTCTATATATATTTTTATGATTGATGATTTTCTCAAAATCTACAGAACGGATTTTTGTACAGATTTTACTAAAGATTCTTACACACACATTACTCAATTCATTCATTTTTGTATAAGAATGAATGAATTGTTAAACTAAACCTTCCTAAAGAATACAATTCGAGTATACAATTCTTAAGGAAAGTTTAGTTTAATAGTTCATTCTGTAGAACAGCTAAAATGATTTTAATGCAACTTTCATTAGAAGGAGGAGGTTGTGAGTCAGCATGTAGGCTACTTTTTAGCACAGAATTCTCATGAGGTCGGGATTTACGCAGGAAAAACTTAGCCGCACGTACAGCTAACTTAAAAATATATAGATATACAAGCTAAAAGATATTCAGGACAGTGACTTATCACGGTGGGCACGTCGAATCCCTAATGCGTTTCGGTGTCGAATTCCGCTAGAGGCATGATTAATGGCGGGCCCTTTTCCGTCCTCCCGTCCACATGTCACACTCTTAATTAGATTAGACTAGAATTAGGCTTGTATTAAAATCTCGTAACAGGACTTTTTAATGGCCAAGTTGTAAAATAATACTCAGATGTCGTGATTGTTTTATTTTAGACTAGCTGTGCCAGCGGCTTCGCCCGCGTGGAAATCTGCGTGTCACAATTTTTTTCTAGAATTCAAATTTTAAACATAAAAGCAGCTATTGCGAGTTAACCATAAGAGATAGAGACATGCCATCGCGGCCTTTTTTGTATTAGTTTTATAGATGTACAATTCTATAGTACATAACTTTAGCGTATCTCTGCTGGTTTACGCAGCGCACGAAACTAAAGCTCCCAGCAAGCAAGTTTTTTACAACTGCACGAGCTCTTTAACACAATTTACATAATACCAATATGTACTATTTACCTAAACCATCCGGAAGTATTGCACAATCTTTTGGTGAAAACTGTACAAAGTTCCGTTCCGTAGATTTTGAGAAAATCGATTACATACAGACAGACAGCTTTTTGGGACTTTGTTTTATAATAAGTATAGATAGATTAGAGAAGAATGGACTATAGCTAAGTTATACTAACAGTGCACGTAACTTCATTCGATTTTCAGTTGAACGTTTAGGGATTTTGGTCAAGTAGGGTTACTCTAGTTTTCATGAGAAAAACGGGATTATTTTAAATTCTTCTTCATGAAAGTTAGTATAGTGTATAAACTTTACTTACACTAAATTATATAAAATTTTCGGAAGTCAAATTCAAGAATGCCTTTTTTATGACATATTATATTCGTTCAGTTGACCCTTTAATGCCTTTAGTGTTCAGTTAAAAATTATTGATACATTATTTTTACAAGTAAACTTCATTTTATATTGAACCTCATTCAGGTTCCATTTAGAATAAAGTTACACATAGAACATAGTAAACATTTTGTAAAGTCAAAAGAGCTTTAAGAATACCTATAATTCTATTTGTCTGTCAGACTTGCAGATATACTGACACGTTTCACTTGTTGTTTGCCACTGGCAAAGGTATGCGCTATTATAAGTTTAATAAGATAAAAATGAGATATTCATTATCACACTTCGGGCAAACATTCTTGGTTTGCCGAGGACGTTACAAAGAAGTCTTCAGGAAGCCGGTCAAGGTTCTCGGCTTCTGAAAGGAGTTTAGCTGGTTTAAATAAGCAACCTCACGCAAAATAGTCACCTTATAGTGTCTAAGTGCGGAAAACAGCCCGCAACAAGAAGATCATCGCTGCGATTACCAGCTCGCCATCATGTATGGTCCATTACTGGCATCAGTTATCATATACAAAATAATACCATATTAGAATGAGTAAATTAAGTGATTAAGTTGCGTACGTAAATTGCGATGAATGAACAATTTTTTTAAACATCATAATAGAATGAGTGAATGAAGTGATTAAGTTGTTAACCTTAATTGAGATGAGAAGGATTTAGTTCAACAAATCCTTAATAGCATCTGTGTATTTTTAAAAATAATATATGCAAAATAAATCTACTACTTGTATAATTTTATTCAAATGCGCGCTAAGGATTTCAAGTGTAAGTATGTTGTTTCATGCTTTTGTCTGATACTGTTTATTTAAAACAATCATGTTCTGATTATTTTGCTTTTACGTAATGCAGTTATGTTATGGACAAAACTACGGAGCGCATTTACTGTAGATACTTTGAAGTGCGTGCAATATCGAAGCCTTTTACCATTGTAATTTATTAAAAAAACAAGTGGTTCCCGCGACTTGCGTAACTTACATATTTATAACATCAGTATAGATTCTTTAACGTACATCGCATCTTTCATTTCGTATTTAAAAAAGTAGTTCTTGTGAATTCTTGTCTTCTTGTCAATTCTGTAATGTTTTTATTTCACGTATTATTGTTTTAAAAATATATATATTAAAGTAAATATCTTATACCTACCTATCTTAAATGATAATATAGGATAATATAGCTTTTCTCGTTGTAAACTCTCAGTAACTAATAACAAAATTTTAAGTTTTAATTTCTAATAATTTTAAAAAAGCTTAAGCGTTTGATCATTGCTAAAACTGTTCATAAAAGTTCTTTTCGATCTTTTTATGATATCTCCAGCGTTGACGCCATCTGGCAGTTACGCTTTGTTTCAGATTTCGCAAAAATTCCGTGCGGTTTCATAATCATTTTCGTTTCGTCATCCGTTAAAATAACTTTTAACTTGGTTATTATTAAAATATCTAAGATAAGTAATATTTTTCGATTATATAATGAAAGAGAATATACCATAACTATCCAGAAATCATCCCAATAATGCCCATCATCTTCTAGCCAAAACGAATATGGGCAAATTTTTTAAAAATAATAATTTAGTTCACTTAGCCGTGTCGTATCCGGCTGAGTAGAATAGACCACTCTCTTTTCTTGCCAAGGTGTCATAAAAGGCGACTAAGGTAAGTTGACCCGCCGTGTGGTATCCGGCTGAGTAGAATAGACCGCTCTCTTATCTTGCCAAGGTGTCATAAAAGGCGACTAAGGTAAGTTGACCCGCCGTGTGGTATCCGGCTGAGTAGAATAGACCACTCTCTTATCTTGCCAAGGTGTCATAAAAGGCGACTAAGGCAAGTTGACCCGCCGTGTGGTATCCGGCTGAGTAGAATAAACCACTCTCTTTTCTTGCCAAGGTTTCGTAAAAGGCGACTAAGGTAAGTTGACCCGCCGTGTGGTATCTGGCTGAGTAGAATAGACAACCCTCATTTCTTACCGAGGTGTCGAAAAATACGTAGCCGAATCATGTGACAACATATTTATAATAAGTTGAGGATGATGCTACTGAAGTGTACATAGAAGCGTACACTAGTAGCTGGCTCAGGAGTTTTTATTTCTCTTATTTTCGGTCTATCTATCATTAATTTCATGGCTTATTCGCTAGAGAAATGTAGATTCCTTTTGTCACTATTAAAGTATATATTACGGGCTAGCATAAAGGATAGCATATATAAGATGAAAAAATCCCGTTAATAACGCATAATTAATTCAAAACGAAGAAGTAGGTACAATAACCTTTTTCATAAATATTTGTTATGGAAACTAGAAAACTTAATACATATTTGTTCAGTGTTTTACATAATTAAATTGAAATTAGTAACGTTTTTATTTCATACATTTTAGTAGTTAATTAAAATGATGTCTAGACATATAGAAGTGTGACTACACGCTCCCCCTGCATACGTAATACCCTAGGGCATTAAGTGTTAATTACAATGAATTAAACCGCATTAACAGTATTCATTTTAAATTCATTTTAATGGATTTTATTAATCGTAGTTCAAAATTGAATTTATATTAATATGATAATAAATAGAAGTAGAATATGTAGGTTTTCTTGTTACGTGGACAAAGTTTAAAAATACAAAATTGTAATTGATTTCTTAATTTCAGGCATCTTATTTTTTTATTAATTCAATGTTTAAGCGTCTCTATGCAGTTTAACGTGATTAATAGTTTCGAGTGAGACATTACTTTGTCTTTTATATACATGACCAATTTTTTTATAATTATATATTTTCTAATGCAAACAAATTAAATTACTAAAAATATACTGTGAAGCCAATGTAACATAACCTATTTCCTTAAACTTCTCTCGCAGGGATTCGCGCGGACTTATATTGTAAATGCCACGTAAGGCTCTTTTTTATAATACAATTCTTATTAAATGCCCTTTTCAATATACAGAAAAACAGACTCTCGCATTTGTAATATTAGTATGGATGTATAACAAACGAGTAAAATTTTGAATGAACTCAAATTTAGTTACAATAACAAAACACAACTTTAAGTCGCTAAAAATGTAATTTCCATAATAGTGACCCTTTTACCGCTCAGTCATGGACCATCTGACTTGAATACGAATTTGTTATTGCGACGTTTGTCTTTTTTCGGTTTTACGATTGTAATCTTCCTTTACCGACCGTAAAACGAGAGGCTGCAGGATTAAACGGCAAAAGCTTATTTCACTCTCTAATTAAACTCTACAACATAAAGTGTTTGTCGGCTGATTAGAAGTGGAATTGTTTTCTTTTTCTTCGTAATGATGTGAGTGAATAGGCAATGAAAAATACGTAAAGGCTGTATAACAAATTGATTTTTATAACATAATCGCGGGTCAAAAGATGAGAACTTTGGAATATTTACATTTCAATATTCGGTGGAGGGATTATTTGGGAGATATGGTAGGTCCCAGCCGCAAACTCTCTCACTAAGGCTTTTTGTTTCAGCAGCAGTATTATATCGGGTTATTCATGTTAACATGTACAGTATTTTGGTTAAAAAAACACTTTTGATACGATATAGATATATAGTGAATATTCAAGAAGTAAATAAATTAGGCCTCTATTTTCTAACAAAGCCAAAAAAGAAAGTCTTTTTCTGTGTTGTCGTGCCAGGACATATCGAATGTGTACTTTTACTACAAAAGAAAAAGCTGTTTTTATGGTTTTTGTAGGATTTAGTCTAACAAAATCTTCCCTAGATAAGGTTCGTAACTTAGACAAACTTAAATCCACATTCTCATTGCTTCACTTTTCAGAACTTCTCAACTTCAAAGTAAATTTATGTGCGGAAAATCGTTGCTAATGTTACTTACTGCATAACTTTGTTAAAGTTAAAAAGATGCTTGCGTGGGTAAAGCTCAAGCAGTAGTTGAAGAGTGCGTTGTTTAATTTTGAATAAAAAAAAACTATAGCTTTAGAAAAAATCTTAACTCTATCAGCTACTACCACCTGAGCTTAACTTACAGGTATTAATTAATTCGTTCTTATCACATTTATATTTTTAACCGACTACCTACTACTTATCATTTTACATATCAAGATACAGCAGAAATAAGAGCAGAACCCGACCGAGAAAAGCGGATGTAAAAAGAATTGCCGGTAATAAAAGGAAAAAATAAAAGTTCCTCTCTGACTATAAAAATGGACTATCTCCATATCATCCAAGTTCTATAATATTGTAACGTCCTTTATGCTTTTGTTCGAAGCTCTGGGACCGCTTGGGAAGGGTACAAATTACACCGATTCCGATACCATCTTACCTTTTGCTTCGATTGCTGAATTTCGTATGTGACATTCACGGTAGCGGTATCGTTTTCCTATAAGTTATGTAACTGACAATTGGACAATATTTTACAATTCAAATGTAACTGAAAATTTTATTGAGATATTTCTTTAGATATATGTAGAAACATGCTGATGATTAGTAACATTGAACGAGTATTAAATTCTACTATTTAGGTAGGGCTCTTGAATAAATTATAGAATTAAGCGTTATTTTGCGAAAAGCCATAATACAAAAGCAATAGTAAAATTAGTTTTCTATAATCCGCGATAAATTTTTCGAAAAACTATGATTTTTTTTATCGCGGATTTTATTACGACTTTTTCATAGGTCTCTTGTCTCAGAATAAGGCATATAGCGTTTTACTGAAATGATGCATCACATAGCTTTTAAGGCTTCTTGCCTATGCTTAATTTAAGCGTATATTCTATGGTATCGAACTATGACTTGTGATCGTTTAAAAATGTTAAAATACGAGAGTAACATATTTCATCATTTTAACGTGTGTTGAGTGCCATTGGAAATTTCTTATAATATTTTATTAGATATTATGTGTTTTAGTATTTCATTTAGATTCAGATATAAATGCCTTTAAAGCTCTTTTATTATAGTGATCAAAATTAATTAAGTCTAAACCAAACACAAAGCGACTAAAATTTTCATTTTTATATGTATGTATCAGATTAATCATTTAATTTTCAGGAACAACATATTTCAAGGACAACATATTGATAAATAATAAAAATACATTATTAAGTTTCGTTCTAATTTGGTTAATTAATGCTTAACTTCATCGGTAGTGTACGCCGCTCAAGTTAATTTTATTATCAAAAACTTTCCATTATTATAGGTACCATACGTACTATTTAATCTTAACTCCTTTCACTGCTAAAACTTCGCAAATATATTCTACCTATCGAACAAAACTGAGTACCTCATACGATATTCAAACGGCACTAGCTATTTTCTGCCTGATAGTTGCGGTCGATTTATCTAGGCTAGTGTCTATTCAGACCTCTTTTGAAGGCATACAAATTGTATGTGTCAGGAAAAAATATTCAATATTTCTGCTGTATGTATGAAAAATTATCATCCAAATCTGTTCACACAGGTTGCTATATCATTCGATCTGAATTGTATTTGTACAATTCGCATACATAATCCATACGTATTTGTACCGTAAAGGTCTACGTATAAAGCCAAAAATTCGTACCCTTACTTAGTCACCTATGAGTACGTCGTAAGGTTCAGATAACCGTATCCGTACTGTAAGGGTCAATAAAAGTAACAACCATAATTGATATTTCCATTTCAAAAAGAACTTGAGGTGTACTTAAACCTGTATGTATATATCTGAAGAATTCCTAAGAGAGGCTTTTAAAAGAAGTAGAATAGTAATAGGCCGCTTCATCGCGCTCGCTGACTATGAGCCTCATAAGAAAGGTTAGAGTTACTCTGCGGGCTATGGAGCGAGCTATGTTCGTTATATCTCTAAGTGATCAAATCAGAAATGAGGAGATCTGAAGAATCAAACCACCGACATAGCTCGGCGCGTCGCGAAGCTGAAATGGCGGTGGGCGGGAGACATAGTGCTGAGAACCGATGGAGGTCTTAAGGTGTCGGAATGGCGACCCCTACTGATAGCCTAAAAAAGGTCGTGGGGAGCCGTTGGATCCAAGCGGCACGGGATCGTAACTTTATGGAGATCATGGGAAAAGATTTTTAGGCTGAGAAGAGAAGCTGCTATTACTAGAATTATTTAAAGAAACCTATAATACATATATATATACAAATTACATTAAAAGTATGCTTTACATTTCTCCAAGTTAAACCGCTATATAAACGATCTCAGACATCGATTCAATGAAGCCCCGAGGCGGTGCTCACAAAGAACAAGCTTAGATAAATTGATACTATAGCCAATAGCATTACTGAAATACTATGAAATATCAGTGCGGGTAAAGTGTATCCGTTTAAATTAATGTTTGATGCAGTCAGAATTTTTCTCTAAGTAACTCTACATAGGCAAAGACTGTTATTTACTGTAAAACGATGTATAATAGTTTCTCGGTATGATGATTAAAATAAAATTTATAAGGCAGCATCCTACGCGAGCGATCTGGATGCGAACGCGAAACGGCACGGCGCGGAAAAAAACTGTCGACACCTATTGAATCGGCCTACGTGAACAAAGGCACATAAGGTGCGATGCGGCGCGGCATAATTTCAGAAGAACGCGATCAGTTGGCTTGAAATTTTCGCGCAATTTTGGCAACGTCGCATCCAGTGCTGCCAAAATTTTATTGAAAATGTTTAATGACATTTAAATGGCGGAGAATACAGGGCGATGATGATATAGGACGATTAGCTTGCTCGTAGGCCATAGCCGCCGCGTCATACCACACCACATTGAATTCACATCGGATCGTTTCGCAATCGCGTTCGCGTTAAGTCGCGTAAGACGCTTCGTTAGAATTAAACTATATGGTTGCTATATTTCTTTCGATTATTGCCTTTTTTTATTTAGACTCATTAGACATTGATGTGATATCGGTCAAACGGTAAGCATCATTTGCTAGACAGATGTCTTAAATCATGAAAAGGCTCATATCATTCAGATATGAGCGCTTACAGCTCCAATACATCAGTTCTTATACGCATTCATTCCAATAAATGTATTCTCGTAATTCTTGGATATATAATTTTTATGTTTACCTAATTTTAAATTGATGAAGTGTAAGAATTAATTATGCACAATAGTTCATTTAAAAAAATCGCAGGACCTAACCGATTTGTGCGAACCATGCAACGCAAATCGCAATAGGATTACTCGGTCTCACTTTTAGGCCATATATGCTATTATAACATCACAAGCCATCTAAACCTTTATAAATATTATATAGAATTTGGATTTTTTTTATAGAAATATACTGAGAGAAGAGTTTGCTTTATAGTAGGGCAAAATTAAAGCTTTCGTTATGCACTTTTACGATTTTTCACAGCTAGCGAGCGAATGGAGAAGCAAAGAGTGACGTCACCGGATGATTTATACGGGGTGTTGTTTTAGCACCACGGGAGACAGTAATGGCAACTAGAGATTTGGACCGACTGCTGAATATTATTACCATTTGCATGTTTAACACTTGCTTACCATTTTCAGAGGAATGTTTGTTTTGACACGATTAAATGAGTCATTAACTTTAGGTAGAGAAGAATTTATACAGAGTACTTGCACTATGTTCGAGTCAACTTAAATTTAAAATACCCTCATATAAACGCGTTGTGTTTTGTTAACGAAAAAGTTTTTTATATCCTACTAGCTAGGAGAGAAGTGTTGGAGCTATAACCTACCACGCTGCTCCAATGCGGATTGGTAGGTTACACATATCAACAGAATTCTCCAGAGATATGCAGGCTTCCTCACGATGTTTTCCTTCACCGAAAAGTGTGTGATAAATTGCAATTATCAATTAGACACATAAGTTTTTAATGGAAAAACCGATTGGTGCCTTCACGGGGTTCGAAGCCGTGACCATCTCGAAACATTTTCACGGTCTCACCGCTAGTCTATCACAGCTCTACTTAATAGGACTTAGGTTAATACGTAAACCTCTTAGAAGTATTGCACTAACTTATAGTAAAAACCGTACAACAATCCGTTTATCCGATTTTAAGGAAATCGAACACATACAGAAAGACAGTTTTTGGGAACTTTGTTTTATAACAATGTAAGGTAGATATATTACCTTAAATTATACCAAAATTTCATCGATATCGCTTCAGCGGTTTAGCTGTAAAAATGCAACGATGGACAGACAGACTTTTGCAATCACATATTAATATACCGACTACGCCGTGTGGTATCCGGCAGAATAGAATAGACCACCCTCAGTTCTTACCGAGGTGTCGAAAGCGGCGACTAAGGTAAGTGCCGTGTGGTATCCGGCTGCATAGAGTAGACCAACCTCATTTCTTACCGAGGTGTCGTAAGAGGCGAGGTAAGTTGACGTCAGGCAGGCGGCCGGTCGTAAAATACCTAGCCAAATCATGTGACAACATGTTTGTAATATGTTGTGCCGCCCCCACTTAGAGTGGGATAAGGGCAGGAGAATGATGATACACTATTGAGATTGTTATTAATGATTTGGAAAAGAGAACATTAACTGTTCAAGTGCCCAATTACCACGTCCAAAATTATGTCTCCATTAGGCTCGACCCTTCCGCTACGAGCTTAATTTGAATGATGTCGGCACAGACTGCCGCTGTGTACGGTCGATATGTATGAAATTTACGTCTCATTCCCAACGGACTTACAATTAAGTTCACGATACACTCATCTATACTTTATTATATAACAAAGTCCAAAAATCTGTCTGTCTGTATATAATCAATTTTCTCAAAATCTACTGAACGGATTTTTGTACAGTTTTCACCAAAAGATAGTGCAATACTTCCGGATAGTTTAGGTAAATAGTACAAATCGTTATTATGTAAATTGTATTCAAGAGATCGCGCAGTCGTTAAAAAATGTTACATGCTATGAGCTTTAGTCGCGTGCGATGCGTAAAATAATAGAGATACACTGAAGTAATGTACTAGAGAATTGTAGATCTGTAAAATTACTATAAGAAAGTCTGCAACAGTATGTCTCTATCTCTTATGGTTAACTCACAATAACTAACTTTATGATACAAATTTCAATTAAATACACTGATTTCGATGCGGGCGAAGCCGCAGGCACAACTAGTATTGTATATTATTTATAAATACTTTTTATATATTAAGAAAAAAATCGTGTACTAACGACACCTTTTTTTTTTAAATTCAAACTAGTGTTATCTAACGTGGGGCCCACGTCCAACATTGGTGGGGGGGGGTCCATTTGATTGTCAAAAGGGGGGCCATCCAAAAATGGACTCGACACGAGTTTAACCCATTTGCTCCGGGACATTTAAATAATCCGCCAGATTTCCGTGCCTAATTTAACGAAAGGAAATTCTTCGTCCTAAAACCCATAATTTAAGTCTTTAAATGGAAAATTCAATTTTAATATCAAAAGTTATGTGTGTTACAAAGGCGGGGCATAAGATTTTTTTAAACGCTAAGGTATGGGACTTAGATTGACACTGATTTGGGCTATCGTGAGTGGTATTCATAGTTTTTTTTTATAGAAAGCGGGTCGGGTCGTCCCGAATAGTTTGGATTCCATCCAAATTTTTTTACATGCCGCGATAATGCCGTGTAAAGAACTCATTCATGAATAAGGGCCCATATAGGCTCGAAACTCGTCAATCTCACCCGATTGAATAAGACGTGAGTATAGCCGCCTTCTATACATTAACCTAACAAATCATTTATCAACATATTTTTAGTGGCTCTTTAAAATCAGGATTTATCTTGGAATTCTCACTTTGAGCTCTTTAGTCTAAAAAGGTTATTGACCCCTGAGCTACATGCTAGCGAGCATTTATCAAAATGAGTTCGTTACACATTTAATTTATTCAATTAATTAGTATTCGAAAACTTATCTTATATTCGTCTGATCAGTCAACAAAATCGTATAAAAACTAGCTGAGCATAATGTTTTATTCTCCGTTACAGATATACTAATACGTTTACTTGATGGTATATGACACAGCTGTCTAAAATAAAAACTTACCTTATAGACAAAGTACAATTCAGCCAGAGGTACTAAATGCACCTATCGTACCGAAATTTCACGTTTTCCACCGGCATACCTTAAATGAAAATATCTGTCAAAATTGAGCGCATCGATCAAAAATTAATTTCCAATAACTATGTCTTAATTTATTTGCAGAAACAAGAATAATTAAATAATATGAATTAATGAATGAATGCTAATTCTTTTATTGCACACCACAATAGGACATAGCACTCTATGTAAAGAAAAATAAGGTTGTACAATCTGGCAGTCTTATGTCTACATAGCGATCTCTTCTAGACAACCAGCTCAGTAAGGACATATAGTAACCGGCATTAAATAATGCACATCGATGTTTACAACGAAACAGCCGGCCAGTTCGGTTTCGTAGAGCGCTGTCACTGTCACACACGGGTTCGTCAGTCTGTGCGACAGAGACGATGCTCTATGAAACAGAATCTAGCCGATTTCTCTCTCTAAGTCTCGATGTGCATTATTTATTGCCGGGTACTATACCTATGAACACAAGGTAAGTGTGCCGTATTTAATAAATAAACAATATAATACTTACACATACACATATAAAATATAACATACACATACACAAATATTAGCAATTTAATTTTTGTACATAAGAATATATATAATTATAAAAAGATTGGCGATGTATATAAGAGACAAAGTATAGGAACCTACATAAGCTTGCGGTTCCTGCTTTGCGCCTTGCAAGAGTTCATAAGTCGTTTGTGGGTTTGGGTATAGGATTCTATAATAGAATTCCGCAATCTACTTTAACTTTACCATTACAGCAGTTTAAAAACACTATTAAAAAAGGCTAATATAGAAAGCCTACTATACTATACTAAGTATCGTCTAAGTATCCTCAATAGTAATTGAGGATTACTTAGACGATGAGAATGCGTGAATATAAAAGCTATTCTTCAACACTGTATAAGACATCAATAACTATATGTAACTAGTAATTAGAATTATTCTTTGAAAAGTGCAACCACCGAGTTTCTTTCTGGTTATTTTCGGTAGGAACAGTTTTCCGAACCAGCAGTAGATGTTGACGATTAGAAGCACTTGTTTACAAGTTTACTTGAATAGAGAATACTTATATATTTAACTTGAAATAAATATATAAAGTATACATACATATATAATACTTATAATCGTCATAATAGCATAACCAATGAATATATGAGAATTCATTGTCACGGTGTCAAAGCGTTAGATAGAAAATGATCTTTAACACGATTTTTGAACACTCCCAACGAATGTTATTTCCTAATATTTAGAGGTAATGAATTTTAAACCTTGAAAAATATATTAACCAATAAAAATGCTCAAAAATACATCTTTAATTTGAAATTTTAACTTATAAAAGTGCTTACGTAATGTGTCTCCAGAGAATATCGGATAATCCCATTCGATTGTCTGGACTATCTAGATTAAAAGGATCAACTATCACATTAAGAGCATTTAACAAAGGTATAAGATTTCGAGTAAATACAAAAAGAAGCTTATCTTAGCTTCTTCAGCAGTTCGTGTAAAAGATCCAATCTTTTATAGTTTACTGTAATAATTAATTGAATTACTTCTATGATATTAATATAAATTTTTTTATCCGTTTCAACACCTCGGTTGATCGCCTCTTCGGGTGACAAGAGAGCTGGCTCCTTTTTCGCACAAAGAATCAGCTTAGCGATTCAACGCGGAAACGCTGCCAGCATTCTTGGGACCATTCCACGTGGGCATGAATTGTAAAGTAGTAGCTTGTAAGTAATATTCTCATTATAATATCATTAAATCATGTTGTGGATTAAAATTAGAGCTTTTTGTTTATACAGCTTAGTCTTATCGAATACATTCGAAACTTGTTTAGTTGATTTTAAAAAATGATAAGGTTGAAGTTGGTTTATGTTTAAGGAAACTTGTGCCCTCGGCTTCGCTCGCGTGGAATTTGTTCTGTCACATTAAAATACTGCACATATTAAGCACTCTATAGCACTCCATTCAATCCAATCATATCGTGATAACTTTTGAACTATTCGGCTTAATTACTTAGTGAGAAAGACAAAGTTTATCTACATGAAATACTGAAAGCGACAAATGTATTGGTTTTTATAACAGTTTTATAAGTATACTAAAATGTGCATTGTAAAATAGTATCTATCGAATTTAATTAAAGTTATGATTCAATCTTGGTCATAGTGGCTTCCGCATTAAAGGTAGATATATGCTGTCGCGGACTTTTATTAAGAACTATTCAAGACAAACAATACTACGGTACATCGTCTTTGTGTAAGTCCAATGGTTTATGCAGCGTACGCCAAGATTGCTCTCAGAGGATCGATCTATTCCGACTTTATAGACATGTATCATTATATTAAATCAAATTATCACAAATTGTAGCCTAAATGTTTTTCCAATGTATAACCTATGTAACTGCAAGTAACTGTAAGTTTCATTCAAATTCATCCAATAGCTTTTTTGTGAAAGAGTAACAAACATCCATCCAGACTCACAAACTTTCGCATTTATAATATTAGTAGGATGTAGTATAAAACTGTTGGATAGTAAAAAATATATATTTTATAAGATTTTAGGGCTCATATAAATATACACATATGGACATGTGTCTGGAGCTCTCCTAATTTATATATATTCTCGCATTGATAGAACACAATATAATTCTAACATACATTACTACAACATTCTCTCAAATTTCGTGCTTTGGACAACACGTTCGCCGCCAGTCCCGCTTATTATCACGAACATCTGATAACAATCGTTAACTTTAAGTAAAATCTATTCTATTCCCGTGCGACTGGTTAATACCTAAAGAGTTGTAGATATCGGCTAGCAGTTGCATAGAAACCGCAATTGTAATTAATTTCGGTTAGAATAACAATTGGACCAAGAGTATTAATGGTGGAATTCTTTGATAATTAAATGGAATATGTGATAATAACGATATCTGTCTATTATTCTACACTAGTTGTACCTGATACTTCGTTCATGTAAACGTGTAAAAGTTTGATAACCCTATATATAAGATAGAAATAAACCTTATTTCATCAATATCTTTTCAAGCAGATTATTCGTGAAATCGTAAAAGACTTTTGCCATTGGCGTAGCTACCGAGGGCTAGGCGGGGCAGAGCCCGGGGGCCCTGAAGCTCGAGGCACCTTAGACCCTCGACTCAAAAACTATTAATTGAACAATGTAGTGAAAATTACCCGCGCATTTGAAATATAAATAAACCAGGTTCCTTGAATGCGACTTAAATAACAGTTATTTATTTCAAAAAAAATACAGAGAAATTCCTAATTAAAATTTATTTTAACTTAAATTTGTTTTTAATTTTACTATGAAGTCGATTGTATTGCGATAAATCTATAGATTACGGCAAAACTGGAGCACGTTGAATTCAAAATGCGACGAATTCGGAACAAACGATTTTAAATAGTTTAATCGGGGCCCTAGTTTATATTATGCTTCAGGGCCCTTGGTTAGCTAGTTACGCCACTGACTTTTGCATTTACAATAAGTTTACAATGGATGACAATGTATTCAACATACCATATGTCGAAAGAAAGCTATCAATAATTATCAGGTAACTCCAACACATCACTCTATCAGGCAGAAAAACGTATTAACTGAACCCCTATTAAAAACTGCCTACTCAAAGCCGGCCGGATAATCTCTCCATCCGGTCCCGATTATCCGATTATACCCGGCCTAATCGCACGTTAAATAAGAACGGTTGAGCTTTCACATTAAGCTTGTGTGTTATTAATTAATAAACAAAAAATTAGATAGAGTAACCAAGATTAATTATTATAAATAATAGAAGTTAAGTTAAAAAAAACTCTTTTAATAAAAGTCCCTCTTTCCTTTGGGAATAGGAAAAAATAAATAATACAATGTATATTTAAGCTTATTTAATCTCTTGCTCGATGCGCACTAAGTCACGGGTACATATATTTTCAGCACAGTAGATGCGAGATGATTTAATTTTGCAAGTTAAATAATAAAGACTTACAAAAGAGAAATCGCCAAACAAACTCTAAATGTTGTAAATTCATTTCTTAATTAAATAAACTAAAGCCCAAGAAAAAGGAAAATAAGCTGAGCAAATCCGTAACACCGCTACAAGTAGTTGGCAAGTATTAACCCGGGATCAACTGCAGTAGTAAATGCAGGATTTAGGAATAATTAATTCAATTCCCCAGACTGCAGCCGCCTTAACCGTGACTTAAGACAAGCTTAAGGATCCGCCTCCCCAACTAAAAAAAGTTGCATTTTGTTAGTTCCGAATACATACATCAATGCTCATTATAACGCGTGTCAAAATTATGACATGTTATGAGTTTTAATAAACTTACAAAATATATTTCACTTACTTTTACGAAAACCTAATACATCTACGGAGACAATAAATATAAAATCACAGACAAATAACCAAGTACATATCAAAGTCCTAGAAAGTTTCTTATCTGTGGAGGCACTTAGCAAGATGATGAATAAACAAATTTAAAACGTCAAATCCTACGATGTGCTTTTGACGTTAAATGTTTATCTATTAAAAAGCCTATAGTTTATTAAATGTATAATGATAAAACTGAATTATAATTCGAGAATATACACAGGATAATCTGAAGTCCAACGCTACCCACTAACTCGTTATAATGACCCAGTTATGTGACCAATGATCTCATTATTTTGCAAAAATTATTTATAACAATCTCTTGGAGAAAAGTCTTACGAATAATTACTTATACTAACAACAACAAAAAAATTCCGTCGCATCGGTTTACCGATTTTTTTATACTTTATCGGTTCCACTACAATACTTATTGCTTCATTATGCTTATTTTGTGCAGCTTTGATAAACAGATCCCCCTGGCTTACTTTCACTTCTCATACCTCTATCAGATTTTTGCATAGTCCAAAACAAATTTTATATGCGAGTCTATACCTATTAGATAGTTTTTTTACGAGTTAAAACCTTACTTTATAAATCTAATAAAGTATATTCATTACTTCTAATACGTGCATCTCATTATTTATCTGCATCTACGATGTATTTTATGCAGACTTATTTTAAATACGCAGCCAGAAAGAAAAACTCCATAGAGCTTCCTAAAGCGGCCTTATCGCTAAAAGCAATCAGCATAGATATACCATTTCGATGTTAAATCGTTGCTGAATAGAAACCGATTTGGCGGGTCTGCTCAAATACAATTCGCCTTACTACCATACCATACAAAGAAGAATTAGGACATCATTTAAAACTATATTACCTAATGAATAATAAAAGAAATGCAAAATGACATCATTTCACCTTACAGTACAGGGTAACTTACATTTATGCATGACCTAGTGAACTAAACTTCAAATGTTTCTTAGATCAGTTAAAAGGAAATATCATAAAAGCCTTAGATTTTGTAGACTTGTAAATATTTTTGTAGATTCAATCGGTCACTAATCTTATGGTAATTTACACGTTACAACATTTACACGACGCGACAACCTACTGAGCAGGTCGAAAGATTTTATCGTATTTAAAATTAGGAATTATTATTAGATGTTAGTGATAATAACCAGGATCTTTGACTATAAGTAAATAATCTCCAAAGCATGGAGGTAAATGGGCAAATGGTCATGTCAAAGAATTACCTAATATTAGTTATTTATACAATAACTTACTCGGTTAATAGTTGCAACAATAAGTCAAAAATGCTCGATATCGCAACTAGGTTGTGCAAAACACAAAAAATATATATTTACATAGCATAAAAGAAATCACTATCATTGTTACTCGAAAGCAATAAACAAATTGCAATTACTGGAGCATTGCAATAAAACCACTATTCAATGAAATAGTTATGAAAATGTTATGAAAAACACATTATCAGTCTAGTCTCGAAGACACCTTAACCAAAGCATTGCAAAAACGCCACTTCCCAGAGGCGATGAATAAAAGACGCGTAAGAGCAAAAAAGATAATTTAAAAGAAATTTAAAACACGTTAACCCGTATCATAAATATGCAAAAATAAGTATTTTTTTGAAACAACCGTAATGATGAACCGTGATGTTAAATTTAGCCTTCACGTGATATATGTTGCCGCCGAAAGCGAGAGTATATCCGCGCACTACCGCTCATGCGATGCATACTTTACTTGCACTAATTAATTAGGTTATGAAAATAACAGTTGTTTTAATTAGTTTTGTAACGCTCAATTACACTGAAAGTAAAAGTATGTTAATATATAAAGTAATATATTTGATAATTGCTAAAATTTATGACCAATAGGCGTCTTCGTTAAAATAAATTGAATCGAGTCAGTGATATCCTAGCAACCTATATAATTTCAGTACTAAAAATTGAAAGTTTCCGAGTTTCTTGAATAGGATAGACATTTATTGTAAAAATGTGTATCCTTATTAGGTTTTATTACGTTTTTATTGTAAAAACGGATGGCTATAAATGTTATTAATAATGCCGCGATTTTTACAGTTAAGGAGTGACATAGTTTTTGGCGTCCATTTTTGTTATTATGTACAACCTTGAAAACAAATGATTAAACTCATATTTGTTTAAAATCATTAATTACTAATAATATATGTAGTTTTTATTACCACGTGATTCCTTAGAGAGGGTAACGGATTCGAACCCCGGGTGGGTACCAATGAGTTTTTGTATTTAAATTTCCGTGCCTAATTAATATAAACAATTTATTACTGCAGCTTTTTGGTGAAAAAAAACATCGAAAGGAAATCTGCATATCCCTAGAGAATTTTGGGCATATGTGTAATCTACCAATCCGCATTGGAGCAGCGTGGTTGGTCTAAAACCCTTTTCTCAAAAAGGAAAAGAGGAGGCCTATGCAACTAGTGGAATAGTAACAGGCCGTTGCCTAACTTTTTATTAGTGAGTTTTTACTCAAGTTCTTTAAAAAACAATAAATAGAAGGAACGCTTAACCTCTCGTCCGCGTAGGGGTCAAATAGGTTGCGTTAAAATTCCGCAATAGGCGTTACGAGAAGTTTCGTATGGTATCATCTATTTAACACTTTACGCTCTAAAATGGAACACTGCGCGATAAAAATACGTCGCGTTTTAAAAGCGTTGTCGTGTGAACAGATACATGGACACCCATTTGTTTCATTTCGACGCATTTTTAACACTCGATAAAAAACCTCCCGTGCGAACGAGGGGTAACGTAGGCACCAGTCTAATGCAATTAGATAGGAGACAATTAATCTTTGACAGCATGACGTCACACGGAAATGCATTATACGGTGACGTCAAGCGGCTTTCCCGCTCTACTGACCATGCATATACCACACCGTGAATAACACTTTCATTAACCATATGGTTACGCTTCTGATAACGTATACATAGGTGTATATAGTAGCTGTCTGTCTGTATGTGATCGATTTTCTCAAAATCTATTAAACGGATTTTCGTACGGTTTTTAGTAAAAGGTAGTGCAATTCCTCCGGAAGGTTTACGTTGATAGTGCATTATGGTTTTATGTACATTTTCAATAATAATAATAATAACACAACTCTGCTATAACATGAAACTAATAATTCATTGCATACTATCCTAAATTCTCTGTAATCGCGGGTTATGGCTAAATTATTTATGATTTATAGAAGCAGGAATTACTTTGCAGAATTCTATATTACAGAAAATATAACAGAACTACTTTGCTGTAATCCGCGTATGTATCCGGGTATCCAGGTATCTGTTCACACGACAGCGTATTTAAATCGCGACGTATTTTATCGTGCAGTGTTCCATTTTAATCGTTAGGGCGAGGGCGTTAAGCTGAATATACCATACGAAACATCTTATATAGCCTACTGTGGAATTTTAACGCGACGTAATTATTACGCCCGTGCGAAGGAGGGGTAAGTGTACTGCCACTGTACGATTTTGTCGTGGAGCCTATTCTTCTGATAATGCTTCGGTTTCGGAGAGAAACGATCGTAGAGATTTTGTTATTGGTTGTGTGAATTGTTGCTGGTGGCGGCATTTTGGGATACATGTGGTGACTTGTCCTGTATGTGTAAGGTATGTTGCCTGCTTCATACACTTACCAATACAAAGATTCTCATAACAAATTATTATCATCATTAACAAATATAGAGTTCCGCAAAGTAAGGCGTGCTTCTATAAATCAACGCTAAATCTATTTGTTTAAGCGAAAAAAATATTCCATGATATAGATACCTGGGGCATCTAATAGTTGAATAATTCAATACGGGACTGCTTTCAATATTGCATCATTGCAACTAACAAAAATAGAATTGAGTTATTAAGGCATATAGGCGCCACTTGCGTATTCACACTTCCTCTTTTAAAACAAATAAAAAGAGACCCACAATATTATGTCACTATGCAGTTCCGAAATATAAAAGATGCTACTTCACGTACATTTATATTTAAAACAAAAATTCTCTTCAGAATATTGTAAATCGTTTAACTAAATTGATGCAAAAACAAACACTATTGCGTTTGATTGATTATTGTGTCCGCGCGACAACTTGACAGCGAAATCAATCAGAGCACAATTGGTGTTTTTGCGTCACCAATTTTTAACTGGCTATTCTTATTTACTATAATATTATTAAAAGATTAGCTCTCTTCATATAATAGTATCACAAAAGGCTTTACAACAAAACATTTTGCAAAACAACGTCCGGGGAAGGAATAAATCTAAAGTAAACTATGCAAAAGAGTAAATAAAAGGAGAGCCGCTTCGAAAGTAAGCAGGTAACTTGTAACTTTATCTAGATCTACAAGCCGAAGAGAGTTAGTGTCGCCCGAACGAACTCTAATAGGATAGAGGGGAAGCAAATTGAGTTTATGAATGTGAGCTTTCAATGCGTTTTAACTTAAGAGCTTTTGTACATTATATTATATAATTTATAGAATAAGGCGTTACTTTGCGGAGATCCATAACACAAAATTAATAATAAAATTATTTTGCTTTAATCCGCGATAAAATAAATAGAAAATATATATAATGCCAAAATGTATAGTGAACTATTCGTTAATCGCAAAGCTTTGCGATTTTATCGTGAAGTCTATTTCCTGATGACGCTTCGGTCGCGGGGCCAAACCATTGTTGAGTTTGTGATGCTGAACGTGTGTAGTGCTTGTGTATTGTGGTGGCGGTGGTGTAGGTTTGTGTATGTGTTTTTACGAATCCTGCATGTATCGGATATGAAATAACGGACAGGCCACTATACATTTAGTATTATATATATTTTCCATTTACTTTATGGCGGATTATAGTAAAAAAAATATTACTTTTGCATTATATTATAGTAAGTTAGTCTTGTAAGATACCGCTGAATTTTACGTATCATCGTCTTAACTTATTGTTGTCCAGTCTTGACTGAAATCAGGTAATGCTTCTGTCTGGTAGGTATATTTATAAGTAGGGTGGAATGCCTCACCTTTAATTTAATTATTTATTTACTTTTACAAAATCCACACTATTAACCTATCCAACTAATAATTTACAAAATATAACTTAATTTTTTACATATAGCCAATAACGGATTTTAATTTTGTTAATAGTATTCATATTATAATAAGGACGCCAGAGAAGTGTGAGTTTATGTGTGTATGTAGATGTGTTACATATGTGGAAAAATGTGTGTGTATGGTTGAGTGCATTTTACGAACATTTAACGAGATGTATACGTCTTTACGAAGGAATTGGTGTTTATAGTGTCGTCATTTGGTTCAACAATCGCCACAGCAGCAAGCGAGCTTTTTTCGAGGGACGCTGTATTTCAGTATTTGTATGGTCAATCAATTAAAAGCTACGCTGAGTAGAATAGACGACCCTCATGTCTTACCGAGGCGTCATAAAAGGCGATGGTAAGTTGACGTCAGGCAGGCAGCCGGTCGTAAAATAACGAGCCAAATCATGGGACAATAAGTTAAAAACACGCCGACGTCACTTACAGTGGAATATAAGCAAGAAAATGACGATTATGGCATTAAAGTAAGGGCCAAGTATTCCGGCTAAAATGTTGAGTACTCGAAAATCAAAGGAAGAAACCAAAAATTTTCAACACAGTTAAAATCGCAATACGAATTGTAATAATGTTAACGTTTAAAAATCTGTGGAAACTAAAACATATAAACTTTGTGCAAAATAAATATTAGAATGCAGAATATTCCAATCTACGCGCATTACGCTGCTACAACGCTGTCACAAATGACATTACAAAACCAGTTACATACGGGTTATATTTTCAAGCCGTTAGACGCTTTATGTTCACTGCATAAAACTCCAAATGTGTTTTGGATTGCTTTTTATATTGCTTTTATACGTCCCATAAGTGTTAAGTGTCATTTAATTAAAAGGAAGCCTTTAATGAAGCCCTTAGTATGTAGGGATGCGATCGACTCAATAGTGTAGCTATAAAAATATAATTAATATAAGTAGTGCTACCGGTTTTTTTTTGTCTATAGCAGCCAAACAAGTTGATACGAGGCAGGATATAATGTGGACTAATATAATTGGCAATTGGGGAGGATCTCTTGTTCTAACTTCAGTGCAGGTGTATTAATTTTTCATAATATAGTAACAAAAACTTTTGATGTGAAAGTGGGAAATGTTACAGGAAACGATTTTGAGAATCAGTATTCATGTTTTATTCTCGCATTGCATTTTAAGAACTATTGGGTTAGTCTCTTTTTTTATTTAACTCATGTCTTTTTTATTTCATTTAAGAGAATAATTTCCCATTGTTAATTTTTTGGAATAAATTGTCTTCAATATAATGTGTTTCAATTTTTAAATGAAACCAAAAAGAAGACAAGTATAGTAACGGGCATTAAATAATGCACATCAATGTTTCGAACGAAACAGCCGGCCAGTTCGGTTTCGTAGAGCGCTGTCACTGTCACACAGTTAGTATGTGACGTTTCACACGGGTTCGTCATTCTGTGCGACAGAGACAATGCTGTAAGAAGCAGAATCTAGCCGATTTCTTTCACTAAGCCTCGATGTGCATTATTTATTGCCGCGTACTATACGTACAATTGTAGTGTGTACGTACTATCGTAGCACAATACATCCATCAAACAACTTTATTATTTTTTTTTTTTTTATGAAATAGGATGGCAGACGAGCATGCAGTTCAACGTTATCACCGCCGCCCACGACCTCTCGCAGAGCGAGTGTGCTGCCGACCTTTAAAAAGGTGGAAAATACGCTTTTTGAAGGTATTTATGTTGTACCGATCCGGAAACACTGCTAGAGGGAGATTATTCCATAAAATGGTGGTGCGCGGAATAAAATTATTGGAAAACCGAACTGTAGTGGATCGCCACGCATCCAGATGGTAAGGATGATATTGTAACCTGTGACGTACAGTGCGGTTATGGAATTTGGCGGCAGGAATCAGTTCGTGTAGCTCACTGGAACACTCCCCATGAAAGATGCGGTAGAAAACGCACAGTGAAGATACGTCTCTACGCATCGCCAAAGAGTCCAGCTGTTTGCTGATCACCTGGTCCCCGATAATGCGAGCTGCTCTGCGCTGTATGCGATCGAATGGCTTTAGTTGGTACTGGGGTGCACCAGCCCAGAGATGAGAACAGTACTCCATGTGAGGCCGGACTTGTGCTTTGTACAGCGCTAGTCTGTGGGGCGGCTTAAAGTACTGCCTCGCTCTATTGATGACACCCAATTTTTTGGAGGCCAACTTAGCCTTCCTTTCCAAGTGATCGCGATACTTGCAGCTATTAGAGATGTCTAGACCCAGTATTTCAATACTAGTCGAGCCACTTAACAGAACATTCTCGAAAGACGGAGACACGACAAACGGTGATGTTTTTGTGGTTAACGCACAAACTTGTGTCTTCTGGGGGTTAAATTGTACTAAATTCAATCTACCCCATTCCGAGATCTTCCGTAAGGTAGTTTCAACAGAAGACACAAGATTTTTCCGACACTCATCAACCTTTTCCCAAGAGAGTCCTGCGCAGCCGGTGTATATGGCATCCACTGTACTGTCGTCTGCATAGCAATGAATGTTAGGATCATCTAACATGTCATTGATATGCAGAAGAAACAGTGTAGGGGATATCACGCAGCCTTGAGGAACACCAGCATTCACCGGCTTGGGATTCGAGCAAAATCCATCGACAACGACACGTATGCTACGGCCAGTGAGATAGCTGGAGATCCAAAGGCGCAGATTCTCTGGAAGCCCATATGAAGGTAATTTCGAAAGAAGTGCCCTATGCCACACACGATCGAAGGCTTTCGCCATATCCAGGCCAACTGCAAGGCCTTCTCCCTTGCTTTCTATAGCCGCTGCCCAACGGTGAGTCAGGTAGACCAGAAGATCACCAGCTGATCGACTATGTCGAAAACCGTATTGACGGTCGTTGATCAACTCATGATTCTCAAGGTAAGACAGAAGCTGGCGATTGATAATCATCTCCATAACTTTGGAGATGAGGGAGGTAATGGCAATGGGCCTGTAGTTAGCTGGATCAGAAGCATCACCTTTTTTACGGATCGGATGGATAAGAGCTGCCTTCCACGTATCCGGGACTATGCCTTGTGAGTAGGAGAGCCGAAATAGACGCGTTAGCACAGGAGTCAACTCGGGAGCACACATTCGAAGCACAATTGGAGAGATACCGTCTGGCCCACTCGACTTATGAATGTCCAAAGAGAACAGAGCTCGCCGAACAGCTTTTTGGCTAAACTTAATATCAGGCATTGAGCTCTTACACCAAGGGATAGTAGGTGATGGGTTTCCTTGGTCATTCAAAGTAGAGTTTGACGCAAAGAAATCGCCCAAAAGATCGGCTTTCTCCTTTGCTGTATGAACCAGCGCATTATTCTCCGTGCACAACGGTGGAAGTGAAGGTTTGTCGAAGTTACCAAGCGCCGCTTTGGAGAGTGCCCAGAACCGACGCGATCCAGATGGACATTGCTCAAGCTTCTCACCAATTTTGACGATATACTTAAACTTCGCTCTAGCAACTTCCCTTTTGAAGAACCTGGAGGCACGGTTGTAATTCCTCTTGAGTAAAGTGGAGTTAGAATTTCCTCTAGCCAACGCTTCAACCCAGGCCTGATATGCGACTCGTTTGCTATCTGCAGCTGCCTTGCATGATTCACTGAACCAAGGTTGCGATCTACCACCGATTGGTATTACGGAGTTAGGTATATAATACTCCATACCTTGCAGAACCACTTCGGTAACAGACGCACCACAAGATTTAGGATCATTAGTAGAGAAGCAGACTTGCTTCCATGGATAAGACGCATAAAATGAACGCAAACCATCCCAATCTGCCGACTTGTAGTGCCAGACACGTCGTGTCGCGAGTGATCTGCGGTGGGGACGTGTAATAGGCACTACACACTTAACCAGGCAATGGTCAGAAGACCCTAGAGGAGCATCGACCGAGATTAGGTAGTTTTGGGGATGCGTGGTCAGGAAGAGATCCAATAAGGAGGCGTTTTGACCATCCACGTCTGGGATTCGCGTAGGCTCTTTAACCAGTTGGGAAAAACCATTCGCCATTGCAAAGTCAAATGATGCTCTCCCGGCGTGGTCTGTGATGTTCGAGAAGCCAAGCCATTCAGCATGGTGTGCATTAAAATCACCAAGAACTACGATTTCAGCAGAGGGAGACTGTGAGAGTATATCGTCAATAGCCGCTTGTAAATGGTCCATAAGCCTATCCGTTTCCGCATTACCACTATGGGACCTGTAGAGGCATGCATAAACCCTGACATGATCGTCACAGGTCACGCGTCCCCAGATGGTAGACATGTTCCGACCATCAAAATTGCCAAGGCGTTGAAAGCATATATCTTCCCTTACGAACACAGCAACCCCGGCATGAGGCACAAAGTTATGTTCGAGTTTGTAGCCGGGGTAGTGTAAGTACGTTGTGTCGCTCGGACGTGATATCTGCGTTTCCGTTAAAAATAACAAGGCTGGCCTAGATGTCTCGAGATGGTAGTGGACAGCGTTTAAGTTGGAATGTAGCCCTCGGATGTTACAGAAGTCCACATTGTGAGTAGGATGTGATGCCGCAGTGTTATTTCCTCGTCTGCCATTGACTTTCAACGTTTCGTTGCCCGCCCCAGAATACGATGGGCAGCCCGAGCGAGATTGCTCAGGGAGGGATTCTCCGACTCTGTCAGAGTCGGTACCCTCCTGGGGTATTAAAACTCTTTTTCGAACCGTTGTCATATTTGGGGAAGGCAAGGGGGAAGGGCACCGGAGCTCAACACTCACCTATGCGAAACGAAGCGGCAAGCCGCTCCTTCACGCTGGTTTTCTGTGTGAGGGTGGTATTAAACCGGTCGAGTCTGCCCATTCGGTTAACCAACATATGTTGGCAACGTGACTCTACCACCACAAAAGATACCACTTTATAAGATTCTATAATAAAATTCCGCAATCGATTTCGTCTTTTACTACAGCAGTTTAAAACCGCTGTTAATGGGAGGCTGATACAAAAAGCCTACTAAAATTGAGGATTATAAAGATGATAAAAATGCATGGATATAGCTACTCCTCTACCCTGTACAAGATAATGACCAAATGTAACTAGTTATAAGAACTATATTTTAAAAGAGCAACCACCTAGTTTCTTGCTGGTTCTTCTCGGTAGGAACAGCTTTCCGAACCAGCAGTAGAATTCAAAAGCACTTGTTTACAAGTTTACTTGAATAAAGAATATTTTGAATTTGAAACAAAATTTTTATTTATTCATAGGTAAGGCATTATATTCACAAAAGTAAAGTTAAAGTAGTGTGAGTCATAATTTTATAAAAAGAATGGTAACCTTTTTGTTGTATGCATTTTTTCACATAATCCTTGACTATGGTTATTACCGTGAAATGTTTAATTGTTATATTCGTGCCGGCAGAGTTCAAGAAGACGCACCTTTCCACAGATTTTGGAATTTAATTGCTATTAATTTAAAACAATCAATGAATGTTTTCAAAGGGAGTTGTAAAAAATAGTCACGGTTACGGCTTTTTGATAATTAAAATTTGGTCCGCGTTGATTTTGATAATATAATCGAATTCTAACTAAATGCATTTTAATTAAAAAGATCAAGTTTAATATATATAAATTGAAACTGGTTAAGTTGCACCGCAGCGTTGTGAAATTTATGCATAACAAATTAAGTCACCTTTTATAGAATGTTCAAATACAAATAAAAATACAGCAATAATGATAGAATATAAAAAAAAAAAATATTGAACAAAACAACAAAAATAAATCAGCTATAAAATCCTTACCTTAGTTGGAGAATAACTATGCACGTAACGCCTGTAACAATTAAAAAAAATACATTTTAATATATCCTACTGATATTATCCTATCCTACTAATATTATAAATGCGAAAGTTTGTGAGTATGGATGGATGTTTGTTACTCTTTCACAAAAAAACTATTGTAAGGATTTGGATGAAACTTTACAGTTATATAGGTTATACATCGGAATAACACATAGGCTACAATTTGTAATGATTTTATGTTATATAACGATACATGTCAAAAAAGAGGAAAATAATCTGGCCTCTGAGAGCTATCTTGGCGTACGCTGGCTAAACCAGTTACATAAACATGATGTACCGTAGAATTGTTCGTCTCGAATAGGTCTAAATAAAAGTCCGCGACAGCATATATCTACCTTTTATGTGGAAGCCACTATAACCAAATTTTATTAAATTAGTTACTATTTTAAAATGCAGATTTAAGTATATTTAACAAATTCTTAACAAAATCAATACATTTATCGCTTACAGTATTTCATGTAGACGAACTTTGTCTTTTACACTAAATAACTAAAATATTTAAAGGTAATCACGATATGATAGAGTGCCTAATATGCGTGGCGCCCAAAGATTGTATGGAATCCGTCAGTTTTGAAGTTAGATATCTGAAATTTTGGGTATGAGTAAATAAAAAAATATATATAGCTATATGATCTGTCAAGAAACTTAATGTGGCAGACCAAATTCCACGCGAGCGAAGCCGCGGGCAAAAGCTCGTAATAAATAAAATTTGTTATGTTCAAATGAAAACATGTTAAAATGGAAGAACCAAATCGAGGAGACTCTGCTTTTATTGATGCTTTGTACGTCATTAATCTATTTGTATTTTATACAATTAGGCGGAAATCCATAATACAAAGAGTAATAATAAAAACTTTTTGGTATAATCCGCGATAAAAAAATTTAGCGGCAATTAAAGCAAAATATTTTATTATTACTTTTGTAATTTATTTGTTATATCTTTCAGAATCTTGTATAAAAAAAATTACTAAGAGTTAGAATAGACGCTAAAAATGGAGAGCACGTCTTCTAGTCGTTATCAACTACGAGAAGTATCTGTTTTTTTTAATAGTTGTAATATAAAGAATGAATATTAAGGTTCAACCTTTAGGTTAAGTTAGTAGTAAGTACATGTAAAATTAAATTATGAACCTGTAAATTTGAATTTTGAATAATGAAGAACCGAAATTTTTTTATATCAGAAATTTATGAATATCAAGAGATTTCTGAATTCCGAGATATCATTATGTATTAATGCATTGTATGAATGCAATGACCATTGTTCCGACCATTGGACCTTTGGAAAAAAAATAAGATGAATCGTCATACTCCTGCCCTTACCCCACTCTTAAGTGGGGTCGGCTTAATTAGATATTCCATTATCTCCTATCATGCATCAACACTCGTAAGGAGTAGCTTATTTTATATATTATAATTGATCCTCCTCTCATCCTCCTCTTTAATCAACTGTAATCACATATTGATTACAAGAGAAAATTAGGAAGAATATAGGAGGAAAAATACTGCAAATATTGATGGAGAAAGAACAGCGGAATTTTAATGTTTACGCTTCGAGTAACCTTGGCATCGGCCGCGGTGACGCCCTTGAACCGCACACCGGCTCGTATGTTGTTGGAAACTGAGCCTTAAGGTATCCTAAACACGTTTTGCTCGTTACAATGCACGCTCACAACATTAATTACATTATATTATGCAAGATATCAATTTATCACACGCTTTTCGGCGAAGGAAAACATTGTGAGGAAACCTGCATATCTCTAGAGAATTCTGGAGATATGTGTAACCTACCAATCCGCATTGGAGCAGCGTGGTAGGTCTTAGCTCCAACCCTTCTCTCCAGAAACGGAGAGAAGAGGCCTATTCCCAGCAGTGGGATTGTAACAGGCTGGTACTATGCAAGATCGTTGAACATCTAGCGGTACAAGAGTTGTAGCACACGTTCAAGGAATTATTCTTTCAGAAGGTGGATGGATTTTCTTCTTTTTGCAAAATATTCATATGTCTGAGTGTGAAGGCACTAAAATACAAGAGCCACTATAAATTATAGAGATAATGCGTAACTATGGCTACTCTGTCCTAATTAAACTAATGAGAAAAGGAATATGCAATATAAAATACTGATACTACTGATATTGTCTTATATATATAAGCGCTTAATCCTTTAAGAGGTAAATTCCTACACGGTGTTTATATAGCAACGTACCTGTACCCTCAAACGGTATACTCAAATCGTTTTGGTACGCCATTTCCGGAAGGGTGTAATTAGCCGCGCCGGCAACGGTCTCCAACTAGAGCAAACCCAACAAACAAACTATACCGATATAGTTAACTAGGAAGTTGTTGGTTGCCTGGAAGAGATCACTGATTTAGTGATAAAGGCGCCTGTTGTACAATATTGCTTTTATTTTTATAAATCGTGTACGTGAAATATGTGTTATTTTTTTTTGTATTTCTTTTACGATTGTGTATTTGCTGTTGTTGTTGCAAGTCACATTTAGAATTTTAGAAAATGAATGAAATGAAAAGAAAATGAAAAAGAAATTTAGAAAATGGAAAGACGTTCAGTCTAATGGAGTAGCGATCTCAGGAAGTGGATCAGTGACAGAATCGGTAACTATGATGGTAACTTCAACATTTATAAAAGTCACTTGAGATTATAATATAATATAATTATTTATTTAATAAATAATTAATCCCGGCTGAATAGAGTCCGTACAAAGTAAAGCAGCATTTTATCGCTATGTTCACTGAGAGTAAGTTATGCTAATAAGAGATTAAGGCAGTTACCGGTCATTGTAAGAGCACGGCTTGTTTATTTTACCTTGATAGGTTTATGTTATATAATAACACTATTTTGCTTAGTACATTGCGCTTGTGTTGTTAACGGATTATTTCAACCTCAAGATAATTTAATAAACATTGTTTAATTTATGAACATCGTATCAATAATTTACTGAAAGCTATTATTAGAGTATCCGGTTATTATAATATAAATGTCTCTAAATAGTGTTACTGTTCTTACTATATAGTGTTTAGTTTTTAGACAGGTTAGTCGTAGACAGCTATCTCCCCGATTATGAAAAAAATATAGTAACAATACGTCTCAGATGTCTCAATCGTCATAATGTAAGACATAATTGCTTGTATATTATTGCCCAACCTACATATAAACTGTGTAAATTTAATCAAACGTCTAGAAACGATACTTTTAGGTAGTTGTATACCTGAAATAACGCGTAGAGTGCCTCCTTTTTTACCGGGAAAATTAATGCTCCCAGGAAAAATATATTAGTAGCGTGGTAAATAATATATGTTTAAGATTAGTCAGACCACACCCTATTTTATTACTAGAAAGTATAGTACCCAGCAATAAATAATGCACATCGAGGCTTAGAGAGACAAATCGGCTAGATTCTGCTTCATAGAGCATCGTCTCTGTCGCACAGACTAACGAACCCGTGTGTGACAGTGACAGCGCTCTACGAAACCGATCTGGCCGGCTGTTTCATTGTAAACATCGATGTGCATTATTTAATGCCGGGTACTATATGTTTGTGTAAAGTATGATATCAATATAAAAGGAACAGCGCTAAAGTTGACCTGATAGACAGAGTGGAAGATGAAGACATATCCATATACATATTCATATTTCATATTCTTTTTAATATATTGGATATTTAGAGACATGGCATTACTTTGGGAACGGCCCAAAGTAAATTAACACTTGTGTTATAAGTGACGGCCAACAAGTAAATGTGTATATAAAACGTTTTAAATACATACTTAAATACATATATGGTGTATATATGTATTTAACTCGACTAGATTCAACAAATTGTTTAATAGAAAATGTTGGTCCACGGTGTGAATCGAACCCGCGTCCTGGGTACATGAGGGAAAGATCAAACGTGCCTACGGGCTAGGTGCCGAAAGGTGAATAATGATGATCTTATTTAAAATACAAGCGAATAATAATAAGGAGTATTACTCAGAGCAGTAACAGTAACTAAGTTTTACTTTATACGTAACAAGAAACTAAAATGGAAATTTTGTTAAAAGGAAAGCATTTTATCACAACGATCACTGAGAGTAAGAAACAGTGTACCAGGGATAAAGGCAGTTACCGGATATGGAAGCAAAGCATGTTTACTATTATTCTCTCCTTATTATAATATTATGCGTTATCGCTGTGAGAAGGCTGATGTAGAATCTTTTATTTTTCTTAGATTTAAATAACGTAACACAACTATTTAGAGACTAACCGGTATATATTTTTGTATCTGGTATAAAAATATCGGTGACGGTTTCATGTCTCCTGCCCTTATCAGGTGTCATAAGAGGCGACTAAGGTATGTGCCGTGTGGTATCCGGCTGAGTAGAATAGACCAATCTCATTTCATACCGAGGTCTTGTAAAAGGCGACTAAGGTAAGTTGACGTCAGGCAGGCGTAAAAAACTTAGAAAAATCACAACATGTTTGTAACATGTTTGCCGACCCCACTTAGAGTGGGATAAAGGTAGGAGAATGATGATGAAATTCTGAAATAATATATTCATTACTTTAATATAACAATGGATTGAATTAAGCGTAGTTTAGGTAAAATTTTACGTCGCATTTAACAAATACGAGGTTTGTTTCTCGCACGCCATAATGCGTGACTGTAGCCAGCTAATCGTTTAGTACTAGCTATATTTAATATGAAGCTGTGATAGCCCAGCGGTGCGACCGTGCGACTCTTTCGAGGGGAACACGAGTTCAAACCCGGGCAGGCACCAATGAGTTTTTCTATTAAAACTCATGTGTCTAATTGATAATTGCAATTAATCACACGCTTTTCGGTGAAGGAAACATCGTGAGGAAACCTGCATATCTATAGAGAATTCTGGAGATATGTGTAACCTACTAATCCGCATTGGAGCAGCGTGGTAGGTCTTAGCTCCAACCCTTCTCTCTAAAACGGAGTATCCCAGTAGTGGGATTGTAACCGACCGCTACTTATTTTTTTTATATATTTAATATATAACAGTGCTCTATTATGCAAGGGTTAATGTAGTAAAGGTTTAGTGTGTCTATACAAACCGGTCCGGCTTAGAGGCTCGGTAAGCGGCTTATATTGTTACACATTTAGTCATGCAAATATCCTATCTTATACATTATACTAACCATATATTGGTTATATTTTAAGTGGAAAATTGAGGAAAGTCAATTGATTCATAGGTGTTCGTAGTTAAACTTGGGCGATATAATCTAATAACACCTTTATAAATTCATAGTTTTTTTTGTGTTTATAGTTTATAGTTATATATTTATATTTATGCTGTCCCGGACTTATTTGTAGTATTATATTTTTTATATCTACAACTCAATAGTACATTACTTGATGTTGATTTGCAAGGCACACGCGACTAAAGCTCCCAGTAGTCGAGCTTTTATATAACCGCGTGACTTCTGCAACACAATTTACATAAAACCGTAAAGAGTCAGTTAAACTTTCTAACTCAAATTAACTAAACCTTAACTTAACCGTACCAGAAGAATTGCACTATATTTTAGTAAAAACCAAACAAAAATTCATTTAGTAAAAATTACAGAATACATAAATACTTACGTGGCACTTTCAAAGTTGCGCCAATCACGGAGGAACTTACCGAAAACCGCATCAGGTGGTACGGCCGTGTTAAACGACGAGAGGGTGACAATGTGGTATAGTTGCCGCTGATTCTACCGGAACGACAGAGAGGTAGAGGCCACCCGCATCTGACTTGGTGGTCCAATATATAATAGGTCTACACAGAGAGCAATTGCCAGAGCTGACAAGCCAGGACCACCGAACTTGGCGCAAAAGAGTGAGGATACCTGAGCCCAAATAATGGGAGCAGGGTTGGACAAAGAAGAAGAAGATCACATACAGATTTTGCAATTTTTTTACAATAAGTATAGATAAGTCCTACTAATATTATAAATGGGAAAGTTTGTGATTATGGATGGATGTTTGATACTCTTTCACGAAATGCAGATTTTAGTATATTTATCAAACTCTCAACAAAATCAATACATTTACCGTCTACAGTATTTCATGTAGACAAACTTTGTCTTTCACACTAAATGATTTGGCCGAAAAGTTTAAAAGTTATCACGATATGATAGAGATATAATAGAGTGCCTAATATGCGCGGCGAGCGAAGATTGTATGGAATCCGTCAGTTTTGAAGTTAGACATTAAAATTTTGGGTATGAGTAAATAAATAAATATATATAGCTAAATGATCTGTCAAAAAATTTAATGTGGCAGACCAAATTCCACGCGAGCTAAGCCGCAGGCTAAAGCTCGTCTATTTTATATATGCTGTAAGAACAGCATATTAATCTGCCTATATTAATCTTTTTCATTTGGTTTGTATTAACAAACCAAATGAAAAAGATTAAATGTATAGTAGATTAATGTTGAATGTATAGTGGTGTTATTTGGACAATTGTCTGGCGTCAAACTGTTTGGTTATTATCTTTTCATTTCACGACCTAACACAGTCTTTTATTAAAAAATAACAAAGGCGATAAAAATAAGAAATAATGGCTATTAATAAATGTTACTTCAATTTCCTTACAGTTTTCTCAGTTCAATTTACTTAGCACTGAAATACACGAGGAAAATAAACCACATAAAAAAGTTACACTAACAAAAAGCAATTTCACGAGAACGTACAGATCTTCATTAAATTTTCAAGTTTGCGCAAATTTCGCGGCCGAAACATAAGCGGCTTGGCAGGAGTTCCGAGTTTCGGCTTCTAGCCGTCTCGAATGGACGGCTTGGCCTAATGAAATATACAGAGAGGATAAGTTAACTTGTTCCGTGATGCAATATGTCAGTAATTTAGTCTCATTTTATATCAAAACTTCTAAAATATAACATTACGATATAATGTTAAATAAAAGATAGAATGCGTAGATTCAGCTACTTTTCTACCTTGAACAAGATAGCAATCATGAAATATATCTCTTTCAAAGGTCAGATTGCTCAGGCTCCAATGACTTCAGAACCGATTTATGCGGACAGCCACTGGGTATCCGTGGTTCATGCGGAACGTTGACCTCCATAGAGACCTCGATCTCCCTACCATTACTCACCTCTTTAAACGTTTTTCGAAATCTTACTTCGAGAAATCTGAGGTACACTCGAACCCCCTTATTTCAGTTGCTTCTACCTACATCCCAGTTAGGTCCGACCATCGAAAATATAGGCGTCCAAAAAGCGTCTTGTATGACCCCGACGATCAAATAACGATCGCCAACACAGATACACGTAATACACACACACAGCGTCTTCGCCGGCGAAGACGAGGTCCCAGTTTTCTGACGTCGGTCGGTCGTGGCTTCTCGCCACCCTTCCGACGCCGCAATGACTAATCTAAGTCATACCATGAACCCTCCACTACACGTCGCCCTAAGCCGTGGTCCGGCCTCACAGGAGGCACCCTTAGGACGACGTTCCCCGACTTAAGTAGAGCTTCTGCGCTCTACTCCCTGCATTTCGTAACCTCGGCGATGCCTCTGCGCTCGCCCGTCCCGTCCGGTGACGCTGTAAAAGCCATTAGGGCTAACAGCATACAGTCAGTTCGAAAAAAAAAAAAAAAGAAATATATCTAGTTATAAGAATTATATTTAAAAAAAGACCAACCGCCCATTTTCTTCCTGACTTATCCTGTTACAGACAATTTAAAGAACCAGGCCGAGAGATGGTAAATCAAAAGCACTTATTTGCAAGATTACTTTAAAAACAAAATTTTTAGTTTGAATAACACTTACAACACCACTTTTAATTTTTATTATAAAAAAATAAGATACAGTCATCATTAACCTCCTGCCATATCCCAATCCAAGTGGGGTCAGCACAACATGTTACAAACATGTTGTCACATAATTTGACTACGTATCAAAAATCGTAAGAAATAAGATAAAGTAAAAGTAGTTAAATTAAACAAAACTAATGTGACAGAGTAGGCAATGAAAATCGTTCTTAAATACGTTAAACTAAAATAAGGTGACTGATTACGAATTTCTTAATTAAAATATCAAACTTTATAATTTTTTACATGTTTTTTATATTTGAATTGTTGTCATTTCAAATTACATTCAAATTTCAAATTGAATTATATCGTCTAATTCTTATATTCAAACGCGGAAATAAAACCAATATATTTATTGATACAGTGTAATTCGATTTAAGCTGTAATCTAAATGTTTTTATCATAAATATTTATATAGCCTCACAAAGATTCCGAATTCTTTACAAGTGGAACAAAATTTAAATATTGTTTTAACGATTTCTGGAATAAGTGGAAGTGAAGTTAGACAAAACGCTCATCGGTTTAAATCGGATAAGTAGGTTACATGTTAGCCGGTTTCTATACATTAACTTTGAATACCACTTGCGATATTTTAATTCAAAAATTGCCTACCCGAGGTGTATTACCAAACCATTGGTATATGGGCACTCTCACCATTTATTCGTACTTTTGAAAAGCTTTTATTTTACTAGCCTTGTATGTATGTTTGTATAGTACCCGGCAACAAATAATGCACATCGAGGCTTAGGGAGAGAAAATCGGCCAATATCTGCTTCATAGAGCATTGTCTCTGTCGCACATACTGCCGAACCTGTGTGAAACGTCACATACTAACTGAGTGACAGTGACAGCGCTCTACGAAACCGAACTGGTCGGCTGTTTCGTTCCAAACCTCGATGTGCATTATTTAATGCCGGGTACTATATGTATGTGAAGGTAGAATCTTGCAAGTTAAATTTGATCCACTTCCCGGTGCCCGATTGAGCTGAAATTTTAAATACTAGTCCAGTTCCGATGATAATGTATCTTAATGATAAGCATGACCTGATGCCAGTGCCAGGATTGGCTCCAGACGAGGGAACTCCTGATCGATCGATCGAACACTAGGGATATAAAATTTTGTTAATAGTTGTTTTTAAAAGCTTTTATCAATTGACTTGTTCTTCTTCTGCTTCTTCCAAATATTCCGACATTCAAATATTCATCCAGTTTCCAATTCTGCATTTTAAAATGTACTGGTGAAAATTTTGCTTTGTGTTTATATATTCAATATTTTGAGGCACATTCGCGATAAATATATTTTATGCGTAAATTTTTATTTACGAAATGGGGTATTTGACAGGCAGCAGGTGTCTTGACAAGGGTAGAGTTTGAGCCCATTGATCCGTAACTCTGGAGATATTTATTGGTTATTCATCAAACATGGGTTCGATTTTTTAGTTGAATGTGATGTTAACTTTTTTTGTGTTTCCTTCTTATAAACAAAATTGAAATAAAAAATAAATAACAAAATGTAATTGACGTGTCTTGTCAAAAATTTGCACAAAGTTAATTTTTATAATTACACTTTTACCATAATTATTATATTCATTGTTTTTTAACTAAATTAACATTCCTTATAATTATATTGACTGGCCCGTTGGCGCTGTGGGTAGTGACCCTGCCTTCAGCTCCGCGGGTCGCGGGTTCGATTCCCGCCGAGGGCCAACATTTTCTATAAACAAATTGCAGGTTCTTCGAGCCCGGGTGTGTATTTGTATTTAAGTATGTATTAAAACTTATATATGTAGTATATCTACTAGTTATCCGTCACCCATAACGCAAGTATTAAGTTACTTACTTTGGGGACGGACGACCGTGTGTGTAAATGTCCCATATATTTATTATTATTATTATTATTATTATTAATACAATGCTATAACATTTCGGCGAAGACGTAATAAAGTATTCGATGTTAGTATTAAAAATTGGGCTACCATAGTCCAATTTTAATACTATTAGAAAAAAAAGTTTTAATTCTATGTAATCTAGGCATGGAATACAGATTCCATATTAGTTAACATTGTCCACAAAAGTAATTTAAATTTATTACGCGATTTCCGAAAGGAATTATATACTTTAATTATGCTACAGATAAGATAAAAACCGTTAAGATATGAATATATTAATTCGTATATAATAGTAAAAAAGTTTTCAAGAGCATACTTTTAGTTGAAAGTTACATTGGTGCTTGGACTTAAAAAGCCATCTTATCAAAAATGATGCAATACCTATATCCTTGTCGTGAATAAAATCAATATTATCTTGTTGTAGTCGGAAACCGATGGATAGGTTACATGTTTAGTACTGTGAAGAGTGATGGCGCCGTCCGAGATAGAAGAGAAATGTGCAAAATGTACGTGATAATTCTAGTGGTCATATTACGGAAGCTTCTTTATTGTTTCGTCATTTTACCGGAAAGCTTATGAGCTTTGCCTATACGATAGTCACATTCTCCTAAATCATATGAGTAGATAATTTTAAATTAAAAAAATTAAATGAATGAATGAAATGAAATGAAAAATAATGAATGTTCATTCATTCATTTCATTTTATATGAGTAAATTAATTTCTCAAACTATCTGTTGTGGTTCGTGCTTCGGGTTAGGGTATTAAATATAGACTTTTGTACATGGTGTTTATTATGACTTTTATGGACTATGTTAATACAGTAAGATCACGGACGCTTGTTATAATGTAACGCCATCTTGACAAGTAATCTTATGATTAGTGATGTTCAATGACATTAGTGACGTACCATAACACTAACTATGTATTATATTATTCTGACTGGGAACCTATCTCAACTCGCTGGTCTTTTATTAAAAAGCAAAGTAATATAACTAGGCCACTATTTATTTTAACGTTGACTGATAATGACAGCATTTATGCAGACAAACTTAGATATAATTTATTACAATCCCACTGTAGACTTGTAACAAATTTGTATTCCCAGCTTAAAACAAGTCACATGAATTCGGAACTACGATAAAGTTAGAAGTTTGCGAGACTCTCGACTAGAAGTACCGAAGAGACATTCAGCCTTCCAGTTGACGACTTAATTTTACAACGTTATTACGTACAGAGACGAAACTATTACTAACTCTCATGTTAATAATAATTTGTTGGGGCACTAAAACGATGGGAAAAAATAATCGATTTTCATTTTCAAAGATTATTTTTCCTTACATTCGTTTATGAATAAGAATTTAATAATTAATAATTAAAATAAAAATTAAATATTATTATATAATACATGTAATATTATATACTCTCTTTTTCATTTTTTTTCATATTTTGTATATTTCGGTTATTTAGTAATCGACTTTTCCACTCTAAGCAGTAGCTTAGTATCTATGGCAGTAGCTATAGATACTAAGGATTTTGACTAGCGAGCTCATAACGTAAAATGCACCTTTAGTAGACATAATATTTGGTGAATAGACGATAAAATCCTCAAAAAGCTCAAGATCTAATGATGTGAAAATCTCATGAAGATATATATGTCAAGCAGTAAACATCTTTCCATTGAAGTAATAAATAAATAATAAATATGGGACACTTACATACACGGTCTTCCGTCCCCAAAGTAAGTAACTTAATACTTGTGTTATGGGTGACGGACAACTGGTAGATATACTACATATATAAGTTTAAATACATACTGAATTACAAATATACACCCAGGCTCGAACAACCAACAAATTGTTTATAGAAAATGTTGGCCCTTGGCGGGAAACGAACCCGCGACCCGCGGAGTTGAATGTACTAGTCACTGCGCCAATCGGGCCAGTCGAAAACGAAATCGGGCGATTGGGTAATACTTACAGAGTTCTATAAAATAGAGTTTTTTAAACTATCATATCATTGTAATTCGTTTCTAATCTACGTATACAAACTATTTTACTAAAACTACAACCAATAGCCAAATTGAGTAAAGTTTTAAAAGTTTTATTAGTTCTCAAAACATCCATTGCCCTGCTTGCATCGGGATCTAGAACAGTTCTAGTTTCAACAAAGTTGCCTCATCTTACTTTGGATGACTCTCGAATGACAAAGTTGTTAAATTGGTGAATTAAAAGTACTTTAGAGGGCATAGAATTTGATTGACAATGTTTGCAAAAAAACTCAATATCAGGCAATACGAACGATATAATATATCGTGTTGGAATGTGAAGAAAGTAGTTTGTGAATCTAGACTAATTTAGAATATAGAAAACCAGCTTTTATTAATGAAATCGATACAATACAACGTTTATAATTAGAATATTCTTTTTAAACAAACTTGGACGAACACGCTATAAATCGACAGATGTTTCGTCAAAGAGTAATAAAGGTTCCATAGTTAAGAAACCTGCTCTTATCAAGCAGAAAGAAATCGTGACTAGTTTGAAAAATGTCTTGAGTGAAATAGGCGTCGTTATAATTCTATTAATATAATTCATATTTCTATCAAGTTTGTTATTGATTATTCTCAGGAGGAACATGCTGAACTCGTCATCATTACTCAATTATTACCTTATTATTTATATCAAAAACGTGTTATATTATAATAATTTAAAACCTAAAGTGCAATTACAATATACATAAAACGAATATAAATTTCTTCTATTCGTAATAAACATTCCGCATTCGATGAAATGCAAAATTTTTCGCATTTCCGGCATCGGTATTTATCAGGAGTAGGCAATTTGTATTCGAGGGAAGACTAGATGCAGACGGGCCGGTGCATAGAGCTAAAGGAATGTTGTCGACAATAATAAACTTCATTTGGCATTCCCGTGACATGGCTTAACAATTTTGCTTTGCTGAACGTAATTTCAAATTCTTCATTCAGAATGTAACAAATACTTCTACTGTATGTATAGTTTATGTATAGAAACCGACAATTCTTACGTCTTATTGTATTGGGTTAGCCCGATTAGTTAAGACAAAATAAGACAGGTAATAAGGTAATAAGGTTTCTATACAAAACCTATAAATATTACTTAACCCAAGTTTGTTCGTATAACAATTTATACCTAGCTGAAGAAAGTTGTGAATCTGTGATACTCGAACGGTGAGACCGTGTGCCTCCCTGGGGGAATTGGGTTCGAACCCTAGACAAATGAACTTTTCTTGTTATACTTCATGTGCTTAATTGATATTTGTAATATATCACATTTTCCGTGGAGAATAACATCGTGTAAACCTGCATATCTCTGGTGAATTTCTAGGATATGTGTAGCCTACCAATCCGTATTGGAGCAGCGTGATGGGTCGAAACTCCAACCCTTATCTCCGAATAAGGAGGGAGGAAGCTTGTGGCCAGATGGGGGATAATAACAAGTCGTACTTTTTTATATTTTTATACACGACAGTTTGTACTTATTCGTTTTAGTTAATGTATCGATAAGGCGTATAAACTATAGACTCACGCATCATTATGTTATTAAGATAAATAAAAAGACTTTTGTTTCCATACCAATAAAACTATTTAAGTTGGCATAACTTTAGAAAGATTCTGTGAAGAGAAAATTAGTAATTTCTCTTATAACTATCACAATAACTCTTAATGAATCACGAAATGAATATGATTTTGAGCATCGATTAATATTAAATAGTATCTAGTAAAATAAGGTCGTTTATATTCCGAAAGCGAGCAGATATAATCGGTGACAGTGCATTAAATGCTAAGAATATTATGCGCACCGAACTTCATTACGCATTCGCATAACAGAGCCCGCAATTTCGCTTTTGCGGAAAGTCATTTAAAATTTTTGGCCCGACTGTTACAAAGTTAGTCGGAAGCTTTAGATAGAAAAAGCATTATTTTTTAAGGTAAAGTAATTACGCATTTAGTAAAACTAAATAACATAGTTATTATATATATAACTAACTGTGAGTGCGGCTTCGCTTGCGTGGAAATAAGTGTATTTAATTGAAATTTGAAATATAGAATTAGTTATTGTAACTGATTTTTGTACATAAAAATACAGATAATTATAAAACGATAGGTGATGTATATAATAGACAAAGCAAGAACCGATATAAGCTTGCGGCTCCTGCTTTTCTAGGCAAAAGTACGTAAATCGATTATGGGTTTGGGGAATACGATTCTATAATAAAATTCCGCAATCAACTTTGGCCTTACCATTACAGCAGTTTAAAAACACTGTTAAAAAGAGGCTGATACCGAAAGCCTACTATACTGTTGAGGATTACTTAGATGATAAGAATGTGTGGATATAGCTGCGCTTCTACCCTGAACAAGTCAGTAATGACTAAATGTAACTAGTTATAAGATTTATATTTTAAAAAGAGCAACCGCCAAGTTTCTTGCTGGTTCTTCTCGGTAGGAATAGCTTTCCGAACCAGCAGTAGATTCAAAAGCACTTGTTCACAAGTTTACTTAAATAAAGAATATTTTGAATTTGAATTTGAATAACCATAAGAGACAGAGACATGCCGTTGTGGTTTTTTAGCAGTATATTTGTAGATCTACAATTCTCTTAAGTGTAATTTTGTTGGTATACTAATTCTGGTGGACTAAAGCTCGATTAATCTAAGCCAGTGATTCCCAAAATGGACTATATCGACCCCTAGGGGTCTATGACAACCTGCAAGGGGTCTACGTCAGCAAAAAAAAATTTGGGGGTCCATGAAATGAAAACCGGGGTCCACGATAGTGGATCTCAACACATCACTGATAGTACCTATTTACTTACATCATACTATCTTATAATATCAAAAAATATACATTATTTATAAAAGCACCTATAAAGTAAAAAAAATATGATATATGTTTATAAAATTGTATAAGTTGTAGGATGTTGGTATTCGCTTTGTCGTCGCAGTAAATTTTGAACTTGTAAAAACCAGGGAGTCGCATTCTCAGAGCTTCGCTACCTTGCACAAAATTTTATTTTGAGTAGTTTTAATTTAAATTTAATGAATTAATGTATAAATTAACACGTGTTTTTACTTTAAGTTTTTAGCACTAAACTTCACTACGGTTAGAAATTTACAGGAGATCAATATCAGGTAAGTAGGGGACCCAACACGGAAAAATATGACACAATGGGGTCTATGACACAAAAAAGTTTGGGGAACTCTGATCTAAACCTTCCGGAAGATTGCGCTACCTTTTAGTAAAAACCTTATAAAAATTGATTCCGTAGATTTTGAGAAAATCGGTACACGTACAGAGAGACAGCTTTAGGGGGCTTTATTTTATAATAAGTATAGATAGATAGATTAAAAGTGAATGAGCTCTATGATACAAACATAGCCTCAGTTTATTTATAAAAGTGACTTGTTAATATATATCCACAGTATAACCATTGTAGAAAGGCTAAATTCAATTTCAGACATAAAAAATTACAAACACACTTTCACCTTCATAATAATACATACTGAACAATTATGCCCTTCGATAACGTAATATAAAGTTAAATGATACTGTACTCTTCTCGCCATGACAAGCATGACGTTATTCTAATAGGGTGCACTGAACGAGTAAGGTATGCAAGGTGGTCGCTATTAGTAGAACTGAATATTTAACATACTGAGAGAGCTACATTGTCTACATGTCGATATAATGTTATGAAACTGAATTTATCAGAGAACAGAAATAAGTTAAGCATAGTACGTAAATTTTTACTTTGAATTTAACCTAACTTGAGTATTATTCATGGCATATGTATCGAAACTGGCTATACGAACATCTAATTCTATTAGGTTAGCCCTACTAGTTTCGAGCTCAAGAAAGCGGCGGGAACTAAACAGTTCCAGCCGCGATAACACCGAGTAAAGAGCTCATAAATAAGTGCCTTGGATGGGCTCCAAACTAGTCGGGCTAACCCGATAGAATTTGACGTGAGTATAATCGGTTTTATATATAAACTATAAACTTGTACTTTTGAAAAGTCAGTCTATCAGACTATATTCTTTCACTTACACTTCCGAGTGCAACATGGTCTTTTGCTTCGCTTTGATAACTTACACTGGACAGTATGAAAGGCGGATGTATCTTATAGTCCCCTATCATCATCCTCGTGCTCTTATCCCATTCTAAGTGGGATCGGCACAACGTGCTACAAACATGTTGTCACATTATTTTGCTACGTATTTTACGACCGACCGCCTGCCTGACGTCAATTTACCTTAGTCGCCTTTTACGACACCTCGGTAAGAAATGAGGGTGGTCTATTCTACTCAACCGGATACCACACGGTGGGACAACTTAGCTTAGTCGCCTTTTACGACACCTCGGTAAGAAATGAAGGTGGTCTATCCTATTCAGTCGGATACCACACGGCGGTTATTAATTCATTAAAAAAAGACTGTTACAATGTCAGAGAAATGTAATCATTTGCTAGTTTAAAATATCATTCGACTTATTATTGTAGAAACTATAATCTGATATGTTTTTATTAATTCACGGCCTAATTGTAATTCACTTGTTTAATATTTGTATGCATTCAGGTACAATGGCGTAGAGTTGTCGCGGTTCGATGCATGGGAATAAGATGTAATGGGAACCTTCCTGGAACTTTAATTACTTTTTGCTTCTTTATCGAATTACTGAGATTGTTCATATCTACGTTTTTTTATCCGTGTTTTTTTATTTGACACACATTTTGTTATATCTATTCATATTATAATACAAAGTCTTCAAAAGCTGTCGCTCTCTATACGATAAATTTTCTCATAATCTACTGAATGGAATTTTGTATGGTTTTGAAATTAGTTCTTTCTGTTTGTCGGTGCCAATATCCGAAACGACTAAAACAATTTTTAATGGGCTTTCACTGGATTATAGAGGAGGCTGTGGAGAATTTTAACGTTGGCGGGGTTACGTAGAAAAACTCTGAGATATACATTTCCATTAAATAATGGTACAAAATATATTATACAAGTATCTTGAAAAATAAAGTTACAAGTGAGAAACTGTTTCATCAGAACCTTTTATAAGCAAGGCATTCCATTCTACCGCAATTATTCGGACCGCTGGCTTGCAAGTATACAATGCGATCCAGAAAAGGAATTTATGTTTGCAACTGACTCTTTACTTTGTTGTATAGATGACCAAATACTATTATTTTGAAATAGCGATTACTAGAAATATAGTTTGTGTTACGCGTTCTTCTTGTCTGAAATAAAACATAAATAGATATATACTATTAAAACTCATGGTTTTAGCAAATACTAGCAGTCCCGGCGTTGTCGTAGCTCAATTTATTTTTCACCTCGAGATTTTTTCTCGTGCTTTAATTGCAATTTTGCTATAACTTCTAAGAATACTAATATAAATTTTATGGTGTAATGGATCAAAATATTAAGCTTGAGTGTGTAACTTTGCATTTGCCAAAAACATTTTTTTAATTAGGTCACTTTAATACTAAGCGTGCGAAATATGTGTACAATAAAAAAACCCTGTAAACCCTAAGTTGTGCTAGTCCAGCGGTGAGTCCGTGCAACTCTTTCGAGGCGTCACGGGTTCAAACCCGGGTCAGGTACCAATGAGTTTTTCTGTTAAAACTTATGTGTCTAATTGATAATTGCAATTTATTACACGCTTTTAGTTGAAGGAAAACATCGAGAGAAAACCTGCATATCTCTAGAGATTTCAAGGTATATATGTAATCTACCAATCCGCATTGGAGCAGCGTGGTAGAGGTTTTAGCTCCAACCCTTCTCTCCAAAAACGGAGAGAGGAGGCATATGCCCAGTAATGGGATAGGAACAGGTCATACTATGTAACGTGTTTAAATTGATAAATACTAAAGCTGTATTTATGGTACATATATTATTTGCATGTGTGTAACATGTATATAGTGGTATATAGGAAATGACTATCAAAAATGAAAAAATATAGCACTTCGAATAGAAAAGAGCCACCGAAGTGAGTTGGTGTTCATAATTCCCGTCCTGTCGTTCAGTTCCGAGATGCGCCATTCAATAGTAACGAACTTTAATACTTTTAGGGTTGTCACACGCATTTTTATTATGTAATTTAATTTAGCAGCCTACTACTATGCTACTGTATTATAATACTACTATTATATTATACGAAGCTTGTACTCGCCCCGTTGTTCCAATGCAAAATTGAAAGCTAACACGTATCGCAAACATTATCTAGGCCTATAACACTACGTTTTTACTTTATGTGGTTAATTTATATTTTCAATTTAATAACCGCTTTAAGGTGAAAGCAAATATTGTTAGGATTGTCTGGATATCTCTAGAGAATTCCAGGGAAAGATTTAACTTACCAATCCGCATTAAAACAGTTTTGTACATAAGGCTAAGGTTTGAATCCTCGCTTAAATAAGAGAAGAGGTATTTCTTCAGCTGTGCAGTAGCAACAGATCGGTGATTCATTGGTATGGTGATGTTATTCTATATATGTATTTAGTAACAACCTTCGAGACAATTTTGTAGTTATTCACACAAAATAGCAGCTATACTAGATACCTATATTTTAAACCTTAAAAATTGAATTTAAGTGCCAAAATAACGAAAATTAACGAACAATAATTATTTCCATAACACGATATAACATTGATTTAAAATTAGCTGCTTAAATACCCGTGTTTTTAAATACCCTCAATTTTGCACTTTGTGTTTTTGCAAGGTGGTTTTTAAGATATATGTTGCTTGTTACGTCTACTCAGCGTTTGCCGCTTTCCCAGACTCCACTCGACACCGGAGGTGTAGTGTATTCCACGCCTGGGAAAGACACTTCGTGCAACCTCGCCTTTCCCTACCTAACTTCGGTGGGATCGGACGCCATTAGTATTTAAGATTTTAGCATAGTAATAGTATAAGAATAATTATAATTAATTAACTATAAATAAATAGATTTATTTGGATAGTGAGTTTTGTGTACCCAACAGTCGCCACCCATAATATTATTTGCTCTTGTATATGAGCATTAGCAATAACTTCATCGTTATTGCTTTAGCGAATGAGCTGCAAAAGCGTCACCGATATCAAACTTTAGCATATATAACATTAGTATTTATGTATCAACCCTATAGGCTCAAGGGCACAACGTAATCTGTATGCAGGCAACGTGCGAAGAGTATGCGACGACGCCGAGTCTACAACATTCTATGGTTATGACATTCGCTAGGAGACGATATCGTTTACCTTTACGTATCGGAAAAAGATCAGACGTAATACCTACTTCTAACCGTTAATCGTAATCCTACCAAGTTCTCTGTTGTTATGTAAACTTAATTCTAGAGGTTTTGTTATTCTGTGTCTTACTCTAGCATTCCCGTATTAATCTAATGAACTAACTAATATACCAAGCCTGTTACTATTTCATGGCAAAGCGAAGGTTTTATCGCTCTTTGGAAAAAATAGATTTGTGCTTCTACCTACTACGCGGATTATGGATTAAAAAATACATATACCGGGAAATCTCTACCTCTGATAGCCGGTAATTCTCAAAGATCTAATAACCGATCGGTGAGGCCGTGTGACTATTACTAGGGGATCACGAGTGCAAACATCGGGCAGGCACTAATTGGTTTTTCTATTAAAACTCATGTGTTGATTTATAGAAGCAGGCGTTACTTTGCGGAATTCTATATTACAAGCAATATAACAGAACTAACTACTTTGCTATAATCCGCACGGGTTAAGCGAATGCATGCAAAGCCAATGTGTATGCACCCCCAAGGCGCATTCACCAGCAACAACGCACACAAAAGCAGCACACACACCCACCACCACAATCTTGACGATCGTTTCGCCCCGAAACCGAAGCATCATCATGAGGATAGGCTCCACGACAAAAATCGTGTGTCGAAGTAGTTAGTTCTGTTATATTGCTTAAAACTCATGTGTCCTATTTTATTGATATTAATTGATATTATAATTACAATAAAACATATAGTGAATTGTAAATATCAATTAACCATCTTAGCTATTATATAAAACATAGATGACCCGTTCTATGAACCTTATAGTAAAAACAAGAAAAAATATGCGTAACAGTTTAACAATAAATATAATTTATGCGTAACAGTTTAACAATAAGTAAAATTATAACAATAAATATATTGTAGGAGGATTTGTAACAGCAAATACTAATAAACTATATCGTAGGTCGATCGGTAACAGCAAATACTAATAAAAAATACTTGTTAGTATTTAGAAATGTCGAATGTTTTCATTCCATTCCTAAACTTAATAAACAACACAATTTATAGCCTTACTCTCATCATCAACATTCCAAACCGGTGGCAGCTGGAAAATTTGAATTCGAGCGTATATTTTTCTATAATTAAGTCTGTATATGTTGGGTTAGAATTTGAATAACAAAAAAAACATTCTTTGTAAGTGGTAATATTAGTTTATATTATAACTAGCTGTGCCAGCGTGGAAATCAGCGTGTCACAATTTTTTCTAGAATTCCAATTGTAAAAAAAAAGTAATTATTGAGAGCTAGCCGTTAAAGTTAGCGACATGCTATCGCGGACTTTTTTGTAGTATTTTTATAGATCTGCAATTCTCTAGTACATTACTTTGGCGTATATCTGCTGGTTTACGCAACGCATGCGACTAAAGATCCCAGCAAGCAGTTTTTTAACAACTGCGCGATCTTTTCAACACAATTTACATAATGCCGATATGTACTCTATACCTCAACCACCCATAATCGGGCTAAGGCCTCGATGTTCTTCCTTTTTTTCCTATTTTGTGCTGTTCTAGACCGTGTTACTGCCGCTATGTTTATTATATCGTCATCCCAACGTGTGGTTGGTCGTCCTCGCGATCTTTTCGCGTCTCTTGGGTACCAATTTAAGACCTTATTTGTTGAACGTCCATCCGTGGTTCTCGCGATATGGGCTGCACATTTCCATTTTTGTTTGAAGTTTATGTTACTTATAGTTAATAGGTTATTTTGTCACAAATTTCCGTGGCGATCTCTGAAAAACAGTGTTTCCTCTGAAAATGCTGAGTAGAACAACCATTTTGGGATAATACTATACAATTTTTCTCCTCTCATTTATTTATAGTCGTAACTGTATATGTTCCTTTAAGTTTAATTAATCATAGCTTATTTTAATTACATTTGTTAACAGTGTATATCGTACGTTTAGTAATAAAGTTACCTAATTCAAAAAAATTGTCTTGTGGCAAATTACGATAAAGCGTAGCGCCTACAAAAATCGTGATTTTTAAACGACCTATTAAGTGGAAGAACAAGAAAATACTAATATTTTAATAGATCATAACGTGATGTCATAAATGGCATTGAAATAATGATTACAATGTATCTAACTCAATTAAACCTAACTTTGAATTCGGTCACTTTAATACTAAGCGTGCGATATAGAAGTTAACAGTACACTATAGTATCTAGTAAATTAATGGTTCCTTTTTCATTTATTAATATTTAAATTTAGTATCCAAACTAAATATATTCTTTATTTAAGTACTTTAAACAATTTGTTGGTTCATCTAGCCTGGGTGTATATTTGTTTTTAAGTATGTATTTAAAATTATATATGTAGTATATTTACCAGTTGTCCGTCACCCATAACACAAGTATAAAGTTATTTACTTTGGGGACGGACGACCGTGTGTGTGTCCCATATATTTATATTTATTTATTTTCAATCTTCAAATCTTATGTAAAACACGAAGCTTTGTTTTAATAATAAAAATTAATTGGTTAGCAGTTTTGAAGCGAACCGAAGCGCTAATCGATCGTATTTCGTCTACACTCCACTGTTGGCCATGAATCGGTGCAATTACATGTTTTAGCCCCAACCACCCCGAACCGCCAGTAGAGTTATGAAAACAAAAGAACTCCCGACTAAATCAATAATTCAACTTTTGTCTGCGACTTTTTAGAATTAATTATTATATGGCTAGTAAATCTAAAAAATATATTACTTGTTATTTCACTAGTAAGTAAACAAGAAATACTTTCATTAAAATATATAAATTCTAAATATAGTCTGCATTTCTACAATAAAGTGGAAAAGGGGGAATTCACGTATTATTTTGTCTAGAAATTAAAAGATGCCTAAACGTTTGAATATTAGAATACTGGGAGATTTGTGTAAGAAAGTCTAAAATACCTTTGTAAAATAGACATCTATTTAACAATCTATTTGACATATCTTGAAATCATTTTAGTGACAATTCTTTTATAGCAATTCTTGCTAGCTGAATATCAATGACATTGCATAAACGGACTGCTATATTATATTATATCTCTTCACAGCAATATATGATTTAAAAGCTAAAAGGCTCTCTTTAAATAGTTTGATAGAATACCAACTTACAACGACACGTATTTAACTAATAAATATAAAAATATATGGGACACTTATACACACGATCGTCCGTACCCAAAGTGAGTAACTTAATACTTGTGTTATGGGTGACAGACAATTGGTAAATATATATAATTTATAATACATACTTAAATAAAAATATACACCCAGGCTCGAATAAACAACAAATTGTTTATAGAAAATGTTGGCCCTCGGCGGGAATCGAAAACGCGACCCGAGGAGCTATAGGGCTATTACCCACTGCGCCAACAGGCCAGTTTAAATCTATACTAATATCATTTAATCATTCCTGTTTCCAAAATGTAAATAGCCAATTCTATTTAAACCACTTTAACGTATTGGATGCTGAATCATTTATAACACTGATGTAACATCAGGAATTTTAATTTTATTCCAGGGGTAGTTCACCCTCTCGCCCATTACGGCCATGATCTATTAACAAATAGGGGTAGGCAAGGGCCAACCAGAAGAACTTTTACTAGAGGTATATTCTACTCATACATTTTTTTAAATATTTGTTGAATTATACACAGGAAGAAATTGCAAGCCCACTATCTGGTTTTAGATATATTGCACAACAGGGAAAAATATAAAACCGAATAAATCTATATTGTTTATTGAATCGCACTGTAAAAAAAACCGAGAAATAGTTAATTGCTATTTCAAAATACTATTACACTAAATAGAACTTGAAAGAAGCTCCCTTGATAAATCTAAGATTATTAGATACGTAGAAGATATAAGAAATATCATTATCGAAATCATCTCTAATAAAGTCCCATCTTCTTATAACATAAAAATGAAGTTTTGTCTGTATATCTCTTATAGACTCTGAAACGGCTCGACCGATTTTAATTAAATTTTCATGCAACATTTAGAATGGCCTACCGGACGTTTCTGTAGTGTTTGTTGGCGATCGGAGCATACTTTTTAAACTGTTGACTTCTGTTTCGAGGGGAATTCGAAACCAGACTAAGCCACAGCAACGAGTGGCCGGACAGCTAGTTATTAATGACTACAAAATTCTCAACAAACATACATGTTTGAGGTCAACAACATCAACATACATAAAGACATTGCTCATAGCAATAAGGCTGGCTGCCTTTGCACGCCTTAAATGTTAAAAAGCTCTATTATGTTTCTCTTTTTTGCTATATTTATGTATGTATTAGTATCAGAACAGGCAATACAGTTTTATAAATAAATAAATAAACCTTTTTTTCTGCTACGTCATCATAGATAACCTAGACACCAGAGCACCTAATCATCGTATCAAGTCCACTTCCCAAGAAGGAAACAAATTTCAATTCACAGCTCCACTACTGCATGTAATTAATAATTATTTGTATACTATCCTAAATTCTGCAATCGCGGGTTATGGCTAAATTATTTATGATTTATAGAAGCAGGAGTTACTTTGCGGAATTCCATATTACAGAAGCTATAACAGAACTACTTTGCTATAGCAAAGTAGTTCTGTTATTCTTTTAACATACGCGGATTATAGCAAAGTAGTTATTTTATAGCTTCTGTAAATTTTTATCATTACTTTTGTAATCTGTAACGCCTAATACTATAAATTAACTCCTATAAGTTAAATTCTGGGTAAAATACCTTATTTGAGATGAGTCACCGTCTGCTAACCCACGCGATACTCGTGACGGCACGTATTTCTGTTGAAATCACGCTACGTACTTAATTCGTCGGGACTCAGAAGAGTTATCGATTTGTAGACATTTTATGTCAGTGTTTTGTCAAGCGTTTATTTTTTTTAGAAGCTTTCGTATTTAACTTACTTAGCTATCGTATTTTCAGTTCAAAATTTGAAATGTATTTGTAATATTCGATTCAGCAAAAATTTTACTTATTTATATATTTCCCAAGGTAATGAAATTGCCATTACTTTACAATATAACCATAAATATGATCGATCTTTCATGGTTGGGGTTAATTAGTTACTGTTTTGACAATTCAGACGTGGTGGCTATATCGTTCAGATTGTGCATCCATACTCCATACTTACATATTATATACAAAAATGAATGTTTATCTGTATGTCCCTTATAAACTCCAAAAGGGCTGGACCGATTTTAATGAAATTTTCAATCAATCTTTAGAATGCACCCAGCAAATGATCCTGTTATTTGGTGACGATAGGAGCATTTTTTTTAATTACTGTAATTAATATAAATAAATAGAATAGACCACCCTCCTTTCTTACCGAGGTGTCGTAAGAGGCGAATAAGATATGTGCCGTGTGGTATCCGGCAGAATAGAATAAATCACCCTCGTTTCTTACCGAGGTGTCGTAAGAGGCGAATAAGGTATGTGCCGTGTGGTATCCGGCAGAATAAAATAAACCACCCTCGTTTCTTACCGAGGTGTCGTAAGAGGCGAATAAGGTATGTGCCGTGTGGTATCCGGCAGAATAGAATAAATCACCCTTCTTTCTTACCGATGTGTCGTAAGAGGCGAATAAGGTATGTGCCGTGTGGTATCCGGCAGAATAGAATAAACCACCCCCTTTTCTTACTTAGGTGTCGTAAGAGGCGAATAAGGTATGTGCCATGTGGTATCCGGCAGAATAGGATAGACCACGCTCATTTCTTACCGAGGTGTCGTAAAAGGTAACTAAGGTAAGTTGACGTCAGGCAGGCGCCCGGTCGTAAAATACGCAGCCAAATCACGTGACAACATGTTTACACGTTGTGCCGACCCCACTTAGAGTGGGAAAAGGGCAGGAGAATGATGATAATATAAATAAATATATGGGACACTTACACACACGTAATACACACGTAGTATATACATACATAATTTTAAATACATACTTAAATACGAATATACAGCCTCGAAGAACCAACAAATTGTTTATAGAAAATGTTGGCCTTCGGTGGGAATCGAACCCATCACCCGCGGAGCTCGAGTTAGTGTCACTACCCACTGCGCTAACGTCAATATATATATATATATCTCTTGATTAATACAGAAACACAACACATAAACAAGCTCGATACCAACTAACCTAATATTCTTTCTTGACATATTAAAACTTTAGTACTTTTACTAGATGGTAAAGGATGATTTTTATAACAACCTGACCAGGAAGAAATATGGTTCACATACCTATGAAGGAATTCTCGTGCACAAACACGAAAATAAAGTTAATTTGAAAGGTCAACGTATCTTAGAATATGACATAATGATTGCCCAACACCAACGATCCAAACTAAATCAAGTCTATCGGGTACAATATACTTGTCAGTGATAATTAACCGGTCCCACAAGAGCAGGGCTTAATCATTGACATAATTTATCAGATCGGTTAAAATTCCTTTAATTAGTTACGTCAATCTATACATAAGAATGATCAGAAAGAAATCAAATCTAAAATGAACACAAATTCGATAAAGCATAACATTTACATAACAGAAAATAAATAAAAATTTCATACAATGATACTTCAAGATAAAGTAACGGCCTGTTACCATCCTACAGCTGGGTGCAGGCCACCTCGCCCCGTTTTTGGAGAGAAGGGTTCGAGACCTAGCAAGCTGCTCCGATGCAGATTGATAGGTTACACATATTCCCAGAATAGAGCTGTGCAGGTTTCATAACGATGTTTTCTTTCACAAAAAAGCGCGTGACAAATTAAACTATATCTCAAGCTAATTTCATAAGATTGTATATTATCACATTATTTTAATTTGCATGAAGTATAGAGGAATCAGTTTTTTGAATATTCGATGCGACATTATCTTATATCAAGGCATTATTAGTCAATGCGAAATAATAAAAATTGAATCATGCAAACAAACGTAAACAATGAACATTTTATTGTATTTGTTTAAGGTGTTTGTAACATCAAATACAGTTTTTTTTTGTTTTCAATTAACCGCCATTTGCTATAAAGAGCTAACAAAACTTGTCTTTTGTATAATACGTCATCGTCATTCTTTTGCCCTTATCTCACTCTAAGTGGGTTCGGAACAACATGTTTTAAACATGTTGTAACATGATTTGGCTACATATTTGGCGACCTATCTGACGTAAAATTACCTTAGTAGCCTTTTTACGACACCTCGGTAAGAAATGAGGGTGGCCTATTCTACTCAGCCGGATACCACACGGCGATGAATTATTATACGTGTTTTATTTATTATTTAGAATGAAATATTGTTAGTATAGTCATTTAAAACATGATATTAAATGACAGTCTTGATGGCAAATTAATTAATTGAGGTTTTTTTCATAGCTGAATTATATACTTGTTATATTTACCGAAAATTCCCATAAGCGTGGGCAAATTTATCAGCACATGTTAGTACACAATAAAAAGGCAGTAACAAAAATCACACCGAGCGAGTTCGCATAAATCTTTTTTAATTAATTAATACCGTATAAGCTGTCTTTATATGGCTAATGCGGTGAATATAGCTGTAATGGTAATTAACTTGGACATCCTGCTACCGATTTCGGTCAACGTTTCTCAACATCTTACACTTTTGGAATAGTGTTCGATCATCTTCCTTTTTCCAGCTAAAAAAGCAGAATCTCCTTATAAACTTAACCGTAATATATCAAACTATTACTTACTACATGGAAAGATGATTATTCGATTTCCTTTTTTTCGAATTGGTGATATGCTTTAAGTCCTGATAACTTTCAGGAGAGTACAGACAAGTTCTAAAACATCGCTATGTTTGCGAAATGTAGAAAAAGAGCGTAAACCTGTAATTTAAAGGTACAAATCTCTTAAAGGAGATTGATTATAGATTTACATCCTCTAAAACTTTTTCGATATTCACTTCCATATTCACATAGTGAAACCATAAATAAAAATTTTAGAAGCTATAAAGCGTAATATTCACTTTAAAATTTGCAAATTCGTTATTGTTCACATTTACTAGGAAAGAAATATTAAACGTTCATCGAAAAGTAAAATAGAAAGGATATAATAAAGATTTTAGTTTAATCTTTGTACATAAAAATATAAAAAAATTATAAAACAATAGGTGACAAAGTAGGAACCGACATAAGCTTGCGGCTCCTGCTTTGCGCCTAGCAAAAGTACGTAAGTCGTTTGTAGGTTTGGGTATAAGATTCTATAATAAAATTCCGCAAACAATTTCGGCCTTGCCATAACAGCAGTTTAAAACACTGTTAAAAAGAGTCTGATACAGAAAGCCTACTATACTGTTGAGGATGACTTGATAAGGATGTGTGGATATAGCTGCACTTCTACCCTGTACAAGACAGTAATGACTTAATGTAACTAGTTATAAAATTTAAATTTAAAAGACCAACCGCCGAGTTTGTTGCTGGCTCTTCGCGGTAGGATCAGCTTTCCGAACCAGCAGTAAAGTTGACGATTCAAAAGCACTTGTTTACAAGTTTACTTAAATAAAGAACATTTTGAATTTGAATTTGAATTAAATTTATGTATATAAGTTTATCAATATAATATTTATGGTATCAAAGATTTATTCGGGTACAAAATAAGAGAAGCGTGCAGTTTACATAGAGTTATAATACTAGAGTAGGGAAGCCAGCCTAAAGGGTGCCTGCCCTATTACAATAAAGAGAGAGCTAGTCGAGGAGAACGAAGTCTTAATGTAAATTATACATTAAAACTGCAGTGTTTTAAAAACAATATATCGCTTCTAAATTTATCGATACAAATGGGTATCAGGGTGGAGAAACAGAAACGTGAATCGCTCGCCAGGATAGGTAGTATTAGCGAACTAACAATGTTCAGTGTTCCGTTATATTGCTCTAGAATCATTCATGCGATCAAACTTTTTATTGGATTTCTAGAATTAACAAATATTTAGACAGCTCTGTGTCCAACACTGACGTGATCACGAATTTGTTAACACGTATTTGCTAATCTGTGACTTACAAAATACTTGTTTATAGAATAACTAGTTGACCCGGCAAAGGTTATTTTGCCATGTTAAACTTTGATAGGTTGATAATAGATGGCGCTTCTGAATGACATCCTATTCCTGTAGAATCAACAGGATTATTATAGCCTATATGTTAACCCGGTGTATAAGAAATAATTGTGCCAAATTTGGTCGATATTGTTTTAGCGGATTCGTCGTGAAAGAGTAACAAACATCCATCCATACATCCAACTCACAAACTTTCGCATTTATAATATTAGTAAGATAATATAAGATTAGTAAGATTATGCAGGGCTGTATATTATTAAGATTTTGTATGTGTACATTATGAAGGACAAATTAATACTGAAGACGAGAATAAGTATCAGATGATTGCGTTAGTATTGCGACACTAATCAAAGTACGACAATCGAAAGAGTGAGATATCGGTAAATTTTATATTCATATTTGTTAACTTTTTGCTATTTACCTTTTTTCCGTACATCAGAGCCGTCGATCTCATTATTATTTATAACTTCGGATAATAATCACTTAACTGAACTACAATTAATTCTACTCACCTATTACAGGCCCCCTATTATTGAATAGAAAATATATATAGTGCTAAATGTATTTGCGATTTTGTCGTGGAGTCTCCTGATGATGCTTCGGTTGCGGGGCGAAACGATTGTTGAGTTTATGATAGTGAACGTGTGTAGTGCTTGTGTATTGTGGTGGAAGTGGTGGTTTGTGCATGTGTTTTTACGAATCCTGCATGTATCGGGTATGAAAATACGGATAGTCCACTATACATTTAACACTATATATATTTTCTATTCACTGTTACATTATCACTTTTGTATAATAGTCGGTTTGTTTTTAGATTGCAAAATATAGAATTTTTTCATAATTTAAAATTTAAATAGAATTAACGAAAGGGAAGCGACTAATAATTGAGATGAATTCTTTTTTATTTCTTTTATTTTATCAATTAAAAATTAACACACGCAGCTTTGGAAGCGCGATAGAATAGATCTTTTTTTTATTTCTTTAATAGGCGACCGCTAGAATGCAATCATACCTGATGGCAGGCGATGATACAGTCTCAGGTTGAGTGTACTTGCCTAGAAGTTGCCAATTCACTCTTCGAACCCATATTGTATGAAAGATAGATGCCAGTAGAGAATTTAAATCCCCCTGTGCGCAACAGAATTGAAGAAGCGGAACGCTCCATTCGCTTTAATGGGATGGCTATGAAGTCAGGATAGAACTTATTTCGGTGTCTAACGGTGCAATAATGGAAAGGAACAATGAGACGGCGGGGTACGAAAATAGTTCAAATCGAATCAAAATAATCTTTATTGAAATAAGCTCTTTCAAGCACTTTTGAATCGTCAAGGCTCAATATGATTAATAACTTTACAAACTGGTTCGTAATGTTACTTTTACTGAGAAATACCAGCACGAAACTCGGCAGTCAATCTTCGAGATATTTTTAATTTTACTTTATTAAACTGCAGTCTTGTATAAAGCTGATAGGATTTTCAAATCCAGGCATTTTTATCATACTAAATAATCATCAATTGTGTTTGTTGTGCTTTACTTATAAGCATATATCTTACACTTACTTTAAACGTTTCTGTAGACTGGTCTAGTATGGATTGCGGAATTTTATTGTACAAGCGAGTACCGAGACCAACGAATGAGTTGCTAACTCTGCTAAGATGCGACACAGGAACCACAAGCTTATTGTGACCTCTCGTACATTCGATAAGGAAAATGTCACACCAAAATCACGAGCTCTCAATTAATGAATAACAGTCTCTGCGACGGCAGTAAATTGGTTAGGACGCCAAAACAAAATTTGCTGTTAATTTTGAGAACAAAAATTAATAACATTAACATATTAAGTAGAGCACACTTTGTTTCTAGAATGCTGAATATTAAAGCCATGACAAATTTTTCTATACTAAAAAAGCAAAAACGAACCCAGATCGTATAAATAAAAAGTCCACAAAACCCCAATGAAAACGTAGGGGGAAAACTTGTGAGTTTTTCTTCGTACGAGGGAATTATGAGGAAAGTTAGCTTGCGAACTTTGAATACGGGAAAACAAAATATTTATAGCCATCGTAAAATCCAAAGTAATCGGAAAGTTTCCGGTCTTTTATAATTCTTACAATGGATATAGTTAGGATTTGAACTTTCCACTTTTGACATTTAGAATATTTAGACAGCAATGCAACGCTTATATATATCGGACACTTCTGTCGAATTCTATCGAATCTATCGAATCTTATTTTTTTATCTTATTATCGAAAAGGCTTAATTACGTTATATAGATTATAATCCTTATTTCAATGCTATCCATGATATCACGCCATGAACAATTAAAAAATCTAATATTTTTCTTGACCTTCCAAGATACTCGTATGTATCTCTTTAACACTGACGAGTTTTGTACTAGAATGTGCTACGCTACGTTTTATTACAATTTGCTCAAAACAACTTTTTGAATTATATCACTTTAATACTAAGCGTGCGTGGAGCTCTGGTAGGCTTTTCCACGATGGTTCTCTTAACGACAACATCAAAAGAGCTCTTGCCACCATCGACATTCCTGCTCTTCTCGAGCCTTCCGGGATATGTCCGGATGATGGCAAGACACCAAACGGTCTGACGCTGGTTCCTTGGAAACGGGGACGGGCCCTAATGTAGGACGCAACATGCGTTGATACGTTAGCCTCGTCTCATATTAGAGAAACGGTGTCAAGGCCTGCGGCGAAAATGGCTGAATCCGGCAAGTGGCTAAAGTATGCATCTCTCGTTGAGAATTATATATTTGTGTCGTTTGCAGTTGAGACCGTAGGGCCATGGAGCCAAATTGCAAGTCCGTTTTAACACCTCGGTTGATCGCCTCTTCGGCTGGGCTGGCCTCCTTTTTCGCACAAAGAATCAGCTTAGCGACTCAACGTGGAAACGCTACCAGCGTTCTTGGGACCATTCCACGTGGGCATGATTTGTATAGTAGTAGCGTAATTTAAGATATAACTTGTAAATTTTTGTTGAAATAAATAAAAAAAAGCGTGCCATATGTATGTGATTGTAGGATAGTGAAAAATTTTTGTATTACAAAAAAGAGTCACACGTGGCATCTACAATTTAAGTCCCCGTGGTTCCCTGCGAAAGAAGTTTAAGGAAATAGGTATTCTTACATTTGCTTCACAGTATATTTTAACCGACATAAGCTTGCGGCTCTTGCTTTGCGCCTAGCAAAAGTATGTAAATCGTTTATGGGTTTGGGTATAAGATTCTATAATAAAATTCCGTAATAAATTTTAGCCTTGCCATTACAGAAGTTTAAAACACTGTTGAGGATTACTTAGATGATAAGAATGTATGTAGTCGTATATATCATGCAATGTATTACGCATTTTCTTATATGCAAAAAAGTAGATTTGAATGACTCTATGTCTATTCACCATCACAAGTATTAAGTTACCCACTTTGGGGACGGACGACTGTGTGTGTAAGCGTCCATATATTTATTTATTATTATTACAATAAAGAGTAAGCAAATGAGACATCATCTATCTGTCACTTTTTTATGTATGATCGGTCAAATATAAGTTTACTAATTTCATAATTCCTCTCAGTATTTGAATGAATGAATGAATAAATCTTTATTCTTCAACACACCTCAATACAACAACAGTATTAATAAAAAATAAATAAAAAAAAAGGTAGAAAATAAAATAGAATAACGTCTTATACGATTATGTGCAGCGGTGTGACGAAGAAAGGGATAGCCACTCAGACTAACAGGGTTGGCAACGCACACCCATTGCTGATTTTCAGTGGCCTCCGTTCGCTATATGACGGCATAGACGGCACTGTTCAATAACGCAAATTAAAAATAATAAACTATAAGGTAATAGTGTATTAAAAAAATAAAAAATAATAATAACTAAAACAAATATTTTATCTCCAAACACATTCATCTAATCCAATCCTTAATAACTATTATTACGATTTACGGGTAAATTCACTGGGTCAATTTTGATGACATTTGTCAGAGTCAAATAATTAGTATAAAAAAATAAAAATAAAAATAAAAAATTTGCAAAAGCTAAGATTTTACTGAACTATTTTTATTATAATGTAATCAAATAAATTCCAAATTTTCAATATTTAACATGGCTGTTCTTTGAATGTCCAAATAATGTGACTTTAGTTTTGTTTTAAAGTTAGAAGAAGTTAAAGTTAAACAGCGAAAGGGTGGAGGCAAATTATTCCAGCATTTAGTTGCATTATATCGGAAACTCCCTCGGAAACAAGCATGTCTGTGGCGTTGCATACTGAGTGAAAAACCTGTTCCTCTCGTTCTGCACACAGTACTTGCATCTCCTATTCAACGAAGCTTTTTATTTAAATAGGGTGGGAGCTTGAACTTTACCAAGTTAAATAAAAGCGATGCAAAAAATAATTTTCTGCGATATTCCATCTTCAGCCAGCCAGCGTTATTTATATAGGGAGTAACATGAGCGCGCGCAGGTATATTATAACAGTATCGGGCACAAGCCTTTGTATACGTTGTATAGCATTTTTGGTTCTAGCAAGTAACCTTGGCCCTATTGCGGCATCCGCATAGTTAAGCTTTTTTAACCGATTTATGCGGACAGCCACTGGGTGTCCGTGGTTCATGCGAACGTTGACCTCCATAGAGACCTCGATCTCCCTACCATTACTCACCTCTTTAAACGTTTTTCGAAATCTTACTTCGAGAAATCTGAGGTACACTCGAACCCTCTTATTTCAGTTGCATCCCAGTTAGGTCCGACCATCGAAAATATAGGCGTCCAAAAAGCGTCTTGTATGACCCCGACGATCAAATAACGATCGCCAACACAGATACACGTAATACACACACACAGCGTCTTCGCCGGCGAAGACGAGGTCCCAGTTTTCTGACGTCGGTCGGTCGTGGCTTTTCGCCACCCTTCCGACGCCGCAATGACTAATCTAAGTCATACCATCAACCCTCCACTACACGTCGCCCTAAGCCGTGGTCCGGCCTCACAGGAGGCACCCTTAGGACGACGTTCCCCGACTTAAGTAGAGCTTCTGCGCTCTACTCCCTGCATTTCGCAACCTCGGCGATGCTTCTGCGCTCGCCCGTCCCGCCCGGTGACGCTGTAAAAGCCATTAGGGCTAACAGCATACAGTCAGTTCGAAAAAAAAAAAAAAAAGTTAAGCTTTGATTAGTGCGACACTCTCATTTACAGGTCTGCCTTTGTTACTTATAATACCCTACCCAAGAATAATAACTGGAGGTTATTCAACTGTTGTTTGTCATAGATATAAAAATTAACGTAGACTTTTGTAGAAAAATCAATGACTTTTATACGAAGATATAATAAAATATTAATTTTTCTGTTATTTTGAAAAACTTTGTATATGCGAGTACTTAACGCGAGCAGAAAATTTTAACAAAAATGTATCACTGAAATGTATGTAAAATGAGCTAAAATGTTGCGCGCGTAATTCTAAGCCACAGGGTGCTCGTAAAACAGTACTTACGCGCTTGTGAGTCATTTCCCTGAGGTAAGGCGGTAAACTCACATTAGAATACGATATAGCATCTGTGGAAGTTATAGTTTTTTCATATAAATTTAACATTCTGTCTGTCTGTCTACATCTGTTTTTGTTTTGAAAATTTTAAAACAATTTATCACTTTTTTGTACTGTTATAATAGCTTCAATATAGAACCAGGCTTTACTAGTTTAGTGTAAATAAAGTATGCGTAAAAAGACAGCAATTTTATAATGCTAAGCTATAATAAATACAAATTCAAATAAGTAATATAGGTCTGTGTATAAAAATTTTTAACTTTTACCCAAATAAATAAAGCTAAAAAAGAATAACTCAACAAGTTCTATATTAGGAACCAAGAGTTTAAAAGTGAATAGACAATTTTTTGCCTTAAAAGGTTTTAAAATAAGTCTGCGACTGGTTTCATAAAGTCTTGATGAAAAAGATGTTTATCATAGATAATTTATAGAACCAGGCGTTACTTTGCGGAGATCCATAATACAAAAGTAATAATAAAATTATTTTGCTATAATCCGCGATACAGTAAATAGAAAATATATATAGTGTTAAATGTATAGTGGACTATCCGTATTTTCATACCCGATACGTGCAGGATTCGTAAAAACACATGCACAAACCTCCACCACTTCCACCACAATACACAAGCACTACACACGTTCACTATCACAAACTCAACAATCGTTTCGCCCCGCAACCGAAGCATCATCAGGAGATAGACTCCACGACAAAATCGCAAAGCCTTTATAAATCGTTTAAAAATCGTTTATTACAGATACTGTGATACTGTATATTGCCATAAATATTAGTAGACCAGATCTCAGAGTACAAAATTATAAGAAAGGTGCTTGATATTTCTCTTAAAAAATATATATTTTATCTCTTGCCTTAAAATATATATAGTAAGAGGCTTAGATAGAATATGTCACTATCATGCTATATGTAACGGAAGAGCACCCTGTCAATGTTCCATACATCCATAGAATCCATTCGGAGCGAAAACTGTCTAGGAAAGAAGACACCATATACAGAATTTCCCGTAATGAATGGATAACTTTGTAATACCTGATAGTAGATCTATTTACGACTCAAACTACATTAAAAAATAAAGATGTTCGAGTTAGTACTTAAGTTATGAGATTTTTTTGGAAATCGTCGAGTTTTTTCACACTCCTTTGTGTCGCCGTTTACAACAGCAACAAATAGGTGAAATTTGTGTGATTTAGGTATTATAACAATCTTCATGAACAAAAGCGTCTTAAAGTAACGGCCTTTTACTATCCCACTGCTGGGCATAGGCCTCCCCTTTAAGTTTTTGGAAAGAAGGGTTGGAGCTAAACCTACCACGTTGCTTCAATGCGGATTGGTAGGTTACACATATCCCCAGAATTTTCTAGACATTTGCAAGTTTTCTCGCGATATTTGCCTTCACCGTAAAGCGTGCAATATATTGCAAATATCAATTAGACACATAAGTTTTAATAGAAAAACTCATTGGTGTCTGCCCGGGTTTGAACTCGTGACCCCCTGAAAGAGTCGCACGTTCTCACAGCTGGGCTATCACTGCTCTAAAAGAAAAGAGCCTAATTGATACAAAATAGAAAATTATATATATTAAATGCTATATGTGTATTAAATAAATGCCGTGTGGTATCCGGCATAGAATAGACCACCCTCATTTCTTACCGAGGTGTCGTTAAAGGTGACTTAGGTAAGTTGACGTCAGGCAGGCGGCCGGTTGTAAAATACGTAGCCAAATCATATGACAGCATGTTTGTAACATGTTGTGCCGACCCCGCTTAGAGTAGGATAAGGGCAGGAGAATGATGATATATATTTAATAAAAATGCGGAGAAAAATCACACCAAAGAGCATGCACATTTGTCCACTTGTCTTTTAAAATGATCTATAAGCAAATAATATGTAGATGTATATACATATATGGCCGTTCTATGACACAACCATCATTTAAAACTAGTAAAATATTATTTAACTTGTAAGCCCGTCTGGCAGCTTACCGAATGGGCAATCATTTATATCGGTTCTAATATAAGTTGTTCTATAAGTATATTACATCGCATTATAAGCTACGGACTTCTTCATGCTTTTAGCGCAAGACTGAGGAGTATTTAAGTTTTCCTAATTTTTATAAGCGATCACACGAGAACTATGCGAGCAACCAATTATAACGGGATTTATACAGTAGTGTTTAATAAGTAAACAAAATTTAAGCTCTTTTTAAAGTATTCATACCTTATAGGTTACTTTACGCACCAAATTTATATCATGTACAATCGATTCAAAATAAACAGTAATCTGACTACGCGTTTATCTAAGCTTTCACTAATCGGATAACGCGCTGCGAACTCATTCTATCTATTCGATACATGTCGCTTTTAGATTTAACGATAAAATGGTACAATTTTTCTAGGAAATTCTGATTAAAATCATATATTTATATTTATAGAAGCAGGCGTTACTTTGCGGAATTCCATATTACAAGCAATATAACAGAACTAACTACTTTGCTATAATCCGCACGGGTTAAGTGAATGCATGCAAAGCCAATGTGTATGAAGCAGGCAAAATCTACGCACCTTATACATGCAGGACCAGCCACCACATGCACCCCAAGGCGCAATTCACCAGCAACAACGAACACAAAAGCAGCACACACACCCACCACCACAATCTCGACGATCGTTTCGCCCCGAAACCGAAGCATCATCAGGAGGATAGGCTCCACGACAAAAATCGTAATTCACATTACGATTTTTGTTCGTTTGTTTGTACGTTGTTGCTGGTGAATTGCGCCTTGGGGTGCATGTGGTGGCTGGTCCTGCATGTATAAGGTGCGTAGATTTTGCCTGCTTCATACACATTGGCTTTGCATGCATTCACTTAACCCGTTCGGATTATAGCAAAGTAGTTAGTTCTGTTATATTGCTTGTAATATTTATATTTAGTAATCCTACACGAGCGTCAAACTTTATAATGACGCTTTATATTCTAGTAAAATAATTTTATTTCTATGTAACTCAATATTTCGAATAAAGATCAAATTAAAAACCTGTTAATTTATCTACTTTATTTTTAAACTCTAATAAGACTTTAAAATTTCCCATTCTATCTTAAATTATTTCTACGAAATAAATGTCAAACACGTCAAATAATTATTTTTTTTCTTCAATATCTTACATAATTTATAATAAAAATTACGCAGCAAATCCAGTACAGTACTTAACAATATAAATTGTAAATATTTTAGTGAGTTAATTATTTTACTTTCGTTAAATATATAGCAACAACACCACTATTTACTGTAACATGAATAGAGCAGAAAATATATTCTAATTTGCATACAACTGAAATTTAAATTGATAACGCTAATAATAATAGAATAACACTATTAATTGTAACTATCACTGATAAAATTTTATCTTCCGGAGAGATATAAAAAAATTAAAAATGTATTTAAAATATTGAGGAATAGAATGAATGCAGGATGGATGAAGTGGCGACAGGTCTCAGGCACAATATGTGATCCCCGAATGCCCCCTAAACTAAAGGAAAAAATTTATACATCGGTCATAAGACCTGTCGTAATGTATGGATCAGAATGTTGGGCAATGAAAAAGATGGATGAAAGAAGAGTACATGCAAATGAGATGAGGATGTTAAGGTGGATGTGTGGTGTAACAAGACTTGATAAAATAAGAAATGAGTATATAAGGGGAAGTCTGAAAGTTGCGCCCATTATAGAAAAGATGAGAGGTGCAAGATTGGGATGGTATAGACATGTAATGAGGAGGGATGAAAATCATGTGATCAAACGAGTGTTGAGTATGAATGTGGATGGATATGTGACTAGAGGAAGGCCTAAAAAGAGATGGTTGGACTGTGTGAAGTATGACATGCATATAAAAGGAGTAGCGCCAGAGTTGACGAATGATAGAAGAGAATGGAAGAGAAAAACATGTTGTACCGACCCCACTTAGAGTGGGATAAGGGTAGGAGAAAGAAGAAGATTTAAAATATTTTTTATATCTTGCTAATCTATTCAATTATCGACAAAAATATCGATGGAGCCAGTTTTTCATGTCGTATCGTAGTCGTCCATAATAATAGCTCTCGATATACTAGCATTCTTAAGATACCTATAGTAGAAAACGCGTGAGGTCATTGGGCCTAAGACATTTGCAATGAATGTAACATTGCCGCCCACTATTTTCCTTTCTTGTCATGTCTATTTTTAAAATATGATCTACTGGATTGTCTTAATACGTTGAATTTTCAACAATTCAATTTATGTACTATTTATAATTATTTATTATAGCTCAAATTTATTCCTATTTTAGCCAAAACAAGTCGTGTCATTTCTGTCTAGTCGTGGAGTGCATCATCGCTTTTGTAGGCTCCCCTTTACGTAGAAACGGAAGAAAAAAAGCTTATACCTGAACGAGAAGCTACTTTTAAAATCCGTTAAGTACGAGTCTGTCTCGGAAACTGCTTTAGGTATCGTGTTTAGGTATACATATATAAATAAACAAGCTAATACGGAAAATTAGGCATGCAAAAAAAGGTTTATTTATAACTGACATTACTTCATTATAATGGGATGCATGATGCATGTAGATTTTATCTTACTAATACAATATTATTGTTTTGTACAATAATTTGAATAATTAATGGCTAATCGCATTCATTGTGCAAATAAAAACGAAACGAAAACAAAAATCGGCAAAATCATACATAAATAAGAAAAAAATAAAATATGCTCTATACATATTTTAATGTATATAAATAAAAAGTTTGTATGTGTGTTCCTTATGGACTCTGAATAGACTGGATCGATTTTAATGAAATTTTCAGACAATCTTTAGATTGACTAATAACATAATTCTGTAAGTTTTTTAGCGACCGGAGAATGCCTTTTAAAACATCAATGACAGTTTTGTTTTGAATGGAATTCGAAAACAAAGTTAGCCTCAGCAACGCATGGGCGGAACGCTTGATATTATAAAAAATATTGTAGCTATGATCTATTGTTATTAACGGAAATAAATTATCGTACATTTATAATTTAACAGCAGAACTAATCCCCTAGCTCCATTGTATGCAAGCCCTTACGAGTGGGGGTAGAAATGGGGGATGATCCCTAACAAAAGATGTTAGCAACGCATAATATCGATTCCGTCCACCCCGGCCAAAGGTTACTAATGAACAAACGCATGTTAAATATATTAATTACCTTCTATTTTTAAAGTTTAAAAACATGAGTTAAAAAATATATTTAAAAAAACCATCGAGTGTTGTTTATTTCATATTATACACTACTATAATAGATACTACTAAAAAAAATCAGTTAAAATATAACACTATTATGTTATATTTTTATAGTTTTATATACATTTTTTCCATTTAACTAAAATTAATACAAATTGGTATATGCCAAAAAGCGATTTAGGACTCTTTATGTGTAATTTTGGTTAGACGGAACTCTTATTAGTAATTTTGGTTTATGTTATTTATAATTCACAATTATATTAAGTTTTTATAATACTGTTTTGGCTTATATAAATAAGTAAAAATGTTTTAAATCATTCACAAATGCAATCCCAATTATGATTTAAACATATTTTTATTATTATGAAATTACGTTAAACATCGATTGGCCCGTTGGCGCAGTGGGTAGTGACCCTGCCTTCAGTTCCGTGGGTTGCAGGTTCGACTCCCGCCGAGGGCCAACATTTTCTATAAAACAATTTCTTGGTTCTTCGAGCCTGGGTGTATCTTTTTATTTAAGTATATATTTATGACCACATATATATATGTAGTATATCTACCAGTTGTCCGTCACCCATAACAGGAGTATTTAGTTACTTACTTTGGGGTCGGACGAACGTGTGTAAGTGTCCCATATATTTATTTATTTATTTATTGTCTTTGCTATTAACTATTACACATTGAAATGTGGGCAGCGATTTAATGACAAATAACGGATTATTTATATATATTAAGATTATCCGCCAAGTTTCTTACTGGTTCTTCTCGGTAGGAGCAAACTTTAGAAAATCAGTGGTAGCTTCTTTAAAGACATTTGACGATTCAAAAGTGCTGAAAACAGTCCACTTGAATAAATAATAATTTGGATTTGAATTTGAATTTGAATTCAGAAACCAGCTATAATCACGTCTTATTTTCATATAAGTTAAAGTTTTAAATCCATCCGTAATCCGTACTTTAATTCGTGAACTCTTTATACGGCGCTGTTTATACTTTATCGCGCTAGGAACTTAATCTCAAACTGTAAAAAAAATCAAATGGGTAATCTTTGCAATAAATCTATTAATATAAAAGGTCAAACGTAGTACACCTATCCAGAGCAAAACAATATGATTCAACAATGGGAAACGATTATCCAATTGCCAAGGCCGATTTGAATGAACATAATAATGGGCCGTGGGTAGTCAGGGTCGTTATATATAAAGGTTATTTAGTAAACACAAGTGCAGTAGTGACAATGTTGTTACCAACAGTTATTGTAGCGTTCATGGTGATTGCTGCAAGCGCAGCGGCTCCAAATGATCGTGAGTCAATAGTATTTTCAAATTTGCTTAGAAAATTTTATCAGAACATTACGTAAGCCCTGAATCATAAGAAAGCAAAATTCTATCAGAACATTTCTTGCCTGTGAAGTAAAAAAAGTAAAGTAGCGGCCTGTTACAATCCCACTGCTGGGAATAGGCCTCCTCTCTCTATTTCTGGAGAGAAGGGAGCTAAGACCTACCACGCTGCTTCAATGCGGATTGATAGGTTACACATATCTCTAGAGATATGCAGGTTTCCTCACGATGTCTCCTTTACCGAAAAGCGTGTGATAAATTGCAATTATCAATTAGACACATGAGTTTTAATAAAAAAACTCATTGGTGCCTGCCCGGGTTTGACCTCGTGTTCCCCTCGAAAGTAATATAACAGAACTAACTACTTTGCTATAATCCGCACGGGAATCCCCGGGATTTATACACGGGATTATAGCAAAGTAGTTAGTTCTGTTATATTGCTAGTAATATGGAATTCCGCAAAGTAACGCCTGCTTTTATAAATCCCCTCGAAAGTCGCACAGTCTCATCGCTGGGCTATCACAGCTTTCTTGCCTGTATGATAAGAAAACTTTGATTTTAGTTGCAACCAGCTACGCACATTGTAAACCGTTTTTTTATATTTGTTTAATAATTATTTTTTATTTAAATAAATATTTTTAAAAAGAGAGAACGCCGAGTTTCTTCCTGGTTCTTCGCGGTAAGAGTACCTTAACAAATGGTAGCTTCATTAATATTTGATGATTGGAAAGATTTTGTCGATCCAATCATCAAGTTAAATGAAATCAAAAATGATTTTCGATGATAACAAGCTTTCGATACCAATACCACTGTTTTGAAATCGATAAAAAATGCAATCGATACTTTAGTATTACGATGAAATTATGCAATATAATGTAGAAATGAACTCTTTGAATTAATAAATGATCTTTAAAAAAATTTAGCAGATTACTTAACGTATTAACTACCAGTGATACCCTCGACTTCATTCGCGCCAATTCAAGCGTTTATGCAATGCAATAGTTTTTTCTGTTCCCAAAAGAAAAACAAGTTTTTTTATCCTATATGTCATCCCGGTATGTAAGCTTTAATTGTGCCAAATTTTATCAATATTGGATTAGCCATGGAAGCGTAACAGACAGACTGAGTTTTGCATTTATAATATGAGTACGGATAACCGCGGTTAAACAAGATATAGTCTTAATATATAAGTAAAGTTAGCTAATGATAGTTAGTTAATCGGCTTGATACATATCATGTAAATCTAGTGGACTAGTTATCAAGATAAATTAATCATTGAATTATAAATTCATTGAGGCGTTTGAGTCCTTTCGCTCAGCATTTGATCGCAAGCCACAATTACTTACGACTGGTCGATGCTCTTGCATATTTGATACGTCCGAACAGGTTCTGATCTCATTCCTCAGATGTTGTGATAAAAATATATGATTGGAACCGGTTGTGTCGTTTCATTGAGAGACGCGTGTGACCAGAGCATCGAATAATATGCGATCCGGATCAAATTCAGATCACTTGATTAAAAAATCATAAAAGAACCGTTTCATACTTTGATGGTTTATAATTTTTGTTTACCGTTATTTCTATTACTACTGATTATAAGTACCGTATGAAATTATTTATTGCTTAATCGTATTGAATGAAATTATTAGGCTTTTATAGTTCTATTCAGTGTAAGCATCTATAGACTTTATAATTACTTCAAAACAAAATAATGTAAAATTTATTGATAAGTTAGTATATTATTAAATGGTTTATAGAAGCACGCGTTACTTTGCGGAATCCCTTATTACAGGGTCTATAACAGAACTACTTTGCTATAATCCGCGTGTGTTAAGAGAATGTATGTAATGCTAAGTGTACGACGCAGGCAAGTTTTGCCCGTTTCAAACACTTAGCATTACGTACCTTATCTTAACACACGCGCATCATAGCAAAGTAGTTCTGTTATAGTATCTGTAGTATATTATTAGTAAATATAAGTTTTTTAAATTCCCATTTTTTTATTTGCCTACCAAAACTGCTTTACTATGAATTGACACACTTCGTATAGTAGCTCGCAGAGTTCTCTGTCAAAGGGATAAGTTGACCTTTGTAAACTTTTTTTTATTAGTCATGTTTTTCTTACATTTTTTATGGTACATAAATTAATAAATAAAAAAGATAAACCTCCTTTGTTTTGGATGATGGACGAAATGGTCAATGGGGTATTAAATTCTTTGCTACATCAAATTATTTATTTGACTTATTTATTTATTATATTATTTATACAGCTCTTTGTGTACTTAATACAATATCTGTTAAAAAGGCGACTCTTAATCTAAGACCAATACTTGCCTTTTTATAAAAGTTATACACGAAATGCCCCATTTAGCGTCATTGGATTTCCTTTGACTTGATCATGGTATCATTCTAATAGAATTAGTCTCTGAGAGCGAATGCCGTCAATGTTAGGGCGATCTCTATCCAGTACAGTTTGTCTATTGCACTATGTTTACTTCTACCATATTTTCCCAAAAAAAAAAACGTATCTTGAAATATAAGCTATCCATTAATAAAAAAGAACTGGTTTACTGTGGCAGAAAATAGGCAACCATTCGGCTTAGGTTCGAATATTACACACGAAGACCCATTATCAGTGGCCACCATTTCGTTACTTAATTTTAATATTGATAAACGTTAGCACTTCCATTAATTATTATTATATATACATACGGGTCACATCGCGATAAAATCGAGTTACCTTTGTATATTGTTTGACGTTTGGGCCATTACAGCAGTTTAAAACACTGTTAAAAGCGGCTGACACAGAAAGCCTACTATACTGTTGAGTATTACTTAGATGATAAGAATATGTTGATATAGCTACTCTTCGATCCTGTCTTGTCTGAGTAATGACTAAATATAACTAGTAATAAGAATGATATTTTGAAAAGAGCTGTCGCCGAGTTTCTCGCTGGTTCTTCTGGAAAAACAGCTTTCGGAACGAGCAGTAGAGTTGACGATTCAAAAGCACTTGTTTACAAGTTTATGTCGAATTTGAATTAACCACACATCTCAACCACAAAAAACTCTCCTCCTTCTAAGGTTCTCACGTAAGCCGTGACCCGTATGTTTGTATAATAATAGTTATGAATCGCGAAAGTTTAAAATCATTGTGGGGTCAAAACTTTCTAAAAGGGGTTACATATAGTTTTTAGGTGTTTCGCGCATTTACATACCCCAAAACACGATAAAGCTATCAATATTTACGTCGTAAACGCAGCTCCGACAATCCCATACCGGGAAAAAGGGATACATTTGCCCAAAGGCACTGTAACCTCGGTCGCATATTTTACGGAATGAATTTTCGAATGTAACCCATATGTTTAAGTAAATAAGAGTCCAACATTACCATGTCTGAGAGGCGAAGTGTGCGGGTGAAAAAATCCAAAAGTAAAGGTCTAACGCGATATAAATTGCCCTCCCATGGAACGCGATTTTTTAAGAGGCAAAAACTGTTAATGCGAAATGTTTTAAGCTACCTTTTTTTAGAAATTTCGTGTACATTAAACGTTTTATATACTAATATTATAAATACCATAGTCTGATTAACTTTCTATCTGTTCCGCCTTCGCGGCAAATCAACTAGAGCTATAGTCATGAAATTTGGTAAAATTAAAGCTTATATACTGGGCCAACAAATGATAGGTAAAATTCCTATTTTACCTTTTACATCTTAGCAAAATATGCATTATGGACTACAATAGTAATCTTCAAAATCACCCATAGTTCAAAGAATTTTTATATTATTGAGCCAACTGAGATTTCAAAAACATTTCCCATTGAACTTGTATGTTACTTAATAGAAAGAACGAAAGTAAAATATTTATTTAGTACAAATAGACATCTTTATAGATAAAATACGAAAAACTTATCCGGTGATATAGTACACACAGTAATTTCTATATAAATCTACATATTCCTTAAGATACAGTTAAAAAAGGTAACGGTCGAATGGCTTTGTCATTAAGCGTTCCATTCAAATGCATTTCATTATACTTACAACTCAATATTGATGCTACGTTAAAATGATCTTTCCCTCTTCACTTATTATAAGTAAGAAAAGGATAGCAAATTGTAAAGAAATCCAACCATTGAGTTATCAATACTAGTATCTCCGTAGACAGACCTATAAGTGATAGTGACACAATAAATGACTGGGAAGATGAAACTCGTAAACTTCGTTTTTGTCTCATCACACATAAAAAAGCGAGACAGATAGATCACCCTCATTTTTTTCTCTTTATTGTAATATGGCTCATTTTAGGCTGGCTTCCCTACTTTAAATATAATAACTCTATAGATCCAACCAAGTCAATAAGAAGACACTGATATAAACCAGTTTACCTGCTGCTTTTGATTAAATCGACTAATATATTTTATGCATTTTCAACTTTAGGATATAGCTTAAAGATAAAATTAAGTACTTTGAATATCGTTTTGAATATCATTACATTTTTACGCGACTTATATTAATTTAATCTGTATGTATGTAGCCGACTCCTGTGAGCTCAATTTTGACCCATTTTGAGCAGACAGAATTTGTACACCTCTTAAGAAACAGTGGCGATACAACAAAATAAACCATTTGGTAAAGCTTTTTTTTAACTATAAACGCACTAAAAAGTGAAGAATGGAATTTAAAAACACATTTTGAAACTAAAAGTAAAAAATAACGAAAAATATTAGTATTATTGTGAAAAAAGCGTACTGTGGGAGCAACATACGGGTGTCTGAGTATGTATACAAAAAATATGGCGAAGAACGCCCACGCTTTTTCACAATAATAATAATATTATTTTTCGTTATTTTTCACTTCTTAGTTCGAAAGTGTGTTTTTTATATTCAAGAAGAGCACAATAACGCATCAAGGAATTGTAAGAGAAAATCGGTATAATTAAAGCCTATTTAATCTATTTTCTAAACAGCATTCAAAACACTTTTTTTAGGTGTAAATAATAAATAAATAGCGCCCAGTTCAGACACTTTTTATGATGAAGAGATTCTTTTCTTACCTGTCTATGTTATTAATAAAGGTGTTTTAATAAGAAACATCCGAAAGTATTTTCTATGAAACTGTCCGTCTAACTTGATTGATAAAAAAATTTAATAAGGGTTCAGTAAGGTAACGCCCTCCTCCTAAGACACAGGTAGTTTATTATCCTACCTTAATCGCCAAAAAAACGAGGATAGTTATTAAGTCGAGTCAAGTCCTTAAATACATTTGCAATTTTTTAAAATTAATGACCATTATTTGAACACGCCCATTTCTTAAATAATAACTGTATGATATATGTTTTAATCATTTATAATTAATTTACCGTTATATGCGATGATGATTTATCAAGATTATAACAACATAGGATTGACATTAAATGATTATATTCGTCTGAAACTTTTAAGCACAAGATCGTCACTGTCATTAGATTTTACGAAAAAGTTTTAGCTTAATTTATGTTATCAAATCAAAACTATACAAATGACTGCGTCCGAATCAACTTAAATATTAAAATGTCCTCATATATGTAGTATATGCTATTTTCTGAAGGATTATTTTTTTTTTATTGTATGTTTGACCGCATGCTAAATTAGCCGCGAAAACGTAAATTGATTAATAAAAGGGAAAAGATAAAAGAAGAAAAAGAATTTGATGGATAATTTATTTTAAGATTTAAAGTAGCAAAATACATTTGTCGACTATTTCGAATTTGATCGCACCTAAGAAATGTACAACGACATATAAAAATCGTTCTAGTATTAATAAAAAAACTATAATTAATAAAAATTCAAATTATTATTATTAAAGCCCGATGGATTCTAAACTCAAAAACAGATGCAAGGACTAACTGGCATTAACACTAGCGGAATTAAGTGGAATTGAGTGTAACTAATTTAAAAGATAAAAAATAACAGGTTATTTATCTATAAAAATAGCATTGGATGACGTTAATTTATGTATATTGTCATCACAAAGTACATATTGCATTTTTAAAAAGTGAGGCTGCAATATAAATGTTCATATTCTTTTAATAAATATAGTAAATTAATAAACAACAATGAACACATATATTTTCATAACTTTGTTCTCAACTTACAAAGTAAACGCGTAATTAGGACCGGCGTTTCTTGAAACAATTGGCAAACACGAAACAAATTAAAACTTAAAGTACCTACTAAGAAAAAGAAGCTTTTGATCTGATACCGATAAAACCTCCTCCATATTTGTTAACAGTAATTATACATCCTTGCAAATTTTTTATACTTAAAGGAAATCGGGATAGTTGTCCGTACGAAGTTTTTTAATGGTAGAGCGTTCCTTGATGTATGGTATTTGATAAATTATATTATAATAGCCACGCCGGCGGCTTCGACTACGCAAAAATCATGAAGTAATCATTAATCAATAAATGTGCCACAAAAGATTTCTGCGTAATCGACCCCACGGGATTTCTAGGAAAAATACTCGTCTTTATGTTACGCCACATCGTCCTTTATTTTACAGTAAAAGTCCCATCAAAATCGGTTTAGCCGTTTCAGACAATGTAGTATTACCCTAAACCTTCCTCAAGAATCGCTATCATTCTATTCGTTCAATAGATTTGATACATACAGACAGCTTTTGGTGACTTTGTTTTATATGTATGTATGAAATAATTTATTTGTAACATAAATTGATTTAAGAAGTTTTAATTCTATAAATTTAATTTTGGATTTTTTAATCTTCCTTTACTTACATTTATAACTTTGTTATTCGTAATTTGAGTTTGTTAAATAAAAGGAATCCGTAATTTCGGATGTAATAATTCAATAAAAAAAAGTAAAAGTTATATCTATTTTATATTATATATGTAAGTACAAGTTATATCTATCTTATTCAATATAAATTAAAAAATAGAAATACACCTATTGGTAAATGAAAGTGGGTAAATAAGCAATAAGTTTTAAACTTCGATAACAATATAATCCTATCTAACTTCGGATAGTTACCCATTCCGTACATATGCCGCAGGCAGTCGTGCGGCACTTAACGGAATTTAGGTTTGGGTCCATTTCCCAAATACCTATTATACGGAAAGCCTAGGTTTCAAAGGAAATTAGGAGGGTTCGTCTCGGTAGGGTGATTTCAAGGGATGAAGAGAATGTTTCGATTAATATCAAAGTTGAGTGGACCTAAATAACTAATAGGCATCTAGTTGCTTGCATTGGTTTTGCCTGTTAATAGTGCACGATCAAAATATCTTAGTCAATCATCACCCTCCTGCCCTTATCCCACTCTAAGTGGGGTTGGCACAAAATGTTATAAGCATGTTGTCACATGATTAGACTACGTATTTTACGACTGGCCGCCTGCCTGACGTCAACGTACCTTAGTCGTATTTTACGACATCTCGGTAACAAAGAGGGGGTTTATTCTACTCAACTGTATACCTACCACTTAGTGGGTCAACTTACCTTAGTCGCTTTTAAAGACACTTCGGTAAGAAACGAGGGTGGTCTATTCTACTCAGACGGATACCACACGGCATCAAAATATCTTAATCAACGGTAGATGATATTTTTGCACAAACGTTATTTTTTTTTTTTATAATTTGAATAGACTGGTTGTTTTCTTTTTTGTGGCTTTGCTGAGTCACTAGGCGGACTGGGCGAGTGTAGAAATATCGTTGACAGTGCGTAGACATTTTGTCTATCATTCTCAAAATAGATATACTGACAATCGGTCCCAAAATATGATTTGATATTGTCAAAATTGTTAAACCGATTTTTGTACAGTTTTTACTAAAAGGTAGAGCAATTCTTCCGGAAAGCTTAAGTTAACAGTGCGTTAAGGTTTTAAGAGGTCGCGCATTTGTAAAAAAACTCGTCTGCTGTGAGCTTTAGCCGCGTAAACCAACAGATATACACTAAAGTAATGTACAAGAGATTTGTAGATCTACAAAAATACTACAAAAAAATTTGAAAGAGTATGTCCCTATCTGTTATAGTTAACTCACAATAATTACTTTTAGGTTCAAAATTTTCATTAAATACACTGATTACAGCTACGAGTATTATAAAATAAGTTAGATAACAATGTCTAAAATTTTCACATTGTTGGAAAAAGTATAAGAATGTGGTTTCTTTATTTCTTCTCTTCATATATACAATTGTGATGTGTTCAAAAGTGACTCTTAAGTTTTTAATTACTCCAACAATTTTACAGAGAATAGACCGCAGAACTATATTATTACTATTGCGTCGGCAAACGTCCTTATCAGGGTGAGGGCTGATGGCTTAGGGGAAAATAGACGTGAAAAGCTGAAGCTATGACCATGACCAAGTAGTCATGGTGTCGAGTGTACGGATTACATAAACCTGGGAAGATGAATTCAATTGCTTTAAATGTATAGAATGTGTGTTTGTGTTGGAATAAATATAAATAAATATATAGGACACTTACGGTACACTACGGTGGTCAGATCCCAAAGTATAGTACGCGGCAATAAATAATGCACATCGAGGCTTAGAGAGAGAAATCGCCTAGATTTAGCTTCATAGAGCATTTTCTGTCATTCAGACTGACGAACCCGTTTAAAACGTCACATACTAACTGAGTGACAGTGACAGCGCTCTACGAAACCGAACTGGCCGGCTGTTTCGTTCTAAACATCGATGTGCTTTATTTAATGCCGGGTACTATAAGTATTTAAATAATTGTGTTATGGGTGACGGCCAACTGGTAAATACATAACGTATATATTTTTAAATACATACTTAAATACAAATATACATCCAGGTTCGAACAATCAAGAAATTATATATAAAATGATGAATCGAATCGAAAACGGGAATCAAACCCGCGACCCGCGGAGCTGAAGACAAGGTCGCAACCGCTGCGCCCACGGGCCAGGAAATCTTTTTTAGATCTTCAATATAAAGACTACGCTCATGCGTTCGTGCTATATTTATGGTATTAATAATGCGTACGTCCTACTAAATTTCAGTAACATAACAAAATCAGTTTCCACACATATCAGCTTAAAGCCTCAGCGCTATAAATTCAGAAAATTTTAATCCGTTTATCGGAGGGACCCATTCTGCCCTTTGTCCGGAGTCCAAACAAGAATTGGGTTGGATTAAGCTATGGACCTAACTCAATGGTTATTGTAGCATTTTGGAATTGGAATAATGGAAGAAATATTAAACACGTGTAAGGCGTATAACTGGGGCAATGTTATACCGGTTAATGCGTGGAATTTTTATTATTTCATTCAAAAAGTAGCGGCCTGTTACAATCCCACTGCTGGGAATAGGCCTCCTCTCTCCGTTTCTGGAGAGAAGGGTTGGAGCTAAGACCTACCACGCTGCTCCAATGCGGATTGGTAGGTTACACATATCTCCAGAATTCTCTAGAAATATGCAGGTTTCCTCACGATGTTTCCCTTCACCGAAAGCGTGTGATAAATTGCAATTATCAATAAGACACATGTGTTTTAATAGAAAAACTTATTGGTGCCTGCCCGGGTTTGAAATCGTGTTTCATTCAATAATTCAAATAAAATGTATGAAGAATGGTCGCTTATTTAATTGTTTGATTTCAACGATTGCTTGTAAGAACAACTCTGGCTGATTATCTCTAATATGAACGCGTAATAAAAAGCCCTTATAAAAATACTTCGAACTTACATGGTCTTGCTGAATTCTGATGCTAAGAAAGACCATATGAACATAGAGTCTTTAATACTTTTGTACCATCAGGCTTAATACGTTTATACAATAATTTATCTTACGTTTAATTTGTTCTTTTTCCTGCCATTTAAGTGGAATTAAATCGGAACCATTTCAGTTGTTAGATGTTACGACCTCCGAAACAATCATTTAATAATTACGAGTATTTCTGCGTTTTAAATCTAATTTGAGACAAGTAAATTTATAACAATACCTTTAATATAATATATTAATAATTTATAAAATTCCCCTTGTTAAATTTATTGTGTTATCTAATTTATATTTTTAACCCCTACATTACGGACCTCTATTTTCTTTTACTTACTTGGCGTACCGACGCGACGTTTTTGCTGAACGACTCTTTAAAGCTTTCTTTCACAAAAAAAGCATAATAAGTAAATTTATCATTATTTGAGATATGATACGTTATTTATATGTAGTAAACCAACAGTGTCTATAACATCTGGATTAGTAAAATGAAGTAAAAAGCTGTATATGTCTAGTAGCAATGCGTTCAAAAATCTACATTCCATTTGAAAAAATCTGTCTACGGCTGTGAGGGTGGTGGTTATCCGACCGAAACTGCTGCTCCCTGCTTTGTGACCCTCGTTTAACCTCATGAGGGTGGGGTTGCAAGCAGCTGGTGTAATCATTTTAACTAATATGAACTACTATAATATACGTCAGCAGGACAGATTAATGAGTTGAACTTGTTTTTGTCATTTCTGGAAAAATAGAATATCTTTACTTCAATGTTATACGATTTAAATGAAAAATAACGTAGGCATACACATGCGCAGGTACACAAGCAGACACACACACACACAGAGAGAGATATATATATATATATATACATAGAGAGAGAGAGAGAGAAAGAGAAAACAAAACTATTATTTTGGTTGGATGTAACATTAATATATTTCGGTGTTGTTAACTTAACTATTAGTTTAAACTTTAAATAATTATATTTAAGTATCATAATGTTTATTCGCTGAAATGTGATTGATAAATTCAACTTACTTAATAGTTACTTAATACAACTTAATAGTATGCAAATAATATTAATTTAATATAACAAATTAAAAGGGAAAATTTATATATTAAAACAATTCACATAACAAAAAGCTTATAAGATAAAAAGAAAAAATTAAAACAAATTCAGATTCATGAGCTGTAATGAATCGGTGATTAAATTTATATCTAATTTAGTTAATATATATTTTATGAAGCTCAAAATTTTCATTTAGCGTCTTTTTCATTAGTATTAGATGTTACTCGTAAATTCATGTTTTCGTTATTCATTACAGCAAATGCATTAGGCAATCAGCAAACTGTTTCGAAACACACTCCATCAGACTTCATACGAAACGGGCCCTTTGACAATACACGCGTTGACCCGTGGTTTCAGATGGCAAACATATTAGCCATAAGTAGAGTAGCCTCTAAATTCAATTCAGCAGGACAGCATTGATTAAACGTATTTTAATTACCTTAGAGTCGAACAAAACTACAGACGATTTATATGTTATGTCTGTCTGTTGCGCTTTCAAAGCCAATTTGTTCCCCGATGCTATACTAGCATACTACTAGCAACTCGACGATGCTTCTACGCTCGCCCGTCCCGCCCGGAGACGCTGTAAAAGCCGATAGGGCTAACAGCAAACAGGCAGTTCGAAAAAAATTCAGAGTCAATCTGGTGATTCAATATTGACGAAATTTGGTGCAATTAAAGCACCGGAGTAATATATAGGATATTAAAAAAAGGCTAATACAGAAAGCCTGCTATAATATTGAGGATTTCTAAGACGATACGAATGCGTGGATATAGCTACTCTTAGACCATGTACAAGACATTAATAACTATATGTAATAATAGTAATAAGAATTTTTCTTTGAAAAGAGCAACCGCCGAGTTTTTGGCTGGCTCTTATCGGTAGGAACAACTTTCCGAACCAGCACTAGAGTTGACGAATCAAAAGCACTTCTGTACAAGTTTATTTGATTTAAGAATTTTTTTTATAAATAAATCCGGCTCATTTCAGGAACAGGAGAAAACACTTGCATTATTTACTTAATAGTACTTAAAAGATTAAGTTGGCGCGAACGAAATCGTGAGTACCACTAGTATATAATAATAATATAAAACACAAATACCAATATCATAGTGTTATGATATATTAATAACACAAATATCTTGGCATGGATATGAAACCCATAGGAATCCTGAAATATTTTTCGATCTGATAGAATTATTGATATTTTGTTAGAAATAGACATGATAATTTGGTTAATTAATAGATTGCCAGTAAGTAAAGTTAAACAAAAAAAAATTAGAAACGAAAACAACTTATTTCATTGAAAAAAAAGGAAACTGTTTTTGTAAAGGCGTTGTGCGTATACAAACAGACAAATCCGTGGAAAATAGAATGAACGGTAAGTAACCCTAGTCGTATCAAATAAGTGCATGCAATTACGCACAAAAACCTATTTTCTGCACACAACATTAGCCACTACCGGTACTGCAATAGAGGCTACATTGGCGCATTACGTATTGTATGGGCACATTGGTCCCAAATCATGGCAGCAATTAACGCGGTGAATATGTCGTTAAGTGCTGTCTACACCTACGAGTATATGAGTGTACAGAGACGCATTGTAAAAATTCTATTCTTGCTGTCTTTTTTATACAATAGTTGGAAGGGGATTAAAGGATTTCGAGTTAATATTGTCTACATTAACTTTAGCAATAGTGAATGCAGAGAAAAGCGAATGTAATGCCTGCTCTTTCTCTTCGTCATCGAATATGTTCGTTGATCTTGTGATCATCTATAATCGGCACGATCATCGTGCAATTGTCCACGTGATCATCCGTATTATCATACGATACGTTCAACCATACGTATCACCTAGCAATTCCCTTTGATACGTGTCCGAAAACCGACAGTCCCGGGTCTTAGGCAATCATAGATGATGATTGAGTACAGCCGAGTATTCCCTCTACACATGCTCACGCTTAATCGTTTCTAATCGGCGATCATGAAGAGATCAGCAGAACATAACATATTAAATAATCAAACAAACATCCTTTATAGTTTTAAATTAACTATGTCGTGTGGTATCCGGCTGAGTAGAATAGACCACCCTCATTTCTTACAGAGGTGTCGTAAAGGCGACTAAGGTAAGTCGACCCGTCGTGTGGTATCCGGCTGAGTAGAATAGACTACCCTCATTTCTTACCGAGGTGTCGTAAAAGGCGACTAAGGTAAGTGGGACCACCGTGTGGTAACCGGTTGAGTAGAAAAACCACGCTCTTTCTTACCGAGGGGTCGTAAATGTTTGTAGCATGTTGTGCCGACCCACTTAGAGTGGGATAAAGGCAGGGAGATGATGAATTTTAAATTAATTATCTAGTACCAATAATAGGAGATTACATCATTCTTAGTTACAATGTTACAATTATAAGTAATTACAATTTTAAATCTAAAAATAAACACAAGAGAATAATAAAAACAAAAAAAATTAAGGACAAATATTAAAACACAAAATAACCACCATCCATGAAAATCTCATCTATCCATTTTACGTCGCGAGAATCTAAATTTGACATTCTGTATGTCGTAAAATAACTAAACATATACAAAAGCAAACAAATACCCCAAACCACGGAAAGCGTAATTAAAAATCCACTAACTAAAGTCATCCGCACTAACCAATATTCGATTTCAGTGATTACTGACAGACAAACCCCTTGTAATCAAATGCTAGACAATCCCTCGCGTACAGTTTTTAATTTAAAAATCCAACAGCAAACTACGGACAACCCTAACGTGCGTCCCCTACACTCAAACTAAATTTATATGAATTTTTCATTCTGTAAAGTACAGTTTGTATTTATGCAGCATATCTTGAGGCTTAAAGATGATGATTTAGGTGCTAAACGGGGTAGGGAAATAAGTATAGTTTCCTCTTAAGTACGTCTCGGCATTGCTCTGTTGTATTTTAGTCCTTATTTGACAAGAACTTGGATTCAGTGTCTTATACTGCGCCATACATACATACACCAACCACCTTCTTAAAACCAGCTAAACCTTCAAATTGCTGTATAACATTTAACTGGTCATTTAAAGAAGTTGGCATCTTAATATAGTCAAATCTCTTTTCTAATATTGCTCTAGCTTCTCGACGGCATACTGTGGTAATACATTGTTGAGTTAGCCCATGAATATCTGCTGCATCATCTTGTATCTGTAAAGAAAGCAGAAAAAATATATCTGCATCTATTTAGCTACCTAAAAAAGGTAACAGTAAACAATAGATATTAACGATTGTAGTAGATACATATTAAAAAGCTGCTTACCTGGTTGCGACCCCAGTATCTTAGTGCTATTAATATCTGGAGAGTAGACGGCAAACCTGCACCACGTTTATCCATAGTTAAAGACCTACCAAATAATTGGTCCAGAAACATAACACCGCTTTTAGAAAATCTATATTTAAGTCGAAATCTTTCATCATCATACAAATCAAAGGGAATTTGTCTGTTTTTGAATGTTTTAACTTTCCTGTCTGTCTGTATTTGATTAATAATATTGTTAACTTGTTCTACTTCATATATTGCTCTTAACGACATCGTTAATAAAAATATAACTTATTGTGCTTCCAAAAAATAAACACACGTCAATGATTTTTGAGGTTATTCCTTAGTTAAACTAGGGCAAGGGTAAGTATAAGGTTGGAATAGTGCTAGTATGAAAACATATTCCGACGTTATGCTAGGTATAGCTTATTCCGAATTTATTTGTTGAAATCTTGCTTATTCTCCTTTTATTCTCAGTATAACATTTTATACTGGGTTTATTTGTAAGGCCGTCTATGTTTACTACTTTTGGGCCTGTTTGTTTTAGCCTTATGTCACTATAAAATAAACGTTTGTCCTCGGTAGGTATGGCGATTTTATTTGAATATATAAACATACATACTAATATATCAGTAAAATAATATCTATATAAATATGTTAATAATAAAAAAGAAATATGATAAATTGAAGTCATGAATCAATAGATTGTTTTTTAAATTATTGAAGACAGACTCTAAGTACTGGTAATGCAAATTAAGAATAACTGATTGATTGAAATTGATATGTGCTATTTAACTTCTTTTTTAAAGATAATGGCTCTAATTTATAAGAATAGTATATAAAATAGAATGGTGTGTTAATTTTTTTTGGTTTAATATTTGTACCACCTGTTCTTTGACATCTGTTTCATATAGGACAGGATCTTGCGCCGTCTGAATCCAGCAATCTCGTAATTTTTTTAAAGATTATATTTATTTTTTAGACCACCGGTATCCGGCTGAGTATAATAGACTACCCTCATTTCTTACCGAGGGGTCGTAAAAGCGACTATGGTAAGTCGACCCGCCGTATGGTATCCGGCTGAGTAGAATAGACCACCCTCATTTCTTACCGACACACAAGGCGACTAAGGTAAAATACCCACCGTGTGGTATCCAGTTGAGTAGAATAAACCAATCTCTTTCTTACCGAGGTGTCGTAAAATACGACTAAGTTGACGTCAGGCAGGCGGCCGATCGTAAAATACGTAGCCAAATCATGTGACAACATATTTGTAACATGTTGCGCCGACCCCACGTACAGTGGTTTAAGGGCGTGAGGATGATGATGATTTCTTTTCTTTTATTCGGAAGCAAACTTGCAACAATAAAGAACACCTTCCCATTCAGCACATCTCTTTTCATAAACAATAACAATTTTAACAAGAAAATAATAAACCAATACCCAAATTTCATTAGACCCTGACCTTTATAAATAAAGCCTGTACATAATTACAAAAATCATAACGAATACGAGGGTCACGCATTAATTACGTACATTTCCACCAGTGTTACTGCTCTCGGTCACGTGTGAAATTACGATATTTTTTGTATAATGGCGGCCATTACAGTTTTATCACAAACAGTTATTGCGATTCCAACGTTCATTTGTGTTAATGCTTTTATTACACTTTCTGTTCGATTTTTAAACCGAAACAGTGTGTTATAAGTTGATGTAGAAATACAAATTGCAATCAATATAACAGAACTAACTACTTTGCTATAATCCGCACGGGTTAAGTGAATGCATGCAAAGCCAATGTGTATGAAGCAGGCAAAATCTACGCACCTTATATATGCAGGACCAGCCACCACATTCACCCAATGGTCACTTAATTAACGAGCAAGTAAATGTATCTAATTCCGTTTTGCTACATGTGTTTGGAGGGGAGGGTATTGGTGGGAGTTGAACTATTTAAGATTGCTTGTATGGGTAGCGCGGCGCAGTATGATTTTTGTCGTGGAGCCTATCCTCCTGATGATGCTTCGGTTTCGGGGCGAAACGATCGTCAAGATTGTGGTGGTGGGTGTGTGTGCTGCTTTTGTGTGCGTTGTTGCTGGTGAATTGCGCCTTGGGGTGCATGTGGTGGCTGGTCCTGCATGTATAAGGTGCGTAGATTTTGCCTGCTTCATACACATTGGCTTTGCATGCATTCGCTTAACCCGTGCGGATTATAGCAAAGTAGTTAGTTCTGTTATATTGCTTGTAATATGGAATTCCGCAAAGTAACGCCTGCTTCTATAAATCATACAAATTGCAATATTTGTTCATTTATAGGGCACTATCTAAGAGTCCCATATAAAGTTAAATGAACATGAATGGTCAAATGTATAGCATAAAATAACTCTATCATTAGGGAAGTATAGCTTATTTCATATATTTAAAACTGTACCCAGCCCATCTTTGCTATGACACAGTCTAAAATGACTGCCGATCTTACAAAAATATTAAAAGCTTCGAAGCAGCACAATGTTCAATTTATTACAACTTTAAGACGTGAGAAAATGTTGTCGTGGATTTTGCCATTTTGTCGTAGAATCTATCTATTCACGATGCCTGGGTTACGGGGCGAAACGATTGTTGACATTGCGGTAGTGAATGCGTGCTGTGCTTGTGTAATGTTGTATATTGTGGGTAGTGCATGAGTTTTTACGAATTCTCCATGTAGCAGGTATAAGGACGGAAGTACACTCTACATTAGCATCGAATATGTTTTCTTTTATTGCGGATTATAGCAAAATAATAATATTCATTACTTTTGTATTATGGACCTCCCCACAGTAGCACCTAATTCTATAAATTGACTTATTTTAATTTAGTACACATACTCGAAATATTTCGTAAGAATTTTTTTTATTTCTCCTGAAAATCTATACATCGTTTATAGAAGTAGGCGTTACTTTGCGGAATTCCATATTACAAGCACTATAACAGAACTACCTTGCTATTATCCGCACGGGTTAAGCGAATGCATGCAAAGCTAAAGCATGCAGGACAAGCCACAAGTACCTGGTACGATTAATGGCTAAAGAGTAATCATTATTCCCTAGCATATAATATAATGTGTAATGTTACGAACATATTACGTCATAAGTTATTGTACTAATACATTGGAAGTCAGAATACGGTTTAATTTATCGCTTTACTTATTTCTTACTTTGTGAACACGTCTTGAACTTTTAGCTAACTTCTTAAACTGGGTAAATGTAATCGCTATATTTAATTTATTTTTCATAATGTTGAATGATCTTATATATATAGTGTCGAATCTACATAAAAAATTAAGTAAAAATCACGGCCTGTTCTCTCATTGCTGAGCATAGGCCTCCTCTCTACTTTTTGATACGAAAGTTTGGAGGTTTAATTCACCACGCAGCTCCAATGCAGATTGGTAGGTTAAACATATCCCAGAAATTCCCTGGAGATATACAGATTTCCTCGCGATGTTTTCTTTCACGGAAAAGCGTGTGATAAATTTCAGTTATCAATTAGTTACAGAAAATTTATTGGTGCCGGAATTGAACTTGTAAGATTCTCCAAAAAAGTCGTACAATCTCACCGTTAGGCTAGCACAGCAAAAAAATGTACTAATAAAGTAAAGAACTCCACTTTGCACTGATTTCGTATCAGTGTAAAGCTTGAAATCGAGATATTTGGTGCTTTAAATCGGTGAATGATTCAGAAAATCGATAATACCGGCGGCTTGTAAACAAACTTCGTGCGTAAATCTTAAAGTACTTTTGCTGGCTAATGCTCACGTTCTTCTTAATTAACATCTGAACCTAGAAGTTAGTGATTTATGTCGATAAATCACGGGATGGCCCGATCGCTCGTTAGATAAACTTTAACTTTTCCGACCTCGGTAGCAGTTACACTTAATCCTGTAATGTTCACTTTTATAAGACTAGTGTTATTCGCAACTCCGTTCGCATCTAATTAAACGTTAAAATGCGCTCAATTATGTAAAACGACTCAGTCATCTTATTATGATCAAGCCTAGAACAAAGCTATGCCGCAAATACAAATCTTATCACACGTGGAAACTGAATAGACTAGATAAGACGTTTTTTAAATCTTTACTAGCTGGTGCCTTCGGCTTTCACCTGCGTTGAAATCAGTAGGTCACTAATTTAAGTTTTATTATTAACTACGTGGTTTTTCCTGTCGGTAAAGAAAGAACGGTAATTTTGCTATTCTAAATAATTCCCTGCATATGAGATTGAATTGTACCAAATTTCATCAGTATCACTACAGCGGAACCGAAGAGTACCATAGAGACTATCGCATTATAACATTAGCATGGAATTAGTATGGATTAAGAGGTTATTGGGGCGTAACAGGGAATCTCTTACCACCCTAACTCCCTTATTTTTAACCCCTTTTACTTCATTTGGTTACAAAAATAACAAACAAGTATGTTGACAAGTCCCGATGACAATGCATGTTTATGATAAGCATGACCTAATGCTGCTGCCAGGATTGGATGCAGACGATGGAACTCCTCAACGGTTAACAGTAGTGTTAACCGTTAGGTATTGGACTAACTAAACTGTTGAATGTCGCTCGCGAACCAGACTCGGGTCACAATCTTTTACCCTCATTCATTCGGTTTTATTCCTCTAACCACGAAATGACAGATAACATTATTGTAGACAAAACACTTCCTCATTATCATTCCACTCATATGTGACAATACCTAACAGTAGGGACATGAAATTTTGTAAAAAGCTTTTTAACTTGACTTATTTACAGTGAATTTATAAGGATTGAACGCAGACAATTATCTCTGTATGGGAAAAATTTAAAACCAACTACACTGAACAACGGAATTCTATTCGTTTAAACTGATAAAGTTGGCAAACGAAACCCTTGTATGAATCACAAAATCGATGGTGCTGGCGGCTTATAAACAAAGTTCACGCGTAAATCTCAAAGTAGCTACATTTACAAACTAATATTCATGATCATCTGATTAACGTTAGCATCGAGAAACTATTAGATTTATCGGTGATACGCAAAATCTATTGATTTATCGTATGTTATACGATTCTTGCTCGAGATAATTCAAGTCATTATTACTGATACGATTATATAGTAAGCTACTTATAGCGGGTACATGACAAGATGATATATCGTTTTGTACATGCGTGTCACAGCAATCTCAATAGTACGCTAGCAAGTAAACTGTATTTTTTTGGGAATGATTTGCAAACATTTGCTCAAATAAGTGAATAATAGAAGCGCACCAACTTTGCTATCGACATTCGCCCCGAATGGAAGGATATCTGCTGCCAGACGCATGGCACACCAGCTGAAATGCACTTGGCGCCACTCTCACTTGTTCACAACATCAGTTTATCGGAACGTTCCACCACAGCACCTCGTTAAAGACGACAACGTGTCGTCTTTATAATGCAAGCAAAGCAAATGTGTCAACGCATCTTTTAGATGCGACGGTAGACAAACAAAATTGATACATTAATGTTTTTCTATTACCAAAGATCGAACGTTTATAAGTCCCATCTGAACAAGTTAAAGTATTATATATACTAGATGTTGTGGAAATCGGTATGCCACAAACTTTTTCCCGCGCAAATAAGTATGTATATATCCCAGTTGTATGTCAGCCATAACCACAGTATTAAATAACTTTTGGGGAAAGACAACTGTGTGGACAATTGAACAATTGTCCCATATATTTATTCATTTTATCTAGTACGTATAAACAGAAAAACAGATTGTACAAAATACCCGCGTAATTCTATTGAATAGTAATAATAAATTATGATAGAACGAGAGTTTTCTGTCAATGTGAGTGCTCTATGAACGTTTTTATAATACAAATACGAAAATTATTACAGAACATATTCATAGCTGCAATAATATAATTTTAACACCCATATACGTATAAAAGTTTAACGTCCGCACAAGGCCATAATTTTCATGAAGTCGTAAAAAGACACGCTAGCTCCGCCATGTTGGCAATGTTTTGGCGGGAGAGGTCTGGCTGCGTTGTTTCTTTTGTAAGGGGAAAAAAGTATTAAATTAACTTTAGTTTAGTTTTTAGTAAAGGCATTGGCCCATTGAGATGCGAGATTGTTGATTTATCTTGCTTGGAATGATGCAGTAATTAACTGAGAACAGGTTTCATAACAATGAATAAACTTCATTTTCTATAATCGGATAAAGATGGTGGAAAAATGTAATAATATTTGAATTTGTTTCTCTTTTTAGTTATATGATTTTGATAGCGAGTAGAAACAGAGAAATGCAAGTTTTTCGAATTCTTTAAAGCTATTGCATAGCTTCTATCGCGGGCCTTGAGCGTGGAGACCGAATCCAGAAATTCCGTAACGAAAAAACCTAACACCCCCCACTCCGACCGGCACAGCGGTGATACTATTTAGTAGCGATTTGTGCGCCCCGGGGCGCACACGCCAGTTGACGGGTTAATGACTTTTTGAAATATCACGCTTGTCTCTTTAGTTCAGCAACCCACCTTTAGGTGGCATTGGTATTGGAAAACTACCGTTGAAACCGACATGTATTGAAAGATAATAAAAATATTTTGAACAATATTAACATCTCATTTATTTGATAAAAGAAAAAAAATGTTTTTTTATCGGTCACCACGCTCAAAGTGTAAAAAAATACTGCATAAATAAAATAAATATATAATTGTAATTGCATAAGTAAATAAAAAATGCTATGCAATAGCTTTACCGCGGCAGTCTCCGAGTGCCACACGTTTTTTTTTTAAATAAAATGTATAATTTTGAAACGCCACCGTGTGGTATCCGGCTGAGTAGAATAAACCACCCTCATTTCTTACCGAGGTGTCGTAAAAGGCCACTTGGGTAAGTTGACCCACCGTGTAGTATCCGAAAAAAGAAAAGACCACTCTCTTTCTTTCCGAGGGGTCGTAAAATACGACTAAGGTAAGTTGACGTCAGGCAGGCGGTCGGTCGTAAAATATGTAGCCGAATCATGTGACATGTTTGTAATATATTGTTTCAACACCACTTAGAGGCGGATAAGGGAGAGAGGAGGATGATGATGTATAGTTTTGAAATGAAAACCTTCTTTAAGTATTACATAGTAATGTAGCGTTGATCAGTATCTTACTTTTGGGAAGATCTATTCTCGCCTCTGAAGAGCAGAATTGAACCTTTCAAGCATTATGTTGTTCTAATACGGAGGTGCGTGCATGTGTGTAACCTACACACATCCTTAGAATTGATCAGAGATCTGCAGAACACAGTGTTCTGAGCTGAAAAGCTTAAAATAAATTATATATAAACTATCGCCATAAGTTTTTTCAAACTTATAGGATTCTGCCCAGGCTGCAAGTCCGTGAGTCCCTGGTAAGGTAAGGTATGAACCATCAAAGCTTAGCATCTAGTAAAACGTCAGGTAAAAACTCATCATATTAAAGATGATGAATTTGGCGACTTAATACTAAATTTAGCACAGTATATAAATTATTCAAGCACGTTGATTTAAACGAAACATAAAACTTTCCTTTTCTCTTTCTCTAATTACATATGTATGACATTAAAGTTTACATCGTTAACAAAGTAAAAATTTGTACTGGATTAATTAACAACACGAATTACACAGTAAAGTTCACGGAAGCCATCTTGGGTGTAATTTAGACTGAATATAATAATTATTATGATAAAGTTAATGTCTTTAGTTACCATAGTGTTATTGTAGTGGACAAAGACCTCCACATTTATAACGACGAGCTTGACAATTCTCTCTCAGAGTATTTTAACACTTTTAATTAGGCACATTAAGTAATGAGTAATGACACCCTCATTTCTTACCGAGGTATCGTAAAAGGCGACAAAGGTAACTTGACCCATCGTGTGGTATCCGGTTAAGTCGAACAAATCACCCTCTTTCATATCGAGAGGTCGTATAATACGACTAAGGTAAGTTGACGTCAGACAGGCGGCCGGTCGTAAATACGTTGCCAAATCATGTGACAACATGTTTGAACTTGTTGTGCCGACCCTACTTAGAGTGGATAAGGGCAGGAGGATAATATTCATGTTAGTTATGGTGGAAATTTTGAAATTACTACTAAAAAAAGCGATGCGCGTCGATAAAAACCTCTCCATTTAAATATAAAACGGATTCAATTTTTAACTCAGGCGGCGCATTTAATGTAAACATGGCTATATTTACTATTATATATTTACATGAAACTCAATTATTATCCCGTCATCTCTCATATTCACATTTCCGTAAACATGAACTGTTTTGTATAGTCTACGCGCTGTCACACGAGTCTGTAACATGCCCACCCCAGCGCGCGTTCTTTTATTTGAATATGCCATTTGAATAATTTCAGCGGGGAATATTAATACCCGCTTAATCCTTATTAAAATTGAGTCTGGAGAGTTGATCAGTGACAGTTCGCCGATTCGCAGTTTAATGGAATGAACGCGCTGAACATTCATGTTATGAATTGAAGTTTGCAGCTCGCGGACGAAGATTGATCGAGTTGTTTTGTCCCCGTTCTTCATAATAATTCCACTTGAACAATAAGTATAATGACTTAATAACAAGATCACGCTTTGATGCCGTGTGGTATCCGGCTGTGTAGAATAGACCACCCTCATTTCTTACCGAGGGGTTGTAGACGGTCCGTCAAGATAGAGCATTTCCGATCCGCCTTATACAATAATCTATACTTATTATAAAACAAAGTTCCAAAAAGCTGTCTGTCTGTATGTAATCGATTTTCTCAAAATCTACTGAACGGATCTTTGTACGCTTTTCACCCAAAGATTGTGTTATACTTCCGGATGGTTTAGGTAATCATGAAGAATGTGATAGCCCCTTTAACTTAAGTCACTTTTATCAAAGAAGAAGTATTTACGTTCAACAAAAATTAGAGGTGACTTCCGACTTCTACTTCCACTTTTGGACTCTCTATTGTTTCTATTGCTATTGTCCAAATACGCGGAAGCCCGCTTTTCATTAATCTATACCTATTATAAAACAAAGTCCCCAAAGCTGTCTGTCTGTATGTAATCGATTTTCTCAAAATCTAAACGGATCTTTGTACAGTTTTCACCAAAAGATTGTGTTATACTTCCGGATGGTTTAGGTAAATAATACATATCAATATTATGTAAATTGTGTTGAAGAGATCGCGCAGTTGTTACAAAACTTGCTTGCTGGAAGCTTTAGTCGCGTGCGCTGCTTAAACCAGTTGAGATACGCTAAAGTACTAGAGAATTGTAGAGCTTTAAAACTACTACAAAAATGTCTGCGATAGCTCTCTTATGGTTAGCTCACAATACCTACTTTTATGTTTAAAATTTGAATTCTAGAATGATTTGTGCCACGCTATTTCCACGCGGGCGAAGCCGCTGGCACAGCTAGTAAGTATATAAGTTAGTAGATCTCGCCATACCATACTATATAAGGTAACGGTTTCATCTTAAACTGCGTCATTACCACTCATCAAATAAGAAAGTCATCTACTGCAACATTGTTAGATAAAATACGCTTCTAGTGAACGAGATTTACATTTATAGGTGTATCTAGCTTTAACTCGTAATTTATACTTCAGAACTGACATTATGCTTAAAACCTTTAAAAACCATCCCAAGAATTCATCAGAAATGTACGGCTTTCTTCACAATGTTTTCCTTCATCGAAAATAGCGCGACAAAGTGTAAATATATAATTATGATTATTGTATAAGTTTTTTTTAAACTACTCACTGGTGTCTTCCGGGGCAGTTTAGGTGATACAAGCCTTAAATAATCATTCTTCGTCTAGTTTTTTTTAAGTCTGAAAATCATAACGCAGAACCTTAACCATGTGCTTAACAAAAATCAATTTTACAAATATTTTGACAAACCCCTTTTTGGTTGCAAACATCATACGTACTAATCCAGTATCATATGTTAAGGACTTTATTAAGTATATATAAGTTTAAAGAGGATCACGATTTTTGTCGTTACAGTAATTTAAGGTGTACCCCCATAGTTGGGAAGGTGTTTTCGGTTTTACAACGACTCTTATGACAAGATACTTTACAATGTAGTTTTGCAATGTAGTTAAAATGAAGTTGAAGTATACAATAAAATGAACCAAATACATTTTAAGAATCCATGGGCGTTGAGGTATTAAGGTGTTGAAAAACCAAAAACTTCCAGATGACCTCAAAGAGTCACAGGTATTTGTTGAATGAAACTTATTTCCAGTAGTGTTTTTTTTGTTATTGTTTAAAAGGCGAGCGCTTCACTGTAATCATGCCTGATGGTAAGCGATGATACAGTCTAAGATGGAGCGCGCTTACCTAAAAGGTGCCTATTCACTCTAGCCTTGAAGGTACCCATATCGAAGGTATTGGGAAAGATATATGCCGGGAGAGAATTCCATTCCCTTGCTGTGTGCAACAGAAATGATGAAGCGAATGAAGTGAAAAGAAAAAAAATATATACCAAGCTTTAATTCCTTATAGCGAAAATAAAATACAGTGTAATCAACACAGAAATTAATCTAAGAACGGACATAAGAGAAATATAAAAGGACACCGTAAAAATTATAACTTACCTGTTGTATTGTGAATTTTTTTGCGGGGAATGTAACGTTGTCACTATCTGAAAAGAAACAACTTCTTTAGAGACTTTACACTGCAGTTTATTAAAAATGAGTACAAATACACAAAGAAATCTTTTTACTCTATAATATATAATTATAAAAAGCTGTAAGTGACCCGGCCATTTCTGTAGATTAACAATACATTTTTGGAAATATTTTCGAGATACTAAATCGCTCATGGGCTGCAATAGTGGCACAACTAAAAAAAACGTAATTTGGACTAGGAATAGGTGTAAATCTTAACGCATGCATACTTCAAGATTAAGTCGTTCGTTTATGAAAACTAAAGCATATTACAGTTTCCTACGCAATAAAAACTTTCAAACCATTTATGTCAAAATATAAAGATTTTATTGAGTTGTAAAACTATTGCATATGAGCGATATAGGGCCTAAGAAAGTTAGAAATATATATTTTTTTAATTTAAAACTTTCTGTCTTTTTGCATGTCACTCTGTTTTTTTGCTATAACTTGAAAACCGCAGAATCGCTATTCATGAACTTTACTTTTAATTAAATTTAATTGAAGCATATACACCAGTGTATCATGTAAGATAGAAAGTTCACACTTTCCTTCGGCATCATATTCGCAGTAGATTGTAAAGTAGCGGCCTGTTACAATCCCACTGCTGGGAATAGGCCTCCTCTCTCCGTTTCTGGAGAGAAGGGTTGGAGCTAAGACCTACCACGCTGCTCCAATGCGGATTGGTAGGTTACACATATCTCCAGAATTCTCTAGAGATATGCAGGTTTCCTCACGATGTTTTCCTTCACCGAAAAGCGTGCGATAAATTGCAATTATCAATTAGACACATGAGTTTTATTAGAAAAACTCATTGGTGCCTGCCCGGGTTTGAACTCGTGTTTCCCTCGAAAGAGTCGCACGGTCTCGCCGCTGGGCTATCACAGATCATAGTAGATTGTACAGGACTAATAATAATATATTGTCTTGCTTTTGCTCTTGTCTTGTCTTTACTTTGAAGCTCCAACGGAAATATTTGATAAACAATTTTTGAAACACTGGAATTCGTCTATATAGGCATAATATGCAGTCCCCGTGTTTCATGAATGGAAGGTATAGAATAATTTAGTTTATAATAATTAATACTAACGTAGTCTGTAAGATTATTATAATTCAAAATGCATGTAATATCTGGAATTAAAAATAAAGATAAAGATTTAAAATGACTTTTATGGTCATTAGTTTTTTTTAAAACTTATTAGGTGCTAATGTATACTCAATGTATACTGTATGTAGAATACTCGAAAACACAAGATTCTATCATCGATGCCTTGATAAGGAACATTGTCTAACGAATAAGAATATTACGACGCGGAGCTGTAAAGGCAGCCTCAAATAAAGATGACCGATAGGCCAAAAACACAATATTATTTGGGCCCAAAATCCCAGATCGATATTGAGTGCATGCGGTACCGCGTACTGTGGGTACAAACGGTACGTGCAAGGGTCCTCCCCTCTGAGTCATAAAGAGGGTGCCACCCTCTCACTTTTGAGGGTTTGGTCGATATGGCTCTCTTTTGTTTTTGCACTTCAAACTAGCAGTGTCTCGTTCTCATTTACAAATAGTACGTTAAATATTTAAATGCTCGACCAAGATTATCCGGAAAATTTTGAAGAGCTTTTTAATCTAGCATGAAAGTTAGGAAAAAAAACGAGAGATATTTTATACTAGACACAATTTAAATCTGTCTTTATAATTCCGACATATTTGAATAATGTATTTATTTTTATTCTTTTAAGAATTCTTCATGAGCTTACAAGTTAAGGCGTTAAAAAGTTTTAGTTGATACTTTAGAAGTTTTCTATAAAGAGTTTAAATCTTTAAGTATTAGTATCCTATTACTATGTAGAAGGATGTGATATAAGACATGCAACTGCAAGTCTCTTTCCTGCATTGGCCCCTCCTTGCCCCTGTAGTTGGTAGCGGGAACTTTTCGACTCAGTTTTGCAACCTTTTGCTAACACAAATTTTGATCCAGGGGCCTAAACTTATTACCACGGAATTACATTTCGTGTAAATAATTTAAAATTATAAACTGAATTCTTCGTTACACATACAGTCGTAGTCTATTTTCCATACTAATACTTTACTGTAACGATTTAGTCTCCTTCCAGCTATATCTGTAATATAGATTTGTAACAAAAAGTAAAAATAGGATTAAAAACATTAATGCCGTGTGGTATCCGGCTGAGTAGAATAGACCACCCTCATTTCATATTGAAATGTCGTAAAAGGCGACTGAGGTAAGCCGACACGCCACGTGGTATCCAGTCGGATACTACACGGCGGGTGGTCTATTCTACTCGGCCGAGTAGAATAGACCATCCTCATTCCTTACCGAGGTGTCGTAAAAGGCGACTAAGGTAAGTTCACCCACCGTGTGGAATCCGGCTGAGTAGAATAGACCACCCTCTTTCTTACCGAAGAGTCTTAAAATACGACTAAGGTAAGTTGAAGTCAAGCAGGCGGCCGGTCGTAAAATACGTAGCCAAATCATGTGACAACATGTTAGTAACATGTTGTGCCGACCCCACTTAGAGTGGAATAAGGGCAGGAAGATGGATGGATGGAGGATTAAAAACATTAAGCAAAATTCTAAAATAATTAACATTGTAAATGGCATTGTACCTACACATCGCTCACTGCGGAGATATCTAAAAACAGTATAATCAAGTCAAGTTAAAAAAGCTTGCAAGAAAATTGTATGTCTCTATTGTTAACCTTTGAGGGAGTTCTCTCTTTTGGAGCCAATCCTGGCAGCAGCATCTGGTCAAGCTTATCATCGGGATGGGACCGCTATGTAAAATTTCAGCTTGATCGGACACCGGGAAATGGGTCAAGTTTATCTTTCAATATTCCTTTAAATTGAAGGAAGTTAAATAAAGGCATTTAATCATTGAAACGAAACTTCGGAATCTTTTTTTTTTATTTTTAAAACAATTTCTATCCAGTGCAGAAAAAGCAACACATACATGCTCTACATAATTCCATACATAAAATACAAGGGCTCCACACGACAACGGCTAGTAAGAACAAACTAATATCCATGAATTGCTTCCAGACATTGACAAGAGCTAAACAGTGGGGATAAAACACAGGGCATCTATCATAAATTGATAGAAAAGGTCTTTTTCTAAGCGACCCCATGTAAAGACTACAGCCGAAATCAAAGCGTTCACGAACTCGCTGCGGTTTAACTATTCTACTTTTAGGATCTTTGCTGGCAATATTCAATAAATATTTTGTAATTGCATAACTGTCTAGTTTAGCTTTAACTGTCTTTACACCCCTCATGGCCAAGCATCTGAGTCTTACACGTCGTGTGGTGGCAGCCACTCCACTATCAGCGTATGCCGACTTAAGGTTCTTAATTAAGAGATTAGGGTTGTCTTTTATAGTTTTAAGTGTTTTACAGGCATGTTTTGGGTCATGCGCAGATCTCGCAACTACACGAAGTATATCAGAGCATGCTGTTACACCTAACTTTCCAATATCAATCACTGTGTCTGTCAATAAAGCAACGTCACTAGCATTTTTGTTAATTTTGCGTTCTAATAGTTTATGTTCCTTGCGACGTTTTTTAAAACGCTTCCGGTCATCTTTATTCTGTTGTTTCAATCGAACGGAACGTTCTTTCTTCTCTTTTTTTAATTTCTTAGCGTTAAGTTTCTTATTTCTTTTTTCCTTTTGTTCTAGACAAATACACTTAATTGTACCAGATATAGTTTTAATAACTGCAGATTCGCGATTGCAAACTGTACTTCCACAAACGCAGGGTTTCCATTTGTAACGCTCTTTTGTGAGATTTGGTTTATTCGCAATTGTGTGTGCTTTTTTAGCACAAATTAGACTACCACAAACACAAGGTTTTCCTGAAGCTGTTTTTATTTTAGTTTTTGGATCATGAAATAAAAAGCTAAGTGTTTTACAAACTTTCGGAGCTTTAGCTGTTATGATATTAATTTTTGATTCATTTTTATCTTGATTAGCACGACAAATACAACATTGACATGATTTTCCATGAATTTTATTGGCGTCCTTATTTTTTAATAACTTTTTCTTACTACTTTTGCTAAATTTGGTAACATTGTAATTTACCTCATCTTTATTTAAGATATCATAACTACTCGAATCTAAATGCAATTCAAATAAAGGTTTTTTTGATTCTTTGACACTACACACGTTACAATTTTTTATAATTCTTTTTTTATTTTCTTTGTCAGTGGAACTTTTTATTTGGCTCGATTTAGTCTGTTTCAGAAGTTGGTCGCCTGCTGCTTTATCGAATTCATATTTGTTCAACTGCCTTCCACATGAGTGACAGACACATTTACATGATAAGACAAGGCGTTCTGATTTAGTAGCATGTTTGATTGGCATCTTAGGCACATCTACATTTTTTTTTACGTTGCTCTTTTTGTGTTGAAACTTGGTTTTAGAGGCTGCGACGTCCATGAAATGAACTTTTAAAGGAATAGAATAACCTTTGCTGGTAATAAGTGGTTTCTTTTTCTCATGTTTCATTAAGCAATGATTGCATAAATATTCATTATTAAGCTGCTTTAATGAATTTGGTTTGGTTTTCATATTTAATGTTTTCTGGGCATGCATGTTTTTGCCTTCTAACAGCTCGTTCATATTATATTTAGTGATTTGTTTTTGTTTTATTTTTAAAGACATTACCGGCGATACACATTTTATATCTCCACATTGAAAGAACATTTTTTTGTTTGTTTGATTTGCATAGTATGGGCATGTCTTTTTGCATTTCTTTTTGTCTTCATATTTATTTTTAAATTTTAGACTTTTTGTTTTTTTTGGTTGTGAATGAGTAATTAATGGATTGAATCTGGCTGGCCGTTCGCTTTTCGAAGGTTTCAGTCCGTCCCTTATTATTTTATTTTGATGATCTGGTTTATTGATATTATAAAAATTGCAATTCTTTGCACAGACATTTTTAGGTTTATCACAATGTGTGTAAATTTTCCTGTATTTTGATGTCACTCTTAAAAGTTTTTGCACACATCGGGTGACGAAATGCTTGAATCCCGGAAACTTTACTTTTGGGATAGTATTTTCCCTTATCATTGGCTCTTTATTAAAAATCAATTTTCTTTCGCTTTTTGTACGTATTAATCTCTTACCGCGAGTTGTTACCTTTTCTTGAGGCTCTTTATATTTTTTTGCAATCATTGGTGTAAAATTTTGTAAATGAAGATTTGTTAAACTAAAATTTTTATTGAATTTTTTGGGTCTATAAGGGAGAATAGTTTTCATGTCTTCGGAAAGCGTAAGTGGGCCATTTTGGCACAAGCAAAAATTACAATCTGTATTTTGTTGTATGTATTTTTTATTTATTTTAGTACCAATCGACTTAACTTCAATATTTGTGTAGTTTGGTAGCATTTTGCTTTTATACTGCGCGGCAACTCTCCGTACTTCAATATTTTGAGGAAATTGTGTCCTTTTCACTAAAGGCATTAGATTTTCAGTTTTGAGTTTATTTCGATTTTGAAGTTTTAAAGTACAAAAACATCTTTTTAATGCATTTTCTGCATTTATACATGTATCCCTTGTCCGAACTTTATTGACTTGTGATCCACGCGTTTTGAACTTAGCCACATCAATCTTTGGATAATTATTGTAAGATTTAATCTGGTTCTTAATTTTAAATTTTCGATCGTTACTAAATTTTACAATATCCGTTTGAGGCATAGTTTCCTTATAAAACTCTAAATTAAAACTAAAGTTAGATCCAACTCTGACAGCCTCTCTGTTCAAAAAGTTAGTAAATCTAGGTATTTCAACAATTCCTAATCGATCATGAGGAGCGATAGGGCTAGCCACATCAAAATTATATGTTTGATTCTTTTGAGATTTGTAGTTTTCTTCTTTTAAACCAACACGTTTTTCAGAGTATTTTCTTATTACTTGAGTTGGAGTGTTTCGTATTATTTTTTCCTTTTCCCTTAATTTTATTCGTTTTTCACATAGAAATGGATCACATTCTCCTGGAATGCAATAAAATGGTTCACATTCATACGGGCTTAATTCGTATACGTTTTTGAAAGTTTTATTTGTAGTACTACATTTATTCTCAGTTAATATATGTTGTTTTTTATTGATCATTTTCTGAAGCTTTAATGTACAAAAGCATCTCTTAAAAAAAGGTTCTACAGCGACTGTCTTTGAGTCTTTTTTTATTTTATTGACTTGTAAGGACTGGTTACGAATTTTATGACAGCTTCTTTTCATTTTGCTTTTGACTTCACGTTTATTGAATACTTGAATATCTTTTGGACCTCTAGCTTTAGAGAACTCAACATCGAAGCTGAAATTAGAACCAATACGTACAACATTTCTATTAGCAACATTCTCTACGTCAGTCTTTTTTACATAAATATTTTTGTATTCTGAAGACTTCATTTTTGAAGTTTGCATTTTTACTGGTTTTAAAATGGGCTTATTAGTCTCACTAAACGTAGAAACGTAATGAGATTTTTCTGCATCTGTACCAAATTCTTTCAAATGTCTTTTTCTGATACGTTGTTCACACTTATACGGATTACATTTTCCGGGAATACAAACATTGGGTTCCCATTCAAATGGTTCTAATTTACGTGCCCTATTTTTTTCTTTGTCATATTCTACAATTTGAGATTGATTAATTTTGTTTTTTAACAAAACTGAATGCTTTCGGTGCCTTCTTATTTTATGTAATTTAAAAACACAGAAACATCTTTTATGTAAAGGATTAATAGAAGTATTCTTTCGTTTGGTATTTACTTCGTTTTCTTTCTGGATACTCCAATTTTTTTTCAATAAATCTTTGTTTGAATATTTATGTAGCTTATTATTTTTTCTCATATCATTCTCATCCATTTTTATTTGAAATTTTTCCTTTACCATTTTATAATTTTGTAGTGGAGTTGTTTTCTTAAACCTTTCGTGGTTTTCAGAAGTTTTGTTTTTGAAAAATTCCATGTCAAAACTAAAAGTGGATCCTATTCTGACTGCTTGTTTGAAGGATCCTTTTTCAAATTTCTGTTTGGGACTTACATAACTTATATAGGAAGAAGATTTCATTGGATGTTTTGAATAATCTAATTGAGATATATTATTTTTTATTTTATGCTTTCCTGTTGACATAGAAACGGCCAAGTTTTTTTTTAAAATATATCTTGGCACTGTTCCAGTATTTTTATGACACCTTTTTTTTATTCTATCGAGACATTCAATGGGATTACATTTATCAGGAATACAAATATTAGGCTCACATTCATAGGGCAACAAATTTAACACTGGTTGTTTAGTTATTTTGTATGCATCAGTTTTTGTACCAATACTTGCTGTTAACTTCTTAACAGGTAAGCCTTGGTTTTGATTATGTTTTCTCAGAGATAGAGTACAAAAACACCTCTTTAAAGGTGAAAATAGTCCGGTCATTGTTGAAAGACTCCTCATTTTGTCATTGCTAGTGTAAGTTTGGTTTGATATCATTTTTCTTTTATAAATTTCTCTTTTGAGCAAATTCGTGCGTGAAGTTTTTTTTTTGCCGTATTTTTCTAAATGATCATGTTTATCTTTGGTAAATTTTATATTAAAACCAAAAGTAGAGCCAAGCCTCACGGATTGTTTTGATTGTACAATACTTTCTGTATCATATTTTTTTAGAATTTTTTCTTTTTTACGTGGAGTTATATTTTTTTTCATTATAGCACCGGATTTAATATTCGACTTTTTGTTAAAGTCCGTTATATTAGCAGTAGACATTTTCCTGGGATATATTGCTGCTACTCCAAATTCTTGATGAGTCTTTCCTTTATGTCTTAGTTGCATTAGTTTTTCACATGCGTAAGGATTACATCGATATGGTGTACAGATATTAGGCTCACATTCAAAGGGCTTTAGTTCATTTTGGTTATGTTCCCGTTTTTCTATAGCCATTACACTTTTAGTTTTCACTTTTGCAGAATTTTCTTCTTTTTTCTTTTTGTAGTCTTTGAGATTATTATTATTGCCTTTAATCTTTAATGTACATAAACAACGCTTTATAAGATTATTAAGACCGGTGGCATGATTTTTAACCTCAGTATTATTATGTACTTGAGCTGAATTCGCGACTAAACGAGTTAGCTCTTTAGGCGTTTTGAAATTCTTATTCTTACTGTATTTTGTCCAATTAACTTTTCCTAAAGCCCTACTGTCTGATCTTTCGTATTCTTTTATTTTAGTAGGATTTTTTTTATAAAATTCAATATCAAAACTAAATTTTGAACCAATACTAACAATTCGTTTATCTGAATCTGAACCGTCTGCTTTCTTAATACTTTTTGAGTTTCGGGTTTGTTTTATATGTGTGTTAACATTTTTACTAATTTTAGTAGGACTATTATTAGAAACGGATTGAGTGTTAAGCGTATCTGACGTAGATGCCTTAAAACTCTTTTTATCAGGTCGTTTTCCCATATTTTTTTCGCATAAATAAGGATTGTATTCACCTGGGACACATATACCTTGTGCACATTCATATGGTAACTGTTTAGGTATTATGCGTACATTTTGAGTGTTTATTATTTTATTTAAAGTGTTTGAACGCTTTAATTTTTTGTTCATATGTAAGTTTTTCGGTCTTTTCATTCTTTTAATAAAACATAGACACTTATTTAAAACTGAATTGGAATGCTTATTTGCTTGAGATTGGATTATATTTTGAACATTCTTAGGCTCATATAATGGTACCGTACAAGAACAATGTTTTGTAGCCCGGTCTGTTAACGTACTAGCAGAATGAGCAAAATTTTCAATTTGAGATTGGGTATGCCGCACCGCCTTATAATTTGAAGAATGTTCACGCATCGCACCTGAACGATATCTTTCATTAGGTAGATGCGTAGGTTTTTTTAAAAATCTATTTTTCTCATTCTTTCTTTCTTTTTTCTGTTTTGAGTCTTTGTGTAAGTAGTTATAAACAGGTGAACGATCTTTAAAAAACTCTACATTAAAACTAAAACTTGAACCGACTTTTAGAGTGTTAGGTGATGTTTTTGTGACGCAATTATCAAAATAGTTATTAACAACAGCCGTATCATTAACAGCATATTTGGCATTAACACTTATTGCACGACTTCTGTTTAACTTTTTTTGTTGGTCATCTGTCATACTTGATATTGATTTATTGTTCGGTAATGTGCTTGCACCAAATTCATGATGATGTTTATTGTAATTTCTCTTTTTCATTATCTCTAAGCATGAGTATGGATCGCATTGACCCGGAATACATATATTAGGCTCACATTCATAGGGTTTTAAGGAATGTGCTATATATAAAGGCTTAAACTTTTTTGTATTCTGTCCTCTACTCGTAGTTTTCACTTTAAGAAATTCGTTTGACGTGATCGGTCGCATATTTTGAATCTTTTTCTGCAATCTTCCTTTTTTCTGTAATTTCAAAGTGCAAAAACATCGTCTTGCAGTAGGCTTAGTTAAAGATTTTTTATTTTTAGTTTTTAAAAAACCAGATTCTGCATGTGAGTTAATATTTTTTTGTTTCTTTATAGTCCGGTGTGTTATTTTTGTATCAGATGAGTATTTTGGAACAAATACATCTTTTTCCGACGCAGATACATTCTTACTGAAATGTATGTCAAAACTGAAACTAGATCCTATACGAACTGCTTGTTTGTCTCTATTTTTGGATCTTTCTTTATAAACGGTTGGCTTCCTTGACTTAAGTGACAATGTCTGTTGCTTACTTGATTTCGACTGAGGCAAATATACACTAGCAAAACTACCAACTGATTTTGATTTGTAATTAGTACCGGATTTTTTGATATTATTTTTCCTGAGCCTTTTCGATATTATTTTTTGACATACATAAGGGTTACATTCACCTGGAATACATATACCAGGTTCACACTCATAAGATTTTAACTTAAGTAAAGCACGTTTCTTTACTGTAGTGAGCTGAGTATCATTCTTAATTTTACGTCTTTGTGAAATGCCACCATTTTTCACTTTTAAATTCATTGTATAGAAACACCGTCCAAAGTAATAAGCGGGATTTAAGCTGTTATCACTTTCATACTGTATTTGCGACGTTGAATTTTGAACCCCTTTAAAATTTTTGAAATCAACTGTTTCATTTACAAAATTTTCAATTTTCTTGACTTGGTTCAAGGGATAAATCTTTAAAGTTTTTTGACTTTGTCGTGGTTCATCAAAGATACTCGGCATATAAGATGATGTTTTTACAGGTTGCCACGCCCGAACTTCTCCTGACCTATAATTTAATTGCGGTAAATTTTGTCTATACGTAGTCACATACATAGGATTTATTTTTAAGCTTATTTTTTCACTCAACAGATTTCTGTCCATATATTTTGGTAAACTATGGTACGAGGGAATTTCATTACCATTAATTTGATATTTACTACTCGTAAATAATTGAGTATTTTGAAGTATTGCCGTATTTACTGTATAATTTTTTTCTGGAGGGAAAATAGGTTTTGCAACAGGAGCTGACTTAAAATATTTTTTCCGTCTTTTTTGTAAATCCAATGTGCAAAAACATTTGTTTAGGAAAGGTCTTCCAATGAAACTTTTATGTTTTTTTTTCGGTCCGTCAACTTGGGTATCTATATGGGCAACATTTAATTGATTTCGCTTTATGCTTTTATTTTTTAATATTTTCAAAGTACTACTTTTTATTGTTTTTTCTGATGGGTAAGACTGTGGTATTATTTTCGTTGGTGCTTTTGTTTTATGAAATTCGATATCGAAACTGAAAGTAGAACCTATTTTAACTACTTGGTTAGACAAAGCGGTGGAAGAGTATTCGATAAATGGTTTTTTTTCAGTATACGGTTTAGGTATTGCACTAATATTTTGAGTTTGTGCTAATATCTTATGTTGTTTGTGTTTCGGTTTATATTGTATTTGAACATTTTTCAAAGGTTTTCCTGTATATGTTGTGCTACTTGTTTTTGTTCCAGGGCGTTTCGTTGTGAAACCGACTTCTTTTAGACGCATGTTACGCTTTTTTATTACATCCCAACATATGTACGGATCACAAGATCCGGGTATGCAGGTAAATGGTGCGCATTCAAAAGGTTCGAGTTTTCTGTCAAATTTTGATTTAGTTTTGGTACTCTTGTTTGCTGTATCAATCTGAAAGTGACTTGGGTCCACAGGTTTTGTTCCTTTTGTAAATGTTTTTTTGCTTCGTGTTTTCAAAATTTCTGATTTTTGTAATTTCAAGGTGCAAAAACATCTTTTAAGAGAAGTACCAATAAGAACATTACGTTCTTTTTTTCGCATTTGAGTTGGGGTATTTCGACGTATATATTTTATATTTTCTTGAAGCCTATGTTCTTTTACTTTCATTTGATATGTTTTCTGTTTCGGTTTGATTGACAAACTTTTTAACTCTGTTGGTTTCGAATTATATGTAGGCATCCCCTTATAAAATTCTATATTGAAACTAAATGTTGATCCAACCCGTACTGCTTGTCTATCAGATTTCTTTTCTATAGTTCGTCTTATATGTTTTTTCCCTACAGCAGGTCTAGAATAAATGTGATCTCGATATGTAACCATAGATTGCACGTATTTCGCTTTTGAAGGTTTATAAGATCTTGATGTAAAACTCGAAGTAGACTTAGTTTTTCGGGAACTAGACAAATTAGCAGGACAAACACACGATGCGGGAAGTGTTTTATGTTTATCTTCTCTCATATTTATTAATTGAATACATTGATCTGGATTACAATCGCCAGGCACACAAACACCAGATTCACATTCATAAGGAAGTAAGTTTGATTCGTTTTTCCTTTTTCTATTCATTATTTTTTTATGTAAAGTGTTTGTCTGAATTTCATTAAGATTTAACATTTTATGAGATAGTACGAATGAATTTAAAGTTAGTACCGATTTTTCGCTAGTCTTAACTTTATTTGTGATTGGCCGCCGAATTTTTGATTTTGTTGCTTTAGCTTTTAGCATTAAAGTACAAAAGCAGCGTTTTAAAGCATACCCACCAGTTTGGTTGTCCTTGAATGGTTTTTTTAATATGATCTGCGAACCTTTATGACGAAGGGGTCTTTTTTTTGTTTCATCTTTCTTAGACTTTACGTATCTGTAGTCTATACCTGACCGCCGCTTGGAGTCTGTAGGAGTATTGTGAAGTTGAACGAAAGATATTTTTGGATCCATTTTATTTTTATAAAACTCTATATTAAAACTGAACGATGATCCTATCCGGACAGCTTGGCGCTGGCTTGACTTTCGTTCTAGATTAGTTCTCTGTACTTTAGGTTTTTTAGGAATTGAACTTGCCTTTGCGTTTTGTTTTTCGATATTGATATCTAAAGGAGATTCCTTTAATTTCATTGTTCGACTAATATCTTTATAATTATTTTCGACGTTAGTGTTCTTTACCTTGTAATTTTTCGGACGATGGCTAACTTTTATATTTTGCATGGTATTTTTTATTGCCTTTTTTGTTAAAGAAATAGATGGCTCTACTTTATTTTTTTTATGAGTATCTATAAAAGTTTCACATGCACATATATTATTTTTTTCTTTCATATGAGTTATTTTTTTTCCGTTGGAAGTTTTATCAAAACCTACATGTGGTTGCTTAACTGCTTGTATATGATCTGCCAGTATTAAAGAGTTGCTTTTTTCAGTTATTACTGTTTTAGCCACTGTAAGGTTTTCGGTTTGAATTTTAGTGTCAGACCGATTTAATAATTCTCCAGCCTTTCGTTCTTTCATCATATTTTGATACTTAATATTTTTATGATAGAGTTTCTTTCTTTTCGATTTTTTTTCTTTTAACTTAATAAAACATTCCTCGGGTATACAAGTATTTTTGCTACATTCTGGTTCGCATTCCCAATCTTTCATAATTTGTTTTCGTCTAAGGTCTTCTTTGAATTTACTAATAGAATCTTTCTTTACTTGAAAAGCTAGCTCCTTATTTGGACATAAACACATTGTTTTAGGTTTCGTTTTGACTCTCGTTAATTTTTGAGCACTAGCTTTAATTTTTGATGTTAATTTATTCTTTGCCTGTGTTAATTTTTCTAATGACTTGTTAGTCTGAACTTCTAACTTTTCCCTAATTCTCGTTTGTGATTGTTTTATCTTAGCCATTCCTTCCGAAATTTTACCTTTGAACCGCACATTAGTTTGTTTTAAATTTTGATATGAGGTATGTGCTATATCGCCTAAACCACGTTTCAGTCCCTCATCTTGATCAGTTGTGGACTCTAAATCCAAAGTTGGTAAAGGAAACGGCGGATGTATTCTTTTTAGTAGTGTCTTCGATTGTTTTTTCAATAGCCCACTAAATTTAAAAGTACAAGTACATGGGTCTGACCTAATGTGTTTTGCCTTAAAACGAACTCCCTTCTTTCTGTTATAAGTTTCTCTTGCGCGATCTCTTGCATTAAGATAGTCATATGTAGAAACCAAGGGTCTTTTTTGTCGATGTCTTTTGAAAGAATGCTCTTGGACGTTCAATCTTGACGAGCAACTACAACAGCTGCAACAATCACTTAGTTTCGCTGATCCTGGTGTAGCACCTTTGTCTACCATATTCACGAACTTCAGTATAGCAGCATTACTTTTATCTGCGTCATATTCTATAGAGGATTTTTTTTTCCTAAAATCTCCCACTGTACTCAGACTAACTGTACTGTCAGAAATTAATCGGGCTCTAATGTCATCATATACAGCTCTAGTTCTTACTAATCTATCAAGAAGCTTTTTTTCTCTTAGCGGTATATACTTTCCGTAATAAAGACGATCTATCCGAGATCCATCAGCAATGAAGCGTCTTAAAGATGGTTGATCGCACTCACTTTTATAAACGCAAGTTGTGCAGGAACAACTTTTACCGTCAGTACGCAACTTTTGCACAGTCTTCATATTGTGTTGCTTTTTCTACACACAAAACGCTACATAAACAGCTCGATCTTCAATAAAATACAATTGTACAATATATACCACACGATTTAGAACAGGACATGTCACAGCTTCTTATACCTGAAATTCCAAAATTCAATCTTAACGTTGACAGATTTTTCAATAACATAGGTATTTATAAAAGAATGCCGCGTGGTAACCGGCTGAGTAGAATAGACTACCCTCATTTCTTACCGAGGTGTCGTAAAAAGCGACTAAGGTAAGTCGACCCACCGTGTGGTATTTGGCTGAGTAGAATAGATCACCCTCTTTCTTACCGAGGTGTCGTAAAATACGACTAAGGTAAGTTGACGGTAGGCAGGCGGCCAGTCGTAAATAAGTGTCATGTGATAACATGTTTATAATATGTTGTGTCGACCCCACTTAGCATGGTATAAGAGCAGGAGGATGATGATAGGTATTTATAAAATATATTTTCATTTATAATAGTACAAGACAATAGTTTTTGCTTTATTTTCTTATTATTGTTTCCTGGGAAAATAAACTCCTTAAAGAATTTTATAATTGTAATCAGGCATTATTCATTAACAGTTTTACCAAGTCAATTGATGATAACCAATAATTTTTGTAATTGTAATTCTATTAATTCGTTCTTTTCGGCGTTCATATTAATAAAATTATAAATGACTGCACTGTACATATTCACTATGACAATCTCAACAATTGTGTCAGCCCGTAACCATCATCAGCATCATCGAAAGATAGGCGCAACAACGAAATCGCAAAGTGCAGTTTAGAATGCACGCGTTTGAACGCTCTACCTTAAACATAAATTATTATTTTCTTAAATATGTGTAAACTAAAATACCAACGGTATTACTATTTAACTAGTGTAGTCTAATTAAGAGTATACAAAAAATAGATTACATTACAGCAGTTTACAAATACTATAAAAAACTAATACAGAAAGCCTACTTACTATACTATTGAGATGATACTTACTAGCTCTTCTCGGCCCGTGTCAATACAGACAGCCTACTATACAGTTGAGGATTACTTAGACGATAGCTACTCTTCGACCCTATACTAGACAAAAATGACTAAGTGTAGTGTCTGTGTGTAGTGTGTAAGCAACCGCCGAGTTTCTTGCTGGCTCTTCTCGGTAGGAACAGCTTTCTTAACCAGCAGTAGAGTTAACGATTCAAAAGCACTTGTTTACAAGTTTACTTGAATAAAGAATATTTTGAATTGAATTAGGATAACATGATTAAGATATAGCCGGTAAAAGAAAATATATGTTATGCATAATACAGAACACAATACGCGCATTCCGTTTTTAACACGCATACAGGCAAAAGTATTGTAAATAAATTAACGGTTGTCACAATACCAGATCTAGATAGAGACCACCTATTCCGTTGGAAAGGTTTGGTGCTGTACTAACCACGCTGCTCCGTTCTAGTTTGGCAGGTTACATATATCTTACAACGCTATAGTGATATTTGTTACACGATTTTTTCGAGACTGAATATTAATCAAGCACATAAGTGTTTTATAGAAACCTCATACATGCTTACTAAGGGGTTTAACTGCAAACTCCTGGTAGTAGATACACATTCTCACTGCTCAATCATCAACAGTTGTATCTTTAGGGTGGTTAAGCAACTATGTCAATTGTCATCTAGTGTATGCCAAGCAACTATGTAATTACCAGACATTTAAACAGGTTCGACAATTGTTTACTTATGGATACATAATAATATTTATGTCATCATTGCTTGAAGCTGTGATAGCCCAGCGGTGAGACCGTGCGACTCTTTCGATGGAAACACAAGTTTAAAACCCGGGCAGGCCCTAAAGTGTTTTTCTATTGAAACTCATTTGTCTTATTGATAATTGCAATTTACACACGCTTTTCGGTGAAGCAAAACATCGTGAGGAAACCTGCATATCTTTAGAGAATTCTGGATATATGTGTAACCTACCAATCCGCATTGGAGCAGCGGGGTAGGTCTTAGCTCCAACCCGTCTCTCCAGAAACGGAGAGGAGGCCTACTCCCAGCAGTGGGATTGTAACAGGCCGCTACTTTACTTTTACATTACATCATTAATGTAATGGATTTTAGCATGAGAATTGAATGGCTTACACTACGAGAAAGCAACTTATGATTCCGATTGAAATCTCTCACCGGACAAAAACAAATACAAAACACTCCGACTACACATAACGCCGAGAGTGCTTAACTAAAGCATCATTTTTGTCAGCTCTCCAACATATTATACAGCGTCTTACAGAGAAGACGACACCACGAAAATTTCCTCTCAAAATAACAAACAACGACAAAGACATACAATTTTCAAACATCAAGTCGTTTTGCATTAAAATGATTTATAAAAAAAGTTATTACAGCCAGTGTTATTTAAAAAGTATTTAGTATAAATTTTAAAATTTAAACATATTTTTTTTTACATGCTATTTACACTATTACGTTGACATTACGCTACATTTAAAAGTAGTAACAATATCGGCGCTTTTTGCAAAAATTAGTTTATTTAGGTATTTGTAAAAAGCTTTCCTCTAGCTCAACCAGAAAAGTTATAATCATTAATATTTATTCATCGAAGAGGTTACTGACTCGGTAACTCTTGCAAGACACCTGCGTGACAGGTTGTACAAACGTAAAGCCTCAAATAACTTACCTTAAAAAGTGAAAAGTTTGCTCCTTATAGTGTTTTATTACAGCACACACACAAATGCACCACACTATTATCTCACAACGAAACACTGGAAAAGTAAGTCATAAATAAGTTGTCCCGCGAGTTTTAAGCTAACTCCGTACAGACAGACAACACCGACACTCGGTCTGAGCAAAGAAACTAAACTAACGGATATAAGCACGTTCTATGGCATGAAAAAGCTCTACAATCTCGCGTAGTAAAATTACATTAACGTCATCTATCGGCAAACGACACAAGTATTTCATTACTCGGACGTGATGTGTTGGCAACAATGATAACAGGTAGCATGCTCTCAATACTTAGTCGTTTCACTGTTTAGCGCGAGATAGCGCTGTTTTAAGTTTTATTTTAGATATTGATAAATGGTAGAATAAAATATGGATTCAAACTAAACTTTATCTTATAAATACAATAATATTCTTTTTTTCTGACAAATAATTATCATAGAAAACGGTGGAATATTGATGAATCAACACATAGTATTTCCTCTAGTGTAAATAAATACTAAGGCTAATAAAATATTAAATAAAAAATTAATAGCATAAGTTTGAATTTATGTTATTAGATTTATCGAATTAGCCGTTACTTGCAAAGGGCCATAATACAAAAGTAATGAAAATAATATTTTGCAATCCATGGTAAAAAATGTACTGCAGATTAAAGCAAAATAATTTTTTCATTATTTTTGTTTCAAATTATGAATCATAATAATTAATTATTCTTAACATTGAAATTGTAAATTATGGTAACATTTATTTAGCAATCAAATATTATTAAGAAAAAATCTATATAAAAAAATTAAACTTCAGTTAGTAGTTAGTCATATTTATTCTTTCACTATGTACTTCATCATTATTATATAATAATAATACTAAGCCTTTTGTTCCGAACATTTAACATGAATTGAGTTGGTCTTTTTTTGCTTATAAGAAATCTCTTAGCACAGTGTGTCTTTTGGCATAGTCCTTCTCCAACATTTTCCATTGTTCTCAATCTTTTGCCACTCTTGTCCAGAAAGGGCCAGCAGTTAATATGAGGTTGTCTTCCCATCTTCTCACTTCATTACTATTAGTTTACAGTTAATATCATCATTAATAAAAAAATCTTATCTCCTACCAACAGTATGACCTTTAGTACATAAATAAAAACTAGCCTATATCGGTCTCCAGTCCTTGAATTATATTGATATGCACCAAAAATCTAACTGAATTCTGCTTTTGTGGCAATATGAAAAGAAAAACAAGCAACCACACATATTTAGCATGTGTATCATCATTACCACAGTTTATTTAGATTGTGTATAAACTTAGTAAAACTACAACAAATGAAATTTAGTATTTAATCAAATATAATTAAACTTATTTACTAGTATTGCTCTCTGTTTCTGAATCACTGTCAGGCCACATTTTTCTTGTGTCTTTATCATTTTGTGCTGATTCCAAATATTTTGTCTGTGCTTCAATAACACTCTTACTGTCACTACAACCTGCATACATCTCTAAAGCTTCAGAATTTAGTTCTAGAAATGAATGTCCCCAGGAAAACTTTGATAAATAAAATTTTGCTTCTTTTTTATGCCCTGTAATAAACATAGCAGCTGCTAAAGCTTCAACACAACTAAGCTGGTACGGTTTACCATAATTTATAGGATTTGCTGCAACCAGAAATGGTAGTAACCTCGGGTGTGGTGATTTCATTCTACCGAATGGTGTTTCATCAATTTTTGCCCATGAACAATCTATAACAGCTAATCCAAATTTTTTTATAAGATCCTTATCACTTGGACTTACGCATTGAGAACCCACCGGTGAAAGGACAAGTCCTGGAAATTTCTGCCCTAGCTTTAAAATTTTTATGAGGTTATGCCTTAATAATTTTCTACCGGAACATTTTTTAGGGTCGCAATGATTTAAGTCCCACATGCTAACAGCAAAAGAAGCTTCCACACCTTCGTCATTAGAATCTGTACTTTCCCCACTGTCTTCCGACGACAAAATACTTAAATCTTCAAGTCTCTCAGCGTAGTTTTTCTCAATATGTTGACTTGAACGTTTTCCTCGAACGCCGGCTTTTTTGCCTGGAGCCATTAGTAAAATATTTTTCTTCTATATCCTGTACAATTCACTAACTAGGAACAACATATTAAATAAACAGCTGTAAACACATTTTTATTATTGTTTTAGTACAAAATTGGAAATACCATAGACTAAAGATATTACGCAAGCCACAGACAATTAACCTACCACTGACTAATATATACTATATATACTTATAATAAAACCATAGACATTTCTTGTATAAACGTAATATACAAATTTGAAGTAGGTAATATACTCAAATGGGATTAAAAATTAAAAAAAACATTTTGTTAGGTTTGTCATTTCAAACTTCAAAGTTATAGTGAATATTTTTGCGTAGTTTTTCACTGAGAAAAATATTTTTGTGAAGAGAAATATAAAATACCAAGATTGATTTTACTAGAGGGAGGATGAGCAGCGCCTCAATGGCAGGTAATCATACATATTTAATTTAATAAAGATATACATGTTTAAATATGCTATTTTGATGCCGAATGTCTTGCTGGTTCGTCTCGATTTGCGTAACTTTCAGAATAAGTGGTATCTTTCTTATTATTTGACCGTATTTTATATATTTATTATTTACTAGCTGCGCACCGTGGCACTCCATGTGGCGAATAGTTTATGGGCGTTAAGATTAAGATGAATACATAATAGAGTATAGACACAAGTTCAAGTCGATTTACATTTTTTTTAATATGTGCCATCTCCTAACAATTATTGAGACAAAAAAATTAGCGAATTATTCCAACCGGTCACTCTGAGATCATACTGACTTCATCAGTCTCATGACGTGACAGTCTTCTCGTATGATTGGGTACGCCGCGTTGCAATTTGTCATTCGCAGTTTAGGCCTACAAAATCTAGAATAAGCCAAATAGAGAGCAAGCTACCTAATAGAGTGTCACCGCTCCTAATCTACATAATGCGTCATACTTTTAACATCTTGACAAACAAACAACGCTTTTTCATTAGACATTATCTCAACTTGTGCGATACACGTATATTTGCAAGTTCTCGTATTATTCCGAGGAAAAATTGAGATTTTTTTCTTTATAACCTTTATAATTTAACCATAAGGAAATTTGAAAAGGTAAGCAAATATTTATAACAGTATTTAAATAAAGTTGATAAAATGGAAGTCTTGTCGAGAACTAAAATATTTAATTTAATTTATTTGTAGAGAAAATATTGCAGATTATTGCTGATATCAATTTAGTCAGTTTATTGTTCGTTATAATAAATAGGATTAGAAAAAAAACAAGTTCTCAGAATATTTAAAAGAAAAAAATAAATAGCCATTCTACTAATTTTAACCTATTTTTAATCGGGTTTTCGGTGTTTGAATGATTTTTAAACATTTATTTATTTATTTATTATTCTACTTTACAAAGCTGGTTAAATGCTTACAATAACTTATTATTAAAACAGTATACAGCGTAAAACATATAGCGAAATCCTGGCCCCCAAACTAGGATTCCCTGTGCTATGGGTAGCCAGACTTTCGACCGAACCTTTAATAATTTCTAAGTTAATAAAATTAATTTCTAAGTTAATCTTTTATGCGGGTGGGTAAGTAAAAAATAAACATTACCGACCGTCGCCCGTCGCTTGCGCGAATGTAATCTGTGAATGCGGTAGTATATGTTAAGTTTTTAGAAGCTGATGACAAAGAATTAAATGTATTAAGTTATTTAATTTAATATTAATATTTTTACAATTTTCAAATATATTTTAATTAAACATCTTTTTTATGTGTATATTATCTATATGTGATATGTATTACGGCTTATTATATGTATATTATATACTTGTATTTATACAAAAACTAGAACTTATATTATATTAAAGTAAATTTATTAGTTTTATAAATTTTCATATGACTAAGAATAAGAAAACTCACCCACCGAGATAAAACAACCAGACTACATACAACTATAATAAAAATAAAAATAATTTTTAAAAGACGAAATGAAGGAAAACTAAAATTAAACAATACTTATATCACACGTTACATCATAGCTTATCACTGTAGTTCAGAAAGAAAAACTTAAATTTATCAAGCACTTTATATCACTCACTATCGCCTATTCAAATTATTTAAGATTTATAGTAGCAGTTGTTATTACTTTATTAGTTAGTTGTCTGAGCGTTGGTTGCCAGTTTCCATCAAAGTTTCGACTTGAGATTGGTTTTTGATAAGAATGGCAGCAGCATTATCTTCCTTCTTAACATATATTTTACCATAATTGGACCAACAATACTTAAATCCAAAATTTTTTTTTAGTTGTCTTCCAAGATAAAATAGTTTAGTACCAGTGGGTGTAAGGTAGTGAGAAGCATAAATGGGTTGGTTTGGTCCAGGGAAACCAATGCAGTTGATACTAAGTGGCTCATTTTTATTCTCTCTATTAAATTTTTTCAAGGCACGCATAAAGTCCTTTTTATTTATAATTGAATAAAATTTAATAATTATGTGGCGTTTTGAATTTTCGTTAGAAAAAATACGATAGCATTCTATTATTTTCTTTTCATTGTATGGAATAGATAATTTAAGATAAATTTCTCGGACTGTCTGTAAAAGTTTTTCATCTCGTTTATAAGGGATGTTTTTAATTTCAACGCAGGTTTCTCTCTGCTTCCTCATCATTTCCTCTAGCTTTTCTTCCATTACTGATATTCGAGCATTATCCAGTGTAACGTTAGACTCTTTTGGTTGCTTATTAAGCCTTTCCTCTATATTCTTGATCTTTGTATTTATATTCGTATGCTCCTTTGCAATATCACGGACCGCTCTTTCAAGGTTTTCGTGAGCTTTCTGATTCTTGTTCATTTCGTTTTTTATGTCTGCAAGTGTCGCCACAATGTTGTCCATTCGACTTTCTTGTTGTTTTTGTTGAAGTTGCATCTCGCCGAGCATTCTCAATACAATAGTTTGAAATGTATCATTCCGTTTTCCAGACTCTTGTTGTTTATTCCTAAAGGTGACATAATTTGTTGGAGATTCTTGTTCTTTAGTCGAATCTAACTCTAATGAACTCTCTTCGGAAAACTGTCTACTGTTAGGCATTTTATCTGATTCTTTTGTCTATACTACTGGACAGCAACTGTGTGCGTGAATGGTTGTCGGCGAGTCACACAGACGAGGTCGCTTATCGCTGTTGCATTTATCCGCCGACGACACGTCCACGCGCGATCGAGGCTCGGACGAAAGAGGATAGGCCTATAAAAAACATAGGATAGGCCTATAAAAAATCATTACTTGAACGATTTCTCAGATATCGTAATGTCATTTACAGACGTAATGCGCAATTTAATTATTAGGGAAGAAAGTGTTAACTATTTACTAATTCTTCAGTAATATTATAAGTATACTAGCTATGCGCGCCAACCAATGTGTCACAAAGTTTTCTCGGTTAAATCTCGACCTAGCCGGAAGTCTGAGATAAAAAGTAGCCTATATGTTGCTCCACAACCTTATCTGTCCTTCAATAATAGTCGCCCCTCAAAATCGATCTATATTAAATGGCAATTTACCAATATTTATATTTACCAATATTTGCACTACCTTTTGATGAAAACCGTATAAAAAGCCGTTCAGTAGATTTTGAGAAAACCGATTACATACAGACAGACAGCTATTTGGGACTTCGTTTTATACTAAGTATAGATTTGCTCAATAACCTTGTTGCATAAGCATAAACGCGAAACTTTGTATCAGTGCGGATAAATAAAAATAAATAAAAATTCCGAATTTTTAAGGTAGGTATATATGTAGGTGCAAAGACGAATTGTTAAAAATTCGTTCATAGTAAACTAATACGAGTCATTCCATTTGTTCCTATGTAGTTTTTGCTTATTGGTAATTTGTAAATTAGTGTTCCAAAACTGAGACTCTTTTAAATTTTTAAATAAACACGCGTTTTTACTTAGCATCTTGTTTTTATTTAAAAAAATTAATATATGTTTAAGTATATAAAACATCCACACCAATTATCGTCTGTCCGCGAAAAAAGTAATTAAATACTTGTGTTATGCTCATGGTTGACAGACATCTGGTTGCATATATTTAAACATATTTAATTTGATATAAATATTTAAACACATAAATACCCACATACCCACCAACTATTTTTAGAAAATGTTCACCGACTGTTTTTAGAAAATCGAACCCACGATCCCCGCAGTTATAGCCAAGCTCACTCCCACTCATATTGAATGTTAGCTGTATTTAGTGTATGTACAGTTCAACATGATATTATAGTGTTTCAACACAATAATATAACCAATAAAGCATTTTCAGTGTAATTAAAAAAATTATAAAAATTGGAGTCAGACTTATATGTACATAAACCTGCAGTTCTCATTAGTTCTGAGGGTTGAAAGCTTTATTGACTTTCCATTAAAGCTTATCTGTAATTTGTTCGGAATGCACAAATAATTGCGTGTAATTGATGATAGATAATAGTCACGACTGAACGTACCTACATAATTTAGGTTACAGTCGATCGATTTCACTGTGACAATATGTAGAACATGGTACCATTACTAGGAGGGTAGTAATCGTGACACCTCGTCTCTCAACTTTAAATCGAGGTAGTATAAAATTTACTATATCTTTTCTAAATAATTAATATGTATAGGAATTTTCTCTTTGTTCGCGATGACGAAAAATCCCTGACGGACGCTCGTAGTCGGGAACATAGACTACTAAGTAAAATAGTCGGGAGTGTCCATCACGCACAAATTAAACAATCTCCTCGCTCATCCAATCAGCATGGAAACTCATTTGCATATCTTCACGCTTACCGTTTCTTTAATATCTCTGCTATTTTTTCTTCTCTTTCTTTATGGTCCCTTTTAAGCATATTATATTTGCGGAGTACATCCTCATTCCTCATGCTTGTGCCACTCTTATACATAAATCTTTCTTTTTTACTATATAAGTATATATATATTTATTATATATATTATATATATTAATTATATGCATGTTTATAATTGTGAAGGTTGTTTTAGTTTGTCCTTTGATGTAATTATTGCAATTATATTGAAGGACCGTAGAGTGGCATATTTATATAGTTATTGTCTATCGGTTCATGGCTTAATTTATAGCGATTAAAATTTAAATTGCTTAAATTTTCCGAGACTATTAAAAAGGTGTCCGCGTCTATGGATCGAAGATAAAAGAATTACAACTTTTTTCTTATATGTGTAATAATTGTTTGTAGAATTGTGTACAAAGATATACAACAACAACAAAATACGGAAGGATGAATTTAATTATACACCGATCTTACACGAGACAGAAATATCAAACAATGAAAAATTATAAATTGAATTGAATGTATTTCGATTCAAAGTTTAATTTTGAACTTTGTTTTAGAAATAAAAACACTTTTCACAAAAATTTTGAATATTTAAATAATAAATTTCAATTGATTACACAAACTGTTTTTTCAGTTCAGCAATCGCAAACATACGGGATTTGTATCTATAGTAATATGAATGAAAATCTGTCTACCTGTTACGCTTTTAAGGCTAATCTGCTGAAGCAATATAGATAAAATTTGGAACGATCGAAGTTAATACCGGGTTAACATATACGATAAAGAAAACAGTTTTTTCGACAGGAATTTATTTTATGTAACTAATAATAAGAATTATTCTATGAAAAGAGCTACCGTCGAGTTTCTTGCTGGTTCTTCTCGGTATGAACAGCTTTCCGAACCAGCAGTAGATGTTGACGATTCAAAAGCACTTGTTGACAAGTATACTGGAATAAAGAATATTTTGAATTTGAAATATTTTTTTTGAGATCATAAAATAGTACAATATTGAGGGTAAATTAACACTGAAGTCGATGCAAACGACTTCGCGAGTACCATTACTAATTATATGGAAGGTAATACGAATCGTATTAAAAACATTCAGGTACCTACATGTATGGAAACGCCTACTAAATATTTCTCTCGTTACTCCGAACTATTATGTGTCCTTAGTGGAATTGATATAACCTATTCGTAATGGCGTGGGCTTGGCTTTATTTAGCGCGACTTGCTAGACCGTGACTCGGCCGTTTACAATCAACAAACAATACATCCTTAATCATTAGATTTAATACACTTTTATCATTGGAAACAAAGAAGTGATGCTCTAATTACGATTTGCCTCCCTTTTTAATATCAAAGATATATATCTCCTATATATTTAATGTCTTAAGTCTGATCTTAAGATTAAAATAATAAATAAATATAAAGTTGGTAAAAGACAACTTGTAAATATATATATTACACATACATACAAACAATTTGTAAAAAAATTGTTTTTAGGAAATTTTGGCGGGAATCGTATACCTCATCCTCATCCTCATCCTCCTGCCCTTATCCCACTCTAAGTGGGGTCGGCACAACATGTTACACATGTTGTCACATGATTTGGCTGCGTATTTTACGACCGGCCGCCTGCCTGACGTCAACTTACCCTAGTAAGAACTCGGTAAGAAAGAGGGTGGTCTATTCTGCTTAACCGGATACCACACGGCGGGTCGACTTACCTTAGTCGCCTTTTACGACACCTATATAAGCTTATAAATTTTAGACGGAAAGAAATTGTAACTATGGTAAGAAACTGTCTCATAGCAAATGATTAAATGCAGTATTTGAGTCTCTCATGTTCCCACTAGTATCTCTGCGATCAAGAGTTGCTCCACATCTGTACAGAAGCCATACTTTAGGCAGACGATTTTCTCTCACCTCACATTTTGACATCTTTGAGACTGATATAGATTATGGACACAGTTCACTAGCAAAGTCCTAAAATTAGAACAATATTAGACAATCTACAATCACTTCTAGACCGGATAAACGGATTTAAAACCCTACATAGGCCGTGCCTTATGGCTTGGTATTATGCATGACTTTTCTTCATAATCGGCGATTACAAACGATCAAGCGCGAGCACGATCGCGTAAGCATAATCGGCTGTACTTGACAATCATCCTCTATATATTCTATATCTATATATAGTATGCACATCAAAGGTAATCTCTAGATGATACGTATGATTGTATGAATCGTATGTTAATAGGGACGATCGTGTTGATACTTCTGCAGTGATCGTGCTGATTGTACACGATCACACGATCAACGATCATCGCCGATAGTGAAGACCAGGCATAATAATCTTTACGTTGTAGGCGTATAGTCTACGATCAAATATTAGTAAAACTGATACGAGAGTGATTAAGCACGATCGTATTGAAAGTAGGTTATTGTGTTAATACGGCATTATAGTATGGTGCGGTAGGAGTTAAAAGCAATACTATAGTATTTTTGTAAAATCATCGACTTAATTGAATGTAAATTTCTGTTTTCTTACACGATAAATTTCATGGGTTGAAGATCGCGATGAAAGTTAATTATAGTTTATTTTATTTGGTCATAAAAATACACTGTGACATTTTACATAAAATCCGCTTGCAGTATTATAGTCATTTCAAAGTCAAAGATTTCCTATTACATTTTACATAAAACTGTTATGCACTATTAATCTAAACCTTCCTCAAGAATTGCACTATGTTTTAGTAAAAACCGTATAAAAATCCGTTTAGTAGATATGAAGAAAATCGATCACATACAAACAGCTTTTGGGGGTTTCTTTGTAATAAGTATAGATTATATAAATATTATATGTTAATATATATAGGTGACGAAACGACAAAAAAGAAATAGCTTTAAATAATATTTGGTATAAATTAGCTATAGTATTTATAATCACACGCCGTGTGGTATCCGGCAGAATAGAATAGACCACCCTCCTTTCCCACCGAGGTGTCGTAAGAGGCGACTAAGGTATGTGTCGTGTGGTATCCGGCTGCATAGAATAGACCACCCACAGTTCTTACCGAGGTGTCGTAAAAGGCGACTAAGGTAAGTTGACGTCAGGTAGGCAGCCGGTCGTAAAATATGTATCCAAATCATGTGACAAGATGTTTGTAACATTTTGTTGAAAGAGAGTGGTCTACTTAACTCTACCGGAAACCACACGGAGGTCATGAGGATAGTTAACATAACAAGAAAAGTTCATGCGTGATGCGATGGCTAAGGTAAAAATAGGTTAATTTTTATTATAGTTATAGATAGGTACAAATCGTTAAAAGCTAATTCCAGTAATGGTCTCATGGTAGTCATTAAAAGTCGCTATAACTTTGATACGGTGTCACTTACTAATGACAATATTGATTTCCCTATAACCAAAGGTTCTTGAAAATAATACGTATCTATGTTTTATTACAGATATCTATATATATAAAGAAAGCGTCCATTTACGTTAAAAATATATTCCGGTTGCTATTTTCATATGTATTTGTCAAAAAACAAATGATGTTTAACTGTGCCCCATATTTCGTCGTACATAAACTCTCTGTCTTTTCCTAGCAATTTTTCCCATGTGGTGGTGGGGTCAGCCTTATTTTTCGCTTCCACTTTCCTCGATCTGTGATATTCTTGTCGGAGACTTGACATTCCCTCTTCATACATATATCTTCATACATATATTTAATTAAATTTAATTTAATTTAAGATATGTATTAATAATTGTCACAAGTTAACTACATCATAAATAATAAATAACATTCATCAGAGAGGTGTAACGTAAATATACCTATTTAATTAAATTTAAATTAAATTGAGATATATAGAGAAATAATTGTTACAAGTGAACTACGTCATAAATAATAAAATTGATCAGAGAAGTGTGACCGCATTACCTAGGCTTCAAAAGTAATTATTCCAACTAATTTTTAGTATATATCTAATATACTCCCTCCCGTTCTAATTTTCGAATGTGTGTCCCTTGACGTACATTCGCAGTTAATTGTGTTAATTGAATAAAAACTATATATCTAATTACATATATGCATAAGTAATAATGTTTAGGGCGCAGTAAAGAAAATTCTCCTCTTATTAGATTAGAGGGGTCGGATTTGATTAAGTCTGATGTAACTATTTACTTAAAATAGTAAGTTCTGATGGACCCTAAATTTATAGATTTATTACAAAACACTATGAACACAACTTATAATACAGTCGAACAATGTTATTTGTTTCTTACTAGAAAGGAGAAGTTTTGATAACCGAACGGTGATATTGTGTGACTCATTCCAATGGGTACGGGTTCCAACCTCGGGTAGGAACCAATGCGTTTTTCTGTTAAAACTATGTGCCTATTTGATATTTGGAATTTATTATATTTTATCAATTATTTATAATTCTTTTTCGGTGAAGTAAAACATCGCGAAGAAACCTGCATATCTCTGGAGAATTCCTGGGATATGTGATCTACCAATTATAACTTATAGTATTAGATTTTGATGAATGATGTTCTTAAATCATAGGTGTTACTTTAATTACTTTTTTTTTGTCCACAGCTTGCTTTAACTACGACAACACCCCAAAAAGCGGTAAGGGTGACAAGAACGATAATACTTTGAACATCATGAGCAACGGTAAGTTGTTATTCAGATAATTAGTATCAATAATTAATGGTACAAAGAGTTTTTGCTATAGTACCCGGCAATAAATAATGCACATCGAGGCTTAGAGAGAGCTAGATTCTGCTTCATAGAGCATCTCTGTCGCACAGACTGACGAACCCGTGTGAAACAGTGACAGCGCTCTACGAAACCGAACTGGCCGGCTGTTTCGTTGTAAACATCGATTTCCATTATTTAATGCCGGATACTATACGTTGCTAGACTTGATAGTTTGTGATCACAGACGGAATGGGTCCGAAGAACTTTATTAAGTTATTAAACCATATTACCACACTCTAACGGTTACTAAAAAATACGGTTAATGGAAAGCTCAACTTTTACTGCTAAGAGTTCGTAGTATTTTATTAGGTATAGTAAGTGTTTTATATCGTATGTGGAGATTAGCTCAATGCATAACATACAGAAACAACTGCAGAAACATCTTAAAAGCTCTGCTTACGAGAAGAGTTTCAATGACATTGTACTTCGGATACATGCACCGTATTGCATATTTAAAAAAATAACAAATAAGCGATGCAAAGTAATAGTCACATAGATAGACATAATGGCATACTGCGCCCTTCCTGTCTGTGGAGTAGTGTCGCGCTGTAGTGAAATTGAACTGCATTTTTAATAATTTTATTAACGTTTTCTGATTTATCATCACCCCGGGTCACGCCCCTTGACATGCCTGCCAGCAGTGCTGCGTCGGTATACTTTACGTTACTTCTGAACAAGTCTTAATAAGTAGCCTAGACGCTGACACTAATTAATAACTACATACACAACTCCAATACCATTTTATATATATATAAAAAAAATATAGGTAATTGAAAAAAATATGTGCGACACGAGTAGGTTGGCAACTATACTGGTTAAAGACATTATTATATTTTTTGCTGTTGAATAAAAATATAATATACCTTAAAAAAAATGCTTAACATTATCAAATATTTTTAAAAATATTACTTAGAATTGTCTCATATCTACATTCTGTTTCCGCCATCTCAGCACTTACTAAAAGAGTTTTTTTTTGGAATAAAGTCTCGGGAATAAAGTACGAATTTTATATACATACATTAATTAATCAATAAAGTTTTGAAAAATATGTTTTTATATAAATATACGGGAAACTTACACACACGGTCGTCTAACCCCAAAGTAAGTAACTTAATACTTGTGTTATGGGTGATAGACAACTGGTAGATATATACATATATAATTTTAAATACATACTTAAATACAAATACACACCCAGGCTCGAAGAACCAACAAATTGTTTAAAGAACATGTTGGCGCTCGGTGGGAATCGAACCCCCGACCGGAGCTGATGGCAGGGTCACTACCCACTGCGCCAATGGGCCAGTCAAATGAACTGTATTTCATTTATCAATGTTATGTATGTTAGTACATGATGTAAGTATATGTCGTATTGAATAAATGAAATACAGTTCATTCTTCACTAACACTGTTTAATATTCTTATTAGACTAAATATATTATACTTATTTTATGTAAAAAAAAAGACTGGCAACCCTAGATACGATTTAAGTACGTGTGGTGGTGGCTCCCATGAAACACGCCCGCATTTAACATTCGTGTCACGTGACAAATAATATTTTTCGTCCAACGGTATATTTAATTTATGTATCTTATACATTATTAACATAAACACTTTCTGAGTTTCATAAAAAGCGAAATAAAACACTATACGTTCTCGCAGTGCGTTTCAGATATCAGAAAATGTATCGGCAACAGTACCCGCGATTTTGTTAACATCAATTTAGGTGCTGCTATGTTGTATGTTTTTCCTAGTCCCGAAATATTATATTTTATCCTAATATTAATCCGGTGTATAAGCTTCAATTGTACCAAAGTTTGAATTAATCAAGTTAAACAATGGATTCATCTGTAAAATCGTAACAGACAGACAGACTAACGCATTCATAATATTAGTATGGATAAGTGTTACTCATTAAATAGTCAATTAGTTGCAGATTTCATTCAACCACTTTCCAACCAATTCGATGGGAATAAAAAACATTGATTAAATATGGGGCATTTGCTAAAAAGAACTTTGCTCGAACTGCGTTATTTAAATTAATAAGACTTACCTACAGATTAACTTTTTGATAGCCCTTAGAAAATATGGAACAATTCAAGAGTATGACATACTAGCGTGTGGTTTAGGTAATAATTGGAATATTACGAGTATGACCTTGTCAGCTGTAAAATTTGTGTTAGTCATTAAAGGACAGCAAAAAAAAGTACCGCTCCTTTTGTTGTACCTGGGTATAAACCTCCTCTCTCCTTTTTTTGGAGGGAAGGTTTGGATAAACAGACTTCCTCACGACGTTTTCCTTCATCAAAAGCGTGTGATAAATTGCAAATATCAATTAAACACAAGTTTAAACAAAAAACTCATTGGTGCTTGCCCAGACTTTGAAGGCTTGGTTATCACCGCTTATATTATAAAAGACGGCGTGGAACTTAAAAAAAAATTGTACTTTACGACCGATCGCCTGCCTGACGTCAACTTACCTTAGTCGTATTTTACGACACCTCGGTAAGAAAGAGGGTGATCTATTCTACTCAACCGGATACAACACGGTGGGTCAACTTACCTTAGTCGCCTTTTACGACACCTCGGTAAGAAATGAGGTCGGTCTATTCTATTCAGCCGGATACCACACGGCTTTTATAAATATCTTAATATCCTGTAATATCTGTCCTATACACACCGGGTTTATCGAAGACTTAAAGAATCTTAAAAACTACATAAAAAATCAGTACTAATAATCGTAATGAAAGGAAGGTGGTTAACCAAGGTCGTTCGAAATATTCTAAGAAACTTTTTCATGTCATGTCCTTGGCAGAAATCCATTAAAATAATATTTTGGATCCGCATTGGCGCAAAGCTTGTTTGATTCATAATTTCATATATTTGAAGAATCTTGCATGCCTTAAAGAAAACTAATCAAAATGGGTAGGTACTGAAGTACAATTTAGAAAAGCTACCCCCTATTTTATCTAGTATAGGTTAGGTTAGGTTAGGTTAATATATTATAGTTTCAGTCTGTTTTGCTGTGTTGAACGGAATAGACTTCATAATTATTTAGTTATTTAAGGAAAATAAATTATAATTTGAAATATATATAGGACAATTACACACATATTTGTCTGTTCCCAAAGTAAGTAACTTAATATAGTATCCGTCAATAAATAATGCACATCGAAAACTTAGAACGAAACAGCCGGCCAATTCGACTTCGTAGAGCGCTTTCACTGTCACACACGGGTTCGTCATTCTGTGCGACAGAGACAATGCTCTATGAAGCGGAATCTAGCTGATTCCTCTCTCTGAGCCTCGATGTGCAATATTTATTGCCGCGTACTATCCTTGTGTTATGAATGACACACAACTGGAATATATATTATCATATAATTTAAATATAGATTGAAATACACCCAGACTCGAAAAACCAACAAATTGCTTTTGGAAAATGTTGGCCCTAGGCAGGATTCGAACCTGCGACCACAAAGCTGAGGATTACTGCCACCTTCGCCAACAGTCTAGTCCAAAATAAATTGTTAAGACAATAGATTTTCTTTTAATTCACTCAAAGAAAACAGGTTCTTTTTAATTTGAGGTCAGCTAGGATATTGATTTTAAGGGTGAGCCTCTTTACCCGGGCCAGTTACTAGCAAGATCAATGCCAGAATCAAATTAATTTTCGCTGGTAAACCAATATGAAATTATTCTTCTTCGCCTTTAATTAGAACTGGCATTTGTAATTGAAAAGTAATCATGCGTTAGAAGAATGCTTTTAATTTAATAAAAGTTTAAAATTTTCAGTTACGAAATAAATAAATATTTAAAAGCACACTTTCTACCCCTATAATATATTTCACGTAGTACAATGGTTGTACGAATTCCAGGACGCTACACAATACGGCCGACAATGCCACCCTATACAGAACCAATATTTCCGTATTCGCATTCCGCAGTTACTCCTAGGGCTCACTACGATGAAGACGTGTGGTTACATGTTTTATTCATTTCATTTGAAGTGTTTTGTTAGTTAGTGCCGGTATACGTATATCTGAAACAATGCATAAGTGTACAACAAATTCTAACAGTAAGTTTTGAACCCCTACGTATTCTTCATTTATGACTCTTCACCATATAGTTACTATGCAACGCCATTCCAGTAAAAATAAAATATTCGTTTATACCTGAATCCCCTTTATTCCCTTTTATCTTGGTAATGTTACAACAATTTTGGCCCTTGAAATTAAAAGTGAAGTTATTTATTATTTCAAAAAATAATAAATAAATCAACACATTATACTATAACAAAATGCTTTAATGTATAGTTTTCTATTTGGTTCGTATTAACAAATTCATAATTTATTTTTATTTTTTGATACAATAACTTACCGAAACTATAAACCCTAAATTAACCTACGATTTGATTTGCTGAATTATTGATTGGACATAATATGTCTAGCCTGGAATTTACTTTCAGTACATACTTATACTCAAATAAATATTATATTATTTCAATATAATCTTGTGATGAAAAATTACTAAAATAATCATACTGAAGTTTAGTTTTGTTTTTTGTGAAATTTATCTTTTTAAAAATAGATTCTAAATTATTTTTTGAGACATGAACTCCATGATTTATATACAAATAAGGTATATAAATATTAACATCTAAATTAATAATAGAATACGACATCTTTGGTTCTCTTCTGGTTGAAATTCGTGGTAAGAAATTTAAAGAAACCGTAATTATTATGGTTTCTTTAAATATGTTTTAATGATATTTCTTAAGCTAAATAGGTATTTAAGGCTGTGACATATCGTAAATAGGTTAACAATAAATTTGCAATGCGCCTTAACATTTAAAAACCTTTTACAATAATTCTTGGTTATGAATTGGGACATTTGTTGGATATCTTTTTTACTGAAATTTTTGTCATTTGATTTGACTTATTTTTACGGTAACATATAATTTTATATAATATTCATGATTCGAATGTCATAGTTCGTATTAGAACCTTGAAGATCGATGTTAATATATAATGGGTAGGGCTGGTAACTATATTGATTTCTTATAGTTCCCGCCCGTTCAAGTATTTTTACCTTTTTACCGTCCGAAAACTTTTGTCGAGTTTTCAATTTGATAATTTTACTCTTGTTGTGTTGTCGTTGGTGCAATGCGATACTTATTATCGCGGCTAGATAGATAGATAGATAGAAATTCTTTATTGCTGATACATTACATTACACAAATTACGTAAAGAAAGAAACTTAACTACAGAAACATACGACGTGCAAAGGTGGTATTATTGTTACAAGCAATCTATACCAGACAACCTTTGGAGAAAGAAGAAATTGTAACATAAAATGAGATAGGTGCATCAACAAGAACAAGTATAATATTTATGAATATGAATATAAGTATAATACCTATACATATAAAATAAAAACATACGTTCATACATGTAATAAATACACCGATACACAAAATCAATGGTCTGAAGTTAATTGCGAACAAGTGGTCCACGTTTTTATTATTCATTGCCGTGCTATTTCTTCTAAAGCGAATCAGCGAATGATGAAATAAAAAAACTAAAACCTTAATTGTAATAACTAATTATACAAATTCGTAATATTAACAAATTAATAGTTACTTATAAATTACATTGAACTAAGAAATGGATATTGTATATCACATCTTATAACCCCTCGTTCGCAGGAGAGGATTTTTATTGTGCGTTAAAATTACGTCGAATTGAAATAAATGGGTATCCAGGTATCTGTTCACACGACAGCGTATTTAAATGGGTGACAATTCGACAATGAACTTGGCACGAGTTCAACCCTTTTCGTTATGGGCTATTTAACAGCAAATACCAGATTTCGGTACCTAACTTAATGAAAAAAGGAATTTCTTCTTATACCTCGAACACATAATTCATAAGTGAACAATTCAATTTTGTACTATTAAAATTTATGTATGTTACATTGGGAGGTAAAATAATTTTAAGGTGGCGCAAAAATGGTTGCGAAACACTGGACTGGACTCAAAGGTCTAACCATGGATTATTTTTTGCTACAGTCGCCCTACACCGTCCACAGTCTCCGTCCTCTAGACAAGAAGAGGAGCTGATTCAAAAAAGCACTAGGGCCTTGAACTCTACAACTGACCCTCTAGAGAAGTTGCGGCTACTGTGCTTGTCGCGTGGTGCGTCTGGTATTGTTGGGCTTGGAAGGTAGGTTCAAAAAGTTATCTTATATTTAATACTAGTGGAAACCGCACATATGTTCGCGACAACTTAATAATAACCCTGGAGGGTTTAAAGGAAAAAAACACACATGGCATTGTGGACAATGCCATGTGTGTTTTTTTCCTTCACGATTTTTTAAAAAATATTTTTTAATGTTTAATATTTCTCCCTTTTCTGTTACCTTTTGTATACAAGCCTTAATTGTGGCAAATTTCACCAATATTGGTCACGTGGATGAGCCCTGAGAACGTGACACACAGACAGATGGACATACTTCCGCATTTATAATATTAGTATGGGTGACATACAGACACCATTCGATACGATTATACTCATAAATAAAATGAATTTGGCATAAACAATAAACTTGATATCACAAGCAGGTAAGACAAAATATTAACAAATGGGTATTATTTGTTAATATTTGTTAAATTTTAAAATAATGTATCTTTATACAAAACTCTATTACAGGATCTTTCGTAGAATGGACGACGATGGAAGCAAGCAGTTGAATAAAGATGAATTCTTGAATGGCATCAAGGATACCGGGTTGGAATTAAATAATGAGGTGAAATCATTTTACTGTCTATGATTCTGTAATTAAATTTCAAAGACTTTAAATATATATTTGCCGATACTTTGGGTTCAGTAATATTAATGAATTTAATGAGATTTTTTACTATAATCCGCGATTAGAGAAAATCTATAGTATGATGCTAAAAGTAAGTTGTACTATCCACGTTCATACCGAATCTATTTTGGAATCGCTACACGCCTCACCACCACAACTTACACTACACTAGCACTGCACACATTCACTATTACAACAGACGTCACACACATTTTATAATGGTCATTATTTTTAATGGTGGCTTTTTAAATGGTGATTTCTTATTTATTTCTTGGACAGTTTTGGTATTTATCATTAAACGGGTTTACGGTGTTGAATTTTGAATAACGTTGGTGGCTTATAGACGAAATACCCGATCATCCATAGAATGGTAAGACTTTCAATAATATTCAAATTCAAAATTTTATTTATTCAAGTAAACAAAAAAGCATTTGTTTGTAAACAAGCAAATGCTTTTACTAAAAAATCATCAACTCTACTGCTGATTCGGAAAGCTGTTCCTACCGAGAAGAGCCAGCAAGAAACCCGGCGGTTGTTCTTTTTAAAACATTATTCTTATGACTAGTTACATTCAGTAATTGATGTCTTGTACAGGGTCGGAGAGTAGCTATAACCACGCATTCTTATTATATCTTTCTTTCTGTGTCAGCCTCTTTTTAACAGTGTTTTTAAGCTTCTGTAGTGGCAAAGCTAAAATAAATAAAAGATTCTTCTTCCAGGATGCGGAAGAGTTGTTCAAGAAATTCGACACGGACAAAAGCGGTTCAATAAGCCTCGATGAATTCTTGATTCAGATTCGAGTAAGTTATCAATTTTAATGTGCCAATTGTACAATTCTCTAGTACATTATTTTAGCGTATCTCTGCTGGTTTACGCAGCGCACGCGACTAAAGCTCCCAGCAAGCAAGCTTTTTAACCATTGCTAGATGTCTTTAGCACTATTTACATAATACCGATATGTACTATTTATCTAAACCGTCCGGAGGTATTTCACTATTTTTTGGTGAAAACCGTAAAAAAATCAGTAGATTTTGAGAAAAGCGATTACATACAGACAGACAGCTTTTTGGGACTTTGTTTTTTAATAAGTATAGATGATAGCCAAATGGCGCGACCTTGGAACTCTTTCCAAGGGGTCACGGGTTTAAGTCAATTCATCAATTCATCACATCACATGGTATTTGATGAAGTAAAACATCGTGAGGAAACCGGCATATCTCTAGAGAATTCTGTGAATATGTGTATATTGGAGCAGCGTGGTGGATTTAAGCTCGAACCCTTTTCCCCAAAAAAGGAGAGAGGAGCTTTATGCCCAACAGTGGGATAGTATTAGACCGCGATTTTACTTTTCCTTATGAAAGCATTAGTGATGATAAAATAATACCTAATAGAATACCTCTTTATAAAAAGAAAGCTACAACAATAAAAATAAAGAAAAATACGCTACTATTATAATAAGCTATAATAAAGGTGTAGCGTATTTTTCCATGTATTAAAAAAGATACAAGCGTAATATTAAGCATTACCTAAAAGTAATGAAATCCGGACAATATTTTATGTGTCTTCTATACTTAGTATAAAACAAAGTCCCCAAAAGTTGTCAGTCTGTGGTGGTATTTTTGTACGGTGTTTACTAAAAGATAGTGCATTTCTTCCGGGAAGTCTAGGTTAATAGTACATTTCCGTTTTATGTAAATTGTGTTGAAGAGATCGCGCGGTTCTAAATAAAACTCCTGCTTGAGATTTTAATAAAAAGCCAGGCTGGAAACTTTTCTTGCGTGCGCCACGTAAACCAGCAGATACACAATAAAGTGATGTATTAGAGATTATAGATTTACAAAAAATATTACAATTAAGTCTGCAATAGCATGGCACTATCTCTTGGTTATCTCACAATCACTATCTTACTTTTACCCGTTTCCTAAAGTAAATCTAAGACAATACCTTCATTTAAACGCAATATTTAAAAAAAAACTCAAGTAATAAGTGATATTTACAATTTATTTTAAAAACTTATTATTGTATTTATAACATTTATCATATTATTATATCTATTGTATAATTAATTGTTCATCTAATATATATTTAATAATATTAATTGGTTTCATTTAATATTTACTTTTTTTTAAATTTAAAAGCTTGGCTGAAAGGATTCCGATTATGGAATAAGCCAAGGCACATATTTTTGTTTTTTTTAAAATTATTTTTATATTAATGTCAATTTGTGCAATAAGAGATTACAAATAAACAAACTACTTTGAAAATTTCGTTTCACGTACTTTTATGCGACCGTGCGACTCTCTAGAGACGACATAGGTTCAAACCCGGGCAGGCACCAATGGGTTTTTCTATTAAAACTTATGTGTCTAATTGATAATTGCAATTTATCACACGCTTTTCGGTGAAGGAAAACATCGTGAGGAAACCTGCATATCTATAGAGAATTCTAGGGTTATGTGTAACCTACCAATCCGCATTGGAGCAGCGTGGTAGGTCTTAGCTCCAATCCTTCTCTCCAAAAACGGAGAGAGGAGGCCTTAGCCCAGCAGTGGGCATAGTAACAGGCTGTTACTTTACTTACTTTTTTTTTATTCAAATGACCTCTCAATAAAATTATTCTTATAGCCACCAATGTCTGATTCCCGTCGTGCAATAGTGGAGCAGGCGTTCAAGAAGTTAGACAAGACAGGGGATGGAGTCATCAGTATTGAAGATGTACGCGGAGTATACTCCGCCACAGCTAATCCCAGGTGAAGTATACTAATCATTGTTATAATTGCCATAGATACACAGTTCTATACAAATATCAGATCAAATCAAATCAAATCAAATCACAATATTCTTTATTCAAGTAAACTTGTAAACAAGTGCTTTTGAATCGTCAACAATCGTTTACTGCTGGTTCGGAAAGCTGTTCCTGCCGAGAAGAGCCAGCAAGAAACTCGGCGGTTGCTCTTTTTAAAATATAAATCTTAGAACTAGTTACATTTATTTATTACTGTCTTGTACAGGGTAGAGGTGCACCTATATCCACACATCGTTATCATCTAAGTAATCTTCAACAGTATAGTAGGCTTTCTGTATCAGCCTCTTTTTAACAGTGTTTTTAAACTGCTGTAATGGCATGACCAAAATTGATTTCGGAATTTTATTATAGAATCTTATACCCAAACCAAAATCGAAACCAAGATCAAAACCTGTCCAAAGAATTATTATACTAGAGTAGGAGAGTGTTATATATATATCACTATATCACTATATCATAGTATCAGCGAGTACACGCTGTACCTCACCCATGCCCAGGGCGAAAAGGAATCCCTCAAAGCCAAAGGTTATGGAAACGGATCGGGCTCAAGATTGAATACCATACACGAAGCACAAGGAGCTACATTTGAAACGGTGGTGATCGTACGTACAGAAAGCAAAACCATTAAACTTCACAACAGCGTCCCTCATGCCGTAGTAGCGGTAACGCGTCACACGGTCAAGTGTATTTACTACACCGATAACAACGATGACGCAATCGCTTACTTCATCCTTAAGGCAATAAAAGCACCATCTACAGAGATAAGTGACCAAAACATCAAAATGGCAATAAAAGACAAAAATATGGAGGTGGCCGAAAAACTATTGAAAATATTATAATAATATAAACAAAATAACAAAATATAAAAAAAAATAAAAAAATTAATTAATGATACATTAGAGTAAGTTCGTTTTAAGTACAATAACATAAAAAAAAGATTTAAAATGATCTAATGTCACGTTGGGAGCCAATGTCACGTTGCGACGCCTAATAGCATGATAGGCGCCTATCACGTAGGGTGGTAATAAGACTTCACAATTTACGGTAGGTGACAAAATTACGGGGGTTCGGTATCCCGAAATAAAAGAATTAGTTTGGGCAGAACTTCGTATACTATGAATGACTTAAAGAACAAAACTATAACACTACAAACTTATATAACAGTGATACTAAATAACTTAAACAACTTGCCGAAACTTAACCGAAACGATTACGATTGAGACATGTACCACCTCATCCGCGGAGGCGTAGTCTGGTTCAAATTCAAAGACGCATCCACGAGGCGGGAACGAATAAACAACTAGGTACTAAGCGGGGTTCCCCGAAATACGTATGCTAAACTAACTAAAAAAGGGCACGGACATAAAGTCTGTGGTAAGTAATGTCGCTATTAAAAGAAAAAAAAAAGTATCAGCGAGTCTTTTCATCACCGATACCACAATGTCTCGAGACTAAAGTCTTTAATTAGTGCGTCCTACCTGTAATGACATACGGAGCCGAGACATGGACACCGACAATGCGACTGGTCCACCAATTTAAGGTCGCCCAGCGAGCTATGGCTGAAGGCTATCCTCGGAATTTTCTGAATGATCTGTTAGACCGTCCAGTTTGGTTTATATATAAAGAAGAACAAACTGAACTTATTAACTTTAATTTCGTAATAAAAGCAATATAACAGAACTAACTACTTTGCTATAATCCGCACGGGTTAAGTGAATGCATGCAAAGCCAATGTGTATGAAGCAGGCAAAATCTACGCACCTTAAACATGCAGGACAAGCCACCACATGCACCCCAAGGCGCAATTCACTAGCAACAACGCACACAAAAGCAGCACACACACCCACCACCACAATCTCGACGATCGTTTCGCCCCGAAACCGAAGCATCATCAGGAGGATAGGCTCCACGACTATAAATCAATATATATAAATAGCTATTAATCATTTAATTTCGTAATAAAACTAAAATATTACTTTAATGTAATCTAAATACTACTGGTACTTGGGCTACTTTTGCGCGAAACCCTTGTAACGGGTTGATCACTAGTCTATTGCTGAAGCCAGCCGGCAGGCAGGAACCGGGTCCGTAGCTGGGCAACAAGTCGACTAGATCAGAAGATCTGAACGAATTTTGAAAATGTATTGATTTTATAGGCCTATATTGCTGATCGACACTTTGTATCGACCTTAGTTGGGAAACAATAGCCTTCAATTCTTCATTATCAACTTTGGTCTCCGGCCGTCCACGAGGCTCGTTCTGCAGGTCGAAATTTCCAGAACGAAATCGTTGGAACCAAAAACGCACTGTGTTTTCTTTTGCGACACCGTCACCATACATATCATTAATCCTTCGAGCCGTTTCTGCAGCACTGGTGCCACGGTGGAACTCATACTCATAAATAACGCGATATTTCATGTTTTCCATTTTGTAAACAGAGTGACACAAAGAAAAAAACAAAAGAAGGAAAAACAAATGAATTAGGGGGTTTGAAACACAAATGCATGAGTAAATAGCTGTATGAATTTGAATTTGGAATTCCTAACCATAAAGGTAATATTTGAGATCAAAGTGGCCAGTACGACAAAACGCCATTTCATATGTAAGGACCTAATATGCCCATGTTGAATAGGTTTTAACAGATAGTATCCGGAACGAAGTGATCCGACAGAGAACCAAAGTAACCGATGTAGACCAAAGGAATAGCAAGCTGAAGTGGCAGTGGGCCGGTCACATTTGTCGCAGAACCGACAACCGTTGGGGTAGAGTGTTCTGGAGTGGAGACCGCGCCTTGGCAAACGTAGTGTAGGACGTCCTCCGACTAGGTGGAGTGATGATATCCACAGAGTGGCTGGCAGCGGTTGGAAACTAAATCAAATCAAATCAAATCAAAATATTCTTTATTCAAGTAAACTTGTAAACAAGTGCTTTTGAATCGTCAACTTTACTGCTGGTTCAGAAAGCTGTTCCTGCCGAGAAGAGCCAGCAAGAAACTCGGCGGTTGCTCTTTTTAAAATATAAATCTTAGAACTAGTTACATTTATTTATTACTGTCTTGTACAGGGTAGAAGTGCACCTATATCCACACATCCTTATCATCTAAGTAATCTTCAACAGTATAGTAGGCTTTCTGTATCAGCCTCTTTTTAACAGTGTTTTTAAACTGCTGTAATGGCATGACCAAAATTGATTTCGGAATTTTATTATAGAATCTTATACCCAAACCCACAAACGATTTACGTACTTTTGCTAGGCGCAAAGCAGGAGTCGCAAGCTTATGTCGGTTCCTACTTTGTCTATTATATACATCACCTATCGTTTTATAATTCTTTATATTTTTATGTACAAAAATTACGTTATTTAAAATATACTGTCAAGCAAATGTTAGAATACCTGTTTTCTTAAACTTCTCTCGCAGGGAATCACGCGGACTTAAATTTTAGATGCCACGTATGGCTGTTTTTTGTTTAAAAGCTGTAGACCGAGCTCAGTGGTATGCCATAGGAGAGACCTATGTCCAACAGTGGACAGAGACGGGTTGCGGGATGACGGGAGCGTCATCATCATCAGCAACAGAGGCATCAGCATCAGCAGCAATATCACTCCTGATAGCCTAGTAAGCTGCGATAGCCCAGTGGTGAGACCGTGCAACACTTCCAAGGAGTCACGGGCTCAAACAAGGCAGCAAAGAGTTTTTCTGTTGAAACTTATGTGTCTAATTGATAATTATACTTTATCACAAGCATTTCGGTGAAGGAAAACATCGTGAGGAAACCTGCACGTCTCTAAAGAATTCTAGGGATATGTGTAAGCTACCAATCCGCATTGCTAGGTCTTAGCTCCAACCCTTCTCTCCAGAAACGGAGAGAGGAGGCCTATGCCCAGCGGTGGGATAGTAACAGGCCGTTACTTTACTTTACTACGGGAGACATAGGCAGGCCTGTGAGCTCTTCGTAACAAATAATGAGAGCGAAGATGAAACTCATATACTTATCTTTGTCTAATCACACATAAAAAAGAGAGACATAGATATAGTCTTATTTTCTTTCTGTGTATGGTAATAGAGCACATTTTACGCTGGCTTCCTTATTCTAGTAACTCTATGGAAAATATCAATAGTCAAATGGCATTCGTTATTTCTTCTATGATCAGTGTTGTGCAATTAAAAACTGTTGTTTTTCAGATATATGAGTGGCGAAGAAACAGCTGATGTGATCTTGAATAGATTCCTAGCTAACTTTGAAACTGAGGGCACGGTAGATGGAAAGGTATTTATATTTTTTTATTAAATTACCTTGGCCTTAGCCGGCTTTGTCTGTAGTTTTTAAACTATGCATGATTTCTTACAGATAACGCTCGAAGAGTTTATCTGTAAGAAATCATGCATATTGTTTTTTAAAAATTTGCATTAAATTGGCCTTTGTCTATGGTTTTTATAAAAAATGAATAATTTCTTACAGATAACGCTCGAAAAGTTTATAAATTACTACAGCGGTATAAGCGTCTTTATTTATAATGACTGTTTTTTTTTTATTTACATTAAATTGGCCTTAGAGCTGTGATAGCCCAGCGGTGAGACCGTGCGACTCTTTCGAGGGGAACACGAGTTCAAACCCGGGCAGACACCAATAAGTTTTTCTATTAAAAACTCATATGTCTAATTGATAATTGCAATTAATCACATGCTTTTCGGTGAAGGCATTTTCATTTTCATTGTGAAGAAATCTGCATATCTCTAGAGAATTCTGGAGATATGTGTAACCTACCAATCCGCGTTGGAGCAGCATGGTAGGTCTTAGCTCCGACCCTTCTCTCCAGAAACTATGTTGAAGACTATGTCAATGATAAGAAAGCTTGGAACTAAATTGCGACCAGCTATGTACTAGACGATATTATAATCTAAGTTTGTTAACAATAGTCAATACAAAACTGTAATATTTATTTTTTAAAAGAGTGACCGCCGAGTTTCTTGCTGGTTGTTCTCGGTTAGAGCACCTTTCCGAACCAGTTGTAGCTTCAATTTAATTTTAATTTGACGATTCAAAAGTGCTTGTAATAGGCTAATTTGAATAAAGACTTATTTGAATTTGAATTTGAATTTGAAACGGAGAGAGGAGGCCTATTATTAGCATTGGGATTGTAACAGACCGCTACATTACAAGTTGGCCTTTGCCAGCTTTATCTGTGGTTTTTAAAAAATGAATAATTTCTTACAGATAACGCTCGAAGAGTTTATGAATTACTACAGCGGTATAAGCGTCTCTATCGATAATGACTGTTATTTCGATCTAATGATGCGGCAGGCCTACAAGTTGTAATTCGATATTTTCGTCTCGCTTCCTCACACACGCACCTAACGAGAGTAGTAGAGACAAGCATATGTCTGAAGATATTGTTTTAAAGCGCACCGCGTTCTTGTTTCATGTATTAATAAAATTTTAAACTAAATTATTAATGTGTGGTAAAAATATTGCATTTCAATAAATACTTTTAACACTGTGTTTGATTTTTAATTATAATATAAATTAAGAATTTATTATTTATCGCTCATAATCTTTTAGCAATTGCTGACTAATAACTTATATATAATTTATAGAATTAGGCGCTACTGTACTGATATAATAGCTTCAATATAGAACCAGGCTTTACTAGTTTAGTGTAAATAAAGTATGCGTAAAAAGACAGCAATTTTATAATGCTAAGCTATAATAAATACAAATTCAAATAAGTAATATAGGTCTGTGTATAAAAAATTTTAACTTTTACCCAAATAAATAAAGCTAAAAAAGAATAGCTCAACAAGTTCTATATTAGGAACCAAGAGTTTAAAAGTGAATAGACAATTTTTTGCCTTAAAAGGTTTTAAAATAAGTCTGCGACTGGTTTCATAAAGTCTGTCTGATGTTTATTATAGATAATTTATAGAACCAGGCGTTACTTTGCGGAGATCCATAATACAAAAGTAATAATAAAAATATTTTGCTATAATCCGCGATACAGTAAATAGAAAATATATATAGTGTTAAATGTATAGTGGAGTATCCGTATTTTCATACCCGATACGTGCAGGATTCGTAAAAACACATGCACAAACCTCCACCACTTCCACCACAATACACAAGCACTACACACGTTCACTATTACAAACTCAACAATCGTTCGCCCCGCAACCGAAGCATCATCAGGAGATAGACTCTATGACAAAATCGCAAAACTTATATATCTTATTTTCAATCGGTGCAATTTTGCATAGTTCGATATAATTAGACGTAGCATTAGAATGTAATATATGAATATATATGCTATTAATGGAATATATAATATGTTATTCATATATGTATAATATACATATTATCATTAGGAACTGTATTTTTCCTGGATAATATATAATTACTAGAAATCATAGATAACCTCTTATAATAACTGACACTTAAACACCCTTCAATTTTTACGAAAATATTAGATGTCATATATTCTATTGCAACTAAATTTATTTTATATATTGAATTTTTATATTTCTATATTTTTTATTATAATTATTATATAACTGTTACAACTTCGTTGCGTTAACTTATAAATTATACACGTAAGTGCATAATTTTTACTGATAAATAATATTAAATAAATATATGGGATACTTCCACACAAGTCGTCCGTCCCCAAAGTAAATAACTTAATACTCGTGTTATGGGTGACAGATAACTGGTAATAATATACATATATTATTTTTAATACATACTTAAATACAAATATACAGCCAAGCTTGAAGAACCAACAAATTGTTTATAGAAAGTGTTGGTCCTCGGTGGGAATCGGACCCGTAACTCGCGAAGCTGAAAGCAGGGTCATTGCCAACTGTGCCAACAGGCCAATGACCATTTAATATATATAGTATATTATAAATATATATTTTTTAATTAACTGTTTTTTGTAGTTAATTGGATCGACAAATAAATAAAGATGTGTCGAACAGTGCACGCGCTGCTCCAGACCGCAATATGCGGTATACAAATGTTAGTGAGAGTGTTCATGACAATAATATTGATGATTGAAAACCTCATCAGAATGATATTACAGACGCTGTACAATTTCATATCATTTTTACTACAAATGCTGTCACTGATACCGATATGTATAGTGTTTCTCGTAACGGCAAGATTGAAATGCTTCATGTGCGGCGGAGGAGGGCCCTGCCCCGTCAACCGAGGAGGTGCTTGTGATTGCATCATGTCAGCAGTCGCTATAGTTATAATGTTCTTCATATTCAGAGCAACGGGAGTTCTAGACAAGATCTTCTACAGTATAGGTTATACTAAAGCTAAACAGAGTGTGTACAGATTCGTTCCAACACCCGGCGATATAACCGAATGTTCCAGAAACGATACCGAGTACACGGATGAGATTTCCTCGATTACTGATGGTGGGGAGTTGATGGGCGGAACTGAGTCTCAATATGAAACAAAAACACTTTCTTTTGGCTTATTCGATTCATTCACTACTCATTACACGGGAAATACAGACGATCCTACAAGAAAACCGCAAAAGCCGATAGATCCTACCGGTCCCCCTTCCGCAGGCTAATAAAGCATATTTTATTTCATATTTTCCTCCTTACTAATCAGGAAAAACGTATATCAAAAATTATAAGTACATTTCATGTCACACCGAGTTTAGATATATTGTTATATATCTAAATTACGTTTTCTTATTCTATTATTAAATGTCCAATAACTGTATATATACTCAAAAGTAACTTTCTTTCATTGTTTTCACTCTGGGCTCGTAGCCGGCTCCGGGTGAAACGAAAGCACAAAAAACAAATATATTGGCCTGCACCAGAAATGATTTTTCTATGTTACTTGTATTTTGTAATTACGTCAACCTTTTGAATTAAAATCTTTGCCTCATTAGACAAATGTATTAATGATGAAAAAAATTAAGGTATATCACATACGAGTATAAGTGGAAATAATAGGCAAAAATCCCCAGACAGAAGACTTGTTCGAAAGTCTGCAATTAAACTTTGTTAATTGAGGTTTGGGCTAAAAAAATATAACCCTGTAAAAGTAAGCTGTTACAATGAAATAATACCTTATAAAACTTGCTGAAGTTTATACAAGAATCCTCTTTTGTTAAAGTTGAGTAAAAATTTCTAGCTTATAGAGATTTTCGAAAAAATTGTTAGATACCATATTGAGATTTTCTCTTTCTAACTCATATTGTTGGAAGGTATAAAAGACAAAAAGTATAAACTGAAATGGTAAGTTTGCGATTTTTGTATTGTGTGGGCCACATTCAATATTTAAAGCATTTTATTATCATATTTATTAAAAGATCAATATAACTATATGTACACTGTAATCTTTTGAATATTGAGTCTGCATCTGACACAACACAACATAAAGTTAGTATACTGGAGTAGGGAAGCCAACCTAAAGTGCATATTATAATAAGAAGAAAGCAAATAAGACTATCCGACTCTCTTTTTTAAGTGTGATTAGACAAAGATAAGTATATGAGTTTTATCTTCCCACTATTATTATTTGTTGCGACACACTCACAGACCTACCTTTGGATCCCCACTCTAGTATAATAACTCTATATATGTGACACATCGTATCGACTATCATTTTATTTTTCTCTATGGGACAATGAGTTTGATGTTTCGATAAAATTTTCAAAATATGTGATATCTTTAAAAAATTAAAAAATGAAATAATAATAGAAGTACAATTTTTTTAGTTTATATAAAAATTAAAAAAATTACAATGTGTACAAATATGTGTTACACACTGTTTATGCCAGTGATATGTGGTTTCCAAGTAATATCTAGAATCTTATGACCATATTGCTCGCTGCCGAAGACTTAATACGTCTTTTAGTACAAACAATACACCATTACATTTCCATTTGTCTTCAGTTCATCGCACTTCTACCAATGTGTTTCGCCTTCTGTTGTGTAAAGCAATGTTGCCAAAGAAATCCTTGTAAATCTGGATTCTATCCCAACATGAGCAGTTGTGGTTGTGTCTTTGTTATAATAACTATTGTTGCTTTATTTATCATCCTTGTTCACACTTTTTGGATTGAGGATTTGCTTAATAAAATAGGAATTAAGTTACCTTGCAATATATTCTACAATTTAAAACAATCGCTAAATTTATTTCAAAAGGAGATTAAAAATCGTACATGCGCATTAACAAATGATCATGCAAAGATTTCTAAGACGTTAAAGGATGAGACATTTTCCGATATTTCTAACGATTTTTCACATACAGATAAAGAATCTAATAAAATGTCTAAAATTGATTACATGATCAATGATAAACATTATATAGAAAACCGGAATCATAAATATTCAATAAGTGATCTCTTATCAAATATCAAATTGAATGATAGCGAAAATAATTACACGAGCACAAGCATTTCCAGAAGTGAAAACATAATTACCAACAATACTAATAATATAAAATTTCCTGTTCTTGTTAACAAAGCATTGCAGGCGGCTATGATATCGTAGCGATTTTGTTATACCATAAATGTTTAACAATGATTTTGTTTTATTAAATATATTATGCCTAAAAAAGAACGCATCAAAGGTAATCAATCTAACACGAAATTCGTTTTACTAAAGTTATATGAATAAGTCGTTCATTGGCTGCAATGGTGGCAAAACTCAAAAAACACGTGTATTTGAATAGTAGTAAATGTTTAAGAAAATGATGATGAAAGGCGATAATAATTTTCTGAATAAATAAATTAGTCGTTAGGATATTAGTATAAAACATTTTTGTATTTTCTGCACTAAAATAATTATTTAGTTCTTATATTTATGACATTAGTGTGTGCAAAAGAAACAACATAAGAAGGCACGACAAATCTCAAAAGACAAAATACAGGGAGTCCAGCACAAAAACGCTAAAAGATAAATTAATACACTGAGGAAATTATTCATGAAAGTTATTAAACTGAGACATTGTGGATATAAGTCTGGACAAATATGATAAAACCACAAGCATGGTGTTTTTCTCATAGTTGTTAAAAGCATATGACGGCAACCGTAAAGTGCAACATCATAACGTTTTCTTATTCTTCGTTTTCGTAACCTACTCATCTTTTCGTAATACGCTTTTTCTGCTGACGTCCTACCTTTTTTAGCAAAAAATGTATTATAAAAAGCCGTATCTTCAATTTGGTCAGCTATCACATTCATTGTTTCGGAGTCTTTTATGGTTTGCGATAACTTTGACGATCTACTCCGCCACGTTCTAATAATCCAATCTTGAAATCTTTTCATAGTACCTGGTATGTTTTTTAACCTTTCTCTAGTATAAACATAACTTCCCACAGGGTTTGTTACAATACCAATAATCGCTAGAATAAGATTCTTAATAGAAGAAGCTGTCAGATTTATTATTCCAGATACAAACTTTGTTAAGCAGTTCCAATTTTGCGCTTCTATATTCTTGCTTTTTTGTTGTTTCTTTTTTATTTTATGATTTTCTTTATTGGTTTTTTCTTCTTGTTCCCTAAATGCTTTTTCTTCAGCTTTTAGTTTTTTTTCACAACTCACCAGCTTTATTTTTAGACACTGTAATAGTTTTTCTACATATGTTGTGTTCTGTCGATTTACTAGGTAACGTATTTGCCTTTTAAGTTTCGGTTTAAATTTTTTCTTTTTGGTCTTATTTTCTTTTTTCTTTGATTCAATATTTAGTGTGTTGTGTGTGGGTTGAACCTTCTTGCCATCACATATGCAGAAGCATTTACACCATAAATCTTCACCAGATCTCGATTTATTGTTCAAAATTTCTTAAAACAAAATATGTTTTTATAAAAAAATATACAAATATAATTTGAGATTAATTATATATTTATTTTTAATTGACGCATTAAAGTTCTCCGTCAAATTATTCCTTGCCAAATAATCGGTATCAGCGTTAAATTAGAAGGAAATAACCTAATATTTAATTAGTATTTGTGACTAATAAGTCGTCATCAATGAAAGGCATCATCATTAATTAGGCAACAAAAAAAGTTATCTAATATCTAAGTGTCTAAAAAGTAACTCCATTTTAACCTTTTTTTAGACATTATATTTAAGACAGAGTAAACGATTAATAATATAATGGAGTCAAAAAGAAAAAGTATTATATATTGGTTGTGATCGTCCCTATTTAATTGACCACTACTTTATACTTTACACTTATTACCTTTTTGTTTTTGATTGTAGTCTCTGGTAACATTAATGGTTAAGCCTTTTCTTTTAAATGTATCTGACTTTGCTTTTATATTTCCTTTTTTTAAAGGTCTTTTATTATATCTATGTCGTCTTGATTTTCTTTCACTTCGATTCCAATTCTCAGATTTGCTAAATACTCTAGAGCATAGGTAAGACAATTTATACTTTTTATCCGACAGCTGACAAGATTCCTGTGTACATTCATTTGCAATAGGCTTTATTTTCTTTTTAATACATGTGCAATTTAATTGAATATTCTTATTATCGGCCGCAATTCTACAAATACCCGTTGGGCATACTTCATTATTTGAAGCTTTTTTGAACACATTATGTATTTCAGTTGTGTTTACTATATTCATATTATCCTGATCCAATAAAACCTCAAATAAAGGTGTGTTTTTCTCTATGTATGTTGGTGATTGATAAAGTTTTCTTTTTTTTGTTTGTTTTATGTATCTTTTTGAGTCACATGTTGTATCTTTGCATTTAATTACCTTATTCCTGATTAAACACTTGCAATCAAAATTGGTTTGTTTATTTTTCATCGCTTTTTCACAAATACCTTTCTCACATGTATTTCTTGTATAAAGTTGTGTATGTTTCTTCCGACTAGGACAAATACATGAATGTGGTTTTTGTAATCTACCAAAAGTATTAACGTTTTCTTTAATTTCTAAAGCGTTAAGAACTTGTAAATTTTCAGAATCTACTTTTATTTCAAAATATGGTTCTCCTGTTTGATCACCAACATTTCTAACTGTTTGCAAGCCATATTCATTATCAAGTTTACATTTACATGTATGTCTTAAAATTTTGTCTATGAAGTTACATTTACATTTAATATGTTTACGTCGATGCGTATCAATTGGTAAAAGTTGATCACCGTGACCTACATTAGCACCTTGTGCTGTCTTTTTCATCTTGATCCTTTGCGAAGTTTTGAAGGTTTTGTCTATCTTTTCATGTGGCATTTCAATTTTACATTTACATATTTTTTTTGATTTCGATGATTTTTTTCTATTTTCTGAGTTTAAAGATTCATTATCTATTAAACTAACTTTATTATATTTTTTATTACATTTACACATATGCACCTGAGGAGAACTGTCTATCATCTTATTATTTTTAACATTAAATGCATCACCTTTTAATCTTTGAGGGTTATAACATTCTATAGCATCTTCGCAAGGCCCTCCTACACAAACGTCACCAATTCCATCATCATTAATGACCGGATATATTTTAGGTTTTTGTGGTAATTCAATATTTATAACAGGTGATCTAATATCCCTGTTCAGATGATCCTGTTTCTTCTGTTCTCTTGTTTTCAAATTCTTAATTTTATTGGATTTTTTGTATAAGCTAATTATAGAGTATCTACCATGTTTTTTTATTCGTTCTGATTTTCGTGTTGCCGGACATTCTTCGTCTTTGATTATATTTTGAGGAAACTGTTTCAATCTAAATTTTTTTCGTTCCTTAGTTTTAAAAATGGGTTTAGGTTTATTTTTGTCTTTATCCCACACTTGAGTCGTATTAGTATTACCATATATTTTCGTGACGGAGTTCCATGTACTTGGTTTATATGTGTTTATATTAGTATTTTTCTTACATTTGCAGATAAAAGGCTTCTTTTCTTTATATCTGTGTCTGTCCTTAGTATCGGTCATATTTGATACCACTTCATAAGGAGTTGAATCATTGCTGGCGTCAGCTTTTTGCACTAACTTCTGTGTACCCTGACTTTGTTTTTTCTTAGCCATATGTTTTTATAAAATGAAGATAATTTCCCGTGTATTTATAATATCTTGTATGTATTTCAGAATATTTTAATTTAATTATTTATTAACAAATCTACAAAAATGTATAATATAAAAGTAATTAAAGTTTATAGTTACTATATGTATATCGTCAGCCGTATAAAAATTTTGCGCCGAAAATAGCCTTCTACTTGTAATTTAAGTATCTAAATCTAATGACAAATATAAGCGTAACAGTCATTCAATTGACACAATAGCAGAAATAACATTTCCTTTGTCTTTGATACTACAGGATTCATAATCAGAAATGCTTAGTTCGCTACATATATTTTCGATTGATCAATAAAAAAGTTAGGACTAAACTTTAAGTTACGTTATATTTATTATTCATTCATTTAGGATTAACTTACTATATCCATTTTAGTTTACGAAAATATATTCACTGCAGTAACGGGAAAGTTATTTATAAGGATACAATATTAATTATTACTAAGGTGATTACTTAAGGTGAACCGCATTCTCGTTCGCCATCCTATTCCATAAAAAAAGGCGTTTTAGAGATCAGAGAAGAATCAACTATAATAATATTGTTGTGGTAAGCAAATTAAACCATAGAGTTTTTTTTTTTTCCTTCCATTCGCCCGTGTTTAAACGAGCAGGCTAAGGTCGTTGACCATACCGCCTTGTCAATCGTTTAAACCATAGAGTTTTAAATAAAACTCCCGTAACACCGACGAATAACAAAATATGACAGTGAAAGCAATATGTCAGTTATTATTTTGCTATCCTCTGGATGGTGTCTATTTGTCTACTACAAATTTTAATCGCTCCGTAGTTGCGGTTCTAATTTAAAAACTAGTATGTGCCTCGTTGTGATGGAAGTCGGTTATTTGTATTGGTGATACCAGTTTTGTTTATTACTGTTTTAATTAACATCGGAATATTTGTTCGAGTCCCAAAAAATTTAAACTGCGTCTGAAGGATATAAAAGAAATGGCTTTTAAAATTTTTATTTTTGTAATATGCATTGGTAAGTTTACAATAGAATATATTAATAAAATCAGACTAAAAATCTATTAATTTTACTCTCTATCGAATAGAAATACGTAATTAAAATTAATCGGATTATTACAGAAATAGAGGGTATATTTTTTTTGGTTTGGTCTTAATCAATATTTTATTATCTAGGTAGGTAATAACATGGACCCAGATATCATAGAATATTGACCAAATTTAATAGTTTTTTTCACCTTTTAGATGTATTTTTTAATTATAATGAATAAAAAAAATTTAGTCACTACTGAAATAAAAGTTTTAAAATCTTTCTATTTTTGAAATTCTAAATACAGTTTTATTTCATATAAAATTAAGTATTTCAAAATACACTAATAAATTATTATGTAAAAGTAATAACAAAATTATTTTGCTACAATCTGCGATAAAGTATATAGGAAATAGGAATAGAATTGCTTGCTGACCTGGCAGCAATATAATTTATTTCTAGGGTATTTGTAATATAATGTACACTATAAAAATATTTAAAAAAAATTGTCCAAAAAAAAAATGTTAGGGGTGTACAACCCATGTCACTTAGAGATTAGCAGATAGTTGATTCCCAGACCTACTGAACATGCATATAAAATTTAATAAAAATTGGTCAAGCCGTTTTGGAGAAGTATTGTTACTACCATTGTGTCATGAGAATTGTATATGGAAGATATATATAAAGCCAAAAATGTGGCTGTAGTGTAGCTCATAGTACATTTGACATTATATATGTTTTCTATTTACTTTATTGCAGATTATAGTTAAATAATTGTATTATTACTTTTGTATTATCAATCTGAGCAAAGTAACGACTAATTATATAAATTATATAATATAAGAATTGTTTATAGGTATGGTGTGGGCTCAATCGGAACCATCAATATCTGATGCTATAAATAATCTTCCGCCGCAACTACAAGGCACAGTCGATGAAAAGCAGGTCACAGAAATGAAGAATAAATCAATAGAAGTGTTCAAGAAGAAATGTGAGGAAAATTCTGGACCACATACTTACCAGAAAGTAGAGGTAAGTTAATCATTTATTTTATTGTGAAACAAGTTTACTGATAGTAGAGTTGGGTTTCAATTTTTTTTATAGCAATTAGTTTTGTCTTAGAAACACTTTAAACTTCATGAGTGCTTTTAAGGAATTTTAAATTTTCACTTTAAAAATTTGATATAAAATTGTTTTTTTGTATGAATATGTATTTATTAGCATAGATTACACTAATAATAAATGTTTTGTATAATCAAAACTTTCAAATAGTGATATAATATGATTATTTAATTTGGTTCTGATTATTTGTTATGATAATTCATAATTTGTTTAGTGAAATAAATAGAAATATTAAGATAATATAGTTATATTGATTGACTTCATCTAAATTAATGTTTACTTCATTAGGATTGAAATGAGATTAGGGAAGTAAACAGTTATATATACCAATCATTAGATAGTGGGATGAATTAACTTGATGACCCCTTTATCTTATGATGATTGCAAAACATTCATTCCTTCATTCAATCAAACCAATACAGCAGAGTCAAAATGGTTAATTTTGGGTTAGTCAGGGGCTCGTTAAAATTTCTGTAAAAATTTTTTTTATTTAAATAAAGACTAGACAATTTTCTTGTTGGGGTGAACAATCAGTTTTACAGATTTAAATAGGTAATTAACTTACTAAAATAATTCAATTATCTAAATTACTTAGGATTAATATTTCGGGCCTACATGCGTTCCAAAAGGTCCATCCACTGCTCTCTTTTTAAACTTAAAAAATTGAGAATTGTTTTTTTTAACTTTTGATAGGTTATGGAAAATTTTGCTCATGAATAAAAAATATTTGTAATCAATTAACACAGCTGTTAAACTTCCATTACGCGCATCTATATACCTTGCGTAACTTTAGATTGGACAGGACGCCGATGGGTTTCCTTACGATGTGATAAATTGCAGATATCAATTAGATACAAGTATTTTACAGAAAAATTCATTGGTGCCTAGATGGGGTTGAACCCGTGACATCCTCGTATGAGCCGAACACACACATTGCAGCTTCTAAGATTTTATTGAAACGCAGTTTTACTCTTAAGTGATAAATAAATCATGTTATAATTGATTTTACGGACTAGTCCCATAATTGACTAAAAGAGAAGTTAAAAAAAACCTCGAAACATGAAGGCAAGAAATTTACAATGAGATGAATAAAGATGTGAAACAACATTCAAACATTTTTATGTAAAAGAACAACTCAGATAATGTCAAAGCAATAGACATTACGTAAATAAAATTTACCAAGGCCTTAATACGCGCTAATTGCTCCTAGTTCATAAAAAAATTAAGGGTCAATGACAAAAGGGCATATTATTTCGTTGACACAAGTTATTCCGTACGATTATGGTTATACCTATAACATCTTTATTAAAATATAGAAAAAACGTGCAAATATTTTAAGGTAATATTTTCTAGACGTTCTAAGGAGGCTCTGATTGCCAAATAGTGAGATCGAGTCCCTCCAGTGGGTTTTGGGTGTATTCAGTGAGTATTTCTATTTAAACTTATGCGCCTAGCTTAAATTGCCTATTTAGCATACCACACGTGTTTCGGTGAAAGGAAATATCGTGAGGAAACCTGTATATCTCTGGAGAGATAATGAGATATGTGTAACTTAACAATTTAAACAGGCAGGTGAGTCTAAGCTCCTATCCTTGTCTTCAAATAAAGAGAGAGGAGGCCTATGCCCAGCCGTGGTCTAGTAATTCCCGTTAGGCCGTTACTTCACTAGGCATCGACGGGTGTGCCTTCATACTTACTTATTTTGTGTTCACTAACTGATACATTTTAGTGTTCCCATGAATGCATTGTAGCGCTCCTTTGAATGCATTTTGAAATATCGCAATACAGCAGATTCAGAGTGTTCATTTCGTATACTAAATTCATTCCGCCAAACTTATCACACGATATAAATGTGTAAATTTACTAGTAAATACTATTGAGATTAACTAAGAATTATTCGCGCTCACAAGTAAACCTGTTTTTTACAACGTCTAAATAATATTTATTTCTCAAATATAAATTGTGATTTGGTAGGTATACAATTGTTCCTTGTATGTAAATAATTTTAGTTGTAGTTTTTCTATCCAAACAGTTTTTATTTAAATGTATTTTAAACATTGTATTTATTAGTTACCTATCGTTGTAAATGCTCGATAGATCTTTTGTCAAAGTTATGAAACCTAACATTACATATTAGCTACTTCCGACTTTGTTTATGTTAATTTCTGGGTCGTAAAAACAAATGATTTTCACGTGTTTTCGCGGAACCTATGTCAATGTTTTATTAAAATGAAAGTTGAAATAATAAAGTAAGTAATTCAAAAGTAATAATAAAATTATTTTGTTATTATCCGCGGTAAAGTAAATAGTAAATATATATAATGCTAAATGTAGAGTGGACTATACGTTTTCATACCTGGCATATGCAGCATTCGTTAAAACACATGCACAAACCTCCACCACCGCCACCACAATACACAAGCACTACACACGTTCACTATCAAAATCCCAAAGCTTTGCGATTTTGATAGTGAACGTGATAGGGACGAATCGATTGTTGAGTTTGAAATAGTGAACGTGTGTTGTGCTTGTGTATTGTGGTGGCGGTGGTGGAGGTTTGTGCATGTGTTTTTAACGAATGCTGCATGTTCCAGGTATTTTTTTAACAACGGATAAAATTTCAAATAGGGTTGTAAAAATTTTCTCTTCTGTAGGCCTACCATGAACTTTTAGAAAACGATTCTATCCGAAGTCAGTACCTAAACTTAACCGCTTTCTTTTCATACTATGAAGTGTGGATTGCATTGGGGTCGTAATGTTTGATAAGGAAAAACGCTATATGAACTATAGATGACTCTGTCTGTCTCTTTTACTCAAATGTTTTAAGGAAGCATTCCGAACGGTCATTCGGCAACGACTTAAAGTGTGCGTCTTTAAGAAGTCATGGTATGAAAAAGCAAAACAATTTAGTTAACGTCTTCAATTTAGTCGCAATAAGAGTTCATGGTAGGACTGCTGGTCGTCTCTTTCGTCTTCTCTGTGTAACTTGCTCTTTAGTTGTAGTTAGCCTTAAGTCCAATTGGTAATTTAAGGAACAACCACTGTCTTAACGATAGTAAAATTTATTAATAGGATGTACCAGGTATTAATTTATCAATTAGGCTAAGCTTCTATTGTATTGTACTATTAAGAACTAGCTTAAGAACTTCCCTCCCCAACCCTTTATCCCCAATACCCAACAACGAGGAATGGTTATCCCATCCCTAGAGTACAGGCGGGGCGACGGTGGACGTATCAAATAGCGGAAGCCGTCACCTGTGACGAGTTTGGCCAAATGTTCGGTTCAAAAAATTCAAATGTTTTTCGTCTGCGGAATAAAACACCCAAACCAGAAATCCCCTTAAAATTAAAAAAAAACTTATAGGCTTAACTTAAGTGAAGTCACGAGTACACATTGTTTTTTATAAAAACAAAACCACTATTGCTGATCATATTCATAAGTACGAGGTTTGAAGTATAAATATATAGTATGTTTTAAATAAGAGATTCACGCAATATACATATCTACGCAAAAAAAACATGCACAAGGCGCACCTATAGCGAAAGTTGTTAAACGAGTTAACTCTTCTGTTTTACCAACTAAAGCATTTTTTGTCAATATACAAATACCTGCTTATGTATTTGTTGATGGAATAAACATTGAACTTTATGTGACATAAAATGTCATTGTCCGAAATAAAATCATTTATGTAAGTAAATGCCAATGCAACAACCAAAGTAGGGTTGCCAACTATAGTGTTAAAAAGGGATTATTATACAAAACTGTTTAGCATCAAAATGACATCATATTGTCATCATTTGTAATTTGCGATACATTTAACTCGAAACCGGTTTTAATTAATTGTGTTCTATATTATGTGAATAATTTTGATGGTCTTACTAATAAATGAATAAATAATAAACACTATAAGATTGTAATGAAATGCTCCGCCGCAACAAACAAATCACGATAATTTTACTTGTAATTGTGGTGAGGCAAATAAAGTTTTATAAAAGAAAATTGTGCGAGTAGCTTTAAAAATATGTATTTCAATCATGAAACAAATAAAATACTCTTAGTTTTTTAAGAATACTGAATAATATTTTTCTCTGACCTAAATATACTTTATTTCATATTTGCCAAATTTGGCAACCCTAATCTAAAGAAGGAAATTTATTTTATTTTTTATATCCGTTATTGAAAGAAACGATTATGTAGCTATATTAAGTAAAGCTAATTTGATGGTGTGAGACCACCGTTTTCAACAAAATGAACCAAATATGGTTGTAATCTAAAATAGTCGTCCACACCACTAATGGGCAAAGGCTTTCTCTCTCCTTTAAGAGGATGGACTTAAACTTGGATACACCGCACTGCGCCAATATGGATAGGCAGGTTAAACAAATTCCAGGAACTATTTAGATAGTTTTATTTTATTTTTATTTTATATTTATTTTTATGCAGGTAGGTGTCTGAGAATATTTTCCTTCACTTATATTCTGGTCCACTTATATCCATGCTGGTTCTATTCCGGCTCGAAGGACCAAAAGATGTTAAGTGAGATAATAGAAAAGCGCTGGTATTTTTAATATTTTGTAAAATATTTTCACAGACAAATAAAAACATTATTAAATAACAAATTTAGCACACAGTATTTAACAACCAAAAAGCATATTATATGCTTATTAAAAATCAATCAAACATTCGTGTTTATTAAAAAAATCGATGCCTACCCGGCGTGTGATATCCGGCTGAGTAGAATAGACCACCCTCATTTCTTACCGAACTGCTATAAAAGACGACTAACGTGAGTTGACGTAAGGCAGGCGGCCAGACGTAAAATACCTAGCCAAATTATTTAACATGCATGTTATAAATGTTGCACCGCCCCCACTTAGATAAGGATAAGGGCAGGATAAAGATGAAAACATTGATGCCTACCCGGATTTCTTATCTATGTTTTTGTAGAGATATAAATCATACTTAAAAATATCGGATTAGGTACGGTCTAAGATTAATGCTAAACGATGATTCGTGTACGAGTCATCCTTAGAAGAGATAATTGAGGTACTTGATATCTTTAATAGTTACATCATTTTTTATTATTCTCAAGGATTTTAACGTTGTTTCAAAGTTCACTGTGTATGTTACTGGAAAAGATTTTTTGTAATGAGTCTACAAATGCTTTGTTAAATTTGCAGTTTTTATTTTCAAGGCAAGGAAGTCTTATGATAGACGTAAAAATTTATCAACAGCTAAGCTATGCCAGCGGCTTCGCCCGGAAATCTGCATGTCACAATTTTTTTTCTAGAATTAAAATTTTAAACATAAAAGTAGTTATTGTGAGTGAACCAAGGAGATAGAGACATGCTATCGCAGACTTTTTTGTAGTAGTTTTATAGATCTACAATTTTCTAGTACATTACTTTAGCGTATCTCTGCTGGTTTACGCAGCGCACGCGTGTAAAGCTCCCAGCAAGCAAGTTTTTTTACAACTACGCGATCTCCTCAACACAATTTACATAATACCGATATGTACTATTAACCTTAACCATCCGGAAGTATTGCACAACCTTTTGGTGAAAACCGTACAAAGATCCGTTCAGTAGATTTTGAGAAAATCGGTTACGTACAGACAGACGGCTCTTTGGTACTTTGTTTTATAATAAGTATAGATTAACAGACTGTAAAGGTGATTAGTTTTTTAAAGCAAGTTTTAGTTGCAGACATGTCCATAGCTTATTTATACAATAGTTGCTACGACGCACAAGATCATCTGTGTAGACTTTATTATAAATTTAAAAAGTACCCTATCTCAATTTTGTCGTGAGCCTATCCCCCTGATGATGCTTAGGTTTCGGGGTTAGGTTGTAGGTACTCGGAACGATATTAGTTACTTTAAACTTGGCGAATGAGTATTATGATTTCTTAAAGCAAATAGAATTTATTACTTTTACTTATTTTTATTAAGCAGTGATGCCACAGTTATATTTAGTAGTATAATTTGTAAGGCGTTACTTTCGACACGCCTTCAAAAACAATGTACGATGCGATTATATCCATAAAATAAATAAGATGCAGTGTCGCTTATGCTCGAATTTAACGTGTACACCAAAGAACAAAAAAACAAAAATATTCTTAATTATTTTGAATATTTTGGTTTTATATTTGAATCATCTATTGCTGGTACGGGATATTACCCTTACTTATTACCCTTACTTAAAAGCCAACAAGAAACTCAGCAGTTGCTCTTTTTAAAATATAATTCGTGCATGGTCGAAGAGCACATATTATACAGGTGTCCTGCAAAGAATGGATAACTTTTTAACACTTGACAGCACAAATATTGACGATTCAAATTATGAATTCGTAAATTTTTCACACTACTTAGCATAATAATAAAAGCGAATTTTTTTACATAATTTATTTTCAATGAATAGTTTTACTATCAAGTGTTACTCGTACAAGCTAATCCATTCTTTGCGGCATACCCTGTATATAGGAAAAAAACATATTTCTGTCATCAAATCAAATTCCTTAAACCTTTTTCAAGCATTCATATAATTTTTACATCATAAAATACCCAAAATTATACCCATAGCGCTGATATGGTACTCTTCGAATGCTGAAAAAGCATATGGGTCACGCAATCAAAACACAATCTCTAAAACAAACTCATAGTACATACAAATAGTATCTTTAACGGGGACGCCTCCATTTTCTAACGACTTAATGATTTCTCGCTACTATCTATATCAGAAATGCTCCTGTTTATTGGCCTCATAAGGGATATCCTGAGAAATGATCCTCAGATGTTAGCAGGGGTAAGAAGCAGACGCTAGCAGCTCAGGATTGCGCTTAATCGGCCAAATGTCTACCCTCTCTTGTTACGATTTTACTGAAATGGTCTTCATGGCGTTCTCAGTTTGGTAATTTCAAAAAAGGTTTACGGAAAAAACGTTTGGAAATGTCACACCACTTAAATATGTATTTGGCATTGTGCAACCGACAGACAGAATATTTCGTGGTCGTTTAAAGTTCATACGTTTCAAAATTGTTTATGAAGCTGTTTGCAAAATGTAAAATAATGTGTCATGTACGAGTATATCGTCTTAGTTCAATGACTTTCTATACGTTACGCTCTATTTTAATATTATGTAGCAAAAAAATTACGTCAGCAGATTTATAATATTGTTAAGTCAAATAATTTCTAACATACGTTTTCATCGTCAAATATTTGTCATTGCGCAATTAAAACTATCACCGGTTTACGATGCTACCGTTTTGGAAAAGAGCACGCAAATAACTCTATGATTACTAACTGAATACTAAAAGTAATAGTAGATATGTATATTATGAAATTATAGCAGTAACAGTGTAGAGTAGTTTCTTCCGTACTGTATACAATAGAAGTTGCAGTATTGGTACATTCGTTGTAGTCGACAAATAGTTCGATGGAAGACGCTGGACTTAGCGTTATATAATCGTATATGCAGTAACCGAAGGAACCTATGTCTGCCAGTTGGGGTTAAAAATAAAAAGATTACAGAAAGTGTTTTTAGAATCTATCGTAATAATAGAATCGAAATGACTAGCTGGCGAATCGTATGGATATGAAAATGAAAAATTTACCCACATTTCATATTATAAATTTACGTTCAATACAACTGGAAAAGTAGAAAAAAATTGCGGTTACGTTGTTAATGTTAGAATCTAGTACACGGTTGGTTGCAATTCCGAGCGTTATAACATGGTTTCAGTTGTGCAATAAAATTCTAATCGTGCACATATCGCGTGCCTTCAGTACCGAGATAAAATTAACCTGTATCTCCACCTACATCCCAGTTAGGTCTGACCACCGAAAATATAGGCGTCCAAAAAGCGTCCTGTATGACTCTGACGATCAAATAACGATCGCAAACAGAGAAACACGTAATACAGACGGCGTCGAAGACGAGGTCCCAGTTTTCTGACGTCGGTCGGTCGTGGCTTCTCGCCACCCTTCCGACGCCGCAATGACAAATCAGAGTCATATCATCAGCCCTCCACTACGCGTCGCCCTAAGCTGTGGTCCGGCCTCACAGGAGGCACCCTTAGGATGACGTTTCAGGACTGTAGTAGAGCTTCTGTGCTCTACTCTCTGCATTTCGTAACTTCGACGATGCTTCTGCGTTAGCCCGTCCCGCCCCGTGTCGCTGTAAAAGCCGTTAGGGCTAACAATATACAGTCATTTCAACAAAAAAAAAACTTGTATTCCTCTTCACTTCAACAATTGTCTCTAAATCAAAAATGACATCCTGTCGTAGCTTATAAAAAGAATGTTATAAACCTTTTTAGGCCCAATTGTATAATGCCTTATAAACATAGAAGCCATATTTTTGTGTTTCAAAATATAAAAAAATTAGCACAATGCGCAATCTGGAAATTAAAAAATCCTTTAAAATGTGTTTGGTACAAATAAAATAAGTTATCGATTACAATGATCGATTAAAGTAAATGAATAGTTGAAAATATAAAATGGCGTTGGTATATAAATAAATGCTTTGAAACAAATAAATAGGATTAATATTTTATGGTAATGTAATGTGTTGTATGTAATCTGTCTATAAAGAACTTTTTGACATCTTTACATTTAGTTAAGTATCTATAACTTTTCGAGTGTAATTATGTTTCTGTCGGTATTCTTCCATATATATTTAAATCATTTACGTGCGTTTGATTTACGCGAACTAGAAAAATATATTTTATTACTTACTATATAGATACATAAAAGTAAAATTGGAACCTGCAAAATGAGGAAAAAGGCATAGGAATCCTCTGTCCAAATAGAAAACGGGAATATATGAAAAAAAAAACGGAGAAAGTATTGGCACGAATCCAAATGCCAGTACTCTGGAAAAGCCATTTTTGCTTATTTTCAGAAAGCATTAATTACCGCAACAATTTAATTGTTTTTCCACAAAATATCAATATTTTTCAAATCTATCAACAATGTTTGAAATTGCTCTCCTGTAAAGTTGTCGTTTGATCACTATCAAATTCAAATTCAAATTCAAAATATTCTTTATTCAAGTAAACTTGTAAACAAGTGCTTTTGAATCGTCAACTTTACTGCTGGTTCGGAAAGCCGTCCTACCGAGAAGAGCCAGCAAGAAACTCGGTGGAGCTCTTTTAAAAAAGAAGATTCTTAATACTAATTACATTTTGTCATAGCGTTTGAAATATCACGTTGTTCTTGTACAGAGGCGATGTATTCCTACATAGTGTATACTACATTACACGCGGTGACCGTTTAAACCAGAGATTCCAAAACTTTTTTCCAGACCCCTTTCATGTTTTTCAGTTTTAGATAGACCCCCTGCTATTTACCTAGAAAGACTTAAATTTCTAACAGTAGTGAAGTACTTTAGGTACTTAGGTGTAAAAAAGTAAAAAAACAACAATACAGTTTTACACATTTATCAATTAAATTTAAATCAAAATATAGCAACTGTTACATGAAAAAAACTAAGCAAAAAATAAATTTGTTTAATGGGAGGGATGAAGTTGGTGGTTAAATCGACTTTGTTTTTATCAAATTTAAACTGTCACCTTGCAACTGTAGGTTCACCATATTAGATTTAGCAAAAAAATCTGTCAAATGAGCAATGTCTGTTTTCTCATCATTAAATTTTCTTTCAAATTTTCATCATTACTATCGAGAAACCCTAAAACAGTTTCAAAAAGTATAAAAAATCTTGTTAGGCATAAACCTTCTTGCCATTTACCCTCAGTTTCATTTCATAGACCCCCAATTTTGTTTTCGCCCACGTAAACCCCTTGCTGTTCTTCGTCGACCCTTAGGGGTCAATATAGACCACTTTGGGAATCATTGGTTTAAACTAATGAATATTGTCCATAATTTAAAAGTCTCATTACCAATCCTATGATATTTTGTAATTTTAAAATGGTGTTAAATTTTTTGTTTTTGTTAAGCATGTTAAATTTTTTTATAAAATTTTAACGTTCTAAACCAATACACACGATAACACAAATCATTTATCGATATGATTGTTTTGTATAAATAAAAGATTTAATTTATCTTTTACTAATTTATTTATAAAGAAATAATTTATTAATTAATTTATCGCGGATTACAGCCAAATAATTTTATTACTACTTTTGTAAATAATAGAAGATAGATCTGTTACCATTTACGTAGGAGATTTAAAAAGATAGCACATATTAGTTTTATGTTTACTAGACTAAATAGCCACGATAATGATATCAAAGGTCAAAATTAATTGACGCGCTTCCTGATACGCGCTGAGAGTGACTTGTGACTTATTAAGGAAGTCATGGTTCAACTTTCCACGTTCTACTGATTCAGCATTCCGTAAAGAAAACCAGCATTAAAACGGATATGTCGTATTATACACATTTCATATATTTAATTCTTAATTGTTCTGTGCCGTGTGGTATGGCTGCATAGAATAGACCACTCTCATTTCTTACCTAAGTGTCATAAAAGGCGACTAAGGTAAATTGTCTCACCGTGTGGTATCCGGTTGAATAGAATAGACCACCCTCATTTCTTACCGAGGTGTCGTAAAAGGCGACTAAGGTAAGTTGACGCCAGGCAGGCGGCCGGTCGTAAAATATGTGGCGCAATCATGTGACAACATGTTTGAACATGTTGTGCCGACCCCACTTAGAGTGGGACAGGGGCAGGAGAATGATGATGAATTGTTAATTGTTCTGTCAAAACTACGATATATTTTGTTATTCTCTTTTTTTTTAAAGAATATATATGCTTAAAAACTTTCTCTTAAACGTAAAAACGTCTCATTTCATATGAAATATTGCTTATTGCCGTTTCATTATGTAATCGACTAGATTTCAATATTCAATCAAATTTCGCCAATCTGCTTTACTTCTCTTTATTGCGAGTTAAGTAGCAGCATTTTATTATCCCACTGCTGGGCAAAGACATCTGTACATCTACATCTTAGAGTAAAACTCACCATTGCGGATTGGAATGTTACATACACCGGAATTATTGAGAGATCATCATCCTCCTGCCTTTATGTCACTGTAAGTGGGGTCGGCACAACATGTTATATGTTGTCACGTGATTTGACTATGTATTTTACGATGACCGCCTGCCTGACGTCAACTTACCTTAGGCGTCTTTTACGACCCCTCGGTAAGGAAGAGGGTGGTATATTCTACTCAACCGGATACCCCACGGTGGATCAAATTTCCTTAGTCGCCTTTTAAAACACCTCGGTAAGAAATGAGGGTGGTCTATTCTGTTCAGCCGGATGCCACACGGCGTGTCGACTTACCTTAGTCGCCTTTTACCACACCTTGGTAGAAATTGAAATAAGGGTGGTCTATTCTATTCTATTCTATTCTAGTCAGCCGGCTCAGTTTTATAACTTTTTCCTTTAACACATTTGATCCACTAACCGGACTCAAGAAACTGTACTCGTCGATTATTTATTCGACCGAAAAACGATATTATAAATTGCATGAATAAGTTACCTTTTTACTATATACTGGTATTAGTCAGTTTATGCGACGTTTATATTTAAAAAAAGTGTTAGGTTTGTTTTATTCTACATTAGTGTAGAATAAAGAGGTATTGTACATATAAGTTCCTCACTAAAAGCTTAATCACAAAATATCCCATAAACAGTGCCCTGTTTCTTTATTCGTTGTTCTCGTAACCTTCTCCCATTACAAATACAAAAGGCTAATACACGAGGCCTATTGTACTAGCAAAAGCTATATCGCCCTATCCAAAGAATATGATCTATGTGGATCTCAGTGGATATACCCCCCCCCCACCCCCGCTTGAACAATATGCGAACATGATAGCTATGACAAATTCTACCAAGTTAAAGAAAGAAAGTTGTGATAGCCCAGCGGTGAGACCTTGCGACTCTTTCGAGGGGAACCCGAGTTCAAACCCGGGCAGGCACCAATGAGTTTTTCTATTAAAACTCATGTGTCTAATTGATAATTGCAATTTATCACACGCTTTTCGGTGAAGGAAAACATTGTGAGGAAACCTGCATATCTCTAGAGAATTCTGGAGATCTGTGTAACCTACCAATCCGCATTGGAGCAGCGTGGTAGGTCTTAGCTCCAACCCTTCCCTCCAGAAACGGAGAGAGGAGGTCTATTCCCAGCAGTGGGATTGTAACAGGCCGCTACTTTACTTTAAAGAAAAAAATATTGTGAATCTAGCAACCGCCTTTTTCTTACTGCCATTAGAATAGACCATGTCAAAAAACTTTCATCCAAGTTTATCCAAATTATAAATATTTTTAAATATTCTCTATTTGAATATAAAAATCAAATGTAGTATTCGGCATGAAGTTATAATTCATTATTAATGTTGAGATACCGGCTATACTCACGTCTTATTTATCGGATGAGCCCGACTAGTTTCAAGCCCATACGGGGCTCTTATTCATGAGCTCTTTACGCGGCGTTATCGCGGCGGACAACAAATTGTTTAAAAATGTTGGCCCTTGGCGGGAATCGAACCCTCGACCCACAGAGCTAAAGGCAGGGTCACTACCCACTGTGCCAACAAATTAGTTCTTATTTAATTTGTTTATTTTCAGAAAGGTTTTGGAGAATTCAACGATTGTTTAAAGTCGCTAGTAGATACACAGACTTTGCAACAAGAAATCGAAGATGCGAAGCCCAATGGTCAAGTTGACGAAGTGTTTAAGAAGTAAGTAGGCCACATGATAACAAAAAAGAAAGATAAAACGGTCCTAATTAAAACATGATAAAACCAGCTTGCCGTCTATGATAACAGATTGATAGAGTAGCGGAGTTACTTGTTTAATAAAATTCATATGTGTAATTCGTTAAAACTGTATTTATGTTAATATAATCAGACAAAGAACCACTACATGCGCTTTTGAAGATTAAAGTTTCAAATCGTTTGAAACCGTTTGACCCGAAATGTGGTAGCTTAATGTTGGGTTCACAAGCAAGCTTTTAGCGACCGTAAAAGCTCTATTTAGAGTGGTATAGCAAGGTATAATAAAAATGAGGAGAGCTTTTACTCCGTCTATCACAAAATGCCTCTCTTCAAACATCGACATAGATAACAATCCCTGGACAATAGATATTCATGCAAAATAAATAAATATATGGGACACTTACACACACGGTAGACCGTCCTCAAAGTAAGTAACTTAATAATTGTGTTATGGGTGACAGACAACTGGTAAATATACTACATATATAATTTTAAATACATACTTAAATGTGAGCTGTGATAGCCCAGCGGTGAGACTGTGCGGCTCTTTCGAGGGGAACACGAGTTCAAACCCGGGCAGGCACCAATGAGTTTTTCTATTAAAACTCGTGTGTCTAATTGATAATTGCAATTAATCACACGCTTTTCGGTGAAGGAAAACATCGTGAGGAAACCTGCATATCTCTAGAGAATTCTGAAGATATGTGTAACCTACCAATCCGCATTGGAGCAGCGTGGTAGGTCTTAGCTCCAACCCTTCTCTTCAGAAACGGAGAGAGGAGGCCCAGCAGTGGGATTGTAACAGGCCGCTACTTTTTACTTAAATACAAATATACACCCAGGCTCGAAGAACTCACAAATTGTTTGTAGAAAATGTTGGCCCTCGGCGGGAATCGAACCCGCGAACCACCGAGCTGAAGGTAGAGTACTAGTAGAGTAGAGTAGGTGATAGCCTAGCGGTGAGACCGTGCGGCTCTCTAGAGACGACATAGGTTCAAACCCCGGGCAGGCACCATTGAGTTTTTCTATTAAAACTTATGTGTCTAATTGATAATTGCAATTTACCACACTCTTTTCGGTGAAGGAAAACATCGTGAGGAGCAAAGAGTTTTTCTGTGGAAACTTATGTGTCTAAAAAACTCTAGGGATATGTGTAACCTACCAATCCGCATTGGAGCAGCGTGGTAGATCTTAGCTCCTGTCCTTCTCTCCAATAACGGAGAAAGAAGGCCTTAGCCCAGCAGTGGGCATAGTAACAGGCTGTTACTATGTGCATTTAAATTGGTTATTTAAATAATTATTTCAGATACTGTCAAAAAACACCACAGTTTAAGGGCTGCTTCAAAACAATGACTGAAACTATCAAGCCATGTTTTTCAAAGGAGGAGCAGAAAAATATGAAGGTCGTTTACAACATTACCGAGCAGCTAGCAGACTTTGTTTGTTATAAGGAGGGTGATAGAATTGCTTGTAAGTTATTAATTATCTATTATCGATGGTTTTCAGCAGATGTCATATGTAAATAATTAAAAATGTCATAAAATTAAATAGATCAAATATAGATAGCGTTCAAAGTCGCCTAGATGGATTTTACGTTCAGATGTTTCTTTTATAACTGCCTCGAAATAATTTAAGCATATTGCCGTTATGTATCCAAAATTAAACAATCTATACTCTCTACTTATTATATAAAGCTGAAGAGTTTGTTTGTCTGATTGTTTGAACACGCTAATCTCAGGACCGATCTTAAAAATTCTCTGAGTGTAAGATAGTCCATTTATCGCGGAAGGCGATATAGACTATATAACATCACGTTAAAATGAAAAGGAGAGGAGCAGCAATAAAAAATATTGCGAAAACGCCAAAAATTAAAGCTTTCCTTGCATGTGCTAATTAAACGGTGAAAGTTATTTAAAATTCATGTACTACAAAATTGTTCCCCTCTAAAAATTAATAAAAGTCCGCGACAGCATCTCTAGCTTTTAAGGTTAACCCACTTTAACCATAATTAATATAAGGATTTACTGAAATAATGAGACTGCAGACCACGCAAATAAAGTTGAATTTAAAAAATAGTTTATTATAAAACTTACTGTGTATGCAGCTACGCCCGCGTGGTAATCAGTGGGCACAATCAAAGTGCATTTCAGTCAGTTTAAGAAAAAACAGTAATGTAAAATTAAACTAAACCTCCCCCATCTTTTAGTAAAAACTGTATAAATATCCGTTTATTTGATTTTGAGAAAATCGATCGCGTACAAACAGACAGCTTTCTTAGACTTTGTTTTATAATACGATTATGTATAGACTACAATTATTCAACTATAAAATCGATAGTTAGTTAACATTAAATAATTGTCCATAAGCAAAAAGTATTTAAGTAAATTATATAATTAGAATTTCTTACATATTATCTATACAATAATGAAATCATTGATTGGAGATAAGAAATTATTATTTCCTTATAACTAGTCTTTATTGAACTCCGAAATAAAATCCGAAAGTGGACAAAAATTCCTGTACAAGTAAGAATAACATTTTTACCTATTTTATAATCTTGTATGCTATAGTCTAATTTTGATTTTTTAATCTGTGTGATAACAGATGATATTTAAACTCAAGGTTTACCAAAAATGGCTCCAATAAAGCTCAAATTGGTTTACATCGCACGATTAGCTGTCTAACGTACCGGATCGCATTACAAAACCTCACATCGGCTGGAAGCCTTATGTCGTATTATACCTTGACCTTCATGGTCCTCCGTAATCTGAAATATATTGCCTATTCTTTTGTTTTTCATGTTATACTTAAATATTTTGTTTTATGCATATTGTTTTACTTAGGATTAAGTTAGTCCGCTTCAATAACGCCTTATTCTAAAAATTAAATCTCAGTATTCATCGCTGAGAATGGTCCAGAATGCATCCAAGAGAAACAATCTGAAATTGAAACATGTTTCAACAATACCTTCGGGTCGGAACTGCAGATCAACAAGGATAACTTAACTCTGGACAATATACCTACAATTAACTTTGGTGTGAGTATATATAGTTCGTATTAAAGTGACTTAATTCAAAAAGTTGAGAAACTTGAAAGAACAAACACTAGCTGTTTTGAATAAAACGACGCGCGCGACGCGACCGGCGGGATCAACAACCTTTTTATGCATTCGATTGCCGATGCGAGCGGCCGACAGTAGTAACTTTTCAAACACGATAAGGACAGGCCGCGTGCGCCTGTATACGGCATTCTTTTATAACGCATACGTGTAATTTTGCGTTTTGGGTGTTATTCTCAGATTTAATGACGCGTTTAACCAGTGAAGTGTTTGATAAGACGCGACCGTCCACGGTTTTGGTGCGCGTTGGACACTATTCCCCGATATAGGGACGATTTAATAACGTGTGACCTTACGAAGGTTGTGTGCACACCGGGTGTTATTTATCCGATATAGTGAAGTGTATACTCAGGGAGAAACAGACATTACGTGTCCGTGGAAGATTGCAGAGGCGAGCCAACGGTTTCGGGAATCTGCCAAGTACATACAAGCACACACACACACACGTACACATATACACGCAGTGACTCATGAGGCCGGACCACATACAGCTGACGGCCGCATAAGGTAGGTTGAGACGCCGAGACGACGGGCCCAGGTCCCGGAGGTTGTTTCATCCGTCCGCACGTTTGCGCGGAACACTAGCGTTTTTAATAGTGCTTAGCGTGATGTTATAGATAGCAATGAAATAGGATTGTAGTATCTAACTCAATTGAGCGTTATTTTGGATCGGGTGACTTTAATACTAAACATGCGATATATAGAAAAGTAGCCGTGTGATATCCGGCAGAATAGAATAGACCACCCTCCTTTCTTACCGAGGTGTCGTAAGAGGCGACTAAAGTAAATGACTTGTGGTATCCGGCAGAATAGAATAGACCACCCTCCTTTTTTACCGAGGTGTCGTAAAAGGCGACTAAGGTAAGTTGACATCAGGCAGGCGGCCGGTCGTAAGATACGTAGCCAAATCATGTGACACCATGCTTGTAAAATGTTGTGTCGACCCCACTTAGAGTGGGAAAAGGGCAGGAGAATGATGATGCGATATATAGAAAAGATGTTTACACGATTGACCAGTTTCTTTTCGATAAGAGCAACATTGCGAACCAGTGGTAACTTTATAAATCTTATTGATCCCTTGATTTGTAATAAAATAAAGATATGTCACGTAGCGACGTCTAATAGCACGATAGGCGCCTGTCACATAAGGTGGTAATACCACTTCACAATTTACGGTGGGTGATAAAATTACGGGGGTTCGGTATCCCGAAATAAAAGAAATAGTTTGGGCAGAACTTGAACTATACTATGAATAAGCATTTAACCGAAACGTTACACAATTGAGACTTGTACCACCTCGTCCGCGGAGGCGTAGTCTGACTCAAATTCAAAGACGCAGCCACGAGGCGGGAGCGAATAAACAACTACGTACTAATCCAAATAAGCGGGGTTCCCCGAAATACGTGTGCTACAGATATAATTATCATTTTATAAGGGAATAACTTTAACTTAGTATTCAAATTTAAATTCAAAATATTCTTTATTCAAGTAAACTTGTAAACAAGTGCTTTTCAATCGTCAACTTTACTACTGGTTCGGAAAGCTGTTCCTACCGAGAAAAGCCAGCAAGAAACTCGGCGGTTGCTCTTTTTAAAATATAAATCTTAGAACTAGTTACATTCATTTATTACTGTCTTGTACAGGGTAGAAGTGCACCTATATCCACACATCCTTATCATCTAAGTAATCTTCAACAGTATAGTAGGCTTTCTGTATCAGCCTCTTTTTAACAGTTTTAAACTGCTGTAATGGCATGACCAAAATTGATTTCAGAATTTTATTATAGAATCTTATACCCATACCCACAAACGATTTACGTACTTTTGCTAGGCGCAAAGCATTATTGATATATAGTTTTAATCTATGAAATCGATTATATAATGTATCGTAGTAATTTTTTCGTGAACAACAATTTCGTCTATTCCAGCTGAAGGAGTGCAACCAACTGACAAGTCTGCAGGAATGTGTGGTGTCTGTTCTAGAGACTTGCTCTGCTTCTACATCTGCGAACATCTTAGAGGCGCTTTTCAAGTTTGTGAGAAAAGCCACGCCCTGCAAGGAGATACCTGTGAGTTGTAAACCAATAATTTGAAAAACATTGATTAAAAGTTAAAAACTTTAAAATATGGTTCAGATGGATTTCGAAACGGTGTTTTTTTAGTTTAAATTCAAAGGAAATTTTTACATGTCCAGTTATACAATCGGCTTCGCATGATGCACGTCTGCTAAATTCTTGATACATGAATATCAGTAACTGATAATAATAAAGTTACATTGAGACGGACGTATCTTTTTTTAAATTTATTCTAGTAACTGATATGATTAATAATAAAGTTGCATTGAGACGGCATAATCTTTCTCTAATTTGTTCTAAATCCTGAGTTTATGAATAATGGATCAAATATGGACGAATAAGGGTCGATTGCCCTAAAAGACCGGTTAATTTTACCAATATAGTGTATTTATATCTATGAATGTAACTGATAACGTTAACTATTACAGTGACTAAGTCAGTTAGCCGTCGTTTGCAAAATCAATTTTCTTGGTTACTTTATTCCGTATTGACGTGATACAAAATGTCATCAGCATTAAAAAGACTATTCGTATTCTTAAAACAATTAAGTCTAATTGACAGACTTTGTTTTAATTAGGTATTTGTACACGAAGATTTGAATATTAATAGGCACCCTTTTCCTTTTTTTTAGCAAACACAGCGAACAGCTATAAAATTTTCCATAGTTCAGATACCTTTGACTTGACTTACATAGACTTCTTTATTTTGCTTATTTTCATTGTATCATGTCATATGGCATAATGCTGTGGGGTAAAGCGGCAGATATTAGAAAGATTTTTGTTGCCCAGAAGAGAGCCATACGTGCTATCTATAATATGAGGCAATGTGAGTCTCTTCGCGAAAAGTTCAAGGAAATAGGCATACTTACAGTAGCGTCACAATATATATATAGTAATATTATTTTCGTACAAAAAAATATTCATATGTATCAAACCAAATTCGATGTGTATCATAGATATACCAGAGGTCGCAAAAAGCTTGTAATCCCTGCGTCGCGACTCAGCAGAGTTAGTAACTCATTCGTTGGTCTCGGTACTCGCTTTTACAATAAAATTCCGCAATTCAAATTCAAATTCAAATTCAAAATATTCTTTATTCAAATAAACTTGTAAACAAGTGCTTTTGAATCGTCAACTCTATTGCTGGTTCGGAAAGCCGTCCTACCGAGAAGAGCCAGCAAGAAACTCGGTGGAGCTCTTTTAAAAAAGAAGATTCTTAATACTAATTACATTTTGTCATAGCTATCCTGCACAAGGTCAAAGAGCAGCTATATCCACGCATTCTTATCATGAACGTAAGCCTCCACGGTATAATAGGCTTTCTGTATCAGCCTCTTTTTAACAGTATTTTTAAATTGCTGTAATGGCAAAGTTAAAATTGATTGTGGAATTTTGTTATAGAATGTTATACCCAAACCCACAAACGACTTACGTACTCTTACAAGGCTCAAAGCAGGAGCCGCAAGCTTATGTCGGTTCCTACTTTGTCTATTATATACATCGCCAATCTTTTTATGTATATTTTTATGCACAAAAATCAAATTGCTAAAAATATACTGTGAAGCTAACGTAAGAATACCTGTTTCCTTAAACTTCTCTCGCAGGGACTCACGCGGACTCAAATTGTAAATGCCACGTATGGCTCTTTTTTGCAATACAAAAATTTTCTCAATATCAGCGCATTTACCCCATAACATTATTCCATAAGACATAATGCTATGGAAGTAAGCAAAATAAACTAGTTTTGCTGTTTCGACGTCTGTAAACTGTCTTATCTTTCGAATAGCATAGGCTGCTGAACAATCTATATAAGACTTATCTACAGAAAAGTTTAAATTATATATACCAACTATGCTTATACGTAAGGCACATTACACAACTGAATGATAAAAATGCTTGGATTTGAAAATCCTTTCAGCTCCAAACAAGACTAAATAGAAAAATAGATAATAAATAATGTCAATTTAAATGTGTAAAAGATTGACCGCCGAGTTTTTAGCTGGTTCTCGGTAAGAGCAACATTCCGAACCAGTGTAGCTTATTAAATCTAATTGATCCTTGACGATTCAAAAGTGCTTGTAAAAAAGCCTACTTGAATAAAGATGATTTTGATTTTGATTTATAGTAATTTTTCTTTTTCAGGATCCTTTAGAAAAAAAGCCTGGCAACACTGCTAGCCTTTTAGCCGTTAAGACTTTGGCGTTTGGCGCGGTGATATTTGCTTTAATTTAATCGTAAAAGATTTCTAAAATAAAACTTATTTTGCTATTTGTGTCTTACTCGGCTATTGAAGGATTTTGTCTAAACCATAATTTAATATAACATATCGCCTCGTCGGTTCTGATGCCTTGGTTGTTTTTAGGGTTGTGTTAAAATAACTTCATGATTTTTATTAATATTTTTTAGTAAGTTTATTATTAATTTATCTGCGAACTATTTATTTCAACTATGCGTTAACACATCTTCAATGATTAAATGTAAAGTATGATTTTCCTACTCCCGAAAGAAAGCATGGGAACTGTTTTATGGTATATAACCGAGTATATAAACTTCAATTTTAATCAAATCAAATCAAAATATTTCAAGCACTTTTGAATCGTCAAGCATCAATATGATTAATGAAGCTACAACTGGTTCGGAATGTTGCTCTTACCGAGAAGAACCAGCAAGAAACTCGGAAGTCAATCTTTTAAATATTTTCAATTATACATTATTAAACCGCTGTCTTGTATGAAGCTGAAAGGATTTTCAAATCCAGGCTTTCTTATCAACCAAATAATCTTCAATTTTGTAATATGCTTTACGTATAAGCATATTTTTTTACACTTAATTGGAATCTTTCTGTACACTGGTCAAAATAAAAAAACAGGCTTTCGCTATTATAATTCTATAATGGATCAAAAATTACTATTTTGAATTGATTTTTCTTATTTTAGTTTCAGATAATCCATAGATAGTGAAAGTATTCGTATATTTTAAATTTACAACTAAACTTGGGTATGATTGCTATTTAAGAATCATATGCGTTCCGTGATATGATCAGTTGTGATCACGGTGATTATTATGCTACTGCTAATGCTACGCTACTGCTATTGTGAATACAAAGAAATAAGTCTTATATCGTATGTATGCGTATAGGATATAAGAGTTACATTTGTTAGTACTAGCATACTAACATTTCGTAAGCACTATATTAAAATTGTAATAAGTTTGTCAGTAACAGTTATTATAAAAGCCAATAGCAGATTCACCAATCACTTAGTGATCATGATATTTATTTATTTATTTATTTATTTATAGATCACCAACAAAATATTCACATTACTCTAATACATTGAACAACTTAAAATAAGTAGTATTTTAATTAAAGGTAATAACAACTTTCAAAGTAAGTTACGACAACTGAGAGATATAATTTAACTATAGTAATTTTATATAATCGTAAAGTTAAAAAAAAAAGAAAGAATGAATAAAAAAGAAAATTAATACAACCTGTAAAAAAATAAAATAAAAAACAACTGAGATTCGAGATCAGCACTTATCACTGATAGCCCGAAGTAAAGTAGCTCTCTTGAATACGCTTAAACTGTCATTGAAAATATCCACCCTTTGGTATTTGCAAATGGTGCTATGAATTCGCATAATACGATTAAGAGGTGAATTTTGGCCCAAATTCGATTTTGATGGGTGAGTAGCAAAAATCATACGGTTCTCAATGCGTATAGCTTTTGATGGTGCAGTAAGACGTACACGAGATAGCAACTGTGGGCAATCAATGATCCCATTTACCAATTTATACAGAAACATATTATCCAGCATACATCTTCGGTCAGCAAGCGCTACCATTTTAAATTGACCTAATCTATCATTATAGTGAGGAAATTTTTTAGCTACACCAAATTTGAAAGTAAGATGCCACATAAATCGCTTTTGGATGCTCTCTATTCTTTTTATATATATGTTATAGAAAGGATTCCATGCAATGCTGCAATATTCGAGCCCACTGCGTACAAAGGCATTATACAATGCTATAATAGTTGATGGATTCCGCAAATCCCTGCAATTTCGTAACACAAATCCTAAGTTTTGAAAGCCTCTTCTGCATATAGAATCAATGTGAGAATGAAAGCGTGGTTTGCGATCAAGAATAACGCCTAAGTCTCGAATCTCCGCTGCACTATTCAAACCACGGCTTTTTAAAGTATATGTACTCTGACTTGCTTTATTATGTTTACTGAAAGACATAAAGCGACACTTGTCAGCATTGAGACTCATGCCATTAATATCACACCAAGCATTCAATCTGTCTAAATCGCATTGAAGTAAAACTATATCATTTGGTGTGTTACTAATACGAAAGAATTTTAAGTCATCAGCAAAAAGAAAGAATTCAGAATTTAAGAAGCACTCGCATATATCATTTATGAAAATATTGAATAGAATAGGACCCAAATGTGAGCCTTGAGGGACTCCGGAGAGTGCCTTAAAAGGAGAAGACCTATATCCATTTACTACCACAACTGATTCTCTGTCAATAAGATAGGATCTGAACCATTCGAGCATACTGCCCACGATACCATAATCAGAAAGTTTTTGAATAAGGGTGCTATGGGGAACTTTGTCAAACGCCTTACTGAAATCAGTGTAAATGACATCAACAGACTGACGTGCATCAACTGCACTGGATACAGCGTCGATAAAAGATACTAAATTTGTAGTTGTTGATCTACCTTTGTAAAAACCATGTTGATATGGCGTTATGATTTGTTTAAAGTGCCATTCTATTATTGGACATAAAATTTTTTCAAATATTTTACCAAAAGTTACAAGAATAGAGATTGGTCTGTAGTTACAAACTGAATTGGCATTACCACTTTTATATAACGGGACTATGAAGCCTTTTTTCCAAGCTGAAGGGAAAACTCCTGTAGACAAAGACTTGTTGTAAATAATAGAAAGAGGATAAGCTAACGCAGTTGCACAATTGACAACAAAAACTGATGGTATTCCATCCGATCCAGCGCCTTTATATGGGTCCATTCTTTTTAAAACTTTAAACACCATTGTGGATGTTATGCGTATATTACTTAACATAAAGTTAGTATTTTTTAAGGTAGAACTTGAGCAAGTTTTATTAGTCTTTTGTAAATCATAAACCGAAGCCAAATGAGTAGCAAAAAGATTGCATATGTCTGGACCGCTAGAAGCAGTTTTATTACCCAAAGTCATTTGGGCGGGGTATGAGCTTTTATTTTGTTTTTTCGATTTATAAAATGACCAGAAAAATTTCGGATTGGAACGCAACAGAGATTCAAGACGATTTATGTAAGCAATGTAGCAAGATGACTGCAACTTTAGACAACGTTTCCTCAATAGTTGAAAAGTTAAAATGTCTAGTGGATTTTTGTTATAACAGCGTAGTTTCAAAAGGAATTTGTGCTTTTCTTTTAGAGAATTTTTTAAATTGTAAGAGTACCATATTGGATATTTATTCTTGTTAGGTTTATATTTAGGGACAAATTTTGTAATAACTTCATGTAGAACTTCATAAAAAACAGTAAGCATCTCGTCAACCGAGCTGCACACACCTAAAATGTCATCCCAGAAAATTTTATTGAGTTCATTGACAATATTATTAAAATCTGCTTTATGAAAATAAAATCGGGCATCGTCAGCCAAAGGTAACTTATTGGTCGAAGTGAAACATAGGGAAATATAAAGAGGCGGATGATAAGGATCAACTTTTGAGAGCGGTGTGACACACGATTCTAGTTTCGCAACAATGCTATTACACAAAACCAAATCCAAACATTTGTTATTGTTATTAAGGACTGTATTGTATTGCTTAAGCGAGTTTAAAGATATGAAGTCCATTAATATGGTGTTAAATATGCTAGTAATGTTAAAAACGTGATTATCAGAGTCAAAAGACCAAGAAATATTTCCTAAATTAAAATCACCAGTAATCAAGACAGTATTAGAGGAACATGCTTCGAATAAACGATTACAACTGTCTATAAACTCTTCCAGGACATGTTTCTTTATAGGAGGCGGTAGGTAAACAGCGCAAACAAGTAAAGCCTCAACATTATTGGCCTCATTTGTGACATCAATTGATACCCATATATCTTCGCATTTAGATTCGTATGAAAACAAACGTTTGGAGTTAAAGTTTGTCGAGACAGCGATAAGTACACCACCCCCATCCTTATTAGGATGAAAACCAGACGTTTCTCGGTCCCTTCTATAAATAACATAACGTTGATCAAATAATTCTGAGTCATAGATGCTGCTGTTTAACCATGTTTCTGTGAGAATTATTACATCGAAATCACTACACAAAAGGTTACTAAACAAATCTTCAGTTTTTGACCTCAAGCCCCTGACGTTTTGATAATATATTCTAAGAGAATTGAATTTATAGCCTTAAGTCCGAAACAATGAAATATATATACCTAAATATATATATTACAATTATTTTTTTTTTTTTTTTAAATTTTATTTATGAAAATCAATCTAAATTTTTTAAAGTGATATTGTCCTGTATAAGCACAAATTTAGTGTCATCGGATTTACGCATAAATATTCTACCGTTGCGCACCCACACATATCTATAAGAAAGTTCTTTGGCTTTAAGACGAGCGGCGGCGTGAAGAGATTTGTTTTCCGGAGTAAGGTTTTCTACAACATAGACTGAACGTTTTTCATCGTCGGCGATTCCTAAATGGCTTGAGTCGAGCTTGTTCTTAGGATTCTTCTTATTAAAAGTAATTGCAGCTGCCAGAAAGTTATCCCGCAAACGGGGAGTACTAAATCGAACTAGAATTGAGCGGGGTCTAGGTGTGTTATTGTTCATCTTAGCAATTCGTGAACAATAAAAGATCTCGTCATCATTTACCGGACAATCGATGGTCTTACTCAACTGCTGTACCAGATTCAGAAGTTTTTCATTGCGATGCTCAGGAACACACTGAATTTCAATATTGCACGCACGGGACTGCTGATCAATCTGCCTAAGGCGCTGCATGACGTCACGAGTATCGGATCGAAGCTTCTCGTTTTCTTTTTGCAAGGAAGACAAACAGTTTCTTTGAGTATTAATATCTTTTTTGATTGTATCATACTCGTTACTTAAAAAGTTTAAAGATTGATCAAAGGAAGAAATTTGGTCTTTTATGATGAGTAGTTGGTTATCCAAGATCGAGTGTAATTCCTCTCGTATTATTTCACGAATATTCTCAGCTGAAATACACGTACAACTGGTGTGTGGTTTAACCCGAACCGTAACATTGTCCTGTGTTTGAGCACTTCCAGAAGCAGACGAAGTAGGGCGAACTGGTGAATTGGTGTTATCCGATTTGGTTTCCTTACTTCGACATGTCGGACATACCCATTTTGCTTTGTAAGTTTCGGAAAAAGTATGAAATCTCTTATCCGATATATTCAAACAGCCGTAATGATATCTTTTAAGACAACGTATACAATCCATTGCATCTTCGATTTTTAAATTGTGCGTACATCCAAAGCACATATTACTAGGCATATTTCAAGTATTCAAGAATAGTATAATTCAAGAAATTGATAACTTGCAATTCAAGGGTATGTGTTACCGCGAAGTTAAATCTTAGGCTTTCACCGCTTCAATATTAATATATTCGTAGACTGTAGATATTTAACAGCGATGAAATGGCTGGAATATGTAGTACTCGCCGCATAGAGTGATCCGCGATCAAAAGATCATAAGCGCCGTGCCAAACGCGGCGCTTACGCGTCCTCGTCGGTAACGTAGAAACACAAATGGCGATCACTTTAATAGTTACTTTTATGTTTAATTTTATGCTTAATAAACACTTACGACACTATTAAATCGATATATTTTTCTAAACTAATATTCACTAATGAATTTAGATTGTTTTAGTGATACACAAAGTATAATAAACTGGATAGAATACTATTTAAAAAAAATTAATTTGAGGAGAATAAAGTTAAGCTGTCACTTGTCGTAAGTCCCGACGCGGAGCCCAATGAAGAGTGTTTCATATCATGATCACTAAGTGATTGGTGATTCTGTTCATGTCTAATTACAAATAATAGCAAAATCCTTTAATTTCCCTAACTTCTAAGCGCCTTATAAACAAAGTAGATAAGTATAATGTACTATTTTTGTAGCCGTATTGCTTTCAGAGCTAAAGAATGATATATGATGCGTCTAACAAATTTTATTAGATGTTTATAGAATATAAAAGTACATATCCATGAAAGTATCATAATATAAATTTTTATAGTTAAGAGACGACCGTTGAAAAACCTGTTTAGAGAATGTATGACAATATTTTTAATAAATAATAGTGTAAACAAAACTGAATCCGGAAAACATTTTTATACTTTATATATTATTTTTTCAAACTCCTTTAAATATAACTATAAAACTAATACGCGGTACCACTTTCATAAGTTAAAATTTATAGATTTTTTTTTCAATTAACGGCTGTAACTTTTTGTATATTTTAGTATAATTTAATTTGCCTATTTGGACATCAATTTTTAAGTTGTAACGTAATATGAAAATGAGATTTACTTCGGATTTAATCTTAAAAATACTACAAAAGTATTAAGTATTTTGTAACTATAAAGTTATTTTGCTATAATCCGCGATACAGTAAATAGAAAATATGTATAGTGTTTAATGTATAGTGGACTATCAGTATTTTCATACCCGATACGTGCAGGATCACTTTGCGATTTTGTCGTGGAGTCTATCTCCTGATGATGCTTCGGTTGCGGGGCGAAACGATTGTTGAGTTTGTGATAGTGAACCTGTGTAGTGCTTGTGTATTGTGGTGGAAGTGGTGGAGGTTTGTGAATGTGTTTTACGAATCCGCAAAGTAACGCCTAATTCTATAAATTAAAAATACTAAATCCGGCTAGAGATTGGTAAAAGATTTACTGAGTATTCTTTTCTAAAACAAGGTCTTGACTTCGTTTTGACAGGCACAACTTAAGTTTTTACATTGTAGCATATATACTGAATTTACATCAACCATAAATACGCAAATAATATTTTTAGAAGTATTTAGGTCTAAGCCTAAAATTAAAGAGGTTTTTCATAGTAATTTTATAAATAGGTTTACAACGGTCATATAACAATAGGTCATCTCTCGCACTATTACTAGTTACAAGCCAATTTCTCGCCAAATCAGCGCTTCCATCCTTTTTAGCGTAAGTGTGCATTTTAAATTATTTTTCATACGAATATAGATTATAAGTGTGCTTGGATCAAACTTTGGTATTGTTTTGTACTGATTTAGTAGTAAGGTTACTTTAATTAGGGTAATTTAAGTTTTTGGCCGGCTTGATATTCAAAAACAGCATATTCGAATAACTTAATATAATACAATATTCATTAAGAGAACAATAAAGTTTTTCAATATAGCTTTAGCTAACGAAAACATTCCAATATAAATAAACTAGATCAATCTTGATTTTATCTATTACTCATTTAACGACAGTGTTATACTTTAAGGAATATTGAAATCGAAAAAACCTCACAATAATTTACCAAAAATATTTTAAGACATGAAAAGTTTAAAAAGCCCTAAAAGCTATTTTTTTATGATCAAAAAATTAATATGAACTGAAAGTTACCAATTTTAAATTAAATAAATTGGTGAATATGAAGATTGCTAGATTTTTTTAATTTAAAGGAAGAACTCGTATTACAAATTGTGGAATCCACTTCTCTGGAATTAACAGAATATCTAGTACAAGTCGGCCTACAATGCAACGATATATTAGTTATATTTATTAATACCATGACTTGATATTATACTAGAATGGCAACTATAAGTTAGTTTGAACTATAGTTCTAGTACTAGTATAGTACTAGTAGTTGAACTGTTATTACAAAACTGTTAAAAATTCTAAAACATAGGCATACAAATATAAATCTTTCAGTATGTAGATTTTCTTAGAATTGAGTTAATAAATGACTTAAGTCTATGAGCCCGTGTCATTTTCAGCCCACATTCCAAGTTATCGTTATTTTAGAAAATAACTTTTTATTGAGATGTCGCAGAAATCTAACTTTATGACGTAACCGATACAACCAGGATTATTATTCATGACTATTGTTAGATTCGTCATCCTAAAACAACAAGTCTAATTTTCGTTTCTACAATTTATTTTAATTTAACACAAAAATCTGCGCACAATGGGTTTGGATCGTTACGTCTGTTATATTTATTTTTACTGGTTTAATGAAGTTAAGTGGTTGTAATTCGGCTGACATCCAAAATTAATGTTTTTTTTATATCTTTTTTCTTACAGCCTTAGTTATTCGTTTCAAAACTTTTGTTAGCATGGTTCAGAAAATCAGGTTTCTGGTCTAACATGTAAAGAGATGTCAATTAGAGCTTCTACCTGTTCAAATAATCTACGACAATATTATGTCGTAATATAATATTTATGGTCCCTTATTTTAAAATTTTTGGGTCTACTTCGTGAGAACCACTTGCATTAGATTATTTTATAATTTTGGATTACATTCTCAATTCTAAAGAAAGTCAACACCTAGGGTCAAATGGTATCTCGAATTTGTATCAAAGATTTCTCAAATTTAAAGATTATTGTTATTATATACTTATTGTTTTACTATACAATAAACATTCCAATATTATGTATTTTGTTTTATATATTTATAGTACCCGGCAATAAATAATGCACATCGAGAACTTAGAAGAAACAGCCGGCCAATAAGGTTTCGTAGAGCGCTGTCACTGTCACACACGGGTTCGTCAGTCTGTGCGACAGAGAATGCTTTATGAAGCAGAATCTAGCCGATTTCTCTCTCTGAGCCTCGATGTGCATTATTTATTGCCGCTTACTATACGTGTTATTTCTAAGTCTTTAATATGATTTTTTTATGAATTTAAAGAAATGCCAGTAACGTGTTAATCGGTGTAGTTTTTTAGTTCAGTATGTGGGACGTTATATGTTGCTTTAATAAATTGGTTTTGAATGTTATTCTTGTCTCTTATTTTATAATTTTCAAATAGTTATAGCTTAACTCCGTTGCACCTCATGATAGTTAACTTTTATGATACTAGCTGATCAGCCAAACGTTGTTTTACCATATAAATTATTTTTAGACAATTTCTAGTGTATACCGTTAAGAAAATCCAAAAGATTTTTAAAAAATATTAGCGGTACAATCCTTATAATTAGGGGTATGAAAAATAGATAGTAGCCGATTCTCAGACCAACTGAATATACATATAAAATTTCATACAAATAGGTCAAGCCGTTTTGGAGGAGTATGGTAGCATTGCAACAAGAGAATTTTATACATAAGATTGGACGTCTGGCTAAATTAAAGTATTCCATCCATTGCGAGGAAATTAATGGCAGCGACGAAATTAAGAGCAATTTCACTTTAAAAAAATGGATTAAGTTTAATAAAATTTCGTGATTATTTTATAAGAAAATGGTGTTTTCCCTTTAAACACTATATTGTAGCATTCAAAGTGGTAAGTTAAAAAAACAAGTTAGAACTTTTGACTCTTTATATATTTAACTGATACATATTTTATAAATGGCACTCTAATATCAGATCACGCAGTCTTCAACGATGCAACTGTGGCGTGAATTAGTTTTTCTGAAACTGAAATTGTTATATTAAATCACAAATATTATATTAAAATCGCATCGCCTCTTAATATTTATCTAAAATAACCAAATATATTTCATTAAATGGCGCCATTTATAATCTGCAGTTCACGGTGGTTTTTTGGAAAAAAAATTTAAAAGTGGAACTTGCGTATACGAAGCTTAAGTTAGCACTGAGAGTGCCAAATGCGGAAATTTTTACTCTATGAGTAAGTAATATGACTATATATAAATTATTTTATCATCTATTATTTTATAATCTCTTTTATTTTTCTAAAACCTAACTCCTTACATTTTTAAATATTTCTAATTATAAAAAAATAAAAATTAAAAAACATTTAAAAATATAAAAAATTGACATCCGCCGGAAGCGGGGCAATATCGCGAGCTACCGGTGGCTAGCACGTTTGTGCAGAACATCCACTATAAAAAATATGGATTTTTTTGGATTAATATCAATTAGTTAAACTGACCTTGCAAGGGGTACTGTTCCGTATGTATCGGAACAGCGACTCGGCCATGTTGCCTGGTGTAGGCGATGAGCATTGTTCGAGGGCTGTCACTATGCACGTCGTCACTTCATCGTATTTCGCACATTGTTCCTGTCAATTTTATACATTTAGAATACATTTTAACTTAAGATACATTTATATAAAGCATATATCTAAAATAAAAATGATAGAAGTATAATATAATATGTTGCACCCTTTGTAGAAAAGACGAGAAGAAAATTATGATGGTATTGGATATATAGTGAGGGATGAAAATTATGTAACCAAAGAGTATTAAGTATGAATATGGATGGATATGTGACTAGACAAGGAGGGGTAACTAGAGGCCGAAGAAAATATGGATTTGTATCGTGTGAATTTGGATTGGAAGTTTGATTGTGTGAAGTATGACATGCATATAAAAGAAGTTAAGCTAGAGTTGACGATAGATGATAGAATTGAAGCGAAAAAGATGTGCCGAACCCTCTTAGAGATAAGGGTAGGTGAATGATGATACATATGTGTAGAAGTAATGCCCTCGTTTTTTAAATAAAAGTAATATTCCGATATATACGATTTTCACTCTTAATTAACTGAATAAATAATTCAATTATCTATATCTTTACTAATATATAAAGCTGAAGAGTTTGTTTGTTTGAACGCGCTAACTCTCAGGAACTACTGGATCGATTTTAAAAATTATTTGTGTATAAGACAGTCCATTTATCGAAGAAGGCTATAGGTTATATACCATCAAGCTAAGATGAATGGGAGAGGAGCAGCAATAAAAATTATTGCTTAGTAAACGGTGAAAGTTATTTACAAATCATGTATTACATAATTGTTCCCCTCTAAAAGTTCTTAATAGTCCGCGACAGCATAGCTTTTAAGGTTGACCCACTTTAATCAAAATGAATATGTGTTACAGTTTACTCAAATAATAAGACTGCAGTCCACGCGAACGAAGTTGCGGTCAAAAGCTAGTTTTTTATATAAAGGATAATAGAATAGTTTCGTGTAATAGGGAAAAAAAGGTAAATAACTAGGTGTATAATTGCTACCTATGTATATACATACTAGCTGAACTTTGTATTGCCATATCAAATATTTCTAGGGAAATTCTAGTGGACATCATTAAAATACAAAACTTGTCCAAAAAATGAAATTTTAGTAGTGGAAAACCCTTATCATTTAGGGGTATGAAAAAAGATAGTCGCTGATTATCATACCTACTGGATTTGTATATAAAACTTCATAAAAATCGGTCAAGCCTATTTGGAAGAGTATGGTAACTGATATTGTGACACAAGAATATAAAATATATGATAGCTTAAGTAGTATAAGAAAAAGTATGGACATACATCTACGCTGAGCTTTTTGGCCTCATCCACGCTGTTAATGCCTTCCCGTACTTTGTTTCCGCATTCTTGAATACTGCCGGCCTTCTCTTGGAAGCACTCGGGACCTTCTTCAGCGATGAACACTGATGATAACAATTACCAGTGAAATAAAACAATAACAGTCTTATTACTTCTTGGTTAAGTCTTTTTATATACTTTTTTAACCATTTAAAACGCAAAAAGTGTACAGCAGGCGAAATTAACACCTAATTAAGCGTTTCTTACCAGTCAACTTTAAAGTGAAACGGAAAAATTAAAAATGTGCGATAAGCAAACGAACAAAATAAAAATAAAGATACAGAAATAATGAACGTAAACATTTAAAGAAATAAAGGATTCATTAAAGTGTCGCGATATAGACTTATATTAAAAAGTCAAAGAATTAAATTTAAAAAATGGACGTATGGTAGATGAATGACATAATGTTGATATATAACATTTACGAATTATAACATAAGATAAAGAAACAGCCAATAACTATCCCACTGCTGGGTATAGGCTTCCTCTCTACTTTTCGAAGAGGGGTTGGAGTTTACACCCACCACGCCGCTCTAATGCAGATTGGAAGGTTCCAAATATCCTGGGAATTCTCCAGAGATATTCAGGTTTCGTCACGATAGTTTTGGTCCCCGAAATAAGTATAATAATTTGCAGATATCAATTGGGTACATTTGTTTTAACAGAAAACGTATTGGTGTATCCCAATGTTTCGACGCGAGAACCTATGTTTTTTTTATTGTAAATTTGTAAAGGTGTAAATTTAATGTCATCCTATTATATTACTCACAAGCTATCCTGTCACCATCTTTGTAGCATACAAAGTCTATCAACTGATCGGTTGCGTTGTCAGCGATGCCAATTTGGCCGCGGGAATTTTCGTCCAAACATGGAGATACGCCTGTCGACAGTGCATGGAGACAAGATTTCAGCTGTGGCGTCTTAGCACAGTACCTGTAGAACAGTATGCAAATTTACTACTAATAATAACCCACGGTCTCTGAGGCGCTTAGCAAATCTGATGCCCCTGGCAAGTAGATTATTCACTGGACAAACAATTCATTAACTTTGACATAACACCATAATCTCGTAATGTAACTTTTGGCAACTCTAGAGACATTATTGTGGTGTCAATACTGGGTAACAATTTTTATAGGCACAACTTCTATCCATATCTAAGTCTGATTATAAATTTACAATCCTATATCAATGTCTTATATCAAATCAAATCAAATCAAAATAATCTTTATTCAAGTAATCTTTTTACAAGCACTTTTGAATCGTCAATCAATTAGATTCTATGAAGTTACAACTGTACAGGTGTAGCAACCAGCAAGAAACTCGGCGGTCAATCTTTTAAACATTTTGTTAGAGAAATAACTTCTTCGCGCACTCTTAACACATTTAAATTCACATTAATTAACTAGTCTTATTTGAATCTGAAAGAATTTTCAAATGCAAGCATTTTATCATTCAAATAATATGCCTTACGTATAGGCATAGTTCGTACACTTAATTTAAACTTTTCTGTAGATAAGTATAACTTTCCTAAATTTAAATTCAAGCAAAAGATAACCTTAGGCCATGTTATCTCATTTTATACTTTATCTGTTCATTTAATTTGGTCATTAAAACATTATTAGCCGTTATGTGGAAGGTACAAAACATACTTACTTCTTGAATACCTCGTCAAGCGCGCCATTTGGCTTAGCTTCCTCAATTTCCTTCTTAACGGTTTCCATATCAAAGAGACCCTTAATGCATTCGACGAAACTTTTTATTGAGCCCTATAAAAATATTTGATCGATGTATAATTCAAATTTAAGTCTTGTAAGCTAATTTTAATTAATGGGGTTTAGAGAAAAAGTAAAGAAATTCGGTTAAATCTTGATGCTGACCGGAAAAGTCATGTGATTCTTAAATAGAGAATTCCTAAATAGTCTTCTTTATAGCTTCATGAGCATTGTATTAAGTTAACTTCCGTGTGGTATCCGCCGTATTTTACGACCCCTCGGTAAGAACCGAGGGGTCGTAAAATACGGCTAAGGTAAGGTGACGTCAGGCAGGCGGCCGGTCTTAAAATACATAGCCAAATCATTTGACGACATGTTTGTAACATGTTGTGCCGGATGATAGTTCTTTGTATTAAATTATTACTATTCATGATAGAAATATCGGGTAAACAATGTTTGATAAGGCAACGCTGTCTGGTAGAATTATCATTAGAGTTATTATACTAGACTAGAGAGTAGTAAGTAAAGAGGGGAAAGATAAAACTCCTATACTTCAAAAGTAATAATAAAATTATTTTACTATAATCCGCGATACAGTAAATAGAAAATATATATAGTGTTAAATGTATAGTGGATTATCCGTATTTTCATACCCGGTACGTGCAGGATTATTAAAAACACATGCACAAACCTCCACCACTTCCACCACAATACACAAGCACTACACACGTTCACTATCACAAACTCAACAATCGTTTCGCCCCGTAACCGAAGCATCATCAGGAGATAGACTTCACGACAAAATCGCAAATCGTATACTTCATCTTTGTCTAATCACACCTAAAAAAGAGAGACAGACAGATATACCCCCGTTTAGCTTTGTCTTTATTTCTCTTTATTGTAATATGATATAATAACTCTATTGTAATTATTCAGTTGCCCATCTAACTTCAATGAGCAATTTCTATTTAAATATAAATTTAAAATTCATTATGAGTTTTCAGGTGAAGAAAAATATCTTGACATATTTTAAAGATATTGGTTGTAACCTTCCATGCTGGAAAGTCTAAGTTCGAAATAATTCCAAGATCGCAACAAACGTCTATCCGCTAAATAAGGATATCTCACGTCTTAATATAACACTAGAGGTCCAGTCACGAGTTGCTGAGGTTCAGTCAGGTTTCGATTTCCCATCGAAACAAAAATGTAGTTGACAGTTCACAAAAGATATTCCGATCGCCACCAAACTTTACATGATTATACGTTGGGTCAATCTAAAGATTGTTTTTAATTTATAAAAACAATTAATTAAAATCGTTCCAGCCGTTTCGCAGTCTATAAGGAGATATATACGTACTTTCTTAAGATTTAAGAGTAACAAACTTACTTCTACTGAATCAGCTTTGTCTTCCGCTCCATTCTTTTTGCAGTATTGCTTAAGTAAATCCTTGTATTTTGCTCTTTGATCTTCGCTAATTTGATACTGGGCTAGCGCACCTGTAAAGTGTTACACATTAAATTATATACCCATAGCAACTCGGCTTCCTTCGGGTAGTAGAGCATATCATGCCTTAATTAAGTGAGATGCGCGTTTGAATTTATTATCACGCGCGTTGGTTCCATTACCCGTGTGAAAAGATAGTAACGTAGTTGAAGACTTATATGATTTATAGAAGCAGGCTATTACTTTGATTACTTTGCCGAATTCCATACTACAAGCAATATAACAGAACTAACTTGTACAAAAATCGTAATGCATTACGATTTTTTGTCGTGGAGCCTATCCTACTGATGATGCTTCGGTTTCGGGGCGAATCGATCGTCGAGATTATTGTGGTGGTGGGTGTGTGTGCTGCTTTTGTGTGCGTTGTTGCTGGTGAATTGTGCCTTGGGGTGCATGTGGTGGCTGGTCCTGCATGTATAAGGTGCGTAGATTTTGCCTGCTTCATACACATTGGCTTTGCATGCATTCACTTAACCCGTGCGGATTATAGCAAAGTAGTTAGTTCTGTTATATTGCTTGAAGACTTATGTCAGTCTTTGCTATTTTTTCTAGATACAGAAGTCGACGTTGAATAATTCACGGCCTGTAGATCCATTCTAATATTATGTATGCGTAAGTCTTCTTTAGTCATGGCTAATCGACCTGACTAATATTGATAAAATTCTGCACATTCAAAGTTACCTACACCAGGATACCTTAATAGATAAAAAAAACATTATTTTGCATTTTTTGCATTACTTTAATGAGGTAATGATAATAGGTAAAACTTAAATGCTGAAGTAATTGCAAATTAAGTCGGGAGTACCGCTAGTGTTTATATAATTAAAGATTTTTTTTAGCATAAAATTTGGGTAATACCTTTTGATTGTTCCTAAAAAAATCCGTTGCTAAAAATTCGTAAAGATAAAACACATTACATTCGAATTTTCATCGTAATAATAATAAACATCGGTTCGTTTTTATGCTTATAATAATTTGATTAAATTATTATAAGCATAATTTTTTTTAATATTAAAGAAATCGACCCTCTCATTCAGTATTAGTATAATCAATGCAAAGTTTCAATCATTGTTTTGTATTTCATTAAAGTAATTTACTCTCTTATCAATGAATATACTCTGAACTACTTATTCTTAAGTTATATAAGGAATTTTAATCTCAAATGACTTTCCGCCACGTTGTATTTATCAGTAATTCTTTGTAGCAACAAATGTTTATCGCCTCAATTATAAACGAATAATATAACCTCATAACCTTTGTAATTATTATCTAACACAAACATTTTGTCGATCAATAACAATTAATTGTTTGTTGTCTTATAATTATTGTGTTAAAAGTTCTAGTTATTTAAAACAAACAAACGTTCAAACAATATTAGTTATTATCATCATTGTTTCAAATCAAATCGTTGTTGTGTTAAAGGCGACTAAGGTAAGTCGACCCACCGTGTGGTATCCGGTTGAATACAATAGACTAGCCTCCTTCTTACCGAGGGGTCGTAAAATATGAATAAGGTAAGTTGACGTCAGGCAGGCGGCCGGTCGTAAAATACGTAGCCAAATCATGTGACAACATGTTTGTAACATGTTGTGCCGACCGCACTTAGAGTGGGATAAGGGTAGGAGGATGATGATATCAACGTTTTTTCAATTGTTGTAGATCTAGTGGTTTAAATGACTTAAGCAACAAAGAAAGATTTAATGTTGAAGAATCACTACAAAGCTCGTTCTCTATGATTTTGCTCCAGCCTGTTGTTCCAATAGACAATGCAATATTTTTGACACATTAGCATGGGAAATAATACCAGGATGCCAAAGCGATGCATTATATAACGTATTATTTGATACCTTTTAAGCACTTAAGTTTCTATAATAATTTATCAACTTAAGTGATATAACAATTCATCATAAACTTTACTGTGAAGAAACACATTCAAAAGAGTATAATCTAAGAGAATACATAGTATATGTATCAGTTACAAAGATATTAAAAGTAGGATATTTTTTTTGTTACTATTGTTAATTGTTCTGTTAATTTATAGAATTTGGCTTTACTTTGGAGAGTTCCATAATACTGTAAAATAACGAGTTTCGAAACATTAAACCCCTAGTACCGTTTGGGGTAACCGTCTCTACATAGGAGACTGGTCTGCGGCCGGGCCGAGCTAACACGGCTGCGCTTTCAGCTAACCGTAGCTCAGTTAGCCGACTGGCTGCAGAATGTTACTCGAAGAATACCCAGTCATTATAATTTCGTTTTCCACCTGACTATATGCTGTTAGTCCTAGGTGTGGTCCTCGGCTAATACAGCGTTACCGGACAGCTGGGCGAGCGCAAAAACATCGTCGATGATGATCCTTAATCCAATATTATCGTTTAGAAAAAAATATTTTCAAAAATTCGTAATTCGTTTTATTTATTAATCACAGAATAGTAGTGAATACATTATTTGCCTTTATATATATTTCAAAATGTAATCGTTCGTCATTTTTTATAATATTTATAAAGTTTGACATCTTTTTAATAATTAAATAAGGTTAATGGACAGAGGTTCACGGAAACGGTCGTAAAACAGTCTGTTTAGTCATTCCGAGGGCATTATGCCGTCATTTTGACGAGGTAAATTGGTAAATCGTCCGATCTGTTGCACAGGAAGAGGGGCGTCGACAGTATGCATCGAGTTATGAAACACAATATAAGTTATAAGATTATCATTTGTTTGAACCACTATTATCTACTTTCTTTTCTTTTTACATTGTAAAGATTTCTATATCGATCGATCTAACTCAGCCTTACTTCGTTATGTCGCCGCCTAAAATTAAATACGATATGTAACGCTTGAATATTTTCGTTTTACTTTAAATTCAAACTAGTAAAAAATTTACGAAAAATGTACAAAATTCAAATTAATGAAATAACAATTATAAGATTAATTATTTTTTAATTATACGGATGCAATACTTAAATACGATTAAATATTATATATATATAATCTCGTAGATCAAAAGTTGCTTACACCTAACTAAACTATAATTTAAACATATGATCAACTCTACGGTTCTTTTATTATGTTTACTTGAAAGTACATTGAAATAAGTAAACCAAGTTGTGTTGAAATGACGTGACTTAATATTATGTTAATATACACAAGGATAGGAGGAAAAAGAAAATCCATGATTTTTGTTTCGATTAAAATTTGTTGAATTTCTTTACGGTAGAGACTAGAATGATAACAATTCCGATAGGTCAATCATTGCTGAAGTGACTTCTTTTAAATAATCAGGATTTGCCGAATAAGTTGTATTTACTCTAATATATAGTAATATTGAAGCAAAGAAAACCTTTAAAAAATTGAGGAGATTCATTAATTTCTGGCTAATTGTTTTTATCGTGTTTTTTTTTATTTGATTTGTTTAGAAAAACTAAAAATTTATCGTTTAAATTTTATCATTTTAAATGCATAACTCTGTATGTGTGTAACAATAATGCGCTGCCACATAAAGGATAAACATTGAATAATGAATCAGTAATGGCTTTTAGAAATTTTAAGAATGTAGTTTTAACTAAATAGGGACGAGTTATTTCCTGCGGCAAGTTTATTTATTAACCAGTATTTACTTATTATCTTTATAAGAATAAAATTAAAAAGAAAAAAAATATAGCATATTGACAAAAGCAGTCTTATTCCTAAAAGGGACTTACTTTCCTTTAACAGTGAAATGTGGGTAATATAGAAAATAAGAAAAAATAACGTTAATTTTAATATATACTGTGCAAGTTGTAAGCGACTTCGTGGTTTTGTTCGCGTCTTTGTTAGGTGTTTTAGATTTATGCGACATTTCATTTTTTTGTTTTCTTTTAATATTAAAATATATAGCTGATACGTTATTTAAGTAATTGTTTTTTATGTAAAGTTGCTATGCAAAAATTGTCGTCTCGATAAAAAATAAAAGAAAAATTCAAAAAAAATGTTAGGTTCTATAACCCTTATCACTTAGGGGTATGAAAAACAGATTGTAGCCAATTCTCAGACCTACAAAATGTATATAAAATTTCATAAAAATCAGTTAAGCCGTTTCGGAGGAGTATGGTAAGTAACATTGTGAGACGAGAATTTTATATATAAGATTAAACTTATATGTAGATAACTGCAATGTTTTATTGAATGTTATGGTCGTCAAGGAAGTGAAATATGAGCTCATATATCGTACAAAGAATCAGATTAGCGATTAAAAACACAGCCAGGATTCTTCGAGCTGTTTCATTTAGAATCCACGTGGTTTGTTAGGAAATAAAAAACAAATATGACGGAACATAAAATTATATGCCATCCTTATTAATTGATATATATTTTTTTAATATAAGGTATAGATTTTAATTTAAAAGACTCTTTGCCAACGGAAAAGGATTTTGTTTTTATTGGGTGTATATGGAATGTTTCTCACAACGCTGGCTGCATAGAATACATCAACCTCGTTTTTTACCGAGGTGTCGTAAAAGGTGACTAAGGTAAGTTGACGCTGACGTGCTGACAACTAACCTTAGTCGCCTTTTACGACATCCCGACGTGACCTCGTGACGGCAGGCGGCCGAATGTAATATATGCAACCAAATCATGTGACAACATGTTTGTAACATGTTGTGCCGACCCCACTTAGACTGGGATAAGGGCAGGACAATAATGATGATGGAATGTTTCTCACAATCCAGTTACCAATCTCCCTAATAACCAACCTCACCAGTTCGCACCCTACCAAGCCAACGAAGCTTGGAAATATTTATTGCAATTTTTGTTAACTGTAGTACAAAACCATTGATCAATAAAATTTAAAGATTTGTTAAATTGGTTTAACAAGTTAAACCAATAATAAATTATAATAACTAATTCTTTCTTATTAAGTTAATAGTTGATATGAATGAAGCTGTGATAGCCTAGCGGTGAGACCGTGCGACTCTCTAGAGACGACATAGGTTCAAACCCCGGGCAGGCATCAATGGGTTTTTCTATTAAAACTTATGTGTCTAATTGATAATTGCAATTTATCACACGCTTTTCGGTGAAGGAAAACATCGTGAGGAAACCTGCATATCTCTAGAGAATTCTAGGGATATGTGTAACCTACCAATCCGCATTGGAGCAGCGTGGTAGGTCTTAGCTCCAATCCTTCTCTCCAAAAACGGAGAGAGGAGGCCTTAGCCCAGCAGTGGGCATAGTAACAGGCTGTTACTTTACTTTTACTTTAAGTTAATAGTTTAGTAGATCACTTTGTACTTTTAATTACTTTCTATAATTTTATTAATTTCTTTAATTTATAAATTCATAATCAAGCTTGCGATCTCATTTGTTTTATTTTATTCTATATACTCTCTTTTTAATGTTTATTTTTGCATTTATTATTTAATTGACAAAATTAGTCATTTTATATAATATTATTAGATTTACTTAAATATCAATGAATTTCTTTACTATTATAGCTGTTTCTACATACCGATTGCAAGGGTGGCAACTAAGAATGTTTTCCAGAACATATTGACTTATTTTTATTCAGCAAGTAGCGTCCTTCGCCCCTTGAAGTCCAATGTCAACTGAAGCTCTACATGTTTTAAGACATATATATACACGTATATATAGTTCATTCATTGGAATTGGCTATTTTCAAAGCGAACGATATTATATTCTTGGTTCACTTTTATCGTCCCGGAGTAGTAAAGTAACAGCCTGTTATTATGCCCACAGCTGGGCTAAGGCCTCCTCTCTCCGTTTTTGGAGAGAAGGATTGGAGCTAAGACCTACCACGCTGCTCCAATGCGGATTGGTAGGTTATACATATCCCTAGAATTCTCTAGAGATATGTAGGTTTCCTCACGATGTTTTCCTTCACCGAAAAGCGTGTGATAAATTGCAATTATCAATTAGACACATAAGTTTTTAATAGAAAAACTCATTGGTGCCGGCCGGGGTTCGAACCTATGTGGCCTCTAGAGAGTCGCACGGTCTCACCGCTAGGCTATCACAGCTTCGTCCCGGAGTAAACATAATTAATTGGACTGTTTCCTTCGAGGATTGTGGATGTACTCCCTTCGGCGAATAACATACTAATTTAAACGTATATCACTTTTGGTTATGTGAGAAAACTAGAAACTCCGAAATATATCAAATATATATAACCTAGATGTTGAAATCTTGATATGGAAAATCGAATACTCTCTAGACCTTAAATACATCGTTATCATCGCTCTTCTAGATATTCCACAAAGACTTAATAATTGCTACAGTTTTGAGTGAAAATAATCTAATACTTATTTTTGATATGCTGCTCTTATTTAAATATGTTTATTTTTTTAAATATTTTTTTAAGTATTAGTAATAAAACTTATATCTAAGTTGCAACAATACTAATTTTATTAATTTATAAAATGTATTCTACTTTGTGGAGACCTATAATACAAATATAACGGTATTATTAATTTTGATATAATGTGCGATAATTTCGCAATAAATCTACATATCATGCGACTACCGCGATGTAGATTTATTAATCGATAGAAAAATAGTATTATACAAGCAATATAACAGAACTAACCTCTTTGCTATAATCCGCACGGGTTAAGTGAATGCATGCAAAGCCAATGTGTATGAAGCAGGCAAAATCTACGCACCTTATACATGCAGGACCAGCCACCACATGCACCCCAAGGCGCAATTCACCAGCAACAACGCACACAAAAGCAGCACACACACCCACCACCACAATCTGGCAAATTCTGTTATATTGCTTGTAATATGGAATTCCGCAAAGTAACGCCTGCTTCTATAAATAATAGTATTATAGTTACTTTTCTTTTTGTTCATTGTATGCCACTGATAAAACTCACTATGTATTTTTTATCCACCACTTTGCGAATAGCTCCTCAGCGATGGCGTGACTTAACGATTCCATTGAAGGAACGATCACGGATCAGCTTGACCCTAACGTTGCGCGATAAGAGATGTCATTCGGGGTGTATATTTAAATTTGTAATTGCAATATACATTGTTCAAACGATTTCTTTTAAATATCAACCGAATGTTTGCAAATAGGTCTATTTTTTTTTATTTCAAAGAGGGATTTCGATACTAAGCTCACCACGCATGTGCAGTATAGGCTGGAACAAGAAATTTTCGTTCGTTCTCGTTCGTTGTTTTATACAATTGGTTGAAGCATGAAAACTACAGAAGGAATGTTTATTGACACAAATACAATGAACATACCTTATATATTTGCCTTAATTTAAGAGAAGCATCATCATTCTCCTGCTCTTATACCATACTAAGTGGGGTCGGCACAACATGTTACAAACATGTTGTCACATGATTTGGCTACGTATTTTACGACCGTTACCTTAGTCGCCTTTTACGACACCTCGGTAAGAAATGAGGGTGGTCTATTCTATGCAGCCGGATACCACACGGCAGATACCTTAGTCGCTCTTACGACACCTCGGTAAGAAAGGAGGGTGGTATATTCTATTTTGCTGGATACCACACAGCGTCCTTAATTTAAAAGAAGCGTAGAGCGCAAAATATTACCTATCCGTTAAAGATGGAAAGGTTAATTAAATATACTTTGGTTTGTTAAAAGAAATATCTTTTTAAGTGAAATCTATGATTATTTATTTCATAGATATTAATAATTTAGACGCTCTATTGTCCATTCATACACCCAAAATGATACTGATAGCCCAGCTGTGATATGAGCTGTGATAGCCCAGCGGTGAGACCGTGCGACTCTTTCGAGGGGAACACGAGTTCAAACCCGGGCAGGCACCTATGAGTTTTTCTATTAAAACTCACGTGTCTAATTGATAATTGCAATTTATCACACGCTTTTCGGTGAAGGAAAACATCGTGAGGAAACCTGCATATTTCTAGAGAATTCTGAAGATATGTGAAACCTACCAATCCTCATTGAAGCAGCGTGGTAGGTCATAGCTCCAACCCTTCTCTCCAGAAACGGAGAGAGGAGGCCTATGCCCAGCAGTGGGATTGTAACAGGCTGCTACTTTACACCCAAAATAGAGTTCCGTATTACGATATTATAAATTCTAAAGTTAATACATTCATAGACTTATGGTACTTCCGAACAAAACAACAGATTAATATGTTTAAGGTAAGAAATAAGGGTTGAAGAATACTGTCAACCTAGTATATTACTATAGTGAGGAGACAAGTAGAAACAAATTCAAAATTATGGTAATGTTTTATTTCGAACATCCAATAATAAAATTGATGAAACGCTACATAGTGTATTGTATAACTATACTGCAGTAAATATGATAGGTACATAATATTTTACATATCTGCAACAATTAGGCAGTCGATATCATTCATGTGATTACAATGGCCCAAATTGATGCCCATAATTCAATATTAAATATTTGATATTAATTTCACTCATATTTGTACACATTACGTAGCAAGTACAATTTCAAAAAACTTATAAATACCATTTTAATGCCATTATCATGTACCTAGTTTTTACTTTGCAGAATTTCATAGAGCAGAGAACCATAGAGTTCGCTTTCACCAACGACAAAAAGATTGTGTTATATTGAATCTGTACGATGCGATATATAAACTACTTACGGACTTTACTTTTAAAGAATAAGAGCGCGTTTAAGAACACCCATATATCTTTTTAACGTGGATTTAATAATGTCCCCATTCAAAACGCCTTAAATTACTCTTACAAGTAAATCTTACTACTCTGAGAATAAATTGAATATTAATTTGAGTCGCATCTCTCATATGCGAATTAATTATAATCTATTGTTAAAATATGCCTTACGCAACGTGTAAATATGAGTTATTAGTTATCGTTATCAATGAAAGGTTATATAAACAAGAATTCTATTTAAGAAGTCGTTTTTTTATACTTTAAATCCCAGACAAGATATTCCGTTATTATATCTTTGCTTTATACCTACATCGATTCTTATTTATCAAAAGTTATTGTAAATAGTTATAATATATAGATAACAAAATGTCATGAATTAAAAAATTACGAATAATAGGTACATATGTGAACTCTTAAAATGTTTTTTCTGATTCAATCTCACAATGGACGATATCGAAATGGATTACCCACAAAATAAATTTGTAGCAATTTTTTTTTTATATTTTACTTGTACTCAGATTACAGGATATTTGTTGCTGTCGATTATAGCATACCTTCAAATATATTACGTTCGCAGACAGACAAATTTGGCTTGTTTTTCTTTTATATTTCTTTTTAAAGTCGTTTCAGATTACACGATATTTTTTGCTGTCGAGTATAAATAAATAAATAATTAATAAATAAATATCAGTCCATAGTGAAAACGCCATCAATCCAGTTGGATTGCTTACATTATATTTAGCCTCATAAAGGTGCATCCACACGTGTTCAGTATTCAAATGAACCCAGAAAGTATTTTTTACATAAAGTTTTCATTAATCTTTATTCTACTATTATACATCAATTATTCAAAATTTGAATTTATCTGCTTTAACTCATTGAACTTGAACATTAATATTTGATACAATAAGTATATGGAACAACTAAAAATGCGGTCGTTAGCCCCCAAAGTAAGCTGTAGTTGTATCTACTTGTGTTATGGGCGACAGACAACCGTAAATTAAATGCACCCTGATTCGTGGAACAAACAAATTATTTTTTGAAAATATTTCCCCTCGGTGGACAACGAACCCGCGGCCCTTGAAGCCTAAGACAAGGTCACTGCCATCTAAGCCAACGGGATCGTTAAAATAATACAGTAGTTGTTGTTGAAATTGAATTGACCTTTTTTCTGGTATTCTGATAAACCTTTTGTTATTCTCACTATTTAAACGTTACTTTGTCAATATATAGTTAATAAACTTGACAGTGAATTTAAATTTCAATTCCGTTTTGCATTTTTCCGTCCATCGTCATTTTAGTTTCTTTATATACAACAGATGCCAAATTTGTGCATATTAATTTTTTATGCAATTTTTAGTATAGAATAGAGTATTTAGAATAGAGATTTTAATACGATTCAAAATATATATATAGCAAGCTTCAGTTCTAATTGAGTACATTACATACATTGTTATCCTTATTTCAACGCTATCTATGACATCAAGCTTCGAATTATTAAAAAAGCTAGTTTGGTCTGTTGCTCTTCTAAGTTATAGGCCACTTTAACAATTTATTTTTACCAAATACAACTTTTTTTTAAATTAGATCACTTTGCTTACAAAGCTTGCGATATATAGTGTGGACGCACCATATTATTAATAAAATATATAATAATAATGTGAAACGAATATATCAATTAAAATATTCTAAACTCTAATACATAATATACATACCTCTAAACAAAGTCTTGTCGTACAAGAATCAATACAATAATTCATAAATCACAGGTAATTACTTATGACTAGATTTATATTCTCTCTGTGAGAAGATAATGGGTTATATTCAATAGTCAAACCCATTGAAGAATTATTTATAACATATATATATATATATTTTGTCCATTTATATATGGACATGATTATGTAACTTAGTTTTTAATTAAGATTAAGCTTGTATCAGAAGTTACATGTATTAAGCTGAAAAATGAAACTTATTTACAGTTTAATTTATTTAAGGATTCTTATCATCAGTTAAGATCTTTTTCAAGGGTCATTTTAAATATGTAAGTAGTCATCACTCTTAGAAAACGTAGAGTAACGTGTATTTTCAATTCTGTGTAGAGAACATCCACATACATTAAACTTGTCTCTACACGATGTAATAATGAATAAAGTGAGACAACTAGTCAGGTTAAAAAAGCTTTAAAAAAGCTTTTACAATAGCCATACCATTTCCTCTAAACCAAAATTACATGTCTCTGTTAACCGTTGAGAAGTTCCCTCATCTGGAGACAATCCTGGCAGCAGCAATAGACAATGCATAGTCCAATAAAAACTTTTTAAAATCTCACGTCTTGTGAGTTCGCGTTAAAGAATCAAAATTATCGACGTAGCTCATCGCATTCTAAAGCTGCAGTGAGTGGTAAATAATTTGGAGGATATAACGAATTTTTGATTTAAGAATCTTAATGTTAAGGTCCGCTTGACATTAGAAAAGGCAGCATTTGTAAATCCCACTGCCCTGGTTTATGAAGAACCGTGGATTTTGCAGTCGTAAGGCTTAGTAGTGGCAAACTGAAGTGATAAAGTGAGTAGATCACACTGTCCTGGTTAATAAAGACCCGATGGATTTAGTGCATTTTAGAAGTGGCAAACTGAAATGATAGAGTTTGTAGATGACACTGCCCTGGTTGTGTAGCACTTAAGTCTCAAAGCTATGTCGGAAATGGATATCTCAATATTGTGGTCTCTAGAGCTATAGATCCGCGGTCATTTAACATAGCGCTTGCTTATGATTGTGGATACCGTTATGAGAGCCAACAACTTACACAGATCGGACGGAGTTGAGGTAATCGAGTCAGAAAGTGGACATCGGGTCAAGAAGAGAGAAAAAGAAGAATCGGCAGTTCCTAAGCGATAGTAGGAGAACAGAAGACCTTAAAAAAGTCAGACGTAGAAATCGGGAAAAAAACCCATGAAGAACGTCATTGAGTTGAAGAAAACGACATAATTTTTGATTATGTCGTAACCTACGCTATTTCCAATATTTTTTTTCGAACTGTATGCTGTTAGCCCTAACGGCTTTTAAAGCGTTCCAGGGCGGGATGAGCAGAAGCATCGTCGAGGTGGCGAAATGCAAATAGTAGAGCGCAAAAGCTCTACCAGCGTCGGGGAACGTCGTCCTAAGGGTGCCTCCTGTGAGGCCGGACCAAGACTTAGGGCGAAGCTTAGTAGAGGACTGACGGTATGACTTTGATGAGTCATTACGATGTCGGAAGGGGGATTCAGAACGAGTGCTATCGTTAACAACTATGAAATTTCAATAAGCTCGCAGAACTGTATTTAGCACAAAATACATCGTATTTTTTTTCCAGCTGAAATTAGAACTGCCTTCCAAATTTCGTTTTTAATATTTATTTACAATGACTTGTTCTACTTTGGTTGAATAGAATTAAAGCATTATTTCGGTATACAGTGTTATTATATAATTTATGACCAAAATATGATTCCATGTAAATCTCTCTACTATATCCGTAAATCGCTTCGTTAATGAAAAAAACCGAAGAACGTTCATCAAATCAGTTGATACACGAAATATAACGACTAACAACAAGAATCTAATCAACGTGAATCTAAACCAGCAGGCCTACCATGAACTCTTATTGCGACTTAATTGAAGACGTAAACGAAATTGTTTTGCTATTTCATACCATGACGTCTTAAAGACGCACACTTTAAGTCGTTGCCGAATGAGCGTTCGGAAGTCGTCCTAAGAACATGTGAGTCAAAGAGACAGAGGTATCTATAGTTCATATAACGTTATTGCAAATCGACTAAAAGTGATATGTAAATACACAATTCTTAAAATCACTTTTAGTCGATTTGCAAATAAAATCATGTCAAAAATAAGAGGCTGGCAGAAAAGACCTTACCATACTGTACTGACTGTGTATCTGACATAGCAGGTCAAATATTGTCGCAATAGCAGTTTGTATGCCAAGTTCCACAGATATTTTATAATTGTTATTTTATTTAGATTTTTTTTTTCAATATATATCTTAATACTTTCCTTTGTAGTGTAGTAATAGTAGTAATATTCATCTGTAGTAGTGAGGTAATTTTTAATTATTATTATTGTTGTTTTTTATTTTTTATTTTTAAAACAGGTTTCCATTTTCTTTTTATCATAGTTGTTAAATGTTATATTAAATTATTATTATGTGATTATAGTTTAAAAAGGTGAACAATGAGATGTACGAAGTTACATTTCGTTGTTCACGAAGCTGTTGCTGACGTTGGTGGTGAATTAGATTAGTTTAGGTTATGGTCGCCACTGAAAACCAGTTTTGGAGGCTACCTCAACGTAAACTGAGTGGTGTTCCTTTTTGCAACATCACGTTTCTCTGCATAGGTATAATTAAAATTAAAATTGTCTAAATAACTACACTGTTTGTAGGGTAAGTGTGACAGTTGTCAATAAAAGAATTTTTGATTTGATTTGATTTGATTTGTTATCCTTTTCAAAGATTACGACCCCAATGCAATTCACACTTCATGGTACGGAAAGAAAGCGGTTCGCGATCGTCGTTTACGTCTTCAATTGAGTCGCAATAAGAGTTCATGGTAGGCCTGCAGATTAAAATCATTCTATATAAAATTTCAATTCACACTGGGACTCGAACCCGAGACCTCCTATAAGGTGGCACACCAACGCACCACGTAGATCATCACAAAGTAGATTGACATTCCTGAGGAAATAACCAACCTATTAGGTAGTTAACATAGGGAAAAGTGGTTTTATAAGGGCTTACAGTATAACATTAGAGTATCGTTTGCACGTTACATTTAGGCAAAAATATCTTAATACAATAAGCGTATCTTAAGCAATATATTACTCAGATCAACTAATGCAAATCATTGAATTATTCAGGCCGAGTGGACTTTTGTTTGTTAATGAGGGCGGTAATAAGTTTGACTCTAGCCTTAACGGTTTTATAACGTTGGTATTCTTCCTCGTGTCCTATTAGGATTATGTCCTCACGTTGCACCTTCCTGTTGTTTTGTAGTTCAAAATCGAGCTCATACTGCTTGAGAGTGCGCCTAAGTACCTATAAATGTGACATAATAAATAAATAATAAATACATATGTGATTATTCAGACACAAACTCACGTTCGTTCATCCCCAAAGTGAGTAACTTAGTACTTGTGTTATCAGTGACATACAACTGGTAAATATATACATTTATAATTTTAAATAAATACACCCAGATTCGAAGAACCAACAAATTGTTTTTAGAAAAATGTTGTCCCCCTCGGCGTGAATTGAACCCGAACCCATGGAGCTGAAGCTGAACTTAGTCATCCAGATTCATGATTCAGAGATCCAGTGGAAATGATTTGTATAGTACTAGTGTGTAAGTAATATCCGATAGACGTAACTTGGTCTAGCAATAAATTTAAATTATTTATCGCGGAATATAAATAACCAAATTATTAATATTTTGGCAACCGTGAATATAATTGATATTGGAATAATTGAGACCCTTGAGACCCTAACGCACAACGGTTCTCCGCACTATGTGCCCCGCCCTTCGCCACTTCAGCTTCGCGACACGCTGAACTATATAGGCGACTCTGGTTCTTCTACGAATTTCCTCATTTCTGATTTGATCACTTAGAGATACTCCGAGCATAGCCCGCTCTACCGCTCGCTGAGTAAACTCTGAGCTTTCCTATGAGGCCCACAGTCAGTGACCACGTTATAGTTCCGTAGGTCATCAAAATTCAAATTCAAAATATTCTTTATTCGAATAAACTTATAAATAAGTGCTTTTAAATCGTCAACTCTACTGCTGGTTCGAAAATCTGTTCCTACCGAGAAGAGCCAGCAAGAAACTCGTCGCTTGCTCTTTTCAAAGAATAATTCTTATTACTGACAAAACGTACTCTTCGAAGATTTTGGTCTTCGGGCACTGAGGTATCTTGGACGAAAGATATCGCGTAGCTTGGCCAGAGTTTAGAAAGCTACGAAGCTTATGATATTTGTATTTAATACTCACGCGTTTAAGCATTTTGGCATCAGTAAGCGCTTTGGTAAGTTCTTCAAGTCCCAAACAGTGCAGTCCCTCATTGGAAGGCGTGACCTCCTCGCTGGTGGTGGCGGACTGGGCCGATGATGTGGAGGAAGGCATCTCCTCCAAGACCTCACGAGTCGGCGGGGACTGGAGAGGAGTCTCCACGGTTTCCTACAAATCATCAATTATTGGAACAACCATAATCATTAAGTTTTTATTTGATAAACAATTTTAATAATACAAAACCTTAGCATAAACGTTACAACAGAATTATTTTTCTAAAGTCCGCGTTTATTAAGAGAATCTATGTAATTTTTAGTGTTTGAAGCAGGCAACGTTCACATAACAAGTTCACAAACAAGTTCTCCGCTATTGACCTATCGCCTAGCACTGTCCGTCCACTAAACATTAAATACCCAAGACAAACGTACATCATCATTCTCCTGCCCTTATCCCACTCTAAGTGGCGTGGGGACAACACGTTTAACCATGTTGCTACGTGATTTGGCTGGGTATTTCACGACTGGCCGCCTGCCTGACGTCAACTTACCTTAGTCGCCTTTTACGACACCTCGATTAGAAATGAGGGTGGTTTATTCTACTCAGCCGGATACCACACGGCGGGTTAACTTACTTTAAACGCCTTTTACGACACCCCGGTAAGAAATGAGGGTGCTCTATTCTACTCAGCGGAATACCAATAGGCAATATATAACAAACATTCATACAACTAATATGTAAAAATAAATAAATAATAAAGTATGCAAAAGAGAAATCTATTTAGGGATTTATTTATGTCCGAAGACAGGAATAGGCGCTGTAAATATCAGGACAACAAGATTTCGCAACAACCGTGTTGGGACTTACCTGCGAAGAATCAGACGGCTTTTCCTCCCCGGAACTGTCCACACTGTTGAACAGCATTGTTTCATGTTCATGGATGGTAGCTAGCTCGCCGTTTGTACCTCCCATGATCTGATAAGGCAAAAGTAATAATATTATTACTTTATAGTACAAAATACTATGAATCCCCGCAAATTAACGCCTAATTCTATAAATTATGATCTGATTAGGATTTCAAGTACATATAAGTTTTATGACGTCACTATTAATTATAGATATATACAATTAATAAAGACGACATAGCAGCATACAAAAGTAATAGTAAAATTATTTTGCTAGTAATTTTATTATTACTTTAGTTTTATGGATTTTTCATGACTGACTTCATTACCACAGACTGATAATAAATTGCATCCATAGTTCATAAATTACAACACTATACTAATATTAATAATGTGAAAGTTATTCTGTTACGATATCACGGCTAATCCACTGGACGAATATTAATGGAATTCGGTATGCTTTAAGCTAGTATACCGGGTTAATGTGAAGACTAAAAAAATATTTTGGGGATGGGAAAATATATTGAATTATTGAGGGTACTGAAACCCTTAAGTTGGTGTAAACAAAATCGCAGATACTAATGGTACTTTGTGTTATTGGTGCGACGTTTTGTGTTATTGATTATATTATATGCAACATCACAAGTTGAATAAATATTTAATAACTACGTCAATCTCTTATATTACGAAAATACTGTTTCTAATATAGGGACAATACATATGGGACAATTACACACACGGTCGTCCGACCCCAAAGTAAGTAACTTAATACTTGTGTTATGGTTGACGGACAACTGGTAAATATACTACATATATAATTTTAAATACATACTTAAATACAAATATACACCCAGGCTCGAAGAACCAACAAATTGTATATAGAAAATGTTGGCTCTCGGCGGGAATAGAACCCGCCACCCACTGCGCTAACGCCATATCTGACTAGATGACTACACTTTTAATATCTATTAAAACGATTTTTTGTTAGAGTTTCACGTTCCCCGACGTTAGTAGAGCTTCTGCGCTCTACTCTCTGCATTTCGCAACCTCGACGATGCTTCCGCGCTCGCCCGTTCCGCCCGGCGACGCTGTAAAAGCCGTTAGGGCTAACAGCATAGTCAGTTCGAAAAAAAATTTTGTAGAGTTTTAACTATTCGTATTATAAAATTCGTTTTAACTATTGTTAAAACGAATTTTATAATATGTTTTGTTTCAAATTAAACATGCTCGTAGCATTGTCGCGCGCACGACTCAAAGGAGCCACTGAAAATCAGGTAAGGGGGCAACCTCCCCCTCCAAATAATCTGAATGGTGATGCTTTTTGCGTCACACTCATATTTTAATGTTGATTTATGTGACTTTCTTTTCTTGTGTTTTTATTATTATTTTTATTTTTTTACTGTTTTCATTTCTTCACTATACAATGGTGTGACCTAATAAATTTATTCTTATTCTTATTCTTATTACGTATTGATACATACAGCATCAGATCTGTTGGTGGCCAAGGCTCGTTTGACAGTGCGGTAACGCTCGTACAGGTGGCGGGCCGCGCCGCGCTCGGCCGAGTGCGCCGGCGGTCGTCCGCGGGCCGCCTCAAGTTTCAGCAGGGCGCGCTGCACGCAGGACTTCTCAGCAGCCAATTGAGCTGAGCTCCAGTCCGACTCGGCCGTACCTGCTCGACCCGATGCCTGCCGACATCCTTCTATCCACTGAAAGAACGTCGTCACTACATGTAATCAAACTAAACCCCCGCCGCATCTTTGTCTGATTGCGGCAATCAAAATGTACGGAACGGATTTCATTTTTCACCAATAACATATATGAAAAAGGTTCAGGTATAAAATTTGCTAATGTATGCAATAGATTTTAAACGTTCGCGATTCATCGCCATAAAATCGCGAGTTGTTAAGGTTTTTGTAACTGATTTATTACTATAATGGAAAAAGTCAAGCTACCTGTAAGGTTTTATCGAAAACGCTGTCTAATTCCTAGGATATATTTTGGTTTTTTGAAATATCACATATACACACGTCACCTAAGGTAAGGAATCTACCGGAACTCTAGAACGACTCTACCCGAAGCTAGTAGAGCTTTTGCGCTCCATTGACTTTATTTCACTAGGCTGCTTTTGGGCTCGTTCGGAGTTATGCAATATTATACAAGCGAATAGTTACTAATAGGTAACGGACTATTACTATCTGACTGCTGGGCAAAAGCCTCCTCTTTCCGTTTTGAGAGAGAAGGGTTGGTGGGATCCGCCACGCTACTCCAATGTGGGTCGGTAGATTACACATATCCCCAGAATTCTCTAGGGATATGCAAGTTAGCATAGTGCAAGCGAAAAACGTGTGATCAAATGCAGTTATCAAATAAAGACATAAGTTTTAACAGAAAAACTTATTGGTGACTGCCCGGAGTTTGAAACCGTGATATCCTCGAAAGAGTTGCACGATCTTACCGCTGGGCCATCATAGTTTTCATAGCAGTCATTGATAAGGTATTTCTTTTCTTTTTTAAGTCTATTTTTTTCCATCACTAATTATGTTTTTTCTAACTATCATTTAATATAAAAAATACTTAAAAAACCAGCAATAGTTGTAGCAATGATACAAGTTAATGAGAATAATTTCAAATATTACGCACCTCTTCAATATCCTTCACGACCTCGCTCATGGGCTTGTTGCTTTTCAGCGCAGCATCTAGTTTATCATCTCTCTGTTTCTGCTGTTTCGCTGCAAGCACTTTCAACGCGTACTCCACTGGATCCGCTTTCATGGAACGCTTTTCAGTTTTCAAACGTCTGAGAGTTACGTACATGCGCGCAAGTTTCATATCGGTCATACGATCGTCCTGCGGCATTGGGTAGCCATTTTCGGACTCAAACTCGTCCTCGTATTTAGCGATGTTGTTCTTTAGTACATTAATCTGGAAATTGAGTTCATATTCGAATGTTCGTAGGCATGATTTGAATTTGAATAGCGTGTAAGTAATTTAAGATAGACATAACTTGTAAATTTTTGTTGTAAATAAAAAAAACGATACTCAAATTAATTAAATTATAAAAAGTTCTCCAATTGTAGATTTTAAACTTTCGCGATTCATACTTATTAATATGTGAAAATACGGGTCACATCGCAAGTAAATAATTAGAACGCATATTTCATTTTTCTATAGATTAAAATAGTAAAAAAAAAACTTGCTTAATTTACCTTTACTAGGTTATCTGGTTAAATAGTATTAATTAACAATTAAATAAAAGAAAATGATATTGTTACCTACCTGTAAGTGTGTGTGTGTGTGTGTGTGTGTGTGTGTGTGTGTGTGTGTGTGTGTGTGCGTGTGTGTGTGTGTATATAATAGCGCGAGCGTTTGGTTTTTGCGGACTAGGAAGGACTAGGAAGAGTTTTTTACAACTAAACGAATACAAATGACATAAAACCGTAATGTTCTATTGACCAAATCCTTCCGGAAGAATTGCACTACCTTTTAGTAAAAATCATACAAAAATCAATTTATTAGATTTGGAAATCTATTACACATAAACACAAGTATAAGGAACTTTGTTTTATTAGTATAGATGATGCTATCACCAGATCGATATAGGATGCCTTTCAGGCGCCAATATGTGGCAGACTATACGATAATGGTCGTTTATTTGAACCGCCTACATTACGTGATATCAATATATGAAGGCCATATCGTTCAATTCGTAACAAATAATCTATTTCGCATTGACATTCAATAAGGGCGAGTAGAAAACAATACAAAAACAAGTAAAATAAATTGGTTTGAATGATATCAAGTGTCGTTTAAAAAGACAAACACGAAAGTTACTGGAATCAGTATGTACCCGCGACATTCTCATTCCAGCGTTGCTTAGACCCGATATTTCTAAGACGAATCAGAGAGATTTGTAAAATGTCCGCAAAGTAGGAAATATAATGTTTATCCATTTTTACATTATTAATTCGAAAGTCTTTCTGTTTGTCTGTTGCTTTCATGGCTAAACCGTTGGACCACTATTGGCTAATTTGGTGCAATTAGGGCTTATACACCGGGGTAACATATAGGAATATAAAGTTAAAAATTATCCGTTTTTATTTCGAGAACAGGGAAAAAACACATTGAGTTCTTGAAGGAGCTTAAACGCTCAGGTTGGCGCGAACGAAGTGGCAGGTACCACTAGTAGATAAGCTTTACTACCCATATACTTTACAACATATCAATAGACTAGTGTATGTATCGTGTAGTCAGCGTATCTCGATTATCGGTAATAGAAGGAACTTTTTATTCAGTCGCTAAAAATACAGAAAATTGTAACACGTATTATAATAAATTAAATTTCGCTCCACATGAAGGAAGTACCATAAAAATTACTCAATCATTAAAAATAGGTATTTTTACCAACTTCGGTCCAAAAATAATTGGCAGAAGTGTTATCGATGCGATAGGCGACTTAGGCGAGGTTGTTGTCAACACTCTTTATAAACAAATATGGAGGGAATGTGACAGTGGCATAGAGAATTATACTAGAGTAGAGAAACCAGCCCAAAATGTGCCATATTACACTTAAGAAAAGCAAATGAGATTGTGTATCTGTCTCACTTTTTTATGTGTGATTAGATGAAGATTAGTATCGAGTTTTGTATACCCTCTCATTACTTATTTTGACACTTTAACTTGCAGGCATGCCTATTGCTTCCCTGTTCTAGTATAATTATTCTATGGGTTGATACTATCAAAGTTATGAGGCAGTAGACAATGAGACATAAAAGTTTACCTTCTTGATGATCTTCTCCAGCCGCCTGTCTACGTTCGGCTGCGTGCGTCGCGGCGGCTCGCTGCGTTCGCCGCGTCGCGCGCGCTCTGCTTCCTCCTGTCGAGCACTCTCCTCGACACTCGACACTTGCTCTATTTCCTCGCATGCTATTGCTGAATAAAAGTAATCAATTTAACCTTAGATTTACCTACTTCACTTGGCTTCTCATTTACTGCTTGATTCTGTCAGATCCGATAGATAATGTTATTTTGTCCTTGCATAGCTCAAGGGTTTGCTGGAAGAGATCCTCAGAAACATTGAGATATAGTTTTTGTACAATAATCCTTTTGTTTAATATGCATGTCTTATTAGGTACGATAAAGAAAATAAAACAAACGGATCACATTAGTGGAAGGTTTAGCTATTAGGTTTAAATAATAATGTTAAGTTTTAGACGTGAAACCAAAATATTTTTCTGATACTAGCTACCAATAAAATACCAAAAAAGCTATGTTCAAGCTTTTTAAAGCTTGTTTATTCAATTTACTGCCAGAACCTGTTTTAAGAAAAAAATTGTGGTAGCCTCCGCCTAGTAAAACATCAGTTAATCAATCTCCTATGTCAAACTTATTGGCAAAGTAGTATGTTATCGATATAACACTCACGTTCAGGGCTTTGCTGCACAACATATTCGAAATTCGGTGGAGTACCGCTGCGTGTGTCGATCGAGGGTACGCAGCAGTCATTCTCGCTGAGGTGGCGCGGCATACGGGCGGCCCCGCGGCGTCTCTTGTTGCCATATTGAGGGCGACGCGCGCGCGACAAACGCTCCGCACGACGTTCCGACTAAGTACGAAAACGAATAATGGCATGAAAAACTTTTTATTACCTACTTATTGAACAAAATTTTACTACACACGCTTTTTTGAGTAAGTTGGTAAATGTGAAATGACGAAAAGCTTGACTGGATAAGGTGAATGGAAGTGGAGACATTAAGTAATAAATGTTTCTTCTCGGTTAGAGCACTTTTCCGAACCAGTCGTAAATTCATTTTAATTTTACAATTCAAAAGTGCTTGTAAAGGCCAATTTGAATAAAATATCATTTGAATTTGACATGAGTTAGTGGAGACAGAAAAATAGAGAGCTGAACAATTGTTTCGTCTTGCGAAGGACACAATGGTTTATAGACGCTAACGTCAAACCTTCAGCAGTGAAGAGGCACTAAAAGATGAAGAATGTACAAAAATCCATTTCATCGCGTTAAATTTTATAATAAATGTTTATAAACAACTGACCTCAAGTCGATTATAGTCGTTTAGCGGAGGTGCCGGTGGAGTCGGAGGCTGGCGCTCCTCACTATGGGGTCTGCGCTCTTTTCGCTCGTGCGAGCATCCGGAGTCGCGGCGCTCGCGTCTCTTACGTGCCTCTCTTTCGCCCTCAGGTGCCGCCATATCGTCCTTCTCCTTCTCGCCGTCGCTCCGCTCGCAGCACTGCGCAGGCCACCCGAGCCCAGATATTACAACCCGACGCTGGCTCGAGCACTCGGAATCGTGCCCGTAACCCTAACATGTGGATGTAAATGTATTAGTGTAATGAAATATGTAGCCTTTTTACAGTGTTGCCATTCGTGAAAAGAATCAATAATTTGGTGGAAAAAAAAGAAATTTAAACTCCAGTTTCACCACTCATTGTAAAAACCTTCACGAATATGTCAATAATATTTCCTAAGTACATTAAAAATCTTATGGTTTATTTATAAAAAATGTTCAATTATGTATTTCCTCGATACTAAAGACTTTAATGTGAATAATGCGTACTTTATGTATTAAAACTTACACAAAAAATATTATATTTTTTCCTACACGCGTCCTCAAATTATAGTACCTTACCTTACCAATTCTTAATTCAGTATTAAATGGTTTTAAAGGTTTACTCTAAATCAATATGAAAGAAACGTACACACACACACGACCAGTTAAGAAAGGATGGTTAAAATCAAAAGGGAGAACATGGGTTACTCAACAATGATAATTTATTTGAGTTAGCAACCCTAAGTTGAAATGTATTAGGTAAATGTTGAAGATTTTCAAATCTTATTGGCTGAAGCAATTAGAATAGTTGATGTATGTATATTAAATTGTTTCCTTCGAGCTTTTATATCAATAGGATACAATATATCTTCATATTCAATAAATCTTGTAAAATCTCAATCCTCAAATATTCCCGCTTTTATTTATGTCGCCATTATTTTAGTTTCATCAGTTACATGTTACGTTAAGCTTTATAATTTAATGTTTGTTTGTAATTAAATTTTCGATAAATAATTCGTAATACAATATATTCATAATAGGCGAAAATATGGAAAAATTTATACAAGACTATTTCTTATTTGCTATCTGATTTTAGATAAGTGATTTTTTATAGTTTAACAAATAGTCTCAGAACTTGTATCTGGACGCTACTTCCAAGACAATGTTTAGTTTGCAATTAATAATGGTTAATTGGAATACTGATACTTCTACTATCTCCATAACAAAAATCACATCTTTCTATAGCGGCACAAAAAATAATAACACTTTCATATTTATAATATAAGAACGGATATGTATATAAATTTTAATGTGATGTATTCCCTTTTTTTGAAATAACTTCCTTTTTCCACGATTCAGGATTTATAATAATAAATTTCATCCGTTTTAACACCTCGGTTGATCGCCTCTTCGGGTGACAAGAGGGCTGGCTCCTTTTTCGCATAAAGAATCAGCTTAGCGATTCAACGCGGAAACGCTGCCAGCTTTCTTGTGACGACTATACAAATCATTCCCCGTGGGCATGATTTGTATAGTAGTAGCGTGTAAGTAATTTAAGATAGATATAACTTAAACATTTTGTTATAAATAAAAATAAAAAAAAATAAAAAATATATATATATTACACTTACACACACACAGTAGTGCATCCCCAAAGTAAGTAACTTACACGTAATACTTGTGTTATGGGTTACGGACAACTTGTAAATATACTACATATATAATTTTAAATATATCTCAAATGCAAATATACACCTAGGCTCGAAGAAACAACAAAGAAAATGTTGGCCCTCGGCGCGAATAGAACCCGCGACCCGCGTAACTGAAGGCAGAGGGTCACTACCCACTGCGCCAACGGGCCAGTCAATTATGCTATGCTCTATTGAAATAAAAGCTCGAAGATTGCATCAATAAATTGAGAGCAATATGATTAGCCAATAACACAATGGTTAGGACGTTTCCAATGATTTTGTCGAATAATGTTTATGGTATACTGAAGCCTGCGATTGCTTGCTAATGGGCTTTTGATTGTTCAGTGTAGAGTGATGTAAATAGCTCTAAAATATCTGTACAAGTGTAAATTTCTGTCTAAAGCAAAATCTCTAAGTGTGGCCTATCTAAATTCTCTTTATATATTTAAAAGCTTTGTTACCATAATTTACACCACCTACATTAAGCAAGGCTACTTTAATATTAAATCCATTCTATTGCGTTGTAAATTAATCGTTACTCCTTTGTAGTAACCTTTTCATTATTTGAAAGCGATTATGAAGCTATTGTACAGGATTATTTTATATGAATATACTACGATATCAATGGCTAAAACCCCACAGCCTAATAACTGCACAAGTACCTGCTGAACTCCCAAAAGTACCATGCTTGCTTCCGATTTTTAAAGTATACTTGAGATGAAATTTTCGAATTCAGATTGCCAGTAACGCGGTTCTGAAAATAATTGTATTCGGTACTGACTCGCTAATACTATAAGACTTTTATTCAGATCACTTAAGATCCTGCTGAGCTATTAGTCAAAGCTGATATATTCGTGGTATCATGTTACAAACATATAAGCAGATTCCAAAACTACTCGCTCTTATTCAGGCAATCCATAAAATACTTTTGGATCATTTGGATGATTTGAATGTGCGCTATCGTGGTCATGATAAACTTTTGTGTTCAGTAAATCTGAAAACTTTTCATAAATCGATCTCTGCTTTGAAACCAATGTCATACGGAAATATTAAGGATTATGTGACAAATTTTTAACTCATCCAAGTTCCTAGACTTATGATAGATTTCATCTATCAATTGAACTCGAACAAATGTGCCTAAAGTATATAGCTAAAATTAAATATGAATAAGGTTGTATAGAATTTTTTTTTTTACTTAGTCTAAACGTTTAATAACTATGCTACAGATTACTATAGATAAAAACAAAATTATTCGAACTGACCCGATTTGCTTTCAGACGTACAATCTATGAGGTATTTTTACGGTTGTGCAGTTCAAGGATCGAATTACATTTTTATGAAAACTAATTATCTTATTAGTTAATTTATCTTTTAATAATAAGTTTATATCTAGTAATCATGACAACTGCGTTACTGAAGTATCTCAATGAAAATAACGAAAAATAGTAGTACTCACAATGCAATATCTTGCAGCGCCCACTATAGAGTCGAAGAATCTGGAAATGCTGTGCCGGCTCCGATTGGCCAGGTTATCACTGGACCCTGAACCTTTACGAGACCCTCTCCGAGAATCCACAACCAATGACAATTATATTGACTATTGCTTAACCTTTGATGTAAAACAAATTGAAAGAAACAAAACGAAACGGCGACGCCTGAACGCGCGCCGTTTTGGCGGAAAACTTGCAACTAGAATAGGATTCCTATGATACTTAAGTTTATTTGATAATGTCGCTCGTCTGCACCACCATATCACGATCTCGGCACATAATGTTACGGCACGAACCGTCTATATATTAAAGTCCTTATACAATTTCACGGCTGTTTCAAAAAATGCGTTGAAACGAGTCTGTAATTTAGCATTGAAAGATTGGACGACGGTGTTTGAGCTTTTTAGCTCTAGGCAAATTTATTGAGCTATCTTCATTTTGATTTTCTTTATTTTTTATAATTATTCAAAAAAAGAGATGTTGTTAGTTCAATTATCGTCTATCATTTTTGCGTTTTAACTTTATAATAATCACTAGAACACTTTTGTTAAGTCCAAAACAGCGGTAGAGAATCTTGAAACTCTGAAACAATAAAAAAAATGGTTCATTATAAAAGTGGCTTTCTGAATCCAGCACTATTCACTCAAGCCTTGGCTTTTTGTTTTCAAGTTGTATCATCATTTTTATCTTTAGCCATGCTATTAATTACTGAAGTTATTCATCCGTTCACTCAAAAGTAGAGCATGTTCGTGTATCTATAGTTATAGCTTTCTCATTCAGTACGTTCTCTGTTTTTTGCGTTACCTTATCAGACAAGGGCTTAGGTCCTCTTAAAAGTAGCGTTTAGTACGTGTTATTCTATTTTCTTGTACTAACAGAATTCTATTTAGGTTAGGGTGTATAGAGTGCGATAGATGACTTATTTATTGGCTAGCATTACAGTAGTTTAAAAACACTGTTAATGGGAGGTTGATACAGAAAGCCTACCGTACTATTGATGATTATATAGATGTTAAGAATGCGTGGATATAGCTACTTATATACCACAAGACAGTAATGATTAAACGAAGTTATAAGAATTATATTTGAAAAGAGCAACCGTTGAGTTTCTTACTAGCTCTTCTCGGTAGGAACAGCTTTCCGATCCAGCAGCTGAGTTGACGATTCAAAAGCACTTGCTTACAAGTTTATTTGAATAAAAAAAAGTATTTTAAAGTTGAATTCGATGTGGGTGTATTTGACAGTGTGAAATTAACTTCAAATATAAGAATTTTAATAACGTAAGGTGTAATTTTCGATAGGTGGATAGAAACGGAGGCGGGAGAAGTCAAATTGTGTGTAGAACTGTTACAGTGTTATTTTATGACCAGATATTGACAAAAAAGAGTCAGAAAGTATTTTATGAGATGTATCTCTGTCGTTTAACCTCAGAAGTCTAGATAGTCTTTGAAATTTATGCACTTTATTAGAAACCAGAAGAGGGACATTGCCTAACATTAGCAGTGATATTTCCTTTTAGGTAACTCGCATTCTTCGCATATTAATTTAAAAAATGCTTTGTATAGTCAAGTGCGATACCTCAGATGAAAAAAAAATGCAAATAATGATAAAAAAGCAACTATCATGCTCATTACCACATCTCAGATTCGTGTGTATGATTACACTCACACATCTAGGATTGTATTGCTAATAAACGTCAAAGTATCACTACCAAGTAAACACAGCCAGTTGCGCACTGTAAGTCTGCAGTATTAGAACAGTTGCCAACAAAATGTTTATCGATTGTATTTAGCACGTTTGCCCGCGAAAATTTAATTTGTATAATGTTTTCCGCTGTTTGTTAGCAAGAACAATGTTGACGCTAACAAAATGTAAAGCTACGTAAATATTTTTATAGTCCATAATGTACAAACGACCCGCCCGGCTTGAGTGTGACCCGCCCGCAGTTTTGCGATAACTCATAAAATATTTACTTTAATTATATCATAATACTAAGCAGAAAATGATTAAGGTAACTTACGTATTCGCTTTTTATTGTATTAAATTGGTAAGCATTAATACTGCAATATCTTTATAGATTCCCAATTAAGGCAATGTACGTGACCGTTCATTTAAAGATTCTATCTTTATTATATATTAATTTATCCTTAAAAGATATCTTTTAAGGATAAATTAATATGCATTGCAGATTTTACATAAAAAAGTTAAATTGATAAACGACGCTTTAAATCTGCAAAACCAGAAACGTTCGAAAGAAGCGTAATGCTCATTACGAACGTTTCTGCTTTAATGACGTAAAATATACTTTTTATTTCTAAATCTAGCGTGTAAAAGTTGAACGATATAAAGCGTTATTTTGCGGAATTCCACAAAAAAACACCAAAGAAACGTTTGAATTATACGATTTCGTAAATTGATAAGAAGTCCTTGGAGCGTTAAATGGCGCTTGGCAGCAAATGTTAGAGCATTAACAAAAACAAAAATGATGATAGAATTATTTTGCTATAATCCGCGTTTGTTAAGCAAAACCGTTCAATCATTTCACCCCAGAACCGTATCATCGTCAGGAGATAGGCTCCACGACAGAATCGCAACTGCGATCGTTGAGATTGTCGTAGTGAATGAGTGTAGTGCTCATGTAGTGTGATGTTAGTGATGGTGTCTCCTGATACGTGTAACTAACTGCATGTATAAGGTATGAGAACGGTTTTGCTTCTACACTTAGCATTACATATAATCTTTTAACAAACGCGGATTATAGCAAAATAATTCTATCATAGCTTTTGTACTTTGTTATTCCACACAGTTACGCCTACTTCTATAAATTATATAGAGCATTAAAACGAAGCATTAATTATAATAGTAATAAAAATTACATTACAGTACTTATATTTTTATTAATTGTAGATATGTATTGAATTTAATGAAAATTTCCCTTAATAATCCATCCGCTAAGATTAAAAACAAAATAAGTTTCTTATTGTTCTCTTGTTTAGACGCAAATTTTTTTTGGTGTGAAAGTAATAAAAATATTAAGGAAAGTACACACAAAAAAGGGGAAGCAGACAATCCCATGAATAAATTTATGTGTATCCGCATAGACCCACTCAAACTAGGATGTAAATTGAATAACTCTGTAAATTTTGTGTCCTAGAAATAAAGGTTTAATAAATAATGAATAGCTCGCAAAGGAGGTATTCTATAAATAATAGAGCATGCTATAAAGTCAATCTCCTGAGTAAATATAGATGCAATATTAATACTTCACAATATGTGTCTTAGATCTAAGTAAGTGTAGTACCCGGCAGTAAATAATGCACATCGAGGCTTAAAGAGAGAAATCGGCTAGTTCTGCTTCATAGAGCATTGTCTCTGTCGCACAGAATGACGAACCCGTGTGTGACCGTGACAGCGCTCTATGAAATTAAACTGGCCGGCTGTTTCGTAGTAAACATCGATGTGCATTATTTAATGCCGGGTACTATACTATAAAGCTGTAATAGCCCAACAGTGTGACCATGCGACTGTTTAGAGGGGTTTACGGGTTCAAAAGCCCGAGCAAGCACCAATTCTATTGAAATCTATGATAATTGTGTATACTTGATATATGGTAGTTATCACACGCTTTTCGGTGAACATCGTGATGAAAGAATTCAATCTAGGGAATTCTGGGGAAATGTGTAACCTACCAATCGACATAGGAGTGGGTCTTAGCTAGAAACCTTCTCTCCAAAAATGAAGGGTCTGAGTGGACTAATAATAAGAGGCCTTAACTTTGGTTTATTTTACTACGTCATATTATCCTTTAAATAAAGTTACAATTATAAACTCATACATGTTATCTCGTAAATTATGAGTTTTAGATTTTCGAAAAAAAAGTTAATTTAATAACACCATGGGTAGAGTCGTGAGCTAAAGGAAAGAATAGGCATTTGCTTAGGGATATTATCTAATAGGCATCTTTATTTACGCCAAGGGTATGCTTTAGCAATAATTAAAGGCCAAAGCCATGATTCAGTTTTTACTTATATAAATTAATATTTACTTTATTATTTGTGACTAATGCTATCAATCTTTTTACGTCGCAATATCTTCTATAAACGTCATCAGTCGTTAAGCAGTTAATCTCTTAAGTAAGTTAAGTTAATATACACACGTTCAACGTGATTTTAAATTGTAACAAATTAATTAACAAAAACATTGTCAAATGTTTTTGTTAATTAATTATAAAATCTTTTAATGTATAAAAAATGTTCGTCTGTATGTCCATTATAGACTCCGAAACGGCTGGACCGATTTTAATGAAATTTTCAGACAATATTTAGCGTTTAGTAAACGGAGCTTTTTTAAAACTGTTGCTTTGTGTTTCGAGGAGAATTGGAAACTAGGTTGAGCCACAGCAACGCGTTGCCAGGCAATTTGTTAATAATTATAGAAAACAACCATTCTCATGATTTCGTATTTTATTTGATTCGTATATTTATACTAGTGAATACACAAATTGAAGCCATTATGGTAGATGTTATAAGAAATCACCGGATACGTGTAATCTACTACTTTGAATTTTCAATGTAAAAATTATACCGTAACAAAACTAGCAGGTATAAGCGAAATAAAGCAATGCTAGAGTGCGAATAGGATGAATTTCAGCCCAATACCAACGATAAAAGATTGCGGGGTCATATTTGTATGAAATTTTCAACTTTTCTCCTAATAGTTTCCTCCAATAAAATGGTACGATAAGTAATTATCAATCAAAACATAAAGGTACATCTGAGGTGAACATCCCAAATCTGGTGTTACGTAATAGTTAAGTTATCCAAACGCCGTCTGTTGATTTAACTCATAGTTCGCAAGACCAAATTGAGTATTACATGAATTTATTGGTGTAAACATGGCTCACTAGCATGACCCGATTTCTTAAGTTCGATGATCCTAGTGGGCGTGTCATGATCGTTGCCACCAATGAAAATCGACATAGATTTATCAAATGTCGTAATAGGAAAATATGGCACCTGTTATATCTCGTTGCGATTACGTCATTTATCCGGTTCCGTCATTTTCCGGTTTACTTCCTTTGAAAGAAGGTAAGGAAAATTAGCCCGTAAATATTTAATGTACCCACAAAAAATAATTTTCTTTGTGTGGGTAGTTAATTTTTTATATTATTATATTAATTAAATGTAGAACTTTAGAGACTTTTAATGCAATTTTTTTCAATTTATATTTATAAAAACAATGTTATGTAGTAGTAAATATTTATATTATATCTCTACCTATCTTACCTAAAATGTCCGATGAGCGCAAACTAAGTATTATCCAAATTGCGCAATCCTATTAACAGTGTATCAGAGTACACTACCTTGTTTTACTATTGACTAGAAACAATACTATTGACTAAAGATAAAAAATTAATCTAGATAAAAGTTTCGCCTAGACGCTGCAGTAATATAATGCGAAAAGATTTCGATTGAATAAAAGTCCCTTAATTTATACGATTTTTAAACTACCTATGTATCCTTCTATGACAAAAGCCAATCGCTATATACTGAAAATAAAGACACGTCATAATATCAGACACCGCATAAATAATGAGGAACGATATCTAGTATGTGCGTATATTTACTGTAGCCAGACTCAGGGAGGAAGACGCCCTTGAGAAACTATTATCCCATTAAAGGATCCACATACTTGTTATGAGCGTTTATAATAGAGAAAGAAACTTACCTTTTCCGAGAAAAATCAGGATCAACAAAAAAAATTGATAATATAAACAAGGAAGTGAAATTAAAATGGCGTCGCAACACGAAATGGCGTCTGAAATCGTCCGTACAGCAGCGCCTAGATAGAGTGACTGAAACTAAGGGAGGTTCGCTCGAGCTATGCGAGCATAGTGAGGGGAAAGATTTACCGACAAGGCATGTGATTTATAGAAGCAGGCGTTACTTTGCGGAATTCCATATTACAAGCAATATAACAGAACTAACTACTTTGCTATAATCCGCACGGATCAGGTGAATGCATGCAAATCGTACATGCAAATCGCTCCACGACAAAAATCGTACTGTACGATTTTTGTCGTGGAGCCTATCCTCCTGATGATGCTTCGGTTTCGGGGCGAAACGATCGTCGAGATTGTGGTGGTGGGTGTGTGTGCTGCTTTTGTGTGCGTTGTTGCTGGTGAATTGCGCCTTGGGGTGCATGTGGTGGCTTGTCCTGCATGTATAAGGTACGTAGATTTTGCCTGCTTCATACACATTGGCTTTGCATGCATTCACCTAACCCGTGCGGATTATAGCAAAGTAGTTAGTTCTGTTATATTGCTTGTGACAAGGCATGTATTTGATTTTAATAAGCAATCTGAAGCTCTAACATGCTATCAATAAATTACGATTAATTATTTTTTATGAACTCTATATCTTCCAGCTCTCAGCTTTAATCATAATTCCAATGTATTACCAATAAGTTTAAGCTTAAGCTTTATTTGGTTTTCATGAATTCCAGCTCTCCTTCTATTTATAGGTATTTATGTCACTAGTCCTAATATTAACGCAGAGTTTGTTATGCGTTCTATCTGTTGTATACATAAAGTTTGTAATCCATAAAGTTGAGGCAATGCATAATAGATAGAAATAAATTATATGTTGGAATTTACGTATGTATTCGAAAGTGGTGTTATTTATTGTTAACATAACTTAAGGTCTCGGGTTCTGATATATTTCAGAGTGTTTTTTTTATCTATCAGTCACGTGTTCCCGTGTGCCTCAAATGTTGCGCCATTTTTTTACAATCCCGCCCCATTTACCCTGTTTCTCCCCGTCAGACTAGTCGTTCCTTTAATGTTAAACATATCGCACGCGCATTAATCACAGTTTGACGTGCACTCTTCAGTACGCGAATGCACTTTAGTCATAATTTCAAATAACAGGTCATAAATTATTTAGGAAATCGTAATGGTACTATTACTCTACTTCACAAGTTATATTACTGAAAAACACGATGTATCTCAACCATTAGCATCATCTGCAGCAACATCAGCATTTATGTTTGCGACTCTAATCGAATTTACCTATTTTTGCAAATAAATCGTTGAATTTTACATAATGTAATATCCTTTCAGAACTACAAGAATATCTATCGAGCCTCGATGAAAATATCACATCCCTCACAAATACTTCCACGCTCAAGTATAACCACGGTGCCGGCCGGCGAAACGCTTTCACAAACCGTACCTATCATACTAACTACAAACATCTTTTAACATAATCGCCCTTTGTTTTAACATTACCTAACCATGTAACCATTTTATCATAAAGACACTTTGGTTCTATCTTTTATAATAGAATGTAAACAGCCATTCTGTTTAAGTTTTCTAAGGTATTGACCATTATATCATACTACTGTTTTGGATTTCATGACAGCTTTTTGCTTAACTTGACCTCAGAGAAATCAGAACTCCTAATAACTCATAATAACGAACTCCATTTAAAGAAATTAATCAATGGTAATGAAACATTGTTCCGCGCATTCTAATTAGAACTTTTGTTAAAAAGGCGTTATGGAATTTATATTTATATTATATACAACAAGTAATGTTGAATGTATGACACGATTTAATATAAAAGTAAAGTAAAGTAACAGCCTGTTACTATGCCCACTGCTGGGCTAAGGCCTCTTCTCTCCGTTTTTGGAGAGAAGGATTGGAGCTAAGACCTACCACGCTGCTCCAATGCGGATTGGTAGGTTACACATATCCCTAGAATTCTCTAGAGATATGCAGGTTTCCTCACGATGTTTTCCTTCACCGAAAAGCGTTTAATAAATTGCAATTATCAATTAGACACATAAGTTTTAATAGAAAAACTCATTGGTGCCTGCCCGGGGTTTGAACCTATGTCGTCTCTAAAGAGTCGTACGGTCTCACCGCTAGGCTATCACATTCGATTTAATATACATTTTTTAAATTAAATATATTCGATATTAGTTTTACAATATTTCCTCGAGGCAAAATGAAAACAAAAAGGCTAAATAGTAAATAAATAGAACGTCAATATTGACTCAAATGTAGCCTTCCTTTTTGTTATTAATAAGAAACAGACTTAACTTTAATGAGAATAATAAATAAAATAGACAAGCCAAACTCCACATTACAACCCCTTCTATTGAACAATCGATGCGACCTTGGCAATGCGTCGGGTGAGCATAGTCTGGTATACATAACTTGACACGACGCTCAGATGGTTTACGACTAGACGGAATCTGAACGATAGGATTACATAGAAATATTATTAATGTTACTCCTTTGCAGGAGCGAAACCGTCTTCTAACATTTCTATTTTATCATTCATGTGGATTAAGAGCTGTACAGGATTGTTGTGATTGGAAGCTGTGGTAGCCTAGCGGTGAGACCGTGCGAAGGGAACACGAGATCAAACCCGGGCAGGCACCAATGGGTTTTTCTATAAAAATTCATGTGTCTAATTGGTAATTGCAATTTATCACACGCTTTTCAGTGAAGGAAAACATCGTGAGGAAACCTGCATAGCTCTAGAGAATTCTGGAGATATGTGTAACCTACCAATCCCCATTGGAGCAGCGTGGTAGGTCTTAGCTCCAACCCTTCTCTCCAGAAACAGAGAGAGGAGGCGTATTCCCAGCAGTGGGATTGTAACAGGCCGCTACTTTACTTTACTTTTACAGGATTGTTAAAACACAGAATTACTAAGAGCAATAGGTAGGCGAACCTGTATGCATCAACGTGCCATATCTAAACAAATGTTGAATGAGGTCAAAGTCGTGCCATCAAACATTTCGACTGTTGGAACAATAATAAATAGTACAAATCAAGTCAAAACTCTTTGGTAATAAAACAAAAGATACAAACGTGATGTACATATTATTTTGCTATATACATAAAAAGCACATAAGCACTGCACGTTCTTTATCACGATGTAAACAATCGTTTCGCCTCGTAACCGTTATGTATTGTTGTATTATTGGTGGTGGGTAGCGCAGTTTATACGAATTCTGCACGTATCAGGTATGAGAACGGATAGACTCTACATTTAGTGTAATATATATATTTTTTTATATTTTTTTATAGAATTAGGCGTTACTTTGCGGAGATCCATAATACAAAAGTAATAATAAAATTATTTTGCTATAATCCGTGATACATTAAATAGAAAATATATATAGTGTTAAATGTATAGTGGACTATCTGTATTTTTACTTTCCTAGGAGATTACTTTCCTTGGATAGTCCACTATACATTTAACTCTATATATATTTTCTATTTACTGTATCGCGGATTATAGCAAAATAATTTTATTATTACTTTTATATACGCGTATTATTGTAATTTCGTGACGTGATCAAAGTATTGTGTCACGTGCCATTGGTTCGGCATAACGGACTTAAACCATATTTTATTTTACCACTGTTTATAGTTGAACTCCAATTCCGGTCGATGCCATAAATTGCAGCACTTTCTCGCCCGTGGAATGTTGAATCTTGCTGTTGTTAATCCGGATGTGATGTGAGAGAACCTAATAAAGTTGAGTTTGTATATCACCTTGTATTAGCTCATTATATGAATCGCAATGGCTCCTTGATTGATTAAACTTTTTATTAGCTTTCATATTGTTAAAGGCTTTAATTAAAGGCAATATTGAAAAGGATTCGGTGTTTTTTCTTACTGGGGATGTATGAGCTAATTCTGATTGAGAGGCTCTTAAATATAGCAGACTATCTAAAGATAGTAACTCTTTCGAGGGGTCGCGGGTTGTAACCCCGGGCAGGCAACAATTATTTTTTCTGTTAAAACTTATGTGTCTAATTTACAATTGCAAATTATCACACGCTTTTCGGTGTAGGAAAACAATTGTAACCAACCTGCATTGGAGCAGCGTGGTAGATCTAGACCTATCGGAGTCTAGGATCCAATGCAGGTTGCAGCTCGCCAAAAAAACGGAGAGGAGGAGGAGGAGGAGGCCTATGCCCAGAAGTGGGATAGTAACAAGCCGTTACTTACTATCAAAAGACCTTTATCGAAACGAAATAAATTTGAAACTTATAGTTTGTTTGTTTGCACATACTGTGTTGATTAATATTTCGCAAATTAAATGTATTTGGCACAATCCAAGTGGAAGCGAATGATATCAAGCAGTAGTCAGAAATCTAATTTTCTATACATCATACAAGATCACACATGTTTTAATCATAATCATTACTATTATTTCATAATATCAATAACGTAATTTCTCTAAAAGCAAATGTGTAAAAACATGATGCGACATAAAAGCTTTTTGATATTAGATTACTTCGCTTGCCTAAAAGTTGTCCTTGTACTATAAATACATCAGAGTGATTTTGCTTTTAATAGGGACATAAATAACTTACTTTATAAAGTCCATTTGTGGAATGTTCATAGAGATATTATACTAGAGTAGTGGCAGCCTAAAATGTGAAAAAAAGAAAACAAATGAGGTTACCTATTTAAATTAAAAACCTCATTTTTTGCGCATTATCGCGCGCTAATAATGTTCAAAGTATTTAAATTTAAAAAGCGCCATCATTCGATTGGCCCATTGGCGCAGTGGGTAGTGGCCCTGCCTTCAGCTCCGCGGGTCGCGGGTTCAAAGTTCGTAGCGTGATGTTATAGATGGAATTAAAATAAGGATAAAAATGTGTTTAACTCAATTAAGATTAATTTTGATTTGCGATTTGTTCACAAATGCCACAGTCTAGTATTATAGAATATTTTCCAACAGTGATAAAATACAAGACGGTACAAACTAATGAGTAAATTTTATTAATCCTCAATTATCCTTCAATCGTATGATATATATTAACTTATAGATCCCGGTTTACATGACAATTGATAAATATAGCAATGATTATATTTATATTGATAATTTTAAACAAGAATATCGAGCATATCTTATATAATTAGAATGCAAAACATAAAAAGACGAAGCATTGAAGCATAGATATAATGAAAATAGTCTTGAATCATCTATACTTATTATACTATTATTATATGCTTATTATAAAACAAAGTTCCAAAAAGCTGTCTGTCTGTATGTAATCGATTTTCTCAAAATCTACTGAACGGATCTTTGTACAGTTTTCACCAAAAGATTGTGCAATACTTCCGGATGGTTTAATTAAATGGTAATATGTACTATTTAATTGTTATGTTAATTCTGTTGAATAGATCGCGCAGTTGTTAAAAAACTTGCTTGCTGAGAGCTTTAGTCGCGTGCGCTGCGTAAACCAGCAGAGATACGCTAAAGTAATGTACTAGGGAATTGTACATCTAATAAAACTACTACAAAAAAGTCCGCGACAGGATGTCTCTTTATCTTATGGTTAATTCACAATAACTACTTTTTAGTTTAAGACTTGAATTCGAGTAAAAAAAATATGACACCCAGATTTCCACGTGGGTGAAGCCGCTGGCACAGCTAGTAAAGTATAAATCTTATAAACATGTTTAAGCAAACATATTAAGAGCAATTGTATAATAACGACGAACGCGCGTGGGACCGAAACAGGTAAAATTAAACGTCCTCGATGCAACGCCCGAAATAGATTCCTGGAGCGCTATATTGATTTAGCTTTCAGGCAAATCTACTAGGTACCTGCGACTTGGTTCACACCGATTTTAGTGTTTTCTTACCCTCAAGAATGCAATACTTGACTCCGAAAGAAAAAATAAGGGACTATCAACGTTACACCTGTCTATAAGCTTTAATTGTGTCAAGTTTCCATCGATATTAACCATGAATGCGTTACAAATAGACAGACTTATTAGTATTGTTTGCTTACTCTACATTGGCGCAGTTGGCAGTGACCCTGTCTTCGGCTTCGCGGGTCGCGGGTTCGATTCCCGCCGAGAACTAACATTTTCTATTTAGAATTTGTTAGTTCTTCGAGTTTGGGTGTATATATGTATTTAAGTATGTATTTAAAAACTATATATGTATATATTTACCAGTTGTCTCTCACCCATAACACAAGCATTAAGTTACTTACTTTGGGGTTGGACGACCGTGTGTGTAAATGTCCCATATATTTATTTATTTATTTTATTGTCACAGAAAAACCCTACTAAAATTTAATGGCATTTAAGTTTAAAAGAAGTCAAACCCACATCAAATAAAGTCAAATCGAAATTTTAATCATATATTTCACCATAACTACTAAGAATTCCTTTATTTTATTGACTTTCAATAATTTGAAGTATAAACTTAATCAATATTTACAGATTTTAAACTCCCAATTTGTTAAAGTTGACTTGTCTGGTTTTGAAAATTAACTGCTAAAGTATTTTGAAATAACTGAAAAAGAATACTTAATTATTCCCAAATTTTTTCTTTTTCTTAAAAGTTTTGGTTTCAAAACTAAATTTGTAATTATTTCACGTAACTTTAAAAAAGTTGTTAAAGTAAGATTTAATTTTCACTCAAACTTCTCTACCATTAATTGCTTGTACAAAACAAAGCGTACTTGTCGGTTTTCACATCAGAAATACTAAGTTAATTCGATTACAGCTTAGTTAGCTCAAACAGAACCGGCTTAGAATCACGTAGTAAATTTTCTCACGTAACACGCATCGCATTTAAAGAAAAGCAGCGTAAGTATTATGAAACTCCTATAAATTTAATTCATACTAATATTATACATGCCATAGTTCGCGGCTAATCTGCTGGATCATTATTGATAAAATTTGGCATAGTTAAATCTTAAACACCGGGTAACATGTTTAACATGTAACATGTAACATTTCATTCATTCTCCTGCCCTATCCCACATATATCTATGCGGGGTCGGCATACCACAACACTGGATAAAATATATAATTAAAGATTATTTTTCGGGAACAGGGAAAAACAACCTATTGCTTTGTTCAACGTACTTATACGCTTAAATGTACACAGGGTAACACATGGGATACAAAAAAAAAATCCGTAGGTTATCCGTAGAATAGTATAGTGTCATAATTTAGGATGCCCTAATTCCTGCCAAAGTGGTTACTGAAAATCAGCGTTGGAGCATTTGATGTCCGATGCTTTGTTGGGTTTTTGCCTCCTAGTGTCGGATATCTTGTGCCTCAACAAAAGCTGAGTGACTTCCCTCTTTGTGTGATGGCACTACTCTGCAGGAAGTTATTGTTATTCGGTCGAGTTATTCTTGGATTATGTATTTTATCTCAGCAATACGATTACCCTTATAAACTTGTGCATAATCCAGGAATGCTTAACTGATACCTGCTGCTCATTTAATTTAAGATGTAATAAATATAGCATGATAGTGTAATATGTTCTGTAGAATAGTACTAGGTTACAAATAAAGTTTCTTTCTTTCTTTCTAATTCCGTTCACCAAAGGTTGTCGGTGAGAGATTGCAGCAATAAGATCTTTGTAAAGTAGAAATTTACCTTTCACTATTTTTTTCGTAGTTTTTTTGAACAAAAAGTACTAAATAAATATATAATAAATAAATGAGGGCATTTTAACAGCAAAATCGAGATAAACAAAATGGTGAGGACTACAGATCTTATATATGTAAATGTATACTGACATTAAATTAGGTGAGTATATTAAATTATATTAAAGAAAGTCGTTTATAAAAGTATTTAGTATCGTGATGTCATGAAAAGGATTTATACTCCATATATTTCAGAAATCCCAATTTCTAAAATACAGCTATACATTTATGTATTTTCGTGTATAGGCTTCGTAGGCTAAACCTATCACTGCATTTATCAGAGTCCTGTAAGCGCTACGTTCAGGTTTAAGAAGGGGGATGGGGGTAGAAAGAAGTCAATAGTTCCGCGCATGCGTATTAAGGTTTCAGATATCAATGTGATATAATATACGAGAAACTTTCGTCAGACGACTGTCATATAGTAATAAGGTTCAAATTAAGCGTTATAAAATTTAACTTCGGTTAAACTTTAATTCATTGACACCGCTTTCACCGTTTTCATTTGGGTATCATCTATTAGTTTTTATCTTATGTGAGATATATATTTTTTTCTAATATCTGAATTTTAGCATCAACACAATCAACTGTTACGCATGAGTTTTTATGGTTAATGTGTTTATTAACATAGTCTATGGTGCAAAATATTATTCTTTTTCCAACAATGATATATTGGGTTTATGGCCAGGACTTTTATAAAGTGTCAACACATAGCTATTTCCAAATTTATTTATATATTAAAAGCACTCGACTCTGCATATGGTAATGAGAGCGAGAGCATAGTTTAGCGGCCTAATTGTACATAAAATTAGACAGTTTACTAACGTTAAAACATCAGTTCATTAAACTTAGCTTACTTCCTTAGCATTATGTCTTATAAATCACTGTTATATGGTAAATGCACAGACATTAAAAATTGGATTGCAAAGGAGATCCATAAGCTGCATTAAGAAATACATTAAATTCACGGTATATTTTTATATGCCTTTGAGCATAAAAATATACAGCACTTAAAAAATAAATGTAAACAGCTTGTTAGTGTTCCTTAGTTGTGCCTTCTGCTTTCTCTGTCCTTGAAGGAAATGATGAAGAGTTTACACTAACTGTAAAAGTAAAACATAGACAAAAATTTTTGGGTGAAAGCCATGCGAAGCTTTCGCGAGTGTTAAGTCTGCTCAGGATTTTCCGCTTTCCCAGACTACATACAACATGTGAGGTGTAGTTTTCCTTGCCTGGGACACATTCGCGCAACCTCGACTTTATCTCATCTAACATCGGTGGGAACGGACGCCATTAGTTATTTTACATATAATCTATATATAGAACATAAAATAAGAGAATTTTTAATTATTATTGAATGAACTATAATAAAGAAATTTATTGGACAATGTGAGTTTGTGTACCCGACAGTCGCCCCCCATAATATAATTCGAGCATACGTCAGATTTTTTAGGAAAAAGTTAAAAGAATGCAAAAAGACTAGCATTTATTTTTATTTATATAAGTACAAGAATTTTACTTTTTATACAAAGAAACATTGTTTTAATCTATATATGTACAAGTTATAAATATCTGTTTGTATTTTATGGCTCTCGGTTTGTGATAGGACGAGGCATATAAATTGGTTAAGCTGAATATTCATCTGTGTGGTAAGATGCAGCAATGCATCGATCGCACGACCTACTTGCAGGTCAAACTGCCTCCCTCGGGCACCTTTCTACCCCACCCACAAGACCTAACAAGGGCTGCCTGGAGATATTTGAAATGTTCAAAATTACACACATAGTTTTAAAAACTACTTAAACTTTTTTAAATTTACTAATTTTATCATAGACCGATGTAGAACTTTATGAATAAAGCATCTCTAATCTCAATAGAATAGATTAAAGCTTCATCGAAATAATATATACGAGTCATCATCATCCACCTGTCCTTATCCCATTCTAAGTGGGTCGCTACATGTTCTAAACATGTGGTCACAAAATTCGGCTACGTATTTTACGACCGGCCGCCTGCCTAACGTCAGCTTACCTTAGTCGTATTTTACGACACCTCGGTAAGAAATGAGGGTGGTCTATTCTACTCAGCCGGATACCACACGGCGTTTCGACTTTCATTAGTCGCTTTTTACGACACCCCGGTAAGAAATGAGGGTGGTCCATTCTACTCAGCCGGATACCACACGGCGTTTGGACTTTCATTAGTCGCTTTTTACGACACCCCGGTAAGAAATGAGGATGGTCTATTCTACTCAGCCGGATACCACACGGCGTTTGGACTTTCATTAGTCGCTTTTTACGACACCCCGGTAAGAAATGAGGGTGGTCTATTCTACTCAGCCGGATACCACACGGCGTTTGGACTTTCATTAGTCGCTTTTTACGACACCTCGGTAAGAAATGAGGGTGGTCCATTCTACTCAGCCGGATACCACACGGCGTTTGGACTTTCATTAGTCGCTTTTTACGACACCTCGGTAAGAAATGAGGGTGGTCCATTCTACTCAGCCGGATACCACACGGCGTTTGGACTTTCATTAGTCGCTTTTTACGACACCCCGGTAAGAAATGAGGGTGGTCTATTCTACTCAGCCGGATACCACACGGCGTTTCGACTTACATTCATCGCTTTTTACGACACCCCGGTAAGAAATGAGGGTGGTCTATTCTACTCAGTCGGATACCACACGGCGTTTTGACTTTCCTTAGTCGCCTTTTACGACATCTCGGTAAGAAATGAGGGTGGTCTATTCTACTCAGCCGGATACCACACGGCGATTTGACTTTCCTTAGTCGCCTTTTACGACATCTCGGTAAGAAATGAGGGTGGTCTATTCTACTCAGCCGGATGTCACATGGCGGGTCGACTTACCTTAGTCGCCTCTTACGACACCTCAGTAAGAAATGAGGGTGGTCTATTCTACTCAGCCGGATACCACACGGCATCTACTTAGCTGAATACCACACGATATCCGAGTACAAGATATATAGACGAGTACATAGTACTATGTACATATTATACAAGATATATAGACGAGTATTGACTATATATCTTGTATAATATGTATGTTGTATGTTCTTTACAATTGTGTACATTTTCTATAAACAATATCTTTCTTTGAGTTTGGGTGTATGTTTTTCAAACTATATATCGACTATTAACCGGAAGTATGTCCTATCTCAATTTTAAGCCAAACCACTTTTTAACGGTATTGTGTACTAATGCTCATCATGTATCATAGGACAATTTGCTTCAACAAGTTCACAGTCGATGTTTTTATTTACCAGTTGTCTGTCATCCATAACACAAGTATTAAGTGTCTTAAGGAACGGACAGCCGTGCGGGTGTAATTGTCCAATATATATTTTTTTAAATCAGGCATGCATAGGTATTCCATCAAAACGTGAATGAAAAACACACTGTCGTATTTTTATTTTTGCATAGATTTATATATACTTCGTTGCTTTAATTACAGTTTATGATAACTATATCTGTCTCGATTAAAAGTATTCGTAAACACATCGATGATAATCTTTGAACTGTTATCACAGAACGACGCGGTTTCAACCGTACGATAGTAAATAAATGAATTAAACTGTAAAACAATTCGTTTCGTTGCTAAACCAATTCGCACATAATTTATATGTTAATATGGCTGAAAAAGAATTTTATGAATATCAATCCCTGTACGCTTTGTCAATATTCATTATATCAACGGTTCGAATAGGCCATGAAGATTTTTTTTCGAATTGACTGTATGCTGGTAGTCCTAACGGCTTTTACAGCGTCACCGGGACGGGCGAGCGCAGAAGCATCGTCGAGGTTGCGAAATGAAGAGAGTAGAGCGCAGAAGCTCTACTAGCGTCGGGGAACGAGACCATGAAGAAAATGTTTATTACCCTACGACACTTCTTCGCAGATTGTTTTCTCTTCTTTGATAATAAAAAAACTATAAGGACTTTACAAAAATTTATTGTTTGCTTCATATATTTGATGGTTTACATTCTGGAAAAGTTTACACGACTCTACTATATACACGATCGCAAACATTTTATGTAATTCAAGTATAGAATTTCTATATTTTTGTGTTAAATAAAACTTTATACTTAACAATAATAAAAACCATGGTCTAAGAAAAGGTATATCCGATTCACACAAATTCATTTTATAATAATAAAAAATAAATTTTACCACTGATGTACATATATGTGATATTTTTACAATATAAATAGTTCTATTAACCTCTCTTCATCATTCTCCTACACATTATCCAACTTAGGATTGGCATAATATGTTTGCTTATTCCATTCTTTTCTATCATTCCTCAACTCTGACGCTATCCCTTTTATATACTTCACATAATATTCTTCAGCTCCACGGGTCGCGGGTTCAATTCCCGCCGAGGGCCAACATTTTCTATAAACAATTTGTTGGTTCTTCGAGCCTGGGTGTATATTTGTATTAAAGTATGTATTTAAAATTATATATGTAGTATATCTACCAGTTGTCCGTCACCCATAACACAAGTATTAAGTTACCTTGGGGACGGACGACCGTGTGTGTAAGTGTCCCATATATTTATCTATTTATCTATCTTTTATGAGAGCCTCATATGATATATCAATCCACATTCATATAAGCTCTTTTGGTCGCATTATTTTAATCCCTCTTCACTACATGTCCATACCAACGACTGACACTTAACTTTTCACAATTTGTAAATTCACAAAAACTTTGCACATTTTGTATTCTATCAAACCTTGTCATGCCACACACCCACCTTAACATTCTAATCTCAATTGACCTTTTTCTGTCATCAGCAGGCCTACCATGAACTTTTATTGCGACTCAATTGAAGACGTAAACTAAATTGTTTTGCTTTTTCATACCATGACGTCCTAAAGACGCACACTTTAAAGTCATTGCAGAATGAGCGTTCGGTATGCGTCCTAAAACATTTGAGTAAAAGAGACAGAGGTATGTATAGTTCATATAACGTTTTCCTTTTCAAACATTAAGACCTCAATGCGATGCATTCATGGTACGAAAAGAGAGCGGTTGAGTTTAGGTACTGACTTTGAATTAAATCGTGTTTTAAAAGTTCATGGTAGGCCTACTGTCAAATCAAATCAAAATAATCTTTATTCAAATAAACCATTTCAGGCACTTTTGAATCGTCATGTTTCTGTCATCTTTCTGTCACTGTTTCTTTTATTGTCCAACATTGAAATCCATATATTAAGACAGGCGTAGCGACCTTATAAAGGGGTAATCCCTTAAGTTTAAGGGACAATTGGATCACATATAGTTCCTGAGACCTGCCGCCACTGCATTCAAACTTTTTCTCACATCGCGAATCAAGGTACCGAAAATCAGGGCAGAGGGGAAATTCTATTAGACTGTGATGATGTTAAAATAATTTATTCAGTTAATTTTATTTTTCAAGTCGAAGAATGATTTAGAGAAGGTAGGTATATACGGTTTTTAAATATTAGAATTATTTATATACACTTAAAATTAAAGGATGATTTCACAACTGGGTTAGTTCGCTAAAATTTATTGCTGTTTTATTGTCTTACCTTAACATGAACCACCGCTACAATAACAACGATCAGAGCGACCCTATTATGGCTTAATTTCTAGTTTAATCTTAAAATTCATTTTACAAATTTGCAATATGCTTTTAAAAATACAAAAGTAATAATAAAATTATTTTGCTATAATCCGCGATACAGTAATTAGAAAATATATATAGTGTTTAATGTATAGTGGACTATCCGTATTTTCATACCCGATACGTGCAGGATTCGTAAAAACACAGCATCACCAGGAAATAGACTCAAAGCATCGCTTTGCTATTTTGTCGTGGAGTCTATCTCCTGATGATGCTTCGGTTGCGGGGCGAAACGATTGTTGAGTTTGTGATAGTGAACGTGTGTAGTGCTCGTGTATTGTGGTGGAAGTAGTGGAGGATTGTGCATGTGTTTTTACGAATCCTGCACGTATCGGGTATGAAAATACGGATAGTCCACTATACATTAAACACTATATATATTTTTTATTTACTGTATCGCGGATTATAGCAAAATAATTTTATTATTACTTTTGTATTATGGATCTCCGCAAAGTAACGCCTAATTCTATAAATTATGCTTTTAAAAATGTTTTATTAGGTCATTCATACCGAGAAACATAAAGCCTTATAAAATTGATGTTCATTAATGTTAGGCAATTAAAGATTTCAAAAGTTAAATTATGTGGTTACATGTCTAAACGAGAAATTGTATTAAATTGGCAACACTACTATAAATGTCCTTTGCTTTCTACGTCTGCCACCGAGTGAACGAGTTTTGAGAACTTTCTCTTAGTATTTTTGCTTTACCCCTTCTTCTTTGCTGTTTTCTTCAATTTTTTATCATAATATTAGATTAGCCATAGAAAGCATGCGTAGATATATAGAACGTGTGTAAAGGAAAAACAGATTAATTTTTATTTTAGATCTAAACATTTTATTTCATATATGTAAAAATAAAGTTTCCAGTAATAAGCTGTGATGGCCTAGCGGTGAGACCGTGCGACTCTCTAAAGACGACATAGGTTCAAACCCCGGGCAGGCACCAATGAGTTTTTCTATTAAAACTTATGTGTCTAATTGATAATTGCAATTTATCGCACGCTTTTCCGTGAAGGAAAACATCGTGAGGAAACCTGCATATCTCTAGAGAATTCTAGGCATATGTGTAACCTACCAATCCGCATTGGAGCAGCGTGGTTAGTCTTAGCACCAATCGCTCTCTCCAAAAACGGAGAGAGGAGGCCTTAGCCCAGCAGTGGGCATAGTAACAGGCCGTTAGAGATCTTTCATTCTAAAAGTGCACGCCCCTCCAATGTCTTTACTCACTTATACCAGTCGAGCCATTAGTTGACCTTTAAGTGCACGAATGAGTCGAGTCAACTTTGAAATTGCTGCGCGCACACATATACAATAGTACAGTCAATATTTTCTCTCACACATTAAAATAATGTAATTGTGTAATTGTAATGGTGGAGGGGCGCGCACTTTTAGAATGAAAGATCTCTACTTACTTTTTACTAAAAATAAAGTTTCCAGTACACTAACACTGGAAAAACATATATTGTCTTAGTAAATTTGTGCGGTACAGTGTTTATTATGGTTCATGATTAGGTTTCTTAGGCATTGAGGTTTGTTTAGAAGAAGTGTAATCTGATAAATGAATATATACAATGTAGGACTCGTATGATTCGTTGCTATGGTGGCTGATAGCAGGCATACTACCGCAAAGGGTTAATACAAAAATTCATCAAAATCCCCTCAGTACAAACCAAAAGTCACTTGTGCTAAGGTGTTTAAGATAAATTATTAGATAGAAAATTAATTTCTCCAAATTCAGTAATATGTAAAAAATTATATTCACTTTTAATACTGGTCTTCAAAACTGTTCGGTTAGAAATAAAATTTTGTTTCTGAGACTCTCGTCTTGGACGGAGGTAAAACCAACTGTTCTGAAGAACAGCTGGTGCTAAGAGCGTTTTTCGTTCCGCCGCTATATCAATAGCTAGTAGCGATGTCTGTTTGGATATATATTCGGGTTCTGTACATTAGGGTTGGACTGTTGCACTGGGTAACCTTGGGTTATACTTCCTGGTTTCGGGGCCTGAAAGAGAAATTCTAAATTATTCGAAATATATTCGTATTCAAAATGCAAAAGTCTGTCTGTAATCCGATGGAGCAATATTAAAGAGATTTAGAACAATTATAGCAATATGAGAACAATATTAGAACAATTATTTCTTTTGTGTATGAACACTAAAGAAACATATAGGCTAAAATATTGTTTTCTATCGGGAAAAGGAAAAAAAAATATTGAGGAAACTTTATATAACTTTTAATATTTGGCGAGAACAAAGCCGAGGGTAACAGTAGTTATAAATTCTTTACGCTTTAGTTTAAACACACAATTATGTATTATTTCTCCTCTCCTAAACAATAAATTTTTAAATCCCGTATGTCAGTTATATAAAATTCAATTGTACCAAATTGCATCAATATTAATCCAGCAGGTTGACCATGAAAACGTAACAGTCACACTTTGGTACTGATAATAATATGGTTGTGTAGGCCCTCAATCAATAATGGAGTACCATGGTATATCTAAGCCCTTCCTTCCAAAGCAGAAAGGAGGAATATGTCCTGTTTAGGTGTGTATGTGTGCATCACTGCGAAATAATTCGATTAAATTCCTAATAAACAGTTATAACTTAAACAAAAAAAAAATGGTTTAGTAGTCCGTTACAGGGAACATATGTGACGTATAACGAATTTTCTTGTTTCGATGATTCAGTATGTTTTATAACTGTATAATACCTGTATGTTGGAGTGCTGCGGTGCTGGTGCAGAGGGATGTATAGATAAATGTCGACTGGAAGGCGGTGGCTGAGCGTACACCACGCCGCTGCTAACTGAAGGGTGGTGGGCTTCGCTAAGACCTATTAGGACTTGCGGCTGCAATAAATAACACTTAGATCTTACCTATCTCACTTTATATTTAGTCAGACCAGTTAGGTCGACGCGTGGAAAATATGGGCGTCCAAAAATTAACCTGTATGAACGATCGCAAATTAGGAATGTCACGGAGGTGGATTTACTGGAACCGGAGTCGGAATCGTAGGCGGAGGTTTCTACTTTCGCCTCCTTAATTATTAATTTAAAAATTGACCCGTAAACTGTATTTAGACAATATGACCATCACTATTTAAATAATTGAAAACTTAAGCACGTCTAACCATTGATACTGAAAATAAATGAACGTGAGTTGCGCGTGCGAAGGGAGATACCCCCGGGCAACGAGTCACAACTTGTCACAACATAACACCGGAAGTTTTGCGAAAGGTCATGGAAAATGTGTTGGAAATAGCACATTTGTGCGAAGCAGAAAATGGCCACCACTTGCGAGATATCATTTTTAATAACTAATCTAAAAATATTCCCCACAAATTTACTGTATTTAAAAAACAAAAAATTAAAAAATGTCTTAAATAAAAAGTTATAAGTAATTCACACCACTTCGGTCTTTCTGAGTGCGTTCTGTCCGAATTCGCATGACAATTGCACCTTCGTAATACCTAAAATTTATCGGCGCCGGAGTCGAAATCGGAGGTCTGAATTCAATCGGAGGTTCGGACCTTTCGGAACCGAAGTCGGAGCTCCGTAACATCCCTATCGCAAATATAGACAGACAGCGCGCTCGCCGACGAAGACGAGGTCCTCATCTTCTGACGATAGTCGCTGGTGGCTTATCTCCGCATTTCCGATACCGTATTAACTAATCACAGTCATAGCACTAGCCCGCCACTACACGCCGCCCTAAACTGTCGTCAGGCCTCACAAAAAGCACGCTGTCCCCCAACCGTAGTAGAGTTTCTGAGCTCTATTCTTTACTATTTCGCAGCTCGTTTTTGTGCCCCTTCACTACACCTCGCTCAAAACCTTGGTCCGGCCTGCCAATAAACAACCGACAACGTTCCCCAGCGGTACTAGAGTTTCTGCGTTCTACTCTCTACATTACGCAACACGATTTTCTAGTTCCGCACCTAAGCGCTATTAAAACCATTATGGCTAACAGCATATTATCAATTCGAAAAAAATCTGTAAACAGCGACTGAGTAATTCCTGCCTTGGCATATTCCCTACAGTTAAAAGGGACGGGACAGAACTGCCACCTAATGTTTTATTAGTTAGTATGCGCTCTCGAACGACTCGAAGAGGTTTGATGACGTCCCTGAAGTGGTAAAACCCTAAAATTATTATAGATTTTTAAATATCATTAAAAATCTTTTGTATGGGATTGTACATCCATACCTCGCTTTGCGTCGGGGTTATGTTACAAAAAAACACGACGCAAAGTTAAAATACATTTTCTATAGCAAATCATTTAATGAACGAAGATAGGTTCCAGGCTTACGAAAATACTTTTAATTTTAATACCTTATAAAAATAAAATTGAACAAAGTAAAATTTTTTTTAAACAAAAATAATATACAAAAAACGTATTCAATTAAACAAAATAAACTACATATTCTTTTGATTTATTAAGATTTAATTAAAATTAATCACTGTCTGATGAGTCTATAGATGCCCTGGAGATTCGCGATTAGCAACATATTCATCGATTCATTTTTATATTATAGATCACCATCATCATTCTCCTGCCCTTAACCCACTCTAAGTGGGGTCGGCACAACATGTTATAAACATGTTGTCATATGATTTGACTATGTATTTTACGACCGGCCGCCTGCCTGACTTCAACTTACCTTAGTCGCCTTTTACGACACCTCTGTAAGAAATGAGGGTGGTCTATTCTATGCAGCCGGATGTCACACGGCATTTACCTTAGTCGCCTCTTACGACACCTCGGTAAGAAATGAGGGTGGTCTATTTTATGCAGCCGGATGTCACACGGGATTTACCTTAGTCGCCTCTTACGACACCTCGGTAAGAAATGAGGGTGGTCTATTCTATGCAACCGGATACCACACGGCATTTACCTTAGTCGCCTCTTACGACACCTCGGTAAGAAATGAGGGTGGTCTATTCTATGCAACCGGATACCACACGGCATTTACCTTAGTCGCCTCTTACGACACCTCGGTAAGAAATGAGGGTGGTCTATTCTATGCAGCCGGATGCCACACGGCATTTACCTTAGTCGCCTCTTACGACACCTCGGTAAGAAATGAGAGTGGTCTATTCTATGCAGCCGGATGCCACACGGCATTTACCTTAGTCGCCTCTTACGACACCTCGGTAAGAAATGAGGGTGGTCTATTCTATGCAGCCGGATGCCACACATTTTTATATTATAGATATTACTATGATAAGTATGATGGGATGGTATGGACATGTAATGAGGAGGGATGAAAATCATGTGACTAATCGAGTGTTGGATATGAATGTGGATGGATATGTGACTAGAGGGAGGCCTAAAAAGGGATGGTTGGAATGTGTGAAGTATGACATGCATATAAAAGGAGTAGCGCCAAAGTTGACGAATGATAGAAGAGAATGGAAGAGGAAAACATGTTGTACCGACCCCACTTAGAGTGGGTTAAGAGTAGGAGAAAGATTATTATGATAAGTATGCAAATAGGATTACCTGTGCTTCCTTCTTGGGTTCGGGTTGCTGCTGACCGTCCCTATTCTTCAACATGTCCAAGTACATATGTTGCTGCGCGGGCGCATACAGCAGGCCGGTGTGGTGGGACTGGTGGGGTGTGTGTGGTGTGTGTGGTGTGTGTGCATGTGGTGTGTGTGCGTGCTGAGCGTACAGCAGTGGTGGGGGGCGTTCTGTCACCACCACGCCCGATGTCGGCATTGCGTAGTACGCGCCCGACTGAACGCCTGAACCACTCACACCTGACGCGTATTGCGATGACTCTGTCAATTTTAGGTTAGTTGTTTATAGAACTGAATAAATAATATGAATATTTATAAGAATCTGTCACCCTATCTGATGTAATGATAGATGATGTAAAAGCTGTGATAGCCTAGCGGTGACACCGTGCGACTCTTTGGAGCCGACACAGGTTTAAACCCCGGGTTTGAAACCAATGAGTTTTTCTATTAAAACTTGTGTGTCTAATTGATAATTGCAATTTATCACACGCTTTTCGGTGAAGGATAACATCGTGAGGACACCTGCATATCTCTAGAGAATTCTAGGGATATGTGTAACCTACCAATCCGTATTGGAGCAGCGTGGTAGGTCTTAGCTCCAATCCTTCTGTCCAAAAATGGAGAGAGGAGGCCTTAGCCCAGCAGTGGGCATAGTAACAGGCTGTTACTTTACTTTTTTTTACTTTTATCTGATGTAATAGACACAGCTAACATAATTATTATAATATAAATGGCTACGGATTGAGGCTCTGTGGTTTTTATTTGACGTAGGTGTGATTGTTCAGAGTGATATTCTTATTGTTATTTTGGTGTGGGATTATACAGAATATAAGTGATGGCGTCCCACTACAGGGAAAATAACTCGTTCTTCTTTGAACAGATTATTAGTTAATCCGCTTACAGACAATTTGTATCGCAATATTTTGCTTCGCCGCAAAATGCATGATAAATCATAAATATTGACATATAGCGATATTCAAAGATAAAGAGTAAGGAGATATGGATACCGAGAACTTCATAGATATAGGGGGAGCCAACTTAAAATGTTACCATCGAAAAAAGTGAAAGCAAATAAGGCTATAGGCCAACCGTTTAACTCTGTCCTCGCCTGCAGGGTACAATGCCGCGAAGGCAGGACGAGATTGGGCACTGAGGTAGGTGCGAGCGGTCAGCTCTTGTTTATCACGCTACGAGCGTTCAAATTGGGTAAAATTTTAAAATAGTTACCCTGTTGCATAGAAAACGTATAATGTTAACCAATTACAATGAATTTTAAATAAACTATCGCTAAAGAGAAAAGATTTGTTTCTCAGTATTAATTCTGCTAATACCTAGGAAATAGTACCCACGACACAAATTCAAATTTAAAATATTCTTTATTCACGTAAACTTGTAAACAAGTGCTTTTGAATCGTCAACTTTACTGTTGGTTCGGAAAGCTAGCAAGAAACTCGGCGGTTGCTCTTTTTAAAAATATAAATCTTAGAACTAGTTACATTTATTTATTACTGTCTTGTACAGGGTAGAAGTGCACCTATATCCACACATCCTTATCATCTAACTAATCTTCAACAGTATAGTAGGCTTTCTGTATCAGTCTCTTTTTGGCAGTGGTTTTAAACTGCTGTAATGGCATGGCCAAAAGACAAAGAGAATTATTTGTAGAAAATGTAAATAGTTAGAAGAACTTCAATGTACGAGTACATACTTACGCTCAGTTACTCGATTTGAATAACCTCCCTCTGTCAGATGGCGTTAAAAATTTAATTGATTGCATTATTAAAAATATCGTAATAAATTTACATTTAATACATTTTTTATATAATTATAGTTTGTAAATTTTCCTTCAGTTATTTAAGTAAGCTGATGAAAGCAAGCTTTGATTTATTTTATGATGTAACAGTTTACATGGAGAATGAAATGGGATTTTACTACCACGACTTGCGAAATGCGGATTAAGGTTTAGAAATTTTCTGCAATATGGGTACATATTGCAGAAATTTTCTAAACATACCAGCCTGCGTACAGGTTTGACGAAGTTTCGTAGAAGCGCATGATAATTTAGAAATATCAAAAAAGCACATAATATGTTCTCATAAAACTAATAGACGCCAGGATTCGAACCCGCGTAAACCGTTAACGTTTTTATTGATGATTTGGTTATTAATATATCGACTGCGAATTGGCAAATTGTCCTATCTAATTTTTAACAATTTTTCAGGAAGAAAGAACATGTTTTAATACACTCGCAATAATTTTTATGAAATAAAAAAAAAAGTTGACTTTAAATATGTTTTTTTTAATTACGAATGTTCTATTAGATAATACATGTTCATACTGTAAATGATTGGCAATAGTACTCAATGCCGTTAAAAAGTTATTTGGCTTAAAATTAGAGATAGGACATATTGCCGGTTCACAGTCGATATACAAAGCTGTGTTAGCCTAGTGGTGAGACCGTGCGACTCTCTAGAGACGACATAGGTTCAAACCCCGGGCAGGCACAAATGAGTTTTTCTATTAAAAATTTATGTGTCTAATTGATAATTGCAATTTATCACACGCTTTTTGGTGAAGGAAAACATCGTGATGAAACCTGCATATCTGTAGAGAATTCTAGGGACATGTGTAACCTACCAATCCGCATTGGAGCAGTAGGTCTGAGCTCCAATCCTTCTCTCCAAAAAAACGGAGGAGGCCTTAGCCCAGCAGTGGGCGTAGTAACAGGCTGTTACTGTTTTTGTTTTTTTAGTCGATATATTACTAATTACTATTACTAACTTTACAAATTGTTAGCGCAGTCGTCAAATGCGATACTATATGTTAAGTTAAAAATGAATCATTATTAATTGTATCAGTTACTCAATGAATACATTTTGAAATGGAAAAATTAGAATTGTTAGATACAAAGTTTCTGCTTACGAAGAAAAAGCAAAGACTACCAACATTTTAAAGTTATATTTACAAAGTGATACCATTATACCACGTTGTCATTAGTGAACAGTTGAAGAATTAGATCACGCGAATAATAAAGACCCAAAAAACAAGCAACACAAGAAGGTAAGAGATGAGAGCCTGATGAAAATGAAAAGCCGAAAGAAAATCAACGTCAAATATAACCAGCAAATCATAAAGTTATTCCCTATAATTACAAGCTGAACAAGTTACTTCTGATCAAAATTTTAATTCCTTATTATCCGTATTTCAGGTTTTACAAAATTTTGGCTGAACTCTTTTCTACCCCATTCCGATTCACAATATACCAAAATCATTTTTTTTAAATACATTTCAATATCTATACTTAATATAAAACAAAGTTCCAAAAAGCTGTCTGTCTGTATATAATTGATTTTCTCAAAATCTACTGAACAGATTTTTGAAAGGTATTCACCAAAAGAAAGTGCAATACTTCCGGATGGTTTAAGTAAATAGCATATATCAGTATTATGTAAATTGTGTTTAAGAGATCGCGCAATTGTTGTTAAAAAACTTGCTTGCTAGGGGCTATAGTCGCGTGCGCTGCGTAAACCAGTGGAGATACGCTAAAGTAATGTACTAGAGAATTGTAGATCTATAAAAATCCTACAAAAAAGTCCGCGATAGCATGTCTCTATCTCTTATGGTTAATTCACAATAACTACTTTTATGTTTGAAATTTGAATTCTGAAAAAAATTGTGGCACGCTGATTTCCACGAAGCCGCCGGCACAGCTAGTTAGTTATATAAGTGAAAATTAGCGTGTCACAATTTTTTTCTGTAATTCAAATTTTAAACATAAAAGTAGTTATTGTGAATTAACCATAAGAGATAGAGACATACTATCGCGGACTTTTTTGTAGGATTTTTATAGATCTGCAATTCTCTACTACATTACTTTAGCGTATCTCTGCTGGTTTACGCAGTGCACGTGACTAAAGCTCCCAGCAAGCAAGTTTTTTTAACAACTGATCGATCTCTTCAACAAAATTTACATAATACCGATATGTACTATTTACCTAAAGCTAAACCATCCGGAGGTATTGCTCTATTTTTGGTGAAAACCGTTCAAAAATCTATCCAGCAGATTTTGATGAAATCGATTACATACAGACAGACAGCTTTTTGGGACTTTGTTTTATTATAAGTCTATACTTATAATAAAACAAAGTCCCAAAAAGCTGTCTGTCATAATATCTATATATTTACGCATTGCCGATTTTCCTCATAGAAAATATGTACAAAAAGGGGCTATTGGTTTAGTTTACTATGATTTATAGAGTAAAATTAATAATTTCACACATAGCGTTAACAGAAATGAAATATAATGGGTGAAATAAGTAAATGGGTGAAATCTAATGGGTGAAATAAGTAAATGGGAGATGGAGCGTGCAAAACAAGCGAGTATATCCTGTGCATACAACTCACTGTTCCAAAGAACTGCGCGCGCCATTTGGCGGCCCATTCGACCATCCTCTACCTCTGCAAAAGATATAGTGTGGATGTGTTGATAACGACGTACTATTCGACTGTGAACCGGCAATATGTCCTATCTCAATTTTAAGCCAAAACACTTTTTAACGGCATTGGGTACTACTGCCCATCATTTACCGTATCAACATGTATTATCTACTAGAAATTTTGTAAATAAATAAACATATTTAAAGCCAACTGTTTTTTTATTTCTTTAAAATTATTGCGAATGTATTAATAATCATGTTATTTCTTCGTACTGATAAGTTGACAAAAATAAGATAGGACAATTTGCCAGTTCACAGTCGATATGGTGTTTTTATGTTGAATAGCATGTGTTTATGTTTCAATAAAATTATTCTGTAAATATCTCAAAGTATGTGCCGTGTGCTATCCGGCCGAGTAGAACAGACCACCCTCATTTTCTTACCGAGGTGTCGTAAAAGGCGACTAAGGTAAGTTGACCCACCGTGTGGTTTGCGGCTGAGTAAAATAGACCACTCTCATATCTTACCGAGGTGTTGTAAAAAATGTGTAAGTTGACCCACCGTATGGTATCCGGCTGAGTAGAATAGACCACCCTCATTTTCTTACCGAGGTGTCGTAAAAGGCGACTAAGGTAAGTTGACCCACCGTGTGGTTTGCGGCTAAGAAAAATAGACCCCTCTCATATCTTACCGAGGTGTTGAAAAAATTGGTAAGTTGACCCACCGTATGGTATCCGGCTGAGTAGAATAGACCACACTCATTTTCTTACCGAGGTGTCGTAAAAGGCGACTAATGTAATTGACCCATCGTATGGTATCCGGCGCAGAAGAATAGACCGCCCTCATTTCTTACCGAGGTGTCGTAAAATGCGACTAAGGTAAGTCGACCGTCCGTGTGGTATCCGGTTGAGTAGAATACCACCCTCTTTCTTAGCGAGGGGTCGTAAAATACGGCTCAGGTAAGTTGACGTCAGGCAGGCGGCCGGTCGTAAAATACGTAGCTAAATCATGTGACATGTTTTTTACATGCTGTGCCGACCCCACTTAGAGTGTGATAAGGGCAGGAGGATGATGAATTATTTCAAAGTATAAAGAAAATCTATTCATAGATGGTATGTATAATATCTATTTATATATAAGGCGCGCTAAAGAACATTTATGATGACATAACAAATTAATTCTTTAAATCGATTTAGTAGTTATTCTTCTCAATCTTCATGATAATTTCTCTTCAAGTAAGTCTTAAAATTGTCTTAAGACAGAAAGTGAACAAATCCAAAAAATATATTTATTATTCCTTAAAATTATGATTATACTATATAAAGTTTAATTTCATCATTTGTCTTTCATATTATATCATTATTTACGAAAATAACCAACTAATCAATTAATGACATAGGAACATTTTTCAGAACGAATATTTGCAATACTTAGTTAACTTTCATTCTATTCATGTGAAATGGTGTTAAAAATGTAAAAAAAACCCCCTTAATGTTTCTTGCAAAATATAGTGTAACCGTATCATATAAATTTGACAAATAAATCTTACTATTTCAAAACTATAATTATAATTAATATACATTTTTTTATTTAATAATCATAAAATGGTTTACGTAACTCACTATGGTCAGAATATACGTTATGGTGCTTCATTGGAGGCTGGTGCAATCTATGTGTATAGAGAGCATAAGTGGGTGATGGACTCCGAGGTCGTTTAACACTTGATTGCATGGGACCCCGTACCATGCTCTGCTGTTGCGAAACAAACATGTAGTTTGAGTGCTTATTCTGGAACAAAGAAAATGGATTAATGCATACAATGTTCATAAATGCATATACTTCTTTTAAAATAAAATGTCAAAGCCATTGTCGAGTTTGAAAGTATTATTATTATCTTTATCTACTCTGATACTATAATACAAAGATTATAAAACTGAAAACAAAATTCTTATGACAAACATTACTACAGAACAAAAATTAAAAATTAAAAAGTTTCATTACGATACAGGTCTTATATGGACACCTGTATCATAATATAACTTTTTAATCATAACGATACACCTATACAACTTCCAGCTGGACCAAGGAGGTTGAACCTCTACCTTAAAAAAAAGGTTTCAATGAATCGGTCCGCGGCGACGCAACACGCATGCGCAATCGATGTTTGCGCCTTGGCGCCAACATTTGACAATTAAAAAAATCTTTTCAATATTTAAACGAAGTTTAGTTTTGTTTGTAAAAAAATAAGTTTCTGTGTAAAAACATGTATGAGAGCGGGGATAGTGGTGATTGTACACCAAAAGATATATTCTGAAAGCTGCGTCAAACATGACCGAGAACCTGTTGCCGACAAAATCTAGGAACAACTATATTAAATGTTACCACGAGTTCATTGAATGGAAAATGAATATTCAGAACATCAATAATTATTACAAGTAAAAATAAATTTGTTGTTATATTCAGCGTTTTATTTGCAATATTGTTTTACGTATTATAGTATGAGAGTAGATAAAGTAGTGTTCACTTGGTCTTATAACACTCGTGTGACACTATAAAAAAACTCGCCTGCGGCTCGTTTTTTTAAATTACTCTCGTGTTATAAGAACCCTTATTATGCAACAGTATCATAAACTACTACTCTTTATAGCCTGTACACCGCAAATCAGGCGCAAATCACTCTGCCAGTGTCACATAAAATGGAAAACACACGAATAATGGAATTTAGAATTTGGCTTGAAATGAAATAAAACTAACAATATACCAACAAAATAATTACTATTTATTATTATAATTATTTAAATAATTATGTTTTCCTTCACCGAGCAGCGTGTGATAAATTGCAATTATAAATAAAACACATAAGTTTTAATAGAAAAACTCATTGGTTTGAACTTATGATCGCCTCTAAGAGTCACACGGTCTTTCAGCTGGGCTATCACAGCATCAATAGGTTATTAGATTTTTTTTAATTTTAACTATCTTGAGTAGTATTCGTAGTTAATGTGTAGACATCGGCAATACTCACGTCTAATTTTATCGGGTTAGCCCGATTAGTTTCGAGCCCATCCGAGGCACTTATTCATGAGCTCTTAACACGATATTATCGAGGCGGGAACTGATCAGAGTTCATGAATAAGTGTCCTGGATGGCCTCGAAACTAGTTGGGCTAACCCGATAAAATTAGACGTGAGTATAGCCGGTGTCTACACATTAACTAAGTTATCAGATTGAAATAATAATTAAGTCTTGATCAAATTGTAAATAAATAAATATAGTGATCTCTTAGTTGGAAATAAAATGTTTTCTTTTTATTGGAATTGTGCAGGTAAAGGTTAGAAAGTAGAGGTAAATCCGTTGGCGCAAAATAATAAATAAGTATATGGGACATCTACACACACAGTCATCCATCCCCAAAGTAAGTAATTTATTAAATGTGTTACAACTGACAAATACATAAATATACAATAAAAAGAAAATGTTAGCCCTCAGTGGGAATCGAACCCGCGACCCGCAGAGCTGAAGTTAGGGTCATTATCCACTGCGCCAATAGGACACTCATATACATTCATATTCTTATTATTACAAAATCATTCAACATTGCAGCCAGGCAAATATGAGATTGATTTTTACTTATTAAGCTATCTTAGCCATACTAAAGTTGATTAAAATAAATTGTTTAAAAAACTTACTTTATTTAGAACATGTGATGAGAGTGATGGTGGTCGACCCTGCGTAGGGGGAGGTTCTCCTTGCCCTGTTGATGTGGACATTGGGAACATAGTCATTGGCATATTTCCCATGGGCATTTTCATTGGTTGCATTTCACTGAAAAAGTAATTGTTTTTCTTAAAGTAAAACTTTACTAATGACATGGTAAATTTGGCATGGCGACATACTGGGATACACTTTACCCTTTCTCTTTCTACATAAATATGAAACATAAATGTTAAAAATCATCATCATTCTTTTGCCCTTATCCCACACAAAGTGGGATCTGCACGACATTATGTTATGAACATTTTGTTACATGTTTTGGCTAGTTATTTTACAACTGGCCACCTGCCTGACGTCAACTTACCTTAGTCGCCTTTTACGACACCTTGATAAGAAATGAGGGTGGCCTATTCTACTCAGCATGATACCACACGGCGGGTCTTCTAACCTTAGTCACCTTTTACGACATCTCCATAAGAAATGAGGGTGGTCTATTCTACTCAGTTGGATATCACACAGTGGATAAATGTTAAAAATATGATAATAATAAAAAAGAGTTGAGTTTTACTTAGTCTCCTTTTGTTGTTGCCGTTTTCTAATTTCATCTTCATTGAGTAATCTTTTGAGCTGCATAAACAGTTGCTGCTTCTCCTTCTCTAATTGCTTAAGTTTTAATTCCAATTGCTCAATCTGCTCTTTTGTTTCTTCTGAAATTTTTAATCACATGCCTATTGAAATTTTGATAAACAGCTAATTATAAAACAATTAACATTAGTAAGGTTCTCCCTATGAAACTTTTTATAGGCTGCAAGACTTGGATCTTTGCATTATTTTAATAGTGATCTAAAAATTTGGGTAATATTTATTTATTACTCTAAATGAATAGATATTCTGGTGATTAATAACGCCAGCACACAAAAAACAGTGAAAGTGCATTTGACCAGACTGACCTACAGGTATATATTTAGACCTACTGAAGTCAAATTTAAGGTCAATTTGACCTATACACCCTCAAATATTGAGAAAACTTAAAAAAAGAGATATATGTACTATGTAGATATGAAAATTGGCAATTTCAGAGATATAATTTTTAAGTTGAAATTTTTTCATTTAAATCAGCTTATGGTCTAAATAAACTTTGTAATAGTATATCCATAGGTCTGTCCCTTCAAATGACATTGTTTTTGTGTGCCAGTGTAATTGGTGGTATAACCATTAAAAACTCATTCAGAAGCAGAGACTTTGAATTGTTAATATCGAGTGCACAGGTCTTAAGGAAATTATCATTTAATGGACATATACATGTAAACAACATACCTAATGTCATAACATCTTGTCTTTCACGAGCCTCTCTTTCTTTTCTCAATCTCTCTTCTTCTACTTCTGCTTCATATTCTGTAAAATAATAAAGGCTAGAAAAATTTTATTTGAGTTGACCAATTAGTAAATGTTGATGTGATTTTTTCAGTTACCTACAGGTTTGTGTTTGAGTGTAATCCCATCTGATGAAAACACAGCATAAGATGTAAGCATACAAACTTAAAGTTAAAGCATACAATCAAAGGTTTATACCATTTCTAAAGTTACTACTATTCTCAAGGTGATTCATATTTGTCGAAATGCAAACTTTAAATATAGCTTAAATGTAATATAGAAGTTACATCTATATTATCAATAGCATATTGTTAAAATAAAAGAAAGTTTATGACTGAAAGAAAGATTATTTGATCTCAATAATAAACCGTACAAAAAATTATCTGATATATATTTATACAAATAATGTAAATGTGAAGGCTATTACGAATGCTAGTTTTATATAGAAACGTTTTCTGTGCTATTTATATAGCCAAGAAGGAAACAATCCAGTTGTTCTTCGTTCAAAACAGAGTATTTAAATTACCTTCTTTCTTCCTTTGTCTCTCCCGTATAATATATCTTCTTAGAGCGTTCCACATTTTCTCTTCACCATCATTTTGGTCTTCAGATGTCGTTGAAGTAACAGCAGGCATTTTTCTTAATGTTATTTGCGTCGATATGAATGCTTGTCACTTGATTCTTAATTTATTCTTTACTTTTATTTTGGGATTTAAAATTATACATATTTTATTCTTATATTGGCATTATAATAAATATTTAATTCAGATAATCATGTCAAGGACAAATTAATATTCAAAGGAGTCTAAAGATTTACCTATATTAAACATAAAATGAAAAAAAAAATGAAAATAAACTATGATATGACGCCTTTTTTTATGTATTTGTATAGGGAGTAGGGACCTGAAGTCTAGCCCTTTTAATACTTCTCTATTTTGCACCTACGTCATGTTGGTATGTTACTGTCAAGTGTCAATGTATTAAATATAGTTTTCTTTCACAGGGACAGTTTCGCCAACCCTCTATAATTAACATTTGTTGTGTTTCAATGGTGTGAATTTTCGGCATCTATAAACCTAATGTTTTATTCATGTTTGAGACTCGAAGGTATGGAAATAAAGTTAAGATGATCATAGTTCTGTATAATTTATAGAACTAGGCGATACTTTGCGGATGTTCATAATACAAAAGTAATTAAAATACCATAAAAATGATATATAAAATATATAATTGTATATACTAAGATATATTTATATTGTATATAGATTTATGCGTATGTAGGTATTTTAAAAATTTCGCTAAACTTGAAAATAACACAATCATGAATATTGTTTACAACTCGAGGATCTAATATTTTTTTTGTAAACGAATTTATTCAGCATCATTTTTATTACTTCATATTATCAACATGCAATTTTGATAGGGCCAATAACAATGGTGCTAAATATATCTTTCAAATATTAAAAAAATTCTTACCTTTGAAAAAGGTTTTGATTTTTCTGTATATATACCCATAAAAAATTACAGAATTCATAAAACCTGTCTATGTTCCTATCGAGTTCTGTGGATTTATTGCCAATTTATGGATAAAAATGTCAAGTTGGTAATACTGTACGCAGAAAAATAAGCAATATGTAACATATATTATATATGGTTAAACATTTCGCTTTAATTTTAAAGCCTGCACAACATTGAATTATGAATAGAATATAGATACTGAAAGCTTAGTCAACCAAAAACTTTATGTAACTTAATATATAGATCGCTGAGTTAAAACTTGATTATCTCATTTTTACTAAATAGTGAGGCTCTCATAAAACTGGAAGTGAGTAGTGATTTAAAAACTATTTTTTTTATTTAATTCGATAGCCATGGACGGACCTTCTAGGCCGAAGAAAAAGCTTAAAGCGGTAAGTGCATATAATTAAAAAATGTTTTCTAACTGTAACTTTTCTTTAGTTTCGATAAACTACAATATCAGTATTTTATTTGTATAAACATCACTAAGGTAAGATAAGAAATCTCGATATTGATATTTCATTTTTATCTGATATCATCAGATATTTTTTTACAACATTATTTTAAAATATATACAATAAATCTTTCAATGTAAAAGTTGTTTAAATTATGCTTATAATCATTAAGCATTTGACTTTTAAGTTAAAAATTAAATATTAAAAAAAAAATCTTTCTTATTAGCTAGAATGTTTTGAACATATTTTCTATGAAAGATTTTCCAAAACCAGTTCCTAAACAATTTTGATTTGATGATAGCTCGCAGGTGGATTGACTAGTGACAAATTCAACGATTATATACATATTTCATCTCATTTACACAAACCTACTAAATGACATAGCTTGACCTACCTCATGGATCTCTTTTGTAGTTTTTGCTTTCTTGTATTTTTCACTTCACTACATGGGACTTAAAAAAAGTGACATTAAGAATCTTAATGACCTACTGACCCAAATTGTTTCGATTACTTTCTCTTCTTATTTTATATCTAGTCTTAGTTAATAAATAGTTATTTTTACTTTTCAAGTACCCAAAATTTTAAGAAGCATAGCATTGTTGGAAGGGTAGCTTTTGGTTGTAATTTTTATTTAGCATTATGTTTGTGACATCTACAGATAAGCTGATAATTTTTTACATAGTTACTTTTACTAAAGTTACTTTGAAGCATGCAGTTTTTTTGCAGACTGCTTAACCTAGGTAATAAATCGAACATGTACTTTCAGTTCATCATTAAACATGTAACATAAAAAATAATAAATAATTCTTTAAAATCTCTGTCGGAACTAACACTTATGTAATCTGAACACTTTACCACATGCTTCTCAGTGGAAGAAAACATGGTGAGGAAACCTGCATATCTCTGGAGATTTTTGGAGATATGTGTAACCTACTACTACTACTAACTGGAGCAGTGTGGTGGTTCCCAACCCTTCTGTCAGAGAGAAGAGGCTAGTCCCCAGCAATGGGACATTAACAAGCTGTTACTTAACTGTTTCTTACTTTACTTATGGTATCAGTATGAATAATATTTGTGTCCCTATGGTAATATTAATCAAGGTAAAATGTGCAACCTTGGAAACAAATTTGCTTAGTAATATAAAGGAATGTACGGTTCAGTGCATTTTATCAATTAAATTACGTATATAGTCAACAACAGTGGCCACTGGAGGGAACGCGATCATTGGTGTCAGTGCTCTGCGAAACAACGCGCGTGTTGCCGCGTTCATAACAGTTTAAATTTCGCACGCAATTGACAACGCGTTTGGCGGGAAAGTGTCGTATTTAATTTCATTAATTTTTTTTATAAACCGATATGAGTTTGGAACAAAGAAATAAAAAGGTTGTCGAAACCTTTGAGAAATATAAAATCGGCGAATGGGGCAATGGCCTACCAAGAGCGGTTAGTTATTATTTTTTGTTTATAATGTCGTTTCAATAATTGTTGAAATTTTATTTCGTAACGTAACGCAAATGATAACTTATGAATTATGAGTGCCATGTTACAAGTTTATTCCGCAATTTAATTCTAGCGATTCCGCTTTCACTATTTTTATTTCCTTAAGAACATTTAAGTATTCGGTCATTAAAATATGTAGTCCATCGCTGTTGTATGTAAAAATTTCTAACGAGTTCTATTTCTTGTTTTTTATATGTATTATGTTTTATTCACTTCATTAGAATGACAGGAAGGTTCAACGATAAAAATTCATACTATACTACTGTCATAAAAGTAAAAGTTTGTTTGTCCTTATTTTGACTTGGATTAGACGAACTTTCATTGGTGGGCAGCATAGCTGATACACTATAATATGTGGGCAGGGAGCGATCGCGGGCAGCAATGGCCTCCTTCTGCTCTGCAGACGGAGGCGACGAACGGGTTCCGGGAATTTTTGTTCTGGATCCAATCTGCGGCTGGCGAGTCCAGGTGGTAGCGACTTGCCTAAGTCTTGGTCTGCCACCCTGACAGGCGTTCCGAACGGGTTATCTCGGACGTCTGGCTTACAGGTCCCCGAGGCGGTCGGTGCATCTGGTGCTCCCGATGCACCGGTTAGCGGAACAGGAGTTTTCTTTCGAGGGGCCCTGATAGTAAATAGTAGGGACCCAGAGGAGGTGTTCTCTGGGATCAGAGCTGTTGGCGGGGATGGAGGCAATGTTCACAACGATACCCTGTCCTTGCCATCGGCAGCGTGGTGTAGCACACAGGTCGTTTTAGTCGGTGCGAGTCCGACATAACCGCCGCCTGTACCCGTCGGGCGGCGGTACCCATAAGGGGTTTTTTTCCTGTATATAAAAAAAGAGGAACTTGGTATTTTTTTGTTATTTGACGAGTTTGAGAGTCACATTGATATCTTTAAATATCGATACTAAAACGAAAGTAATGACAATAATATCGACTTCCGAAAAGTAACACCCGATTGTATATATCGATACCAAAGTCCGCAAACATAAATATATAAATAAATATATGGGACAATTTGACACACGGTCGTCCAGCACAAAAGTAAGTAACTAAATATGTGACGGACAACTGGTAAATTTATACGTATATAGTTTTAAGTACACATTGCATATAAACATAAACATACCCAGTACTGAAGAACCAACAAATTGTATTTAGATAATGTAAGCCCGCGGTGGGAATCGAACCCGCGACCCCTGGAGGTGAAGGGGTCACTACGACCTATGTCAACGGGTCAGTCAAACATGAAGTGGCAAGCAGAAATACAAGAGCACAAATATAAGATGCAAAATAAAAATTCTCACTGACTGATGCTCTAACGTATTGTATAGACCACCTACTAACATATGTAGACTAATGAAGATATGCCTGAATGTAATTTAATACCATAAATAGACGCATACACTTTTAATTCGGTATTCAAGCTAAGGACGTACTTCACTAGCACATCTGTTAATCTCATAGCCCTAGATCGCCTTGAAAATATTTTTCTTCTATTTTAAAATTACATATCTATACTTATTATAAAACGAAGTCCCAAAAAGCTGTCTGTCTGTATGTAATCGATTTTCTCAAAATCTACTGAACAGATTTTTGTACGGTTTTCACCAAAAGATAGTGCTATACTTGCGGATAGTTTAGGTAAATAGTAAATATCGGTGTTATGTAAATTGTGTTGAAGAGGTCGCGCAGTTGTTAAAAAACTTGCTTGCTGGGAGCTATAGTCGCGTGCGCTGCGTAAACCAGCAGAGATACGCTAAAGTAATGTACTAGAGAATTGTAGATCTATAAAAATATTACAAATAAGTCCGTGATAGCATGTCTCTATCTCTTATGGTTAATTTACAACAACTACTTTTATGTTTAAAATTTGAATTCTAGAAAAAAATTGTGACACGCTGATTTCCACGCGGACGAAGCCGCTGGCACAGCTAGTTAGCTATAAGTTGTAGCCGCAGCTACATTCGCTTCAACTTTATTGTTAAAACACCCTTTATTATGTACTTTATTTTTGTGAATGTAACGTTTACATATATGCTCCCAAATTTAATGACTTGATCCAGTAGGTTAGCTCTGAAAACGTAACTGACAGACAGAATTTCGCTAGGTAATAATGATATTTATGTAATTTAATTATTAGTAAATGATTGTAATAGGGACTGTATTTAATTATTAGAAACATAAGTAGAGCAAAACTATTAAAACAATTGGCAGCTAAATTGAATAGTGAGAGTTAATTTAGAGATTAAAACTTAATTAAAACGTAGAACATCATCATTGTTCTTATTGGAATTGCCCATTTATACAGTCACGACATTATCATACAATAATTATTATTAAATAGTTTCGTCCTCATTTTTACGGGTGTAGGGTTAATTCCCAAGTTCCCATTATTTGTAAACATTCAAAGTTATATAGTTTTAATTATTAGTTATCAGAACAATTTAATTTTTGCGCTATTCAGCCTACGTGACATTTACAAAACAACCAGGCCCGCTTGAAAGCTATAATTTTTAAAGAAGTAATTTATCATATCAACAACTTACCGTGTGGTATTCGGCTGAGTAGAATAGACCACCCTCACTTCTTACCGAGGTGTCGTAAGAGGCGACTAAGGTAAGTTGACCCGTCGTGTGGTATCATCCGGTTGAGTAGAATAGACCACCCTCATTCTTACCGAGGGACTAGTAAAATACGATAAAGGTAAGTTGACGTCAGGCAGGCGGCCGGTCGTAAAATACGTAGCCAAATCATGTGACAACATGATGGGATATGGACACGGGATGACTATGATTAATTCATCATATAAAAAAAACGGACGACTTTTAGTCTGAAAGGTATAAACCCCAAAGATCTTTCTTCACCAAAACTTCATTATCAGTTATTACGGTTTTTTTAATGGCAGTGTTACATTATCGTAAATAATAGTATGTAACATTGTTTACGATACATGCTCGTTTATTGTCCATTATCAGGGTTATCAACTTTATTTAATGCTCAATATAATTAGTACGAATTAATGAAAATGTTCATCAACTAAAAATCTTTATAGATTACCTATGCTCGAATGAGCATTATTTATACCGTTGCTTCGAGAAATACAATAAAAAAAATAGTTTTTTAATTAGTGAATGTGAATACATTCACTAATTAAAAAACTATTTTTTTTATTGTATTTCTCGAAGCAACGGTATAAAGTAAAGTCGCTATAGGTAACATAGATAAGATACCATATCATAAAGTAGAAAAATTCCATAAAATTGTGCACATAGATAAATGTAGATGAAAATCGAGTTTTTATAGACTTTTGCGGGCTAAAAACTAGCCTTATATGTACTAAAACTCATTCACAAAAATTTATCTTCGTACTATTTATAAGCTTCTTTAAGCTACATATATAAATAAATACGGTATTTAAGTACGTATATCGGTATGTTATTCCAAGAGCAAGACGATAATCGAGTTGTTTTTGTTGTCTTTGAAAGCAAATTCAGGTATAAAAATTAGTCTTATAAGTTCTTATTCACAAAACATCTTTTTTATAATATTCACATGGTTAAGCGTATAATATATTTAATCTAGACGTATATAAATATGGTATTTAAGAACTAAGTACCAGGTAAATTTATGCAAGGTGAAAGGTTTTTGACCAATATATTGCTTTATTTTTCAAGTCGAAATAAAAAAAAAACAAAATTAGTATTAGTTCGTAAAAACCCTGCATCTAATCTTCTCACTTGGGTCAGTGTTTCGTAAAATTTATTACTTGGGCGCATTCTACAACTAAATGAAATCGAATAAGAATGGGACAAACATGGGTCCATTTTGGACTGTATTAGCTGCTTTCAATCAGACAAGATCGCATTTAGTTTTTTAATTTAAAAAATATTTTTACAGATTTTTTAATGCTAAAATGCTCTGCTCCAATAACATGCCTAAAACTTATTTATTTGTCATCTTCTTATCTCGTTTTAGCGACCGACGTGACGCAGGGGTTAGTTCGCTACGTTATTATTTGATATCCAGGGTTCGATTTTCGGTATAAAATGCACGTCATATTTTATTTCCATAGTAGCACACAAGTTGACGCGTTGCTATAATCCTCTCCTATTTTGGCTTTATATCTCATTTTATGATAACTTCAAAGATATTCATTGAAATTATGTGTTATAAAGAATAGTAAAGTTAAGCATGAGGGTCTTAACGTAGCTAATGTATAAGCATTAATACACCATCTGCCTATACCTACATCGAACTTTCCAAATATCATATTGTATGTGACCATTTAAAAACCAATTATAATTGATCGTGTAATCCTCAAGATATGATGATTTTCATAAGACCTCAAAAAAAAAGAAATAGTCCCAACTTACATTCTTTTGTTATAACTTGAAGGAATAAGCTCGCCTAATCGATTAAAGCTCTCCAGGTTGGTAGATTTATACGAAATTATTTTTTTGTTAAGACCTTAACAAATTATCTACTGGTGCAAATCTCATGAAAATTCGCTACCGTAGAACATTCTAACTATGCTAACAAGTATATCTTTGCCCAGGGAGTAAGTTATAAGCAAATGTGCTAAAAAGAAAAAAAATCTTTCCTTATTAGCAAATTTATTAATTGCTTTGAAGTTTATAAATAAAATAGAATCAATAAAATATATTACTTACCTAGAGTCATACCTATCGGCAAAGTTGGCGTGTTCTGCGGAAAGCTAATATATTATTGTATATATCGCGAGCAGACGGACAAACAGAAGCGGTGACGAATTTGTTTATAAGATGAATGATGAAGAAGATATATGCATAGATATTAATATATTGTACCCATTTGTCAGGTGTTGTTAAAGGCCTCTGTCCCCGTTGCTAGTTAAAAATTTAACGGCATAGGTACGGCTAATGGAGTAATTGGTCTAGTAAATGTAAGCACTAAACTATAATGTTATTAGTGTCTAAGTTTTCGATTATTAAATGTAATATGAGAAATTGTATAAATTGAAAGTGGTAACCCTCTGTTCGTAGTTGCAACTTTAATACATTGGTTATGTCGGCTTCATTTACGTAAACCGCGGACTTTCTCCGTCATTCTGTGTAGTGCAGATCCACTATTTAGTGCGTCACAGCATAATTTCCCAGTCCTTTCCGGTAATTTCCTATCTAATGAGTGAGAATTTTTATTTGACTGCGGTAAATTATCATTCGAGTTAGAATGATAGAAGAATTAAAGTTGAATCTTCTGGAAAATAAATGATTCTGCCAGTCAAACTTAATTGGTTTTGGAAGGTAATAGTTAGGTGTTTCAAGGTTTCGAGAACTAATCGTATGCACAAAACAGGTCAAAATTATTGTGTATGAATCATTTCATACACAACCATCATAGACATTGGAATAAAAAAATAATCATCATTCTCCTGCCCTTATCCCACTCTAAGTGGGGTCGGCACAACATGTTACAAACATGTTGTCACATGATTTGGCTACGTATTTTACGACCGGCCGCTTGCCCGACGTCAACATACCTTAGTCGCCTCTTACGACACCTCGGTAAGAAATGAGGGTGGTCTATTCTATGCAGACGGATACCACACGGCATTGGAATAAAAAAAAAATCAAGACGAAATATCTCAACTACGTTAACGATTTGTTTCGAGTGAAAACTAAATATTTGTTATATCGTGTAAATCGTGTTTAGTATATCGTGTAAATGAAAACATCGGCCAAGAACCTGTTATCACTTTGTCCGTCTTTACCTATTATTAAATCTATTGCTCTCTAATTAGTAGCTTATTAAATCTAATTGATCCTTGACGGTTCTAAAGTGCTTGTAAAAAGTTTACTTGAATAAAGATTATTTTGATTGGATTTGCCATCCTTGCTTCTAATAATCCGAATATAACCGAGAAAAGTGTCTGTGAGTTTCTGTAAATTATTGCATCCGTCCAATTAATTTCTTAATTTAATTCGTTTCATAAACTTTTGAACGATAAAATACTCAACAAACGATAATTTGAATGTCACGGTTACCCGCAAAATGTACGCGATAATGCAATATTATAAAATTTATTTCGTAACAAAAGATCCGATAAGTCGTAATACTGATATAGCTATTGGGTGGCTTAAGGATTTTGTTATTGCCGAAAAGATAAGAATTATCACCTGTGCAATATTGTCATCTTATTTTATCAGCTCTTTTATTGTACTCATAATCGGATCTTGGTATGATAGCGTCGATAAAGATGTTTTGGCGAATATGTCGATAAAGCTATGAAGTAAGTTATCAAGATTTAGGTTCTTGGTAGAGTAGATGGATTCTATCTATTGACTACTAGTAACTTTCTTCTTCTTTCTCCTACCCTTATCCCACTCTAAGTGGGGTCGGCACAACATGTTTTTCTCTTCCATTCTCTTCTATCATTCGTCAACTCTGGCGCTACTCCTTTTACATGCATGTCATACTTCACACAATCCAACCATCTCTTTTTAGGCCTCCCTCTGGTCAAATATCCATCCCCATTCATACTCAACACTCTTTTAGTCACATAATTTTCATCCCTCCTCATTACATGTCCATACCATCCCAATCTTGTACCTCTCGTCTTTTCTATAATGGGCGCAACTTTCAGACTTCCCCTTACATATTACTGCTAGAAACTTTCAACATCTTAAATATTAGTTTCACTCCAAACTCGAACGTTAATACTTTCAACTAGATGCTTACCATTTTATTTTAAATATACCTATTTTTTAAATCGCTGATCTTGTACCCTTTTAATCGTAGCTACGGTTTTGGAGTAAGTTTTTACCTAAGAACACATCACAATTTATTTTAGCCATATCAACCTAGCAACTCTTTAAGATCCAGAGAGAAGAGCCATTGGTATCTTTGAAAATGTTTAAGTGTAATTAAATGTAACAGAACAGGTGTGTTACTATACTACTCCTTCAAGGATTGGAGCTTTAATTCCATCGTTGAGAAAGGAATCATATCCACCGAATTCTCTAGAACTTTGTAAGTGAAGCACAAGACAAAATTCTGCTTATCGATTACCCACGTAAGGTTCACACGGTCTCAACGTTCGGCGGTCATGGTTTTTATTAACAATAATTATTTTATTAATTAATAGTTGATATTTAATTCACAAAACAAGTATATAAATCTGGCTCGCAAAGACACGGTCATTGTCATGTTAAATTTGAATCTATATTAAGAAATATACGTATAATATTTAAATTTGCGTGAGTGTATTAATGATATGATAATGATATTGAATTAAACATTCTGGTCATTTTTTGCGATTGCTTTATATTAGAATAAATTTCGATACAGAATGTAGTGAATGGCAAATTTACATCGCTACAGGAGCAATTTTTAGCGAATGGCTAATGTGCTGACCTTCACCCAGCTTTATATCTTAAATGGTTTCTATGGAGTTTTTTTACCAATGTATCGCTCATGAGCTGCAATATTAGCACAAATCAAACACGTGTTTTCGAATAAGAATAGGTGTAAGTGTTGAAACACGCAATCTTTTCAGCAGTAATATGTACGATCAGAATTCATAATTCTATATTAGGCAGTTTGTTTGAGCAAACTAAAATATTTTTAATGTATTTTCCTTAACAATGAAACTTTTAACCTTTATCTCAAAACATGATTTTTTTTGAGCCCATGCTATATACTGTTAGCTTTAAAGGTTTTTACAGAGTTAGTGGGCGGGACAGGCGCATATAGAAGCATCTTCCAAATATAAATGCGGTGAGTAGAGCGTAGAGGCTCTACCATGTCGGGGGACGTAGCCCAAAGAGCGCCGTTTTGTTATACTAGATCTTGTATAAGAGTGAGGTTAATAGAGACCTGGTGGTATGACCGTCACTAATCACACCGTCTAATGTATAGTGAGTGATAAAGGTGAGAATTCGTCTTCTCCAGCGAATACACTACGTACGCACTCCTGTGTGATCATGTTGAGCATGATCTGTTTTATCAGGGTCATATGTAGAGTTCGAGATACCTATCTACATCTCACTCTAAATTATTATTTATTATTATATATTCAAATAAAACAAAAGACTGAGTGGTGATGAACAATTAAGAATTTTAAATTTTTGACATATTAAAATACGTAACATGTGAACATTCGTTGTACTCTTCATTCGCTTATATGGGCGATCGGGTTTTGAACCGATAAAAGACCCTTTGTTTTTTTATTGTTTATTATTGTGCCCCAAATGTTCCTTTTTATTTTATTTTAGGATGGTTTTGTATCAGTCCGGTGACCCTCAAAAAGGTACAAGACCTTTCTTCCTATTTAGCATATACAGTATTCGGGTCCTTGGATTACCTTAACCTTCTCCACTACCTGCGTAGTGGCTATTATTATACCGTGTGAGGTTTTTATTGCAGCCTCGTTCAATTTAATTGATTCAATTATCACGAATAATATTTAATGTATTCTTTGTCTAAAACAAGGTTGCTCATGTTATTTTACCTAATTGACTGGATTAAGTAATATTTTTAATGCGTGGGGCTTTTTGTACCATTACTAGTCTTTTTTTTTAGATATCTTTTTAAATATATTTATGTCATTGCATTCGGAATATTCAAGATTCACATTTCTTTAAAGCGTTCTAATTCTGCTACCAATTGCAAGGTATCTTTGATTAGTCGTCGTAACATGCTTATCAATTCGAAATATTTTTATCACATACTAAAGAATATATTTCATTTCAAATCATCCATATTAATATTATAAATGCGAAAGTCTGTCTGTCTGAAACGTAACAGAATGGCAGACGCCTGTCTGTTGCGTTTTCAAAGGTTAAACATTATTAACGAAATTTGGCACAATTAAACTTGTACACTCACAGGTAATATAGGATACAAAAATTCCGATTTTGGTTTCGGTAAAAGTAAAAATCCTATTGAATTTTTGAAGGTAGGTACTTAAAAGGAAAAGTTGGCGTGAACGAAGTCGCTAGGTAATTCTAGTTATCGCTTTGAGCGGCGCATTTGTTTTCAAATGTTTGTATTACATTTGTCATACAAAATAAATTAAAAAAGGTATGCTTTGTTACACGTGTACAAAAAAACTAACGTGGAGCGTAGTTATTACTCCAAAAATTTAAAGTAATACGGCGCAGTGACGTAGCTTTAAGGATTTGATAAAAGCGTTTATGTACGTTGTTCAAAGAAAAACACATTTATTACTGACGTGTATACTCGTACACGTTGTGTCAATTAGTGTTTATCAAATTTGACGTGTAATAACGTTACCTCGCTAATATTAAGCTATAAAATTTATATCAATGTCGTCACTCAAGTTTAACATTCGGACAATAAGCCTAGAATCCAAGGCTTACAAAAAAAATCACTATAAACATTTATCATAATAGACTTCAATAAGGAAGAGGAAACAATTTTAACCTATTCTATCAAAACTTAGCCATAGCTCGTATTTGAAAATTTGACCGTTAACTAAGGTCAGATTTAATTATTTCACAATCACTTCTGGTTGTTCTAACGGTTAAATGTGTTCACGGGTTTTTTAAATTCTTAATTATGCGTTAAATTATATAGAATTAAAATGGAACGTGCCTATTGTAGGTGTGAACAGCCTAAAAACGAGTCAACTGTAAAATTTTCCGCATTGAAACGCATTTTAGATTGTTTCCTTGAAGTGTAAATAGAAAATCGAAAAGTTGTCTACGGTTATAATTTTTTTTATATTTCTTTACAATGAATACAACAGCGTTATTCACGACGCCGATATCAAGGCAAGGTAAATTGTTTTCAATACGCTGTTATTATATAAATCTATTGGACATTTTCACGTTAATATAGATCTATAGTTATTATAAAACAAAGTCCCCAAAACCTGTCTGTGTGATCGATTTTCTCAAAATCTACTAAACGGATTTTTGTACGGTTTTTATTAAAAGGTAATGCAATCCTTCCGGAAGGGTTAGGTTAGTAGTACATCACCATAATTCTCCTGCCCTTATCCCACTCTAATTGGGGTCGGCACAACATGTTGCAAACATGTTGTCACATGAATTGGCTACATATTTCACGACCGGCCGCCTGCCTGACTTCACCTTCCCTTAGTCGCCTTTTACGACACCTCGGTAAGAAATGAGGGTGGTCTATTCTATACAGCCGGATACCACACGGCATTTACCTTAGTCGCCATCGTCTTCTAGAAATAACAATCTAGATAAAAAATATGTCAATTCATCATTCTCCTGCCCTTACCCCACTCTAAGTGGGGTCGGCACAACATGTTACAAACATGTTGTAACATGATTTGGCTACGTATTTTACGACCGGCCGCCTGCCTGACGTCAACTTACCTTAGTCGCCTTTTACGACACCTCGGTAAAAAAGGAGGGTGGTCTATTCTATTCTGCCGGATACCACACGGCTTGTTAGTAAATTTTTTTTTACGTAAATTGTGTTAATACATACACAGAGATACACTAACATAATGTACTAGAGAATTTTAAATCTACAAAAAGTCCGCGATAGCATGTCTCTATATCTTATGGTTAACTCACAATAACTACTTTTTTGTTCAAAATTTCAATTCGCTAATTTTTTTTTGTCATTTTTTCCACGCGGGCTGGACATAGCTAGTTTATTATATACATAACTTAATGTTTAATTATTATTAATAATAATGTTTTGATATAGACATTTGATATTTGACACCAATCAACACAATGAAAGAATTGATGATTTAGCCGCTTTTTGTTGTAATAACAAAAGATTGAGTATAAAGTAAATGTGTATTCTAAGGTCTAATCCTTAGGTTGTCTGGAATCCGTTTTAACGTATGTGGCAAATATATTTAATGACCATATATTTGTTCCGATTGGTATTTGGTTTAGTGATATATAGATTATAGTAAATAATTAATAGTAAAGAATAATACAATATATTATATATACATATATATTAAAAGACTTACAAAATAGTTGGTATTTATAATTAAAACAGCGAAAATGGAAAAGGACCCCTCTTCTTTAGAGAGAAAGATTCGCGAATTACCATCGACGCCGCGGTGTTGCGATTTAGTTTACAGACATTCCCCGAAAAATTGACTTGCCTGCCCGCAGTTTGATCATGGGTTTGATGATCATCATCATCCTCCTGCCCTTATCCCACTCTAAGTGGGGTCGGCACAACATGTTACAAACATGTAGTCACATGATTTGGCTACACATTTTACGACCGGCCGCCTACCTGACGTCAACTTACCTTAGGCGCCTTTTACGACACCTGGGTGAGAAATGAGGGTGGTCTATTCTACTCAGCCGGATACCACACGGCGGCATGGGTTTGATGATCATATATATATGTATTATATACAATTAAATTAATTTTGGTATCCGTGACAATGTTCGCTTCAACGTCGCGAAAGAAAAATGGGATTAAAAAAAAAATCAACGTATTTTTTTATTATGTGTATTAGTGTATTAGCTTCAATTGCAACCAAATTTTATTGATATTGTTCCGGTGCATGGGAGCGTAACATACATTCGCATTTATGATATTACTAGCGGTCCTATCACGCGTTGTTGTGGCTTAGTCTGGTTTCGATTTCCGATTGAAAAAAAATAGACATTTCGAAAAAATTTATAACCGAACTTTACGGGTTGAAAATGTTCATTTCAAATACGTATTTTTCGTTTCAGTGCGCTCAAGTAGCAACGAATGTCGTAGAGCAGAAGCATCAGGTGTCCAGAGCCAAGAGGAGTAAAGCTCTAGGCAGCCGGGCATTCCGGGGCAGCACAGTATGGTTCACCGGGCTGAGTGGTGCAGGCAAGACCAGCATAGCCTTCGCGCTTGAAGCATTTCTTGTGTCAAAAGGTGATGTTACTATTAAAAAAGTTAAATTAAAATAACAGCCTGTTATTATCTCAATTTTGGGCGAATTAAAGAGAGGAGACCCTCTCTTTAATCGAATTTAAAAGGCTAGAAAATATGAAGAAATATAGTACACGCAACAATTTAATTTTCCCATACAAACTGCTCGTACCTGGAAATAGGATACGTTCGGAAATGAAATATTAAGTAAGGAAAAACAGACTGGTATATTAAAAGCATAAAGTTATTATACTAGAGTAAGGAAGCTTAAATCGTGTCCTATTACAGTTAAGAGAAAGCAAATGAAGGTATAGTCCATATCTGTCTTTTATCAATGATTAGACAAAGATAAAGTATATAAGTTTTATTTTACCTCTCTTTATTTATTAGGGACTTGGGGAAAAAACGATTTTTCTCCTTGCAAAAGAAATCGGTTTTTAAAAATCAATTAACCTGAATCGAATAAATAGATTATTAAATAATAAACGATATCTTTTTTACTATTTGAAATGTTGTACATTTTTAATGTTAATAATTAATTAGAAAAAGACTAATTAATGTGGATTAGTACGAATAAAAAACAACATAGATGCGCTGTATGCATAAAATTTATAGCTAGGATACGTTGGTTTCAGCCAACAACACATATCTTAAAAGACAATAAAAAAGGGAATTAATAATCTATTAAGTACAAATCAATTTATAACGTTTAGTGAAATCAAGCAATATAACAGAACTAACTACTTTGCTATAATCCGCACGGGTTAAGTGAATGCATGCAAAGCCAATGTGTATGAAGCAGGCAAAATCTACGCACCTTATACATGCAGGACAAGCCACCACATGCACCCCAAGGCGCAATTCACCAGCAACAACGCACACAAAAGCAGCACACACACCCACCACCACAATCTCGACGATCGTTTCGCCCCGAAACCGAAGCATCATCAGGAGGATAGACTCCACGACAAAAAATGTAATGATCAAAAACCGTGATGGCATTACGATTGATGATGCTTCGGTTTCGGGGCGAAACGATCGTCGAGATTGTGGTGGTGGGTGTGTGTGCTGCTTTTGTGTGCGTTGTTGCTGGTGTTGAATTGCGCCTTGAGGTGCATGTGGTGGCTTGTCCTGCATGTATAAGGTGCGTAGATTTTGCCTGCTTCATACACATTGGCTTTGCTTGCATTCACCTAACCCGTGCGGATTATAGCATAGTAGTTAGTTCTGTTATATTGCTTGTAATATGGAATTCCGCAAAGTAACGCCTGCTTCTATAAATCATTTAGTGAAATCGATAATAATATTTAAATAATCCATTAAAATAAGAATCGATTATTTTTTCACAACCTTAATGCTCCGCCGGGCCAGCTAGTATAAGAAAATTACGTCAACTTAATACGATTTGCCGTAGGTGAATGTACTCGCGCTAAGATTTCCTCCACGTGCGCTTCAATTGTAAAATTACATAATTATATTATTGCGATCTGTGTTTAGTGCTCACAAGAGTCGGATAACAATGGTTATACGTTTTTAACTTTATAAACGGGACGAGAATAGCATGCTCAATTAAAGATTTGTTGAATAGGGTCGGTAGCCACGATTTTATTGGTTCTATTTTGACTAGCCCTTTGGCGTACGTGGCATCGACATCACCTTCAGCTCTGGATGTCGCAGCACTCGCAGGTTTGATTCCCGCAGTGCCATCATTGTCTTAAAAAAATAATTTTAGACTCTTCGTGTCTGAGTGTATCTATTTATTTAAAATTACATAATATATGTATATATTTACCAGTTATCATCCATAACACAAGTATTTGAGGATGGACAACCGCGTGTGTTTAACAAAGTTAACACTAATAATACAAAAGTATACAAAAATGAAGCTATCTTAGAGTTGACAAGGCAGCCTAAAAAGTGACATCTACACTAATATATAAATCTGAAGAGTTTGTTTGTTTGAACGCGCTAATCTCAGGAACTGCTTGACCGAAATTGGAAAATTCTTTAGGTTTAAGATAGTCCATTTATCGAGAAAGGCTGTATGTAGACTATAAAAAATCATGCTAAGATAAATATGAGAGGAGCAGCGATAAAAAAATATTGCAAAAACGTCAAAATTTACTTGCGTGCGCTAAGCAAACTGTGAAAGTTATTCAAAAATCATGTACTACAAATTGTTCCTCTCCACAAGTTCTGAATAGAAGTCTGCGATAGCATATGTCTAGCTTTTAAGGTTAACCCACTTTAACCATAATTAATATAAGTATTACGGTTTACTCAAATAATAAGACTGCATTCCACGTGAACGAAGTTTCGTTTAAAAGGTAGTATTACAATAAAGAGAGATGTCATGTATGATTAGACAAAGTTAAAGTATGCGAGTTTCATCTTCCCGCTCATTATTTTTTGGGACTCAATTAAAGGCTTGCTTATGGCTCCCTACACAAACTTTAATAACTATATAACTTTCTGCGGCTTCAGATGAAAGATCAAAACATAAAAGACCTCTATAATTGGTGTTGGGTAAGTTACTTGTTAAACACATATTAATTAGAAACCTCCACAACCTTTTTTGCGTTCCATAATATGTAGGTTGTATGTTTAAGTACACAAGATTTTTTTATCCGGAAAATACCAAACCTTCTATTCGACATTAGTTTTTTGTCAATTTAATGGTACTTATTTACGATATGCGTTTGGTGAAGGCTGATTCAATTTCTTGTTATTTCCTTTTAATTTTTTATTATATTATCGATTGAAGTATTTTTATGTACTTGTGTACGTGGGTTTGAGTTGAGAACAAAGAGTATTAAAAATTTACAAAATAGCTTTATAATTTAAGGCGTAGCGTGTCATATATCATACGCCCTAAAAAACATTTGTGTCATATGCCCTATAAAGGTAATATAACAGAACTAACTTGTTATATTGCTTGTAATATGTTATATTGCTTGTAATACGGAATTCCGTAAAGTAACGCCTGCTTCTATAAATCCCTATAAAGGTATAAGGTGTAAGGCTTAGTATTGCCTTTATTTTCTTCTGTATAGAGATAGTTTCTTCTTCTTCTTCTTCTTCAGCCAATGGACGTCCACTGCTGGACATAGGCCTCTTCATGGGATCGCCACACCACACGATCTTGCGCCGCCTGGATCCAGTGGCTCCCTGCGACCTTTTTGAGGTCGTCTGTCCATAGAGTTAGTTTAGTATGTGTCAAACGCTGGACGAAAATATGCTTCATTTTTACGTGACGCCTCGTGCACTCCGTCTTTCAAAGGATTTTTATATGGATTCGCGACTTCTAACAGTGCAATTGAGTCGCTAAGACCATCCTTTATTGCTTACACGGGGATCTCCGGCTATTTGCAATTTTTGCGAGTTCTCAAAAAAAAATCTCCTTTTATGCTGGCTATTAATTGTTGGTGCCCTAGCCTATCTATGGCCACCGAAGTGTCAGGTATTTCCGATGCGTTAGTTGGTTTTACAGTAATGCCAGAAAATTTCGGCTCTTAGAAAATTGGTATAACGCCTATGACGAGTTATTACTCAAAAAGAAAAAAGGTCTTTTGAATACAGGTAAAGATACTATTTGGGACCATTTATTTATAATAACAATCATAATCGGCCTCACCCGCCTGGAAATCAGTGTCACGAATATGCCGTTCAGTAAACTTACAAAAATCTTAATGTACTATTAACCGAAACCTTTCGGAAGAATTGCACCTTTTAGTAAAAACCTTACAAGAATCCATTTAGTAAATTTCGAAAAAATCGATCACATGCAAACAGACAGCTTTGGGACTTTGCTTTATAATAAGTACTAGCTGTAGCAGCGGCTTCGTCCGCGTGGAAAATCAGCGTGTCACATTTTTGCCAATTTTAAACATTAAAGTAATTATTGTGAGGTAACCATAAGAAATAGAGACATACTTCGCGGACTTTTTGTAGTATTTTTATAGATCTACAATCCTTTAGTACATTATTATACTGTATCTCTGTTAGTTTATGCAGCGCACGCGACTGAAGCTCCCAGCAAGCAACTTTTTAACAAAAGCACGATCTCTTCAATGCAATTTACATAATACCGATATGTACTATTTACCATGTACTAAACCATCTGGAAGTAATGCACTATTTTTTGGTGAAAACCGTTCAAAAATCCATTCAGTAGATTTTGAGAAATTGGATTACATACAGACAGACAGCTTTTGGGACTTTGCTTTATAATAAGTATAGATAGATATTTTATCAAGTACTCAACTCAACAAAGGGTCACAATTTTGCTTTTATATATTCTTCAGGTATACCAGCATACGGTCTAGATGGCGACAACATCAGAACAGGTCTTAACAAAAACCTGGGCTTCAGCAAGGAGGACCGCGAAGAGAATATCAGAAGAGTTGCTGAAGTGGCCAAACTGTTTGCTGATAGTGGGGTTGTGTGCCTTTGCAGTTTTGTTTCGCCGTTTGCTGAGGTGATATATCAAAATTTAAACATTATAAACTTATAATTAAATTGCAATGAATTAAACAATTGAAATTGGCATATTACTCTAATAAAGTAATACATATCGCTCATCCGAAGAACAAAGTCACGTTTAAAACAAAAGTAATAATAAAATTATTTTGCTATAATCCGCGATACAGTAAATAGAAAATATATATAGTGTTAAATGTATAGTGGACTATCCGTATTTTCATACCCGATACGTGTAGGATTCGTAAAAACACATGCACAAACATCCACCAATACCACCACAATACACAAGCACTACACACGTTCACTATCACAAACTCAACAATCGTTTCGCCCCGCAACCGAAGCATCATCAGGAGATAGACTCCACGACAAAATCGCAAAAAATCCCCTTTATATTATGTATTATGTTATATTATGTTACGGTTGTTGAGTTTGTGATAGTGAACGTGTGTAGTGCATGTGTATTGTGGTGGAAGTCGTGGAGGTTTGTGCATGTGTTTTTACGAATCCTGCACGTATCGGGTATGAAAATACGGATAGTCCACTATACATTTAGCACTATATATATTTTCTATTTACTGTATCGCAGATTATAGCAAAATAATTTTATTATTACTTTTGTTTAATATATAAGTCGAAGTCTTCGTTCTGCGTAAACACATGCACATGCACAGCATTCAATGTTTGTCATTAAATTTATGTTTAGCGATCTAATTTATAATTTCAGTAGAAATATATTAATAGCTTAGCTTTGCTTAAAATAAGCAAAATATTTTTTTATATCAAATACATGACAAATAAAATAATATGTAATGTATAATGTCAAAAAGAATAATATAATTACAAATAATTTAGATCAGATTATAAATTTCTAGTTATTAGATAACTTATCTATCTATCACCACGTCATTGCTCATAACTTCGAACAATAGGTAGAATGTCATCCTTAGCCCTTATTATGACATATTAGATGTTAGTAAGCCGTTGGTGCAGGTGAAAGTCAGCCTGCCTTCAGCTCAGTGGGTCGCGGGTTCGATCGAAGTCCGACGGCCAACATTTTCTAAATAAAATTTATTCGATTCTGTATCTATGTATATATTTACCATCTGTCTCTCAACCATAACTTACTTACTTTGGGGACTAAGGGCTGTTTAATTTTCCCATATATTTATTATATACGGGAAGACTATAAATTATTGAATTAATAAAAAAAGACCGAACCTCTGTAATATCAAAGACTCTGTAAATTATCATCATCATTCTCCTGCCCTTATCCCACTCTAAGTTTGGTCAGCATAGCAAGTTTAAACATGTCGTTACATGATTTGGCTAATTTTTTACGTAATTTATAGAACTAGACGTTACTTTGCGAAGATCCATAATACAAAAGTAACAACAAAATTATTTTGCTATAATCCGCAATATAGCAAAATAATTTTATAACTTTTGTCATTTTGTACGACCGGCCGCCTGACTTACAATACTCAACTTACCTTAGTCGCCCTTTACCACACCACGGTAAGAAATGAGGGTGGCCTATTCTACTCAGTCGGATACCAAACGGCGGAGGTTTTTCTTAAGTTTATATTACTACATCTTCTAAAGTCTACCCACGACGACTGATAGTGATATAATAGCACCATCAATTAAATTTATAATACTTAATGGTCTTTGCAATTCACGTTATGATAAAAGTAAAGTAACAATATATAGCGTCAAAAATTCAATCAAGAACATTTTTTCGGTCTTTTGTTTTTGATTAATTTGTATGTATTTTTCACAATGTCCTAAGTTGAGTTCTAAGATGGAAAACGATGCTTCCCGATACAAGTAAGGCATATGCGCCTTTCTTTCTGAATTTCGTATAGGTTGGTACTTTTGTACCCGTTCGTTTTACGCAATATGTTTCAATGAAGTAATCCAATTTTCTTTGATTCAAAGAAACTGCTATGATATTTGAAGCAACATTTCGCACTGGGAGTTTATCAGAACTATGATAATGTAGTCTATAAATAATAATTATAATACCCATTTCTTAATTATGTGACCCAGAATAACAATTAATTGTTATCAAAAGCCCCTAATAAAAAGATTCAAATGTTTAAAATGTACAACGTCACTTGAATTAGTATATATTGGTAGAGTTAATTAAAATTATCAAACAGTTTATCGATACATCTTCGCTCATTAAATATTTTTGATAATACTACTAACTATACATTTTTTTACATGTTTTATTAACAAATAATTGACATATTTGTAATCTTTTTTTTTTCCACTTCCTCTAACATAATCTGAGACTTTCTTAGTCCTTTTTTATTATTACATGTTTGGTTTTTGTTACCCTTAAGGGGTATTACTATTAAATTTACAACAGTTTTTATTTTGCGCTACTAACTTGCGATTACAATTTTTGGACTATTTTACTTTACAATTATTCGGCCAGACATTTTATAACTATTACATTTAAATATCAGATGGGTAATGGACGAGTGAATGTGCTATTCATGACTTATGACTAATGGTTGTTTTACTTAATATACGTTTATTTTTCTATTAATTATTGCTACATTAAACTATTACTAATGTTAACGACATTTATCCTTAAATGTTGATAGCATTCTATGTTTACTTATTTTTATTATTACTATTTTATACAAGTGTTTTCAGTTTATTCTAATTTTATTCGGAAGTCTATACTATACTTATTTCCTAATTATTTGTTACTAAATCCGAATTCGTGCCATAGTTACTAACAGAAGGTTCGTAACTTGGTAGTAAAGTAATTTAGTAAAAAGTAAGTAATAGAGTAATTTAAAGTAAAACATTTTGAAAATATGCTAAGATGCCAAAGATGTGGGCGGATTAAAATTTGGAAAGTTCTATTTTTAACTTACTAGTACTATCATGGGTCGCGCATTTACCGCCATTTCCCTGCGACGGGACAAACGGAAACTAAAAAATTTTTGTGGGGGTGTTTAGGGGGTCTAATTGGGCTATGGTATCCGGTATTAGTTTTAAATATGGGGGGATGCAAGGGATGTGGCTGGATTACTTTTCTGGAAATTCTGTTTAACTCTCTATGGGACTAGGTCATATTTGTAATCTAGAATGTTATTCCTAGAAGAGCCAGCTATTAAAATACACTAAAGATCACGTTTTGATCATGTAAATTTCTTATAGTATATAGGATCGTATATTTATCGAAATAAAAATTATTTTTATATAATATTATTCTTACCTTTACGAGAAACATGCTTGTCAATAACGACTCGTACGGACGAGCGTAAAAAATACGTCGCGTTAAAATTCCACACTAGGGGTTATAAGAAGTTTCGTATGGTATATTCAGCTTAACGCCCTCGCCCTAACGACTAAAATGGAACACTGCACTACAAAATACGTCGCGATTTAAATAAGCTGTCGTGTGAACAGATACCTGGGTATCCATTTGTTTCTATTCGACGTAATTTTAACGCACGATAAAAATCCTCTCGTGTGTACGAGGGGTTAAGATATTAACTTTGATTTTATAGCTGTTCTAAAAGCTCAACTCCGATGACTAAAAAATTGTTCTTTCATAATATATGAAGAGAATATGGATAAATTTATTAATATATCTAGATGATACTCATCGTGTATGATGCCCAGTATTAACATTAGTGTTATATCGTACTGCATAATAGATGGCGCTGTACCGTATTGTGTCGCGCTAACGATATGTCTTCTCCGTATTCCTAAATACGGCCGTTTGACATTGCAAAGTTGCTTATAAGCCGTGGCTAGTTACCTACCTATCATATTTTTGCAATGCCAATGTAATAAAGGGCGTTCTATAAATTGTATAATATTACAGTGTAAGTGTTTGCGCGACGTCGAATGAATTGTTTTATGGAAATAAGGGGATGTTGCAGTTGTATTTGAATTTTAAAACGGTAATAAGACCTGTCGACTGTGCTATTGTATTAAAATGTTGGTCAATACTCAATAAGAAAGGCGGATAAAAGAAAAAGCGCAATGAGCATGCAAATTAGAACAAAGCAAAAACCACTTTTTTAAAAAACGAAACGAAACAGTTATTACACGAAAAGAAACGGTTTCAAAAAATAGTTATTTAAAAGCGCTGTAGAACTACACACTATACATACTCTTATACTTAACACACTCAATATGAGTTTAATATCGAATACACTTTATTTACAATTAATATTTTCTCAAAAAACACTAAGTTTTTGCACTATATTCTAATGATGATGAATGAAAAGATGCTTAAAAATGGCACGAATTTATTAACAGCGACCTAAACAATAAGAATTATTTTTTCTTCGATTTGAATGACCTATGACACTAACCGGTTCCATAGGTCCGGTGAAGAACTGCTAAACTAAAGAAACTGCACTATAACAGAACTAACTACCTTGCTATAATCCGCACGGGTTAAGCGAATGCATGCAAAGCTAATGTGTATGAAGCGGGCAAAATTTACGCACCTTATACATGCAGGACAAGTCATCACATGCATCCCAAGACCCCTCCATCAGCAACAACGCACACACAACCACCACCACCATCTCGACGATCGTTTCGCTCCGAAACCGAAGCATCATCAGGAGGATATCTATCCTCCTGATTATAGAAGAGAATGAAAGAGAAAAACATGTTGTGCCGAACAAAAACATGTTGCATTTAGAGCGGGATAAGGGCGTAAGAATGATGATGTGTTTAGCTTCCTATACGTAATTATATATGCTCCATATGTTTATGATAGTGTCATTTTAAATTTAATCTATATTAACTTTAAAGTGATTATTTTATCTCTCGAGAGATACTTAAAATCTGATAGAAATAACACGTGTGTTATTTTAACTATAAAATATTTGATTAGGTATTAAATAAGAACTATGTTCATAAATAATTGGCCCATTGGCGCAGTGAGCCTTGGCTTAAGGTCAGTGGGTCGCGAATGCGATTTCCGCCCAAGAAAAATATTTTTCAAAAACAATTTTGTAGTTCATCGAGTCCGGGGGGTATATTAGGTATATATTTTAAATTATTTACGTATATATTTTTCAATTGTCTTATCACGCGTAACATAAGAATTAAGTTATTTACTTTGGAAACCGCCGTGTGAGTGGCTGAGTAGAATATCCACCCTCTTTCTTACTGAGGGGTCGTAAAATACGATTATGGTAAGTTGATGTTAAGCAGGCGGCCGGTCGTAAAATACGTGGCCAAATCATTTGACAACATGTTGTGCCGACCCAACTTAGAGTGGGATAAGGGCAGGAGGATAATAATAATTATTATTTATTAATTCAGAGAATATTTTTAGGATAGAGAAGTCGCACGACGTATTCACACTGACTCCGACCTGCCGTTCTTCGAAGTTTTCATCGATACGCCACTTGAAGTTTGCGAACAACGGGACACTAAGGGATTGTATAAAAAGGCTCGGGAAGGACAAATCAAGGTTTGTTATTATTTATTTATAGCGAAATAAACTATTGCGGCTTAAAATCCTGAAAATTCAAAAAAAAAACCTGTTACAATCCCAATTACCAATGCGGATTGGTAGGTTACACATATCTCCAGAATTATCTAGAGATATGCAGGTTTCCTCACGATGTTTCCTTTAAAAACATATTGCGTTATCGAGGGTACATAAATCCTTAAAATGGCGCGCGCAAAGTTAGAAGCTGTTATTAAAAGAATCCCGTATACGAATTTAGCAAGTAAATACGTGATAGCTAAACTGTTAGATGTTCTTACCCCGATTTCGCGGGTTCAAACCCATTTTTCTATAAAAAAAACATATGTACCTAATATAATAGATATAAGACGGCAAAGCATACATTGTGGGGAGCATGATTCCTTGAGATTTTTCAGCATTTGAGCAGCGTATTCGAACTATGTTACAACTCTTTTCCATTTAATCGATTTTTATATTGAGCATCTTCTCTAAGATCAAATTCAAATTCAAAATATTATTTATTGAAGTAAACTTGTAAACAAGTGCTTTTAAATCGTCAATATCTACTGCTGGTTCGGAAAGCTGTTCCTACCGAGAAGAACCAGCAAGAAACTCGGCGGTTGCTCTTTTCAAAGAATAATTCTTATTACTAACTAGTAATAAGAATTATTCTATATTCTATATTCTATAACTATATGTAACTACATATAGTTATTTATGTCTTGTAAAGGGTCGAAGAGTAGCTATATCCATCGTCTATGTAATCGTCAATAGTAGGCTTTCTGGCTTTTCTTTCTCAATAGGATCGTCAAAATCAGTTCTGAAGGTTCGATATATTTAAAAACAAAATCAAAATACATCCTCATTCTCCTTCCCTTATCTCACTCTAAGTGGGGTCGGCACGACGTGCTTGAACAAGTTACTGCATGATTTGGCTAGTTTTTTTTTACGACCGGCCGCTTGTCTGACGTCAACTTACCTTATCGCCTTTAACGACACCTCGGTAAGAAGTAAGGGTAGTCTATGCTACTCAGTCGGATATCACACGGTAAGTCAACTTACCTTAGTCGCCTTTACGAAACCTCAGTAAGAAAATAGGGTGATCTATTCTATTCAGCCGGATACCACACGGCGGGTCAACTTACCTTAGTCGCCTTTTACGAAACCTCAGTAAGAAAAGAGGGTGATCTATTCTATTCAGCCGAATACCACACGGCGGGTCAACTTACCTTAGTCGCCTTTTACGAAACCTCAGTAACAAAAGAGGGTGATCTATTCTATTCAGCCGGATACCACACGGCGGGTCAACTTACCTTAGTCGCCTTTTACGAAACCTCAGTAAGAAAAGAGGGTGACCTATTCTATTCAGCCGAATACCACACGGCGGGTCAACTTACCTTAGTCGCCTTTTACGAAACCTCAGTAACAAAAGAGGGTGACCTATTCTATTCAGCCGAATACCACACGGCGGGTCAACTTACCTTAGTCGCCTTTTACGAAACCTCAGTAAGAAAAGAGGGTGATCCATTCTATTTAGCCGGATACCACACGGCGGGTCAACTTACCTTAGTCGCCTTTTACGAAACCTCAGTAAGAAAAGAGGGTGATCTATTCTATTCAGCCGGATACCACACGGCGGAAAACAAAAAAAACTCAAAATACATTCGCATTTATGATTATAGCATCAGGAATAAATAAATTTAAACCACTTGAAATTATAAAAGTTAAGATACTTATCACGAAATATATTTGAATTGTGAGTATTTTCCTCCAGGGATTTACTGGTATCACCCAAGAGTATGAGCGACCCGAAGCCCCAGAGCTGGTCATACAAACGGTCGGCCGGTCCATCGAGGAGTCTACCATGGAAGTCATACGGTTACTCGAAGCACAAGTGAGTTTAATTATTATTTCTAATTGAATTCCCTTTATACAAAAATAATGAAGACGTAAGAATAAACTAAAATAATAGCAATCCTTATAGCCTTTCTGTAATCTGCAAATGTATGTGTAGATAAAATAGAATATTTATAATAATAAACATGAATTATTGTTAATCATCCTCCTCCTACCCTTATCACACTCTAACTGGGGTCAGGACATGTTATGAACATGTCACATGATTCGGCTATGTATTTTAAGACCGGCCGTCTACTTGACGTCAACTTACCTTAATGTATTTTACAAAGCCTCGATAAGATAGAGGGTGGTCTATTCTACAGAACCGGATATCACACGGATCAACTCACCTTAGTCGCCTTTTACGACACCTCGGTAAGAATGAGGGTGGTTTATTCTACTCAGCCGGATACCACATGGCAGTCGACTTACCTTAGTCGCCTTTTGCGAAACCTCGGTAAGAAAGAGGGTGGTCTATTCTACTCAGCCGGATAACACACGGCGGGTTGACTTACCTTAGTCGCGTTTTACGACACCTCGGTAAGAAATTAGGGTGGTTTATTCTACTCAGCCGGATAACAGACGGCGGGTCGACTAACCTTAATCACCTTTTATGACAACGCGGTAAGAAATGAGACTGGTCTATTCTACTCAGCCGGATAACACACGGCAGGTCGACTTGCGTTAGTCGCGTTTTACGACACCTTGGTAAGAAATTAGGGTGGTTTATTCTACTCAGCCGGATAACACACTGCGGGTCGACTAACCTTAATCACCTTTTATGACAACTCGGTAAGAAATTAGGGTGGTTTATTCTACTCAGCCGGATAACACACGGCAGGTCGACTTGCGTTAGTCGTCTTTTACGACACCACGGTTCGAAATTAGGGTGGTTTATTCTACTCAGCCGGATAACACACGGTGGGTCAACTTACCTTAGTCGCCTTTTACGACACCTCGGTAAGAAATTAGGGTGGTTTATTCTACTCAGCCGGATAACACACGGCAGGTCGACTTACCTTAGTCGCGTTTTACGAAACCTCGGTAAGAAAGAGGGTGGTCTATTCTACTCAGCCGGATAACACACGGCGGGTCGACTTACCTTAGTCGCATTTTACGACATCTCGGTAAGAAATTAGGGTGGTTTATTCTACTCAGCCGGATAACTCACGGCGGGTCGACTTACCTTAGTCGCGTTTTACGACACCTCGGTAAGAAATTAGGGTGGTTTATTCTACTCAGCCGGATAACACACGGCGGGTCGACTTACCTTAGTCGCGTTTTACGACACCTCGGTAAGAAATTAGGGTGGTTTATTCTACTCAGCCGGATAACACACGGCGGGTCAACTTACCTTAGTCGCCTTTTACGACACCTCGGTTAGAAATGAGGGTGGTTTATTCTACTCAACCGAATAACACACTGCGGGTCGACTAACCTTAATCACCTTTTATGACAACTCGGTAAGAAATGAGAGTGGTCTATTCTACTCAGCCGGATAACACACGGCGGGTCGACTTACCTTATTCGCCTTTTACGACACCTCGGTAAGAAAGAGGGTGGTCTATTCTACTCAGCCGGATAACACACGGCGGGTCAACTTACCTTAGTCGCATTTTACGACATCTCGGTAAGAAATTAAGGTGGTTTATTCTACTCAGCCGGATAACACACGGCGGGTCGACTTACCTTAGTCGCCTTTTGCGAAACCTCGGTAAGAAAGAGGGTGGTCTATTCTACTCAGCCGGATAACACACGGCGGGTCAACTTACCCTAGTCGCCTTTTGAGACACCTCGGTTAGAAATTAGGGTGGTTTATTCTACTCAGCCGGATAACACAAGGTGTGTCAACTTACTTTAGTCGCCTTTTATGACACCTCGGTAAGAACGTAGGTCTATTCTACTCAGCCAGATATCACGTGGCATAAACATGACATACATATTATTTTAAATTATAATTTCATGATGGCTCTGTATATAGTTTAGACAAGATTAATTCATCAAGCCTTTATCATTCAAATTTATCGTTACAGTTTTTTGCTAATTATAAAATCATTTTCAAAAATACTGTTACAACACTATAAGTAGAGTTCGCTAACAATATAAAGACATAAAATCTGTTATTTTGGGGTTTTCGCTTGCGGCGGTGATTGCTTAATCGTGGAATGAAAGTTTGTTAGATATAAATCGGGCAACTAATTTGACTGGACTTGATGACCTTATATTTTGTGTTATCGCGTATTTTTTATCTTTAATAAAGTTAGAATGTTGATTTTTTGTCGGTAGATATTATTATTACTATGTACTATGTAATAGATGATGATAAGATTCCGCATTGCTTTACGATTATTGACTGATATAATAATCTAGTTGAATATCTATCCATTAGTCAAACGTGCAGCCAAATCTAAAGTTTTATTAACATTTCGATGATGTGTGGTATCCGGATGAGTAGAATAGACCACCCTCATTTCTTACCGAGGTGTCCTAAAAGGCGACTAAGGTAAGTCGACCCACCGTGTGGTATCCGGCTGAGTAGAATAGACCACCCTTTCTTACCGAGGAATCGTAAAATACGAATAAAGTAAGTTGACGTGAGGCAGGACGCCGGTCGTAAAATAACTAGCCAAATCATGTGACAACATATTTGTAACATGTTGTGCCGACCTCACTTAGAGTGGGTTAAGGGCAGCAGGATGATCATGGAATTTTATTTACATTTCGAGAATGATAAAAATTCCACGGGAATGGGATAGGGATAATTTAAGTTTTTAATTTTGTATGGTGTTACCCGTAGACTTCGATTATGGTATTCGGTCAATTCCGATAAAGCGATAACAATGCGATTACGTAGTTATTCAATAACTTTTATCAATATTACATAATATTTTGTATCGTTCACAATATAATCGCACAGTTGTTTAAACTTTAGGGAACAAAATGATTATGTCACATTTTAAAAGTTTTTTCTTAGAATGGATGTTAAAGCATAACAGTTTCAATGTTTTTACATACTAAACAACGTTATGACAGAGTGATGAAAGTTTTTGACAATGTTGGTAGTTTCAAACCATCGCCGTGTGGTATCCGGCTGAGTAGAATAGACCACCCTCATTTCTTACCGAGTTGTAAAAGGTGACGTCAGGCAGGCGGCCGGTCGTAAAATACCTAGGCGAATCATGTAACAACATGGTTAATACATGTTGTGCCGACCCCATTTAGAGTGCGATAAGGGCAGGAGATTGATGAATGATGGTAGTTTCTAACCACGCGGAACACTTCTGAGTATTGTATTAACAAGTACGACGCGATTACTAAAGCGACAGATAACATCTTGTTGAAATTTGGATATCTTTATAGAATTTGAAGGGTTTACGTAACCATGGAAGATTCACTTCAGGCACTTTAGCTGGAGAAAGGTTCCCTTGAGGCATCGGTTGCCTCAAATAACTCGAGTGATCTTTTAAGGTTAATCCACTGTTGATTATCGATGAATTATTGAAGGTTATATACTGAGTAAACATATAAAATAATAAATTTACGATTTCGGTTGGTTTGAGGCAAAAAAAAAACGCATAAATCATAATTGAGGGTATTTTATAAATATAAAAATAAATGTTAGGAGAAAGCCGTGTGGTATCCGGCAGAATAGAATAGACCTACCTCCTTTCTTATCGAGGTGTCGTAAGAGGCGACTAAGGTAAATGCAATGCGGTATCCGGCTGCATAGAATAGACCTCACTCATTTCTTACCGAGGTATCGTAAAAGGCGACTAAGGTAAGTTTACGTCAGGCAGGCGGCCTAGAAAATACGTAGCCAAATCATATGACAGCATGTTTGCAACATGTTGTGCCGACCCCACTTAGAGTGGGATAAGGGCAGGAGAATGATGAATAAATGTTATGGGAAACAAGTGGCGGGTAGGACTAGTATATTAATAATCTAGTCATCATTCGTCATTCTCCTGCCCTTATCCTACTCTAAATGGGGTTGGCATAACATGTTTTAAACATTTTGCTACATTTTTCGGCTAGCTATTTTAAGACCGGTCGCCTGCCTGACTTCAACTTACTTTAGTCGCGTTTTACAACACATCGGTAATAAATGAGAGTGGTCTTTTCTACTCAGCTGAATACCACACGGCGGGTCAACTTACCTTAGTCGCCTTTTACGACTGCTTGCTAAAAAATAAGAATGGTCTATTCTACTCAGCCGAATACCACATGGTGGGTCAACTTACGTAACGAACGGTAAAGAAATAAATATATAGACTGTGAACTGGCAAATTGTCCTATCTAATTATTGACAACTTTTCAGGAAGACGAAAAAACGTGATTATAAATAAATTCGGATTAATTTTTATGTAATAAAAAGCCAGTTGACTTGAAATATGTTTATTTATATACAAATTTTCTAGTAGATAATACATGTTGATACGGTAAATGATGGGCAGTAGTACCTAATGACGTTAAAAACTGATTTGCCTTAAAATTGAGATAGGACATATTGCCGGTTCACAGTCGATATGGGACATTTACGCACACGGTCGTCCGTCCTCAAAGTAAGTAACTTAATACTTGTGTTATGGGTGACGGACAACTGATAGATATACTACATATATACACATACTTAAATACAAATACACACCCAGGCTCCAAGAACCAACAATTTGTCAATTTGGTAGGAAATCAGAGTGGTCTATTCTACCCAGCTGGATAACACACGGCGGATCAACTTACCTTAGTTGCCCTTAGCGACACTTCAGTAAGAAATGAGGGTGGTCTATTCTATTAGTAGACTGGCCCGTTGGCGCTGTGGGTAGTGACCCTGCCTTCAGCTCCGCGGGTCGCGGGTTCGATTCCCGCCGAGGGCCAACATTTTCTATAAACAAAATTGTTGGTTCTTCGAGCCTGGGTGTGTATTTGTATATAAGTATGTATTTAAACTTATATATGTAGTAAATCTACCAGTTTTCCGTCACCCATAACACAAGTATTAAGTTACTTTGGAGACGGACGACCGTGTGTGTAAATGTCCCATATATTTATGATTTATAGAAGCAGGCGTTGCTTTGCGGAATTCCATATTACAAGCAATATAACAGAACTAACTACTTTGCTATAATCCGCACGGGTTAAGTGAATGCATGCAAAGCCAATGTGTATGAAGCAGGCAAAATCTACGCACCCATTGCGCATTGCGATTTTTGTCGTGGAGCCTATCCTCCTGATGATGCTTCGGTTTCGGGGCGAAACGATCGTCGAGATTGTGGTGGTGGGTGTGTGTGCTGCTATTGTGTGCGTTGTTGCTGGTGGATGCGCCTTGGGGGGTGCATGTGGTGGCTTGTCCTGCATGTATAAGGTGCGTAGATTTTGCCTGCTTCATACACATTGGCTTTGCATGCATTCACTTAACCCGTGCGGATTATAGCAAAGTAGTTAGTTCTGTTATATTGCTTCCATATATTTATATTTATTTATTTATTTTTTTTATTCAACCGTAAACAACATGGCGGATATTAATTAATCTAGAAATTACTCTAGTAATGTTTAAAGTTATGTCCTTTATACGAAATAAGTTCTGGTCTACAGGGCATTATACCCAAACATGAAACCTCTATCTCCGCGGTGGAAGAGCTCTTCATATACGGCAACAGGTTGAGCAGTGCTGTTGAGGAGGCGAGCAGACTGCCCCAGATAGAGATAAATGTTCTTGACTTGCAGTGGGTTCAGGTAAGACATGTTTATCACTTGATTTTGTATTGTCCCTCCTAATGACGTCGTGGATTCAGGTGACGTCACGAATATTATCTTAAAAAATTAATCCAATGTAATGAAAATCAGTTTAAGATTTAGCGCACAATTTCACAAATAGCACTCTTGTTAAAGTGACGGATGAAACAACCTCCGGGACCTGGGCCCGTCGTCTCGGCGTCTCAACCTACCTTATGCGGCCGTCAGCCCTATGTGGTCCGGCCTGATGAGTCACTGCGTGTATATGTGTGCGTGTGTGTGTGTGTGCTTGTATGTACTTGGCCGATTCCCGAAACCGTTGGCTCGCCTCTGCACTATTCCACGGACACGTAATGTCTGTTTCTCCCGGAGTATACACTTCACTATATCGGTTAAATAACACCCGGTGTGCACAAAACCTTCGTAAGGTCACACGTTATTGAATCGTCCCTATATCGGGGAATAGTAATCCAACGCGCACTAAAACCGTGGACGGTCGCGTCTTCTCAAACGCTTCACTGGTTAAACGCGTCACTAAATACTTATATCAGTCTCAAATGTCAATAAAGTCGTGTCACTACTGAGAATAACACCCGAAACGCAAAATTACACGTGTGCGTTATAAAAGAATGCCGTATACAGGCGCACGCGGCCTGTCCTTATCATATTCGAAACGTCACTAACTGTCGGCCGCTCGCGTCGGCAATCGAATGCATAAAAAGGTCGTTGATCCCGCCGGTCGCGTCGCGCGCGTCATTTTATTCAAAACATCGTTATTTCAATGCTTATGACATTACGCTTTGATGAAATTCAATTTTGAAAAAAATGTTTTCCTCACCAACAATAAATGTAAGTTATTATAAAATGATCTATTGTATTCAATGGGGAATTTTATAACAAAGAAAATGGTATAATTATTTATATTATAAAATTATTTATATTATAAAAACATGATCTAAAAATGAAAGTCGAAAATTCATACATCCCCGCTTCTTGTCGGTCAGGTAGGGTTAATAAAAAAACTCTATGACATATAGTTTACGAATCCTATTTGCATGTTCGTAAACTGCCGCCGTCCAATTTGATTTTTATGACATACGCATTACAAAGTCTTTTCGCATGTTCGTAATAGTATTTTACGTTTTTCAGGTATTATCTGAAGGCTGGGCCTATCCTCTTAAAGGTTTTATGAGGGAAACTGAATATCTGCAAGTGAGTATATCTATACTAATATTATAAAGAGGAAAGATTTGAATGTAAGTATGTAATGTTCTGTGATAGCCTAGCGGTGAGACCGTGCGACTCTCTAGAGACGACATAGGTTCATACCCCGGGCAGGCACCAATGAGTTTTTCTATTAAAACTTGTGTGTCTAATTGATAATTGCAATTTATCATACGCTTTTCGGTGAAGGAAAACATCGTGAGGAAACCTGCATATCTCTAGAGAATTCTAGCGATATGTGTAACCTACCAATCCGCAATGGAGCAGCGTGGTAGGTCTTAGCTCCAATCCTTCTCTCCAATAACGGAGAGATGAGGCCTTAGCCCAGCAGTGGGCATAGTAACAGGCTGTTACTTTACTTTTTTTTATGTAATGTTTTCACGCAAAAATTATTGGACCGATTTCAAAAACTCTCACCATTGGTAAGGTTCACACAACAACATAGGCTATATTACTAAAAAAAAAAATATGTATCCCTGTCAAAATTTTAATAAGTTGTGAAAAATTTAGTAATAAAAAAAATTAACTAGCCCGTTGGCGCAGTGGGTAGTGACCTTGCCTTCAGCTCCGCGGGTCGCGGGTTCGATTCCCGCCGAAGGCCAACATTTTCTATAAACAATTTTTTGGTTCTTCGGGCCTGGGTGTATATTTGTATTTAAGTATGTATTTAAAATTATATATGTAGTATATCTACCAGTTGTCAGTCACCCATAACACAAGTATTTTCACCTGGTTCTTCCAAAAGTAATCTAGCCAAATTTTCTCCTATTAATAGAATTAGCAATACTTACAATACTATGACCCACCATGACATTGACATCTTTCACGATACTTTTACCAGCTTTAGGAATAAAATATACATGTACGGACATTTGTGACATCGATCTCATTAATTGTTACATATTATTTTTTTTAGACATTTTTTATTTTTATTTTTATTATTACTAGACTTTTCGACATAGTTTAACTTTTTGACAAATTTTTATTCAATTTAGACTTGATGCTTTTATTTGATGATGTACCTAATTGTAATATATTTTTAAGAGCTAACATTATAAGACAATGCTGAATACGCCTTTAATGGATAAATATAGTAGTATAAGTATTAAAGTATAATGGTTAATGCATTTATATTGTATCGTTGGTGTATCAAATAAATAAATAAATAAGTATTAAGTTACTTACCTTGGGGACGGACGACCGTGTGTGTAAGTGTCCCATATATTTATTTTAGTATAAATTTATTTCCATTCCAGACCTTGCATTCCAATTGCTTGACCCTCCCAGATGGTTCCTCAGTGAACCAGTCCATCCCGGTGGTGTTGCCAGTGCATACAGCTGATAAAGAAAGGTTGGCCGGATCGACCGCTATAGCCTTGTTGTATGACGGAAAAACTGTTGCCATACTACGAGCGCCAGAGTTCTACCCTCACCGGAAGCAGGAGAGATGTTCGCGCCAATTCGGCATCTATCACACCGGACATCCGTATATTAAGGTATGTATTTTATAAGGTACTAGCTGCCAAGTTTTTTGTACAATTCAAATTTTAAACATAAAAGTAGTTATTGTCCGTTAACCATAAGAGATAGAGACATGCTGTCGCGGACTTTTTTGTAGTATTTCGTACATCTACAATTCTCTAGTACATTATTTTAGCATCTCTGCTGGTTTGCGAAAGCAGGCGAATGCATATAAAAAAGAGTAGCGCCAGAGTTTACGAATGATAGAAGAGATCATCATCCTCCTGTCCTTATCCCACTCTAACTGGGGTCGGCATTACATGTTACAAACATGTCACATGATTTTGCTACGTATTTTTACGACTCCTCGGTAAGAAAGAGGGTGGTCCATTCTACTCAACCGAATACCACACGGCGGTTGACGAATGATAGGAGAGAATGGAAGAGAAATACATGCTGTGCCGACCCCTATTAGTGTGGGTAAGGGCAGGGGAATAATGAATCTGTACCGCACAAAATGTTCTAAATGTAATGAAACTTTAGTTCAGATAAACTTAACTAACTTAAACATTTACTGGGACGCGTATGGATGTTATACTTATGTTATAGTTGGATGTTATAACTATCCAAATTTATTTTATAATTGTTTTATAGTGTTTTTAATAATTTATCTTTTACTATTAATGTACCTATACTACGTTCTCACTTACTTTCAAACCACCAAGGGTCGCTGGCAGAGATCTTTTATAGAGATAAGTAATCCTTTGTACTTGTTTTCTTTACCTGTATTTTCTTATATATTTTAATTTTGGTACATTTTTTTTTATTTATTTATAACAAATATGTACAAGTTATATCTATCTTAAATTACTTACACGCTACTACTATACAAATCATGCCCACGGGGAATGGTCCCAAGAATGCTGGCAGCGTTTCCGTGTTGAATAGCTAAGCTGATTCTTTGTGCGAAAAAGGAGCCAGCCCTCTTGTCACCCGAAGAGGTGATCAAACGAGGTGTTAAAATGGATAAAATTTTTTTTTTTTTTGCATTTTGACTCCATGGCCCTAGGGTCTCCACTGCAAACGGCACAAATATATAACTCTCAACGAGAGATGCATACTTTCGCCGCTTGCCGGATTCGGCCATTTCCGCCGCAGCTCCAGGTCTTGACGCCGTTTCCCTGATATGGGACGAGGCTAAATCATAAATAAATAAATAAATACTTAAATCAATTAAAGTAATCACTTTCGTTTCAGATGATAGATGAATCTGGGGATTGGCTAGTGGGTGGCAATCTTGAAGTTTTCGAGCGAATCCGTTGGAACGACGGCTTGGACGCCTATCGCCTTACGCCGAATGAACTCCGCCAAAAGTTCAAGGAACTAAACGCTGATGCGATTTTCGCATTTCAGGTGAGCAAAAACGACTTCGCTATAGATGTTTCTTTATTATAATACTAGTTTTTGCCCGCGGCTTCGCTCGCGAGGATTTTAATCTGCCATAGTATCTAATTTAATTTTTCAAATCAAATCAAGTCAAATCAAATCAAAATAATCTTTATTCAAATAAACCATTTCAGGCACTTTTGAATCGTCAAGCATCAATATGATTAATGAAGCTACAACTGGTTCGGAATATTGCTCTTACCGAGAAGATCCAGCAAGAAACTCGGTGGTCAATCTTTTAAATATTTCCAATTATACATTATTAAACCGTTGTCTTGTATGAAGCTGAAAGGATTTTCAAATCCAGGCTTTCTTATCAACCAAATAATCTTCAATTTTGTAATATGCTTTACGTATAAGCATATTTTTTGCACTAATTAATTTTCTGATACACAATTTTGGTCATAGTGGCTTCCACATAGAAGATAGATATATGCTGTCGCGGACTTTTATTTAGAACTATTAAAGACAAACAATACTACGGTACATCATCTTTGTGTAACTCTAATGGTTTAGGCAGCGTACGCCGAGATAGATCTCAGAGGCCAGATTTTTTTCAACTTTATTGACATGTATCGTTATATTACATAAAATCATTACAAATTGTAGCCTATATACAAAAGTAATAATAAAATTATATAAATTAAAGTAATAGCAAAATAATTTTATTATTACTTTTGTATTATGGATCTCCGCAAAGTAACGCCTAATTCTATAAATTATTTGTAGCCTATATGTTATTCCGATGTATCGCCTATATAACTGTAAAGTTTCATACAAATCCGTCCAATAGTTTTTTCGTGAATGAGTAACAAATATCCATCCATACTCACAAACTTTCGCATTTATAATATTAGTACGATTAGTACGATCGGATGTAGGAGAGTTGAAACAAACAGAAAACATCTTAGATCAAATGGAACTATATTCTATGCTTTGGGAGTACGTTTATAACATATAGAACAGATAAATCAAGTTTTAATACAATTCAGTCAATAATAATTTAGATTTACATTATCGACTATACCACAAGTTCCAAAAGCTGTCATCCACTGAGAAGTACTGGAAAGAATCTCGCCGGCTGCTTTTATCAGGAATAGTAATTAAATGAGGGTTCTTACAGAACACTTAATGTGGGTAGTGCGGATCTACCCAACTAATATCAGATCAACCCACTAACAATCCTTGGTGGGTCAGTAACGACCCAACTATATCGCACCTACTTGTCTAACCAAGACAAACTATAACAAGATCTAGACACGTGAGCGTCTGATAATCGTACAAATTAATGTTTAGAATGTGGCTGATTTCATATTAACAAACACAATCAGAACCGATTTTAGACCAAGAACTGATTCCCTTCCTAGATTTTTACAATCTGTGTGAAGTAGAACCAGCCCTCTCCCTTTCACTTTAACATAATACACTTTATAAGTAAATAATTACAGCACATATTGCATTTTTCTATAATTTAACATAGTTTAAGAAGAAAAAAAATCAACTCGCTTAATTTACTAGGTTATCTGGTTAAAAAACAATAATTAACAATTAAATAAAGAGAATGATAGTGTAATCTACCTGTAAGCGTGTGTACATGTGTGTATGTGTATAATGGCTTCAGCGTTTGGTTTTTGCGAGAAGATACTACGAATATCAGATCACCTCACTACCGATCCTAGGTGGGTCAGTAACGACCCAACTAGATCGCATCTACTTGTCTAACCAAGACAAACTATGACAAGATCTAGACGCGTGAACGTCTGGTAATCGCACAAATCAATGTTTAGACTGAGGCTGATTTCGTTAAGGATTAAAGATTTTGTTAAGGTCCGTTATTTTAAAGCCAATCACATAAAAGCCCCTATTTTCGCTATTGATCACTTGTGACACAATATATACCACTATTTTCGCTTCATGCATTTAATAAATAAATAAATAAATATATGGGACATTTACACACACGGTCGTCCATCCCAAAGTAAGTAAATTAATACTTGTGTTATGGGTGACGGACAACTGGTAAATATACTACATATAGTTTTAAATACATACTTAAATACATATATACACCCAGACTCGAAGAACCAACAAATCCTAAATAGAAAATGTTTGTTCTCGGCGGGAATCGAACCCGCGACCCACGGAGCCGAAGACAGGGTCACTATTATTTTATTATATCACTATCACATATATTTTACACGATATCCATACTACTTGTCTAACCAAGAAAAGCTTTAGTACGATCTAGACGCGTGCGCAGCTAATAATCATACGAGTCAACGTTTAGAACGACAGTACGGGAAGCTCCGCTATTTAAAGGCTGTCCCCGCTCACTTTCAACCGTTTTACCTTTTGCAGCTCCGAAACCCTATCCACAACGGGCATGCCTTGCTGATGCAGGACACACAGAGGCAACTCGTCGAACGAGGATATAAAAAGCCAGTTTTACTTTTGCATCCCTTGGGTAAATATTATTATTAGAAAAGTAATAATACTAATCCGCATTGGACCAGCGTGGTAGGTCTTAGTTCCAATCCTTCTCTCCAGAAACGGAGAGAGAAGGCCCAGCTGTGGGATTGTAACGGGCCTTTACTTTACTTTTTTACTTTTACTTTTTTGGGAGGGAAAAGATTTTATAGAAATAGCCGTTACTTTGCAGAATTCTATAGAACAAAAGTTATGATAGAATAGTTTTGTTATAATTCGTGTTTGTTAAGAAAATCATCAAATGTAGTAAGCAAAGAACATTCTCATATACATATATTCTTATACATGCAGTATTAGTTACCGCACGTATCAATCAAACATACTACATATATTCGTTACGACAATCTCAATGATCGCCAATATTTTTCGCCCATTGCAATCCTTTTCGAACATTCCAAGAGAGTAATTTATAGAATTAGGCGTTACTTTGCGGAGATCCATAATACAAAAGTAATAATAAAATTATTTTGCTATAATCCGCGATACAGTAAATAGACAATATATATAGTGTTAATGTATAGTGGACTATCCGTTTTTTCATACCCGATACATGCAGGATTCGTAAAAAGACATGCACAAACCTCCACTACTTCCACCACAATACACAAGCACCACACACGTTCACTATCACAAACCCAACAATCGTTTCGCCCCGCAACCGAAGCATCATCAGGAGATATACAGTATCGTATTATCGATTTTCAGACGAAGGGTTTCGATTTCGTATCGATTTTCTATTCTGATCTCTGACACACAGCGAATATGATTTATGATAGAATCATCATCATCCTCATCCTCCTGCCCTTATCCCACTCTAAGTGGGGTCGGCACTACCTGTTTTAAACATCTTGTCACAATATTTGGCTGCTTATTTTACAACCGGCCGCCTGCCTGACGTCAACTTACCTTAGTCGTATTTTACGACACCTCGGTAAGAAAGAGGGTGGTCTATTCTGCTTAACCGGATACCACACGGCGGGTCAACTTACCTTAGTCGCCTTTTACGACACCTCGGTAAGAAATGAGGGTGGTCTATTCTACTCAGCCAGATACCACACGGCGGGTCGACTAACCTTAGTCGCCTTTTACGACACCTCGGTAAGAAATGAGGGTGGTCTATTCTACTCAGCCGGATACCACACGGCGGGTCGACTTACCTTAGTCGCCTTTCACGACACCTCGGTAAGTAATGAGGGTGGTCTATACTATTCAGCCGGATACCACACGGCATGATTTATGTTAGAATCATATGTTTATTTACAGGTGGTTGGACTAAGGATGATGACGTTCCTCTGGAGACGAGAATTAATCAACACAAGGCGGTACTGAATGAGGGAGTTTTAGACCCTAACTCCACCATTTTGGCAATCTTCCCTTCGCCTATGATGTATGCTGGACCCACCGAGGTTGGTATATACCGGATTTTTTTATATCTAGATCTTATAGAATAATAACGAAAAATCTTGGTATTTTGGATCATTGGCGTAGGAGACAGTGACTTTGTCTCCAGCTTTGCGGTTTGCGTATTCGATTTTCGCCACAATTTTTTTTAATAAACAATTACAGCATGACACGCTACTTAGAGGCCTTGTTCCGCACAAACGTGCGGGCGGATGAAACAACCTCTGAGACCTGGGCCCGCCGTCTCGGCGTCTCAACCTACCTTATGCGGCCGTCAGCTGTATGCGGTCCGGCCTCATGAATAACTGCGTGTATATGTGTACATGTGTGTGTTCGCTTGTATGTACTTGGACGATTCCCAAACCCGTTGGCTCGCCTCAGCACTCTTCCACGGACACGTACTGTCTATTTCTCCCGGAGTATACACTTCACCAACGCGGTTAAGTAACACAAATAACACGCGGTGTGCACACAACCTTCGTAAGCTCACACGTTATTGAATCGTCCCATATCGGGGAACATTAATCCCAACGCGTACTAAAACCGCAGACGGTCGCGTCTTCTCACACATTTCACTGGTTAAAACGCGTCACTAAATACTTATATCAATATCAAAAGTCAATACAGTCGTGGTACTATATAAAAACCACACCCAAAACGCATAATTACGCGTGTGCGTTCTACAATAAGATCGTATACAGGCGTACGCGTCCTGTCTTTATAGTATCCGAAACGTCACTAAACTATCGGCGCTCGCGTCAACGATAGAATGCCGAAAGGTCGTTGATCCGGCCGGTCGCGCCGCGTCGCGCGTGTCAATTTGTACAAAACAGGCCTACACAACGTTTCAACATTAATGAGCAACATTACGTAATTACAAATGAAAATGGTGGATACCTTTTTAAGAGATAACCACCAAAAAAGAAAAAAACAATCCTTAAATTAAGAATTCATATATACAAATTCATATATATATATATATACATATACATCATACATGTGTATATACATGCATATATATGTATATATACATGTATGATGTATATATACATATATACATCTAAATAATCTACCACAAGAGAAAAAAAATAATAATATTTAAAATAATCTAATGTAGTATGAAGTAAGTATTTCTTAAAAATAGTTAGATGTTATGTATAAATGTATTTAAGTACTTATTTAAAGAAGCTGTGATAGCCTAGCGGTGAGACCGTGCGACTCTCTAGAGACGACATAGGTTCAAACCCCGGGCAGACACCAATGGGTTTTTCTATTAAAACTTATGTGTCTAATTGATTCTACGGATATGTGTAACCTACCAATCCGCATTGGAGCAGCGTGGTAGGTCTTAGCTCCAATCCTTCTCTCCAAAAACGGAGAGAGGAGGCCTTAGCCCAGCAGTGGGCATAGTAACAGGCTGTAACTTTTTAATTTTACTTATTCAAAATTATACATCTAGTATTTTTGACGGTTGTCTGTCACCATTAACACAAGTATTAAGTTACTTACCTTGGGTCGGACAACCATATAATTGTCCAATATATTTATTTTACTATCATTCGCTTTACTAGACTTCGCTCGAGCTCAAACAGTATCCTAAGTACGTTAGTGCGTAAAATGGAGTGGCCTATATATGCACGATTTATGGACATATTAGTGCGACAGTAAAATGTCGGATTTGTGTTTTATTTGTGTCTATTTGTATTTGTTTGTATGCTTGTATTGTATTTGTCTGTGTATATTTGTTACTAACATAGTTATAAGTCTGGTACTAACATAATGAGCCTATGTTGCTTTTAAATAAAAACATTATTATTATTATTATTAATTTGTATTATGGATAAGGCCTACTGCTATAAATTGTTTTTCCTATAATTTCCAGGTGCAATGGCATGCCAAATGTCGTATGAACGCGGGCGCCAACCACTATATAGTCGGTAGAGACCCAGCGGGACTTCCGCACCCTGATGGCAATGGGGATCTCTATGATCCCAGACATGGTGCGATGGTGCTGAAGATGGCGCCGGGACTTAATGACTTAGAGGTATTTCTAGCAACAATGGACTAATTATAATAAATAAATAATAATAAATATATGGGACACTTACACACGCGGTCGTCCCCAAAGTAAGTAACTTATAAAATAAAAAAAAATATATAAAAAAAAACAATAAATGGTATATATACTACACCCAGGCTCGAAGAACCAACAATTTTTTTGTACAACAAGTTGGCCCTCGGCGGGATTCGAACCTGCGACCCAAAGCTGAAGGCAGGGTCACTACCCACTGCGCCAACGGGCCAGCCGAATTATTAAAAAAATATAATGAAATCTGAACGGATCATGTGTTTGCTTTTAAACGATTGTTCATTTATGTAAGTAATAATTTTATTGTAAATTGTGTTTAAATATTATACTATACTAGCTGTGCCAGCGGCTTCGCCCGCGTCGAAATCAGCCTGTCACAATTTTTCTTTAGAATTCTAATTTTAAACATAGAAATAGTTATTGTGAGTTAACCATAAGAGATAGAGACATGCTATCGCTGACTTTTTTGTAGTATTTTTATAGGTCTACAATTCTCTAGTACATTACTTTAGCGTATCTCTGCTGGTTTACGCGATATCTTCAACACATCCGATATGTACTATTTACCTAAACCATCGGGAAGGAAAAAAAAACCCATCGGGAAGTATTGCACTACCTTTTGGTGAAAACAGTACTGTAAATCAGTTCAGTAGATTTTGAGAAAATCGATTACATACAGACAGACAGCTTTTTGGGACTTTGTTTTATAATATGTATAGATTCGCTAGCGAACCAATTATATGATAATAAAACAGTTACGGTTGAATCTGTGATGGTATTACACTACCTTAAATCAAATCAAATCAAAATATTCTTTATTCAAGTAAACTTGTAAACAAGTGCTTTTGAATCGTCAACTTTACTGCTGGTTCGGAAAGCTGTTCCTTTCGAGAAGAGCCAGCAAGAAACTCGGCGGTTGCTCTTTTTAAAATATAAATCTTAGAACTAGTTACATTTATTTACTACTGTCTTGTACAGGGTAGAAGTGCACCTATATCCACACATCCTTATCATCTAAGTAATCTTCAACAGTATAGTAGGCTTTCTGTATCAGCCTCTTTTTAACAGTGTTTTTAAACTGCTGTAATGGCATGACCAAAATTGATTTCGGAATTTTATTATAGAATCTTATACCCAAACCCACAAACGATTTACGTAGTTTTGCTAGGCGCAAAGCAGCCTTAAAGAAGCCTTATATAAATTCTTATTGTTATTTGGTTATGGTACTTTTCATGACAGGTGTGAGAAGCTGTGATAGCCTAGCGGTGAGACCGTGCGACTCTTTAGAGACGACATAGGTTCAAACCCGGGCAGGCACCAATGAGTTTTTCTATTAAAACTTATGTGTCTAATTGATAATTACAATTTATCACACGCTTTTCGGTGAAGGAAAACATCGTGATGAAACCTGCATATCTCTAGAGAATTCTAGGGATATGTGTAACCTACCAATCCGCATTGGAGCAGCGTGGTAGGTCTTAGCTCCAATCCTTCTCTCCAAAAACGGAGAGAAAAGGCCTTAGCCCAGCTGTGGGCATAGTAACAGGCTGTTACTTTACTTTTTTTTTTTACTCTTCATGGGGTTGTAGTTTATAATAATCTAGTAGTACGCATACGTTAGCGGCTTCGAGAGTTTATGTACCTTCTGTAATATGGTTACAGAATGGTTTTTCCTATTAATTTATGGGTTCTACTTTATAATCTAGTGGTACCCGCGACTTCGTTGTGATATATTTTTTCCTGTTCATGAGATTTTTTTTATCAATTAATTGTGCCAAATTTGTCGGTTTTTCAAATTCAAATTCAAATTGGCCTATTACAAGCACTTTTGAATCGTCAAATTAAAATTAAATTGAAGCTACAACTGGTTCGGAAAGGTGCTCTAACCGAGAAGAACCAGCAAGAAACTCGGCGGTCACTCTTTTAAAAAATAAATATTACAGTTTTGTATTAACTATTGTTAACAAACTTAGATTATAATATCGTCTAGTACATAGCTGGTCGCAATTTAGTTCCAAGCTTTCTTATCATTGACATAGTCTTCAACATTATAGTAAGCTTTATTAATGAGAGTCTCTTTAATTGCTTTTTTGAACTTGTGTTTAGCAGATTAGCTGTGAAAGCTTAACAAACAGAGAGATAGATATTTGCATTTATAATATTAATATGGATTTTTGTAGATAATTCCATTCCGCGTGGCGGCTTACGACTGTTCTATCGGCAAGATGGCGTTCTTCGATCCCACGCGTAAAGAGGACTTCGATTTTATTTCCGGAACCAGGATGAGAGGTAATATATTTTTGTATTTTTTGTCTTTTTTTTTAAAGTAACTAGCCATACCCGCGGCTTCACCCGCTTGGATATCAGTCAATCACAGAATTTTTTCCCGAGTATAGCCGGTCTCTCAACACTAATAATGAATACCACTCACGATAGTTTAAGTTCAAAAATATTCTGATTTAATCATAAGAGATAGAGATAGGCTATCGCGGATTTTTTTTTGTAGAAGTACGAAGAACTACAATTTTCTAGTACATTGCTTTAGTGTATCTCTGCTGGTTTACGCGGTGCATGCTTCTAAAGCTCCCAGAAGGAGAGTTCTTACAACCATGCGCCCTCTACAAAACAATTTACATAAAACCGTATTGTTTTATTAAAATAAGCATTCCAAAAGGATTGCATTATCTTTTAGTAAAAAACCGTACAAAAATCTGTTTAGTAGATTTTGAAATCAAATCATAAAAAAAATAAAATAAAATAAAATAAATATATGGGACATTTACACACACGGTCGTCCATCCCCAAAGTAAGTAACTTAATACTTGTGTTATGGGTGACGGACAACTGGTAAATATAATACATATATAGTTTTAAATACATACTTAAATACATATATACACCCAGACTCGAAGAACCAACAAATCCTAAATAGAAAATGTTTGTTCTCGGCGGGAATCGAACCCGCGACCCACGGAGCCGAAGACAGAGTCACTGCCAACTGCGCCAACGGGCCAGTCATATACAGACATACAGCTTTTGGGGACTTTGTCCCATAATAAGTATAGTTTTATGTCGTCATTTAAATTTAGTTTAATGAAATGTAATATTCGAAACACATTTATTACAAGATGGCGGCGAACTTCGTCCCGCCTTGTTAAATATTTAGTTTTAGTAACAGTTAGTTTGTATGAGACAATTTGGTGTTGTTTTTTTTTTCCTATTCGTCTCGCAATTGTCCTAATTTTTCTCCGTTGAACATTTGTCAGACTGTTTTTTTTGTTATCTTTTTATTTTAACCCCCTTCTAAATTTATTAATTGGTATACTTTATTTTATATATCTTTAGGTCTGGCTAAATCAGGCAAAGAACCACCCAAAGGTTTCATGGCGCCCAGTGCATGGAAAGTTCTATCCGAATATTACCAGTCGTTAAAATCCAAGATGGACACAAATTAATGTATAAATACTCATTGTATTTCAATATCCAATGTCACAAATATTAATTTAAAAATCAAATAAAACATTTTTAGTATAAATTTAAATACAAATGCGTAGTTTAACGTAGTTTTTGCAATCTGTGAAATAAAAGCTGAGAGCTGCCGTTAAAATATATGTCACTGGCAATACACATACCGTTGCTGCACCTAAAAACCATTATTTTTATAAAAACGAATTCTCGAATGGCCGAAAAATCCCATTTATAAAGTAAATTAGAAAATTAAATTTAAAAAATTGTTGGTTTTTGTCGACACAGTGATATAAATATATTAAAATTTTAAGTTGTCAACATTACATCCTTTGTATGTTTTTTGGACTTATATAATATATACATATGTTTTATGTAATATTTTATAAATTATTATTTTATACATTACATATGTAATATTGTATTTATTTTGTCTATGCAATATTTTAATGTACGACAAATCAATGTCATAGAGCACAAAATAAATAAGTACAATTCTCACTTTTTTATATATATTAACATTTTATTTAATTGTGCTGATTATAGTTCAATTTAAATATGTACGAAATAAAGTCTTAATAATATCATCTACTAATTATTATAGATTTATTAGTGTTTCTTTTAAGCTTTTAAATGCTTTTCAGTTGAATTAGTAAAAATGAACTTATTATATTTGTGTACTATGGCTTTGATATAGAACCACAGACATATATTTTATTTTATTAAAAAGAATGATAGAATGATTGTGCTTTTTTTAAAATTATAATCGATGAAATTTTGCATTCGATAATATAAATAAAATATGCAATAAAAATAGATAAGTAGGCAATAACTTATCTATTTTTTGTATGTTACTATATTATTTATATTGTATATTATATTAATTATATTATCATAGACTAAGGTATGATTTCCTAGTGAATGTTTAACAAAATTCTCGAATTCAACTATGAAGTATCTCTGAGTTACCTTAAAACAGTCATGGGATTGTTATTTACAAAATCCTGCATAAATATAGAATATAAAATACTATATCTCGAAAAATAATGGTACCATTTCGGCCTGTATTATTTTGAAATCTGTACGTGAATAAATACATAAGTTGATTTATTTTTTAAATATCACATTTTATTTACAAATATTATTAAAATTGCACAAATTTTTATTGTGTGTCCGGAATAATATTTTGAATATTATAATGATGTACCTTTATATATCTTATGTTCTTTGTTTGTATATATAAATTATTATTTATTTATTGTTAGAAGATATTGAATTATGACATTTCTAGACAAATTTAATATAAATATCATAGAACCCTCTGACACTATCTTCGTTACGATAGCTCTCACACTATATTGTCAGTTTACATTCCAGTATTGACCATAGTTAATTATTGCGTATATGACACATTCCAATATGTTTTATTTATAGTATACTAGCAAAGCCCCGCGGTTTCACCCGCGTCCATACAGATCTCGTGGTAGTGGAAAGTCTACGAAATCGGACTATAGATTTATTTGTAGATTATTTAATTATAAAAAATGGGTATCATTAATATTCTTGGAATAAGTCTTAACTCACCAAGTGCAGGCCCTGCTATAACGGTAGGCTAGGTTTGTTATGGCATTATTTGATTTCGATTTACATTCTTAAATTCGTAAAATCTTTTGATTGGGATGTCGGATTTTAATATTTTAAAGAATTTTACAGGTATTGAAACAGTTATTCATAAAATATCATTTAATGGGATAAGGATTAATACAGAGATGTGAATAAAATGGTTTGATTATTGTCGGCACTTTTACCAACTTTTACAATGTAAAAAAGTAGTTATATTGGCATAACTATAATAGTTAGACATATGGTATCGCGGACTTTTTTGTGGATATTGATACGTTCTATAATACTGTAGAACATTTTTTGTTCTATCATCAATAGTTTCCGCAGCGCACGCGATGATAGATGTTTACGACTAAATTTTTACCAAGTTATTACAATTTTATTAAGGATGCCTATTTTTTTTGAAAATGACATAAAGCCTATGTTGCTCAGTGAAAAAGCAGCTTTCCAATGGTGAAAGAATTTTTGAAATCGGTCTAGTAGTTTTTGCGTGAAAACGTAACAAACATACATACAAACAAACATACAAATCTTTCCTCTTTATAATATTAGTATAGATTAAATCTACGCTGAAAGGAAATGATAAATATTAAATATTTGATATCATAAAAACATAATTTAATCAAGTGTCGCCTATAGAAAATCAAGGAGATTTTATGAATTATTTAAAAATTTAACAAGTATTTAATATTTGTTATTTTATTTAATGAAATTATAATAATTGAGATTTTAAAATATGACATTTATTTTTATAAAGGTTCGTTTGCACTGTCACGCGTGTTTTGATTTTGATATAGTAACGTTGTTATGAAATATAGGGATATTTCATTATATATATTTTCTTTTTAAATTGTTGTTATGCTTGTTCGAGATTAAAATATTTTATTGCTGTTAAATTAATTGGATTGGGTAACTTGATGTTAATGACATCTCTCTTATTTTATTAATTTATGTATAATTAGACAAAACTTTTAACAAATATCGCACGCTTAGTATAAAAGTGATAGAAAATTAAATTCATTTAAGTCAAAATTAGGCTTAATTAACTAATCAACTAGTTCTCCACAAAAATTTACAACATAATCATAATACAATTTTTGTAGTTTAAATATACAATCTGGCGGTCTTATCGTTACATAGCGATCTCTTCCAGACAACCAGGTCGGAGAAAGGACATAACTTTAGGTAATGTGTACGTGGTGTTTACTGTAAAAAACATAATTATATATACCGTACAAATACAAAACATATATACTATATATTGATACTTATTGCTACATATATAAATATATAAAATAAACGTACATATACATTTAATATATACATACATTCTTTATTGAGTTAGATACATTGTAATCCTTATTTCAATACCATCTATCACATCACGCTACAAACTATTTAAAAAACTAGTGTTTTCTTGCTCTTCCAAGTAATTTCTCTTCAACACTCAGAAGTTTTGTATGCGCAACGCTTTATTGCATTTTGTCAAGAATCTTGACCCTTTTTGAATTGGGTCACTTTATTACTAAGCATGGGACATGTGTTTCAAAGCAATACATATTTTAGATCAGTGAAGTCTTTGATAAATGTGACAGTATAAACCGCCCTTTACACTAGTATTATAATAGTCTAAGTGCTTTGGGATGGGCGTTGCTAATTCTTAAGAGATTTATTGAAAATTATTGTCGAAATCTTTATATCAATTATGGTGCTCTGCGCGATACAGGTTTATTTGATATACAATAAACATGATCAAATACCGATTGTTTGTTTTATTTACCTATAATTTATAGTTAATGCACTTTGAGATTGGGAAACATGTTTTATATTTATGGCGATGACGTTTTAAGATTATGTGTAAAAAAAAGTTATACTCATGTCTTATTCTATCGAGTTAGACCAACCTGGATCCTCTCATTGCTTCGCTCCGTACACACTCCGCTAAAAGGTGAAATGTACCCTCAACTGCGTCACAGAGACTACAATTCGGTGATCTATTTATTTTTTAATGTATATTATTATTCGGCACTTAATGTATTTGTTAGAATATTAAGAGTCTCTTGTGAATGAAATGAAATAAATTGGAGTAAGTTTCATTACTCCAATTATTACTATTAATTATATTACTATTAATCTTGATTGCTGGACCTAGATAGTCTAAATTAAATTAGTTAAATTTTCACAGTGTTTATCCATTGATAATTATATATCGGAAGCGTAGCTACTGACGATAGACTTCATAACAAAGCTTCAATGGAACGCTAGATGAACGCAGTATAGTTGAGGTGCTCACATCAGAAACAAAGATATCTGTTAATGAATCAAATCTTCATAGCTTATTGTGTTGCGAAGCTGAAGTAGCAATAGAACATATACTTTGAAGAAAGACTTTCTTTTCCAATTCTCTCTGTATATAGATATGCAAATAAACGGCTTGGTGAATTTAAAAGGAAACAGAAAACTTATTAACTTAACTGTAAAAGGGCGCTAAATTGTCTCAGAACATCTAGACTATTTTTTTCGTAATCTTGGTATTTAAAATATGAGGAGCTCATATTTGTAATTTGTAATGTACATTAAAGGTCTTATACAAGTCCTTTATAGTGTCAATATGTTGTGAGTGACAGTTTCCTAGTGTTACAGTTTTCAGTGTAAGGGGGGGCATCTGACACCCCTTGCCCTACCTCGCTACGCCAATGTATATAGCCTACGTGATTTGTTCAGGTATATCGATGTCTTTGGTTCATCAACATATCTTATTATTACTCATAGGATTTTAATAATTAGGTTGCCTTAAGCAGACCTGTGAGAGTATAGTAACGAATATTAAGAGAGGGAAGATGAAACACATATAAATATAGTTATCATTGTCTAATAAAAATCAGAAAATATGTCTAAAGATTCCAATTAAGTGTAAAAAATATGTTTATACATAAAGCATATTACAAAATTGAAGATTATTTGGATGATAAGAAAGCCTGGATGTGAAAATCCTTTCAGCTTCATACAAGACAGCCGTTTAATAATGTATAATTGAAAATATTTAAAAGATTGACCGCCGAGTTTCTTGCTGGTTCTTCTCGGTAAGAGCAACATTCCGAACCAGTTGTAGCTTCATTAATCATATTGATGCTTGACGATTCAAAAGTGCCTGAAATGGTTTATTTGAATAAAGATTAGTTTGAAAAAAAATAAAGAAAATAAAATAAAAAAAATCACTTATAGATATAAGATAGAGAGAGATATAATGGCTATCATTCGTTTTCTTTTCAACGTCGATGGACACAATTAAGGCTGGCTCTCCTAATTTAGTTATTGACGATGTTATTACTTGATCACTTATATATCTATATTCTGTTGAGTGATCTTTAGCTTACCAGGAATATAGACAGGTTTTAAAATTATTAAAGTAAATAAGTGGCCACACGTACTATTTAAGTCAAAGTCAATAATGAACAAAAAGACCTTACGTAGTTAATATATAGACACCGGCTATATTCACGTCTAATTTTATCGGGTTAGCCCGAATAGTTTCGAGCCCATCCGGGCCACTTATTCATGAGGTCTTTACACGACGTTATCGCGGCGAGTACTGCGTGCTCAAGGCTCGAAACTAGTCGGGCTAACCCGATAAAATTAGACGTGAGTTTAGCCGTTGTATATATGTTAACTATGAATACTACTTACGATACAAAAGTAATAATAAAATTATTTTGCTATAATCCGCGATACAATAAATTGCATTCATTCGCTTAACCCGTGCGGATTATAGCGAAGTAGTTTTGTTATAGTGCCTATAGTGCTAAATGTATAGTAGACTATCCGTTTTTTCATACCCGATATATGCAGGATTCGTAAAAACACATGCACAAACCACCACGGCCACCACAATACACGAGCACTACACACGTTCACTATCACAAACTCAACAATCGTTTCGCCCCGCAACCGAAGCATCATCAGGAGATAGACTCCACGACAAAATCGCATTTCGGATCTCTGCAAAGTCACGCCTAATTCTATAAACTACTTACGATAGTTTAAATTAAAAAAAAGACCTCACGTAGTTTCGGTTTAGTAAAGCAAATTTATAAATTGATATCATTGTTTGTTAATAACTCTATATCTACGTGACGTGTACAGCATTATCATTACATATTAAGTGATGACGGTTTACATGTATACAGTTTGATACAGTATTGGCTCACTGATCACTCTAGTATCGGTTGTATTTTAGAAGCGTAAACACGTAACATGGTATTACTATTAACAAGAGTTCATAAAGTTATCAGAAAATGTACGCACGTGGCCGGTTTTCGATGTTTATCACATTACCCGATAGACGAAAATATATTCGGATTAAGCAGTGAACAACGAGAGGTATAAAATATCATAATTCTAAAATCAGCACGACGTAAACAGTATATAGATTACGAAATTACCGTATAAGGACTAAACAGATAGGTTCTTAATACATTTTTTAATTTTATCATTAATTTAACCTTGTTAGACCTATTAAGAAGTAATTTATATAATTAGGCGTTACTTTGCGGAGATTCATAATAAAAAGTAATAGTAATTTTGCTATAATCCGCGATAAAGTAATTATAATGCTAAATATAATAAATAAATAAAAAATATATATAATGCTAAATGTATAGTGGACTATCCGTTTTTTTTTCATACCCGATATATGCAGGAATCGTAAGAACACATGCACTAACCTTCGCCACCGCCACCACAATACACACGCACTACACACACTCACTATCACAAACAATCGTTTCGCCTCGTAACCGAAGCATCATCAGGAGATAGACTCCACGACAAAATCGCATAGCGCTTTGCTTTGCCTTTTTTTTATTTACTTTATCTCGGATTATATCAAAATAATTTTATTATTACTTTTCTAATATAATAAGCTGTGATAGCCCAGCGGTGAGACCGTGCGACTCTTTCGAGGCGAACACGAGTTCGAACCCGGGCAGGCACTAATGAGTTTTTCTATTAAAACTCATGTGTCTAATTGATAATTGCAATTTATCACACGCTTTTCAGTGAAGGAAAACATCGTGAGGAAACCTGCATATCTCTACAGAATCTAGGGATATGTGTAACCTACCAATCCGCATTGGAGCAGCGTGGTAGGTCTTAGCTCCAACCCTTCTCTTCAGAAACGGAGAGAAGAGGCCTATTCCCAACAGTGGGATTGTAACAGGCTGGTACTTTACTTTACTTTTTTTCTAATAATATAAGTGTTTAATACGGTTTTGTAATTTTTGTTGTTGTAAATTATTAAGTGTTATCATTCGAGATGTTATAAGTTAGACAACTGTATACAGTAGATTTATCGCTGATTATGGCAAAATAATTTTATTCTTACTTTTGTATCATGGATCTCCGCAAAGTAACGCCTAATTCTATAAACGGTACACAGTGTCAGTGGCGTAGCTATCGGAGTGCTAGACGGTCCAGTGCCCCAAGCTACGGGGGCTTTTTTGAGCTCGACCTCCAACCCCCCGTTAGATAACGTCTGATCCAAAACACGAAGAATTCGAAACAAATATTTTTAAGGGGGTATTCTAGTAATTTATAGAATTAGGCGTTACTTTGCGGAGATCCATAATACAAAAGTAATTATAAAATTATCTTGCTATAATCCGCGATACAGTAAATAGAAAATATATATAGTGCTAAATGTATAGTGGACTATCCGTATTTTCATATCCGATACGTGCAGGATTCGTAAAAACACATTCACAAACCTCTACCACAATACACAAGCACTACACACGTTCACTATCACAAACTCAACAATCGTTTCGCCCTGCAACCGAAGCATCATCAGGAGTTAGACTTCACGACAAAATCGCAAAGCTTTGCGATTTTGTCTTCAGGACAAGTTTGACGAGTTTGTGATAGTGAACGTGTGTAGTGCTTGTGTATTGTGGTGGAAGTGGTGGAGGTTTGTGCATGTGCTTTTACGAATCCTGCACGTATCGGGTATGAAAACACGGATAGTCCACTATACATTTAACACTTTATATATTTTCTAATTACTGTATCGCGGATTATATCAAAATAATTTTATTATTACTTTTGGGTATTCTAGTGTTTTATTTGATAATTAATTTAAAAATTAATTAATAAATCAATGATTAATGATTGACATTTATGCATGTGTTCAGAAATGTATTTTGTGTAAACTTTATAAAAAGGGTGAATAAACTATTGTATGTATTTTTTTGAAATCAATTAAAAAGGTTGAAAGTGCATTAAGCAGGTACGTAGAAGTTCCTCAAATATTAAATATCTATGTGTGCGTACAGAAATAATGACAAATGATTAACACTTACGCGCGCGGTTAGAAGTTTATTGTATTACGGTCATCAAAGCCTTAATTGGTTCAGCTAAAAGGTAACACACCATTCATTGACTGTTAGGCGGTACGAACTTCGCCGGGTTAGCTAGTTATAGATAAATGCTGCATTCGTATTAAGAAAAAATGGAAAGAAAAATTTCCTTTTTTTCCCAGGACGTTTCCTTTCCAAGCTACGCCACTGCACTGTATATTATTGTTTTGCAATGAAGATCCGAAACAAATTGACGAATAAAGTAAATATATCGTGTCTTTACATATTTTGTTTTGCACCGGAATTATTTCTCAGTTCAGCTGTAGTTTTAATCAATATAGTCAGCCTTTTAGGGTTCCTTAACAATGAATATATTTATATTTATATTTACATAACGTTTGATTAAGTTTTTTCTGTAGGTTATTAAAAATTTAAAGCTTCTAAGATAATCCTTGCACCAACTGTTTTGCCTGTTTTATATATATAATGAATAATTATAATTTTATGATGAAATAAATGATTTATCCAGTTGCGGCAACTCGTTTTCAATTTCGCGCAAAAAGAGTTGGCTCCTAAAGCAGCGGAAATTGACAGGGAAAACAATTTCAAAGAATTAAGAGACTTTTGGAAGAAACTTGGAAGTTTAGGCTTTCTTGGTAAGTAAATATTTTGCATAAATATTGTTACGTACAGGGGTTCGTGGATTTGGATGAAAATACCTGGTGGCTCTTTAAAACACTTTATTCAACTTCTTACTACAAGCTTAGTACTTACAGTTTCTATACGGTTTGTTGTCTAAAAAAAATGCCGAGATCACTAATAATTCGCTTTTATTTTGGCTTGTTTACGCTCTTGATCGCTATTCGTAAACTGAATGTCGAGGCGCACGATACGTCTGCATATATCGAACGAACCGATTTCGAGAACATTCGTGAACAACCCTGGAAAGATCGTAAACAAGTCCTTTGTAAACATGTTTATCGGTAAACAAGCCCAATGTTCCTGAGAATTAGCGTTAAGTGAATTTGAACTCTATGTCATATAGTTTACGAACTCTTTTTGCATGTTTATAACAATATATTATTCATTCCCTAATATTTGTTAATATTGCTTTAATTTTCTTAGCCTGATTTTTAAATCCTTTTTTTATAATCATTTTTAATAGGAACGGCAATATAAATGAATTGATCGTTATAATATAGTATAAGGCTTGTTTTAAATATATAATAAATAAGCCTTAACTTAATGTTAAAGAAAGTTCTAATTTTTATGTATCTAATAGCGTACTATTAACACGAGTGATATTTAAAACATATAGTTACGTTATTATACTGCAAAAAAATAATTTTCTCCTTTCTTTTGCACATTGGAACTCCGTTAACTAACGCCAACTTAATTAAGAAGAAGTTTTATCATTCTCCATTAATTCTTATTATAAAAGTAATATAACTGCAAATTATTTTTAATTCTATCGGTTTATTTAAACGGTATTTATTATACATAAGTCAAAGTAGCAAATTTAATGGCTCCTATTTATAATCGGCGATTGCAAATAATTAAGCGTGAGCACGATCATTTAGAGGACATACTCCGTTGTACTTGCCGATTTTTTTTTTTTCGAATGTGTCTAATGCTGTTAGCCCTAATGGCTTTTACAGCGTCACCGGTGGGATGGGCGAGCGCAGAAGCTTCGCCGGGTAAAATTGATAAGAAGCGAGTGTTTTTTAGGCACTCGTAACTTATTGGGAGCGTCGCCTTAAGGGTGTCTCCTGCGAGACCGAACCTCGGCTTAAAGCGGCGCGTTTTGGAGGACTGTATCTAACACATTGACTTTGAAGAAGTCTGCATCACGGCGGCCGCGGCAGAGGGCTGCGGCCGCTTGACACAAGCAAGCGGGGACCTCGTCTTCGCCGGCGAAGACGCTGTTTGTGTGTGAATTGTGTGTATGTCTTGTTGGATGCTGTGATAGCATCGTCGGGGTCGTTGAGGACGCTCTTAGGGCGCCTGTGAAATCGGTTGGGGAAGTTAAACACCTTATAGTTGGACGCGGCCGCTATAAGGGGGTTAGGATGTGTGGACGCTTTCTCGAAGTAGGTCTTCGAGAATCGTTTGAAAAGATCGGCTATTGTGGGAAGGTCGAGATCTCTATGGAGATTCACGTTGCGCACGAACCACGGACAGCCAGTGGCTGTACGCATGAATCGATTTTGGAGTGTCTGCAACGGACACAGTCGTGACTTAGGAACGTGTGCGAACGCGACGCTCGCATAGGTCATTATTGGTCTAATGCAAGTCTTGTAAAGCGTCACTTTGTTGCGAAGTGACAGTTTACTAGTTTTGCACAATATCGGATAGAGGCGTCCCATGGCGTATGCCGCCCGGTTGCGGACAACGCGGATGTGTCGGATGAAGGATAGGGTGGGTTGAAAGATAACACCTAAGTATTTGACTTCCTTTTGCCAATCTAGACGTTTGTTGTAAATTGAGACTCTAGGGGGCGTCTGGATGAAGTCCATGGCTCTCCTAGACCTGGCAAAGAACATTGCTGCACTTTTATCTGCGTTGATTTCGATTCTCCACCGGCGGAACCAGCTTCCGAGACTATCGGTCGCTTTTTGGAGCCTATCGCTAATAGTTGTAGGATTCCTACAAGTGGTGAAAATTGCGGTGTCGTCCGCGAACATGGCGAGGTGGGTGGCTACACTAGTTTTAGTGGAGAATCGTGGGATGTCACTCGTGTAGAGTGAATAAAGGAACGGTGAAAGTACCGAACCTTGGGGGACTCCGGCGCGTAAGGTAAGTCTTGAGGAGAGCGTACCGTCGATACGATATCTAATGGAGCGATTTGTGAGATAATCGCGTATGATGAGGACGAGCCTATCGGGAATGCCTAGGTTTGCGAGTTTGTATATTAAACCCGCATGCCATACCTTGTCGAAGGCTTTGGCGACATCGAAGAAAACAGTACCGGTGTACCGTTTTTTGGCGAAGCCATTGAGGATGGTTTCGGTAAGTCTATGTACTTGTTGTACCGCGGTGTGTTTGGCGCGAAAGCCGAATTGCTCATCCGGTATGAGCTTCTTCGACTCTATGAACGTTATAAGTCTCGCGAGGATTACTCTCTCGTAGACTTTTCTTAGGCTGTTGAGCAAGCTAATGGGTCGATAGCTGCTCGGGAGATTGCTGGGTTTACCCGGTTTACGAATACCTATCACTATTGCTTCCTTCCATTCGTCGGGGAAGGAGCAACCTAACAGGAGGGCATTGAAAATCAAAGCTATTAGGGGTATCAGTTGGTCGGGGAGGCACTTGAGTGCCTTGTTGGAGATGGAATCGGGACCTGGAGACTTTCTAGTCTTCAAGTTTTTAATAATGGAACGGACTTTCTCTCCGGTGGTGGGGGCTAGTGGCTCACTTTCGGGAGCCTTCGTGGATATCGTAGCCGCCGTCAATTCCACCTCAAAGTGGAACTTGGCGTGTTCGGGGTGGCTAGGGTTGTCTGTGCATTGTCCCTCAAGGCTGTCGGCCAAGCACTCGGCCTTATCGATGTCGTCGAATGCGACCGGACGGTTAGGACGTAATAATGGGGGTGTAGCTGCACACTGGTCTCCTCTCAGGGATCTCGAGAGTTTCCAGAAGGCCTGGTGGCTCGGCGAGATCGCTGAGAGTTTATTATCCCAGTCTGACTGGTGATTGAGGCGGAGTTTTTCCCTAACCTCTCTTTGGAGTCGCCGGAGTGTCCTCCGGTTTTCGTCAGTCGGGTAGGCGTCGTGGGCCCTAGTGGCGGCACGTTTACGTCTAAGTAAGTCACGCAGGTCGTCGGGTAGTCTCCGTCGGCCGTGGTCTTCGGGGACTACCTTGGAGAAACCCTTGAGTGAGTCTGTTATGTGTTTAGTAAGGTGGGTGACTGCGGATTTGGCACTATCCACGGAGTCTATGCTGTCAGGAATTTGACTTAAGTGGTCTGACTCTAAGGACTGGAGTTTCCCGCCTAGCTTACTCCAGTCTATGATCGTTTTGGTGGCAGGGGCCTCGGAGTCTATCCGACCTAGATGAATTAGAACCGGGCGGTGATCCGAGTCTAATTCATGCAAGACTTCGATAGAACGTAACTGGAGAGTTACGTTTTTGATAATGTATATATCTAACACGTCGGCTTTGTCTGGGTCCCCGTTATGCGGGTACCTAGTCGGTTCGTTTGGGGCCACTTGCCGATCATCGTCTATTCTATTTATATATCTTACAACTCGTGAATTATCGTATTCCCGGACACGCATCAAAGGGAATCGTCACACGTCCATGTGGATGTTTTTCGTTCAACAAAATATGTTTTTTTTTCGAACTGACTGTATGCTGTTAGCCCTAATGGCTTTTACAGCGTCACCGGGCGGGAAGGGCGAGCGCAGAAGCATCGTCCAGGATAAAACATGATCGTGTGGACATTTGCACGATGATCGCGCCGATTATAGACGATCTCACGATCGTCACCGATAGTGAAGTGCAGGCTTAATTGTTGTTTATAATTACAGGTATAACGGCTAGCCCTGATTATGGTGGAACGGGTGGAAAATATATTGAACATTGTGTTATTATGGAAGAGCTATCAAGGTAATTCAAATACAAAGTCAAAATATACTTTAATGAAATACTTTTATATATTCCATTCAAACTTTTAAGTGTTTATTTTTAAAAGCTTTTATTTAACTTGCCATACCGTATATATGAAGGTGGAATCTTGCAAGTTAAATTTTTCACTATCCGGTGTCCGATTGAGCTGAAATTTTACATACTGCAGGCATACCGTGAACTTTTATTGCGACTCAATTGAAGATGTAAACTAAATCGTTTTGCTTTTTCATACCATGACGTCTTAAAGACGCACACTTTAAGTGGTTGCCGAATGAGTGTTCGGAATGCGTCCTAAAAACATGTGAGTAAAAGAGACAGAGTTATATATGGTTCATATAACGTTATCCTTTTCAAACATTACAACCCCAATGCAAACCACACTTCATGGTACGAAAAGAAAGCGGTACTGACTTTGAATTGAATCGTTATCTAAAAGTTCATGGTAGGCCTGCTGGCCCAGTCCCGATGACAATGTATGATCACGATAAGCATGGGCTGATGCTGAACTCCTCAACGGTTAATAGTAGGAACATGAAATTTTGTTAAAAAGTTTTTTTTATTTGACTTGTTATAATTACTATTTTTGTTCCTATTAATCAATAGAGTAACAACAAACCGATTTTTTCCGACCCATTTATAATGATAAATAATTAAAGTAAAAGTCAATACCCTTAAGGTGTATCGTGGAGAGACAAAATCCGTCCACTTTCAGAAAAATTGGCGTTTAAATGCCATGCCATGCCGCTCCAATACAACTTGCTAGGCTACACATATCCCAGAAGTTCTTTAGGATATACAAGCTTCACATTTTTGAATTTAAACTATCGTGAGTGGTATTCATTATTAATGTTGAGAGACCGGCTATACTCACGTCTTATTTTATCGTATGAGCCCGACTAGTTTCAAGGCCATACGGGGCTCTTATTAAGCTTCACATTGTTTTCATTCACCTTCAATAAAATGAGTGCATTTCACGTTTCTTTTTTGACGTTAATATAATTTGTAACGGAAGTAAAATTACAAATTTTTCCGCAGAGCGAGTGGATCTATATCTTTGTCCTACGGAGCCCATTCCAATTTGTGCGTGAATCAAATAAACAGAAATGGTACGCACGAGCAAAAAAGCAAATATTTACCGAAGGTAATAGAGAATTCAAATACCTTCAACCATTGTAAAATATATGATAAAATTTAAACACGTCGATATCTCTACGAAACTCTATTTCTATGGTAAAGAAGCATTACCTTATAGCAGCTTCACGCTATATTAAACTATATCCCAGGAATGATTTAAATAAATGAAAGCTTAATAACTATGTTTTCGTGATGAGGTGCATAATGAAATAAAACTATCAATTCAGCAACTGAGTTTAATAAGAATGAAGTTTGAATCCACAAAACCTTTATAAATAAAACCTTTCATAACGTCACGCGCTCTAACCGTTCGGTCTTCAAGTTTTGTAAAAATATATAAATAATAAAAGTACGTTCAATCACGTTTCAATTTTGTCTTAGTGTAACGTGACTATAATTTCACAGTGTTTTCTAGTTTGGTTATATGAACCGTCTATAATATTAACATAAATGAATAATTTATGAAATAAATTATTCAGTAAAACAGGTTCACAAGGTGTACGTTAAGATATTGAATATTAACCATTTCAGTTGTGTTCAGGTGAACACATAGGCGCTCTAGCTATGTCAGAAGCAGGCTCAGGAAGTGACGTAGTATCAATGAAACTTCGTGCTGACAAAAAAGGGGATTATTACGTTCTAAATGGTAATAAATTTTGGATCACTAACGGGCCCGATGCTGACGTGTTGGTGGTGAGAAGATTTTGGTGATATTTATTTCCATGTATGCTTGTTTTATCGCGTGATAAATTGCAAATATCAATTAGGCACATTAGTTTTAACAGAAAAAATTCATTGCTGCCCGGGGTTTGAACCCTTGACACATGATGTTGTCACATGATGATGATAGTCACATGATCAAACCATTTAACTATCACAACTCTAATTCTGCTGGTAGAAGCAGATAATAATTTTAACGAGTATCTCATACTGGGAGAATTTGTACTAAACTAATTTTGAATCGAAATTCAAGTCCTTCTAATAGTTTTATTCAGACACAGATAATTAGTACATCTAAAACATATAAACAATAAAAACAAACTACAAAAGAGAAAAGAAATAATAAAATTATTTTGCTATAATCCGCGATACAATAAATAGAAAATATATAAAGTGTTAAATGTATAGTGGACTATCCGTATTTTCATACCCGATACTTGCAGGATTCGTAAAAGCACATGCACAAACCTCCACCACTTCCACCACAATACACAAGCACTACACACGTTCACTATCACAAACTCAACAATCGTTTCGCCCCGCAACCGAAGCATCATCAGGAGATAGACTCCACGACAAAATCGCAAAGTGATAGTGAACGTGTGTAGTGCTTGTGTATTGTGGTGGAAGTGGTGGAGGTTTGTGCATGTGTTTTTACAAATCCTGCACGTATCGGGTATGAAAATACGTATAGTCCAATATACATTTAGCACTATATATATTGTCTATTCACTGTATCGCGGATTATAGCAAAATAATTTTATTATTACTTTTCTATTATGGATCTCCGCAAAGTAACGCCTAATTCTATAAATTACAAAAGAGAACCACAAACAACTTGCTCTTTAGTAAATGTATATTTACAGGTATACGCAAAAACAAATGTAACAAGTAAACCTCAACATGGAATTTCGGCGTTTATAATAGAGAAAGATTTCCCAGGATTTTCTACAGCACAAAAATTGGACAAACTTGGAATAAGGGGATCCAATACCGGAGAATTAGTCTTCGAGGATTGTAAGGTGAAATGATCCATGGAATGTTTTAAACCAAGCCATAAATGCGATTTCTGTCTATGACATTGTTAGTGTTAGAAACAATTTGAGACTTTTAAATGTGTACATTTTTTAATGTACAGCAAAGTTAACTACGCTATCTGTCATTTCTGATATGAAACAATCAATTTTTTTCATTGATCACAAGTTACTCACTCTTTTAATGTTACTATTAGATGAATAAAAATTGTCTAACATAGAAGGGCGGACATCTAGGAGAAACTTAGACTTTTAGTTTCTACACAACATCGTAACAAAACACTTAATCATGAAAGGGATTGTTCTTACCGCTGCTAAAGTTAGCTCTAGTCAAATCAGAGTAAAGAATTGTGTAAATTTATAATCTGCACCTAAAATAGAAAGCAAAGAGCCTCAGAAAAAAGGCAGCATACCAAACATTTCGATGGAAATCGTCAATAGTAATACCAAAAACATTTTACTTTTACAGGTACCAGCAAAAAATCTGTTAGGTGAAGAAAATAAAGGTGTTTATGTTCTGATGTCAGGACTAGATTTAGAGAGATTAGTGCTTGCCGGGGGACCAGTAGGATTGATGCAAGCTGCTATTGACGTTTCCTTTGAATATGCCCATACGAGAAAACAGTTTGGAAAAAGAATTGGCGAATTCCAGTTATTACAGGTAATGGTAATTATTTCTACGTGAAAATTAAACTTTGTAATTCTTTTCAAGTCAATTTGCGCGGACGGTCGGGTTGGCTATTTTGCATGACTAATATTCATTTAGAGAAGTAAAAAACGATAAATTTTTAATATGCTCAGTAATAATATAAATATGAAATTATGTTTTCTGCTCGCTACGTTTTTGCATCGAATCCGCTGAGCCAATATACAATTGAAGATTAAATACCGGGCTAACATATAGGATTAAAAATCCCGATTTATCGTATATTTAAGGTAAAATAGGAAAAAATATTTGTAAACATCTTTAGTGGGATAAATACCTCCGGTACCTTGGTTCGCTTTTCCAAAAGAACGGTGAAATTGATCGCGATGTGAGGAATAGAATGAATGCAGGATGGATGAAGTGGCGACAGGTCTCAGGCACAATATGCGACCCCCGAATGCCCCCTAAACTTAAGGGGAAAATTTATAAATCAGTCATTAGACCTGTCGTAATGTATGGATCAGAATGATGGGCAATGAAAAAGATGGATGAAAGAAGAATACATGCAAATGAGATGAGGATGTTAAGCTGGATGTGTGGTGTGACAAGACTAGATAAAATAAGAAATGAGTATATTAGGGGAAGTATGAAAGTTGCGCCCATTATGGAAAAGATGAGAGGTGCAAGATTGGGATGGTATGGACATGTAATGAGGAGGGATGAAGATCATGTGACTAAGCGAGTGTTGAATATGAATGTGGATGGATATGTGACTAGAGGGAGGCCTAAAAAGAGATGGTTGGAATGTATGAAGTATGACATGCGTATAAAAGGAGTAGCGCCAGAGTTGACGAATGATAGAAGAGAATGGAAGAGGAAAACATGTTGTACCGACCCCACTTAGAGTGGGATAAGGGTAGGAGAAAGAAGAAGATCTTTAGTGGGATTAAATAAAACGTTTGTCCTGTCAAACAAGTAATAAGCCGTATCCTGACTTGCAATATCTGTAACCATTATTGCTGGTGCGCCCAGCCTTCCCCTCAGTAGTAGTTAGGTATCTGTGTCTAGACTTTTGACGCTGCTCCAATACTTATTGACAGATTTAACATATTCCACGAATTATTCAGATGAATTCAGATTGGTGAGGTCTCCTCGCGATGTTTTATTTTATCGACGCAAGATGAAAGATAGATACTAAATACAAAAAAGTAGGTATTAATATAAATCAATTACGTTCTTTCCCGAAGTTCGAAGCCGCGATCTGTAGTGTCACGCCGTTTTTTCGTTTTCATTATTATTATAATGAATTTAAATAAATCTTTATTGCAACTGACCCGTTGGAGATGTCAGTGACCCTGGCTTCAACTCCGGGAATCGCGGGTTTGATTCCCGCCAAAGGCAAAAATTTATTTATCAGTCTCCTTATAACACAAGTATTTATTTACTTCAGGGGCGGATGACCGTGTAATTGTCCCATAATACATATTAAATTTACGTTAAGTACGCCTTACATTAACAGGGTAAAATGGCAGATATGTACACAACACTTAGCGCGTGTAGGAGCTACCTGTACAATGTGGCCAAGTCCTGCGACGAAGGGCATATTAACAGCAAAGACTGCGCTGGTGTTATCTTGTACTGTGCCGAAAAAGGCACTAAAATTGCACTTGATGCTATACAAATTCTAGGTATGGCCTTTGTATTTATAATATTATTGGTAATTAAAGGTTAATAAACTTTCTAAACAAGTTATTATTTATTGCCGTTCTTTGGAAAACTTACTTAGCATTATCAGAATTTTTGTTATTATATGCACACATTATTATGTCCGTATTTCAAACTCCATTTCCGTTTGATTTATAGTGTTGTTACGTCTCTGTAACAATACTTCGATGATTGTAATTTCTGATCGTTATAAAGAGATCGGCATCCTTTCAAGACAGTTACCAAAAATCATTCCCGATTTTTTACCTTCTAAAAAAGTCAGTCAACTATATAATAGTTGAAAATGATAGATTTGGTAATTTTATTAAATGATATTCATTCTTTTAGTCCTGAGGATCTTAATACTTTTTAAGTGTTTTTATATTTTTTAACGCGTATCTAACCGCAAGTCTACATTGAAAGATCCTTGTGCGGCTCGTAAACCACAGGTTGCCGATCACTGGTACGATTAAATTGTAATAGTGTAAACTTAATGGAGTCACCTATATAAAGCACTTGAACATCGTGTATTAAATTGTACAATTGTAGGAAATAAAATAAAATTCATAGTTTATAATTTTGAAACTAATATTTGTGGGCCTTTGTATTTTTTTGCCTTTGCTTTGAATAAAATAAATTTGAATACTTATATTGAAAGGCATTAAATAATATCAGCTGTATATTTTTAGGCGGAAACGGTTATATCAACGATTACCCAACAGGCAGATTTTTGAGAGATGTTAAACTCTACGAAATTGGCGCTGGAACATCAGAAGTCAGAAGGTTGCTTATAGGAAGGGCGTTGAATAAGGAATATGAATAAAACAACTTATTATTTTTACACTGAATAAATTATTATTTACGTTATAAATTTTTGTTTCCATCAGGAATATTAATAGAATCGAGCAGTCCAAATCGAAATACACATTAAAAATTTGAAAACGGTGCATTTTCTGTTTTAGTATTTTTATACGAGTGAATTTTTAATATGCATTTCGACTTGCAATATTTTTTTCTTTGAACTACACTTATAAAACGACAAACATTTATGTCGATTGAACAATTAGCTCAACAACTATTTAGTTACGTAAAAATAGTTTTAAACATACAATTATGACTTTTTATAGCCAATCAAAGAGTTATTCTATTAGATAATCTTACGATTACAAGTAACGAGTATAGCAGTGTTCTACGACTAAGAGTTTTTATATAGTTACGTATAGAGTTCATAGTTCTAAGAATTTTGCAGGTTGAAGCGTTTAGGTATTGGAATAGTGATCCATTTCGGTGGATTCCTGCAAAACGTACTGATGACCTCAAAAATCAAAGTATAACTCGAGAGAGATTATGAGATCATCGGGCATGAAATACTTTCAAAAGATAATACAGTCTGTCGTATCAGTCTGAGTGAAAGTTCGTTATTTATGACACAGACGGATGCTTGGATGTTCTTGTAAACAGCGGGACCATCACTCAGACCATATTTCACTATCGGACCAAAGTGTCCAATTTCTAATCATAGATCATAAAAACTAACTGGCGACTCGGCGCAACCGAATACCTTTTAAAAGAAAACTTCTTCTGAACATTGATAATCTAAGGAAATTGGGGTCTTAAGGTGCTAGAATGGCGACCTCGCACCGGAATACGCAGTCGGTACACCCCCAATGACGTGATGAATGAATCTATAAGACGTCCATCGGTTGAAGAAGAAGAGTAGAATTCAAAAGTACAAAGTAATGGATCTCCGCAAAGTAACGCCTAAGTATATAAATTAGAGTAGAATTTGTTGGATCAATGATAATACAAGAATCTGTAGAATTTGTTAGTGCAACCCAAGAAATAATCATTCATATTCAACAGAATGTGTTTGATCAGACCGCTAGGGGTAATATGTCAAACTTTTAAATCAAGTCCACTCGATATGGTTGGCAAAAGTTCAAAAATTAAAGGACGCTCTTTCGTCACATTGTGTTTAATAAAGGTACTTGGTAGTGGTATAGGCATGTGCGATTATCCAAGAAAAAAAACATGTATATAAAAAATAACATTTCAGTACTCTGAGTGAACACTGTTAAAAAGAGGCTGATACAGAAAGCCTACTATACTGTTGAAGATTACTTAAATGATAAGGATGTGTGGATATATGTGCAATGCTACCCTGTACGAGACAGTAACAACTAAATGTAACTAGTTTTAAAATTTATATTTTAAAAAGAGCAACTGCCGAGTTTCTTGCGGGTTCTTCTCGGTAGAAACAGCTTTCCGAACCAGCAGTAAAGTTGACGATTCAAAAGCACTTGTTTACAAGTTTACTTGAATAAAGAATATTTTGAATTTGAATTTGAACTGATAACCCAAAATAAGTCTTCACTTTCGCCAGCACTCTTCTAGCCGTCACACTACTATAATCGTTTCTTGTTAGGGCGTAAGGGTAATCTTAAAATTACAGCTAACACAATCTACACGATTAATTAATGATTCTACTGAACTAGTACCTACTTGTCACACATAGATTTACAAATAATAAATGTAGTAATATCAATAAATATACATATAGCAATTTAGTTTCCGACTAGAACACTTAATCTTAGACTATTGTGACATAATTCTAAGGTCTATTGTCTATTGCAGCGATAGGGTAAGATTCTGAATTTCTGAAAGTTAACTTTTTGTAACATATAATCTATGTTGCGTATATAAGCGTGCTTCTTGTGTATTTAAACGTTATTTACTTTCATGGTGCATTTGAAACTATATTGAGAAAAGAGACTTTTAAATATTGGTTACTTTATTACAGTAAGGTCAGTTAATATCCGATACTACGATATATGTAGATACCGCATAGTAAGGCAAAGTTGACATAACTTCAGAAACCCAGACATAATTGAGAACCCACAAAAATTTAAGAGTGGTTACTTGCTTATATAATATTACTAAAATAACATCTGTAATTGAATATTCACAAACATTAATTATTTTAATCTTACTCGTATAAATAGTCTAGAAACTTATTTATATAATTATAACGTCTACGAAAGCAGTTACTTGTGTTTAAATGTAAATGTGTTTAAATGAAAGATACACAAGTTTTATGCATATTTAATTTTTTTTTTCGAACTGACTGTATGCTGTTAGCCCTAATGGCTTTTACAGCTTCACCGGGCGAGACGGGCGAGCGCAGAAGCATCGCCGAGGTTTATGCATATTTAAACAATTTGATCAGTGTTGTGACACAGCTAGTAGCTTCATCAAATCATATAATGCGAAATATAAACTGTCATTGGTATACAGTAAGCAAATGTAAGTAAAATTTGTAAAAAATAAAAGAATAAATTTAAAGAATGTCAAAAAAAATTACGGTGTTATTTTTTATAACATGTATTTATGTAATTATTTGTATAGAATACCTACTTGGCTGTACCTTTGTATGAAATTTGAAATTAGAACATTAAAAATACAGCTATAAAACTGTATTTTAATGTATCCACGTCTCAACACAATCATTTTATATCGATAAGTTTTGTTCATAAAATTTAACAAAACTTCGGTTACTTTTTTAATATTCTTATCTTTTTTTTGGTACACACTAAAACACGTCACTTTTAACATAAACATTACACATAATAGCACAGAATTAACTTTGGGCTGCAAAAACTTATAAAACAAAGGAGATTTTCTCACAAGCATTACTATACATTAATCACGCTTTTTCGTTTTAACCGTCATTACTAAATAAAATAAGAAGCATATATTATATAAAACTGAACGCTTTTTATTAGTTCCGTTCAAATTTTCTTAACTCTATTGGAATACAATAATCTTATCAAAACGGTTTAGGTACTTAAACTGTAACCTCATAATCTTACAATGTTCTACTTAATATCTTTCCCAAAAACAACATAGAGTAGTAAATCCAAATAGACCCATAAATACGGAAGAGCTACGCAAGATTTATTCGAAGATCTCTACATACTTTACGATAAAATATTTATCGTAAAGTATAGGAAGGTGTGTACTTTAGGATATATGTATACATAAAATTATACTATAAAAGAAAACCCTTTTAACAATGAAGAGTGAAAGGACTGTTCATTTATTACGTCATTTGACTTCCTAATTTTTCATAATTATAAATGCCCTCACCTTAACTAAATAAAATAAAAATTAATATATTCCCATATATTATTACACACAAATAGAGGGTTTCCATCCCTGAAGTACATTAATACTTGTGCTATGGATGACAGCTAATAAGTAAATATATATACATATATATTTTTAATACATGGGACTCTTGCATACACCGTCGTCGTCCCCGAAGTAAGTAGCTTAATACTTCTGTTATGGGTGACAGACAACTGAATATTTAAATAAATATATACACCAAGACTCGGAGAACCAAAAAAAATGTTTTTAGAAAATATTGGCCCTCAGCGGGAATCGAACCCGAACCAGTAAGGCCACCTTCGCAATGAGTACCACAACACTATACATAATAAGCGTTAAAATCGCGTTTTTCTTGCTAAAAAAACTGAATGTATTGAAGAATTGTGTACATTGGATCTAATAATTTATTTTTATTGTATACAGTTCAAATTTAGCTGGTAACGAAGAACCATACTAATATTTACTTGTTAGGTATAAATAGTAGGTAGTAAATTGAAGAATGCAATGTATTTACTTATATATCGCACGCGTAGTATACAAAAAAGTTATTTTTGGGAATACTGCAATAAAGCGTAGCGTACTGCCAACAAAACTCATGAATGTTCAAGAGACCCAGAACTTGGAAGAGCAAGAGAACGCTAGCCTATTTTAAAAGTTCATAGCGTGATCTCATAGATACCACTGAAATGTAGTTTACACGTATCTAACTCAATTAAGCCTAATTTTGACTTAGGTCAGTCTTATCTAAGCGTGCGATATATTCTCAAGTCTTTATTTTAAAATTGCTTGCGACGTATCTCCTTTAAATAACTTTTAGAATACTGTTGTTAAAAGTTACCACAAATTATCGTTTATGCATGTCAAGGTCCAACATAAATGTAGATAACATCTGTATTCTCATATCATCGGTAATAATTAAGTAAGCAAAATCTATTATATGTAAGGAATAATAAAATATTAAGAAATGATCCATACCCCAACAGTTCCCAAAATATAAAACATGATCCCCGATTACCGTTTGTACAACAAACTCTTTAATTCTTTATAATTAACTTGTTAAATAAAATCTGAACATAATAATTGAACAGTCTCTTACTTAAATAAAAAAAGATTAACTCAGAAAATAAACAAGTTTTACAATATCATTACTAGTACATAAATATTAACAATGGTATAACTAGATGGTGGGATGCACACTCTGGAAGTGCTGTTTTTTGTTATCCTATAAGTAAGATCTACCAGAAAATAGGAAATTATCTAAGCTACTTCCAAAAAAGTATGTAGTATGAGATGATTTGACATATAATCATAGAAGTTGATACTTTCCATAAATAATATGTTGATAAGAAAAAATAAATAGATAACGATTCAAAATATTTAGATTAATCATTTTTTATTTTATTACCATTACCTACAGAATTAAAAAAGTATACTCAAAATAATGAATGCACAAATAAAATATATTTATGATGTATTAGTAACACCATTTCAAGTATACAGTAGAATGTTTTCAACACACTAAATATAATAATTATATCTTATAGGAACGAAACACTTCTTCTACCATTATAACATAATTTACAATAGACAACAAAGTCTTAAAGAAAAAACATAAAAATTTTGTATTTAATTTTCTTCAACAATTCCAAAATAAGTCACCGTAAGTCAAAGTGGAGATGAATTTTAATATGTTAGATCAAAATCAAATATAATGGTCTATTTTATTTGGTATTAATAAAATACAGTGTAACACTAACTTATATAAGGTATAGTATGCGGCAATAAATAATGCACATCAAGGCTCAGAGAGAAAAATCGGCTAGATTCGGCTTCATTAAGCATTGTCTCTATTGCACTACTGACAAACCCATGTGTAACAGTGACAGCACTCTACAAAACCAAAATGGCCGGTTTCGCTCTAAGTTCTCGATGTGCATTATTTATTGCTGGGTACTATATATACTTAATGCATGTTGCATATCTTGATGGGTTTTATATTTGTTGGTGCTAAAATCTTCTATTTCTATATATCACCTTAAAATGAACATGAAACAATGAAAATAAAAAATTCTATTTTTTTTTTTTATACCTAATATTGCAATTTTGTTGCAAGCTAGATGCAACAGAGCTCAAATTATATGTAAATGAGATGTTGTTACTTTATCTTTCAGACTATTTTTGCATAAATTTATTTAAAAGTAAGTATACAGTAGACAAGATAATAAATGTTGAATTATATTAAATATTTTGTAACTCAAGATTTTATTTTTCATATTACTGATAAAAATCATTTGCATGTCTTCATGAGAAAATGTTAATATGTAGAAAACTTACATTTTTTCAGTCTACTCCCACCAAAAGCTGACAGAAAAGCTAACAGATAGTGATTCAACGAAATGCCACCACTTGGGTGGTATGTATAGCATTTGTCCAGGTTTCAGCACACAGAAGAAACCATTAGCCTCTTTATATTTAGGATACTTTTCAAAATCTGGCTGTCGAGGATCCACTCTAGCTGTGTTATTCAATAACTCATGTTTATGTGGATATAGATATTCAGTATCTTGAGGTGAAAACAGAAAGATTTGTTTCTCACCAACAACTTGAGCTAATAAATTTTTCTTAGGATCATGGTGAAGGGGAGAAACGGTGCCCTTTGGACCATACCATGCCATAATATCAATGGAATCATCACAGTCAGAAAAACAACAATATTCAGGTTCAATGATATCATTCTTTAACTCTGGTATCTGATTGAAGAGTTGGTATTGTGCAAGATACCCTGTGGTGCCACTATTATCAAAAATATGATTTTTAATAAACTCTTGCAATGTCATCAATTTCTGAGTCCATTTTGAATCAGTGTAATCTCTTCCCAACTCTATTGAAACAGTCCTTAATCCTGCAAGCTTTATAAAGTAATTTTGGTCTTGCCATTTAGTCAATGCTGGCCAGTGATTTATACAATTGTCAAGAATAACAGGCTTTTCAGCCAGAATATGATCTCTGAAGAAGATTTCCATACTGGGGCAGTTGATTACATTCAAAATATTTAAGTTATAGGAATTGTTTCTTATTTCACTGCAACTATTAATTATCTTTTTAGAACTTACACCTGATGTCTCACAATCGATCGTGAGCGCCGAATGCAGGCTTGTAGCACAGACTTGTAGGAGTTTTGGTTCAGCATCAACAGGACAACCAAATAAAATGCCAAAATCGATTGTTCTAAGAGCTTCCTTGATGGTTTCATTACAAAGATTCTCATTGCACTTTATATGGGCTAGAAGACGTAGGTACGTAGTTATTGTTATAGTTTTTCTCAAAAATAACCTCACTTCTTTCCAATTACCAATGTTAACTTGTTCATACATGTAGTCAATAATTGCTTGGATTTTCATAGTAGATACTGCATTAATAAGCTTCGGATCCCTTAAATGTTGCTCTATTACTGTTTTACAAGTTACATCCAGCTCGGATATTTCTGATAGTGATGAAAGCACTTTGGCTTTGAATTTTTCAATTTTTTCACAAATTTCCTTTATTGTTGACATCTTAGTGGCCTTCTGTTAATGTGTCTTAATGTAAATTACCTGTTACATCTTTATACCATAATATATTAATGAATTTTACTCAACAAGCACTTTTTTCTTCTGAAAGAAAAACACTATTTTTGTTTTGACTTCTGACAGATAGGTAACAGCTAGGGTAACAGTTTGATAGTAACACTCCATTATAAGCACATAAATTGTGATATAATTGTATCAGAAATTTATTTGAATAAGAATCTAAAAGAGAAGCTTTAGTTTAGTTGTTTGCGTATAAAGAATCGTTAGATATAGATCTAGAATGTCTATGACACTTTATTGATTTTATTCAATTTCTAGCATTGGTGAATTATTGAATAGTGAATATGAATAATAAATTAATAATAATTATTTGTACAAAATCTTTTTAATTAAAAAATTAATTGTACAGATAAAATATAAATGATTTTAATTTAGCCTTGTCCTTTATGTTGAAGTAAAAACTGATGTCTATGCTGAATCATATGACTACGCACGTGAGCTGTCAAATTATTTACATCAAACAATTTCGGAGTGATTTCCAAATGATATTAAAAATTGTTTATTTTTCTTGATTTAGTTGTATTTGAGTATTACAAAATGATGTTAGCTGACTCTGATACTGAGGACAAGGTGAATTGCTGTGTGTCGCGATGGCTTTAATAGAAAAAATCCTTTCTAATAAGAGAAAACTCAGTAATGATCTTTGGGACTCTCGAAACAGGGGCAGGTACGTCATAACGTAAACGAATGCATAATATTCATTGTTTTTTATCGGTTTAAGTAGGGTGACAAAATTAGATGAAATTGACGCATGAAACTCCTACTAAACTTTATGACGGACCTTTGAGATGCGTTATGATGTGACGCACGCAATACTGGCCGTACGACTACAGTATTGCCGTCACCTACTACTAGCTTAAGTGGGAGATGTCTCAAAGCATGTGATAAGCGCGGGTGAGGCGGGGGGAAGCGTGGGCGACGGCCTGAGTTCGTCACTCAGGAAGAGGGGCGAGGGTCGCTGCCGCGCCACTCAGTCAATGTTTACTTGTTATTTACAATCAAGCTAGTACAGTAGCACATTCCAGTTAACTTGGCCATTACTTTTGTCCATTGGTCATCTAAGTGCATTTAAAGTGAAACCTTTTAGTTGTTGCATTTCTTGTGCTGCTGATGAGATATTCAATTTAATAATTGAGGTATATCTTATATTCTTGGTGAACAGCTGTGAAATGCTCCACCGACTATGAAATAAAATGATATTTAGGTAAATGAACAGCTGATTATCTTATTGTTATTATATTTTATATGTATTGGTACAGTGAGCAAGTTATTAAAGACATGTGTCAAAAAACTTATCTAGTAATATATAAAATTATATAAAGCTGTCTTGGTAACTGATCATAAAAAAAAATATTTTAGTAGATATTAGTATTTTAGTATTCTTTAACAAAATATGATTGAATTATTTATTATATAGCTACAATTTTTTTTGTATTATAGCTAACAATCTACTATTATATAACTCAAGTTTTGTATAAGAAATTACTACTTATGAATATAATTTATGTAAGCATTAACTTCTCTGATTATAACTTTATATGTGGTAGCACATATGGATTAGGATTTTTGTGAATTAATGTAAAAGGCTAAGTATGTCAGTGGGTTTTAAAACAGCAACAGTGTAGAGAGAAAGTTTTTGAGATCTACTCTGTATGTCACCAATTGCTTTGATTCCATTTGTCCAAATAAGTTATATTAACTGTTATTTTGTTAAAAACTGGATTGTATGTATTCCATTACCATTCATCATCCTCCTGCCCTTATCCCACTCTGAGTTGGGTCTGCACAACATGTTAAAATATGTTGTAACATGAGTCGGTTACATATTTTACGACCAGTCACCTGCCTGATGTCTACTATTTTTATATATGAAAGAAATATGCATGGTAATTTATAGTCGTAATCACAATTAAAGTGACTATGGTGTCGAAATGTTGCTGTCATGAAAATTTTTAGAATAAAAAAATATGCATTTTCTTGTTTATTGTCAAAAATAATGTAACTTCCCCTACTAGTAGTGAATAGCTGAATGAATGAGGTGCAGATGCAGTCATTCAGTGTCAATAAATCGGTTTACTATTGAGCCTTATATTATTTGTAAATATCTTTTGCCATCAGGTCTTGTGAAGTAGCCTTGGAGCAAGTACGGTTGCTTCTATACAAAGAGTGTGATAGCAGAGGAAGGAAAGTTTTGTTTGACTCATCTACTATAGAAAGGGTAACTGCTGGTAAAAATGACAAGCCAGACTTCAGACAGGCTGACAAGATCCCATGCATTGTGGAGGTTTCAGATGGATATACATATATTGTAAGTGCCAATATATTTTTGAATTTAGCGATGAATAATTCAATTAGTTTGTGATATTTACTTGCCTCCTTGGAAAAACCATTAACATAAAATATGATGACAATGTGGATCATGTACTGCTGTGCCTTTATTAGCGATCTACAGTTCTATGTACACTTTCTTCTTTGTGTTCCTTCTTTATTCTTTTCTCTTCTCTTCTGTGTCTAGACATTGGATAGTAATAGGTCATTCACATTTAAATAATACATTTAATTCATTTCTAAAAAGAATTTGTTTTAAGTATATTATAAAGCTTTGTTTCTATGTATATTTATTTATTAGTAAAGAACACTGATGTGTTAAGTAATTATAATGGACTTTACCAATTCAATAACACCATTCACCTCAAAGCGAACTAACTGTACTTTTCAGTGGTTATTTCTTATCATGTAACATTAATTGAAATATTTTACATGAATATATAAATAAGTGTATTCAAAACAATTCCATCTACAATCAATATCACAATTTAAATTCTCCAGGAGTCTACCAAGATTAGAACATAAAAAAATATTTACGCAACGCGTAGCTGTCTGGTTTCGACTTCCTGTCATTGACAGTTCAAAAAAAGCTTCGATTGTCACCAAACTTAGGTGAAATATAAGTGAGAGAACTTGCATATCTCCAAAGAATTATGGGGATATGTGTATACTACCAATCCGCACTGGAGCAGGGTGTTGGTCTTAACTCTAAGCCTTTCCAAAAACGAAGAGAGGAGCCTAGCTGTGGGATAGTAACAGGGTGATACTTAACTTTTTTTTAACCCATTACACTATTATAAGACATAAAGCTATGAAAGTAAGGTAAATAAATAAGTTTCTCTCTTTGAATGGCAACAGTTAAACTATTGTTTATATACGACAAAAACTTATTGAAGAAAACCATCATTATTTTGTTACGCGGTATTTTTTTTTGTTTGACATATATATTTATGAAATTTTTCAAGAAAAAGCAAAAGCATAATGAGGAACAAACAATCAAATTCTTGAGTGGTTTTTCTTTATGCTACATACTTGAGAAACTATGAGAAACCTTCACCAAAATGCTAAAAACAACTCTATAATACCTGAACAGTCTTTTCAGTCTTAATACAGTCTTATCAGCCTTGCACATACAGGACTTAAAAGCACGTGGAAAAAGAATATAAACTATATTTTAAATATAACCATATTATGTATGATGCACAAAGTATCGTTATAAATACACAATTTCGTTATCAAACGTAACATTTTATAAATAACACACCAATTGAGCCGTCACGAGGATTCCAATTTACAGTTTGTTCGCACTAAAGATCTATATTTAGACCACTTTATACTTTAGCCTGTTTGATTAGATTGATTGTTAGTGGACCTAAAATTTTATCGTGGGACCGTAACTTTAGCATCCAATTGATAATTATCATGTTGTTTTTGGTGGTAAAAAGCTGTGTTAGCCCAGCGGTGAGACCGTCTGACTCTTTCGAGAGTTTCACGAGTTCAATTCCCCGGATAATTGCAATTTTTCACAAGCTTTTCGGTGAAGAAAAACATCGATACAAAACCTGCATATCTCCAAAGAATTCTGGGGAAATGTTTAGTCTACCAAATCCGCATTTGAGCAGCTTGATGGGTCTTAGCTTCTCTCTAGAGCCAGAGATAGAAGGCCTATGTCCAGCAGTGGGATAGTAAAAGACTTTACTTTTTTTCTGGTGGAAATATCAGTTTTTTCTTTTTTGTGACCTAAGTTTGCGTTGCTTGTACCTTACTAATTTTACCCAAACTATTGTTACTAGTCTCAACCTCTATACGTTTTCAGCCCACATGTACTAATAAATTCGATGATTTGTACAAGTATCGATATTAAATTCATCGGTTACGTTTTTGAATCGGAGTAAATTGCAAATAATCTTATATAAAAAATTCTTGAAAAAAGGCTTGACCGATTTTTATGAAATATTCATATTCAGTCTTACTGAAACTTATCTGGACTTATCTGGGAATCGGATATTATCTATGTTTCATTCCCCTAAGTGATAAGGGTTGTCCACCCCGAATTTTTTTATTTTTTGGACAAAATTGTTTTTTTTATAATGCATATACTAGACAGTCTCTAGAAATAATTAAAATGGCAAAACAACGTTTGTCCGGTCAGTAAGTAAGAATATAACATTTCATTATTATTTTTTCTAATTTCTTGAAGGTTTTCGATTGTTTTATCAAAAAAGCATTGTTATATAATTGATGTACACCACCTTAAGAGCAAGACTATAAAAGACAGTTAACTCAGACTGTATTCTGGCATAAAAAAGCAAAAATATAAAAGTAACACGAAGTTTTTAACGGCCTGTAGTATTTTAACACTTTATTACTTTCGGTAGTAACTGCACAAACAAATCTGTTAAAACTTTATAGACTTATGCACATCTGTGGCGATATGATCCAAGGAATCCAAGAATATAAGACTTTGGGTTCCAATGTTATACCATTAACGTATTTGTCTATTATTTTCATTTAAGAAATCTTGTTGAAAGTAATTATTAAAATATTTTGCTATAATCCGCGATAAAGTAAGTAGAAAATATATATAATGCTTAATGTAGGGTGGACTATACGTTTTCATACCCGATACATGCAGGATTTGTAAAAACACATGCACAAACCTCCATTACCGCCACCACCGCCACCACAATACACACGCACTACACACGTTCACTGTCACAAACTTAAAAATCGTTTCGCCCCGCAACCGAAGCATCATCAGGAGTTAGACACCACGAAAAAATCGCAACGCAAAATCTTATCCATATTGGATTTTTTGTTCTGAACTGGCTTATGCATTTATCGATATTATCATCTTCAGCAAATTGACTATAGCATTAAACCTTTTCTGTTTTTTTTGTCGCTTAAGGATTTGCGTATTTAATAATTTCTATATTAAGGCATGACGTCGCACAACGCGCTTTACTAGTATCTACGTATAAATTTAATCGGTTCATAAATCTTTAAGCCGCTCACGTGATACGAAAGGTTAAAGAAGCCACTGGAAGAGCGATGTTTTGATCATAAATTTGCGCAATAGTTTTGAGTGTCTTTCATGTTACTTAGTGCTGATTATGTACGATAAATAACTGCTGAATCGTCAAATATAACTCATATTTTTAACTGTATAGTCATTAGTCTAAGGTAGATATCGGGCATTTTAATTTGGCTGTAAAGTTTGATAAATAAATAATGTTGTTGAAGAAATCATTCCACACTATATTCGAACAATAAAGTTTCTTTCACATCGCGTTCCTATTTAATAATATTCCGACTCGTTATGCGATGTACTAGAAAAATTTGTTCAACCAAAATTCGACACCTATGTATGTAATATCTTTGAAAATATAATTTATAAGGTAGCTGCATATAAATGTACACGCTCTGTCGAGAATCATGTGACTCTATTATAAATATGTTGGGTAAATGTCATTTCCTTGTTAAATTTATAATACTTTTATTTTGTGCAAAATAGTGTTGGGTATTTGATTTGGGCGATTGCACAACTGGTTTTTGGTAGTAGATATTTTTTGGTTGCGGATATTGCTAGTACCGAAAGCGCATTTAAACAGATGTAGGAAGTGCGCGCGTGTTTTGAAAATTACTTCACCATTCCCAGACGAATATTGGGTAGGTGAGGTTCATATGATTTATAGGAGCAGGCGTTACTTTGCGGAATTCCATATTACAAGCACTACAACAGAACTAGATACCTTGCTATAATCCGCACGGGTTAAGCGAATGCATGCAAAGCAAATGTGTACGAAGCAGAAAAAATTTACGCACCTTATACATGCAGGACAAAAATCGCATGCATTGCGATTTTTGTCGCGGAGCCTATCCTCCTAATGATGTTTCGGTTTCGGAGCGAAACGATCGTCGAGATTGTGGTGGTGGTTGTGTGTGCTGCTTGTGTGCATTGTTGCTGGTGGAGGCGCTTTGGGGTGCGTGTGGTGGCTTGTCCTGCATGTATAAGGTGCGTAAATTTTGCCTGCTTCGTACACATTAGCTTTGCTCGCATTCGCTTAACCCGTGCGGATTATAGCAAGGTAGTTCTGTTGTAGTGCTTGAGGTTCATATTTTCTTATGATTGCTATTTGTCAACGAAGTTTTAATATTTATGTTAATTCGTAAAAATACTGGTGCATGCTGCTGATATAAAATGATGATACATCATGTATTGAATATGAAAATGCGCTCCGTCCGATATTTACGATGCGGAAATGTGGACGGCTACCTTAAGTATTACGATGAAAAATTAAATTCATATGACTTCGGTTTTTGTAATATTCGATTTCAGACATTCAAATACAATATGATTTAACATTGAACATTGCAAAATATTATTCTATATACATTACATAATGATGTCACGTATTGTTATTAGAATGTAGCACTGCTAACGAACTTTTTTAATGTTTGCAGAATTTATTTATAACCTCGTGAGGATCATAGACTCTTAAAATATTGTTTTCATACTTTTACACTCTTTATTATAGTTCCACCTATAAATATGTATTTATGTAACCGACTCTTTTGAATTAAATTTTGACACACTTTAAACAAATTATACAAGTTAACTTAAAAACTTTTAAGCTAATGAAAAACCGTTGACATTACAATAATAAAAAAAAAACTTTTTTGTAATTTTTTTTACAATCAATCCAACAAAACACTAAAAAAGCGTTTTTAGAATACATTGATTTAAAAACTGAAATATAGTCCTTAATAAAGATAGTTTCAAAATAAATAGAGAGCTTAGATATACCGCTGTGGTTCAATATTTTACTCATGTCCCAAGAATTCTCTTAAGATATGCAGATTTTCATAATTATCCTTTACCGATAAGTGCTTGATAAATTACTGTCATTAGGACATAACTTTCAACAAAAAACTCATTGGTGCCTGCCTGGGGTCACCGTTAACAGGCTATATCGGCGCAATAAATCCTTATATAGTAAAGTAACGGCCTGTTACTATGCCCAATGCTAGGCTAAGGCCTCCTCTCTCCGTTTTTGGAGAGAAGGATTGAAGCTAAGACTTATCACGCTGCTCCATTGCGGATTGGTAGGTTACTCATATCCCTAGAACTCCTAGAGATATGCAGCTTTCCTCACGATCTTTTCCTTCACCGAAAAGCTATTATTAATTAGACACATAAGTTTTAATAGAAAATCTCATTGGTGCCTACCCGGGATTTGAACCCATGTCGTCTCTAGAGAGTCGCACGGTCTCACCACATCACAGCTTAAAGCCTTATAAAGTTTCACTACAATAATAATGATAAAATTATTTTGCTATAATCCGGGACTTCTATCTATTAAATATAGGATTTTCTTTTTTTTCTCGGTTCATACGTGCTGTATCTATGTTTGCAGTATGAGAACGACTTCATCGCACGCTCAATTTTAAAGTGACCTAATTCAATAAAGTTTTTTAAGGCAAATTGCAATAAAGCGTACCATAGCGCCTACAAATCTAGTAAGTGTTTTTTTTATAGTACATAGCGTGATTTAATAGTTGGCATTAAAATAAAGATTTCAATCTATTTAACTCATTTAATCCTAAACAAGAAATTGGCCACTTTAATAGTGAGTGTGCGATATCATCAAATTCTAAATTCAAATTCAATATATTCTTTGTTCAAGTAAACATGTAAACAAGTGCTTTTAAATCGTCAAAATCTACTGCTGGTTCGGAAAGCTGTTCCTACCGAGAAAAGCCAGCAAGAACCTCGGAGGTTGCTCTTTCCAAAGAATAATTCTTACTACTAATTACGTACAGTATTAATGTCTTGTACAGGGTCGAAGAGTGGCTATATCCACGCATTCTTATCGTGTAACTAATCATGAATAGTATAACAGGCTTTCTGTATTAGCCTTTTTTAAATAGTGTTTTTAAACTGCTGCAAAGGTAAAGTTAATGTAGATTGTGGAATTTTATTATAGAATCTTATACCCAAACCCACAAACGAATTACGAACTTTTCCAAGGCGCAGAGCAGGAACCGCAAGCTTATGTCGGTTCCTACTTTGTCTATTATATACATTGCCTATCTTTTCATTCTAACGCTAATTTCTTAAAAAATATTGTTTTGATTGCTTTCCGTCGTGTAGTATAAAGGCCAAGCGGGAGATGCGAGTGTTCTCGGTGAGATGATATTTGGAGCTGTCGCAATGAACTGCAAGAGCGTCTCATTGAAGATTCACATTATGAATGACCCAAAAAGGTAAATAATTACTTACCATACTTAAGCTTTAACGAAGATTTTAATGTTGACTTAAACCAAGTATAAATTTTTTGAAGTGAAAACTCCTTTAGCGGCGTTATGTACTTTTTGTGACGGGTAAAAATGTTAACTCGGGTTAGGACACGTGACCTGATCGAAAAATTTTAAGACGAAGGGAGAGTAGACCGCCAGCTCGAAGTAGGAGAGGAAGTATCCCTCTTTCTTTCTATCGCGCGGCATAAATGTATGCCTGAGCCTACTGTTTCGGTTAGGCGGTACAGGGCGCTTGCGCGAATTTGTGTGTGGGTTCATCCATGGATGGTGACTGCTGATGGCTCGACCGTGTCCGTGTACTTGTAAAATTCGTATAGTGTTTAAAATATCGAAATTGAACAAAGTATATTGAAGTGTTAAATTCTTAATGTTAATTCTTTATATAAGTTATAATGTTCGCGTACGACAGCGCAATAAATGAATATCGTATGTTACCACATCAATGACAGTACTGTTAGTTAAAGCAATTCGTGTAAAATTATTCCCTGACTATTCCAAAATATCAAAAATGCACATCGTCAGTATTCAAGTTTACACTTTTACCGGCACTCCCGGAGAACTAGAAACTAGTTTCTCTCATCATCATCATCATTCTCCTGCCCTTATCCCACTCTATGTGGGGTCGGCACAACATGTTACAAACATGTTGTCACATGATTTGGCTACGTATTTTACGACCGGCCGCCTGCCTGACGTCAACTTACCCTAGTCGCCTCTTACGACACCTCGGTAAGAAAAGAGGGTGGCCTATTCTATTCTGCCGGATACCACACGGCGTTACAAACTAGTTTCATTATAACACATAAAATTATACTCTACTTATTCTGAAATCCACACAAACGAATTCAAAGGCAGAAGCCAGTTTTAACACGAAAAATTTCAATTTGAAATTCATTCTATCCAAAATCTTGATATTTCTAGTCTATAAAAATCTGGGGTATAAACAAACACGTTAAAGAATCAACTTTTCATAATTTTATATTGCAATGTGCGTACATAATTTCCGCATTATAGCGGCTTGTACTGGATCACTCTTGACGATTACCTCAATTATTACAATCATAGCCTTGCTATAGTGATTCAGCGCCTATAAAAAAAAAGCTATAAATAGTTTCATAATTAAGCAAATTTTAAAAGTACAATTTAGTGGCAAAGAAGTAGTAATAACAAAAAAATATATATTTTATTGTTTTTTTTATACTATGAGCTTCATGATAACTATTTTGGTTGTAATACTTCTTAATCCTCCTGCACTTATCCCACTCTAAGCCCCACTTAGAGTAGGATAAGGGAGTGTGTGGCGAGCGGGGTTGGCTCAACATGTTATCACATGATTTGGCTACGTTTTTTCGACCGGCTGCCTGCCTGACGTCAACTTACCTTAGTCGCCTTTTACGACACCTCGGTAAGAAATCTACATGCGTATGAATGTCTGTAATATTTATAAACACGAAAGTCTGTCTGGCGGTTTGTTACGCTAACCAGTTGGATCAAAATTGATGAAATTTAGCATGATTAAGCTTATATAGAGATAACACATAGGAATAAAAGTTCATAATGAAATAGTTATATTTAATTATTGAGGGTACTTTAATAAATAGACGAATCTTGAAAATAGCCTCATCAAAGCAAGTCTAATCAGACTTCCTGTTACCGCTTGAATTCTATGGTTTAACTCGCTGCTGCCACTTTGTTTAGCTGTCCTGACTGTTTGTCTATCAACATCTTTTTAAGGGTCGTCATTTCAACAAATTACAATGATACTTTAAGTAGTTTTGCTAATGAAAATATTTATTAATTACCAAAAAAAAAGAAAACGATTGTTTTTTCCTTCTTAGATAAGACATTCGCTATCACAATCCAAATAATTACGTTTATATAAAGATCTATATTCATCACAAACATTTTCTTTTGTTATCTTAGATTTCATCATTATTTACTATTAGCTTAGATAGCAATCGAGCGTAAACGTGTCATAAATTTATTGTATATATTTGACGTCATATAACGTCAAACATGGTGTCTAGAAATATAGATAAAAGGAACAAATCTCATTATATGTATAATACTTATAAAACGTCATGCCGTAGGTTAATAAATTACACATTAACATTCCAATGTGTTGTTTTCCAACAATTATAATTGATTACATACATTATTATTCAGATTCTATATTTAAATTCCACAAACACAGTTTAAAAATAGAAATGTTAAAAGAAAGCTGATTCAAAAAGCCTACTTACTTATTTAGTCCTTACTATTGAGGATTACATAAATGATAAGAATGCGTGAATATAGCTACTTTTCGACTTTGTACCAAATAGCAATGATAAAATGCAACTAGTATACTAATATATAAAGCTGAAGAGTTTGTTTGTTTGTTTGTTTGTTTGTTTGTTTGTTTGTTTGTTTGTTTGTTTGTTTGTTTGTTTGTTTGTTTGAACACGCTAATCTCAGGAACTACTGGACCGATTTGAAAAATTCTTCGACTGAGATAGTCCATTTATCGAGGAACGCTATAGACTATATAGCATCACGCTAAGATGAATTAAGCAGCAATAAAAAATATTGCGAAAACGGCAAAATTTAAAGCTTTCCTTGCATGCGCTAAGTAAACGATGAAATTTATTCAAAAATCATGTACTACAAAATTGTAAATGAAAGTCCGCGACAGCACATGTCTAGCTTTTAAGGTTAACCCACTTTGACTATAATTATATGAGTATTTCGGTTTACTCAAATAATAAGACTGCAGTCCACGCGAACGAAGTTGCGTTTAAAAGCTAGTAATATTTAAAAAACCGACGAGTTTCTACCTGGATCTTTTCGCTAGAAGCATTATTCCAAACTAACAGTACCGTTGATGATTAAAAAGCTCTTGTTTACAAGTTTACTGGGATAAAGTATATTTTTGAATGTTAATTCGAATTCAATTATTTTATACCTACAACGCAATATACCTGCATATTCCTTAAATATACGTGGAATATAGGTAATCTACCGATTCGTATAAGAGTGACCTGGTCGCTATATCGGCCACTAGACGTTATACATAGTTATATGTTTTTTTTTTTTTTTCCTATTTTGAGTGAATCTCTAGCTGCTATTTTGATTCACTGGCGAGAAACGCCCAACACCGTGGCCGTGGTCGCTCCAGGACGGTGCGACGGCTTCCGCTAATGGATACGTCCACCGTCGCCCCGCCTGTACGCCACATTATGTGGTTCACAGTGCTGGTTATATGTTATATAGGATTTATATGTTGACTGACCCGTTGGCGCAGTGGGTAGTAAACCTTCAGCTTCGCGGGTCGCGGGCTTGATTCATCAGGGCCAACATTTTCTCAAAACAATTCTTTAAGCCTGTGTGTATATTTGTATTTAAGTATGTATTTAAAATTATATATGTAGTATATTTATCAGTTGTCCATCATCCATAACACAAGTATTAAGTTACTTACTTAGGGGATTGACGACCGTGTGTGCCCAATATATTTGTTATTATTATTTATTATCTGGAAAAGGCCGGTTGTGAAATACTTAGCCAAATCATGTGACAACATGTTTGTAACATGTTGTGCCGATCCCACTTCCCACAGGGCAGGAGGATGATGATGATATGGAAAGTTGCGTACGTCCATTGGTTGAAGAAAGAGAGATGGATCCAATCCCTTCAGAAAAAGGATTTTCCTGAATTTAACGGGTCGCTTATATTTCATTCGTGGTAGCTTTACATTTATTTGATTCTAGTTCCATATAAAAAACTATTAATTTTGTTCAGGTTGATGTGTACAAAATTATTCAGCGTGCCTTCATCACGGAGGGTCAGTAGAGGTGATCGAAAGATTACTCAAGCGAAAAGCAGTGGAAACTTAAACAGTCAGTCCAAACCGCTAAATGTGCCTCAATCTAGAGAAGAGGGAGTTTCGTTGAGTTTTTCTCTGAATAAAGAAGACTCTGGTAAGTAAAAATAAAAATTGGTTGCTTCTTTGGCTTATCAGTGACCAGGTTTACAATTAAACAAGACGAATTAGTAATTCATAGGTTAAAATATATTTTAGGATAATGTGCATTAAAACATCGGAATTTAAAAAAATAGGAAAATATATTATATCAGATTTCTGAACGATACAATATAATAATTTCTACATTAATAACAAAAGTAAAAAATCCATTTTGAAATCTCCCCTTCTTCATAATTTATTTTGTTATACCTCTACGCAATTCGTAATCGTTTTGCTGTTTTTAGGTCAACATTTTTTTCAATAACAATATTATATTTCTTTAAATTAGTTATTAGTGATAACAAGACAGTACTTATCAGTATCACTAATATTTTTACTCAAATTAGTTATCTTTACAGAATTCTCATGGAAGTGCTAATCTAAGTATTTACTCAATATTTATCTTTGTATATGAAATTTTGAAATGCGGAAATTCATTTATTGAAACTTCCTTTATTTGCAATTATTCTTCTTGTAGCTAGTAGGAGTAAGTTTCTTAGTGTATACGTTTAATTAAATAAATGAATTCTAAGTTTTGAACCTATTTAAGAAGTTAGAGATGTTCATTTTATATCATACTAGCTGCCCAAGCGACTTCGCTCGCGTGGAAATCACATAATTTCCCGAATTTAAATTTTGAACATAAAAGTAGTTATTGTGAGTTAACCATGACAGATAGAGACATGCTGTCGCGGACTTTGTCGTAGTATTTTTGTCGATACATAATTCCCTAGTACATTATTTTAGTGTATCTCTTATGGTTTACGCGGCTTACGCGACTAAAGCTTCTAGCAGGTGAGTTTACATTCGCGCGATATCTCCAACATGATTAACATAAAATCGTAATGAACTATTAACTTAAACCTTCCGAAAGAATTGCACTACCTTTTACTGAAGACCGTACAAAAATCCGTTCACTATATTTTGAGAAAATCGATTACATACCGACAGACAGCTTTTGGGGACTTTGATTTATATTTTAATTATTATTTTTTTATTTTATTTATGTACCATAAAGAAAAAGATACGTAAGAAAAACATTATCAATAAAAAAACAGTACAACGGTCAACTTATCCCTTTGACAGAGATCTCTACCAGCTAACCTACGAAGCGAGACAATTTATAGTTAAACAGCTATGGTACTAATATCGTAACTTATACACTAATAAATATATATATTTATACAAATAAAATATTGTAAATATAAATCATAAATATATTATATGTATGATAAATAAAATAACAATAGTATATACATAAATGTCAACAAATACATTATGGGAGTAAAGAAATATAATGTTTCTTTAATCTAAGTTTAAAAACATTGGAGGAAAGGTTAAGTCTATCATAGATGGCAACGAGTTCCATAGACGTGCAGCAAGAACTGTAAAAGATTTAGCAAAAAATACAGAATAAGTATAGAAGATAAGGATAGGTTATGTATGGCATGAATGCTATTACATATACTTAACAAAACGTCAAAATCATAGTGTCCTTCATCACTTTGTCGAGCTGCAGTGAATTAATACTAAGAATATTAATTCTTGCCTTGACTCCTTTGACCTCTCTCAGCTTATAAATCGGTCGCTGGCGTCAACCGTGGGAATGTATTTTCATTGTCTCTTATTACAAAAATGCATGAGTAATGACAAAAAATATTTTAAAAATTTCTATAGGAGCAAATTTGGATTATACCTTCATATACCTTAGGTCAATATGAGTACCTATTGTCTAAAAGTTAGTCGAATATGAAGAATGAAGAATTATTAGTTGTCGTTCACCAATCAATTATTAAAGTGCTATCTATGTACAAAAGTAATAATAAAATTATTTTGCTAAAATCCGCGATACAGTAAATAGAAAATATATATAGTGCTAAATGTATAGTGGACTATACGTTTTTTCATACCCGTTACAGGCAGGATTCGTAAATAACATATGCACAAACCTCCACCACTTCCACCACAATACACAAGCACTACACAGGTTCACAATCACAAACTCAACAATCGTTTCGCCCCGCAACCGAAGCATCATCAGGAGATAGATAGACTCCACGACAAAATCGCAAATCTTTGCGATTTTGTCGTGGAGTCTATGGTCTATGTCGATGGATCTCCGCAAAGTAACGCCTAATTCTATAAATTGCTATCTATGTGTTTAAATCTATCATTGGTTAGCTCTAAGCTAGCTTTTATAGGGACGAATTATATTTCTTTTGAGAAATGATGCAGAATGACGAATGGTAGGGAAAAACATATTGTGCCGACCCTTCTTAGAGTGGGATAAGAACAAGAGAAATATAAGAAATAATGCAAAATATTCATACAACGAGATCCTACATTCAAGAAGTTAATTTTTCCAGGTTTCTACGGTGAACAATCATCATACAGCAGTCTAGGTTCAACGTATGACTGCTCCATATTCGACACATGGGACCAAAACTCTCCTGATGATTGTTGCTTTTATAGTAAGTATATACAGATTAAACAAAATTGAAAATTATTTTCGAGTTCTATTTCAGATCATCAGAAAATATCAAATATATCATTTTGCAATAACTCGTTATGTCCGCGTATAATATATGATAATAATCCTAAAGTTGACACTAAAACACTTCGAAATTTTAGAAATTTTAGTTTGCGGATAGGCACGTATGACTTTTCTTTAACAACTTTGAATTCGACTTAATATATGTTTTATTATATATTATAATTATATAATTCTTCATATTATATCTAACAATATCACCCCTTACGCTAAACCCCTTATGCTGTTGTTAGATTTATATCAAATCAAAACAATGTAAATTGAAATAAGCTTTTTCAAGCACTTTTGAATAATCAAGGAACAACAAGATTAATGAAGCTACCATTGGGTTGGAATGTTGCTCTTATCGAGAACGACCAGAAAGAAACTCGGTGGTCGACTTTTGTACATTTTAAATATACATAACTAAATTGCAGGCTTTTATGAAACTGGAACGATTTTATCGAATCCAAGCATGAAATATAATAATCAATTGTGTAATTATTATGCTTTACCTACGTCGTCGTTCTCCTGCCCTTATCCCACTCTAAGTGGGGTCGGGACAACGTTACAAACATGTTGTCACATGATTTGGCTACGTATTTTACGACCGGCCGCCTGCCTGACGTCAACTTACCTTAGTCGCCTCTTACGACACCTCGGTAAGAGATGAGGGTGGTCTATTTTATGTAGCCGGACACCACACAGCATTCACTATAGTCGCCTCTTACGACACCTCGGTAAGAAATAAGGGTGGTCTAATATATGCAGCTGGATACCACACGGCTCATACCTTAGTCGCCTCTTACGACACCGCGGTAAGAAATGAGGGTGGTCTATTCTTTGCAACCGGATGCCACAGGGCATTATTATGCTTTACCTACAAGCATATTTTAATTGACTTAATTTGAACTTTTGTGCAGGCAAGTCTGTTTTGTGTGATTTTATAATAGAAGTCAATAGTCAGGTCTACGGACGATTAGCAACTCTATTGAGTAGCAGGATAGAAATGAAAAGCTTATCATAACCTCCTCGATAAGATATCTAAACCACTAAGACTTAAAAAATAGCTACTTTATATTAATAGGGTTTTGATTTCTGCACTAGCGCCGTGTCGTAAGCTGAGCAACGCAAGTAATGGTAGTTGGCAACGTCGGACGTTCCAAAGTATGTCCACCAGGTTCGACTTCAGCCAAAGCTCTTTGCGCGTACCTACTTCTACTACAATCTCAAGCTCCGATTCACAGGTATGTTATTCACTTTCCCTTTTCACCTATATATTTGAAGGAATACGTTTCCTTCCTCATTAACTGCTCCTTTTGCTCCCAAGATGGTAATAACTTATTGTTAGATATTTTCAGATATGAGTCGAATTGATAATGAGGATTGATAATGTCATTTGGTGGGTAGAGGAATAAAACCGAATGAATGAGGGTAAAATATTGTGACCCGAGTCTTGTTCGCGAGCGACATTCAACAGTTTAGTCAGTCCAATACCACCTCTCAAGGTGTCCATACGTTTTAAAGTGCTGTGACGTTGTGTGTTGATTTGGTTACCGATATTGAGTATTTCGTGTTGTTAGAATCTAACGTCAAAAAGTTAATATTCGCGATATGAGCAACCATTGAGTTTCTTGCCAGTTCTTCTCAGTGGAGGACAGCGTTCCGAACTGGTGGTAGAATCGACCTGGCTTAATGATTCCAAATTATTATTAAATTAACCTGTCAATACTTGTTTAGCGTGTCCAATATGTTATAATTGTACGGTTATCTGTTAGTGACGTATTATTTGGTAACATTTTCTATGAGAGAACGTTAGAATTATGAGTCGAATCCCGGCCGTAGCTAACACTATAGTACATAAGAAGTTGAAAAATCTTTAGTTTATACGTATTCATCATCATTCCTTGTTCCACTCTAAGTGGGATCGCCACAGGATATTAAAAAAAATGTTGTCACATGATTTGGCTACGTTTTATATGGCCGGTCGCCTGCCTGACGTCATCTTACCTTAGTCGCCTTTTACGACACCTCGGTAAGAAATGAGGGTGGTTTATTCTATACAGTCGGATACCACATACCACAATTATCCATATTAATGTTATGAATTTAAAAGTCTGTCTGTCCATATAAATCGTAAAAAAAATAATTTTTCCTTCGTGAACAGAAGAAAAAAACACTACATAATTGAGGGTATTTTAAAATTTAATTTGACGCGGATAAAGCTATAAAAAGAGCATGTGTTACATATACAATACATGCGTCAAAAATTGATACGATGGAAGAAGTCTGAAAGATATTTGGATTCTGCTTTCTGCTTATGGTTTTGCTAATCAAACCAGATATATGTCATTCAACATTATCATGTCTGTTACTGCAAGTCGTTTCTGAGTAAAACCTGGCAGAGTTACGTGAATATTTATTGATACAGTCTTGAAAGCGGATTTAAGTAATTTTGAATTCACCTAGTAGACTAAACAATTTTGTTGGTATGTTGTTATTTTGATCATGTTTCATCGCAATACACTACGTATTATGTTCCGGCCTAATAACTATAGATAACACGTATTGGAAGTATTATTTTTCCTGTTTTTTACATTCTCATGAAGTTTAGTTTGTTATTTTTGTGTGGTACTTAGCATCATCGTACAATTGCAAAAATTAAATATCTTGTACCGTTTTAATTCAAGATTGTTCTTTTTTACGATTTGCTATTCAATTTAGATATACAAATGAAATTATGATCTATCGGCATTTAGTCGATGTACAAAACGAGACAGACATCGTTGTTAATTCTTATGTCAGCTTGAATCTAATGTTCCACTTTAATAACTATGCACAAAAAGCGTTACTATCTGTATATTTTGGTACAATACAGTCGTATCGAGACTGTATTATAAAATTAATTAAAGGCAGTAATTCGTAGGAGTTAATGTAGCAATAGCATCAAATCATGTCATCGCAGATGACATACGAAGGTTTCAATTATCCAATTACATATAAAGAATATTCTATATCCTTGGACGCATCTTTTTTATATCTTTCCCCTTTTTCTTTTGAAGACTTGCTTTGGCTGCTAAATGATAATATCCTCTATTTACCTGCCATAGGTAAATAAAGTATAGCTTACTTAAGGCAGTCCTAATGATATGGAACCTAGCGAAGTCATACCAATATCGTCTACAGTCCGACCTTGACCAATGACTGTAACAAACGTTAAACCAAGTCTATAAACGCTAGAGGAACCGTAAGTTTAGTACATGATGAGCACTAAAATATTGTACTTTTCTTGGAAATGCCATTCAGTTCCTTAAACATCTCAAACAGAACTAGAACGTTTGAAGAGTTTCGTCTGTAGAATTCACAAATTAAGATCTTAAATTTAAATAAAAGATTGCGTGGTATCAAATTTAGTTTAAATTATTTAGTACAAACATAAATATAGACCAATTAATAAACAGAATCCCTATATTACATTTTCTCCTTATTTTAAAAGAGGCTAATTAAAATCTAAAGAGACATGATAAAGCTCTGTTGAGATTACGTGAAATTATTGTGTTGTCTGGTACGATTACTTTAAAAACCGTATAAATCCACGCTGGTATTTAAAAAGCTGATATCGATAACCTAAATTGATTAGTGTTAAAAAGGCAACAACGATTTTGTAATACGATAAAGTAATTTTAATACTTTTATCGTCAAGCCGGTAGAAAGTGCTTGAACTTGCAGTTGATTCAATCCCAATCTAGCATAATCGTGACATGTTTTCTTACAATCCCTTATCACGGCACATGATGTGTCACATGAGTATCGGATTGTTGTCATGTGATCGTTTATCAGCGCTTCGTTAATTGTAACAATAATTATTATGTTACGAATTTTAATCACTCAATGTGCGCAGTGTACAATTATATATAAATTGTTAGCTATTTAGCGTTATGCTTTTGTTTCAATATAACTTTCTGTAGATTACTATAAATGCACATTTTTAACTTATAAATTTTTGCGTTCTATTTCATTGAGTTGGGTCAGAGGATACTCGTAGGTATAGTACCCGGAATTAAATAATGCACATCGATATTTAGAACGAAACAGCCGGCTAGTTCGGTTTCGTAGAGCGCTGTCACTGTCACTCAGTTAGTACGTGACGTTTCACACGGGTTCGTCAGTCTGTGCGACAATGCTCTATAAAACAGAATCTAGCCGATTTTCTCTCACTAAGCCTCGATGTTCATTATTTATTGCTGGGTACTATACGATCTTCCTCCGTTCTGCTTTTTGTTCTCCTATCATGCCCTATTTGCATCTCTTCACTTTAAGAGAAGCCAGTTTATGTTGTTTGTATGAATATGCCTTGCATTTTCTCTTCATTCATATTTGATAAATCAAAAGAAAATAAATTATCTTGCATAATCGTAAACATGCTTGAAAAATAAGTATAATGTTATCACTCTTTCTGGAATAATGAGATAATTTTAAGAAGTGTCAGATTGTTTAAAGCGAAATACAGTGCGCACGTTTTGTATAAATAAAACAAATGTATGAGATATATTTTTTGACGTCAATAATCGTGGAGCTATGCTGATTACAGTAATTTATGATAATTTGTACTGTATATTGTAATTAGTCAATATCCTTGAATTAGATGTGAAGTAAATATAGTTAGTTACCTCTCAATATTTTTATTAGGAATATCTAGATTTATTGTTTTATTAATTTTTATTTTGTTTCGGAATGAAAAAGCTGTTCACTATAATAATAAACATCCATTCATATTCAAAACAATGTGAAAAAATATTACGGTCCATTATGACTTTCCATTAGTAATTAGCTTTTTTATCAAGCTGATATTTTTCTAAAATTATGCAAAAATATTCAGAATATAAAACAATACATTGAAACATTATACCGAAATTAAGAAATCATAAAACATTTTGAGATAATTATAGTTATCACCTATGTGAAAATAGTGCCCTTACATTTATAGACTATACTATCAAGTTGTAATAAGAGATAAGATTAATAAGATATAGCCGTAAAGCATTATCTGTCCATTATTGGAACCGATTTTACTGAATTAAAATATTCTTAAATTTATTTTTACTCCTTAGCTTTCCATACTTTTTCAAAACTGCTCATAAACCTAATAGTAATTGCCTTAATCAACTTCTTTGTTTTTAACTGATGAAAGTCAACTGCTGGATAAATGTTTTTTAGGGGATTTCTACACCACATGAGCTTGTGCTTGAATCCAGTGACTCACCGCGAACTTTTTAAATTCAGCAGTTCATTGTTTTAATCAACATTTACAATTAACTTAATAATATTCTTCTTTTCGATTGTTAGATACGTTCAAGGACATTAATAATTGCGTATTTTGTACACAGTTATATAGCAATAGCTCAACTAGTGGCACGACTGAAAGCCTTGTAAGCTCCTCTTCGGCAACATCTAGGAGAAGCAAGCTCGGTCTAGCTTTGCTCATCGGTGTCGCTGAACCTGTTGATATGTGAGTTCTGTAATTATTTTCACCTAAAGTATTTCATTTTTTCCTGTATTAACAATTAATTATCTAACACAATTATCATAGTCCCCATAAAAATAATTATTACATTATTTATAAGTCTAGTGCCCGGTTATGTATAGTACCCGGTAGTATTAAATAATGCACATATTACTTGCCTCTGATTAGTTTTTAAACAACAAAACATGTTTATGCTATAAAAGTAACTAAACATTGCCCAAAATTCAGTAAAGCATATTGTTAATATTGTTTTAGCAAATATCATCAAAAATTTTGTATAAAAATATTGTTTTATCATATATAAAGTTTCTACGAAATTATGAAATTGAAAATGCTCTTTTCTTATATTTTGGTAATTTATTTCATCGTAACATTAATTACACTGTGTACAAATTCATCAAAATATGAGCCATAGTAATGCCCTCGGTGCAATCCCGATAGGGTTCGTGGACTCTATGTTATATGTAACCTAAGACTCCAATGGGGTTCGTAGGGCTGTGAACGTTTTAAAGATTATTAATCGCCCGAAAAGAGCGGGGGTCAAACTAATAACAGGGTAGGGTGGTGACTCGCTATTTGATACGTCCGGCCCTAACCAAACTAAAAGTATTAGGTTTGGAAATATAGTCCATACTGATAATATAAATGCGAAAGTCACTTTCACCGCTGATCCGCTTAGGCAATGTGAATAATATAGGTTACATTTGAAGCGTTATAATTCGGGTTATAAAAGATAAAAAACTTCGCGTTTTTTATCAACAGCATGAAAAAGCTGAGCAGGGAAAAACAGTACGTTAAATAGTGGACGGAAACGAAATTACTGGTATTTCTAGTCATTTATAACGATTAGATATATCATAGCTTAGGTATATGTATATCTCTATATAATAGGTTAGGTATACATATTAGGTTAGTTCTATACAACGTCTTAGGATATATATGTGGTGAGATTTGCAACAATTTGTAGTCCAACCCTGACTATAGACTAATGATGTATCAGATTCTCCATACAAGGTATTCTTGAAAGGAAATAGTGGAGATAATTGTAACTATATTTTTGCAAGTTTCGTTATTTCATATTGGTAAGGTTATCTGATAATTTCATATGTAACAACTGATGTAATTGGTTTAAGAAATATTCAATTAATAATGTTTGTTTGTTATCTAATTATCCCATTACATAATCTGAGTTCTCAATTTTTCAATCCAATGTCTTTACATGTTCACGTTTCTTTATAATTGTGTGAACTCTTTCTTTATTGGATGTGGATTAATATAGGAATAACTGTCTAAAAATAAATATTTTAAAGTATTCCACAGAAAATTCTTGAGGTAGACCATGATTGACGACATTGCCAAGATTATTTTAATACTGTATCAAAGTTGCCCTTGACTTTGCAAGCGTCCCAGGTTGAGTACTTGAACGTAATAGCCCGACACGTTTCAGCTAAAAGTGAAACCTATCACAAAATTATCTGCGTTATTTAGTGAAATGGTCATATATTAAAATGAAGGGACTGATTTATTGGAATATTTAGTGGTTTAAAACTTAAACTTTTTGATAGGAACATTTATGTTTATTGTATCTACAAATCTCAAATATTTTTTAGAGAGTTCTGACCCCCTAAAAAAAAACTGTGATAGCCGAGTGGTGAGACCGTGTGACTATTTCGAAGCGGTCACGGATCCGAACCCAGCGCAGGCACCAATTAGTTTTTCTATTAAAACTCATGTGTCTAATTGAAAATTGCAATTTAACTCACGCTTTTCGGTGAAGGAAAACATCGTGAGGAACCTGCATATTTCTGGAGAATTCTGGGCATATGTGTAACCTACCAATCCGCATTGGAGCAGCGTGGTAGGTCTTAGCTCCAACCCTTCTCTCCAGAAACGGCGAGAGGAGGCCTATTCCCATCAGTGGGATTGTAACAGGCCGCTACTACTGACCCTCTCTCGTGAGTATTTTAATTCGTTATCATTTTGGTCAAGTCATGTTTAAGGTCTGTTATGCTAGAGTTCCAAAATGAAAACAGAGATTTTTGGAAGAAGTGGGCAAGAATTAATTTATTAATTTTATTCTAATCTGTCTCAGGGATCTGTTGTGCCGTTGTATGGAACATTCGCCCCAACTGCAAGCTCTTGTGTATAGATTGCGTCTTGCAATTCTAACTGCGGGCGCTGGAAATGCTTTTGTGTCCACACTTCACAAAGCGACGGGGGATGCCGCAAGGTGGTAAGTACAATATCGACTGTAAACTGGCAAATTGTCCTATCTTATTTTTGTCAACTTTTCAGGAAGAAGAAAAAACCTTATTATTAATACATCCTACTAATATTATTAATGCGGAAGTTTGTGAATATGGATGGATGTTTGTCACTCTTTCACGAAAAAACTATTGGACGGATTTAGATGAAACTTTACAGTTATATAGGTTATACATCGGAATGACATATAGGCTACAATTTGTAATGATTTTATGTAATATAACGATACGTGTCAATAAAGTCGGAAAAAATCTGGTCTCTGAGAGCTATCTTGTATTGTTTGTCTTGAATAGTTCTAAATAAAAGTCCGCAACAGCATAAGTCAGAAAACTTTTATATGGAAGCCACTATGACCATAAATTGTGAATCATAAATTTAATTAAATTAGTTGCTATTTTACAATGCACATTTTAGTATATTTATCAAAAATTTATAAAAAAGCGGGCAAAAGCTTGTTGTTTTTCTATAACGTAAATAATTTTTACGTTATAGAAAAACAGTTGACTATAAATATGTTTATTTATTTACAATTTTTCTAGAAGATAACACATGTTAATACGGTAAATAATGGGCAATAGAACCCAATGCCGTTAAATAGCGATTTGGCTTAAAATTGAGATAGGAAATATTTCAGGTTCACAGTCGACATATATAAATAACGATATTGTTTAATCCTATGAAAACATACTTTATTTCGTTCCAAAATTCCGTTAAAATTTTTACCACTTTGAAATGAAATGAAAAAATATTTATTCCGCTCTATGTACAAGATTAACGGAAAAAAAACGAATCTTAATAACTAATCTAATTATCTAACATCCAGGACATAGTTCTGAAAGGGCTTCATCTCAGTATTAGCTGAATGGCGAAATTAAGACATTCGGCACTGATTTTCAGATGATGTCACAGACCTACACTAAACACATACACATTAAAACAGTTCTTATGTATAAATTCCGTTTCAGAGTGAATGATAATGATAATGATAATGATAAACTTTATTAATCGCATAAATTTACAAAATATGACTTAAACTATGAATTCCACACTAAGCATGCTTGTATCGTGGAATTCATTCTTATTATATTACCACTTAATAATTTTATAACAGACGTTGCGGGTATGTCGCGTTCACAATATCATAGAATAAAATAGAAAAGACATGGCAATTTATTTATTTTTTTCTCTAAAGTAACGATAGTAACTAATACATTGTATCTAAATATAAATTAATAAAATAAAACATATTTACTTAAAGATCACTTGACTAATACGATAAGATTTTCAGTGTCTTGGTAATTTAGATTAAGTAGGAACGACATGATTTTTTTATTAGCTATACGTCCTGTTTCATGTTTTAAGTTGCATAATTGAAAAATTTTATTATATTAAAAGATGGAGAGATTCGGGAGATGAGGCAATAAAATTCTATTGATTCTAAAAACTCTGTTATTAAGTAACGTATGTGGTGTACGAATGTGGTTATATTTTGTGTTTCCATCTAAGATTAGACTATTATTGGTGATCATATAAGGTGAAGTAGTGAACAGCTCAAACGCAAATATTTTCATATAAGTTATGCCATTTTCTGTTCTATTTTCAGTTTAGGCTGAATTCCGTTAATTAATTAGAAACTTTTTCTTTACGATTTTGTCGTGGAGTCTATCTCCTGCTTCGGTTGCGGGGCGAAACGATTGTTGAGTTTGTGATAGTGAACGTGTGTAGTGCTTGTGTATTGTGGTGGAAGTGGTGGAGGTTTGTGCATGTGTTTTTACGAATCCTGCACGTATCGGGTATGAAAATACGGATAGTCCACTATACATTTAACACTATATACATATTTTCTATTTACTGTATCGCGGATTATAGCAAAATAATTTTATTATTACTTTTGAATTAGAAACTTCTTTTAAAATAATAGTGTTGTTAAACAAGTAGCCCTTTCAATTTTTAAAAATCGCCATCAGGTGTTCATAATTAATACATTTGCGTATCTTATTGTATCTGAACGATACTTATAAATCAATGCCAAGGTTTCCTTCGAAATAGTTATTCTTGGTGGTGTAAATAGCAATTTTAAATTGTCTCGAGACCATTGTCATCGTTTTCACATAAATATATGTCACGTTCAATGTTATTCATTAATTGAAGCGGTATCTAGTTTCTTAGAGATAATAATGGAAAGTTCGAGAAAAAAAAGTAGAATTACTCCAAGTCTATACTAGAGTAATTGGAAACGTATAAACTATCCTAATAAGTTTCAGTATCCATTTCGCGTAATATTTATCGATACGAAAACATAATTGTGAACCGTTGCACCTTTCAATATTCTGAATTGAATCCAACCTCTAATCAGAAGAAATGTCAATATCTTATCACAATACCATCTATACTTATTATAAAACAAAGTCCCAAAAAGCTGTCTGTCTGTTACATACAGACAGAGTCGATTTTCTCAAAATCTACCGAACAGATTTTTGTACTGTTTTCACCAAAAGATAGTGATATACTTCCGGATGGTTGGGGTACATAGTACATATCGGTATTATGTGAATTGTGTTGAAGAGATCGCGCAGTTGTTATAAAACTAGTTTCCTTGGAGTGGTTCAAATAAAAAGTTGAAATTATCATCCAATTTATACATTCTCTACGATTTTGCTCTATTTTGAGAGTATTTATAATGTCTACGATTTCATTCAAACATTTATCATTGTCGACGCCAGCCTCTATCAATTTTATCACGTGCTTTAAAAAAATTTCAGATTACTTTGCAACGCTTTAAATTATTGTGGACATTAGTAATCGTGAGTTTCCTTAACTCAAAAGTTTCGGCAAGAAGCCAATATAATTGTTAAATATTTGTTAGCTAGAAGTTACTATTTCTTTTGTTCATAAATCTCAACCTTTCAACATCTCTTAGTTCCTAAATATCTGATAATATTACGTGATATGTTGTCACCGATTGATCACAATAGATATATATTATTATATTATATTATATATTATACTGATTTAATGATGAATTATATCTGTGTTGCAGCGTATTTTCCTTTTTAAGTACGTTTTTTTTCGAAATTAAAATTCTTTTTCGCGAATTTGGCAATTAGAAAAAAGGGCCAACCTATGTCTTTTCCTGGGTGTATATATGTAAAGTTTGTATACAATGACAAATTTGAAATCTTGAATGTTAACATTCAAATATTATCAACGAGTTTGTTTTCTTTGTATGACCATTAATTTTCAGGATTTTATGTATTATTCAAATCCGCTTTCAAAAATTCAATATTCATCTATTCATTAACAAAGTTCTTCTATACTAATATTATAAAGAGGAAAGATTTGTATGTTTGTTTGTATGTGTGTATGTTTGTAACGTTTTCACGCAACAACTACTAGACCGATTTCAAAAATTCTTTCACCATTAGAAAGCTGCTTCTTCACTGGGCAACATAAGCTATATTACATTTTCAAAAAAAATAGAGATCCTAATAAAATTGTAATAAGTTGTGAAAAATTCAGTCGTAAACATCTTTCTACGCGTGCGCTGCAAAACTATTGAGGATAGAACAAAAAAATGTTCTACAGTATTATAGAACATATTAATATCCAATAAAAGTCCGCGATACCACATGTCTAACTATTATAGTTATACCAATATAACTACTTTTTTACATTGCAAAAGTTAATACAATTGCCGATAATAATCAAACCATTTCATTCATATCCCTGTATTAATGCTTATCCCATTAAATGATATTTTATTAAAAACTAATTCAATGCCTGTAAAATACTTTTTAAATTATTAAAATCCGACATCCCAATCAAAATATATTACGAATTTAAGAATATACATCGAAAGAAAATAATCCCATAACAAATTCATTGTACCGGCCTGCATTTGGTGAGTTAGTTCTTATTCCAAGAATACTAATGATACCCATTTTTTATAATTAAATAATCTACAAATAAATCTATAGTCTAACTTCGTAGACTTTCCACTACCACGAGATCGGTATGGACGCGGGGGGCATTGCTAGTCATTTATATACAAAGTCCAACCTTTGTCCAATCTGCAAGTGAGTAAATCAAGTAAACTCGTGTCAGAAGGTCCCGTTCTTCCATATCTAAATAATGGAACCTAACTTTAAAAGCTCTCTTCAATTCCAGGTTGTCCGATTTGATGTTCGGACCTCGATTGCACTCTGTTTGGTTGGACTTAGCTACAAGCGAGTCAGAACAAAGCAACAATATTGCAAGTAATCTACTGTCGGACCTCTGCGCTGTACTAACCATTGGCGACACGAAAAGCACTAATTTGTAAGTACTTTCACTTTCCTCGTCATAGTATGTATCCCGTTACAATCCCACTGCTGGGCATAGGGCCTCCTCTTTCCGTTTCTGGAGAGAAGGGTTGGAGCTAAGATCTACCACGCTGCTCCAATGCGGATTGGTAGGTTACACATATCCCCAGAATTCTCCAGAGATATGCAGGTTTCCTCACGATGGTTTCCTTCACCGAAAAGCGTGTGATAAATTGTAATTATCGTTTAGACACATAAGTTTTAATAGAAAAACTCATTGGTGCCTGCCCGGGGTTCGAACCCGTGACCGCTTCGAAACAGTCACACGGTCTCACCACTCGGCTATCACCGCTCTGTATGTATTTAAATAAAATGTCAACGTCCGTAAATGCATATATGTATATTATTTATATGTACTTCATCATTCTCCTGCCCTTATCTCACTCTAAGTGGGGTCGGCACAACATGTTAGAAACATGTTGTCACATGATTTGGCTACGTATTTTACGACCGGCCGCTTGCCTGACATCTACTTACCTTAGTCGCCTTTTACGACACGTTAAGAAATGAGGGTGGTCTATTCTATGCAGCCGGATACCACACGGCACCATTATTTATATGTACTTATAGTATAATATTGTGTTTATTTAGGTCTGTGTCAGTAAATGTATATTATATTAGCAATTGCAATCTAATTAATCTTAACTTAGGCCACTACCGATGCTCTATAGGTAATCCTAAGTTGGCCACCACGATACAGGTGTTCCTAATGTGGTGGCCGCTAGAATTCTATATGAATAAGTAAACAATAAAGTAAAAAGTAAAGTAGCCCTGTTACAATCCCACTGTTGGGGAAAGGCCTCCTCTCTCCTTTTCTGGAGAGAAGGGTTGGAGCTAAGACCTACCACGCTGCTCCAATGCGGATTGGTAGGTTACACATATCTCCAGAATTCTCTAGCGATATGCAGGTTTCCTCACGATGTTTTCCTTCACCGAAAAGCTGATAAATTGCAATTATCAATTAGACACATGAGTTTTAATAGAAAAACTCATTGGTGCCTGCCCGGGTTTGAACTCGTGTTCCCCTCGAAAGAGTCGCACGGTCTCACCGCTGGGCTATCACAGCTCTAAGTAGTAAACAATAAAATATGCATATTAATGTAAGCATCATAATAGTTTTACCGTTATTTATTGTAAATGTTGCATTTTGGAATAATCTTATTATTTTAAAGTTTAGTTTAAAATTCAGTCTTTCTACGATCTTGTAGAAACTTACATAACCAAACTTGCAAATGTTCAGAAATATCTATACGCCTTTGAACAACTATATATTACGTAAATAAAGTTCCTCTTTATTTGATTTCGGCTTCATATTTATCTAAATATTCGGATACACAATCGACCCGAGGAACGAGTTAAAAGTAATATCTCGAGAAATGTATTAGAGTCATCTCGATATTATACACAGAATTCACGTGATGCGAACAGTTGATAAAATATTTCGTTACATTTATAACATTCTCTGTTCACATGACGTATTAAGTTTATTACTGACTCTTAGCTTTTAAGAGAATCACATGATTTTTACGACAGACACGTCCGCATGCTGCTTTTATTTATGCAAAGTCATGTATCAACGTAGATACATATGAAAGCGTTTTAAATTTCTCTAGAATTATTTGAGTTTTGGTACACGTCAATTAGTATATGTTTTGGACATTGCTGGCCTAATTTAGAATGTATTGGTATGAATACTGGGTAATTTATAGAATTAGGCGTTACTTTGCGGAGATCCATAATACAAAAGTAATAATAAAATTATTTTGCTATAATCCGCGATACAGTAAATAGAAAATATATATAGTGCTTAATGTATAGTGGACTATCAGTTGTATCAATGTATTGTGGTGGTAGTGGTGGAGGTTTGTGCATGTGTTTTTACGAATCCTGCATGTAACGGGTATGAAAAAACTGATAGTCCACTATACATTTAGCACTATATATATTTTATATTTACTGTATCGCGGATTATAGCAAAATAATTTTATTATTACTTTTGAATACTGGATATTAATTTAAACAGTTAAAACGAAATCTTAGCCAGAATTCTTAAAGTTTATAAGAGTTCTCGGCAAATTTATGATTCGTTCGACAGAAAGCTTATAAACTCGAATTTGAGCCATGATTTCCTCAAAAGATGTACTCCTATCTATCCAATAAAAGCTTAAAACGATGTTAAATATGAAGTTTTAGAAGCTGAATATTTTCTAATATTACAAATAATTTACATGCTTATGTACTTCGTGTAGATGAAATTGCAAGGGATTAGTAGATTATTATAAAAAAAATAAAAAAAAACAATCGTGCTAAAAAATAGTAGGCATAGTCATTTCACAATAGTTTAATACCTCTATTAATCCTTTAGTAAGATATACATATCTTCCTGACACTTTTTTGGATCATTTCCAAAGATCTGCACAAGTCTCGCTGTTCGTTACACTCTAAAACGAAAAACAAACTTGTCATTGGACGCTACTTCTGCCCGATAATTACTGGCATGTGTGAATGAAATCAGTCAAGTGCAACTTTTTTATTTTTAGTGTGTTTATTTTTGGTAGTTCTTTTTACGTACTCTGTTTACGCATTTTTCACGTGACCGCTCTTTCAATGGATCGATGACGCTTACAAATTGTGCGAATTAGTTGTGTAATATATGTGGGTGTTGTATTAATAAGATTTCAAACGAATTTTTTTATTCTTTTATATTTCTTGAAAATAATAAATTTCGCCGCATTAAAGACGGTTTTGTTTCTATTATACTTCTAAAAAGTGTCATTTTAATCAATAAAAATGTCTAAACAAATCGTTGTTGTTATGTTTGAAACGTTATTTAAATTGGTTCCTGTTTTTTGTGTTTTAAAACATTATAGATAATGATTTACAACAATTCTTTTTTTTATTTTTATTAAGAATTCCTTTGTTGTCATCTCGTACAAAGTAATGTGTAATAAATTGCTATTCATTACTTAATTCGCCTTTTATCTGTTACCATATTCAATGTCAATTCATACAATGAGCTTAACATTATTTAGCAGCCCTAAATCAAGTCTAAGCTGAGCAAAATCAACAATGCTAACTGATGTCCCTTATAACGCTAAACTGCTAAGTCATTGATTATTTTATTTTGAAACTATCAAATTTTTTTCAGTTTCATCAGCACACTCCTAACGTATGTTCTCACACATCATCTTGGATGGGTTACTACTGTCAGTCCCTATGACGTAATAGACGATACGCAAAACTGTACGCAGGAAAAGGTCGATAAACGTCGCCCATACAATGCATTATGGGCACAACTCACAGACCTTTGTGGCAGCGTTGGATTCCCGCCACGTTCTGCCAGGACAATTATTACGGGGTCAAAAAACGTACAATTTATTAATAGACTGCTTACTGTACTAACTTATTTTGTGCGATGTGGAGATGTCGGGAAAAATGAATTCAAATATCAAGACTGCGTGCTGAGTGAAGCAAAAATTGTGCGTGTGAATACAATCAGTCCGGAGTCGGGCAGGACTATGAAACGTGCGGAAGTGAAAGACTATAATATGATTGATAGTTTAAGAGTGCCTGTAATAAATAAGAGTAGCGAAAGTAGTGCCAGTACGTTAGTCGCGAGTGACGTTACGCTCAAAAAGTCAATGACTCTCGCGGATTTATCTCAACAGCTCTCTAGTTTAGAATATTCGATGGACAGCAGTTGCAGTAGTGGAGAACGTCTGGCCAAGTCGTTGCAGAGACATCCAACAATGATCTCGTTGAAAGATTTCGATTCAAATTCTGATTTGTCAGCGTCGGAAGAATGCGAGACAAAGGTTTTGTTCGTGCTTGGTGATGACGAGAAGTTGGTAGGATTGAAAAATAAGTCTAACGGTGGCAAATGTGTCAAGAAATCGTCCAAAGTTCATAACGAGCCAGTGAATTTGGAAGCTACACAAAAATCTGAAATCTACACAGAGGTCCACGAGATAGATAAGTCATCGAGAAGCACTGATAGCCCCTCCAAGTGCTGCGCGCAGACACTTCAACATTCCAAACCAATAAAACATTCCGGTTTTAAGTTTGAGTTTGATAAGTATCCTCAGATAGTCACTAATTATATGAAAAGCAAAAACTTAGAGATCTTAGATAGACATTATATAGGAAAGCCAGGGAACCTGAAGTTGGATAATTTCCACTTCGATCCTACCTTCGTACCACCGATACAAGAGGAAAGATGCGAGACATGTTATCAATGCCAGTTATTAGAATCGATGTTGCAGACTCCCACGAACGCCTCTGAAATGGAATACATGAATGATATGCCGCGTCACACAGAACCGCAGTTCGCGAAGCAGTCAGTAGTTAAAGATTCTGATGAATATCGGGAAATATCGCCGAAAACATTCGTTAGGAAACGGAAAGAGAATACAGTGGTTGTGAATTTTAGGAGTAACGTTGAAAAGAGTGGTTGTGTAACGAGAGACATTTGTTCGTTTAGTGTAAAAGCAGAATCTGGTAATAAAGAAGACGATAAATTGAGAGTGAAACAAGTGATAGAGTTTCCTTTATCCCAAATGTCGCCGAAGGTCAAGACGCAACATCGGTCTGGCTACGACGCTTCACTTCTCGGCGGGCTTTCTAAACACTATGTACCTGATTTAGTTTTGCAAGGTGAGTAAACGATATGCCCATACAAACATCAATATATGTATATGTTATTTGTTTAAAATTATATGAACAATATGTTAAGACTTCGCTTAGCGTTAATAGAATAAACTTCGCGTTTATACAGTTAAATAAAATAAATATTTAAAGATTTTATATTTATTGTAAGGGAACACGTATTGCACGTAGAATGCCGGTAGGAAAGAGGGCTGTCAAACATGACAGTTTACATAGATTAACTACAGCACAGATTACTTACTTATGTCTCTAACACAATATAGTTTAACTACAGCATAGATTACTTACTTATGTCTCTAACACAATATAGATTAACTACAGCTTAGATTACTTACTTATGTCTCTAACACAATATTGATTAACTACAGCATAAATTACTTACTTATGTCTCTAACACAATATTGATTAACTACAGCATAGATTACTTACTTATGTCTCTAACACAATATTGATTAACTACAGCATAGATTACTTACTTATGTCTCTAACACAATATTGATTAACTACAGCATAAATTACTTACTTATTTCTCTAACACAATATTGATTAACTACAGCATAGATTACTTACTTATGCCTCTAACACAATATTGATTGACTACAGCATAGATTACTTACTTATGTCACTAACACAATATAGATTAACTACAGCATAGATTACTTACTTATGTCTCTAACACAATATAGATTAACTACAGCATAGATTACTTACTTATGTCTCTAACACAATATAGATTAACTACAGCATAGATTACTTACTTATGTCTCTAACACAATATTGATTAACTACACCATAAATTAATTACTTATGTCTCTAACACAATATTGATTAACTACAGCATAGATTACTTACTTATGTCTAACACAATATTGATTAACTACAGCATAGATTACTTACTTATGTCTCTAACACAATATAGATTAACTACAGCATAGATTACTTACTTATGTCTCTAACACAATATTGATTAACTACAGCATAAATTACTTACTTATTTCTCTAACACAATATTGATTAACTACAGCATAGATTACTTACTTATGTCTCTAACACAATATAGATTAACTACAGCATAGATTACTTACTTATGTCTCTAACACAATATTGATTAACTACAGCATAGATTACTTACTTATGTCTCTAACACAATATTGATTAACTACAGCATAGATTACTTACTTATGTCTCTAACACAATATAGATTAACTACAGCATAGATTACTTACTTATGTCTCTAACACAATATTGATTAACTACAGCATAGGTTAATTACTTATGTCTCTAACACAATATTGATTAACTACAGCATAAATTACTTACTTATTTCTCTAACACAATATTGATTAACTACAGCATAGATTACTTACTTATGTCTCTAACACAATATAGATTAACTACAGCATAGATTACTTACTTATGTCTCTAACACAATATTGATTAACTACAGCATAGATTACTTACTTATGTCTCTAACACAATATTGATTAACTACAGCATAGATTACTTACTTATGTCTCTAACACAATATTGATTAACTATAGCATATCTTTAACGCGATATATATATTGTTATTGGCCGTTTATTAGTAAGTTTGTATAAATGTCAAAAATATTATAGTGAGGGTACTAAAAGTGGATATAATTTTTATATCCCTGCCCTTAACCCTTTAGACCGGACATTAGAGAATTTCTGAATATCTCTTTTATTACATTATTTTATAAATTTACTTTTAGTATTTCAAATTTTGGATTTAATGTGTACATATATATTTATACCTTTAATGGATTTGAAATCCTATTTTGGTTTCAAATCAGTTAAAGGTAAATATTCAGAAAATTGACTAATTGTTATATTAGACTGTGTATATCATAATAGAATAATTCTATAATTTCTTTTGTACTATGGAATACCGCTAAGTTACTATCTATCAGAGATGTATTTTGATTTCGTTTGTACCGCTAAACGATTTTGTATTCCAGTATTATTCCTGTGTAAAAATCTTAAAAGGTATCTATTATACTATACAGTTACTAATAAAATAAAATTTATTTTTTCTTAATATATTTAGTGTTTTATAATTTTAAACAGGAGTAATGGCAAGTCCTAGTTCTTGGGAAGCAGAGCTTCGACGGGACCTAGACGTATCATCGTATTTGAACAAAAATATAGAGGCGCCTGTGCAAACGGTCGCCATTATCGGAGATATTAACACGTGGTAAGTAACCTTTTTCTTACTTAATTCCTGAAGGAAGTTCTCAAAATGTTAATTATATTGCTTATATTATTGAAAATACATTCAAAATAGTTGACATGTAAATAATGTGCGCCTATTGGCGATATTGAACTTTAACAGTTGCCTTACAATGTTTGAAACGCGAATGCCTACACAGGACGACAGAAATTTTTATCCACAACAATATTAATATAACTGATTTATGTATTGACATATGAAAGTAGTGTTCCTGAATTTGTTTATTAATAGGATTGCATAACATTAAACATATAAATTACTAATAAGAACAATTGTACAAACAAATTTCTGCATCTGTCTGCGAGGTAATTAATAGAATTGGGCGTTACTTTCCAGAGATCCATAATACAAAAGTTATAATAAAATGATTTGCGATTTTGTCGTGGAGTCTATCTCCTGATGATGCTTCGGTTGCGGGGCGAAACGATTGTTGAGTTTGTGTTAGTTAACGTGTGTAGTGCTTGTCTATTGTGGTGGAAGTGGTGGAGGTTTGTGCATGTGTTTTTACGCATCCTGCACGTATCGGGTATGAAAATACCGATAGTCCACTATACATTATCACTTTTGTCTGCGAGGTATTAAAATATTTAAACATTTTACATGTAAACGGGTTTAGAGTTCATAAATTTATGAATGATTCTTGTTGTCAGGGATGTGAGACTGTTTGGACGTTCGTGTGGAAGTGGTGGTCTCTCACCACTCGTAGGAGGGATGTTAGATGCTCTAACAGCCATGCGCAAAACCCAAATACCACCGCAACAGGTAATTGGCATGCATTATCCGGTTTGACGGACTATTTGTAAATAAAAAGTTAAATATATAGAAATGATATAATATTACCAGAATTATATTCATTGTATATAATTATATTTTCGCCGTGTGGTATCCGGCTGAGTAGAATAGATCACCCTTATTTCTTACCGAGTTGTCGTAAAAGGCGACTAAGGTAAGTTGACCCACCGTATGGTATCCGGTTTAGTATAATAGACCACCCTCTTTCTTACTGAGGGGTCATAAAATACGACTAAGGTAAGTTGATCAGGCATGAGTCAGGCAGGCGGCCGGTCGTAATATATGTGACAACATGTTTGTAACATGTTGTGCCGACCCCACTTAGAATGGGATAAGGGCAGGAGGATGATGTATATAATAATATTTCTTATTTATGCCAATTACTGATCCAACAATTAGCGGAAAGTATTTTAAACGTTTGTCCTTAACTAATTTTATAGTTGTCGAAATTTATTGTTATTTTAACATTTAACAATTTAACATTTTGTTTCGTCATGAATCAAACTCATGGTATATATAAGATGGTATATAATATTCATAAGAGGAAAATATAAATTCAATAAAGTCCACCAATTATACCTTCCTCTAGTTACGAATGTTCTTAAAGATGATATTTTAGATATAATTGTATGTATAATTAATATATAAAGCTGAAGAGTTTGTTTGTTTGATTGTTTGAGCGCTCTAATCTCAGGAACTACTGGACTGATTAAAAAATTTTTTGGAGTGTAAGATAGTCCATTTATCGAGGAAGGCTTTAAGACTATATAACATCACGCTAAGATGAATAGGAGAGGAGCAGCAATGCGCTAAGTAAACGATGAAACCAATTCAAAATCATGTACTGCAAAATTGTTCCCCTCTAAAAGTCCTAAATAAAAGTCCCTGGCAGTATCTAGCTTTTAAGGTGAACCCATTTTAACCATAATAAATATAAGTACGGTTTACTCAAATAATAAGACTGCACGCGAACCAAGTTGCGTTTAAAAAGCTACTTTTAGATATAATTGCATTATAAATATTTTCTATTACAGTGCCTCATGTATCTAGAGAGTAAACTCCGTGAATTCTGCGTTATATCGAAAACTTTGGCCGATATGTTAATGTCAACAGACTTCTGCGATATAGCTACCTTGACACAATCACTTAATATCGACGTGAACGATGTCCCTTTGTTACTAGCTGTAGCCACCACTCACACGCCTCAAGTTGCAAGACGATACGGCATAAGTTATAGGTAGTAAAAGTGGTATAATATATATATACAAGACAAGACAAGACGATATAGAATAGTCATAAACTGCTGAGCATCGTGATGGACCAGATCCCTTTTATTATGAATCAGCTGGTGCCAATTTTCCCGGTCAACAGCAACGTGTACAGCCACGGTCAGTTTGATATCCAGATGTTCAGACACCTAATCCGTCCATGGATCTCTTACCGTCTACCTTCTCAGTGACCATGAGTTTCTCAATGTTATCGCTGGGTTTTCTAGCAATATGTCCAAAGTAGATAGATAGATAAACATCTTTATTACACAAAATTACACTATATATAAGAAAAAAAAAACAACAATTTACAGAAAACTTAAATCTAATTATAATGTAAATCATGCAAAGGGCGGTCTTATCACAGCAGTGATCTCTTCCAGACAACCCTTTTAAGCGAAGGAGTCACACATATAAAATAGTATAGTGGGTACCAAGAAAGAGAAATAAAAAACAAGAAGAGAAAAAATAAATAAATTACACACAAAAAAAAAAAAAAAATTAAGAAATTAAAGCATAATGCACAGTGAAAATGAGTGCGACCATACTACCCTAATATCTCATTGCATCAGGTAAAATTCCTTGACACGGCGTTTAAAAATGGCAATGGTTGAAGGCTGGCGCAGATCTGGTCAAAGTAATTGAGATTCTATCGGAGATTCTCTGTAGGCATATGCTTGAGAGTAAAGTCACTGAGAATGGAGACATTTGTTCTGAAGGCTGTGCAGGGGATACGCAACATACGCCGCCAGCAGGACATTTTGAAAGCATCAATTCCTTTTCTATCTGCTGCTTTAAGGGTCAAGGACTATTGATTTTATTACTGGTTAAATATTGGTTACTTGATGACTTTTTAGTACTTTCAAAAAATACTATAATCTTGACACAATCACTTAATATCGACGTGAACGATGTCCCTTTGTTACTAGCTGTAGCCACCACTCATATGCCTCAAGTTGCAAGACGATACGGCATAAGTTATAGGTAGTAAAAGTGGTATAATATATTGGCCAAGACGATATAGAATACAGACAAGACAAGACAAGACGATATAGACTAGTCATAAACTGCTGAGCATCGTGATGGACCAGATCCCTTTTATTATGAATTAGCTGGTGCCAATTTTCCCGGTCAACAGCAACGTGTACAGCCACGGTCGGTTTGATATCCAGATGTTCAGACACCTGATCCGTCCATCTCTTACCGTCTACCTTCTCAGTGACCATGAGTTTCTCAATGTTATCGCTGGGTTTTCTAGCAATATGTCCAAAGTATTTGAGATTCTATCGGAGATTCTCTGTAAGCATATGCTTGAGAGTAAGGTCACTGAGAATGGAGACGTTTGTTCTGAAGGCTGTCCAGGGGATACGCACCATACGCCGCCAGCAGGACATTTTAAAAGCATCAATTCCTTCTCTATCTGCTGCTTTAAGGGTCAAGGACTATTGATTTTATTACTGGTTAAATATTGGTTACTTGATGACTTTTTAGTACTTCCAAAAAATACTATAATCTCGACATTACGGTATAAAAAAGTGTGTTGATGGATATTTTTGTGAAAGAATAAACAATTCTAATATGTACATGTAAATACACATCCACCCGTAGATGTTTTACGAATAGCCGACTCATATCTCGTGTGATGGTTACAATACTATATCCAATGATCTATATATGGACCGTTTATTTTGAAAGTGGTGTAAGTCCATTTTTTAGAAAAATGAGCTATCACGTAATTCATTAATTTAATGTAATTTTTTTATATATAACCAGTCCGTGTTTAATTTCTCAAAAAAAACCCATGTTTTGTACAACTTAAAATCGATCGGTAAATGAAATTGCATTCATCGATTATGAAAGTAATGTAAGTCCTATTGACAGAAGTAGGCGGTATAGCAGATGGATGCCGATGAGTGTTTTGTTATTTTTCATTTATTTTATACTAGCTGTGTCCCGCGGTTGCACCCGCGGACGATTTGCATTGTTTCCACTCCGTGTTTCCACTACTTTTAATTACTTATCTTACAAAGATTTTAATAATATTTTGACACAAAAAGTACTTTTTACAAATAAAAATGGTTATAATAGCTAAACTGTTTTTTTTGATAACGCCGGAAATCCCTAGTGGATACGTACGGTGCATGATGTATATTTTGAAACACTACCACATGCCGAGAATAAGTAAATTCTTGTAATCAGTACAATGTATTTGGCGTCTAAAATAAAGTTTTATGTGTTGTTATGCGTATTTGTAAACAAAATTATATTAATATGAAGTATATTTTAAGCGTTATTTGATTTTTCGAAATTAAAATTAAACCATTTTTACAATTGTCTAATTTTGAAAGTGGTGTAAGTTTATTTACAGCACATAAATATGTGTTATCGTAGTCTAATTAGCCAAAAACAAATTTATATAAACAAATTAAATGTTGATAAAACAATAGAAACAATGCCAGACCTCATATAATTTGCCTGTATTTTTAAATCAACAAACATAAATCACCTATAAATCAGCGAGAATAATTCTTACTGGTGTTGTTATCTTTCATTTATATTACTCTTTTTAGTTTATTTTTCTCTCTATCTATTTTTCTCCATTTATTTGTTATGTGTATGTATTTGCTAACCCGTGATTATTTTCTTAAGATCCTCTCTTTCAAAAGGTTGTCTGGAAGAGATCACAATAATGTGATAAGGCCGCCCTTTGCACATTTAAATGAAATGATTGTATGTACATTCTCTGTATATTTTTATGTGCAATAAAGTTATTCTTCTTCTTCTTCTTCTATAATTTTCTCGAAACAAAAGAAAATGGAGTTACACCACTTTCAAAATAAACGGTCCATATAGTACATGTTAATTTTAAAAGTTGAAAGTTGAAAAATGAAATTTTTTTCAAAGCAAACTTGAACTTGCTGGTAAACTTTAGATCAAATGTTTCTTTTAATGGTGTTTAATTGCATTACAAAATAACATTAAATATGTATAAATTTTAAACGCCACTAGATTCTACTTCGCTTCTTTAGGCTGTCTCGTGTTAAATAAAATGTTATTAATGTATTTTTTATAACTTTGTTTTATAATTGCAATATATGAATATTTTTTTACGTCTCCAAAAACTAAGTCTTGGTTATTGTTTTTGTTTGCAATTATAACTTAACGAATATCGTGGAACTTTAAGTAAATTGATTCTGTAATTTTTATAATGATACCGGAAAGTTATTTTAATATGGCAGCCGGCTGGGCTTTCGACAAAACAGAAATTATTCATAGATTTCAAAAATTTTTCGAAACTTTTGTCTCGTCATTGCGTTAGTACGTACTTTCCTCACAATTCGTAAGTCTAATGAAACTTATTTTTTATATTCTTTTCCTGATTTTAACTTTCTTGTATTTACTTTCTTAATTTAAAAGAATTTTAGACAATGACAAATAGTTTTTCTATAATTCTTTCTTTTTTTATTCATTGCGTAATAAATAAATATCTTTACATTAATTCGTTTAAAACTACTATAATAATTTCTTATGTTAAAGCGAATCCTCTTTAATCAAATCAGTAAAAATGGTGGATAATTTCTATTATAGATAATTAATATGATTATTATTTATTCTTTAACACTTGGCGATTTTTAAAAGTGGTATCGGAACATGTTTTTATGTGATCAACAGTTTATAGAATATCCTATATTATACTATCTTATTGTTATCGTGCTAAGTCGAAAGTTTAAAGATTATAGAATAATTTATTTATTTACATTTATAACACATCACAGTTCAGGTCACATAGTGTACCTTGAACGCGATTGAATCGATGTTTATTGATACTCAATAACACTTCTAGGTTACATATTAAGTTCACACATTATTTCTAGTCCACGATTCTGTGTCAAACCAGATGTATACTTTTATTTATATCCCGATGCTTACAACGATTAAGGAGAGATATGTATATGCAAATCACCATGGATTGCGTCAAGACTAATGACGGAAACCGAATAACTGTGTATATTCAAAATAATATACCGCAGTAAATTTACATTTTCTCAAGTATGTGAGACGCTTCAGATTATCTTCACGAGAGTACATACAGGCCGCGAAATACCGGGGCTATGCGGTTAAATAGGAAAAATCCTGCTTGCCTTCTCTTTTCACTTAATTAGTTATGTATTTAGAAGAAATCAAATACATACTCAGCCCTTAATATCATTTTAATACTGACTGAAAGTTCTAACAGTTTGGTCCATCGAGCCGGATCTGGGTAACGTACTCCCTTCGCGGGTGACCGCAAACATGTTGTAATGACAGCTTTCGGTTTTTTTCTATGTTCCAAGGGGTACATATTAAAGTATTTGTGTAGATTGTCGGTATATGCTATATTAGCGTACAGGTTAATAACTAGTACTGTACTATATATAACGGTTGCGCTAAAGCGCAACTTTATTATAAGTCAGGCGTTAGATTGTTGATAACAGACATTTATAGTCAGCATAGAGATATTATACTAGAGTAGGTAATCCATGGACAGACCTGTAATTGAGTGTCACAATAAATATAATAATAAGTGCAAAGATGATAGTCGTATGCTTTTCTTTGTCTTCACACATATAAAAAAGAGAGACAGATAGATACAGTCTCATTTAATTTCTCTTTATTGTAATATGGCACATTATGGCACACTGGCTTCTGTACTCTAGTTCAATAACTCTATGACAGTTTGACAATGGACTGAAATGATTGCAGGTTTCTTTAATTAGTTCTGTAAATATCATAGGTATTGGAGACGAAATCACAAATTATAAAAGGTATTATAACAAAAAAGCTACCTGAAAGGAGCTTAATTTTTTTACAATTTTGTATAAAAATGTCACTTATATTAAATATGTAATACGTAAAACGTTTCAAGGCTTACTATTAATAACAGAAGTACCTAAATATAATCAATGTAACAAAAGTGATATTGCGTATTGTTATTATTAATAATTAATTATTGTGATGTAATTTTGAAATAATTAATTTTTATACATAGTTAAGAAATAAATTATTTTTCATATTGAACAACTTATTATTTACCATAACTTTTACCAAAATTATATATGGATGGAATATTAAATAATATTCTTACAACATTTATGGCTTGAAAAGTTTAGTGTTACTAGAACTTCGATTGAGAATTCAAGCTGACAGCTGATTTTTTCATAGATATAAGTAAAAAATCGAGTAAAAAATAACATTTCGTGGATATCGGCAAAGATTACAGTGTACATAATGAAATAGATCGGTTCTATAAACTTCAACATTTTGGGCGGCTTGATTCTCCACTTTATATGTAAGGTAAGGTTACCTCCCCTTCTGAATATAACAACGATATTTTTCTTTTACACTTATTCATTAAAAAAGAAGCAGTTTTCTCAAAGGTCAGCTCATTTAATCTCCACAACTCGACGACATATTGACGATGACAATATTTTTTCTATATTATTAACCAACTATATAAAGGAGGTTGTATTTGAAACATGTTACACCATATTTAATAAAATCCAGCTTAACCGATAATCTGCGTTTAATAAATCTGGTTTCGCTCGTCTTGCACAAGACTACAGTGCGATTTAACTAATCTGAATTCAACTATTTTACTCGCTCTTCGTTCCTTCGTTTCAAGCCATGATGGCACGCGTAACTTGGCCTGCTCAGCGTATTTTAATATGCTTACCATGTTGAGCATCATGCACTTTTGGGTAAATGTAACATCGTGACGAAACTATCGTATCCCTACACAATTAATAGTATATGAGAAAACTGCTATCCGCAATGGAGCAGCGTTTTGGGTCCAAACTCATTCATCTCTAAAGGAGAAAAGCCTTATATTTTGCTAAACTTTGTAACTAGATTTGATACTAGTTTAGTGATTCATGTTCTCTTCATAAAATACGCCGTGTGGTATCCGGCAGAATAGAATAGACCACCCTCATTTCTTACCGAGGTGTCGTAAAAGGCGACTAAGGTAAGTTGACGTCAGGCAGGCCGGTCGTAAAATACGTAGCCAAATCATGTGACAACATGTTTGTAACATGTTGGGCCGACCCCACTTAGAGTGGGATAAGGGCAGGAGGATGATGATGTTCTCTTCATAACATGAATTACGTTCAGGAAAGTTTTAAGCGTCAAGCCCCAGTTGCTGCATCATTGATGGGAAGGATTTTTTTGTCAATGAAATTCGGGTTGCATGTTTTAAAATATCCGGTAAATATATATCATATATTGTTCAATTTATAGATCGAATAAATTCAATAAACAAATGAATATTCCGAATATGGAAATTTCTATGAAAGATACGCAAAAGTTAACGGGTGCTCAAAGCGAAATTTGTGTCGAACGCTAATTATAAAGTTTTGGCAATTTCCAATCTGTTGCGGCCTCGGAATACATAATAAGGTCTCACCTAATCCTCTTTAAAATTCGTGTTTAACATGGGGAAAAGATTTTTAAAATCACGATAAAATAAATGGTATAATATGGTTAATCGTAACAGAATTTAAAGCAACTGGTATATCGAGATAGGACACATAAGACAGTTAGGTACACTTCGCAAAAGAAATGAGTGAATTGATACTTTTTCTTTTTTCTTTAGAAACCGCGGACTAAAATATAATATTAGTAGTATCATTCAATTCAATTAAATTTAAAATATTCTTTATTCAAGTCAACTTGTAAGTAAGTGCTTTCGAATCGTCAACTCTACTGCTGGTTCGGAAAGCTGTTCCTACCGAGAAGATCCCCAAAGACACTCGACGGTCGCCAAATATAATTCTTTTACTAGTTACATTTAGTCATTTTTGTATAGGTACGAAGAGCTGCTTTATTCCATTCTTATCATCTATAATAAGTAATCCTTAACGGTATAGTAGGCTTTATTGTATAGAAGATATATATCGCAGAAAGTATTAATGACATAATATCATGTTTCCAATATTCTTAAGTATATCTTTTCGCAAATGACTTAAAGGTGATGAAAGGAATATACACCGAAAAATGTCTCTTCTTCAAGATGATCTAGATCGTCTTAGTCGTTGGTGTGATGAAAACCATATACCACTTAACATCAATAAATGTACACACATCCGCTTTTCAAGAAAGAATAACCGAAAACAGAAAAAGATCTCTGAAAAGTTATTATTATTTAGTTATTAAGCTCATTTATCCTTCTTCGACAACTTATCAAATCGACGGCGATAATGTTTTTATATATTATTGACCAGGAATGTATTTGAAACATGTTGTAACAGTAATATGGCACATTTAAGGCGCTGAACAGAGCTGGCGCAAATTCAGATTTCGGCATATAAGCCACGCCCACAATTTCTGCGACGGCGTAGCGACAAAATTAATTTTTTAACACCCATTGTAGGTGTACACTATATTATCCAAACTTTTTTTGGACAATTTATTTAAAAAACTTATGTCTAATTGATCTTATAAAACTAAGTATGCTGAAACTATAACTAAACACCTAAAAAAAGACATATTATCAAGTAGGAATAGTCACAAAAGGCGGCAGCTAGCGACACACGTCCGTATAGCAGCGCGCCTCAGCGATCACTGTCTATATTCGTAGATGTAAAAGAGAAGCGAGACGATGACTCGTTTCAGTTTTGCTATTTTCTAAAAAATATTTAATTTGAATGAAATATCTTAATTAATTCAAAATTTAAATCTTACATTCTCTTTATATTATAATGATTTATTAGTCTTATTAATTTTATAAATTTTTGTTGATAAATATTAGAGATATTTACGATCAAAGTAAAAATCAGAGGTCTATTTACCAATTTTTTTTATCGAAAAAAAGTATCGTAATCGTGTTTTGAAATCTTACATTCTCTCTGAGATATGATGTATATTAACATATATTTTTCTTTTATTCGTCATCCCTATAGCTTTTGTTAAAAACGTGTTTAAAGTCAGCCTATTTGGCTCTGTTCAGCGCCTTAATAACTCTTTGATACAAGTAACAATTGTGTTGCCATACATAAAAGTGTCAAAAAATCATACGTATAGTAAAGTAAAAAAAAGTAAAGTAACAGCCTGTTATTATGCCCACTGCTGGGCTAAGGCCTCCTCTCTCCGTTTTTGGAGAGAAGGATTGGAGCTAAGACCTACCACGCTGCTCCAATGCGGATTGGTAGGTTACACATATCCCTAGGATTCTCTAGAGATATGCAGGTTTCCTCACGATGTTTTCCTTCACCGAAAAGCGTGTGATAAATTGCAATTATCAATTAGACACATAAGTTTTAATAGAAAAACCCATTGGTGCCTGCCCGGGTTTGAACCTATGTCGTCTCTAGAGAGTCGCACGGTCTCACCTCTAGGCTATCACAGCTTCGTATACGTATAGTACCCGGCATTAAATAATGCACATCGATGTGTAGAATGAAACATCCGGCCAATTCATTGAGGCGGTTTTATAGAGCACTGTCTCTGTCACACACGGGTTCGTCAGTCTGTGCGACAGAGACAATGCTCTATGAAGCAGAATCTAGCCAATTTCCTCTCACTAAGCCTCGATGTGCATTATTTATTGCCGGGTAATATAGTTTATGAATATCGATAGTTACCATAAATTTTGATGCACATATTTCTATATAATTAATAATAATCTAGTAAATATATATATAATGTAATAATCTAGGTATATACATCTAAAAACCAACAAATAAAACAATTCGAGTCAAGCAATAAGCTTTTATTGTGTTAATTCTGATTGGGTAAGCTGAAGTATTAAATCTCCCTCTCCGACAGCTAAGGAATTTCCTAGATATTACAATCACTGTAAATATCCATGATTTCTGTTAGGGCCTTTTCGAGAGAATTTATTGTGTAGGCGCGCCATTACACGAATGCCATCCTTGCTATTGGCAGTATAAATCTAAATAAACGCCTCTAGCTATGTGAACCTTGTAATTATGCTGAGATAAACCGTAGGGAAACGGATAATTTGGCTTATCATCTCGCTTAGCATAAAATGCCTTTGTTACATTACACAAGAAACAAATATGTTATTATTTGCTAAGCTATTTTAATAGACGTGATGTATTTTTAAATATATTTTACTACTTTTTTTGGCATAACGAGCTGTGATAGCCCAGCGGTGAGACCGTGTGACTGTTTCGAGATGGTCACGGGTTCGAACCCCGGGTAAGCACCAATGAGTTTTCTATTAAAACTTATGTGTTTATTTGATAATTGCAGTTTATCACACGCTTTTCGGTGAGCTGTGATAGCCCAGCGGCAAGACCGTGCGACTCTTTCGAGAGGAACACGAGTTCAAACCCGGGCAGGCACCAATGAGTTTTTCTATTAAAACTCATGTGTCTAATTGATAATTGCAATTTATCACACGCTTTTCGGTGAAGGAAAACATCGTGAGGAAACCTCCATATCTCTAGAGAATTCTGGAGATATGTGTAACCTACCAATCCGCATTGGAGCAGCGTGGTAGGTCTTAGCTCCAATCCTGCTCTCCAGAAACGGAGAGAGGTGGCCCTATGCCCAGCTGTGGGATTGTAACGGGTCGTTACTTTCCTTTTTTACTTTTACTTTTTTTGGGAGAGAAAAGATTTTTTAGAAATAGGCGTTACTTTGCAGAATTCTACAAAACAAAAGTTAAGATATAAGAACAAATAATTTTGTTATAATTCTTGTTTGTTAAGAAAATCTATGTTATGCTAAGCGTAGTAAGCAAAGACCATTCTCATATACATATATTCTTATACATGCAGTATTAGTTACCGCACGTGTAACACTGATTTTTCATAGTGGCTTCAAATTTTAAAAAAAAGTTGCAACTTAACTGTCAAGTTGCTATACGAAAAAAAAAATATCTTAAAGTATCTAAACAAAAAAAAACTTATTCATTACAATTTTTATTAAAAAAATAATTACCTAAAATCTAAACAAAACTAAAAAAACATATTTAAAAAAAAAAACTAATAACTAAATAAAAACTACATACCTAACGTTGATCACCTACTTACATTATACTATTTTTACATTAAACAAATTTATCCTAATACTACACTAAACTATTATAATTAAATATAAAACTCATAAAAATCATAAATATAAAATTAAAGTAAATATCTAAATTCAAATCATAAAATATTTTCAATAACTTCGTTGAACGGAATACATTCGCGAGCCACCTAACGTTCGGTAGAATCATCGGCACTCTGACTGACTACCTACTTTCAAAAACGTACAGTTTTAATCCTGTTAAAATTTTATTCAAATTGCTTTTTCTAGGGTTTAATAGTAAAATAAATCATCAGATCTGCTTATCTAGATCTAATCACCTATCTCAGTCATATTATAAAATTAAAACTGTGTGTGCAAAAAAAGTGCAACGAATTTACCCCGACTTTGGGTGAGTGTTTTTATTCAAAAAATGTATTAGCTAAATAACTGTGTATTTTGTAGTTCTAAAATGATAATCTTGTAGTATCTTTTATTTCTAGTGTAATTAAGGATAATTATTTATGTATTTTGCTAAATTTTCTGTAGTAACGGTATTAGTTTAAATTGACCGTTATAAGTAACTGTATAATTTAACTTTTTCTTTGTATAACTCACTGCATCATTGATCACTACTCAATTCTTTTATAACGCCCCTGCCATTCTGCTGAGCCATACCTTCTAGAAAGATGATCAATGTTGCAGTCTAAGTTTGAAAAACGGAATCCTCTAAAACTCCGCAATAACTTGGTTTCAGGGTTCTTTCCTTCCCTCCTTCGTTCGTGCGTTCGATCTTTCCTTCGCACCACTGTCTGCAGTACTTGCTACCTGTACCGGCTACCTGCGACGTCTACCAGGAGCGTTTGCCCCGGCTTCTCCTTCCACGGCAACGATCCCGAGCGGCACTGCGGAAGGCGTACGGCAGCAAACAAAACAGGGCAGTGGCATTAACGAACTTTTCTGAACTCTTTTCGGATACTGTGTAGTATATAAACCTTACGACCCTGCTCTCCGCGGTTTTATTCTAATACCTAATTATTAATTAAATTATTCTAAAATTTAAATTTAACAGTGTCTTTTAGTAAATAAAAGTTTACCCCACACTTCTTCTTTCTCTTTCTTCTTCTTTCTTTTTTTGTCGACGCGTATTTTTTCTAATTTAAAACGCGAGCGTGACACACGTATCACAAAACATCACCACAAAAACACACTACATATATTCGTTACGACAATCTCAACGATTGCCAATATTTTTCGTCCATTGCAATCCTTTTTGAACATTCCAGAGGGTAATTTATACAATTAGGCGTTACTTTACGGAGATCCATAATACAAAAGTAATAATAAAATTATTTTTCTATAATCCGCGATACAGTAAATAGAGAATATATAAAGTGTTAAATGTATAGTGGACTATCCGTATTTTCATACCCGATACGTGCAGGACTCGTAAAAACACATGCACAAACCTCGACCACTTCCACCACAATACACAAGCACTACACACGTTTACTATCACAAATTCAACAATCGTTTCGCTCCGCAATCGAAGCATCATCGGAGATAGACTCCACGACAAAATCGCAAAGATTATAGCAAAATAATTTTATTATTCCAAGAGAGTATAGAGGAAATATATCTACTGAAACAAGAGGAGCATTCGTGATAAAAAACTTAAATAAGGTCAAAATTCAAATGATTTACAGAAGCAGGCTTTACTTTGCGGAACTCCATATTACAGAAACTAAAACAGAATTACTTTGCAATAATCCGAAGCATTGCATGCATTCGCTTAACCCACGCGGATTATAGTAATGTAGTTCTATTATAGTTTCTGTATCAAGATTCAACTTGCAATTTGGTTTTAATGTTTCCCTAGTAGGCTTACTAGCCTACGCTTCGCTGAGGAAATGATGATCTACTGATCATCATTTCCTCAGCGAAGTTTCTGTACTCTCACATTACATACGTTTATGTGACAAAAGACCAGACGTACAAACATAAAACATATTACTTAAAAATAATATTAAATCACTTTTTCCTTTATGAATTTTTAAGCGTTATATTTCGAAATAACGCGTGCCATTGGCTCACTTTCTATAAGATTTCTCACCACAAGTACAATTAAACTTTAAAAACTAATAATAAATATAAGTGAATCAAATTTTCCTCTAAATAAATTGAAGTTCGGTCTCAATCAATCATCATTAATACGATTTATGATGCACAAAGGCATGCCGAAACTGTGTACAGAGCTTGTTTGTTTCGATATAATTGGATTAAGGCCGCGCCGTCCCCAGCTTTTGAAATGTAAAAGACTGAAATAATATTATAGGCAGCCGAAAATTAAATATTTTCGTTTTATTGACTGATTTATTATGATTGGTATAATATTTATTTTTTATTTTTTTATTTACTTATTTATTGAACAACATACCATTACCTTAACAGCTAGCCAATGCGATAATGGAGTACAACAATTTATTTTATCTTATAATCTATAACCAATTAATCAAATTTAGCTTACGTAGGGCGATAAAGTCGTATGTAAGTGTGGTACCTGCTGAGTACAATAGACCACCCTCATTTCTTACCGAGGTGTCGTAAAAGGCGACTAAGGTAAATTGACCCGCCGTGTCGTATCCGGCTGAGTAGAATAGACTACCCTCATGTCATACCGAGGTGTCGTAAATGGCGACTAAGGTAAATTGACCCGCCGTGTGGTATCCAGCTGAGTAGAATAAACCACTCTCATTTCTTACCGAGGTGTCGTAAAAGGCGACTAACGTAAATTGACCTGCCGTGTGGTATCCAGCTGAGTAGAATAGACTAATTTCTTACCGAGGTATCCTAAAAGGCAAGTTGACGTCAGGCAGGCGGCTGGTCGTAAAATACCTAGCCAAATCGTGTAACAACATGTTTAAAACAGGTAGTGCCGACCCAACTTAGAGTGGGATAATGCGCTGCACGATAATGATGATGATTTATTACATATGTAAGGGAAGGAGGGGGAATGCCGCTCACTGGGTAATGGCGCTCACTTCTGTAACTCTATCAAAATTAAAAGCAACATCACATGAAGGACCGGGGGAGAAGCCCTATAAAAGTGTGCCCTATAAACATCAATGTGCATTATTTATTGCCGGGTAATATAGTTTAGTCTTCAATTGAGTCGCAAAAGAGTTCATGGTAGGCCTGCAGGAGAAGTTTTAAAAATCACGAAAAAGTTATCCCACCAGACCAGCTATTGGATAAACAGGTGAAAAACAGGATTCCTCAGCGAAAAGGATAATTATTGTTAGAATAATATCATAAATCACCTGTTCAATATACTCATCATCACAACCTCAATAATTTGTAACCGATCACAAACGATTGTTCTATTTAAATTTTAGAATCTATGACATCACTAACGATACGATCGATTAACCACACATGCTGTCTCTAATTAAATAGATGTACGACTATGTTTAATACGTAGGTAACTTAAAGTTAGACTACAATAACAGATTTGTCTATTAATGAACTGGAAACATTGCCAGTATATTTTAAACCATTTACATTATTTTTACAATGCCAAAACATGCACTCAAATGTATATAAAAATATGTTAAAGTGTACTTTGTTACTAAATAACAAAAACATCACAAAGAAAGTCCCATTAGTAATTAAAAAGCTTTAAAGAAACATAAAGTAAAACTTGCAGACCATTAAATTACTTAAGTTTTCGCTCTCTTGTATCTATTAGAAATTTTATAACAAGCGCTTTAAAAGTTTGTGTAATTTAATGATCTACTTTCTTCATTAGCAGAGAAAATGAGGAAAGTTTTTATAACTATTTTTAACATGTCGAGATAGCAGTTTGTAATTGATTGACCGCAATGATTCTATCGGGAATCATATTTATTCTTCTTCTTTCTCCTACCCTTATCCCACTCTAAGTGGGGTCGGTACAACATGTTTTTCTCTTCCATTCTCTTCTATCATTCGTCAACTCTGGCGCTACTCCTTTTATATGCATGTCATACTTCACACAGTCCAACCATCTCTTTTTAGGCCTTCCTCTAGTCACATATCCATCCACATTCATACTCAACACTCGTTTGGTCACATGATTTTCATCCCTCCTCATTACATGTCCATACCATCCCAATCTTGCACCTCTCATCTTTTCTATAATGGGCGCAACTTTCAGACTTCCCCTTATATACTCATTTCTTATTTTATCAAGTCTTGTCACACCACACATCCACCTTAACATCCTCATCTCATTTGCATGTACTCTTCTTTCATCCATCTTTTTATTTGCCCAACATTCTGATCCATACATTACGACAGATCTTATGACCGACCGGGAATCATATTTATTATGACTAACATTACATTTCACGTTGGATGGAAATAAACTAAAAAATGACCAAAACGTTATTCAAAAAATATATTCAAATAGTTTTCAATTATAGTGTAAGTTGCTTGTATATTTAGTGCGACGATATATATAATTACGATGAGAAAGAGTAAATGCATTAAATTTGTTGGAATTTCCACGGGTAGTCTTATAAATTCGCGTAATAATTTTGTTATAAAGTCCATTATGAGCCGTTTAAATTAGAATTATTTGTGCAATGAATAATTGCCAGTTTTTCTTTTAAAGTCCAATGAACCAATAGCCGTTCGGATTCCGAGATGTACTGTGGTGATTCCGTACTAAAAGGGAGAAGTATTAGCGATTCCCCTAGGTTGCTAAAGGAAAAGAAAAGTATTATTATTACTGTGCCGTTGTTCGGCAATATCTTCCTCTCTATTTGCAGACAAAGTGAATAGAATAAGTCACGTCTAATTATTTCTGTATTTTATTTCTATAGAAGACTTTCTATTTACAAAAAAAAAATAGAATGAGCTCTTTCTATGTTATATTATTTTAATCCCCATAACGTTTGCTTTTATACAAGATGTTTGTCTGCCATTATTCGAATATAGGTACACCTACGGTTTAGTGTTGGCTTGAAAAATAATTTTCATAATGTAGCAGATATAGCGGAGGGTGGATTCTTGATAAAATATTAAATTTTCCGCACCGCGTTGGCAGTTTTTCGTATATTAGTGGGATTAAACTTTAATGATAGTAGGTTTTTTTATAATACATCTGAAAATTAATAAACGTAAAGCTCAATTGACGTATAAATCTATATATTTTAGAATTAGTTGTTATAGAATAAGTTGTTATATTATGTAATCTAATAATTTAAATATTAAAGAAAAATACGTATTATCTATGTTATATTATCGTCATTTTATTGGTATATTTATATTTTATAATATTGGATATAATTTTAATCTGTGGGAATAATCAATAATGCAATGCATGCATGGAAAGTACGTATTCATACCCGCTCAAGAAACTCTGTCGAAGTTGATAATTGAAAATTGATGATGATTAATGATGTTGTTACAGTTATCATCGTCATTGTTATTAAAAATGTTTTTGAAACTCTGAATATTTTTTTTTTCCAAAAAGAAACGTTGAATTTATTAGAAAATTCAAACTTCCATTTTAAAATACTTATTACAGAATCCGTGGTGAAAATTACTCCTTACACTTACACTTGTTTGTGAAATATTAAAATAACTTTTGATTTTTATGCGTACCAATTCTGCTTTACTATAAATCTTAGTTTCTAGGTTAACTGGCAGAGATATTTGTCTAAAGGATAAGTTAAACCTAACCTAACCTTCGTACACTTCTTTTTATTAATAATATTTTTCTTAACTTTTTATCGTAAAAATAATAATAAATAAATGAAAAAATATATAGATGGGCTTCAACCTATTATTAGTGTTTGAGGATCAAAGTATAATGGATAAAGGAACGAGTTCAAATAGAACCGATTTTGCGCACCCAGCTGCAACATAAAATTATTCAACCGTGAATAGTCTTGTCCTTTCATCCACACTATTGAATTGGGCGAATAGATAAGGCTGTAATTCCACTTCGGCTCGGGCGTTCGTCTAATGTAGTCATTCCCAAAGTGGTCTATATCGACCCCTAGGGGTCTATGACAACCTGCAAGGGGTCTACGCCAGCGAAAAAAAAATTGGGGGTCCATGAAATGAATATGGGGGTCCACAATAATGGATCTCAACACATACACTGATAGTACCTATTTACTAACATTATACTATCTTATAATATCAAAACATATTTTACATTATTTATAAAAGTACCTATGAAGTAAAAAAAATATTGTATGTTTATGACATTGTGTAAGTTGTAGGATGTTGGTATATGGCCAAATATTGATAATTTATTATAAAAGCATTAGGTTCATCCTTCTCACTAAAAATATTGACTTATTGCTTATGTTATTTTATTTATAGTTTATTTTATGTTTATTTAATGTTACTTATATTTTACATAACAGATACAAAGTTTTATTTTGAGTAGTTTTAATTTAAAGTTAATTAATAAATGTATAAATTAATTACACGTGTTTTTACTTTAAGTTTTTAACACTAAAAATCACTACAGTTAGAAATTTACAGGAAATCAATATCAGGTAAGTAGGGGGTCTACCCAACACGGAAAAACATGCCAAGGGGTCTAACACAAAAAAGTTTGGGGAACTCTGGTCTAATGTCATTATTAAATCTCTTTGGCCTTCACTATTTCTTGAAGAAGTCAAAGTAAAGTAGCACGGAAACTACGTAAGACTGCTTTTACGTCTGATCGGATTAAATAAGTAGTTATACAATTAGGCGTTTTTTTGCGGAGATCCATAATACAAAAGTAATAATAAAATTATTTCGCTATAATCGTCTATAAAGTAAACAAGAAATATATATAATGCTAAATGTAGAGTGAACTATCCGTTTTTCATCCCTTTACAACATATTTCAAATACAACCTCCTTCAAATAGTTAAGTCAATAATATTAAAAAAACATTGTCAGCTTTAATCAGAAAATAGATTAAATGAGCTGCCTTTTGAGAAAATTGTTTCGTATTTATTGGATAAGGGTAAAGGAAAAGTATCGTTGTATAGTATTGTTAATCAAACTATATAGTTAAAAAAGCAAAGTAACGACCTATTTCTATCCCATTGCTGGGCATGGGCCTTCTCCCTCCTTTTTTTGGAGAGATTGGAGCTAAGACCTACCACGCTGCTCCAATACAGATTGGTAGGTTACACATATCCCTAGAATTCTCGAAAGATATACAGGTTTCCTCACGATGTTTTCTTTTACCGAAAAGTGTGTGACAAATTACAATAATCAATTAGACACATAAGTTTAAATAGAAAAACTCATTGGGCTTTGTCCTGTCCGGGGTTTGAACCTATGATCGTCTATAGAGAGTTGCACGGTCTCACCGCTGGTTATCACAGCTCGATATACATGAAGAATGGTTTATATACATGAAAGTAATTAATATCGAATTAACAAAAGGATTGAGCGTGTTCCCTTTTTAATGAAGATAATTTCTCGGTCAATTAAAAACTTTAGTATCAAAGCACACAGCCTGTTTAACGAATGGGAACAGTTTCCTGGCTCCGTCGATGATAAGCTAAATTTATTACATTAATTCATTTTGTTCACTAAAAAAGGTTGTTCGCGTTGCATAAGGTCTTCATAGGTTATAAGGATTTTTAATATCAACTAGTTGCAGTTAAATTACTGAATCTAGGAAAAAGAAACCCAAATAGACCTATTGATATTTAAATTCAAATTCAGAATATTATTCTTAATTCAAATAATAACTTTTACAAAAATCTGTGCCTTTTATTAATAAGAAGTCATATAATGCCCAGGTTACTAAATGTAGACTTATTGCCACATAATGTTGGAATGATATTCATCTACCTTAACGCATTATAGCTTCCCAATATATTATACATTCACATTATATAATGAATTGTTTATTTAATGTGAAAAAAAAAATGAATTAGGAACATAATGACGATATGATATAATTAGTACACACAATTTTTTTAAATACACACACGGTCGTCCGTCCCCAAAGTAACTTAGAACTTGTGATGATAGACATAAGTCTATCAATTATAAGAGTATATTAGCCATAAGGCTAATATACTCTTTTCCTCTCTTCCCTTCTTGCCTCTCTTCTCCTTCTTCTGCTTATCCCACTCTAAGTGAGGTCAGCACAGGAATATGGTAAATATATAGATATATAATTTTAAATACATACATAGACACCCAGACTGGAAGAGCCAATAAATTGTTTACAGAAAATGTTGGCCCTCGGCGGGAATCGAACTCGCATCCGTGGAGCTGAAGGCAGGGGCCAACTGCGCCAGCGGGCCAGTAAAATTTCGTAACATAGCCTATTTTATAGCGCACGCAAGAAAAGCTTTAAATTTTGCCGTTACCGCAATAGTTTTTATTGCTGCTCCTCTCCTATTCTTAGCCTGATGTTATGTAGTCTATAGCCTTACTCGTAACATATTAAAAATATGTTAGGTATGTGCTAAATATATGAAAGACATTATGTCAATTTTTTTTATTGTACCAAACTTTAAGCTCTTATAGGAGAAATTCAAGATTTTCTTATTACGTCGGCTTATAATAAAAATTTTCTATTGGTCTTTGTTCATCTAGAGATGAACAAAGACTGAGAATAAAAAAACGAAGATTGGAATAAAAACAAATCGAGTAATGAAGGTCTTACGGTATTATGCTCTTTCAATTTTTCAGAACAAGGTTTTTCAATTAGCACTCGCTCCGAGTGATGCCGCATCGCACAATGGCAGCGACTAATTGGAAAAATGTTAAAATAGGCTTCGGAGTTGATTTTGTTCTCACTCATTTTTGTTTTATGGAATTAATTATGAATTTAATATTATAACAATGATATTTTTCCTTTACACTGATTCAATAAAATAAGAAACAATTTTCTCAAACGTCAGGTCATTTAATATCTTTCAATAACATAAAATGATGACCAGGGGGTGAAACTTAAAGAGTTAGACGCATTTTTAGATCGCTGCCAGCTCTATCTCTTGGCAAAATGACATTTATCCTCGATAGATCGAGTGGCTCGATAGATATTGTAATGTCTACAATATTATCCAAAAGCCAGTGCTCATCACACAATCTTTACTTAGAAAAGTCACTACGGCTCAGCCGTGAACAGGTGGATTTAAAATATAGATATCCTGGATCGGTCCCATGTTTCACCAACTAGGCAAACTTTTTTTGCTTTGTTTTTCAAATTGCACCAATTTTTTTATTTTCTATAGAAAATACCAGGTAAACCATCTCAACTTTTTATTAAATGGGGACAAATATAAAAATGCAGTACAGCGTCATCTAGTGGATTATTATGGTAATTTTAAAGTGACATAAAGATGTAAGAGACGGCAGAAAAAATAGGTTCCTTTCATTACTCGATAAAAATGAAGGAGTTTCTCACTATATACGATATAGATATATCCTACCTAGTGTATTATCTATGACAATGACAGCGACAATGTTTTTTAAAATTAATGACCTAACTATTTGAAGGAAGTTGTATTTGAAACACGTTGTAACAATATAGAATATGGAAAGTATGCGTTTTTTTAATGTGAACATTTTATTGGCTTAGGTTTTTGGTTGTTTCTCTAAGTAATTATGTATTCCTAATTAATGAGTAAACGTACGGGATATGGGATAGGGGACGTAGATGCAGGACACGGAATAAGTAATAATAATAATAATCATAACATTTATTCTCTGTCAGGTAATATAGAAAAAAAAACTAAACTTAAAAGTAACATAGGCAAGCTAATATTACCCCAGAGAAAAGGATGCGTCTCAGCATTTTGCTATATGGTTATTGCAGCACTAATTTTCAGACGCACCCGAAGAGTGGCGTCCCGGACTTGTCCGTTAGTCACTCGAAACTTAAAAATACCGTTGATTGATTAAGTGACAAAGGACACGGAATATGTGACAACGGACAAGGGATACAGGATACAGGAATAGACGAGACATAAAACAAGGCACGTACGTTAATTAGGAGATTCATAGTCTATATATTACATAAACTGTCATTAGTAAAAACAAAAGGCTCTATCAAAGTTGGCTGTGTTCAATCAATATAACATAATTTCCTATACACGCCGATATAGTATAATTAATAGTTATTGGATTGCTGTTAATCACATCAACCGTTAGTGTATAATTTGATAATGCTTCTATAATCTGTTTTAATCATATAAGCGACCATTTTAACTAAAACCTTGTTAGTGATGAAACTAGTTGTTAATCTCACAAGGGGTTAAATTAGAGATCGAAAACAAATATTATTAATGCTTATTCTCATGAGAAAAGTTTATCATGCTATTGAGCTAAATAGAGTTTGAGGGGATGAGAAATAGATTCAGAGGGAATGAGAGACAGAGATAGGGGAAAAGAGAGATAGATTGACAGGGTCTTAGAGATTGAATTTCATTAATAACATTAAAACAACACTTTCTCCAGGTTAAATAATTTTTATTCTTACAAAAGTAATGCAAATACGACACATTCGTTTTAATTGCCTTTGTCCTTCGATATTTCATAACCCTTAAGCAATCACGACTTGAATTAAAATATAGATAGCATTAATTACTTCACCTATCGCCCTACCTATCAAAATGTTAGGTACATCTCTCTGAACCGAGAGGAATATGAACCAATCTTGATAGTACTGTTTGATACGGCTCGCAATTAAGTAAATGTAGAGATTAGAGTCCCGTGATACATAGTCCTTCATTTATAAAAGACTACGCGCAACCCATTTTTTAGATACTTTTCGCAACAATAAGTCAGCCATGTCATTACAGGGATAATATAAATATAGTGCATACATTAAATATTAAATTTTAATTTAATGTTTAAATTTACCATTAAAGGAGAGTGCCAGAATTTCATACATCTTTGGGCCCCAGACGTTACAGTTTAAATTTTTTTGTTGTAAGATAAAATATTTGTTATCTTATGATCAATTATTGTTTTATTAAATTTCTACGGGAGAACTATAAAATAAGAGTTATAGACTTAGGTTATGGATAACTACAAGAACGTGCTAAATATCATAAGAATATAATAAAAACTATAGGATTTGTGATAAAAATATAACAATAAGTTAATAAATAAGTAAAAGTTGATAAATCATTTTTTTGTCATCAGAAAAACAAACATTTCCAGAAAACACGTTCATAAGCGCAACGTATATTTTAGTTATTAGTCTATGGCAACATGTACTAAAAAATGTACTAATTGACCTATATTGAAATATTTTTTATTTGATTTAGATCGTAAGTCATACAGCCAATGAAAAAAAATATTTTATTCTAAACACCACTTTTATATCTGGAAAGTAATTATTGTTAATAAAATGAATTTAATATATTTTTTACATAAATATTTTTAATTATTATGTTTACAAAAACGTAATTAAGGAATCTTTATATTTTTTTACTTTTGTGTTATTAGTACTTAAAATCCTCAATCTGGTCCCAAGTCCTATTGTTCTTGACAGCTATGCGTTTAATGTTGGCAAAACGCCACAAGTATTATCGACATAACAGGCAATATCAGTATTAGCAGTAACGATTCAATCAGAAATTCCTCATTTCGCGCAGCTGGCGTTCAATTAAACGCACGCTTTGTTTACAATTGGTATTAACAGTAAAAGTTTATGACAAAGCCTATTGCCAACGATTAAATCTATTTCCAATATATCCCACTGGTTTTCTTTAGATTATTTTAACATCCCTTTTTTAAGTAGCTCCTAAAGAGAGAAGATTATTATAGTCGGCATGATTGACAAACTTTTTATTACTTTTCTGATAATAAATAATCGATTTTATTGTAAATCTCGATTGTCATGTACGTATGTAACGTATGTTTTTATGAAAGTAAAACATAGTATAAAAAATTTATTTTGCTGTCGGTGATTAAAATCGCATTCGTTTCAAATATAAATTCGCTTACCGTCGGAAAAAGAAAATGTCATCTTCAAAGGGAACTTAAGTCGACGAATAATTATATTAAATATAGAGCAGTTTTAAGAGCGCTTATTTAATTAAAGTAATTAAGATTTATTTTGTTACACACAAAAGTTGTTATATCCAGTGATTTATTATGAAATTAAATATGAAAATCTTTAATTAATAATAATGAATTGAGCAATTATATTCGTAATATAATTGCTCAATTATATATAAACCGAAACACTACATGGCCGCTTTGGTGGAGATAATTGGATCTCCACCAAAGTGACCCCATAGCTTTTACAGCTAGTTCCTGCCCCCAGTTGGGTTTGCCAGAGGTAAAATTTTTAATTTGACGACAAAAACACCATAGTAAAAGTTAAATGTTTTTAAAATTAATTTTAGAGTGAGTTCTATTTAGCTTTAGCTAAATAGAAATATCTCTAATATGTTATCTTAGGTGATACTTATGATACCTGCGTTACACATTTTTAAAGATGTATAAAAAAACTATAGTTGCAGCTAAATCTTCTACCCTTTTGAATGTTAAATAAACAAAATAATGAAGATTGACGTTGTCTGGAGTGCTTGTTCAGAGGAAAATTTGTTGGATTATTTTGCGGCCAACTAATCTGTTAGTAAAATGGTTTTGCCGTGGCCGCAAACCAAGTTGATATCTGCTAACTATATTAAATTATTGCTGATAGGCAATATTAACGTTTACTAGGAAATCATTACAAATTACAGGCATATCAGTATGATATCAGTTATCTTATACTTTTATTCACTTCTATAATATATTAATGCAATAATGTTTGCTTATATTGCTGAATTTCTATTTTATACTCTGTATAAAAGGAAAGAATCGCACAGTTTTTGAGTTTTAGAAAATAGGACCCTTTTTTAAGTAACATTTAAATAAATAAATATAAATATATGGGACACTTACACACACGGTCGTCCATCCCCAGAGTAACTTAATCCTTGTGTTATGGGTGACGGACAACTGGTAAATATACTACATACATATATAATTTTAAATACATATAAATATACATCCAGGCCCGAAGTATCTACAAATTGTTTATAGAAAATGTTGGCCCTCGGCAAGAATCAAACCCGCGACCCGTTAAAGGCGGGGTAACTATCCACTGCGCCAACGGGCCAGTTAAATCAAGCAATGTCGCTGATATAATCGAAATTTTGAACTAGTGATACGTTCGTTTGCGTAAACTTTAGTTTTTGAAACCACCTTCAACAAAATTAAAAAATTTGTTATGATATCCAATATGGTAGGTAACCCGATGTATGGCAAAATTTGTGAATACTGCTTTAGCCGAGTAGACGTGAAAGCCTAACAATTAGACAGAGTTTCGCTTTGAAATCCATATTAGTATATGTGTAAATATAACTATAAGAATAATTTTGAAAAGAGTAACCATCGAGTTTCTTGCTGGCTCGTCTCGGTAGGAGCAGCTTTCCGAACCAGCAGTAGAGTTGACTATTCAAAAGCACCTGTCTGTCTGTGTATGGAATAATCTGTTAACAAATCCCGACAAACTTGCAAAGCTCGTAGGCATTTATTTAGATTTACACAGCTAATAGTGACGTGGCTGTTTGTGTAATGGGGGTCCGGCCCTAATAAATTCTGTAAAACACGACCCCAGCAGCGATCACGCAATGCTTGTTGGAAACAGAATTCGAACTGTTGCTTCGCTGACTTTCATTTATCCTTAGTTGTTAAATATAATTTATGGGTTTAATAGTGCGACAGTAGGCGTGTTAAATGTAAATTTGTATTTGTTTATTTGTCAAATTCAAATTTTAACAAAATTAGTAACATAGTTTATAAGTTTTATGTTATTAACATTTGTGAGCCTTTGTAGCTTGAAATAAATAAATAATTATTATATTATACAGGATATTCATATAATACCGCCGTGTAAAATAGACCACCCTCATTGCTTACCGAGGAATCGTAACAGACGACTAAGGTAAGTCGACCCACCGTGTGGTATTCGGCTGAATAGAATAGACTACCTTCTTTCTTATCGAGGTGTCGTAAAAGGCGACTAAGGTAAGTTGACCCACCGTGTGGTATCCGGTTGAGTAGAATAGACCACACTCTTTCTTACCGAGGTGTAATAAAATACGATTAAGGTAAATTGGCAGTCGTAAAATACGTAGCCAAATCATGTGATAACATGTTTATAACATGTTGTGCCGACCCTACTTAGAGTGGGATGAGGGCAGGAAGATGATGTACATGCACAATATAAATGAAAATCATCTACAGTTTATTGCCTTCATGTTATTTCGTACCAGTTTTGTGTACAGCATAAAAACAAAAATATCAGTTACATAACGTACATCAGTATAATCAAACATCCCCTGGCCCGGTATCCATTAGCGGAATTATTGCTCTACAACGCTGGCATTATAACGTAACTCGAGCATCATTTTCACAAAATTTCATCTGAATTTATTAAACTTTTATCTTTAATTTAATTAAAGATTGAAACATTTACCTGTTCACAAAGGTTATGAAGAAGAGTATATAGGACACCATAAAACAAAATTATGTGCACAGGTGACTTTAGCACTTTTATTAGACAATCTATTATAAAGGAACTTTAGCTAGACTATTATTTTAAAGCAAGGATAGAATAAGAGAATATTTTTTTTTATACACACACAGCTGTCCCAAAGTAGGTAACTTAATACTTATGTTATGTAAAGGCAACTGGTAAATAAATACATGTATATACTAGTGCACAGCTGGTTAAATCCAGGCTTTCTTATCATCAAAATAGCTGTCTTCAACAGCTTGATAAGCTTTTTTAAAAAAGTGTCTTTTTAATTGCTTTTTAAAATTTGTATGAAATACGAAAAATTAAATTAAATATATTCTTAAATATTTATATAGTCTTCATTATGTTTGTCTTTATCCCACTCTAAGTGGGGTCGGCACAACATGTTACAAACATGTTGTCATATGATTTGGCTACGGATTATACGACTGGCCGACTTGATGACTTAAATCTACCTTAGTCGTATTTAATGACACCTCGTTAAGAAATGAAGGTGGTCTATTCTACTCAGTCGGATACCACACGGCGCAAACATTTTATTATATATTCTATATACTAATAATGCTATGGTCACCTTCCAATGTATACGCAATAATATTAAGGTCGCAATAAGTGAGGAAGCCTTCATAAATTCGAAATTTATCCACGTCTTTTCTTTGCTCTGTATTGAGATTTTTATATTAACGGCTGCGGCATGTAAGTACATACGAGTTGAGGGTAGCTGATGCGCACGACTCATTATGTGTTGTTTGTTGAGGACGGGTCTGAATGGCGCAAGGTCTTTCATGCTTGTGTAAACATTTTGAGGGACACAAGTTTTTAGGGTTTCGTAAATAAAAGTGACGCTAACATTGTGGTTTCTGTCTTGAAACGCAATAATTTTTTTAATGATTCCGTGTTTTTTGTCCTTATTTTTATCAGGATAAAACCCCTTATTAGTCTACTAGGAAAGGGAGTATGTCGGACTCTCACCGACTAGAACGACCTGAGTGCCAGGGTACCGTTTTTTTTTATTATTTATTTGATACACCAAAGATATATATAGATAGATAAACAAATAACAGACACATAATAAATCTAGTTCCATAATAATAATCATTTACGGGTGTATTCAGCATTGTCTTTTGTTTGTTCTTAAATATGTTATTACATGTATCTATATTTTATTCTCAAAGCTATTTAAGGCGTGGTGTCTAAATTTATTTTTATACAGGTATAAACCCCTTATGGGTACCGCCGCCCGACGGAGACAGGTGGCGGTTATATTGGGCTCGCACCGACTAAAACGACCTGTGTGCTCTACCACGCTGCCACATACCATCCCCGCCAACAGCTCTGATCCCAGAGAACACCTCCTCTGGGTAGGGACCCCTCGAAAGAGAAGTTCCCCTACGCTAACCGGTGCATCGGGAACACCAGATGCACCGACCGCCTCAGGGTAAGGGGGGCCTGTAAGCCAGGGTCCGATATAGCCTGTTCGGAACGCCCAAAGGTCCCCGTCAGGGTGGCAGACGATGGGCTTAGGCAAATCGCTACCACCTGGACCCGCTAGCGGCTGATTGGATTCAGAACAAAAGTTCCCAGAACCGCTCCGCCGCCTCCGTCCGCAGTGCAGAAAGAGGCCATCGCTGCCCGCGATCGCTCCCTGTCCACCGATAAACGATATTTGTCCTAGCTTATATAGACCTGTTTCTAGAAGTTTTCACCATTAACTACTGTTAACGCAGACGAAGACGCGGGTAAAAGCAAGTTATTTATAATTATATCTTATAACTACGTTTAAAACTATAATTATTCGAATTATACAAAACTATTCCCTGTTTGTATGACGTACGTGCGGCAGTAAGAACCTCTTAATATTTAATAATAATTTAAAAATTAATATTTCACAGTACGTGTAATGTAAATGATATAATGAAGCGATAAATGTTAGAAAAAAGTTGATATCAATAGTTTTTTCACCAGCTTAACTTTCTCTCTCGTTATACTTCGATTTCTGAAGTTACTTATTACTTTTATCGTTGTCATGGCCATGAGACATTTTCTTTGAAAAGAGATTGCCTTGAGAGAGAAAGCATTTGTTACGAAAGACACACTTTTCTAAATCCTACAAGGAATTTTGTCTCTCAATAATGAGGTCATTATAAAGAATTAATGTTACATTATGATTGTCCAAAAAGCTGTGATAGCATGATGGCGAGATCGTGCGACTCTCTAGACTTGATCATGGGTTCAAAACCGGGCAGGCAACAATGCGTTTTTCTATTAAAACTTGTGTCTCATTGATAATTGCAATTTATCACACGCTTTTCAGTGAAGGAAAAAATCGTGAGGAAACCTGCATATATCTAGAAAATTCTAGGTATATGTGTAACCTACCAATGCGCATTGGAGCAGCTTGATCGGTTTTAGCTTCAATCCTTCTCTACAAAAAAAAATGGAGAGGAGGCCTACGCCCAACAATGGTTTATAGTAATAGGCCGCTGTCAAAAACTTTTATTATTTTTTTACCAACTGCGCCCCTCAGTTTCACCCGCAATGCAAAGGTTATGGAGAAAGTAAAATGCTTACATATTTAAAGGCGACATAAATTATCCTTTATTTTCTTTTTTATTGTACCATTAATTTTCCCCGAATAAGAGGTTATCTATGTGTGTATTCTAGGTCTGCCTGAATGCGCGATTGTCTAATCCATTAAAGCGGTAAAACGTACACACACACAAACAACATCATATTGGTTAAAAATCATTGTATCACTTTGTAAGACAGCGCGTTATAAGATCTTTGGTAGGTTAAACCATGTATACATCAGATTATGCAAACAAAAGCTTACAACAAAACCCCATCGTTTATATTTAATGTAACATTCCATTTTTTCAGTTTCAAGTCAAAGGGCGCTTACGACTTATATTAAATAAAAGGTAAGCAAAGTATTACAAATCCTTCCTCTAGCTGGTTGAAGTGCTTAGTAAGTGCGTCACAGTGCCTGGTAACCGGATCCTTAGTGCCACTTAAAGCTTCTTGTAATTGGGCGCCTTGCTCCCTTTGTTCGCTAAATTTCGTCCAAAAAAGGACTCAAGAAATTTTCATTCGGACTAATAATCTTTGATAATTACATTTTCTGACAGTTAATTTCTAAGTTTAATCTTCTTGTAATGGTGCAAATTAAATGTCAGTGAATGAGTTTTCAACGATGAGGTTCCTGAATGCGAAATGAAAGGAATAAAATATATTCCTATAGACATGCGATGTAAGAAATCAACTCCAACTTCGACTGATTTTAACGTTTTACGACCTATATAAATAATATGAGGCAATGTGAGTTAATATGAGCCAATGTGAGTCTCTTCGCGAAAAGTTCAAGGAAATAGGCATACTTACAGTAGCGTCACAATATATATATTGTAATATTATTTTCGTACGAAAAAATATTCATATGTATCAAACTAAATTCAATGTGTATCATAGATATACCAGAGGTCACAAAAAGCTTGTAATCCCTGCATCGCGTCTCAGCAGAGTAATCTGTATTAGAATTATCTACAGAAAATTTTAAATTAAGTGTAAAAACTATGCTTATACGTAAGGCATATTACACAGTTGATGATTATTTGAATGATAAAAAGCCTTGGATTTGAAAATCCTTTCAGCTCCAAACAAGACTGCAATTAAATAAGGTAAATTTAAATGTTTAAAGATTGACCGCCGAGTTTCTTGCTGGTTCTTCTCAGGAAGAGCAACATTCCGACCCAGTTAGCTTATTAAATCTAATTATTGATCCTTGACGATTCAAAAGAGCTTGTAAAAAGCCTACTTGAATAAAGATTATTTTGATTTTGATTTTGAATTCTAACTGCTAAAATATACTGTAGCTATGATATAAGCGGAAAAAGCATCGTCCAGGGTTTGCAATGCTGAGAAGAGCGTAATAAAAATTTACGAGCGTCAGAACATACCCTCTTAAGATCGTAAACCAAAATTATAAGAACATATATGGTGGGCAGGTGACATGACCGACTAGTTATCAAATTATATTGAAAGGTAATACTGTCATACATTTAGTGCATTTAGTTGCTAAAGTGTCAACCTCGCACTGGAAAACCTAGGGACCTCACAAAGCTCTCGGATAGCCATTGGCTGGTTTCAGGCAGCATGATTATGAGCCAAGAAAATCTCTTTAACAAACCTATGAGAACATCGTTGGTTTTTGAGAGAGATATATGTAACGAGAGATTTATCCAAAGAGACATTTGAGCCGAACCCGTACAAATACTATACATTATTAAAAAGTACAAAGTATATTGCGAAGCCGATCTGGGTCACCGGTTTAAATATGAAATACCTACAATGCCCACGAGAAAATTAATTGTGTTATATACGGCTATCACATGTTTTTTCAGATAAGACTTTATCTTTTAGACTTTATCCTTAATAACATTGAATTACTAAATTCGTTAGATGTAATAATAATAATAGTATAAAACCATATTGTATTGATGAAATTGCAAGAAATTTTGTAAATTTTTATTAAACGTAACTTGTAATTCGAACAATCGAAAATATATATAAATGATTATTTCACACAATTCATATTTTGTAATATTAATTATCTAATACAGTGAAACATTATTAAGAATAATTAATTCAATTTTGATGATATATTGTGATGGTTACTTTTAGGATTAAGAAGCTTTTTTTATTAGTACCTATTTATGTTAAGTGCATTTAGACATGTCATCTTTCTGATATAATTTAATTATGTAAGAAGATTCGAAAGTGATAAAAAGGTGAACAATATTGCTGAAGATTCTTTATAAGTTGGGACATCCAATTGACACTTTGAAGCCTCCTTGTCCGCTCCCCGAGGCCCTTATCTAAATAAAATTTATTTAAATTCTCAAACTCTCGACGCCGAGGTAAGCCACGACCTGCCATAGCTTTTGACATCGGTGCGCCTGGATTAATTTCCGGATTCTTGACATTTCATGACATTAATTTAAAATTTGCAACATGATTTTACTTCAACTTAAATTTTATTTATTTTACAAAGGGGCCTTTGCGTATGGGTTTTTTTTGCTCGAAAGGTAAATTACAAATACTTTGGATATGTTATCTTTCACAACGCGAGGGATATTCATCTGAAAAGATGGTTATGGTAGTTGTTCGAAATATGGCTCCTGTCTCATGGCTAGACCAAGGTTGACGTTTTTCCTTGACTAAACATATAATTCAAGCGATAGTCTCTTCGTCATATCTTAAGTTATTTGTTCGAGTACACTAGAATAAAGTGAGTAATCTAGTAACTAAGCTCACAGATAACAGAAATCTCATTAAGAAAGCTTTTATACATGATAAAAGAGCTCTGAACTCCTTGAGGTATAACCAGAGTTTGCTTGATTTAAACTTTAGACTTGGAATGGATTTAGAATCTATAAGACCCACATGTTAGATTAAATGTTGAAAACCTAAGTGGGAAAAATTTTCAGTCATTAACGTTTTCATTTTCATCTCTTTCAGTAATGTAAGATGTAAGTAAGATTATGTGTTACATAATCTTACTTACATAACAAAACATATTCGTCAATGGTTGCCTTGTATCTTATAATTTATTTTCAGTATACGGTCGTTAAAGCTTTTATAACTTTACTAGAAGGGACAAGCATGTGCAAAAGCTTTTTTTAACGTAAATAATGTTATAAGTCAAAAGTAATACTAAAATTATTTTGCTATAATCCGCGATACAGTAAATAGAAAATATATATATAGTGTTAAATGTATAGTGGACTATCCGTATTCTCATACCCGATACGTGCAAGATTCGTTGAGTTTGTGATAGTGAACGTGTGTAGTGGTTGTGTATTGTGGTGGAAGTGGTGGAGGTTTGTGCATGTGTTTTTACGAATCCTGCATGTATCGGGTATGAGAAAACGGATAGTCCACTATATATATTTTCTATTTACTGTATCGCGGATTATAGCAAAATAATTTTATTAGGTATTACTTTTGTATTATGGATCTCCGCAAAGTAATGCCTAATTCTATAAATGTTATAAGTAGTAATCAGGTTCTACTACCCTAGGGTAATATAATGCTAAGAACGCCTCTTATGGGGCCTACTGCAACTGCAAGTTTGACTTGTCATTACGTATGGTGGAAACATATTGTTTACCTACGCCAAAAAACTTGCGACTCGTTTAAATTGTTTTGTGAGTTACTATGAGTATTGGCCATATTTTATTAAATAAGGGGACTATTGCTATTTAGTTAATCATGCAAAACGTATCATGATTAATAATAAAAATTGTTAATGAATAATTAGAAAATTGTCGAGGAAAGTTGCACAGTCAAGATCCATTTGTTTATATAATCACATTGTAAGACAAAGTGTGGTTACTAATTTAATTAGTAGAATATTAAGTAACCTTTACTGAAGTAAATACTACTTAGTGTAGGCAAATCGAATTTTAGACCAAGCACTTAATGCATGTTATAGCTCTTACGTTCACTTAGCGACTGGGGTCCGTCGGTATTCGCAATTTAGTACTAATTACTTGCCAATCTAGGTTGTCATTAAGGATATTTTCACTTTAATAAACGAATTCTGTTCTGAATAAGTGGACCCTAATACTTGACTTAATTTGAATTACTTAATCAATTTTAATTTCTTTTAAAAGTTTAGCGTTTGATTTTGAGAAACTTAAACGTTGCAAGTATACCAAGTATATTAAGTTGGAAATATTTTTTAAGTTTTTTTTTAACTTACATTTAGGATTTATGTTTATAGCATATTATTCTACTTTATTTTTAAGCATATACATGGTTAAAGCCACACATCTTCTGGTTCTCTGTTAGTAAGTTTGGTTTTTCTATGAATCTCTTTATTTCCGACATGATATTAGGGTGCGTCTGAAAATCAGTGCTGCAATAACCATATTGCAGCAAAATGCTGAGACGCATCCTCTTCTCTGGGGTAATATTAGCTTGCCTATGTTACTTTTTAGTTTAGTTTATTTTCTTGTATATTACCTATCAGAGAATAAATGTTTTTATTATTATTATTTATTATATACAAAAACCATACATACGAGTATGTAAGGTTAACGGATTTTGAAAAACTAAATAAACATTATTAAAGATATTTTGTGTCAGCAACACTGATAGAGAGAGGGAGAAGATAGCTGCCAGCTACAAAAAGTTATCGATGTAAATTTAAAAGAACACAGCGACTCATTTGTTTGTTCGATCTTTGTTTGATTTGTAAAGTAGAGGACTATTTAACGTGTCTCGATTTATAATTGAGAAATGTTAGTAATACTATAATAAAGAATTGGAGTTTGACTACAAATACAAATCCTCGAACCATGACTCATCGCCTGCTGAGAGGCTCTGAGGTATAGCCAATTCCGGCTTCAAATACACTGCCTATATGAACAGTCCAAAAACATTAATATTTAGACACTATGGAATTTTTTATGATTCCTACGCTTTCTCTCCGATATATTCAGCTACCAGTCATTGTTTTATTTAAATTTTAATTACATTATAAGAAATGAAACTAAAAAATATTTGATTAATATTTTTATTATTTTAATTTCATACTAAAAGTTCACATATACCCGATTTACATTTACACGATTGGGACGTATTAAATAAAATGTCAACTTATGTATACATTGTGACAATAAAATTTAAAAGTAAAATTTGCTGTAGGTTACTTTATTTTGTGTAAAATGTATGCCGCATATTTTCTCAGCGATAAAACTTCGAGAGATCAACTTCAATCTGTTATTTATTCATCAGTAAGCAGGAATATAACATTAAGTGACTGTAAGTTTAACTTATGGAAATAAAAATATTGACATTTATTTAAAGATTAAAAATAGAGCATCTGGGCCCTAGATTTAATCGTTCTTTCTATGAAATAAACCGGAAAACAATGGCACAGTAAGATATCTATCCTACAGTTAACACCAATCTAAAGAATTGATATTATCGCATGATACTTATTAATTAATACACACAGCTCAATACTTTATTCACTCACTACATTTTAATACAAAATTGGTGTGACTAAATGTAGTTCAATACAATTTGACTTAGTTTTTCAGGATACTATCTTTATGTAAATATGGTTTCATATTTGGTGGTATATAGGATCTTCATAAAGTTATTTTTGATTAAGCATTTGTCATTTTATTAATATTTTGGAAGTACAATATTATTTTGCGTGCACTTATCTTTTGAAAACCACAACGCTCTAGTTCTCTTATTTGCAAACAACCAAAAGATGATAGAAATAGCACAATGGTACACAGTTATTATATTCATGAACACAAACATCATCGGCGAGTAAGTATTTATGTATTGATATTTGAAAGCAATAAAAACAAACTTATAAATATCGCCTATCGCCTGTTGAAAGCAGAATGTAAAAAGTAGTATTATCATAACAAGAACAATGCGTGGATTGTTTTCCGTTTTACTTTTGTTGTTACTTATAATATTTTTTAACACGAGTAATAAAAAAATCCCGTTAGCGCACAGTGCCGGCCATTTCAGTATACATAAGTATAAGACGAAGAACGTTATGTCCCGTCCGTTTTGTATACTGTAGCCCGCAAATAAGACGGCGGCTACGACTGCGGGTATAAACCATGCGGCTAACGATAGTTTGAGCAGGCATGGTGTCCCAACATTGAATACTTTCACAAAGCTTTCGTACATAAGTTTGCTATAAATAAACATCCAGGTTGCGAGAACCATTTCTGTGTAGGCTAGTGGAAATGTGTTCAAATATACTGGATGAAAACAAACGAGATCGATATCAAAAAAGTTTGATACATCGTACAAGTATCGCATCGCTGAGTAGAAAAATCTCGCCACCATAAGCTGTATGAGTACTTGATTTTTGTAAGTTCTCCTCCATTCGGCGAAAAGGAGAGCAGTCAAAAGTAGTAACACTAAAGCTGTGATAGACAGGAACATCCCAACCGTGCTTAAAGCAAAGATGACATTAGGGATTAAAGGTGATATATTACATCCGAATAATATCATCCAGTAATAAATTTCATCCTCTTCACACATTTTTGAACTACTGTGTCTTTTATCGTGTTAATTTTAGTCTTCTTCTATTGATTTCTTTCTAGTTTACTATCATAGTGTGTGATATAAAAAATGTCGTGTTAATGTAACAACTTCTTTTTTAGTTGATATAATTTATCTCTGCCAATATAGCCATCAATCAGGTTTTTGCACAAGCTATTATCGTAGTGAGGTTTGTCAAATATAAATGTCTTTCAGGTTTACCGACATAACTATTCATAAAAGCACCAAAGAGTTTCCACATAGATAATTACGATTTTTCCACTGTTAAAGTTTACTTAAAAACGTATTGCTTAGTCCATTGGAATGAGTATTCCGAAATAATTTCATCAACTTTTAAATTCTGTCCAAGGAGTTGCTTTTCCAAGGTATTTATTAAAAAGCATTTCACTTTCAGCACAAAACGTTCCACATTACGTTATATTTGTATATACTATTTTTCAACGTTTTGATAATTTAAAATAACTTGCTTTTAGTTATTAGCGAAACATGCAACTCCCGTGTGGGCTCTTCATGTTATATTACATTGCAATTTTGTTGTAAATACGTTTGATAAGTGTTATCAAAAGATTAGATCACCCTTCAAAAAATTCATTATAGGTATTATTAATAATCCATACTAAATAGTTGATTTTGTTTTCATAAAAAGAAAAGCCCTTTTTCTTTATACAACGAACGCATATACAAAAAGTAACTGAGTAGTTTTAAATTTGTTGTTTAGGAGTCTAATCGTTGCATGCAACAGATTCTGGGATTTCAGATTTAAATCATAGTAATGCATTATATCTAGCATCTACTCGCGCTCTTTTCTGTGAAAGTTTTAAAGTCCTTGATCTACATAAAGGATTGGATCCAACGATTTTTTAGTGCCCATTTGCGACCCATCATACTTCCAATACTACCAATCACACTTGTTAGTATTTAAAAATTTCATTTATTAATATCTTTATATTAAGCTTTGTACGGAAAATTTTAAATGTTAATTGTTGGAGCGAAATGTTCCTTAATTAGAAGAAAGCAAGTCCGTGGACCTATATCGCTGGTTGGTAGCGGAAGCGGAAGTGCATGGTCAAGGGTTTAAATTATTTTCTGGGCAATACACAAATTATCACCTATAAGTAGTAACAATTTTCAAGATTTTTTTTCAATGAACATACGTAGACACTTGTACGGAAACAAAACAAACCAATCAACAGTTAAAAAGCAGTCAAAGCTCAAAGATAGCGTGTAGTTACCAAAAAATACTTACCATTGTTACCAAAATATCTTTACACTTAAGTTAAACTTTTGTTTAGCGAGAACTGGATTTCCTCAAGTCATAGCTGAGTGCAAACTCGAGCAGGAATTTAAGAAATGAAACCAAATTTAAGAAACACAGAGAATATATTTCAGATATAACATCACGACAGGTCCAAAGTAAAACTCACTCTATTTCAAGTGAGGAATAGGAAACCACGAATATATAAAATTCTATACAAATAGTTAACAAGGTGAGTGTCTAATATTACAATAGAAGTTAATGCGTACTTTGTGTAAATGCGACCTTATGCCAGAGACAAATATTTACCCCCTTATTAACAAACATAACGATAGATCTATTATGATAATTACATTTTAAATTTTGTTATACATCGTAGTAAAGGGAAAGCTCGTCTTACATCTGAATATTGATCTTATGCCTAATATATTATTGTAGTGTGGTTTGGTTGATCACAAATATATACCAGAATTTCTCTAGGTAGACAAGTTTTCTCACCGTTTTCTTTACGGTAAAAACAAATTTTTGAATACACCCACACAAAGTAATTACTTCTGAAAATGGCGCAATGCTTTTAAAAAAATTATCGAAGTTTATAAACAAGGGGGTCTATTTAAAATTCATATCAAATAATAGAAAAATATCGTTTAAGATTTTATATAAAATAATAATTATTTTTACTTAAGTTTTCAAATGTATATGGTTTGTTTATCACAATGTAAAAATAACAAAGTCAGTAAAATATAGAAAATAGATTTCGTCTTTTTTTTCCATGACGGTTTTGCTATTCTGTTAGAACTATACTCCGAAATCAAATAACAATGTTTTAGATTTTTTTTATTTGCATTTTGAAAATCACAGAACATCACGACTCAAGGAGTACAGTTATACATTATAGCAGTATATATACCAGAACCTTTCAAAGGTTTGAAGTAATAATCATCAATTATTTTCAGAAAAAACATCTACAGAAAGAATAAAAAAGTTCCCTGGAAGTTACAAGCTTAATTATCTACAAATAAGTGCAACTACTTATCAAATATTATTGCATTTACTAATTCATAACATTAATTGAAATTTAAGTAGTTGACAAATATATTACTATAAAATAATGTTGAATGAAAACATTTTTTATTAAATTTAAACTATAGTGAGTAGTAGTTATAGTTAAGACATCAGACATCGGAGTGTAGACATCAGCTATATTCACGTCTTATTTTATCGGGTTAACCTGACTAGTTTCGAGGCCACGATACCGTCATGCAAAGAACTTATAAATAAGTGCCCCGGAGGGGCTCGAAATTAGTCGGGCTAACCTGATAAAATAAAACGTGAGTATAGCCGATATCCCTACAAGAACAAAACTACAAATTTTTATGTTTTTTTTAATTAGTTTTATTAACGGCTTATAATCAAGTCTTTTGAGGCCTAATTTGTATAGTCGCAGTATTAAACAAAGACAAGCAACATTTGTTAAGACAATTAAAAAAAAATTTGTTCAATAAAAAGATATCAATAAATTAGTGTACATATATAAATAAGATGCTTAAATTAAATTAAGTTAAATTTAAATTATAACATAAACATTGCATTTGATCGAGGAAAAAGTTTTTTCGCATTTTATATACGAACTTAAGATATTTTTATTTTTTATATACATTTATTAAAACTCATATTTATTGTGATATATAGCTGTGATAGCCTAGCGGTGAGACCATGCGACTCTCTAGAGACGACATAGGTTCAAACCCGGGCAGGCACCAATGGGTTTTTCTATTAAAACTTATGTGTCTAATTGATAATTGCAATTTATCACACGCTTTTCGGTGAAGGAAAACATCGTGAGGGATCCTGCATATCTCTAGAGAATTCTAGGGATATGTGTAACCTACCAATCCGCATTGGAGCAGCGTGGTAGGTCTTAGCTCCAATCCTTCTCTCCAAAAACGGAGAGAGGAGGCCTTAGCCCAGCAATGGGCATAGTAACAGGCTGTTACTTTACTTTTTTTTTAAGGGGGTGGTAAGCCACCCCCTTATATCCCCGTTATCACGGTGAAGACACCTTCCAAATTGGCGTTTTTGCATAGTCTGTTGATTTTCCTTTATTTTTTTAAACGGCTTATGGTATAAATAAACATTTTATTAGTACTCAGCGGATTGAAAAATATAAATGCTTGGTTTCATGGTTTAGTGCATTAATTTTTTTTTATTTAATAAAAATTGCCCATTTTCGTATCTAAGTACATACATGTGTTATTTGAATTTTTCTCAAAATTTTGAAGGTGCATGTCAAACTGATCTTTTATTCAGATTCAGTGGGCCAAAATACGGACCCATAGGTCGGTCCGGTTAAATGCATTTTCAACCTCTTATAATGTGTGCCGGAGTTATTGAGGAGCATTAATTATTTTGCTATAATCCGGATTATACAATAACAAAATAATTCTTTCGTAACTTGTGTACTATGGAATTACGAAAAAAATACGCTATAAATTATTAAATTTTACTACAAACAATAAAATACTTTTTCCCCGTCTTCTATATCACATTTATTAACATACTTATAACTTAAAAAATAATAATAATTCCAGTTGCTTGGAGACCGATCTTTTGGTTGATACACACAACAAAATTAAATTGAATTTAAAGTTGGTGTGCTATCTATGTTTAATACAATAAAATATCGAAATCATCTAAAAAGTATTTAATAAAAGCAATCTTACATTTATGATATTAATAACTATATTTGAACAAAATTGTACTACACGTGTAAATAGTAATAACCATAGACTAGGTGTTCACTAGATTTAATGTACGCTTACATTATCCATATGGGTAATTTAAAAATATGTACTTAATAAGAAGTCTTTATAAGGGATCACAGTCTGGAAAACTAGTTCGATACAACGATCTGGGAGATTACATTTTAAGCTTATTATAATATAATATTAATTATTTTTCGATTATGATGTTAAAACTAAGAGAAAGCTAAATCAAAATATCTATCAATGAGAAAAACACTATCTCAATAATTTTTATTTAAAATCAGGATTGTAAAAATTAAGTCATTAAAATATAACAGTGAAATCTTAAACAATCTAGTCTCTTACTCAAAACAATGTGTGTCTACTTATCGTAGTATTAGTTGATTGTAGTAAAATCATATTAAATACTTGAGTATTATATTAAATTTGATTAAGAATTTTTCATTAGCGACAAAGTTTACATTATGGTTCTTTAATAATTTTGCACGATCTATGGAACAATATGGCTGATACAGAAAGCCTACTATACTGTTGAAGATTACTTAGATGATAAGGATGTGTGGATATAGGTGCACCTACCCTGTACAAGACAGTAATAAATAAATGTAATTAGTTCTAAGATTTATATTTTAAAAAGAGCAACCGCCGAGTTTCTTGCTGGCTCTTCTCGGTAGGAACAGCTTTCCGAACCAGCAGTAAAGTTGACGATTCAAAAGCACTTGTTTACAAGTTTACTTGAATAAAGAATATTTTGAATTTGAATTTGAATAGATAAGGATCGAAATGAGAGTGTTTATGTATAACGACGATAAACGTTCGGAAAACATAGTTTTCTTAATTATATTTGTTTAAAAGCTAACTGAAATTGACACAAATATGACGTAATTACTCGTATCTAGTTTATAATGAACGAAATCTCTCTTCATCATTTCGTTGTATTATATTAATTAGGGCGTTTAATTAAATTAAATTAAAATTTCTAGCCGAATAGGTACTTTAATTTACTGCAAAGAACAAGTATTTAATTACTACAATTTGTGCTAAATTTACTCTGTTTTCAATAGAGTGTCAGAATAATAACGCGCAAATAGATAAAGCAGATGAAAAAAAAGATATTGCCAGTATTACTTTTCAAACTATTTCAGTTTAATTTTATTTACTTTATATTCTACTCTAATTATTAGCACAAAAAGTAATTTATATAAAACTAAAGACCAGTCTCTAAACTTGCTTGACAGAAAAATTGCCACAGCGAATTTAAATTTAATTTTAATTGATAAAATCCATCATATTAAATATCAGTGTGCAGAATGCATTTTGTTATTATCATAAAAAATAAGTATGAAAAAATTACATAATATAGGTTATGGATCTCCATGAATCGTGCGCACTGTCCAAAATTAGACGTCTATCCGTTAAAATTAGAATTCAAAAATCCGTTAAAACGTTTTATTGATATTTACATACTATTGATACTTATATTTCATAATTAAAATTTAAGAATGAATATTTTATATATTATTTTGTTAAGAGACAAGTTAAGGAGACTGGCCAGAAACCTAAGCTACGTCTATAAGATCACAATGCGTAGAGGCTGGAAGTCTAAAATTACTTAGATGACTATTCTAGGCTACGAGACGTTTATTAAAATTATACAATTAAGATAGAAACAGATTATCGATGAAATTATTTAAATTCCAAAAATTGACGCAAAACGATTTCTTACCTCCAAACCTTACCTTGTTGGTTAACTTATCTGGAAGTACATTCATATAAAATAGCAAATATGAGAATGAGAATAAAAGAAGATGCAGCGTGCCCAGAGTGTGGAGAAGAAGAAACGAGTCTCCACCTTAGGGCTGAGTGCCCTATGTACTCGCTGGTAAGATGGGAGACACTAGGTAAGGATGAAATTGAATAAGAAGACCTAACAAATATCCCCTTCAGGGATATCATAAGGTTTGTAAGAGCAACTGGTAGGTTTGAGCAGGTGACACTGTCGGGACAACAGTGAGACCCTTGTCCCAACATGAGGGGAAATGGGTGGAATAGTCCAGAATTGGAGCTGACCACCCGCCCTGTACCGACAGGCGTCCCCTACCCTAGATTTGATTAGATTAGAAATAGCAAATATTCTAATAAATAACAGAAAAACTAGTTGAAACATAACTTAAGCCGATTGTTCAACAAATAATTTAGTAAGCCAGCTGATAGAATGTGATAATCCTTATAAAAATCGATCCCGATAGAAACTAACAAAACTTTTTGTTTTGAATTTAAATTTAATGATTTTTTCATTTTAACATGTATACATTTCATAGCATTTCCTTGTATACAGTATGTTATGACGGGTAAAGAATATCGGATTTATATTACGTTTGTTTAAATATTAGTTTTACATTTCTATACATTTTTTGCCGTTTTTAGTAATCTGATTTTGTTTTTGGTCACAGGACGATACATTTGGTTTGGTTAATCGGTTAAAGCTGAATAAATAAAGATTATTTAAGTACCATGCTTTCTATACCTAATACGATATTCTGTCTCTACCTTACAATATATTCGAAGCTCAATCAATGTATATTTGAAAATAATGTCAAATTTTTGACGAAATTCAGATAAAAAAATATACAATTAGAAACGTAATTAAAAAATATAATAAAATGTTAAATTATGTAGTAAAAGTAATAAAAAAATTGCAGTTCATAATGGCAAATAAATAGAGACCAGCTCGTTCAAATATATAAATACAGCGTAGAAAATAATTACGCTAATTTGATTTCATTAACTATATTACTCCACCATATGTTCTGAAAAGAAATAAAGACAATGAAAACAATATTATTAAAAGAAATTATCATTATTCATATCCGAATTTAAAAAAATGAATTATCGGATTAATGATAATAGATAATTTATATTAAGAAATTCATATAAATAGTATAGATTTAGTGTTAAAAATGTAAAAATCTTAGGCACTAAGTTAATCCTTTGCGGACTGAGCCGCTGAACGGGCGAGCGTCGCGTGTTTGCGGTATAAAAACTAAAGCTTTATTGAATAAGTTTTTCATAAAATCTAACGAAATCATAAACAAACAACTTTAGTCGTCTATACATTTGAGACGTTTTATATTCTTGCTTTATGTGGTATGGTTCAAAACAATCACCTATGCGTAAGGCCTACCCGAAAAAGTAGCACAATAGTACATCAACTCTCTCCTTCCATGTTTTACCTTTCGATTCGAGCATGTGACACAATCTTTACTTCTCTGGTTATGTACACTTAAATACTGACTTGACAAATTGAAATTTGTTCTGACTCTACCATAGGGTTCTTCATTGTACGTATACATTATACGGAAGGTAGGTCTTCATCGTTACGGGGTCACGTAGGCTCGCCGCTCGCGTTTATTACGTAGTATTTTTAGTAACGTTTTAAGATAAGACAGGACGCGCCTGTATACGATCTTATTGAAGAACGCACGCGCGTTATTATGCGTTTTAACCAGTGAAGGGTGTGGTGTTAGATAGTACCACGACTGTATTGACTTTTGATATTGATATAAGTATTTAGTGACGCGGTCAATTAGTGAAGCGTTTCGATTACTATAAAGATAAGACGCGACCGCGACGCGGTGTGAGTACGCGTTGGGATTAATGTTCGCCGATATGGGACGATTCAATAACGTGTGACCTTACGAAGGTTGTGTGCACACCGGGTGTTGTTTGTGTTATTTAACCGTTAGTGAAGTGTATACGCCGGGAGAAATAGACAGTACGTGTTCGTGGAAGACTGCAGAGGCGAGCCAACGGGTTCGGGAATCGGCCAAGTACATACAAGCGCACACACACACGTACACATATACACGCAGTGATTCATGAGGTCGGACCGCATATAGCTGACGGCCGCATAAGGTAGGTTGAGGCGCCGGGACGGCGGGCCCAGGTTTCGGAGGTTGCCTCATCCGCCCGCACGTTTGTGCGGAACAGTCACCTTAGGCTAGTATACCAATGAGCATCTTATCATTTACGACAGCAGACGTACGTCAGCCGCAGCGCGATAGCTGGCACGTATATCCTACTCTCGTCCGCAATGGTAGAAAGGCTTGGGGGAATATATCCGACACACAAAGGGTTAATTTACATGAATTTCATTACGTATTAAAGACCTTTATTAAATTGCAAAACGTGTATTTGAAGCATCGGACCAATTTTACAAATAAACTGATATCAAATTATATTTTAATTAACATGTTGATTATATCCAAATTACCCTTATGTATTAGTTGCCTTTTGAAGGAAAAAATATTGTGATTATTAAATTAAGTTTTAAATATTCAAACGCTTGAGGACATCTTGGACTATAAAGGTGGAAGCTAGTCTCAAGTTATCCCTATCAATCCGTTATAAATCATCACCCCCCTGCCCTTATCCTACTCTAAGTGGGATTGGCACATGTTACAAACATGTTGTCACATAATTTGGCTACGTATTTTGCGACCGGCCGCCTGCTTGACGTCAACTTACCTTAGTCGTCTACACCTCGGTAAGACAGAGAGTGTTCTATTCTACAATCCTTTATTAATATTATACATAATTATAATGTTTGTTGTGCACAGAAAAAAAAATTGATTAAGCTATTTAAAGATTGAAAAATCATTTTTGGGTATGGAAGAAGTTGATCCAAGATTTGTAGTACTTTGAATAGTTATTGCTGTTAAAGTTTTCAGATTTTAGTGGTACTTTGTTAAGAGAAAAGGCTGTTGTTGGGAAAGCAGACTTGATTCAGCTCCTCTCTTCAATTTTTTACTTAAATATTTCTGTCCGACTCAAAGCACAAAACTTCTTACCTTGTTCTTCAACTGGAGTATGATCTTCGTCAGATGAGTCCACTCTCTCGATCAAAGAACTTTGCTTAGATAATGACTGCAATAATTATAAATATATATCAGCAAATAACGTGATTTATTGACTATTGTTCATTGAAACATCATTCAAAATAATTTTACGTACAGAATATCTTTGCTATAAACAGTCACTTAGCTAAAAAAAACTTTGTTAATAGTGTCAATTTCTTGTTAAGGTTTTTATTTTAATCTTAATGCGAGAATTGTTTTTTGCATACTAGCGTATCGGTTTTATTGTGCGACATGTTATGCAATGAGCATACAATAAAGTGTGTATGCAAGTCTTTTATGTTCATCTTCTTAAAGTACTTCTCCAACTAGTGAAGATTGGCAGTCAATCTGTATGTACCTTCTTATTCTTAGCCAGATGGAAGAGTTCGGGAGCGCTTACATTTTCCGTCCATTCTCGGATGTTCCTTAATCAAGATTTCCTTCTACGACTACGAGTCTCCTCTTTCCACCATCATTATCAATTGCCATAGTCCGTATCGGCTATCCATAATTACGTGGCCCAGGTATGCAACTTTACGTTATTTAATAATTACAAAAAGTGTGCTTTTTATATTGTATTGATTATAGAGATGGTAACTGGACTGGATATTTTGTAGATTACATGATATTCATGTCAAATTGTTGCAAAAGAGTTTTGAGAAGCACCAATTTGATAGCGTATACAGAAACAAACGCTAGAGCGTATTGAGATATAATATTCTATTCAGTAATATCAGGAAAGTCAATAATTTTAATCAAAACCGGAATGATTTATTATATTAGACAGATATAATAGGACTAGAGTTGCGACCAAGCCAACTAAGACAAGAACCAAGAACTTGATTATTAGTTTATTTTCATGTACAAAAAAAACTGTGACCTTTGTCTATTAATGGACGTTAATCGGTTGAGCTCTTATTAACGCATTAACCATCTGTCGTATATCGTTAATTGTAAATGAGTATAAAATTACTTTATACCTTGTACTTTTTCTTCATTTCCTTCTTCGCTAAAGATGTTCGTACTGAATATTTGAAGTCAGGAATTATTTTATTCAGAATATTATCGTTATTTTAGTTTGAAGTTCCCAGAGTCGCGATTGGCATGTCAACCCGGTCAATATTAGTTTAGTAAAATTTCCGCAGTTATAAAAGTTATGATTCAATTTAAATTTTCATGAAAAGCTTTTCTTTGAAGAGTGATTCACTTTGAATGGAGCTCACTTGATAAGTTTCTTTAGAAAATGGAAACAACAAAAGAATTGATATCATAAAATAGTTTCAAATATCTACACCTTCTTTTAAGAAGGAGCGGAATAATGATGAAGGAATCAAGTTACCATAGAAGTGTTTTAGACTCGTTATAAGGAGATCTATCTACCTCGACCCCAGTTCTTACATTTACTTAAGTTTGAGTTGTATTGAAAACTATTTTAATGGTTCTATTTAATTCTAGTTTAGGGGCCAGGGTTCCAATGTATTATGTCAAAATTGTATGTTTGCATCAATAAAGATTATTATTATTATTATTTATATTTAGTTATATTTAGTTATTATTTATTATAATTTTTCTATATCATGGAGATATATGATAACAATATACGTTTATATACCAACTTCACAGTTTGGATTCAAATTATAAAATCTTCATAATTCCGAGTTCAATCCTATTTAAATATCTGAGATCATATCGCTTAGTGGTAAAGTGACCTAATACAAAATTAGGTTTAAATAAGTTAGGTATATTGTGATCCTTATTTCAATGCCATTATGACATCATACTAGGTAACTATTAAAAAACTAATGTTTACTTGCTCTTCCAAGTTACGGGTGTCTTCAACACTCACGACTTTTGTAGGCTCTACGCTACATTTTACTGCAATTTGCCACAAAACAACTTTTTTTGAATTACATCACTGTTAATATTAGCATAATTATTTGTTGGTTCTTCGCCTGGGTGTATATTTGTATTAAAGTTGACTAGTTGTCCGTCACTCGTAACACAAGTATAAATTACTTACTCTGGCGACGGACCACCATGTGTGTAAGTGTCCGTTATATTTATTTATTTATTTATTTATTTATTTATACCTACCCTGTTAAAACGGAAGAAAAACTAGGGCGAAATAAGACAAATATTAGTCACCTTATTGGAGCGGCGCCGTGGCGGCGAAATCTTATTCCACAGAGCTTCCAATTGATCGAAGTGTTGAGATTGTGCTATCGCCGCTTGTTCCGGACCCAGGCTCACCTATGTATAATTAATTTTAACTAAAAAAATTGTTAAACCCTTATCCATACTAATACAATAACTACGAAAGTGTTTTTCTATCTGATACTTTATTTTTGATATATGTTACGTTTTAACGGTTAAACCGCTGAAGCTATAATCATGATATTTGTACAAACGGAACTTTTATATCAGTTAACATATACGATACTAAAAAAATCCCGTTTTTCCATTTAAAAACACGATAACACGGTATAGTACATAGTTGAATGTATTCTAAAACCTAATTGGACGCGAATGAACATAAATTGGCAGAACATAAATCAAATAGTAGGTTGTATAAAATGTATAATTTTTAAAAACATATAATTTTATACAACCTGTTCTTTCAAGTACTACGGCGCGTTCTATTATTATAGTGTTCAAAGCTTCAGTAATCGTAAACGTAAAACCTAAAGTGCTTAACTCTTGAGGTTTTATGTTTACGGGCTATCTTCGATATTACACCACTTAGATTGGGTCAATCTTGTACTTGAATTTATTAGTTACACTGCCATCTTATTACAGAGCAATTTTTTTTAAATCTCTAACTTTATAGTTTTATGAGGAAAACTATTTTAGAAAGAGTTATAGGATATATACAACATAACAAACCCGGTGTAAAATAGAGCGCTATATATTTCTTCCTTCCTCTCTCGAATGAAAAGTCTTATACAGAGCATTCCGAAATTTGTGGGCTAGAAACTTTGGACGTAAAATATTTGAAATGAAAAGTATATTTTATACTTAAGTTTTTATTTCCGCCGTGTGGAATCTGGCTGAGTAGAATAGACCACCCTCATTTCTTACCGAGGTGTCGTAAAAGGTGACTAAGGTAAGTTGACGTCAGGCAGGCGGCCGGTCGTAAAATACGTAGCCAAATCATGTGACAACATGTTTGTAACATGTTGTGCCGACCCCACTTAGAGTGGGATAAGGGCAGGAGGATGATAATGACTTGAGTTTTATATTCGACAAGTTTCGCCAATTTACCTGTGAGCCCAAATCCTTATTCTTCGCCTCTTGGATTTTCGATATCTCCTCCATTGACGCCGATACAGAAAATCTATAAATAAGATAAGTAATAATACAAAATAATTATTACTTATTTCCAATATGAGACGTGATAAAACAATGAGAATAGCAAGCGCGGCATACAGTAAAAAAACTTTTAGAAGAAAGATCTTGATGGGACCAAAACTGAAGTTGAGAATACATAATATACTTATCTACTAATATATAATATATATAAACATCCACTTCAGGGATTTGTTTAATCTGTTGGTGGGTTAAAGCAGAAAACATTGTCGGGATAACAGTGAAAGCCAATGAAACCTATGTTAGGTTTCATTGTTGTGTCCAATATAGGGAAAGGGGTGGAATAGTCCGAAAATTAAGCGGAACACCCGTCTAACACAAATAAGCATAAGTCTTCTTCATTACAAAAGTATCTGGTACGGGAAGTAACAGCATTTAAACACATGTCTTACCTCCTCTTTAGCCGTTCGTCTACTTGTGCCATCATGGCTGCCGAAGTGAGATGGCCGTATTTCTTCTGCCACGTATAAGTATCCAGTGAAACTTCTTTCTTAAGCAACCTTCTCATTGGGCGCTTCGGTGCAAGCGGTCGAAGTTCTAGATAACGATAAATAGGAATTGATCGTCTATCCCCCACATTCTTAGAATATGTAAAAAAATATTCGAAAATGTTTAGAAATGTCTGCGCACAGGCCAAATCACTTCACATTAAATGTAAAATAATGAACTCTGAAAATAAAATAAAAACAACTTGGGATGTTATAGGAGATGAAGTAGGCAGACATAAAATGCGTAATTCTGCCATAGAGCTGAAAATCGGAAATGAGTTTACTAATTCCGACGCAGAAGTGGCGAGTGTATTTGAACATTTTTTTCAGAATATACCCATTTCTACCACTAGCTCAATAAACTCATCCCCAATTGAAGCTCTTAATGTTTTAAAGGCCAGCGTCATGAAGTGCAATGTAAATTTTAAATTTAGACACATTTCTCCGCACGATATTGTTAAAACTTTTAAAACTTTAAATAATAAAAAAACAACTGATTTATGGGGAATGTCTGTAAAGTTAATAAATAATGTTATTGAAATTATTGCACCTATTATGGCCAAGATCTTTAACAAGTCTGTAGACACAGGGACATTTCCAAATTTAATGAAGTATAGTAAATTGATCCCTGTCTTCAAATCTGGTGATAAGAGCGACCCTAACAACTATAGACCCATCTCGATCTTGCCAACTCTTAGCAAGGTCTTTGAGAAAGTTATTCTAAATCAACTGCTCAAGCATTTTAATTCTAATAATTTACTTCACCCTGTGCAGTATGGGTTTACCAAGGGTCGGTCTACATCGGATGCGGGCGTAAGATTGTTGAAGCATATCTTTGATGCGTGGGAGAACTCACAAAATGCCATAGGGGTATTTTGTGATTTGTCCAAGGCATTTGATTGCGTTCAACACGAAACTTTATTACTAAAGCTTGGTCATTATGGTATTAAGGATCATGCACTTCGTCTCGTTGCATCTTATCTCTATAGCCGAATTCAAAGAGTGTGCATTAATGATGTGCAGTCATCCGGATCGGCCTTAGTTATGGGTGTGCCTCAAGGATCAATCCTTGGTCCCTTTCTGTTTTTAGTATATATAAATGATCTACCATATTTCATTCGTAATATTTGCGACATTGTACTGTTTGCTGATGACACATCTTTAATATTTAAAGTAAATGGGAATGACGATAATAATATTAACGAAGTAAACAGTGGATTGTCGCAGGTAGCTCAATGGTTCAGGCTAAATAATTTGGTACTAAACTCAAATAAAACGAAATGTTTAGAATTTGCATTACCTAATGCAGCTAAAACAGCAAATGAGCTCTTAATAGACAATGTACCACTAAAAACAGAAAATATAACTGTATTTTTGGGAATGACGTTGGATACAAAACTCCAATGGAGCACACACATAACAGCTCTCGCAGGGAAACTCAGTTCAGCAGCCTATGCTATTCGAAAGATAAGACAGTTTACAGACGTCGAAACAGCAAAACTAGTTTATTTTGCTTATTTCCATAGCATTATGTCTTATGGAATAATGTTATGGGGTAAATGCGCTGATATTGAGAAAATTTTTGTATTGCAAAAAAGAGCCATACGTGGCATTTATAATTTGAATTCGCGTGAGTCCCTGCGAGAGAAGTTTAAGGAAACAGGTATTCTTACGTTAGCTTCACAGTATATTTTTAGCAATTTGATTTTTGTGCATAAAAATATACATAATTATAAAAAGATTGGCGATGTATATAATAGACAAAGTAGGAACCGACATAAGCTTGCGGCTCCTGCTTTGCGCCTTGTAAGAGTACGTAAGTCGTTTGTGGGTTTGGGTATAAGATTCTATAACAAAATTCCACAATCAATTTTAACTTTGCCATTACAGCAATTTAAAAATACTGTTAAAAAGAGGCTGATACAGAAAGCCTATTATACCGTGGAGGCTTACATTGATGATAAGGATGTGTGGATATAGGTGCACTTCTACCCTGTCCAAGACAGTAATAAATAAATGTAACTAGTTCTAAGATTTATATTTTAAAAAGAGCAACCGCCGAGTTTCTTGCTGGCTCTTCTCGGTAGGAACAGCTTTCCGAACCAGCAGTAAAGTTGACGATTCAAAAGCACTTGTTTACAAGTTTACTTGAATAAAGAATATTTTGAATTTGAATTGAATTTGAATATCAAAAATTAGAAAACTCGCAGATTTTACACATTTTGATTGATGAGGAAAAAAATATATTTAAGGCGTGATATCAAAATGGTAAATATAATAAGTATTAATTTAATTCCCAGTGATTTTCAGAATCACCTGGTCATCCCCAAAAATTCGTTAGTTATTGAGATAATGGTTTATAATTAAGCTCTGACTAGAAACAGTAAGAAACTATATTAAACCAGTAGGTAAGAAATCACTAAATGACACACGTTCAAAAATTATTTAAATTAAAACTGCATTATTGTACGAAGTCGCTTTGTTCAACATTTATAGTATCTTCAACTGTGCAATAACGGGCTAGTTTTACGTTAGGGATGTGATGGTAAAAGTAGAGCTATAAGCAAATCGTCGATTGTCTACGCCACAATGGAAATATCACGTACTTGACTGGTGTAAATGTCATAAAAAGCATAGAAAGCATAATTAAACCTTTAATTAGATGCGTATTGTCTCGATGATAAAATTTTAACAAAATTTACTCAACGTAGAACAACTAGTTAACAACGTACGTGCAAAAATTAAAAGGTTTTACACAGCAAATGTAACATGTTATATTGATAAGATTCCGATAATCACAAATCACCAAATGAAGTAATATATAATTCTGAAAAGTTATTACTTTATTTGAGTGATATAGCGGCACTAAAAGAAATGCTTCGCAAAAGAAAGAATATCAAAGAAATGCTTATAAATAGAAGAAATATTTCTTCCTTATTTATATACATAATTCTGAGTAGCCTAATTAAAACCATCATTCAACTATAAGTAACTATAAAACTTATAGCTTCTTAGGTACCATTTTTTGAATCTCTAAACGCAACTGCATTCGCGTGAACTACAGTCTTATTATCTGAGTAAACCGTAATACTAATATTAATTATGGTTAATGTGAGTTAACCTTAAAAGCTAGACATATGCTGTCTTAGACTTTTATTCAGAACTTTAGACAACAATTTTGTAATACATCATTTTTTAATAACTTTAACCGTTTACTTAGCGCCGGCAAGGAAAGCTTTGATAATTAATTAAATTTTGCCGTTTTCGCAATATTTTTTATTGCTGCTCCTCTCCTATTCATCTTAGCATGATTATAGTCTATAGCGTTCTTCAATAAATGGACTATCCTGCACTCAAATAATTTTTCAAATTGGTCTAGTCATTCCTGAGATTATAGCGCGTTCAAGCAATCAAACAAAACAAACAATCTCTTAACCTTTATATATTATTAAGTAATAGATATCGAATGTTGAAGTAGAAATTGAGGATGTAACTTTTATCCGTATACAAAAGTAATCTTGTTACGTCAACCCTATTTAACTTTCTTTGTTACATTTCCTTTTGCGTGACTGATAATTTAAGTCTGATGTAATAGGTAAAACTTGATGTCTAACGCATTAGTGATTTACGAAGCAATCTCCAAATGCTATTTGGTTCAAGACGTCACAAAGACTTTTTATATTGTTCTACCTTTTATGAGCTCTGGGCAGTAAATAGCAACTTTAATACAGTTATGAAATCTACGACAAATTGAGGATCAAAGGTTAGATAATATCAACTAACCCATAAAACGCGCTTTGCGATGTCTATTCCAATATGACAATAGGTAGATCTCTACGGGATCTCCATTTTCCGATATTTATGACATCATTGCTTTCAAAATAGGGGTAAATAAACATTTAGAGACAAGCGTAGTCATACTAAATCTACACGAAATGTAGAGAAGGTTGCGCGATGAACACAAAAAGAGCTATACCCTAATTTATATTTATTATATAATATAACTGTTATTGGTAAGAAAATCAGCATTCTTTGTTTTTCTTTTTTTTTAAGAAACGATGCATTCAAAGAGACAAACAAAAACTATTTAAATGTAAAATTTATTGTTTTTAAAATATATTTACAACTAAAATAATAAATTAGCAGCAAGTTATAGTATGATATGATCTTTGATGATATGATCTTTATGGATAAACATGATCTCTCACGTACAACGCGAATGAAAAATCTTTTCCCATTAAATTGTGCAGTGGTCGTACGCTATATACTTATCTCTCCAGGAAGAGAGGAATTTATTGTATCACTATGGAAAGGAAAACAGGCAACAATTTTTTAAAGATTGAGTAGAGTTAAAATACAAAATAGTCCTCAATGGAAGTTAACAGCAATCGTAACTGTATTGACTCTTCAGTTCAGCCCCTCAACCTCTACAACATACGTTGTAACTTCTCCATTTAAATTATTTCACCTTATAGTATTAGTAGTAGTAGCTTATTGTAGTTTCAACTAAAATAAATCGGGCCAGCTTGTCACTCAGATAGCCAGTCACTTGCCGAGTTTCTAGCATCTGTTAGGTGTCTTAATATTTAGGTCGCGTGCTAATGTAATATATGATGATGGCGTGTATCTTTCCGAGCAATTTACAAACACACATTTTTGGTCGTTCATTCTATTAATTTACATTACGATGAATATTTAATAAGATGAATCAATATTCATGATTTACTTACCATCGGCGTCTTTAGTAGGTGCGGCGTAGGTAGGTATTTTGACGTAGGTAGCGGGCGTGTTGTGGAGACAAATTATCGGCAGACAACCTGTTGATATCGCTTTACAGTAGCCGCTTTTAATAAATGTTACACGCTTTTAATAGAGTGTAATGTAAAATTAGTCAACACTATTAAAATATATAAAATATAATAATAAAAGTAAATGTGTTTTTGTTTATCTTTCATATTTGATTTCGAGCGTGAGCGTCTACAAAACAAACACAATTGCATTTATGATATTAGCGTTTGCCGAGAATTGTTTGTAGGCAGAAGATAATGCTATATAAAGTTTACTACAATGGGAAAAAGTTCTGTTTATTAAAGTTCGCGTCACCAACAAACCGATGTACATAAAAGTTAATATTGAATATTTATGGGACAAATATTTTCCTTCATAAAACGTAAATGGTTGATGTCGATCAAGGACGGCCCGGGTTTATCTCATGGAGCTCAACTCTTTGATATATATTTCCTCCAATAAAAACTTTACTCACTAAAAGATCTAAATCTTTAGATGCGCAAACTGGCTTGTCATTGTTAAATATTGTTGCGTATATGATAATAGAAAGACATCTAATTTCATGAGTCTCAATAGGAGATCGAAATATTGAAGATTTATTATGAAATTACTTCAAAAATATCAAAAAAGATCCCACTTCTTTCACTATTGTCTTCGTGTGTACAGAATAAAAGTTATCTAAAACACACTTGAAACTATCTCCATAATCAAAGACATATAGACGCTAATGACACACCATTATCCCCACTACTTTATTGCAATAAAATACAGATCACTGAACGCGTAGTATTCTTGTTTCTTTTGCCAAATTTCTGAGTAATAAAACTAATAAGAAATCATTGAAATTTACTCAGTAGTTTTCCCTTGATTTATTAAGACTTCTATCATCCATATCTGCATTATTATTATAAATTCGTCTGTTCGTCCGTTTCTCTGTTTTTCATTTTGTTTGTTAAGCTTTCGCAACTAATCCGCTACAATACTATAAATTAAATTTGGTACAATTGAAGCTCATAAGGGGCTAACCGTAACTTCCGTTATTTCTTCGAGAGAACGAAAAAACATTAGAATACATCATTGAGATAACGCTAAAATCTACAGGAAAAGGTTTCGGATATTACTATTAGTCTCAAATCTATAGATATAGCAGTTACACAGATTATTTGTTGTGAAATGAAATCAGCAAGTCCGGAATGATTTTGAGATGTTTAATTGGACTTATTTATACAATACCTCTATCTAAAAGATGCACAACAATGCGCGAACAGTCGCTGGTAATTTGGAATCCCAATAGAGGAACGTGAAGTGCCAGCGATGTCAGAGCCAAACCTCGCTTTGTTTCCCAAATAATAAGTGTTTTGTCTTCCGCACCTGATACAAAGATATCTTTCTATATTTGTGTCAAGGCATTGTGTGTTTAATGAAATAGATGAATTGAAGAGTCTTATAAGCTTGCATTTTCTATAAGACTTAGTATTACATTACAGTTATCATAGCTTTTTGCAATTGCTGGTAAATGCGCTCCTAGAAAAAAGCAATTGTTTGTACTCAGACACTGACTTTCATTTACCTTGTAAACCCCTGAAGAAACCAGTATCCAGTACTTAAAGATCAATATTTATAGTATTTGAATTGCAGTTATATCAATATTATGTTCATCGCCAAATCTAGGTATCGATATATTTAAAAAAAAATCTTCTAATAATATTTCAGTACTTGTTTATTGAAAGGTCTCGAAAGTCTTTTAGGAAAAACGACCGATGAAAAGTAATAAGCCTGGCTTTCCTAAGTATTCACTTCTCCTTTGAACGGATTCAAAGCCTTAAGAGCCGGGACGTTATGTGAGATTTTAACTTCACGTTTAAGATGAACAATCTAAACGCTTTGTACCGGTTGGTTATTTACCAAATGTATTGCGAATATAAAGTCTTATGCTTCGACTAAAGTTAAATGATAAAATAGGTAAAGATTATATAATTTTACAGTAAGCATCAAATGCAAGTCTGAGAATTGAGTTTACCAAGGCAATAAAGTAAAATTGGAATTATATGGATCCTTGTGAAGGAACAAAAGGTATTAAAGGGAACCCTGTTCAAGAAAATGCAGTGTAGGAACTCCCGGGTGGACAGAAGATATTAAACCAGTCAGAGAGAGCCGGGTTCAAAACGACACGATACTTTGCGTCACAAAATAATTGGAGTTTCTAACTTGGATGGTACTTTATCTAAGAGTTAAAGGCTATCCATTGATACGTAGGGGTGAGTTATCTGCACGCCTTTTTTAGGCTTCCTAATTCTCATTTACACAAATCTTCTTTACTTGAGTCTGTGTACTCAAAAAATGAAGTCTGTTGACTAACGATACTTTGCGGCAAAAAAAATTGGGGCTTCTAACTTGGATGGTACTTTATCTACGAGTTAAAGTCTATTGATTGATACGTACGACTGAGTTGTGTTCACGCCCTTTTAGGCTTTTTAATTTTCATTTACATAAATCTTCGTTACTTGAGTCTGTGTACTCGAAGTGAGCTCTGCTCACTGTTGTTAAATCTTTATTCAGTTATTAAATGCATTTCATAAACTTACCCGATACTGCAATAGTTCCATCGCCAGTCACCTTAACGCAGGTGACTTTGCCCAAATGACCCGACAGCAGATGTACATCTGATCCAGTATTAATATCCCACACTATTAAATTGTAGTCCCATGAACCGGAAACCACTTGTGTTTTGTTCGTTATGGATACTGCGACGCAGGTGACAATATCGGAATGTCCTACCAGAACCTATGGATAGAGGGATATCTATAGAAATATATTATCATTCTCCTGCCCTTATCCCACTCTAAGTGGGGTCGGCACAACATCTCTTAAACATGTTGTTACATGTTTTGGCTACGTATTTTACTAACGGCCGCGTGCCTGACGTCAACTTACTTTAGTCGCCTTTTACCTTCGTGTGAAGTGAGGATGGTCTATTCTATTCAGCCGGATACTACACGGCGAATCTATGGAAATGTAAGTAATATGGATTTACATCTATAGTATGTTCTAGTCATACTAGATTACAATTACAGAATTTTACCGCTTACGGTGCTCAATATATACATTCATTATTTATTTAGAATATGGAACCGAATATTAGTTTTGTAGATCGTTAGTTAAGCTGTGATAGCCCAGCGATGACAACGGGGTCACGGGTTCAAACTGGGCAGGCAACAATTAGTTTTTCTATAACAAACTTATGTTTCTAATTGAAAATTACAATTAATCGCACGCTTTTCCGTGAAGGAAAACATCGTGAGGAAACTTGAATATCTTCAGAGAATTCTAAGGATATGTGTAACCTACCAATTCGCATTGGAGCAGCGCGGTGGGTCTTAGTTCCTACCCTTCTCTCTTCAAAAACGTAGAGAGGAAGGCCTATGGCCAGCAGTGGAATTATAACAGTCCCGTTAACGACCTCACTAGATCGTAATTCCCTTAGAAGCGATACTAATAAAAATTCATTTTACTAATGAGGTAAATTTATAAAACTAACTTTATAGCAAAATTAAAAAAGCAATGTTTGTTATCTTATTTGCTTGCACAATCCTATTGGAAAAATCTAATAGTTGAGCGATAAAATAAAAATGTCTAATAAATCTTAAAAAGTAAAAAAGTTGATTTTGAAATTGAGTTTAATGACTACAATTTGTTATTTTGTCTAATATATTTTACAATAAATCTTGACGAAGAATATTTCCTAAGAAAGACTATAAAACAAAAAATAAGTCTCATATTGTCATAATTATAATTCGCAGTCCAAAGTTTGCTCATACTTAAGTCGTCCCAAAAGTTTATTGAAGTTTATTATATTGTCAAAAAAAAATAAGTAGCTTAATATCATTTTCATACAACTTAGAACATAAAGTTAAAGAAGTACCATAAAAGTACAATAGTAATAATAAAATTATTTTGATTAATAAAAAATTAAATAATTTTATTATTACTTTTGCAAAGCAAAGATCTCCGCAAAGTAATGCCTAATTACCATAAAAGTAAGTGAAGTAGCGGCCTATCACAATCCCACTGCTGGGAATTGGCCTCCTCTCTCCGTTTCTGGAGAGAAAGGTTGGAGCTAAGACCTACCACGCTGCTCCAATGCGGATTGGTAGGTTACACATATCTCCAGAATTCTCTAGAGATATGCAGGTTTCCTTACGATGTTTTCCTTAACCGAAAAGAGTGTGATAAATTGTAGTTATCAATTAGACACATGAGTTTTAATAGAAAAACCCATTGGTGCCTGCCCGGGTTTGAACTCGTATTCCACCCGAAAGAGTCGCACGGTCTCATCGTTGGGTTATCACAAGTCATTGAAGAAATACCATACTATATATGTATATATATATATATATATATATATATACATATATACATATATATGTATATATAGTATATTTTTATATTTTTTTTAACTATCCCGTAAATAAAGTAAGTTGATGATATTGGTTTCTATATTTTTACCGAGAATTTTATCCGGAAAGATATGACTTAACAGAAACAAGTTTATCATTTGAGCATTTTTAGGATATGTTAGGAGGATGAACATCATCATCCTCCTGTCCTTATCCCAAGTGGGGTCTGCCTGCCGTCATCATACCTTAGTCGCCTTTTACGACACCTCGGTAAGAAAAGAGGGTGGTTTTTTCTACTCAGCTGGATACCTCACGGTGGTTCGACTTACCTTAGGCGCCTTTTACGACATCTCGGTAAGAAATGAGGATGGTCTATTCTACTCAGCCGGATAGTAGGATGAACCTCGAACTGATAATGAATAGGTCGGACCGTAACTTGAATACATGTTCTTAAGCGATAAATAATTGTTAAGGCAGCATTTCATATAGGAGTAATGAAGTATTACAAAATTAAATATTATTTAATACAATATGTAAAAATGATATTACTTGTGATAATTTTCCTCCATCCAATTGCCAAACTTTCAATGACATATCCATAGAACCAGTTACGACGTGTTTCGAATCAGCTGTCAAGGCAAAGCACGTTACCCTTTCTGCGTGCGAAACGGAACGTTTGTCTTCACCACTATCTCCTTCAGTTAGCGCCCAGATACGAACAGAGTTATCACCATCTGACAATACCTATGAAAACATATCTAATATTCATTTGAAACTATAACTTTATTGTTTACATATTCTGGATTTATTTCAAATATAACTATTTTAGCGCGATTCCCTGCGAGAGAAGTTCAAGGAAACAGTATTCTAAAGGTAGGATTCCACCAAAATTGCTGCACTTTGTTTACAAAGATTGTGTACAAAGTTCTCGCACTGCACGTATTAAGCTGATATCGCGTTTAGCTTCTGTGTCCACCGGCAATGTTGTATGTAACTTGTGTAAGCGCACAGTGAAGCACACATGTGAGCGAACATGTTCATTTAGAAATATTATATAATCTTAATTATTATTATTTCACTTATTAATCTATACAAATTTACAATATATCTTTAGACATTTTCTATGGAATTATACTTAATATTTTTTCATTCCTTCAATCCTCATTAAAGATGTGCGCGTAGAAACAAATGCTTTCAATCCAGTAGCGGAAGCAAAACAAAGTTCGTGAACAACGAATGCTTACGCGTGGACGCGAGTCCACTGTTTCAAGTGTGCGCGAACACTTCTAGGATATTCGCGTACAATTTGTTAATGTTTGCTTGAGTGAGTCGGCCAAAGTAAACATTTCTGCCGCACATTCACAGTGCTGCACAGTTCTGCACACCGGTGGAATTCCACCTTAACATTGGCTTCACAGTATATTTTTAGCAATTTTATTTTTGAATATACACAATTATAAAAAGATTGGCGATGTATATAATAGACAAAGTAGGAACCAACAAGCTTGCGGTTCCTGTTTTGCGTCTTGCAAAAGTACATAAGTCGTTTGTGGGTTTGGGTATAAGATTCTATAATAAAATTCCGCAATCTACTTTAACTTTACCATTACAGCAGTTTGAAAACACTTTTAGTGGTAACTTTTAAGTGGTTTAAATTTCAATCAACACAAAGATAATGTATTTAATTTTATTCCTCATTCCAATGGTTTCTTATCAGACTGAGCATAATTGACTTAGACAATGTCGCAAAGACAAAAGTAATTAGTGTCCTTCAAAGTAAATTGTTCTAGACAACGATCGACAGGCCAGACTATAGATAAGGATTAAATCCTTAGGTATTATCTGAATTAGAAAACTTATTTAAATCGTGGAGTTCATGCGGAAAGTCAAAGTATTGTTCTTTTTATTTACAGTTTTAAAATTCTCGAAGAACTCCATAACATTTAACAGAAAAATCTGACTCTTTTTAGAGTTGACATTAAGAATCGATTTACAAAAAAGATGGCGAAAAAAGCATGGGACCCTAGCACGATTTTTTCACAATAATACAAATATTAATTCTTCGCTCATGATTTATATTCTATCTTAAGAATTTTTGATTTCTTTTTTACTTCGATTAAATTTAATTTTAAGTAATTTTTCATTTTGTTACATTTCCACTAGTTTTTATTAGTGTACAAAGTTTAAATTAAATCTGCCCGTTCAAAGTGAGTCAATATAGAGTTCAAAGAAGTTGGTTACATACATATTAGGTTGTTACATACATACATAACATACATACATTAAGGCTAAGGCTTCAGAAAGTACGTAGATCGTTTATGGGCTTCGGTATACTTTTTTATAATAAAATTCCTCAATCAATTTTGGACTTGCCTTTACACAAGTTCAAAAAAGCAATTAAAGAGACTCTCATTAATAAAGCTTACTATAACGTTGAAGACTATGTCAATGATAAGAAAGCTTGGAACTAAATTGCGACCAGCTATGTACTAGGCGATATTATAATCTAAGTTTGTTAACTATAGTTAATACAAAACTGTAATATTTATTTTTTAAAAGAGTGACCGCCGAGTTTCTTGCTGGTTCTTCTCGGTTAGAGCACCTTTCCGAACCAGTTGTAGCTTCAATTTAATTTTAATTTGACGATTCAAAGTGCTTGTAATAGGCCAATTTGAATAAAGACTTATTTGAATTTGAATTTGAATTTATTGAATTTTACATATTGTATTGAAACTTACCGCAAATTTCATGTTAAGGGTAATGTCAATGCTGGCAGTGGGACATGTGGCCGAGTGAAGGACAATACCGGAGTCGACTATCCAAACGTGAACGTTGCGTGCGCGGTCGCCGGACATAGCACGTCGTCCGTCCGACATCATCAGAAGAGTTTGGAGAGCAGACTGATGGCCCTAGTTGGAAATGATATTGCAACTATAAATTACAATAAGTAAGAAATCCTTTGCAGTATGCAAGATCAGTCGGCTACGAAGTAGTCGCCCAAGTAAGTAAAAAAGGTAGTAAATAAATCAGATATGAATATTTATAATCAAAAACATCTAATAGTTTGTTGAGATGTGTTCTATTTATATAACCAAAACAAATAGTATTTTTTGGTATGGCACTGTGAGTTCCTAAATCATTCATTTTAATGATAATTTGTATTAATAGAATTTAGTGATCAAGCAAACGTTTCTTGCCCGAAAATGTTTTTAATATTTAAAAAAAATCTGTATTAGTTTTTATATCAATTTCTTACTATATTTTATCACAATGTCATACATAATTATACTCCAGTCCTCTACGTTGACCTAAGCTGGAAATGGACGTCCATTATCATAAAAGAAACCTATAATTTGACGACTCCTGAAGCTTGCAGAGTTCCAGCGCTGCAGTTGCCTTATTCCCTTGCGTATGTCCATTTATCTAAATATGCTATGCATCCTTAAGACTGACAGAGAAATATCAATTTGTACATATCCGAATAAAATTGACCTACCTTATAAGTCAGGGATGAGGAATTGTCAGCTAGTTGCCACACTACCACAGTTCTATCCTCAGAACCGCTCAATACAAGCAAATTATTGGGGCTAAATGTTACACATGTGATGTGGCCTAAATGACCATTGAGCGTTGTTTGTAATCGATGCGTGGACAGTTGCCAGACTCGCACTAAACCGCGGGCACAACCACTCGCGGCTAATTGACCATCCCGTGAGACTTCTAAACAACTTATTGGGATGAGTTCGCTTTGTTCTGCCTGACGAAGAAAGTACATTAATGAGTTTGAAGCTTCTGAAAAGGATTGAATAGACTTTCTTTGCACGTATAAGAAGCAAACTTCTTTGTGCGGAAAGTCTTAATTGTAGGATCCGATTCACCAATTGTCTTAAAATGGTACGATGAGATACAGAAATTATACTTGGGGTTATTATCTTTGAAGATTTTTGCTAATAATCATCTTTGCATTTTATAAAATATTATAAAAGAGTAAAAGCAAAATTATTTTCTATAACGAGCGAAAAATTTACAATTTAACTAGTTATTTACATTCTGAAAATCTTATATCTTTGAGACAACTTAATATTACGCAAGTTTTGTTTAAATCTTAGACTTACTTGTAACAAAGAAACGTTGGTTGTGGACTTTGTTTGTCTACGCTTTAATTGTTTTGTAGGCCTAAAATTTGTTAGGTTATCCTCTGTGTGGAATGAATATATTGTCACTCTATTGCCACCTACGAAAGAAAAATATTTTATTCCCACACGAATGCCAATTTTTTTTATAAAAAAAAATGATTATGTAACTTTAGACATACGAGTATAAGACAAATTATCACTATTATTAAATTAAAATGTCTTCGATAAAAAAAGCATCAACAATAAATCCCAAAAGCTTGGCCGAAGATAGGCTACAGTTATTGGCAAAGCTAGTGTGCTTTTTCTTAGTAAGTTTAAAATTCGTAAATTGAATCATTTAAAAATTTATCAAACCGGTAGCTATATTAATTAAATTTTAAAACAAATAAACTTTTAGAGATTTTAAATACAATGATAGAATCTTAAGCGGATTGACTAAATAATACTTAAATAGTTAAAAAGAAAATTTAGTAGATCTGATAATCTGATTTGACTTACTAAACTTAAGTGACAGCTTTTTGGACGTTATCCACAAGTATTAGAAAGATAAGTCCTTCATTTAAGTAAAAGTAAGTAGTACACGGCCTGTTACTGTCCCACTGCTGGGCATAGGCCTCCTCTCTCCATTTTTTGGAGAGAAGAGAGCTAAAACCTACCACGCTGCTCAAATGCGGGTTGGTAGGTTACACATATCTCCAGAATTCTCTAGAGACATGCAGGTTTCCTCACGATGTTTTCCTTCACCGAAAAGCATGTGACAAAGTGCAATTATCAATTAGACACTATCCTCAAGCTTAAGTCCGTTAGCACTAATGGTAGCAGAATAACAGAAATATTATCTGATTTCCTTTTTTGATTACTTACAATTGCGGGAACAAGTCCTGTAATTGCTTAGTCGATTTATCCGTAATTGCGAAAACAATGAATGTTCACAACTTTCATATAAGCTGTTTTTATTTTTTTCAAGGTTATTTAATACGTTGAAATACTTTTAAATCTAAATAATGTTATTAGTGCATTTGTTAAATCACTTACCAGCGGCCAAAAGAAAGTGATCTTTATCAGCAATAGCCAAAGCCGCGAGGTCGTGAGCTGCTGCTAACGTACGAAGAAGTTGTGCATTAAGCAGGCTGTATATGTATATTCTTTGGTCAGCACATCCTACAGCAGCCCTGGATGAGTCATGGCCAACGCAAAAACATTTTACCTGTTCGAATCAAACAAATCAATAGGCTTAAGTCTCATGCCTTAATTTGATAACGTTTAAATGACGCAACTGTTTCTGTAAATTCTAGGTATTCAATTTTGTCAACGTTTTTAAATGTTTCTTTTAAACGTTTTGTATTTAATCTGCATAGCAAAATGTTGCTCTCCCTTTTGTACTATGGAATTCCATTTAATAACGCCAGCAGATAAATTTATTCAAAGATGTAATAGTTATTTCTCACAGAATACTTACGAAATTATAAGAATTATTGAATTTCCAGAGAAGATAAAAATGAAATAGAGATTAGTATTCGATGGTAAAATTTGATGTAGGTAATATATTCACCCCTAACCTAATATAATATAAATATATAGGACACTTATACACAGGGTCGTCCGTCCACAAGGTAAATCATCATTAATTACTTGTGTTATGGGTGACAGACAACTGGTAAATATATACATATAAAATTTTAAATATTTTAATAGATATATACACCCATATTCGAAGTACCAACAAATTTTTAATTAAAAAATTGTTGGCTCTCGGCGAGAATCGAACCAGTGAACTCTGGAGCTCAAGACAGGATCACTGCCAACTGCACCAAAAGTCAAATGATTAACTCACAAAAACGAGATTTATCATCATCCTGCCCTTATCCCACTCTAAGTGGAGTCGGCACAACATGTTAAAAACATGTGATCACATGATTTGGGTACGTATTTTACGACCGGCCGCCTGCCTGACGTCAACTTACTTATATTTTACGACCCCTCGGTAAGAAAGAGGGTGGTCTTTTCTACTCAACTGTATACCACACGGCGGGTCTACTTACCTTAGTCGCTTTTTACGACACCTCGGTAAGAAATGAGGGTGGTCTATTATGCGCAGCCGGATACCACACAGCGGCAACTCACAAAAATGAGATTAACTCACAAAAATAAGATGTCAATTACATTGATAGCCCTAAAGGGAGCAGTTACGAGTACATCGTCCGTAAATGTAATAAGAATGGAAGCGGCCTAAGGGCACTTACTATAAATTGAAGACAATTTATATCAGATATCGTTGTGCGTAAATGATTGAGTGATCGACGATTACTGTATTTGAAGCGGGTGAAGTATGTTTCAATGGTTTTCACTCTTTATGTATGGGCCTATTACGTTAATATTTTATAAGAATAATATTTTAAAAAGAGCAATCGCTGAGTTTATCATTGACCCTTGTTGGTAGAAGCATTTTTCCGAACCAATTATAAACTTGATTAAAAAAAATTTTAATTCGAACCTACACCTAATGGCCCGTTGGCCATTTGGACATTTTCTATACACAATTTGTTGGTTCTTCGAGCCTGGATGCATATTTGCATCTAAGTATGTATTTAAAACTAAATATGTAGTATATTTATTTACCAGTTGTCCGTCACCCATAACACAAGTATTAAGTTATTTACTTTGAGGATGGACTACAGTCTGTGTAAGTGTCCCATATATTGATTTATTTACTAAAAGATAAGGCAATGATAGTTTCAGGTGGGCACCCTATTTTAATGCATTTGCTCGAAAAATGGCTACAATGCTCACGTGTTGAAATTGCACATACAGTAAGCATAATTTTATGTAAATAAAATAAATTTTTAGAAATAGAAATACGTTGATTTATGTTAGTTTGTGGCCTTAAAATTAGTATCATATTTACATATATATTTTTCCTGTTTCAATTTCCATTTGCAACAGCTTGCATTGTCTGGGACTCATACTGTAGCATACATCTCAGACTTTGTAGACATTTTGTTATTTACCGAAATAAATATAAATAGTACGGCTTTTTTAAAGAAATTTGAAAAATCCCCAAAACGCATGTAAAAATGTTAAATTAAATACTTCCTTTATAATTTGTACAAACCAGTAGTAATGTATATAAATAACATAATATGCTCGTAATTAGATAACGTTATTCTAACTAATATGAGTACAATAAATTGGACCCAAAGTGTCTTTAAGCTTGTAATTAGATTCAGGTTAAAAGGGGTTAATTAAAATGTCTAATTAATTGGTTAAAAAAGATTTTTCAGATCTGCTTTACCTTAACCGTAATTTATGAAAAGTTCAAAATTATATAGGCTGGAGTGAAAAGGGCGCTAATTTTATTAATTAAAGTAACGAAAGTTTAGTATAAAATGAGAACAAAATATATAGTAATGTTAAAAAATATAGGGTAATTTTATACTCTCTACAAGAGTATAAAATTACCCTATATATTTTTTTAAAATAAATATATGGGACACACACACGGTCATCCGACCCCAAAGTAAGTAACTTAATACCTGTGTTATGGGTGACGGACAACTGGTAGACAAACTACATATATAATTTTGATAGACTTAAATACAAATATATACCTAGGCTCAAAGAACCAACAGATTGTTTATAGAAAATGTTGGCCCTCGGTGGGAATCGAACCCGCGACCCGCGGGGCTGAAGGCAGGGTCACTACCCAATGCGCCAACGGGTCAGTCAAATAATTTAATTCTAAGTACCTATATATGTTTTTTACTCTTTAGTGGAATACGAAAATGTGTATATTGCTCCCGAGAGTTTGATGGTATTTTGTTTTACTACTCACGTACAGAATAATGACGTTTTAGAAGTTCGAAAACATTGAGCAATATACTTGGGGGAATTTAAATATTCAAGTTACGCCGGGCGGGTTTGACTACAACATCTAACAAAGTTTATTACGAACGAAAGTGCTAGTTCTACGATCTGTGAAACAAAACGATCTTCCTCTAATAATTATCTTCAGAGCAATACAATGGAGGAAAAGTTTCTCATACTATTCATTGAAAACTCTTGTAGTGTAACAAAGGAGATACTTGAAACTATCGTAGTCAAAACCTATAGCTATAAGTTAGAAATTGAAGAAGAGAGAAAAATATTTTTTGCTTATTTGAGGACTCCATCTGTATATTTGGGTTTTCGTGAAATATATGTGGCCTGGTGGCGCAGGTGGGCCATCAGCTCAGGGAGTCGCGGGTTCGATTCCCGCCGAGTGGCAACATTTTTATAAACAAATTGTTGGTTCTTCGAGCCTGTGTATTTATATTTAAGTATGTATTTAAGCTTATATATGTAGTATATTTACCAGTTGTCCGTCACCAATAACACAAGTATTAAGTTACCTACTTAGGGGACGGACGACCGTGTGTGTATCTGTCTCATATATTTATAATAAATCTAGTCGCTTTATGGAGCAATTTGTAAAAGTAGTATCTTTCAAAATGATCAACTATCACACACTAGAAAACCGTTAATTAACATCTATGACAACTAGATATACACAGTTACCTGTCGCTATTCTTGGTTAACGATTAAAATAGGAATTGTAAGTGTGCTATAGAAGATTTATATGATTTATAGAAGCAGGCGTTACTTTGCGGAATTCCATATTACAAGCAATATAACAGAACTAACTACGTACTGCAGTACGATTTTTGTCGTGAAGCCTATCCTCCTGATGATGCTTCGGTTTCGGGGCGAAACGATCGTCGAGATTGTGGTGGTGGGTGTGTGTGCTGCTTTTGTGTTCGTTGTTGCTGGTGAATTGCGCCTTGGGGTGCATGTGGTGGCTGGTCCTGCATGTATAAGGTGCGTAGATTTTGCCTGCTTCATACACATTGGCTTTGCATGCATTCACTTAACCCGTGTGGATTATAGCAAAGTAGTTAGTTCTGTTATATTGCTTGTGCTATAGAAATTACAGATTTATTTAAATAATCTTACCTTAGTTTTATGCCTCTTGAGTATATGCAAGTGCGTTCCAGTTATAAACGTCCTTACGTGTAGTTCGTTTTCTCCTTGAAGGGTGACAAGGAAGACGTTATCTTCTGTAACTTCCATTGCGTGAATCGGAACGCCCGCAGCTACAGTGCTAAGCAATGTGAAATTGTCAACGTTCCACGTACAAACGGTGCCATCTTGTGAACAAGTGACCATTATGTCACCATCTTGTATAATTTTAATGGATGTGACTGGTCCCCGATGATGATCAAGTTTGGTTACCTGATTATCAAATAAACCTAATAGACATAGCTTATTGACAAAATTTGTAGGTTAAAAAACGCTTAATCTATCGATTAAGTATCTTATAACTTAATATAATTAGAAAATTGTAAAGTGTTATCAGTAGAATAAATATTAATTTATTTAGTATTTATATGATAAATTATAACTAATATATAGTTATTTCAAAATGTTTATTAAGAATGGGCATATATCGTCCCAATTGATCGGACGTTCATTCAGAATCAAAACGTCCAATATATTCAATATATGTTTTATTTTTTGTTTTATACTGCTTAATTATAGTGTCAAACTTGACTTGTTCGAAGGATGTCGAGAAAACTACTTAAGACATTCATTTATTCACATTCATGTTATCCATTGCTTGATTTCTATTCAACAATTTGGGAACTTACAATGTTAATTGATTCTTCGAACTATATGCTAGCATCGTTACTTCAGTTTTTGGAGAGTTGTCATTTTTGATTTGATTATATATATTGGGCGTTTGGCCCTATCTGTCGCCCGTCGAGTGACTGTGGTTTTTGGTAGGTTTTTTTAACAATTGAAGGCTTTCAGTGCTAATTTAACTGATTTTAAGTCATACTCAAGTTATGAATGATCTTACCAAAGCACCATCAACGAGGGACGTCACAATTATTGCAGAGTCTTCTCCACCGCTCATGACCAAGGACCTATTCACAATTGCTGCCACACATAGTACCGGTGCTATGTGTTCTCTAAATGTAGTAAGAAATACAATATCGTTGTATAAAATATTTTCCTACATATTTGATCCATATAATGTATAATGTAGCTCGAAGGAAATATAAAATTACTTTATACTTTGTAACCAATTTAGGTCACCGCCGTATTAACCTAATAGACTAAGATCCGTAAGACACAACTTATTTTATAAAGAATTTTTTTAATTTTTGATTTTAAGTAGTCGTTCACGTACTTTTAATACCTTCATGTTTGTGGAACTTGCCCGTTGACACCTGCGCAGGCACCAGGTGAGAAAGGTAACTCAAAATCAGAGTTACTTAACTTTAATTTAAATAAATTGTGTCTTACGGCTCTCGGACTCATTAATCGGCGAGCAAAGTACCGTGGATTAAATATTATAGACAATTTCCTAAGTTACACCTGTTGTTGACAAAAAAAATATTGATTGTTATTTATTGATTTAGAATTAACTTTGCCGTCCTCGTTATATTCTAGGGTTGACAGTATTTATAAATATTTAAAAAAATAATGTAATATTAGTGATGCGGTACCATATATAATCTACATTTAGTAAAGAAAACAAGTCAAATTAAATTAAAATAATGTTTCTTCGTAAGGAGTAAATATCATAAAGTAAAGAATATATCATAAAGTAAACTCATCAGGTAAGTACTCACAGAATTTTGGTTTTAATAGCCAATGTGTGCAGATCCCAAACTATAACACTGGTATCTTCGGAACCAGTCAGCAGATACTGAGATTCTCGTGTGACACACATACATAATATCCGGCCAGAATGACCTACAAATAAATTAAGCTATAAAAATCATGTCAGTAATTCCTATGTTGAATTTTTAGATTAAAAATGTCGACATTTGTATCTCGAATAAAATTAAAAAATAATTCTACTAATCAATATAAAAAAATAAATTATAGAATTAGACGTTACTTTGCTACCTTCCGTATTAGAAAACTAATGGATTAGTTTTCTATAATCTGCGATAATAGAAAATAAATAAATTTTATTTAATAAAAGATTATATCAAACGATAATGATGAGAAATAAATACAAGTCAATACAAAAGTTGAATACAAAATTAGTACGTATCTCGACGAATAGATAAAAAAGCCACGTTTTCTTCAATCGTAAAAAGTTTACAGCTTTTGTCGCTGAGGTTTACTACGAAATATGGCCAGCTGAACAATCGCTCTTGTGCAAACTCTTGTTACCGATAATGTAAAGTCGACTTCATTAGCACCAACTTAAGCGTTTGAGTACCTTCAATAATGCAATTTCCCCCTTGTTACCACAAAGACAGATGGGACAGTCCTTTATATTACACCGGTGTTTAGCCTTAATTTTTTTGTTAAATTTCATCAATATTGGTGAAGCGGAATAGGTGTGAAATTGTAACAGACAGACAGACTGGCAGATTTTTGCATTCTTGCATTCATAATACTTCGAATCAACTTAAGCGTTTAGACACTCTTCATAATGCAATATGCGTATTTTCCCTATTCCCGATTGATAAACGGTATTTTTTAACTTTTATATTATTCCTGTCTAAGCTTTAATTATTACAAACTTCATCAATATTAGTGCATGAATAGCGTGAGTGAGAGTGTAACAGACAGCTGTTTTGAGTTTTTTAAGGTTACAGGTTTGCGTCATCTTTTAAATGTCGTTCTACTACGGATCGAATAAATGTGGGAAGATTATTATAAGAAATACAAAGTCATTTAAAAGACCTTCTACTAAAGTCCTTATTTTTAATGCATTAGTGTGGAGTGTCCTTGGATATTGCAGTCCAGTATGGAACCCAGACTATAATTAATATATTAAACGTATTGAAAGGGTGCAAAAACGTTTTCTCTGGCACCTCAGTTTCTAAAGCAACCTTACCAAGTGTCTGCCTTCACACCAAGATCGACTTAACCACTATAAACGTATAAGTCTTCAAGAACGTAGGGAATTGCTCGACTATGTCTTTCTATTCAAGTTGGTAAGAGGGGTAATCGATTGCCCAGAGTTACGACAAAAAATTAACTTAAAAACTTCTTAACTACCAAGAAAATCAAAATATTTGCCATTTGCTACAAATTCGGCAAAAAGTAACTTGGGCCACCACGCCACCTTAAACAGAATACAACATCGCTATAACAACTTATCAAAAGAATTAGATGTAAAATATTTAGCGATAGCATACATACTTAAGCTTAAGTATTGCCTTTTTCCGACTTTGTTCTTCGTATTTCTTTTATATTAAATTTAATTATAAAAAAAGAAAATTGTTAAAATTGTAAAGCACGTATAGCACCATAAGTATGCATGTTGTGTACACCTGTAAGTAAGGATGTACTTATAGCAGGATACAATATTGCTTATATTTAAGTTTACTCTAAGTGCATTCTTGTTGGTGTTCCAATTAATAAATAAATAAAAAACAAATAAATAAATACTTTTAAACATAATAATAAATAATAATAAATAATAAATATATGGGACATTTACACACACAATATATGGGACATATTAAACATGTAAGTATTGTTGGTTATCCTAATAAATAAAAATAAAATAAGAGTAGTAAACTTACATTACAATAATATCTTTACTTATGTAGTTATATTCTATAAAGATATTTTCTTCACAAAAATAATAAAAACTCCTTATATATTAATGACCAAATTAACTCTAAAATTCGCTATGGCCCATTAAGTACGAAATTATTCTATTATAACTCAAGAGTTTCACAGCCAAGGGCTATAAGAACTTATAGGGAGTTTTAATGAAATCAATTCAATATCGTATACAGGTTACCTGATAGGACTTTACCGTTCTAATTTAATTATATAATGTTTTATATATATGTCTTATAGAATATTGCTGTGGGGTAAATGCGCGGATAGTGAAAAAATTTTCGTATTACAAAAAAGAGCCATACGTGGCATCTACAATTTAAGTCCGCGTGATTCCCTGCGAGAGAAGTTTAAGGAAACAGGTATTCTAACATTTGCTTCACAGTATATTTTTAAATAACGTAATTTTTGTATATAAAAATATAAAGAATTATAAAACGATAGGTGAAGTATATAATAGACAAAGTAGGAACCGACATAAGCTTGCGACTCCTGCTTTGCGCCTAGCAAAAGTACGTAAATCGTTTGTGGGTTTGGATATAAGATTCTATAATAAAATTCCGAAATCAATTTTGGTCATGCCATTACAGCAGTTTAAAAACACTGTTAAAAAGAGGCTGATACAGAAAGCCTACTATACTGTTGAAGATTACTTAGATGATAAGGATGTGTGGATATAGGTGCACTTCTACCCTGTACAAGACAGTAATAAATAAATGTAACTAGTTCTAAGATTTATATTTTAAAAAGAGCAACCGCCGAGTTTCTTGCTGGCTCTTCTCGGCAGGAACAGCTTTCCGAACAGTAAAGTGGACGATTCAAAAGCACTTGTTTACAAGTTTACTTGAATAAAGAATATTTTGATTTGATTTGATTTGATTTGATTTGATTTGATTAGATATATTTATAACAGCTGTAAATTGTGGCGAATTTATAAAGGTTTTAGGTCGATTGTGAAATTAATCATACGTTTTTAAATATTCGACACAGTTATAATGTTATCTAAGAAAATATAATTTATTGAATAAAGCGTTACTTTGCGGCGGCCCATAGTACAATAGTAATGAAAATATTATTTTTCAATAATCCGCGATAAAATAGTATATGTAATGCTAAATGTAGAGAACTATTCGTTCTTATACCTGATGCGTGCAAAAATCGTAAATACTTATGCACTACCCACCACCAATAACACAATATACAAGCACTGCACACAATCACTACCACAATCTCAAAAATAGTTTCTCCCCGTAACCGAATTATCTGGAGATAGAGTCCACCATTGTAGAGATTGTGGTAGTGAATTTTGTAGTGCTTGTGTATGGTGTTGTTGTTGTGTTATTGGTGGTGAGTAGTGCATGAGTTTTTTCGAATACGAACACTCTACGTTTAGGATTACATATATTTTCTTTTATTGCGGATTGTATTAAATAATATTTCCATTACTTTTGAGTTTATTTCATCAAAACAGTTATGCGCATGGTGTTTACAAATTCTGTATGCATAAAATATGAACACGGTTAGCACTCTACTAAAACTACTCTACTAGGAAATCTATGCTATACCTTAGTATAGCATAGATTTCCTCTAATAGCGAATTACAGATAACTAATATGATTTTTTTACCACCATCGTTTAGACCACTGTGAAATAAGGTGTAATTCTATTAAATATTAATATCGTGAGTAGTATTCAAAATATCCATAATTAATGTATAGAAACCGGCTATACTCACATCTTATTTTATCAGATGAGCCCGACTAGTTTCAAGCCCATACAGGGCTCTGATAGCCTCAGGAGCTGTGATAGCCTAGCGGTGAGACCGTGCGACTCTCTAGAGACGACATAGGTTCAAACCCGGGCAGACACCAATGGGTTTTTCTATTAAAAAACTTATGTGTCTAATTGATAATTGCAATTTATCACACGCTTTTCGGTGAAGGAAAACATCGTGAGGAAACCTGCATATCTCTAGAGAATTCTAGGGATATGTGTAACCTACCAATCCGCATTGGAGCAGCGTGGTAGGTCTTAGCTCCAATCCTTCTCTCCAAAAACGGAGAGAGGAGGCCTTAGCCCAGCAGTGGGCATAGTAACAGGCTGTTACTTACTTACTTACTTACTTACAGGGCTCTTATTCATGAGCTCTTTAGTCGAGTTTAGATTATTTTAAACTAGTCGTCTATTAAAATAAGGCGCGGGTCTAGCCGGTCTCTATACATTAATTTAAAAATATTAATACCTATAAACTTTGAATCTAAGATCGTTTACTTGTTTTATTTCGCATGAATATAGTTTTCGCAAAAAGTATTCAGTAGAACAATATTCTATACACGAGTTATCCATTACCTATAATAACTAGGAGTGTTGAGTTAATTAGTTTTGTATTATAAGTTAAGTGACCTATACAGTTAATCATTGAGGTCAACTCGACGTAACTAGCCGATCTATTTATGCTATCGTGTGTGCAGCTGGCTGGCAATTTTCTCTCGTAGCTTATTCTGATAGTTTCTGAGACCTTTTCTCACTGATACATTTCATAAATAACTAAAAACCGTGGCACAGTGGTTGTTTTGCTATAAATTACTGCTATCAAAAAGATTCAGCGAGAAACTCGACGGGTACTAAAAATAAAAAAATCTTATAACTAGTTATATCTCGTCATTGCTATCATGAGAGACCGGAGTACAAGTAAATATACGCACTATTTTCAGTTACATAATAATTTACAGTAGTAACAGCCCGTTGTTATGCCCACTGCTGGGCTAAGGCCTCCTCTCTCCGTTTTTGGAGAGAAGGATTGGAGCTAAGACCTACCACGCTGCTCCAATGCGGATTGGTAGGTTACACATATCCCTAGAATTCTCTAGAGATATGCAGGTTTCCTCACGATGTTTTCCTTCACCGAAAAGCCTGTGATAAATTGCAATTATCAATTAGACACATAAGTTTTAATAGAAAAACTCATTGGTGCCTGCCCGGGTTTGAACTCGTGTTCCCCTCGAAAGAGTCGCACGGTCTCACCGCTGGGCTATCACAGCTCTTTAAAATTTACAAAAATTCTCAAAATTTACAGTACAATAAGGTTTTTGTTTAGGTATTCTTTCCATAGGTATTTCAGGGTGTTGTAAGGGCACTATTAGAAATTATTATGGAATTTTATTATACAAAGTCAAATTTTTTAACATATCAAATGCATATTCGTAGATTACGACGAATAAAGAAGAGAAAAGTAATGTAAGAGAACGTAACAAAATAAGATTCACTTATTAACAAAAAGAGTGGATTCTGTAAAGCTTGAAATATAATAGGAGATAAAGCCCTTTACAATAGTTTTATTCTAATTTATAGAATTAGGCGTTACTTTGCGGAGATCCATAATACAAAAGTAATAATAAAATTATTTTGCTATAATCCGCGATACAGTAAATAGAAAATATATATAGTGTTTAATGTATAGTGGACTATCAGTATTTTCATACCCGATACGTGCAGGATTCGTAAAAGCACATGCACTAACCTCCACCACTTCCACCACAATACACAAGCACTACACAGTTTCACTATCACAAACTCAACAATCGTTTCGCCCCGCAACCGAAGCATCATCAGGAGATAGACTCCACGACAAAATCGCAAAGATATGCGACTCTATAAATGACTCTATAAATGACTACCAAAATAAATTTATTTAAGTTAAATTACCTAATGAATAAACAAGAGTTTCAGCCGTGTAATTAATTTAACAGTTTTTAAATTATTTTGTATGGAATTACAAAGAGAAAGCCCATTTAGGGAGGCACCTGGTTGCCCATTTAGTAATTAAAAAAGTTTATCGCTGGGCAATTCAATATTTTACATAAAACGGTATCAATGTAACCACTTTCAATTTACCGTTCGTTACAGGTGCGTGCAACGAGTCAGCCGTTACATTGAAAAATAATTGAATAGCCGTAAGCTTCGCCCCACCGAATACACCGAAGAATCCAATAACATTAATCGCTTTAGGTTGGGTCGAAATTGTAATTTTACGCTGATATCACTTTTCTATTTTCTTTTTGTGTATGCCTAAAACATTTGAAAGTCACATTTACCTAATTCACCTTTACATATATTATGTGCATCATTCTTGTCGAAAAGGTTAATTGGAATTTTGCTGAAATGAATTTTGCGTGTTGACGACTCCGTCAGTCGTTTTTATCAGTTTACAAAACTTAAACGTAAAACTTTCGGTCTATCTGGAAGACGCAAAATAAAGCTATACCAAAATATAATTATATTACCGTATAAAGAATAAGGTAATTGAAACAATGTTTAATTTTTTTTGTCCCTACTCTTAACCGTTGAGGAGTTCCCTCGTCTGGAGCCAGTCCTGGCAGCAGCATCAGATCATGCTTATTATAAACATGCATTGTCATCAAGACTGGACAAGTGTTTTAAATTTCAGCTTGATCAGACTCCGGGAACTGGGTCAAATTTAACTTGCAAGATTCCACCTTCATATATATATATGGCAAGTTAAATGGGCGGCGCGGCGCATTACGATTTTGTCGTGAAGCCTATCCTCCTGATGATGCTTCGATATCGGAGCGAAACGATCGTAGCGATTTTGGTGGTGGTTTCGTGTATTGCTTGTGTGTATTGTTGCTGATGGAGGTGTCTTGGGATACGTTTGGTGACTTGTCCTGCATGTTGTAAGGTAAGTGAGTTTTGCCTGCTTTATACACTTAGTATTACATACATTCGCTTAACACTTAAACTTAAAAGCTCTTACGGTGTTTTGTGTGTATGAAGTAGTAAATAAACTAATTAATTAAAAATTGGTTATGCACACACAATGTTACTGTATATATATCCACTTTTAGCAAACATAAATGAACACAAGTCGACCGGGATTAACGCGTTCTGTGAAACAAAACAAACTTGCCAAGTAATACGGCAAGGGGTTTAGGCTTGCTAATTAACGAACGTGAGATGAGTATACGAGAACCCTTGATATGTTGTCGACGCAAACAAAACGCTTTCCTTGTGTATGCCATAAATGTAGTAGGGAATTAATCTCGATGTAAGTTACTGAATAGTTATTAGACATTACAATGAAAGTCAGTGATTATTCTTGTTATTTATTTGGACATGCAATGTCTAAAAATAAATTTTTCTGGTCCATTTTTTAACGAACCTTAATGTTTTTCCTACGAAATAAAGGCTTTTTATGCAACTGTATAAAAAGTAGCGGCCTGTTACAATCCCACTACTGAGAATAAGCCTCCTCTCTCCGTTTCTGGAGAGAAGGGTTGGAGCTAAGACCTACCACGCTGCTCCAATGCGGATTGGTAGGTTACACATATATCCAGAATTCTATAGAGATATGCAGGTTTCCTCACAATGTTTTCCTTCACCGAAAAGCATGTGATAAATTGCAATTATCAATTAGACACATGAGTTTTAATAGAAAAACTAATTGGTGCCTGCCCGGGTTTGAACTTGTGTTTCCCTCGAAAGAGTCGCACGGTCTCGCCGCTGGGCTATCACAGCTCATCAAGTGTATTAATAAAAGTAAATTTTCAACAGAAAACTAAATTATGATTACTAGAAATCTTTTTAATTTTAAATCGCCTATTTAAATTAAAATTTGGATTTAGATTAATTTTTAATATTTTGTTAAATTATTGAAATTTGATTAGTGTTCAACATTGATTCAACTATCTCTACATTTATGGGATTTGAAAAAAAAGTCATAATATTATTAATATGGTGGTTGACAAGAGCTCTCCCGCAATGTCAAAGAAATTCCTGTTATAAAATTACGTTGTTTCTCTTGCTAGTAATAAGAAACAGCTCATAAAATTGGATAAAGTGAAAAGCAAACAAAAAATGTTTGCAAAGGTTTTTTTTTGGTTCTCTAAGAACGGGAATGTGTGCGTTTTCTATAATTTTGTTTGTGAATACAGCCTTATATAAGACTGTGTTGGTGAGATGAAGTTTTAATTAAGCCTTCCCTTTGCCACTTTTGCCATTTCTCGTGATGGCGATTAAGTAAAAAGTACAATAGTAAATAAGTCGTACTCTGTTAAAAAAGTACATACATCTTCCTTCGACGATGTAATCAGTTACTGTCGTTATATCTTATTTTACGCAGCTTTATCATTGATATATCATTTTAGTTCCATGAAAAATGCTTAGATTAGCTTAGCCGTGTGGTAACCGCCAGAACAGAATAGACCACCCTCCTTTTTACCGAGGTGTCAAATTCAAATTCAAATTCAAAATATTCTTTATTCAAGTAAACTTGTAAACAAGTGCTTTTGAATCGTCAACTTTACTGCTGGTTCGGAAAGCGGTCCTACCGAGAAGAGCCAGCAAGAAACTCGGTGGAGCTCTTTTAAAAAAGAAGATTCTTAATACTAATTACATTTTGTCATAGCTATCCTGCACAAGGTCGAAGAGCAGCTATATCCATGCATTCTTATCATCAATGTAAGCCTCCACGGTATAATAGGCTTTCTGTATCAGCCTCTTTTTAACAGTATTTTTAAATTGCTGTAATGGCAAAGTTAAAATTGATTGTGGAATTTTATTATAGAATCTTATACCCAAACCCACAAACGACTTACGTACTCTTACAAGGCGCAAAGCAGGAGCCGCAAGCTTATGTCGGTTCCTACTTTGTCTATTATATACATCGCCAATCTTTTTATAATTATGTATATTTTTATGCACAAAAATCAAATTGCTAAAAATATACTGTGAAGCTAACGTAAGAATACCTGTTTCCTTAAACTTCTCTCGCAGGGACTCACGCGAATTCAAATTATAAATGCCACGTATGGCTCTTTTTTGCAATACAAAAATTTTCTCAATATCAGCACATTTACCCCATAACATTATTCCATAAGACATAATGCTATGGAAGTAAGCAAAATAAACTAGTTTTGCTGTTTCGACGTCTGTAAACTGTCTTATCTTTCGAATAGCATAGGCTGCTGAACTGAGTTTCCCTGCGAGAGCTGTTATGTGTGTGCTCCATTGGAGTTTTGTATCCAACGTCATTCCCAAAAATACAGTTGTATTTTCTGTTTTTAGTGGTACATTGTCTATTAAGAGCTCATTTGCTTTTTTAGCTGTATTAGGTAATGCAAATTCTAAACATTTCGTTTTATTTGAGTTTAGTACCAAATTATTTAGTCTGAACCATTGAGCTACCTGCGACAATCCACTGTTTACTTCGTCAATATTATTAGCGTTATTCCTATTTACTTTAAATATTAAAGATGTGTCATCAGCAAACAGTACAATGTCGCAAATATTATGAATGAAATATGGTAGATCATTTATATATACTAAAAACAGAAAGGGACCAAGGATTGGATCCTTGAGGCACACCCATAACTAAGGCCGATCCGGATGACTGCACACCATTAATGCACACTCTTTGAATTCGGCTATCGAGATAAGATGCAACGAGACGAAGTGCATGATCCTTAATACCATAATGACCAAGCTTTAGTAATAAAGTTTCGTGTTGAACGCAATCAAATGCCTTGGACAAATCACAAAATACCCCTATGGCATTTTGTGAGTTCTCCCACGCATCAAAGATATGCTTCAACAATCTTACGCCCGCATCCGATGTAGACCGACCCTTGGTAAACCCATACTGCTCAGGGTGAAGTAAATTATTAAAATTAAAATGCTTGAGCAGTTGATTTAGAATAACTTTCTCAAAGACCTTGCTAAGAGTTGGCAAGATCGAGATGGGTCTATAGTTGTTAGGGTCGCTCTTATCACCAGATTTGAAAACAGGGATCAATTTACTGTACTTCATTAAATTTGGAAATGTCCCTGTGTCTACAGACTTGTTAAAGATCTTGGCCATAATAGGTGCAATAATTTCAATAACATTATTTATTAACTTTACAGACATTCCCCATAAATCAGTTGTTTTTTTAATATTTAAACTTTTAAAAGTTTTAACAATATCGTGCGGAGAAATGTGTCTAAATTTAAAATTTACATTGCACTTCATGACGCTGGCCTTTAAAACATTAAGAGCTTCAATTGGGGATGAGTTTATTGAGCTAGTGGTAGAAATGGGTATATTCTGAAAAAAATGTTCAAATACACTCGCCACTTCTGCGTCGGAATTAGTAAACTCATTCCCAATTTTCAGCTCTATGGCAGAATTACGCATTTTATGTCTGCCTACTTCATCTCCTATAACATCCCAAGTTGTTTTTATTTTATTTTCAGAGTTCATTATTTTACATTTAATGTGAAGTGATTTGGCCTGTGCGCAGACATTTCTAAACATTTTCGAATATTTTTTTACATATCCTAAGAATGTGGGGGACTGATTATATTGCTTTTCTGCATACAGATCAAATAACTTGTTTCTACTCTTATAAATGCCATTAGTAGCCCAATCGCTAAACCTGAGATGTTTGGAGACTTCTTTTTCTATAATATTGAATGTCTTATCGAATTCACTACCAATAATTCCAAAGAGAGCATTAAAAAGATCATCTGGACTACCGCAACTTTTGTCAATATGCGGTAATTTTGATAATATTTTTACTTGAAATCGCTTTATTTTATGAGACGTGATAGGCCTGAATTTAATAAATTGCTTTCTGTTATTTATAATGTTGGGAACAGATATAATTTGTCCACTATGATCAGACCTTAAGCAAGAGGCGACTAAGGTAAGTGCTATGTGGTATCCGGCTGCGTAGAATAGACTACACTCATTTCTTACCGAGGTGTCGTAAAAAACGACTAAGGTAAGTTGACGTCAGGCTGACGGCCGGTGTTAAAATACGCAGCCAAATCATGTGACAACATGTTTGTAACATGTTGTGCCAACCCCACTTAGAGTGGGATAAGGGCATAATGATGATGAAAAATGCTTACATTGTAAAACGTATGGCTGATTACACAGTTTGTAACATATGCGTATAACGAACAAATATTTGGCCCTTGTTCGGCGAATCCATATAACAAGGGTGTTTCGTCCAATACAAACAAATGTGTCTATTGTAACAGGCTATTTTAGCTTGTTAATTAAGTGAACGTGGGATGAGTAAGTAAAGAATATCGCGTTACCAGCAGTACGTTGACGTAGACGAAAGTTGGCGAAAAGAAAATAAGTTTGCTTTGTTATTCGAGTACTGTTTACTTGGCCATGACAAAGGGAAAGCTACGATGTCAAATCTTATTATCTTACGGTCTTAACATTTATTTGTTTCGAGGTATAAAAACAAAACTGTTAAGGATAACAAAAGATAAAAACCATAACCGTCGGTAATGATTATGGCATGCTGTCTACCGAGCTGTTTGCAAGACCAGAAATTTTTACTTAATAACTCCGATCATTTATCAAAGAAATGAATAATTCAGAGATGTTTAATTTCGATACTGTCTAGAAACTCTACATAGTGAAAATTAATGAAAAAATAAAACTCTTTTTCAACTAAATCATATGAAATATAAGTAGTGTTTTAACGATCTAGCGACAACCTGTGCAGGTCACAGGTTGTCGCTAGATCGTTAAAACACTACACTACTACATTTGACATTTTCTAGCCTATTAGTCAGGACCTTTCTAACGCTAGCAACGCAACGGTTGCAATATTTATTTTGAAGCAAATAAATTGTGAAATTTATAGTAAGAGTTACAAAGCATAATAGGTTACATTTAAGTCAATCGACATTTTAATCTAGCGATGTAAAACAAACATCGTTTTTCATTTAAATCAATTATTTTTTTTATTACAGTCGATTATATAAAACTGGTTACACAAAAAATACATATGAAAAACGATTTGTAATAAAACGATTATGTGAAATACTCTTCTTGCTTATTTAGTGAGTTTAGTAAGTTATTTACTTTAAGTGAAAAAAGATAAAATGTGCCAATGTAACCAAATTATTGTGGCTACATTGCAATCTACGTTTTACTAATTATATCGATTAATTCTAAGTTGATCGACTGTTTTGCAAATAAATTGATTTAATGTTATGAACTGAAAAATTTAATTTAAAGAGGGAAAAATAGAGAACTTTGTAATCGATTTTTTCCTCTCCAAGTCACTAATACTATTCTTACCTTTAAAAGTGTGCACTTTGGAGTTTGACATAACATGCCATAGTTGAGGGTCGCCGGCAGATGGCGCCAAGACTAGATGTTGTCCTGATGGTGCTAGCTGCAGTAATCTCACACCAGCACCCGGTGAAGATCCCCCCACGCATACTACGCGAACTGTCGACGCTATCGGCGGGTGAAGCCTGATAAAGAGTTATTTACTCAAATGTCAAGTCAAATAAAAATAAACTTTATTCAAATAAGCTCTTTTAAGCACTTTTGAATCTTCAAGGATTAATATGATTAACGAAGCTACAGCTGGTTCGGAATTTTGCTTTTACCGAGAAGAACCAGCAAGAAACTCGGTGGTCAATCTTTTAAACGTTTTCAATTTTACATTATTAAACCGCTGTCTTGCATGAAGCTGAAAGGATTTTCAATTCGAGACATTTTTAGCGTCCAAATAATCTTAAATTTTGTTAATTATGCGTCAATTTTGTTGTAATATGAGTATAAACATATTTTTTACACTTAATTTTAACCTTTCTTTTCTTAGGTCTAGTATGGATTGTTGTGACATAGAAATATAGTAAATCTAAATAATTGAACTTGAATTTATGCAATTCCACACAATCAATTGGTATTTCTTGAAGAATTTTCTTAAAACACAGCACTATAAAAACTATCAGCATTTTTGTTTTCATAGGGTATCATAGACATTTTCAAAATGCGCTGAGACCTCTCTGCGTCTATGTGTAAACTGGTTCAAAGGTTTAATATTACCTTATGTGTTTATTACAGAGCCGTATCAAATTGCGGTTTTTTATAATATCATGGAAATAAATATAGCAGTATTCAACAACATTACGTGAATTAAGAAGCTGTAATATACCCATATGTGTTGGATAAAACCCTAAATCTGAATGTCTTTGTTAGTAATTAGAAGATAAGAGCGTTTGTTCGACATAAGCAAAGAGTTTATCATATAAATAACATAAGTACATACTAGCCGTGTGGTATCCGGCAGAATACAATAGACCACCCTCCTTTCTTACCGAGGTGTCGTAAGAGGCGACTAAGGTAAGTGCCGTGTGGTATCCGGCTGCATAGAATAGATCACCCTCATTTCTTACCGAGGTACCGTAAAAGGCGACTAAGGTAAGTTGACGTCAGGCAGGCAGCCTGTTGTAAAATACGTAGCCAAATCATGTGACAACATGTTTGTAACTTGTTGTGCCGACCCCACTTAGAGTGGGATAAGGACAGGAGAATGATGAATGACGAAGTACATACATACAAACATACATCGCAGACAGACCCTTAAAGGAATGTGCCCATAACATGTAGTAAAGTTGAGAATTTAACGAGTAAGATAAGGAACCAATTAGGGAGTTAATTACAGTACCACAGTTTCAACAGCCGGTGTGTGTAATGGATCGCCTACTATTGTCGAGTGATTACGTCAAACCACACGTAACACTGCACATTCTGTTTATTATAGACCATCGAGTTGGAATTAACGGGTGAATAAATACGATGTTTGGTGCGTTTTGTATAATTTTCTATAAGTGAGATATACAAATAGATTCAGGGCAGCAATATCGTCCCTGAACTATCTGACCAACAGTTCATTTTTTTTCATTCTGCTGTCCTTATCCCACTCTAAGCGGGGTCGGCACAATATGTTATCACATGATTTGGCTACGTATTTTACGACCGGCCGCCAGCCTGACGTCAACTTACCTTAGTCGCCTTTTACGACACCTCGGTAAGAAATGAGGGTGGCCTATTCTATGCAGCCGGATACCACACGGCACATACCTTAGTCGCCTCTTACGACGCCTCGGTAAGAAAGGAGGGTGGTCTATTCTATTCTGCCGGATACCACAGGGCGTAACTATCTGACCAACAGTATTCTTCGCATTAATAAATACAATTTACGAAGAATGAAATTACTATCACCGGTCATTGGCATAAATAAATACTAATTTTATATTATATAGATGTAGATGCGACTGATAGCCCAATTTGCAGAGGATAGGAGGATGAGGAAAGAGGAAACACCATCTCACGTTATGCTGCATTCCACAGAGATAGCAGAACATCAGGCGAACATCCTGGACTCGCCGAGGACGTTACAAGAACGTTGTAAGAACCCGTGTAGGGTAAACGGGTTCCTACGAGGTTCTTGTAAAGTTCCCGACTTCTTGAAGGAGCTTGGCTGGTTGGAGTAACCAGCACCTCTATAAATACATTATTAAAAATGTGAAATATGTCTGTCACGCCTTCAAGGCTTAACCACAGGAGCAATGTTGATTTATTTTTTCAATAGAATCTTATAAACAGGTCTAACATATACTTAAAAAACATTGTGCTTAATTGAGGTTTTGTAACACTAAAGTTGACGTGAAAAGATTTGACAGTACAACTACTCCGGATTAAATTTCAAATTTTACATTTTCAGTAAATAACTATCAATTACAGGTAGTTAAAGTGTTTAATAAACTAATTTTTTCATCGTTTGACAGCGTGATTTGTCTCATGTTCGCTTCACAGAAAGAGGAACATTTCAAATTAGATAAAACTTATAGTAGCTTATAAATCTATTAAATTTAATGAACGGATCAGATATTAAACTGTATTATACAAACAACGGGTCACATGGTGATAAATCGAGTTACTTTTATATTATGATCGACGTTTCAGCAGAGTTGCATGCTCATCTCGATTTTACCCGTACGTTAATACAATCAAAAATAAATAATTCGGAAGTTTGTGACAAACAGCGCAATATAAAGTCAGCTGTATAAAGTAAATTTCTACAAACAATTTCAGCCAACATGTGGTTTTATTTTCTGAACAAAAGACGCGGGTAACAGGTGCGGTCAGTATTTTGCTCAGCTGACGGCAACTGGGTCGGAAAACGCAATTTCTATAAGCCACTCGTAGGGTTGTAAAAACGTACGAAATGCGGATTTAATAAATACATGACCCCTCACAAAAACTATTTCTCAAAAAATCACTTCATGATCTTATACTCGAATATTCGTTAAATAAAGACATTATTTTTAAAAGGGTTTTTATTATTAGATAAGAGATTTGTTTGATAGTTAGTGGTAGTTTAGGTGCGATGGTAGCACGTTAGGTGTAAGTTGGTGTATTTTTAAGTTAAAGTAAAGTACTGTCCTGTTTTTTTCTCACTCTCTCTCTGGAGGGATTGGATTTAAATTTGTATACGTATCAGAGAAATTGTAGATTTAAAAAAAGCTTTAAGAGAGTTAAAGTTTAAATAATGATGAATATAAATATAGAATGTAAATTACTATAGAAAAATCGAATGCACGTAGCCGGGGACTACACCTGCGACAGCCTGGTAAAGGTCATAAAATCCTACTACAACGGAGTTTATCTGCAGTGAAAGTATTTTATTAATCAAACAAAAGTCTTGATTCTATTTTGCAACTTTGTATCAACCCTTGTATAAATATATGATTAGTGTGGGTGTAACGTAGGTAGTATTGAAAAGAGGTAAAACTATAAGGTTGTATCATAACGACAACATATATTTCCAGTAATAACTTGAGCCTACTTTTCTGGGTTAGGCAATATTAAAAAAGTTCTTAGGATTTCGATATCTCGCGCAGCAATGAAACTACGTAACCCTTAAGGCATATAAATCTTTTATACGAAACAAGCGAAAAATAGGAGGGATCTCAAAGCATATAATATGTTAAACATAGTTTTCACACAAATTTATTAATTGACAATATTTATTTCGAGTTAATATTATACGCTCGATTCGGTTTTTTTTTTATTTTAGCCATTCAACTAATTGCGTGATTACAACCACATAAATTGTCGACATTAAAAATAACAAACATTATTGTAATATAAATGAATTCCGAAGTTTCATTGTTTTTCATTGATTATTTTATTACAATGCGGACCAATGTAAAAAATCAGTTGGAAAGCCAACGTATTGAAATTGGATGCGGAGTTAAATAAAATATATAAAACTAGCTGTGCTTTCGGCTTCGCCCGCGTGGAAAACACAAAAGTAGTTATTGTGATTTAACCATAAGAGATAGAGACGTGATGTCCCAGACTTTTTTGTAGATATACAACTCTCTAGTACATTACTTAAGTGTATCTCTGGTGGTTTACGCGGCGCACGCGACCTAATCTTCCAGCATGCAAGTTTTTTACAACCACGTGACCTCCACAACACAATTTACGTAAAACCGTAATGTCCTATTAAGTTAAACCTTCCTGAAGAATTGCACTATCTTTTAATAAAAACCGTACAAAAATCCGTTCAGTAGGTTTTCAGAAAATTGATCACATACAGACAGGCAGCTTTTAGGGACTTTGTTTTATAATAAGTATAGATATACTTAATACGAGTATTTTTAATGAATGGAATTCTTATTTTCCCATTAGTCAATAATTTCTTTCATTAAATTAAAGTTATCTAAACTGATCTAGTAGTTTATTTAGTAGTAGCACATCTAGCATGAAAGATTTGGGGTAACCTTTTGCTCGAGGGTAAAGAAAATTGACGATAAGGTCACGTTTGTATAAAGTCGAATGTATTATTATCTCTAGTTTCATCTTTGCCGCAGATATTATTTGTTTTAGACTAGAATTTTTTATAAAAAATATCCTAATTCATTATTCTCCTGCCCTTATCCCACTCTAAGTGGGGTCGGCACAACATGGAACAAACATGTTGTCACATGATTTGGCTACGTATTTTACGACCGGCCGCCTGCCTGACGTCAACTTACCTTAGTCACCATTTACGACACCTCGGTAAGAAATGAGGGTGGTCTATTCTATGCAGCCGGATACCACACGGCACATACCTTAGTCGCCTCTTACGATACCTCGGTAACAAAGGAGGGTAGTCTATTCTATTCTGCCGGATACCACACGGCGTATAAAAATATAAAAAATATCTAAACTGTGTGAATAAATAACTACTGGTCTAGAAAATTCATATTCATCGAATATAGTATGACTAGATGTCGAAATGATTACGTCATTCCTCGTATTCCAAGTTGATGAATGAGATGATAAACTTAATCTGAAAATAATTTAAGATTTTATGACATGTGATGTAAATGGAGAGAAGGTTGGGAGCTTAGACATACCACACTGCTCCAATTTGGAATGGTAGCCTACACAGATTTTAAGAATTTTCCAGAGATGCAAGTTTCCTCACTATGTTTCCTTCACCGAAAAATGTGTGAAAAATTTCCAAATACCAATAAGACCTAATGGTACCCGGCCGCGATTTGAACCCATGAACCCCTGAAGAAAGCAAACAGTCTCACCGTTCAGCTATCACAGTTGTTTAGATAGATGAACGAGTATAAAGTGGCCTACGAAATCTCCCTGAACAAACTGTTGAATATTTCAATGTTTATCCGGCCACTAACAATCATTATCGCCTTATTTAGCTTTTATGTATCATTTTAACTCAGCCGACGGAACTCGCCCCTAATTCGGGATCTACAGAAAGGAGGATAAAGTTTTCGAGAAATAATATCTCTAATAGCTGCTGAATATTTCAAAGCTCAGCGCTCCGTGAGCTCGACTGAAATTAATTATGCAACAATTGCGTTCGTGCCGTTTCCAGAGTATAAATTTGATTATAATAAACGATGGAGCAACATTACAATGAAACTTTGTTTTTTTATATCTATTACTTGCTGTAGTAAGAGTTTGTGTGTGGTATCCGGCAGAATAGAATAGACCACCCTCCATTCCCACCGAGGTGTCGTAAGAGGCGACTAAGGTAAGTGCGGTGTGGTATCCGGCTGCATATAATAGACCACCCTCATTTCTTACTGAGGTGTCGTAAAAGGCGACTAAGGTAAGTTGACGCCAGGCAGGCGGCCGGTCGTAAAATACGTAGCCAAATCATATAGATGTCAGATAATCACTTAGAGTGGGATAAGGGCAAGAGGATATTGATTGCTGTAGTAAGAGTAATAATTAAGTATAATACAATCTTTATGCGAATAATCAATTTGTATAAGCTATCGATGGACTGGAATTGAGCCATGTTTAATGTACAAATAAGTAGTTCAGAAATGCAATGTGAAAATGACACAAATTTTAATAACTAGTAAGCACTCGGTGCCCGCCGCAATCACACTGCAATCGAGAGCTCAACAATAAGGGCAACATATGGGCTTGAAACTAGTCGGGCTCACCCGTTAGAATAAGATGTAAGCATAGCCGATTTCTATACTATTAACTAGTAAGTACATTAAGACAAACAATAATTATAAGTAAATAAATAGTTTATTATAATATGCTTAAAATCACTTAACGCACACTACTCGCAAAAAAAAACTGCAACTTTAATGATCTGATACATGTGATAGGGTCAACAGCGTGGTCGTTATTACTACTAGTAACAATGCAATAAACATATAAAAAAGTGAGAGAGACGGTATCTATGGTCTTAATATTTATTTATTTTATTATTATTTCAAAATAAATAAATTATATAGTAAGTTTAAACGCCGTGTGGTATCCGGCAGAATAGAATAGACCACCCTCCGTTCTTACCGAGGTGTCGTAAGAGGCGACTAAGGTAAATGACGTGTGGTATCCGGCTGCATAGAATATACCACCCTCATTTCTTACCGAGGTGTCGTAAAAGGCGACTAAGGTAAGTTGACGTCAGGCAGGCGACCCGTCGTAAAATACGCAGCCAAATCATGTGACAACAAGTGTGACATGTTGTGCCGACTCTACTTAGAGTGGGATAAGGGCAGGAGGATGATGAGGATGTTGAAATGATAATAATAATAATAAATGATAAAATAATAAGTAAATTGATATGGAAGTTTTATTTATAGAAATACAAATTCAGAAATTGAAGGGTAAAAGGGCTGTAACATGTAATGTGAAATCTGTAACACAGAATTTAGGCGCGACCGTGATATTGGCAACAAAAGAGATGTTCATAAAAAAACTTACCAGCCATTAAGAGGAACTAGGAGAGGTTTGTCATATCCATCGCACCATGCCATGGCAGCCGTGACCAGTGTTGCTAGAACACCACGACGAGCCACTGCTGGTCGTAACCAGGCTATGATCTGCATAAATTAAGAGTTTGATGAAAAATATAAAATAATGTCAAATAGAGTAATATTGGATCTTGAAGGTTTTGTTTGCGTATCAATATATACATCAGTATATACGTAAACATAGACAAGTCAATGTTAGGACTTTGTTATTGTTTCAAGAACAAATATTCATCATTCTCCTGCCCTTATCCCACTCTAAGTGGGGTCGGCACAACATGTATTAAACGTGTTGTAACATGATTTGGCTAGGCATTTTACGACCGGCTGCCTGCCTGACGTCAACTTACCTTAGTCGCCTTTTGCGACACCTCGGTAAGAAATGAGGGTGGTCTATTCAACTCAGCCGGGATACCACACGGCGGTTTCAAGAAAAAATATTGATAAATGAAAATACACCAAAATTTAAAAGAAAATTAAAATATAATAAAACATTTCTGAACCTGGATAATGAGATAAAAATTTAAATACAATTAGTAGACTTTTTGTTATAAGATTCTTTGTTAAGTTATGGCATATAACGAAATACACCGATTTGTTTAGCGTCTTATGCGTAAATATATGTAATACGACTATGTCTAATATTACTAATAAGTACAATATATAAGGTAACTTTATATTTATGTTTATTTATCCCCTTAAGTCGTTGTTATTAACGTCACCCTTACTTATACGACATTTGTTCTTCACAGTTATTCAAACTTTGTGGTTCGAAATGTTCCTAATAGGGTAGATTGGGCTAAGGCATAAATTGGATAAGTTTTCCAACATTTGTCGCCTTACTTATTACCATAACTTGTTAGTGTGTTTAGGATCATGGTCTAGCAAGTTAAGTTGGACCGTGTCAGTTAGGGCCTATGCCAATTTAGATTCGTTTAAGGGCAACGACACACTACCTGGTGTAATCAGGTTTGGAATCATCATTTTCGTGAACTTAGTGTAGTGTAACTCTAGATGTTGTGAGGACAATATCTTTTTCTCATCCATTCTCTCCTATCATTAGTCAACTCTCTCTCGTGTTATCTGATTTGAATTAAGAACGATTAATTGAGAATATAACTAATCGAATTCGTAGCATAACTATTTGATACAGAGAGACGTTTTTATATATGTGTGTGGAATACTAAAACCAATGTTAGGACCTTTTTTCTTAATCAACCGATAGACTGTCCACTGCAGGGCATAGGTGTTTATGTTTAAGCGATCTCTACAACACACGATCTTGTGCTTTTTGCGAGCTTATTTTGTTCGTCAGTCCACCTCATAAGGTTTGAGATGGTAAAAACCTCATAGTAAGCATGTCATTAAACATAACGAGCACCTTAAAAATATAAAAAGCAGTTGAGTTTATGGAAATGATGGTATATAAAGTAAAGGGTCGGCACAACATGTTGTAAACACATTGTCACAAGATTTGGCTGCGTATGTTACCACTGGTCGCCTGCCTGATGTCAACCGCCCTTACTCTTATTTTACGATCTCTTGGTAACAAAGAGTGTGATCTATTCTATTAAACTGGATACCTGGTGAGTCAACTTACCTTAGTCACCTTTTACGACACCTCGGTAAGAAATGAGGGTCTATTCTACTCACCCGCATACCATACGGCGGGTCAAGTAAATTCAATACGATTCTAAATTTATGATTTACCTGAGCACCCAATTGCATCGGATCTCGCGTGAGGATATCGCTAGATTTCCTCATAGCACCGTAAACTAACTCGACGTCCCGGTCCAGGATATAACAGCGGACGTGCTCCAGTATACAGCGGAGATACGATATCGTTACAGTTTGCACCTGTATGGGAGAAATTTTTACCTTATAGAGTTCTAAATTCATATTCAAAATATTGTTTATTGAAAATACTTTTTAATAAACTCTATTGCTAGGTAAAATTGCTCCTAAAGAGAAAGGCCAGCAAACTACTAATGCTTTGAAACGTATGCAGTCTAAACCATTTTAAGTACTTTTACTATAAGTGGATGAAGAGTGTGAGGGACTAATTAAATTTCTCCTTTTGTATCTAATGCATGGTAGACAAGTATTTATATCCATGCATCCATGTGATTCTGAATAGTATAGTAGGCTTTTTATATCAGCCGCCTTTAAAAGGAATTTGGTATTGAATTTTTTAGTCCGAATTTTGCAAGGCGCAAAATAGTAGCATCACAAACTAAACTATATGAATCGCGTCAACGTATAACGCAGAAATTAGATAGTTTTGTCATCTGGAATATTTATAATATAGGTTACCGATTAAACTAAAATACCATGTTGTTGAATAAATATAAAATGTCAATTAAAATTTTCGTTTTGTTGGAAAAAGTGTTATACTTACTGCCGCAAGTAAGAAGTCGAAATTGCAGACAGTCAAGTCCTTTAGTTTGGAGAAGTCACCAGCGAGCAGCAGATGTAGCCAGGATTCCTCTACGTGTCTCTGGGTGAACGCAGCGGCCGTTCGACTCGCTGAATGGAATGGTGTTGAGTCGAGAAGTGCATCGTTGTCGTCTACACAACCTGGTTAGAAAATCAATGAGTTTTCTGTTAAACATTTATCTGATATTTGCAATTTATCACGCGTTTCTCGGTGAAGGAAAATATTGTAAGGGAACCTGCATATCTCACACACATATCATAAATAACACGCACAAACACAAACACACAAACACACCCTGACACACTAGAACTTCGTTTTCACATACACGCTGTGAATATTTTTATTTACCATTCTTATGTCTAGTTTTATCTTTTATATCATCTTTGTTCTGTTATTTAACATATATATATTTTCCTTACTCTGTTAATGTAAATAATCTGTTTATAAATTTTGTAATCTTGTTATGGCCTTATTGTATAGTTTTAAATTTTCTAAATAAGTATTATCTGTAACGCTGTTGATTACGTAATAAATAAATCTCTAGATAAATCTGGCAATATGTTTAACCTATCAATCCTTACTCAAGCAGCTACAAACCCTTCTTTCTAATAAGTAGAGAGTAGTCTTAAGTCTAGCAGTGAAATCGCAAAAAGCTTACCTATAATCATAACTTAAGACATCGTTTTTCTAAAAATTTGATTTCTTTAGATCGTTTCTATAAAAATTTGATTTATTTAGTATCTCAAGTTGCTCTAACGTATTGAGTCTATAATGAGTGTGATAAGGGACTCCGACTCAATACGTTAGAGCAACTTGAGATAATAAAAAATAACAATGGTCACTTAATTAACGAGCAAGTAAATGTATCTAATTCCGTTTTGCTACATGTGTTCGGAGAAGAGGGTATTGGTGGGAGTTGAACTATTTAAGACTGCTTGTATGGGTAACGCGGCGCATTACGATTTTTGTCGTGGAGCCTATCCTCCTGATGATGCTTCGGTTTCGGGGCGAAACGATCGTCGAGATTGTGGTGGTGGGTGTGTGTGCTGCTTTTGTGTGCGTTGTTGCTGGTGAATTGCGCCTTGGGGTGTATGTGGTGGCTGGTCCTGCATGTATAAGGTGCGTAGATTTTGCCTGCTTCATACACATTGGCTTTGCATGCATTCACTTAACCCGTGCGGATTATAGCAAAGTAGTTAGTTCTGTTATATTGCTTGTAATATGGAATTCCGTAAAGTAACGCCTGCTTCTATAAATCATTTGAATAATAAAGCTTAAAATTAAAAAAAAAGTAACGTATTTAAGGATTACTTTTGGGTTAGCAATAGTTCGTAAAAGCAAAATATTCGTAAAACATTGTCTTCGCTTAACATCGAGTGAGATAACAACTGCAAATCTGTAACTAAACTAACTACGACTAGGTTCTTAGTAAAGATTACTGGGCAAGATAAGATAAATTAACAATATAATCACCAGGTTCGTGCGTTTCTGATGTATCAGTATCTTCAATGTCATTGAGAAAGTTTGCGAAGTGTAAAGCAGCAAGATCAGAGTGCGCATCTCGCAAAGCACTTTGCACGCGCACGTATCTGCGTCTAGCACAAGCACTCGCTGCAGCGGCTCGCCAACGCCATGTGCTTCGACCAGACACTACGTTCTCGACTATTATTGACTCTGTATAGACAAATTGAGAATACAGAAATAGCAACAATAAGACTAAACATATAAAGCTATATAGTAAATTAGCAAAGCCCCGCGGTTTCACCCGCGTCCATACAGATCTCGTGGTAGTGGAAAGTCTACGAAATCGGACTATAGATTTATTTTGTAGATTATTTAATTATAAAAAATGGGTATCATTAGTATTCTTGGAATAAGACTTAAGGCGCTGAACAGAGCTGGCGTAAATTCAGATTTCGGCATATAAGCCACGCCCACAATTTCTGCGACGGCGTAGCGACACACTTAATTTTTTAACACCCATTGTAGGTGTACACTATTTTATCCAAACTTTTTTTGTACAATTTATTTAAAAAACTTATGTCTAATTAATCTTATAAAACTAAGTATGCTGAAACTATAACTAAACACCTAATAAAAAGACATTATCAACAAGGAATAGTCACAAAAGGCGGCAGCTAGCGACACACGTCCGTATAGCAGCGCGCCTCAGCGATCACTGTCTATATTCGTAGATGTAAAAGAGAAGCGAGACGATGACTCGTTTCAGTTTTGCTATTTTCTAAAAAATATCTAATTTGAATGAAATATCTTAATTAATTCAAAATTTAAATCTTACAGTCTCTTTATATTATAATGATTTATTAGTCTTATTAATTTTACCAATTTTTGTTGATAAATATTAGAGATATTTACGATAAAAGTAAAAATCAGAGGTCTATTTACCAATTTTTTTTATCGAAAAAAAGTATCGTAATCATGTTTTGAAATTTTACATTCTCTCTGAGATATGATGTATATTAACATATATTTTTCTTTTAATCGTCATCCCTATAACTTTTGTTAAAAACGTGTTTAAAGTCAGCCTATTTGGCTCTGTTCAGCGCCTTAACTCACCAAGTGCAGGCCCTGCTATAACGGTAGGTTAGGTTTGTTATGGCATTATTTGATTTCGATTTACATTCTTAAATTCGTAAAATCTTTTGATGGGGATGTCGGATTTTAATAATTTAAAAATTATTTTACAGGTATTGAAACAGTTATTCATAAAATATCATTTAATGGGATAAGGATTAATACAGAGATATGAATAAAATGGTTTGATTATTGTCGGCACTTTTACCAACTTTTACAATGTAAAAAAGTAGTTATATTGGCATAATTATAATAGTTAGACATGGTATCGCGGACTTTTTTGTGGATATTGATACGTTCTATAATACTGTAGAACATTTTTTTGTTCTATCATCAATAGTCTCCGCAGCGCACGCTATGATAGATGTTTACGAATAAATTTTTACCAAGTTATTACAATTTTATTAGGGATCCCTATTTTTTTTGAAAATGACATATAGCCTATGTTGCTCAGTGAAAAAGCAGCTTTCCAATGGTGAAAGAATTTTTGAAATCGGTCCAGTAGTTTTTGCGTGAAAACGTAACAAACATACATACAAACAAACATACAAATCTTTCCTCTTTATAATATTAGTATAGATATAGACAAAGTGAACAAAGTGAATAGGCATAACATTGGAAAGGGCGGTCCACCTTAGGGTGCATCTTTCGCTTTCCATCAGGCAAGATCGTAGCCAGGCGCCTGTCTTATTTAAAAAAAACGTACACAATTAGAAATATAAACATTATATTATAAGTCAGGCCGCTTTATCGTAATAAAACTTTATTAAACGACGTTCATAAAAGAGAAGCAGTAGGTACGAAATCTTACACATAATATAATAGAATAGAATAGAAAATACTGTCATATATTTTACTAGCTATGCCATATAAATTATCACTAAGGAATTCTGGAGTATATAAAAAAATAAAAAAATTGTTTAAAAAAATGGGTACACAGCTCTTATCACTTAATTAGGGGATAAAAATAGATAGTAGCCAATTTTCAGACCTACTGAATATGCATATAAAATTTAATAAAAATCGATTAAGCATTTTCGGCGGAGTATGTTGATTTAAGTTATGCAAGAGAATTTTATGTATAAGATTAAATATTTAGCATTTAAGAATTTAGCTAGAATAACATACTTAAGAACGAAATTTGTTTCACTTAAATTCAAACTGCAGTTTATATTTTATATCTGACGTCTGTATAAATAGCTGAATAGATCATAAAAGGGTTGGTTATATAAAAAAGTACGTTGAATACACGAAAGTTGAAAAGTCTGGCACTTTTTCTATACAATCCAATCTAACTTATGTAGCTACCTACGGTAGGGCAAAATTTGAATACGCAATCCTTACTTACTCATCATATATTTAGCTACACATAAAGTGGAAAAGTTAAAATTGGCATCCTTCAATGTTATAACTGCTTCGCTATTGCTGGTAGGCATCAAAAGTTCCAAAAGTTCTAGTTCAGTCAGACCGAATTCTGAACAAGTTATGTAACCTAAACACACAGAGAAAAGAACTTTTTATTACTAGTAAATTTTTTTGGACATTAAATCCATAGTAAAAAGGTTATGATAGATATAATTTGCTACAATCCACGTTAGTAAAGAAAGTCAATGTAATGTTTACGAAGCGAAAACCGTTCTCATACTTTATACATACAAGATTAGTTAACGCATGTACCAACAAAATACTCGACACATTCACTACGACAATCTCAATCGTTTCGCCTCATAACCGAATCATTATCAGAGGATCAGGGTCCACGATAAAATGGCAATGCGATATTTTCTTAACAAACGCGGATTATTACTATTTTTGACAGTATCTCTACACCTTTTATTAAACTGCAGCATTTTATTATACAAGTTGTACACACGAAAATTATTGGAATCCAAGTATTGCTGAATTTTTTAGTTACGTGTAAAACATAACATAACATTGTACATAAAAGATGACCAGATTTTTTAAAATCATATTTGATATAGCATAACTGAGAAATAAAAAGACAAACAGAAACTTTTATACTATTCTGTATTACCCACTAGTATTCCGAAAGTATTGAAAATAAATTCCAATTTCGTATTCTATGGTTCAAATCATATTGGAATCACATTACGTACGCGGAGTGCATTTCATTAAAACAACTAACGCACGTCAATTCGTACCGCAATATAGCTATCAATACACAGAATGTAGGTTAGAGTATGTGAATTGGGGGTGGAATGGCTCAATTAGGCTAACAGGCATAATCAAATATATAGCTTGAATACTTTGCTTTCATTTAATAATAATTCTGCTATTTGATATCATTTGCATTCATGTTTCATTGGTATGTTAAGCAGATATCCAATTTTTTCATTATTTGGTTTTCCTAGATAATCTATAAGTTCACTATATTAATTAAATAGGCAATTTATATCAATAAGCTTTTAGAAGTTCTTATGAACCTGAAATCCTTATTCGAAAAATTAGTGCAACATAAAACTTGCTCGATGCCATTTTCAAAATATATTTGAATTTCTGGTAACCGATATTCATTATTGTTATGTTATGTCGGAGTAAAAAATAAATCCACGTATTTTCTCCGTTTGTATAATGCTCGATATATTATAAGAGTTACTGTATGAACAAATTAAAAAGTTATTTTTGATGAATTAATTATACTGTTAATAACTTTATTACGGTTTTGTGACGGTAACCTAAATCAGCAAATTGATAGGTTGACCGATATCAGGTTTTATTTTGTGGTTATTCGCCCGCTTAACTTTCCTTCATGTCATAGATCAAATACGCCGGTGGTTCCGTTAGATATCTTACATCCAATAATAATCGTTAACCTGAGATAGTATTTACTATATCCGGGTTGTGAAGATCAGAAGACAGTTGCTCTTGGTATCGTGTTACAAATTGAATAGAACCAATGTCTACATAAACATTAGAATATTATAAAAAGAAATAGGTGTCGACACGTAGTTAAAATCTAAAGAAATATACATAGTAAACTGAATATAAAATTATGTCAATAGTTGCAATTAAATTTCAATATTGTGAAGTTATTATAAAACATATCTTACCAGCCAATTTACTGAACGCCTTCGAGCCGAAAACTACTTCTAAATTATCAAAGGTGCCGTCGATGTAATCACCGGAACTATTATTATCAGGGGTCTCCTCTATAGCATCCAACAAGTAGTAACAGTTTTGAACTTTGAACTTCTCTTTTTGCGCTGGCGTTAGCTGTAACTGTTCTAAAGATACTGCACTTGTGCAAACTAAAAAAACATTCCTCGGTAACGACATGGGCAACCACGATAGACCAGTTACAATATCACATTCCAACGGGTTCACTCTATGAACGTTATCAATGAAGATTAATAAAATTTCGTCTTTCATATCCTCGCATCTCTTGAGAAGACTTTGAAACCAGTTATTTATATACAAAGGGTCAAAACTGGCGTCTTTTGGTAAATAACCTTCAGGAATGTTCAAGATAATGGATATTTGTTGGCACATCACTCTCAAAAGTTCCAAATTGTAGGCCGATCTTGGTGTAGCAGCTGAGAAGCGTATTATCCTTAGGACGGGCTTTGGAAAATATTCTCCACATTTGAAGTAGAGGTGGGTTAGCAAAGTACTCTTTCCAGAAGCATCAGGTCCATATATCAGTACAGGGGGATGTCGGTTTCGAGTATCATAGTTTTCTTTGGCGTTTTCTAATATATTACTAGCTGTATCTTCGATTTGCTTAACGCTTAATTTATAAAGTCGATTATGTTCTATACATATCCTAAGATGAGTAATGTGCTCCAAGAATACTTCCTAGAAAGATGGAATATCATTATTTTCTGGTATTAATATCCAGCTTCATCGACCTAGACTGAATACAATATTCCTGTAAAAGTATTCATACAATATCGGCATTACACAGTTAATAGGTTTGTAGGAATCGCATATATTTTTTCTTCAAAAGTTTACTTAAAAAAGTAAAAACTTAAAATCTTAAAACTTAAAAATAAAAAGTAAAATCTTCTTCTTCTTACACTTCACTTTCCTTCTTTTTTTCCTAAACTTACTGTAATTTTGCCGTTACATAGTAATTTATACACAGTAACTATTGGATTTTTTTCTAAGTTTGTGTATTGTGTACGTTTCTAACAGTTTTATTTATGTTCTATTTATTATTCATTGAAAATAGGTAAATTTTTACAATATGGCTGTATTTTATATTTACAAAACAATGTTAGCATCTACTTTCCTTAAGATGGCTTATAAAATCTAATTCATTTAAATTTAAATATTAAATTAAATTAGCAATATAAACCTTTTATTTGTAAAACAAATAACATGGAATGAGAACTAGTATTGCAACGCAATATCTCCGAACAACTGAGAATATACTTGAACGAAACAAACAAGCAAGGTATTAAAGTTTCAAAGGACTGTGCCGGGAATACATATCAGTAAGTTGCACGCCGTCAATGTACTAGAAGACAAGAAGTGAAACTAATATTCAAAGGCTCTTACTAGATTTTTATATGTGTATATTTATTAGTTTGAAATTCAAATTATTAAAGACTAATGTAAAATTTAAGGTGATTAGAAACCTCATATCAAGATAAACTAAAGGTCTGTGAGCATTAAGTGTCTAAGAATAAATTTTACACAGACCTAATAATATCCATTTGGATATTATTAGGCTTGGCACATATATCGTGTTATTTTTATAATATTGATTGTATTTGGCAGTCAGACACTTTTGACTTACAACCCTTTAATTAGGTTAATCGGTAAATTTGATATTTAAGCCCACATAACAGTTGATGTGAAAAATACCTGTACAGTCTTTTTTCTACCCTTGCCCTGGTCAGGCTCAGTGCTGAGGCTATCGTCGACCAGCGATGAAACAACAGCCTGCACTTTTTCCCGAAAGGGCGATAATTTCTCTTCGTTGTCCGAAGCAGCATCAGTTCGCGATGAGTCCGCTGAGATTGTTCTAAAAATATATTCTAACGTATACCATCATCATAACCTATACCAAGTATATAAAAATCTATAAAACTTATACAGATATATCGTCTTACTTTCACTCTATAGAAATCACGTTACTCTAGTACCGAATTTTAGTTTTAATTACGTCCATAGATACGATTACAGTTTATATATAATAAAATGCTTTATTTTGGTGTTCACACAAAGTAATTTATGAAGAAATATTTAAATGTTTAGTCATAAAGTTATAAAATGATCTAAAGAGATATAAAGATGAAATATGGTACATATTAACCAAATGAACCCGAGATTCAATATTCAACAATTTAAAAAAGGGTATAGCCGGAATCCTTTGAAAAGACCTTCATTTACCATTGGATGTAACCTCATTAATATAAGCCTAGTTTGAGGTAAATTAGCCTTAAAAACGTAAAGAACCAGATAATGTAGTCAGAGATAGAAATGCACTAAGCTAAAAATGGTGAAAATCGTTTTCTAAATTACCTAAATCTTTTATAGAACACTTTTGTGGGCACGATACAACTTCTAGCTATGTTAAGGCGTCAATAATTACAAAAATTACATTTAAACTAGTCTAATCATAAGTTTAAGCAAAACATTACGAAGCGCCTCAACTATCTATGGAACGTTGCGTTGATATGCATGCTGTTCAACTCACTCTAATCTTATAACATGTGTCTCTGGTAAAATGTCTTCCAACTTATTTTGCAATATTTTTAATCTTTCATGTGCTATCACTGTCAATTTGGAGTCATCTTGCTCCAAATCTGGAATGTCTCGGAACACAACAATAAGGCCCTTTGGATGCTTCCCATTCGCCAATAAATCTGGAACAATATATATTACTCTGTATGATGATAGACTAAGGGGTCATTTCATCAAAACTATGTGCAAAAGTTTTCCAGTTAAGATGTTACGGCTGATTAAAATGACTAAATACAGTAATTTTTTTTAACTTGACTAAATACAGTAATTTCAAATTTAGAATCTTCTGTTCTGATTCTGGATTCTTTTAAATCTCCTTTGTATCATATCTAACTACTAAGATACTAAGGTATCTTGAACTATGGGCTTCAAAAAGGTTCAGAGTTTCTCAGCAGGCACCAAAGCGCCTAGAAGTGATAGTCTTGGTTGATCAAGATACTTGATAAAATTACAACAGTTAGATTCGCGTGATAGTCGCGATAGTTCAAATGACTGTTGTACAAGATATAGTGTAGGTAGACCTTTTCTAGATTAACCAGCGACCTAAATAAGGTGGCATGGAGAAATTGTAATCTAGTGGTCACGAACTGTTGCATAGAAATCCTCTGAAATGATCGTAGTCTAGGGGACGAATAGCCGTTGAAAAAGATGGACATTTCACACAGAGTTACCCAAAGGCACTTTGAATTATACACATTTGCGAGTATTACGAGTATATTAAACCTTTATAAAATGCTAGTTTTTCTACCTATTAATGTTATAAAAACAAATAAAAGCTACATAAATTGACTCAAAATAAAAACAAAATATAAATTGATATTAAAATACATGGTAAACGTTTTATTTGTGCTAAGTTAAACTAGAATTGTTAAAAAATAATACGTAGTTACAATACAATATCTTGAAGTAAGCAAGTATATTTATATATATATACGTAATATTTGCCACAGGCCTTTATTTTGTCGGGAACGAGTTTAAACTCTTGCTCAATATCGTTGATTAAAACAAGAAACAAACCAATAACTCTGTTTATTTTGGATTCATTGTTCAGGTCAATAAAACTGTTTCAATCTACAGCAGTTGTAGAATTAACTCGTTCAATTTCACAATACCATTTTACTATCGACAATTAATAGGCACGTGACGTAATTGTACTATTCGAAAAACAAAACAAAAAAATGGACAATTATAATAATTGTAAACATACAGGTCTATGCAATTTTTTATATGAAAGTGTTTTTTTTAATGTACATTTTCATTCCAAAATCCGCCAAAAAACGGGTACCAACGGTTCTAAGCTAATGTTAAACTGAACTACAGCTTAACTGCTATTTCAATATTTATTTAGTTTTACAACGAATGTTTTTTCTTTTTGCTGTTATTTTTTTATAAATTAGCTTAATAAATATATATGTCACACTTTATATGCCGACAATAATACTAATTTGGGGAATATTTGAAAAATCTCTTTAATAGATACGAAAAACCATCTGAACTATCTAGTATTTTTGAAACTTAAAAATATAGATAATAGACTTTTAATGAAAGTACTGTAGACAGCAACAATTTTCAATTAGTCTCTCAATTTATTGTTGCTAGGAAAATTTCATAATTACCTCCCAGTATAAAAGTGATAAGGTCCTTAATAGAGCTCCCTTCGTCGGTTGGTTCTCGTTTGAGAAAGTCATTTCTCAAAGTCAAAGAAGAGTCATTTTACTTTTCGTGTTTTTGGTTACAAATTAAAAATGGTAAAATTCTATTGTACTGCAATATCAATTTTAGTGTCTTTTTTGTTGTAAATCAATAATATGTTACTTATTTTAGTTTTTTTTTTAAATCATACTTTGGATCCTAAAAGTACAATATTTTATTTTTTAGGCTTTTGATTAGTTCAAACTTACCTAGTGCCGTTTCACATTGGATTTCTAGAGGGCTTCGCAGTAGATTACCAACATCAGCACCGCCTTCTAAGGCCTCTAATGCCAGCGTAATGAACACCTTCTGGACAGTTGAAAGTCGTTTTCTTTGTTCATCACGTTCTAGAAGATCGCTGTACCTGATAAAATACACTAAATGAGCTGCGGGAGCTAGTTCACTAATTTTAAATAAGTACAGGGGGATCTTCTTCTTCCTCAAATTCTACTGACTGTTGGAAATTATTAAGCTTATGTTAACTTGAAATACTAGAGCTCTGACCAAAGACTAGATGCTCTTTCCTACAGATTCTGTAACCATTACATCCTACTTCGGCCAGAAACCTTTCTACGTGCTATTGTTCCCTGAATTATGAGTTGAAGGAGATAATATTGTATATCAAATCAAAATAATCCTTATCGAAGTAAGCTTATTGAAGCACTTTTGAATCGTCAAGGATTAATTACGTCAAAGATTATTTGAGTGACTCCTAGTGGTGAAAGTGAAAAAATTATTCAAGATCGGTATTTAAACGATTCGTATATTCTGTATTCGTATATAATAGGTACATTAGTAAGGTGTTATTTATATAACATACAATGGTATGGTACTATTAAAACAAGGCTAATACAGAAAGCCTACTATACTATTGAGGCCTACTTAGACGATAAGAATGCGTGGATATAGCTCTCTAACTCTTCGACCATGTGCAAGATATTAATAACTAGTAATAAGAATTATTATTTGAAAAGAGCAACAACCAAGTTTATTTCTGGCTCATCTTGGTAGGAACGGCTTTCCGAACCAGCAGTAGATGTTGACGATTCAAAAACACTTGTTTACAGGTTAACTTGAGTAAAGAATATTTTGAGTTTGAGTATCTTAAAGTGCATTTTCGTTATTCTATATTAAGAGCGGTCATTGTTCAGATGGTAACGAATTTTTTAATTATAATTAATTTCAAAATTCATGAAGGATACTTCCATCAAATTAATCTTCCGCAAGGGGAAACTTTATGTGAAGAACAGTTTCGTAGATCTCGTCGTTGAATAGCTGAGAGGTACTAAACGTTTGAAAACTCTCCTAATATAACTGAAAGGAACGTGTAATTTGTTTAAAGTACATAAAGTTTTCATTTTACTGAATGAATAAAAATAATATTATTACTAAGTAAATGGAGATTAGGAAAAGATTGACATCATAGAAATCTCACGGGATTTTATCTATTGGGCTTTTGCATTTATACTGTTAATGGCACTAAAGCACTACACACGTTCACTATCACAAACTCAACAATCGTTTCTTTGTGTATGATGGCAGTGGTGGAGGTTTGTGCTTGTGTTTTTACGAATCCTGCATGTAACGGGTATGAAAAAACGTGATAGTCCACTATACATTTAGCATTATATATATTTTCTATTTACTGTATCGCGGATTATAGCAAAATAATTTTATTATTACTTTTGTATTATGGAACTCCGCAAAGAAACGCCTAATTCTATAAATTAGGTAAAGTAAATGTTGCTAAGACTTCTGAAATTTGTCATAGTGTTTCTTTGTCTTCGTTTTCATGAATTGCCATTGTCAATGTCTTGCACAGAAAGTTTTTTTCCTTTTGATTTTGAAGATTATATTAAAATATATAAAAAATGCGTGTCTCCGACAACATAGGAACGACAAAATGAATTTGTCCACGACTTAAATATGGAAAATTCTTCGAACCTCGCTAGTAAAATTCATCTTCCGTTCTATTTAGAGATTCTTTCTGCAGCCGTATTTTAAGTGTGTATTTTTACACTAATCATCACGTAAATGATAAAAGGCAATTGATCAAAGCTTAAGTATTTGTTTGGATAACTCGTTAATAGATTAGTACAGTACGTTCGTACATCTATCTATAAAATTCAGTATGTATATAGAAAATAAAACTTGTTCAATTGCTGAAACTGTATTATAAAAATCTATAAAAGAATGTATTGGATCACTAAGCACCCTAAGTGTTAAGTAAATATGTTTTTATTTAATAATTTTAACATACCAGTAAGTTTATAAGAGAAAAAAGTGACTACGTAGTTAGACGCGTAGTATACTTAATGAAAATACTAGGCGGTAGCAGATCATTTAATATAAGCCATACATATTACGTAAAAGTAATATTAGGAGCATTATGCAATGATTGAATATTCATATAAACTAGGAATGTAGGTCGAACGAAATATTTCAATTTCAGAGAGGGTCGTCGTGACCGAAATAGTTCTGATCCAATTCGTGATAGCCTTATACAATACCTATATAAAGGTAAAGAGGGTCAACGGCTATTGAATAATGCAAGTAATCTTGCCATCCTATAGATTTCCGTGGGTCTTTATAGTAAAAGATAACCTCACAGGTGAAGCAATATTTATGTACGGTTAGGATAACCCGATGTAAAGTTTTTGACGGACTATATCTTACATATATATCCGACCGAAATATATATAAGACCGCGCGATTTTTTCGAGAGTGTCACGGGTTCAATTCCCGGTTTAGCAATGAGTTTTACTTATGTGTGTGTAAAACTTATGTGTCTAATTAATAATTTTCGTTAGAGGAAATCATCGCGAAGAAACGCATATCTTTATAAAATTCTGGAGATATGTGTAATCTACCAATCTGCATTGGAGCACCGTGCTATGTCTTAGCTCCAACCCTTGTCTACTGTAATTTATACTACATATATAATTTTAAATTCATACTTAAATACAAATATACATCAAGGCTCGAAGAACCAACAAATTGTTTATAGAAAACATTGGCCCTCGGCGGGAATCGAACCCGCGACCCGCGGAGCTCAAGGCAGGGTCACTACCCACTGCGCCAACGGGCCAGTTAATATTAGGTCCTTACATATGAAATTGGCGTTTTGTCGTACTGGCCACTATGATCTCAAATATTACCTTTATGGTTAGGAATTTCAAATTCAAATTCATACAGCTATTTACTCATGCATTTGTGTTTCAAACCCCCTAATTCATTTGTTTTTTCTTCTTTTGTTTTTTTCTTTGTGTCACTCTGTTTACAAAATGGAAAACATGAAATATCGCGTTATTTACGAGTATGAGTTCCACCGTGGCACCAGTGCTGCTGAAACGGCTCGAAGGATTAATGATGTGTATGGTGACGGTGTCGCGAAAGAAAACACAGTGCGTTTTTGGTTCCAACGTTTTCGTTCTGGAAATTTCGACCTGCAGAACAAGCCTCGTGGACGGCCGAAGACCAAAGTTGATAATGAAAAATTGAAGGCTATTGTGGAAGCGGATCCATCGCAAACCACGTCCGAGTTAGCTGCAGGCTCCGGTGTTAGTGATAAAACTATTCTAATCCACTTGAAGCAAATTGGGAAGGTGAAAAAGCTTGAAAGGTGGGTACCTCATGAATTGAGTGAAGCAAACCGACAAACGCGCGTCGACTGCTGCGTTACTTTACTCAACCGGCACAATAATGAAGGAATTTTAAATCGAATCATTACCTGTGATGAAAAGTGGATCCTTTACGATAATCGGAAGCGCTCATCGCAATGGCTGAACCCTGGCGAACCAGCCAAATCCTGCCCTAAGCGAAAATTGACTAAAAAAAAATTGCTTGTAAGTGTTTGGTGGACTAGTGCCGGTGTCGTTCACTACAGCTTTCTGCAACAGCAAACCATGATGGCTAAAAGCTAGCTGCTAAACAACCGAGGCTGATCAATCGCTCTAGGCCACTGCTGCTTCAGGACAACGCTAGACCACACACTGCACAACAGACGGCTACCAGAGGAGCTTCAATTAGAATGTCTTAGACATCCACCGTACTCTCCGGACCTTGCTCCAACAGACTACCATTTATTTCGCAATTTGGATAACTACTTGCAAGGAAAAAAATTCAACTCCGATGGGGCAGTCCAAACCGCCTTTAAAGATTTTATTGATTCCCGTCAGAATGGTTTTTTTAGTAAGGGGATCAATGAACTACCTATGAGATGGCAAAAGTGCATTAATAGCAATGGTACATACTTTGATTAATTAAATATATTTCATTAAAAAAAAACGACCTTATGTTCCTCCCATAGAAAACGCCAATTTCATATGTAAGGACCTAATATTTAGTTATTTGGTTTTTGATTTTATTATTGATATCTAATGTATATTATAATCAGTTTTTAATATTGTTTAGCGTTCAAGGTCAGAAAAATATAAATTATTAAAAACGATTGCTTTTCTAAATATAGTTTTCTTGTGTCGATGTTCTTTTTTGTATCGTATGGTTACCCTTTTAAGGTACAAAGGACTCTTGGTCGTTCTATAAATTACTTTCTTTACGACCCCACTGAGTAATCGGATCTTATTTCAGAGAATGATCGTAAACTGTTATAGCCCAAATAGAGGGCTTGGGATGCGAATAATAAGAATTTCCCAAAAAAATAGGAAATATTTAAGCATTTTGATGAACTCAATATTTTATTGATAACATGTTGATAACAAAATCTAAAAGGTAACAAAATGTAGATCAAGATGCTAAGAGTTATAAAGTTGCGATAAAGTGTCCCTTTATAATATTTGTTATATATTATAGATATTTATAAGCTGTGATAGTCTATTATTTTTATAAGCTGTGATAGCCTAGCGGTGTGACCGTGCGACTCTCTAGAGACGACATAGGTTCAAACCCCGGGCAGGCACCAATGAGTTTTTCTATTAAAACTTATGTGTCTAACTGATAATTGCAATTTATCACACACTTTTCGGTGAAGGAAAACATCGTGAGGAAACCTGCACATCTCTAGAGAATTCTGGAGATATGTGGAACCTATCAATCCGCATTGGAGCAGCGTGTTAGGTCTTAGCTCCAATCCTTCTCTCCAATAACGGAGAGAGGAGGCCTTAGCCCAGCAGTGGGCATAGTAACAGGCTATGTTACTATAGATATTTATAACTGTTATTTGATTTTGTTGTTACTAGAGACTTTAAATATGAGTTTTGTGAGTTAGAACCTGCCAATCATGCGCATGCCCATAAGCGTCCTAAGTTTGAACTGTTTGTCTTATTTGTACCCGTTAAAGGTAACACATCGAAATTAAACTATTATTTAACACTCGTAAATAATATAACAAAAAATTTACACTGAACTCAAAAGAACTTATACTATCAAAAGTTATAATAAAATTATTTTCTTCTATGGTCTCTCTATCTATATCTATCTCTTGAAGATGCTTCGGTTGCGGGGCGAAACGGTTGTTGAGTTTGTGATAGTGAACGTGTGTAGTGCTTGTGTATTGTGGTGGCAGTGTTGGAGGTATGTACATGTGTTTTTACGAATCCTGCATGTAACGGGTATGAAAAGAAACGGATAGTGCACTATACACTTAGCAATATATATTTTCCATTTACTGTATCGCGGATTATAGCAAAATAATTTTATTATTACTTTTGTATTATGGATCTTCGCAAAGTAACGCCTAATTCTATAAATTATTTATACTATCAAGTAAGATGAGAATTTAAATATAATTTGATTTTATACCCATAGGAGATAGAGACAAAGTGTCGTAGACTTTTGTGTAGAATTTTGGTAGATCTACAATTATCTAATATATAACTTAAGTGTATCTCTCTTGGTTTTCGCATAACTAAAGTAAAGCTCCCCGCAGGTAAGTTTTTTTACAACTACGCAACCTCTTCAACAGAATCATAAGAAACCGTTATGTGGTATTAACCTTTTAGTAAAAACCTAAGGTAAGCTGTGATAGCCCAGTGGTGAGACCGTGCGACTCTCTAGAGACGATCATGGGTTCAAACCCCGGGCAGGTACCAATGAGTTTTTCTATTAAAACTTATGTGTCTAATTGATAATTGAAATTTATCACACGCTTTTCGGTGAAGGAAAACATCGTGAGGAAACCTGCTTATCTCTAGAGAATTCTAGGGATATGTGTAACCTACCAATCCGCATTGGAGCAGCGTGGTAGGTCTTAGCTCCTATACTTCTCTCCAAAAAAAATGGAGTGAGGAGGCCTATTCTCAGCAGTGGGATATTAAGAGGCTGTTACTATACTTTACTGAAAACCGTACAAAAATCTGTTCAGTAGATTATGAGAAAATGACATACAGACAGACAACGTTTGCAGACTTAATAATAATAAGTATAGAAGAAAAGAAATAGTATATATGTTGTTTATTACTAAATTACTTATTATTTATTAAATCATTATTTAATCAGTCAATACTATTATAACAGAGTGGAATTTTAGAATTTGTACCTATTGAATTACGCATGTGAATCCGATAAAATACTAGCGCTATAATGAGGTCATTAAATATTGTAATACAGATAACAATATTTTAATAGTAAATATTCCCACTAGTTGAAAATTAAATAACACGAGATGTATACGTATTGTATGAGTGATATAAAAATGCATTACCTTCATATATATTGTCTATATCTAGACATGAATACTGGCATTTAAATCTACGATTGATATTTCAAAATAAACCTCAAATTTTTTATCACTTATTAATTAAAAAGGTAAGTTTTAACATATAATAATAATAATTAATAAATATAAATATATGGGACACTTACACACACGGTCGTCCATCCTCGAATTAAGTAGGTAACCTAATATTTGTGTTATGGGTGACGGAGAACTGGCAAATATACTACATATATAATTTAAAATGCATACTTAAATACAAATATACACCCAGGTTTGAAGAACCAACATATTGTGTATAGAAAATGTTGGCCTTCGGCGGGAATCGAACCCGCGACCCGTGGAGCTGAAGGTAGGGTTACTACCCACTGCGCCAAGGGGCCAGTCAATATATATACATACTATGTATACTTTATATTGTTAAAACACTATGCACTAGTATAGAACATTTCCAAAATACTCAACCATAACTATTTCCAATTGCCAAAAAAACCTACAATTAATTCTAGCCTATATTAAAATAACTTCAACAAGGGCCTTAATACAGCCTATTATACCATCGAAGATTATTTAAACGACAAAAATGCGTAGATTTAATACTATTTTGAACAAAATGGCAATGCCGGAATTGTAAATGTTTAATAGAATTATATCTTAAACAAAATCGAACTCTGAGGTTGTTGCTGCTTTTTGGTAAGAGCAAATCCTCAAACTATCAGTAGAATTAATGAGTTTAAGATATTTGAATAAAGTAAATTTTAAGTTTGAGTGTGACCGACAAATTTCAATGGATAAAACTACAAGATGGGAGAATATAATGAAGTTAGGCAGTTAATATTAGGGAACGGTGACAGGCTCAAATATGGAACAAAGAATTTCCACCGCGTCAACGAATTCGCATGACTTGCCCTAATTACAGTGACAAATAGCAACGTTTCAGCGAATTGGAATTCTCGGTCAGGGAAATGTAAATAATTTGACAATAAGAGATGTTGCAATGGATTTCTGTGACGTTGATAAGTTAATCTAATTTCTCGTAAAAACGAGCCAAATTATTTCAAGACGGTACATTAATAAGAGGTTTAATGAAAGCAGATATATAATTATCCGTGACGAACCGTGATCCTTAGAAAGGGTTCAAGGGTGTAGGCGGGAATCTATGAGTTTTCATTTAAAATAAATTGTGTTATTGGTGGTGGGTAGTGCACAACTTTTCACGATTTCTGCTTGTATCAGGTATGAGAACGGATAGTACGCAACACTTAGCAAACATTAACATATATTTTATAACGGATTATAGCAAAATAATATTTTCATTACTTTTGTATTATCGAAAGTAACGCCTTATTCTATAAAAGCTTTATATTAAATTCACGTATGTTTGTTTGTGATGGACTCTTGCGCTCGATCTATATGAAAAAGAGGGTACAAAACACACCATGATTTCTCCACAATAATACTTATATTTTAGTTCATTACTTTTATTGCACTATAAAAAAATTATTTTTCGCTTTTTATTTCGATGTGCTATGAAATTCTGTTTTTAGACACTATTTAATTCATATGAAGACTGATTTTAAATTGTAAATTAAAAACTTCCTAAATCTTACCATTTCTCATCGCCCTCTAGATGGTAAAAGCCGTCGTCATCAAGCCTGTAGCAAGCGCGTATGAGCGCCGTTTGAGCGGAATCCGATTTAATTAGTGATTCGAACGCTTCTGCTGAGATTTTGAACGGAAGAACTGGTTGGTATGTAGACGCATCACCTCCGATGAAACACTATAGACATATATTTAAAAAGCTTAAAACAATTAATCATCATCCTCCTGCCCTTATCCCACTCTAAGTGGGGTCGGCACATTATGTCACATGATTCGGCTACGTATTTTACGACCGGCCGCCTGGCTGACGTAAGCTTACCTTAGTCGTATTTTACCTTAGTTGTATTTTAGAGCGGTCTGTTCTACTCAGCAGGATACATGGCGGGTCGATTACCTTAGTCGTCTTTTACGACACCTCGGTAAGAAATGTGAGTGGTCTATTCTACTCAGCCGGATACCACACGGCGGGTCGACTTACCTTAGTCGCCTTTTACGACACCTCGGTAAGAAATGAGGGTGGTCTATTCTACTCAGCCGGATACCACACGGCATCTTAAAATAATTAAAGAGGTCCAAATAAAACAAACCCTACCATTTACTTATATAATGTAAGCGAAAACAGAATGAAAGGGAATCATTGATGCAGCGGTACAATTTTTGCTATGCGATTGTTGGTGCTATACAATGTGTGGTAAAAAGCGCAGATTTGATAATTCCCATTGATTTGTGTGAACTTGTTAGTTAGTTGTTCAGTGACTGCCTTTTTGCTTCTCTTAGGTTAGATTAACTACTATTTAGAACAGATTTCTACTTAAATGGGGCTAATATTTCCAAATAGTCAAAGTCTGTTAAAATAAAGATTAAAAATAATAATAATAAATGTATTAAAGAAAGATACTTTAGGTAAAATACCATTGTTGTCAACAAGCACTATTAATATATGTCCATAGACACAAGTGATACGCTCAAATAATATTTAGCAAATATAATATTCTAAGATCATCATGTGAAAAATCTAACAATATTGTTAATTTATTTCGGTACAAACCAGAACATTGAAAACAAATTGTTGTTAATCCGCAGAAAATAAACACTTTTATCTCAGTCACCTCATACTTACCAGTTAATTGAAACACTCACTAAAGGTCTGTTAAGGATTCATCTCTATATGCAGAAATACGTAGGGTCGGATTCCAATCTCGTGAGTCTATTGTAAAGACACGTAATTTCAAGAATAATGGAAGGAAAAGAATAATAGTCACGTTTATTCACTGTAGGGCTCAAAACAGCGGTAACAGGATTAAAAATCAATATATTAAGGTACATACGTACGTAAGATGTTTTTTTCATAACAAAGTAACGCCGCGGGCCTCTACTCTACCTTTGTAAAAAATGTCAAGAAAATGTAATAAAGAATTAAGTGCTGAGATGGTCCCAAACTCAATTATTAAAAGTATAAATGATCGAAGTATAAGTTAAAAAGAACAATCGCAATAATTATGACTTATGATGACTTGATGAACTTAGGTTTTTTTTTAAATTTAAATATACTTCTCCGTCTCTTTAGCGTCAAAAATCCCTTGTTATTTTCTAGAAACTTAACAGTAATCGTGATGATAATAATCACTTAATAAATTGGAAAAAACATGTTAACGTTAATATAAAGTATAGTAAAGTGAATTGTTCCTATGTTTCTATAATGACCATACAAGTGATCACTGATTCGCCGAGTGGTATCCGGCTGAGTAGAATAGACTACTCTCATTTCTTACCGAGGTGTCGTAAAAGGCGACTAAGGTAAGTTGACGTCAGGCAGGCGGCCGGTCGTAAAATACGTAGCCAAATCATTTAACAACATGTTTGTAACATGTGTCGACCCCGCTTAGTGTGGGATAAGGACAAGAGGATGATGATGACAAGCGATCACTGTTATTTACTAGCCTTATGGAGTCGATTTGAGGTGTAGGTTTGGCCACAAATTGTAAAGTTCACTGTCCTAATTTTTCTCAAGGCGCATAAAGTGGTTAATATTCGGTAATGAAAAAACACTTACAAGAAAATAACCCGCCTTCGACGTATGGTTGCAACAGCGTATTTCCTCTAGATGGTGCCGAAGCAACGCCGGGTTCGATTCATCACCGCCATCCGTCCCATAGTGCATGTCAACGAACTCGAACTGGTGGGAAAATTTAAAATAAATATTTAGCAAATAGAACTTTACTTTACTATCATTACAAATCGTAAAGCTTAAAATAAAGAATATAGAATTCAAGAAGTGACTTGTAAAAAATTATTACAAATTAAAAATTTATAACAATTAGAAAACTTATAAAAAAATTGAGACATTAAATATTGTTGACATCCAACACTAAAGTAGGATATTGACATAATTTGAATTTAATTTTCATTTTGTAAATTTGCATGCCTATTATAATAGGTGAAAGATTTCTACTAGGTAATAAAATAATACACCTTATTGTAAAAACGTATCTGCAAATAAAGAAATTTTAATTTGATATCATTTTGCGTGAAATAGATGTGTGGTATCCGGCGGAATAGAATAGACCACCCTCATTTCTTACCGAGGTGTCGTAAAAGGCAACTAAAGTAAGTCGACTCGTTGTGTGGTATCTGGCTGAATAGAATAGACCACCGTAATTTCTTAATGAGGTGTCGAAAATACGACTAAGTTAAGTTGACATCAGGCAGGCAGCCGGTCGTAAAATACGTGGCTAAATCATGTGACAGCATGTTTATAACATGTTGTGCTGACCTCACTTAGAGTGGGATAAGGGCTGGAGGATGATGATTAACCTTTCGATACCTTTGCCAAATGTACAGTTTCACAGAACGTTTTGAAAACAATTGCAGTGCATTTAGCAAGCAAATTGATTCGGACACGTCTGCGGTTTAGGATCAATAATGTGCGGTAACTTCGGGAACTGAGCCCTTGACACAATCAATATTAAATTTGCAGCTAAACACAGCCTGGTTCGTAATAATCACGAGCCCGTGGCTAATAGACCGTAATTGTGCTGTAGCTATTATATTTTCGTATGCTAATTTCGTTTGCTTTACATGTATTTTTGAGTTTACTCCAAGCAATATAACAGAACTAACTACTTTGCTATAATCCGCACGGGTTTAAAAATTTTTAAAAATTAAAAAAAAAAAAAAATCTGGGTTTTATAAAATAGATTGTCCTGAGTGCAACGGTACATATGTGGGTCAGACTGGCCGAAGTTTTGCGGTTCCATTCCTGGAACATATGGCTGCGTTTAGGAATAATAAACCACAAAATTCTAATTTTGCAAAACATTTGCTAGAAAGCGGTCATAAAGTGCCTAATGACCATTCATTTCATATTCTCCACACTTGTGATAAGGGACTCCGACTCAATACGTTAGGGCAACTTGATATAATAAAAAATAACAATGGTCACTTAGTTAACGAGCAAGTAAATGTATCTAATTCCGTTTTACTGCATGTGTTCGGAGGGGAGGGTATTGGTGGGAGTTGAACTATTTAAGACTGCTTGTATGGGTAGCGCGGCGCAGTACGATTTTTGTCGTGAAGCCTATCCTCCTGATGATGCTTCGGTTTCGGGGCGAAACGATCGTCGAGATTGTGGTGGTGGGTGTGTGTGCTGCTTTTGTGTTCGTTGTTGCTGGTGAATTGCGCCTTGGGGTGCATGTGGTGGCTGGTCCTGCATGTATAAGGTGCGTAGATTTTGCCTGCTTCATACACATTGGCTTTGCATGCATTCACTTAACCCGTGCGGATTATAGCAAAGTAGTTAGTTCTGTTATATTGCTTGTAATATGGAATTCCGCAAAGTAACGCCTGCTTCTATAAATCATTTGAGTTTACTCATTGGATACACTTGAAGCAGATATCAACCAGTGACTTCAAAAGGTCACCGATATATCTTTGTTTTAATTAATAAAATGACAAAGCATACAGATTTATAAAAAGACTAGCAATGCCCCGCGGTTTCACCTGCGTCCATACCGAACTCGTGGTAGTGAAAAGTCTACGAAGTCGGTCTATAGGTTTATTAATTTGTAAAAAATGGTTATCATTAGTATTTTTGGAATAAGAGCTAACTCACCAAATGCAGGCCCTGCTATAACGGACGCTACAATGAATTTGTTATGGCATTATTTTCTTTCGATTTATATTCTTAAATTCGTAATATCTTTTGATTGGGATGTCGGATTTAAATAATTTAAAAAGTATTTTACAGGCATTGATTTTAACAAAATATCATTTAATGGGATAGGGATTAATACACAGTTATGAATAAAATTGTTTGATTATTGTCGGCAATTTTATCAACTTTTACAATGTAAAAAAGTAGTTATATTGCTATAACTATAATAGTTAGATATATAATATTGCGGACTTTTTTGTGGATATTGATATGTTCTATAATACTGTAGAACATTTTTTTGTTCTATCATCAATAGTTTTCGTAGCGCACGCGATGAAAGATTTTTACAACTAAATTTTTCACACCTTATTACAATTTTATTAAAATGTCATACATATAGCCTATGTTGCTCAGTGAAGCAACATAGGCTATATGCAGCTCTCCAATGGTGAAAGAATCTTTGAAATTGGTCCAGTAGTTTTTGCGTGAAAACATTACAAACATACACACATACAAACAAACATACAAATCTTCTCTCTTTATAATATTAGTATAGAAGTATAAATTGAGAACTGTGTATAGTCAGCTATAGTGAATATTTAAACGATTACATTGTCTCAACGAAATCTTTAGTGCGCGTAAAGAGGAAATCTCATGTTCGTAAAGATCCGCTTTGAACATTCTACCTGAAACGTGTCCACATAGTCAAGTGATAAATGGTTTTTCAGTTCAAGCCATTCAAGGTATCACACTATTTCTTTCATTAATTATTCACGCTACCGTTTCAAAACAATATCAATTTGGTAAATGGAATTAAACGCTTTTAATATGCAAATTGCATACAGATAATGGAATTTAGTCAGTTATGGTCTATAGACCATGAAAGGCCTTTCAGAGTTATTAAGAATATTCCTTTGATAATTTAGTATGTTACTAATAGCATGTTTTATTGAGATAAACCTGAGATCAAGACATAATAAAAAGTAAAGAAATAACGGAAGTTATTTCCAGTCACTGTTCCCAGTCATCTAGTATCTATTCCATGTTTCGGAATACCCCCACCTAGGCAAAATATTTTTTTTTAATTGCTATTTATCATATCTATTTAATATAATAAAAATTAATTGGTAAAATAATAGAAAATCCTACAAAATCATTAATATTTCCCAAGCGAGATATTTGCCAAGTGCTCAGAACGAAATCCTTCCTGAGGAGGAGTCGTGTGTTTAAAGACGAAGAAAAATATTGTAAGGAAACCAGGAGAATTTCTGGAATTAGTGTAACTTATCGAGATCTTAACGATAAGTAGTGGAAAATAGGAACGCGAATGAATGAATGAATAAATGTTTTATTTACTCCAACTAAATAATATAAATTACATAAAATAAATTAAATTAAGTTTATCCGCTCTCTACATTCACGTATCACAGTATTAAAAAGGCTTAGACCCAGCATTAATGCTGCAGGTATCCCTAACTGCTGGTATTCTGTCGAAACCCTGGAGTAACGCACGAGCTCGCGACCTCCACACTTCCAATGTGATAAAATTAATTAAATACATCACAGTGTTATGAAAATAATATTAAATTAAGGATTGAAATGAAGCTAAATCCGTTGGCATTTTTAAAGATCGTCTAAAGAGTCATTATTTATCCTTATAAATTGATATGTTAGTTTAAATTGTTTATAGATTTAAAGACTATATATATGTATCTATGTATGAATAAATATTGATGTATGTATTAGTGTATAATTATTTAAATATGTATTAGTGTGTAGTTATCAGAATGTATGCATGTTTATTAATAAATATTTTGTGCACCTTTTGTGTCCTTTATACTCCTTGTCTTAGTTTATCTCTTAAGAAAGGTTGTCTGTAAGAGATTACTATTAGTAATAAGGTCGCCTATGCACTACTTAAAATTATTATTAAGATTTTCTGTATCTGTTTCATTGTATTTCGTGCAATAAAGTATTTTTATTATTATTAGTTTGCAGTGATAATAAATGTTAAGATCATCATTCTCCTACCCCTATCCCAATCTAAGCGGGGTCGGCACAAAATGTAACAAACACGTTGTCATATGATTTGGCTACGTATTTTACGACCGGCCGCCTGCCTGACGTCAACTTACCGTAGTTACTTTACGACCCCTCAGTAAGAAAGAGGGTGGTCTATTCTACTCAACCTGATACCACACGGTGGATCAACTTACCTTAGTCGCCTTTAACGACACCACGGTAAGAAATGAGGGTATTCTATTCTATTCGGCCGGATACCACACGGCGAGTCGACTTACCTTAGTCGCCTCTTACGACATCTCGGTAAAAAAATGAGGGTGGTCTATTCTACTCAGCCGGATACCACACGGCATGATAATAAATGTTAATATTAAAAATAAACATAAAAAAGGCAATTAAAAAGACGTTTATTAATAAAGACTATGTTGACGATAAGAAAGCTTGGATTTAAGTTCCTAGATCATATTGTTATTTTCGATATGAATACAATTATATATTATTGAATTTTTTTTTCTAAAGGGTGACCGCCGAGTTCCTTGCTGGTTTTTCTCAGTAAGACCTTTCCGAACCAGTTGTAGCTTAATTAGATTCAAAAGTGCTTGTAAAAGCCAACTTCACTAAACAATTATTTATGCTTCAATATAGTAAAAATTACGCGGTTACATACTAGTTCAACATTTACAAATAGTTCTCATAAGAATTTTTGCATTGTTCTCGTCTGGCAGAAGACATTTAACTTTAAACACAGCAGTTTGCAGTTACTTCAACTTCAAAATTAAAATAGTTTCATCGGTCTCCGGCAACAGTGTGTTCTGTGTATTGTATATGTAATGTACTTTATTTTCACTCACTTTTACGATCAATGTTGTTTGTTATACGGTAAAATTAGACTCATATTTCACTATTGACAGGTCTAGCAAAAAAAGTAAGAGAGTCGTATGTAATTGAGTTACGCACGAAAAAAAAAGCACCCTCGCACATAGATTGCAAACATATAAAAAAATCTCCAAACTACAGTATTTCCTTACATCATGATTGTGGTAAAAAACTGGTCTATTACACAAAACAACAGTATTTAAACAAACAGGATATAAAAACCCCGATTTCCTTCTGGACACAGGGAAATAAAACTTATTGTACTATTGAGAGTTAATTAACACTTGGTGGCGAAAACGAAGTCGCAGATAACACTAGTTAATAATTAATATTGATTCATTCACCAATTCATTTACCAAGTAAAATCGTGGTTGAAATAACAATATCACGTTAGCGTTGCTACTATTATGAATTTTGAAATTCTTATATTTTACAATGATAACACTAACTAACGCGAATGGAAGGGAAACGAGGAGAGGATATATAAGCAAAGCGGAGCGCTGGACGGCTCTCTTGGAATGTCTGCGAAAATCGTGAACAAGTGGTACGCTAGAGAAAGATGTTTTTCTTTGTGGAACGAGTACTTTGATGCGCGGTCCAGGGAGAAGGGCATTTGGTATAGAACGATGCAGACTCAGCCCTTAAAAGCTTTTTGGTTTGACAACAGTACCCTTAGTCGTGGAAATCTTACTACGGCATTGAGACTTCGTGTCGGTCACATTCCAACAAACCAATTTGCATATATCATGAAAAAAGTTCCCACACCGAATTGCACCGTGTGGGGTACAATTGAAGATGTTTCCGATGTCCTGTTGGAATGTGTCCGAAATGAGAAAGCCAGACGGGAGTTATATATTAATTTTGATTGTGTCTTGTTTGTACCTGATTTACTGAACCTTTTGGCTTTCCCGCTAAGTAGAGGTGCAAAAATTATTTACAAGTTGTGTAATAAAAGTTGTGTAAAGAATTTTAGATGTAGAAAATAAGCAGTACACAATTTGTGGTAACCTAGAATTAGTTATCTTTTTGTTATTATTATTATAGGATTAGTGATCTAGAAGTTTACGTAACAGAGCGACATGGTCACATATGGTGACAAAGCTCCTTAAATAATTTAAATAATGTTAAAGTTTAATGAGGTTATTATTGATATTTAAGAAATGATAAGTTAACAATCACCTTAAATGCACTGTGACAGGACATATTCATTAATCAAGGTTGAAAGTTTATTCGTTTTAACGTTACGTAAACGGATGATAAGAGGGCTGATTCTTTTTTGGCAAAGAATCAGTTTATTGATTCAATGGGGAAACACGACCATAATTATTAGGACCATTCAAAATATATATGACTGGTGTACAATCGTTATCTAATTATTATAATATGAAGGTAATAAATATCTAAGTTAAATTTATTTTCGACGTTCAAAGGGTCCTGTAAATCAAATGAGCAAACAAATTTCTCACCTCGACATAACGGTCATCGTACGTCGATTGCAACTCGGGACCTACCAGCTCAAGGATCTGACGCCTTTCTTCCCGAAAATCTGCAACAAAATAATATAGTTCATGGGTTACAAAATGATATTAATATTAATATTTATAATTTATATTAATAATTTAGGTGTCTTAAAAATTGACAAATTGCACTCGTTAAAGACGATATAAGGAACGTTATTCAACACTAAAACAAAATGGTACATAAATCATAATAAATAAATAAAATTTGTAAGCAATTTTCAATCAAAATTTTTGTCTATTTTGAAACCAGTTGCGATGTGAAAGAGGTTTAGATCTTACCGTTGTATACAGAAGCAACGTATATTTTGACCACTCGAGGTCCAGGCCACTTATCGCTCTGTTCGGGGTATCCCTGTAGTGCTTGAAGCACTAATGGCTCCGGAGCGCTCATCGCGCTCCCCCCACACTGTTCAGCTCACCCTGCGCTCATTCCACACCAAGGCATTCTGTCGACAAATATAAAATAGATAAAACTAAATCAAAAGTAAATCATCACCATCCTGCTGCCGAATGTCGTAAATGTCATTGATACACTAACTCCTACTCAGGCCTATCTTAAACAATACCTTTTAAGCTTCCAGTACGTAAAAACTCTTCTATGTATGTAAATATTTCGCGTTCGACTCGTAAACACGTGACACCATAAATAAGGTTATTAATGAGACAAAACAACTCTGTTATTTTCACTCATATTATCACTCTTCCTTCTTTTTATGTGCTGGATACGGTTATGAGCTCCATGTTGTTTTATGTGACTATTGACATGAATTTTCAATTTTAATCTAATTCTTACTTCTTAAAATACAACAAAAAGCAAACTTTTCTTAATTGGAATGAAAAATCATCATTATCCACCTGCCCTTATCCCACTCTAAGTGGGGTCGGCACAACATGTTACAACCATGTTGTCACATGATTTAGCTACGTAGTTTACGACCGGCCGCCTGCCTGATGTCAACTTACCTTAACTTACCTTACCTTAGTCTCTCGGTAAGAAAGAGGGTGGTCTATTCTACTCGACCGGATACCACCGGTGGGCCAACTTACCTTAGTCGCCTTATACGACACCTCGGTAAGAAATGAGGGTGATTTATTCTACTCACCGGATAGCACACGGCGGGTCGACTTACCTTAATCGCCTTTTACGACACCTCGGTAAGAAAATGAGGGTGGTCTATTCTACTCAGCCGGATTCCACACGGCGTAAAATAGGTGAAACTAAATACAGTAAACTATATAAACAAGTACCCATTAGACAACTTTTTAACTAAAACAATAAATTAGCAACCTGATAATAACCTCGTCTAATTTACTAAAGGGAAATATAATATAATAAAATATCTGGCTTTGATTCACTGCGCTGCTCTAGTGCTGATGTTGGAGAATATGCGTTTACCAAAAAATATTTTGAAGAATTTGGAACTTGAATCATACTTCAATTAGTTTGATTGACATAATCCAAAAAGGAACGTCGGTGTCGTCCCTTACGATATAGGCGAAGAATTTGAATGGGAGCTCCATACCTTTAGTGAAACCCCAAGATGACGTCAAACCACTTTAAAAATTTCGGTGGATTAGACTAGACCGAACAATGTGTAAGTACCAATACCAAAAGTAAACGTCTATTGATTGCAAGGAAGGAGATACAATAGGTTTTCTCACGATGTTTGCTTTTGCCAACAAGAATTATTTATTTATTAACATTTGCATAATATTACACTCGTACCGGCGAACTCTTGGTAAAGCTGACAGGCGCTATCTACTAATCATCATTGATATTATGTAACCAGCGGGAAGTTCAGAAGTATTTTTTGAAAATTGATTGTATTATAGTAAGTTAGAAACTGACCAGATTTGAGCTTTTGAATTTCAGCAGCAAGATTATACGAGTTATCAAGATCCATTTTTGAACTGAAAATATTGGTACTGATAATAATAAAATATTATTCATAAATTTGCATTTGATGTAATTTTTTTTGACAAAGGCAACAAAAGGTTCAGATAAAGAGGGCTCAGCGATCTCACAAATGCTGCAAGCACAATGGTCTTTCATCAAAAGCAACTCCATTGGCTATTATTATACTTTTTATAGCTTGCTTCCTCCAGTGTATAGGGCCTCGAAAATAGGGTCACTAAACATTTGAATTTTCTGTACATGTCTGAATAGTCATTTTAAAGAATTTTTATCAATTCAAATCAATACTCGTAAATGTATATGTGTATATCGTTGGTCAAATATTCACTAAGAATACAAAATATCTAGTTATATTACAAGCGGCGAGTTTTCACTAAGGACTAAGTAACACCAGAGCAAGTAGATATTTTCTTGGCGCGTATCTATATAAAAATATTACTCATATTTATTTTGTAATTACCCGAATATAAACAATATGACAGCTAAAACAGCTTTAAAGTCACATTTACATAACATATAACTATTTACGCTACCGTATTGTATTTTGAGCTAACGATAAAATTATCGAAGCTTGATTCGTGCTAATATTATATCCACACAAATAAATTTATTTATTTATTTTAAGTGGTACAAATAAATGTCTGTCTGTTATGGCTAAACTGCTGCACCTAGAATGATATAATTTGGTACAGTCAAGAATATACAAATATCATATAATTCCCATTTTTCCTTTTGGGTTAGGAAAAAGACATTGAGGTTAGATTTATGATGATGCGAAAAAGTTGAACGACGTCTCAGAAACAAAAATTTACATACTAACGTGAACTTAACCATTGGAAGTTCTAATAAATAATATAATATATTAAAAATCTGTTCAGTATTTTTTGAATTTACCGGAAACAGACACACATACAGACGCGTTTGTCTTTCGTATATAAGGATATGATTTATATGAATTTCTTCGCTTGAAAAGTTTTCCATACGGAAAAAAATAAAGTTAATATCTAAAAGTTAGATCAAAATAATCAAATTGAATTTAATTATATGTAATAAAAAAATGGCGCTGTGGAATGATTGTTATAAATAAAAAGCACCTGATTTTATGTAAATCAGATTTCAGCAACATTGAAAAAGAGTTAATATAGAATAATTGAAAAATATAAAAGTAACCATATTTTTTTCTGAATTTTCAAATGTAATACTTATCCGTACTGATCTTAGCTCAAACAGTTATGAACATTATTATATACATTAAACACAATGTATCAAAGCGTTTGTATGTAAAAATATGTCAACGCATATTTTCATTATCTGTTATAACGATAACATTTGCGGATTTGACAAATAATATATCGCCCTGTAGCCTTTGAATAATATGTTTTCTTTCCGTCCTTATAATAAACAAAGTAGTTTTCATATTATTGTTACCGTACTGTGAAGATTTATTGATAACGCGTACTTAATACCCGCCGCGGGAGAAATGAAAATACGATCGTCTATTTTCATTAGGTGTTGAGTACACTGTCGTTAAATAAATGTAATGGTTTATTACCATTATTAATATAGCTTTGAGATACTATAGATATTCTCCTGCCCTTATCCCACCCTAAGTGGGGTCGGCGCAACATGTTACAACATGCCGTCACATGATTTGGCCACGCATTTTACGACCGGCCGCCCGCCCGACGTCAACTCACCTTAGTCGCCTCATACGACACCTCAGTAATAAAGGAGGGTGGTTTATTCTATTCTGCAAGATAATATAGCTTTAATATAGCGTATTAATATAGCTTAGAGATATTTTTAAATAATAAATCAACGTCAACAAATAAACTGTCCGAAGGATATTTAAAAAATCAATTGAAAAAGTTTTATGTTAAATATCAAGTAATTAATGTATATTTAATTTTCATATAGATATTTATTTAAGGAGACCAAAATGAACTTAAAGCCCGGTATGTATAGAGGTGAAGTTGAATTAAATCATAGTGCGTCACCTGAGCAGCAAATCGACTTTCTTTGCTTACGTGTCTCATGACATATTCATGTTAAAATTTCTGTCTAATGGATAATTGCAATTTTGTGTAAAAATGCAACGGCCTGTTACTATGCCCACTGCTGGGCTAAGGCCTCCTCTCTCCCTTTTTGGAGAGAAGGATTGGACCTACCACGCTGCTCCAATGCGGATTGGTAGGTAACACATATCCCTAGAATTCTCTAGAAATTTCCTCACGATATTTTCCTTCACCGAAAAGCGTGTGGTAAATTGCAATTATCAATTAAGACATAAGTTTTAATTTAAAAACTCATTGGTAGGCACGGTGTTTGAACCCACGATCGTCTCTAGAGAGTCCCATTGCGTTACCTAGCGGCTATCACAGCTTTATAAATTGTAATTTATCACACGCTTTACGGCAAAGAAAAACTGTATATCTCTACAGAATTCTTAGGGATATGTGTAACCTACTAACTCTTCTCTTAGATAATGGAGTGAGGAGGCCTATGCCCAGTCGTGGGATAGTTATGATTCAAGAAACACATATAATAGTCACTTGTGTTGTTTGTCAAATGACAACGCATGTAAATGAGATCTCCGCCGCAATCACGCAACATACTATGTAATCTACACCTTATTCTGTCAGTAACAGTTTGTGCAAACATAAGCGAGAAATTAAACCCCAGTCGTATAATCAACGTAATTAATATAAATCCACGAGTTAGTAACTGTTAGTGTCATTGATAGTATCTGTCTTATGTTAATTCAAATAATCCTTTTCTCTAATTAATTAGATACTTAATATAATATTTAAAAAAAACTAAACACTGTTTAAGGGAGGCTGATACAAAAAGCCTACTATACTATTGAGGATTATATAGATGATAAAAATGCGTCGACATAGCTACTCCTCTTGTACAAGACATTAACGATCAAATGAAACTAGTTATAAGAATTAAATTTGAAAAGAGCAACCATCGAGTTTCTTGCTGGCTCTTCTCGGTAGAAACAGCTTTCCGAACCAGCAGTTAGAGTTCAAAAGCACTTGTTTACAGGTTTACTTGAATAAAGAATAATTTGAATTTGAATATGAAATCACGCGAACTTATATCATTATGACTTTTATGGATATCTTTTTCTTCAACGTCTACAGCTGAACTCAGCACTCTGCTGTGGAAAGACTAAGCGAAAAGTAAGATGGTTGGGATCTAGCAACCTAGTTAAAAAAAATGGATTTTGTGATTAAAATTTTCTCGGGCTAAAAATTATACCATATACGTATGTTATGCATTATTGATAGATATAGGACAATATGTAAGAAAAATATCGTGAAAAAATGTGTTGACCCGTTAGATCCTTAAAGTGATACACACACACTCGCAAACGGTGTCCTCAATGTATATAGCATTTTTGTAATATTCCTTTTTTCAACATATGAGCATAGTAATTAAGTTAGTAAAATATTTTTTAATTTGATTAATTATGTAAAGTAGTAATTATTGTATGGTGTGATAATCTATAATTACGTCAATATTTATTTTAATCCGAGCTGTGATAGCCCAGTGGTGAGACCGTGCGACTCTTTCGAGAGGTTCACGAGTTCAAACCTCGGGCAGTCACCAATGAGTTTTTCTATTAAAACTTATGTGTCTAATTGATAATTGCAATTTATCACACGCTTTTGGTGAAGGAAAACATCGTGAGTAAACCTGCATATCTCTAGAGAATTCTGGAGATATGTGTTACCTACCAATCCGCATTGGAGCAGCGTGGTAGGTATTAGCTCCTATCCTTCTCTCCAAAAACAGAGAGAGGAGGCCCTATATCCAACAGTGGGATTGTAAAGGGCCGTTACTTTACTTTGCTACCTTTTTTTGTTTTGTATGAAGATTGAAGTCTCGTTGGTAATCCTTAATAACACAAATAAAACTAATAAAACCGAATATATTCATTATTCATCATTTTACTTTTCATCATCATTTTCACCATTATACCACTCTAAATGGGGTCGGCACAACATGTTATAAACATGTTGTCACATGATTTGGCTAGGTATTTTACGACCGACCGCCTGCCTGACGAATAAATTCGAGTATATTGTAGTAGTAATTAATAACACAAAAAGCGAGAAGATAAATGGTCGAACATTTTGGAAGGAATAAATTACGCACTCAGGGGAAATTACTGATCTCATCAATTCAATGATATTTTCAAACTTTTCCAATGAAATTTAATGACCGGGGTTAAATTTTACATCGTGGTATCCAGAGTGTGATCCACTTTTATTATATTGGCGACACGCTCCGGTAAATAACACTCGGTAAAAAATTTTGACGGAAATTCTAAATTGAGACAGATGTGTTTTACTTTTTTAATATCATCAAATTATTTGTGATTTATAGACGCAGGCATTACTTTGCAGAATTCCATATTACAACCATTGCCATAACGATTGCCATTGGAATGCCATTGGCATTAAGATTTTGTAGTGGAGCCTTTCCTTCTGATGATGCTTCGGTTTCGGGGCGAAACGATCGTAGAGATTTCGGTGGTGGTTGTGTGTATTGCTTGTGTGCGTTGTTGCTGGTGGAGGCGTCTTAGAATGCATGTGGTGACTTGTCCTGTATGTGTAAGGTAAGTGAATTTTGCCCTACACTGCTACATACACATTAGCATTGCATGCATTTGCTTAACCCGCGCGGATTATAGCAAAGTAGTTCTGTTATAGTTTCTATTATCAAATTAAATGAATAAGACATATATATATATACGGATGCGTACGAAGCACTTTGCTTTTTCATTTCTCTTACGCACTGTACTAGTACAGTTCTAAGACAGTTTCCCACTATTTTATTGACTTTTCTGTTACGTACAATATGTCTTATCTTGGAAACACTAGTCATCTTTCAGACAAGATCTCTCAACCATCATGTATCATCTGCAGTAAAGTAGCGGCCTGTTACAATTCCACTACTGGGAATAGGCCTCCTCTCTCCGTTTCTGGAGAGAAGGGTTGGAGCTAAGACCTACCACGCTGCTCCAATGCGGATTGGTAGGTAACACATATCTCCAGAATTCTCTAGAGATATGCAGGTTTCAACGATTTTTTCCTTTTCACGATGTTTTCCTTCAACGAAACGCGTGTGATAAATTGCAATTATCAATTAGACACATGAGTTTTAATAGAAAAACTCATTGGTGCCTGCCCGGGTTTGAACTCGTGTTCCCCTCGAAAGAGTCGCACGGTCTCCCCGCTGGGCTATCACACACACACACACACACAATAAACTGAATTGAAATAATGTTAAAGTATTAAATTTCTATGTTAATAATCACATTTGTTTGGATTAGAGTTTAAAAGCCGTTTACTTTACACTAATTGTTATATCGACAACAGTTATGAGTTATTAAAGACTTAAAAGTCTAATTATAAATCACTTAAAAAAAATATTCTTAAATTCTGCAAGTGGTCCTTTTAAAGTAGTATCTCAACTAAGCTTTTTACCATTCAAGAAAATTATAAAACAGAACTCTACTAGCGTCAGAGAAAAATTGTTATTATTCATCCATACTTTTATTATAGAGGCGAAAGTCTGTATGTTACATTTTCAAGCTTGATTCGCTGGGCCAGTATTCGCCTATTTACTTTTTAATATTTTTACCATAAAAATGAGTATAGCTAGGTAAACTCAAATTAACTACCTTTAGGTTTCAGAATATTATAAATGTCTTTTACAACTCGTTTTTTCGTACTAACTCAATGCCACTGAATCGTAATACATATATAAAGGAAGCGAATTTCAACTTAACACTTTGAGTGACGCATATATATATAAATTACGATTAACGACGTTCTGCTTTTGATACACGCTTACAAAATAACTAACGTGGACGAAGGACGCTATCAGCACAAAAACTTAAATTAATAGACCCAATGACGTAGCTTGCAGAAATTGATACAAGCTTCAGCCGTTTATGCACGTTGTTTAAAGAAAGATATATTTTGTCACGTGTATCGTGACGTTGCATCAATTAAAGTTTATCAAAGTTGACGTGTAATACCGTCGCTCCGGCCAAAGTGTTAAAATATAGCTTTCGTGAATTTAAATATTACATTAACACTAATTTGTCGTTTGACCTCCAAAACTTAGAATTGCCAACGAATGTGCTTATATTAATTATGGTAATTCACAACAGTATGGTTGCGGTTTAATTTCACGCTTGTGCTTGCTGTTACTGACAGGGATAACTACGTGAAGATCATATCACGGATTGCGTGATTGCGAATTATGCGGCGGAGATTAAATTTACGTACGTCACATGACAAACAATGCAAATAATGCTTGATATACTTTTTCGAACTAATAACCATAATAAATGGAATTTAAGGATAAAGGGAACAACGTTGTCCAGAATATTCTTAACCATAAAACGCGTGATCTTTTTTAAATATTAAAAAGGTTTTATAAAAATTGCAAGTAATTGTCTAATAATACCATTCCACAAAACCATTAAGAAATTCTGTTTAAGTAATACCATACAAATGCAATTCCAAATAGTCGACGAAGTGAGCTATGCTTGGTGTATCTATAGACGATAAAATCAGAAATGAAGAGATCCGTAATAGAACCAAAGTCTATATAGCTCAGCGAGTTGAGCAAGGAGCGATGGGCTGGGCACATAGGACCGATGGGCGTTGGGGTATTAAGGTGTTGGAATGAAGACTCCGGACCCGCAAACGCAACGTCAGTAGACCCATACGACGTGGACTGACAACCTCAAAAGGGTGACGGGGAGCTGCTGGATCCGAGCGGCGCAAGATCGGTTGGTATTGGTGGTCACATCTACTTTTCTCGCGCCATATCGATAAAATTGAAGTTTATATACCGGATAAACATAAAGGATTGGAATATTCCCGTTTTTGTCTCTGAAATAAAATGTTTTTTTGTATAATTGCCGTTATTTTAACGCTAAAATTGACAAGAAAGAAGCAGCGGGTCAATCTAGTACATCGTATATTCTAAAGAATATACATTTAACGTGTATGGCTTTGAAAAAAAGGCCGCTTCGTAGTTGCAACGCTAGATTGAATATGATGAATAATTCAAGAGGTAATTTTACTTCCTCGTCAGCTTTAACATTCAGGCTTTTGAGTGCTGGTGCATATTCATTTGAATGAAGTTAAATTTTTACCTCGGAAAGCCAATGTCTTTTGGTCTAGCAAAAATTCGTGAACGAAATATGTTATCTTTCAGATAAGAACTAGTCTGTAGATATTTCATTCGAGAGATCATAGTCAAAAATAGTCCATATTAATGTTCAGACTTTGAACTTTTCGTTCAAACTGTAAAATTAGAGTAAACATCGAATTTTCGCATATATATAATTTAACAATTTAATTATATCCGCACTAACATTAGTTATACGAAAGTCTGTCTGTCTATTACGTTTTCACAGTTCAGTTATTATTTGTACCCTATGTTACTGCTCGTTACCTTATAAGATAGCAGTACAGTGAACATCTTCACGGCACTATTTTGTAAGAAGAGAGAAACGGGCTTTTAATATGTTCGACAATATATACAATAAAAAATAAATTAAAACAAACATAAGTATCTTATAAATATAAAGAATATAAAGTTTTAAAGTACTTGTAAAGGCAAAGCGACATCTTTTGTTACAAATATTATGAAGAAAAGTAATTGCGAGGTTGTCTAGACTTATTGTTTTGGCAGCAGATTGCGACGTAAAAAAAAATAAGCCGTCTAGGATACCAAACTGGACTGTACTTCTTTACAAACCGTCTACAAAAATCGTGACGGTGATTCACATGCAGTCAGCACATCATCTCATCATCATTCATCACTCTCTTGCCCTTAATGCCACTCTAAATGGGGTCGGCACAGGTTACAAAAATATTGTTACTTGATTTGGCCAGTTATTTTACGACCGGCCGTCTGCCTGACGTCAATTTATCTTAGTCGCCTTTTACGACACCTCGGTACGAAATGATCGGGTGGTTTATTTTACTCAGCCGGATACCACACAGCGGATCAACTTATAGTACCCCGCAATAAATAATGCACATCAAGGCTTAGAGAGAGAAAATCGGCTAGTTCTGCTTCATAGAGCATTGTCTCTGTCGCACAGACTGACGAACCCGTGTGAAACGTCACATACTGAGTGACAGTGACAGCGTTCTACGAAACCGAACTGGCCGGCTGTTTCGTTCCAAACATCGATGTGCATTATTTAATGCCGGATAATATATCTTAGTTGCATTTTATGGCATCGATCATCTGACTAGTGAAGAAAGTGAGAATGGTTCTTAAAGGAAGATATTGCGGATATAAAATAACACAGCAGGAAAGGAATAGAAATCCATCAAACTAAATTAACTCGTCATCGCTTTTTTTAGTGGAAGTCGATTGAAATTCCAGTTTCGATATTCAGTGAACAAGTTTAAAATTTTAGTATTCGAACAGCCTTTTCGTCCGGATTAACCACCATTTACAAAGCGTAGCTGGCATTGCTAGCATATTCATGTTTCATATTTTTATTTTTGAAATTCGTGTTTCGGACGCTGCTGTTTGTGGTTGGTAATTCGATATTTTTTTATCCTTTACGGAATTATGGTCTGTTAATATACTATTAATATCTTATTATCAGTGAATTGCGTTTGTTTGTTTGTAATCTCTTTATTGCATGTGTTAATGCAATGGAATGGCGGGCTTATTCCGTAATCGGAATCTCTTCCAGCCAACCACTTAAATTTTGACAGAGGTTCTAATAAAAATTTAAAACTAATTATAAAATATTAAAATTAAAATAAAACTTAAATTAAGAAACGAAAATAGAATTTATTTCTTTTAATTTTTTACCAGTTTTGCAACTGTCATCTAATTTTTCGTGATTCTCTCAAGCACAATCTTATCTCAGGGATGCCTGTCGGTATAGGAAGGATGTTCAGCTTGTGTTATGGACTATTTCACCCATTTCCCCATGTTGGGACCAGCAGGTCTACCGTGTACTCTTATTGTGACTCAATTGAAGACGTAAACGACGACCGCGAACCGCTTTCTTTTCGAACCATGAAGTGTGAATTGAATACTCTGTTTTACTCACATGTTCTTAAGACGAATTCTGAACGCTCATTCGGCAACAACTTAGAGTGTGCGTCTTTAAGAAGTCATGGTATGAAAAAGTAAAACAATTTCGTTTACGTCTTCAATTGAGTCGGAATAAGAGTTCATGGTAGGCCTACAGGGGTTTAACTGTGTCCCAACTGAAGCGCAATTGCCGCTAGACTGTAATAGTTGTAGTCTAGCGGCAATTGCGCTCATGCTATATGTTTTAAGCTTAATTTTTACCCGATCTCGTCAAATACCGGCTTAGCAGCTTAGCTTAAAAATTTAAATGTGACTGTTTATTTTGTGCCCGAATAATTTTGACTTATAATACATTTCATAATGCATATTGCTGGATCGCGTGCCTATAGCTATGTCACGGCTTATTTATTGCGATATGAAATCCTTAAACTGTTTGCAATGTATTAAACCGACGGCACGCTATTTAGAGTTCAACTGTGGGTTATTTTTAAATATTTGATATCAGAAATTCTTAGGGAAAACCCTCGTGTGCTATTCACAACAAGTTTTATAGCATTCTTAAGAGGTTTTAGCACGTAATCGTATAACTTTAAAAATAGCAAATATCAAATCTAAAAAGAATAATTTTGCTAAGACAATCGCATTGTGGTATTGTGGTCCAATTACGTACTATAGCCCGAAATACCGGTTTTAAGTAAGAGTAAATAAGATTTGTTAAAAAAGTAATATTTTCGAATCCATCGTATAAAATTTCCATTTTACAACCGGAATACTAGAAGTCGTGAGAGGCTACATCGCTACTAAAACTCCGCACAAGGCGAAATGGCTTATCTTTTCTTTCTTACTTTCAATTGCCTTCCTGGATGCCTTCAACTTACAAATTTAAAAAAACGTATTTAGGGACTTCTATGGGGAACGTACAACTCAACCTTAGGCTGTATCATTCGCTTTCCTTAAAGCGAGATTATAAAGATATAGTAAAAAAAAGTAAAGTAACGGCCTGTTACTATCCCACTGCTGGGCATAGGCCTCCTCTCTCCATATTTGGAGAGAAGGGTTGGAACTAAGACCTACCACGCTGCTCCAATGCGGGTTGGTAGGTTACACATATCCCCAGAATCCTCTAGAGATATGCAGGTTTCCTCACGATGTTTTCCTTCACCGAAACGCGTGTGATAAATTGCAATTATCAATTAGACACATAAGTTTTTTATAGAAAAACTCATTGGTGCCTGCCCGGGGTTTGAACCCATGATCGTCACTAGAGAGTCACACGATCTCACCGCTGGGCTATCACAGCTTAGAGATATAGTATATAGGCGTTATTATTATCAAATCATTCTCACACCACACTCGCACACCATGTTTTTCTCTTCCATTCTCTCCTATCATTCGTCAACTCTGGGGTACTCCTAATATATGCATGTCATACTTCACTTAATCTACCCGTATGTTTTTAGGCCCCCGTCTATTCATATATCCATCCATATTCATAGTTAACACCCGCTTGGTCACATGACTCTTATTATTATCGCTATTGGCGGTATTATTGTCGTTATTAATTAAAAAAAGCTTTTCTTAACTTTTGATTTCATAATCCTCATTATTCAAACAACTACCTTTTTAATCAGAATTTGTGATGATATTAAATACATTTAAATAGCCGTGTGGAATCCGGCAGAATAGAATAGACCACCCTACTTTTTACCGAGGCGTCGTAAGAGGCCACTAAGGTAAGTGCCGTGTGATATCCGGCTGCATAGAATAGACCACCCTCATTTCTTACCGAGGTGTCTTAAAAGGCGATTAAGTTAAGTTGACGTCAGGCAGGCGGCCGGTCGTAAAATACGTAGCCAAATCATGTGACAACATGTTTGTAACATGTTGTGCCGACCCACTTAGAGTGGGATAAGGGCAGGAGAACTATGATGATGATGATTAAATACATTTAAATCAGCCTAGAGAAATTAAATGTGTCCATTCCTTAAACAATTTCAACACTGTATTTACAATTAGTCTAAAGATCATATCGATTTCGTTTGACTCATAATTATAGCGATGATTGGTATTTAACATAAACTATATAATTTTGAATAAATATGTAATTAATAAGGCAAAACCTTGTAATTTAGGGCGTCGTTAATTTTCACCTTCGCGTGTCGAAAATGTGTTCAATCTATAACTACCGTGGAAAAATGTAACGGTTAATGAACTGATGTCATTAGGGCCAACCCCAATGTTGTATTTCATATTTAAACAGATGGGTGAAATTCATGATGCGATAAAATACATAAAAAATATTTTATGTCTTGTCTGTCACATCGTGACGGCTAATGGATAAAGTACATGACCCTTTTCAAAAGTTGGCGCATCATAATTCCAATTTTCGTTCAGAAAATAGTGTATCTTGGTGCGCATATATATCCTAAGGAGTAAAGATTTTCTTGAAGTGGTATTTTGTATTAAATTTCTTTTGCTGGTTTTTTCTTTTGTTATTTTTCATGTCTCTAAGCCATTTCTGACACTGAATAAGTAATTTAAGTAAGACATTTGCTTTGTGTGAAAAATGTGTGAGTGTGTGTGGTTATGTGGCAAATTTAATTTCATCAGGTGTTGATGATAAAAAATATATTTCACGGATTCTGATCGGCGAATTGATATCACACATTGCGTTAACTAGGAATGTATACCAAGTTAAATAAATATATATATATACATATCTATGCAGATATGTAGATACATATGTAATATAAAATTAAACAAAAGATGATAAAAGAAAAAAGTTCAAACCAACCTAGTTGGATAAACTAAATACAATCTTAAATACTTTTAAATACATTTCCATTTCATTATTACAATTGCACAACTAATCAAAGGTATTATTACCTATTACATGCTATAATTTATAATATAAAACAGCGGCTCTAAGCTCTTCCTAATAATAACAAAAATATAAATATGAAATACAATTATTCCTAAATAAAAAATCTAATCTGCGATAATATAAACAAACAGAACTAAGAAGTTATTGACTTTCTATTGGATTTTTTTTTAATCTATCTCTACTTTTAACCCTCTCGGTATGAAAAAAGGCTTTTAATTACTAGAAATAAATGTTTATTTCAGTGTAAGATGAATGCGAGTATTAACAGAAGAAATTTTAATGTCAATATCTCAGTATAGTTTCTGAATACGTTTGATGATGTTTCTCCGTACTGGTGATCTAAAATTCAATATGGACGGGCTGTACGAACGTATTCAAATTTACGTTATGCATACTAAAATAATTTCATAACAAGTTTATTTGTGTTAATGAAGCTATATAACATTGGAATATATAATCAAATTACATTCTCATAATATACACCGTTAATATGTACTTCATGAATGATTTCTGTTTTTTGTTCCTTCAACTTCAGAATAAAAAAAAACAAGTACTGTGCACGGAAATAAAAATGAAAGGTTTTTAGTTTTTACTGTTATTATCCTATCAACGTCTTGCAACAGAAAAATCGTCATATCCTTTCGTAATTCCACGCTAAATGCACTTGGAACAACACGATTTTCATTTCCATTATCTACTTTCATTCTTCAACTCTGGCGCTATTCCTTATACATTCATGTCATACTTTACACAATCCAACCATCCGTTTATTAACAGATTATAGAAAATTATTGTACATTCAAAAATTCTATGACATGCTATAAACACACTTTACTCTGATACTAACAATATGTATATCCTCCTGCCTATCCCACTCTAAGTGGGGTCGGCACAATGTTATAAACATGTTGTCACATGATTTCGTTGCGTGTTTTACGACCGGCCGCCTGCCTGACGTCAACTTACCTCAGACGTATTTTACGATACCTCGGTAAGAAATGAGGGTGGTCTATTCGACTCAGCCGGTACCATACGACATTAAATAAATAATAAATAAATAAAAGTAAGTAACTTAATACTTGTGTTATGGGTGACGGACAACTGGTAGATATACTACATATATATGTTAAAATACATACTTAAATATAAATACACACAGCGCCAACGGGCCAGTCAAACATTACTCTGACACTAACAATAATAACAAAAAAATATGATAACAAAGTAATATGTAAGCTAATACTTCATTAAGTTGCTTATATAAATATTATTATATTAATAAAGTAGTAAAATTTTCTCTTGACATGAATCGATTGGTAACAACAAGATCGATATAAATAAGTGATTCATAATTATCATCCTTGAAATAAATTGTGCGCAGCTATGTTCAACCCAAAATGTTCCAGACTTTTGTACCCCTGATCTCATAATCCAATTTTTGATTGTAAATAAAACCGAAGTTTCGCCAGCCTTGGAGCTATTGCTGAACCCTAGTAGCGTACCTGTTGCGAAACTTTTGATCAAATGGTCTTATCTCAACTCTAACTTAATGTAAATTAAACTTAATATTCGTACAAAAGGACTCAATTTCGGTTAAATGAAATTCAAATCGTGTTATGTATGATAAAATATTGATTCAACTGTACCTATAGGTAATATTCGAGTCCACCTCGTGATTCGGTCGTATATCAGTGGGTTTTGAACGGCGACACATTTACTTATTTGTATAACTTACTATTTCTTGCTATTTAATATTTACGTTACATTATCATTAACCTAGGTTGCACTTAAAATGTAAACTGCAAATCGAATGATAACGTTCTGCGTAAAACGGAATTATTAATAGTAGTTGGCCTAAGTTCTATTACAATTCTAAGATTAAAAGTAAATTAATAGAATGGAGATATATGAAACATAGATTACTCATAGGAAATCTCCACGTCACATCTTGTCTTACTAGGATTCATTAGATCTCTGCGATCTTTTTGATGTAGTTTAGTTAAGGGCGGCTGGCTACGACTGCGTGGTCCGATGAGAAATCGTCTTAACGACAACTTGATATCCCCGGGGTATGTACCTCGCCAATCTAGTTAAGCTTTGGACTTTTTTGTAAACCTAAGCTTACAAAAGGGTTTTTTTATCTCTGTCTGTGACACATTTTTGGGCTCCTCAGTTTTCAATTTATTCATTACCCAGAGAATTTTGGGTTAAATTTGCTTCTATGAGTAGTATGATGTTTTCTATAATAATAATATTGTAATATTGCACACACAGGCTCATATGCTTTGTATTTGTTCAACATATTATTGATTTTTGATGTTAAAAATATTGGTAAAACGAAATAATTTTTTGACGCAAAATTGGCTAATATCTACCTTTCTGATTACACGTACACAGTAAGCTTTAGATGGAAAACTGTAAATGGCTTTTCAGTGTTACGTGGCGCTATTCCAGTTAAATTTATAGCAATACCGATAAATAGAACTCGTCTGAAAAATTACTACATTTTATACTGCCATCCACTTTTATCTTGTTGTTGTAAAGACATATATATTTTTATCTGAACATTTTTTTATTTAAACCAAAAATGTACAAGTTATGTCTATCTTAACGCTAGTACTATACAAATCATGCCCACATGGAATGGTCCCAAGAATGTTGGCAGCGTTTCCGCGTTGAATCGCTAAGCTAATTCTTTGTGCTAATATATAACCAAGTATTTTTTTTACTTTAACAACATTATTTTTAGTGTAGGCTGCATTGAAAAACAGGTAACGGTTAAGTGAAATAGTGAATTGTAATCTATAGTATGTTTCTTTCATTGGGAATGTATAATTGTCTGAGCTAATGTCGGCGACCATATGCCTCTGTTAAACTTTATTTTTAAACCTCTGCAGGTCCACCTCGTTGCTTATCTAGAATAAGGTAGATTAAACTCATACTATCTATATTTTGGCAAGTAGCAACCCTTCTAATTATTACGTTTTCTAAGGAGAACTAAAAGCCTCGTCCTCCATGAAATTTCATTTTACCATCAAAATCATTTTATGAATCTGCCACAATAAATTTTCTTCGCGCAAAGTGTGTCTAATTTCTGGTTCCAACTTTACATTACATATTAGTTATGCTTGATTATCATCATTCTCCTGCCCTTATCCCACTCTAAGCTAAATCATGTTACAAACATGTTGTCACATGATTTGGATTCGTATTTTACGAACGGCCGCCTGCCTGAGGTCAACTTAACTTAGTCGCCTTTTACGACACCTCCTAAAATGAGGGTGGCCTATTATATGCAGCTGGATACCACACGGCACATACCTTAGTCGCCTCTTACGACACCTCGGTAAGAAAGGATGGTGGTCTATTCTATGCAGCCGGATATCACACGGCACATACCTTAGTCGCCTCTTACGCCACCTCGGTAAGACAAGAGGGTGGTCTATTCTATGCCGGATACCACACGGCGTATAATAATTATACTTGATATTCGAAGTATATCCACACATATTTAAGGATGGCAATAAACTTCTCTTAGTAGTTACTACAATGGTTCGAAGAGATTAAGTCAATGAGTTACTGATTGGCTTTGCAGTACTACTTTATCGGCTAGTTAGCCTTCTTGTGGTTCAACTTTGTCATTTAAGCAGTTTAAAAAACTGTTAAAGGGAGACAGATACAGAACTGTTGAGGATTATATAGATGATAAGAACGCGTGGATATAGCTACTTTCCGACTCTGTACAAGATAGTAATGAGTAAATGTTACTAGTTGTAACTATTATTTGCTGGGTCTTCTTGGCACGAACAGCTTTCCGAACCAGCAGTAGAGTTGACGATTCAAAAGCTTACGAAAATTTAAAAGTTTTGCAAGTTTAGTTTGAATTAAGACTATTTTAAATTTGAGTTGTAAGTCGGTAAAATATTTTAGCAGAACTACCGCAAATATCTTCAAAGTTATTTAATAAAATGAAATCGATCTGATGTACAGAGCGAATATCAAAAAAGGTCCAATCTCACAGGTAACTGACTAGTGATGTATATAAAACTATGCGAGCAAGGTCTTTATCTATTTTCTAAGATAATATAAAAAGTATCCAGTGTGCTCATAATATTTCTTCAAAATATATCTTATTGCTAAAGAAATAAGAATCACACTTTTGAACACAAAGCTGCATTTCACAGCCGTAAACAAACATAGTTGATTTATGTTGGAGCGCGCAGTCCCATTGATCCCGCGAGGCTATTTGGTTGGTAAATAGTGACATGATGCCTGACTTTGACATACAACAGAAGACCTTCTTGAAATCTGAAATACTAATATTATGTTATGAAATCTGTATATTTTTGGGACTGACTTACTGGTCTGTGAGATGGGGAACCGCGATGTAGATTTAATATGGGATCTATTGATTGATCGCGGCATTTTCTATAAAGCAACAATATCGAGAGACGGCAATGTGCCTATCAAACGGTTAGGACTAATTCATTAAGAAAGACGTATATTTAAAGTAGTTAAATATAATAAGAGTTAGGGATGTCGATTTACTATAATTTTAATCGTATGTCTTATTACTATATATATGGTCTAAAAGCTTTTCATACTAGTCATATCACACCAATAAAGCTGGTTTTGCTCTCATTAAACTCCCGTGCACCCTCTTCGACAACATTCGCGGTATCTACGAGTACATAGGTCCATCTATATCTAGATCAATTTAACTTGTATATTTCTCTTTCCAATGTCTCCGTGTGGTATCCGGCTGAGTAGAAAAGACCACTCTCATATCTTTCCGAGGTGTCGTTAAAGGCAACTAAGGTAAGTCGACCCGCCATGTGATATCCGGCTAAGTAGAATCGGCCACCCTCATTTCTTACTGAGGTGTCGTAAAAGGTGAATAAGGTAAGTTGACCCATCGTATGGTATCCGGTTGAGAAGAATAAACCATCCTCTTACCGAGGGGTCGTAAAATACGACTAAAGTAAATTGACGTCAGACAGGCGGCCGGTCGTAAAATACGTAGCCAAATCATGTGACAGAAGAAGAAGAAGAAGAAGAATACTCTTTATTGTACACACAAAAAAATAAAAATTACAGATATTAAGACACAAAGACAGGTACAATAAGGCGGCCTTATCGCTAACCAGCGATTTCTTCCAGGCAACCTTAACAACATGATTCCAACATGTTGTGCCAACCCCACTTAGAGTGGGATAAGGGCAGGAGGACGATGATAATTTTTCTTTCCAATGAAGAGAAGTTTGCTTTTTGTTGTATTTTAAGAAGTCACGTAAAAGTTAATGTAACAGAAAATTAGAAAAAATTGAAAATTCATGTCAATAGTCACATAAAACAACATGGAGCTCATAACCGTATCCAGCACATAAAAAGAAGGAAGAGTGATAAAATGAGTGAAAATAACAGGGTTGTTTTGTCTCAGTAATAACCTTATTTATGGTGTCACGTGTTTACGAGTCACACGCGAAATATTTACATACATAGAAGAGTTTTTACGTACTGGAAGCTTAAAAGGTATTGTTATAACAGGCTTGAGTAGGAGTTAGTGTATCAATGACATTTACGACATTCAGATTTCGATAAAACCTTTTACAAAAGTAAAAATGAAATTATATGGCTATATAAATTACTCATTCATTTATTTTCAAATTATATTACATTTTAAGATATTTTCTAAAAAAAAACATTTAAATATATTTAAAAAAATGACGTCCACGGAGAGAGGAATCAAGATGCAAGCTCCCGGTGGTCAAGACGACAAAGTGAGGAACCTGCTTACTATATGACTATTAGTAGTAAAAGTAAAAGTAAAGTAACGGCCTGCTAGTATGCCCACAGCTGGGCTAAGGCCTCCTCTGTCCCTTTTTGGAGAGAAGGATTGGAGCGCAGACCTACCACGCTGCTCTAATGTGGATTGGTAGGTTAAACATATCCCTAGGATTCTCTAGAGATATGCAGGTTTCCTCACGATGTTTTCCTTCACCGAAAAGCGTGTGATAAATTGCAATTATCAACTAGACACATAAGTTTTAATTGAAAAACTCATTGGTGCCTGCCCGGGATTTGAACCCATGATCGTCTCTAGAGAGCCGCACGGTGTTACTGCTAGCTAGGCTATTACAGCTACGGCTATTGGTATTATACTATTATTGCCTAGCCCGTTGGCGCAGTGGGTAGTTACCCTGCCTTCAGCTCGATTCCCGCTGAGGGCCAACATTTTCTATAAACAATTTGTTGTTTCTTCGAGCCTGGGTGTATATTTGTATTTATGTATTTAAAATTATATACGTAGTATATCTATCAGTTGTCCGTCACCCATAACACAAGTATTAAGTTCCTTACTTTGGGGATGGACGACCGTGTGTGCAAGTGTCCCATATATTTATTTGTTTATAATCCAAGATTCTTATGAATAAGATGCTGACAAAATTAAATCACCTTTCTAACATATAGAGCGACGGGTAAGTGATAGTAAGAATTTTAATGAACAAGTATGAGAATTAATTTGATGACGGGTAAGCCAAAGCGAGTCTAAGTCGTTGTGTATTCAAATTAGATATTTGCCTTGATAACCGAGACAGCCAGCTTAACGAAGTAGGCCAGGCCTTGAAGAGAATATTATCTTTGTTAAATAATAACAGTACCCTTCGTTTCGTTGATATCTGTTTCACTTTAAAAATAAATTATTTCGAATACTCTACTAGGTTGCGACAGCCGAATTGTGAGACCGTGTGTCTTACTCTAGGGAGATGTGGGTACAAACCCCGTTCAGTCATCGACGAGCTTTCTGTTAAAACAAAAGAAAGAGTCATAAAAATGCTTCTCGTGATCTCTTATAATTTAAGAGCTTTTAAGGAAGCTTTTTTGGAACTTTTGCTCAGTGAACTTATTTGAATACCTCAATATTTATACAACGGCTTATATAACTTGTTTGAGTTAATTTTTGTGTTGAGAAATTTTTTTATTTTAATAGTATTAGATGTTATAATTGTACTAACACACATTTAATAATTATAAAAAAATTACATCATTCGCTTAAAATTTTCTGTAAGTTACGGAAGGTATCGATTAAGGCGACAAAAGCGTTCCGTCGCTAACTCGGTCGAAACCTTAGAACGGAAGTCCTTGGAAAAATTGCTTTTACAATACAATAGTTTTTTTTTTTTTTTTATAATTTTTTTGTAAAGTTAACAAATTTTTCCATCCGGAAATCTCACCATAGACTGAAAAAAAGATAACAGTATTTTATGATACTGTTGCATAATAAGGGTTCTTATAACACGAGTGTGGTTTAAAAAAACGAGCCGCAGGCGAGTTTTTCTATAGTGTCACACGAGTGTTATAAGACCAAGTTATGTACAGTATCATACACTACTTTATCTACTCTCATACTATAATACGTAAAACAATATTGCAAATAAAACGCTGAATATAACAACAATTTTTTTTTTTTACTTGTAATAATTATTGATGTTCTGAATATTCATTTTATAGTATATATAGTTGCTCCTAGATTTCTTCGGCAACAGGTTCACGGTCATGTTTGACGCAGCTTTCAGAATATCTGGTGGTGTACAACAATGGAGAAGGTAATAAAAGAAGGTAATATTAACAACACGATCTCAGTGACACGTATCATTGTGTACGCCAGCAATAATATATATTCGCATAACTCTTGCATCATATGAATGATCATTATTTATTATATCGCTCTCTGTTTCAGTAAATCTGGAATAAACTCACCGGGCTCGATCAGCAAAAGTGAGTGTGGAAGTTATGTGTGCTTTACAAACTGCCTAAGTAAACTCTGTGGAGTCTGTAAAGTTTTTATTCCTTTTTTGCCATTTATTTACATGCTCTATATATTACGTAATTTGTTCTATTCGAACTCTCATTGCCATATTCAAGTCCTCCGTGCTAGCGAATATTAAGGCTCAATGACTGCTTAATAGGAAATTATGCCGTGTGGTATCCGGCTGAGTAGAATAGACCATCCTCAGTTACAGAGGTGTTTAAAAGGTGACTAAGGTTAGTCGACGCATCGTGTGGTATCCTGTTCAGTGAATAGACCACCCTCTTTCTTACCGAGGTGTGGCCATGTGGTATCCGGCTGAGTATAATAGACCCCCTCATTTCTTACCGAGGTGTCGTAAAAGGCGTCTAAGGTAAGTTGAGCCGCCGTGAAGTATCCGGCTGAGTAGAATAGACCACCCTCATTTCTTACCGAGGTGTCGTAAAATACGGTTAACGTAAGTTGATGTCAGGCAGGCGGCCGGTCGTAAAATGCGTAGCCAAATCAATTGACAACACGTTTATATTTTGTGCCGACCCCACTTAGAGTAGGATAATGACAGGAAAATGATGATGACTGCTTAATGGGAAAGTATACATATAAGTTCATCCAAATAACACTTGCGGTTAGCAATATTAATGGTGCTATAGAATCAAACTAGAATTAACCAACTTCCTAACAAACTCGATTATTGTTAGCCTTCGTAGGTTTCTCTGAGAGTCCTAATTAAAACAAATTAGACCTTATTCAAACAGGACATGTTATTTAACAGTACTATTCAATATGCTAGTAACATGTAAAGTGGAAGCGTAACATGCATACCATTATGTTAAAATGCTCGCTCCTCGTATAGAAATGTCGAGATCGTGACTCAGCATATAATGTAGGCGACTACGATACAATTACTGTTCGAGCGAAGTACGACATGATCGTGTTCATCACCGAACCATTGGCTGTGAACGTTTACATCCCACTCAATTGATACGAATAAGTATAAGGGTGACGTCTCATTAGTGTGTTGCGCTGCGTTGCGTTGTCGTTGCATCGTTTTCCATATGTTTTAATGACATGCCCCATCAGACCAGAAACATAACAGAACTACTTTGCTATAATCAGGCGGATAGGCCTCACGACAAAATTATAATGCCTATCCTCCTGATGATGCTTCGGTTTTGGGATGAAACGATCGTAGAGATTTTGGTGGTGGTTGTGTGTATTGCTTGCGTGCATTGTTCCTGGTGGAGGTGTCTTGGGATACATGTGGTGACTTGTTCAGCATGTGTCAGGTACGTGAATTTTGCCTTCTTCATACTCTTAGCATTACATGCATTCGCTTAACCAACGCGGATTATAGTAAAGTAGTTCTATTATAGTTTCTGTAATATGGAATTCCGCAAAGTAACGCCTGCTTCTATAAATCCCTGTTAGACCATTGCGCGTTGATTCGTCCGGCGCGACGTTTAACGGATAAGCGACGAAGCGGGGAGGGCGTGATGCACTGCATTGTCGGAGCCCCACTGCGACGACGAACAGTGATCCACCACTATAAAAGCTAGCTAAAGCTAGATGATTGTAATTAACTGCGACGGCGTGCATAACCTCTTGCGTTGCGTTCTCGCAGCGCCAACGCAACGCAAGCGTGGTATACAATAAAAAAAAAGTAAAGTACCAGCCTGTTACAGTCCCACTGCTGGGAATAGGCCTCTTCTCTCCGTTTCTGGAGAGAAGGGTTGGAGCTAAGACCTACCACGCTGCTCCAATGCGGATTGGTAGGTTACACATATCTCCAGAATTCTCTAGAGATATGCAGGTTTCCTCACGATGTTTTCCTTCACCGAAAAGCGTGTGATAAATTGCTATTATCAATTAGACACATGAGTTTTAATAGAAAAACTCATTGGTGCCTGCCCGGGTTTGAACTCGTGTTCCCCTCGAAAGAGTCGCACGGTCTCACCGCTGGGCTATCACAGCTATACAATGCGTAGTTCCATTGCCGCGACACGACGCAACGCAGCGCAACGCACTAATGGGGTCTCACCCTAAATCGCTGTAATACGTCACTATTTTATCACCATACCATACTTGTTGCCGTAAGAGTTTACGCCGATATGTAAACAACATTTCAAGAACGCGTACTAAGTGTTTCATCTCATCACTTTTTATCGCCGCATCGTTTGGTGCCATGACGGTTTAATACATTATTATATGCCTATGAATATGTACTAAAAAATTTTTATAAGATATGTAAGTAAAAAGTATCGGACGGATGAAAGAAGAGTGTGTTCAAATGAAATAAGAATGTTACCTTCGATGAATGGTGTGACAAAATTGGATAAAATACGAAGTAAGGGGTATAAGGGGAAGAGTCAAAGTTGATCCCATTTTAGAAAAGATGGTATGGACATATAATGAGGAAGGATGAAACTCATGTAACCAAACGTGTTAATTATAAATGTGGATGGATATGTGACTAGTGGAAGGCCAAAATATAGAATATCCATCCAAACATTATCGTTTTAACTTCACAATTCTTTATTGTACATATAACAAAAACTACAGGCATTAATAGACAGGAACTAATACAGGTACAATAAGGCGGCCCTATCGCTAACCAGCGATTTGTTCCAGGCAACCTTAGACGTTAGCTGAATTATTTACTGAATTATTCAGTATAAGTCCATAATCCAATTTTTTACGAATGTCTTCCAAACATTTTCCTGGATCACCTAAATACTATGACGTCGCTCTTTGTCGTTAGTGTTTAGAGTTTTTTAGAGAGAAGGGTTGGAGCTAAGTCCTGCTACGCTACTCTCAATGTGGATTGGTAGGTTACATATCCCCAGAATTATCTTAAGATATCCAGGTTTCCTCATGATATTTTCCACCACACACAAAGTGATAAATTGTTATTATAATTTAGACAAGTAAGTTTTAACAGAAAATCACATCGGCCTGCTCGGAGTTTACACCTGTGGCCTTCTAGAAATAGTCGCAGGGTTGCACCGCCAGGCAAGCACAGCTTATAGATTTTTGACGTGGTTTCCAAAAATAATTACCAAAATTCTCCTAAATCATCGCAATTGCTGAATTATTTGTAGCCGCGAGGATTTGACCATTCTAATTGTCATTTTCACAAATGCGTGTAGTGCGTTGTTTCTACACCGCCCTTATATCAAAAAATCAGCGGTGTGAAATATTCGAAGTAATTGAAACCGGTAATCGAAAGTCCACGGAACCATGCATTGTACCCCATTAACCGTTTTACTATCGAACGACTTGGTGCCGTAAACTTTACTTCCTTAGGTATTCGACATTCCACTAACGCGTACCCATTACCATGACCACGGTAATTTTCTATATTGTCAATAAAATATTTACGACCGCAGGTGAATTGATGGAATCTTAAAAGCTAAGCTAATAATAACTTAGTCGTACGAGCAACCGATATCGATCTCACATAACTTTTAGTACTATAGACACTTCCTAATAATTACTACATAAGAAAAGTTACAACACCACCCTGTAGAAATCAATATAAAATAATTTCTATCGTCTTCCAATGAAAAGAATCTTTTAACAACATTTAATGTCCCTACTGTTAATCGTTGAGGAGTTCCCACGTCTAAAGCCATCCTGGCGGCAGTATTCAGCAGTATTAAAAAATTAAGCTGATACAGAAAGCCTAAGATCATAAGAATGTGTGGATATAGCTGCGCTTCTACCCTGTACAAGACAGTAACTACTAAATGTAACTAGTTATAAGATTTATATTTTTAAAAAGAGCAACCGCCGAGTTTCTTGCTGGCTCTTCTCGGTAGGAACAGCTTTCTGAACCAGCGGTAAAGTTGACGATTCAGAAGCACTTGTTTACAAGTTTACTTGAATAAAGAATATTTTAAATTTGAATTTGAATTCTTATTATAAACTAAGCTTGAGCATGATTGCGTTTTGAGAATCATATTCGCACCATGATATGATCAAAGGTGACCACGGTGATCGTGCTGCTATTGCGATTGCTATTGTGTACACAAACAAATGTAGGCCCTATACGCGTATGCAATGTATAGGGTATAAGGACTACATTTGTTTGTATAAGCAAGCATTTAGTCCAGTAATCGCTGAATCGCTAGAAGCGTAAATAGCTAATAGCAAAAAATGCTATCGGCTATTCAGCTATTACTGGAAAAAGTTATTGTTATTACAAACAAACGTAATTCTTAAATCATATTCAAATTGTTTATAGAAAATGTTGGCCCTCGGCGGGAATCGAACCCGCGACCCGATGAGCTGAAGGCAGGGTCACTACCCACTGCGCCAACGGGCCAGTCAAATATAATACCGTGTAGTAATTAAAAATAAAGGTGGTATAGTGGAATCATTTAGTAAAATTAAAAATGCTTTAGTTGGTCCGTTTCTTTTTCTCTTTGTCTGCTTGTCTATCTGTAACCGTTTCATGGCTAATTCACTGAACTTATTCTGATGAAATATGGCACAATTAAAGACTACAGTCCAGGCTACTATGTAGGATAGAATATACCGATTTTTATTTGGGAATAGGAAATACCACATATTGCGGGTACTTTACAGTATATGTTGACGCGAATAAATTCGCAAACGCATTAATAATTCTAAAATTAGTATAATAGTAAGATTTCGCAGCAATATTTTGCCTGAACGTGTTTTTAAATCAAGTTTTTGAAAGCTTATTGTATCTGTTCGTGGATTTTTTTCAAAAGTAATAATAAAATTATTTTGCTATAATCCGCGATAAAATAAATAGAAAAAATATATAATTCGAAATGTAGAGTGGACTATCCGTTTTTATTTAGCATTATATATTTTTTCTATATAATTTATCGCGTATAGTAAAATAATTTTGTTAATACTTTCGTATTATTGATCTTCGCAAAGTAACGTATTATTATTTTTATATGTCTAAAGGTATCTACGTGGATTTGAATCAGCTGAACCTTTCTCTACATTAACATGATTTTCAACTAAAAATCAATTTTGCATCAGTGTTCTATACTCTCGTGAATCATAGAGTCATGCAAACGGCGCTTCGTAAAAACCAAAATAGACCCAAACGGCTTTCGTTAACATACTGTTAACGTTACATTCCGTTTTATTTCACGTCCAATAACCATTCGTAATTTGTATAGTGAGTTTATTATTAACTTACATACAAAATACTGGCAAAAATCATATTTAATTTTTATCCAAACACTATTTTATTACAAAATACGATGAAACTTAACCTAATCCCATATTTTAAAGGCGATAATTTATGTCGTCGCTTGATAAGTTTGTAAGAAATTTCCTCCTCCTTTTCTTACAATTGAGCAAAGACTTTTTACTCCCTGCATAAAAGAATATAAAGTGTTTACCTACATGATGTGATTGGAGCGGGTCCAATAAAAAAATACATCCCCGAAATGATTATAATTCATAAAAAAAGTAACTGTCGCAACCACTGCGGGTAACTATGCGAATTTGGTTGATAAGGTTTTTTTTATCGTTCAATAGGCGAGCGCTGTAATCATGCCTGATGGTAAGCGATGATACAGTCTAAAATGCAGCGCTCTTACCTTAAAGATGCCTATTCACTCTTGCCTTGAAGGTACCCATGTCGTAGGTATTAGGAAAGATAGATGCCGTGAGATAGGGAAGGTATATGTTAGTAGTTCGGCTGCAAATATCTGAATTTATAATATAATGTATAACTTACGCAAATCAGATGTTCAAGACCGGACAAAGTGGAAGAAAACGAGTCGTAAAGAGGACCCCAGCAGGCTTCCCATGAACTCTTATTGCGACTCAATTGAAGACGTAAACGAAATTGCTTTGCTTTTTCATACCATGACGTCTTAAAGACGCACAGTATAAGTCGTTGCCGAATGAGCGTTCGCAATTCGTCCTAAGAACATGTGAGTAAAAGAGAGAGAGTTATCTATAGTTCATATAACGTTATCCTTTTCAAACATTACGACCCCAATGCAATTTACACTTCACGGTACGAAAAGAAAGCGGTTTGCGGTCGTCGTTTACGTCTTCAATTGAATCGCAATAAGAGTTCATGGTAGGCCTGCTGGTCTTTGGAACAACGGTAAGTAGAAGATAATATACTGCACACCCTCCTGCGAGAAAAAGAAAATGCAAGCAGTAATAATTAATATCACTGTCTGTTACTATTCACAAACTATTATTATTTATATAAACTCTACCCAGCGTAAATGCGTAAAGACATCATCACTAAGCCCCGAAGCAATTAAAAATTACGGGTTGATTTAATTTGAAATTTCATGCTGATATCGGACTTAATTAAATTTTCCATTGCTGTCTTTGTTATAGAATTTAATACTCGTAAGTAAATCAAATTTTACCAATTCTTTGTTTATTGTTTGTTTACAAAATTAATAATAAAATTATTTTGCTATAATCCGCGATACAGTAAATAGAAAATATATAGTGCTAAATGTATAGTTGACTATTCATAGGTATGAAGAAACGGATATACGTTTCTTCGCTAATCCGCTAATCCGTGTTCGTAAAAACACATACACAAACCTTTGCATGTGTTTTTACGAATCCTGCATGTATCGGGTATGAAGAAACGGATAGTCCACTATACATTTAGCACTATATATATTTTCTATTTACTGTATCGCGGATTATAGCAAAATAATTTTATTATTACTTTTGTATTATGGATCTCCGCAAAGTAACGCCTATAAACTATTGTTTGTTTTCTTCGGCTTAACGATATAAAAAATATATAGGTACTACAAGCATTCTCTGCAGTTTTTGGATTCTAATAAAATTTTTAACATTCAGTTACATATACTAAGAGGAATTTAGGCCAACAGTGCGCGGAATCAAAAAAGGTACACAAACGAACTGAAATAAGGTAACCATAAATCTTTGAAGATATCTCATAAATAATGTCCCGCTGTCCGGACGACATAGGATCGAAATTATACTTTACCGCTTTTATTATATGATTGTAACTTCATTAACATTTTTTAGTAAAAAAAATATAAATACAACTAGTAAGTCCGAATGGAATGTTATGTTATCCTAAGAAATAAAAACAAAGTTAAGGTAACGTAACTTTAAACCTCTATAGTCTTAAAAACAATTTTTAAATTTGTTTCGTCCATATATATATGAGACATGAAAGTGTAGAATCTAGAACAGTTGAAAACCTCTGGCTTAGAAAGGAAAAACATGTATATTTTAGAAGGTTAATTTTTTATTGTAAATATACAATCCATCTTCTTATAAATAAAAATAATTTTTGTCTATACGTACTTTCTAGACTCCGAAAAAGCTGGAAATTTCCAGACAATCTTTAAAATTACCGAACGGATGATCATGTAAAATTTGGTGGCGATCCTTGGATCGCGTCCCGTTTTTTTAGCTATGAGTTCTGTTTCGAGGGAAATTCGAAATCAAACTGAGCCACGCAACGCAACGCTTCGCCGGACAGCTCATATCCTACTAATCCTACTAATATTATAAATGCGAAAGTTTGTGAGTATGGATGGATGTTTGTTACTCTTTCACGAAAAAACTATTGAACAGATTCGGATGAAACTTTACAGTTATATAGATTTTACATCGGAATAACATATAAGCTACAATTTCTATTTATTTTATGTAATATAATGGTGCATTTCAATAAAGTCGGGAAAACTCTGGCCTCTGATAGCTATCTTTGCGTAGGCTGCCTAAACCATTGGAGTTATACAAAGTTGATGTACCGTAGTATTGTTTGTTTTAAATAGTTCTAAATAAAAGTCAGCGATAGCATAAATCTACCTTTTATGTGGAAGCCACTATGACGAAAATTGTGAATCACAAATTAAATTAAATTAGATACTATTTTACAGTGCACATTTTGGTATTTTTATTAAACTCTAATAAAAATCAATACATTTGTCGCTTCCAGTATTTCATTTAAATAAACTTTGTCTTAGACACTAAGTGATTTGGCCGAATAGTTTAAAAGCTATCACGTTATGATTGACTTGAATGGACCGCCATAAAGTGCCTAATGTGCGCGACGCGCGAAGATTGGCTGAAATCCGTCAGTTTTTAAGTTAGGCATTTGAAATTTTGGATGTAGAAGTAACTGAATAAATATATATTTTTAATATTAAGTAAAAAAAGTAATTGAAATCTAAAATGATCTGTCACGAAACCTAATTTGCTAGACCAAATTCCACGCGAGCGAAGCCGCGGGCAGAAGCTCGTATTATATAATCCATAATGATTTCATCGCTAAAATGATTCTAAATTTGAAAACCAGGTTCAGTCTCTTTGACACATACACATAACTGGAGCTATTAAAATGCAATTGTTTAAACCATATTGTCTTAACCTATATAATTTTAATTATAATGTGTCATCCAACGTTTCATAACATTTTTACACGAACTAAAACCGCAATAGAAAGCACGTATTTCTATTTGTGGAGTTTTAATAGTTTGCCTACCGCTTTCATGATTGTACGAGTAGAGTCGTTAGAATTGCGGGTTCCAAGGTAAAAATTCTCTTTTACAAACTTGTGTAACCTAGATATTCTTTTTAGTGTGATAAAAATAATTTCCAGCTTAGTAACGTATAAAATTATTAGAAGTAGGCATTACATGATTGGTCCGTTGGCGCTGGTGGCAGTGACCCTGCCTTCAGACATTGTCTAAATACAATTTGATGGTTCGTCGATTTTGTGAGTGAGCCACTCTAAGTGAGGTCGGTATAATATGTTACAGACATGATGTCACATGATTCGGCTACGTATTTTACGACCGGCCGCCTGCCTGGCGTCAACTTACCTTTGTCGTATTTGACGATCCTTCGGTAAGAAAGAGGGTGGTCTATTCTACTCAGCCGGATACCACACGGCGGGTTGCCTTACCTTAATCGCCTTTTACGACACCTCAGTAAGAAATCAGGGTGGTCTATTCTACTCAGCCGTATACCACACGGCATATATGTATATAAATATATATTTACAATAATATATATGTATATATTTCCCAGTTGTCTTTCACCGCGGATGACCGCGTGTGTAATTGTCCTAAATATTCTCATATTATTATTATTTATTTATAGTAGCAGTTTAAGCAGGTCGCCGTGTAGAATCTGGCTGAGTAGAATAGACAACCCTCATTTCTTACCGAGGTGTCGTAAAAGGCGACTAAGGTATGTTGACGTCAGGCAGGTGGCTGTGTCGTGTTCGCGTTTTAAATTAGAAAAATACGCGTCGACAAAAAAAAAAGAAGAAGAAAGAGAAAGAAGAAGTGTGGGGAAAACTTTTATTTACTAAAAGACACTGTTAAATTTAAATTTTAGAATAATTTAATTAATAATTAGGTATTAGAATAAAACCGCGGAGAGCAGGGTCGTAAGGTTTATATACTACACAGTATCCGAAAAGAGTTCAGAAAAGTTCGTTAGTGCCACTGCCCTGTTTTGTTTGTTGCCGTAACGCCTTCCGCAGTGCCGCTCGGGATCGTTGCCGTGGGAAGAGAAGCCGGGGCAACGCTCCTGGTAGACGTCGCAGGTAGCCGGTACAGGTAGCAGGTACTGCAGACAGTGGTGCGAAGGAAAGATCGAACGCACGAACGAAGGAGTGAAGGAAAGAACCCTGAAACCGAGTTATTGCGGAGTTTTAGAGGATTCCGTTTTTCAAACTTAGACTGCAACATTGATCATCTTTCTAGAAGGAATGGCTCAGCAGAATGGCAGGGGCGTTATAAAAGAATTGAGTAGTGATCAATGATGCAGTGAGTTATACAAAGAAAAAGTTAAATTATACAGTTACTTATAACGGTCGATTTAAACTAATACCGTTACTACAGAAAATTTAGCAAAATACATAAATAATTATCCTAAATTACACTAGAAATAAAAGATACTACAAGATTATCATTTTAGAACTACAAAATACACAGTTATTTAGCTAATACATTTTTTTGAATAAAAACACTCACCCAAAGTCGGGGTAAATTCGTTGCACTTTTTTTGCACACACAGTTTTAATTATATAATATGACTAAGATAGGTGATTAGATCTAGATAAGCAGATCTGATGATTTATTTTACTATTAAACCCTAGAAAAAACAATCTGAATAAAATTTTAACAGGATTAAAACTGTACGTTTTTGAAAGTAGGTAGTTAGTCAGAGTGCCGATGATTCTACCGAACGTTAGGTGGCTCGCGAATGTATTCCGTTCAACGAAGTTATTAAAAATATTTTATGATTTGAATTTAGATATTTACTTTAATTTTTATAATTATGATTTTTATGAGTTTTATATTTAATTATAATAGTTTAGTGTAGTATTAGGATAAATTTGTTTAATGTAAAAATAGTATAATGTAAGTAGGTAATCAACGTTAGGTATGTAGTTTTTATTTAGTTATTAGTTTTTCTTAAATATGTTTTTTTTTAGTTTTTGTTTAGATTTTAGATAATTATTTTTTTTAATAAAAAATGTAATGAATAAGTTTTTTTTTATTTAGATACTTTAAGATATTTTTTTTTTCGTATAGCAACTTGACAGTTAAGTTGCAACTTTTTTTAAAATTTGAAGCCACTATGAAACATCAGTGTTACATATCCCCCTTTTTAGATTAGGATTTTATCTAGGTAAAATCCGTTCTCAATATCTGCAATCTTCACTATAAGTTATATGCTATACCTCTCATACTTCCTCTCATATTAAACTTTCACACTTTACTCTTATTCCTCACACATTTAGAATATAGCAACGGCAATTTTTAGAAAAGTCGCTGCATCCTAGTATACTGAGTATTCAAAGATTATAGTTTTAAATACTCTCACATATCACATAGTAGTTGTTAAAATTTTTTATAAAAATTTAAGTATGAAATTAATGAATTTGTGAATATTTGATCGTAAATAATTATTTGCATCATAAAATTGGCTAACTGTAATATTTGGTTAGTTTAGTAGTAACCAACTATCGGGTAGATAAAATGTATCTTAACTTTTAGGTCATTAAGATACTAGTTTTTAGTTAGTAAGTAGCTTTGTAGTTTATAGTCGTAGAATTGATGCAAATCTTTAGTTTAATTTAGAGGTATCATAAATTCATATTTAATTTCAAGTACATAAATTTAGATTAATTTAGTATTTAATGCAGATAATTAAATTTTTAGGGCTGTGTAACAGGTATAACGCTAATTATATTTGATAATTTGTGAGCTTCAAGTCTTTAATGTGCCAAGAACCTAAATTGTTTCCGTTAAAATCCTCAAGATCATAAACTAGTGGTGATTTTTTATTAATAATTCGACATTTTATGAACTTAGGTGCTAATTTTTTTGCAAATTTATTATCTTTATCACTTTGGTAGTAAGTGCGTTTCCAGACTATGTCTCCGAGATTTAACTCTGCGTGCCTACGTCGCAAGTTGTAATAAGTACTGTTCCGCGAATGAGCTTGTATAAGTGATGATTGAACTTTATCAAATATTTTACGTAATGATCCTAAATTTTCAGCATACTCATCGCGGGGAGTAAATATTAAATCTTTAGCAGTAGCTTTATCAGATTCAACGTAGTGAGAACCGCAGCTTACTAGTTCTCGACCAAATACTAGAAATGAGGGAGTGAAGCTAGTAACAACGTTAACAGAACTGTTAAGTGCGAATTGAATTTTGGGTATGTTAGTATCCCACGATCTGTGATCGCCTTCAATGAAGGTTGAAACTGCAGTCATTATAGTTTTGTTGTAGCGTTCAACAGAGTTAACTTGAGGAGTATATTTAGGTGTGTACAAAACATTAGGTATTTTGTATGTAGTATATAGCTGTTGTAAGATGTTACTGGTAAATTGTTTACCATTATCCATAAGAACTGTGCTAGGTATACCGTGCACAAGAAAAACACGTTCTTCTAGAATACGTGCAATTATATTAGATGTAGCACGTCGTATGGGAAATAATAAACAATATTTAGTGAAACAACAGACTACAACAAATAGAAATGTATTCTGGTTTCTAGTAGTTGGTAAAGGTCCTACAAGATCCATGCTGATCATTTGGAAAGGTCTTGAGCAGTCTTTAGGACGACCCATTACTCCAAGTGTTGTATGATTAGGATGTTTGTGGGCGTTGCAAGTATCACAACTCGAGACAAAATTAGTAACATCTCGATGCATACCAGGCCAGAAGTATTTTAAACTAAGACGTTTAAATGTTTTGAAGACTCCAAAGTGACCAGAAGTAGGTTCAGAATGGTTTTTAGAGATAATATCGTTTCTGAACTCTGCAGGTATAACTTCCTTCCACTCAAATTCTCTAGTGAGAGGATTTAAGCTTTTCACGAAGCGATACAGCTTATTATCAGATACTCGGTAATTTAAAAATGAAGTTGGGGAATTTTTAGAACCATTGTAGATATTTAGGTACCAAGAGTCTGATGTTTTGGGTACTGAAAAATTTGTAGAATTGGAAATATTAGCATCATGTATAGCAGCAATAGGTACAGAACGTGAAAGACTGTCAGGTACAACGTTTTCAGAACCTTTGCGGTGTTTAATCTCAAAGTTGTAAGCAGAAAGTCTAACACCCCAGCGCGCTAATCGACCGGTAGGGTTGTTGAGATTTAAAAACCACTTTAGAGCAGAATGGTCGGTGTATACGGTAAATCTGCGACCGTTTTCTAAATAACATCGCCAATGTTCTATAGCGGTGAGAACTGCTAGCGCTTCACGCTCAGTAGCACTAAAGTTGCGTTCACGATCAGAAAGTGATTTGCTCATATAGGCTATAACTTTTTCTTCGCCATTTAGTGTCTGAGTTAGAACAGCACCAATGCCATAATCACTTGCATCAGTGTGAACATCAAAAGGTTCTGAATATTCAGGACAAGCTAGAACAGGTGCGGAGATCAGGCATTCTTTTAGCTTCTTGAAGGCTTGATCAGCTTTACTACACCAAGAAAATGGAGGAGCTTTTTTTGCTTGGGAAGTAAGTTTGTTTAGGGGAGAAGCCAAAGAACTAAAATTAGGTATGAACCTTCGGTACCATGAAGCCGTACCTAAGAATCGTCGGAGTTCCTTCCGGTTAGTCGGAGTTGGATAATTTAAGATAGCTTGCACCTTTTCAGGATCTGCGTGTAGACCGTTAGCATCAACTACATAACCAAGATACTTCAGTTGTTGTCTGAAAAATTGACTTTTAGTGAAGTTTATAGTTAAGTTTGCAGTTTTTAGTTTATCTAGAACTCTTAGTAAAAGTGATATATGCTTTTCAAATGTTGGTGATACTATTATAATATCGTCGACAAACGCAAATACCATATGTTCAAATTCTGGACCATAAAATAAAGTGTCTACTAACCTCTGCTGCGTAGCAGGTGCGTTGGTTAGCCCAAAAGGCATGCATTTAAATTGATAGGATCCGCGAGATGGAATATAGAAGCTAGTTTTGCATCTATCTTCTTCTTTAATTAAGATCTGCCAAAAACTCTTAGATAAATCTATACTAGTTAGATATTTAGCGTCGCGTAAGTTATCCAGGATTTCAGAGATGTAAGGCAAACTGTACGCATCCTTTTTAGTAAGCGCGTTCAACTTACGACTGTCTAGGCAGAATCGAAGTTCACCATTCTTTTTAGGAGTTAGGAGAACGGGTGCGGACCATGGACTATCACAAGGTTCAACAATGTCTTCCTTCACCATTTCGTCGAGTTGTTCAACTAAAAGTCGTTGTTTTTCAGGAGACATTCTATAATATCTCTGACGAACCGGGGCAGCATCACCAGTGTCAATAGTATGAGTGATCATAGATGTACGACCTAAACCTCTTCTTTCGTATGAATTTTCAAAAAATTGAGAAATAATGTTATCAGCTGTTACTTTTTGTACTGGACTAAGATGATCATACGAGCAAAGATGTTCAGACTCAGCGCTAGACAGTTCAGCTAACGAAGTTTCGTGCTTTTTAAACACAATAGAGTTTAAATTTTTAGGAAATAGGCCAAAAGTATTCCAGAAATCCATTCCTAGTATTAAGTCGTTTAAAATTTCAGGAACAACATGAGCTTTAATTATATGTAGCTGGTTTGCAAAGGAAATGGGTAAGTACATATAACCGATAGATTTTAGTTTTTGTCCGTTTGCAGCAACGAACTGTAGATTTTCGATGCTATTAAGTTCAAATCCAGCGTTAGTTAGGCATTTATGAGAATTATTCCCTAGTATTGTAGCGGAAGAACCAGAATCTAATAAACCCGATTTTAGCAAACCGTTGATTCCAATCACAGCATAAGGACGTGTAGTATTATTAAAGTTTTGGATTGAAGAGACAGAGTAGCAAGAAAAATATTTAGAAATAGTTTGTAACCATTCTTCCCATTCAGACTTATTAAAGTTCTTATTCCTATTTAATGTATTTCTCTCTCCACAATCCAAACTCTCTAGTTTTTTGGAACAGTTCCCAGAGATTGACAATTAGGGCAGTCCGGATAGCGAACTTCCTTCTTTCCACATTTAAAACAAATCGGAAAGTGAGGTAACTTACACTCTTTTAGAGAATGTGTATTGTTTCTACATCTAGGGCAATATAATTTCACAGATGCGGAAGTGACAGCAGAAACCGGTAAGTTCCTATTTTGGTTAGATAGTTCCGTTTTATTTGTAGGATTAACGTTGTATTTATAATTGTTTATATTGTGATTATTATATTTATTGTATCTATTGGGGTTAAAATTATAATGTTGTTTTTTATTGTAGGTACTATTAGAATAGCTACTGTGAGGAGTGCTATGTTTGTAGGCAAATTCAGGTGCGAGTGTATCTGAGGTAACTTTAGGAGGCTCATGAAATTGCATTAGTCGTGACTGTATAATTTCATAATTTCGGCAGACATTTTTAAGTGTATCTAGATCTTTTAATTCTGAAGATGCTGCTAGTGTACTTGCATAACAAGGACGGATGTTGTGTAGAATGATTTCTAGTTGTTCACTCTCAGATAGAGGATTATTCAAGCGAGAAAACATACCATGCATAATTGATAAATAAATAGTTATATTTTCATCCTCACCCTGAGTACGAGTGCGAATTTCAGACATCAGTCTATAGTCGTAGTCGCTATGGCTAAAGTCTTGTTTCAATAAAACAACTAGGTCATTCCAATCGTTAACCTTACATTTAGTGTAACGATACCAGTGTAGCGCATCTTCAGTAAAAAATTCAAAAGCATATGACATTATTTTCGTAGGTGAGATGTGTCGTGATAGCATGAACTCCTCCATCTGCTGAATAAATGATCGGACACAGGTCTTACCAGAAAACTTTATTTTATTTAGATCAGAAGTTAGGTTCCGATCACAGATCAGGACACGTTCAGGTTCCGAATTATTGGGAGGTAGTGTTTCTGTTGCTTCTGAAGGAGCATCAGGTTGTTGAGGACAACTTGTGGATTTTAAATTTAACATATCGTTATATTGAGATTTGTAGTTAGTGCGACATATTTTATAAAGTTCTTTACAGTCATCGGAAGGTGTTATTCTGTTAAGTCTATGATGAATGTGATGTAATACCGTTTCAGATCTAGTAAATAAATTTTTATCAAATTTGTGTTTAAGATTTGCTATATTGTTTTGAGTTTTAATTAAGGTATCCTTTACTGCTTTTAAATCTACATCCGGTTCTAAATGTGACTCTAATATATCCTCGGGAGGTAAAGTTGAAGCAATTTTAATAATTTGTTTACGAAGTTCTGCTACTGAGTCAGCAGGTGTACTACCGCGAACAGCTACTTCATACTCGAGCTCAGCTTTTTGCAGCGAAAGATATTTTATACGGTATGCCATATTTATAAAAAAAATTAATAGAATTAATTAGGTGAGTGTTTTTAAAACAAAAATAAAATAATTAGAACAAAAGAACTAAAATACTAGATTGAAGTTATATAATATTCAGCTTAAAATTAATAAATACTAATTCCAGCGTGTATGTTAATCAAAATTTTATAGAAAAAATATTTAGGTTTTCTGTAATAGAAATATGAAAATTTATTTTTATTAGTAGAATAATTTAAACAATAGAAAAACAAAAAAATCAACATACACGGTGTAATTGTTATTAAATAACTAAATGTTAAATTTAAAATTAACCGTCACCAATGATTACTACAAAATACTCAGAATCTAGTCAAAACCTACTCAGAACTGTGCAGTATATATGAAGGTGGGCGCCATTGTCGTGGTCCCGTTTTTAATTAGTAAAAAATACGCGTCGACAAAAAAAAAAGAAGAAGAAAGAGAAAGAAGAAGTGTGGGGAAAACTTTTATTTACTAAAAGACACTGTTAAATTTAAATTTTAGAATAATTTAATTAATAATTAGGTATTAGAATAAAACCGCGGAGAGCAGGGTCGTAAGGTTTATATACTACACAGTATCCGAAAAGAGTTCAGAAAAGTTCGTTAGTGCCACTGCCCTGTTTTGTTTGTTGCCGTAACGCCTTCCGCAGTGCCGCTCGGGATCGTTGCCGTGGGAAGAGAAGCCGGGGCAACGCTCCTGGTAGACGTCGCAGGTAGCCGGTACAGGTAGCAGGTACTGCAGACAGTGGTGCGAAGGAAAGATCGAACGCACGAACGAAGGAGTGAAGGAAAGAACCCTGAAACCGAGTTATTGCGGAGTTTTAGAGGATTCCGTTTTTCAAACTTAGACTGCAACATTGATCATCTTTCTAGAAGGAATGGCTCAGCAGAATGGCAGGGGCGTTATAAAAGAATTGAGTAGTGATCAATGATGCAGTGAGTTATACAAAGAAAAAGTTAAATTATACAGTTACTTATAACGGTCGATTTAAACTAATACCGTTACTACAGAAAATTTAGCAAAATACATAAATAATTATCCTAAATTACACTAGAAATAAAAGATACTACAAGATTATCATTTTAGAACTACAAAATACACAGTTATTTAGCTAATACATTTTTTTGAATAAAAACACTCACCCAAAGTCGGGGTAAATTCGTTGCACTTTTTTTGCACACACAGTTTTAATTATATAATATGACTAAGATAGGTGATTAGATCTAGATAAGCAGATCTGATGATTTATTTTACTATTAAACCCTAGAAAAAACAATCTGAATAAAATTTTAACAGGATTAAAACTGTACGTTTTTGAAAGTAGGTAGTTAGTCAGAGTGCCGATGATTCTACCGAACGTTAGGTGGCTCGCGAATGTATTCCGTTCAACGAAGTTATTAAAAATATTTTATGATTTGAATTTAGATATTTACTTTAATTTTTATAATTATGATTTTTATGAGTTTTATATTTAATTATAATAGTTTAGTGTAGTATTAGGATAAATTTGTTTAATGTAAAAATAGTATAATGTAAGTAGGTAATCAACGTTAGGTATGTAGTTTTTATTTAGTTATTAGTTTTTCTTAAATATGTTTTTTTTAGTTTTTGTTTAGATTTTAGATAATTATTTTTTTTAATAAAAAATGTAATGAATAAGTTTTTTTTTATTTAGATACTTTAAGATATTTTTTTTTTCGTATAGCAACTTGACAGTTAAGTTGCAACTTTTTTTAAAATTTGAAGCCACTATGAAACATCAGTGTTACAGCTGGTCGAAAAATACGTAGCCAAATCATGTGGCATGTTTGTAACATGTTGTGCCGACCCCACTTAGAGTGGGATAATGGCAGGAGGATGATGATGAGTAGTTTAAACAGGATCAAAAAATGTTTTTTTATGCGATTAAACATTTTATTTCTCATCATAATATATTACATCATAATCAAGCGTTTTATATTACACATCTCTCATTGAATATATATTTACATACAAAACAAGAATTTAGTTTTTAATGAGATCGTAAACCATTCAAGTTTATAAAAGCGTAACGCGAAAACATATGTTGTACTATTTTGGACTAGAGCCAACTAAAGTTGATTATATAAGCTAGATTTTTAATTACCGTTGCGGAATGGAGTGTTAGTATTTGAAACACATTAGATTTAAACATTTCAGTGTACTTAGAATTTTCTTTTGGCTAACTACGTTTTTGGTGTCTAAGCCCATTCTTTTGACTCATACAAATAATTATTTTTCATTATTCTTCTTTAAACCCATTATGGGTCCCAGAGTATGTCAGATTCTCACCGACTAAAAACCTGACAGTCCTCCACCACGCTGCTGGTGGCGGAGACAGGGTACCGTTGAACACATTGCCCCCATCCCCGCCAGCAACAACTCTAAACCCCAGAGTGCGCCACCTCTGGGTCGGGGCCTTTCTCAAAGTGGCCCCTTCCTCCGCTAATCGATGCATCGGGAGCACCAGATGCATCGACCGCCTCGGGGACCTAGCTCCAGCGAACATGGCTTAATATTAACGGAGCAATTGCTCCGTTTATATTACGCCAATGCTAAAGGGTTTTTTAATTTTATAATAAGTAAAATTTCATGCCACTTAAAGCAATGGTCTAGTCCTTTTAGTGTCTTTCGAAAAAAAAACATTAATACGAAAACGTACACGAAAAATGCTCATTTTTTAAAAGAAAATACAATAACATACTTTGTTTTATCCTTCAACTATACTGTTAATGTTTTATGTTAATAAAGTGCATTAATTAAAATATAAAAACTGTCAGTAACAAGTTTTAGTCAAGATTACATTAGTGACATTTATTTTTCCATTATGTCATTGGATATATTTTTCCTTTAAATATAGGAGCTTTTAACTCTTCGTAAGTCGTCTTCGTAAAGTAATCTATTTATAATTCTTACTTAAAACCTTTTACGTTAACGAGGGGAAAATATAAGACAGAGTTGACGCAATTTATAAATTTGCCGGCTAAATTTTATTATTTAACTTATTTTTTGTAACCTGTTTCTTTTTTCGATGTTTTTCGTAATTGATAATACACTTTTTTTACTTTCGTTTTTTCACTTAAGTTATTATGGCTTGGTTTGTTCTTTATGAACGAATTTCACCATTGATTTTAATAACCAACTACTTGCGGACATACAAATTTTTAATTTTTAATATAATAATTATTTAATTGATCACAAGAAAATCCACTACACAAAAGTAAATAGATTAACAAAAGGAAATATATAAAATAGAAGAAGATAGAAAGTAACTTTACTTAGATAGAGAGAAAGCATAAATATTATTCTAATGACAAAAATATATTCTCGTACATAAAACAATAGAAAAGTAAATAAAGCCGTGGTCAAAATATTTTAAAGAGTAATGTATAAAAGCATCCAAAACCTTGCACCAGTCTTTGCGTGTCTGTGGTCAGTGAAGGACTAAGATTTAAATCATAAACACCTGAAAAGAAAAAGCTCAGTGTCGGGTGATACGTAAATGTTGCTGAGTCTTGGTATGAGTAGATTGAAATGAGGAGATCCCTTATTTACCAGAGTCACTGACACAACCTATTGAGTTGAAATTTAAGATGTAATGTCTGAAGACACCCAGTAGGCCGATAACTAAAGAAAAATCACAGAGATTTGCTTTATATAATCGTTGAAATTGTGAGAGAGCTCTCAGTACAATGCACGTCTATAAGTTGAAAAGAGAAAAAGCGAATGTAGAAGCACTGATACCGATTATATGAAGAAAAGTATTCTTCACTTAGTTTATGTAAAGAAATCTTCTATACTCACATCTTATAGCCCCGGATGGGCTAAAATTTAGTCGGGCTATCCCGATAGACCCTGTAGCTGTGATAGCCCAGCGGTGAGACCGTGCGACTCTTTCGAGGGCAACACGAGTTCAAACCCGGGCAGGCACCAATGAGTTTTTCTATTAAAACTCATGTGTTTAATTGATAATTGCAATTTATCACACGCTTTTCGGTGAAGGAAAACATCGTGAGGAAACCTGCATATCTCTAGAGAATTCTGGAGATATGTGTAACCTACCAATCCGCATTGGAGCAGCGTGGTAGGTCTTAGCGGAAACTCCAGAAACGTTTTATTTTGTGTGCAACCGAAAGAGAAACAAGTTATGTACGTTCAAACTAGAATGACATAAGATTAACATGAAAGCATGTTTCGAGCGAAGTTAAAATGGAACGCAAACAATGTTGATAATACGATTAAACACATCACGGAGCGTAGTTTAAGGGAGATCTATATTTTGTTAAAGATGCTCTTACTGCAGGTGATTCGCTAAACAAAAGGCAAGATGCCTTTTGTTTGATTCGCTAAACAAAAGGCATCTTAAATAGTAGTAAAAATATAATGAATTAAATAAATATTTACAAAGCTTATAAACTTGTTTAGTGAATGGCGTCTGGCCATTCACTAAACAAGTTCCTTATCTTTTTTTGCTTATTGTTTAAAATATGAGACACGAACTAAAAGGTTCACGCGATGTTCAAAGCTAACTAAAATTCAAATTGGTGCCTTTGTTATTACTAACCATTAGTTTATCTACACCGTTATATAATTTATAAATTACGGAAATATAGCGTAAAGTAGTAATTATTTGTAATTATACTACTATTTTCAATATTTACATAGCAAAGCCTAGAATCTCATGCAATTGGTCGAGGTGTTGAATGATCTATTTACTCTGGGGCATATGTGAATTTCTCATCAACATGTGATATATTCATAATGTTATTAGTTTTAGCATATACTCGCTACTGAATATCAACATGTATTATGAGATTATATGTCTTTATTATTATGTCTTCACTTTATATTTGACTGTTAAATTTACTATTAGATTTAATCTTACATTAGCTTCACAGTATATTTTAAGCAATTCAATTTTCGGTATTAAAATAAAAAGATTAAAAAAATTGTAGGTGATGTATATAACAGACAAAGTAGGAACCGATATAAACTTGCCGCTTTATGTAATTTGTCTGTGGGTTTGGGTTAAGCTTTTATAAAAAAGAAGCTATAATATAATTATTTTGCTATTATCCGCGTTTGTTAGGAGCATGTATGTAGTGTTAAGTGTATGAAGCAGGTGACATTCACAATTGACCACACGTATCCCAAAATGCCACCATCAGCAACAATGCACACAAGCAAAACACAAAAACCGAAGCATCATTCGTCATACTATCATCGTATCATCAGCATACTGGCCCATTGGTGCAGTGGGTAGTAACCCTGCCTTCAGCTCCGCGGGTCGTGGGTTCGATTCCCGCCGAGGCCAAAAATTTCTATAAACAATTTGTTGGTTTTTCGAGCCTGGGTGTGTATTTGTATTTAAAACTATATATGTATATATTTACCAGTTGTCCGTCACCCATAACACAAGTATTAAATTACTTACTTTGGGGACGGGCGACCGTGTGTGAAAGTGTCCCATATATTTATTTATTCGAAGAATAGGCTCCACGACAAAATCGTTATGCGGTCACAGTAACATTAGAGAAAAATAAAAATAAATAATTATTTTATTTGTACCTGTTCCGACCCCTTAGTATTAGTTTTTACCAGCAATTACATTGTTTGAATATGCGTTCTCCTATTTTCCTCCAAAACAATACCGATCGTGCCAGCCCCGAGGCCGGAGATAATTGTAGGTAACAGAATATAATCTCTCATTGAGCGAGTTGATACGTACTAATTGGTGTAACAGTCATTTTATTTTTATAACAAATGAGTGCTGGAATAATGGAAAAACATATGTTATTGAAACAAAACTTTTGCCTTTCTTTTTTGTATTGTATTGTAAGTTATAAAACTGGAAACAATGTTTTAGCTTCTCCCCACTGGCTTTTTCGTTACTAAGAATTGCGATGACATGATTAGTAGGCATGAACATTGGTTCATACTTGCCTTCACCGCTTGATACAATGTAATCCTCCTTGCGTCGGTGTCCTCAATGAGGGTCGTGACCCCCTCCACGGATTAATTTGTCACGGAGAATGTCGCGCCATCGGTGTCTGTTCTTCGCAACGTGGATGGCTTCAAGCATATGACTGTCGAGTGTGGTGCGGATTTGATCTGTCCAGCGCATTGGACTTCGTTCTCGCGGTCTCTTCCCCTGGACCTTGCCAGTGATGACCATCTTTTCGAGATTATCACCACTCTTCCGGGCGATATGACCGAAATACTCAAGGACTAGTTTCAGGCAGATAATCGAAAGGCTAGTTGTGATCTTGAGTTCCTTGAGTATCGACACATTAGTTCTTTTAGCTGTCCAGGGGATGCGCAGCATTCTCCTCCAGCGCCACATTTCGGAGGCATCCACACGTTTGCGGTCAAGTGCTCTGAGCGTTCATGTTTCGGCCCTGGAAAAAGGAAAAAGGAATATGGAAAATACCAAAGTTCTGACAAGTTTTTGTTTGGTGTCATTCCTTATGTTTCTGTCCTTCCATATTACTTTTAACTGGCCCATGGCGCCTTTAGCCATTCCAATTCTGCGTCTGATTTCCACGTCACAAGAGCCGGTGTTCGAAATGCTGGAGCCCAGGTAGATAAAATTGTGTACTTTTTCGAATTTTAAGAGCCAGTGAGTTCCAGTTTGTTCGTGCGGTCAACTATCAGAAGCTTGGTCTTCTTCTTGTTGATCTGCAAGCCTAGTTCGCCACTTGTATACTCCATCGGGTCCAACAGGCGTATCATTTCGGCCTCTGAGGCGACAAAGAGAGTAGTGTCGTCCGCGTATCGCAAGTTGGTGATCTTCCTTCCACCCACACTTACTCCTCCTTCCCAACCATCTAACGATATAATGTAATAGAAGAATTTTTATCTTTCCTATTATAATATCAGCTGTTAGCTGGTGTTAGCAGTTAGCTTTTGAGCCTTAAGCCTCCTGTATACTTTACTTAGCAATCACTAATATTTCTACGATTTTTATCTCACCGCAATCAGCATGCACTGAGGACTTATGATCAATAGTCTTTTCCATTATGGAGAAGAAAAGGGATGATGACATAAGTGACTTAGGCTTCTTGACACTTTATGTTCCCAACGACACTTCTAACATCGGAAACCCATATTCTTAGGTCTAGTTCTTTGTGATAAGTTATTATAATTCGTTTATCTGAATATACCCGCATTTTAAAAGGTAGGTATATTCGTTAGACTTCACAGACAAACATCATGATTACGTCCTGTTTCACTTATAACTGCGGTCACAATCAACTACAAGAGCACTCAAAGTCGGTCCAGGGGGCAGATTTAATAAGATCACCGCGCGTACAACGTTCGAAGTAAGCTAAATTACTTCCCTTTTTAAATGAACTGTTCTCTATATTTTTCATTTTAAATATGCTGAATTTGTTTTTTGTTTTTGAGTATACATTTAATTTCAAAGTTGATATCTAGCGGTTTATAAGTATGTATAACTAAAACAATAAAATAAATCGTAAGGTAAGTTAAATAATGACAAATGCCTCTTTTCTCGTAGGAATTAGCGTTTGCCTATTATACTGTTTCTATCATGATTGAGCGGTTACAAATGTCCCAGCAATTTTAAATAGCCCGTTGGCGCAAGCCGCACTGACTCTACGAATGACTCTCGGTGGGAACGATTCCCACCGAGGGCCAGTGTTTTCTAACTACAATTTGTTGGTTCTACGATTTTCGGTGTATATATGTATTTAAGTATCTATTTATGGGAAGGGCGCTGTATATCTAGATACAGGGAAACCTAGTTTGGTTACAGAGGTCTAAATAATATGTAAAGGCAAAATTGTAAAGATAATAATATTTTTGTGTACAGTTATATTTGTATAAGAATGTTTTTTGGTAAAATAAAGTTTTATTATTATTATTATTATATTTAAAATTATATGTGTATATATTTAATATTTTCCTTTCACCTATAACAAAAGTATTAAGTTACCATGGGGAAGGATAATCGTGTGTATAATTGTCCCAAATACAGATTTTATGAAAATTTTTTAGACACCCTAAAAGAAATATGAATTGTTTATACCGATATACATTACATTGCAGGTAGGTCGGGCATTGATACAAACTCACCCTAAGTAAAGGTAACACAGTCTCACAGTAAGAACATTGGTTTCTTGCTTGTTTATAATATGTTTTAGTATATTCGAACAACTCTCTAGTTACTAAGCTGTCAAATATCTAAGTCTGCTAACCAATGCTCTTACAAATTTAGAAAACAAATAAGCCTTTTACGCAACAACGCTTGAGGTAATATTTGAATACCTGCGAGATAAGACCTTTGAGATAATAAATATTTGTTCTACTGATAAAACTAACAAAGCGTGAAATGCCTATACTATATCATAATATAGGGATATGTTATTATAAGTACTTTGTTGACCGGCGAAATGGTAAATCTTAAACTCTATTCTTTTTATCACACAATCATACCGATTATATCGCGTTAAATCCAAATCGTGCATTCACGATCCACGTTAAAATAGCAAAGAATATAATACGCCATTGCATATTATATTCTTTGCTATTTTAACGTGGAGTCTATCTCCTGATGATGCTTGGGTTGCGGGGCGAAATGATTGTTAAGTTTGTGATAGTGAACGTGTGTAGTGCTTGTGTATTGTGGTGGCAGTGGTGGAGGTTTTTGCATGTGTTTTTACAAATCCTGCATGTAACGGGTATGAAAAAACGGATAGTCCACTTATACATTTAGCACTATATGTATTTTCTATTTACTGTATAGCGGATTATAGCAAAACAATTTTATTATCACTTTTGTATTATGGATCTCCGCAAAGTAACGCCTAATTCTATAAATTATTATATTCTATTTTCATATTATATTAAATGTAAACTAAACGAAGTAAATGCAAAATAGCAATGTTAAAGAACTGCACTTTACCCTTTAAATGTAAAGCTATCGTTTTATCGAATAACTTAATTTGAACAGCAAAGGTTTTAACATTAGTATTAAAAACGCAATAACGAAATATATGATAACAAATAAGTCTAGTTTCATATATTATAGAAAAATACGTTTAATTTTATTCTACATAAAAACACCAGGAAATTTATAGGAACCGACTTTCTGAATGCATCCTTTGAAGATTTAAATCGAAGCTCACTGAAACGAAACTGATAGCGAATTTAAAAGTATTTCACTGAATGAATTAAAAAAGGTTAGACATTATAACATGTACGTATGAATCTGCATTTCGTAGAAAATAGTTATTTACTTAATAACTAGCTGTGCCAATAACAGCTTCGCCCGCGTGCAATTCAGTGATTTACGAACCTTATCGCGAATTTTCTAAATTTTGAACATAAAAGTAGTTATTGTGAGTTAACCGTGAGAGATAGAAATGTGCTATCTCGAACTTTTTTTCAGTATTTTCTTAGATCTACAATTCTGTAGTACATTACTTTAGCGTATCTCTGCTGGTTTACGCAGCGCTCGGGACTAAAGCTCCCAGCAAGCAAGTTTGTTTTAACAACGGCGCGATATCTTCCACACAATTTACATAATACCTTTACTTAAACCATCCGGAAGTATTGCACTAGCTTTTGGTGAAAACCATACAAAAATCCGTTCAGTAGATTTTGAGAAAAACTATTACATACAGACAGACAGCTTTTTGGGACTTTGGTTTATAATAAGTATAGATTGTTACTCAGAACCTGACGCTGTGGCGAGGCCGTGCGACTCTTTAGGGGGGTCATGTGTTCAAACCCCGGGCAGGTACTAATGGATTTTTCTGTAAAAACTAACATTAGTTTTACAGAAAACCTATGTGTTTAATTGATAATTGTAATTTATCATACGCTTTTCGTTGATATTGTCGGAGAGCATCCGTACAGAAAACCTGCATTTTGAAATGTGAATTCTAGGGTTATGTGTAACATACCAATCCGCATTTGGAGCAGCGTCGTAATTGCTCCAATCCTTCTCTCCAAAAACGGAGAGAAGAGACCTAGCAGTTAGATAGTAACAATTATTTACTGCTGTTATTGCTTGTTACTTTAAGACCATTTCTTTCTAATAACGGAAATATTCATTTCGTAATAATGGGAAGCCGATAAAAGCATCAATCATTCCCTAAATAAATCAGCTACGCGTGAAAAATGAACGAAGGTCTTCAAAAACTTCAAAAGAAAAACCGCTCAAGAATTTTATTGTTTGGCCCTCATTACGTTGTTACTTTTTCTTGAAAAATTGCATATCGTATAGTATATAAAATATTGATGGTTTTCTTCAATAAGTTATTGTCGTATGTCATAATTAACTAACTGTTGATATTCAAATAGAGAAACTTATTTATTTAGCTTACTTTCATAGGTTTATGTCTTATAGAATAGTGTTATGGGTTAAAAAAAGTAAAGTAACTGTCTGCTATAATCCCACTGCTGGGCATAGGCCTCTCTCCGTTTCTGATGAGTATGGTTGTAACTAAGACCTACCACGCTGCTCCAATGCGGTTTGGTAGGTTACACATATCCCCAGGATTCCCTAGAGATACACAGATTTCCTCACGATGACCGAAAAGCGTGTGATAAATTGCAGTTATCAATTAGACACATAAGCGTTAATAGAAAAACTCATTGGAGCCTGCCCGGAGTTTGAACTCGTGAACTTCGAAAGAGTCGCATGTTATCACCGCTGGGCTATCATAGCTCTGTTATGGATTAATTGTGCGGTTAATAAAAAAATCTTAATTGCAAAGAGAAATTTACATTAAAACGCGTGATTCCTTACGAAAGAAATGTTGGAATGTGCGGAACTAAGGTGTTCTTCTTCCAATTAAATCATCCACAAAACTATTTTCCATACCACTTTCATACTCCTCCTTTCTATAGAGTTATTCTCTTAAATGAACATATGGTACTTTGCTTTGTGTACTTCTTCCAAACGGCGCACTATCTGAGTCAAACCCCTTCTTGATATCACAGTCTATGAGGAGAGCTTGAAACGTGATTATACTTTTTTATTGCAGTCTCCTTCCTTTGGGAATCAATGGAACGGAAGTAAAAGAGGCCTCTACCGTTTCGGAATCGAATTCCATACCGGATACACCATTTTCAATCGCAAGCGGTGGTAACGTCTTCATCTACCTACGTTTATTGTAACGTACCACTTTTTTCATAAGATAAAATCCCGAAAAAGCTTACAAAACTCTGAACATCTGCCACCTCAATTAGAAGCGAATATTAACATCGTTTATGAAACCTTAATTATATAATTGTTTCCTTACATTATAATAACTTGCCCGCACGTTAGCTTATTCTAAATAGGTCAAATTTGGGAAGATTGTATAAAAAATTACCTTATTAAATATTTAGATAAGCGTTTTTGTATCTACAACTGACTGACTTTGTTCAAGCTGATAAGATATTTAATCTAAAGCTTTTGGTCTTTCGAGTTCGTGTTAATCGTGGATTAATTTGAACTTATATGACGTAACTAATGTTGCATGTGTGTGGGTGATCTACTTACTAATTAACGTATTTCTTACTGATTTATTATTAACACGATATTTGTGAGTGTGTGCGTATTTTTGTACCGTTTTAACTCTCCAATGGATGCACGACACTTACACGAAATTGTACGTGTATATATTATTAGTTTATAGATAAACTATACTTTTTACTCTATCTGTGGTTTTAGAAAGTATCTTATGCACCGCTTATTATTGCAAAATAATTTTATCAATGCTTTTCACAATCCAATTTTGCGAAGTATAAAGAATATAACGCACAAATTTAATGAATAAATAAAAGAATGAAGAGTTAACTTCTATATCCGTGTGGTATCCGGCTGAGTAGAATAGACCACACTCTTTCTTACGGAGGTTTCGTAAAATATGACTAATGTAAGTTGACGTCAGGCAGGTGGCCGGTCGTAAAATACGTAGGCAAATCGTGTGACAACATATTTGTTAAATGTTGTGCAGACCCCACTTAGAGAGGGATAAGAGCATGATGATGAAAAAGTAACTTCTACAAATTATAATAATAACAATTTGTAATGCTCTCTGCGATCAAGACAATCAAAAGTAGGAATCTTGTATACATGTTAAGATTTTTTGGCGTACCAATTAGCAATTACACAGCGTAGAAGGTTTAAGCTGAGTATCACGAAATTTTCGAAATTAAAAAGGAGATTTCTGCTCTGAATTAGGATATATAGTATATATATATATCCTATATATATGGTATATATATATACCATAATACATTAAAAAAAAAATTCAATATTTTTAATATTACAAAAAGCTCCACATAAACAATATCTTGATACGATATTAAGATTCGAATTAATTGTCTAAAAACAAAAATCGCATCGTACCGACATAAATCGTAAATAAATGAAAAATCATAATATATACATATAAAGAAGTGCAAGGTTTTTCCGTTTAAGGATATCAATCGGAAACCTAATATTAGGAGTATATCAAGAAAATATTTAAGAATATTGCATACAACGTGAGCGTATTTGGCAGATAAATTGTTTTTATTATACATCCGTTGCCTAGCAATTCTCCTTTTAAAGGCATTGTTTAAGTTTATTTAGGACTTACACCCTTATCTTTAACAGTCAACTACAAGTGTAAGCAACCCAAAATTTGTCCACAATGACCCAGACAATCCTAAAACAATGGCCACTATGGGTACTGCGTCAGCCACAACTTTTCGTAGTCTCTACTTTGTATCTCTACAACACGTCATCGTAACCTAACCTAACCTCATATGAGGTGCTCTCTGATCATACACGTCGTAAAACATAACATTACGGTGAAACGTGAAGTATTTGCTTATTTTTGAGTACATAATTGCTTTATTAACAGAATAGTGAACAGCAAGGTTAATGGGCGATCAGTTAGAGCCCATGGTGCATAGTGAACCTAACAAAAAGTTTGCGATTAAAGCTCTGCGCAGACATCTAAGTTTCTCTTTAAAAAAATATGTGCTTAATATGTTCGAAATGAATTTGTTTGAATGCAATTGAATACACCGCTGAAATTAAAGGACATTATAACGAAGACAGATTAGATCGTAACGCTGGGTATACTTGTGCACAGACAAATACTAAGAAACTAAACAAAAATCCTAAAACAAGTATTAGAGAATTGGGTCGGGTATATAGTAATTTGGTATCCTTTAATTTTTTTAAAGGTAAGAAATTCTTGATTGTTTTTGTGTCGAATTTGGGCAACAGATAATGTTTTTTGATAAACTTATTCTACTCTCTTAGACTCAATAAAAAAGTCAATAAAATAGTTTTGTGAAATAAAGGCATTCCATTCATCATAATGTTTCATTAAAAAATAACAGACTATTATCGAATAACCTCAGTGAGAAAAACTATTGTTTGATTTGAATTGAATATGTTTTTTACTGTTTTAAATTTATTATATTTTTTGTTTATGACGATTTACGATTTATAACGAAGCGAAACATCGGAATGATACAAAAATATATGTGAAACTTACAAATTTATATTCGCGTATCGTGTTGGATTTAAGGTAAAAGCCTTCTTTAAAAGGAGAATAAAGGCCTTTTTCAGGCACTGAAAAGCCTTTTAGGGCAGTTTTTAAATCGGAAATATAAAAGCGGGCAAAATAATTAAAAAAGGAAAATTTCAATTTAAATTTGTTCGAAACTAATTAGCTGGAAACAGTTAGTATAAATCATATTTCGGCTTCACAAGTCGTAATTGCAAAAATAATCTCTGGAAAAAGTAAACTCCCCTGTTTTTATTTCAGACCGTTAAAATATTAAGGTCAGCGAAATACCCAATTAAGCGAAAAGGGTAGACGGGGTCTAAGAAAATTTGCTTTGTTTAAGTTTACTGAGAAAAACCGCTGAAGTATTTATTGGTTCTAATCAAATATAAGTTTTAAACAAACGAAGAGAATGGGCAGGTAATGTTTTAATTTTTTAATAAAAACATCTTCGAATTCGTACTTTAAATTCTTTTGATACAAAAATATATAAAATTAGGTCACAATAATATTATATATCTTTGTACTGGGAGTTGTAGGGATTTTTCGGCTACATAGTTTTTGAAACGTGGTATCCGGCTGAGTAGAATAGACTACCCTCATTTCTTACCGAGGTGTCGTAAAAGGCGACCAAGGTAAGTTGACCCGCCGTGTGTTATCCGATCGAGTAGAATAGACCACCGTCTTTCTTACCGAGGTGTCGTAGAATACGACTGAGGTAAGTTGACGTCAGGCGTAGCCGAATTATGTGGCAACATGTTTACAACATGTTGAAACTTTAACAGAAAGAAAAATTAACTGCAAAACTACGAGTATATACCATAGAGTTATTTTACCATACAGTAGGGAGCCAGCCTTTTATATGCCCTATTACAATAAAGAGAAAGCAAATGAGACTATATCTCCGTCTCTTTTTTATGTGTGATTAGATGAAAGATGAGGTATAGAGTTTCATCTTCCCTCTCATTATTTATTTTGACACTCTCTTGACAGCCTCTATCAATCCCCTACTCTTGTATAATAAAAATATGACACGTACTAACTATACGTTAAAATAAAATGTTAAATTATCTTACGTTATTACAGACAAGACAAGACAAGAGAAGACTTTTAATAAACATTATTTAAAATCAACTGATGTATGGTTAAAAAGGGTTTATTTTTGTTAATCATATTATTCAGTTCCACCAGTCGTTAAGTATTTTATTTATTTATAAATACAACGAGCATGCGACGTAAATATCGTATCTAAGCGAAGCAGGGCTGGATAAACATCGATGTTTATTCTGCTCAAAGAAAATATTTGCTAAATCCAAGTTAAACAAAAACAAATTCTAAATGTTTTTACGAGTTTGATACAATTTTTTTTTTATCATAAAACATAACTGCGCCAACCGTGTATAAGTCAATACGGCTTTGCAAACATTTTATTTTGCCCCAAATTCGAATCGATTGTTTTTTAATTTCCATCTGATCCTGAATGTCGGATCACGACGCAATATAATGCTATTCGTACAACAAAAGAACGCTTTGGTCAGATCAAGATACATCCTTGTTCTAAGCTTAGTGACCAGATTACAGAAGAAATGATTAAAAGATTTTAACAACTTAGGTTTTTTAAAAACTATGCTTTTGCACTTACCCTACAGTATAAAAAATCAGAAAATATCCAGCGTTATTTAATATCTGCCGGTAGAAGTTAATTAGCTATTAATAGCTTAATTACCTGTAAAAGCATTCACATATTATCACTACAGCTGTAGTTCAAGATTTAATTACGGGGGAAATTAAAACGTTTTTTGCGATCCCTCGTATTTGCATTCAGTAAATAATAAACACAGCACAACATAAGTTGTATAACTTATGACGACATGAGTTATTATAATACAGACACATATCCCATTACATCTTTTTTTCGTTTCGGTATTTTGATTTCTTAGTTGTTTCCAACGAACCCTGGCTTTTAATTATAATAGATTAATTACCGGTATAATCCAGTGTGTTTAACATAATAGTCTTCACTTCAAGTATTGATTATAGGGCGAAGCTTATATTCGTTCCCTATCCCCGTGTGCCAGTACATAATTGATATCATGCCCCGAGCTGCCTCATCATTTATTTACCGCGCCCCACTTGGAGAGTTTTTGGAGGTGTACCCCGCGGCGCACGTTCTACTGTGAATTTATCTCCTTTGTAGACACGAGAGTTATTATTTGCAATGACAATATAGTTAGAAAAAAATACTTGTTTTGAATTGCGGATTTGCTTAGATATTTACTTTTTATCTCTTTTTTGTCCAAGACTGTCCAAGTATTATTAAACCTCTTTGTTGGGGACATGTTTTTTATTTTTATTTTTATTTTTTTTCGAATTTCGGAACTATTTCGAGCACTAATAATATAATGTATTACTTCTAATGGCTTTTACAGCGTCACCGAAAGGATGGGCGAGCGCAGAAGCATCGTCGGGTGTAAAAACTGGACACTTTTTATTATTTGATCTATACATTTACGATGGCAAATCAATCTCATTGATTGAATTGAATCTCACGTGACGGTGAAGAAACAGATTGAGAATGTATATATATATATACATTGTCATATATATGTATATATGTCATATATATAATATGATATCTAATGGTATATGTTCCTTATGCAGACAAGATATGAAATTGTATCTGAGAAGTGAACATAAACAACATAAATAATAATACTATCTATACTTATTATAAAACGAAGTCCCCAAAAGCTGTCTGTATGTAATCGATTTTTTTTTAATCTACTTAACGGATTTTTGTACGGTTTTTACTAAACGGTAGTGTAATTATTCCGAAAGATTTATGTAAAATGTTAAAGGGGTTGCACGGCTGTATAAAAACTCACCTGCGGGGAGGTAGAATATCGTAGATATAGAAAAAAGCTACTGTAAAGTCCGCGACAGCATGTCTCTATCTTTTATGCTTAATTCACATTAACTACTTTTACGTTCAAAATTTACAATTAAATACACTGATTTCCACGCGGTCGAAGCCGCTGGCACAGCTGGTAATACATGTATAAATGTATAAATTCAAGACATGAATGTATAAATTTTTGTGCTACCGAATCAGGCGAAAGCTTTGATAGAAAGTTTGATAGATTTATATAACTTTGTATACTTTCGTGTAACCTTGAATGCACATAATTATGTGTTTCTTTAGAACTGCTGTCTTAATTACTCTGTATTAGTAACTAATATGATTTCTGTCTCTAACATTATTTTCAATACGGTTTAACTAAGGGTAGGTGACCTACAGGTTCAAATGAAGACTCTTATAGCATATGAATGCTTGTCAGAATTAATAGACTGTCATAGGTATGCTGTGATAGCCTAGCGGTGAGACCGTGCGACTCTCTAGAGACGACATAGGTTCAAACCCCGGGCAGGCAACAATGAGTTTTTCTATTAAAACTCATGTGTCTAATTGATAATTGCAATTTATCACACGCTTTTCGGTGAAGGAAAACATCGTGAGGAAACCTGCATATCTGTAGAGTATTCTAGGGAAATGTGTAACCTACCAATCCGCATTGGAGCAGCGTGGTAGGTCTTAGCTCCAATCCTTCTCTCCAAAAAAAAAAACGGAGAAAGGAGGCCTTAGCCCAGCAGTGGCCATAGTAACAGGCTGTTACTTTACTTTACTTTATAGGTATATAGTATGTCTAACATTCGTTTTCGACATAGGTTACTTCGCAGGATTTACTTGCCACAACCACAACTTATGGATTGCAAAAAATATTTTCATCTTGTAAAGTAGTAAAATATATATCCATAAAATGCGAAAAATAGCGTAGAGTGTTGAACATTTACGTACATAATAGAAATTGGTATCTTAAAATCCAGTTTATACCAGAAATAAGAATAATACCGTTTGTATAATAGATGATGATATTAAACGGAAACGAGCGACATGTTTGGACATGCGATATCGCGATTACAATAAATTCGATGCCTAATTTAAATGCGGTATGCCGAAATGAGTCATAATGTATTATAATAATCAACATAGTTTAATATGCGAAGTTAGTAATGTATTCGATCGTTTAGTTGCGTATTAATCGAACAGAATTATGATTTACAATTGCTATGATTTTGGCCATGCCATTACAGCAGTTTAAACCACTGTTAAAAAGAGGCTGATACAGAAAGCCTACTATACTGTTGAAGATTACTTAGATGATAAGGATGTGTGGATATAGGTACAATTCTACCCTATACAAGACAGTAATAAATAAATGTAACTAGTTCTAAGATTTATATTTTAAAACGAGCAACCGCCGAGTTTCTTGCTGGCTCTTCTCGGTAGGAACAGCTTTCCGGACCCGCAGTAAAGTTGACGATTCAAAAGCACTTGTTTACAAGTTTACTTGAATAAATAATATTTTGAATTTGAATTTGAATTTGAATAACTAATAATAATATATACGAGTATATCTAATCGGCATCTATATCTCATAAGAAAGAGTGTAAAGTGCATTTGACCTGACCGACCTGTGGGTACGTACATATATCGACCCACTGAATCCGAATTCCGATCTGAAAGGTCAGTTATAATATATGAGTATTTACATACATCATCATCCTCCTGCTCTTATCCCACTACATGTGGGGTCGGCACAACATATTAAAAACATGTCGTCACATGATTCAGCTACGTATTTTACAACCCCTCGGTAAGAAACAGGGTGGTCTATTCTACTCAACCGGATACCACACGGTGGGTCAACTTACCTTAGTCGCCTTTGACGACACCTCGGTAAGAAATGAGGGTGGTCCGTTCTACTCAGCCGGATACCACACGGCGGTAATATGTAACAAAGATTCTTAAAATTTCGCAAAAACTTAAAAAACAAATGTATTTACTTAGATGTATGTAAACGGCAGTTTTAGTGATATAACAATTTTTTTAATAAATCAATAAATAAATAAAAATTCCACAAAAAAATTATATCACAAAAACTGTCGATTTTCGTATGTAAGCATCTGTTTTTTTTTAAGTTTTCTCGCAATTTTGAAGGTGTATAGGTCAAACTGACCTTGAATTGGAATTCAGTGCGACCAAATACGTACCGATAGGTCGGCCCGGTCAAATGCACTTTCCACTTTTTTTTACTGTGTGCCGGTGTTTTCAATGAGGATACAAAATATAGAAACAAATGCCGTGTGGTATCCGGCTGAGTAGAATAGACCACCCTCATTTCTTACCGAGGTGTCGTAAAAGGCGACTAAGGTAAGTTGACCCGCCGTGTGGTATCTATCCGGTTAAGTAGAATAGACCACCCTCTTTCTTACCGAGGGGTCGTAAAATGCGACCAAGGTAAGTTGACGTCAGGCAGGCGGCCGGTCGTAAAATACGTAGCCAAATCATCTGACGACATGTTTGTAACATGTTGTGCCGACCTCACTTAGTGTGGGATAAGCAGGAGGATGATGATGACAAAATATAGAAACAAACTCTTTGGTCGTTGTTGTGAGTCCATTTTATATTTAAGAGCATAAAATAATTCTTCAAACCGCTATGACTATGTATACTTTATATTGACTTAACCATAACGAGAAACATCTCGAGAAATCATACTACTCAACGCATCACCGAGGTCTTTAATATGTTAACTACTAAAATAATTTTAGCATTAAAGTCAATACAAAAACAGAAATTTCGCTAAGTCGACTGAAACATCAAAGAATCTTAGGATAGTCGTGAGCAGATATTTATTTTTAATATGTTCAGATAATATATAAAACTTAGTATTCATGATCGAGTTGTTTACATTACATTATTAACGAGATTAGGAATTCAGTGTAAATGATTGATGTGCTAGTTGATTCAAATTTTGTTGAAGTTGGACGTTTGTTAGAATATGTTTTATTTTATCATATTTAACACTTTAAATACTGCAAAATGCTATGATATATTAATGAAAGTGTCGCGGGTTTTAAGCCTAATTGCTATATGTAATTTATCACAGAGAGAGACTGAAAAGAAACGGATGGATTATGTAAAGCAGTGATTCCCAAAGTGGTCTATATCTACCCCTAGCGTCTGTTACAACCTGCAAGGGGTCTACGTCAGCGAAAAAAACTTGGGGTTCATGAAATGAAAATGGGGGTCCACGATAGTGGATCTCAACACATACACTGATAGTACCTATTTACTTACATCATACTATCTTATAATATCAAAACATATACATTATTTATAAAAACTGTACCTATTATATTTGTTTATAAAATTGTGTAAGTTGTAGGATGTTGGTATTCGCTTTATGGTCACAATACATTTTGAACTTGTAAAAACCTGAGAGTCGCAGTTTCAGAGCTTCGCTACCTTGCAAAAAAAAATATTTTGAGTAGTTTTAATTTAAATTCAATTAATAAATGTATAAATTAACAAGTGTTTTAACTTTAAGTTTTTAACACTAAACTTCACCACAGTTAGAAATTTACAGGAAATCAATATCAGGTAATTAGGGGGTCTACCCAACACGGAAAAACATGGCAAGGGGTCTACGACACAAAAAAGTTTGGGGAACTCTGGTGTAAAGTATGGCATGCATATAAAAGGATTATCATTCGTCAACTCTGACGAATGATACTCGTAGAATAAAATGGAAGAAAAAACATGTAGTGCCAACCCCATATAAAATAGGAAAAGCGCAAGAAAGATACCTGCCCGAGTTTCGAACCCTTAACCGTTTATGCGGCTATCATGGCTCTGTAAAAAACTACATTAAATGAAATAAAACTAAACACTCTTTGTTCATTTTTATTAAACGTCAAATACACGATACTTTCTACGAATGTTATGACGCACAAAGTACCTCTACACCTCGACCTAAGCCACGAAAAAGACCTTGAAAGGTTAAAGTTAAAAAAGAAGATGAAACATAAAATATTCACTTAAAGAATAGCAACAGTAATGTTAATACTTTACAAAATGATAAACGATATTTTGCTGGATATACATATGGATGTGCAGTGCATTCTGTATTTATACATTTAAAGTGTAAAATTTGAAATGAAAAACGTTTTGTAGCTTGAAGGATTTGGTTCACTTCTTATTTTTTGAATTTGGCATTTCATTATTATCATCATCCTCTTGCCCTTATCCCACTCTAAGTGCCGTCGGCGCAACATGTTACATGATTTGGCTACGTGTTTTACGACCGGCCGCCTGCCTGACGTCAACTTAACATAGTCTTATTTTACGAGCCCTCGGTAAGAAAGAGGGTGGTCTATTCTACACAACCGGATACCACACGGTGGGTCAACTTATCTTAGTCGCCTTTTAAGACACCTCGGTAAGTAATGAGGGTGGTCTTTTCTACTCTGCCGAATACCACACGGCGGGCATTTTATTAATATATACTGAGATAGTAAAAATGTAACGGAGCTAAAATATTAAGTATGTTATTAGTGAAGTACTTAATATTACGTATTAGTATTAAAAAATTTACTGTTTAAAAATTTAAAAAATTACTGTAAAAAATTTACAGCATTATATTAGTACAATGTATAAATTTGCAAACTTTTAGTCATTGTTTTGAACTTCCATAACTAATTATTCTACAAAATAAAATCGCATTGCAACGGAAAATCAATTATAACTATGAATCAAATATACATATATAACATATCGGAACTCGTGTATGGAAACTACGTTATAAAATTAAGATTACGCAGCAATTTTACACTAACTTTTAGATTAGTTTTAACATGTTTTTTGATTTTTTTTTTGTTATATAAAATGTTTAGTTTGGAAATGTTTATTTAATTTGTAACTTTTATAACTATGTCATATTTGTCCCAGTTTATGTGTTTCATTATATCCATCACATAATAAATAATAAATAAATAAATATATCGAACAAAGTAAGAAATTAATACTTGTGTTATGGGTGACGGACAACTGATAGATATACTACATATATAATTCTAAATACATACTTAAATACAAATATACACCCAGGCTCGAAGAATCAACAAATTGTTTATAGAAAATTCTAGCCCATAGCGGGAATCGAACTCGCGACCTGCGGAGCTGTAGGTGGGTTACTATCCACTGCGTCAACGTAGTCAATAGTGTATACTGATGGTATTGTAGGCAACATATAGCATACCAGAGATGGACCTTTCGTCATCACTACCACAAAAAGCATCATTGCACAAGCGCAGCATAACATTTTCATGAAACCATGTAAGATAAAACACATTAAAGACTCATTAATACTTTAAAGAGTGTATTTGTGTTTTTTTTTTAATTTATACTTTCATTTTATAATTTGATTCCGTATTTATTTTGTTTATCTTACTCGTGACTTTGGCGTTTACGATCTGTCATCACTTCAAAAAGAAAGTTATTCGATTACTTAAAAATTTAATGATCAAAATTTGATTCATTCGATTAACATGAAAAGGAAATCCAAAAGGGATAGTAGCAGTAAAGATTTTTTAGACCAATAGTGGCTTCGACAATTATGAACATGAGGTCAGCAACCGCAAAGCTATGACATAAAAGGCAATCAGTATCCTACATAGCCTCTGTGGCTTTCTCTTTACTATGTATGATCCTAATGAAACTATATATGGTTGCTTTACTATAGTTATGTTGTATACACGCCAAATCGTTTGAAAAATACTAAGATTTCTATTAAAAATTTACAGTAACGAGATAAGCGCCTCACGTTAAGTAATTTGTATGCAAAATCCGTTACGGCTGAATAGCGCACACCCCTCTTATGGTTACCTGGTTAAATGGTTCTCATTTGTAATTGTCTAGGAGGGTTACGCTCCCAAAATGAATTATGAACATAAAATCAGAATAAATCATATGAAATTTATTATCAGAACATTCCAATTCGAATAATTCTTAACAAACAAATTAAAAAAATATATTTTTGAATCGTCTATGTATTGGCTCCAAATATTTTTCCTTCTATAATTAGGCAAAGAACACAGGTGCTGTAAACAATTTATAATTTTTATAACTAGTTTTTGTAAATTGTTTCGTTGCTTTCTTGTGCAAGATCGATAAAATATTACTTTTACCAAACGATATGCATACACCGCGTAATGGTAAAGCTAAAATTGTGTTAGAATTTTTATTAAAAAATTGTATATCAAAACAAACAAACGATTTACGTACTTTGGGAAGGCACAAAGGAGCTTGACATTTACGATTCCAAATGAAAATAATAATGAACACAAAGACGCTGAAAGCCTAAAGGCGACCATTGCAAAAGTTTATCGAATTGAATACTGGACATGACATTGGCTTCAACAAGCTCTTATAAATTCGATTCAAGTTGCAAACATATTTCAAAAAACCTATTAATTTTTGAGGATATATGTAACCAGCCTCTAAGCTAAAACCAATCCTAAAGATAAAACCGTGCAGATAATATGCGCCATACGCTTGTAAAGTTCGATCATAGTTTTAGTATTTTTAACCCGTCTAGTGTTTGTGTTCACTTATATTGTTAGATACTTGTGTTAAATGAATATGGCATAGGCTCAAACACGCACAAACAGTATGTCACTACACGTCCACTCTCACCCACGGACTCCGGTATTACTAACATGTCCGCTTTGAGATAGTGCGAGGTTTCCTTTTTACACTAGTATTAGTATTTTAATGTATTGGTATATTTATGTATGTATTGTATTTGTGTCCTGTAAATATACAAGGTAAGAATCACACATCTCAACACACATAAACTACAAAAGTGTTATTATTAATATTTTAAATTAGCAATATCTTATTTTGCATCAAAATTTAAAAAAACTGATTCTATTATTGCCAATATCACACAATCCTCAATATTCACTGATTAACAAAGCAATATTTGATCTATCTTATCTTATCTGTACATATAATAAAATAGAAGAGTGGGTCAGTTCAGTACACCGATGTAACTATTTTAGAACTAAGGTTAGGCTTTAACACTTCAGTAAATACTGAGTTTGTTTATAAATAAAACTATATCGAGATGTTCGTAGTTTTAGAGGTAAGGTCTAAAAAATCAAGTGGGTACCTAAAAAAAGTGTATATTGTGTAGTATATTATACATTTGTAGTGTATTATGTATATGTCTTTTGGGAATTACAACATAACATGCTCCAAGTAAATTCTTTTGTGTCTATATTTATGACTATAAAAATGACCATCATTTTCTCTTCACTGTCGACAGTTTATTCAATATTTATATTTTTCAAATGTTCAACAGTGCGCTAATAATGTAAACGCAAACATGGTTGATTCACGTGAGTTTGTCAGGAATGATTATGACATTTATTGATAAAGATATATCATCTATTTGTATATGCTTTGGGTACATGCGACCTCAATTATATGCTATCTCTTACTTTTAAAACCCATTCTTGGCGATGTCACTATTCAAAAATATAAGTTCCGATGTATTAGCCAAACGGGAATATATTCTTCGGCAACGTTCTTGTTCCACCTATTAAATAAGATACCTACAGGAATATTATGCATAAATAATATTCCTGTAGGTATCTAAAAAAATAGCAGCTATTTTTCTAGCGATTATTCAAATTATCAACCACCGAAATTTCAACAGGTATAATGGATGGGCGATTATTCAAATTAAAAATAAGTTTTACTTATAAAAGTTCTTTCGAATCGTGTTTAGAGTTGGAATATCTCTAAAACGTCCGTCGGGAAATAGCAGCAAAAAATTCGGTGGGTAATATTTTTAAAATAATGGAATTAAGAATTTATACCAGACTAGCTGACCTCGCAAATATTTCCCGAAAAAAGGAACACCTTCTTTAGCGAATTTTTTAACGTTTCCTACAACTTTTTAAAATTTTCTTTCCTTAGGGAAGTTATTTAACATTATTTGGACTACTGAAAGAACGATTCTACAACCTAAATACTATACCTATGTATACGTTATCGTAATATATGTTACTGCTAGCGAAAAATTTATGACTTATTGGGGTTCAAGTAAAGTACAAACAAGGTTACGATGAAATTTTTTTCGGTTTCATTTTCTTTTTTCTCAATCCAAGAACTTGTGTGAACACCTTCTTTCAACTTTCTACTACCACTTATCCACCTAAACGCTCGTACGTTCTTCGAACTATTTGCCTTCCTTCATATTCGAGTACACTTCGCGATTCGTTGCACTCCAGTTTGTTACTACAGCGGATTTAAAGGAGTTAGTTTCTTTTTTAATAACCTAGAGACTCTCAAATCATAGATTTTCTATCACCCACTAAGAAATTGTGAGCCTATTTGTGAAACTCATAGTAACTCTGTTTCCCAACAAAATGTTCATCGGTTCTTTGAACTATGAGCCGCGTTCATTACCGCTTCATTTATAGAGCATCAGATATAGAGACAGAGCATAGGATCACACCTATGTGATGCGATGACACAAATCGATCATATCCAACTTCAAATTTACAACAAGATATAAATATATATTGAATAGTTCTGAAATATGATAATATTAACATGTATTGTAATTGAAAGCAGCTTGCCCATCAAAAGGTATTTAACATGATAAGACTTAGGTTAATGGAGTTTTGTTAAGTCACCTTGTCACCTGCTTGAAGCGCTGATAAAGCACCTGAAATTATACACAGCGGAACTCTACTTCATATTGACTTTAATGTATAGCAATGTTGGAATTTTGAGACAATGATCTAACAAGAAACGCAACTAGAACTTGAATCTGAATAAAACGGATTACAATTTTATTAATATGACTGTCTCGGATAAAATTTGTAATGATAGGAACTGGAAGCAGTCAATGGCAGAATCCAAAACATTGACTGCCTTGAATAAAATTGTAAAAAGTTAATGACAGAATCTAAAACATCATATAATTCAAAAACCCTTCAACGTTGGGATCCCCTAGATGATAAAATGGCTTTGCCGCACTACAAGAAACAATGTTTGTAGACCCCATCACCATTAAATAGCTAAGAACGACCTGAATCAGCTTGCAAGGAATCAGTTGATCCAAGCAGTATATCGTCGAGCATATCCTCTGGAAATTCCCCAGAAAGTCCTATTTTTAACAGTTCGTGTCCAACAGTTAATTATATGGGTGGCGATTGTTGGGTACACAAAACTCACTATCCAAATAAATCTATTTATTTACAGTTAATTAATTATAATTATTCTTATACTATGTACTATGCTAAAAACTTAAATACTAATGGCGTCCGATCCCACCGAAGTTAGGTAGGGAAAGGCGAAGTGGCGGGATGTTTCTTTCCCAGGCATTGAACATGGCACCTCAGGTGTTGAGTAGAGTCTGGGAAAGCGGCAAACGCTGAGTAGACGTAACAAGTTGAAGCAGAAGATGAGAAGAAGTTTAAACATGATACCGTGGTGTAACGATGGTATACGCATACATCTGAGCGGAAAGCCCTTGAAGATATAATAATGTTACGAAATATTAATAGCCATCTGTTGAGAAAAAGATAGGATATGAAAATTAATAATAATTATAAAAGCCAAAAGCTGTCTCTCTGAATGTGATCGATCATAATCTACTCAACCGATTTTTGTACAGTTTTTACTAAAAGGTAGTGCAATTCTTCCGGAAGGTTCAGGCTAATAGTGCATTAAGGTTTTATGTATAGTGTTATATGGTGGTGCAATTGTAAAAATTCGCCTACTGGGAGCTTTAGTCGAGAGTGCCACGTAATCTAACAGAGATATACTCAAGTAATGTACTAGAAGAATTGTAGATCGATTCAACAAAAAAGTCTGCGACAGCATGTCTCTTATGCTTTAATTCACAATAAATACTTTAAAGTTCAAAATTTTAATTAAATACACTGATTTCCACACAGGAATTCGCAAATTCGCAGGCACAGCTAGTAAATTATAAAAACACGTACTCTAATCGTTGAAGCGATTCTCATTGCTATACCGAAATTATACGAATGCTATAAACCACATTGACCCACATATCACTATTTAGTGATACTATACTAATATATTATAATAAAAACAATTTTATCTATTCTTGTTCAGAGATAAGTTAATCTCTTATATTTGTGTGTTCCCAATGTTAGGTCATTAGTTTGTTTTTCGTGTTATCGTGTGATCTAATGAAACTCGTACATAGTGTCTATAGAATAAAATTACTTCGATACCAATACAACTATCCGACAACTGGCAGCAACAATGTCCGACTAACACGCCAAAAGTCGTGAAACAAAGTAAAGTAACAAATTGACAACTGTACTAATTAAGTTACCCACAACTTAATTGTTCATAGTAAGGCAAAAACCGCTTTTCTATAAGTGGCTATGGAGATTAGATCTACCAATCTGCTCCATGTTAATTTTCAAACTATACATATGACAATCTTTCTCTAAATACATAAAAATCCAGTAACGCATTTCAAATATAATATATATATATATATATATATATATATATATATATATAAAGCAAACTATTTTTGAAGGAAAACTAAGAGGTATTTGTTTTTATCGTTATCACAGTTTTGACGATCAGCAAACATGTTTGAAATGGTAAAAAATAAAATAAAAGACAAAACAAATAAAAACTGCTATCTATTTCCAGCAAAAGCCCAATAGTATGAAGATAACAAATAAACTGATAGATAACATTTTAAACATACCACATAATTATTTAAAGATTTTAAACAAATTTGATGGAACAATTTTTTTTTACAAATTTAATTTTATTTAAATAATGTAAGCATTAAGTCCTAAAGTTTAGATACGTCACACCCTTGCCGTCAGTACTACATCTGTTGCATGTAGGTAATAGTACATCACATTATCTAAATCTATATATTGAACTGTGATAGCCTAGCGGTGAGACCGTGCGACTCTTTTGAGGGGAACACGAGTTCAAACCCGGGCAGACACCGATGAGATTTTCTATCAAAACTGATATGCTGCCCATTTCTGTTAGGAAATCACCCTCACTCAACTCTTTTAAGAAAAGTGTTGAGAACTTTTTGATTTTTCATGTATATGTCTTTTGTACTTATATTTATTGTTATTGTTATTTTTATATTTATTGTTATTTTTATCTTCTTGTCCTTTCGCGGCATTTCCCGCCTATTACATCGTAATTTTGTCCTTTCAGAGCTCAAAGGTTGGCTGGAAGAGATCCCTTATTGGTATAAGTCCGCCTTTGTACAATCACCTTTTAATGTTATTTTTATATTTCTGTGTTTTGTGTGTTTATGAAGTACAATAAAGAAATTAAACAAACAAACAAACAAACAAAACTCATGTGTCTAATTGGTAATTGCAATTCATCACACGCTTTTCGGTGAAGGAAAACATCGTGAGGAAACCTGCATATCTCTAGAGAATTCTGGAGATATGTGTAACCTACCAATCCGTATTGGAGCAGCGTGGTAGGTGTTAGCTCCAATCGTTCTCTCCAGAAACGGAGAGAAGAGGCCTATTCCCAGCAGTGGGATTGTAACAGGCCGCTACTTTACTTTTTTTTTATTATATCCGTAAAACGTAACATAACGTTAAATTGCTCAATAGAATATCGAAATGCAACCTTTTTAACAGAAACAGTTTATTATTATGTATTTTTTATTTTATATTGCTACTGTAAACCTTGCAGCAACGATTAATTGCATTTAACTGATTAACATTAGCATTTTATAGTCTATGGCTTTAATTGGGGTTCGATCTCAATCTTCACACAATCAATTAATCATGACAATCTCCGACTTCCAATGTCTTGGAAATGATCTGAAAACGCCAGGTGATCTCATCTACACGGCCTCTCGGCAGTATATCCCATTATGCAATTGTACAGATAGCTTATACAGAAAGCTAACTTTGGTAGACCAAAAGAACCGCATCCGTTGCTGTTTAGAGCAACCTATATTTCCTCTCCATAACTGTTATGGGAGAGCAAGAGAATTCCGGGATGGATTCCCGGAATTCTCCCGTAAACAAAGTACCTCATAAGCAATTTTATCTAGGCACATTATTAAAAACTAAGTGCGATTTACGCCATCGAATGTTGATAAGAAAATTGATTAACCGTGACAGTTACGAGAATGAAAGAATTTTTCTTCATAATTTTTAATCAAGCGCGAAGCTATTGTTATGCCTTTATATAAATTAGAATGGTTTAATCTATATAAATAATAATCTTTGCTGGAAAATGTTTATTAAACAAAGTAGATAGAAATGTAGAATGTTAATACTACAGACTATAGACTATTTTAAATTTATAAAAAATAAAGAATTTATAAAAAATGTTGAGTATAAATTTAGGCGTTTGTTAGTATGTTACATGCGTTTGTAAAGTAATATTATTAAAACTGGAACCCATTCCATCTAGATCTTGATTATTCAATATGGTGTACTCTATTTTATATAAGATAAATACCAACTACTTTATACAAATTTTCATAAACTAACGCGTAATGAAAGTTCATAATATGGAAATCTAAACAGGTCTTATTATATATACATTATGTTATTTAAGTATAAATCATTTTAAGTAAGTATATCTTACTTAAAATGATTTAAAAGTGCGAACAAAACATGTATGCAAATTACAAACTCTACATTTACAGTGTATCGTGTAACAGGCAATTTATGATAAAAATATAAATAAATTAACAACCTGTTAATATATAACCATTTTATTAAGGTCTTCTTTTAATACAAAACTTTTAACCTACATTTCGTTACAAATGGCGGGCATGGATTTCACAGCAATACTTTCGTGATGTTATGCAGGTATCTCACAATGTTTTCTATCCCTGTAAAGCTCATGATGAATATCCAATATTATTTTCTAATCCCTGACTAGGAGAAATATAAATTAAAATCTAAATTAATAAATTAGTGGACTTAACGTCTTTTATTCTTACTTACTTAAATATCAACAAACAGTCTTGATATCTTCAATAAATGATCACAAAATCACGTGAAATTCCTTTATTCACTATCACTAAATAATAGCAATTATTAATCACACGAAGTAATGTTTAATCAAATAGTTTTTAATTCATATTTTCAATTTTATAAATACGCGATGTGCGCGTTTACTGGCGACAGCTGGAAAATGTCCATCTTACTCGAAAACCGGAGGTAGACTGCGGCAAGGTGCGGGGGCTACCGCTTCCCGTAACTCTCCATCCCGCAACCGCCCGCCCTAAGGTGGATCAACACGGTACGCGTCATTTCCCCGCTATCTTTATGTTTCTATAACGATCCGAGCTGTATAACAATGGGATGTCCCTGTGGTGTCATCATCTAAACACAATTCGATGAGAGCTGATTATCAAATAATACGTCCACGGAGCTTTACTATCGTCCGATTGTAATCTTTTCTAATGCCGTTTTCTGGACTGGGATATTCTAAAGTATACACAAAGCTACCTACGACTTCAGAAAGTTCGAAAATCGATTATGAGCTTTGGTATGTTTTTTTAATAATATTCCACAATCTATTTTAGATTTTGCACAAATTCATAAAAGGACTGAAAAAGAAGCTTATTGATAAAGCTTTTTATATTATTAAAGACTATATTAATTATAAAAAATCTTGGATTTAAATTGCAACCACCTACGCACTAGATTATATTGTAATTTTTTATTTGTCAAACAAATATATATTATTAAAATAATAATTTTTGAAAATAATAATCGTCGGGTTTTGGCTCTACTCGGTAAGAGCACCTTTCCGAACCAGTTGTAGCTTCATTGTAATATGACGATTCAAAAGTTTTGTGAAAAACTTTTTTATGAATAAAAAGTCCATTTAATTTGCATTTATTTATGTGTTATCCGGCTGAGTAGAATAGACGAACCTCGTTTCATACCGGGTTGTAGAAAAAGGCGACTAAGGTGATTTGATTCATCGTGTGTTATCCGGTTGAGTAGAATAGACCGAACTCTTTCTTACGAAGAGGTCGTAAAATACGACTAAGGTAAGTTGACGTCAGGCAGGCGGCCGGTCGTAAAATACGTAGCCAAATCATGTGACATGTTTATAACATGTTGTGCTGACTCCACTTAGAGTGGGATAAGGGCAGGAGGATGATGATGAGTTATAATAAATTCGTTTTCTGAACTTAGTTTTACGAGATATTGGCAAAGTATGCTCCATATCTATAATAAACTTGTTTTATTTTATAGTTGTTTTCTGGAATGGGTATTATGATATATAAACAAAGAATGTTTGTACTATGTTGTTTTAATGCCTGTTCGAATCTGACATATACCTGCAGTCCGTTCTTTTCGGACAGCGATACCCATCAGGAGTTTTGATGATATAAAAAAGGGTCTGGTCTCAACACATTTTTATTTACGTATGTTGAAATAATTAAGTTAATTTGTACAAGCCTATTGTACCTCCGTTGATCGGCTCTTCGGGTGACAAGAGGGCCAGCTCCTTTTTCGCACAAAGAATCAGCTTAGCGATTCAACGCGGAAACGCTGCCAGCATTCTTGGGACCATTCTACGTGGGCATGATTTGTGTGCATTTGTGTGTTAATAAAAAAATTGCAGCCTATTAAAAATAGTTCAATTTTTTAAATCTACGATTTTCTCTCTAGGTACATTAGAAGAATTAGAAGAAGAACTCTAGATTCATTAGAAGGTTTGATAAGCATTGTAAGCTAAAATATTCTATATACATTTGATAATAAAATCCCTTTCACACACACGTACACAACAGAACACACATTCAGTCTTGCTCACAATCACACATACGCTCACACTCATACACATAAATGATGATACATTCAACTATATATACACGGTATGTCAAGATTAATTGTTTCCTTTTTATACATTGTAAATTTTTACATTGTAAGTGTATTTCTCTTTTGATGTTCGAGGGTGGGAGCCTGGTTGTCTGTAACACAGGTCACCTAGTACAGAGATCAGTCTCTCACACCACTTTTATTTGTACCCTTAAGAATGGCACTTTGTTAATTGTTATTTTGTGTGGAGAGAAACAATAAATAAATCTTTATTATTAGGAATAAGAATACATCACAAATGAAAATTTATGGCAAAAAAAATTGCCATAGTACAAATAACTAAACCTAAAATGAAAATACATTATGAAGCAGGCGGCTGTTTTCACAGTAATTTAGATAGAAAATTCAGCTTTGCATGATTGGATATAGTATAAACTTGGATAATGAATTTCTGTTTGTTTTGGATGATTAATGTATATTCATTCATCACTGTCAATATCAAATAAGTTATTATTTCGGCATTTTGCTTCTCCAACATCGATCACTATGTAATTTTAAATAAAAATATTCTTTTAATAAACTTAACTATATTTTGCTTAAAAAAAAACTTTAATGTTATTTACAACATGTATACCAAATTAAACTATTTATTACTATATAACTAATTGAACTATTTAATAAAAACAAGCATTTGATAAAAACTTAAAACAAAGGAAAACTAACTAAATAATAACAATCTATATATATATATATATATATATATATATATATATATATATATATATTTACACTAAATCGAGACTATCGATTTAGTGTTAATATATATCGCCATTGCAATGGGTTAAGGTTCCCAAAATACTTAATGACACCCTTTGTATGGCCAAACTTATTCGTTAGCCAAAGTAGCTTCCGGCTCTACCTACGGGTACCCTCTATGACCCTGCTTGATAGCTCATTGAAGAAGGTACGAGCGTCTAAGTCCCATGGACAAAGACACAAAAAATATGCTTGCATGTATATGTCTTCATACTTGCCATGTTTTAATTTATACAAGTAGTACTTAAAATCTTTTATCAGTACTTTAGTCATTATTTGCACAATTTGGATATCGCGTTTTATTTCACTGACATTTCTGCAAGCAATAATTTTTTTTCCGTAACACCTTAACTTGTAATGACCACTTTAAATCAATACTAATTGTACTTAATATTATTCATGCGAAACAAATTTTGTATAAGCGAAGCATTGAAATTCCCGACTTGCCATCGGGAACTGTAATGAAACTCTACATCATTATTAATACCAAAGATGATACCAAAAATCATTGGTATAGCTTGTATATATGTAGCTTTACATTGAGATACTAAGTAAAAAATTGATGGGACACTTGGGTAAGAAAATCCATTAAAGCATGAACTCATAACTGGTCTGAGCATAGATATTATGCGCCATACGCGTACATAAACAAGCAGACATTGATATTTATACCTTTAGATGATGGCACTCGTATCTTACAATTATTGTGTTTCCCATTAAAGTTGCATCCATAATTTCTCACCGCTACTACCAAATCAGACAACAATTGCAATTTTTTTCTCATAAATATTCACTATTGAATACATATTTACTCTCACTTTTAACGTTTTCTGAATTAATAATCGAATAATTCTTTCAAGTAAGCAAAAGAAGGATTTCTATTTAAAACTTAAGCACGTGGAAGCACTTTTTCAATCAGCTTATTACGGAAATTAATTAGTCACGTTTCGAAAACACCTACATAATCGCACGTTTCCTGATCTTTCTGACGTAAATTCTTAAATAGATATATATTGACTTTATCTTACACTGAGAATGTGTTTACTAAATTTATTTAGTATGTTTAAATTTTGTATATTCCCACCGTGTGGTTATACTGTTCAGTAGAATAAACCACCCTCTTTCTTACTGGGGGTCGTAGCCATATCATATGACAACATATTTGTAACATGTGTGTCCCAGTCAGAGTGGGATAAGGGCAAGAGGATGATGTTGAAATTTTGTATATTCTCTTAAAGTGAAAAGTAAAATATTTCCATACTCCAATGCATTGAATAATATCCGATCTTGTTAGAAATAAGGATCTGGAGATTAGAATTATCATACGGCCGATTTTTTTACGATGTTGCACAAGCAAAGTTTGAAAAATTGAATTAAATTTTAACAAAATCTTAAAGATAATAGAACTACTTGCCCGAGGTTAATCGTCCAAATCTAATCACGATTACTATCCATAAACAGCAAGGTTTTCTGTAGCAAATTTTTTGGATCATACCTATTTTTCATGTTTTTCATTTTTAAGTTTTGACCAAAATGGTGCCATGACTTACTAAATTAACATGACATGACTTACTACTCTTAGTAACTTAATTAAATGGAAATTAAAAACTATTAATATATTTTTTAAATATTAAAGTCTGGAATTCCATGTTTTGACATGCACGTTCGCACGTTAAGAAATTGCTTTCTGTGACTATAAATAGAAATGAAATTATTCTAAAATGAAGTATATACAAAGTCGCATTTCTATAATACAACTCTAGAATGGTATGAATGAAAAACTAACCTTTTCTCTCTAATAAACATTATTCACGTAGACATGTTGTATTTTATACTTAACTGATTTATACAAAAAGAAGAGTCGTTATCCACTTACAGTTTTATATATGCATGCGATGTGAAGCGATAAATTGATCAGCACAACAGTTTTACAATGTTAAATAAATTATGTAAATGAAGTAACTTAAAATATGTAATAATAATATCATTTTTTTAAATTACTACAAATATTTAATACAAGAACTATAGGTATTTTATATGAATAATTCACTTCTCAAATCAAGGATTGAGATATTATGTATGAGTGAGAGAAATGACATGAAATAAAGAAATAATACAGTTTAGTTTTCCGCCGTGTGGTATCCGGCTGAGTAGAATAGAGCACTCTCATTTCTTACCGAGGTGTCGTAAAAGGCGACTAAGGTAAGTTGACAGAGTTATAAGTGTTTTGAAGGCTTCCGTTTAATGATATATTGGAAATTACTTGAAATATTTGAAACACTTCACTTCCTACACTCTTAGTAGACAAGTCATAATGCTGCCATGTTATAATTCGCTCAGATTTATTTTTTAACTTGAGGTGGGGAGCCTTTCCAAGTTGACACTATTCTTTCGAGTAATCAGGCTGTCAATCCATACAGTTAGCGATAGAGTATTATAATATAATCTAACAAAATGTTCTGGAATATTTGCAAACATTCGCATTCGTGTTTTGTTTTATTGTCACTAAAAATTTGATTAACAGCCATAGAGTTTTTGTACTTAGAGTAGGGGAGCCATAGGCAGGCCTGTAAATGAGAGTGTGACAATAAATAAAGAAAGTGAAGATGAAACTCGTATATTCATCTTTGTTAATCACACATATAAAAGAAGGTCAAGGATAGATACATTCTCATCTGCTTTTTCTTTATCATAATGGGGCACATTTCAGGCTTCCCTACAATAGTTTAATAACTCTATGTAGCAATCACGTCACATTTATGACAATCAAAGGTCTATTTTACTGATGCTAATTAGCAAATGTTGTGTTAATGACAATTTTTAAGTTTTTTAACACACTAATCTCATGACAATATCACTAGCTTATAATACCAATGTCGAAATTAAAATTCAATGTCAAAAACAGGAGTATGCAAGTTACGCTAATCGAATGGACGCCGAGCCTTATTGAATGTGACATTCGTTAAGACTAACAAGGTAAGAATTCACTCCAATCAGTACTGAAGTCGACTGGATCTCTTGCACAAGTCGATATCGATTTTCGAAACAAGACTTAGTGGCTTTTGTTGGCGAATCAAGGCTTTATATAGAAAATTAAATGTCAACAGATTACAATTTGATTGGATATTGGCTTGATTGTGTGTAAAATTATATTTGTGCGAACGAAAATATATCGCAGCGCTATCAGGTCAAAAATTAAAAGTAATGAAGCAATGACATAGCTTGAAGGAATTGCTACAAGCTTGCCTTGACTGGCCCGTTGGCAGTGACCTCCAGCTAAACGGGTTGCGGGTTCGATGCCCGTCTATTTGTATTTAAGTATGTATTCAAAATAATATATGTATATATTTACCAGTTATCTCTCAACCATAACAGAAGTATTAAGTTATTTACTTTGGGGAGGGACGACCGTGTGTGTAAGTGTCCCATTTATTTATTTATTTATTATTTACTATGTGATGGATATAATGAAACACAAAGTGTGGCTTAGTTATAAAGGTTTATCATCATTCCATATAACAAAACTTAATAAACATTTAAACTAAACATTTTTTTTGACAAACAACATATAAAAAACATGTTCAAACTAATATAAAAGTTAGTGCAAAATTGCTGAGTAATTTTAATTTTATAAAGTAGTTTCCATACACGAATTCCGATATGTATTTGATTCATAGTTATAATTAATTTTCCGTTGCAATGCCATTTTATTTTGTAGAATAAATTAGTTATGAAGTCCAAACGATATGTCCCATATATTATTTGGTTTATGCACGTTGTTTAAAAATGTATTTTGTGCCGACGTGTATAAACGTTGTGTCAATTAGCGTTTATCAACGACGTTCCGCCAAAAGTGGTAAACAAGGAGAATTCTAAAACTTTAATAATATATGTGTTTTAATTAATGAAAGTCTAAGATAGAGATGACGTGAGCTCTTTGAGAATGGAGTTCAGGTTAAGAAGCGTCTTGTTAGCTTGCGAAGCCCCTTTTCAAATTACTTTGAAAATTGTTGTCAAGACGGGTGAATGAAAAAAGTTTCCAGGATTATTTTTAAGTTTAAAATTGAGGGACGGGTTTTTATATAAGTATAAAAATTATTTTTAATAAGCCATCTAACTAGCATATTATTATTTGAACGGAATCTACGTATAATTGTAACTCATATAATATATATCAAAGTAACTATTATCAAATAACCGTGGAACATGGGGTCAATTACGATATAGGTTCAATATATTTTAACATTATTAATTAATTATGCCGTGTGGTATCTGGCTGATAAGCATAGACCACCCTCATTTTCTTACCGAGGTGTTTTAAAAGGCGGCTAAGGTAAGTTAACCCACCGTGTGGTATCCAGTTGGGCAGAATAGACCACCCTCTTTCTTACCGAGGGGTCGTAAAATACGACTAAGGTAAGTTGACGTCAGGCGGGCGGCCGGTCGTTAAATACGTAGCCAAATCATGTGACAACATGTTTGTAACATGTTGTGCCGACCCCACTTAGAGTGGGATAAGGGCAGGAGGATGATGATATGTTCAATATAATCGTGATTGGCTACGTATTTTATGACCGGCCGCCTGCCTGACGTCAACTTACCTTAGTCGCCTTTGCGACACCTCGGTAGGAAATGAGGGTGGTCTATTCTTTGCATCCGGATTTGCACACGGCATATGCCTTAGTCGCCTCTTACGACACCTCGGTAAGAATGGAGGGTGGCCTATTCTATTTTGCCGGATAACACATGGCGTCCTTTACTAACTAATATCCCATTATTATTTACAATTAAGCACACGAATTATACACAAAATTTGCATACAGGTCAGAGTATGGTGGGCTGCTAATTAATATTAAGGAATAATAATATCTGTACATAGGGTTCATGGACATAAAAAAAACCAATGCGGTGACATCGTGCGACCCTTTCAATGCGTCACAGGTTCAAACCACGGGTAGGCACTAATGAGTTTTTTCTTATGTGTCTAAGCGATTATTGCAATTTATCACACTTTATCGGTGTAGAAAAATATTGTGAGGAAACCTACATATCCCTAGATGTCGCCCTTAACTATCTAAGGCTATGAAGGCAAAACGTATTTTCTTATCTATTCGTTTGTGTCATTTGGTTTGAATTTTCGTATTAAATAATAGACGGTATTCTAACTATACTGTTCATAATTGTTAGTAGGTATACAATTATTGTTTGGAGTCATTAGAAAACAAAATTATATGATAGCGTTAGCTATCAGTAGTTTAATAAAACTTTATTATTCGTTGACCTTAGATTAGACATCAAATATACCACACACAAATCATAAACAACATTTTTCGTTAAAGAAGCATGTAAAAAAAAATATTCAGGGAATTCTCTACTTTGGAAGTATTTTTTTAGTTATTTATTTATCTATTATTGGGAAACATACAGCTTAAGATAATACATGTTTTACATGAATCTTCAATAGTTATACAGATGCCAATAAAGTTTCCACTAAAAGCTAATAACAAAGGAAGTGGAACAGTAGTAAATTTTATATTTTAAATTTTAAATTTTAATAAAAAACAAAACAAAGAGTATCCAAAAAAACATAAGAAATTTACAGTTATTAATAATTATTATATATATAATAATCAGTTATTGATAATAATTTACAGATTTAATATAAAAATAAAATTGCAAGAACCACTAAATTTATTAGAAAAAAAAGTTACAAGTTTTTCTTTACCAGAGAAATATTACAACAATATTATGTCTTGTAACAGTTACAAAGCGTTTTTTACGAACTTGGAACGTTTATTTTGCCATAGCGTCATAGGGCTATTGTCATGGCGTCTCATGTTGCGATTGTAGAATGGTGATGGACGAAATATATCGAATTGGTCCGTAACCTAATCGCTAAACTAAATTCTGTAAAAAACAAAACTAATGCACGTCTTTATTTTACACTTGTATTGCAACGTTAATTTCTAAAGATTGTGTCTATACATAGAGAGTCTCTATACAAGACGTATGTTTAGAGACACGTTACGAAAGTAAACTACCAGGATGACGTTAGCTACTTACACAGGCGCATGCATGGGCGAAGCCAGGGGTTATAAATTACTTGCACATTTCATGCTGACATATTGCAACGTCAAACGTAAAATTTTAGTGAAATTACGTGAGAAAAAATGATTTATTTCACCCGTACTCTTGTTGATACTATTGCCGAAATGAAAAACGGTTCACAACTTCCATAAATAATAGTTTTTGCAAAGTTATGCCGTAGTTGTGTAGAATATGATACTTCTATGATAACATACTCGTGGAAGTATAATATTGTAACGTACACTAAGTATCTATACTTATTATAAAACAAAGTCCACAAAAGCTGTCTGTCTGTATGTAATCGATTTTCTGACAATCTAGTGAACGGATTTTTTTATGGTTTTTACTTAAAGTTAGTGCTATATATCCGGAAAGTTTAGGTTAATAGTTCATAAGGGTTTTATGAAAATCGTGATTAAGAGGTCGCGCAGATGTGAAAAACTCGCCTTCTGGGAGCTTTAGTCGTATGCATATAAATCAACAGAGATACACTAAAGTATGTACTAAAGAATTGTAGATCTACAAAAATACTACAAAAAGTCCGCGACAACATGTCTCCATCTCTTATGGTTCACTCACAGTAACTACTTTTATGTTAAAAAATTCAGTTAAATAAACCGATTTACACGCGGGCGAAGCCGCAAGCACACATTATATAATAAGGTAAGGAAGCCAGCCTAAAATGTGCCATATTAAAGACATTAAAGAGAAAGGAAATGAGGGTGATCTGTCTGTCTCCCTTTTTTATGTGTTATTAGACAAAGATGCAGTATACGAGTTTCATCATCCCTTTCATTATTTATCGCGTCACTCTTACTTACAGGCCTGCCTATTGCTTCCGTACTCTATGGCCGTTAGTCAAATTCTTAGTGACAATAAGGCAAACACTGCAGTCTGCAAACATTCCAGAACATTTTGTTGGATTGTAGCTGTAACATTATTTATTTGAGCGATTATACACAAGGGAGAGTGGAAAAAAACCAAATTAGAAATATATTAAATTTTTGCTTCAAGTTATAATAGCTAATGCGACAGGCGCTGTCATAGGGCTCCGAAATTGACTTACGTAATGCTGACAAAGGATCTTTTAGTCACGCCATCTTCCATCAAGTTAAATGATTAATGTACCGAATCTAAGTTACGGTTATGTATAGCCACTGATTATTTTATATTTGACTCTATGTCAAAATATAACTGATCTAATTTTTTTAACTATTTATATGTTATATTAGATAAATATGGTATAATCTTCACATTGTGGCATAATTTCGTATTATTGTTGATTTGTCATTTACTCTACGTAGTTCTATTCCAGCATAAATAATATTCAAATCGTTTCAATATATTTCATGCACATTTCATGTATTTCTTTCCATGGGATTTATCTTATGTATACCATCAATTGACCCCATCTTAAATGTTATTTTCGCAGATGTCGATGAAAATTGTACCGCGCCCCGATCTAGTGACGTCTATAAGCGACGGATCGGCAAACAATATTCTGATGGAATGCCCTGGGCACCGCCTTCAGTACCGACATCCACGAGGGTCGCGTAAAATATTGCATTTGAATAACATGCGCAGCTCCTCCATAGAGTTTTAGTGATTGATTTATAATAAAACTAACTTTTGCCTGCGACTTCTTGTGCATGAATTTCAGTAGTAAGAGGATAGTTTATGATATAAACCACATTCCCGCCACATCTCCATACCAAAAAACATGTCAATCCATCGATCTGTACTATGTGCATTGCAGAAACACGTTAAGGTATTCATATAATATAAATTGTCAGAAATGGATAAGTATGTATTAGTTTATAAGCATCATCAGGAGATAGACTCCACGACAAAATAGCAAAGGTACAATCCGGTGTGAAAATTGATAGTCTATTCTACATTTATATATACATTTGCTGTGCCAGCGGCTTCGCCCGCGTCGAAATCAGTTGTCACAAAAAAATCCAAATTGAAATTTTGAACATAAAAGTAGTTATTGTGAGTTAACCGTAAGAGATAGAAACATGCTAATGAGGATTTTTTTGTAGTTTTTTTATAGATCTACAATTCTCTAGTATATTACTTTAGCGTAACTCTGCAGGTTTACGCAGCGCACGCGACTTAAGCTCCCAGCAAGCAAGTTCTTAACAACTGCGCGATCAACACAATTTACATAATACCGATATGCACTATTTACCTAAACCATCCGGAAGTATTTCGCTATCTTTTAGTGAAAACCGTACAAAAATCTATTCAGTAAATTTTGAGAAAATCGATTATTTGCTATATTATTATTTTTTATTTGCTTTATCGCGGATTATAGCAAAATCGATCTCTCTCTTATGAGGGTAATGTATCATTACTACATACGTTTTTGAATTGATTTACAAAATCTAAATAATTAATAGTATGTTTCTAGTACAAAAGTAATGATTGTATTAGTTTGCTTCATGTAGAAGAGGGCGCCGTCCTTTTCTATGCATTATGTATGCTTCACCACAAACTAAACTTAGTGCTACATGCATATATTTTACTAGCCCGTTGGCGCAGTGGGTGACCTTGCCTTCACCTCCGCGGGTCGCGGGTTCAATTCCTGCCGAGGGCCAACATTTTCTATAAACAATTTCTTGGTTCTTCGAGCCTTGGTGTTTATTTTTATTTAAGTATGTATTTCAAATAATATATGTAGTATATCTACCATTTGTCCGTCACCCATAACACAAGTATTAAGTTACTTACTTTGGGGTTGGACGACCGTGTGTGTAAGTGTCCCATATATTTATTTTATTTTTATTATATATTAATATAATCTCTACAATTGTTTCAACTCTTAACTGAAATCTCATCAGCAGATCCAAGATAAAATAGAGATCTTTTATCACAATATCGTTTCAATCCTTTAATTTTAAATAAATATACATGATACATTTAACCCTTCAGCCACTGATACAACTTTAGTTGTTTGCCCCAAGTAAATAAGCAAGATTTCTGCTATTACCTAAGGCTAAATCGTATAAAGTTAAATGGATACGCTTAAGAAGTTAAATGGGGAAAGTCCACTCGCTCCGTAATTATGTAACTTAAATGATAATGATTATGTTAATATAAGGTTGTGTATGATGTGAAACAAAGGTTACACTTGAATTTATCGATTACACTACTCAAGTTATCATCTATTGCAAATACGGTAAGTTGTTAAAAGATTTTTACGCCATATTGTTGCAGTGTGGAGTGTTTCTACGAGATCAAATCAGGAATGAGGAGATCCGTAGAAGAACTAGAGTCACCGACATAGCTCAGCGTATCGCAAAGCTGAAGTGGCGATGGGCGGGGCACATAGTGCGGAGAATCGATTGGCGCTGGGGTCTTAAGGTGCTGGAATGGCCCGCACCGGATAGCGCAGCGTCGGTAGACCCCCTACGAGGTGGACAGACGACCTCCAAAGGTCGCAGGGAGCCACTGGATCCAGGCGGCGCAAGATCGTGTGGTGTAGCGATCCCATGAAGAGGCCTTTGTCCAGCAGTGGACGTCCATCGCTTGAAGAAGAGAAGAAAAGAAGAGATTGTTGCAAATTAAGTTAAGCGATCTTTTGAAATCAAACTAATGGTAGCTGAAAAAATGTCAAGTAGTTTTTAAAGTAAAAAACTTATAATATGACTATTTTTTGTGAGGAATAAATAAATAAATAATAATAGTTATATTCTATTCTATTTGTTAGTCCATGTCTATTTAATTATACAAAAAGCTTACCATACTGTTGAGGATTTCTTAGATGATAAGAATGTGTGGAGGGTGTGGAGAGTGGATATAGCTATTTTTCGACCCTGTACAAGGGAGTAATAGCTATATGTAACTAGTAATAAAAATTATATCCTTTAAAAAGCAACCGTCTAGTTTCTTGCTGGCTTTTCTCGGTAGGAACAGCTTTCCGAACTAACAATTGAATTGACGATTCAAAAGCTCATGTTTACAAGTTGAAATAATTTATAGAATTAGGCGTTACTTTGCGGAGATCCATAATACAAAAGTAATAATAAAAATTATTTAGCTATTATCCGCGATACAGTAAAAAGATTTTCTATTAACGGTTCTATTCTAACGGTGATTCCACTATACATTTAGCACTATATGTGCTAAATGTATAGTGGGACTATCCGTTTTTTCATACCCGATAGATACATGCAGGATTCGTAAAAACACATGCACAAACCTCCACCATTGTGGTGGCACAATACACAAGCACTACGGACGTTTACTATCACAAACTCAACAATCGTTTCGGCCCACAACCGAAGCATCATCAGAAGATAGACTCCACCATATATTCTATTTACTGATTGCAGATTATTGCAAAATATTTTTTATTATTACTTTTACAAGTTTACTTGAATAAAGACTTTTTAAAATTTTGAATTTGAATTAGTTGGCAGATGATATGATGGATCAAAGTCTTGGTCTAGAAATCAAAGTGAAATCTGCGAAATTTACTTATTATATATAAATATGATTTACTATTGACTAGAACGAGTAAAATGTACAACTTACGCAAAATTACCGCCACCGTCAGAGTAAATTTCCCAGGGGCGTAGTAATTTTGCAGTTCAATCCAAAATTGTTTTACAGTTTAGCTGAATTACGCTGTGTGATACGTTGCAACTTTGATAAAGTTAGTTACTGGATAGATTTAGCTTTTTGTCATGTTCATATTCAGATTTATAGTTTGCTTGTGTTTCGAAAATGAAGTTACTTTTAAAGGTATATAATATGATACATGGAATCGACCTGACGTCCTAAGCGGGACCGCTTTTTTTCCTTACAACAAAGCACCAATTTAGTGAACGCCAACAATTTAAGAAATCGACTATTCAAATCTAATCAAAATATTCTTTATTCAAATAAGCTCTTTCGAGCACTTTTGAATCGTCAAGGATCAATATGGTTAATGAAGCTACAACTGATTCAGAGTGTTGTTCTTACCGAGAAGAACCAGCAAGAAACTCGGCGGTCAATCTCTTAAACATTTTAAATTTTACTTTATTAAACCACAGTCTGTGCTGTGATAGCCTAGTGAAGCTGTGATAGCCTAGCGGTGAGACCGTGCGACTCTCTAGAGACGACATAGGTTCAAACCCCGGGCAGGTACCAATGAGTTTTTCTATTTAAAAAACTTATTTGTCTAATTGATAATTGTAATTTATCACACGCTTTTCGGTGAAAGAAAACATCGTAAGGAAATCTGCATATCTCCAGAGGATTCTAGGGATATTTGTAACCTACCAATCCGCATTGGAGCAGCGTGGTAGGTCTTAGCTCCAATCCTTATCTCCAAAAACGGAGAGAGGAGGCCTTAGCCCAGCAGTGGGTAGTAACAGAAGTAAAGAATTTTAAAATCAGGCTCTTTAACATGCTTTAAGTATAAGCTTTAATATATATCTCTTACACTTAATTTAAACTGTTCTGTAGACTGGTCTAGTATTCTATTTGCATTGAGTATTAAAAAAAATTTTTTATTTAAAATATATAATAAAAAATGACAAAAAAGTTTTGTTTGGCTAGATATTGTCCCAGTTCATTTTAAATGGTCATAAAAGTAATAAATGTTACAAAATGTTTAAGGTCAATTCTCAGATAACAAAACTATTGTGTTAATTGATCCAGGCTATAAACTAGATATACAAAAATTAACTCCCATTTTACTCAAGTCAAATACTTTTACCTATTTCTGAGTTTAAAATATTACTCAAATAACAGCAATAATATGTGGTTTATACAACATTTGATATTATGACGTACATTTTTTGTAGATGTACTTCGAACTTGTTGACGACCTACTTTTTCGAGTTAGACATTACAAGTTCTGATTGGAAAACCGAGCAGTAGTCAGAAAGATGGTATTTCTTTGCAAGAATTTCAGTGTCATTCTCCCAAAACGAAGCAGCAGCTCCGACCTTGCCATCAATCTTGCTGCCGTCCGTAAAAACTGTGATGCCATTTTTGAGCTCATCAAGAGTTTCTTCCGCTTCTATGGTGCCATAGTATAGGATTTTCGTTTCAGCTGGGTGAGGAAGTTTAAATGGGCTTATTGTGCGCTCGAATGGTCTGTCAGGTAGTTCTGTTATTGGTGCACCTTTCCTTGTCTCATATAGCCGTCTTTGTTCTAACGCCCGCAAGTCCAAAGGGAGAAGACCTGCCAAGACGCAGCTGGAAATCAGTGATACTGTTCGGTGTGATTTTGAGATCATGATTCCAAAAGTTCTAGTAATCTGGTCAAGTCTTCTCTTTAATTGGACTTGATGGCAACTTTGGGCCCAGACCATTAAATTCTTTCTGCCGCAAGTATAACTGATGTTCGTAATAGCCCTTAGAGCGTTCTCTTTCACTAATGTGTCTATTACGGGAGTCAGCAAGGCGTAATATCATTTCATAGAGGCCATGCGTACCATTAATGACCTCCTCGCGGATATCCTTATTAAGGCTACACGATTCCTCCAATCTAGTTTTAGTGCTCTGTAGTAGAACTCCAGCCAGTCTGGGCATGTCATGGAGTGGACCTTCCACTCCCCCGACCGACGTTTCCGATAACACAGAACTATTACCTTCTTGATCTCCAGGCTCATGCGCCGCAATTATACTGGCTTCCGAATGCGCAAGAGCTGCTGCTCGGAGCTGTGCTTGAATCCGTAACAGTACTGACTCAGAACGGGGCTTAGTCAGCCTAATAGCTTCAGGTTGGCTTTGTTTATCCTTACCGCCCAAACTAATTGCTCTCTCTAAAATCTCTCCAGGTTCAACAGTTTAGGGCGTTGTATCTATTTCTGAGGATGTTCCAGTAATCCCCGGCGCAACGGTACCTCTCGTCCGCTTCGCAGACTTTGCTCGACCCTTTACAAGTGTGCAAGGCTTCCTGGCAACTCTTCTGGAAGAGGAAGATTTGCTAGAACCTTCTGACATTTTAATAATATATAAAGGTATATATATATATAAATGTTATATATATAAATATATAACATTTATATATATATATACCTTTTTTATTATTATTATTTTTTTTTGTATTTGGTTTGTTTTTTTTTTATTTTTAATTAATTAATTCATTTTTTTTTTTAGATATTTTTAGTCTAATTATTTTGTCACGTTCTAATTAGACCTATGGAATGTTCTAATAAAAAATGAGACGACGTAACTTGAAGTTTGAAGCTAGGGGGAATCTAAAATTGAGTTTTTTTTTTGGTTCTTAATCAAAAACTCCTCAAAGAAAATCCTAATTTCAACCAACTACCTAAAATATATTCGAAGCAAATTATAGACCACGTAAGAAGAATTTAATCAAAATCCTCCGAGCGTGATTTTCATAAGAATCAATACAGCTTGCAGACTATTAGTCAGAAAATCCAAAACAAATTTCCAATAACAGACCGTAAGGAACGCTATACAATGATACCAAAAAACAAGTAGGTTGTCGCTTTAGAATTAGCAGCGCATGCGAATTTCGGGTAAAACTTTACTTTTATTACAGGTTGAAATATTGGTTTTACGCCTATTTTTCGACGTGATGAAACTTTTTTAACCAAATAACAACGCAGAAGTATAGACAAAGCGATAACGAAGAGCGTTACACAAAAATTTCCGAAATCAGAGCACTTTTTCTATTTTTTACGGATTTTTCGAGCGTGAAACAACCTTCAAAGCGTGTGCGTACGCGACGGCGAACGGCACGGCACTTTTATTTAGAACTATTAAAAACAAATAATACTACGGTAGAGATCTTTCATTCTAAAAGTGCACGCCCCTCCACCAAATTACATTATTTTAATGTGTGAGAGAAAATATTGACTGTACTACTTTATATGTGTGCGCGCAGCAATTTCAAAGTTGACTCGACTCATTCGCGCACTTAAAGGACAACTAATTGCTCGACTGGTATAAGTCAAACATTTATATGGCGGAGAATGCACGCTTTGTATGAGACAACACGTCTATCATGTCATGCGTTCCTACCATTTGTGCACTGGTTGAACAACCAATCCGGTTACACGGATTACAAGTAACGTTTGCATAAAAATAAAATTAATATTATATAATATTTATAATCAAATTTATGTTGAAAATTCTTTAGAATAAAAAGTAAGTTTTTAACGTTTCCCTGGAGTAATAGTAAGCGCTGTGGATTGTAAACGGGAAGTCCCGCATTCGAATCCTAGAAAAAACATATTAGTATATTTCTAAAATTTATCCCTGGTCTTGACCAGATAGAAACTTCTGACGTACCCTTCTAACAAAGACGTACCACCACCAAGCGGTTTAGCATTCAGGTACGATGTCGTGTAAAAACCCTGAATGGTTACACGTTTAATCTCCAAACCCTTTCAAGAAACTTAAAGTACATCGGCATCCATCAGGTGAATTCGTAATCAAGAGCTAGCTTGCCAGCTTAATTTAATAAAGATCATATCATATATTCATTATGCAACTATTAGAATGATAAATAAAACGTAATGTACAGAAGTCTGTTCATTTATTTTATTAGTAAAAAAAGAAAAAAATTAAACCGCAATAAATATTTACTATTTTAACGCTATTCACTCACGTCGCTATCTTCAGATTCAGACTCAACATTAATTATAAATTCAAAAATTTTCATATATCATTCACATTTTGACACGTATTTTCCGACATATTTCTATCAATCATGTCAATTCGTTCCTTAACTAAAGCAATGGCTTTAATGATGAAATAATGATAGATGTTAAGTTTTGCCCGTTTTTTTTCGCCACATAGTTTCATAAAATTCTCCATATTTTTCTATTAAAGAAAAAATTTATCTAATTATTATTTAAAATAAAAAATAAAAAATATTTATCCTCTTTTTTTATAACATGCTAACTGTACTTTTGGCAATAATCGATGCGTGCTCCTACTTTCGTGTCTGTCCGGCAACTGAGTAACCAATTAGAATAACAAGTTTGCGTGTATTTCGTCTGTACATAAGTTTTTTGTGTGTGAGTAAAGACATTGGAGGGGCGTGCACTTTTAGAATGGAAGATCTCTACATCATCTTTGTGTAACTTTAATGGTTTAGGCAGCGTACGCCAAGATAGCTCTCAGAGGCCAGATCTTTTCCGACTTTATTGACATGTATCGTTATATTACATAAAATCATTACAAATTGTAGCCTATATGTTATTTTGATGTATAACCTATATAACTGTAAAGTTTCATCTAAATCCGTTTGGTAGATTTTTCGTGAAAGAGTAACAAACATCCATCCATACTCACAAACTTTCGCATTTATAATATTAGTAGGATTTATGTCTTTTATTTTCATGTATAGCTGGATGTCTGTGAATTTTCCAGACTACTTAGATATTTTAAAAAAGAAAAATTACTTCAAAGAAAAATTATTTCAAATAATAAAGACTTACTTTATTATAATCGGATTTCTTTGTCAATTTAAATTACACCGATTCCTATTAAATTTTCTTTTTTCTTTTTTAAATACTAACATAGGCTAAGTTATTTTGTATATAACTGACATTATAGACATTTTAAATAAATAATTATAATAAAATAATAAATGAATTTTACTTTTTTACTATATCAAATTTGAGACCATCCCACAAGTTACCCGAAAGCACTGTAATTTAAGCTCGGCTTTGTGCGGGGAGTAATTGTTTTACACTTTGGTTGAGCTTTAGCTATATTGTTTTACCACAAGTGAATCCGATGAAGGCGTTGTGTATCTATCAACAAGATTCTTCTTTGTTAAATTAAATCCAAATCCTGTAAATTAAATTAAATGGTAAACCATTTTATGTAAGAATATATAAGAACGGTGAATTCTCATATTCTATAAGTTTGCTTAAAAATCTTAGTGATTAATTGATATTTATTTTGCTACCCTTGTCGTTGAAAGACATCGTAATGAAATCTGCATATCTCTAGAGAATTCCTGCGGCATGTGTGACCTGCCTATCCGCGCTTATGCAGCGTTGAAGGTCTAAACTTCTTCTCCCTAAAGAGAGACTTTTACCATACAGTGGTATAATAATAAAATTTTAATGCATATAAGTTATGTACATATATACATATAAGGTCTGATTTGTTAAATTAAAGTTGTTAGCAAATTTTAAAATGATCTCTCCCAATGATTAAGCATCTTGCTGGGCGCCACATATAATGGAGTACCGCGCCTGAAGCAGCTTAAAGAACAAAGCCTGGCCGCACAATAGCCTGTTGTTTGGTGTAAGTCATTAGTGATATCAAAGCTGATCTCGAATACAAATTATACCTCAAGAATTTTTTTTGTCTCAGGAAAACCCATAATAGGTCGTCACCGCCCGACGGGGATGAGCGGCGTGTATGTCGGACCCTCACCAACTAAAATCCTGACATTGCTCCTGACATCCTGCTGGTGGCAGGGACAGGGTACCGTTGTATACCTCAAGGATACTATAGATTTTTACAACCACATTTAAATCTCCGTAGTCTATTTTTTTGGTAACGAATGCAGCATTGGGTTGTGTAACGCGTCTTTTTGCATGTCATGTGATACATGCTTTGACCGCCTTGTCTTTTATAGGACGGGGAAGCAAAAGTCTTCATCGCGAAAGCCGATGTGTGAAAGTAGTTGTGAGTGGACTGCTATCCTTATCCTTGGACATTTACCAAATGTTTAAATTATTTTAATCTACACCAATATCATAAATGCGAGACTTTGTCTGTCCATTTGATAAATAACGTGTGTCCGTCACGCTAAGCCGCTAGAGCAATTTTATAAATTTAGTAGGATTAAAACTTATGCCAGGCTAACATGTAGGATGAAAAATTCCCGTTTTTCTTTTGGTAATAGGAAAAAAGCAATTTACTACATCTATACTTATTATAAAACAAGGTCCCAAAAAGCTGTCTGTATGTAATCGATTTTTTCAAAATCTACTGAACGGATTTTTGTACGGTTTTCACCAAAAGATAGTACAATACTTCTGGATGGTTTAAGTAAATAGTACATATCAGTAAATTATGTTGAATAGATCGCGCAGTTGTTAAAAAACTTGCTTGCTGGGAGCTTTAGTCGCGTGCGCTGCGTAAACCAGCGGAGATACGCTAAAGTAATGTATTAGAGAATTGTAGATCTATAAAACTACTACAAAAAAAAGGCTGCGATAGCACGCTTCTATCTCTTATGGTAAACTCACAATAACTACTTTTCTATAAAAAATTTGAATTCTAGAAAAAAATTGTGACACGTTGAATTCCACGCGGGCGAAGCCGCTGGCACAGCTAGTAACTCATAAAACATCGCGAGGAAATCTACATATCTCTATAGAATTCTTTGTATTTGTGTAATCTTCCAATCCGCTGAGAGAAGGCCTATGCCCATCAGTGGGATAGTAACAGACCGTTACTTAACCTTTTTTTTAAACACTCGAGTAAATGCGAACGAGGTACCTCCAGTAGTAAATATGTTTAAAATTGCAGTAGCTCAAAAATATCATTTTACTAGGTAGGGGCGTAATACCATTTGCAGCTGAGACACAATGTACTTATGATGACTAACGTAAATATCGATATTTATGTCTAGTAGGATTCCCATGGAGTATATACAAAAAATAAATAACCCAAAAGTTCGAGTATTTGCAAATTACTTCCCTCGGCGGTTCAATAACTTGCACTCGGGTTTCACACAATAGAGCAATACGCCTGAGGCAGCTCGCAGAACAACGCCGACCCTCACAATAGCCTCTTGCGTGGTGTAAGTTAATGGTAGAAGCGAAATATTTAACGTCCTTTACACGGAGAAAACAGAAAAACATTTTGTTTTGCATTTGTATCTTGGGATATAAGGTTTTCATATACGTTCATCCAAAAACAATCCACGATAGTTAAATTCCATAACTATCTCTGAAGCCAAAGCAGTGCGATCACAATGTAGCGTCCGTACCACCAAAATATAACGGATAAGACGTCAAATGTGCCGCCATATTGTCAGTTACGTACCGCCAAGAGAGTCGACGCTTTAGCCAAAGTAAACCATTTTTGTGTACCTTTAGAATTAGAAATGTGTATAACCTTTATCTCGGATTGGTTTTTTTTTATTATCTTTACCCATTTGTATGTTGCATGTTATGCATATTGTTAAACAGCCGTCTAATAAAAATCAAGTTTACCTCTTTCGGCTAAAATTTTATTAAGGTGTCTTGTAGATGCGTTTAATTGGTTTTTGTTGTTATTAAAATTTCGAAGATGTTTCATAGCCAAGTGATGTTTTCAATATACTAATAGTGCAAAAGGTACTAATTTATGTATAAAAATTTACGTCAGAATCACGTGTTCTAATCGCTGAGCCATCTCGGCTAGAACGAACATATTTTACATATAAAATATTTTTCATAGTAATTACATCTAATAAATAACAAAGCTTCACGTTATAAACATAAAAAGTGTATGGTAAAACCGGCATACATTTAGAATCGCTTTTATTTTCATCAACGCTTTATACTCTAATTGCTACAGAGGTCAGAAATACAGTAGCGTTCATATTCAGCGAGGCTTTATGAATTCACACAATGCGCATGTAAATAGGTGAATTAGACCATGACTAAAGGCGGATAGATATGTTGCCCTAATTTAGATGGAACGTGTTGGACAAAAATGTTTTATTTGCAATTCCCAACAATAACGTTTGAGTCCGTAGGCACTGACATGAAGTATAATGCCAATAATCACCAAATGGCAAATTGATTTGTGATTGTGTTATGACTATTTTGCTAGAGTTTTTACAGTAACACTGACATACCGATGAATATAAAACCGATTCATGTCGACAATCACTGGTTGTTCCTGGTTTTTGGGTAACGTAGAACTGCTGCAAAGAGACCTAAAACTTTGCTTATATGTATATATTCCATTCATGGAAATCATATTTTGTCAACATACTCAAAAGCCTTAAAGAAAGGTGTACCTTCCAAAGAGTTCTGTGAGACCAGATTACGGCTAAGGTTGACTTGTATGCACCGATTGAAAGAATGAGTATGTCACGCCGTTGTCGAACGAAAAGAAGCTACGACCGTCTGACTCCAGGAATATCATTCTATAGGGCTCAAATTATCAAAGGAATCTTCGAAGTTGAAAATAAAGCTTTGGAAATATAAATTCACGAGCAAAGTTATGCTCACTCTTAAAGTTGTGATTAAATCTCAAATACGAAGTATATAGAGTTACAATTTTAAGTTTATAAAGAGGAATAAAATCTGAGCAATTAATATAACTCATAGAAATAAAGCATTGACTTAAGAGCATTGATCCGTGAATACAATTTACCAAACTTCTAGCGTAATACTGTAAGTACTTCCAAAGGTCCCATTAATTCTGGAGAGAAATGAGGTTTACTACTTTAATGCATTAAGTACTTAAATTTTTATCCTTTAAAATTTGTACTTTTACTTTTTAATTTGCAATAATCCACGTCTGTTACGAGAATCAAAGTAATGCTATGTGTATGAAACAGGCAACATTCACATACCTTATACATACAGGGTGAGTCACCACACGACAGTATCACAAGACGCCACCACTAACAAAACACAACACAAGCACTATACACACTCACCACAACAATCCCCACGATCGCTTCGCCCCTAACCGAAGCATCATCAAGAGGATAGACTCCACGACAAAATCGTAAATAAACGGGGATTTGTGGTTTTACTGTTAAGAACTATGAAGTTTTGTCGTTATGTTTGCAGCAACTTAAGTATCGAGATGTAACTTAAGTCACTCTCCAATCTTCCGACAATTGTATTTTAGTTCGGACTTTAAAGACGAAAAAACAAACAAGTAAACATTGTTGCATTGACAATATTAATATAAATAGCATACTAGTATTAGTAAAAGAACAAATATTTAGAAGATAGATATAAGATATACCCATAGCATCATAAATCAGATAATGATTTTTAAAAGTAGTCCCATACATTTCGTATGCAAAACTGTGTATATTGGAAAGTTATTTTCATAGCTTTCTTGCTTGGCACTTTAAGTAAGCTAACGTCATTTATCTTCTATGTCATGTCTTAAAGATTTTTCATCATCATCCTCCTGCCCTTATCCCACTCTAAGCGATTATTTGACGACATGTTACAAACATGTTGTCAAATGATTTGGCTACGTATTTTACGACCGGCCGCCTGCCTGACGTCAACTTACTTTAGTCGCCTTTAACTACATCTCGGTAAGAAATGAGGGAGGTCTATTCTTCTCAGCCGGATACCACAAGGCGGGTCTTAAAGATTTTTATCGAAATATAATATACCAAAATGACAAATTTCCTGTTAAATAAGTTTAGACAATATAAATTTATAACTAATCGAATATCAAAATATTTAATCAAAGCTTTAAGTGAATAATAATTTTAAACAAATTCGAACTATGTTATAACATAATATTTTTAATATAAAAGATAAACAGATTAGAAATAAGGAGAAATAAAAAAAATATGAATTTATATTTACATTAAATCGAAATATCATCGATTCCTTTACTGATAAGGTTCCCAAAATTCCGAAAGTTCCGAAAATGCTAAACGTATTTAACACAAGTTTAAACATGCGTTAAGAGTGTAATGAATTTGGTGTGTGACTTCAAAACCTGATATTCAACGAAAAGTGTAATAAGGACATTAAGAAAGAAGAGAAGAAAGTTATAAAAATAAGTTTTAAAAATAGTAAAAAGCAATACACTTATAATCACAGCGTGATGAAAAAACAAAAGAAACAGATAATTATTTAAGAATTCTAAAGAGAGGTGCTCAAAGTAGACACTTTGAGCACCTAAAAACTATGAAAGAAAGACTTCTTTCATAGTTTTTTATGATAAATTTTTCCCGTACATACGCATGAATGATACGCATTATTGGCATATATTCAATGTAAACAAGCCAAGTCACGTTATCACGCAAAATTGGACAAATGACACTCACAATAGAAGTAAGTACGTTGTGAGCGTGAGCAGGACGCCATTTTGTAAGGAAAGGAAATTACACGAGGTGACGCGATGTTCATTCATTTGCGTCACATTATTTTATTATATTTATTTTTAAAGATGAGCAAATAATAACATAGAATTAATTATACTAGAGTAGGGAAGTGATAGGAAGGCTTGTGAGAGTATCAATAAATAATTAGAGGGAAGAACTCGTATACCTCTTCTTTGTTAAACGTTGTTGTTCGGTCCCGTTTACATGGTAATTAAAACGAATTGAAAGTGAGCTAGGTCTAAACCTTCATCAATATAAACCTTAAAATAGAATTCTTGTCGTGAAATTATCAAGTAACACAGACAGTGTTACTTGATAATAACACTTTCACACCACGAGCGAAAGTATGAACTAGTAAAGCAAAGTAGCGGCCTGTTACATTCCCACTGCTGGGAATAGGCCTCCTCTCTCCGTTTCTGGAGAGAAGGGTTGGAGCTAAGACCTACCACGCTGCTCCAATGCGGATTGGTAGGTTACACATATCTCCAATATTCTCTAGAGATATGCAGGTTTCCTCACAATGTTTTTCTTCACCGAAAAGCATGTGATAAATTGCAATTATCAATTAGACACATGAGTTTTAATAAAAAAACTCATTGGTGCCTGCCCGGGTTTGAACTCGTGTTCCCCTCGAAAGAGTCGCACGGTCTCACCGCTGGACTATCACAGCTCTTTATATGAACTAGTAGTGACAGCAAATATCAGATAACTGCGTTGCTTTAGCAGTAACTCAAGTAGATAGCTGGGCGAGATCCCAGTATCTACAGGTTCTATTTCATAATAACTGAGTCATTTACCTGCCCTATATGTCTCGTGAAGCACGCTTTCAGTGTCGTTAATATCACTAACATCGGATCATAATCGTTAACCTTAGGAAGAATTTATTTCATCCACATCTCAGTGGCTCATATCCAGTGGGGGTCAGATGGCAATTTGCTGAGTGGATAGCTCGCTTACCGATAAACATATGGTATATAATAATAAGCAGACCTTGTATAAATACTTACAATAATCGAGGATGAAAAATATGGCGGCAGGTTTAACATGACTTGAGATCATATTTTATTCATTTTTCTAGAAACTAGAATTGAAATAACAATGAAATAATCTTAAACTGACTTAAGATATCATTTAAAAAAATGTGTTTTTATATATATTGTAAATAATATATATAAAAATTAATAATTGAATCTGGTTAGAAAAATAAAAATCAGTAGGAGTAGTAGGCTTTCATATATTTAACATCTATTACATTTGTTATAAAAATGCTTTAAATAATTCTCATAGTTATGCGGTATGATTGGTGGATATCGGAAAAAAACTATTAAAAAGTGTGGATTTCATAATTTTGACCTTGATGATGATATGTAATTAGTTGTAAGAATCATGTTTTGAAAGCATTGAACGCTGGGTTTCACGCTCGATCCAACGGTTTTTGATCTAGCAGTAGAGTTCGATAGGATTTAATAATCCTTCTAATTCAATAACGAAATAATGTATTTAATTTTGAATCCATTGCCTTAAAAATGTTTTTTTATACTGTTTTTAAAATTTGAGACAAGAGAGATATATATGTTATTTTAGAGAACGTAGCGGCAAACTAATGCATGAGCAAATATCGAATGTTGGCGTAATTTCCTTTGAAGCGTAAAATGAAGCGTCTTTATTTACGGTTGAGCTCCTCAGATTGCGCAGGTTAATGAATTCTCGCCCACCACCCTACTTTGCATACATCTAAGATTACTTTTGAACGTTACTAAGAAAATACGATCAAGATATTAAAATATACATTTTATATTTAGTAAGGATAGACCAAGAGCTGTGATAGCCCAGCGGTGAGACCGTGCTAGGGGAACACGAGTTCAAACCCGGGCAGGCACCAATGAGTTGTTCTATTAAAACTTGTGTCTAATTGATAATTGCAATTTAACACACGCTTTTCGATGAAAACATCGTGACGAAACCTGCATATCTCTTGAGAATTCTGGAGATATGTGTAACCTACCAATCCGCATTGGAGCAGCGTGGTAGGTCTTAACTCCAACCCTTCTCTTCAGAAATTGAGAGAGGCGGCCTATTCCCAGCAGTGGGATTGTAACAGGCCGCTACTTTACTTTTTTCAAAAGGATAGTCTTAATATACAACACCTCGGTAAGAAATAAGGGTGGTCTATTCTACTCAGCCGGATACCAAACGGCGGTTAATAAAAATATTTAGAAATGTATAAAGAAAACGTATTAAATAATTAAATTTTTAGTATGCAATACCTGTTAAGTTAAGACTGTGGTGCAATCATATTATTCTAGTTATAATTTTTTTGTTTCCCTCATAATTATACTTATTAAGTTTTCAGTTAAGGCTCGATCGTTTCAGTTAAATTTATATTATTTTGTTGTAAACATCTACCATTTTACCATGGTCAAGCATTTCCATTATGGGCTTTTGGCCAAGCAACAGATAGTAAGTTAAGGTATCTTTCTGTTGGAAGAAATTGACGGGCCAAGCGGCATGAGTTTAGTATGTCTGCTTTCTGTAAGAATATTTTTGTGAGTGAATGTATGTCTATTATTTTCATCTATAATGATTATAATTCGCGTGCCGCGTGGTATCCGGCAGAATAGAATAGACCACCCTCCTTTCTTACCGAGATGTCGTAAGAGGCGACTAAGGTAAATGCCGTGTGGTATTCGGCTGCATAGAATAGACCACCCTCATTTCTTACCGAGGTGTCGTAAGAGGCGACTAAGGTAAACGCCGTGCGGTATCCGGCAGAATAGAATAGACCACCCTCCTTTTTTACCGAGGTGTCGTAAGAGGCGACTAAGGTAAACGCCGTGTGGTATCCGGCTGCATAGAATAGACCACCCACATTTCTTACCGAGGTGTCGTAAAAGGCGACTAAGGTAAATTGACGTCAGGCAGGCGCTGGTTGTAAAATACGTAGCCAAATCATATGACAACATGTTTGTAACATGTTGTGCCGACCCCACTTAGAGTGGGATAAGGGCAGGAGGATGATGAATGATTACAATTCGCATTCACACATATATAACACTAGGGTACCCGGAATTTCGAAATCAACTTTAGCTTTGAAACACGCTCAATAATGTACTATATACATATATTTCACATTACCGAAGTAAAAACGGATTTTTTTATTCTTTATGTTAGCCCGGTATATAAGTTTCAATTTTACCAAATTATACCTAAATTAACCCCTGTAGATTAGCTGTGAAACGGTAACAGGTAGACAAAACGACACAGAGAGAAAAACTGACTTTCGAATTCATAAGTATGGTTTTAGTAAACAGCATTTTCATATGTTTATTACGCACTCTTCGTATTACATAATCTTGAGTAGACCAATTATTCACCCGAGAGCTTCATAGCGACGTGTTAAAAGCTTTCCTCTGTTCAACCTTCGCTAGTAAAGTACCTACGACCAGAAATTTAAGCTCCCGCCTCAGTTGTTACAACTCTTTAAGTACCTGAAATACAACTATTAGTACTTTTACGCTTACTTTATATATAAATTTAAAGAAGTGTCCTTTAATCTATTTTAATTTTCTTTTACTGTCAAAAATTTATGTATTCCTATTTGCGACATCACCAACACCGACTTTTCACGTCAATTAGGCTAAGGCTTTGTCAGCAGTTAACGTTCGAAGTAGCTAAATTAAATCCTGAGGGTTACATTAATTACATAAAAATCCTATACTCTTTCAGGAAACCTTAAAAAAACAATTGAAAAAAATTCTAAATACCCTCAGTATTTGAATGAAGTTTCTGAAAAAGAAAATTATAAGTTTGACTAATGAAATGTTTGTCTCGTAAATTTTATACCTACGATCATCTACGATTAATGGCTTGAGATTGCCTCTCAGGCGTTTCGTCGTATCAATTAATCTTGAATAATAATTAATTAAAAAATTACAAAAATAACACAATTTTTTACAAAAATACTAACTTCAAATAGAGTTCCTGCTAAGTACTTCCTTATACTCATTCTAATGAATGTTCATGAATATGTAATTAAGCAAAAACTACGTAATTGCGAAAATTAAGAACATATTGTGATGTTGTAAAAACAGATAGTTATGATATTTTTATATACTTTTTTGGTATATCTTGTTAAACTTATCTTCGTTTAGAACAGGGATCGGCAACCTGAGACACGTGGATCATTTGATGTAAAATTGCAGTTCTTCAGTTCCTTTTCTTACTCCGGGCTTAAACCAGAAAACGCCCTGCAAATTACCTAGTGCCGCTGTAACCTAGTGGTTACCTAGTGGACATACCTGATTTTATACTATTGTATATAACTGTTTAGTACAGATTCTATTATTTTTGAGTGGCACAATAAATTTTAAGGTAATCAAATATATAGTAAGTGACCTCTGAATTGTCTTAAAGATGAAATATTAAAGTACTTGTCGAATTAAAATAACTACCAGTTTAAAAGCATTTTAATTTTAGGTTAATGATTACTATCGGATGACCTTAAGACGTATGTCAAGGCAGCCTGGTTATAAAATGTGCGCAGAATGTCGCATTGTTATTAAGAAAAAAGTAGCAAAAGTTTATATATACTGTTAACCGTTGAGGGGTTCCCTCGACTAGAACCAACTTTGGCAGCAGTACCAGGTTATGCTTATCATAAACATACATGCCATGGGAACTTGACCCGTATTTAAAAAACCCCCTTTTTCAAACATCCCTTTGATGTAAAAATGCTGAACTAGGATTTATGGCAAAATGTTTATTATTTATTTAATTTAATCTATTTAGTAATTTGTTCTTAACCAATTAGTATAAAATAAAAATCTCTAAAGTTATACGTGATTGATTTTCTCTACATTTACTGAACGGATTATTGTACGGATTTTAATAAAAGGTAGTGCAATTCCTTGAAAAGGTTTAGATTTATAGTACATAAAGGTTTTATGTAAATTGAGTTCAAGAGGTCGTCTTACAACAATTTTTAGTGGAAGTAGTGTGTGTACGAACTGGTGTCGATTGGAGTTTAGAGGGGGGAAAGGTTAAAATAGCGGCGAAGGGAGAGAGGAGGCCCATTCCCAGCAGTGGGATTGTAACAGGCCGCTACTTAACTTTTACTTTTACTTCCAGGTTATATAGAGTCTATAATTAGCGCTTTTGTCAGATACTTTGGCATCTGCCGATTTTGAGACACACGCACACAACAACTGAGCTACAACCAACTCCATTATGCAGTGTCAATCGGGATATTACATTACTCTCCTCGGTACGTCGGGACGCAAAGCTCAATATCGGTGATATTCCTGATATATCAGGAAAGATGGCAGTATAATCAGATATTTTAATCAGAGAGTCAGTCTCCTGCCTAGACTCAAGCGAATATTACATACTAAACACTGTTTCTACGCGTGTGAAGCCGCGCGTATAGCTATAGCAGGTATACTAATAATTTATAAAAAAAATTACTATCTCTTTAAATTTTTTTTTTCTTAAATTATCACTTTTGTCTCTTCAGCCTTAGGTTGCTCTCCGACCCCTGTTCTAGAAAATTTAGTACAATAATTTACTCTTTGTTTTTAAGGTATCTAAGTAACAACTAATTGATTACACGGACGCTAGCTGTAGAACAGTGTGAATGATATAGTGTGAATGATCTAGTGATGAATACATCAGTAATTAAGACCGGCAACACATATTGCGAACTGTCACAACAGAGCGTCGTATTTTATGGTCGCGCATGCTGTGAATAATAAATCAGGCAGTTGGTTATGTGTAGTAGGAGTTTTGATGGATTTTTATGGTACGAGTTACTTTTACCTTTATATGGTGTACAATAACATTTTTCCTGAGAATATAATTTCAACAAGAGCCCTCATAGCTTTTGTACGCGTATATATAATTTTAATTCCTGAGTAGGCACTTTAGAGCTTTTTTTCACTTATACACTCGGTTAATGTTAACAATTATCCGTTCTAGTTTACTAAAATTACTAAAAATACGAGCTGTGATAGCCCAGCGGTGAGACCGTGCGACTCTTTCAAGGGGAACACGAGTTCAAACACGGACAGGCACCAATGAGTTTTAAATCTCATGTGTCTAATTGATAATTGAATTTGTCACACGCTTTTCGGTAAAGGAAAACATCGTGAAGAAACCAGCATATCTCTAGAGAATTCTGTTGATATGTGTAACCTACCAATCCGTATTGGAGCAGCGTGGTAGGTCTTAGCTCCAACCCTTCTCTCCAGAAACGGAGAGAAGGGGCCTATTCCCAGCAGTGGGATTATAAGAGGCCGCTACTTTACTTTCCTTTTTTTTACTAAAAATACAAATTCTATTAAATAAAAAAAAACTATAAAGTAAAGGATTTTTATAAAACTTCAATACACAGAATAATTAACTAGGAAGATCTTAGTTAACAATGAGCTAAAGTTTTGTAAATAAAAAGTGGAAATTAGTTGAAGTACAGCGAAAATTGTTGAATCTTTTGGAAAAGTCAAGCCGTCTGAGAGCTTTAATCATAGTTCTTCATTGTACCTTTGACTTTCAAACAGCTTGTAACGCCGTGACCAATTAATTTCATCCCAAAACTTCGATATTTGCCGTCCTGTATAAAATATTAAAGAATAAATAAAAACTAGTCTGAGGTCACACACAAGCATATTAATTAATTGTGGAACTTACTGAAGAGTCATCACTGTCTGCTGGAGTTTTGCTGTCAAACGATATCTGCTATATGCTATTTCGCATTTAACATTTCACACTTTCTGAACTGTTCTTACAAACTTTATCTTACGAGCATATTTAATATAATTTTCTATGACGTGGTATCCAGCAGTGTAGAATAGACCACCCACATTTCTTACCGAGGTGTCGTAAAAGGCGACTAAGGTAAGTCGACCCGCCGTGTGGTATCCGTCTAAGTAGAATAGACCACCCTATTTCTCACCGAGAGTTCGTTAAATACGACTAAGGTAAATTGACGTCAGGCAGGCGGCCTGTCATAAAATACGTAGCCAAATCATATGACAACATGTTTGTAATATGTTGTACCGACCCCACTTAGACCCCAGTCTAAGTGGGGTCCCTTGCCCTTATCCCAATAAGGGCAAGGGGATGATGATGATAGTTAATTTATTATCTCCATGCCACTGAGCATGATATGGGGAATTATAAATATAATAAGGTACTCAAAATTTTGTTGTTTTACTTTATAACTTTATGCAAACTGTCAATATAAGTACCATATTAATATATATTAACAAGTACCATAATAGCTAAAGTGAGTTTAGAATAATACACATTCATAAAGCTTACTTTGTATTTGAAGTTAAAAACCGAAGTGTAAGTTTTAACGATGTAGAACAGTCTAACACTAATTTATAACCTCTATTTAACGAAGTCGAATGCGCATACTTTACACATTACTACGTATTTGTAGTCCAAAACGGCGATTAAGAAAGTAGATTTGGAGTCTCAGGAGTGAAATTTGAGATAAAACTGCGTGAGCAACACGAATTCTGCATTTAAAGTGTACGGTACTACCAATATATAATGGTATTGTATGAAAGTATTGAGAGTTATATAGAAATCCAAAAGAGCAATATAAGCAACGTCTGTTCCAGTGCTCAATATTAATTCCTATAAGTGCTTTAAAGTCAAAGCAGAACTTTTACAAAATAAGGGCCGCCACCAGCAGCGTAGGGAGCAAATAGGTCGTTTTAGTCGGTGCGAGTCCGACATAACCACCGCCGTCGGGCGGTGGTACCCATAAGGGGTTTTTTCCTGTATAAAAAAAATCCATAGAAGATTAACCGATCTAGCTCGTCATCGTAGATCAAATTTCGATGGAGTACTTAATTCGACGAATCAATTGATAGCTGAATCTCAAAGACTTGACATGGCAACCGCAAAAGATGACCTAGTTTTAGTGCATTAAATTAGAGTTAAAAATATATTCCCACAGAATATGTTTTAACAACCTTTGTTACTGACAATTTCTTTAAGAATTGACTAGAATCAATAGCTTTACTCTTTTAATAAATGACATAATAAAAAAAATAATTTTAAAAAGCACTTATACCTTACCAAAAGTTAGGACATCAAATCTAAAAAACTAAAGAAAGAAGACTAATAAAGGCGAAATAAAAGAACCTTTTAACCGCACCTTTTCGTAACCCCTGTCGCTTCGAAATAGGTTTCTTTTGTAATGTCCCAGGATTAAATCGATCGAATGACAGGAAAAGGGACTATGTATGTAGGAAATAAAATCGTATAAGAATCGAATAAATCATTTGCTGGTTAACATAATGCATTTAAGTCTAATCTGAGATTAGTTGAAATCCAGTCCAGCGATTGTATTAGATATAATTATCTCAAAGTCAGGTAACGATTACGGCTGTGACAGCCCAACAGTGAGACCGTGTGCCCCTCTCCAGAGTAACACGAGTTCAAGCCCCGGCGAGGCATCTATGAGATTTTCTGTTAAAAGTTATTTTCCTAACTCATATTTGCAATTTATCACATGCTTTTCGGTAAAGGAAAACATAGATAGGAAACCTGCGTACTTCTTGAGTAATTTTGGATATGTATAATATAATTGCGTTTTACTGTAAAAAAAAACAAGAATTATTGGGAATAATGATAAATACAAATATATACATTCTCCTGCCCTTATCCCACTCTAAGTGGGGTCTGACGTCCTGACGCCTGACTTACCTTAGTCGCCTTTTACGACACTTCGATAAGAAATGAGGGTGGTCTATTCTATGCAGCCGGATACCACACGCCACATACCTTAGTCGCCTCTTACGACACCTCGGTAAGAAAGGAGGGTGGTGTATTCTATTCCGTATCCTATATATCCGGATACCACACGGCATAATAATGATAAATACAAATAGCTCTTTAAAATATATTAGGTCCTTACATATGAAATTGGCGTTTTATCGTACTGGCCACTTTGATCTCAAATATTACCTTTATGGTTAGGAATTCCAAATTCAAATTCATACAGCTATTTACTCATGCATTTGTGTTTCAAACCCCCTAATTAATTTGTTTTTTCTTCTTTTTTTTTTTTCTTTGTGTCACTCTTTTTACAAAATGGAAAACATGAAATATCGCGTTATTTACGAGTATGAGTTCCACCGTGGCACCAGTGCTGCAGAAACGGCTCAAAGGATTAATGATGTGTATGGTGACGGTGTGGCAAAAGAAAACACAGTGCGTTTTTGGTTCCAACGTTTTCTTTCTGGAAATTTCGACCTGCAGAACAAGCCTCGTGGACGGCCGGAGACCAAAGTTGATAATGAAGAATTGAAGGCTATTGTGGAAGCGGATCCATCGCAAACCACGTCCGAGTTAGCTGCAGGCTCCGGTGTTAGTGATAAAACTATTCTAATCCACTTGAAGCAAATTGGGAAGGTGAAAAAGCTTGAAAGGTACACCTCATGAATTGAGTGAAGCAAACCGACAAACGCGCGTCGACTGCTGCGTTACGTTACTCAACCGGCACAATAATGAAGGAATTTTAAATCGAATCATTACCTGTGATGAAAAGTGGATCCTCTACGATAATCGGAAGCGCTCATCGCAATGGCTGAAACCTGGCGAACCAGCCAAATCCTGCCCTAAGCGAAAATTGACTAAAAAAAAGTTGCTTGTAAGTGTTTGGTGGACTAGTGCCGGTGTCGTTCACTACAGCTTTCTTAAATCTGGCCAGACGATTACGGCAGATATCTATTGTCAGCAACTGCAAACCATGATGGGAAAGCTAGCTGCTAAACAACCGAGGCTGGTCAATCGCTCTAGGCCACTGCTGCTTCAGGACAACGCTAGACCACACACTGCACAACAGACGGCTACCAAATCAGAGGAGCTTCAATTAGAATGTCTTAGACATCCACCGTACTCTCCGGACCTTGCTCCAACAGATTACCATTTTTTTCGCAATTTGGATAACTACTTGCAAGGAAAAAAATTCAACTCCGATGGGGCAGTCCAAACCGCCTTCAAAGATTTTATTGATTCCCGCCCGAATGGTTTTTTTTGTAAGGGGATCAATGAACTACCTATGAGATGGCAAAAGTGCATACATAGCAATGGTACATACTTTGATTAATTAAATATATTTCATTAAAAAAAAACGACTTTATGTTCCTCCCATAGAAAACGTCAATTTCATATGTAAGGACCTAATATTACGTAAAGGTTTTACCGTTGCCGAGTTTACAATTAACAACACGCGTCGAAACAAATAACCATATTTCAAACATGACTGTTATTTCATTTGAATTTGAATAAGTTAAATATGTAGTATTTGTACAGCTAAATTGGGTGAATCAACTTTCCAACATGCGAAAATTAAATTGTCTCCCGTAAAAAGCGAAATGACGTTTTGACATGAGAACAATAAAGTCGCATCGTGTAATTTCCTCTTCTTCCACATATTTGCTTTCTGTATATAAAAAATGTTACACAGCAATTTTAATTTTACTTTACTATTGTGCCGTGTATCGTTGCCTTGGTTGTTTTTTTTACAACATTGTTGTTAAGAAGCCTACATGACACAGTCATTCTCTACACCTTGTTACATATACAATCTGCTTCTAATAATTAGGACAATAATTTAGTCAACGCTGTCGCCGTCAATGTGACATTCCGACTTGGGTTTCTTGATTGTACTGGGCTAACCACGAATACATGGTTGCATTAACTGATATTTTATTTATTCTTACCCTGAACCCTTTTCACTGTATTGAAAGTAAAGTATATTAACAAATCAAAGCATGTGTACTTTTAAGGCACAGTACAGAAATACAATCCCACTTCTGACGTCGCTACAACGAAGATTATGAAAACATATGAATATAAGTAACTACACTAAATGCGTTTTAATTAATATTCAACAGTATTTTCAAGAAACTGAGTAGTCATTGAATTGCAAATAATTAGCTAAGACAATCCATCTCTAATATAGGAGTGCTGCTATGCTATGAAAAGAACTGCAAGAAACTAAATGTTCTTATGAACAACTAGCTGTGCCAGCGGCTTCGCCCGTGTGGAAATCAGCGTGTACCCATAACAACAACGTGTAATCATAACAGATAAAGTCATGCTATCCCGGACTTTTTTGTAGTATTTTATAGATCTACAATTCTCTAGTACATTATTTTAGCGTATGTCTGCTTGTTTACGCAGCGCACGCGACTAAAGCTCCCAGCAAGCAAGTTTTTCAATAACTGCCCGATCTCCATACCACAATTTACATAATAGCGATATGTACTATTTACTTAAACCATCCGGAGGTATTGCTCTATCTTTTGATGAAAACCGTACAAAAAGCCGTTCAGTAGATATTTAGAAAATTGATTACATACATACAGACAGCTTTTTGGGATTTTGTTTTATAATAAGTATATATAATAAGTAGATAGTTATTTAAAATGTATGAATTCTACTAACACTGATTGATCATTGGCATGGATTCCACTCATCGGACATAAAAAAATTATGTTTAAATATTATTTATTACCAATCGTACATTTCACTAATTAAAAACCTTGTAAAAGAATATTTACAAACCATGTTAGCTGAGTCCGATCCTAATATTGATTTCACAGAAACTTTATTAATGTTAAATGATTTCCAATGAATTAATTAATGTTCTCTTGAAACAAGAAACAAATTAGTAACTTTAGGTTACCAAAACGATTGATCTCTAAGAAGTATGCGCAGACAAAATTTGTCGAATTAATATAAGTGAGCGTACTCGTAGCCATTTTGGAATTTTACATAATTTGAAATGTGTATGCTTTATAGAGAGCTGTGATAGCGCAGCGGTGAGACCGTGCGACTTTTTTGACGTGGTAACAAGTTCAAACCCCAGGCAGGCACCAATGAGTTTTTCTATTTAAACTTATGTGTCTAATTTATAATTTAAATTTATCACACATTATTCATTGCAGGAAAACATTGTGAGGAAAACTGCATACTCTAGATTATATGAATATATGTAATCTACCAATCCGCATTGGAGCAGCGTGGTAGCGTGGTTTTCCTTCACCGAAAAGCGATTAATTAAAAACTAATTAATTAAAAATAATAATAAAGCGTTTTATCGCGGATCATAGTAAAATAATTTTATTATTACCTTTTTGATAGGAATACTCGTTGGTGCCTGCCCGGGGTTTGAACCCATGACCTCTTCGAAAGAGTCGCACGGTGTGTGCGCTGGCCTATCACAGCTTGTGACCCGTATGGTTACATAATATACATATATATATATTAGAATATAATTCTAATGATATAATAAAAGTACTATCCAATGTCACGTCGTAATGCTTTATATAAAGTAGGTCACGATAATATTTTTAATTCATAGAGTTTTGCAACTCTTTTCTCTTTTATAGCATAGTAATAGGCTTTCATTTAATTCCGCTTTAAGCCGACAAGGCTTCGTGTGAAATACCAGTGCGACGCAAAGTCGGCTAAGCCAACGAAGCTCCGAAGCGCCTCATAAAGTTCTGTCTGCGATACGGGAATTTAACCGCCATAGTTCGTAAATATATATAATACAAGTTTTGTGTTGTATTGTTTATTAATTAATTTACGTTTTATTATTTTTAAAAGCTTTTATTTAACTTGTCATGTTTGTATGTGAAGGTGGAATCTTATTTATTTATTTATTTATTTATTCAGTAATCCTACAGCGTTTACAAAATTCTTACTTAAATACTATATATAATAATAATAAGGCCAGGAGTGGATTACACTTACTTAAATTTACTTATGTTTAACAAGGATATATAGATATGACAAAAAGGTTGCAATAGGTATTAGATGTGCGTGGGTGCGTGTGCGTGCGTGTGTGTGTGTGTGAGCTGCATGCATGTAAGTGTTTTTTTGCCCCTAAAAATTTCACAATCTTTGTTTCTGGTTATTTTTAATGAGTTCTTTTTTAATTTGATTTGATCATTGCAAGTTAATGTTCATCAAGTTTCGATGATAATGCATTTTAATGATAAGCATGACCTGATACTGCCAAAATTGGCTCCAGACGAGGGAACTCCTTAACGGCTAACAATAAGGACGTGAAATTTCATTTAAAGCTTTTTTAACTTGACTTGTTCATCAATACTTTTGTGTATATAATCATCGTAATTACAAATATTTTGTGGGTTTGTGGTTTTGGAGTATAAGATTCTATAATAAAATTCAACAATCTACTTTAACTTTACCATTACAACAGTTTAAAAATACTATTAAGAGGCTAATACAGAAAGCCTACTACTATTGAGGATTGCTTAGACGATAAGAATGCGTTAGCGATAGCTACTCTTCGACCCTGAAGACCTTACCTTAAGAATGCGATAGCTACTCTTCGACCCTGTACAAGACATTAACAACTATATGTAACTAGTAATAAGAACCGTTGAGCAGCGAGAGCAACCGCCGAGTTTCTTGCAGGCTCTTCTCGGTACGAACACCTTTCCGAACCAGCAGTAGATGTTGACAATTCAAAAGCACTTGTTTACAAGTTTACTTGAATAAAGAATATTTTGAACGTGAATATAATGTATATTTTTGAAAAAGTAATAATAAAATTATTTTGCTATATCAAATCAAATCAAAATATTCTTTATTCAAGTAAACTTATAAACAAGTGCTTTTGAATCGTCAACTTTACTGCTGGTTCGGAAAGCTGTTCCTGCCGAGAAGAGCCAGCAAGAAATTCGGCAGTTGCTCTTTTTAAAATATAAATCTCAGAACTAGTTACATTTATTTATTACTGTCTTGTACAGGGTAGAAGTGCACCTATATCCACACATCCTTATCATCTAAGTAATATTCAACAGTATAGTAGGCTTCCTGTATCAGCCTCTTTTTAACAGTGTTTTTAAACTGCTGAAATGGCATGACCAGTATATAATAATCCGCGATACTTATATTTATTATTATAGCAAATTATATATTATATATTATATCAAAATTATTATAGCAAAATAATTTTATTATTACTTTTGTATTATGGATCTCCGCAAAGCAACACCTAATTCTATAAATTATATTTTTGAAGAATAGAAATTTGATTAATTATATTTATAATGTCGAGTTCGATAATATCCCATGAATTAATTAAACAACTTACTATTTTAAAGGATAAAGTGTATTTGACTTTATAGCAAATTATATAATTACTGTTATGTTATCAAAAATTAATAAAATACGACTTATGATAAATCAACAGCACTGAAAAGTTAACAGATAATTCATTAATAGAAATAAAGCAGATTTAGATTTAAAAAGTGTTTATACTGAATCTATTCATATTATAGATGTAACATAAGAGATTTATTTATTTATTTATTTTTTATTTATTACTAAATACATATATATGTTAAACATATTTTAAAATTAAGTAAGGCATTGACGGACATGCAAGGGTGGCATTGCGATAGTATTAAACTGTGTTGCATATGCCATCCTCACAGTCAAATAATTAAATTAATATTATAAAAAACAAAAATAAAATATTACAATAAAGAAAGTGTGTGCGAAAGAAAGTGTGAAAGCATGAAGATGTGCAGGCTTTTCTCAGGGTGTATGTCCTTCAACGAAAAGCGTGTGATAAACTGTAATATTCTAGTGGACAAATGATTTTTTCAAATTTTTTTATGTTCTCGTACGTGTTCAGCGTTTGAGGTTAAGCTAGTATAAATAGCTAGACATATGCTCGAAAAATAGAAAATTTGTGTTGGCAGCAGTCTGAATCATAAGTCGTGGACTGAAAAACGGCTCTTTGGCTGAGTCATTTGACATGACGTTTTCGTCAACATACGTTATTATTATGGTAAAATAATCTTTTTTATTTTTCTAGAAATGTATGTTGCTGAATAAATTTCTTTTTATTTATTTATTTACATCGAATCAAAAAGATCATTGCTGCCCGGGCTTTGAACTCGTGACTCCCTTGAAAGAGTCGCACGATCTCACCACTAGGCTACCACAGCTTCATTATTTGTGTATTTATATTTAAAGTGTAAACAAAGTCACAATATATATAGTAGTCAAATAAGCTCATTGCCTTATATTAGAAGGTCTTTTAATTCGCTCGTTTCGCGGCGCCCTACTTAGTATTCTCTGGGAAACCTGCATTGGGAGCGCAAACCCCATGTTTTCCTCGTTTTTCTCAAAGGCTCGTTGTGCAAATTTTGAACCAAATACATTATTCATCATCATTTACATGCACTTTATTGAAGTGGGTTCGATTTAGTATCGAGTTTCAAGTAATTACATAAAATGAATGTCTTTAAGATAGTAGAAGATAATGGAAACTGTTTGATTGCTGAATAATTTTTATAATTATCATATAATATTTTAATTATTTTCTTGTGTTTTTTTATCTTTAAAATTGTTATTAATTATAATTACTTATTAATTGTAACACTGATTGTATGATGTGATCTCCTATAATTGGTACTACATTATTAATCTAAGAATATATAAGATATTTTATGGATTATTTAATATTTAATTCTCATGAAGATCCGAATAAATTAATAAATTAGATTGGCAAGTTGTATGGTATCGCCGTGTGGTATCCGGCAGAATAGAATAGACCACCCTCCTTTCTTACCGAGGCGTCGTAAGAGCCGACTAAGGTAAATGCCGTGTGGTATCCGGCTGCATAGAACAGACCACCCACATTTCTTACCGAGGTGTCGTAAAAGACGACTAAGGTAAGTCAAGTAAGAGGTGACGTCAGGCAGGCGACCGGTCGTAAAATACGTATCCAAATCGTATGACAACATGCTTGTAACATATTGTGCCGACCCCACTTAGAGTGGGATAAGGGCAGGAGAATGATGATTAGCAAGTTGTATGGCAATACTAGAGGGTCTCTGTTTTTGTTGGATTCTATTACCTGTTTTCCTATCGTCCTTCTATCCTATCCTATCGTATACAAGACATAACAAACAAAAGAAAATAACAAACTTGTAGCAATATAAAAATAATATAATAATATGATTTATATATAGTTATGTACCTGCCTGGGCTTGAACCCGGAACTTTTAGTAAAATATTCGTAGTTTTAAACAATTGACCATGACTTTAAGAGCTTATAGAAAACATTAATTTACGCATGTACTTAATTAGTACAGGAAACTTTTGACAGTTTAACGTATGGGATCTTTGTAATTATGTGGGTGTAAGGGTTGATCGATGACCTATGGTAACAACTCCGTAACTCTCTTAAACCTGGCAGGAAAACTAATGTGCTGTATTTATTATTAAACTCAGTAATTCTTGGTTGTTATTTACGAAATTTTCTGTTATTGACTATATTACCTGATAACCAGTACTTTTTAAGAGAGCATTGTTGAGATTGTGGTTGTGAATGTATGAAGCGCTAGTAGTGTATTGTTGTAGCATGAATAAGGTATGAACGCTACATTCTACCTTCAGAATTATATTTTCTCTAATCGAGGATTATCCTAACTTTTATTCCTAATAGAGTTTGAGTTCCCATAGCTCACGATATGGTTTGGATATTTTTGATCGTGTAAAAGAAAAGTACCCATACATTTTCCTCATAGACAAATGTAAAAAAAAATCTAAACAATTGTATATTAAATAATTATATTGCCGTTACAAAATTATTAACGTAACAAATGAACAATTCATCATCCTCCTGCCTTTATCCCACTCAAAGTGGGGACGGCACAACATGTTAGAAACATGTTGTCACATGATTTGACTATGTATTCTACGACCGGCCGCCTGCCTGACGTCAACTTACCTTAGTCGTATTTTACAACCCTTCGGTAAGAAAGAGGGTGGTCTATTCTACTCAGCCGAATACCACACGGTAGGTCAACTTACCTTAGTCGCCTCTTACGACACCTCGGTAAGAAATGAAGGTGTTCTATTCTACTCAGCCGGATACCACACCGTGGGTCAACTTACCTTAGTTGCTTTTTTCGACACTGCTTTTTAAGAAATTAGGTTGGTCTATTCTACTCAGCCGTATACCACACGGCATGTAACAATTAGATTTAAAAGCTACACTGGTTCGGAATGTTGCTCTTACCGAGAAGAACCAGCAAGAAACTCGGCGGTCAATCTTTTAAACATTTTATAAGAATCATTTATAATTTCATCAATTAAACTCAGTATTGCTAAAAGAGAAAAATGAAATGAAAGTGGAGGTATCAAGAGTAATGATCCGTCTAGATGTGGACGGAGGAAATAACGACCATTTGTTGTTGCCGGGAAATATATTTGCCCTGTTTTATTTTTTGTAGCCATAGAGTATATCTGCTATAGAGTAAGTTGCACAATTTTGTTTTATTTGCTGTCAAACATAATAAATTGAAAAAAAGTTGAATATAACATATTTATATATTAAACGTAAAACAGCTCAATCAACGGAAAAACGTATGTAAAAAAGGTATTAGATAAAAGTCTTTTTTGTTATTAGAGAGGACGAAAGTTTAAGCCTTCCATTTTAGTTAATCTTCAGAAAGAGCAGGTTTAAACGCAGTATTTTGATTCACCATAAGGCGAATCATCGTTATAAACCAAGCACATAAGTTGTTATAGTCAAATAAAAAGGGGCTTCTCGGGATTTAAGCACACAAATTCTCGAAACGCATTCCGTTTGGCCTTACATTTTATTTTTTAACGGCTTACAAAACGCAAAATTTTATATGTAATCATGTAGTTTTAACGTAAAGCTCCTAGTTGTCCTGATTTTAGCGAATCTTGATTAAGAATCAGTCTTTGGTAAGATAAAAACCATCGGGGCTTTCTAAAAAATAATAAAATATTATTTATAGTTATAAAGTATATTTATTATTAATAATTGATCTTTTACTACAGACACTGTCGAGGTTATTTGACTCATAAGTTATAGGTATACATAGTGTATAAAGTATTTTTCAAATCGATACATCTCTGTCATCGTGATATGCTCTGCGGTAATATTCAAGTAACAATGTAAAAAAATAAAATATTATTTCGTATACAAAGGAAGACTGATATTTTTAATATAGACTACTGTCAGCTTTCATGCAACAAAAGCATCTCAAAGAAATATGCATTAATATAAGAAATGCTCAAATATAAGAAAATAAGACGAAATAAAATAAGAGAAATTAAAATGTAATTTATGTAGTGTGCTTCTGTTTTTTTTTAATATTAGTCATCATTCTCTTACTCTTATCCCATTCTAAGTGGGGTCGGCACATCAGGTTGCAAAAATGTTGTCACGTGATTTGTCTACGAATTTTACAACAGGCCGCCTGCCTGACGTCAACTTACCTTAGTCGTATTTTACGACCTGTTGGTAAAAAATAGGGTGGTATATTCTACTCAACCGGATACCACACGGCGGGTCGACTTACCTACAAGTCGGTAAGTCTATTTTTTTAATATTAGTACTGTATTCTTATTTTACTATATAAATAGACAAATTTAAAAGTGTTATGTAAATGTTATTTTCCTATCAATGTTTTTCTTTAAGTTATTTGTTTCTACGGTGGGCCTAAACACTTTATTTTTTTCTTTATATAGCGATTTTCGGATATCAACGAGGACATACAACTAATCTTAGAAGCCATCCGCATCGATCGTTAGTAAACTTCGCACTCTATTAAACTTAGATGAAGCAAACTTAGCATCTTTGAAACTTCAAGCTGGAAGTAGACAGCGACACAGATTTACAGAATTAATTATAACAGACATTCACCCATGAAAGAAGACAGAAATGCAAATTTTCATTCGACTTTTGAATATAAGGATATAGCTTTTGCCGATTTAAGAGAAACGAGTATACCTTCCTGAGTCCCTGACACTTTAAGAGCTCTTAGGGATAAAAATTTGTTGTGAATATGAAAGAACAGTATTTTTCCGTAAGAAATCTCTTAAAGCCAAACTTTTAATATAAATAACTTCTAACACCGTTATTAGTAAGAATTGTGTAATATTTTCATTAATATACTTGTAAAGATAAATAATATCTGCGAATGAAAATAATAGATATAATTAGTAAATTGCCTGAAGAGACCAAAGCCGAGAAGTGCAAAAGAAGAAGAAGAGGAGAGATGAGGACATGTATTTGTTGTAGAAGTAGAAGAAGAAGAAACTATAAAAAGCATAGTATAATATACAATCACAGTCATTGTTACATTTTAACTGGCTGCGAGTACAAGATACATAATTTATAGAACTAGGCGTTATTTTGCGGAGATCCATAATATAGCATCATATAAATTATAGCAAAATAATTTTATTATTACTTTTGTTTTACAAAATATATATTTATAATTCACAAAGTAACTAAGATTTTATATTTTTCATGAATATGTATCCGTATTATTTGTCCCAAAAAGTGTTTTTTTTAATTTTAAACCAGAAAGTAACTTTCGTTATGGATAGTTTTGTATTTACTCTAAACTTTATACTAATATCTAACTCTCTTATATTTTCTCTTAGCAGTAGCTCATAGAGTTATAGAAAACCACAAATAACGGATTACAGTTCAAACAAACCCACTGTATTCAAATCAAAACTATCCTAATCTATCAAAAGGATCATAGGTTTTATAGGTTCCGTTAATAGTTTCTGTACTAGAACTTTATTTATCTTTGTGAAATAATTTATAATATGTGAACATTCAAGTTAAGTTTGCCCAATGACGTCATTCATCTAGAAATCGTATACATACTCTTATATTTAAGGCTTTCTTTCATAAACTTGGTAAACAACTTTAGATGACCTATGTATTTCCCAGCCTAGTTTTGTACCAAGACATTGGCAGAAAAAATGTCTTTAGAAATATTTTTTTTTAATTAAATTACAAAATTTGAGATAGTTCCATAAATTAAGCAGGCAACAATTTTGTAATAGTTTATTACCGTCCCAAAGCTGGTACAAGGACTACTTATCTCTTTAGACAGGAGGAGTACAGGCGTAGAGTAACATGTATATAGATATAAGTATAATTCACAGCAACTCCGCCGAAAGTGTTGCGAGAAACCACGACCAATATACTCACTCAAAACATACAAGTTTTGGTACTAAGAATAGGTGTAAATATTTTACAGAAACCCCACATACATAAAAAAATTCTTAGCTTTTTTCTGTTAAATATCTCTATAAATAATATAAATTTTCAATGGGAATATGTAAGAAAACTTATTTAATAATGATATTTATAATGGTATTAAAGTAGTTAATGCCTTAAACGGAACATATCGTTGTCAACTTGTTACTTTTTTAATTGCCTAAACACCGCTGGATTCCAGCGTTTTTAGTATAAAGAGACCAAAATAAATAAAGACTCCTCCTTAATTACGTTTTTATAAACATAATAATTTAAAATATTTATGTAAAATAATATATAAGCTTCATTTTAGTAACAATAATCACTTTCCAAATATTAAAAATGGTGTTTAGAATAAAATATTTTTTTCATTTGTTGTAAGGCTTACGATCTTAATCTCTGAGGGATCAAATAAAAAATATTGCAATATATGTCAATTATTATCTTTTAGTACATGTTGCCATAGACTAGTAACTAAAACATACGTTTCGCTTATGAATGTGTTTTCTCGAAATGTTTGATTTTCTGATGACAAAAAAATGAATGATCAACTTTTACTTCAATGATGATAGCTAATTGTTATATTTTGATCACAAATCCTATCGTTTTTATTATGTTCTTATGGTATAAGGTAGCATGTACTTGTAGTTGTCCACAACCTCAGCTTATAACTCTTACAAGCACTGTAACAGGACTACCTTGCTATGATCCGCACGGGTTAAGCGAATGCATTCAAAGCTAATGTGTATGAAGTAGGCAAAATTTACGCACCTTACACATGCAGGACAAGCCACCACACGCACCCCAAGGCGCCTCCACCAGCAACAATGCACCCAAGCAGCACACACAACCACCACCACAATCCCGACGATCGTTTCGCTCCGAAACCGAAGCATCATCAGGAGGATAGGCTACACGACAAAAATCTCAATGCATGTGGTAGCTTGTCCTGCATGTGTAAGGTGCGTAAATTTTGCCTGCTTCATACACATTAGCTTTGCATGCATTCGCTTAACCCGTGCGGATTATAGCAAGGTAGTTCTGTTATAGTGCTTGTAATATGGAATTACGCAAAGTAACGAATGCTTCTATAAATCTATAAGTCTTATTTTATAGTTCCGCCATAGAAATTAAATAAAATAATAATTGATCCTAAGATAACAAATATTTTTATATCTTACAACACAAAAATTAACACTGTAACGTCTGGGTCCAAAGATGTATGAGATTACACTTGCAAACAAATGCTTTTGAATCGTCAATATTGTGTCGTTCTTTTAAGTTAACAAAAGTAATTTTATGCTTTTTCGTCAGCAATGAAACTTTAAACTCATTTATCTCATGAACATGATCTTTTGAGTTGTGCCATTATTAAAAGCTCATGAGCGTTATGTCAAAAATCTTAACTTCTTATCCTCGACTTCTCTGTCTTACTAGGCGTTGTGTGTATGTGCATTGGTGTTTGTAATTGTTATTGTGATCGTCAGGATCATATGGAACGCTTAAAAGACGCCTGTATTTTATGGCGGGTTAATCGAACTGGAATGTAGGTGAAAGTCACTGATAGACATTGAAAATGGAAGTTCTATATATACATATCGTTTGGATGATCCTCGGAAAATCAATGGCGGGTCTCATGAATCGGTTCTCTAGTACTATCCGACTTTAAATATGTTCCTCGTATAGGACAATAAAAAGTAATTAAAAACACTAATTTTAATTAACATTTTATAACAGCTAGCACTCGATATGTATTAAACTTTGTTGGAAAGCAGTTTGCTGTTAAAAGAAAAATTTTAATTTTCTCCCTTTGTAGACAAAGGCTTCTATGAAGAATCTAGATTGCTTTACATTCTAAACATCAAACAATATTAAACTTCGTTTACAGAAGAATGTTTTTGTGGACACGGCGAAGAAAAACCTTTTGCTTAAAACAAGTTGTTTCTGTTTTTTTTGGAGGCACTATAACATAGTATAAAATTCTTTTCTGTTTAATGATATAATGTAGTTTTCATATCTTTATTATTTTTTGGTTTTGCGATCTTCTTTTAAATACAAGAAGTAAATTTTTTAATTTGAAAAATATCTAATATCTTTCTAATCAATACATTATACATTATTTTTAATCGAACTGTGGTGTTTTGTCCTATGTGATATATGTATATAATATTTAATGGAAAATTCAGATATTTATATTTTTCGAAATATATCTACGGCTTGTGGAATTTTTATTTGTCGCTTCGCTTTAGTTCATAAAACCCATACGTGATTCTTTTTTCGCACTGACTGTATGCTGTTAGCCCTTACGGCTTTTACAGCGTCACCGGGTGGGACGGGCGAACGCAGAAGTATCGTCGGGGAACGTCGCCTGAATAGGTAACCTCGAAGCTGGGGCGACGTCGCGACACGTTATTAAGTGACACGTTTTTTCAGATATAATGGCTTCCAATTAATTAAAAAATAAAATACAATTATATAAATACAAAATACCTACATTTAAAATAAATTCGAAATCTGTAATTTAATGTATCGATATAATGAAGCAATGTTTAAATTGAACTCAAAAGTTTTATTATATACCGCTCGCGTTCTGTAGATTCTAATTAATGAAAATGGTATTGCCAAAAATTCCAATGTTATATAAGGACTTTCTTTCACATTTATGCTTTTAAACTAAGTAAAGATGCCGACATAATCACACTTTATGGATTCAATAAAACCTACCATTCAGATAGAAAATAAATTATCAGGCTGTAATTTAAGCAGTAAATGTTTTTTATTGTTCCATTTAAATCACAGAAAATTAACCAGCAATTTACGACACAGAAATAATCGGCTCGGTGGTCTGTATATCTAGTTAGATTGGGCGTCTGACGGAGGTAAAATCCGATTCCATCGAAATTAAGCTTTGTTAGATTGATAGACATAAAACAATACAGCCCCCGCTCCCGCACGGAGCAGTTATAATTTTTTTTTATTATTTATCCCTCATAGCCGAGATGCAAAAGGTGCAAAACATTCCGTGCTCGTATGAAGTAAATGTTATAATTCAAAATATAAAACAAAGTCCCAAAAAACTGCTTGTATGTGACAGATTTTCTCAAAATCTACTGAACAGATTTTTGTATGGTTTCTACTAAAATATAGTATAATTCTTGAGGAAGGAAGGTTTTCACAAGTTAATTGCGGTTTTTGTAAGTTGACTGATTTCCACACAGGCGAAGCCGCGGGAAGAGCTAGTTCATATATAAAACATATTCTGTGAATTTATATCGAGAAATGATGTTTGCCATGGGATTCAAAGAAGACATTGTGGTTGGCGATCAGAAATATAAAAACGTTGCGTAGACCAGCAGGTCTACACAGCGTTTAGAGATGGAGATGAATTCAAGAAAGCTGTAATGAGAACTTCAAAGAATATCCTATGGCAAGAAAATATCTCAAAAAATCTATTCCCAACAATAGACGGCCATCGGATAAACAGGAACATAAAAAATGTCAAGAAAAAAGTTGGTAGTTTCAAAAGCTTGATTGTGATTTTATCATATCATAGTGATACGTGGGAAAAAGTTAGCTTAACATGATTTAAAGCAATAATTTCATTTCCCTTTGACACGCGGTTCGCCGTACGGTATCCTCTAAAAATATAAATCGTTGTAACGGTGCAATAAACGCTGCGTCTTATGTTTAAAATACCGTACCGTATGTTTCCTAAAATAATTTAATTCAAACCATATCGCTTCTGATTCTATATTTCCCGTTGACGAGAGATGATAACGGAAATATTATTAAACGTTATTTTAATGCACAAAGTGATAATGTTTTCTTGAAATTTTGATTCGGAAATTCCATATATTTATTAAAATAATTAATAAAAATGGAACAAAGAGTGGATCTAACATTAGTAAACTTTTATAACTTCTTCACAAGCCTTGTAATTTGTATGTAGGTATAGTTTTTGTTATACCCCTTCAAACCAACATAATAGTCATTCGTTGTTGCGTAGCAATGCAACGATAAACACGCTCACTATATTTTGTTTTATAAATCAGTTTTCTTCAAGCATTTTTCAAGTTTTCATAGATATGTCATAGATAAGACCGTCGTGTTTAGAACTATTTCATATCTATCCCTACTAATGTCATAAAGTCTATCTGTGTTACGTTTTCCGCTTAACCAATATCGAAGAAATTTGGCAGAATTATTCCTATACACTGGATTAACACATTAAAAATTCAACAGGAATATTATGATCTTAAAAAACGCCATCTATCATCGTTATATTAAGGTTTTTTTATTCACGATGTGTCAAAGTCAAGTTTGTAAGTTAAAGAAATAGGTTTTATATAGGAGACCTGATGACTTCTCACATTAAAAGATATAAGTAGTATTAAAATTGAAAAATCTTTCTTGATTCTACAATTTTTTCCAGTGCAAATGATAGATATAACGAATTTAATTTAAGTAAGTTGTTAATAAATTTAATAGTAATTGCAATTTAACCACCGGATCAATCTGATTATTGTGATATTTGATATTTACAGGGTTGGTGAGTTATAGAATTTACTGTTTATTCCAAGACTCAACAATACACGTGAGTCGCGGGTACAAGCTAGTTGTCCCATAACGGACGAAGTCATGTCTACTCTTCTATAAATATTGTGTATGAAAAAGTATTACCCTCATCTAACTCAAATTAGTACTACGTAAAGGGAAATCAGAATTATACTTGACCCAGGTAACGTGGAAAGAGGTCGAGAGGCTCTCAGTTATGCGACAGCGGGATATGACAGCCTGCCAGGAAGTTGACATCCAGCTACTGCCTATATAGCAAAATTTTCTAATGTATTATGTTCAGACCAATCTTTACGCATGACTACGTTTGTTTCAACTTAATAGATTTTTATAGATTAAGGTACATATATCTTTTGCAAGATATAATTTGAAATTTAGTTAGACAACACAATATTAGATAAGGTTTTTTTTATCCTATATATCGGTATGTATGCTTCAGTTACTACTGAACTAACTGACTAACCTAACCTAACTGTATCAATTTTGATACACCGACTTAGTTGTGAAAGTTTAACAGACAGACAGTATTTCATATTTGTAATATTAAAATGGACTTATCATCCTCCTCTCCTATCAGCAGTAGGCTGTAAGTGGGGTCGGCACAACATGTTACAAACATTTTGTCACGTGATTTGACTACGTATTAACGACCGGCCGCCTGCCTGACTTCAACTTACCTTAGTCGTATTTTACGACCCTTCGGTAAAAAAGAGGGTGGTATATTCTACTCAACCGGATACCACACGAAGGTCAACTTACCTTAGTCGCCTTTTACGACATCTCGGTAAGAAATGAGGGTGGTCTATTCTATTCAGCCGGATACCACACGGCGGTAATATTAAAATGGACTATGTACGTATTTTACATTTACGTATGTATTTCAAAATGTCGCTGAGAGTGAGAATAGAGTGCAAAATCTTTAGTGTTAGTTAGTTGCAGATTAACATCTTCATCCAATATCGTATTTTTTTAATAGTCTCGCTGTTACCGAACTGAAGTCAGGAGCTAAAGTGTCCGTTCCAATAATTTACAGAATTAGGCGTTACTTTGTGGAGATCCATAATACAAAGTAATAATAAAATTATTTTGTTATAATCCGCGATTTTGTAGTGGAATTTGGCTCCTGACGATGCTTCGGTCGCGGGGGGAAAGGATTGTTGACTTTGTGGTGAATGTGTGTAGTGCTTGTGTATTGTGGTAGCGGTGGTGGATGTGTTTTTACGAATCCTGCATGTATCGGGTATGAAAAAACGGATTGTCCACTAATTTAGAATTATATATACTTTCTATTTGTTTTATCGCGGATTATAGCAAAATAATTTTATTATTACTTTTCACCGTTGCAACGTCGCACATCGGCTTAAATAAATACACCCTCCCTCGTACCATTATCTCGAACTATACATATTTTTTATGTATACAAAAATTTGATTACAAATATAACATTCGTAAATTTTCAATAATTATATACATGATGTATATACGTAACAATGAATACACATGTACAATTTAGACCTATTTTTGGTCCGAAACTTATTTTTAACATACAGCCCCGAGCCTTTACATGAAAAGAAAATTATGCACCCACGCGTAACAATCGTGCTTAAGAATTTCTTTACGGATTTTTATACGTCGTTATACCGCTCAAATGAAACGTACTTGATTTCTGTGAAATCGTTGACCTCGTTCGACGTTCGGCTTTTAACTTGATGACGGCGTTTTATAAATAGATTTTTTTTTCATTTTCCGTAATGAAAGTGTGCAAGACTGAATAGATGCCTTAATACCTTTTTTAAATATATGAGACACTTACACATACGGCCGTCCATCCCCATAGTAAGTAACTTAATACTTGTAATTAATATTACTGGTAGATATAATCCATATATAATTTTAAAAACATACTTAAATACAAATATACACCTAGGCTCGATTAACTAACATTATAACTAATTTTATTTAGAAAATGTTGGCCCTCGGCGGGATTCGAACACGCGACCCGTGGAGCTGAAGGTAGGGATATTACCCACTGCGTCAACGGGCCTGTCAATATGATTCTGAGGGGTAAAAGTAAAAAGGTAACAGGCCTCTTACTATCCCACTGTTGAGCATAAGCAGAGGCCTATTTCGTCTTTCTTGAAAGGAAGACTTGGAGCTAGGGCTAGGGCTTTGCCCCAATTCGGATTGGTAGGTTACACATATCCCTAGAAATATTTGGTAAATATATGCTGGCTTCCTCGCGATGTTTTCCGAACCGATGCTTTCATCTTTTAATGGACTGTTTTCATATAATCATGTAATTTGTGTGTTGATAGTATTAAAAATACACATAATCATGAATAATATGTGTAATCTCTATACTCCATTTTATTCATTCGTACTATTGAGGCAATAAATTATTTTACTTAATCAATAAAATTAACACTAAATATTTACTATATTACAACACGTCCTTTTCACAGCGCAATTAAATACCTATTTATACCTTTAGTATGCATAAGCAGCTTTAAAATTAATTTCACTTTTCCTTTTAAAATGTATTGAGAAGAAGTAAAAACATTCACTTTTTTGATAATTTTCATATATAAATGAGACAATTGGACCTCATCTTCTTTAATTCGTGGGGTTCCTTTATAAAATCTATTACTCTTAAAATTTATTATATAGAAAGGTTTTTATTATGAATATTATTAATATGTAATATTTTCTGTTCAATATATTAGAAGATAAATTGAATTTGTTCAGCGAAGTGTTCGCAAGAGAGCTTTCGCTGTAAGGCTCTTGCCTATATTTACATCGAGGCTGCATAAATTATTTTACCTTGTTTAGCATATGAGTTAAGTCTTAAGATATCAACGAACATCAGCCTACATATAGGTAAGTTCAAATGGGGTAAGAAGGCTTGTTATGGAACGATAGCAATACTTATAACTACCAAAAATTTAAATAAAAAATAAAAATATAAAATATTCGAATGAACTTGTCTACGAGCTCTTTCAAATCAAGACAGTCAGCTGTTTTTCTTTTTAAAATATTATTCTTATACCTATTTACATTTAGTCATTTCTAACGTAGATATCCAATTTTCAAGGAGTAATAAAATATACGCATTTCTATCATTTGCCTATAACGACTGGACCGTTGGCGCAGTGGGTAGTAATCCTACCTTCAGCTCCGCGGGTCGTGGTTTCGATTCTCACCTAGGGCCAACATTTTCTATCAACAATTTGTTGGTTCTTCGAGCCTGGGTGTGTATTTGTATTTAAGTATGTATTTAAAATTATATATGTATATATCTACCAGTTGTCGGTCACCCATAACACAAGTATTAAGTTACTTACTTTGGGGATAGACGACCGTGTGTGTAAGTGTCCCATATATTTATTTATTAAAAAAAAAACGTAGTAAACACAAAGTATGGAAAAAAAGTTATCCAAAGTAAAAAACGTTACATATCTATGTAACTTATCTAAGTGTATGTTACATATCTAAGTTATCTAACTTTCTATTGATATTACATGTCGCAAAAATTATACAAGATCATGTCAACTAGGTTTTACTTTCAGCTTCATGGTTAAACAACATTTTCTTCTTCTATAAAACATACATACACAAAGGGACAACATACTACAAGGTAAGCTTACCCTTTTTTAGAGCTTTGAATAAGGAGCTTACATCTGTACAATTTGGGTCGGCAAGTCTTAGAATTTCTTTCGAAAAATACTTTAGATCCACAACCTTAAACAGCACTCAGAGATGTCTGGCTTAAGTTTCGAACACCGTTAAAAAGATATTATTATAACGAATAGACGAGCAACGAGTCTTTTTGTTCTTCTTTAGAATTCTAATAGGTGCATCCTAAATTTTCCACAAAACTTATTTTATATAACTGAATTAATACAAAGAATCCAAACTTTCGAATTCCATTACTAACATTACCGGCTTTCGAATCGGCAAATTTATTCTTTTGTGTATATCGTACCAAAACTCATGCAAATAAAAACAAACAACAGGCAAAAATTTGCTTGCTTTCGCTCCATTTATGCTGGTACAAACACGATGGCATACTTTTTTATTCGTTTTACTTTGAACACGTTTACGGAAACAAAAAATGGTGTCAAATAATACTAAGCACTTACGTGAAACCTTAACGTGTCAAAAATAGCTAAAAATTGCTCTACATAATTTTATTTATTTATTTTTTACATATGCCAGTTAGCGCTTCTGTGAATTATAATATGTAAATATTATATTATGTGACCCCGAATGCCCCTTAAACTCAAGGAGAAAACATGCGACAGTTATAAACGGTCATTAGAGCTGTCGTGTATGGACTAGAATGTTGGGCAATAAAAGAAAAGGATGAAAGAAAGGTGGATGCAAATGAGATGCGAATGTTAAGATGGACGTGTGGTGTGACAAAATTTGATAGAATACGAAATGAGTATATTAGGGGAAGTTGCGCCCATTATAGAACAGATAAGAGGTGCGAGATTAAGTTGGTATGGTCATGTAATGAGGAGGGATGAAAATCATGTGACGAAAAGAGTTTTGAATATGAAAGTAGATGGATGTATGACTAGAGGGAGGCCGAAGAAACGATGGATGGATTGTGTGAAGAATGATATGCATATAAAAGGAGTGGAACCAGAGTTGACGCATGATAGCGGAGAATGGAAGACTAAGACATAATTTGCCAACCCCACTTAGAGTGGGATAAGCGTAAGCTAATGATGATATGCCAGATAACGCTTAACTCAAAATATGGCCGTATCATATCTGTAGCCAAACTAGTTTAAACGGTTACTATTGGCTTTAAGAAAAATAACGTAATAAAATTCTGATTAGTACAAATAAACTGTCTGTACCTCTCTGTGTTAATAATATTTGCCCTTGTCAGGTTGTATTACTAGCAATAACTTAAGGAATGTATTAGAAGTCTGGTCAAATATATCTGCAGATTTTAGAAGGCGATGTATACGATATAATTTATTCAAAAAATTGTAACTGCACACTTTGTTACACATACAAGTTGGGTTAATTTGTTATGCCCCTTTTCTATTAAACATATTTCTATACTTACACAAGTTAAGATAAAGTTTGTACTCTCATTTCCTAAAAAGCCTGATCAATATTCTAATAAAATAAAATTAGCACTTTGTTATTTGTTGAAGACTAAGGTTTGTCTACCAGGATCTTAAAACACTTAATTATTATATAATATTATTATATAATTTAATTATTATATAAAACACTTAATTATATAAGTTTCAAACGTAGTAACTTTGAAACATAAACAAAATAATTTGATCATAGAGGTTTTAGTATCGCTTTTATTTATTTTTTTAATATCTTATATTAAAAAAGACAATTCATTGAAATCAAAGGATGAAAAATATCCGATAAAAAATAATTATTTTTAAAAATTTTACTTTGTTAATTTTAATATCACTTATTATTTCATTTTATATATCTTTTTAAATTTAAAGATATATTCGCCGTTAGTATAGTATATTTAGACGTATATAAAGACATTTTAATTGAGTTTTATTAAAGATTTATTTTGCTTACAATATACAAGTACCCAGAAGGGAATATCGTTTTTTTAACAATAAAAATTTCCGCCTCATGCCCTTGCTAAGGTATAATAAATGTGGTACCCGCGTGTACCAGACGCGGCACTAAATTATTGTACTGACCGAGTTATATTATATGCGACAATTCAAAGGAATAGCAATGTTAATAAAGTCACTAACATTATTTCGCTTTGCTAATTATTACAAGTTTATTACAAAGTTTCTCCTATATTAGCTAATTTTTGCATTGTCATTATGACAATAATAATCCTCCGAATACGATTTATACGAATTATTCGAATATGTCATATTATTAATTATTTATATATTAGGTCCTTACATATAAAATTGGCGTTTTCTATCGGAGGAACATGAAGTCGTTTTTTTTTTTAAAGAAATATATTTAATTAACCAAAGTATGTACCATTGCTATATATGCACTTTTGCCATCTCATAGGTAGTTCATTGATCCCCTTACTAAAAAAACCATTCGGGCGGGAATCAATAAAATCTTTGAAGGCGGTTTGGACTGCCCCATCGGAGTTGAATTTTTTTCCTTGCAAGTAGTTATCCAAATTGCGAAAAAAATGGTAATCTGTTGGAGCAAGGTCCGGAGAGTACGGTGGATGTCTAAGACATTCTTATTGAAGCTCCTCTGATTTGGTAGCCGTCTGTTGTGCAGTGTGTGGTCTAGCGTTGTCCTGAAGCAGCAGTGGCCTAGAGCGATTGACCAGCCTCGGTTGTTTAGCAGCTAGCTTTTCCATCATGGTTTGCAGTTGCTGACAATAGATATCTGCCGTAATCGTCTGGCCAGATTTAAGAAAGCTGTAGTGAACGACACCGACACTAATCCACCAAACACTTACAAGCAACTTTTTTTTAGTCAATTTTCGCTTAGGGCAGGATTTGGCTGGTTCGCCAGGGTTCAGCCATTGCGATGAGCGCTTCCGATTATCGTAGAGGATCCACTTTTCATCACAGGTAATGATTCGATTTAAAATTCCTTCATTATTGTGCCGGTTGAGTAACGTAACGCAGCAGTCGACGCGCGTTTGTCGGTTTGCTTCACTCAATTCATGAGGTACCCACCTTTCAAGCTTTTTCACCTTCCCAATTTGCTTCAAGTGGATTAGAATAGTTTTATCACTAACACCGGAGCCTGCAGCTAACTCGGACGTGGTTTGCGATGGATCCGCTTCCACAATAGCCTACAATTCTTCATTATCAACTTTGGTCTCCGGCCGTCCACGAGGCTTGTTCTGCAGGTCGAAATTTCCAGAACGAAAACGTTGGAACCAAAAACGCACTGTGTTTTCTTTTGCGACACCGTCACCATACACATCATTAATCCTTCGAGCCGTTTCTGCAGCACTGGTGCCACGGTGGAACTCATACTCGTAAATAACGCGATATTTCATGTTTTCCATTTTGTAAACAGAGTGACACAAAGAAAAAAACAAAAAAAAGAAAAAACAAATGAATTAGGGGGTTTGAAACACAAATGCATGAGTAAATAGCTGTAAGAATTTGAATTTGGAATTCCTAACCATAAAGGTAATATTTGAGATCAAAGTGGCCAGTACGACAAAACGCCAATTTCATATGTAAGGACCTAATATTATAATTATACTTTAACACGTGTAGCTAGATCTCTGGATGGAACTCCTTGGATTCTGGAACTTGTTTAAAATAGATTTTTTCAGGAATATTAAAAGCGCGACGTTTAATTTTGAATACAAGTTCTTTTGTAGACGAATAGTTGTATAAATGAAATCAACAAGTTCTTAAAACTTGTGCTTTATCAATACTTACAATTTTCCAGTTCCTTTAGATAAAGATTATGAGGAAACGGCATATTTCTGAAGAACTCCTGTTACATATTACACACACAAATCCGCATTGGAGAAGTTTGTTAGATCTAAGCTCTTAACCTACTCTCCTGACGGAAAGGAGATCAGCATCTCAGTGTGACGTCATGACCTCTTCGTGCTTTTTGAGTGCTTATATTATACCTTCGTAATTTTATTTTAGACACCCATCGGGTAGCAGCTGTGAATCGATATATCAATTAGTCTGCTGTTCTTATAATTATCTAAAACTATACAGGTTTGATAATTATATTTACTATATGTTCGTTGGTGCTGGTTGCAGTGACCTTGCCTCCAGCTCCCCAGGTCGCGAGTTCGATTCACGCCGAGGGTCAACATTTCCACAACAATTTTTTGGTCCTTTGAGTCTGGTGTTTTGAAGTATTTATTTGAAATAGTATATTTATATTTTTATCAGTTGTCTGCCAGTCATAATACAAGTATTAAGTTACTTACTTTAGGGAAGGTGTGTTAAAAAAATCTATTTCATCTCTCAGTGAAAATATTTGTAGGTGTTGTTTACATTTTGTTAACTATGATCCATAGGGATCATAGTATGGCGAAATAATAATACGCCAAAATACCATTATCCCCCCTCATTTTCCGCGAAACATTCTTATCGTAAAAGTACTTAGCAAGAAATTAAGAACAGATAAACTTTTCGGGTTACCGAAAATATGCTAAATATTCAAATTCCTAACTTAAACTCGCATTAATATACTTTTGAATTGGGATCCAGAGATATTTATATCAAATTACATAATAAGAGTCAATTTGGCAAGTATGATGTAAATTAGTATTATCAGAAGTTACGAATCATCATCATTTCCCCTGCCCTTATCCCACTCTAAGTGGGGTCGGCACAACATGTTGCAAACATGCTGTCATATGGTTTGGCTACGTATTTTACGACCAGCCGCATGCCTGACGTCAACTTACCCTAGTCGCCTTTTACGACACCTCGGTAATAAATGTGGGTGGTCTATTCTATGCAGCCGGATACCACACGGCGTTTACCTTAGTCGCCTCTTACGACACCTCGGTAAAAAAGGAGGGTGGTCTATTCTTTTCTGCCGGATACCACACGGCGTTTACCTTAGTCGCCTCTTACGACACCTCGGTAAAAAAGGAGGGTGATCTATTCTATGCAGCCGGATACCACACGGCTTTATCAGAAGTTACGAATCTGCTAAATATTACTATTATTTAGTAGTTCGTACCAAATAATACGTAAGGCACGTATTATTTGGTACGAACCACTAAATAATAATAACAAATATAAAAGTTAAAATTAGAAATTAAAGTTAAGATTGTTCCAGACAGCCCAATTAAATGGCTTTATAAACCTGTTAACACAAAAAGAATAACTTTTTACTGTAGTCTGCATAGAATAGACATAGAAAGATTCTATCATGACGTGACGCCATAGAGTTATGATATGTTATTATAATACAATAGGGGAGCCTATCTGAAATTCTTATATCGTAAAAAAAAGAGTGAGACTGAGAGATTGATGGTTGATTGATTCTTATTTTGCCTTTTAAAGTACATATAGTCGACTATTTCTATCCTGAAAATAAAAGTTAATTTGGCAGAAAAATTTGCTGAGAAACCAGCAATCTATCATCACTGTTAAAGCCCCATTGTAATTTATGATATGGTTAAGTATAAGCAGCAGGCACTTTGCCGCACACTAAACCCTTATCTTCACCTGATTATATCCATTCATTATGGACCATCGGATAATGGGATACTTGAGCGTAAGTCTTCCCCCTATCCTCTTCCTTGAGATCGATTTTTAGAGCATTTATGTACGACGCATCGTAAATAACATTTCCTGTGCAGCTCGATATCTATGACTTAAAAATACTGGCCTATTTTTATCCTACAGCTGGTCAAAGGAACAACCAAAGCAACCAGTGCAAGAACTAAGATGTACTACGCTGCTCTAATGCGGATTGGTATTACACATATTCAATGAATTATTCTTAGATACGCAGGTGTCATCACGATATTTCACTTCAGCCAAAAGCATGTGATAAATTATAAATAACAATTAGGCACATAATTAGGCAGGTTCTTGTAAAACATTCGTTTTCTCGAATTCTCGTTGGTGCCTTGCCGGAGATTGATTCCAGAGCCGCTCTTAAGAGTCACTTGTCTCCCTATTGGGCTATGAAACCCTTCTGTATGTTTTTTTTATTCAATAAATAAGAAGTGATTTTCTCTAAGTATTTTTTTCTTTTTTGACATTTTAATTGCGCGCACACAATGACAAAAACGTCGTCAAACTCGCCACTACTCTCCTCACTTCTCCACGTCTCTCCACCCCTCTCCATACCTTACCACAGCTAGTCTCACGTCTCTATGCTACAACCCGCTTCCCTCCTTTCCTTCAGTTAAAATATATTATACATAATTGTAAATATGTTCTTATAACCCATTCCGTGTGGTACCCGGCTGAGTAGAATAGACCGCCTTCTTTCTTACCGAGGGGTCGTAAAATAAGACAAAGGTAAGTTGACGTCAGGCTGGCGGCCAGTCGTAAAATACGTAGCCAAATCATGTTTGTAACATGTTATGCGGACGCCGCTTAGAATAGGATAAGTGCAGGAGGATGATTCGTATATAACCCAAACTTCAGTGTATACCGAACATTTGATTAGTGGGAATAAGGATATTATAATAATAAAAACCATAATCAACGTTGTATTATTTAATTTCATCTGTGTTCCAGCCGCCCGGTACAGCGAGCGGCGTTTATTCGTTATTTTAAGTACACGTAGTAACGCTACTTTACCAAATACTGATATTATCTGGGACCAATGTCCCGCAACGCAAACAAACCGAGGAGGCAACCGTGAGAGAGGAACACCTGGACCAATACTCTATATTGAACATTCACTTACGATATAAACATCAAAGACACAAATCATAAAACAAAACTATTTACACTATATTAAACATCTTTACATATTATTGCACTAGATGAAAAACCATTTAATATTCAAAGCCCCTTTTAAAGCATCAAAGAAAGGTTAAATATTTTATCTAGATGAACACAGAAGGAAGGAATGCTTTGGCACCATCTGTCAATACTATTGCGTAAAGATTTGAATTTAATAGGAATCTAAATATTAGATTTTTCGTATTAGCGCTACCCTAAACGATATATCTAATCTTGGTAAGACCTAATCACTTTAATAGAATCGCATAAAATGAAAAATTGAAACAACGTACTTAAGAGTAAAAACAGAATAATAAAAGCGCTTGTTTTATTATTTATTGTCAAACGAAACAACTATTCAATTATAACCACATTTTCATTACTAAATTGGATTGATTTATATACAAGTGTTGTATAGTCACAGGTAATACAAGCTGTATATATAGCTATAACATGTATATTGAATTAGTTAATTAGTTCTATATCGATTTTTGTCTAATCAAAACTTTATCTTATTACTTCGCGTTTCAGAATTAGTTTCAGTTAAAATCATAAATGTAACGTTAATATATCTAATAGCAAGCATGTTTAGAGCACTTTTCAATTATTTTTACATAAACAATAAATAACTTTTGATTAAAAAGTTTAGGCCTTTGTTAATCGTATGCGCTTTACGGTGTAATTACTAAAAATATATTCGAATTAATGCTAATGTAATCGAACGCCCAATTATATGAATATTATTCATTGTATCCTCGTAAAAGGTGGCTGAGGTAAGTCGATTTGCCGTGTGGTATCCGGCTGAGTAGAATAGACACCCTCATGGGTGGTCTATTCTACTCAGAAATGATTCTTACCGAGGTGTCGTAAAAGGCGACTAAGGTAAGATGACCCACCGTGTGGTATCCGGTTGAGTAGAATAGACCACCCATGAGGGTGGTCTATTCTATTAAGAACTGATTCTTACCGAGAGGTCGTAAAATACGACTAAGGTAAGTTGACGTCAGGCAGGCGGCCGGTCGTAAAATACGTAGCCAAATCATATGACAACATGTTGTAACATGCAAAATATGCTATACTGTTTTATTCTGAAATTTAAATATATATTTTATATACAAGCACTCTGTTATATTGTATATAACAACATATAACGATTTATATAAATAGTCAAATTAAATTTTCATGCGTCTTACTAAAGAGATTAAGTATTATTTCATTACATTCATAACGAATAAATATTATCTACATAAATAAGGCTTTAAGATTGACGGTCACTATGTACTTTATCAAAGATACGTATGACTACTTTCTAAGAGAGCTTGAAATTTTATTTTTTCTATCATTTTGAATGCATAGGAATGACTTTTACAGCTCTCCGAAAAAGTAGAATGGTATGTACAGACAGTGTACATAACTTATTATTATATAAACTTACGCGTCACATCACGATACAATTGAGGTACTTATTATGTTTCAACGTTTTTGCAGAGTTTCATCCGCGTGGTCCGAAATTGCGTAACTTCGTTCGAGAGTACTAGTCATTTGTTATTTCTTCACTGATTTAAGCTAGCGATATAGCCTACAACGACTTCTTTCACGAGTTATATTTATTATTTATTTAATACTTGTTGCACACAGAATGTAAAAATGAATTATTAGAAGTACATTTATACCGTGCTAAGACGGTTTAACTATTGTAACCAATCTCTTAACGACAACCATTAGTACAATAATTGTAAAAGAATATAGGCTGCTATATAGCTAAGTAATTAATATAAAGATTAAGCTATATAGATCTGAAAATATATATATAATAACTAGCTGGCCGGGCAAACGTTGTTTCGCTATATAAATGATTTTTTGGGAATTTCTTGTGAACATTATAAAAAAGTATTTTTTGACCAAAACATAAAATAAAAAAATATTAGGGGTGGGGATAACTTTTACCACTTAGGGGTATGAAAAAAAGATATATTGAATATAAAATTTTATAAAAATCAGTTCAATGGGAACTAATATTTTGACACAGGAATTTTATATATAAGATAGTAATAATAATAACACACACGCATATTAATATAATTACTATTATTATACATATATTAATAATTACTGGATCTCAAGTCGTCCAAAGCCAACTTATTGATTGCATATTATGATTTCTTATTTCTGTAGATTCGCGTGCTACGCTAAACCGAAACGTAGAAACTAATGAAATGAAATTGAACTGAAATAATATTTATACAAAGGAAACTCGAATTTATAACGATGTGACCCTTATGTTTCTATAATAATAAGTGTGAATCGCGAAAGTTTAAAATCTACTAGTGTACATAACGGCCGTGGAAATGTTCCCTCTCAAAATCACCGCCGCGTCGAAGCCAACTGAAGCCGTGCGCCGTAGACACTACACACTACTGCCGGCTACGCACTGTCGAGCGACACTTCAAGTCATATTTACATCTATTCTGTATATTGGATCGTACTATTGAATATTACAGTTAATATTATTCGTAACCATTAATATATTAATTATAAAATTGCTAAGTTATTTTATACAGAGTGGCACAAATATTATTTGAGTCTATAGATTATGAGACTCAACTCACATTATGTGAGTTTCGTTTAAATTCACGTAGCTCACGTTATGTGAGTCCGACCTGTGAAATTATATCAAAATAATGACAGCCATACAGTTACTAATATAGCTTGTTATTAAAAAATTTAGATCATTAAAAATATATTTTAGATTTTTATTTAAATTTATTAATTAATTAATAATAAATTTATAGGACACTTACACACAGGCTACCAAAGTAAGTAACTTAATACTTGTTTTATGTATGACAGACAACTTATAAATATATTGCACACATAATTTTAAATACATAGTTAACTATATAAATACACCCAGACTCGAACAACTAACAAATTGTATTTAGAAAATGTAGGCCCTCGGTGGGTATCGAACCCTCAAACTGAAGGCAAGGTCACTACCAAATGCGCCTACGGCGACTCAATTATAGTACTTAACATCGTTACGTGAGTTTCGTTTTAGTTCACGTAGATTTTTCATTTGAATTTATCAATTAATAATATTTAAACGATAGAAGTGACAATTATTCTATGAATCAGTTGATCACGAGACTCGTCATATATAGTGGATTTCGTGAAAACGAGTCATATAATTGAGCCATGGTAGATTAAAAGAAGTTAATGTAGTTTGTGTTATATACCAAATAAATTTTGATTGTATGGTTAAAATAAATCTAAAGTATAATAAAGACGTAGTATTATAAAATAACATTATTTTAACCGTATCATTATGATTTTAAAATTTATAATTATTAGCTACAAACAATTGCTTTGATATGTTACTAAAGTAATAATTATTTTTTTTGTGCTTTAATTTTATCGCGGATTATAGCAAAATTTATCATTTCTCTTGTATTATGTATCTCCGCAAAGTAACGCCTAATTCTATAAATTAATAATATGTTAATTATGGCAACGAATAAAAAAGAGCTTTTAAAGTTTACAGTTTAAAAACAAAATAGGTATAGTAATTTGACTTATCTATATACCATGATAACATTTATTTTTATCTACATACATGGCATTTAAACTTTTAATCAAGTAATTCGAATTTAATCTAACTAAGAAGGCATATTGTAGTTTTTCGATTGATTGATTCTAAACTAATTCTAAAAAAAATGGAAATGTCAAAAAATATTTACTTATTAACCATATTGAGCCACTCTGTATAACTAAATATTAAAGCACCTATTTAATAGGTCTTCATAATAAATTCTAAATTTATTTTATGTAAAAGCGATGTACAAGTTCATAATAACTTTGAAAATTTGTTTAAGATACATAGTTACAACATTTTTTATAATGACGACTTAAATGTTAATAACTCTATGGCAGCGCATAAAATTATTTCATTTCAAACACTCCAATAATACGACCCGAAATATTCACTCTGACCACACGAATAAAATTACTGATAGTTCATGATCACTTATATTAATAATGTATCAAGTGTACAGTTGAAAGATGAATACTTTGAATTGAATTTTATTCGCCTGGTTCCAACACACGCGCGAAGTCGACCACGTTCACCCATTAGTATTAGACGTTTATAAATTCATTTCTAAAATCATATTGTCATATATTTTCAACCTTCAGAATAATCAAGAAACATCCGTGCATGAATTCCCTACCACGATCTACGGCAGTCGCATACTTTGCAACATTCTAATTAACTACGAATAAATTCATTTCTTTTAATATTTAGTTTAATCTCATACAATATAAGCACATTAACATATCAATACAGTAAAGTCCAACTTTATATTATGTAGAAGTATTTTAATATTAATTTAACATAGTAATAAACGCAAGAGGCGTATCTCAGCCGTGCCTCAGTAATCAATAAGTGACGGTAGAACATGAATTCATGAGCGAACATTCAGTATAAAAGGCGAGGTTCCAACACAAGTCCTAGTATTATCACAAACGAGAAACAGGTAAAACGGTAAAGTATCAAAAACGTTGTGTCCCATATCAGTCGTGTTCTTTGTGCAATGCTATTTTATAATAAACAGTTATAACAAAACTTCTCTTGAAGTGTTGCTCAAAAGCCATTTGTAACCAAACAGCCTCCGACAGACATATAAATAAGTGTAACTAATATAATATCTCTATATAAAATGGACCAATCATGGCAGAAACTTACAATCAGTGCAATCATTGGTCGATTCGAAACACTCTTATATGCCTAGCAGACGCTAGTTATAAGAACTGAGACATTATTTGCGAATTTCAAGATAACTGGTGTTAATTAATTGAATATATTTGTAAATATCATTAGAGTCGGCGAGCAACATCTGCCACCCATAAAAATACTTAGTGTTAACCACGACCACTCTGTCAAGAGTGTTGCGACTGAGAAGATTATTAGAGTATATTTATGTCGGTGTCAACTTTGCCGAATATAGCTGATGAATTGTATTATTGCAGATTTTAAACGATACATGTAATTGAAAAATTGCCTATCCATCTAAATTTTCAATACTTTTATAACGAACCTTATCCTGAATTCTTTCCCTCCTTTAAAACCTTTTCAAAATAGCCGTATTTTTATAGCATAACGTAACAAAATTTAATTGAAATTCGGAAATAATATCACCGATCTTGAGATTGCGACCGATCTTATAGGATAAAAAAAAACATTCCTTCATAGAATTAGCGACTCGTAAAAATGCTTTGCTATAATCTATATTAGTTTAATATACCGTTATATATATTTTTATTAAGTTATTAATAATGAACAAGGAATATTTGTAATATTTGAAATTTTTATAACAGTTCGAAGTTGCTAGACCTTCAGCACGTAATCGCTCGTTCTACGACGGATGTCCATCGAGTGGTTTCCACGTACGAGCTACTCTGATATGGTCTCAGTCTCAAGACAATCCGCACGTCTGATCTATGATACACTTCCCTACTCGAGCTACTGACTTGTGTCCACTATCGACACTCGGAGCGACGTTCGCGCGCACTCCGTAACACTACTGTACATTTTCCAGATAATCCAAATATGTCAAGAATGAAGAAATTTTGAACGAATTAGATACTCGTGAGCTAATTCGGTGTCGAACGTGAACGCAAGCCTCTGATATGTGGGATGATGTGTGTAGCGCTTCGGGCCGCCCACCGGGGTCCCGCCCAAACGGTACAAAATCGGAGCGTACCTACACATACGTATTTAATTATATACAATGTACAATACAATACGACAAACACTATAGCGTCTACGGGGCGGTACGCCGGCGGCCGGAGAGGCGTACGCCTCGCGCGTCAGAAGGTAAACATTCTCACAATAATATACATCGTAACTCGCTCTATATATAACAAACATTTCACGAACGCGCATCACGCTCGGTAAACAACATAATATACAGCGGAATCGTAGCACTCTTTCGATTCGGTAAAAAAATTGACTAGAAAATCTCAATTCGCTATGAGCACTATGTGTGCGTGGATGACGAGGAGAATATGTCGGCGGCGCGCCACGCCTCCGCCTCCTCCTCGGCGTCGTAATGCTGCAGGAACGGGTTCGTGGAGCTGTACCGCGGACTCAGCGCGCCGCTGCCGCTCGAGTTGAGCGTCACCGCGAGTCCCGCCGACGTGCCCGGGATGGCGGAGCGCGGGGACTCACGCGAGCCCGGCTCGCGGGGCGTCAGCTCGCGGGGCGTCAGCTCGCGGGGCGTCAGCTCGCGGGGAGTGGCTTCCCGCGGTGTCAAGTCCCGCGGCGTCAAATCTCTCGGAGTGGTCTCCCGGGGAGTGCTGCGTGGTGAGTCACGAGGAGACGCACGTGGTGAGCTTCTTGGCGACATGCGCGGAGAGCTCGCCCGTTCCGGCTGGCGTAGAATGGACGACACTGAGCCGCCGTGTTTGATAGTATCGGCCGGGCTATGGCTGCCGGAGCTGCTACTGGGCGAACCGGGGGACGACACTGTCACCTGACGGGAGCGAGGTGGAGCGGGCAGAGGGCCTCGAAGAGGCGACTGCGGACGATATTGGCCTGCCCTGACTGATGAGAGAACCTAAACAATAAAATAATTTATAGAATTAGGCGTTACTTTGCGGAGATCCATAATACAAAAGTAATAATAAAATTATTTTGCTATAATCCGCGATACAGTAAATAGACTCCACGACAAAATCGATTGCGATTTTGTCGTGGAGTCTATCTCCTGATGATGCTTCGGTTGCGGGGCGAAACGATTGTTGAGTTTGTGATAGTAAACCTGTGTAGTGCTTGTGTATTGTGGTGGAAGTGGTGGAGGTTTGTGCATGTGTTTTTACGAATCCTGCACGTATCGGGTATGAAAATACTGATAGTCCACTATACATTAAACACTATATATATTTTCTATTTACTGTATCGCGGATTATAGCAAAATAATTTTATTATTACTTTTGTAAACAATAAAACATACCATCAATACTCAGTCCGTCCTGTTTATAACATAATTTAGGTTAGTTGTGTAACGTAGAAGAAGTATTCTTATACTGGGAAGGTTAGCAATGCTATTGAGTACTATAATGTAGTTACATGTGCGGGCGGCGAGCGGTCGGCTCCTTGCCGAGCCAAGAGAGCTGGCGGCGGAGATGCTGCTGATGCTGCCGCTTGATGCCGATATGGACTGACTGAGGGCGGAACTCGGCCTGACATCATACAAAACTTATATCAAAAACAATAATAAAAACTACTTGCATACGCAATGCATTTCGGAATTTATATAACATCAATTTCAACCTACACAATAACAATAACCGTAAATAAGAAGACAATCCCCTGAATTTCAATCAGCTTGATAAGTTATTTCTGGTTATATTTTACTCTCTCTGAATTACTACTTTTCATATTATATGCATGAAGTAACTTTTTTTTTCAGCATAACCTGACTGAATTTGACTATTTAGAAAGTTTTCCTATGTTATCTATATACATAAATTTCCGTTGTAATTTACCACCGAAAATGGTATCTGATTCTAAATAAATAATGTAATTAAAAATATAAAAGAAATCTACCTACAACGTCAGCACATCAAATTTAAATGCACAAAAATCCATTTGTTACAACAGTACATGTATAATATTTGAAATGTTGGATGTCTATTGCTATCCATGAAGGTTTTTGTCAACAATTACCACACCCAGCAGGTAAATTGATAATTAAATTGGTCCTTGTCCAAAGAAAAGTTCTGGAGTCGTACCCGGCTGAAGTATCTCAGTAATATTTAGGTATACTTTTTCGTAGCTTGCAGCTTTTATTTTATAAAATTATTTAGATACATTACAGACCTTGCAGGGTTCATTCTTAAAAATATTTTGAAAACACGGAGCCTATATCATAATAGATTATTGCATCATTATTTTGTTTTGTACAAAGCAATAAATAACTTTATTAGGAAAAACGTAACATAAATACAGTACTTGACTGGTAAATCTTATAATGCTTTTTTAGTTTGTGTTTTATATATGATTTCATGGTTATTGCGCATGTGTGATTTATGTATATTTTCATAGTTTATTATGTTTGAGCGTGATATATTCTTGACTTTTTTACCAAACATTAATCCAAGCCAACAAGCTACCACAGTAAACATACATTTCGAAATAAATGAAGTACGAAATTTATCTAACAGGATAACTGAAACACAGAAAGCAAGATAGTTGATAGATTAGAGATATCAGAAATACAACAGTTCGACACGGCACCAATAAACAGTGTAAACAGCGTTCGAGAGGTAAGCCTATACGCTATGACAAATAAAGCTTTCCACCGACTAAATAGGATCGTGTTATGCCGTTTCTAAATCGACATATGCCTTTGGGAAATGTCCAACATAACTAACGTTGTTTTGCAATTTATTAATATTATGCAGCACAATTTAGACTCGTTATAATGGACACGTCATTTGGCGGATTGGTCACGATCATTAAACAGTTATACACATAGAGTTATTATACTAGAGTAAGGGAGCTAGCTTGAAATATGTCCATAAAAAAAGAGAAAGCAAATGAGGTTGCCTATCTGTCTCTCATTTTCGCATTATGCTATTAATGGATTTAGTTAATTGAATTTGGATATTGGAAAATTTCAAACAAATTTTTCCTTTTGCATAAAAAAACGAATTAACATTTCGATAGTTTGCTAAATATTATTTAAAGTAGAGGTCGTCAACGTTTTCCATATAAAGAGTGAACTAAAAACTAAATATTAATGGCGGGCGCCAAATATTATTTGAAATATTCATATTTATAAAAAATGTTCTGTTTTTAATTTCTTGTCTAAATTAACAATAGTTTAAGGGCGCACTAAAATTTTTTGAAGGCGCGGCGTTGCCTACCTCTGGTTTGAAGTATTTAAAATTAAATAAACAAGTAAATGATAATGATAATCTTTATTAATAAATAAATAAAGTATTAAATATAAAAATGCGTGTGAATATTTCTATAGATAAATATGGGTCGCTCATGTTCCCTCTGTTATTAATTGTCGGACTCATAGGCCTGCCTATCGCTCCCCCACTCTATGTTAACAACTCTACGGTCATATAGAAAATAAGCGGCGGAGATCTTTGAGTTTACAAATCTCTTAACCTTGGGGGAGGGTGGCTGAGACCACTGGCGACGCACTGACTCTGTTTCCACGCGGCCCGGTTGCTGGCTCGCCGCGCCGAACTGTCTACAAACATACATGCGTTAAGGTACCGCTTAGTTTAATCAGCAACAGCAACACGAACGGACATGCAACAGCAAAGAAAAAATACGTGTGGCACTCGGAGATTACCGCGGTAAAACTATTGCATAGCATTTTTTATCAACTTATGCAATTAATTCAAGTTACACTTTGAGCGTGGTGACCGATAAAAAAACATTTTTTTTTTCTTTTATTAAATAAATGAGATGTTAATATTTTTCAAAATATTTTTATTATCTTTCAATACATGTCGGTTTTCACGGTAGTTTTCCAATGCAACCAATGCCACCTAAAGGCGGGTTGCTGAACTAAAGAGACAAGCGTGATATTTCAAACAGTCATTAACCCGTCAATTGGCGTGTGCACCCCGGGGCGCACAGATCGCTACTAAAAAGTATCACCGCTGTTCCGGTCGGAGTGGGGAGTGTTAGGTTTTTTCGTTACGGATTTTCTGGATTTGGTCTCCACGCTCAAGGCCCGCGATAGAAGCTATGCAATAGCTTAAAAAGAAATTAAAAAAAACGGCTCTCACTCCGGGAGCGCCGGCAGAAGTGGAAACTTGAATATTAACGTTGTGCATTTTTGATATGAATGGTTAGGGGATGATTTTTTGGAATTGGCTTCACTGTATATTTTTGGCAATTCAATTTTTGTGCATAGGAGTATACTTACCTAATTATATAAAGATTGGCGATGGATATAATAGACAAATTAACAGACATAATCTTGAGGTTCCTGCTTTGCGAAAGTACGTAAGTCAGTTATGGGTTTGGGTATAAGATAAGAGAAAGCCTATTATACTTTTGAGGATTACTTAGTTGATAAGAATGTGTGGATATAGCTACTCTTCGACCTTGTACAAAACGATAATGACTATTTGTTACTAGTAATAAGAATTATTCTTTTAAAAAAGCAACCGCCGAGTTTCTTGCTGGCTCTTCTCGATAGGTACAGCTTTCCGAAGTAGCATTAGAGTTGAATAATGGATTTTCAAACTTTGAATTTTAATTACTTTAATTATGATGTTATAAAACTACTATCATTTATGTGGTAAAATACAACATTAATTAATTGTGCTGTCGTATACAAACAAGACAATTTAATTTAAATTTAAAATTCAACACTTCAGATCTATTGCAATTATTGCACATTTGCGAAAGCAACCTGCGCGGAATAAACGAAACAGAACGCGCAGGCATCATTGTCGAGGTAGAAAGAGAGGGGGATACTTCGTGTCCTACGCCACGCCGGCGTCTACTCTCCCTCCATCTTACGAATTTGCGATCAGCAGGCCTCTACCATGAACTCTTACTGCGACTCAATTGAAGACGTAAACGACAACCGCGAACCGCTTTCTTTTCGTATCATGATGTGTGAATTGCATTGGGGTCGTAATGTTTGAAAAAGATAACGTTATATGAACTAACTTTGTCTTTTACAAACATGTTTTTAGGACGAATTTCGAACGCTCATTCGGCAACGACTTTAAGTGTGCGTCTTTAACACGTCATGGTATGAAAAAGCAAGACAATTTCGTTTACGTCTTCAATTGAGTCGCAATAAGAGTTCATGGTAGGCCTGGTAGGCATGGTAGGTCATAAATCCCGATGCGTGTTTAATATTTTTACCCATCACAAAAAGGTCACAACGCTGCTATAGAAGTTTTCACTTTAACAAGGCTACAGATTTAATAGTGAGTGAGTAAATTGAGAAAGGATTTCATACTCTACTTTTACGCTTAGTTACTATTGCATCCCATGGCATATAAATGAGGTATTTAAGGTAAATGTTGATATTTTAATTGAAAACACTGATTTAATATCTCTGACTTATACCCTATAAAAATAAAATATTATCAATTAAATCCTTTCTCGAATCTTATCGAATATATGGTTTGTTCTAGTATATTGTAGTAAGTTTAGAGATGTACGAGTAAAAGTGTTTCAACGTTAAGTTGCAGTTCATACTAGGCTTCCAAATTTTAATGAAATTTGGCTAATTTATCCATAACAATAACTAATAAAATACATTTATCTGAAATAGTGAAAACAGCTAGAGTGTGTAAACCTATGTCCGCACGCCACTCAAGATTGTTCTTTTTAATTTGTTTTGTTTTATTCTTGAATCCCATGGATAATATTTTCGATAAAAGTAAAATTTGTAAAGTTGTTTGTAGCGAACCTTAGATAAGGCGTTAGATACATTTCACTTTTACATGCGTTCGTATTTTTTTTTTAAAGCTGTGATAGCCTAGCGGTGAGACCGTGCGACGACTTAGAGACGACATGAGTTCAAACCCCGGGCAGGCACCAATGAGTTTTTCTATTAAAAACTTATTGTCTAATTGATAATTGCAATTTATCACATGCTTTTCGGTGAAGGAAAACATCGTGAGGAAACCTGCATATCTCTAGAGAATTCTAGGGATATGTGTAACCTACCAATCCGCATTGGAGCAGCGTGATAGGTTTTAGCTCCAACCCTTCTCTCCAAAAACGGAAAGAGGAGGCCTTAGCCCAGCAGTGGGCATTGTAACAGGCCGTTACTTTACTACTCTATTTTTACTTTATTGTTATTTCATGATATAATCTAATATGTGAGTGAGAAAACAACGAATATATTAATTACTTTGTTGATTTAATTTAATTTTATGAATTGAATGAATAATAAGGAACAACAATATATATTTTTTTTATTGAACAGTTCCTTGGAAACCGAGTTTGATACCGCCGAGTAAATGTATTAGTATGTATGTAGTCAGTTACTATACTAGAGTTTTTTTGTTAAAAGAGAGTAGTTTTAAGGAGTTTTTATGATACTTTAAACAATAAAACAGAAGAGAGAAGCGGCAACGTAGACGATGACATTACCTGAACGTTTCGGTGGAGGCCAGATCTGGAGAAGACATTGTAGGACGTGTATTGGACGTTGATAATCAAGTTCAGCTGGTGGTTGAGATTGAAGCATAAGTGGTGGGGCCATTGCCACAGCCAAGTGCTGTGGCGACATTTTGTTCCTATCCTGTGCGGCCACGACGAGAGCTAAATGATCTAAAAGGAAAACCAGTGTGGCTCGGGCGGCACGTGGCAAACATTCCACTATTGAAGCCATTAGCCGTGCATTGCCTTCTTTATCATCGGGGAGACACACTCCTGAAAAGACATAAAAAGATATGCTACTTGTGTAATGTGTGTGTTGTCATCATTTTGACTGGCCTGTTGGCGCAGCGGGTAGTGACCCTGCCTTCAGCTCCGCGGGTCGCGGGTCCGATTCCCGCCGAGGGCCAACATTTTCTATAAACAATTTGTTGGTTCTTCGAGCCTGGGTGTATATTTGTATTTAAGTATGCATTTAAAATTATATATTTAATAAAGAGTGAATAGGCACTACTTTGGCACGGTCCACCTTAGGCTGCATCTGTCGCTTACCATCAGGCGAGATCGTAGCCAGGCGCTTGCTTTACCTTATTTAAAAAAAAAGAAAGTATATCCAACAGATATCCGTCACTGACACAAGAATTTAGTTACCTACTTTGGGGACGGACGACCCTATGTGTAAGAGTCCCTTACACTTATTTATTATTCTCCTTTCGTTATCACACTCTAAGTGAGTTCGGCACAAAATGTATGATCGAAGAGAATGGAAGACATTCTCTCCTATCATACATCAACTCTGTTCATATGGTTTAATGCATTCACTCTTCACACAATCCAACCATCTGTTTTTAGGCATCCCACATCAAATATCCATCCACAATCATACTGTCGCATAGACATTTACCAATCTAACAAAGGAATGAGTTCTTTAAGGTTCAAATATCAAACTTTGAACGCTTAAATGCGGTGTTTTTTTTTTCATAGCCAAGTAGATTCTTATGAACGCACTTTAAATATCTAAGGTCCTCGACCATCACAGCTTTTACTTATTATTTGAATTTTGAGAATGCGACCAAAGTTTTTCAAATCATTAACATTTAAATAAGGTGTTATTTTTTTATTATTAAATTTTATTAGTTGTTTTTAGTAATTGAGTACTAGATGTGTAGCATATTTACATATGGTCAAAACATGTTAATCTAGTTTAAATGAAATTGTCTATTCTATTTTTTATCAATATATTATTGTATTTCTAAAACTTTATTCCTTATATCATTCAGTTCTTTCGATAGCATTGTTAACTTTTAAAGTTTATAATTATTTTACGTTACTTCAACCGTTGGTTATTTTAACTTACCGAGCGCATCTAGAGTCATTTGATAAAGGCAGCGACTAAATAGCGGCTGGGGCAATTCTGTCAAGTAGTCTTTCAGGACGCCAGTTATAACATTAATGTCAGGAACCGAATCTGGCGTAAGCTCCACACCACGTGCGTTCCGTTCAAATGCTTCACGTAGTATACGCTTTTTATTTGCGGAGCCACATAACCGGTACAGGCCTATGCATAGAATTGACAGCTTTTAGATTAAGATTTTTTTTATCTTCACCTTCACTAGTGGCTAGTTAAATATTGCTAAAATATTAGCCAAATATTTGACTCCCATTTACATTTTTGTTATAGCTGGGCTCAATTCAACAGTGAAGTGAAGCCCTTCTCACTCAATTGCTGTCTTCATCAATATTATGCACTACACTTAGAAACAATTAATAAAGTCAGCCTCTTGAATTTGATCGGAAATATTTACTATTATACAGTAAACAGAGCTAAGTTAAAAATATACAATTACTGGGAAGCAAACTCCCCAATTTTCAGAAAAAGCACTTATTCGGAATACATCGTCTATTCTACCAAGTTAGCCTTTAATTTATCATTACTCTTTGGCTTCAAAAGCTGTTCTTACCAATTATATCCAATCCACGTCTCTCAATCTCTTCCACGCAACGTCTCACAACAAGTGGGACGGGTGCTGCATGAGGAGGTCGCAGCTCTCGGGCTACAACTGCCTCTAATTCCGCACCGAACAGCGGTGGCGGCGCCAAGCGCGGTGCAGCTGGTCTTCGACGGAATAACTCGTGTGGTTCTGTATGGCGGACGCGCATATACAGCGTGCCCCGTGGCTCCATCTGATTTGGGAACGATAATACGTCAGCTTATCCATACTAAGATCATAAATACAAAAGTCTGCCTGTCTGTGGACTTTGAGGCATTCACGGCTAATCCGCTAAAGCAATAATTGATGAAATTTAGTTTAGTTTAAGCTTACATACCGAACCAACATATAGAATAAAAATCCCGTTTTTCCTCCAAGAACAGCAATATCGTGCATAATTATTTGCATTTAAATTCTAAATATTCTTATTCCAATAAACTTGTAAAAGTGTATTTGAATCGTCAACTTTACTGCTGGTTCGGAAGATGTAGAAGAACAGACCACCGAGAAGAGCCAGCACGAAATTCCGTGGTTCTTCTTTTTAAATATAATTCTTATTACTAGTTACTTTTGGTCATTACTATGTTGTACAGGGTAGAGGAGTATCTATATTCACGCATTTTTATCATCTATATATTTTAGAATCTTAAATATATGAGTAATATATTAAAAATAATCATTTTTTAAAATAAAAATACAACATTTAGTTCAATTTATTTTTATTTCATCAAGTGCTACGGAGTCCGAAAGTAGAAAGTTGATCTAAACAACAAATGCAAGTTTCCAATAGTGTACGATAGTTCAACACCATTTTCATTCATTTATATCAAATGATGGATGCTTACAACTGAACATAGATCGCTTCCATGGATAATGACAATAACTATGCTTTGTTGACTTTAAAACACCATAATACTGTTAAATTGTCCATAATATATTTCTGTATACACCGTACAATGGTATTTAAGTAAGCGAGTACGAAAGGATCGCTATACTACTGCCGAAGCTTTAACAGTGTAGAGACAACGTGCACCACAAGTAATTGCGATGCTAGTTTGAAAGAGTTTTTACAATTAAAAGCTCTATTCATCCGATATATGTATAAAACTATTATACCAACATTACCCTTACTTTAATAGCGAGCTGGTGAGATGGAGAGCGGGACAGTAAGTCTGGTAAAGTAACAGCTCCTCGGAAACAAAGTTTGTGCCTGTGCTGCGGGTCCCAGGAGTACACCAGTACATCCAATTGCCTGTTGTCAACGAGTTCCAACTCAAATGATTCGTCCCAATCGAACTGCAGCTCTCCTGTGCGAACCTATTGGTATAACAAAAGAACATTAATTTACATCAAACATAGATTTTGATGTAACATATATTTTCTGCTTTCATTATTCACTCACTTATGTACTTACAAATTAATAAACATTTTTAAATATTTTGAAAAACAAACACAAAAAAAAAAAATATTTTCTGCTTATTATTACGGTGAAAATCCACATAAATATATGGAACATAAGATAGATAGATGCCGTAAAGAGACCTATGTCCAACAGTGAACCTTTATCGGTTTAAAAAGAAGAAAAAAGAAAGTATTACTAATAATTTTTATTCGTGAATGATTTATTAATGAATGTTTAAAAAGGTACGTATAAAAAAGATCTTTCTAGCCTTGGACGGATGAATGCTTTTACATCTTAGTTAATTTCAGCTATAATCACTGTTACTAATGGTCAGTGAATTTATTTGTATAGAAAATCTTTTATACTGGGCCTCGATAAAAATGAATGACAATATAAGCAACTTACCACAGTCCGAGCTTTGTGAACGCGGTCGCATTCCAGAACGCAATACAAATCCCGTGGTGCTACTGGTGGTTGTGGTGGTGCTAGTGGCCCTGATGGCGGAGACCCTGGCGAAGAACCACTCGGTGCAGGACGCAAGCCTCGACCGGCGAGGAGGTGCACCCACAGCATCCCAGATACTCCTCCAGACAAACGCGACAAACCAGTCATTGATGAAGATAAACCTCCCGTTCCCGGTTTCTCGATTTTGTATTTTAGGAACTCTGAATGGTAAATATTATTAAAATTATTATTTCTTGACTTGAACAAACTATTTTATTTACAATTAACATTCTTAATTACTAATTAATTCATCATTTTCGTACGCTATTCTAATTTGGGCACAATATGTCTTCATACTCCTTTTATATGCATTTTTTCCGCAACCATCCATCTTTTTTTGGCCTTCTTTAAAACCTTATTTATAATTAATTAAATAGTAATGAATTAAAATTATTTTTATTTTGTAATAAATATTGTAAACGTAAATGGCGGTCTGAGAATTTGAGGTAGGATACGGTCTATTAAACATTAATAGATTCTTATTCTCAGTATTGTATTACTACTATATGTATGTCAAGTTCATGATATTATGTGTTTTTTAAAACGAATCATATGAAAGATAAAATTACCATTAGGATTAATGTCCAGATGGCGCTGGTGCCGCGACCCAGGAGTTGGCACAGGACTGGGGTTGGGGCAAGTAAACTTGGAGCCCAATTCCAGTAACTGTCTTACACGGCGAGCTGAAGGCGAACCGCTAGCAGTTGGCCCTAGCTGCTGGGAAGATAGCGATCTCGCTGGCAAATGACGGGGTCTCTCGATGCGTCGATTGGCCAAACCCAAAGATGAACCGAAGCGGCTGGCACTCTCCATCTAAAATGAGAATTATTCGAAATAATTGATTGTCAATTCAACTATGCATCTATGATTCACAATACCTGTATAAGATTTGATATAGAGAAAACAAAATATATTTTTCAAAAAAAGAAGAAAATGGAAGTAATAAGCGATTAATAGAAGCAGGCGTTACTTTGCGGAATTCCATATTACAGGCACCATAACACAACTACCTTGCTATAATCCGCACGGGTTAAGCGAATGCATGCAAAAGCTCCACATAGGCTCCACAACAAATTCACATTGCGATTTTGTCGTGGAGCCTATCCTCCTGATGATGCTTCGGTTTCGGAGCGAAATGATCGTCGAAATTTTGGTGGTAGTTGTGTTTGCTGCTTGTGTGCTTTGTTGCTGGTCGGGGCGCCTTGGGGTGCGTGTGGTGACTTGTCCTGCATGTGTAAGGTGCGTAAATTTGGCCTGCTTCATACTTATTGGCTTTGCATGCATTCGCTTAACCCGTACGGATTATAGCAAGGTAGTTCTGTTATGGCGCCTGTGAGGTAATAAGCGACGATATTGTTAATAAGGGGTGATTGGAATTCGAGCCGAGAAAGAGAATAAGATTTTTGGAAATAAACAGCTGGGTAGAGCAGGAGCAGCAAAGTTATCTAGTTCGGACAGATTCTTAGTATGTAGGCATAAAAGAGAATATTGAAATCAAACGGAAATACATACAATAATGTCAACTGTGAGTTTCATTTTATTAACGGACTCGAATGCTGGAGTATCTTACGTTTATAGTCATTTTAAGAACTAACAAAGGTATTAAAATAACGGTGTCTTATTTGCATTAAGATAATTTATTAATTACGTAATTAAATTAGGTGTCTTTGCTAATACGTAATAATATGTTTTAAGAAAATTATTTTGTTTATTTATTTTGTTTGTTTATTTGTAATGGCATCTTTGTGTTATTATCGTGTCAATCAATTTTCATATATTATTGTCAATGTAAAATTATAATACAAAAAGAAAATGAATTATGAATCACATACAAGGAATATTAATAATAACATATTTTTTCTACATTTAATATATTTATTTAAGGACTTTGATTTAAGGTCTTGATGGTTTTCTATATAGACATCATACTCTTACTTACATTTTTAAGAGCATCGTGAATGTTCTCGGCGGAATAATGCGTTGGCAGGCGTGGTCGGAGAGTTTCATAGAGTGCACTGGTAGAGGGCGCTCGGGAGAGCCAAGCGCGGTATTCGTCAGATGTGAATACTGAGGGAGAGGAGGGCAGTCGACCTGAACACAATTCTTTACGTAATATAAACTCATACAATACACAATTTATGTTTCTACTGATGTTATTTGAACAATTGAATTTGTATAATTAAATCACTTTGTAATATAATACAACATACCACAAGATAATTTATTTACCATGGATAAATCGATCGAGCAATCCGTTTTAAGAAGTTATATATAACAAGCTACACCCGCGACTTTGTACGAGTCAGCTTAAGTATTGATATATACTAACTTATTATTTTTTTGTTTCCGAAGGAAAAACAGGAATTATTTCATGCTACATGTTAGCCCCGTATATAAGCTGCATTTGTACCAAATTTCATCTATCGATAGCCCAGCTTTTTTTAATTTTTGTCTTCAGAGAAAATATTTAATAATAATAGTATAGTATACTAACCTCTAGAAGACCGTAGGTCTAATCGGGAAGATAAGGGTTCTGGTTCATCTTGAAGGACACTTCCTGCTCGTCTCGATAATCCCAACCTAAATGCAAGGCAGAAAAAACACATTACTTGGTCAGTTGAGTTAATCCTTGCCTTTAAAATTGGTCTCACCTTTGACCCGTTCCTCTGACATCTCTTGGCAGTGAATTGAACTTCGATCCGATGTCCCTTCCTAACGTGCTACTTCTGTAGCCACTCAATCCCGAGTAATAAGGCGTTCTAGTTGGAGCTGTAGCCTCTGTATCCGAAGAATAATCTAAGCTTCGATTCCTCCTGTTTGTTCCGAATTTGCTGCCATATCCTGTTAATCCTAAACCTGTTGTCCCATAACCTCCTCCGAGAGTTGAACTCAAGCCAGTGCCCGTTAATCCACTGCCGAGACCCGAACTCGTTAAGCCTGAGCCAACCAAGCTTGATCCCGTCAACCCGCTGAGACCAGTAGAGGAAAGACCTGAAGGTAATCCGGAACCTCCGAGGCCTGTACCTCCAAGTCCTGCAGCCGTAAGGCTACTTCCTGGTAGGCCAGATCCTGGCATACCTACGCCGCCGTAACGTTGTCCATATCTTGTCAAACTTGAAGCTGAAACATAAAAAAATATTAAATATGTGATTAATAATATAACGACAAACTTTAACTACCATTATTTTTAATCACTTAACTATTTTAAGTAATTAATTACGAAGGATAATGAGAAGCTAGTGATCAAATTATAGTAAAATAAGACCTATATATCTAATACCTCTGTTAGGAATGCTATCAAAAAAACTCTTACCAACTCAGCAATACTACTTTTCTAGTACCTACTAATAATTATTTTCTATGACTTTGGACGAACTCACCAGCGCCGGGTCCTGCAGCAGACGCTTTCAGGCTAGACCGTAATAAGGAGTGACGTCCAAAATCTGAATGTGTCTCAGCTCTTGGCAATTGTTGCTCTGAACCGGATCGCGGAACTCTCCCACCAAAACGCGTACTGGAAGAACGTGTAACATAAGTCCAAGATATTTTGAGTTGAATCTAAGTAGTTAATTTCATATTTGTCCATTTAGTCTGAAATATCCTAAAATCACATCCCAATTTACATTTGACATTATAGATTTTTCGGCGGAGTTGGATCCGTCGCGGTCACGGACTGATATCGAAACCAATGTAAAGCTAACTCGCTTCTATTGCTAAGTTACTCCTATGATTATACATTTAACTTAACTGATAATAGGAAATTGCGAAATTGAATATTTTAACAAATGTATTAAATAAAAATGTAAAAATAAAAGAGAAATATTTTTTAAATTTAAACTCAATTATTTTAGATTTTTTCTGCTATGCTATGAGAGTTTAATTGTCTGTTATTATGATTTTAATATGCCTCATACCTTCCACTCTCCGACGGATAAAAGGAATGCACTTTTTCTGCAAGGCTTTCCAGTGTGTTAGGATATGACCGTTCGTAGGGCACAAAATGTGTCGCTGATGACTTCGGCTGCTCTGTTATCACTGGTGGAGGCGGTCTATAGCTAAAGGAAAATATAAGCATATTTCAATTTTAATTATTTAAACCCAAAGATCTTGCATTACGATTTTGTCGTGGAGCCTATCCTCCTGATGATGCTTCGGTTCCGGAGCGAAACGATCGTCGAGATTGTTGTGGTGGTGGGTGTGTGTGTTGCTTGTGTCCTTTGTTGCTGGTGGAGGAGCCTTGGGGTGCGTGTGGTGGCTTGTCCTGCATGTATAAGGTTCGTAGATTTTGCCTGCTTCATACACATTAGCTTTGCATGCATTCGTTTAACCCTTGCGGATTATAGCGAAGTAGTTTTTGTTATAGTGTCTGTAATATGGAATTCCGCAAAGTAACGCCTGCTTTTATAAATTATTTCCGAAGATCTTGGTAGGATTAAAGAAATATGCCTTGACATTCATAAATCTCATGTAAGGACAATACAAAAGTAATAATTAAATATAATACATGATAAATGAGAATCCATATGAAACCGAATATAAAGCTACGCTCTTCTACTTTCAGTAAAAAACAACATGTACTACATCATAAGCAAAGCGCAATTTTACAAAAGCTCTTAAAGCAAATTTTTCCTGGCATCGGAATTAATTCAATTCTCAGGAATTGGAATCAACGATAAAAAAGTAAAACTATATTTAATTATATAGGACGAAAAAATACCTCCAAGTTGAGTGATCCGAAGGCGGTCGCGAATTATAGTATAGGTCAAGCGGTGTTGAATCTGGTGACAGTGCACCAAGCTGCATACGACTTCTTTCTTCCCTTCCATCACCAACTGGTCGCACAGTGCTACCCGGCCCACCCGTCGAACGTAGTGTACCATGTCTATGAAAAAAATTCTATATAACGTCCAATAATGAGTAATAGCACCAAACCTAAGTATTGGATAACGATCATTCATGACACAAATGTAGAACTGTCCCAAACTTAATTTATTATTAATTTAACTAATTAATTAATTAATTAAAATTAATTTAATTTAATTAATTTAAATTAAATTGATTAGGTAATTACTGTGAATATAGGCCGTCCACGCGGTCGCGGTCTCTTTCATCATCATCCCGACAATCCCGTTTTAAGACTACGACTGGTGGAGGCTTGTGTTCGGCGCGAGGCAGAGATGGTGAACCAGGTCCTGATTTCCCTGAAAGAACGTTAGCTCATTATTTATTTATATGTTATCTCTTCCTGCTTTTACGTATAATAAAAGAAGCTATGTAACTCAATGAACTGTTATTTTCTGATAATAATAAATAAATATATAAAAATAAATATAATTTGTTTGCTTAAGTATAGCTCCGCTTAGTGGCAAGGAAATTAGTCTAATACTCGGGTGGACGCAAGAGTTAATCCCAAGTTAGAAGAAAGGTTAACTGAGCTGGGAACGTATAAGTAAAAAAAGTGTCGATATTTTATTAATATTTTTTACACAATATTTTTATCATTGCTTAACGGAATACGTTATTTTTAATTAAGAAAACTTTCTTTCGTAAACGTATGGATTTATACAAAAATAACTTATTTTGGACATCCAAATTACGCATTTTTGGAGCAACTTTTTTAATATTGAATTTGAAAGCTTTCTCGTTACCGTTAATTATATTCTCAATTCTTATAATTCCTTCATGCTTGAGTTGTTGTTATATATACTAATTAATTCTTAACTATAGCAATAAGTCAAATGATCAAATCACCTTTTCTCTGCCTGGTGCACAGCAACAATCTTCGCGGTATTGACATGATAATAACCACATCGTCCAATGACATTCTTCTTACATCCACCAGATTCACAGCCAAGATCTCATCGCCAACCTTCAAACACCCGCTATTGTACACCGCTGATTCCAGAGCTATCCGGGAGATAAAGACTCCATCAGACCTCGCACCTCCGTCTCCTTCTCTTATATATAAACCCAAGGTTTGACCTGGACGCTTGACGATTTCCACGAGTTGAACTATGTGACGAGCATCCTGCGACAAAATATAGTTAATAGATGAAAATTTAAATATAAAATATTCTTTAGTCATTTAAACTTGTTAACTAGTGCTTTCGAATCGTCAACTAAACTGCTGGTTGGGAAAACTGATCCTACCGAGAAAGGGCAGTAAGAAACTCGGTAATTGCTGTTTTCAAAATTTACATTTTGTCATTACTAACTTGTACAAGGTTGCACAGGAGATAGATCCACGTATGCTAATCATTTATGCCATCCTCAACAGCTTAGTGGGCCAGTAAGAAACTCGGGTCTTAAAAAAAATGGTTGGTTGATGCGTGGTAGGTTTATAGGCGTGGTAGGTTTTAGCTTAGCTTCTCTCCAAAAAACGGAGAGAGGAGGCCTATGCGAAGCAGTGGGATAGTAACAGGCCATTACAAATGTCTCATACTAATTACTAAAACAGTTAATTAAAATAAGTATTTAAAAATTGAATTTTTGTCTATCGAAGCCAAATTTATATATTACATATTATGAGGTTTGAGATATCTTTATTTCTCATTAAAAATAATATTATTGACTTACATGAGATAATATTTTAAAACTAAGTTCACTGGGCTTAAAAAAAAATTCTGCAATACCCACATTAGGTTAACCTTATTACAAAACAATAACAGTTCAAACAGTGCGTGGTGTCAGCGATGCCTCCAGGATCCGAGACGTGGTCGCTGATCCGGGGTTAAGTATCAAGGAAGCTCAGTCTCACAGCGGACTATGGATCGAGCGATCGAGCTTGGAATATCTTTACGTGATCTAATCAGAATTTAGGAGTTCCATAGACAAACCAAAATTATCGTTATTGAATTTTTCATAGACTGAATTGGGGTCCATAGTTGGGAGATCTGATGGGCATGGGATTCCTATGGTGGTGCTAGAATTGCGACCCCATACCAAATAAAAAAGCGTCGGACCACTTCCTACGAGGTTGACTGACGACCTTAAAAGATCGCGAAGAACCACTTGATTAAACGCTCGGGATGATGTAATTTATAAACAGTATAAATAGACTTCTGTCCAGCAATAAATGATCATCAGTCAAAAAAATTGCTTCACAATATACAAAATATATTCATTAAAATTAAATCGTTGACTACGTCATGTAGCAAATCCTATTTTGTCAATAAACAATTTTCTGATAAGCCATGCAGATAACCAGGCGCATTGCACGAATCGACCGCAAAATGCTGCAGGACTTCCACAATGTATAACTGGGGACGAGAACTGGGAGTGCGCATCCCAACAATGCCAGCCTAGATTGCGTTCACATTCCCGCCGATATAGGCCAGGAACAATGGGGTTGTCTGGAGAGCGCTTTCAGCGTTCTGTTAAATTACGTACAGTATTCAGGTCAACGGAGCAAGGAAAATTATCTATTTTAAAATAAAATCAAATGGTAATTTACAAGATGCAAATACCGATGAATAAATTTTCTCTCAAAGGATCTTGTGAGTCATGATGTGGGGTAGACGATATTGTATTTAACATGTCTTTTTACTTAAAAGGCGCCTTGCTAAGGTATTAAATATTCAACGGTATAATGAAGGTTGTTATCGGAAAACGTTCGTATGTGATATTATAATGTATAGGCGTTTTAGTGACATGTTTACTTTTTCTTTAAAGGAAAAACAAATAATTTCATTTTGTGCGCTTGATTAAAAAATTCAATTGTCAATTTAACCATTTCAAGGGGGTGTTATGAAATAACTATGAAATAGTGGAGTAGATAGCTCAAAAGTGATCTCAATATATTAGCAGTAGTTGTTAAATAGAATTTTACAAATTATACTATAATATTAACAAAAGTAAAAAATTATTATGCTATAATCTCCGTTAAGTAACGCCTAATTGTCTAAACTATATAACAATTACAGATAAATCAAGAATCTCAGGCTTAATAAAAGGTCTTTACTGGTAATAAAAGTGCGTTCCCACTATACAGATTGTTAAGAAACAAATGTTTATTAGTAACCTGCAACTTATAGTGCTACGGCATTTAATATAAAAAAATGCACAGAGCTGAGAAATAAACATGATACACAAATACTAAGCAAGCGTAAATCTGTGTTTTACGAATCCAAGCAAATGCATACATTGAGACTAATATTAGCCGAATGTCATGATAAGCGGATGAGCATTCAGGCGTATTGTTCCGTATGGAAAAAGTCATAAAGTTTTTAGTATATACACACTATCCGAAGTTTCAGCAAGATCCATTTTTGTTTTTCATTTTATCTGAGTAAATACTCTCACAAATACTCGTAAGTGTTATACATTAATTTACATACTGTATGCATGTTACCATAAGCGATGAATAAATTATCCCATCCCTAAAGATTGTCGCCCTCCGGCCTCAAAGCTAGAATCAAACTCTTAAACCGGATATTTGAAGTGACCTATGTAGAATGAAAAAAGGGACGATGACAAAAGATCTGAAGGGGTCGAAAGTGGATTTGCTTATGCGGGTTCTAACACAAAACATTTTTTATGAAATAAAAGCGTGTTGCACTTTCTTCCGTGAGTAGAATTTAGTTTGAAACAGGGCAAAATATGATATGGACTTGTAATATATGTAAAGATCGTACGTAACATAACGTTACATTTAATTTTGAAATATTTGTCACTATACAAATTATTTTTGCAGTAGCGACTTAGCTAAACTAACTAGAAGCTAAACTTTTATATAGAAATCTGTAAATACATGTGTAAAATTGGGTATAATTAAGCTACGATGGGTCTAAAATAAGAGGTTAAGACCCGATAAAAATAAAAGAAAAAAAATTAGGCCACCGGGAACTGACTGATGATATTAGTTTAACATGTATAATAGATATAGGTATGACAAAAAACTGACCTGCAAAGAAAAGAATTTCTTGGCGGCTTCTATATTATTTCTGCCAACTTGTCTCACTTCTAGAATTCGCACTATCATCTCACCGCGTCGCTCCACCGCCTGTAAAATATTTTGATACATTACTATAGCCAAAATCTATCCGTTAACATTTAAATAATTTACATAATTAGGCGTTAATTTGCGGAGATCAATAATAAAAAAGTAATAATAAAATTATTTTAATATAATCCGCGATATCGATATCGCGGATTATAGCAAAATTAAAATAAAATAAAATTAAAATTAAAAAATTATAAATAATTTTATTATTACTTTCGTTAACATTTAACTGATGTATGACGAGTTCGTCTTACACATTTCGTTTATAAAGACTATAGCGTAACTTGAAAAAGATTTTCAATTAAAGATCTCAGGTGGCTTGACTATTTTCGACATTTCCAATTATCGTCATATATCCAATTGTGCTTTAAAATTATGCTTTTTTCGTAATCTCTGAGTTGTTGTTTGCTGAAAAGCGTTTGACAATCTGTTCAATAACACTAAAAAAACCATTTTCTTATCATGTTTTAAACCTTTTCAATTTTTGTTTACTTAACTGAGGATATTTTAATAATTCAGTTGACGAAAACGAAATCGTGACACCTTGGGTCCAAAGAAGTAATGAAAATGCCTTCTTACCTCGAGTGCCGCGGCTGTGGTGGCGTCGTGGTCATTCTCGACCATTTCAATTTGCCTGAATATTTCATTGCTGACACCCGATACCTAGAAATTTAATTAAAATTAGCCTATTCTGTAATCGACATAACCAGAATAGCATATGAATTTCCCAAATTTCTTCTTATCTATCGGGTTTCTTAAAAACAGTTATTTATTTAAACACCTTAAAGTAGCGGCCTGATACAGTCCCACTGCTGGGCATAGGCCTCCTCTCTCCGTTTCTGGAGAGAAGGGTTGGAGCTAAGACCTACCACGCTGCTCCAATGCGGATTGGTAGGTTAAACATATCTCCAGAATTCTCTCGAAATATGCAGGTTTCCTCGCGATGTTTTCCTTCACCGAAAAGTGTGTGATAAATTGCAATTACCAATTAGACTCATGAGTTTTAATAGAAAAACTCATTGGTGCCTGCCCGGGTTGGAACTCGTGTTCCCCTCGAAAGAGTCGCACGGTCTCACAGCTGGGCTATCACAGCTTTAAACACCTTATTGTTCCTGAATTTGCACCATTATCGTCATATCTCAGATACGTATTAGTCTTTTCAAAATCATTAGTCAGTAATTATAAAATTATTGCGCTATAATCCGTAATGAAGTAAAAAGAATATATATAATCGGCTTTACCGTGGAGTCTACCTCCTGATGATGTTGCTGATACAAAACGATTGCAGAGTTTGTGATAGGGAATGTGTGCAGTGCCTGCGTATTGTGGTGACGATGGTGGAGTTTTGTAGTGCATGCTCCAAGGCATTTTAAATAACTAATGCAACTTTGAGGGTCATTTATCTAGCTAGAGCATCGAATCCCGAGAAAAAATTCTTTTTAGGCTAAATTTTTTTTCAACTTTAAGTAATCTATGATTGTATGGGTTTCTGTGCAACACTGTCGAATAACGCCCAAATGGCCAAACTCGACACAGCGGTTTCCGCTATGGAATACGTCCACCCCCACCCTGCCTGTACTGGGTTAATAAACGCTGCTCAAATATTATCATGCAATGCAAAAAAAAACTGTTGTTGAAAGAGCGGAGTTCTCTCTAGCACAAGTATTTTTTACTTAAAAGAAGGCCCCAGCACAGATTCAAGAATTGTTATGGATGCGAAAAATAAATTGAATTTTATTTGTTTATTTTTACAAAATCCACAACTCTTAAACTATTTATTTACAAAACTTTAGTCAATTTTTTATATATATAATAACGGGTTTTAATTATGTTAACAATATTCTTATAATAAGGACGCCGGAGAAGTGTGTATACATACATACAACAGTGTGTTGCATGTGTAGAGAAGTGTATGTGTATTATATGAGCGGAAATGCTTCAATGTATGTATATATAAATGTAATTTTAATTAATGTTCTAAGTATTCTGAATTATATCCCGATTTTTTTTCTTAAAACACTCCTTTGAGTTATTAAATATACCTGGGTGTAATAGAGGTGATAGTTTCTGAAGTTTGATTTTGTTTATTGCACTTGCCTTCCGGAAGTCTGGCTGCAGCACGCAGGGCGGCGCATGATTGGCGCGCGCCGACTGTGGCGGGCCGGGCGGAGCGCGGCCCGGCGACGCCGTAAGATCCGGCGCCGCGCGGCCATTTTCCTACAGAACAACCGGGGTTCATATAAGGTAAAAGACTGTTACTCCTTTCCTGAGCATAGACCTTATCTCTCTTTTTCAGGACAGAAAACTGCCTGCCTTCGAGCTTTAACTAGGCGGCTCCAATGCTGAATGGTAGAATATACAAATCAAGAATTTTCAAAAAAGAATGTTTCCTCACGATGTTTTCCCTGACCTAAAAGCGTGTGATAAATTGGAAATATAAAGTAGGCACATTTTTGTCATATAAACAAATTGGTGCCTGCCCGGGGTTTGAATCCTTGACTCTCTGGAAAGAGAAACGTGATCTTACCGTTCGGTTATTTTTTTCATATAACATATTGATAATGACTTTACATTTATGTACCGCTCAGAACATCAGTGTATAACTAGAGAGATTTACTTAGCAATTTAAGCTATTGACGGTACTAATACGTGTAGTAATATATCTCATTGCCTAATTAATTGCTAATTAAGTGCTGGCTCGAAAAACCCAACCATACAGTTAAAAATACAGTCATTGTTATCGTGTTGTAACATGGTTGATATCTAATTTAATATATTCATGTAAAATACTTCCAAAGACAGATACTAAATTTCTGTTACCATCAAGATCGAGGATATCAATAAAAAAAGATGTAACCTTATAAGTATTTTTTTTTCATTACATTAAATTATTTACAAACAACATTACTTGTTCGAATCTCTCAAATATTAGTTATAAGTAGTATAATCAAAAAATGTAGGATTCCAATGACTTAAAAAAAAATTAAACGTATTTAGGCAGAGACAAGACAATAGTAAAATACAAAAATAAAAAATTCTGGACCTACTAGGAAATGAAAACCAACTTTGCAAAAACAACCGCTTCAACAAAAACTGGCGCTCAACACGGCATATGGAAAATGGCCGCGAATTTCATTCCACTTTTGTTGTTTCTGAATGCAAAATTAAAATACCTCAGGCAGGAATTTATTTAACAATTGTAACGTACGTAGTTCATTAATTTTTTAATTGCGTTCTTCCAAATATAAGGGTCGACAACACACTTGATTTTTCGCATTCATTCATTTCTCAGTACATAACAAATTATACATTGTACAGCACAGTTGTTTTTTTTAATTTATGAATAATGATAATGATGATGATAATCATTATCAGTATATCATTAGTACATCAACAGTATTGCGTCTTAATGTACCTATAGGAAACTCTACGTTACATTAGATTGTATATAGTACTATGTAAAAATATACATTATAACACTTCTGCTGTGTGGTATTCGGCTGAGTCGAATACACCACCCTATTACTTACCGAGGTGTCGTTAAAGGCGACTATGGTAAGTTAAAACGCCGAATGGTATCCGGCTGAGTACAATAGACCAACCTCATTTTTTTCCGAGGTGTCGTAAAAGGCGACTAAGGTAAGTTGTCCCACCGTGTGGTATTGGGCTGAGTAGAATAGACTACCCTTATTTTCTTATCGAGATGTCGTAAAAGGCGACTAAGGTAAGTTGACCCACCATTTTGAATCCAGCTTAACAGAATAGACCACCCTCATTTCTTGCCAAGGTGTTGTAAAAGGTGACTAAAGTAAGTTGACCTCAGACAGGTGTAAAATAACTATGTAAATGCATCTTTTTACATATTTTGGCTAGTTATCCCACTCTAAGGGCCCATATCCTACTCTAAGTGGGATAAGGGCAGGAAAATGATGATGATACATTTCAAGAATTATCGGTTATCTACTTTTTTAAATTACTACTACTACTACTTCTACCAGTAACTTAGCTTTCCTTAATAACTGTTTGTTTTCGATTAATAATTTGTGTACCAAAAATTTATATTGTAAAATTACATAGAAAAGACACGACCAATGGAAAACTTACCATCGCACTATGTAATCTACAGGTGTGAATAATTCAACTTTAACTATAAAATTATTAATTTATTTTAACCTTGAAGATCAAGAGATAAAAGCTTATTTTATCTATGTTTTAAGATAGAGAGCTTAAGCTTAAGCCGACGAGAAAAGAATAAACTACTTTTATGTCGACCCGCCATTCGCAATGCTATATATGTAAATGGAAACTACAATGAAAGTACGAAAGGATCATTTTCCTTGAGTCGTTAACTGAAACTAGGTTAGAGTTCAAACATAAATTTACATGTGTGCGTGTATCTTATCCGTAAACTCTCCATGGATTTAAAAAGGTAGGGCAGTTATCCAAACAACGGTCGTTATTAACCAAAGCTCCTCATTATCATATATTATATTGTGATTCAAACCAAAATATTATATATTCAAATTTGACTCGGAAGATTTTTTTAAGGGCTAAAGAGTCTTATTAATGAAATTATTTTTAAATTTAAACTATCGTGAGTAGTATTCATAGTTAATAACGATACCGGCTATACTCACGTCTAATTTTATCGGATTAGCCCGACTAGTTTCGAACCCGTCCGGGGCACTTATTCATGAGCTCTTTACACGACGTTATCGCGTATATACGTAGCCTGCTGCGTTCACCGAAAGATGCGGATCCATTTAGCGTGCCAGGTGTTTATAGGATTCCTTGCGGCTGTGGGAAGAACTACATAGGTGAAACTCGTCGCAACATCTGTACGAGGATATCGGAGCACATACGTAGTGTCAAGAATATGGACACCAATGGTTCGGCCATAGCGGAGCATGTCCATGATTCGGGTACCAACCACTATATAAGGTTCGACAAGGCTTCCGTGTTATCCAGGGAAAAATTTCTGGTACCTAGAAAAATACGTGAAGCCATTGAAATCAGCCGCTACCCGAATTTTAACAGAGATGGTGGTTGGACACTACCTCCGGCGTGGAAACCGATTTTTGACACTACCGGTTCATATAAAGACCGTTTTGAACCCGACACCGTAAGCGTCGCATGCACAAATTTCATTGGTGCATCCGACGAAGAAGACCAGAGCGACACGGAACAGTCGGTAGACGCGCGACCACCGCCGCAACCGTCTCCCCCCCCGCCCCAGCCACCTACGAGGCGCGCCCAGCGAGCTGCTGCACGCAGTTCCCGCCGCGATAACGTCGTGTAAAGAGCTCATGAATAAGTGCCCCGGACGGGTTCGAAACTAGTCGGGCTAATCCGATAAAATTAGACGTGAGTATAGCCGGTATCGTTATTAACAATGAAATTATTATTTTTTGAAACGTTTATTAAATTATTATTTGTTTATTTATATATATTTATTATTATATAGCGGCAAAACGTATTAACAATTGTTAAAGTACGTTTTTTAAAACGTTACGAATTAACACATCAAACTACATGTGAAAGGAAAAATGATGTAAGAATTGATAGAATATAATTTAAGAATATATACAATATATATAATATAAAAAGGGTTTACAAATTGAGGTAAAAACTATGACGTTTCAAAAATTTACACTATAATTTGGTTACTACACAGTACGTACTATACCCAGACTGTTGATTAGCAGTCCAGTCCATAGAAAGGAATTAAAACAAAACTACAAAACTATAAATGATTTATGTTTCATGACTTACAAAGGTAGTAAAGTAAAAGTGAAGTAGCGGCCTGTTCCAAATCCACTGCTGGGAATAAGCCTCCTCTCTCCGATTCTGGAGAGAAGGGTTGGAACTAAGACCTATCACGCTGCTCCAAGCGGATTGGTAGGTTACACATATCTCCAGAATTTTCTAGAGATATGCAGGTTTCCTCACGATGTTTTCCTTCACCGAAAAGCGTGTGATAAATTGCAATTATCAATTAGACACATGAGTTTTAATAGAAAAACGCATTGGTGCCTGCCCGGGTTTGAACTCGTTTTCCCCTCGAAAGAGTCGCACGGTCTCACCGCTGGGCTACCACAGCTCTCTTACAAAGGTAAATATGTATAATACTATTCACTAATATACACTTATTACTTATAAAGGCGATAATAAATCAAATCAAAAGTTTTTTATTCAAATAAGCTCTTTCAAGCACTTTTGAATCGTCAAGGCTTCAACAAGGCTGCTCAAAAGTAACAGCCTGTTAATATCCCACTGCTGGGAATAGGCCTCCTCTCTCCGTTTCTGGAGAGAAGGGTTGGAGCTAAGACCTACCACGCTGCTCCAATGCGGATTGGCAGGTTACACATATCTCCAGAATTCTCTAGTGATATGCAGGTTTCCTCACGATGTTTTCCTTCACCGAAAAGCGTGTGATAAATTGCAATTATGAATTAGACATATGAGTTTTAATAGAAAAACTCATTGGTGCCTGCCCGGGTTTGAACCTATGTTCGTCTCTAGAGAGTCGCACGGTCTCACCACTGGGCTATCACAGGCTGCTCAAATATTAAAAATATTCCTTGACGCTTATTTGCATTACTTAGAATTTCTAAAATATAGTAAAGTAAAAAGTAGATGAAACTTCCCACGTATAATACATGTATAATAAAGTAGGTATTATAGGTAGGTTTAACAATTTATTCGATCTCACCCAAGGTAAACTTCCTGTGTAGTCGTTTTTCATAAAACGACAAAAAAAAGTGAAATTTTAATACTATATGGTAGGTTTATACATAGAATACATGAAGTTTATATTGAAAGTGGGACCAAATATGATATAACTGTATAGAAATTTTCAATTTTATTTTTACCCGTACTTGTATCTAGTAACAGCGACTTCGCTCGTGCCAAAGTGTTTAAGTACTCTAAATGACATAGAATGAGTATTTTTCACTTTTCCCGATTTTTTTTCCTATATGTTACACCGGTTTATAAGTAATTTATAGAATTAGGCGTTACTTTGCGGAGATCCATAATACAAAAGTAATCATAAAAAATATTTTGCTATAATCCGCAATACAGTAAATAGAAATTATATATAGTGATAAATGTATAGTGGAATATCAGTTTTTTCATAAAACGTTTTCGTTCACTTGCAGGATTCATAAAAACACATGCACAAACCTCCACTACTGCCAACACAATACATAAGCACAATTTTTATGATTACTTTCTAGTTTATAAGCTTAAATGGTATCAAATTCTATCAATATTGATCTAGGAGATTAGCCGTGAAAACGTGACAAACAGATAAATTTTGGCATTTGTATTATTAAAAGAGCTTAGATTCTAGGGAATTTTTTAAAGTAACCTGCCTTATTTTTATATTCTCAACCCGTTGAGATATCTGTGGATATGCGTTAGAATTCGGTGGTCGATTGAAGGGGGGAAATGGGGCGGGATGTAACGGAGGGCGGGGGTCCCTGACCTACTTCCCTCTCGTACGCACGAGGTCACTGTACTGCAGCTGCAAGATCCCGAATGCCGCAAAGGTGACTGGACGGTCTCGAGCCAACGAGTTTTCTATCTTACATTGACGCTCTACTTTTGTTAATCTCGGGGCTATTTGAGGATATTTGAAACTTAGATTATGTACTTTGATAAATTCTTGAGGAAGAGCTCTTACAATATAGAGATTGTATTTGCGCTTCTGGAGTCACTTTCTGAAACTGCTAACTGACTGGCCTGTGACTGTGACCCTGGCTTCAGCTTCGCGGGTTGCGGGTTCGATTCCCGCCCAGGGCCAACATTTTCGATAAAAAAATTGTTGGTTCTTCGAGCCTGGGTGTATATTTGTATTTAAGTATGTACTTAAAATTATATATGTAGTTTATCTACCAGTTGTCCGTCACCCATAACACAGGTATTAAGTTACTTAATTTGGGGTCGGGCGACCGTGTGTGTAAGTGTTCCATATTTATTTATTTATCTAATTCTCAACAGTAGAGACTTTCTGTATTAGCCTCCTTAAAAAAAACAATTTAATATAATTTTATTTCTTTATATTTATAACTTCAACTGTGTGTAACACACCCTGATCGTACACCATCAACATAGTAACGAAAATGACGGTAATAAATGTGTCTATCCTTGTCTTTTACGCTTTCGTGGGTAATCCGTTGAAGCAAAACTAATAAAGTGCAATTGGTACAAATAGTATACATAAAAATATAGAATTAATAAACCCGTTTTTATTTTTCCTTTTAAGGAGGTTATTTTAACATTGACGCGCATTGGGTCTTGATTATAGCCTGTTAATTATAACTGCAAATGAACATTGTTTGTAGCCTATAAAAGAAATATTTCTATTATTTTTTATTGTTAATACACAACTAACACACGCGCTGGAGTTTAATAAAAATATTTTAGCTTAGCTGCTTCGTTACTTATTATTGCTTTAGAAATTCACATTAAATAGCAGAAAGTATCGAGAACCTAAAAGCATTTCACGCGTTAGCGTTAAATTTGTAAAATGCAGAGAGAAGAGCTTAGATACATCATTATTCCCCTGCCCTTATCCCACTCTAAGTGGGGTCGGTACAACATGTTTTAACCATGCTGTTACATGATTTGGCTAGTTATTTTAGGGTCAGCCTGACGTCAAATTACCTTAATTGCCTTTAACGACACCTCGGTAAAAAATGAGGATGGTCTATAGTACTCAACCAGATACCACACGGCAGGTCGATTTAGTTTAGTTGTCTATTACAACACTTCGGTAAAGAATGAAGATTTTCTATTCTACTCAACCCGATACCGCACGGCGGGTCAAGTTACCTTAGTCGCCTTTAACGACACCTCGGTAACAAATGAGGAAGGTCTATTCTACTCAGCCGAATAACACGCGGCGGGTCAACTTACCTTAATTGCCTTTAACGACATCTCGGTAAGAAATAAGGATGGTCTATTCTACTCAGGCAGATACCACACGGTAGGAGTAGGTCAATTTACCTTAGTTGCCTTTAACGACACCTCCGTAAAGCATTAGGATTTTCTATTCTTTTCAGCCGGATACCGTGCGGCGGGTCAAGTTACCTTAGTAACTTTAAACGACACCTCGGTAAGAAATGAGGGTGGGTTATTCAGCCGGATACTACACGGCGGAAGAGCTCAGATAAGTGTGCATATTAATATAGCAGAGAGAGTGTACAGTTAAGTATGAATTTGGATGAATATTGACGAATGGGAGGCTTAAAAAGAGATGATTGGAGTCTGTGACGTAATACATTCATATAAAAGGAGTAGCACCAGAGCTGAAAAATGATAGGAGAGAATGGATAGAAAAACATGTTGTGTCGACCCCACTTAGAGAGTGATAAGGGTAGGAAAATGATGATTAATATAGCAGAGAGTAACTTTGAACATTAATAAAATTAAAACGATGACAAATTATTGCCCACCTTTTCCAGAAACATGTAAATCGTTATAACATAAACAATAATATAGATTAATTGAGTAAAAATAATAAAAAAGGGATACGATTACGGTATACGTTTCGAAACAAAGTGAATCAAAAAAATGCATACTCATTCGTATTGGCGATTCTTTACAAATCCAGCCCATTTTAGACATCTAACAAAACCTGTGTAACTGAAAAATTACTTTTATACGGAGCAGTTTAATTTTTTTTTAGGTTCTCAGGTACTGTACTGTTTAATTAGGTGAAAGAAAGCATCGTTAGGAATCTAGCTTATTTCTGAAGAAACCCCGAGATATGCCTATCCTATTAATTCGCATTAGAGACTCCCTAACTTTTTGTTTTGCTTTGAAGCTCAAAGTTTTGATTCAAGAAACTTTTGCCCGGAAAAGGTATTGTAAAAAGCCACTGGTTCTATAGTTGTCACAAATAAATTAAAATCACACATAAAAATCAAAATGACATTTGACAATCGTCTAGCGTCGGTAAATTTCGTGTGGTATGATATGGTAAATTGAGCCATTTACTTTCTCACCTTTCCTTGAACAGGCGTTAAGTTTTCTCTCCCGAGTATTATAATTAAGATCTTATGATAGGTACCCTCGTTTAAAATTGACTAAAAAAAGGATACCATGGATGATTTACCATTTCCGTATATTAACCTTTACATATATTATGAAACAAAGTCCCTCGCAGCGCGTTCTCATGTCTGCCTCATGCATGTTTTTTTCGCCAGAAACTAAACAAGTCAAATAATGAAACTTTTAAAATTTCCTCGTCTGCGGCCAATCCTGGCAGCAGCCTCAGGACATGTTTATCATAAACATGCATTGTCATCGGGACTAGACAAGTATGTAAAATTTCAGCACGATCGGACATCGGGAAGAGGGTCAAATTTAACTTTTAAAATCTAAGGAACGCAATTTCATGCAATTTTAAGTAATAGACAATGATTCATGACGAGGGATTAGTTTATAATTTATTGAGGTTTTTTGTAATTTCGTTTAAATAGGGCGACACTTGATAAAAATTTCGGAAACAATCAATCTGCCTGGGAGCTTTCATAGAAAAAGCTGCCTAATCCGTTTGTGATGTAACAAAACAATGTATAATAACAATGTTTCTCATTAATAAGACTAAAAAATAGTCCGCGATAGTATATAATACCTATATTTAAGGGACAACTTACTTTCTAACTTTTGGTTCTTGGAAAGCTATCTTAACGGATACAATATTGGATTCCATCAACTTAAATACGTTACACATCTTAGGTATTTCACGTTCAACTTTATAATTAAACTACATATAATTTGAATAAAAATCTTAAAAGTTACTACAAATTTAAAAATAAAGTGTGCCAGAATATTAAGAAAAAAGTAATTAAAAACAGACTCAGCAAAACGTGGCCGAGCTTACATGTTTTTTATACTATATGTGAGCCCGGTATATGTTTCAATTGTACTGAATTTGACCACTATTACTATCTGCGGATTAACCGTAGCAGCGTAACAAACAGATAGACACACAAACTTTCGCATTTCTAATATTAGTATCAATTGGCATGGATATATGTTAACTTTCCTGACCATCATGTTGGTTTATCGTTATCGTATCGTATATCATTCTGGGACGTGTTTTAGGTACTGTATTTCTATATTCGTTCGGTATAGAGACGCTTATTCTTTAACGTGATTTCTAATTTCTTAGCTATTTAGTATTATATACTTCATATGCAAACATATATGTACGAGTATATTAATTAATTAAATTAAAAAATCTTTAGTTGAAAAAATATCAATCAATCGAACCATCAAACGTGACTTTTCACCTATTTCCGTAAGCAACGCAATAACACTAAAGCTTTAATTCCATTTTTATGTAACGGCTAGTGCATTAAGAAAAGATATACAAATGTATAGAATGTGATATGCAATTCAGAAATCTATTACTTTATGAATAGGTGTCATTTTCCATGGACACTCAACAATTAATATCTCGATTTAATCCACGTATTATGAAGTGGGATAATAAGGGGAAAAACTAAGTATGTCGAACGGAACAGTTTTTTCTGTAATATTGATTTTAACATTCTAATAGGTATATATTTTTTTAATTTGTCTTGAGTAGAAGTCTATCCGTCTGAATAGAGTTACGGATGAATGTGTTTCGGTAAAGGAATAATTAAAGGGCTGGATAGTGGCATAAGAACCTTTTATATCAATACGATAGTTCGATAAACCAATAGTAATTTTTCATATCCGTAAAATATTTAAAAAATAATTCCCAAAGAGTTATTATACATAGAGTAGAGGAGACATAGGTAGGTCTGTTAGTGCGTATGTCCAAATAATAAGAGAAGGAAGGCGAGTGACCTATCTGTACATAACGTACTCTTATCCCACATTAAACAGAGACAGATAGGTACCCTCATCTGCCATCTTTTTTCGACGGACACATTTTAAACTGGCTTCCCTACTCGAATATAATAACTCTATGATAATTCACAACTAATTCTTTAAAACCAGATATTTAACTGGAATTCAGATGGTTTTTAATATTAATCACACTGTTTACTACCTCTTCATATCTCACAGAGTACGTTATGCTGTCCGTTCCGATTACTCTCTCACAAGCGATAATGATCGTTAATCCTAGATAGAATACGAGGATATTAAATCCCGCGTCATTGATTCAAGTCATGCGACCTGTATGGTGCAAAGAAAAGTTTTCCTGAATAACAAGCAAGTTTTTACATGAGATATTTATGTCTATTTGATTAGTTTATAAGTGAAGTTATTAATTAGTCCGTCTAATTTTATATTTTACATATATTTATCTGTAAACATACAGATAATAAATATTATAAAAGAATAAAATTAATTACAATTAACTAAACTAGCCAAACTATTTTATAAAAAAAAGAATTTATAAAATCTTAAAACAAAATAAGAACGAACTAAAAACACTAAAAAACATATACACCTATTTACATATATTTACACTAAATCAAAACCGTCGATTCCATTGCAGTGGCGTAAGGTTCTCAAAGTACTGGGAGCGTTACTCCTTTGAATGGCCAAACTCATTCGTTGGCCAAAGTAACAAATATAGGTAACCGGTTCAAATATTTATGTTTTACTGTCAGAGGATTCGGTGCCCTCAGTTAGTATTTTATCTTTTAGTTCTATTTTATTTATAAGTGAGATAAGATATTTATGTTAAACTAGGTTTTGCCCGCGGCTTCGCACGCGTGGAATTCGGTCTGCCACTTGAGTTTCTTTTTTACTTTATATTAAAAAATATATTTATTTAGTTACTCCTACATTCAAAATTTCAGATGTCTAACTTAAAAACAAAAGGATTCCATACAATCTTCGCTCCCCGCATATAAGGCACTCTATGGCGCTCCATTTAAGTCAATCATATCGTGATAACTTTTAAACAATAAAGATATATGCTGTCGTGGACTTTTATTTAGAACTATTCAAGACAAACAATACTACGGCACATCATCTTTGTGTAACTCCAATAGTTATGCAGCGCACGCCAAGATAGCTCTCAGCGGCCAGATTTTTTCCGACTTTATTGACATGTATCGTTATATTACATAAAATCATTACAAATTGTAGCCTATATGTTATTCTGATGTATAACCTATATAACTGTAAAATTTCATCCAAATCCGTCCAGTAGATTTTTCGTGAAAGAGTAACAAACATCCATCCATACTCACAAACTTTTGCATTTATAATATTAGTAGAAAATATTAGTAGGACTATCTAAGATTTTGTTAGTTCTGATTCGGTGCCCTCAGTTATTATTTTATCTTTTATTTCTAAACTTATTTATAACTCGACATCAATAAAAACTAGTATAACAATTAAGGTATATCACCCGTTTGCCTCTCATTATAGTATCAACAACCATGACATTATTAAATAACATTTCATGATGAAGCTGTGGTAGCCCAGCGGTGAGACCGTGCGACTCGCTAGAGACGATCATGGGTTTAAAACCGGGGCAGGCACCAATGAGTTTTTCAATTAAAACATATGTATCTAATTGATAATTGCAATTTATCACACGCTTTTCGGTGAAGGAAAACATCGTGAGGAAACCTGCATATCTCTAGCAAATTCTAGTGATATGTGTAACCTACCAATCCGCATTGGAGTAGCGGGGTAGGTCTTAGCTCCAATCCTTCTCTCCAAAAACGGAGGACGCCTATGCCCAGCAGTGGGACAGTAACAGGCCGTTACTTTACTTGACTTTTTTTATTTCATGATTTAATATCGATTACGTGAGATTAGAAAGATTAAGCGTTTACTATACGCTGAATACATCTATTTTATATTTTTCTTAATGAGTGCGGTTCAATCTCCAAATATATCGTAATTTACTCAGACGCTATAATCGCTCCCTATCCATAGTGAATACTAAATGGAAGGAAAAACTAACAAAACGAAAGTCACCACACAAATAACTTTTACTACCAAATCACAGATATAAATCCGCAAATGACGAGGTCATCCAGATTAAAATTACAAGATAAATGCAAGACGGGGCAGTTAAAAAGACGCTTGGGCGGACGAATCGATGGGCGGCGGACGGCGCGGGCGGGCGTACGGCTAATCGATACGCCGTACTACTAGCCTGAATGGGGTGCGCGCGCCGTCTTACTTACGTAACGGCGCATATCAACACCTGTTGCTTTACTACCACCCTGCTATAACCCAGCCATACTAAAAAGCCCCGCCCATCCACTATCCCGTTTATTTAACACTCACTACGAATTTAGGCGGGTAACCGGTGTCAATGCACTGCTGCAACCTTCGCTGCACTCAAGGGTAGTAGTGGCTAGTATGATAATGATCTTCGTTACTTATTGGAAAGCTATAATGAGGCTTTTATTGTTGGTTTATTGTTTTAATGTCTGTTATTTTGTGTCATAAAGATCTGTATCTGGGCAGATTGAAATAGCGGTATTAGTGGTTTATGGACTAAAAAGTTAGATATTCCCGTATATAGTAACGTTTCCTTATATCCAATTTCGAATAAGGTTGAGCTGTTAAGCGTTTCATATTAACCTCTTACCGTTACATAATTTTTTTAGTCGTTTCCATCAACGTATTTCAAAGTAAGGCTAAATATTATCATACTATGAGTAAATAACGTTTATTACATTCTTTTAATCTCTGCTCAACTGAACGTGTTAACATCGGCGAAATAATCTATGCCTTACTCATATTTACTCCTAAACTTATATTTACTTTTTTAATTTTAAACTATCGTGAGTATTCGTAGTTAATATATAGATACCGGCTATACTCACGTCGTATTTTATCGAATTAGCCCGACCCATCCGGGGCACTTATCATATTTACTTTTAACATTGTATTCAAGTAACAGGTTAAGGGGTTAAATAAATACTTAAGGGGTTAAATACTTAAGGGTTAAATACTTAAGGGGATCCAATCAAGACCAGATTTTCCACCATATGTCTCCGCAAAGTACGTAAGTCGTTTGTGGGTTTGGTTATAAGATTCTATAATAAAATTCCGCAATCGATTTTAGCTTTCCTATTATAGCAATTAAAAAAACTTTTAATGGGTGGCTGATACGGAAAGCCTACTTACTATACTGTCGAGGATTACTTAGATTATGCGACTGTTCGACTCTGTACAAGATATAAATGACTAAATGTAACTAGTTATTAGTATTATTTTCAATAGGGCTATCGCCGAGTTTATTGCTGGCTCTTTTCGGTAGGAACAGCTTTCCGAACCAACACTGGAGTTGACGATTCAAAAGCACTTGTTTACTTGAATATTTTGAATTGAATTGATTCTAGAGTTTGTCGGGGGCGTTGCGAGAAAGAATGGCGTCAAAACTTTGCCCTTGACACAGGCAAAGAGGAAGAAAAGAGGCCCAGGGGACGTAGCCCCATGTGTCGGACCGATCGAATTCGGTCAACATCCACCTCCAGCAGGCCTACCATGGACTCTTATTGTGACTCAATTGAAGACCTAAACGAAAAAAACGGCTTTTTCATACCATGACGTCTTAAAGACGCACATTTTAAGTCTTTGCCGAATGAGCGTTCGGAACTGGAACATGTGAGTAAAAGAGACAGAGTTATCTATAGTTCATATAATGTTATCCTTTTCAAACATTACGACCCCAATGCAATTCACACTTCATGGTACGAAAAGAAAGCGGTTCGCGGTCGTCGTTTACGTCTACAATTGAGTCGCAATAAGAGTACATGCTAGGCCTGCAGTTCAGCGACGCCATCCACGCCGCAAATGATAGGGCCAAGTGGTGGAAAATAGACGTGAATAAAGTGCCACGTAAGGTCACGACCCTCAGCATTGAGGATTACGACGTAAGGAAGACCAGAGTATTAAAATTTTTGGCTTTCCTTTGGATTTCTTATTTAGTACTACATTCAAACAAGCTGTGATAGCCCAGCGGTGAGACCGTGCGACTCTTTCGAGGGGAACACGAGTTCAAACCCGGGCAGGCACCAATGAGTTTTTCTATTAAAACTCATGTGTCTAATTGATTATTGCAACTTATCACTAGCTTTTCGGTGAAGGAAAACATCGTGAGGAAACCTGCATATCTCTAGAGAATTCTGGACATATGTGTAACCTACCAATCCGCATTGGAGCAGCGTGGTAGGTCTTAGCTCCAACCCTTATCTCCAGAAACGGAGAGAGGAGGCTTATTCCCAGCAGTTGGATTGTAACAGGCCGCTACTTTACTTTTACTACATTCAGAATTTATTGCATCAATTCGTAATGTAAATATTTACATAAAACGGACGATATAATACATCAGAAGCGGTTCAAAGTGCCAATAGTTTTAGTGTACTGCGTGCGTGTTGAAAACAAACTTATGTAATCTACGAAATCTAAATTGTTTACCCTACGAGGAAATAATGCAATTAAAACACCTTGTAAGTTAATTTAATGCGCTAAAACCCCTGGGAAAATATATAGTAAATTTAAACACATGACAGGTCTAACTTTTATTTTGGAACGGATAAAATTTCTTTCACTAAATGTCTGAGAATTCTTAAGTCTCATCTCGTCTTTTGAATGCAACTCTTGCTTTTTATATGCGAACATTTAGTGTACGTCTGAAATACGGAGGGGAACGAAGCCCTGCCAAGGCTACGCTGTCAACTGTCTAGACATTTATTCCAAGGATGTTTTTTAAAGATTTTTCCCCGTACTAAGTGTTGACCCATCTTACTATATTCTTTTAGTTGTTCTTTTACGTGCTTTTGGTTGTTATTTCGTTTTTAATAGCAATAAGAAACAAACGTAAATCGAACGTAAACGAACATACGAAAATCATCATCATCCTCCTGCCTTTATCCCACTCTAAGTGGGGTCGGAACATCATGTTACAAACATGTTGTCACATGATTTGGCTATGTATTTTATGACCGGCCGCCTGCCTCACGTCAACTTACGTTAGTCGTTTTTTTTCAACCCCGCGGTAAGAAAGAAGGTGGTCTAATCTACTCAACCGGATACCGGAAAGTTTTAATTTGAAATAAAACTAAATAGTTAAATAAATATATAAAACTTTCCTAATCTTTATTTTATCAAATTAATTTCATACATAATAAAAATATTCTTATAAGAGATAACATTCGATACGTCAATTGGATCACAAATCAAATTCAAAAAATAGAATTAAAGTAAGCCAAACCCTTTCCTAATTAAGTGATCTATTCGTTTATCATTTGGCTTTCTTTCGAAAGTATGTAAGGCCGTTTTGATCATTATTGTGATAAACTTTATGATGAAAATATATAGCAGAAACAGAATATATAAATAGAAATTATGTTAACCGTAAAAACAATAGGCAATTAAAGAGGTTAAGAAGAGAAAAAGCTTACAACAAATATAATATACTTAGTTCTTTATTGAAGGACAAACTAGATTACGTCAGCGTGTCAGATGCCATCTAATGGCGATGCCGGCGCCTGTCTAGACTCTAGGCGACTGGGATCAAGTATATTGTGTCAAGGAGTCTTCAATTACGTATGTATTAAATTTTCAAACTCCTACATCTATCTTGCGATCTATCTATACATAAAGTTATAACTAATTTATACAATTATTCGTTACTTTGAGGAGATCCATAACACAAAAGTGATATTAAAAGTAGTATTTTGCTTTATGTTGCGATAAAGTAAGTAAAAAATATATATGTATATAATGCAAAATATAGAGTGGACTTTCTGTTTTAATAACAGATGCATGCAAATTCGCAAAAAAATATACGCACTACAAACCTCCAACACCGCCACCACTTTACACACATTCACTATTACAAACTCAATAATCGTTTCGCCACTTAATCGATTAATCGAAGCTCCAACGGAAGACAGACTGCGCGCCAAAATTGCAAAGCGACGCCATTACCCAAGTAAGCATAGTTATATACAAATTGATTTAACCCACACTATTTAAACGTATTTGGAGGCATAAATTTAGTTAGTTGAGTCAGTTAGTCGGATTTTGAAACAAAATTTTGTTACGTTCTCTATGACATTTTTCACATACTGTACGTAATAAATCATTATTGAGAAGTAAAAGTAAAATTAAAAAAAACATTTCAAAGAAGAAAGAAATAATACTAAAATAAAATGTAAAGAAATGCACTATCAATAAATTAATGTAAAAGTAAGTAAAAATAAAAATACACAATAAAGAATAGCAATTATATAAAATGTCAGTTAAAATACATTCATTATGGTTACTTTTTTCATTATATTTTTTTCGTATTCATTTTTTTTTACATATATTTCGATAAAATCAAATTAGGAAAACAAAACGAACAAATTGGGAAATAGTTTGTATTGATAAAAGTGTTTTCAAAATAATAAAAATTGGTAAATCTATAAAAAATAATTAGGTATTGGTTTTTTTACAGTACACAAAACGACAAACGAATGCCTTGAAAGGAGCTCATGACAAAGAAGCCCCAATTGATACAACTGGAATTGAACAATCTGATATTTACGACCGTGTATAGCCGGTTTCTATAAACCGGCTTCTATATAGCCAGTATATATAAATCAGGTATAGATAAAATATGAAAATCACTCACAATAATCAAATTTAAAAAAATACTTATATTTTCTATTACGATGTAAATGTAAATGAACAAAAAAAAACATTAACCTTAATGGGCAATGCTTTTTCAGCGTGATTCATAACTCATTTATAATGTGCCAATACAAATCGAATGTTTTCCTACTCGAAAATTCTAATCACACTTTATTTCTAAAGAACATAATAACATAAACTTAGCATATAAAACATAAAGTTTCCTAATTAATTTAAGTTATGATTTTATTAACGTAGTAAAGTTTATACTCTACCATAAAATAAGACTGTCGTGAGTATAAAAGTACATAGTTGTTTTGTAGATGGATAATGTAGGTTGGAAGGCCGAGATATGGTTCAACTAGTCGTTATAGAGAAAGCTATATTATTGCAATAGCTTTTTTTCTGTTATATAAAGGTTCAAACGGATTAGAATTAAAAGATTATCACGTGTGCCTTTTCACCATAAGTAAAAATACAGTAAAGTAACGCCCTTTTACTATGCCCACTGCTGGGCTAAAGCCTTCTCTCTCCGTTTTTGGAGAGAAGGATTTGAGCTCAGACCTACCACGCTGCTCCAATGCGGATTGGTAGGTTACACATATCCCTAGAATTCTCGAGAGATAGTCAGGTTTCCTCACGATGTTTTCCTTCACCGAAAAGCGTGTGATTAATTGCAATTATCAATTAGACACATAAGTTTTAATCGAAAAACTCATTGGTGCCTGCCCGGGATTTGAACCCATGATCGTCCCTAAAGAGTTGCACGGTGTTACCGCTAGGCTGATAGCCCAGCGGTGAGATCGTGCGACTCTTTCCAGGGGAACACGAGTTCAACCAATGAGTTTTTCTATTAAAACTCATGTGTCTAAATGATAATTGCAATTTATCACACGCTTTCCGGTGAAGGAAACATCGTGCATATCTCTAGAGAATTCTGGAGATATGTGTAACCTACCAATCCACATTGGAGCAGCGTGGTAGGTCTTAACTCCAACCCTTCTCTCCAGAAACGGAGAGAGGAGGCCTATTCCCAGCAGTGGGATTGTAACAGGCTGCTACTTTTATCACAGCTTATTTTAGCTTTCACCATTACATGTTATTAAATGCTGACCTCCGATAAAGGGAATAAAAAATTAGTAGTTACATTAATTATATAACTAACTAACTATTAATGCTAATTCATTAGTTTAAAAACAAGCAGTTAGATTAGTACGAAAAGTAGACTGTTTCAATGCCGGTCAAAAGTTGCTTTGAAGACAAATCTGATAGTTTTAAAGAGGCGGTTTCTCTTCTTTGTGGAAAATATACCTTTCATAAAAGATAATTATGCGTTTTACATTTTGCGAAGCTTATGCTATAAATAAAGAGTGGTTAAAAGAAATGCCTTAAGCGCTCATAAGAAAAATGGCTTTGAAAAAACAATTTAAATTTTGTTGAATTAATTATTATTTATATCATAGTTTTATTCGCTATCATTTAACTAATTATCATTTTAACGGTATATAACAGGTTCCTGGTTCCAGGTAGCACGTGTATCTTATAAAAAGCTTTCATTTGACTTCTTTAACTTGCCCTGTATATACGTTTGTATGAGAAGGTGGAATCTTGCAACTTAAGTTAGACCCACTTCCCTATATCCTATCAAGTTGATATTTTATATACTTTTTTGTGAGTACAATTTCAAGTTAAAGCTATGAATGAATAACGTTAGAAGAGAGTGATCTTATCGTCAACGGTAACTCTGGTTCTATATGTCCGTGTTAAATGCAATTTTATTGTTGATTTGATTTTTAAAAAATACTGAAATTTATTTGAATAGTGTGTGCTTAATATAGTCCGTCATTAACAAATGAACTTTGTAATATCAAAAATAGTTGACTCATATTTTACCAGGAAACAAAGAATTTTACTGCTGCACTGAGTCATACCTAATGCGGTATTCCCTGAATAGATGTGGTTTATATAGTTTATACTTATGGCCAGAAATTGATTTAAAATTTAGCATCAATTCACCATCCGTACACGTGTAGGTATATATAAATTATTTTTATCAACAATAATCACCTCTATCACCGCTCTATCTTTTCTGTTCTAAGTTTCTCTTTGTTTATCTTTATTGTAAAAGGGCAGTTAGTCTGGCTTCCTTACTCTAGTATAATAATACTGTGACTATCACAACGTTCTATGGATGGTTTATTATTTTTAATGAAACTTTTTAGTTTACACATCGATTTTCAGAAGTTTCCTAAATTTAACCACATCTAACGAGCTTTACTGCAAAACTGTTTCATAGGGGAACTTTCATATCTTACAAAGTCATCCCGTACTCAACTTTGCCGGAAGACATTTTAGGAACGCGTTACGTGACCGCCATTATCAAGTTCATACATTAATAACGCATTTCTAAAAGATCGTGCAGGTTGAAAGAGATAAATTTGCGAAAGAGAGAAATTTAAATAATCGTGCCATATCATAGTTGGGTTTTACAGGCAAGATTTTAACGGAACTTAAAAAAAAGGGTTTAGGGAAGTCATCGTGTAGTACACTTAGTAGTAGCCAACGCTTCATTCGGAAGGAGTTGTACTTTAAGTAGGTTAATTATAATTAGAGTGTGATAAGTAATAAGTTAAATAGAGGCTGTTATTGGAATGTATCACAAGAAAAGTCGTGTGAAATCAAAAAAAAATCGTAAAGAAACCTGCATATCTCCAGACTTTTCTGGGGTAATGTGTAATCTACCAATCCGCATCGGAACAGAGTGGTGTTTCTTATCTCCAACCCTTCACTCCTAAAACGATGGGAGAAGAGAGCAAACATTGCTTAAGTTTTTTCCTGACTTACACTCTTTCAAATGTTTATATGGTATACCTTAAATAAATGTAAGAGATTGCATCTACTACTCCTATTTTAAGTGAGAAATTTTTATTTAAGACGACGCTAATCTTTTTTTAATTGCTTTTTTCCTTGACACTAGGCAAAAGCCTCATCTCTAGTTTTTGGAAGAGAAAGCTATGATCACTTACAATATTTGAAATAGTGGTATAATTATTATCCATGAATAAAATCCTTTTAATCACGACTAATAACAGATTAAATTCTAATTCAAAATATGGAGTAAAAGTAAAGTAAAGTAAGGCTTATTACCATGCCGTTGCCGGAAATAGGCCTTCTCTCGTCGTTTTTTGGAGAATTAAGTTGGATTTAATTCCCACAACGCTGCTCTAATGCTGATTTGTAGGTTTTAAATATCCCCAGAACTCACCCCAGATGTATGCAGGTTTCCTCACAATGTTTTCCTTTACCGAAAAGCGCGTGATAAGTTGCAAATAAAGTTGCACACATAGAATTAAATATAAAAATTTATTTTAACCTCCTCCTTCGAGTCGCACAGTTTCACCCATGGGCTATAAGAGCCCTTCAAAATATAATTATGTTATTATTAATGTCTGTTTTTTCAAAATTACCAAGTGTAACAAATTCAAATATTCTAACCACCCCATCTTCTAATAACTTCCTGTCAATCTGACGTCCTCTCGTTAAAATGGGTAGATGCTGCGATGTAAATTGAACTTAACCACTTGATAAATAAAGTCCCATTTAGGCTGTACGTGACTCAGGTCATTAGTGCCGCCTACAGCGACGTTTCTAGACGTCAGCCACGCCCACTTAAAGTTTCTTGGCTTAATGAAAATCGCTGTTTCCCGGTCCAACACGTTTTTAATCGATTTTGTAGTTTTTGCTTGAGATATTTTTGTTTATAATGGCTCCTCGTATCATGCTTTTAAAAGTCATTAAGTAAATTATGTATAGTTACAAGCAATATAACAAAACTAACTACTTTGCTACAATCCGCACGGGTCAAGCAAGCGCATGCAAATCTAATGTGTATGAAGCAGGCAAAATCCACGCACCCTAAACATTGCATGTGTAGGGTGCGAGGATTTTGCCTGCTATAAATTATATGTAATAATCCTTGTTACCTTTGACTTTAAATACCTTTTATTTATAATTGAAATAAGTCTGCATTCATTATTTAATCTTGAATTTCTGAAATCATCAATTACGGCAAAAAAAGTTAATTCATTATTGTTTGTAGTATGGTGTTTTGTAAAGGAATACTTGTATGAACTATACAAATGATTCCTGAAAGAAAAGGGCATTAATGGGGCACTTTTAATTTCAGTATATAAGCTTATTAAAATGTAACTAACAGACTGTCGGTCGGGTTTAATAATATTAGTAAAGGAAATTATAGTTTCTAGGTTACCCTTAATTCAATTTTGATGGCTACGGCTATTAACAAATAATTTTAAATCAGCAGGATATCAGCAGGCTAACAAAGGACTTTTATAGAGATTAAGGTAGTTATTAAAAACTTTTCATTGAATGTTATGTACTTGAACTTTAAGAATTCTTTTTTTGAAAAATAACTTCACTAGCTATGCGGAAATGCGGATGTTGAAGTCGCAACGGCCTTCACACCTTGTTGTTAATTGCATAGCACAAAATAAATTAATCTTTCACGACATTGCTTTGAAGCCATCGTTCCCCTCAGCGGAAGTGAGTTGGCATTAAAAGATTTCCGACCTAAGTGTTTATCCTCCGTTATGAAGACAGAACGAAAAACGATAGACGTCCGTCCGTTTAAATTTAAATAAGCTTTCACCATCATTCCGAGACTATCCATTACCAGGATTGAGATGCTAATGCATTATAAATAGTACTTAGTTGAAACGAAATATTTCATGTTTTCTTTTAACTTAATGTTTTTTAACCTGATATTTTACTTAATACAAATAAAAATAGGATTACTTTATAATCAACATCATTATTCTCCTTCCCTTATCCCACTCTAAGTGGGTAGGCACCACATGTTATAAACATGTCTCATGATTCGGCTATGTATTTTACGACCGGCCGCCTGCCTGACGTCAACTTTCCTTAGTAGTATTTTACGACCCCACAGTAAGAAGGTAGGTGTAAAAGGGTGGTCTATTCTACTTAACCGGATACCACACGGTGGGTCAAATTACCTTAGTCGCCTTTTAAGACACCTGGGTATGAAATGTGTGTGATCTATTCTACTCAGTCGGATATCACACGGCACACCACATTTTTTTTAATAAACATGTAGGTGGCACTTTATTTCATAATAAATTTAAGAATTAGAGTCTTCTCTATGGTTACTTTTTGCGACTAACAAAATATTATTGGAACGATTCCGGTATTCTTTTTTAACAATATTTTTATTTTTGTTACACACTATAACACACACGGTCATCCGTCTCTAAAATAAGTAACCTAATACTTGTGTTATAGATGACAGATAACTGTTAAATATATACGTATATAATTTTGAACATCTTAAATCCAACCAGAATTGACGAACCCACTAATTGTATTTAGAAAATGTTGGTTCTTGGCGGGAATCGAATCCGCGACCCGCCGAGCTTAAGGCAGGGTTACTGCCACCAGCGCCACCTGGCCAGTCAATTCTTGGAACCAACATCTTAAAAGTTTATTCAGAAAAAAATTGTCACTAACGCACCTTTTTTATACACCTTAATGTGTATTAAGGTGTATAAAAAATTTAATTTAGTTTCCTTTGCAAAAATGTTATAGAAAACAAGCATATTGTATTACCATTACGACTCAGAATTTGTTTATTTTTCTCAATATAAGTACCTTAAGAACGTTTGTACCATTACAACTAGAACTTATTGAAAAAACTTGTAGGAATAAGTGTACCAAGTAGGGCTGATTTGTATCGAATCTAAAACTTGTTTATCAGGCATTTATAACCTTAATGTAGCAATAAATCACAAAGATTCAAAATAAATTAGTGACGTCACTATTCGGATTTTAATGTATCAGTTAACTATATGCGTAAAATAAAACACACGTTGCACGTTGCGTTTACCCTGAAAGATTATATAATACATACAAAAATACGAAACAAAACGCCATAGCACAATAGCTCCATGCTCCCCCCTGGCCCGATTCGCCCCCTTTCCTTTCTCGCCTTTCTGTGAGCAATGCCTAATGAGAAGCGTAGAACTAAAATTTTGTGCCAACTCGAAGTCCGAAGAGCTCTAGATAGTCGGGTGCAAACGATTCAAAAGTGGAGCGCATGAACTTAAGAATGAAACCTTATAATCAAAGCGTTAAAGCGCTTTCCGCTGTATATTTATACAGTTATGTATCTATACGCTGCTTGAAATGGAGGTAGCGATAAAAGATCTTGAGGCTTCCTTTTTAAAAAACAGGTTTTCTTTACCGTCAGAAAATGTCTAGTGCAGGAAGTTATTTTTCATATATAGATTTCTTACTTAATGCCGCGTGGCATCCGGCTGAGTAGAATATACCACCCTCATTTCTTACCGAGGTGTCGTAAAAGGCGACTAAAGTAAGTTGACCCACCGTGTGGTATCCGGTTGAGTAGAATAGACCACCCTCTTCCTTACCGAGGGGTCATAAAATACGACTAAGGTAAGTTGACGTCAGGCAGGCGGCCGGTCGTAAAACACGTAGCCAAATCATATGACAACATGTTTCTAACATGTTGTGCCGACCCTACTTAGAGTCGGATAAGGGCAGGAGGATGACGATAGGTTTCTTACTTAAAGTTCAAGTATAATGCCGCGTGGCATCCGGCTGAGTAGAATATACCACCCTCATTTCTTACCGAGGTGTCGTAAAAGGCGACTAAAGTAAGTTGACCCACCGTGTGGTATCCGGTTGAGTAGAATAGACCACCCTCTTCCTTACCGAGGGGTCATAAAATACGACTAAGGTAAGTTGACGTCAGGCAGGCGGCCGGTCGTAAAACACGTAGCCAAACCATGTGACAACATGTTTGTAGCATGTTGTGCCGACCCCACTTAGAGTGGGACAAGGGCAGGACGAAGGACTATATATCACTATTATAATACTCGCCTACACGAATACATATAATACGAAATCGTTTGATTCACAGAAATGTAATCAGACTCGGAAATATTGAACAATTATTGTGCCATTAGCAGTACATTCAATGAATTTGAAATGTGACTGGTGTGACGTAATTTTTAAAAGCTTTTATCTAACTTGCCATATATGTATGCGAAGGTGAAATCTTGCAAGTTAAATTTGATCCACTTCCCAAAGTCCGATTGAGCTACAATTTTACATACTCGCCCAGTTCCGATGACAATGCATGTTTATGCTAAGCATGACGTTATGCTACAGCCAGGATTAGGTCCAGACGACGGAACTCCTCGGTAGTTAAAAGTAGGGGTATGAAATTTAGATAAAAGTTTGTTTAAAATTGACTTTTTATATTTTAATCCGTCTACAACTTTTCATTTGAACACTACAGTGCCACTTTTCACATCATATTCTTACTTTCACCCTTTATCACCCTTGTAGTCACCCTGTATTCTTCATTCTTACTCCTTTGCTTTAAATGAGTTTGAAAATGATAATTTCTATCAATACACTCAAAACAAACCATTCGTAGCTTGCTACGAGTTCTCATAGCTGTACTCGTAGCAGGTTGAATACTTCTGCAAAATTATGAGCTAAGAAATTACATTTTCAAATTTTTATTGTTAATTTCCACACAAGAAAATCTAGTGTGGGAATGATGCGATGTGGCTTTTTGGTAAATAATAGACAAGCGGACAATTAAGTGTGAAACGACCTAGCTATTACAGCATATTATATTAAATAATTACCTTATTTATGTTAACTTAACTTAACTACACACGCAAGCACGCACGCATACACACACTTGAACTCTCGCAGTCACACGTACGCACACACACACAAACACTCAATATAAACAAAACGCTTACAGGCGTTGATATATTTTTATTTATTAAATTGATTGTTTATGTTATTACATGTACATATATAACACTATGGAAGGATAGTGGGAAGTACAGGTATCACTTGCTCTAATCACAAGATTAAGTTTTAATCACATGTAAAATTATTTTTGTAAAATAATAATACAAATAATAAAACGTAAGAATTGCCGTTACAGGTATTAGGTAACCAAAAATTCGAATTATATTATTCAAAACCATTGACAATAATTTCGAATGATCTCCTAATAAAAGCATCATACATAATTCATTCTGTTATATCAATTTGCAATAATGGACTATTCATGTTGATGTAATAAAACTTTTTATTTTGACATATTAAGGTAGATTTAGTGCCTAAATAAATATAGCATGAGTTGTTTCTGTTAAATACAATTTTGAAGCTTAAAGGTTTCACTTCACATACCGATGCGGGTGATTAAAGCCATTGAGATTGAGAAACAAGACGATTTCTCTTACAAAGTGCTCCTTTCTTGAACTTTTTGTATTTGAAAGCATCCAGAAGTATTGTAATTATGCAAATGAGGCATTTAAAGTAAGATTTTAAAATAAAAAGTGACTACAATTCTCGGAAACCTTAAACCACCAATACAAGAAATATGATGGAAGTAAGGAAACCCCTTCACTTACATAATTATACCGACCTGTGCAGTTTGCTCCAATTGCCGCTAATGTAAAATTAATAATAAAATTATTTTGCTATAATCCGCGATACAGTAAATAGAAAATATATATAGTGTTAAATGTATAGTGGACTATCATTTTTTCATATCGTTTTTTCATACCTTTCTTTGCGATTTTGTCGTGGAGTCTATCTTCTGATGATGCTTCGGTTGCGGGGCGAAACGATTGTTGAATTTATGATAGTGAACGTGTGTAGTGCTTGTGTGTTGTGGTGGCTGTGGTAGAGGTTTGTGCATGTGTTTTTACGAATCCTGCATGTATCGGGTATTAAAAAACGCTATATATATTTTCTATTTACCGTATCGCGGATTATAGCAAAATAAATTTATTATTACTTTTGTATTATGGATCTCCGCAAAGTAACTTAGCGACATAATTCTATAAATTATGTCGCTAATGTCATTAATTATTCTGGTATGTATCAGTTAAGTATCTTCAAAATATGGGAGTTCTCATAACTTAAAAAACGTAACTTGCTTTTGAGCGCGTCGACCGTTATTATTATTTATCCTTTAATAATTGTCAAAACCGTGTAAAATATAAAAAACCGGTTATCAGTCACTTACTACTTCAGCCGAAGTAAGCTTAAGCTGAAGATAAATGTTTGATCAAAATACCCGAAATATGAAGATGCCGAATGCTAATCCATGCCGAAGACGAAAAATATTTCTATGAATTAGTATGATGTCGTGTTAGACTCGAATAAATTATTAAATAACTTGAATATATTTAGAGCGTCCGGTGTGGCGCAATGGTAATGATGCTGATATCACATCATACGCAGTAAAAAAACTTTGTTTTTAGATTTCTTTAGTTTTATTTTATTTCTTATTTCTAAGCGAGGAAGGTCACGGTAGGCCGAAGGCATTGCTGATCAGCTGTCTAAGGAGTCGGACGTTGATCGGGACATATTTGTTTCTGTGTCATTGTCGAAATTATCAATTGAAAGTAGTGACCTAGAGATAGCATTTAGTGCTATTGATACTTTTATTGCAATAAATAAGTATTATGATACACTCCACAAGAGGTAAGTTGCACAATGTCTATGTAATTTAACTTCTCACATAGTGCTATTGAATGTGGATTAATGTAGGTATTTTACTGTTTTAGTCTATAAGAATGCCCTTTACACTCTGTGTTAAAAAACCCTGAGGCACCGATTAGCCGGGATTCGGGTTTTGGCAGGATTCCCCGTGAATAAAAATTCTCCTGGCGCCCACATAATAAGGATTAATTTAGTTCTTAGTATTTAGTTTTAATAGGATAAGGATAATACAAGAAGTATATATATAAAACAGTGTTTCTTTAGTTTTTTATAAAACAACTAACCATACTTAAAAGAAATAATACATTCTTATTATTTTCTTTATTTCGAGCTTATCGTAATGACCATAAGAATTTTGGTTGACATAGAATTTACAACTTGTTCTCTTGAGATATCTATAAAATTAATTCGGGAAAAAAACTGTTAAACGTTAATACATGTTGTGGCATTTGTATTTTTTTTAATGTCATATCTTTTTAAAGTCTTGCACTATACTTAAATGGCTAAAGTCTACTCTTAAATGTGTTAAATAATTTGTGTAAACTTTGCTGGTTTTTGTTACTTTATTATATTGTTTGTTTCCTGTATAGTTGTATTAATAATTTTACAAAATGTGAATATTTTCTATTTGAGACGACGTAAAACAATTCTGGTTTCACCAATTTTTGTAGAAAAACACCGAATTTATCCATTAAATATGACAATAGATGTTTTTTGATATTACATCATGTGAAACAATTAAACATGCACTTAACCAAGAGTGAATAAACATGAAATAGAGACAAACTTCTAACGAGGATAGAAGCTTTAGTTGCGGCGGCGGCTTATTGCGTCTCAACTTGGATATGAAGTTTAGTCACAAGACCCTCAACCACATATCAAGTTATGCATTATTAATTTTATACTATGTACATTGCTTTGTTATGAATATCATAATATTATTTGATAAATAATTATTGTTGAACAGTTTTGCTTATGTAAATATATAAGTATCCTGACTTAACTGACTAATACAAAAGTAATAATAGAATTATTTTGCTATAATCCGCAATACATCGCGCGATGTTTCGCGGTGATAATCATGCAAAGTAACGCATGATTCTATAAATTATTGAAACTGACTAAGTATTTGACAAGATCGCAATAGTATAGGAAAAAATATTTCCATTTTTTTTTCAGGAATAGTAAATAGAAACAAATAGAAAACAATATAGTCAATAAATGATAAATTTAAATTGGACGCGAACGAAGTCGCGGGCAGCACTAGTATAAATATAAATATGTATAACAATAATTATTAATTGTATTTGTATTTAAGTATGTATTTAAACTTATATATGTAGTATATATACCAGTTGTCCGTCACCCATAACACAAGTATTAAGTTACTTACTTTGGGGACGGACCACCGTGTGTGTAAATGTCCCATATATATATATATATATATACTAGTTTTTGCCCGCGGCTTCGCTCGCGAGGAATTTGCTCTGCCACAGTATCTAATTTAATTAAAATTTATGATTCACAATTTTGGTCATAGTGGCTTCCACATAAAAGATATATATATGCTGTCGCGGACTTTTATTTAGAACTATTAAAGACAAACAGTACTATGTTACATCATCTTTGTGTAACTCTAATGGTTTAGGCAGCGTACACCGAGATAGCTCTCAGAGGCCAGATTTTTTCAGACTCTATTGACATGTATCGTTATATTACATAAAATCATTACAAATTGTAGCCTTTATGTTATTCCAATGTATAACCTATATAACTGTAAAGTTTCATCCAAATCCGTCCAATAGTTTTTTCGTGAAAGAGTAACAAACATCCATCCATACTCACAAACTTTCGCATTTATAATATTAGAACCTATGTGATAATGGTTGTCCATCCCTAACATTTTTTTTAACCCAGTTTTTGTAATGTACACAAGAAATTCTAGTAATTTACGCCGTGTGGTATCCGGCAGAATAGAATAGACCACCCTCATATCTTACCGAGGTGTCGTAAGAGGCGACTAATGTAAGTTGACCCACCGTGTGGTATCCGGTTAAGTAGAATAGACCACCCTCTTTCTTACAGAGGTGTTGTAAAAGCGACTAAAATAAGTTGACGTCATACAGGTGGCCGGTCCTGAAATACGTAGCCGAATCATGATACATGTTTTAACATATTGTGCCGACCCCACTTAGAGTGGGATAAGGGCAGAAGGATGATGATGGTGATAGCTTGTACATTTTTGTTGTAAATAAAAAAAATATATATATAAATAGTACCTAAGTTAAATATTAATAATGTCACTTTCTTCAATACTCTATCATTTTCTAGTCTCTTAATTTAGTGGTTTATATCATTTACACCATATATTCGATGACATAAACTATGGACGCACTATTGAAGCCTTTTAAGACTAGGGTGCGCTATATGACTCAGAAAATGTAGTTGGCAAATGTTTTCCAGTAAGGTATCCTAACAGTATCGATTTACGTATAGTTTTTAAATATAACGTTAAAAATTATTAATTTATCGTAGCTTGATTTTCTGGAATACGGAACATAAAGTTACGTTCATATGTTCATTCAAACAAATAACAACAATTGTTAAAACAAGGCTTCACGAAAAACTATATAGAAATACGGTGAGTTTCTATATTTACGAGTTAATAAGGATAGTCAACAAAGCAACAAAGCATGTAAACTTTTGATTTTTCTACGCAAACATTGCCATGTTTTTCGCAGCGTTTGAAAGGTATATTAAGTGCAGAGAATGGCACAGTTAAATAATAAAATCCACTTGGGATCAGCGATTATTATCAGATGTCAGTGGCAATGGCTGGAATCGGCTGTTTGACGTGCTCTCGGACGCACTGAGAAAATAAACTGCCAAATGTATCCATTCATTCTTTATCCTGCAGTTATATTTATTATTTTTACAGCTTATTTTTGTTAATACTTGAGATATTTTTGTTAAACATTAATAAATATACGAAATATATTTGACACTTACACACACAGTCATCCAACCCTAAAGTAAGTAACTTAATACTATATACTATGTTATGGGTGACGGACAACTGGTAGATATACTACATATATATATTTATTAAATACTTAAATACAATTACACACCCAGGCCCGAAGAACCAACAAACTGTTTATAGAAAATGTGGGCCCTCGGCGGGAATGGAACCCGCGACCCGCGGAGCTGAAGGCAGGGCTACCCACTGCGCCAACGGGCCAGTTATTAAAGGCGAATGTTAAAATTTCTGAAATCCTTGTAATTTTCCAGGCATGTAAGGCCCCATGTAAGGAAATTATAAGGCCCACTAGCCACAAAGTGAAGGGAAGGGCGTTTTTATAAATTTTTTTAAAAATTATTTGAATAAGAAGAATATAATTACTTAGAATTTCAAATATAAAATTTTAACTACGATTGTGGTTATCTCTGTTACGAATATATAATATCTCCATTCTTATCCCGGCAATGCTTTTCCGACTTCTCCGATGACTCTGTATAGCTCTAACTATTAGAAAAGGAGGCTACAATTTTATTAAATGCTTTTATTTATCTTGCTATGTATCTATGTGAAGGTGGAATCTTGCAAGTTAAATTTGATCCACTTTCCAATATTCGATTCAGCAGAAATTTACATACTGGTCTAGTACCAATGACAATGCATGTTTATGATAAAATTAATGCTGCTAGGATTATCTTCATACGAGACAACTCCTCAATGATTAAAAGTGGGGTCATAAAATTTTGTGAAAAGCTCTTTTAGGTTGACTTGTTTTGCACTTAATATGTTAGTATTTATAAAGTAAAGTAGTAAAAAAGTAAAGTAGCGGTCTGTTACAATCCCACTGCTGGGAATAGGCCTCCTCTCTCCGTTTCTGGAGAGAAGGGTCGGAGCTAAGAGCTACCACGCTGCTCCAATGCGGATTGGTAGGTTACACATATCTCCATAATTCTCTAGAGATATGCTGGTTTCCTCACGATTTTTTCCTTCACCGAAAAGCGTGTGATAAATTGCAATTATCACTTAGACACATGAGTTTTAATAGAAAAACTCATTGGTGCCTGCTCGGGTTTGAACTCGTGTTCCCCTCGACAGAGTCCTACGGTCTCGCCGCTGGGCTATCACAACTTTTTATAAAAGTTTAACATAAATCATTAGTAGATGATGTATCCAGTAATTAAATCGTTACATTTTAATAAATTCAAATAATCACTTTTATCTTCCCATCATTTTTCAACATTAATCTATGTATATAGTGTCTCTTTATTTTTGTTTTTCTTCCTTCCTTTTTTCATTATCCATATTTCACTTCTCGTCATTTTCTTTCTGTTACTCAAAGGTTGGCTGATGGAGATCCCTTTTAGGGATAAGTCCGCCTTTGTATATGTGCTATTTTTTTTCATTCTTTTTTTCATATTTTTATGTTTGTACAATGAAGAAATAAATAAATAAATGATATTAGAAATAATGTTAATGCTAGTACAGAACCTTGAAATGCGACACGGTGAATTAAATCCACTGGCGTCACAGTAAAATAGTGTAGTTGCGGCAGGGGCGTGACTGGGAAATCGTAGTGTGTAATCACGGGTCGCAGCACAGCTCGTTGGATTACTAACATTTTGATTGATCCTTACACCGTGACACTTTGAATAGTGATTTTGTAAATGTTACCTCGTTTTAGGTGGCCTTCAACCTTGTATTATATCGGTTATTACTTTGTACTTATGTATAGTTAACGGCAAGTAGGTTTTATATAAAAATAAGAAAAAGAAGTTCAAGCGTTGACATGGGTTTTGAAATATAGTAGAACAATGAACGATATTGTATAAAGGGGGAATACTTAATTGGAATTTGGGATGATGAAGGGTATTTGATCCTTGGATAAAGAGAGTTTTGTAGATGTATAAATAAATAAATAAATTAATTAATTAATATATTAATTATATTGGACAATGTAACTTAATACTTGTGTTATGAGTGACGGACAACTGGTAGATATATAATTTTAAATACACACTTAAATAAAAATATACACCCAGGCTCAAAGAACCAACAATAAACAATTTGTAGAAGATGTTGGCCCTCAGCGGGAATCGAACCCACGAGTCGCTGAGCTGAAGGCAGGCTCACTGCCCACCGCATAAATATGAGATGTTAAAGAAAATATTGCAATCAAAGGAAAGTAAAAACGGTATATTACCATACCAGACCATGTTATTTGATATGAGTTATTTTATTAGGTTATTCAAGCCAGAAGAATCATTGAAATCTCTATAATCTATATTTATTATACATTTATATATATATATATATATATGTAAGAATCGGAGATCCAGGGCAGTCATAATCCACATTATCTTCATTATCCATTTTATTATATAATTAGTTAATTTATTTATACAATAGTAAACAATCACTTCACTAGCTTTATGATAACACAAAACCGACTTTACACTACAAGTATTCACAAACGAATAATCCCTCCCACGACAATGCTCCGTTATTTATAATCTACGACAAGGTGGGGTTGACAACGCGACTGCATCAATAGTGGGGTTGCAACACCACGTTCGCGCCGATACGGCCATGCTGATGACAGGCGCGTCCCTGCGCCTAGTCTGTAATAAAACTTATATTAACTATGACCTCATAGCCTCAGCGCTAATTTTGGTCCAGCCTCAGAGCCTCAGCGCTCATTTCGGCTTTCACGTTACACGTTAAATAGACACACATTTATATATTTATTTATTTTTTTTTGCTCGTATACACGTTTTATTTCTCATTAACTATGACCTCATAGCCTCAGCGCTAATTTTGGTCTAGCCTCAGAGCCTCAGCGCACATTTTGGCTTTTACGTTACACATTAACTAATAAAAATCACATCACACGTTGATTATAAGTACAAATAGATCTACTTAACTGAAAACACATTTCACGTCATTTTTGTTCACTTTCAAATTTGCACATTAGTATTCCTATTGTCCATACACATTGCCGATACGGCCACATGACTTTGAACGCCAAATTTCGGCGCACTACGTAGATGTTCATGACAGACCTTCCTTGATCGACCTCGTTCATTACTCCGGCGAATTGCATATCTATCATGAGGCAAAACACTTTTTATTTCATAGGGCCCATCATATTTAGGGCTAAGTTTTGTACCTAATCTCTCTGGTTCTCTTAGTAAAACATATTCGCCTTTTTCGAATCTTTTAACCTTAGCTTTTCCACTATCATAACGTACTTTATCTTTTTCAGCATGCTCGGTCATTCGACCTAAAACCACTTGCCTCATTGTTTCGGGGTCTACCCGCTCGTTTGTTTCGTCGATAATATTAAGCAGCTCTGGAGGTACACATCCTTTCTTGCCTGTCAATAACTCAATCGGTGTTTGCCCAGTCGCTTTAGAAATGGTACAGTTAATGGCTAGCTGCAAAGTTAAGAGAGATTTATCCCAATGCATTTTTTGTGTGTTTTTGATGACAGTCAAACCATTTTTTATGATTCTCATAATTCTTTCGACTTGACCGTTCCCTCTGCTAGTATAAGCTGCACATTGATGAAGTTCGATACCATATTCATCGCAATACTTTTTATAATGAGAAGTGAACGCACCATCACCGTCGACGATTATACGCTTTGGTGCTCCAAATAGAAATATTATTTCTTGAAGATGTTTTAAAGCACTAGCTTGACATTTGCTCTTAGCATGTTTCATCATTACAAATTTTGTGTAAGCATCGATTGCAACAAAAACGTATTCTTTTTGGGCTGCTTCTCCACTTAGTTTCCCCGAAATATCAATATGAATTGTATGAAACGGCTCTGGGATTTTTTCGATTGGATGAAGTCGACTTTGTACAGCTCCAGAAGGTCCTTTCATCGTCTTGCATATAACACAATGTTCAACAAAGTATCTGACTGTAGAAGACATTTTTGGAAACCAGAAATTTTCTTTCAGCTTTGCCAGTGTTTTTTCCCATCCCATATGTTTTAGTGCTTCGTGATATGTATTGATAAGACTCCATTGATAGGACTGCGGGACGACTTTTACTAGTTTGATTTTATTGTTCACTTCAGTTTTATAATGTAGAATATTATCTTTTAGTTCATATTCTGTCCTTGAGGTACCTCCATGAATTTCTTGAATGGTTTTGTTTATTTTAGGATCCCGTCGTTGTTCTACTATTAACCAATCATCTTTCGTAGTCAGGTTCATTATGATACGGTATGGATTTCGACTAAAAAAATCAGCGTGCTTCAGTTTTTCCCCTTTTCGGTATTCAACTTCAAAATCAAAATTCTGTAAAAAGGCCCACCACCTGTGAATTCTAGGAAGTAATTCTTGTTTATAACGTGAAGCTTTTACAGCGTTACAATCGGTTATAACTGTGAATTTCCTTCCGTACAAAAAATGACGAAAGTTTTTAATTGCTCGTACTATGGCGAGAGTTTCTAGTTCATAGCTGTGATAGTTCGTTTCAGCAGGTGTGGTTCTCATGCTAAAGTAAGCAATGACGTGACGATTGCCGTTTTTTAACTGTATTAAAATAGCTCCGAGGCCTATTGCACTAGCGTCTGTATGTAATTCTATCGGGTGGCCTTCCTGAAATATCGTCAGTAAAGGTGCAGAAGTAAGATAATTAATTATCTTACACCGGATAGCTTCATGCTCAGCAGTCCATTCCCATTTACAATTCGATTTGGTGAGGTTATAAAGAGGAATCATTTGAGTGGAAAAGTTAGGGATGAATTTACGAAAATATCCTGCTAAGCCATTAAATTGCCTGAGTTGCTTCACGTTTGTAGGAGGAAGAGCTCTAGATAAAGCTTCAATTTTTGAAGGACTGGGTCTTACTTTCCCATCACATACTATGAACCCCAGGTATTCTATTGAATTTTTCATAAAAGAACATTTCTTTTTATTTATAGAAAATCCAGCTTTTATGAGGGATTCTAAAACGCGTTTCAGTCTTTGGAAGCCTTCAGGCACTGATCTACTTGGAATCAATACATCGTCAATATAAACCAGCGCTTCTTTATCCTTGAGATCTCCTAGGGCTTTATTAATCGCTCTTTGATAAACGGATGGAGCGTTTGTTAATCCAAATGGCATAGTTAAATACTCATATTGGCCATCGGGCGTTATGAATGAAGTTTTTTCTATAGAATCATTATGTATTGGGATTTGGTGAAATCCTGTTGCCATATCCAAACAAGTAAAGTATTTCGCGTCGGCCAACCGATCAAGTTGTTCGGAAATTAATGGCAGTGGGTAATGGTCTCTGACCGTATTCGCATTCAATTCTCTGTAATCCACACAAAGTCTGTCTTCACCATTTTTCTTCTTTACCATTATGATAGGGCTTGCAAAAGGCGAATTACTTTCTCGAATGATTTTCTTATCAATCAATTCTTTAATTATTTTGCGTACTTTCTCCTGCTCGACAGGTGCTAGTCTATACGGCCGACGGTTAACTGTCTTATCCGAGTTTTTCAATCGAATTTTGAGTTCGCCTGTCTTAACCCTCGACCCTGAGATGCCCTCGGTAAAGGAATTAGCGTACGTATTCAGGATTTCCTTAAGAGTGTCTATCTCCTTCCTTTCAATTAAATCTGTAGCGATTGTAGAAGACGAAAGCTGACACACGTTTGAAATGTTCTCGTTTCCGTCTACATTTATAATTGTAATACCTTCATTGGTCAATGTTATTTTTATACCTGAAAAATTGAGTATATCCTTCCCAATAATAATATCAACTGGCAGTTGATGGTCCAATACAATATGAAGATCGATTTCGATGAAAACGCCATCTATCTTCATAATAGGAGTAACCTTTTGTAGAGATATAATGGGCACGGGCCCAATGCCTTTCAAATGAGCTATTTCCGTTCTATGGATTCCGGGAATTTTTGAGGCTATTGATTCTTTAACTAAGGAGCAATCTGCGCCACTGTCAAACATTGCCGTAAAACGAATGTCCTGAATATAAACTGTTATAAGATTTGAAATCTCATTACCTTTCTGACATAAATTGATTTTTGGTTCGGTATTTGGCCTCTTAAAACACGTTTCATATGTATGACCTGGAATTTTACAATATGAACACTCCTTTTTCTTGACTCCGGCTTGTTGATTGGTCTGGATAGATTCTTTACGCGATTGCGCTATTGAATTCAAATTACACCATCGTGCTTTGTGACCGATTTTACCGCATACAAAACATGTAATAGCTTGATCAGATCTATCAATGTCGACCCGTGGTTTCTTATTTGGGGGTACATTGGTAAATTCCCGGGTCGGTGCATTCTTGCGTTTCCGCATAGTTTTGGCTATAGCGATTAATTCTGGTACGGTTTTGGACTTACTGTTTAAGAGTTCAGTGCGAAGCGTATCGTCAGTTATACTTCCAATAATGAATTCTACTGCGTCTTGGTCAGTTGGATTTGTTTTCATGATCCTTTTAAACATTTTCCAAACAGTTGAAATATATGCTGGAACGGATTCGGCATTTTCAATGGAATACCGTCGGAAGTTCAATACATCAGAGAAATACCTGGACTCAGCCTCAAAGGTCTGTAGCATATCTTCCTTCATTTCGGCCCATGTGGTGGTTCTGAGCAAACATTCATCAGCCCATGCTTGTGCTCTTCCTTTTAGAACGCCAGCAGCTTTTAATCGTACTTCGTGGTCTTTCAATTTATATTCATCCTGAGTTCGTGATATAAGGTTAACCCATTCTTTCACATCCATGCCCTTGTCAGGATCGAAACTTGGAAAGTAGACATCGGAAATACGAACACGTGATTCTTCGGGCTGGAGTCTTTGTATAACTTCAGAGAGAGCAATGCGATTTTCTTGAGATATCCGCGCCATCATTTCACACATTGTATTCTTGAATGTATTAGCCATCAATTCCATTGCTTCATTTGTAGGAGGTGCCGATGGTATTTGGCGTCGATTCATCCCCGCTTCTGATGTAAGAATCGGAGATCCAGGGCAGTCATAATCCACATTATCTTCATTATCCATTTTATTATATAATTAGTTAATTTATTTATACAATAGTAAACAATCACTTCACTAGCTTTATGATAACACAAAACCGACTTTACACTACAAGTATTCACAAACGAATAATCCCTCCCACGACAATGCTCCGTTATTTATAATCTACGACAAGGTGGGGTTGACAACGCGACTGCATCAATAGTGGGGTTGCAACACCACGTTCGCGCCGATATATACAAATATATACATAAATACATAAATATATACATAAATATATATATACATATATATATATATATGTTGTTACTTATTATCCTATTGTATATTTAATGTTAAAAAAATATGCGTATTTCCAAAAACGACGCATACATTTAAAATGCTTGTAGTAATTAAAAATGCTTCACTCGATTGTTAAAGAAGACTATATCTTTCTTCCTTTCTAAGATTACAATGATGTAGTACGTATAAATTATACAGAGAAAAAATTCAGTTTGACATTAAAATCATTTTAAGCATTAACGTGCATTATACTATCACACAAATAAAAAAAACTACCATTCATGCTTTTGAAAAGAGTTGAATTGATTCAGTTTTTCATCTTTCGTTGATAAAAAAGAAATGGGGGCGTACAGAAGTTATATAACCGTGAACTAGTTCTCCTAAAAATGTAATATGAAAACCGAAACTACTAAGAATTCGTAATTAGCTTTAAGCTTAAACAATAATTGCATGTCGTCATTTGGTTTATTGCAAAAAAATATTAAAAATATTGCTTTCTTAAATATTAAAAAATAAAATAAAATAGTAATTTGACATACAAATTATTATTTTAATTAATGTTTGTCTGTATGTCCTTTATAGACTTCGAAACGGCTGGACTGATTTTAATGAAAATTTAAGACAGTCTTTAGAATAACCCAGCGGATGATCCTGTAAGGTTTGGTGGCTATCGGAGCGGTTTTTTTTAAATTTTCTATTTCACTTTCGAGGGAAATTTAAAACCAGGCCGAGCAAAGCATGGTGGGATAACTAGTTGGACACAAAATATAACATAAAACGAGAAAACGTCATAAATATAAAAATGTGCGTACATATATAAAATATTTCCTAATCCTGAAGATAAATGTGAATCGTATTTAGCCCCCTTAAAAGCAATAATCGTACGAGCAGACGCAGTTCCGGACTGAAGCTAATAATTATATATATTTAATTCACATAGCATTGTTTAATATTTTTATATGATCATGTATATTGCATCATTTTTCAACATTAATCTATGTATATAGTGTTTCTTTATTTTGTTTTTCTTCCTTCCTTTTTTTCAATATCCATATTTCACTTCTTGCCCTTTTCTTTCTGTCACTGACGGTTGACTGGAAGGGATTCCTATTAGGGATAAGTCCATCTTTTTATATTATTATGTATGTGCTATAAATAAATAAATAAATAAGAATAAAGTTACATGTTCTGCATCTTATACATAGAAGATGTAACTTTAGCTGATTCTTCCGTTATTAAGTTAGTTAAGTCAAGTTATCTGGAGACCACTGAAAATCAGCAGTGAGGCCTTAGTCTGAGTGGCCATGCATTTCGACCTTTCACATATCTATACATGGCGTTTGTCATTTTAATTATATTTTTTTATACTAACAATTAAATTTAAGAATAAATAATAATTTACGTAATGTGAAAGGCGAATAAAGATTTCTTTCTTTATTCTTCGAATTGGGCGATAGATTATTAATCAGATAGTAAATTCAAATAAACTGACTGGCGCGTTAGCACTGTGGGTAGTGACCCTGCCTTCAGTTCCGCGGGTCGCGGGTTTGATTCCCGCCGAGGGCCAACATTTTCTATAAACAATTTATTGGTTCTTCGAGCATGGGTGTGTATTTAAGTATGTATTTAAACTTATATATGTAGTATATCTACCAGTTGTACCACATAACCATAACACACGTATTAAGTTACTTTGGGGACGGACGACCGTGTAAATGTCCTATATATTTATTTATTATTATTAAAAGTAAACGGGCTAGAAACTAGGTAAGTGAATTCTAAAGTATACCCTGATACGCTACGATTGACCTATATCGCCGTGTTTATGTAAAAGATTACAACACTATAAAATATTACACGAAAAGATTATGAGGGGTCACTTGAACTTGCGTTGGTTATGGCAACATTGGCAAAGTTAATAACTTGGTAACTTTCGTGTTAACGTTTATATATCAAGTGTGTAAATACCTATGTATGCAATTAGTAAAAAGAAGAATGATTTATGGATTGTGCTTGATCTTACAACGGCCGCAGGCTTAAACATCGGACTTTTGATATATCAACATGCAGTCTACAGTGAAAGAATATAATGAATCCTTCATAACCCTAGTGAATAACGATGTAGTCATAGCCATATCAAGCGTTATAAATTGGCTACTTTTTTTGTCTTCAAAAGGAAAAACATCGTTTTAAAGAAATCCAATATAGATTTTTACCATAACATTATCCTGACTGTCATATAACCAATTCGTTTAATTAATAGTCGGTTCGGTTAATAATATCTAAACGCGTTTTTTTATATTATATAATAGAAATAGTTACTACGATTTCTATAAAATTAATGCCACAGCAAAACATTCTCCGATTTAGATACCTTACGGTAAATTCAGTATACTCAAAAGGTTTTTTTATCGTATTTGTGAATATTTTTTAACAATTTGAACGAATTTAAAAGATATCCAATTCTTGAGTTTTTGTTAGTTTAAATCTAACAAATAATAAAGCGTAAGGCGGACTACATTGACAGAGATAACGCAATCTTTTTTAATTAATTATGGGGTCGGGTTCGGCAATCGGGTATGGCATTGTTTAAAATGCACACAAAACAATATTGCCACACGCATTACAGCAACCTACCAATCCGCATTGGAGCAGCGTGGTAGGTCTTAGCTCCAACCCTTCTCTCCAGAAACGGAGAGAGGAGGCCTATTCTCAGCAGTGGGATTGTAACAGGCCGCTTTACTACATTACAGGATCCAATGTCACTTGACTAAATGTGAAGTTAAATAAATTAAGGTCGAACTATACGCCCAAAGGCTCATTCATTTCAGATGGCTTAGTTTTAGGTGCAATTTGTATCGAAAGATGCCCATTTAGTATTTCTAAAACACTAAGCTGAAGAACCCTTTTTTAATCGGCATTTTTTATATCTTAGGGCGTTAATTTTCAATTTTCTTAAAACTGCCCAAAAGATACGTAATTGTTAACTTTATCGACTTTCAAAACATACATTAATTAAATTTTATTACGGCCAAAGTTCAGCCTATTACCGATTCGGTTCAATATCGTTCAAGCAACGCAATAGGCTGGTAAACCAACATTGAAAGTAGGTCACATCGTCTTTATAGTGTTTATCTCTCAGTTGTTCCATTTTCCATCTTGAAATATTTGACCACTTTTTCTTAAGAATAATTGTGAATGTCCCACAAATCGCTCATAAAAAAATCGTTTTCTTGTTTTAGTAAACCATATTTAATTAATATGTACAGAATTCAAAATTTAAATGTTTTTTTTAGTACGCAATAGTTTGTAGTAAGTGAAAATACTTCAAACTCACCTACCCTTTTTCATTGGAACTATTACCCTTTAGTAGTAAATTGTTTTCTCATTATGACGATCTCTTGAACCATTGTAGATATCATGTAGGCTTGATTTTTGGCGTCATGAATTTCGGCATTATCATGCCGTCAAATAAACACAATATGTGATAAAAATATTATCTCTTGTCTGTTTCATAACATACACTGATAGTGCAAAAAGCATAATACAGAAATCACCATGTATCGCCATAATATTAAGGGTCAAATATGTATATTTGTAAACTGAACCGCTTTATTACCATATTTTTATATGTCCATAAGAAATTTAAGAATTCTGAAATACATGTTTAACGTTATTATAAGTTACCAAGGTTTAATTCTTAATTAATTTTCATTAATTTTCCCATAAATATAAAAAATGATCAACAAAATTATTACCCATAAAAAATAGGTATAATTTACCTCGACAACCTTAACTATGCTAACAGCGGCTCAACGTCATGTTAATGAGCTTTATCTTAATATCCATTAATTAACAACTTAAAATTTTAAAGCGTTGTAGATTTAATTAAATTATCAAGTTGTAATAGACGTCTCTTTGGCTCAAGATGAAATATCGACAAGATGGCGAAATAGCTATCCCCTTGATAACATGCCACCATTATCAGTAAAAGCGAATTTAACACACTTAATAAGTGTGTTAAATTCGGAAAACAATTTATAAGAGCGTATACATATGTGTAAGAAAACGTATTTAAGGGGAATTTTATGCCTGATATGTAAGTTTTCTTTGCGCGGGGGAAATATGAAACGCTTTCTGTGTTCCAACAAAGCCGCTTAAGTCGTAGGCTTTCAGACAATTTGCTACGAGTTGGTTTATTTAAACTCAATCGATAAAAGCACTGAACTTAGAAGCTATTATTAGGTCGTAGGTATTTTATAGTAACATTAAATAGTAGGAACATTGATTTTGGCGCCATATAGAATACCTATTCAATTCAATGATTTATAGAAGCAGGCGTTACTTTGCGGAATTCCATATTACAAGCAATATAACAGAACTAACTACTTTGCTATAATCCGCACGGGTTAAGTGAATGCAGTACGATTTTTGTCGTGGAGCCTATCCTCCTGATGATGCTTCGGTTTCGGGGCGAAACGATCGTCGAGATTGTGGTGGTGGGTGTGTGTGCTGCTTTTGTGTGCGTTGTTGCTGGTGAATTGCGCCTTGGGGTGCATGTGGTGGCTGGTCCTGCATGTATAAGGTGCGTAGATTTTGCCTGCTTCATACACATTGGCTTTGCATGCATTCACTTAACCCGTGCGGATTATAGCAAAGTAGTTAGTTCTGTTATATTGCTTGTACTTATTCAATTACGTGTAACTCTCGATAGTACATCACAAGCTTTGTACAATAGTAATAACAGATATGTTTTGTCAAGTTAAGGAGTTAAGACATTAATTGTAACTAATATATAATGTAGATATGTCAAAGTTTGAACATTAAGTTTGTTTTAGTTGAATAGTATATGAATGTTATGGCATATATATATGACACATCGTAATTGGGCGTGATAACAATAGGAAGTAGGTTCAGGGAAATTCACAGGGTCTTAGCAAGGCCTTGCTAAGCGGGGTCGTCGAACGGCGTCGGCGTCCGGGCCGGGAGGGGCGATGGTTTCGGCGCGCGCTATCGATCGGACGGCATACCTTCCTGCGGCCGCAGCAGAGCATCCTCCGAGCGCGCGACTGTCCGCCCGGCGAAGACTTCAACCTGGTTAGTTTTCGCCACTGCATCGGTGCAGGTTAGCGCGGCGCTTGCGGGAGCGGCCGCGGCGCCGGCAGCTCGCGCATCGCGGTCGCTCGCGCCTCGAACGCGGCCGGAGCGCGCGAGCCTTCCTCGCGGAGTGCCCGCCGCACGCCCGCGCCTGCGCCCTCTCGCCAACCACCAACCACCACCCACCACCCACTAGCTTACTCCTCACGATTAATAATTCCGGCTACGCTGCCAGTGCGTATGTGGGTTAGTTTTTTGGCGATCGATGCTATTATTCGAGCTTCCGCTAGACCGATGCAACGACAGACGATCTTTTAATCGGCCTTCGACAGCCGCTGATGCCTCAATAATATCGATATTCAAATCAAATCAAATCAAAATATTCTTTATTCAAGTAAACTTGTAAACAAGTGCTTTTGAATCGTCAACTTTACTGTTCGGAAAGCTGTTCCTGCCGAGAAGAGCCAGCAAGAAACTCGGTTCCTCTTTTTTAAAATATAAATCTTAGAACTAGTTACATTTATTTATTACTGTCTTGTATAGGGTAGAAGTGCACCTATATCCACACATCCTTATCATCTAAGTAATCTTCAACAGTATAGTAGGCTTTCTGTATCAGCCTCTTTTTAACAGTGTTTTTAAACTGCTGTAATGGCATGACCGAAATTGATTTCGGAATTTTATTATAGAATCTTATACCCAAACCCACAAACGATTTACGTACTTTTGCAAGGCGCAAAGCAGGAGTCACAAACTTATGTCGGTTCCTACTTTGTCTATTATATACATCACCTATCGTTTTATAATTCTTTATATTTTTATGTACAAAAATTACGTTATTTAAAATATACTGTGAAACAAATGTTAGAATACCTGTTTCCTTAAACTTCTCTCGCAGGGAATCACGCGGACTTAAATTGTAGATGCCACGTATGGCTCTTTTTTGTAATACGAAAATTTTTTCACTATCCGCGCATTTACCCCACAGCAATATTCCATAAGACATAATGCTATGGAAGTAAGCAAAATATTCAATATGCAATCGGCGTTAAACACCAATTATTGCATATCAGACTAGCGAGAACAGGAAAATCTTTTTTATAATTAACAATGGTTTCTCAGCTTTTCAAAAAATAACGATTGTTCAATATGCGAACAACAATAAAATAAAATAAATAAATGTGGGATATTTGCACACACGGTTGTCCGTCCCCAAAGTAAGTAACTTAATTCTTAGTGTTATGGGTAGCAGACAACTGTTAATATACTAATTTTATAATTTTAAATACATACTTAAATACAAATATACACACAGGCTTGAAGAACCACCAAGTTGTTTAATGAAGGTGTTGATGGCAGGAATCGAACTTGCGACCCGCGGAGCTGAAGGTAGGGTCACTACCCACTACGTCAACGGGCCAGTCAACAAAAGTTATCGATATATATATAAAATTCTCTTTTTATAAAAGACTTTAGGGCATTCATAAAAAAAGAATCCAATTAAGTGTAGACCACAACCAAAATCAAGATCACCAATATGAATGTCGACAACAAAAACAATTTAAACACAGATACATATTACAGTATCAACTACAAAGGCAAAAGTTTAGTAAGTTAATAAGCTTTACCTAGTAAAGTTTCTATAACTTTGATGACCACATAAAGGGTCGACCAAACCACATGAGAGTATCTCAATTCTAAAACAGACTTTGTGACCCTCGGAACGTGCTTTTAATAAGTTATAAACCAAATATGGCGTTTAAATACGCTATTATTCGTAAAGGTCTGCAAAAGGAACCACATCCTTTTGAAAAAAAGGAATATTTTGCCATAATTCTTGCCTAACTGTCAATTAACAAATAGTTAAAAAGTCGATTCGGTTAATAATATCTAAAGTCGGTTAGTAATCTCTGAGTTAAAATATATAACGATAACAATATTTTTCCATTAGACTTATTCAATAAATAAGAAGCAATTTTCCAAAAGTCAACTCATTTAATCTTTTTTTACTTACAAATTTTTATTACTGACCAACTATATGAAGGAGGTTGTATTTAAAACACGTCGTAACAAATACTTATTTATTCGTTTCTTAATAACATGAAATTTGTAGATTTTCGTAAAATTAATAACATCGCCAAACAAATTGGGACCATTTACCACAAATCCAGTATACGTAATACTTCAATTTATAATCGTGTTAGTATCCAACAATCTGAGCACATTTGAAAGATATTCAATTTTTTTTTCATAAGTTTAAATCTAGCAAGGTTTCACCATGAAAAACTACTAAAACAGCTTAAGGTGGAGTACGTTTAAAAAGATAAAGCAATCGTTTTTATCGGGTACGGCATTGTTTAAAATGTACACAGAATAATATTGGCACATGTACTTAATTACACGATCCAAATGGCACTTGACTAAATGTGAAGTTAAATAAATTTCGGGACCAAACGTAACAAAATCATGAAAACGTTTAAACCATTTAAGTATCACGCCTCACACGTCGAGCAATTACGTACCAATTTCGCACCCCATCTCTGATATATAATGCAACAAAATGGACTCGTATGGCTATTAGAATTATAATTAAGTCTTTTAGAGGACCCCAGTGACGAATAGACGAAAGAATACACAATAAGACTTTTTTTAAACTAAGAATATTTTAAATTTTAAATGATTGACAAGGACCGGAAAAATGGTGTTTCTAATTTGTAAAACGCTGTATCAAAAACGATACGAACGATAAAAAACTGCGACTTTTTTACCGATATTCGATTCTATTATTGTTAATTTTTTTAGAACTGACTGTATGCTGTTAGCACTAACGGCTTTTACAGCATCACCGGGCCGGACAGGCTAGTGCAGAAGCATCGTTGAGGTTGCGAAATGACGAGAGTAGAGCGCAGAACCTCTACTAGCGTCGGGGAATGTCGCCCATCCTTCATGCTTCGTCTCGTCGTACGGATTAAGTTATACGGTATACGAACTGTAATCCGTTTACGGAATACGTCCACATGGTATGAATCCCAGCAATCGTCTAGGGTGTAGGTATCCCATCTTTCTGCTATCCTGGCATAACTTTTGTAAAAACTGAGGTTTGGACCCACCACTTTGCTTTATTGCGAATGGGCAGATTACACATAACTGAGGAATTGTCAAGAAGGTTTTTGATAGATATTTGAATATCAAAGTACTGTCCTCAATCGTCTCAGTCGAGTTATATCTACACAATTTTGCCTTTTTATTTAACCGATGTACATCCACAACTGATCTATTTAAAAAATCTCAACGTCACACGATTTTTAGTTTATGAATGACAGATATATTACGATATAACTAGAACGTACTCTATACTACTACGTACACAACCTGTATACAAACATATAATGCAAATGAATTCAATTACTTGTCACTCAAAATCACTCTGATCAATGTCTCAATTATTTGCCGTAGTGTCATCTTCTCATGACTTTCGGCGATCAGTATTTTGCGTACGGAACCTTAGATTATTAAGGAGCTGGTTATTAAGAAGGAGGAGATTATTAAGAAAACATTCTCTGTAGTTTACCCTTAATATATATTAATAAAATCTCAAATTAATACCTTAGCTAAATTTTTTGTCAATAAAAAAAATGATTTATTCATAGTCAAGTTTAATCATTCCTACTGAAGTGAGAGTAGTACAAGTTCTTAATTTCGAAATAGCGTGGAGTCTCCTGCCAAAATTGATTAGGGTAATTTAGTAAATTGTTTTACTTTAGTTTTGCTGATAGCAAAAGAAACCGCTAAGTACAGTCATGCCAAAATATATAGTTCATTATTTCTTTTTATTTAATACATGCTTACAACTGATCACTGATCACCATGACCAAACGGTTGTAAAATCAAATTCCATCAAACATAAATATTTTTGTTTGTTTACCTGTTAGTTTGTGCAAGCTTATCTGAGCCTAATCTGATTTGAAAGTTATTTTCACTAATGTGTAGTAAAAATAGTAGTTATTTCAATCGGTCAACAAATAAAAAAGGTAAATCGATTCACACCCGTATTCATAAACATTACTATGAGAATACACAGTGCTCAGGGACGCATAGGGTCATTCAAACTAATTCATAAACATTACTTGAGTGAAATGTTCTAATAGTAGAACATTTCAAAATCGTTTGTCAAAGCGTTTGTCAAAATCGACGCACAGCTAAAATAGCTAAGGAGCTACTTTAGCGAACGCATAGTGTTCGCGCCGCTTTGGTTAATGACAAAATTATTTATTAGTTATCTATTTATTATTTTTTATTCTTATAATCATTTAACTTTGTCTAGTAAATAATATAAGTAAAACTATACAATAAAATTACCATACATAATAAATTAGAGAAAAATAGTTCTACCTCTTATGAGTTGCACTGCTGGCATTTAAATCCAAAGGCGAAGTCATTATACTAAACTATATTTTATTTACACTGCACAATACACAAAATATCATAAAAAAATTATTAACACGATAAACTGCAAATTACGGGAATACCAAAGTAAGGTTATGTTTGTTTGTTATTAACAACACAACAAATTGTTAATAACATTGACATTTGACAAAACTAGACTGAACTACGCCACATCAAATGGACCAATCAGAGCGCGCAGTTGGACGCATAGCGTTCTTTTAGTTGAGTGTGGGCTAAGTATTGTTTGTGAAATGGAAGGCTTGACACGAGGAACGCACAGTGAACTAGCCTCCTTCGCATAGTAATTTGTGCTTACTTAGCTGAGTATGCTTCTTGAATACGGGTGTGACACCCGTATTCAAGTTTCAATATTCCGTATTCAATATTCAGTGTCGATAAGGCGATACTTGACTTTTTCGATTATAGAGCGGTTTCACTTAAAACGTGTGTAAGACGTAGTTTACTAATATAAATTAGGTACGTAAGTTTTAACAGAAAACTCATTTTTTGGGCTTGAACCAGGGACTCCTAGAAAAATACAAGCGATCCACCGCCTAATGGGTATCACGGTTTCAACAATAAAGCCTTTAGCGAAGTCGTTGAGCGTAAAATGTATTTCCCCATCTCTATTTTTTTCTTTATTTTTGACTTAAATATTTTTAAGCGTAAAATATGTTTTCATTAAATCATTTAGTGAACTCATGCCAAATACTACGACCAATAACCCCACTTGGACTTTTTCCAATGACCAAAATTTAAGGATTTAAACAATACGCGTTAACATAGTTTTCTTAATGCTAGCTAAAGTTCTGTTAGTTGTTGTCGAGTTGTAAACGCCATTTGAAATATTGACCCCGACATTTGTATCTAGGTCTATTTTGTAATAGCACAGATTCATATCATCATGAGCTGTGATAGCCTAGCGGTGAGACCGTGTGACTCTTTCGAGGGGAACACGAGTTCAAACCCGGGCAGGCACCAATGAGTTTTTCTATTAAAACTTGTGTCTAATTGATAATTGCAATTTATCACACGCTTTTCGGTGAAGGAAAACATCGTGAGGAAACCTGCATATCTCTAGAGAATTCTAGGGATATGTGTAACCTACCAATCCGCATTGGAGCAGCGTGGTAGGTCTTAGCTCCAATCCTTCTCTCCAAAAACGGAGAGAGGAGGCCTTAGCCCAGCAGTGGGCATAACAACGGGCTGTTACTTTACTTTTTACTTTATATCATCATATAAAATTAATGCTTTTTTACGAGACTTTCTTTGGATTAGATCATTAACATAGTGTACATTATGTACATTACAGGAGGCAGTATTTCTTGACCATATAGTAAAAAATATTACCTTGGTCCTTTGTTTCAGATGAACATTTTGTTCCAATTTTTAAATGTTTTTGAATTTAAATGGGTATTTAAAATATAGAAATTATCATTCTAATAGTAAGAAATGAAGTGTTTGATTATATTTAATGAATAATTATCCAGACAGTGACAAGTGACCTCATTATTTGCAGTATAAATTTGGAAATAGGGTTAATGGACGAAATAAGAAAAAATACAGTTTGTGTTAATGTTGTAATGTTGTAAATCAATTCAATTCTTCCAATTCTGATAGGGAGTTGAATTATATTTTTCCAATGATATTAACAAAATAAAAATCACAATATTTCCTATCATTAAAATATCAAATTTGATATTTTCTAAAATATCAAACATTATCCATGTATTTTTTATAATACTGTATATCAAGCTTATGGTATATCATTTTAGTTTATAGCTTATATTCATTAAAAAGTTTTAAATTAATTGGTAACTAAACAATGAAGTATCAATTTTTTTTATACATATACGGAGGATATCTTTATTTTTTTTCCATTTGTTACAGTACAATGTAACCATTATATATATCATTCTTTATTATTTCTCAAATGTTCCCATGGATCTTTTAGCATTGAAGGATGTAAATAGGCATCAATATTGCTTCTAATTTCACGCCCATAACTGCTGTTGCAGTCACTCTGAAAGTTAGATAAAACCACTATAAATTAAATATTCACTGCATTTATAATTAAATTATTATAATTACTTAAATATAAGTCAATAAAAATTGACATATAACTAATTATAGGCTAGATTTTTATATCTGTATTAAACTAGAAACTATTTGTACTAATAAAAACCAGTGATAGGTTCTATATAATACAGTATTTATTAAATTCCCTTTAAAATTTCTTACCTATATTTTTATTATGTTCTCACAATAAATTCTAGTTTTTAATAAAAATTTAAAAAGGCATACACTCGCTGCATGATTTGTCAAATTAATATTTTTCAAACTCAGACAGTACTCAATAACTTTCATAATATTATTTCCTTGTATATTGGGTTTTTATAACTTTAAATAAGAAAATATTTCTATTATTATTAATTAATAAACAGAAACACTTACCCCAAAGCTACTATTGTGTTGAGAGTTACTATTCCATCGATTATTTTGTCCGCGACGCCTATGGTTTCTTTGTTGCCAACTATTATGATAACTATTCTGATTATTATGGTTTTTACCTTGCCATCCCCTTTGAACCGGGGTACTTTGATTGAGTGGAATGAAGTCGTCAGACATGTTTCTAGTAAATTAAATGTATTGTGCAAAACAATAGCATAGGCTTTTAAATATTTGTTATTTAATTTTTAGACCGAGCATAAGTTGAACATAGTATTATATTAAACGTAAGCCAAGTACAACAAAAATATCCTTGACGTTCAATAACATAAAAAATCTTTTTAGCTTTTCAAAAGTCAAAACACAACACAAATCGGTGAATAGTGGTACTACGTTTAGGGGTGTCAAAAATCGATCGATTTTTGTATTAATCGATTATTTTGACACAATAATCGATTTTTAATAACCGATTATTTAAACACCTTTTTCATTCTTTTTTACCCCCTTTTTTGTTTTTTAAGATAAGACATGCGCTGTTCGATGAAACCAATGTAGCCAAACAACACATTTCATCGAATTTCACAAACAGCGCATTTGTTGTTTTTTATGCTAAGTAATCCACTTTGATTAATCTTTATTCTAATGAAAAGAAAATTTTTTAATAGTCTCAAAAAATAGATAATTTTGTTTCGAGTTAATCGACTTTTTATATATCGATTTATTTGGAAGGAGAAAAATCGATTATTTATTCTCCAAGTCATACCCCTTAATACGATATGTTTTTTTTATTTTTTAGTCTGCGGTTTTAATTTCACTTTGACAGGTAAATAATTACAAAATAACTGCCTGTTTTGATATTATGGAAACGGCCAACGGAAATAGTCTCTTCAAAACTTGTTAACTAATTTTTAATGATTTGAGTTAAGATGTAAAATACCAAAAGACCTGCGAATTTTATTCCTTATATTCAAACGCATTTTAACTCGAATGCATATTAGCGAAAGTTATTGTAGGTACATAAAGATAGTTCTATTTGAATACCTTTTTTCTTTTTCCTGTTACGTATCTGTGCTAAATTATAAGTATTCTTTGTCTGTGGTTAAAAACATAGTTTTTGATGCAGATTCGCTATAATTGCAGTGTATTTTATTTTTCAAACAAAACAATGATTTAGTTCGAATTACTCACGTGATTCTTGTGATTTCCCGATTACGTATTGTAAAATGTGGATTCCATCGAAATCACCTAAATTAGCTGTGGGTAAGTTTGACGTTTAAATTCAATCGCTAATACATCCTGCACAAGTACAGGAAACGTAAATACATGTTAAGAATTTTAAATAACTACTTCCGATATCATTATTTACGTTGTGTTTTTTTTATATGTCAATAAGGCTGTAAAACTCATCCTATATATGCATATTAAGATTTATATATTTATTTTTTTATAAATGAGAAATTATCAGTTCATAAATGGGCACTTTATATATTTTTAGAGCTTTTATATATTCACACTTCTATTTTTAAGATTTAAGAACTATTTCTATTTAAGAACTTTTTGTCGTATATCATTAATCTAAGCTGCACACAATAAAAAGTACTTATATCATATGTGACAAAGATGTGTAAAACAAATAATTGATCAACTTTTTGGCTATTAAACACCCCTGTAATAGAAACTTATATCCAATTTTCAATAAACCTTTAACTTTAACGTTTTAACCTAACACATTATTAAGTTTATGTATGATCTATTTAAACTGAAATCTTAGAAGATATATAGTAAATTTCAAAATATTCTTTATTCAAGTAAACTTGTAAACAAGTAGTTTTGTATTGTCAATTCTACTGCTGGTTCAGAAAGCTGTTTTACTATTATAATACAGTGTTTTTGCTGAGGAATTCTAGGTCTGTCTTTAACAATAAATATTGCTGTTTCTCATCACTCCTCTATGGCAAATCTACTACAGCTCTGAAATAACAACAATTGCTACAAATCTCCCTTAGTTTAAATTTCGCACAGTCTAAGATGTTTCTATGCTAGCCTATTTTCCTGGTGATGCTATTTAAGCCATAAAGCGTAAAACCATATTCACAGTTAAGAAAATATAATATACACCTAAAAGGTACAGAATATTAGTCGCAAGTATATAATAATGAGAAATTTGTTTATCTTTTCAAATTGTATCTGGTTTAATGTAGTAACACTTGTGTCAGTTATAGCACAAGTTCAATTAACTCATTAAACTTTGTGAATCATACAATTTGTGTATACTTATAGGTCTATGGACACTTTTATGTTAATTGAGCTATAAAGTGCTAATTAGAAGTTATTAGTAATGTATAACTTTTTATTGCAGCTGTATATAATTGGAAAGGAGATGTTCGATCTGGATTGCCTTTGGAAATTGGAGAAACAATTCAAATTTTAGAAGAAAATGGAGGTAAAGTTATTTTGAAGTTATGTGGCGGTGGTGGTGTGTGTGAATATAAAGAAGTTTTTTTTTATTGTTTAATGAGAAAAAATTGAACCTTTATTTAAATTGTTTTTAGTGTAGGCAATTTAAATATAATTTTATGTAACAGAATTTAGCATGTTTTTCATTGATTTTAAGTAACCTGTATAAATAATTCTTAAAAAAATGACTAAATACACTGTCTCTAATGTCTTGAATAACAAATTCAAGTTCTGAAACCAAAGTTCTGGTAAATTAAAAAATTAAAATTAACACTGGCTATAAATATTGTCTGCGATCTAACAATTATACTCAATTGGAAATAATATAGTTTTTTGTATACTGGCAAAATATTTATAATATATGCCAGTTTACAAAAAAAACTTAATAAAATACTGAACTTATAAGTGTAACGAGTAAAGACTTTTTCTTTTTTGACGCTCTTAATTGGCTGTGTCTTGCTTCCAGGTTGGTTTCGTGGGTTCAGTACTAAAAATAGATCAGCTTGGGGCATTTTTCCCGCTTGCGTGGTCTCTATTCGCCCTTGCACTGTAAAGGGAAGTGGCGCTGCTGCTATCGCCGAGATAAAAGACGACCCATTGGTACGCGAAATAGCGTGTGTTCTCAGAGAATGGGCCAGATTGTGGAAGAAACTTTATGTGGTACGTTTTTGAATATAGATCCTGAAAGTTCAGGTTTTACTAATAGTGGCTTGGTATGACGCGGTTCCTGGGCCTCCTTGGATCAAAGGGTTTTTAGCGTAGACACAATATTCTGCTTTAATAGCCCATATTCTTTAGGCATGCTTTGGTTATAACAAGATGTTGCTAAGTATTGAAAAGTGTATGATAAATCGCAATGATTTTTAATTAAGAGTAAGAATTATAAGAAAGTCGTAGATTTTTTTGTAATCGTGATTATATTTTATTACAAGGTATTATTATTATTACAAGGTATAAAGGTCACATACTGTTATCATTTTGCAATCATGACTATTCCTATTAGTATTTTCTTTTCTCTATGATAACTCCCGAGCATTCTACAAGTCAAATCACTCAATAAAATGAACTGTACTAACACGAAGATGTCAACACTTTTTCATTCTGTAGAATGAAATGAAATGTGAGGACTTAAGGTTACAAATATGTATATCTTACATTCCGTATTAATAAAACTGTCAATATTAATAAAATAGTAGAGTATATTAATTTTTTCAATTGCATCTTACGGTAGCCATTAGTATTCAGTATGAAGATGTTTGTCATCCAGGAATAGTCTAATGTCGATAAAGAGAAAGATGACCAGTAATGGATGTGTTTGATGTACATTATTGGAAGGATTCCAATATTTTAATAGTAAAAACTTTGTTTTTATTCCGCTTTAAATAAAATGTATTTCTATTGTTGTTTAACTTATATTTATTTTACATTGTTACGTTAAAAAAAGTTTTATATCCGTCTATAACCGAACAGCCATCAGCGATTCTTTTCACCGGAAGTTTTTATTCAAATTGCGTAGCACTGCGCATCTGTATAATTAAATCTGTTGTCGGTACCTACAGAAAGTTAAATTAAGGACCTATCATAATACATCGAAATAGATGGGATGACAATTGAGAGAATAATTAATCAAAAAAAGCTTTATTTAAATTTATTTTTCGTATTTAAAAGTCGTGAAAACGCTCAAATATTTTTTTATATTCTTAACACAATCGGACTTGTCAGTCTTACCTACATAGTTCGAGAATGAAATTAATCTTGATTGGTGTGATGTAATATGCAGGTCCAATTGACCAGGTCTTACTAGGGTTCAAACATACTAGGCGTTTTCTACGTCTCTATTTTCTGACGTCATTTCTTTGTTGCTTTCCACCGTGATCCTAACTGATGTCAAGGACTTTTACTTTACTCTTATTCCAGTTTTCCACTGCTATTCATTACTGATAAAATTATTAATATAGTTGCACTCACAATGTATTTTAATTTGCTTATTCAGTATTGCTTCTATTAACGCCGTAAAAGCGTAAAGCTGTTTGAGTTGACATCAAATTATAATTTGAGGTATTATTATTGATAAAAATATTTAAAAAATTAGCCGTGTGGTATTCGGCAGAATAGAATAGACCACCCTCCTTTCTTACCGAGGTGTTGTAAGAGGCGACTAAGGTATGTGCCGTGTGGTATCTGACTGCATAGAATAGACCACCCTCATTTCTTACCGAGAAGTCGTAAAAGGCGACTAAGGTAAGTTAACGTCAGGCAGGCGGCCGGTCGTTAAAAAAATACGTAGCCAAATCATGTGACAACATGTTTGTAACATGTTGTGCCGACCCCACTTAGAGTGGGATAAGGGCAGGAGAATAATGAAAAATATTTAAAAAATGTTGATGATTTATCAGATTGTTTCTGAATTTATTTTTGTCGTATCTGTCTTCTGCTCAAATAGTATCTAACATAAACGGTTTGATGTAATAAGTCGGTCGCCAAAGCCTCGTAAGTTAACGCGCAACAATGTATATTACCAATTAAGAAGATTAAACAAAGCCAGTCTCTCCTTCCATGTCAAATCTAAACGTTCATTATTTTGCAACTAAAAGTTAAGCTATTTTTTTAAGTAAAGTTTTTATATCAGCAAATTTATATATAATTTGAATATAATATGGGAGTTTTCGTCAGAGTATAAATAAGTTCTCATATAAATTGACGCTTTCGAATATAAAAATCTTCGTGACCTTCATCTATTTATTAATTAATGCCAGTGACTATATTTTAACACGTTTGCGCGCTTGTCCGCTATTTAATTTGCGAGTATGCTAAGTAGGATGAAATGCATAGGTATAAGAAAAAACATGAATACTGCACTATATTATCAACCACACATTTCTTGTTCGATTCATACAGGTTCTTCGTCGATCATATGTCGTTGACATGTAAATATTCCTACCTAACTAACTAACCTACAAAATAATGCGGCTGGTCTTTACTCATTCTTTCTAATATTAATTTTAATACTCATTGAAATATTAACTCAATCATTATCTATACTAATATTATAAAGACGAAAGTTTTATATGTTTGTGTGTATGTATGTTTGTAATGTTTTCACGCAAAAATTACTAGACCGATTTCATAAATTCTTTCATTTCATTCATTAGAAAGCTGCTTCTTCACTGAGCAACAAAGGATATATAACATTAAAAAAAAGGAATCCCTAACAAAATTGTAATATGGTGTGATAAATTAAGTTGTAAATATATTTCATCGCGTGCGTTGCGGAAACTATTGATGATATAACAAAAAGATGTTCTACAGTATTATAGAACGTATCAATATCCACAAAAAAATCCGCGATAGCGTATGTCTAACTATTATAGTTATGCCAATATAATTTCTTCTTCACATTGTAAAAGTTGATAAAAGTGCCGACAATAATCAAACCATTTTATTCATATCTTCGTAATAATTCTTATCTCATTTAATGTAAACTGTTTCAAAACCTGTAAAATACTTTTTAAATTATTAAAATCGGACATTCCAATCAAAAGATGTAACAAATTTAAAAATCTTAAAAAAAATGCCGTAAAAATTCATTATATCGCTATAATTAATACATCGCTATAATTGTAACAAGGCCTGCAACTGATGAGTTATTATGAGTTATATTCCAAAGATACCAATGATACCCACGGATATATCTATGCCTCTTAAAATAATTCAATTTCCAGTTAACCCTTTATTTGCCTTAACTTTTAATAAGACTCAGGGCCAAACTCTAATTTAGAAACATAAATCTATAGAATATAGAAAATATAAATCTATAGAAATATAGAAAGTCTACTAAGTCGTCCGACTTTCTACTTCCACAAGATCGGTATGTACGCGGGTGAAACCGCGGGGCATTGCTAGTCTAATTTATAAAAATTGATATTTTTCTGTACGTCCTTTTTTAGACTCTGAAACGGTTGGAACGTTTACTTGAAATTTTCGGACAATCTTTAGAATGACGCAGCGGATGATCCTGTAAAGTTTGGTGGCGATCGGAGAATTTCTTTACCTGTTGAGTTCTGTTTCGCGGGGAATTCGAAACCAGACTGAGTCACAGCAACGCGTAGCCGGATAGCTAATAATATTATATTTATAGATATTGATGAAATTGGGTACAATTGATGTTTATATGCCAGGCTAACATAAAGAATATAAAAGTTCCCGTTTTTCCTTCGGGAGCAGGAAAAAATATATAACATAACTGAGGGTATTTTAACTAAAGTCGACGCAAACGAAAATCGCTCGTACCACTAGTAAATAATATTTTGAATTTTGAATATTATATCACAAGCTTAGTATTAAAGTGACCTAATTCAAAAACTGTTTGTTCAAAAACTGAAATTAGGATTACGATGTACGTATTTATAGAAGTACGCGTTACTTTGCGGAATTCCGCAAAGATTTGAGATTGTCGCAGTGTGTAGTTCGCTGTTGGTGATGGTGTCTTGTGATACGATACAAATCCTGCATGTACATAGTATGGAAACGGTTTCGCTTCCTGCAAATAGATTTTCTTAACAAACGCGGATTTTAGGAAAATAATTCTATCATAAATTCTGTATCTAAGCCTTATTTTGGAATAGGTCACTTTAATACTATTCAGATTCAAATTCAAATTAAAAATATTCTTTATTCAAGTAAACTTGTAAACAAGTACTTTTGAATCGTCAACTTTACTTTACTGCTGGTTCGGAGAGCTGTTCCTACCGAGAAGAACCAGCAAGAAACTCGGCGGTGTGTTAAATATATTATACATCCAAATGCATTAAACCTAAGAAACTTATTTGTGAGGCGAATAATTCTTAGAGATCGTTAAAAGTACAAATATTTGTTCACGATTGTCGCATTCTTGTTTGGTTGGTTCAAACAAGGTTTAACGTGAGCATCGCCATACAGGTTAGTCTGGATATATTTTTTGTCTCATTTCCTGTCTTTCTAGGAAAATCTCACATCATTATCTATTCATCACACGTTGTATATTACAAGTTCATCAATCGTAATAATAATAATTAGCACACTATAATAATTAGCTTTTTAAATAATATTAGTTCTTATTATTTATTTATTTATTTATTTATTTATTAATTTATTTATTTATTTATTAGGAAGACACACAGTTACATAAATATAATACAAGAACAATATAAACCATAAACCAATAAAGTCTTCACAACAAAAAACTTAAAGAAAAAAAGGAACATATACAGATGACAAGTTAAATTAAATTTATTATTATTTATTTATTTATTTATTTATTCTTTTATTGTACACCACACAAAAATTTACAACAAGAACGTAATACACTTTTTTAAATGTACAAACTGGCGGTCTTATCGCTACATAGCGATCTCTTCCAGACAACCAGGTCGGAGAAAGGACATAGCTTTGGATAATGGGTACGTGGTGTGTGATATGGAAAACTTTTAAAAATACATACCTTACAAGTACATACTATATATATATATATTTAAATACTTATATGTACATACAAAAATATATAAAATAAACATACATATAATACATATACTCATATACATATAATATATATAGTGTCGTCTTACAGATGTGACAGCAAACACAGCGACAAGTTACTGAGATGGTAACATACTCATGGACAAATAGTGATCTTTAACAAGTTTCTTAAAAACCTCTAACGATCGGGATTGTCTTATTGGCAGAGGAAGTAAATTCCAGATTTTTATGGCCTGAACTGTAAAGGATTTGTTATAAAAAACGCTATTGTGCCGAGGCATTTTCAGTGTTAGTTTCTGAGACAAACGTAAAGGTCTGGAATAATAAGATTCTAAGTAACTAAATTTTTCCTTGAGATAACAAGGAGTATTCGAATTAAATAACGCACAGTACAGAATAGAAAGTGTGTGCAAATTCCGGCGAAAACGAATTGGTAACCACTTGAGACGAGAACGAAATTTGGAAATATGATCATACTTGCGCAAACCAAATATGAATCTAATGAAAATATTTTGGAGCCTCTCAAGTTTATTCAGCTGGTCTTGGGTTAAATAAAGATAGCATGTGTCAGCGTAATCTAGAATAGGGAGTAGAAGAGTTTGTGCAAGCATAATTTTGGTGGGAATAGGAAGAAGATAGCGCAGTCGGCGTAATGAACTCATAGTCGCGAACGTTTTCCTACTAACTTCTTTTAACTGATGAGACCAACTTAATGTATTATCCATGAAAATACCTAAATTTTTAATTTTATCACAGTAGGGTACCGGATTACCGTCAAAGTATAGAGTTGGGATAGCGGACCAGTCAATTTTGGAAATCATACTACGGCTACCAATAACAATGGCCTGAGATTTTCCAGGATTTATATTAAGACCATAGGCAGTACACCACTTTGATATTGAATCCAGATCGTTGTTTAGATTGGAGATAGCTGCAGTAAGACTTCCAAATGATGAGTGTGTATAAATTTGAACATCATCTGCATACATGTGATAGGGAGAAGAAATATTTTGTGTTATAGAGTTGATAAAAATAGAAAAGAGTAAAGGTGACAGCACACCGCCTTGAGGCACGCCTGCAGCAATATCACACCAGGTTGAACATTTTTCTTCCACCTGAATACACTGCCGGCGGCCTTGGAGATAACTCCGAAACCAGTCAACCGCTGCTGGAGATATGTTAAGAGATCGTAACAGACACAGTAACACATCATAGTCTACAGTGTTGAAAGCATTACTAAAATCCAGCAAAACTAACACCGTGAGTTGTTTATTGTCCATACCCCAACGAATATCGTCGGTGATCTTAATGAGGGCAGTTGCCGTGCTATGACCAGGACGGAAGCCAGATTGGAAGGGGTTCAGCAGATTATGTCTATTTAAAAATAGGCTTAATTGCTGGTAAATCAATTTTTCTAGGACCTTGGACAAGAAAGGTAAAATAGAAATTGGTCTGAAATCGGTGTAAGTAACAGGATTAGCCTTTTTTGGTAAAGGAATAATTTGAGCAGACTTCCAGGCTTGAGGGAATTTACAGGAGGAGACGGAAGCATTTAAAATGTGGGTTATTACAGGAGTAATAATATCAATTATAGGAATGATCATACCACGGCTAATGCTATCACTACCGACGGCATTCGATGAAACGGACAACATGACCTTCTTAACATCACATGCAGTGAATTGGCTAAAAAAGAACGGAGGATATTTAGGTGTTGGTACTGTAGAAAGAGAACTAATGGTATCTAATTTGTTTGTAGAAGAAAACAACTTGGGAGATGTACAGAAAAACTGATTCAGTGATTCTATATCAATATTTGAAGGAATAGAACTAGCGTTTTTTTTACCAACTCCTAGGGTTTCAAGAAACTTCCAGACTTTGGACGTGTCGCCGTTCTCGACTGACGTGTGAATGTGGCGTCTTTGTGCATCCCTACACAATGTATTGCAGCGATTTCTAGCCCTAATATATTTCACGCGGTTGTCATCAGAAGCATTTGCCTTATATTTGGATTTCGCTAAATTCTTCTTACGGATTCTCTCTTTTAAATCATCAGTCAACCAGGGTGCCGGCAGATGTTTAACTTTTACAGCCTTCACGGGGGCATGCACATCATAAAGTTGTACTAATAATGAATTAAATAGCTCTATCTTATTATCTACAGAATCTTCAGAGTTAATCATGGACCAGTCTATATGCCGTGCATCTTCACATAAACTAGTGACGTTCATCCCACCAAAATTACGTCGCAGAAGAATTTTATGTTTATGTTTAGGAGGACGTAATTTAAACGACAGAAAAACAAGATCATGATAAGAGAAAGCGTCAGCAGGATATTGTCCATGCTTAAAAACTAAATTAGGTGAAGATACCATAATTAGGTCAAGGAGTGAAGGAGTGCAATTAGGAAAATAATGGGTGGCAGAAGAGGGAAGCAAATGCATATTACAAGCATCAATAATAGAGACTAGTTTTCGGGATCGGTTGTCTCGTTTAAGCATACAAGTATTAAAATCACCCATTATTATCGTATGGTTGTACACGGGGACAAGAAGTTCTAGGAGATTTTCAAATGAAGAAAAATAATTCACTTGAAGAGATGGACTATAAAAAACACCAAGAAGAATTCTGGATTGGACCAGGTCCACCTCAATAAGTAAATGCTCAGCACAGTCCTCAGAAGTTGAACGACATGACGAATTAACTATTTTAAAAGGAATGTAAGATCTTATATAAATTGCCACGCCCCCACCACTTTTTGTTGTGCGATCATTACGTATGAGGTGGAATCCAGGCAAAGAATACGAAGTGGATGGTAAACACGGTTTGAGCCAAGACTCCGAAACAAGTATGGCATGAATATTAGGGGAATCAAATGACACAAGCAAATCAGGATAATGAGCCGGAATGCTTTGGGCGTTAATATGAATAACATTAAAATTCTTCACACAGTCTGAGAAACTAGAATTAAGGGCAACATTAAGTGAAAGAGGTGTTGTACTGTGGTAACTATTATCACTTAGTGTTTCATCACTTGATGAAAGAGACATAAATAAATCGCTACGTATGCTATCATTCGTGGACGACATTTTATAATAAATAAGAAATAATAATAACAATAATAAATAAATACCAATCTAACTACAATCAAAACAATAATAATATAAAACAAAAAAAAAAGTAAAATAACTAGGTATCACCCAACATAGGTATGTCCTTTTCCCACCAGTTATAAGCAAGAGATAAAAATATAATAATAACTACAAATATTTGTTCAAAGTGAACTGTAAAACAAAGAAAAAGTTTTTAACAAAATTATTAAAACTAGACTTACAATAAAGGAAAGAAAAAAAAAAAGTTAAATAAAATTAAAACTTCATACAATCACATATAACTTACTTAGATAATATTTAAGCAAAAAAGTCACACGAAATGTAAATGCGCTAATAAACAAAAAAAATAAAATAATTAAAAATAATGAAATTATTCTTTAAAGAAAAAACTGTTTAATATAGGTCCTGTTGCAACAGAGTCACCTCAATATTATTTTATAGTATTAAATTATCTACATAAAATTTTATTTAAAGCCCTAAAGGACTAGATTCCATGGCATAGGCAATATATATTATTCTTCAAGGTCTTACTTAAATTATATGCTAGTAGTCTAAACTATAAAAGTTTGTAAACAAGATTACAAAAACAAAAGATAAGAGAGAAAAAAGAGTATTAATTGAAATTTTTACACTATTTAGTTTTAAATAACAAATAATTTTACTTATATGAAATATAAATGAATATATAACATAAACAGTTTTGACCAAAAAGAAATAAGAAAAAAGCAAGGACGGCGCTAAAAAAAAAAAAAAAAAAGAAGAAAACTAATATATGATAACTATAATGATTAGAACAACAGGACCAAGTAGCTGTTACACAAAATAAGAAGATTATTAAACTAGTTAAAAATTTAAACTATTTCCTAGCCGCCTTTTTTGCCCTGCTGGTAATCATCTTACTGTCCCTGGCTATAACAGTGGCAACTGTGGTTACTGGGGCCGCAGATACTGTAGCAACAACCGGGTCTGGGATGGCATTCACCTCAGCTATGGAGGCGATACGATGTCTGGTGCCATCAGATGTCAACACGGTAACATACCCATCCCTGGACCAGCAGTTGGAAACTCCAAACCGTTTTCTCGCTGCTATAAATGCCTCATGCCTGCTTCTCGTCAAGAACTCTGACAAAGTTACTCCACTACCCTTTAGATTAGTTTTAGCAAACCAGATTTTATTTCTGAAGGATAAATCTTTGAACTTAATGATCAAGGGACGAGGTTTGTCACCATTAGAGTTGCCTAAGTGACGACACAGTGTAATGGAATCCTGAGTTACTGACACTTTGAGATGCTCAGACAGGAATTTTGTAGCACAGAGAGTGGCATCCTTCCCATTCACGGACAACCCATGCACCAACAGAAATTTCCGTCTAGACCTTGTCTCCATCTCATCCTGCTGCTTAGCCAGAAGCTGTAGTTGCAACTGTAAACTTTCAAGAGCATTCAGTACAAATGTTCTGAATGACAGAAATTGTGCGTTTATATTTGAGGTGGGGCTTGCTGCAGGCATGGAATTCTTCAGATCCTTTTGGAATTCAGCCATTTTAGAATTAAAATGACCTGTAAGATCCTCCAAGGACTTCTTCAGTGACTCCATTTAAGTTAGAAGCAATGTGCACTGTTATAGGTTATAGTAATGTGATACTAAAATGTAAGTAGTTAAAAACTCTGAACAAACTATTTACTTATTATGCTGGTGGGTTAGGAACACAATTAGTTCATTTGTGATACTTAGAAAACCAATATAATGAAATTAATTAAATATTAAACTCTGAGAGCATAACAATATGTCTTGTCACTATCACACCTACCCACCAAAAAAAAAAAAGAAAAAAAAAAAAAAAATTATTATTATTTATGCCCAAAAAAATTGGTATATATTTCAAAACATGCCATACTTTCTATCTTATATATAAAATCCGATGTTACCATACGCCTCCGAAACGGCTTGACCGATTTTTATTAAATTTTATATGCATATTCAATAGGTCTGAGAATAAGCGACTATCTATTTTTATACCCCTAAGTGATAATAGCTGTCGTCCCCTTAATATTTTTTTTGACAAAATTATTTATTTTTATAATGTTTCTCTAGAAATTCCCAAGAAATAATTTATATGACATACCAACGTTTCCCCGGTCAGCTAGTATATTTATAAAAATATTATTAAAAGTAAATCATAATTAAAAAAAAAAAAATAAACACCCTAGTAGATTTAGTGGGACCGAGCGGGTATTCCTAATTTAAAACAAAAACCTACGTATAATACGGGGCAATCAATAATGCACATCGAGGCTTAGAGAGAGACATCGGCTAGATTCTGCTTCATAGAGCATTGTCTCTGTCGCACAGACTGACGAACCCGTGGGAAACGTCACATACTGAGTGACAGTGACAGCGCTCTACGAAACCGAACTGGCCGGCTGTTTCGTTCTAAGTATCGATCTCGACGGAATTTCTAATATGCGTCATTAAGTCCGTATTGGAGCAACAAGATAAGTTCTTTATAAAAAAAGGTTTCTTTTCACCCTATACGAGCAACATATTATCCGTACCAGATGTGATTATGTTGATAAGTGGGCCTACGTCCTAATATATGTTTAATCATAATGGGCACTAGTATTGCCTAGTTTATAAACACTTTTTGACCCAGGGAGTTTAGTAAAAAGAAGAAATTATTCTGTAGTACAAGCAGAAAGTGCACAGAAAATATATAATTCATAACATGTTCCTTCATTACACAGATTCACACACTTACACAAACATACACACACAAAATATATATAGATGGATGTATACAATACACTTCTAGGTGTTAAAATATTTTTATTTGTTAAAATAGAAAGTTTTATATAATTACTTTACATGTAGACGTATATATGGCTATTGAAGGATGGAGGCTCCAACAACAGGCATTAATTGCTTAAATGGAGCTTCCAGTCACTAGATTAAGTTTAATATAAACATGCAAAATTGTTTCTGTAAAATAAAAAAATATATTTAAAAAAAAAATAATTATGTGGGACACTTACAAGCACGGTCGCCCGTCCCTAAAGTAAGTAACTCAATACTTGTGTAATGGGTGACAGATAACTGGTAAATACTCCTAAACATATACTTATGCCCTGAATAGTTTTGGATAATGTTTTGGACTATTTAAGTTATTCACGTGTGGTGCGGATATAATGTATGTATTAAATTTAATTGTGCCATAAATTTTATTCTAGCGGATTAGCCTGAAAAGTTAAAGAGACAGACGGACTGCTATTCTCAGTATGGATTAACTAACCTTAACGAGATAATAAGAATTTTTAAACAAACAAGTGTGTCTTTGTTTATTAGTTTCTGAATCACAGTTTGCTATGCCACTAATGGATGTGGAAATAACAATAGTTTACCAACACTTATTATTAGTCACTCATATTATCTTACTAGAATTTTACTTAGTACCTCATATGTGTGATGTATTTGTAAAAATATATATATTTACTAGTAGTAAAAGCCACTTTTTTCCCGTCGACTTTGGTATTAAATTACAGTCAGTAATGCAAAAGTTATGCAAAGTTGATAGTCGATTAATAATCGTAGTTAAAAAGTTACAATATAATTATTTTGCTATAATCCGTGTTTGTTCAGAAAACCTATGTTATGCTAAGTGTAGGAAGCAAAAAGCGTTCACGTACTTTACACACGCTGGATTGCCGCAAGTATCACAAAACACAGCCACCAACAACACTATTACACTAGCACAACACACATTCACTACGAAAATCTCAACGATCGTTTCGCCCTGTAACCGAAGCATCATCAGGACATAGGCTCCACGACAAAATCGCAAAGCTTTGCTTTTTTACTATGTTTATTTAGTAGTTTTGTAATGTTTTTAACTTTTACTTTTAACAATTCCGCAAAGTTACGCCTGCTCCTATGAATTAATAGTAGTAAAATAAGACGTAGTTTAGAAATTACGCTTCCCTATTACTTGCATCATCTTTATTCCATTTAACATCGTTCCAGCCAAGTGCTATTATACTACAATAAAAAAGGAAGGAACTCGTTAATCGGATATGCCAGTTGTACTGAACTGTAGTCCTACCCGTCTTTATAAATAAATGCAAAATGGGTGTTACATATATGTGTATTGATATCTTTTGTACTCGTCCATATATCATAATAATAATAATTATAATAATTCAGCTTTATTAAGTCCATACATTTACAATTATAATTCATTGCTAACAATAAATTAAAAAATAAAAACTACATTTACTAATTACAATATTATTATAGCAAAAATTTATCTAAAATAAAAAAATAAATTATATTAATATGTTTAGTTATATGTCAAAAGTTATAAATGTCAAAAAACTATATATATAAATTTAAAAAGTAAATCGTTAAAAATGTCAAAATTAAAATTGAATAGATAAAATTGTAGTAATTATAAAAGTATTTTAGTCTTTTTAGTTAATTCTATGAATGAACCCCGTATGGGTAAAAGCATCCATATATACGAACCAACAAATACTCAACTGAAACAGAAAAACTTCTATTAACACTTTAAAAAAAGTAGTTTTAGACATTTCAACAGATAAATCAGAAGAAATATCTATTATAAAACAGGGGGAATATATATATTTTGGAAGTCGGTAAACGAGAGAAATACGCCTCGCGGTATCAGGCTGAGTAGAATAGACCACAATCTCGTACCGAGGTGTCGTAACAGGCGACAAAGGTAAGTTGACCCACCGTGTGGTGTCAGGTTGAGTAGAGTAGACCACCCTCTTTCTTACCAAGGGGCGTAAAATAAGACTCAGGTAAGTTGACGTCAGGCAGGCGGCCGATTGTAAAATACGTATGTAAATCACGTGAACACATGTTTGTAACACTTTGTGCTGACCTCACTTAGTGTGGGATAAGGGTAGGAGAATGAATATGTACATATATGTATTTTCAAACGCTTAGTGCCGAATGTATTTAGGTTCCTATGCTAAGTTTTCATTGGCATTTTTTTTTAATACGAGCGGTGTACTTTTAGGAGCGGGAGACGTACAGATTCAGTGCTGTTGCGAAGGTGATGCGAGAGTTGCTGGCTGGAAGAAGAGCACTCCTCACTGGGACGTTAACACAGGACCAGACGAGAGCCCTACGGCTGAAACTGGTTGCGAAGTTAGATTGGGGAAATCGGTGAGTGATTTGCTTTTTTTTTGTAAACAAGTGCTTTTGAGTCGTAAACATCTACTGCTGGTTCGGAAAGCTGTTCCTACTGAAAAGAACCAGTGAAGAAACTTGGCGATTATTCTTTTCAAAGAATAAATCTTATTACTAGTTACATATAGCTATTAATGTCTTGTACAGGGTCGAAGAGTAGCTATATTCATTCTTATCGTCTAAGTAATCCTCAATAGTATAGTAGTAGACTTTTTGTATTTTTAATAGTATTTTTAAACTGCTGTAATGTTTACCATTAAAAGTAAAAGTAAATTGCGGAATTTTACTACAGAATCTTATACCCAAATCTACAAACGACTTATGTACTTTTGCTATCTTTGGTTTAGTACCTCGGTTCCCAAAGTGGTCATGGAGGACTCCGAGGCGTCCACGGGAGATTCGACGGACAAAAAAATTGTCTACGGCGTGGCAAAAAATTCCTGTCCTTTCTTGTCAACCGATAAACGTCCATTGTAGGACATAAGTTTCTTCATGTGATCTCCACAACACATGATCTTGTGCCGCTTGAATCCAGTGGCTCACCGCGACTTTTCTAAGGTCGTCAGGCCATCTCATAGGGGTCTGTTAACCTCACCTGCACGCGGTGCACTCTACTGACTTACCGACGAGGCTCTGGCGACCCATAAATGACAAAAAATAAATGATCGTATAGCCATTCGTATAGATGGCCTAAATTCTACCAGACAGTGGGCAGCAGTACTGTCGGTGCGACATGGTCACTGCGATCACCAATCCGCATGCCAAGCGGCATCACTGGCAAAATCTTCATGATTAGACACAAAATTTGGGGCTATAGAATTCGTAATGTAATTTTTGTCGTGTTTTGAGAATATGGTGCAAATATGGTAGGCAGCAACGGCAGGGGTCCAACGGAACCAATAAAATTTTGAAAGTGATCGATAACAAAAAAGAAGTCTGCGAACATATGGTTAGTGGAGACGCACTGAAATATATATCTCATGTAGATACCTCATTTTTTTTGATTTTTTTACGGCCTGGAATCGAGTCCTTTAAGGCCAAAGACACCTCAATAACTGATTGGTACAAGATTGTGAGCCGTAAAAATTCTTTAACCTTAACCTCTTTCCAGCATTGTACATATGTCAAATTGAAAAGAAGTAGGGACGGATTATCAGAATTGAAGTATATTTTTTGATATACATTTATTTCATGTATATTCAGACACAAAACATGCGTAACATTATGTTTTTGGGATTCTGTAATTAAATGGTAAGAACGGTACTTATGATTTCGCCTTATCTGTATGCTACGAACATGATGATGATGAATATATTACATAGATGAAATTTAAAAAGTGTTATCTATACTACATAAATATACTTCTATTATGTATATTTTATTTTTAAACTATTAATTTCCTCGAGGAAATTTACGAAAAAAATTATATAATATTCGACATTCCCACTATTTACTTTCATTAAAATAAATATAATTTATTTAGTATTAAATTCCTATTTAATTTTTGATTATTTTTACAGTTTGTTTCTTATGCTAGGTTTAAATAAAACTACTAATTTTTTATATTCTTTTATTGCAAAGAAAATATAACTGACAACTAAAGTAAAATTATTCGTTAATCGTCATAAGAACAGTTTAGCTATTACGAAGAAAAAAAACTTAGGAATACCATCGGAATGATAAATGTTCCTAGACGCTGTCTATAGTTATATAATATCGCCTATACAGTAAAGTAGTAATATAGATAAAAAAAATATTCATGAATATGGAGACTTCATAATAAAACTAGACAATAATAAACCTAGAATAATGAAGGAATAATCATGCAATAAGTATGCCAAAAGATTGCATCCTTCTATTATTATAATATTTAATTACTATAAAATCTATGAATTTACTGGGGACTTATTATGCTAGTATTGGAAGATGCTTCAGTCGAGATTCATGGAAGTCCGGTAGATTATAAGATATAAATCTTATTTTAGTCAATATGGCTACAATGACTGATTATCCCTTAAATTTACATAGGAGAAATTTGTTACGGAATGATAAAAAACATCAAATTGGACACATTTCCTAGAAAATGCAAATCTGGCTACACAATTCCAAACATACCTGTTAAATGGCACAATATTTTGAGTAAATTACATGAGTATAATAATATCTTCTACAGAATAAACACCTTATCTTTTGCACCAAATTCTTTTATCCTAAAACTAAACTTATGATAATAAAAAAAGTTTGAAAGGCAAGTCAAACTGTATATTATGAGAAACCGTTTGTACTTTATTAACGCCTTCAAATTCTTTTCTGTCTTTTTACTATAGGGATTATATCTTAAACAGTATACATTTAAAGATCTTTATCACTTATTGTGTTATAATATCATTCTTAATCAATATTTAATATGGGAAACATTTGAGCCGGTGATATGCAAAACGATCCAACGTGTTACAATTTCAATTGACCTAATCACAAAACAAAGATTCGTGTACTTTATGCTTCGTTAATAAATTTAAAATTGACTTAACAAAAATATCTTAGATACGACTTACAACATTCTGCCCAAACCAATTATACCTACAAACAGTCTTCAATGTTTAGGAGTTTAAACATAAATTCATTCAGATGTAACATATCAATTCACCCACAGAAAAAATCTTAACACAATCCTTTAAACTAATTTTTTTAGCTACAAAATGTCTTAATATTATTGAGACCTTATTGTTAAAGCTCAAGCTTTATTTAGCAAGGCAATTACGGCAGATTTTACGATAAACAAAATTGCCTACAATAAAAATAAGGAATGTCATGAATAATATAATTCGTGTACTGAGGACATGAACATATGTCTATGATTGATATAGTGTACTTGTTTATTAGCAATAACATCCTCTGCGTGGTGAGAAATATGGCTCAAACTCAAAGTTTGAAAACTGGATAGATCGTTAAACAGACAAAATTGTGCAAGAAGCTCCCAAAAAATGCGTTGGAGCCAATAATCACATTTTAAATATTTCTTCTTTATTAAAAGGATGTATTGCTGTATTTGTTACGTCTGCTTACGTTTCCGTCTCTTTGGAGAACTTGTCAATGTCGGGGTATATCGGCGCCATTTCCAGAGTCGAAGGCGCCGATGGTGGGTTAGATCCGAGATGAAGACGGCGAGATAGTTCGTCCAATACCTCACCGAACACGCGAAGAGATATGTTCTGTCCAAGCAAGTGAAGCAGAAGGAAGTCGCCAACCTAAAATTGATAATATTTTTTTGAACATGTACTCTTCTGCAGGCCATACGGGATAGTTTTAAAATATTACTCTTTTATTCTTTAACGCAAGAAAATAAATAATGAAAGTTTTTTAAACTTATATTCAAATACCTGAGTCTTCCTAACAAGAGCTTCCACTCCATTTGGAGATCCAAAACGGAATCGACGTTTGAGTATAGTCTCCCTGGTGCTCGGCAAAAGAATTACGGCTGCTGAGTAAACAAGAGCCAAGCCAGAAACGATCGATAGGATGATTAACCTGAAAAATAATTTAGGAGTCAGGATTGCATTAAATCTAGTCGATCTATCGTAATCGAGAATCGGTTTTCTGTATAAGTATAAGTTTAATATAATAAATTCTAAAGAAACACATGTCACGTGGAAGTCAAATAAAAAAAAATTCAAATCATAGATGATTTCTCTAAATGACAATCAAACAGTCGTGTATATCGCATAATATAGCTTTTGATTTATTTATATTCCTTTACACAGAAAGTATTTCCTTTCGTAATTAGAATTATAATATCATAATTTACACTTAAATAAGGTTTACTCATTAATTCGAGGTTATTTTTATTTATAATTTCTATAATCTATCGTAGTTTATGTATGAATGTAACCATACTTTTATTTATAACGTCGTGTTAGGATTTAAAAAAAAGTAATTATGTTTTGATTGAAGTAATTCTTACCAGAACCATAGGAAAATGAATATCTTCTCGTTCAAGATGTTCAGAGCAAGTACACATAGTGCGTCATGTTTCTGAATTGTACCAGAAGCTCCGTATTTGTGGAATGTACACTTGGTAACCCTGGGGAATACCTCAATCTGAAAAAAAGTGTTTACAAATATAGAAAAGAATCGACAGAAGTATTTAAATTTCAAGATCATATATTTTACTCGATATTGTCAAATGTATCATTTAAAGTAGTATATTTTACCATAGGATCAGTTCGTTGCTCTTGATTCATGTTTGAGAATCGTACGACATCGGTACCGTAAGACAAGAATGCGCCGCCAAGGAACGTGTCCAGGAAGAAAATGTTGCCAACCTTAAAATTTATTCGCATTATTCATCATCCTTTTCCAATTAACAGTATCATTTCAAACTAATCAGTATACTCACAACATTGATGAAGTTGAGAACTTCACAGAAGAAGTAACCGAAAGAGTAGGAGTTGTGCATGTGCAGCGTATCGAGGAGGTATTGGACCAAACGATTCTGAAAACATGAAGATGAATATTATATGAGCAACGATTTTTGTTAAGTATTAGGTATATTCAAAGATAAGAGATCTGTTAACTCAGAAGTGGGAAATTATAATCATGCTGTGACTTTATACATTACTTTTTTTAGCACTACCCATACAATACCAATATCAAATACAAGTGTATGGTATTTCTAATGGAACCAAATATTTACTATGCAACTAGGAATAAGGTTTCACTGCGTTAAATATTGATTTGTTAATAGTATCAACAATGAAGCTGAGGTCAATTATGAAGAATGTCGACGTTTATTAGAACGTCTTATCTTAATTGCACCAATTGAGCTGGTCAATATGTTCATGATTAAGAAGTACGTTAGTACAAGTTGTATTAGGATGTACATATTTGTGTACTTACGTCTGTTTACCTTTGAATATTTATTAATTCTCACAAAAAATTAAACCTTTAAAAATCAAATATTTTAAAATGCGTAACGTTATTGAATTTCATTGTCATTACTAAGTTTGTAAGGATTTCATTTTTATTAAAATTTTCTATATTTTTTACCATTAAAACTAACTTCTCTTAAGGCGCTGAACAGAGCTGGCGTAAATTCAGATTTCGGCATATAAGCCACGCCCACAATTTCTGCGACGGCGTGGCGACAAATTTAATTTTTTAACACCCATTGTAGGTGTACACTATTTTATCCAAACTTTTTTTGTACAATTTATTTAAAAAACTTATGTCTTATTAATCTTATAAAACTAAGTATGCTGAAACTATAAATAAACACCTAAAAAAGGACATATTATCAACAAGGAATCGTCACAAAGGCGGCAGCGAGCGACACACGTCCGTGTAGCAGCGCGCCTCAGCGATCACTGTCTATATTCGTAGATGTAAAAGAGAAGCGAGACGATGACTCGTTTCAGTTTTGCTATTTTCTAAAAAATATTTAATTTGAATGAAATATCTTAATTAATTCAAAATTTAAATCTTACATTCTCTTTATATTATAATGATTTATTAGTCTTATTAATTTTACCAATTTTTGTTGATAAATATTAGAGATATTTACGATCAAAGTAAAAATCAGAGGTCTATTTACCAATTTTTTTTATCGAAAAAAAGTATTGTAATCATGTTTTGAAATCTTACATTCTCTCTGAGATATGATGTATATTAACATATATTTTTCTTTTAATCGTCATCCCTATAGCTTTTGTTAAAAACGTGTTTAAAGTCAGCCTATTTGGCTCTGTTCAGCGCCTTAACCTAACTCACCAATTTGTGAGTTAGGTTAAATATGTAATTAAACAAGATTAATTTGTACTCTCTAAATATATCAAAAGAGAATTTAAGACATTAATAAATTCGTGAACATTTTAGTTATTTGAATGATATTATGAAACAAATAAGAGTCCTATATTGTTAAAAGATGTTTAAGAATTTCTTTATTCAACTCTTTTAAATTTTTAATGCCATATAAAATACTAGAACTTTGACATTAAAGACAATATACACTTTTATATTAATACTTTTATTTACCTGGCGGTTCGTCTTGTCATCGGCAATGATTGCAGATGTTCCTCGCATGCCATCGGATATCATGCGAACTTTGCCTTCTTCCCAGTTCTTCCAGATCCAGTGAGGAATGTAAAATAGAAGGCCCTGGAATTTTAACGCTTATACTTAGGCAGTTAGAAATTACAATTATCCGATGATGTGTCCGACATCACGACTATTACATTAACGAATAACTGAGCAAACTATATATATATTTTACCAATTTCTTCAAACTAAATTAGGTTTTATATTGATGTAGAATCGTTTAAAATTCTTACTCGCTATTTTTATCTCTTACGATAATAAATAAACCTGTGGTGTTATTCTGATTATTTCATCAAACAATTAATTTTTTATATGATGATAATATGGATATGTAGTTGAATTTATACAAACTGACAAAAATCATGATTATCTATATATACATTTATCTTATACAAGTACGGTTCTTTGGGAGAAATCGGTGTTGTTCTTTAGTAGACAGCCTCGTACCATTTTTTTTATCTCATGAAATGTTGTCACATATTATATACTATTACTTAAATAAACATTTTTAAGATAAGCATGACGTTAGTCTTCAATCGTGTCAACGCTCAAACATAATGCTAATTATGTGTGTAACGACTTCTAATTATCCCACTGCTGAACTTAGGCCCCCTCTCTCTGTTTTTAGGGAGAAGGGTGGGAGCTAAGATCCGCCTGCAACATCACACATATTCCCAGAATTCTCCAGAGATATGCATGTTTTCTCACGTTGTTTACCTTCACCATATCCTACTTTACTCCTTTCATAACTGTATCATCACATCGCAGCTTAATTTGCGTATATGTACATATAACTGTATTAAACAGAAAAATAACATAACAACGTAACGAAAGTCATGTACCTGGAAGAATAGCATGAACGGCACCCACTGATAGTAAGCATGAATACGTTTTTCCTCCATATAATCGCTGCCTAGACCGGGATGTGCCGCACCTCTGTGGCCACTGAAGGGCAGAGTGAACGTGTAAGTAATCCAGCAATAGGTGTTTAGGATGTGTCCGGGTACTGCGCCGTCGCTGATGCACGAGATCGGATCACCTGAAATAACAGATAAAATATATGAAATATAAAAAAAATACCATCATGTATCAAATATTTCTCTTTTGAAAAAAATACCATCATTTATCAAATATTTCTCTTTTGGTTTCACGTTTATAGTGTGCTTACTAAAGTCTTAAGATGAAATGTACCTGAAATACAGAAATCCTAGTTCAGGCGTCCGTCTCCCTCTATAGAGCATCTAAGGTGAACTGTTGTAACTTCATAACATCAAGTATTAATATTATAATAATTGTTTGTAAAGTTTTTAAGGGAAAACAAATAAAGCATTATTATTATAAAAGAATGAGGTATCACGCGAGTGACTAAATCTTATATCCTTATGTGATATTTACAGTTACTACATATATTGTGGTAGTATGGTAAACATAGTGGCATAATGGATACTAAGAAGTAGCTAATACCTCTAAAAAATTTATAAAACTAAATAAATATTAAACTTTACATGCAAACTTTGTTTGCATTGAGTGATTATTTTGAAACACCTGTAGGCCTACCATGATTTTTTAGAAAACGATTCACTTAAAAGTCAGCACCTAAACCCAACCGCTTTCTATTCGTACCATGAAGTGTGTTTGAAAAGGCCAACGTTGAATGAATTATAGATAACTCTGTCTCTTTTACTCAAATGTTTTTAGGACGATTCCGAACGCTCCTTCGGCTACGACTTGTGTGCGAAAGTGTGAGTCTTTAAGACGTCATGGTATGAAAAAGCAAAACAATTTAGTTTACGTCTTTAATTGAGTCGCAATAAGACTTTACGGTAGGCCTGCTGTTCTTCTTTTCTATTGGGTTTAATCTATCTTTATATATCAAGTATACAATTATGATATCAAATATAGTGAAAATTAGTTCATCGGTTTAGGCGTTAATTATAAAAAATAAACAGGCTTTCTTTCAGATTTGTAATACTATTATGAGAGTATGAATTTGTATAAAAGTCATCTACAATCGTTGAAGTATACAGAAAGCTTTAATTGGACTACACTCTTGGGATTGTCATGCAGTCTTTGTATTAAGTGTTCTGTAATAATTATTGCTTAATACTGGGTACTAATATGTATATAGCTATCGGTGATTCCTCGTGTCCTCGACATTGTATCGTTATAATGCGGATGGACTAATGTCATGTTTGGTTTAATAGTACAGCTGCCCCTACCTGCTGCAATTGTGTTGGCCGTGACTCGATCACCTTGCCCGCATTGAGTACTATAGATACGCATATTATATAGGATACGAGTTGAAATACTATCTACGTCTAAGGAAAAAAAAGAGAGTAGCATAAAAAGGCAGTATTAATCTGTTTTTATGAAAAAAAATTATAGTGAAAAATTATTTTCAAAAATAATTTTCCATGTCAAATGTCGATCATTATCAATTGAATTAATAATCTTCATTAAAATATTAATTGAGTCGTCGAAGATTTTAATGACGACACTGCTGCTGTAAATACGCCGTGTGGTATCCGGCAGAATAGAATAGACCACCCTCCTTCCTTACCGAGGTGTCGTAAGAGGCGACTAAGGTATGTGCCGTGTGGTATCCGGTTGCATAGAATAGACCACCCTCATTTCTTACCGAGGTGTCGTAAAGGCGACTAAGGTAAGTTGACGTCAGGCAGGCGGCCGGTCGTAAAATACGTAGCCAAATCATGTGACAACATGTTAGTAAACATTTCGTGCCGACCCCACTTAGAGTGGGATAAGGGTAGGAGAATGATCATGACTGCTGGTCTGTAATATTGCTTATCCGTGGTAGTTTACTTAAAATCCTTAAGTTATATATAATAAGTTATTGATAACATTTTTACGGAAACAAGTCTCACTTTACCAAATTCTTCCATTTGTGATTCCATTTCCATGATCCTTGCTTGGTGAAAGACATTGTGACGTTACCGAATTCCTTATAATGTTTCTTTAAAATTAGTTCTTACGATATAACCTTACCGACGTTCAAATTTTAGTTTTAGTAGAAGTTATTTTGAAAGCCAATATGGCGAATATCAGAAAACAAATTTCCTTAGTTTAACCTTTAAAACTCATGTCACCGACTAACCATCGTTTTTACAAAACGTGAGAGTAGTAGCGTGATTGATTTCCGTAACGGTATAATTTTTGAGGGTTCAATCATCCGTGTCGATGATAAGACGTTCAAAAGGTATTTTCTTTATTTATGTTAAACAGTTAGGGGCTTTTTATATTTGAGTCATATAACTAGTTTTCTCTGAAGTTTCACAATGCAATCACGTCCGCCAAATTCTCAGAAACATAAAAGCATTATTCAACAGGACAAAATAAGTAATTCGAAGGAAATCGATTTATTGTAAATATATGCGTTGTCATGAATATGACTTATAGCTAATTAATGTTAGGTGCAAATTAGGCAATAGTTTTCTGTCGAATGTTAATGACACAGGGGTTATAGCAACACGTAAAGATTAAGTAGTAACAAATTACCTAACTTACGAATATGTAATAGAAAACAAATACAATAGATAGGAATAGGACATTACCATTTCTTGTAGGTACTGATAGTTTTGGTCATGTAATATCTGATTCTGATCTACTCTGAAAGCAGAACAGAGTCCTATAAATCTATAAGATTGCATAAAAGGCTCAAAGATGCCTGCAAGGCGTATTGTCCTGAACTTCCGTTGTCGAAACTTCGCCTTAAATATGGTATTTAAAGACTCAGGAGAGGAGGACAAAATGTTTTCTTCAGGCCCCAAGGTGATGATATATTAACGAACTATGATGGCATAATAACTGGAAGTGTACCTTCGGCGTAGATAGATTAACTATTATATGAATGGCAAATAATTGCCATTATTATGGATTGACTGTTACACAAGATTCACTGTTTACTGCACCTTTATTGTTAAGTGGCATTGAACTAAATTTTGCTCCCCGTATATAAAGACATTGATATGTCAATGGCTTTACTTATATTATATCATGTCTGCTTACGTAACAGTTTAAAAACCAATTAGACTAGTGCCTCAGTGTATGCAAGATGATAAGCTTTGAACCTTTTTGAGTGGATTAAAATTGTCATGTATTTTGAATTACGTTCGCTCCGCGGTACTACTCGCGGCGCATAAGTAGTCAATAGCTATTAAGAGTAAAAAAAAAGTAAAGTAGCGGCCTGTTACAATCCCACTGCTGGGAATAGGCCTCCTCTCTCCGTTTGAGGAGAGAAGGGTTGGAGCTAAGACCTACCACGCTGCTCCAATGCGGATTGGTAGGTTACACATATCTCCAGAATTCTCTAGAGATATGATTTGATGATAAGATTTCCTCACGATGTTTTCTTTCACCGAAAAGCGTGTGATAAATTGCAATTATCAATTAGACACATGAGTTTTAATAGAAAAACTTATTGGTGCCTGCCCGGGTTTGAACTCGTGTTCCCCTCGAAAGAGTCGCACGGTCTCACCGCTGGGCTATCACTTACTTGCTTATTAAGAGTAAAATTGATATATAATTATATGACATATATATTATAAGGCAAATTTTTTTACGTTTTTTGATTTGTCATTGTCCCGCTAAACGTGCTAACTTAATTCTTTTATAAGAATTTCTCCTGTCAATTATTATCACAAAAAAAGAATTAGCAAAATTTGTTAACTTGAGTATAATTATTTTAATCTTGATATCAGAATTGCATTGACGTTCTTGACTATATTTTGCGTGTTTAAGATGTAAATAGGTATCTAAGCGAGCATCTGAGATTTTTTTTAAATATTATCATCTTAATGAAAGTTTTGCTGAAAACCCGAAGTATGTAGTACGCAACTGTTTACAGGCGCTATATAAATAATTAGTATATCAGTGCCAATTGAAGTCATATGCTTGCTAATTGGCCTATAACGACCTTTAAGCGTCGTGGGTGCATTTAACATTAAATTACATTATGAATGCAATGTTAGTGACCGAGATGTAATTTTACCGTTTACTACTACTTTTACTAAGTCGTAATGTTCTTAAGACAAGGATCAAGACACCTATAGATTTCACAAAAAACTATTAAGCTTAATTGATAATTACAAAGCATGCTACGTGTAAGCTCTACATAATTCTGTGACTGGCCCGTTGGCGCAGTGGGTATTGACCCTGCCTTCAGCTCCGCGGGTCGCGGTTTCGATTCCGGTCGACGGCCAACATTTTCTATAAAGAAATTGTTGGTTCTTCGAGCCTGGGTGTGTAGTTGTATTTAAGTATGTATTTAAAATTATATGTGTAGTATATCTACCAGTTGTTTGTCACCCATAAGACAAGTATTAAGTTACTTACTTACTTACTTACTGGAAGGACGACCGTGTGTGTAAATGTCTCATATATTTATCTATTTATTTATTTATAATTCTATCGTGAGAGAGAGGAGAGGCTATACTGAATTTGGGATAGTAACAGGCTGTGGCGCTACTTTTCTTTACTAAACAAAACCTATAAACACACAGAAAGTAATGGTGTCAAGCGATGATCCTTGGAATTGCAAATAATATTTATAACATAGTAAGGTATGTAATCAGGTCATCTTTGTAATAGCAATGAATGTGATGTACAGGTAATATACGGGTGGCAGTAATAAAATGGCGTTTATTCAGGTTTATTGCTGTACGTTGACATTATGAACATATGATATTCCTAACATACTATGCATATACAGATAGGCTTCAATTGGCCCGTTGACGGAGTTGGCAGGGACCCTGTCTTCAGGTCCGTATCTCGGGCGTTCGATTCCTGCCGAGGGTCAACATTTTCTAAAAACAAGTTTTGGGTTATATCTGTATTTAAGTGTGTATTTAAATTATATATGCATATATTTACCAGTTGTCTGCCACCCTAAACACAAGTATTAAGTTACTTACTTTAGGGACGGACAACCGTGTGTGTGTGTCCCATATAAATATTTATTTATATTTAAATAGACGAAGGATAGCTGCAAATGACAATGGTACTTAAAATACCGCGGATGATCCAACGCAAATATGTATCAATATTTTTTCAGCTTAAATTAACCGCACGACTATCGAACTCCTTTACGCGTTAAGTAACAAAAAAGTAAACGTAAAAATGCACCGCGATAGCAATGACGTCCAGCTTAGTTGGTAGAATTGCAAAATGCTATCTAAAGGCGTATAGTACACGGCATTAAATAATGAACATTGATGTTTAGAATGAAACAGCCTGCCAGTTCGGTTTCGTAGAGCGCTGTCACTGTCACTGAGTTAGTATGTGACGTTTCTCTCGGGTTCGTCGGTGTGTACGACAGAGACAAAGCTCTATGAAGCAGAATCTAAGAAAAAATGTAAAAAGTAAAAAAAATATGGTTTCTCCGAAAGAATACACTTTTACCCAAAATACTTTAAGATCTATGTTGAGATTGAGAACATTTTTTAAATAATTTTTGTTTTTTAAATAAGGTCAGCTTAACATAATCGGTCAGAACTGCACGTGTAGCTTCTGAACTACAAACTGTAACACGTGATAAGAGTTAATTATTGTTTGTTTAAAGATAGCTCAAACACATGACGCATAAACAATGCTGATTAAGTAATCGACACCCTACTAAAGGATAACGTACCTAAAAATAAGGATGGAATGGCAAGGAATTTGGGGTTCAAAATCTGGCACATATCCATCCCTCCTGTTCCATTCCATAAACTAATATCCATCGGTTACTCATTCAGACTTGAGGAAATGACAATCAAATATACTTCGTACACTATATATTTATATGAATTTTAGAAAGTTTTTTTTTATTGTAACAGAAGAATTTCTGTTGCATACTCTGTGTAATTTTGTCTAAGTAAGTTTTGTGACCTCCCTTCTGTCCGTGCGTCTTCTCATGAAAAGTTGTACTTTTGAGCTTTTGAAGGAAATATATAAATTACTAAAAATACCAGCGCCTTTCTATCATCTCTCTCCATATTATTCGTCCTTCGAGCCGGATCACGGGATCGAACGGAAAAACGATTCATTTAGCAATTTAAAGTCCCTAATATAATATGCAATAATTTTATGGCACAATAAAACTACTAATAGTCTCATGATCGTTTCGGATTTACGTATGAATCGCGGATAGATCTTTTTAAAAGGTTTTATTCAATTTATTCGTGTGAAGATGAGATCTTGCATGTTTAATTTGGCTTACTTCTCGGTGTCTGCTTGAGCTCATATTTTACATACTGTCATGACTGCATAGTCATGACAGTATGTAAAATATGCTCAACAGTTAACAGTAGGGACATGAAATTTTGTTAATAACTTTTATAAAAGCTTTTTCAACTCGAGTTGTTCATATAAATATGGATGGACTACAGTGTTAAGCAATAGGAATTTGCGTTGGTAAAATAAAATATTTCGAAAACTAGATACGCCCACGGGTCTGTTCTGTAAGGATCATCGATGGTCTAGAATTAAAGTGCGCTTATTCCCATTGATGTTGTAGCTAAAATTTATCTATACGGTGTAGCAATAAGGTCTACCTAAAAAGGACTTATTATATAATCCTTAACGAGCAATTTGAATACAATATTCGCGCCTTATGGTCGTATTTGGTAATACAAGTGGTTAGTGCCTAGTTATATTCTAGGTCACGGTAAACTTCGGTCTGTTGAGATAACTCTGACACCTGTTTGCACGTTGCTTCAACTTGGAATATTTTACTTGATAAATTTTTTACTTATGGACGTCCGTATGTCTCTAATTCTCTCCTAAACCTTACTACTTCATCCGTTGAAGAACCGGCGAAGATTTAGCAACCGACTTATGTGATATTCAAATTAGGTGACTTAATTTTCATATAACAGTTTGTAGTATGAGGCAAAGACCTTCTTTTACATCTAGAACTTTTTTTGGTAGTGAATGTACGCAGTGCTAGTATATTGTGGTGAAGCGTAGTTGGTAGTGAATGCGTTTACACGTAACTGGTCAATGCACCAGCTATGAAAACGGATTGTTTCCTCTACATTTAACATTACATATTATTTCGCCATCATTGGTTTAAAATTGTACACACCTGTGATAAAAGCCCCCGACTCGACAGTTTAGAGGAACTTGAAATTATTAAAAATACCAATGACAACCTCATTAACGATCAGATAAATGTTTCTAGTTCGACCTTGTTACACGTGTTTGGAGGCAAAAAAAACGGTGGGTGTTGAACTCATTAGTATATAACTTTGTTTGTTTGGGTGATGCATCGCTTTGTCGTGGAATCTATCTCCTGATAATGCTTCGGTTGCGGGGCAAAACGATTGTTGAGTTTGTGATAGTAAACGTGTGTAGTGTTTATACATAATATATTGTGGTGGAGATTTGTGAATGTGTTTTTACGAATCCTGCATGTATTGGGTATGAAAACGGATTGTACACTACATTTAACATTTCATAGAATCGCACATTGAAGTATTTTATTATGCACTTCTGCAAATTAACGCCTAATTAAAATGTAAAGTATAATCACAGCTGTCTAAACAACTGTGAAAAAGTAACGTGAACTTGGCAAATTCGTAAGTAATTTGCTTCGAAAGCAGCTTGGCACTGATTTTCAGCTATAATTTATTAGACGACGCGGATGATGTAGAAAATATTAACTACATAACACGCAATTTCTTAAATATTTTTTATCATCAATGTATCATCGTTTTCTATTCAAACTAATACTTAAGTTATAAGTACTTCGCTAATGAGGTAATTATTTAACGGCTAATAAAAGCTCGTCAAGTTCTCGCTAAGACCTTGTAACATATTCTTATCAAGAAAATATGTCCCTATTTCAATATACAATATATAAATGAGTTGATATAGAGGAAAAGATAAAGCATAGCGGACTGTGCCAACCTTATATTTTTTTTACATTGGATTGATAATTGTAAAGGCGACTAAGGTATGTGCCGTGTGGTATCCGGCTGCATATAATAGACCACCCTCATTTCTTACCGAGTCGTCGTAAAAGGCGACTAAGGTAAGTTGACGTCAGGCAGGCGGCCGGTCGTAAAATACCTAGCCAAATCATGTTACAACATGTATTGCCGACCCCACTTAGAGTGGGTAAGGGCAGGAAAATGATGATTCGATTGATAATCTATAAGGTATATGAAGGAAGCAATAAATTTTTATAATTGCACATGGAAATATATTTATAGACCGAAGACTGTCCAGTTTCTGTATAAAGGAATTTTATATATTTTCAAGAACAATAGTCTTTGTTGTAATTTGAATACCGCTAAATTCGCGTTTTCTTTATGCATAAACAAATTCCACAACGTTGGATATAAATCAGTATTGATATGTATGGGACAAGTTTATTATAGAAAATTAAGCACTATTATAAATTTCATAATATTATACTATAATTAGTGGAATGCGTGACACGTCAACTTTAATTTTTAAAGTACGCGCACCGGTGTATAGTGGACAGTCTTTCATTTACTCTTATATGTGCGTCAATAGTTTAAACACTGGGTACCTTTGGGAAAAGGAATATTCTATTAATATCGGAAAATATCGCAAGGAAACTTATTATTTCTGAAGAACCTTCAATATCTGTGAAAACATTGTGGTGAGGCTTAGCTTCAAATCTTCATCGTTATATAAATATAGGAGGCCTTTACAGTGTGACAATAACACTTAACTCTCGGCAGTGTGATATCCGGCTGAGTAGAATAGACCGCCATCATTTCATACCGAGGTGTCGTAAAAGATGACTAAGATAAGTGGACCCGCAGTGTGGTATCCGGGTAAGTAGAATAGACCACCATCATTTCATACCGAGGTGTCGTAAAAGGCGACTAAGGTAAATCGACGTCAGGAAGGCGGCCGGACGCAAAATACCTAGGCAAATCATATAATAACATGGTTAATGCATGTTGTGCCGACCCCACTTAGAGTGGTATGAGGGCAGGAGAATGATGAATAGTTTTCATCTCTCCGATCAAGGAGAAAATAAACCGTTTCTTGTGTTTATCGTATGCAAAATGCTATCGATAATAATTTACTATTTTTAGTTACAAGCATATCGTTGCATTTTATCGTAATTCCATAACACGTTGCGATGGTGCTATCGTTTATATTGCTTCGCTGCGCTGGTTTTGATTACAATAACCCTAGCATAATAAGGCTCGTAGATGTGATTGCTCGCAACTCGATTTATCACGCACTGCAACGCAGCAATGTTGGACCGATGCAGACGATAATAAAATTTAGCTGAGTTTATAATTTCTATTTTTAAATTACCATGCATAACTTGAAACCTACAAAACGATGCTCCGTACTATCTGTTTAAAAAAAGGATTTACATGTTTCGAATACATAGTACCATGACAAATGAAGTTCCTCAGAAAAACCTAGATTTTACAAACGATTGTAAGAGGTTTGATCTCACTAAACGATTCTATTCATTATCATCATTCTCCTGCCCTTATCCCACTCTAAGTGGGGTTGGCACAACATGTTACAAACATGTTGTCACATGATTTGCCTACGTATTTTAAGACCGACCGCCTGCCTGACGTCAACTGACCTTAGTCGCATTTTACGACACCTCGGTAAGAAATAAGAGTGGTCTATTCTATGCAGCTGGATACCACATGGCACATACCTTAGTCGCCTCTTACCGCACCTCGGTAAGAAAGGAGGGTCGTCTATTCTATTCTGCCGGATACCACGCGGCGTCTTACAAAACGATTCTATTATCTCACAAAAAGTTTTGCTTTTTTTTTCTTATGAAAATGATTGTTTTTAGTATTAAAATATTCTTTTTTCCCAAAATGGATTAGACAGGTGCTCAAATATTTAAAAAAAAAACACTTATCAACGACACGAAATAAACAACGTTCGAGATCTTTATAGAACGTTCGTTTGGTTTATGAATAAGGCATAAGATTATAAGTAGATATTTGTAGTAATTGTAACACTGATGTTTCATAGTGGCTTCAAATTTTTAAAAAAAGTTGCAAGTATCTAAATAAAAATAAACTTATTCATTACATTTGTTTATTATAAAAATAATTATCTAAAATCTAAACAAAAACTAAAAACATATTTAAAAAAAACTAATTACAAAATAAAAACTACATACCTAACGTTGATTACCTACTTACATTATATTATTTTTACATTAAACAAATTTATCCTAATACTACACTAAACTATTATAATTAAATATAAAACTCATAAAAATCATAAATATAAAATTAAAGTAATTATCTAAATTCAAATCATAAAATATTTTTAATAACTTCGTTGAACGGAATACATTCGCGAGCCACCTAACGTTCGGTAGAATCATCGGCACTCTGACTAACTACCTACTTTCAAAAACGTACAGTTTTAATCCTGTTAAAATTTTATTCAAATTGTTTTTTCTAGGGTTTAATAGTAAAATAAATCATCAGATCTGCTTATCTAGATCTAATCACCTATCTTAGTCATATTATATAATTAAAACTGTGTGTGCAAAAAAAGTGCAACGAATTTACCCCGACTTTGGGTGAGTGTTTTTATTCAAAAAATGTATTAGCTAAATAACTGTGTATTTTGTAGTTCTAAAATGATAATCTTGTAGTATCTTTTATTTCTAGTGTAATTAAGGATAATTATTTATGTATTTTGCTAAATTTTCTGTAGTAACGGTATTAGTTTAAATTGACCGTTATAAGTAACTGTACAATGTAACTTTTTCTTTGTATAACTCACTGCATCATTGATCACTACTCAATTCTTTTATAACGCCCCTGCCATTCTGCTGAGCCATACCTTCTAGAAAGATGATCAATGTTGCAGTCTAAGTTTGAAAAACGGAATCCTCTAAAACTCCGCAATAACTCGGTTTCAGGGTTCTTTCCTTCCCTCCTTCGTTCGTGCGTTCGATCTGTCCTTCGCACCACTGTCTGCAGTACTTGCTACCTGTACCGGCTACCGGCAACGATCCCGAGCGGCACTACGGAAGGCGTCACGGCAGCAAACAAAACAGGGCAGTGGGACTAACGAACTTTTCGGAATTCTTTTCGGATACTGTGTAGTATATAAACCTTACGACCCTGCTCTCCGCGGTTTTTATTCTAATGCCTAATTGTTAATTAAATTATGCTAAAATTTAAATTTAATAGTGTCTTTTCGTAAATAAAAGTTTTCCTCACACTTCTTCTTTCTCTTTCTTCTTCTTTCTTTTTTTGTCGACGCGTATTTTTTTCTAATTAAAAACGCGAGCGCGACAATATCTATAATATATAAATAAAGACGTTCTTGTTGATAACAGTGATGACTCCAACAGGCCTTTAGTGAAAGAAGCATTGTAAGAGAATAGAATGTTATACGTATCTTTTGAGATCGGTCTGCAAAATAACATTGTAACATTGCTCACATTATATACTTTAAGTATTCGCGTAAGATAATGATTTAATTTACAGTATAATAAAGAGTTATCTATATTAGACTTGTCTACAGAAAAGTTTGAATTAAGTGTAAGAAATATGCTTATTCGTAAGCATGTAACACAGCTGAAGATTATTTAAACGATAAAAATGCTTGGATCTGAAAATCCTTTCAGCATCATACAAGACTGCGGTTTAATAATGTCAATTGAAAATGTTAAAAAGATTGACCAAGTTCCTTGTTGTTTCTTCAGGGTAAGAGCAACATTCCGAACCAGTTATAGCTTCATTAAACTGTAAAAGTGCTTGCAAAAGCTTACTTGAATGAAGAATATTTTGATTTGATTCAATTTAGAGTTAATTAAAACACGCTTTTGAACCAAAAGTAAAAAATAACGAAGTATTGTAAAGTATTATTGTAAAAAAGCTTGGGATGCTCGATTAATATACATATACGTATAAAGAGCGCCCTACCCAGTTTATTAGTACTCACTTTTCATTTTTTTTTTATTAGGTAGCGTTTTTTTAGTTTTTTTAACTATTTATTTTCCACATTTTAGTGAGATCGACTAAAAAAATCTGTATGAGTAAATTTCAGGTAATTTGAAATTTAATATGATTTTATCTTCACTTATTTAGATAAAGTTGAAAAGCAACCCTCCAACGTAACGTAAGTGATTAATGAGTCAAGTTAATCAACGTTACTTTCATGTATAAATGACCACATATCAAAGATATCTTACATAACTAACAAAGAATCCACATAAAGATAATGAACAGTTACAACAAGATATTATGCAGAAAACGTTGCTCTTTCATACACCGAGTCATTAAACTAAATGTTTATATAAATTTACGAAATAATTATAATTATTTTGTAAAGCAAAAATCCTTATGGCTCATGGGCAGCAATAGTGCCGCAACTCAAAAAAAAACACGTGTTTTTTGAGTTGTGGCACGTGACTAGGAATAGGTGTAAATGTTAAAATATACATTCTTTTCGGCAGCAATGTCGGCTTTAATCATAATTCAATAAAAGGCCGTTCGTCAAGCAAATGAAAGCATTTTTTATGCATTTTTTAAGCAATGAAAATTTTAAACCCATTTATCTTAAAACATAATTTAAATAAATAAATATATGGAACACTTACACACGCGGTCGTCCGACCTCAAAGCAAGTAACTTAATACTTATGTTATGGGTGACGAACAACTGGTAGATGTACTACGTATATAGTTTTAAATACATACTTAAATATAAATATACACCAAGGCTCGAAGAACCAACTAATTGTTTATAGAAAATATCGGCGAGAATCAAACCCGCGAGCTGAAGGCGAGGTCACCCACCCACTGCGCCAACAGGCCAGTCACTATTTCAGCCCATGAATGATGTATCGTACAGCTAAGAGATTTATTTTTCTAGTGTAATTAATACAAATAGAAAACGCATAAATTATTGTTACTTTCCATACATTACAGTTTCATATATGAATAAATATAAAATATTATTAAGAAATTTTAATATTGAATGTTCAAACGATAGGACAATTAAGATATTATATCTAGTCCAAGTAATTTAGCGTTAGTTAGGAACTATATTCTTATTGGTACTCTGATATAAGATATATCAGATTATGTTTGAGATCATTTGCTAAGAAATTTACCATTTACTTTCGCTGTATATTTTAGACTACTAAATACTACTAAGAAAGATATACTTTAACTTTTTATTCGTTTAATTTGGGTTAATCGTTGAAATTATTTGTTACTTACGTGTCTTAGGTGTAAGTTAATTTAATATACATATAAGTTTAAGCACCGGCGCTAACATATTAGACTTTAGAAGATATTGTAGTAATAGTTTCGTGTGGAATCCGGCTTTATAGAATAGACCACCCTCATTTCTTACCGAGGGGTCGTAAAATTGTACAAAGGTAAGTTGACGTCATCACTTAGAGTGAAATAAGGGCAGGAGGATGATGACTTCCATGACACTAGTAAACCTATAAAGTTCCTAAATAGTGCGAAGAAAAATAGAATAATTCAATTAAAAACACTTGGAAAGGTACATTTTTATAACAATAAAACAAGATAGAAGGTAAAAATGATTCATAGAGAATTTCCGTATATGACGTAGTATAAAATAACAGTTAATACAGTCGAGCCTCGAAATGATTCACGTCTTGATGAAGATCTTGAACTTTAATGTTAACGAAATGGAATACATATATTTTTGTTATATTTCTTTAATTAGTTGTTTTTTAATTAGCCAAATATACTTTACCCCCGGCTTCGTCTATATCGGACTTAATACGTGAATCACGCAAGGTAACGTTTACTTTTAAAATAAATCAATAATCGAAGAACAACATTGCAGCAATAAGGATCCTGTATGTTTAGAATTTGGAACGTGACCTAGCGTAATTAAATGCGTTCATTGTTTATATGTTATATGCGAATATATTAGCGCAGATATAGACGATTGGTAAATAAAATCGACGAGTAAATTAGAATGAGTTATGTTAGCTGTCCGGCCACGCGTTGCTGTGGCTCAGTCTGGTTTCGAATTCCCCTCGAAATATAATTCAAAAGTTTAAAAAAATGCTCCGTTCGCCATCAAAATCGGTCCAGCTGTTTCAAGAAGGGGCATACAGACAAAAAATTATATAAGGCTACTGCCTAACTGTTATCACGCCTGACAGAAAGTTATATACAAGTAGATACATAACGTAAACTTTTTACGTACATTTGTATGTAAAAAGTCGCTACGTTTATATTCAAAGATACCAATATTCTGATAAAGTATGTACTTGTAAGTTCAAAATGAACATAGTCTTTTGAACTGTAGCCAGAATGAGTTTCTAAAAACATTCTCTTAGACATTTCAATTTAAAGGAATTAAATTTTGTTTAGAAAATAGACCTCATAACGTTTTGCTCTATAAAAATATTTTTTAATGAATCTGATCCTTTGCAATGATTTATTGAATAACCAATAAGGATAAAAATAGGGAAAACAGGTCGGATACCCAATCAAAACCGCATCATCGTACATACTGACGAAATTTCGATGTGTAAATCATTCTCGAGTTTTCAGGTGAACAAAACGTTTCATTAACTTATATACACGTAGAGAAAAGTCGCGGAGTTCTCAAAACATTTGTACAGCAAATTGATTAGGTAGCGTACGCCAAGATAACTCTCATTTTTTCCGACTTTATTAACATGTATCGTTATATTACATAAAATCATTACAAATTGTAGCCTATATGTTATTCCGATGTATAACCTATAAAACAGTAAAGTTTCATCCAAATCCGTCGTAATAGTTTTTTCGTGAAAGAGTAACAAACATCCATCCATACTCACAAACTTTCGCATTTATAATATTAGTAGGATTAGTAGGATTAGTAGGATATTGCTCACATATTATATACTCATGCGTTAGATTTCACAGGATAGAAATACATTCTACTGAACGACTTTCTTTTATCTCAATACACTAGCGTACTTTTGGTATTAGAATATATTTAAATTGTCTTCAATAGTGAAATCTATTTCGAACGAGTTTCATACAGAGCGAAAGGATGATTTAATATACATGGGTATAATAAATTTTACTAAAATTTACCAGTAATTCTAGAATTTTATTGATAGTAATAAACAATAAAAGCTTTCTTTTTCTGCGGGACAGTAGATATGTAAGGAGTCTAAATATAATATAAGATCGCCAGATTTGGCATTTATACCAAAACAGAGTTCGACCCTTATAACTCTTTAATTTTAATATCGGTCCTTAAGGAACTGTAACTAAGAATAGTCAAACATTTTTTCAAGACGTAGGTTGAATGTTTCCGTCGGCACGTTCTTTAACGAGTGTCACGCGATAAGACCGTCGTTAACAGCGTGTAATTATACTATTTAGTTTTGTCTAAAAAACTATCAACATTGTGCGATCATCTCAGATTTAAATTAAAATTTTTAGTTATTAAGTTTTATTTATACTCTGTACTCCTAACATTTCTCAAAATATTAAACGAACTCACTACTATAGCGTTGTGACATACATTTCCGATTTGTGTGATTCTAAATTTGTTCATATCGTGTGTCTTTATTAAGATTATTAATTAAAGTTATTTTATACGCCATAACAATTGTAATCTTTATTTTATAAAATAGTCATTGTCCGCCGTGTGGTATACGGCTGAGTAGAATAGACCACACTCATTTCTTACCAAGGTGTCGTAAAAGGCGACTAAGGTAAGTTGCCGTCAGGCAAGCGGCCGGTCGTAAAATACGTAGCGAAATCACTTGACAACATATAACATGTTGTGCCGATCCCGCTTAGATTGGGATAAGGGCAGGAGGATGATGAGTCATTGATTATTAAATTTTGACATCATGGTAATTGGGTAATTGGGTCAAAACATTATAATTTATCCTTCGTCCGTCGTAATATGATTCGGTCGTTATATATAATTGTCGGTCCGTTGTTATATAATAAGTCCTATATATTGTCCGTCGTACTAAAACGTGTATTATTTGTTTCAATTTCATACGTTTTGATTTTATATACTACATAATCAACTTTATCTATTATTTTATTGTAAAAGCCTTTATAAAATTGGAAATTTTGTTTTTATATTTAAAATAAAAGGAAGATATATTAGCGCTCGTAAAATGGACTTCAAGCTGTTTATAGCAATTTTATAGTGCATTCTTTAGTATACAATCGGTCGTTTCATTATCCACATATTATTCTTATTTATTTTTAACTTTATTTGCTAAAGTCATATATTTGATTACGGAACAGCGGGATTATAAACTAATGAGGATATAGTTATCTCTGGGTCTTATAGCGCGATTAGACTATTCGCAGCTCTATGGTAGGGTATTATGAATAATGCGACTGTTTGTGATGCAAAGCTACTTTTGTTGATAGTCTGTACTTTATACTTTATAAATATATAGACTACTTATTAACAACTCGCGTCCACCAGTGCCTTTAGCAAAAAGTAATAAAACGCCCCCTTAGCAAAAAGTATTTACTTAGTAAAAACTGGAGTGCAATGTATAAAGAAATTTAATACCGATTAAAATATGCTAAGGCGACTAAATTGTCCTAAACGTCATAATAATAGATAGAATAGTATCAATTATCTATGCCACAAAAATACTCAATTATAGATTTAATCAATTATTTGAAATTATTTCAAATTAAAATAGGAACTGTCCTTTATTAGTAGTCTTATAGTTGTGTCACACATTTCGTTTTCTATTTTGACAAAGTATTGCCATCGAGGTGTGTATTGCCTTGAATAAGGTACACAAAGTGCATGTTTTCAGATATTGCAGTGTGTCAAAAGAAGTATATTATCAATCTACATTGACTTTTATTTATTAGCAGCGTCTTAAAGACTCCTTATATGTACAATGATATTTATTGAATTTTATGCAACGGTGCCACCGATTCTGAAAGTGTTCTATCATTTAAGATGGACACATTTACAAAATTGCATTGAAATCGGTTTAGCGGTTTCAGAGATTACCGTAAACGAACATAGTGACACGGAAATTTTATATATAAACATTCTAGTGGTTTTCGGTCGCGGTTAGCTATCGCCTTACCGGTAAAGCTGTATTATCATGCGATATAACTTTCCAATACAATACCGTCTATATAGTTGTGATAGCCTAGCGGTGAGACCGTGCGACTCTTTCAAGGGGAATACGAGTTCAAACCCGGGCAGGCACCAATGAGTTTTTCTATTAAAACTTGTGTCTAATTGATAATTGCAATTTATCACACGCTTTTCGGTGAAGGAAAACATCATGAGGAAACCTACATATCTCTAGAGAATTCTAAAGATATGTGTAACCTACCAATCCGCATTGGAGCAGCGTGGTAGGTCTTAGCTCCAACCCTTCTCTCCAGAAACGAAGAGCGGAGGCCTATGCCCAGCAGTGATATTGTAACAGGCCGCTACTTTACTTTTTTTTTACCGCCTATAAAAGTAATAATGATTCCCTAATATACAACAAACAATAAAAATCATGTAAAATGCAAGATGCCCTAACAATATCATTTCAAAAAAGAATGTTAATGGAATTTTAGTATTGGATATACTCGTAGGTAGTTTCACGAATTTCATCTGGTAGTTACCAGATTCTTTATGCTTTGATAACCATAAATTTATATTGATTAGGCTACATTATCCAATCTTTTCCGCCATTTCACAATAGAGCAGCGTAGTGGGTCTAAGCTTCAATCCTATTCTTCAAACAAGACAGCTTTCTTTTACATTAAAGAGCACGATTTGTATATATAGGTACATAAGGTTTTCCAAACTCATAAGTACCTGTTTGTTTTAATTTATAGAATTAGGCTTTACTTTGCGGAGATTTATTATTACTTTTGAACACTTAAAAAGTCCCCGTGTTTTCCGTGTTTTTCCATCAGTGATTCCATCGAAGAATATATGAGAATTTAATATATGACAAAATAAAAGTACTCCAAACATTTATATTACTTATATCTTTTTTGTGTAATAAAATGAAAATCTTATTACCAACCAAGTTTTTCACGATATATAAGTATTTTTTGAATGACAGTATATTTTTTTATGCTTTGGTAAACAAAGGATTCCAAGCATTAAGTAGTCATTATTTCATAAAGCAATAAAGACTTATTAACCTTTACAGTCGCTATTAAAAAAACGCTATTGCCCTGATGTTCATTCTTTATTATTATTTTTTAAATTAATCAACATTCAACATGTGATATTTATATATTATAAACTATTTATAGTTTATAAATTATAAACTATTTATATTATACTATAAAATACGTTATAAGCTTCTGCACGAGAAATCGCCTCCGTGGACGCTGTCCACGGTACGTATAGTACCCGGGAAAAAATAATGCACATCGATGTATACAACGAAACAGCCGGCCAGTTCGGTTTCGTAGAGCGCTGTCACTGTTACACACGGGTTCGTCAGTCTGTGCGACAGAGACAATGCTCTATGAAGCACAATCTAGCCGATTTCTCTTTCTAAGCCTCGATGTGCATTATTTATTGCCGGGTACTATACGTGTACTCTCGAATATTTCAAACTTTCTTTATGAAAATTATATTTTATTATATTGATTCGTAACTTCTTCCGAACGAGAAAGGCTTAACGCATATGTAATTTAATATAGATTTAGTCATTTAATTATCATTTTCAATTAAATCACGTGGTTTTAACACCAGTAAATATAATCCTTTTCAGACAGAACGTATCCAGTTTTTATCGAAACTTATTTTTTAATGCTTTTAACGTTCAATTTACAGTTAAGAATACGAGAACTGATAAAAAAGTGTTCTTGACTGAGTATATTCCCGTTATTAGAACAAGGTTTGCTGAATATTTTGATCCCATATACGACATGCAAGACACAACGCGGATTTACTAATGTTAGACCCCCACAATATATATGGCATATGGATTAGCATAACAATACACTAAATTGTATCCTTTTTTAACATTTCATCGTCAAATCTTAGAGAAGAATTAGAAATAACAGCTGAATAACTACTAGATGTATAAAAAGTATATTGCCAAATGTTTAGGTTATGATACAGACTTTATATATCAAGACATAAAAAGTTTCAACTTCTATTTTTTATACGTATAATGGCGGTGGACTTAGACAATGAAATTAGTTGTTATTAATCATTGCTCTATAATGCTAAATTAAAATTGATCATTATAATTTGAAAAAAGATTTATTTCTATTTAGCGGTAACAGTTAATTATACAATTTTCTATTCACCCTTAGTTTAGTACTAAAAAAGGATAAGAACTCTCTTAAGAGACACCTGAAAACAATAAAAATGATTTACGTCCGTGATAAATAGTTCAGTGCCACGGTTCGCTTCAATGATCCCATCATTATCACGTTAGTGCACGCTTCCAATATTTGTGTATACAACCAATTCTCTCGTGACGTCCAAATTTAGGTAACTGTTACATGACAGATGGTTGTTGAACAATGGACTGACAGTGAGTCATTTTTACAGTAAATAGTTAAATGACTTATCAGACATACAGTTACTTCCAGTCATCTTCAGGTTACATAGTTTAATGTTTGTAGGTCAAAAGATTCGGCCACAATTAACGCGAGAGGCCTATGTTAATTGTATTAGCATCAAAATAAAGTAAGTGAATTCAGTGGCCACTTTCTCTCAGTTTACTACTTTCACACGTTGCGCTACAGAAATGCATTTAATTGCAATATTAATTTTTATGTTGTATTATTAAATTATGTTAAACAGTCATCGGAAGTTTGTGTTTTTTTTGTGTGATAAAACTGCGGATACAGATGTAGGTAGGTATTAGTCGGCAATACAGCCAAACACATTTTAACGTACTTTTGCCCTTATAACACAACAAGTTTTTCGTTTATATTCTCTGCTTTTATTCGTCAACTCTGGTGCCACTCCTTTTGTATGCATATCATACTTCACACTATCCAACTAGCTGTTATTCGGCCTCCCTCTAGTACATATCCTTCTACATTTATATTCAATACTCATTTAGGATATAATTTTGAGATAATCTATCTCTGCTGGTATGGATATAAATGATCTAAATGGGATTTATCACGGCCGACATTATTTCTTAGAATAAGTTTTTCATAAATCATGCAGATAACATTGAAAAATTCCTTACTCCATATACAACACTTCGGGAATACATTACATAAACTTAAGTAAAACCTTTTTTATCTTTATTTTAGGGGTTTTTCGAATGGAAAAGACCATCCCTATAGTAAATATAATAACATAATAACTACCTTACTTCCTACGACTTATACCTACTTGAACCAAACTGTAAAGCAATTTTGTTTCACCTGAATATGGATAAGCCAAAATGCTATTACAGGTGACAAAATCAAAGCTAAATCCTAACTTTAACCTAAAATCACTCCTAAAGTCCTTGTTCCGCACACATACCATCAAAACATGATATACATCTTCGATGAGACTGCATTCGACACAATTCGGAGATGGCGCTTTCTTCTTAAGTAAAACCTATTGTTAAATATGATGTATATTATATTAAAACGAATTTGTTGTAGGAAACAAAATATTATTCATTGAGAAAACTAACGAAAAGTATTTTTAGAATAATTGTAGTTTCTTATGATCGCGATTATGTTATCTCCCCTCGCCTTACATCATATCGGATATTTTTATATCTGCTACGCAAACACAGTATGTAGTAGAAAAAAAAAATTCATAAGTGTTTTAAAGGGTGAAAAAAACTTACCAATAAGGTTATTAGCAGTGACCAGGATACAGCAAAGAAACATAATAGCAGAAGTGATTCTATAGTGCATCCGGAAAACCATGTTGTCGATGACAGCTTTGTCGATTAAGTAACGGACTTTGACAAAGCCCGCTACGGCTGATGCCAGACCGAAAACCGCCATTTTGATGTAGTGTCTTCAAGTCCTAAAACAAAAGATATCGTTAATTAAACTTATGAACTCAATTAAAAAAATATTTAACAGAACCCGGAGTTTACAGTTGTGTTAAGTTACTTCAGCCTGATAAACTTAATATAGTTTACTAATCTATGGGTCTAGTAAAATAATTCAAGATTGAATTTGTTGAAGAATATGTAATGTAAAGGAATATAAATAGTATTCTCCTCGATACGTTCATTATTATTTCAAAACGTCTATAAATAAAATCTGTAGGCTCAAACACAATACTCACTATAAATAAAACTAAAAACAAGTGTCATGCGCTGTCCCTACCAATATACGCGGTAAATTTTATATTCGGTGTTAACATTCGTCTGGAATAGATTTGTACATATCAATGTTTACTTGTCCTACTTTTATTGATATAACATTTTAATGCATGTTTGGAAGTTTCCCATACAGAAATGCGCATCATTAATTCTGAGAATCTCTGTATGAAAAATTCATAATATATGTACAGTCGAGTAGGTAGTTGCTATGATTTTTCAATCATTGACCTCTTATTATTTTATTATTATTAAAGTGTCAGAGCTACTTAACACCCACGCCCTGTAACAGAGATCTGAGTTCATTGCTTCTTAAAAATCTTGTTCTTTTTTCTGTTGGTTGTATTCAATTAATTATATCTATCACAGCCTCTATTCTTATCAGCGATTTGAATAGAGATTGAAACGAATGCTATATAACACATACATCGGTAGCAACAATGATAAGTGGCAATTCATCACAAATGGATCCAACCTTGACGACTTCTTGATCTCGTTCCTACGCGGTGTCATGTGTCTAAGATATATTAGTAAAGGCGTTGTGGAGGGAACGAAAATTAATATATTGGTGTCGTCCTCAATTGCGCCCATTTACATGGCACCTTCTAATATGCTCAACAACGATGAACCAATGTAACTTGAGCTATATATTATGCAACTGGAACCACATCGCCAGATTATAGCTTAGTGCCCATTTCACACAACAAACTATCAATTATTTTAGGATATTAAGCTAAATATGATGGAAATTATATAAGAATATGTGGTCCATTAGATGGGTAAAAATTTATTCTTTAAACTTATTCCTAAAATGAGCTTTGGTTTATATTATTGCGCATCGATTCTACAAAAGTTTCGTTATTTTGGTTGCGTATAATTTGCCATTAGAATCTCATAATCGTGTTAGGATTGGCCTCGGTTGCGGTAAAGGCAAGTGGTGCGCCGGCGCAGGGCCTGCGGGTCGTCGACCGGCCGCTGTTCGCCTCCTGCGTTTTCAACTTACTCCCCCCTTCCCCCTCTGCCTTACCTCCCTCAGTCCAGAACGATGCATCGCGTGGCAACGCGAATTTTACGCGGAAACCAGTTTACCAGTCTGGGTAATGGCAATCTTCAACCGTTTCAAATTCAACTGTCGCGTAGCGATTTACCTCAGTTCATTTATTTTTGGTAGATTATTTACGGTCACGGTTAGTTACAGCATTTTCGAGAGCAGAAAATTGGCCACCACCGCTATATTGGCCATCGACACATATTTAAAGTAATTTTGCGGTTACTTATCCTAGTAAGATAATGTGAAACGTACTTACGTTTCTTCTAGAATAACGAACGACTAAACTAAGTTAACAGTTATTGGGTATTGTGATATCTTCCAAAATTTATTCGTCAAACGTTAGAAAATCAGTAAATATAGATTTCGGAACTATATTATTATATACTATATTCCAGATAATATTTTAGAGTACATTATTGTACTCCTATTTGAATGGATTATTGGTTTTATGTTTTAAATATGATATAACATAATAATATACACAGATATATCAAAAGTCTACAGTCAATACGCATAGTATGTTTATTATTTCTTATGGTGTTCTCTGACGCAAGACGAAAATGGTAAAAACCCTAATTAACCAATATCTCAATATTCTAGCTTCCAAAATTACCACAATACAAATACGAATAGATCGAGTTATTGATTGTACATCAGAGCATAATATTACAGTAAATCTGGTCATGACCATCCAACGGCGGTGATTGATATTAAGTTTCGGATGCCGATAAAGTAGCGTAATGATACCGAGTGTTATTTAGGCATGTGTTAACAGCTGCCCGGCACGCGTCTGCTCTCTAATACTAATTGCGGGAGACGCGTCGTCCATACGAACATCGTTCACAATACATCGCGTTCGTGGGAAAGAATCTCATACCCATTTACGTTCGTAATTGGTTTCCGTATATGAAAGAACATTGAACGCTTCGGTAGTCTTAACGATATTTTCAGTCATAAAAAAATGGTGAATGTTTAATGGGAAATTTGTAAATTTGTTTATGTTCTACAACTCTGAACCAGTGTATGTTGTTTAGTGTGTTTTTGTATCGTCTTCTGTATCAACAAATGGCCGTCCACTGCTAGGTAGAGATCTAATATTTCCACGCCATTTTCTTTAGAGCCGATTGCGACTTCCTGCGAACTTTTCGTTATTGTGCGTCTACTTGGTTGATAATCTACCATCGCTCCAATAACTATCAGTTTTTTTCCTAGGATATAATGAAAATCAATGCTAACCAAAACCAGTAAAACTAATATATCACAAGGCGTCTCTTTCTCTATATATACGAATATTTTCAATTTTTAATAATTCATCCGTTGTGTGTAAGTAAGTAATTAGTAGAATATAACAAATATAATGTCAGTATTTGAATATATATGTATCTAGAAACCTAGGTTTAATGTTATCTTTGAATTTTGAATTAGATACTTAGAATATATTTCGGGTAGCTCATGCAATAAATTTCTATAAAAGTTATATTTTTGGAGTCTTAATATCTTAACATCAAAATCATAAAATTAAATATTGAGATGGCCTCGCGAAGAAAGCTTTTTGTATTACATTAACATTTAAAATTATTAGTAAGGATTGTTGGATTAATTTTTAATTCTGTTTGAATTCTTTGATCAAACAAAGTGTAAACAGGAACGATGTTAGATTAAGAGTTTTGCAGGTGCATGTAATTGTTTGCAATCATTATGTCGGAACTCGCCGGCGAACGATGATGTCTCGTGATGTCCGACATAATTAAATCCATTGACTGATGCATGGTTTCACATTGTTTCCTCGTAGAAATTATAAGAAACACGTGATTCGAAATATTTTTTCTCGTTGATGTGCATCCATTGGAATTATTCTTGTTTTAATGTTTGTTCATCATCATTCTCTCCTGCCCTTATCCCACTCTCAGTCGGGTTGGCACATCACGTTACAAACATGTTGTCACATCATTTGGCTACGTATTTTACGACCGGCCGCCTGCCTGACGTCAACTTACCTTAGTCGCCTTTTACGACACCTCGGTAAGAAATGAGGGTGGTCTATTCTATGTAGCTGGATACTACATGGCACATACCTTAGTCGCCTCGTACGACACCTCGGTAATAAAGGAGGGTGGTCTATTCTATTAGCTGGATACCACACGGCATTCTTGTTTGTTATCTATGAAATTTTTTGATACTGAATAGTCGTTAGGCTTTATTAGTTGATGATGGGAGTAAAACCTGGACGGGAAATAACGTTAAATACGTAATTGGGGGTATTATATCAGTTAATAGGAGGGCAAAATAAGCTGGAAAGGTACGAAAATGTTAAGAATCCTGATAACGTTGGAAGAATAATTGAGTTAGTTGAGTAAGGTTTCGTAGAAAATACAGTTTTATCGTCCAATAATTTTGATTATTTAATCACAGAAACAGCTAAAGTAGGCTAGGTACGTAATTTTCAGTGAATGGGTGTGTAAGAGATAACTCTATATGCGTAGTCATCGCATCCGCCGTCCTTCAGTATAATTCTGGTTTTCGAGATATCTGGTATGAATTACGGAAATGAGTGCAAAACTTAGATTGCGGTTGCTTTATGTGGCTTGGGTTTCGTGTAGCTCGTTCAGAGGTGATAAGTTGTTGTTCATATAATTCTATCGTATAGAATAACACGCCGATATATTTTATTATTGTATTATTTAATATTTCTCAAACTGTGTTAATTGAGTTCCAGTCAGATTATTCTTGAGATTTAATTCTACATCTCTTATCAAAGTAGTAGATTTTGTTAAACAGTTTTTGAATAGTATTCGAATCCTCAAAAGCTAAAATATTTTCAAACCAGAAAGTGTTATTTTATTTATCTTTCATAATTTATAAGCTTACTGGCAGTCCGGCCAAGCGTTGCTGTGGCTCAGTCTGGTTTCGAATTCCCCTTGAATACAAAGATAATACTCCCATCGTAACCGCAATCATGCGCTAGGTCGTTTTAAAGTTTGTCTGAAAATTTCATTAACATCAGTCCAGCCGATTCGGAGACTATAAAGGGCATACAGACAAACATTCATTTTTATAAATTATTTATGTATAATATTTCTCATGCATAGTGCATGACTATGAAATTGAAATCCTACCGATTTTTTTAGAGACACTAAATTATTGTATTTAGCTGATTTCAGCTAAAAACCTAAATGAGAGTCAAATACATAGAAACGTGACAATATTAAAATCATGTCCTGCTTATAGAATCGTCAAATCAGCAATACTTTTGTTCGGTAATGAATCACCTCACACTGATAATCGTATTTCAAAAACGAATAAATACGTTTAACATTCAGTAAACGTAAAACTAATTAGCCCTATACGTATTACAATACGCGACATTTTGTTTTGATCAAACCGTGTGCAGATATGACCTTATGACCTTTGTGATATGGAACGAATAACTTAATGTAATAATATAATAATATGATAAATAATATACTGCTTTACTCTAACTAGAATATCTTAAAGCTAAGCTAGAAAATATTTATTATATGCATGGTATATGCAACACAGTTTTATACTATCGCAATGCCATCCTCGCAAAATGATTTATTTATTTATTTATGTACCATAAGAAACGTAAGAAAACATTATCATTAAAAAAACAATTTACAAAGGTCAACTTATCCCTTTGACAGAGATCTCTTCCAGATAACCTACGAATGATTTTAATTTAATTGAATTTTAAATGTTATAAACATTAAATATTATTGCCATACATTATTGCCATACAAACGGCCATGGCACACAAAGTCAACATATGTTTCAGATACCATGACGTTATTTGTACAGTTAACCCCTAAAGTCATAGTTAAACCCATAAATTAATGATAACTATAACGTTTCTATAAGCTTCTTTGGGGTGACAAATTCTTGGAAGCCTCAATAGCCTTTACAACCTTTCGAATTTACGTAACTATTGAAACGTCATTTGTTAATCGACTATAAATTTGAAATCAACGACCGGTTTGCAGCTAAGAAACTAGAACTCTGAAAAGTTACTTAACCAGTTATTATTACAATATAATCTATATAGAGGTGCAAAAAATGTCATTTATATAAAAATCGCAATGTTACCTACCATACTCCTCCGAAAGGGCTTGACCAATTTTTATAAAATTCCATATGTATTTTCAGTAGGTCTGAGAATAAGCTATTATGTATTTTTACCCCAAAGTGATAAAGATAGTCCAGCCCTAACATTTTTTTTTATAATTTACACTAGAAATTCTTGCGTAATGTTATTTAATGAAATTAAGTTAATCTTTTTATTTTCGCCAGGAAATATATCATTTTTAAAATTTTTGTTTAACCTATTTGTGTTTAAATAGTTGCCGTGTCACAATGAATATTACTCATATATTGCATCATTTCTTTACGCATATTAGAAAAAGAAAGGAAATTCGTACACGTGGGCAAATTTCACGCAATTTGTTTGCCAGTTTTAATGCAAAATCATAAAATATGAATCGAAATGACCTTGTTTTTACAAAACTTGGTTGATAAAGTTCTGTAAACCTCTAAATGAAGATAGTAATGAGTAAAGAGATCTTGATGTAGTGGATGGATTATCATATGTTCGGGATCACAATGCAGGTGGTGGGCACGGTCCGTGACAAGAATCCCTTGTTTATGACCTGTTTCAGATATACCTATTTTCCATTCGTTGAACTACATTCATTCAGAATGAAATAAATAAATCGTTGAAATATATGGTTTGAGTATTCTTTTGATAATTTAAATCTCTACGTCTAAAATAACAGATGAGTCCAATAAATTTTAGATTAAATTAAGATTAAAAGATATTAAGTGGACTTAACTAAAATACTGAATAAACCGTTAGTCCTTTTTTAATCTTTTAATATAAAAATTTTCATGTCTTACCTGATAACACATATTAAAGTAAGTTCGACACCACTTAAGTACGACACTAAAGAAAGTCATAAAATTTATGCAGCATACTATATTCTGTTAGCATGGGAAAGGACTCATCCAAAGCCATTGTTTTCTAGTCGCGTCTTGCGTTTTGTAATTTGTTAGTCAAATAGGTTTCGGGAATTTGAGTTTTTTCGCCTGAAGTGAATTTGAATAGATAATTCTTAAAAACAAACAACGCAAAGCCACTTCATGGATAAGTTACCACATAAAATACCAGGATAATGAAAGAAATCGTGCTTGTGTTAAAATAGGTAATATATTTATAAATATACTAGTAATCGATACTAGATAGAAATTATATTAAGGCTATTACAGGCTACCTATTTAGTACATTTTTTTCTAAATTTAACGTGATTCATCTCCCATAGTAAAATACTTTAATATATTTTTATTGAAAGCTTTACATTCTTGCTTTATGTATTAAAGGATACCTGTTCGTGAAACTAGTTTTAGAATACGTGAACTATTTTTATATATTTGTTTTATTTTATTCAAATTTACACATAAAGTATTGAATAAAAATGACTTTGAAATCAGTCTTCGCTATTTGCATATTTACTTCGCGATAAAAAAAAAGAGTTTTCTAAAATTCTTTCAAAATTTCTGATCACTATTTTGGAAAAAAATTACATAAACGCAATATAATTTTGCAAGACATTATTTTGAATACATAAATGGCTTTTTAGTCCTTCAAAATATATTAAGAGGAAAAGTGATTTACAGATATGCAGAGTTCGAGGTTATTTGCTTGTTTTATTCTAGTTTTATTAAAGCTTATTCTTCTATCACTATTTGTGTTACCGGCAATTTTCGTTGACCCGTTTCTTAGATAAATGTCAGAGATAATGGTCTTAATTGCATAATGTCTACATCGACAGTCTATCTCAACATTGTGCGTTCGAATTAAAGGTATAAGTAAAACTATAAATAAGCCAGCGACTCTTATTTTTTTAATACTCACCTGTTATAAATGCCATTATTGAACGTTTCAATAAAATATCCACAGAATCAGTTACAAGTAAAGTATATCAGAATAAGTAGTTCTAATGACCTAATTATAGTCTAATTTTGGTAGCGTTACAATTGTCCTCAGTGGGATGGAACTAATTAATGCTAGCTAACTGTAAAAAAAAAATCGACTAAAATGAGAAGAGTGTATTAATCCTTATATAAATAAATTGTTAAGTAAAGATGAAAAAATAAATTGAAAGTTAAAATATTGTCTATGTCGATAGAAACATCGCTGGATGGAAGTCTGGTTAGAATTTTATAATAATGATGAGTCTGAAATTTAAACAATAATAAATAATTTTAATAGACTCATAATTTTTTAAAGAATATGAATAATCATTGTTCATTGTCGTTAATTGCAGCATTCATTTTAATTACAAATGATAGTTAATCACCAATTACGATTAATAACGCAATGTAATATTGGAGATATTTTCTAGAACTCGTATAGTAAAGGGAGATTTAATAATGTGGAGTTTTTGTTGACTAATCTATTCAAAAAGTTCTCGGTAAAGGGCAAAGCGTCCCTTCCCCATTCCTCAGGTAAATGAGTGCAGCCGCTACCTGTGGGAGATTTAACACCTCGTAACTCGTTTGATTCATAACCTGTATACTATACGTCATCTTCATCTGTCACGTCTCAACCAACCGTCCACATAAGAAAGCGGGGCAAATAAAAAAAGCCTCGACGACTGCGCACGGGGCTTTTGTTCCTGCACATGCTCATATGTATGCCGTCAAACTGCATTCCACCGTCGTCGATAGCCGCTAACCGTGTCCCAATACATTCGGAGCTTTTGTAACTCAACTTACCTTTTTTAAAAGTAACAGTAACTTTACTCGAGATTTCGTCAAACGCGCACGTATCTTCGTATCACAACACAACAAACACAGCGGCGCTTACGGTTACACGTAGTCACGTAAGCTTTACGTCATATTATTCGGGATACGTTATGAAGTTAAATTGTTGGTGTAAAGAGAGACGCTATAGCGGCCGCCGCGCCGCACACCAGCTGCTCACGAGTCGGGAACGCGAACTGGAAAGCGCACTCGATCGACTCCAGCGTCGACTCGCGCGTGTGCCACTACCAAACGGCAGCGTGCGCGCACGATCTCCCTTCTTCCTCGCACTAACACTTCGAACGGTACCCATGCTATCTGCTATCTCTTTTCACGAACCTGAGTAAATGCACAGTAGTCGGTCTCGAGAAACCACCGGGGAACGAGTTCTGTCCATCTCGACTCCTTGACTCCTCGTGTCGGATGCATCAAAGTTTTATACGCCAATTTAAAGCGGCTACGAATATGATTACTGATTGTAACGGGTGAAAATCGCTTATAATTAATACATTGGTCACTCCTGTTATTATGTCAGAATGATATATTAACACCATTATTCTTTGTCTACGTGCCTACTTTGATTTATAAAATATTGCCTTTCGTGAAGACGTTTATTACTCTCTAAAATGTAAATTAACACGTTATCATATGCTACCTGCGGTGGACAAAATTTGTAAATATTCTTGAAAAGTATAACTTTTCAAGAATATTTACAAATTTTGTTTTAGAAGCAAAAAACACCACGAAACTATTATCATTTATATTTCTCTGTTTTATTTAATTTATTCGAATAACGTTATAAGTCTGAGTCCTAATTTATTGAAATATATATTCTAAATTTAAATCGAGTTAACGATAATAATGAAATTATTATTATAGATAGAGTTTGGTATTATAAAAATATACATTATAATTATAAAAATGTAAAAATGAATTTTAATTAAAATTAATAATATAAAGCATTATACCAGTGTACAAAAAGAATACACTTTAAGGTTCAGAAAGAAAAGTCAGTATACCAAAATTTGGTTAGCGCTTTTCCAATATTTATATTATTTTTAAATATTCTGTAATACAAAAAAAATACAAAATTTGTAAATATTCTTGAAAGTTATACTTTTCAAGAATATTTACAAATTATATATAAATATAATATTATAAATATAATGTATATTTTTATAATACCAAACTATAATAATAATTTCATTATTATCGCTAACTCGATTTAAATTTAAAATATATATTTCAATAAATTAGGACTCAGACTCATAACGTTATTCGAATAAATTAAATAAAACAGAGAAATATAAATGATAATAGTTCCGTGGTGTTTTTTGCTTCTAAAACAAAAAGTATTTTATCAACTTTTCTATTTTTGTCTACAATAATTTAAATTAAAAATTTGCGAATAGATTAGTGAATTACTTACATGTAGTAGTAGCTCTAAGTAAGTATTAGTAGTATTAGGAAGTCTGATATGTACAAAGATTTACATTTCCTTAGAGGAGATTTATCTTAGAGAAAGATGTCGAGCTAATATCCACCACGCTGTTCCAATTCGGATTAATTTATCAATTTAAATTATTTTATCAGTGATTTCTATTAATTATATAATTTAAAAATAATTTATTGTTTCAGAAATTAAATATTTAAATTGATTAATGCAAGATAGTGAAAATGATATTATATCACAAGAGGGAACATTTAAATCAGACACAAGTAGCGAATATTTTTAGATTTCTTCAATTTTAACTTACCTACTGTTTATAAAATAATACAACTCGTTCTTTCTTATAAATGTAGAATACATTAAACTTTATGAAGTATGAACACAAGTGTGCATTCTCGCTCTCAACGATCAAGAAGCCAGTGCAATTAATAATAATTTGCCGTTCAGAGGTCTTGTCTGGAGCTGAGGTCAGCCTCACTGTCATTGGCTAGGCATTTCGACCGCTCTACCTGTGCTCAGAACGTTCCTTTAAAAAAAAAAAAAAAAAAGTAAATCGCACGCCTGTTTCACGCTCTATGTTTGCCTCGAATAACTTGTCACATTTGGTTCTTGAAATAGACAACATAATGTATTATCCTAAATAGAACTTATTCAAATGTTGATTTAACTTCTCTTACGTTGCGTATGGTTATCGATAATCATGAAATATATATAATTATGCGAAAGTCTGTCTGTCTGTCACGCTTTCACGGCTGATCCGCTATAACTGACTATGGGAAAAAAAAAATTTTTTCGGAGGACAGGAAAAATTAAATTACACAATAAAGTTTATGCGACTAAGTCGCGGTTGCCAAGAGTATGACATAATTTAATTATCAGATACGATCCATTATTTGTAACGCCATTTATTTTAATCAGTTGTTTATTCTTAGCCTAATAAGTAACTTATATTTAATTTATTTAATAATATTTTTTTAATTCCACTATAATTTGATAAACCGTTTGATTGAGTGTTGATTCATGAAGATAAATTTTTAAGAGGACAGCAAATAAAATCCATTAATGCCGTGTATCCGACTGAGTAGAATAGTCCACCCTGATTTCTTACCGAGGTGTCGTAAAAGGCGGCTAAGGTAAGTCGACATCAAGCAGGCGGCCGGTCGTAAAATACGTATCTGAATCATGTCACATGTTTATAACATTTCGTGCCGACCCCACTTAGCAAATAAAATACTTCATCTACATGCAGATTTCCTCACGATGATTTCTTTCACTGAAAAGCGCTTGAGAAATTGTGAGAATCAATTAAGCACAACAAAAACATAAAACTACATGCAGGTTTAGTCACGATGTTTTTCTTCACGGAGAGAGCTTGATATATTGTAAATATCAATTAGACACATAAGTTTTAATGGAAAACTTGGTTTCTGTCTGAGGTTTGAAACCGTAAGAGTTAACACTACGTCCCTAACAGCTCAATTCTTAGTAAAAAGTAATAATTATTAATTTACATACTAATAATTATTAATTTCAGATAATTCAAATTTCAAATAGAATTTTAAAATTAAAATATTACTATTATAATTTTCTCGTGGCTTCTTTCTGTTTTTTGTAGTTGTATAAACAAATGAAGGATTTAATAGTTCTACGTAGTTAGGCGGATGTTGCAGCGGAATTTGCTAGTATTAACTAAAAACTATAATCATACAAAGTTCAATGAGCTGAAACGCTACCAAAACTTGATTTACCAGTTCCACTGTCGTGATATCTAGACGTCTGACTAGCTTGATCTCAGTTTTTGAGCACGATGTGATGTGATGTAACAGCGAATTTATCTTTGTGAAGTGTTTATAGAATTACTTTACGGAGATCCATAATACGAAAGTAATAATAAATAATACTGTAGAACATTTTTTTCTATCCTCAATAGTTTTAGCAGCGCACGCGATGAAAGATGTTTACGACTAAATTATTAAGGATTCCTATTTTTAAAAAAAATGTCATTGAGCCTATGTTGCTCAGTGAAGAAGCAGCTTTCCAATGGTGAAAGAATTTTTGAAATTGGTCCAGTAGTCTTTGCGTGAAAACATTACAAAAATACACACATACAAACAAACATACAAATCTTTCCTCTTTATAATATTAGTATAGATAAGCCTTTATAGAACACTCATAGGTTCCAACTAATGAATGACCCTAACTTTTAAAGCCTTGCGATGTTACCGTAAAGAAATCCTTCATCTCACCGACTTGCAAGCATTATAAAATAATTAGTGTTATAACTTAACTAATAGTAGAATTCTTTTGAATATCGGCGTTATCGCCGTCGAATAAATAAATTGCTTTTACATAAGTAACATAATTAATTATGAATTAACATTATTATGAAACTATTCGGGGCGACCGTTCGACTTCTACCAATGTCGCTCAAAACAGGTTTCGTCACATTTCTGGCGCATGGCTTTAAAAATATAACCCTTTACTTGAATAAATTGGGGCTAAATTATTACTCTGCTCTCCACATTGTGTAATATAAATAATGATATAATATCATTTTGATAATATTATGAACATCTCGTATATATCTTATGCGATGTTATTTATTGCGGCTATGACGTCTGTTAATGTTCCTTCAAAATAGGCTTCAATGACTTTCTGCCATATGTTTTTTTTTTTAATTATTGTGTCAAAACATTAAATGTCATGGCAACGGGATTCAGTCTCGCTATCAAAATTCGTTCTAATCCTCGACGTTACTTTTTTGTAACAGATTGGTTGTAATTTGTTCAAACCAATTATTTTTCACAAAAGTAATAATAAAATTATTTTGCTTAAATCCGCGATAAAGAAAGAAGATTTTATCGCTGATTAAAGGAAAATAGTTTTATTATTACTTTTGTATAATGGATCACTGCAAAGTAACGCCTAATTCTATAAATTATTTATTTTTCAGCCAAAGACAAAAGTATTTATTGGACATAGATATTAATTGTATGCAATGTCGGGTGCTTGTTATGAAGCGAAGATGCTCAGTTTAAATTATCAATCGTAGCTTTAATTTAAAGTGCTTTTACAAAACAGTGTACAATATACAAAACTTCACGTCGCGCTGTACGCAACACGTGTGTTGATCCCCATTAATAAATACATTATTAACTAAAAATAACAAAATAGAAAGAACTGCATTTTACAAGACAACATTCAAAACGTCTATATATCGAGATTAATTAATTTTCCTATATATTCACAAAGGCATATGTCTTTTTGCCTGAAGTTGAGGCAATCAATCGAAAGCCGGAATTTGTCGTGAATACGATCATTTTTATTACATAATAAACCGTGTATGTATGAATGTATTGCAACGGGATTCGGGGCAGCTGCTGGCAACTCAAAACCTGTTTTAGTTCAAAAAGCAAATTACCCTTTTCATTGCGTTATACTTATTATTTTATTATAAAATATCAATAATACTATTTGGCATCAGTGGTTTTTTTGCTCGTGACTTTTTTTAATAATAAAAATTTTTGGTAATTTATGATTCAGAATCCTTGAAAATAATAATTATTATTTACTTATTTGAATTTAATTAATTGAAATGAAAGTAGTTCATTTGCAAACAAATTAAGTCATAAATGATGACAAATTAAAATTATTTAGTGCTATGGGCTACCGCACGCATTATCCATATGCAGAAGTTGCCAAAATCCGGTCTTGAATGTGTATCACTTATCCTCAACCTCGGCGATGCTTCTGCGCTCGCCCGTCCCGCCCGGTGACGCTGTAAACGCCATTAGGGCTAACAGCATACAGTGAGTTCGAAAAAAAGCCTTTTAGCGCCAAAGCGTTGACGTTCCTTTAAAATGTGCTGTTTGTTCGACATCAGAAGAACAAGAACATCCAGGTCCATTACGGCGCTTAAAACGATTAAGGTACTATTATCAGTGATCAATTTTCGGGAATATTCAGGTGAAGGTTAGAGTTGTGCTGTAGACTGTTTCAAAAATATTCAGCAACTTAAGTTTAATTTTTAAACTATGACTTATTATATTTTACCAAAATAATGATAATATTATCATGGACCCCCAGAAACTAACGCCTAAATCTATAAATTATTCAATTATTTGTGCTACATCGAAATAAAACATTATAATATTTGTGGTAAAGATTTACAATGTAAGCAGAAACTAATTAATTTCTGTTTGATATAATTTTAATGAATTTCGAAAGTGATTCAACTTTATTATGCACCTAATATTAAAACCATAGAGTTATTATGCTAGAGTAGAAAGTCATAGGCATGTAAGTGACTGTCAATATAATTAATGAGAGAGAAGATTAGATTCGTATACTTATCTGTGTCTAATCAAACATGTTCAGAGAAATATATCTATATATATTCATTAAAAAAATACTGAGAACATTTTATAGTATACCTTCAAAATGACATTCGTTTACTAAGCACGCGCAAAAAAGAGATAATTGATAAAACTCATTTGCTTTCTCTTTATAGTAATATGGCACATCATGGCCTGGCTTCCCTACTCTAGTATAATAACTCTATGATTAGAACAATGGTCGCACTGAAACACATTATATGTATAGCCAATGTTTTATAAATGGAGTCTAGTCAAAACATTGCAAGCTTTTGCTTGCTATGCAAAAGATCTTGTGTTTGGAAACGTTGCCAAAGAATTCAAGTTTCGCATTCTCTTTACTTTTGTGTTAGTTATATTCTAAAGGCTTGTCTCCTTTAATATAAAAATGTGTTTTAGAGTTAAACGCTGCCAAGAGAATTGCAACGATCCTGCTGTTACAATAAAGATGTATTTGGTTAACAATGTTGTTCGCGGCTTGCTTATATTTGTCTGATTCTACGTGACTTGATTGAAAGCTCATTCGACAACGGCGTCTACGTGATCGATTATCATCTTATCATCTAATTTGACTTCAAAATGGTATATCTCCCACATATCATTATTTAAATTCGGCGCCGTGTGATACCCCGCTCGATGGATACGTACGTTCGATACCTAAATTCGATAGGGATATTAAATGTTAACGCTTATGACGTCTAGGGTTTGACGAAGTTATTGTTTTGTATCTATCATAGCTTTTCCATTCTACAACCATTTTTTAGATTTATAATTTGTTACTCAATTTTATTTTAATCGAAAGAGATCACGTGGTATTTTCCTGTTATGAGTAGAAAGTCACTTTTTACTTTTTGCCGAGTTGCAACACGTTGCAGCGTTTTTATCATTTGTTAAAATACGATTTAGGTGTAGCAATAAATTCGACATTTATTTCAAAATTAAATCACATCTCAGTTCTTATCTGAACAGTTGTTGCCAGTCAATATCTTAGCGACAATGTCGTATTGTATATTAGGCTTTTGTTAGTTAATATTTGTGCAACTTCGAGGATGTTTCGATCAGCGGTAAAGTCAAATAATGGCATATTACTCTGATTAATTGAACAAAGGCTCTTTTCATTCGAATTGGGACGCTGCTCCGATGCACATCCAAAGGTTACATATATCTCTGAAATGTTCTAGGGAGGTAGAAGAAGTAGTAGAAGTAGTAAGAAGGTAGGCAGGTAAAGGTAATTTTGTAGGTTTCATCAAAATGCTTTCCTTCATTGTAAAGCCTGTGATGAATAGTTAGTTTGCTACTAACTACATACAAGGTTGCACTTGCATACAAGGTTTTTTTTTTATAGAAAACTCATATGTTAGGCATACAGGCACCCGGGTATGTAGGATTTGAATCTATGCAATATACTGTTTATCCAGCACAATTAGGTGTCGAAACCAAATTTAAATAGGGAAACATGCTTAAGTGCAATATGCTCATTTAAAGGTACCGCGTGGCCATTTGACATTTATGTACCACTAGCAAAGCCCCGCGGTTTCACCCGCGTCCATACAGATCTCGTGGTAGTGGAAAGTCTACGAAATCGGACTATAGATTTATTTTGTAGATTATTTAATTATATAAAATGGGTATCATTAGTATTCTTGGAATAAGACTTAACTCACCAAGTGCAGGCCCTGCTATAACGGTAGGTTAGGTTTGTTATGGCATTATTTGATTTCGATTTACATTCTTAAATTCGTAAAATCTTTTGATTGGGATGTCGGATTTTAAAATTTAAAAAGTATTTTACAGGTATTGAAACAGTTATTCATAAAATATCATTTAATGGGATAAGGATTAATACAGAGATATGAATAAAATGATTTGATTATTGTCGGCACTTTTACCAACTTTTACAATGTAAAAAAGTAGTTATATTGGCATAACTATAATAGTTAGACATATGGTATCGCGGACTTTTTTGTGGATATTGATACGTTCTATAATACTGTAGAACATTTTTTTGTTCTATCATCAATAGTTTCCGCAGCGCACGCGATGATAGATGTTTACGACTAAATTTTTACCAAGTTATTACAATTTTATTAGGGATCCCTATTTTTTTTGAAAATGACATATAGCCTATGTTGCTCAGTGAAAAAGCAGCTTTCCAATGGTGAAAGAATTTTTGAAATCGGTCCAGTAGTTTTTGCGTGAAAACGTAACAAACATACATACAAACAAACATACAAATCTTTCCTCTTTATAATATTAGTATAGATAACTTAAAGTCAAGTGAAGAGAGCAAATTAAAAAAGAATGCGTTAGCCTTTCTTGTTAGTGATTATGGCGTTTTAATTTATTTAGCATCATTATTTACTCGGGTTAGAAATGATTTGCAATAGAAAAGCCTAACTGTGGTACCGCGATCATAATGTTTTTACTACGTCTTATTGTAAATACGAGTATGCAATATAATTTCTTATTAACGTTGTTTCTATCAAACGTAAATTTAAAAAGAAAAAGACTCTTTAGTATTCAACATTTTTAGGTAACGTTTACTTCTTAGAATCCCACTTTAGTGATTCATATTAAAATATTCACATCATGTCGGTAACCATTTGCATGACGTTGCTTTTTTACTCGTTACGAAACAGGTCAGTGCTTTTAAATCATATTTAGGGACTGTTTATATAAGAATGTTTTATTTTATATATACGTTGAAATAGATATTTTTCCCTTTGTTAAAACATAATATAACATATGTCATGACATAAAAAACTTTAGTCTAAGTTGTAGGTAACTTGGAAGATATAGGTCACTTATTTGTTGTGTCCATACTTACGAGTATATTATAAATGCTTAAGTCGGTCTGTCTGTTATGCATTCACGGCTAATCCCGTGGAATAATGTAGATAAATTTTAGTATAATGGAAGTAAATATACCGGGTTTACATTAGGATAAAATTTTCCCATTTTTCTTCCAAGACTAAGATCAAACACATAGTACATAATTGCGAGTTTTTGGACACGCAAACGAAGTCACGGGAAGTAAAGTGAGGTTTTAAATTGTATAAATCCCATCAATTTTTCACTAATGGCACAAAGATAAAACTTTTTTAATAGAGTAAATACTGGAAGTATTGCTATGCTAAACTATGTCTATGTCTAAATCAATTAAAAATTTGTAATACTCCACCACATTTCCTTGTCCATAGATAGACTGGACGTATCCTATTTGCACAATATGGAGCGATAAGCTCATAGAATTAAATGACAGGCTTTACGGACATGGTCGAACTAACACATCGAGTCATAAAACAAACATCTGATGTATTTATTAGAGGGGATAGCGAAATCGCAGTTCGCGGGTAAAATCCGGTTCGCGGTCAGTCCTAGTAATTCATATTCAATAAGCGACGTTGCGAAAAATTTAATAACTGGGGGGGGGGGGGGCCTTGAAGTCACAAATATAAAGGCTTTTCTATTTTATCTATATTGGTGGATGCCGGTTTCAATGTATATATATATGCACTTCTAGTCAATGCTTAACCTAGATCAGTGGTCGGCAAAGTGCGGCTCCGGAGCCGCATGTGGCTCTTTGGCTCCTGAAGTGCGGCTCTGGCACAAATATCTACCGAAGGCGCAATAATATTTTCAAATAAAAAATACATTGAAATTCTTCTAGAAATCGAGAACACGTATATTTTTTTCTTTAAGTTAAAAGACAGATGGGTAATTAAAATTTTATATTGTTGTATAAATAAACTACTCAAAACAAAATAGGGCCCACCCCGCGTCAATCTACAAATTTGTTCACAAATTTTTTGCACGGCTATTGTAATATAACTCAAGTACTTAAACGTATAGTTGACATGTTTAGGAGTCTGTGCCAGCGTTTCTAACGATAACTTTAACATTATTTTCAAGTAAGTAGTCAAGTAAAGTTGAAGTTTATTTAGTAAACCATTTCCTTTGATTATGGCGCTAGTTCTAATCAATATGCCTGGTCCTCAACTTCTTAAAAACATGGACGCTGCAACTAGAGCAGTTGCTACGCTTCAGGAAGGGCACTCTCAGAGATCTGTTGCATAAAGCATCAGTGTGTACCAACGAGCTATCCGAAACCTGTAGGAACGCTATTAAGAGACCTGAAGTATTGCTAGAAGACCTGGATAAGGGAGAGCGAGTGCCAAAATGAAGCAGGACGACATAAATATCAGATTAACTGTCCGTCGGGAGCGTGCAATCACCGCCCGAGCTCTACTAAACCAATTACGGAAGTCTGATGGAAGACAAGTGAGCGATCAAACTATTCGAAATCGACTCCACGAAGAGGGCCAACGTTCCAGAGGGCGTTTTGGTCGGCTCAAACTGACAAGACCTCATCATGCAGCGCGCTTAAGGTTCTCACGTGAACATTTGGATGGGACAATGGATAACTGGAGACCCGTACTCTTTACGGAAGAAAGTAAAGTCAAGTTTTATAGTGCCGATGGCCGAGTATGTGTATGGAGAAGGGAAAGAGAACGTTTTTCAGACCATGAATCCATAAAACTCACCGCTTTGAGGTTGGAAGTGTCATGGTTTGGGGTGGAATAATTTTACTGGGTAAAACAGAGCTGGTAATTCTGGTTGGAGGTACCGTAACAGCCTCTAGTTACGTCTAACAGGTAGTCCGCCCTCATATTGTTTCATTTTCACAAAGAATTGGCGCTTACTTTGTTTTAATGCCAGACAACACTCGCGCTCACATGGCGCGTACTACACAAAATGTACTTTCTGATGCCAATATTTCAGTTTTGCCTTGGTCAGCCATGAGTTCCGACCTCAATCCCGTCGAACATTTATGAGATCAATTAAAACAAAGCCTCAAAGAAAACTATAGGAGCGTCATATTCAAAAACAGCTAATAAACGCACAAAAATTTTGTTGGGAGCAAATACTGGAACAAAACATAGTGCATTCGATCAAAAATATACCAAATAGACTCAGGGAGTGTGTATGGAGTACAGCAGGAACCCCACGCTTCTAAACTAAGGATTTCTCAACATATGGTCCCAGTAGAACGAAAAAATGTAAACTTCAATAATCCCATTATTTTACCGAAATATCGTAAAAATCTGTTCTTTGTGTTTAAATTAAAAAAAAAAGAAATTATGCTATTGGTTAAGCTCATATAATTTCGGAATCCCTACTTCAACCATATCTAATCAGGAAAACTGAATAATTGTATGTATTTTAAAATTAATGCAAAAAAACGTGGTGGGCCCTATTTTGTTTTGAGTAGTTTATATAACGAACATAGAGTTTAATTTCATTAGTTTTGTACAAGCTACCGGCTGAAATTGTTCGTATGCGTACTCCGGTGTGACACAAAAATTACCACAAGCATGCGCGCGCATACTTTTTTAGTGTAATAAACTAAACAAAGCAGATTTGGCTTCCAATTTTTTTTTTGTTATGTTCATATTTGGCTCTTTGGCTAATAAGTTTGCCGACCACTGGCCTAGATCTTCATCCTAAACTGCTATCTCCTCTTGAAGGTTGTCAACAAAATCATTCAATCAGAAAATTGGCAAAATCTATGCTTCTTATTTCTCAAGTCTGGAAAATATTTTAGAATTTCGCTGCTACATAAAGCTTAAACAGTTGAAGTAAAGTAGCTGCCTGTTACAATCCCACTGCTGGGAATAGGCCTCCTCTCTCCGTTTCTGGACAGAAGGGTTGGAGCTGAGACCTACCACGCTGCTCCAATGCGGATTGGTAGGTTACAGATATCTCCAGAATTCTCTAGAGATATGCAGGTTTCCTCACAATGTTTTCCTTCACCGAAAAGCGTGTGATAAATTATCAATTAGACACATGAGTTTTCATAGAAAAACTCATTGGTGCCTGCCCGGGTTTGAACTCGTGTTCCGCTCGAAAGAGTCGCACGGTCTCGCCGCTGGGCTATCACAGCTCAGTTGAAGACTATTTGAGTTTTAATAACACATTTAAAATGTGTTTATTAACACACGTTTGTAATAATAATATTAGTATGATTGTTATTATGTACTAATGGTTTTCCTTTTTTTGAATCATCATTTGGGAGAGGGAAAACCGTAATAAAATGGGATCCACCTTATTCATTGTGATAACATACGTGCGTTTGAACATTTGAAGATTTGTCAACTCATTATGTTTTGTTATGGATTAATATGACGAACATTCCGATATAAGTGGCTTAGATATTTCTTAAATCTAAATATTATTTATTGCTTTATGACATTTAAAATTATTTTCTGTATTTTTTTTACAAAAAAAAAATAAGGTATGTAATTTATATAGAAATATTCGAATATTTTCTTGATTCCCCGTTAATAATTAAACTGTTACAAATAAACTTCAGATTCACCTCTGTTGCTAGTTCGGGAAACTGTTCCTACCGAGAAGAGCCAGCAAGAAAGTCTTTTCAAAATATAATTCTTATTCTAGTTACATTTAGTCATTACTATCTTATACAGGTCGAATCTTATCATATACTAGCTTTTAAGTGCAATTGCGTTCGCGTGGACCGCAGTCTTATTATTTGAGTAAACCATAACACATATTATTTACGGGTAAAGTGGGTTAATCTTAAAAGCTAGACATATGCTGTCGAGGACTTTTATTAGGAACTTTTAGAGGGGACAATTTTATAATATATGATTTTTTCATAACTTTCACCGTCTACTTAGCGCACGCAAGCAAAGATTTAAATTGTGCCGTTTTTGCAATATTTTTTATTGCTGCTCCTCTCCTATTCATCTTAGCATGATGGTATATAGCCTATAGCCTTCCTTGATAAATGGACTATCTTACACTCAAAGAATTTTTCAAATCGGTCAAGTAGGTACTGAGGTTAGCGCGTTCAATCTATTGATCAAACAAACAAACAAACTCTTCAGCTTTATATATTAGTAGTATAGATTTAATCCTTATCTGTATAGAAGGCGTTCTGTATCAGCCATCATTTATTAGTTGTTTTAAACTGCTGTAATGTCAAAGTTAAAAGTGATTGCGGAACTTTATTATAAAATCTTATACCCAAACCCACGACTAACGTACTTTTAAATAATTTATAGAATTAGGCGTTACTTTGCGGAGACTCATAATACAAAAGTAATAATAAAATTATTTTTCTATAATCCGCTATACTGTAAATAGAACATATATATAGTGCTAAATGTACAGTGGACTATCCGTTTTTTCATACCCGTTACATGCAGGATTCGTAAAAACACATGCATAAACCTCCACCACTGCTACCACAATACACAAGCACTACACACGTTAACTATCACAAACTCAACAATCGTTTCGCCCCGCAACCGAAGCATCATCAGTAGATAGACTCCACGACAAAATCGCAAAGAACTGTATGCGTATAAAATTGTATCTCAAAATCGGTCCATAATGATATACACCGGAAATATCGATTTGAGTTAACGTGCTCTTCGAGGCCCAAATGATATGTAGATAAGTAAAAGTTGTCATAGAGGACGAATATCGAATATAATTACAATCCAGGGAAAGATTTGGGTCGCTGTTGCATCAGGACAACGATACTGATTGTCATTGTCATACTTGGGTCATTCCACCCTTAATGTTCATTTCTCAAAGTTAAGTCTGCCCTTAATTATTTTTAGCCTCATTATTAAAGCTTACACAAAAAAAGATTTTAAGCTTGGAGTCCACGGCGAACGCAACTCTGCCGAAACGTAGGACCCTTATACAAAGGAAACTGGATTTTGCCGCAATGTGATCCGTTTATTTATATAATACACAACAGGTTAACATTTCTGATGAATTATATTATTATTTTTGTAACTATTTTTTCGTATTAAAGAATGAGATTTTAACTACGTCATCGTAATTATGCCAAATCCTAAATATATCGTCTAGAAAAACAAATCGAATGGGCTGATGCAATGTTGCGTTAATTTTCTCAGAAACATACATATATTGAAATTCCAGTTAAAGGTATTATTTTAATGTTTTTTCCCTTACTCCTTTAAATCATAAAAGCTTTAGTTGTCCTAAGTTTCATTATTTTACCAGTAACTTCATTTAGTAGTAGCGGCCTGTTACAATCCCACTTCTGGGAATAGGCCTCCTCTCTCCGTTTCTGGAGAGAATGGTTGGAGCTAAGACCTACCACGCTGCGCCAATGCGGATTGGTAGGTTACAGATATCTCCAGAATTCTCTACAGATATGCAGGTTTCCTCACGATGTTTTCCTTCACCGAAAAGCGTGTGATAAATTGCAATTATCAATTAGACACATGAGTTTTAATAGAAAAACTCATTGGTGCCTGCCCGGGTTTGAACTCGTGTTCCCCTCGAAAGAGTCGCACGGTCTCACCGCTAGGCTATCACAGCTCTTAGTCCTTTTTAACTCTTCATAGTTTCATCACCTGACGTCAACTTACCTTAGTCGTATTTTACGACCCCTCGTTAAGAAAGAGGGAGGTCTATTCTACTCAGCCGGATACCACACGGCTGGTCAACTTACCCTAGTCGCCTTTAACGACACCTCGGTAAGAAATGAGGTTGGTCTATTCTACTCAGCCGGATACCTCACGGCGGCTACACCTTCATAGTTTATGACGATGTAAACAGGGATTTTATACTTTATAAAATCTGTAGTAGCCGAATGGTGTACCAAGTATAAGTAACATGGTATCATGTTACTTATACTACACGAGGTCACGAATTGAAACCTTTGATAAGCTGTGGATATTATCGTACATGCATAATTCACCGGGGTAACATGTAGGATTTTAAAAAATCTGTTTTTCAATAGGTAAGAGTGAAATACGCGGATACCACTAGTTTATAATATACGTATCAAAATTGGTGATCGCTAGTATTTATCATAAACTTAAACATTCGTTTCAGTCGTGATCGTATGTAAGAGTTATAAATATTTCGTTTTCCTTGTTGCAGAAAGCTCGGCCTAGAGTTGGTGCCTCGACGCGGCGCCGAAGCCGTTGACCCGGAGGACACGAGCCTAGTGGAGTTATACAGGGTGCACGCGGAGAGTGCGGAACGGGCCGCGGCAGTGAGCAATACATACTGTTATATTATATAAACTATTTCTGCAACGCGTCGTATCGGACGGACGCATGGACGGGGAAAGAAAACGTACAAATCACAGGAAAGCAATTTATTGTCACTTATACAGAAAATATCGCGGACGGGTCCTTCGCAGCATTCCAAATACCGGAAGATGCGCATTTTACAATGCCGCTAAGTGTTCCAGTAGGATGCACGTTGAACCAAAGGAATTGGCAGGCGTTGTCGATCCAACGTACATTTTGTATTGAGACTTCTTATGTAACTACTAGGGTACCTCTATAGCGCGAAGGAGAGTACTAGTGGCGCCATCTGTTGTCGCATCTGTTGTAGTCAGGAAAATACATGAGTTTGTTGTGTTACAGCTTTTTTTGCGATTTTTAAAATTTTATTTTGGTTCTCCGTTGAGTAAATTTAGCCAGAGACTCGGTTTAATTCAGAACAACAGAATTACGCTTAATTTACACCTTATGACTAAAAATAATTGAAACCTACATTTCTATTTTACTACAAACTATTACATGATGGGCAGACAATATCAAATTATATTAATTTCACATTCACTACGACAATCTCATAGATCGTGTCGCTCTGTAACCGAAGCGTCATCAGGAAATAGGCTCCATGACAAAATCCCAAAGCTGCACTGTTTTTTTTTTGGCGAACGTGTGTTTATTTAAATAATGGCTGTATTAAGATTTTGTTTTAGTAATTTTAATATTGGTTTTTGGGTAATGAATTCAAAAGATTACTAACAGAAATTTGGAAATATATTTATTTTTCTTTTATTATCATTTAAGAACAGATTAAATTAAATAATTAACGTTTCTAATGAACTTTCGGTCCTCGTCGTATAATGCTACCGGAAGTTCCGCTATGTGATTTTCTAGCGCGATATCGCACTGTAGCTGATAACGTGATTATAGAGCTAAGTAACCGCCATAACGTTGTCTTATAATTTAAAGAGTTCCATTGAATTATTTTAGTATAATCCGCATCTTTAAAGACGCGGATTGAAGCAAAATATTTCTTCGAAATAGTAATATTTTATTTTATTATTAATATAATATTTTATTCATAATAGTAGTTCCTTGTTTGCATGCAGCAATAATTCACAAACCTGCTAAAATACCAAAATTTTAGTGACCAAATAACTTTTATGTTGTAGGGTCATTTCTTATGGGTTCAAACTTATATAAATGTTATTTAACATTTATAAAGTCAATTATTAATTAATTTATATATTACATTCAGATTGCAGGTAAATTATGCTACGGTTAAAAAAAATGTTATGCTCTACTCTCTCACTACGTAGACCTGCGGGTATTCCGATCTATTTTATGCGACTTAAAACATTCTAGCAATACTTGCAACTCCCATTCTATCCCGGACGTTGCGTATATGTAACTTTTGTATGCGACCGACGTCAATTATTTAATCAACTATGAGATACATCAGTTCGTACCTATCGTCTATAAGTACGCGCCCCAGATAAACATACCTACCTGTCCCTATTGCCGGTTAGTGGTTTGCGTATTTGAATGACCGACCTCCATATTTGTAAGCTGGAGAATCTGACGCCCACATTACCCCACATTTCATAATCATCAATACTTATACTGAAGGTTCAATTTATAAGACTGCGCATTATATCGATATATTTTACGCATTACACTAAGCAAAATCATGAGTGGAAATTAAGTAATATTTTTTTTGTTGTTGTGTAATTTTAACCCATAATATCTTCATATGGTGTAAAAGAAAATTTTAATCTATGTTAAATGGCGAAGCTAACGAACTCATTTATTTAGATAAGGATTTAGAGGAGGAGGCCATGAATTTTTGAAAACTTGATTGATGCATCATTAAGTTTCATGTGAAAAAAACATTCATGAAACTTGTATATTCCTAGAGCAGGAGTCTTCAACCTTTTATATTTCCAGGAACCCTTTGACCTCATGTTTCTCCTCCTGAACCTCATAAATAAAATAGTTTGTCAAAATTTTTCCTACTCAAATATTTATTCAATTTTAATACAAACATTTCAATACATACAGTTAGCGTAACATTTTATAAGTATTATTGTAAATTATTGCTAACTAAAATCTTATAATCATACAATTGTTGAACACTGCATGAAGTTGTTCAAGAGGAAGTACTTTTAATATTGTTTTTACATATGTTGCGTTTTGATTTAGATCAGGTGCAGAAACTCTCTCCAACGTTTCAGGGAAACCTAGAATTCCACGGAATCTCAATTTATTAGCTGAATGTCGAAATTAAGACATTCAGCACTGATTTTCAAATGAAGCCCAACAGATCATGTCACGGACATACACTATAAATATTTATATATTAAAACTAACTTAATCCACTATATCTACTCTCCTAATATTCTAACTATTAATATATTACTATTAATATATACTATACATATTACTGTTACTATTTTATTATTGTTAATTATTATAGGATTATAACATAATTAAACACTAAAAAGAAAAATAAAAAAACAAATACTACTTACAATAAATTCGTTTATGCTGGGTAAGCAATCTTTTGATTTAGAGATATGTGTAGTGTATGTAGTGTTTAGATTTGTGATTATTACTAAAAGACAACAATATCAAAAATAAATCAACACACATACACTATCTCAAACGCACAACGTCAGTAGCACTAGAGCCGTAGCCGAGAATGGACGTGTAGTAACATATTAATGCGTGTTTGAGCCTGTGCTAAACTCATACAACTAAAGTCATTCATCACAATTTGCAACCTATCAATCTAAATTGTAGGAGAGTGGTGGATAGTAACCGACAGTAAGAGGACGCCATTTTTCTTGTCTTATAAATAAATATCGCTAGGTCCGCATTATATTGTAGAATAAAAAAATAACATAATTGAAATTTATACAAATGCTAGTCTTAATAGAGCCCAATAAAGAAAAAAGGTTTCTTTCGTTCGGACCGCCTTCGCTCTTTTTATCTGAATATTGTTATGATTGCCAATATCCTTTTATAAGACGTGGCACTTAGCTGGCTAGTATTACGTCTTTTGTAGGTCTTTTGTATAATTTACTGTACAAAAGGTCAAATTTCTTAATGCCTGTTACAATCTGTGTCAGAATGATTGCGACGAGGTTGTTTTATTATTGACGTTGTTTTTATGAAGTGGGTATTATTCTGCAACATTAAAATGAATAACTGATTTTTCTTTATTTATTTATTTATTTATTAATACTTCTTGCGTACAAAAGAAAAAAAATACATACAAATTATACGTTTTCTTTATTAAACGAATATGTTTCTGAGATAATGTAAACAAAATAAAATATTTATTCCTGGTAAATAATAACATACTACACGGCTAGTTCTTAGGCAGATGCTGGTAATCTGCCTTAATTATGTGGATAGATATGGCTTGAAATACAATGTGACGAAGAATGAGTTTTTGATCTTTAACAGCCCCCGTAAACAAGTACAATATGAACCGGCAATTGCACTACGCGGAATACCGATAAAACGCGTAACGCAATTTAAATACCTTGGACATTACCTTACGGAGGATCTTAATGATCAAGTAGACATCGAGTGTGAAAGACATTGGACGCTAGAAGCAACATGTTGGCTCACGGATTCGCTCGCTGCAGTGTGGAAGCTAAACTTACACTCTTTAAAACGTACTGCCAAACCTTCTTCACAGCTAATCTGTGGTTCACCGAAAAGCGTGTGATAAATTGCAATTATCAATTAGACACATAAGTTTTAATAGAAAAACTCATTGGTGCCTGCCCGGGATTTGAACCCATGTCGTCTCTAGAGACTCGCATGGTTACACCGCTAGGCTATCACAGCTTATGTGTGTGAATGTAGAATAATGCAAGTTAAATTTTATCTATTTCCCGGTGTCCGATTGGGCTGAAATTTTACATACTGGTTCAGTCCCGATGACAATGCATGTTTATGATAAGCATGACCTGATGCTGCTGCCAGGATTGGCTCCAGACGAGGAAACTCCTCCACCGTTAACAGTAGGGACATGAAATTTTGTGAAAATATATATCTTTTAATTAACTTGTTCTATATTAATGTCTATGAATGTAAATAAATTACAGTCAATATTTATTTTATTTTTTTAGTGGCGAGGAACATTACGTCGAGCATGCGGCTCAGGAAGCAGCTTCAATTCCGGAACGCTCACGAACAACACAAACATAACACCAACGCCGGTCCAGTCGCACTATCTGATGTGCAGTATGAGAGATTTTGGTCATACGGCCGGGGGAGATGAGGCGGAGCTACTTTTATGGCTTCATGACGCGAGAAGGGCGCAACCATTGTCCGAAAGGTTCAGGGTGCGAATAGCGAGAGATGGGTTCTCCAATTACGTGGATAGATTGCACGCGAATAGTACGCTTTTTGCGGTAAGCAATAATCAACAAGCTATAACCGTAAATCCTATTCCACAGAATTGATAATTTCGTCATCGCATTTAAAGGTGAGACAGAAGGAAAAAACTTAAATAACAGTGCGTAACGCTTAAAATGCTGAAAATGAGCTAGACAGCTTATGAAAAGGCCTTTATGTGCACAACAAAATTACGATACCTATTTATATCGTCTAGTTGAGTGTATTCCAACGTGAGATACACACTCTACAAAGGAACATGTTAAGGGGGAGGTGAAAATGAAAAAATCGACACCAGTTTAACCCTTTCGTCCCGGGCCATTTAAATTCAATTTTGGTGACATTTAAAAGAGGGTAAATTCTTCTCGTGAAAAATTTAATTTTTAATATTAATATTAAAAATTAATATTATTATTAAAAATTGATATTATTATTGAAAATTAATATTAATTTTAAAAATTTATATTAATATTGAAAATTAATATTAATATTAAAGTTATGTATTAAGAATTCTTAAGGTGAGGCATGGCACAAAAAAGTTGGGGAGCACTGGTGTAGCTTTTATGTAAAGTTGTTTTCTCGTATTTCGTTTTTAAAAAGTTAGAATGAATTTATGAATATTATGAGGAATGCGTTTTGAAGTATAAGCAAACTGAAAAAAATATAAAAATATAAAACTTTCTGAATTTACTCAATAAAGGATTTATAGAGGCAGGCGTTACTTTGCGGAATTCCATATTACAAGCAATATAACAGAACTAACTACTTTGCTATAATCCGCACGGGTTAAGGGTTCCACGACAAAAATCGTAATGCATTACGATTTTTGTCTAGGAGCCTATCCTCCTGATGATGCTTCGGTTTCGGGGCGAAACGATCGTCGAGATTGTGGTTGTGGGTGTGTGTGCTGCTTTTGTGTGCGTTGTTGCTGGTGAATTGCGCCTTGGGGTGCATGTGGTGGCTTGTCCTGCATGTATAAGGTGCGTAGATTTTGCCTGCTTCATACACATTGGCTTTGCATGCATTCACTTAACCCGTGCGGATTATAGCAAAGTAGTTAGTTCTGTTATATTGCTTGTTACTAAATAAAGGTTCAAAATCTGACAAAGTAGCGTCTAATTCTAAAAATTAAGGTAATCCATATATTTTTAAGATCGATTCTTGTTTTAAATCCTACAGGATCTCTCAAGTACAGATCTATCCAGAGAGTTGTGGCTTGTCGCGTGGGTGATACGAGTGGGGCGATGGGCTGGAGCTGGTGGTAGTGGGACTGGTGAGAGGCGAGGACCGGTTGCGAGAAGACCGCTCGGTGCTGGTGTGCTGCCTCTTGCTGAGTTCCTGCGGCAGCCAGAGCCTCAGACTATTGAAAAGGAGTATACGTTTAAGGTATCGGATATCCTTGCCTTAAACCTTCCAAATCGTACAGAGTTTTAGGTGGAAATTAGTGTTATTAGTCATTTTAAATTGCCTCTCTTGCCTTTGTTATCGGTAAAAAACTTTGCACTATGCTTTTATTTCGCTGAATAATGAGTAATTATATTGGCTCATGTGCAATAGTGGCACAACTCAAATTATCTTGTTTTGAGATAAATGGGCTTAAAGTTTGTATTCCTGAGGAACATGCATTGAAAATGCTTTAGTTTACTTAAACGAACGGTCTAATATTGTATTATGAGTTATGCCGGTATTATTTCTGAAAAGAATGTGTAATTTAACATATAATTTAAGATGAATATGCAAAAACCTAAAAAGAATGGAACCTGAGAGAAATAGTCATTTAAAAGATTATTATTTTTAAAACCTATCAACTTACTGTGAGTGAAAATCACATTCATTATATTTCTAACTAGCTTTTAAACGAAACTTCGTTAGCATGGCCTACAGTCTTATTATTTGAATAAACCGTTATACTTATATTAATCATGGTTAAAGTGGGTTAACCTTAAAATATAGACATTTTTTTTACAACTTTTAAACGGGAACAATTTTGTTACACATGATTTTTTAATAACTTTCACCGCTTACTTAGCGCACGCAAGGAAAGCTTCAAATTTTGCCGCTTTAGTATTATTTATTGCTGCTCCTCTCTTATTCATCTTATATAAGCAATTTTATATAGTCTATAGCCTTCCTCGTTAAATGGACTATCCTGCATTCAAATAATTTTTCAAATCGGGCCAGTAGTTCCTGAGATTAGCGCGTTCAAACAATCAAACTCTTAAGCTTTATATATTAATATAAATATGGATACGACACGTACTTTACGGTGAAGGAAAACGGTGTAAAAAAATCTGCATAACTTTAGAAACTTCTGGAATATGTGTATCGTAAATATAAGTTCATAGTTGGTTAGCAGTAAATTTGACTCGCTATCTATCTAACTCCGCGCTCTTACCGTCATTTGCCATCAACCACACAAACATGTAACTAAAATACCATATCTCTAGTTATCAAGTGTCCATCTTCACCTAACACTGAATGATTAAATGCTAACTTAAGTTAGTGCTATGTGCAGTAAACAAACTATTCTATTACAGGTATACCAATGCGAAGAGAAGGATTTTCACCAGTTACATGACCTGCTGATACGGAAACAAACAAACAAGTGCAATATTTTACCCGGACAACCAAATTATGGTAACCTTTATATAAAAGTTCTTCTTATTTCTGATGTTAATATTAAAGATTGGCTACGAGTAGTGCCCCGGATATAAGAATACGAGTAAAATGAATATGTGAATTATAGACGAAAGTGAATAAAAAAAATTCTAATGTTTGGCGAAATAAATTTTTTCATACAAACTTTTTTCTGACGATAATGAACACATAAAATGAATATCTATCAAATTAGGCGCATTCGTTTGGAAATTATGCTGAAATTATCACCGAAATGTTTGTACATATCAAAAATTTTCATTAATATATTTATTTGCGACATACATGATGTATATTATAAAATATAGCTTAATAATTATATACTTAAAATTATATAATTAACATTTATGTATTAAAAATATAATTTATGGCCCCATATAAATTAACATTCCTTGCTTAGGAATTTACACTATATATATTATGTATTTGTTCTGTATAAATTGACGCGCGACGCGGCGCGACCGGCCGGATCAACGACCTTTGGGCATTCGTTCGCCGCCGGTCGCGTCCGACAGTTAGTAATGTTTCGTATACTATAAAGATAAGACGCGTGTATACGACTTTATGGTATAACGCAAACGTGTAATTATGCGTTTTGGATGTGGTTCTCAGATTTAGTGACGCGTTTAATCAGTGAAGCGTTTGAGAAGACGCGACCGTCCGCGGTTTTAGTGCGCGTTGGGTTACTATTCCCCGATATAGGGACGATTCAATAACGTGTGACCTTCCGAAGGTTGTGTGCACACCGGGTGTTATTTAGCCGATTAGTGAAGTGTATACTCAGGGAGAAACAGACATTACGTGTCCGTGGAAGATTGCAGAGGCGAGCCAACGGTTTCGGGAATCGGCCAAGTACATACAAGCACACACACACACGTACACATATACACGCAGTGACTCATGAGGCCGGACCGCATACAGCTGACGGCCGCATAAGGTAGGTTGAGACGCCGAGACGACGGGTCCAGGTCCCAGAGGTTGTTTCATCCGTCCGCACGTTTGCGCGGAACATATTATGTATTCGTTGGCCAACTAGTTGGTTTATGATCAATGAAATTAGCCTTGTAGCTCTTAAGTAGTTTTTTAAAATTTTAGGTATAGTGGTGGCCCTTAGGCTTCTAACAAACACGGGCAGTATCTCTGAATCAGTCGCATCAGGAGCCACAGTTACCGCCAAGCGGGGCTTTCCCGACGTCATAATGCCGGGGGATGTTAGGAACGATCTCTACTTGACGTTGGAAAGGGCAGAGTTCGAGAGGGGCGGTAAAAGCACTGCGAAAAACGTTCTAGCTACTGTCAGCGTACACGATAGTACTGGACAAGTGATAAATGTAAGTATTGCAGTGTTTTGATTTTTATATTTGGTAAATGGTTTTATATTTTACTAGCTGTGCCAACAACGGCTTCGTCCGCGTGGGATTAAGTGATTTACGAAACTTTTCCCGAATTTTCGAAATTTTGAACATACGGGTATTTATTATTAATGTTGAGAGACCGGCTATACTCACGTCTTATTTTATCGGATGAGCCCGACTAGTTTCAAGCCCATAACGGCTCTTATTCATGAGCTCTTTACGCGGCGTTATCGCGTATAACTGAGTTCCCGGAGTTCCCGCCGCGATAAGAGCTCATGAATAAGAGCCCCGTATAAGGTTGAAACTAGCCGGGCTCATCTGATAAAATAAGACGTGAGTATAGCCGGTCTCTCAACATTAATAATGAATACCACTCACGATAGTTTTAATTTAAAAATACGGGTATTTATTGTGAGTTAACCGTGAGAGATAGAGACATGCTGTCGAGGACTTTTTATAGTATGTTCATAGATCTACAATTCTCTAGTACATTACTTTAGCGTATCTCTACTAGTTTACTCAGCGCAAGCGACTAAAGCAAGTTTTTTAACAACTGCAATCTCTTCAACACAATTTACATAATACTGATATGTACTATTTTCCTAAACCAACCGGAAGTATTGCACTATCTTTTGATGATTTTTAACCGTACAAAAATTAGTGCATTAGATTTTGAGAAAATCAATTACATACAGACAGACAGCTTTTTTGGACTTTATTTTATAATAAGTATAGATATTTATCTAATCGCACTTGACGACTAGTGCAGATACGAAAGTATATGGAGGCAGCACTTGAAACTTGCCATAATTTGGCAAAATATGGTAGAACTCTTTAGCAATTTCCATACAGCAACATGCCAGAACACTAAATCGACTGGCGGTAGATCTTTGCTTTATAGAAGCAGGCGTTACTTTGCGGAATTCCATATTACAAGCAATATAACAGAACTAACTACTTTGCTATAATCCGCACGGGTTAAGCGAATGCATGCAAAGCCAATGTGTATGAAGCAGGCAAAATCTACGCACCTTATACATGCAGGACAAGCCACCACATGCACCCCAAGGCGCAATTCACCAGCAACAACGCACACAAAAGCAGCACATACACCCACCACCACAATCTCGACGATCGTTTCGCCCCGAAACCGAAGCATCATCAGGAGGATAGGCTCCACGACAAAAATGCGTTTTGCTACATGTGTTCGGAGGGGAGGGTATTGGTGGGAGTTGAACTATTTAAGACTGCTTGTATGGGTAGCGCGGCGCATTACGATTTTTATCGTGGAGCCTATCCTCCTGATGATGCTCCGGTTTCGGGGCGAAACGATCGTCGAGATTGTGGTGGTGGGTGTGTGTGCTGTTTTTGTGTGCGTTGTTGCTGGTGAATTGCGCCTTGGGGTGCATGTGGTGGCTGGTCCTGCATGTATAAGGTGCGTAGATTTTGCCTGCTTCATACACATTGGCTTTGCATGCATTCGCTTAACCCGTGCGGATTATAGCAAAGTAGTTAGTTCTGTTATATTGCTACACATATGGGCCTTTTGTTAATATTTCAGGACTGCGTTTGGGGAGCCAGTGGTATAGGGTCCACTTCATACGAGTCACTAGTTCTGTACCACAATAATAGCCCCGCTTGGGGCGAGCAGCTCCGTCTGACGGTGCCCTTGGAAACCTTTACACATGCACACGTCAGAATTGAGTTCAGGCATTGTTCTAGTAAGTTGATACTAAGTTTTGCACTTTTTTATATTATGTGACATATAAGCTAGTTAATTGGCTATCGAAGTTGCGGGCTGCGTCAATTTTGCAGCACGCATATGTATGCGTATAAACATATAAATTGTTATGTATAAACATATAAATTAAAGCTACAAGAGTCTGGAGAGCAATACTACTATTTTACCTTGCTAGAATTTTAATGTTGAGAGACCGGCTATACTCACGTCTTATTTTATCGGATGAGCCCGACTAGTTTCAAGCCCATACGGGGCTCTTATTTATGAGCTCTTTACGCGGTGTTATCGCGGCGGGAACAAGAGCCCCGTATGGGCTTGAAACTAGTTGGACTCATCCGATAAAATAAGACGTGAGTATAGCCGGTCTCTTAACATTAATAATTAATACCACTCACGATAGTTTCAATTTAAAAATTGCTAGAATTTTATTATCCTTTTAGTTATGTTCAAGCGCTCTAATCCTTTGATTATTTTAACAATTATACAGAATAATTGTATATGTATGTATGCATGTATGTATATGTGTGTGTGTGTGTGTGTGTGTGTGTGTGTGTGTGTGTGTGTGCGCGTAAAACCGTATTTATAATTTTCTTGTTATCACTTTTACAAATTTGTTGTGAAAAAAAAACGCATTAAAGGTTCACCATAACATGTTATCATTATATCATTTTTATGTAAGTCAGTTTATCGTCCAATTTATAGGAATTAAAATTGACAAAGGAATTCCTATTAAACATTTCGCTGATAATTACGCTTCTAGCTGAATTTTTTTCTAATTCTACTTTGTTGATTAATTACTTTAATTCGTATTTTTTCAGCACGAGACAAGAACGAGCGTAAATTGTTTGGGTTTTCGTTCGCTCGGCTCATGGAAGCTAGTGGCGCCACCTTGCGGGACGGTGCACATGATTTATATGTATACAAATGTGATGATCCTAGCAAGTAAGTATCGTAAAACAATGTGAATGAGAATCTTTTATTTTGCACAAACTTACATTCAAATTATTATTTAAATATAATTATTTTTGCTATAATCCGCGATACAGAAAGTAGGAAATATATATATAGTGCTAAATGTATAGTGGACTATCCGTTTTTTCATACCCGTTACATGCAGGATTCGTAAAAACACATCCACAAACCTCCAGCACTGCCACCACAATTCACAAGTACTACACACATTCACTATCACAAACTCAACAATCGTTTCGCCCCGCAACCGAATCATCATCAGGAGATAGACTCCACGACAAAATTGCAAAGCAATTGCTTTGCGATTTTGTCCACTATACATTTAGCACTGTATATATTTTCTATTTACTTACTTACTTAAAAATTACATTGCTTAAAATATACTGTGCAGCAAATGTGAGAATACCTATTTCCTTAAACTTCTCTCGCAGGGAATCACGCGGACTTAAATTGTTGATGCCACGTATGGCTCTTTTGTAATACAAATTTTTTTTCACAATCCGCACATTTACCCCACAGCAATATTCCATAAGACATGACGCTATTAACTTAAGTATATACATATATAACAGAATATATCGCACGCTTAGTATTAAAATGACCTAAATAAAATAGTTGTTTAGTGAAAAATTGCAATAAAACATTGTTTTGTACAAATAGACGCGCGCCACGCGGCGCGACCGGCCGAATCAACGACCTTTGTGCATTCGATTGCCGCCGGTCGCATCCGCCAGTTAGTAATGTTTCGGATACTATAAACACAGGACGCGTACGCCTGTATACGACTTTATGGTATAACGCACACGTGTAACTATGCGTTTTGGGTGTGGTTCTTAGATTTAGTGACGCGTTTAATTAGTGAAGCGTGTGAGAAGACGCGACCGTCCGCGGTTATAGTGCGCGCTGGGGTTACTGTTCCCCCATATAGGGACGATTCAATAACGTGTGACCTTACGAAGGTTGTGTGCACACCGGGTGTTATTTGTGATATTTAACCGCGTTGGTGAAGTGTATACTCCGGGAGAAACAGACATTACGTGTCCGTGGAAGACTGCTGAGGCGAGCCAACGGGTTCGGGAATCGGCCAAGTACATACAAACACACACACACACGTACACATATACACGCAGTGATTCATAAGGCCGGACCGCATAAAGCTGACGGCCGCATAAGGTAGGTTGAGACGCCGAGACGACGGGCCCAGGTCTCGGAGGTTGTTTCATCCGCCCGCACGTTTGTGCGAAACAAACATAGTGTAGCGCCTTACTTAAAACTCGGTGAGTGTTGAAAAGGTCCATAACTGGGAGAGCAAGTATAAACTACTTTTTTAATAGTTCGTAGTGTGATATCATAGATAGTGTAAATTATGTTATTTCAGATTACTCACTGCCAGTTACCTGTCGCTGCCGTCGTGTGCTAATGACAGTGGTCGGTCTCCGGCTACTAACGGCGTGTTGGCGTCATTCCAAAGAAGTACCAAAGAAAATTGTATTATAAGTACACTGCTTTGCTCCACTAAACTAACACAAAACGGTGAGAAATATTCATTTGTGTACACTGTATAATAAATTGTAATTTAATTTAGCAACAGAATATATTTGTCAAAAAAATTGTGATTAAAATTTACTAACTTAAATAAAGCCCTGTCAATTTACGTAGATACATAAATAACTCAAATTCAAATTCAAATTCAAAATATTATTTATTCAAATAAACTTGTAAACAAGTGCTTTTGAATCGTCGACTCTATTGCTGGTTCGGAAAGCCGAGAAGAGCCAGCAAGAAACTCGGTGGAGCTCTTTTAAAAAAGAAGATTCTTAATACTAATTACATTTTGTCATAGCTATGCTGCACAAGGTCAAAGAGCAGCTATATCCACGCATTCTTATTATCAATGTAAGCCTCCACGGTATAATAGGCTTTCTGTATCAGCCTCTTTTTAACAGTATTTTTAAATTGCTGTAATGGCAAAGTTAAAATTGATAGTGGAATTTTGTTATAGAATCTTATACCCAAACCCACAAACGACTTACGTACTCTTACAAGGCGCAAAGCAGGGGCCGCAAGCTTATGTCGGTTCCTACTTTGTCTATTATATACATTAACTACCTATAAATTATTAATCTTAAACGTTATAGTTTTTTTTTTGTTATCTGTTTACATAAACAAAAAGAATACTCAATATTTGAATTGATTTTTTAAGTAAACCACAATAAACTGTCACTTTGAACACTTCGTTTATTTTGAAATTAGTGTATAGGTTACAAGGGGATATTTGTAGCTTGCAATTCACATTATACTCGTAGCTGCGTGGTAGATTTAAATCCATAATCCTTGTCTTTGAACAGAAGTGATAGAAAAAAACTTTTCCTTTAGCTAATTATTATATTACAATGTAACAACATTAAATATTCGAGCTACATTTACAAGTATTGTTAAGTTTCTTATGTAAAAAAAGTAAAGTAGCAGCCTGTTACAATCCCACTGCTGGGAATAGGCCTTCTCTCGCCGTTTGTGGAGAGAAGGATTGGAGCTAAGATCTACCACGCTGCTCCAATGCGGATTGGTAGATTACACATATCCCTAGAATTCTCTAGAGATATGCAGGTTTCCTCACGATGTTTTCCTTCACCGAAAAGCGTGTGATAAATTGCAATTATCAATTAGATACATGAGTTTTGTTGGGAGTTGAAGCTCCAATCCTTCTCTCTGACAACGGAGAGAGGAGGCCTTAGCCCAGCAGTGGATATAGTAACAGGCCGTTACTTTACTTTACTTTTACACGACACACATTAACTACTACAGTCTCAACAATCGTAATCCCCGTAACCAAGCATCATCAGGAGATACCACGACACGCTACGACAATTTTTCTTACGATTTGATGATTTTTTTACGATGACGATTTTATTTGTATGTAATTGTATTTGATATTTTCATAACTTTTGTATTATGGAACTCGACAACCAAACGCCCAACTCGTTATTATCGCCGATAAATATATAGGAATACCTAAATGGTAGAGGTGTGATAGCCCAGCGGCGAGACCGTGCGACTCTTTCGAGGGGAACACGAGTTCAAACCCGGGCAGGCACCAATGAGTTTTCTATTAAAACTCATGTGTCTAATTCATAATTGCAATTTATCACACGCTTTTCGGTGAAGGAAAACATCGTGAGGAAACCTGCATATCACTAGAGAATTCTGGAGATATATGTAACCTACCAATCTGCATTGGAGCAGCGTGGTAGGTCTTAGCTCCAACCCTTCTCTCCAGAAACGGAGAGAGGAGGCCTATTCCCAGCAGTGGCCTATTCCCAGTAACAGGCTGTTACTTTTTTTTTTCTATCTATATTAGTCTTGCAAGCGTAACAAACGGTCACGCAGACTTTCGTATTTATAATTAATATGGATTTGGCTCAGATGTTTACAGTAACTCTGTAAATAATATTATTTCAGAGGACTTGTTAGCGTTATTGCAATGGCGCGCACGTCCTGAGAAAGTACAAGAGACATTGCTGCGGGTATTACGTTTAGGGGATGGACTGAGTTGCGAAGAACTGATCAAATTCCTTCGTGACGTATTGGATGCTTTATTCGCTTTGTTTTCTACAGAAGATGGAAACAGGTATAAACAGTATTTATTTTAAATTGAAATTTCTGCAAAGAATTTCTTTGAATTTCTCTTTGTTGTTTATTTTACTGTCGGTCTCCCATAACACAAGTCTTATTTTACTAGCTTTATTAAACACTAGCAAAGCCCCGCGGTTTCACCCGCGTCCATACAGATCTTGTGGTAGTGGAAATTCTACGAAGTCGGACTATAGATTTATTTTGTAGATTAATTTATTATAAAAAAATGGTTATCATTAGTATTGTTGGAATAAGACTTAACTCACCAAGTGCAGGCCCTGCTATAACGATAGGTTAGGTTTGTTATGGCATTATTTGATTTCGATTTACATTCTTAAATTCGTAAAATCTTTTGATTGGGATGTCGGATTTTAATAATTTAAAAAGTATTTTACAGGTATTGAAACAGTTATTCATAAAATATCATTTAATGGGATAAGGATTAATACAGAGATATGAATAAAATGGTTTGATTATTGTCGGCACTTTTACCAACTTTTACAATGTAAAAAAGTATTTATATTGGCATAACTATAATAGTTAGACATATGGTATCGCGGACTTTTTTATGGATATTGATACGTTCTATAATACTGTAGAACATTTTTTGTTCTGTCAGCAATAGTTTCCGCAGCGCACGCGATGAAAGATGTTTACGACTAAATTTTTCCCAACTTATTACAATTTTATTAGGGATCCCTATTATTTTTGAAAATGACATATAGCCTATGTTGCTCAGTGAAAAAGCAGCTTTCCAATGGTGAAAGAATTTTTGATATCGGTCCGGTAGTTTTTGCCTGAAAACGTTACAAACATACACACATACAAACAAACATACAAATCTTTCCTCTTTATAATATTAGTATAGATTAAACGTTACAATTATGTATAGACGATATATATACTTCAATTTAAAAAACGGTTTTGTGATGCGTGATGTCTTATTACTATTTTTTGACAGTACACCACATTCTGGCACAGTTTTTCTAGTCCTGGTGTCAATCTGCAGTTTATTGGACGAAACCCGTTTTCAACACTTTCGACCGGTACTCGATGTGTACATTGAGGAACATTTTTCGGCAGCTCTCGTGTATAAGTACGTATGTTTATATTTCATTATACTTATTTGTCTTTTTCAATTATAACAATTATATACGAGTTCAAAAGTATTATTTAATACAACTTATACGTCCAAGTTGACTAAATTTAGCCTTAAGTTGGAGGTAAGTATTATAGGTTAACTAAAAATATTGAGGGTTTCGATTTTTGCACGTTTGGGTTCTAAAATCTTTAACTAGTAGCCCTGTGAAAGACAAAGCTAAAGTAATTATATAACCGTCTAAAAGGTATAAATTTAAGCTAATATTTACTGCGAAAAATATTTAGTTGACAATATGATCGATTTTCAGTTATTTCTCTTCATTTAAAAAATAATTAAAATATAATGGCGAAAGTTTGAGTGTTTTTAAAGGATTTGTGGGTTCTAACCCTGTAAAATTGATATAGAAAACTGATGGGTACATAACCCATCAGTTTTCTATAACAATTTTTTTGTGCTATCTTTCTATATATTGAACACCATGCTTTTTTTAGTTCGATGTGCTATAAAAGCATGTTTTTTACACCATATGTAATTGAATGATTTATAGAAGCAGGCGTTACTTTGCGGAATTCCATATTACAAGCAATATAACAGAACTAACTACTTTGTTATAATCCGCATGGGTTAAGTGAATGCATGCAAAGCCAACGATTACAAAAATCGTAATGCGCCGCGCTACCCATACAAGTAGTGTCGTGGAGCCTATCCTCCTGATGATGCTTCGGTTTCGGGGCGAAACGATCGTCGAGATTGTGGTGGTGGGTGTGTGTGTTGCTTTTGTGTGCGTTGTTGATGGTGAATTGCGCCTTGGGGTGCATGTGGTGGCTTGTTCTGCATGTATAAGGTGCGTAGATTTTGCCTGCTTCATACACATTGGCTTTGCATGCATTCACTTAACCCGTGCGGATTATAACAAAGTAGTTAGTTCTGTTATATTGCTTGTAATATGTAATTGACTTGATTCTAATATTTAGACTAGATAATTCATAATGGTTTCACCGTTTCCAGAGGGTTATTGTCTTCAGTTCAGCACTGCGCTGAATGGGCTGCCGGCGCTGAAGGTCAGGAGCCCATCCGGAAATGTCTTCGATCATTGGGTGCTGTCTTCCGTTTAGCGGTTCGCTCTCGATGTCTGTTCTCACGAGCCACTGGTGGACAGTACGAGGATAGTTTCCGGAGAGACGTTAGAGCAGCATTGCATGCACTTAAAGCGTTGGCCCAGCATCCTCACAGGGAACATCTCGCACCTGCTCAAGTAAGTGCTAGAAGTTGGATTATTACCGCACGTCTTCACCGTCTTCGAGGTAGATCTCCCAGTTGTCTAATATCGGTTGGACGTGTCTTCTCGCCGCACCCCTGATGCTTATAGTGAGCCCCAAAATTATTATGAATATAATAATTTTGGGGCTCACTTTGGATGATAAACTCCAATGGGGCACCCATATATCTGTCCTCGCAGGAAGACTTAGTTCCGCCGCTTACGCTGTTAGAAAAATTAGACATTTAACCGATGTTGAAACAGCGCGACTTGTTTATTTTGCTTATTTCCATAGCATTATGTCATATGGAATAATGCTGTGGGGTAAAGCGGCTGATATAGAAAAGCCTGGATTTGAAAATCCTTTCAGCTTCATACAAGACAGCGGTTTAATAATGTATAATTGGAAATATTTAAAAGATTGACCGCCAAGTTTCTTGCTGGTTCTTCTCGGAGCAACATTCCGAACCAGTTGTAGCTTCATTAATCATATTGATGCTTGACGATTCAAAAGTGCCTGAAATGGTTTATTTGAATAAAGATTATTTTGATTTGATTTGATTTGAATAATCACAGTCATACCATTAGGCCGCCACTACACGCCCAAATACGACAATCGACAACTAATACAAATAATAATACGAAATTCCCCAACGCTAGTAGAGTTTCTCCGCTCTATTCCCCGCTTTTCGCATCCTATGATTCTTTTGTGAAGAAGAGATGGTCACCTTGAAAAGCTTGTCATTGTTGGCAATATAGAAGGCAGTAGACCACAAGGCCGGTCGCCAAAACGATGGTCTGATCATGTGAAAGAAGCTACCTCCTCATCCAAATTCTATCAGACGGCAAGGGCTACTTTAGACCGGAATAGATGGAGGCAGGTCACGCGGAAGAAGGGTTAGGTGACCGTGAACGTCAGTAATGAGGGACCGATTGAAGAAAAAGATTCTTCTGCGCTCACCCGCTCTGGGGACGCTGTAAAACTTGTGTGTTTTACAATATTACAGTAAAACTGTGGGCTTACAGCATATAATTAGTTCGAAAAATATAGTTAGGTTAGGTATACATTATTAAAATAAATATACATAATTATAAAAAGATTGGCGATGTATATAATAGACAAAGTAGGAACCGACATAAGGCGACTCCTGCTTTGCGCCTTGTAAGAGTACGTAAGTCGTTTGTGGGTTTGGGTATAAGATTCTATAACAAAATTCCACAATCAATTTTAACTTTGCCATTACAGCAATTTAAAAATACTGTTAAAAAGAGGCTGATACAGAAAGCCTATTTATACCGTGGAGGTTTACATTGATGATAAGAATGCGTGGATATAGCTGCTCTTTGACCTTGTGCAGGATAGCTATGACAAAATATAATTAGTATTAAGAATCTTCTTTTTTAAAAGAGCTCCACCGAGTTTCTTGCTGGCTCTTCTCGGTAGGACGGCTTTCCGAACCAGCAATAGAGTCGACGATTCAAAAGCACTTGTTATAAGTTTACTTGAATAAAGAATATTTTGAATTTGAATTTGAATTTTTATATACATATTCGTAGTGAGGAGACGACACTAAATGACTCCACTGTTCCCTTAAAACTATATACTATATAAGATACTTTAGCATAATTTGATGTATACAAATATAGCATTAAAAAAAAGTGTTTTAACACGCTTTGTTAATAATAGGTCACTAATCTACTAAGCTGCGTGGTTAAGGCGTGCGCGTTCCTTGTTTTGTCTCACTCAAACCTCATAGGTCCTATGACTCATCTAAAACAAGAGAATACATTTTGCTTAGTGTAATAGAGATCTTTCATTCTAAAAGTGCACGCCCCTCCAACATAAATTTGATTATAAATATTATATAATATTAATTTTATTTTTATGCAAACGTTACTTGTAACCCGTGTAACCGGATTGGTTGAAATTGCTGCGCGCACACATAAAATAGTACAGTCAATATTTTCTCTCACACATTGAAATAATGTAATTTGGTGGAGGGGCGTGCACTTTTAGAATGAAAGATCTCTACTCCATTTTCAGGTTGCCCTAATGACGTCATGGGCTAGTGTAGCCAAAGAAGTAGCTTCAGCACTCGGCCCTGTAGAAGCTGGTCGAATAACCGCTGCAATGTTGGACGCACCAGCGGCCAACGCACCTCCCACTTTAGCTAAAGCTCGACTCCAAGCTGGTCAAGATATCCTGAAAGGACCACTTGGTCAAGATCCTGGTATGTCATATTGTTATATTCGCGAAGTCTATTTAATACTTCCCTTCTCCTGATATTGCACGGCGTTATTTTTAATTTTGCTATAATTTAGTTAACTAAGATATTCATACTAATTGTATGGTGAAAAAAATCATAATGTTATGCTTATACTTAAGGAAACTAAAGTATGGATGTTAATTATTTATACTGTAGCAGTCTAAATAGCTCGCCAAATATGTCCATTTAAAAAAAAAGTTAGAATAGTCAAAAGTAATAATAAAATTATTTTGCTATAATCTGCGATACAGTAAATAGAATATATTATAGTGCTAAATATATATAAAATCGCAAAGGCTTTGCGATTTTGTCGTGGAGTCTATCTCCTGATGATGCTTCGGTTGCGGGGCGAAACGATTGTTGAGTTTGTGATAGTGAACGTGTGTGCTTGTGTATTGTGGTGGAAGTGGTGGAGGTTTGTGCATGTGTTTTTACGAATCCTGCACGTATCGGGTATGAAAATACGGATAGTCCACTATACATTTAATTTCTACTTACTGTATCGCGGATTATAGAAAAATAATTTTATTATTACTTTTGTATTATGGATCTCCACTAAGTATCGCCTAATTCTATAAATTAATTATAGCGATTTCTTGGTACTAACTTTTGCTACAAGCAATTAAGTAGGCGTTTTATATTCCGACACCGTGAAAAACGTAAGACTTACCATACTAGAGTAGCCGAAAGCAGATCGGTAAGTGAGAGAGTCATAAAAAAATAATGAAAGGGAAGATGAAGGGATGAATCTCGTATACTTATCTTTCTCTAATCGCACATAAAAAAGAGATACAGATACACTCTCACTTGCTTTCTCTTCATTGTAATAGGGCATATTTTAGACTTGTGTACTCTAGTATAATACCTCCCCCACAAAGTAACGCCTAATTCTATAGTCAGTTAATCTTAAAAGATAGATATGCAATCCCGGACTTCTTTAAAGCCCTGCTAAAGAGGAATATTTCTACTATACATTGTTTTCTTTCATTTCAAATGGATTAGGCAGCGTTTTTTAATAAAAGCTGCCAGGAAGTACGACTTTTTTCGAAATCCTCAATAATTATCATCATATTTCAACAAATTTACACCAAACTTGACAACATACTGTCTATTGGTGAACATCGCACGAAAATCCGTTCACTACTTTTTGAAATTATCGCGAACAAAAAGAGTTGGAGACAGACCGACAAATAGGTATCAGTATAGGCCGCGTGAGTCCCTGCGAGAGAAGTTTAAGGAAACAGGTATTCTTACGTTAGCTTCACAGTATATTTTTAGCAATTTGATTTTTGTGCATAAAAATATACATAATTATAAAAAGATTGGCGATGTATATAATAGACAAAGTAGGAACCGGCATAAGCTTGCGGCTCCTGCTTTGCGCCTTGTAAGAGTACGTAAGTCGTTTGTGGGTTTGGGTATAAGATTCTATAACAAAATTCCACAATCAATTTTAACTTTGCCATTACAGCAATTTAAAAATACTGTTAAAAAGAGGCTGATACAGAAAGCCTATTATACCGTGGAGGCTTACATTGATGATAAGAATGCGTGGATATAGCTGCTCTTTGACCTTGTGCAGGATAGCTATGACAAAATGTAATTAGTATTAAGAATCTTCTTTTTTAAAAGAGCTCCACCGAGTTTCTTGCTGGCTCTTCTCGGCTTTCCGAACCAGCAATAGAGTCCACAATTCAAAAGCACTTGTTTACAAGTTTATTTGAATAAAGAATATTTTGAATTTGAATTGAGTGTACTACGTGAAAAACTCACTATAAAATCTTAATAGAAATCCCATTGTTATATATATTTCGATTCAATATATATTATTATCGATTCAATGTATATAATTTTGTTATAGAAGCACGAAATATTGTCCTAACAACCGCTTGCCACCACTTACGGGTGCATCTCGCTCGAAGAGATGAATTGTCCCAATGTGCTGATATGATAGGAGAGTTGGTGACCTTATTATGGAAGAAAGAAGATCCTGACCAACCCATAGATGATGACGAGCTAGATCCTGACGTCGATGTCCTGTGTCTTAATACATTGGACGTACTAGTTGAGACTGTACTCCATCTTATTGGAGGGAACTCGCCTGTGTTGGTAAGATTTCTAATTTTTTATTTAATCTACAAAATGTTTGCGATCTATGTTGCAGTACTTTAGAATTAGGTGTATTGTAATGCTTATGATGTTTTTATTTATTTATTTGTTTACCATAAAAAAAAAGACAGAGTACAACGGTCAACTTATCCCTTTGACAAGACCAGCTAACCTACGAAGTGAGACAATTTATAGTTAAACAGCTATGGTACTAATATCCTAATTTATACACTAATAAATATATATTGTAAATATAAACCATTAATATAATATATCGACTGTTAACCGGCAATATGTCCTATCTCAATTTTAAGCCAAACTACTTTTTAACGGTACCTATTGGGTACTACCGCCCATCATGTACCGTATCAACATGTGTATCTACTAGAAAATTTGTAAATAAACAAACATACATACAAAGTCAACTGTTTTTTATTACATAAAAATTATTGCAAATGTATTAATAATCACGTTTCTTCTTCTTCCTGTAAAGTTGACAAAAATAAGATAGGACAATTTGCCAGTTCACAGTCGATATATTACATTTATTTATTATATTTTTATGGGGGTTACAAAATAATATCATATTTACATTTATTCCATTAAATGTTAATATACCTCTGTTAATTTTTTTTTATTTTACAAAATTGACTCTGGCATAGTCTTGCATCATATGATTCCGTTATCATTATCAGCCTTTAGATGGCGTAAGCTGCACATTTTCAGTGGCTAAAGTAATCCTCATTGCTCTTAGATTTTTATGATCTCGTCTTTATAATATTCGCACCCCAAGCGATAGACTGTTTTTCAGTTTGCTTATACTTAAGCTGTGATGGCCTAGAGGTGAGACCGTGCGACTCTCTAGAGACGACATAGGTTCAAACCCCGGGCAGGCACCAATGAGTTTTTCTATTAAAACTCATGTGTCTAATTGATAATTGCAATTTATCACACGCTTTTCGGTGAAGGAAAACATCGTGAGGAAACCTGCATATCACTAGAGAATTCTCTAGGAATATGTGTAACCTACCAATCCGCATTGGAGCAGCGTGGTAGGTCTTAGCTCCAATCCTTCTCTCCACAAACGGAGAGAGGCCTTAGCCCAGCTGTGGGCATAATAACAGGCTGTTACTTTACTTTTTTTATAGTTAAGCTATTGTGGTTAATTGGCTTCATTTAGTTCTTTTTTTTATATTCTATTCTTGAAGCAAACTCTAGTGTGTATATAACCTCTATAGCTATATTCTAGCTTGGTTTATACTTTAGTTTTGGGAATCAGACCGCCAGAATCGAAAGCACATTCATTAAAAATTGTCTGTTTCTTTAGTGAGAAATAAATCATCGTTATTTTTTTTATCGGTTTTGGGTCCCCACACTAATAACGTCGACATTTTGATTGGTTTAGTTCTTCGGATACGTATGTTATATGACAAATTTTATCTTCGTGTACATTTTCTAGGGGTCAATGGTAGCTGGACTTCTCGGGGTGATGGAACTTTTGAGGCCTGCACATTATCAGCGTCTCTGGAGTCACCTCGCACCGCACCCTCATGATCGAAAGCCTTTGAAAGATTTCTTAATGCGAGCTTTTCTTGTATTCAGACATTTAATCGAACAAGACGTGAGTATATCTTAAGTTAGGTCATTTATAATTTACATAAATTACATAGTTTTTAATTTAAAATTGTTTACATAAATACCCACCACTCCACCACCCTCTTTTCTTACCGAGGTCTCGTAAAAGGCGATTAAGGTAAGTTGACCAAAATGAACCAAATCATGTGACAACATGTTTGTAACGTGTGCCGACCAAACTCAGTTTGGATTAAGGGCAGATCATGATAAAATTCTTATAAAGATCAATTTAGGTTTTATGCATTGGATATACACAGTATTTAATTACTAATGATGCTAGATTAGATTTGTCAGGTATAAACGCATGGCAGTCGTCTATGAGGTTTTTATGAAAACATGTGTTTGATATGCGACTCCTGCTTTGCGCCTAGCAAAAGTACGTAAATCGTTTCTGGGTATGGGTATAAGATTCTATAATAAAATTCCGAAATCAATTTTGGCCATGCCATTACAGCAGTTTAAAACCACTGTTAAAAAGAGGCTGATACAGAAAGCCTACTATACTGTTGAAGATTACTTAGATGATAAGGATGTGTGGATATAGGTGCAACTCTACCCTGTACAAGACAGTAATAAATAAATGTAATTAGTTCTAAGATTTATATTTTAAAAAGAGCTACCGCCGAGTTTCTTGCTGGCTCTTCTCGGTAGGAACAGCTTTCCGAACCATCAGTAAAGTTGACGATTCAAAAGCACTTGTTTACAAGTTTACTTGAATAAAGAATATTTTGAATTTGAATTTGAATTTGAATTATCTACAATTCATCATGCGAATATATGTATATCAGTTCTAGAAGAGAAAATTAGCCAACGTCATTGTCCAAACTTACAGCTTTCTTCCAACTAAAGTCACGTTAGTCCATTTCACTTTTGGACGTGAAAAATGGTAGGCAAAAAAGTTACGAGTTGAAAATTAGTTTGGTTTTAGGAATTCCTGAAAATATTTAAATATTCATCACAATTTGCATCAATAATAAAGTCAGTAGCAGATACTAGATTACACCAACGTTTTCCTTTATCTTTTAATTAATATGCATTAAACATAAAACATTATGCTAATATACTAGTACTAAGTGGAACCAGTTGTTGATAACACCAATTTTTATTAGTATGTAGTTAAAATACCAAAATTACATTCGGATATTCTATTGAATTTATGATATATACTATTCAGGTATTTCCTTCTGATTGGATGGTGTTAAGGGTGCAAAGTTGCAAAGTGTTGTTGTCCGCTTTACAAGACTTAGCGAAGCCTTTGCTAGAAAGGTTTCTAGGAGATGAACCGCCACAGTTTGACTGTCAGGTGAGTTAATGATCGATTTTATACGTTATCAAATTTAAAAAGCAATAAAATTCTGATGATCTGATGATGATGAACTTTATTGAATGAACTTTTTATTATTCTAAGATGGTGAGAGTATTAAAAATAAGATTCTATAAAACTGTGCCACACCTAAGTCCTTAATCTCTAGATGAATATACGAGTGAGTATGTTGTTTTATCTAGTCGTATTAATATGGTATTTTTCTTTTTTAGTTTCTTTTATTAGAGTAAAACGTCGTCAAAGATATAGTGAAATAATTTTGTTACAATAAGTAAAGAGAATTAAATATTCCTAATAAGGTTAGAAAGTCATAAACTCAAGTCAGAAAATAATTATTAAGGCATGTTTTTGACATCTGAATGACATTTGAATAGTTTTCTAAGTAGATAGTAACAAATTGTATTTAATTTTTGTCTGTATATAATAATAATAATTATAATAATAATCATTTATTCGGATATGGTGTTACAAACAGATACTTAAACTAATGACATACCTGTCTGTAACACCATACCGAATAGGTCACAGCTCAGCTCATATTTAATTTTAATTTATGTACATTGGGTTATTAATACCTTTCAATAAAAATTATTATTATTATTATACTACAATAACCTGTATATATATATAATGCTAAAATTTTCATACAATAGAACCTTAAATACCGAACATATAGCATGAAAAAAAAACCGTTTATCCTTTGGAACCATGGTAAGAACAATACAATGTATAATTAATGATGTTTCAATTATTAAATCGCTGTTACCACTAGTATATTATAAAATTAAATATTGTGATATAGTATTCAGTTATGTTGCAATAGCCCAGCTGTGATAGCCCAGTGGTGAAACCGTGCGAATCTCTAGAGACGATCATAAGTTCAAATCCCGGGCAGGCACCAATGAGTTTTTCTATTAAAACTTATGTGTCTTATAATTGTAATTTATCAGACGCTTTTCGGTGAAGGAAAACATCGTGAGGAAACCTGCATATCTCTAGAGAATTCTGGAGATATGTGTAACCTACCAATCCGCATTGGAGCAGCGTGGTAGGTCTTAGCTCCTGCCCTTCTCTCCAGAAACGGAGAGTGGAGGCCTATTCCCAGCTGTGGGATTGTAACAGGTCGCTACTTTACTATTTAAGAAATGTATTACTTACCTTATATCTACAATAATTATATCAGAATGAGATTTTTTAATAATATTGTACACAGAATTCCAAAGGCGATGAAAAAGAACTTTCTCGTGATCCGTCTAATAAAAATCAAACACGCTGATAAATTATCGTAAACATCAGTTTTGAAATAAAAAAATCAAATAACAGTCAAGGGTTAATAATTGCAATTTATCAGACGCTTTTCGGTGAAGGAAAACATCGTGAGGTAATTTGCATATTTCTAGAGAATTCTGGAGATATGTGTAACCTACCAATCCGCACTGGAGCAGCAAGTCTTAGCCCCCAATCCTCCTATCCAAAAACGTAGACAGGAGGCCTATGCCCAGCAGTGGGATAGTAACAGACTGTTACTTTATTCAGTTATGGTCGGGCTATCTCGAGTTGGGCGTGGCTTTAGTGACAGCGAGTGCGCTGCAAGCTGAGAGATGGGCACGCGGGCCGGAACGGGCTAGTATGCGAGCTGCGGCCGCTTTGCACCTTCTAGCCGTTTGGACTAGACTGGGTAATATACCTGAACTTAACTTGTTTGTTGTTTGTTTGTTTAATTTCTTTATTGTACATTGTTTTGTAAAAATTGTCGCGCGGCCGGCCGGATCAACGACCTTTGTACATTCTATGGCAGCTAGTCACGTACGCCAGTTAGTTACGTTTCGAATACTATAATGACAAGACGCGTACGCTTGTATAGGATTTTTATGGTAGAACGCACATGCGTAATTATGCGTTTTAGGGTGTGGTTTGTTGTTTATTGACTTTGATATTGATATAAGTATTTAGTGACGCGGTCAATTAGTGAAGCGTTTCGATTACTATAAAGATAAGACGCGACCGCGTCGCGGTTTTAGTACGTGTTGGGATTAATGTTCGCCGATATGGGACGATTCAATAACGTGTGACCTTACGAAGGTTGTGTGCACACCGCGTGTTATTTGTGTTATTTAACCGCGTTGATGAAGTGTATACGCCGGGAGAAATAGACAGTACGTGTTCGTGGAAGACTGCTGAGGCGAGCCAACGGGTTCGGGAATCGGCCAAGTACATACAAGCGCACACACACACGTACACATATACACGCAGTTATTCATGAGGCCGGACCGCATACAGCTGACGGCCGCATAAGGTAGGTTGAGACGCCGAGACGGCGGGCCCAGGTTTCGGAGGTTGTTTCATCCGCCCGCACGTTTGTGCGGAACATACATCATAAACACACAAAACACAGAAATATAAAAATAAAATTAAAAGGTGATTGTACAAAAGCGGACTTATCCCAATAAGGGATCTCTTCCAGCCAACCTTTGAGCTCTGAAAGGACAAAATTACGATGTAATAGGCGGGAAATGCCGCGAAAGGACAAGAAGATAAAAATAACAATAAATATAAAAATAACAATAACAATAAATATAAGTACAAAAGACACATGAAAAATCAAAATTTTCAACGATAATTATTTAGTTGAAAGTAGTTTGCAACACTTGTAACCATCAATCAATTGTAATTTTTTTTTTTGGATAGATTATCCGCCGAAATTCTTGCTGATTCCCCTCGTTAGGAGCAAACTTCAGTGGTTTCTTTTAAAATATTTTATTTTATTTTATTTTATTTTATTTTATTAATTTTATTAATATTTTTCTTATTAACTAGACAAAAATTTGTAAAACATTGACCAATAAAGTTTCCACTAACTGATAAAACATATAAAGCTAACATAATAAATGAAAATAAACAATAGAATAAGCAAATGATGAATCAGCACACAAAAAAATACTACAAAGATTTTACATAATTATAAGAATAATAAAGAAGAAAGAATGAATTTAATTCAACTGATTCTGAATATATTTTTTTAAATTAACTAAGTTGATACAAAATAAATCAATATCACTATACTCATTATTGTACTGTATTGTATTGTATTGTTGTATTGTATTATTTGACGGTTCAAATTATTGAAAACAGGCCACTTGTATAAAGAATATCTTGAATTTGAATTTGAAACAATAATTAAATAACCTTTGATTAATAATCTGCACTTTATTGCGCCTTGTTTTCGTTTTAGCATATTTTTTGAGAGGCGCTTATGCTTCAAATATACAAAGATGTATTTCAGTAGGCTATATACTGGTTATAAGCTGTGATAGCCCAGCGGTGAGACCGTGCGACTCTTACGAGTGGAATACGAGTTCAAACCCGGGCCAATGAGTTTTTCTATTAAAACTCATGTGTCTAATTGATAATTGCAATTAATCACACGCTTTTCGGTGAAGGAAAACATCGTGAGGAAACCTGCATATCTCTAGAGAATTCTGGAGATATGTGTAACCTACCAATCCGCATTGGAGCAGCGTGGTAGGTATTAGCTCCAACCCTTCTCTTCAGAAACGGAGAGAGGAGGCCTATTCCCAGCAGTGGGATTGTAAGAGGCCGCTACTTTACTTTACTTTTTTACTATATACTGATTACTGAAATTACCGTTAATCAATACTTTTAATTATGTTAGGGGCAGCACAACTCCAACTAATTGGGCCTGCTGTAGGCGCCCTATTAGAAGTTACACTTGTACCTGAACTCCGGAGAGCAGCTTTAGGTGCTTTAGTAGCACTGATGGCAGCTGAGAGGGCAGCTACTGGCTCTGCTAGAAGAACCGAAGCGGCCCTGGTTGATAAGTTGGACTCTTTGGTAGCTGATAACAAGGCTGATGACCATTATAGAAGACTGTTTGATACTGTGTAAGTATCTATTCATCAAATTCATTAAAGCTCTGATAGCCTTGTGGTGAGACTGTGCGACTCTCTAGAGACGACATAGGTTCAAACCCCTGGCAGGCACCAATGAGTTTTTCTATTAAAACTTATGTGTCTAATTGGTAATTGCAATTTATCACACGCTTTTCGGTGAAGGATAACATCGTGAGGAAACCTGCATATCTCTAGAGAATTCTCTAGGGATATGTGTAACCTACCAATCCGCATTGGAGCAGCGTGGTAGGTCTTAGCTCCAATCCTTCTCTCCAAAAACGGAGAGACGAGGCCTTAGCCCAGCAGTGGGCGTAATAACAGGCTGTTACTTTATCTATTCATCATCATTCTCCTGCCCTTATCCCACTCTAAGTGGGGTCAGCACATGTTGTCATATGATTTGGTTACGTATTTTACGACCGGCCGCCTGCCTGACGTCAACTTACCTTAGTCGCCTTTTACGACACCTCGGTAAGTAATGAGGGTGGTCTATTCTATTCTGCCGGATACCACACGGCATTGTGTAAGTATATATTGTTGCATATTAACCTTTCACACGTCGAGTGAGCACCATGTGCACATTTTTCACATTGTTTTTTACTATATAATAATTGTACCTATCATTAGCAAACCATTTTCTTCTTTATAAAATTCACCATCGAATACAACCAATTACTTTATAATTATATTAATAATGTATAGTACCCGGCATTAAATAATGCACATCGATGTTTACAACGAAACAGCCGGCCAGTTCGGTTTCGTAGAGCGCTGTCTCTGTCACACACGGGTTCGTCAGTGTGTGCGACAGAGACAATGCTCTTTGAAGCAGGATCTAGCCGATTTCCCTCTCTAAGCCTCGATGTGCATTATTTATTGTCGGATACTATAACTTGCAAATTACATACAAAATAAGTTAAATATAGGCTTTTAAAAGTACGTCAAACTCTTATATTACGAATATACTGAGTAGAATAGACCACCATCATTTCTTGCCGCGGTGTCGTAAAAGGCGACTAAGCTAAGTCGACCCGCAGTGTCGTATCCGACTCAGTAAAATAGACAACCTTAATTTTTTACCGAGGTGTCGTTAAAGGCGACTAAGGTAAATTGACCCACCGTGTGGTATCTGGTTGAGTAGAATAGACCACCGTCTTTCTTATCGAGGCGTCGTAAAATACGACTAAGGTAAGTTGACGTCAGGCTGGTGGCCAGTTGTAAAATACGTAGGCGAATCATGGTTTTGAAAATCCTTTCAGCTTCATACAAGACATCGGTTTAATAATGTATAATTGAAAATATTTAAAAGATTGACCGCCGAGTTTCTTGCTGGTTCTTCTCGGTAAGAGCAACATTCCGAACCAGTTGTAGCTTCATTAATCATATTGATGTTTGACGATTTAAAAGTGCCTGAAATAGTTTATTTGAATAAAGATTATTTATTGCCGGGTACTATAAGTTACATTTACCTTTGGTACATGCTCTACTGTGCACATGGGCTCACCGGGCATATAGGGCGTTCGGAGATTATTGTATGTTTCAATTTTCAATAGCCAAAAAATAGCATAGATAATCCATATGCATATTCTTTAAAAAAATATTGTGTTTCTCTACACGAATTTGGTAAGAAACATGATATATCATATTTCAATTTTAAAAAATCAAAATGTTTAGATCACCAACGATAAATGTAAGTTATTATTATAAAATGATTTACTGTATTGAATGGGGAATTTTATAACAAAGAAAATGGTATACACCCATAGGTATAATTAGTATATATAAAATAAATAAATAGTATATAATATAAAGTAAAAATCTAGTAATTAAATAGTGTGAAGCTTTCACTATTAAATTTTTGTATCATCCTTAATCGGCTCTTACTGTTATTGTATTTTTTATGTCACAAAATAATTATCATTATAATATTGAAAATTTGTATACGACAAATCAAATAATAATTTCAATCTTAATGCACGCTTCAGGGAGCATTTGAGTTCTGTGTAAGTATGGGAGATTTTATCTTTAAAATAGGTTTATAGTCTAGCTTCATACTCAAAATATTTCGTGGACTATGCTCAGAGTATCTGAAATCAAATCAGAAATCCTCATTTCACCGTGATCAAATCAGAGATCCGTAGAAGATCCTGAGTGATTGATGTAGCTCAGCGTTTCGCGAAGCTGAAGTGGTGATGGGCGGGGAACATAGTGCGGAGAACCGATGGAAGTTGGGGTCCTAAGGTGTTGAAATGGTGACCCCGCACTGGTAAACGCAGCGTCGGTAGACCCCCCACGCGATGGACTGACGACCCCAAAAAGTCGTGAGAACCTACGCTGTTCGAAAGATAAGACAATTTACAGATGTCGAAACAGCGAAACTTGTTTATTTTGCTTACTTCCATAGCATTATGTCTTATGGAATATTGCTGTGGGGTAAATGCGCGGATAGTGAAAAAATTTTCCTATTACAAAAAAGTGCCATACGTGGCATCTACAATTTAAGTCCGCGTGATTCCCTGCGAGAGAAGTTTAAGGAAATAGGTATTCTAACATTTGCTTCACAGTATATTTTAAATAACGTAATTTTTGTACATAAAAATATAAAGAATTATAAAACGATAGGTGATGTATATAATAGACAAAGTAGGAACCGACATAAGCTTGCGACTCCTGCTTTGCGCCTAGCAAAAGTACGTAAATCGTTTGTGGGTTTGATTACACGACAAAAATCCATCGTAATGCGAATTTGCGCATTACGTTTCCACATTCATTCGTGGAGCCTATCCTCCTGATGATGCTTCGGTTTCGGGGCGAAACGATCGTCGACATTGTGGTGGTGGGTGTGTGTGCTGCTTTTGTGTGCGTTGTTGCTGGTGAAATGCGCCTTGGGGTGTATGTGGTGGCTTGTCCTGCATGTATAAGGTGCGTAGATTTTGCCTGCTTCATACACATTGGCTTTGCATACATTCACTTAACCCGTGCGGATTATGGCAAAGTAGTTAGTTCTGTTATATTGCTTGTAGAAAAGACAGTTATAATAAAAATATCAAATCTTCATTATACATATGTCAATCGCCAGTTTAATGGAGCGTGTATCGACCGAAGGCTGGCGTGAAGCTGGAGCAGCCTTCGTAGGCTGTGTAACTAGATTATTAGAGCGACTGTTGGACTATCGCGCAGTGATGCAGGGCGCCGAACATCGTGACAAACGTATGGCTGCTACTGTTAACTTGTTGGTGAGTTCAACTTCTCAGATATACGACTGGCCCGTTGGCGCTGTGGGTAGTGACCCTGCCTTCAGCTCCGCGGGTCGCGAGTTCGATTCCCGCCGAGGCCCAACATTTTCTATAAACAAATTGTTGGTTCTTCGAGCCTGGGTGTGTATTTGTATTTAAGTATGTATTTAAACTTATGTATGTAGTATATCTACCTAACTACCTACCTATATCTACCTACCTACCTACCTATATGTAGTATATCTAGACAAAATAACAAAAAAATAAATAAATAAATAAATAAATAAAAAATAAAAAAATAAAAAAAAATAAAAAATTAATTAATGATGCATTAGAGTAAGTTCGTTTTAAGTACAATAACATAAAAAAAAGGAATACAAATGAACTAACTAAAAAAGGGCACGGACACAAAGTCTGTGGTAAGTAATGTTTACCAGTAAAGTATATCTACCAGTTGTCCGTCACCCATAACACAAGTATTAAGTTACTTACTTTGAGGACGGACGACCGTGTGTGTAAATGTCCCATGTATTTATTTATTTATTTATTTATGTATTTTATTTTTATAGTATACGAGGTGTACCCGCGAGTCCGTTCGCCTTGACTTAAGTTTTAAAGTACTCTCATCATTACCTTCTCTTACGCCTCTTTCGAACGAGCGTAAAAAATACGTCGCGTTTAAATTCCGCAATAGGCGTTATAAGAAGTTTCGTATGGTATGGTTAAGCTTAACGCCCTATGCCCTAACGACTAAAATGGTACATTGCGCGATAAAAATACGTCGCGTTTTAAATGCGCTGTCGTGTGAACAGATACCCGGATACCCATTTGTTTCTTTTCGACGTATTTTTAACGCAAGATAAAAATCCTCTCGTGCGTACTAGGGGTTACCCTTATCCAACTCGTAAGTTTATCTACCGTTCTCTTCTATCATTCGTCAACTCAGGTGCTACTTTTTGTATATGGATATAATTCTTGACAGTAATATGTAATTACTTCACTCAATTATGTAATTAATTCACTTTATATTTAAATAAATAAAAATTATCTCATATATTAGTCCGGTATATAAATTTCAATTTTACCAAATTTCATCCAAATAACTTTAGGTGATTAGCCTTAACAGTGTCGAGACTATTAAAAAGTAATCGACAAAATGAATAGAAAGACAAACTCTTGCAACTATATCTTTCTTCAAGTATGATATGCTGGTATGGTCCTATTGCTGAATTCGCAAAATTCCCAAAGTGACACAGTAATAGTGAATTGTCAGATAACGCATTTTTGCGACTCTCTATGCCCGCATGAAGCGTTCTTCATCACCATAATGTTGTTTATGACAATTGCTCACATATTGTAAACATCAAATTAGCAAATAGGTTTTAAAGTAAAAAACTTATAAGATGACTCTTGGCATTAGGACCCCTGTACTTCTTAGAAAGTAATACTTAAGTAAGAAAAATCACATAGTAAACTATTATCCCCCGTAATTTATATATTTTGGTTTACAGCAACATGTTTTGTAAATTATTATATAATGTTCTCTATAAATTATAGAAAAACAAAAATAAGTGACCATTTTTACGATTATGTTATCAAGGTAATATACCTAAGTATTTGAAAGTGTTTATCATATTATTTATATAAACGTAATAGAATTATTTTTTTGAATTTTGTAAATGATCATTTCTATAAAACATGTTTCAGAATTTCTACAAAAACGAGATCGATCGCAAGGAGATGTATTTACGTTACGTTTACAAACTACACGACCTCCACATAGCGTCTGATAACTGGGTAGAAGCCGGTTGTACGCTTCTGGTAAGAGACTACTTTGAAAATATATCTAGAATTAAGGACATTATTGAATAGTTTTTAAATGATTTATAGAAGCAGGCGTTACTTTGCGGAATTCCATATTACAAGCAATATAACAGAACTAACTACTTTGCTATAATCCGCACGGGTTAAGTGAATTAGATAAGGGTAAAAAATCTGGGGTTTATAAAATAGATTGTCCTGAGTGCAACGGTACATATGTAGGTCAGACTGGCCGAAGTTTTGCGGTTCGATTCCGGGAACATATGGCTGCGTTTGGGAATAATAAACCACAAAATTCTAATTTTGCAAAACATTTGCTGGAAAGCGGTCATAAAGTGCCTAATGACCTTCATTTCATATTCTCCACACTTGTGATAAGGGACTCCGACTCAATACGTTAGAACAACTTGAGATAATAAAAAACAACAATGGTCACTTAATTAACGAGCAAGTAAATGTATCTAATTCCGTTTTGCTACATGTGTTCGGAGGGGAGGGTATTGGTGGGAGTTGAACTATTTAAGACTGCTTGTATGGGAAGCGCGGCGCATTACGATTTTTGTCGTGGAGCCTATCCTCCTGATGATGCTTCGGTTTCGGGGCGAAACGATCGTCGAGATTGTGGTGGTGGGTGTGTGTGCTGCTTTTGTGTGCGTTGTCGCTGGTGAATTGCGCCTTGGGGTGCATGTGGTGGCTTGTCCTGCATGTATAAGATACGTAGATTTTGCCTGCTTCATACACATTGGCTTTGCATGCATTCACTTAACCCGTGCGGATTATAGCAAAGTAGTTAGTTCTGTTATATTGCTTGGAATAGTTTTTACATACATATCCTATTCGTTTTAAGAGGAGAACTCTTTATTGGGTCATGTCGAAAATGATGAAGTTATATTATCCTTCTTGACTCACACAATGCACAATATGATTCTATCTGTCTGTAAACAATATCAATGCAGCAATTATAAATGTTGTTAATTAGATTTTAATGAATATGTGCAAAGTTTAAAACATGAGATTCACCTAATATGACTGAACGTGATAAACGTCTACACTTACAAGTAGTTGATATATGATTGTAGGGCTGAAATTTCGGCAAAAGATACAACATATGGTTGCTTGTATTTCTTTTATTAAAGTTCGATCAATGGTTTTAGCTTTACGCAGAATCATTGAGTTGGGATAGTGATCAAATCGGAGTAGATCCGGAACATCCCGAGGCAGTTGAGTGGAAACGCAAAGAGGCTCTGTATAATCAGGTCCTGCAATATTTTGACCGTGGGAAGGTAATGTACATTTTAATTAGAATAAAAAGATTTTAATAACGAAGGTAGTACAGTGTAGTGGTCGAATAATAAATTAAAAAATGGTAATTATGTAGTGAAGGCTTTGATTAATGTTCTCGCTGATAAATATGTAAAGAAAACCATAAGGTTTTATTTAGTTATATTTCCTCTTTTTGATATCGTGTCAGCGGATTGTCAAAGAGACTTTTAATTAAATGCGTTAGGCAAATTATATTTTATTGTTTATAGTTTATTTAGAAGATAGACCCGAAAATAAAGGCTTTAAATGTTGTTTCTTTTATTTACAGGTAAATACATATTTATTTTATAATTTTATATTAATAGGTAATTTTGTAAATTCGTAGATTTAATAAATAAACTTTTATTTACAGAAACGCAATTAAGTCTTTGTTTTTCGAATGAAAATAAATAATATCTTTATAAATATATAGGAATACCTAAATGGTAGAGCTGTGATAGCCCCCTTTCGAGGGGAACACCAGTTCAAACCCGGGCAGGCACCAATGAGTTTTTCTATTAAAACTCATGTGTCTAATTGATAATTGTAATTTATCACACGCTTTTCGGTGAAGGAAAACATCGTGAGGAAACCTGCATATCTCTAGAGAATTCTGGAGATATGTGTAACCTACCAATCCGCATTGGAGCAGCGTGGTAGGTCTTAGCTCCAACCATTCTCTCCAGAAACGGAGAGAGGAGGCCTATTCCCAGCAGTGGGATTGTAACAGGCCGCTACTTTACTTCACTTTTTTTACCTAAATATTAGAGTTTTAAGTGATATAGGGTAAATGATATAGAATGACAGTAATATAGTGCAAAAGTTCATTCTAGCTTGGAGTATTTTGATCCTCTGAGGGTTGTTGTTGGGTTCTTCGCAATGTTTAAGCATTTCAATTAAGCACGAAAGTTAATTATTTCGTTTAAAATTAAACCATCTTTTTCTAATCCTTTTTAAGTGCATGTTTTGAAATTATATAATATAATAATATTACGGACTCATGTTCTAAAAAGGTCAAGTTAGTTGAACTATTTTCGAAATCTTTTCTATTTGAATCTCTATAATTAGAATAAGCGTATAATTTTGAATATATAAATTTAATTAAAATATTATTCAAATAAACTTTTTCAAGCACTTTTGAATCGTTAAGGATCAATTAAATTAATGAAGCTATCGCTGTATATGGTTTATGGGACCTTATTAATTACCTTTTTTTTTTTTATTTATATACCTCTGAATATGAAAAATTATTTTAGTGTTGGGAAAAAGGATTGCCCCTGCTCCGTGAATTGGCGACCTTATACGAGGTAAAGCTTTGCGATTACGCACGTCTTGCGCATTGTTTGCGTATGCATGCGACTTTCCTCGACTCCGTGCTGAAACAGCTTAGACCTGAACCGGAATATTTTCGGGTTGGATTCTACGGAAAAGGATGTCCTTTATTTGTCAGGGTAAGTTTATTACTAGTAGCAAGGAATCTATGCTAATGAGTGACCCTAATATTTCAAATCAATGTACCAGTTTCCTGAGAATTTATTGTATTGCTTACAATCTACGCAATTCTGTAATGAACATAACATAACATACCCTAAACATAGACAATTAAGATTTTTAAATTTTAACGTTAGTAGTATTCATAGTTAATATATAGATACCGGCTATTCTCACGTCTAATTTTATCGGATTAGCCCGGCTAGTTTAAGACTAGTTTAAGCCGATAACGTCGTGTAAAGAGCTCATGAATAAGTGCTCCGGACGGGTTCGAAACTAGTCGGGCTAATCTTATAAAATTGACGTTAGTATAGCCGGTATCTATATATTAACTAATTAAGATGTTATATTTAGTTATCGGTTTATTTTACAATATACTGAAGTACTATGTTGACACAAAAATTTATAAGGAAATGTAGATGAAAATAAGCGGAAGAATTAAAATGGCTAACGTAAATTTTAAACTGATTTTATATACATAAACACGAGTATCGTTTTTCAAATATCAGAACAAGCAGTTTGTATACCGTGGCCACGATTACGAACGCATTGGTGCGTTTACGCAACGTCTGCAATCTGAATACGTCTCAGCGCACATACTTATGCGGAACACGCCACCCGATGACTCTATTATAGCTGCAGATGGTCAATGTGAGTTTTGTTTTTTTTAGGAGAGGAATGCTATCTGTAAATTTTGGCTCGTGCTATAGACTAAGTTTCGGTAATGTAACCCAAAATAAAACAAATTTAACTCCAATTAGACACCCCTGTACTAAGATGGATAATATTGTTACGTACACGATTGGTTGGTTCCGAAGAAAATACCTGGTCATTCGTTCAAAATCTTTTAAAGTTTTTAATATAAATTTCAGTACTTGCAATCACAGAACGAATGCGTAGTCTGGTAACGTAACCGAGGTTACTTCTTTCGCTCTTTACTGGTGACTATTCGAAAACTAAATCCCCAAGCACAGATTCGGCCGCATATATAGTAAAGTAATCGATTCTGAAAGTACTATTTTTCTATTACGCTCGAGTCAGTTATTACAATGCAGTGGGATGCGAAACACAAGTTATACACAATCGATAGTTCGAGAGTAACGACGTCAAGCGAAATTTAACTCCATCATAAATTAGTGTTTTTGCATGTTGTTAAGAATTTTTTTATTTTTTATTCTTTAAAAAGTACGATAGAGACGTTAAAATTGCAATCGATTACACAGATATACAAATTTGCAACGTTAAACCGGTGCCCTCACGTCGCTCGTGGCCTGCGGGCGCGCCGGAACAAGTCAAACGTTTCTACGCCTGTAATGACGTTGATACGTTTCTCTGCGATAGACCTCTACAAAAACCACCCATCGACAAGGACAATGAATTTAAGGTATCTAATTAGTATAAACTTTTTTACGCCATTTGTTATATTGTTAGTCTAACAATATAGCATTTAAACGCAACTTCGTTCGCGTGGACTACAGTCTTATTATCTGAGTAAACCGTATATTTATTATGGTTAAAGTGGGTTAACCTTGAAAGCTAGACATATGCTGTCGCGGACTTTTATTCAGAACTTTTAGAGGGGAACAATTTTGTCGTATATGTTTTTTTCATAACTTTCACCGTTTATTTTATTTATTTTTTTATTTATTTATCTTTATTGTATAAACAAAAGGCGGACTTATCCCTAAAAGGGATCTCTACCAGCCAACCTATGAGTAACAGAAAGAAAATGAAAAGAAAAAAAAATGATGATGGAAAAAAAAAGGAAGGAAGAAAAATAAAATAACGAAACACTATACATAGATTAAAGTTGAAAAATAAATGAATAAAATAATAGATAATAGTGATTATTTGAATTGATTAAAATGTAATTTAATATTGATAATAAGCTAAATTTAATTTAACTTATTATCAATATACCGTTTACTTGGCTCACGTAAGCAAAGTTTTAAATTTTGCCGTTTTCGTAATATTTTTTATTGCTGCTCCTCTCCTATTCATCTCAGCGTGATGTTAAATAGTCTATAGCTTTCCTCGGATAGACTATCTTACACTCAAGTATTTTTTAAAATCGGTCTAGTAGTTCCTAAAATTAGCGCGTTCAAACAAACAAGCTCTTCAGCTTTATATATTAGTACGGATATAGATATATTGTTTGTGGATTTATTATACAATAGTGTTTAATTTAAAGGTGTATGTTTGAAATAAATAATAATATCAATTACTATTAACTCCTATATAAAAATCGAACATTGTAAAACAGTTCGTAAAGTATAAAAATGTTTGTTTTACAGAGTTTATGGATAGAAAGAACAACTTTGGTAACGGAGACCACATTGCCAGGTATATTGAGATGGTCCGAAGTCATATCGAGATCTATGGAAGAAATTCCTCCAGTGGAAGTATGTATAACTTACTCTATCACCATTCCAATACAATTTTTTTATACAAACAAGTGAAATTAAATTTCATATTACCTATGATCTGTCAATATTTATTTACAAAACGTAAAGAAAAACGTTATATTGCATAAGAATAATGTGGTGTTTCCATTTATACTATACTAAACTAATAAAACGAATAAAAATTACATGTTTTTTAAGAGCATTGGGTTTACTGTTCACTAAAAGAAAGTGTTTAACAATTCGTATTCAGTAACATTGCGTTTTTTTGTTTTATACGTTAAAATATTTTTTTGTATTTGCATTTATACAACTACATTCTGAAATATAACGCATCATCATCCTCCTGCCCTTAGTCCAGGTGAGGTCTTACTCTAAGTGGGATTAGCATAACATGTTGTAAACATGTTGTCACGTGATTTGGCTACGTATTTTGTGACCCGCCGCCTGCCTGATGTCAACTAACCTTAGTCGTATTTTACAACCCCTCTGTAAGAAAGAGGGTGGTCTATTCTACTCAACCAGATACCACACGTTGGGTCAACTTACCTTAGTTGCCTTTTACGACACCTCCGTAAGAAAGAGGGTGGTCTATTCTACTCAACCGGATACCACACGTTGGGTCAACTTACCTTAGTTGCCTTTTACGACACCTCGGTAAGAAAGAGGGTGGTCTATTCTACACACCGGATACCACACGTTGGGTCAATTTACCTTAGTTGCCTTTTACGACACCTCCGTAAGAAAGAGGGTGGTCTATTCTACTCAACCGGATACCACACGTTGGGTCAATTTACCTTAGTTGCCTTTTACGACACCTCGGTAAGAAAGAGGGTGGTCTATTCTACACACCGGATACCACACGTTGGGTCGACTTACATTAGTCGCCTTTTACGACACCTTCGTAAGAAAGAGGGTGGTCTATTCTACACAACCGGATACCACACGTTGGGTCAACTTACCTTAGTTGCCTTTTACGACACCTTCATAAGAAAGAGGGTGGTCTATTCTACTCAACCGGATACCACACGTTGGGTCAACTTACCTTAGTTGCCTTTTACGACACCTTCATAAGAAGGAGGGTGGTCTATTCTACTCAACCGGATACCACACGTTGGATCAACTTACCTTAGTTGCCTTTTACGACACCTCGGTAAGAAAGAGGGTGGTCTATTCTACACAACCGGATACCACACGTTGGGTCGACTTACCTTAGTTGCCTTTTACGACACCTCGGTAAGAAAGAGAGTGGTCTATTCTACTCAACCAAATACCACACTTTGGGTCAACTTACCACACGGCATATTCTGCAATATTACGCATAAGAATTATATGTTTTATACAGCATTATACTCCGTTCACTGTTAACTGAAAAAGTGTTCACTAATTCTGATTTAGATAAATTTCATTCTTTCGTTTCACACTGAATCCAACTATTCATATAAATCCATTATAGTTTGCCTGCGAAACTATGGAAGCAACGGAAAGGGAATTACGCAGTCTCATATCGCAGTATACCGCGGATCCCGGACAAAATATCAATCCATTCTCCATGAGGCTACAAGGCACCATAGATGCCAATGTCCAAGGGGGTATCACGAAATACGAACAAGCATTTCTTACTGCGGAGTTTAATAGAAATGCTACACCAAGAGAGGCGGCTGCAGCGGCCAAATTGAGAAGATTAGTGTCTTCTCAACTAGCTGTAGTGGAGGCAGGACTTGCCTTGCATGGTCGGTTAGCACCGGAAGAAGTGAAGCCACTGCATAGGCAAGTTTATCTTTTTAAGTTTTAAAACTAGCTATTATAGCTAATAACCGTTTACTAAACAAGCAGATTTGGCTCCCAATTTTTTTTTTATTGTAATATTCATATTTGACTCTTTGGCTAATAAGTTTGCCGACCACTGCCTTAGGTGGTCATAAAACGAATTTTTGACATCCATTTTTAGATCATGTCATTTACTATGTAATAAATATACGTATGATTTATACCATTTGTTATAAAATTTCCCATTGAATACAATAAATCATTTTATAATGATACCTACATTTATTGTTGGTGACGAAAACATTTTGATTATTCCAAAATTGAAATATGATCCATAAAATCTCGTATCAAATTCACGTAAATTCACATAAAGAAAAAAGAAACACATAATTTTTTTAAGACATATCCATGCAGCTATATGGATTAACAATAGCATAGCATTATGTCTTAAGGAATAATGTTATGGGGTAAATGCGCTGATATTGAGAAAATTTTTGTATTGCAAAAAAGAGCCATACGTGGCATTTATAATTTGAGTCCGCGTGAGTCCCTGCGAGAGAACTTTAAGGAAACAGGTATTCTTACATTAACTTCACAGTATATTTTTAGCAATTTGATTATTGTGCATAAAAATATACATAATTATAAAAAGATTGGCGATGTATATAATAGACAAAGTAGGAACCGACATAAGCTTGCGGCTCCTGCTTTGCGCCTTGTAAGAGTGCGTAAGTCGTTTGTGGGTTTGGGTATAAGATTCTATAACAAAATTCCACAATCAATTTTAACTTTGCCATTACAGCAATTTAAAAATACTGTTAAAAAGAGGCTGATACAGAAAGCCTATTATACCGTGGAGGCTTACATTGATGATAAGAATGCGTGGATATAGCTGCTCTTTGACCTTGTGCAGGATAGCTATGACAAAATGTAATTAGTATTAAGAATCTTCTTTTTTAAAAGAGCTCCACCGAGTTTCTTGCTGGCTCTTCTCGGTAGGACGGCTTTCCGAACCAGCAATAGAGTCGACGATTCAAAAGCACTTGTTTACAAGTTTACTTGAATAAAGAATATTTTGATTTTGAATTTGAATACTATTTTTATTGGCTATTGAAAATTGAATCATACAATATATTTAATCTCCGAATCCACTGTATGTCCGGTGAGCACCATGTGCACATAAGAGCTAGTACCAAAGATAAATGTAACTTACTTTATCAATATATTATAAAATATTTGGTTGCATTCGATGGGCAATCTTATAACGAACAGAAAGGTATGCTAATCATATACCTATGAATTATTGAATAGTTAAAAAAATGATTCAAAAATAAATGTGAAAAATTCTGCGCGACGCAATTGTGCACTTTATAGTGGAGTAACATATCAAATGTAAAAATTTTAGTTTTTCCTTCAGAATCGAGAACAATGAAATGATAATAATTAAGGATATTTGATAAATATAAAACGAAAGAAGTGTAGTATTTAGACGAAAGAAGTGTAGTATTTAGCTTGTATTTTATATAACATTGTTTCAGGCGACTTGTGGAACGATTTACTCAGCTGAGACAGAATCTTGGGCCAGGCTTAGCGCGGGCTCGACGTCAGTTATCCGAAAGTATTGTCAAGTAAGTAATTTTAAACTCACGGTTACTGAAATTAGATTAAAATCAGATAACAAACGACGCTATAATTGTCTGCCTTTTCTTTTGCTTTCAGCACACCTTTGCCTCCTGTTCCAGCCTTAGACAAGCGATCTCATAGCGTTCAACAGAACGACAGTTATTATGAAGAAGGGCATCTATACAACAAGCCGATTGTAAGTATTGCTGTTTTATTATCCATACTTATATTATTAATACGAAAGTCTGTCATTCAATATCTTAGGCTTCAAAATTAATGAAATTTGTTACACTGAAAACTATACCGGACTAACATCAACATTCTCCTGGCCTTATCCCACTCTAAGTGCAGTCGACACAACAAGTTATAAATATGTTTTATAGAAGCAGGCGTTACTTTGCGCAATCCCATATTACAAGCAATATAAGAGAACTAACTACTTTGCTATAATCCGCACAGGTTAAGTGAATGCATGCAAAGCCAATGTGTATGAAGCAGGCAAAATCTACGTACCTTATACATGCCGGACAAGCCACCACATCCACCCCAAGGCGCAATTCACCAGCAACAACGCACACAAAAGCAGCACACACACCCACCACCACAATCTCGACGATCGTTTCACCCCGAAACCGAAGCATCATCAGGAGGATAGGCTCCACGACAAAAATCGTAATGCATTATTTTCGTGATTTTTGTCGTGAAGCCTATCCTTGACGAAACGATCGTCGAGATTGTGGTTGTGGGTGTGTGTGCTGCTTTTGTGTGCGTTGTTGCTGGTGAATTGCGCCTTGGGGTGCATATTGCTTCCAATATGTTTACTACAAACTATGTGCTTGTTCTGTTAATTCGAGTATTCCCTTTCAGTATTCCCTAGAAGATACCATCGATCAACAAAGCATTATGTCAAGCAGCCTGCCCGTAGCGGATAACAGAGATTGTCCTGAGGATAATTCCATGATCAAGTCAGCGCCACCATTGCCATGTAGACCCAAATCAGGGGACCCAAGAAGTCCCACTCGACCACCTTTGGAAAAATACAGGTATGTGCTAGAAACGGCTTTGTTTTAATAGTATTTTAACTAACAAAAATTTAATTTATAGAATTAGGCGTTACTTTGCGGAGATCCATAATACAAAAGTAATACTAAAATTATTTTGCTATAATCCGCGACAAGCTTGTTGCACGTGTTCAGAGGTAAAGGTGGGGTTGAACCGACTACTATATAACAATGCTTGTGCGGATAACGCTTCGCTTTGCGATTTTGTCGTGGAGTCTATCTCCTGATGATGCTTCGGTTGCGGGGTGAAACGATTGTTGAGTTTGTGATAGTGAACGTGTGTAGTGCTTGTGTATTGTGGTGGCAGTGGTGGAGGTTTGTGCATGTGTTTTTATAAATCCTGTATGTAACGGGTATGAAAAAACGGATAGTCCACTATACATTTTGCACTATATATATTTTCTATTTACTGTATCGCGGATTATAGCAAAATAATTTTAGTATTACTTTTTTACAAAAATGTTTTATCTTACAGCTTACATGGTCGTAAATGTGTTTTATAAGTTGAGAAAATTGTATAAATTGTATAGTATAGTAAACTAGCTGTACCTGCGGCTTCGCCCGTGGAATTTTAAATATAAAAATAGTTATTGTAAAATAGGCGTGAGAGATAGAGACATGCTGTCGAGGACTTTTTGTTGTTTTTTAGCGACTGCAATCTCTTCAACACAATTTACATAATACTGATATGTACTATTTATTTAAACCATCCGGAAGTAGTGCACTATCTTTTGATGAAAACCATACAAAAATCCGTTCAGTAGATTTTGAGGAAATCGATTACATACAGACAAACAGCTTTTGGGGCTTTGTTTTATAATAGATATAGATAAATTAATACGTTTTTAGGTGTTAAAGAAGATAACCTAAGAACTAGAATTGTGTGTCTATTATATTACCTATCCATGAAATAGTAGGGAGACAGAATGTTATCTCTGACACACGGGAAGTGAATTGGAAACAAAAGATTCGTAAAAGCTGAAGGTAAAAACGTTCGACACTTGGTTGCCCGGTTACAAAACGAGACATAGAGTAATAATGAGTACAGCTAAGTTCAGAGCCTTCTCCGCTTTTCCGGCAGGAATTGATATAGAAAAAGTAGCGAAATTGACTTAAACGATGTGTTCCGCACAAACGTGCGGACAGATGAAACAACCTCTGAGACCTGGGCCCGCCGTCTCGGCGTCTCAACCTACCTTATGCGGCCGTCAGCTGTATGCGGTCCGGCCTCATGAATAACTGCGTGTATATGTGTACGTGTTTGTGTGTGCGCTTGTATGTACTTGGCCGATTCCCGAACCCGTTGGCTCGCCTCAGCAGTCTTCCACGGACACGTACTGTCTATTTCTCCCGGAGTATACACTTCACCAACGCGGTTAACTAACACAAATAACACCCGGTGTGCACACAACCTTCGTAAGGTCACACGTTATTGAATCGTCCCATATCGGGAAACATTAATCCCAACGCGTACTAAAATCGCAGACGGCCGCGTCTTGTCACTCGTTTCACTGGTTAAAACGCGTCACTAAATACTTATATCAATATCAAAAGTCAATAAACAATAAACCACACCCAAAACGCATAATTACGCGTGTGCGTTCTACCATAAAGTTCTATACAAGCGTACGCATCTTGTCTTTATATTATCCGAAACGTAACTAAGCTATCGGCGCTCGCGTCGACAATAGGATGCATAAAGGTCGTTGCTCCGGCCGGGCGCTCGCCGCTTGGCGCGCGTGAATTTATACAAAACACGATGTTTTAATCCGTTATGCTTCGGTGTGTACATTAATAGTAATTTCACCATCGAAATTATATCTTATTCGTTCCAGAGATGTTGTAGAGGAAGAAGTAGAGACCCGTCGCCACAGCCGCACCTCTTGGAGTGAACCTGGCGATGCCCCACCCTTGCCTCCACGTGTATCAGGTAAACCATTTTTATTTCAGTTAGACCAGTGTCCCCACCTTTTTTGTGCCCAACTTAACAACTCCGCCTTAGCTTTTATAAAATTCTTATGCTCTATGTATGTAGTTTTAATATTAAAAAAAATCGAATTATTTACTAAAAAAACTTAAAAAGATACGTTTCAGGAAGAAGAATTTGTTATTGATCTCTTGTCGTTAAATTTGGCACCGAAATCTAGCTTAAATCGCCCTGAGCAAAAGGGTTAAACTGATGTCGAGTCTATTTTCAAATTGCCCCGTTCAATCCGATTGTCCCCTAATGGGCTGTGGGATTGGAAAACACTGCGTTAAACAAACACTATACTTAGAATATAATTTGTTATTGCTTTAAAACCGCACCAAAAATAAAATAATTTGACTTTATAACTTATAACAAAATATCTAATATCATGCATTTCTTAATAATACAAGTACAATAAAAAAAAAGATTGAAACAATCTTATTGAACGAGTAGTTTGATGTTTTTTAGCAAGTATTTGTAATATTTTTATTGATCTAGTTTTATATTGTACAATGTTTTTGGCTATCTTTTTAGTATCGCTCACAATTGTATTGTTGAGTTGTTACAATGGTATACAATAATCTTGTCATATGTTTTATAGAGACCTGTTATTAATGCTGTATATATCTGTAATAAGTGATTGTAATCACTCCCTATCCAAATGTTACATTAGATTAGTTCTGTATTGTTATAATTGCTGTTGGTATATCTTAAAATAAATAAATAAATAAATAAATAAGTATCTATACTAAAATTATGAATGCAAAAGTCTGTTTATCTATTACGATTTCATATCAAATCCGTTGAAGCAATATTGACAAAATTTTGGTAAAAAGCTCAAAAAATAATAGCATCGGGTAACTTCGTTCTAAGGGTGCATCCTATAAAGCCGAAAAATGGTTTAGGACGACGTGTAATGGATGATAGAATGATTGTGAACAGCCATCAGCTATTATCACACGGTGTTTCCAGGCGTTCTCAAATTAAAATACAGACTGTGCCCGACGTTGCCTAACTTCGGTAATCTGACGGTGTATTCAAATTCAAATTCAAAATATTCTTAATTCAAATAAACTTGTAAACAAGTGGTTTTGAATCGTCGACTCTATTGCTGGTTCGGAAAGCCGTCCTACTGAGAAGAGCCAGCAAGAAACTCGGTGGAGCTCTTTTAAAAAAGAAGATTCTTAACACTAATTACATTTTGTCATAGCTATCCTGCACAAGGTCAAAGAGCAGCTATATCCACGCATTCTTATCATCAATGTAAGCCTCCACGGTATAATAGGCTTTCTGTATCAGCCTCTTTTTAACAGTATTTTTAAATTGCTGTAATGGCAAAGTTAAAATTGATTGTGGAATTTTGTTATAGAATCTTATACCCAAACCCACAAACGACTTACGTACTCTTACAAGGCGCAAAGCAGGAGCCGCAAGCTTATGTCGGTTCCTACTTTGTCTATTATATACATCGCCAATCATATGGTTATTGTTTTGTATAAATTCACGCGCGCGACGCGGCGCGACTGGCCGGAGCAACGACCTTTATGCATCCTATTGTCGACGCGAGCGCCGATAGCTTAGTAACGTTTCGGATAGTATAAAGACAAGATGCGTACGCTTGTATAGGATTTTATGGTAGAACGCACACGCGTAATTATGCGTTTTGGGTGTGGTTTATTGTTTATTGACTTTTGATATTGATATAAGTATTTAGTGACGCGTTTTAACCAGTGAAACGTGTGACAAGACGCGGCCGTCTGCGATTTTAGTACGCGTTGGGATTAATGTTTCCCGATATGGGACGATTCAATAACGTGTGACCTTACGAAGGTTGTGTGCACACCGGGTGTTATTTGTGTTAGTTAACCGCGTTGGTGAAGTGTATACTCCGGGAGAAATAGACAGTACGTGTCCGTGGAAGACTGCTGAGGCGAGCCAACGGGTTCGGGAATCGGCCAAGTACATACAAGCGCACACACACACACGTACACATATACACGCAGTTATTCATGAGGCCGGACTGCATACAGCTGACGGCCGCATAAGGTAGGTTGAGACGCCGAGACGGTGGGCCCAGGTCTCGGAGGTTGTTTCATCCGCCCCCACGTTTGTGCGGAACAGTTATATTCAACATGGTATCTCCTCATGTAAGGTCGAACCACTACGTACTTTTTAGAGAAGGATTGTTTTTAGGTGACAAGCGATGTTGGGGCGAAGCACCCGCTGTGCCGCGCCGCTCGGGCCGCGGTGCGTGCGAGGAGCGCGACTCGGGTGTCAGCGTTGACGCACACCACTACACCAACGCGGATGACCATAGACACAACCATGGTGAGCTTAATGTTTTAGTTTTGTTTTAATTTGTTTACTGTACAAAAAAGGAAAAATAAAAGATATAGAAATATATCTAAAGTAATAATAAAATATATAAAGCTGAAGAGTTCGGTTCTTTGTTTGTTTGTTTGAACGCGCTAATCTCAGGAACCACTGGACCGATTTGAAAAATTCTTTGACTGTAAGATAGTCCATTTATCGAGGAAGGTTATAGACTATATAACATCGTATATGAATAGGAGAGGAGCAGCAATTGCATAAACGGCAAAATTTAAAGATTTCCTTGCATGCGCTAAGTAAATGGTAAAAGTTATTCAAAAATCATGTATTACAAAATTGTTCCTCCCTAAAAGTTCTAAATGAAAGTCCGCGACAGCATATTATGTCTAGCTTTTTAGGTTAACCCACTTTAACCATAATTAATATAAGTATTACGGTTTGCTCAAATAATAAGACTGCAGTCCACGCGAACGAAGTTGCGCTTAAAGGCTAGTATAAAATAAAAAGATTATGTACAAAGGCGGACTTATCCCATTAAGGGATCTCTTCCAGCCAGCCTTCGAACTGACCATTGATGAATATTTTGTAACTACAAGACTTTTTGAAAGTTTAATAATAAATAAATGTTTGCTGTTCCATAAATAATCTTTTGCAAGTACGAATCTTACTAAGGGTAAAAAAAATACAAACATTTAAGTCAAGTTTAATATACTTCTTCTTTTTCAACCGATGGGCTTCCATTGCAGGACATAGGTTTTTTAAGGGTTCTCCGCAGTCCACGATCTTGAGCCGCTTGGATTCTGCGGCTCCCCGCTTTCACTCGATACCAAATGTATTGATAATGTCAATTATTTTAATTCACGTTTAATATTTATTAACAAATTTATCACTGCTGTTGCCAACGTCCATACCACGTGAATACACCGGTTCTCGTCCGATCACCGAAGTTAAGCAACGTCGGGCGCGGTCAGTACTTGGATGGGTGACCGCCTGGGAACACCGCGTGATGTTGGCTTTTTTATTATTTTGTAATTTCATGTACGAACTACGTTAATTTAATAAAGCTAATAAATAAATAGATAATATTGTTAATTTTTGAATGTATTCCATTGGTGATGCCACCTAGTTGACGATAAGAAACGACCAAACCAGTTGTGTTAGCAGTACAGAGCCGTAATACTAGGTGTCGCTGAACAACGTTTGTTCGATAATGTATCGCGCTAAGGAGATTGACTCTCAAATAATGACTACCTAGACACCAGTTTGTTAGAGCATACTTACCTGGCGTAGGAGATACCGTGATCAAGGAGGCGGTTCTCCCAGAGTGAGGCCCTCTCATTGCACTGCGATTGGGTTGACCTCTGTGATTATCCCTAATGCGGATAACTCGGACGCGTAATTTTTGGTAGTGGGGACTGCGTTCGCGCTGTCCTCCTCATTAACATAGACATGGGCGAAATGTATCCCTGATAAGAAAAGAGTGATATATATCTTTTCGCTCTTGGGATATATATCACTCTTTTATATCTTTAACTCTTTTAGCTCAGTACGGCTTGAGAGTATAAAGCGACTAAGACTAAAAATATATCCGATATATCTTCGGCTCTTTTAGCCCGGACTTAGAACTCAGTAAGGCGGTATTGTACTTTTTTATTTATTATATAAATTATGCTACATTTTTCTTTATTTTATTTTTTTTCTATTTATTATGTACACTATTATTTACACTTTTCTGATATGTACAGGTAAGGATGACTTCTTCCCACTAAGAATGGAATGTAAATAAATAATCGTTCGCGAATTAGTGATTTTTTTTTTGGTACATTTGCATCCAAATAAGCATTTTATGTCTTTGACATAAAGCACAAAAAAGCTGAACGCCGGCGCGTGTTGTCGTTCCGAAAATCCGTAGTTTACATTTTTAATACAAATATGCAATAGAGTTATTCGTCTCTCTTTCTGACATGTAAATTGTTATATAAGCTCATCTCTTTCACTCTAAATTGACTCTTAAGATTAAAGATATAGAGATATAATTGAAACACATGCGAGCTAGAGAGTGATTATATCTTCTGGGGAGATATATATCTTTCTTGTCTTTAGCTCGCGAGCTACTCAACTCTAGGGGACTGCGTTCGCGCTGTCCTCCTCATAGTAAAGTATGTTAATTACGTAGTCCATATGTTTACCCTGTCTTGTAATTAAATGATAGGTATGTAGTATTACCTACTATATTATGTAATCGTTTAATAAAAAGATAAAAATATTTATTCAATCCAAAAAAGGTTTACAATTCACAAGTAATCCGTTGGGTACCCACACTAGGAAGCCTGTATTGTGGGAACCCGTATACGATTTACAATTTTAATATTGACGACGCTCAGTTAACATTTATTTAAGCATAACTTATTCTAAGTCCATGGCACAATAATAATTAACAAAGAAAAGTTAGATTTAACATTAAATTTTTATTTTTATTTTACCTGATTCGACTGAGTAGTTTTTCAGTCGAATCGTAAGATAACGATGCGAGAAAAGAAGTGATCTTGCTTCTGGCTTCTCTTGCAGAGCAATGTTTTATATCACAAAAACAGACGAGTTTGTTATAGACTAGCGAATCTATGTATGGGCTAAAACGTTTGGCGAAACACGTGTTAACTTTGGGCAATGAGATTTTGAAAACGCGACGCTCGAGTAGTTTTACATAGTCCTCAGACGAAATAATCGACCGATGGACATTTAGTGTTAATCTTAAAAAGAATAACTGACGTACGCTAAGGACTTTACTCTCTCTATATAGTTCAGTTGTCGAATATCTAAAGGGCTTTAAAATTTAAAATGTATTAACATTTATTTCTGTCCTCTAGTAGAGGACCAATTTCTGTAAAGTAACGCGTGAATTATTTTAAGTAAGGTAGCACACGATATGCAAATGTTTTATAGTTAGCTTTTTGTTCTAGATTTGGAGCTAGTAGAATCCCTTCGCTATGAGGAGATAATCTCAATGATGTCCGAACCGCTACACGTGGACGAGGGTGAAACTCCACCCCCGATCCCTCCCAAGGGGCTCGGCCACCTCAGCAGCTTCGACTCCGGACACCATGAGAACGGCGAGTCACATTGCTAACAATTACCTTCGCGGGTTTTCTTTCGTGACGACTGGGTCAAAGGCACAATGACGCAATATTTCGCACTGGAATTTTGAATTGCTAATAATGTGTCTTTCATCTTGTTTTGAAATATATCGTTTTTCCCGCGTATTCGTATAGTTGTATGGAACCGAGATAAAAACTAGCCCATGACGCTTTCCATAACGAAAATCACTTGGATCCGTTCATGAAAGAAATACTATAAAACAAAAATATTACGATTGATGGTGTTGCAGCTAAAACAGATGAATCATAGTTTAATCAGCGAAGACATATATATATACATATATATAGCGATTCGTTGAGCTTTTCGAGTTTTTCTTATTTCTGGTGGACTTATTTCTGATTTCGTTCCTATTAAGGCACTCCTAGAATATATGTATGTATTTATTTATTTATTCGGCTTACCAACAGGATTATATAATAAATAATCCAACAAATATCCTATATAGTTTTAAATTAATAATGTAGTACCAATTATAGAAGATGTGAACATTCTTAGTTACAATGTAACAATTATAAGTAATTACAGTTAAAAAAAACAACATTAAGGCTCAAATATTACTCTCAAATTAAAAGTAATATCCCAGCCAATATCCGCTAATAATAGTCCTTTATGCAACTATTATATTAGTGCGAAATGATATTGGGATGTTCTGCCCTAGCGCCATTTATGTTATTAGATTAGTATTATATCTTTTTAATATTAGTTATATTTGATGGATATGAGTTATTATTCCATGAACAGTTATGAGCTTCAAATTAAATGTGTTTTTTTTTTTAATAATTATATTGCGTCTTTGTGTATTAGACCGACTTTTTTATAGTGGTATTTTATTAGTTAATCCCTAAATGATATGATTTTAATAGTACAAGAAAGTACGGGAATAGTGGTACATATTTTTTTTAAAGAGACAAAAAACTTTCTTAAAAACGCGTGTACTGTTTACAATATTGTTCTTTCTACAATCTCCTCTATTATTCCTCTAATCTTCCAATATCCCTCTTGGGCTGCAATAGTGGCATCTTATCTTAGTCAAAAACACGTGTTTTTGACTAAGAATACTTGTAAATATATACATTCTTTTCAACAGCAATACCAGCATAACTCATAATTCAATATTAGGCCGTTCGTTTACTTATTCCTTATTGTGGAAAACATTAAACCCATTTATGTCTAAACATGTTTTTTTAAGTGTGCCGCCGTGCAGCCCATGAGCGATATATATCTTGAAATATGAATCGATTTTGGATGACATAAAATAATATTTATATGACAATTGCAAAATATTGAAAATTAATTGCTCTAATTTAAGTATTATTTTTCTTAAAAGTTAAATAGAAGTGACGATTTACGCTTTGAGTAATATCTTATAGTATGTCAAGTTAATAAAAGATATTGCCATCAGCAAATATATTATTCTATATATAGTACGAATAATACTAAATAATATCACACTTTGTTTTCTTTTTCTTTTTAGACGTCTGTTTCATAGAACTTTTTACATATAAAATAGATATCACCCAGGTTAGTTAATTTATGTGATATTATCGTCTTTACAGTTTCCTTTTAATCCACACAACTTGTTAGAATGGAAGCGAAAATATTTTTTTCGAATTGGATATTTTTGATAGTATCACCGGATAATTGAGGTATCCTTTATTAATCGATACGATGGGATAGTATTATACATACTTACATGTACTATAGTATATAGAGATAAGTCAATAACCTTTGACACGTAAATCGCCTTTTCTTCATAGAGGTATTATACTAGAGTACACAAGTCTAAAATATGCCCTATTACAATGAAGAGAAAGCAAGTGAGAGTGTATCTGTATCTCTTTTTTATGTGCGATTAGAGAAAGATAGGTATACGAGATTCATCCTTTCATCTTCCCTTTCATTATTTTTTTATGACTCTCTCACTTACCGATCTGCTTTTGGCTACTCTAGTATGGTAAGTCTTATGGTTTTCACGGTGTCGGAATATAAAACGCCTGCTTAATTGCTTGTAGCAAAAGTTAGTACCAAGAAATCGCTATAAATAATTTATAGAATTAGACGATACTTTGTGGCGATCCATAATACATAAGTTATAATAAAATTATTTTGCTACAATCCGCGATACAGTAAATATAAAATATATATAGTGCTAAATGTATAGTGGACTATCCGTTTTTTTCATACCCGTTACATGCAGGATTCGTAAAAACACATGCACAAACCTCCACCACTGCCACCACAATACACAACACACACGTTCACTATCACAAACTCAACAATCGTTTCGTCCCGCAACCAGAGAATCATCATGAGATAGACTTCACGACAAAATTGCAAAGCTTTGCGATTTTGTCGTGGATTTTGTTGTGAGTTTGTCGTGTCCGCTATACATTTAGCACTGTATATATTTTCTATTTACTGTGTCGCGGATTATAGCAAAATAATTTTATTATTACTTTCGCTATAAATAATTTAAGGCGTACCTTTTATTCCTTTTGCGTTCATTACATATCATTTCATTTAGATAGTAGCTATTGTTAGAATAGATTCTGATGAAACAATGGTTTTATTTGTATATATTTAAATATGCATTTAGTTTTGCATCGGGGCCATATAAAGTGATAATTTTTATTAGTGTAAAATAACTCGCGGCAGCACAAGATCGACTGACATATCAGTACAAATGTTTATCTAAATAAATAAACAACTTTTGTATCACAATGTACTCAAATGTTTGTTTAATTCTGTAAGACAAATATTTTTTTTCTCCTGCCCTTATCCCACTCTAAGTGGGGTCGGCACAACATATTGTCACGTGATATGGCTACGTATTTTATGACCGGCCGCCTGCCTGACGTCAACTTACCTTAGTCGCTTTTTACGCCACCTCGGTAAGAAATGAGAGTGGTCTATTCTATGCAGCCCGATACCACACGGCACATACCTTAGTCGTCTCTTACGACACCTCGGTAAGAAAGGAGGGTGGTCTCTTCTATGCAGCCCGATAGATACCACACGGCACATACCTTAGTCGCCTCTTACGACACCTCGGTAAGAAAGGAGGGTGGTCTATTCTATGCAGCCCGATACCACACGGATATATATATATTTGCCGCTCATCATAAATGGTAAGATTAGGCAGGGCATTTCAATGCAAGTTATTTCATAAATAGGACTAACAAGTCTAGTTTAAAAAGCTGTAAACAAAATTTCATGTCCCTACTGTAACCGTTGAGGTGTTCCTCGTCTAGAGCCGATCCGCTGCTGCTGCAGAAAGTAGGTAAAATTTAACTTGCAAGATCCCACCTTACATACACGGAAAGTTGAATAAAAGATAAAAAAAATGAGCAGTATTTTATTTATTTAATATTTTAAATACATATGAGAGTAGAGCTACTCGCACAACTTATTAATTTACAGTCTTTTTGAAAAACTTTATATGCCTCGACATAGTTATATCTAAAATTTAGTCTTCTTGTTTGTTTATAGCTGCGCTGCACTGAGCGCTCTATGTCTAAATAAAAAAAATATGTGAACACTTATAGTGTTGCTGAAAGAAGAATTATGTATATTTTATTTTTGTTCAAGAGTAAAAAGAAAAATCTAGTGAAAGCAGTATAATACTGTTTTTTACACTATAGTTTGCCGACCTTTTTTTACGGGGAGGAAATCTTCTAAAAGATACCAGAATGAGATCTTGTTATGTGGGATTTCTACCTACTAAAACCCCTACTAACACCCCTCCGCAATAGCAGAGATGCCCCATCTCTGACGAATTGCACCGGTGCTAACCTAGTTCATTCATAGCCTCCTTAGAATAGACCACCCTCCTTTCTTACCGAGGTGTCGTAAGAGGCGACTAAGGTAAATGCCGCTTGGTATCCTGCTGCATAGAATAGACCACCCTCATTTCTTACCGAGGTGTCGTAAAAGGCGACTAAGGTAAGTTGACGTCAGGCAGGCGGCTGGTTGTAAAATACTTTGCCAAATCATGTCGGCACAACATGTTACAAACATGTAACCCCACTTAGAGTGGGATAAGGGCAGGAGAATGATAATGATGCCAACCTAGTTCATTCCGAGTTATGTGCGTAGTTACTTTTCGTGTTGTTAATATTTACCTAAATTACTATAAATCTTAGCAGACCACAATTCTTTTATCCATTATAACGTAAATAATTGTATACAGCATTTGTAAAACAATTTTATTTCCTATTTTTGTAACACAATAGAATTTATTTTGTAGAGTTTAATAAATCACACTAAATCGGTGATATTATGTGTCAAATTATAAAAATAACTGTTTTTTTTTATTACAATTAGTTATTTTTATAGTGTTATTCCTATCGATGAATTTTTTATATTTCATTTCAGCTATTTATTATTGCTATTTTTAATTGCGTATTTTTAGTATTTAATAAAATTATAAATGTGATCGTAAAGTGCAGTCAGTGGTATTGAATGTTTTTAACATATAGTATTCATTATTTTTTTAAACTTTACTACACAAGCTTTTTTGGCAAGTGTAAATATTTTCCTATTTGATATTTTGTTGCTCAAAATCCATGAGAATGCTTTAAATTGGGCGAATGTAGCCCAAAACGAACTAGTGATTTAAACTTCTCAATGATTAAATAAAATATGAAATAGCTGCATGTGTCCCTTCTAAATAGATAAAAAAAGTTTTAGTGCTTGTCCTCTATAATTTTCCTATAAGTACAGTTTTGTTAACGAAACATCCGAACCGAATTATACTTTTTATAGAGCAATCCAATAAAATAAGTATTATATACCGTTTTATACATTCTTAAAATAAATAAAGAATTAATAAATAGTTCTTTAGCAAACTTTCAGCAGTTCGAGAAATTATATTAAACAATATTTTACATCGTTGTATTAATGCAATACATAGCCAGTTGTATTAATCCAAGTTATATAGTATTTCTGTTTAAGAGAAATATTTCTTTTAAAAATATTTTTTTAAGAATATGATTAATGAAATGGTTTTGTTTTTATCATAAACCACGCTAGATCATTTTAATTTGCACAAGCAATAAACTGTAATTGCTTGTGCAAAATGGGACTGCCTAATACTTAAAACTGAAAAAGTTTATTGAAGGTTGTCAAAGTCAAGATTTGGGCTTTAAGATTTTAGCCCTTTCGTATTAGATAAAGCTGAACCACATCGTTTTTATTTCCTTAACAAATGTTATCTTCATAGAGTAGAATATAACATATAGTTATAATATTTTGTATTATTCTGTTCGTATATTTTATATTATACACATTTATAAGTGTCTAATAGGTTCGTATGCAAACTAAGTACGTTGAGGGTAATCTAATAATTGTGCAATTTTTAAATTTAAACTATCGTGAGTTGTATTCATAGTTAACGTATAGATACCGGCTATACTCAAGACTAATTTTATCGGGTTAGCCCGACTAGTTTCTAGCTCATCCGGGGCACTCATTCATGTGCGTCTTCACACGACGTTATCGCGGCGACAACATACGAAACTAGTCGGGCTCACCCGATAAAATAAGATGTGGGTATAGCCGGTATCTATACATGAATTGTGCAATTTTTACTAAGATGTTAATATAAATGTATTACAACTTGAACTCATACATCGTTTTATATGTAAGCTAAAACTTTCAATGCTAAATTGTTTTGAAATATCAGATACTTGTATAATATATAAATTTTTTCGACAATAACCATTTTTGGTTTCAGTTTTACAAAGTTTTTACATAACGGCTATCTTAATAATGAACAGGACAAAAGACTTTTTTAAAGATTGCGGTAGTTAATATTTTTTTATTATTAAGTGATTTAATATAAGATATAAAAACAATTATAGGGATCGTTTATTACGGAAACTGTCTTTCATACAAGTCTTTCCAATAATCAAGTGATATTTTTCAATTTTACACAAACTTTTTAAATTATAGATCTGTAATCGTAGGTGTTAAAGTCACATTTCCAACGAACAATATCTCGAAAGGTTTTTTAACTATATTTAATGTTTAATCTTATTAACCTACTAGTTATTATCTTTAGGGCTTCTTTATATATGTATTTTAATCGAGTAGTTACGTGTTGATGGGGTTGTAAGGCGGGGCATTGTTTGGAAAATTTGACAGTACAGTCTCCCAGCGTCTACTTTGTAGGGACTCGTTCAAATAAACAACTCTCGCCTTTCAATTTATCTTTATTCCTAGCTGAATCATCAATATTTAATACACATCATATCTGTTTACATATATACTGTGGTAATTAAGAATGTAAACGAGGCACCTAATGTTGAAATTTCCGACGCCGCAATGACTAATTTAAGTCATACCATCAACCCTCCACTACGCGTTGCCCTAAGCCGTGGTCCGGCCTCACAGGAGGCACCCTTAGGACGACGCTAGTAGAGCTTCAGCGCTCTACTCTCTGCATTTCGCAACCTCGACGATGCTTCTGCGCTCGCCCGTCCCGCCCGGTGACGCTGTAAAAGCTATTAGGGCTAACAGCATACAGTCAGTTCGAAAAAAAAATGTTGAAACTCATTTTCTACATCATCGCTTTTATCTTATTATTATTGTAGATTTTCTGGTTGGCTTGAAGAGAATCCTTTATTAGAACAAGACCGCCACTGTATATTATTTTATACTACTTTTGTTTTTTGTACTATTTGTTGCGAGAAAAGAGTAAGTGCAAAAAAAAATTACCAAAAATTAATTTATAAATTAAATAGTAAAATTTTAATAAATTCAAATATTCACTATTATTTATATTGCATCATTTTTCAACATTAATCTATGTATATCTTCTTCTTCTTCTTCTTTTTCAACCGATAGGCGTCCACTGCTGGACATAGGTCTCTTCATGGGCTTTCCAAAACGCACGATCTTGTGCCGCTTGTATCCAGCGGCTCCCCGCGACCTTTTTGAGGTCGTCCGTCCATCGCGTAGGGGGTCTGCCAACACTGCGTTTACCGGTGCGGGGTCGCCATTCCAACACCTTGAGACCCCAACGCCCATCGGTTCTCCGCATTATGTGCCCCGCCCATCGCCACTTCAGCTTCGCAACGCGCTGAGCTATATCGGTGACTCTGGTTCTTCTACGGATCTCCTCATTTCTGATTTGATCACGTAGAGACAATCCGAGCATAGCCCGCTCCATCGCTCGCTGAGTGACTCTGAGCCTTCTTATGAGGCCCAATCTATGTATATCTATCTATGTATATATCGTTTCGTTATTTTTCTTTTTCTTCCTTCCTTTTTTCATTATCCATATTTCACTTCTTGACCTTTTCTTTCTCTTACTGACGGTTGACTGGAAGAGATCCCATTACGGATAAAGGATGCTATTTTTTTCTTTTTTCTTCTTTCTTTTTTTAGATTATTCTGCATGTGCAATAAACAAATAAATAAATAAGTATATTACGGACAGATAAGATAAGATTGTACGGACATGTAATGAGAAGAGATGAAAATCATGTGACCAAACGAGTATTAAATATGAATGTGGATGGATATGTGATTAAAGGACCGAAAAAGAGATGGTTGGATTATGTAGAGTATGAAATGCATATAAAAGGAGTTGCAATAGAGTTGACGAATGATAAGATAGAATGTAAACAAAAAACATGTTCTACGACCCCACTTAGAATGGGATAAAAGCAGGGGAACAATGATGATGATGATGTGGGGGACAAATGACATTGTTATTTTGTTTTATTAGTTTTATATGCAATAGAGTGAATTGATAACAACAGAAAAACATTAGGAAGAGATTTTCTAAAACTTACCAATAAATTAATTGTTTATAATTCCAAATAATGCCCCGCTAAACACTAGTATTGAGTTACCTAAGCTATGATTTCGACTGATATTATTCTATAGTTAATGATTATATAGTTTCCATTATAGCGTATTCGTTCCGTGAATATTTCTCAGTAGTTTTAGTAGATAAATACGATTTAAATGTAATATGTAATCTTACCAAAAATATTTCGACTATTTTTATATCGTATTATCTCAATGGTATTGTATAATTGTTTATTTATTTCGTCATCTTATTATATAAAACTTGCATGTCTAAATTACTACTGCTGTCCGTCGTGAATATTTTATTGTGAAGTTTTGTCAGTGAATATAATATACGGGCATAGGGCTAATTGATATCGAAAAATTTGCGTCATATCAAACATGGTTATATGCTATAGATTGTAATTTATAAAAATAGGTTTTACTTTGCAGAGATCCATAATATAAAAGTAATGATTTCATTATTACTTTTATTTAATAATGAAATTATTACTTTTATGCTATGGATTGTCTTTATTAGGTCAAATCCCAGCGTGAATATTCGGACATTAGACGCAATCAGGTCAAAAATCTTATTCTGTAATAAGATGTGATAAAATTATGTTAATAATCGAGTTATTATGTCTCTTAAAAGAAATAAAATATTCACTGATAATACGATTATGTATGAAGGCCATCATAAGAAATTGTTAAGTACAAAGTAAAGCGGTTAGTTTTAGGAAGTGAGCGCTGTATAGACAATGCAACCGTATGCAATTTTAGTCGAAACGTTTATGCAAATGGGCGAAATAAATATTTAGATGGAAATTGGGATGTTTCATTTAATTTTTTATATTGCCTGAAACAGTCTGACCCTGATATTACAATAAAAAAGCAAATGAGGGCGATATATGTGTCTCTCTTTCTTATGTATGATTAGACAGATGGAGTAAACTAGTTTCATCACTGTCACTTATCACTTATAGACCTGCCTACGGATCTTTTACTCTAGTATAATAACTCTAGAGAAAATGTAGAGTAGACTTAAAGCCATAGAGTTATTATACCAGAGTAGGGTACAGCTTGTTGTAATATAAATGCGCACACAAGCCGATTAGCCGTGAAAGACAGATAGACTTTCGCAAATTTGTTGGATCCTGGAGCCTGGGTGTGTATTTGTATTTAAGTATGTATTTAAAATTATATATGTATATATTTACCAGTTGTCCGTCACCTATAACACAAGTATTAGGTTACTTACTTTGAGGATGGACGACCGTGTGTGTAAGTGTCCCATATATTTATATTTACATCTATTTATTTATAATATTAGGTCCTTACATATGAAATTGGCGTTTTCTATGGGAGGAACATAAAGTCGTTTTTTTTAATGAAATATATTTAATTAATCAAAGTATGTACCATTGCTATGTATGCACTTTTGCTATCTCATAGGTAGTTCATTGATCCCCTTACTAAAAAAACCATTCGGGCGGGAATCAATAAAATTTTTGAATGCAGTTTGGACTGCCCCATCGGAGTTGAATTTTTTTCCTTGCAAGTAGTTATCCAAATTGCGAAAAAAATGGTAATCTGTTGGAGCAAGGTCCGGAGAGTACGGTGGATGTCTTAAGACATTCTAATTAAAGCTCCTCTGATTTGGTAGCCGTCTGTTGTGCAGTGTGTGGTCTAGCGTTGTCCTGAAGCAGCAGTGGCCTAGAGCGATTGACTAGCAGCTAGCTTTCCATCATGGTTTGCAGTTGCTGACAATAGATATCTGCCGTAATCGTCTGGCCAGATTTAAGAAAGCTGTAGTGAACGACACCGGCACTAGTCCACCAAACACTTACAAGCAACTTTTTTTTTGTCAATTTTCGCTTAGGGCAGGATTTGGCTGGTTCGCCAGGGTTCAGCCATTGCGATGAGGGCTTCCGATTATCGTAGAGGATCCACTTTTCATCACAGGTAATGATTCGATTTAAAATTCCTTCATTATTGTGCCGGTTGAGTAACGTAACGCAGCAGTCGACGCGCGTTTGTCGGTTTGCTTCACTCAATTCATGAGGTACCCACCTTTCAAGCTTTTCACCTTCCCAATTTGCTTCAAGTGGATTAGAATAGTTTTATCACTAACACCGGAGCCTGCAGCTAACTCGGACGTGGTTTGCGATGGATCCGCTTCCACAATAGCCTTCAATTCTTCATTATCAACTTTGGTCTCCGGCCGTCCACGAGGCTTGTTCTGCAGGTCGAAATTTCCAGAACGAAAACGTTGGAACCAAAAACGCACTTGTTTTCTTTTGCGACACCGTCACCATACACATCATTAATCCTTCGAGCCGTTTCTGCAGCACTGGTGCCACGGTGGAACTCATACTCGTAAATAACGCGATATTTCATGCTTTCCATTTTGTAAACAGAGTGACACAAAGAAAAAAACAAAAGAAGAAAAAACAAATGAATTAGGGGGTTTGAAACACAAATGCATGAGTAAATAGCTGTATGAATTTGAATTTGGAATTCCTAACCATAAAGGTAATATTTGAGATCAAAGTGGCCAGTACGACAAAACGCCAATTTCATATGTAAGGACCTAATATATATTAGTATGGATATTTGCAACATCAATATTTTACCTATGTTGCAAATCATCGTATAAAGTAGGTAAGGTATTCTGAATCGATCGTCTAAAGACGCTCCCGCTCATTAAGGTGTCAAATTTTGTCAAACATTCTTGGTATCCATTAAGTTGAACGTGTGGATGAGAATATAAACGAGATAGTGGTTTGGATTGTCTTAAGACTTGGTTAAATTAAATATAATGATTCCTTTTTATTAAACAATTACCGTAATTAAATTCGTTTACTTAATTATGATTTCTACTCCTATACTTATTATAAAACAAAGTTCCCAAAAGCTGTCCGTCTGTAAGTGACAGATTTTCTCAAAATCTACTGAACGGATTTTTGTGTGGCTTTACTAAAATATAGAGCAATACTTCCGGATGGTTTAGGTTAGCACACATCACATTACGGTTTTGATATAATTTATATTAAAGAGGTCGCGCGATTTCAAAAATACCTGTTGGGTGCTTTAGTCGCTTTAGTCGCGTGCGCCGCGTAAGCCAGCAGAGGTACACTAAAGTAATGTATTAGAGAATTGTAGATCTACAAAATACTACAAAAAAGTCTGCGAGCATGTCTCTATCACTTATGATTGACTTACAATAACTGATTTTACGTTTAAAATTTCAATTCGGGAAAAACTTTGTGACGCACTTATTTCTAAAAGAAATTACTTAATAGCTTTTGACTTCCCTATACTATGTGTAATTTGAGAAATATATAAATTTCTGGATAGACCCAGTTAGTTAGATTTCTCCTAATTTATGAAGTGTATTAATGTAAGTAGAAAAGCAACAAAATATTTGTAATAATTATCAAAATCACGAGATTATGGGATGTATCTTTAGATACATCTTAGGCAAAGTTTCTCTATTGAAACAAAAGGCGTTTCCGATCGACGAATACCTTCAATTATAGTGTAAGAGCGCTTATTATTTCGAAATGCATTCGATAAATACAATAATCCTCTTACATGACAACGCGCCGACGGTACTACGCGTGCTTATATAGGCGGGGCCAACACTTCTTTATGCCGATAATTTGTAACCAACTCAAAGAAAATGAAAGTATAAAAACACTAGCAATGCTTCGCGTTTTCGCCCGCGTCCATACAGATCTCGTGGTAGTGGAAAGTCTACGAAGTCGGACTATAGATTTATTTCTAGATTCTCACTCACCAAATGCAGGCCCTGCTATTACGGTCGCTACAATGAATCTGTTATGGCATTATTTTCTTTCGATTTACATTCTTAAATTCGTAATATCTTTTGACTGTGATATCGGATTTTAATAATTTAAAAAGTATTTTACAGATATTGAAACAGTTTTTAATAAAATATCATTTAGTGGAATAAAAATTTATACGGAGTTGTTAATATTATGGTTTGATTATTGTCGTCACTTTTATCAACTTAGACAAACGGTATCGCGGACTTTTTTGTAGATATTGATACGTTTTATAATAATGTACAACTTTTTTTGTTTTCTCATCAATAGTTTCCGCAGCGCACGCGATGAAAGATTTTTATGACTAAATTTTTCACACCTTCACTATTTTTTGAAAATTTCATATAGCCTATGTTGCTCAGTAAAGAAGCAGCTTTCCAATGGTGAAAGAATTTTTGAAATCAGTTCTGTAGTTTTTGCGCGAAAACATTACAAACATACAAATCTTAATTCTTTATGATATTAGTATAGAAGTATAGATATAAATGTAATGAAATTCAAAATATTGCCGATATATTGTGTACTGTGCGCTTCAAACTAAACACGTAGCTAGGTAACCAAACCCATGGGGCAAAAATAAACTAAGGTGCCAATTAAATTATTTTTGTTAGTTCCGAATTCGACGTGCTCTAGATTCAACTTAAATAGTCCACTCCCGAAAATGTATGCTTCCAGAATGGCCCGATTTTTATTTGGTTTAAATCTAATCTTGTTTAGACACGCGCTATTTGACGGCGGCACTCTGAAAACAGACAAAAATACTCCAGGTACTCTGCTGTAAGGACTTTGTTGTTTATTCGCTTTATAAAAGCATGAAGTGAATAATCAAAAGATACTTCGTGTCTTGAAACTATCTCCATACCACAAGATCTTAAGAGTAACCGCTTAACTCAGACATCGCCTGCGGAGTACAAGGGCGCGGAGGTAGCACGAGAACAGGGACTAAGGTAAGTGCGAGCGGTCAAAGAGTATATCACGCTACGGGCGCTCGCCGCTCGCAGGTCGTGGTCTGAGTTAAACGGTTAGCCTATAGTGCCGTTTGACTCGGGCAGATGCACTCTAAAGTGCACTTAACAAATTTGATCGGATAATATTATATAATTTTTTTTGTTTCTTATAGGCAATCTATTTGATGACATACTTTGAAATATTATTGAAACTTTTTGTTCTGTTTGATAGAAACGATATTTAAAAAAATATCTTACAAATAACAATGCAATTGACAAGTATTTGACTTAAAGAAATATAGTCTCGATTTTTATTATTTCACAATAAATTGTACTATACAAACTCACTATGGCTGTTGCATTACCAATGGAATCGAACCCTGAGACTATGAACAAGTATTTGCAAAAATTAGGAGTACCAACTAAATGGCGTATGGTAGATGTAGTTGGATTAGAAGAGGATGCCTTAAATTGGGTACCGCGCCCCGTACTGGCTGTAGTGCTTTTGTTTCCATTGTCTGATAGTTATGAACAACACCGAACGCAACAAGAAAGTGAGTTGCTAAAGAAAGGTAAACAAGCTCCCAACGATGTGTTTTATTTGAAACAAGTTCTCAGCAATGTTTGTGGAACTATTGCGTTAGTTCACAGCGTTGCAAACAATACCCATAAAATCGATCTCGAAGACGGACTTCTTAAGAATTATATAAATGACGCTAAAGATTTAGACGCTGAAGCTAAAGGAGCACTTTTAGAAAAATCTGCTAATATTTTGGAAGCTTATAAAGAAACTATAAATGCGGTTAACCAAGTTGGAGCAGATGAAAACGAAACAGTTAATAATCATTTCGTCACGTTTATCCATAAAGACGGAAACCTTTACGAGTTGGATGGACGTAAGTCTGTACCTATAAACCATGGTCCTACTACAGCAGAAAATCTACTAGAAGATGCTGCAAAAATTTGCCGTGATTTTATCGCACGCGAGCCGGATAATATTGGTTTCAACGTGGTAGCACTTGTTCCTTCTCAATAATTTAATATTTTATTTATTTTAATGCTTTATTTGATTTCGTTGTGTCTATGTTGCAAAAATAAATAAAACAATGCTTTAAGTGATTTAATTTATTTTTAATACAATTTTACTTTTTTTTTTTAGTTCAAAAATAAACCTATTCACGATATGTAACATTTCTATGGTATGTGCATACGTATAATATGTCGTGTTCTATCGGTTTCAATGAATATAATTTTAATAACGTATTTTTTATGCGATATTATTCATTTAAATTTTTATCATTCTTGATTTCTAATCGTCCAAACTTCACCGGAGTTTCGGGCTTCAAGAATGCTTTGCGGTGCCCACGTAAGCAGTTTTTATGCGTAGTTACATGTATCAATACTAATTTACCCATATAATCTGTCTGTTATAAATCGACTATAGAAGAATTTCGCTGCAGCGTCTACATCTCAATTAAGAAATCAGTGGATCCACATAACACGGTTCCCGCATTCCTTCTTAAAATCGACTATCTTCGGAAACTAATTAAAAATTCGCCTCGCCTCCGTAGCCTTATGTTCAATTGGGACGATATAACTTCATTTATAAACGAGCAATCTTGTCCAAGATAAGGGCTGGCGAGAAAACAACGAAGAGCGCGACTCGCCACACGCGTCCGCGACGAGAGCGGATAAAAAGAAAAGTCAAACAAACAACCACAAACTTAAATGGAACGCGAGTGAATCCAACGCGTTAACTATGCCGATACTGGGAAGGACGCGACATCGGTAAGTCACGTCACCTAATAAATGACGATGGCCCTGAAATAAATATATAATATTGTATTTGTGTAAATAAACAAAATAATGCGACGGGAACCCGAAATGCTTTAAATATTCAAATGAAGCGAGCCGAGGTGAAATACGAAGGTGCGCTCGCTCGAGTTGAGCCCAATTAAATCGGTGCCACTGAGGTAGAAATTAAAAACAAAAGGAGGATGACGGGGGTCCGGCGCGCATTTTTCTCATGAGTATTATTAGCGCGATGTCAACCCACAAAAAATGGACTTAGAGCCTTGTCGTGCCCGTGATCATTATCGACAACATCCCGCATTTTGTATTGTTTTGATAAGTGTGATGCTCTTGCATTCGGACGTTTTGTTGACATTTTACATTCGCCGTACACAGATGATCGATACGTGGGTAAATTAGGAGATTCCTTGTAAATTGCGCTGTTTTTTTAACTTTTCGATATTCATTATTCAAATACGAAATACACTGTCAATCACAGTATTGAGTCGACTGTACAACAAAACCTCAAACAGCATCGGGCACGGTCATTACTCACAGCGGGGCTGGTGAGAACAGATTTAATATTTGCCTATAAATCAATTACCGACGTGTGGCGAGTCGCTTAACGCTCTATTATTGTACCTTTCTTTAAGATAATGATAAATTATCTACATATGTAAGTACGAAACTATAGTGCATTACGTGTTTACATTCGCTTCTAAGTCAGTGTCCACAGCCAAGGTTTCATCTTGCAATTGGGTTACAAATTTTATAATCCTATAAAGCTAATGTTTAAATATGTACAACGGCTTTGATTTTGTTTTGCTAATTTTAAAATTTATCAGTACAAATTTCTTTAAAATGATATTCTCAGTAATGTTCCGATGAGATTCATTAACACCCGTCGCGACCTCCATCTAAGCGCTCGATTTATTCAAACAAAATACATTTATTTTAGACAATGAGGATCTAAGTGCTTATTGAAGATTGCCTTTCACCACTGGTGCTAGTATTATATTCAAACTTATTATAAAATGTGCTTACATTGCGCGTTGGCTGAATATTGTTAATAAATAATGGAGATGATGAAGTAATGTATTAGGTGGGAGAAATAAGTTAGATAATGTTTGAGAGTGTAAGCAATGGGTGGTTGCGAGGATCGCGACGGGGGTGCCACGGCGGCCTACCGACGCTCATCACTATTCAATAAGTTTCATTTATTGAAATTACATAATTTGTGTGTGAATAATGACGAGTGTGATGGATCTTCGTGGGCGATGCGAGCGACTTAAACCCGATTAACTTTTGACCGGCGGACGATATTAATAAGCTGTCTATTCAACACTGCATTGCTTGCACCCATGGCTAACTTATTCCACTTACGACTCCCACAAGGGACACTCAAACGTTAGTGTTTATTGGAAAATAAGGATATTTTTATTAAATTGATGCCGAAAAGCATATATCTAATACATACGACTTCCGAGGTGTTTGTTACACTTCCACGGCAAACATATGAAACATCGAAAACGACAACGTGAGGTAACATTGGATTTAAGAGGCCCGAGACTACGCCTCGAAGCCCCTTAAAGAGACTGACGTCTAATAATGAAGGACTGAGAAGGTTGCAAAAATACCAACTGCTATCTTTGATAACCTATGGTATCATTAAAAATATAATTTAAAAAAAAGAAATATTTAGGCTGCTATATAACATACGTATTTTTTTTCCGCCGCGTAGTATCCGGCTGAGTAGAATAGACCACCCTCATTTCTTACCGAGGTGTCGTAAATGGCGACTAAGGTAAATCGACCCGCCGTGTGGTATCCGGCTGAGTAGAATAGACCACCCTCACTTCTTACGGAGGTGTCGTAAAAGACGACTAAGGTAAGTTAACGTCAGGCAGGCGGCCGGTCGTAAAATACGTAGCCAAATCATGTGACACCATGTTTGTAACATGTTGTGCCGACCCCACTTAGAGTGGGATAAGGGCAGGAGGATGATGATGACTTACGTATTTTTAAGCGTTCTTAGAAAATATATGAAATGAATGCTATCATGCTATCATTAACAAATCTTACAATACATAATAGTATCAGTTAAAAAAAATATTGATATTGCTGTCTTCCTTTACTACCTTTGCTGAGTTATTGGCCGTAGAAAATCTTTGGGTGCTATTTAAAAGGTAGCAAGTCAAGGGTAACTAATCTAACCTTTTTGCAAGAGAGACGAGGTTATTTAAGACACTGATCTAAGACACAGAGTCATAACTTATTCAGCTTACTTAAAATTCCAAACTTTGTGTATAATAATGGGAGAATGATGTACTATCCTATACCAAAATAAAATTTAGATATGGTTGCTACTCGTCAAGTATTTGCTGCGGTTTAATGAATTCACTATTTTTAAATTGATTCATATACGTATATATACAAATAATATATACATATAATATTGAGTAGTCTCAATGCTGCTTTACTTTAATCACAAAAAAGACATGGACCCAATTAGAAGGAACTTATTTAATGAGATGGAAATAGAGTGGCGTTTAACCACAGTCGTAACTTAGACTTGTTGATTTTTATCTTTGCGTACTTGGTCTGTACTTTTCGAGACAAATCAGGGTAGACAATACTTTGTGGAATATATAAAGTAGTGACCATAAAATAATATAAATAATTAATATATAGTCTTAATGGGTTAAAGCCTATCCAAAATTGTGCTTGATGATGTCTCAGTTAAGGATGGTGTCAAGCCTAGGCATAAGATAAACTAATCATTGGAAATTGGGAAAGTTTAAGCAAGGGATGTAAGTAAATGATTAAAAAATACCTTAGCCAGACTGACTTCCAAGGTAAGAAATGCAAGATGATGTCCGAAATGTGAAGCTATAGAAAATATGCGGCTTACTTAATCAATTGTGTGCTTGACTACGTGAAAATAAATAGTTTAGATTCAAATAAAAAAACTGTAGCATTTTTAAAATTTCACTTAATAACTTGTAACTTTCCAACTTGATTTTAAAGTTGTCAACGTAACAGTTTATCTCGCAATTTCGAATTCCGGTCCGCATCGTTTTGTTAAAGCAAGCTATGGAATGTTTTTAAAGAGACCAGGAAGAATTCAGTTCATATCTGGCATCGCAAAAATCTTCGTCACAAACTGCTATTTGCATTTTGGATCGAAGTAATAAATTTTTTGTAGTTAACACGTAGATATCTAATTATGATGCATACTTATAAGTATGACGCATATCAGGGATTCCTGATCTCTCTTTAAAGCTCTAAACAGCGAGCAGGTACTTTTTAGAAAATTTTCTTGTTTATGGTTATTTACATTTTATCGTGCTCTATGTGTTAAAGAAAAACGTTGTTATGTCTAGGGAAAATCTGGAATATGTGAAACTGCCACCCGAATTGGAGGAGCATAATAAGATTAAAATAATTTTGTTCAAACTAAAACTAAAGTCACATAGCATAGATATAGGCATAAGCTGGGGGGAAGGGTGGTGGAAATAAGAACCAACAGCCTTTGTATTGAAGAGGTCCTATTAGACCACATATAGCTTTCAATTGGACATGTATGAGCCTAGGTAGACATTAAAAAGATTATAATGAGGCCCGCAATAAAAAACTCGATATCCTAAACATATGAAAGAGAACTTCATGCCAGAACACATCTTAAACTTATACAATACAATTCCGTTCTTGTATGGAGTAAGTAGACTTTAGACTGTAAACATCTTTGTGATGGGTCTGCTAAGTACCAACTTCAGGCACTTGACTCTCTAAATCGACGCGCCAGGAGAATTGCAAGAAGAAGGCGATAGTAAGGTAGCTCAAAGAAGACTCACTACGTGCAGTCGCTTCGCTTTCTGGTTTTAACAGGTTATGTTAACGAGAGGGTGCCACAGAAGATCTATTTGATTTGATCTCTCCAAAAATGCACACAAAGAGCTTCAGTTTATTTTTTCTGATGCCTACAGCTAGAGTGTAGAATTCCCTTCCTGTATCTATGTTCCCGGATTCTTACGACTTGCAGAACTTAAAAAAAAGAGTGAATAAGCGGTCCACTTTAGGCTGCATCTCTTGCTTTCCATCAAGCGAGATAGCAGCCGGGCGCTAGCCTTATTATTATACATAAAAAAAACAATGTCGTGCCCTAAGAGCAATATCCAGTGCATCTAGAAGCGACCCCGCATTGGAAAATTAAGCGTTAGTAGACACGTATTGGACTGATGACCTCAAGAAAACGGTAAACCGCAGAATATCGACTGGCCTGCTGGAACAGTGACTCTGCCTTCAGCTCCGCGGGTAGTGGGTTCGATTCCCGCCGATGGCCAACATTTTCTATAAATAATTTGTTGGTTCTTCGAGCCTGTGTATTTGTATTTAAGTATGTATTTATAATTATATATGTAGTATATCTACCAGTTGTCCGTCACCCATAACACAAGTATTAAGTTACTTACTTTGGAAACGGACGACTGTGTGTGTAAATGTCCCATATATTTTATTTTATACTAGCAGAATATGTTCGAGTGAGTGTGACGTCCACTGTTAAAAGAGACCCCCACGTCTCTTTTAACAGTGGACGTCTATTACTTAAATAAAAAAAAATCAGCTATTGATATGTCTTGGCTCATTGTTATAAGTTTAGTAAATAATCTATACTTATAATAATAATAATATAATAAAAATATAATAATATGCTAGCTATGAGATCCTTATTTGAGTGTTTATATATTATATGATTTCTGCAGATGCAGATACGTAAACGTAATAAACAAGTATTTGAAGTTTTTAATAAAATACTTAGTTTAAAGAAGAGATAAAGAATCTGAAATGAGGATAATTACTAAGAAAGCATATCTCCCGGTTATCCTCACGGCCCGAGTCCGCGCAGCTTTTACGATTTCTAAGAATGAGGACACCAAACTCGTCTCACTGAAAACGGTACATTTATTAAATTAAATTAGATAGATGCTGGAGACCACTCGCGACCCGACTCTTAAATTGATGTTGTCCGATAGAAATATTTTTTCTCGTAGGAAGTCGTAAATTTTCTAGGCAGACATTCTTTCACGGTCACATAAAATCGTGGAAATATTCGTAATTTTTTTGACACAAAAGTTTATAACCAATATGCTAAAAATAACTTTAATACTAAGGCCTACAGTCATTACGAAAGTTATTTTAATTCATACACTTATCTACCATCAACGTAAAATGATCACAACTTGTCTAAATCTTTAGTCTTTCGGTAGAAGTACATTTAAAATTAAATCTCTATACACTTTTAAGTATTTTATGGACCATTTACCAAGAAGTACTAAAGTACGAGTATCATAAAGAAATTTGAGATTTTCAGCTGAATTAAAAATAATAGTAAAAATTATCATTTATTGTTTAAACATTTTTAAAGGCTGGTATTGTTAGTTTTTAGCTATGGTGAGTAAAGTAAATAAGTATCTCGGATAATTAATACCCAAAATACTTTACCTTGATACTTTTGTTATGGGTAAAACACAACTGGTAATTGTACTAACAATATAATTTAAGATACATACTTAGATACTTAATTACGTCCAGATTCGAAGAACCAACAAATTGTATTTATAAAATGTTGGCCCTTGGCGGGAATAGAACCCGCGACCCGCGGAGCTAAAAGCAGGGTCCCAACCACCTGCGCTAACAAACCTGTATATGGAAAATGTTTTCTTTGGTTAGTGCTCATTTATTTCGTTACTCTTAAATTAATATTAACTAATTTCGTTTTAAAGTCAAATCGCGGAATAAACTTGTCTCTATCTCGAACAGTTTTAATAGTTACATTGTTTAAACTTTACAACCAATATTTGAACTGAAGAGAAATTAAATGCATATATTTAAGGAATATAATTTTTTAATAATATTGTACACAGAATTACACAGGCGATGAAAAAGAACTTTCTCGTGATCCGTCTAATAAAAATCAAACACGCTGATAAATTATCGTAAACATCAGTTTTGAAAAAAAAAATCAAATAACAGTCAAGGGTTGAATACGGCAGCGGCCGCCCGTCGCGCGCTAACTCCTTTAATTAGCTCGATCGAATCCCTTAACAACCTTATGACATAGACATTACTCCGGCTATGCTCGTAAACTTATCCACCTGATGACTACGACTCTCACATAGGCTCAGAGCTTACATATAAAATTATGTAAAAGCTATCAAATTGAGCATTCCATATGCTCTTCTTCTTCGTCAGCCGAAGGACATAAACTGCTGGACAAAGGCCTCTTCATAGGATCGCCAGACCACACGATCTTGCGCCGCCTGGATCCAGTGGCTCCCTGCGATATTTTGAGGTCGTCTGTCCACCTCGTAGGGGGTCTACCGATGCTGCGCTGCGGGTTCGCCGGTTCTCCGCACTATGTGTCCCCGCTCAGCGCCACTTCAGCTTCGCGACACACTGAGCTATATCGATGATTCTAGATCTTCTACGGATCTCCTCATTGCTGATTTGATCTCGTAGAGACACTCCGAGCATAGCTCGCTCCATCGCCCGCTGAGCGACTCTGAGCTTTCTTATAAGGCCCATAACGCACATTGTCTACCGATAGCAATAAAGGAAGCGAAATCATTAAAACGCTTCGAATTTAACTTAAAACCATTTCACTGCCTCGTTAGGACAAGTATGGTTATATTCATGTATTATATATAACAAATTTATGTATGTATAGATGTATGTATGAAGATATATATTTATGTATTAGTTTTTGTATTAAGTACTTCCTACCTTATTTCCCTGAATTAATGTCTCTAAACTAAAGGTTGCCTGGAAAAAATCACTAGTCAGCGATAAGCCCGCTTCATTTTACAATTATGTTGTTGTTTTCTTTGTATTGTATAGGTATTGTAAATTTAATGTGGTGCAATAAAGTATGTTCAATTCATTAAAAAAAATACTGAAATGTATACATATTATAAAACAAAGCTGTGATCAATGTTTTCAAATCTACTGAACGGATTTTTGTACGGTTTTTACTTTCTTTCTTCTTTCTTCTTCTTGAGGAATTCTTGAGGAAGGTTAATAGTATATTACGGTTTTATATAAATTGATTGTATTACATATTATAAAAAATAGTCTCCAAAAGCTGATTTTGGTAGGAACTGGATTATTCATGAAAGCAGTCCGGGTTGGCAGCTCATGAGACACACTATAATAATAATAATAATATTATAATAACTTTATTATACCAAAAAATTCTTACATAAGTATAAATGAACACAAAAGTATTATTTTTACATATTTTAGACCTCTGTAACCGAACTAGGTTTCACTGTATCTCGGTATACGGCCCTTCCTGTAAATTGTAATATTATATTATTGTGAAACAAAACTTTAATTTTGTTAATGTAAACAGATATATATAATATGCTTAAAAAATATAAGAAAAAAAGGGTAGTTAAAAATGTGACGTATTTACCAATTACGCCGCAAGTACTAAATTTAACGGAGCAAAGTTCTCGTCGGCTCTTAGGCTAGCAGTTATTAAGATTCTTACACTGAAATTGCAGCTTTTGGCATTTAAATCGCGTTACAATGTAGGCCGTTAAGCTTCGCAATATCTGCGCGGTTATTACGCCGTCTTACGGTGCAAAAACCAGTTTCACATTGCCAAGTTTGTTTGAAGCTTAAAATAAATTAGTTTAAGATTATCGATGAAGAGTTCTGTTACACAAACATGGGCGTCCGTTGACATAAGCCACCGTGAATCGTGTCGTACACATTAAACTTTCATCTGATCGGATAGTATGACACTTACTATCTATTACTACATAGAAATTTGGATAGATCGCACCGGTCGAGATTCGTAGAATTCGTGTGTGTATGTCCAGTTAATTATTGAAGTGGTGTTTGGTGGGGAGGAGGAGTGGGCAGATTAATGAGCAGCTACCGCTGGCTTATCGCAACATCTGGGCCATGACTGATCATCTGTCGTGCGCCTGCGCCTGCTGAAATAGTGATGCTAAGTGATCTCGTATCGATATGTTGCGTATTTTATATGAAAATACGTAGTCGATAACATGCGTGAATAAGTTCTCAATGTAAAACTTATTCAAGCATATATAATTCCAAATGCAATTATAAATGTTGCGGCTTTGAAATATCTAAGTTTTCGGAGATGATGGAGCAACATGGCTCAGTGTCCTCTCTAAGAATAGAGATGGTTTTACTCAACAATAAGAAGGTAACAGATTCAAACTATACTTCTTCTATTGCAACAAATAACGCTTATTTATATTGTATAAATTAACTCTGCTCAGAGGTAACTTCTATGCGATAAATAAGCGATGTCATTATTCTCATGCCTGAATGTTAATAACTATATATGAAAAAAGCAAAATAATTAATAAATAATATAAAAATGGCTGGAATAACACCTAGTTAACGTGTTTGGTATGCGCAAAATTGATATCAAAATGCTATTTATGTTATTTATAAACAAGTAAATATATATATAGACAAATAAAGTAAAAAAAAAAACATAAATACGCAGGCAAAAAACTGACACCACACTCTTCGATAAAACCAAAACAGCTAAAATATTTTAAAAGGTGTGTCACTTATGTTATTTATTGGGAAAAGAAACAGCACATTTAGAATAGTTAATATAATTACAACACTCCACGTCTGATACGAAAATAAAAGTCGACAAGTGTATTTTATCCCGCGGCCAACACTACCCGTCGTGATATGACATTGGACGGCATTGCTTCCCAGAAGTCATACTCATCGAATACCTTACGAGCACCGTGTACCATTCCACCTTTTTTTTCTCCGCTCCATAGTTTTATTGGGTGCACTGAAATATTTTTGTTTAGATTAAGCGACGTTTAGCCAGTAGATCGGTACATTAGGATTAATGTCGGACATCAGTTATCCGTGTGTCCCCTACATCGAGGCTACATTGTTCGATACTGACGGTGTCTGTCATAGGAATCGATTATTTAATGGTATACTCAAAATATTGAATGGCTTCGAGTATCGATACGATCTTTTTGCTACTGATTAATTAATTATTCGAATCTTTTTGTTGGCTTTGGTAGCTACCAATTTGCATGAGGTATACTGAAGATATATGGTTGTATTGTCTGTATAAATATCAATTGTGTGTATGGAAGATCATAGCTTGAGATTCTGCTATTTTTAGATGCATAATTAGGACATATCTAAAGGTAGGCATGTGTAAATGAATAAACGTACAAGAAATTTTCAGATAAATCTTAGGAGTTTAATAAAGTAACAGCCTGTTACTATGCCCACTGCTGGGCTAAGGCCTCCTCTCTCCGTTTTTGGAGAGAAGGATTAGAGCTAAGACCTACCACGCTGCTCCAATGCGGATTGGTAGATTACACATATCCCTAGATTCTCTAGAGATATGCAGGTTTCCTCACGATGTTTTCCTTCACCGAAAAGCGTGTAATAAATTGCAATTATCAATTAGACACATAAGTTTTAATAGAAAAACTTATTGGTGCCTGCCCGGGGTTTGAACCTATGTCGTCTCTAGGGAGTCGCACGGTCTCACCGCTAGGCTACACATCGAGGAGTTTAATATTTGGATGGTATTTTAATGGGAAAAAATAAATTCAAAATTTAGCAGTCCTTGACAGTGCTGATCAGTCACGTGTTTAGAATAATAATATTGTGACGTTTCGTGAAAGTAGCATTTCACTTTTACTTAAAATTATGATTTTATTAATTAGTGCATTAGTACTCATTTCAAACAAACCATAACCAATAGGTTATGATTTGTTTGAAATGAGAGTGTTCGAGTGCATCGTTTAACGTTCGGAATTCTTTATATAAAAAAAAGAAAATTATCAAGTGTAGATGTTAAGTGAATAAAATTAAAAATATATTGGTACATCGCTATTAATATTGATTTGGCTTAATTATTACTTGGGAATTTTCTATTTATTTGCGGAAAAATTGATATCGCTTGTCAATAATTAAGTTTCGCGTTGTTTTCAAGTGTATCATGAAGTTGCAATTCCTGCTAGCTAACACGAAAAAGAGTCGCTAGAGACATCGTTTATCATATCGCTCATTACTGAACATTATCGAACGCCGACACAATCGCTAGATTCGGTGGCCAAGATCGATTGATCCGTATCGAACTTGATGTACGACGCTGATTGAGTGCGGCGTATATGAAAGTTAAGGTATGTTTTGGAAACAACGCTAACAATAAAATTTACAATTTCGAGAAAGCATTGTGTTGTTTAAAAAATCTAGCAATGAGTAAATCATCGTATTATCTCATAACAATCGTTATTTTACTCGAAACGACAAAATTCACATACCTACTTAGGTTTTCCAGATCAAACACAACTTCAGTGTCCTAAAAGCAGCAAACGCGTAAATTATTTTTATAACGCATCATTTTGAACAGCGTTCAGAAAATACTTAGAAAATGTTAAGCAGTGACAAAAAGGTTCCTACAGTATGGATACCTTTAAAGCTGATACGGGAAATATTAGGTTATTAATTTTAGATAGGTTTTATAATGTATTATTATTATTTAATGTATATAAGCCTTAATAGACCAGCGGTGAGACCGCGCCACTCTCTCGAGAGAGGCACAGGTTCAGATCCAAGGCAAACACCAATGAGATTTTATGTTTAAACTTATTTATGTTATTGATAACTGCAATTTTTTTGCGCTTTTTGGTGAAGGAAAACATCGTGAGGAAACCTGAAACCTTCACTTCAAAAATGGTACTTATTATATACCTAAGATTTATTATAGTTACTATTATTATAAAAAAGAGTTATACGTGGTATAAGATTCTATAAAAAAACCCGGAATCGATTTTATCTTTTCCACTACAGCAGTTTAAAAGCGCTGTTAAAAGGAGGCTGATACAAAAAGCCTATTATACTATTGAGGATTATATACATGATAAAAATGCGTGGATATAGCTACTCCTCTACCCTGTACAAGATAGTAATAACCAAATGTACCTAGTTGTAAGAGTTTTATTTGAAAAGAGCAACCACCGAGTTTCGTGCTGACTCTTCTCAGTAGGGACAGCTTTCCGGACCAGCGATACACATGTTAACAAGTTTAGTTGAATAAAGAATATTTTGAATTTGAATTTGAATTAGAGTGGCTAGAACGTGGTTCCTTATCTATCTTTTTTCAACGTTTATTCTTGACTGTTCGTCAAAAAAGTATAAAGCGTTGAATGAAAGTTAACTCAATATTTTAAATTGTGAAATAATCGTTTTACATATGTCACAGTTAATAAAGAAAATTAGTCTGAAAGTCGTGTTGGTAAAATTAACCTCTAAGGCTTTTCTAGCAGACCATAGATTACAGTGTAATACTTCAATGTGAGTGATGTTTTAAAAAAATATCCGATGCTACTGGTTTCACTAAAGATGTCTACATAATTTTATTAATCATTGTTATGAAATAAGACCAAAGTACGATAGTTGTAACTTTAAAACTTTAATTTAATAAATTATAATCAGAGTTATTGTTACTTCAATTAATTTAATTTAATATAGAATTCAAATGGTGAATATGTCTTAATATATAAAAGAATTTGCAAATATTGTTCTAAACATTTTACAATAATTAAACAAACATCAATTAGTAACATAATGGGAATCGGTTACTATTTGCGGATTTTTTTTCATAATGCTTCTTAATGCATTATGAAATATTTATTATTTTTTACAGACGTCATCATATTATTATGTTACGTATTCATTTACAATAATAAAGTTAATCGATGTGCCATTGTTTATGAAACATTTGTTTTACATCAAATTGAAGAATAAATATTATAAGTACACTAATTTTTCATAAGAGTTCTAATAACGAAAGTATCGAACTGTTTGATTATAACAATTTTGTACTATATTTAATTTTAAAAAAAGGAGTTCATTTTTCTCGTTGCAGTTCAAAACATTTTTAATTCATTGAAAATTAGAAATTTTCTATTTATAATAATGCTAGTAGTACCCGTTTACCGTTACCGTTTACCAACTTAAGCATTCAAGTACCTTCAATAATATATGTGTTTTTCGCTGTGTCCGACAAAAAAACGGTTTTTTTACTCTATATGTTATCCTAGTATACAAGCTTTAATTTTACCGTTTTTAATAATAGTTCCAGCGGATTAGCCGTGAAAGCGTAACAGACAGACTTTCGAATTTAAAATTTTGTTATAGAATGGATTAAAACTTAATAAATAACATAGGTATGAAGTATAATCCTCAGAAAAGCATATAACGAATGACATATACTAAATGTTCCGAAGAGAATCCATTATAAATATTGCACTATTAAAAAAAGACTAGTACACAGCCACCTACGTGATCGGTGTTCTTGGAAGCACCCCTGAGCCTTCCCAAGTAACGAGCACCGTCGGGACATCATCACTCACTGCTTTTCACTTATAATGATGTTAAAAATGTTACATAACAGCCGTTCTTGTCCACCCATTGTACTGAATAACCAAACAATATAAAAACTGTCTCCTAAAAAATGACTTTCAATTTATTTGAAATATAAACAGTCCATTTCCCATAACACTAAGCTGAGCGGAGTCCGATCGCTGGCTTTATGCCTTTTGTGGTTTTTTATTCGACATTGACGTTTCGGAGTCGGGCTTATTAAATTAGCCTTTGTATTTAAATGAACAATTGTAATTATGTGGACTACTTGGGTTGGCGAACGAGATGCTGGGAGGTGTTCTCGTTTCTTATGGCTGAGTGAGACAATAAATCACAATGGTTTATTTTTAAATATAGAAGTTATTTGGGGACGAATTAGAAATTCATATCGTGTAATCGTTTGTGTGTTTAGAAATTTATCCAACATAACTATTTGTGGGTTCAGAACTTTGTATAATATAACCACTTGTGTGTTAAGAAATTTATCCGCTGTTACTATTTGTGAGTTCAGAAATTTGTACAATATACACTTGTTTGTTTATAAATTATCCACTGTTACTATTTATGAGTTTAGAAATTTTACAAATTAACTATTTGTTTGTTTAGAAATTTATTTATCGTAACTATTTTTGGATTCAGAATCTTCCACAATTTCATCGTCATTTTCCTACGATTTTCCTTATCCCAATCTGAGGTCGGCACAATATGTCTTTAGCTTCCATACTCTTCTATCATCGTTAACTCCTTTTCTATATGAATATATATATATATGATGATTCTTCACAATAGACCAACCAATTTTTCTTCGTTCTCCCTCATATTATATTACATCATATGTATTGTGTTTTGTGATATAAATTTTATTCTATTTTTGACGCTATAATTATTGTACAATTTTTTTTCACAAAATGACGTATTTCCCTTCTACTTATTCCATTTTTAATTAATTACGGTAAGTTTTATAATAACATTGTGCATAAGTAAAATGTTCTAGGTTTATTTTAACATGAATCTTTTACTTTAATTATTGTCAGATTCTTATGGGCGGAATAATTGCCACTTGTAACAATAAAAACTTGTATTTAACCCTCTAAACTATATCACACATAAGTTATGAAAATGTAAATTATACCAATATGGAAAGATCTATGATAAAAAAGAAATTCCTTAACAAATGCTGCCGTTCATTGCATGGTCCTTTATAACATTATTTTATGAAAACATTAGTTATTTGCCTTTCATTCACCTTCTAAGAAACAAATCTTAGTTTATGTCGTACCAGGGGGTCAATCTTGTACCGGTAGTATGTCCCCCGCTGGTCCAATGTCATTTGCCTATTAATATACTTTATAAATATTTCTAATTATCCACACCGACATGTTTAAACATGTTTTAAGTGAAGTCCATTTGATTATAAGTGTTTTCATATATGTCTTAAAGTGGAAGTGAAGTTCTGATAATAACTTTATTTACTAACTTTTATACTTTTTATTTAAAGAATGTTTTAGCGCTATATATGAAAAGTTCTTGGTGATTATGTCAATGCTCGTGGAGCTTTCGCGCTCTATTCTCCACGTTTACTCTACGCCCTTTACGATGCTTATGTACGCGTCCGTCACGCCCGGTGTTAAGGCTGTTAATATTTTAAACATTATTTTTAACAACGCATGATATCATAATATCTTATATATTGCGAGCAAAGACAGTTAGCTGCGATGTTCGTTCGTTAATTATATTTGGAATATATCTTTTTTAATTTATTGTATGTTAATTTTAAGTTAATATATATTTTCTTTAACATATGAATTGTAATGAAATTATTATCTGCTATAAAAAATAAGAGCAGTGGTATTTGAAGTAGAACGTCACGATACTCAAAACAATTAGCTACATAAAGCTAGTTCTGAAAAAAAGAATAATTTTAGCAACTAAAAGTTAAGAACAGGCCTATCCGAATATGGGACCTATATAAGTACCTAACGAAATAACATTCTCATTGAGTTATTTTACTTACTGCAAACCGATAATGTCGTAGTAATGAATAGTATAGACTAAAACAACAAAATTAATCATCTCCAAAGGAACCCTTCATAATTCTTATAAAAATACTCAAGGCATTTATATGTATTTATGAAATCTTCGAATTCTAACTTCTGGTAACGATCATAGATCAAAAATAAAGATATAGATGATGTTTTTTTTAAACTGAGCGCATAAAAACATTAACCGGCCAGTATATTAACCATAGACAAAATGATGAGAGTTTCGGGTCCGATAGATACGAGATAAGTAATGGGTGCGTTAGTCAAGCAGCTACTGAATCATGTAGGCTACGGTAGCTGCATCTGGTACCCACTATCTATTGAACACTGATTATCATTAAGATGACATTTAGAAATATTTCGCGTCAAAACTTTTTATAACTGCCATTAAGTAGAAGATATATCGCTTACGTCGGTTGAAAACTTTCAAAAATGTACTTATCTAAACATAAAAACTTGTCTTATACAATATTTTCTATTAATCTATACATTCAAAGGAGGTTTTTATGTCTTTAGTATACAAATAAATTACTTGACTATAAAATAAAAAACAAATAAAAGTGAAGATTTTTATTTTATTCAATCTTAAAAATAATTAATCAGCAGATTCCGTTAAGGTTTGATCTGGTGTTTTTATGTTATATTTCAGTATTGGAGCAAGGAGTATGATTGATGATTTAAAGGCACTTGTTCACAAGTTAACTTATGCATTGTTTGATTTGATATTCTAATGTTTACTCACGCAGAATTTGTTTTTTATATTCATCTATAGTAGATTAATTAATTCCGTCTCCTTAGGCACCTAAATAAATTTGGAGAAAAATATTATATTTTATTAAATGCGTTCATTAAAAAAAGAAATATATGTTATGTCATTATTAAAAAAAACAAAAGTACAAAAATCTGTATAATAATTTGGAAAACAAATATTCCATATATGTTAGACTAAATTAAGTTTAAAAATGGAGAAAAATCATTAATGAACCGAAACCTGCATAACACTGCCACTCGATATGTATGTATGGGAAAGTATGATCTAACTGTTTATTATATATTCTTAACTTCTCGATCACCGGTAAAATGTGCTAATTTTATGAAAGTAACGCGTAACGTTGATCGGTAGCCTAATCTAACAACCATCGGTACCGTTATCTAGAACGACCCCAGTAAAGCAAGTATACGACCCATAAATGAGTCGACAAAACGCCGCCGCTGAAACCGTAATGGCAAGCGCACATCTAGGTGAGCCGGAACGGGACGCAAAAAAAATTAGAGAACTTAAAAGAACACGTAATTTTTTGTCTTTGATTATCAAACATGTTTACAGCTTAAAATATTATTCAAATTCATATTCCTCGTATGTTTACGAAAGCGTTTTAAAGAATTTTTTAAATGGTCAACTTTTCCAAATATTGCTATGTAGAACTATAATATAATAATATATTATAGCTCTACGCAAATAAAAGGAAGTTAACATATCTCGGATCGAGTCCCAAACATAATCAGCCCTTTCTTTTTTATTACATTTTTTTATATCCTAAAAAAAATAACTGGGCAAGGCTCGGTCACCCAGGTACTAATAATTATGTGACATATATTAGTATAAAACTAATAATGAAATTATTTTTCTATAATCGACGATTAAGTAAATAGGAAATATATATAATGCTAAATGTAGACTGAACTATCCGTTTTTATACCTGGTATGAAAACCAGTATTCCATTCTAATTCTATAAATTATACATTAGTATAAAATGTAATAATTCGGTCATACCATTGATAAGTATCTTATTTGATAAGGCATTTATGAAAAACAGAGAGTTATTTATAAGACAAAAACAACTTCATAACTGCACAAATTCCACTTACTGCACTATTATACGTCTAGTGTACTAGGAGTACACAATTGTAGCTTAGGCGTATTTTTACTTACTTCACGAATTATTGAAAGTTTTAATTAGTGCAATGCTTATATTACACAAAAGTAACATATTAATGCAAACATTTTTCGCTTAAAATTCGTTGTATATGTATTATCTCTCTGCATGTATCTCTCTCTTTGCAGCAAACGTCACCTTAACATACACCACCCCTAATACTTTGAGATATTCAAGAGGAACTAACTGCCAATATTTACAACGCTTTAAATAAAGTAACACAATAAAAATTAATGGTACGTCTGGCAAAAGTTTATGCTAATCGTCGATAAAAATATAATAAAACCGTGACCTTGTTTGACGTCCCGCCGCGTTGCGTTCAGTAACCACATGCTAACGCTTAGCATAGTATAAATGAGAGGCTTTTGCAACTGTTTGGGTTACACTATTAAAGTTTTATTTAGAGTATAGTAATAGCCTGTTAATATAAAGATATAATAACATTGTAATACTGCTTCATATAACGCCGTATTTCGATCAGTAACCGCTTCCCAAGACTTAAGATCCTAAGCGTAGTATAATTGAGATTTATAAATAAAACAATTACGTGTAGAAATGATTAAATATCCTGATGCATTGCGGGCAGAAACTGCATGCTGGGCTTAACTAGAATTGATCTTTTCAAAGTTTAAGTCAGATAAAAGAAAAACCTGTTAATAGCTATTCTACACATCATTGGAGTTTAGACATTTTATTTTTTGAGCGCTCCTACTTTCTAGTGAAGCCCTTGGTCGTGACTTTACTTAACGTTCACTACCCTAACGGTTTTACCATCCATTATGTACTTAACGTTGTGGTAATCTCATTATAAACAGTCAATTTTACCATATATTTTCCTGGTAAGTAGTATCCAGGTTTTGGTCCTATATTACTCTAATAATCAGGCGAAAATATCAGTCATGTTTACACATATTACAAGTAACATAAATAAAATAGGCCGACGCGCTGTATAAAAAGGGTTGATATAGTGCACCATACCTGGAATTACTTAACAATTGAATTATGTACATTGACTCGTAAGTTTTTCCTTCGCTGTAAAGCAAAGTTCAATCATCATAAGTTATTACTATCATTTCCCGATACAAGAATAAAAATTAACCCTGTGCGTACTTGGCCGGAAGAATAAAACTTGACTTCTGCCACAAAATATTTATTGTTTAAAAAAAATTAACAGCGTGTCTTGTCATCCGTAATTTAAAAATAGAATAGGTATTCTAATTTTTTTTGCGTTGCAAGGACCGGTCTCTAGCAGCTCGCGCTCGCGGGCTAATCACGAACACAGGTAGCGTATCGCAACATCTCGCTCGCGACACACTATCCATTCCGGTTATTAATGAATACGAACCATTTTCGAATTTCGCCGCCGCTCGGACAGCCTACTGACAGCTGTTTATTTATCAATGTCCACTATCCGTCCGTACTCGAAGCATCATCGGCAAATATTCGAATTTACATAAGAAAGTTGTACGGCCGGGTCCGACATCGGATCCCCACATACTCGTATGATTGTTTCCAGAATTGCGCCATAAGAAATCAAAATGTATGCCCGCTCGCTATTTACCGTATCGGTCGCAGCTGCTTTTTCTGCAATAAGCGATCGTGTGTAATAAATTTAGCTCAAACGTTTATGCCCGCAACTAAGAAATAATCGCATTTAATAACATCTAGCCGTCAGAATTATGGTCGTCAAAAAACCTTTACCCGGAAAGCCTATTGAAGCGCAACTAAGGGTCCCTTTGCGCCGCCGTATTACGATTAATTGATGCTAATTAATAAATTAATTAAACATGTTCATACAACGCATGAACGACTCGGGTTTTTCTGTTGCTACGTGTGTTTTTATCTGCATACTTTTTCATTGCAACAGCATTATCCTTTTTTGTAAACGGTCTGCAAACCAAGTCGCATTCAATCGCTTAGTAAAGTATATTGTGATTAATTTATTAAGATTGTAATGAGAAACGCGAGGAACTCCTAATTGGGACCTTGTTTTGATGAAGTTTAATATTTCAATAAATATATCGATGCCTCTTTATAATTTATGTCATATTTTCTTTTTCTGGTCTTGTTGCTTTATTAATGTAGGTTTTGTAATCTGAAACTTTGCCGGCGACATGCCTGAATGAATTTCGACAATAAGTTCTTGTCGTAGATTTGACGATTCATATAACGACTAATTAAATCAATGTTATGGACATTGTCAATAATTAGCAACTAATCCGCATGCCCATCTTGGGGTCCTTTCGGTTACACATTAATGTTTCATTAGTAATATAAATATTTTGAAATTGTTCATATGGAACAGTTTATAAATTTATTATTAAGCTTACTATTGAATAGATTAGAAGTCTAAAGCTACCGATTACTATAAACACAAATTTGATGTAAAATACTCGAAGATAGCCAAGTGTTCATTGTTAAATTAGAACAATTCCTGAGTGAAAGTTAAATTCCAGTAAATCTGTTCTATAATTCTGAAACAGAATTGTGAAAGTACTTTTGTTTTCCCTTTATTTTTTTACACTCCATAGATTAAATTTTTATACAAAAGACATTATTTTGAAAACCCATATAGGGGCTACGAGTATATTTATACACTATCGTCCAATTTTAATATATCTAAAACCTCTTTATCTCACTTCAACTGGCGTATTTCTTAAGTTGTGATTTATTTGAATTAAGCAAAACTTTTTGTGTTTAATTCAATAATGCATGTGTCGTTTCACCTTCATTTTTACGTCATTGGAACTAAGGTATAGCCTTTTATAACTTGGCATGGCTTAAAGCTGGGCTGGAGAAATATCACAACCGAGAGTAAGATCTATAGTCACATTCATACCTTTAGCCCTCAATTACATTTTTCACAGCGTCAACCGGCAACACGTAGAGCATAGACCTTAGAAAACTGTGACCTCGGTCAAACGAAATCTTAAAAAAAGAAAGACTTAAAAATATATTATATAAACAATAACAGCGATGGAGTTGAAACAGTATCCGGACTCTCGGACCTAGAGCCTAAAACAAGCACCTTAGATCACGCTGCCTTATAATTATTTCGATTTAAGTACACAAAATATTTACGACTTAATCAGTAAGGATGACACATGTTGTTATAAAGATGCAATCGTTAAAACACTAACCCCACGTGCCTTTGAAGTGCGCCGACTGCCAGCAAAGTATCACGTACTTGTTGGTACGGTTTATTCTCGAAATAATACCTCAGTTTTAAGAACGCTAACATTTTTCAATCTAGATATTGTGGTACGTGTTGCTGCGTTTTATTTCACTGCACAATACCTAGACATACAATCTGATGGACTAGTATTTAACTAAAGTGTGATATAGTTAAAATTAAGCACTAACAATATCAGGTATCAAGGGGTAAACGACTTCAACATGTCTAGAATATGCACAATGCTTCAAGAAATAAACCACAAGCTTAAATAATTATCAAGAATAATATATCGTATTAAAAATGATCTTAATCTACAATTTTCGACATAGTTCTTAAGGTACAACAATCAAAATTTCTTTTCGGTATTAACTCTTTTTCTTATAAGTAAACTTAGTAAACTTTTAAAGTCACTGGAATTAGATTTGGAAATGGAGAGACTCACCACGCTGTTTCAATGCGGTTTGGCAGGTATATATAACCCAGGAATTATCTGTTCAACTTTATCATATTCATATCATCATCATTCTCCTGCCCTTATCCCACTCTAAGTGGGGTCGGCACAACATGTTACAAACATGTTGTCACATGATTTGGCTACGTATTTTACGACCGGCCGCCTGCCTGACGTCAATTTACCTAAGTCGCCTTTTACGACACCTCGGTAAGAAATGAGGGTGGTCTATTGTATTCTGCCGGATACCACACGGCAACTCTATCATATTCATATATAGGTTGTATAAAGATTGTACAGCATTATTGTTAATATCAATGAAACATAACTGTTAATAGCAAATTCATAGGTTGTAAACCTTTGGAAGGATCAGGTGTTTTAACATGTGAAATAGTTTTTTTATATAATTATCTTGATCGACATCTTTACTAACAATTTGTCAAATCACAAACTGAATTTCGTGTCAGTTAAATGCATCTGTCGTCGGCCAACAAGAATCGAGGACAATCATAATTCATACATTGGAAACAAATTTCCATGGGCAAAAGAATTTACAAGACGAAGGCGGCCAAGCGAACACGAGTCTGGCACAGGAATAAATACACAGACAACCATTATATAGAAGGGGCCAATTTAACAGACTTATTGTCTCCAGGCAGCCATAATGCGAGACGTTGGAAGACGCAAAAGGACGAAGAGATGCGGAGTTCCCGACTCCGTTCGATACAAAACAATGGTATTTAATCAACGATGATAAATGCCGTATTCGGGCACGTTTTTTAACGATACTGCCGTATTGTTTTGGCGGGAGCTTACCGTGGAATACGGAGATAACTTGCCGCTGAGAGTGGCTTAGCTGACAAATTGGAATAAAAGAAATATTTATTCGTGTTGGCGTCGTGAAATCTTCGGTTTGGGATGCATATTGTGAACGTTCCCACATTCTTACTCCAGCTTTATCTGAATGGTTTTGTTTATCGCCCGATCGTAAAGTGCTATCAGCGCGGAGATAAAAAATCTTGATTACAATTTTACTAGACATAATAATGAAACTTTTTATCGATAAAATCTATTAAGTCTATCGATAAAGTATATCTGACACTAGTTGCGATTTTGTCGTGGAGTCTATCTCCTGATGTAGCTTCGGTTGCGGGGCGAAACGATTGTTGAGTTTGTGATAGTGAACGTGTGTAGTGCACAAGCACTACACACGTATTGTTGTGGAAGTGGTGGAGGTTTGTGCATGTGTTTTTACGGATCCTGCACGTATCGGGTATGAAAATACGGATAGTCCACTATACATTTAACACTATATATATTTTCTATTTACTGTATCGCGGATTATAGCAAAATAATTTTATTATTACTTTTGTATATCTGACACTATTTCCATAATATACAATTAAAAAGTATTATATGAATTTATTAAAAACCTAACTGTTGTTAAGTGATAATAAAATTCATATATTTTGGCTTCTAATTTAATCGATTTAAGATACTTTTGAACAAAATGCAATGTTAACGATAACTTAAAAAAGAAATGAACCTTATTTTTACTATACTTCCTTGGACTTTAGAAATTAAATTAAACGTAAATTGATTTTGAGAGAGAACGTTAAGATTTTGAGTTGAAACTAGCTTCTAACTTTTTCTAGGTTAAAGGTAAGTAAGTAAAAGCACGTTAACCTTGACCTTCCTAGATCCTTCTGTTCAAAAATGATTGTAAAATATCATTTTATGTACAAACCAGATGGATTAAATGCCGAGAACGTGTGAACTTAGACAACGGGACAAAGAAACACGTAAAAGCCTTCTCAAATAAAGCATATTTGCAGTTTAAAAGTGTATCTACAAATAAAGCACAAGTTCGAATGTCAATGTTAGTATTGCAGTTTTGTATAAATCACGATATTTTGTTGAAATAACATGGAGGAGTTGATCAGCATCTCACGGTGCAGGGCCGGGAAATGTTCGGAGGTGCTCGTAAATTTGTGCGGTTAAACAGCAGGGCGCCTGCGACCGATGAGACACGACGGACGGATAGAGCAACTCGCTGATTTATTGCGACTCCACTCACAATGCCTCATGTTGCTTCGGTTACTGATATTTTGAAGATATTTTATTTTTCGAGTATCAACTAGCCATTAAAGTGATCCAACTACTATTAAATTGTGGTAAATATTCTTATGAAATTATTTCTTAATTTGTAGTAGGTATGTTCGTGCTTACTTAAACGTACTGACGGTAGTTAAACGCTTAAGTAAGAACGAATTTAATTCAATATGTATTTTTACCTGTTATGCCGTGTGGTATATGGCAGAGTAGAATAGACCACCCTCGTTTCTTGCCGAGGTGTCGTAAAAGGCGACTTAGGTAAGTTGACCCACCCTGTGTTATCCGGCTGAGTAGAATAGACCACGACTGAGTAAAATACGACCAAGGTAAGTTGACTTCAGGCATGCATGCGGCCCGTCGTAAAATACGTAGCCAAATCATGTGACAACATGTTTGTAACACGCTGTGCCGACCCCACTTAGAGTGGGATAAGGGCAGGAGGATGATGATGTGTTTTGCCTGTTCCCGGAAATAACGTTAATTTATACTATATTTCGCCGTGGTGTAAAAGCTAAAATTTTTCCGAATTTCATAAATATTTGTCCGATGGATTAGCAGTGAAATCGTAACAGACAAACAGATTTAACTTTTAGAATTGATTGATTTGGATAGACTTAAATTTTTTGGATTCGGAATGATTATTTGGGAATGACCTTGGATAAAAAACTCCAATAGAGCACACACATAAAACCTCTTGCAGGGAAACTTGGTGCAGCGGCCTACGCTCTTCGAAAGATAAGACAGTTTACGGACTTCGAAGCAGCAAAACTCGTTTATTATGCTTACTTCTACAGCATTATGTCTTATGGAATATAATTATGGGGTAAATGCGCGGATATTTATAGAATTTTTGTATTACAAAAGAGAGCCACACGTTGCATTTACAATTAAAGTCCGCGTGATTCCTTGCGAGGGAAGTTTAAAGAAATAGGTATTCTTACTTTGGCTTCACAGTGTAATTTAGGAATTTAATGTTTGTGCATAAGAATATACATAATTATGAAAAGATTGGCGATGTATATAATAGACAAAGTGGGAACCGACATAAGCTTACGGTTCCTGCTTTGCGCCTTGCAAAAGTAAATTAGTCGTTTGCGGGTTTGGGTATAAGATTCTATAATAAAATTCCACAATCGATTTTGTCTTTGCCACTACTGCAGTTTAAAAACATTGTTAAAGGGAGTCTGATACAAAAAGCCTACTATACTATTGAGGATTATATAGACGATAAAAATGCATGAATATAGGTAACTATATATAGAGGAGTAGTCCTTTCCCCTGTACATAGTAATGATCAAATGTAACTAGTTATAAGGATTAAATTTGGAAAGAGCAACCACCGAGTTTCTTGCTGGGTTTTCTTGGTAGGAACAGCTTTCTAAACCAGCAGTAGAGTTGACCATTCAAAAGCACTTGTTAACAAGTTTACTTGAATAAAGAATATTACGAATTTGAATTTGAATATAAAGTAACTTGACACATATGCGCACAGCGGGTTGAATATAGTTTTTTTATTTTTAATTATAACATTTCATATATTACTGGATAAACAAATTCGTTTATTATTATTCCAAAATAAATGGATTAAACCGAATCGCTATCAATCCAACTGGCGTTTTAAAAGCCCGTCCATCTTTGGTCACCAGATTCCCGTTTAGTCTTGACAGTTTGGGCGATTCTGGTACCTTTTTTTGATGTGCTTTTGATTAAAAGTAAGAAGTTTAAAGGTAATGTATGCCCGTTATATACTTAATGTCCATTAAAATAAAATATGCCTTCAACACTAAATAACTTATCAAGAACAATTGACATTATTTACAGTGCAAATTCAATTCACACACTGTTCTCATGTGTCTGCCTTTTTTAAAAATCCCAAATATAGTCTAATTGCGTCCAGTTTAAAAATGGCGTTCTGGATTCTGATAATACCTCAACAATTTGTCCGTGTGACCGGGGGCAGAGACTGGGAGCCACCATTTTTGGCACATTCATTCGGTCAATCACGTTAGTATATGGCCCTTAACAAAAAGGAAGATGCATTTCATTACTTATTAACATAAGGAAAGTGAAGAGGGTATACCACTTAACTCTTCAGTTCCCTTAGTTATGAACGGTGTAGAGAGACGGCGAACAATAAGTCGTTAGTGGGTTACTCTCACCTACACAGTCTTAACTCTGTCTCGGGGTATAAAACATCATTTATTGACAGGGAATCGTCGAAAAAGTAGAACAGGGGTTCGGCTGAATAAATCATTCGCTCTCAAAACTGGCACTCGCGGTGTGCGCCTCGTTCGATAAGATTTCGGGCCATCTGCAAAAACAATTATGTCGCTCCAGAATGTTGTATTTGTGTCGTGGTCGTTTTGTCTCTAGACGCCGGTCGGTGATGCCGCGATGCTGCGGTGGCATAATGCATGCTGATAAATATTTATACAATTTATTCCCTGTGATGATGCCCGCACGATGGAGAGGATGTATCGCTGGCGATTTCATAAAGATTATTATTTTTGTTGATAAATTGTGTCTAGGTTTTGGGAAATTTTCGCTCTTGTTTATTTATCGTCGCTATTTAGAAAAACTCTATATAATTTATAAGGCTATTCTCAAAGACAGTTTCTATTGATTACTGGTCAATGATCTGGACTGGACATACTCGTAGGTCTCTTCAAAGGATTGCCACATTCACCGTCATACCATATAATGTCATGTGTTTCAGTGAAGGATTTTCCAGTGTTTGTTCTATACTGTTACACCCCAACGCGCATCAATTACTTTACGTTTCAGTATGGGCACCATCTATTGCAATTACTGCTTCATTAACATTTTCCATCATTGGGTATGTAATATTATCACAGTAAATAGGAACGTTGCTATCTCGCTGTTCTACCATGTGACTTTGGAGTTTCATTAATTGCAGATAAATATGTCAACCCAAGCGAATTCGCTTTCGAAAAAAGTTTTGTGGTGATGGAATGAAAACTTGAATCGGTGGGTAGAATGGGATGTGTCTCAAACTTTTTGTCAATTATAATTTTAATAGGCTTCATACAAACAAATCCTAAGGCTCGTCTAAAAAATTCGGGGCTGGTGGTGACAAAAAGGCGGGAATGCCCGCAACGCAGCGCGCCCGGCGGTCGTCGCCGCACAAGCGTTATGCCTCGGCGGTTTTTGGTGGTCGAAATTTTCATAATGATATTTTGATAGATGTTTGATGTAGTCAATATGTTTTTGTGCTGTTCAGAATCAATAATTGGATTTGGTAGATTCCAGAGGCAGAAAATCTGTGAGATTTGAAGGTTTTTAACGGTTCATATATAAATCTAGTAACTTTTACGTACTAAATTAATAAAAGATTCGTTTTGACAGTCCAAAACTAAGCAAAAAAAAATGGATCTGAAGTTTCTATTGATTTATTGCAATCATTCTCACCTTAAGTTTATACATTACATAAATTTTGTTATCTTCTGTAGAAACAACTAATCTATTTACTGGTAATCATTACATTCGTAATCATTAATATTATTTCAATGATTATTTTAATCCTGTACTTTAATTTCTATAACATAATGGATTTTGAAAGTGTCCCTCGTAGATCCGTCTCGATATATTATTTTAATGACTACCAACCTCCGTGGCAACAAATAATAGATTCACACTATACATTTACATTCTTAAATTTGTGTGAACATAAATACAATAACATAGACTAGTAAACACATTACAATTGAATACTAAATTTTCTTTGAAAATGAGTTAACCTATCAAATAATTTATAGAATCAGACGTTACCATGCTATAATCCGCGATAAAGTAAATAGAAAATATATATAATGCCGAATGTATAGTGGACTATCCGTTTTTTCATACCCGATACATGCAGGATTTAAAAAAAAACATGCACAAACCACCACCGCCACCACAATACATAAGCACTACACACGTTCACTATCACAAATGCAATAATCGTTTCTAGATCGGCAACCGAAGCATCATCAGGACCTATCAAACTGGTTTATCTCGCACTTTTATGAAATGGTTTTGATATAGTTACCTATATCATCATCAACTAGATTAATCTAAGATGACATATTACAAAGTTATAATGGACTATAACTTGGATTAAATTGGATGATCAGATTTCTTAGCCGGCAAAAACATATTTGTCCATTAAAAATTTTCACACATTCACATTCAATTGAGGGAATAACGAATCCTTTTATAAACATCTAGCTGACCCGGCGAACTTCGTACAGTCGATTCTTTATTATTTTTTTTAATACTTATTCTGCTTTCCTGGTCATCGAGTCACCTAGTAAGATAAAAACAGATAAAAGAAACGCAATACGATTTTTGTCGTGGAGCCTATCCTCCTGATGATGCTTCGGTTTCGGGGCGAAACGATCGTCGAGATTGTGGTGGTGGGTGTGTGTGCTGCTTTTGTGTGCGTTGTTGCTGGTGAATTGCGCCTTGGGGTGCATGTGGTGACTGGTCCTGCATGTATAAGGTGCGTAGATTTTGCCTGCTTCATACACATTGGCTTTGCATGCATTCACTTAACCCGTGCGGATTATAGCAAAGTGGTTAGTTCTGTTATATTGCTTGTAATATGGAATTCCGCAAGGTAACGCCTGCTTCTATAAATCAGATAAAAGAAAGTTTATAAGTCAACAATTACATTACGTCAAAAAAATAATTATAAAACACGTAAAACTCTTTTTAGTAGTTACTAAAAATCACAATGAAAATTAAAATTTCAAATTTAAAATTTATACGATACTAACGTCACTCAATTGCTTTGCCTTACCGGAACCTCTCCACTAAAACAAACTTTATGGTGCCGTATTAAAGTTCAAACTGTCATTTGAGTATCTTTACGACTCTTTCGTATGGGAATACGGGATATTGTTTAAATTAAATTTAGTAGCATCTACATGATCTATTTCTTTACCAAAACAATTTTAAAATTTATTTATTTATTTATCTACTTTACAAAATCCACAGCTCTTATATTAATATACAAAATATTACTTAAATTAAATAGTAAAATTTTGATATCACAATTATTTACTTTGCAAATCACTATTATTTATATTGCACAATTTTTCAACATTAATCTATGTACCTATCTAGTGTTTTGTAATTTTTCTTTTTCTTCCTTCCTCTTTTTTATCCATATTTCACTTGTTGCCCTTTTCTTTCTGTTACTGACGGTTGACTGGAAGAGATCCCTTTTAGGGATATGTCCGCCTTTGTACATATGCTATATTTTTTTCTTTTTTCTTCTTTCTTTTTTTATATTATTCTGTATGTGCAATAAAGAAATAAATAAATAAGTGTTGTTTTTAGACTTTTTCAGGCAATTTTTCAAATTTTTCTCTCTGTAAAAACCTCCCATTTACTTCAATTAATATTATTAAAAAAAAGAATTAGCGAAATCAGTTCAGCTGCCCTCGAGATCTGCTCTTAACAACACATTCAGCGATTCCTTTTTATATCATAGATATGGTTTATAAAGGATTCGGTATCTAGAAAGGTTCGTGTATGTTTATGCTTAATGGCTTTAATAGCTTAACTCTTGGATCAAGGAAGGATCGTTTGCGTGTCGACGCAGGCACAGAAACGTGCAACATTCCGACATCGGCCTAGTATCAGATCCCACGTGATGGCATTTAGAACGCCCTCCGCTGCTCCTCGCTTTCCTAGAAAAGGGACATCCAAAGAATCGAGTTCAAGCTATCTGAGCTTCTTCTAGCTACAAGGACAGTTGAATATTTTAAATTACTACGGTAAGGGTAAATAAATCAAATAAAAACGTAATGAACTAACTATTAGAGAAAATGTCATCATCATTCTCCTGCCCTTATCCCACTCTAAGTAGGGTCGGAACAACATGTTACAAATATGTTGTCACATGATTTGGCTGCGTATTTTACAACTTACCTTAGTCGCCTTTTACGACACCTCGGTAAGAAATGAGGGTGGTCGGCATGCAGCCGGATACCACACGGCACGATTAGAGAAAATCTATCCTATGCTTAAAAGTATGATTCATAAACCACATGTACTATTAAGCAGATTCACCATAATTTTACAATTGTTTGGCTTGGTATCTGAAGCATCAGGATATAGAGTCAACAACAGAATCGCAAAGGCTTTACGATTTATGCTCTTGACATGAACTTGTTTAATATAGGTAAATATATGTTTATTTTATAAAATATAACTATATATATTGACTTTATAATTTAAAAAATTAATTTGATAAAATAATCAAAAATTAATTAGTCATTCAAAATTATTATATTTGTACGATCTTTCATCCTAGATGATAGCACTAGTGTCACTACAACAAAATATAAAAAAAATGTGCGGTCTCCGCCATGTGGTATCCGGCTTAGTAGAATAGACCACCCTCATTTCTTACCGAGATGTCATAAAATGCGGCTTAGATAAGTTGACGTTAGGCAGGCGGTCGGTTAATACATGTTGTACCGACCCAACTAAGAGTGGGATAAGGGCAGGAGAATGAATGGAAAGTTTGTATTATAGTTCAAAGTCATAATAAAAATTATTTTGCTATAATCCGCGATATAGTAAATAGAAAATATATATAGTGCTAAATGTATAGTGGACTATCCGTTTTTTCATACATGCAGGATTTGTAAAATCGTTTCAATTTTTCATTTACCACTATATATATTTTCTATTTACTGTATCGCGGATTATAGCAAAATAATTTTTATTATTACTTTTGTATTATGGATCTCAGCAAAGTAACGCCTGATTCTATAAATTCTTTGTATTAAAGTTGCTGACAAATGCTGTTCAAATATCAATCTATCTTCGATTCAACATCGAAAGATCTTACTTCTTTTATAGATAAAAACTGACACACATTTATATTGAACCATGGCCACAAATATTAAAACATAGTTTTTTAACCATAAAAACCATAAAGCTTTTATAATAACTATATACGTAAATATCTCTTTCAATTTATCTTTGACCATAAAAGTTGTGAAGGTAAATACTTAATGTACTTTTTTACGGCTATCGGATATAACCTAAAGAATATTTAAAATTCCATGTTATTTCCATATTATTTTTGATAGCTATTCATCATCCTCCTGCCCTTATCCCACTCTAAATGGGGTCCGCACAAAATGTTACAAACATGTTGTCACATGATTTGGCTACATATTTTAGGACCGGCCGCCTACCTGACGTCAACTTACCTTAGTCGTATTTTACAACTCCTCGGTAAGAAAGAGGGTGGTCTATTCTACTCAACCGGATATCACACGGTGGGTCAACTTACCTTAGTCGCCTTTTACGACACCTCGGTAAGAAATGAGGGTTGTCTATTCTACTCAGCCGGATACCACACGGCGGTATTTTTAGTACCTATTATGCTTAAGTATATTATAACTAGTAAATTTGTCATTGTATTTTCGATAGAAGCAGCATTCCGAATTGACAATGTGTTTTTTATTAACTGAATTATCTTTGAAAGATTATGTGTTGTAAGATTTTTTAATGATTATTGACATAGTCCTTTATGAATGTATTTAGTTATTTAGTCTCGATTTATTGGAATAAAGGTAATTCGATACGACGCTAGGCTTCGTATCAACTTTTCTTAAAAATTTACTGAGTCTTTTCTTTTCTTTTTGAGACCATTCCGTCTGAACATTTTTATTGTTGTATTTGACCGCGTGAACATTTTGAATTTTAAATCCGTATACTTATCTTTACAAATATGCACGATGCTTAGATAAGTTACAGTAATCGAATAATCGCACTACACCATTTAGCTTATGGGTATATTAATAATATTGCCAAATTGTAAAAGCGGTCTGTTTATCCACTTAGAATTATTATGTTTCGTTTTAATAATCTGTCTGTGACTGGCCCATTGACGCTGTGGGTAGTGACCCTGCCTTCAGCTCCGCGGGTCGCGGGTTTGATTGACGCCGAGGACCAACATATTCTATAAACAAATTGTTGTTGTTCTTCGAGCCTAGGTGTGTATTTGTATTTAAGTATGTATTTAAACTTATATATGTAGTATATCTACCAGTTGTCCGTCACCCATAACACAAGTATTAAGTTACTTACTTTGGGGACGGACGACCGTGTATGTAAATGTCCCATATACTTATTTATTTATCTGTAATCTGTTTTTCTCATGCCTACGTTAATTCAAACTGAACTACTACTAGGCGTAGTCAGAAATTACTGATCAACTTTAAATTCTTTGCTTGACTTTTTTCCAGTATCTTATAGTTCTGTCTGATTTTTCTTTATGTTTTATTTGATTGGATTTGAATCCAGGATTTTTAAAATACAATAAGTCATCTTCCTAAATTTACTTACTTTAAACTAGTAAAAGCAAAACTCGAGCATATAAATGCTGTTTAATAATAAAATAAAGTTAAGGTCTAAAATTAAATGGTTTAAATATATCTACCATCGCGAACAATAATCTGATCTCAACAAGCGGTGCCGAATGTTTTTCATATAATCTTGTGTTCTAAATTCGTAAATGTGATTAATTAAGCTGTGATAACCTAGCCTAGGTGAGACCGTGCGACTCTCTAGAGACGACATGGGTTCAAACCCTGGGCAGGCTCCAATGAGTTTTTCTATTAAAACTTATGTGTCTAATTGATAATTGCAATTTATCACACGCCTTTCGGTGATGGAAAACATCGTGAGGAAACCTGCATATCTCTAGAGAATTCTAGGGATATGTGTAACCTACCAACCCGCATTGGAGCAGCGTGGTAGGTCTTAGCTCCAATCCTTCTCTCCAAAAATGGAGAGAGGAGGCCTAAGCCCAGCAGTGGGCATAGCAACAGGCCGTTACGTTACGTTACGATTGATTTACGATTGGTTGTATGTCTAATTACTAGTAAGTAAAGCACGTAAAGCGTTTTGGAAACATAAGTTATTCTTTATTATTAATTTATAACAATAAGATCGTACTGTATTCGAGTTTTCTTTTCAATAATAAATCAGTTGGTTAATAAATCATCACACTCATAATCATAACTCACGTGACTCGATTTTATGAGTGGCAAGTTAATTGCATATTTATTAAGATTCAGTTGCAGAAAAAGTTGACATACACATGCGTGCGCAAGCACCTCTAAGAGTGACGAAATGAACGCTGACGGTGACAAAATTTACACCTAAAAAGTACCTAATGACGCTACAACGAAGCGAGTGGGTTTATTTATTTTTTATGAACCCTTTGTTACAGATTTTTCACATTGCGAACATCCGTTCGCTAACTTGACAGTTTTTACGAGCGATCGAATTTTGAGAATATCAATGAGAAAACATACGTTATAAGGATCTCCTTATTCATTCATCATTTTTGATTTTATTTGACTTTCCTACAGCTAAGGAATATGCTGTGATATAGATATACGCTGTGAATAAGCTGTGATAGCCTAGCGGTGAGACCGTGCGACTCTCTAGAGACGACACAGGTTCAAACCTCGGGCAGGCACCGATGAGTTTTTCTATTAAAAACTTATGTGACTAATTGATAATTGCAATTTATCACACGCTTTTCGGTGAAGGAAAACATCGTGAGGAAACCTGCATATCTCTAGAGAATTCTAGGGATATGTGTAACCTACCAATCCGCATTGGAGCAGCGTGGTAGTTCTTAGCTTCAATTCTTCTCTCCAAAAACGGAAAGAGGAGGCCTTAGCCCAGCAGTGGGCAAAGTAACAGGCTGTTACTTTACTTTACTAAGGAATATGCGATGATAACAAGTGAGGTTTAATTAGGCTTTACTTTGACTTTATTCATTCCATCTGGAATAAATCAATCGAGTAAAAAGATATATCGTCGAACGGCAATGCCGAGTTGAAGAAAGATGCATGCAAAAATGGTGCTCGTCGGCTCTAGGATGCCATCACGATCGGTCGGTGTGGGGAGGTGTTCAAAGGGATTGCGCGGGTGCTTGCCGCCGCGTTGAGGACTTTATCCACGGCCATGTCTTTGGAGTGTCCGAGATCTAGATCGGCGCCGGCGACTGACCGTCGGCACGATGCTATCGTTAAGCGTTGTCCGCGACAATTGCTTACCACGGCGCCGTACAACTGCAAATTATTCAAACACATCCAGGTTTAAATGTATATTGAAATCTTTGATATACCAATTTCGAATAATTTATAAAATTAGGCGTTTCTTTGTGGAGATCCATAAAACAAAAGTAATAATGCAATTAGTTTTGCTATAAACCGCGATTATAGAAATAGAAAATATATGCAATGCTAAATGTACAGTGGACTATCCGATTGCATACCTGATACAGAATTCAGAATTCGTAAATATGCACAAACCTCCACTACTGCCACCACAATAGGCAAGCACTACACACATTCACTATCAGAAACTCAACAATCGTTTGCCCCGGAACCGATGATCAGCATGATCAGCAGACCTACCATGAACTCTTATTGCGACTCAATTGAAGACGTAAACTAAATTGTTTTGCTTTTTCATACCATGACGTTTTAAAGACGCACACTTCAAGTCGTTGTCGAATGAGCGATCGGAATGCGTCCTAAAAACATTTGAGAGTTATCTATAGTTAATATAACGTTTTCCTTCTCCAACATTACGACCCCAGTGCAATCCACACTTCACTTTGACTGACTTGACTTTGAATTGAATCGTTTTCTAAAAAATTAATGGTAGACCTACAGGAGATAGACTCCACGACAATCAAAAATTATTGTTGAGTTTGTGATAGGGAACGTGTGTAGAGCTTGTATATTGTGGTGGAAGTTTGTGTGTGTTTTTACGAATCAGAATTCGTTTAAATGTATCGGGTGTGCGAACTGATAGTCCTCTCTAAATTTAGCATTATATATATTTTCTATTTATTTAATCGCGGATGATAGAATAAAAGTAAAAAAAGTAAAGTAACGGCCTGTTACTATGCCCACTGCTGGGCTAAGGCCTCCTCTCTCCGTTTTTGGAGAGAAGGATTGGAGCTCAGACCTACCACGCTGCTCCAATGCGGATTGGTAGATTACACATATTCCTAGAATTCTCTAGAGATATGCAGATTTCCTCACGATGTTTTCTTTCACCGAAAAGCGTGTGATAAATTGCAATTATCAATTAGAGACATAAGTTTTAACAGAAAAACTCATTGGTGCCTGCCCGGGTTTGAACCTATGTCGTCTCTAGAGCGTCGCACGGTCTCACCGCTGGGCTACCACAGCTTTCATTACTACTTTTGTATTCCAATTTCGCATGATTATTTTACACGCGTTGTAAATACTGCAATAAGTGGCATTGTAGGTAAAACAAATATTATTGATATTTTTCTGAAATGTGTAAATGTTCTAGCGCATTAATTGCTTAACTAAGTTTAGTTACTACTTGATTATCTATCTACTGAGATAGATATGATATCACAACCGAATATGTACTTTTACACTAGAGTTGATTAGTCAAGTGACGAATCACCTGCTTCGTATTTTCGACCGAAAATAAAATCAGTTTATCGTTGAAACGTGAAAATACACCCAACATCTATTCACAAAGATGTGCGGTTGCTATCAATCACAATAGATACGTCTTTATTTACTTTTAAATACAAATAAAACCAAATATTTACAATTCCTTTTGCGGAACGTAATTAGTTCTGACGTAAACTTAGAGATTAATAAGTAAATTTTTCTTCACTTTCGATGATAAACTCCAATAAGGCCAATATCTGCCCTCTAAGGTTAGTTTCGCCTTACTTAACCTAAGTTCCGCCGCTTATGCTGTCAGAAAAATAAGACATCTAACCGATGTTGTAACAGCGCGACTTGTATATTTCCATAGCATTATGTCATATAGAATAATGCTGTGGGTTAAAGTAAAGGGGGCAGGCACTAAAAGATTTAAGATTCATTTAAGATTCATCGCCGAATGTATTTTAATTTGATACTGTTTTAACATCAATTCAAATACAAAATAATCTTTATTCAATTTAAAATCGTCAAGGATCAATATGATTAATGTAGCTACACCTGGTTCGGAATGTTGGTCTTACTGAGAAGAACCTGCAAGAAAGTCGGCGGTCTATCTTTTAAACATTGTCAACATTTTCAAAGATCAACATGATCAACGTTGCTACAAATGGTTTTATGTATGACCCATAGACATGGGCGTAGCGAGGTACGGGCAAGGGGGGGCAGCTGCCCCCCTTACACTGGAAACTGTAACACTGGGAAAACGTCAACTCGCAACATATTGACACTATAAAAGGCTTGCATAAGACGTATAATGTTTCTCACCTTCATTACAAATGTGAGCTTCTTGTATCTTAAATACCATGATTACGAAAAAAAAGTCTAGATTTTCTTAGACAATTTTGCCTCCCTGTATAGAATGCTGTCTACGCATTTGCCCATAGATATTGTATCTATAGTAGCCGGCAATAAATAATATACATCAAGGCTTAGAGAGAGAAAATCGGCTAGATTCTACTTCATATAGCATTGTCTCTGTCGTACAGACTGACGAACCCGTGTGAAACCTCACATACTGAGTGACAGTGACAGCGCTCTACGAAACCGAACTGGCCGGCTGTTTCTTTCTAAACATCGATGTGCATTATTTAATGCCGGGTACTTTACCTTATTTACGAGGTCGGAAAGGACAGAGGAAGGAAGTTTAGTTGAGTGGCGTAATTCCTAGTTCGTTAATATTTACTCAATGTATATTGAAATAGGCCCCCACCTATCTCTTGCCCCGCCTATGAAATCACATTAAAACAGTTGATCTTATAATATGTTTTAACTCAGCCTTGAAATCGTTTTATAGCTTAAAGTAGTCCGTGTTGCGAAATTTGTCATCGATCCTCTTATAATTAAATAATTTTATAGCCTGCTATAATTCATTGCTTAATCGATTTTAAACATACGTCTACAACGTATGTATATAATTTAAAGTTTTTTCCAATACCTTCTGCTCTATGATAAACTCTAGAAGAGAATGTGTGTTTGTATTGTATTATTGCTGTGTTTATACAAAATTTTCTATATATTTTCTATATATATTTTTCTATAATAACAATGCCGTGTGGTATGCGGCTTAGTATAATAGACCACCCTCATTTCTTACCGAGTAAGGTAAGAGGCGACTAAGGTAAAGCGTTCTCTTTGTGTTATCCGGTTGAGTAGAATAGACCACCCTCATTTTTTACCGAGGTGTCGTAAAAGGCGACTAAGGTGAGTTAACGTCAAGCAGGCGGCCGGTCGAAGCCAAATCATGTGAATCATGTTTGTAACATGTTTGCCGACCCCACTTAGAGTGGGATAAGGGCAAAAGCATCATAATTTTTCTGTAATAGCTTTAATATCACAATAATATTGGTAGTAATAGAAGATTTGAAGCCTCGTACATATCCAATATTTTTTTGAAATAGGCGTTTAGATAAGCCATAAATTTTCTTTCTTTCACCACGTATTACTTCAAAATTATTTAATCGAATCTTTTGTGTCATGTTTTTGTATTAAACTGATAAAATTTACGACGCTACATTGTTATGAAATCTAAATGACCATTTTTTTCTGTAAAGTAAAATTTTTACCTGAAATTGACTATTTAAAACAATAGCATCGTCAGTGATACGACAAGAAGTTATCAGCAGGCCTACCATGAACTCTTATTGCGACTCAGTTGAAGACGTAAACGACGACCGCGAACCGATTTCTTTTCGTACCGTGAAGTGTGAAATGCATTGGGGTCGTATTTTAAAAGGATAACGTAATATGAACTAAAAATACTCTGTCACTTTCACTCACGTGTTCTTAGCACGAATTCCGAACGCTCATTCGGCAACGACTTAAAGTGTGCGTCTTTAAGACGTCATGGTATAAAAAAGCAAAACAATTTCGTTTACGTCTTCAATTGAGTCGCAATAAGAGTTCATGGTAGGCCTGCTGGTATAACGTGTGCTTAAAACCTCTGAACCTAATTTATTTTATTTATTACATTTTAATTTATAAAATTATAAAATATATAATTAAATCGCTTTTAACTTTTCGTAAGATAATCTGTACAACTCAATAGAAATTTCGGTACAGTGTAGGAGGCCTCAGATTATGGATTATTTACACTGTAATTCAATCTTAAGCTGCATTACAATTTTAGTTGTAAAACTGTGACTAAAAATATGACAGGAAAGTCGAGTGAATTAGCTAGTATTCCACCAATATTATCGAAGGAAATGCGGTATTAAGGCGCGGGCGCTTCTTTTTATCAAGTCATTCGAAATGCCTCTAAAACAAAGTCGACAACCTCGGCCACCAAATTATAGTGTTTAAGAGTTTTAATATAACGCTAAAAAATGTACGTAAAATTATAAAATCGATGGAGCTCATAATATATGTAACACTGCCTCCTGGCAGCCATTACTTAAGTGCGGGCTTGTTATTATATTCGGCCTTATTTATTTATTTATGAACTTGAGCGAGTGCATTTGTAAGCATTCATATAAAAACGTTTCTACCTTTGTAAAGTTGTTTTTTCAAAAATTCTTTATTCAAGTAAACTTGTAAACAAGTGCCTTTGATCGTTAACTAGAGTTGAACGAGTTCCTACCGAGAAGAACCAGCAAGATACTCGGTGGTTGCTCATTTTAAAGTATAACTCTTATTACTAGTTGCATTTGGTCATTACTATCTTGTACGGGGTCGAAGAGTACCAATATCCACGCATTCTTATCGTCTAAGTAATCCTCAATAGTATAGTAGGTTTTCTGTTCATAGAAACTTTTATACCTATCGAAGGCTTAAACTTACTTCGTTAGCAGACACGAGTAAGAAAATCCTTAAAGATATCAACATTCAATGACGGACATTCACTGTCTGTAGCAAAAGGAGAAAAGTAGATATAGTTCTAAGAATCGACAAATGTTGCTGTTCTCGGATGTTGACTATTTCAATGGAAGACACATATGGAAAGACAATTTGAAGAGATCTTAATTTGTTTGGTTTTTAATTTGAATCAGCGTAAGAACACGTGTGATAGAAATCTTTCAAATCTAATTGAAATAATCTTTATTCAAGCAAGCTTTTCCAAGCACTTTTCAATCATCAATTATCATTTAGATTTAATAAAGCTATCACTGGTTCACAATATTGCTCTTCAAGAAACTCGCTTTCCAAATTAAATTAAATATTTCTTTCATTTATAGTATAATTAATTATTTTTCTTTTTCTTCCTTCCTTTTTGCAGTATCCATATTCCACTTCTTGTCATTTTCTTTCTGTTACTCAAAGGTTGGATGGTAGAGATCCCTTTTAGGGATAAGTCCGCCTTTGTACATGTGCTATTTTTCTTTCTTTCATATTTTTCTATTTTTATGTTTTACAATAAAGAAAGAAAGAAATAAATAAATATTTTTTATTGTGTAATACGCTTTACTGGCAATCACTCTTATTCATTTGGTATAAACCTTTCTGTAAGCAAGTCTAATATGGTTTGCAATATTTTTTGAAGCAAATGCCTATCTCAACAAATGCGTTGCGCTAGGTATTTGCTTCTACAGAGTTTAGAGTTTAGTAAACTCTCACTCTCATGTCTTCAAAAGACTTAGGTAGAAATGTTGTCTATCAGTGGAGAAGAGGACATGAGATAAATTGATAAGTTTCGTTAAGAAAACTGTTTCAAATTGTTGTATTTAACTGTAAAGAATGCGGACAAAGCTAACTTATGTTTAAGGGCTAATGTTTAAAATATGTTAAATCTATACCGATATGTCTAATTTACTTTTATTGTTTCCTCTAGATACCTTATTTGTGTGCAGCCTTGATCACATAAAAGTACTTTTATGGAGTTTATTATATTTCCCTCATTCTACGTGATTTGTACATTTTTATGTCTTGAAAAAATTATTTACCGTTTTAATAAATTATAATATGACAGACATAATTGTGTTAAAATATGGGATAAAGCAACAAAAACGCTCAATGATCAGCAGAACAAGTAAAACTATTCTCGAATCGATCACACACAAAATTTTATAAAAATTAGTCGAGCCGCAATGAATTCAGTATGTACAACAACCTGTACCTGCGATTTTCTTCGCGTCAAGCATTTTTATAAAAAATATATTGCTTTGCGATTTGTCATAGCATTTGTCTCCTGTTGATGTTTCGGTTACGGGGCGACACAATTATTAAGGATTGCAAGTAGTGTAGTGGTATACAGTGTATAATAGTATCGGCCTGTTACAATCCCACTGCTGGGAATAGACCTCCTCTCTCCGTTTCTGGAGAGAAGGGTTGGAGTTAAGACCTACCACGCTGCTCCAATGCGGATTGGTAGGTTAAACATATCCCCAGAAATCTTTAGAGATATGCAGGTTTCCTCACGATGTTTTCCTTCACCGAAAAGCGTATGATAAATTGCAATTATCAATTAGACACATAAGTTTTAATAGAAAAACTCATTGGTGCCCGGGGTTAGAACTCGTGACCCCCTTGAAAGAGTCGCACGGCCTCACCGCTGGGCTATCACAGCTTTTATAGTGTATGTGGCTTACGAATCCTGCAAGCATAAGGATAGTAGGTACACCTAGCATTTTATTGTTTTGTCAGCATCATAGAATTATCATTAATTTAGTATTATGGTCCTTCTGTACTGTCCTGTCCTGTCCTTCGGTACTGTTATATATTAATTTTATAAAAGTTATTAATGTATAAATGTAAAAAAGCTACAGTCCGAATGTAACAGAGTGGTGCCAGTGTCGATCATAACGCCTAGGCGTGAACATTCGATCCTCGGGGTTCGATGATTAATTCCGAGTTAATTACAGAGGCGATCACATAAAATATCGATCTGGAAGTATATTCAAATTGTACAGGTGTCTGGCCCGCCCCGGCCGCGGGCCGAAACGCGTAGAAACACAACTTTTAAATGTGTTATTAATTTATCGACAATGTATTTTAAGTCACTCCTAAGAGAACAACCCTTAGACGATTGCCTTTCAGCGGATTTTTCATATCGTAACACTTCTCAATTTTGTTCCTATGCTGCTCAATGTATTGCATCGAAATCATGCGTAGTAATCAATTTATAGGCGTGGTGAAAAAGTTGCATAGAAATAAGAACGTAGCCAGGATTTGTTCCTTCTTCTTTTTTCCGACGGAAATCTCGTCACATATTCAATAAACACTTAGGTAAGGTTTTAGAAAAATTATTTCAATTAAGGTTCTAGGAGATTCATTCTATGTAAAGTTTCAGGAAAATTTAGTCATACATCTTGTAACTCAAAAGCCGGTGTTTATTCTGGTAAAGCTGCGTTCTGTCTTTATATTGAACTTAGTGACTTTGGTATTAACAGTCAAAAGGAACTGTAATAAAATTAATTTAAATAAAAATTTAAGTAATACATATAAATCGAGTTAGTTGAGTAAAAAATCAATTAATAGTACAAGCGTGTAAGTAATTCAAGATAGACATTACTTGTAAATTTTTGTATGTTGAAATGCATTTAAAATGCACAAAACAAGATAAATCTTTCTAAAATAAGATTTCATATAGATATACTTTTTTTAATGTATGCATAATTCTAAGCATCATCATTCTCCTGCCCTTATCCCACTCTAAGTGGGACAACATGTTACAAACATGTGATCACTTGATTTGGCTACGTATTTTACGACCGTCCGCCTGCCTGACGTCAACTTACCTTAGTCGCCTTTTACGACACCTCGGTAAGAAATGAGGGTGGTCTATTCTATGTAGCCGGATACCACACGGCATTTACCTTAGTCGCCTCTTACGACACCTCGGTAAGAAAGGAAGGTGGTCTATTCTATTCTGCCGGATACCACACGGCGTTTGCATAATTACTTGCTTAAACATCTCAATCTATGAGATTCTCTGTAACATTTCGTGCAATCTTTATTTTATAATACGACCTCTTTAAGGGTTTCGTGTTCCTGTATCATTAAGAAATTAACTCTTTTTCCAAATCATATATTTTTAATAAGTATATTCAAACAAATTAATTAAGAATACGCCAGACATTTAGAACATAATTTTAAATTACTGCCTAATCAAGATGGCGGAATTGCAAAACTTCACAAATTGTTACTATATGTAAGTCGAGCTCGAGTCTTTTCGCTATCTCACAGATTTATCTCATCAAACCTACCTTTCTCGGATCGTTTGCAAGCAATATTAGCGCAGGCAGATGCATCGAGCACGAAGTGAGTTTCCCAATAATTTCATACTCGGAGAGGTTCGATCGAGAAACTGTCGTATCGTCGAATCCATCTTTTGCCGACGGCTCCGCTCTGTATGTAACCTTATTAAATGCTAAATAGTAACTGTTTAAGGATTTGATTTACAATATTTATTTCATGCCTGTTAATGAAGAAAGGGTAAACAGGAAACAGGTAACATCAGACTGCACCTTCAACCTATTATAGCAAAGAACCATTGCAATAACATATGATACATATTCTAAACATCATTCCTTGCCCTTATCCCACTCTAAGTGAGGTAAGCACAAAATGTTGTGACATGTTTTGGCTTTTTTAGGACCGGCCGCCTATCTGACGTTTATTTACCTTAGTCGCCTTTTACGATACATCGGTATGAAATGAGGGTGGTCTATTCTACTCAGCCGGATACCAGACAGCAGGTCAACTTACCTTAGTTGCTTCTTACGACATTCTTTAAGAAATGAGGGTGGTCTATTTTACTTAGTTGCATACGACGGGTCAACTTATCTTATTCGTCTTTTACAACACCTCGGTAAGAAATGAGGGTGGTCTATTCTACTCAGCCGGATATCAAACCACGGGTCTTATCTTAGTTGCCCCTCACGACATTCTGTAAGAAATGAGGGTGATCTATTTTACTCAGCCGGCTACAAAAGTCTTCTTCTTTCTCCTACCCTTATCCCACTCTGAGTGGCTACAAAAGTATATATACTAAATAAAACCATCAAAATCTCAGGATGCAGTCAAAAGGTAAATTTTATGTATATCAGAGTTTAATGCTCTTGCCTTATTTCCGGCAATCAAATTATAAAAATATATTTCAAATAAAGCGTTTTAAATTGTATCAAATTCTCCAAAAAGTACTTTTGTTGAAGCGACTATGTAATATACATTTTTATCATAGTTATGAACATAGTCATAGACAGTTATAAGTTCTCAATAACGTTCCCACTTCATAACTCAACGTGCAATAAGCTTACACAATCTTTTACCGCCCTTGCAGTTTGTAGGCGGAGTCGATAAAACCAGAGATTCCCGGGATTGTGCTTTTGCGATACATCAAATCTTCTCTCGTATTTCAAATCATCTATTTGTCTTGACAAAATGGATTTCTATATTGTAGGAAAACATTTCGCCTTGGTGTGATTTTTAAGAAGTAAACTGTATAATAGGACACTGTTTATTTTTATTGTATAGATTTTAGTCTGTATAAACTGGACATTTTTTTATTAAAAAGAAAGAGCCAATACTAGATACTGCGATCCTGCGATAAGTGCAGTGATGAAACATCTCTACTGCATTAAACCTCAACGCTGAAGATAAATAATCAATTGATTGGCCCGTTGGCGCAGTGGCAAGCGACCCTACCTTAAGCTCCGCGGGTCGTGGGTTCGATTCCCACCGAGGGCCAATATTTTCTGTAAAACAATTTGTTGGTTCTTCGAGCCTGGGTGTGTATTTTATATTTAATACAATACATACGTATTGGGGATGGACGATCGTGTGTATTGTGTCCCATATATATATTTTATTTATTTATTTACTATTAATAACGAAATAAGGTTAGCACTATCGTCGATATTAAAAAAAATAATATTCATCCAAACTTTGGTCAACCAGTTGATACGATTATATTACGCAACTGCTTGATATTTACAAAAAATATAAGGGACATAAAATGAAATAGTCTATTTATATATAAACAAGTTATGCCCGCAGCATAGTCCACGAAGAAATCTGTGTGTCACTAAAATGTATTTCAGTCAATTTACACGAAATCGTGATTTACAATTAACCTAAAACTTCCGGAAGAATTTTACTATCGTTTAGGAAAAACCGTACAAAAATCCGTTCAGTAGATTTTGAGAAAATATATCACAGTGAGACGCTGTTTAGGACTTTATTTTATAATAAGTATATATAAAATATATTTAAGAGGGAATTTTTATGACCGGCACTTTATTAAAGGTTCTTAAAACATCGAAAGTCAATTTAGTCCTTTATAACCAAGTTATAAAAGCTATTAAGAATTAAATTAGAATTTACTCGATACACTCCTCTTAAGGCGTTATTAAATGATAAGTTTATGATTCTTATAACGCCGTGTGGTATCCGGCAGAATAGAATAGACCACCCTCCCTTCTTACCGAGGTGTCGCAAGAGGCGACTAAGGTATGTGCTGTGTGGTATCCGGCTGCATAGAATAGACCACCCTCATTTCTTACTGAGGTGTCGTAAAAGGCGACTAAGGTAAGTTGACGTCAGGCAGGCGGCCGGTCGTAAAATACGTAGCCAAATCATGTAACAACATGTTTATAACATGTTGTGCCGACCCCACTTAGAGTGGAATAAGGGCAAGAGGATGACGATGAAGTTTATGATTCTTATACTTTTTATCTAGCGCTGTGATAACGGAATAGGTTGATTTATGGATTACAAGTGGATACAAGTGGATTACAAAGCCCGAGTATGTGTCATTCGCATTATTATGCGTATTTATATATTTTAATCTTAATTTTGCCTGCTTCATACACATTAGCATTGCATGCATTCGCTTAACCCGCGCGGATTATAGCAAAGTAGTTCTGTTATAAAAAGTAGTAACAGCCCGTTATTATGCCCACTGCTGGGCTAAGGCCTCCTCTCTCCGTTTTGGAGAGAAGGATTGGAGCTAAGATCTACCACGCTGCTCCAATGCGGATTGGTAGGTTACACATATCCCTAGAATTCTCTAGAGATATGCAGGTTTCCTTACGATGTTTTCCTTCACCGAAAAGCGTGTGATAAATTGCAATTATCAATTAGACACATGAGTTTTAATAGAAAAACTCATTGGTGCCTGCCCGGGTTTGAACTCGTGTTCCCCTCGAAAGAGTCGCACGGTCTCACCGCTGGGCTATCACAGCTCGTTCTGTTATAGTTTAACTGAAATTTAGACATAGTTTTTAATTCTACAGCAGCAAATTTAGCGAGCAACCTTACCTTTTTTAATTTTGTACAATAATAGATTTTAACAAAAAGAGTTGACTTCTTGCTTCATTTTTTTTAAATGGCAACCGACACCGAATGTAGAATGCAGTTATGCAGTTAGAGCATTAACGGTTCACCTGGCAGAAAAGGCAAAAGAGTCTTCATCTATTGTGCTCAGTATGGAGAGTAAAGTTCAAAGGCTTTATTAGTGTCGGCAAACGTCGATTTAATAGTGCAATTATATCGAATTTATCCATTTTGAAGTAACAGAGGAATTCGAAATAATTAAAAAACCAATACAAAGGTAAATTTTTACGATTGCAAATTACGCTGTTTGAGGGGGACGATGATTCCATCCTCGAGGCCGATTGTAGTGAACTTGCATGCATTACATCTGTCACAATCTATACGGTGCACCTGCTAGCAGCACATTTACATAAACTAAAACCCGTGGACGATACGCCACGGAATTCTGAATATCCATAAACGTAGCTGCCAGCATACCGAGGGCCATACTTAAAAACAAAATTAAAGGGGATAGCCGTACGATAATATGAATTAAAAATAATAAAACAAAAAAATAAGAGTCACGGATCGCCTCGGGTGCTTTTTTTCAAGTTTTTTTCGAACGATCGCTGCGAACAGTCTGCCCGTATCTCATGACAATATCTTTGACGAGTTTTTTTATGCCGCATTATTTTAAAATGCACAGCTTATAAATGGTTGTTTGGCGATTTAACGCCCAATCTAATTAGGCAAATGATATGTGTTTTGGGCAAAGATCGATTAATTTAGGAAAATGGTTTTTGATTGATTTCTAAATTGGGTTGTGTGATGGGCGGTGTATATTAATTAATTTTTCTATTATCACGCCTAGCCGTGATGACTTTCTCGTTAACAATATGGGTTTTAAAGGGATTGTAAAGGTCAGCTTTGGAATAGCCGTAAAAATTTAAGTGGTGTTATTTTTCTATTGAGGCTTTTGAGCTCATAACATCGGATAATATTCCCAGTTTTCTTCTGCGCTCTGCTCTCTGAATTTCGCATGCTTCTGCACTCGCCCGTCCCGCCCGGTACCGCTGTAAAAGCCATTAGGGCTAACAGTATACATTCAGTTCGAAAAAAAAAATTCCCAGTTTTATAAGTAGTAAAATTGTTTTTCTATGAACTTGACGGAATGTTGGTACTTGTCGAAGTTGGTGGTAGTCGAAATGATTAGTATACATGTAATAACAAAGCAGATTTCCTTAGTGATTTTGTGCTTCCGGACGGACGGTGACTTTAAAGAAGTACCATCCAATTCGAATTAATAGTTTTCCTTTTAGATCACCCCAAGGTAATCTAATACGAAAACAATTGCATAAACATAGAAACACAGAAGCGAAAACATCCCAGTTTTAGTTGTCCTTGTGAACGTTGACTCATTACTCGTATCAGACGCCATAGTATCAAGGTTGTGTCGTCGCAAATCTCGCTTAAATAAGTAGGTGATCTCGTTGTTTTGTTATTGAAATATCGACGTGTGATATTAACAACGTGTTAGAAATCAGTGCAGTTGTAATATAATGGGTTGAGTACTCGACTTTTAACATTGTGTTTTATAGCCTACACAAACTTTTCTTCAGTATAACACTTATACCAAAAATTACAATGAACTCGGTCTGTGTATTATTTATATAGTTTAATTAAAGTTAAACTCATTTTTGTTATTAAGCGTCAAGGTCTATCGGTTCTACAAATATGGATATAATTTTTCGCTTTTAACTGATGGATGTCTAGTAAGAAAACGCTTTCTTTTTTTTAATGGATTTGAAAGAAAGAAAGAAAAACTTTATTTACAACATACACTATGAACAGATAACGAATATGTATAAAAAATAAAAAGCATTACACTTATAATAAAAATTAAACGAAAATTAAAAAAAAACAATTAAAAGAATACGAGAACATATTAACTAAAAATTATATATGTTGATGACATTATTATTTGCCATTAGTGTACAGTAAATGGACAACTGCTCAGCTTTCAGCTAAGACGATTATCTCAGATGGTTGCAAACGCACCGGCAGCGACGACTTAGGCAGATTTTATAGATATATATATTTATATGTAATAATTTCCAAGCCTTACATTTATGGTTCAAACCATCAAGACTCAAGACCTCAGCCAAAGCCAGACCAAACCTCTAGACTCAAGTCTAGAGGCTTCTGCAACCTTTTTGAGGCCGTCTGTCCTTGATGTTCATGATAGATAGACATATGCTCTACTAATTTGGGTTTATTAAATAGAAACAATTAATCAAATCAAATCAAAATAATCTTTATTCAATATGCCCTTTCAAATACTTTTGAATCTTCAAGGATTAATATAATTAACGAAGCACACACACAACACAATTAAAACTGGTTCGACATGACAATCGGCGGTCAATCTTTTAAACATTTTCGATTTTACATTATTAAACCGCTGTCTTATATGAATCTGAAAGGATTTTCAAATCCCGCCATTTTTATCATTCAAATAATCTTAAATTTTGTAATATGCATTTGTATAAGCATATTCCTTGCACTTAATTTAAACCTTTCTGTTATAACCCGTTGTAACCACAGTCAGATATTTATATTTACTTGGTTTAATATAATAATAATATTGCTTTCTTTGAATTTTAGATAATAATTATTTTTATCATTTTTATACACTTTTAAGCTGTGATAGCCCAGCTGTTAGACCTTGCGACTCTTTCGAGGGGAACACGAGTTCAAACCCGGGCAGGCACCACTGAGTTTTTATATTAAAACTCATGTGTCTGACTGATAATTACAATTTATCACACGCTTTTCGGTACCTATAACCTGCATATCTCTAGAGAATTCTGGAGATATGTGTAAACTACCAATCCGCATTGGAGCAGCGTGGTAGGTCTTAGCTTCAACCCCTTCTCTCCAGAAACGGAGAGAGGAGGGCTATTCCCAGCAGTGGGATTGTAACAGGCCGCTACTTTATACACTTATATTTTTGAAAAATGTTATACTATTTCATTTTAATTTTTTCGGTCACATTTTAATTGTTGATATGATTGTAGTACTATATGTAATAAAAAATTTAAAATTATTAATCGCTGATGTTTTTACAATATAACGTTGATGTATCGAATAAATAAATTTAGTTATTCCAACCTGAATAATATATATGTAATTGTTAACTAAAATATCAACAAACATAAAAACAAGAAATAAGTGATCGATCATTAATTCCTAGCTTACGAATAAACAAAATATATTAATCATTCATTACGTTAAGTGTGAAATCGTTTTCCCTTCGTGACAAATATTTGCACATGCAGGTGTTAGGCGAAGTGTTGAATGATTAGCGATTGCTGGAATGTCTATTTCATCATTCACTACTTTCTTTCAACTTTGTTTCAAGGAACGTGAAACGTTTTTCTAGCAGCCTTTTTATGTTGATAACAAATTAAAAGTGATTTAATATTATACTTCTGAAATTAAATCTTCAATTAGATTAAATTCTTAATGAAATTATTTATCAATAAGAATAAATGCTGTTAGCAAAAAAAAAACCAGCAAGGAACCCGGTAATCAGCCCTTATGTTTTCAACAATTGTATATTTAAGGCTGATTGTGATAAATGTTAGGTTTGGCCAATCTGTTACTATAATTATTAGTTTCATAAGTCAAGTGTTTAGTTAAAAAAAAGACTATTAGAGAAGTCATTTGGATACTCTACGTCTAAAGCCTACCACAGTCCAAATATGTAACTATCAACTTTATTTAATGGAATATAGAGCACTACGGAAGACAACATTAAATCTTGAAATTGAGGCAGGTTAAGTTAATACAACGTCAATAAAAAAAATCCCATATCTCAGTCGTTCTATGACCATGGACAACAAAAGAGTATCTGAATCATTGTCTTCATTATGATAATTTAATATTAATAAACGATAAAATAGAAATTGTTTCATTATAAATAGAATGAAGCTGTGATAGCCTAACCGTGAGACCGTGCGACTCTCTAGAGACGACATAGGTTCAAACCCCGGGCAGGCACCGATGAGTTTTTCTATTAAAACTTATGTGTCTAATTGATAATTGCAATTTATCACACGCTTTTCGGTGAAGGAAAAAATTGTAAGTAAACCTGCATATCTCTAGAGAATTCTAGAAATATGTATAACCTACCAATCCGCATTGGAGCAGCGTGGTTAGGTCTTAGCTCCAATCCTTATCTCCAATAACGGAGAGAGGCGGCCTTAGCCCAGCAGTGGGCATAGTAACAGGCTGTTACTTTTAGAATGAAAAGAAATATTAAAAAATCAATATGAAGTCCCAGATTAAGGATAAATGTTTGGTGCTAGCTGAAAAACGTAATATTTCTACACAGCTTTTTTTTGGTTAGCCGTTTTCAATCTGACCATCACGATTAAGGGGAATTATTTATGATATATTCTTGTCAGAAGCCTAATAGATAAAAATTTGGTTGCAGAATACGTGGGTTTTATAGTTCTACCAGTTAGGTTCGAAGGGTCTCTTGGGTTACCTCATTGGGTCTATACAACGTGTCACACCCTTTCTCGGCTGTTTCTGTTCTGTTCCTGTTTTATCTCAGATGGCTAACAAGGAAAACATGCTGTAAAGTTTTTATATAGCCACTTAGAGTGTCCAGACTGCATCAAGCTCTAAGTGCTCTATATTGGAAATCTGAATATTGATTTTGAGCTACTCCCAAATTAAATATTTATGCATCATTTTGAATACGTAACTACTTTAACATTACCATCGACTGGTCCGTTGACGCAGTGGGTAGTGATCCTGCCTTCAGCTCCGCGGGTCGCGGGTTCGATTTTCGCCGCGTGCTAACATTTTCTATAAACAATTTGTTGGTTCTTCGAGCCTGGGTGTATTTCTGTATTTAAGTATGTATTTAAAATTATATATGTAGTATATCTTCCAGTTTTCCGTCATCCATAACACAAGTATTAGGTTACTTTGAGGACGGACCGTGTTTGTAGAAGTCCCATATATTTATTTTTTTGTTAATACTAAATCTCAGAACGCCAAAATTGAAGTAATATTGAAGATTTGTTGTTATACATTGAATGAGACAACAATTTAAAAAGTACAGTGTAGAATTTTGAAAACGTATCAAAAATAATTGAAGAGCTAACATCCTTGTGGAGATCCGAAGATTTTTAATTCTCAGTTAATGTATACAAACCGGCTATACTCACATCTTATTTTATCGGGTTAGTTCGACTAGTTTCGTGCGTTCGTAGTTCGTAAATTTTAATTTTTTAATTCTAGAATTCTCCTACTCCGAAGAGGAGTGAATATTGAAATTTACGCAAAATTTTGTACTATTGATCCTATTAGTAAAAATTCTTACAAGTAATGTTGCACAGCGTAGTGAGTGAGAAACTGTGAGGTTGCCATTTTTCTTGCAAAATAAAATATTTTCGTTTTAACTACAGTGAGAATCTGAGCCATGATTTGTCGTATATCGTTTATTTTACGTTAAGATTCAGTTAATGTAAATTAGGTAGTAATTTTTTAACATTTTCATGGGAATTCAAATTCAAAGTCCCAGATTAAGGATAAATGCTTGGTGCTAGCTGAAAAACGTAATATTTCTACACAGCTATTTTTTGGTTAGCCGTTTTCAATCTGACCATCACGATTAAGGGGAATTATTTATGATATATTCTTGTCAGAAGCCTAATAGATAGCTAAGCCTAATAGAGAAAACAGTTTTGTGTCTAATCAATGATAGCATATTTATTTTGTTTCCAGTGAACGAACGAGCGTGTCGATAGCATGCAAGGAGCGCTCGAAGGCCGCGAATCATTGACCGCCGCTCGGCGGGCGTCAGGTGTGGACGTGTGCCCCGACTGCCGATCACTCAACGTGGGAACGTGACGAAGAAAGTGTCCGCCAAATCGGTTAGATGCATCTGACGTAGATGCCAGCACGTTCCGCGCAATAAAAATTGTTACATTGAAATTATAATAACCTTGCCTCGTAAGGACGCTGATTGGTGACACCGAAAAAACTTCAGCGCCGAGTTCAGCCCGCTTCAGGCGACATCATAATTTAGGTGTCGCAAAAACTGGTGTCTTAAATAAATCAGCGGAGATTTTTTTTAACCGTCCATAAGTTAAGGCGGGAAATCGGATGGAAGTCGAGGGCGAAACTTTTAGAAAAGGAAACTGCTCTTGCGGCTTCGAGTAGTGCGCGATTGGCCGGTGCGCCGGGGGCGGGCGCCGGCCTGCGCGCGATTGGCTCCCGCCGGACGCACTATAGGCGCGTTCATCTCGAGACGTGAACAAATAGATTTTTTTAAAGCAATTTTCCTATTCTTCTTGTTGGCGACGTTTCTATAGTTTGTTTTTGCTCGACTCCGTTTTGTATTGTTTATTGTCGGGTATGCGACAATCCGCTCCCGGTTAATTCCCAGCGATATTAACAACTCCGCGCATTGTTGCGAAGGTTGCATGTAAATTCACTAAAAACTATCAATTGTTCCTGCGAACACGCACCGCCTGTTGCAACCATTCATTAGAAAGCCACTTTAATGCTAATTAACAGTATATATTCACGTGATATCACCAACTGACTTTTATCACTGTATAATTGTCAACACACACATTTCAGATTACACTTTCAGTCAATTTTACACTTTTTTATTGTTTCACACGATAAAATATATAACGATCTATTTATTCATAGAGATAACATTACAAATTATTATACTTCTTTATGTAATAGAGTTTTTTCTGCATATAAGCAAGTATATTTTACTGTACCTAAATGTTTCAAAAATTAATATATTTAAAAATAGCTTTTTAAATATATTAATTTTATAAATTTATAAATTTTAATATTAATAAATATGATTTACAGAAAAAATCTATACTCCTTTAACTTAGTTTACATAGAAACGAAAAAAAACTATAGGTACTTGGACACATCTATACTTATTATAAAACAAAGTCTTCCTAAAACTGTCTCTGTTTGATCGATTTTTTCAAAATCTACTGAACGGACTTTAGTACAGTTTATACTAAAAGGTAGTGCAAGTCAAGATTAAGGTTATTAGTACATTACCGTTTTATGTAAATTGTGTTGAAGAGGTCGCATGGTTTTAAAAAAAGCACCTACTGGACAACCAACAGAGATACACTATAAAAAGGTACTTGTAGATTGTAGATCTACAAATAAATTACAAAAAAGTCTGCGACACCGTGTCTCTGTTTCTTATGGTTAACTCATAAAATCTACTTTTATGTTCAAAATTTCAATTCGGGAAAAATTTGTGACACTTATTTCCACGCTGGTACAACTAGTCTATTTAAAAAAATATATATTGTCTTGCTTTCTTCGAAGGCAACTACAGGAAGTTTAAGCGCGTCATCTCTATATTTTACCTCTGTCACTTAACCTTTTGTTAAAAATAAAGTCTGACATTTTAATGATAATTCATCGACAGCAACAACAGGTTCAAGAGATCACACTAACGTCTTCTGATACATACAAAACGTTCATATGCTAATTATTTTTTTTGGTAAAAATTATTTGTAAAGCACCACCTTTAAAAGCGGATCTAGATATTGCTATTAAAGTTAGCCTTAAATACAAATTCTCTAGCATTTCATGTTTCGACATAAATCTCTTAAAATATTCATTAGGTGAAATGCAAGTCGTGCAGTCGGGTCTCGAGAATAATAAATACCTAGATCTCTATCACGCTCTGAATCTGAGGACATGTTTAGAATGAGATTAGGAAATACCTAACTTGAAACTAAAATATAACAATTTTCGAATATTTTATTTTATTACAATTTCATTATTACAAATCATTATTCTGCTGCCCTTATCCTACTTTTATTGGGGCCGGCACAACATAGTGTTTAATGTTTTGGCTAGGTATTATACGACTGCCTGACGTTAACTTACCTTTGTCGCCTTATACGATACCTCAGTAAGAAATGGACCTCAAGGTAATGCCTGGTATATCGATATAATGATATAATGTGTTTCAAAATGATCCGTGCCAGTGTTCTCCTCAATATTTTTGAACAACTACCATTAGCTGAGCAAATTTCATTATCATAAAAAATTCTTATCGTATACTTCAGCAGTGTTTTCACAAAACTATTAGTTATTTTATTTATTATCTTGATCTGAATGTAAATCTTGATAAATGGTATTTTTATGTTAGTTAGTATATAGTACTGTACAATGTCATCTTTTGTGCTACAGATTTCTATGGACGAGGAAGGTGTCACTCACTTTTAAATTACTTATTTATGCAAATAGGCCTAGGTATAGACTTTCAAACATATATTTTCATCGTAGTATTAGGTCCTTACATATGAAATTGGCGTTTTGTCGTACTGGCCACTTTGATCTCAAATATTACCTTTATGGTTAGGTTAGGTTAGTCCTAAATAATTCCAAGATCAAATTCATACAGCTATTTACTCATGCATTTGTGTTTCAAACCCCCTAATTCATTTGTTTTTTCTTCTTTTGTTTTTTTCTTTGTGTCACTCTGTTTACAAAATGGAAAACATGAAATATCGCGTTATTTACGAGTATGAGTTCTACCGTGGCACCAGTGCTGCAGAAACGGCTCGAAGGATTAATGATGTGTATGGTGACGGTGTCGCAAAAGAAAAAACAGTGCGTTTTTGGTTCCAACGTTTTCGTTCTGGAAATTTCGACCTGCAGAACAAGCCTCGTGGTCGGCCGGAGACCAAAGTTGATAATGAAGAATTGAAGGCTATTGTGGAAGTGGATCCATCGCAAACCACGTCCGAGTTAGCTGCAGGCTCCGGTGTTAGTGATAAAACTATTCTAATCCACTTGAAGCAAATTGGGAAGGTGACAAAGCTTGAAAGGTGGGTACCTCATGCATTGAGTGAAGCAAACCGACAAACGCGCGTCGACTGCTGCGTTACGTTACTCAACCGGCACAATCATGAAGGAATTCTAAATCGAATCATTACCTGTGATGAAAAGTGGATCCTCTACGATAATCGGAAGCGCTCATCGCAATGGCTGAACCCTGGCGAACCAGCCAAATCCTGCCCTAAGCGAAAATTGACAAAAAAAAAGTTGCTTGTAAGTGTTTGGTGGACTAGTGCCGGTGTCGTTCACTACAGCTTTCTTGAATCTGGCCAGACGATTACGGCAGATATCTATTGTCAGCAACTGCAAACCATGATGGAAAAGCTAGCTGCTAAACAACCGAGGCTGGTCAATCGCTCTAGGCCACTGCTGCTTCAGGACAACGCTAGACCACACACTGCACAACAGACGGCTACCAAATCAGAGGAGCTTCAATTAGAATGTTTTAGACATCCACCGTACTCTCCGGATCTTGCTCCAACAGATTACCATTTTTTTCGCAATTTGGATAACTACTTGCAAGGAAAAATATTCAACTCCGATGGGGCAGTCCAAACCGCCTTCAAAGATTTTATTGATTCCCGCCCGAATGGTTTTTTTAGTAAGGGGATCAATGAACTACCTATGAGATGGCAAAAGTGCATACATAGCAATGGTACATACTTTGATTAACTAAATATATTTCATAAAAAAAAACCACTTTATGTTCCTCCCATAGGAAACGCCAATTTCATATGTAAGGACCTAATACATTAGCTGAATTTTAAACTTGTGTTAATTAGGTATAACAGTAGGTATTAAACTAAATCGATCCGCAATGACGCGAGACTGGTAAGCCATTCCATTTTCATTCATCATGCTTCATTCTTCTTAATATTGAGTCACTATTATAGATAAAAAAGATTTATCAGATTATCAATCGCTTAATCAAAAATTTTCTAATCAATATACAATGTTGGCAAACCCAAAAATTTGCGATTGGAGAACCTGTGCACAGGATAGATATACATGGACACCCAAATAATGATGATGAGGATTTTTGAATAATCAATGAAATTTATAGCCAAAATAATCGTGATGATTATTATCGATTTAAATAGAAACCTGCTAACACATTAATTTTGACTTATGACAGTATTGTATAACATGGTTGTCGTGGTTACATGCTGTATCGTGCCATAACTTCTGTTAAACCAATGAAACCTTATAGGTTTTGTTAGGATTTTTTTTCAATTTCCTCTCTGAAATTTCGTGTTCAAAAATTTAAATATTTTAAATAAGAAAATTTTTTAAATCTCTTTACCTCAATTGTAGAAATATAATTAAAATCTTATATATAAAATTCTCGTGTCACAATGCTAGTTACCATAATTCTCCGAAAAGGCTAGACCGATTGTTATGGAATTTGATATGCATATTTAGCAGGTCTGAGAATCGGCTACTATCTATTTTTCATACTCCTAAGGGATAAGTTGTCCACCCCTACATTTTTTTTTATTTTTTGGTCTATTTTAAATTTTTTTATGACGTATACCAGAATTTCCCTAGAAATAATTTATATGGCAAAACAACTGCCGGCCAGTTAGTAATGGTAAAAATTTGTAGTATAGAGAGTCAGAGTAACGTCTGCTGACCAACTATTTGCGTTCTAGTGAAAAGTAGCAAATTTAAATTTTCTAGATTTCATAATACTCGTGCTAAGTTCACTTGACTCAAATTAAAATTCTATTTTATATATATAATTGAACATAAAGCACGACAAGAACTGATTAGTAGGCGCAGGAGCACCTGATAACACCCGGGCGCTGCCGAGAGCACCCGAGATGATTCGAGATTGTGCCTATTTTTCCTCCAAATTGCGCCCTTTGTTATGCAAAGCGCGCAAGCGCCGTGTGCGGGCCACAATCGCTCGTTTATGTTCCGTGTGACGCGGCTTATCGCGCATCGCGGGCACAATGCTGGTGACCGATTAGAATACTTCATCACCCATTTTGGGTTGGGATTCTAATTACCTGAGAGTTAAATCGTTTCCTTTTAAAGTTCATTGACCTATGGCATGGCGGTTACTGCCCTAGACGTAAATAAAATATATCGTAACTTCATTTTCAGTCGGTTAAACAAAAATTATTAAACATTAAAAATAGCCAAAATTAAAAATAATAATATGTATATTTTTATAATTAGGCATTATGCCGTGTGGTATCCGGCTGAGTAGAATGAACCGCCCTCATTTCTTACCGAGGTGTCAAAAAAAGCGACTAAGGTAAGTCGACCCGCCGTGTGGCATCCGGCTGAGTAGAATAGACCACTCTCAATTCTTACCGAGGTGTCGTGAAAAGCGACTAAGGTAAGTCGACCCACCGTGTGATATCCGGAGGAGAAGAATAGACCACCTTCTTTCTTACCGAGTTGTCGTAAAATACGTAGCCAAATCACGTAACAACATGTTTATAACATGTTGTGCCGACCCCACTCAGAGTGAGATAAGGGCGAGAGGGTGATGATGATTATTATTAGGCATTAAAAAATGATCTAAGTTACCTTTTTTTTATAAACCATCCTAATAAATGAGCATTGGGGCGTATTTTCCCACATCGTAAATAATTGAGGTAATTTTATACTAAGGTCGACGTGAACGAAATTATTTCATAAATTTATAAAGCTGTATACTTGTCACTGTAACACTGATACACATTTAGAAGTAAGTATTAAAAATGCTTCAGTCGTTTGTTTAGTAAGATTCGATCTTTCTTTTTTGTTGATTTGTCACAACAAAGTGAATCTAAAAATAATCACTGAATAATTTTTGTACCCTTTTAAATTTTTGTATTGTTAGAATACTCATTCTAACAATACAATCACTCGATTGTCACAGCTCTTTGTACTATAACAAAACAAACATTTGTTTCTTTTCAGTACTAGATTTACGTACGTTACATATAATTATATTATATTGCTAAAACATCACTTGAATTTTCTATTCTACACAAAATAATTTTGAAGAAAATTTATTTTATGTACCTTTGATACCCATGTAATACTTACATTACTCTTTGTTGGTAATTTTATTTTAGTACAGTTTAATTCAAAGAATTAATTTTATTATAAAGTGTTATTAATATTACTAGAAATTAATAAAGATGAAGTATATCTACTAATATTTACATCTACAAAAAAATAAGTTAATTGTTTTATAATAATATCTAGTACTCCATCAAATTACAATCAATGGCAACAAGTATTTTGTCGTAATTATTTATTTAAAGTGGATCCAGATATTGAAAGGTATATTGGATATCAGTCTAATGAACATTTTGCATTTACCGATTGGCTTGCTTTACAATACATTTCCATTATTTAAGTAAAATTTCGAGATATATCTCAATGAGAGTACCATCACTCATTTCACCAGAGTAGACAGGTAATCCACCAAATGAGGCCTCATTGATTCTCCTGCACTAATAATTGCGATAATAACGGCCAAGTTTATTTTACCACTGAATTCAGCAGACTGTTTACGGTATCGCTCTTATCTTTAACATAATAAAGGTTAGAATCGTCTGTCGGTTCTTGGAAGGGTGGCATATGATTTACTTTTCTCTATAGAGGCTCGATATCGCCCATCGTCCCAATGCATCATATTTGTCGCGCGTTTCGTCATCGGAACACAGAGATCGGCATCGGAGCGATAATGAATGGTGTGCATTAAAGTACTACTGAATGGCTAAGAGACGACTGAAAGACGTGTAATATATCGGATACAAAGGTATTTTTAGTTTTAATTTAATTAATTTAATATTTGCAGATTTTATTGTAAAAATAATGTACTATGGAATTCCGCAAAGTAATGCCTACAATACTTAATATAATTAACTATTTTTAGTTTTTCTGTGTCTATTAATTTTCGTCTCTAAACTACGCGTACCGTGTCCTGTTTTAGACAAAGAAAGCAAACTGTGAAAAATGGTGATTCCGATCAGTTTCGAATTTTATTCCGCCACAACGCATTCAAACATCTCGAAATTGAACTATTTAAAAAAAAAATTAAAGTATTCCTTATCAAGCCTGTTAGGCTTGTTACGTAGATATAAATACTAATAATATTTGTCGATTTGATAAAAGATAAATTATATCTGTACGAGCGGACCTCGTTTATCTCAACAGAAGAACGTCCGTTGCATAAAGTTTACAAAAACTGACAAACAATTTAGTGCTGTTTGTATATAGTGGTTTCCAACAATCCGTTTGAGAGATTCGTTTGAGCTACATCACCCATTATTCTAAGGTTTAAACATTATCATTCTCCTGCCCTTATCCCACTCTAAGTGGGGTCGGCACAACATGTTACAAACATGTCGTAACATGATTTGGCTAAGTATTTTACGACCGGCTGACGTCAACTTACCTTAGTCGCCTTTTACGACACCGCGGTAAGGAAATGAGTGGTGGTCTATTCTATGCCGCCGGATATCACACGGCACATACCTAAGTCGCCTCTTACGGCACCTCGGTAAGAACGGAGGGTGGTCTATTCTATTCTGCCGGATACCACACGGCCATTATTCTAAGCTTCAAACGTCCGTCCATTCTCACTTGACTATAACGCTAATTCAATCGCTTCTTTAACATATATTTTTTACACTTTGAGCAAAATTTCAGTAGCCCATTAATTAACTTTTGCATTGCCTATTGAGGGGGGAATAGTGACCAATATTTTAAGCAACTTAACACGAGTCATGCACACTGAATGACTTTGTTCTTTAGGCATAGAAATATTTTGGTCTAAAACATCTTGTCTAGTCCTGAATGCTGCCTAGTCTAGATTCATATTATTATATGTATTTGTTGTATATTAGTAAACTATTTCATAAGTTTGGTTTACTCGTCCACTTATGAAGTCACTTAAAGTAGCGGCCTGTTACAATCCCACTGCTGGGAATAGGCCTCCTCTCTCCGTTTCTGGAGAGAAGGGTTTGAGCTAAGACTTACCACGATGCTCCAATGCGGATTGGTAGGTTACACATATCTCCAAAATTCTCCAGAGATATGCAGGTTTCCTCACGATGTTTTCCTTCACCGAAAAGCGTGTGATAAATTGAAATTATCAATTAGACACATGAGTTTGAAAAGAAAAACTCTTCGGTGCCTGCCCGGATTTGCAGTCGTGTTCTCCTGGAAAGATTCGCACGGTCACACCGCTGGGCACAGCTCATCACAGCTTATGAATCCACTTAATGGAAGATATTTCTGTAGTCTCTAGGACTATAGCTCACTCGTTTCAAACAGAAGCTGATTTTTTAATATTAAACGTAAAGTTATATGAGCTATAAATCATAATACTTGCCCCCCATAATTGTTAGATAATATCTTCAATGTTTATGCTCCTTTATTATTTTAGGTAATTGGTTTCTCTTAATATCGAGTAAGTTTTAACTAACTAAAGAAAATAATAATCACTCAATTGGAACAATTGTTCAATAGTGCTATCAAATCTCACAATTTCATACTAGGTTGAATATAACATAGCACAGCAAGCAAAGGCTAGAAAACTGATTAGAAATATGGTTCTTTTAGCTTTACTACTGAAATTGAAAACAATATTAAGACTTTAAAGAATTTTGCAAACCTTGAATAACTCCATTTTTGCTAATATGTATAATAGGCATATGTATAAATATCAAAATTCAATCTATACAATTCAAGTTATATTTTTTTATAATGATAGGTACAAATTTTTTTCTTTTAAGATAATGGGTTACGATTGTAATTAAATTATAATTAGTAATGATAATTTATAGAATTGTTTGCGATGATCATTGTTTCAAAATTCTGCGCAACTGTGATAAAAGCCTCCACAGTTAACATCTCCAACTCCAGACTTAACAGTTTAGAGCAACTTGAGATTATTACCAATGGCACCCTAATTAACGATCAGCTAAATGTTTCTAGTTCGAGTTGTTAAACGTGTTCGGAGGCAAAATAAATAGTGGGGGTTGAACCAATTATTATATAACTATGCTTGTTTGGGTGATGCGTCGTCTATCTCCTGATAATGCTTCGGTTGCGGGGTGAAAAGATTGTTGAGTTAGAGATAGTGAACGTGTGTAAAAAGTATCGGCCTGTAACTATGCCCACTGCTGGGCTAAGGCCTCCTCTCTCCATTTTTGGAGAGAAGGACTGGAGCTAAGACCTACCACGCTGCTCCAATGCGGATTGGTAGGTTGTAGGATGCGAACGTGTGTAGTGCTGATATATTCTGGTAGGGATTTGTGCATGTGTTTCTACGAATCGTGCATATATCAGGTATTAAAACGGATATTCTACTCTACATTTAGCACTATTTATATTTTCTATTGACTTAAACGATTATATCAAAATAATTTTATTATTACTTTTGTATTAGTAATGTAGTTTATTGTGAAAATTATAAGTTTAGATTATCATAAATAATATTTAAGATAATCGCAGTCTACTCATAACTTCTATATGTACTACCGTTTACTTTTTCCCATTGATTAACATATGACGCAGTCATGATGACTCTTTATGATGTGCCAATACAGAGTTGTACAATCAGATGTCAATTGAAAGCGATTATTTGTGTTGGTGTAGATTGCGTAGGTGGCCGGCATTCAACGTCAATAATTTGACAAATGGTTATATTAGGTATAACCATTTGTTTTATATTTTATTTTAAAAATATATAATACTATAATAGCAGCATCCGCGATTTTGAAAGAGTAGAAGAGTCAGTCCTAAAATATGTCTATTGAAAACAAAGATCAAAACAAGCATGACCAAGAAAGCATCATGAATTCATTCTCTTGCCCTTATCTCACTCTAAGTGGGGTCGGCACAACATGTTATAAACATGTTGTTACATGATTTAGCTAGGTATTTTACGACCGGCCGCCTGCCTGACGTGAATTTACCTTAGTCGCCTTTTAAGACACCTCGGTAAGAAAGAGTCGGTGGTCTACTCTATTCAGTCGGAGACCAAACGGCGGAAATAAAGAGAAAGCATATGAGACTTAATATCTGTTCCCCTTTTTCACGTGTGACTAGACAAAGAGAAATATTTGACTGGCCCGTTGGCGCAGTTGGCAGTGACCCTGCCTTCAGCACCGCGAGTTCGATTCCAGCCGAGGGCGAACATTTTCTATAAACAATTTGTTGGTTCTTCGAGCCTGGGTGTATATTTGTATTTAAGTATGTATTTAAAATTATCTATGTATATACATATTTACCTGTCTGTCACCCATACCACAAGTATTAAGTTACTTACTTTTGGATTGACCGTGTGTGCAAGTTTCATCTTCTCTTTCATTATTTGTTGCGACACTCTAACTTACAAGATTGCCTATGACTGTTCTACTCTAGTATAATACCTCCATTGTGTACTAAATTATATTCCTATTCCTGAGAGAAATACAGGATTTTTTATCCTATATGTTAACCCGGAATATAAGTTTCAATTATACATAATGTCGTGAATATGGCTTCAGCGGTTTAGCCGTGAAATCATATCAGACAGGCAGAATTTCGCATTTGAAATATGCAGTAGTAGTAGTATTGTAATACAGACACAAATAACACAATACCCATTTCAAATGTATAGAATCAAATGATTTATAGAAGCAGGCGTTACTTTGCGGAATTCCATATTACAAGAATTATAACAGAACTAACTACTTTGCTATAATCCGCACGGGTTAAGTGAATGCATGCAAAGCCAATGTGTACGAAGCAGGCAAAATCTACGCACCTTATACACGCAGGACAAGCCACCACATGCACCCCAAGGCGCAATTCACCAGCAACAACGCACACAAAAGCAGCACACACACCCACCACCACAATCTCGACGATCGTTTCGCCCCGAAACCGAAGCATCATCAGAAGGATAGGCTCCACGTAGCGCGGCGCATTACGATTTTTGTCGTTGCTTGTATAGAATCAATGTATTCGACGTATTTCGCTCAAGTAGATTTTAAAAATATTTTGAATCGTCAACGTTACTGGAGGTTCAAAAAAATTCTGCGACTTGAAAGCGTCTTCAGGAAACCAGGCGGTTCATCTTCAAAATATAATTCTTATAACTAGTTACATTTCGTTGCAATCAAGGGTACAATCAATCCAAATGCTACAAGGTACCGCAATTCTTTCGGAAGGTTTAAATTAATAATGCATTACTGTTTTATGCAAATTGTGTTGAAAAGGTCGCGTATTTATAAAAATAACTCGCCTGCTACGTGCCCCGCTATAGTCGCGTGCCCCGCGTAAGCCAGCAGAGATATACTAAAGTAATGTACAAGAGAATTGTAGATCTTCAAAATTACTACAAAAAAGTTTTCAACAGCGTGTCTCTATCTCTTATGGGTAACTCACAATAACTATTTTATGTTAAAATCATTAAATATCGTTATTTACGCACAAAATCGCAAAGCTTTGCGATTTTGTCGTCGTTTTGTTTGTATTATGGATCTCCGCAAAGTAACGCCTAATTCTATTCTTGTGATACATTAATTGTCACGCGGGAGAAGCCGCAGGTACACCTAGTTATTACTATAAAAGTGGATTATAAACTTTTAAGATAAACAAACGAAGAAACTTAAATAAAAGCTCTTTAAATAGCTACATTTCATCACCAGATTGAAAAAATATATATAAATGAAACAAAGATCACGTGAGATTAGCACATACGCCATGTTTTTTTCTTCAAACCAGCCTTTACACGATGGAAATGCACACCGTGGGCATAAATTTGAATTTGCGCTTATCAAAATACATAGTAACTCTTGCTGAATTTTATTTACGAGCGGCAAGAAATGTTAACGTATGAATTACGTGCTTGGAAAGGGTGTACATATTTTATAATTAGTACAGAGTCGGACAGACTTTTTGACTGGGAATAGTGTCTATATATTTTAGTATTTATCACGTGTTTTATCATTATTTATATTAAATTATAATCTTATAAATAAAAATTAATGTTTGTCTGTATGTTCTTTATGGACTCCGAGATGGCTGGTAAGATTTTAATGAATTTTCTGACAATCTGCAGGCCTACTATGAACTCTTATTGCGACTCAATTGAAGACGTAAACGAAATTATTTTGCTTTTTCATACCATGACGTCTTAAAGACGCACACTTTAAGTCGTTGCCGAATGAGCGTTCGAAATTTGACCTAAGAACATGTGAGTAAAGAGACAAAGTTATCTATAGTTCATATAATGTTATCTTTTTCACCCCAATGCAATCCACACTTCATGGTACGAAAAGAAAGCGGTTCGCAGTCGTCGTTTACGTCTTCAATTGAGTCGCATGAGTTCATGGTAGGTAGGTCTGCAAAACATTGACCAAGCGGATGTTGCTGTAAAATTTGGTGGCGATCGAAGCATTTATAACAGTGTTCTGTTTCAAAGGAAATATTCCTAAAAAACTGTATAAAAATGATGTGCAAGGAATATAATTCTTAGATGCCATTGTGTCAGTGATCTGTAAATTTTAAAACGTATGTTGAAAAAAATAAAAAAAATGTTCAAAAATAGAATACCTCGAAAAAGTAGGAACCTAAATAGTAAATACCATATAAGTGACGATCACGTAATACTGTAGTGAGAGGATAGAGTTATTATTATTAAAGCCAGGCCAAAATGTGCCCCATTACAATAAAGAAAAAGCAAATGAGGTTTCTCTCTTATTTTCGCGTGAGTAGTGAGCAATTTTAAATGTGTGCTTAAAATGTTCTAAGTATATTTCTAAAATTAAGAACGCGCAATGAATATTTCTCTTCGAATGTGTTTAGATAAATAAACAATTCTAATCTTCGCTCCATTATTTATTGTAATACTCTCACTTACAAGCCTGCCTACGATACCCTTACTTAGCATTATAACTATGAGAATAATTCTATAGACTGTATAAATGACCTATAAACAACCGATTAGAAAAGTAAGAAAATATAAATTAGCTTTACCAAGGATGAAAAATTATTATGGGAAAAGATTAAATGGTTACTTCGTACCTAAATTATATGATGATGTGGGATATTTAAGGTAAGTCCTTTAAGATTGGGGAAAGTAAATCAGTTAATAAGTTCTTAAAAGGAGACTTAAAAGAACTATTTCATAGATATTATTTCAGTAATAGTAGTAATAATTGATAATAGATAAACAACTACTTTGTAATATGTATATATGTATGTATATCTACATATATGAGTATTTATATTTGTGAACGTGTATCATTTATGTAAAATGTAAAATTTATGTATTAATGTAAAAGAGAAAAGTGTTAAGCGCATGTTTTTGTATAACGTTCTAGCCTAAAAAAAATTAAAAAATTGCTTAAAGTTAAAATGGCACCTAAATACCATGTACGTGACGATCCCTCAAAATTGTAGTGAGAGACAATTTTAGGAGTAATACACGGAATATAATCTAAACATATTGTGTCCTGTTCTACGTTTTAAAACATAGTTTGCTAGTCAGTATGTTGAATGAAAAGTGAAATAATTATGTTTAAAAATAGATGTAATCCAAAACAATATGTGATGATCACGCAACATTGTGGTGGAAGAGAATTTGAAGAGCAATCAAGCTGTCGGCAAACTGTTAGTTGCCACGTGTTATTTAAAATTGCCTATTTATTTGATTAAATTTTGGTCCTATAATTTCGGTGACCACATGCCCATTTGAAAAAAGGCGTGAGTTTAAAAAATACGAATAAAAATATGTTTTATCAGAGTTTTCGCCTATTCGAAACCGTTTACATATTAGGTCCTTACATATGAAATTGGCGTTTTCTATGGGAGGAACATAAAGTCGTTTTTTTTTAATGAAATATATTTAATTAATCAAAGTATGTACCATTGCTATGTATGCACTTTTGCCATCTCATAGGTAGTTCATTGATCCCTTACTAAAAAAACCATTCGGGCGGGAATCAATAAAATCTTTGAAGGCGGTTTGGACTGCCCCATCGGAGTTGAATTTTTTTCCTTGCAAGTAGTTATCCAAATTGCGAAAAAAATGGTAATCTGTTGGAGCAAGGTCCGGAGAGTACGGTGGATGTCTAAGACATTCTAATTGAAGCTCCTCTGATTTGGTAGCCGTCTGTTGTGCAGTGTGTGGTCTAGCGTTGTCCTGAAGCAGCAGTGGCCTAGAGCGATTGACCAGCCTCGGTTGTTAAGCAGCTAGCTTTTCCATCATGGTTTGCAGTTGCTGACAATAGATATCTGCTGTAATCGTCTGGCCAGATTTAAGAAAGATGTAGTGAGCGACACCGGCACTAGTCCACCATACACTTACAAGCAACTTTTTTTAGTCAATTTTCGCTTAGGGCAGGATTTGGCTGGTTCGCCAGGGTTCAGCCATTGCGATGAGCGCTTCCGATTATCGTAGGGGATCCACTTTTCATCACAGGTAATGATTCGATTTAAAATTCCTTCATTATTGTGCCGGTTGAGTAACGTAACGCAGCAGTCGACGCGCGTTTGTCGGTTTGCTTCACTCAATTTTTGAGGTACCCACCTTTCAAGCTTTTTCACCTTCCCAATTTGCTTCAAGTGGATTAGAATAGTTTTATCACTAACACCGGAGCCTGCAGCTAACTCGGACGTGGTTTGCGATGGATCCGCGTCCACAATAGCCTTCAATTCTTCATTATCAACTTTGGTCTCCGGCCGTCCACGAGGCTTGTTCTGCAGGTCGAAATTTCCAGAACGAAAACGATGGAACCAAAAACGCACTGTGTTTTCTTTCGCGACACCGTCACCATACACATCATTAATCCTTCGAGCCGTTTCTGCAGCACTGGTGCCATGGTGGAACTCATACTCGTAAATAACGCGATATTTCATGTTTTCCATTTTGTAAACAGAGTGACACAAAGAAAAAAACAAAAGAAGAAAAAACAAATGAATTAGGGGGTTTGAAACACAAATGCATGAGTAAATAGCTGTATGAATATGAATTTGGAATTCCTAACCATAAAGGTAATATTTGAGATCAAAGTGGCCAGTACGACAAAACGCCAATTTCATATGTAAGGACCTAATATTATCTAAAATGACAATGACATTAAAATTATAGAAAAAATGCTGTTATCTCCAATAAAAATAATTATCTGAAAGAACGTTTATCACCTATTTATCTACCCAATTAGCGCATTGTAAGGAATGAAGTATTGACCTAACTTAAGGATTATTAGTACACTGTGATCCGTAGCTGGAGGCTTCAGGCAAAAATGAACTATCTTTAAACATTTATGTAACTTCTTAATTAATACCTGTATTTCCAATTTATGCATATTATGATAATAGAAATTGCTTGTCTATTTAATTACTTTATTGTTCAAAAAGTTAGAAATACACGAGCGTATATAAATATATAAATAAAAGATAATTGTACAAAGACGGATTTATTACATTTTACAGAAATTAAGAATAAGGGATCTTTTTGCTGAGTTTTTTACTGGCTCTTCTCGGTAAGACAGCTTTTCAAACCAGCAATAGTTAAAGTTGACAATTAAAGTTAATTAAAGTTTACTTGAATAAACAAAATTTTCAATTTGAATTTGAAACATCTTGAGGGAATTTGTATATACATATGTCTGGAGAATTTAATATGTTAAACCGTCTATGCCGCATTATGATCAAGTGACTCTCTCTAGTTTAACAAAAAATAATAATTCATCTTTAATATAGTAAATAATGTTTTGATGTGTGGTAGAGAGGAAATCATATAACGATTAAACCTTTTTTTTTTGAAAAAATGGCATTTCGCATCATAGGTACCACATTCACATTTCAGGTACCTACAAACTTACGAACGTATGTTATATACGTGCCAAAGTTGGATAATATTTCTATTGCAATAGAACATAGCGAATTAGAGAGGCAGATTTTAAATTTCTGTTTATGCCATATGCGATAATAGTAAGTAAATATTACAAAATAGTCGAAACCCCTGCCGTCTTTTGTCGATGTGAATTTCTACAGCGCTATCGCTAAATAAACCGGACTTCATATTTATTCACGCACATTTGCTGATTAAGTTTTAAAAATATCAATTACTCTAAAAATTATTCGATGAGTAATTAGTTATCAATAAGTAGATATCATCCTTTGTATAAGGGGCGAGTGACACCTGCTTGCCCTATCTTTAAAACTAAAAATAATTTGCAGTGCGAATATCCCATGTTGTTGCATTTTATACTGTAATATTACATTATTAAAGTTTATTAAATAATCTTGCGAGTGTAAAATCAAAATGGCGTACCGCAAGGCATTCCTTTAAACCCGTGCATATAAATGATTTCAGATATTGGTACTTATTAAGAAACGATTGGAGACATGTCAAGATTCCGATACGTTGACAGCTAATTATATTTATTATAGTTTTTAATTAATCATGAAACATAGTTATGTGTACGGCTGATAACATCGGAACTTGCCAACGTTTTCGCTATATACATATATGTATGGTTGGCAAGATAGAAAAGCATTTACATGTTATTAAATTAAGAGCTTTCAGTTTTGTATAATTTAATTGTGGAATATATTCGCATACAACTTTCATTACTTATAATATATGAATATCATATTTTATTATATAGGAAAGTTTACATGCTCTGCACAGTTTAATTATAGTTTACTTCAAGCTACGGCGTTTACAGATTGGTAAAATATAGTGTATATCGTTTAATAATAATAATTATTATAATCTTTAATTGCGGAATATGAGTACAATATAAGAAAGATATTAAAATTAATTGAACAATTGAATTTTATGGCTATAAACTGCTATAAGCGGCGTACAATTATGAAATATTAGTAGTAGTATATAAGCTGTGATAGCCTAGCGGTGACACCGTGCGACTCTCTAGATGCGACATAGGTTCAAATCCGGGTAGGTACCAATGAGTTTTTCTATTAAAACTTATGTGTCCAATTGATAATTGCAATTTATCACACGCTTTTCGGCGAAGGAAAACATAGTGAGGAAACCTACATATCTCTAGAGAATTCTATGGTTATGTGTAACCTACCAATCCGCATTGGAGCAGCGTGGTAGGTCTTAACTTCAATCCTTCTCTCCGAAAACGGAGAGAGGAGGCCTTAGCCCAGCAGTGGGCATAGTAACAGGCCGTTACTTTACTTTTTTACTTTTAATAGTAGTATAAGCTGTGATAGCCCAGCAGTGACAACGTGCGACTCTTGCAAGGGGTTACGGGTTCAAACCGCGGGCAGGCACCAATGACTTCTCTGTTAAAACTTATGTGTCTAATTGATAATTGCAATTTAGCACACGCTTTTCGGTGAAGGAAAACATCGTGAGGAAACCTGCATAGTTCTAGAGGATTCTGGGGATATGTGTAACCTAACACCGTGGTGAGACCAACCCTTCTTTCCAAACACGGAGAGAGGAGGCCTATGCCCAGCAGTGATATTGTAACTGGCCGTTACTTTACTTTTTTTCTTCTTCTTCAACATAAATTACATAAAACCGTAATGTATTATGGACCTTAACCGTCCGAAAGTAATGCACTATTTTTTAGTAAAAACCTTACAGAAATCCGTTCAGCAGATTTAGTGAAAATCACATACAGCGAGACAGAGTCACATGCTTTTGGGGACTTTGTTTAATAATAAATATAGATACTGCCATCGTTTCTTGTAGATTCGTAGTTAAATTATTTCTGTCATTAAAATAAAAGAAGCAATGTTGTTGCTGTCAGTACTATTGAGCGATTGCATCGTCTGCCTCGCGCCCCTGCGACTCTCCTCCGTACACTCGTACGCTAATGAATTCGCGTGTCGTTTCATACTCGCCTAATTATGGGAAAATGAAATAATGCCTCCGTGTACATGTGATATCGTAAATAGATCAACCCTTCGATGGCTCAATCATCACAAAAACATCACAGTCCAATAAAATTTTACCGCCATTGATTAATCGAGTATTTAATCTTTAATTCTCCCTCGTTGCGTCGTTTTCCTCAGTGCCGAGGGTGGGGACCATTTCCACCGATCACTTTTTCGTGAATCGCGTGGATAGCAGATTTTTAGGTCTTACGGCTTGCAGGGCATCGTGAACTTGGATGAAGAGCAACTTAGTGATCTGGTCGGACCATCGAGTTGAACTGCGGCCTCTTGCTATTTTTCCTTCCATAGAACCAGTGATCATCAGCTTCTCCAGGTTGTCTCCTGTCTTCCTAGCTATATATCCGAAGAACTCAAGTACTTTTCGGAGACACTTAGTTGAGAGTATGGTGGTAACTCCTATGTCCTATGTCTTTTATATCCAGTGCTCAGTCCAAGATACGCCCAACATTTTACGCACCACATCTCAAAGTCATCAATGCGCTTCCAGAACGATTTTGGTCTTGCGCGAGATGTTGCGGTCCCACCAAATTTTTGTCGCTGTGATAATCTTTAATTAAACCATTATTTATCTCTAGACAATGACTAAGTGTGCTATGTATGATCAAGTAACATATGCGGCATACTAACGTATATGTTTTTTTGGAACAAATCCTTTTGATCTCATATTCATAATATAATTATAAATGCGAAAGTCTGCCTTTCTGTCTATTTGTATGTCCGTTTACGTGTTATATATGTTACGCTTTCACAGCTAAAACCCTGGACGAATATTGATAAAATTTTATACATTCAAAGCTTATACATCCATGCTATCCAGCTATCCGTGTGATATGTAATTATTTAGTTTTTTTATAGGAAACATGGGTACATAGACATTTTGTATTGTAAGTAAATACTTAAGGTCACACGTACCACTTGTGTTGCGTATTGGTTACCACTTGTTCTTAATATTTAGAAAAATTATGCTTACTCTGAGCCATATTTCAAATTTAAACGGTTTGTGATGAATGATTAACGAATAGCTGTTATCTGACGTTTAAAACTCATTAAGGACAGTACATGTGGAACAAGAGATTTCCGTTTCATAAGACTTTATGTCAGAGTCTTCCTTGCGTTTTTCCATGTGCATGTATCTTCCAATACTATACCGATACACTACGTTTTACTGTCGAAACTCTTCATTGTTCCGTCTTTATTTTCCCCCTTAAGGACACTCTAATTGTAGCTTGCTTCATCGACAACTGAGATATTAAGTCAATTTCTTGCAATTTTCCAATTTTCTTTGTAACAAGCTTTTTCACGATAAAGGTGAAAATTATAATCCGAACTACAAAGATAGATTAGTGGATTATAAGTGGAGTGATCAGATTTGTAAAAAAAATGAAAATATTTATTGATTTTAAAATGTTCCATTATACACTAGTAGCAAGGGCCCCTGCACTAGGTGTTAACCCGTATTGCTGGGTGCCCCGCTCATCCACTAAGATAAGTAAAATATAAATATATATACATATATCTTTGTTATATAAATATATAACAAAGACAGATGAGTGGATTATACGTAGAGTGATTTGTAAGTCTCCTTTTTTTATATAAGACTCCACGACGAATCGTTTATATTCTCTTTTACACGTTAGCTAAATTAATCGCCCGTTTTATTCTATGCAGAAGGAGTCCGTTCATCACGGTGCCAGTGACGCCAATCGCGTGACCAGCCCGCATTCAGTCGCCGAACCTTGTAAGTTTCTCGCAAACCGTAGCCGTTGGTTGTTTTATCAAAATCACATCGCCTATCGCACCCCTGCCGCCACATCTTGGCCCACGCAGGACGCAACGCTAGCTTTTTACCTAAATAATTAACATAAACTCATATTTTTATCACCAACATGACAATTAAATGATTTGATCGCGACACCGAAAGCGAAAATTCCGGTTAATTTCTTTTTATTTGCATCGAAATTAATTTTTTTAATGAGAAGAATGCGTGCACGCATGTCCGGAACGCATGTGTAATTAATGTTTTACGACCATGAGATATATATGCAATTTTCGAAATTAAAACCTTAAGAAAGGCTTCGAAGGTGCATTTAATTACCAAATGTTAAAAATATGGTTTTCGGAGTTTCATAGAATGCCCAACATGTATCCAATATCCAGACAATATTAATTTATAATTCAGAATGAAAGTTATTATTAGGGTAAATTAAATTCATCTTTCCAAAAGGAGAGAGACAACTAATGAGTTGAGTTCTACACCACCTACTCATTTAATTTTATCTATATTTGTCGTAAATGTGATGGTATGTTCGTTTGTCGACATTTCAATGTCGATCCGGATACGCGAGAACTCTCATTGATATGTGGTAATTTAGCAAGCCCATACAAATCGTTATACAGCCATTACCAGATCATCCGAGCAGTGTCAGTTCGTCAAAAGAGAGAACGTATCAATGAACGTATCTATTGATGACCTATTGTTAATTACCTGAGTGAAAATTGAAGATACAGACTAAAATGATCATCTACCTTACACCCTTTCCTAAAGTAAAGTAGCGGTCTGTTACAATCCCACTGCTGGGAATAGGCCTCCTCTCTCCGTGTCTGGAGAGAAGGATTGGAGCTAAGACCTACCACGCTGCTCCAATGCGGATTGGTAGGTTACACATATCCCTAGAATTTTCTAGAGATATGCAGGTTTCCTGACGATGTTTTCCTTCACCGAAAAGCGTGTGATAAATTGCAATTATCAATTAGACACATAAGTTTTAATAGAAAAACTCATTGGTGCTTGCCCTTGGTTTGAACCTACGTCGTCTCTAGAGAGTCGCACGGTCTCGCCGCTAGGCTTTCGTACGTAAGGAAAACATTCTTGTTATTTCATTATAATATATTAAATACTCTATTTACCCTTTGGTAGACTCTGGTCTTACCAGATATATTCAATGGCATACTAATTAATCATGTCAAGAAGGATTAAATCTTCATAAGATCTTTGAGATGATTTCATTACAATAAGTTTTATAATCTTCTAATTTGACATGAAACATAACAAGTCTCGATTGTAACTAAGTTAACAACAAAACCTTCGCCCATTGTATTGATTAAACTATTTTTCAAACAGCCAACAAGGCAATTAAACAACAGCAATGGAATTTTATTCAGATTCATCAAACCAATTCGAAATCATAATTGATCTGCCATGTAAAAAATATAGAGGGCTGTTAGGTTGGAAATAGGCGCCAAAAATATAAAACTAGAACGATGACTGGCCGAAACACTCGGAGCCGAAAGTCAATTAACGACCGGCCGGGCACGTGGAACCGACCTAAACATATGTAGTACATGCTAAATATTCACATAAAACTCTGTTTTATCTATTTAGTAGCGACGCGTATTCCAACGAAAATGCTATATAGAAAATTGACTAAATATTAAAAAAAATATAGTATAATATAGTTTTCTCACTTCTACAATCTTACTAAAGTTTATCATATCGTGGTCTCTTGTATGGTCCGGAGAATAAAACCCTAGAGTGTATTTAAAAAATTCACATTTTTAGTATACATTAGTGAAGATTGTATATTATTGTAAATCACTACATAGTATAAAACAAAGTCGCTTTCTGTGTCTGTCCCTATGTCCCTATTTCCCTATGTACGCTTCAATCTTTAAAACTACGCAACAGATTTTGATGCGGTTTTTTTTATTAGATAGAGTGATTCAAGAGGAAGGTTTATATGTACAATAACAGTCAATATGGAGTAGAGAAATACTGTAATTTTTGAGGTTTCTAACGTGATGTCGTGAATAATTACATTTTTTTCCGCTTACATTGCAAACGCAGGCTGAACACTACAAGATTTATCAAAATAATGTATTAAAAATTTGTACACCTTAAAAAAGTCTGCAGAAAACTCCGCGAGGGTATATGTCTATCTCTTATGGATAACCCACAATAGCATTTTTTTGTCATTTACTTTTTACGAAAAATAACGCCCTCTTTTCGAAGCAATTTTAAGCAATACAGCATCAATCCTTATCCAATTAAGTACCTTAAATACAATTTTGATTTAATATAGATCAATATGGCCCTTTACAGTATGTAATTTAAATGAATATTTTCGAAGATATTACAGATTTAATATGCGGCGCGTGCCTATAAATAGCGCATCGGAGGCCGCGCTTCGCCCTATAGCACTTATAATTTCGCAGCGATTGGATTAATTGTAAAAATAAAATACTATGTATTGAGAAAAATGTAAAAAGGAACTAGATAAAATGTATTATATGAATTAAGATATTCCAAAGATCTTCATGAAGAGAAATCTTCATGGTATAGGGAAAGGGGAATTGTTTTACTCCAAATTTAACGCGTGCGGGCCGCGGGCAGTAATGAATAAATCAAAACTACTGGATCTATTTTAATCATTTTTTTCACTGAGTGACAGCCTATACTTATATATTTTATACCCGTGCGAAGCAGGGGCGGGCCGCTAGTGTAATATAAAACGTAAATGGTAGTTAAAGACAGAAATCAAATGTTTTTTTTTATGGAAGTGTATTAAAATTGAAATTGAGATTTTATTGGATTAAAATTTTATTATTATATGTATAAGTACTTGTAGGTAATAATAATTACCTTATTAACATCAGAAAAACGATTTTGGTTATTACACGTATATGTGGTGCAAATATTTCTTAACTATTCTGTCGCTTATTTATAAATATGAAAATTTTCTGACAAGCACATGAAACTGCACTGTCTTTTTGTTCATGTGATTCTGATATAGCAAGTTTATGATATAGAAGTTACTGATATTATGACTAATAATCATCCAATATAGTCAAATAACAAACAGGAACTTTTAAATATTGTAAAAAAAAATAGAATTAGAAATTACTTAAAAGTAATGAATTCTAATTCATGATTTCTAATTCAGAAACTGTACAATTGACTTATCAAATCAAATCAAAAATCTTTTATTTACAGATTTTTGATTTGATTTGCATACTTATGCCATTTACTATTCTTTTTTTTCCTTTTTTATTTTTTCGTTTCGCTTATCCTTTTATTTAAATATCGTGTACACCGTGTATGCTTCATCTTTCTACTATGTATGTGAGCATGTTTTATCTTAAATTTTCTCTTATACTATGTATTTATTGTACTCTAAGTTTTTAGTTGGTTGTTGGTTGTACGTTGTCTCTTTTCTGAGACCGTGGATCCTACATTCAACGATTCGGTAACGCACAAGGCAGTAATGATATGCGATAAAATAGTATATTTTACTGTATTAGTTTGTTACTTCTAAATAATCCATTATTAATAACTATTTGTCGAAATATTTATTAGCTTTGTTGATAAAGATCATATTGACAAGTTTGGTAATCATGGCGACTCCTTAGAAGCGGCGATAGGCGAACTGTGAAACCGTCCGAAAGCATTCATAAGATACCTTCTGGATTATAGTCCAGAAGCTATCTCGGATAGTTTTCTACAATAACTTATGTAGCTATTAAACATTTAGAATTTATCAATGTTAATTTATAGAATTAGGCGTTACTTTGCGGAGATCCATAATACAAAAGTAATAATTTTTTTTTGCTATAATCCGCGATACAGTAAATAGAAAATATATATAGTGTTAAATGTATAGTGGACTATCCGTTTTTCATACCCGATGCATAGGGATTCGTAAAAACACACGCACAAACCTCCACCGCTGCCACCACAATACACAAGCACTACACACGTTCACTATCACAAACTCAACAATCGTTTCGCCCCGCAACCGAAGCATCATCAGGAGATAGACTCCACGACAAAATCGCAAAGCGAAGCATTATCCGAACAAGCATTGTTATATAGTAATTGGTTCATCCCTGCCATTTATTTTACCTCTGAACACTGCAACAAGCTTGAACTAGAATGTGCACTTGTTAATTTGAATCGTTGGTACACCAACAACCACAAACAAATCGCGAACACCTTCATAAAAATCTGTATCTTAGTTGATAGCAGATTAGCTTCGGTTTCCTTTTTTATCTAAAGGAATTAATAGTAAATCTGAAAAAGTTAATGATATCAAAACTTGCGTCAATAAACGAAAGCGTTCTTTAAAGGTTTTTATTTCACTTGCCATGTACGTGAAGGTGGAATCTTGGAAGTTAAATTTGACCTACTTCCCAGCGTCCGATAGAGCTGAAATTTTACATACTGGTTCCCGATGACAATGCATGTTTATGATAAGTGTGAACTGATGCTGCTGCCAGGATTGTCTCCAATGAGGGAAATCCTCAACGGCTAACAGGAGGGACACGAAATTTTTTTTAAAGCTTTTTTTAAGTTGACTTGTTTTTAATTGTATTTTGTGTTTTGTATTCAGATATTTTAATACTACTACAATCCAATATTTTAATACACCAATGAGGATCATATAGATGATAAAAAATGTACAAGATAGTAATAACCAAATGTAAGTAGTTTTATAAGAATTATATTTGAAAAGAGCAACCACCGAGTTTCTTGCTGGCTCTTCTCAGTAGGAACAGCTTTCCGAACCAGCAGTGGAGTTGATGAATCAAAAGCACTTGACTTGACACAGACTAGGAAACTACTCAACGGTTAATAGTACGGGCATTAAATTTTGTTAAAAACTCATTTAAAAGCATATTTTAACTTGACTTGTTTTAAATTTTATAGGTTTCCGAGCCCTGATCCTAAGGATGTCAAATTCATGTATTGGCCTACACAAAAGCCTGTATTAATTCTCCACTTGTCCGTCTCTATAATAATTTCACGAGCAATGGCGTTCAGAACGCGGCCCGCGCCGTTATCAGAGACAACAATGACTTTCTGACTGGCTGGCCATCTTCAAACGTAATTCGCATTTTTCACGGCTGCGCTTGGGGGGGGGGGAAGGTAGGAATTCCCCCTCCTCCAACATTGGCGACGGAATCAAAATGGAATATATTTATTTTATATCGACGTTCAAAGTACCTAATATAGGGGAAATAATATAAAATGATGAAAATCATGTGTCCAAAGAAATGTTAAATATTAATGTGGTTGCGTATGTGACTAGAGGAAGGTTGATAAACGTATGGTTGGATTGTGCGAAAATATTAATGAATATTAATAAAATTAATTAATGGGACAATTACACACACGGTCATCCGTCCCCATAGTTAGTAACTTGTGTTATGAGTGACGTACAATTTACTAGTTATGTATACATACATAAATTTTAAATACATACTCTAATACATATATACACCCAGATTTGAAAAGACAACAGACGTAAAGCATCTTGAAAAATTGAAGATTATTTGGATCATAAAAATGCCTGGATTTGAAAATACCGCATACATACAAGACCGCGGTTAAATAATATCTAAAAGATTGACCGCCGAGTTTCTTGGTGGTTCTTCTCGTTAAGAGCGACATTCCGAATCAGTTCATCATCTTCCTGCCTTTATCAAATTCAAATTCAAATTTAAAATATTCTTTATTCAAGTAAACTTGTAAACAAGTGCTTTTGAATCGTCCCACTCTAATATCGTCTCTATCCCACTCTAAGTGGGGTAGGCACAACATTTATTTATTTATTTATTTATTTATACACTTTATTGTACACCACAGAGAAAACATACAGGAAAGGAAAAAAAACAGCAATAAAAGAAAACAAACTGTAACGTACAAAAGGCGGTCTTATCGCTTAGTAGCGATTTCTTCCAGACTACCTTAGGGTTAAGGAGAACTGAAATATGTGCGGGTGGTGCACTATTTTATGGGTAAATACATACTAATAATACAAACCAATACATAGATGACATCTACACATCATAAAAATATATAAAAATGTTAAAATATATAAACATGTTACAAAGATGTTGTCACACGATTTGGTTGCGTATTTTACGACCGGCCGCCTGCCTGACGTCAACTTACCTTAGTCGTATTTAACGACCCCTCGGTAAGGTAGAGGGTGGTCTATTCTACTCAGCCGGATACCACACGGCGGCGACTTCCGAATCAGTTGTAGTTCAATAAAGTAATAAAGTATAGACGGTCTCTCAACATTAATAATGAATACCACTCATGATAGTTTAAATTCAAAAATAATCATCTTATTTATAAAACGGAATTTTCTGCGATTACTATTATTCATTTTAAGTTTCAATGAACAAATGAACACACAAAACAATTTAAACTGTGTATTTTAGCATACTCACTACACTGCATTTTTATATTCCGAGTTATCAGTAGTTCACGCTACAACGCACATTAACAATTAAAACGGTTCTTTCACGAACACCGCAATATATTTTAACAGTTGTACAAATAAATAAATAATAAATAACGTTTATTATGCTTAAATTACAGGATGTAACTTCTATTCTACCAACGGATGATATAAAATCACTTTAAATGCAATAAAAAATTTAACGGGACTTCAAAAATATAGCTTTTATCTTTATTTTTGATTACAAATCATGTCACTTTGTTTTATTAGTAGACATATCTTACATGCATCGTATACACGAAAGTTCTACGATAGAGGATCTATACTTTTTGGTTTACTTACTCATCCAACGTTTATATGTTTGCATATTTCATATACTTCACATATAGTAGTCGTTTTAATTTAAAAAAGGTTTTTTTTTAACATTCTGTAAGCCAAGGCTTTTTCAGTGTCTTGGAGCTGAAATAGTGTCTGTAAAATCATTGCTAAGAGTATAATAACAAGAGAAGAGCACATTGTGGCACACTTTTTGAATTCTGACATCAACCTTTGTAACGGACAATATACGTTTTGAGACGGACGATTTAAATCCCTTGTGTATCATTTACAAGCGCCTATGAATTTACTTCACAACACCTAAGAAGATACAAGTAGTTAATAAACTCAACTTCGTCTTTACGTAAAAGATGCACTTCCCTGATGCATCTGAGGCCGAGCAGCAAGATCATTCTGAACATGATAGCGGAGAGGCTAGACTGTCCGTATGAACCGCTGCTGTAGGATTAGATAGATAGAATAGAACTTCTTTATTGCACACACATTACATTACACAAATTACATAAAGAAAGAAACTTAACTACAGATACATACGGCGTGCAAAGTCGGTCTTATTGCTAAAAGCAATCTCTACTAGACAACCTTTGGAGAAAGAAGAATTTGTAACATTAAACGAGATAGGTGCATCAATAAGAACAAGTATAATAGCTATGAATATAAATACATATACATAATAAATACACCGATACAAAATAAATGTAAATAAATAAATTAACATATACACTAATAATACACCTATCCCCCGATTTACACGGTACTTGTTTTACACGTTTTCGCTTTTACACGGTTTTCCAAATAATTTTTTTTTTGTTTTTATCGTACTCTACTAAATGCTACTACTGTATTTGAACACAATTTTTTTTTACTGCTTTACGATTTCAACGTGACATAAATCGCTGCTTGGCTCAATATTAAGAAGTTTACAAAGATCTTACAAAAAATTCGAAGCAATTGTTAATAACCGATTTTATTACCACCTTTCAGAATGTAAATATTTCTGCTTCAAACATCGAATCGGCACAAATAACTTCGAGTGATGAAAGTGAATTCCAACCTTCGATTCCGAAAAAAAGAATGAGAGTAATTTCTGATAGTGATGAAGGATAATAAAACACCTTTGGTTTTATTTTTTGTTCTTCTGTTTAATGTATTGTAATTAAATAAAAAAACAGTGTTTCCCTAATATATTACATATTTTAACTTGTCAATGCATTTTGTTTTTATTTCTGTGTACACCTAAAAATATTGAAAAAAATCACAACTGTTAAATAGCAAAATTATGCATTTTCTGCAAGCATTTCGATTTACACGGTTTTGACTTGGAAATTTTTAATTTTGATTTACAAGTTTTTCTCAGGAACGTATCTACCGTGTAAATCGGGGGATAGGTGTATAATATAAAAGAGATCTGTTTATACTCGAATTAAAATGGCGCATATCGTAATAATAACTTTTTGAATTTCTTAATTCGCTTTCGCCGATGACTAAGTCTGCGAGGATTTCAGTGCCTACAGGGGTGATACGTCTGTCGCCTTAATATTACATTATAGAAATACAAAAAATCACATCAGTTCGACATAATATTTGGACCTGAAAGTAGAACAAACACACTTTCGTATTTGTAATATTAGTGTTGACTATGTGGGTAAATAATAGCATTGAACAATGCACGTTGGTGAGGGTTGTAGTGCCTTCAACTCCAAGAGTCACGGGTTTGATTACCGCCGAGGGCCACCATTTTTTATAAACATTTTGTAGGTTCTTCGAGTCGAGGTGCATGTAAAAGTTATATATGTATATATTTACCAGGTGTGTGCCGCCGTGTGGTATCCGGCTGAGTAGAATAGACCACCCTCATTTCTTACCGAGGTGTCGTAAAAGGCGACCAAGGTAAGTTGCCGTCAGGCAGGCGGCCGGCCGTAAAATACGTAGCCAAATCATCTGACAGCATGTTGTGCCGACCCCACTCATAATGGGCTAAGGGCAGGAGGATCATTATATTTACATGGTGTCTTTCATACACACGGTATACTAACTTAATGTTGCAAGTTAGAATACCGTGTGTATAACAATCCTATATGTTAATTATCATTTATTATTAAACACCTTGAATATAATGAAGTCTAGAAACAAACTATTTCCAGCTTTGTTAATGTTTATTAGAAGCAATTTGTAACGATGCCCAAGAAGTCATAGTTACACCAAATAGGGTACATTTAAATTAAGTTTTACGCTGACAAAATATGGTTGGTCATTTGCATTTTCCGGCTCTGTGTGGTTTTACTCCATTTAGGGGCCTATATTTTTCGCCGTCTTGACATTTTGACGGTCGGTTTTGTAGCGCCGCTTGCAACCAGCTACGTTGTATTTTAATTAATTGTTATGACCGGGGTCAAGGAAGCCACGAACTGCGGGCAGGCATGAAATGCTTGTTGTCATAAACTAGTCACCAATACACAATGGTCATATTATAGCTATATATCGTTCAAGGGGATTTGCCGTATGGTATCCGGCTGAGTAGAATAGACCGCTCTCATTTCTTACCGAGGTTTCGTAAAAGGCAACTATATATAATACGTAGCCAAATCATGTGACAACATGTTCATAACATGTTGTGCCGACCTCACTTAGAGTGGGATAAGTAGGAGGAGGATCGTTCAAGGGAAAATATATTTAGGAACTTTAACCGTAATATATATTTTCTTCGAACTGACTGTATGCTGTTAGCCCTAATGGCTTTTACAGCGTCACCGGGCGGGACGGGCGAGCGCAGAAGCATCGTCGAGGTTGCAGAATGCAGAGAGTAGAGCGCAGAAGCTCTACTTAAGTCGGGGAACGTCGTCCTAAGGGTGCCTCCTGTGAGGCCGGACCACGGCTTAGGGTGACGTGTAGTGGAGGGCTGATGGTATGACTTAGATTGCGGCGTCGGAAGGGTGGCGAGAATCCACGACTGACCGACGTCAGAAAACTGGGACCTCGTCTTCGCCGGTGAAGACGCTGTGTGTGTGTATTACGTGTTTCTGTGTTGGCGATCGTTATTTGATCGTCGGGATCATACAGCACGCTTTTTGGACGCCTATATTTTCGATGGTCGGACCTAACTGGGATGTAGGTAGAAGCAACTGAAATAAGGGGGTTCGGAGGTACCTCAGATTTCTGGAAGTAAGATTTCGAATAACGTTTAAAGAGGTGAGTAATGGTAGGGACATCGAGGTCTCTATGGAGGTCACCGTAATCATAATATTGTCTTACTGACTTGTTAAGTCGCAGCGTTAGTAAACCCCAACGAAGTGAACTGCCGACTGAAAAAAGGTCACGGAGAGCTTGTCCAAAGATTGCATGTTGAGGATAAATCTCGGAGAGACCTATGTGCAGATATGAACGAGATATATAAGATACATAATATATATAAAACCAAAAGTCTGTCTGTCTGTTACGTTTTCACGGCTATAACTAACTTCCAAACAAAAATTGAAATAAAATTATTTTGCTATAATCCTTGATAAAGTAAATTTGCTCTGCAATTTTGTCGTGGAGTCTATATCCTGATGATGCTTCAGTTGCTGGGCGAAACGATTGTTGAGTTTGTGGTAGTGAACGTGTGTCGGCCTGTGTATTGTGTTGGCGGTGGTGAAAGTTTGTGCATGTACTTTTGTGACTCCTGCATGTATTAGGTATGAAAACGGATAGGCTACTCTACATTCGGCAATCTATACTTTTTTCTATTTACTTTATCCAGGATTATAGCAAAATAAGTTTATTATTACTTTTGTATTAATTTTTGAATTATCCGTAAAGAAGCTCCTAATTCTATAAATACTAATTTTAATTAGTATAAATTAATTAGTATAATAAATTACTTCTAATTTCAATTCTTGATCTTCCTTAATACTAACTGGCGATAACATTTTATTGTTAAACTAGAAAACTAAGAAAACTTTATAAATACTTTAATAGATTCCTTATTATTGATTGGATCTTTTCTCGATATTTTGTTAGTTAAGTAGAGGTTGTGTAGAAGAGTAAATCAGCACTACCTAAAGGCAATTCCATACACAGGACGTTCCTTGCATATTTACATAGTAATCGCTCCAGCGGTTTTAATTGCCCCTTTTACAAATTCATTGTTAGAAAACCGTATTTACATTAAGTATTCTTACACGGATTAAAGGGGGTTATGACCCGTGATTGACCAGTGGTAAGAGCGCGTTGACCTTCTAAAAGTCAGTAAGTATATTTGCTAAGTTAGTTGTGGCATTATCTTAACAGACTATATGGTATAGTCATAGAGTTATTACACTAGGTGGGGGAACCATAGTCAGGCTTGTTTGAGAGTGTCACAATAAACAATGAGAGGGAAGATTAGATTTGTTTACTTATCTTTGTCTAATCACACATGCGAAGAGAAATATTATATGGCGCGTCCTTAATATTTGCAAAATACTCGGAATTTGTACAAGTTTACATTGAACAAGTTTAAAATTAGTTCTATCTTCTTATAATGACGATTAAACATTGCATTGACCAGATAAGCTGTTCTATAACGTGTGATTAGGAGACGAAAGGACATTAAAACTTGTTTTAATTACAGTAACAAATTTTAGTTACATTGCTTTCCGAAAAAGGAGATGAGAAAGAGATCCTTAATATCTAAATACCTGAGACTCCCTGTCGGAACTAAAATACTACAACCGACAATAATCCATGCTATTCATATTAATATACATAATTAGAAAATGCGAAAGTAGGTCTGTCGTTCTCAGTCTCTTCATGGATGTCAGACTGTTATGCTTTCACGATAAAATTTGATACAATTAAAAACCAGGATTAATAGGATAAAAATTCGGTTTTTCTTTCGGGGAGAGAAAATGAAATCAATAACTACATAGTTGAGACTATTTGATACTAATAGTCACGGATACCACTAGTATTAATCTATAATCATATTAATTTCACTTTTATGGTGCTGAGATGCAATAGTTCACAGTATAAGCCATAAATCCTAAACGCTATTAGTATTACGCTGTCATACGCTAAAATATTAGTTACATACATGACCCTGTCGAATTGAGTAATTACAACGCCTACACATTAGTTGGGTAATGTACTGCACTGTGAACTCACAAATGTTTCATATAGAAATGAGTTATTGTGAGGATGATTAGGAGTCATAATAATAAAACAAATCCTAGAGATAATTTATAGAATTAGGCGTTACTTTGCGGAGATACAAAAGTAATAATAAAATTAATTTGCTATAATCCTGCTATGTCCTGAATGCAATGATAAATATGTGGATCAGACTGGTCGTAATTTTGGAACCCGTTTTAAAGAACATATGGTCGCTTTGAGGAATAAAAAACCACAAAATTCACATTTCGCTAAACATTTGTCATAAAGTTCCTAATGACCATTGTTTCGAAATCCTGCACACCGGTGAAAAAAGCTTGATATTAGATATTTTGGAACAATTAGAAATCATTAAGCATAACGAGCAGATAAATGTTTCTAGTTCAAGCTTGTTGTACGTGTTCAAAGGTAAAATAAAGGGTGGGGATGAAGCAAGTACTATATAACAATGCTTGTTTGGATAATGCTTCGCTTTGCGATTTTGTCGCGGGGTCTATCTCCTGATGCTACTTCGGTTGCGGGACGAAACGATTGTTGAGTGTCTGATAGTGAACGTGTGTAGTGCTTGTGTATTGTGGTGGAAGTGGTGGAGGTTTGTGCATGTGTTTTTACGAATGCTGCACGTATCGGGTATAAAAATACGGATAGTCCATTATACATTTAACACTATATATATTTTCTATTTGCTGTATCGCGAATTACAGCAAATTAATTTCATTATTACTTTTGAAATCCTAGAGACTTCATCAGGTATCGTTAAAAAAGCTTTTAACACAATTTCATATCTCTATTGTTGGGGAGTTCCTTTGTCTGCAGCCAATACTGGCAGCAGCATCAGGTGACGCTTATCATAAACATGCATTGTCATCGGGGCTGAACCAGTCTGTAAAATTTCAGCTTTCGGATCGGGAAGTGGGTCAAACTTAAGTTGCAAGATTCCATCTTCACAAAGATATAGTACGCGGCAATAAATAATGCACATCGAGGCTTAGAGTGAGAAATCGGCTAGATTCTGCTTCATAGATCATTGTCTCTGTCGCACAGACTGACAAACCCGTGTGTAACGTCACATAATGAGTGACAGCGACAGCGCTCTACGGAATCAAACTGGACGGCTGTTTCGTTCTAAACATCGATGTGTTGTATTGTTTAATGCTGGGTACTGTACACAGCAAGCTATATAAAAGCTATTAAAAAGCATTATTTTTCTTCGTATATTTCGAAGTTTCTTTCAATACTGGTTATAGATCTTCTGAGAGGGTCTTAACAATTCACGACTTACTTACGGTGGATTTCCCAATTGACTCTCCAGAAGCATCATAAGGTTCATAGTGTCGCAAAGCTGAAATGGCGAATGATGGCACATAATACGAAGGACTGATTTTAGATTCATTAAAAGACGTAGGTATATATATAGTGCATAACAAATGATGAAAAAGAAAGCAAGAGCGTAGCCAACATTCTATACAGAGGGCAGAATATTCTAGACTATATTATTATTTTTGGTTTTAAATAGGATTACTCATGTTTCTAACGGATATGAGGTAAATTATAGGTTTTTCAATTAAATAAATGACAATAAAGTGTCACTTTGTTGAGAGCTGTCTGTTTACCAGCGATCGATTTTTTATCTAGGGAAAGGGGAGTAGCTGCCCTCCTCTGCTATCCTAGCTCGACCACATAAAGAAGCATATCTTTTATTTTTATATATTTTTTTTATTTTTAATATCAAAATTTAAATTCGATAAACGATTAATCATGCTTTGTTAGTAATTAATTAGTAAAATATTAGTTCTTGTAAAGAGACTTTCTGATCCTTTTGAATTATATATATTTCAGTCTAACCAAATTCTGTCCGCGTCTTTGACATTAAAAGTATCCTAATATATGTTTTACCCAGATTATAAACTGTGCTCAATTACATTTAAAAGGTGTTTTTGGTCTTTGTATAAACATATAGTCGTATAGATTGCAATTAGTACATTACATAAATATATGAGTTTCAATTAGATATATAGTATTTTAATATATACAGTAAAATGTCTACGAAATGGTGTGCTTAATACCAGCCTGCGGCTTCCCGGAATTTTCCCACGTAAATCCCGATACCGCAGGAATTCTAGAATAAATCAGCTAGCTTATTTAGTACCCGGCAATAAATAATGCACATCGAGGCTTAGAGAGAGAAATCGGCTAGATTCTGCATCATAGAGCGTTGTCTCTGTCGCACAGATTGACGAACCCGTGTGTGACAGTGACAGCGCTCTACGAAACCGAACTGGCCGGCTGTTTCGTTCTAAACATCGATGTGCATTATTTAATGCCGGGTACTATACGTTGCAACGCAACTTCCTCTATTAATCTCTATCTCTTGTATTAATTAATGTACCTTCCTCAAAAATTGCAATCTTTTAGTAAAAGCCATACAAAAATTGGTTCAAAAGATTTTGAAAAAATCGATCACACAGAGACAGCATTTGGGAACTTTATAATATAATATGTATACTGCTACATTAGACGTGATCTAAAAGTTTTAAACCCGAGCTCTGACCAAAAGAAACAATATTTCAAAGTAGCAAATGATTGACAATACACACTCATGGTAATTCAAAATAACTGATACAACTAATATTTCAACATCGCTACATTAAGTTTCCGGTATCGATAAAAAACTTAAGATTGATAGCAAGAAATATATACATTTGATTTATCTAACACGTGCGAACTTATACATATTTCACAATGAGCGATTCCGAACAACATACGTTGATTGTCTAATGAAAAGTAATTAACCGGCGGGGCACGGGGGGGGGTATGACATGACAATGCCGGACAGAACAATCGCTGGAAGAGTTAAAGAGGAGATGCTGACTCAGCACGAAACTTGTGGGACAAGACTTGTAGCGGCGCACCAACGAGCTAAGAAACAAAACTAATATTTATATCATTTATTATATTACCTTCTAAGTACTAAATAGGTTACGACGAAGTCTATTATAACTGCATTTTCTTGTAGTAATTTTTAATCATTTTTTTTCAGATAAATATTAGGTTCAGAAAACACCGCCGTGTGGTTTATTTATTTATTTCTTTATTGTATAAACAAAAGGCGGACTTATCCCTAAAAGGGATCTCTACCAGTCAACCTATGAGTAACAGAAAGAAAATGAAAAGGAAAAAAAATCGCATGCAAATGAGATGAGAATGTTAAGGTGGATGTGTGGTGTGACAAGATTGGATAAAATAAGAAATGAGTATATAAGGGGAAGTATGAAAGTTGCGCCCATTGTAGAAAAGATGAGAGGTGCAAGATTGGGATGGTATGGACATGTAATGAGGAGGGATGAAAATCATGTGACTAAACGAGTGTTGGATATGAATGTGGATGGATATGTGACTAGAGGGAGGCCTAAAAAGAGATGGTTGGAATGTGTGAAGTATGACATGCATATAAAAGGAGTAGCGCCAGAGTTGACGAATGATAGAAGAGAATGGAAGAGGAAAACATGTTGTACCGACCCCACTTAGAGTGGGATAAGGGTAGGAGAAAGAAGATGGAAAAAAAGGAAGGAAGAAAAAGAAAATACCGACCCCACTTAGAGTGGGATAAGGGTAGGAGAAAGAAGATGGAAAAAAAAGGAAGGAAGAAAAAGAAAAACAACGAAACACTATACATATATGTGGTATCTGGCTGAGTAGAATAGACCACCCTCATTTCTTACCGAGGTGTCCGTAAAAGGCGAATAAGGTAAGTTGACGTCAGACAGGTGGCCGGCCGTAAAATACGAAGCCAAATCATGTGACAACATATTTTTAACGTGATGTGCTGACCCCACTTAGAGTGGGATAAGGGCAGGAGGATAATGATTAGGTTCAGAAAACAACCATAATTTTTTTAAATATTAAAAAGTTATTTAAAATTAAACCTACTTTTAAAATTCATTAAAAGGCTGCGGCGCATTCTGCTGAACGTTTTCTTCTAAAATAGAAGGGTTAAGTTCTATGTCATTCTGTTTTTGGAACACGTTCATCTGTGGGATACGATTTTACTTTACCAATTTACTGCAATGATAAAGTAAACGATAAGATGTAACGTTTACTTAAGAACCTGCTTCTACAATTTCTAAACATTAATTCTTACATTTTACAGCTAATTTTTTATTAATAGCAGCAAAGTTTTATGCGTCTGTTCATTATATTTAATACCTTACTACTTATTAGAATTGGTCGTACGCCGGGTGCCTGGTAAGTTTTAAGGGTTAGGTTTACATGATAATTATTATGCTAATGTAACAACTGACGTTTATACCAAAATGGTTACAAACGTAAGTATGTTAAACAGAAACTTATGTTTCGAACTGACAGAACTAGATGGCGTCAAAGGTTTATTGAATCTCGGTGTACTTATTGGTGTCATAGTGTATACGATAGAATGCCTGAGAAAATAATCTACAAAGGTTGTTGTTAAAAGCGGATCTTCCTTTTTAAGATGAGTCTCTTTAAGAATTCCAAAATCTTGTGGATCATTAATCCCGCGGCTCGCTTCAAACTTTTCGATATAGCTTTCCACTGAAGGCTCTTCTAATTTTGCGTTTTTAATTATACAAAAACAACTTTTTTGATTTAAAACTGCTTAAAAATGGTAAGCAACGTTTATATCTAATAATATGGATCTTCGTTAATGCATCGTTGTCATATTCAGTATGTTCCTTTTAAACTTCACTATTTAATTTTATTTTAGATAAGATAGCAATTCCGTTACAAGTGTATTTGTTATGTTAATAATTTTACAAAACTAATAATAACATTATTTTGCTATAATCCGCGATAAATTAAAACAAAATTAAAATTAAGATAAAATTTATCATAGCAAAATAATTTTATTATTACCTTTGTATTATAGATCTCAGCAAAGTAACGCCTAATTATATAAATTATTTAATAATTTCAATCAATTAATTTGTTGACACACAAGAAATCAAGAAGAAAATTGATAAGTCTATCGAATTTATATATTAATACGTGTAGAAATTTAAGTAAAAATTAGACATTAAGCACAAATATGGATACAAGTACAAATTTCAAAAATATAAGATGGAAAGAACATCGTACTCTTTTTAACCAGCTATATTGGTGGTATTATTCAATACATGTAAAATATAACTTAAATGTGATAGTATCAGCGTTGTCGGTACAATTTTTTCGTAACTCTGCGCCCGCTTCGGTTAGTTAAGCCGCAAAGAGACCGACATAACTTCATTGATTAAAGCTCACCTTGATCGATGCCCGTTTACGTTTCCTATTCGTGAAATCGCTTAAGTGTGCTGTCGATTGTGTGACGTAACAAATTTTACGCTCGGTTACAGGGTTTATTAGTGTTTTACTCAAACAATTTGGTTTGACCATATCACACATTCTAAGGTCGCATGGGAAGCATAAAAAAGCTAAAGGGGTAAATACAATAATTATACTCCATATTAGTCTTTCTAATATTACAAGATAGAAGAAGATACGTTTGTGTGTGTGTGCATGCCTGTGTAGCGCTTCAGTGGATAAATGGCTATTTACGAAATTTGCAAATTAATTAGACTAAACCGGATTTACTCATGCGAAACTTTTTATCCGGATTAATAGTCCTAGGGAAATATTTTTTCCATTAATATAATTTAGGTTTTTTGTATATTTTTCGTAGACAGTTGCTACATCGAAGAGCATTTAAGTGTTAATTATATTTTAATGTTGGCTGCTTAGTGTTTACTGGACATACGGAGGTCTCAAGGGGTACGGGCGGCGACGCGTGAAGATCCCGCGATAGTAACCGCCGGACCACATGACGCACCCCCAGCGATCGTGTCGCCGATTGTAAATGGATTTTTTTTTTGCTACGACAGTAAGCTGATTAGTTAATGATTATTAGTTAATAATTAATTTAGTCGTCAGTCTTGTGTGAGAACCATTAGACTAGTCGACAGTGCTAGAGTAGCAAGGGTACTATCGAAATAAAAATGGTTCTTTTATTCTGATAGTACGCTCTATAATCGGCACTTCTTTTTCCAACCACACTTTTGACACTCTCTAGCAACTTTCGTCAACAATAGTTCCCAGATTTTTTTTAAATTATCAGTTAGAAATCTAAAAGCAAGTATTATTAAGGCTGTTAAAGAGTTTTTTATTGCATATCAATAGTACATAGTCACCGCCGTGTGGTATCCGGCTGAGTAGAATAGACCACCCTCATTTTATACCGAGGTGTCGTAAAAGGCGACTAAGGTAAGTTGAGCCACCGTGTGGTATCCGGTTAAGCAGAATAGACCGCCCTCTTTCTTACCGAGGGGTCGTAAAATACGGACTAAGGTAAGTTGATGTTAGGCAGGCGGCCGGTCGTAAAATACGCAGTCAAATCATATGACAACATGTTTGTAACATGATGTGCCGACCCCACTTAGAGTGGCATAAGGAGGATGATGATCAATAGTACATATTCACCATCTACCATACATACTAGCGAAGTACAAAAATATCACACTGCTATATCTCAAATTTACGAAATATTATAACTTCACAATAATTTCCAGAGTTTATTTATTTATTTATTTTTTATTCATAATAGCAATATTTGACAATCATGCATTTGATGTTCGTGCTGGACCTCAACTCCAATGATTTTCAAAGTGTTACTATGCTTGTAATATTTTTATGAGATTGAATAAATAACCTGAAGAAAGATGTAAGAGAAAATTCGTGGTACATCGTGGAAAAATGGCATCTGGCGGGGCAAATAAGAAACTGATTTATTTGTGTTCAAAGTATGGGTTTTTCACCATACTTTAGAATCTTCTATGGATAGAGACTTCAAGGAGCGGTTACTCTTTTGCCGACCGAGAGGTTTTTTTGTTTACGGTGGGATTATTCCAAATATATCGGATTTGTTAGGGAGGCTAATGTAGTTGTTTAGAATTCTAACCCGCTAAAAACAGCCTGGGTTTGAGCTTGTAAGAAGGCCTCAGGATCTCTAACGAACCACATCGCTGCCTGTCCTGCGTGTTAGACATTGTGTCAATATTGTGGATACGGCAACTTAAGACTGTACCAAGGTTATGTCTTCTCGGGGTAACGATGAAAATGAACGAACTAGTTTCACACAATCTCTTTGTTTTATGTCCCCATAGATTCCTATAATTGGGATATTATTATAATTGGGATATACCTATATTTATATAAAAAAAAACCCTTAGCATGCCCTTTATTTTCTTTTAAACTAACTTTTTACATTTTTAAATATTTTTTATTGCAAAAAACAAACAAATTACTTAAAAAAACATTTAAAATAAAAACCGTCGTTCGCCGGTGGTTCAGCATCCAGAGTGAGGAACTTCCTCACAATACGTGCCGTTTCAAGTAATACTGTCCTCTACATCCGATTCTTGATTCTACTAATAAGCGAAAGCCTCTGAAGATGTTGGACGAGGCTTTTCGCAATTATTTCTATTATTGTTAGCGGACAAATTTTAGACTTATAACTCTCTGATGTTAACGATGTTAATGAGTGTAATTATATAAGCACTGTTTAAACGAAAAGATTTCGCGTCACTTGTACACTTCGAAGTTTTTTAATTAGTTTATACCATATGCTTATACTTATCTTGATAACTAACAAGTTAATTAAAAAAAGGTTTAAAAAAAATTTCATGTACCTACTGTTTACCGTTGAGGAGTTCTCTCATCTGGAGACAATTCTAGCGGCATCATCAAGGCATGCTTATCATAGATAGACATGCATTGTCATCGGGACTGGACGAGGATGTAAAATTTCAGCTCAATCGGACACCGGAAAATGGTTCAAATTTAACTTGCAAGATTCCAATTCGAGTTAAAAGCTTTTAAAAATAAATAGATAACCGTAGTTGCGGGCAGAGACAATATACGCCGATAAGAGAAATTTTCAATCATTGCCACGTTTATCTTGTCTATGGCCAACGATTGTCTCGACGACCTGACTCATCATCTAATCCCGAATCGAATCCACCGCAAACAGCAATCAACAATTAAACAGCGGTACGGGTATCTCTGATTGCCCCGATATTGACGGCTTACGAAACGGCTCCGTTAGTAGACAAACTAAAAATTAAAATAGCTAAACGGGCTTCCCCGCCACTAAGCAGACCAATTGTAGCTCTCAGCGGGCGGCGCACCTTTCATTATTCTATAATAACTCTGATAGAGGGCGAGCCAGAAACCTCCGTGTCATGCTGCGTCCAAATAACCAACTCTTACCAAATTAATTGCCACATTCTGGGCGGTAACGTCACTCTGCCTAGCTCATTGTCGTTTCTGCAATACCGATACAATCGTGTAATTAATGAATTATTGTCATTGTACTCGGATTTTCTTCATTACGTGCACCGAAAAATCACTATTGTTCAATCACATTTTAATTGCTTTTTACGTAAGTATAATTAGCTATACTTAAAACTAAATATAGTACCCAGCAATAAATAATGCACATCTAGAGGACACCTAAAATGTACACAACGATGTTAGTATTTTTACTAAGACTTCTTAAGAGTTGCAGAAACGATAGGAAATCACCGAAACATTTTGCCTTGGTTGTTTTAGGAGATTACCAAAACCTCTGAACGGCTTCGGTAACGAAAGACTGTGAACTTTTTAGAGGAAATGTTAAATCTAGGAAATATTTAAGTCCATAAATTTAGGAATGAAGCATGTCTCTTGGAAGTTAGGTACCTAGCCAATTTTCTCTCTCTAAGCCCTTAGAGAGAGAAAATCGGTTAGATTCTGCTTAAAAAGTATTGTCTCTGTCGCACAGACTGACGTCACATACTAACTGAGTGACAGTGACTTAAGTTAGCTTATGATAAGACCGAGAACGTATTATTACATATAAAATAAAAAATAGAAAGTATATAGAAAATATTCAATTCTTCCTCATAGCATGTTCTTTCAATATTCCTACAACAATCATGACTGCAAGCACATACACACACACACACACACACACACGCTGACACGCACACACGCACGTGTGCATCCATACACACACACGCGCCCACACATCCACACATAATATATACAATACGCCAAGCGTTAATGTTTTTATTTATTAAATTGATTTCTTTTGTTACTAAATTACATGTACATGAGATATGGAAGGATAGAAGCTCCAAGTACAAGCATTAATTGCTTAAATAAAGCTTCTAAACACTTGATTAAGTTTTATAACATGTAAAAGTATTCTTGTGAATAAATTAAAAACAAAAATGACAGCGCTCTACGAAACCGAACTGTGCATTATTTAATGCCAGGTACTATACACATTTAAATTTACACGTAATATTGAAACAGAAACAAAAAGCCGTTTAGTATGTTGTCTTGTCAATATTATTGAACATACCGGATCGTTTGTAATTAATATAATTTTTATTATCTTTAACTTGATTAACTTGGTTTCAACTATCCTATTAGTAGGGAAAAAATAAGTTTTTTTGGATACTTTATTTAGCAAATAAACATTATTTAAAGAAGCCAGGAATTTGGCAGGCCTTACATTTAAATGATTTGATGATGATAATTATACGGGTGAGAAATAGTCAAATTGACTCTACTCCTTTGAAAAAAATTGAACATAAGATAAGTAAACAACGTTTGTATCTAAATTCGTGGTTCAGCAGCATAAGTATGTAATACATTTTACGAAAATTTCAGACAAACCAATTAGCATGATTCTAACGTAAACGTTAAAGTACCCTCAAACTTTTACACTGTGTTTTTTTTACACTTGCCGAAGAAAAACAGATTTTTTTACTGTATGTTCCCAAAAAATTATGCCAAATTTTATCACTATCGCTCAAGCCGACTAGATATGATAGCGAAGCAAACAGAACAACTAACATACTTTCCCATTTGTAATGTAATTGACGATTTTTTTGTTAAAATATATTTTTAATTATCGTAATTTCTATAATCTCTATAATTAATGTTTCAAAAAGAAACCAAAACTATCCGACACCCTAAATACATTACATATTTGGTAAACGCTTAAAAAAATTCAAATGTAATAGGTTTTGTATGTCATAGTTAATAACTTCAAATGATAATCAATGCTTGAATCATAAACAGTAGGATAAACCAACTTTCGTGTCTTCATACTAACCTTTGATACTAACATAGACACAAAAAAAGAGTGGTATTACCATCTTCCAATGTTTGTAAACCCTGACACTGTTTTTCGAGCGGGATGATTTGCGTGTTGGTCGTACCTGTACGAAACTTATTAGCTGTTATGCTATCGGCACCGCCTCCGCCGGGCGTTGCTCGGAACATCTGTACAAATCGATATAGCACTCGATCCGAAATCGAGATTATGCTAAAGCGATGTTAGACGTGTCGAACGCACTATCTCGGATCGATATAAATCATCTTATTAACTATTGTTTCGGGAGGTGTGGTGTGAACGAGCCCGATATTATCGGGCCTCTGATGTGTTTTAAATTAACATAATAGGTTTTGTGAATGGATATCGTCTCTATATTTGTTGTTTTTGACGGCACGGCCTGGGAACATCGGCGATGTTAAACTAATCTACAGAACAGAGACAATCTATCAACAATCTCATATCTATCAACAAATGCAAATTCGGCGAGTACACACTTAAATTCTATCATCGAGTACAAGTTTAACAGAATATGATTAATAAATTCCAATAATTCATATAATTAATAACGATTTCCGAAAAAAAGTTTAATGTTTTCAAATAAGTTTATTTACTTATATTATTACTAACTATGCTTGCGGCTTCTCCCGCGAAATCCAGCGTATTTAATTGAAGTTTTAAACATAAAATTACATATGTATTTATTGTGAGTAAACCATAAGAGATAGAGGCATGTTGTCTCGGACTTTTTGTAGTATTTTTGTAGATCTACTATTGTCTAATACATTATTTTAGAGTAAAGTAAAGCCCCTGCAGGTGAGGTTTTTTAACTGCGCGATCTCTCCAACTCAATTTATATAAAACGGTAATGCACTAAAACACTAAAACTTCCGGTAGAATTTCACTACCTTTGAGTAAAAACAGTACAAAAATCGGTTCAGTAGATTTCGAGAAAATCGATCACATACAGACGTCTGTCAGGCTTCTGGGGACTTAGTCTGTCTGTCTGTCATTTACAAATGGTACAACTTTGTTTGACTATAGCATATTAAAATGATTCTCGAAAATGTTTATCCTACCTTAGCTACTTCCGAAAATGAATTAATCTTGTTTAATAATTCAAGACACGTATTTGAAATTTTGAACTCAACATAGGTTTTCCCAATTTCTTGCGATATGTGCTGATTTCCTAACAATGATGTCGATGACGATGGTAAATAATTAATAGGAAATTGAAAAAAATGGAATAAAATATAATACAATTTGCAACTGTTAAAAAAGAAAACAAATGACTAAATTATCTGTCGAGAAGAGCTTTCGAAGTTGATAGAGAAAAGAAAAAACAATTGTTATAAATGACAATTAGTCTATGAATTATATTTGGAAGTATCAAGAATGAGTATAATGCGATTATTATAACGCATTCATTTATATTATGAACTTAAAATTGGAAGTAAATAGGCATTATTTTAAGTAAAAAGTAAAGTAACAGCCTGTGACTATGCCCACTGCTGGGCTAAGGCCTCCTCTCTCCATTTTTGGACAGAAGGATTGGAGCTACGACCTACCACGCTGCTCCAATGCGGATTGATAGGTTACACATATCCCTAGAATTCTCTAGAGATATGCAGGTTTCCTCACGAAGTTTTCCTTCACCGAAAAGCGTGTGGCAAATTATAATTATCAATTAGACATATAAGTTTTAATAGAAAAACTCATTGGTGCCTGCCCAGGGTTTGAACCCATGTTCGTCTCTAGAGAGTCGCACGGTCTCACCGCTAGGCTATCACAGCTTTGGCATTATTTACTCATGCTTTAAATTCATTGTCTACATTGAGATTCAAGCACTCATACCGCTTGGCCCTAAAGGCTAAGGTTAATAAAAAAAACCGAACTATTTCTAATAGAACATTAACGGTTTATTTTAACTGTCAGTTTAATAGATTGAAATCTGATATTAGTTTTTATGCAGCTACTTATTTATCTCAGTAGTTTTTCCCACAATATGATTTTAATCCGGTTACTACATGTTGATAGTTTTTATAAAGATAATATAAAAAACGCGTCTACAGTTTATAACGTAGTATCGTATTTCTAACAAAAATGTCATTAAATAACAGTTACAGATCTTTGAAGGAATGTTTCCATATATCCAGAAGCTAATAATAATATTTTTTTATTCTAATCGAGGATATCAAAACTACATCTATGTGGTATTAAATCCAAAAAACTACTGTCTTTTGGATTTAATACTTGTAAAATCTACTGGTCAACAAACATGATTATAAAATGGTAAATCTCCATCTAGTAAAATACACCTTCGGAAGTATGTTTTGGATAATAAATCATCATCATCCTCATCCTCTTGCCCTTATCCCACTCTAAGTGGGGTCGGCACAACATGTTAACATGTTGTCACATGATTTGACTGCGTATTTTACGACCGGCCGCCTGCCTGACGTCAACTTACCTTAGTCGTATTTTACGACCCCTCGGTAAGAAAGAGGGTGGTCTATTCTGCTTAACCGGATACCACACGGTGGGTCGACACATTAGTCGCCTTTTACGACACCTCGGTAAAAAATGAGGGTGATCTATTCTATGCAGCCGGATACCACACGGTGGGTCGGCTAACCTTAGTCGCCTTTTACGACACCTTGGTAAGAAATGAGGGTTGTCTATTCTACTCAGCCGGATACCTCATGGTGGGTCGACTTACCTTACCGTATCTTACGACACCTCGGTAAGAAATGAGGGCGGTCTATTCTACTCAGCCAGATACCACACGGCGGGTGTTGGATAATAAATAAGGTATTAAAAACATTAGCCATAATAGATATTTACTGAAGATGGATATAGAATATAGAAGGATATAGAATTTTCACAAAAAAAGAATTTTGACATTGTTGTAATCTAAGTGGTTTTTTTTATTTTGTCTTCTTGTTCTTATTAAAAATGAAATTTTACCTTGTATGTATAATAGTAGTTTATATTTAAAAAAGTTTATTTTATTAGTAACGGCTTATAGCCACTCTTTTATCAGAATTGTTCTGCTAAAGCATAAGCATGTTTATCTGTAAATAGTAGTGTAATTTTACCAACGATATGGAAATATTGTTTAAGATTTTTAATAGCAGTAACCATTGTTGGTAAGCGAAGTTTATTAAAAAATAAATAACAACAAATGTTTAAAATTACCTCTTTAATGTTTGAAATTGTTAGTGTTAGCTACAATTTATACATATTTATTTATTTATTTACTACTAAAAGATATCAAATACATACAAACATAATTCAAAAGTATGACAGAATTCAGTGTACATTTGCATTTGTTATCGTATGTAGAAACACGCTGACCTCTGTACTAGTAACAACTGTATCACAGTAGGTCAGCCATCCTCATACACAGTGAATCAAAACATAGAACTTATAATATATAATAATCTAAATATTATAATCTAATAATCAATTATATATTTGAAAAAACGCTGGTATCGTACCACGTTTGACCAAATTTATTTATGACTAGACTATATAATAGATTAAAAAAAGAAGCTGCGATCATGAGAATATTAAGTCGCTGACTCACTCACGTCTTATGAATATAAAGTCTATATAAATATAATACAAACAACTACAAAAACTCGTATCATTTCGTTGGAGTGTACCACTATGTGTTTGAAACATTTAAATTCCATAGTAAGAATATTTATCAGGTATTTGGTAAGCTCTCTAGAGACCACATGGGTTCAAATCCCGGGCAGGCACCAATGAGTTTTTCTATTTAAACTTATGTGTCTAATTAATAATTGCAATTTATGACACGCTTTTCGGTGAAGGAAAACATCGTGAGGAAACCTGCATATCTCTAGAGAATTCTAGGGATATGTGTAACCTATCAATCCGCATTGGAACAGCGTGGTAGGTCTTAGCTCCAATCTTTCTCTCCAAAAATCGAAGAGAGGAGGCCTTAGCCCAGTAGTGGGCATAATAACAGGCCGTTACTTTACTTTTTTTACTGGTAAGCTCAGTCTTCTTACTTAAAAGTGAGAAAATCGCAGAACTTGCAGAATTGCTATTCTTAAACTTCATAAGTCTTTTTATATAAACTACATGAGAGTGGTTAAAGAAAAGAACTTATGGCAGCTCCAATAGTTAGTAATAGACCATATCTAAAATTTGTGATGTGCCTTATTAATATTTACAATTTATCATGCGCTTTTCAATGAAGGTAAACATTGATAGGAAACCTGCATATCATAGAGAATTTCTTGGATATGTCTACCTTAAACAATGCTCATTGTTAACTCCGCACATTTTGTTTAAAGTGCGGAGAAGACTTTTATGTAAAAAAAACAATGCGTGGATACAATCGAAAATTCGAACCAGGATATTTCTGTGCAAGAAAAATAACCATATCACCAAGGCAAACTTACATAATGCTTAATAAAAATAAGGTCAACTGAATTTAGTTTTCCGTAGAACACAGCACGATTAAGCAAATATTTCAACAATATTTAAATAAAATCTTTACCATATCTATTCTTAATCATTATCTATTAATTGGTACATTTCCGTACTTTAATTTTTGCCAATCTTGTACACTTTTTATATAAAGCTTCGGAATGACTCGGTAATATTTGATCACGACTTTAATAAACCAAGAAGCGATATCGACATAAAAACATTGTGAGAGTTAAGTCGCTGAAAAAAAAGTAAATGCAATTTTTTGGTAGTTTTTATGAATAAAATTAAAGCATTTACAACAACTGCTGGGCATAGGCCTCCTCTCTCCGTTTTTTTGGGAAAAGGATTGGAGGGTTTTACGTCTAATATGCTGCTCCAATGCGGCTTGGTAGGTTACACATATCCTCAGAATTCTCTAGAATTTTTTTTCCAGTCAGGTTTCCTCACGATGTTTTCCTTAACCGAAAAGCGTGTGATAAATTGCAATTATCAATTAGCACATAAATTTTTATAGAAAACTCATTGGTGCCTTCCCGGGGTTTGAACCCATGACCGTCTCTACAGAGTCACGCAGTCTTACCGCTGGGAAGTCACAGCTTTCACAACAACAAATCAATTAAATTCTGAATAACAAATTTTATAACCTTCAATTGTTTTCTTTGTCTTCGTTAACTTGAAGTTAGGACATAGAAATTGCATAACTTGGTTTTAAAATATTACTTATACATTAAACTTCAACCACTTATAGGTTTAAAAGGTGTGTAAGTTTGCAATTGATATTTAATCGTTTTATGGGACCTTTCATAAGATTGTTGGTGGTCAAGCTCAGTGGTTGTGATTCATTGATATAAGTGCGTTCGGTTGTTCCTAGAAGATACTAAATGACGCTATGCTTCTGTACTACAACGGGAAATGATTTGTTAAAATTGTAGTAAGTATTATTTAATAAACTGACATAGGAAATTAATTAATGATTCCCTTTCGATAAATAAGCTGAATCATATCACAGCTGTTCTAAATACAGAAAATTAAAAAGAGAGTCGGGATTTTTTTACTTTATAGCTAACCAATATGTTATTGACCTTTCGTTATTAGCACAAAGGCTTTTTATGATATCAGTATGATACTTATGAAACAAATATATAGTTAATTTATTAACTATTTATATTAAATACGCATTCATTTACGGCATTGCAGCATCTTTAAGTCACTAAATTAATTTACTTAGTTAATTTTTAAATGATTTGATTGCAGTGCGATACTGGTTAAGGGTGTCGAGTGTCTTATCAAATTTGTGCGGTACTCGTGTATTGTTGCTTGTCGTTAGTTAATCCTGCATAAATAGTTTAGAATACAAAAAGGGATAGTGCGTACTTTACTCTAGACTCAGCATAATAACATAATATTAGTTTTAAATATTTTTTTTACGTAATGTATTTTGAAAATATAAATAAAAAAAATTGGTTTCAAATATTTGATTTGTAGGTCCTCTTTGATTATATTTCAGATAAAAGATAGACTTTTGATAAGCAATTTAGTGAAAATTACATACCTTTAAATATGCGCGTACGTCGTAGTGTAAAGGATTATGAGCCTTATGGATTTTTAAAATAGGGTCATTCGTTTACCATGGCGTCCGGTATAGTATTACTGGTAATTGTAATCTATTCATCCGAATGTGCTTTATTTTTTAGTACTGTGCGCTCTATCTCCCTTTTACGTATCAGTTATCTATTGCTGACGTCCATAAATTAGAAAATGGCGGCCACGGAAAATCGCTGTTTGGATGTTCAGATTCAAACCGAAGCGAGTACCCATTGTGACGTCACACTACTAAATATCAAGCTAAATTGTGCGTTATAAACATTTTTTTTATTATAAAATGTCCTTCTTTTTTTCTTTTCCGAGCATAAATTAAACTATTCAGGTTAGACAGAGTACAAATTGTAAAAAACTTGAAACTTGTTTGAAATTTCTATATAGGCGCCTATGATAGTCTGGATACGCCTCTCAACCGATTGGATAGCCGCATGAATACTAAATATGAATAAAATCAGGCTTTGAAATGAAAAATGCGTACGATCCAAGATAACTATCCTCTTTAGTGCTATCTGCCAAAGGCGTGCACCTATAAGTACGTGTTATAGATCGAGCGATGGTATGGGAACGCATTTTCTATAAAAGTTCGCAAGTATTTACAATTAAAGACAGTACTATAGGCATTGGACTTTATTTATCGTTGATAGTTTTCGTTTAACCACTTAGCAGGTTACGTATAGTACCCGGCATCAAATAATGTACATCGATGCTTAGAACGAAACAGCCGACCAGTTCGGTTTCGTAGAGCGCTGTCACTGTCACTCAGTATGTGACGTTTCATACGGGTTCGTCAGTCTGTGCGACAGAGACGAAGCTCTATGAAGCAGAATCTAGCCGATTTTCTGTCAATAAATGTATAGTGGACTATCCGTTTTTTCATATCCATTACATGCAGGATTTGTAAAAACACATGCATAAACCTCCACAGTGCCACCACAATACACAAGCACTACAAACGTTTACTATCACAAACTTAACAATCGTTTCACACTATACATTTAGCACTATATATATTTTCTATTTACTGTATAGCGGATTATATAGCTAAAGAATTTTGTTATTACTTTTGTATTATGGATCTCCGCAAAGTAACGCCTAATTCTATAAATTAATTATACATCAATTTACAAAACGTCAAAGTTGTGCGTAACTTAATAACTTACGTGTGTTGTTTTTCAATATTTGCAATTTATCGAAAATAACCTTAATAATATACTTTTTGGTTTCAATCTTTTTAAGATAACCATCGCTTCATCATCATCCTCCTGCCCTTATCCCACTCTAAGTGGGGTGCGCACAACATGTTACGAACATGTTCTCACGTGATTTAGCTACGTATTTTAAGACCCATCGTAAGTATGCCATCGCTTCATGGAGTAAAAATAAAAATCAATGGCATGTTTGAACCTTTAATTAATATTTCTTTAAAAAAAGTTCCTGCGCACCACTTTCGACCATCATTGTTGCAATATGTCACCACTCTTCTGTCGCTTACATTTCGAGTTCGTTTAGAAACATTCCTACAATTCTATATAATTTATTATATTCTCTTCATATACAGTTTTTTTTTATTTATAACAAAAATGTACAAGTTATTATCTTAAATTACTTACACGCTACTACTATACAAACCATGCCCACGCGTAATGGTCCTAAGATTGCTGACAGCGTTTCCGCGTTGAATCGCTAAACTGATTCTTTGTGCGAAAAAGGAGCCAGCCCTCTTGTTACCCGAAGAGGCGATCAACCGCGGTATTAAAACGGATAAATTTTTTTTTTGCACTTTGGGTCCATGGCCCTAGGGTCTCAACAGCAAACGGCACAAACATATAACTCTCAACGAGAGATGCATACTGTAACACTGATGTTTCATAAGGGCTTCAAATTTTTAAAAAAAGTTGCAACTTAACTGTCAAGTTGCTATACGAAAAAAAAAATATCTTAAAGTATCTAAATAAAAAAACTTATTCATTTCATTTTTTATTAAAAAAATAATTATCTAAAATCTAAACAAAAACTAAAAAAACATATTAAAAAAAAACTAAATACAAAATAAAAACTACATACCTAACGTTGATTACCTACTTACATTATACTATTTTTACATTAAACAAATTTATCCTAATACTACACTAAACTATTATAATTAAATATAAAACTCATAAAAATCATAAATATAAAATTAAAGTAATTATCTAAATTCAAATCATAAAATATTTTCAATAACTTCGTTGAACGGAATACATTCGCGAGCCACCTAACGTTCGGTAGAATCATCGGCACTCTGACTAACTACCTACTTTCAAAAACGTACAGTTTTAATCCTGTTAAAATTTTATTCAAATTGCTTTTTCTAGGGTTTAATAGTAAAATAAATCATCAGATCTGCCTATTTAGATCTAATCACCATCTTAATTATATTATAAAATTAAACTGTGTGTGCAAAAAAGTGCAACGAATTTACCCCGACTTTGGGTGAGTGTTTTTATTCAAAAAATGTATTAGCTAAATAACTGTGTATTTTGTAGTTCTAAAATGATAATCTTGTAGTATCTTTTATTTCTAGTGTAATTTAGGATAATTATTTATGTATTTTGCTAAATTTTCTGTAGTAACGGTATTAGTTTAAATTGACCGTTATAAGTAACTGTACAATGTAACTTTTTCTTTGTATAACTCACTGCATCATTGATCACTACTCAATTCTTTTATAACGCCCCTGCCATTCTGCTGAGCCATACCTTCTAGAAAGATGATCAATGTAGCAGTCTAAGTTTGAAAAACGGAATCCTCTAAAACTCCGCAATAACTCGGTTTCAGGGTTCTTTCCTTCACTCCTTCGTTCGTGCGTTCGATCTTTCCTTCGCACCATCGTCTGCAGTACCTGCTACCTGTACCGGCTACCTGCGACGTCTACCAGGAGCGGTTGCCCCGGCTTCTCTTCCCACGGCAACGATCCCGAGCGGCACTACGGAAGGCGTCACGGCAGCAAACAAAACAGGGCAGTGGGACTAACGAACTTTTCGGAATTCTTTTCGGATACTGTGTAGTATATAAACCTTACGACCCTGCTCTCCGCGGTTTTATTCTAATACCTAATTATTAATTAAATTATTCTAAAATTTAAATTTAACAGTGTCTTTTAGTAAATAAAAGTTTACCCCACACTTCTTCTTTCTCTTTCTTCTTCTTTCTTTTTTTGTCGACGCGTATTTTTCTCCATTAAAAACGCGACCGCGACAATACTTTCGCCGCTTGCCGGATTGGGCCATTTCCGCCGCAGCTCCACGTCTTGACACCATTTCTCTGATATGGGACGAGGCTAACGTATCAACGTAAGTTGCGTCCCACATTAGGGCCCGTCCCCGTTCCCAAGGAACCAGCGTCAGAACGTCTGGTCTCTTGCCATCATCCCGTCATATCCCAGAAGGCTCTTCTCGAGCCTTCTGGGTCGATATGTCGGATAGATCGGGTATGTCGATGATGGCAAGAGCTCTTTTGATGGGTCATTAAGAGAACCGTGACGGAAAAGCCTACCAGAGCTCCTATGGCATGAAAGCCCGTGTATGCCAAAACTGTCTACCTCTGTACTTAAGGCACAATGTTCCCAATCAGATACCCAAAACTACTCTAAAACTTTCGTTTTCTAACAGTGTGCCAAGATTTTTAGAGGAGAGAGCATGAAACCATGCAGTTATTACAATTTAATGTAATTATTATTTTTGATTTAAATAATAAGCCGTTATTATTTTGTTTTGTTTTATGATATTGTTAAGCCGCTAAAGGTGTCTGGGGTGATTAGAACAGGGTTGTTCAATAAATAACATCTCATTACAATGGAGGCTCGCGGCGGAGATTGTGTCTACAATATTTCACGCGCCCTCGATATAAACGCTTCGGTATTGGGCGCGGAAACAGGGACGTAGCCAAGAGGAACAAAGGCTTTATTGGAGTTAAATATCTCTAGCATCTTTAAAAAAATTCATAAGATCTATCAGTGTGTAGGATGCTCAATATGAGATGGAGTAATTGCAGTATTTCAAAATTATTTATACACACAAAGTATTTCAAGGTATTAATTATCAATGCAAATGTATTAATTAATGTTTTATTTTGAACAGTTTTGTAATTTCAACAAAATAGGTTATTTAAAGTCGTACGTTTACAACTTGTGTATGTTAAATAGCGGCCGAAATATTTTTACGAACTTGATCTATAAAAGTGTTAGAAACATTTGTATGTTTAGTAAGATTACCTGTCTGTTTGAAGGAAACCCGTAACATTGAATATTAATGCTATTTAAATGTCTTGTCACCCAATTCCTGGACGCACATGGATATCGATTTCTTCTAGAATTTGTTTTATGTAAAAGTTATTGCCAAATATACGTTACACTTGATAGGCGGTTTAAGTTGACCTTTTGCACTTGTAACACTACTTTTAGTTCATATATTTTTTATTTGATTCGATTATTATGTTTTCTAATAAGATTTTTACTCCATCACTTGCCATAATTGTACCCGTACATTTTAATTTGAAGGGTTTAAAGGCACATAGTATCTTTTGCACGGATGTAAGATTTGTAGTAATAAGTGAAATAAAATTCAAGTAACGGCCTGTTACTATTTGACTGCTGGGCATAGGCCTCCTCTCTCCGTTTTTTGGAGAGAAGGGTTGGAACTAAGACCTACCACGCTGCTCCAATGCGGATTGGTAGGTAACACACATCCCCAGAATTCTCTAGAGATATGCAGGTTTCCTCACGTTATTTTCCTTCACCGAAAAGCATGTGATAAATTACAATTATCACTTAGACACATATGTTTTTATAGAAAAACTCATTGGTGCCTGCCCGGATTTTAATTCATAGAGAGTCACACGGTCTCACCGCTGAGCTATCACAACTTTTGTGGTAATGGTCGAACCTAATCAATCTCTATCAATAAATAGTTGTGAAACAATGATGGTAGTTCCCCATCCTTCTTACCTGTTATCATATGGAATTATGTTCGACGTTGTTATACACGACTGAATATTAGTACTGTGTCAGGAAACAGCGAAAATATCAGATTTTAACCCAAAAATAGTTTTCCATTGACGTAGTTTTTTAGAAAATCATTTAGTTTCAACAAACAGAGTAATGGACCCTTTTAAATTAGTCACCACAATTTCACAAAGTACTGATAATTGTTAGGACTATTCCAAAAAAAATTCAGAGCCAATATAACTATGAGCTTTAAACTTGAAGCCTCTTTGTAATTTCGGTTTTTGTAAACATCATTGAAAAATTTAAAAAGAATTATTAAGGTAATTAAAACAAAGTCTTATTAAAACATTCTCTATAAACAATAATGGCCGAAATATTCTTACGAACCACCTATTAATTATTGAGAATCATTCATGTAGTCATCTGTAAAATTTTGTGTGTCCGATTCCCTGCAGAAATATTTGTTTTTTTGGTTTGATTCATTCTTAATTATAGTAGCATTTAAACAGACAGGGTCTCTTTTATAATTGTTTTAGTTCAGATTTGTCGACTTAATGCTGTATGGATAATTCAGGAACACATTTCACGAATTTGAAATCATCCCAGCTGTGTTTGTATCAGTCTATTATAATCCTTCGATACCGATTTTTATAATCTCTACAAGTACTAACTCTATAACTAATGACTATTATAAAAGATCGAAAGATTTTAATAATAGTTATAGAGTTTTATTTAGACCGTCGAGTTTTTGATGGCTTTTCTCGTTAGGAACAGCTTTCCGAACCAGAAGTATAAAGTATAAGAGTTGACGATTCAAAAGCACATATTTACAAATTTTTTAATAAGGAATATTTTGAATTTGAAATCCCGATTGACATGAAGACTTCTCTATATCTATATGGCGAAGCTTCCACACTCGCCATCAATTACATGTGATGGTAATAAAATGATTAATATGATTCTTTGGTTTTTAATGTGTTGTACATGCATGTAATGTGCATGTACTAAATACCTTATATTATATTATATATTTTATTATATACGTTAGATTTAGATTATATTGATAATGTTTTTTAGAAACGTGTGTTATAGATTAAGACTCCAAGGAGAAAAAATACTTTGTTTTACCGTATAACTTACTACTAGTATGACTTTTGCTTACCCTTAGCTATTACTTATAGTTGATTACGTGATAAAGTAAAGGTAAGTGATAAAATATCTAATTTTATACGCAATTGACTGGCCCGTTGGTGCAGTGGGTAGTGACCCTGCCTCGAGCTCCGCGGGTCGCAAGTTCGATTCCCGCCGAGGGCCAACATTTTCTATAAACAATTTGTTGATTCTTCGAGGCTGGGTGTATATTTGTATTTAATTATGTATTTTAAACTATATATGTAGTACATTCACCAGTTGTCCGTCACCCATAACACAAGTATTAAGTTATTTACCTTGGGGACGGACGACCCTGTGTGTAAGTGTCCCATATATTTGTTTATTATTTAATAATTTACCCTCACTTTAAAATAACACATGTATGTGTATAAATAGTTATCAGAGACGGATGAAGTCATATTAGTTTATAAGTTATTATAGGCTGATATAGCAAAATAGGTAGGAATACTTGTAGTGTTTGTTATATGAAAAGAAAAACCATTTTCTTTATTCTCGGATAGAAATAAAATATACGAAATGACTTATTTATGCAACGGCACGAACTTTCGTATTGTATTGACGGACTCTCGGCGCAAAGTAGGAACCAACCTAAGCTTGCTTTGCGCCTTGTAAAAGTAAATAAGTCATTTGTGGGTTTGGGTATAAGATTCTATAATAAAATCCCGCAATCGATTTTATCTTTACCACTAGCAGTTTAAAAACGCTGTTAAAGGGAGCCTGATACAAAAAGCCTACTATACAATTGAGGATTATATAGATGATAAAAATGAGTGGATTTAGCTACTCCTCTACCCTGTACAAAATAGTAACTAGTTATAAGAACTGTAACTTGGAAAGAGCAACCACCGAGTTTCTTGCTGGCTCTTCTCGGTAGGAACAGCTTTACGAATCAGCAGTACATTTGCTTACAAGTTTACTTGAATAAAGATTTTTTTTTTTAAGTTAGTAATAGATTTCCACATAGAAACTACTTAATTTATAGTACATTCGGATACAATGTGTAAGTAAAAAAAAACAACATTCAACAGAGAGAATATTTTAAATTTGAATTTGAATATGAAAATAGATTTATAGGTTCTAGTTTTAAATTAAATTGATAATTCAACATAATTTATTTGCAGCTTTTATTATATTGAACATTTTTACCAAAAGCTCGGCGGTCAGTCCGCGCCATCGGTGGGCGTGGTGCGGTGGTCGTGCTACGCCGCAAGCGTGGGCGTACTGCTTGGAAACGTACGCGTTTCTTACCTTAAGGTTTTTGTGTGACTCCGATGCGAATTTGTTTCACAGAAAAACACCGTCCATTTATTCAGTATTTTGCAATAATCAATCGCTTAATCCATCAACCTGGACAAATCCAGGGTTAAACATTTAAAACCCAGGACTATTTATTATTCTAATTTAGTAATGTTAAAACGCGCAACGAACTTTTACATGGAGCGATTACTCAGCTTTGCTTGCTTACTTTGATCTCTGCAACCGGGAGGAACGTAAAATACTGAATTACTAAAAGAAATGGCCTATAACACAACAGAACTGCCAATATTCATTATTAATCTATACTTATTATAAAACGAAGTCCCAAAAAGCAGTCTGTCTGTATGTAATCGATTTTCTCAAAATCTACTGAACGGATTTTTGTACGGTTTTCACCAAAAGATAGTGCAGTACTTCCGTATAGTTTAACTAAATAGTACATATAGGTATTATGTAAATTGTGTCAAAGATCGACCAGTTGTTGACTTGCTTGCTGGGAGTTTCAGTCGCATGCGCTGCAGAAACCAGCAGAGATACGCTACAGTAATGTAGTAAAGAATTGTAGATATATAAAAATACTACAAAAAAGTCGATAGCATGTCTCTATCTCTCCGGTTAACTCACAATAACTACTTTTAAGTTCAAAATTCCGGAAATTCGGGAAAGTTTCGTAAATCACTGAATTCCACGCGGGCGTAGTCGTTGTTGGCACAGCTAGTAATAATTATAATACTTACGAAATAGAAACAATTAACCGACGCAATCACGTGATTCTTATTGATGCAGCCATGTGCATTTCTAAATTCTATGCTATAGATATCTAATCATAAATCATAGATATTTAGTTGGTAGTTAGAGTCCTTAATTTAAACCTCTTTGGTATATTTGCATTTTGTTAACGTTCTTTACTTGTCATAAAATCTCTCTGGGGACCCTTTATTGGGATTTTGTCAACCATAGACAATGCACTATATAAGATATTGTCAACACTCTTTGATGACAAATAATCTCCGCTTTTTAACTATTATTTTATTTTTACTACATAAATTATATTTGGTTCAAACGAGCTGTACAATTTAATGAAATATCTAACATAAAAATTTTCTTTGTATGTAAAAATCGCGAGTCGCAATGTTACTTTACATTGATGTTCAAAACCGCTCAACAGTATTCAATGTAATTTTGTTGTATATTCTTTGGTCTAATTTGAGAGATAAAATGTTTTTGAAACGATAGGTGGCGTCGTTATTGAAATCTCATTTAATTTCATTTTCCAATGAAGTGGTTATTATTTAGGTTTTTATTCTGGAATCGCAAATTTTCACCACCTATTATGAGCAGGATAAAATGTACCCTGTTCCAGCAGCAGTTTCAGAAGTGGTTATTATTTATGATTTTATTCTGCATTTGCATATTTTCACCACTTATACATGAGCTGGATAAAATGTATCTTGTTCGAGCAGTAGTTTCAGAAGTTGTAATTATGTTAATTTTTATTGTGCTATCGCAAATTTTCGCCACCTATAAATGAGCAGGATAAAATGTGTCCTGTTCCAGCAGTAATACTATGTAAAAGTTTAAGTTTAAGAATTAAATAACAGCGACAAAACAAAAAAGCCGCAAGTATACATATTAATGTTTGATAATCGAATGCAGCCATAGCATTCATATTACATTGACAAAGACTTGTTATAGACTTTCCAATTGGAAAAAACAATGGATATACAATGAGGCTTCAAATTCTTACCGTCAGTAGGTGTTAAGGCACTTCACATCGGAACAATGTTTCATCCACGATTGGTATCAGTTGTTATCCGCTCCGTAGGTGTGCTGGGCGTCTGGTTTAATAAAGAGCGATAATTAAATGCTGTAGTTGAGTTGTTTATACGTGCGGGATGGCCGGGCCCGCCCCCGCGCGGCGCCTCGTACGGATTAACGAGCTACAAGTCTTCCGTGATCAATTTCGATTGGAATAACTGCACCGCACCTCAGCTTGTATGGTATGCGTGGATTGGAAATGTCAAAACACGAGCGCTATGTTATAAGCGTTTCGATCTGTTCAGGTCCAAAGATACAATCTTTGACAAACAAGCGTCCTGTATTTTCGCTGTCGTTTTCACGTGTTGACTCTTCTAAATATTGACGATAGAATTTGCAGTAGAATATTAGAAGTAAATGTAGAATGTAAGGGTATTTAAAACCTTTAATAAAAGGGCTACTCAAAAATTTTTAGCGTTAAGTAGAGTAAATCTTAGTAACTTAGCTTGGGTGCTTACGGTGGACTAAACAGACATATGTTAAACCTGAAGCTGTCAGACACTGGATCGTGCAGACTGCCTTGAGGCGGAGGAAACACCCATGCATATCCTATGTGACTGCCCCGCGCTGATTAACATTCGATACTCTCTCCTAGGGTCGCATATTTTACGCCCTACTGAAGTGAGAGCACTCGCCGCCAAGAAGATCCTTGAATTCTTCAAGGACACCGGCATTGGTGGCGAATTGTAAGCAGTGGCGATCGTAATAGATCAGTAATGGTCAAAGTGACACTGGGCCGTCAGGCCCTGCATAGCCGCTACTCCTAGAAGAAGAAGAAGAAGAAGAAGGGTATTTAAAAAAATAGTTTAGGGGTATTCTGTAAGTACTATTAGAAGAAAGCTCTTCTTACGAATGAGCTATAGTTCTTAAGAGTTGTTTAAACTACACACATACATAATTCTGTACCTTTAAACACTTAACACAGTTCATAACTCTTTATCGTTTTCTTTTCCGACCAAAGGACGTCGCTTGCGAACAGAACTTCCTTATTTATGATTTTATGGACAATTGACACTGACGATTAGACCTACTGGTTTTATGCATAGTTCTATAGCATACAGCACTATATACTAGAATAAATAAATATATTAACACAATGTTATTAAAGCAAATTTATAAAAATACAACGCTTGGGAACTCGGAATGTCGTTTTGGGTATATGAAGTATACCCAAAACGACATTCAAACGACAAGGATTTCCATATAAGAATCTGTATTTATACATATTATAAAACAAAGTCTCCAAAAGCTGTCTGTATATATTTGATGGATTTCCTTAAAATATATTGTGCGGATTTTTGTACGGTTTTTACTAAAAGATAGCACAATTCTACCGGAAGCTTTAGGTCAATAGTACAATAGGGTCAAACTTGCAACCATGAAACCTTTAAACGGTAAACCTTGAAACTTGCGGGTTCACATTTTTCGCGGGAAAATCTTAGTGAAAAATAAAAAATAAAGCAAAACAAATCAGAATCTTATAGCACCTTAAGAAGCATCTAGTAAATCTGGTGTATTGCTAACAAATCACAGGCGAATGGGTCGTTTAGCCGCCATTTGTTGCCCTGCGGGAGGGGTGGTAATTGTGTTTACAATACCCCCCACCTCTACCCCCTTTTCCGGTCGTTGCTCATGCTTGACAGGGTAACGCTTAGCGACTCTACGAAAGCATACATTTGCTGTGTACACCGCTTAATGTGACACGTAGCTCTGCGTAGAGATCTCGGTTTTGCCTCTATTCCAAACCTATTTAAAAGCTTCTCTTAATTTGAGAAGGCGCTAGTACAACTGATCCCATTGATCCGGTTCATGACCTTGTTGCGATAATGACAGTGACAAGAGAAAGTATAAACGCTCTAGGACCATCTTAACTGAACAATACGATCATTTCACTATAGCAAATTCCACACTCGACACTTACTCGACCTCGCCTTCGTCACTTCAAGTTTCCCGTTTCCTAACGTCGAACGGAAGGGGCGTCTTGCCACTACTATTAAGACATTGAGACTTCTTTAAAATTTTCTGATTGTAGTTATCCATGAAATGGTATTTTAAGCCGAGGACTGGCCTCACAGTAGGCACCCCCTGGCGATGCTTCTGTGTTCGCACAAAATCTCCCAGTGACGCTGTAAAATCCATTCTGGCTCAAAGTATATTTTATATTACGAGTATTTATTTGCCGGATAACTCTCTTGATTGCGCGTTGTAACCGATGCACATCCGTTTAAATTCAATCCGTACTAAGTAATATATATGAGGGTTTATTTCTCTGTCTGTTACGTTTTCACGGTTAATCCCCTGAACCAATATTGATGAAGTTTAGTACAAGTGAATCTTATATAAACAGTTACAAAAAATTGTTTGTCTTTGTAAATAAAGATTTTATAATTATCAAAAAATTATATTCCATGACCAAAAAAAGGATCCATCCTTCCCGGCATCACTGTTCCCACCGGTGCGCCATGAAAACGACATAAAAAATAATAAACAATTTACTTTCAGTGACACGCGCTCGCCCCATTACACTTCAGCATTAGCCATCTGAGATTTTTCATGAACTCGGCTTGAGAGTAAATCTCTACTACCCGTCATTGAATATGTTAACTCAAGAGCCCGGGGTAATTTAAAACTGAAATATATTAATAATTTTGTAGAAATAAGATAATAATAACATAAATTTAATCCTGAAACATCTTAATATTATCGCTTGTTTCATGGGGCGTCATATACTCCAAACTCCTCGTGCTTATCTTATTTTTACAAAATTACGATTTTGTCTTGGAGTCTATCCTCCTGTGGTACATAATTTTACAAATACTTAGAAACCCTATTCGTATATACTTTTAGGTCACCAAATTACTTTACCATAATCTTAACAGCATAGAAACAGGTTTCATTTATAAATATGGGACACTTACACACACGGTCGTCCGTCCCCAAAGTAAGTAACTTAATACTTGTGTTATGGGTGACGGACAACTGGTAGATATACTACAAAAATAATTTTAAATACTTACTTAAATACAAATGTACACCCAGGCTCAAAGAACCAACAAAAAAGGCAGGGTCACTGCCCACTGTTCAAACGGGCCAGTCCTTCTTCAGTATTTTTGTCATTACTATCGTTTTTTGACTGAGAAAAGTCACTGGACCTTTTCTTAGAAGTAAGTTAATTTATAAGTTTAGGTTAATATAGTGTTGCTTATTAGCCTTATAGAGACCTTAATAAAATACTTCCAACTAGATTGTACTTTATAATCGTGAAATAAAAACTATCGTATTTAATAATACTAAGATATAAAAGACTTTGTGTCGTATTCATAATATGAGTACCGATAAAACAGTAAAGCGGACATTGTGTACAATGCAAAATAAAACTGGTCGAAAGCAACAAGTGTACGATTCTTGGAATACCTAACAAATGTTACGTTTTTTCCGTTGGGCCCGCAACATGGCCCAATTAAGGGCCCAACACGGCCAACGCCGTACTCTCTCCTTATAATTTATTCGCCAAGGGTTTTGTTTTAATCGTCTTTTTTTCTGATCGGAATCGTTTCGTAAACACCTTGTTTAGCCGTCTGCGAGCTTTGTTTCTTGATAACGATGATAACTATGCTAAGATTTGAATATCAATATTCCAATTACTACTAACTACTATACTAGATATGGCCGCAATTTCGCTTACATTTCAATTTGTCACAAAACCGTAATAATAACCGTCCTCAAGAATTGGGCTATCTTTTAGTAGAAACCGTACAAAAATCCGTTCAGTAGATTCTGATAAATCGGTCACCTACAGATCGACAGCTTTTGGGGACTTTGTTTTATAATATATTTGGATTAGTTTCATAGTTTAAATAAATGATATTACTTGTTTAAATAACTAATTGTACCTGTGACTTCGTTAGCATCGACTTTTTTGTTAAAATACCCTAAATTATGAACTATATTGTTTTTTCTAGTCCCAAATGACGAGACGTATTTACGTCTCGTTTACTTTCTCGTAAACTTTAATTGTTTACGCACAAATGTGCGTAAACAATTAAAGTTTACACAGTGAAAAATTTCATCAATATTTGTCCAGCGAATTAGCCGTAAAAGCGTGACAGAATTCTCAGAGCTATGAATGCCTTACGATGCCTCACGATGTTTTCCTTCGTCGAAAAGCGTGTGATAAATTGCAGTTATCAATTATAATAGATGCATAAGTTTGAACAAAAAAGCTTACTGCTACCATCTACCAGGGTTTTGAATCCGTGACCCTCTCAAAAGAGTCGCACGGTTTCACCGCAGGGCTATCACAGCTAATACAGTAATAACGAATTGGGCGTTTCCTTGTGGAGTTCCATAATACAAAAGTTATGAAAATATCAAATACAATTACGATAATAAAATAGTAATCGTAAAAAAATCATCAAATCGTAAGAAAAATTGTCGTGGCGTGTCGTGGTATCTCCTGATGATGCTTGGTTACGGGGATTACGATTGTTGAGACTGTAGTAGTTAATGTGTGTTGTGTAAAAGTAAAGTAAAGTAACGGCCTGTTACTATGCCCACTGCTGGGCTAAGGACCCTCTCTCCGTTTTCGGAGAGAAGGATTGGAGCTTAGACCTACCACGCTGCACCAATGTGGATTGGTAGGTTACACATATTCCCAGAATTCTCTAGAGATATGCAGGTTTCCTCACGATGTTTTCCTTTACCGAAAAGCGTGTGATAAATTGCAATTATCTAAACACATAAATTTAAATAGAAAAACTCATTGACGCCGGCCCGGGGTTTGAACCCATGTCGTCTCTAGAGAGCCTCACGGTCTTACCGCTAGGCTATCACAGCTTTTTTGTGTGTTGTATATTGTTGTGTTATTGGTGTTGGGTAGTTTATGATCCTGTTCATGATGAAAGTAAACTTTCATAAAATTCTTATGAATTCTGTATGTATCAGATATTATTACGGATAGTACACTCTACATTTAGCATTATGTTTTCTTTTATTGCGGATTATAGCAAAATCCTCAATCGTACGTCTACACTATATAATAAAAAAAACAGCGTAGACATTCAGTTACACGATAAAAGTAAAAACCACTGCCTATATGAAACTTATCATATTTTTTCTACATCTCTGCATCTCTCATATTAATCTCACTTTAATCTGGTATAATCAGGTAGCATAACCAGTACTAGCTCATTATTCTAATCCAATTATAACAAGCCGCCAGTTTTATACGTTACACGAGTGACGCGGGGTAGAAATATTCCTGTGGTTTATAATTATCATATCCCTGTGATTATCATGGAGACCGCTATAAGTTATAGTTTTCTATAGTAAATAGGCCTCCTCTGCATTTTTGTAGATTAGAGTTGGAGCTAACACTCTCGGTGATCCAATGCGGATTGGTAGGTTACATATACCCCCAGAATTCTCTAGAGATATGCGGGTTTTTACTATGTTTCCATCACCGAAAAGCATGTGATAAATTGCAAATATGAATTAGATAAACTGCCTGACGGGGGTTTGAACCCGTGACTACCTCGATAGAATCACACGATGTTACCATGGGATATCACAGCTTTTTATAAATTTCTACAGTTCACCATTTCTCTCTTTTCTTTATTGCTTGTCAATCAACTCAACACGAGGGTCTTCTGGATTCTAGAACGCTTAGAACTACTTAATTATTTAACCTCATCCGAAGAATAAAGTTACATGTTCTCTGTACATATACGTGTTCGGCTGTGTAGAATAGGCCACCCTCATTTCTTACTGAGGTGTCGTAAGAGGTGACTAAGGTAAGTTGACCCGCCGTGTGGTATCCGGCTGAGTAGAATAAACCACCCTCATTTCTTACAGAGGTGTCGTAAGAGACGACTAAGGTAAGTCGATCCACCGTGTGGTATCTGGCCGAGTAGAATAAACCATCCTCATTTCTTACCAAGGTGTCGTAAGAGGCGACTTAGATGTATTGACCCACCGTGTGGTATCCGGTTAAGTAGAATAAACCACCCTCTTTCTTACCGAGGGCGCGTAAAATACGACTAAGGTAAGTTGACGTCAAGCAGGCGGTTGTAAAATACGTAGACAAATCACGTGACAACATGTTTGTAACATGTTGAGCCGACCCCACTTAGAGTGGTAAAAGGGCAAGAGGATAGTAGTAGCCATTTAAAAAACAACATCTTAGTATATCTTGCAGAAAATAAAAATGAAGCTCTATCAAGCTTTGACTTACATAATTTCCCCATCAACTTTTTACGTAAAAGTCTGTTTAACCATGGTTGGACCACAATCTTTAAGATGTTGCCCATTGGTTCACTCCTCGCAAACTATGACATTTATCTCCTTAGAAGAATTTAGTACAGATAAGACAAACCAGTTTCGGTAGCGGGTAAATGTCGACATGAACTACAGTTATATGTCCAGAGTAGTGATGTGCGAGTCCGACTAACTTTAAGTAAGTCTATAAAAAATATTCAGAATTTATTGAATATTTTTCAGTCGATAGTGACTTTTGAATACTTTTCAGTTGTTATTTATATACGAATGAGAAATATGGTATATATAAGATATATGGTCTCTCATTTATTCTCGTAAGTTAAAATTCACGTGGCAATTTAACAGATCGACTTAATATTTTAGGTACAATTAGTGTAATAGTCTGCGTGAATGTAGTCAACAAGTAATAACTTTACTTTTTAGGTCTACAATATTATAGTACGGATTAACCAATCAAACGCTAATTGAAATGTGTAATAAATGAAATCTTAGTTGTTACTGCTAAAAAAATCTTCTAAAATTGCGAAATTTGGACTGTTCATAAAGTGTTTTGTAGATGCTTGGGTTGTAAACCTTTTTTTCCGTATTTCCTATTGCATTTATGGGGTGTTGATGTCGCTACAATATATTATAAATATATTTTAATTTTAAAGCAATTTTTTTTTATATTCTTTTACAAGTAAAAGAATTTATATTCCTCAGGATTCATTGCGTTCAATATCACATAATTGCATCCAATGTCACATAAATGAATCTTTATCTCGGACATATAAATTAGTGTAACTTTGTATATATACAAATATAAATATATTAGAAATATATTTCTAGCAAAAAAAATGTGTATCACTAAAATATTTAAAGAAATGTAGTTCTTTTGAATTTTTTATTTCATTTCGCGGAGATGTAGTGTGGTATAGCGCCTCGTGCAACAGTTAGAAGTTAGAAACAGTGTTGAGAGCAACAGTTAAGTTTGATTTTATAATAAACGTTTCTTTATTTATAACAAAAATGTAATAGAAACATTTAAGGCAGATCAATTATACCATTTAATTAAATACCCTGGATATCAGTTTGTGATATCAAAAAAATACATTTAGACGAAACATAAATATTATACGACACACATGCTGTTATATTTTGAAATTTAAATTTTTTATAGTTAAGATTTTTTAAGTTAATGTCTTTAAAATATCTTAATAAAAATATTAATTTATTTGACTCGATATTCCAGCAGTCGATAAACGCAAAACTTTTACGTCACTTCACTAGTTCAGGCTCAAACATAGTCTGCCTTAAATCATGTCTTATAATGACATAATTATTTATGTTGATTTATGTCATTCATCAAAAACTGGTTTGAAATATTTCATTTAAAACTTTATTTATATTTTTTACATCAATTTCTCAGTGGGTAGTGTTTACCACCATAAAATAATTATGAACTTTTAGTACTTCGAATAGTTGGCACGTTGTAAAACTGTTTATTGGCATTTATTATAATTTCATAATCATTTATGATAATCATCAACTCGAATACAACAAATTTGATTATCTAATGTAAGTTTGTTATTTTTATTACTCGAAGCTCATTATGGGACGTTGTGTCGAGTAGGTTATTTAAATATGAATTATACTAAAACAAATCAAATTATCCCAGTGGTTCGCAGCTGTTAACAAATACAACTACACCGGCAAGGCAATTCCGACTGGCAATCAACGGGTCAACCGTAAATAATGTCGTGATATTTAACTGAACTAATGAGATATGCTTTTTTACAACTAATCTACATTTACAAATAGTCTTGAGAAAATAAAATTTTATATATATCTAAAACTCATTTTACGGAATAAACATATTAATTATCATTAACCAAAACTTTTAAAGAAAACAAATAAATTATAAATTATCGATATTATCATTATTATATTATTAATATATTATTATTATTATACTTAGTTGATATAGAACAATAAATAATAAATAAATAAATATATGGGACATTTACACACACGGTCGTCCGTCCCCAAAGTAAGTAACTTAATACTTGTGTTATGGGTGACGGACAACGGGTAGATATACTACATATATATAAGTTTAAATACATACTTAAATACAAATACACACCCAGGCTCGAAGAACCAACAATTTTTTTATAGAAAAATGTTGGCCCTCGGCGGGAATCGAACCCGCGACCCGCGGAGCTGCAGGCAGGGTCACTACCCACAGCGCCAACGGGCCAGTCAGTTAATTTTGCCCGTTCCTCCGAACGGTTAGACCGTGTGCCTCTCTCTAGGAGGACATGGGTTCAAACCCTCGGAGGGGACTAATAGGTTTCTCTGTTAAAACTTATAGCACATAAGTTTTTGATATTAACAATTTATTACTCGATTTTCGGTGAAGGAAAACATCGTGAGGAATCCTGCATTCTTGTGATTTCCTGGGATATGTGTAACCTAGCAACCGCATTGGAGCAGCGCGTTGAGGCTAAACTACAAACCTTCTCTCCAAAAAGAAGAGAGGAGGCCTACGGCGAGCAGTGTGATAGTAACAGGCCGTTAAATCAAATCAAATCAAATCAAAATAATCTTTATTCAAATAAACCATTTCAGGCACTTTTGAATCGTCAAGCATTAATATGATTAATGAAGCTACAACTGGTTCGGAATGTTGCTCTTACCGAGAAGAACCAGCAAGAAACTCGGCGGTCAATCTTTTAAATATTTTCAATTATACATTATTAAACCGCTGTCTTGTATGAAGCTGAAAGGATTTTCAAATCCAGGCTTTCTTATCATCCAAATAGTCTTCAATTTTGTAGTATGCTTTACGTATAAGCATATTTTTTACACTTGATTGAAATTTTTCTGTACACTGGTCTAGAATGGATTGAGGAATTTTATTATAGAAGCGAATAGCGAGACCAACAAAAGAGTTGCTTACTCTGCTGAGTCGCGACGCAGGTATCGTAAGCTGTTTGTGACCTCTCGTATGTCTATGATATACATCAAATTTTGTTTTATATGTACTTATATTTTTCCGCACAAATAGAATATTACTATATATATATTGTGATGCTACAGTCAGTATGCCTATTTCTTGGAACTTTTCGCGAAGGGACTCACGTTGCTTCATATTATAGATAGCCCGTATGGCTCTTTTTTGGGCAACAAAAATCTTTTCTATATCGGCCGCTTTACCCCACAGCATTATTCCATATGACATAATGCTATGGAAATAAGCAAAATAAACAAGTCGCGCTGTTTCAACATCGGTTAAATGTCTAATTTTTCTAACAGCGTAAGCGGCGGAACTAAGTCTTCCTGCGAGGACAGATATATGGGTGCCCCATTGGAGTTTATCATCCAAAGTGAGCCCCAAAAATTTAGTTACTTCACTTTTTTTCAGCTCATATCTAATAACGTAGCTCTATATTCGTACAGGCGCCGTGCCCACGGCCCGAGTGCAAGCGCATCGATTCCCAGAATTCTTTAATTGCATCCACTGCGAAGATCGAACGCTTAAAATCGATTTTTTATTCGATTTATCCCATGTGAGACGGAGTTTAAAATCTTGTTTTTCTTTTGCGATAGCAAACGCTCTGTTTATGTAAATTTTACACGCATCTACTGCAACTTCTCAATTAATTAAAGATGGTGACAGACATTTGCGTAAAAGTATAAATAGTTTTTTATTTTCATTTTTTTATTATCAGATACCAGATCCATATTGTTGTTAGTAACATTAAAACATAAAAATGATTTTAGAAAACTTTATGAATGTTCAATATAATATCAGGCCAGGATTATAAGAGTGATAAAATAAATGAAAAATATAATGGACATACATAGTCCGTTCCCAAAATAAATAACTTATGTTAAGGATGGGTTACACCCAGACTCGTAGTCTCTGGCCCTCGGCGGAAATCAAATCCGCGACCAGCTGAGCTGAATGCAAGGTCACTGCAACTTGCGCAAAAGGGCAGGTCAACTAATCATTCCTAAACTAAACATACGTTAAAATTGATAGTTTCATTCCATCTTTTAAAAAAATCTCCCGACTACAATAGAAATGAATGCAACAAGACTATTCCATTCTGCATATGTTGAGAATTATTTTAATTGGAGACATAAAGGATAGTGGGCATTAGTCCAGCTCCAGTATTTCAATGAGCGAAATTGTCGCATTCACTATTGCCTGCTTGCGCGTGTCTTCACACCTTTATAAAACGGCCTTTTATACTATTTTCAACTTTATTACGTTAGTAATAAAGTATAAATTCTCTTAATTAGTATATTTAAATCACCTCATTTAAATAACAATCTATTCCCAACTTTCCTGCGATATCCTTTAAGTATAAATTTGTAAATAAGGAACGACTCATGAAACCTAAACTGTTTGTTGTCTTTCAAAGCTTATTAGACCCTATTTATAAATAATTAAAGTTGAATTTTGAAATGCGTTGACTATATTAATATATCCGTTGTAGTTTAAAGCTATTCGTGCAGGTAATGAGGTGAAACAACTCAAAATGCGAGCGGATTCAAATATGTAGTTTTTATCTGTAGCGAATAAGTAGGCATCTGAAATCGCTATCTCGTTAGAAGGTAGTTTTTAAGTAGCATTTGCAATAGAGTATATAATAAAATACACGAAGTACGTTTATAGGAATGAAAACCTTTACTTTAAACAAAAACAATAATAAAATTATCTTCAAATAATCCGCAATGAAGTAAATCGGAAATATATATAATTTTAAATGTAGAATGGACTATTCATTTCGATATAGAATTCGTTAAGACACATGCATCAACCTCCACCACCGCCACCACAATACACAAGCACTACACACGTTCACTATCACAATCGCTACGATCGTTTCGCCCCGCAACCGAAGCATCATCAGGAAATAGACTCCACGAAAAAATCTCAAAGGTGCTTTGCGATTTTGTCGTGGAGTCTACATTTAGCATTATATATATTTCCTTATAGCAAAATGATTGTATTATTACTTTTGTATTACGGATCTCCGCAAAATAACGCCTAATTGTATAAATTATTTAAACTTTAAACCATTGAGGTTTTTAAGTAGCAATAAATACAAGTAATATTTTAGCCGCAATTTTAAATCTAGTCTACTTAATGAAAGACAAGGATAGTCAATAAAATAAACGGGGATGACAGAGACAGGTGTCTCGCTCATGTTTGTAGCAAGGTGCAAGGATCGATCAGGTGTATTTGTTTAACAAGGTGCTTTCTCAAGGACTATTATAAAATAATAATCCATTGTACTCTTGCGAAATGTCCGTTTTTTACCTATATAATAAATGGTAGCCATATTTTAATGATACATTTCAGGATGTAATTCACACCCTGGCTGATAACTTTATAACGCTATATGATATAAAGATACGTCATGTTTTTATTATTTAGAACAATTAGGAAGAAAAGAATAGAATGTGTAACGTTCCGAATTCCAAATTCGAATTGAGGTCATTGAACGCAACAACCGTTTTGTTAAGTTTATATCAGATTAATTAGATGATTTCGTATGTTGAGCATCAAATTTATATATGGGATATTTTTGACTTAGTCGAATCTAAAAAATATTTCTAAAAAAAAATGTACTTATAGGTACAATAAAAAAAAAATCTACAATCAATCGTATCATTTCGTACTTTACAAGTCGTTTATATAGACATCCATACTGGATTAAATTAGTTGTTAATGAAGACATGGAGATACATATTATTGTTTTTATTACTTGTGTTGAATTATGTTTTGTTAACTTTTATTATGTTTATCAGCATTGATCTTTAATATCGGGATGTTAGGTATTGTCTCTCAGATGTTCAAATTCTTGTTCGCTTTCAATTTATGGGTTGAAATTAGTAAATAAATTTTAACCAAGCGTTATTCTAAAATTAAATAAAGAACATGCATATTAAAATCAACAGTCTATTTAAATATAATTGATCGTTAATAGCACATTGTGAAAATGTATTTATAATAAAACTTTATTATTTTATTTTTTATTATATATAAAAATGTTTCAAAATATTCACACTGTAAAGAGTATGATTCTAGGGAAATAATACAACACTGCGTCACGAGAAAAAAAGTTGAATTGCGGTTAGTATACAAATAGATATATCTAAAATGTTTTATTTTACTTTATATAACTTAAATTGAACACCACAAAAACAACTACAAAGTTACACCATACTTCTTAATGCACTTCTATGATAAAATATGCTCACAGAAGAAAATTATACGCGTTACACCTTACACGCATATCTTTTAACAGGTGAGAATCGAGCACGTGCATTAAGCTTAATAGGTTTACATCAAATGGCTGAGTGAACAAGACATATCGAATAAAAAACAATTAAAGTGATAATTCTTTAATATAGGAGTTAAACCTGCCCGAGCCTTTCATTAATTTATTGTGTTAAATGTATAATAGTGTTGGAAGGCTGGAGGGAGAGTTAGAGGGGGTTACATAAAACCAAGTATCGTAATGGAATAAGAAATGATCCTGTGTTGAAATATATCGCACACTTAGTATTAAAGTTACTTAATTAAAAATTACGCTTGATTTAGTTAGGTATACTATAATCAGTACAGTATAATCTCACTAATCTGGCACTATTAAAAATCGGAGGATGCCGGATTATATGTTTTTTTCGAACTGACTGTAAGCTGTTAGCCCTAATGGCTTTTACAGCGTCACCTCAGATTTCTCGAAGTAAGATTTCGAAAAACGTTTAAAGAGGTGAGTAATGGTAGGGAGATCGAGGTCTCTACGGAGGTCGTTCCGCATGAACCACGGACAACCAGTGGCTGTCCGCATAAATCGGTTCTGGAACGCATAAATCATAAAATGTTCGGTTTACTGGATTATAGTGAAAAAGTCATAGGTAATTAATGAAATAAAGCATTTCACAGAAGAAATAAATTGTACATATGTAATTACATAGTTTAAAATAATCCTTCATTGAGGTGTTTTTGCGCAACTTGCAGTCCTTCCTTTTTTTCGTGTTGCGAAGAATAATAATATTTTTGGCAGATATGCCGTTTTCTTCTGCCCATGTTATGCAGGTCTTGAAACAAATGCAATCAAAAAATGCAACAATGCATCATCTGGTTTAACTCTTACAGTTGTGGTAGTAGTTGGTGGCTCTAAGGTGCCCGAGTATTGGACGTGTCGATCTATCGAAGGGCCGGATTAATGAGATGTATTTTAATATCATCTATGAAATCACGTCACGAACTATTAAAAGAACTAGTGTTTTCTTGCTTTTCTAAGGTCTCGGTAGCACTCACGAGTTTCTTTAGGCTACGCTACGTCTTATTGTAATTTGCCAAAAAACGACCTTTTTGAATAAGGTAAATATCGCACTAAGCGTGCGATATTTTGCTATTGTTTTATAGTATATACGAGTCATCATTCTCATGCCCTTATCCCACTCTAAGTGGGGTCGGCACAACATGTTACAAACATGTTGTCACACGTTTTGGCTACGTATTTTATGACCGGCCGCCTGCCTGACGTCAACTTATCTTAGTCGCCTTTTACGACACCTCGGTAAGAAAGGAGGGTGGTCTATTCTATGCAGCCGGATACCACACGGCACATACCTTAGTCGCCTCTTACGACACCTCGGTAAGAAAGGAGGGTGGTCTATTCTAATCTGCCGGGTTTGTACCCGTGTGGTCACGGCGTGTAAAGTATATACGAGTGTGTCCCAATATCTTTTGTGACATGAAATATCTTAGCCTTTCTAAAATTCTTATTTCCAATGTAACGTAAAAAAATTTATACAGTTATATTGGATACATATGGGATAGTTCGTAAATTTTTATCACTTCAAAAATAAAAACTACTATAGGATGACCAAAAACTGAAATTATAACATATTCATACCCATTATACAACCTACACACTACACATTCATTACATACTACATAAAGTTGACCTTGCGTTCGGCTAAAAGCTCGCGAGAGAGTAAGGAAATCCCTGAAAAAAATGTAAAAAAAAAACTTTATTGCACAAATTAAAATATAACAGATACAGAAAATCTTAATAATAATTGTAACATACGTAGCTTTTAATATAAAAAAATTGAATTCACTTAAAGAACCTAAATATTAGGTTAAATTAATTTAAACTAGTCGAGCTCACCCGATATATAGGACGTGAGTATAGCCGGTTTCTATACATTAACTAAAATTTCATCGAGTTTAAATAAAGTTGGTACGAAAAAAGTAAAAAAAAATCTAAATTATATTATCATAACGATGTATTCCAACTGACGAATAATTATTTGGTGTAGACGTATTGAATTTTAAACATTGGGGCAAATAATCACTCTGGAAGTATGCTAATTACGAATGTAACGGAAATTCTGTTGCAGGTGACCCGGTAAAAAGTGTCGGAAATCCGATAAACATGACAATATTATTAATTTTGTATTACAGCGTTATAGCAGTGGCACGTGGGATATTAATTACTGCCTATTACACGCGACTCTGTTCATGTGAACCGTTCATTCATTCTCCTGCCCTTATCCTACTCTGAGTGGGTCGGCACAACATGTTACAAACTTGTTGTCACATGATTTGGCTATGTATTTTACGACCGGCCGCCTGCCTGACGTCAACTTACCTTAGTCGCCTTTTATGACACCTCGTTAACAAATGAGGGTGATCTACTCTATGCAGCCGGATACCACACGACACATATAATACCCGGCAATAAATAATGCACATCGAGAACTTAGAACGAAATAGCCGGCCAATTCGGTTTCGTAGAGCGCTGTCATTGTCACACACGGGTTCGTCGGTCTGTGCGACAGAGACAATGCTTTATGAAGCAGAATCTAGCCGATTTCTCTCTGAGCCTCGATGTGAATTATTTATTGCCGCGTACTATACCTTAGTCGCCTCTTACGACACCTCGGTAAGAACGGAGGGTGGTCTATTCATATGAACCGTTATTTATGTTAAAAAATATACAACAAACTTTTGAAAAACCATATTACTTATTACTTTAGGTAGCGCATATGGTTTTTCAAAAGTTTGTTGTACGACTCAGCATTTTCTTTAGTAAACGACATATGACGTGCATAAGGAATGACGTTGCTGCGGTGACGTCATGCGGTGAGGTGAACCCCGGCAATGATCTTGCTATGAGTTATCGTTTCGCCTATTTTATATATTACAATATACATTAGACAATAATTTTCCGTGGCGACGAAGACTACGTGGAGTGAATAAGCAAGTTTTGGAATGACCCTGTACTAGAAAACACAGTCTCTAGAATCTCCTACTAAGTAGACAGACTATCACAAATATTCTGTAAGAAGCAACTCAATTTAGGCGTTTGAAAAACTCCCTTTAAGAGAAATACATATAGTACTGAACGTCTATTGTTTGAAAGAAGAGAGGATTTTTTTCTTTGTGGTTTCTTTATTTACAAACATAATTAGCTTAACAGAGTATGCCACTCTGTACTTTTACAAGGGTTTATAATATCATAATTTTTTCATAAAACTAATCTAACGCCGCCTTTATATCGGTTTTGACAGAATACGTTAACTCTTCATATTTTTAAGATAATGGGAATATAAAAGTATCTACTTAAGCATCTGTTACATAGGATTAGTCTATGTTTACACAGTAATACATTACACATACTAATTCTCATTGCACATTCTAATTGTTGACCAAAATAACATCCTATGGAAAAAATTATGATGAAATGAATCCACTAAGACTGATTACCTGAAGACCTATATAGATATTTATAGTACGCGCCATTAAATATTGCACATCGATGTTTAGAACGAAACAGCCGACCAGTTTGGTTCCGTAGGGCGCTGTCACTGTCACTCAGTTAGTATGTGACGTTTCGTACGTCGACGTTCGTCAGTCTGTGCGACAAAGACAATGCTCTATGAAGCAGAATCTAGCCGATTTCTCTCTCTAAGCATCGATGTGCATATACAAACCTGTAACTTTATGCCTAAAACTTATCATTAATAAAAAGGTACAAAGGTGTCCTATTGTTGTTGTTTATTATGCCTATATACATTTAAAAACGACCAATTTATTTCCAAATACAATTAAAAAACCCCATATAAATATGGTTGTTCCCGTTTCTCGTGTCATAAAAGTCATAATCATAAATTCATAAAAATTATGATTGCAAATTCCCCTTATATTTTACACCCTTGTCATAGAAACAAATGCGTAAAGCATAGACTTTGTGTAGACTAAGAGCAAATGCCCACTTGATTTGATAAATGAAAACGCTAGTTTTCAATTTTTCTTAACTAATAAATTAATGTTTAAATTTTTTTACCGTTTTTTAAAGTTATCTCTACTATTTTATATATTCCATGCCATTTACCGCATTTAAAGCTAAAGCTTGTGAATATTTAGGGTATTTTCTCTTAGAATCTTTTTAAACCAGCCTTTAAGATTCCAAAAAATATCTTTAACCGTTTGAATAATTGAATAAGTAATGTAGTAATATTTTCATATTATTTCATATACAACTGGTATCTAATAAGAGTATCTGTTTCTGCTTTAATTTGTGTAATATTACTAGTCAAACTCTTAATGTCTTGGCAATTAAATAAGGTGCAATTAATATAAGTACATTATTTACTGGGAAAAATTTACAATTAAACTCGAAATGTAAAAGAATATTTGTACATTAATAACGATTGTATTATATAATTAAATTAAATTATATTATCTTTGAATAGTCTTGAAAATGTATATCGGAGCGTTGTTCAGATTAAGGATTTTCTTTGGTAACAATCTCTTGTACAATAAGTATTGAGAAGCACCTGTCTAAAGCTGCGTAGGCTTTTATAGCCGCTGATTGAACCTCAGAGCTTCGAGGAACGGAAGTTTAGATACGCACCTTTAGCCAACGGATCTACTAATTACCAGGTTCTTGACTTGGTACCTGAATTGCTTTTGAATTTTTATTAAAGAAATGTAAAATTCAGTTTTAAATTTCATATTTTAACTAGAAAAGCAAAAACAGTTTGTTTACATCCTTGTGCCGTACGCGATCTGCGGAGCAACTTATCCACATACATGAAAATTAATTAGTATGGAGTTTTGTACATAACAATGTACATACAATACACATGTCCTATTAAAGCCAGGCGCGGAACTTCTCCTTTGCACTATCACTTCACGGGTGTAACGTGGTGTATGTAAATGTATATGAAATATCCCCAATATACAGGCGAAATAAATATTGAATCGAACTTTATCCAATAATAACTAATATATCGAATTTCTCGATAAAAACATGCTCACACGCAGCCAAGCCGAAACGTCAAACTCAACGACGCTGTCGAAGACTGTGCTGCCAATTGTCATTAAGGGTTGCAAATGTAAATACCGAACCATCCTAGTTGGAAAAAGACAACCTTATCTTTGACAAATTTACTTATAATTATCGATAACAGGAGAGTAGACAATCAATACGCAATTTGTAGTCAAAATATGTGTGAAAATCTTGACATGATCATACATATTTCGATCTAATTTTCGTACCATTAAACAATAATAAAACTCATATAAATTTATATGAAAGTTAAATTGAGGCTTTTTTTTCTCACAACATGATCTTTTTAACGTCCTATTGTACCTAATTCATGAGGTATTTAACTAGCTTAGATATTTTTGGTTTTCCTCCCAATAAGAAAGAAACGTGTTAAGATAATGGTAGTAATTCGTCTAATTTTTACTTGTATAATCATTAAAAATAATAATATAAATTAATGATATTATAATTGTTTACAAAAAAAAAATAAGAAACACTTTGGACTAATGTATTTCGCGGTGACTTCAAAGGCGAGATTCAAAATTATCCTTTAAACTGAGTAGTTTTTCAAAGGAAATCCAGAACTTTCTTGTCTAATTGGTTGAGTTTGTTTAACTAATGAGAGTGGTGATAAAATTTTATTACTGATTTGATTTGAATTGTAAATTGATCTACTCCTTTTATGATACAGATCAGCCCAGCGATGATATTGTGCAGGTGCATGGTGTTTACGGCTATTAAATTACAGATAACCAATATTGTTATGAGCCGTACATGTTTGTACATTGCAGGGCTATATCTTGTAAGAAACTGCTTATTGCAGCCCGATCAAAGAATGTTACGATAATTTATAGAAGCAGACGTTACTTTGCGGAATTCTATAGTACAGAAGTTGCGATAGAATTATTTTGCTATAGTCCGGGATTTTAAGAGAACCTATGTAATGCTAAGTGCAGGACGCAGGCAATGTACCTTATACACAGAAGACCAGTCACCACACGTATCACAAAGCGCCGGCACCAACCACACAAGCACTACACGCACTCACTATGACAATCTCCGCGATTGTTTCGCTCTATAACCGAAGCATCATCAGCAGGATAGGCAGTAGGGCAAAATCACAATGCATTACGTTTTTTTTTAATATTTCGATGTTCGTACAATGAAAATGGAAATAAATTGTGGTTTATTAACGGTAAATTACTGAAAGAATTAAAATTACATACTTGACATTTTAGAATTACATTAAAGTATTTTTCTAAAGAAGTATAACCCTAGACGACTAATCTATTGACGAACCTATTGTAATATCTATTGCTTTAAACTTCTTTCCATAAATTGTCTGTGTGACAACCATAGACTTATTATATAGAATAGATAAACCAAATCTATAAATGTGCCATATTACGATAAAGAGAAAGCAAATGTGGGTGCTCTATCGGTCTCTCTTTTTTATGTGTGATTAGACAAAGATAAATTATACGAGTTTCTCATTCTCTCTCATTATTTTATTAATAACTCTATGGATGCAAAGCTTCAATTATAATCACAATTCAATAACATTGTTGAATTTTATGACTTTTAAAAGAATCACGTGATACATATTACTTATTTGAAATAATATACACTTAAAACTCCTAACCTTCTTGCTTATGACCAAAGCAAAAATAAAAATAAGACAGACAGACCTCGAAAATAGTATCAAATATGTAAACGCTTAATAAGTAAATACGAAAACAGTATTTGTTCACTGATTACATAAGTGCTATAGTCATCTTGAAATTGAGTTCACCAGAAACAAATAAACACATATTCAAACATCAATTAATTAATCCCATTGCCATAATTATTCCAATTTAGCTAATTGAAATACTAAACAGACATCATAATTATGATACCTGGAAATTTGCTTTAAAACTTATCGGGAACACGAGGACCTGTGGGTATGCGTCGAGCTAAATGGGAAGAGTCTAGATCCCTAAAAGGACACCCAAGCCAATTCAAAAATTAGTTTATTGACCGATCCAATTAACTATATTCAAGATGTTAAATCTGCACGTGACTGAAACTTAATATGCAGAAGGTGTTGTCGATTCGAAAGTCTCCAGTATAATAGGGGGTGATTAAAAGACATTAATACTCGTAATTGCTAACATTGGAGGATATGTTACTTCAGCACATAAGTTGCGGACTACAAACTTACAACTGTGACCAATTAGAGAATTGTATCGGTAAATAAATTTATCTAATAAGATATTGTTGGAAAGTAGTAAACACAATGATAATGTTATCTGTGGCGCTAATTACTCTACTATTGCTCTGGACTCAACTTCCTGTTCCTTTTTACGTTGTTGCAATATACGCTGTTACATATTTTCGGTGCATCTTTAATTTTCCCACAGATATGAAATCTTTTAAGACTTCACCTTTTTATAGATGTTTTAATAGAAAACCTCAAAACTTAATAACAGAAAAATTAACTATAAAAGGTTTGCATACGCGATTATGAAAGAAAAATAGTACAGATTGTTGAAAGTGTTTTTCAAGCATATATAAGCAACGAAAGTATTTATGATGCTTTTTTAAGTATTTTAGTTCATACGAGTTAACTTAGATGATTTTATAAATACGACAAAGAGAAAAAAATCAATACATAATCTTAAGTCAGCTATCAAATAGCTACAATCTGCAATGAAACGAAAATTTTTGTATGAATCGAGCAAATAAATTTTATCAGTTAATCAAATATAAGTAAGTGGATACAGTCAAGTTTTCTTAAGATAGCCAAGATATTGAAATATGTATTAAAATTAAAGGTCAATTTGGAAGGCTATCCTAACCCTATACGGTGGCATCAACTACGCGATCAGTTATGGCTCTAAGTGGAATATTTTACTCTTCCTTTATAAGCATTAGTTTTAAGAATTACTCCTTACCTTTGATTGCATTGTTGGTAAATGTAAAATGTAAGCAATTCGAATAAGTAATTTTTAAATACTTATATTATGTGCTACGTACACCTGACCTTGTCAATCTAATAAATCAGTTTTAAAGTCTACACGAAATTTTATGTTAAAAAACATGTATTATGAACTATTTATTACCACACATTTCTATATGAATATATGTGGTATACTTAGTTTTTAATATTTAATTTCAATAATTTATAGAATTAGGCGTTACTTTGCGGAGATCCATAATACACAAGAACAGTACCGTTTGTCGCTGATTATGACAAAATAATCTTATTATTACTTTTGTATTAAATTCAACTTGCAACTTTCTTTTGTCATATGCGTAGAACTTTTTTTCTTAACGCGAAACACATTTTTTTAATGAACATATTATATGGTTACGCCCGCTGCATGAGGCACTATATTAATTAAGGGCATTGTCAATTTTCTACGTTCATCTTTGTGTGATGTTTGGTGCAAACCTTCTGAGTTGTTATTTCTTTAGCTGCGTTGATCATAACCTACATCTCTTATTAAGTTTTATTTCCACCCACCAGCATATCTGTCGGATTCCAGCGGATAATCGTGCATACTTAATGTAAACTTTATTTAAACTATCTCTGATGCCTTATCTTTGAAAGCCAGTGGCTTCCAAAGTTTCTCGTCTCGTAAAACTTATTACAAGAGATTGGCATATCACTAAAACAATATTTATTCAATTAAACTTATGGCAAAATTTATTATATAATTAAATTATTGTACATTAAAATGTCATTTTATAAATTGAAATTATATCAACTTAAAGTAATCAGTTGTGCCTAAAAGCTATATATAGCTTTATACCTATAAAAAAGGTGATCCTCCAACCCACTGCCGAGGATAACTTTGTAAATCTTCCGAAATTCCGTGTCGTTCCTAGCTTGAGCTTTAGACTTAGCTAATTATCCCTTCACCCAACCTAAGCGTTTCCTACAATACATTTGACGCAGTCAAACGCAGTCTATACTGATTAAATTAATGACTGATTAACCGAATTTTAGTTGTGAATAGGAAAGTATCGAAAATATACTATAAAAATACTAAGACTGCATTCAGAGAGTAACATTAAAATTATAGCTTCATTTTAAACTCAGTGTCTTCTTCACACCGTTAAGACGTCGCTTTCCACTAAATTAATGTAAGTTTCACATTATACACTTTTGGAAGCGATGTGTTTGGGAACTTTCATGAACAAAATTCTTTGAATCAACAAACGACTAAACGAAACTGGCTTCACCATCATTTATTACTTAGTTAAACCAGGAATCGTATTAAAATTTATACATCTTTGAATTTTATCTTTAGTTTTGTTCGGAATGTTTAAATGGATGAAGTAAATAATTTTTTTTTTCTTTACCCAGTCATTTTTGTTGCTATTTAATAATGCAATCTAAGATGGAAATTTGGGAAGAATATATTCTTTATCGGTTTTACACAATGTCGTATTAATTTTATGAAAAGATAAGGTTACATAACCCATACGAGAGATACATACGAAAAAACAAGATTTATCTGAAACAATAAATAGATTTCCTGGAATTTAGAATATTAAGTATTAAATATTATATTAAAATTATATTAAAGAGCTGTGATAGCCCAGCGGTGAGACCGTGCGACTCTTTCGAGGGGAACACGAGTTCAAACCCGGGCAGGCACCAATGACTTTTTCTCGTGTGTCTAATTAATAATTGCAATTTGTCACACGCTTTTCGGTGAAGGAAAACATCGTGAGGAACCCTGCATATCTCTAGAGAATTCTATTGATTTGTGTAACCTACCAATCCGCATTGGAGCAGCGTGGTAGGTCTTGGCTCCAACCCTTCTCTCCAGAAACGGAGAGCGGAGGCCTATTCCCAGCAGTGGGATTGTAACAGGCCGCTACTTTACTTTTTTTTATTTATTATATTAAAATATTATTTTCAATGAATTTTTATTTACAAGTCGGTTAAGCTGTTCAAGCCTTGATGCGATTCAAACATAGTTCATCTTTATAATATGAGTAGAATCACTCAATAAAAATATTTTTTTCGACCCCACGAGAGTATGAAAATAAAGGATTTTTTGACAATCGCACGTCAGCACCGCTGCATTTATTCGCTGTTTTTTATATATTTGGGCATTGTATAACAAAATTGAAAAGCTAGTCAGATGTGTCTTGACACTGTATGGCGCGGGGTCAGCGAGATAAGACCGGGTAAGTCCAAGATTGATTCCCGGATCAGACGGATAGTCGCGAGCACTGGAGTATGTACGATTCTTTACTTACGAGTCACTGCTCCCTATGACTGACTCCTAAAGGGATTTGTGATGCCATCCCCCGACGCTCTTAAATCACAGTGGATATTGTTTACCGATTTTATAACACTTTTATATTTTCGTAGCCAAAATATTTATGGCGTAAGTTATTGTAACAAATTTTATGTTCTTTCTTTCTTACTTACGCCATTTCAATCTGTCCTAAGATTAAATCGAAAACCGGAATCCGGGAAATATTAGAGTACGTTTTTTTATACTAAATTTTTAAATGATCTTCGAATAGGAGACATTTTTGTACCATTATTTCTACTCGATTAAACTATGCCATTAACTTTATTGCAAACTACGGTATACGTTAGTAAATTAAATTAAGGGTATTGAGGAAAGAATGTTCCAGCAGCAGTTAATAATTATTTAAAGCTCCTTAAATAATGCGCTTACTGATGAACACTAGAAAATTGTATTTAAATGGATCAATTTTTATTATATTTTGTAAGGTCATTATGTTTAATTAATCAATTTTGGCATTTGACTATATAAGCAATAAAAAAGATTTAAAAAAAAAATAAAGACAAAGGTAATAATTATTCAACCAACTTTTCGATGAAGTGTTTATTTGTAATATTATAACTTCAGTCATTATTCGTTTTGCTCAACATTTTTCAATGCTCTTATCTCAATTCAATTTAGGCTCGAGTTACACGTTCGTATATATGAAAATACCTTTGTTGGGAGGAATTACAACTGTTTTACAGTCGTAATTTAGCGAAGTGCGAAGTTCCGTCACATCGGGGGGTACGTGCATTCTCGCTTAGGTGTAAGAATATGCGGCCAGTGTTATAAGCCTCGAATATTCCTCGGTGTTGCCTCACGCAATAAATCGCGGGGAGTGATGGCGCGCTTTTTGTTGCGCGACATTTTTTCCCGCGCTAGTATCCCATATATCACGGGCCGGTACGAAGTGACTTATGCGGTTGTCTTGGGTCCCGCTTAAAATAAACCATGCCAGTTTTGAAAGGCACATTTGCTTTTTTATTTCACGTCTTATTCGTACTTAATATTTCTTGCCTCTGTTATAAAGCTGGAAGTGTTGGTATTATTAATTGGTATGAATATGGAACTATGACTAAACGTTATAAAACTCTTTTAGTCTTTTGAAGCAAGGCTAAAATTTTATCCGTCTCTCTTTTCTTATGTGTGATAATACAAAGATGAAGTAAATTAGAATCATCTTCCCTTTCATTATTTATTGTGTTATTGTCACTTACAGGCCTGCCTATCGATCTCTACTCTAGTATTAATAACTCTATGTTCGAAACACGCTTTGAGAGGCGTATTTAATTATTTCTATCACCATACACATTATATGAATTAAATTTGTATTTAATTGAACGCATTGATACAGTTAAACGAAATACAAATTATTTAAGCTATTCTGAAGCAATAATATTAATGCTCTACTATAACCCGACATGGTTGACAACTCATATCTGTATAATATAAAATAAATTATAACAAAAAAAATTACATAACTACATAGAATAAACTTTTTTTTCAAGGTTTGAACTCTAAGAAGGTTTCGAAATGAGAATATATCTACTTCCTGTAAGAGTAATCTGTTTACAATTACTTATTATACTTATTTTATACATTAAATACATCATCATAAAAGTATAAAGGGATAACGCATAGTAAAGAAAATACGAGTTCCGGTAAAAAAACTATTTATACAAAATATAGGCTTTTTCAATATCAAAGGAAAAATCTATTAGAAACTAAATTAGTAGTTGGAACGTTTCGAGTCTAGACGCTCTATCTAGATGGCGCGGCTTCCAATCACACGGCGACGTCAAGTTTTTATGTTCTTCATAATAATTTATCTTGAAATGCATAATAAAGTATTAACACAAAAAAAACAAAAAAAGTTTACATTTTTGAGTTATCACTAACGGTTTTCAAGTTAATTAAATCATGCATGGTCTCACTGCGCCGAAAGAAAGATGGATAGGTATTTGAAATAATAAGTAAATTATTATACTTTTTGGAGTTCCGTTCTTAAGGATTTATTAATATCAATGCGCAAATGCAACAAATGTCAAATCTTTTTGGATTTTTATCTACATAAAAAGGTTCACAAGTCTATCCGGCTTACGAACACAGCTGGCCGCGTCGCAACCGCAAATCCGACGAAGCGAAAACGTTCACAAACTAGCGAAATAAACCGACTTAAAAAGACCAATAGTAAACATTAATTGTGTACAACAATGTCACCCTTAAAATCGGTACCGCAAATAAAACCAACATATTAAATAGGGCCTATCGTCGGAGAGCGTTTTATAGGTACATTATCCTGGCCCTTTCTTCTGAAATGCGATTAAAATTGAATAGGTCCGTATGGTGCCGGCAGCGGTCGTTGCGCGACAATCACACGGCCGGTTGCATTTTCAATTTGCCGGGAGATAAGTGCCAGTTTTGGACGACTTTTTCTGCGGAATGGTGGAATTGATCCGGTGACTTATGGCCACGTAAGACGGAGAACGGTCAATTGAATCGGTTTCTAATTTAATTCTGTCTACATTGAAAATGTATGCGACGGATTTCGAGGGTCCATTTCACTGTGCCGACCGATTTCCTATCTAGATTATAAATCTTTGTTGGATTTATCTTTTCAATTTTGTTTAATATACAACGTTGATTGATAAGTTATTTTATTTGTGTTGTTAGTCTGTACTATATATATTATATTTTATCGAACTTGCCATGTATCATTGTATGTATAGTACGCGGCAATAAATAATGCACATCGAGGCTCAGAGAGATAAATCGGCTAGATTCTGCTTCATAGAGCATTGTCTCTGTCACACAGACTGACGAACACGTGTGTGACAGTGACAGCGCTCTACGAAACCGAATTGGCCGGCTGTTTCGTTCTAAGTTCTCGATGTGCATTATTTATTGCCGGGTACTATATGTGAAGGTGGAATTTTTCAAGTTAAATTTGACCTACTTTCCCGTGTCCGATTGTGCTGAAACTTTATATACTGATCCAGCCTATACGACATATATAGTGCATATATGCCTATGCCTATATGCACGCATATGCAAATATGCATATGCAAATATGCTACGCATATGCAAATATGCCTATACGTGCATATTTATATAAGTATGACCTGATGCTGCTGCCAGGATTGGCTCCAGACGACAGAACTCCTTAACGGTTTACAGTAGGCACATGAAATTTTGTTAATAGTTTTTTAAATTTTACTTTTTTAAAGTTTTATTTTAGAATCTATTCTATAACGGGTTCATATAGCTTAATTATCTGTGATAAAGTATTTAAAAGATCGAGATTTTTTTTTTATATGTACGATTAACATCGTTTAAAATAAATTAATGATATATTTTTTGTAATTAAAAATAAATGTTATCTATCATTGATACTTAAAAATATACTATCTGATCAAAATTATTTAAGCATAATATGTTTATGTAAATAAAAAGCCGTGATTTAATATCAATAAGTATTGATAATTTATTCGCAATTTTATTTAAAATACACAACTTCACAATGTTCTGTTTTAAAAACTAAAAACTTTAGGTACGGGATATCGTTACAGGTCGTTCTGCAGTGATGACTAATTTACATTTTATTTTGATAGTTTTATACCTACCTTAGAAAGGTAATTTAGATTTTTTCAATATTTACAAAATTTTGGATTTGAAAACTTTGTTTTTAAAAGTTTAAAAAAGTTTCTTTGAAAGCTCTTAAAAACAACGCTTCGAATTAAATTTATGGCCACACAATAGCATCTTAATTTAGTGAAGGTACAATAATATAAAATAATATTGTAGTGATAATAATTTATTAAAAAATTAACATGCATTCACAAATAATTTGGTTACAACCCAATTTCGTGGCCAATTAATGAACTAAACAAGAAAGATTTTAAATGATATCCGCCAACAACTTTTCTCCATACTGACAATAATTTTACCGTGAATTTATTTACAACTCGCACGAATTACAACTATTATATAAATTACTATTGCATTTTAATAACACTACATCGAATTTACAAAAGAAACGTATGGAATATTTTTGAACACATCACAATTCCTATAGCGAACTGAACAGTTCAAATTAAATACATTAAGAAAAAAAACAATCTATACAGGAACAGAATATAACTTAGTAAGATATGTACAAAATACACAGAATTATTTACGAACAGTACCTACTTATATATTTATATAAATCATCTAAGCGGACATAGTAACCGACCTTACTTATATTATAATACTGTACAATTTCGCTAGTTACTTTATCTTGTAAAAGGATAGTGCAGGATCACGCTGAACTATTTACTCTAAGTGAATTTTAAATATATGGAACAACACACGATCGTCTGTCCCCAAAGTAAGTATAGTACCCGGCAATAAATAATGCACATCGATGTTTAGAACGAAACAGCCGGCCAGTTCGGTTTCGTAGAGCGCTGTCACTGTCACACAGTTAGTATACGTCAGTCTGTGCAACAAAGACAATGCTCTATGAAGCAGAATCTAGCCGATTTTCTCTCTATGTCTCGATGAGAATTATTTATTGCCGGGTACTATACCTTATTACTTCTTTTATGGATGAAACGACTGGTGAATATATACATATATAATTTTAAATATATACTTAAATACAAATATACCAGGCCCGAAGAACCAACAAATTGTTTATAGACAATGTTGGCCCACGGCGGGAATCGAACCCGCAACCCGCGAAGCTGAAGGCAGGGTCATTGTCAACTGCACCATGTAGTCATTGTTTAGGATGACCCAGCGGATGATCCTATGAAGTTTGATGGTGATTGGAGGCTTTTTTAAATTGGTGAGTTTTGTTTAGAGGGGAATTGGAAACCAGAATGAGCCACAGCAACGCGTGGCCGGTCAGCTATTATAATTTAATTTTATTATTTCCTTTTCAAATTTAGATATTTTAAGTATAATTTACTTAAAGATTCAAGACAATGCTACCAAACAAAAAATTGAAATCAATTTATTTGTGACAAGAGGGCTGGCTCCTTTTTCGCACAAAGAATCAGCTTAGCGATTCAACGCGGAAACGCTGACAGCGTTCTTGGGACCATTCCGCGTGGGCATGATTTGTATAGTAGTAGCGTGTAAGTAATTTAAGATAGAAATAACTTGTACCTTTTTGTTATTAATTTGTGATAACATGATTTGATTTGAGAATGTGGTAATGTATATGTGCAGCGCTTGTGTATCGTTGTGTTGTTGGTCGTGGGCAGTGCCTGAGTTTTTACAAATTCTGCATGTATCAGGTATCACTTTACATTTAGCGTTACATATATTTTCTTTTTTATAGCACGATAATATTTTCATTACCCTTGAAAGATATATTACATGCAAATTATAACAGATTTTAAATAAATTTTTGATGAAATACCTTGTATAAATTTATTTCAATCTCCTTTAATAAATAGTTCAGTGTGACGCGGCACTAATTAATACTTGCAGGGAACAAATGACGGTATATAAAAGTCTTTCACTGGGAATTCTCTAAGATTCACGTTTTTGAATCAGATATGTACTTCAATTCATGTTGTAAAGTGCGTTTGTATACTGCTACAAACATCAATTCTGTTTAACAGTCTTATACATTAGTGACGTTGTCAAAGTACACAATTATATGTCATTACAACTCTTAATGCAAAACGCGTTACGTCTCTATAGAGTTATTATGCTTAAAGTAGGGAAGTAACGTTAAATGTGCCATCTATACTAATAATATATAAAGCTGAAGAGTTTGTTTGTTTGTTTGAACGCGCTAATGTCAGGAACTACTAGACCGATTCGAAATTTTTTTTGAGTGTAAGATAGTCCGTTTATCGACGAAGGCTATATAAAATCATACTAAGATGTATAGGAGAGGAGCAGCAATAAAAAATATTACGAAAATGGTAAAATTGAAAGCTTTCCTTGCGTGCGCTAAGTAAACGGTGAAAGTTATGCAAAATTTATGTACTACAAAATTGTTCCTTTCTAATTGTTCTAAATAAAAGTCCGCGACAGCACATGTCTAGCATTTAGGGTTAACCCATTTTAACCATAATTAATACAAGTATTACAGTTTACTCAAATAATAAGACCGCAGTCCACGCGAACATAGTTGTGTTTTAAAGCTATTACTACAATAAAGAGAAAGCAAATAAGGATGTATCTACCTATCTCTCTTTTTTATGTGTGATTAGACAAAGACGAAATATACGAGTTTCATCTTGCCTCTCATTATTTATTCTCACTTACAAGCCTATAGCTCTCCTACTCTAAGTATTATAACTCTATGTATCTCTCTTATTTATTGTTAATGAAAAAATAGGATGTCATTTATATTATCTTGTGGCGTTTTGCATTAAAAGCGACGTTATGCTCCATATTATTCTACAAGTGAAATCACAGTATCTATGTTTGTGATGCCTTTGTTCTGGGTCGCCCCGTCCGAGGGACGTAATGCCTACACAATCACCGACATACCTAGTTATGCTTTTTTTTGGTTGACTTATCACGTATATTCACTCCTCCAGCCGGTCTGCGAACAAAAATATTTTGTTAATATCTAGTGCGTTATAAAAAACAGTCATCATCCTCCTGCCCTTATCCCACTTTAAGATTAGCACAACACGTTATAAACATGTTGTCACATCAAAAATCAAAATCAAAATAATTTTTATTCAAATAAACCATTTCAGGCACTTTTGAATCGTCAAACAAAAATATGATTAATGAAGCTACAACTGGTTCGGAATGTTGCTCTTACCGAGAAGAACCAGCAAGAAACTCGACGGTCAATCTTTTAAATATTTCCAATTTTAAATAATTAAACCGCTGTCTTGAATAAAGCTGAAAGGATTTTCAAATCCATGATTCGGCTACGTATTTTACGACCGGCCGCCTGCCTGACGTCAACCTTAGACGTATTTTACGACACCACGGTAGGAAAGAGGGTGGGTGGTCTATTCTACTCGATTCGATACCACACGGTGGGTCAATTTACCTTAATCGCTTTTAACGACACCTCGGTAAAAAATGAAGGTGGTCTATTCTACTCAGCCGGATACCACACGGCGGGTCGACTTACCTTAGTCGCCTTTTACGACACCTCGGCAAGAAATGATCGTGGTCTATTCTACTCAGTATATTCGTAATATAAGAGATTGAAGTACTTTTAAAAGCTTTTATTTAATTTGCTTGGTATGTATGTGAAGGTGGTATTTTGCAAGTTATAGTACCCGGCAATAAATAATGCACATCGTGGCTTAGAGAGAGAAATCGGCTAGATTCTGCTACATAGAGCATTGTCTTTGTCGCACAGACTGACGAACCCGTGTGTGACAGTGACAGCGCTTTACGAAACCGAACTGGCCGGCTGTTTCGTTGTAAACATCGATGTGCATTATTTAATGCCGGGTACTATAAATATGACCCACTTCCCGGTGTCCTATTGCGCTGAAATTATTCATACTGGGCCAGTACCCATGACAATGCAAGTTTATGATAAGCATGACTTAATACTGCAGCCAGGATTGGGTCCAGATGAGGATTCTTTCACTCCTCAGCGGTTAACAGTAGGGACATGAAATTATATTAATTTTTGAATTTAAACTATCGTGCGTGATATTGATCATTAAATGTTTAGCGACCGGATACTTACGTCTTATTTTATTGGCAATCAGAGTAAATAAAAAGATACGTACGGGCTTGAAACTAGTCGGGCTCATCCGATAAAATAAGACGTGTTAGCCGGTCTCTAAATATTAATTATAAATTATGTTAACATAAAATCTATGATTATGGACGAAATATTTAATACAGACTATCAACACAAAATATTTTCAAGTCATTATAAAATACTTAAAGACGAGAGAAGAAACTAACCGAATGAAAATTAGTTACATACCATTGAATTTAGTTGCGCGAGGTGGTGGTGATGGTAGGGATTATGTGACGAAGGTGGTGGAGCGAAGCCTTGGTGTGGTGCCCCGTACCAATGGGACATGTGCGCAGCCGCAGGATGTACTAAGCCTACTTGATGTTGACCTATGGAAGAACATAGAATTTACAAAAATAATCACGTACTAATATAACTATGGAACTATGGAGCTAGTTGCCATACAGCACTATCTATGATAGCCTCAACCATTCTCCCAGTGTTTTTAAACTTAGATTAAAGAAACATTATATTTCTTTACTCCCATAATCTATTTGTTGACCTTTGTGTATATATTATTGTTATTTTATTTATCATATATATAATAAATATATTTATGGTTTATATAAATATAAATTAATTATAATATTAATTAATTTATGTAAACAATATATTAGTTATATAAATATATATTTATTAGTGTATAAGTTAGGATATTAGTACCATAACTGTGTAACTATAAATTGTATCACTTTGTAGGTTAGCTAGTAGAAATCTCTGTCAGAGCGATAAGTTGACCGTTGTACTCTGTTTATTGATAATGTTTTTCTTACTTTTTTTATGGTGCGTAAACAAATAAATAAATAAATAATTAGCAAAAGGGACCAATGCAGGTATATGACTACTAACTGTATAATGCTGTCTTTTTAGTTGAAACCACAATTTTAAAATATGAATTAAAAGTATTCGTTATTTATTGCAATTTTATATACTTTTATGTTAAGAAAATCATCTGTTGACCGACTACAGAAAACATAATTAGTAAATAACGCATATTTCAAGTTAGAATCAGCTAAGCGATTCAACCCGGAAACGCTGCCAGCAAACTTGGAACTATTACACGTGGGCATTATTTGTATAGTACTAGCGTGTAAAATAGACATAACTTGTACATATGTACTGTAAATAAAAAAATAAAAAAGTTAGAATTCTTAGCACCAAATTATAACTTAAAGATGAATAGTCTATGTGTTAAAGTTAAGCAGATTTAAATAAACAGCAATAACAATTGATTTCAGATTCAATCATAGTAACGGTATATGCTCTACGCTATACTATACTACTCCATATATACTAATGTGTAGTTTTAATACAAATACTAATGTTATAAATGCGAAATTTGGCAGAATGAAAGTCTATGCATCGGAGTAACATATAAGATCAAAAAATTCCCGTTTTTTTCCGAATAAAAACGAATATTGCATTACAGAAACTATAACAGAACTACCGTATATGCATTGATGGTGGAGACGTCTTGGGATACGTGTGGTGACTTTTCCTGCATGTGTATGGTACGTGAATTTTGCCAGCATCATACACCTAGCACTACATGCATTCGCTTAACCCACGCGGATTATAGCAATGTAATTCTGTTATAGTTTCTGTAATATGGAATTCCTCAAAGTACCGCCTGATTCTATACCTAAATCGAACATTACATTATTGCACGTACTTAAATGCTTAAGTAAGCGCGAAAAAAGTCGCGGGCACCACTAGTTAATCCATAAATGGTGATAATTTTCAAAAAGCAGTTAGATTAGGTTACCAATGATATTCGAAAAAGGTTCTACATAAGTTCGTTATTACATCTCTGTTAATTATTAATGCAATTCACTATTCATGATAACATTAAAATGAGTTGAAGTTTACCAAAGTCCATAGCTGAAGGAAATGCAGACCCGCCGAAGCCTTTGGTTGCATCGCCGAGGGGTTTGATCATGTCTCCCATGACGCCACCCAAAGCAAGCGCACAGGCACCGCCACCCATTCCCATGCCACCTTTCTTCTTCTTACTTTTACTGCTCAGCTTGCGATTCCTCGTCTGTATGCCCTCTTTCTTCATCGTCAAGGGCCGATTTACCTGCATCAAAGAAAAATATACAAATTTAGGTACGAACCAAATATATGTACCATTTTATAGGAAATATTGGGTAGTGATCTTACTTCGCAAATACTGAAAAGCTTTGCACTTTAAAATGAAAAATAAATACAGGCAGATCAATTTAATCAGATATGAAAACTGAATTTATAGAAGTAGACATTATTTTAAGGAATTCCATGAGAACAAAATTTAATAAATTTTTACTATAATTTAGCATTGAACATTTTTAATATCATATCTTTTTATATACAATTATGACTACTTGATTACTTAGACAATTTCTTAACGAAATTCTGCACTAACGAAGTAATTATGATTTGATAGCGATCCCTTTGTTTATTTAATATTCTAATAAATTACCCTTATATATCAATAAAAATGAATGTTTGTCCTTACATCCGTTATAGACTCCATAACTGCTGGGTCAATTTTCATTAAATTTTCAGATAATCTTTAGATTGACCCAGCGGATATTTCTGTCAAGTTTGGTGACTGTAATTCATATATCTTTGAATTAAGCCTTGCGAAGCGTGGTGGCAAATGGTATCCTATAAAAATTAATTTGCATTAAAAAGTTTTTAGAATGTTCGAAACTGCACTGTTCAAAGACCAAGGTCTTTGAACAGTGCGTGTTGCCAGTGATGACCTACGGATCCGAAACGTGGTCGCTCACTATGGGCCTCTTAAGAAAGCTCAGAGTCGCGCAGCGGGCGATGGAGCGAGCTATGCTAGGGGTTTCTCTACGAGATCAAACCAGGAATGAAGAGATCCGTAGAGGAACTAGAGTCACCGACATAGCTCAGCGTATCGCGAAGCTGAAGTGGCGATGGGCGGGGCACATAGTGCGGAGAACCGATGGGCGTTGGGGTCTCAAGGTGTTAGAATGGCGACCCCACACCGGAAAGTGCAGCGTCGGCAGACCCCCAACGAGGAGGACAGACGACCTCAAAAAGGTCGCGGAGAGCCACTGGATCCAGGCGCCGCAAGATCGTGTGTTGTGGAGATCCCGTGAAGAGACCTATGTCCAGCAGTGGACGTCCATCGGTTGACGAAGAAGAAGAAGAAGTTTATAGAATTAGGCGTTATTTTGGGGAGATCCATACTACAGAAGTGATGATATTATTTTAGTACTATATAATCCACGATAGTAAGGTAAGATTATTATTACTTTGTTTAATTTTCGCTTCTATTGACCTTGTGAAAATGACAAATTATTAATTTTTAATATTCTTACCGAGTGACGTTACGATTGTTAACCTCATGTTAACAATCGCAGCGGCCTGACTCAGTTTCACCAACGCGTTCTGACTTTATTGCTGTGACATGACATTATAGCTGTATAAAAAACGTTTGCAAACTAATTTGGAATGCTAAGTAAGAAGTATAAAGGCGAGCCGAGACCATAAAATGGTATCACAATGGGCAGTGTGCGAATATTTAGCTGTTTGGTGGTCGAAGCCGACATGCGTGAAGTGGACCTACTACGCATCCTAATTACTGCACCGATGCACTTTGTGACTACATTTGTTCACATTTGGTGGGAAACTTCGGTTGCGTCATTTCGCATTTTAATGTCGAAACGGCGAGAATTTAGTTATTAGAGCGCAATGCATTTTCTTGAACGAGTGCCTTATACCGCAATTATCTCATTTTATGAAGAAAACTAGATACTAGATAGACCTTAATGAGTACAGTTGACGATGTCGGTTTTGTGTAAAATTTACTTTTAATTAAATTTAATTAAACGTTACATATAACTAAATTGATGTTCTGACACGATTTTAGTTTTTTAAATATAGCAATTTTAGTATAGCATAACATGATTAGTATAGCATAACTTTATTTGATTCTTTTGTGAAATATCGGTTTTAAAAAGCTCTCCAACTATACAATGGATATAGAATCCATCATAGTCACTAAAAAGGAAGCATTGTCTACATATGTGTAAAATTACGGTTGTACAGAATTTGAGTGTTGTTCAGATACCAGATAATTTCCAATAACAGAGCAAATAATTACTCATTTTGCTTTTATGTTAGTTACAAAAATCAAAAGCGGTATCCGCGCCAACCCTAAAATCGTTTAGTCAGCAATAACTCTTTCATCAAGTAAATATTGTGAAATTATGGTTTATATCAAACTTTAATCTTGTGGATAATAGAATTCCCATCTATACATGTTATAAAATTAAGTCCCCGAAAGTTGTATGAATGTGATCGATTTTCTCAAAATCTACTAAACGGATCTATATATTGTTCTTACTAAAAGATAGTGCAATTCTTGAAGAAGGTTTAAAGTTATAATATATTACAGTTTTACGTAAATTGACCGAAATATAACGCGGCACAAAAGTTTTGACACACTGATTTCAACACAGAAGTAAGTTGTAAGTTGTATTATATATTGTACGAGTCTAGTTATTTTACTTTTATAAATATACGTCAAGCAAGAGTTCACATCTCGACGTTCTCTAGCGCAACCCGATCGAAAGCATCGGACAATTTCATTGTTCCCGTGCGAAATGCACTTTCATATTTGTGCATTTCGCGGGTCAAGTATCTCGGTCACTTTCTGCATTGCATCGTTACTTCCAAGAAGCGTGCGTCACGACGGACGGACGGACGGACAATGAGTTATTCATCGCCTTCCGTGGAAGTTTGCGGCGGCATGTGGCCTAAACGCACGATTTCATTGCGCCTGCCGCCGGGACATTCAAGCGTATGACCTGATCTTGTTTGCGCTTTTGGTGTGATGTGTGTGGCGGTGCCAAATTTCGTATATTTATTGATTTTTCATATATAAACTAGTATTATTTTTATAACATTATATAACTGCGAAAGTTTGTCTGTCTGTTACACTTTCACGGTAATGCGCTAGAGCAATATTGAAGTTTATAATATCGACCTAACTATAAAAATTATGTCTTTCCTCTGCTAATACCGTACCGCAAGATTCATAACTGTTAGCTACGTAGACATTAAAAAATGATCGTAAGTTACCTTTTAGTTTAAGCGACACAATCGTATGGTATGGAAATCTCTTGAGACTATCATCTTGTGATGACAACATGTATTACGCCTGCAGAAGGTGACATGTGCTTTTGGTGCAACTAATCAAGTTCTAGATCAATGCTATCACATATTTTTTGTGCTATGACCCACCTTAAAAATTCTTTGGCTTCTCTATGTAACATAGAATTTAATTTTTAAAAGTTGATTTTTTCGCTTAAGAGACTTAAATGATAGGTTTTAGGAAGTAGACTGCTTTTTTCGTTAAATTTGGCATCAAAATCTAGAATTGCATTTTAAAGGAGCTATAGGGTTCGGGGTGGCCATTTTGCCCCCTACACAACCAAATTGGCCACAAGAGTGGGGCGCGTGGCCCCACTTAAGGAAACGCTGCAGTAGACAGCATATCTCTCAAGATTCGGCGTCTCTAATTTACTAACCATTCCATCACTTTTGGCTCGGAGGCTTCGCAATGACCTAATTACGTGCGCTAAATTTGCCGACATGCGCTCATGTTAATGCATTTTATATTGCTTCAATTGCACGACGGCGACGGCGCGGTATGCGCCGAGATGTGTGGGCGATTCGTAGGAACGTATTAGGGACATTGGGAATTAGCACGCACGTTTTACTGCAATTGGATGATCAAAGGACCTTCCATAACAGAAAAAATGATGCCATATTCAACTGATGGACGTGTGATTCAACTTATATTAACTCTATGTCTTTGGTTTTTTTGTTATCTTTGGCATTTTAATAACAATATTATTCCATCCATTAACAGTTTCGCACTCATAAAATTATTAAATGAATCGTTATTTAGCGATCGGACTCTTATCAGGTGGCCGCCTCAGTGTGCTGTAGGCGGATGAGTTTAGGAATTTACACCTCCACAATTGCAACTCGACTTAAATGTTTCATCCTTTATATTTAATTTTCTCCTTTTACAACTAAAAGGTTACACTTCAGTGCGGATGAATAGATACAGAAGTGAACGAGTCTATGAATAATTTGTAGTAATTGACAAAAAGTGCACGTTGTTTAATAAACTACTAATTAAGCCAAGCGCTGGTGGTTTGTGGTTTTGGCGTTTCTTTATCTCTATTGTTGTCTTAGTTGTGATGTATCAACAATAGCTGACATCTGAATTAAATAACTAAAAACTATTGTGCCAAAACTGACAAAACCTGTTTTAGTTGTACAAAAAAATTCAATAGAAAATCAGTAGGAAACTCCTTTGCGAATTTTAAAGTTCTAGATCCAGAATTCTATCATAATTTAATATATTTTTTACGGTTTATCTATTAAAAATTTACCTTTTTTTATTTTTCTAAATTATTTATAGAATAAGGCGTCACTTTGCGGAGATCCATAATAATTATATCACTATTTTATTCTCTTTTTCTTTTAATACTTTAGCTTCGATATAAGTAACTAATAGAACAAGCGCCGACCAAATCACATGAAACAGGAAAATGTATCCAAGTTTACACTCATCACCGCACGCGGCACGAATGCGAAATAGTTCCTTTATGGTTATAGTATGATAAAGGAAGGCGTATATCCCAAGCTGTGGTATATAGCGTAATATTCCTAGTGGCTAGATCTTAAGGCGGCCGCCATGTTGCTGCGGAATTGCTTAATAACTGGCTATTATGTCAGGTTAATTACATTGCCGTTCTCACTGACGATGCTATGTACAGGAAGGCATATGTTCACATTCCGTTAAGCTGCAATCGTAAAACAATAAGACATATATGTAGTTTGGTGCCTGATATTATACGTAATGATAAACCGTAATAGCCGTATGGGAAAACATGTAACACTTAAAAGCAAGTCACGATTTGCAAATACCGGACAGGAAATAAAGAGATTTTCAAAAAAAATTATTATGATTAATATGATTTATAGAAGCAGGCGTTACTTTGCGGAATTCCATATTACAAGCAATATAACAGAACTAACTACTTTGCTAAGTAGTTTATTTCTGTTATATTGCTTATGACTAATATATATTAACAATTTTGATGTCACCAGGAATCCTGCACATCTCAGAATAATTCCTGGAATATAGAAAGCCAATATATGGGGGCAAATTGGTAGATTTATGCTCCAATCCTTCTTCCCCCAAAGAGTGAAGGCTTTAGAAGAAACCCAGAGTTGGATAGTAATATTTTTGTACATAAGAATATACATAATTACAAAAAGATTGGTAATGTATATAATAGGCAAAGTAGAAACCGACGTAAGCTTGCCGTTCCTGCTTTGCGCCTTACATAAGTGCATAAGTCGTTTGTGGGTTTGACAATATAAAATTATATAGTGAAATTCCGCAATCGGCTTTAGCTTTGCCATTGCAGCAGATAAAAACAATGTCAAATAAAGCCTAATACAGATGTTGAGGATTACTTAGACGATAAATATGCTTAGACTTAGCTTCTCTTCGACCCTGTACAAGACAGCAATTACTAAATGTAACTATTGATAAGAATTTATACATTGAAAAGAGAATTTATGCATTTTGAATTAATTATTCTCACCCATTGTCGTCGTATTAATAATTCTTCCAACTTTTAAGCGAAGTCTTAATATAAAATACAGTTTGTTTATGTTACAGATGTACCTAGAAACTGACCTTTACTTTCATAATCCAGGTCAACATTTGATGTAGGTGTGTTTATACGTCGCAATAACACCAAGTAAACCATAGAGTAACACGAGATTGAAAGGATTAATGTTGCAAGGCTAGGATAAAGCGCATGTATGTGAATGTGAGCTGCACACGCGATCACCCTTATGGTGTGGAAGCATGACTTTGAACGAGATATTTTAAGTTCGCTTTAATATAAATTTAAATTGCGTCGGAACGGATACGTATTCTATGTAACTTTTACATAGAATACGTATCCGTTCCTCACATATGTTATAAATCGTCTTGTCTTATCAGTGCAGTAAAAGACCGTATGATACTTCAAAAGAGTAAAAAGTAACGACATGTTACTATCCCACAGCTGGGCACAAGCCTCCTCTCTCCATTTTCAGAGAGAAGGATTGGAGCTAAGACGGTACAAGCTGTTCCAACGCGGATTGATAGGTGACACATATCCCCAGAAATCTCTAGAGATATGCAGGTTTTCTCACGATGTTTTCCGTCAATCGCGTCTGATAAATCGTAATAATCAATTATACACACGTTTTTAACAGAAAATCTTATTGATGCTTACCCGGGGTTTGAATCCGTGACCCCTCGAAAGAGTCGCACGGTCTTCAGTGGGCTATCACTGCTTAATAAAGCAACCCAGTGAGCAACTATTATCTGGTTTTCGTTAAACAATATTACCTGAAGTAATCATCAATTTTTTGTTTCAAATAATTATATGATTATACTATTACAGACCTGTTAATTCGCATCAAACCAGCATGGTGGTTCCAAACAACAATCTTACCCTCCATAGATGAGAGTAGGTCTTTGTTCATTCCTGCGATATTTACAGGGCTCTAGTTAGTGTAAATGGTGCTGGATCACCTCTCAAATAGCGTAACGCCTACCGATTCTTTCTATTATATGCCTGATCTATTACCATTTCAATCGAGTAAATTTTGGTTATTAAAATAATGCTATTGATTTTAAGTTACTTAGGTTCGTTCACGATTCGACATTCGACTAAAATGGGTGCCATCACTACTCTTATTAATAGGCAAAACGTAATTAAAACTCACAATTAGAAATACGCATTCAAATCTGTTGTGCGTAACACCAACATGCTTTCGCAACGAAAAAATTGAGCAACACGCATAAAAATATTTCAGACTCGTTAGGTTTTGCGGTGCGTGTGAATAATTACGTTAGATTTCTAGCACGGTTATCTGGCCCCATCTGCACAGCCACCATAACCACTGAAATGGGAAAATAACAGGCTCACATGTACAATGCCATGGAAAATGCTCACGGTGTACGCTGCTGGTAATTTTTCCGACAGCTAGAGAGCTTTGTGTACGCGTACTTCGTGTAATTAAAGGTGATTCAAGTACATATTACTGCTTCCAACTGCGAACTAACAAAGGGAAATCAATAGCAGTGACTTTTATTATAGTATTGTTTGTATCTTAATTAAAATGTGCATAAATGATGACGAACCTCAGCTTGCAAAAGAAATGATGAATTTATTTTATTTATACCAGATTATTCGTGTTCCTTTTAGAATTATAAGTAACTAATATTCCCTTAAAGGATGCGATATAGCGAAGCGATAGGTGCTGTGTATTTGAACCAGCTATTTGCTGTTAGACCTAACGGCGTTTACAGAGCCACTAGCGCGAAAATGCGAAAGGAGAGCACAGGACAGAAGCTCTACTAGCGTCTGTCTCTTCCGGACCTCATGGTCCGGATGTGCTTCCTATACGTCGCACTATTTCTGATTAATGTGCTATAGTTGAGGGCTGGTGATATGTCAATGATAATTCAGAGTGGCACAATTTTACGAAGCACCCGTCTTCAACGCATACTCTCATATTTCGGCCATATGAAATATGTTTGAAATTTTTCGGCAATCATGAAAAGCTGGTCATTGGTGGCAACACAGAAGGCAAGAGACCACGATGCTGGTCACCAACACGATGGTCTGACCTCGTGAAATAAGACCTCGTCCAAATTCTGTCAGGCGGTGAGGGCTAGTTTAAACCGGAATAGATGGAGGCAGATGGTATGAAAGAAGAACTCAGGTGACCACGATCCTCAGTAATGAGGGACCGACTGGAGAAGAATCTTTGGATAAAGCATACAGTTCAAAATATCATATCAATATGAGTCAAATGCTTTTACTTCACGGCAATTACGGATAAATTACGTAACAGGAATATTACGTAGAGACGAATTAAATAATCTGATATGGTTCTAAATCCAATTTATTTGAAACAACGAATAACTGAATAGCTATTATTTGAAATAGCACCGAAATTCAGTACGGTCTCGAATACTCCATTTGCAACAAAACCAGAACAAAATGGAATGCAACGGGCCACGCAGCGAGAGAAATTGTACAAACCCCGGTTAGCTGTAAATCAATCGATAAGGATCAGATAAATTAGACAGCCGTACTGCACGACAAACCTTAAGAATTAGCAACCAATTACACAACAATAAAAAATGTACAGCTATTATCAAGCAAAAAGTCTCTTAAATGGGTCTATTGAAACATTAAAGTTCTGTACCGCTTTTGTTTTTGTTCAGATAACGCTTTCAATATTTTTACTATATAACGATGGCCGCTACGTTTTGTTTCATATTATTTCGTTATGTTTCAAAATTCAATTTTATTTGTGTTATATTATTGAAGGTTATAAAATATGTCATTACCTAGTGAAATATTACGTGACATGAAATATCGCACGCGTAATTAAAGTGACCGAATCCGAAAAAAAGTTGTTTTGTGGCAAATTGCAAGAAAGCGTAACGCCTAAAAAACTCGTTAAGTGTTATAGAAACCCATTACATAATTAGGAAGAGCAAGGAAACACTGTCTTCCTTAATAATTCGATCTGCGATGTTATAGATAACATTGAAATAAGGATTAAATGTATCTTACTCGATTAACCCTATTCTTAAATTCGGTCACTTTAATAATAATAATAATAATATTAAATATAAATTTGCTCTACTGGGACCGATCCATTATTACTGACAGGTATATTGTTGCCAATAAACCTGATATAGTTTTAGTGGATTGGTCAGCGCGTCGGGCAATTATTGTTGATATCACTGTCCCGCATGACGATAATCTCATACGAGCTGAAAAAGAACAATTAACCAAATATTTAGATTTAGCTCATGAGATAACCGCCATGTGGATATTGATTCAACAATAATTGTTCCGATTGTTGTATCGGTCAACGGTTTACTAGCGAAGAGTCTCGACCAACACCTCAAGAGGCTCTCGCCTAGTTGTTGGATTAAGGGCAAGATACAGAAGGCAGTGTTGCTTGAGACGGCACGCATAGTGAGGAGGTTCCTCACTCTGTAGCCCTAACCACCGGGAGCTTGGGTCCTCTCTCCGCTCTCCGTGGATGGCAATTTTTTTATATTTTTAAATGTTTTTTTTTAGACAATATTTAAAAATGTAATTAAATTTGTATGTAAATAAATGAGTGATAATAATAATATATTCATTTAATTCAGACCATTTATATCTTAGATCCATAAACGTAATTCTAAAACTTAACCTAACTTAATTTAAATATTGGCCCCTACTAACTGGAGCACTCGGTATTTGGACATGAGTCTGTGTGCAGTGCCTCAATATGGGGTAATCCGGTTTGTCAATAAGGACTCTCAGTATGACGTTAGAGCTCTCGCGCACTCTGTGCATCAGCGATGCAATTCGTTTGCGCCGGACAGAAACAAAATTGTCAGTATGCGCGTGCGCAAAATACTAAGCGTGCGATATGTTTTATTACGAACGGATTGATGATACGGTATCAGTTTTTATCAGTAAACTCGATGTTTAGTCGATCTTCATAGCTCTGTAAAGTAATTCAGTTTAGCCTAACTGATGATCATAACCATCAATACGAACTCATTTTATTGTCCTGATTGGGACCGATATTGCTGAATATAGGTCCCTTCAAAGGATCTCTGTTGATCTTACTATTCAATTCAAATTCAAAATATTCTTTATTCAAGTAAACTTGTAAACAAGTGCTTTTGAATCGTCAACATCTACTGCTGGATCGGAAAGCTGTTCCTACTGAGAAGAACCTGCAAGAAACTCGGCGGTTGCTCTTTTCAAACAATAATTCTTATCACTAGTTACATATAGTTATTAATATCTTGCACAGGGATGAAGAGAAGCTATATCCACGCATTCTTATCGTCTAGGTAATCTTCAATAGTATAATAGGCTTTCTGAATAAGCCTTTTTTAAAGATTGTGAGATATAACCAACGCTGCGTTTTCCAATGCGAGTTCTTCACTGCATCAGCTTATGACCCCAACGTACATAAATTCTTCATATTATATGTAAGTCAAAAACACAAAGACTAATGCTCATCATGATTCTGCTGCCCTTATTCCACCCTTATTTGCCCTTATTCGAAGTGAGGTCAGCACATGTTTTAAACATGGTATGATTTGGCTAGGTATTTTGCGACTTAGGTTAGTCGCCATTTAACACAACTCGGTAAGAAATGAAGGAGATCTATTCTACTTAGCCGGAAAACACACGGCAGGTCAACTTACCTTAGTGCCTTTTAAGATACTTCGGTAAGAAACTTGATTGATCTATTCAACTCAGCCGGATACACAAAGGTGGTTCAACTTACCTTAGTCGCCTTTTGCATCTCGGTAAGAAATGAAGTTGGTCTATTCTACTCAGCCGTATACCACCCGGCTATAGTCATACAATCAGCCCGTATTTCCATGCTGCCCTAACTCGTGAACCAACCTCCCAGGACTTTCTCTGTCGCTTATTAATTTTGTACTAAAACTCTGCGAATTTTAAGCTCGCCACTCACGCGACTAGTTAAGGCCGTTGTGGCCACCAACATATTGACAATTTGAAAAATGATAACTGACAAGTAAACCAATGATTATTATCTTGATTGTTATTATCAATTGTCCTGTGCTATTAGTAGAACTGATATCAATAGTCATGGTTAAATGACTATAGAAAGGAGTCTGTATAAATAATTTATTGTATTACTACACGAAATAAAGCCATTGACATGTGACAGGTTATTGTTAAATAAATGTAACGAAATGTTTTGTGTAATGAAATACATATATATCTTATAAAATTGCATATAAAATCGTAAAATGTAGATCAAACCATTGTACTATGAGAAAAGTATAATAAAGTCCGCGATTTTATCGCGGATTATAACAGACTTATTTTATTAGGGATCTCTCCTCAAATCCGATTAGTTCTATAAATTATTGTGCTATGGCAGAATTATTTAATATTCAAGTCCTATTCATTTATTATTTTAATCTTTTATTTGCTAACCATCAACCACATATAAAAGCTCAGTTACCGAACGGGCAACTCCAAGAGCTATACTCGAAATGTATCTAAGTAATCAAATTGGAAATTAAGACATAATATACCAGAGAACCGCGCCGGCTTTGCCCGCGAGTCAATCAGTGATTCACACAGTTTTACCCGTGTGAATCGTGACCCGGCGCGAATTTAACCATAATCTACTATACTCATAAACCTTCCTCAGGTATACTATCGTACAAAAATCCGTTCAAGGATATTTTGAGAAAATCTATCACATTCAGCTTTTGGGTACTTTGTTTTATAATATGTATAAAAGAAGTTATCTCTGAACTAAATAACATTAAAATAATCTTTGATTGGTATTTTACAGTACCGTTTACTTTTCCATAAGTTATTAAGATCTCGATTTTAATCTGTAATACACAAAGAAAACATTTCAATTGATTTTATTTGGAAGTTCCAAGTAAGAATTAAAAAATCTGTTTATATCTTACAATAGATAAATATAGAAAGACAAGGTAAAAATTGCGACGGGATAAGCACATATTCTGAAAAACTGCACGTAGAGACTTCAATAGAATGGCGAACCTCACATCGGTAAAAGTAGATTTAGATATACTTAAAAAATGTCACAGTCTCTGGATTAAGTGCCAAAGACTCGTGAGGTTTAGAAATTGTTTAAAGGGAGACATGTCTAACACTTCTGCCGTGTGCTATCCGGCTGAGTAGAATAGACCATTCTAATTTCTTACCGAGGTGTCGTAAAAGGCGACTAAGGTAAGTTTACCCACCGTATGGTATCCGGTTGAGTAGAAGAGACCATCCTCATATCTTACCGAGGTGTCGTAAAAGGAGACTAAGGTAAATTTACCCGCCGTGTGATGTCCGAGTGAGTAGAAAAGACAATCCTCATTTCTTTCCGAGGTGTCGTAAAAGGCGACTAAGGTAAGTTGACGTCAGGCAGGCAGGCAGGTAAAATAACTAACCAAAACATGTAACAACATATATAAAAAATGTTGTGCCTACCTCACTTTAAATGCGAGAAGGGCGGGAGAAGAATGACGATGTCCACTAAATGATAGATAAATAATTTTCAAGCTTAATCATCCCTTCCTTTTGATTTCATTAGCGGACTGTTCGCGTAATTTTTTTTTCGAAAGGAAAATCATTTAATAACTGTAATGACTAGATCGAGTTACATTAGATACAGATCGTGTGAACTGCAAACACTTTATAAATCGCATTCATAATAGAGTCGCTCACGCCTACATGCACACTTGTCTTCTTATATACCGTCAAAGATAAAGATGTTAATGACAATTTATAACTGGAGCCATATTTTCCTTTTTTTGTAACCGCAGTAAGTTAACCGTTCAATGATTTATATCGGACTAGTTTTAGAATGCACTCGTATGATTGTTTATAAAATGTTAATTTAGTCTTTGAGTTGTCATTGTATTTTTGTCTGGAATCTCTATTTTTTCCATACTATTATCTATATATATAAAAAAGAATGTTTATTTGTTTGTCCCTCATTGACCCCGAAACGGCTAGACCGATTTTAATGAAATTTTTAGATAATCTTTAGATTGTAGGTACTCATTGGTGGTTTGGTTGATCGGAACATTTTTTTGAGAAACAGAGTTCTGTTTCGAAGGGATCTGAAAGCCAACTGAGCCACAGCAACGCGTAGCCTGACAGCTAGTAATATAAAAAATCCAAAAGTATGTCTATCTTTCGATCTGTCCGTCTGTCTGTTATAACTAAACTGCTAAAGCAGTATTAATGAAATCGTAAAATTCAAATTCTAAATATTCTTTATTCAAGAACTTGTAAACAAGTGCTTTTGAATCGTCAAACTCTACTGCTGGTTCGGAAAGCTGTTCCTTTCGAGAAGAGCCAGCAATAAACTCGGCGTTTGCTTATTTCAAAGAATAATTCTTATTACTAGTTACATTTAGTTATTAATGTCTTGTTCAGGGTAGAAAGATAGCTATATCCATGTATTCTTATCATCTAAGTATCCTCAATAGCATAGCATTTCTGTATTAGCCTTTTATTAACAGTGTTTTTAAAATTGATTATTATATACCTCAGAACGTGGAGGGCATAGCGAAGAAGCTTTACTACCATCGTTTGACTTTGCCGGCTTCTTCATTCATGGTGATAAATCAGATCACCAAAGCAATGTTTGTTTCAAGCTGCACCACCACCACTGTTTTAAATGAGAAAGACTCGAAGGTAAAAAGAATTGCAATTCTTTTTATCAATTACATGAACAACATCTTTATTAACAGACTCGGTCAGCAAATAATTCGAAACTAAGCCAATTCATAAATTGCTTAAAATAAGTTTGATTCAATCACTTTTATGTTGAAAGCAGCAATTAAACGACGGGTCGAGAGAAATGTGGAGAGCAAATAAATAAACAAACGTACGTAATTGACCGCGTCAACAACGGTGGCCACACGCAAATATTACGCGGAATCTGAAGAATACTAAAAATGAGAATCTTTTTTCAGTCTTACTAATTTACTGCACTTTTTTCTTTTCAAATCAAGTTTTACTGCTATAGGTATACATATAATAGGGGATAGAAGAAGATAAAGGATAGAATAGCAAATATAGATCTTTTAAGGAAGTATGAAGCTACACATACTTATTATTAATAACATGTATTATTATTAATAACACATATATATTAATAACAATAAATAAATATTATTATGTAAATAAACGGATCACATCGCGACAAAATCGAGTTACCTTTTGAAAGTATTATGCAAGAGTGACGCGTGAAGCTGTTGGAATCAAAAAGCATCATACATTCAACCGAGAAGAAAGAGGGTTTCAGATTGTCGACGACTTGGGATCCAGTGATCAATAAATATAACTCGAGGAAGAAATCGTTGCAAGCTATATCGCGTGCAAATAATATCAGTGTGGTGTGCAAGAGATTGTGTGGTTCAAGTGAGGGTAGATGAACAAAATAATGACTGTAGTACTCGGGAACGAAGACGCCGCGGCGCACCAGCCAGTTCGTGACCACGGAGGATGCAACTCAGCTAAAACGTCGAATCTTGTAAAAAGGTAACTCGATTTTGTCGCGATGTAACCCGTTTATTTATATAATAATAAGTATGAATCGTCGAAAAGTTAACTCTATGGTGTACAGGTTATTGCTAGTGAGTTTGATTGCTAATAACTACATTCGCAACATGCCATTGGAATATAAATGTGCGTTATAAGTTCCATATTCATATATGACAATTATTTTTTGTTACGCATAAAAAGCGGTGGCGCCGCGGCTCAATTCCAGCTGCGAAAGAGTATCGCGTGAATGATATCCAACCAACCGTGGATGGAAAGGGTTCAAGAATTTTTTAGGGCTGACTGAGCTTTACTTGTGCCACTTATGATTAATATTTTTCATACATCTCAGTGTCTTAATCATGTTACTTAAACAACGTATCCACGCTAGCATATTTATCTTCTATCTGCGAAAACTTGTAGTTGGCCTTATTTCCTTATTCATTTTATTAATGTTATAGCTGTAAGTTTTCCTTATAAAATGAAAATAAATTAAAGTTATCGTCTTAACTACATAAGAAAGTATATATATAGGTCATAGATATAGTGCACCTATAACGCTTGTATCTGTCATTTATTTTATTACCTAACTAGCGGTCACGTTCCTGTGTCTTAGTCTAATTTCGACCTTCCCTTTAAAATAAAACTGTCATTGACTAGCTTAATAAAATATCGCCACCAAATTTTACGGGTCTATCCGCTGAGTCAATCTAGAAATCTGAAAATTTTATTAAAATCGGTCACCCCGTTTCGGAGTCTATAAGAGACATACACACAAACATTAATTTCTATATTTACTCGTAGATTTAAGACTTACTTAAAGCGAAAATATACCACTTATATCTATCATAAATTAATTACACACTAGTACAATACAAATCATCCGCGATTATTTTATTAAGACAATTAAAATTATAAATTGGCATTGTTATTTTATATAATAAGGATTCGAGTAAGGTTAAGGCGAAAGTTCAATACAAATTCTCTAATATAGTACTAACTTCATCTGCCCATTGCGAAGTTTATTTCCAATTGCAGCCTACAAATCAATCACGGTCATCACGTAAATGTTGCTAGACCCACATATGAAATTTGTAGATAAAACTTTCACTTCGTTACATTTCATAATAAATATAAATAGATTATATATTGTAAGGAAGAATTAAAAATGAAATACTACTTTTTCTTGTGAAAATGACATTTTTTAAAATATTTAGAGATATTAGCATTTTGGAGAACACTTTTCTATCTAGATTTATAATCAGTTGTTATTCCTATTCCTTTTGTTGCTCTTGGCATGCACTTTTTATTACGGGATTTATTTTGAAGTGTTGTTTCTTCGATTAATTCCGTACGAGGCGTAATTAATTTAACAAGTCCTTAACGCACAATTTTCAAGGCATTTATAAATAGGTATTACGTTTAGTATGAGCGATATAAAAGACTTATCGAACTTACTGATCATATAAATTAGGGATTCCTAATCCCTATTATGATTAAACATATAAAAGGACTTAAGTCGACTTATCAACATATTCACGATATCATCATTATATTCTCTATTAAACATACATTAAAATACGTACACCGAATAAATCAAATTCAGCCCTGTCTTAACACATCATATGAAAGTTAAAAAAAAATATTTCGCGTGGTTCAACGAAGAAACGGCTCTGTTTTCAGAGATTAGTTCTGCGTTGTTGGCATGCCAATTGAGCGACCGGCGCCTGCGCATATTGCATCTGCATTTTTACAATCTGCATATGTAAAAGTGATGGAAAAACTAAAAGTGTCAATAATTAAACCGTTATTTAAAAAGTCAAATAGAGATGATATGTCCTGTTACAGACCTGTAGCGCTAATACCAGTTTTTGCAAAAATTTTGGAAAAAATAATATACAATATATTATACAGTTTTTTTGAAAAATTTAATATTTTCACAGACAGCCAAATGGGTTTTAGAAAAGATAAAAGTATAAATGTAGCTATATATAAATTTCTTTCTGATGTTATGTTTGGAGTAGACAACAAGCTAATTGTATCAGCATTATTTATGGATTTAACTAAAGCATTCGATAGTGTTAATCACTATGTGTTACTGGCAAAATTAAGCAATTATGGAGTGAGAGGAAATGCTTTAAATTTGATAAAGTTCTACTTAGATAATAGATTTCAAATAACACAAATAGACAGAATTGACAATAAAACCCAAACTCAAACAAATTATTTCTCTAAAGCTCAGAAAGTTGTTTGTGGAGTACCACAAGGTAGTGTCCTCGGCCCTTTGCTCTTTCTAATATATATTAATGATTTGCCCCAGGCCACTACTCACCCTATGGTTTTATTCGCAGATGATTGCACTATAATGTACACTAATGACAATGAAATCGAACATGAAATCGCTATAAACAAGAGTTTGACCGATATAATACAATGGTTAGATAAGAATGCACTTATTTTAAATTTAAGTAAAACAAAAATTATGAATTTTCAAAATATACATAGTAAAATAAATTTTAACCTTGAGGTAAATTATTTAGATAAGAAAATCAATAAAATAAAAGAAACAAAATTCTTAGGTTTGCACATTGATGAGAATTTATTATGGAAAGTCCAAGCAGATTATGTCTGCTCAAAATTAAACCAATTTTCGTATTCTTTATATATGTTGGCAAAAAAAGTTGATCGAAGTACTTTATTAGTAGCATATCATGCATATGTGGCTTCAATTCTCCGCTACGGTATAATTTTTTGGGGAAATTGTTCAAACAGTTCTCAAATATTTATTGCTCAAAAAAGATGTGTAAGAGTAATTTGTGGAATACAGAAAAGAGAGAGTTGCAAACAGCACTTTAGAAAGCTCAATATACTAACCTTACCCTCCCTTTATATTTATGAATTGTTACTTTTTCTTAGACATAATCAAAATCTTTTTGAGAAGTGTGCACGTGAACGCCTTAAACATAGATTTAAGTTCCCAAAGCATAGAACTGTTTTCTTAAATAAGAGTGTCTGTGTAATGGCTGTAAAAATTCACAATAATTTACCAAAAAGTATAGCAGAGATATGTGATTATACACAATTTAAAATTACACTTCATAGATTTCTCATTAATCAAGTATTTTATAATATTGAAGAGTATTTCAATTTTAAGCCTTAAAAATAATTTAAACAATGTATATAACAAATAAAATAATTAAATACCTATAAATAACTGTTAGTAACCTAATATATGTAATAAAAAATAATATAATAATTGTATAATTACTACTATTTGCATGCTTATAATAGGCAGAATGTGTCGTTCTAGATTATATTTATATAACATCATTTTGTACCACATTAAGCAAATAAAAAAATTTGAATTTGAATTTGAATTTGAATTTGATAGTACGTATGTATGTTCTTTAGGCTTCGAAACGGCTGGATCGATTTCAATGAAATTTTCAGACAATCTTTAACCTTAAAGTGGATAAATCCTGTAAAGTTTGGTGGGATCGGAGCAATCTCTTCGAACTGTCATTGACATGACAGTTTTATTTTAATATCGAAACCAAACTGAACCACAGCAACGCGTGACTGGACCATGCACACACGTTTATTTTTTTTTTAAACATAATATAAATCTATTTATCACTGTATGGAAAATAATTGACAATCTTGTCTGAAAATGCTGCGTACATATACACTTACTTAGTTCAACCTCTTAGGTTTAAATTTAGTTAGTAAACTCTTTTTTAATTCATTTAAATCCAAATAGATCCTCATAGAGCTCCGTGTAATCTCTAAGTCTGTCTCAGAGTCCCAATTCTTACGTTTTAATTATTAAATATGTCTGCTAAATCCGTAATTAAAGATACCTTAAACTAACATGAAAACTTAAAATATCATAATTCGTCAAAATGGCTGACTGCATAGTTAAACTAAATATAGAAAACAAGCTAAATATAGAATTTTGCTTTCTATCACTATACAGTTGGCGATTTTTTTGCTACTTGTACGTGCGAATAATAAAAATAATTTACGTGGTTCGTATAGCGTAAGATAAAATTACAGTCACTTAGCTATATTCAACTTTTTTATGGCTTACGTTAATGGTTTTAAGTATGATTTTGTAGTTTATTAATCTTACTATGTATGTGATTTATTTAATGAACGATTGAATACTAAATTTAATGTCCTCGGACCTATTAAAAGGTTATTTCAATTGGCTAAGCCAGTCTCCTTATTCACTTTATTATATTTTTACTTTATTAACATTTTTGCCCCTGACTTCGTCTGCCTAGACTTTTTCACCCTAAGAGTAAAAAGTAGTACACATTTAGAATTATGCCTCATGTACTTGTCTGCTTTATATACTAATGGTGATTTTTACTTATCTTATGTGTTATATAAAATACTAGCTGTGCCAGCGGCTTTGCCCGCGTGGAAATCAGCGTGTCACAATTTTTTTCTAGAATTCAAATTTTAAACATAAAAATAGTTATTGTGAGTTAGCTATAAGAGATAGAGACATGCTATCTCGGACTTTTTTGAAGTATTTTTATAGATCTACAATTCTGTAGTACATTACTTTAGCATATCTTTGCTGGGTTACGCAGCGCACGCGACTAACGCTCCCAGCAAGCAAGTTTTTGAACAGCTGCGCGATCTCTTCAACACAATTTACATAAACCGATATGTACTATATACCTAAACCATCCTGAAGTATTTCACTATCTTTTGGTGAAAACCGTACAAAAATCCGTTCTGTAGATTTTGAGAAAATCGATTACATACAGACAGACAGCTTTTAGGGACTTTGTTTTATAATAAGTATAGATAACATAAAACAAATAAAAATAACAATATAAAAACCACTCTTGAACAAACACTATAAAGTCTTTCAGAACGCAACGACGGCTTTCTTGAAGGGAAACATGGTCCAAAAAATCTCCTCAACTTTAATTTGACACTGATACTTTATTGCACGCTGTAAATTTATAAAATGGACTGCATTTTAACACATAAATATCACCAAAGACGGCCGATCCAAGTGTCGTTAATTGACAATTGGTTCAGTGATTGCAATAAGCAATATTTCATAATTAAGCATGTGCCTCAAGAAATGTCGACGGAGACGAAGACCAACCTGTATTATGTATACTTGTACATGCGTGATTAAAATAAATACTCGGGGCAGTAGTCGGACAGCTGCTACTTCAGGGATAATTGAAAATACGATTTATATTCCCGCCAAATTTATCGACGGCCTCGATACATACGCACGGTGTTAGCTGTGGCCTGTGACGAGTCATATTTAAGTCTTTTTTTTTGTCACTGGCAACAAGTTTTAACCGATGGGACAAGTTGACCTATAAGACACGACAGTTCTAGTTATCTATGGCCTAATTAGTGCATATGCCTTGCTGAATTAATAGGCCTAAGTAAGATTTTAATTTAATGTACTTGGGCAACAGCTGCCATGGTATGCGAAGAAATTTGCACGACTGCGTTAGAGGTTGAAATTAAGTATATAATTGATTTATATTGATTAGATTGAATTGACTTACTGACTGACTCACCATCCGCCTGCCCTTATCCCACTCTAAATTGGGTCGGCACAACATGCTACAAACATGTTGTCACATGATTTGGCTACGTATTTTACGACCGGCCGCCTGCCTGACGTCAACTTACCATAGTCGTATTTTACGACCCCTCGGTAAGAAATGAGGGTGGTCTATTCTACTCACGGGACTGGCTGACTGACTATGATCATTTTTATCTGTTCTCGTCATTGTTATTATTGACTAATTTAACAACAAAGATTCCCTCATGAAATAAATGAAACAAAACAAGTCATAACTATAAAACAAGTCAAGTTTTAAGAAGCTTTTAAAAAAATTTCATACCCCTACTGTTAACCGTTGAGGAGTTCCCTCGTCTGGAACCAATCCTGGTAGCATCAGGTCATGCTTATCATACATAAACATGTATTGTAATGTGGACAGGAGCAGTAAAATTTCAGCTCAATTAAACACCGGGAAGTGGGTCAAATTTAACTTGCAAGACCTTGCAACCTTCACATACACGGCAAGTTAAATAAAAAAATTTGATAATAGATATAGCGAATTTTATTCATGTAAATATTACGTCAATTAACAGATTGCATTAAAAATTGCGTTTTAGTTATAATAATAAATAATAAATATATGGGACACTTACACACACGGTCGTCCATCCCCAAAGTAAGTAATCTTGTATTATGGGTGACTGATAACTGGTAAATATACGTACATATATCATTTCAAATACATATTTAAATACAAATATACACCTAGGCTTGAAGAACCATCAAAACCCGAAACGAATTCCTGAGCCGGGAATCGAACCCGCGACCCGTGGAGCTGAAGCCAGGGTTACTACCAACTGCGCCATGGGCCAGTAGTCTAGGTACAATCTAGGTTACATTTAACAAAGGCTCAAATGAAACACTATAGATATAGGGAGACGGTATTATATCAAATGATTATAAGACAGTTATCTTTAAAAGAACTGAAATGGTCATGTTCTTTCAAAACATAGCGACGGACTCACATTGTATCTTATCAAATATTAATTAGTTCTCACTTATCAATAGGCACTCTCCGTATCGCGGAAACAGCTCGTAAATTAACTTGATTTGTAAACTTAAATATTACGACCGGCGCGCAACATTTTTAATTACGCTTGGATGTAATTAAACATTTCTCCCTACCAAACGACCTGCCGACACAAAGTTTCAAACTTTAATGTTATTAATCTAAACGCGGTTTACATGAACCTCTTTGGCGATAAGACATAGTAGACATTTTTTCTTATGTTTATTTTTATGATAAGAAATAGCGCGAACAACTTTTAACTACTGTAGTAAAATTTGAAATAAACCTTAAATTTAACTTGAGTTGCATAATAAGAATTATTGGTATTAAATTTACATAGTTAATATTAAACCATGATTTGTTTTTTATTATAAAAATCTAATAAATAATAATTAATAAATAATTTGACATAGAAGTTCGAAAATGTACTATCAAAACAGAGCTTGAAATAGTTATATAAATAAATAAATAAATAAATAAATATATGGGATCCTCACACACACGGTCTACCGTCCCTAATGTAAGTAACTCAATACTTGTGTTATGGTTGACGGACAATATAGTAAATATACTACATATATAATTTTACATACATACTTAAATACAAATACACAACCATGCTCGAAGAACGAATAAATTTTTTATAGAAAATGTTGGCTCTAGGCGGAAATCGAACCCGCGGCCAGCGGAGCTGTAGCCAGAGTCACTACCAACTGCGCCAACGGGCCAGTCGAAGATGCTGCACTGATAAACCGAAATAGGTTACATTATCAGAGGATTCGATAGAACATGTTGAAAAATATCAAAAAGATTCTCATATGGAGACTCCAACCAATCTCAGTAATATAAGCATTGCGTTTATGACTTATAAAAAGGTGAACTAACTTCGACGTTTTCCTATGTCCAGTTAAAACTAATAACAAATCCAAATATCCCAACTTTTGGACCAACATTAATTCAACGTATAACACATAACAAACTAACACCCAAGCAAAAACTTAATCTGTGACAGATATCGCGTGAAATTGGCCTTTGAATTTAAACATATAAATATTATACAAACGGAAGTAATCCATTTGACAGGAATATGAAGTGAGGCTACTTGTTGGACATTATAAAATTATTGCCAACTTAATACACGGAAATATGCCTCGCCAGTAAATTGTATTTTTGCATGAACAGGTTTTGTTCGAATGTTAATTAGATTTCACAAATCGCTAGGTGTATCATAAAAATCGCAAATACAAAACCATTTTGCATACTAAACGATTTCTATGTGAACAGTCCGGCCATGTTAATGAAGATGGTTCTAGTAGTTGTAAAGGCATATCTCAAAAACAATTATAGGGAGCAATAAATTTATCTGTTTCGCGCCTCTGGCATCGAACCCGGTCCAATTAGACGTCGGCGGGTTCCTCAGTAAATCTCATACGGCTACCACGCTACACTAATTCATACGCGGTCAGCGAGCGGTAGCTGTCGACGTCGACACAAACTTTAACAGCTTCTCGATTATCGATGACTCTGGTTTGCAACACTAATAATATATCCACGTACGTTTTCTATATATTTATTTGGTTCAAATCTTGCAGGTGAAAAACAAAATATTCTTTATTTTAGTAGACTGTTACCAGTACCTTTTAATCTTTTACTGCTAATAAGAAAGGTAGAAGAGAAGAACTAGCAAGAAACTAGATACTCGAAAACTGATGAAGTTTTACACATATTATACGTACATAGGTGCGGTATATCCTGTGAAGACATTATAAGACATGTTGTATATATAGTAAGTTATTATATCTACTATCGGGTGCCTGTCGCTAATCTATAAGAACCTCTAAGCTATGCTTACAAACATATTTTTGTTTCAGTTTTAAGCGAGAAAATGGAGAAGCAATTTTAGAAAATCAAGAAAGAAGCAATTTTAGAAGAATGGATCTAGAAAATGGTTAGACTTATTTATAAGAAAAGTAATTAGCAACTTGTTGAGAGGATGCCTTCTTCATGCAGTGGGATACTACTGCATGAAGAAGGCATCCTCTCGTCCTTTGCAGAGAAGGATTGGAAATTAGTTCCACAATACTACTGAAATAGGTAAGTATTTAATATATAACATTTTTTCCTTTTTTATTACGTTTACATGTACTGTTTAGATCACAAAAGTGACTACTAAAACTTTACAGGAGGGATAGGTGCACGTGTCGAATAGCAGAAATCATCACTATCGCCCCAACCTAGGCTGAGTTTGATCAGTGAGGATATGCTTCTAAGTATAGGCTAACAAAATATAGAAGCGAACTTAAAACAGGAAAAAAAACAATGTTATAAACCTACCAATGCAAGCTTACATCAAATTGCATGATATGATGATATATAGTCAATTGTCGGTACTACATTATAAAACGTGGAAGAGGAACACGATTAAGGTGATTTGAATTTTCTGCTTGATAAGAACTAGTCGGAATCAAAGGTAGAAAACCCAAATATTAGAAGGACAGCTGCATATAAAATATGCACATATCTAATTTCATGACTATAACTAACTATACTAAATTATTCGTAACAAAGTAATATATTTACTATAATTTAGTATTTGAACGAAAATGTGTAAGGCATGGGCCAAGTTGTAAATGGGTCGGCGGCGCGTGCGCACCAAAAATCACCTGCCCTAAGACCCCGGTAATTATTCCACCACTTATTATATGATTATAAGGCTTTTTTGGTGCTTTCAATCAAATTACACCTTGGCCTGGCCACTTCGGAATGAGATGTCATAAACTTTTTTTTAGTTCCGTTATTACGAGCGACGGTTTCGTCGTAACGGTGTAAAACGGCGCGACGATTATTTCAAATTTTGGGGGGAGGGGATATCGCTCAACGACACCTTGATCCATTATTGTAATTACTAACGACCGATGACCGATGACCGATGACCGGGGCCGTGTGGTATTCGGCAGAATAGAATGGATCACCCTCCTTTCTTACCGAAGTGTCGTAAGAGGCGACTAAGGTATGTGCCGTGTGGTATCCGGCCGCATAGAATAGACCATCCCATCTCTTACCGAGGTGTCGTAAAAGGCAACTAAGGTAAATTGACCTCAGGCAGGCGGCCGGTCGTAAAGTACGTTGCCAAATCATGTGACAACATGTACATGTTGTGCCGACCCTACTTAGAGTGTGATAAGGGCAGGAGAATGATGAATGATGACTTATGACTGATGACCGTGGCTTAAAGCGACATTAATAGTCTAAAGTAAAGTAAATGAAGTAACGGTCTGGTACTATCCCAATGCTGGGCATAGGCCTTCTCTCTCCGTTTTTTTTAGAGAGAAGGATTGGAACTAAGACCTACCACGCTGCTCAAATTTTGAGGAAACGTGCATATCTCCTGAGAATTCTGGGGATATGTGTAACCTTTTTTTAATACTAACTAGAATCGTATAATTATGGACAAACTCATCGAGGATTTAAATTTATAAAAAACCAGTCGAGGAAATTTGACGAGATACACAGATAAAATCTTATAATTTCGTATAGAACAAAGCATAAAGATGAAGTTAAAATAAAGCTTGAATTAGATTGACAGGCGTACTACAGTTTTAATAGGTATTGCCCAAGAAAAAATGTTACTATCGATTCACAACAATGGTGTCAATATAATTTGTTTAAGAACTTATCTAACCATCAAATATTCTATGTACCAGTAGTTATATAAATGAGTATTATTTATCAAATTGCATTAAATCTTATATAGATTATGTACGTAGATGAAAACAAGCTTTCATAGATCAAGATTTAATCATTATGACTTTTCTAAAAGCTTGACTTATGTATGTATGTTTGTATGTAAAAGTGGAATCTTGCAAGTTAAATTTGGCCCACTTCTCGGTGTCCGATTGCGCTGAAATTTCACATACTGGTTCAGTCTCGATGACAATGCTTATGATAGGCATAACCTGATGCTGCTGCCAAGATTGGCTCCAGATGAGGAAACTCCTCAACGGTTAACAGTAGAGACGTGAAATTTTTAAAAGGTTTTTTATATTTTTAAATACTTTTCCTGTAAAATTATGTTCGTTATGTTCGTAGTTAGTTAGATAAGCTTTAATTGTACCTACTCAATTTTGCTACAGCGAATTAGCAGTGAAAGCCTTACAGAGAAACAGACGATTTATAGAAGCAGGCGTTACTTTGCGGAATTCCATATTAAAAGCAAAATAGGCAAAATCTACGCACCTGCATCTTTGCCTGCTTCATACACATAGGCTTTGCATGCATTCGCTTAACCCGTGCGGATTATAGCAAAGTAGTTAGTTCTGTTATATTGCTTTAAGAGAAACAGACTTTCACAATTTTACTTTTGTCAAGAGAAGAACTTTACAACGTCAAACTATACAACCAACAAATATCAGAAAAAAAATCTCTCGGCGGCCACCAAAACATAATTACATTCTATTAACATTAACACAATTGAATAATCATTACAAAAAAAAAAAGATTTCGAAATCAAAAATAAAAGTTATTACTTAGTTACATTTCACAAAATAACTTCTTTGTAGACGCTACTTGCCGTAGAGTGAAGTATCAGATTTTATGATCTCACTGCGACATAAAGACTACAAAAAGATACTTCGAAAGTTAACCGTGATTAAACGTCTAAAAGCACAAGCATAAATAGCGCACCAAAGTATTGAGGTGATTTTAGAACGGACTGTCACTAAGATCGGCTAAATGATAACGTTATGGCTCCATTCTAAATCTGTGGTCATGAAAACACGCAGTTTTGCCGCCGAGCGCATCGATGCTATGATAAGCGGGCATAAATAAATAATTAGACGGAGAGCTGAGGAAGTTATGGAGACGGGGAAGGGGGACAGGGGGAGGTATTCGGATAGTTCTTAGATAATATCTCCCGCAACCGCGCTTTGTGTCAAACGTCAGATGGTTATCTTTAAGATGTTTACAGATGTACCGAAGGGGGAACGGCCCAAATCTGTAGTGGACGCAATCGACCGGTATCTACTCTAATATGGTTGATATCCGAGTTAATTACCTGTGCTCTACCCACGTTTTAACGTGTGAGCTATGACGGAGTGGAAGGGAAATACAACTTTAATAGACGGGTAGGACCGAAAATAAAACAAGCTTTTTATACGGGCTATTTTAAGAAACGATCGAGAATTACGTAAGTAATGAAATAAATTGTTCAATCCAACTTCTCTGTTGTGTTTATATTAGTTTTTTATCCACTGCTGGTATATTAAATGGAACATACCGTAAATGTACATATTAATTAAGCTGTGATGGTTCAGCGGTGAGACCGCGTGACTCTCTAGAGACGATCATGGGTTCAAACGCCGGACAGTAGAGGAGGACCAATGTGTTTTTCTATTAAACTTATGTGTCTTATTGATAATTGCAATTTATCGCACGCTTTTCGGTGAAGGAAAACATCGTGAGGAAACCTGCATATCTCTAGAGAATTCTGGAGATATGTATAACCTAAAAATCCGCATTGGAGTAGCGTAGTCGGTTTTAGCTTCAACCCTTTTCTCCAAAAAACGTAGAGAGGAGGCCTATGCCCAGCAGTGGGATAGTAACAGGCCGTTACTTTACTTACTACTTACTTACATATTAATATAATAAATACGAAAGTCTCTCTGTCTTTGTGTAACGCTTTGACAGCTAATCCGCTCTAGCAATATAGCTCGAGTAATTTGGTAAAATTTAAGCCTATACGGGAATGGGGAAATAACATAATCGAGAATTCTTTAGCACTATAGTCGACATAAACGCACTCACGTCGTAATCATCAGATTTGCCCCACTTACTCTGAATAAATACCGAATTCTCAATTATGAGCATTTTAATAACGTCATAACAATAACATTTTAATAACGTCATAACAAAACAACAAAACCCTCATCCTATCAAGTTTGAAAAACTTATTCCTAATTTATACTCTGTTCTTACGCTCTTGTAGCGATGTTGTATATGTGGAAGCTGATCAATGTATCAACAATTATTAAAGTAAAACCTAAATGTTTATGCTGTGAAAACTTATATATAAATACGTGAATATTTCAAAACAATGATATCCTCAGGCTTGACCATAGGTGAGGATCCATCAGAGGGTTTGATGTTTTTGATTGTAACGGAAAAGTGAAGTGCAAACACCATAGGTCATGATATAAATGAAAGTATAAACTTTTGTATACTACTAGTCTAGTCCTAATCTCTTATGGTAGAGAGATCATAGAATGAAAATTATAATATTATATGAAAGAAAAAACAAACAGTAAGCATGAACAAAGTAGAATGATAAAGGTAACTAACTCTAAAATAGAAAATAATCATCAGATGTCATAAAGAAGCAGAATATGAAAAATATAGAGATAAAGTAAGTAATGTGTATGTTCTTTTACACACACTCAACCACACCATTCATCAATTTTTTTTTGGACGTTGAAACGTCAAAAAAAATACGAGTTCCATCTAGATTATATATTGGTTCAGCGTAGATCATACTAGATGGCACTGATAAAGTGGAAAGTGGCCAAATCTACAATTATCCCCGCCTAGACATCCTAGTCGTGTAAGATCTAGAGATGCATATCAGTAATTTATAGTCACAGGTACAAAGTAAAAAATTAATTTCACCTATTTTAATAATTTTCTTAACGGAATGAATAACCTTGAATATTCAACAGTAAATTTAATCATATTTATCAGATAAATATGTATATACTCAAATCCAATGATATTAGGTCCTTACATATGAAATTGGCGTTTTCTATGGGAGGAACATAAAGTCGTTTTTTTTTTAATGAAATATATTTAATTAATCAAAGTATGTACCATTGCTATGTATGCACTTTTGCCATCTCATAGGTAGTTCATTGATCCCCTTACTGAAAAAACCATTCGGGCGGGAATCAATAAAATGTTTGAAGGCGGTTTGGACTGCCCCATCGGAGTTGAATTTTTTTCCTTGCAAGTAGTTATCCAAATTGCGAAAAAAATGGTAATCTGTTGGAGCAAGGTCCGGAGAGTACGGTGGATGTCTAAAACATTCTAATTGAAGCTCCTCTGATTTGGTAGCCGTCTGTTGTGCAGTGTGTGGTCTAGCGTTGTCCTGAAGCAGCAGTGGCCTAGAGCGATTGACCAGCCTCGGTTGTTTAGCAGCTAGCTTTTCCATCATGGTTTGCAGTTGCTGACAATAGATATCTGCCGTAATCGTCTGGCCAGATTTAAGAAAGCTGTAGTGAATGACACCGGCACTAGTCCACCAAACACTTACAAGCAACTTTTTTTTAGTCAATTTTCGCTTAGGGCAGGATTTGGCTGGTTCGCCAGGGTTCAGCAGCTAACTCGGACGTGGTTTGCGATGGATCCGCTTCCACAATAGCCTTCAATTCTTCATTATCAACTTTGGTCTCCGGCCATCCACGAGGCTTGTTCTGCAGGTCGAAATTTCCAGAACGAAAACGTGGGAACCAAAAACGCACTGTGTTTTCTTTTGCGTCACCAAACACATAATTAATCCTTCGAGCCGTTTCTGCAGCACTGGTGCCACGGTGGAACTCATACATCTAAATAACGCGATATTTCATGTTTTCCATTTTGTAAACAGAGTGACACAGAGAAAAAAACAAAAGAAGAAAAAACAAATGAATTAGGGGGTTTGAAACACAAATGCATGAGTAAATAGCTGTATGAATTTGAATTTGGAATTCCTAACCATAAAGGTAATATTTGAGATCAAAGTGGCCAGTACGACAAAACGCCAATTTCATATGTAAGGACCTAATAATATATAGACTGACTTATTGTACAGTTCACTTTATGAATTTAGGACACCTCATTTTGTAACAAAATATCAGAGATAGTAAGGAAAGTAATCGAATAAAGTCAGAAAAATTTAAAAAAAAGTAAATACATCGTAGACAGTTCAAGTATAATTGTTTTCGAGAAGGACATTGCTATCGCGCTAACGATCGCCCGACTAACTTGCAGCTGCCATTTTGTTCCTTTTTTAAATAAATTTGAAAGCCCCTCTGCACGATTGCCCAACAACAGCTACCACAGACAAATCACACTATTCACAGAACATGATCGTATATGTTATAGCTCAAACATTTGCCATGACTAATGTAAATTCCTTGTTTTTTAGCCGAATAATTCAAATTACATATTTTAAAACCAAGAAATCTATTTACACGGAAAACAAATTTCCGTGTAAATAGATTTCCGTATAAATTATTATCGCATTCGTTGATCGTAGATTTTATATCTAGAACGTTTATATATTTTATATTGCTTATTGGTAGCAAACACGCAGATTCAATGTTGGTACATAGTTTCTTTTAAACACTTCCTATTTAATAATGGTTTAGAATTTAAATCTTTAAGATATTTAGTTACTCAAAACAGATAACCAAAACGCTTTTTGTCATTAGTTAATAAAAACTTTCTATGGAAAGTAAATTACACTTATTCGCTGCTTTCAAAAATATCTGCAATCTACATATCATTATATAATCAATTAAATAATGTATAAATAACAACATAGAATAATAATTCGACTGTAGTCTGAATTATTTATCCTTGTTCTTATAATATTGTAGATATTGTACTGGATGTTTTATAGAATAGTTTATATTTAATCTGGAATAGGTAGAAACATCTACTAAAGTAGAATTGTGTACTTGAGAACAAAAACGATTCCCAGTTTCCCAAATTTATTACGAAGACAATAAATCAGCGGAGAATCGCTCGCTAAACAGAATGGGAGCCTCATGAATAAAAACATGCTATTTAGCGCTACACACCATGCCTCGGAGTCCACGGAAAACGGTTTTATTTCCATACCTGGTGAACGAAAATTAACTCTAACAAATAGTGTCAAGCGTCAAAATTGCATACAAACTTTATTGCACCTACTACCGTTTCGCTTTGTATAGTAGTTCTACGCAAACGCATTTCCGGCCAAACGCTGCCGGGAAAAAGCCATTTAAAACAAAAAAGAAAAAAAAATGGTAACGCGCCGCGCGCTCGGACACTTCCGGTGGGCGCCATTTTTTCTGTATTGCCAACAGATAAAATCTTTCTGGCCTACTGCGCAAACGCCAACTTGTATTTTGTATGTTTTATTCAATTGATGGGTTTTAACATAATTAAATAAATGTAAATATTCGTCGTCAAAAAATTCCATTAAGTATTCGCTAGTAAATAAACAAAAAATATTTAAATAATAAAAATATTATTCAATACTTTATACTTACAATTTTAAGTATATTAAGCATAAAACTAGTCAATGTTTAAGCCTGTCATATTTATTTCAACTCTCACTATGAAACATTCACGTACAATCAAATATATTTAATTTCATAATAAAAAGAAAACAAAGTAGAGTAAAAGGTGAATAACAATGAACTAATTATATATTCATTGTAGAGTTCCTTTAGATGCATAACTTCCTGTAGCGTTAGGCCAGAAACTTAAAATTATTGCAGTGCAATGGGAACCATATACGCATGGAAAATTCAAATTATTTGCACAGCTACATTCAAATAGAGCTATTTTATTATAGGCTTCCTTATTTTTATTAGAATACGTCATTTAATAACAATTGAAATTATTTTTTTGACTACGAAATTTTAGATAAAATAATGTAATTTAACTTATATTACGACTTGACTGGCCCGTTGGCGCAGTGGGTATTGAGCCTGCCTTCAGCTTCACGGGTCGCAGGCTCGATTCCCGCAGAGGACCAACATTTTCTTAAAATAATTTGTTGGTTCTTCGAGCCTGGGTGTATATTTGTATTTAAGTATGTATTTAAAATTATATATGTAGTATATTTACCAATTGTCCGTCACCCTTAACACAATTATTAAGTTACTTACTTTGGGGATGGACGACCGTGTGTATAAGTGTCCCAAATATTTATTTATTTATTTATTTTAATTTTTGTTTCATTTATTATTTGATGATACATCCAATATACCGTTAAAACGGGAACAAAAAAATATTCAAAACGGGAATAACAATAAGTTTACAATAATAAAACTTATGGAGTCTATCTTTCGTCCGTCTGTCTACTTATGAAAGTGGTCTCCTGATGTATAAAAATTTGTCAGTTTTGAGGTTTCCCTATTTTTTTTTTCCTACTAAAAAGCATTCTTCACAAAATCAATTTGAAACATAGCCTTATTAAAAGACATCAAATCGCCAAATATTCAAATAAGCAACAACCACTTGTTCCTTAAACTTTCTCAAAAGTGAGGGCGTCTTATTATCCCACTGCTAGTCAAAGGCGCCCTCTCTCTATTTTTGGAGAGAAAGTTTCGAGCTAACATATACCGAAATTCTTCAGAGATATGCAGGTTACCTCAGAATGTTTTCCTTCGATGAAAAGCGTGTGATAAATTGCAAATCTAAATTAGACACATAAGTTTTAACAGAAAAACTCATTTGTCACATACTCAGAGAATGCTGTTGTAAATAACTTTTAACATCACGTGTATCATTTGTATCGATTAATTATTCATAATATCGCGCTTAGTACTAAAATGACCTAATAACAAATAAGGCTTACTTGAGCTAAATATAATACCAGCTATGACAGCACACTACGAACTATTTAAAAAAAGTAGTGTTTTCTTGCTCTTGCAAGTATCTTATGCATTCATGAGTTTTGCAAACGCTACGCTACCCTTTATTGCAATTTGCCACAAACGAATTTTGAATTAGATGTTTTATAGAAGCAGGCGTTACTTTGCAAAATTCCATATTACAAGCAATACAACAGAACTAACTACCTTGCTATAATCCGCACGGGTTAAGTGAATGCATGCAAAGCCAATGTGTATGAAGCAGGCAAAGTACGATTGCAGTACGATTTTTGTCGTGGAGCCTATCCTCCTGATGATGCTTCGGTTTCGGGGCGAAACGATCGTCGAGATTGTGGTGGTGGGTGTGTGTGCTGCTTTTGTGTGCGTTGTTGCTGGTGAATTGCGCCTTGGGGTGCATGTGGTGACTGGTCCTGCATGTATAAGGTGCGTAGATTTTGCCTGCTTCATACACATTGGCTTTGCATGCATTCACTTAACCCGTGCGGATTATAGCAAGGTAGTTAGTTCTGTTGTATTGCTTTGAATTAGATGTCTTTAATACTAAGAGTACAATATGTATGTATTAAATAATTAATTAGTGTAAATAATTCAAAAAGCTTTTTGTTTTAACCTTATCACTATTGGCATCAGTAAAATTAAACACAAGGGCCACATAATTAGGAGTGAACATTTTGCATTGCCACAAAATTCAACGGTCGAATCTATGTAAATGGGATCGCTGTTCGATGTTGAATATTCAAATTGATGTCATTATAACATTCGGCCAAACGCGTTGGCCGTTTGGCCACCAGCCAGATGCATGTGTAATGTAATGTAATGAGTAATTTAAAGGCTCTTTTTATCTTTGCCGCTTAAAAACTAGCATTTATTATTGAGGAAATGTATCTATCTTTGATTTTATTTATTTTTTCAGATCCGCTTAGTATTAATTTTAACATGATTGATATTATAAATGTTACATTTAAATACAGGCTCTGAGCTGGGAAAGTATATTTTTCACGTCATTCCTCTGCCTTACTCTATTTTATCTGTTATATAAACACAGAAGAACCTTCTTTTATTATTTAAACATTTCTTCTGACATCTTACGTACAAGTTACGTAATTTTACATTTAAGTTTTGTGTTTAGATTTTATTATAGAACAAAAAATATATTAGCAAGTTCGTCTAAAAACTTTCAAAATTTTGTCATCAATAAATTATAGCAAATTCCTCAATAAATATTATCAATAGTAAAATTGCATACAATTGCAAAGAGTAATAATCAATTAATTTTACACTTAATTTTTTTGTGCTTATTATTAATCATACATATGTTGTATTTTATATGTTATAAAATTATAGTTATATAGTAAAGTAGCGGCCTGTTACAAGCCCACTGCTGAGAATAGGTCTCTCTCCGTTTATGGAGAGAAGGGTTGGAGCTGAAACCTACCACGCTGCTCCAATGCGAATTGGTAGGTTACACATATCTCCAGAATTCTCTAGATATATGCAGGTTTCCTCACGATGTTTTCCTTCACCGAAAAGCGTGTGATAAATTGGAATTATCAATTAGACAAATGAGTTTTAACAGAAAACTCATTGGTGCCTGCCCGGGTTTGAACCCGTGTTCCCCTCGAAAGAGTCGCACGGTCTCACCGCTGGGCTACCAGCTACTACCAGTACGATAGTAGATTAAAGGATTTTTTTTTTAAATACAATGGTATTAGCTAGCTAAAATATAAGGCTGATTTGAAATAATTTTTGTCTAAGTATTAAACACCCTGAAATACAGTTTGTATTACCAGAAACTATAATAACATTAGAAAAATTGTCTATTAATAAAAGGACAAAATAAATTAAGGTTACACTTTGTATATAACTTCACATTTAAATCTAATGCAAAAGAAAAACATGAGAAAAAACAGTGACTGTCAGATTCCCTCGGATGTTGGCTGAACAAAACAGCACTTTAGCCGAAAAAAAAAGAACTAGGAGAGCGTTCTCAATTCAAAAATTGAATTGATCGCCCCATTGTATTCGAAATGTATCATTTGAGCTGTTATTATGTGCTCTCTCTCTAGCTTGAATGCAACCTGGTAATCCAATACTTTTGTATGGAAGGCACTTAACGTTGCGATCTAGTTACGAAACGGCCCAAGTGTTATTAGAACTTAATTTGTTTAGTATTTTATTAGTGAAGGCATAAGGTTTGATTTGTAGGCGAATGTTAATGATGCTTATTTATTGTGCAATTTGTACTCAGTATATAGTCTTGGTATTAAATTAGATATTTGTTTGATCTTAGATATCGTCACAAATTTAGTGTTCCTTTTTTAAACAATGACAAATATTATCAGTAGTACGTGGATATACATAAAAATAAGAATATCACTCACTATACCTTAAATTCAAACATAGCGCCGCTTTCACTTTCGACCTAAATGCAGCAGCGTGTATCAGATAGGTTTGTTCATTCACAATTAAGCCATAACTGAATGGATTACTGAAATAGTGGATTAGAGGCTATAATTTATCATCAATTGATTTTTTATACTCAATGTCTTTAAGAGCAGTGTTAAAAAACACCAGAATCCTTTTTTTGTAAAAGTAGATAATCACTGCTAGACATAGTATCTTTAAAGGATTTCAGGTTTTATACCACTTGGTTCAGCGGCTTATCCTTACTTTTTGAGAAAATTGGTATTCCCTGTGATAGTGCTTAAACGGTTCTTCTATATCCCGTACATACCACTGAAGTTTCAAGGCACTATGCGGTGGCATTAATTCTCCTTTGGATAACCTCGATCACGCGAAGTCACTACAAAGTACTTTTATGAGCCCTATAGTCAGCTTCTTAATTTCTAGAAATCATCACCGGCAACACACAAACTATAAAATAAAATAAAAAACACTAAATAGAGCTTGCGACGGGTCGACGATTCCCTATAATATTGCCGAAACGATCTATATTTTCAACGTATAAATTAAAACGGAAATAACTCATAAAAAAAGTACACGCTCAAATAATGAAAAACTTACGTAAAAGTTAAAAGATATAACCAACAAAAACTTAATCATGTACGAATAGAAGGAAGTACCGAATAAACGAGCATGATAAATTATTTAAACAAATTTATAAAAACCTAAACAGGCAGACGGGCTGAGTTTTTATTAAAAACTTTGCGGTTGATAAAAACCTTCTGATTGATATACTAAATTAGTTCTTACTGCACCGTACGCAGAGTTTAATTTTGAATAAACTTCATATGGACAGTTTAACTAAATAATTCTCTATTGACTGGCGAGGATCGAACCCACGCACCTTACATAATCCTATTAACCCATTGTGGTTGCCCAACTAAATAATTTATTTTCGATTACATTCAAATTGTTACCCACTGAGCTTAAAGATGAAGTCTTATTAAAAAATGTCTAATCATTGGGAAAAAGTTGTGTCATATAAAGTCATGTTTATTTTAAACAACAAAATAGTCTGAAAGTAAATTATCAATAGATTTTTGAAAGTTTATAAATCTTTAAAATTTTAAATTTCTTCTCTTCTTTACTTTCCTCTTACTCTAAAATAGTCCAGATTGTTAACTACTTTTACTAATTATTTACTCTTAAATTATAATTCATTGTCATCGGAATGCAAACTTTTTAAGCAAATTGTAAAAATAAAAAAAATTACAATAAATTACACTATAAAGCATTCTAATTATGATTTATAGAAGCAGGCGTTACTTTGCAGAATTCCATATTACAAGCAATATAACAGAACTAACTACTTTGCTATAATCCGCACGGGTTAAGTGAATGCATGCAAAGCCAATGTGTATGAAGCAGGCAAAATCTACGCACCTTATACATGCAGGACCAGCCACCACATGCACCCCAAGGCACAATTCACCAGCAACAACGCACACAAAAGCAGCACACACACCCACCACCACAATCTCGACGATCGTTTCGCCCCGAAACCGAAGCATCATCAGTAGAATAGGCTCCACGACAAAAATCGTACTAACATCTAATTACAACAGCAATTTTAAAAGTTAAATGTAAACAGAATGTGTTCTTAAAACAACTCGCCAGTCATCATTCAACATTCTTTACAAAGTTAAAGTTTCTCATATCAATCAAGTCCACAAACACGATTGTATCAAAAGGCCAATAAAATGTTTTTCATAAAAACAATAATACAAGAGAGCATTTAGCAAGACCGAAAATGCACGATCGTTGTTCGAAACTGTACTTTATAAGGGCAATTTAAGCGGTCTCAATTGTAAGAACTTAAGAGGCGTGTTTTGAGTAAACACTCAAACGTATTTCAAGTGCTGTAGTTTAACGTATCGTTCCTAATACTTGAGCTGCTGTCCCGCTGCTTTATTTATCAGAATAGTCGTCATAGAGTTACTATACTTAAAATAGGGGAGCTATAGGTGGGTTTGTAGGTGACAATGACTTTTCAAATTCAAATTCAAATTCAAAATATTCTTTATTCAAGTAAACTTGTAAACAAGTGCTTTTGAATCGTCAACTTTACCGCTGGTTCGGAAAGCCGTCCTACGGAGAAGAGCCAGCAAGAAACTCGGTGGAGCTCTTTTAAAAAAGAAAATTCTTAATACTAATTACATTTTGTCATAGCTATCCTGCACAAGGTCAAAGAGCAGCTATATCCACGCATTATTATCATCAATGTAAGCCTCCACGGTATAATAGGCTTTATGTATCAGCCTCTTTTTAACAATATTTTTAAATTGCTGTAATGGCAAAGTTAAAATTGATTGTGGAATTTTGTTATAGAATCTTATACCCAAACCCACAAACGACTTACGCACTCTTACAAGGCGCAAAGCAGGAGCCGCAAGCTTATGTCGGTTCCTACTTTGTCTATTATATACATCATAAATAATGACACAATAAATAATGATATTAACATGACACTAGTATACTTCATCTTTGTCTAATCACACATAAAAAATAGAGACAGATAGATCACTCTCATTTGCTTACTTTGTATTGTAATATGACAATTTTTTTTTACTGTATATTTTTTTTTTAGAAGCCAGCCTAAATAATTTAGTCCGGCTTCTGTACTCTTAATAAAATAACTCTATGATATGATATAAAAGGCGGCAACTGCTAAAAATCCATTCTTGTATAGCCTGTGGCCCAAATACAGCTGGTATTACTTCTAAAAATATTTTATATCCACTGAATTAATTATGTCATGGTATGATTGTTAAGATATAATTATGATTAATTTCATAAATTTCGTTCCTTCGTGTTTTAATTGGAACAATTTTTTTCAAGGAGCAATAATATAAATGATAGTCGTTGTTATGTTTACCACAATATCAAAAATAAATTAGCTCTATGATATCATAAAGTTGTTTACTTTAGTTACAAATTCCAAAGTTTTAGTTCGACTTCTGTTAACATTGCTTTCTGAATGTAAATTCTTAGCTTGTTCCTAAAACTAATACAATGGAATTCCCTGTAACAAAGTGGAAAATTCCCCTCATAATCATATAACAGAATACAAATTTTAATTCCCTTTTTATCCTTATTATCTTTTTTATGATATCGCTACAAATTTAAAGGCGATATTTGTAATGAATTTTTTTGTTGTAATTACGATATCAGTATCGATTTTACTTATCGAAGCTATAACGAAAAATCATGTAGCTTCCCTAAATCAAAGTTAATTACTGATAAATCTATTGCCGCTTACTTTATCTTATCAATCACATAATAATCTAACATACAAAAAAATATTTTACGTATCTTAGCAGGTATTGGATTGATTATTTCCTGTGACTTTGTATTTTGTTTTCAAGTAAAATACGAAACTGTTTTTTTTGCGGAAGTGTAAGAGTGATAAATGAGATATCACTTATGAATACTATAAACGTGTTTTATTGGTATTTTAAGTTAAAGTATAAAATTAAAAACAGCTTGTTATTACTTTCAGAAGTGTTTTAAGAAGTGAAAATAACATATACTCGAGGAAAATATTATTATTTTTTTATTTTTAAAGTTTTATTTGGTAAATAGTTTTTATGAGTAGTTCAAAAAGGACATAGTCTACAATCGATGGAAATTTTAATTATTTTTTTCGTATATTTTTGCATTTTCAAAATGTGGAACACTGTCGCTCTGGTCTTCATTATCGTATGCACGGATGAAAAGTGATGCAATAATTTCTATTAGCAAGATATTAGAAAAACTTTGCTAGCGTATCAAGAATGGCGCGGTGCAGTGTGGCGGCTTGTGCGGGTGACGTCGTATCACAATAAGCCCGTGCTTTATTGTATGAATGACGTTTTTTGAGTGAAATCGATCACGAGCGGTCTCGATTCCCTATATTATACTGTATTTATTTATGCATTGTTGCCGAACCTTTTACTGTGCCGGTCTTTGACAATAATCGCATATATCTTAAATAATTAGCAAAATAATCTCACTTTTGTCACAAAATTGTTTACGCCTTTGTTATTATAACTAGCACGGATAATAGCAAACCATTATTAAAGTATAAATATCGGATTTACGGCATACTATACATATATACTAGCAATAGCAAAAGTTTGTAACTAAGTATGTATGTATAGTAATTTCTCACAACTAAACGCCAATTAAACGCCATCGTTATTGATGAACTGAAAGGAGCAAGATCAATGTCGTCCTGAAATATTAAAGTTTTTTCACCTGATAACTTTTCAATAATATAACTATAATTTCAAATATTAAATTTAAATTTTATCACAGAGACTAGAATCATAAGGTATTTGATATAATTCGTATTCAAGTAAACTATAATGGCAAACTAACTTTTTTTTATGACAGTCGAAAATATTGTGACAAAATTATATTGGATAACATATTGTTATTTAACAGAGGTATAATAATGCAATACGTTTTTTTCACTGTTACAGAGAGAAAACTAAGATTTTTTTATCCTTTTTTATCCCCATGTATAAGATATAATTTTATCAATTTTTTAAATATTGATTAGGCCGACTAGCCGTGAAGACGTGACAGACAAACTGAATTTCAGATATATAACGTATAGATGTGAATCTAATGTGAAAATAAATAAACACGATATGTCTATATATCATGTTATAAAAACACAAGTTCAAATTTAAGATTGTTACACTTAAGGTAGGATCCACTAAAATAGTGTGCAGCACATTTGTTTACAAATATGGTGCACAAAGTTCTGGCACTGCACGTACTAAGCTGATATCGCGTTTAGCTTTTGTCTCCACCGGCAATATTGTGTGTAACTTGAGTAAGCGCACAGTGAAGCACCCATGTGCGCGAAATATTGTATAATCTTTATTATTATTATTTTACTTATTAGTTATATACAAATTTACAAACTTTTTCTAGAAAATTATTAATAATTTTTTCATTCATCCACTCCTCATTAAAGATGTGCGCGTACAAACAAATGTTTTCGTTCCGGTAGCGGAAGCAAAACTGTATTCGTGAACAACGAGTGCGTACACGTCGACGCGAATCCACTGTTTCAAGTGTACGCGCACAAATATGGATAGATGTGCGCGAACATTTCTGGTATATTTGCGTACAATTTGTTAATGTTTGCTTGAGTGAGTCGACCAGAGTAAACATTTGTGCCGCACACTGTGCTGCACAGTTCTGCACACTGGTGGAATTCCACCTTAAGAATGTCCTTATAACTAAATATGCGTCTCGTTAGCAAAAATCTTCACAAACACTAAACATGATCATGAATCACTATGTTGTAATTGTTGAAACCTAAATGGCTGTATATTACAATAAACATTCGCTAACGTATCGTCAATGCTGATTCTAACTCGTTTCCATCAACTAAATTCTCACATTTTTATGTATGATTGATGAAGACTCGCTTCGAAGGCCATGGGGCCAGCGAATGTTTACAAGACTTTATAAATATGTATGAGGAGGCGTTCCTCACATCTTGACATCGCTACTGGTCCATTCCTGTATTGTGATCCCGTCATTATGCGTCGACTGAAGTAGCTACTTCTTTGTCACTATTATATAGATGTTTAACAATCATAAAATGTCTATACATTTGATTTCCTACAAAATATTTCTACTGTATTATGGACATATTTACATAATTATTCCTTCAATATCATTTGATAAGAATACCGTGATTGATATAAATTATAGTATATTTCGTTATTATTATTTTTTACATTAGCAAACCTTGCATAGGTAACTTATGTTTTGCCAACTAAACAAGAATATTTTTGTTATTAATTTATTTTGCTTTTTAATACTTAAACAGTGAACAAATCTAGTGTAAATTACAAATCCAGTAGCCTTGTGGAATTTTAAATTTTATTTAATATATATACGTAATTTTTTTTTTGCGCCATTTTAGCGTTTACCTCAATGAATCGACCAAAGTAATATATAATATCTATCTATAATTATTATAAAACAAAGTCCCAAAAAGCTGACTGTCTGTATGTAATCGATTTTTTCAAAATCTAATGGACGGATTTTTGTACGGTTTTCACCAAAAGATAGTGCAATACTTCCGGATGGTTAAAGTAAATAGTTCATATCGGTATTATGTAAATTGTGCTGAAGAGATCGCGCAGTTGTTAAAAAACTTGCTTTCTGGGAGCTTTAGTCGCGTAAACCAGCAGAGATAAGCTAAAGTAATGTAAATGACAAATGTAGATCTATAAAAATACTTCAAAAAAATCCCGATAGCATGTCTCTATCTCTCAGGGTTAACCCACAATAACTACTTTAATGCCCAAAATTTGGAAAATTCGGAAAGTTTCGGAAATCACTGAATTCCACGCGGGCGAAGCCGTTATTGGGACAGCTAGTCTAATATATTATAAAAGTAGTAAGTAAAGTAGTGGCCTGTTACAATCCAACTGCTGGGAATAGGCCTCCTCTCTCCGTTTCTGGAGAAAAGGGTTGGAGCTAAAACCTACCACGCTGCTCCAATGCGGATTGGTAGGTTACACATATCTCCAGAATTTTCTAGATATATGCAGGTTTCCTCACGATGTTTTCCTTCACCGAAAAGCATGTGATAAATTGCAATTATCAATTAGACACATGAATTTAAATAGAAAAACTCATTGGTGCCTGCCCGGGTTTGAACTCGTGTTCCCCTCGAAAGAGTCGCACGGTCTCACCGCTGGGCTATCAGATCTCTAATATATTATGTACTTTATTAAATACACCTTGAATTGGGTTACCTACACAGTTATTATGTTATTCAATGAATGCAACTGCATCTTACGACAATTCTACAATTTCTTCAAGTAACAAGCATCTGCTACTTTAGCATAATTAGACCAAATAGTATTGTCAGATTTTGAGAGCCTGCAAGGTATATATTACAACAAAAAATCTCAAGAACTCGGAGGGTCGGCCTGACTGTTAATTCATGTCATTGTATAGAACCGTTCTGTAACGTTTGTGCTTTTTAAATGTATCGTTGAAAATGTACAAGGTTTAATACAGGGCTGTGAGAGTCGTGAGAATTGTTTTTAAATTTTTGTGTACCTATTTAATTCAGTGATCAATGCAGTCGACGTTTAACCTTTTGAATGTTGCTTGTCGGATTTACGGGTTCAATATTGTTGAGATAAAGTCGCTTGAATTATAAGTGACTTGAGGTAAGTTTTTATTTATTTAAAAGGTATGTCCATACCCTTTAATTTGAGTGTGCCTTAATTTAAGTACTAAAACTTATAGTATAAACTCTCAGAACAGTTTTATTATTTACATCGTTTACATCTAAGTCTTTCATAACACATCAAAACAAATTATTATTCATCAAAATATTGAATAAACGTAGGTGACTTTTTCAAAGCTTAAGATAATATGAGATATAAATCGAGCCTCATGTTTTATAAAAACTTGATTAAGAAATAACGTCAAATCATTATTATTGGTTGCGACTTCATGAAATTAATTTAGGGTATCATTGTCAGGCATTTATTTCCATTTATAAAATTGGCAATAAAAATTTTGTTCAAACTGACTGTATGCTTAGCCTTAACGGCTTTTACAGCGTCACCGGGTGGGATGGGCAAGCGCAGAAGCATCGTCGAGATTGTAAAATGCAGAGAGTAGAGGGCAGAAGCTCTATTAGCATCGGGGAACGTCTCCTGTGAGGCCGAAGGCAATAAATAAGGAAATTTAGCAGGTCCAAATAAAATTAGGCCAATAAATTTACGTGAGAATACATTATCATTGTTTATAATTTAAATATAACCGGGTATTCTCACGATTACATTAAACCAAAAATTTTATCTGTCATCTGTCTAACTAAACATTACGTAATGTGCTATATATTCACTAAATTTAACCAATTCCAATTATTATTCGTCAAATCATCGTAAAGTATTAGTAAAAATATCAAAAAACGACTTAATGTTGTTAGCTATTTTAACTAGCTAGAAAAATTTTAATACAATCAACCGGGACTGTAATCTAAAGAAATTAGGTCAGTTTCAGTCAATAACTCGCAACTTTAAAATATTAGCACTGCAATTAATGTAAATCGTTTTAACTTGACACAATTGTATGGGTGTTATGACACATTAGTCCCCGCGGGGTGCGGCCTAACCCCAAGCATTCGAAACAGTCAATTCATCCTGGGGATTTGCTGGCCCTTGGGACTCAAAAGGGAGTCAGAATTTAAATACATTTAACATTTGAAAAGTACCCAATCAAAATTAACATACACTTGGACTTTCCTCGTGTAATAGATCGATGTCGTAATAACTCTATACTAGCCACAAATGGGTAGTACATAACAAATAACTAACGTTCACTCAAAACAAGTCAAAATCAGTCTTTATTCAAATATGATTTTTCAAGCATTTTGAATCCTCAAGGATCAATATTGCTGGTTCGGAATGTTGCTCTTACTGAGAAAAACCAGCAAGAAACTGCTGTCAATTAATCATATATTTATTATTATAATTTAACTCTACAAAAGCATGTACCGCACTTAAATAAATTTTTTCACAACGTAAAATCTTATAGCGAAATCGTGGCCCCCAAACTAGGATTCCCTGGACTATTGGCAGCCAAACTTTCGTCCAAACCTCTTAATATTTAAAATTTACATTATTGAACCACAGTCTTGTATGAAGCTAAAAAGATCTTCGAATCCAAACTCCGAAATTCACTTGTAACTTGCAATTATGCACGCTGTAAAAACACGCTCTTAAAAAAAACCGTAAAAGAATATATCGATGTATCTTAGAAGACATTTTAGGACACCTCGGTAAGAAAATGAGGGTGGTCTATTCTACTCAGCCGGATACCACACGGCATTTATTGATTAATTAATTATTTTATTCTATAATTATTTTTATTTTATGTCATCCCTGTGTCTTACATCTAGTAAGGTGAAATTGTATAGTTTTGAACCAGTCTCTCATTTCCAAATACGAATTTTGTATTTATTGCTTACATTGTTTGGTCGCGTTTTTAAAAATGGTGAATTAATTCCCACAAATTGTATAGATTATAAAACTTATCTTCCAGCCTTAAAAATAACGTTTTAAGCATGTTTTATTTTTATGACTTTCCTATAATATAACTTAATTGAAAAAATACTTTGTTTTTAGTTTCAATTAGGCCTCAATCAAATTTCAACAGTGAAGTAGTCAAAGTACAGACGGCGATAATAAAAATTTCATTGTCGTTTCTTGTTATCGTTAATTATTTTATACAGAGTCGTGTATTTGATAACTATATTATCTATCGGCCCAGCACTCCACACTTCACATTTTCCTGATAATTATTTGTCAATGCAATAATTAATACACACTAGATCCAATTACACAAATCTATCTATACTTATTATAAAACAAAGTCCCAAAAAAGCTGTCTGTATGTAATCGATTCTAACAAAATCTTCTGAACGGATTTTTATACGGTTTTCACCAAAAGATAGTAAAGGACTTCCGGATGGTTTAGGCAAATAGTACATATCGGGATTATGTAAATTGTATTGAAGCGATCGAGTTGTTAAAAAACTTGCTTGCTGGGAGCTTTAGTCGCGTGCGCTGCGTAAACCAGCAGAGATATGCTAAAGTAATGTACTAGAGAATTGTAGATCTTTGAAACTACTACAAAAAAGTCCGCCATAGCATGTCTCTATCTCTTATGTTTAACTTACAATAACTACTGTTATGTTTAAAAATTTGAATTCTAGAAAAAAATTGTGACGCGGTTGAATTCGCTGGCACAGCTAGTTATACTATAATATCACTCAATCACTCACCATCTAAGGAATATGAATCATTATCAAGTAATCATATTTTCACAAAATTTGGAAATTTTTTGCCTAATATAAAGCCTTTCATCTACAAATATATAGTATCAGTTTTTTTATTCCGTTGAGCAAAGACACGGCACGGAGGGTATTACATTTGATATGATTACAAAGAGGTCCTTCGAGCACATTTTTCTCCATCACCAGATGGAGGTCTAAGCATTATCATGAGTCCGTTGGTAAGTCTGTTACTTATTAATAATACCTTAACTTACTACACAGTATACACTCACGTTATGTAGTTTGTAGTACAGTCCGCACGCGTTGCAGACGGGCTCGCCGTTCTGGTTGCGTCGCCAAAGCGTGGTAGTCGTCGTTTTGCAATTCGCACACGACGTGCCAGCCCGCCGCGCTGCACTCTGTAGCGACTGGAAATTAAAATAAACTAGATTAATGAATCCTGCATGCATAAGGTATGAACATATTAGGTATGATTCCTGAATGCTTAAGGTATGAACATGTAAGGTATAGAGCTGTGATAGCCCAGCAGTGAGAACTTGCGACTCTTTCGAAGAGAACACGAGTTCAAACCCGGGCAGGCACCAATTTGTTTTTCTATTAAAACTCATGTGTCTAATTGATAATTGCAATTTATCACACGCTTTTCGGTGAAGGAAAATATCGTGAGGAAACCTGCATATCTCTGGAGAATTTTAGAGATATGTGTAACCTACCAATCCGCATCGGAGCAGCGTGGTAGGTCTTAGCTCTAAACCTTCTCTCCACAAAAGGAGAGATGAGGCCTATTCCCAGTAGTGGGATTGTAACAGGCCGCTTCTTTTATGTAAGGATGAATGCCGCGTGCTTAGGGTGTGAACACGCAAGGTATACGTGTATACCGAGATATCTTGCATGTTTAAGGTATCAACACGTAATGTATGAATCCGGCATGGACAAAGTATTTACACTGCTATAATCCACGATTAAAACAATATCAAAAAAGCATTTCCAATCGCGGATTAAACCGAAATAATTCAATAGTTTTGCATTATAGAACACCGCAAAGTAACGCCTGATTCGATAAACCATTGGATTAATATTCCTAAAATTGAATTTTGTTTATTTATAGTATAAATCATTCCTTAAGCGAAATACATCTGATGGATGTTCATATTGTACTTTGGTTTCATGAGATTTCCATGCCATATGGTCTAATATCCTTTGGATCCAGGGAATCTTACTATATAACTTCAATTCTGCCACCACTATCCCATCTGCTAAAGATATTTCATATTGATAATAATCTGTTAATTTTTTTATAATACAATCTACGTATCAACGTAGATATCCATTAAATAAATTAATGTCGACTCGAAAATATTATTTTTAGAATTTAAAAAGACATGTTATTTCATCGCAGACAGGTTGACATATTAAGATTCAAATAACATTATATTTTTTTCTATTTATTCAAATATAAAATTTGCAATGTACAAACTATGTGTAATAAAGATAAGAAATAATCTGATGAATAATCTAAAAATAATATAATTAAAATTATATTTGTAGTAGGAGAATATCAAACTTTAAAGAACTTATATTCGGTGTTCTAAATAAAAAACTATGATGACATGAAAACACTTCGAAAATTATCATCTTTTAACGATTTAATAAAATATAATATATTTGAAAATTTTGCAACGCATACAACACACAACGAACAATGAATCAATTTAACTCCCTTATGTTATTTACGAAACAAGCAGTATTTAATAGTCATTCATATACAATGTCACTTACTAATTTACAGTACCTTAACCTAAGAATACGACGAAAGTCAGTCTCAAAACCTAACCAAGAAAAAGTGAACATACGAACATGGAATCGAAAAAGTCGGGTAGCTATCGGAGGGCCCCCTTACGCACCTGCCCATTACTACACGTCAATCAAACAAAAAATATCCACGGCATGCGGTGGCCGTTTTATACAGTCCACAAAAGTGCCTCACTCAATTAAAAATGCATTCGTCCTAAACCGACACAAAAATAAAACGAGCCGCACAATCCGACTCATAATAAATCCATTAATTTGTCGTGTCATATATCGAACAAAAAGTATTGAGGTCGTAAAATATTACGAACTATACGAAACGTCGGGTCGGATCGATTCTTGGTAACTAGAATCTCGAATACTACCAAGATTATCGTGACCGCGCCGCGGTATTGTCCGACATAATATTGTAAGTGACTGTATCGTTCCCGAGTATAGACGAGCTCGAAAGCAAACATTGTTACCGAAACAAATAAAATCCGACACTTAAAGCCGGTAAATGTTCTCATAACGAATAAAACTGGTATATTACGATAATCATGATCAGATAAGAGCTATCTAAACTAGTAAGTACACACGTATCTGTGTCAATTCGAGCCAATGCCCTAAGCGTGTTTATCTCCGACAAAAACAATAGTGTACACGGAGTAATAATTTTTAAATCAATACTGGTTATACCTGTTGTACACGCCGGTACAACTGCATATCGGAATACCTAAATATTAAATGGTTTGCGTCAATATTCGCTTCGTCATGGCATCTCCTTTGTGCCAGAATGAGATTAGAGCTCGCCATATTAGCCGAGCAACAGCCGAAACTTTTTCTTCCCATTGAAAAATGATTCGAGTTCCGTCAATATTCATGACAAGAAATAATTTTATACATATCAATAGATATGATGTATTTTACACTTGAGTTCGCATTACGATAAAATATCAATTATAATTGTATCTTGATTTTTATCATTTTAAGCGGAATTTTTATTTGTTTTACCATTATAAAAAAAGCTGTGATAGGCTAGCGATGAGTTTTGAATGTGTTTTTCTGTTAAAATTTATGTGTCTAATTAACAATTGCAATTAATCACAAGTTTTCAATATTCGGTTATCAAAGGAAAACACTGTTACGCAACCTGCAATATCTCTAGAGAATTCTGTACCCTACCAATCCTCACTGGAGCAGCGTATTGGGTCTTAGCTATAACACTTCTATCCGGAAACGGAAAGATGAGGGTTATGCCCAGCTGCCGGGTAGTGCATGAGTTTTTACGAATTCTGCATATATCAGGTATGAGAACGGATAGTATACTCTACATTTAGCATACCATATTATCGTGGATTATAAGAAAATAATATTTTCAGTACTTTTGTATTATGGAACACGGTATAGCGACGCCTATAAATTAATAGCATTTTATTTCGCGCTGCTCCATCAAAGAGGTTATCACCTCGTATTATCTCTATATAGAGACATAAAATGCATAGTGTAACAATTCTATTTTTAAATTGACTGTGCTGCACTGACTATATTTGGCGTCTGAATTTGAACGACTATTGTTGGATAATTTACAAAAAAAACTTGAAGGCAGAAGATACTATATCGCAACGTGTAACGCAACGAGCGTAACCAGTTCGGTTTTTTTTTCAAACTAACTATATGCTGTTAGCCTTAGTGGCTTTTACGGCCTCATTGGAAGAGCCGGGCATGTCCAGAAGCATCGTTAAGGTTGCAAAAAGTGGAGAGTAGACGTAGAAGCTTGGGGTGTCGGGAAAAGTCGCACGTGAAGACGGACGTTAGAAAACTGGGACCTCGTCTTCGCCGGCGAAGACACTGTCATAATCTGTCTGATCCTTAATATAAACTATTCAGTGATTTACGAAACTTAACCCGAATTTTCTAAATTTTGAACATAAAATTAGTTATCGTGAGTTAACCGTGAGAGATATAGACATGCTATCGCGGACTTTTTTTGTTGCATTTTTATATATCTACAATTCTGTACTACATTACTTAAGCGTATATGTGCTGGTTTACGCAGCGCACGCGACTAAAGCTCCAAGCAAGCAAGTTTTTTTATCAACTGCGCGATCTCAATAACACAATTTACATAATACCGATTCACTATTTACCTAAACCATCCGGAAGTGTTGCACTATCGTTTGGTGAAAACCGTACAAAAATCCGTTCAGTAGATTTGAGAAAATCGATTACATACAGACAGACAGCTTTTTGGGACTTTGTTTTCTAATAAGTATAGATCAATTACTGAATTTCAAGTACCTAAATGTAATTGTTTAATCGAACAATAACAAGTGAAGTACGAAAAGCGAGCCAATAATTATTAACTTTAGGTTTTACGACTCAATTACGCGAAACCGATTTTATAATCTGCAGATAAGATTTTCTCATCAAACCAAAACACCCGCTGCATCACTCCGGTCCCAGGGGAGGGTATAAACCGAGGGGTACCGACTAAGCCGATTATAGAAGTCAACCGGTCGTGGAGGGCGATTTTATTTCCATGGAAAACCGGCTGTTTACTCGTAATTTTATGGCCGAATTACTTTTGCTACTCAAACACCGAATTTAAATGATTAAAATAAATATATAGACCAAATAATACACACGGTCGTCCGTCCCCAAAATATTTTAATACTTGTGTTCCGTTTGACAGACAAGTGGTAAATATATAAATTCTTATATAATTTTAAATAAGGAAATAAATTCACCTACACTCGAAGAACCGACAAATTGTTTTAAAACAATGTTAGCTCTCGGCGGGAATCGAACCCGTGGCCCACGAAACTGAAGGCAAGGAGCCTGTGGCACGGAACCAGTCAGATTAAAAAAAATATCTTATACGTCTTGAATCAAATATTCCTAAATGTTAACTATTAATCGAAAGATAACTTTTATTTTGAAAAGAATAGAAACATTAAATTTTCAATCAACAAACTGTTATTTGATTATTGATATTATTGATATTTTGTTATTTAAGTCTTTTATTTACTAGCGATTTGATGATTATTTAATAATAGTTATTCATTAATTTCATAACCATTCCACGTGGGCATGATTTGTACAGTAGTAGCGTGTAAGTAATTTAAGATAGATATAACTTGTAGATTTTGTTATCATTAAAAAAATAAATAAACGAACACGTACAAAAAAAAATTTCAGCCTTTATTTTATTATAACGGTAAGCAGACGGTGCTCCGTATTATTATCTGATAACAATCGTTAATACTTTTCTACTTACTAATTCATTCTTGAAGAAAAATCGCTATGTTTCTATCGCTATCTTTAAAATATAAGTAGCTGTCATACAGTGAGTAAGTAAGTTAAAAATATACTGACTTGATTAAATAATTTCGTCTTCAGTCATATGAATTCACTACCAAGCAAACTCAGGTCAGTCTACTCGTAATAATAAGCTCATGTCGTTCTTTTAAAGATATCTCCAAATAATGATATTAAATCATTAAGGTTATAAATAATTTATAGAATTAGGCGTTACTTTGCGGAGATCCATAATACAAAAGTAATGGCTTTGCGATTTTGTCGTGGAGTCTATCTCCTGATGATGCCTCGGTTGCGGGGCGAAACGATTGTTGAGTTTGTGATAGTGGACTTGTGTAGTGCTTGTGTATTGTGGTGGAAGTGGTGGAGGCTTGTGCATATGTTTTTTTTTTACGAATCCTGCATGTAACGGGTATGAAAAAACGTATAGTCCACTATACATTTAGCACTATATATATTTACTATTTACTGTATCGCGGATTATAGCAAAATAATTTTATTATTACTTTTGCATTAAGGTTATATTTTAATTAGTAAACTTGTCTACACGAAAATTTATTTCCCAAAAAGTATCCAATTTAGAGAGACTACGATTGAATTGTCGAATTAAACGAACAAGGAATAATATAGACATACGTTATAGAATCTAATATTGACCACTTTAGCATTTGCCATCCCTTAAAAAGTGTATTATAATAGATATTTTCTGTCCAAACTCAACAATGGGGTCCTCTTTGTTCACATCACACAAAAGAGCCCTGATTTTGTCATCGCCGTTTGAGTTTACACTACACTGAAAATTAGAGTGCCACAACAATATGTACTGGATTTAAGACTCAAGTATTTGTTTGTACGAAGCTTTTTTATCTTTGTCGGTATTTGTTTGATAGTATGTGGAAGCCTGCGCGATATCGATCGCGGCATGTTGACAGTGAAATGGGTATAACAATTAATAAAACTCTTTGGTGTCCCGGACAAGTGTACGCATGCCTCGAATATCTGTTAGTCCTACTCAGGTATTTGGTGTTTTTCTACGTTTAATTAAATGTAATGTCCTTCATTGAGTTCACAGCGGTTATAAGTGTCAAACTTATTTCAAAAAAACATTATCTCGGAATGTCGTCTTGAGGTTGGCATATTACGTAAATTTCTGGTGCAAGTAACAGGTCACAGGTTTCTAGTTTCGGCGATTAAATTAAAAATTACCCTTTCAAGAATATATCGCTATTGAGGATTCAAAAATCTTTTTTCGGCGAGACAATGACGTTATTGTTACTGCATTAATTTTAGAGATTAGAAACTCCGAACCTTATATAAAGATAAATCGATTTTAGCGCGATGTAAACCGCACCTACGTTTGTATTATAATTAGTAAAAAAAGTAAAGTAGCGGCCTGTTACAATCCCACTGCTGGGAATAGGCCTCCTCTCTCCGTTTCTGGAGAGAAGGGTTGGAGCTAAGACCTACCACGCTGCTCCAATGCGGATTGGTGGGTTATATATATTTCAAGAATTCTTTAGAGATATGCAGGTTTCCTCACGATGTTTTCCTTTACCGAAAAACGTGTGATAAATTGCAATTATCAATAAGACACATGAGTTTTAATAGAAAAACTCATTGGTGCCTGCCCGGGTTTGAATTCGTATTCCCCTCGAAAGAGTCACGGTCTCACCTCTGGGCTATCACAGCTAATAATTAGTATGAATCGCTAAAGTCTACCATTAATTACAGAGGTAATAAAGCTCTTACCAACATTCAAATAGACATATGTTCACATAGTTTTATATTATAATTGGAGCGCACAAAAATCATTTGAAAAGTAATAAGACTTGCAACGCGTTAATCCATGAAATTAAATAATTAAAAGGATTACGCAGTTTAACCTCTGAATTAGTGCGTCCAACTTTTACGAAATATGAATAACAATAACTGTACTTAACAAGAATCGTGCCAAATAAATTCAAATCTTATTCATAGCACAGTTAAAGATAACAATTTAATTATGCTAGTGAACAACCACTCGGTTTAATTATTAACCAACAAACAGCAAACGGATTAGTTTCAGTCCAACTCGCTTAAACTCAGCTAATTCAATAAGCTACCCACATTAAAAACATATTTCTATAAGGGCCCTCCCTCTTGCGATCCAATCAGCCTTATCTTCCCGACCCTCTGCAAACACCTCCTAATCAAATCAAATCGCAGCCTCCGTCTTCCCTAATCTATCCACCTATCTACGCTTAAACATAAAATTATATTACAAAAAGGGATGGTTACCTACAGCCCCTCATATATTTGCAAACAGGCAGAATTGAACCCGTCGGAAGCGTCCCTCGCAACAGCCGTATAACTTCGTAAAACACAAACCGACCTTATCTACATAGACAAACTCCGTTCATGAACATCATGCACACATAGCCGCGTATCAGTATATCTACGTCATCTAGATCCCACTATGAGAACCCCCAAGAGGGAGGCAATCCATTTACCGTAGACCTCTTACTACTGAAATTTCCCTTCTACATAAATAACCGTAAGGATGACAATCGCTCGGCAACAGCAGTATTTTTAAAGGTTTACATGGCCCCTAGTGAAAGCGCGGAATCGATGTAGCCTTTACCCCTCACCCCGCGCCAGTTTTTCCGGCGTTCCGTCCTTATCAGACCGGGGCGATTAGATAAAGACAGATAGAGCGTGAAAATAAAGATTTTCATCGTGTTCACCCACACAGCCTTAGTTAACTTTCAATAATACAATGCTCTCTTAAGAGTGTGCTATGTAGGTATTCCCTCGTGAAAGTATTGAGTGAATGAAAAATATATAATGAACGTTGGAAACAAAATACATATTTATATTTTCTATACTTATCAACAGAAATAGTTTTGTAATTCGTTAAATTTGATTTTACTTTGTCTTACTGAATTTAGTATTTGCGTATAAGTTATTTTAATAATGATAACATCATTACAAATTTTGTTTACAATAAATAATAATTCTGTCACTTCAGAATTTGACGGGACGGAAAACCTATAAGTTGCGTTGGTTAAAAAAAATTGCGATTTTGTCGTGGAGCCTATCTCCTATTTTTTTTTTTCGAACTGACTGTATGCTGTTAGCCCTAATGGCTTTTACAGCGTCACCGGGCGGGACGGGCGAGCGCAGAAGCATCGCCGAAGTTGCGAAATGCAGGAAGTAGAGCGCAGAAGCCCTACTTAAGTCGGGGAACGTCGTCCTAAGGGTGCCTCCTGTGAGGCCGGACCACGGCTTAGGGCGACGCGTAGTGGAGGGTTCATGGTATGACTTAGATTAGTCATTGCGGCGTCGGAAGTGTGGCGAGAAGCCACGACCGACCGACGTCAGAAAACTGGGACCTCGTCTTCGCCGGCGAAGACGCTGTGTGAGTGTATTACGTGTTTCTGTGTTGGCGATCGTTATTTGATCGTCGGGGTCATACAGGACGCTTTTTGGACGCCTATATTTTCGATGGTCGGACCTAACTGGGATGTAGGTAGAAGCAACTGAAATCAGGGGGTTCGGGTGTACCTCAGATTTCTCGAAGTAAGATTTCGAAAAACGTTTAAAGAGGTGAGTAATGGTAGGGAGATCGAGGTCTCTATGGAGGTCAACGTTCCGCATGAACCACGGACAACCAGTGGCTGTCCGCATAAATCGGTCCTATCTCCTAACGATGCTTCAGTTACGGGGCGAATAGATCGCTGAGATTATTGTAGCGAATGTGTGCAGTGCACGTGTAGCGTGCTGTTCATTGTTGTGACTTTAACTACGTGTGTTAATTGATCCTGCATGTATATGGTATGAGAACGGTTTTGCTTCCTATAGGTTTCGCTTCCTACTTATATTATATACCATTTCATATACCATTACATATGATAGATTTTCTTAACAAAGGCGAATTATAAAAAATATCATAGTTTTTTAAAAGATTTGATTGTGCAACTACGACAATCCTCAAACTTAGTTTGACATTTCTTGTTACGTACTTTGACATTATTAATTTCTAGACTAATTGCTCAATACAGCGTTCCAATAAATTATGACAGCTGAATAAGATAGTTACAGTACAACAGCGTGCATAGGCCGAATTTTATAAATCCGTTAGGTTAACAAAGCCAGCGGTTGCCCAATAGAAGCGGTCGCGATACGGGCCCGATACGAATCGCATTGGATTGACACATCAAGCCGCTGCACGAGATTACATCGTACGTCGTAATCGACGCCCGCGTCACGTCGCGTCATCCGAATTACAATTCTTTAAAAATTAATGTTGTATCTATGTTGTTAGTTCCGTATGTTTGAAGTCTTTTAACTTGGTATTAAATACTACTTTTTTTTAACGGACGAGCGCAGAAGCATCGTCGTGGCAAAAATTGAAGACAAAAGAGACTATATCAAAACGTGCGACACAACGAGCGTAACCTGTGCCGTACTTTTTTCAAACTGACTATATGCTGATAGCAGCTTTTACAGCGTCATTGCAAGGGATGCATGTCCAGAAGCATCATTGGGGCTGTCAAATGCAGAGAGTAACCTGCGATATACTTTGCCGATTTGGGTGTGGGTTTGTCAAAACATTAATAAAAAGTAGCTTTAAATATTTTCTAACATAACTGCCCTTTAATTATATACTCGTATTTACAACATCATTTAACATATGATTCTTCTTTCTTCTTTTTCCTACCCTTATCCCACTCTAAGTGGGGTCAGTACAACATGTTTTCCTCTTCCATTCTCTTCTATCATTCGTCAACTCTGGCGCTACTCCTTTTATATGCATGTCATACTTCACACATTCCAACCATCTCTTTTTAGGCCTCCCTCTAGTCACATATCCATCCACATTCATATCCAACACTCGTTTAGTCACATGATTTTCATCCCGCCTCATTACATGTCCATACCATCCCAATCTTGCACCTCTCATCTTTTCTACAATGGGCGCAACTTTCATACTTCCCCTTATATACTCATTTCTTATTTTATCCAATCTTGTCACACCACACATCCATCTTAACATTCTCATCTCATTTGCATGCACTCTTCTTTCATCCATCTTTTTCATTGCCCAACATTCTGATCCATACATTACGACAGGTCTTATGACCGATTTATAAATTTTCCCTTTAAGTTTAAGGGGCATTCGGGGATCACATACTGTCCCTGAGACCTGTCGCCACTTCATCCATCCTGCATTCATTCTATTCCTCACATCGCGATCAATTTCACCGTTTTCCTGTAGAAGCGAGCCAAGGTACCGGAAGTCGGAGCAGACTGGCATTTAACATATGATTATGGTCTATATAAAAAAAATCAATGCACAGCGAAACCAAACGGGTACGTAGAATTATCATTATAATAATAAGTTGGCAGTGCTTATTACGTATAGTAAAAACATGGGAATGCACTGTAATTAGTTCAGTTAGACGTTGATGGATGGCGCCACTGTAATGTAAATAAGGTCTCGTCGCAGATACGCAAGGCCTAGCGCCTGCATCATAATTGTCTTTTTTATTTATGCATTAATAGCGATGGCAAAACAGATAAATGTAACACTTGTATATAATTTTGCAATGTAATTGATAAAGTGACAGAAGAACCGGTTTAGTCTTTTGTATAATAGAAATAATACTTAAATAAATCAAAATAATCTATATTCAAATAAGCTCTTTCAAGAATAATTTATAGAATTAGCCGTTACTTTGCGGAGATACATAATACAAAATATTTTGCTATAATCCGCGATACAGTAAATAGAAAATATATATAGTGTTAAATATATAGTGGACTATCCGTGTTTTCATACCCGTTACATGCAAAGCTTTGCGATTTTATCGTGGAATCTATCTCCTGATGATGCTTCGGTTGCGGGGCGAAACGATTGTTGAGTTTGTGATAGTGAACGTGTGTAGTGCTTGTGTATTGTGGTGGAAGTGGTGGAGGTTTGTGCGTGTGTTTTTACGAATCCTGCATGTATCGTATGAAAATACGGATAGTCCACTATACATTTAACACTATATATATTTTATTGTATCGCGTATTATAGCAAACTCTTTCAAGAACTTTCAAATGGTCAAGGATCAATATAATTAACGAAGCTACAGCTGGTTTGGAATGTTCTTCTTACCGAGGAGAACCAGCATGAAACTCGACGGTCAATCTTTTAAACAATTTTCAATTATACATTATTAAACCGCAGTCTTCTTGAAGCTGAAAGGATTTTCAATTCCGGGCATTTTTATCATCCCAATAATCTTCAATTTTGCAATTCGCTTTACGTATAAGCATATTTTTACACCTAATTTAACCCTTTCTGTAGACAGGTCTACTATGGATTTCAGAATTTTATTGCAGAAGCCAATACCGAGACTGAGTTGCTAACTTTGCTGAGTCGCGATACAGGAATCGCAAGCTTATTGTGACGTCTCGAATAAAAGTCTTATCTGCAAGTGTGTGGACAGTTTTAAGAGACACTTCCTTTTTACTGGTATGTACCTACTTGAGCATTAAATAAAGTTGTTAAATATATGGTGATCAGAACTTTCAATAAATGAAATATATATTCTAATTTATTTATTTTATTTATTTATTAATTTATGTACCAAAATTAAAATATATAAGAAAAATTAGCAACGCGTAAAGTTTTAGTCCTCTAATGTCGTATTTTATAATATGCTTCTCAGTGAAGGAAAATATCTTGAGGAAACCTGCATATCTTTTTATGTTTATTGAAATAATATGTGTAACACAGTATTCGAAACCTGACTTAGTCACAGCAACGCGTGGCCGGAGAGCTAGTTTTTTGATAAAAAATTCAACAGCAAAGAAAACTATTCATGTTGTTATATGTTGTTATATGAATTATGTGTAACTTTATGGTTTAATTATTACATAGACGAAAGAAAAAAAAAGCGCTTTCGTAACGTGCGTGTTAATCGTTGTTGATGGAAAGCGATACTGCTCTATAGTTTATGGAATCGAGAATTACAGAAAACTTTATTGGATACTAAATTTTCCGCCGTGTGGTATCCGGCTGAGTAGAATAGACCACCCTCTTTCTTACCAAGGGGTCGTAAAATACGACTAAGGTAAGTTGACGTCAGGCAGGCGGCCGGTCGTAAAATACGTAGTCAAATGTGACAATATGTTTTAACATGTTGTGCCGACCCCACTTAGAGTGGGATAAGTGCAGGAGGATATGATGATGATGATTTATTGGATACTAAATTTATGTAATATTTATTATGCAACTTTTTGTAGTATTCTTCTATATTTATCACTTATCTATGAAATATAGAATTTCATCATTTTAATATAAATATAAATATATGGGACATTTACACACACTGTCGTCCGACCCCAAAGTAAGTAACTTAATACTTGTGTTATGGGTGACGGACAACCGGTAGATAAGTATATCTGTAGTCTTATGTAGTAACATACATATACTACATATATTAAATACATACGTAAATACAAATATACACTCAGGCTCGAAAAAGAAAAAAATGTTTATAGAAAATGTTGGCCCTCAGCAGGAATCGAACCCACGACCCGCGGAGCAGAAGTTTATATAACCTGAAATTTCTTTCTCTTTATTGTAAATATTTCACATTTTAGGTTCGCTTCCCCACTCTAAGTACAATAACACTGACTTTTACAGAAACACTTTATTTACTATCTATTTATTTATTTGTTACTTTTTTTATTTATTTTTAAACTTTATTGATTTATTATTTATAGACTTAATAAATTATAAATTAATGTGATATCTTTAGATTAGATATTACTTATTATTTACTAATTTACCGAGGACCTGATATTTATTTTAAGTTATATCTGGAGATAATCTCGATGGATAAACAAGTTACAACAATTCTACCATTTACTGAAGGTTGCACAATCGTTATCTTGCGTTTTATATTTAAAGAAGTTTTTTATGTTAAAGATAATAACTGTACATGTCGGTAACTGCTTGAATTGACAAAGTAATCATTGAGCAATAAATGCCAAATAATTTGTTCTGAAAGTTATAAATTAGAGCTTTATTTCATTTTTATTTCGAATTTTTATTCCATTTATTTCAAAGTGAAAATAAAGTTTGAAATAGTTTTAGATATACCTTTCCAAAGTAACTGATGGGACTTTCGCGATCGGTCAGAACTGTTAATCTAGGTGTCAGAACGCCTCGTATCATATATTGTTAAGGATTACCTAGATGATAGAATGCGTGGATATAGCAACTGTCCCTCATTAATATCCTCCTGCCCTTATCCCACTCTAAGTGGGGTCGGCACAACATGTTACAAACATGTTGTCACATGATTTGGCTACGTATTTTACGAGCGGCCGCCTGCCTGACGTAAACTTACCTTAGTCGTATTTCACGACCCCTCGGCAAGAAAGAGGGTGTTCTATTCTACTCAACCGGATACCGCACGGTGAGTCAACTTACCGTAGTCGCCAGATTTGGTGCGCCCCACTTTAATGGCAGATGAAATTCAAAAAGGTTGCAGGGAGCCATTAAATCATAGCGGTACACAAGTACAAGTAATGGAGAAAAATCTAGAAAAGATCTCCGTCAAGCAGTAGACGTCCATCTAGTAAGTCGACATCCAAATGGTAAGTAAAGAAATACATACCATATAACACAGGTAGGTACATCAATATAGTGAAGCGAGAACTAAACCGACCACAGTTGCTGAGGCAACCGATAGATATATTTCTAAAGAAACTTCTGTTTAGCAGTTCAATGTACATCGTGGTACTACTATGAAATGAAAAATTTTAACTGCGCCTAAATATCCCACGAAATCAAAATAATATCCAGAGGCGACTAAACGTTGGTAATTCAGCGTCGTATCGCTTCTCGTAACGTGTGAATTTGCATTGAATGGCAAAGGACAGTGCGGCCGTTTTCAAATTAGATACAAGGCGAGGCCGCGATATACACTGTGTTTCGTATTAAACCAAGAGACAGTTACCAAAACAACCGTGTTTCGAGGAGAAAACTAGGTAGATGGAAAATATTCCTCATAATAGAATAACAAACGAATTTCATTAACACACCACTAAAAATAATATACCAGTATACCAAACGAGTGAACAAAATAACTATAGAAATAATGATCAATATCTTTCATTAATTTCATTAATTATATTCAATTAAAAATTCTAATTATATTAAGTTTATATCTAGCCTGACTACGAAGCTCAAAACTAAACTTGCCTCTTGCTTGCTCTATAAATACATACATAAGGTTTATGTAAATGGTTTTTATAGTTTGACTGACTGACCCGTTGGCACAGTATTTAGCTCCAGGGGCTGCCGGTTCGATTCCTGCCAAGTGCTAAAATTTTGCAAAGATAATTTGTTGTTTTTCGAGTCTGGGTGTATTTTGGTGTGTAAGTATAATATTTATTCAAAACTATATAAGTAGTATAATTACCAGGTATCAGTTACTCCTAACGAAAGTAGTTTGTTACTTGTTTACTTGTAACTTAGTAGATTTGTATATAAATTATTAATATAATATTTGATATGTAAAAATACGAGTCACATCGCGATTAAATCGAGAGACCACGGCGGATGTATCTCTGCCGAAACGTCGAACCTTACACAAATGTGACTCGATTTGACCCGTATTTTTACATATTAATAATTACTTGTAACATACTTACTTTCGGGACGGGCGACCGTGCGTGTAATTGTTACATGTAAAGTAAAGTAAAGTAGCGGCCTGTTACAATCCCACTGCTGGGAACAGGCCTCCTCTCTCCGTTTCTGGAGAGAAGGGTTGGAGCGAAGACCTACCACGCTGCTCCAATGCGGATTGGTATGTTACACATATCTCCAGAATTCTCTAGAGATATGCAGATTTCCTCACGATATTTTCCTTCACCGAAAAGCGTATGATAAATTGCAATTACCAATTAGACACATGAGTTTTAATAGAAAAATTCATTGGTGCCTGCCCGGGTTTGAACTCGTGTTCCCCTCGAAAGAGGGTCTCACCGCTAGACTATCACAGTTCTCTTGTTACACATTTATTTATTAATATTTTTCATACTTTGGCTACCGGTTCCTAGACTAAATTTACAAGGAATCAAATGCGTCCCTTCCAAGCCTCATTGCACGTTGTTCAGCGTGTCCTACGGTCAAAAAACATTTAGTATTCGCAAGTTTTATTAGAATGCCCGAAGGTTATCGTTGTGTGATTTACTGCAATGACATAATAGATTACTTATAGCTGTCTTCAAGTTTTATTTATGGTTCCACGATTAAGTCCATTAATAAAACTAGCCATTACACTTTTTATAGGGCACACTTTAACGTTCATGTTTTATTTATAATGTAGGTTTCTAGACCGTTGATAATGATGTAATAATTTCATAATTTCTAAATTGGTAAAAAAGACTATTTTGATTCGTTTCTTACTTATTTACTTACAAGCATTGCGAATAGATGAAACATTAAGATGCAAATTGGTTAGCTAAGGGAATCATAAAATATAATGATAGGAAAAATTGAAGCTATTAAAATACCATAGATGGTCATCTACACATGGACAAGTCCTTTACATTAATTCCATTTTTATTGAACTAATACTTAACTCATGTGGTAGATGAAAAGATAATCATAATGTTGACCCTATATCAATTATAACTCAGTCTGAATTCAGTAGTGTTGGTAGAGTATAAATGTAGTAGAAAAATGCTAAAGCTGCCTGTTAGTACCATTAACCCTCCTATAACGCGGTACTCTCAGAATGCGATTTCCATAGAACGCGGAGCTGAAATTGCGACAGCCCTCTTATAACGCGGTACTCTCGAACCCGGTTTCCATAGAACTGCCTATGAATGTGATGATTCGGATATAAGATATTATATCTGGCTTATAGCAACAAATTTCCTTAATTTAAGATTATTGCACGATAAAAATTATTTCGCATTTTTAACAATTTATTTTAATTTTAATAATTATTGAATTTTTTGTACTATTTTGAGAAGGTTGATGCTCGCGGTACAGGGCGACCTAGTGCGAGCATCAATCTGTTGATTTCATATATAATGCAATTGTGAAATTTAAATAAATAAATAAAATAAATTACATACGTTTTATTGGTGATTAGTACTTTCTAAAAATATATAATTATCTTAGGTAGACGTTTTTCATAGAACGCGCTACAAATTAGCGTGGTTTGTAGGGCAAATCCTTGTTTCTTATAGCGCGGTACGCACTCACCGCGCTATAGAAGGGTAGACTGTATACCAATGTTCAGCAAATTTCTTTCCTCTCCTTAGAGAGAAAGTATTAGACCAAACTGCTCCATTGTGAGCTGATAAGTTACACACATCCTAGCAATTTTATAGCGTTGGGATGATCCAACAGAATGTGTTTTTTTCTTCATCAAGCGTTTGATGAATTCTAAATATAAACTAAGCCAATAAAGTTTATATAAACTCATTGAAAACAAGGTATTTGATTTGTGAATCTCTGGCATTAACCGCATAGTTTCACAGCTTTTGAATACAATTAGTTTTTTTAGTAATAATCAATCAACTGTTGATTTAGATATAAAAACAACGTAATTAATATATTTATACAGCATGATCTCATAACAATTTCCGAGACGGTAACTCAAGGTGTGTAATCCTGTTAACCATGCTATAACATTAAAGTGGAATATTGAATTAATAAAATTAAACAGGTGGAAACAAACGGGCGAAGTTGAGTCCCGTAGGAAGCGAGGAAGTCGTAAATACAGCAGCTGCCCTGTCTATGCCCTCCATGATTTCACATTTGCATTCAAATTAGTAACGAGTGAGTGGTATCTAATTTATAACGAATTTAATACGTGTATTATAAAAGATCATATAATGTTTAAGCAGTAACAGTAGCTATTAATTATTTAGAGAATTGTGTTAAGAAATTGTTTAGTAACAATATGACTGGCCTGTTAGCGCAGTGGGTAGTGACCTGGCCTTCAGCTCCGCTGGTCGCGGTTTTGGTTCTCGCCAAGAGCCAACATTTTCTATAAACAGTTAGTTTGCTCTTTGAGACCAGATGTATATTTGTATATAAAATTATATATGTTGTATATCTACCAGTTATCTGCCACCCATAACACAATTATTAAGTTACTTTAGAGACGGACGACCGTGAGTGTAAGTGTCTAAAAGTTTTTTATTCATATTTCTGTTTTTTTATATGTTAATGTTATTTCAATATAAAATATTTAAATTTGGATAGGCTTAGGGATGATGTTCTAACCGAATTAAAAAAAATGAATTGAAAAATATGCTAACAATATTAACCAGTCTAGTATATAATGTACACTTCAAATCCAAACTATACTTAATATAACCTTTTAAGTATATACATAGATTTTCAAAGATTTTAAGTATAACACTTTATGAATAAATTGAAAAATATATATTGCCTATCGTACATTGCGTGTAAAAAATTTAGCAATTGGTGAATTAATATTTATAATATTGCTCGATGTTGAGTTGTTTGTTGCCTCTCTATTGGATTTTATACAAAAACCGACATCTTAGAAAACCGAATAGTAATTTTTCCAGAAAAACGGTTTTAACCGGTCTCGAATTTTTATAAAAACAATTTTTTACTCGAATTTTCTGTAATTCAAACAAAAAAATTCAACAGAAAATTTAGAGATTTTTTATGCAATTTAGTAGAACAAAGAAATAATAGTTGATTTAATAACTTTAAAAACAATTATTCGTTGTGTATGCATAATTTTCACATAATAAGGATGTTAATATTTTTATAATGGTGATACGAGTTATTCAGCTTGAAATCATATCGTTCCGATATAAATAAATAAATAAAAAGAACTTTATTCGTCAACAAACGTTTCTAGAAAACAACAAAGATTATTTTAACACTTTATACATAATATAAACGTATGTTGAGGAAAAGGTCATGGACTTAGCTAGAAGCTGTTTTTCAGACCACGCCTTATGATTCCAAGAACCAAACCGCTTGCAACAGTGTTTTCATCAATCTGGTACATTTAGCTACATTTATTTTCAAATTTTATTAAAGTGTTTTTCTACTAAAAATCGGTTTTAAAATTTCATAATTTTTTCCAAAAAACTGGTTTTTAAAAATAGAGAAACCCAACTCTGTATAAAAAAGTTAATTAAAATGAAATCTATATTCTACGGTCTTGAGTATGTGTGAAAGTCTTCTATAAATTACGAATTAAACGTAATATATACAACAACTAGCTGTGCCAGCGGCTTTGCCCGCGTGGAGATCAGCCTGTCAGATTTTTTTTTAGAATTCAAATTTTAAACGTAAAAGTAGTTATTGTGAGTTAGCCACAAGAGATAATAGATACGTGCTATCGCGGATATTTTGTTGTATTTTTATAGGTCTACAATTCTCTAGTACATTACTTTAGCGTATCTCTACTGGTTTACGCAGCGCACGCCAATAAAGCTTCCAGCAAGCAAGTTTTTTAACAACGCGATCGCTTCCATACAATTTACATAATCCCGATATGTACTATTTACCTAAACCATTCGGAAGTATTGCACTATCTTTTGGTGCAAACCGTACAAAGATCCGTTCAATAGATTTTGAGAAAATCGATTACATACAGACAGACAACTTTTTGAGACTTTCTTTTATAATAAGTATAGAGTACAGATAGATATAATTATATAGTATCACTCACATAGTATGGCATTCAAATGAAGATATTCTATCATCATTCTCCTGTCCTTATCCTACTCTAAGTAGGGTCGGCACAACATGTTACAAACATGTTGTCACATGATTTGGCTACGTATTTTACGACCGGCCGCCTGCCTGACGTCAACTTATCTTAGACGCCTTTTACGACACCTCGCTAAGAAATGAGGGTGGTCTATTCTATGCAGCCGGATACCACACGGCACATACCTTAGTCGCTTCATATGACACCTCGGTAAGAAGGGAGGGTGGTCTATTCTATTCTGCTGGATACCACACGGCGTATTCTAGTTTTGTTAAATCCATATATGTAGTATAATCAATTTTGCCAGTCAATACGTGTACAGATCGAAGGGCGTAGTGTGAATGAGGGTCGCACGGGTCGTGGGTTCAATTCGCACAGTTTAGCACCGCGTCATATTTATAATTGCCGCGGGTCCAACAGCACGCGTTCGGATCTCGCAGCGCCTCGTCGATAAATCAAAATTTTAAATCACCGGTGGGCGGTACTCGCTCGCCCAGCGCCGAATAAAATGAATTAAAAAAAAAACAAGCTCCATCCATGCGCGCCCTGAGAAAAGTTTAAAGATATTTCGCTTTAGTTTTTTTAATTAATACCTTGTTAAATTTTAATATTGAGAGCGCATGCGTTATTACAATGGGTGTGCGGGAGATTTTAACTGGCCCCTCGGACGGTTCGGTAACTTATTGAAGCCCGCGACCCGTAATTGGATCAGTTTTTTAACGAGAATTGATAAACCCCACGAAGGGTGTGACGGGTTCATTATACTAACTCTCACTCGCTCACTCAAATTAATTGCTAAAGTAATCCATACCGTTTAAGTTAAGAGACTGTTTCGAGGAAGAATTAATTTTCGCAAAATTATGTAAAATTTAAATGCCGAAGTAATAAATTCGGACGTTTCTATATGTTCTATACATCATATATTTTTTAATATATGATATATACTTATGAATGTATCAATATAAGGCCTTTTTTATAATTTTTTAACTCTAATACCTACATGTCATTTTAAACACGCAACGGATGTTACCCTATGCCATATCCATTTACCTCCTAAAAATGTTTCACATGTTTCCACATGTTTTTGATAACATATTAATAGCATGCAAAATTTAAATAAATGCTATTTTAATTGTTAAATATATGTATAAGTAGATAAAATTATATATTCTAATAAAATCGGTCTATAATAAATTCCTTAACAAGGCATCTTGGGATACGTGTGGTGACTTGTAAGATATGTGAATTATGCCTGCTTCATACACTTAGGATTACATACATTCTGTTAAAAAACGCGGATTATAGCAAAGTAGTTCTGTTATAGCTTCTATAATATCGAATTCCGCAAAGTAACGCCTGCTTCTATAGATCATTTAAGCATATTACTTTTAATAAACACGTAACAACTGGGTCCTTTGAAACTAGTTAAGACAAATAGACAGAATAGATGATTGTTATTACGTAAAAGCCTAAGCAAGTCGCTCATTAGCTCGTTTCGATGCGGGTAGCCGTCACAGTGGAATGATTAAAGGCGCACCAATCAAACGTCCAAGGAACGAGCTGTCGGCTAAGTGACGCGTGTCCGACTACCGTCTACTGACGTGGTATACGTTGAAAATATTTGACCTCCGAGGTGGATTGCTTTTTTGAACCCGTACGTACCGTTATTGAGACGAAAAAACTGACATGTGGTCTTCAATTCCGATATGATTTCGTAATAGGCCTAATTCTATATAATTCTATCTATCTATACTTCTATACTTATTATAAAACAAAGCCCCAAAAAGCTGTCTGTTTGTATGTAATAGATTTTCTCAAAATCTACTGAACGGATTTTTCTAGGGTTTTCACCAATAGATAGTGCAATACTTCCGGATGGTTTAGGTAAATAGTATATATCGGTATTATGTAAATGTGTTGAAGAGATCGCGCAGTTAATAAAGAACTTGCTTGCTGGAAGCATTAGTCGCGTGCGCTACTTAAACCAGCAGAGATACGCTAAAGTAATGTACTAGAGAATTGTAGATATATAAAAATACTAAAAAAAGTTCAGATAGCATGTCTCTATCTCTCATGGTTAACTAACGATAACTCAAACTATGTTCAAAATTTCGAAAATTCGGGAAAAGTTTCGTGTATCACCGAATTCCACGCGGGCGAAGCCGTTATTGACACTAAAAATATATGATCTGACACTAGAAATATACGTCTCTAGAGCGGTATTGGTGAAATTTTTCCCAGGACCCTTATGTCCTGGAATAACATATGAGATAAAAAATATTGGACCAACAGATTAACCGTGAAATCGTAACAGACATACAGACATACTTTTTCAATAATAATATTTGTACTTATATAAGTGAACACATGCGAATATTTACTTAAAAACATATTTAAGCCTATTTGAAATTACACGCCTTTAAAGAGCATCTTTTGTCCAGTTACTGTATATTTATAAACATTATAAAACAAAATCCCAAAAAGGGGTCTGTCTGTATAAGACCGATTTTCTCGAAATCTACTGAACTGATTTTTGTGTGGTTCTCATTAAAAGATAGTGTAATTCTTAACGACGGTTTAGAATAATTAAGCTCTACGAAGCCGGCAGAAATACTAATAATAGAAATTATTGTATAAAATTAAATTTATGCTATAATTGTTTATATCCGGTCATTCCTAAGTAATAAATGACATTCAAAGCGTGGTTTAATAACTTTTTCTATGATACTTCGCGTTTTTTCCAAGACACGTGAATGATATTAGTTTAACTCGAACTATTTTTTGCTATAATTACACGTAAAAGATGGGGTGTGAGGCAATTGCATGCACTCGTGCTTTTCATACACTTCAATCAAATACAAAAAACGTTTACAACCGGCAGCAAACAAAGTAGAATAATATTTTGTAATTAACTAGGTATATCAATTGTTTATTACCTGCTTTTCATTCTATGTTCTGTTCATAAATCCAAATATTATTAAAATGCCTGACTGTATGTTTTTAATCCCAATAGCTATTACAGCGTCTATTATCATTTCTTATCGAAGTGTCATAAAAGGCGACTAAGGTAAGTCGACCCGCCGTGTGGTATCCGGCTGAGTAGAATAGACCACCTTCAATTCGAACCGAGGTGTCGTAAAAGGCGACTAAGGTAAGTTGATGTCAGGCAGGCGGCTCGTCGTAAAATACCTAGCCAAATCATGTGGCAACATGTTTGTAACATATTGTGCCGACCCCACTAGAGTGGGATAAGGGCAGGAGGATAATGATAGCTATTAAAGCGTCACCAAAACTTCGACGAGGTTTTGAAAAGTAGAGAAAAGAGCGTCGAAAGTCTTCAAGCGTAGGGATTGTGATTCTAGAAGGATAAATTATCAAGAAATGATAGCACTTGAAGAAATTAGAAATATAGTAAAGTAGCAGCCTTTACTATATACCGTAAGCGTGAAAATGCCACCTTTCTCATTGGAGATAAGAATAAGAGTTGAGGCCTACTACACCGCTTCAAAATAGATTGGTAGGAACAATTATCCCAAGAATTCGTCAGAGATAATATAACTTTTAAAGTGAGGTAGGTTTTGTCACCATATCAATTAAGACTTAATTGATATTTATAAGATTAGGATTATTTTATTTAGGTGTAAAATCCTTATATAATATAAATTAATATTTCAAATTCAAGTAAACTTGTAAACAAGTGCTTTTGAATCGCCAACTTTACTGCTTGTTCGGAAAGCTGTTTCTACCGAGAAGACCCGCAAGAAACTCGGCGGTTGCTCTTTTTAAAATATAAATCTTAAAAGTAGTTATTACTGTCTTGTACAGGGTAGAAGTGCAACTATATCCACACATCCTTGTCATCTAAGTAATCTTCAATAGTATAGTAGGCTTTCTGTATCAGCCTCTTTTTAACAGTGTTTTTAAACTGCTGTAATGGCATGGCCAAAATTGATTTCGGAATTTTATTATAAAATCTTATATCCAAACCCATAAACGATTTACGTACTTTTGCTAGGCGCAAAGTAGGACTCGTAAGCTTATGTTGGTTCCTACTTTGTCTATTATACACATCACCTATCGTTTTTCTTAATATTTTTATGTGCAACAAGGACCCACAAGGACCCCGATCTGAAAAGTCTTTAATTAATCGATACGAATTTTGTTCAGTGATAAGGATTATTCATCGCTTTCAAATCAATCATACATTGACGAAATTGCCAGAAGCAAGTATACCTAATAGCCCAAGAATTTTTATTGTAATTATTTCTTTAAGTTAATTTGGTCATTCAAATTATTTATAGAAGCCTACTGATTACTAAATTGTCATTATATTTTTTTCTCTCAATTTAGCAACAGAACGAGACGGGACCATCGCAAGGTGCAAGGGTGGCCCCACATTTAACAATACGGATTAATTATCGGCCGAAAGCGACCACTGAAATATACCTGTCAGTGCTGTAAAACAGCGCGACCCAACTTATAAGGGCCCCGAACAATGGTAAATGCAGTAAACACAATGGGCCCCCGCAAAATGAGCAAAACTGTCTGAATCCAAATGAACGCCGGCGGCCTCGCGAGCCGAAATATACTAACTATTGTTTTCAAATAAATTGTGACGTGCAATAAAATATTAAAATAATTTTTCCGAACATCTGAGTAACGAATGTTTGTTACTTATTTGCGACTTACCATCATTATCATTATAAAGCATTATTAAGCAGTGGGTAATGACCCTGCCTTCAGCTCAGCTAGTCACATTTCCATTTACATTCATATATATTAATCAAAAAATATATCGCTTGTTTATAATAATTTCAATTTGTCCTTTACAGTAACAAAAATCCATTGCTATAATGCTATAAATTGGTATATTTATTTGTTCTCACTATGCTTCTACACTTAATAATAATTTGTAATAACTTATTATATTTAAGTTCAATTTGTACTGTTTCGTTTTACAAATACCAATAACATAAAATAAAATATTTATACGATTTCACAATATTTTTTTTACTAATTAAAAATTGGTGTGTTAAAGTAATCATATATTTGTAAACATCTGAAATTAGTTTGAACCAAATTCTTCATTATCCCATCTCTGCGAGCGTAACGTCAACCAAAGTCAGAGGTTACAAAAATTTTACCTTTTTCGTTTATAAATTATAGAACTATAATGCGGGTTGTATAAATGATGTCAATACTATGATATTCACTATGTAGTTAATTGAGTGTATATAATTGATATTTCTATTAAAACTTATATTCGCAATATTTTTAATATAAGATATATCTGAATGTTAGCTATATCTTAAAAGTTTATGTAAATTGAAAGGGTTGAACAGAGCCGCGCACGCGCTGCTGACGTGCAGACCACCGGCGGCTGTGTCAGCCCTGATTCACGGCCCTTGAACTAGGGTTGTACAAATACCTCTAGAATCTCGCAATACTCTTAAATTTACTTTCTCAATATCAATATACCCTTTAGCTTAACCTTAAATATGATAGGTTATATAATAAAAGATTTATTTTAAGTATTTTTCAATACAGAAATACATTACACATTGATATAAACGTTAAATATACCATTTGGTTTATACCCTAAAAGGTTATAGAGGATCATACGATCGTTTTATATTCAAGCTTTATGTACGATAGCGTGGCGGCAATGCCCCGAAATTGTTATGGACTTGTTGAGCCAGCCCTGCGGCATGGCTGCGACAAGCGTAGCATTGTTAGGCTGAGGCCGCCCTGCCTGTATAAATACATTCATATTGCCACTCTAAATATCTCGCATAAGCCCTACCAACGTGAAAAACCGCACATAAAAATATATCTCTCTATAAAATCGATTGAACGCGTGTGAATAAACTTTAACCAATCAAACCGGTTGGATACAGATAATAAAGCTACTAAACTAAACAGCCTTTTAAAACCCCAAGTGTAAAACGCGAGATAAAATATAAAACTTAGATCGCTCCAAATCGTTAACACTAACAACTCATTCCTATAGCACTCCGGGATTTAATCGCGCAAAATCTACCGCATTGCCGCACATTCAACGCTTCAGAATGCTCAGAAAATGGAAAAAACATGGCGCTAAACCGCGAAACCGTATGTATTTAAACGCCGAATCCAAGATTCCGAGCATCAAAAAAGCGGGTCATTTAAATTTTTCCAAAACGTGAACACAATGGAACAGATTCAGAAAGTTATCTTTTTGTTTTGTTTTTAATTTTAAATTTGAAAAGGAATTCGGTTCGGCAAAGCCTGTCACATCATTCCAGCGCTGCTAAGTGACGCCGGACGCACGTCAGTCCCCTGGATGTGTTTTATTTTAATACGAATCCAACCGACTCGGCTTGTTTTTTGTTATCCTAGATGTCGGACTCGCGTATACGATTAATTTTATAAACGTTTATCGATCGTTTCTCTTAGTTTATCACTATTGTCATGCCTTAAGCGACAGATTTAATTATATTTTCTTTTTTCATACATCTTAACACCTATTAGTTAAATATAACTCGTTAGCGACATTAGACATCGATCCTAAAGTATCAGTTACAACTGTCACTGCCTTATAGTTGGCATTTGGCGAGCGTTGTAACTAATATGTACCAACAGCTGCCTTTGGTCTATTACACAATATTACTATTTATACCAATACGTGACAACTAATAAATCTACAGCGTCCCGGATTGCTTGAAAATAGGCCGCCATCAATGCTAGTTACTGAATAAAATAAGTTTGTACTGTGCCTTATAACGATTATATTGACACTATTTGAGTGAAATAGAATCAGTTATTAAATTTAGTGTAATAACAGCTTAGTTACCATAATGTGCCGTATCGCTCGGTGATAATAAAGGCTGTCGCTCACATGCGCTCACTGGTCCCGACTAGCGATTGACGTGCGTCGAGATGACGCTAAAAGGTCTATTGTATACGAAATGCTCGTTACTCGCCATCCAACCGGTCTTTAACACGCCCGAACAATGTGATCACTTTACTCGTGTTGCTTTTTATGTGACTATGATTGGGTCCCAATACATTTTTTTAGCAATTTTTTCTTCCTACTACTGTAATGGCAATCATTTTGTATTGGCATACAAAATTGCATTTCTATTGACGACTTTATAATATAAACACAACAAGTACCTGACAATAAAACGGAACTTACTTAAATGCAAATGACTAATTTTTATAGTGTAAAAGAAAATAATGTATGTCCGCTACTAGGTAAATAGTAGACTTTATTTTACGCGATTTTCATGTATTTATTCAATAGTAATATAGTCGTAACTCAAATTGACCGTTTAATGTAAATGTAATTACTCCATTGCGTTCTTTTATAGTGCAATTAATCAAAGGCTGTTACAATATGCATGATTGCTTAAACAAATAAAAGCAATTATGTAAATACGCGGCTCATTAAGCATTTCACGTGAATATTGTCGCGGTAAAGGCTATCGAGTCAACGCGTGATATCGCATCTCGGATAAATATCGGATTGCGTCAATTACGCGACTGATCTACCGCGATCGAGCGATACATATGAATGTGCGCGTCGACCCTCATATTTGGCGAACCAGTTTCTACGCGAATGAAATTGACATCGCATATTCTAAAGGGATTATTAGGTAAAACCCTTTAAAGCCGGAGACAATTCAAGCATTTATGAAAAATTACCAATTGAATACATGATTTTTATTACTAAATAAGACACTGTTTAGTTTATATTCTACTCAATAGTATAGCCTACTATACTATTGAGGATTACTTAGACGATAAGAATGCGGGGTTATAGCAACTTTTCGACCTGTACAAGACATTAATAATTATATGTAACTAGTAATAAGAATTATTCTTTAAAAAGAACAACCGCCGAGTTTCTTGTTGATTTTTCTCGGTAGGAACAGCTTTCCGAACCAACAGTAGACGTTGACGATTCAAAAGCACTTGTTTACAAGTTCACTTGAATAAAGAATATTTTGAATTTGAATATGGACTAAATAAATAATAATATTAAATGTGTGGGACAGTTACACACACGGTCGCCGTTCTCGAAAGTAAGTAACCTAATACTTGTGTTATGGATAACAGACATACATACATGTATAATTAAAAAAAAAAATTTAACAAATATTTGTTCGAGTCCTAGCTGTATATACACCTAGGACTCGAAGTACCAACAATTTGTTTTTTAATAAGAAGATTAGCCCTCGGCGGGAATCGAACCCGCAACCCGCAGTCGGACATGGTCACTTCACACATGCACAAACGAACCAGTCAAAAATCGTTACTGCGTAAAACAAGTTTTTTAACAATATTTCGCTAATATAAATATCTAATACTTAACCTTATACTTTATAAGTATACAGATAGCGAACAGTTAGAGCTCACGGTGGCAGCAATAGGTTAAGAGGCCGAGCGAGATTTAATGATAACCAATACTAAAGACTCTACCAAATGGTTTATTTTTTATACGTTCTACAGATTCGTGATTATCGATTTGTTTCACCGACTCTTTTTACTTTTAGAAAGTAAGAGAATAATAACTTTGTTCTCGTACGAAATTAAAGTAATAGAATACTAATCTTAAGAATCAAACCGTTGTATAGAAGGCGACAATAAATAATGCACATCGAGGCTCAGAGAGAGAAATCGGCTAGATTCTGCTTCATAGAGCATTGTCTCTGTCGCACAGACTGACGAAACCGTGTATGACAGTGACAGCGCTCTACGAAATTGAATTGGCCGGCTGTTTCCTTCTAAGTTCTCGATGTGCATAATATTTACTATGTGCATGGGTACTATACTAATGCTACTTTATCTTCAGGTGGTAAAATATAATTTGAAGTTGCTAATTATTGTATTTCTATAATGTTTTACCACTTACCACCATTGTTTTATCACTTAATTCATATAATTTTCTATTTTTTTCAATTTTAATATATAAAGCTGAAGAGTTCATTTGTTTGTTTGTTTCTTTGATTGATTGATTGTTTGTTTGAACGTGCTAATCTCAGGAACTACTCGACCGATTTAAAAAATTCTTTGAGTGTAGGATAGTCCATCTATCGAAAAAGGCTACAGGCTATATACCGTCACGCTTAGATGAAATGATGAATTAGAAAAATCATGTACTACAAAAATTTTCGCCTCTAAAAGTTCTTAATAAAGGTCTGCGACATACTAGCTTTTAAGATTAACCCACTTTAACATAATTAATATATGTTGTGGTTTACTCAAATAATAAGACTGCACTCCACGCAAACGAAGCTAGTATAATAGTATAATATAATTTTGATTGCTATGACATTCTTTAACGTCCTTATTAAGTAAGCTAAATACCTACATACATTTTTAAACACCAAAAAGTAATTTATAACAATCGATAAGCAATCCCTTTTAGAAAGCAGACACGATAAAGGCTTTAATCATGCTGTTCAATTGGGACCGTAAAAAAATTAACGGCCTCTTACCTTCCCACTGCTGGGCAAAGGTCTTCTCTCTGCGTCTTTTGAGAGAGAAGTTGAAGGTCTATCATGTTGTTCTAATGCGGATTGGTGATCCCAGGAAATATATACAGATATAACTATATGCAGATTTCCACACGATATTTTCTTCTTAACCGAAAAGCGTGTAAACATAAATTGGAGAAATCAATTAAATATATAGGTTTGCCTTAAGCCAAATTAAAAAAACCCGGGATTTAAACACATATTCTGACAAAACATTGGGTCTGTAATAACTCATGTACTGCTCTGCATGACGAAAGCATTTTGCTCTTTAACCATTTTTAAAGTAACAAGTACTACAGAGTTGTAGACATATAGAAGTTTTCAGATTATTCCCTAGGAATTTACAGTTGTAATCGTAAATGACAGCAAAATGGTATGACCAATTGGTAGTCATGTATCAAGGAATTGTACACGGAAGTGAACGGAGAATCGAAGTCCGACCCGGTGGCTTGGAGCGCATGCGTGGGACGATACAGCGCGGTTGACAAAACGCAGCCTGCTCGCCCGCTCGACAACAACGGTTTACGTTAAATAGTTTAGATAACGATTTCCGTACAATGTTGGTATTACCTATTTGTCATACGACACTAGGGTTTGTCGGTTTTCAAAAACCGGTATTTTAGTAGAAAATATCGTTTTCAATGTATGTAACACTTTAAAAAATTTGAAAATGACAAATGCAGCCAAATGCACTAGATTTAATGAAGATTCGTCAATCTGGTAAGTCTGTATCTGGATTAAAAATTATATATATGTATATGTATAAAATGTGTAAATATATTATAAGAAATGTAATTACTATATATATAAAATTACTATTCGACAACCGGTTTTCTAAAACGACGGTTTTTGTACAAACGCTACGACACCTTTGTTAATCTCTTTTTCGGCAGAGGTCATGTTAAAAATACGAGGTTCGGATAACAGTGTACGAAATTAAAAAGAAGAAGAATTAGATGTAACGCGCATATCTTCTTTGTCAGATATCAAATCAGTAACGTTCAAATCAAATCATTAAGTGAATGGTTCAAGTTACTAGATTACGATGAACAGAAAGTCTCTTGGAAGTAATAAAATAAACACTCGGATAAAGTTCCCTATATTCCTAAAGATACCCATGAATGTACATACACAACACACAAATACACAAGGAGAGAGACACACACACAGACACAACATTGTTGTTTATATATTTCTAAAATACAGTATTAATTATACAGTAGTTGTCTTAGAACTTCGAAAGAAGAGCGGGGATCTCTAGCACAAGTAATATCCATTACTTAAAAGGAGGTCGCCAGCAGTAATTATATAACATTTAGAATTAAGTGACAGCTATAAACAATTTTTTTTATATTTTATTCATCGCTATGTAAAGGAAAATTGGGTGAAATGAGAATAGGAAGAAACAACAGGACATTGATGTTGTTTTTGTTAAAGTTTCTAAGTAGCGAGTGTTTGAACATATTTGAACGATTTAGACAGCGTAAGTTGGTAATAGACTGTTGGTAATCTCAAAAATATCGCAAGAAGTTTCTGAAACCAAGCAGCATATATAAAACTTGCGCGAGAAAACCCTTATGGAAACCTAAGTATAGCAAATAAATAGGTTCAAGAAAGAGATCCGATATATTACGTTGATAGATGAAACACGTGGTCCACACTGTGGTATCCAGCTGAGTAGAATAGCGTTAACTCATTTCTTACCGAGGTGTCATAAAAGAACGACTAAGGTAAGTTGACCCACCGTGTGGTATCCGACTGAGTAGGATACACCACCCTCATTTCTCACCTAGGTGTCGTAAAAGGATATGGTAAGTTGACGTTAGACAGGCTGCCGGTCATAAAAACCAAGACAAAACATTTTAAAACGTATTTTGATGAACCCACTTAGAGGGTTAAGGGCAGAAGACTGATGGTAAATTTGAAACTTTCGCGATTCATACTTATTATTATATAAATAAACGGGTCACCGGGGACCATGGCGGATGCAACTCTGCCGAAATGTCGAGCCTTGTAAAAAGGTAACTCGATTTTGCTGCGATGTGACCCGTTTATTTATATAATAATAAGAAGAATGATGATGACGATGATCGTAGCTACTATATGCTATTATAGACATTAAGTTTACATGTAGTAATGTAAACTACACGTTAATAAAGGAATTCATTTTAGAATCTCTCGGCCAAACCTGCCAATCATCATATTTCCTCGTGTTGCTCCCAAAATAAGCAATTAAGAGCATTAAGCAACCGTTTTGAATGACATCAAAGGCAGAACTACCGTGTTACGTTATAATCTGGGCTAAGCCTCTGACAGACTGACAGACGAGTAAAAGCAAGCTACCGTCGATCGATCGAACTGGTCGATCTAATAAATGATTCGGCTGCCCCCACTATTGAGTTCTTAATCAATTAACATAACGTGGGTATGGATCAGCTTTATAACGAACCAATTCTTGAATGCATTGCACTATAGATGGTAGAGACGATTTGATTGATGTTACGTTTTTTTTAAATAATTCTGTATACATAATATTTAAGACATATTAATATAAAAATATAGAATATTAATATAAGAATATAGTATAAAAACTTTTGATGAAATAATATTTTTATGGGATATAGATTCGTGATTTTACTTCTACGAATTTGGAACTAAATAGCTGCTACATATGTCCAAAAATTCGCACAATCACCACATATCATAACACTTAGTATTTGTTTTTGTATCATGAACATAACACTTAGTATTTGTTTTTGTTCATTCTTAAACCAAATAGAAAAAATAATGGCCCGTTGGCGCAGTGGGTAGTCACTCTGCCTTCAGCTCCGCGGGTCGCGGGTTCGATTCCCGCCGAGGACCAACATTTTGTACAAAAAAATTGTTGGTTCTTCGAGCCTGGGTGTATATTTGTATTTAAGTATGTATTTAAAATTATATATGTAGTATATCTGTCCAGTTATCCGTCACCCATAACACAAGTATTAAGTTACTTACTTTGGGGACGGACGACCGTGTGTGTAAGTGTCCCATATATTTATTTATAATCATTAATCAGCTTTCATCATGAAGCAATCTCATTTACCAGATTTTCGATTATAGAAGTAGAAGTTAGTATAGAATTATATAGCAAAGTGTAACAAGAACTATTTTTATTAGGGTTAGTTAGTACACAATGTCAAAAGAAACAATGGGGGTAGGTTAGAAGATCTATATTCTTTCTAAAGTACCTTAATAAATAGAGAGAAATAATGAGACAAGTATACAAATGGAGAAGCTGTGATAGCCCAACATTAAGACCGTGCAACTATTTCAACAGGTTCAAACTCCGGCTTAAACTCCGGCTGGCACCAATGACTTTTTCTATTAAAACTTGTGTTTAATTCATAATTGCAATTTATCGCGCGCTTTTTGGTTAAGGACAACATGGTGAGGAAACCTGATAAAAACCTCTAAAGATTATGTGTAACCAATCCGCGTGGTAGGTCTTAGCTCCAACCCTTCTCTGTAGAAATGGAGACGGGAGATGTCCAGCAGTAGGATAGAAACGTCCGTTATTTCAACACAAATGGATTAATAACGTCCCGCCGTGTGGTATCCGGCTGAGTAGAATACACCACCCTCATTTCTTACCGAGGTGTCGTAAAAGGCGACTAAGGTAAGTTTACGTCAGGCAGGCGGCCGGTCGTAAAATACATAGCCAAATCATGTGGCAACATGTTCATGTTGTGCCGACCCCAGTTATAGTGGGATAAGGGCAGCATGATGATGGATGAACGACGTCACTTGCAGGAAGTGCCCGCTGTCATTAGTACGTCAGCGCCAACTGTTACAAAAGTACTCGAATCACGGTTTACGCTCATATAATTAGAAGTCCAATGGTTCATAAATACAAATAAATAAAGATCGGTGTTGTGGCAGCCGGCAATTTAGCGATGCGTTCGCCGCGGCCCAAATTATTGGGTGCGGGCGCGACGTCTCACTGACTAATGACGCGGCTGCCTAAGCCGTGTTATAAGTGTATTTAATAAAAATCAATTTGAATATTTTATATCGACATATGTTACCCGTTTTTATAATGCTTTCGCTTTGTACAGAATAAGCAATTATTTACACACGAATGCGTAGGTAAATATCTATATGTATACATATTATAACAGTCACCAAAAGCTTTCTGTCTGTATGTGATCAATTTTATCAAAATCTACTCAACTTTTATACATTTTTTACTGAAAGATGCTATTCAAGGGGATGGTGTAGGTTACTAGAATATTCTCAGGCTAAACTGATTTTAATGGTACTTTTACTGGAAAATGGAGGAGGTTGTGAAGCAATATGTAGGCTAGTTTTATGCTACAATTGCCGCAAGTCAGGATAAACGCGGGTAAAACTAGGTGATTCACCGATTTCCACGCGGGCAAAATTTAAAATAATCCCTAAAGCTGTCTGTCTGTATGTAATCGATTTTCTCAAAATCTACTAAACGGATTTTAGTATGGTTTTTACTTAAAGGTAGGCTTACCATAATTACGAAGAGCCAAACCGGGACGCAGAAGAGAAAGAGGCTCATTTTCATTTTGCTTTTCGCTTAATTAGTGTTTTTCATATTTGAAATGCAATCAAATTATTATGAATTGAAAACATATTAATAAATTTGAATATATATTTTTTATTAAAAAGAAAAAGAGACAAAGTACAAGTAATACAAACAACACTAAAAATTTGCCCGGTTTTATTATTCACCCACGTTTGCTTTATATTTTTCACTAGACTGCACTTTCTTCAGAATCGTTTTGTCGTGCTTAATTTTGTCATAAAATTCACTGCATGACATGTTCAAGTTGAGTTTGCACGTAAGCAAGGCTTTCACAGCGCATTCGCGCATTCTTCCATCCTCCCCCGATCGTCAGACCACATTTTTTTCATTCAAATTCAATTCAAAATTCTTTCCACTGGCGCTGAAGTACCGGGTAGACACATAGCACACTCCACATTTTTTTTTAATTCGGGCGCGGGGAACGATCGACCGGGGTGTCGGTGCTATTCAAGTTGACTGGGACGCTAATGCAGACCGGCCGGGACGCCGGGACCGGGATCATAAACCCGGACTATCCCGGTCAAACCGGGACTTATGGTAAGCTTACTTAAAGATAGTGCAATTCCTCCGAAAAGTTTATTTTAATAGCACATAACCGTTACATATAAATTGAGTTGAAGAGGTCGTTTTACAACAATTTTTAGTGGGGGTAGTAACAAACCGTTGTTGATTGTAGTTTACAGGGGGAAATAGGTATAAAAAGCGGTGTTAGGTATTAGATAATTAGAAAGTCAGTCGAATGCCGAGACTCGAGCGACTATAACATGCTAAACACGCGAATATCACGCGGGCGAAGCCGCACGTATTTTTAGTTAAATATAATTGAATGATAAAATTTATTAATTTTATATTATAAATTACAATATAAATTATATATATCTTAACCGTTAATATGGAAAATTTAGCTTTACATTTCCTTGTATAGTAAAGCAAACACGAGTTCATGATTACGAGGAAACGCTCCCATAACTCTAAGACGTGCAATTTAAGGCTTTAAATCAAAGGCCTCCGCAGACGTTCCTGGCTACCGATAAATAAATTTGTTCGCGCGATACGATTTGTGTAGCACAAGGATCATTTCACTACATAAAGTTATTATCGCTGTAAGTATTGAAGGATAATACCAATTTATCTAACCCTACTAATGCCTCCGTACCCTCACCTCACAAATTGCTGATATCTGTATAAATAAAATGATGTTTGTGGGTAATGAAACAGATAACAAATAATACACACACAAACACCGACTTACCATTTATTTTTGTTTTCCTTATTTAATTTTTTATTTTTTCCTCAATTCGTTTGTTCACCTGCATCTAATTTATTTAAAAATCCGGGAGAGGGTGGGGACTCCGAGATACAGGTTTATATAAACTTAATTCAGAGTTCTCGGCAGAAAATTTGTTTGTTACAATATTTGAACAATAAAATATTTTTAATTTTTAAAATAAAAATATTATTGTGCTGATGCACGATTTGTTAGTCAAGAATAATAATTAATTCAAACTTGTCTTTTTGAACCCCCATATTCCTATTGATTATAAATCACCAATTATAATGCTAAATTAAAAAATAATAATTAAATTACAATATCTGAATGTCGAAAAAATAGCAACACAACTTAAAATAATTTATAGAATTAGGTGTTACTTTGCGGAGATTCATAATACAAAAGTAATAATAAAATTATTTTGCTATAATCCAAAATATATATAACATATATTATATATAACATTATAGCAAAATAATTTTATTATTACTTTTGTAACAACTTCACATCTATGATGTGATATTTTTCATCAATATAACAAATTTATTTATGTACTTCATGTTCAGTTAATAGGAAAGCTTAGCCATAAAAAAATTCGCGAAAATCAGTGATTTTTCGGAGGATCCTACTGTGACCGGTTAATATGCGCTGTTCTAATTTGTATATCTAGTCTAAAAAGTCGCTATTATCCGGGATTTCACCAACGTACGCTCATTATGTCACTCCATATGTGAAAGTTTCTAAGGTCTGACCACTACCATTTTACCATAAACTCTTGGGTGGAATAAATTCTACCTTACTATTATAATAAAGATAACGAGGCAGTTTAATACACTTCTACTTTCAACTGATTAAAAAAATAACGAACGAATTCAAATTCAAAATATTGTTTATTGAAGTAAACTTGTAAACAAGTGCTTTTGAATAGTCAACATCTACTGCTGGTTCGGAAAGCTGTTCCTACCGAGAAGAACCAGCAAGGAACTCTGCGGTTGGTCTTTTCAAATAAAATTAATATTACTAGTTACATATTGTTATTGACGTCTTGTACAGGGTCGGAGAGTAGCTATATCCACGCATTATTATCGTCTAAGTAATCCTCAATAGTATAGTAGGCTTTCTGTATAAGCCTTTTTAATAGTGTTTTTTAACTGCTCTAATGGTACAAAGAAGAAGTTTCTAAAGAAGAAGTTTCTAATACCTTGCATGCAATTTATTTCCAATAAACCTTTATTCTGTAAATGATGTAAAAATCCCACGCTTATTATAAACAAAAAATTGAAACCGCTATTTTGACATGAAAAATTAAACGAGAACTGCGCTCTTATATTTACAACAACCCAAAAACTGTGTTCCTGTTATTAATATCGACATTAATACATTCCCAATATCCTGCCCATAAATGTCACAGCCACTGGCGCCTGGAACAGGTAGAGAGCCTCCTTAAAATGCGTACATAAAAACATTAAATTCCAAACAATGAGTCGGTGAGTCGAAAAAAATTCTTAAATTTATAACACCTCTCTATCCGGCCACCGGTATAAAAATCCGAAGATTGTAATTTTTCTTACAAAATTTAGAGATATGTCAAACCTGTTTGACGTGGCAAATAAAAATATACGACGAAGTGGAGAAAAAACTAACTAAAGACTTTTGGTTATTGCTAAAACAAGAAAAGGTTACCATATCAATCAAGGCGTTGACAAAAGTGGAATTTTTTCCTCGTGCTCGGACCGTGGGATGAAAAAAAGGGTCCGTGTTTATGGAAATGCAGTAAGAGAGACACGAAAGCTTCTCGAGCGCGAACTTGTGGAGTAGTTATATAAGTATAATAGATAACTTATCCGTACTTCTGTACATTTCATAAATCAAAGTCCCTAAACTTTATGTTGACGAGAATGCTTCTAGTGATAGATTTAATAAAAATACGAAAAAGTATTGGTGCTTAGAAAAACCACGCTACACAAATGCAGGTTGCCATATTATATAATTGTATTTATATTATAAAACAAAGTCTCCAAACCTGTCTATCTGTTTGTAATCAATTTTCTCAAAATCTACTGAACGGATTTTTGTACGGTTTTTACTCATAGATAGTGTAATTCCTAAAGGGAGAAACATTATGCGGCAAACTGTTTTCTGCTTAGGTGAAGCCGCAGGTGCCACCTAGTATATTATAAAACAAAATCTCTAAAAGCTGTACGCCTGTATGTGATCGATTTTCTCAAAATCTACTGAACAGATTTTTGTTTTCACTAAAATGTGTTGTAATTCTTCCGGAAGGTGTAGGTTAACAGTACATTACGGTTTTATCTTAATTGATTTTAAAAAGTCGTGCCGTTGTAAAAAAAAACTGCTGGGAGCTTTAGTCGCGTGCGCCGCGTAAACTAAGTGAGATACACATGTACTAGAGAATTGTAGATCTATAAAAATACCACAAAAATTATCGAGAGCACGCCTCTATCTCTATCAGTCAACTCGCATTTACTACTTTTATGTTCAAAATTTCAATTAAATATATTGATTACTACTAAGGCGAAGCCATAGACAAAATTTGGATCAATGAAGTCTCGGGTAACACTAGTATTATTAATAAAAGCATCGAATACTTATTTTACACTCATTTATTATTTACAAATTTTATTACATTTTTAAATATTAAAAAAAAACATTTAACAATATTAAAAATCCGAGATCCACGGGAAGCGGAGAAAGGATGCAAGCTCTCGGTAGTTAGCAATACAGAGTAAGGAACCTCCTCACAATACGTGCCGTCTCAAGCAATACTGAATTCTGTATCCTACGCTTGATCCAACAATTAAGCGAGAGCCTCTTGAGATGTTGGTCGAGGCTCTTCGCGATAAGACTATTGCCCGATACAGCAATCGGAGTATATCGGAGTATTGATGAGTCAATATCAAGAGTCAATAAAGAGTTGGCGGTTATCTCATGAGCTAAGTCTGTTAAATATTTAATTAATTTCTCTTTTTGAGCTCGTATTAGATTATTTACGAATACTTTATTATTTAAAGAATTAGAATTATAATAAATATTGGCAGGAAATACGTAATTCCTAAGCTTTAGGTTAAATCATGTTCACGTTTAGATGTTTGTTAGATAAACTTTTAATAGCGTTAAGAAAGTTAATTGCGTATACGAATTCACTTGGCGTTTCATTTATTCGTATGCTAGGCTTTTGTCCGTGACCACAGAAGCGTATAATATCTTAAATTATTTTTTCTTATCAATACCGCTTCGCCACTTTAGCACCTTGCACGTCACGTGGTCATACGCAATCGCAAATTACTCTCGAGTTTAAATATCAGATTTATTATCGTCATTTATTAGCAGTTACCGCTCACATACAGTATTAAAATAGTTACAACTAATGGCCATCACTCCTGGTAATAGAGGTCTTCTTCGAATGTTGATTTTAGGCAATCATTTTAGGAACTACAATTTGGAATTATACTGCTAAATTATTGTCAGTGTTTCTAAGTATTATTTATTATTATTATTTTCGTAACATGAAAATGAATTTTCGCACCATGTTACAAAAGCATTATTAATTAAAAAAAAGTGTACAAAGGTCAACTCAGTTAGTAGGTTAGCTGGCAGAGATCTCTATCTAAGGAATAAGTTGACCTTTGTACACTTATGTAGAATACTTCCCGTAACTTAATCTATATATATAAAACAAAGTCGGGTTTGTTACGACATAACTCGAGATGTACTGAACCAATTTTCATGGATTTTGATTCGTTGGATTTGTCTTCGCTCAGAATAGCAGAATACATCTAATGTAATAAAACAATGAAAAATCGACGAATATATAATTATAAAAATAAATAAATGTTCATTCGTTTAGTACCTATCAAACATTTATTGTCATCCTGTCGAATACTGTAAGTAATGATTGACATTTATACATGCGTTCAGATATGTATTTTGTGTAAACTTTTTAAAAAGGGTGAATACACTATTGTATGTAATTTTTTTATTAATTAAATACGTTGAAAAGTGCATTAAACAGATACATACAAGTTTCTCAAACAGATTTTCTCAGACAAATAATTAACATTCAGACGAGCGTTCAGAAATTTATTTCTTGTCACTGTATTACGTTCATCAAAGCCTAAATTAGTTCAGCTAAAAGGTAACACACCATTCATTCATTGACTGTTGCGATATTGCGATGTTGCGAAGTTCGCCGGGTCAGCGAGTACAAATATAAAAAAGGATTGGTGCTTAGATCAACCACGGAATGCGGGCAGCCATATTGAAATACGTGTCACAATTTTTTTCTAATAAATAAGACATTCAATATAATTGCTTCACTGAAAATTGCACGATGAATTATTAACATAATTAGCAAATAACTTTTTATAGAAAACTTATTAATGCCTGGGATTATTGCGCCTGCGTATTTCGACTATGCGTTTCTTTTATTTGAACCGTCTATGTGCTGTTAAACCTTGCGACTTGCTTGCTTTACTGCGTCACCAGTTCAGAGAATAAGCGTCTCAACGTTCGACTATTTAGTCTATAACGGATGTTTTTGTAAAGCACCTATATGAATTTCAAGTAATTTAATACCTAAAGTTAAGCGGTGAATCGAACCTACTAGCAGGTGTACCGAAGCAGGTTGCCGAGCGGGTGGGGTGAACTAAGATTGATACAATGGCAGGGCACCCCCGCCGCGCGGCCGCGTGTCACTCACCGAGCCCTCGCTTCGTGAGAAACTATTACCTACTGTATACTTTAATGGTAGTAATATTAGCTGCCGCGATAGCCACGATTGCAGCGACTCGTATCATGGATTCGCGAATTCAACCTGGCAGAGACCTTAAAGCATATGACTTTCAGAGAAATTTCTCTGAAAGTCATATGCTTTTTTATTATTTACTTATTTATTATTTTTTACTTATTATTTATTATTTACTTACTTATTATAAATCTATTCTTTTAGCTAATAAATTTATTAATCAAAACATCTGACGCAGAAGGAAGTCAATCTCAAATTTATATAAACTTTTCATTACCTTATTAGAATTTAAACAAATAAAACAGCTTTACGATCCTAATGTTTCTAGAGGTGGTATTTTATTGTATTTTAGAAGCACAATTTCAAAAGTTTACGACGCCCGTGGTGACAGGTAATTGTTTTGTATATTTGATATCCGGTGATATAAAAATCGCTACATGTCCATTTGTAATTTAGATTGTCAACTTGAATAATTAAAGTAAATTCATGGTATTATTTCTGCAAATTTATCGAAATTAATTAAATATAAGCCGAAAGATTACTCGTTTTTGAATATAAACCGATGTATTATGAGTCAGAATGATTATAAATCGCCGGTTCGATTTGAAACTAGACCAAACCGACAGTTTTACGATGTGAATATAGCCGGTTGTACGTCAATTATGATTATTTGCTAATATAAAATCGAATTTAAATGATTAAACAATATCTTAATATATTTAAAGTGGCAAGTCTACTTAGTGGCAAATAACGTTTGATCTTTAAAGCGCATTTAATATTATTATTTCTATTTTATTTTTTTGTAACTAGGTTAGTATCACAATCAAAAATGAAAAGTTGAGTATAGTAAAGTAGCGACCTGTTACAATCCCACAGCTGGGAATAGGCCTCCTCTTTCCGTTTCTGGAGAGAAGGGTTGGAGCTAAGACCTACCACGCTGCTCCAGTGCGGATTGGTAGATTTCCACGCCATTAAATCTTGTGCGACATGATACCAACTCGAAGCTAGTAGAGCTTCGCCGTTCCACTAGGAACCTATTTAGCGATGTTTCTACGTTTGCGCGCAGATCGCACTAACATACGTTATTTCTACAAAATTTCAAAAGTCCAAAAAAAAAATAATGGGTGAACAAAGTTATCAGTTTAGGTTATTGGGTGGTTATCAGTTGAGGGTATGAAAAATAAAATAATAGCAGTAAGACCTACTAAAATACATAAATGTCATAAAAATCGAACTATGAGAAGTATGGAAACTAACATGGTTACACGAGAGTTGTATATAAGATATTTATTTTAAATTTATTTAAATTAACCAGCAATCAAAACTACATACAAGCTATGGTTACATTAGTCCCAGAGACCGTAGAAACGCGACACAGTAAAAACGTGAATATGAGACAACGGCTTAACGCGAAGATTAACCCGTATTCAAATACGTGTATCAAGTCAACAGTCGCCGAAATCTTTAAATCAGTTGGCCGCGAGACGTGAACGACCTAGCTACACATGACTGAGCCAAATGAATCACGTCGCATGTATTACGTTTAATTAAACTTACGAGCTCTTTGTTTTGTTTAATAACATCCAAATAGTGTACTAGTAGACGTAATAAGTATATTTTAGATTTATAAAATGTCCACTCGTCGTAAAATTCTAATTCTTCTACGCTTTCCTTGCAACACTATAAATTTTTGACATATTATATTCAGAATTTACTGTGACGATTATTGATCGATTTTAAACAAACTACTTTCAAGCGAATTTCAAAACGGAAGTCTTTAATTTCCAATTTTTTTCTTATAGTTTTAGATACTTACAAGTGTCTCTAGTTATAAGAATTATATTTGGAAAGAGCAACCGCCGAGTATGTTGCTGGCTTTTCTCGGTAGCAGCTTTCCGAACAAACAGTACAGTTGACGATTCAAAAGCACTGGTTTACAAGTTTACTTTAATAAAGAATATTTTGAATTTGAATTTAAATATATATTTACCCAGATTCGAAGAACTAGAACCTTTGCGGAGATCCATAATACAAAAGTGACAATTAAGTTACTTTGCTATTATTAGCGATTAATCGAGGATTATAGCAAAGTAATTTCACTATTACTTTAAAACTAATAAATTGTTTTAGAGACAATGTTGACCTTCAGCGGGAATCGAACCTACGACCCTTCAGTGCCTTCAGTTCCGCGAAGGCAAGATCACTGTCAACCAATGGGTCAGTCATGTGTATGTCATAGATGTATTGCACGAAGTGGATATGAAAACATATTGTTCCGGCACCCCAAATCAGTTCAGTTAATATTGCGGAAACATATATTTGCGGAATTTTGCATCACAGAAATCTACAATATCTAGAGAAAGGCGATCATTACCCACAAGCAACACTTTCTTGTGACACCGTTAAACTTTAACATGGATTTATATTAATTTAGGGTACAAGAGAGTGTAGTGTTTCTATAAAGACGTACCTTCTTTTACTTCTTATTAGAAAAACTTGCTTTGGACCGCATATTGGAGTCACTATTTAACTGAATTTAAATGTATTCACATGTTAATTAGCCTGTGATTTTTCCTTTTTTTATAGATATGTCCTTAAAATAGAAACATTTAGGTTTAAATAATCAATTAAATGTTTTCCGCACGAAGTTACTTACCTAATCTCCCCAAAATTATTTGAATGGAAAAAAGATGATCACTACATTGCTACACTCTAAACTGGATTTTTTATAGAGAATACTAGAGTACCTACTCTGGGAGCCGTAGGCAAGCCTGTACGTGACAATGACACAATAAATAAACAGTCAAGTTAAAAATCTTTTAGAAAAACCTTTTGTCTATTGTATGTCCCTATGATTAACTATTCAACCAGGAGTTTCGTCGTCTATAGCCAATCCTGGCAGCAGCTCAGGTCACGCTTATCATAAAAATGCATTGTCATAGGGACTGAACCAGTATACAAAATTTCAGCTCAATCGAACGCCGGGAAGTGGGTCAAATCTAACTTGCAAGATTCCACCTTCACATATAGTACGTGGCAATAAATAATGCACATCGAGGGTTAGAGAGAGAAATCGGCTCGATTCTGCTTCATAGAGCACTGTCTCTGTCGCACAGACTGACGAACCCGTGTGTGACAGTGACAGTGCTCTACGAAACCAAACTGGCCGGCTGTTTCGTTGTAAACATCGATGTGCATTATTTAATGCCGGGTACTATACATACATTGCAAGCTTTTAAAAAATGATATCTTTTAGAAATCTTTTTTTCTTTTAAAGAAAGACCTCAGCTTTGTCTAATCACGTATAAAAAAGAGAGTCAGATAGATTGCCCTCATTGACTTCCTCTTCTTTCTCTTTATGGCAAATTTTAGGCTGTCGTCCCTACTCTAAGTATAATAACTCTATGGGATTTTTACGTATTGATTGAAATGAAAGTGCAAGATTTCCACAGATAATTTCAATGGTATATGTTATAATAAATTATATAGATTTTTTCTGTCAGCTATATAAGGAATGCGTGTATGAGACAGCTGTATTCAATAGAAAGATGCATTGAAAGATAGCATAGTTTTTATTAAGGTAACTGGTAAATTATTTTACAGTTATACATACTGTGAGAAATATTTTGAAAATACTCAGTACAAATATTTTTTTCTATCAACTGCGAATTGCAAATACGAATTAGCTCAAATTAGCATTGAAATCTAAGACGATGATTACGATTTATATAACTAGCATTGAAATATAAGACGTAAGTAATTATATGTCTTATTACACACACATTACATTTTAGTTTTAGTTTCGTTAAACTAATTTTAAAGAGCTTGTAACATTCGGCATCATCCTCCTGCCCTTATCCCACTCTAAGTGGGATCGGCACAATATGTTACAAACATGTTGTCACATGAATTGGTTATGAAATTTTACGACCAGCCGCCTGCCTGACATAAAATTACCTTAGTCGAATTTTACGACCCCTCAGTAAAAAAGAGGGTGGTCTATTCTACGGTGAGTCAACTTACCTTCGTCGCCTTTTACTAAACCTCGGTAAGAAATAAGGGTGGTCTATTCTACTCAGCCGGATATCACACGGCGGAGCTTTCAACATCTCAGATAAAGGTTTACTCGTGCTCATCATTATCTTGTCATCATTATGTTATATCATTATAATTGTCTTATAAGATTATAATTTGTTAATAACCTTCCTGGGCTTTTCTTGACTGGCCCGTTGGCGCAGTGGGTAGTGACCCTATCTTCAGCTTCGGGTTCGATTCCCGCCGAGGGCCAACATTTTCTAAAAACAATTTGTTGGTTTTTTGAACATGTATTTAAAATTATATATGTAGTATATTTACCAGTTGTCCGTCACCCATAACACAAGTATTAAGTTACTTTCTTTGGAGATGCACGACCGTGTGTGTAAGTGTCCCATATATTTATTTATTTTGGAAAAAGCGAAAAAAAACTATTTCATCATTCAGGGTACTTAAACGTTTAAGTTTTCGCAATCGAAGTCGCGGGAACCACTAGTATAATAATAAATTCTTTCCCGCTCCCGCTTGTGGCTTACGACAGCGACCGAATCAAGATTTATTCGACGGCCCGCCGTGATCGATGAGCGGCCGGCGGTCCCGTGCGACACGGTCACTACCGTATGAACAATAAAAACTACATATTTAATTGGGTTCAGAATTATATCTAAACATATAAAACTGTTTCATTACTGACTGACGAACCAATAAAACTGTATAGGTAAAATTTTATAAACATAGACTTCATGCTTAGAATCAAGTTGAATTGAAGAAGAATTGAACCTCAGAATTGAGACTATTTAGTTAGCGTAAGGACACGCTTTCTAACAATCTTTTTAGTATACAGTCATGTATATTATTTTAAGAAACAACATTCGTATTTTTGTAATTTCACAGCTGAAGTATTAAAATTAAAGTAAAGTAATGGCCTGTTACTATCCCACTGCTGGGCATAGGCCTCCTCCCTCTATTTTTTGAAAGACGGGTAGGAGCTAAGACCCACCACGCTGCTCCAATACGGACGGACACATATCCCCAGAGATATGTAGGTTTCTCTACGATCTTTTCTTATACCGAAAGGCATGTGAATAATTGCAAATATCAAATAGGCACATAAACTTCAACAGATAAACTCATTGGTGCCTGGATTGAACCTGTGACCTGACACGCCTGACTTATCGTCTTCCGATCTCTATATAGCATCATCACTTACCATCCGGTAGACAGTAATAAAAAAGGCAGTCATCGGTACAAAAATTTAATAAAATGTATAGCTATTCAACATTACGATTTCCCTGAATTAAAAACACGCACCTTATTGCGAACTTATTCATAGTGACGTCATAGCAAGACACGTAAGGCAGACAGTGTGGGACCTCTGCGCACATAAGCCTAAGGCCATAGAATTCTTATTGTAATATTTATTTGGCACTTGTTAGGGCGGTGAATGCCAAATAGGCAAGTTCTATGACCCGCGTATATTCGTACGGAGGATGTGGTGATTTAAATGTGTGATTATACCGCGTAGTGGTCTGTAATCGAGGCATTTGCAAGCCACCTGGGCAGATAAGATAGCGTGGGCCAACGGGCCAGTCAAATCTATGTGCCCAATTTTCGCACTAAAGTAATTCAAAGCTAAAGACAATTCAACATGTAAATTATAGCCGTGTAGATCCGCCTTTATCTGCTACACAGGTGCTCGAGGGCGCACGTCGTTACGCAGCGCAGTCTAAACTCTTTTGTTTCCATTATAATACGAATATAATACGATTTATTGCTCGTGTAAGCGCTAAGCGGGAATACTGGCAATATAATGTGAGTGCACGCTTGCAATGACTTCGAAATAAGCGGCTAATAAAATAAAATATTGACTAGTACGACTGGGCTAGAAATATCAACCAGGTACTTATAAAAACGAATAATTAATTTATGAATAGGTATACTACTGGACCAACGACCTCAGAAAGGTCGCGGGGAGCCGCTGGATTAAAAAGACAGAAGATCGTCTGTTGTGGAGATCACATGAAGAGACGTGTTTAGCAGTGAACAATGAGTCCATTGGTTGACAAAGAAGAAGAAAATATACTAACTGTCCGGGCATGCGTTGCTATGGCTCTGTCTGTTTTCGAATTCTTCTCGAAATCCTATTCAACAGTTTAAAAAATGCACCGATCGCCACCAAACTTTACAACAACATCCGCTGGGTCATTCTTAAGATTGTCTAAAAATGTTCATTGGAATAGGTTCAGTCGTTTCGGAGTTTATAAAGAACATACAGACAAACATTCATTTTTATATTAAAAGATTGAATATTTAAATCCACAACGTGCGATCGTGATTAATATAAGTATGATTTTTTAGATATTTTCCCGCCCGATTTTCTTACCGGCTAAGCACAGTTTGGTAGGTTTTCTAAGGGTATAGTTATTTACACTATATAATATTATATAATACTGCTATATCCCTTGAATTCGACAAAGGTAATTCAAAAAAGTATTTGTATCTAATTATAAGCGAACTAGCATCGTCTATGATATGTCTATGACGGATAGATTGTCTGTGGATCCATATACTCGTATTTTACCAGGACAAATAGTAGTGTGTATTTTATGCTAAGTTAAAATCCACATGAACGTAAAGTTATTATATATAATATATAAATATATTTTGTGCAAAATATTAGGATGATTTATTTAAAAATTTTAATGAAATATCTAAATTGCTAGAAATGATAAATATAATGCTATAACTAAATTGTCTCACTTTGTATTTTAGCTGGCAGAAATCAAAGGTATAAGTTGACCTTTATACACTTTTTTTTATTAATAATGTTTTTATGGTACATAATTAAAAATAACGAAAATTTTTTTTTTCCTGAAATCCATAGAAGATTTTAAGAATAAACGCTGATAGAAAAATTATGTGTCTAAGTTATGGAAAGTTTAAACTTACTACTTAAAATAATAAATAAATGTAATCATAAAATTCTAATTCAAGTAAAAATTAAAATTAAGATAAAAATAAAAATATTAACAATTAAAATAAAAATAAAAATAATGAGAATGAATGAATAGGAAAGGGTGAATGGACTTCAGGACTGCCTCACAAAAGCACCTTAGTAAAGTGTTGGAGCATCATGTATCAATCTTTATCTTTGCTAATATTATAAAGAGGAAAGATTTGTATGTTTGTGTGTATGTGTGTAATGTTTGTAATGTTTTCACGCAAAAACTACTGGACCGATTTCAAAATTCTTTCACCATTGGAAAGCTGCTTCTTCACTGAGCAACATAGGTTATATGTAATTTAAAAAAAAATAGGGATCCCTAATAAAAATGTAATTAGTTGTGAAAAATTCAGTCGTAAACATCTTTCATCGCGTCCGCTGCGGAAACTATTGAGGATAGAACAAAAAATGTTCTACAATAGAACATATCAATATCCACAAAAAAGTCGGCGATACCATATGTCTAACTATTATAGTTATACCAATATAACTACTTTTTTACATTATAAAAGTTGATAAAATTGCCGAGAATAATGAAACCATTTCATTCATATCTCTGTATTAATCCTTATCCCTTTAAATAATATTTTATTAAAAACTATTTCAATACCTGTAAAATACTTTTTAAATTATTAAAATCCGACATCACAAACAAAGATATTACGAATTTAAGAATATAAATCGAAAGAAAATAATGCCATAACAAATTCTTTGTAGCGACCGTTATAGCAGGGCATGCATTTCGTGAATTAGGTCTTATTCCAAGAATACTAATGATACCCATTTTTTATAATTAAATAATCTACAAAATAAATCTATAGTCCGACTTCTTAGACTTTCCACTACCACGAGACCGGTATGGACGCGGTCACCCGCGGGGTACTGCTAGTATAAATTAAAAAGAAACAAAAGGAAAAACTTAAACACAATCTTTATAAATTATCGCTGTTATAATGTTTGTCATTATAGCAGTTAATTCATTGTTTTATGGTATAACTTCACCTTGTATAGCACATTTTAATATTAAAATATTTTAAGTCTTATTTTTTTATGATTTATGAAACTTATGAAATTATTTATTACCTTCCAACTTGGTTATTATATTAAAACTGTTGAAAAGCAATATTTATATCAGGATATAATAAAATATTCTATGACATAGTATTGGAGTAACACGTAGAAAACCGGTCGAATGTAGAATACAAATGGTTGTAGTAACATTTGTTATTTTATCATTTTATAATCTATTCAGGAAATATAATGTAGCCTACTTATTGAGATTGTGACTTGGTAGAAAATTTTATTAAGAAAAGTAATTTTTGCTCTTGAATGTGGGCTGGTGAATGTTTCGCATTACGATTTTGTTGTGGAGCCTATCAAATTCAAAATATTCTTTATTAAAGTAAAGTAAACAAGTGCTTTTAAATCGTCAAAATCTACTGCTGGTTCGGAAAGCTGTTCCTAGGTAGAAGAGCCAGCAAGAAACTCGGCGTTGCTCTTTTTAAATAAAATTCTTATAACTTGTTACATTTGGTTAATACTATCTTGTACATCATAGAGAAGTAGCTAAATCCACACATTTTTATCATCTATATAATCCTCAATAGTATAGTAGGCTGTTTGTGTCAGCCTCCCTTTAACAGAGTTTTTTGCTGTAGTAGCAAAGATAAATATAAAGATAAATCTAATAAAGATAAAGAAAAACCTCCTGATGATGCCTCAGTTTCGGAGCGAAACGATCGTTGACATTTTGGTGGTGATTGTGTGTATTGCTTGTGTGCATTGTTGCTGGTGGAGGCATCTTGGGATGCATGTAGTGACTTGTCCTGCATGTGTAAGGTACATGAATTTTGCCTGATTCATACACATTAGCTTTGCAGACATAGCAAAGTAGTTCTATTATAGTTTTCAACAATATATATGTAATTTTGGAGATAATTGGAGAGACTGTAGAAGGCATAGCGACTTTAAAAGATTGCGGAGAGTTGTGAGATTCAAAGAATCACTTCCGAAAAAAAAGATCCCTTAATAATAGCTATGTCCAGCAGCGAATGTCTGTCGGTTCATAAACAAGAGAAAGAAGAAGGACATTGTCTACTTTTTCTCCGGCTATGAAACCTAAAGCTGCCCATCTGCATATGCATAAGACTAAGTAAATATTTACTTAGCCTTATAAATAAGCTGTTTCGTTTTCATTTTTAAGTATGATACAAGTAGTCGCAAAAAAGTTTTTATTGTACATTTAAAACTTGAACAATAAAAACTTATCACACCCATCTCATAACAACCTCAACATTGTACCTTCTACCTTTGTGAATTGCACTATAACCATCCATTTTCGCATTCACATTTTTCATTTAGTTGCGAAAATTAAAAAATTACCCAAAACTTTTCATTTGTTTTTTGCTTTATACACGACCATAATTGTGATACATTCTTAATAATATATGTAGAATGCGTCATTAAACGGCATATTTCTTAAATCGTATATTAAACTATACTTCAACTTTAATTAAAATATCTCGCATTAAAACACTTTTATTTAAACATTTTGTAACTTTATACTGTTTAGCGAAAGTAAAAACTTATAATTTATAGTAACTGTCGTATATTTAAACAAGACAACGGCAGTATTCCTATATTCATAATGAAGCAATTCACTGTCTCATTTACACCGGAAATATTTAATTAAATAAAAAATATAAAACTCTGCTTTAATAACATTATAATTAAGACGCATTATATTTACGTAAAAATTTATTTTGTAATTTTAATCAGTTTAGCGAACATTGAAATCTTTAATTTGGAAATAAAATTATTTAATTCAAAGCGAGAAAACGTAAACATTAACAAGAATCCCATTGATTGCGTTATTTAGCGGCTGATATTATTTTTTATAAAATATAAGAAATAATAAAGATAAATAGGATTTTACATTAAAAATCCCCAAAAAAATTTTTTGAAAATTTGTTTTGCAGAACGTTTTAGTTTTTTTTTTTAAATATATTTTTTACAGTGAAAACGTTTATAAGACGTACCCAATAATAGCATACGTCAGTTAAAGAAGAAAAAAAATAACGAGAAGTCCTAATGATATTTTGTAAACATCAGTTAAACAGTTAAAATACATAAACAACTTTAATTTTTAGCATTATACATAGTTACATAAATTCGATATAAACTTATCACGTTTTAAAGTGGTTAATGGACGCTGAAAAAACTATCTTGGTCAGATAATCTCTTCGCTACTTGTAAAGCTTAATTTATATAAAAGATATCAGATAGATTATAGCATACAGTTATTAACATTTATAATTTACTAGCTATCCGGCCACGCGTTGCTGTGACTCAGTTTATTTTCGAATTCCCCTCGAAACAGAACTCAACAGTTAATTAAAATGCTCCTATCGCCACTAAACTTGACAGGATCATCCGCTGGGTCATTCTAAAGATTGTGCGAAAATTTTATTAAAATCGGCCCAGTCATTTCGGAGTCTGTAAAGGACAGACGGATAGACATTCATTTTTATATATAAGAAGATTTCTAGTATAGCCGTAATGACGGAACGGCGAAACCGTGTGACATGTGCTAATGTGTCACGTCTTCAAACATTAGGTATCTTTATATGTGTTTTCCATAAATTAGTGAATTCATATTCATATTTCATCATGGGCTTAAACTTTTTTTTTTATATACAACAAAAATGTACAAGTTTTGTCTAAAATTACTTATAGTACCCGGCATTAAATAATACACATCGATGTTTAGAACGAAACAGCCGGCCAGTTCGGTTTCGTAGAGCGCTGTCACTGTCACTCAGTTAGTATGTGACGTTTCACACGGGTTCGTCAGTCTGTGCGACAGAGACAATGCTCTATGAAGCAGAATCTAGCCGATTTCTCTCTCTAAGCCTCGATGTGCATATTTATTGCCGGGTACTATACACACTAGTACTATACAAATCATGCCCACGTGGAATGGTCCCAAGAATGCTGGCAACGTTTCCGCGTTGAATCGATGAGCTGATTCTTTGTGCGAAAAAGGAACCAGCATTCTTGTCACCCGAAGAGGCAATCAACCGAGGTGTTAAAACGGATATTTTTTTTTGCACTTTGACTCCATGGCCCTAGTGTGTCAACAGCAAACGTCACAAATTTATAACTCTCAATGAGAGATGCATACTTTCGCCGCTTGCCGGATTGGGCCATTTCCGCCGCACCTCCTAGTCTTGACGCCGTTTCCCTGATATGGGACGAGGCTAACGTATCAACGCATGTTGCGTCCCACATTAAAATTTCTTTCGTAAAGAAAATCATCATGGCAAATTCAGCAACAGATATATCTTTAGCGAAACCTGCCGATACGTGTTAGAGTAGCGTGATGGGCGTATGTTCAAATCCTTCTTTTCAAAGAAACAGTCCGATAATAATAGGCTGCTACTACCATAACGATGAGATGCCAGTGTATTTTAATATTATATATTAAAATTTTATTATTCTATATTTTATTTTAGTGTATTCTTGCTCAATTTTAAATGTTATCAATATAATATTAAAAGCATTTACATTTACCTGGTCGTCGAATAAAATTATCTTTTATTTATTCACATTTGACGCAATTCTTATATAACTGTCACTCACAACCGACGAAAATGTTTAATTAATCAAAAAATAAAATTCAACTTTACATAAAGTTTCAATGAACTTTATACAAAATATATAAGTATTACTTCAACCAATTTAAGAGTTTTACATTTAAGAACAATGTTTCCTGGTATTCTGTTTATTTTATATTACCTTTTTAAATAAATTACACATAATGACGATTTCAGAGACTATTCATGAGAGTCGTTAAAGTGAGAATGTTATTTCTACGCAAATATTGCAACTTGGACGATATCTTTAATTAAATGTAATACATTTTTATGTAAAGTACGTTTTTATGCAAAATTAGCCACTTGTATAATTACCAAGATACAATGGACTAACTTAGAAGTTATTTGGCCATTCAACTTAACGATTATCCGATAGACAAAGGATCTTGGCTTTTAATTGTCCCATGTATTTAAAAGTAAAATTTTCTTAACGTCGATGGTTACTATTAAAACGATAATAAATAAATATACATGGGAAATTTACCCAGAAGTAAGTCCAGACGGACTTACGTCTGGTCCTACGGACTTACTCTAGTCAGTAAATTAGGTTACTTAATAGTGTGTTGTGGGTGCTAGACAACTGGTAAATATACTACTTATTTTATTTTAAATACGTAATTACACCCAGACTTAGTTAGCCTTTGGCGGGAATCGAAACCGCAACCCGCGCAGATAAAGAAAGGGTGACAGCGAACGGTTACGATATACGGCTATTTTTCAGAATCACGCTAGAAAATCATTAATGTAGAAATGGATTTTGTCCTTTAGCCCTATCAGACTACCTATAAAAGTTTTAGTTACTAGTTCTTACTCCAGGACAGATCTCATGACAATTATGAAATTACATTTTGAAAACAGCGCCATCTATTGAGCCAAAAATTTCCTATATCTAAACTAGCGGACCGCGTTGCCTTCGCCGCCGGAATTTAACCATAGTTTACAATTCAAGTAAACCTTTGTCAAGAATTACACTTCCTTTTAGTACAAACCGTACAAAAATTCGTTAAGTAGTTTTGAGAAAATAGATCACATACAAACAGCCTTTGGTTTTATACTATGCATAGATTTGAAACAAACAACTCACGTTCTCAATATTACATCAAAAATTGGTAAAGTGTTTTTGAAGATTAGCATACACGAATATCTTGACACGAGATTTTATCTTAATATATAAAAATGAATGTTGGTCTTTATGTTCTTTATAGACTCCGAAGTAGTTGGACCGATTTTAATAAAAATTTTAGACAATCTTCAGACCAAATGGATGATCATGTAACGTTTGGCGATAAACGGAGCAATTTTTTAAACTGTTTAGTTCTGTTCCGAGCGAAAATTCGAAACCAGACTGAGCCACAACTGCGCGTCGCCGGCAAGCTGGTATAATATAAATGTGCATAGATGTATAACGGAATTCATGGCTATGTTATTACAAATATTGTACAGAAATAAAGAAACAAAGACATATTAAATTATACAATACTTCATTACATTAAATTACTCAATAACCTTACTATCACGCCCATAGCTTAGAAGTTGCGGACAAATTGAATTATATTATACAGCGTTAATTGGCAATTGTCTTTTCATTGTTTATTATATAAAATTGTCCAACCATCCCATTGTCGCATTTGCGTCTAGGCTAATTTGTATTGTCCAAACATTCCCACTTCAATTCTCATTCGTGTCAAGTGCACTTTAGTAATTAGTCTATTTTATAATGATTATTGTTTTAACTTTGATGTGTACCAAACTAGCCAACACCGTCTAATTACGCAGCGTGATTCTACAAGGTCTCTGTTCAGTAATAATATTGCGCGCTCGCATTTCTAATTTTGAAGATGAAAATAGTGTAACGAATTTTAGCACTCGAAAACTAAAAACAAACTAAACTAATACTTTATATTACTGTTTGTATTTTCCCTTGATTACATTGCTGCTCCTACTCTACCCATCCACAAAAGTCTCTTTTCTAAAAAATCGCATTCCTTCGTCGTCCTAAATCTCTATTTACTATTATGATATTATAACCGTAATAATAAATAAATATTTGGGCTAACCGTTTAACTTAGACCTCGCCTGCGGGGTACCAGGGCCCGGAGGAAGGACGAGAACAGGGAGTAAGATAGGTGCGGACGGTCACCTCTTGTAGGTATATCACGCTAACGTTAAAACGTTAACCTTTTAACGTTAGCTTAAGCAAGCCACACATTTTGTTAAGGTTGGTCTTTAAATATTATATTTTTGATCACAAGAATTCCATTTCATAACATGCTTTTTATTCCAACCGTGATTTGCATGTTTTTATTCGTGAGCACATCCATAGTAACATAAATTAAAAGCATATGACACTTGAGTATGTAATTATTAATATGATTAAATGCGTACTTACTTTAAACTTCTCGCTATTTCAAGAGAAAAAAATTCATTTGCTTTAAATGCTAATTTCATCAAGGCACTAAAAACATGAATAATGGAAAAGAAAAGTAAAGTAACTTTTATTTGAGTATACGATGAACAATATTGTGTCAAAATAAGTATTTTATAACATACTCTATATATTATTCTCGTATAAACTTAACGTAGGGATTAAAACCAGGTAGTTGCCGCTGTCCGACACGAGCATTGTCTTGTTATTTCCCACAACGAAATTAAAAGTGAGAATTCAATCCCAACGAGCCGCATTAACGGTATCAAGGTACAGTACACTGACTTTAAAGATTTAAACTGCGTATACGCTATTACATCCGGGTTTAAAAACCATAACAGAGCGAACTACTTACTAGGAAATGTTTATATAGTAAAATTATGCTAAAATTTGTAACAAAGGTGAACCTACATATAGTACCCGGCATTAAATAATGCACATCGATGTTTAGAACGAAACAGCCGATCAGTTCGGTTTCGTAGAGCGCTGTCACTGTCACCCACGGCTTCGTCAGTCTGTGCGACAGAGACAATGCTCTATGAAGCAGAATCTAGCCGATTTCTCTCTCTAAATCTCGATGTGCATTATTTATTGCCGCGAACTATACCTACGTAGCTGTCATAGCCCAGCGGTTAGACCGTGCGACTCTTTCGAGGGAAACACGAGTTCAACCCCGGGCAGGCACCAATGACTTTTTCTATTAAAACTCATGTGTGTCATTGATAATTGCAAGTTATCACACGCTTTTCGGTGAAGGAAAACATCGTGAGGAAACATGCATATCTGTAGATAATTCTGGAGATATGTGTAACCTACCAATCCGCATTGGAGCAGCGTGGTAAGTCTTAGCTCCAACCCTTCTCTCCAGAAATGGAGAGAGGATGCCTATTCCCAGCAGTGGGATTGTAACAGGCCGCTACTTTACTACTTTTACTTTACTATACCTACGTATTCCGGGTCTTAATGTACAAGACGCTCGGAGCACTAAAGTTGCGATGCGATTATATCATAATGTTTGGACATTACGTAATTTAGCGAACAAAAGGCAAATAATTCGAGCTCTAGTTTATGTCGGCGAGAAGGGTATTAAGGTAAATTGTACAATTGTGGGCACGGGCCACTCGTTAGCCAGCGACTCGCGGCGAGGACGTGACGTCTCAGCGGCGATGTCGCATTGTTTCAGTTTTATGCGTGCCCGACCTTAGATTAAACGTTAACTGGAAGATTTATGGCGGTCATAGAGAGGCTAGTTTTGTGGCCGGAGAGGTCTTTCGTCGAAATACTCAGGTTTCTTAAGAGCCCAATTTGTGGGAGCGTTTAATGCGTTGTCGTGCTCGCATGCATGCCCCGCCTTTTTATTGCTGCCCCTAACTGTAAACAACACCCATTTTGACTTTCGTCTTGGCCCAACTTAATGTTATAATGCAACAAAGATAAATCATACTTATAAAATAAGTTTAGGTTAGCAATTTATCGCACGCTTTTCGGTGGATGAAAACATCGTGAGGAAACCTGCATATCTCTAGAGAATTCTGGGGATATGTGTAACCTACCAATCCGCATCGGAGCAGCGTGGTAGGTCTTAGCTCCAACCCTTCTCTCCAGAAACGGAGAGAGGAGGCCTATTCCCAGCAGTGGGGTTATAACAGGCCGCTACTTTACTTTTTACTTTACTAGCAATTTTTAAATTTAAACTATCGTGAATAATATTCAAAGTTCATGTGTAGACACCGGCTATACTCACGTCTAATTTTATCGTAATATCGTCGTATAAAATTAGACGTGAGTATAGCTGGTGTTAACAAATTAACTATACAAAAGTTTACTTTTTAGTTCACAGAGAAGGTCAAATGGAAAATCCACAGTTTGATTACTATCTTGGATTTTGCACAATAATGACTAATATTATTAAAGAAGGAATTATTATCGTATTTATGAATGTAACGCAGCTTAAACTTTCAAAAAATAAATAAGGAAATATGCCTGCCTTCAGCCCCGCATATCGCGGGTTCGATTTCCGCCGAGGGCCAACATTTTCTATAAACAAATTGTTGGTTCTTCAAGCCTGGGTGTGTATTTGTATTTAAGTATGTATTTAAACTTATATATGTAGTATATCTACCAGTTGTCCGTCACCCATAACACAAATATTAAGTTATTTACTTTGGGGACGGACGACCGTGTGTGTAAATGTCCCATATATTTATTTATTTATTTATTTATTTACATATATGGAGATTAGTTTCCGATAAAATAAGACGTGAGTATAGCCGGTCTCTCAACATTAATAATGAATACCACTCACGATAGTTTAAATTCAAAAAGAGATTAGTTTCCATTCTTGTCATATCTTTGTAAGGTCTGCTGAAAGTTTGCTTTTTATGTATTCCACAAAATTATATTCTTGCTATATCAGCCTTTTAATAGTTTTTTTTCCTAGTTACTTAACAAAGACAGTTTATATACAAAAGTAGGTATATTGGATAAATCGTAAATATATAAGAAGATTCAAGCTGATGTATGTCAAATGGCACTACATACCAAAGATGCACTGTTTTTACGGTGAATACCTCGCTGCGCTTTGGTACAGCTAAAAGGTATTTTGAGATTAGTATCTTTGAATTTACAATCATATAACATTGGTTGGAAAATCTGCTTTTTATATAATTACATTACTGCGGAGGTACCTACTCCATACAATGTAATATGATAATTTTATTAAAATTTATTTTGCATTTTGCAGTGATAAAATAAATATGTCGCACGCTTTGTATTAAAGTGACCTAATTCAAAATTAGGCTTTTTGAATAACATTTTTATCGTTATTTCAATACCATCTATGACATCACGCTACAAACAATAAAAATAAATGTTTTCTCCCTCTTCCAAGCTATGGGTACTTTTGTAAAGTACTAATGTGTATACGCTACACTTTATTGCAATTTGCCACATAATAACTTTTTGAATTAGGTCACTTTATTACTAACTGTGCGATATCTAGTGCTAAATGTAGAATGTACATACCCGATACAGGCAGGATTTGATAAAACGCGTTAGTTTTGTAACCTATTCCACCACAATAATAGCATTGTACAAATTCATTACCACAATTTCTACAGTTTTTTTGCGCCGTAACCGAAGCATTAGGAGATACAATTGTAGCTATGACCTACCACGCTGCTCCAATGCCTATTGATAGGCTACACATATCTCCAGAATTCTCTAGAAATATGCAGTTTCCTCACGATGTTTTCCTTCACCGCAAAGCGTGTGATAAATTGCAATTATCAATTAGACACATGAGTTTTAATAGAAAAACTCATTGGTGCCTGCCCGGGTTTGAACTCGTGTTCCCCTCGAAAGAGTCGCACGGTCTCACCGCTGGGCTACTACACATAATTAATTAAGCTATTTATTAAGGCATCGATAACTTGTGTGTAGTTGGCCTATATATTTATACATATCTATTAACGACGGCAGGTGGCAAATTTTATTACAGCGTTAAAAAATCATAAAAATTGGTCGGATTCTTACACTCACCAGTCTCCGCTTGGGCTTGATGAGGGGCCTGTTCTGGCCGTTCATCTTGTAGTAGAGACCGCAAGCATTGCAGAGGTAGTGCCCCGTACCATCTCGTCTCCATAGAGGCGTGCTCGTCGCCCCGCAGTTTACACACTCTCGACCCTCTGTATACGATATAGAATACTTAGCAACAATTATAATAGCAAAATAATCTTTATAGCTAAAAATTTCAGTGAAAAGACTATAAAAAAGCAGTGTTTAATAATTTAACTTTTAACTTAAATATTTGTGAAAGCAGAGTAAATATATCTCGCTTTGAAATATAACCTAATCCAAAATGAAATTTTTAACTATCTATATATTTTTTATGCCAGATTTTCGTTTAAAAGCTTTTTAACTTTTTCGTTAATAGAGTTGCTATTGATCTATTATATGAATATGTTTGTTTGTAAGTCCTATATAGACTCCGAAACGGCTGGACCGATTTTAATGTAATTTTTATACAATCTTTCTAATGATGCAGCGGACGTTCCTATAAAGTTTGGTGACGATTGGAGCTTTTTTTAAACAGTTGAATTCTGTTTCACACTGAGCCACAGCAACGCATAGCCGGACAGGTACTTTTAAAATAAATTCAAATATATCAAAAATTCTTCAATTTTCGATTAGGTCATATTTATGAAAAAAAAATACTTCCGCTTTATGTGGTTTTTTTTATTGTATTAACTAGGAAAAAAAAAATCGTTGAGTAACTTAAAAAAAGTTTAAATAAATACTAATATATATGATAAGCGAAACAACGAACAGTGAAACATTTAGCAAAAACAAAAAAAGAATACATATTTTATACGATACACAAAGAAAAATTCCGTAAAATCTTTAGTTTTACCTGTCTCCTGGCAGGCTGGGGAAGACGACAGAAAAATCACATTCAGAAATTACCAATCAAATGTTAACTATTTACTTAATCATGCAAACTACTTACTAATCAAGTATTCTATCATATCTTTAGAATACCGGCTAAAATACACTAATAAAAGAAAATAAATATTCAACTAATAAGGGAAAGCGAGCAATATCGCTCATGGAAAATATCAAGATTTTTTTTACACGCAAGGAAAACGTTGAGAAAGTATCTTTGCTCGCTATTAAAGCGCCGGACTATGCAATTATTTAATAAAGTTATTAATGCAAGTCTTCTAGAAACTAAAACGGATTTATTTAAGTTTCTATATGTTGATACAGAAAGGTGTAAATAATAATATTGTGTATAAGATGATAATTTTTATTTTGACAGACAAAACCATCTTTATCATAAAAAGTAAACACTAGTTACAAGTTTTAAAAAAATATCAACACATATCTACAAGGATTTAAATTTTCTTTTCTCAATTTCACGAAGTGTAATCATATGCCTACCTATTTCAATTAAAAATTATTATGTAAAAAAACTTTAAGACACTTCAAAGAACACCGTTAATTATGAGCATTCACAAAATTTGCGTAATTAATTATATATAAATTGCGAAATTTTAATTTCTATTTTAATTAATCAAAACATCTTAATTGCTTTAAATATTTAGTGGCATCAAAGAATATTTTTATCAACCTTTTGATATACACGATATCACAATTTTTTTGCGTTATAATCTATTATACTTATAAAAAAAAATCCAAAGAAATACATATTACCTATTCGAAATAAATAATATATATTGTAAAGCGGTAATATTATGTCAAATATTCAACGTTAGAATAATAATTATACGTAATATGCTATTTAAAACAGACACTATTCATTCGTAGTCATGAACAAAAGCGAATTTCTTTAAAGAATATATAATATATGTTGCAAAAAGATTTAAGAGCGATGCACTAAACAGAGCGTAAAGGAGCCATAAGTAATACCTACATGCTAATTTTCACTATGTGTAATTGTTTTACGTACATAAGTTATAACAATTTTCAACGCAAGCATTTCAACCGTAAAACATCCGCATAACTACAAAAGAAAAACGCTTGTTTGGGACGACTTTTTGTTTTACAAACGGCTACAGAAGCAATAAAATCAATTACGAACAATTACGAAATAAAGCTGGAGTTTCATAACGAAATAATAGTCGCATGCTTTATGGTAATCATGCAGTATTTGAAATTTTGCCCCAAGATGTGCCGCCCTCTGGGAACGTACGTTTCGATTAATATAAAAACAGTTTTCTCGCTGCACTCATTAAAAATATAAAAGAAACATTTGTATTAATTCCTATTTCTATATTTCAGACCACTCAACATTTACTCTAGTAAAATTATACAGCAACTAACGAACAATAGGATATTGCTTGCCTTTGTCAAATACAGGTTGTTCAAGGAAAGTTTTATTTAACATAGTATTGTAATATGATCTCATATAGCAAAGTTCCTTCGATTCCTTATAACTTTGTTTCTCACAGAGGATGTTCACATACGAAGAACGTGGACCGCCCCTAATCTTTCTCTAAACTCGATTACAAAAACGATTATTTATCGAAATCGATTTAAAAATCCATTTAGTTATGCCTCCTATTCCCGTCTGGCAAACTTACAGTATACGATATCGTTAAAATTAATTCAAATAAACGCACAAAACACGTTATTCACTTACGAATGTCTTCCAAAATTCTATGTCAACAACATTACTCATTCGGAAGTGTGTTAAAATTACCTCAAGTAGAACAAGACACTATAGATGATATCAATTCAGTGTATCGGTAAGTATCTATATCATAATAATATGTATCTAAATCTGATTATCCAAGTCCCCAGGTAGACGTAGCGGCGCACAGAATAAATAATGATTCTAGCGCGGGGATCTAACAAGAAAGGTGAAAGTGCTCGAGTGTACGATGGAAAAAAATTCTTAACAGAATGTTACCCAGCTTAAGGCAGAATAGCCATTTATCTTTTTTTTAATGTAAAACCAGATCACAACCGGCAATTAAATCGCCCGGACCTTATCGAAAACTTATTGCGATCGAACCGACAACTCACTTTTTGGACTAACCCTTTATTTTTTGTACGCCGATAAAGCCTGTAATTTGTTTCGGAGTTTCTAATAAATAAACACAAATAACGATTATTTAGAAAAAAATAACAGGATATTACAAGTAACGTAGAGTTTTAGTATGGTGTCTCTCGCACGGGGACTGATCAAATTCAATAGTAACATCTCTATTGATATTTGTGAAAGTCAATGTAGCCTCGGGCGGAGGGTCAAGAATTACGGCCTCCTGCCCGTACGAGAGGCCGGAATCACACTTATTATTAAAGATAGCACGATTGTGATTAATTGCCCTATAAAAAAAGCGTTTAATCCTGATAATTCATAACTTTTGGTGCAAGTTAACTCCTTTATACTCTGAGAATTATTACTTAATTTCTCTTCTGGTTTTGACTATCGAATGATCTAACGTTCGCCGCTCGCTCGACGTGATGCAGACGTGAAATAAAGATACCATTTAGTGCGCACGTAACGGGGCCTGTCCAGCTAGAGATAAACGTATCCTGAACGACTGCAGAAGTTTGAGCGAAAAATTCCAGTGTTTGTATAAAATTAGAATGCGGCGCGCTCTTTAGTGCCCGGAGTGACGTGCGGTCGTGACGCGGCCGCGTACGTGATCGCGATAAAAGATTTTCATCTGCCATATTTACGTAGGCGAGTGGGCGGTTTTTATTTTTCGAGAGTCTCAAAGCGAGCGCACTCTGATCCCCAAGCAGAGGGTACAGTTTTCACACGCCCACTCGCTCTGGGAAAATATACACACTACAGGACAGCTGACGGTGTGAATCAGGTTCAGGTTCATCATGTCAGTCAGTTAAGCTGTTCATACACTTACAAATGTCAACAACTTTGACAGCATATTAACACAAAATAATTATCTATTACCTTTGTAACACAATAAATTCAAACGTATATGAATACACAACTTGGGTTACCTATACTTTTCTATAGCCATAAAATTATTTACTTAAAAATAATATTGTATGAGTAATATGTGATGAATTGGTATATAAAACGTCTTGGAATAAAATAACGACAACTTCCATAGCGTGTGCGAAAGATCATCTGTTGATTAAATTGTGATGTGGTCGGGCGGTTAACCGGGTTGATTCGAGTCAGACAGGTGATCTGTTGGCATAAAATCCATAGTAATATAAATTAAACTAATAAATAATTGTCCCATACAATTACACACACGGTCGTCCGCCCCCCGAACAAGTGTTAACACTTATATTTTGGGTTACAGACAATATGATATATGTATACAAATATAATTTTCAAATAAATAGTTAAATGGATATACCTACACACCTCCTACAGTCTCGACGAATCGTCAAATTGTTTTGTTTAGAAATTGTTGAGTCGGCGGAAATCGAACCTTCTGCCCACAGATTATATGTATAATCTTTTTCCCTTACTTTGTATGTAGTACTGATTATACAAAAAGACACAAATTAGCAAATTTATGTATTTGATTGGACAGACGTATCTAATATTTAATTTGTTGTATTTTTTTATCTTTAAAAACATATACGTTCAGGAGAATATATCCAGATGTCAACCGTCCGTAACAATCAATGAATTAACCACGGAATGTTATTACTGCGCTTTCACCGCTAGACCAGTATTGATAAAATTTGGCAAGATTAAATCATTATACACCGTAGTAACATGTAACATTAAAAAACCTCTTTTATTACGGGAACAGAAAAAATCCATTGCATTATTGTGGGTGCTATTAAACACTTAAGTTGGTGCGAATGTAGTCGCGGCTAGAAGTGTTTTATGAGAAGGTGGGCCGTCACTCATCAATAAAGGCGCGCCGTAAAAACTGGAACATAGTCACGTATAGCTCTTATGCGGAGCGGGGTAATGTAATTTAAATGAAGGACTAATTTGCTCCCGTGTACCGTGACGCGCTCTCTCGGCGCATCGGGCCATCAACACGTAACGGTGCGGCTATTTTGCATACAAACCATTAAATTATTGCTCAAAACTTATTCTTTGTTGCGCCACAGACGCTGTTATTACCGGTTAATTGTACGTCTATATGCAAATAGATAATAATATTATGGAAGCCAATAATCTCGTATTGTTTCATTGGGTATTGTTAAAAACAATGTCAATGTTATGTTAATATCAAATCTAACGCACAATATTATTCTGGGTATATGAATTTATGAAAGAAATCTCCTTCTTAAGTTACTGAGTTACTTAAAAGTTACTTGCTAATCATAAACTTAAATAATCTGCGTAGAAAATCAGGAAATGTTTATACTTTTTCCTATATAAATCAAAACTATTGACAGTAATCTTATATTATTTCTCCTATCAAACAATTTAATGGATCAACAAAATAGCGATATTATGTACAACTAGGAACTATACATTCGTATATAGTAAATTCAAGTCAGTATTATAAATAAAAACGCTCATATTTTTGTTAACTCTAGATCTACTTTTCAGTAAATTGTAGATGATTGAAATCGTAAACCTTTACGACACAACGCGTTGAAGATATGTCAAGCAGAACACTTCTGAAACATTTTTAAATATTCTTTCACCGTTTCTTATCGTCAGATTTTTTGCATTTGAATATATAAAGCCTTTTTTTACGGCACTTGACCTAGGAAATGTTAAAGTGCATATTTGTATTATTAGGTTTGTTAATACAAACTGTAACATTGTTACAGTACACACACAAGCTGTAACATTAATTCAAATTGTAACATTCCTGTAACATTGGCGTAAACGTAACGTAAATTATTACGTTACGTTTACGCCAATGTTACAGGAACAAATGACTGCCTCGATCTGTCTGTAATAAGGTCGAGCCCAGGGAGCCGTATATTATTCAAGAATCATTTATTTGATGAATTTTACGAAGAATCCACTAAATTTTAAATTTAACATCGCATCATTGACTAGTATTGTAAATATTAAATATTATTAATAATACACTGTAATGTTATTACAGTGTTAACTAAGCTATTAAAGTCGGAGCGACAAATAATAAACTCGTTATAATTCTATCAAATATTTTAAGCAATGTTATTTTTGTACATAAAAATATAAAGAATTATGAAACGATTGATGATGTATATAATAGACAAAGTAGGAACCGACATAAGCTTGCGACTCCTGCTTTGCGCCTAGCAAAAGTACGTAAATCGTTTGTGGGTTTGGGTATAAGATTTAATAATAAAATTCCGTTACAGCAGTTTAAAAACAGTGTTAAAATGAGGCTGATACAGAAAGCCAACTATACTGTTAAGATTACTTGGATCATAATGATGTGTGGATATAGCTGCACCTTACCCTGTACAAGACAGAAATAACTAAAAGTAACTAGTTTAAGATTTATATTGTAAAAAAAGCAACCGCCGAGTTTCTCACTAGTTCTTCTAAGTAGGAACACCTTTCCGAACCAGCAGTAAAGCTGACGATTTAAGGGCACTTGTTTACAAGTTTAGTTGAATAAAGAATATTTTGAATTTGAATTTGAATCAATCTATTCTAGTCTCTTAGAACATAATAAAGTCATATGCTTAATCAATTCAATTTTTATTTTATTTATCTACAGCATATTTAAGATTTTATAAAATATTCTTATAGTTTTCACGTATATTCTGTACATCAAAAAGCATCTAAATTACCGTGAAGAAAGTTCTCGTTATTTTGCGCGCGTTCATTACAAAGCGTCAATGGAATTATAATTTAAAAACATAATTACACGTACATAAATACAAAACTCATTTTGTAGCCCGTAAATATACTTTTATAATGAATTAATCACTGAAGTTCCGCCGAAGTCATATGCAAATTTTTGTGTTGCAATTGTATCCCACTGTACCGGCAGACCGTGACTGTGTTGTTACGTATAGGTATATTGTTTGTAGGTATATTTAACACAAAATATTCATTAGATGTTCGTTTTTAAATACGTAACACCGGATCTCATTGTATTCTTTAGAAACTATCACAATAGTACTATTAAATTAATAAATTCATGTTTGAAATATTAATTTATAGAATTAGGCGTTACTTTGCGGAGATCCATAATACAAAAGTAATAATAAAATATTTTGATATAATCCGCGATGTAACGAGTATGAAAAAACGGATAGTCCACTATACATTTAGCACTATATATTTTTTCTATTTACTGTATCGCGGTTTATAGCAAAATAATTTTATTATTACTTTTGTTTTGAAATATTGCATATTGCTATTTAGATTTGGATTTCTTATAAACTTGTATGTTTAACTTAATAGGTATTTAAAAATCATTGCAAAATTAAATTTAATAACTTATTTTATTAAGATACTGTTTAACAGAAATAATGCGAATTTCACACCTTCCTATAAGCTCTGCGTGGTTTTAGAAAGGTGTGTTAATGTTTTTATTATATATCAAAGCAATTGTATTGGAAAATAAATGGTAAAAAGAAGACTCACTGAAATGCAATAGGCTATGTATTTGATATTTTGGGTCGATTTTACTCAAATATGAGTAACCTAATGTTCCAAGCGGGTTCAGAAATACCTCAGTTTTCTCGATGTAAAACTTTAATAACGACGCGACGCTTAAAGAAATGAGCTTTGGTGGGGTTGTTAGAGGCCTTTATAGAGATTAACTTTAACCACGTCGCTGTCGTCTATAATAAATCGATTCTAATTTCTTTGGGGCGCGAAATATCTAAAAATCCACCTTACTAATCTAATCCAAAAAAACCTGACTGGAACGACGCTCGCATAAAACATTACTCGCCTTACTTAAATTTTATACAAATTCACTTATTCTCTGAGTGACATTTTATTTCTCTTTCAATAAATAAAAAAAAGTAGTTTTTTTTAATTTTTACACATTTTTAACTAACTAAGATCACAGTTTTAATTCTATTTATAAAGTTGAATATGCACTAGAAATGTAATACTATAATCGCAGCAAAAAATAGAAACCTCATTGGGTATGCAAATCTATTAAAAACCATCATGGCACAATTCCAGTGTAAAAAGAATTGCATTCAACAAAAATAATAACACAGTCAAGACGCCGAGCCGTCTTCATTCCTCTTAGTCGGCCGTCCGTAGCATACAGTCTCACATCAATGAAAAACCTTCCCGTTATATTCATACTATTTTCGCGTGTATTACGTATGTTATAGAGATTATAATCCCCTGTGCCATTTTAGACATTACTACGTAATCTCTTTACGAAATGTGTGCTCTGCTAATTGGTTGCGCAACTTTCCGCGAAACATCTTTGTTGCAACAGTACGTGAGTTGCATGGAAATTATATTATAGTTTGGTCTTTGTGATAAAGTATACAAACAAAATATGAATTTGCTACATAGACCCGTATGTCCCTCGTTGGTTTTGTACATGTCAATCATGTTATGAAGTTAAAACAAAGCTAAGCAGTAAAATCCAACATATCGCACCATAAGAATTAGAGTAACACGAAAAAATAAATTGATAAATATGAAAATTCTTAAAGATCAATATTTATTTTATTTATTGATTTATAAAGGTTGAATGTATGAAACATATTTATATGGAGAGAGAATGATATTATATGTTTAGAAGCTCGCTATATAAATTAATTTCTGCACTTCACACAATGCGGTTCCCTAATTTAAGACTTACATTGTATACACGAGTACACTACATAAATACAACTAGTGTTAAGTAAATTATTTTAGTGTCGCTAAAACACTAAAAAGAAGTATACTACTGCTCATGATTTTTTAATTTCTATTAGTTTCAAAAGTGCCTATATATTTTATGATTTATCCTACACTAGCTGTGCCAACAACGACTTCGCTCGCGTGGAATTCACTAATTTTCGAAATTTTGAAAATAAAAGTAGTTATTGTGAGTTAACTATTAGAGATAGAGACATGGTATCGCGGACTTTTTTGTAGTATTTTTATATATCAACAATTCTCTACTACATTACTTTAGCGTATCTCTGCTGGTTTACGCAGCGCATGCGACTAAAGCACCCAGCAAGCAAGTTTTTTAACAATTACGCGATCTCTTTAACACAATTTATATAATACCGATATATGCTATTTACCTAAACCATCCGGAAGTATTGCACTATCTTTTGGTGAAAACCGTACAAAAATCCGTTTAGTAGATTTTCAGAAAATCGATTACATACAGACAGACAGCTTTTAGGGACTTTGTTTTATAATAAGTATAGATGTCGCTTGTGGGTTGCAATAGAGATACAACTCAAAAATTAATGTTTTGAGATAAATGGGTTTCTAAGGAAAATGCATAAAATGGTTTATTTTGGTTTATATTGTTTGGTTAAACGAACGGCGTAACATTGAATTATGAGTTCTGCCGGTACTGCTACTGAAAAGAATATGTATTTAAACATTTACCTAAGATTACGTATCGTGAATCACATCAGCGATGTTTTTAAATAATAAAAACAAAATATAGCGAAGGTAAGTTTGCATTGCACGTATTAAAATTAGCATAAAGTGAAAAATTAATTCAATTCTCATTATTTCAAAATAGTTCTTACTTTAATGTAATTATTATATACGCTTTCCCATTTTAAATGTAACACGAAAATTATACACATTATCCTATTAATATTATAAATGCGAAAGTTTGTGAGTGTATGGATGGATGTTTGTTACTCTTTCACGAAAAAACTATTGGACGGATTTGGATGAAACTTTACAATAATATCGGTTATACATCAGAATAACATATAGGTTACAATTTGTAGTGATTTTATGTAATATAACGATACATATCAATAAAGTCGCGTCATAAGAGTGCCTAATATGCGCGAAGCCCGAAAATTGTATGGGATCCATCAGTGTTGCAGTTAGAGATTTATAACTTTGGGTATACGAGTAACTAAATAAATATTTTTTTTTAATATTAAGTAAAACAAAAATCAAATGATCTGTCACAAAACTTAATGTGGCAGATCAAATTCCACGCGAGCGAAGCCGCGAGCAAAAGCTGGTTATATATAAAGATAAGAACATTTGTTAACAACTGTACTTTAAAGAGCAATGGACTTCTAGTTAGGTTGCATTTGAGTTATCGTCGAAACACAGATTGTAGTTTAAATTAAATGCCATTAAAGTGAACGTAGCGTATTGTTTTAGAAAGTTCACAAATAAACCATTTAAGAGTTTGTATTGATTTTAGTTCGTGATTACATTATTAAGGAACAAAAATACGAAAGTTATATCCCTCGGACATAATTTACCACATAAGTATTAAGATTTTCTAAAACTTTATTTTGCATATAACTATTTTATATTCATAAAAATGAGTACAATTATTTTAAGGCTATGTTTTGTATAACTTGATTTTATTAATATATTTATTATTTATAACGTATTAGCAGTGACTGCGACTACACCCGAGTGGAAATCAGTATCTCACAAAGTTTTCCCGTGTAAATCGTGACCCCGCGGTAATTCTTATATGTTCTATTAACTTAAACCTTCCTCAAGAATTGTTCTATCTTTTAATAAAAACCATACCAAATTCTGTTCAGTAGATTTTGAGAAAATCACATACAGACAGACTTTTGGGAACTTTGTTTTATGTTATGTACAGATGTAACTTTACATTGTGCTTAAGTTTATTTTTTAACACTAACTAACAATAAGACCATTATTTGCTTTGTTCTGTTTAAGCTTACGGTCGGTTATGGTTTCAGAGACATACATTTGGTATTTAAACAATTATTACTTATGTTAATTGCAATATATTCTAATAAAGATTTCATAGCGTGGCTTATTTATCAAAATAAATCGTATAGATAACAGAATAAAATATACCTATTAATGAAATTAGCATAACAATTGCGTTAGGTTTGCATATTTAATTTCTTCTTAAAATGTTCTATAGCTTGGAGGTCAAATCCGCAACAATGGAATGGGCCACATCCGGGCAGCATTATTATAATATTACTTCCACTAAGTAAGTACGCCAATATAACACTATAATGCCGGTTGTATTCAACATTTAGTTGAACGCTTTCATACGCTTAGAACATTTAATCATTTGGATGGCCGAACTGGTGTGATGTAATAAAGTAATTTGACTTCTAATGATATTCGTTTTTGGAGAATATCACTATACCATGTGGTATCCGGCTAAGTACCCTTATTTCTTACCGAGGTATATAAATAAGTCGACCCACCGTATGGTATCCGGTTGAGTAGAATAGACCACCTCTTTCTTACCGAGGGGTAGTAAAATACGACTAAGGTAAGTTTACGTCAGGCAGGCCGCTAGTCGTAAAATACGTAGCCGAATCATTTGACATCATGTTTACAAAATGCCGCGTATGCCGTTTACAAAATACCGGTATGGACGCGGGTGAAACCGCGTGGTAGTGGAAAGTCTACGAAGTCGGACAATAGATTTATTTGTAGATTATTTATTATAAAAAAAAATGGGTATCATTAGTATTCTTGGAATAGAGCTCTTTAGCTAACTCACCAAAAGCAAATATAACAGTCGCTACAATAAGTTTGTTATGGCATTATTATCTTTCGATTTGTATTCTTAAATTCGTAATATCTTTTGATTGGAACGTCTGATTTTAATAATTTGAATATGAATAAAATGGTTTGATTATTGTTGGCAAATTTATCAACTTTAAAACATGAAAAAGTAGTTATATTGGTATAACTATAATAGTTAAGACATATGGTATCGCAGATATTTTTTGTGGATATTGATATGTTCTATAATACTGTAGAACATTTTTTTGTTCTATCCTCAATAGTTTCCGCAGCGCACGCGATGAAAGACGTTTACGACTAAATTTTTCACAACTTATTAAAATTTTATTAGGGATCCCTATTTTTTTTGAAAATGTCATACAGCCTATGTTGGTCAGTGAGAAAGCAGATTTCCAATGGTGAAAGAATTTTTGAAATCGGTCCAGTAGTTTTTGGGTGAAAACATTACAAACATACACACATACAAACAAACATACAATCTTTCTTCTTTATAATATTAATATAGATATAGATATAGATGTATAGATTGTAAATACTAGTTAAATACCCAAATTTCCCTTTACTTTGTTCCTTACATGCCTTGATTACTATATGTTTTGTTATATAGTCATCATAAATCATTACAATTGCAATCAGCTGAAATCACAGGCTAACAATGTCTGACTGTCAGCAATGAAGCCTTGCACTTTGAGATAAATATTGATAACAGTTATATCTTTTATTTCAATAATACTATCGTCATTCAATTTTAATGGCGACCTTGTTAGCGATAAACATCCTACTGAATATCGAACGGGGCTTTGCTAAGTTTTCCTTGAACCTACTTTTAGAGGTCGCAACACGGACATTTACTTAGAATTCCTTCTCACATACTATACCCAACGAACGTATAGGAAAATAAACAAAATCAACACCACAAACATCTGTAACTAGATTGTATTAACAGAAAACCTTTGTGTTTTTTTTTGTATATGAAACTCATCCAAATGCAGATTTACATGATATGATATTTGTTTGGAACTATTTTCTAATTTAAAACCAAGACGCATTTCACAACTTTTTCTCGTTACTGCAATTTACGGAGAAAAGGTCGGATGTGGAAGCTGGTAATTAATAGACAATGATTCATCATACATTCTGCTGCCCTTATCCCACTCTAAGTGGGGTCGGCACAACATGTTATAAACATGTTTCCACATGATTTGACTACGACCGGCTGCCTGCCTGACGTCAACTTACCTTAGTCGCCTTTTAAGACACCTCGGTAAGAAAGGAGGGTAGTCTATTCTATTCTGCCAGATACCAATAGACAATGATTCATTAAATATAATTAATACCAAATAGACTAATAATTACGAAATGCAACATTAAATTATACTTATCCCATGTTACATAAATATCAAGAATATTCTAAAAGAACTAATTCTATAACTTTATCGTAAAAGTCAATTGTGCAGTTAAGTAAGTTAGCCTTAGTAAGCTTAAGTCTTTTTTTTATATCTTCCTTTAATTTAAATTTTAAAATATTCTTCTAGATTGTATGTATAAATATAAAAAGTAATAACTCTTATCAGAACAGCTGAGATATACTTAAATATGAATAATTTAATTGTTATTACTTCAGTTCAGCACTCGACAAGTATAAATTGGTGATTTCACAGCTGGAGACTTAAGTCGTTCTCATTTTACATCCATAAAAATCGAAAATGCTACTATTTAGAATTCAACATAGAGTTATATATTTATTTTTCATATTAACACTGCCATTCACGATTACATTTGCATATATGATCGCGCCTTTAACCCAATGTATATGTAGTCCACATTTTCTTTGATTATATCTAGATAAATGTATGATTATAATATACTTTGTTACGTACCGCTTTATGATTTCGAGTATATTTATTAGAAAATTTCCCCTTACATTAGTACACTAATATCTCTTAAGCGCGCAAAAGGAAACAATCTATACATAATTACTTATTATAAAAAAAGTTCCCAAAAACTGTCTGTCTGTATGTAATCGATTTTTTCAAAATCTAGTGAACGAATTTTTAAATAGTTTTCACCAAAGAATAGTGCAATACTTCTGGATGGTTCAGGTAAATAGTACATATCGGTATTATGTAAATTGTGTTGAAGAGATTGCGCAGTTGCTCAAAAACTTGCTTGCTAGGAGCTTTAGTCGCATGCGCTGCTTAAATCAGCAAGAATACGCTAAAGTAATGTACTAGAGAATTGTAGATCTATAAAAATACTACAAAAAAGTCCGCGATAGCATGTCTTTATCACGAATGGTTAACTCACAATAACTATTTTTATGTTTAAAACTTGAATTCTAGAAATCAATTATGACACGCTGATTTCCACGCAGGCGAAGCCGCTGGCACAGCTAGTGACATATCAAACGCAAGTATAGTACCCGGCAATAAATTATGCACATCGAGGCTTAGAGAGAGAAAATCGGCTAGTTCTGCTTCATAGAGCATTGTCTCTGTCGCACAGTCGATGAACCCGTGCGAAACGTCACATACTGACTGGGTGACAGTGACAGCGCTCTACGGAACCAAACTAGCCGGCTGTTTCGTTCCAAATATCGATGTGCATTATTTAATGCCGGGTACTATACGAGTATTGTAGATACCAGTATAATAAATCCGCATTTTAGTCGCAGTACTAATGAAAATAAATGTCACCAAAATTGTAAAACTCTGACAAATTTCTTCGAATGTATGTCTGCATTACATACAATATTTTTTAAATTTTAGTATTGCCCGTGACTTCTGCGGGAACTTTAGTACTCAAATAAGAGTAGCCTGTGTCACTCTCTAGCGGCTAGTCTAGCCCAATGTTTCCCAACGTGGGGTCCACGATCCATAAAAGGCAATTTGACTGTTGGGGGAAGGGGGAGTGTTTGCGATGGACTTTTGATCCGCTTCATGTAAAAACCATATTTTGGAAAAAAATGTTTTGTAATTTCTTTCTAAACCTATCATTTAAGTTGCTCAAACGAACAATTCAATATTTATGTATAATGGGGTATAAGAATTTTAGAAAGGCTAAGGATATTGTTTGGCCCAAAAACTTGTGAGAGCTCTAGCCTAAACTAACCTTAACTATACTGAACAACATTGATCTATTACCATGTTCGAATGATGACGCTTTACGCACCCTCGATGATTCTTCTGTACTCACCCGTCCCGGTAATTGACGCTGTAAAAACCATTAGGGCTAAAAGCATAATATCAATTCAATAAAACAATTAATTATCATAGACAAAAAATACAAAGTCTTTGTAAAGTCAGAAGTGATACGGTATGGCGCGTTATTTGCATGTACAATGTAATTGAATTTAGTATTCGATTACATAAGCACTTCCGTTATTTTATCTTGCTTTGAAATAATTTAGTCATGATTGAAACATGGTGTTGACATTAGCAAAACTTAATATACTATCTCAGCAGTAAATTTAGTATCATACAGCAATGCTCACTTTAGACTCTCGAGATTGTCTAACTAATTTCTAACTTAGGTATGTAGAAATAATCAAGCAAACCGGATATTTATAATGCGCTCTAATACTAGTATTGGTATACGAACATGTATAACGAAAATCCCCACACCAATTGTCATAAACAGGTTAATTTGAAAGGCATTTTCGAGTATATATATTAATTTAGTAACATATCTCACAGTATAACTAAACCAAGAAAACTATTACGAAAAATTTTCATTTTAAACGAGTGTCGATCTCGGTTTTGATATATGTATATGGATACAAATGCCTTAATTATTCCATAGGTTTGCTATATTTCTAATATGACTTTTAATCAAGATTAAACTATTTAATGTAAACGGAAATAGATAATCGCAAAACAAAACGTAATTGCCAATAAACGAATACCAATCTGACTTAATAAAGTTAGTATTTCATACTTTTTGTTCCACATTGTCGATGTAATCAGCGATAATATATATCAACACAATATTCAATAAGAAATATGATTTCCTACGATATTAACGCCTATTATAATCGCAGTATTGACAACAGTTCCAGTTTTTACGCAGCAATTAACACGCCTTTTTCACTACGCCTCTAATTAGCTCCTGAGAAACTATAGAGATTAGATTCGTCCGTGAGATCGGAGCATGTTAATCCGAGCCGGAATTTCACAAAATATTGAATAACCATAATTGCTCACAATTGAATGTTTGCGTTAGCATGTTTTTTGTCCGTAATGAGAGACAATAAACGGTCGCTTTTTGTTCCCTTCCCATTGTTGAGCTTAACTGTGAGTTATAATTACATATTTATGTATAAAATAAAGCGGCCGTAATACAATTACTGTTGAGCAATCCTCGGTAATATGAATATTCGTCATATTGTGTTGGCGATTGCGAAAACTTAGCGTCCAATTGTTGGTGTAACAATGCAAGCATTAGTAGCAAAGGTCAGTAGAACAATATTACGCGAAACCGAGTTTTAATTGTATCTCCGAATTTGCGTTCTAATAAAGGAACCGTATAACGCCTCAATGGGCAAAAAACATAAACTATATAGAAATCTTCTTAGACTGAACCTTTAGGTTCTTTATATTTTATAATAAAATAAGATATAAATGGACAAATTTTAATAAGGATAAATTTTATCATTTTAAATGATTTATAGAATTAGGCGTTACTTTGCGGAGATCCATAATACAAAAGTTATAATAAAATTATTTTGCTATAATCCGCTATACAGTAAATAGAAAATATATATAGAGTTAAATGTATAGTGGACTATCCATATATGAAAATACGGATAGTCCACTAAACATTTAACACTATATATATTTTCTATTTACTGTATCGCGGATTATAGCAAAATAATTTTATTATTGCTTTTTATCATTTTAATTTACATTTATTTGAATGCAAATAAATATATGCTTCTTCCCAATGTGACATTATATTTTAAGAATTTGTAATTATATTATCTGTAATTAAATAATTGAATAAAGTAAAGCTGCCTGCCAAACCCTAAGTGTGAAATCAACGCGGACATATATATTGACCGACAAATTTTTTAAAATTAAGATAAGAGAGACATGGATCATCGTAATATACATTAAACAACAAATAATAACTCTCTTTATTGCACTTTAAGATATTCAATTCAATTCAATTCAAAATATTCTTTATTCAAGTAAACTTGTAAACAAGTGCTTTTGAATCGTCAATATCTACTGCTGGTTTGGAAAGCTGTTCCTACCGAGAAGAACCAGCATGAAACTCGGCGGTTGCTCTTTTCAAACAGTAGTTATTGCTAGTTACATATAGTTATTAATGTCTTGTACAGGGTCGAAGTGTAGCTATATCCACGCATTCTTATCGTAATCCTCAATAGTATAGTAAGTAGGCTTTCTAAATTAGGCTTTTTTTAATAGTATTTTTAATATGATAATGATAAATCGAAGTAGGTTAAATTTATTTCAAAAATTTAAAGGTCCTTATAATAATTCTCCGACAAAAGGTTACTCCCAAATAAATATATTTAAGGACAATGTAATTTGTAATATAATTAATAATTTATAGAAGTAGGCCTTACTTTGCGGAATTCTATAGTTTTAACAAAAGTATTTAGCTATAATTCTCAAATTTTTAAGATAATCTATGTAATAAGCTAAGTGTAGGAAGCATAATACGTTCGTTCATCGTTAGTTTGACAACATAGTATAATAGTCTTCAGATTTTATCGTGGACGTTATATCCCTTTATAAATACACTTCATTCTAATTTATATAATATTCAAAAACTGTTTATATTGGAAACCGTATCATATTAAACTATCACGTGAAATTCGTTAATAAATTTAGCAATTCATATAATAATTTAAGGAGAATTTTAGCTGCCAATTAGGCAAAATGTATTATGAATATCCTCATTATAATATTTATATGGGTAGGTAACTTTTATCAGTGGGAAATAACGCAATTTCATCTTAAGAAATAATGAGCAAATAAATTAATTAAAATGTAATCCGAATTAAGCAGATAGAGTCACTATTGTGTTTAAATTTAGTAAAAGGAGTTTGACGCTTTCGTAACGAGCACAATTCTAATATTGTCTTGAATATAACAAATTAATTAGAAATCTACGAAGTTTATGTAAAAACAATAGCTTTGCCTTTAGGTAGTGGGAAATTGTTGCATTAACCAGTCATGTAAGAAAAGAAGGTTCACATGTACACATAAAAGTAGAACTTGGGTTTCGTGGACTGAATTGTAGTAAGAAACTTGTGAATATTTGCATATTTTTTTTCGTAGCAGTAAAATCACAAGGTATTTTTTCATAGTAGCATGAGAAGGTGGCCAGTTTTCTAAACAAGACAATTAATGCCATTGATATTGTAACATATTGTGTGAATATAATATAATAATGTATTTGTTGAAACTTTAATAGTCTCATCATTATCATACGTGCTTTATAAAAATTAAGAATATGAGATAATTTTTTTCTTCCAAATTAGTTTTATATTTCTATATCACTGCATTAAATTTGAATGGATTACTTTGTCAATTTTGATTTATTATATAAATTTATATATTAGTATTTTGACATTTGGTCTAATTTTGTGATCAGAATATCGTCAATTGCTCGTTATGTAATAATTATCGAGGTATTGCATTGGTCTCGTCTTCGTTGGCATAGGGTCTTAATACGCAATAAGTATTTGTTTTGACTTCGTCCGAGATGATGTCTCTGTTATGCTGGATTTTATATCATATCATAGAGTTATCATACTTAGAGTTGAACTATATGAAGGCGTGTATAGTACCATTAAATTATGCACATCGATGTTTGAACGAAGCAGCCGTCAGTTCGGTGCCGTAGAGCGCTGTCACTGTCACTCACTTAGTATGTGTCGTTTCGCACGGGTTCGTCGGTCTGTGCGAGAGAGACAATGCTCTATGAGGCAGAACTAACCGATTTTCTCTCTTTAAGCCTCGATATGCATTATTTATTGCCGGTTACTATAAGTGAGTGTCACAATAAATATAGAGAGTGAAGATGTAATTCGTATCCTTTATCTTTGTCATAGATCACCCTCATTTGCTTTCTCTTTACTGTGATAGGGCACTTTTTAGGCTGGCTTTCCTACTTAGAGTATAACTCATAACTATATACTCTTTAATCATCATCATAACTATATAGTCGGCAATAATTCATGTACACCTATACTCTTTAAAGTGATTCATATTCGTATTTATAATTAGGTTCAATTCAGACAAACAGTAAACATCAAACATAAAAGCATAAATATGTGGTAAGTTTAGCTCTTAGTGTATTATTTTTACACAGTAGAGAGACATAGAAGATTGAAGAATAAAATTTTTAAAACCGGCGATTTTCGTCGTTTGCACAACTTTACCGTTAAAGTAATTACTTGTGAAAAATATATATTGCGATAAAGCAATTCTTACTGAGGTTAGAATATCTTTGCAGTTATCCGATAGTTTCGTGAAGGGAAAAAAAGACATACAGAAACCGGAAATTAAAGGTCTGATCGATGTGTTCTTCTAAATGTTAACCTGATAGGCTTTTCGTTGACGAATTTCGTAAAATCTTAAATTCTTTGAATTTACTTACAAGATCTTTGCAGGGGAGATTTTGTAGGGGTATACATTATTTACTAAAAAAGAATTAAACGATTTTAAAACATTTTTATATACATATATACTGCGTTTTGAAATTGTTGTAATTATAATTCTTTGACTTTATATCGAGCATAAAACAGTGCAACGAATTCCACGCAATTATAAAAAGTATACGGATTTGAAACGGCATAATATTTCGTCAGTGCATAATTCAAATCTGAATTAATTAACATAAACGCGTTTTGAATTTATTATTTACTCAGACAGCTAAGGTCTTAAGCTAGGTCATAACTTTCCAAATTAAATAATAAAGTAAACTGAATGTTAGAATTCATGTAATTTATGCATTTATAAAATGTATAATTTAATTTTGAAAATGTTTAATGTTATCAACATTTATCATCAGTAAAGTAACGGTCAGTTAACATCCCAATGCTCGTAATGTCCTCCTCCGAACTTCGAAAAAACCTCACTTCGTACATATCGAATTATTTTTGCAGAAACATACAGTGGGGTTTGTACCCCTTACACCCTGGCCACACAGTCTCGCCATTACGTTTTATAATTTTCGTTATATTTAATGAAATTATTTGCGTTTATATTATTATAGAATATCCTATGAAATACGTAAAAAAAAGTAAAGTAGCGGCCTGTTACAATCCCACTGCTGGAAATAGGCCTCCTCTCTCCGTTTCTGGAGAAAAGGGTTGGAGCTAAGACCTACCACGCTGCTCCAATGTGGATTCGTAGGTTACACATGTCTCCAGAATTCTCTAGAGATATGCAGGTTTCCTCACGATGTTTTCCTTCACCGAAAAGCATGTGATAAATTGCAATTGCCAATTAGACACATGAGTTGTTTAATACAAAAGCTCATTGGTGCCTACCCGGGTTTGGACTCGTGTTCCCCTCGAAAGAGTCGCACGGTCTCACCACTAGGCTATCACAGCTCTGAAATTTGTACCTACCCATAATATAATTTGTTTATAATCACCTCATTTGAATATCTCCTGCACTGTGATATCCTGGAATTCATAGTTGCGATGAAGGTCAATTTACTTTTTACTTCCGGATTAGTTATTACAACTATATTTACCGCAATTAGAATCACAATTTATAAAAAGGCGGTCTCATCCTTTTTTATACTAAGGATATCTCGTTATTCATTGCAAGTGCATTAATAGATTTTCAAGTTATTACTACGTGAAATTAATTGGTTATCTATTTAATAAAGTTCATATTTAAAGTCTAGATTTTAAATTTAGCAAAAAGTAAGTCCATAGGTAATTCTTACAGTTTAGTCTCAATTAACCTTTGGGATGGATTCGAGTTAAGCAATATTAGTAAACCTCCACCAAATTTAGCAGTTAATATAAGCGATATATTTATGGCACCACATGTTACCACCGTGATGACGTGTTATCATAACCAGTGCAACCACGCTTATCTGACCACATTTGGGATAAGCAATCATAAGGAAATATAATATTAAGTATAGAGACTAAAGGCAAATCCGAGAAAATTTCGCCTCAGACCTTTTTTTCAACTTAAATCTTTGCTAAAATCTTTTATTAGAATACTTTTATGAAAATTAATCACTATCTATACAGAAACATTTTTTTATTGTTCTGCATATATCTTAACAAACTGGATTCCCAATTGGTATAAAATATAATATGAGATTGATACACGCAAATACTCGCAAGGGTAATTATTGCTGGAAAAAATTTATTACTCTATTTGGTTTATGATTAGCAAGCGTGTCTCAACTCCCAAGTGCGCTTCAAAAATTTAATTAAACCATACCGCTGGTATCAAATAAGGTTTAACTTATTAGGGAGCCGTATCATAAAGTCAACAAGGCCTCGTTTAATTTGCCAATGTATCAGGTGATCGGATAAGCGTGAAGTCATTAGTGTAAGTGCGAGCGAGGGTGGTGCAATTCGGACGGTCCGGACTCACCGGCGCTAGTTCTAGTCTTGTTCGGTCGCGGTTTACTCTGTTGTTGCCCGCTATACCCTTTCCCCTGGTAGTTATAGTAGTCGCCGGAGTTGTACTGCGCGTTGTACTCCCCGGAGGGCTGACTCTCTTGGGGACACGAGTCTGGCTGCGCACCTTCGCGTTGTTTCGAAGGCGGCGCGCCCATCATGGGCTTGACGTCCCCGCACAGGGGGAGCTCCTGCTGCTGCTGCATGAAGGCGACGCTCATCGCCGTGGCGTGCGCGACGGCAGCCTGGTAATCTTGCTGGCCGAGCGCCGCCGCGGCGACTGAATCGGGCGTGGAGTCTTTTGGTGGCGTGGGGGGAAAGGAGAAGAGAGGATGGGGGTGAGGATGCTGTGCGGGAGACAGAGGCTTGTCGGCGGGCGTATCTTGCTGGAAGCCTCCGCCCCAGGCTCCGCTGCCTAACGCTTTGGAATCGAGCCAGGGGTGCAGTGGTGTGTGAAAGTGCGGCCTGCAAACTTGCCCGCTGCCGCCGCTTAACGTTCGACCTGGACACACAAAACATACCATTTATATAATTGTTTAAGATACTTCTACGTAGAAAAAATTATATGTAAAGGATATTACAAAACTGAAGATTATTTGGATGATAAGAATGCCTGGATTTGAAAATCCTTTCAGCTTCATACAAGACAGCCGGTTTAATAATGTATAATTGAAAATATATAAAAGATTGACCGCCGAGTTTCTTGCTGGTTCTTCTCGGTAAGAGCAACATTCCGAATCAGTTGTAGCTTCATTAATCATATTGATGCTTAACGATTCAAAAGTGCCTGAAATGGTTTATTTGATTAAAGAATTTTTGATTTGATATATATATACAAAATTAATAATTAGTTCACCCTCCACTTATACACAAGATTAGATGTCAACACAAAAAAAATATTAATACGTAACAAACTTTTTGTTTTACGGTTTAAAAACAATAACCTACTAAATATTTTAATAACTACCGTTAGCTGTCGCTTAAATTGCAATAAAGACTTGAAAATTTAGTTCAATGACCTTCAATTGCCCTGGCCTCGATACCCAGACAGGTATGAACTACAACATCTACCATATTCAAAATATTTGTAACTTCAAATATAATAACACAAAATAATAAATTAAAATCTGTATTAGCGGAACTGCGAAGAAATTGAAGAAATCTAATGGTTTAAATAGCATAATAGAATTAACGTCTTCATTTGCAGCGACTTCGTGTTTACTAGTATTATAAGATGCATGGTTTGGATTAAAAACGTTTTTGAATAAAACATCTTATTAAATAAGAGTATCTGTATACTCTTCTGTATTATCTAAACTTTTTAGGATAATCTAAATTGGTTAAAAGAGAATACTTTCAATAACTTAAAAAGTAAAATGTCTGTAAAGACGTTACGGAATTCCGAACACGCTATCGAAGTTCAGATGATAGTCGAGTCATTGCCCGAACTAGCCGTCATTAGGGCGGACAATTTGGAGGCGTTACGAACCGCCCGTGATACCAAAATTAATATTATTTGGAACCAACAACTCTTTCACACGACATCTTTATTAACCAATATCTACAAGACCGTGAAAATCATAAAGTCGTGGACAAACTACATGACTTCGCAAAACATAAAACTTTTGAAAAAGTGATTATAGCCTTATCATAAAAAAAAATATAGAAAGTACTCATAAAAAGCAATAATTGTAAATACTATCGAATTCCGCAAAATTTATTCACTTCTATAAATAATTTAAAACTCTCGTATCTTTTTTTAAGTGCGCAATAAGCTGTCTGCATAGTGTCTTTATAAAATACGTTCCGGTTTGATGCCCCATAAAAATTTTAAATTTGGTTATACAATCAGCAGATAACAAAGAGTTCAGAGAGTGTTAGTACAAAGACAAAGATAAAAATCAAAATTTACAAGAAAAATTGGAAGAATTTAGTATTTAAGTTTTGTAATTTAGTAATTTTAATAAAATATAGAAATACTAAAATAGGTACTTCATATTACTATATAGTCATGGGTCTGTACAAGTTCACAACTCTTTTTTCTATTTTTTACAAAAAAAATAGAAGAAGACAAAAGTAGAGTATAAATCAAATTTATAAGAAGTGATCGCTCAGTTTGACAGTATGCACTCCGCCTTAAGCATGATGCGTAAATAATAAACAAATAACGGCCATTATTTAGATGTGGTTGAATAAAAGCGGGCTTTTTCCGAAATACACAAGAGTCGTGTTAAAACAACAGGTAATTAATAATGGCCCAGTTAAAAATTTCATTAATTAAATACGACGAATGGTGTACACGGCCATGATTTGTTATAATATAAATTTATAATTAGTATACGAATTTTAAATTGAGCCTTTGTAGAACTACCGCGTCTTCATACATGTAATAAAAAAATAATATGCAGAAACAATATATATTGTTTTTTATATCTACGTACGATTTCATTATAAAAATCATAGCAATGATAGTTTTCGGATCGATCTAAGAAGGAGTATGAACTATCATTAATTCATTCAATTCAAAGTATAAAATTAAAAAAAATATATATATAAGCTGTGATAGCCCAATGATGAGACCGTGCGATTCTCTAGAGACAAAAATGGATTCGAACCTAGGCAGGCACCAATGAGTTTGATATTAAAACTTATGTGTCTAATTGATATTTACAATTTATCACATGCTTTTCGGTGAAGGAAACATCGTGAGGAAACCTGCATATCTCTAGAGAATCCGAGTGATATGTGTACCCTACCAATCCGCATTGGAGCAGCGTGGTAGGTCTTAGATCCGAACCTTCTCTCCAATAAGCGGAGAGAGGAGGCCTATTCCCAGCAGTGGGATATTAACAGACCGTTACCTAAATTACTTACTTTTAAAGTTTAAAATTTGCTTTAAAGGATTAAGAAGTTCTAAAAATACTTTCTTGCACATAAAAGTATAAACTACAATGCATTTCACTGTAAATAAAAGAGGTGCGGCCTCTTCATGATCACTTACAGACTGCCTTATCATTAATAGTGATCTCTTACAGACTAACTAACTTAGGTTAAACTAAACGATATAAATTTAGTAGAATGTGCACAAAGTGTTTAAATAGGATACATAAATAATTTAAAGAAGTACGCGTTACTTTACGGAATTCTAAAGAAAGTGCGAAATTGGGAAAGTAATGATAGAATTATTATAAGAATTATTTTGCTATATTCCGCTTTTTACAAGCAAAATAACTCTACCTTTACTTTCATATAAAACTTTATTTAATGCTACGTTTCGGAAAAATTGTTTAAATTGTGAACCAACGCGCCATTTTCGCTCCCAAGTACTGATGGTTTACCCATATGCTAACTGCACTTTAAATAATAACACCCTATTCAATTTAACAATCCACAATTATTATTTATAAAATTGAAAGCAAACATATGTACCCGATAGGGAGGGTAATGATAACTGTGCGAATGCGACCCCATTGGTGCATATATCCGAGGGGTAAATCCCTTGTCTATTAGTGGGACAGGGTAAGAACGCCATTGTCTGTACTTCCCCAAAATTCACTGCGGGTAACTAATAGTCGGTTTATTATACAGCTACATTAAAACTTGTCTTTAATTTTGTTACTGATACGCGTATAGAAAAGCCCTAATCCTGGCACTGCTAAAGAATAAACCGACGCTATAGCAAACAGTAACTTATACTACTACGAAAATTAAATTCAGGTACACTCCTTTACTATAGTCGATGAAAAATCAATCTAACGATAATAGAACGTGTCTAACTTACATTATCCTTTAATGATAATCCTATAAATACTTATATCCTTAATAATAAGTTTACAATTGAGTTGAGGAATTCTTATGTTTAGAATTCTCTAACTTGAACAGCTTCGTAGAACAAGGCTCTATATCTTTTTATTATTCCATGATGTATATCCTTAATTATACATGCTTATTTAATTAATCGTTAACATTAGCTTAAAGTTATATAACTAATATAAATGCCAATGTAAATGACAATAAAAACTTTCGGTAATAGTTTTATCAAAATTCTTTTCTCACAAACGTAATGGCGATCTATGATATGTTTAGTTTACATGTGCAATTTACGACTAAAAAAGTTGTATTTAAAAATGCGAATTGCAAAATATACAAAAAAATTATCATGCTTCACTGATTAGGTCGAATTTATTTCTTATTTTTTTAATGATAACGTTAATGAAACTTAGGTAAATGAAAGAACTTTATCCGACGTCTTGACCCTCTTTTATCTACGAGTACGTAAGTTAAGGTATGCCTTGTTCCCGCCAAAACAAAGAACATAGAAATACTTCAATAGAACATGACGGTGACCATAGTTGCCATAGGAAAAAAACAAAAGTTCAATATAAATTAAACTTAATAATCAAATATGTCAATAAATCGGAAGAAAATACGTCCATATGATTATTAAACCAACAACAAAGATGACTAACATTGCATGATCATGACATAAGTGATATGTTCTTGAATTGAATTGGTCCATTTAAAGCTTTACTACGTTGTATTAAGAACTAAGCTATGTTCAGTGTAACTTCGGTGGACCCGCATCAAGCCGATCCAGGTGCCGATCGTAGCTACAGATTATCAAAGATGTTTATCAGGAACACCCGTACGTAGCAAAAGTGGGCGAACTGTGTTGTTTGTCGAAATATTAATTAGTTCCCAGTGTTTTGGTTTTTCATATATCTCTCTATTCACTACTGAAATAATAAAACATAATAGACTTTAAATAAAAAGTTCTCGACTAGCGGCACCGGCGACTTAATTTGGGTCATTTTTTAAAAAATTACCCTCATTTTGTTTTTTGCTGTATACTCAATTTATAATAAAGCTTTTTAAAACATACAGATATTATCGCGATATAAAAGCCTTAATTGCAACAAATTTCATCAATATTGTTCCAGCGGATAAGCTGTGCCAGCGTAACAGACAGATGGACAGACCGACAGACAGAATTTCGCATTCATAATATTAGTTTGGTTTTGTTTGCAAACGAATATACGTATGCTGAAATTGCGATTGATTGCCAATTTTACACTTCTGGGATATATTTTATGTATACCATACAAAAAAAATTCCCAGTCAATTTATATTAAGTAAATTATTCTCAGACAAGTTTATATTTATATTTTAATTATTTCCAGGGGGTCACGTGTTCTAACCCAGAACAGGCACCAATGATTTTTTCTGTTAAAAATTACGTGCCTAATTGATACATACAATTTATCATACGCTTTTCGGTAGAAGAAAACATCGTGAAACAATTTGCATATCCCTGGAGTATTCCTGTGATATTTGTAACCTAGCAATTCGCATTGGAGCAGCGTTGTGGGTGTAAGCTCCAACAATTATTTCCAAAAAAAGGAAAGAGGAGGCCTATGTCTATCATAGTAACAGGCCGTTACTTCATCGTCCTTCTGCCTTTATCCCACTCTAAGTGGGGTCGGCAGAACATGTTACAAACATGTTGTCACATGATTTGGCTACGTATTTTATACGACCGGTTGCGTGCCTGACGTCAACTTCCCTTAGTCGTACTTTACGACCCCTCGGTGGTCTATTCTACTGAGCCGGATACCACACAGCGGGTCGACTTAACTTAATCACCTTTTACGACACCTCGGTAAGAAACGAAGGTGGTTTATTCTACTCATGCTGGATACCACACGGCTAAGGCCGTTACTTTACAGTGAAACCGTTATCCAATAGAGCAACATACTTTGCCATAATTCCAAGTATGGAATAAAATCGCGAGCAACACATTAGGCCGAGTGTACACACAACGTTTTGACAGTGGCCGCGACATCGGGAGCCACCCCTCGTTCACAATGCCACCAGCGATGGCAAACCGATAACGCGTATGAATAATTCGTGTTATCGCGCCATCTCGCCACATGCCCTACCTGCCCCCTACCATGATACCGAAAATCAGCAAAGCGATGCTACACGAATGTACTACATATATTGACGTTATTAAACTTTATTTAAATAGTCAAATTCAAAATATTCTCCATTCAATTATAGTACCCGGCAATAAATAATGCACATCGAGGCTTAGAGAGAGAAAATCTGATAGATTCTGCTTCATAGAGCATTGTCTCTGTCGCACAGACTGAAGAACCCAAGGGTGACAGTGACAGCGCTCTACGAAACCGAGCTGGTCGGCTGTTTCGTTCTAAACATCGATGTGCATTATTTAATGCCGGGTACTATACACTGTTTTCAACGCTTTTGGATCATGAAATTTTTTAAAGAAGCTACCACTACAAAAGTAAAATTATTTTGCTATAATCCGCGATAAAGTACCTAAATAGACATTATATATAATGCTAAAGGTATAGTGGACTATCCGTTTTTTCATACTCGATACAAGCAGGATTCGTAAAAACACATGCACAAACCTCCACCACCGTCACCACAATATATAAGCTCTACACAAGTTCACTATGACAAACTCAACAATCGTTTCGCCCCGAAACTGAAACATCATCAGGAGATAGACTGCACGACAAAATCGCAAAGCGATTGCTTTTGTGCTACTTTTTGGGCTTTTCCATTATTTTTTTATTATGGATCTCCGGAAAGTAACGTCTAATTCTATAAATTATTTAAAGCTACCACTAATTCAGAAGTTTGTTCTACCAAAAAAAACCAGCAAGAAACTCGACAGGTAATGTTGTAAAATATAATATTATATTATACAATTTTATACATACATACAATTTTATTAATTACATTTAAAATCGTTGCAGCTTGTTAAGTAGCTGACTGCAGTTGTAATATGTTACTATCACTCACATAATCGTCAATTGTCAAATGTAACAGTTAATTGTTATAACAAATCTGCATCATATAATGGAAATTAACGGCATCGCAGTAGAGAACTTATAGTACATAATAATCTTATATAACATAAAGAATATTATAAAATGAAGTCCCTATAAGCTTTCTGTCTCTATGTAATCGATGTTCTCAAAATCTACTCAATGGATTTCTGTATAGTTTTTACTAAAAGATATTGCAATTCTCGATTCAGGATTTACACGGGAAATTGTGACAATGATTTCAACGTTGTCAATGCCCCAGGCACAGTAAGTATTATATATTACTACATAATTTAATTCGAAGATTATGCCGTGTGGTATCCGGCTAAGTAGAATATACCACCTTATTTTCTTACCGAGGTGTCGTAAAAGGCGACTAAGGTAAGTCGATCCAAATTGTGGTATCCGGTAGAGTAGAATAGACCACCCTCTTATTACCGAGGGGACGTAAAATACGACTAAGGTAAGTCGATCCAAATTGAGGTATCCGGTAGAGTAGAATAGACCACCCTCTTTATTACCGAGGGGATTTAAAATACGACTAAGGTAAGTTGACGTCAGGCAGGCGGCCGGTCGTAAAACAGCCAAATCATGTGGCAAAATGTTTGTAAAATGTTGTGCCGACCTCACTTTGAGTGGGATAAGGGCAAGAGGATGATGATTGAATTATCAATTTAAAGATGATGTTGCATTATAATTGGAGGTAATGTAGGGCAATAACTTCGTCGTAGACTGTTTTCCAACCCTATCAAGTTTTAGTACTAATAAAATATTTGTCAATAAAACGCTATTCCCACGATCTCATAAAAAATATTGACGGTTGACGTGGACCAGCCTACGGAGGATATAATTTCATTCTTCTTCATCCTCCTGCCCTTATCCCACTCTAAGTGGGGTCGGCACAACATGTTACAACATGTTGTCACATGATTTGGCTACGTATTTTACGACCGACCGCCTGCCTGACGTCAACTTACCTTAGTCGCCTTTTACGACACCTCGGTAAGAAATGAGCGTGGTCTATTCTATGCAACCGCATACCACACGGCATTTACCTTAGTCGCCTCTTACAACACCTCGGTAAGAAAGGAGGGTGGTCTATTCTATTCTGCCGGATACCAGATATAATTTCATTCTTATCTAGTATTTTTAAAAGCTTTAATTTAACGTGCATTGCATTTATGTCAAGGTGGAATCTTGCAAGTTAATAAATATGACCTACTTCCCGGTGTCCGATTGAGCACAAATTTTACATAATGAACCTATCCCAATGACACGCCGTGTGGTATCCGGCAGAATAGAATAGAGTACCCCCCTTTCTTACCGAGGTGTCGTAAAAGGCGACTAAGGTAAGTTGACGTCAGGTAGACGGCCGGTCGTAAAATACGTAGCCAAATCATGCGACAACATGTTGTAACATGTTGTGCCGACCCCACTTAGAGGGGGATAAGAGCAGGAGAATGTATGTATGAACTTATCCCAATGACAACTTACGTTTATGATAAGCATGACCCTCAACGGTTAAAGGTAGACATTAAAATTTGTTAAAAGATTTTTTTTAACTAACTTGTTAAAATTTATACATAGTTATTTCAGAGATATATTACAATCTTATTGATTAATAATATGGTTATAATAAATGACATATAAAAGTGAAACTAACATCATAGTATGGGTAATACTATCGCTTTTTATTTATCACGGGACTGTTATTTTCGGCCATTGTGTCAGAATAAGTACGAAGTTCTGATTGTATGGGGATTTCGTGTGTCGGGGTTATTAAAAAGAGTAAAATAATTTAACAATGTTCCAATACCGAATTAGGCATAAGTTTTAACAACCATTTTACTAAAAACAGAAGTTTTTATTATTTCCTATTACAACCATCTGTTACATCTTTCGAGAGAAATTTTACTGTCTGTAATTTTAGAAGCTTTTCATCGATCAATATATAGTATTAATAAACATAATAAAATAGTAAAAAAAAGTTATACGTGCTCTTTCGAAATTTTAGTAATTTTTATCTTCTTTCAAGAAATATAATTGATATGAATCACAAAAAAAAATGTACTTTAATATTTTTATGTCCATTATAGAAGAGACCTTTATACTGAATCAAGGCATTCGCATAATAAAAGAAAGTTTTAAACAAAGCGGACACATAGAAAGTAGAAAACGACGAACGTATACGCGAATACTAAAAGCATAATTAATTACTAATCTGTCTAGTTTAGTTATTTATTATTATTAGAGATTTAAGTAAATCTCTCGCCTTAATGCATATGAAGAAGGGAAAGAAGTTATAAGAACTACCGTTAGATGTCGAGATATTTTAGAATCAATATGCTGTTAGTCTTAACAAATTTTACAGTAATGGGGGGACGGGCGAGTAAGGACGCATGGTCAAGATTGCCCCATGCAGGTTAGAGACCCGTAGAGCAAGAAGCATCAGCGATATTCTAAACGTGCGTCTCGTGAGGAAAACCCATGAGCTTAGTAGTAGATTTTGATCTGATCTCCTTTACATATTTTTAATTGGTAAACATGTTGGGAACGCATACTAAAATGAAAAAAACTAGACATATTATCTATATTTGCAATCTGTCATTTTTCTGCAAACCCTTTATAAAAAAAAATAACCTTACACTTAAAGAAAAACTTCATGTATTTTATATAATATTTTTTAATTAATGTAAATACGAAATCAAATCATAAACCAATCATAACGAGTTCTCACAGCCGGCAAACAAAACACCGGAATTGAATCCCTAACCCCTGCCCCCATATGCACCCCCGGCAGATGCAGCCCGAGATCTTATCAACGCGCCACAGGGCACTGCAAGTGCTGGTAAAGTTTATTTTGTAACGGTTTTTGGAAAGCCCCTTCTGAATGACTACTTTAATGTTAAACACGATTTTATTGCCAATATAACGAACTTTTAAATTAAAAACTTTTAAATTTTTAAATTACAAAAGAGTTATTCTATTTGAAAACATAAAACTTTATCCATAAGCCCCTTTGATTAACATAGATGATGAAATGTTATATTGATTCCATGATAACCTTTAAAATATCAGCACGATTTCTTTCCTATTAAACATCGCATGTTTAAATAAAATATATCCCACTTACTCCAATAATATGTTTACATGTAAGGCAAGAAACACATTGGTTCAGTTTGACCCCAATTATTACGATCACAAAATTTTTAAGGCGTGGTTACAACACGGGCTCCCTTCTTTCATATTCCTCCGCTTACGGCGAAAATATCCCCATTCGGCTTATTACGTCGTAACCGTTTACCATAAAATAACTCTGCAACTACATTTTGAATGTACGAGTACATAACGCGATGTCCAAGAAGTTACTTACTCTTTAGTGTCCGTGTGTGTCACGGTATTTTTGTCTCGAAGTTTTCTAATGAATCTTAAAATGATGTAGGAACTATTCGCTTTAATAAATGTTAATTTTATCGTCAAAATTTTGTATGTTTGTAGATTAACACGTACAACGCTCTCTATTCTGATTAGACAATTTTAAACAAATGCTAAAGACATGTTGTGCTATCGTGAGAAATTTCAAAGTTGGCACCAAGGCCGGCAACGACGTCGTCCAGTCTACCGGGATATATTCGCGCAATACGCTTCCGAATGCGGAGTGCGTGCCGGAGCGTGTGTCGCCGGTTTAACTCCCAGTACGCATGCCAAGTTATCCCTTCCAGTTATTGTCTTTAGAAGTGTTATCCTTTGTTCCCGCATCTGATCATTATGTGTTCAATCATCTACGCTCTCGTAACCCTTATGTCGTACGTTGTAAACACCACAGTCGTCCGACGCACGTCCCCTGTGAAATGTCCGACGTGTTAGCGAATGATAAATGTAGGCGTCAGTATCGCGTATCGGATCTCTTCGTTCGCACGCCGAATTAATTTTAATTTATCGATCGTCGTATCGACGCCGAGTATTTTAGGTGCCTACTAAGACGATTCAGCTTGTACTTATATGAAATTAATTGACTTTTACGATAAAGTAAAACCTTAGCACAAACAAGACAATGTTGCTGCGACAGTGTCGGCAGTGCGACGACTTCTCTATCAGACATGGTAAAGTGGATAGGAATTCTATAGATAGATAATATATCTATAGAGACTATACTTTTCGTATAATATGTACACTATTTGATTAAACCCACTTCTTTATCCCCGTAAACATTGTTAAAGCCGTAAGAAATAAATGTAATTATTTAAAAAAAAAAACTTTGTGATAAATCTTTGGACAAATTTGTAAATCGAGATTGGAACATGGCATCATCTGCATTCAATCATCAGATGGTTACAAAAAACACGGGCCAAAGTGTATGAATATGTAATGCATTTTTATTGTCGCACAGAAAAAAGTATTGTCAGTAAAAAAATAAAGTTATTTTACTAATATAATGATAAAGCTATTTATTCCATATCTCTAAAATCTACATTTCAAATGTTGGTAGTTAGTAGTCACGTTGGTTTTACGTTTGGTACGTTTTGGGTAAAGATCGCCTCCAGTTCTTTTCATTTTTCTATCCTTGCCTATGTTTCGACAATTTTTCCTGCGACTTCTATTATCTCATCAACCCGCCTTCTACTTGGTCTACCAAAGTTTTTTTCCCTTCTGAGCCTTTGCTATTTTAGTATAATGTAATTTTTTTTTGGCCGAAATTCCTATAAAAAATGAAATTTATTTTCTATATTCCATTGTACAATAGAAGCAAAAAAATTGCGATTTTTAAAAATACAAAATACTTACTTATTTCAATAAGTAAGTATTTTTACGTGTCGTTCTGTACATGTAATTTAAATTATGAATATTAATTGCTATAGTATAAATTTTAAGTGAAGATAAAACTGTCTACAGTGGTACATAGCCACGTGGAACGGATACACGATGTTATAAATATTACACTTTAGTATTTAACTTTAGATCACAATAATGAATTTTAGACAAGTTTTTTAATCAAAAAATTAAATCTTAATAAAGTGTAAACATTTATAAGAAACAAAAAACGTTAAAACATAACTGAAAACTATTTTTAAGCTTACTTTTAGCAATGGAATTACAGTGACGAAATTTATTAAGATTGTTGCTAATGATAAAAAACTTAGAATTAATGCTTAGAATCAAGTTAAGAATTCAACCTCAGAATTTTGACTCTATTTAACGATAAGACGTGCAATCAACAATCTTTTTTAGTATACAGTCATGTATATTATTTTAAGTAACAACATTCCTATTTTTGTAATTTTACCGTAGTAAGTACAAAAGTAAAAAGTAAAGTAACTGTTACTATCCCACTGCTTGGCATAGGCGTCCGCTCTCCGTTTTTCAGAGAGAAATTTTGGAGCTAAGACCCACCACGTTGCTCCAATGCGGATTGGTTGGTTACACATATCCCCAGAATTCTATAGAGATATGCAATGCTTCCTCACGGTTTTTTTCTACACCGAAAAGCGTGTGATAATTTGCAAATATTAATTAAACCCACAAGCTATGACAGAAAAAATCATTGGTGCCTGCGCGGATTTAAACCCGTGACCCGCTTGAAAAATCGAACGGTGTCACCACTGGACAGCAGAAGTATAATATTACTAATTATTTAATCATATGATTTTTAAAAATAATTTACGCTATTCAAAAATTATTGATACTTAAAAAAATTAAGAAGTAGCTTTAAAATAACTACATTAATATAACGAATTGAAGATAATTGAAACAAATACAAGCTTAAAGATAAATGCCCGTAATTTATTATAATTTAATCATTTAAGGCGTGGGAATTTTGCAGCTCGAGACAACAGTGTTGAAACTATTTTTTACTTTATGTCGATTTTTAACGTTTTTTTGTCAACAACTGACATAATTGCATATTGAAAAAAACATTTACCGTTCAATATAAATTTATCACTTTAATTAAATTTTAATTAATTCAGTTGAACTTTATTAATTTGAGAAAAGGTATTTTTATATACTTATTAAAATAAATTAGATATACAGTTGTTAAGTTATTTCTCTTTAAACGTTATATAATTTCGTTCGTTTCAATAGGCGTTATGCATTGGGGAGTCGGATACGATATGTTCTTTGGATTATGTTGTTACTATATCAATGTATATAAATATTAAATATGCCAAAAAAAATCCTTTAATCTTTGTAGGCATATTTAAAAGGAACGAAAAGGATAAAATCACTATTAAGACCCGTACAAAACTGATGAAGTATATGAAAAAATGTTTTCATGTCAACTCCGATATTGATATCTGATTCTCATATAAAATGTAATACCGGTCTTACATTTTATTTAATTTAGAAATTAGATATTGTATATAATATAAATTCAAAATTTTTGTAAAGTTTAGACTAAAAATTATGTTTTAGCATCATAATATGTTAAATTAATGTCCTAATATAACATATCCCCGCATTTACATAAACACACATATTCAATTTAGAACATAGGTTAATTCTTGCAGCACTTTGAATAAATTACATTCTTAGCACAATGTATTCAATTTCTGAAGAGACTATAAAATTATAATGAAACTAGCTTTAACCACGGCTCGTCCTGCTTGGAAATCAGTGTATCACAAAGTTTGTCCCGCGTAAATTCCGAATTCTAGACTAAAAGTAGTCTATATGTTGCTCGATGAAAGTGCCATCAAAATCGGTTGAGCCGTTCCAGAGAATGTATTATGTCACCTTCCTCAAATCCGTTCTTTAGAATCCGTTCTGAGGAAGGTTTACCATAAATCCGTTGTCTAGAATTTGAGAAAACAATCACATACAAATATTTTTATATTATTATAATTAGGGATTTTATTTTATAACATGTATAAATGAGATACATTAAGTAGTACTGCGCGCAAATAATATGAACGGAATCTTTGTTAGTTATATAATTTTTTTAATTAATAACTTCTAAAGATCTTAAAAATTTTACATCGTTACCGAGCAGTAAAACGTATCTGAGTAGGTGAGTAAGTAAGTTTTATATAGGCCTGATACAATATTTATTTACGAACTTAAAAATGATCGATCACTTATAACGTACAACAGCAAATTTATGTTGCCAGTAAAAGGAATTTTAAAACACATAAAGATTTGACAGCTGCAGGAACAAAATAGTCGCCTTGCTTTATATCAGAAGAAACACGATAAGGATCAGCGATTAGACTCTTTTGTTGGGAAATTCAGGAATAGTAAACTTTCCCGAATAGGAATAGTAAACTTTGCTTCACTGTTCTGGATTGATCATTTCCATAACATATGGTAATGGCTTTGTTAACTGATAGAGCTTCGTTTAACTTTTCTTTTGTTCAATCTTTTTTTGTTGAATCAGAATTATTGATAACTCAAAGTTTAAACATATGTACCACAACCATACAAAAACCAACGTCACGAAACCATGCAATTTTGCAATTCATTTCATTTTGTTATTTACCAAATTGATTGAGTGGCAGATTTATAGTAAATAAACTTTTATAAGCACAGGATAAATAGTGACGCCCTCATCAAAGGAGGATAGAAACTTTTCGTATTGCAAAATGGTTAAACCAAAACCAGTGCATGAAAGATTCTAGTTTTAACCACACAGGGAGCCCATTGCCACATTTATATACAACCACTAGCTGTGCCTGCGGCTTCGCCCGCGTGTAATTTAAATTGTAAAAATAGTTGTTTTAAATTAACCGTGAGAGATAGACACATGCTGTTGAAAACTTTTTTGTAGCATTTTTATAGATCTACTATTCTGTAGTACATTACTTTAGCGTATCTCTGCTGGTTAACGCAGCGCACGCGCCTAAAGCTCCTAGTAAGCAAGTGTATTAACAACTGAGCGATCTCTTCGACAATTTACATAACACCGATATGTACTATTTACTAAAACCATCCGGAAGTATTGCACTATCTTTTGGTGAAAACTGTTCAAAAATCCCTTCAGTGGATTTTGAGAAAATCGATGACATACAAACAGACAGCTTTTTGAGACTTTTATACGACTTATACTTATACAACTATTATACGATTCAATGCAGTGTCCTTCTAATTCTTATAAGCGTTGTCCTAAAAATATTTTACGAGATTCATGGTCGCGTCCAGAATGGTAAATCGAGCGTGCGGGCGGTCACCTCACGTTGCCTTCTGATTGGATTATAATGTTTTTATATTACTATTGTTATTATCATGGTTGGCTACCGCGGCGTGTGACAGACGACGTAGGGAATAACAACTAGTGACGTTGAGCGGAAGAGCGTTCGCCCGAGTGACGAACCCGCGCCGATCGATCCAAACTTGAGCTCCAGTTAATATCCGGGTTCAATTTTGATACTCACGATTCACCTTACGGAATTGAGAAGTTTTGATTAGACTATGCCAATATGGCAAACTAAATTGTGTGAAATAGTTTTTTTTTTATGCCGTGTGGTATCCGGCAGAGTAGAATAGACCACCCTAATTTTTTACTGAGGTGTCGTAAAAGGCGACTAAGGTTAGTTGATATATTATTATAATAAGTTGGTTTTTCAATGCAAATTCCTTAATTAATATGATTGAAATAATGATAAACTTTTTATCTTATAAAGCAGCGTTTTCCCAATCTTTTTTTCTGCCATGCCCCACCTAAAAATTCTTTTGCTCCCATATAACATAACTTTTAATATAAAAAACTTGAACACTTAACAAACTTAGATAATAGGTTAAATTATAACATTGATCGTGCCTGCAACAACCAACCGGGCGTCCAAAATATCGCAGGATGTGAAGTAGTTGACAGCTACGTATACCTGGGCTCCACTATCACCAACGCTGGAGGATGCGAAGATGAGATCCGCAGACGTTGCGTCATGACTAGATCCTCAGTGGAAAAACTCACAAAGATTTGGAGTGACCGCAGAATAACTAAAAACACAAAGATAAGACTTATGAGGTGTTTAGTCTTTCCAATCTTCCTATACGGAGCTGAGACATGGACGCTGAGGATCCAAGACCGTCGCAAGATTGATGCATTAGAAATGTGGTGCTGGAGACGCATGCTCAGAATTCCATGGACCGCGCACCGAACCAACGTTTCGATCCTAAAGGAATTAAACATCAAGGAGAGATTGTCGTCGTCTGTGCAAGTACGAATTTTAAAGTTCTTCGGACACATTACCCGTAACGAAGACTGCATGGAACGTTTGGTGGAAGGGAAAGTTGAGGGGAAAAGATCCCGTGGGCGCTCTCCAACACGCTGGACTGATCTCATCAAGAATGTGACAAACTCTAGCATAAATGCGTGCTCTCACTCTGCCAAAGACAGGATGATATGGCGGCGTATCTCTAAAGCAGCAGTGGTACATAAATCGACCGAAACATGATCACGACCACTCTGTCAAGAGTTCACGACTGAGAAGAAGAAGAAGAAATTATAACTTGTTAAGTATTCAAAATTTAAAAAAAATCACCATATCTATAGTATATATGTTTTTTTCGTTAAATTTGGTATCGAAGCCTAGCATCCGGGTTATTTAAATGCAATCATTTACATAGCCCGGAGCGTAAGAGTTAAATTCATGTCTAGTCCACTTTCAAACTGCCCCCGTGTGGGGCTTGGGCCCCACGTTGGGAAACTGTTCTAGAACTTTGAACCTTAAACTACTGATACTACAATAATGATAAGACAAAATATGTTAATCAAAAGGATTACAAGTTCATAACACTTCCGTCAAGACTTTATTCAAGTAATTGGACAGTTAAACTGAAAATAAATATGAATTTGTTTAATAACCGTATTAAGATGCTAAAAAGTAGAAAAGTGCGATGTATCACTTGAAAGTTGCGAATGGACAAAGATGTTACACTGCATAATTTTATAGCTGTTCTTATTATAAAATATGTTTTAATTTACATTTAAATATTAATAAGTTTACGCTTTATTTTTATAACTCTATTATATATTTTTTAATTGTTATTCATTCACCTAATAGTATTTAATTTATAAGGAATTTTAAAATAATAATATGCAACTATTATCTATTCTGATGAACTTACAAGCTTGACAATATGTAAAAATAGGATGAAGAATGCTGAATTCATAAGAATGCTGGCTGGGTTTTCATCACATCATTATTCTTAGTGCAAAATTAACAACCACTCCTTTTTCTAACTATAGAGAAAATTCTTCCTAATATTTTCGCGCTCGTTAATTTTCATTTCGCAATAACTTTTATAATGAATTCAAATTATATGGTGTTAGGGATTATAATATCAAACATGAAATGCTTAAAGTAACTATAGTTTTAAGTAGCTAAGTATTAATGCTGTATGAAATGCTGTATAAAACGGATTATAGTAAGTTATCCTTAAAACATACAAATATGCGTGTTATATTGGCTTTCTAGAACAGTTTTCAACAATAATAGTCTTATTTTAAAGAAATTGGTTACCTAAACAAATTATACGATAAAACTTTCCGTGTTCATCCATCCATTTCCGCAAGAAAAATCGTTCAAAGATTTTTGAGTTTATCGTGAACAGACAGACAGACGCAGGGGACTTAGTTATATATTCTCTTTGACTAGATGTGCCCGCGGCAAATCAGTGTGTCACAAAAAAAATCCGCGTAAATCCCTTGATTTTATTTTCAGTTAGAAATATTCTTTTAAAATTTTGAACTTAAAAGTAGTTATTGTGAGTTAACCGTAAGCTGTAGCATGCCGTGTGGTATCCGGCTGAATAGAATAGATCACCCTCATTACTTACCGAGGTGTCGTAAAAGGCAACTAAGGTAAGTCGACCCGCCGAGTGGTATCCGGCTGAGTAGAATAGACCACCTTCATTTTCTACCGAGGTGTCGCAAAAGGCGACTATGATAATTTGACCCACAGTGTGGTATCCGGTTGAGTAGAATAGACCATCCTCTTTCTTACCGAGAGGTCGTAAAATACGACTAAGGTAAGTTGACGTCAGGCAGGCGGCTGATCGTTAAATGCGTAGCCGAATCATGTTTATAACATGTTGTGCCGCTCCCACTTAGAGTGGGATAAGGGCAGGAGGATGATGATTGTGAGTTAACCGTAACAGATAGAGACATGCTATCGCAGACTTTTTCGTGGAATTCTTGTAGATCTGCAATTCTCTAGTACATTACTCTAATGTATTTTTGTCAGTTTACGCGGCGCACGCGACTAAAGCTCCCAGCCGTCAGAGTTATTATACAACTCTGCGTGACCTTTTTAACACAATTTACATAAAACCACAATTGTTATTGTTAATGTAAGAATATAAGATTTAATGAATGTTTTGAGAAAATAGATCCCATACGGACAGACAGCTTTCGGGGTCTTTGTTTTACCTTTACTTCTATTTTGTCACTATTTCATTATTGCAAATGTGTAAAGGTTCGATTTGATTTGTTTTATAAAAAGTATAGATAGATATTATGGATAGGATATTATCTTTTTTATTTATTTAACACAATCAGCCATACACTTGAACACTTTAGATAAGAAAATATCACGATCTAATGACGTTAAAAATAAAAATAATTTCATTAATTTATGCATTTAAATAAATTGTGTGTGAAATAAAACAATATAAAAGTATTTTTAATAACATGCTTTAGTATTTTTACGATTTCGAAAATCATAAAAATCATGTGACTATTTAAATTATTCAATAAATATGCATCCATTTTTGTATTGATGACAGGTTTATTTGTCTTCGATCTTTATCTCAATTTTTAATATTTATATATTCATACAGATCACAATTATAGCTGCGGTAGCCCAGCGGTGAGACCGTGAGAATCTTTCGAGGGGTTACGGGTCCAAACCGCGGGCAGACATCATTGGATTTCTGTTAAAATCTGTGTGTCTAATTGATATATAAAATTTATCATACGCTTTAAGCGAGGAAACGTGCATATCTCTAGCAAATTCTGCGGATATGTGAAACCTACCAATGCGCATTTGAACAGCTTGGTGGGTCTCAACTCCAACACAATGTAAATAGTAAGAGACCGTTACATACACATTTTTTACAGAGCATAAACTATGGCCACTGCAAGACGCTCCAAAACTAAGGCCCTCTCCCCTTATCTTAAATAGGAATCTTAAGTAATCTATTTTCTCCATAATATCGTCAATTTGACTATTATTAAATTTATGATAAATATGAAATAACCCCCAAAAACAAAATACGCGCTAAATATTTTTAATATTAGGTCCTTACATATGAAATTGGCATTTTCTATGGGAGGAACATACAGTCGTTTTCTTTTAATGAAATATATTTAATTAATCAAAGTATGTACCATTGCTATGTATGCACTTTTGCCATCTCATAGGTAGTTCATTCACGAAGTAATGCATAAGCGGTTCCGTGCTGATTGGCAGAGAATGAGGAGGTTGTTTAGTCCGTGCGAGTCGGACACTCCCTACCAGTACGGGCTGGTAGGCGTCCGTAAGGGATTTTTCCTCCTCGCGGAAAAAAAAAAAAAAAAAAAAAAAAAAAGTTAGTTCATTGATCCCCTTACTAAAAAAACCATTCGGGCGGTAATCAATAAAATCTTTGAAGGCGGTTTGGACTGCCCCATCGGAGTTGAATTTTTTCCTTGCAAGTAGTTATCCAAATTGCGAAAAAAATGGTAATCTGTTGGAGCAAGGTCCGGAGAGTACGGTGGATGTCTAAGACATTCTAACTGAAGCTCCTCTGATTTGGTAGCCGTCTGTTGTGCAGTGTGTGGTCTAGCGTTGTCCTGAAGCAGCAGTGGCCTAGAGCAATTGACCAGCCTCGGTTGTTTAGCAGCTAGCTTTTTCATCATGGTTTACAGTTGCTGACAATAGATATCTGCCGTAATCGTCTGGCCAGATTTAAGAAAGCTGTAGTGAACGACACCGGCACTAGTCCACCAAACACTTACAAGCAACATTTTTTTAGTCAATTTTCGCTTAGGGCAGGATTTGGCTGGTTCGCCAGGGTCCAGCCATTGCGATGAGCGCTTCCGATTATCGTAGAGGATCCACTTTTCATCACAGGTAATGATTCGATTTAAAATTCCTTCATTATTGTGCCGGTTTAGTAACGTAACGCAGCAGTCGACGCGCGTTTGTCGGTTTGCTTCACTCAATGCATGAGGTACCCACCTTTCAAGCTTTTTCACCTTCCCAATTTGCTTCAAGTGGATTAGAATAGTTTTATCACTAACACCGGAGCCTGCAGCTAACTCGGACGTGGTTTGCGATGGATCCGCTTCCACAATAGCCTTCAATTCTTCATTATCAACTTTAGTCTCCGGCCGTCCACGAGGCTTGTTCTGCAGGTCGAAATTTCCAGAACGAAAACGTTGGAACCAAAAACGCACTGTGTTTTCTTTTGCGACACCATCACCATACACATCATTATTCCTTCGAGCCGTTTCTGCAGCACTGGTGCCACGGTGGAACTCATACTCGTAAATAACGCGATATTTCATGTTTTCCATTTTGTAAACAGAGTGACACAAAGAAAAAAACAAAAGAAGAAAAAACAAATGAATTAGGGGGTTTGAAACACAAATGCATGAGTAAATAGCTGTATGAATTTGAATTTGGAATTCCTAACCATAAAGGTAATATTTGAGATCAAAGTGGCCAGTACGACAAAACGCTAATTTCATATGTAAGGACCTAATATTTGAGCAAAAGTCGAATACTGTAACTCTTCAGCGATCATTGCATTGCAATGCTGACGTCATCAAATTGAGTTAATCAACGAATAACAAAATAAATAATGGATAAACAATCAGAATCATATTTCTATTAATTTTAAATTATAACACCTTCGTTCGGAAAGTACGACACATTTCAAGAACTAAAATAGATATCTATAAATATCACTATCGAATTATGAAAGGTACATTCGATACTTCAATCAAAGTTTACGTCACTGACTAGCGACAGGAGCCGTTAAGCCGAAGCGGATTATGCCGAATAGCTGAGTTGAATCGTCGTGGGTGTCTCGCCGTAATTTATAGCCCCGTATCGGAACTATAAAGATTGTATAGTGTGTACGCATAGAGTGTTGTCGTGGCCGAATAGTGGACATAGCACGTTCGTTTAACATACGATTCTTGCTTCAACGAAGGATCCTTAAGATCTTAAAAAAGTAAGTATAGTAAAGTAACGGCCTGTTACAATCCCACAGCTGGGAATAGCCTCCTCTCTCCGTTTCTGGAGAGAAGGGTTGGAGCTAAGACCTACCACGCTGCTCCAATGCGGATTGATATTGATAATACTATCACCAACAACGTTTTGAGTAAGAATCTCAAGTTTTTACGGTGTCTATAAATGTATATCTGAAACCGTCATAAAAACAGAGTTCGTGCTGTTTAATTAAACATATATAATTAGATAAATGCCAGCGGGCAGCTGATCTCGATTGTTTTACGAATTGGCTCATCTAAACTGGTTTATTGAGCGGAAAGCAGCGTCGCGCGTCGCCTTTGCTTAGCTTTATTCGTAGATTTACTATCGTAAACAGGTATGTGTGAACCTTTGAATAATCAATAGATTTATACTACTCTATTATATAATTGAAAGTTATGATAGCCTGCCGGTTTTAGTCCGGTGCAGTTGCTTTGATTTCTTTTCGACTCTTTAATTTATAAGCTTGATATTATAGCATTTATAATTCGTAGCACGTGATAATCGTAAGTCTTAACTTGTTACTGTTTCCAATAATTCTAGACAATTTTGTATGAAATACAATTAATCAGTCAAGGTTTTAGTAGAACCTTTTGAAATATTTACGTACGGTAAATGTAAATTATGTAAATTAATTTATATATTTAAAGCAGTCCAATCATCGGATTTTAAAGCATATTTTATCGGAATCGATAATGGGTCTGGAACATCTGAATGTTATTTTAAATGTTAAATACTCAATTTTTTTATGTTTCACTGCAATTTACGACATTTTAATCAATACCAGATGTAGAAAAACATTCAAGAAACATATTTTTTTCACATGTTCTAAAGGTTTTAAAGTACCATCATAGTATAAAAAAGTCCTCAAAAGCTGTCTATGATTTCGATTTTCTCAAAATCTACTAACAGATTTTAGTACGTTTTTTTCAAAAATAAGCCTTAGTTTAGTAGCACATTCTGCAGAAGGGCTAAACCGATTTTAATGAGACTTTAACTGAAAGGTAGGTTGTGGAGCATCATATAGGCTATTTTTTACCCTAGAATTCCCGCGCGGTCGGGATTTACGCGGGAAAATACTATGTGACACGCTGATTTTTATCCGCAATGCCACGGACACAGCTAGTTTTCTATAAAAAACAATTTTTCGTCTAACAAGGGTCGTCAAATGGCGGAATACGGTCCGCATCCGGACCGCCGATCCATTTTATGATCGCAAGAACACAGCAACTTACACTATTACTTATATTTGTGAAGAAGCATCTTCGAAGATGAAGTTCATTAAAATATGTTTCGATCTCGACTTACTACCTAACATCTCTAGTATTTAATGTCAATAGCTTGCGCCAATTTTACTACAAACTTCAGACAGATAATTTGCAACAAAAATGTAATATTTCGTTGCGAATTAAAAATATCTTTGCTTTCCTTAATTACATTTGTGGAATAAATATTTTTTCTTATAAATAAAATGTGCGAACCACGATGGTCATTTAATTTCTTAAAACAGACCCTTAGCGAAACTTATTGGTGACCCCTGATATGAACTGTCGAAATATATATTTACTTGGTACGATCTATTAAGTGAACAGGATTTAATCAAATTTATATCTCTTGCTCCACTTAGCAGTGGCCGCGTGTATTTTTTTGTTTTATTAAAACGTTCTAACAATTTCCTCTCGGTTGTAAAAACACAGTGGCAAGCATTTCTTTGCATACAAGACATGTAATTTTAAGTGCGCGCGCCCCGCATAACGAATGCGCGTCGTTGGTACCCGGGGTGGGTACATTGTATTTTTATTTTCTTACGAACCCATCACTTCTCATTAAATGGCGTTTGGAGAATAACTTAACATCACTAATGTCCGGACATGAATTTTATTGTTATTGCATTTTAATAAATTTCATTGTTCGAAGCCTTGTCAATGGTCCTCCTTTCGTTTCCGAGTAAGGAAGGAAGTAGCATTTTTGAGTGTATTTCGTCAAGATATTCGTCGACTCACTATCGACTATTGCTTATTGTAACGTCACAAACATGGCTAACATTTTAGGGAATTATATGACAACTTAAATTAATAACCATTTTAAAGACTGCTTATAATAATTACCATCACAGACTCTTGTAATATATTAAAGGATATTAAGCAAAATTTGCGAGTCTCATCTGATCTAAACTGTGATAGCCTAGCGGTAACACCGTGCGATTCTCTAGAGACGATCTTGGGTTCAAATCCCGGGCAGGCACCAATGAGTTTTTCAATAAAAAAAAACTTATTTGTCTAATTGATAATTGCTATTGATCACACGTTTTTCGGTGAAGGAAAACATCGTGAGGAAACCAGCATATCTCTAGAGAATTCTAGGAATCTGTGTAACCTACCAATCCGCATTGGAGCAGTGTGGTAGGTCTTAGCTCCAAACCTTCTCCCCAAACACGGAGAGAGGGGGCCTTAGCCCAGAAGAGGGCTTAGTAACAGGCCGTTACTTTACTTAATTTATTTAAGTAAAATTTATAAAATTTCATCATTATTTGTAACGGAATTTTCTGTAGACCTCTTCATCTATAATACATTTGTCGGTAACTTACTGTTAACTCCACTATAATCGTATTAAGACATTAATCAATAACCTTATATCTACTTCTAGATATAACTTATTCAGTTTTATTAAGGATGTCCTTATTGAGTGTTAATTAATATTAATCAATTTACAGTTCAAAGCAATACACATGAACTGTGCTGACTCTGGCGTGTTAAAAGTAATTTAATGCCGGTTAATATTGGTCAGCTGCATTACAAAGTCATATCACACACTTTCCCTTGTGTTCGAGTGGAACCCACACGATTATGACTGGGTGTACATTAGCATTAAGCATCTATAAATCCAGACGAGTTATTGAAGGTGATTTGATTTGACTAATTTGATCGAACCGGTGGCATACAAGCTTGGCGAAAGTGATTGACTTATTTAACATTATATTTAAAACTAGCGAACCACGCTGGCTTTGCCTGTAAATTCATGTCACACAGTATCTCCCGCTTAAATCCTGTCCCAATTTTTCATATTGTACTATTCACCTAAACCTTTGTAAGAAATTGCACAATAAAAGTAACGGCCTGTTACTATCCCACTGCTGGGCATAGGCCTCCTCTTTCCTTTTTTGGAGAGAAGGGTTGGAGCTAAGACCTACCCCGCTGCTCCAATTCTAGGGATATGTGTAACCTACCAATCGGTAGGTTACACATATTATTCCTAGAATTCTTTAGAGATATGCAGGTTTCCTCACGATGTTTTCGTTCACCGAAAAGCGTGTGAAAAATTGCAATCATCAATTAGACACATAAGTTTTTGTAATAGACAAACTCATTGGTGCCTGCCGGGGTTTGAACTCATGATCGTCTCTAAAGAGTCACACGGTCTCATCGCTGGACTGTCACAGCTTAAACAATTGCACTGTATTTTAGTAGAAACGGTACATAAATCCGTTCATTACTTTTAAAAACAATCGATCACAGACAGACAGCTTTCGGGGGCTTTGTTTTATAATATGTTTTATAATATTAGAATTGCCTGGTACTATCCTACTTCTCAGTATAGATCACTCTTTTTTTAAGATAAGGATTAAAGCTTAGACTTAGCTAATGTCGTTTGGTTGGTTATTATTATGACGTAATCCGGTATAAGAACCAATTATTATATTTCGTCTTTACAACTTAAAAGCTGTGATAGCCCAACTGTAAGATCGTGTGACTCTTTCGAGGACGTCACGAGTTCAGGGCAGGCACTAATGAGTTTAACTATTAAAACCTGTGTATTTAATTGAAAATTGTAATTTATCGAATTCTTTTCGGTGAAGGAAAACATCTTGAGGAAACGTAGAGAATTCTGAAAAATAGAAAATTCCCCTATGTGTAACCTGCTAATCCGCATTGGTGCAGTGCGGTGGGTCTAAGCTCTAACCTTTCTCTCTAAAAACAGAGAGACGAGGTCCATACCAAGCTGTGGGACAGAAACGATTTTACTTTACTTTTTTTTCACTTGTGTATATATAGGTGAATATTCTCTTTAAAAATTACCGACTCTACACTCTTTTAATTACTAAGTTGAGAGCTGCAGTTAATAAAATATAAATAGCATATTTGCTGAGATTGAATTGAAGTCATGTTATAACAAGCAGATCTATAGGCCTACCATGAACTTTTAGATAACGATTCAATTTAAAGTCAGTACCTAAACCGAACCGCTTTCTTTTCCTACCATGAAGTGTGGATTGCATTGGGGTCGTAATGTTTGAAAAGGATAACGTTTATATTATTTTATAGTTTATATACGAAGTATAGATAACTCTAACCTAACTATTCTTAAATACATATATGACGTCTATACTATATATATACGTATACCTATAACGTCTTACCATGACGTCTTAAAGACGCAAAGTTTGAGCCGTTGCCGAATGAGCGTTCGGAATTCGTCCTAAGAACATGTGAGTAAAAGAGACACAGTTATCTATAGTTCATATAACGTTATCCTTTTCAAAAATTACGACCCCAATGCAATTCACACTTCATGGTACGAAAAGAAAGCGGTTCGCGGTCGTCGTTTACGTCTTCAATTGAGTCGCAATAAGATATCATGGCAGGCCTGCTGGACTTGGACTCTATATTTAATAAGGCACTACTCGGTACAAAGATTTTTATGATTGTATTCGAAGAGATTTCAATCAATCCGTATACAGACAATCGAACCTTTTTTTACTAAACTACAAAGTTCGGCGTGCCACAGGGTTCATGGATCCGTAAAAATATCTCATAGCGGCCGCGACCGCAGCGCAGCTTCGGATATGTCACGCTAGAATTGTGATTCACTTGATCAAAAAACACCGACTCTTTGCTATGCCGGCGGCGCTCGGCGTACGCAGCCTAGAAAATTTCCACTACATTTGACTCGACAGTTCGGTACGGAATGGACTAGGTAATCGTTATTATCAATTTGATACTCGGCGAATCTGCCTATCCGTTTTCAGCTCCCATGTTCGTATTCGCTGTGACAGTAAATGATATTTTGTATGACTTGTTTTAACTGCTACAGTTTGTTACTGAAGAGAATATTCATGACGTGAAAGTTCCTCGTACGTTATCTATACTTATTTAAAAACAAAGTCACAAAAAGCTGTCTGTCTGTATGTAATCGATTTTCTCAAAATCTACTGAACTGATTTTTGTACAGTTTAGACCAAAAGATTTAGGTAAATAGTACATATGGGTATTATGTAAAATGTGTTGAAAAGATCGCGTAGTTGTTAAAAAAAACTTGCTTGCTGGGAGCTTTAGTCGCGTGCCCTGCGTAAACCAGTAGAGATACGCTAAAGTAATGTACGAAAGAATTGTAGATCTTTAAAAATACTAAAAAAAAGTCCGCAATAGCATGTCTCTATCTCTTTTGGTTAACTCACAATAATTACTTTTATGTTCAAAATTTCGAAAATTCGGGAAAAGTTTCGTAAATCACTAAATTCCACGCGGGCGAAGCCGTTGTTGGCACAGCTAGTATTTACTAAAGTAACGGCCAGTTACAATCCCACAGCTGGGCATAGGACTCCTCTCTCCGTTTCTGGAAAGAAGGGTTGGACCTACCACGCTGCTCCAATGCGGATTGGTTATTGGTAGGTTACACATAACCCCAGAATTCTTTGAAATATGCAGATGTCCTCACGATGTTTTCTTTCACCGGAAAGCATATGAAAATTGTAATTATCAATTAGACACATAAGTTTTTAAACGAAGAACTTATTGGTGCCTGCCCGGGGTTTGATCTCGAGACCCCCTCGGAAGAGTCCCACGGTCTTACTGCTGGGCTATTACAGCTTCTATATATGAACTAATGACGTATTAATTTCTCATAAATTATTTATCAATTATGTACACCATATAAAAAAAACTTTTGTTATATGATGTACCTCATTGTTTCGGTTTTAAAATTACTTACAAAAATGAAAGTGGTGTTTCACAAAACGATATAGTTGAAAATATTTATAATAAAAACTTTTTACATTAAAACTAAAACTATTTCTGTATTATATTTTTTTATTTAAATTGATTCGTGCATATTAAATTTTAGAAGCCAAGAGTCTCTAATTTAAGCCTTTTAGATAGCTAGAAATACGCCAAAGGCATAGAAATCTCCATTTGATTTTACTTTTATCACCAAAATTATCTAGCACTACTAGTGAACATTTATAAATCTTACGAAGAGTAAGTTGATTCAAACTTGCACAGGCACTTGCGAGCTTTCGCTTTCTTCCGAGGATATAAATGGCCTTTTTATATAAAACTTTTGTATATTGTACCTTTAGGCAATCAAATTTAATTTAATTTATCTATTTAGTTGATATCAATAACGTGTACAAGTTTTAAACTTATGGCCTATTTTTTATTAAGCCTTCTGATACTCGTACCAGTATAGCACCACGTATCCAACAGTTCTATAATAATACTTATTACCATTACATAAAAATAACGTCCAACAGTAGGCTATCCAAGTCAAGGCATATTTGAATTATGACAATAGGCATCTGACGTACAGCAGCAATAGGAATTCACGACATGAGTAGAATATGAGTCGCGGTAATCATTTCAATAATTAATAACCGTGCGCTCACGATGTCTGCCATTAAACGTGATCCAAGCTTGACTTTTCAACGTGGAATGAGGTAAATTGTTTTGCGATTTATAGGTTTATAGGAATAGCGAAATTATGTAGCTGGTTAGCGTTGGTCCGGGTCTCTCTGACCCCACAATCTTGACAATGGCCGGGCGAGAGACCGAGTGTTCCAGTAATAATGCCTATAATGACGGCGCCGGCCGGCAGCAGCTTACATAACTGCTCGTGACTTGCGCATTACGGTATCGGAAAAATACGAGTACGCGCAGAGACGGAATGGCAGCACGCGTTCAAAAAATAACAGTTATTATATTCTTACGGGGTTTATTAGTCTGTAAAAGTTAGTAACTGCTTGTTACTAATCCACTGCTGGGCTTAAGCCTCCTTCCTCTCTCTGCTTTCAGAGAGAAGCATTGGAGTTAAGACCACGGTGCTCTAATGCGGATTGGTAGGTGACACATATTCCTAGAATTATATAGAGATATGTAGGTTGTTTCACGATGTTTTCCTTCACCGACAATGACAGTCACCAATGAGTTTTAACAAATAACTCATTGGTGGCTGCCCGAGGTTTGAAGGCGTGACCCCTTCGCATTGTCGCACCGCTGAGCTATCATAACTTTATTATTATTTCATTCTTATATTATTTGTTCATTTATTGGTCTGTACCATCGTATATGTGGGATAAAACCTCGTAACTCAGCGTATTGATAAACTTTGGAATACCAAGACACTGGATGGGAGATGCGCTGTAGCTTTACGTTCTTTCAACTTTCAACTCTAAGCAGTACTTAAACTTTTGTCTTCAGAGCACACAGTCTTGTATGGGAAAGTCCTAAAGAGATCTTTACACAATATATATATATATTTTTTAAGCGTAAGTTGACACGAAATTTTGCATTCTGACACCAATCAGCCTATAAAGTATAAAAGAGGACTAATTCTAGTACTAGTAACTAGTAAGTACTTCTTTGGCAAATCATTTTACTGGCAAAGAAATAAGGTTCTAAGGGAAATAATAAAGAAACGAAAAGCAAAAGCCTTTGAGTTACTATGTCGGCATTTCTTCTAAGCTTTAAGCTAGATGGAAGATCTAAGATTGATTATCCATCGGAATGCAGTCCTAATAAATGGACATTTTTACTTCTTCTATATCATCGCATTCCATCTTAAACTTTTGCTGTAACTTTGTATAATGCTCCTCATTTATATCATCATCATTCTCCTGCCCTTATCCCACTCTAAGTGGGGTCGGCACAACACGCTACAAACATATTGTCACATGATTTGGCTACGTATTTTACGACCGGCCGCCTGCCTGACGTCAACTTACATTAATCGCCTTTTACGACACCTCGGTAAGAGCTGAGGGTGGTCTATTCTATGCAGCCGGATACCACACGGCACGATGCTCCTCATTTATATAGCGATAAAAAAAATCTAGCGAAAATATATCAAGGAATAGTGTGGTATCCTTGATTTTGGGTCAATGGATACAGCAAGTCATGTGATTGATTAGTAAACAACATTGACCACATTGTTTATTAGTTGACAGACTAAGGCCACCACGCACGTTTGACGTACAGCATATTTCGAGAAAAGTTCGCCCATTTATCATACCTTTTGATAACGTAATAAAGTCCGTTAATTTGTTACTGACCTTTTAATAATTCAGAGCACATGATAAAAAATAAGATACAGTTTATGATACATATTACGTTGTGATATAATCATATTTTACTATCTATTTTAACTCTGGCCATTAGCCAGCAGTTTAAAATGATTATTAAATTAAGTATAACTTAAATGATAAGAATGCGTGGAGTTAGCTACTATTCTACCTTGCACAAGACAGCAATGGCAAAATCGAACTGTAAGAATTATATTTTGAATAGTGCAACCGCCGAGTTTCTTGCTGATTTTTCTCAGTAAGAGCAGTTTTCCGATAGAAAAGCACTTGTTTATAAAGTTTACTTGAATGAAGATTATTTTGAATACGAGTTTGTATTCGTAAGTGGATGATTATTGGAATATATCGCTAACAAACAAAGTCACTTTTTTTTGCTTAATATGGGAGATGTGACTTTAATCTTGGATAGGACGATATATCGTTACCAAATCAGCGGGCCTTGGTTAACTCCCGAAACATGTGGATTAAAAAATATAGAAAGTACAAAAGTCTCACGCACCTTTCACTAACCTACGCGTAGATATACATAGCAATAAATATGTAACAGGCTGCTCTGCTTGTAATGGCTGTCAAATAGCTCTTCCAGTTAACCATAATTTATTAATGTATGTGGATGTCGCGTAAAGTGCCGTATTTATAAACTATTTTAACTTGGTGAGAAAAGTGCGTTTACACGACCTCAATACTGCAGTAATGTGATCCGATGCCTTATAAGTATGAGAGAGCAGTGTGATTTTCGGTATAGTGGAGAAAGATCGATCGGCGATCAATTGCCGAAGTACTGCAAGCGTTCGTAGCGTGATATACAAAAGGAGGACTGAGTTAAACGGTTGGCCTATAACGGCTATCATTGCAAAGCCACTAAACAACTGTAGTATTGTTGTAGTTTAAGCATTGATAATTTTATCACATTTACGCACGGGCAACTAATACTATCATCAATTGAGCATCATCTCCTATTAATGCATGTCTTTGACCAATGGAGTACCGTTGTTTGACATAGGTCTCTTCAAGGAGTTTAACGATAATATTCGCTGCTCTAGCGACTCCCTGAAATTGTCCCCTTCTAATCTGTTCATCTAGTGGGAGATCTACTTAAAGACAAACATTTTATCTATTAATAAAATAATTAAGTATATTTATCGATTTTTATGATCTACATCATAATAAAACTTTACAGTCCGTCTCTGTCTGTTTAGTACTCGTTATATGCCCGTCACTAAGATAGGTATAACTTAATCCGTTATCGAAGCATAAGTAAGTATAGTCACAGTATTAGAAATTAGAAACTAGATATTATTTATTTTGTTCAAAACAGTTGTCACATACAATTGTTTTTACAATTGTTTACAAAAGCTTATTGATGCTAAATACACTTTAAATGTCACCACTAGCAAGCAAACTAAACCTAGCTTGTATTCTTGGTTACTAGTGCCTTCCATTGTCATATATACTGCTAAATTTTTTAAACAAAATATAAAATAATATTAAGCTTAATTAATTGTGTGTGAGTATGTGTTTGTGAGAATGTTAAGTGTGAATTTGTGTGAATGTGAGTACATGTGTGAGTGAATGTTTTTTCTATCTATCCTATGTGGTGTTGGTAAGTGAGTCTTGTTAATTTATGGGATTTATAAATTATTCTACTTTTGACTGTATATATATTTTTTTTTTGAATGAAACTAACTAGCTCAAACAAATCATTTTTAATATCAATATAATAAAATGCTAACATAAACTATGTTGTTATATTAACAGTATCATGGATATAATAAAATATATACTGAGTGAGAGTTTTGTCTCTTAATATAAAAGGCAGTAAGTATATTTTGATAAAGTTAAATTACATTTGTATTTATATATCATTTCTGTAGACTTCTCTACTAAGATTATATCCTATGTCCCCTATATCTATGGCCTATGTCCTTAAGCCCTTTCTATATATATTTTTGAACCACATCAAATCGAATAAAAAAATCGCATTAAATAATTAATATCACCATAGATTTAAAATTAACGTCATTGCAGATTTGAGTCGAAGCTTTAGGACCTCTTAACAAAGGTACGGTTTGACTGGGCCGTTGGCGCAGTGGGTAGTGACCCTGCCTTCAGCTCCGCGGGTCGCGGGTTCGATTCCCGCCGAGGGCCAAAATTTTCTATAAACAATTGGTTCTTTGAGCCCGGGTGTGTATTTGTATTTAAATATGTATTTAAAATTATATATGTAGTATATTTACCAGTTGTCCGTCACCCATAACACAAGTATTAAGTTGCTTACTTTGGGGATGGACGACCGTGTGTGTAAGTCTGTAAGCATATATTTATTTATTTATTTATATTTATTTAATGTACTAATATTTTGTATTTTTTTTATGCAATCGAAGTTTAAATAAGTTAAGACGTTTCATCTTAATATTATACGTTTATAAATTAAACCGTCATTTAAAAATTTATCATAATCGTACATCGTTTTATAAATTATTGAGTATTAAAGCGGAATTCGCTAATGTACTGCTATCGGCGATCGTATAATAAATCAAACTGTACAACTAAGCGGACATATATTTATTTAGTCTGCAGACATTTTAATCAATGTTGCCACACGCTGACAGCCCGTGGCAATCATCACCAGAAAAATGATCAATACCAAAAAAGTAATTGTATTTACTTGCAGCTAGCGTTTAGTCGTGACTTCTCTTGATTTTCGTAAAAATACATCAAATAATAAATTTAAAAATAATTAAAATACAGTAATTATACACACACACAAACACATACAGGTATAGAGTACAGCCAAGTACAGAGTCTTAAAGAATATACGATATCTAGAAAACTTAGTATCGATATACTAGTATATGGCATAATATTCAGCTACGTTCACACATACACAAGACTAGATTTTTATGAAGGATATTTAATTTATCAAATAAATAATACATTAAATTATGCTGAAGCCGTAACTAAAAATATAAGAAGCATGGTTTTTTACTTCTCCTATGAATAAATCATCATCATCTTTCCCTTATCGCACTTCAAGTGAGGTCGGCACAAGATGTTGCAAACATGTTGTTACATGTTTTGATTAGTTATTTTACGACTGGCCGCCAGCCGGACGTCAACTTACCTTAGTCGTCTTTTACGACACCTCGATAAGAAATGAGGGTGGTCTATTCTACTCAGCCGGATACCTAACGGCGGTCTCCTATGAATAAATAATAATAATTAATATCTATTGTAAATAAAAATAATCTTGACCAAAGTAAATTGTTGCTATTTATAAATTAGGACATACAGACATTCGTTTTTTGCAGGATACCTTCATCTAAGACGTAATCTTCAAGTTTGTATTCTCAATGTCAACCAACGAGGCTTTGGAAACCAACAAGGGCCAGTTAAATATTAATTAATATAAATGTACAATATTTTATTCTTGTATTCGAAAATTGTTAGTTATTCAGACGACCGTTTCCACACATATAGTCCTAACGTACTAGTTCTAACTTTTTTGTATTTCGTAATTGATTTATACTTGATCGATAACCCCAGGAGGAATATCTAACCAATATAATCTGTGGAGTCAAAACAAACGTCACAGTCACGTCGTTAGCACAGATATGAGTACGAGAATGCACCCGTAGCTTGTTTGATAATAGTGATTTTGCCTGCACGCGCCTGACCACAGAGAATAGTAACTTAAAATTGTAGTTAGGCATAACGGACGGAAACTAGCCTATTGTTAACAATTCCACATTCACAACCTTAGTCATGCTGCATTACTTACTAAAATGACATGAAGAGGTAGTGGGAAGAGTATACGCGCTTTTATTAGGGGTTAAATAAGTTTATTTCTATTACGGAAACAAAATCTCAACATATTGTTACATTAAGACATTTACGTCTTAGGTAAAGTAACGGCCTGTTACTATCCAACAGATGGCGATAATTCTCATCTCCTTTTTGGAAAGAAGGGTTGGAACTTAGACCTACCAAGCTGCTCCAAATCGGATTGATAAGTAACACATATCTCTAAGCTGTGATAGCCTAGCGGTGAGACCGTGCGCATCTCTACAGACGATCATGGGTTCAAACCCCGGGCAGGCACCAATGAGTTTTTCTATTAAAACTTATGTGTCTAATTGATAATTGCAATTTATCACACGCTTATCAGTGAAGGAAACCATCGTGAGGAAACCTAGAGAATCCTAAGGATATGTCTAACTTACCAATCCGCATTGGAGCAGCGTGGTAGGTCTTAGCTCCAATCCTTCCCTCCAAAAACCGAGAGAGGAGGCCTTAGCCTTAGCAGTGGGCATAGTAACAGGCCAGTACTTAACTTTTTTTACTTTACATATCTCTATAATTCTCTAGAGATCATTGTTGCCTGCCCGGGCAGGAAAACACGACCCGCTCGAAAGCGTCGTACGGACTCACCGCTGAGTTATAACATATATTAAGTATATATGTATTTAAAGTGTTTAAAAGCGTTCAATGTTTGTTATATTGTAAAAATCGATGCAATACATTGATATCGCGTCGTTGGCGCAACAAAGATTAATGCTGGTAACCTTATACAAAGGTATGAAATGAATAGCTCTATTCTTTACTGACGGCTTGTAATGACTCTACGTAAGGTAACCAGTAGCTGGAACAAGAGGGCGCATAAATCGCGGCTTAGAAGGTAATCATTTATTCTCTGTTATCTTGGATCTTAAGCATTTTAAATAAATATTACAAAAAATAACGTGTTTTATATGATGTTTTGTCATCATCATCCTCATCAGTCTCCTGCCCTTATTCCACTCTAAGTGGGGTCGGCACAACGTGTTATAAACATGTTGTCCCATGATTCCGCTACATATTTTGCGACCGGTCGCCTGCCTGACGTCAATTTACCTTAGTCATCTTTTATGATACTTCAGTAACAAAGAAGGTGGTTTATTCTACTCAGCCGGATACCACACCGTGGGTCAACTTACCTTAGTCGCCTTTTACGACATCTCGGTAAGAAATGAGGGTGGTCTATTCTACTAAGCCGGATACCACACGTTGGGTCAACTTACCTTAGTCGCCTTTTACGACACCTCGGTAAGAAATGAGGATGATCTATTCTACCACACGGCACTTCTTTCACGGCATTTCTTAAAATTATATCGTTACAGATAAATATAGCTTACCAAAAATTCAGCTTAATTGACACAAATTTACAATAGAAAAAGGTGTAAACATAACGCCATTCCATACAATCCATAATGAGATGTAGGGTAGCTGGTAGCCAGAACAACGGAGTATAAATCATTGCTCGCCAGGAAATCATTCATCCTCTGTAATGTGCTGCGAAAATAGCCTTCCAGGCGGAACTGACTCGCGACGCCAACGCCCTCTGCCCTAAATGCTTTAACCCAGAAAATATAGCATAATGAAAACGTAAATCTCGTTCATACAATTTCTGCAAGGTGTTAAACTTATACGAAATATTTTAGATTGCTTACATTTCGTTGGAAGTCAGCTGCGCGGCTTAATTTATTACGTTTGTCGCCACTAAATTATAATAACTTGACATTTAGCCAAGGTTCCAGGAGTCCCGACAAGTCAGAGTTCACGTTAAGTTTTAAATTGTTAAAAGTTAAATAGTGATGACGAGTTAAAAGGACTGTGTAAGCGCCTTTATATGTACTTAAATAAAGTCCATTATACGACAACTGCTACTAAGATCGTCGCATGTTAATATACGTAAAAATAAACTTCGCAATTACACACGAGCTCTAGCCGCGACTTTGTACACGTCGACTTTAGTTTTAAATTACCCTCAATTGTAATAGGTTTTTTCTTGTTCCCGAAGGCAAAGCGGGATTTTTATTTATTCCTTATCTATGCCAAACATAAAAGTTTCAATTTTTCCAAACTTAATCAATATTCCTCTAGCGAATTAACTAGTAGACATATGTATTAGACATAGGTACAGACTTTTATATTTAATATGTTATTATTGATTGACGCCGTGTGGTATCCGGCAGAATAGTATAGACCACGCCCCTTTCTTACCGAGGTGTCGTAAGAGGCGACTAAGGTATGTGCCGTGTGGCATCCGGCTGCATAGAATAGATCACCCTCATTTCTCACCGAGGTGTCGTAAAAGGCGACTAAGGTAAGTTGACGTCAGGCAGGCGGCCGGTCGTAAAATACGTAGCCAAATCATGTGACATGTTATTACTTAGTTATTACATATTATTACCTTATCCCACTTAGAGTGGGATAAGGACAGGAGAATGATGATGTTATTATTGATTGATTTTTGGATTAGCCAAAATTTTTAAAATAACTGTAACCTAAATCTGTAGTTAGCCCGTGGTTGTTGGCAACCACAGAATGACATATGACAAATCGTGACATAACCACCGAATCATCCACACTATCACACGCAAATTAACGAATACACTTTGAAAATGTCTTAATGAAGAAAACTGAATCGTATACCAACGTAACAAAGCGGCATAACTAAAACAAACAGTATTGGTCGATGGTACAGTTTTTTTGTCCGAATTCCTGTGGCCGTCTCGACTTCGCTACCTTCATCCATCAAGCTCTCCGTGCATCACCTTCATCGTACCAATCGACCGGAAACAGGGACCGACTTCAAATTGGACCGAGCCCATCGAATAACTTCAAATGTAAACAAAACTATCAATCTTCCAATACTGCCAACCAAACAACTCATTACTTACAAAACAAGAATCTTTGTACATAACCAAAACCACATAGACTAATAGTATTTCGTTCTGTCGTTCTAGCTGATTTAATTGTTTCTGACTTACCAATATATTTGCTCGCCGTTTTTGTTTAATGTGATTTTGTCTTTAAGATAAGATTTTGTATTTATACTTAATATCTTTTGTACTCACACTCTGCAAAAAATAATAGATCGATAGATTCTCCTTCCTTATTTTTTGTTACACAATTTCATTAATGTGTACTTAATAATCTGTAAAATAATAGCTCTTTAAAACAATTATGATTAACAACCTTTAAATACTGTAACTTTACGTAGAATGAAAAAATATGAATATGACAATTTACGACCAAAACTTTGTTACATATAAATATAAATATTTTAAATTACCAAATTACATAGCTGGCTGAAAAACTTACCCGGTCTGTTTAATAAAAGTTTGTAAAAGGTTATACATATAAGATATTACTGCCCACAATCTCGTCCTCAACTTGATAGTTTTTTTTTTTTTTTTTTTTTCGAATTGACTGTATGCTGTTAGCCCTAATGGCTTTTACAGCGTCACCGGGCGGGACGGACGAGCGCAGAAGCATCGTCGAGGTTGCGAAATGCAGGGAGTAGAGCGCAGAAGCTCTACTAGCGTCGGGGAACGTCGTCCTAAGGGTGCCTCCTGTGAGGCCGGACCACGGCTTAGGGCGACGTGTAGTGGAGGTTTGATGGTATGACTTAGATTAGTCATTGCGGCGTCGGAAGGGTGGCGAGAAGCCACGACCGACCGACGTCAGAAAACTGGGACCTCGTCTTCGCCGGCGAAGACGCTGTGTGAGTGTATTACGTGTATCTGTGTTGGCGATCGTTATTTGATCGTCGGGGTCATACAAGACGCTTTTTGGACGCCTATATTTTCGATGGTCGGACCTAACAGAGATGTAGGTAGAAGCAACTGAAATAAGGGGGTTCGAGTGTACCTCAGATTTCTCGAAGTAAGATTTCGAAAAACGTTTAAAGAGGTGAGTAATGGTAGGGAGATCGAGGTCTCTATGGAGGTCAACGTTCCGCATGAACCACGGACACCCAGTGGCTGTCCGCATAAATCGGTTCTGAAGTCTTTGGAGCCTGAGCAATCTGACCTTTGAAACGTGCGCGAACGCAACGCTCGCATAGGACATTATTGGTCTTATGCAAGTTTTGTAGAGTGTCACTTTGTTGCGGAGCGACATCTTACTTTTCTTGCATAACATCGGATAAAGTCGTCCCATGACATACGCAGCCTTATTGCAGACTATGTGTATGTGCTCGTGGAAGGTCATGGAAGGTTGAAAGGTGACACCTAGGTACTTGACTTTCTGTTGCCAGTGAATCGGTGTATTGTAAAGGGATATTTCCGTAGGTGTGTCTATGTGAGATCGAAAGCGATTACCGATAAAGTGCATGGCTGCACTTTTATCCGGGTTTATTTCGATTCTCCATTGGCGGAACCAGCGTCCGAGGCTGTCTACCGCTTTCTGGAGACGTCTAGTTATTACTTGAGGTCGGCGGGATGTGGTAAATACAGCGGTGTCATCCGCAACTTGATAGTAGACTTCTGCTTTATACCATGACTAGCTGTGCCAACAACCGCTTCGCCCGCGTGGAATTCAGTGACTTACGAAACTTTTCCCGAATTTTCGAAATTTTTAACATAAAAGTAGTTATTGTGAGTTAACTGTGAGAGATAGAGACATGCTATCACGGATTTTTTTTTGTAGTATTTTTATAGATCTAAAATTCTACTTCATTACCGCATCTTTGCTGGTTTACGCAGCGCACGCGACTAAAGCTCCCATTAAGCAAGTTTTTTAACAACTGCGCGACAACACAATTTACATAATACCGATATGTACTATTTACTATTTACCGATATGTAAGTATTGCACTATCTTTTAGTGAAAACCGTAAAAAAATCCGTTCAGTAGATTTTGAGTAAAACGATTGCATACAGACAGACAGCTTTTTGGGACTTTGTTTTATAATAAGTATAGATATTAACAAGCTATTGCTTGTATCATATACAAATTATACTTTTATATAATCAGTACCACCACCACCACCACTTATTAGGTCTCATAAAGTCTGTCTAGATTAAGCTGTGTAATATTATCTCTTAGATCTACTTCACAGAATTACATACAGTTATTGCATTAAGCATTAGCATATTGCCAAATGGATTCGTTTTATTCAATTTTATTACTCCTAGCGGTCTGGGGACATATTATTATGTATCTGATAATGAATGATCTATGTGATGGTTTACCTATATTATAAACGCATTTGTTTATATTATGAGATTAAATAATTTATAGAATTAGGCGTTACTTTGCGGAGATCCATAATACAAAAGTAATAATAAAATTATTTTGCTATTATCCGCTATACAGTAAATAGAAAATATATATAGTGCTAAATGTATAGTGGACTATCCGTTTTTTTATACCCGTTAGATGCAGGATTAGTAAAAACACATGGATAGTCCACTATACATTTAGCACAATACATATTTTCTAAGTAATGTATAGCGGATTATAGCAATATAATTTAATTTTTACTATTGTATTATGAGATTAAATAAAGGAGATAATTTTTTTTCATGTTTAATTGCCATTTTACAAACTCAAAAGCTTGTACATTAACCTAATATTGGCCTACTGGGATATCAAAAATTAAGCGAGTCAATGAAATGCTTACCTAATTATTGTTCATAGCAGAAAATCCTTTAAAATTATCACAAATTTCAATCAACACAGTTAAATATCCGTACATACAAAGGTCCGTACATACAAAGTGGGTAAGTTAATACGTATAATAAATATATATAATATAGAAAATGTTGGCCTTCGACCGGAATCGAACCGCGATTCACAAAGATTAAAGTAGGGTCGAAACCACCTCCGCGCACACTACATTGCATGTACAATACGAAGAACTGAAATTCCAGAAATGGTTACAACGATTCCATTGAGATAAAGTCATTGAACTACTTGAGGTTTTACTCTTACCTGTTATGGATAGTTTAAAAAACACATGAAGTTAAGTTATTAAGAATGAGTCAAAGAAAGTACGTTTTTGTATAGTTTTTTTTTATTGTTGTTGATTTAACAAGTTAATACATAATTTATTCGCTATATCTCACCTTCAGCGCATAAAGTACGTTTAAAACTAACGTCAATATTTAGATACAATCAATCAAAGCTAATCACGCGAAAGACATAAAAGCAAAATGAATTTATTAAACTAGTCGACGTTTGTTGTGCATCGGACCGGAGCGAGGGCCGTTTTTATGCCGACCCAATGGTTCCCAAACATACACATTTCTCATTTCAACACCCTCAGCTAACTATATATATATATTGAAGATATATCGAATATTAAATTTGATAAATAAAGATTTTTGTTTATCAAATCTATACTCATTATCTCTCGATGTTATCGATTTTCTGAAAATCTAAAGAATGGATTTTTTTTGCGAACGGTGATTTTCGAGACTGTTTTCTTGTGTTCAGTATCGATCGTTATCTAAATAAATGGGTAGCTTTGCCATTTTATATAGATCAAAATAATCATTTACACTGTATGAATCAAATGAATACTTTGGAAGATATTATTCGCGAGTCAGTGTTTTTTGCATGAAATGCCATTTTGATTTAATTTATATTTTTTCTATACTTTTTTTCTATTATATCCAATTTTATCTACATTAGAATTTTTTGCAAATAAAATATGTTAAAACAGTATCAATATGTTTTTAGATTCTATATTTGTTTCATTTTCAATGATAAAATCGTACATAATAGTAAATTTGAATCGTATTAATTTTAAGTGGGATTTAAACAAGAATATTGTTGCTATCAAATTATGCAAAAAATAGTTTTTATTTTGAATTTATATCAGTGGATACTTCATCAAAGAAGAAATATATATAAAATTAAATTTCCTTAACTTCGCAACCGCACTTTGAGAGCCAGTATACCAAGCTAATAATGACTGATTATATAAAAAAAAACGCTCTGGGGAGCTGTGTACCCATTGTATTAAACATTATTGTCATGACATCAGCAAATTCGTTAATTAGCTTTTAATGAGATGAAGTAACGTGCACGTGAAACAAAATAAGTATACATTTGGTAAGTGCTGAGGCATGCTTGGAAAATAACGTGAGACACAAAATATTTAAAACTAAATTATATGGTAAAAAAATAAAATGAACGTAATAACTAACAATTGTGAACAATAGTTAATGTGTAGACACCGGCTATATGCATGTCTAATTTTATTGGGTAAGCCCGACTAGTTCCGAGTCCATCCGGGGCACTTATTCATATAAATAAATAAATTTTAATACAATTTATTTACTTATTCATATGAAATCAAATATATGAATATGTTTCGTCTTGTTTTTTTTACTAAAATCTCGATTCGTTGATTCGTTTAATACCAAGATATCATAGGGCCGCCGTGTGGTATCCGGCTAGACCACCCTCATTTCTTACCGAGGTGTCGTAAAGGCGACTAAGGTAAGTCGACCCGCCGTGTGGTATCCGGCTGAGTAGAATAGACCATCCTCATTCCTTACCCAGGTGTCGTAAAAGGCGACTAAGGTAAGTTGACCCACCGTGTGATATCCGGTAGAGTAGAATAGACCACCCTCTTTCTTACCGAGGGGTCGTACGACTAAGTACGACTAAGGTAAGTTGACGTCAGGCAGGCGGCCGGTCGTAAAATACGTAGCTAAATCATGTGACAACATGTTAACATGTTGCGCTGACCCCACTTAGAGTGGGATAAGGGCAGGAGGATGACGATGACCAAGATACCATAGGGGTATCTTTGATAGAATTACTTAATGTTATTATGAAAACGGACAATTTTAATCAATTTATTTTAATAGGTCTGTAAAGCCCCTATACAATATATTTAATATTAAAAGAAACTATAATTTTGTATGAACTGAGTATTAGAACATATAATAAAAAAGCTTATGTTCAGTTTTTGTAACACAATAGAAAACTAAATTGTTTCAATCCACGAAGCGTGTTCGAGGCTAATATAAAAAGTTCTCAAAGGTCAAATCAGTCAGCATAAAAGTTTACTAATTAGGTCAACTCGTCCCGTGTTTAGAGGCGATATCGATCGAAGAGGGTTAAGTTGCAACAATTGTGGTCGCAAACTAGTGGCTTTTTCAGTAATTTTTAATTGAAACGATTTAGTTGTCCTGTATAATACAGTTTTGTAATCGTTAAAAACCTTCTTCTTACAAAAAAAGGAATAAATAACTTAGACTCATAACTTTAGTGCGGGTGCGGGTTTAGTGTTTATCCCAGGAATTCTCTTGAAATATGCAAATTTCCTAACGATCAAATTTACTCGCAGCGTATTTTAAACATTAATTATAATCGCATTGAATGATACTCAGAACTGAATAGAATAACACTTAAATCACTAAATATCAAGTTTAGCAAAGGTACCTGCTAGAGGTACCTACAATACATTGATTCAATAATAATTTCAAAGTCTATAAAATTGGTTAATTATTGAATAAGTTACAGAATTACGCGTTACTTTGCGGAGATCCATAATACAAAAGTAATAATAAAATATTTTGCTATAATCCGCGATACAGTTAATAGAAAATACATATAGTGCTAAATGTATAGTGGACTCCATCCGACAAAATCGCAAAGCTTTGCGATTTTGTGGTGGAGTCTATCTCCTGATGATGCTTCGATTGCGGGGCGAAACGATTGTTGAGTTTGTGATAGTGAACGTGTGTAGTGCTTGTGTATTGTGGTGGCAGTGGTGGAAGTTTGTGCATGTGTTTTTACGAATCCTGCATGTAACGGGTAAGTAAAAACGGATAGTCCACTATACATTTAGCACTATGTATATTTTCTATTTACTGTATCGTGGATTATAGCAAAATAATTTTATTATTACTTTTGGTTAATTATTGATTATAAAATGGTTAAGAATTTTTTATTTTAGGTAATAATTTATCGATATAAATTGTTCCTTTTTCGGTTAAAATAAAATTTGAGGCACTAGTAATGTATTCCTTCCAAAAACCATAGACACTAATGTTACTCAATACGATACTTTTTTCATTACGTTGTTACGTTCTTTTATTATCCCTTAGCCGCTGTGTAGTGTAACAGGAGGCACTATAGTACCTATATGGTTAAAAATATCGATTTTTCTAAAAATAGGTAACGATATTGTTTCCACGGAACTGAAATATTTTCTCACTTACGTCACGTGAAACGCGACATGCGAGACTTCGAGACGTTTTAATTTTTCAAGGACTTTGGCACAACAACGTTTTTTGGAAAACGCTTATCACTTAAAGGTATTAAAAACAGATTATCACCGATTCTCAGACCTACTGAATATGCATATAAAATTTCATAAAAATTGGTCAAGCCGTTTCGAAGAAGATGGTAACGCACAAAAGATATATATAAGATAAATTATCTAGGGATGTGCAGGTTTTATCAAAATTCCTTTACCGCGTGTGATTTATTTTTAACTAGTAAGACCGGTTTTTCGCGCCCTCTTAACGGTTCAGGTACCTTCAATGTTGGAATATATGATTTTTCGCTGTTCCCGAAATAAAATTTAAGAAAAAAGAGGACTCATTACCTGTCAAGTCAGTACAATCTATTCTTGTTAAGAATTCATACTGATCGTATGTGATAAGCTTAAAATTTGTCCCATTTTAACAAATACCATCTAAAAACGTTGTTTGAAATATTTGATAAATGTTTAGTAGATATTAGGAATAACATGTTTATACTTTAGCATAATCCATACTAATATTGTAAGTGCGAAATTCTATCTGTTACGTTTTCCTGGCTAATCCACTGAATCAATATTGATAAAATTGGGCACAACTAAGGCCGTATAGACCGTAAGATATAGAATAAAAAATACCCAGATTTTTTTCTGAGAAAACAACTTAATTCGCATAATTGAGAACACTTAAATGCTGATGTCTGTTCGAACGATGTCGCGGGTACTATTAGTCTTAAATATAAACAGAAACTAAGCCAGAACTTGATGTGATGAACGTCTAAGATCAACGACAAAGGCCAGGTTATTAAACCTACGTGACTCAACATTAACATACCTACACTGTGGGTTAATTTTTATTAAAATACACCGCGGCCGCTTGTTAAATGTATTGTGAAGGTTAATACATGCCCATTCTAATGAATAAGGGTTATTGACTTAATTAATCTCGAAGCTTCTGCTAGAGCTTTCGATTTTTACTTCAATAGGCGCTGCTCCCTATGCTTTATTTTAAAAGAATTAAGCTCTTCTTTTTCAATAAATATAATCTAAAATATATAAATTATATTCTATAGTATAAATATATTCTTCTATAGTAATATATACTGTAGAAGATATAGGATAATAAAGATTTTACACAATTATGGTTTATATAGAGAAGGGGGACGTAATGCAAATATTTTTAAAGCAATGCATAAAATATACATTAAATCAATTTAAAAAAAAATATCTGTTACAAGCAGTAACTGGCATTTACATGCGAATTTCGAATAGAAAAGATTTGTAAATAACATAATCATTCCTATTTAAATTTTCGTGTTTCAATCTGACAGTATAGCAATTTCGTGTGTAAAAAAAGGTATAGTACCCGGCATTAAATAATGCACATCGTTTCGTAGAGCGCTGTAATTGTCACACACGGGTTCGTCATCTTGAAGCTTGAAGCTCGTTGAGCTTGAAATACGAATCTCATATATATATATATATATATATAGTTATCCCTTCTAGCAGTTGTTTGATCAAGCGGTACGTATAATCAGTTTTAAGTTGATCCGTTCGGATTTGTTGATCCAGGCCCGATTTGTTGATCCAATACAATTTTACATCACATTTGTTGGCTCCGCTTCGGATCAACAAATGATTAATAATACTGTTTCTCTGTAAGTACTCAATAATTATACAAATCCACTCCGTAGTTATTTGATCCGATTCAAACGCGCCAATCACAGAGCAGATCGTCACCGAACGTACTCCGTACATTGACCCCGGCATTCAAGGCTCTTTCAAGGTTGAGTTTGCAGTACATTCTTAAGCATGCAGATTTCAAAGAAATGTAGTTGAAGGATCTGATGGTTCTAATTGAAATTACAACGTTTGGGAATAAGTGACCTTGAATAAGAGGCTGAATTAATATTAAAAAATATCCCTAAAAATCTCTCCTTTCTGCCTAAAAGAAAATCTTATAATAAGTACATGTAAAAAAAAGTAATCATAGAAATTATTTTGTTATAATACCAAAATAATTTATATTATTACTTTTGTATTATGGAATTCCGCAAAGTAGCGCCTACTTCTAATTTTAATTTTTAAGTTACTAGTTTTAAGGGGCTCCAGGCGAGGGTGTAAGAGGGAGGCTCGTCCCACTCAGTCTCTTCAAGTGTCACCTGCTCGTGGTGCTCCCTTCCGATAAACCAACGAGGATCTGGCGACTGATTAACCATACGATTATATGATTAACCATTTCGGTCCAGCTAACCCAAATACCAGACCGACAGTGAACAGCAGCACTGTCGGTGCGACATTGTCAGCACTACAATCGCCAACCCGCATGCCGAGCGTGGTGATTACTCTCAAACCCTTCACATGATGTTATCACAATATAAACCACAGCCCCTAGTTCTCAGCTCTGGCAGCGGATTAAATAACGACGTAGCAGAGGGTTTCATGAATTTCCGGCAAAAAATCCGCTGCCAACCACGAAAACCAAACCTTGCACCGTAAGACACACAAATTTTGAGGGAATAGAAGATGGAAAAGATACTTGAGCTGGAAAAAAGGTAAACAAGTTGCGGTGGTGATAGGATAATCTGAAGTCGCGTTCCTTATACTCAGAATTACCAAACGGTATTATCCGAATGTCATACAAGTTTACGCACCGACATCAGCACATCAAGACGATGATTATGCATCATGATTATGATTTGATGCATGCCTTAAAAACCATCTACACTGGGTAAATTCCCCCATCGAAGAAGCTCTCTTCTTCGATGGCGGAATTAAACGCAAAGCTTGGCAAGTGAAGCGGCACAGAGGTGAGAGTAAGGCAATTTGGATACGGGCTACGGAACCAAATAGGCCATATGTTGGCCGTTTTTTTGGAGAGGGAGGACCTCTACATGATGAATTCTTTTTTCAAGAAACAGCTGCATCGAAAGTGGACTTGGATTAGTCCCAATGGTTCCACGAGAAACGAGATCGAATTCATCATGTCGACCAGGCGTTATATATTTAATGATGTATCTGCGATCAATACCGTAAAGAAACTCCCCTTCTTCATCACCGTATAGTTAGAGGCACATTGAATATATGCGTACAGCTGGAAAGATCCAGACTGGTGAAGTCTACGCTCCGACCCATTTGAGCTCATATCTAAAACCCCATGAAGTTCCAACTCAATCTAATGAACCATTTTGATTGCCAAACTGACTGCGCTATGACTGTGGACGATTTAAATAACAGGCTGGTGGAAACTGTCCATACAATCAAAACTTTATAAAAAAGCCGTAAGAGAACCAATAAATTGTTGACGTAGACTCTCAAGCCCATGAATGAGATGACTGAAATGAGATTAGTGTTCAGTAGACGTGCTGAGCTACCGTTTGATCCATAGACAGATTTCTAAGGCGTAAAAGTGCGACCAGCGACAGTTCAACACCGAATACATTCGAGGTACTATAGAGCGTAACAGGGGCTCAAAAGTTTTCGCAAGACATCTGTCTGTTAGGCAAAGGCAGTTGACGTGATTAAATACCGATATTGCTATCATTTTGTCTCGACCTGAGATTTTAAGAGAGGTTGAGAGGTTCTATGGGCAGTTATACATTTCATACTGTTGTCAATTTGGCAAAAAATCCAAGAACCAATTTGACTCGACACAATACCGAAGATATCCCGGACGCCAGCCTTACGAGATTAGTATTACTCTCAAACAACTTAAGAACAACAAGGCTCCAGATGATGACGAAATGACAACCGAACTACCTGTCCTGCAGCGATTTAATTCCGTTATTTATGAAAGTATTATGCCGAAAGCATGATACAGGAACGTGGTGGTTCTCTCCTGACGTCTTATTGAAGAATTACAGACCCATTTTGCTGCTGAATCATGTTTATAAGTTGTTCTCGAGAGTCAAAACGAATCGTCTCGCGGATAGGTGCGACGACTTCCAGCCTCCCGAACAAGCCGGATTCCGAAAAGGCTAAAGTACTATAGTGCCACATATTCACGCTGTGGCAGTTTATACAGAAGACCGAGTAGTATATCCAGCCACTTTGCTTGGCGTTTGTGGACTATGAGAAGGCCTTTGATTTGGTAGAAACATGGGCTGTATTAAGATGGCTCCAGAGATGCCGAATCGACTATCGGTACGACCAAGTGCTGAAGTGTTTGTACGAAAACGCCACAATGTCTATCCGTATCCAAGACGGCGAGATATGAGACAGAGAGATGTCATCTTCCCGAAACTGTTTACCGTTGCATTAGATGATGTCTTTAAGCTTTGGATTGGAACGGATATGGCATCAACATCAGCGGCGAGTATATCACTCACCTTAGATTTGCCGACGATATAGTCGTTATGGCAGAGTCTCTGAAGGACCTAACCTTGAAGGACCTTAACATAATGCTCGACGACCTCAGTAGAGTAACTAAACATATGGGCCTTAGAATGGCTCAGAAGATGTTGAAGATGATTGTGACTTGTAACTTATTTGGACAGTCTATATTATTATGAATTATTAAGTATTATTAATTAAAAATAATTTTGTTGTCTCTCATTATTCAAACTATAACTAAGTATGTAATACAGTAATATTTTAAAATTTAACGCCGTTTGAAACCATATTTCGTTTCATTTCATGCAAAAAAAAAGCAGTCCGGAAATATTTCTTACTAATAAGTAGTTTCGAATTTCAAATATATGTCAGAATGCTCCGGACGATGTTAAAAATAAAAATTTATATTAGATCAACTTATGCCTATTGATACAGAATTATATAGTAGCAATGACCTCTGGGGCCGACGTTGACAGGTGAGGCATTTCACTCCTATATATTAAACATGGATCAAAAAGTGTCTAGAATGTATTGGATTTTAAGATCAACTAATGCTTAACGAAGACTTTAGCAAAAACCGTTAGCAGGAGCCACAAAATACATAAAAAATATTAACAGAAAAATACAGAGTCTACTAGTACATCACAAAATATGAGTCAGTGACACGATATGCCAACCAAATATATCCTTTTTGTCATTGTGAATACAACTCAGGAGCCATTAAAACAGCTAATTTAAGGGGATCAAACAAGTACTTAGGAAATTCGCATGATCAAACAAGTAGCAGAAAAGGACTATATATATATATATATATATATATATATATATACATCCTGCAACCTATTGTGCGCCTTACATGGGCCTTTTTGCATATATTGTGACGTCCACCTGCTTACGGCGTCCGATATACGGACGTTGAACGAGAGATTGCGAGGATCACGTACACTTTTCTATACTAAGCACAGAAATGTAAAAATTAAAAAAAAAATTTGGGCGTCACTTGGGTTCCATGTTGAACGTACTGAATATTTTCGTAGTTCAGCAATTTGTCATTGCTAAAAACAGTAGCGCCACTGCTGTTTGCCGATGTTTTCATAGCATGCAGTATGTTACGTCCGCTTACCGAAGCGACGTTGCCAATTCGTGCCCTTAAATTAATACAAATGTAATCTCAAATGTTTTGATTTTTTTATTATTTTTCATTTCGCCCATCGAGTATTCTTTATACACGCGGCCGTACATTCAGTTTGTTTTTTGACGTCCAAAAAAATTAATGAAATGCCGAATAAATACAACTATAAAAACCTACGTCGTAATGAAAAATGTTGATTTCTCTAATTTAATGACGAGTTTCAATTCGTTCTTCTTACCTATCTGGATATGAAACGAGCTTTCTTTAGTTGCTTTTCTAAATCGATGTCAACTTGGGTACCTTCAAGAAATGCTTGTTGAAAAGCTAACATTTAAGTAATACTTTTTTTTAATATAAGTGACTTATATGTTGTAATATGTTCTTACTGTAACGAGTACAAATTCATTGTAATGTAAATTTCGTACCTAAACTGATTTTACAAATAATCCATAGTTTAATTAATTCGTTTATTATAAAAATAACAAAGGAATGTCGGATAAGCATAAATCATGCATGATATATGAACATTTCACTTCTGTACAAATTTAGCGTAGGTAACGTTAAAATTGAGTACAAATTAATTTCAACTCGATAACCAATTTAGTGCCAATAACTGTTTTTCTAATTCAAAATATTATTATTTACTAATAGAACTGCATTATACGGATGTAGAATGGCCATAAATATTTCATATTGCACAACAATCGACGTCCATATATAGGTAGTTGGTAGGCATCAATCGAGATGCTATTTTATTATATACTTGATTACATACATTAGTTATGTAACTTTATCTGGGTCTTTGGGCCCAAAACTGAAGGAAATATAATTAATTTAAAAAATTGTATTATACAGACGTCGAATGAGTAAAAACATTCATATTCTATAATATTAGGCATCCTATCGCCCATATATATGTATAATATAATGCATATAATAAAATCGTTGAGATGTCAAATTTGTACATTTAATATTTTCAAGAAAAAATAACTGTAGTCGTCTCTAAACACGCTCCAAAACATGAAACAATAGTTTTTAAAATTTTTGTCTGTTTATCTGTGCGTTTGTGCCCGCTAATCTCTGAAACCGCTGATCCGATTTGGTCGCGGTTTTCACTAATATATAGTAAGAAATATCACTTAACATATAGGGTATGTTTAATCTTAATCGGTCTGCAAATAAAAAAGAGATGTCAATTATAAGGTGAAAGGTCGTGTACTATGATACTGGTACTTGCATTTATAACGTTTTTCGCTGTTCCTGAAGCATTCTTACTTACTGGATTACATATGTTACCATGTCTAAGAGAAGCATACATCTTTTTATGAGAACTAGGCCGGTCTGAAGCTGATTTGTTTGAAGAATTTTTAATTCCAGTTTTTTAGAGCATTGTGCGTTTGTTTACACTTATATGAGAAACCGCTAAACCGCTTTGGACGCCGTTTTCATTAACATGGAGAAAGCCTCATTTTTTAGTTCCATTGGTCAGCAAATAAAAAATATGTCAATTTTAAGTTGGAAGATCTTTTACTATGATAACGCTATTTGCATTTTTTACGTTTTTCGTCGTTTTTCATGAGAAAAAGGCTGGTCTGAACTACTAAGCATTTAATTTTAAATAAATATATATTCATATTAGAAGAACCAACAAATTGTGTTTAAAAAATGTTGGCTCTGGGCGAGGGTTAAACACGGAACCCGCAGAACTGAAGTCAAGCTTCTGCTGACTACCTGTACCAAAGAGGCAGTATAATATTTCAGTTTTGCATTTGGGTTTTAGTATATTTTTATCGTTTTGTTTCTATTGCAGTCAAGTTTTTGGATGTGGGGTTGTTAATTTGCTTTTATGAAGTCAAAAGTGGGCTTTTTATCATAGAGCATTTGGAAAATCGAAAATAAATTCATTGAACTTCGCCTAATCAAGTCTGAAACAGCTTTTTTTATATGTTAGTGTAACGATATTCGTTACCTCATACTTACGTACACAATACACAAATTGGCAACGTCGCATTTTATTGGGTGCAAAATAGTCGTAGAATTGAATGTTATTTAGTTTGTATATAGAGGAAGTCTGATTTTTAGGAGTCTAAAGGGGAGTCTTAAACAACAGCGAATTGCATGATGATATACATATATTTGTATATTAAAACAGTTAATTTTTCCATGAAAATAAGTTGCTTACCAATATTCCTTAACGTTTATTAGCCAGTATTCGCCGAAAGCACTGGCCTAAACCTAGTACAAGTGATGGACGTTACAATAATGCAAAATGAAAGGATGCCTGATGTGAAGCGGGATGTATATATATATATATATATATATATATATATATATGACTATATATATAGGACACTCTCACACACGGTCGTCCGTCCCCAAGGTAAGTGACTTAATACTTAATAAAGTTATGGGTGACGGACAACTGGTAGTTATACTACATATATTATTTTTAATATATACTAAAATACAAATATACACCCAGTCCCGAAGAACCAAAATATTAACTGTAGAAAATTTTGGCCCTCGGCGGGAATTGAACCCGCAAACTGTGAAGCTGAAGGCAGAGTACCTACTGCGCCAACGGGCAGTCAAATATGTATTTACCAGTTGTCTGTCTTATGACAACCTATAACCCAAGTATTAGTCAGAAGTTAGTTACTTTCGGGAAAGATATGTGTGTGTAATTGTCCCTTATATTTAGTACCACCGTGTGGTATCCGGCTGAGTAGAATAGACCACACTAATTTCTTACCGAGGTGTCGTAAGAGGCGACTAAGGTAAGATGACGTCCGGCAGGCGGCCGGTCGTAAAATACATAGCCAAATCATCTTACAACATGCTTAAAACATGTTGTGCCGACCCCACTTAGAGTGGGATAAGGGTAGGACAATGATGAATTGTCCCTAATATTTAGTAGATATAGTAAAAACTAAGCAACTTGCGAGAAATAGAATTTTACTTACAATCATTATAACATTATTGCATTTCGGATAAGTCGCATTTGCATACCAACATTCTAGCAACGGTATCTCATGTACCTTAAAGTACGAGCAGTTGTTAACAACGCGCTAACATTAAAGCGTTTTAAAATATGTTGAAATATATATGTTGAATGCTAATTAAATCTATGCCTGACTTGCGTGAGTGATTTAACACGAAATTATTTCGACAATATTGTATGTGGTAAAAAGCAAATCATGTTTCATTTTATTTTATACTAACGGACCCTATTTCATATCAACCGGCTTGAGACTCGCGAATTTAATTTCGACCGCTTTAGTTTGAATTTACCGATTACTCCCAAGATAAACATTTAAGTTATATAATATAAAGTATCATAATTAGCTGTGGTATCTGGCAGAATAGAATATACCACCCTCCTTTCTTACCGAGGTGTCGTAAGAGGCGACTAAGGTAAATGCCGTGTGGTATCCGGCTGCATAGAGTAGACCACCCTCATTTCTTACCGAGGTGTCGTAAAAGGCAAATAAGGTAAGGCAGGCGGCCGGTCGTAAAATACGTAGCCAAATCACATGTTTGTAGCATGTTGTGCCGACCCCACTAGGAGTGGGATAAGGCTAGGAGAATGATGATATATAAAGTATCATAATATTAAACTTGAAATGTTTAAGGTTACTGACATCATTCTCCCGCCCTTATCCCACTCTAAGTGGTAAGTGGTACATGTTGTAAACATGTTGTTACATGATTTGGCTAGGTATTTTACGATCGGCCGCCTGCCGGACGTCGACTTACCTTAGTCGCCTTGTAAGAAATGAGGGTGTTCTATTCTACTCAGCCGGATACCACACGGCGGATTTAAGGTTATTGACGTAAGGTGAACAAAACTTAACAAATTGTACACTTAAATCTTCCTTGTAAATCATTCGGTACATTGAAGAAAACTGAAGTCAAATCCGTTTAGTATTTTTTGAATATATCACGAACATATATACAGATGTGGCGGGAAACTGTTTTATGATATTTCAGTGTTTAATCGGACTTTAAGAAATAAAACATGATACTCAGAGTTTACTCAGCGGTTACAAACTGACAGTTACAATCATTTTATTCCCACTACCTACATAACAAAATGTATGTTAATTTAATTTAGCAGGTATAATCTTTTAGCTAGTTTATTACTTTGTACTTATATGATTTCGTACAACCATATTTTATATAATTTATTTAGTATATGTTTTTGTTGGTAGGTATATTTTATTTGGCAGGAGGGACCCGTTTGTTTATGAATTTACACACATATATATTGTTGGTTGAAAATAATTGATTGTCCAGTCTTTTTATACTACTGGATAAATTATTTTATGATGATACCGGCTATATTGTTATCAAACGTAGAGGTTTTTCACTTTGGATTTGCAACTCAGTTCTCAATACTTATGATAAGTATTGCCGGTTCGTAAATGTACATGATTTTTTGTACATGGTATATAGATCACGTAGCTTTATTTCTTTGTATCTTTTATTAGGATTTTAAAATTATCCTAACGGTGTTTGGTCGACCTATTTAAAGATAACTGTGTGGATTAAGCCATTGAGCATAATTAAACTTAATCGAAGGTTTTATATTTTTTTTACTATACATGTTTACCTATAATTCTTTAGCTGGACATATTTGTTAAAACGTACTTTCATCAACTATTCGTGTTTCAATCTGACAGTATAGCAATTTTCATTGTGAAAAGGTTTCACTAACGCGTAGGTGAAGAATGACTTTGCTTTCAGTTTTGCGAGTCGGAGGCTCGATTCCCGCCGAGGGCCAATATTTTATATAAACAATTTGTTAGTTCTTCAAGTCTGATTAAATGTTAAAATACCATAACCATAACAGATAGAGACATACTGTTGCGGGTTTTTTGTAGTATTTTCATAGATCTACAATTCTCTAGTACATTACTTTAGCGTATCTCTGCTAGTTTACGCAGCGCACGCGACTAAAGTTCCTAGCAAGCAAGTTTTTTAACAACTGCGCGATCTCTTAAACGCAATTTACTTTATACCGTTATGTACTATTTACTTAAACCATCCGGAAGTATTGCACTTTCTTTTGGTGAAAACCGTAACAAAATCCATTCTGAACATTTTGAGAGAATCGATTACATACAGACAGACAGCTTTTTTGGACTTTGTTTTATAATAAGTATAGATACCGCGCAAGCGAATCCACACATAAATGGTAATACTATAAATCGCAATACTGTTACCGAGTGAAACAAGCAACTCGCCCATATTGGTTAAAATTCGGGAGCGAATCCCGGCTTGTCTGGAAAGTTTACGCCAATATTCCATTTCCGGCCGATGCGTCGCTTTACGACACACTCGAAAGCACATATTTTATACGCATGTATTCGTATATTCAGGGTTGACAGTTGCCGAATAATTAATGTTATCCATTTTTAGCAAACTAATGTTTGTGCATAAGAATATACATAACTGTAAAAAGATCGGCGATGTATATCATAGACAAAGTAGGAACCGACATGAGCTTGCAGTTCCAGCTTTGCGCCTTTTGCGCCTTTTGCTAGGCGCAAAAGAAAATAAGTCTATTTTCTTTTGTGGGTTTGAGTATAAGATTCTATAATAAAATTGCGCAATTGATTTTATCTTTGCCACTACAGCAGTTTAAAAGCGCTGTTAAAGGGTGGCTGATACAAAAAGCCTACTATACTATTGAGGATTATATAGATGATAAAAATGCGTGGATATTGCTACTCCTTTACCCTGTACAAGACCGAAAGTAACTAGATAAAAGAATTGTCTTTGAAAAGAGCAACCACCGAGTTTCTTGCTGACTCTTCTCGGTAGGAACGGCTTTCCGAACCAGCGGTAGATTTTGATGATTTAAAAGCACTTGTTTACAAGTTTACTTGAATAAAGAATATTTTGAATTTGAATTTGAATATTAGCGATATTGTATCCTGCTGCACAAGTACATCCTTACTTACTAACTAACTAACAACTAATAATTTTATAATTGAATTTTTGATTAAGGAATCATTTACTACGAAGTAAATCGTTTTACCACGTAAATATTCAAATAGTTTTTAGATACTTATTTTTTTATTGTTACGACGTAATTTTGTTTCACAAATGCTCTTTCTACGTAGATACTAGATAGCAATCTCATAATAACTATACAGTATATCGTCATAGACAAATTTTGCTTTTTTTAAAAGATCTCGGCTGGGTTCCAGTGACATTTTTAGATTAATTTACCAACTGTTTCTTTTGTAAAATTACTGAAATTTACCATATTAATTATGTTGTGTAAAATTCCATTACGTTAAATTTTTTGCATGTTATGCGTGTAATGAACATTAAGTACTTCTTTATTAAAACCTTAACCTGCTCTGGAAGATGGTGTTAATTTAGTTTGCAGTTGCCTCCGCTGCAACTAAAAAAAAATACTTTGAGGTATTCACTGCAGGTGTGTTAAGCAATTATAATGTAACGTGTCATCTCGACGCCGCAAATAAAAGGTAATTTACTTAGAATTTTTGCAACAATTGCCCGCTAATGTTGCCAGGAACGGGGGAAATAATTAATGTTTAGCGTCATTATTGTGTGTTGACGTGTGTGCGTGCGGGAGATGTCGCTGCGCAGGCGCAGGCCCCGCCCCCCGCGGCTAATTGCGCCAATCTACGGCACGGATTCCACGCACACACGCACTTTTAAAACACACACAGACATGATACACACACTTTCACAATTAACAAGACGCATAGCGCATTAGGGAAATGCATAGTTTTTTTTTTCCACGCACTCATCGTTAAATTGCAAAAGAAATTAATTCACCCACTGCGTAATAAGTGGTTAAACACCTGTCATTATCTTTACATATAGAATAAGATAAATGCGAGTCATAGAAGTAGGATTGCTTATACCGCCGTGTGGTATCCGGCTGAGTAGAATAGACCACCCTCTTTCTTACCGAGGTGTCGTAAAAGGCGACTAAGGTAAGTCGACCCGTCGTGTGGTATCCGGATGAGTAGAATAGACCACCCTCTTTCTTACCGAGGGGTCGTAAAGTACGACTAAGGTAAGTTGACGTCAGGCAGGCGGCCGGTCATAAAAAACGTAGCCAAATCATGTGACAATATATTTGTAACATGTTGTGCCGACCTCACTTACAGTAGGATAGATCAGGAAGATGATGATGAGAAGTAGGATCGATTAAAATTTCAACGATAGGACCTCTATTAGCTACTAGTTTCGATGGATATAATTTGGCATAAAAAGTTTAAATTTTCGAATCTGATGTAACCTATACCTTATATCTCAGAGGTAGTTGTGTCAGCTAGTATAGTACCCGGCAATAAACAATGCACATCGAGGCTTAGAGAGAGAAATCGGCAAGATTTTGCTTCATTGTCTCTGTCGCACAGACTGACGAACCCGTGTGTGACAGTGACAGCGCTCTACGAAACCGAACTAGCCGGCTGTTTCGTAGTAAACATCTATATGCATTATCTAATGCCGGGTACTATACGTATAAATATCTTTACGTCGGTCGCCAGAGACCCGTCAATTTATCCAACAGATGTAGCGTAATCAGGTTTCGCTACGATATTATAGAAATGAAACACCGTATATATATGATTAAACCGTTAGCAAAAGAAACTTATAACTACTGCCAGGATTTTAAGTTCATCAAATCTACTAATTACAAAAGTACCAAAAAAGCGGAGTTTAATACTTATGTTAATTCACGAGATTTAAAAAGCGAATGTCATGTTAATAAGCAGTACCGTTAGACCTTAACAGTTTTTTCAGTGCTAACTTCTGCCTACGACTTCTTCTAGTTGGACTTACCTACATAAAAGTAAGATATCGCACGCCTATAAAAGTGACCTAATTCCTAATTAGGCTTAATTAACTGAATTAGGTACATTGTAATAATAATTTAAATTCCATGTATGATATCACGTTATGAACAATTAAAAAAGCTAGTGTTTTCTTGCTCTTTCAAGTTATGGGTGTCTTTAAGACTCACGTATTTTCTAGGCGCTATGCTACGCTTTAGTGCAATTTGCCACAAAACCACTTTTTTAAATTACGACAGTTTAATACTAAGTTTGCGATATGTTCCCTATCGATGCTATAGCCTCTACTCATAAATCACATGGTTCTTTCGAGAAAAGGGAAACTTATAACATGACTAAGTAACGATTGCGAAAAAAAATCACAATAATTAGAATTTAAAGCAAAACTAACAATGAAGATGATTGCAATCGCAATCGGAAGTTTAAAAAAATAGGTATTCTTACATTGGCTTCGCAATTTAATTTTAGCCATTTAATTTGTGTGCATAAGAATATACGGCAGTTGCTGTTTTGAAAAATATAGAATTATATTTTTTAAAACAGCAACCGCCGAGTGTCGTGCTGGCTCTTCTCGATAGGAACAGCTTTCCGATCCAGCAGTAGAAAAGACGATGCAAAAGCACTTGTTTACAAGTTTACTTGAATAAAGAATATTTTGAAACAATAATAAAAATAATTTTGCTATAATCCGCGATGTAAAGTGAACTATCCGTTTTTTTTCATACCCGTTACATGCAGGATTCGTAAAAACACATGCAGAAACCTCCACCACTGCTACCACAATACACAAGTGAACGTGTGTAGTGACACTATCACAAACAACAATCGTTTCGCCCCGCTACCGAAGCATCATTTATGCGATTTTGTCGTGGGGTCTATCTCATTATGATACTTATTGTATGATGATGATTTGTATGTATTATGGATCTCCGCAAAGTAACGCCTAATTCTATAGAAATTGATTTGAATTTGAATTTGAATTCCATTTGAACAGCAAAACATTAAATCTCGGACTTATGCTAGTCTAATATAAAGTAGGCGTCGCTCCCCGTTTTCCCATACGTGCCAGACAAAATAAAAGGAATAGGCCCAACAATAAGACTAATGGGTCCGCGAAGTTGTATGACGGGTAGTGAGTGTAGGAGACGGACGGGCGGTAGAGCACATTTGTGCAAAAGGAATGTTTTGTCAATTTAATTGGTATAGTGATGAGGCCGGCACTTTCATATACATTTACTTCAGCAGCGGGAGTAATTGGAAAAAATCTAGCCCGTTAAGGGAGTGGATACAAAAAGAGGAGGATGCCCAACCAGTTGGCTGACGGCGGATATTTCCGGACTGGTTTCGTATTCCAACGAGTACGTAATATCTAATATCGTTATATAGTAATGTTTGAAACAACTTCATGACTCAAATTTTAGATATCCCTGACAAAACGAAGTGGACACTTCTATATTCATACAATTATATTACATGCTTAAGTCTGTCCCGTTTTTCATACAGGAACAAGAGGAAACATAATTGAGGGTATTTCAACAATAAAGTCAACGCGAACGGAGTCGCGGATACCAGTAGGCAAAAATAAAACAGAACATTAAAAATTTATAATATTAAGAGGATATGGTTAAATGATTTATAGAAGCAGGCGTTACTTTGCGGAATTCCATATTACAAGCAATATAACAGAACTAACTACTTTGCTATAATCCGCACGGGTTAAGCGAACGCATGCAAAGCCAATGTGTATGAAGCAGGCAAAATCTACGCACCTTATACATGCAGGACCAGCCACCACATGCACCCCAAGGCGCAATTCACCAGCAACAACGCACACAAAAGCAGCACACACACCCACCACCACAATCTCGACGATCGTTTCGCCCCGTAACCGAAGCATCATCAGGAGAATAGGCTCCACGACAAAAATCGTACTGCCGTGTCGAAACGATCGTCGAGATTGTGGTGGTGGGTGTGTGTGCTGCTTTTGTGTGCGTTGTTGCTGGTGAATTGCGCCTTGGGGTGCATGTGGTGGCTGGTCCTGCATGTATAAGGTGCGTAGATTTTGCCTGCTTCATACACATTGGATTTGCATGCATTCGCTTAACCCGTGCGGATTATAGCAAAGTAGTTAGTTCTGTTATATTGCTTAGGATATGGTTAATTTGCTGCTATTTAATCATAGGAAACAAAGCAACTTGAACTATATAAAGTACTAGTTTTTGCCCGCGGCTTCGCTCGCTAGGAACTTTGTCTGCCACAGTATCTAATTTAATTAAATTTATGATTAACAATTTTGGTCATAGTGGCTTCCACATAAAAGATAGGTATATGCTGCCGCGGACTTTTATTTAGAACTATTAAAGACAAACAATACTACGGTACATCATCTTTGTGTAGCTCTAATGGTTTAGGCAGCGTACGCTGAGATAGCTCTCAGAGGCCAGATTTTTTCCGACTTTACTGATATGTATCGTTATATTACACAAAATAATACTGTAAAGTTTGATCCACATCCGTGGATGCAATCTAATAGATTTTTCGTCAAAGGGTACAAAACATCCATCCATACTCACAAACTTTCGCATTTATAATATTAGTAGGATTAAAAGATAGTGACTTAACCAAACCACCCGTTGAACTAATCAAGATCAAGATAAGGAGAGATTTTAAATCAGGATGGGATTTTAAATATATATGGAACAATTACATATACGCTCGTCCGTCTCCAAAGTAAGTTTATACTTGTGTTATATATAAGTAACTAACGACTGATAAAAATATACGACTTATATAATTTTTAATAAAAACATAAATATACCCAGACTTGAAGGACCAAAAATTTTTTTTTTTTTTAATTTAGCCCTCGGCGGAAATCGAACCAGCGACCGCCGGTGCGGAAGGCAGCGTTGCGAAATCAAAGAGAATTACAATAATATCAAGTGTACGTTTCCTTTCCTTATCGGGTTCGAATGCTAGAGTCCTTTATGTACTGATTAAGTGTTTAATAGTGATATAATTTTTTATTAAGGACAACCAACAAATTATTTTAAACACAAGAAATATCAAACTAAATATTGTCTAATTATAGGTTACCACGGCTTGCAAAGAGTACGAGTACATTTTTTGCTTAAAATTACTGTGGGAAAGGTTTACACAAAAAGGTAATAATCACAACTTGAGTACAATTTTCAACATTAAATTACCTACTGTTTTAGTGTACGGGGTGACACTAAAATATACAATTTGAAATACTTAATATACACGATTGAAAATACAACTTATAATCTTGATGATCTTTGTAGAGGATAGTAAAAGACGTTTTTATGTCATCCCCCACCTTAGCGTTTCAAAAATTCTTATGCCCTCCTTTTTTTTCGAACTGCCTGTATGCTGTTAGCCCTATTGGCTTTTACAGCGTCACCGGGCGGGATATTATGCCCCACTACATACATCATCATTCAGCATTCTTCTGCCTATTTGCCACTTTAAGTGGGGTCGGCACAACACGTTATAAACATTGTACGAACGACCGCCTGCCTGACGTTGACTCACCTTAGTCGCCGTTTACGACACCTCGGTAAGAAATGAGGGTGATCTATTCTACTCAGTCGGAAACATAAAACGGGTCAACTTACGTTAGTTGCCTTTTACGAAACCTCGGTAAGAAATGATTGTGATCTATTCTACTCAGTCGGATACCACACGACGGATCAGCTTACGTTAGTTGCCTTTTCCGACAGCTCGGTAAGAAATGAGGGTGATCTACACAGTCCGATACCACACGGCTACCTAATACAACATACATAACTTTCAATATTAAATAATGGAATTTTTCTCAAAGAAATTTAAAAATAGTTTTTTTTAAAAGCATTTTTTTTTCAATTTGGCACCGAAATCTAGCATTGCATTTTAATGACCGGGAGCTAAAGAATTAAACGCATGTAGAGTCTATTTCTGAAACTCCCCTTAACAATCTAGTTGCTCCCTTTGGGGTCGTGGACCACACGTTAAGAAACGCTGGTGTAAAGTAACGCCATCGATATGAGTATAAGAGACTAGCACCAGAGTTGACAGATGATGGAGTAGAGTGGGAAAAAATGTAGGAGAGTTATCAATCACATCAGCCTGAAGTGGTGACCCAAGTTACCCTTTTCTGAGTCTAGATCAGATATTGAATACTTTGTTAAACCAGCTAAATTATGTTGCGCATGTAATTCAAATTTTTTAATACATCCAAAAGTACTTCCCACTTTTAAATTAAAACAGAATAACTGTTGTGATTTTCTACGCTAGTTAAAACTATTAAATTTAAACAATCATCTTCGAAGTGACAAGTGAATAAATCAATATTAAATGATAATTTAACAATAATTGACGAACTTAATTTTATTCATATATGAACTACAAATTTCAGATATATATATTTGCAATACAGATATTTTCTATATATGTATTGTAAATAGCTTTCTATTTTTGGGTTCTTATTTTATTAACTTAAAATATCTTGTTAAATTGATAGAAATATTACAAAGAAGTAATAAAAATCCATGTAAAAATGGTCATAAGCTTGTTGAATGAATAACCAAACACATTCTAAACTCAGATGTAAAAACAAGTCAATCGTCTTGTCGCCTTATGAGCCAATTAATTGATAAGATGTAAAATCGGATAAGATTTTTTGCATTCATACTCTAACATCAGAACTATAAATGGTGAAACTATGTTGTTTCCGATGAGAGACACATTTTTTAGTTGCTCGATGAATTCTGTCATTCCCGCAGCTGTCTTTATTCGCCTATTTAAAAATATGGGGAGGGAATTCTGTATTATATGAACAGAATTAACTTTCATGGAAAGATAGAGTACCTCGGTCACATTCTTAGGCACCAGAGATACAGGTTGCTTCAACTCTACTAATGGGTAAAGTTGAAGAAAAGAGACGCGTTGGAAATCAAAAAAAAAACGTGGTCGCGTAACATACTAGAGTGGACCAAAATTGCTTCCGCTGAAGATTGTTTCGTATTGCTAAGGACAGAGTGGATTACAATATCTACACTAACAGCGTTCAGTAGTGAAGAGGCACGAAAAGAAGAACTGGCATGTCAGTAGCACTGTTTGATAACTATCTATCTGCCTCTGATCTGACTATCGCATCTGCGTACATTAACTGTATGAAAAGGTGCAGTAGTATTAATAACCTCTTCTCCTTTGCTATATCGCTATCTATAGGGGTTCACTTTCCGATTTTGTCACTCTACAACTTTCCCCATACTTGAGCGTCCATTTGCTCTCACTGAGCTCACAATTTCAATAATTTCTCAAACGGGATATAATTTAGCGCCAGAGAAACATTGAAGCATCTGTAAATTTGGGCTTCCTAAATTTAGGACCAATGACTCATTGGTCACCGAATAACATTTTGTTATTTTTGTGATCTGAAGTTTCTTAACATACGGTCACAAGGCCGGCCATGTTTTACCGCCATTAAGTAGTTCCCCGACAACAAAGTAACTACAGTAGGCATAAAAAAAGAATTTAAAGTCGGATAGAGCTATGCGCATTCGTTAGTATGAAACATGCCTTCTGTTTATGGAACTGCATCATTTAATTGATAATTTCTTTTTCGACCGAACATACTCCTATTATTACTTATTATGCTCCGTTTTTATTCTAACCTATATATAATCATCGAACTCCACAATTTGTTAAAAATTAGCCAATGTGGCAGTGACAATAAATTGTAAATTAGAATATGATCATCAGATTCTGATGTGATAGCAACGGGTAGCGGTGGTTTATAATAGTGGTTATTTCTGCGATTTGATTTGTTCATTTTGTGCTTGGTGAGATAGATTGGAGCTTAGAACTACGCTGCTCCAATGCGGATTTGTTTTCCTAGGATTTTTAGGAAATATGTAGGTTTCTTCATAATCTTTTCCTCATCAAACTGCAAGGATATGTGATAGGTTCGATCCTACGACTCGCTGATGCGCTACGCGCTCTGATCTTTCGATCCTCATATCTTATTGAAATGAGTAAAACAACATTTAAAATATCTTTACGAAATGCCATCTATGTAAATGCTAATATTAATTAACACATTAATATTATAATTAGTGATGTTATTGTTAGTTGCCGTGGAAAGGAAATACAAAAATTTTTTTATTAAACTTTTGATACAAAATCAACAATATTTACTAACTCAGATAACATCTAAATATTCAACAATATTTTGAATGTCTAAATTATGTTTTGTAGATCTGATAACAATACTACATGCAAAAAACATTTCGTGAAAAAATATATACAGCACATAAAAATATATGTAATTTATTCACAATAATTAACATACAACATTAATAACTTAAATAAAAAAATTATCTAGTTTCAATAATTAGAAAGACTAAGTTTATATGCACTTTAATTTACTATACTAGTAACAAAAACCGCGGGATACTAAAGTGGAAACAGGACGCCGTGACGAACTACGGACGTGTCAACGTTTATATTATGAAGAGAAACAATGAAAACAAAGAAAAAAAACTATTAATATAGTCCGCATAGACGTATTACTGCTTTTTACAATAGTTCTCGAACTTGAAATTAATAATACTCTTCAATTTTTCTGAACCTTCTTACTTCTTGGAATCGATAAGCAGTTATTGATAAGTAACGCATCGTATGCGCCTGCATGATTTAAGGCCCAGGCAGCGCTGCCGAAACTTTACTATAATAAGTTTACAGACTCGTAGTGAATCTCATACATTCTAAGATAACGATTCTAAGATTTACGCCATCAACCGCTTCACCACTCTATAAATTATAGAATGACCGTCACGAGTGCCCTATATCGGGTTACGTCCCAGCGGTTACTGGAAAGTTTTCTATCATCTATATAAAAGATATCTGTTTAATCAGTGACTTATTTCTAATAAAATATAGGATTTCCCTCGTCTAAGGTCTGCCATATTAGAATATGAATTCTATTGACATCCACAATATCGAGTAGATTCATAATCATTTATGCAAGTATTCTTCATGATATTTTCTTTCAATGAAAAGTATCAATTTTTGCTTTGCCGTTACAGCAGTTTAATAGCAAAGATGATAAGAATTCGTGGATATAAATACTCTTCGACCCCGCACTAAATAGTAATGACTAAATGTAATTAGTTATAAGAATTATATCTTGAAAAGAGCAACCGTCGGGTTTTTTGTTGGCTGTTCTCGGTAGGATCAGCTTTCTGAACCAGCAGTAGAGTTGACGACTCAAAAGCACTTGTTTACAAGTTTACGTGAATAATGAATATTTTGAATTTGAATCAAAGAGATTTCGTTCTATTTATTTATATACATACAATTATTTTATACCATTGATTCCTGTAGATATTATCGAGGCTTATTTAAACACGTACTACTTTATCTGAATAGATATGCATCGGCCATTAATATATGTATGTATAGTTATCTTTTTGTTAAGTGACGAAACTTACTTTGCGATATCAATCTAGGAATGTCATTAAATTTTGTTTGTCAAATGTGCAAGGAAGCGAAGTAAGGCTAAAACTACATTATCTAGACTGGCTAAGTAATCTTGAGTGCTTTTAGTTATTTTAATGGCTAAAATCAGTTTACCCAATATTTCAGTTATTTTTTAAGAACGATAACGATGATAGATTTAATAAAATATTAATATTTTTTTTTTAATCTGTTGGTCTATTTCCTAAAATCTCAATAAGTTCTCTTAATATATGAAAATAGTCTTACTTTTGAACTGAATTAAAGGAAAACATAAATGAAAATAAACTATTAGGTTTAAACAAATATCACTAATAAATAGACTCTATAATAATCACATTTCCTATAATGTATAATTTAAAAATTTATGTATTTCATGTCGGTACTATAAATTCATAATATTATTTTTCTATGCGTTGAAAACACAATAAATTCTTTATCTGCTCTCGGAAAATAAGGAACCTTAAGAATTGTGGTTTCTAAGGAATAAATAAACTGTTACAATAAATGAGTCAACAAAAGTCGGTAACTTCCAAATCCAATTTCATTTTGTCATATCTGCACTTTGGTTGCTTGTAAGGAGATATCCAAGCGATAAGGGCGCACGATGTACCAGCTACTTTTATAAGTGTATTTCCGTGTAATATATTTAGATTCAACAAAGAATATTCATTAAAAAATGAATTTCTTTTATTTTATGAGTTATATCTCTGCAATCGTATTAATTTCGGCAATCGATAAAGAGATACCTACAGGTGATTTAGAATAGCATAAAGAAATTTTAATTTATTATTTTTAATCTGTCGTTAGTGTTTGGTTTAGAGCTATAAATTATTATTTAAGTATAAAAAAGTAATTCAACTTTTTTGTCTGTTTGCAATTTCTTTATTAAATATGTGCATTTAAATAAATACAAAAATGATAAAAAACAACATAATAAGTATGCAACGGAGGGCTTATTCCGGAAGCGGAATCTGTGTCAGCCACCCAGTCTTAAATTTTTAAAAAGTAAATATTAAGCGTAATTAATTATAATTAATTAATTAAAATTAAAATTCATTTCATATTCATTCAATTCATATTCAATAATTAAATGAAATGTAATACGAAATATTAAAAAAGTATTATATTATAAATACAATAAAATATCTTTTATTTAATTTCGTTATTATTTTTCTAGAGGACTACATTCCAGACACCGCTATATTGTATACTAAACAAGCAATCATAAATTTCGTTTGTTTTTTAATTAAATCGTGTCATATACTAAGGATCAAATTCCTTAAAGAAAAAAAAAGTTTCTTGCTTTGCAGATTCAAGTATTAAAATAAAGAATTAAAGTTTATTAAATAAATAAAGTTAATGCAATTATGCGGTGGCCGCGAGGGCGAATGTGAACTTGGTCGTAAAATGTTAAGTAAAAACGATTGGCGTTGTTACACAACAGCCAACTGAAAATATGTTTTAATACCTTTTTTACGAGAAAGGAGACAGAACAAAGGTATATATAAAAAACGATAATCAATTCAATCATTCCAAAAATAAAACATCTTATCAAACAAATTTCAGTGGCCGTAAACGTATTACACATAAAAAGATGATGACCAATGTTTTACTGAATGTTATAGTACCCAATATCGCCCGCTGCCGTCGACAAATGAATTTACCAAATTTAGATATAATCAAAACGACAAGGAGCCGCATCGTGACTGTGGACATAACACGATAAGAGAGTGAGTTTACAAACAGGCTAAAATTTTTGTCCGACAAGAGCGCACATAAAATAAAGAGTATTACTGCTGTGAACGCGACAAAATCGATTCCGAGTTCCGATTCCGAGAATTGACACAGTTTCTTAAGTGTCACATCACTACCGACACACAGCTTAATAAATTAAAAAGCATAGTCCGCATGCCAATCTAGCCTTTAAGGACCACGCTCTAGACGGGGTTTCGTACGCGTTCGGATGAGTAGTTAATTTATAAAAAAGAGCCACCTGTCCCCACGAAAAACTTTATAGCGGCCATAAAATTTAAACCTCAAAAGACAAAAACAAAGAGTATAGAACGATTTTTTTCTCTTTTTCGGCCGAGACCCATTTTAGATCGTGTTTACCTAAGCTGTCACCTTACAGAATGGCGATTTTGACTGGTCTGAGCCGGTGAATTAATTGTGGTGTTTTGAAGAGATATCGTCTGATGTGCGATAAGGTTTAGCGGCTGCCGGGCTGTTCGGGTCCGCTATTTGCTTAAAATGCTGACAGGTCCCTTTGAGGAACGCGAGCTTACTCAACATATTTAATTGTTATGACTTTCAGTTCTCTTAAGTTTTTCTGTGTTAGTCTAAATGGTTGTAACTTATTATTCCACTTCACCTAATTAAAAAAATCATAACTAATTTGTTACCAACGGCGACCGCATATATTTGACCGACTCAAGTAAAATTATGCACGATCAACATGTTGTAGAAACCACATTCCTTATCTGATTATCATGGCGCGAAACATCAAAGCGACATTTAGCAGTAGCATATTGGAAATAGTAGGTTTTTTGAAATCAAAGTAATTTCGTGAACGTCTCGTTTCGAAGGAAGAGATACGATGCCGAAATAAGCCCGCCGTTGTCAACTCACTATGTTTTCTATTCTATTAGCTTAAATTTGTTTGTGTGCAATAAATAGACTACCTAAACTACCTATTATGGCCCGATATATCTATGCGACATGTAACGGTAGTGTATAATAGTTACCTTTTAAAATCAATCCTGTCTGTAATTCCTTATTGAAAACTCTTTAAAAGTCTTTACTTATACATATGCTGTATAACCTAGGGCCATGGTGTCAAAGTGCAAATTTTATTTTATCAGTTTTAACATCTCGGTTGATAGCCTCTTCGGATGACATGAGGACTAGCTCATTTTTCGCACAAAGAATCAGGTTAGCGATTTAACGCGGAAACGATGCCAGCATTCTTGGGACCATTCCACGTGGGCATGATTTGTATAGTATTAGCACGTAAGTAACTTAAGATAGACATAACTTGTACAAGCAATATAACAGAACCAACTACTTTGCTATAATCCGCACGGGTTAAGTGAATGCATGCAAAGCCAATGTGTATGAAGCAGGCAAAATCTACGCACCTTATACATGCAGGACCAGCCACCACATGCACCCCAAGGCGCAATTCACCAGCAACAACGAACACAAAAGCAGCACACACACCCACCACCACAATCTCGACGATCGTTTCGCCCCGAAACCGAAGCATCATCAGGAGGATAGGCTTCACGACAAAAATCGTACTGCATCAAAAATCGTACGATTTTTGTCGTAACGATCGTCGAGATTGTGGTGGTGGGTGTGTGTGCTGCTTTTGTGTTCGTTGTTGCTGGTGAATTGCGCCTTGGGGTGCATGTGGTGGCTGGTCCTGCATGTACATTGGCTTTGCATGCATTCACTTAACCCGTGCGGATTATAGCAAAGTAGTTGGTTCTGTTATATTGCTTGTAATATGGAATTCCGCAAAGTAACGCCTGCTTCTATAAATCATAACTTGTACATTTTTGTTGTAAATAAATTCATGGTATATGTATAAAGAAATATCGACTTACCATGCGAACCGACTGCCGGCGAATAAGGGGCGTGCATTTGCTGGTGGTAGTAGCGGGCACGACTGTGGTGCCCGCCCTCCAGCGGCGAGTGGAAGAAGCCGTCCCCGTTCGTCTCGGAGCCGACGTCGCCGCCGGCCGGGCTGCCGTTCACGCGGCTGTCGTACCAGCGCTGCTGCAGCGCGCCCCCCGCGCCCGCGCCCGCTCCGCCACCCTCACCGCTCATGTCCATGGCCGCTCCGACCTCACAAACCATGCATCGCTTTTTGCACACGCACTTTAAGTCCGCACCCCTATCCACATTTCAATTGTCAATCGCCGCGTATTAGTACAGTCGGCCCGGTTACTGTGCGTCGGCCTGGCTCAGACTTGGCATCATCGACGACCGCACGTTCACGCGACTCACCGATTCATACCCGTATCTGTAAAGACAGTTATAAATTGTTACGTGTACAATTTTCGCAACATCAAAGACAAAAAAATACAGTAAAAATATTAAGTCGGTATTATGTCAAAAAAAGGAGACAATCAATTAAGATAAAAATTGTGCGCTATCAAAAGACGTCCGTGATATCGATACGCTCCCAATTTGATTAACTGATATACCAAACAACACTTGATACGGCTGCGATAACGTGTAACCGCGCATTAAGCGTTGTTAGCCAACCGAGCACTGATTTTTATTACTGCTATACCCACTAAACATATCTTAACATTGTATCTAGTAATCTTACTCACTAAATGAATTTTTATTTTTTAAAAAAACGTTACTTAATTAGAAGCTGCCTCAGGCGTCATAGAGAAGGTCCCTTGACCACCAAATGTAGAAAGAATCTTCATATACATAGCATCCCTAGATGATAGATAAAATTCTTAGCTAAAAACCATCTCTCGAAATAGTAAAGAGTCCTTTTTCAGTAACTGGATGGTACCAGACCGCTACATTATACTTTCTACGAGAAATTCTACGAAATACATATCTTTGTAATGAATGATGTTGTCAGATCCAAAGGCTTTTACAGCATCGCTGAACGGAAGGAAGAAAACAGAAATGTCGTAAAGGTTGCGAATACAAGATGTTTATCTTGAATGCATTTTATTAGGCTGAACAAAAGTCACGATAAATAACAAATAACCCGAAACCAATTTTAGAGCTGCAAGATTTTACGTTCTATACAGATAGAACGGAAAAAATATCTACTTAATAGATTATTTTAACCTAATATAATTAGTCGAAAAAATATTCATAAAATATAAAACAAAGCAATATGTGTTCGATTTTCTCAAAATCTACTGAACGGATTTTTGTACGGTATTTAATAAAAGATAGCTCAATTCAAAGGAAGGTTTAAGTTATTTATAAATTACAATTAAATTACTGAAAAGTAATTTCTTATCGAGGTCTCGTAAGTGGCGACTAATGTAAGTTGACCCACCGTGTGGTATCCGGTTGAGTAGAATAGACCTCCATCGAGGGGGCTGAGGGGTCATAAAATACGACTAAGTTAAGTTGACGTCAGGCAGGCGGCCTGTCGTAATATACGTAACCAAATCATGTGACAACATGTTTGTAACATGTTGTGCCGACCCCACTTAGAGTGGGATAAGGGCAGGAGGATGATGAATTAAAATACTGAGATGTCAGGATTTACGCGAAAAAAACTTTGTAAAACATTGATTTCCACGCAGGCGAAGCCGCGGGTACAATAAATACCTTTTAATACTTAATAAAATCAAATATAATACCATATCCGCCTGATAATTGTAAAAATAAACGATTACTGGCACTTACGCTTGCCTCTATTTAATTTATTTGTCTTTAGATTAGATACGTCAGAAATCCGAACCGATAACATCGGCTAGATTTTATCGTGCCTAATGTCCAAATTAATACCGCACGATACGTATTGAACGATTTAAATCACAGCCAATAGAAGTACTTATTGTAAATCCCTTACCACTTGCAAATGTATACTTTTTATCGCGTGACGCGCAATTGACTGCAACGTCACTTGATAAGCGAATTATAAACTAATGGCCTAAAATGTACCATATGTTAGAACGATTAGATTATTAGAGAAAGCAAGTGAGATCTATCTGTCTCCCCTTTTTTTGTGTAATTAGACTAAGATGAACTATACAAGATTCATCTTCCCTTTACATTATTTATTGTGTCATTGTCACTTACCTATGTTTCCTCTACTCTAATTACTTACTGTATGATTTTAAGCTTTTTATATCTTTTGTAAGGTATCTTTTGTAAATAATTTAAGAAAATTTTTAGGACCAACTGTTTAATTTATAATTGTATTTTTGTTAAATAAACTAAATAGAAAGTAAATAGTAACGTGTTAATATTCTGAGAAATAAATATATATAGTTTGTATTGTAAAGTAGGTTGTATTACTTTGTGCGGCCGTTCTTACACTTTGAAGATACAATTTTTAAAAGGTCGCTCTTGTCTCAAAACCATATGTTTCAACTACAACCACCTTCATATAGTTAGATCAATAATATATGAAAACATTGACAAGGTGTCGAGTTGTTGAGATTAAAATGAGGTGACTTTTGAGAAAATTCTTCTTGAATATTGAATAAGTGTAAAGGAAAAATATTGTTGTTCTACATAACTTGATGTTTTTTTGGTGCAGGTGTTTATTTGTCTGTAACACCATGGTTTAATGATCCTTTGCTGCAGAAAAACCCATATATGCATAATAATGAATGCAATTTGTCAACAGAATGCATGATTATCATATAGTTTATATGCGACTTCGGTTCATAACGTCGAATTCCTTGAGAATTCGTTAACACTTACAAGGATCTCTGAAGGGAGAATATAACCTCGAATACACATGTTATATATAAATCTTAATATCACAGACATAATAACATTATAGCATGGTCCTTCATTCGAAATTCCAACTCATGGGTGCTTGCCAACAATATATTATAAATATTATGTGGAATATATATCTCTTACAGACACGGTTATCAGTCCCCAAAGTAAGTAACTTAACTTGTGAAGACAACTGGTAATTCTATTCATATATAATTTAAATAGGTACATACTTAAATAGGCTCGAAGAACCAATAAATTGTTTAGAGAATATATTGGCCCTCAATGGGAATCAAACCCACGAGACGTAGAGCTGAAGTCAGGGTCATTGCCAACTGCGCCAACGGACCAACCAGAAGCATTTATTGCACTGTCATAGCGTCTGTTTTATGCTCTAACTGCGTTAGGTTTTTTAATTTAAAGCATACTCTAGAACTAACTAGTAACTGATTATTTTTTTAATTTAGATATAACATACAAACAACTGTATTATTACTAAATGAAAGTTAAAAGAGCGCAAGCTCATAACACCGGTGACTGTCTAAACCAGTGATTCCCAAAGTATAGACCATATCGACCCCTAGGGGTCTATGACAACCTGCAAGGGGTCTACGTCAGCGAAAAAAATTTGGGGGTCCATGAAATGAAAATGGGGGTCCGCGATAGTGGATCTCAACACATACACTGATAGTACCTATTTACTTACATCATTCTATCTTATGATGTCAAAACATATACACTATTTATAAAAGTACCTATGAAGTAAAAAAATTATTATATATGTTTATAAAATTGTGTAAGTTGTACGAGTAGAATGTTGGTATTCGCTTTGTGGTCGCAATACATTTTGAACTTGTAAAAACTTGAGAGTCGCAGTCTCAGAGCTTCGGTACCTTGAACAAAATTTTTTTTTGAGTAGTTTTAATTTAAACTCAATTAATAAATTTATAAATTAACACATATTTTTGCTTTGAGTTTTTAACACTAAACTTCACTACAGTTAGAAATTTACAGGAAATCAATATCAGGTAGGTAGGGGGTCTACCCAACACGGAAAAACATGGCAAGGGGTCTACGACACAAAAAAGTTTGGGGAACTCTGTTCTAAACCTAAAGTAACGCAATATAGCATTCTAAGGAGAGGCATGACATGCATTGACAATCTAAAAAAATAAGACCCGCAAGATACAATCAAAATACCAGATCGTGTAATATGGTGATCTCTTGAAGACACTTATATTATATTATTCATTATTATTTACTTTAAATCAGACATTATGTCCATAATGTTAGTAACAAAATAACTTAGCCTATGTTAGTAATTAACAAAGAAATTTACAGAATTTATTTACTAGGACCTCATTCCATGTCCTCCCTAGAGGACTATCGCATTTACAAGCAAATGTGCTGAGAAGGGAGTTGGTGCTACTCACAAGTCTGTGCATCATCGAAGCAGCACGTTTGCGGATGATAATGTAGAAATCGTCTATGCGAGCGTCCGCAAAAATTTCTGATGCACTGCAATGGCGTGGCATACCCAGTTAATGCCGATGCCTATAGTCCGTCCACAGATTGCACGTGTACAAAGATTGACAATACGCCCTAAATATGGTTAATTTTACTCGTGTAAACAGAACAGAAAATATCTATTAGTTAAAAGAAAATAAAACAAGCTAAAAACACAGAGAGTAGAGGGTATTCTTATTTCAGATTTACTCTAATCAGCTATGCCAGTTCACAAGAACGAAAAATTCATCTTTAAGTAAACTTCAGCATACCTTTAACTTCTAGCTATTTAAACCTAATTCCTCTATTTTCGCGAGCTACAATTCCAACATCTTAAGACCCCAATATCAAGCATCAAATATTAATTAGGTATTTGTAATTTATCATAATTAAATTGCTATAGTGTGACCTAAGCATTATCGAAAATTTAGAGTATTATAATTTGCCCTACTGCCAAAAAATAATTGTTTCCATTGCAAATAATCTTCTCTTGAATATATTTCTAAACTCAATTCAAGTATCAACTATATTCGATTAGTTGCACAGATAAGACATAAAAACGGCGTTTAGCTGATAACAGTGAAGTGTGTAGTTATTATACCTACGATATTACGTAACAGAACAATAATATATTATAAAATATGGATCCAGTGTGTATAAAAAGTAAAAAGTATAGAAGCGGCCTGTTAAAATCCCACTGCTAGGAATAGGCCTCCTCTCTCCGTTTCTGGAGAGGAGGGTTGGAGCTAAGACCTACCACGCTGCTCCAATGCGGATTGGTAGGTTACACATATATCCAGAATTCTCTAGAGATATGCAGGTTTCATCATGATGTTTTCCTTCACCGAAAAGCGTGCGATTAATTGCAATTATCAATTAGACACATGAGTTTTAATAGAAAAAGTCATTGGTGCCTGCCCGGTTTTAACTCGTGTCCCTCGTAAGAGTCGCACGGTCTAACCACTGGGCTATCACAGCTTGTATAAGTCATTCAAACATCGATCATACCAGGATTAACTTACAAAACGAAAAAAATCGATAACTTCTGTGATATAACCATAAAAAGATATAAAAAAACAAAAAAATATTTGCATTTCATCAAAATCAAAAATTTACAGTTTCTTCGTACTACGTACGTACATTATTATTTGATCACAAATTTCAAATTGACAGCAACCACATTTCTCTCATTTTCTGTACCAAAAAAATAGATTATAAACTATTAATTAACACTAAAACTAATACAAATTAACAATAAAATTAATACAAACTATAAGTGAAGGAAAGATATGTTGTGAGTTAATATTAACAGTGTCAAGTGAACTAACTGTCTATCGCAAAAAATTCGTACTTCAGAAGAATAATTTAGTTAGTCTGCAAATCTTTCTTATAATGTGAATTATCTAAACTCGTTATGCATAAATAAATAAATCTCTTTACTTTTATAAAAGAAGGCATTGACGGTCAATTGCTGAAAACAATTGAAAAAAGCAAAACCCAAGTCAACAAATCAAAATATTAACTAATTTAACCCAATATTGTAGACTTGATTAACGGTATAATAAATGTATGGAAAATGGAAAATCATAAGGCCACCAAGTACCGATAACTATGTACACTTACAATATAAAATAGAAAACAGCTTATTCCACTATCACAACAACACAAAAGTTCATAACGATACAGTTCACACCAACAAAAAAAGTATCATCAAGAGATAGACTACGAAGGACTATCGTCTGGTGTTAAATTTCAACACGATTAGATGTAGGATAGAATGATATGAATCTATAAAATCTATTTACATACTTCCAATAATATCTAAATCTATGATCTCGAGATCAGTGTATAAACAAAAGCATCTATTCAAATGATAAATTGTACACACTCGACGAAGCTTCTAGGTTTACCTCTACCTCAGGGTAATGCTATAAAAAGTTTCTAAGAAAGTTCTACTACTTTTCTAACAAAGTAAGAAAAGTAGTATAAGAAAAAAAGGATAGTTTATTTTTGTCTAGATAAAGGGGTAGTCACAATATATATATTTATATACAAGTCTATAAAATACATTTATAAAATAAATCTCTTGACGTCACAACTTGTGTACATAACCTTTCCTCCCATAAACACGTAAAGTTAAATCTATAACACAACATAGTTGCAGAGCTATTCAGCTATGCCCCACCATTCCAATTAAATTGAAAAAAAATTAATTAACAGTAAAATAATACGGTTTAAAATATTTAACAAGACTTTCAATTTCGTAAAGTTGAAGAACGACGAATCGGTAAAGACGTTCAAAGGCTTTAACATGTCTTTACAATTAAAAAATAATAGTAATTCTAAAATTCTTTATTCCTACTAATAGAGAACTTTAGTTCCTTACACTAATTGAAATCGAAATAAAAAATAAATGTAAATAATAAAAAAAACAATTCAATGTATAAAAGAATCAAAGAAATCTGTATTACATGTTTTTTGTCGCTTGCACTATCACAGATAGGTACAGTACGGTTTGTCACAATTTCTCAAAATATCTAAATTACTTTTGCATTTGAGTGCTTATATTTAAAACAAGCTGAAATGTAAATGTTGATTCAGTATGTTTGCGAAACGTCAATTTCTAATCATCAACTGCAAGAAAGGACTAAACTAAACAAGTGCTAAACCACCACCGTTTTATGATTGTAATTTAAACACTAGTAAAAAAAAATAATAGCCATAATGTGAGGAAAATATAATCCAACCTGCCTTTTTTGGTGTATAATTTAACTTAATGGAGAAATGTAGTTTTGTCTGACGGAAGTCTTCGGCGGTTGGAAAAATCACCCAACCGGCAAAGCCCTATCTTCAAGCTACTTAGCATTCCAGCATAATACAGTAAAGAAACCGTGACGATATCCTAGCATATATCTTTTATTTTTCAATATCTTCTTAGACTGCATCACTACATAGCTATCTGAAAGATTGCGACAAACTATCTTCAATGAACAGTGTTAGACGCGGATGTTGTTCACCTACAATGAAAAAACTGTACAAAAATCAAATCCTTACAAGTATTTCCTATGTAAGATCTACACCTATTATAAAATAGATTCTCACCGATGCGATAACAGGAGTAGGTATATCACAACCGCTGAAGCCGCTATCTGACCATCGACTGAAAAAATCATTTTACAGATAAAAAAAGAAATCACATATTTATCGCAAATTGCGTTCATTTCGTATGATTTCGTTATATCGATTGATAAGGTGATAAGTCCGCGAGAAATATCTCACCTAATTCAATGTGTTAATATTAATGCAATTTTGTACTAATGTCTCTTATCTATTAATTAAACTTATTCTTTATTATATTTTAATTATTTGCCCATGTCTATTTTCATATTTTTTGTAGGATAAGGTTGAAGGAGACTCTGACGCTGACGCAGAAGAAATTTTTTAAATAGACCGATGTGCGATAGTGGAAGTCCGTTGTTTCACAAAGGAGCAACATATTGTTTACTTAAAATTGAATTGTTATTCCTTCTTCCGCAATATAACCCTTGACACTCTACACTTCAAGTTTAATACATACAATGATATGTTAATATTGCTAAAAATAAAACGACATGAAGGGGGCAATTCGTGATTGTAATACGCAACATGCGTTAATATCGATAGTAGCCTCATATATCAAGATATTGGTGTCAAAACCAGAGAAGCAGAAGTGGTTGATCTCTCGGTAGACATACAGTAAAAGATGTATCACTGCTGAGCGTCACAGACTCTCATTGTAAGTAACATATCCGACCATTTAAAGACTATTACCAAAATTATGAAAAATAGTAGAATTAAGTAATCTAAGTACGAAAAAATATTCGCTTTAAATACTCAGTTAATTGCCTCGTCGGTCAAAAATTAACTCGTTTTAAAAAAAACAGCTAAGCTGTGATAGCCTAACGGTGAGACTGTACGACTTTCTAGAGACGACATGGGTTCAAACCCCGGGCAGGCACTAATGAGTTTTTCTATTAAAAACTTATGTGTCTAATTGATAATTGCAATTTATCACACGCTTTTCGGTGAAGGAAAACATCGTGAGGAAACCTGCATATCTCTAGACAATTCTAGGGATATGTGTAACCTACCAATCCGCATTGGAGCAGTGGATAGGTCTTAGCTCCAATCCTTCTCTCCAAAAAACGGAGAGACAGGAGGCCTTAGCCCAGCTGTGGGCATAGTTATAGGCCGTTACTTTACTAAAAAAACAAGTTGAATCGCTATTCAAGACGAAAACCTAGCTTCGTTTCGTAGGATTTTCCGATTATTTCACTTGAACATAATTTTTACATAGAATTAAGATGTAAAGATAGATGTGTAAAATAAAGAACTAATTGAATTGCAATGCAAAATGGCACTCTTGCAATTGATTTAAATACACATCAAGCTCTTATTAGCGCTAACAGCTTTATTTACAACGACCCTAACTGGTTCTACAATTGATAGGTAATACTTCGATGATCAATATGGGTGCAAAGAACTGTACAAGGCTACGTTTTACATTGCACGCAACTTTGCAATACTTTTTCTATACGATGAAAGTGTATGGAATATTTTCGATCAATAAATACAGTAAAGCATTTTTAATTACTCATTTTTAAAAGTGCGTGCGTTGTAGACTCAAATGTAATGAACTGTATGAATATATAAAATAAAAGATACATTCGAACGATCATGTTTTTAAGATGGTGGTTAGTTAGTTAAGTTAGACTAAGTATTTGACAGACAAATGCTTCATTGATTATTTCCCTGCATTCCATCTCTCTTTTTTTAAATCTTACATCATAATGAACCATAACTATTAGAAACGCTTTGCGATTTTGTCGTGGAGTCTATCTCCTGATGATGGCTTCGGTTGCAGGGCGAAACGATTGTTGAGTTTGTGATAGTGAACGTGTGTAGTGCTTGTGTATTGTGGTGGCAGTGGTTGAGGTTTGTGCATGTGTTTTTACGAATCCTGCATGTAACGGGTATGAAAAATGGATAGTCCACTATACATTTATCAATATATATATCTTTTCTATTTACTGTATTGCGGATTATAGCAAAATAATTTTATTATTATTAGTATTATGGATCTCCGCAAAGTAACGCTTAATTCTATAAATTATTTATTACGTATTCTATATAACCAATTTAATGTCATACTAATATTATCTGAAAAATCTAACAAATAAATTAATATTCAAATAATCTTTATTCAAGTTGGCTTTAACAAACATTTTTAAATCGTTTTATCACAATGAAGATACGACTAGTGCTCTAACCGAGAAGAACCAGCAAGAAACTCGTCGGTCACTTTTTTCAAAAAGAATTATTTCAACACAATACAATTGAAAAATACAAAATTACAATATATCTAATGCGTAGCTGGCAGCAAATTAAATCCAAGCTTTCTTATTAACAGAATTTATTTAAAAAGACTTATTTAGCATTATTTAAATTACAGGGGATACTAATTTCTATAGCCCCAAAAATTCTGAGAAAAAAGTATGAACACACGAAATTTCTTCCAGAGTAATTGAATTCTTCGTAAAATAAGGCAAAAATTCGATTAAGATAATAAATTCATTCACTGTATCAAAATTAATCATAAAAGATAACTTATCTTAACATTACCTCGTAAGCAAAATCCTAATAAAAATTATCTTGTGTGATTATAATAAAATCAACTAATTGTAACCCATAAAACACCACTAACCGATATAACCACAACACTAATGAACATTATCGAATAAGTTATAACAAACACGGCGATACCCGGACGGTTATCAATGCTTATTAAGATTAGGCTAACTCCCAATTAAGATAATTGATTCCTCCGCCGCCGGTTAGGCCTAAAAAAATGTTGGACACAATCTCGACCATTTTATCGGATGTGGCTTTATATAACTTGTAAAGGTTTTAACGAAAATTTCACTACATTATTAAATTATCAACGTACATCCAAATATTAAGTAAAAAAGTCAATATCAATATTTTCAGTGACTCTCTGATCGCATTTAAAACAAAATAAAAACATTATAATGTATTTATTGAGATTTATGTATATATATTATGTTATTTTATTTATAATATAAATATTTATATAAATTTATTGATTAGTCAATAAATTATTAGTAAATATACTTTAAATTCTTTTTTTATATATTTACCAAAACTGCTTTACTATGAATAATTGACTTACTTAGCAAGTTAGCGGGCAGAGATCTCTGTCTAAGGGATAACTTGACACAAAAGTAATAATAAAATTATTTTGCTATAATCCGCGATACACCGCAACCGTATCGCGGATTTAGCAAAATAATTTTATTATTACTTTTGTATTATGGATCTCCGCAAAGTAACGCCTAATTCTATAAATTAGGATAACTTGACCTTTGTACACTTTTTTTTATTAATAATGTTTTGTTACGTTTATTGTGGCACATGAATAAATAAATCAAAAAATTAGAACAATATTTTTTTACTCAATATCTTAATTGTCTTTAGACATTTAAAATCGCTGTATAAGTATGATTTCACTACCTAATAAAATTTTTAATATTTAGTTTTTTTAGTTTTACCTAAGTTGTTTTTTTTTGTATTTTTGTTGCCTTGTTATTATTTAATATCTTCTAGCCAACTATGTTATTTATTACTTATAATTCTATTTTAATCCCTTATGCACGCTGTGATAGAAAAGATGAGAGGTGCAAGATTGGGATGGTATGGACATGTAATGAGGAGGGATGAAAATCATGTGATCAAACGAGTGTTGAGTATGAATGTGGATGGATATGTGACTAGAGGAAGGCCTAAAAAGAGATGGTTGGACTGTGTGAAGTATGACATGCATATAAAAGGAGTAGCGCCAGAGTTGACGAATGATAGAAGAGAATGGAAGAAGAAAACATGTTGTACCGACCCCACTTAGAGTGGGATAAGGGTAGGAGAAAGAAGAAAGAAGAAGAAGAAGCACGCTGTGATAATCTTTGAAGAGGTTTACATAATGTACTATTAATTGTTAAGCATGTATTTTTAATTTTCCTGTTCCTGTTGCTGATCCGAAATAGAAAATTTAAAAAATAATAAAAATGTTTTTATATAATAAAGTATATTTGTGATTTGATATATTATACATCTATACAACTACGTATATTAAGTGCAAAATCTATTCGTTTGTTTGGTTGTCTTTATTCTATGAGATTTCTAGTACAGAGTTAGTTACATGTCTATAGAGTATGGAGTATACTATAGACTAATATTGGCGATCTTGTATCTTGATTGTGAAATTCACTATTCAGTATTCGTCATATTACTCGTAACTAAGCAATTCTTTATTTTTAATTGATATGTTACTCACATCTTTATTGTGTAAAGTGTTTTGTCTATTTTAAGGTTAACTATATATTTTTCTGTTTTAGTATTTCGGTAATGTCTTGCGTCTCGTTTGAAAAATTATAAAATGCTAATTTTATACATGGAGCCTTCGTACATGTAAAATCGAATGAAAGGGCAAATTAAAATCGATAAAAATATAATCTATTTATGAAAGAAGACATTCAACATATTCTAATAACTACAGGAGTCTTAGTAATTAATTTTCTTCAATCTACTGCGTAGTGATCGAATTCACTTGGAAAAGTTGTCAAATATATTTTGCATGACTTTTTGAGATTAAAAACAAATAGACATACGCAACATATGCAAAAAGGGATAATATAGGAGCTCGTTTCTGTAACCTGAAGGTACATCCTAAATCCAAGGCTATTAAACAAAATTAACATCAACGTATGTATTCTTAAAACATCATCACGACTGGCCCGTTGGCGCTGTGGGTAGTGACCCTGCCTGCAGCTCCGCGGGTCGCGGGTTCGGTTCCCGCCGAGGGCCAACATTTTCTATAAACAAATTGTTTGTTCTTCGAGCCTGGGTGTGTATTTGTATTTAAGTATGTATTTAAACTTATATATGTAGAATATCTACCAGTTGTCCGTCATCCATAACACAAGTATTAAGTGACTTACATTGGGGACGGACGACCGTGTGTGTAAATGTCCCATATATTTATTTATTTATTTATTTATTATTACAGCATATTTACCATTTGAATATATTTTACATAAATCATTGCTATTTAATTCCAAAACATATTTTACTTCTATGTGGCTTTTTACTTCGTTTTTACTGTGCAATCGTAACTGCAAAATCGTAATTATGTTCAGTCAAAAAATTATGAAAAAAAAAAAACATGAAACATTGAATAGGATCTTACATAATATAATGGAATTATTTTTCCGTCTACCGCTCATTATATAATACATATATTATTAGAAGCGAATACTCTTCATATTAATAAAGTATCGTATAAAAAACGTAGACCTGTATTAGCACAGTGGTGAGACCGTTCGACTTATTTGGGTCACTTAAACCCGGACAGACACTAATGACTGGCTTGTTGGCGCAGTGGGTAGTGACCCTGCCTTCAGCTACGCGGGTCGCGGGTTCGATTCACGCCGAGGGCCAACATTTTCTATAAACAATTAGTTGCTTCTTCGAGCCTGGGTGTATATTTGTATTTAAGTATGTATTTAAAATTATATATGTAGTATATTTACCAATTGTCCGTCACCCATAACACAAGTATTAAGTTACTTACTTACTTATTTACTTATTTATAATGAGTTTTTCAGGTATAACTTATATGTATAATTGATATTTATACTGCAATAATTGCTTTAATCACACGCATTTCGGTGAAGGAAAACATCGTTAGTAAACCTGCATAAATCTCTAAAGAATTCTGGGGATATGTATAACATACCAGTCTACATTGGAGCAACCTTCGCTTCAACCCTTTTCTGTAAAAATGGAGAGAGGAAGCCTAAGTCCAGCAGTGGCATATTAATAGGCCGTTACTTTAACTTTTTTATAACAAACTCAAGTAACTATTAATACCTGTAGAGTACATTAATGGCATTTTAATACTAACTAGTCTAAACAAAGAAGATTATAGGAAAGCTTTATAAAACCATAATGTGTTTAGATAAAACTAAACCCGGTACATCTTAAGACGTAAGGTTCCGTAGTTTATTATATGAATACTAGCTATGCCAGGGGCTTCGCCCGCGTGGAAATCAGCGTGTCACAATTTTTTTCTAGAATTCAAATTTTAAACATAAAAGTAGCTATTGTGAGGTAACCATAAGAGATAGAAACATGTTATCGCGGACATTTTTAGTAGTTTTTGAAGATCTACAATTCTCCAGTACATTACTTTAGCGTATCTTTGCTGGTGTACGCAGCGCACGCGACTCAAGCTCCCAGCAAGCAAGTTTCTTAACAACTGCACGATCCCTTTTACACAATTTACATAATACCGATATGACTATTTACCTAAACCATCCGGAAGTATTGTACTATCTTTTGGTGAAAACCGTACAAAAATCTGTTCAGTAGATTTTGAGTAAATCGATTGCATACAGACAGACAGCTTTTTGGGACTTTGTTTTATAATAAGTATAGAAGTATAGACTGTAATCTTAGAAAATTACTAATTTGTGATGAATTTGTTATTTCTTTGCTATTTCGGTTACTGAAACCTAAATCATATCTTAATCCCAACATTTTACATCATCCAAGCCTACTGGATGAAGATCCGTTATTTCCATATCCTTTATATAAACATTCCGTTTTCCTCTTAAATTTTTGTATTTTAAATAACTAAGAGTTATCTTATTTTTCTTTTTTTATTTAGATACAAAGTTTTCAAATATAATTCCTCTTTTCAAATATTATTCTTATAACTAGTTTCATTTAGCCATTACTGTCTTGTACACTATATATATTTTCTATTAACTGTATCGCGGATTATAGCAAAATAATTTTTATTATTACTTTTGTATTATGGATCTCCGCAAAGTAACACCTAATTCTATAAATTATATGAAAAATGTTTGTTGGTCCGATTTAGATTAATGTACAGAACCCTAAAAATTTATAATCCGCCTCAAAGTTATCTTGGTTCAGAGTGGACCCACTTATTTCCGACTTCATACCTGACGTCAACCTGATACAGTTTGATCGATGCATTCTTAAACGGACGAGATTTAATAATTTATTATTACTCTTTTATACCTACGTTTAAACAGATATCGATTGGTTATCTACACGTTTAAATATTCATTAGAGGACTAATCATGATTTGTTACAATATTACCTTGTAACGGTTTGGTCGGTTAACGTATTTTACTGCTTTTTAAGTAGATTTTTGTTAATATATGATGATGATATATGGATCCGCCGTGTGGTATCCGGATGAGTAGAATAGACGACCCTTTTTCTTACTGAGGTGTTGTAAAATACGACTAAGGTAAGTTGACGTTAAGAAACTGACCACATAGACTGAACGCATACATTCTCCTGCCCTTATCCCACTCTAAGTGGGGTCGGCACAACATGTTACAAACATGTTGTCACATGATTTGGCTACGTTTTTTACGACCGGCGTGCCTAACGTCAACTTACCTTAGTCGTATTTTACGACCCCTCAGTAAGAAAGAGGTTGGTCTACTCAGCCGGATACTACACGGCGGGTCGACTTACCTTAGTCGCCTCTTACGACATCTCGGTAAGAAATGAGGGTGGTCTATTCTATTCAGCCGGATACCACATGGCACAAGTACTGATAGACTTTAAGGGCTCAAAATATTGTGTCTATAACAGAGTGGCGCGCACCGGTAAAATCAGCTACCGGAAGTCTCAAACGTTTGTTCCAGGGGCTGAAGGATCTTATGTGAAATCCTCGTATATCCAACAGTGGACTTCCATCGATTAAAGAAAGAGAGAGAGAATTTCCTAATTCCTTTTTTTAATATAAAATTTAAAAAAGGAATAACAAACTTTTATATTAAATAGTTATGCACACTTCCAAGTCCCTAGTTGATAATTTCACTCAAACATTTACAACAACTATAAGTATTTTATTACAATAATATATACAAGATGTTTTCGCTTATCTATCATTAAATTTGCAAAATTAACGCCTAGATGTAACCACAACTATGTTCATTAATTTATTCATAAGATCTCTATCTTTATGTAACGTGTCAATATACCGCTTGTATTGAATTAATAGATATCTACTAACCTAATGTGTTTTGAAATCGTCCTTGACAAGTTTCCTGGTTATTGTGTTAAAAAGTAAAAATTTACGTTTTATGAACATAGCCTTGAACGCAAGATAATTTTAAACCGAATGTATATACTTCATTATATAGAACAAAAAAATTACAATACGTAGTGTGTGTAATAATACCATTGAATATCGTATTTGAGATTCATAGCTGCGGCAATTGATATTAATACAACAATGTTCAGTCTATAATCAACGCCGTGTGGTATCCGGCAGAATAGAATAGACCACCCTCCTTTCTTATTCTTATTTCTTATTATTTCTTATTCTTATTGAGGCGACTGAGGTATGTGCCGTGTGGTATCCGGCTGCATAGAATAGATCACCCTCATTTCTTACCGAGGTGTCTTAAGAGGCGACTAAGGTAAATGCCGTGTGGTATCCGGCAGAATAGAATAGACCACCCTCATTTCTTACCGAGGTGTCGTAAGAGGCGGCCAAGGTATGTGCCGTGTGGTATTCAGCTGCATAGAATAGACCACCCTCCTTTCTTACCGAGGTGTCGTAAGAGGCGATTAAGGTATGTGCCGTGTGGTATCCGGCTGCATAGAATAGAGCACCCTCATTTCTTACCAAGGTGTCTTAAAAGGCGACTAAGGTAAGTTGACGTCAGGCAGGCCGGTCGTAAAATACGTAGCCAAATCATGTGACAACACGTTGTAACATGTTGTGCTGACCCCACTTAGAGTGGGATAAGGGCAGGAGAATGTATGTGTTCAGTCTATAATCAATATTCTCATACTATATAGAGGCCTAAGGGAAAACTCTCCCTTTCTCACTTTTTAATTTTTAAACTTAATATAAAATCTTGATTTTTTGGGAACCCACTATTATGATTATAATTGTAAACAAAGAATCTAACTACATCATACTAGAGACAGTGGGGTGTCATTACCGAAATCACCACCTTTCTACCAAACATCAGAATTCTAAATCAACATAATGTACATATAAAAATGCTTTTGCAAGCAATTTTGTATAGTCAAGAATCAATTAAGTTGAATGAAGCTATCACTAATGAAAGGTATTATTATTAGCACAATTATATTAAATATAAATTAAAAGGAGACTAAAGTAAGTCAACCCGCCGTGTGGTATCCGGCCGAGTAGAATAGACCACCCTCATTTCTTACCGAGGTGTCGTAAAAGGCGACTAAGGTAAGTCAACCCACTGTGTGGTATCCGGTTGAGTAGAATAGATCACCCTCTTTCTTACCGAGGGGTCGTAAAATACGACTAAAATAAGTTGACGTCAGGCAGGCCGTCGGTCGCGAAATACGTAGCCAAATCATGTGACAACATGTTTGTAACATGCCGACCCCACCCGACTGGATAAGGGCAGGAAGATGATGATGAAGCTATCACTATATCGGAATACTGGATTGAACCAGCAAGAAACTCAGCTTTCAATATTTTATATAAAGCCGCAAGCTTTAAAGCTTTCTAAATCTCTTTTTCTATTTTCTATTGATATATTGTGTTACTGTAATTTTTTAAAAGTAACGACCAAACAGGATATAGCTCCTACATATGTATCTCCGGCGGAAACGTGTACATACGTAGCGCACACATATACGGCTTATCGAAGGTTAATCGATGGCAGCGTTTGCGCATCTCGGACCGCATTCAAATTTCGAACGACTGTCATGGCGGCCGGTCGTAACGTCCGAAAACTGAATGATACGCATTCTGTGACATTGACATTGATTTGTTGCTTTTTATTGTAACTGTAACACTGAGGTCCAGATACCCACACGAAAGCTGAAAGCCTTAAGCGAAATGTCTGCAAGTCGTCAGCTGGAGGTTTGATGGACAGCAGCCACTGGCGCGCTAGGCAGGCAACCTTTTTGATGGATATGTCTGTTGCATATGTAATACTCAGCTTTCATGCAATGCATGATTACGAGAAGAGTTCCCAGTGAAAGATTTTCCATATATCAAACCCTCGTTTCTGATTGTAGAGTCCCAAAGTTTCGATTAAACACTTTACTTTGAGTTATTGTTCTAGTTTTTTTTATAAAAATCAATGATACATTATATCCTGTCATAAGCTGTGATGGCCAAGCGACTTGACCTTTTGAGGGGCTTACGATTAAGTTATTCTGTTAGAACATATATGTCTAATTGTTATTTGCAATTTATCTCACGCTTTTCGGTGACGGAAAAGAATGTGAGGAAACCTGCATATCTCTAGAGAATTCTACAGATTTGTACTTAAAATTCTAGGATATATATAACGTACCAATCCCCATTGAAGCATATTCTTTTACTACTTATATAACGTACTGTAACTTACGTATATAACTTATATACTTTTATAAATTAACTAACAGTAACTTTATATATCTTGTCGTTGTTAATAATATCGTATATAAAACATCTTATACAATTAAATTTAAACAAAATTATACTAAATTTGATGAATACCCTGTTCTATTTGTACATAAAAATATAGTGTTATAAAACGATAGGTGATGTATATAATAGACAAAGTAGGAACCGACATAAGCTTGCGACTCCTGCTTTGCGCCTAGCAAAAGTATGTAAATCGTTTGTGGGTTTGGGTATAAGATTCTATAATAAAATTCGGAAATCAATTTTGGCCATGCCATTACAGCAGTCTAAAACCACTGTTGAAAAGAGGCTGATACAGAAATCTATATATACTGTTGAAAATTACTTAGATGATAAGGATGTGTGGATATAGGTGCACTTCTACCCTGAACAAGACAGTAATAAATAAATGTAACTAGTTTTAAGATTTATATTTTAAAAAGAGCAACCGCCGAGTTTCTTGCTGGCTCTTCTCGGTAGGAACAGCTTTCCGAACCAGCAGTAAAGTTGACGATTCAAAAGCACTTGTTTACAAGTTTATTTGAATAAAGAATATTTTGAATTTGAATTTGAATTATTATCAATATGTGCATCAGGTAAGTTAGTTTGTAAATTGTTAAGCAGATCGTATTGACACAGCGATGTAATAATTTAATTATTGAAAATATATTTCATGATGATATTCTAGAATATTTAAATTTCCTTATTAATTACTAAAAATTGTCTTAATTATATAATAATTTCAAATTCTTAAAGAATGTACATCCTTAATGATAAATTTGCGTTTATATAACATTTAATGATGCAAAACTGTCCACAAAGATGAAAAGTTATGTCTATTGATCACTAGATTAATTATAAATATAAGGTTTTATTTATATTTAATAGTATAATATAGCAATTAAAAATATAAGGTTTCTTTGCTATCTTCAAAGTAGACAAAAAAAAATCTAGATAGACAAGATACGTAACATAATTTATTAATAGTATTTATTAGTATAATTTTCAAGATTATCTGTAAGATTTTAAGTAAAGTTCAAAATTAATTTGGCATTCCGGAACAATACGGAGATAAATCTAACCTGCCAACCTATATTAATTCGAAGAGGTGGGTTCATGTTCCAATTCTCATCGTCTCTAAATATTCTCTTGTTATAGAAAACTTTCGGCTGTGGGATATTGGCAAAAACCCTTACATTAATTGCATAAATTGCATAAAATTATTATATAGTATAAATATAATAATTTTATGCAATTTATATAATTTATAAAAATATATATAAAATCAAAATAATCTTTATTCAAGTAAGCTTACGCAAGCAATATTGAATAGTCAAAAAACCATTAGATTTAATGTAGCTATACTGGGTTATAATGTTGCAAAATCTGAGAAAAACCGGAAAGAAACTCGGCGGTCAATCTTTTAAATGTTTTCAATTTACATAATCAAACCGCAGTCCTGTATGATGCTGAAAGGATTTTGAAATCTAAGCATTTTTATCATCAGCTTTTTAGCAGTTTTATTATTTGAGTAAACCGTAACACATATTAATTATGGTTAAAGTGGATTAACCTGAAAAGCTAGACATATGCTGTCGAGGACTTTAATTAAGAACTTTTAGAGGGAAAATTTTTTTAGTACATGATTTTTGAATAACTTTCACCGTTTACTTAGCACACGCAAGGAAAGGTTTAAATTTCGCCGTTTTCGCAATATTTTTTATTGTTGCTCCTCTCCTATTCATCTAAGCGTGATGGTATATAGCCTATAAGCCTTTCTCGATAAATGGACTATCCTAGACTCAAATATTTTTTTTAATCGCTCTAGCAGTTCCTGAGATAAGCGCGTTCAAACAATCATACAAACAAACAAACTTCAGCTTTATTAATAATCATTCAATAATGCATGACATTATTAACTTTACGCATAAACATATTTCTTACACTTCATTTAACTTGATTTTTATTCAATTTCTATCAAACAATATTCTAATTTGTATATAATCGGTTAATCTCAATGTAAGCCTTGGTACGTCGGACCACAATACCGTCGGTATCCAAAATATAATATCGAATACTACCTTAAATTCTAAGCTTTTTATATATATTTTTAATTAAATGAGTAGATAAAATTAAAAATATCAGCATAGTTCTAAATACTTTCCACTTCTCTGTCAAACGATGTCTTATTCTTGTAACCTCTACTTTACAAAAGCCAGTTAAACCAAGGATGAAGGCGGAAACCTTTGTTCTTGTTAAATAAACGTTTGTTGAGTTTATGATAGTGAACGTATATAGTGCTTGTGTATTGTGATGGTGATGGTGGAGGTTTGTGCATGTGTTTTTACAAATCCTGCATCATCATCATTCTCCTGCCCTTATCCCACTCTAAGTGGAGTCGGCACAACATGTTACAAACATGTATATTATATTACCTTTGTACACTTTTGTGTACAAAGTTCAATTACATTACACATAATGTTTTTCCAGCGTTTTTATGGTAAATAAATAATAATAAATTTATATTTTCTAAGTTTTCCGGCAAGTATAAAATTATACGGAAGTCGAAACTCCGTCGCACCGTGAACACGGTGTTGGTATAAAAAAATTATAACTTTTTTATTTAATATCCGTGGTATATGCTTATCTAAATTTAAAAGCTACCGTGTATGTTTAAGACAACGAATCTAAATTCAATTAAGTCGTGAATTTAGTATGATAATTCCTCTTTGTGCTGGCATATTCACGGTATTTAAACAGAGTGTACTTATTATTTTAACATATATTACACGCTACTACTTTATTGCACTGGCATCTTGTATCCATTTAAGAACCTATTCATATCTCAGTTAATATATAGCTATTTACTATTTTTATACTTTACTTTTTAAACTTGTAAAATACTCTAAGCCCCAGAGAGAAAGCTAATTCCAAACTGAATACTTTCCCAAATTTCGGTCACTCATTCGGATTCTATATTTAAATTCAAATTCAAAATAATCCTTAGACTTAGTGCTTTTGAAGCGTCAACTCTACTGCTGATTCGGAAAGCTGTTCCTACCAAGAAGAGCCAGCAAGTAACTCGGCGGTTGTTCTTTTAAAATTAATAACTGCTTATAAGAATTATTATTATAAACAGTTACATTTAGTCATTACTATCTTGTACAGGGCCGAAGATTAGATATATCCACGCATTCTTATCATCTATATAATCCTCAATAGTAACTTTTCTGGCTTTTTGTATATCTCAACAGTATTCCAACGCACCTTTTGTATCAGCCTATTTAAAACAGTTTTTAAACTGCAGTATAGTACCCGGCAACAAATAATGCACATCAAAGGTTAGAGAGAGAAAATGGCCAGATTCTGCTTCATAGACCATTGTCTCTGTTGCACAGACTGACCCGTGCGAAACGTCACATACTAACTGAGTGACAGTGACAGCGCTCTACGAAACCAAACTGGCCGGCTGTTTCGTTCCAAACATCGATTTGCATTATTTAATGCCGGGTACTATACCTAATGGCAAAGCTAAAATTGATTACGGAATTTTATTATAGCATCCCAAACCCAAACCCACAAACGACTTATGTACTTTTACAAGTCGCAAAGCGGGAGCCATAAGCCTATGTTGGTTCCTACTTTGTGTATTATATATATCCGCCAATTTTTTACATAAAAAGTAAAGTAAAGTAGCAGCCTGTTACAATCCCACTGCTGGGAATAGGCCTCCTCTCTCCGTTTCTTGAGAGAAGCTGGAGCTAAGACCTACCACGCTGCTCCAATGCGAATTGGTAGGTCACACATATCTCCAGAATTCTCTAGAGATATACAGGTTTCCTCACGATGTTTTCCTTCACCGAAAAGTGTGTGATAAATTGCAATAATCAATTAGACACATGAATTTTAATAGAGAAACTCATTGGTGCCTGCCCGGGTTTGAACTCGTGTTCGCCTCGAAAGAGTCGCACGGTCTCACCGCTGGGCTATCACAGCTCTTTTTACATATAGAACATAGTAATAACACATAAAGGATTTTGTGTGTTGAAAGTATTTGAGTGAAGACTAAGTACTGTTCAAAGCAGTCAAGGTAGTACCCCCCTAAATGGGAAGATTGCATGAAGAAGGTTGCAAATAATCACTGAATAATGGAAGCTCGAGAACGCATTTTTTTAAATTAAGAAAAAGATCTAGCATCACATCTAATAGAAAACGAACGTAGCGTTAAGTGAAGAGTGCTTGTCCATGTAGTATTTATTCACTTTTTTCGTAAAATCGTTTAAATTGTTTCAGAGAAAAATAGACGCACGTAGCGATTACACACTTTTTTACCACAAGCGATATGTTAAAGATTGCAGCGAAAAAACTATGAAAGAAATTCACATTTCAACTTCGATCAACGGCGCTTAACTAAAATTTGAACTTAATATTATAAGGACATATAAAAAAATTATTAATTATTGTTTATTTCCATTGAATCCTAAGTCAGGTTTGAGTTTTTATTGTATGTAAATATCTGTCTTAAAAATCTTGCTCTACCATATTTTTATATATAGAAACACTATATTCTTTTATAGCAATATAAAATATCGCCTTTTATGCTTCTTAATGGTATATTAAGTCACGGTATTAAGCACTCTGCAGTGTTTCTAGAACATAATAATAAGTATTAACCTATAAGTTCCATGATTTGAGTCTAGAGTTATGAGAAAGAATAAAGCAATTGGTAAGATTTCGTAATGTCCCAATAGTAATGGCTCTAATAAGATTAAAACCAAAATCTTAGGAAAACCTTACTCCAAATAGAGTTGTTTCATATTTAAAAAAAATTTACATAACAAAGTAGAAATCTATTATTTAAAAATTTTATTATTGTAATGAATAAATATTTACTACATTATAGTCAGTTCTAAACAGATAAGTTTATAAATTTAGTGTAAGAAATATGCTTATACGTAAAGCATATTACAAAATTGAATATTATTTGAATGATAAAAAATGGATTTGAAAATCCTTTTAGCATCATGCAGACTGCAAATTAATAATGTAAATTTAAATGTCTAAAAGATTGACCGCCGAGTTTCTTGCTGGTTCTTCTCGGTAAGAGCAACATTCCGAAACAGTTGTAGCTTCATTATATCTCATTGATCCTTGACGATTCAAAAGTGATTAAAGGCTTACTTAAATAAAGATTATTTTCATTTGATTGAATTCGGAAAACAGATCTCTGCTCTACATTAAAACTAACTTTTATTTAAATGATATGATGATTGTATTTGACGTTAAAAATGTCTCGATTCGCATTAAATTTGATTTAAAACATAATTAAAATTTAATTTAATCTACTCATACTATATCATTTATTAAAACAGATACCATCTAATTAAAATAATCAAACATATTTTCGTCTTTTATCAAACTTTTTCAAATTTTTCTAAAAATAGTCCATGGAAATAAAAAATATATATTTAAATCTGCCTACGAATTAATTCCATGACATATATTGTTATCTAAGATATACCGAATATATTAAATAAAGTAATTAACATAACTTCAAATATATTTGTTCCAATTTATATGTTTATATCACTTGTCTTTACTATTCAAGCAATAAATTTTTTAGTAATAAACCGCAAATTTACACACCATGTCCGACAAGGCTATAAATATTCTTACTATTTGTATATCCAGCTCTTTATATAGGTATAATGAAGCAACAATAAGTATAAATTAGATGATATCTTATCTAGCGGATAATTCGCCAGTTTGCTTCCATCCCGACGGACAACCGTAGGAAGCTTGATTTATGACCCTACAATGTTTATAATTCTACCTATAATTACCATTATATGTCTAAAACTTTCATAAATAATAACTGTATATCCTTATTTGACATAACATAATTTTATAATTAATATTTTTTAACCCCATTATTAAAAAAGAAAACTTTCCAGTTATGAAAAGTAACATGCATCTTTAGATGTTGAGTGTATATTATATTTGTATGAATTAACGCTCCTTGAAAGTTGTTTTAAAAAATTATGTTGTTAATATATGTTTGTTACAAAAAATTATAGATGTACCTAGAGTACAAAACCACTGAACGCGATTCAATTTTACTAAATAAAATTATATATATACTTGCGTTATGAAAATAATTAATAGAGGTACCTCAATTGTCCTTGTGCGATGTGTATCACTGAAATATCGTTCACTATCACTTATAATCACTTTCAACGCTAAATAATCATACCACACTGAAATCATACGCTCCATTCCGTTTGGTCCATTTTAGGGGAACGCAATATAATCACAGGTCACAATTAATTTATAATTATATCAGGTATACAGTCGAGATGTAGATAATGATGTTTTGAATGAGAGTACAGTTCATTGTAGTGCGCAGGCGCGGCGCGGCGATATAAAGCGACCGCACGTGAAGCGGCGTCGTTGGGACGCAACCCGACACTAAACCCGTCGTATGACTTTTTGTTGTGAACGCGCGCAATCGGCCGCCCTCGGGTGCAGTCGGCACCGCCGATTGCCGCTCGGACATACTCGCACGCCGATTGGTGGGAAAGCGCGTCGGGCGGCCGACGAGGGCGTGACGACCGCTCGCGATGGGAGTGTTCTCTTTTTAAATTTTCTTTTTCTCTTTTTGGGCGGGCGTGCAGTGGTGTGCGTCAGTCGACGCTCTCGCGCCGCGCGTGATGGATGACAGGAGACGTACAATGGAGGCGATTTTTATATTTTTGTTATGAATAACGCTAGGCCGTCGGCTCAGCAATACCTACTTAAGATTAATTGCCCATAATTCACTCGTTATAGGTTAAAAGAGTCTCCTTTTATATAATATCGAAATATGCTTTAGAAGCTCGGGTGGAAACAAAATCCATCCTTACTTGTGAGATTTTATTAGTAGCTATTAGAACATTATTTAGATGTCCACACTAAGGAGCATGCGTTAAGCATGCGTTAGGTAGGTACTTGGGAAATCTCGAAGTACCAAAGTCCAAAAATCAATTATTTAGAAAAATATTATATGGTGTTGTTTCCTTTTTGAATTTAATGAACTTAATAAATACATAGATATAGAATGTTTAATTTAATCATTAATCTATGCTTATTGGCCTGAAACTTAAATGTTATACACATAATCTAGATTCTGTTTTACTTGTCTTAAATTTATAACGAATATTTAGGGGAAAATTAATCGTTCCGGAACTATGTAAATCTGGAACGCAAGTTTTATGCACGTTTTACATTATGTCTGTAGTAATTCGATTAAAAATTATTATATTTAATTTATAAATTTAACGCAACTTGAAAATCCTCTATTAAAAGACGTTGCTACCGTTCCGCCATTTTATCTGAACAAAACGATGTTAAACTTACGACTATAGTGATAAGGGTTTGAATTAGGTAATTATTCATAAATTATCAAACAATTTTACTTATAATTGGTTGCTTTTAACGTAACTTCATACATTACCATTTTCATCAAATATTTACTGATTGGCTCTACACAATATAGCGGTATTTGGCAACTATTACAGTATTTATCCCATATCCCCATTTATTTAATTTGTAGTTGAATCGCGATTTTCTTCGCTTCAATCTAATCGTTGTATCAAAAGTAATAATTAAATTATTTTGCTATACACCGCGATTAAGTTATTAGAAAGATATATAACAGAACTAACTACTTAGCTATAATCCGCACGGGTTAAGCGAATGCATGCAAAGCTAATGTGTATGAAGCAGGCAAAATCTACGTACATGCAGGACAAGCCACCACATGCACCCCAAGGCACCTCCACCAGCAACAACGCACACAAGTAGCACACACACCCACCACCACAATCTCGTCGATCGTTTCGCCCCGAAACCGAAGCATCATCAGGAGGATAGGCTCCACGACAAAAATCGTAATGGTTACGAGTGTAATGGTTACGGCATGCATTCGCTTAACCCGTGCGGATTATAGCAAAGTAGTTGTAAGTTGTAATATGGAATTCCGCAAAGTAACGCCTGCTTCTATAAATCATTTAATAGAAAGTATATATAGTGCTAAATATATAGTGGACTATCCGTTTCCATACCTGATACATGCAGGATACGTAAAAACACAAACACAAAACCTCCACCACCGCCTCCACAATACACAAGCACTAAACACTAAGCACGCAATATTCATTAAAAAGCACTATTTACTTAATTGCGGATTATAGCAATATAATTTCATTATTACTGCCGTGTGGTATCCGGCTGAGTAGAATAGACCACCCTCATTTCTTACCGAGGGGTCGTAAAAGGCGACTAAGGTAAGTTGACCCACTGTGTGGTATCCGGTTGAGTAGAATAGACCATCCTCTTTCTTACCGAGGGGTGTTAAAATACGACTAAGGTAAGTTGACGTCAGGCAGGCGGCCGGTCGTAAAATACGTAGCCAAATCATGTGACAACATGTTTGTAACATGTTGTGTCGACCCAACTCAGAGTGGGGTAAGAGTAGGAGGATGATGAATTTCATTATTTCTTTTGTATTATGGATACCCGCAAGTAACGCCTAATTCTATAAATTTTTCTTTAGAATTCCCTTTATTACGTAAAAGTAAAAATCAGAAACGAGATTTTGTTATCATATTTGTGAACCCGGTTTTGATTGACCCTAGTACTTCGATACGCTCTAGCGAATTATAGATTCTCATAACGTTCGTTCGTGACGGGTTCGTGGTTTTGTTAAATATAAAATCTACGTACTATAAATTCACAACAGAGGTAGGTATATAGTATACCTATATATAGTTTCTTCACTGTATTCCTCATTGCCAAATATCGTCGTTCAAAATTGAGTAAGATTAGAAACAAAGTGTTTAGAATAGACTCTATCATAAGACACGTTTATATCAACCTGTGTTGATGTTCATTAATGCCTTAGTTTTTCAGACCAGCAGTATCAGAGAGTACAAAAATTTATGTAGGTACAATAACAAATAAATAATACACTTACACACACGGTTGTCCGACCCCAAAGTAAGTAACTTAATACTTGTGTTATGGGCGATAGACAAATACAAAATATACTACATATATAGTTTTTAATTTACAAATACTTAAATACAAATAAACACCCAGGCTCGAAGAACCAACAGATTGTTTATAGAAAACGTTGATCCTCGGAAATCGAACCCGCGACCCACGAAGCTGAAGCCAGGGTCACTCCTCACTGCGCCATCGGGCCAGTCAATTTGGCGGAAATCCAATTAAAAATGCTTTAAACTTACTTTCCGCGAATTAAGGTTTGCGCTTTTGATCAGATTCGCGGCCTGCATGAAAACTTACTGGTCAATCATCTAATTGGCCTAACACGGGCGGGGCAAAATAGAAATAATTTATTTAAAGATGTTAACAAGTTTTACAGTCATTCGAACATTCTGAACTGTATATCCTTAGACCAATACTCTTAATAATTTATAGAATTAGGCGTTTTTCGGAGATCCATAATACAAAAGTAATAATAAAATTATTTTGCTATAATAAGCGATACAGTAAATAGAAAATATATATAGTGTTAAATGTATAGTGGACTATCCGTATTTTCATAACCTATACGTGCAGGATTCGTAAAAACACATGCACAAACCTCCACCACCTCCACCACAATACACAAGCACTACACACGTTCACTATCACAAACTCAACCATCATTTCGCCCCGCAACCGAAGCATCATCAGGAGATAGACTCCACGACAAAATCGCTTTGCGATTTCTTACGAATTACGAATCCTGCACGTATCGGATCGAAAATACGGATAGTCCACTATACATTTAACACTATATATATTTTCTATTTACTGTATCGCGGATTATAGCAAAATAATTTTATTATTACTTTTGTAATATTATTAATGTTAAATGTGTGTTTGCTTGTTCGTCTCCCATTCCAAACTTTCAACAGAGCTATGTGATTTTTGATAAGGAGGCGATTGAAGGGCCGTTATATAGCTTTTTAATATTTTTAATGAAATTGATACATTAATAAAAGCCAACGTTCTTTTTGGGAATTTCGTGATTCAATCGAAAAACTAAAGTGAAATTGATTTTGATCTAACGATACAAATATATATGAATCATATTTGAAAGTGTAATACGGTTATAGTTCTTCTATTCATCGATTTAAATAAGTAACTAGTGAACAGCAAAATAATTTTGATTTTTTTATAAGATATGCCTTAAAAAGTTTTAAGTTAACCTAAACAGTTGAATAAAGTATAATCATTACCATTATCATCCTCCTGTCGTTATCCTACTGTAAGTGAGGTTGGCACAACATGTTGTCACGTGATATTGGACTAAGTATTTAACGACCGGCCACCTGCCTGACGTCAACTTACCTTAGTCGTATTCTAACCTTGGTTTAACCTCTATATGAAAGAGGGTGGTCTATTCTACTCAACCGGATACCACACGGGTCAAATGAAACAATACTAACATTATATATAACAATGTTTCATAAGTATTTAATATTACTAAATACTTACATACACATTCAGTGCGAACGGCAAATAAATAAATCTCGAAAATACACGAAAATAGAACAAACAGATATTTTCCGTCCCCGCGACACCCACACTCAAAGCGGGCAACCAGTCTGAATAACATTTAACCCCTTTCAAATGTAAAAGCATTACGGAATGAAAAAACAGCACTTATGTACCCCGCGACGCAGATAAACCATCTCCCGTACAAAGCGTACAAAGATACAATACCTATGAAAGGGTTCAAGAACGCACTTTTAAATTAACCCCACACAGCGAAACAAGGGTAGAACAACCTCTTCAGCTACGTGCGATTTTCAACTTTCACACACATTTAATAGAGATCAAAACTAGAATTATTCTTTAGCGTTTGAAAAGCGGCATAAAATATTAGTCGTCGCAGTACCTCTGTTTAAAATAGGGCCGTTTATATTTTTCCTTTTCATGTTATTGTCTCTGCCTGGCAGCGCTTGCAACCGTCACGTTCCAATTTCGAAAAGTGTCGGAACAAAATGGTCGCCGCTTTGTCCTGCCCCCTCAGTCGGCTGCGCTGAATTCACTAATTTAGCAGATGCTGACTTTAGCTTTGATGTTCCAAAAGTAAATAAAGTCCAGACATCTAGCTACGTTCTAGGATTTTTTATTTTATTTACTCGAAGTCATAAAAACAGTTCTTCGCATAGAACATGATTCGTAATTATTCATACGACATACCGACGTCAAAGGTATCATATTGACTATAGGTGAGTAGACATAGATACAACCTTCCATCAAAGCAGGCTGGTAACTAAATTGGAACATCACTGTGCCGTGTTTACAACTCGACGAAAAAAATATATAACAAAGGAGCCGAATTTAAATTCCAATCGAACTTTGACACATGTCTGCCACCATAAACAATGAAAATTCAAATCATCGTTCCGTTCGACAGCCGCAGACCTAATGCGATTGTGGCTTGCGCTCTGTAGTCTATGGCTCTTCATCTATAAATGGAAGCCTTTTCTTTCGCTTTTTCTTCACAAAATCTGAGTCGAGATCGGCTGATAACTTATCTTGAGTGAGATGGTCTCAATATCCACAGATGGCCTTGCTCTCAAGTAATCTCTGTGCTCGGCGTAGATATTTTTGTCATTTTTTGCTGTAGTTTCTTTGGAAACGCTTTGTAGTCTAATAAGGACATTATTTTGACAGGGATCACGCTATTGTAATGATGTAAACACTGATTGAGTACTGATAAGTAAGACAATCTAAATGCTATGAATTGGTGTTTTGTTGTCGTCCTACATTCAGTGCTATAATGCTAAATACGGAACAATTTTGTTCCGAAAATTTATCTAGCAGCTGTTTGTTGAGATCTTAGGAACTTTTCATTTTTAGAAAGTATCGAAATTTTTGTAAACAATTTTTAACTTTCTATTTTGTGCAACTCTTTTTTTCTTATACTGCTTCGTAGTCAAAAGTTATTTGATATACTTAACAAAACATTAACTTAATGAAAAACTTGACACAAATCCATACTAATGTCAAAATACTATTATTGTAAATACGAAAGTAGGTAGATCTGTCTGTCTGACTATTACGGTTTCGCGGCCAATTTGCTAAAGCGATAATAATTAAATTTAGTACGATTCCGTCATACCATACTAAAATATAGGATAAAAGAACCTGAGTAAATAATTTTACACTAGACTCAATAAGAATTTTTAAAAACACTGGTCCATCTCTAAATCAAATAGATGAGCAATAAATAAATAAATAAAATAAATAATAGAGCCTAACGAACATTACCTACAAGAGAATTAATTCACGAGGCGTGCGGACTTTTAGTACTGTTTATTCTTGTATTACCCAAGCGAATAGAAATTACAACATTTTGTCGTAAAACTTACTCTCCGTCGATATATAAGCCACACGATAGTTTTTCGTTTAGAAATATAAACAGCGGAACAATTAATTTCATATCGTTAACGTTTTAATCTAAATCTTTGTTTATTAATCTGTGAATACCATAATGTTTTGTATATTTTTTTTTTGTGAATTTCTTATACATCCAGATATTTGAGACCGTCCGACTTTTGCATATTTTACTTCAATCTTATAGAAGATAATGACGCTTGCTTCTACGTTAGTTGGTAGATACGTACTGGCATAGACATGAACAAAAATCCACTTAGGCAACCTTCATCTGTAGGACATCCTGCCGAGTACCAACATTTTTTTTTAAACAATTTGTTGGTTCTTCGAGCCTGGATGTATATTTGTATTTAAGTATGTATTTAAAACTATACACGTAGTATATTTATCAGTTGTCTGTCACCCATAACACAAGTATTAAGTTTCTTACTTTGGGGATGGACGACTGTGTGTAAGTGTCCCATATATTTATTTAATTATTTCGTGTTATAACAATACTTTTCATACATTGGTTGAGTTATTAAGCAACATCTATGAACAGCTGTGTGATATTTGTGTAATGACGCCATATGACTATCCAATTAAAACGTATTTTATTAAAAAAGATTAAATTTTTATTTATAACAAATATGTACAAGTTATATCTATCTTAAATTACTTACACGCTACTACTATACAAATCATGCCCACGTGGAATGGTCCCTAGAATGCTGGCAGCGTTTCCGCGTTGAATCGCTAAGCTGATTCTTTGTGCGAAAAAGGAGCCAGCCTTCCTGTCACCCGAAGAGGCGATCAACCGAGGTGTTAAAACGGATAAAAAATTTTTTGCACTTTGGCTCCATGGCCCTAGGGTCTCAACTGCAAACGGCACAAATATATTACTCTCAACGAGAGATGCATACTTTCGCCGCTTGCCGGATTCGGCCATTTCCGCCGCAGCTCCAGGTCTGGACACCGTTTCCCTGATATGGGACGAGGCTAACGTATCAACGCATGTTGCGTCCCACATTAGGGCCCGTCCCCGTTCCCAAGGAACCAGCGTCAGACTGTCTGGTCTCTTGCCATCATCTCGACATATTCCCGGAAGGCTCGAGAAGAGCAGGAATGTCGATGGTGGCAAGAGCTCTTTTGATGGTGTCATTAACAGAACCATGGCGGAAAAGCCTACCAGAGCTCCCATGGCATGAAAGCCCGTATATGCCAAAACTGTCTACCTCTTTTCCACATGGACATCTGTGCTTAAGGCACAATGTGGTTCCCAATCTGAGACCCAAAGCCACTCTAAAACTTTCATTATCTAAAAGTGTGCCAAGATTTTTAGACGGGAGAGCATGAAGCCAATAACCTGATTCTTTTTCTGATAAGGCTAGAAGCCTAGCTCGGTGACGGTCACTCGAAAGATTTTGTATCAAATTTTTATGTGTAAGCTGAACCAATGGCACATCCCAAAGTTTTTGAGTGGTACATTATATTATTATTATTTTTATATATTAAAAATAAATATTGAAATCGTATAATTTCGTAGGCCAAAATTTCACACCGACAAAGTTGTCAAGAGGCCAAAAACGTCACTTCATACAGTCCAGCTGAAAAGACAATCTCCGTACCTATCCCTTATCTGTGCAAGTTAGCAAACAAAACATCGGAGCAGGCAATAAGCATAAAACAAAATCGTTTCGACCCCATACACGCCGTCGCCGGAACACTTGGAAAAATCCCTATGGATTTTCCGCGCGGGAGTGAGGCGAACGCTGCGGGGGCACGGGGGAAGGAACGTAAAAGAGAAAAGCTGCGAGTTTTTATCTCGGCGCCATAAATTTTATTCGTACCGTGATTTAGTGCGCAGATTGCCCCTCGCGCCCCGCGCTCCGTGCCTACGCCTCGCCCGGGTAAGGCTGCTAGTCATTGTCAAAATTATTGCACCCCTATCTACTGAAGCTTTAAATATATGTTACCAACACGTAACTGTGCCTACAACCCTATCCGGCCCTGAATACAACACTTTGATGTCATTTCATAAGTTGTAAAACAAAAGATAAATTAACATCCTCTTATTAGCCATTGCTGTGCATAGGCCTCTCTTCGTTTTTAGAGAGAAGTGTCCGAGTCACCACGCTGCTCCAATGCGGGTTGATAGGTTACACATATCCCCATGATTCTCTCAAGATATGCAGCTTTCCTCACGATGTTCTCCTACACCGAAAAATGTATAATAAATTGCAATTTATGTCTGTTTTATATTAGCATATTAGCATATATTTTTGTAAGTAAATTTATTTTGTTTTTTCAAATGCAGTATACGTTGGCATACACTACTGTGGCATCACAGTCTTTTTGCTGAAAATCAGCACTGCATTGGTGATGGCGGCATCATGCTGAGCTGAATGCCTTTCGTTGCTGCGCTATATGCGGTGGCATATTATGTTTTTCATAGTTTTATTTTATTATATTTGTATATTTTTGTAATAATAGTTAAACATAAGTTACATATTTATCTTTGTCAACTTTTATATTATTTTGTAGCACCGTGTGTAGCGCATGAATGACTAAATGTGTTTTTTTTTCTTTCTTTCAATTATCAATAAGGTACATAAGTTTAAATAGAATAACTCTTTGGTCCCTGCCCGGGTTTTGAACCCGTTGACCCCATACAAGGGTCACGCAATCTTAATTAACGCTGGGCTATCACAGCTTTCATAAGTAGGTACTCTGGTGAAAATCATGTTCTTCAACTCGTCATGACGAATTGTCTCAACTGATACATACCGAGTTTCAACTCATTGTACTGAGAGCCTGTTTATTATTGTAAATAGTTACGCAAATTGATTTACTTATCTGTTAACGGCTTTGAAACTTCCACATGATCACATTCCAATACTTTTACTAACACAACACAAGGTTCGGGCATTCGGAATAAGGATTAATGCAATACCAGGCCAGTGGCGCCGTCCATCTCTAAAAGGTTCCAACAATAACTCTCCTCCGCAAGACTAATCCTTCATTATTATTGCTTAAGAGTAAATCTTAAGTTATTTGTCAATAGCGAGCCACAAAGGCGTCCAAATACCCATACTATGGCTGAAAAACATAATACACGCCTCATAATAGTGGAACAATTGAGAAACTTGTTAAAATCATAATGCGCTTTTGTGAGACCCTTGACAGTTCACTTTGTGATTTTTTTCTAGCCATTCCTCGGTTTCGTATTGCGGCGCGCTTGCAAATGACATGTTTCTTTTTCCAAGTTCAGGCGAATCCTCGATCGCTATCGTCAGCGCGTATTTTATGTAAACACGACAAATTTTGTGGCATGGATGCGGAATGGGCACCGCAGATGCGCCGGCGTTATTTTTATTGTCTATGTAGGTTCGAAGGTTCGCATTTGATCCGGGACGCTCTCTCCACACTGTGTCTTATCTCAGATCGGGTTTTATGAAACCCTAAATTTACGACTGTGGTCGAGGGGTGGGAGCCGGTATAAGCCCGCTCTCGACGCTTCGCTGCCAGGAACACTTTTGTAACCAACAATTCATGGCTGGGCACGTTCAGTAAAAATTCTGCGTGTCAAATTGTTGTAACGCGTCCGATCGATGTTTAGATTATAGATAGATCAGCATCGATGTCGCGCCTACAAAAAATTGATAACTTTGCGTATAATTTCATTTGAATTTCGATTACTAAACGATGTATAAATTTTCAGCAGTTAAAATATCTGACATATAATTAATATATGCTTTTCAATTTCATTTTACTTGTCAATAAATAAACAAAATACATTAGGAAATTTAATATATTACCAAATATATTGTGAGATCATAAAAAGATTAAAATACTTTCATCTAAAAATATGTTTACAAATGTATTATTGTTATTTTCGAATATTTTCATTAGCATATTATTTTTTACATAATAAAGTGTGCTCGGTGTTGCGAGCTTTAGGCCTATTGATAGGACTTCTATTCTGATCAGTACGATTTTTATACTCTGTTTCTTTTCTGTTCTGTCTCTACTCCGGCAATGTAATCAAATTTCTTACTTCGGTAAGATGGTAAGTAACCAGAAAAAAAATGATAATATTGTCCTTTAAGCTCAGTACTGAGTCTTAAACTATATTTCCTCAACAGCGTAGGCCTTAGCACTACGCATTTCGCGATAAAAATAAGTCAGAAAATCTTTGTCAAAAAGTCTTTTTTTTTCATAGATTTATATATTTCTTCCTTTTAAAACTTAGTACTTACAAGTAGATATTGTGAATTGTTACCATGTCACACTAACGTTACTCCGTAATTGGGAACGTAGACCCAACCGGGTTAGTCCAGATACAGGCAGATCCTCTATAAATTACGAGAATAAATCCCGGGAAAGAAAAATTGCCCTCTGGAGCACATAATTCTTTCCTTGTCACAATCCCTCCTTATCTACGGCCAATACCGGATTACAACGCGATTTTTATTTCATGCCGTATTTACCTACCGTTGTTTTTCGTATGTGTTTTATCTTACGAACGATCGATATATAAAATATTGATATCAAAGTACGTGTAAGTAAAGTGGTACCTACTCTCATATACATTATAAGAATTAATTGTAGGAGAATTTATCATAAATGAGGACACAAATTCAAATTCACAAACTAAAATATTCTTTAGTCAAAATCTTTTAGGTAAGTGCTTTAGAATCGTAAATTCGCACAATTGTTTCTGCCAAAAAGAGCTACTCGAAAAAAACTCGGTTGCTATTTTCAAAATATAATTCTTATAAGTAGGTATGCCATCATTGCTATTTCGAAAAGGCCGAAGAGTAGCTAAATCCATGCATTTTTAAAATTTGTTATCCTCAATAGTACGCAGAATATTAATTCTATAGTCGCATGTCTTATTTTAGGAAATTTCATAAACCAAACTGAGAATCAAACCTTGAGTTCAGTTTGGTCTCCTTGAATTGTTTACTAAGCAAACAAATAATTACCTAGAAGAAGTTCGTACTTGCTACTTCTTGTTACTTTTTGTGCGTCAACTTAAGTGTTAAAATACTCTCAATTACGTATAATGTGACCGTATTCCCGAAAAAAAATCGGCAACATTTTATCCTTTGTAGTTATATATAAGCCCAGTATATAAGCTTTAATTGTTCTGCTATTTATCAATATTTTTCTTGCAGGCATGAAAGCGTAACAAACAGAAAGACATAGACACAGACGACTTTCGCATTTATAATATTTATATGGTTTCTATTTTGTATGCCGTGTGGTATTCGGCTGAGTAGAATAGACCACCCTCATTTGTTACTGAGGTGTCGTAAGAGGCGACTAAGGCAAGTCGACCCGCTGTTTGGTATCCGGCTGAGTAGAATAGAGCACCCACATTTCTTACCGAGGTGTCGAAAAAGGCGACTAAGGTAAGTTGACGTCAGGCAGGTGGCCGGTCGTAAAATACGTAGCCAAATCATGTGACAAAATGTTTGTAACATGTTGAGCCGACCCCACTTAGAGTGGGATAAGGGCAGGGGAATGTATGTGTTCAGTCTATAATCAATATTCTCATACTATATGTAGAAGTTGTTGTAGAGGCCTAGATCCCTGTTGTAGGGATAAGAGCAGGAGGATAATTTTATGATTTCTATTTTGTGTACTAGATGTACACCCACAATATAATATAAGTGTTTGCAACTAACACTTATCGCCTTAAATTTTTAAAACGAGTCAATAATAAAATTATTGTATAACCGCACGCAACATTTGCTTTATGCTTCTTCAAGTAATAAATTCTTAACTATTACTAAGGTTATCAATAGTCACGGCCAAACCAAAATATGGCCTTACATTAACAAAAATGTAGCTAAACAGATTGATTAATCACAAAAGTACCTCATATTTTATATATTAACAATATGTTCTAATGGACAATGACAAATGTATCCTTTTGTTGCGAAAATAGAGACGTCACTATAGATGACGGTAAACAAACATTTTGTTTAAACAGGACATCTTCCACTATGTTCGGTTCAGAAAAATCTTTAAAACACATTAAGAACTTTGTTTTACATAAAAATTAGACTATAGTAAAATGTACTTGGTTTAAATACTGATACTCTTGAACTTTTTAATTATTTTTCTATTTTCAAACTCAGTAGCTCAAGGTTTACAACAAAGTATAGCCGCGCATTCCTTAGTCTAGTTTCTAATTTCTCTCGAAACAAATCTCAATAGCTTAAAAAATGCTCCGATCGCCACCAAACTTTACAGGATCATCCACTAGGTCATTCTAAAGATTGTCTGAAAACTTCGTTAAAATCGGCCCAGTCGTTCCGGAGTTTATAAAGGATAATCACACATTTATTTTTATACTAGCTGTGCCAGCGGCTTCGCCCGCGTGGAAAACTGTGTGTCACAATTTTTTTCTACAATTCAAATTTTAAACATATAAGTAATTATTGTGAGTTAACCATAAGAGATAGAGACATGCTATCCCGGACTTTTTTGTAGTAGTTTTATAGATCTACAATTCTTTACTACATTACTTTAGCGTATCTCTGCTGGTTTACGCAGCGCATGCGACTAAAGCTCCCAGCAAGCAAGTTTTTAACGCGATTTCTTCAACACAATTTACATAATACCGAAATGTTCTATTTACCTAAACCATCCGGAAGTATTGCACAATCTTTTGGTGAAAACCGTACATAGATCCGTTCAGTAGATTTTGAGAAAATCGATTACATACAGACAGACAGCTTTTTGGAACTTTGTTTTATAATAAGTATAGATAGATAAGTATAGATAGCATGCATGATTCAGTATTCACGCGTGATGGCTTATTATGGCATATTTCATATATAACTTTGGTGTTTCTATACAGATTTCTATGATTCTTTTTTATGGAATAGTTAATACAGTTCACTTTTTTAATTAGGGATGACTGAGAGTGTTATAAACGTAGGAGTAGACAAATATAATCAGAAAGCTGCTGTTTATATCAAAGCTTAGAACTGCTAAGCTCTCGGGAGTTACACGTGTTATTGTGAGTCAACCATAAAAGATAGACATATGCTGTCATGGGATATTTTTTATACAATTTTGAGGAGAACATTTCCTCCATACATGATTTCTGTGTAGCTTTAACCATTAAGGTTGCACACGCGACGGAAGCTTAAATAATTGAGTAACTTCTCCCGTTTTCCCAACATTTTCCTTCATTGCTCTGCTCATATTGATTGTAGTGTGATGAATAGTATACTATAACTAACTCAAGAGTATGAAAAATAAAAAAATCCGTCGAGTAGTTATTGTTTCTATAACGGTTATACAGACAGACAAACAGGCAGACAAAAAAATTACTGATTGCATTTTTGGCATCAGTATTTATCCCTAATCACCCCCTGATAGTTGTTTTGGAAATATATTTCTTGTACAGAATTGACCTCTCTACAGATTTATTATAAGTATAGATATATAGAGTATAAGAAATATACAATAATTTTAAACACCTGACGTTAGAAGCACATGTTATTTTCAGAATTACAAATTTTAGTAAAAAGTTTAATGTTGTTTACAGATATACTATGTTAAAATTAAATTTAGCACTTTACTTTTTAAACAGGTATATATTTTTATTACATATTCTCGTATATTTGTTAAATTTTCTTCATAATCGTTTCATTGATAGGCTGAAATATAAAAAAGATAGAGACATACAAAAAATATTTGTTTTATTTTAACTTGAAAATTATGAAATTTCAACTTAAAATCCTGTTTTTTTTAAATATGTATATGGTCTTCCAGCGCAAAGCAACAATCGGACAAATCCACGAAAATATCCCAAAAGTATAGTTGAGAGAAATATTTTGACAGCATAATGAATAGACAGGTATGTGCCGTGACAGGCTAATGGTGTTTTAATAGATATCTGAGGTATCGTGACTAGATTGGCATTTCTTAAGCATGACGGTTTTAGTATTCTCTGATTTCACTTTCATGTAAAATGTAGATATAGTATTAGAAACTGGACTATCAAATTCTTACCAACTCTTTTGAATGTTCTCTCAATATTGCTGTTGTTTAACTATATGACATATTTAACACACATGCTACAAATAGCCAAAATGCATTGAAAATTATATGCATGTATGTATTGCGGATTCAGAATATCTCAATTAAAATTATTTATTAATATTACTTAAACAAACTTATACGGTAAGACTTGTGTAGTAAATAAACTCTAGCCCCTATAATATTTAAAGTATATTTAAGAAAAACTTCCCCGTTATCGATTGCCATCAAATTAACGAATCAATACCAGCCCATTTATTATAACCATTACTTATTTAGTATTTTCCATTAATTGCGCAACAAATGCGGTGACGATGTATTCTATTGAATTTATTGACTCCTATTGTTACTTCTAGCAACAACGAAATTGCAACACAGCATGAGTAATGGCGGCCAAAACTCCAAAGAACTAGAACTGCCCAGCCGTAAAACTATAAAAAAATGCAATGTTTATTTATTTTGCTACGAAGATTATTTGTTTATCTACTATAAGCATCCATCGTTGTCGCCTTTGTTATGTTTAACTTTTATAAGATCTCGCTACTTATACGTAATATACAAAACCGCATTTTACTAATCGTTATTTTCGATATAAAAATTTAACTGCAACTAAAGCCATATATGTTCAATATGCCAATGTTTGCATTTTGAAGTTAAATTAAAATTTTTGACATTTCTAAAAGTGTTTACATATTTATTTTATTTCATACGTATTTTGGTAGCAATAATTTTTTTACAAATAACAATCATTTTAAATTTTTTTCAATTTTATTCAATTTTTATTGTCAACTACAGAAAGAGTAAATATAAAAGCTCTAATTAAAAAAAAGGTAATTGATATGAAATAAAGAAAGGTCGAATATTCAATATAAAGCTAAAAACTCAATCTAAAACTAAACTCATATCTTTAAACCTTTAAGCACTTAAACAATGACCAGAAAATTAGTTTAAACTAGTTCTGTAAATATTTACATATTTTCGGTTAATCTTAACTTAATCCACAAACGTGAATAAATTGCGATGGCGCAAAAAGCGAACGCTTTTTAACCGGCGCTTAGTTTGATGCCTTTGTATTCTGTAAATACAAAGATATTCCAAGTTTGCCACAGATTACAATGGGAAGGCTACTATACTTTTTTCTATTGTTTGACCGAGGGTTACAATAGACTACTTAAGTTGAGAAGACATAAGATAAATTCAATATTTCACACAAATATATACTGCAATACAACTTATATAAGAATTTACCTGTTATAAATATTCACCTGAACTTATACTAAAGTCATTTTTATCAAAAAAATATGGTAACATTTTTGGGGATTTTTTCAATACATTGGTCATCAACAAAGCATGTTTAAATTAATTTTTGAATAAAGTTTTTTTATACAGTTTATCTACTGCTTTTAGTGAATATTAAAATTACCATAAAATCAAAGCATAGGTACAGCCAAATATATCTGGAAGTGTTATTTAATTTTTCCTTTTCGTATATTAAATAAAGCCTACTCTAAGGATGCTGTTAAATTATACGATTAACCCATATTTTTCATGAATCGGAAATGATTAACACATATCTATTATGTTTATATCAGAAATCATAATATAAATAAATTAAAAAAATTATTAGCCGAATATCATAACCATAGAGCTGGTAAATAAAATAAAATTAATTAATATCCTATTACATATAACTATTTATGTTATTTCCATTTCTCTAGTGTTTGCCATTTTACGTGGCACTGGCTGAATGATTCGCGCCTAATTTGCGCTGAAAAAAAAAACAAAGAAAGATAATAATGATTTATGTTATTGATGAGACTTTATTCGACTTTATAAACCGAAAACAAAATCATGAATTGCACAATTCAGCTTTTTCTACCCAAACAAACAATAACTGAGTCAATAAATCAATAAAGATTGGTAACAGTGCATCTCAAATATGACTGACAAAGCCACACAGCGAGCATCATCCCTATTGCACGCTCTATTAGCATTCGACACGGGCGCCATGTTACCAAACACGTAACCCCGAAAACAGACATATTTATTGCAATACGAGATAATTTTACGATGTGAACGCAATCCGGCCACCGATAATTCGGTCAAAGTTTAATTCGTTGACAAAGATAACGAGACTTTCTAATCGGGCGGGCGTGAGTTTGAGTGCGTAATTTCAATTTTATGTTCGGCCAAATTGTGGGAGGAACACAAGTCGCTCGTGCCCGCCGCGATCATTTCGCAGTAAATTTAATGAACGAAGGTCGTAAAAATTTTTTACATTTCAAAACATAACATTGCCGCCCTTGTGTTTTATTAATACATATTACTCTGTTTTTTTATCGAGCAAAGACGTGCACTCGACCACAATCGCAGCTGAAGTATCTATGGCCCAAGCCATAGAGTAAAATTGCATGTAATGCGCCTCGACTTGAAGTAAATGTTGAAAATATTCGTGTTTGATATCTGTTTATAAGATTTATCGAAACTCTTGTAGTTAATAAGTTGACTGACGTTTCTACAAGAGAAAAAATTTCCAATTTTTCTATAACGCACCAACGTGTTAAATTTCAATTTTGTTTTGTTTTTTTGTCATTGCAGTGTTATTTTGCTATCAAACTAGCCTATATTCATCTTATTATACCTGAGAGTGCCGTATATAAATATCGTCAATTGACCCCAAACATTAGAAAACATGTAAGGTTTTATGGTTTATTAACTAAGACTATACGAGACAATATTGTTTCGATTGATCATGATCATCATCCTCCTACCCTTATCCCACTATGAGTGGGATCGGCACAACATGTTACAAACATGTTGTCACATGATTTGGGTACGTATTTTACGACCGGCCGTCTGCCTAACGTCAACTTACCTTAGTCGTATTTTAGAAACTGTCGGTAAGACAGAGGGTGGTCTATTCTACTCAACCGGATAGGACATGGCGCGTCAACTTACCTTAGTCGTAACTTACTTTTTTCGACACCTCGGTAAGAAATAAGGGTGGTCTACTATACTCAGCCAGATTCCACACGGCGGGTCAACTTACCTTAGTCGCCTTTTACGACACCTTGGTAAGAATATGAGGGTGGTTTGTTCTACTCAGCCGGATACCACACGGCATAATATTGTTTCTCTTGATATGCGAAAACAAATCCAGAATGGTCAAAATTTTAAAATCCATTAAGTCCCTATCCAAAATCCATTAAACTAAATATTACGATGTAAACAAATCTAACTTCTCATATTAATCAACAATAAAACGTATAAGCAGGGGTCGATTAGTGCCGGCTAATCACAGATTCGATACGGCGACGTTACAGTTACACAGATAAAATACATTTAATCACCCCACACTATTAGCTACAATCAATTAGGTAATCTAATAGATAATTTATTAACATACATTTTACATGCATGGAATAAAATCATAGTTATGGTATGGTCATTTTAAAGATTTAAATAATAATGTGTCGTGCAAAGAACAGTGAATGGTTCTGCAACTAGTGCTCTATCTAGTAAAACAGAGTTTTTTAAAAAAAAAAATTACAAATATATCATATTCATATCTAGAAACAATTCATTAATTGAATAAATAAACAATTAAAAGAAACACTTTTTTGTTTACGATATAAATATACAAGTTATATGTATCTTAAATGACTAACACGTGCAATGGTCCTAAGAATGCTATCAACGTTTCTTTTAGACTAAGCTGATTTATTGTTCTTAAAGGAGCGTGTCACCTGAAGAACTATTAACTATGGTGTTAGAATGGATAAGATTATTTGTGCACTTTGACTCTTCGGCGCTAAGGTCTCAACTACAAACGGCGCAAATATGTTACGTATAGCAAGAATTCTTTTAAATAATTTATAGAATTAGGCGTCACTTTGCGGAGATCCATAATACAGTAGTAGTAGTAAAATTATTTTGCTATAATCATGCAGCATTCGTTAAATCACATGCACAAACCTCTGCGATTTTGTCGTGGAGTCTATCTGCTGATGATGCTTCGGTTGCGGGACGAAACGATTGTTGAGTTTGTGATAGTGAACATGTGTAGTGTTTGTGTATTGTGGTGGTAGTGGTAGAGGTTTGTGCATGTGTTTAAACGAATGATGCATGTTTCTGGTATGAAAACGAATAATCAACTCTACATTTAGCTTTATATATATTTCCTATTTACTTTATCGCGGATTATAGCAAAATAATTTTACTATTACTTATGTACGAACTCTTTTGATGCTATCGTTAAGAGAGCCGTGCGAAAACTCCTAGCCTAAACTCAAATTATCATAGAAAATAAAATTTAAATAATAGATGATCAGGACTTTCATTACATTATATTCAAATTACCGTAGAAAAGAATCTAAACTAAAAATTTGTCTAAAAATCACATACAAGAATTTATAAATACCTACTTATATAAGAATCTATTTATATAAGGATATATTTAAACTCTCCTTTTCAGGAGAACAATGTTTTTTTAATATTAAAACGATCTTATTAAAACGGGTCTGATGAAATCTAAACATATTAATAATGTTAATGTAGAATATCTTTATAAAAATAGTCGGTCAAATATTATTAAGTTGTAACATATGTCGATTTACATCAATATTCATAAGCTAGCGTATTACAACTATTAATTGTACAATTATATCGAAGTGAGTGCACACACCTAAGACAACATAGTTGTTCTACTAGCTCAGCATTTACGTCCACTGGATTTTATAAAATATATAAATAGCCGAATATATTCGGCTGATTAATATTCCCATACTACTGTGACATTTTAGTTTTCATAGCGTTGCACATAAATATAAAGTTAAACAATGCTAAAATCTGTATCATTTAATTTAATTGTTGAAAATATACAAATTAATATCACTTCAATATAAATAATTCATTTATTGACATTAAAGATCACAAGTGAACGGTTGAACATGGTAATAACAGTAAATGTCAACGTAGTCATGATAACGACGGCATACTGATATCGCGAAATAACAAAAAAGATGATAATACAAGTTTGAGGTGATTCGTGAACTCGTACGAGTATATTTATTTTTATTACCTTTACGATCACCAGCAGAGTATGTATCTGCGGAACAATTTCAGTGAGCATCATATGAAATCAATCAATCAATCAAAATAATCTTTATTCAAATAAACCATTTCAGACACTTTTGAATCGTCAAGCATCAGTATGATTAATGAAGCTACAACTGGTTCGGAATGTTGCTCTTACCGAGAAGAACCAGCAAGAAACTCGGCTGTCAATCTTTTAAATACTTTCAATTGTACATTATTAAACCGCTGTCTTGTATGAAGCTGAAAGGATTTTCAAATCCAGGCTTCCTTATCATCCAAATAATCTTCAATTTTGTAATATGCTTTACGTATAAGCATATTTTTTACACTTAATCTTCTTTCTTCTTCTTTCTGTACACTGGTCCAGAATGGATTCTGGTCTAGAAGAGGTTTAGGTCTGTATATATATAAAGAGTCTGTAACGCCTAATTTATAGAACTAGGCGTTACTTTACGAAGATCGATGATACAAAAGTATTGATATTATTATTTTGATAGAATCCTTTCGCCCCGAACAAGCGTTTACAAAAGACTAAAGCTTTGCAATCATGTCGTGCAGTTTATGTCCTGATGATGCTTCGGTAACGGGGCAAAACGATTTTTGAGATTATTATATTGAATGTGTACTGTAGTACTACTATAGTGCATGCAAATTTACGAATCCTGATACGTATCAGTTTTGAAAACGGATAGTACATTATATATTTATCAATACATATATTTTTTATTTGCTTTTATTGCGGATTTTGAATGACAGGTGGTTTGATTGCGCAGGTGGCAGTGACCCTGCCTTAAGCGCCATAGGTCATGGCTTCGATTCCCACCAACATTTTCACTAAATAATTTGTTGGTTCTTGGATTCTGGGTGTATACATGTATTTAAGTATGTATTTAAAATGATATATGTATGTAATAACCAGTTGTCTGTCACCCATAACACAAGTATTAATTAATTACCTTGTGGACGGACGACCGTGTGTAATATTTATCATTCCAGTAAACTATATTATCATCAACTCTACTACAAGATCTTTTAAAGGTTTTACTGAATAAAGTATTGCTTCTGTATTTTTTCACGTATGATTGTATTGAGTGTGTGCACCCATCCTTTATTAAAATATTATTTATTGCCGACGCCCGCGTCGGCATGATAAAGAAACTTTAAATTTAATTAGACGGCATGGACGAAGAGATGGGTTGTATTCGGAAGTCGATCTTTATCTTGATCACCTTGCGAGCAAGGATGCTGTGATTAAGTAACGAATACGTTTCCAAAACCTTGTTACCTAATTAACTAGATAAACAACTCGTTGGTTTTTGTCAGATTTTTAGACTCGTGTACAAGATAAGAAGACGGTATAAAAACAAACGTTATAGTCTGTTTAATTGTTATAATTGAAATGTATGTCTTTAATTTGCTTTTATTTTTATTATTTATAAATCATAGCACGTATAGTTTTATTATTTATAAATCAATATACAAAGCAATAAATAGTAAAGAGGAAAGAGACCTAGGCTCAGTTTGGTTTTTTGGAGCGATATATTAAGAGTAATTTAATAATTGTTTGGACTGGTCCGTTGGCGCAGTGGCCCTGCCTTTAGCTTCGCGGGTCGTAAGTTCGATTCCCGCAGAAGACCAACATTTTCTATAACCGAGCCTGGGTGTATATTGGTATTTAAGTATGTATTTTATATTTTATAGTATATCTACCAGTTGTCGGTCACCCATAACACAAGTATTAAGTTACTTATAGCACGCGGCAATAAGTAATGCACATCGAAGCTCAGAGAGAGAAATCGGCTAGATTCTGCTTCATAGAGCATTGTCTCTGTCGCACAGACTGACGAACCTGTTTGTGACAGTGACAGCGCCCTACGAAACCGAATTAACCGGCTGTTTCGTTCTAAGTTCTCGATGTGCATTATTTATTGCCGGGTACTATACTTTGGGGACGGAAAAAATGGAAACGCAGATCATGATGTGCCGACGGATGAAATATTACAACGGGCGAAGGACAGGAGAATGAAGATGTTATTTACCTAGTACATTCTCTATTATAATATATCCATATTTATAATGTAAACTGAAAGATTAAAAAAAAATTCTGCTATAATATAAATTTCAATCATCCCATTTATATATTTAGGTCAAATGAGATGTAGTTATAGAGGTTATTGCTTCCATCTTTTGACTCAATATATAAGAGATAAGAGTTTTAATATCAAAATTTATAAAAACAAAAGACTAATGAATAATGACGTCACTATCGGAGATCTCTGAATAAACTTTACCTGCGTTAAAAACAATGCTTTACTTTTTTCAAACCTTAGAACCATCTTAAAAGTAGTCTACTTTAGTCGTCCGATAAACTAGCTCGAATATGTTAATGGCATGTGACACGGAATACAAAATTAACCATCCCGTATTCAAGCCGTGCAGGTAAATGCATCAAAATTAATTAAGGGGGGCACAGACCGCCCGCGCGCTACCGTCCCGGCGGGGCGTCCCGTGACGACTTCATGCGGATTCCGGGAACGCGACCGGGACGAGCTGACGGGATCGAACTGGGACTAGCCAGACCAACTATGTAGATGATAAGTAAGCTTAGATTTAAGTTGTATTAATATTGATTAATAGCTGTGATAGCCCAGCGATAAAACCAAGCGACTCTATCGAGGGAAACCCGAGTTCAAACCCCGGCCAGGCGCCAATGAGTTATTCTGTTAAAACTTATGTATCTAATTGATAATTGCAATAATTTATAGAATTAGGCGTTACTTTGCGGAGATCCATAATACAAAAGTAATAATATCTATTCATTTATGACTATCCGTTTTTTCATACGTATGAAAAAACGGATAGTCCACTATACATTTAGCACTATATATATATTTTCTATTTACTGTATCGCGAAATATAGCAAATTAATTTTATTATTACTTTTGATAATTGCAATTTATGACACGCTTTTCGGCGAAGGAAACATCGTTAGGAAACCTGCATAACTGAAGAGAATCTTAGGGATATGTGTAACCTACCAATCCACATTGGAGCAGCGTGGTAGGTCTTAGCTCCCAACCCTTCTCTCCAAAAATTTTTTTATAAAAAATGGCCTCCTTTACTTCTTCAATATTGATTAACATTATTTAAACCGGATATTGGCTGCGATGGGCTTTCATAGTTCATGAAAGAATGTAAAAATATACTAAAATCTTAATTTCGCGTTGAAATAGTTTAGCCTTAATGTTGTTTTTTTTTGTTTTCATTATTCTCTATTGTTTAATTTTAGGTTTGTAATTGTAACCTAACTAAGAATGTTACGTTACAATATTAAGAATGTGGATGTGAGAAGTGATATTCTATAATTGGTTCTACATATTTAATTTAAAACTATATGGGATATATGTTGGATTTATCGTGTAATGCTGTTGAAGATCCGAATAAATAAATAAATAAACAATTATTTTTGAAAAGAGCGACGCAGAGTTTCTCTTTGGTTCTTCTCAGTACGAGCAAGACCTTTCCGAATCAGTGGTAGCTGAATTGTAAATTGACAAGACAAAGAATGAATTTTAATTTTAAAACTTAAACGGACGCGGCTGTAAGCGATGTATTTATGTTTGTGCTAAATTTGAATTAAATATTTTAAATTTGGGACCTTAGAACCTTTGACTGACCTTGTAGCGCAGATGGCGGTGATCCTGCCTTCAGTTCCGGGGTTGGGAGTGGAACCCTGGAACTGAAGAACTAATATGTTCATTAAACCTTTTGTTGGTTCTTCGAGTCTAGTGTTTTTATATGTTTAATTCATTTAAAATTATGTGTGCATATATTTAACAGTTATCCCTCACCTATAGAAATTGTAAGTTACTACGGGCGCGGACGAACGTATATATAATTGCCCCATATATTACACAAAGAAATTACTCCAGAAGTTTCATGTAAATAAAAATAGTCCTAAGGGTCACGGGTTTCAATTCCAGGCACGCAAATATAAGGTATTTTATAAAATCACATGTCTAAATTAATGTTTGCAATTGCAAATCATGCGCATAATCAAATCAAAATCAAAATAATCTTTATATGAGTAAGCTTCTTACAAGCACTTACGAGTCTTCAAAGATCAATTAGATTTAATAAGCTAATATAACGAACTTATCCCCAAAAATATTGACAATTCCCATCAGAGCAGTGTGGTGGGTATAAACCCCCGAATTTTCTTTTCAGAAAGAGAAGCCCCTTGTTTGACTTTGGTATAATTACAGACAACTCCTGTCCTAAAGGAAGATAAATTATAACCTAAAGATAAATATTTAGGTTATAATTTGACATTGTGTTTCTAATAAGAATTCTAACAGTTATAATATATTTTAAATATCTTGTAAACGATGTTTTCTGGATATTTAAAATATAAACAATGTTTTCCTTCATCGAAATACGTGTGATAAATTGGAATTATTACATAAATTTTATTACAGTAAAACTTATTGGTCTTCCCGGGGCTTAAATCCGTGGCCCTATCTAGAATGATAGGCTCATCGCTGGGCTATCACTTTAATTTTGTATAAGATAAGAAATTAAAATTCGGTGATTTTACGATTTTATATGCACACAATGAGATAAAAAATCGTTTCGGCATCCATTCTCAGGAAAATAACACCGTACAAAATAGCTTGTGTACCAAACTGTTTTGTGATTTTATTATAAAATATGTATAATATAAATTGAAAGGCTTTGAAAATATAAACCTAATAATAAATGTGAAATACTTTACCGTTGATTCTGCAAAAATAACAGAAGATTTGCTTTTTTCGTTTTTACTTCGCAATTTAACTTTTAATTGGCATCGAATTATATAAAAGTAACTACCAACAAAAAATAAAACGAAATCATTTGGTGATATTATTTGATATACTAAATATTCATAGCACAAAATTCGTTGATAATAAATATTACACACTAGTGTTATATAAACGTTGATGTTTAAATACATAAATAAACATAAATATCACCTTTTCTATATCACCTCGATTTATTATACTAAAATATATTTTCACAAACCACTCTTAGAACGATCCTTGCCTAGTAAGCGCCGCAGCGCCAAAATATTTTTATAGGCCATAAAATTTTCAGAACAAAACAACAAATCATTTGGACAATTGTCTAAAAAGCATTAATAGAGGCTTGCAAGGAAGCGCCACGGACACGCAGCGGGCGTACCTGTGCGAAGTTACACCAACAAAGCTACTCTATGAGTTATTGTCACAGCCCCTAAAGATATTTCATCGATTTTATTGTGGCTCCGATGTCAACTTCGTCTCGACGAAGGCTATAAAAGCGACGATTTTTTTGCGTAACTCTCGTTGCACGCCGAAATGTGTTATATATTCAATGTATTTATGATAACGGTTTCTAATTTATAGAATTAGGCGTTACTTTGCGGAGATCCATAAAACAAAAGTAATAATAAAATTATTTTTCTATAATCCGCGATACAGTAAATAGATAATATATATAGTGTTAAATGTATAGTGGACGAAATAATCGCAAAGTCTATCTCCTGATGATGCTTCGGTTGCGGGGCGAAACGATTTTTGAGTTTGTGATAGTAAACGTGTGTAGTGTATAGTGTTTTTACGAACCCTACACGTATCGGGTATGATCTATATATTAGCACTGTATATATTTTTTATTTACTGTATCGCGGATTATAGCAAAATAAATTTATTATTACTTTTGTTTTAACGGTTTCTACTTATTACATTACAGCAGTTTAAAAAACGCATTAAAACGAGGCTGATACAGAAAGTCGCAAAATACAGAAAGATACCATACTGTTCAGGATTATATAGATGATAAGAGTGAGTGGATATAGCTACTCTTTCACCCTGAACAAGATAGTAGTGGCTAAACGTAACTAGTTATAAGAATTGAGGCCATGAGAGCGAGAGAAGACTAACTCCTTAAAGAAAAAGTTTACAGTATTAAGGAAAAACAATTAGCCCTGATTTAAAATATTTGCAATTTTAGCTTTAATCTCTCATAAATATTTGCTGTCTTACCCTCTTATTATATAATATTCTTTATTTTTGAGTGATTTTAACAACCCTGAGCATCTTATTCATTAATTAAATAAAACACAGTATTAAAAAACTTTCAGTTAGGCCACTCTGGCTCTCATGGCATCAATTATAACTATAATATTATTTATTTTATTCCATAGCTTTATTAATTTTCTCTTTAAAAAATTACAAACAGTCTTTATAATATTAGAACTTAATCTTATGAAGTTTAAACAGTTCACATTAGGTGCAATAGGAAGGAAGCTGGTCCCGGTCACTTCGGCTTCGCAACTCAATGAGCGTTACTACTTTTGATCTTTTATTTTGATTTGATCACATAGAGACACTGCATCACTCTGCTGCTGTTCGCAAACATTGATCTTACCATTAAATTAAAATAAGTTTAAATAAATTTGCATCCTATTCTGTAGCACAGGATTGAGATCAATTATCATTATAAGAAACTAATTCTGAGTACTGATTATTTATAGATAAGGTACGTTATTTGTTATGTAATTATAGTAAAATAAAACAATAAATTAGTTTTAATTTTGTTGAAAACCCCATTACAAACAAACAAACAAAAATTACGTATTCCATTCTAATGTAACCCGAGACCAATTGTAGCACACGTGAAATTCTATTACACAGTCCAAAAGCCTTTAGAGGCTTCAATAAAAATCAGTTAACCCGTGCTCACCTGGCCTTTACTCTCCCACGAAGTAAAAAAAACTTTTATAAAGAAATAAATTATTGCGTTATGGCTTTTTGAAAGAGTCCACTGCTGGTGAGAAATGACAATATTATTAAAAAGTACGCATCTTTGTCACACTATCTTTTTGTATTCAATATATTGTCGTCATAATAAATGCTGCCCTTTATGGATAGGGTATTGTGCTCTCCACCTTTGTAGACATTATTAAATATATTTTAAAGTGTTTTATTAATGGTGGGCGTCGCGAGAGAATGTTTGATTTATTTTTTCGACGCGTGTGCTCAGAGTTGCGTGATGTCCTTCAATCATTTAAATTAATGGAATTATTGTTCAAATTGAAAGTCTGAAATATTGTAAGAAATGTGAAAAATAACAGGCATGATTTAGAGAATTAATATTGGTTTTATAATTTTTAGTTAACCGTTTATATGGTGTTTTTGGTGTGACCTAACAAATGGTTATAACGATTTGGCCTCCTAAAATTTAAGAGTTATTAGCCAGTATACCAATGGTTTAATTTTTATTAACGAGATCATTTGGAAGAATATTATTTCAATCTATCCATTAAATGATTTATAGAAGCAGCCTTTACATTGTGGAATTCCGTAGTACAGAAGCTATCTCTCTTCTGTCGGATTCTTCATTAGTGAAGTGTCCTAAACGAAAGTCCTTCATAGTTCGTACAATTTTCCTCCATTTCTCCCGGTTTTCGGCCTTTAGGTGCTATTATATAATGATTTTGCTATAATCCGCGTTAGTTAAGAGAATCCATGTAATGCTAAGTGTAAGAAGCAGGCAAAGTTCACATACCTTACACATGGAGGACAAGTCACCCAACGTATCACAAAATACCAATAAGAAATCACACAAGCAATACACACCTATCACTACTACAATCTCTACGCCTCAATCTCAATCGTTTCGCCTCGAAACCGAAGCATCATCAGGAAGATAGGCTCGACGACAAAATCTTAATGATTATAGCAATATAATTCTATTGTAGCTTCTGTTCTATCCATTGACTAAACAACTGATCGCGATGCAGATTGCGATCAAGCCTACAAGGTACAAGTTACGGAGGATTAATGGGCGTTGTTGACCTCCTATGAGGTGGATTGACGACCTTAAATAGGTCGCTGGGAATCGATGGATCCAAGTGTTGCAAGATCGTATAGTGTGGAGTAGTGCTGCCCAACGATATTCCACTACCGCTAAATTGTCGATAGACTATTGCTAGATGACGTCATGTAACTAGTATCAATAGTATAGATAAAGTAAATAGTATCGATACTATCGAAAACTGATATATCTTTAGGAGTAATACTATCGATAGTTTTACATACTATCGATAGTGTTGATACTATTTTTGATTTAATACAATGATTCCATCGATAATATCGATACCATCGATAGTACTACATGAAAAAAATCGATACTATCGATAGTATCGATAATATTATCACGTACCAGTATCTATCCTATTGACACTATTGCCTCCAATCAAGACTATCAGTAAATTTCTGATGATCATAGTATCGATAATATCTATCGTATTGATAGTATCGATAGCACTATCAATATTCTTACTAGTTTTCAAGTCCATCTATAGATAGCGAAGCTATCGATATTTGGGCAACTCTAGCTGTGGAGATCTCGTGGAAAGATTATATGCTGCAGTGGACGTCTAATCCGTTGATGATGAAGAAGAACCGACTCTATATAAAGAAAAGTCATCTTCTATAAGTACTATAGATTTAACACTACGATTTCGAAATCCCCTCAAAATTTAGTATTATTAAGAAAAATCAATGAGAATATCCTTGTGGTATCCGGCAGAAAAGAATAGACCACCCTCCTTTCTTACCGAGGTGTCGTAAGAGGCGACTAAGGTATCTGCCGTGTGGTATCCGACTGCATAGAATAGACCACACTCACTTCTTACCAAGATGTCGTAAACGGCGACTAAGGTAAATTGACGTCAGGCAGGCGGCCGGTCGTAAAATACGTAGCCAAATCATGTGACAACATGTTTGTAACATGTTGTGCCGACCCCACTTAGAGTGGGATAAGGGCAGGAGAATTTTTTTTAAGAAAAATCAATGAGAACTAACGTCCTCTACTTCAATTATCTAATGACCTACGCTAGCTGATGTCCCAAATATTAGAAATAACCAAAATCAACAGCTTCATAACTTTATCAAGGCTCAATATACACAAATAGTCATTATTGGGCAGTGACTAAAGTATTCAACATTACTTATTGACAGAATAATCTGAATATATGCTTCAGCAAATAGACCATTACGAACTCAATTATCACGTCACAAACCATTCCCAACAATGACTCATAATATTTATAACCTTGGTAGAGCACAAAAAATATTTAAAAGGATTAAAAAACTCATAAAAGACACTCAAACTCTTTCAACCTGTCACAAGGGTGCACAAGTATAAAGTACGCGAAAAATCGAGGTATCATATTCTATATTTTGAAACATGACGCGCGATCGTGTGGGAACACCTCTATAGGTGTTATAAAATGAGTTTATTATGCTAAAGTTCGATTTCTATAGACTTAATACGTAAGTACACACAAACTGTTTTTGTTAATGTTATTATTTAACCTTCTTATAATACGATATACGCGTAACAAATATAGCGTTACTTGTACAGTGTAGTACAGATATGTTTAGAATAAACTGAACTAAACACTAAACCTGCGAAGAAAGTAAATTCAAATAATGAAAATATGTTATATAAAAATGAATGCTTGTCTGTGTGTTCTTAATAGACTCGACTGGACATATTTTAATGAAATTTTCAGACAATCTTTAGCGGAAGATCTTGTAAAGTTTGGTGCCGATCGGAGCTTTTTACTTTATAACTGAAGTAATATATCTTCAAATTAAACCCGGCGATGCGGGCTTGATATACTAGTTGTAAATGAATTCCAATTCAGAGAATATTGCCAATATTTGTAGACGCATCTTCCTCTTATTAGCGTGACCTGATTATGAAAAGAAATTCCTATAAGACTTGAATGATGACCGTAGTTGTTTCAAACTGAAACATGTCTATACTTCTATAATATATAACTAACACATCCATACTGTCTGTTAGACTTCGTCGGCCAATAGTAGTAATAGTGATTGAATTTATTAAAGTAAAGTAAAGTAACAGCCTGTTACTATGCCCACTGCTGGGCTAAGGCCTCCTCTCTTTTATTGGAGAGAAGGATTGGAGCTAAGGCCTACCACGCTGCTCCAATGCGGATTGGTAGGTTACACATATCCCTAGAATTCTCTAGAGATATGCAGGTTTCCTCACGATGTTTTCCTTCACCGAAAAGCGTGTGATAAATTGCAAATATCAATTAGACACATTAGTTTTAATAGAAAAACTCATTGGTGTCTGCCCGGGCTTTGAACCTATGTCGTCTCTAGAGAGTTGCACGGTCTCACCGATAGGCTATCAAAGCTTGAATTTGTTACGATCGCTTATAAGTATACAATTTTGATATACTTATAGGATTAAATCACGTTTTTCCTCAGATAATAGCATAAAAATAATATTGTATATAATCGAGGGTAATTACTTATGCACACGCGGACAAAGTCGTGCCATAAATCTAGACATATTTAAAATTCTAGACATAATTAAAACAAAGTTCCCAAAAGCTGTCCGTCTGTATGCGATCGATTTTCTCAAGATCTACTGAACGGATTTTTATACAGTTTTACTAAAAGATAGTAAAATTCTTGAGGAAGGTTAAGGTCAATAGCACATTACTTTAGAATTGCCACGAGTTCAAGACATATGAAAACAGCCGTAGACACAACTAGTATTATATAAAAACTATTATGGCACAGCTGTGATAGCCCAGCGGTGTGACCGTGCGACTCTTACAAGGGGAACACGAGTTCAAACCCGGGCAGGCACTAATGAGTTTTTCTATTAAAACTCATTTGTCTATTTGATATTTGCAATTTATCACACGCTTTTCGGTGAAGGAAAACATCGTGAGGAAACCTGCATATCTCTAGAGAATTCGAGGGATATGTGTAACCTACCAATCCGCATTGGAGCAGCGTGGTAGGTCTTAGCTCCAACCCTTTTCTCCAGAAACGGAAAGAGGAGGCCTATTCCCAGCAGTGGGATTGTGGCTACTTTACTTTTGACTTTTATGGTATTCGTTTCACGACGTTCAATCTTCAAACACTAATTATCGAGGAGGAAAATTATCTATGAAGACGATGTCGACTCTTTATAACGACAGCCCATAAAACTAGTTGCTTAGACATGTTCACCAACAAGATAATTTTGTATGTCATACAATAAAAATCCCTACGGGTACTTGCTACCAAAGAGCATTACGATAAGGTCCGGCAATCAATTGGATTGCAGCGGCGCGCGGTGGCAAAGCACGTCGCTTTCATTTGTTGAACACCACGCGGTCGTTTTTATTATTTATACGCATTTATCCCAACTTTGCTTGCTATAAGAAGTCATATTTATTAATCCAACACGGATTATTTGTTTTAAATGTTTTAAATTATTAGTTTTAATTTTTTTATAAACCCAAGTTTTACTAAGGAAATGGTATCGCAATTGCTAGGTAACACTAGCGTAATTCCGTTACTTCTTACATATGAAATTGGCGTTTTGTCGTACTGGCCACTTTGATCTCAAATATTACCTTTATGGTTGGGAATTCCAAATTCAAATTCATACAGCTATTTACTCATGCATTTGTGTTTCAAACCCCCTAATTCATTTGTTTTTTCTTCTTTTGCTTTTTTCTTTGTGTCACTCTGTTTATAAAATGGAAAACATGAAATATCGCGTTATTTACGAGTATGAGTTCCACCGTGGCACCAGTGCTGCAGAAACGGCTCGAAGGATTAATGATGTGTATGGTGACGGTGTCGCAAAAGAAAACACAGTGCGTTTTTGGTTCCAACGTTTTCGTGCTGGAAATTTCGACCTGCAGAACAAGCCTCGTGGACGGCCGGAGATCAAAGTTGATAATGAAGAATTGAGGGCTATTGTGGAAGGGGATCCATCGCAAACCACGTCCGAGTTAGCTGCAGGCTCCGGTGTTAGTGATAAAACTATTCTAATCCACTTGAAGCAAATTGGGAAGGTGAAAAAGCTTGAAAGGTGGGTACCTCATGAATTGAGTGAAGCAAACCGACAAACGCGCGTCGACTGCTGCGTTACGTTACTCAACCGGCACAATAATGAAGGAATTTTAAATCGAATCATTACCTGTGATGAAATAGTGGATTCTCTACGATAATCGGAAGCGCTCATCGCAATGGCTGAACCCTGGCGAACCAGCCAAATCCTGCCCTAAGCGAAAATTGACTAAAAAAAAGTTGCTTGTAAGTGTTTGGTGGACTAGTGCCGGTGTCGTTCACTACAGCTTTCTTAAATCTGGCCAGACGATTACGGTAGATATCTATTGTCAGCAACTGCAAACCATGATGGAAAAGCTAGCTGCTAAACAACCGAGGCTGGTCAATCGCTCTAGGCCAAAGCTGCTTCAGGACAACGCTAGACCACACACTGCACAACAGACGGCTACCAAATCAGAGGAGCTTCAATTAGAATGTCTTAGACATCCACCGTACTCTTCGGACCTTGCTCCAACAGATTACCATTTTTTTCGTAATTTGGATAACTACTTGCAACGAAAAAAATTCAATTCCGATGGGGCAGTCCAAACCGCCTTCAAAGATTTTATTGATTCCCGCCCGGATGGTTTTTTTAGTAAGGGGATCAATGAACTACCTATGAGATGGCAAAAGTGCATACATAGCAATGTTACATACTTTGATTAATTAAATATATTTCATTAAAAAAAATACTACGTACTATACATAAATATAATCTAGAACGACATATTCTGCCTATTATAATCATCCAAATTATACAATTATTACATTATTTTTTATTACACATATTTATTTACTAATATTTATTTATAGCTATTTTATCATTGTATTTGTTGAAATTAATTATTAATTCTTTTCAGTATTATATTATTATTCACCCGATATAATAAGACGTGAGTATCGCCGGTTTCTATACATTAACTATAGAAAACCAACACAATTTATAGACAAAAATTCTTATTAATCCTATTCACAACTCAGCAGTTTGATTCTTAGTGGATTTACAAATATCTATTATCAGTTCTATCTATCTTTATTGTTATGTTACAGAACAGTTATCCCTCGGGACTCGCGGGGAAAATAATATTTAACATTCAAAATCAACTATTTGTAAAGTTTTCATTGTATTTTTAGACTAATGTTCACGTGCGATATTTATTTAATTTATTTCTTAAGCCACAAAATATTAATACGTGAAGCTTTAACTTTGTACTTCTGTTTTAAGCAAATAGATGTGTGATTATTGCCTTATCTAAAGTCCATATAGAGGAGAACAAAACAATAAAATTAATATGTTATATAATATGTTATAAAAAAACTTAAAAGAAATTAAAATATTCACTATTGACGTTTGCGCAGTCTATGTGCGACAGAAAATAATTGTTTTATTTGCACATACTGAAATTATGCTTCGATATAGATAGAATATTGGTGAGTATAGCGTAGCGATTCCCGTAATAGACTAAATACAAATTGTAATCGTGTAAAGAACTTCAGTTTATATTATAATAATAGTGAAATAAAGTACAGCAAGTTTACCAAGCCAACGTAATTTTTTTTTAATTTTTAAAATCTGAAATAAATTTGGATGAAAAAATGTATTTACTTTATATTAGTTGGTTTTGTGACCACGATAATCAATTAAATAAATAGCAACAAGTAAATTAAACATAATGTTATTGATTTTCAAATTTTTACTGACTCATTATCGCAGGTGGCAGTGACCTTGCCTTAGGTTCCTATGGTTGCGGGTTTATTTCCCGTCGAGGACCAACGTAATCTAAAAGCATTTATTTGCTTCTTCTAGTCTGAGTGTATTTATGTATTTAAGTATTTGTTGTAAATCCATATAGCGCATCTTGGATTGTTTAAGTTCATAAGGTCGTTTCCGCGGATTTTACCCGCAACACTTACGACATAATCACGCGCTCTAGCCCTTAGGGCATCATAACACAACTAATATAATACTTACAAACATAATTACTTACTTAATTTTATTTAGCTGACTTAAAACATCATGTATATCGTTGATCTAATAATAGGCTGTTCATTAAAGTTGTATAGCTCCTGAAATCAATTACTAGATCTTATGATTACAATGTTATTATCACTTTGACCTATGTCACGCCTAATACAAGTATGAATTTACTTATTTCGTAGACGAACGACCGATTGTGTAATTGTCTCATATATATTTATTTATTATTTGTAGGCGTTGAATTCTAAATAATACGTAACACCTTCAACTATCGAACAAAAATCTGATATCACGGAGGTCAGCCCACCGGGTGTCAGCACGTGCCTCAGTTTACCCTCTCACCGGTACTCGATACATCCTCAATAGCACCCTATGAAGGGCAGAGAGCAATATAATGGACCTAAACAGAGGAGTACAAGTGAGAGCGTACATGAAATCCTGCGCACACGCAGCTGCACGCGCACTTTGACGCGAATTGTTTCAGAGTGTTTGCACGGTGGTCTGGAATTAACATGTTGATTACCACTTCATAACGTCCTGGTTTGCATTGTTACTCTGGCACGAGTGTCAACGAGTTAATTTTTTTGTTGATGACAATAATTTAGTTACAAACTCGTTATGACGCTTATTAGCTTATTAATGATTACTTTAACTTTAACTCCACCGAGAGATTGAGTAATTTCCTCGCTCTCTGTTACCATAAAAAATATACTTTGAAATGTTTTTTTGTAGAAAATATGATATATATTTTAAATATACACACTGAGGTACAACTAAACTTATTCATAACTTAGTCTTTAAATATTCGTCCGTTATTGGACTTATTTTATTGCGACATCAGTCTTCTTATTGTGAACGCAGTCACAACAAAAAACCTCTGTATTTAATGTCTGTTGACATCATTTTTGGATGGACGTACATACACACCATAGAGGAACAATTAAATGTGAGCCAAAAACCACACTTTATATTATTAACTAGCGCCTCATATATTCACAACATCTAAGAAAAAAACACTTTTATAATGGAACTCGCTTAACAAGGCTTTGAGCTCACCCGTCTTGCCAGATTTCGCTATAAGTCTTTAGTCTAGCAGAATATTGTAAATTCATGGAAAATCACAACTAGCTAATGGTAATAGTATTGATTGTTATCACACTATGTTAACTTTGAAATGGCCTCTAAGCTTTATTAATTAGTCTTGATTTTACATAATAATAATGAGAAATTTAATTTTAAGCACGAATTGTGCTGGTTCGAAAACCTATCCAGCCTTTAATTCTGAGAGCTTTTAAGAATCTATCGAATAAAACGAAGTAAGCTTATCGAATTCTCTATATATTTGCTGTTAGTTGGACTGTTTTAAAGTAAATAGTGTCTACCACTTATAAACAACATGATTTTGGACAACTTAAGCAAGACCAATATTGGACCTACAAATTTATGTAAACATTAGAACTCATACGGTGTTCTTACATTATAGGTAGATCTAAGTATTATAACGACGTCCCATTTTCTATGATATGTTGCTTCAATATGGTAGCTAGATAGTAGAAAAAAAAATTAAATTAAACTTATTCTATTATACTTTTTACGTAACAGTTACAAGGGGACCATTCTGGAATACATGTCCTCTAACTCTTAACTTTTTTATTTTTTATGTTTTACTTATATATATATATTCTCTACACACACGCGCATTTATAGATATATATATATATATATATATATATATATATATGTGTGTGTGTGTGTGTGTGTGTGTGTGTGTGTGTGTTTGTGTATGCGTGTGTGTAAGAAGCTGTGATTGCCTAGCGGTGAGACCGTGCGACTCTCTAGAGACGAAATAGGTTCAAACCCCGGGCAGGCACCAATGAGTTTTTCCATTAAAACTTATGTGTCTAATTGCTAATTGCAATTTATCACACGCTTTTCGGTGAAGGAAAACATCGTGAGGAAACCTGCATATCTCTAGAGAATTTTAAGGATATATTAGGTCCTTACATATGAAATTGGCGTTTTCTATGGGAGGAACATAAAGTCGTTTTTTTTTAATGAAATATATTTAATTAATCAAAGTATGTACCATTGCTATGTATGCACTTTTGCCATCTCATAGGTAGTTCATTGATCCCCTTACTAAAAAAACCATTCGGGCGGGAATCAATAAAATCTTTGAAGGCGGTTTGGACTGCCCCATCGGAGTTCAATTTTTTTCCTTGCAAGTAGTTATCCAAATTGCAAAAAACAATGGTAATCTGTTGGAGCAAGGTCCGAGAGTACGGTGGATGTCTAAGACATTCTAATTGAAGCTCCTCTGATTTGGTAGCCGTCTGTTGTGCAGTGTGTGGTCTAGCGTTGTCCTGAAGCAGCAGTGGCCTTGAGCGATTGACCAGCTTCGGTTGTTTAGCAGCTAGCTTTTCCATCATGGTTTGCAGTTGCTGACAATAGATATCTGCCGTAATCGTCTGGCCAGATTTAAGAAAGCTGTAGTGAACGACACCGGCACTAGTCCACCAAACACTTACAAGCAACTTTTTTTTAGTCAATTTTCGCTTAGGACAGGATTTGGCTGGTTCGCCAGGGTTCAGCCATTGCGATGAGCGCTTCCGATTATCGTAGAGGATCCACTTTTCATCACAGGTAATGATTCGATTTAAAATTCCTTCATTATTGTGCCGGTTGAGTAACGTAACGCAGCAGTCGACGCGCGGTTTGTCGGTTTGCTTCACTCAATTCATGAGGTACCCACCTTTTAAACTTTTTCACCTTCCCAATTTGCTTCAAGTGGATTAGAATAGTTTTATCACTAACACCGGAGCCTGCAGCTAACTCGGACGTGGTTTGCGATGGATCCGCTTCCACAATAGCCTTCAATTCTTCATTATCAACTTTGATCTCCGGCCGTCCACGAGGCTCGTTCTGCAGGTCGAAATTTCCAGAACGAAAACGTTGGAACCAAAAACGCACTGTGTTTTCTTTTGCGACACCGTCACCATACACATCATTAATCCTTCGAGCCGTTTCTGCAGCACTGGTGCCACGGTGGAACTCATACTCGTAAATAACGCGATATTTCATGTTTTCCATTTTGTAAACAGAGTGACACAAAGAAAAAAACAAAAGAAGAAAAAACAAATGAATTAGGGGGTTTGAAACACAAATGCATGAGTAAACAGCTGTATGAATTTGAATTTGGAATTCCTAACCATAAAGGTAATATTTGAGATCAAAGTGGCCAGTACGACAAAACGCCAATTTCATATGTAAGGACCTAATATATCTTTCTCTCCAAAAACGGAGAGAGGAGGCCTTCGCCCAACAGTGGGTATAGTAACAGGCATATATATGTGTGCGTTTGTGTGCGTGTTTGTTTTGTTTGTATTAATTTAACTTAATTTATTTATGCTATGTGAAGGTTAAAGACCCAACCAAAGCGCAAGGTGTGATTACCTTTAAGTGGGTCTACATCCTAATTGATGTAACCTGTTGGTAATCCTATTATAAATAAATAAATAAATAAAAATAATTTCCTTGATTACTCTGAATCTTTGAGTTTAAAATTCGTGAAATTAGGGTTCCCCTGAAAAATGTGCACGGCCAGCGCGGTCGATACAAACCCTCCCCGCCCCGCAGGTGCGACGAGATAATCCAAGATGGCCGCCGAGATAGGACGTGACGTCACGGCCCTCCCCCGCCCCAGGCGCATCCTCGAGGCTTCGCCACCCTCCTAAGATCCTTTCAGAAATCTGTGTACTACCGTCAGCAAACAAAATAAACATACACTTTATTTTATTATTACTGAATACTTCATAACTATATGATTGGAATATTTATTTAAGTAGGAAATACAGGTTGTATATAAAATAGATTTGAAATTCTTTACACCGTATGTTTCAAAATAATAGACTTATATTAAATATATAATTCCAATGATAAATTCCATGTCATTTTTGTATAAATTCCTATATAAAAATGTGTTAATCGCTTTATGAATTTAAATTTTAAACAATTTTATTAATTTAAAATTTAATATAATTGAACTAATAATACCCTTCATTTTAACTTCTTTAAGATAATCGTCATATGCTTTACTATGAATTGGTGTATATATTTTAGGTTAGAATTTTCTAAAGTCTAAGTAAAAAAAAATATGTTAACCATGTAATTTATTGCTTATATGTGACATTTGAGGCATTGTAGGGGTTGGCACAAGAACAGAATAAAGTAATGTACGTTATTTCAGAAATTGTTACAGGTAGGTAATTGTTATTTATACTTTGAGACCAATAAAGTGCAAGAAAATAGTCTAAAAGGTTTAGTCGTTAATATTTTTTCATTACTCGTCGACGTCGCCACTCACCGGTTCAAATCCAGTATGTTCTAAATATATTAAAAATATATACATATATTTTAATACAATTTACTGTGTTTTACTACCTAAAATATATGCCTATACAATAACCTTGTTTAACTCAACTTAAACAAACTAAAAGTGATCGTTAAAGAATAGGTCCTCGTTGTTTTAAATCTATTTTTAATTACTCATAGGCTCAGGAAGAACAGGTTGGGGTAAATGTTCGCCGTTCACGTGAAAGCCATCGGCACCACCTCTATAGCTCGTTACATAGACTTTGCCATCGTCACCGATGAAGCTATATCTCCCTTCAATTTCCAGAACATATCCACCATTCTTTGTTGGCACCAATCGACCACGCTCAGACACCACTGTATCTGAAAAGAGAATGAAATTAATAAAAAAAAAAAATTTTTTTATCGCAAAACAAAATATATTTATTCACAACAAAAATGTACAAGTTATATCTATCTATCTTAAATTACTTACACGCTAGTACTATATAAATCATGCCCACGTGGAATGGTCCCAAGAATGCTGGCAGCGTTTCCGCGTTGAATCGCTAAGCTGATTCTTTGTGCGAAAAAGAAGCCGGGCCTCTTGTTACCCGAAGAGGCGATCAACCGAAATGTTTGTTTGTTTGTTTGTTTTGTTTGTTTGTGAATTTAGAGCCATAAATCCATACTAAAAATCTTGACGTGAGTTGGAATAAAGACAACATATTGCATTATCAGGACTGAATCATCTCGATTGAAACTTAATTGACTTTAGACCATGGTAATCTGCTGGGCATAGCGCCTCCTTTCTCCGTTTTGGAGACAAGGATTGGAGCCAAGATCTCTAGAATTCTCTAGAGATTTACAGGTTTCCTCACGATGTTTTCTTTACCGAAAAGTTTGTGAAACAATGCATTTGTCAATTAGACATATAAGTTTTAATGGTAATCTGGTGTTTTGATGGTAAATGGTAATCTGATATCTTATTAGGTGTGTTTTACTATCTGGTTTGTTACTTTTACTGCTAAAGGGAGCTTATATAGCTTATAAGACGTTTAAGACAAAATATGTTAAACTCGCACTTCTATTAACTCACTATCTTTAATGTTTGAGTGTTAGTACCAGTTACACTAAACAAACAGTCAATTATTGTGGCATTTTGAAATTTTATCCATCCTCGTCGTCGTTCTCCTGCCCTTATCCCACTCTAAGTGGGGTCGGCACAACATGTTACAAACATGTTGTCACATGATTTAGCTACGTATTTTACGACCGGCCGCCTGCCTGACGTCAACTTACCTTATTCGCCTTTTACGACACCTCGGTAAGAACTGAGGGTGTCTATTCTATGCAGCCGGATATCACACGGCACAAACCTTAGTCGCCTCTTATGACATCTCGGTGAGAAAGGAGGGTTGTCTATTCTATTCTGCCGGATACCACACGGCGGAAATTTTATCCATCCTATTATAATGAATCCAAAAGTATGTCTGTCTGTATACGCTTTCACAGCTAATACAATCCACTGTACCAATATTGATCCAATTTAGCATACTTAAAGTAATATATAGGATATGAAATTCCCTTTAATACAGCAACAGGGTACTTAAACAGTTACTACTTGCTATTTAATTTTAATTTTAAAAAATATTTATGTTTTAAATGAAGTACGTACTTTCAGCTGTTACATATCGGAGAGCGTACTGCCCGAATTCATCGTGAACCTCTTCGTGGCGTATCGCTGGTAGAAATCGCAGTTGTTCATCGTCGTTTGCGTGTTTCGGGGGAGCACTTAAGACTAACACTGCCAAAGAAGCGAATAACACCAGCTGCAACAAAACAAAGAGAGTTATAAATTTCTTAGCCAACATAACTTACTTAGTTCACAAATTAGAGAATCTAGGCTCTATTTTCAAATATAAGTTCCAGGTTTAGCTTTATTAAAACTATTTGCTCCTTAAAGATTCAAAATTGCTTGCAAAAGCTTACTTGAATAAAAATCATTTTGATTTGATTTGGTTATATGGAATCATCCATACAAGGAAACTTGACAATGGCAATTATTATGGATCTCTTGACTAAATACCAAAATTTCTTCAGTTATATGGATTCATCCCTATAAAGAAACCTGAATATTTCGGCCGTATCATGAGAAATTCCAGATATGTATAGCATATATAAGGCAAAAATGAAGGAAGGCTGAAACCTACGCTAGTGTTTACATAAATGCACGCGTTTCTTATTCAAAGTTGTATCAAATGTGAAGTTGCCTTAATAATCGCCAGACTTCTTATGAAGATTACACTCTAAGAATCAAGATCAAGATTATACTATTTTATACTATTATTATACTGATATATACTGTAACCAATTGTAAAATTATTCTTACTTTTATGTTTTGTCTCGTTAATCATCAGACGTCATAAAACGTAAACCTACTTGCCGTCGAAGATATTTTTCTATTTCGTTATTGTTATATAAATGCTATATATGCTATGTATAAAAATGAATATTTGTCTGTATGTTCTTTATATATATCGAAACAGGACCGATTTTAACAAAATTTTCAAACAATTTATAAAATGACCTAGCAAATGATCCTGTAACCTATCTATCTAAACTCGGGGACGCCTGTCGGTACAAACTGGTGGATAGCTCCTATTCTGGACTTTCATTCATGATCGTATAATAATGTAAGAGCATTTTGTTTAACTGTTGATTTTTAAGCTGTTTCGAGGGGAATTTTTAACCAGACTGAACTTATGCAACGGCCTTACAGATTTTTATTGATATAACATCGATTATCAACATTTAGAAACTTGTTTTAAAAATATTATATAATTTAAAAAAATGAATTAACTAATTCAACTTACCGACTTCATTTTATTTTCACTCACTCACATAAATAGGAATTCGACAACAGTGTAAGCTCTTAAATATCAATCTTAATTAGCATCTAATTTGCAAACAGGTATCCCAACCAGCCATTACCAAGAATAGTTTAATTGTAATTAACATTCTATGCAATCACAATTCATTGAATTAATAAAATATTTCTACATTTAGATAATACTATTTAAAAAAATGGCACTACTTAAAACATTTTTACAAATTTTTACTAGGTCTCTCTCGCGCCTTGGAACAAAACTTAATAGTTTAAAACAAAACTACGCTATAGTACATCAGTTCTAGTATGATGATGATCAGAAAATTATTAAGGGTTCTTTGCCACAGCTTAATTTCATTCAAAATTTGAGTTCTTCAGAGATCCTAGGGCCCTGTGTGAATTCCTTAAATCTTAAAGGGTAACCCGTTCCAAGGATGATTCCGGTAAAAAAAATTAAAAACAGGGCTTGCTTGCTCGCTTGCTTGAATGCTTTTATACTGGTATCATATAAATAAGTCTATGTGATTTTTGTAGAAAATGTAGTTTTTTGAAAATTACAGACATACGTAGACGTCAATTTTATTTCTATATATGTACGAGTATTTATTACACCTATAATTTTCGTCTTTATCGAAGAAAAATACGTAATTAAATACAAAAGTATATAATAATGTTATTTTGCTATAATTCGCGAAAAAAGCAATAGAAAAAATTTGCAATGCTTAATGTAGAGTACACTCCGAGTAAATCCGTTTTTATACCTGATTACATATAGGCTTCGTAAAAACGAAAGCGAAGCATCATCAGGAGATAGACTCCACGACAAAACCGTAAATCGACGCATCACCCTAGCAAGAATAGTATAATAGGTGGTACAACCCCCAATTTTATTGTCATTATTATTTACTTTTGTATTAAATTATATGTATTGATCTTAACAAAGTAACGCCTAATTCTATAAAAACATTTTTTAATATTACTCATAAGTATCTTGTTCTTTTGTTGACGTTACCGAGGGTGGAACTATGTGCTGTGAGCTATGTAAGAGGTTATCTACGACGTAGGAGCCTATCTAAATCTGTATAATCGCACCCGCCAAATAATTATTATTACACTCACCGACGTGTACCGAAAATGCCAAAAGTAAACAGCCTTTTCATAACCCACAGCTGGATCAAGGCCTATAGAAAAAGACACGCAAATGAATTAGAAATTCTTTCGAAGTATGTTATTTACTCTAATTCCTTCTACCAAAATCTAGCCGTTTCTTGGAAGGAAGGATATGAAATAATTTATAGAAGTAGGCGTTATTTTGCCGAATTCCATAGAACAAAAGTCTTATTTTGTTTTAATCCGAGTTTTCTTTTTAACCAAAGCAATTACAGCACAACTTCTGAAGAATGTACACCTTATACCCACCACGCTACTTTGGCGGAAAAGTGCAACCAGAAAATTGCCGATTTTAATTTATAATGATATCCTGATTATGAATCCTGATAACAGCCTACTATACTGTTGAAGATTACATAGATGATAAAAATGCGTGGATATAGCCACTCTTTGACCCTGAACAATATTGGAATGGCTGAATCTAACTAGCTATAATAATTATATTTTGAAAAGAGCAACCGCCAAGTTTCTTGCTGGCTCTTCTCGGAAGAAACAGCTTTTCGAACCAGCAGTAAAGTTGACGATTCAAAAGGACTTCTTAACAAGTTTACTATAATAAGGAATATGATTTACTTGGTACAAAAATAATCTTTACTTAAATATAAATTATAACCTTATCATAGCTTTAATTAAGAATTAATTTAAATTTGTTCTTTTTTTTATTATTATCTTCTTTTAATAATGTAAGCACAGACCAATGGATACGGATAAAAAACTTTACATTGGCACTATAGATACTTGACGTACGTTCATGTTCAAAGCTTGTAAAGGCGTATAGAAGAGAGAGCTGTTTGCTGATGACGTTGATAAGGCAGGCCAGCGTGAAGTCATCACCTCTAAAGAGGTCCGTTACAGTCACTCGAGGTCCTTTTGTTCACAAGGATTGTTCGGATTAACCGTTTAAGCGATTTTCGCAGAAGAGAATCAAGTGATTTGTACTGATCATTCCTTAGTAAAGTTAACGTTTTAAAAATATTTTTTTCTTCATAATTTATATCTCACTATGCCTAATAAAATAATGTTAAAAAAAACTATTTTAATTCATACTGATTGCTATTCAACTTTATAACTATTTCTCAGACACTCTACTCTCAGACGTACTCTGCGTATAAAGAATATTAAAAAAAATTCTGACTAAAGATGTGTTAACTTTTACGTTACTGGTTTTTATCTACTTACTTCCGACTGTTAATTTATACTCTTCCATATCATTATAATATAATATAATACATAAAATTATTACCTGCTTATATGGAACATAGAAATGTTACTTACTCTCACCCACACAATAGTTTTAATTACTTCGTAAGTTTGTAGTGTATTCTTGGCTTAGGTTCGCCCTTAAATTGAACCTTACTGTTTAGGAATGTAGACTTTGAAATAAAATAAATGTTTTAAGCGCAAAGAATTTAAAAAATGTATTCGTTAAAGAATTATATACTTATATATTAATCAACATTTATATATATAAATATGTTTTATATATTTACTATAAGATTAAGATATTTTCCCGAAAGATACTTCATACAATATTTAACATATTAGGAGATCGTGTTGTACGTATGTGTGTAACAAGTAATTAGGCGACGCGCGAGGCGGGAGGAAGCGGAAGTTCGGCGGAGATGAAGGCGCGATACAATATCCGGTTAGACGCCATTTCCGCCACCAGAACCTCGTGTGTGCATGCCTTTAAATTTAGTGTGTTTTGTTTTCACGTAGTTTGAATTTTTTTTTTATTTCATTTTATTCCTATCTTTTTGTTATAATAACTTAAATACTGTAAAGAATTTGAACAAAACTTTTGTCTTTACGAATTAAAAAATAAATTGTGAATAATAAAATACTACATTAAATATAACAGAATCCAGTTTGAGCGTTTTTTTATTTCTGATAAATAATAATCAGTAGCTGATGACATATTTTGTAAAAAAAACCCGGAAAAATTATAGTAAGTAAAAATTGCGCGTCATAATCTCGGACTTCTTATATGAATAATAATGTTTTGATAAATAAAATCTTAGTACTATCAAAACTTATAAAGCTGTTTTTTGATGCATTTATAACATTCTTTCTTTACGTATTCGTATTTAGGAACATTATAATCAACTGTTATTTTTTTTGCTATATTCGTGTATTAAAGCTTTAATTGCATGAGTACAACGAAAACACTTGTATAAACACTACAAACAACTGTGCTAGTTAACCTCCCTTAAAATCTAACCCCATAAACACCGCAAATAAACTATTTGGACGATAGATAAACAGAAGATATATTCCGTAATGTGTGTCAACACTGTCATTCTGGTTGTATTAGTGGGTTGTATAGCATCTGTGCATTTACTGACTTCGAATACAATGCGTAAATCGACCATAATTTTATTGTTTGGCTAAGCTATTTTCTTAATAGCTAAATACACAAAATATAAATATTTTTAAATACGGAAAAAAGTACGTGTTTATGTTTGTTTACCCTGCATACGTTTCTTTATTGTTCACACATCCGCTCATGATAAATCTTAGGTTATTTGATCCACGTAGTCTCTCTAAGGGAACTGATCTCAAAAAAGGTCTCTTTGCACTTATACAATTATGTTGTAGTATACGGTTTATTCAAGTTAAAGTCTTTTGTTTTCGGAACGTATTAAACGTATTTATGGCTATTACAGTATTTTATAAACACACTCGACGATGCTTCTGCGCTTGTCTATCCTCTCGGTGATTCTGTAAAAGCCTTCTAGGCTAACAGCATTAGTCAGTGACCGAAAAAAAAATTATAAATAATTATGAAAATAACTTTTCTACCCATAAACGTTATATTGTGTGCTATTCATTGTTTTGTTATGACTCAAAAAGACACTGCAGTGTTATTGATTATTGCGCCCCGATCGTTTTTCCAAAATTTCCAATAAGTATCATCTACATACATCGTATTTCGACTAACTTAGACAAAAACTTAAAAAATTCCACAAAAGTTTTATTTATCAAACCTTCGTCGTGAATTCCTCTGAGTATTGGTGGAAACAGCACGAAAATTCGTTCAATAGTTTTGAGTTTATCACTAACAGACAGAACGACTGACGGCGTACATATAATATGATATGTAAGGATTATATTATATTACATATAATATGATTATATTACATATAATATGATTATATTACATATAATATGATTATATTACATATAATATGATATGTAAGGATATGTATGTCTTCCTAACAAAATGTTACCCCTCGTACGCACGAGATGAATTTTATCTCTCGTAAAAATTACGCCGAATTGAAACAAATGGGTATCCAGGTATCTGTTCATATGACAGCGTATTTAAATCGCGACGTATTTTATCGTGCAGTGTTCCATTTTAGTCGTTAGGACGAGGGCGTTAAGCTGAATATACCATACGAAACTTCTTATAACGCCTATTGTGGAATTCTAACGCGACGTAATTTTTACGTCCGTGCGTACGAGGGGTTAGTCTAATAAGACTAGCAGTATAAGATAAAATTTACGTACATAGGAGTATAGATGGCGCTGAATATGTAGGTACCAGAATGACAATAATATGCTAATTTTTTATGCAAGATGTACGCTAGGTTTGCTAGGGCTTCTAGCGTACTAAAATATATAAACTCGAACTTAATTTATTAATTAAAAATTAAATAATTTGTCTTTCAGTTTTCTTAAATGCACACAATTTAGGTATAATTATATCACTGATTAATGTGTAAGACTATGGACATTATTAATATAGAGCAAGTAGCAAGCAATGTGTACATTTTTGACACCAGTAAACGTTATATTTAATATAAGAAACCATCTCCTGTCAACATGTAAACAACAAAACGAGTTAAATTTATTATCTATTTGCAACCCCGACATTCTATACGCGTGAGTCAGGAAATTAGAATTAGTGGTTTTTGATGCGCCTACGATGCGGCGCGTGCGCATTGTCCGCTCTGACACACATGACTATCACTCTAACCATTTCATTATTACTCTATTAATATAAGTGGGAAAAAATGAGCTGAAAGAATATATACTTGGAATTATAGAGTCGGAATATTTGAAACGCGACATACATTACGAAACGCGCCTTTTATTAATAATTAGCTGAGGTAACAACGGCTTCGCCCTCGTGGAAATCAGTGATTTACGAAACTTTTCCCGAGTTTTCGAAATTTTGAACATAAAAGTAGTTATTGTGAGTTAACCGTGAGAGATAGAGACATGCTATCCCTGACTTTTGAGTATTTTTATAGATCTACAATTCTATATTACATTACTTTAGCGTATCTCTGCTGTTTTTAGCAGCGCAGCGCGACTAAAGCTCCCAGCAAGAAAGTTTTTAACAACTGCGCGATCTCTTCAGCACAATTTACATGATACCAATATGTACTATTTGCCTAAACCATCCGGAAGTATTGCACTATCTTTTGCTGAAAATCTTACAAAAATCTGTTTTGTAGATTTTGAGAAAATCGATTACATACAAACAGACTTTGTGGGACTGTGACAGACTTTGTGTGTTATAATAAATATAGAAAGATAGATATCACATACGATTGATATACAAAAGCTGTTAGCCGAGCATAAACCTATAAACCTTAAGTAAAGAAAAGTAACGGCATGTTACTATCCCACAGCTGACATAGGCCACCTCTCTCCGTTTTTGAGAGAAGGATTGGAGCTAAGACTTACCATGCTGCTTCAATATGGATTGGTAGGTAACACATATCCTTAGAATTCTCTAGATATATGTATGCAGGTTTCCTCATCATGTTTTCCTTCACCGAAAAGCGTGTGATAAATTGCAATTATTAATTAGACACATAAGTTTTAATACATTGGTGCCTGCCCGCGGTTCGAACTCATAATCGTCATTAGAGAGTCGGACGGTCTCACCGCTGGGCTATCACAGCATTCTATAAACCATATTATTACTATAAAAGACGAAAGTCTATCGTTCTATCTGTTACTCTTTTCCTGTTAAACTGCCGCAGCAATACTGATGCAATTTGATACAATTGATGCTTATATACTTTCCATTGGAAACTAGAAAATACAAATAGTACATAATTAAGGGTATTTTATTTAATTTGACGCGAATGAAGTTGCCAGTATAGTTTGTTTATTCATATATATCATAAATCACTTTCGAAATAATTCCCGTATGCACGATTTAAACTTGCGATAAATTAACGATCGAACCTGCTAGAAATAAATGAAAACGATTTTCAGATCTATTAGATCTAAGAATCAAGTTTTACCACAAGGATCATATAGATTGAGGAGTTTAAAGCAGAGTATATGAGAATAAACAGATAGGTACCTAACTATTAGTCTAGAGATAACGCTCACCCCACAAATAAATCTGATTTACCGCTGATGCCATCTCTGTACATTACCACCCTTGATTGCTCCCTGTGGTAGCGCATGCCACCGATATTTAATTGACTACCGTATAAATTATTATAAAACGGCATAAACTTTTAATTATAAATATCTCTTACCATAATAGATTAATTGGAAGAAGTTTTAAAATGATATTGTCTCCAACTTAATATAAAGTTTATTTATTCTACAATCGTATCCAAATGGTTTAACTTAATTATATATTTATTACGAATGCATGAACACGCACGCACATTCATACAATCTAAGTTAAAGTACATTCAAGTTTTCAATATTTTTATTATTATTTTATTTCATATTGTAATTATAATTAACTATAAGGAACACTTTTTACTTTTGTAAAGGCGTTGATCAATGCAACACAGTTTATACTTCTGCAGGATCACCGTTTTTCATTGTTATATATTGTTTTCTTTATTATTCCTAATAAAAGTTATTATTATTATTATTAATAATTTAAACATGAGTTATGTAGGTAATTAGGGTATTATTAGGTAATTACTATTGAGACCTAAATGTATAAGAACGAATAAGTTATCTATATATTATTTCCTTATTTCTAAATTTCAAATATAGAACACACATAAAAGAAAAAATAATATTTAAGTTCAAAGCAACAACGTCTTGACTACATAAAAAATCATATCTGGATGAATGTCAAATCAACCTAAAAAAGTTTAAAAATGCCTTTAACAAAATTTCATTTCCCTACTGTTAACTATTGAGCAGTCCCTTCTTCTGGAGCTAATCTTGGCAGCAGCATCAGATGAGGCTTATCATAAGCATGCATTGTCATCGGGACTGAGCCAGTATACAAAATTTAAGCTCAATCGGACCTCCGGAAGTGGGTCAAATTTAACTTTCACAAGTATGCACGGCAAGTTAAATAGAAGGTTTTAAAAAAGTAATTTTACCCTTTTACTAAAATCATCATATCAGATATATAATAGATCATATCAGAATATATTTGATTTAAAATTTACCATGCTTCTATAGGGAAGGAAATTTTAAAAAACTAAAGTTGACATGTATAAGATGATAATTTTTATACTGCTCATTTCGTGTTAATAGTCCAAACACAATTGCATCTGTTATTTAAAACTAAACTATTGGGTTCTCGGTGACACCCTACGATGTTCCAGGCCTCATTTAACCCCCTCGATCATAAAACGGAACAATAACTGCCTGGTCCACGGGCGGCTGGGGATCTGATTGCAGCCGCTTTACGGCCCTGCTTTAGGGCGAAATTGCATGGGTTTTATATTGATTTTTCTTTTTTTTTTCTTATATCGAAGTAGTAACTATTTAGCAAAAAAAGTTGGGCTTGCAAATACAGTTATATCTAAATCCCATTAAGTGCAACTGCTCTCCCAAGATAACTTTATATTATATTTCAAACTACCAAACCCGTTATTTTTAATTCTGTTAAACCTTCTAAACTTATCAGAAAAAATATCATTATTACTATATCCTATATCTTTTGTAACTCTCTAAATAGCTTTCGAAAACAGCTCGAAACTCATAAAATAATACTGGTCAACAATAAATCAATAATATATTATTTAGTTATTGTTGACCAGCAATATGGGCAAGAATATTGTATATTGTTTTTCTTGGTATTTATTAGTATGAAAATAAAACGATTATACATATGTATTTACTACATTTTTTACAAAAGTAATAATGAAATTATTTTACTATAATCAACGATAAAGTAAATCGAAAGTGGACTATCCGTTATTTCATACCCAATACAAGCAGGATTCGTAAAAACACATGCAGAAACCTCCACCGCCACCACAATACACTTATGTATCACATTACACACGTTCACTATCACAAACTCAACAATCGTTTCGCCCTGCAGCCGAAGCATCATCAGGAGATAGACTGCATGACAATGAGCTTTGATCTATCGATTTTGTCATACACTGTTCGTTTGTGATAGTAAACGTGTGTTGTGCTTGTGTATTGTGGTGGCGATGGTGGAGGTTTGTGCATGTGTTTTTACGAATCCTGCAAGTGTTAGGTATGAAAAAACGGACAGTGCACTATACATTTAGCATGATATATGTATTTTCTATTTATAATATAGCAATTATATTACTGAATATAGCAAAATATTTTTTATTATTACTTTTGTCTTATGGATCTCCGCAAAGTAACGCCTAATTCTACGAATATTTTTAATATTTCATCTCCTTTATACCACAACTAAGATTAAGATTTTCCATAAACCTCCAAAAAGTATTACAAAAAATAGTCCCCAAAAAAAATTAGGGTTTGGACAACCCTTATTACTTAGGGGTATGAATAATGATAGAAGCCGATTCTCAGACCTACTGAATATGCATATAAAATTTCATAACAATCGGTTAAGCCGTTCCGGTGGAATATATATAAAAATGATACAAGAAATTAATCGCAAATCAATTATTAAAGTTTAACCATAATTTACTTTCAGAATGAGATATTAAAACCAAAAAGGACTATTAAAAGTCGGTATAGGTATTATGGATGGCAAGCGTTATTCTTATACAAACTTCGCTGATCCCTTAATCGGCCTGGTAGACTGAAAATTTCATAAATCAATCAAACTTTCAAACAAAGATCATAATTCGCACGCAACGAGTCTTCTGGAAAACTTAAATTACTGTTTTTCCGCATTACGAGTGCGAAAAATCTTCTTGACGGGCTGAGAAATTGATGGTGTCGAAAAAAACTGGCAAGTAAATCCGACGAACTTTTTACGTCAGCCGAGTTTCACTTAAACGAGTTTCTACATCCATTTGGAAGTTGGTCGTATACGACAGGCTGACAAATTTTAATGAACCTAAGCGGGTCGCTAATGTCTGCGACTGGCGTAATGGGAAAACTTCGAAACTCTCCCCTGATTTAGAAGGAATTCATAGAGGATTTTTGCCTTAAACATACCCCAATTGTTTCTGAACACATTAACAAATTTCACCGAAACAATTACTTCAACCATTCCTAACATATAACATTTAACGTATGGTTTAAAATGTTTGTAAGTGTTCACAATGCAATTATTGTACGTTTGAAATTTAATATTCTCTTCAACATTAAATGCGCAATCATTTCGACGTGTGCCATTCGAACTCTTTCATCAAATAAACTGTGGGTGTATACATTACATTATAAATTTAGACGTGGTCGTTCTATGACCAGCGAAAAAAGTAGGGACCACATGATTGTGATTTAAACTGCTAACCCCCGGTTAGAGGCGGCGTTGGAGTCATCCATCATACGCTTTACATATGTTTGAATAAAGCTCGTGGGAAAACGGTTTCCTCTCAGAAGTTAAAGCGGTATTTTGCAACTAAGTAGGGTGACCAGGGCCATGACCTCTATACGACCCTAATTAGTTGCTGTTTTGTTTTACTTGTCCTAGATTAGACGATTGTTGAACCTTGTATTATGGAACGTGGTATTTAGACATTATTATACATATAAGTTGTTCATCGTAATCAAAGTTCAGTAGATTATGTGACTGCATAAAAAGTTGTATTGACAACATGGATTTCAAATAAATAAAATATTTTTAAACCACCACATTTGTACAAGCTGTGATAGCCCAATGGTGAGACCGTGCGACTCTCTAGAGACGAACATAGGTTCAAACCCGGGCAGGCACCAATGAGTTTTTCTATTAAAACTCATGTGTCTAATTCATAATTGCAATTTATCACACGCTTTTCGGTGAAGGAAAACATCGTGAGGAAACCTGCATATCACTAGAGAATTCTGGAGATATGTGTAACCTACCAATCCGCATTGGAGCAGCGTGGTAGGTCTTAGCTCCAACCCTTCTCTCCAGAAACGGAGAGAGGAGGCCTATTCCCAGCAGTGGGATATTAACAGGCCGCTACTTTTTTTACTTTACATTTGTACAAACAAAAGTATTAGAGATGTAACACATAAAAAAACAAATATTATATCATTGTGTACAGTAATATAATACATAGAGATTTTCTGTTAGATTTATATTCGAATTTTATTGGCTAGCACATCATCACCGTATAGTTAGATCAGCGTATAAGCAATAAAATAGATATATCGGACACCAGTATACATACATAGTACTAGTATATAGCATATAGTATAGAGATATTAGTTGTACTCCATGGTTTTTGTGGGTTTCCAAGATCCGGAATCTTTACAACTAATACAAATTATTAAGCCGGACTGGACTGGATATAACAATTTGAAAAAATAGTTCAACAGCATTTTATGCCGGGAAGTGAATCTGGTACTGATACTAAAAAGCACACCATCCGGTGGAAGTCGTTGAATTATTTCGCGATAGTCCCAAATATAAGCGAATCATGGTGCGCACATTACAAATAGCGGATTAGGGCAGTTTAGCAAACAAGGCGTCACTGGCGTGTGCCTGCACCCTTACAGCTAATGCCATATTAATGTCTATTAGAAGCCACCCTTTGTTCTGGCCTAGAGTCGACGATTTATTCAGATTTATTAAGCTAATCCGACGTGCTAAGCCGTCCGCTTTCGCACGAGACGCCAGTGCAAACAAAAGTCAAGTATTGTGATTGTACGCGTAAATAAACAGTTAGTTATTGCTAATCATGTAGTAATTCAAAATATTTTATATTCATACAAAGTAGCTGCTATAAACCAATACCTGATATTTTACTAACAAACTTATACTTAATAACTTGTGTATTGATTTCTGAAATGTAGAGAGCGTTGAAATTCTCGTGACCGTTTAGATTTTGGTATGAAATCTTTATAGTGTTACATTAGACATATGAGTAAGTGAGTATTTATTTGGAATGAAACATATAACATAAATAAAAAAATTAAGAGATATGTACAAATTAAAAACAACTCGGTAATGAAATATAACACAAAAATTTTAATCGTACTTAATAATAATAGGTTAATAAATACATGTAATTTATTATCTATAGCATATTATTATCATCAAGTCGTAATGATTTTTAGGTGCGTCTTGAAGGGTAGGTGATATTTGCATTTTGAGCATACGTCTGTTGTTTATTATGGCTTATAGTATGATATTCGACCACCCACACGAATTGTTCCCCTTGCGCTAATTAGAGCCTACTTTGTGGCATTCTAAAAAGAATAAACGTTCCTAAGATTTTTATTATGCGACTTGTTACGATATGTTACAGATATGGTACATACTAAAGATTTTAGCGGGAAGATCATAATTTGCACTTTCATTTCAATTCATTCAATTGAATGAATGAATTTTGAACAACTGTAACGCAAATTTTGCAAAAATTGATCTGCAATAAAATAGAGGCAAATGGTAAAGGCCGCTATCCAGAAACATGCTAAATTTAACACTAACACAACGCATCTTATCATAGAAATAGTTTTCAATATCAAAACAGCATCAAAAATAATTCATGTTTAAAAAATATATAAATAAAATTATTTAATGAAATGCCTGGGTTATTATATAATTAGATATATAGCAAAACCAAATCTCAAGAAAATAAAATAAAGAACATCGACAATGATTTTAATAGGTTTTAGCAACACCTACTAAGATTGAATAGCAATTATATCATAATGAAATAAAATTTTGGTGTACTTGCAGGCAACCACAGTCTTGAATGATTCGTATATAATAATTTATAATATTAAAAAAACTCATTATATAAAAAATGTTGAAAATTCTCCGTTACTTACACCATCGATTTGTTATTTCTTTATTTAGTTTTAAATTAACAGATTGTCTTTCAAGCAATACAACAGAACTAACTACTTTGCTATAATCCGCACGGGTTAAGTGAATGCATGCAAAGCCAATGTGTATGAAGCAGGCAAAATCTACGCACCTTATACATGCAGGACCAGTCACCACATGCACCCCAAGGCGCAATTCACCAGCAACAACGCACACAAAAGCAGCACACACACCCACCACCACAATCTCGACGATCGTTTCGCCCCGAAACCGAAGCATCATCAGGAGGATAGGCTCCACGACTTAATTAACGAGCAAGTAAATGTATCTAATTCCGTTTTGCTACATGTGTTCGGAGGGGAGGGTATTGGTGGGGGTTAACTATTTAAGACTGCTTGTATGGGTAGCGCGGCGCAGTACGATTTTTGTCGTGGAGCCTATCCTCCTGATGATGCTTCGGTTTCGGGGCGAAACGATCGTCGAGATTGTGGTGGTGGGTGTGTGTGCTGCTTTTGTGTGCGTTGTTGCTGGTGAATTGCGCCTTGGGGTGCATGTGGTGACTGGTCCTGCATGTATAAGGTGCGTAGATTTTGCCTGCTTCATACACATTGGCTTTGCATGCATTCACTTAACCCGTGCGGATTATAGCAAAGTAGTTAGTTCTGTTGTATTGCTTGTAATATGGAATTCCGCAAAGTAACGCCTGCTTCTATAAATCAGATTGTCTTTCTTTAACTGGTCTCTAGAGGTTGAGAATTAAAGATTTTTGTGTTATTTGCTCTGGCCAATGAATTAGATATCTATCATTCATATTATGATACGTATAATTAAGTAGATATAGGCATAATTTTTCTTTATAATTCGTTATGGCACATTAAAATAAGAAATTAATGAGTAGTATGTTAAATAAAATAATGTATAAAGGCGGCCTTAGCAAAATTGAATGAAAGACAGACCATTTGACCAGCATTATGACGACTTTACATCACATGTATATCGTATACAGTAAAACCGTATAGATTTAATAAGAGCAAAATCATATTTACAATATTATAGTATACAACGATTTCCACAAAACAATCTCATTACCGGCGTTTCACTTTACACTTCCTGTGCATTCGTGTGCAATCTGTAGTGTGCAAATCCGTTAATCTCATTTGGTGGGTAGTCGATGTGCACGTGGCGCCACGTGGCGGCAAATCAAACTAATCTCGGGACCGTACGCAGAGGCGGTGGAAGCGCGTGCGCGGCGTAGATAAGGCCAAGAAACTCCATTCATTCTCCGTTCTTTTGTCGCGAACAATCACATATTTATTTATGATATTTGCTACAAGTAACCTGCCACCCCTACGCGTTGCCGCCCTCGGCTTAGGTAACTGAAGCGTTTCTTTTGTCAGATATTGATATCTAATCTCGACAATGAGAAAACAATAAAAATTTAATACTAATATAATACTGTTATGTGATTTATAGAAGCAGGCGTTACTTTGCGGAATTCCATATTACAAGCAATATAACAGAACCAACTACTTTGCTATAATCCGCACGGGTTAAGTGAATGCATGCAATGCCAATGTGTATGAAGCAGACAAAATCTACGCACCTTATACATGCAGGACCAGCCACCACATGCACCCCAAGGCGCAATTCACCAGCAACAACGAACACAAAAGCAGCACACACACCCACCACCACAATCTCGACGATCGTTTCGCCCCGAAACCGAAGCATCATCAGGAGGATAGGCTTCACGACAAAAATCGTACTGCGCCGCGCTACCCATACAAGCAGTCTTAAATAATTTAACTCCCACCAAAGAAAAGATTTAGATCCTGGTTGTACTTCTGGCTTTTGTATATTTACTACAATATGGTCTTACATAAGAAACATTTATTGCATACTATACATTTTGTTACTGATTATAACAAGTGTTATAAATTATTGATAACTAAATGATTTTCTGAAGTTCCAAGAATATCTTATTTTATAAAAATATTTATGTTCGATTGAAATTAACAGTTACAAGATTTATATAAAAAATTACATTGCAGGCAGACATGTGGACCTCTGTAACCCATGTACATTATGTATGGGACATTTCATGGCAAACATCCCATGTATAATGTAGAGCATCATATCCAATATGACTCTTAATATAACAGCAATTATAATTGTATTTAAAATAATACTTTCCAGTCGTATGATATTCATTTATATGCACCGATACAGAAAACAAATTTATGTATAAATTACATTCATAGAAAAATTAGATTCAATTAAAAACGGCTATCAGTTGGAACAGCACATTAAACAACACTAAAGGAAAGACTTCATATTTAGACATTATTACATATATTATGCCTAATCATAATAAAATTAAAATATACACATTAATTATATCAAAACAAAAATGACGGTTTTTAATTAGTGAAAAAATAAGAGAGAAATCCATATTATTTTTCTTATAAATATAATTTATCTCGTAAAGAAAGTTGTTTTGTATGGTCAAATCTAAATAATTTGTCTTTGACATTTTAATTACAACTGGGTTGAATGTGAATAAAATAAAATTTAATATAAATAATTACTAAGAGCCAAAAGTTACAAAGTCTACAACCGTTTCAAATACATTATTATTAAATAATATGTAATTATTTGCCTATGATCGAGGTATTGCACAATCACCATTTTCTCTATGCCGAACTCGTATTTAATATCTTGTCTTTGATATTCCCATCATAGACCATAGACTAAGAGTCCTAAATCCTAATCAAAATATTAATTAAATAATTCCTATCAATATTTATTTGACCATTTTATGTTAAGTTATCGTAATAAAATTAAAGACAGTCACGGTTAATAAAAAAGAATTACTCTAGGTATAATATTTATTACAGCAAACTACTTTTATAAGGACAAAAATGGTAGAGGAAGATGAATATGCTTGTGTAAACAGGGCTCAACTAAAAATAAAGGATAATTCTGGCATAAAGAAGAAGAAGAAAAAGAAGGCTAATAAAGAAACAGAGAAAATAATAGAAAATGAACTGAAGCATCAAGTAAAGCAACAGGTCAATACAGACAATCGAACAAAGGCTGAATTAGCATTCCAGAAAATGCAGGAAAAAATGGTAATAAATTTGAATGTTAATTAATGTCTATACATTAAACTACATTCTAATACATTTGTTCTCAGGCATATACTCAAATATCAAATGTGAATATAGGGTGTATTTTCTCAAAAAAAAACTGTATTTTTGTTTCAGAAAAAGCAAAGAATTCAACAAAAGGCTGAAATGACGCATAAACAGAGAGTTGAGAAGTTTAACCAACATCTAGATAGCCTTACTGAGCACTTTGATATACCTAAAGTCTCATGGACTAAATAAATATTTCGTTTTCTATTTTGATCGTAATATTGGTTATAATTTTTATTCTGCAATCAGAAAATCATTATAGACATTTAACATTATACACAACTTCAATGATATAATCCATATTAAGTACCACAAAATTATAACAGCTCACAATAATTACTTTAATTTGAAATTGTAACTATTATCTAAAAACAATGATACCTCATCATTTTAGATGCAATAAAATAATATTTTGTAATGAAATAGCTAGGCTACAGGGAATATATTCTTACAGTCCTAGTAAGGTGGTAAATCACAGAGGAATAACCTCTCCCACTGATGAGTGAAGTATTGTTGTTACAGAACAGAAACTTGAACATTTATATTAATAGAAACTGAGGGGGTGTACTGTTTCATATGTATTGCACATCTCATCAGCTGGGATAATATACGAATTGCTAAATTGATAATAAATAGTGGCACAGATTAAGAATCTAATTTATAGCAGTGGATGTTACTTTCAGAATTTTATTGTAAAAATGTAATGAATTAATTATTTTGCCATAATCCTTTTTTTTAATGCTGATTATAACAAAATATTTGTATTGTTACTTTTGGAAAAGATCTAATTGAAGCGATAACAAGCATATTAATTGATTAGATTGACTCTAGTTGAATAAAATCTTTATGATTTCAGGAGTTTACAGTAATTTAAAAGTTATTAATAAAACAAAGTATATTTAATTACAATTCAATTTATTGACATACAAATAAACAGTACAAAAATTATATTTAAGAAGATTGGACAAATATACAAATAAAACAAAATTTAAGACTTAAAGCTTATGAGTTAACCATGTTATTTTATTAATTATTTTAGATAATTCATAGAATAATGCATTACTTAATTGAGATTCATAATACAGACGTAATGATAATATTATTTTACTAATAATCAGCAGGATTTATCAAAATAATTGATTGCAGATTATAGCCAAATAATATTACCAATAATTTACATAACACCAAGGCACAATAAAAATCAGTCTACTTATTTAAAAATTCTCATATGCAACAGCTGTCATCATTTTAATTATACTTATATACTTATTACTTAATTTAATTATTATTAGTTGCTTAAGGGCACAATGGATTTATAATTTTTCTTTTTTTAAACTACTTCATATAATTTAAGTACAGTATTTCCTAATGGCAGGGAAAAATAGACTTAAGGCACCAGTGGCTATGCTGTGTGACAATTTTAAAATATGTACAATAGTACATATTAGGAATATGAATGTATATGCAGGGAAAAGAAATATATTTTCCCTGCATATATAGGATTATTATCATCATATGGAATTGTAACATAAATGAATTCCAGGCAGGTATAATATAATTATATCTTTAGACTGTGCTCTATAAAAAACTTTGTTCTAAATCTAAAGTAAAAAATGCATTAATTAAAATAATTAAAAATCAATTAAATTATTAATTACTGTAAAGTATTTGTTTTGTGTACTATTTGTTTTCTCGTATTTTATGAGTTTGAATAGAATAGCATATTTAATTAAAAAAATATTATTATGAACACCTTTTCTTACTTAAATTAAAAGAATTTTTTCACTGTTCAATATCAATGAATCTTTTTTTACATATAATAACATCATGTATAATCATCATCTAATATCTTATATATAATGTAAGTGTCTGTAAAATAATAAACTAAAAGAAAATTACAGCATTAAAATGTGAGTTAAGAACTCTATAGTACCAAGCAAATACCTTATATATAATTTGCCTTTACCACTCAAATAGGGTATTATTAAACAGTAAATGATGTAATTGAAACTTACATTTGGGAAAACAAAGAATCTCAATCACTTTAACTTATCTATATAACACTATTATTATTATTATTGTATAATTTATAGAATTAGGCGTTACTTTGCGGAGATCCATAATAAAAAAGAAATAATAAAATTATTTTGCTATAATCCGCGATACATTGTATCATTGTAATACATCATATCATTGTAACATTGTATCGCGGATTATAGCAAAATAATTTTATTATTACTTTTGTATTATTATTGGCTTCTCTCTAATTGGCTTACCCAAATTATAATCAAATATGTATGAAAAATATAATTTTTCTGTTTAATTAATTTCTTTATCTGTATTACTGATAAAATACACTCCTTACAAAGCTACCTTCAAAAACTGCCCTTCATTACAGTAAAAACCTAATTCCAGATAACACTAAAAGTGGAATAAATATGTCTACAGTAGTTGCACTGTTACTCCTCCAAAATGAATAGCTGAAAGAGAAAACCTTTACATAGTTCTCCTTTGTCGACCATGGGTCACTGCCATCATCAAAATGCATAGGGCATTGATCCCTCTCCCTTTCATATTCCTCCATCTCTATGGCGACGGCAGCGCCTTCGGTATAATTCCATGACGTCACATCCTGGTTTAAATCACAATATGGCCCTAATGCTTGCGACATAAGCACCCTGAAATTTGTTTATTCCTTTTTATTACTACTACAAATATAATGTTGGTAATTGTTTGTACTTATATGTATGGATGATTTTTTTTCAAATATATTTTATTTTAATTTATTTTTATTAGGTTTTTGCATTATGACCAAAAATAAGAGATCATATTGAACTTCATATTAAAAAATTCTTAAGAATACCGTCGTTTTCTGACTTCTTTAAATGTGTATTTTTTACTACAACAATAAATTCCGTTTAATACTGTCATTTAAAGACAATACTATAAACTTAATGCAAACAAAATAATTGATAACTTCAGTCCAAAACCTAATTCATTCTAAACCACCATCTCAATACAACACTAGTTTCTACTATATATTCTATCAGATTTTTAACATTTTCAAATAAAATACCATAGACAAACCTGTTAAGATCTGCTCTTTGATACACCCAACATCTGTATTTCGAGAATGGATCCAACTCATCATATGTAATAAGGTAAGATTTCAGATTCTCCTTCCAATATCCAATACACTTCATCTTGTAGTCGGGATCACTGTATATATCAACGGGCCTACCCAAGTAGTCAACAGATAAGCAGTAATTCTCCTTTATTTGTATAGTCTTCTGGTCTACATCGCACACTGAGAAGTCGCTTATGTTAAGCTTACAGTATAAGTTCGGCCTCGGGCTAAGGGTCACTCCACCAAGGATTCTGGTCTCAAATCTAACATCACCTTTCTGTGTAAAGTTAAATTTACCAGCTACTGGACATCTGATAGGTGAGGGATCCTTCCTGAGGAAAATGTCATATCGCCATTTCTGCTTATTCGGGAACTGTACCCATGAGCATACTGTATGGAAATTGCTTTGTATCATCGCTAGACCTTTGCGGAATCTAAAAAAATACACCTTAGTTTTATTAATTACCAAGATTACATATGAAATTTTAATTATATTTGTTAGAAGCATTTACATTTTAAAGTTAATTAATACTCTATTGATATAAAAAGTTTATATAAATACAAGTATTACTAATGCGGGGTACTGGTACGGGGTAATGGTATTGTAGCGGCCCGTTACAATCCCACTGCTGGGCATAGGGCCTCCTCTCTCCGTTTCTGAAGAGAAAGGTAGGAGCTAAGACCTACTACGCTGCTCCAATGCGGATTGGTAAGTTACACATATCCATAGAATTCTTTAAAGATATGCAGGTTTCCTCACGATGTTTTCCTTCACCGAAAAGCGTGTGATAAATTGCCATTATCAATTAGACACATAAGTTTTAATACAAAACTCATTGGTGCCTGCCCGGGGTTTGAACCCGTGACCACCTTGAAAGATTCGAACGGTCTCACCGCTGGGCTATCACAGCTTATACTTATACTTATACTGGTATAGTATCCAGCATTAAATAATGCACATCGATGTTTAGAACGAAACAGCCGACCAGTTCGGTTTCATAGAGCGCTGTCACCCGCACTCAGTATGTGACGTCAGTCTGTGCGACAGAGACAATGCTCTATGAAGCAGAATCTAGCCGATTTCTCTCACCAAGCCTCGATGTGCATTATTTATTGCCGCGTACTATAAAGGTTAATCCCCAAATGCGATTGAATGCCACATCTTCATTAGTAAAAAATATTTGTCATTTATTTTATTTATTTGTCACTACCTTAAAATACCACATTCATATTATCGTCTATATAAATTAACTTTATAATAAACTTATAAATAAATAAATGCGGCAGTTGGTCTGGCTTACAGTTAGTCCTGGATTAATATAGATATAATTTGGTACTACTTCAGCGTCTATACTGGGCCAACATATAGAATTTAAAATCCGTTTTCACTATTAATGTTGAGAGACCGGCTAAACTCACGTCTTATTTTATCGGATGAGCCCGACTAGTTTCAAGCCGTTTTCACTACATCTATTTGGTAATAGACACAAGTGTAATTAGTTGTACTATCCTTACAAGTGGATACAAAATGAATTTACCTTATAACATTGTGGTGCTGAGGTACAAAATCGAAACACACGTAATCCTTCTGACAGCCGTCAACTGTAAGACGGGCCATCATTACACGAGTATCTCGTTGTTCTCTAAAAAATAGTCACATATTAAACACTAACGAATATAAAATTAGCTCAACCGACGAAATATATTTTTTGCAAAATTATTTAAATTTAAACCATCGTGAGTAGTATTCATAGTTAATATATAACACGAGATAGACTCTACGACAAAATCGCAAAGCTTTCGAAAACTTTTTTCAATATTTCGTAGTGTATTGTCATAGATGGCATTGAATTAAGGATTACAATATATCTAAATCAATGAAGCCTAATTTTGAATTAGGTCACTTTTATACTAAATTTGCGATATCACGATGTATTGTAAATATAGATGAGACACATAAGTTTCAATTAACACATAAGAATAACTTATTGGCGTCTGCCCGCGGTTTGAACTCGTGACCCCCTGTCGAGAGTCACACGTCTAATTTTATCGGATTAGCCCGACTAGTTTCGAACCCGTCCGGGGCTCTTATTCATGAGTTCCATGTCGCTCTGGTCTTCTTCATCGGATGTACCAATGAAATTAATGCGACGCTTACGGTGTCTGGTTCAAAACGGTCTTTAAATGAACCGGTAGTGTCAAAAATCGGTTCCGATAAAATTAGACGCGAGTATAACCGGTATCTACATATTAACTAAAATTTAAGTATTCGAGCAAAATTCTTGTATTCGAAGTGTCGTAAAATCCACTAAGGTAGGTCGACCCGCCGTGTGGTATCCGGCTGAATAGAAAAGACCACCCTCATTTCTTACCGAGGTGTCGTAAAAGGCGACTAAAGTAAGTGAATTCAGGTAGGCGGCTGATCGTAAAATACATAGCGGAATCATCACAGAACATGTTTAACATGTTGTGCCAACCCCACTTAAAGTGGGATAAGGGCAGGAGGATGATGCAAAATTATTGTATAAAGGGGAGTTAAAATTATATTATGGCAACACAATTAGTAAGATATTGGTCAAGTAAAGCGTGACATCGGGTTTCATAAGGAACTGAACTTGTCTCTAGTGAGTGTTGGGAGACCATCCATTGCGTTACAGATAAACATTGAGCTCAATAGTTAAAACAATTTTCCATTCTCTTATAATTCTCTCAATAATATAATATATAATTATACGCCGTGTGGTATCCGGCAGAATAGAATAGACCACCCTCCTTTCTTACCGAGGTGTCGTAAGAGGCGACTAAGGTATATGCCGTGTGGTATCCGGCTGCATAGAATAGACCACCCTCATTTCTTACCAAGGTGTCGTAAGAGGCGACTAAGGTATATGCCGTGTGGTATCCGGCTGCATAGAATAAACCACCCTCCTTTCTTACCGAGGTGTCGTAAGAGGCGACTAAGGTATATGCCGTGTGGTATCCAGCTGCATAGAATAGACCACCCTCATTTCTTACCGAGGTGTCATCAAAGGCGACTAAGGAAAGTTGACGTCAGGCGGGCGGCTGGTCGTAAAATACGTAGCCAAATCATATGATAACATGTTTGCAACATGTTGTGCCGACCCCACTTAAGAGTGGGATAAGGGCAGGAGAATGATGAATATAATATATAATTATCATTCTCTTCTGTTGCGAAACGATTGTTGAGTTTGTGATAGTGAACGTGTGTAGTGCTTGTGTATTATGGTAGCAGTGGTGGTTTGTGCATGTGTTTTTTAAGAATCCTGCATGTAACGGGTATGAAAAAACGGATAGTCCACTATACATTTAGCACTATATATATTTTCTATTTACTGTATCGCGGATTATAGCAAAATAATTTTATTATTACTTTTGTATAATGGATCTCCGCAAAGTAACGGCTAATTCTATAAATTATTCTCTAATAAGTTTTTACTATCTACCTAATCGTTTGATTACTAATAAAAAATGAATTAATAATCAAATTTAGTAAATTTTTTTTTGTAATAGTAACGTAATTCTCATTAGATAAAAAAAATAGTTTATTTTTCTAGTTAAGACTTAATATACCGGTGTTAAGTTACGTCAAGTTATAGTAAGGCGGTAGTGAAAATAGCCCTTGTATTAAAAAAATATATTTTTTTGTAATGTTAACGTAATTCTCATTAGATAAAAAAAAATTAGGTTATTTTTCTAGTTAAGACTTAATATACCGGTGTTAAGTTACGTCAAGTTATAGTAAGGCGGTAGTGAAAATAGCCCTTGTATTAAAAAAATATATTTTTTTGTAATGTTAACGTAATTCTTATTAGATAAAAAAAATAGTTTATTTTTCTAGTTAAGACTTAATATACCGGTGTTAAGTTACGTCAAGTTATAGTAAGGCGGTAGTGAAAATAGCCCTTGTATTAAAAAAAATTTCACCTGCATACGTAAATAGTTCGCCTAAATCTGCCTTCGTCAGGATAATACGTTTCAATTATATGTGTTTCGTTTATAACCACATCTGCGTCAATATTTGCCGTGTTGACCCACTGACCTGAGAAGTTTTGTGGCAAACGGCATCCAGGCTCTACTACTTCAGCCTGAAACAATATGGAATAACTTTACTTTCTGTACTACATACTCCATATACAAAAGTATTAATAAAATTATTTTGCTATAATCCGCGATACAGTAAATACAAAATATATATAGTGCTAAATGTATAGTGGACTATCAGTTTTTTCATACCTGTTACATGCAGGATTCGTAAAAACACATGCACAAACCTCCACCACTTCCATCACAATACACAAGCACCACACACGTTCACTATCACATACTCAACAATCGTTTCGCCCCGCAACCGAAGTATCCTCACGAGATAGACTCCACGACAAAATCGCAGAGCTGCTTTACTTTTGTATTATGGATCTCCGCAAAGTAACGCCTAATTCTATAAATCATACTCCTTATATTTTTATAGATTATAGAAGACTATAATTGATAGTAGTCAAAATTAGGGTCCCAATGCTGGGTATAGGCCTTTCTCTCCTTTCGGAGAGAAGGTTTGGATGTTAGACCTGCCACTCTGCACCAATGCGGATTGGTGGTTCAGGTTTCCTCACGATGCCTTCACTGAAAGGGTCGTGATTATTGCAAATACCAATGAGGCAAAAATTTATATAAACTTGATTTATAGAAGCAGGCGTTACTTTGCGGAATTCCATATTACAAGCAATATAACTACAATAAGCAATATAACCGCACGGGTTAAGTGAATGCATGCAAAGCAAATTTTATCATTACGATTTACGCTTCACGACAAAAATCGTAATGATTTTATCATTACGATTTTTGTCTAGGAGCCTATCCTCCTGATGATGCTTCGGTTTCGGGGCGAAACGATCGTCGGGATTGTGGTGGTGGGTGTGTGTGCTGCTTTTGTGTGCGTTGTTGCTGGTGAATTGCATGCTTGCTGCATGTATAAGGTGCGTAGATTTTACCTGCTTCATACACATTGACTTTGCATGCTTAACCCGTGCGGATTATAGCAAAGTAATTAGTTCTGTTATATTGCTTGTTATATAAGCTTGTTTGAATAAAGTAAGTAAAACAAGTTGAATAATTTATTTGTTTTTGTACCATAAAATAACGTAATGAAAACATTATAAATAAAAAAACAATGTACAAAGGTCAACTTATCCCTTTGACAGAGATCTCTTCCAGCTAATATACGAAGTGCAACAATTTTTAGCAAAATAGTTAATTTAATTGCTGGAACACTGGTCAGACTTTTTGTACTTAATAATTCAAATTCAAATTCAAATTCAAAATCGTCAATAAAAATAAATATAAAACAGCACCAATAGCTAGTAAATTATGGCTCAATATTCTTTGATAATATATACCTTAACAGGTGTTATCCTGTATCTTTCGGGAGACTTCTCGACCGTCTTCAATGTGTTACACTGTGGAGTTATAGAAGCGCCAATATACAAGTCGTCATCTCTGTTTTTCAAAAAACATCTGTACCTCTCGTCTTTACGCGATTCTTTTGTGTTGGCCACCGCGAAGAAGTGGTTTTTGTTGACAAACCAATGTCCTGGAAACAAATACATCCATACATATCAATATTAATCATCATTCTCCTGCCCGTATCCCTCTCTAAGTGGGGTCGGCACAACATGTTACAAACATGTTGTCATATGATTTGGCTACGTATTTTACCGGCCGCCTGCCTGACGTCAACTTACCTTAGTCGCTTTTTAAGACACATCGGTAAGATATGAGGGTGGTTTTTTCTATTCTTCCGGATACCACACGGCATTTACCTTAGTCGCGTCTTACGACACCTCGGTAAGAAATGAGGGTGGTCTATTCTATTCTGCCGGATACCACACGGCATTTACCTTAGTCGCGTCTTACGACACCTCGGTAAGAAATGAGGGTGGTCTATTCTATGCAGCCGGATACCACACGGCATACATATCAATATTAATATAAATGCTAATATACAGTAAAAATATTGATTATTTTCTTATAATTGAAGGATATATAACAGGCTAACAAATAGGATAAGAAATTACCACTTTTCCTTCAGGAACAGGTAAATATCCACAGTACATTATGACTTTTAACATGTCATTTGACGCGTACGAATTTAGGAGACATAGCTTGTAATATATATTGGTAAACAAGAGAACTTTAAGATACATATTTCATAATTTAAATCAAGATATCCCGACTTAATAACAATATTTTTTATTGATCATACGAGTATGTTATCATAAAACCAGAAAACCCAAACGGCAAGACTGCTTATTTTAATTTTTACCGTTATATTATGTCATCGAAATTAATATCAAACTAAAAATACTACGACTTAATGTGATATTTGGTAAATCATCTACTTCAGATTCATTTTCCTTGTTTCATAGAGCAATTATCATCACAAATCATAATTATTAAAATTCGTTTTCAATATAATCTCAACCGAAAATAATGTACAGGAAACTAAAAACAAGTATAGAATTAGGCGTTACTTTGCGGTGATCCATAATACAAAAGTAAAAATAAAATTATTTTGCTATAATCCGCGACACAGTAAATAGAAAATATATATAGTGCTAAATGTATAGTGGACTATCCGTTGTTTCATACCCACAAAGCTTTGCGATTTTGTCGTGGAGTCTATCTCCTGATGATGTTTCGGTTGCGGGCGAAGCGATTGTTGAGTTTGTGATATTGAACGTGTGTAGTGCTTGTGTATTGTGGTGGCAGTGGTGGAGGTTTGTGCATGTGTTTTACGAATCCTGCTTGTATTGGGTATGAAATAACGGATAGTCCACTTTCGATTTACTTTATCTTTGATTATAGCAAAATAATTTCATTATTACTTTTGTAAAAAAATTTAGTAAATACATATGTATTTACTACATTTTTTTAAACAGTTTACAAACTTTACAGTTTTACGAAACCTGCATGTAACGGGTATGAAAAAATGGATAGTCCACTATACATTTAGCACTATATATATTTTCTATTTACTATATCGCGGATTATAGCAAAATATTTTATTTTTTCCTTTTTTTTAAAACAATGTGTTTTCTTTGAATTGTCGTTGTTGCAAACAGGTGTTTATCTGATCAATCGTAGTTGCTCATCGTGTCACGAAGCTGAAGGCAATGGACGTGGCCCATAGCTTTAAGAACCGATGCGCGTTGAGGTCCTAAGGTGCTGGAATGATGACCTCGCACCGAAAAACGCAGCATCGTTAGGAACCCTACGAGGTGGTCTGACGACCTTTTTGAGGTCGTCAGACCACTCTACACAGTCCACAGACAGTCCGATGGTTCCAAGCGGCACAAAATCATGGAGTGTAGAGATCTCTTTACCCTTTGACCGACAAGAAGCGAGGGGTGTACGAATTTTTGACGTGTAATTTTTGAATTTTTTTAGATCATGTTATTTACTATATAATAATATACCATATATGTATACCATTTTCTTTGTTATAAAATACCCTATTCAATAAAATAAATCATTTTATAATTATTATTACATTACATTGTTGTGCCGTTGTGTATGTATGTGTGTGTATCCCGCTGAGTAGAAAAGACAACCCTTATTTCTTACCGAGGTGTCGTAAGAGGCGACTAAGGTAAGTTGACGTCAGGCAGGCGGTCGGTCGTAAAATACGTAGCCAAATCATGTGACAATGTGTTTGTAAGATATTGTGCCGACCCCACTTAGAGTGGGATAAGGGCAGGAGGATGATGATGATATTACATTACATTTATTGTTGATGACGAAAACAGTTAGATTTTTCAAAATTGAATTGTGCACATTGTTGCTCACTAGACGTTTGAGAGAGACCTATGTCCAGTGGACGTCAATCGGTTGAAAAAAAGTAAAAGAAGTTGCAAACAGGCGATATGTTTTTTTTTTTTTTTTTTTTTCGAACTGACTGTATGCTGTTAGCCCTAATGGCTTTTACAGCGTCACCGGGCGGGACGGGCGAGCGCAGAAGCATCGCCGAAGTTGCGAAATGCAGGAAGTAGAGCGCAGAAGCCCTACTTAAGTCGGGGAACGTCGTCCTAAGGGTGCCTCCTGTGAGGCCGGACCACGACTTAGGGCGACGCGTAGTGGAGGGTTCATGGTATGACTTAGATTAGTCATTGCGGCGTCGGAAGTGTGGCGAGAAGCCACGACCGACCGACGTCAGAAAACTGGGACCTCGTCTTCGCCGGCGAAGACGCTGTGTGAGTGTATTACGTGTTTCTGTGTTGGCGATCGTTATTTGATCGTCGGGGTCATACAGGACGCTTTTTGGACGCCTATATTTTCGATGGTCGGACCTAACTGGGATGTAGGTAGAAGCAACTGAAATCAGGGGGTTCGGGTGTACCTCAGATTTCTCGAAGTAAGATTTCGAAAAACGTTTAAAGAGGTGAGTAATGGTAGGGAGATCGAGGTCTCTATGGAGGTCAACGTTCCGCATGAACCACGGACAACCAGTGGCTGTCCGCATAAATCGGTTCTGTAGTCTTTGGAGCCTGAGCAATCTGACTTTTGAAACGTGTGCAAACGCAACGCTCGCATAGGACATTATTGGTCTTATGCAAGTTTTGTAGAGTGTCACTTTGTTGCGGAGCGACATCTTACTTTTCTTGCATAACATCGGATAAAGTCGTCCCATGACATACGCAGCCTTATTGCAGACTATGTGTATGTGCTCGTGGAAGGTCATGGAAGGTTGAAAGGTGACACCTAGGTACTTGACTTTCTGTTGCCAGTGAATCGGAGTATTGTAAAGGGAAATTTCCGTAGGTGTGTCTATGTGAGATCGAAAGCGATTACCGATAAAGTGCATGGCTGCACTTTTATCCGGGTTTATTTCGATTCTCCATTGGCGGAACCAGCGTCCGAGGCTGTCTACCGCTTTCTGGAGACGTCTAGTTATTACATGAGGCCGGCGGGATGTGGTAAATACAGCGGTGTCATCCGCGAAAAGGGCAAGATGTGTACGCTCTTTGATAGGCGCCCGTGGAATGTCACTCGTGTAGAGCGAGTACAATAAGGGTGCCAGGACAGATCCTTGAGGGACACCAGCACGAATTGTGCGGCGAGACGATAAAGTGCCGTCTATGCGATACCGAAAGGTGCGATTACTCAGGTACTCTCGTAAGATGAGTACGAGTCGATCTGGTATATTTAGTTGGAGCAGTTTGTAAATTAAGCCTGCGTGCCAGACCTTATCAAAGGCTTTGGCGACATCGAAGAATATGACACCTGTAAACTGCTTGGTTTGTAAACCTTGCAAAATGTGCTCCGTGAGGCGGTGCACTTGTTGAACACAGGTGTGTTTTGGACGAAATCCGAACTGTTCGTTCGGAATAAGATTTTGGCTATCAACTACGGATTTTAATCTGGCGAGGATAATTCGTTCGTATATTTTCCCTAAACTGTTTAGTAGACTAATGGGACGATAGCTAGTCGGGACGTTTCGGGGCTTTCCCGGTTTAGGGATACCTATCACTGTAGCTTCTTTCCAATCATCAGGAAAGGAGCATCCGACAAGGAGGGCATTGAAAATCAGTACCAGTAAGTGGATGATTTGGTTAGGAAGGCATTTTAGTGCTCTGTTGGAGATGGAATCAGGTCCTGGGGCTTTTTTGGAGTGTAGGTTTTTAATAATGGTGCGGACTTCTTCTCCGGTAGTGGGAAGCAACGGCTCGCTTTCGGGAGTCGTCACAGATAGATCATCTACTACCTTTACCACTCTGGAGTGGAATTGAGTGAGTTCGGGTCTACTGGGGTTGGGGGAACATTGCTCTTCCAAGCTGTCCGCCAAGCATTCTGCCTTTTCAGCGTCGTCAAACGCAGGGGGAAGATTCGGACGAAGTAGAGGTGGGGTGGCTGCGTACCCATCCGCTTTTAGAGATTTCGCCAGGCGCCAGTAAGCCTGGTGTCCCGGCTTAATCTCCGAGAGCTTTCTATCCCAGGAAGTATTGTGAAATGAAGCTAGTTTTTGTTTAACCTCTTTCTGCAATCTATTAAGCGTATTACGATTCTCTCGAGTCGGATATCTATCGCGTGCCCTAGTGGCAGCACGTTTTTTAGTTATTAATTCTCGCAGATCATCTGGTAGTTCTCGACAGCGGAAGTTGTCGGGAATTTCCCTAGAGCAGTCCTTGAGAGTATTACATAAGTGGGCTGTGAGATGAGCGGTCGCTGCTTTCGCAGTTTCCACTGAATCTATACGGTCAGGAATTTGTTTGAGGTGATCTGAATCAACAAAGTGGAGACGCTCACTAAGTTTTTTCCAATCAATAATAGTTTTACTTTGAACCGACGCGGTTAGAGGGGGTCCTAGCTGTAGTAAGACCGGGCGGTGGTCCGAATCTAGGTCGTGAATAACTTGTATCCTATGAAGTTGCAGGGTAATGTTTTTTATTAGTGCCATGTCAATTGTACTGGCAGTCTGAATGGGGTGGGTAGGGCGAGAGTACCGTGTGGGCTCGTCTGGAGCTAGAATCTCAAAGTTAAGGAACGGGGAATTGTTTAATCTATGTAATAGATTGCCATTGGCATTTGGAGACGATCGGTTCCATTGACTATGCTTTGAATTGAAGTCACCGCCTAGTAAGACGGCATCTCCAAGCGATATGTTAGAAAGTGTAGTTACCTAAGCAGCTGTATTCAACGACTCCGTCAAAAGTACCAGACATCCCAGGACATTTCCTATAGGTTATGTTAAACTTTTGATTGGTGATCAAAAACTGTGTACCGGCCGTCTGGCACGACTTAATCTGCGCATCAGGATGGCTGCATTCTCCGGTGAATCTAAAACGATTCTGATACGCGAACCGCCATACTCCTTCGAGAGACGATCTACAATTGACCTGTTAAAAAAAAACATAAGTACTTAATACTGTCGGTTTAGTAACTATTTAATTATTTTTTTGAACTTTATTGTTTAAGTAAGATATGTGATAGAAATAAAAAAAAGTAAAGTAGCGGCCTGTTACAATCCCACTGCTGGGAACAGGCCTCCTCTCCCCGTTTCTGGAGAGAAGGGTTGGAGCTAAGACTTACCACGCTGCTCCAATGCGGATTGGTAGGTTACACATATCTCCAGAATTCTCTAGATATATGCAGGTTTCCTCACGATGTTTTCCTTCACCGAAAAGCGTGTGATAAATTGCAATTATCAATTAGACACATGAGTTTTAATAGAAAAACTCATTGGTGCCTGCCCGGGTTTGAACTCGTGTTCCCCTCGAAGGAGTCGCAGGGTCTCACCGCTGGGCTATCACAGCTCAAGTGATACAAATAATTGCACAATTGCAGACATAATCCTTTAACATGCTGATTTTTTAGGGTCTTCGTCAGGTCACGCGCGCCTCTTAGAAGCGCTGTTAATATAAGGTCAATGTTTCTTCTTGCAGTAGCAGATAGTTTACATTTCGAACGTAATTCTTATAGTCTATATATATCGGAAAAAAAATTGCAGTCCATCTTATAAGATGTGACAAAGAAAACATTCCGACTTGCAGAATTGCAAGACGATCCAAAAAATAACACAACCTTCTAAAAAAATCGGGATAAGTCTCTGAAGTTGAAAACTAATGTTATAACAAAAATTTAAGAAAAGATGGTAGAGTGATGACAAGGAAAAAGACCAAGCCTTTTGTAACATTTTGTAAAACTTGTAAAGAAAAACCATTTATATATTTGTCCTGTTTCAATGAATTGCAATTTTGTCGTGGAGTCTATCCCCTGATGAACGATTGTTGAGTTTGTGATGGTGAACATGTATAGTGCTTGTGTATTGTGGTGGCAGTAGTGGAGGTGTAACGGGTATGAAGAAACGGGTAGTCCAGTATACATTTAGCACTATATATATTTTCTAATTACTGTATCGTGAATTATAGCAAAATAAATATTACTTTTGTTTCAATGAATCCATAAAAAAATAGTGTTAATATTGTTCTCATGTTACACACTGTCAGCCAACGATGGTTGATTGTAGATGAAACATAAAGCCTAGAGTCAGTGACTGATGACTGACATGACGCTCAACATTTAAACAATTATCACCAGGCCCAGCTTTAGAACACATTGAAATGTGTTTGTAGATGTGCTTAAATGGGAATAAAGCTACAAAGCATATACGAGCTACAAAGCAGTAATGAATTAATAATTTAAAATATATACAACAAATTAAAACAATTAATAAATGATATTGTTTCTTTTCTTGTTTAAGGTTTAGCAAAAGGCTGATTTCATAAAAAATTATATGGAATACAAAGACATTGAAAGCTTTTAGTAATCGATTTTGTTAAATGCTTTTGATTGAAAGAATTACATAACAGATTATTTTGCCTAATGTTGCCTAAGAAAATTTATGTGTCCATAAACTTTAGCAGGACAACAATTAAAATAGTATTTTAAGCTTAGCAATACATGTTAAATGCTTCCCTGGTACTCTGAGCTTTTAAATGTGTAGTTGTCACTTCTTTTATTATTTAGAACATTTAAATCATAAACATATTTATATAAGAACTGGTTAAGCCTGTTCTGTTAAAAACCTCAAAACAAACAAAAAGGTTATCTCAAAAATAATATACTTTTTTCCTGTTATAATCAAGATGAGTGTGGGTATTTTTAAAGACAACTTTCCTCAAAGTTTCGAATTATTATGAGACTGACTTTAAATAAGCAGAAAATTTGAAATATTGTGCAATGCTGGTCACAAATCTTGACAAATTTATATAATAAATCACTGCTTACAAAAGTAAAACTATCAGGTTAATGGAGTAAGAGTATCAGTTAATAAGAGGTAGTTTTAGAACAGCAAAACAGTATATCACCAACCTGTTTTACTTATAAATAAAATAGATAAGAGGAGAACAAGTCTCAATGTTTGCACCTCAAGTGCTCGCTATACCAAGATACTGACAATATATTTTTTTTTATATTTTACTTTATTGAATCTAATAAAGGATTAAAACACAAAGTCAGACAATGTATTATGAATATGTTATACCACCTGTTCATTTTAGCCTAATAAAGTGACACATACTATAAAATTACTACAAAAAAATACATGCAAGCATTCTCAAATGATAAAGATCTGAGTACTATTAGATGCATTATGAGAATTTAAACAAATTCTAAGGTGGTATCAGGGTAGAGGTCTCAACATCTCTCCTACAAAATCAAGCAAAACCTTTTTGCAAAGAAAAATGCAGAATATTCAACAATTCAAGACTAAGCCAATGAGCACAGTTGTATCTATGCCCTGACACACTATATATACCTCTGAAACACTGAAAATTTTAAATGATAAGGATAATATTCTACTTACTGGAACAGAATTCTCAGAGAAGAGAGTAATAAGATTTTGATCAGGATTAAGGCCCTTGCATACTCTCTCAACTGTGGGCTCCTCGTCAGCTCCAAGATCAACACAAGGTGTTTCTATTTTCTCTAACACATTGACTGTTCGCACTATAAGCTTCACACAGTAGTAACATTTTGTATATTGGAACACCATTGTATAGTTGACGTGAAAGTCTGCCTTTATGTTTACACATATACCCCTTAAATTACAAACAACATATATAATGTATAGTATATAAAAATTAATAATGGAATAAATAAATTTTATTTGAACGATAACAGACTTTACACTTAAACTTATAGAGTTGTTTAATATTGTTTTTTTTAACTTACAAACGTTTTAACCAAGGAATAAGATGACAAAATATAACATTTATTTACCTATCAGTCATCTCACTAGCATTGATATCTGTAATTTTTTGCTGCCCATTTTCAAAGGAGAACCATGTATTCCTCAATACTATTGGAATAGTACATTCTGCTGAAGCTAATGATACTGCAATACAACAAAATATTATTGGGCGTATCCTTTATAATAAACAACTTACGATTTCTAAATACTGACCGCTACAAATCACTAAAGATATAGAAATAAATATATGAGATACCAGTGCCATATTATTTAATCATTTATAATCGCGTTAATATTTTAAATATATATCTTAACGTCGTGCACTGTCAAACAAATTTCTGATTTTCCTCATATAATGTGACAATTATAAAAAATAAACTGTCATTAATGTCGTTGTCGATTTCAATTGGCTTTACAAACTTTTTTTTAATTGATTTGTAGATTGATGACCAAAAATTACTAAATGTCATGATTTGTAATCTACAGATTTTGCACATTCATAGGTTTATAAATTCATCAAAATATATTTTATGCACATACGAAGTTGTATTAACTGGTAAAACTTTTAATATACCTACCTATTGTGTTGAAACTGTATTGTCTTTTTGTATATAATATGAGTAAGTAATGGAACTACTTACTCTAAATAGATAGGTACATAATAGTTTGTTATGATGATGAATAGAAGTTTTAGGCAAAATTTAAATTGGTTTTATTGTAAATTTCGTAACGGGAAAATATCACCTCTGATGACTTTGAAAAAGTTTTTCCTATCTGTATATTTAAAAATATTATTTTCACATTCTCACCAATATTATGCAAAAATAAATGAAAATATATATCATTTTAAACAAAATTTATCACCTCTATTTTTTTATCAAAGATAAAAAAGGACATTTTGTTAGTGGCAATACTAGTTTTGCTGTATTGATCCGTTCGGCCAATAGTCTGAGCAAAAATATTTTACTGCAGTCCATTGTTCACTCATTCGCTATTTCAATGGGTGACAAGAATTTTACGGCAGACCATTGAAGCCCGTTGACGTCACGTCAATCAACGTGAATCATTATTGTCAAAACATAACAGTGTTGAAAAAAATCTTATTTTATAAAAATGTCTTCAATGGTAAGTGTATATTAATACTGTAGTCAAAATGATACGCAATTTTTTCTAAAATTTTTGTTTTAACTATAATTAAGTAGTGTCATTGTTACAAATAATCAATATAAAAATCATTTATATTTTAAGTAAACAATCGATATCATTATATTAATAATAAATTCATTTAGTCACATTATAATTTATTACGACGAAGCTTATAACATGATACCCATAAATATCTCAAATCATATATTTCTTAGTTCAATTTTTAAAATTTATTTTTAACATATGCATTTATTTAAATTTTATTACTTTTAATTCATTAAATGATAACCAAGGTTTCTAAAATTCATATGTTTTATTAATTTTTAGCGCATGAAGGCAGCAAAATGCCCGTCAGATGAACTAGCAATCACAAACTGTGCTCTTATTAATCCTGATGACTTCCCGAGTGATGTGAAGTAAGTAATAAAATCAGGGATGTTCCTTCTATTATGTAACTCTAAATCAATACACCTCTGCAACAAACAAGTCATTAAAACTTTTCTAATATCAATAAATATCAATAAATATCTTCCAAATTATGTGTTTTATAAATAATATCAGCATTATATTTTTATACCAACACATTTAATATCCTATTTTTGTAGTGATATGCAATCTCAAACATAGGACTTTACAGCATATTTCCACACAATATTTTGCTAAAAGTACATTGAGCTAATTACAGGTTATAAAATAGTTTTATCATTATTTTTGCTCTGTGGAATTTGACAGAGTAATTATTATGTGATAATATTGTGAATTAGGTACTACTGGAGAATACACAATAATATTTATATACAGATACATAGAGATAAAGAGAGAGAAGATAATACAAAATTGTTGATCAATTTTCAGACACATTGAAGTGGCTACAGGGCCATCGCAGCACTTCGTATTCAGTGTACGGTTTTATAGTGGAGTAGATAGAGGTACAGTAGGATTTTCTGCACCTCAGCGTAAATGGGCCATACTATCCATTGGACAGGTATGTTATATATAATCTATTTGCCTAATAACTTACTAAGTAATAAACCTACTTCCAATTCATTTTTGAGCAAAGATCCCATCAATTGCTAAACTAAGGTATATGGAGAACTAGTACCAAAAGCAGTGGATAAAAAAAATTTTGAAATACAATTTATCGAACCAATCTCTATTGCCTGTATTTATTACAAGTAGCAAAATGGTTGTTCAGTGCTAACTCCATAAACTTAAAGCTTGTAGGACTGTGTCACAACAATTTTTTTTTTAAATAATAAAAATACCTATAAGATAGCCTTAAAACATTATGTAATGAATTATAATAGTGATTAAGAATAATTATTTTTCATTGAATTTTTCCCTTTGAATTTTGTGTAGCCCATAGATGTGAAAATCTTCAAGCCACAAAATGCAGAATGTTTATGTAGTGTCACACTGGAAGCTGATTTTATGTTGAAGAAAACGTAAGTAATAATGTTATTTTTCATCATGCTAATATTTTACAATAAATTATCTATTATTAAATGAAATATTGATCAAAAATGTTGTGAAATGATATTAATCAATCCAAAAAATGTTTCGTATTTCATAGACGCTTTAATTATTTCAAAATTTTACTTTTATTCCACAGAACATCCTTGGAGCCCTACGACTCTGAACAAATGGCTCGTGATTTTTTGATTCAATTCTCGAATCAGATTTTCACAGTTGGCCAACAGCTTGCCTTCTCGTTTCAAGAGAAAAAAGTCCTTTCTTTGATAGTGAAAAATTTGGAAGGTAATGAACCTAATTTTATTGTTAATTTAAATGTGAAATGTTTTGGGGCATAAAAACCTGTCTTTTACTCCTAGTTTCGCGTTGTTGTGAATGTGTGCTGGATAAAATACGAAATTAGTATATAAGGGGAAAACTGGAAGTTAAGAAAAGATGAGAGGTGCAAGATTGGGATGGTATGGACATGTAATGAGGAGGGATGAAAATCATGTGACTCAACAAGTGTTGAGTATGAATGTGGATGGATATTCACTAGATGGACGCCGAAAATGAGATCGTTGGATTGTGTGAAGTATGACATGCATGGAGTATCGCTATAGTTGACGAATGATAGAAGAAAATGGTAATGAAAGACATGTTATGCCGACCCCACGTAGAGTGGGATGAGTTCAGGATAATAATGATATCGTAAGGGATTTATAGAAGCAGGCGTTACTTTGCGGAATTCCATATTACAAGCAATATAACAGAACTTACTACTTTGCTATAATCCGCACGGGTTAAGTGAATGCATGCAAAGCCAATGTGTATGAAGCAGGCAAAATTACGCATTAATCATATTTGCATTACGATTTTGTCGTGGAGCCTATCTTCCTGATGATGCTTCGGTTTCGGAACGAAACGATCGTCGAGATTGTTGTGGTGGTGGTTGTGTGTGCTGCTTGTGTGCTTTGTTGCTGGTGGAGGAGCCTTGGGGTGCGTGTGGTGGTTTGTCCTGCACGTGTAAGGTTCGTAAACTTTGCCTGCTTCATGCACATTAGCTTTGCACGCATTCGCTTAACCCGTGCGGACTATAGCGAGGTAGTTCTGTTATAGTGTCTGTGATATCGTAAGGATTATAGTATATCGACTGTGAACTGGCAAATTGTCCTATCTAATTTTTGACAACTTAGGAAGACGAAAAAACATGATTATTAATAAATTCGGATTAATTTTTATGTAATAAAAAGCCAGTTGACTTGAAATATGTTTATTTATATACAAATTTTCTAGTAGATAATACATGTTTATACGGTAAATGATGGGCAGTAGTACCTAATGCCGTTAAAAAGTGATTTGCCTTAAAATTAAGATAGGACATATTGCTGGTTCACAGTCGATATATATCTTCTTGTCCTCTTGTAGCCGTCGATGTTCAAGCATTAGCAGCGGGCGCAAATGCAGTGCCTCGCCGAGTTAGATTCGGTCGACTTTTGCCTGATGCCTGCATCCAGTTCGATAAGGCTGAAAGCTCTTCGCTTAATCTCGTTGGCAAAGCTAAGGGGTATGATATAACCTATAATTTTATTTTCTTACATATTCAAATCCAAATACAAAATATTCTTTATTCAAGTAAACTTGTAAACAAGTGCTTTTGAATCGTCAACATCATATATTGCTGGTTCGGTAAGCTGTTCCTACGGAGAAGAGCCAGCAAGAAACTCGGCGGTTGCTCATTTTAAACAATAATTCTTATCACTAGTTACATATAGTTATTAATGTCTTGTACAGGGTTGAAGAGAAGCTAAATCCACGCATTCTTATCGTCTAGGTAATCTTCAATAGTATAATAGACTTTCTGAATTAGCCTTTTTTAAATAGTATTTTTGAACTGCTGTAATGGTAAAGTTAAAGTAGATTGTGGAATTTTATTATAGGATCTAAAACCCAAATCCACAAACGAATTACGAACTTTTGCAAGGTGCAAAGCAGGAACCGCAAGCTTATGTCGGTTCCTACTTTGTCTATTATATACATCGCCAATCCTTATATAATTATTTATATTCATATGTACAAAAATTAAATTACTAAAAATATTTATAATTCAGTTTTTTCTAAAATTTGTGATGTTTAATTAAATAATATTATAAAATTTAATAGAAATGCGTATCGGATATTCGTTGACTACCGAATATTATCGACGGTATCTCGCCAGTTGTGAACTTAAAGTGGAGATGGGCGTGGCCCATTTATATGGCTAACGGGAAACTTCAAAGAAATTAGGCAGCAATCAGCACCGAAAACAGAGATACCATCTTCGTTTTCAATTCAAATTTAACTTTTTGGATCTCATTTCTAATTAAATTGACCAAGATATGTTTTACTTTAATTGGCTTATCTTCATGCTGTCTCAATATTGCAGCACAAGCTGGCGATGACGCTATGAGATTAAATAGACGTCATTAATCGCTACTAGAGAAAATATAGTACATGAAAGAGAAAGAGTGTTTTAAATGATTTATAGAAGCAGGCGTTACTTTGCGGAATTCCATATTACAAGCAATATAACAGAACTAACTACTTTGCTATAATCCGCACGGGTTAAGTGAATGCGTGCAAAGCCAATGTGTATGAAGCAGGCAAAATCTACGCACCTTATACATGCAGGACAAGCCACCACATGCACCCCAAGGCGCAATTCACCAGCAACAACGCACACAAAAGCAGCACACACACCCACCACCACAATCTCGACGATCGTTTCGCCCCGAAACCGAAGCATCATCAGGAGGATAGGCTCCTAGACAAAAATCGTAATGCATTACGATTTTTGTCTTGGAGCCTATCCTCCTGATGATGCTTCGGTTTCGGGGCGAAACGATAAGCGAAAGTTAGTTCTGTTATATTGCTTGAGAAAGAGTGTGTTTCATTTCCTTGTTTGGTGGATACAGAGCAATATTTTAAATAAATAAGTCATTTTTGTAGCAAACAGCCACGACAGTCTATCATTAATCCAGACTGGGACTTCGGTAAGATGGGCATCGGGGGTCTTGACAATGAATTTAACGCAATCTTCCGGCGGGCATTCGCTTCACGAGTCTTCCCTCCAGAAGTTGTGGATCAATTAGGTAGGGATATTAAATTATAATGAATACACTATATATTTGTTATTACAGCAATATCGATACAGGCTATCATCAAAGTCCATTTTATACTTCAACTAGCTGCGTGGATATCAGTGTATTTAAATGAAAATCTGAACATAAAAGTGGTTATTGTGAGTAAACCATAAGAGATAGAAATATGCTATCCCGAACTTTTTTGTAGTGTCGTTATAGATCTACAAATCTCTGGTACATAACTTTAGTGTATCTCTATGGGTTTACGCGGCTTACTAAAGCTCTCAGAAGGCATTTGTTTTAATGACCGCGCGATTTTTCAACACAATATACACAAAGTCGTTAAGGCGCTGAACAGAGCCAAATAGGCTGACTTTAAACACGTTTTTAACAAAAGCTATAGGGATGACGATTAAAAGAAAAATATATGTTAATATACATCATATCTCAGAGAGAATGTAAGATTTCAAAACATGATTACGATACTTTCTTTCGATAAAAAAAATTGGTAAATAGACCTCTGATTTTTACTTTTATCGTAAATATCTCTAATATTTATCAACAAAAATTTATAAAATTAATAAGACTAATAAATCATTATAATATAAAGAGAATGTAAGATTTAAATTTTGAATTAATTAAGATATTTTATTCAAATTAAATATTTTTTAGAAAATAGCAAAACTGAAACGAGTCATCGTCTCGCTTCTCTTTTACATCTACGAATATAGACAGTGATCGCTGAGGCGCGCTGCTATACGGACGTGTGTCGCTAGCTGCCGCCTTTTGTGACTATTCCTTGTTGATAATATGTCTTTTTTTAGGTGTTTAGTTATAGTTTCAGCATACTTAGTTTTATAAGATTAATTAGACATAAGTTTTTTAAATAAATTGTACAAAAAAAGTTTGGATAAAATAGTGTACACCTACAATGGGTGTTAAAAAATTAAGTGTGTCGCTACGCCGTCGCAGACATTGTGGGCGTGGCTTATATGCCGAAATCTGAATTTACGCCAGCTCTGTTCAGCGCCTTAAGCACTATTAACATAAACCTTCTGGAGAATTGCACTACATTTGAGTATAAACCGTACAAAAATCGGTTCAGTAGATTTTCAGAAAATCGATCACAGACAGACATTTGGCAAACTTCGTCGAGTCTTCACGTCCGAGATTCCACAATGCCTGAAGACCAAAGTCTTCGACCAATGCGTCCTGTCTGTGTTAACATATGGCGCCGAGACGTGGACACTGACGGCGATACTAGTTCGCAAGTTTAAAGTCGCTCAGCGTGCTATGGAGCGAGCTATGCTCGGAGTATCTCTCAAGGATAAAATCAGAAATGAGATTATCCGCGAGAGAACCAAAGTAACCGACGTAGCTAGCAGAATAAGCAAGCTGAAGTGGCAGTGGGCTGGTCACGTTTGTCGCAGGACTGATGCCCGTTGGAGCAAAAGAGTCCTGGAGTGGTGATGTCTGACGCAGATATGGGGAGGCCTATGTCCAGCAGTGGACTGCGATAGGCTGATGGATCACAGACAGACAGTTTTTGGGGACTTTATTTAATAATATGTATAGATATTCGTGTTTCGAAAACAATTATAAGTTGTTAAATTTTGGGTACATTTCCAGATATGTATACATACATACATCCTGAAATCCTGAAATAAACACTTTCTATAAACATATAATATAAAATACATAGCGTTTAAAAAAATCAGATTAAGGAATTTTTTTAAATGACAGTTGTTTTAGATTCTATATTCTGTGATTATGGTTTTGTAAACATCTTTGATAAAAATTTATTTTAAAATAATTTTGATACATCCCACCGTGGTATCTGGCTGAGTAGAATAGATCACCCTAATTTCTTGCCGAGGGGTCGTAAAATACGGCTAAGATAAGTTGAGTAAAGGCGGGCGGTCGTAAAATACGTAGGCAAATCATGTGACAACATGTTTGTAACATGTTGGGCCGACCCCACTTAGAGTGAGATAAGGGCAGGAGAATGATGATGAATTTACAACAGGTTATAGTAAAAAAATTCAAATTGCCTATCGGTCACAATATTGTGGAAGAATATATAGAAGGGTTAAACAAACTGTTCCACTAGTCTGTCGCCTCTATAAAATACGCAAGCATTACGTTATTTGCTCATGTTTTCGCCATATCTCAGCACATAATAAAGATAAATAACCTGATTTACCTTACGTCTCAGTTGACTATGAGCGTTCTAAATAAAATATGAAGGTGTGAACACATTTACAGCACAATGACCCTGAAACCTTATTGGAACAAATTGAACACCCCACTTAGAGTGCGATAGGGGCAGGAGGATGATGAAAATAATTTCGATACACAAATATATTCGCATCCTCATACCCTCCATCTTTCAGGTTGCAAACACGTGAAGGGTATTCTTTTATTTGGTCCGCCTGGTACCGGTAAAACTCTGATGGCTCGTCAGATAGGAAATATGTTGAACGCTAGGGAGCCCAAAATTGTCAATGGCCCACAAATATTGGACAAATACGTTGGTGAAAGTGAGGCCAACATAAGACGGCTGTTTGCTGACGCTGAGGAGGAGGAAAAAAGGGTATTGAAAATTTATTTATATGATTTATAGAAGCAGGCGTTACTTTGCGGAATTCCATATTACAGGTACTATAACAGAACTACTTTGCTATAATCCGCACGGGTTAAGCGAATGCATGCAAAGCTAATGTGTATGAAGCAGACAAAATACAAGTACCTTACACATGCAGGACAAGTCACCTGCCTATCCTCCTGATGATGCATCGGTTTCGGGGCGAAACGATCGTCGAGATTGTGGTGGTGGTTGTGTGTATTGCTTGTGTGCATTTTTGCTGGTGGAGGCGCCTTGGGATGCATGTGGTGACCTGTCCTGCATGTGTAAGGTACGTGAATTTTGCCTGATACACATTAGCTTTGCATGCATTAGCTTAACCCGTGCGAATTATAGTAAGGTGGTTCTGTTAAAGTGCCTGTGGTATTGAGAATGTCAAAATCTATAATTTAGTCACACCTTTAAACACTGCTTGAAAGTTCTGCATCTAAAATTCCATAGTTAGAAAACTAGTTATATTAGTTTTTTTTAAACCTTTATTTAACTTGCTGTTTGTGTATGTGAAAGTGGAATCTTGCAAGTTAAATTTGACCTAATTCTCAGTGTTAGATTAAGCTAAAATTTTACATACTTATCCAATCCTACTGACTATGCATGTTTATGATGAGCATGATGCTGCTGCCAGGATTGGCTCCTTAACGGACTATTTTTACTACTTTTTTTTATTTAACTTGACATGTTCAGTATCACATTTATATGGTATGAAAAGAATAGCAACTAAACTTAATTTCGTATATATTCTTTCTGAAATCGTTCGTTTCGTTTAGATAATGCAGATCATTAAAATCTTAAGCATTATGTAGCCCCAAAAAAAGAATAATTTATTTATATTGTTTGTTTGTTTGTTTGTTTGTAATCTCTTTATTGCATGTGTTAATGCAATGGCGGGCTTATTCCGTAATCGGAATCTCTTCCAGCCAACCACATAAATTTTGACAGAGGTTCTAATAAAAATTTAAAACTAATTATAAAAAATTAAAATTAAAATAAAACTTAAAATACAGAAAACTTAAATTAAGAAACAAAAATAGAATTAAAAGTAATACGAAATAATAAAATAATATTTTAGTACATATAATAAATATAATAAAATAATAAATAGAATAAAATATATTTATTATCATATATTAATATCGGCTGAGAATTTTTTTTTAATGTTTTGTTTAAATGAAGATATTGTTTTTAATTTACGAAAGGAAATGGGCAGTTTATTCCAAAGTTTAACAGCTTGTGAAGTGAATGAATCGGCATACGTTTGAGAAACACATTCTGGGGAGGCAAGGGAGAGTTTATTTGTAGATCTTAGACGCTGACCACTTGTTTCTGACAAAAATTGAAAGCGGTCACGTAGATATTTTGGAGCACAAGGGTTGAAGAGTATATTAAAAGGTAGTGACAAAATATGACAATTCCTTTTAAGTCTAATTTCTTTTGTCCATGAATCATTTTTAGTGTGGTGCCAACAGTGGGCTTCACATAATAATTTTCGATGAAATCGACGCCATTTGCAAAGCGAGAGGCTCTGTGGGAGGAAATACCGGCGTCCACGACACCGTCGTGAACCAGCTCTTATCAAAGATTGATGGTAATGCAAAATTAATGGAAATTAGTATATTCCATACGCATAGTTAATGTGTAGACAACGGCTATACTCACGGCTAATTTTATCGGGTTAGCCCGGCTAGTTCCGAACCCATCCAAGTTCCGCGAGTTTCCCATGGGTTCCCGCGATAACGCTGTGTAAAAAGCTCATGAATAAGTGCCCCGGATGGGCTCGGAAGTAATCGGGTTAACCCGATAGATTTAGACGTGACTATATTCAAATTCAAATTCAAATTCAAAATATTTTTTATTCAAATAAACTTGTGCTTTTGAATCGTCGACTCTATTGCTGGTTCGGAAAGCCGTCCTACCGAGAAGAGCCAGCAAGAAACTCGGTGGAGCTCTTTTAAAAAGAAGATTCTTAATACTAATTACATTTTGTCATAGCTATCCTGCACAAGGTCAAAGAGCAGCTATATCCACGCATTCTTATCATCAATGTAAGCCTCCACGGTATAATAGGCTTTCTGTATCAGCCTCTTTTTAACAGTATTTTTAAATTGCTGTAATGGCAAAGTTAAAATTGATTGTGGAATTTTGTTATAGAATCTTATACCCAAACCCACAAACGACGTACGTACGTTACGTATAGCCGGTGTTTATACATTAGCTATGAATACTACTCAAGATAGTTTAAATTTAAAAATATTTCATACGTTAAGTTATCGAAGGTATACATATAAATATGTTTAAGGTGTCGATCAATTAAACAACATTCTCGTGATCGGTATGACAAACAGACGGGATATGATCGACGAGGCCTTGCTTCGACCTGGCCGATTGGAAGTGCAAATGGAAATCGGTCTACCTGATGAGAAAGGTCGTGTTCAGATCTTGAACATTCACACTAAACGTATGAGGGAGTATAAGAAGATTGCTGAAGATGTGGACAGCAAAGTAAATCCTACTTCCTACTAATATTATATATGCGAAAGTTTGTGAGTATGGATAAAATAAATATATAATAAATATATGGGATTCTTACACACACGGTCGTCTATCCCCAAAGTAAGTAACTTAATACTTGTGTTATGGGTGACGGACAACTGGTAGATATATACATATATAATTTAAAATACATATGTTTTGAATAAAACGACACGCGCGACGCGACGCGACCGGCGGGATCAACGACCTTCATGCATTCGATTGCCGACGCGAGCGGCCGTCAGTTAGTGACGTTTCGAATACGATAAGGACAGGCCGCGTGTGCCTGTATACGGCATTCTTTTATAACTCACACGTGTAATTTTGCGTTTCGGGTGTTATTCTCAGTAGTGATACGACTTTATTGACATTTGAGACTGATATAAGTATTTAGTGACGCGTTTAACCAGTGAAGCGTTTGAGAAGACGCGACCGTCCACGGTTTTAGTGCGCGTTGGGTTACTATTCCCCGATATAGGGACGATTCAATAACGTGTGACCTTACGAAGGTTGTGTGCACACCGGGTGTTATTTAACCGATATAGTGAAGTGTATACTCCGGGAGAAACAGACATTACGTGTCCGTGGAAGACTGCAGAGGCGAGCCAACGGTTTCGGGAATCGTCCAAGTACATACAAGCACACACACACACGTACACATATACACGCAGTGACTCATGAGGCCGGACCGCATACAGCTGACGGCCGCATAAGGTAGGTTGAGACGCCGAGACGACGGGCCCAGGTCCCGGAGGTTGTTTCATCCGTCCGCACGTTTGCGCGGAACAACATACTTAAATACAAATACTACCCCGGGCTCGAAGAACCAACATATTGTTTATAGAAAATGTTGGTCCTCGGTGGGAATCGAATCGACGACCCGCGGAGCTGAAGGTAGGGTCACTACCCACTGCGCCAACGGGCCTGTCCTGATGATAAATGATGAGTAAATTGATAGCAGTAATAAACACTGCTATCATTTTAAAATGAACTGGTAATTTTTAATTAACATGTCTAAATGTTGGAATACATTATCTCCACCACTGTGCCTTCTAAACAAAATACCTTTTAATCAGATCCAACAGGTTTATCTAAAGAATTCCAATATTCACCCTAATTAAAAAAAACATGTTCATAGTTATATTATAAATGTGCAAGTCTGTCTGTCTGTCACGCTTTCAAATCTAATCCGCTGGAGCAATATGGATGAAATTTGTTATTTACAATTATAGCTTTTAGCAAGTCAAGCAAGCGTTTAGTAAGTCCCCGTTTTTCTTCAGAAACAGGGTAAAAACATAGACTATAAATAATTTATAGAATTAGGCGTTACTTTGCGGAAATCCATAATACAAAAGTAATAATAAAATTATTTTGCCGTAATCCGCGTTACAGTAAATAGAAAATATACTATATAGTGTTAAATGTATTGTGGACTATCCGTATTTTCATACCCGATACGTGCAGGATTCGTAAAAACACATGCACAAACCTCCACCACTGCCACCACAATACACAAGCACTACACACGTTCGCTATCACTCAACAATCGTTTCGCCCCGCAACCGAAGCATCATCAAATTCAAATAAGTCTTTATTCAAATTGGCCTATTACAAGCACTTTTGAATCGTCAAATTAAAAATAAATTGAAGCTACAACTGGTTCGGAAAGGTGCTCTAACCGAGAAGAACCAGCAAGAAACTCGGCGGTCACTCTTTTAAAAAATAAATATTACAGTTTTGTATTAACTATTGTTAACAAACTTAGATTATAATATCGTCTAGTACATAGCTGGTCGCAATTTAGTTCCAAGCTTTCTTATCATTGACATAGTCTTCAACATTATAGTAAGCTTTATTAATGAGAGTCTCTTTAATTGCTTTTTTGAACTTGTGTAAAGGCAAATCCAAAATTGATTGAGGAATTTATTATAAAAAAGTATACCGAAGCATACAAACGATCTACGTACTTTCTGAAGCCTTAGCCTTGGTATTATTAATTTATTTCGGTTCCTAGTTTGCCTATTACTTATATCGCTTTTTTTATTAAAAAGATGTATATTTTGTTTCATCAGGAGATAGACTCCACATTTTGTGAATCCTGCACGTATCGGGTATGAAGTCCACTATACATTGGACACTATATATATTTTCCCACTTCGCTATCGACCTCCGTCGCGTACGGATGTCTCGACAAGCGATTTTCGATTTGACCACCCAACCAGTGGTTGCGCTCTGTTTGTTACGATCGTTTCCGATCCGATCTTTAATTTTATAAATAATCCTTTTGTAAAGTTTCGCGCTAAAGTGCCGCCCTTGTTGTGTCGTGTTTTTCATAGCGTGTTGCTTGCAGTGCAACGCGGCTAGTGTTATCATCGTCGCTCGATTAGTTTGGTGCAGTGCTTTTGTGTACAGTGCCTGTTGATCCGGTCCGTGAGTACACTAGTCTGTAAAGTAGGTACACACCTCTGTCTCCCGAAGGGGCAAGGACTCATTAGGGGCACACCATAGGTACACACCTCCCTGTCTTCGCAGGCAGGGAGGACCTACTTTCCTCCGGGTCCACCATGGACCCAACCTACGTAGGTGACCCGCAGATGGGGGGACTCCTAGAGTACCTCCAGATGCGCCACCCGGCCGCCCATAGAGATGTTCTGAAGGGATACCTTCGAATGGCACCCGTCACGAGAGATAGCCCTCCAACCAACAATACTGTTCGTCCTGTGTCGACTGACATGGATCTCGAACAACCCCAGGTCGCGGAATCTTCTTCCGAAACTTTAGACGCCGACAACGGTTTCGAAACCGTCATTAGTAAGAGCCAGAAGCGAAAGCTAAAGGCTCCCAAGACGGTCCCTCCTAAGAGACCTGTTACCTCCGCGGCCAAGCCCATTGACCGCCCCCAGTCTTCTCAAAGCGAAGTCACCGAAGAGTCACAAGACTCCCCGATGGCTGAACGCCGAGAGAAAGTCCCACCTCTGTACATCAGGGAGAAAGACGCCTGGCAGCGACTACTGCCTAAACTTGATGCCCAGTCCATAACGTTTGGGAGCGCACGTTCCACAAACGTGGGCATAAGGGTATCTCCACCCACCTCAAATGACCACCGCCGTCTTACAGCACTGCTGAGAGACGACAAGGTCCAGTATCATACTTACGCGCTAGAAGACGAACGCGAACTTCGCGTCGTCATCCGCGGGCTCCCTGTTGAGATCGACACTGAGTCGATCAAAGAGGACCTTAAGTCCCAAGACCTACCAGTTAGAGAGGTACATCGTATGTACCAATCAAGGACCAAAGCTCCCTATGAGCTTTGCCTCGTCGTCTTAGACTTGTCACCAGAAGGCAAAAAAGTCTTCAACGTGACATCTATATGCCGACTTTCGGGGCTTCGTATCGAAGTCCCGCGTCACCGTGGAGCGATCGGCCAATGCCATCGCTGCCAGCTTTATGGGCACTCAGCCCGTAATTGCCACGCGCGCCCCCGATGTGTTAAATGCCTAGGAGATCATGGCACGTCCGATTGTTCTCGCACGGTTCCGACCGAGGAACCTCCGAGTTGCGTTCTTTGCAGGACCAAAGGACACCCCGCAAACTATCGCGGTTGTCCAAAGGCCCCGCGAAAAACGAAACACGTAGGTAAATCTGCAGCCCGAAAGAACAACACACGGGCGGGTCATAAAGTACCCGTTGCAGATAAGTTCATACCGGCTCCTTTGCCCGCCACTAATCCGTGGCATAAAAACAAACAAACCGCAGCTGTTGTTACTCCCGTCGCTACACCCCACCCCCCTCAGGTAGTGGCGAATAAACCTAATCCCACACAGGTGGTCGTCAGGTCGGCAAACAATGCGACCAATAACTTCGCAGAAGATATGAAGTTAATTAGTTCCATTGTTGCGCTTATCGACGTTAATGAGCTATCTATATTGGCTAATAAACTGAGGAATAATCCTCAAAACCGTCTCTCCGCACTATTGGAGCATGCTAGCCTAATTGAGGCAGTAAAAAACATTAACGCTTAATATGGATAGTACATTAAAAGGCAGACTCAAACCGACTCAACTTTCTATAGGTCTGTTCAACGCAGACGGCCTTTGGGAACAGATTCACGAAGTACGCGAATTTTTGGCTGCGCACCCGATTGACATCCTTTTAGTGCAAGAGACATTCCTGAAGCCTTGCAATCGCGATCCTAAAATAGCTAACTTTGTCTTAATTAGAAACGACCGACTTACAGGCCCTCTTGGAGGCACAGCAATTTACTACAGAAAGTCTCTTCACTGCACCCCTCTAGATCCCCCTCGACTTACTAACATCGAGGCCTCAGTATGTCAGTTAGGTATGACCGGCCATCAGCCGATTATAATTGCGTCAATCTACCTCAGTCCATCTAAATCTCTCCTGGAGAGCGACATTAGGACGCTTTTAGGACTTGGAGATGCCGTCTTACTAGGCGGTGATTTCAATTCAAAACATAGTCAATGGAACCGATCGTCTCCAAATGCCAATGGCAATCTATTACATAGATTGAACAATTCCCCGTTCCTTAACTTTGAGATTCTGGCTCCAGATGAGCCCACACGGTACTCTCGCCCTACCCACCCCATTCAGACTGCCAGTACAATTGACATGGCACTAATAAAAAACATTACCCTGCAGCTTCATAGCATACAAGTTGTTCACGACCTAGATTCCGACCACCGCCCGGTCTTACTACAGCTAGGACCCCCTCTAACCGCGTCGGTTCAAAGTAAAACTATAATCGATTGGAAAAAACTTAGTGAGCGTCTCCACTTTGTTGATTCAGAGCACCTCAAACAAATTCCTGACAGTATAGATTCAGTGGAAACTGCCAAAGCAGCGACCGCTAATCTCACAGCCCACTTATGTAATACTCTCAAGGATTGCTCTAGGGAAATTCCCGACAACTTCCGTTGTCGAGAACTACCAGATGATCTGCGAGAATTAATAACTAAAAAACGTGCTGCTACTAGGGCACGCGATAGATATCCGACTCGAGAGAATCGTAATACGCTTAATAGATTGCAGAAAGAAGTGAAACAAAAACTAGCTTCATTTCACAATACTTCCTGGGATAGAAAGCTCTCGGAGATTAAGCCGGGACACCAGGCTTACTGGCGCCTGGCGAAATCTCTAAAAGCGGATGGGTACGCAGCCACCCCACCTCTACTTCGTCCGAATCTCCCACCTGCGTTTGACGACGCTGAAAAGGCCGAATGCTTGGCGGACAGCTTGGAAGAACAATGTTCCCCCAACCCCAGTAGACCCGAACTCACCGAATTCCACTCCAGGGTGGTAAAGGTAGTAGATGATCTATCTGTGACGACTCCCGAAAGCGAGCCGTTGCTTCCCACTACCGGAGAAGAAGTCCGCACCATTATTAAAAACCTACACTCCAAAAAAGCCCCAGGACCTGATTCCATCTCCAACAGAGCACTAAAGTGCCTTCCTAACCAAATCATCCACTTACTGGTACTGATTTTCAATGCCCTCCTTGTCGGATGCTCCTTTCCTGATGAGTGGAAAGAAGCTACAGTGATAGGTATCCCTAAACCGGGAAAGCCCAGAAACGTCCCGACTAGCTATCGTCCCATTAGCCTACTAAACAGCTTAGGGAAAATATACGAACGAATCATCCTCGCCCGATTAAAATCAGTAGTCGATAGTCAAAATCTTATTCCGAACGAACAGTTCGGATTTCGTCCAAAACACACCTGTGTTCAACAAGTGCACCGCCTCACGGAGCACATTCTGCAAGGTTTACAAACCAAGCAGTTTACAGGTGTCATATTCTTCGACGTCGCCAAAGCCTTCGATAAGGTCTGGCACGCAGGCTTAATTTACAAGCTGCTCCAACTAAATATACCAGATAGACTTGTACTCATCTTACGAGAGTACCTGACTAATCGCACCTTTCGCTATCGCATAGACGGTACTTTATCGTCTCGCCGCACAATTCGTGCTGGTGTCCCTCAAGGATCTGTGCTGGCACCGTTATTGTACTCGCTCTACACGAGTGACATTCCACGGGCGCCTATCAAAGAGCGTACACATCTTGCCCTTTTCGCGGATGACACCGCTGTATTTACCACATCCCGCTATCTACGCTATCATAGGCTCCTAGACAAAAATCGTAATGCATTACGATTTTTGTCGTGGAGCCTATCCTCCTTATATTTATTTAGGATTATAGCAAAGTACTTAGTTCTGTTATATTGCTTACATATATAAGTTTAAATACATACTTAAATACAAATACACACCCATGCTCGAAGAACCAACAATTTGTTTATAGAAAATGTTGGCCATCGGCGGGAATCGAACCCGCGACCCGCGAGCTGAAGGCAGGGTCACTACCCACAGCGCCAACGGACCAGTCAAAAAGTTCAAACAATACTTCTAGTTCTATATTTCAAATATTGAATACTAAAACAGTTGTTTCATTATAGGAAATAGCAACAATGACAAAGAACTTCTCCGGCGCGGAACTTGAGGGTTTGGTCCGAGCGGCGCAATCTACCGCCATGAACAGGCTCATTAAGGCTTCGAGCAAAGTTGAAGTTGACCCTGAGGCCATGGAGAAACTCATGGTGGAGCGTGGGGACTTCCTGCACGCACTGGAAAACGATATTAAACCAGTAAGAGCTAGAGCAACATTTCAGTTTTTCGCTTTCATTCTCCCCTATTGCTTTCATTCCCACTTCTCTCGATGCACCCTGATATGGTAGAAATGAACATTTATCGAAATCTTGAGGTGGATTCTGTCAAAGTAATCAAAAAGTATGCTGAAGCCCACGAGCAGAGACGTGACGATGAACATCACGTGAACATCGAGGCTATCCAGTTTAATAATAATAATATTTATTAATCATCCAAATATACATAGTGCATTCAAGCCCTAGCTCCTGAACTAGAAAAACTGTGTTTCAGGAGCTAGTACCTTCCCTTATCAACTATAACAGAACAATTTGGCATTTACAAAGATAAAAATGTATATCTATACTAATATTATAAAGAGGAAAGATTTGTATGTTTGTTTGTATGTATGTTTGTTACGTTTTCACGCAAAAACTACTGGACCGATTTAAAAAATTCTTTCACCATTGGAAAGCTGCTTTTTCACTGAGCAACATAGGCTATATGTCATTTTCAAAAAAAAATAGGGATCCCTAATAAAATTGTAATAACTTGGTAAAAATTTAGTCGTAAACATCTATCATCGCGTGCGCTGCGGAAACTATTGATGATAGAACAAAAAAATGTTCTACAGTATTATAAAACGTATCAATATCCACAAAAAAGTCCGCGATACCATATGTCTAACTATTATAGTTATGCCAATATAACTACTTTTTTACATTGTAAAAGTTGGTAAAAGTGCCGACAATAATCAAACCATTTTATTCATATCTCTGTATTAATCCTTATCCCATTAAATGATATTTTATGAATAACTGTTTCAATACCTGTAAAATACTTATAAATTATTAAAATCCGACATCCCAATCAAAAGATTTTACGAATTTAAGAATGTAAATCGAAATCAAATAATGCCATAACAAACCTAACCTACCGTTATAGCAGGGCCTGCACTTGGTGAGTTAAGTCTTATTCCAAGAATACTAATGATACCCATTTTTTATAATTAAATAATCTACAAATAAATCTATAGTCCGATTTCGTAGACTTTCCACTACCACGAGATCTGTATGGACGCGGGTGAAACCGCGGGGCTTTGCTAGTATATAATAATCTAGAAAAGAAAAGAAAAACAATTGACACAAAAACATTATTCAAAAAAAAAAGAAGCATACTAAAAAAAGCAGATGAAGTGCGTAAGGTGTATTTTTTCTCGATAATATTCGACTAATTAGGAGATTAAAAAGGACAAAATCTTTTGAGTTAGTGTAAGGTTGGTGCTTCTTGAAAAGAACACAACAACGAAGTGTCTCCTATAGTAAGAAAGACTAAGATAAGTCAAGAAAAGTTAATCGGCTAATACAGAAAGCCTACTATACTATTGAGGATTACTTAGACGATAAGAACACGTGGATATAGCTACTCTTCGACCCTGTACAAGACATTAATAACTATATGTAACTAGTGATAAGAATTATTATTTCAAAAGAGCAACCGCCGAGTTTCTTGCTGGTTCTTCTCGGTAGGAACAGCTTTCAGAACCAGAAGTATATGTTGACAATTAAAAAGCACTGGTTTACAAGTTTACTTGAATAATGAATATTTTGAATTGACTTAAATGGACCTATTCTTAGATATAAGTTTAGATTAATGTTAAGTTCAGCCTTATGGCTATATCATAACTTCAATATAGTAAATGCTACCACTCTGGATGTACTTAACAATAGTAAAAAATAAATATATTATTCATCAACTCTGGTGCAACTCCCTTTTATGCATGTCATACTTTGCACAATCCAACCATCTCTTTTTATAGCTTCCGCCTAGTCACATACAATATGTTACTTATTAAAATATTAGAAAGAGAGAAAAATATTTAATTAAAAACTGTATAAAACATAGATGTTATTGTGGATTAATTCAATAAAATTAGTTCAAAAGTCCCAGAAGTATGATATTTGACAAATCATCCTTCCTTTAGGCATTCGGTACGGCGGCTGAAGCTTTGGAACATTTCCTATCTCGAGGTATTATCAATTGGGGCAACCCAGTGTCGTCCCTGTTAGAAGATGGGCAACTGTATATCCAGCAGGCCAGAGCAACTGAAGCAAGTGGTAAGTAAAAGAAAAAAACCTTCGAAATCCATTTTAAATATCCCCAAACTTCTGCGTGAATGTATGATTGAATGTTATTACGTACAAAGTGTAGGTATTTAGAGGAAAATACTTTGTAATTGTTCAGAAACTTTATTTCAGGCTTTAAGTACGAAATTCAGTTTTTACAATGCATCCCGTATTCCAGATTAAAATTGTATCACTTGTATCGCTTCTAAATTTTTTACTGATCGCTATTCGAATACTGAATCCCTGAGGCACGCGATACTTCTTCTTATATAGTGAACTTATCTATCCGAAAAGTTTCGCTTCCCGATTAATCCCGAGCGTTATTGCAGTGGTAGGGAAACAAAAAAATCTGTACAAAAAAGAGCCATACGTGGAAACACACAACAATAAAATTTAATTTCGCGTGATTCCTTGCAAAAGAAGTTCAAGGAAACAGATATTCTAACATTGGTTTCACAGTATATTTTTAGCAATTTGCTAATTCTATTGCGATTGCTGCTTTGCGCCTTGCAAAAGTAAATAAGTCGTGGGCATAATATTTATAATAAAATTCCGCAATCGATATAGTATTTGCCACTACAGCAGTTTAAAAACATTGTTAAAGGGAGGCTGATACAAAAAGGCTTCTATACTATTGAGGATTATATAGACGATAAAAATAAGTCGTTTGTAGGTTTGGGTATAAGATTATATAATAAATACTTTAACTTTACTATTACAGCAGTTTAAATTCAAAAAAGACTAATACAGGAAGCCTACTATACTATTGAGGATTACTTAGAGGATAAGAATGCGTGGATATAGAAAGCATTGGATTCAAAAGCACTTGTTTACAAGTTTACCTGAATAAAGAATATTTTGAATTTGTAAACAAGCGACAGTTCTAGAACAATGAGCGAATTAGAACTCTGTCCAAAGTATTAATATTTTTGCATGATTGCAACAACATCTTATTTCGAATTATTTGCTATAGTAGTATTATAATATAAAAAAAAAATTTTAATGCATAGAAATGCAATGTAGTTAAGTATAAATTCATTTACTCTTTAAAACACAAATACTATTAATTAATATTCGAACCAACAGACCACAGTTTTTCGAACAAAAACTTAGAAAGGCTTTATTGATTTGACCAAAAACATCATATTCTAAAATATTACCCTAGGTTTAGTATCCGTACTACTCGAGGGCCCACCAAACAGCGGCAAAACAGCATTAGCAGCGCAATTAGCAAAATTGTCAGACTTTCCGTTTGTCAAAGTATGCTCGCCTGAGGACATGATCGGCTTCACTGAGTCTGCTAAATGTTTGCAGATTAGGAAGGTAAGCCTGAACTTATATTCAAAAATATTCTGTATTATTTTTATTCTGGAATAAAAATGGTAGGGACTGCGATGAGCTACCGAATATACTTCTGTTGGGAAAACTAGCAAAAACCATGTTAAACTTATAATTTGGATCATTTCTTACGATAACCTGATTTATTTATTTATTTATTTATTTAGGTTCATTTACAATTATTTACACTGATACATTTACACAGTAACTTATATAACTATAACCTTAACTAAATGCAATAATTAATTAAAAATGAACACAACATGATTATTACAAAAAAGTTCAACAAAATTTAATATTAAACTACAAACAATATATGAAAGAAAAGAAAAAAATGATAAAAAAAGAAAAATGTGAATTTACATAATTTTTAAATTTTTATAACTTTAACTATAAAGACTATAGTTCTGATGGAAATGATAAAATTAAGTTTCTTTATTTCGTATGTAATATGAGACAAATGAAAAAGAATTGAACAAAATGTGAAGATCTCTAGTGACATCAAAAATGACTCCTTAGAATTATAGTATTCTCTATCTCCTTTATGTCTATGAGGGATGAACGATTTGGTTAGCACAAAAAAGATTAAATCTACCTCGGAATAATTAATTTTAACACTTGACTTGCAACAGTGTGCTACAAGATACATTCTATTACTTTGCCACATTATCCAATATACACAGAATAGTTTGCTTAAAATTGAAATGTAAAAGGAAACAGGTCATTTGATAAAACCATAGGGTTAAAATCATTCACAATGATTCTACTTACAGCAGTAATGATACATAGACAAAGTAGGAACCGACATAAGGCGACTCCTGCTTTGCGCCTTGTAAGAGTACGTAAGTCGTTTGTGGGTTCGGGTATAAGATTCTATAACAAAATTCTACAATCAATTTTAACTTTGCCATTACAGCAATTTAAAAATACTGTTAAAAAGAGGCTGATACAGAAAGCCTATTATACCGTGGAGGCTTACATTGATAAGAATGCGTGGATATAGCTGCTCTTTGACCTTGTGCAGGATAGCTATGACAAAATGTAATTAGTATTAAGAATCTTCTTTTTTAAAAGAGCTCCACCGAGTTTCTTGCTGGCTCTTCTCGGTAGGACGGCTTTCCGAACCAGCAATAAAGTCGACGATTCAAAAGCACATGTTTACAAATTTACTTGAATAAAGAATATTTTAAATTTAAATTTGAATTTGAATGTAAAAAGCTGAGAGAATGAAAAGCTTTAGTTTGATACGTTTTAAAAGTATTTCAATACGATCATAACCTTCAGAAACGACTGAAAACAGAGGTTTTGAAATTATTTTTTGCTATTACTACAGAATTCTGTGAAGTAACTAGCTGCGCCCCGTTGTACTACCCGAGACGAATAGCTAGATTATAAGCATTAATATCAATAATTGATACGTAGATTATAAACCACAATCGAAAGTAATAATAAAATTATTTTGCTATAATCCGCGATACAGTAAATAGAAAATATATATAGTGCTAAATGTATAGTGGACTATACGTTTTTTCATACCTGTTACATGCAGGATTCGTAAAAACATATGCACAAACCTCCACTACTTCCACCATAATACACAAGCAGATAGGACATAGTCCTAATATACAATGAGCTGTGATAGCCCAGCGGTGAGACCGTGCGACTCTTTCGAGGGGAACACGAGTTCAAACCCGGTCAGGCACCAATGAGTTTTTCTATTAAAACTGATGTGTCTAATTGATATTTGCAATTAGCACACGCTTTTCGGTGAAGGGAATCGTGAGGAAATATATTTCTAGAGAATTCTGGAGATATGTGTAACCTACCAATCCGTATTGGAGCAACGTAGGAGGTCTTCCAACCCTTCTCTCTAGAAACGGAGAGAGGAAGCCTATTCCCAGCAGTGGGATTACAGGCTAGTTTAAGTTTACAATTGTTTTTCTTTCAATTGAACTTACTCCAGACAATAATTAACAACGGTAATTGCGATGACCAGAGAAATAAAGATTCATTTCTATATTAATGTCTATTTCTGTACTATAATAACGGGATTGTTTTTTCCCTAGTATTTCGACGACGCGTACCGTTCCACCCTTTCGTGCATTTTGGTAGACAACATTGAACGTCTTTTGGACTACGGTCCGATTGGGCCACGCTACTCAAATTTGACGCTGCAAGCTCTGCTTGTTTTATTGAAAAAACAACCACCTAAGGGAAGGAAGTTGCTTATTTTGTGCACCAGCAGTCGGCGGTAAGTATGTTACACATTACTCTTTGTTACACTTCACTATTGTACACACTGTCTGACACTAGACTGACTAGGATAGGCTCAAATGGCCAATTTATGACCTCTGTCTTTTGCATATCCGTTTCCGTTTTATAAAACAGCTAATGAATGACATTTGACTACTTACGTCTCCAACAAATTATTAAATTAATCCTATTTATTACATTACCTATTACACAATCACATAATCGTTATATGAATTTATGAGTATTTATAAGCGCATTTAACACAATATCTAACAAGTAATTACTGATATTATTATATTTTCAAATGTGTTTAATTCAATACGGGGGAGTTCTCTTATTACATAAAATGATGTATAATGACATCAACTGAAATCAAAAGAGCACTAAATACATCGAACCTTAATGCTTTCGTAGTAAACGATCATTACCCAATGGTTTTTTGCTTAATTTTCAGTATATTTAAGCGATTTGTTCTGGTTATCTTATATTAAATATTAGCCTATACAGATATCAGAGCCTAAACCTATCGAGTTCATTTATATATAAAAATCGGCTATACTCACGTCTTATTCTACTGGGTTTACCAGATTGGTTTTGAGCCCGTCTGGGGCACCTATTCATGAACTCTTTACACAACGTTATCGCGGCAGGAACTCATGGGGAACTCGCGGGGATGGACTCTGAACTAGGCGGGCTAACCCGATGAAATTAGACGTGAGTATAGTTGGTGTCTACACATTATGCGTATGGAATATTCTAATTTCGGGCTCTTATTCATGAGCTTTCTATACTGCTATATTAAAAAAAAAGAAAATGTGTATGATATTTCTTCTATATTCTATGTCTGATATTTTTGAATGGACCGTATCAAAAACAATAGACTAAACCAATTTTTTTTATGTATCTGTTCCGCACAAACGTGCGGGCGGATTAAACAACCTCCGAGACCTGGGCCCGTCGTCTCGGCGTCTCAACCTACCTTATGCGGCCGTCAGCTGTATGCGGTCCGGCCTCATGAATCACTGCGTGTATATGTGTACGTGTGTGTGTGTGCTTGTATGTACTTGGCCGATTCCCGAAACCGTTGGCTCGCCTCTGCAGTCTTCCACGGACACGTAATGTCTGTTTCTCCCGGAGTATACACTTCACCAACGCGGTTAAATAACACAAATAACACCCGGTGTGCACACAACCTTCGTAAGGTCACATGTTATTGAATCGTCCCTATATCGGGGAACAGTAACCCGAACGCGCACTAAAACCGCGGACGGTCGCGTCTTCTCAAACGCTTCTCTGATTAAACGCGTCACTAAATCTGAGAACCACACCCGAAACGCATTATTACACGTGTGCGTTATACAATAAAGGCGTATACAGGCGCACGCGTCCTGTCTTTATAGTATTCGAAACATTACTAACTATCGGCGCTCGCGTCGACAATCGGATGCACAAAGGTCGTTGATCCGGCCGGTCGCGCGCGTCAATTTGTTCAAAACAGTATCCATGTCATAAATTGATGATTATAGAAATTTATTTCTTCAAAACAGACAAGTGCTAGAAGATATGGAAGTGCTATCAGCGTTCACTGGTGTTCTTCATGTTCCGAATCTATCTCAGCCGGAACACGTGATGGCCGTTCTAGAAGAAAGTGACGCTTTCTCCAAGCGGGATTTGGCGAAGATCCAGAACGACTTACGTGGAGCCAGGTATGTACCGTCACTGACATCTTCCATACAGTTCCACGTGCTCCGGAAGATAGATGAAAACACTTTGCGCAGATAAATCTACAAAGAATTAAGTAAGTAATTAAATTACATTTTACTCACACTTCAATACAGTCTAATCTCAGCGTAACCACTTTATTGAAGCTATTCGTGAATTATTCAACGGTTCCTGAGCCTTCGGTAATATTAGATGCCATTCTCAAAGTATTGAGGTATGCCATTCTTTAAATTCTACCCAAGTATATTTTACAATTTAGTCTTCTTGTAGGCGGAAAAAATGGATGTTTTGGCGGGGAAAGAACGCTTCTGATTTACCCAAAATTCAAAACGACCTGCCGAGGTCCAAGTAAGTATAACAAAAAGGTCATATTACCCCAGCCATCTGCATAATTAAGTTTTGTTTTTTTTTTATATATATATTCTCAAAACTTCTAAAGACACCATTCTTCGATCATTTTATGCTGTTGTTTTTTATTTGTCTTCCATTTCATGAATTTGATGTGATACCCCATTAAATAAAAGGGCGTAGATTAAGCGAGATTTAAGCTTTTCGGTTTAATTACAGATTTATTTAAACATATTTAACCGATTTTATGTAAAATAGTACAAAAATATTCGTAGAAATTTGTGATATTTATATTGTTCGCATTTAATGTTAACAGGATTTTCATCGGCATCAAAAAGCTTCTAGCTCTAGTCGACATGGTGAAACAAACGGACGAAGAGTCAAGGGTATTCAAATTCCTCACAAAGATGCAAGAAGAGGGCGGTCTCGATCTCGGCACTACAATACAATAAGATTTACTGCAACCTTAGGGATTACATACGCATACCACACGCACGCCCTCACCCGACCATAGAAATGCACATATTTATACATTAAAACCCCAAATCAATCGCGTAACAGAGAGCTCTCCCTGTTCTTCCGACTTGAGAAGCTACGAGATTGATTATGACGACGTGAGTGAGTGTGCGGACTCGTTCGCAGATTCCAGTCATCACAGATCAGGCAGAACTGCCAAAGGCAATGAAATCTCGCCTGTCAAGATGCCTCTAATGAGAATTAGGAGCGTCGAAATAGTTTTCGAGGACGAAATCTCCACATGCACTGACACGGGTCTCTTGGACCGCAGCATTGATTTGGTCCTGTCCGATAGCGACGATTCCACCAAATGTGTGGAAGATTTAGAACATTTGCATCCGGAACAGGATGAAAACGATTCGGTAACGTTAAACGCTGAAGCGGAGTTATCGGACGATAACTCTTCCAAACACGCAGTTAGCGATATACACTACACTATAGTGAAGAAAGTTCCAAAATTGGATACCCGTGAATTAACTTTACCCAACGATGATAACACTTTGTCATTGAACGTGTCAGAATTAGGTGATTCCGGTCGTTTTACTGAAGAGGCATCTCATATCGAAGTGCCCATTAAATCATGCGAAGATGCTGCGCTTTCTAATACTCTAATCACGGACGAATGCTCTACAATACAGAGCATGTATGAGGTATCTGAGATCAGTGGGGTGAATAGAATCAATCGTCTATATGAATACATTGATAGTAACAGTGATAGCTCTGATATCACAGCTGTATGTGACGATGATAGTTCGGTTGGAAAACCTATAGTCACATTGCCTGAATCAACCGATCCCGTCAATCAGACGTGTGACACTTACGATCTGTACGACTCGATAGTTGACATTGGTCAATTTTAAATCAACCTTAACCTTAGGTGCTTTTAAAGAAAGCTTATTGTTTTATAATAAATTCACTATAATGACGCTTCACTGTTATTAACGATATAATTTTGATATAAAACAAAAGTAATAATAAAATTATTTTGCTATAATCCGCTGTTCCGCACAAACGTGCGGGCGGATGAAACAACCACCGAGACCTGGGCCCGTCGTCTCGACGTCTCAACCTACCTTATGCGGCCGTCAGCTGTATGCGGTCCGGCCTCATGAATCACTGCTTGTATATGTATACGTGTGTGTGTGCATGTATGTACTTGGCCGATACCCGAAACCGTTGGCTCGCCTCTGCAATCTTCCACGGACACGTAATGTCTGTTTCTCTCGGAGTATACACTTCACCAACGCGGTTAAATAACACAAATAACACCCGGTGTGCACACAACCTTCGTAAGGTCACACGTTATTGAATCGTCCCTATATGGGGGAACGGTAACCCCAGCGCGAACTAGAACCGGGAACGGTCGCGTTTTCTCACGTTTTACTGGTTAAAACGTGTCACTAAATACTTATATCAATATCAAAAGTCAATACAGTCGTGGCACTACTGAATATAATACCCAAATAACGCAAAATTACACGTGCGTGTTGTAACAGAATGCCGTATATAGGCACGCGGATGTTTCGTACAAAACATCCGCGATACAGTAAATAGAAAATATATATAGCGCTAAATATATAGTGGACTATCCCTTTTTACATACCCGTTACATGCAGGATTCGTAAAAACACATGCACAAACCTCCACCATGCCGCCACAATACACAAGCAACAACATATTGTCTTATGTTTGTAACATATTGTGCCGACCCCAATTAGGTGTGATAAGGGCAGGAGGATGATGGATGATGATGGTAATTATACACTGATACATACATTCCAAGAATTCGTAAAAACACCTGCACTACCCACCACCAATGACACAACAATACACAAGCACTGCACACATTCACTACCACAAACTCAACAATCGTTTCGCCCCGCAACCGAAGCATCATCAGGAGATAGACCCCACGACAAAATCGCAAACCTTTGTAAAAACGGATAGTCCACTATACATTTAGCACTAAATATATTTTCTATTTACTGTATCGCGGATTTTTTTTTTTTTAATAGTGACATTACTTACCACAGACTTTATGTCCGTGCCCTTTTTTAGTCAGTTCATTTGTATTCTTTTTTTATGTTATTGTACTTAAAACGAACTTACTCTAATGCATCATTAATTTGTATCGTTGTTATCGGTGTAGTAAATACACTTGACCGTGTGACGCGTTACCGCTACTACGGCATGAGGGACGCTGTTGTGAAGTTTAATGGTTTTGCTTTCTGTACGTACGATCACCACCGTTTCAAATGTAGCTCGGATTATAGCAAAATAATCTTATTATCACTTTTGTATTATTGATCTCTGCAAAGTAACGCCTAATTCTATAAAATTTTTAATTTGCTATGTTGTATTATTGTCTAAACTTATTGGGTGTTTATACATTCCACTTGATTTATAAGAATACGCGCGCACTTGAGGCGGATGTTTACATATTCTGAGCTATTTACGCCCTTAAAACCTTCTTTACACAGCTTATAGCTCGAAGGGCAGAGTGGTATGCGACTCTAGTAACCATGTCATTGTTCCTTCATGAATAAGGTACTAATTCCTTCGACACAGAATTCTTTACTAGAAAATAAATTGTAGCGTCTGTAAATATTAATTGCAGGAAAACTGTATTATACCTAGTACCACTTTCTTCACTATGACATGGTTACAGAAATCCCAGGGTTGTATGTCTAAGCAATAGCTCAATTTTTGTATGATATGATAATAATATAGTTTCAAAAGCAATATTTATTTCGTTATGTAAATGTGATACAGCTTGAGGCTGTTTAATTTAGCTGAATAATAAGCATATGAGACACTAGAAGTAGCTTGTTAAGATGAAATGTCAATATAAGTATTTAATATTGCTGAATGGACTTTGAACTACATTCTCAGTAGAACATTTTCTTATTAAAGTATTAAAATGCTAAATATAATGAAGAGTACAATTATTAATAAAATATTAAGCTTTTGATGTTGTACTTACTAGATCAAATTCTATGTCACTTTTATGAAATTAAAGCACAGAAAGATTAGGAGACTTTAATATCTGTTGCCAAAAGGAATAAATTTAATAATATATATTGTGATGATTAATTGATAGCTTCTATATTTTTATGCAGTTGATAAAACTTACAATTGCTTATAAGACCTGTAAGTTATAATTTACCTAAGTATTAAGAGTTGTTCGAATTGAATGTATATTTTGAATAGTTTTTTCTAAGGGACCCTTCATTTGTTGCGGAAGAGGTATGAGAAAGGAGACATGGTATTTTGCCCGCGGTTAAAATAACACCATAATATTCAGATTAAGTAAAAGTCACAAACAAGACGGTGTTTAGGAATGCGCTTACAGTGAGAAAAATTCTTCAAAATATTTCTGAAAAGTATCACAAATCTTAAAGATGTTAAGGAATATTGTGGAAGCTATATAAAGGAATTTCATCTATATAAGCCTTATAGAGTGAAATATCACATCTAAGGCTTTCTAATAAGTGTAAAGAGATTGGGGGCGATAAACTGATCTAGATGGGTTTCATTTTCGGGAAACGTTGTTTTAACCCTGTTTTCAGGCAATTACAAAACTGCAACGATATTATTGGAATACGAAAGGATAGGATTGGAATATATTTCGCTGTCATCTTACGTGGGTATTTAACTAACCACTTAAACAGTTATTTGTGTCCCATTTCTTTCAAGTTTCGTCTTTGAGGAAAATTAGTATTGGAAGCCCTTTGTTCGTATCTAGGTATATCTTCATAACCATATCCAATTAAAAAATATATATATTTTGATTTATCTATGAAGAAACTACAAAAGTAATATTAAAATTATTTTGCTATAATCCGCGATAAATTGTCTCGATATATCGCGGATTGTATTATGGATCTCTGCAAAGTAAAGCCTAATTCTATGAATTATATGAAGAAGCTGATCACTCGACTGCATATCTTGAGGTCTGCAGTCTACGTGACAAATGAATAGTCCCTGATACGTTGTTGATGCTAGTTCATTTGCATTGTGCGCATAGGACATTCCATATTCGCATCCATTGAGCTAATCAATCACTATGTTATAGTCATTACATTGTTTAAAAATATTTTAACAGAAATCTCTATTAATCAATTATATTTCAAGTGCTTTATAGTGAACAGTAGTGTTTGCGTGTTATATTTAAAAAATTTGAGAGTTATAGAAAAGTCGATCAATTTTTTGTTATAAAGGGGACGTACTTTTGTGATATTTTGTGCAATATACGAATTATTAATGATTATATAAACATACGGGGCACGTCGCGATAAAATCGAGTTACCTTTGTATAAGGCTCGATGTTTCGGCATCCATTGTGGTCGCGAACTAATTGACTGAATTATAAATTATTTTGAGAATAGCTAGGCCTACAAAAGTGTATGTCAACAAATGTTATTAATTATCGTTGAATTCGTCATCGTTATTGGGACAATACTAAATCTTTTTTTTTATATTAGTATTCATAAATAATTTTATATTTGATACATTTTTAAAGTGAGCTTTGTTTACTTCTGTCTTTTATGATTAAAAGACAGAGGTAATCATATAACTATATTGATAAATAGAACATAGTAGTCTTAGCATTATGCTAATAAATTAATTTATTAAATGTATTACAGAATTAGACGGATTGTGATTATTTGTTTGTTTGGTTTATATACAAATAAAAATTTAACAGAATGAATAATTATCCAAAAACACCTGTTTGTCTTATATTTCATTAACCATACGAAATGTTTGAAATTTTTATTGGACAGTCTCCCATTATACCAAATAATTGGTCGCCTCATAATCTTAATAATGTATAAACCATTTCAGCAAAGTATCTATTACGATATAACTTTGTTGTGTATAGTTGGAATTGATTCATAATTAAGTAGATCACAAATGATAATCTGAAATATTTTACACATGCTTGTTTTTTTTTCTTAATTCGACTAGAATCTTTGCTGATATGATTTAATTGTTGAATATTAATGTATTGAAATAAAGCAATTGACAAACTAATTATGTTTAATTAATAAAAACAAAAGCCTATTTTATATTCCTATGAAAAATCATTATCGACTGATAAATTATTATTAGGTATTTAAGCCTTGATACCGAAATGTTAATTACCTTATCAAGGTCAGAAGTTCAAACCCCTGAAATGTACTTTTCCTATCCTTTAACTATCCCACTGCAGGGCATATACGATATACAATTCAGTATAATAGAATGCACTATAAAGAGAGAAATGAGGAATTAGAATTTAAGATTTTTTTATAAAAAATTAAAAATTAAATAACTACTTCAGCCTCATATTGCCACTGCAATCAACATTATTTTGATGCATTCTACTATATTCTATTAGTAACTTTTTCTTTAGCAGAACAGTTAGAGTACTAAAATAGCTTCATATTTTACATGCAGTTAATATCAGTAAGATCTAAAGATAGAAATTATTATACTGGTACCAGGTGTGAAAATGTTGATAAGACGTGTCCTTTTATGTTTTATCATAATAGTCATTAGGATTGCCTAATTTCAAGTGAAGTCATAAGTCGTTTTATGTTGCACATACCAATACCAACTTGTGAATATTTAAATAAATCTCGTAAACATATACTTAACATAAACCCTTTTTAATTTTTATGGCTGCCCTGAAGTGTTCTTTGGACTCGTTAAGTTGTACACATCTGGTACAGATATATTAGATCAATTAATGAGGTACTACTTAAACCTTTATGCTCTGAATAGTTATGATCTTAATAGATATTTATACCTAATTCATTTTTGACTATGACAATATGCCATTTATGTCTCAATAAAATAAAATAAAAGCTTTTAAGAAGAACATAACACTTTACTGCGATAAGCAAACTTAGGTTGACTGAACTTAACTGGTTGACTGAAATGAAATCAGATTTCAAATAAGCCTGACACTTGTTTTATATTGTATTTTATGTTACTATCAATTATTATTCAATAAATTACTACTACCACCCAAAATATTCATTTATCATAACACTTCAATTGTATACAAATCTAAATCATTATCATCATCAATCTGAATTATTACTGATTAATAATAATAATAATAATAGATTGTTTTGTAAATACATTTATTAATTAATGTATTCGTTTTAAATAAGTAAAATATGCATATTTTTAAATTAAACAAGCACAAAATTAAATTTTATAATATTACAAATTGAGACTTAAGATAAATTAATCCTAATTTGCTGTTTCACATGCATCCACCCAATCATTATAAACATCTATAGGCTCAGATAGAACATTAGTTGTGGTTTGAAAATCTTCGAGGCATACTCGACATTGTATTCGAGCTGTGTTCCTTGCTCGATCCCTGCATAAGGAAATAAATATTAAACTACCTATTGCAATATTCAATATATTCCTAAATATATTGAAATTTAACAGACATTTTAACTTCACACGATTTTTCATGATTACAAAAGGGACAGTTGAATTGTTGATCGAGTGGTTCTATAGCTTTTCGTTTTGGCGGTGGCTTTCTTTTCGATTTACGCCGACCCATACCTAAAAGAAACAAATATATATGATACTATCTACAGATATCAGTACGTAGTATTTTTAGTTACATAGATAAATTAATATTATTAAAAATATACCGGTAACTTTTGTTTATTCAATACAATAAGATTCCGAAGAGTCCACGACCAAAAAAACACGTCAATGTCAAGCACAAATCAATAGGGTCTAATGTTTTAAATTTAATTTGTTTATTAACGGTCTGGAATCGGGTTCTTTAAGGCGTTAAGGATAAACTGACAGTCAGTACATCACCATGGTGGATGCAACTCTGCCGAAGCGTCGAAATTTATACAAAGGTAACTTGATTTTATCGCGATGTGACCCGTATGTTTAAATATTGCATCCTGAAAGAGAAAAAAAATTATATCAGGTATCTCCAATATTTAATTTCCGTATGAGTGATAGCATTTAAATTAGTGCAGTGTAATAATATATGATAATAAAATTTAATCATTAAATCATTATTCTATAAATATATAATTTATAGAATAAGTCTTACTTTGCGTAGATCCACAATACAAAAGTAATAATAAAATTACTTGGCGAGAAATGTATAAATGGAACACTTCGTTTGCCACTATTATATAATAACAATGGGTGTTTCATACAAAAAATGAAAATAGAATATATGTATATTTTATTTTGAAAAAGTTTTCAATAAAAAATATGTACAATTTAAAATAAATTAGCATTTTATATTTAATATTATCAAAAACAAATAATTTATTTCCAATTTATTTTCATATCATAGACTATCTACCACTAAAATCTTATTCTTACATCTATAGTCAATGATTAAACTTTATAAATGGCCGACGTTTATCATTTTATAAGAGTTTGTCAGGTTGCTTAACATTTTTGCTTTATGATTGTTATGTTTACGCATTTTATTATTTTAGAAGCAATACTGAAGAAAAACTAATGTATAACTATTGTTGTTGCTAATTGAGCACTATTGCTAACCTCCAAATCAGAACAAAATGGAGCTTCCACAGCCGCCACAGGGTACCTACGACTTTCTTCTAAAATTTACAAATAGCCAACGACATACATTGTGTAATGTATGTAACATTTGATTTTAGATCAAGACCTACGAAATATAATAGATAAACTCGCGCAATTTGTCGCAAGAAATGGTCCGGAGTTCGAGAAGATGACCAAGACAAAACAAAAAAACAACCCCAAGTTCAGCTTCCTCTACGGCGGCGAATACTTCAACTACTATCAATATAAAGTGACAACAGAACAAGCAAGTAAGCATAATGACAATGGTGAAAATAGATAAATCGCGGTCGCGCCCGATCGCTGTTTGCGTTGTGTTATAACCGTTTCAAGTGACCCTCCGCTGTTTATAGTTCTAAAGCAATCGGCCGGTGGCCAGGCGGCCCCCGCGCCCGCCGGGGCTTATTCGGCACAGAACAGGCAATATGTAATGCCCCAACAGGCCAGCGCGACGCCAGCGCAGTTGGGCCTGGCGGCGTCGATGGCAGCGGCACCGGCGCTGCAGCAGTGGCTCGCGGCTAACTCCGCGCCGCCCGCAGCGCCGCACGCTGACATCGACAACGTCAATGCACAGATCAACATGCTCAAAGAACAAATTACTCAATCGGAAAATAATTTAAATGCCCAACACACAGTAAGTATATGAAAATCTTTTGAGTAATATTTTTAATTAATTAAGTTTATTAGAAAATGTATCAGTTACATTGATCCTAAATTACTATACAAATCAATAATGTAAGCAATGTAAGATAGTATTATTTTACTAAAAAAAATTGTTTAAAAAAAAAAACTAGAAATATTTGTCTATATAACATTCAAATACTTATCTTAAACTACATTATATGCAGTTTTTTTGATCAAAATGTGTGATAAATACAATCTGCAAAGTTAACTTATCCTAACAAATTTAAATTATTTAAATACTAATTTAAATAATTATTTAATATATTTGAAAATATCAATATGATATTAAAAACAATATTAAATCCTGACAAAAAGTATTTCATATAGCTTTTTGTTTTAAACACAACTTAAATATTAATTATAATTATTATTGTAAAATACAAAAATTATTTCCTATTATATTCTTTATGAAAAATTATTTTCTATAAATAGTTTTTGTTAGAAAAATATTTTTTGAGCAAGTACACAAAGCTTTAAAAATACCATTTAAATATCATATTTTTAAATATTAAAATGTAGCAAATTTGAAACATTTATTTTTCAATAGCCATTTAATACCCATCCTTGGTTCACATTGCTAGAGAATATTATGTTTATTGTTGACCTGCCTTAGATTTATTTTCTTGCATTTTTGTTTTCACATTATAATAATTCCTAGTATTCATTTAAATTTTATAGTGTAAAGGATCATTTTATATGTTATTCTTAAGGAAATTTAATGTATTTATAAGTTTATAAAGATTAATACTTTATCAGTATAAATAACAGTCTGACTCCATCTATGCTATCAGAAAACTTAATTTACTCCCATAAATGCAGAATAATAATTACTACATGTTATTTTTACAATTCAATTTCAATTTGATAAGGCTGTGTTCTCAATGAATCCCTACAGGCAGTTTTTGTGCGTTTTCCGTCATGATCATCATAATTTATCCAATTTAACATATTATACAGATGTACACATCCCTATAAATAACTGATGGCTATTGGTAAAAAATGCATTTTTTATTTTTGTAATTTTTTCTACTAGGTAAAATAACAGATAAATAATGTTAGATATATTGTAGGTGTTAATACAGCAACAGCAAGCTAAAATCAATGAGCTTGTGAGTAAAGCTCAAGTGGAGACAATACAAATAACTGCAGAAGAAAACAATATTAGTCTCTCAGAACTTGATACTATTTTGCAACCAATTATTGATACATGTACTAAAGATAGCATCTCAACAGGTATAGTTCATAGTTTATAAGCTGCATGATTGTATAATATACAATATTGTCATATTTTTCTCATAAATCAATGTGTATTTCTACATCAAGCTAAATGAAATGTTTTTTTTTATTTATCTTATTCTTAATATATTTATTTTGTAAGCACACGCTAGCAATAATATATACATATGTAGCAAGTATTATCAAATTATATTTATACATTTATGTGAATATAAAGTGAACACAAAAAATATTTATGTTATCTTAAAATTTATCTCATATAACGTGAACAAAAAGTTTCTGAAGAAAGTCCTATCTAAGGTGATGAATAGTTGAAGTTTAAACTGAATTGCGGTTTTTATTACAGAAATAAAATTAATCATTATTATAGAAACAACAATCATGTAACCAAACAAGTTTAAATATAAATGTGGATGAATATGTTACTAGAGTGAAACCGAAAAGAGATGGAAAATTGTGTGAAGTATGACATGCATATGAGAGAATTAGCACCAGAGTTAATGAATTCCAACCTCACTTAGAGTAGGGTAAGGGCAGGAGAATAGAATAGAGAAACAAAATTGGTCTTATTATAAACATATTAAGTATACTGTACAGGTATAGTTTTAATTAAATAATTATGATAATGAAGCGCATAAGGAGTTAGAACTATTGATTAAACTAATAGGTTCTTGTCTGGAATTTGAACTCAAAATACCTTTGTTAGGCTTAGAGACTATGTGAGATAAGTTTTAAAGTTAAAAAAATTTCCATTACTATATTATAAACATGACTGTCTTGATCCAGGCAAGGGATGGATATTGCAACATGCAACTACCCATGATGCAGGAAAAGTGATATCACAGCATCTCCTGAGGAAGGTCACTCAGCCAGGTGCACCGTTCACACAAAAGCTTCACATCATTTATCTCATCAATGATGTTTTACATCATTGGTTAGTATTTTTTTACGGTGGTCTATGGGATGCTTATGGGGGTATTTGTTACATTTTTTTCAATGAAGTATGATAGTTGCACAGTGTGATAATTTGTTTGTTAACTTCGCTTCTTTGTAATTGTTATATATGTTGTTCTATATTGGAAATTTTTAAACTTAACATCATTGTTATCATAATGAATTAAGATCAGTTATTAATAGTTATATCTAATGTGATTTCCTTTTTTTTTTAAATCACGGTTATGGATATTAAAATGTATGCATATTTCTATTTAAAAATTATATTTCATCACCCTTTCATTCAATCGCGATTCGGTGTCTATGATACAATTATTCCTAATTACAGTGCACGCAAAAACGCTGAAGATCTCAAGAAAAATTTGGAAAATGTGGTGGTTCCAATGTTTTGCAATGCCAGTATAGGTAACATATTTATAATAATGTCCTCAAAGTTTTAGGTCTCTTGTCTGTTTGTGCATTATCATCTTAATACATATGTAGAACATCATCAACTGTGGTTTACCTGAGAGGTAACTTGCTTGATTCACCTTTACTGGTACGACAACCTCTTAATTGTTCTGCTGTTTCAGCCGTCACAGAGGAGCAGGAGGCTAAGTTGAACAAGCTGCTGCGGCTGTGGGAGTCTAAGTCGAACTACTTCGACGCTGCAGTTATTAAAAAAATGAAAAGCCCCACGAGCTCCTATCAGGAGTACCAAAACAACCTTATCTCTCAACACTCTAACGCCATTGCACATTTAACCCAGCAAACGAAAGCCACTTTTGAAAAGTATGTATTTCTACTAATTTCATTTTGGTTTGAATTAATCATCATATTATAAATATATTATTTCATTTATGCCTTTTATTGTGTAAACAAACAAGTTACCCAACAAAAAAATTCTAATGTGCATTCGAAAATTCTAATGCATTTAATTCTGCATTTGCCTATAATAAAATAATGTTACGTACAGGGGTTCGTGGATTTGGATGATAATAGCTGTTGACTCGTTAAAAACACTTTATTCAACTTTTCACTACAAACTTGGTACTTACAGTCTCTATGCAGTCCGTTGTCCAATAACAAAGCCGAGGTCACTATTGTTTCACTTTTATTTTCATTTCATTTCAAATTTCACTCTTGATCGCTATTCGCAAACTGAACGTCGAGTCACACGATACGTTCACTTATATATCGAACGAACCTATGGCGACAATATTCGCGAACGTTCGCGAGTCCTAGGGGAACAACCTTTCGAAAACAACCTGAATGTTCCAGAGAATCTGCGTCAAGCGAATTTGAACTCCATGGCATATAGTTTACGAACGCTTTTTACACGTTCGTAAACTGCCCGCGTCCAATTTGAACTTTATGACATATGCATGACGAACTTTTTTTTCGCATGTTCGTAACAATAATAATAATAAAAATAAAGTAATAATTAAAATTAATTATTAGTATTTGAAGACAAGTAAATATATGCTTCATACAAAATAAAAGGTTATATTTTTATTACTTTTATAAATTATTTTATCTATAATACATTTTTGTACTGAAGTTTGGATGTGTTTCAAGTTCGATTTATATATAATTATACCATATATAATAATTCTACTTAAAATAAACATAAAGTATTAGCATATACTTTATATCTGCAATATTTTTAAATAAATATTAATTTACTTATATGATTAACCTTTTTGACAATATATTATATTTACAATTCCATTTTTACTTTATTATTATGAACGTGACTAATATTCAGAGTGGGTTCGCGCTGGTTTGTCTTTAATAGGAGGTCGTTAAAACAGCTCATGCACAATTTAGATTTTCTTTTTTTTTTTTCTCTTTTAATTTTTAAAACACTGTTGGCAGCATTCGTACAAGGCGTGAGCTGAAAAGCAGCTTAAGCTGAGTCCCGCGACCTTTTCACGATATCATTGTTAAATAAGTAACTTGGAGTTTCAAATGTAGTTTTCGTTAACAAAGATATTATTATTATTAAATTTTTGGTAACAGAAAAAATGTCTTAATGTAAGGGGAAGTCTGAAAGTTGCGCCCATTATAGAAAAGACTAGTGGTGCAAGATTGTATGGACATGGAGGGATGAAAATCATGTGACCAAACGAGTGTTGAGTATGAATGTGGATATGTGACTAAAGGGAGCCCTAAAAAGAGATGGTTGAATTGTGTGAAGTATGACATGCATATAAAAGGAGTAGCACCAGAGTTGACGAATGATAGAAGCGAAAAACATCTTGTGCCGACAAAATGTCTTAATGTTAACTTATTCTCCTCTCAGTATATTTTAGTTCTCAATATTTTCAGCTACCAAACTCAGCACCAGGCATTCGTAGCACACACAATGCAACAAATACAGCAGATGGAAATGCAGAAACATGCACTCGAAATACAAAACAACGAAGATCACAACAAAGACAGCCAACAGCAGAGCAATATACAACCTCCGTTCCCGGGACACAACTTTGGTGATCCGAATTACCAACAAATGAGTGGTTACGAACAGAATTTTAATTCCAGCCATCAGCAGTACGGCAGTGAGAGTGGGGACAATTATGCCTCAAATAATAGCATAAGTGGCAACGAAAATAGCTACGACAGTCAGACATTCGATCAAATAAAGAAGGTTCAAGAAACTGTAGAGGAGCCCGATCTGTCCAATCTTCCAAACGTGAACTTCTCACAACCACCTCCTGGGTTTAAGCCTATAGAGAACCCACCTTTACTGGCATTCCAAAATGGTCTTCCCGATCTCACTAAACCTCCTCCAGGGTTTCCTTCATTTCCTGAAATAAACAGCGAAGATTTAATGCCGTCTGTGCCTTATTTCGAATTGCCAGCAGGGCTAATGGTACCACTTATAATGGTGAGTTAAGTGTTTATGATGATTTTTGCTAATTTTTATAAAAATATACAAAATCAGTTAATAAAAATCTTAATTAAAAGGGGTTCAAAGCAAATAGCATAAAAAGTTCAAAGAAATAGGCATACCTACTGTAGCATCGCAATATACATCTATATATATATCTACCATATAAATAGTAATATTATATGATTTATAGAAGCAGGCGTTACTTTGCGGAATTCCAAATTACAAGTAATATAACAGAACTAACTACTTTGCTATAATCCGCACGGGTTAAGTAAATGCATGCAAAGCCAATGTGTGTGAAGCAGGCAAAATCTACGCACCTTATACATGCAGGACAAGCCACCACATGCACCCCAAGGCGCAATTCACCAGCAACAACGCACACAAAAGCAGCACACACACCAACCACCACAATCTCGACGATCGTTTCGCCCCGAAACCGAAGCATCATCAGGAGGATAGGCTCCACGACAAAAATTGTAATGCGCCGCGCTACCTATACAAGCAGTCTTAAATAGTTCAACTACCACCAATACCCTCCCCTCCGAACACATGCAGCAAAACGGAATTAGATACATTTACTTGCTCGTTAATTAAGTGACCATTGTTATTTTTTATTATCTCAAGTTGCTCTAACGTATTGAGTCGGAGTCCCTTATCACACTTTGCATGCATTCACTTAACCCGTGCGGATTATAGCAAAGTAGTTAGTTCTGTTATATTGCTAGTAATATTATAATAGAAAATATCGATATGTATAAGACAAATTTTGGTATATATCATAGTCATACAGGAAGTCGCAATAAGAGAATAAAATTCTTGCGTCGCGACTCAGCAGAGTTAGCAACTCATTCGTTGGTCTTGGTATTAGTTTCTACAATAAAATTCCGCTATAATATCACAGACAGGTTTAAATAAACTGTTTAACGTAAAGCATATTACAAAATTGAAGATTATTTGGATGATAAATACCTGGATTTGAAGATGCTTTCAGCTTCATACAAGACTGCGGTTTTATAATGTAAAATTGGAAATGGTTAAAAGATTGATCGCCGAGTTTCTTGCTGGTTCTTCTCAGTTGTAGCTTTATTAATCATATTGATCCTTGACGATTCTAAAGTGCTCGAAAGAGCTTATTCGAATAAAGATTATTTTGATTTGATTTGATTTGGGTACTATAGCACTCGCACTTGGAAAAGCTATACCACTTATATATACCTTCTTAATATCTATAACAGTTTTAAATGCTATATACCTTATTCTATTTGTGTGTATGTGCGTGTTAAAGAATAATTAACCCGAGGAGACTCTAATCTGGTATACTCTTACTGCTAAAGTAATTTATAATCTCTGCAGTATATTAATAATAGTTAAGAAAAGTCATAAAGTTTTTTAACATACATACTCTCATTCTTTTGATTCTATATCTCTTGTAGCATGTTATAGTAAATCTACTAAAGATATGATGATCATTTATTTAAGTAAAAACGCTCTTATAGCTTATACATGCAGGGTTGGTTAGCATACGTATCACAAGACACCACCACCAACAGCGCTCTATAAAAGCACTACACACATTCACTACGAAAATCTCAAAGTCGCATTGCGATTTTACCGTGGAGCCTATCTCCAGATTTCATTTTTTTAAATCGTTTGTGTTATCTCTAGTGCAAATCTTAATCTAAGTACATAGTCTATCGTTGCTTTTTTTTCTTTCTTTCCATATTACCTGTATTTCACTTCTTGTCTTTTTCCTTCTGTTACTCAAAGGTTGACTGGAAGAGATCCCTAAAAGGGATAAGTCTGCCTTTGTATATGTGCTGCTTTTTTTTGGTCGCCGAAGTCGCCTATTACAACACCTCGCTAAGAAATAAGGGTGGTCTATTCTTCTCAGCCTCAAGCTCTGATAGCCTAGCGGTGAGACCGTGCGACTCTCTAGAGACTACATAGGTTCAAACCCCGGACAGACACCAATGAGTTTTTCAATTAAAACTTATGTGTCTAATTGATAATTGCAATTTATCATACGCTTTTCCGTGAAGGAAAAACATCGTGAGGAAACCTGCATATCTCTAGAGAATTCTAGCGATATGTGTAACCTACCAACCCGCATTGGAGCAGCGTGGTAGGTCTTAGCTCCAATCTTTCTCTCCAATAACGGAGAGAGGAGGCCTTAGCATAGTGGGCATAGTAACAGGCTGTTACTTTATTGTTCTCAGCCGGATACCACACATAAATATCTTTGTTACTACTGAGCATGTGAATTGTTCAGAATAAGTAAGCATGCGAGGTGATCTCAACTTGAAATTACGCTTCCAGCTGGAAGATGACAAGTTCAAGCCGTTGGACCCGGCCAAGATCCGGCTGCCTCCGCCAGCGCCGCCCAACGAGAGGCTGCTGGCCGCCGTTGACGCTTTTTATGCTTCGCCGAACCACGAGAGACCGAGGGACAAGTAAGTTGAAAACCTACGTTCCCCGACTTAAGTAGAGCTTCTGCGCTCTACTCCCTGCATTTCGCAACCTCGGCGATGCTTTGCGTTTGCCCGTCCCGCCCGGTGACGCTGTAAAAGCCATTAGGGCTAACAGCATACAGTCAGCTCAAAAAAAAAAAAATTGTAAACCTTATGCTTCTCCATACTAGTATAAGGCGTGATACACATAATTATAAAAAGATTAACTTTAGCATTAATGGAAAAGTCTTTGTTAGCTTTTCCTAAAATACAAATAATACTATTTTTTTTTCACTTTTGTAAGTCTTAAAAGAAAAGAAAAACGCAAAGCTTTTGAGTGCATAACATTTCTGTGCATAAGAATGTACGGTTAAAGAATGTTCAGAAGTGAGTATTAATGAATCCTCAATATATTGAGGATTCATTAATACTAGTACAATTCAACTTGTACTTCCTTATTCGCAATTAATACAGTAATACAAAACGCGTCACGTCACACAAGATGGCTCCTTGTTATTCCGTTTCCATGGCAACCACTATTCGTTGTTAGGCGTTGCCTTGACTTGGTTGTGTTCGTTATTCATAGGCTGCACGTAATACGCACAAAAGCAGCGACCCCTTACAGTCGGCTATCCTGACAACATAATAAAGTAAAGTAACAGCCTGTTACCCACTGCTGGGCTAAGGCCTCTTCTCTCCGTTTTTGGAGAGAAGGATTGGAGCTAAGACCTACCACGCTGCTCCAATGCGGGTTGGTACGTTACACATATCGCTAGAATTCTCTAGAGATATGCAGGTTTCCTCACGATGTTTTTCCTTCACGGAAAAGCGTATGATAAATTGCAATTATCAATTAGACACATAAGTTTTAATAGAAAAACTCATTGGTGCCTACTCGGAGTTTGAACCTATGTCGTCTCTAAAGAGTCGCACGGTCTCACCGCTAGGCTATCACAGCTTGACAACATAATACGACCACGTATTATTCCATGTAAGAAATAGGAATTATTTTGTAAAGAGCAGCCGCCGAGTTTCTTGCTGGCTCTTCTCGGTAGGAACAGCCGAGTTGACGATTCAAAGCATTTGTTTACAAGTTCATTTGAATAAAGATTATTTTGAATCGTCAACTCTACTGCTGGCTCGGAAAGCTGTTGCTACCGAACAAGAAGCTCGGCGGTTGATTCAAAATAATTCCTATAACCATTTACATTTAGTTTAGATTATTTATAATATTACTTACTACTTTTAAATAGTACTAAACAAATATGTATATTGAAGTCAGTTAATTTAAAAAGATATATTTTTAAACAAGCTTTCGTACGCGCCAATCAAATTCTTATGTTCTTGTATATCTCGAATTATTTTTAACTCCCCATACTGTTCTGGACCGAGATTAAGAAAACGGTGTGTCTATATATACAAAAATCAAACTCATATCTATGGTCAGATATGTGAATCCGCCGTGTAGAATAGACTACCCTCATTTCTTACCGAGGTGTCGTAAAAGGCGACTAAGATAAATTGACTCGCCGTGTGTTATCCGACTGATTAGAATAGACCACCCTCATTTCTTACCAAGGTGTCGTAAAAGAAGACTAAGGTAAATTGACCTGCCGTGTGATATCCGTCTGACTAGAATAGACCACCCTCATTTCTTACCGAGGTGGTATAAAAGGAGACTTAAGGTAAGTTGACATCAGGCAGGCGGCCGGTCGTACTAGCCAAATCATGATCATTAAATCAAACCGACTCCACTTAGCGTGGGATAAGGGCAAGAGAATGATGATCAAATATGTGAATAATATGTTTTGAATATATGTATATTTTCTGCAGTGAGGGTTGGGAGAAGCTAGGGCTATATGAATATTACAAAGCCAAAAACGCAGCTCGAAAGAACAAAGAAGAGGCGATCGCTGAAGGGCTGCGACAAAAGTCCAAATCGCCGAGCCCCATACCGAAAGATTTACAAAAGCAGCCCACGCCGCCTGGTAGAAGATACAGGTGAATATATATATATATGTTTTGAATAAAATGACGCGCGCGACGCGAGCGGCGGGATCAACGACCTTTTTATGCATTCGATTGCCGACGCGAGCGGCCGACAGTTAGTGACGTTTCGAATACGATAAGGACAGGCTGCGTGCGCCTGTATACGGCATTCTTTTATAACGCACACGTTTAATTTTGCGTTTCGGGTGTTATTCTCAGTAGTGACACGACTTTATTGACATTTGAGACTGATATAAGTATTTAGTGACGCGTTTAACCAGTGAAGCGTTTGAGAAGACGCGACCGTCCACGGTTTTAGTGCGCGTTGGGTTACTATTCCCCGATATAGGGACGATTCAATAACGTGTGACCTTACGAAGGTTGTGTGCACACCGGGTGTTATTTAACCGATATAGTGAAGTGTATACTCCGGGAGAGACAGACATTACGTGTCCGTGGAAGAGTGCAGAGGCGAGCCAACGGTTTCGGGAATCGGCCAAGTACATACAAGCACACACACACACGTACACATATACACGCAGTGACTCATGAGGCCGGACCGCATATAGCTGACGGCCGCATAAGGTAGGTTGAGACGCCGAGACGACGGGCCCAGGTCCCGGAGGTTGTTTCATCCGTCCGCACGTTTGCGCGGAACAATATATACAATTATCATCATCATCATCACTTTTTTTCATCACCATCAGCTTTCATCTTCCATTCACTTTCATCTATACTCTACTATCTATCTACTATCAATCGTCAAGTCTTGTGTCATTCTTTAACACAACCCTTCCACTTTTCTTCGGCCTCCCTTTAATCATATAAACTCCCACATTAATATTGAAAATTTTAAACTTCTCATCATTTCTGTAATAGGCGCAAATTTCAGCAAAAAGCTTTAACAAAAATTATTATTAATTTAAACAAATAACTAGGATTCCATGAGGTAAGAGAGAAAAAGTTAAAATATATTTTGTTCTATTATCAACTTTATATATCAAAATTGAGTGAATGGATTTTTCGATTAGTATTTTTTTATAGTTCGTGTTCGGATTAAATTGTTTATATTTTTGAATAAATCATGTTCCAACTGGCGATCGCCAAATGTTCATAAAATGACGAAAGTGACTGCGCCATACCTAATATAGAAAAGATATAGAAAAGTAACGGCCTGTTTATCTCCCACTGCTGGGAATAGATCTCCTATCTCCGTTTTTTGGAGAGAAGGATTGGAGCTAAGACCTACCACGCTGCACCAATGCGGATTGGTAGGTTACACATATCCCTAGAATTCTCTAGAGATATGCAGGTATCCTCACGATGTTTTCACCGAAAAGCGTGTGATAAATTGCAAATATCAATTAGACACATAAGTTTTAATAGAACTCATTGGTGCCTGCCCGGGTTTGAACTAATGTTCGTCTCCATAGAGTCGCACGGTCTCACCACTGGGCTATCGCAGCTTTTTAGAGAGATATAGTAAATTGTAATAAATTTTCTTCACTTGCATATTTTAATTTTGCGTTAGTCTTATAACTGGAATTATGAAGCTTTTTTTGTCGGTACCGTCAAATTCAATATTGATTTATCCAATGTTCTTAGATCATTAAGTAAATCGCCAGAGAAGATGTCGCCAAGGAAGTCAAAGTCACGATCGCCTTCACCGCGGAGAAAAAATACCTGGAGGCGAGATAGAGAAAGAGAAAGTAAGTTGAAAATTTAACCTCTTAAATGGCTATGACGGATATATATATCATCAACGTATGCTTTACAAAACGCCGAAGACTAATATAAAAATATCATAAATATTACTTTTGTTAACATATCTTAATAAATATGATCCAAAAATATACTATTTTATTTTTTACTAGCTTTTAAACGCAACTTCGCGTCGACTGCAGTCTTATTGTTTGAGTAAATTGTAATACTCATATTAATTATGATTGAAGCGGGTTGACCTTAAAAGCTAGACATATGCTGTCCCAGACTTTTATTTAGAACTTTTAGTGAGGAACAATTTTTGAGTACATAATTTTTGAAAAACTTTCACCGTTTAGTTAGAGCTCACAAAGAACGCATTAAATTATGCCGTTTTCATTTTATTTTTTTATTGCTGCTCCACTCCTATTCATCCTAGATGTAATATAGTCTATAGCCTTTCTAGATAAATGGACTCTCTTAAACTCAAAGAATTTTTCAAATCGGTCTAGTAGTTCCAGAGATTAGCGCGTTCAAACAAACAAACAAACAAACAAACAAACAAACAAACAAACAAACAAACAAACAAACAAACAAGTAAACTCTTCAGTTTCATATATTAGTATAGATATAGATAACACTATGCCCAAGACGTATATATATGAGAGGTATTATATATAGACTGGCCCGTTGGCGCAGTGGGTAGTGACTTTCAGCTCCGCGAGTCGCGGCTTCGATTCCCGCCGAGGGCCAACATTTTCTATAAACAATTTGTTGGTCCTTCGAGCCTGTGTGGAGAGTGTACTTGTATTTATGTATGTATTTAAAACTATATTAATTTTTGAAAATGTCGGTACATGGCAAGCTATATAACATTTGAAGTAAAGTAAAATGGACATTTTATTTAAGCCACGATAGGTTCGGAAAGGGAAAGGCGGTCACCCTTTACAAGAAAGATTATTTAAATAATATATAATGGTTTTTCTTAAATGAAAAATTACACTATAATGCATAGCAGGTTTTTATTTTTTAAATATATGGGATACTTCAATTCAATACAAGCTTTCTTATTTAAGTTGTCATCAATAGTATTTATTATATTATGTTTTATGAATTAGCGTCTTTTTAATTGCCTTTTTAACTTGTGTAAACAACTAAATCTGTTATTAAGAAATACTTTAAGTTACGTTATATTTAATATTTATTTTTGCTTTTTTAACAATTCTTGATATGTACTCCTATTCGGTGATAAGTAATGTTTTTAAGTATACCATTCAAGCGTGTTGTAAGTTCCAATTAAGAATATTTTGAATTTGTCAAAATATTCTTATAATAATATCTTGTTATAGGGATAGTCCACTATACATTAAACACTATATATATTTTCTATTTACTGTATCGCGGATTATAGCAAAATAATTTTATTATTACTTTCATAATTCTTATTACTAGTTACATTTAGTAATTACTGTCTTGTACAGGGTCGGAGAGTAGCTAAATCCCATTAGCTGCATTTGTCATTGTGGAACGTTGCTTATTGATTTTATAATGTTGTGTGGACCTGTAACTAGTGTCTTACCGTAAAAAAAATAAAATAAAGAAAAGTGTAAAGTCCAAAACATTGTGGGCGTAAATCGATCTTTCTATAACCGAATCGGAATCGAATATATCTATCGTAATATACTATTTGTAAGAAAAAATATTCACTAATATATCGTAAGAATAGTGATAGATACGACAGACACACTAGAAACCGAAATAAACTAATGACGCCAAGGTTGCGCCTCCAAAAGGTCCGAAAATTTGTCGGTCTTGGTACACGTTTTTATAATAAAAATTCCTCAACGTTATCTGGACTTTCCTTACACAAGTTTAGAAATTATCTTAAAACGATGCTGCTACTTAAAGCTTACTATACAATTGAAGATTATTTGAGTGATATTAGCATATGATTTATAGAAGCAGGCTTCACTTTGCGGAATTCCATATTACAAGCAATATAACAGAACTAACTACTTTGCTATAATCCGCACGGGTTAAGTGAATGCATGCAAAGCCAATGTGTATGAAGCAGGCAAAATCTACGCACCTTATACATGCAGGACAAGCCACCACATGCACCCCAAGGCGCAATTCACCACGACAAAAATCGTAATGCATTGCTAGAAAGCGGTCATAAAGGATATAACATATTTTTAGTTTTTTTTTATAGTTTGCAGCATCGGGTTAGTCAGCGTTTTGGACTATACCTAATCATAAGACCGTGACGCTATGTTTGTGCCAATTTTGAGAACGGTCCAAGCTAAATTGTTTTGATTTTTTTTTACTGTAGGTCGCCGAAGATCTCGTTCACGATCGAGATCCCGTTCCCGGAGCCGATCTCGTGAACGTGAAAGACATCGCGATTCGCCGCGCTCCAGACGCGTCGAACGTTCTAGATCACCTACTCCACCCAGTTTTCTGTAAGTATATGTATACTCGCTGACCGGAACGTTGTTTTGCGATATAAATTAGTTCTAGGAAATTTATGGTGTACATTATTAAAAAATTCAAACAAAATCCTTATATAAACCCCGACAGAGGTATGTAAAATAAATAGTATCCGATATTCAGACCTATGGAATATGCATATAAAATTTCATAAAAATCGGTCAAGCCGTTTCAGTGGAGTATGGTAACTTCATTGTGACACGATAATTTTATATAAAAGATAAATAATTACCTACAAGTTATTAATAAGTATTTTAAAATTCGCTTAAACTCAACCATTGGAGTAATGTTTGTCAAATTAAAATCTGCGATCTTTTTTTTCACATATTCGAACATTAAGTTTATATATTTTAAATGTTCCTTTATGCTATTTGTTTAAAATGAAAAAACCAATAAAATCTGCGATTCATAGAAATTCGTCTGACAGAGGTGGTGCGTATCCTGGGCCGTCTCAGCAGGGTATTGACTCCAGCAACAAGGGTCACCAGTTATTACAGAAGATGGGATGGAGTGCAGGAGGACTCGGTGCAACAGGACAGGGCATCGCTGAACCCATCAGCGGAGGCACTGTACGCGATAAACAGGACCAATACAAAGGTAAAGTAGCCTATTCTGGACGAAGGCCTCATATTTTTTTAGAGCGAAGGGTTGGAGCGATTAAGGACTGGTAGGTTACACATATCCCTAGAGTTCCCGTCTTCTCAGACATGTATGTTTTCTGACAATGTTTTCTTTCACCGAAAAGGGTGTAATATATAGAAGTCAATACCACATTTGGATATATATTAATATATGAAAATAAAATTTAAAACTTTAGAAGCCACAAATTTTAATTATTATACTTTTGAGATTATTTTGTAGTCTGTAAAGATTTAAAACTCATCAATATTGTGATAATAATTTTTTTTTCTAGGTGTTGGAGTGAATTTGAATGATCCATATGAAAACTTCAGAAAGAACAAAGGGGCAGCATTTATTACGAGAATGAAAGAGAGGGCTCTTGAACGGTCTACATGATCACTATGAGGCTTAGACTATAAATGTGTACAATTGCGATTGCATATGAATGAGGATATGATTTATTTTATCTAAATCATTGTCATAATAAAGTTATATGAATTTTACTCTATTTTATTTAATAAAAAATTCTTCTACATTTTAACTTGTCATTTATTTATATCAATAGTATATAACTAAATAATTAAAGTTCAAAGTCATCCTCATAATTATCCTTGAATTCGGCTAACCTTTCTAAACTTTCTTTATACTCGGCTTCTTCCAGTCCCTGTTCCCTGAATCTATGTAATTTGGCAAATTTAATCCTACTCACATCCCTATGAAGTTTTTCTAACATATCTGCCATAAAGTTTCCATTGTGGAACCCTGCTATGACTGGACAGCTACCAACTTTTTCTATTTGATCATCAGTCTTAACAAACCCATATTTATTAAGAGTACTGGAAAAAAATTTAGGAAAGGGTGTTTTGAGCTCTAGTGGTCTCTCGCAAACAGTAACATTTGTTGCTGAAAGGAAATTATTTGCTTGAAAATATAACTCAAACATTTCTTTTACATTAGTGCACCTGTAGGCAGGAAGATTAATTTGATCTTTAGCCTCTTTCAATGGTGCTTTCAAATAAGATTCTGGTATTCCTCGTATAGTTATATGCTGAAAAATCTTGTCTGTGGCAATTTTACAGCTAGGCGTAATTGATCTGTACAGAGGTTTTGTTGTGTTATTTAAGTAGTCAATCAGATATTCACACTCATTTAAAGCGAGTGGCATTCCTAGAGATGCAGCAGCCATTTTTCTTCCATACCCAGTCATATCAGCACATACATCAGACATGGTGTAAAAGTTACTTTTATGTCTATACTTTTGACTCGATGTATCAATAGCAGATGCCAGTAATGCTGAGGAATGATAATATTGTTCTGGTTTATAGCTAATATAGTCAAAAAGCCTTGGTGTGCCTGGTTTTCTCCATCCCTTTTCACTGGTACATAAAGGAACAAATAAAGTTGCATACTGTGACAACTCTTCAATAGATAGTGCAACATTAACTAATCTTATAGAGTCCTTTAGAGTAGATTTTTCTCTTTCATCCTCTGTAGAAGGGCTATTATCAGAAAAATGAGATGCTATGATAGGGTATGCCAATATGCTTTTTGTGTATTCATCACTTAAGTATTCAATGCATCCCAGTGCCAAACCTGCAAATCCATCAGTGCAATCAAAGTTTATGTGAAACCCTTGCATGCTATCACATTCTTCGCTGTATTTTCTAATTTTATCTCCAAATGTTTCTCCAAAATCTGAGTTCCATAAGGACCGACCCAAAGAACTACAATCAAAGGTCTCCTGAAATTATTATAATTTTTGAGATAGTGGATATTAATGATAGGTTAAAAATAACTTCAATTGTGAAAAATAAGTATGAAATAAAAAGTACGGTTTTTTCAGCGCATAAAAGAGAAAATAACATAGAAAGGTTTTTACAAAATGAAATAATATAGTAAAAAGTAAATTATCTGTAATCTTAAAAAATATTTTTTGCCATAAATTATAAATATGTTATATAAAACGAAAGCATTTTGTATATTTACGTTTTCATCTCTGTGTTGATACTCCTTAATAATATTAATTGTACGGGTGTGAAACCTAGGATACAAAAAGTCTGTCCAAGTAGTTACTTCCTGTTCCATATTATATTGTTTATTATTTAAGTTTGAGAGATTTTCACACTCAATGTCCTGTAAAAACTCATTTTTACTGGCCGCTTGTTCTTCAATTTTTTCAACAGAGTTCCATGGGATATTCTCTTCAATATCAACCTCTTCTAATCCTCCAGATGATGTCAAAGTATTTAAAGAACCTTTTAAATCCGCCAACAGTAACCTAGGAGTATAGGTGAGCTCTCCTTTCGCTGTTTGCCCTTCTCGATATAAAATATCATGATTACATTCAGATTTTACCGTTCCTGTGTAGTCAAAACTTTGTTCTTGTATATTCCAAAAATGTGCTCCTACATAGTTAGAATAGTGACCGAATTGTAGGGTCAGTATCTCACGAGTAGTCATAGTTTGTTAATGTAAATTTTCACCAAACACAATTAAATAAACTAGGAAAGTTTAGTTAATTTTATACAAATAGTATTAGGGCTTTATTTTATTAATACTACTATTATTTCTTGTATGGACCGAAAGTAAAGTAAAAGAATAAAATTTTGCTTATGTTCTGTAAAACGACTTAAATCTTTTACTTGTGTTGCAGCGTTTAAATTCAAACATTAAGTTCGAAACCATTTCCAAACATTCAAAAAGAAAGGTTATAGATTTATTTGTATACACAGACTACTTATAGATATATCAAAATAACAAATGCACCACAGACAAGACAAAAGTACAAAACATAAAGTACAATTTTAGATAAGTAATCGGTCTGCATGTAATCCGTAACAAAGAAAGTTTTTGTATTCATAAATTAAGTTTCTATTAAGGTATGGTACTCTAAACTCATTGATTTAAATTAAATTCCATGAAGTTTCTATGTTTCGTTGAATCCAGTAGTGCATAACATGACAACTAACAAAAACTCGTAAAAAATTATTTAAAACCTCTGAAGAGATTCCTCTTCTTTATTACACCTACAGCAATTATATAAAATCCTCGCACTTTTACAGACTTACATCAAGTGGGTTTTATTCAAATTCAAAATATCCTTTATTCAAATAAACTTGTAAACAAGTGCTTTTGAATCGTCAACTTTACTAAAGTGGGGAACACCTAGTACTACGAACGAACGAAAGTACGAACTAGTAGTAAACTACTAGTTCGGAAAGGTGTAATACCGACCTACCGAGAAGAACCAGCAAGAAACTCGGCGGTTGCTCTTTTTAAAATATAAATCTTAAACTAGTTACATTTAGTTATTTTTGTCTTGTACAGGGTAGAAGTGCAGCTATATCCACACATCCTTATCATCTAAATAATCTTCAACAGTATGTTTTTAGTGTGTTTTTAAACTGCTGTAATGGCATGGCCAAAATTGATTTCGGAATTTTATTATAGAATCTTATACCCAAACCCATAAACGATTTACGTACTTTCGCTAGGCGTAAGCAGGAGTCGCAAGCTTATATCGGTTCTTGATTTGTCTATTATACATCACCTATCGTTTTATAATTCTTTATATTTTTATGTACACAAATTACATTGCTTAAAATATACTATGAAGCAAATGTAAGAATACCTATTTCCTTAAACTTCTCTCGCAGGGAATCACGCGGACTTAAATTGTAGATGCCACGTATGGCTCTTTTTTGTAATTTAAATTTTTTTTCACTAACCGGGCATTTACCCCACAGCAATATTCCATAAGACATAATGCTATGGAAGTAAGCAAAATAAACATGTTTTGCTATTTCGACATCTGTAATTTTTTCTGCTGAACTATGTTCCCCTGCAAGAGTTGTTGTGTGTGCTTCTTTGGAGTATTTGAATCCAAGGTCACTCACAGTTGTATTTTCTGTTTTCAGTGGCATATAATTTATGGAAAGCCTATTTGCTGTTTTTGCAGTATTAGGTAATGCAAACTCAATACATTTCGTTTTCTTTGAGTTCAGTACCAAATTATTTAACCTGAACCAATGGGCTACTTGCGATAAACACCCGTTTACTTCGTCAATATTATGGTCATTTCTATTTACTACCTAGAAAGGGACCAAGGATTGATCCAAGGATTGAGGCACATCCATAACTAAGGCCGTTCCGGATGACTGCGCCCCATTAATGCACACTCTTTGAGTCAGGCTGTAAAGATAAGACGCAACGAGACGAAGCGCATTGTCTTTAATACCATAATAGCCAAGCTTCAGCAATAAAGTCTCGTGCTGAACGCAATCAAATGCTTTGAACAAGTCACAAAATACCCCTATGGCATTTTGTGAGTTCTCCCACGCATCGAAGATATGCTTCAATAACTTCACACCCGCATCCGTTGTAGACCGACCCGTAGTAAACCCATACTGCTCAGGATGAAGTATGTTATTTAAATTAAAATGCTGGAGAAAATGTTATTTAAATTAAAATGATCTTTTGAAAAACCTTGCTCAGAGTTAGCAAGATTGAAATGGGTCTATAGCTGTTAAGGTCGCTCTTATCACCGGACTTGTTTTTTACATATTTTAGGAATGTGGGGGGTTGATTATAGTGTTTTTCTGCATACAGATGAAATAACTTGACCCTACTCTTATACATTTATATTAGCCATTAGTGGCCCATTCGCTAAACCTAAGATTGTTGGACACAAAGAGTGTTCAAAAATCTTTATATAATAAAAAGTCTTAAAAAATTTATCTGAGCTACCGCGCCTTTTATCGAATTTTGATTTTTTTTTATAGCACTTATTCTTTTTATTTATGACGCTAGTTCAGTACTTCTGTAATGCATGTAGGTATGATGAGATGCGTTCTGACAGAAGTCAGACAGTGCATCGTATACAGAAGTATACGATGCCTTAAATTCTTGATGTTAACTATGCTGAATTTCTTAGCATTTAGGAGGAAATATCATCTTAGTTAAATCCGAATTTTTTTAAGCGAGAACTGACGCTAATCAGCTGTATATTTAATACGAAAGATGAGAAGAAGAGAAGAAATGAGTTTGAATGTAATTAACACTTACGAAAACATATCAAAATACGCAGAAGTCAGTTTCTATGCAGTACAAAAGTAAAAAAAGTTGTTTATGATAATAAATACATATAGCCAAATAATCTTATTGTGAAATATTACCTTATATCTGTAATTTATTAAAGTGTTATTTTTTAAATTGAATTTTATTGCTAATCTAATAGAACCGAATCACATTCACTCCATGGGTTTTATAGCTTTGGATATTTCGATTCAGAAAAAAGACATTCTCATTTCATTTTTATTACCAAAAAATTATTAAAAGTCATTCAACTTAGCTAGCTTAATCTAAATCTACTAAACTACTCTTATATGCTAAACACTTATTCCATATGAATGTTGAAATACTGGCAGTGGAAAAATACGTTTTATATATGTTACAGAGTAATCATAACTATTCAGCTATTGTGTAAACATGGCCATAGAAAGTAGTTTTTTCTGCAAATTGTAAAAAATGGAATTAATTATGAATTATTCAGTGTTAATCGCTGAGTACCTAATTTCATATTAAAGCGTTAGTTATCGTAAGCAAGGTTCCTAGTAAGGTCTAATTTAGAGAATGTATTTACAAAATTGCACACAGTAACTCCAAACAAAACTATGCTAACTTAACTGACATTGAATTTGAAGAACGCAAGGAAGAATGAGTGTGTTATAATATAAGGAGTTAATGTAAAAATATCATTCTTATTTCTAACAAAAACTAACAAGCTTGTTAATTTTTGTAAGAAATAAGAATGATCTCCATCTTTTGTAGTTACAACAGGGGATAAAGATGAGTTAGGAGATCTAGTGGTTGCGGTAAACATTGTATACAAAATAAAGGCATCTGCACTTCACTAGCTTTTTCACACAAAGAATCAGGCAGTCCGTATTTTTTTTTTTTTTTGCTTTCCTAAATATGGGTGGATTCAAGCTAACGAGTTGGATTCCATTCAGTCTAGATACAGAAGAATCTTAGATACAGAAGAATCATAATCTCATTATATTCCTACGATATGATCATTATGGACAAGGAAGCTTGATGTGTTAAGGTCATTATTGAAGTTGTTTCTGCTGTAAGTAAACTTCAACATTCCACTGGAACATAAAGGACGCTTTGACAATAAGCCTGTCATCTTATTCTATATAAAAGTGAATGTTTGTCTGTCCTTTATAGATTTCGAAACGGCTGGACCGTTTTTAATGAAATTATCAGACAATCTTTAGAATGACTCAGCGTATGTTCCTGTAAAGTTTGAAGACTATCGGAGCATTTTTTAACTGTTGTGAGAGGAATTTCAAACCAGACTGATGGCTCAGTCTGGTTTGAAATTCCACATCAACGCATGGCCGGGCATAAATTTTTTATAAATATCAGTTCATAATACCTTCGTTCTGACGATTTAATAAATTTGGTAAAGCTAATCAATTCCAAAATTTTACTATGTCACATCAACATTCACTCCATTTAAACATATTTCAACTACCTTGCTCGCTACCTCACAGGGTAAAATACTAAAATAATAAACGGATCCAATAAATTTCGCAAATGCCAAGTTTACCATCTAGGAGATTTTAGAAGAAAATTATACTAAAAGATTTGAACTTAAATATTATAAGGTACATTGTTACTATAGTAATTAGATCGATAAAAAATATCCAATAATTAAGACATGACTATAATTAGGAAACCGGAGATACTTTCACTTTTAAACTTGACATTTGAATTTATGAGGTTCTTGAAAATCTCCGTACATTTATCAGCTCTTGCCTTATATGGCCGATCTTGTCTGAATAGATTTTTTTTTTGAATATTCTTGAAGAAAAAAAATTAAATTAATAAATATTTCCTTTTATATACTTAATGAGTTTCGATTAATTCATTGACTTTCGGTCATTTGTTCTATAACATTTGAGGCTGATACATGTATAGAGAAATTAACTGGATTATCCCGTCTTGCACTATAACCAATAAGCAAGCCTCATATCACAGTTTTATCTAATCTAAGTTATTTAGGTTTAGAACAAATTACAAACAATGTAGAGATGATTGCTTTCTAATAATTAAACTACTTCTATATTAAAATCTTAAAAAAAATAAAAGTAGAATTATTCATTGTTATTATGTTTTTGAAAGAAATCAATAGAATGATGCAATCATTTTACAGAGGATAGTTACTTAGGAAAACAAAGACCTTTATCAAGACAAAAACAAATTTCAAAATTACTTTTGCATTGATTTTATGAACCTAGTATAGATTTCTGAAAAAAATCACAACCAATCTTACAAACAAAATATGCACCATTAACTCGAAAAAAATGTCGAAATTGTTTTTGACATTCACAAAAAAAAACATTTATTTATTTTTATTTAAAATTCACATTTTGTTAAATAAAACCAAATTAATGAATATTATTTAACTTATATAACATTAAAAAAAAAAATTGCTACATGGATGCGACTTGGCTTATCCGTTCCTAAATTAGGACACAGAAACGTTATTTGAGAAAATATCATGAACTAAAAAAAAAAAAATTGCTACAAAGTCATTGCATTAAGGGAAAGTATTTGATTTTCTTCTATATAAACAAACTTTATAATACTAAAAAATATAATTGTTTTTCTCATACTTCATCAATTACCCTGATTATATTACGTGTCTTACCTCCAAGACTAATCTCCAAAGTAAATAAAAAACGTATCACTTTTATCTAAATTATAGTAAGTTACGCGTATGCGAAAAGGGTTCGTAACGCATATATCATAGAGTTCAAATTGGACGAGGACAGAGTTACGAGAATGCGAAGAGTTCGTAATACATTTGTCACAGAGTTCAAATTCGCTTGACGCTACTAAATCTCTGTAACATACGGGGTGTTTACGAAAACGTTGTTTACGATTTTCCCAAGGTCTCGCCAACGTTCTCGAACATCGGTTCGTTCGATATATAAGCGGACGTATCGTGTGACTCGAAGTTCAGTTTGCGAATAGCGATCAAGAGTGAATTACGAAATGAAAATAAAAGTGAAATAATAGTGATCTCGGCTTTCTTATTGGACAACGGACTGTATAGAGACGGTAAGTTCTATTTTTTTTACGTAAAAAGCATAATAAAGTGTTTTTAACGAGTCATCAGGTATTATTATCCAAGTCCACGAACGTCTGTACGTAACAGTTGTATGATGACGTTTCTAAATTTGCAGTATAAAATAATTGCCATCTCTAATTGAACGAGTTTAAACTAACTTGTTTCCAACGACAACATTTACTGTGTATTGCTAAATACGGCTATCAAAAGTGTATATATATCGCACGTTTAGTATTAAAGTGGCCTAATTTAAAAAGTTGTTTTGTGCCGCATAAAGCGTATCGTGGCACCTACAAAACTCGTGAGTGTTAAAGAAAGGCACAACTTAGAGGAGCGACAAAACACAACTTTTTTAATTTTTCGTAGCGTGATGTCTCGAAATAAGTATTACAATGTATCTAACTCAGTTAAGACTAATTTTGAATTCGGTCAATTTAATACAAAGCGTGCGATATATATATGAATTATATTTCTTTAATTTTTATGTATGATGTAGTATGAGAAACATTTGAAATTAAATAATAACAAATTATATCTGAGCCATTAATTGAGTGTTTTATGATTTCACAATTTAATTTCAAATTGAATGAAATTTTTGAGATTTATAATTAACATACATTGCATCAAAAACAAAAGTGTTCAAAACTGACGATTTGTATTGTTATTTGTAGTAGTGATAAATCGATGTATTCAATAGATTTATCTGCCCATAATTATCTACAGAATTTTTTAAAATGAGCATTTTAATGATGCAATAGCATTCATTAAACAAAACTTTTTCAAACAATTAGCTATGACTAATATTTTTAAAATTCAAACATTATAGACACATATTTAAATTATAAAAATATATTCGAGTAATAGTCAAGTCGTTAAATTATCGGGAGCATTCTGCTAGTTAGACTCACAAGTTCCGTATTGAATTAATTAAAAAGAACTCTTTTCAACGCTCTTTATTAAAACATTTTGGCGATTTTTTGTTAATTTTGGTTTATGGATAAATTTGGTTTTTTGGTTTATGATTTTTTGATAATTTTTTGTTAAGTTATAGTCTATCGAATTAATCCACTCACTTATGCATGGAATGATTCAAGAGAATTAATCTATTTGGCTCTGATATAAGATGTTTGACAGACTAGAAGCTGCCAATGTCTACTAATGCACACTATTATAAAATATATATATACAAGCGGTGGGATTTGTTTGATATACCCGCTACGGCTTTTGCTACTATAGTCATAACTTTGCATTCAAATAATATCGATCACGATTTAACGTTATACAAAAGAGGCTGCATAACCTAGGACAGGTAAGGGGAACCTTTATCCACCAACGTACCATTTTGTCTAAATAAATGGTTAATAAGGTTATGATAGGGCGTGCCATCAAAAACGCTGACTTCATCAAGTATCAATCAACTGAAAAAACCTTTTAGTTAATACTAAAAGTGTTTTTGCAATGTTTCAACTACACGCGTAGTTATCAAACTACGTTGTACGGTAATTATACCGTACTAGGCAAAATTTTATGATCGGTGCCCAAAATATTGTTTCGCGTGCCATTGGTTCGCCATCCCTGGCCTACAAAATAAGAATCATTCTAGATCCTCTTTGTAATACAAATATATATCAATGTTTATGTATACCATAACTTTTTTGAATAATGACGGATCTGTTGTAATGAATTCATTGATGTTTGCTTAGTAAATCGACGGATACATATATTTTATAATTTTCAGTAAAAAATGCGTGACAGATATTTTTCTAGCACTCAAAAAGCACAGATTTCTTTATATATCGATAACAGTAAATATTGCACTGTTTCTAATGTATTCCCTTTTTAATTTATACCCTTTTTTAGAGTATTGAAAAAATTATTGCCTTGGTCTCAAAAAAATTAAGGAACTGAAGCCCTCGTGGACGGCAACATTTACAAAATGTATAAATAGAGCAGCAAAAAACGTTTTGTACTGAACGGTTGGGACACCATTAATGGCGGCTGAACATTCTCGCCCGAGAGCACTCGCTGTGGCTCGGTAAAGTTGTCTCGCCCGAGAGCCCTCGCTATGGCTCGGTAGTGTTGCCTCGCCTGGAAAGCACTCGCTATGGCTCGGTAGAGTTGCCTCGCCCGAGAGCACTGGCTATGGCTCGGTAGAGACGACTCATCCGAGAGCACTCGCTACGGCTAGGTAGAGATGCCTCGCCCAAGAGCACTCGCTATGGTTCGGTAGAGATGCCTCGCCCAAGAGCACTCGCTATGGCTCGGTAGAGATGCCTCGCCCAAGAGCACTCGCTATGGCTCGGTAGAGATGCCTCGCCCAAGAGCACTCGCTATGGCTCGGTAGAGATGCCTCGCCCAAGACCACTCGCTATGGCTCGGTAGAGATGCCTCGCCCAAGACCACTCGCTATGGCTCGGTAGAGATGCCTCGTCCAAGACCACTCGCTACGGCTCGGTAGAGATGCTTCGCCCAAGACCATTCGCTATGGCTCGGTAGAGATGCCTCACCCGAGAGCACTCGCTATGGCTCGGTAGAGATGCCTCGCCCAAGACCACTCGCTACGGCTCGGTAGAGATGCCTCGCCCAAAACCACTCGCTATGGCTTGGTAGAGATGCCTCGCCCAAAACCACTCGCTATGGCTCGGTAGAGATGCCTCACCCGAGAGCACTCGCTATGGCTAGGTAGAGATGCCTCGCCCAAGAGCACTCGCTATGGTTCGGTAGAGATGCCTCGCCCAAGAGCACTCGCTATGGCTCGGTAAAGATGCCTCGCCCAAGAGCACTCGCTACGGTTCGGTAGAGATGCCTCGCCCAAGAGCACTCGCTATGGCTCGGTAGAGATGCCTCACCCGAGAGCACTCGCTACGGCTCGGTAGAGATGCCTCGCCCAAGACCACTCGCTATGGCTCGGTAGAGATGCCTCGCCCAAGAGCACTCGCTATGGCTCGGTAGAGATGCCTCGCCCAAGACCACTCGCTATGGCTCGGTAGAGATGCCTCGCCCAAGACCACTCGCTATGGCTCGGTAGAGATGCCTCGCCCAAGACCACTCGCTATGGCTCGGTAGAGATGCCTCGCCCAAGACCATTCGCTATGGCTCGTTAGAGATGCCTCACCCGAGAGCACTCGCTACGGCTCGGTAGAGATGCCTCGCCCAAGACCACTCGCTACGGCTCGGTAGAGATGCCTCGCCCAAAACCACTCGCTATGGCTTGGTAGAGATGCCTCGCCCAAAACCACTCGCTATGGCTCGGTAGAGATGCCTCACCCGAGATCATTCGCTACGGCTCGGTAGAGATGCCTCGCTATGCCTCGCCCAAGAGCACTTGCTATGGCTTGGTAGAGATGCCACGCCTGAGAGCACTCGCTATATCTCGGTAGAGATACCTCGCCCGAGAGAACTCACTATGGCTCGGTAGAGATACCTCGGCCGACTCGTGTGGACTCGGAGTAACTATGTACACTCTCGTAGAGAGTGAACAGCGAGCGACACGCTTGTCTTTTGAGCGAGACTCGGGCATAAAAACTGAAACTAAAGCGAAAGTGCGCGAGACACTCCGAGACGTTCCGAGGCAAGGCGAGTGCTACCGTGTACACTCTCGCAGTCGGCACGTCTCGGGTGTCTCGCAAAGAGTGTACAGCCACCACATGATTCTTAACTAGAAATCAAGACAAAGAACAATATTTGACATAATACCTATATAAAAAAAAGCTAACACTACTTCCGTTTAGTTACTAGTTCACTTAATTAATTTTTACAGTGTACGATATGTAACAAGTGTTCCATTTCGCAAAACGTAAATACACTTATCTGGTACAGACTATCACGTTCAATTAGTAAAAACACAAATACACTTATTTCCATAGAGTTATTATAGAGTGCAGGAACCAAACACAGGCCTGTGAGTACGAGTGTCCAAAAAAATAATAATACAAAATGGCTATCCGCTATGTGGTATCCGGCTGAGTAGAATAGACCACCCTCATTTCTTACCGAGGTGTCGTAAGAGGCGACTAAGGTAAGTTGACGTCACGCAGGCGGCCAGTCGTAAAATACCTAGCCAAATCATGTGACAACGTGATTGTTAGATGTTGTGCCGACCCCACTTAGAGTGGGATAAGAGCAGGAGGATGATGATGACAAAAATAATATTATTTTGCTATATATAGTTCACGATAAAAGAAAATATATGTAATGCTATATCCGTGTACAGAATTTGTGAAAATTCATGCACTAATTAACACCAATTACACAACATTACACAAATGCACATATTCACTATGACAATCTCAACAATCGTTGGGCCTCGTAACCGAAGCGGAGATAGAGTCCACGCAAAAAATAGCAAAGCTTGGCGATTCATGATTGCGAAAGTGAATGTGTGCAGTGCTTATGTATTGTTAATATTGTTGGCAGTGCATGAATTTTTACGAATTATTTATGTATCTGGTATTAGAACGGAAACTACACTCTACATTTAGCAGTACATATATTTTCATTTATCGCGGATTATAGCGAAATAATATTTTCATTACTTTTGTATTATGAACTTCCCACAACTTAAAGCCCATTTTTTATGTACTTATTTTCGTCTAATCACAAAAAAAGTATTGTTGTGTTATTGTTGGCAGATACTGAATTTTTACGAATTCTGTATGTATCAGGTGTGAGAACGGAAAGTATACTCTACATTTAGCAGAGTTTATTGCGGATTATAATCCGCAATAAACGAAAATATATGTACTTTACTACTTTGCTATAGCAAAATAATATTTTCATTACTTTTGTATTATGGACGTCCCACAGCCCATACTTATTTTCGTCTAATCACAAAAAAAAACTTAATTGACCTTTTTTTTCGATGGACACATTTTAGTCTGGCCCCTCTACTCTAGTATAATAACTGTATGCTCATTTCACTTCCACATTATTCGCAGTAACATAACTTTAAATTCGTGTCCGAATCAACACTGGAAACTAATACTACCTCACATTGCATCTATTAAGTATAAAGTGTTTGTGGTAGTTTAAAACGAATATCTCGATGTGTGGAACTAATTTTGCACTTGATGTTATAATTGTCACTGGATACTACTGCTAATATAATATGAACATAACGTTTTGTTCCGTCTTCATACTAACGCTACTCTGTTGACGAGAGGAGTCTTTCGTCTGCTTGTATGCGTTTGTGATGACACAGGCTGGTAGATGAAGCTCGTTTTTGCACGTTTCGCTGGATGAACTGTAACAAGATTACAATTACATAAACAATTGTTTAAATTATAAAAATTAGGCGTTACTTTGCGGAGATCCATAAAACAAAAACAACTGTATAAATTATAGAATAAGGCGTTACTTTGCGGAGATCCATAATAATAAAAAACTATTGGATGAATTATAGAATTAGGCGTTACTTTGCGGAGATCCATAAAACAAAAACAACTATATAAATTATAGAATAAGGCGTTACTTTGCGGAGATCCATAATAATAAAAAACTATTGGATGAATTATAGAATTAGGCGTTACTTTGCGGAGATCCATAAAACAAAAACAACTGTATAAATTATAGAATAAGGCGTTACTTTCAGGAGATCCATAATAATAAAAAACGATTGCATGAATTATAGAATTAGGCGTTACTTTGCGGAGATCCATAATAATAAAAAACGATTGGATGAATTATAGAATTAGGCGTTACTTTGCGGAGATCCATAATAATAAAAAACGATTGGGTGAATTATAGAATTAGGCGTTACTTTGCGGAGATCCATAATAATAAAAAACGATTGGGTGAATTATAGAATTAGGCGTTACTTTGCCGAGATCCATAATAATAAAAAACGATTGAATGAATTATAGAATTAGGCGTTACTTTGCGGAGATCCATAATAATAAAAAACGATTGGATGAATTATAGAATTAAGCTTTATTTTGCGAAGATCCATAATAATAAAAAACGATTGGATGTATTATATAATTAAGCGTTACTTTGCAGAGATCCATAATTAAAAAAATTGTATAAATTATAGAATTAGGCTTTACTTTGCCGAGATCCATAATAATAAAAAACGATTGGATGAATTACATAATTAGGCGTTACTTTGCGGAGATCCATAATAAAAAAAAAACGTTCGGATGAATTATAGAATTAGGTGTTACTTTGCGGAGACCCATAATAAAAAAATAACTTATAGAATAAGCGCTACTTTACGGCGATCTATAATAAAAAAATTGTATAAATTAAAGAATTAGGCGTCGCATTGCAGAGATCCATAATAAAAAAAAACAATTGCATACATTATAGAATTAGGCGTTACTTTGCAGAAATCCTTAATCATTAAAAAAACAACTGTATAAATTTTAGAATTAGCCATTAGGTTGCGGAAATCCTTATTTAAAAAAAAGGGAACGCCTGATTTATACAGAAATTATAGAATTAGGCGTTAATTTGCGGAGATCCATAATATAAAACAATTGCATAAATTATATAACAAGGCATTACCTTGCGGAGATTCATAATAAAAAATGTAATAATAAATTTATAATGAAGATTACAACATAGAAAACATGGAACATTTTCATGGAAAATTCGTTCAAAACTTTTTGAGTTTACCGTGAACGTCAGTCAGAGACGATGTGGAACGGTATTCATAATATGTTTATTATATATAATACTTACTTGTGTAGTTTTCTGTTAGAGAAAGGTCTAGTTTGACTGGTTTAGTGACATCAATGTCGATTTCTTCGTATGAATGATCCAAGACCTAATAATAAAAAATATAATATTATTACTAAAATGATGCATAAAATACATAAATAATCAATTACACAACTACCAAGCTTTATACTATTTTGTTTATGGTTGTCTTAAATCGAAATTAAATGATCGAATATCGACCACGGGGCAACCACTAGTGTATAAAAGTAAAGTATGGCCTGTTACTTTTGCGCTGCTGGGCATAGACCTCCTCTTCCTGTTTTTGGACAGAAAGTTTGGATCTAAGACCCACCACGCTGCTTCAATGTAGGTTGCCCCCATCCCCAAAATTCTCTAGATTTATGCAGGTTCCCTCACCATGTTTTCCTTCACCGAAAAGCGTGCAAATATAAGGTACAAGTTTTAACAGAAAAAGTCACTGCCTGCCTGGGATTTGAACCCGTGACCCTCTACCTAAGTCTCTCTTACTTAATTATCTTACTTAAGTAGTAAGTAATACCGTGTGGCATCCGGCAGAATAGAATAGACCACCCTTCTTTACCGAGGCAACTAAGGGAAGTTGACGTTGAGGCAGGCTGCCGGTCGTAAAATACGCAGCCAAATCATGTGACAACAAGTTAGTAACATGTTGTGCCGACACCACTCAGAATGGTATAAGGGCAGGAGGATGATGATGACTTAAGTAGTAAGTAATACAGACTAGTATATATAAATACGTCAGTATGTACGTAATACCTTCTTTACATTATTTGAAACCCTGGTACATAACGCTTAAGGGCTGCAATAGTAGCACAATTTAAAAATGAATGTTTGGAGATGAAAGATGAATGAATAAGTTTCAAGTTTTCATCGCTAAGGATCATTCATAAAAAATGCCTTAGTTCAGTGGTCGGCAAAGTGCGGCTCCAGAGCCGCATGTGGCTCTTTGGCTCCTTAAGTGCGACTCTGGCACAAATATTTACGGAAGGCGCAATAATAAAGTAAGTAAAGTAACAGCCTGTTACTATGCCCACTGCTGGGCTAAGGCCTCCTCTCTCCGTTTTTGGAGAGAAGGATTGGAGCTAAGACCTACCACGCTGCTCCAATGCGGATTGGTAGGTTACACATATCCCTAGAGAATTCTCTAGAGATATGCAGGTTTCCTCACGATGTTTTCCTCCACCGAAAAGCGTGTGATGAATTGCAATTATCAATTAGACACATAAGTTTTAATAGAAAAACTCATTGGTGCCTGCCCGGGGTTTGAACCTATGTCGTCTCTAGAGAGTCGCACGGTCTCACCACTAGGCTATCACAGCTTATGCGCAATAATATTAATTTCAAATAAAAAAACTTTGTAAGAAAAAAAATTACATCTTATCTTAGAAATCGAGAACATCTATAATTTCTTGTTTAATTCAAAAGATAGATAGGTAATTAAAATTTTATACTGTTCTAAAAATATGTAACGATCATCGAGTTTAATTTCGAGTAAAAAGTTTTATTTAGTGCACTACTTATTTAGTGTAATAACCGTTTACTAGACAAACAGATTTAGCTCCCAATTTTTTTTTAATTGTATTTTTTTTATTTTTTTTTTAGACATTTTTTATTTTTATTTTTGTTATTACTAGACTTTTCGACATAGTTTTAGTTTTAACTTTTTTTTTTTTTTTTTAATACTCTTTATTGCACATCAAATACATAGGAAATACAAGAAAAAAAAAGAAATACACAACAGGAAAACGTACAGAAGTGCAAAGGCGGTCTTATCACTAAGAGTGATCTCTTACAGACAACCTCTACAGTAAGAAATAAAGAAAAGAAAGGTTAAGAACGATGCACAAGACGGATACTACATAATATAATCAATAAACGTACTTTCTAATATTTACATTCTACGTTACATAAATAACATGAAATAAAATATTTTGATAATGCATATATATATATATATATATATATATATATATATATATATATATATATATATATATGTATTTATTTGTATATTATACATTTCTCTATAGATATATATACTTAAATATTACATAAATAAATATTAACTACATACATCATCATCATCTTCCTAGCGTTAGTCCCGTCTAGTGACGGGGTCCGCTTTCCTACTTTTTCTCCTCCACTTCGCTTTATCGTGGACGTCTTCAATTGCCAGCTCGCAGCTTTTCATATCCTTAAGTACGACACTTAATCAACTCTGCCTCTTCGCCGTTTACCGCGTACATCAAGGTTAAGCGTCATATTGCCGATGTACTCAGGAGGGCTTCTTCTTATATGTCCGTACCATCGCAGTCGGTACTGCTGCAATTTGTCTGCGACGTCTCGCACTCCCAGGCTTCCACGCACGTACTCGTTCCGGATCCTGTCGAGCTTAGTGACGCCGCACATCCACCTCAGCATCTTCATCTCAGCAGCTTGGATGGTACTGACATGCTTCCTCGTTAACGCCCATGTCTCGCTTCCGTATGTCAGGACTGGTCTTATAACTGACTTGTATACCAGACCTTTGAGTTTCAAAGGCATACGACTGTCGCAAGTAACTCCGGTGAGTTCACGCCACTTAAGCCATGCAGCCGATATTCGATGCTGTATGTTATTTTCAAGAAGACCGGATTTATCAATTACACTACCCAGGTACTTGTACTCATCACACTGTTGGACCACTTGTCCGTCGACGATTATTGGGTCAGTGTGGGGGGTAGAGACATTGCACTCCATATACTTTGTTTTTGAAACACTCAGCACTAGTCCACCAGCTTGCAGCTGCCTTTTCCACGCTTCTAAGGTCTTTCCTAGATGTTGGCGGTTTGTCGTACAGATCGCCACATCATCCGCATATATAAATGTCCATAAGGCTTCTTTTTGAGCATCTTCTGTGAGCGTATCTAATATAAGACTAAACAGGAAGGGACTCAGTACGGAGCCTTGGTGAACTCCTTCTGTGACCGGTATGGACTTTGTCACTCCTATTGTAGTTCTTATAAATGATCGAGCATTCCTGTACATGTCGGCGATAGCGTTGACGTACACTTCAGGAACATTCCTTGCTCTAAGGCTCCACCATATAGTACTACGAGGTACACGGTCAAACGCCTTTTCCATGTCAAGGAATGCAATATACAGGGACTCATCTTTTACTCTGTGTTCTTCGGCAATCATGGTCATTGCGAATGTAGGATCAACTGTAGACAGGCCTGGTATGAAACCATACTGATATTTGGAGAGTGAGCATTCCATACGTAGTCGGCAATCAATCACTCTCTCATACAGCTTCATTGTATGGCACATCAGTTTTATACCCCGGTAGTTGTTACACTCATATCTACTTCCTTTTCCTTTATAGAGTGGAACTATTGTGCTCATCCTCCAAGCATCTGGCATATCAGAGCCTTTTAATAGCATTTTACAAAACAAGTTTGCCAATATGGTAACACCCAAGTCTCCTAAACACTTCCATGCCTCAATAGGAATACCATCTGGACCCAACGCTTTCTTATTGGCCATCTTCTTAAGCGCTTTTTCCACCTCTTTTGGCGTGACTGGCTGTATAAGGCCCAGATTTTTTCTCATATCTAGTAGTGAGACATTCGTGCAGCTACTTTTGGTGTTCAGTAGCTTGTTATAATATTGGTACCATGTTTCTAGGATATCATTATCTTTGTAAGATAAATGTCCGTTGGGACCTTTAACAACTTTAGACTTTGTGATATCTTTGGTGGCCTTGTTCCGTATCTTCGCTAACTTATAGATGAGTTTTTGACCGTCTCTTGTCTCTAAGCTGTTATATAGTTCCTTGGTGGCTCTGGATTTAGCGACGGCTACTTCTTTCGGGCTTCCCTTTTCTTTGCTCTATATACCTCTCTATTTACATCAGTTTTGGTGGACAGCCAAATTTTGAAAGCTTCTTTCTTTTCTTTAAGCGCTTTCTGAACAAGCTCCGTCCACCACCATGTGTCTTTTGGTATACGCTTTCCGCCTTTTGAACGCCCAAGCACTTTATTAGCTGCCGTTAAGATCTTCGCCTGCAATTGTTTCCAAAGCGCGTTTACATCATCGCTATCAGAGTTTATGGTAGTCTTGAGGTTTTTCAGTTCATGACAAAATTCGTCAACTTTTTGTCCCTTAAGAAGCCACCATCTGGTGAGTTCTGGTTCCTTTTCCTTACGTGGGGTGTTATTGAACTTAAAAACCATATCCATGACAACGACACGATGCTGTGACGCAACGCATTCCCCAGGAATGACTTTGCAGTTTTTGACCCTTCCGATGAGATGTCTGTTCAGTAACAAGTAGTCGATCTGCGAAGATGCCATTCCACTTTTATAAGTAATCAGGTGTTCTGACTTTTTGACGTAAAATGTGTTAACAATAGCGAGATCATGTGACATAGCTGACTGCATAATTGATTTGCCTTCATCGTTTATAATACCGTAACCATGACCCCCATGAATTCTCTGGCATGGTTCGCATTTTGTACCAACATGACCGTTTAGATCGGCACCTACAATGATAATCTCGTTAGTGGGTATTTCTTGAATAGTGTCATCCATAATACTCCAAAACTGATCTTTCTCGGCCTTTGAACATCCGGATTGTGGGGCATATGCAGCCACTATATTAACCACTTCATCTTGTATAAGGATTTTAAGACTCATTGCTCGGTCATTAAAACGTTTTATGCCGATTATGTTGTCCAAATGTTCCTGACTCACTGCTATTGCTACACCATTACGACTGCCCTGTGCTCCTGAGTAAATTAACTTATAGCCTTCCCCTATCATACGAGACTTAGAACCTTGCCATCTAGTTTCTTGGAGACAGATGAAATCAATCCTGCGGCGCTTGAATAAGTCTGCTAGCTCTGCCGTCCTCCCTGTGAGTGTTCCTACATTCAATGTAGCGAAGCGGACTTTTTTGTTGCATTCTGGGACTCGCTTCTTTAGTCGGATCCGTCCGTGATCCGATAGCCCTAGCCCACTTGTCACAGATGTAGGGCGATGTTTCTGCGCGTCGTTTTGCGGCGACGCCCTATTCACATTCCGAAATCTTTTGTGCAACCAGTTCATCTTTCCTTTGTTTTGACAACTTGGGATTTATTATTCCGGTGCCGATTGTCATCTGACACACCAAAACCTTCTCTTTGGAGACAGGAAAATCCTTCAAGGGGAGGGAGATGTTAGGGATGGGTCACTATGGGACAGGATACAAGAGAGTTATTGAAGGAATAGGGATTTCAAGGATACTACTACCTGGAAGGTAAGGGAAAGGCAGTAGTAGCTCAGGAGGCCGGGTTCGCATATCCGTGTACCCCTGGGACTGGAGGTACCCCTGGCCTTATGTGTATCAAATAAATAAATAAATAAAATAAATAAATGTTCATATTTGACTCTTTGGCTAATAAGTTTAACGACTACTGCCTTAGTTGATGCTTAACGAACGGCTTAATGTTGAATTATGAATTCTGCCGAGTATTGCCGCTGAACAGAATATGTATTTAAAAATTACCCCTATTCTAAGTCCAAAACACGTGTTTTGTGAGTGAGTTATTGCAGTCCATGAGCGATATGTATATATATACGTGTCAAGTATAATCGCGCAATATAATACGAAATATACACGCGCCAGGTGATAGCAATGTAGGTTGTCGTTGATAAAAAAAACTTGTTCAATGTTTTTAAAAACAATAATACTTGCACAACCCACGAACAGGTGCTCCACTTTAGGGCTTTGTCATTTAAATTATTACATACTATTTGTCATTACAGAGCTCTCTTTGTACACCTTTTGGGTGTGGAGGTAAAATCAAAAAAATATATAGGTAGGCAGGTAACGACCTGTTAATATCCCACTGCTGGGAATAGGCCTCCTCTCTCCGTTTTTTGGAGAGAAGGATTGGAGCTAAGGCCTGCCACGCTGCTCCATAGTGGATTGGAAGGTTAGAATATGTGATAGCCTAGCGGTGAGACCGTGCGACTCTCTAGAGACGACATAGGTTCAAACCCCGGGCAGGCACCAATGAGTTTTTCTATTAAAAACTTATGTGTCTAATTGATAATTGCAATTTATCATACGCTTTTCGGAGAAGGAAAACATCGTGAGGAAAATAATTTATAGAATTAGGCGTTACTTTGCGGAGATCCATAATACAAAAGTAATATTAAAATTATTTTGCTATAATCCGCGATACAGTAAATAGAAAATATGTATAGTGCTAAATGTATAGTGGATTATCCGTTTTTTCATACCCGTTACAAAATCGCAAAGCTTTGCCATTTTGTCGTGGAGTCTATCTCCTGATGATGCTTCGGTTGCGGGGCGAAACGATGGTTGAGTTTGTGTTAGTGAACGTGTGTAGTGCTTGTGTATTGTGGTGGAAGTGGTGGAGGTTTGTGCATGTGTTTTTACGAATCGTGCATGTAACGGGTATGAAAAAACAGATAGTCCACTATACATGTAGCATTATACATATTTTCCATTTACTGTATCGCGGATTATAGCAAAATAATTTTACTATTACTTTTGTATCGTAAGGAAACCTGCATATCTCTGGAGAATTCTAGGGATATGTATAACCTAAAAAAAAGTAACAGCCTGTCACTATTCCCACAGCTGGGCTAATCTGCCGTTATCCCACTCTAAGTAGGTTCGGCACAACGTATTGTCACATGATTTGGCTACGTATTTTACGACCGGCCGCCTGCCTGACGTCAACTTATATAAGTCGTATTTTACGACACCTCGGTAAGTAGCGAGGGTGGTCTATTCTACCCAGCCGGATACCACGCGGCGGCAGTGTATTATTACCATAACATATACTTTCTTAAGACGCGTATTATAGGAAAATATTTTCATTACTTTTGTATCTGAACTTAAATTAGAGTAAGAACAATCCACCGGAGAATTATCGTTAGCCGGAATAATGGCGAGCTTTGAGAAATAAATATCACACTCACCTCGATATCACTGACGTCTTCTCCGGACTCAGCATCCCCGATGTAAGAGGTCAGTGCAGAGGGTCCAGTGGCTAGCAACCGGTACGTGCCACCTACCATGCCTGTGCCTTCCACCACTTCTTCTACCTCCAGTTCCTGATCTGACATCTCCTGTAACATATTTTTAACGTTCGGTATACTATGTCACAATAGACTATATATATAAATATATAAATCAGTTTCATACCATGACGTTTTAAAGACGCACATTTTAAGTCGTTGCCGAATGAGCGTTCGGAATTCCTAAAAACATGTGAAAAGAAAACATGTTCCTAAAAGAGACAGAGTTATCTATAGTTCATATAACGTTATCCTTTTCAAACATTACGACCCCAATACAAGAGACAGAGTTATCTATAGTTCATATAACGTTATCCTTTTCAAACATTACGACCCCAATACGAGAGACAGAGTTATCTATAGTTCATATAACGTTATCCTTTTCAAACATTACGACCCCAATACAAGAGACAGAGTTATCTATAGTTCATATAACGTTATCCTTTTCAAACATTACGACCCCAATACAAGAGACAGAGTTATCTATAGTTCAAATAACGTTATCCTTTTCAAACATTACGACCCCAATACAAGAGACAGAGTTATCTATAGTTCATATAACGTTATCCTTTTCAAACATTACGACCCCAATACAAGAGGACAGAGTTATCTATAGTTCATATAACGTTATCCTTTTCAAACATTACGACCCCAATACAAGAGACAGAGTTATCTATAGTTCATATAACGTTATCCTTTTCAAACATTACGACCCCAATACAAGAGGACAGAGTTATCTATAGTTCATATAACGTTATCCTTTTCAAACATTACGACCCCAATACAAGAGACAGAGTTATCTATAGTTCATATAACGTTATCCTTTTCAAACATTACGACCCCAATACAAGAGACAGAGTTATCTATAGTTCATATATCGTTATCCTTTTCAAACATTATGACCCCAATGCAAGAGACAGAGTTATCTATAGTTCATATAACGTTATCCTTTTCAAACATTACTACCCCAATGCAAGAGATAGAGTTATCTATAGTTCATTTACGTTATCCTTTTCAAACATTACGACCCCAATGCAAGAGATAGAGTTATCTATAGTTCATATAACGTTATCCTTTTCAAACATTACTACCCCAATGCAAGAGAGAGTTATCTATAGTTCATATAACGTTATCCTTTTCAAACATTACTACCCCAATGCAAGAGATAGAGTTATCTATAGTTCATATAACGTTATCCTTTTCAAACATTACGACCCCAATGCAAGAGATAGAGTTATCTATAGTTCATATAACGTTATCCTTTTCAAACATTACGACCCCAATGCAATCCACATTTCATGGTACGAAAAAAAGCGGTTCGGTTTAGGTACTGACTTTGAATTTAATCGTTATCTTTAAGTTCATGGTAGGCCTGCAGGGCTGGCGAATCAATGGTACGCGACCATAGAGTTATTAATATTAATAAATAATGACAGGGAAGAAGAAACTAGCATACTTTATCTTTGTCTAACACACATTAAAAAGAGAGACAGATAGATCACCCTAATTTGGTTTCTCTTCATTTTAATATGGCACGTATTAGACTGTCTACAATATTTTGGGCACGTTATCAATCATCGTGCAATTAAAAAATTACAAACGTACTTTTTGAATTTAAACTATGACTTTTGAGTTGATGGATACTATTTATTACTTAAATTATTTTCCCAATCAATAATGAAATAGACTAAACCTATCTATGACCCCATCAAATATATATTTAAAAAAAAATTGGCACGTTGTGTCCAAAATACTATTAATACTTATAGCTTTAGATATAAAATGTTCGTTACACCTGTTTTGTAATGTTTTTATATAACTTAATATACGGAATTATATAACCTTTTTGAGCTTTAGTGTCAATCTTTGTACATTTAATTAGTGTGTGTAGAGATCACTAGAAGGCTGAGAGAATTCTAATGGAAATTTGTTAAATTGACTCTCGAGAACAAAATAAGCTTTCAGTCATGCGAACTCACTGATAACTAACACACAAACGAATGTAAAATGAGATCTTCGAACACTTTTTGTAATGACAAAACAATATACAAGCCATTGCCAAAGAATTTTTGAAATTTGATTCATATCAAATTTATTTATTGATTAGAATAGCTATAGGCCCTTGCCTATAGCTATTCTAATCAATTCATAGTGCGGGTATAAAGGAGCGAAATTATATAAACATTACGTTTATTTTTTTATTTATATTTTTTCGAACTGACTGTATGCTGTTAGCCCTAATGGCTTTTACAGTCACCGGGCGGGACGGACGAGCGCAGAAGCATCGCCGAGGTTGCAAAATGCAGAGAATAGAGCGCAGAAGCTCTACTTAACATAACGTTTATGTTTGTTATGGTTAAGGGGCTTGTTACTGATTAGCCGTTTAATGTATTAAAAAAATATAAAAGTTGAGTAGAGATAGAAGTTCTCTGTAGGTTTCTGACAAAGGTTCAGCTTTTAATAAAGCTAAACCGGAGCAAACGTGCTTCTGTTGTTAAAATTACGCCTTGACATTGGGCGTGTGCTATCGTATCACTGCGTATTTGCATTCTCAAGAGGTCACTCACAGAGGATATATGAATGCACATTTTTTTGTTCAATGTCAACTGCTTATCCCGCACGATGCCGATGCATTATCGAAAACGAGAATTTTAATGCGTTTTTGTAATCTGTAAATGATTTACATCTTTTTTCTTAAGGTTCATATCGTATTTTTTTAAATTGAGTTTATTGTTGTTTGAACATTTATATTTTAAATAACGTAATTTTTGTACATAAAAATATAAAGAATTATAAAACCGATAGGTGATGTATATAATAGACAAAGTAGGAACCGCATAAGCTTGCGACTCCTGCTTTGCGCCTAGCAAAAGTATACGTACTTTTTCTTAATCGTTTGTGGGTTTGGGTATAAGATTCTATAATAAAATTCCGAAATCAATTTTGGTCATGCCATTACAGCAGTTTAAAAACACTGTTAAAAAGAGGCTGGTACAGAAAGCCTACTATACTGTTGAAGATTACTTAGATGATAAGGATTTGTGGATGTAGGTGCACTTCTACCCTGTACAAGACAGTAATAAATAAATGTAACTAGTTCTAAGATTTATATTTTAAAAAGAGCAACCGCCGAGTTTCTTGCACGATCAAAAGCACTTGTTTACAAGTTTACTTGAATAAAGAATATTTTGATTTTGATTTTTGATTTTGAACTATTGAAAGGGTAGAGAAAAATTAAAAAATATGCACTGAATCGATATTTAAAATAGTTATAAGCATATGAAGGAAATCTCTACGCGTCCTGGAAGAATGTTTGGCAGAATTCAATAGCAAAAGCGCGGCAGGTTTATATATCTTTGTCTAATCTTCGTGTAATAACGAATATAGTGAGGTATCATTTTCAAAATCATAACAATTATCGTCAATGCAGCTCCTTCTATATCAAATCAAATCAAAATATTCTTTATTCAAGTAAACTTGTAAACAAGTGCATTTGAATCGTCAACTTTACTGCTGGTTCGGAAAGCTGTTCCTGCCGAGAAGAGCCAGCAAGAAACTCGGCGGTAGTTCTTTTTAAAATATATATAAATATAGGAAATGTAAGTACTACCTTTGCTTGTTCCGCTATAACAAGGATGGCGAACTAATGGCACGCGATTCAATATTTTGGACACCGATCACTAAATTTTTAATCCACAAGTTTCTAAGTTTCTCCAACAGAGAGCTGTAGACCATTATTTTGCAATTTCAAATTATTGATGTTACCGTGTTTGTACATATTTCAGGTTTGTTGTTTTGTAAAAAAAAACCCCGATCTATTTACAATTGCTAGTTCTAAATACCCTCGTTGTAGTAGAAATGGTAATCGTTTAGTTTTGGATCACACACCTAGGTCTGCACTTTTTCTTAAAGCATGTGTTGCTATGTGTGCAAAAATATACATTCATGTTCCCGAAAAAATCAAACAACTTGCATTAAATAAATCTAAAACTGATCTTTATATATGGTTAAATGAATGAAATTTCTATGATATCAGATAATTTTTAGCTTAAAATACCTATTTCAATAATTATAATATTGAAAAGTTTTTGTGTTTGTTTGTTTATTTTAATCTTTGACATTTGTAAATTTGTTTCATAATATCAACTTATTTTAGAATGATTATTTACGCTATTGCTTACGTTTTTATTTTTATTAATATTAATATTTATATAATTTAGGATACACTTTGCATGCCGAAAGATTGGCGAAGTATGAGAACAATTTTTTTATTAAGTAAACCTTATAACCATGTTCCAAGCAAATGTATTAAATAAATTAAAAAATAAATAAGAGAAAAAAGTATAAGGAAAAGCTATTGTTTGAAGAGCGAAAGCGGGAAAACTTACCCGCCCCTTTACCTTAACCCCCAATAATCAAAAAGTGAATTTTTTTTTGTTTAGAAAAATGGCATGTTGATGCATAATGTGTCGGTTACCCTGCTCTATCAGGTATGCAAAAATATCTACCTGTTCAATAACAGTTTCCTCTTCCTCGACTTCCTCCTTGACTTCAGGATCTATTTCGAAATCTGCATCTAGTTCGGTATCAGCATCCACGTCGGCATCATCATCTACTTCGTTATCACTGCCGAATCCGCTATACTTCATTTCTCCTCGTTCTAACGCTTCTAAACTTTCTGCAAATATTATAATATATTTAAATACGCGAATATATAATATCAAAATCAAACTATAATTTCTTTAATGTAAATTTTGTATATATAAGTCTTTAATGGTAACTTTTAACGTTTATTTTTTTTAAATTTTGTTTTTACTAAATATAATATTAAGTTATGTTATCTGTTGCTGACGTCCGTGAGTCACAAAATGGCGGCCACTGAAAATCGGTGTTCGAGTATTCGAACCAAAGCCGAGTTTACCATTTTGTGACGTCACACCAAACCTTTAAAATAAAAGATATATATTTTGTATTATCTCATGGGTGTACGTCACAAATAAAGTTTTTCTTTCTTTCTTTCTAACTTACCTGGGTATACCATCGCTTTCTTGATTGCTTGTGGATCTTTTCTCGACCATTTTTGAACTTCCTCATCCATTTTGCCAACTTTTGATGGATTCATTGCCCATAAACAACCTGAAATATCAAATCATAATGCTCAGTACGCTATTTTTATCTCTACTTTTCGATCAATATTTCAGCAATTAAGTCCATATACCTTTCCTTTGACTTCCATTTGTTGAAGGCTTCTCTATTTTCTCGAAACATTTGTTCAGACTTAGGTTATGCCGGACGGAATTCTTCCACCCATTAGGTGCGGTTTTAAAATATGGAAAATGTTGACTGAAAAAACATAACATTTGCATACAGAATTAAAACGAAAATCAACAACGGTTAGTATATAACACTTTAAACTTACCACATAAAATTATAAATCTCTGAAACTGGTAGACTTCCTGTTCTTGAGTTTTTTAGTGCCATGGCTATTAAACACGAATACGAATACGCCGGTTTCGGAAATTCTCCCGTGATTTTACTACAATTATTTACATATTTAGCTTGGCTAGTGTCTACGGTGAACGCACTACCGACAGACGTTTTTATTAATTGTCTATTATTAAGAGACGAGTTATCTATCAGTATTGTAGCTTGACTTTTATTACCATTAGCTAAAATTGTCCTAGATTGCTGCGCATCCAGTATGTGTATATTACCAGATATTATTGTTTTAGTTCCTAACGAATTTACTTTTTGGCTGCTATTTAAAATTGAACAATTTTTACTGTTTACTTTTAACAAATCTGATTGACTTTTAATTCGCACAGTTGGCGTCACTGTTGGTGTGTTAGTTGTCTTAATTTTACTGTCTAAATCTTTTAACAAATCTTTTACTACAGCTTTATCTTGCTTTCTAACGTATATGACCATTTGCGTGGCTTCATCTAGAGTTTTTTTTGGTGGTTCTTCTGATTCTTGGACCTTTGAAACTTTTATAGCATTAGGTGAGAATGTCAAATGACTTTTTTCTTCTTTCGGACTTGATAATGAGGTGCTATTATTAAGATCGTTGTTTGCAGCTGAAGTCAGTAATAAATTTGATGCCTCCTCTTTGACAACACTCTTGACTGGTGTTTCTGCGAACGTTGATGGCATTACAGAATTTGGATTTACCATTACTGCATTTGCCTCGGAGCCATACAAATCTAGGTTATGTACGAAACTTGAAGAGGAATTGTTCAACCACGTTACAGAGTTATCTGTGTCCATATCTAATAATGGTGGTAGTTCTGAGAAATTTAATCCTAACGAATCCTGAAACATATAACATAATTTAATTTTCCTTTTTATTGACAAAAGTGATATCGATCCAAAAAATTAAAACGAAACCCAAGAATAATATGATCAAATAAATATATTACACCTACTACTATATTAAAAGCATACTAACGGAAAAATCTGTTATGCTGCTTAAATCTGTTGCTATTTCATTCTTTATGTCCATGTCCAACATGTCTTGGAGTGAGTCAGTGATGTACAAATCCATGTCTAAGCACGCCTATAAAACAAAAGAATCATTTATATAAATAAAATTATGATAAATTTCTTACAAAAGTAATAATAAAATTATTTTGCTATAATCCGCGATACAGTAAATAGAAAATATATATAGTGCTAAATGTATAGTGGACTATCCGTATTTTCATACCCGATACGGGCAGGATTCGTAAAAACACATGCACAATCCTCCACCACAATACACAAGCACTACACACGTTCACTTTCACAAACTCAACAATCGTTTAATCCCGCAACCGAAGCATCATCAGGAGATAGACTCCACGACTAGCTTTGCGATTTTGTCGTGGAGTCTATCTCCTGATGATGCCTCGGTTGTGGGGAAACGATTGTTGAGTTTGTGATAGTGAAAGTGTGTAGTGCTTCTGTATTGTGGTGGAAGTGGTGGAGGATTGTGGCATCATCAGGAGATAGACTCCACGACAAAATCGCAAAGCTAGTCGTGGAGTCTATCTCCTGATGATGCTTCGGTTGCGGGATTAAACGATTGTTGAGTTTGTGAAAGTGAACGTGTGTAGTGCTTGTGTATTGTGGTGGAGGATTGTGCATGTGTTTTTACGAATCCTGCCCGTATCGGGTATGAAAATACGGATAGTCCACTATACATTTAGCACTATATATATTTTCTATTTACTGTATCGCGGATTATAGCAAAATAATTTTATTATTACTTTTATATTATGGATCTCCGCAAAGTAACGCCTAATTCTATGAATTATTTAAAAATTTCTTGATTGAATAATTTATATATTCGTATCAATTGAACTTTCCCGACATTTTGTTACCTAAATAGCGAGAATTTTTCATGACGAAACGAAGACAGGAACGAATTCCACTACTCGGTAGTGAAACCTGTTTCTGTCTTTTGGTATGCGATCCCCTTGCAATGAAAGAGTAAGATTGTGTTTGTGATGCTATCTCGTTTCCGCTTATTAAGGACGGAAAAGTAAACTTCATGAGCTAATTATGTAAATGAATGAATATCATAGAAAGTTACATTGACTCGTCTTGTGAGTAGTAAAAGGTTCAATTGTTGTTAAACTTTTTTTTACCAATAATGGCTACTAAATTACGAGATTCTTTTCTTTTAAAATCGAATATTTTATATATGTAATTTGAATGTAAAAATATTAAATAATTAAAATATTGTTTTATATCGAGACCAATATTGACAGATAATTTGTTGCGGAAGAAAGGACACTTTGGAATATACGTTTCTACCTAGAGGCGTATAAAAACCTTCACGCCAAATGGCACATCGGAAGGCTTCCAAGTTCGGGACGTTATTTTTTGTTGAAACTTTGTTGTAACTATAAATAAACACGTTCTGTTAACCGTATGTTCGCATTAAACTATATTGGTTATTCGGGCTTGGGATGCGTGTTATCCTTTTCCGATAGGAAGTACATTTAAATAACACTACTTATGTTAAAATATTATTGAATTTTAAATATAAAATATGACTATGTATCTCCAAACTTTTCGTTTCGTAATATTGTTACTCAAATATATTTTATCTATCCCATAATTGCTTATCTGAAAGCTTGTTTCTCTTAACTATGCTACGCAAACAAATGAAAAACGTATTTCACTGATTATCTTTTGCAAATTTACAAGAAATAAATTTATGATAGAAAAGAAAAAGGCTATGCTCTTTTCTATAGAACGAATAAAAGTGGCAAACCATAAAGCATAGTTCATAGAAAAGTATGGGAACGAAAGTGTGATTGCTTAGCGATTTCTACTTTTATAAAGCGCGGACAATAAATTAAGTATTTAAATTAATGAATAACATGTAATTTAATTTAAAAGTGTTAGGGGCAACACTCTGGTTAAATACTAAGTATTCTCTCGTTGAGTAGACTTTCTGTCTTGCTTTTGCTTTTTTCCATAGCAATTAAAGTTCCGTACAACCCTTGATCGATTTGTCTCATACTTTTAGTTTAACATTCCGTACAAATTTAGATAAAACGTTCTGCATACTTTAGTTTTATATAATTAGGTTATTTTATTAATGTAATATTAGCGTACATAAAATGAATAAGAAATAAAATAAAACATGTTTAAGAGAACAAACTTGTAAATTCACCTCACATTAATTACTTGTAACGATTTGCATAATTATTATAACAAGACGTCTGTAAGCATGTTATGACGAACATTCCTACAAAATGTTGTGAATGCGAATCGAGTGCACTGACTGATAAGAGAGAAAACGTGAGTACGATATCTTTGGCCAATCAAAAGCCGAGTTAACCGTTTTTTTTTAATCATTTACCTTCCACTAAACGCTATCGTAGACATTTTAAATGATAAGAATGTTACAATTCCTGTCTACAAGATTTCTAAAGCATTCATATTTGGCGTTAACAAAAATTATTTGTTATATATTATCAGCACGAGACCGTCAGAAATGGGGTGACAGACAGAGACAGGTATAAGATCGAGAGAGGGTGAATCGACCCCTAATGACTTCGCAGCCGCCATACCGCGCCCTTTGAGCCAGCAAGCGTTGCAACCTTTTTTGAGAGCGAACAGCTTACGATATTATAAAACGAATTTTAAAAATTAACATATAATAATATTACTTTTCAAGTAATATTAAAGTGTTTTCAATGATGATTCACGTTAATATTTGAATGTGGTTCAATAAATTATCTTTATTATACATTGCTTGTCGATTCCGGTTATATCAACTACCATATTATCATAATAATCGCAATCAAAGTCAATGCAATTCATTATATTCCTTTGGCACTGGTTAAATACAGCGAATGTGCTAGCATACATTTTAGTTTAAACGAATGTTTGTTTGTTGTTAATAGGCTTAAATTGTTCGAACAAATTTTATTTATACAATTTTCATAGTTTGTTAAACATTGCTGAATTAATTACCGTATATTCTGCATATGACGAGAAGTGAGCGCATTGTATTAATATAATTAAATTTTAACGTATGTAATTTAAATTTTTGCATATTTTAAAATCAAAATACGAAACTCAAGGAACGTCTTATATATTTATATCTTATTACATACCTTGAATATCTTATTTTAAGATCCTACGCGTAGGTATTCTATAGTCTTGGATTACAAAAAATTGTACTAGTTGCTTCACATTTAGTCTATGTTTGGATAAATTACACAAGCTAATACTAAGAATCAACGTACAACTATTTTATACTTATAAACTGATACAGCATTTCTTAAGCAATCGGATACTCGTGAAACGATATTTTAAACATTTTTCTATTCAACGACAATAGGTATAGAAACGTGACATTAGCGTTTATTATTCAGTCGTTTTATGTTAAAATGAATACAAGCCGAAAACGTCTGTAGATCCGTCTCGCAAGTGCCTGAGCAGTGCCATGCCTCAGAGGGCCATGAACTCGTTCTTTATTACTTACAGTTCATCTCGCTTACGTGCGATATGAAATAGGAACTATTAAAATATATTTTTGTAACTACTCTCTTTTATCTTACGAAAGGCGTATAAGCGATTTGTTTCTGAATTAAATACATTCGTTTGTCATAAATAAAAAAATTTAAAGCATATTCACGTTTGACCTACACAATTTTTTTCAAAATGCTGTTATTCCTAACGGATTTTACAGTCGCCGAAGTGCAGAAGTGTCGTCAAACACGTGATTTGCAGAGAATAGAAAACTGCTAGCTTCGGGATCGTCGTCCCAAGAGAATTTCCTGTGAGGCTATACTACGGTTTTAGTGAATGGCTGTTGGTTTTACTAGACTACTTACGGGACTAGCTTATCAGCTATCTAATCGGATTATTAATATTGACATAATAGTTTATATAAACGTTTTTTATATTAAAAATAGTGGCGCGCGCTGCCTACTAATATTAATCAATAAAAGAAACATTTTAATTTATAATTCGTGTTATTATAAATCAAATATTCAAAATTGTTTAAAAGGATCTAAATTTTTTTAACGCGTCTGTTAATTTAATTACAAATCATAAATTATTAGCTGGTACGCGCAACTTTGTCTGTATCCAGTAATTATTTTGGGTTGGTTATTCTTCTCTGATATCCATTATATCTTTACATTGATAAAGGATTCAGAAATTTACACTATCGTGACTAGTATTCATAGTTTATGTACAGAAAACGGCTAAACTCACGTCTCATGGTTCCTGCCGCAATAACGCCGTGTACACAGCTCATAAGTGCTCCAGATGGGCTCGAAAGTAGTAGGGCTTACTCGATAAAATAAGACGTGAGTATAGCCGGCTTCTATACATAAACTATTAAAAAAGCATTCATACATTTTACATGATAAAAGTTGTAATAGATAAAGTAACTCTTTCAACAATTGGTATCTTAAGTTAATAAACTGATGACAATTGAGTGAATTCATATATCTGCTGCCCAAGGCTTCATCTGCGCGAAAAGTAAATAAACACCGAGATGTAAATAAACCTTATTCACGTAAAGCCTTTCAATCCGTTAAAAAACAAACAAACACACTTTCGCATTTATCATGTATGGATATTGCAACCTACATTTTATCGAAAACCTTAATATATTACTTCAAACAATTTTCTGCTTCATAAATAAATTTTTTAGGTAAATGGACCAAACAATTCGGTTAAATGTATACTGAACAATGGACTAGTAAAGGCAACTCGGAAAAATTCTAAAAATAAACCTACAAAATAATTCATTGCTGGTTCAGTCTAACCTATTTTATTACTATGTCATTTTTCGTATAGCCATAAATAACGAGGGCACGAAAGAATGCTGAAGCATTGCTAAGTATGCGAAAAACATAGTATGTAGCGTTCTACTAGCGTCGGATGTCATCCCAAAGGTATCTTCTCGGACGACCAGTAAACGAGTGATATTTAAGATACAATTTATTAAGAATTCTGGGATTAACTAAAAGATATCAGTAGTAAAAAAAAGTTATTGACGCTTTAACGAATTGCTAATCGCCACCTAACTTTATAGGATCCGCTGAAAATTTCATTAACATATATCGGCCTGCCGTGTATGTCCTTTATAGACTCCGTCTATAAAGGACATACACACAAACACTAAATTTAATATATAAGAAGCGATCCTCCGGCCATGCGATGCTGTGGCTGTCTAGTTTCGAATTCCCCTCTAAACAGAATTCGACAGTTCAAAAAATGCACCGATCGGCACCAAACTTTACAGGATCATCCCTCGGTTTTTTATAAAGATTGTCTGAAAATTTCATTTAAATCGGTCAAGCCTTTTCGCACTTTATAAAGAACATACAGACAACCATTCATGTTTATATACTTATTAAGATTGATCCTTTTTTTAAGGATGTTCATAATTATAATTTAAATAAATAAAAAATACATACAAATATGTAATACTGTAGTATATATTATGATGTAAAATAGACAACATTTAGTACTAAGGACAAACCTTTGTGGTTTTTATAGTGTTAAGTAGCGTTTGTAAGTAAATTGTTAAATAAAATGAAAAAAATATCTTTAGATATTAAATACAATGAGTCACCTCACCTAAGCCTCGAAACATAAGATCAGCATATGACGGTTTCATGTTACTTCTTTAATTAGAAACATCCTTGCTTTAATTACTTTAGTAATGCGAAATTGTTTTTGCTTTTCTTTAATGCCCGAATAAGGCAATGGATCGATTTGATACGGAGATATTTTGGACTGGATTGTCATATGTTACGATTTCACAACTAATCCGATAAACCAATATTGATGAGTAGTAAAGTAAAGTAGGCAAAGTTAGTTTATAATAGTTTAGTAATTAGCTTATACACTGGGGTAATCAAAATTATATACTTTTGTGCATAAAAATATACGGAACAATAGAAAAATTTAAGTCTTATAAAACACAAAATGGGGACCGACAAGTTGCGGCTCCCGCTTAGCGTTTTACAAAGAACGTATGTAGTTCGTAAGTTTTGGTATCAGATTCTATACAAAAAAAATCCACAATCAATTTTAACATACTTTACCATTGCAGCAGTTTAAAAAAACCATTTTAAAAAAGCTGATACAGAAAGCTTACTATACTATTGAGGATTACATAAATGATAAGAATGCGTGAATAATATAGCTACTCTTTGACCATATGCAACATAGCAACGACACAATGTAACTAGTTATAAAAATATATTTTGAAAATAGCAACCAAATTTTTCAATTAGGGTATTTAAACGTTTAAGTTGGCGCGAACGAAATCGCGGGTAAATATATACTGAAGTCTAGGCAGACAAAGTCGCAGGCAGATGCTAGTATTCATATAATGAATTAGTAATAAATGCTTTGTGTATGTAGCAAAAAAAGTAGTCAAGGAAATACCGTCTGGTGTCTTTGGCCGTTAAACGTGTTAGTCGGCGTTATGAATGAATTTTATCAATCTGCAATATATTTTACATTAATTAGCATGTTTTATCTATACAATAAAATAGTAGGGGCGAGGTGAGGCGAGGAACGTCTCGCTCAGTAACAACATATCTAAAGTTTATTCCACAAGAAATTATAATAATTTATAGAATTAGGCGTTACTTTGCGGAGATCCATAATAAAAAAGTAATAAAAAAATTTTTTTGCTATAATCCGCGATACAGTAAATAGAAAATATATATAGTGTTAAATGTATAGTGGACTATCCGTATTTTCATACCCGATACGTGCAGGATTCGTAAAAACACATGATGCACAAACCTCCACCACTTCCACCACAATACACAAGCACTACACACGTTCACTATCACAAACTCAACAATCGTTTCGCCCCGCAACCGAAGCATCATCAGGAGATTGACTCCACGACAAAATCGCTTTGCGATTTGCACGTTTCGGGTATGAAAATGCGGATAGTCCACTATACATTTAACACTATATATATTTTCTATTTACTGTATCGCGGATTATAGCAAAATAATTTTATTATTATTTTTGTAGAAATGATAATGTTATCCTCACGTCTTAACATAAATAAAAATTACTCAAAGACAATATAAAGCATCAAAGAGCTTATAATTAAAACAAGTGGTAAGTTTATTACTGGTAGTACCTGCGACTGCCTTAACATCAGCTTCAGCATTAAAATATCCTTAATTATGTAGGATTTTATAGAAAGACAGCAATTTTAATATCCTATATGTTGACCTAAGGTATAACCACTGGGTTATTAGCGCCTAAGCCGTCATAGCCCATTGGTGAAACCGCGCTACTCTCTAGAGACGATCACGGGTTCAAACCCCGGCGGGCACCAATGAGTTTTTCTGTTAAAACTTATGTTTCTAACTGATTATTGTTATTTATCACACACTTTTCGGTGAAGGAAAACATCGCGAATACATGCATATCTCTAGAGAATTCTCGGGATATGTGATATCTTCTATTTCGCAATGGAGCAGCGTGTTGGGTCTTAACCAACCGTTATTTCCATAACGAAGAGAGGTGGCCTATGCCTAGGAGTGGGATAGTAATATGCCGTTACTTCTTTTTTATATGGTAGCCAGATATATTATCTGGCTTATATATATAAGCTTCGATTGTGCCAAATCTATCTACAATGGTTCAGCGCATTGGACGCGAAAGCGTGCCAGTCAGACAGACTATTGCATTTAAAATATTAGTAAGGATAGTAGAAAAAGGTAGTGGCATATTAATATCCCATAGCTAAACTAAAATTAGCTCTCTCCTTGAAGAGACTTTTTAAATAGATCTACCATATAAAGCTCTGCTGGGAAAAAGTAAAGTAGCGGCCTATTACAATCTCACGGCTGGGAATAGGCCTCCTCTCTCCGTTTCTGGAGAGAAGGGTAGGAGCTAAGACTTACCACGCAGCTCCAATGCGGACTGGTAGGTTACACATATCTCCAGAATTCTCCAGAGATATGCAGGTTTCCTCACGATGTTTTCCTTCACCGAAAAGCGTGTGATTAATTGCAATTATCAATTAAACATATGAGTTTTAATAGAGAAACTCATTGGTGCCTGCCGGTGTTTGAACTCAGATACTATTAAATAAATATATGGGACAAATACCAAAAGAAAGTAACTCAACACTTGTGTTGTGGGTGGCAGTAATATACACATATACAACTTTAAGTAAATACTTAAATACTTGTATACACCCAGGCCCGAAGAACCAACTAATTGTTTTTGAAAATGTTGGCCCTAGGCGGGATTCTAACCCGCGACCCGCGGAGCCAAAGGCAGCGTCACTTATACCTGCACCAACGAGCCAGTCAAATGAACAAGTTATCCATAACCCAGGAGTTATTTAGAGATATGCCAATGTTCTCACGTTTTCTACAATGCATTTTCGATGAATTTTAAATATCAGTGAATGACACAAGTTTTTATGAACTCATCGTTGTTTGCGGAGTAAAAGGAAACAAAACAAAAGAGTGATCACTTTCAATGAGTTTCATGGAACAAACTTTATATGGTACTAAAAACAAGTGCATTATGTTTTACTCTGTATTGTTATCTGTCAACTAATACCTGAAATTACAATACACTAACTAGCCATTCGCCTGCCGTTTATTCTTTATTCCGTTATTAGAATAAAAGTGACTTTGTTTTAGGTGCTATAGAATTAGTGTGGAAATAATTCTGAAAATAAAACTAATCTGTATAGATTATTTATTATTTTTATTCATCTATATCCCCAAAACCTATCCGTCTGTATGTGTTCCATTTTCTGAAAATCTATTGTATGGACTTTTGTGCGGGATTTTACTAAAAATAGTATTTATGATTTCGGATTACGGTTAAATCAGCGGGGTCGGAATTATCGCGGGAATAACTTTGAGTCTAGTGGCGGCGAGAAAGCGTAACAGCTTAGTTATAAATATATAGCGAACTGATAACAGCTTCGATTTTTGTGTTAACCTCTAAGTATGTAACTGTAAAAAGACACGTCATTTTTGTGACATATTTGGTGTATGTCACTTTACAGCCTTATGTTATAGGAACACGAGTTATTGCGACAAGACACGTGTCATTTTTGTTACATATTTGTTCTACATGTCACTTTACAGCCTTATGTTATAGAACTACGAGTTATTGCGACAAGACACGTGTCATTTTTGTTACATATTTGTTCTACATGATACCACATTACAGCCTTATGTTATAGGACTGCGAGTTATTGCGACAGGACACGTGTCATTTTGGTGTCGATAACGGTTCAAAATGTCACTTACAGTCTCGGAATACGAGTTTTTACAAGAATCGTGTCATTTTTGTTCGAAATGTTCGTTTAAAATGTCTTGTGCGTTCGGAATACGTACTAGTGCAACAAGACATGTCTCATTTTTATGTTAATAGAAAAAAAATGTTTGTAGAAAATACAAGACAAAGTTCGTATTATGATCTTGCCATTATAGGCGAACTCGCATCTACACGTGCTTATAAATATTCATTCCCACGCTTACGAAATTAAAAAAAAAAGTTTTTGCATTAATTAAACACAACACAATAAGGGTTATTTTTGATTAACACGACGTTTGCTTCTTAATCGGAACGCATAGAGCAAGCAGGTAGTTGTTGGTAACAAAATCCGCGCCGGCCGGCTTTTTTTTACATAACTTTTCATTATATCTTAAACTAATAAAAACGATCCTAGCTATATCAATTATGTGTAGGTAGTTTTTTTATAATTAAAAATAACGAGTTATTTTTGTTAAGGTAACGAAATTTGTTTTAATTGTAATCACGAATTTTGTGACTTATTTTATTGTTATTTATGTATCATAAAACGCTTTAGAAAAACATTGTTTAAAAAAAGTGTACGAAGGTCAACTTATCCCGTTAACAGAGATCTGTACCAGCTAACTTACGCAGTGAGACAATATATAGTATAGCAATGAATGAAGTAAAACTGGTTTAAAAAATCTATCAATCTATTCAGATGTAGAAAAGGGCCGATAAATGAAATAAAAAAATTCGCAATTTAGCATCTACAATAATTCAGGAACATGCCAAATAGACACAATATGAAAAATTATTTAGTTTTAAATATTTGTCATCATATCAAATTAAATTATTTAAGAGTCGCAAATGCTCTCGTAACCGTACTCGTAACACAAATCGATTCATTTAACATATGAGATAAATAAGTTAATAATGTTATTCTAAATCTTTAAAAAAAATTAAGCCTCATATACTTTTTTATAGCAATAGATGTCGACTGGGGAGCGCAGTATCTTCTACTAGTTTTCACGTCGAACGATCTTCTGACATTCTTACGGCTGCCTGCGACCTTTATGAGATAGGTTGTCTTAGTGGGAGGTCTACCAACACTGAAACACTGCGGGTAGCTATTCAAACACCTTGACACTCTCGAATTATTTATACTGCCTCTTGCAACCATAAAAATTTATCGTTCAAATCAATATATACATCTTTAGTAGATGCGGCTACAGATTATTCTACAAATTCATGGCGATATTCTCTTTGTTCGCGATACTGTCAATCAATCACTCAACATGCAGTTTTTATCGATAGAGTTATTGATGAGAATAGTTTAAATGTATATTAGTTTAAGTCTAATGTAACCAAATTTATATGTAAATAACAACTAAATTAAAAATAAATCTTTTATCAAAAGCTTTTAACCAAATTTCATGTCCCTACTGTTAACCGTTGAGGAGTTCCTTCGTCTGGAGCCAATCCTGGCAGCGGCATCAGGTCATGCTTATCATAAATATGCATTGTAATCGGGACTGGATCAGTAATGAAATTTCAACTCAATCAGACATCGGGAAGTGGATGAAATTTAACTTTCAAGATTCAATCTTCACATACTTAGAATGCCGTTTGAAATACGGAAATTTGAAGAATGAAATAATTCATTATTTATTATTAGAGAGATATAGGGACGGGAGCCAGTCAAAAATGTGTCCATCGAAATGAAACTAAATGCAAATGATGTTACCTATCTGACTCTCTTTTTAGCGAGATTAGATAAAGATAAGTATGGATCTCTTATAATTTGTTGAATACTCGGACTCGCAAGCTTGCCTATGCTCACCCTACTCTACTAATAATAAGAAACGGTCCCAGCCTGTTTTAAACCTATTACTTTACATAACATTGATAGCCAAGATCGAAATACTCCTGAATTTCTGACGCGCAATTGTGTCAATGCGCAATAGTGATGATTGTAATTCTGAATTTTTTATTATATTTCAGCACAAGTTCTGTAAAAACTGCGGGGGGCCGTACAGGCGCTCGCGCCGTAAGGGGCCGCCTCGTGTCCTCGAACCTGACCGCGCGCGATCGCCTTGAACTCGCCGTAGTTTGTTCTCTGTACAAATTACCTATGTCTACAGTCTATGCTCGCGGCTAAGCATTACCGCGAAAAATCAAAAATGTAGCGTAAATGATACGATACACTTAATAGAAATTAAAATCGATGTCTGCAGAGAAACCAGATTGCGTCAGAATTTTTCTAAAACAAGTTAAAGCTCGCTCCGTTCTTTTGAACCGATGATAGTCAACTGTTACCTAGCTTAGAATATATGAGGTAAAATCATTTTATATTTTCTCTCTATTTCTTTCTAAATCTATAACTATAGTTATAGATTTTTAGGCTCTTTGAATTGAACTTGTACTAGCTAACTGTACTGATTTAAAGAAAAGTGGTTTACGATGTGTGCGTTCAGGCATTAATCTTATTTGTAATATTAACACTGATTTTTCGATTCATTACAATTTTTAGGTTAGTTCGTACTACAAATAACCTTGCAAAATAATTCCATAAATTATATATAAGAATAATTTATTCACTATTTTAGTGAATAAATTGTTCTTCTGATGCCGTATAAGAGAATCTTATATAAAAATTATCACAGTTTTTTGTACTATATTATTGAATGCAATACTTATGCATAGTTCTATAAGTGGAATCTAAAGCGCTGTAGGTACTTTTGATTAAAAACATATCCATGAAAACTTGCTTGGCGCGAAAATTAATCCGCAGAGTTTCCTTTATGCGCGCGCAGTGATAGGTCCAAATAGAGGGGTTACTTATTGATTGGATGTGCGGTGTAGTCGCTCCCCTCCGTCTGCTTCCCTTAAAAGAGAGGGAAACTGAAATATTCCCGCATCAACTTTCATGTTTGTCTGCACTTTGAAATATAAGTTCGGGCGAAAGTTTAGACATAGTTTATTAAAGAGAAAATAAAACATATTTTCCCTTAAGTTAAAACAAACCTATCACAATTTATCTTTTTACAGTTAAAGTTTATATTTACTCAAAACTATATAAATATAAATTGTTTGTTCGCAATTTTTAGAATGATGACACCTGCCGGTTCCGGTCAATGTCCTCTACGTAATAAGCATTACTGACACAACCTTGATAATATTCTTAATTTTGAATACGTTACTACACTAGTTTTTGACACGGACTTCGCTGCTATCTAATAAATGGAATCGACCATGCATCATCTATGAACTGATGGAAAAAAAAACCGCCAATTGCCCATAGACAATCCTAGGTACATTGTAAAAACAATGGAGGATAATCTACTAAGTATTCGTTTATCTTCGGGATTAGATCTTAGATAAGCTGCTCTGGGATTATTTGGATAGGGTTCTCAATAATAGATACGAAATATTTAATTAAAATTAAATACTTTCTATAACAAACTAAACCTACACTAGGAAAAGGCTGCATTTTATATTCATTAGGAGTAGTTCACAAATAAAACACTGGGGAAAACGATATTCGTTATAAATAGCGAAAAACTCGCAAGTAATATTATTTACGTTATAACATTGTAACATCTCACAATAAGCAATATAGATTCTTATACAGGACATGAAGCCTGAATTGCATGTAAATAAAAGGTGATGAAATCAGCCTTGTTGGGTGTCAAATGAAAAAGCTTAATTAGCACGTTTGAAATATATACACTAACTGTTGCTGGAAGTGATATTTGCAAGGCCAGGGGAAAAAAATGCAATATTCAAGCTTGTTTGTTGTTAAACTGAATATACTAATGTATTAAGTGTATGTGAATATATTAATGTAAAATGTATTAAGTGTTTACTTAAGTGTTTTATCGGTCTTATATTAAAATTTAGTGTTTATATTTGTTTAAAAGTATGTTATTAGCAGTCTAAATGTGTAATACAAATAAATCTTTTTTAACTAACTTTAAAGTCATTAGGTGTTAATTAACTTATTATCTAGATACTCTTTTAAGATTTCCTAGTTACTTCTACACTTGCTAACTCAAAAAAAAATTATATGTACGTTAAGTTTGAGACAAAAAACTACATATGATGCATAATTGAAGGATTCTAAGATTTTAAATATAAGACATATAGTGTTAGTTATCGAATTGGTGAATCTTTATGTATCAAAATTACGATAATAATGCTTGAACTACCCGGCACAGTTCGACAAAACGATACGGGTAACGTTCGTTTTACTTATTTCTTTAAAATAAACTTATATAACTGCATACCTATGTAATATGCGTATGAAAAAAACGCGTCAGTTAATATAATCCAGTTAAAATAATCAAATCTTACATTCGCAAGGTTGTAAACAAGTTTATGTATGGTATTTGTAAAACTATTGTAAGTAATAGGACGGAACTTTTTGTTTTCGCTTACTCGGAACACCAACCGTTAACATTAGGGGAGAGTGTAACGGCTGATGGAATCATCACAGGTGTGTGTGCCGGGCCACTCGTATACAAAAAGTTCACTACATCGAAAGTTACGCACACAATGACAGGTTGCAGCCGCCTTAGCCAGTCCCTTTTTCGTCGAGTGCACTTCCCACAGACTAAGTTTATACGTATGATAGTTTCTATTAAAATTAGTTCAACTAGATGGTTCACTTCAGAAACAATTAGTATTGAAGTCGTACCTACATATTTAACTTTTGTTTTATTATACAAAATACCATTGGATCGTGGTTACCGCTTAATTGTAGTTCGGACAAGCTTGGAATTATTGGAATCTTTGTAGTAAACATTATATACTTTTATTGATATTATAATTCCCATTATTTACATAAGAATATCAAATCAATTCGTAATTTTTCTTTACGAATCTTTAACGCATACATGACATAATATGAATTTTTAATTACACACAGGTATATCAAAAACTATGACGAGAGCGAATAATTAGGTTTCATGATATAGGTAAAACAAGTGTGTCATTAAACTATATACACCTTAGATTATTTTCAATATAATTTTCTACACTGTGGCCTACATACAACTTATTCGTTGGATAGCACACAACTACATTGACAAGGTGCACTCATTGTTAAACGTTTTGAAATTCTCGCTTGGAACCGGCCGTGGGAACCGCATTACTACTTCGTAGACACTAGACAGAGTTCAGTAGTTTTACACAAAAAAAAATCGAAAATTGTATGAGCCTAATTAAAGTATCAAAAATATTTAATACGATTTAATTAACGACATAAGTTGAAAGCACTTCTGCGCACTGTAGAAGTGGAAACAATGTAGGCACATGTATATTAAGAATACACATGAAATATAGTTACAACTTACAAACGTAAGTTCATTGACGGCGACGTGTAGCGTTTATTATTAAACATTGTCATGTACCGAATAGTACTACAGTGAAAGGCCGTTTAACTTTAGGTTAATAATTTACTCGGTAATAACGGAAACATAATAGTTTAGTTATAACTAAAATGACTCGATAAATAACAATAATAATACTCCATCTCTCTCTACATCGTACATGGGAGCTAATGAACGTGAGCGAGCGAGACAAAAAATAACGTTTCGTCCGTTACAAGTACACATTAACCGCGTGTTTATACAATTTTGTGTACATTAATTACACCTCAAACAATGTATATCACAATAATCACGCTAAAAGAGTTATTTGTAAGTAAATCACATACCACGTAATTAGTTTTAACAATATACGTAACGATGTTAATTATTTCCCGCCACTTTGACAAAACGTCAGTTTTCATAAATATGGCCTTTATTTTCAAACAACGCAATAAATCTTAATACAAAATATATTACGAGTACCTAATTACGCTCATAATGTTTTATGAATGAATGACATTAAAAAGAGCGGGACATAAGTCGTATTACTTTCCCATGGGTTATTTAATAAGTTTGTACGCCTAAAACAGTACTTCTAAATGAAGAATTAAACTTACCGAATATTTATTCAAATAAATATCCTTATGCTTGATAGAATAATCCTGAATTTCACACATTTACGTATTTAGCGTCATAAAATTGACAAATACAACACCACTCACTCCATAGACTAAACTCTGTTTTGCTATTATGTGAAAAGGTACACAAAGAATGGCTAGAGATACTATTGGTGAACGTAACCCACGTGATCAGCAGCAAGCAGATGCGATTGGCTCAAATCTTGTTATTGGATTGACGTCATGTAAAATAACCTACTTTTTTAGTAAATTTTATAAATATAAGTTTTATTTACCATAAAAAATTAGGTTGCTAAATTCATAAAATAAATTTAGTTTAAAATTATCAATTTGAACATTTCATTTAAACTTACCTGATACTTACTAGTGTTATCGTGACACGGTAGACTTTCAACAACATGGCGGTTTGTTTACACCGGCATGATAAGGCGGGAAGTTTTTCCGTAGTTTACGTTCATAATACCTTATTGTTTGTATAGAAAATAATTATTTTATGTGAAAAAATAATTTTATTGAATGAAAAGAATTTGTTTAGGCAATAATAAAATATAAATGAAAACACGGCACATGGACGATCCTTTTTTTACAGCGCCCTCTGAAGTAACTTCAGTTTTATGGCGGGAAAAACAAATTACAATTTAATTCTGATATTTAAAAAGAAGGATGGGAAAAAAAATAAAATATTCAGTAATACAAGTAACAATTTAAAAATAAATAGATACTTATATCAAGAATTGAATTAAATGAAGCTTTATTGTTTTTAAAATACGTTCCAATACAAATTAATAAATACCCATGATAAAAGCTTCATATTAAGAATTGAACAATTGTAACATGGTCGCGTAAACTAAAATAATAACAATAAGATGCAAAACTATAACTTATAACAGATTAAAACATATTTATATTATCATATTTTGGTTTTAAACACTTATGGGTATTCACAAACAGCTTACATAAGTTACATGGATTACTTTTGGCATATGTAATACAAATGTTAAAAGTTAATTTATAAACAGCACTATTCCAGAAATTTTTATTCGTTAACAGCAAAATTTTTTAAATTTAACTTTTAAGTTTTCTTCAAAAACAAACAAAAATTAAGGATTGATGAATTTAATAACAATGATACGTATTTAGACAAATTTCATATGGTTTTTTTTTTGTATTTCCCCTTAGCACATTGTGTTCCAATCACTATGGTAAAATCAACTCAAAACTCTCAAATCAACATTTTAAAAGAAAATATGGCATGCCTTCATATACGTTAAAAATTATCAACTATATTTATTAAATTATAAGACAGTAAAATGCTAAAATCATAAAAGTATTTGACTAAAATAAAAAAAAATCTGTCCACATAGACTATTAAAAAAATTCTAAATAACAGTGATGAATTGATGATTTAAACATTTAAACACCAGAATAGAAATATGTATTAGATATAAACACCAGAATAGAGATATGTATTATATCTAATACATATTTCTATTGTGGTGTTTAAATATTTTATGTACGAAATGAATTCGACTGAATCTTCAACTTCTTGACAATTTTATTCATCTTTGATTTGTAAGCATGGCTAATATTTTCGTATTCATTTTTCGCATCTCACGATTCTTATTGTCATAATATCTTTTATTTTCTTTAAAGATAAATATTTATTTTACTTTGATACTTGCAATTAAACTATTCGTGTAGTTCCACTCATTTGGACATTTTTGAATGGAGTTATTTGAATCAATTATATAATTAGCATAATTAATACAGTAGTCTTATCTTCTGGAGGCATAATGTAAAACTAAAATTTTGACATTTTGGCACTCCTTTGTCTTTTATACATTTCATATGTGCCAAATCTTTTTATTTTCTTGCTATACAGGTAGTTTTCCCTGAAGTTACTTACAGTATTTGTTTGAGCTATGAATTTTATTTCCCGTGGTAGAACATTAACTTTAAAGGTAGTTGTATAACCACTGCTGGAAGTTGACGCAGTTGGTACAAACGGTAGTACCTTTGGTTTAGCAATTACTTTTTTATTTGTTCTTCTTCCATCTTCATTTTCATCTTCATTGATATAAACACTGTCTTCTAAATATTTCGATGGTTTACTCTTCTTCTTCTTCTTCATTTTTTGAACAAGGAATTGTGTAGTAGATACAACTTCAGGCTTTTCAGTTACTTCTTCCTGTGACTCCTTATCAAGTTTCATTATCAGGCTAGACGGCAGTCGAGGTACTTTGTCAAAAGTAATTTCTTTTCTCATCTAACATAAAAAAACACACAAAACTGAATTTTAATACCTTTTTATAGCATTAGTACACATACATCATCGGCGATAGCGTTGTGTGTATGTGTCGTCACAAATTACTACGTCTAAGCATTGGTCACGGAAAGCACTTTTCAGATAAACTTCCTCGTTGTATTGCAAAAATTTGCCACTTAGAAGTAATAACTGACGAAAATCTAATTGATTCAATTAAGGAAAGATGACCCTTTTAAAAACTGAGTCATGCTGGGCTTTAAATATATATTAGATGTATGCAACGTCCATGCAATATGTTTATGAAAGCTTACCAAATGCTTGATCATATAAATATATTCAAAATTGAATTACATTGAAAATTAAATGTCAATATCCCATTTTACCTTGGAAATTGGATTTGCGCCGTCATCTTCACGTTCTTTACGTTTTTTATTTCTCTTTTTGTTTGATTCATCTAAAAACAAAAATTGGTAAAGATAACATTGTTATTATAAATAAATTAAATTAAAATAGTAAGTAAACTAAAGTAGTGACTTAGTTCATTTGACAAAACAGTAACGTTTCTGTTAAATAATTAAAAATATCAAGACATACCAGTACCAGTTGTATTATTGAAAGTAATTTGCTGAAATTTAATTGTTGGTGCATTGTTTTGGAGATGCTCACGACGTGATTCTTCCTTTCTTACTATTTCTAAAATCAAAAATACAAAAGTAGTTATTAATATAAGAATATCTTTAAAAAATTGTCAAGTATTACATGCTTGTGATGGTTACCACTGATGTAGTAGATGGCATCATTTATAAAAGTGATTACACTAAGCAGTTACAAAGAATTGACAGACGTCTGATAGAGATCAGTGTTTTATATAAATATCGACATATTTTATATCTATCACTGACAAATTATTTTGTAAAACTTAAGATAATTTTTAGTGTATGTGTATATTGAACTGTTTTAGTGTGTGTGCGTGTAAATTAAGGGAATGTTTTCTTAATTAGTTCCCAAATGCCATTCTCAAATACTTTTTGTATTGCTATCTATTCCACAATGTATCTAGTAATTACAGGAACCTATTATACATAGGTTCATATTTTCTAATTCTTACACCAGAAACCAATAAAAAGTAACTTTATAAGTGCAATTGTGGTCTGTAATGTACTAATTTTTCCTTACAAAATGTGATGTTTTAAAAACAATCTTGAAGTAATAAAATTATATAAAAGAGATCTTTGTCTAGTATATAAATATATAAATGACAGGAAAAATAAAAATTGTAACTATAAGTAAATTTATATAGAAGTAGATAAAACATACATGATGTGATCGAGGACTGCCAGCAACATGTTGTAATTTTTAATGGCATTTCACGTTCTAATTAATCCTAACTGTAACCTGCCCATAATTATCGAAGAATTGAAACTTTATCTAATACATTCAATTTTAGGAAATTGGACTTCAATTTATATAAGCATCAAACTTAACCGTGTTAGTATAACTATAGTACCCGGCAATAAATGCACATAGAGGCTTAGAGAGAGAAAATCGGCTAGATTCTGCTTCATAGAGCATTGTCTCTGTCACACAAACTGACGAACCCGTGTGAGACGTCACATACTAACTCAGTGACAGAGACAGTGCTCTACGAAACCAAACTGGCCAGCGGTTTCGTTCTAAAAATTCTTCTAGTTCTATTTTGCAAAACATTTGCTAGAAAGCGGTCATAAAGTGCCTAATGACCATTCATTTCATATTCTCCACACTTGTGATAAGGGACTCCGACTCAATACGTTAGAGCAACTTGAGATAATAAAAAATAACAATGGTCACTTAATTAACGAGCAAGTAAATGTATCTAATTCCGTTTTGCTACATGTGTTCGGAGGGGAGGGTATTGGTGGGAGTTGAACTATTTAAGACTGCTTGTATGGGTAGCGCGGCGCATTACGATTTTTGTCGTGGAGCCTATCCTCCTGATGATGCTTCGGTTTCGGGGCGAAACGATCGTCGAGATTGTGGTGGTGGGTGTGTGTGCTGCTTTTGTGTGCGTTGTTGCCGGTGAATTGCGCCTTGGGGTGCATGTGGTGGCTGGTCCTGCATGTATAAGGTGCGTAGATTTTGCCTGCTTCATACACATTGGCTTTGCATGCATTCACTTAACCCGTGCGGATTATAGCAAAGTAGTTAGTTCTCTTATTGCTTTATTTATATTGTTTGTAATATGGAATTCCGCAAAGTAACGCCTGCTTCTATAAATCGATGTGCATTATTTAATGCCGGGTACTATACATGTATGTGTTAATATACAATATAATATAGGGATTGTATGATGTTCTCTGCAGTTTAACTAAATTAAATTCCGCAAATTGGTTTAGAAAATTAATTTTATATTATACCTGGTACAATCTCATCTTGAGTGGTGACCTTGCGTTTTTTCTTTTTACTTCCGACCGGGGGCTCGTCAACATCTTCAGCGGCATCGACATCTAGGAAACGGTTACATTATTAATATATATACAAAATTAAACATATACAGCTTATAACGACTGTCACAAGATACATGAACATAGAAATTTAGTTTAATAATGTAGTTTAATTTAAAGCTGTGATAGCCCAGCGGTGAGACCGTGTGACTCTCTAGACACGATCATGGGTTCAAACCCCGGACAGTCACAAATGAGTTTTTCTATTAAAACTTATGTGTCTAATCGATAACTGCAATTTATCACACGCTTTTCGGTGAAGGAAAACATCGTGTGGAAACCTGCATATCTCTAGAGAATTCTAGAGATATGTGTAACCTATCAATCCGCATTGGAGCAGCGTGGTAGGTCTTAGCTCCAAACCTTCTCTAGAAAAATGGGAACAGGAGGCCTATGCTCAGCAGTGGGATAGTAACAGGCCGTTACTTTAATGTATTTTAATTCAATGAGGTAGTTTGAAAGTTACGCCTATTATAGAAAATACGAGAAGTACAAGATTAAGATGGTATGGACATGAAATGTGGGATGAAAACCATGTGACCAAACGAGTGTTAAATATGGAGACCGAAAAAGAGATGATTGTATTGTGTGAAGTATGATATTTACATAGAGGAGTAGCGCCAGAATTGACGAATGACAGGAGAAAATGGACGCTAAAACATGTTGTTCCGGACCCACTTACAGTGAGATAAAATACATAACTTTGATACTTGCAATTAAACTATTCGTCAAGTTCCACTCATTTGGACATTTTTGAATGAAGTTATTTGAATCAATTATATAATTAGCATAATTAATACAGTAGTCTTATCTTCTGGAGGCATAATGTAAAATTAAAATTTTGACATTTTGGCACTCCTTTGTCTTTTATACATTTCATATGTGCCAAATCGTTTTTATTTTCTTGCTATACAGGTAGTTATCCCCGAAGTTACTTACAGTATTTGTACAAGTATTTGAGAAGTACAAGATTAAGATGGTATGGACATGTAATGTAGGATGAAAACCATGTGACCAAACGAGTGTTAAATATGGAGACCGAAAAAGAGATGATTGTATTGTGTGAAGTATGATATTTACATAGAGAAGTAGCGCCAGAATTGACGAATGACAGGAGAAAATGGACGCTAAAACATGTTGTTCTCGACCCACTTACAGTGAGATAAAATGCATAACTCTATGCGTGCAGTTGAGCATATTATTATACCTTAAGTGAAACCTGCCATTTATAAATTTTGCTCATTTTAATTTTTCTAACATCCCGCCATGTGGTATCCGGCTGAGTAGAATAGACTACCCTCATTTCTTACCGAAGGGTCGTAAAATACGACTAAGGTAAGTTGACGTCAGGCAGGCGTACGGTAGTAAAATACGTAGCCAAATCATGTGACAACATGTCTGTAACATGTGCTGACCTCACTTAGAGTGGGATAAGGGCAGGAGGATGATGAGTATTTTTTACATCCCTAGTGGCATACTACATGTATGTATTAATGTACAATATATTTAAGGTATTGTGTGATGTTTTCTGCATTTTATCTAAATAAAATGTTTAGAAAATAGCCTTTTATTATACCTAGTACAATCTCATCTTGAGTGGTGATCTTGCGTTTTTTCTTTTTACTGCCGACCAGCGGCTCGTTAACATTTTCAGTGGCGTCAATATCTAGAAAACGATTACATTATTAATACATGTATGCATACATAATTAGATATATACAGTCTATTACTACTGTCAAAATGTACATAAGCATAGAAATTTAATTCAATAATGTAGTATAAAAAATATACGGGGTGGTCTGCAAGTTATTATATAATAGACGAGAAGTGCAAAATTAAAATGAGGAGGGATGAAAATCGTGTTAAATATGAAAGTGGATGGATTTATGACTAGAGGGAGGCCAAAAAAGAGATGCTTGGAAGTATGACATGCATATAAAAGGAGTATCGCCAGAGTTGACGAACGATGGAAAAGAAAAACATGTTGTCCCAACCCCACTTAAAGGGATATGGGCAGGAGCAAGGATTATGAATCTTCTATATATATATAAAAATGAATGATTTTCTGTACGTCTCATATAGACGGCCGGTCTGATATTAACGAAATTTTCTGATAATCTTTAGATTGAGCCTGTGGATGCTCTTGTAAAGGTTAATGGCGATCTGAGAATTCTTTTAAAATTATTAATTCTTTAATACTAATAAATAAGATAAGATAAGAATACGTGGTAACGAACTCACTCAACTCAAACTCAAAACGTCGAACCTAAGATAAAAGTCAAAGGTCGATTTTATCGCAATGTGACTCACTTATATGATAATCAGTATGAATCGCGAGAGCTCTAAAATTGATTTAAAATGTTTATAAAATTGATTATAATAACAAAATAATCGATTAATATAATAATGGATTATTTTTATTACACCCCTTGCACTTTATGTATCATCGGCTACATTACTTTTACTTTATAAAATATATATATATATATGTATATATAAAAGCTGTGATAGCCTGGCGGTGAGACCGTGCGACTCTCTAGAGACGACATAGGTTCAAACCCAGGGCAGACACCAATGAGTTTTTCTATTAAAACTTATGTGTTTAATTGATAACTGCAATTTATCACACGCTTTTCGGTGAGAGAAAACATCGTGAGGAAACCTGCATATCTCTAGAGAATTCTAGGGATATGTGTAACCTACCAATCCGCATTGGAGCAGCGTGGTAGGTCTTAGCTCCAATCCTTCTCTCCAAAAACGGAGAGAGGAGGCCTATTCCCAGTAGTGGGATTTTAACAGGCTGTTACTTTACTTTTTTATGTACATATATTTACCTTTACTCAGAATCTCTTCTTTACTTATATCGACAGACGACTTTCTCTTGCGTTTTTTTGAAGTTGTTCCACAATTATCAAAAGATTCTTCTGAAAAGAAAAGACGTATTTAATAGGTTTGAAAAAAATAGCTACACTAGGAAACATTGTAACATACATAATTTTGGAGTCACCGTAATAATTGTTTTAGTATGAGAATTAGCTCAAATTAAATCAAATCAAAATATTCTTTATTCAAGTAAACTTGTAAACAAGTAATTTAAATCGTCAACTTTACTGCTGGTTCGGAAAGCTGTTCCTACCGAGAAGAGCCAGCAAGAAACTCGGCGGTTGCTCTTTTTAAAATATAAATCTTAGAACTAGTTACATTTATTTATTTCTGTCTTGTACAGGGTAGAGGTGCACCTATATCCACACATCCTTATCATCTAAGTAATCTTCAACAGTATAGTAGGCTTTCTGTATCAGCCTCTTGTTAACAGTGGTTTTAAACTGCTGTAATGGCATGGCCAAAATTGATTTCGGAATTTTATTATAGAATCTTATACCCAAACCCACAAACGATTTACGTACTTTTGCTAGGCACAAAGCAGGAGTCGCAAGCCTATGTCGGTTCCTACTTTGTATATTATATACATCACCTATCGTTTTATAATTCTTTATATTTTTATGTACAAAAATTACGTTATTTAAAATATACTGTGAAGCAAATGTTAGAATACCTGTTTCCTTAAACTTCTCTCGCAGGGAATCACGCGGACTTAAATTGTAGATGCCACGTATGGCTCTTTTTTGTAATACGAAAATTTTTTCACTATCCGCGCATTTACCCCACAGCAATATTCCATAAGACATAATGCTATGCAAGTAAGCAAAATAAACAAGTTTCGCTGTTTCGACATCTGTAAATTGTCGTATCTTTCGAATAGCGTAGGCTGCTGAACTAAGTTTCCCTGTTCAGTTGTGTTCAGGTGGTTCTACACCTTAAACTAACAAATAAAATTTTAAAATAATAATACCTGGTACAATTGGCTTTTCTTCATCCAATGCAAATAGTTTTGAGGGCGATTTCTTCCTCTTTTTATCGCTGTTTGCAGTTTCTGCTCTTCGATCCACTCCATCCACTCCATCAACTCCATCATCTGTTCAGTATAAGATATATTTTTTAACGTTAAAATTAATTTTATTATCCTCCTCCTATCCTTATCCTACTCTAAGTGGGGTCGGTACTACATGTTATAAACATGACACATGTTCGGCTACGTATTTTACGACCGGCCGCCTGCCTGACGTAAACTTACCTTAATCGCCTTTCACGGCACCTCGGTAAGAAATGAGGGTGGTATATTCTACTCAGCCGAATACCACACGGCGATAAATATATAACTATTAGAATAAATAAATAAAAAATACCATAATTCTTACCAGCTAGTAACTTGTTCAGACTCTTTTTCTTTTGGCTACCTGGTGTCGTCGCTTTCGAAATATTAAATAATTCACCTAGATCTCCGACCAGAAGTTCTGAAAGATGAATGGTACACTATTTAATTATTTACAAAATATTACAACTGCAAAAGTAAAGTAGCGGCCTGTTAAAATCCCACTACTGGGAATAGGCCTCCTCTCTCCGTTTCTGGAGAGAAGGGTTGGAGCTAAGATCTACCACGCTGCTCCAATGCGGATTGGTAGGTTACACATATCCCCAGAATTCTCTAGAGATATGCAGGTTTCCTCACGATGTTTTCCTTCACCGAAAAGCGTGTGATAAATTGCAATTATCAATTAGAGACATGAGTTTTAATAGAAAAACTCATTGGTGCCTGCCCGGGTGACTCCCCGAAACCGAAGCATCATCAGGAGGATAGGCTCCACGACAAAAATCGTACGTAGTTAGGGCGAAATGATCGTCGAGATTGTGGTGGTGGGTGTATGTGCTGCTTTTGTGTGCGTTGTTGCCGGTGAATTGCGCCTTGGGGTGCATGTGGTGGCTGGTCCTGCATGTATAAGGTGCGTAGATTTTGCCTGCTTCATACACATTGGCTTTGCATGCATTCACTTAACCCGTGCGGATTATAGCAAAGTAGTTAGTTCTGTTATATTGCTTGTAATTCCAAATTATTATTAACTTAACCTGTCGATATTTCTTTACCGTGTTCCATATGTTATAGTTGTACGGTTATCTCTTGTTGACGTATTATTTGGTAACATTCTCTATGAGAGAACGTTAGGATTATGAGTCGAATTCCCGGCCGTAGCTAACAATACTGTCATAATTTTTTGACTGTCGTAAATATATCTTTTTAATTATCAATATTTGATTTGTGTAACATAATGTACAGCGCTAATCTAATGATCCCATGAACTGATTAAAATGTGATTTCGTAAATAAACATGTTGTTTATTACAACTTGAAAAATATATTTTGTGAACCGATACATACTAGTACTGCTGTTGTAGAGTTTTTTATTTCATCTAATTTTATGAGATTTATGGCAGGTAGACTGCGCCCACCAATTTTTAAAATTTTATATATAAATACAGAAATCATAGATTTATATTTAAAATACATTATTCTCTATATATTAAAACCTAGTACAGTATTGTTTAAAACATTTTCTATGTTAGTTCTTGGGACAATACGGTACATTTTACCTTCTAGTCTTTAATTAAAATTTAATTTAATAAAAAACAAGCTAAATTTTAGTTTAACTGACAGTATTTAATACAAAATAACATACCGTTTTGCTCATCGCAATGAGATTCGGACTGTCGCTTTTTCTTCTTTTCAGATGTTTTCTTAGCAGACGTCTTGAGCAATGAAGTATTAGTAGTAAGTTCATTTGAAATATCTAAAATATAGAATATACACAATATTACAAACAACAGAGATCTGTACCAGCTAACCGACGAAAATTTATAGTAAAGCACTTAAATAAATTATTATTTTAAGACTTATAACAAAAAAAATAATTAAATTTTTAAAAACACTATTAAAATTAAAAAAAAAAATAATTTATTAAAAACACATTAAAGAAAGGCTGATATAGAAAGCCTACTATACTATTGAGGATTACTTACGAGGATAAGAATGTGTGGATATAGCTACTCTTTGACCCTGAACAAGACAGTAATTAATGGTTCTTCTCGGTAGAAACAGCATTAGAGTTGACGATTCAAAATCACTCGTTTACAAGTTTACATGAATAAATAATATTTTTAATTTCTATTTAAAATTTATAAAATTATTAAAAAGTAATTGTATATGCTAGAATTAGCCACTGCACATATAAATAATTAATATTTTAAGTTTATGCGATGAAGTAACGTACCATTTTCTTCGTCATGACGCGCATCTAAGCTTCTCTTCTTTTTCCTTTCACTACCGGGTGTTTTAAGTGGGGATTTGTTAACAGCCCCTTCTGAAATAAAAAAATATCATGCATAGTTTGCAATATACACTAATATTATACATGCGATATTATAGAAAGCCTACTATACTGTTGAAGATTACTTAGATGATAAGGATATAGGTGCACTTCTACCCTGCACAAGACAGTAATAAATAAATGTAACTAGTTCTAAGATTTATATTTTAAAAAGAGCAACCGCCGAGTTTCTTGCTGGCTTTCCGAACCAACAGTAAAGTTGACGATTCAAAAGCACTTGTTTACAAGTTTACTTGAATAAAAAATATTTTACAGGACAACTTTACAGGAGAGTAACTTGAAACATTTAAACGTTGATAAATTTAAAAATATTAATATTACAGTGGAAAAAACAATTAAATTATTGCGGTAATTAATGTGCTTTATAATAAATAAGCAAAAAATATATAAAAAATAAATTTAAAAAAACTTTTTTCATGAGATGTTATTTTGTTCTTGTAAAGGGACGATATTTTTGTTTATCTTCACGTCTGAATTGAGGTATGGATTAATGTGCTTTTACTATGGATATACTTGAACGACTCCAAATCTATCTATCTAGATGAACTCCATAGACACGAAGATCATCATCATAGAATGATCATCATTCTTCTGTCTTTATCCCTCTCTGAGTGGGGTCGGTAAAACATTTTTTCTATTCCATCATCTCCTATCATTCGTCAATTCTGTTGCTACTCTTTTTATATACATGTCGTACTTCACACAATCCAACCATCTCTTTAGGCCTCACTCTACATTTATATCCTTTTTTAAATTTATTTATTAAATAAATAATAAATAATAAATATATGGGACACTTACACACACGTCTGTCCCCAAAGTAAGTAATTTAATACTTGTGTTATGGGTGACGAACAACTGGTAGATATACTACATATATAAATTTTAAATACATACTTAAATACAAATACACACCCAGGCTCGAAGAACCAACAATTTTTTTATAGAAAATGTTGGCCCTCGGCGGGAATCGAACCCGCGACCCGCGGAGCTGAAGGCAGGGTCACTACCCACTGCGCCAACGGGCCAGTCAAATTATTACGTCTTATATGTAACAAATGACTTAATTTGTTACAAATTGCTACACAGAAACGGAAAATAAGAAAAACAGGAAATTTATAAGATAATTTACCAAAACTTAAAGAAAGATCAATAAGTTATAATGAGATAAAATAAAAAGGTTTTTTTTTATATTAAATTCATTCATTACAAATTAAATTCATAATTCACACTCACATCACATTTGGTCACTTGATTTTTATGTCTACTCTTTATATGTCTATACTATATTAATCAATACATATAATAAAATCGTTGAGATGTCAAATCTGTACATTTAATATTAAAAAAAAAAAAATAGTGTAGTCGTCTCAAAATACGCTCCTAAACATGAAACAATAGTTTTTAAAATTTTTGTCGGTTTATCTGTTTGTCTGTTTGTCGGTTTGTCTGTATGTCTGTGCGTTTGTTCCCGCTAATCTCAGAAACCGCTGATCCGATTCGGACGCGGTTTTCACTAATATATAGTCGGAAGTCTCACTTAACATATAGGGTATGTTTTATTCCAATCGGTCAGCAAATAAAAAAGATATGTCAATTTTAAGGTGAAAGGTCGTATACTTTAATACTGGTACTTGCATTTTTAACGTTTTTCTCTGTTCCTGGAGCAATCTTTCTTACTGAATTTCATATGTTACCATGGCTAGGAGAATCACACATCTTTTTATGAAAACTAGGCTGGTCTGAAACTGATTTTTTTGAAAAATTTTACATTTTAATTCCAGTTTTTTAGGGCATTGTGCGTTTGTTTCCGCTTATATCAGAAACCGCTGATACGATTTGGACGCGGTTTTCACTAATATGTAGTAGGAAGTCTCACTTAACATACATGGTATGTTTTATTTTAATCGGTCAGCAAATAAAAAAGATATGTTAATTTTAAGCTGGAAGATCGTATACTATGATATACGCTGTGATAGCCCAGCGGTGAGACCGTGCGACTCTTTCGAGGTGTTCGCCAGTTCCCGGGTTCAAAGTGCCTAATTGATAATTAAAATTTATGTAATACGCTGCTGTCCACTAAGAGAGGTTTTACAAATTTCTTATGGTTTTGATCGAATCTTTCCAGTGCAAATTAATATCTTTGCTAAATAACAGTAATGGCATGAAGGAAATTAAATTTAAAATGGAGTAGTAGATAGTAGTAGTATTCGAGTAACGTAACAATTGTCATAGGAACTGCTATTTAACCCCCCGGATCGATTTGATTTTTGTGATGGAGATATTTGCAAGGTTGGATACCGATAGAAGCTATTGAGTATCACAGAACTACGGTCCACGCGGACGAAGTCGCGGGTAAAAGCTAGTATATATAATAAGTAAAGTAGCGGTCTGTTACAATCCCACTACTGGGGCTTCTCTCTCCGTTTTTGGAGAGAAGGTTTGGAGCTAAGACCTACCATGCTGCTCCAATGCGGATTGGTAGGTTACACATATCTCCAGAATTCTGTAGAGATATGCAGGTTTCCTCACGATGTTTTCCTTCACCGAAAAGCGTGTGATTAATTGCAATTATCAATTAGACATATGAGTTTTAATAAAAAAAACTCATTGGTCCCTGCCCGGGTTTGAACTCATGTTCCCATCGAAAGAGTCGCACGGTCTCACCGCTGGGCTATCACAGCTCTCTATATATTTTATTCAGAGATTATAAGCCCCTTATATACTTATTTCGTATTTTCTCCAACCTTGTCACACCACACATCCACCATAACATTCTCATCTCATTTGCATGCACTCTTCTTTCATCCATCTTTTTCATTGCCTAAAATTCTGATCCATACAATACGACAGGGCTTATGACCGTTTATAATTTTGACTATACATATAAAATTAATAGAATAAACTACTCGCATTTCTTACCGAGGTGTCGTAAAAGGCGCCTAAGGTAAGTCGACTCGCCGTGTGGTATCCGGCTGAGTAGAATAGACCACCCTCATTTCTTACCGAGGTGTCGTAAAAGGCGCCTAAGGTAAGTTGACTCGCCGTGTAGTATCCGTCTGAGTAGAATAGACCACCCTCATTTCTTACCGAGGTGTCGTAAAAGGCGCCTAAGGTAAGTCGACTCGCCGTGTGGTATCCGGCTGAGTAGAATAGACCACCCTCATTTCTTACCGAGGTGTCGTAAAAGGCGCCTAAGGTAAGTCGACTCGCCGTGTGGTATCCGGCTGAGTAGAATAGACCACCCTCATTTCTTACCGAGGTGTCGTAAAAGGCGCCTAAGGTAAGTCGACTCGCCGTGTGGTATCCGGCTGAGTAGAATAGACCACCCTCATTTCTTACCGAGGTGTCGTAAAAGGCGCCTAAGGTAAGTCGACTCGCCGTGTGGTATCCGGCTGAGTAGAATAGACCACCCTCATTTCTTACCGAGGTGTCGTAAAAGGCGCCTAAGGTAAGTCGACTCGCCGTGTGGTATCCGGCTGAGTAGAGTAGACCGCCCTCATTTCTTACCGAGGTGTCGTAAAAGGCGCCTAAGGTAAGTCGACTCGCCGTGTGGTATCCGGCTGAGTAGAATAGACCACCCTCATTTCTTACCGAGGTGTCGTAAAAGGCGCCTAAGGTAAGTCGACTCGCCGTGTGGTATCCGGCTGAGTAGAATAGACCACCCTCATTTCTTACCGAGGTGTCGTAAAAGGCGCCTAAGGTAAGTCGACTCGCCGTGTGGTATCCGGCTGAGTAGAATAGACCACCCTCATTTCTTACCGAGGTGTCGTAAAAGGCGCCTAAGGTAAGTTGAGTCGCCGTGTGGTATCCGGCTGAGTAGAATAGACCACCCTCATTTCTTACCGAGGTGTCGTAAAAGGCGCCTAAGGTAAGTCGACTCGCCGTGTGGTATCCGGCTGAGTAGAATAGACCACCCTCATTTCTTACCGAGGTGTCGAAAAGCGCGCCTAAGGTAAGTTGACCCGCCGTGTGCCATCCGGTTGAGTAGAATAGACCACCCTCATTTCTTACCGAGGTGTTGTAAAGGGCGACTAAAGTTAGTTGACGTCAGGCAGGCGGCCGGTCGTAAATTACGTTGCCAAATCCTGTGACGTGTTCGTAACATGTTGTGCCGACCCCACTTAGAGTGGGATAAGGGCAGGAGGATGATGATACATATAAAATTGAATAAATTGAATGTGATCTATTAAAATTATTCCAATATGACGGTCATTGAATTAACTAACCTGTTGTGACCATAGGTATGTTTAAAGTATCTTGTTCTTTCGATTTACGTTTTGGCTCTTTTTTCTTTTGGTAAGAAATTTCTAGGGGCGCTTCGTCGTCAGAATCAGTTTCCGCTGCGAAAATAAAAATCATACAATAATTAAATATAATAAAAAAAGTGCAAAATATTATCATTAATTTAGTTCATGATTCACGTTATAATTATATGGGAAAATGTAGCAATTAGGCTTTAACAATTAACTTACCTGGTCTTATTGGCATTAGCAAATGTTATAATAATAATGAATAGAATAATGATACATATATGGGACACTTACACACACGGTTGTCCGTCCCCAAAGTAAGGTAACTTAATACTTGTGTTATGGGTGACGATATATATATATAATTTTAAATACATATTTAGATATAACTACACACCCAGGCTCAAAGAAACAACAAATCGTTTATAGAAAATGTTGGCCCTCGACGGAAATCGAACTCACGACCTGCGGAGCTGAAGGTAGTGTTACTACCTACTGCGCCAATGGGACAATTACACACACAGTTGTCTGTCCCCAAATTCACTTAATACTTGTGTTATGGGTGATAGGTAAATATATATTTATATAGTTTTAAATAAATACATAAATACACACAGACTTTAAGAAACACTGGTTTTTTAGGAAATGTTGCCCTAAGCGGGAATCTAACCCACAAACCACAGAGCTGAAGGCAGGGTTACTTTCACCTACGATATCAGGCCAGTTGAATAATAATAAAAGGAAATGTATTTCATAACTTTAGCATTAATAGAAAAATCTTTGTTAGCTTTTCCTAAAATACAAACAACAATACACTTTTTTTTCAGTTTTGTAAGTCTTAGAAGAAAAACGCGAAGCTTATGAGTGCATAACACTTTTGTGCAGAAGAATGTACATAATTATAAATAGATTGGCGATGTATATAATAGACAAAGTAGGAACCGACATAAGCTTTGCGCCTATCAAAAAAAAGTACGTAACTCGTTTGTGGGGTTTTTGTATAAGATTCTATAATAAAACTCTGCAATCGATTTTAGCTTTGCCATTGCAGCAGTTTAAAAATACTATCAAAAAAGGTTAATACAATAAGCCTACTATACTATTGAGGATTACTTAGACGATAAGAACGCGTGGATATAGCTACTCTTCGACCCTGTACAAGACATTAATAACTATTTTATTTTATTTATTTATTTATACTTTTTGCGTACAGACGAAAAAGAAAAAAAAATACATACATATTATATGTACAAGAAATAATAAGAAATTATTTGCAGGAACTTGCAAGGGCGGTCTTATCAACTACAGCGATCTCTTACAGACAACCCGTAAGTTCTTAAAAGGATCTTAGAACAAGAATAGGTTGGTGCGACAGAAAGATAATGGAGAAGATATTTTGTATATATACATAGAGTATAATAGATTACACAAATTTGAATACTAATACTACACATATACTGTATAAGATACACACTTTAATACATATTCCTATAGTATAATACATACTAATATTACCTATAATATACTAAATACTAATATTAACAAATAGATAAATAGTAGGTTTAACGACTCTTAAAAACTATATGTAAGTAGTGATAAGAATTATTCTTTGAAAAGAACAACCGCTGAGTTTCTTGCTGGTTCTTCTCGGTAGCAACAGCTTTTTGAACCAGCAGTAGAGTTGACGATTCAAAAGCACTTGTTTACAAGTTTACTTGAATAAATAATATTTTGAATTTAAATTTGAAAAGTGTCATATCTTAAATATATTGACTGGCCCGTTAGCGCTGTGAGTAGTGATCCTGCCTTCAGCTCCGCGGGTCGCGGGTTCGATTCCCGCCGAGAGCCAACATTTTCTATAAACAAATTGTTGGTTCTTCGAGCCTGGGTGTGTATTTGTATTTAAGTATGTATTTAAAATTATATATGTAGTATATCTACCAGTTGTCCGTCACCCGTATTCTTACGTTAGCTTCACAGTATATTTTTAGCAATTTGATTTTTGTGCATAAAAATATACATAATTATAAAAAGATTGGCGATGTATATAATAGACAAAGTAGGACCCGACATAAGCTTGCGGCTCCTGCTTTGCGCCTTATAAGAGTACGTAAGTCGTTTATGGGTTTGGGTATAAGATTCTATAACAAAATTCCACAATCAATTTTAACTTTGCCATTACAGCAATTTAAAAATACTGTTAAAAAGAGGCTGATACAGAAAGCCTATTATACCGTTACATTGATGATAAGAATGCGTGGATATAGCTGCTCTTTGACCTTGTGCAGGATAGCTATGACAAAATGTAATTAGTATTAAGAATCTTCTTTTTTAAAAGAGCTCCACCGAGTTTCTTGCTGGCTCTTCTCGGTAGGACGGCTTTCCGAACCAGCAGTAAAGTTGACGATTCAAAAGCACTTGTTTACAAGTTTACTTGAATAAAGAATATTTTGAATTTGAATTTGAATAACACAAGTATTAAGTTAGTTACTTTGGGGACGGACGACCGTGTGTGCAAATGTCCCATATATTAAAAAACTATATATATTAAAAAAATATATATATTAAAAAAATATATATGTATATTTCATACCTAGGTCATTTTCCATTTGATCCAGAGATATTTTTTCCGTTGTACTTGTAACAGTCTGAGGCAGATCTTTATTAGAATCTGTATCATCTGAAATATATAACACATAATTAATAATTTCATAATTGTACAATAATTTTATAGGTTGGAATTATTTTTTCTTTTGTCCAGTAGTAACTTTTAAAATAATTAACATTATAAATAATACACTTTTTTAAACTGTTTTTTTTAAACAATGTTAAGGATTTGAGGTGAAGAAAGCTCCTAAACAATTTATAAACTAAGTCAGATGTCAAATTTAATTTTTTTTGGAAACTTAAACACACAGTCGTCCATTCCCAAAGAAAGTAACTTAATACTTGTGTTACGGGTGATGGACAACTGGTAGATATACAACACATATAATTTTAAATACAAAAATACACCCCAGGCTCGAAGAACCAACAAATTGTTTTTGAAAATGTTGGCCCTCGGCGGGAATCGAACCCGCAACCCGCGGAGCTAAAGGCAGGGTCACTGCTCACTGCGCCAACGGGCCAGTCAATTTTGATTAAATAAATTAAAATTAATTAGTATGCAATATTTTATATTCTTGCAAACTATAATAAAGTAACGGCCCGTTAAAATCCCACTGCTGGGCATAGGCCTGCTCTCTCCGTTTTTGGTGACAAGGGTTGGAGCTAAGACCTACCACGCTGCTCCAATGTGGATTGGTAGATTACACATATCCCCAGAGATCTTTAGAAATATGCAGGTTTCATCACGATGTTTTTTCTTCAACGTAAAGTGTGTAATAAATTGCAATTATCAATTGGATACATTTCAATAGAAAAACTTATTGATGCCTGCTCAGGGTTTGAACTCGTGACCACCTCAAAAGGTGGTGTCACAGCTGGGCCATCACAGCTCTGCAAACTATCACTTACCACTAATTTCCATAGTTGCTCCTTCATTTTCCATCAGACTAATATTTTGAGACTTATTCAAAACGGTTTCGGTTTCTCTGAATGAACCGACTGTATCAATAAAGAAGTTTACATCATTTTCTTTTTCTTTCCCTGTAATAAGATAAATTTAGTATAATGCCGTGTAGCATAGACCACAATCATTTCTTACCGAGGTGTCGTTAAAGGCGACTAAGATAAGTTGATGTCAGGCAGGAAAATACCTAGCCAAATCATGTTACAACATGTTTAAAACCTGTTGTGCAGACGCCACTTAGAGTAAGGGTAGGAGAATGATGATGATATATTTAATATAGCAGATTTGAGCTAAAAAGCACATGAAAATAGTTTAATAAATTAATTATATTTATGTATATAAAATGGTGGGGTTGAACCGATTACTATATGACCATACTTGTTTGGGTAATGATTTGCTTTGCGATTTTGTCGTGGAGTCTATCTCCTGATGATGCTTCAGTTGTGGGGCGAAATGATTGTTGAGTTTGTGATAGTGAACATGTGTAGTGCTTGTGTATTGTGGTGGCGGTGATGGAGGTTTGTGCATGCGTTTTTACGAATCCTGCATGTATCAGGTATGAAAAAATAGATACTCCACTGTACATTTAGCATTATATATTTTTTCTATTTACTTTATCGCGGATTATAGCAAAATAATTTTATTATTAATTTTGTTTTAACACTTAAGAAATTTAAAACAGTAAAGAGAGCATTGCAAAAATAATAGTACCTAACGTATTGAAGAACATACCTTTTGATTTTCTCAAATCGGTTTTATCTTCCGTTTTCGTAGTTGGTATAAAATCATCGGAGTTAGTGTTAGCATTCTTTTTGCTTTGAACATCGTCACTGTTATTGCTCTCTTCAGAAAATAATAAATGTAAATCTATCGAATCTGACGACGATTCATTGTTTAGATCAGTTTTAGATAATATTTCTTGTTGATTGTTTGTTACCTCGTTATGCTTAATTTTGTTTTTTTTAACAGATTTTACTTGAGTTAAATTCAAATCTTCAAATATACAAGGCTTGTCTTTCTTTCCTCTTTTCGTAACACGGTTTAACGAAGTATTACCAATATTCGTTGTATCTGTTTTGGTTTTATTTAGATCTTTTAAAATAGAGTCATAATTTTGTATTATGTTTTCATTATCACTACTAAGAGAGTCATCATCAGGTGTAATTGATGCTTCGAGTGATTTCGATAATTCAATCTGTGTCTTTTCTGTAAATGAATTTTTATCAATTTCAATAATGTTCTCCATAGAGTTAATGTTCTCTTGAGTTATTTTAGGTTCTTTCTTTGAAGTATTAGAGAAAGGATCACTTTCTTCTACACTTTCAGTATATACTGTCATTTCTATTTCATCGGCGTCATGTACACCGTCAACGCTGTCGGACAAGGGCGCATTATTTTTCATTGAAATCTTCTGTTCGTTTTCATCTTTAATTAAAGTAGCTTCTTTAGTTGAATCTAATCTTCTTCTATCTATTTTTCTTGGTTTTACAAGATCTTCCTCAGATTCCGACGAAATTACCTGGCGTCGTTTATTTTTTTTATTTACACTCTTTTCTATAAAAGGATTTTTGTTTGAAGATTTCAATTTATGCCGTGATTCAAACATCTCTCTAGAAGCCTTCTTTTGCTCTTTCATTTTTCTATCATTGTATTTCTTCTTAGATTTAGCATTCATTTTAAGTTCATTATCACTCATTGAAAGATCATCATCTGTGCCATCTAACAATTCCTCATCTTCATTAGAACTCACGATGAATGAATCATTTTCATAATCTGAGTCTTCAGAAAATTCTTCTTCTGTTGATAATGTTTCACCTTGCTCAATTATTTCATTTTCTTTTTGATACTGTAGTTCACTTTCATCTTGACTGTCACCAGACTCATAATCTGTACCCGCATCAGCTGCTTCACGATCTACAAAATTACTCTTTCCTTGACTATAGTCTGAATTTATTTCATCTGCTTCTGAACTTGACATATCAGACACATTTTTTTCATTTTTAGTTAACTTATTGCTTTCTTCATCGTTTGAGTTGCTTTCTTCATCGCTTGAGTTGCTTTCTTGTTGTTTCATGAATAAAACTTTTTCTTTGTGATTTTCATTTTTAGATAGTTTATTTGATGAATCATTAACAATATCTAATTTTCTAACTTTTTTTAAGTGACTATCTATGAACTTAATACTTACTTGTTGCTCAGATATTTTTTGTGCTCGATCTTTACAGAATGTATTTATTAAATTGGCCTCGTCTTCCGAAGATTCAGAATCTTTAAATTTAGTAGAATTATTCACAGTCTTATTCTCTTCAAACACATGTCTTGCAGCATTTTTACTCTCACTGTCTGTGGATCTTATTTTTGATTCATTGACATTAGAAGCAAAGTCTGCTTGTATTCCTTTAAACTTTTGGATATTTTTATCTTGTAAGGGGGTACTCGTTGAACAATGTAACGATATATTTTTTTTTAAATCATTTTCGTGACTGATATTTAGATCATCGACAGTTTTCGATAAAAGCTTATTTGTGACCTGAGAAGTTACTGTTGATGAGACATTGTTATCAGCTGTTGAATTATCTTTAAGTTGTGATAATATAAGAGTACTTTTGGTTTCTATTCCACTTTTATCTATGTTTTGTACACTGGTTTTTTGTTCAGAAATATTTGCTATTTGTTTACTAGATAAATTAGTCTCATTAAAATCGCAAGTACTAGATTTCCTTTCTGATATACTTAGTTTTTTACTTTGTGATTCAGATAATATTGTATTTTCTGGTATTGTTTCATCAACATCCATTGGTTCACAACTATCAATGGTTTTAGGTAGATCAGATTTATTTATAATATTATGATCACTTTTATCTAAAATCGAGGGAAAAAAGTTTATTCGTGGTATCACTACCGTAGGATTATCTACCACAGGCACACACTGATCCTCACTTTCATGTCTGCTTTTTATTTTAACTTTTTCTGAGTTTGAATCTGAATCTTCAATAAATATCGTTGTTTTTATATTTCCACTTGGCTCTTTTGATAAAAGCTCGCTAGTCAAGAGGTTAACTTCTTGCACCTTTTTTTGATGAAGTGAAGGAATGTTATTTTCTGATTCATTTGCAATATTCTCAAGATTACTAATTTTGTCTAAAGATTCGCTATTATTCTCAGCTATAAAATTTGTACTATTTTTTTCGTTGCCGTTTGGGTAAGATTTATCTAAGTTTACACTGGCTTTTAAGGACTCATCTCCTGATCTAGACTTGTCATCTATTCGAAATGAAAATTTTAACTGTGATTTAAATTTATCTTTATTACTTTCACTGTCAGTGCTAGATTGACTGTTTTGTAAAGTGCTTATTGTTGACCATGATTTAGTTCTGTGTCTTTTTATTTTATTTTCTTTACATTCGGCATTTGACCCACTTTTATTTAAACTCATTGTAAATTTTGTTTTTTCTGAATTTAGTTCCTTTATTAGATTAGCACTGGATGTGGATAGTCTATTTTTTTCTGAAATCTGTGACTCATCTAGTTTAGTGTTAGTAAATATTTCACTTATTGGACTTTCAGATATTTTCGAGGCTATTGTTGATGGACTAATATCATCTGATTTTTTTTCACTGGACGCAATTGATTCGGATATTTTTGAGAGATCCTCTTGATCATCAAGTGCATATTTTGCTGGTGTTGTATTTTTATTTTTCTCTAACAGGCGCGGACTTCTGCGTGTGTTGTTGGGAGAAATATTTTCATCAATAGTTATTTCAATCTGAGCTTGAGTATTTTTTATATTCATTTCTGGTTCTTCTATTATTACTTCTGTAATCTGTACTGCTTGTTTAGTAGGAATTTGATGTTCTGAAACTAAGATTGAATCTTAGATGTTGCATGGCAAATAATGTTTATGATTAATGTTAGTTCATATTTATTTAAAAGGAAATGTATTCAACTGCAATAACTACGTAAGTTGTTATTTAAAGACAAAAAACCTTTTTTTCTTAATATTCAGAATTTATACAATATTAAGTATATGTACATATGCCTTTGGGTTTGTGTATGTATATACCTTTATCAATGCTGGAAGTTGAGTTTTTCCTCGTTCTACGAGTTTGTCTTATAGGTGTGACTTGTGCTTCCCCATCGCTACCTGTAAGACATTAATAATATATACTAATAAGATGAATTCTGATTACATAATATTTATCTGAACGTACTCAATATCAAATCTTAGCTATAGTATGTTATTCATACATCTTCAGAAACAAACATTTCTGCACCCCGTCCACTGTGGAGATCGCTGCATGTCAAGAGGTGAAATAAATGGAAATGTTATTAAAATTATTAAAAATGCAGTCCCATTTTAACACGTTACTTTTTTATACGACGGATATTACTGTTTTCATAATAATGATCTATAAAGCTAAATATATAGACGAGTAGGTCGGAAGAGGTGGGGGGTGAGGGTACTAGAGCACACAGCTACGGGGGAGACCCTTTTTAGGTACATACCAGCTTGTGACGCTCGTCTCGTAGCTCGTTTCGATCTCGGAGAGTCAACCGCAATAGCAGTTTCAGATACTATGCTGGTGTTGGATTTAATCCGAGTGCTGCGTCTGGAAGGTGTTACAGCTTTTTCTTGGGATTCTTCAATGTCTTTTGTTGGTAAAATTTTGGTAGTTCTACGAGTCGTTGCATTTTCTGGGGCTAATAAAAATAATATTATATAAATTAATTATTCAACTTTTTTTTATGTAATAACTATTAATTCTGAAAAGAAAGAATTATTAATGTTAATTAAAATTTTTATTTCATAAAAGCGATGTTACATGAATAAATGATAGTACTGTTAAAGTAGCGACCTGTTACAATCCCACTGCTGGGAATAGGTCTCCTCTCTCCGTTTCTGGAGAGAAGGATTGGAGCTAGGACCTACCACGCTGCTCCAATGCGGATTGGTAGGTTACACATATCTCCAGAATTCTCTAGATATATGCAGGTTTCCTCACGATGTTTTCCTTCACCGAAAAGCGTGTGATAAATTGCAATTATCAATTAGACACATGAGTTTTAATTGAAAACTCATTGGTGCCTGCCCGGGTTTGAACTCGTGTTCCCCTCGAAAGAGTCGCACGGGCTCACCGCTGGGCTATCACAGCTTCTACTAACGTACTACTGTTACAATACTCAAATTGTACAGATTTTTTGAAGCAAAAACTTTTATGGGCAATTGATTTTGGCCACTGAACGATCCTGAACTGCTATGTAATGCTTGTTGGGTAAAGTGGGCTCGAGTCGACTAAGGGAGCGAGAGAGATATAATATATGAGACATGATATAGTCATATTTTATATTATTAACCTCACTTTGATAAGTTTCCACATCTGCCATGTCGTTTTAAGCACACCAAATATTTTTTAAAGTAGATTTATTTACCACTTTTTTGTGATTGACAAATTTATCAAATTATAGTAATGTTACCATTTCTTGATAAGCATGCAAAGTTTGAATTGAATTTTTGTTCAGAGTGGGTCATACTTAAGGTCAAAGAGTCAGTTACATACAATAACATAGGTACATATTGTATACAGTTGAAGCTAATATAGTATGTAAAAAAAGAGATGGTTACATAAAAAACAAAAACAAAACTCTATGTAAAGGCCTAAAACTACTATAAATCATATAATAAAATAATTACTATTCTCATCAATAAGTTCCAGGTCAGGTTTTATTCCTCTTCTTCCCCCCCTTTTCTTTGTTGGAGTGTTGACTGCTGGTGATTTGTTCTCGTCAAGCTGTTCAACTGACATCCTTCTTCGCGATCGTGTAGCAGGGGCTTTAATAATTAAGCAAGATATTCTTTGGGATAATTCATTATTTGTATATTTTATTTATTTTAATTGCAGCTGCCTTTGGTATATACATTAATGTGGTTAGTAATTGTACTGTTTTGTTAATGAAAATAGTTATTTTGTTCATTCGAATTATACATGATATATAATATAAAATCAACTCAGTTGCAGTGAGGTAAGGTGCCCAAAATACTGGCAGAGTTATCTCTATCAAATCAAAATCAACATCTATATATGATCCATTTATCTACATATGATTTTTGTTGGCTAAGGAAGCTGAAGTCTTATAGAAACAACTTTAAAGAAGCAACTACTCTGCATTTTGGACCTCTATAACAAAAGCGATAATGTCATCATATTTGTGCCTTTTGCCACATTCTATTCAGCTAAACCCCATTTCCAATATTAAAGAGGTCCCTTCAATATGAGATAATGTTTTTACACATGTAGCCTTCCAAATGGGCAACCTCCAAGCCTATTGCCATTGCTATGAACCAAACCATTTGATTATAAGAGGGCAGGTACATTAGAAGTAAGCAAAGATTTCTGGATGCTGTTATGCTAGTATATAGCTACTATGATGATAATGACACCCTCTTTGTAAACAAAAGAAACCATGTGTCCATAGACATTAGGCAACTCTTCACAGTGGCATCAACTGCTTTGGTTACTTGTAGTAGAATGTTGAATAACAACTGCCATAGTTAGGGTGGTATGGCTTAGAACAGTGCCCGAGTTCATTGATGGGTGAGTATGAAGCCAGTAAATTAATTACACAACATATTATATTAATTATTTTGGATACTGTGACAGCATGATACTTTAAAATATACTAGTTGTCACTGAATGTCTAGCAGAACTGATTAATCACTATTAACATGAATCTATGTGTTATAAATAAAATTTTCAAAAATAATGTAATGATATGTTGTTTTGAATAATTAAAAATAATATAATAGAGTCTAATTTATTGTGGACATATAGCAAATACTAAAAAAAATTAATCGACTTAATTTTTAAAGACTTGTGGAGTTATATATTCTTTTAAGTTGCTAAAAAATTTTTGGTGCCTGTATTTCGAAGATGATTTGTTCAAAAGGGAAAAAATTGACTATGAAATTTAAGAAATAATCAATTAATCATTGTGGACGTGGCAATTTAATGTTTAAAATATATATATATTATATATATATATATATATTATATATATTATATATTATTCTTAGATCGATTAACCGGCATCAGCATCGGTAAAAAATAATGCGCAACATACCTTGAATAAACATGCTTTTCTCTAAATTATGAATAATTGTGTAAATGAGTAAATTGCTGATCTACAAACCTTTAACGCTTAAGGCTTCCTCCATGATTAAATCAACTTTAAAGTAATGTAAAATATATTCGTATTAAGATGAAAAACACGTGCAATAAAATAACTGATTCAAAACTGCGCTTTTAGGTTGAATTAATGGTCGAACAGCTGTTGAGACGCTGCGAACTGTCAATTCAAAACCGACGCGTGCTCTTGAAAAGGTCAGTGATGGCAACATTTGCCATTTCCGCTTACAAATACCATAGACTAATTCTATAATCTGATAGAAGTCTAAACCAATTCACATGACAGCGACTTTGATCGCCGGCGACTCGCTGGTGACTGGAAAATTGGCGTGTATTAATAAATATTAATAGCGACTTAAGTTTGCTGAAATTGTATAGTCTCCGGCGGCCAACGATATCACTGCCGTGAAGACGTATATGTGGCACGTCAGTACTTAATATCAATTTCGTCAATTTTAATAAGATAATAATTTTATATTAGAATTGTGTTTGGTAGAAGTCTAATTGAATCTAATTGAATCTTGATTACGCTTGTCGAGATGCTGTACAACTTAAGAGAAAATGTACTTCTTTTGGATGTATAAAGATTACGCTAGTTATCCTTATCAATCCGGTAACCTAGCTATTGTAATCAGCGGTCATTAGTGCAAATAAATTATTATACTATAGTCATTTCATTACTATCGGTTATATCGACTTCGTCGATCCGTGGAAGGATCATGTATGAGATCTATGTATTTGAGAAAAAGAACTCCAATATTTATTTATGTCTGTGAGGAACTAAGTGAGTAAGGTTAATCTAGATCTAAATTGAAAATAAAAGTCATTCAGGAACAAGTTCATACCTATGTAAATCCTCTGAAATATTTCTGTAAATATTGGAGACTGGTGGCTATTTACATCAATAAAATACATTAACAGAAAAAATGACGATGATACTGATAAAGTTTTATAAATAGAATAAGAAAATTGATTATTGAATTTAAATACTTGACTATAATTTATATAAGAACAATACATGCTATGTACCCGGAACGAAATGCAAATAAAAATATAAAGCTTTACTTTATGGTAGTTTTCCAGATACAAAATCATAGTCAAAGATTATGAAATGAATCATAGTGTTTCCAAACTGTCGATAATATCTATGTAAGTAATACAAGTCTATATAACACAAGCTTTTGCTCGCGACTTCGCTCGCGTGGAATTTAGTCTGCCACATTAAGTTTTTTAGTTACTCCAATCCAGTTTCAGATTACCTAATTTCAAAACTGACGAATTCCAAACAATCTTCGTTGCGGACTTTTATATAGAACTATTCAAAACAACTAATACTATGCTACATCATCTTTGTGTAACTCCAATGGTTTAGGCAGCGTACGCCAATATAGCTCTTAGATGCCAGAATTTTTCCGACTATATAGTCGGAAAAATTCTGTATCGTTATATTACGACAAATCATTACAAATTGTAGCCTATATGTTATTCCGATTTATAATCGATATAACTGTAAAGTTTCATTCAAATCCGTCCAATAGTTTTTTCGTGAAAGAGTAACAAACATCCATCCATGCTCATAAACTTTCGCATTTATAATAATAGTAGGAAGGATATTATATTTTGATTATAAGCAGTAAAATTTACAGTACTAAAGAAAATTATTTAACGGTCTATTTGAGTAAATATATAGCAATTTATTTAGGCGTTGACCGTTGGACTGCTGGCGCAGGTTGCAGTAACGCTGCCTTCATCGCCGAAAGTCGCAGATTCGATAACTACTGAGAGCCAACAATTCTATAAAAAATTGTTGGTTCTTCTAGTCTGGTATTAAAGTATTTATTTAAAATTATATATTTACCAGTTGTCATCACCCATAACACAAGAATCAAGTTACCTATTTTGCGGACGGAAGTGTGTGTCATCGTCCGATATATTAAAAAAAAGGACGTTAGTAAGATTTAATATTTACAGAGCGTATTTCTGACACTATCAAATATTACATGTTGAACGATAGGATATGACATATGTAAATCATACTGTAAGAAGATTTACTGGAGGTGGCGAAAGATAAAATCTCTTGGCATGTGACACACAAAAGGTTACAACGACGTTACTGCACCATTTAATTTCCCTTCCTACGTACTCACCAGGCTGCGAACAATACTTCACTGACAATGGCTTCGTAATTTGGACGAGATGACGGGAGCGGGACAATGCGTCAAGTGACTCATTATTGTGGAAAATAGCTGCAAGCGGCAAAAGCTATATTCCTTCCTAGAAGAAATATTAGGAGTGTGGGTGCAGTTAAGTGGTCGTGAGGAAAAGCGTGCTTAGCATAAAAATATATTAGAACTTTTTTACACTAAATATTTAAATTAAATAGTTAGTCAAAATCAATTACTTAAGGTATCCGGCTGTCACTAAGGTAAGTTGAACCGCCGTGTGGTATCTGGCCGAGTAGAATAAAGCACCCTCATTTCTTACCGAGGTGTCGTAAAGGTGACGAAGGTAAGTTGATCCGCCGTGTAGTATCAAGCTGAGTAGAATAGATCCACACTCATATCTTACTGAGACGTGAAAGGAAAGTTGACGTCAGGCAGGCGGCCAGTCTTAAAATATCTAGCCAAATCATGTTACAACATGTTTATAACATGTTATGTGGGGTACATAGAGCAGGATAAAGGCAGGAGAATGATGATGATGATGTGTAATCAACTACTTAAAATGGCATTCATCAATTAATATTTATCACTTGAAGCGTTTGAAACCTGTTATTAAGGCACTTCCATAATCTAAAGAACTAAGACGCGAAACTTAAAACAAGTTCAAACAAGGCTGGCGCGAGAGGATTCTCAGTGCAAAGTTTGCAAGACTGTTCTACACTGTAAAACCCAAATATAATTTTAGGCCGTTCAATAACTTATTCATAATCAAAACAGACAAAATGATTTCCTTTTAAGGTCATACTGTAATTATATAGGATATATTATTTAAATAGTAATACACCGAGGAAAATCATATTTAACTGTTGTAAAAAGATCAGTTCTGGAGTTGATATTTTGGTTCCTTATGAATATTCCGATGAAAATTTCAATGACAGAAAGCTTGTACTCAAAATGTAAAATTTGTACTCAAACTAATTTATACTATATTTATATATATTTAAACACACATATAAAAAAGCTGTGATAGCCCAATGGTGAGACCGTGCGACTCTCTAGAGACGAACATAGGTTCAAACCCGGGCAGGCACCAATGAGTTTTTCTATTAAAACTCATGTGTCTAATTCATAATTGCAATTTATCACACGCTTTTCGGTGAAGGAAAACATCGTGAGGAAACCTGCATATCACTAGAGAATTCTGGAGATATGTGTAACCTGCCAATCCGCATTGGAGCAGCGTGGTAGGTCTTAGCTCCAACCCTTCTCTCCAGAAACGGAGAGAGGAGGCCTATTCCCAGCAGTGGGATATTAACAGGCCGCTACTTTACTTTTACTTTAAACACAAAGGTTTGAACTAATGTTGGTACAAACCAACATTAGTTCAAACTTTTGAGTTTTCTGTAAAAACTACGAATTTCATAGCTTAGTTGGAAAAGTTATATAAGTTATAATAAAAAAAAGAATAAGTAAGATTATATCAAACCGCGAACATAAAAGATATAATCTAAAGTAATTTCAAGTTTTATACTGTAAAAGGACATTTACTGGAATATCTAGTATAAATTAAACGTTTCGGCTGGGGAAATATCTTTTAATGCGAGCTTAAATCATTTTTATTAACTTTTAAAGACTGAAATTATGCGCTATGTCTGCTGACCGTAATTTGCGGGTAGCCTGAATAATTTGAAATCTCGAATTTCTTAGTTATCCCTTACAATAAATCCTTTAAAATATGTGTTTAAAATTTTTTAATAACGAGCAGCAAATATAGAATTAATAATGTCAAAAAAAATGTTACAAAATGAATGCGTTCCAATTCAAGACTCTCTTATATTTCTTGTTTTTACTTATAGATTACTACAGTAATGAAAGAATGTAATTTATAATCGCGATTAAAGAGCTAATGTCGCACAAGAGGAAATCTGCCTTCACATTGCCCAATAATCGTTCGTTATTACATAGCGACGCCACGCTTCTGTTCTGTAATCCCTGCTTTTATTGGTGAATTAAGAAAAAATACCATCGGTCAATAGGTAAGCAGTTCTAGATAGTTTATTATTATATGATAGACAATTTTGGAAAAAAAATAGTTTGAAAATAAAACCGTACGTGTAAAAGCCGCTAGTATTGCATTACCAGTGTATATAATGAAATATTGCATGAAGTGCATACTGTCAATTCGATTAAAAAACTAAAATTTACACCTTTATTATTGTAGGATTGTCTGATTCTGAAGTTAAGGAAGTGATCTTTGTTATGTGAGTTTTTTAAATTTATTCTATATCTTATACTTTTTATATCCTGTATATGTATCTACAAAATAGAAAAGCAATTCACAACGGATATTTCAACATGTGATATGATCTTTCACACCTACGAGTATTTATTTCATCGGTTAATATGGTGTTAAATCTTGATTACATTAAGAAGGACTAAAATTAAGAAATGCCATTTGGGGACTATTTTGTAAGGTACTTTACAAAAAGGCTTAAGCACTTTAAAAGGTTTGAGGACTTTGCATAACTAAAGTACATAAAGCGATTTAATTTACTCCGACCAGGAGCTGCGAAGCTTTATCGTCTGGTATTAATTTTAAAATACCTCGCGGCAAAATCAACGGTCGACGGATATCCACAACACAATGGTTGAAGTATTTTATACCAGATTTATTCGAATTCTCCCTATTTCGAAATAATTAAATTTGACAATATCGTGGTTTAATCCCATAAATCTCTTCTTAATTAATTATATGTATCTTTATATCGTCATTACTGGTTTCAAAAATAAGTAATAGGCATATTTTGTGTATTTGAAAAATATAATATTTTATAAAATATTCAACAAAAAAAAATTCGAATCTACGGACGGATTTTAATGAAAATTTCAAACCATTAGACTTTACAAAGACTTTAGAATGACCCAGTAGGGTATTGGTGGCGATCGGAACATTTTTTTGAACTGCTGAGTTCTGTTTCGAGGGGAATTCGAAACCAGACTGAGCCACAGTAACGCGTAGTTGGACAGCGAGTTTGATTTAATTAATCAACTTTGACTATTGATTTGGCAATAATCAATAATATTATTAGTTTCCTATAATTTACCTCCATTTAAATTCACAGCTGGCAACTGGTCGTTCAGTGACGACGCCGTTAAAATTATTTTTTGTTGTTGTAATCTTATGTTTTATCGTATGTTTTAGTATTCTTGTAATGTAGTAAAAGTAATAAGTAAACTAACAGCCTTTTAATATCCCACTGCTGGGAATAGGCCCCCTCTCTTCGTTTATTGGAGAGAAGGATTGGAGCTAAGATCTACCATGCTGCCCCATTGCGTATTGGTAGGTTGCACATATTCCTATAATTTTCTAGAGATGCAGGTTTCATCACGATGTTTTCCTTCACCGAAAAGCGTGTGATAAATTGCAAATATCAATTAGACACATAAGTTCTTAATAGAAAAACTCATTGGTGTCTCTAGAGAGTCACACGGTCTCACCACTGGGCTATCACAGCTTGTAATGTAGTATCTTAACATTATCAAAATACTTAATTAACTACTATTTCAAGGAATATGACACAGAAGAGCGCTTGTAATACCGTCTTCAATTTGATTAATCGCCGCAGTAATTTACCGCTATATACAGACAAACCTTAGTATAGATACTATATAATTAAGTCTATATGAATAATTTACCGCTTTTCCGCATTACTCAATTAAAAATTTCACATTTTGCATGTGAGTTTTGACCTATTTTAGTTCCATTAGGCATGACCGTTGTGTTATGGCGGATTTGCCAGCAGAATGAGTAGGCCCAGGGAGAAAGATTTTTGGGTCGGCAAATTATTTTTATGGATTATTTGTATATTTTTGTACCGTCGAAATTGTTTTCGTAAAATTTCAACGAAATTGTTAGGTAATGGGATTTTTAAAACAAAAAGTTGTTTCAGCAGTCGTAGATGCTCACATCTTCAGAGCTAGCAAGTTTCATTGTTACAATTAATATAGGTTACTATTATTATCTATGTCCTTATTGATTTTTACAATACAACAAAACTTTACCGTGAATATATCTTTTCTAGGATAGCAAATTATTCATAGAATGCCAATTATCACGTATTTCACCGCACTAGTCAGTAATGTTATAGCGTTATATGCCATTAATGATAGTTAGCATCAAAATATTTCGTTCGGATGGTTTTTCTTTCATATGACAGTCCATAATAATGATATCTTTATAATAAATTTTGTCAAAGTTCTATAATAAGTTATTATAACAAGTTATTCGTAGAATATACTTCTTAAAGTAAAATTAAAACTGTAGATGCAACGGTAGGTACAAATAAATTTTTAAGTTATATATATTGACACTACTGTCCAGAAGGCACTTGTATATTTGTAATATTCGGAATTGGATTTTATTATTAGTTTCCTTCTATGCAAGACGCTCGCAGATGCTGTGAACATGTACGAATAGTACGAATTCTTACTATATTGTTTCATTTTATTTAAGAGCTATAATACTTTTAATATTGTCTATTTTATAATACAGATTATATATGCGATCGATTTCTATAATTAACATAATTTTTTTAAATTGGAACATTCTTCATTACTAAAAAAAGCACTCAATAGATTGAATCGTAATAGATTGCGCTATAAATGGTAAAAGGTCTAGCGAAGTATAGCAAGGTTTAACTAGTTTAATTAATGATTAGCATGTATAAATTATTGTACTGAATTATTTAAATGTTATAAAGAACATTTTCTCAACCCAGAAAATCTGAAATGAAAGGTCTGGGATAATTCGTTTCTTAGTTAAATTTTTACTACCAGAGATATTAATCCCAAAAGTCTTACCAAATTACAATCTCAACCAAGTTTTAACCTCTAAGATTATACGATACAATAGAACGTAGATTCGATTATTTCAACAAGATTTTTTATTATATTTTTATTAACACACGTTCATTATCACAAACTGAACAATCGTTTCGCCCCGCAACCGAAGATGCATCACCAGGAGATAGACTACGACAAAACGGAACACCTTTGCTATTTTATTGTGTATAGTGCTTGTGTATTGTGGTGGCGGTGGTGGAGGTTTGCACCTGCACGAATCCTGCATGATCGGACATAAAAAAACGGATAGTCCACTATACATTTAACATTATATATATTGTCTATTTACTTTATCACGAATTATAGCAAAATAATTTTCTTCTTCTCAAAATCTCGCGTGATACTTTTAATTTTTACAAACAGATCCCTAGTTTGAGTATGTCCTCACAGATGGAGTTCAGGCAATTATTGTAATCTTTACGACATAAAAATTGTACTCTAGCTGCAACTTTGTGATATTCTGCGCTTTTAGCGCTTGCCAAATAATTTTATTATTACTTTTATATTGAATTGGAAATGTTTGAAAATTTTTATACGGCTATATATCAAAATATTGCCAAAAATCTAATATATTCCTTTTTAAATCATACACACTTAGAGCAATTATGAATAAGCTGTGTGTGTGTAGCTGAAATCTACGTGAGTCATTCCTGACCATAATCTGTTATTGCAAATATCTCCACATCAATAAGGTAATTAGTATATAGTAAAAGAATTGTGCATGATTTTCTCCAGATACTACATAAATATAAATTTATATGTGTGTATTTATATGTATTTGTATCTACCCAGGTTGTCTGGTAGAAATCGCTGTTTAGCGATAAGACCGCCTCTTTGTAAGAGTCTTCTAGATATAAGTTTACTTTGTATTTTCTGTACGTTTTTGTTGTGCAATAAAGTATATTAAATAAATAAATATTTATACAGAAAATGTTGTTATAATATGTGGACGAAATAACAACATATCCCATAAATTTGGTCCGCATCATTTCTACACGGTAGTCTCCAGACTTATAATAGAATTCCCTTATAGGATCCCGAAATGAGGTCGCAACTGGTTCCCGTAAATGTCCATCCCCGAAACAAATATAATTATCCGAAACACGGATGAGGGAATCTGGGACAAAAATTGGAAAATCTTTACCTTTTTTTATCCAATAATACCTACCTGCCTCGATAGTATGTTACTAATCGAAAAACAAGACGCCAAAGTTATGTTTCAATAAAGGTAGAGTAAACGAGATCATTAGAGCAAAAGTTTACTTTATTGACGTCTTAGTAATGGACTTGTTTTATTCAAATTCAAATTCAAGATATTCTTTAACTCTACTGCTGGTTCGGAAAGCTGTTCAGGTACCGAGAAGAGCCAGCAAGAAACACGGCGGTTGCTCTTTTCAAAGCATAATTCTTATTACTAGTTACATTTAGTCATTGCTATCTTGTACATCTATAACCAAGCATTTATCATCTATGTAATCCTCAACAGTATAGTAGGCTTTTTGTATCAGCCTCATTTTAATAATGTTTTATAAACTGCTGTAACAGCATTATTTATTCTACTTTTAAATAAGAAAAAAGCATGAAGAATTAAAGGTCCTGAATAGGGAATATTTAATGCCAATGATTGGTAAGTATCAGATATATTTAAGCCAAAGCTATTTAAGGCCAAAAACTATGATGAGTTAATCTTCCCTAAGTTGCACCAACATAGGGAAGATTAACTCATCATGGTTTCATCACGGTAATTGATCGAATGAAAGAGATGAGGAGTACAAGCACTACAAAATCATAAATTATTAAATGGTATATTTAGAGATAACTTAATAATCATGAAGTTTGTCAAAATCGATAATAGAAAGAATGAAAGAGAAACCGCAAAACTAAAAAACATGTTTGATCAATGGCGTGTTTACGGTAATTCCTACATAACTTATGTGTAAGTTATAATTATTACATATTAGGATTTTTGACAAACGAAAAACGACTGATTTTGTATTATAATTAAAACAAATTACTCTTTCAGTCATTACTTTTTAATTTCTTGTATACTTCGCTTTAAATAATAATTATCTTTAGGTAGTTGGTGCTAAACGCACCTTAAAGAACGTAGGTAATAGGTAGGTGGGCATACAGATAATTATTTGATAATATTTGAATATGTAAACTTGAATACACAATTAGATAGGAAGACGTGAGATAGGTGGTAGGTCTGGAAAAGCGCCAAAGCACCTTCAGCAGTGTTTAGCTGCCAAGAATGGGCGAAGCTCGTAAGTGCTCGTTGACCTTAAGTAATCGTATCTGAAGTTTTTTTGTTGCAAATTTTTGAAACATTACCTGAATTAGATTACAGCTTGCAATTTTTTAACTAAAAACCGTACAACGATCCGTCCAGTAGATTTGGGAAAATTGATCACATATAAACAGATAGCTTTTGGGGACTTCATTTTATAATATGTATAGATCTGATTCTACGCGGTGTGGTATCCGGCAGAACAGAAAAGACCACCCTCCTTTCTTACCGAGGTATCGTAAAAGGCGACTAAGGTAAGTTGACGTCAGGCAGGTGGCCGGTCGTAAAATCCGTAGCCAAATCATGTGACAACATGTTTGTAACAGGTGCCGACCCCCCTTAGAGTGGGATAAGGGCAGGAGAATGATGATGTATAGATCTGATTCTGAGTCTATGATGCTCTTTAATAATGAATAAATAAAAATAAGCTAATATACTTACTGGTAATTCGATACCGTATAAAAATATAAATATGGTAGAGTACACATGGTAAAAAAAATCGCTTCATCATAAATATCTTTATGACGTATTGACGAAAAAGGCATTACTAAATAATTTGAATGTTTCAATGAGGTTGTTAATTTAGTGTTTTCCAATAAGCACAAAGCTTTATGTCCAGTATGTGATGCACAGTATTTATCGATAAAACAAACCATGGAATTCAGGATCTCTGCATGGCACAGAACACTTGGCCAATTTAACGTAAGATAAGAAATAGGAGATTGTTCGTATCAGAACTACATACACATATACACCCAGGCTCGAAGAACCACCGAATTGTTTATAGAAAATGTTGGGCCTCGGCGGGAATCGAACCCGCTACCCACTGCGCCAAGGGGCCAGTAATTTATCTTATAAATTTTCCAATAAACTTTTTGCTTAGCCGTCAACAAATTAGTTTTCATTGGCAGTATTTATTTATTGATTCAGGGCACGTTGCTAACTTGCAACGAATGGCATGTATTTCCTTGCAAAGTTAGCGCTAATTCAAAGAAAGTTTTCAGTTGTTTGTCAGCGTCTTCCTCGTCCCCACAACTATGGCTTCAGGGACTATAAAACAAGATTAATAAGGTCCATTCGCTTTTAGCCAGCGTTATTTATTGAGTAAACTAAACCCATAGGAAATATTTTCTAGCCTATTTTCTACTCAGCTTTAGTAACTCAAGGTTCACGCTTACTGGACCAAATTCTTGATAACACATTATTCTGCTACTGTTGTTATTTATTATTACTTTTCGTTATAATATAGGTTTATGTTATTAAAGAATAGAAATAATAATTTTCGACACCTTTTAATAATTTAAGTGCCGAGTGGTATCCGGCTGCATAGAATAGACCGCCCTCATGTCTTACCGAGGTGTCGTAAAAGGCGACTAAGGTAAGTTGACGTCAGGCAGGCGGACGGTCGTAAAATACGTAGCCAAATCATGTGACAACATGTTTGTAATATGTTGTGCCGACCCCACCTAGAGTGGGATAAGGGCAGGAGAATGATGACCTTTTAATAATTTAAAATAACTATTTGGAATTTATGTGTATTCAATTTATTAATATCTATTTGCAATAGATAAAAATTAAGCATTATTTTGTTAACATGTTATCATCATTATATAAATAAACGGTTCACATCGCGACAAAATCGAATTACCTTTATACAAGGAATAGTAGTGAACGTGTGTAGTGCTTTTTTATTGTGGTGGCGGTGATGGAGGTTTGTGCATGTGTTTTTACGTATCCTGCATGTATCGGTTATGAAAAAACTGATAGTTCACTATACATTTAGCTCGATATATATTTTCTATTTACTATATCGCAAAATATTTTTTATAATTACTTTTGCATTATGGATCTCCGGAAAGTAACGCCTAATTCTGTAAATTATGTTTACAAGATAAGTCGAAAAATATAAGTAACTTATTGTTTTATACTTTTTAGCTAGTAATAGCTCTTAGAGTTTATACATTCTACAAATGCATTACAAAAAATTGCTAAGTATTATAAACGTACTATATATATTATGTATGTAATGTCGACGGCACAGGCGTACGGAATGACTCTAATGAGTCTTTGTACATATACGCTAGGATAATGTAAACTTTAATTATTGTACATTCAGATGAAATAAAAAAAATCATTGTTTTTGTGCTATGTAATTCTGCAAAGTACTTATATAAACAAGTTAATTTAAAAATCTTTCAACAAAAGCTTTTTAAATTACCTGTCTTTGATGTTATCTGTTGAGGGTTCCCTCGTCTGGAACTTATCCTGGCAGCATCAGGTCATGTTTATCATAAACATGCATTGTCATCGGGACTGGATCAGTATCTAAAATTTCAGCTCAATCGGACACCGGGAAGTGTGTCAAAGTAAGTTGCAAGATTCTACCTTCACATATATACATCATCATTCTCCTGGTCTTATCCCACTCTAAGTAGGGTCGGCACAACATGTTACAGACATGTTGTCACATGATTTGGCTATGTATTTTACGACCTCTCTCCTGCCTGACGTCAACTTACCTTTGTCCCCTTTTACGACACCTCGGTAAGAACTGAGGGTGGTCTGTTCTATTCTGCCGGATACCACACGGCGTCTTCACATACATTGCAAGTTAAATAAAATCTTTTTATTATATAAACATTTATGTCAACATTTTCAAATATAATATTTTCCAAACTGCACGATTATCGGAACTGATTGGTACCGATTGATAAAACCGTTCTGTATGAAATGTGAGTCAATGCCATTAATTTGTTATGATATATCTATATCCATACATTACGTAACCGAAAGGCATTTTATTCATAAATCTCCGACGCATCCAACGCGCAAACAAATCGGGAAATATCATGCTCAATAGTGATATCGGAGCATTAGAATACTCCGAGAAATTTGCTTTTCGATTTTTTCCGTATAATTCTTACTTTATTTAAATGTACTTTACGAATGTACGGATGTAGACATGTGAAATGTAATCCAATAGTTGTGAAAATGGACAAGTCATGATTTCGTAAATCTAAGACACTACAGTGGCCATAAGTCTCTCTCTTTTAATTAAATAATAAAAATATATGGGACAATTCACACACGGTCGACCGTCCTTAAAGTAACTTAATACTTGTGTTATAAGTGACAGACAGCTGGTACATAAGCTACTTATATAATTTTTAAATACCCAGTCCCAAAGAACAGACAAATAGTTTTTAGGAAAGGGTTGCATTTGGCGGGAATCTAACCCGCGACCCAAAGGCATGGTATTGCCACCTGCAACAACCGACCAGTCAATTGTATGTAGTTGTTGTTTAGTCGTCTTTTAGAAGACAGAACGTCTTTTTAATTTATATGAATTTTGAAAGGTATCAATGACATAGCCACAAACACACAGGAGCACTCGAATCTTATAAAAGGTTTGTAAGTTCGAAATCCAGGCAGGATTATTATATATTCGGTTTCTGTAAAAAACTTGTACTTTAATTATACTTATAATTCAACATTTGCATAAATTTGAGCAATTAATCGAGATGAATGCTGTATGTACCTACTTAGGAATGCCTGAGGTATATGGAACCCACCAACCAGCAAAAAACAGGTATTTATTTATTATGCGATCAACAATATTTGGAGACGTATTAAAAACTAAAAAAGTCAAAAAATACAAGCACTTAATAAAAACTAGTGCTAGGATTACTAAAAATTGTAAAGACCTTGTAAGTCGCAAATGTAGTTCAGTCAAATCTAAATATCGTATAGCAAAAAAAAAGATCCGAAAACAATACTGAACCGAATAAAGTATTAAACGACAATAGATCTTGTAGAATCTGGAATAGTAAGCGTATTCTTAGACAAACAGAGATATTACAATATTGAAACGAAACGAACATAATATGGCCGTTTTTATGAAAGAATATAATACCACAGCGACGAGTGTATGAAATAAGGTCAAAGCTGGCTTTTAACAAATTGAACGCAAGCCCCGCAATTTCTCCACAGCAGCGTGTCTATATTGTCCTGTTGGAGAAATTTTCCAAGAACTAAAAAGGAAACATTTTTCTATATCTGGTATTGTTGCGTGAACAAGAACTATTATTTCATACCAATGCGGCTGGCTTCATTTCATCCATTGCATTTTCTTTCTTTTATAATAAGTGATTACATTTCTGTAAAGGTGCCTGTCACTCTAGTGACCAATTGTTAAAAATATAATGTGAAGCAAACGTAAGAATACCTATTTCCATGAACTTCTCTCGCAGGGAATCACGCGGACCTAAATTGTAAATGTATGTTTATTTCCCAAGTGCGTAGAGAATTTACTTCAATAAATGTTTCCGGTTCCGGAAAATTTTGCAAAAAGATCCTTAATGGATAAATCCAGATTGTGCCGTAGTAGTGGGCATGATTCTGATGATCGAAGCAGCGGGTGGGGTCGCCGGTTCGGAGCCGCAGCGCTCGCCGGAGGCCAAGCGGCGGCGGTTCCAGGCGCTAGTGGGTTTGGTGCTCATCTCCGTGTTCTTCTCGATGCTCCTGTCCGTGGACCAAAACACAGGGCTACCCGTATAGGTGGTTATTTTCAAATAAAATATGCTTTACTTCTATTTGGGTCTTTAGCTAGGACCACGCATTTATCATTAACATAACCCTCACTAGTAAGGTATCTGTATCAGCCTACTTTTGATAGTCACTTTTAATTGCTGTAAACTACCCTCATTCCTTACCGAGGTGTGTAAAAGGTGACTAAGGTAAGTTGACCCACCGTGTGGTATTTTTAAAATCTTAACGACTGGTGTCCTCTTACTATCTATAGTAAGAGGACACCAGTCGTTAAGATTTAAAACAGCAGGTTATAATTTAAAATACTACTGCAATACTAACCGCTAAGGCGCACAATTTTATTTTAACTAGAAGAATATTTGGAGTTTTTAATGTTTGCTGAATAAAAAAACTTTAATTTTATTTCATTATTTATATATTATACAATGTTAGCAATTTATTGGTTCTTCGAGCCTGGGTGTGTATTGGTATTTATGTATGTATTTAAAATTATATATGTAATATATTTACCAGTTGTCCGTCACCCACAACACAAGTATTAAGTTACTTACTTTGGGGATGGACGACCGTGTGTGTAAATGTCCCATATATTTATTTATTTTATTAATTACAAATTGTATATGTTACCGCTACATTCCTATTAATATGTACGTCCTATTTGCACGTTTACTATCATTGCACGAGGATCGTCGCAAGATGGCGGCACTAGAGTTCCGCAAGTTAAAAAAACGTTCGGAATGAACACACCGCAGTCACTTATTAATTAACACATTTTTGCTTATTGTGAGTTTAGTGACATCCCGTGTGCTTGGGACGTGTGCAGTAACACCAGCTAAGCTTGCCTCCTCGTCATTCCGCTCCCCAAAATTATAGTTCTTCTACGCCGCCATTTTTCCTTTCTCAGCTAACTTTCACCTTTTATACAGGCGACTTTTCATCATTATATTCTCATCTTGCTCTCCGAATAGCATCCCGCTTCAATTCACTATGGGTAAATTGAATTAAATTGAATCTAATATTTGAAAGAGTAATTTTAGTATTTACATATACCATACAGTATATAAATAATTTATAGAAGTGGGCTTTTCTTTACGTATTTCCATAGTACAAAAGTAATGATTAAAAGTATCAGCGGTATTTAAAAATACGCGGATAGTAGCAAAATAACTACACAGTGGACAGTCCACTCTACATTTAGCAATATACATATTTTCTTACTATACTTTATCGAGTTTTTTTAGTCGTGTGGTATCCGGCAGAATAGAATAGACCACCCTCTTTTCTTACCGAGGTGTCGTAAGAGGCGACTGAGGTAAGTTCACGTCAGGCAGGCGGCCGGTAGTAAAATACGTAGCCAAATCATATGACATGTTTGTAACATGTTGTGTCGACCCCACAACGAGAATCATGATGACTTTATCGCGTTTATATTCATATTATACTTTACCGCGGATTATAGCAAAACAATTTTATAATTACTTTTGTATTATGGATCTCCGCAAAGTAACGCCTAATTCTATAAATTACTTAAATTATTTATTAAGTAATTAGATCTTAGTTTATAGAATTAGGCGTTACTTTGCGAAAACTATAATATTTTTTTTTAATTGAATATTTTTTTATTTGTCTACATTTTAATTCAGTTGCTGACCACGAATTATACATAATTTTTTAGGCAGTTAGTATATAATTTACATAATTATACATAATTTTATAGTTACGTAAGAGTTTTCAGGGATTAGGTAATATTATAAATCTGAACTAAAAACCTGCCCAAATAAAATGAAAATGTTACGTTAAACGTAGCGTTTCAAGATTAATGATAGAGAAGCACTCAACTATTAGAACTGCTGTCGGATAGACAAATGAATTGTCCGCTCTCGGCGTGAGATCATGGCATCGCTTCACTTTGTACGTTGGTGCACTATTGTTGCATGTTTGCAAAGGATTTACATGGATTATGCTTAGGGTTGCCAGCATTGGTTTAGAATAAACGGGATCCGTGATTTAATTACTGGACTGCTTAAATAAGTCCAGTAAACCCTAAAATATGTTATATTGTATTACATAGTGGATGATTTTGTTCTCATTATACTTCTTCACTGTTGTAAAAAACATACTAGTTATAAGTGAAAACAAATTTTGGTATTACAATTATAATATACTATATTTACGTTCAATTTATACTGTTCGTTTCCCAAATATCAATAAAATAAAATAAAATAAGATATTTAGATTGTATTATTCCATGAAATCCATTTTATATCAGAATCATAATAAACTAAGACTACTATTGTTATTAGTTTTGAAATGTTAATGAGATAGAGTTTTGTAATCTTAGTTTCGGAAAAAAAATATGAAGGTGAGTTTATACGGCAAAATTTTGGATTATCCGGGAATAATGAAAAATGCAGTGTCGCTAGTTATATTTGATGCTCTTTGTTTTATGTTTGACTTTGTGTAAAGCAACGTAGGTCATTGGAATAAAACAATAAAACAATTATATTTCATTTTTGATTATTTTCATTTATAAATTGTAAACGACAGAAATAAAAAAGTAAGATAGTAAGGATTTTATATCTTTATTCGAACTTTCTGCCTAGTGACTAGTAGGAGTAAGAAAGTTTGTATGAACGCGTAATAGGTACATTGGTAGCCTTCAAACCAAACGGACGTACACTGTAATCCGTTTACGACGAGGAGGTGTTGTAATCAATAGTAGATTCGAATAGCAAACAGAAACTTAAGACACATTTTGGTTTATGCGTACGTTTGGTTTGAAGTCCGCGATATCTACTTATAAATGCATATTTATGTCTTATATCTTTTTTATTATATGAACAGCAGTAGAGAGCCTAATTTACTCCAGCTGGATTAACAAATGTTAATCATTAATCATCATCATTGTGTCCTGTCTTAATCTCACTCTAAGTTAAGTCGACACAACATATTTTGAACATGTTGTTAAATGATTTGGCTTGGTATATAACAACTAGCCTGCCTGACGTCAACTTACCTTAGTTGCGTCACCTTAGTAAGAAATGAGGGTGGTCTATTCTACGCAGCCAGATATCTCACCGCGGGTCAACTTACCTTAATTGCTTTTTACGACACCTTGGTAAGAAATTAGGGTGGTCCAGTTTACTCAGCCGGATACAACACGGCGGGTCAACTTACCTTTATCGCCTTTTACAATAGCTCGGTAAGAAATAAGGTTGGTCTATTCTACGCAGCCGGATATCTCACGGCGGGTTAACTTACCTTAATTGCCTGTTACGACACATTGATAAGAAATTAGGGTGGTCTAGGCTACTCAGCCAGATACCACACGGCGGGTAACTTACCTTTATCGCTTTTTACAACAGCTCGGTAAGAAATGGGAGTGTCTTTATATTCTATCTATAATCCGTCGCGTGAGTTAATTATTGAAATAACTAAAATTAACTTTCTTGAAGTAATTGTTGTAAATGTCCATTAAAATTAATATGCTAATAAAGAGTATTTCTCTTTATTAGCATATTAATTTAGTTATTTATTAGCATATAATTATTGAAGATATATAAAAGTACAAAATAAAAAATAAAAATTTAGTACTTAGACCTAGCTCATGAGATAGCCGCCTTATAATCCACAATATTGACTTAACAATAATTGTTCCTATTGCCGTATCGGTAAACGGTCTACTAGAGAAGAGCCTCGACCAATATCTAAGGGGCTCTCGCTTAGATGTTGGATCAAGCGTAAGATACAGAAGGCAGTATTGCTTGAGACGGCACGTGATGTGAGGAGGTTCCTCAGTCTAGAACTTTAACCGCCGAGCGCTTGAGTACTTTCTACGTTCCCTGTGGTCAACAATTTTTTTATCATTGTTTTTTGTATTTTTTATAGAAGTAAAGAAAAGTAAGTAAAATAACGGCCCAGTACAATCCCTCTGCTGGGCATAGGGCCTCTTCTCTCCATTTCTGGGGAGATGGGTTGGAGCTAAGACCTACCACGCTGCTCCAATGAAGATTGGTAGGTTACAAATATCCCTAGAATTCTCTAGAGATATGCAGGTTTCCTCACGATAGTTTCCTTCACCGAAAAGCGTGTGATAAATTGCTATTATCAATTAGACACTTAAGTTTTAATAGAAAAACTCATTGGTGCCTGCTCGAGGTTTGAACTCGTTACCACCTCAAAAGAGTCACACGGTCTCACCGCTGGGCTATGGGCTATTTTTTTATAGAGTACATTAAAAAATATAATATATATTTGCATATCAATAATTAATATAAATGAATAATATAATAAAAACAACAGTGTTGGATTATATCAAAAATTAAAGGAATATTAAACTTAAAAATATTTTTGTTAGTGATACCACTTGAATAGAACCACAAAAGAGTTATCCCACAAAGTCCTAGAGTACCTCTAATGGAATAGGTGTTTATAGAAACATTTTCTTTTCAATAGTAATCGTATTTAATAGACCATTGCAACCTAAGAAATTTGCGCGAAAGAAATATCACAGTACAGCGAATTTTCCTAAATTATACTTAGATATTTTATGACTGCATAGTATAAAATATTTAAATAAGATCTCTTCACTATACGCTCAAAGTTTTATATCTGTCGCTTTATGACTCCCGTAATGATCCCATACCAAATATATGTTTATACTACGGAACTTCGTGGGATGTGAAGTTACTGCAAATTGAATCCATAAGATGCTGACTACAAAAGAAATAATAAACTTTACTTTTTAGCACCTTAAAAACGTGGACGCCGTGTTAAATATTATGCAACTTTATCACTGCGGTTACATTTTCCATTAGAATTTACTGAAAATAAAGTCGTTATGAAGCTTTGTTAATACCATACCTTTCTATTTGTCGAATTGAATGTTTAAGTGTTTATTTTGTTTAAGCTAATATTTTGGAATTAAACAAGAAAAAAATTACAAAATTAACCATAATATTATTTTAGTATAGTATAATTATTACTTTCATATTATGAACCTCCGTAATAACGTCTTATTCTATAAAATAGTAAGATATGCTAATACAATAAAATCATCATTCTCCTGCCCTTATCCCACTCTAAGTGGGGTCGGCACAGCATGTTACAAACATGTCACATGATACTGCTACGATCGGCCGCCTGCCTGACCTCAACTTACCTTAGTGTTTTACGACCTCTCGGTAAGAAAGAGGGTGGTTTATTCTACTCAGTCGGATACCACACGGCGGGTCGACTTACCTTAGTCGCCTTTTACGACACCTCGGTAAGAAATGAGGGTGGTCTATTCTATTCAGCCGGATACCACACGGCGGGTCGACTTGCTACTAATTCAATAAAATATACAGAATTATTAATTTGTGTTATTGACTAATTAGAGACTTACATCTAAAGATATTTTTTATTGATTAATTAATTTATTTATACGGATTCCCAACAGCATTATATATTAAATAATCCAACAAATATCCTATAAATTTTAAAATTAAATATGCAGTACCAATTATAGGAGATCAAATCATTCCTCATAACAGTGTTACAATTATTAGTAATTAAAGTAAAAAAAATAATAGTATTTATTTAACACTGACTTTATTTAAGTTCGTTTCAAAGCAAGTGGGAAAATTAAAACGCAAACTTCAATAAAGTTAAAACAAACTTATAACAGTTTTCCCGGGGAATCATCAGAGCATTCTAATTTTACAGTAAAATTAACATATTGAATAGAAAATAACTTCATTAATATGTAAGTATATTCAGTTTAAAATAAACGTATTGAAATGTGAACTTAGATAATTTATAGAAACAGGCGTTACTTTGCGGAATTCCATGGAACAGAAATTATGACAGAATTATTTTGTAATAGGACGCGTTTGTTGAGGAAATCTATATAATGCTAAATGTACGAAGTAGACAACGTTCACATACCTTACACATGCAGGTCAAGTTACCACACGTAACACAAAACGTCGTCAATATTTTTTGCATAAAACTAACTTCATTGAACTACAAAATAAAACAACATTAAATTAGGTTTATTGAAGGTGACAACACGTTTCCGCTTGACCAGCGTCGCCCTAGTTTAACTAAGGTGGCGAAATGCGAATCTCTTGTGGAATAACTTCTTAATGGATCTGCTAACAAATTTGGGTGTATCAGGTAATGGGAAATTCTATCGTTAATGTTCGAAAAATACTTGTTCTCGAATATAAATAAATAAATAAATGTATGGGACAGTTACGCACGGATGGCTGTCCCCAAAGTAACTTAATACTTGTGTTATGGGTGACGGACAACTGGTATATACTACATTTATAATTTTAAATACATACTTAAATATAAATGTACACCCAGGCTCGAAGAACAAAAAAACTGTTAATAGAAAATGTTGGCCCACGGCGGGAATCGAACCCGCGACCTGCGGAGCTGAAGGCAGAGTCACTACCCGCTGCGCCAATGGGCCAGTCATATCATGCATGAGTGAGTTATATTCCGATGTGATCATTGAAATGATAAATTTGATTATAAAAACTAATTTTCAGTTGAATAAATGGGAATGAGATTTTTAAAACGACTGACTAAACATATATTTAGTACATATTATTTAAATTATTATTTTTGAAAAGAGTGAGTTTCTTAAAATAACTTTATTTATTTATATTTTAATTTTTCCTATTTCCCAAGGAAAAACGGGATTTTTAGTATCCTATATGTTAAGTAGGGATATAAACTTCATTGAAACTAGATGGAGATTTAAATTAGATATAACTTGAAGATTTTCGCTGTCAATAAATACAAGTCAAATTAAAAAAAGCTTTCAACTATATGCGTTGAGGAGTTCCCTCGTCAAGTCATATATGATAATAATAATAATTATTATTATTTGTTTAAATTACTTTTGTTAAAATTATTTGCATAAAGACACGTACAGCTGGTAAGACAATTTTTTAACAGTGTATTTGACCGTTTAAGGTATGCAAAAATTTAATTTAAAAAAAAGCTACAAAAAAACTCATTTTTGTCTTAACTTAAAAAAAAAGTCATGCTTATCATAAACACGTATTGTCGACTGGGACTGGATCGGACCCCCGGAAGTAGGTCTAATTTAAATTGCAAGATTCACCTTCACATACTCATATATACACGATAAGTTGAATAAAAACTTTTAATAACTTGAAGATCTTCGTTGTTAATAAATAAAACAAAGTATCTTAAAAAATTAAGATTATTTTTCAAAGCTAAATTGATAAAGCTAAAGAAGTTAACGAAGTTGTTTTCAGATTGTGACTTTATACTATAGCTCGTTAGCTGTTAAAGCGAAGCCTACAGGCGTCTCGGTGCAACAGCTCGCGCTCTGAACTGATGCTTTAAGCTAAAATAAAACAAAGTCTAATTGCTCGTAATTCGATATTCTTTTAACTTTAATTATATTTTTTATTTTTTTGTAGGTTCACTAAGAATTATTTACACTAATACATTGACAAATTAACTTATATAAGTTGCTTTAAGCTAAAAATAAAACAAAGCCTAATTGCTCATAATTCGATATTCTTTTAACTTTAATTATATTATTTATATTTATAAATAAAACTAAAAAGACAATACAGTTTTCCAAAATTTTCGTAGTGAGTCGTGTATCAGCGGTACATCGGATATACTCGTATGATTTAGGGCTTTACACATTCTTGGGTTAGTACCTAAAACTGTTCTTTGATGAAGAGGATGAACGAGGTGTTACGAGGTTACGTGGACATTTAACTGGTACTTCAAATTCAAATAAGCTTAATTATTGGGAGAAATCGATCCGGTTATTTCGAATGTTATAGAGGAACATTGTATCGTTTCTTTTTATAGCGTTTCTACTACGTTTATCAACGTAGACATTTTAAAATATGACAACCTATTTTTGAATGAGTATATTATATAAAAAAAAATTAAATAATATAATTCTCTTAAATATTGTATCGTGTTTTACATAAAATAATTATTTCTCAGATATAATTAAATGGCTATTTTGAAATATAAATTACACAGCCAGCGGGTACCTGAGGTGAAAAACGATGGGCGAGGAACAGAAGCGATGGACGTTAGGGTCACAGGTTATAATAGTAATAACCTCGCATCCGACACCCGAGTTTTGATCTCCTCCTTGCATCGATTCCCCAATAATGGTGGACGTGACCTCATAATTCACATCTTGCTCCTAACGATGGTCTTCCAACTTTTCCTGCTTTCGGCCACGTGGATGGCCTCGGAGACAGTCTCGAGTTTTGATAGACCCCATTAATTTAAGGACAAAACCGCTCCTCAGAAGGTTGCATAGGGTATCAGTGAATCTAAGCTTTAAAAGAACTTTGACCAGCGGTAGACATTCATCGTTGAAAAAAAGAAGTTATTCTGGGAAAATAAATAAAGCTTTAATTGAAAGGTATTAAGTTTAAAAAACACTGAGTTTACTAACAAAAAAAAAATATTTTTATCTTGTTTTGATTTTTAGTAACTCGTTCAATGTACTTTGTATTTTTAACTCACAGAATTAACTATTGCTACTATTTTACGATATATAGATATAAAAATATAGTAACAAAACTATAAACGCATTATATTTTAATTAAATTATGTAATATATTCTAAATTTGTATGCAAACAGAGTAAGGTAAGTTCTTTGGAAGCACGAGTTTTAAAGTTAACAAGGCGTACTTCTATTCAGGCGAAACTTGGAAAGTAATATCAGTTTCTTCACAAATTCACAGAAGCGCTACTTATTGAACTCAAGAGCGTAAATGTAAGGGAATAAGTTTTTATTAAAATTTTCATATCACAAGGGTTATATCTTATATAAACTTTGACATGCTATGCAAATTATGCAAGATTTTTAAGATTATAATAAAATCCATACTAATATCATAAATTTAAAAGTGTATTTCTGTCATTTAGGTAGTCCCGGAGTGGACTGAGATATCGATGTGATTTTTGATAAATTATTCTTGGCCTTCAGAGTAATATAAAGTGAAAATAGCCCGCGCAGATAAAGTCGCGTGCAAAGAAGCTCATGATGATGATCATCATGAGCTTCATCATCATGATTTTCTTAATTAAACTTTTTTTCAGTAGAATAATAAGTCTTTTTTCCTTTATCTTTTTTTAATTGATTTAATTAGATTTCTATAATTAAATTTGATTTATAGTTAGCGTTGAATATAATTTTAACATTAACAATGTTTACAAAAATATACAAGTATTACCCCTATAGATCGATCTAGAAACAGTAAATAATCCGAATTAAAAAAAATTGTACTTTTTGCCGTTTTTTTCCTTGCTATATTGTGTTCTGTATTAATGGTATATATAGTCTTTAGTACTTTCGGATTAAAACCTTGTGTGATGAAAGTTCACAAGTTTTTCTTTGTTTAGAAAATACCAAGAGAATTTAGATTAAAACTTACATCTTAATTTCTAGTTAAGTTAAGTAACGTAACAATCTATTGTTGGATGTGGTAAATTTTCGAATTTTAATTCTTTCGCATAAATCATGTCTATACTTATTAATATCTTGTAATGAGGTTGGAAGAAAGTTGGAGAAATGGAAATTTATTTCATATAAAAAAAATCTGTTAGGTTATTTAAATCGTAACTAAGACACAAAAAGTCTATTTAAATTATAGATAGCAAGGAGACATATAGTTTAATTATCTTAAATGAGTTGTACTAAATATATACATGTATAGAGTGCAACCACAGCTAGCTCATTAAACTTTGCTTTTGCATTGAGAATTTAGGTTCGTGGGGTGAATAAATCTGCTCATATTCTATTACGAAAAGTTAGCCTTTTCAAAGTTTCCTCTGCAATGTCTTGTATCGGAAGTTGTTAGTGGGTATTTTCAATTCGAACGACTATACGAATAACACAATTTTTATTAATAAATAACGAGGCCGTGCTGTTGAGCCTCATTACGTGGTTTTCTTGTAACTTACATCTCTCTTTGCAATTTTAATGATCATTTCGGGGAAAATCTTTTTTATTACAATATTTTCTCTACAAATATTCAGAGTATTAATAAGGGGGCATAAAAGCATTTATTATTTATTTATTTATTTATTTATGAAAATATTGAAATTAATCCCCTTTACAATTTTATTACATTACCAGCTGACGGAGCAGAGCGTTGTTTTTCCATATAAATTATTTGTAAAAAATTTCTAGTGTAAGTTGTAAAAGTAAAAAGTAAAGTAACAGCCTGTTACTATGCCCACTGCTGGGCTAAGGCCTCCTCTCTCCGTTTTTGGAGAGAAGGATTGGAGCTAGACCTACCACGCTGCTCCAATGCGGATTGGTAGGTTGTAAAAAGTGTAAGTTGGTAAGGTGTAAGTTGTAAAAAATTAAAATTTTTCTCCAAATAAATATATTTTAGGGGTAAATAATCCTAATCACTTACGGAAATTAAAATTAGAATAGCCAACTCTCAGACTTACTAAATTTACATGTAAAATTTTATGAAAATCGGTCAAGCTGTTTCGAAGGAGTCTGGTAACTAACATTGTGACACGAGAATAATATATATATATATACGAATATTGAATCGTACAAGCTAAGTCTTTCTAAATGCTACTCATCGTAAGAGAGCTTAAGTATGTTGAGAGCTTTTTCTTGTAGGTAATATCAAGTTTCATTTTCCCTCGATAGAGAGTTAAACAAAATGGACAACACGATAGTCAGTAAGATGAAGTGTTATATTGCAGAAATTGGATCTTAAGAGCTGCTTGTAGCTGCTCGTAGTAATAAAAGCTTTTAAATTTATATTCATTTCATCGTAAACTACTTTTGCTACTCTTGTGATTCAAAAATAAAAGGTTTTATACAAATTACCTGTCTTGTTTGTTTACCTTTTTGCTACCCTTATCCCACTCTAAAACAACATGTTTTTTTCATTTCACCCCTTTTTGTGTTCCCCTAACCATGTTCTATTTGGATGTGACATTTACGACCGGCCACCTGCCTAACGTCATCCCAGTGGTGGACGTCGCCTTTACGATATCTTGGTAAGAAATTAAGGTATATCGGCTATCTTGTTTATGTATCAAAGCCTTTAGAATTTATAGAATTAGGCGTTATTTTGCGGAGATCCGTAATATAAAAGTAGCAGTGAAATTATTTTAATACATTAATTTAATCACGGATTATAGCAAAAAATTTTGGTTTGGTTTAATTTTTTTTTTTAGTATTGTTTTGAATATTGTTTTTGCATACTTATAAGATATATTTATAAATTTCTCTAGCCGTACCCTTGGCTTACTTGCTTACAACAGATTATCCTTACAATCCATCATTTAATGATGTATACCAAAGATACTCGACTGTAGTTAAGCAGAAAGGGCGGATTTTTCGTTGTTAGCTTCTCTTCTTATCTTAAAAAATGCCTTTACTAAAGGAATATGAAAGGAAATACGAAATCCAATAATATGAATAAAACTCTTCGTCATTATAATACGCCTAAAGTTAACCGAAGAACTTAGCTTCTTATTTAGGGGCCAAGGAACAAAAGGATTTTTTGTTAATCACTGAAAATGTTATGAGAAATAATATTAATCTTTTTCGCGCGCGGGACGTTGTCGCGACGAACGCGTACCCGATTACTGCTGTCAAAAGTTCTAGTTTAGTAGTAGTTCTAGTTAGAATATGTGCATAAAACTTTTATAAATCTTATATAAAACTGTTATAACATTGTGAAAAGCGTGCAACAACATAAAAGTGTGCGAAATTCATCCGTTCTAATTAAAAAATAGTGAATAAAAAGTAACAAATTTCAAAATTACATCGTTGTGCGTACGTGACTCAGTGCCGGCCAATCTAAGTGATTCATCATTATCACTCATTACTGCATACTGAATGCTACATATACTTTAACTAAGAATATTAACGTTAATTTTGATCGAGTGGTTATACTCGTCTGTAGCTCAAACTGTAACAGTGCGTGATACATTTGATGTGACCCGAGTTCGAATCTGCCTTTCGTGCTACGACTTTTAATTTTTGTATTTTTTTTTTCCTTTTCTTTTATATTTTAATTATGACAACTCGTTTTCAAAGATGGGGATGTTGTAATGAAGTTCGTGAAGCTGAAAAATTTATAATTTGTTCTCATTGCAAAGAAAAATACCACTACGCTTGTTTGGATGTTGATGAAAATTCTATTTGCCCGAAAAAAATACCTACTTGGAAGTGCCCTTCTTGTAACAGTCAAATACCAAAAGGAAATAAAAATGACAGCACCCCTGTCCGAAATGTATCTACAAGTAGAAGCAGTAAGAGGCAAGCTGTAAATTCTCCTCCAAATGCCCAGCGTGAGGAAATCCTTAAGATAGAGGATGTTAGCAACATTGTCCAAAGTATAATGCAAACGCAGTTTGAGGAAATGCTCTCTAAAATTAATAATAACATTAACAATGCATTGAATAGTAAACTGAAACCAATTCAAAATGAAATATCGGAAATGATTAAGTCAATGGATCACATAAATGAACAATTTGAAGGATTACGCTTGGAACATAAAACCACCCAAGAAGCTCTCGAGTCATTGAAAATAGAAAATGCGGACTTAAAAACAACTGTGTCGGATCTCAGCAGCAGATTAAACCATATGGAACAGCACGCTCGGAACAAAAATTTGGAATTACAGTGTATACCGGAGAAAAAAAATGAGAATCTAATCAATATTGTAAATGAAATTGCTAAAGTTGTTAATTACGAAATTGATATTAAAAACATTTTGAACTGCACGAGGGTTGCCAAATTACAACGGGAGTCAAATCGCCCGCGTTCGGTTGTAGTAGAGTTTGTAACTCCAAGACTGCGGGATGAACTTCTTGCTGCGGTTATAAAATATAATAAGGCAAATCCTGATGAAAAATTAAATAGTCATATGATTGGAATTCCCGGAGTGAAAGCCCAAATTTATGTCGGTGAACACCTATCCCCAGCTAATAAAGCATTACACGCAGCCACGAGAATTAAAGCTAAGCAGATGAAATATAAATTCACGTGGGTTAGGAATGGACGCATATTTGTACGTAAAAGTGACGAGTCAGCTTATATTTGGATTAGAGATAAAAATTGTCTAGATAAAATTATTTAAAATTGTTTTTTTTTTCTTTTTTGTAAGTTCTATTGCTCTATGTTATAAGTAATATGTGTAAATTAAAATTTTCTAACTTAAAAATATATTACCAAAACGTCCGTGGCCTTCGGACAAAAACTCATAATTTTTATAGTAAAATGTGCTGTAGTAATTATGATATAGTAATTTTAGTGGAAACTTGGTTGAATCACGATATTCTGTCATGTGAACTATTTGATGACAGATATACGGTATATAGAAGGGATAGAATTATTAATGGATTTAGTAGTAAAAAGGATGGAGGTGGTGTCTTAATAGCTGTACATAATAAATACAAATCAATACGAATGCGTTCTTGGGAAAGTGATTGCGAAGATGTATGGGTCACTGTCGATATATCTTCTACTAAGTCACAAATACAAATAGCTTTTTGTGCTGTGTATTTGCCACCACCGATTACTCTCAATCTTTTAGACTCTCTAATTGATAATTGTAACGCCGTTTGTGAACAAACCATGCATACTTGCATAGCTGGCGATTTTAATCTAAGTTGCTTGAATTGGTCGTTATTATCAGACAGTAATGGTAACTATAAAGTACCTGGCTTAGCAACTAATCTGATTGACTTCGCAAACCTATATAAATTGTACCAAGCTAATACAATTGTCAATAAATCAGGTAAAACGTTAGACTTGGTTTTAACAAATAATGATTGTAAAGTTTACGAGGCACGATATGTTCTTAGTGTCGTAGACCTATTACATCCTCCTTTGGAAATTGTTTTGTCGTTTACTGACGAAATAATGTTAACTTATAATGACACTATTTTGAAACGGAACTTTCGCAGAGCAGACTATACAGCAATTAACTCTTATTTAGAGGACCAGAATTGGGAAGACATATTTAAAGGAATCTCGAACGTGAATATTATGTTGGAAGTTTTTTATGATATAATACATAAAGCAGTTACAAAGTTTGTTCCACTTACTGTGCAACACAGAAAACATAAATTTCCACCTTGGGTTGATAGCAAACTTAAAAGAAAACTGAAAGAAAAAAATAAAATAAGACGTCGGTTCAAGTTATATGATAACCCCATGGATGGTATTTCTCTGAGTATAGTTAGCAAGCGTGCTAGCCGTCTCGCAACTGCTAATTATAATTGCTATATAAACAATATCGAACAGAACATAACGGGTAACTCTAAATTGTTTTGGAATTTCTTAAAGCACAAACGAGGCGGAACCGGAGTATATCCAGTTAGGATGACAGACGGAAGGTTGGACGCACAGGATGGTATAGCAATTTGTAACCTGTTCGGCACGGAATTCTCACGAGCTTTTAGAGATCATACTTGCAATACTTCAGTTAATAATACATCCAATCATCATTTAGAACATCTCCGTACTTATGGTCTATCGGTCACGTCACCAAAAATAAATGAGGATACTTTGGTAAATAACTTAAAAAAATTAGATAGAGACAAGGGCGCTGGTCCGGATGGAATTCCTCCCTATTTTATCGAGGCTTGTGCTTCTTCTCTAGTCACGCCGTTATGTGCTATTTTTAATAAGTCCCTAACTTCTGGCATTTTTCCTAGCCTATGGAAGTCAGCTAAAGTAGTTCCGGTACATAAATCAGAAGATGCTTGTTTAGTTCAAAACTACAGGCCCATCTCTATTTTATCGACTTTTGCTAAAATATTTGAAAGCACTGTTTGTCCTCTGATCCAAAATCACATGAAACCATATCTCATCAATGAACAACATGGTTTTATAGGTTCTAGGTCCACACGTACAAACCTAGTAACTTTTACAGAATTTTTGATAAATGCAATTGACAAAAATAAACAAATAGACGTCATATATACTGATTTTAGAAAAGCGTTTGATAGGGTACCGCATGATATTCTTGTTTCTAAATTGGAAGCATATGGATTTGTGGGACCGCTTTTAAATTGGTTGAAATCTTATCTCACAGAGCGAAATTTCTATGTCGTAGTTAATGGATTCAATTCCAGCACTTTCAAAGTTTCTTCTGGCGTACCACAAGGTTCACATATTGGTCCCATATTATTTAATATCTTTATTAACGATATCTACGCTTGTTTTGAGTTTTCGACATTCTTTATGTATGCAGATGACTTAAAATTGGCAAGAGTTGTTGAGTCATATGAAGACTGTAAGCTTTTGCAGACTGATTTGGACAGACTAGAACTATGGTGTGAAGCTAATAATATGGAGTTAAATAATAAAAAATGTTGTCTCGTAAAATTTACAAGAAAAATTCATGTCATATCTTCTACATATCACATCAAAGACCACACACTAGAGGAACTGGAAACAATCAATGACCTGGGTGTGTTATTCGACCAAAAACTTACATTTGTTCCCCATATCGAGAATATTGCAAGACGAGCCTCCAAAATGCTTGGATTTGTTATTAGGAATGCTAAAATCTTTAAAAATCCGGCAACAAAAAAAGTACTTTATTACAGTCTAGTTAGGAGCATTCTTGAATACTGCTCAGTGGTCTGGCGTCCTCACTATGCAGTTCACAGTCTTAGACTAGAGCGTATACAGAAAAGGTTTCTTTGGCATTTAGCTTTTAGCGTAGGCAAGGCGAAAAGAATACACTCTTACAAAAATAGGTTGTCATATTTCAAAATGTCTACGTTGGAAAAACGCAGGGAATTACTTGACACAATGTTCCTCTATAAAATCCTAAATAATCGGATCGATTGCCCCCAACTATTAAGGTTATTTAAATATAAAGTTCCAGCAAAATGTCCACGTAACCCAATTACGCCACTTTATCCTCCTCTACGCAGAACAGTGTTAGGTGCCAACTCTCCTGTCCCAAGAATGTGTAAGGCCTTAAATCAAATAATTGACGTCGCTGATTTACACGCAGACTCGATCCGAAAGTTTCGTAGAACTATATTGTCATTATAGTAAAAATTATAAAAATTTAAAAATTATGTAAACTCACATTTTTCTTTTTTTATCATTTTTTTCTTTTCTTTCATATATTGTTTGTAGTTTAATATTAAATTATGTTGAACTTTTTTGTAATAATCATGTTGTGTTCATTTTTAATTAATTATTGCATTTAGTTAAGATTATAGTTATATAAGTTACTTTGTAAATGTATCAGTGTAAATAATTGTAAATGAACCTAAATAAATAAATAAATAAATAAATAAATAAATTGAATTATTTGCTCTTATTCGCTATCAATAAAGTACGACGTCAGACCACACAAATACTTATTTTTGTCTTACTTACAAGAAATGCCTTTTCTACCTTAACTATAATTCGCTCTAGCCCGACCTAATAATTACCTAATAATCATCATGCTGTTCCTCAAAGGAAACAAAAAATAGTATATTACGACGAAAATTCAGATGACATTCTCCACGTTATTAAAAAAAAATCAAAAGCGACGAGTGTCCGGAAAATGGGAAAAGTTCAAGTGTTCGCAACGTTAGTAGGGAGGGTGTGTTGTCGTGACAGGAAAAGCTCTCTGTCAATATGCTCCAAAACTTTTTTGCAAGTCTATTCGTCCAATCTTTTTTAACTATATACAGTGGGTACCATTAGAAATATAGTCAATTTATTTTATTGTATATTAGAGATGTTCAAAATTATTGAAGCTCTTTAATGATAATAAAATTAATGTATAACAGAGAAAGTATGTATGTTCCTTGATTCAAAATGGCTGGACCGATTTTAATTAAATTTTTAGACAATTTGATTTTGAATCTGAACTTTTAGACAATTATATTGCGCCAGCGATTATTGCTATAGAGTTTGGTGGTTTCGAAGCATTTTTTAAGACTATCAATTACAGTTTTGTTTCAAGTTTTGTACTTTGAACAAAAACTTTGTGCAACGCAGAAAACTTCTTAGATATATGTTCATCCAAATAGCATTAGAGCAGCGTGGTTGGTGTATAATTCAAAAAATTATTTACAAGAGCTGACTAGCACTATCAGACAGTAGAGATTCTTTTAGTGAAAAGGGGATGAATGTGACGATTGCACCTCTTGATAGAAGTACTGTCGTTAAGTTTTGCTTTTGGAATAAACAATTATATGGGAATAAGAGAGTTAAAAGATAGAAGTAGTAATGGCCTGTTATTATCCTACTGCTGCGCGTAGGCCTTCCCTTTCCGTTTTTGGAGAGAAGGGTTGGAGCTAAGACCTACCACACTGCTCCAATGCGGTATTGCTAGGTTACACATATCACTAGAATTTTTTAGAGATAAGCAGGTTTCCTCACGATGCTTTCCTTCCCCGAAAAGCGTGTAATAAATTGCTATTATCACAAGTATAATTAGAGAAACTCATTGCCTGTCCGGAGTTTAAACCCGTAACCCGTGTAAGAGATAGTAGTTCAATGATAATTGGAGAATCGCCAAACAGCTGTAGAATAATAATATGTGAATGCCAATATTTATTATGAGTGTAGTTTTAATGCTTTTTCTTTTGAACGAATAAATGCTTAATTTTATAAAAGTAGCGTGTAGTAAATATATTGGCTATATATTTTCTACACAAAGGAAGTATTTGTGCTTTTGTAAGTTGAGCTGGATATATGTCATTCAGGAGAAATACGATGCTGGACACGTAGACTTTCAATGCAAAATTGCGCGCTGCAAAAGTTAGCCGAAGTGTTACTGGGAGCTTAACAATGTCGCCTGAAATCCATGCCGTATGTAACTCCTTTTGTATATCGTTTCATATTTCACAGCAACGTAATTGGAAAAAGTTTTTTAATAAAATGACCGGAGTGTCGCATTTTGTGTACGTTGAACACGAATTTTGTACATATTATTTGCATTTCGTCTTGTTTAAATTTATTTCGAATGTCGCTATGTATTAGACAACATCATCCACATGCCCTTATCCCACTCTAATTGGGGTCAGCGCAAAATGTTACAAACATGTTGTCACATGATTTGGCTGCATATTTTACTACCAGCCGCTTGCCTGACGTCAACTTACCTTTATCGCTTTTTACGACCCCTCGGTAAGAAAGAGGGTGGTCAATTCTACTCAACCGTATACCACACGGTGGGTCAACCTACCTTAGTCGCCCTTTACGACACCTCGGTAAGGAATGAGGGCGGTCTTTTCTACTTAGCCGGATACCACATGGTGGGCTATGTATTAGACAACATCGTTAACAATTCAACATGATGGTTGTTTGAGTTAATTCAATCAATATTATTATCACATGATTCGGCTACGTATTTTACGACCGGCCGCCTGCCTGACGTCAACTTATCTTAGTCGCCTTTTACGACACCTCTGTTAGAAATGAGGGTGGTCTATTCTATTCAGCCGGATACCACACGGCGGTGAGCTAATTCAATCAACTCAGTGTTAAACGTCGTCTAAAATCTATCTGTGAAAAAAATAACACCTCGATACTTTACTGATTTATCGTTAAACTAAACTAACTAAAATATTACAGCTTTCAGCTACTGTCTATAAACTATATTAATTTTAATATTATTTTATATATATGGTAAATCAATTTTAAATAATACAATGTTTTATTATATACAAAGGGTAACCCACGTGAGATTTTCTCAAGAATACTGAAAAGGCAAAATGTGGACTACATTAATAAAAAGGCGATTGTGACTAAAGAACCCTTTCTTTAGTCACAATCGCCTATTGAAATCTCTCATAAGAAACATTACGTTATATTTAACAAACTTGAAACTAGGTATCTACTTGGCAGTTTACTCACCTAAAGCATTCAATGCAAACCCGCATCAACAGTACGGATACAATCTGTACTTGTAACTTAGTTTACGACCAGAAGCGATTTTTCAAGAAACTTCGTGGCTTTAGGTAGCTTTATGACGATAACAAATAAGAACTCCTACCACCTTCTAATTCTAATGGGATTCTTTTTATGTTTATGTTTGCATTTTCAACACATATCGTGCGTTTTATTTATTGTTGAAATATAAAATGGCAAAAAGTTCAGGTCAGTTATGATACTTCAACTATATAGTTTACTTTCAAATAATGGGCTTCACGTCATTTAGTACGTCACATAATATAAACAAAAAAAAATACAAAAACTCATATTCTATACTATAAACAACTTTGTAAACTTTAAAATTATAAAAAAAAAAACTTTACGAACAATTTTCAATATTACTGATTGTAAAGCTATTTTTATTTGCTTAATAATTTAGCAAGAATTCCTAGGTAATCAAACAGAGGTGAAGGCCTCGTCTTAAGAATTTCAAGTGTCTCTATAATTTTCTGTAGTTAATTTACAGAATAATTAAAATTACGTTATTTGAAAAAAAATAGAAAAGCTGTGTAGAAATTTTTCATCTTATGGGATTTTTGATTCAGATTTCTTTATAGCTAGTTTCATGCGACGATTTCCTCAGTGGACTCAAATATCGAGATCAAAATTACCCTTTGTCAGTATCCACCCGTTTAATTATCTCCACACTATAAATCATTTTAAATAGGCTGCTACGTCGATATGATGTGAAATAATATTACTATGAAGATTATGATCCAACCGAGTTGCAAGAAAGATGACAAATGCAATCAAAAATCAAGCTGATGTATATAAAAATATAATTCTGTAAAATTGTATTAAATTAAAATAATAAAACATATAGAAAATTTTAGTACCTATCTTTATCATAGTAAAGGATTTACATAAATATTTATCGTTGAGTATTTGTTTCTTTTTAAGTGAAGCTAGTCCGTTGATATAGGCGGAACAAAGTGAATATCGTTTTATTCAGCTTTCATACCCTTTTGCAATATCCTAATAGTTTATATTACTCGTAAAAGGGGTATTAGTATGCGGCCCCTTTATGCACCAATAAAGTTATATATTTAAGGTCATAACATCTCAGCAATGTATGTCTTTAATATGTTATTATAGCTCATGTATATAACCCAATTTGCAATTAGAAGATATTAAAGTCTTTTTCAGTCAATTTCACGTGGAATTATTCCGTTACTGAAATTCTTTTTAGGTTTTACGGTCTTTATGATTTATAATAATGTGGTCTTGTATTCATGCGCAGTTTCCCTTTTATCGTGGAATATTAACTTCTTTCGTTAACTGCAAAAGTTGCCAGTTATGGTCAATAAATATTGTACCCAGAGGTACTTTAGAAAAAAGTAATACCATAACTTTAGTCAGAGAAATAGGTGGGTTGGACTAACTACAGGAGATTATATTCACTCGTGTCTTCTGAGAATATTTGTTTTAGTTTTATTGTACGATCTGAATACAAGCAAAACAGCTACGATTAACACGATACAGCTACGAACAAAACAGATACATAAATTTATTACTCACTAGTAGAGTAAGTATTTTCAGTGGTGTTTTGACCCCTTGAAAAGTTTGGAAAATTGGATGAAAAATTGAATTACATTCTCTAACAAGAATGGCTTTCAGAAGCGTCTTCTGCAAACAAACTTCCTTTATATGAGATAAAAAAATGCAAAAACGAGGTTGTTCGGTTAACTAATGGTTAAAACGATATATTTATAAATATTCATAAACAGTGCGTATAAAATAGTCTATAATTAGATACTTTGTTATTTGCAAGCGTTGTCACAGACACGATATGGGTCAAGCACTTATTAAGCGCTAATTGAAGTTACAGGTACGTCGGAAGGTAGCTAAATCTATGTAAGTATGTGTTGCATAAACAAATTATAAATTTAGAACTAGTGAGACAAACTGAAAATTTTTAAAAATAAAGCAGAGAAAAATAAATAATTTTAACGCATAATTACTATATTCAGACATATTATAAATACGCCCATACAAAATTACAATAATGTTAAGAAGGTCTGTCTACCAAACTGTGAGCGATGTTATGAATGGTCAACAATTATCCTTATTAAAAAAAAACTTTTAACATGAAAGTAATATGATGACAGAACGACATTAATTTTGATTTTAGGTACACACTTCAGCTTTATAAAAAAACAGTTAATTGAGCGAAGCATTTTAGCCACAGGAATTATTTTACGTTTTAAAAAATAAACACCATTTATAGACTATAGACGTCAATGACCGTACACGCCATTCGAACCTTGATTATATAGGGTAATTGTAAATACGGTACAACTAAAATGGTACGAGGGGGACAAAACTATAATGTTATTGTTTTCTCCTGTGTTTTGAACAAGGGCGTCGCACCAGGTCATTCAACCATTACTAACAAAGTCAGATCTCAATTAAATTGTATTTATTTTCTTCGAAAGTATTTAAAACAACGTACGAATATTTAAGAAGATTGAATTAAGCCAAAGCTATGTTATACGTTTAAGTGATAAATGGATTCATCTAATGTCGTAATGCCGGTACCATCCTGTATAATTGTGCTATATATAATTCAGAAACTATGTATACCTGCTACACTGAATTAAGCCGAAATTTGAAACAGTAAAGTTGGTCAGAACTCGTATTCGTTAGAGTTTCCGCACATTAAACGCTCGCACCTGCTGCTTAACATTATATCAGCCACGTGGCTATCTGCAACGACCAGACTGGATAAATCTTCACAGCTTATGCTCTACATTTTTCACAAGGGTACCTAATTAGCAAACAAACTATTATCTACGACTTGTATAGTAAAATTAAATTAATGAATTAATTCCAATCAAAGATTGTTGGCAGGCGATGTTCGCTGCGTCAGTCGTTCATTAAACGGTCTCTAAAGACGTATAATATTGTTTTTTTTAAATTTAACCTATCGTGATTAGTACACATTAACTACGTATAGTAAAGTAGCGGTCACAAACCTGTTACAATCCCACTGCTGGGAATAGGCCTCCTCTCTCCGTTTCAGTAGAGAAGGGTTGGAGCTAAGACCTACCACGCTGCTCCAATGCGGATTGGTAGGTTACATATATCTCCAGAATTCTCTAGAGCAGGTTTCCTCACGATATTTTCCTTCACCGAAAAGCGTGTGATAAATTGCAATTATCAATTAGACACTTGAGTTTTAATAGAAAACCTCCTTGGTCCCTGCCCGGGTTTGACCTCGTGTTCCCCTCGAAAGAGTCATACGGTCTCGCTGCTGGGCTATCACAGCTCTAACTAACTAACTCTAAACTACGTATAGTATTGTATTATTTCCCAAAAATTACAGGAATTTAAAGTAATACGTACCTGAATATCCGATTTTTGGCGTAGATCTAAATCTTCGTAAAAGGTTTGTGTAAAATGCCGCGGTGGCTTACAGTTTCATTCTTACCAAGGATTTACCGGCTTTACATCTCGGTAAAGCATCTACAAGTTTCCTGCAAGAACTTTTAATACTAAATTGAAATACAATTCATCATGCATACACCATCATGAAAATATTGTCAGGAAACTTGCACATGCCTAGAGAATTTCTGGATACGTGTCAATCATCAATCCGCATTAGCGGATTGATGATTGACACGTATGAAGCGGCGTGTACGCTCCATATCCTTTTCTCAATAGAGGGATTCGGTCTTTACCATCCCGTAGGCCAGTAAGATGCTTTAACTGTCTGACTGACAGCTTCGAAAACTAGGTATGCAGCTACTTTTTATGTTTAATTTCAAATGGAATATTCTTTCTTCAACTTTAAGAATATGTTTTTCTTAGCATATACCAAAAACTTTGAATGTCTTCGGTAGTGATTGCTGTTCCGGTTACTTATTTCGAGTATGAAGATTTATCGGATCCGTATTTGATCATGAGATCGTGAATTATCATGTACCTTCATAAAAATGACGAATTATTCGCCATTAGACGATTCTGTTCGTACTTACTCTGGTATGAGATCGACGGCAGCAAATTGTAATTGGTTACTAGGATTTTATTCAACCCACAATAGATTAGATAAAACACACATTATTAAAAAATATATATATTGCATAATAGTTTCGTTAAGTACATCCGCGGTACCTTCAAGCAAGGGTCAAATTTAAAATTCAGATTATAGTGGCGTACTTTCTGTCACAAACTAAAACATTTGTGTTACTAAAAGCAAAGCCATTGTTTGTATCTTTCCTTAGCACTTATATAGAAATTAACATTCTTAATGTTAGTCTTTTCTTAGTGTAATAAAAATATATCTGTATATTTCACATTATTAGTAATATCTGCTCATCAATTTATTTACTCGTACGTAGTATCATTAAATTATCAAATAAAGGCAATATTGGATAATTTAATTTTATATTTAATGCCGTCCTAATAAATTATTATGAAAAGGATAAAAACATTGCTTCGAATATATTTTTATTTCGTTCATTTTCTTTCACGCTCCTTCGAGCGTGCAGAGGGATTTCCATCACTCGACGTCAATATTAATTACAAATTCGGATAAGAGACGTAACGAGCTCACGATTTAATCGGAGAGACCCAATAAATCCAAACGAAAGTCGAGTTAGATATACATAATAGTATTATTTTGACCCCAGGCTTAAACCATAGTAATAGTAAACGATCCACTACTAGTCATAGATCTCTTTTGTTATTGAAGATTGAAATATCGAGCCTTTGTTCTAAAATGAAGTGCTAGCTAGTACGGGCAGATTTGGTACTACCATGTGATGTAACAACCATTAGTAATAAAGGATAAAGAATAAGATTTTGATTTAGGATTACGAATATATTCCAATAAGAAATGTAGTTATCAACATTACAATTTGATTTCCTTCAAATTAGTTACTTTAGTACTATATTAGTTCCGTAGACATGTAGTCACGAAATGTCTTTTGAGTAAAAAATAACAAATGCTTGGTATTTCTTCATAATGTTTGCCGTAGTTTATCATTATTACCTCTTAATAAACACAATGATGTCTGTAATATTCTACTTACGCGTTATATTATTTTGTTAAGACGGTGCGGTAAACTTAAGTAATCTAAGACTTTTTTAAGTCAGGTATTAGATAATCTTAATTTTTACTGATTATTGAAATCCTATCTATAATCAATCCACTAGGATTTCTGATCATGTTAAAGTCAATACTCATTATGTTTATTACACATTACGATATTGAAATTAAATTTTAAACATCATTGCTAGTCTAATAAGTTTTTAGGCGAGCAGAAGTTTAATAGAACGGTTTCAGCTTTGTTTAAATAATCTTTCCTTTCCCTTGAATTCTCAAATAGATTCACATACATTTCTATAGGTATCGTAAAGTTTTGATACTGTTTCAAAAACTTTTATGAGGTCTCTAAGATTTGATTTACGTTACAAAAAAAGAACAAGGAAATAAAATAAAGATATTTAACGTATTGTTTGTACAAAGCTTCTTGTGTTTTTGTGTTCGATAATTTGTCATAAAAGTTCTAACTTCCTTGTTGCTTGTCGTCGCTTCATCGCTCGTATATCTATAAATAAAAAAGTACATCACGAAACTCCATCACAAACTACGACAAAAACTTTGTGTTTCGTATGGTCCTTGTCGCCTACATCATTTACCTTTTCATGAAAAACAAAAAGTTCCATTTATATAGTTTAACTTTGGTCCTATTGGTAAAATACGAATGAAAATAGTTGGATTTGTAAATAGTAAAAATAGACTTTCAGTTAAAGAAAGCATCAATGAATATACATATATTTCATACGTGTGTTATAAAATTCTTACGGTACACTTGCGACGTTAAGTAACTTATAGAATTAGGCGTTACTTTGCCATAATACAAAAGTAATAATAAAATTATTTTGCTAAAATCCGCGATAAATATATTAAGATAAATTATAGCAAAATAATTATTATTACTTTTGTACCTGCGATGTTGTTTACGTTGCATTAATTGATTACGTTACTATAATTAAAAAAAAATGTGTATTATGAATAATTCCTTATTCCTTTACAAAAATATCTTCTAATATTATATTAACTTCTTATTTCGATCTTTTCATTACATTTTTAGTTCATATATGTATGTGGAAGAAATTTATAAAACCAAAGGATTGACAAAAGTAATAATAAAATTATTTTGCTATAATCCGCGATACCAAAGGATTGAAGTGGAGTGGTAGCGATAGCGAGGAAATAAACTAATGAGCTATTCTAGGTTGCGTATCGTATTACAGGAGCTAAAATAACTCTTCTATTTATAAACGGTTTATACAGAGTATGGTACAGATTTTGTCATTATAATTCCGATTGCAAACATAATCTTAACAAAACATTGAAATTTTATTTGATAAAATTGTGAACTACAAAATGTAAATATCTGGATCCCGTGTTTAGTGTAAATTTTAGGCTATTAACACTGCTTCTTTATTTTTTTTAACAACTCCCAACCCCAACCACCGTCAGTTATTCGAACTATGATCCCCATCAAAAAAATTTAAAATTCAAAATATTATTTATTCAATTAAAATGGTGAAAAAGTGCTTTTGAATCGTCAACATCTACTGCTGGTTCGTAAAGCTGTTCCTACCGAGAAGAACCAGCAAGAAACTCGGCGGTTGCTCTTTTCAAAGTATAATTCTTATTACTAGTTATATATAGTTATTGGTATCATGTACAGGGTCGAAGAGTAGCTATACTATCACGCATTCTTATCGTCTAAGTAATCCTCAATAGTATAGTAGGCTTTCTGTATTAGTCTTTTTTAAATAGTGTTTTTAAACTGCTGTAATGGTAAAGTTATAGTAGATTTTATTATAGATTTTATACCCTAACCCACAGCGCTTTTTGGTTTTTGAGAACACTAATGAAACTATGTTATTACTATTTATATTAATAAATACCTATAAAACAATATGAATTATGAAGAGCTAGTATATCAGCCCGCTTGGTAGGCTTAATTCAAAGATGAATTACAGTTATAAAAAAATTTACAGGATCATCCGCTGGGTCAAAAGATTATCTGAAAATTTCATTAAAATCCGTCCAGGCTTTTCGGAGTCTATAAGGGACGTAAGACAAAGATTCATTTTTACATAAATATCGTTATATATGTAAAAATGAATGTTTGATAAAGATAATATTTCCAGCCGCGCTTCTATGTGGCTCAGTCTGGAATTTTCCGACTCCGTGCGAACTACGGGATATGGAAAATTCTCGTATACCAACGTATCCCACGTACGGTGGAGAATTATAATTTAAATAGTATCGATTCATGGGACCGGACAATATACAAAATAAAAAAAATCTCTCATTATTTCAATAAATATATATAAAAGGCCTCCGCCTTCTTTTGTACGTCCGTACTTAGAAAGAATTTATATTGAGTTAGGAACTCTTGCAAATGTATGTAAATGAACTCATAGATTAATTACAATCAGATGCAGGCGCGCGTTAATGACAAATCTTACTCTTAGTAAGTCTTGTCGACAAAACTTTTAACAAATATCGCACGCTTAGTATAAAAGTGATCGAATTCGAAATCGACACAGTCCTCCAAAGCGCGTCGCCTTAACCCGAGGTCCAGCCTCACAGAGGCACGAGACTCTCTCTCCCAGCTTACACCCCCTACGATGCTTCCGCGCTCGCCCACTCTCTCGGTGACGCTGTAAAAGCCATTAGGGCTAACAGTATTAGATAGTGTTCGAAAAAGAAAACTAAAGGCTTAATTGACATTCGGCTCACTTACAAACTGCTAACTAATTAATTTTGATTATTAAAACAAAGCTTCATGTTTAGGTAAGATTTGACCATTCAAATTACTTGAATAAAGAATGTTTGTAGTTTAAATACTAAGTTTAAATATGAATAAATGAAAAACTAATTTAGTACTAAAAAATTAATTTAGTACTAGATTCTGTTAACTAAAGTATACTGTTGAATACAGTATCAATTAATTGAGTTAGATACATTGTTATCCTTATTTCAATGCCATCTCTTACATAATGCTTCGCGCTTTTTAAATACAATCATGTCTTGCTAGTCTAAGTTATGAGTCTCTTTAACAGTCACGAGTTTCGTAGGCGCTACGCTAAGCTTAATTGCAATTTTCCCACAAAACAACTTTTTTGAATTAGGTCACTTTAATAATATTGAAGTGCGAAATAAATAAATATGTATATATTAATTTATAGCTTATGAAGATAAAAAATTAACATAATAGGTATTATTGTTACCCTTATTATCGGAAGCTTTAAAAATGTTTTAATGAAAGTTAATTCAATTAATAATAAATGTAATAAACAATCTTTCAAAGATATCTTTTATATTTTGAATTAATCAAACAAAATTCAGTTTCAAATTCATAACAGAATCTCATCAATCGTGAAGTTAAAGTACTGCCGACAACGTAGTTAGCGTTTTACATTTCAATTGGAGCTTTAAATGTTACATAAAACGTTATTAACTCTTTCCCTGCGATAAAAATGTCTTGGAAGGTGAATTGCATTCGAATCTTACAATTATGTGAGAGATATTGCTTCGCCCGAGAGATTCTATCTTTTATATTTCCTATTTCATGTTTATAATGAGGCATCGTTGAAATTTAGCTCTGTTTGTTTAATTATGAAGATAGTAACTTAGGAGGTATTCAAAATAGATAATAGACCTTAAATTTCATAAAGATCGATTAAGCCGTTTCGCAGGAATATGGTTACTAATATTGAGACATGAGAACTTTATATCCAAGATTTCTATGTCTTTTGAGAATTCAATTAAATAATAAGATTGATATCCCGTCTTGTTTCCTGTAAACCGTGTTTATCTATACATTACTCTAGTAATATTCAATCTTGTTGTAATTTAACTTTGTTCTAAATATACGAAGGTAAGCTAATTGATTCAGAAATGTTTATTAGAATGGTATACGCAAGCATTTACTCAAAGGCTACATGCGTTTCAATCTGCACATGGAAATATAATTCGGTGCACTCTATCGAATATCGGGAAATATCTGCTTAATGAGGGCTTTGACGAGACACGGTTGCGAAATTTGCTGCAGTATGGTGGTAGAGTATGTGAATATATTCATACATCATATACAATATAGAGATAGAAATATCATTATAGTTTTGTTTGGACGTCTGTCTATTTATATGCAAAAGAAACTAAAGCCATAAGAAATTATTTTGAGGATACTTGTATAAATAAAGTAGCGTTTACAGCGTTTTTTTTTTACTATGCAGGTTTCCTCACGATGTTTTCCTTCACCGAAAAGCGTGTGATAAATTGCAATTATCAATTAGATACATGAGTTTTAATAGAAAAACTCATTGGATGCCTACCCGGGTTTGAACTCGTGTTCCCCTCGAAAGAGTCACACGGTCTCGCCGCTGGGATTTCACAGCTCTGATTTATGTATATGTATTATAATTTTTTAAATTGGTTTATCATTTATATTTTTTGTTTACTCAATCTTAGATCTTCACTATATATCCTACAACATAGTTAAACATCACATCTAAGGGAGTACAAACAAAATATATGAAAATATTTGTTTCTAGTCAATCTACTTCAATAAATTTAATATATACTAGCTGTGCGGCCACGCGTTGCTGTGGCTCAGTCTGGTTTCCGATTCTCCTCGAAACAGAACTCAACAGTTAATAAAAACTCGCCTTCAAACTTTACAGAGTTATCTGCTGGGTCATTTTAAAGATTTCACTAAAATCAATCCAGCCGTTTCTTTCTATAAAGGACATTTGTTGTAAAACTTTTACATGAACAAACAAATTTACCATTTTTCTATGTATTTGTATTGTATTATTATTCTATGTAGTACTTCCAGTATATTCGAAAAAATATAACTATGCAAATGTTTACCTTCTTGTAATATTACATATTTTTATAAAAGACTAATATTGGTAAGGGTTTTATATCCAGGACCTGTGTAAACATTTTCCGCTCATAAACTGTTGTATTCTTATGAAAAATACAAAAGCATGTAAAAACGTAAGCGCTCGTAGTTCTGATACGCGAAGGGACGGTATGCAGTAGTTACGAGTATTTTAAACGATGTCTCGCTTTATATCCCTTGAGTCATCATCATTTTCCTGCCCTTATCCCACTCTAAGTGGTGTCGGCACAACATGTTACAAACATGTTGTCATATGATTTGGCTACGTATTTTACGACCGGCCGCCTGCCTGACGTCAACTTACCATAGTCGCCTTTTATGATACCTCGGTAAGAAATGAGGGTGATCTATTCTATGCAGCCGGAACTGAATTGAAAATTTGATGTAAAATAAAGTAAAGTAAAGTAACGGTCTCATACTGTGCCACTGCTGAGCATAGCTCTCCTCTCTCCGTTTTTGGAGAGAAAGGGAAGAGCTAAGACCAAAGCGGAATTCCGCTATAAGTCCTGTATATCTCTATGTACAGGATTTATCACGATGTTTTCCTTAGATATCAGAATGAAGTGAAATATCCTTTGTAGGTAGATTTAAGCCATCGCAGACTATTCCGTACACTTGTAAAAGACAATAAAACCCGCCATTAATTTTTTAAGTATTAAAATGCAATTAAGCCATTATTTCGATGAAATCTTCCTTGTAGCGACGTTATTGTCATATTACAAATAAATTACCAAAAAATTTTAATGAATTAATTTCCTAAAATCTCTTTTTAATGAATCTGTCCAATGAATGAAATCGCATGAAGATCTGTTTAGTAGTTTTGGGGTTTATCGCAAACAGGCACACAAACTTGCAACAAGGGACATTCTCTAATAATATGTAATTCAATTATTGTATTATGATATTTTATGAAAACATTGTATCTCATGAACCGTGACAACCGAACGATGTGACGGCGTGTCTCTTACCTATTTGTCACGGGTTAGCAGGTAGCCTTAGCAGGTATTTGTGCGTGCACGGGGAACCCACAATTGCCTGTAAAATATATTAATTTAGAGCCAGCCCCAGACATCACATAAGTTTAATTAATTTATTATAATTAGTGATATGTTTAATTTACTATATTCGAAAATTAGTTTTTGTTAATTACCTTAGCTATTGATAGAAGCTCTTCATCGGTTATCGGCTTTATTTACCCGAAGATTACGCACGCAATTAATTTCCTCGACGACTTAGTTCAGAGCCATTAATTAGGTGAAACCGCCTTTAGCGACACGGAAATTGAAAGATCTTACGAGATAAGTACCTACGTAACGAGAGAAATAACTTTTTAACGCGCACGTATGGTTAGTTATAGCAATATTACAAAATAAATAAAAAATATATATCACATTTTTACGTAATTGTGCACGGATTTGGATGAAAATACCTGGTGACTCGTTAAAAAACACCTTATTCAACTTTTCACTACATAATTAGTATTTACAGTTTATATGCAATCCGTTGTCCAATAAGAAAGCTGAGGTCACTATTATTTAACTTTTATTTTCGCTTCGTATTTCGCTCTTGATTGCTGTTCGCAAACTGAACGTTGAGGCGCACGACACGTCTGCTTATATATCGAACGAACCGATGACGACAATGTTCTCGAAAGTTCACGAGTCCTTGGGGAGATCGTAAACAAAGTTTTGTAAAGATCTTCGTTCCAGAGAATTAGCGTTAAGCGAATTTGAACCCCATGACATTATTTACTATAGGTATTACTATATATTATAGTTATTACTGGAGAGGATTTGAATCTATTTCAATTGTATAAAATATATATGTATTTATTTTCAATTTACATTAAGCAAATTGAATATAACACTGTCCTGAGAGGCCTGGTTAGAAGGTCCAAGATTTATCTCTATCATCTTTGGAGATAGAAGGCTTTTGCTGTGAGATTAAAACAGGTCATTACTTCATTTATTTATTTCTATTGCACTAAAAAAAGATACATTGTATCGTATAAAATAAAAAAAATAATGCAAGGCTTTACTTTGAAATTATAAAAATAAGAAATACATTTAACTTTTAAATAAAAATAGTGAAATATCTTACAAGAGGTATTTTAAGTAGAATATTCAAGGGATTATTAAGCCATCCAGCTCTGGTTCAAAAATGCTCACAGGAAAAATTGTTCATTTGCTGCAGCCGAAACAAAGCCGTTGTTATGAAGTAAACGCAGTATTATTTGCAAAACAATTCCAAATATGTGCTTCTTCGCTTAAATAGCTCCAAAAGGAATTTGAGTATTTCATTAAAATTTTAACCAGTTTTGTTGGAATTAAACTGTTAGTAAGTAAATGAAAAACACTCGGTCTAAAAAAGCAATATTTCATTTGCTGAATTCGCTCAATCGTAAAACTGAATCAAATTAATCGACTTCTAATCGCCTTCTAATTCTAACTTCGAAGATTCAAAAAGTTTCTAGTTTCTTGTACTAATTAGTGATCTATTTCATTATATTTTATCTGAATCATGAACATAAAAGTAGTTATTGTGATTTAACTATAAGGGTTAGAGACATGCCGTCTTAGACTTTTTTGTATATCTAAAATTTTTATACTACTTTAATGTAACTGCGTTGGTTTACACGGCACACTCGATTAAAGCCCCCAGCAGGCGACTTTTTTTATAACTGCGCGATCTTTTCAACACAATTTACATAAAACCGTAATGTACTATTAAATAAAATCTTTCATACGAATTACACTACACGCCGTCTGGTATCCAGCAGAATAGAATCGACCACCATCCTTTCTTACCGAGGTGTCGTAAGAGGTGACTAAGGTATGTGCCGTGTGGTATCCGGCTGCATAGAATAGACCACCCTCGTTTCTTACCAAGGTGTCGTAAATGGCGACTAAGCTAAGTTGACGTCAGGCAGGCGTCCAGTTTAGCAGACGTAGCTAAATCATGTGACAACATGTTTGTAACATGTTGTGCCGAACCCACTAAGAGTGGGATAAGGGCAGGAGAATGAATGATGTTGATACGAATTACACTACCTTTAAGTAAAACCGTACTAAAATCCGTTCAGTACATTTTGGAAAAATCGATCACGTACATACAGACAGCTTTTGGGGATTTTGGTTTTATAATAAGTATATATATATATAGATAGATATCTTATGTGGACCACACTCTATTATATACTTAGCATTATATTGCTTACTCGTAACCGAGCATACATTGCATTATTCATATATTGCAAACTAAGATAAAAATGACTTTCAGCCCGTAGCAGTTTTCCACAGTAATTATGAGTCACTTGACGTAGTGCCCACAGGCACTTCATCCAAATTACTAAGCTATTGTTACTGAGATATTGTTCCTCACCTCTGGAATATATGGGAGAGGAAATGAAACGATTCCGCCGCGTCCGACGCCGTTTGTTTGGCTCTCACAGTTGAAACGGAAATACAGGCGGTTTCCATTCAAATGGTGGCGCGTTAAATGACGTTTCATGCATCACGCGTGGTAGTACCGTGGATTAATCTTCCCTGAGCTATCCAAGGACCGCTCATGTGTAATATATGTATATTGTTGGTAGTTAAGTAATCTAATCTGGCTTCGAAGGTCAGTTCGACTAAGTCATCATTCATCATTCTCCTGCCCTTATCCCACTCTAAGTGGGGTGGGCACAACATGTAACATGTTGTCACATGATTTGGCTACGTATTTAACGACCGGCCGCCTGCCTGACGTCAACTTACTTTAGTTGCCTTTTATGACACCTCGGTAAGAAATTAGGGTGATCTATTCTATGCAGCCGGCACATACCTTAGTCGCTTCTTACGACATCTCGGCAAAAAGGGAGGGTGGTCTATTCTATTCTGCCGGATACCACACAGGGTAAACCTGCTCAACTGAGTAATATTATTTAAACTAAATACTTACTTTGACTACTTACTTTGGAGACGGACGACGGTGTGTGTAATTGTCCCATATATTTATTTATTTAATAATCAACTAACTAGCTAGCTGTTAATATTTATCTCGCGACGATCAATGAAAGGATCTTGTCTTTGAAATTTGATGACAATTTATTTTAAATAGGTTTCAAGTAAGCGATCGGCGATGCCGTGTAAGAATTGTTTGAATATCTTAACGATTTAAACAAGTCAAGTTAAAAAAGCTTTTAAAAAATGTCATCTCCTTACTGTCAACCGTTGAGAAGTTCCCTCGTCTGGAGCCAATACTGGCAGCAGCAACAGGGCATGCTCATCATGAACATGCATTGTCATCGAGACTGGAACAGTATGTAAAATTTGGGTCAAATTCGACTTGCAAGATTTCACCTCCATATACACACACGGCAATATAAATAAATAAAGTCTTTTATAAACAACACGGATAAGCCCAAATCATCATTGTTATTACTAAAAAGATAAAACTGACTGAATGAGACAAATAGATAATTAATGACATACGTTTCGAATTACGTATCCTAGCCGTGTGGTATCCGGCAGAATAGAATAGACCACCCTACTTTTTACCGAGGTGTCGTAAGAGGCGACAAAGGTAAATTCCGTGTGGTATCCGGCTGCATAGAATAGACCACCCTCATTTCTTACCGAGGTGTCGTAAAAGGCGACTAAGGTAAGTTGACGTCAGGCAGGTGGCCGGTCATAAAACACATAGCCAAATCATATGACAACATGTTTATAACATGTTGTGCCGGCCCCACTTAGAATTGGATAAGGGTAGGAGAATTATGATGATGTTTCGAATTACGTATCCATGTATTGTGGTAAAAAAATTCCATGGATATTTCTTATAACTTTTTACTGGCAGCGTTTTGTATTTTCCGAACCATAGCCAATAATGTAGCCCGCGTTAGGGTTAAGTGGGTCCGCACTTAAAAAGACATCAAGGGTACAGAAATGGCATTATATCTTCCTGATGACCCTTAGGAATTACGCCGAACGATGTTAGATGCTTAGGGTCACCGTACCTCCATCTTTAGAAAGATTTTATACGAATGTTTGGATCTTGATATTAATGTGTGCCGTTGAAATATAATCCACAATATGAAACCGTTAGTTAAAAAATTATACATTATTTTAATAATCTTATTTCCTATTAGCAAGGGTTATCAAAATATCGCACGCTTAGTATAAAAGTGACCTAAATCAAAAAAGTTGTATTGTGGTAGTTACCACAACTATTATCATGTATGTATCATGTCATCAAGTCACTCCTCTTCGTCAAGAGGTGTGACTTGATCAAAAGACAGAAAATCTTCGATAAAGAATATAAAATACACATAGGAGCTAAGGAAGACTGGGAAGTAAATATTAGTGACTCGCGTCAGACCATCTGCTACACGGATGGTTCTAGACGAGAATCCACGAAGCTGGCAGGAGCTGGTATTATCTACAGCACCTTGTCAAATTTACACCAGGTCTTAAATCTGGGTAAATATACAAGCATTTTCCAGGCCTAAATATTGGCTATCATGGAGTGCGCCAGGAAATTGAAAGAAACATGTACATTACCAATACACAACATAGTTATATACAGGGACAGTCAAGAAGGAAACTAAAAGCACTTGACCGCATAGAAACAACTTTAGCTATCGTGAAGGAATGTAAACAAGTACTGAATGAATTAGCTGAAATTGGAGAAGTAACGATCGCATGGGTCCCAGGACACCATGGTCATGTAGGGAACGAAAAAGCCGATGAATTGGCAACAAAAGGAGCGAGCCAAACGTTCGTAGGCCCAGAACCTTTTCTTCCAATCGGAAACACGATAATAAAGCGCGTCATAGATAAAAGAATAGAAATAGAATCGAGCAATAGATGGAGAAACACAACATTGCGATAATCAAAGCTGTTTCTCAAATCTTTCGACACAACGAAAACAAAACAGTTAATGTCTCACAGCAGGAGAAATGTGGCAATTATAACAGGCATAACTACTGGGCACTGCCTGTTAAACAGACACTTGTCAATAATGAGAATAAAAGAAGATTCAGCGTGCCCAGAGTGTGGAGAAGAAGAAACGAGTCTCCACCTTATGGCTGAGTGCCCCATGTACTCGCTGGTAAGATGGGAGATATTAGGTAAGGACGAAATTGAAGCTGATGACCTAACAAATATCTCCTTCAGGGACATTATAAGGTTTGTAAAAGCAACAGGTAGGTTAGAGCAGGTGACACTGTTGGGACGACAGTGAAACCCTTGTCACAACAAGGGGAAATGGGTGGAATAGTCCAGTATTGGAGCTGACCACCCGTCCTGTACCGACAGGCGTCCCCGAAATTAGATAAGATAAGATAAGATGTATCATGTATCATGAGTTACAAAATGACCCTTGAAGAGATCTAAGTAGTGCAAGAAAACAGAAGTTTTTTATAGTTCTTAGCGTGATGTTATTCGTGATGTAAAACTCAATTAGGCGTAATTTTGAATTGGGTCACTCTAATAATAATTGTGCGATATATGTTTCTAAATATTGACCTCCATGTTAATATTTCGTTACCTTGTCAAGGAAAAACAATCGGAATCTCAAATTGTTATTGTATTATACTTGAACAGGACTAAAGTTGTATTATTTTATGGAGTTGCATAATTTTGGCTTAAACTGTCAAATAATAACGGTAGTAATATTGTCGTTCCAGAACGTCCGAGCAAACAATATTCAAGTTACTGTCTCTTTGTCGGATTATTTAGTGAAACTCTGGAATCCCCTGAAGTTCAAGCGACTTCTCAAGCTTATTACTATTTGTGTTACGAAAACTCAAATTGTGGTTTCAAACAAGTTGTTATGAATTTAAATATTTATACCATTTTCGTAGTTTTGTTTTATGATTAAAAATACATTTTAAATTACAAAACGTGCAATGAACAACCATGTATAGACGAAATACTTAAATTGATTAGTTGTTATGAAAAGAATTATTTATTTATATAATTTACATAAAAATAGACAAGGCAAATCGATTAATGTGTAATTAAAGGTGAAGGAAGAAGTATTTAAATAAACTTGAGTATTCTGCCATCCATAATACAAGTATTAAGTTACTTACTTTGGGGAGGGACGACCATGTGTGAAATTTTCCCATATATCTTGAACAATTTAAGATACTCGTATGTGCGAAAAAGTAATTACACTAGACGAGATGTTATATTAGGCTGTTTTCTCATTAAATTATGCTGGAATATTTTCTTGTTTTTATCATTCAATAAATGAAATACAATAGCGATACTGTTATTCCGAAACAGACAAGTTGATCGTCTTCCTAATTTGCTTTTTCATTTGAGACGAGAGAAAGCTCTTCAGAAATTGTTTGCAATTGTGTCCCATTGAACAATAACTAACGATAGTAAAACATTTTAAAGTCGCTCCAAGACGTTTTCCGCAATATTTTTCTCAAATTGCTCTCGCTTCGACGAACGTTACTTATCCAGAATACAGGTAATCCTACGGGCTGAAAGACGGGGTATGTACATATTTTGGTAATGCCTCGCTATTTACGATATCGAGTATGCCATTACTATTGCTGAATGTTATACGTAGCTGGCACATTCATAAGTCTTTACACTTTCCGTTAAAATATTTTATATTGTAGAATTAGGTGTTACTTTGTGGAGATCCATAATACAAAAGTAATAATAAAATTATTTTGCTATAATTCACGATAGATCACGATAAATTTATCGCGGGTTATAAATAATTTTGCAGCAAAACAATTTTGTTATTACTTTTGTATTTGTCGTTTAATTCGATTTAATTGTTTTGGTAAACTACTGTAGTACCTAGGTGTAGTAGATGCGCTGGTTTTATACATTGTATAAACAATTTTTGGTTTGTGTATATAGTGATTGTGTCATTTTTCGCTTTATTAATACGAGTGACATTAGTTAATAATTTACTCAAGTTTACAAAAAAAAAACTAAATTGTTACAAATACAAATTAGTAGTATACGGCAAATTATTAGTAGGCAGTATCCTTTTTAAACAGCTTCAGCCTTTACGTCACGCAGATCTGCCAGGGGTATAGTTGTTTGGAAGTTTTCTATGTACGTGTATGTTGTTTAAAAATGTTAAAGCAATATAGGTGATGATAAATCCAATTTAATAACTTACATGCTTCATAACACATACCAGCAATTTAATATTACTTCCCTTTAACTAACAGTGATGATGGATCACACGAAATTAAATTTGTTAGGAGCGCAGTTGGCTTTTGATTTTAAATCACAAAACTTTCTGTGTTAGTAAGTAAAAAGTAATAAAAAATTCATTTTGTAGACTTTGTATAAAGGCTATAAAGGTGTATTATGTGTTGGTGCCGTATTTGTACTGTTAAATTTCAGGAAGTTTAGCAATAAGCTGTAATAACATATAGGTCTCTTAAATCTTATTTCTACAACATCAAATAATTTCTAGCTGCATCACGCCAGAACGCTCTAAAATCATTTCATCGAGAAAGGAAATACCAAATATCGGATCGATTATAAGTGTTTACTTATTTTCATCATCATTCTCCTGCCCTTATCCCACTCTAAGTGGGGTCGGCACAACATGTTACAAACATGTTGTCACATGATTTGGCTACGTATTTTACGACCGGCCGCCAGCCTGACGTCAACTAACCTTAGTCGCCTCTTACGAAACCTCGGTAAGAAAGGAGGGTGGTCTATTCTATTCTGCCGAATACCACACGGCGTAAGTGTTTACTTATTTTATTACCATTAATAAATTTTTATTTATTAATTCTTAGTTTTACTGGATCTCACGATAAATAAAAAACATGTCTGTTGGGTTACAGTGGATCCGAAACTATTCTCTTGAGCTGGAACTGGCTAATCACTTCGTTAGCAAGCTAACAAATGGCGGCCAAAAAACGAAACATCCAATTCCTAGTTGTTACTCGTAAATCGAAAATATTCTGCTTCCTCAAAATATTACGTATTTTGGCATCATAAGACAAGACTTCAATATTTTACTTCTAAAATTTTCTTTCCTTTCTTCATAAATTAACAAAGTAATTTGCATTGTACGTTTACAGGAGAACCCAGCCAGAAGTAAAGCACTATTTATAGAAATTCGTAATTTTTGAAATTTTGAACTGAAATTTGAGTTTTAATGATAACTGAGTTTAAATTAAACTCTTAATATCTATAGACCACGTTAACGGTCCACTGACAGTGGACCGTTAACTATTGGAAATATTTTTCTATATTGTCATGTTAAATTTGTTTTGCAATAACCCGCATTAGAAGAAAAATAAGGAATGCTAAAACTAGAGTGTACTGCTTTTAGCATTGTCTAATCTTAGATAATCCGCGGACATTAATTCTTTCAAATATTCAATATGGAATAAATAGAGGTCTAATGGACATGAAACCTTCATGGCAATTTGAGTTTCATGATAAAAGTAATGAGAAGAAAGACTAATTTTAACGAAAAATTACAGGCGTTCCGCACTATGACTGTGAACAGCCACTATATAGAGCATAAAAGCCGTCAATAAAATGTATGTCATCAGGGAGTGCTCTCTGTGGTTATTACAGTGAAGTTGGTCAAAGCAGTCATTAAGTTATTTTGCATGTAACCATTTTAAACGAATACTTTTGATAGCATATTTCATAAAGTCTGTCTGGCTATCTGTTACGCTTTAACGGCTAATTTACTAGTTTAATCATGAAATCTGGCATTAAAGCACTGGGTTAACATAAAGTTTATAAAAATTCCCGTTTGTCTTTCGGGAATAATAAAATCTTTTGTTTTATTGAGGATACCACTACCGTTTTATATTTAAACGTTTAAGAGACAGATAAAAAAAATAGTGCATATTAAAAGAGTAGCGTCAGAGTTGCCGAAAGATAGGAGTAAAATGAAGCGAAAAGCATTTTGTGCCGACCACACTTTGAGTGGGATAAGGGCAAGAGAATAATTATTTACTACAATACAATACCACTACAATGCTAGTTTCTAGAAGCAGTTTCGTCTGTGTTCAAGTATCTCCATAGAATTAGTAAAATTAAGAATAACTGAACATCACGCTGTGTGGTATCCCACAGCGACTAAGGTAAGTTGACCCACTGCGTGGTATCCGGCTGAGTAGAATTGACCACGCTCATTTCTTACCGGGTTGTCGTAAAATACGACTAAGGTAAGTTAAGGTCAGGCAGGCGGCCGGTCGTAAAATCCGTGGCCAAATCATGTGAAAATATGTTTGTAACATGTTTTGCCGACCCCAATTAAATTGGGATTAGAGCAGGACGATGATGAAGAATATTCTGAGCATCGAATCGATGTGATTCGTTTACAATTACTTCTGAAACTAATAGTAGTTAGAAGAAAGGGAAACGTAATTTGCTGCACAATTTAAAAAAATAACAATCCAGAATCAATGAAACTAATGTCCGAGATTTATATAATAAATGACATAAATATTCAGCGTGCTACGAAACGTATTGAAATTATTTAAAGAGTTAAATATTTTTAAAAATAAATTTTAATGCTTTATCGCCTTATTGTAATGGAGCTGCAGACCTTAATAAATTTAATTAATTAATTGTCATAAATAACTGTTATTGCGCTGTGAAATCTTTAGAAAGCAGAATGTGCCTTGCGAGTTTCGATATAAATTTATGGGAAACATAAATAAATAATAACCATATACGTTTTCCAACTCGTTTTCCAATTAATCCAACCACATAAGGAGTCATGGAAGTTGACCTTATATTACAACATCATAAAACTTATAACGAAATTAATAAATTGAAAAATAAATAACAGACAGAAAATGAATAACATATATACACAGAAAACAAATACCTGTATATACTCCTGTATATTTTCTGTGTATTTTAAGATTTATCGATAACTGTTAAGATTAATGCTACATAAAAACGTCTAATTAATTGATTACTAGACAATTTTATGAACTGAAATCATTCATAACAAGAAGCGTAGCTTTTATTTATTTTTATTGACATTTCGGTGAAGTTACTGATACTAGAGATCCGTCGGCATTTATTTCACTAAAGGCTCTACAAGAAGATATTAAAATACGTTTGAAAATAATGTAATAAATTTGCAACTTCAACATATATTGAATTCTCCTCCTGGTAAGTATATGATTTAATTAACCTTGGAAGATTCCACTTATATCACTTCCAGAAGCTCGTTTCACCTAATTAATAGCGCGAACGGTGTCGCGGAGGAAATTAATTACGTGCGTAGGTTCTCTGATAAAATCTCACGAAATGCTTTATAAGTTTCCAGGTGCCTTAAGGCAGTATGGTGATTATTATGGTAATATATAATTATATTACTATCAAAATTCTAAAATCAATTTGGTTGCTTATTTGAATATATATGTATGTATGTATGTCTTTAACATTATATATGTATATATTTACCGGTTGTCGATCACTCGAAATACAAGTATTTCCTTTGGGGACGGACAATCATATATTTATTTGTCCCATATATTGGTTATAATTAGTACAAAAAAGTTATAGACTAATTGAATATTATTAAAAATATTAATATTCTTGAGAAAAACATAAATTGATGTATGTATGTCGCGTAAATTAAATCACATTTAAATTACATTACATTGTTTCTGATTTTTTAAATAGTAAATAGGTAATATAGTCAACTTATTTAATGTTTTCTATTAAAGGTCAACTTTTTATTGTTTTTAGTTTTTTTTAATGTTAAATTTATTAAAATTTACACTTCAAATCTACACTTGCTGAAAAAAGTTCTAATAAAGTTATGATGAAAGAAACTAGTCGGGCTAACCCGATAGAATAAGACGAGAGTAAGCCCGTCTCTATACATAAACTATAAATACTAGTCACGATAGTTTAAATTCTAAGATTGAATTTAGTTCACGAAACAGTCCTAGCTATTTCTTTATGTGATATGATTTTAATCAAATCATATTTTTACAAACTTTTTTTTCTTTATTATAACTACATTTGCCGCTTGAGATTTATGTGCTATAATATACAGATATTTGAATGTCTTAATACAAAAGTTTGCTCATAACTGTCTGAAAGTCGTTACAACTTTACAGTAAGCTCAAACGTTTCTTGAGAAACGTGTCGCAGCAAGCAAGGAGTTTACAAAATATGTTATAAGAGACAAACAACATTTTACAGTTTCCTTAAATTATTGCTTCGTAATTTTTAAGAAAAAAACAACTTTCTTATTTCAATATTTTATTTTTAAACGTTTTTAAATAGGTTTAAAGTAATAATCTATTAAAGGTTGACAATAAAGTAAGAAATAATATACTTAAATCTTTCAGTTGACACTTTGATACATTGTGTAATGAGTTTCCAAAAATAATGAACATCGTCTTAGATAGATTAGACGTTACGTTTGCCTACTTTACTTGATACTTTACTTAGAGTTACAGTATAAACTTTTAAAATGAAACTATTCAAATTACTTTTTGATTTTTCACTAGTACACGTTTAGTTTAAAAAATAATTGTATGAAATAAATAAATAGAAAATTTAACGTATGTATTTTATAAAATTTATTGATATTTATTGACTATTTTTAATTGAAACTACTAAAAGCAGAAAGATTATTAATCACTTAATATTCACTACAGTTAAAAAAGTAGTAAAGTAACGGCCCGTTACAATCTCACTGCTGCGGGAATAGGCCTCCTCTCTCCGTTTCTGGACAGAAGGGTTGAAGCTAAGACCTACCACGTTGCTCCAGTGCGGATTGGTAAGTGACACATATCCCCAGAATTCTCCAGAGATATGCAGGTTTCTATTCGATGTTTTCCTTCACCGAAAAGCGTGTGATAAATTGCAATTATCAATTAGACACATAAGTTTTTAATAGAAAAACTAATCGGTGTTTACCCGTGGTTCGAGCCCGTGACCACTTCGAAACAGTCACACCGCTCGGTCTCACCGCTGGGCTACCACAGCTTTCACTATAGTTAATTAAGACGTAACCTACCAAAATGAATAAATTTTAATTAATAAATATTATCGCAGCGGCGGCATTCACATACCTGTTTCATTCCATTTTCGTGATGATTAATCTAGATTTGGTAATTTGTCGCACAGGACTTATTGGCAATAGATTAATTGTATATCGAAATTGAAATAAAGTATTTGGCATTATTTCTTTTTATTATATTTATCATGAAGAATGCAAATTATAATGTTTACTGAGAATCGATTTTGCTATTCAGCATTCTTAGGACCACTCAACATTTGTTATTTAGACTAGACTAGATTGAGCTTCCGCTTAGCTTTTGGTGTGCACAGCACATATCTTTAGATTATCTTAGCTTAGCCTAGCTAAGCTGGCTTAGTTTAGCTTCGGAGTAGCTTAGCTTTCGGTCTGCAACCCGCGTAAATAACACAAAATATCTCATTTATAACTTTTTTTAAATAATGAAAAACTTTATTTTACTGCCATTTTAAAACCATTCAAGCCCAAACTGCACTATAATAATAAAACTATCAAAAGTGTTACTAACAGAGAAATTGATTTTACATTATGTGTCACAATTTATCGCAGCCTGAATGGTCTCATTTAAAGTTCGCGAGCTAAGTGCTCATTAAAATTGCGAAGCAACTACTAAGTGAATAGGTAGACTATACACTGTCCATTATATTAACCATCTTTTGACAGATTGACGATTTACATATTTAGTGATGTCCTAAAGATTCTCGTATGCGATACCATTCCGATTATAGTACCTACTATCATTAATCGAATTACGTACCTAAGTAATTCGATTAATGATAACCTACGTAAACTAATAACAGATATAGAAATCAACATTTTGATTTAATATTGCCTTAGTTTTTTGAAAATAAATGTTAATCCGTGTGTATTTATTATAATCATAAAAAATATATTATACATCAACTGGCAACATCAACAGATCTTCCGCTCGGCCGCCATTTTGACGTGATCTGTCACTCTCAACGAAACGCCCGTGATAGTCACACGCATTTACGTTCGCTGAGTGTTCTCTCGCATCTGTTACACCTTGAGTTAAGTAGCTTTATTCCTCGGAAAAACTTTTGTGAAACTTATATTAATTGATCGTGAAAATGCCGAAAGGACGTGTGTTGAAAGCACAATCGAGACAGTTAGTGTTAAAACTTCATGAGTATTTTGAGCAAGAAAATCAAAATGGCGGACCTCTTATACCTATCACGCAAGTCCGAAACCGTGTTGCAGCCGCGTTGGGGATCAGTCTATCAACTGTGACTAAAATCACTACTGATGCCTACGGCAGGAGCGGCTTGGAGCAACACAAACCATCTACACCAAAAAGAAAGCGCCGGGCTCATAAGGTGACAGCTGTTGATGACTTTGACGCTGACGCTATTCGTCGTCATGTATATGATTACTACTTGAGAAAAGAAATTCCAACTTTGAGAAAACTTATTGTTTCTTTGAAAAGAAGTGGTCTATTTCATGGTGAAAAATCTTCTTTGGTCAAAGTTTTGAACACAATTGGCTTTTCATATAAAAAGTTAAATAAAAGAAAATTATTAATGGAACGCACAGATATAGCTATAGCACGTTGTGATTTTTTAAGAGAGGCAAAGAAAATACAAATTGGGCAAATATTGTTTTCACGGATGAAACATGGCTCAACGCTAACCACACACTATCTCGTTTCTGGACTGATGATACTGCTGATTCCACTTCCTCAGTACCAATGGGAAAAGGTGAGCGCCTAATCATTTGTCATGCAGGTACAGCAAAAGGATTTGTACAAGACGCACTGTTGGCATTTAAATCGAAGAAATCAAATGACTACCACGAAGAGATGAATGCAAATGTGTATGAAGAGTGGTTCAAAAAAATGCTCATTTCATTGGAAGAACCATCAATAATTTTTATTGATAATGCGCCCTACCACTCCCGTCAAATTGACAAAATGCCAACACAGGCTAATAAAAAGCATGAAATAATTAATTGGCTTCGGGACAATGGAGAAAATGTGGACGACTCAATGTTAAAAGTTGAATTAATAAAAATATTAAAAACCAAAAAGAGAGCAAAACGCTATGTAATCAATGAAATGGCAGCAGAATATGGCTATACTGTTCTTCGGATTCCTCCATACCACTGCCAGTACAACGCAATAGAACTTATATGGGCACAAGTAAAAGGGCATGCTGCGAGATGCAATACAAGCCCCCCATTCACAGCGAATAAAATGTTGCAATTGCTAAAAAATGCTTGCACCCACGTAACGGCCGAGAACTGGGCAAGTGTGGTGGAAAGAACTAAAAGAGTAATATTCTCTGATTGGGAACGTGATATTGCGTTTGATAATATATTATCTACACAAGAGCTAATAATAACTGCTACTGAAGACTCCTCATCGGAGGAGTCTAGTGTTGATTATCATTCCGACGACTCGTGCTAATAAAATAAATTAAAATATCCTGATTGTTTTATTTGTATTCATGTATTAACTAAGAAGAAAGTAAAACTTTATATAATGTTATTAAATGTCTTTTAATACTCGTAACATCGATTTCTACCGATTATTTTTAATCTGTGGCATAATCGTAGTAACCATTATGTGTGACATCACTAAGTGGGCGGTACCCATCCATAAAGTACAAATATTATTTGTATGATATTTGTACGTAAGCAATACAAAACTTAATGAGCGTGAGCTGTCAAAAGACTGATAATATGATGGACGCAGTATAAGGCTGTCTCCAGAATACCCTATACAAAAACTCGTAACTAACGAGTTTGCGTATAAGATTTTCAACAATGTATTATAAAAAATAATAGATAAATATCAAAATAATAATATGCTTAATATGACTGATATTTTTTTTTTATTTATAACAAAATGTTATAAATAAATGTTATGTCTATCTTAAATCACTTACACGTTACTACTATACAAATTATGCCCACGTGGAATGGTCCCTAGAATGGTGAATGAGAAAGAAGCCAGCCCTCTTGTCACCCGAAGAGGCGATAATTATTAATAAAGGCAATATAGCTCATAGCTTCATCTTATGTCATCTCTTATGAAATAAAATTACGACCTCTGTACTCTCGATGAAGTTCGCTGCTAGGTATTTAATATTTTTCGTTTAAGTTTCCTTAACCAAAAATGGCAGAATAACTTTTTGCCAGTATACTCTAGCGAATTGAGTTCACATTTATGGTGCGATAGCGGTGGTATTACAACAAACAACGCACTGAATCCACTAAGAATTATAACTAAAATTTAAGTTTATTCATAATAAAAATAATTTCGTTTTGTAGCAAAAACAGCTTTTAACAAAATTTCATGTCCCTATTGTCAACCGTGGAGGACTTCCCTCGTCCGGACCTCATCCTTCGCCCATCCCTGCAGAAACATTGGTCATGTTTATCATAAACATTCATTGTCATCAAAACTGGATCAGTATGTAACATTTTAGCTGAATCAGACATCGGGAAGTGCGTCAAATTTAAGTTGCAAGATTCCACCTTCACACACAAATAGAAATAATTAACAAATAGAATTAAATAAAAGCTTCTAATAACTATAAATATCGCTTCGAAGAACTTTTAATTTTTTTGCTTTGATAAAGGACTTCGCAATTTATTTCACGCAAGCCACGTCTTTGGAATGAACTTCCTGATTCTATTAAAAAATCATCCAGTCGTCTTACTTTTAAATCAAATGTCAAAAAATACCTCATTGATAATCTGTAACAAATATCTTTTCTCTTATCTTATGTATTATTTGGTAAAGTTCCAATTTTATAATTCCCTTACCATCACATATAGTCATGTATTATTTTATTTTTATTTTTATCCATTTATTTATTTATCATTTGCTTAGGCGTGTCGCTACACCTTATTGACTTTCATTTCTGTAAATACGCCTATCATCATTTTTTTTCTTCTGTTTGTTTGCTTACTGCACCTATTTAGAATTCAGAACGCTTAATTTAGTCTTAAGTCCGCCATTTGTACTTTTATTTTAATTGTGCAATAAAGAATAAAAAAAAAGGACACTGGCATTCTGTAAGTATATAAATGTAATGGAAACTCGAATTGCAAGAAGTGGTTTTCTTTATTGCCGCGCGTAACACAACTGGCAGAGCAATCTCGTCACATACGATGCTGTAAAACGAAACGAGCTTCTTGTTTTTGCAAGAACTTTATAAATTAGCAGGCGAATATTTAGTGCGTCATTGCTTACTTCGAAAATGGCTAAACTTTGATTTCTGGTCACATAAATATATATGTTTTTGGATATTGCTGTAATTTTAAACAGTCTTTTTCTTGAAATGCTTCAGCACATTGTTATTAAACCTATTAGTGAAACAAATAACTTTAAAAAAATGTTGTAAATTGTATACATAATTTATTAATTTGGTTTCAAAAGATGCAACTATTAGAAATGAAATCACAATATTACATAATTGTCTCATTTAAAAGATAGCCGTCCGATGTTGGAAACTGCTTTTCAAAGGCTACTTACGCCTCACGGTCTAGTGCTCTCCGAATCTCTTAGGTACCTGTAACCCGAAAGATCGTTTGTCTACATAGAGGCTGCAGAATTGCTAATATTTCAATCCGTAAATTTCAGGTTTTCTTAGAGTTATATACCTACCCATCTTTCTATTAAGACTTTTCAGCTCTAGGCTTAGTTTTTCCTTTGTTTAGAATGTCTTAATAAGCTTTGATAGACGTATGAGGAGACCGTGTAACTCCTTCGAAGGGATTACGAGTTCAAACTCTGAGCAGCCCCAATGAGATTATTTTTTTTTAATGCCCAACCGATATTTGCAATTTATCTTACGCTTTTCTGTTTCTTTGATCCTTTTAATATAGAAAAGTCGTAGCTGAATCGGTAATCTTAGTTAGGAATCTCTAACCATAAGATTCCGAAGGCTTATGGTAAATAAACATATTTTGGAAAATCTGAGATGCTATTAGTTTCATCATCATCATCATTCTCCTACCCTTATCCCACTCTAAGTGTGATCGGCAAAATATGTTTTTTTTCTTTCATTCTTTCGTTTAATTCGTCGATTCTGGCGCTACTCCTTATATGTCTTACTGAAATGTTATAATGTACCTTAAATCACAAGTGGGACGGGCAATCTTTAGTCCTATACGACGTTATAAAATTTAACGAGGACAATATTTTTCATATCTGTAAGGATATTCAGTAAATTATTACGAGATTATTATATTTGAGTGAAATTTGCGTACTCTTACTTAGAGTATTTGAGGTGTGAGTGTCTCATATCCTAAGCTGCTATATTACGCCACGAATTAGGACTTCTTTGTGCACCTAATATTTTCTATTTAGCCAATGTAATCCAAGTAGTAGATGTACAACACGTCTTTCACTAATACAATAAATACGAGTACTGCTTTAGCTACTATAATATCCATAACATCGTATACCAAGATTCAAAATTTCGCATTACTACCTATATGAATATAACAAGGTAATTGTGGTAATTCTAGAAATTATCGCTTGATTCTGAACCTTGGGTAAGGTACAGGCAGACTGTCGGTCTGTTTGCTATAAAATTAAAACAACTGAACGGGTTTTCATAAGGTTCAGCATAAATTATTGTCCGAAGTCTCTCCGACTTTTTCAAAAATTAAAAATACAAGCGACTATGTGCTGTATACACGTACCCTGTTTGCAGCACAAAGTGAGACAGACAGTGAGCGACTATCAAAGTCAGTACACGTGAGAAGTTAATCAGTGATTAAACGAGAAAGCCTGACCTGAAGCTACAATATCAGCGCCGACAGTTTTGTTTAGCGTCCGTTGTTTGTTAATCACAAATGTGTGTATGCATTCCCATTTTTTTAATGCTGTAGTAGCGAGTTTTTAGGCATATTTACGGTTAAATCTGTTCCTCAAAAAAACTTTAGTTGGCAACAGACGATATTTCTTGTGTAAGGCGAAAAAATTATTAAAACGATAACGGTCTTTTCTCGAAAAAGGAACAACGAGATTTAAGGAAAGTACTTTAAAGTAGCAAATATTTTAATCCTTGAACAATTCAAAAGCAATAAATTTCGATTGCTTTCCTGAAAAATGTATGTGAGACAGACAGACAGGGGTTAAACTGAGATCCCTGCCCCGGGCAAATATAAACGGTGCCAAATTCGTAATATGTTCGAATAAAACTTGATTTACTAAAACGACTAGCATCCAGGCTGTCCCATTTTTTTGAAAGAAAAAACACCGTCCAATACTGGTGGAAGCAGTATTTATTTCATATAAAAAAAAATAGATTTACATCTGCTGATTAGTGAAATAATATCACGACGGATTTTTTAATAAAAATAAATTAAGCCGTATTTTTGATAATTTATATATTGTGATGTCTTATATGACATATTTCAAATATCTTCTAGAATAACAGCAAATATGGATTGGATTGAAATGTGGAATGATCGCAATAGATTATACATATACGAGTATGTAATAAGTAGTGGCATCTGCAATGTCTTTCGCGCCAATATTTGCGTACCCTCATAATCCATTTACCCCGGTGTATAAGCTTTCATTGTGCCAAATTTCATCAGTATTGGTCCAGTGAAGTAGTCGTGAAAGCGTAACAGACAGACAGACAAAGACATTTTCATTTATATTACTAGTATGAATGTAACACACGTTGCGATATATATGTAGTAATGTAATGAAAAAAAGTTTACTTAAATTATTAAATACCTATTATTTTAATTATACTTGTAAAATGCCCAAATGCCTTACTTAGCAGTTACAGACAGATTGAATGTTGGGTTTGACCTGATTTTGTACCGTTCACTGCGTTTTATTACGTCGACTTATCTTTTCCCGTTTCAATATAATGAGAACCAGAGCATTGAATTTAAATCCCAATTGAAATATTCAGCGAGTGTAATAATGATACATTTATGAATTTCTGTAAAAAAAAAAAATACAGAAACCCCATAATTGGTTAATTGTTTTGTGATGAATTCATCATAATAGAAAAGTAATGAAAACATCATTTTGCGATATTATAATATTAATTATAAATTTCGCATATTAATTTTTAATAAAAAAAAATATATTTCTGACTGGCCCGTTGGCGTACGTAGAGACCGTACTGTAACTTTACTTTAATTTTAAAATAGCATGTAATATCTTAAGAAAAAACTATTTGGCAATGAAATTAAGTGAAGTGTAAAATATCTAGTAGTAGATGAATAAAAGAAATGAGAAAGAAATGTTTGCATGTCTATGTAAAAATTATGCATAACATATTTCGATCTAATCAGATCTTTATTCAATAAAGAACTTGCAAAAACGACGTTTACACATGAATGAGGAAAAGGGGAACGAATTGCCGACAGTATTCAAATGCCTCGATATCTCTCTATTGACTATATTTTTCAATTTGTTATTACATTGGATTCGTCAGTGCCGCACACTGTGCATTCGCACAGTGTGCGGCACAAATGTTTACTCTGGTCGACTCACTCAAGCAAACACTAACAAATTGTGCGCGAATATTCTAGAAATGTTCGCGCACTCGCGTCGACGTGTACGCAATCGTTGTTCACGAACTCAGTTTTGCTTCCGCTACTGGAACGAAAACATTTGTTTGTACGCAATCATCTTTAACTAGGAGGAATGAAAAAAAATATTAAGAATAATTTTTCAAAAAATGTCTAAAAATATATTGTAAATTTGTCTATAATTAATAAGTGAAAAAATAATAATTTCTAAATGAACATGTTCGCGCACACGTGTGCTTCACTGTGCGCTTACACAAGTTACACACAACATTGTTGGTGGAGACAGAAGCTAAACGCGATATCAGCTTAGTACGTGCAGTGCTAGAACTTTGTACACAATCTTTGTAAGCAAATGTGCTGCACACTATTTTGGTACAATCCTACCTTTAGAATTGCTTCGTTCGTCTCCCGACGGCACGACATGCCGCGTAGCATCGCGGCATGCGGCACTAACCGTCAAAGAACTCGTAGCGACTTGTAGCGAGAAAATTGCAACCACAACACCGCGAATAACTTTAGCAAAATATTACCTCTGTAATGTTGTTCCCGGGACTTCGTTTTCGTTAACTTGCCATACTCCCAATTATATACTAGAGTGTTTTATTCTGTTCCCTAATAAAAAAAACAGAAATTTTAAACTTTGCTACGAGTATATATTAGCCCAGTCGATGAGCGTCAATTGTAAATAATTAGCGATGAAATATCATTTATGTAACAATACCGCGTCTGGTATTTTGGTTTGGTTTTTTGGTTTGGTGGTAAAGGCTCTCGATTAATAGAATAATAAATCACGGAAATCAATTTCCTTTAAGGTACTTAATTTATCTACTGTTGAAACGTATAATTTTCATTGAGTATATGTATAAGTAAATTAACTTAAAAAAAAATTACGGCATTTAAAATTGGCCGTAAAGTTGTCTATCCCGTTTGCGCAGTTAGTTCAACATTTTCTATAAATAATTTGTTGGTTTTTTGAGAAATAAGCACAGATATTGAAGTAAAAATAAGTAACGGCCTGTTACAATCACAATACTGAGCATAGGCCTGCTCTCTCCGATTTTGGAGAGAAGGGTTGGAGATAAGACCCACCACGCTGCTCCAATGCGGATTGGTAGTTTACACATATTCACTCCAGAATTCTCTAGAGATATGCAGGTTTTCCTCACAATGCTTTCCTTCACCGAAAAGCGTGTGATAAATTGCAATTATCAATGAGACATAAGTTTAAATCGAAAAACTTATTGGTTCAACCCGGGGTTCGAATCTATGATCGTCTCTAGAGTTCCAAAGAGTCTCACCGCTGGGCTATCACGGCTTTATGTATGTGTGTTGTATTTTCAAATAAATATGTATAAATTATATGTCAATTGTCGGCCATAACACAAGTATTGAGTTACTTACTTTGGGAACGGACGACAGTGTGTGCAAATCCAAACATCTAAAATAGAACATAAATACAAATTAAGCATTATATGAATTTCCAATTTATATGAACGAGTCATATTTTGAGTAGAAAATATTGTTGGTATAATGAATATGAACAAAAACGTAGGCCTTTTTTCGCATGAAGTTACTAACTGCTGTCAGTCGCAGTCATTTATCACTGTCGTTGGTTATAGAAAAACGGAGGCGACTTAATTTTGCGGCACCTCTGTAGCAAAAAATGATTTATACTTTATAGTGGAAAATTCATTATCAAATTTGGATGTACGGTAACTCAGAGTTGTAGATAATTGTTACTCTCTCAGTGTTGAGCTGTCATAGCCCAACGGTGAGACCGTGCGACTCTTTGGAGGGGAACACGAGTTCAATCCCGGACAGGCACCAATGAGTTTTCTATTAAAACTCATGTGTCTAATTGATAATTGCAATTTATCACACGCTTTTCGGTGGAGAAAAACATCGTGAGGAAACCTGCATATCTCTAGAGAATTCTGGAGATATGTGTAACCTATCAATCAGCGTGGTAGGTCTTAGCTCCAACCCTTTTCTCCAGAAACGGAGAGAGGAGGCCTATTCCCAGCAGTGGGATTGTAACAGGCCGCTACCTCGTGTTGCGCATAGGCGTCATGAATTAATGGAGAGATGAGTTCACGCCGGGAGCCACTGCGCCCCTCAATTCAGGTTTTAATACTCTAATAGTATTCATATAAGTGGACGAGGTTAATTAAAAAAGATATAACTGTATACAATAAAAGAAGTTAACTTTAAATTAAAAGATCATAACTACCTGCCCGAGATTTGATCCCTATGTAAGGAATACGAACTAATAGCTTCAATTCAATCGCAGCGTTTACTTACATCCTGACTAATATTATTAATGCGCATGTGTGTGTCTGATACGCTTTCACGGTTAATCGACTGAACCGATATTGATGAAATTTAGAAAAATTAGAGCTTACAATGGTATGGCATACAGAATAAACAATTCAGCTTTTTCGGGAACAGGGAAATGAGCATATTGCATAATTGAGAGTACTTAAACGATTAAGTTGGTGTGAACGAAGTCGCGGTTACCACGAGTAGAGCATAAATATTAGTGCTTTTTTATATTGTACTTGATTATTGCGGTAAAAATTCCAGGCTCTAAGATGGACTCGCTCCGGAACAGGATCGTGTGGTGTGAAGATATCTTGAAAATGTCTAAGTCCAGCTGTGATGACGTCTATCGATTTAAGACGAATAAGAAAAGGAATAAAAATTAATGTTTTCAAGAATATATATTTCGAATGTACGAGACAATTTCGAAGAGTATTTAAGGTTCTTTTGCATTTTCCATTAAACTTTAGGGACCCGATCCAATTACATTCATTGAATGCAAATCTTCAGCGAATGTCGCTTCTAAATTGAATCGATAAAACTGTTACCTCTTTCTTCATTTTGTCTGATTTTCGATATTGAGTCTCGACAATAGAATGGAGAGCTTTTTAGTATTTGAGGAAATTTCTTGATTGTGCTTATGTAAGTTGTATTAAACTTTTTAATTACTATTACGCTGCCGTTAATAAGTATCCATAAAATACGAGTTCATTTCAAGTTACTAATGTTAAATTATTATATTTATATTTACAAATATACGATGTAAAAAAAAACAAACTTTTAAAAGAAACTTGTTTATTATATTAATTATTTAAAGCATAGCAAGTTCTGAATTATTTATAGTGAATGATGAAGAAAAGATGATTCTAAAATAGTAACTTATAGGATTAGGCGTTACTTTGCGGAGATCCAAACAAGAATACAAAAGTAATAATAAATATATTTTGCTATAATCCGCGACATAGTAAATAGAAAATATATATAGTGTTAAATTTAATTTGACTGGCCCGTTGGCGCTGTAGGTAGTGACCCTGCCTTCAGCTCCGCGGGTCGCGGGTTCGATTCCCGCCGAGGGCCAACATTTTCTATAAACAAATTGTTGGTTCTTCGAGCCTGGGTGTGTATTTGTATATAAGTATGTATTTAAACTTATATATGTAGTATATCTACCAGTTGTCCGTCACCCATAATACAAGTATTAAGTTACTTACTTTGGGGACGGATGACTGTGTGTGTAAATGTCCCATATATTTTTTTTTTTTATTTTTTTTTTTTATAGTGGACTATCCGTTTTTTCATACCCGTTACATGCAGGATTCGTAAAAACACATGCACAAACCTCCACCACTGCCACTACAATACTCAAGCACTACACACGTTCACTATCACAAACTCAACAATCGTTTCGCCCCGCAACCGAAGCATCATCAGGAGATAGACTCCACGATAAAATCGCAAAGCGAAGCGTTATCCGAACAAGCATTGTTATATAGTAGTCGGTTCAACCCCAAGTTCAAGTTCAAGCTTGGGTATAAAAAAACGGATATTCCACTATAAATTTAGCACTTTATATTTTCTATGTACTGTATCGCGGATTATAGCAAAAAAAAATTATTATTACTTTTCTCTAAAATAGTAGTTATTAGATATGGTAATGGAATGAAAGGAAATTTATTTGTTTTCATTGAAAAGTTATTATTATTATTTCATACTTTAACATAGAAATATCTATTTCTTAAAGTGTAAATAATTCTTCTTCTTCTTCTTCTTCGTCAGCCGATGGACGTCCACTGCTGGACATAGGCCTCTTCATGGGATCGCCACACCAGACGATCTTGCGCCGCCTGGATCCAGTGGCTCCCTGCGACCTTTTTGAGGTCGTCTGTCCACCTCGTAGGGGGTCTACCGACGCTGCGCTTTCTGGTGCAGGGTCGCCATTCCAGCACCTTAAGACCCCAGCGCCCTTCGGTCCTCCGCACTATGTGCCCCGCCCAGTGCCACTTCAGCTTCGCGACACGCTGAGCTATGTCGGTGACTTTAGTTCTTCTACGGATCTCCTCATTCCTGATTTGATCTCGTAGAGACACTCCGAGCATAGCTCGCTCCATCGCCCGCTGAGCGACTCTGAGCTTTCTTATAAGGCCCATAGTGAGCGACCACGTTTCGGATCCGTAGGTTATCACTGGCAACACGCACTGTTCGAAGACCCTGGTCTTCAGACACTGAGGTATTATGCCTATTTAGTTGAAATATTTAAATGTATGCTAATCCATATTACAGACCTGTTTAGAGGCAAGGAAGTATTTCTGTTGGTATATTATTAACAAGCTTATGTCTTTTTAAAGTGGAAAGCGGTAACAACGTAACATTAAATAGAATTGATTTCGTCCGGATTTCTATTTCACCTATCAAACTCGGTCCGTACAAAGCAACCATTAGCAAATATATCTCGATATTCGGCTCGCAACCGCGTCCAGAGCTACGCCTCCGGCTGACTGACTCAATTAATTAAAGGGTCGTATAATTAATCAGCCGAGCTCAATCGACATGACACACTAGATGGACTGTACGTTCTATTGGAAACCTATTATCGTCGATTATGCACGCAATTTGGCGATGAATGAAGTCAAAAATCATTCAACATTGGACGTAAATGTGCAGTGTAAATGAATCTTAGTATTGTATTGTTTACAAACTTTTCCTATTATTTAATAAATAATAATAATAACTATATGGGACACTTAGACACACGGTAGTCCGTCCCTAAAGTAAGTAACTTAATACTTGTGTTATGGATGACAGACAACTGATAGATATACAACATATATATTTTTAAATACATAATATACTTATACACTAGGCTCGAAGAACCAACAAATTGTTTATAGAAAATGTTGGCCCTCGGCGGGAATCGAACCCGCGATTCGCGGAGCTGAAGGCAGGGTCACTATCCACTGCGCCAACGGGCCAGTCAAAGATAAGAAGTTTAAAGATAAGTATGAAACTAAGGGCCTTTCATATTTTATAGGTTATAATTAGACTTAAATTATAATTGTCAGAAGCAAATTATGTCATGTAGGCACTAGCTGTATTAGCGGATAATGAACAATTAAGGGTCCATGAATATAATGTTAGTATTATAAATATCTAGGACATTTGTAGATTTTACACCTAAAACTTATCAATATCCGATTGATATGACCTCTGACGAACACAGTTTCAATTAAGACGTTTTTACTCCGTTTGTAAATATATCTTTCCATTAGGGTCACACAATGTTTCTAATGTCAAAAGTGGTTTTCCCTGAATAATTGTACTATAGTCTAGAATTTGTATTAAGTTGTCATATACCTTAAATAAATACTGATAATTTGTTTTTAATCTTTTACTATGAAATGGCAATAAAGGTCGCAAATTTTCAGAGATCAATAGTTTTGTTTGTTTAATTTTGTTGTCTACAAATTACTTAATCCTGTGTTAAACAAGCAAGTACCTATCTAAAGTTTTGTAAGCCGCAAATTTTATTACGGAAAAAGGTCCGATATCGAAGGTCCTTTTGAAATAAGGAGCGATTTTTATAAACATGGCCCCACCCGTTATCTGTTTCCGCCATTTCTCCGTAAATATTTTCGTCATGACGTCATAAAAGTATTATATATCATAGAATGCTCATAAAATATTTTAATTAAATTGGTGTCAAAAACTTTTGCTTACCATTTATATATAAAAATACTTATAACAATTAAATAAATCGATGTGTAATATTTGATATTTAAACAAATTACAAAAATATTTGTCTACAAGGAACAACCTAGTTTCTCATAAAATTAAAAATAAACTATTGGTTACATTAATAAATAATAATAAATAAATAAATATATGACGTCGTCGTCAATCCCCAAAGTAACTTAATACTTGTGTTATATGGGTGACGAACAACTGGTATATACTTAATATTATGATACATAAATACATAAATACATACTTAAATACAAATATACACCCAGGCGAAGAACCAACAAATTGTTTATAGAAAATATTGGCCCTCGCCGAGAATTGCACCCACGATCCGCGGAGCTGAAGGCAGGGTCACTACCCACTGCGCCAACGGGTCAATCATAACATAAGGAAACATAAAAATTTATATCAGTATGTGTAAAAACACTGTAATACTGTCTATGCTGTATATTGTCTGAAATTATTGCATTGACTTCTTTTAGGTGTTTGACATAAAATATTATTAAGGTCAATATTGTTTTAAATATATATTACAAGCTGACTCGACAAACGTTGTTTTTTCCTATAAATCATTTCAAGGGAACTTCTAGTGTACATTACAAAAAAAACGTTGTCCATAAAATAAAATATAATTTTTTATGAGTGGACAACTCCACTTACTTAGGGATATGAAAACAGATAGTAGAGAATTTTATTCATAAGATAAAGATAAACACCGTGTGGTATCCGGCTGAGTAGAACAGAACACCCCCATTTCTTACCGAGGTGTCGTAAAAGGCGACTAAGGTAAGTTGACATCAGGCAGGCGGCCGGTCGTAAAATACATAGCCAAATCATGTGACAACATGTTTGTAGCATATTGTCCCGACCCCATTTGGAGTGGGATAAGGGCAGGAGAATGATGATAAAGATAAAGTTAAACAAAAATAGGCAATCTAATGGCAAACTGATAAATTCCTGGCGCGCTGTAGCGTGATCTTTAACGATTTTGATTCCTCGTCTCGAAGCAGTAACGCGATTTTGATGAGCTCGCTAGCGGAGCACTAGTGTAAGATTTGCAATCGTAGATATTCTTTCAACCGTAAAGTTAATTATACTTTCGCTTCGTCTGGTAATATTGGAAGATGTTCTGCTTTAGCAATATTCGTGTTTAGCATAAAAATCGCATCTTTGTTCTTTCTTAAAAAAAGCTCTTATTCTCTATTGAAGATCTCAATAACGAAACACTTAAATCGAAACAAAAAAAGAAAAAGAAGAGCATCATGGTTGATGAAATCGAGTATATATATTTAGTTCATAAGTTGCTTGTAAAATAAAATCATCAAGAAAACAACTTAATTTAAAGTATGATGACACGAAATGTATTGTTACTAGAAGTACTGTTTTAAATAAATAAGAAAATAAACACTGTAAATATGTATATTATTTCTAAACGTTGATTTGTTAATTTTTATTCCTGAGTAAGCAGGAAACAAAAATTTACTATATAAAGATCTAATTGGACTACGTGAACATAAAATTTAAATATTACTACACAGACACAAATGGCTGAAATCATCAATTACTCTTGGCAACAGCGCATTTTTGCCTTGGGGACCTTGGCACGGCTCCAGAAAAGAGCATTTCACAGGTATCATACCTCATAACTTAGTACTCCATATAACAATGATACTTTGAAATGCGAAGAAAATTTTAGCTTTATTTTTAAAAGAATTTAGAGATGGAATAGAATAGACCACCCTCATTTCTTACCGAGGTGTCATAAAGGCGACTAAGGTAAGTTGACGTCAGGCAGGCAGCCGGTCGTAAAATAGGTAGTCAAATCATGTCACATGTTTGTAACATGTTGTGCCGACCCCAGTTAGAGTGGGATAAGGGCAGGAGGATGATGATAACCAGCCAAAGAAGTATGGCGATGGACACAAGAAATCATGAGTTATTTACTAATGGTAATAAATTATTTCAGTGTTTTCTATAAAAAATACTCGTGATTGTTGGAATTATTTATTACTTTATATTTAGTTAATAATACCTTTTGTGAGACTTTAACGATTTAGTGAAAGTTTTGTGTGAAAGTTCAGCTATTTTGCCAGCATGCGACTGTACTATTTAATTAGTTTGCGAACTAAGACTGCTCTTCTTCTTAGTATTAATATATTGCTATTTAAACCACATTAATAAAGAAAGCAATATGAATGTCAGCAAATAAGGATTAGAATGAATTTAAGTTCTATTATTATAATTTGCTTCACGGTTACAGTTTTAGTTCATAATTCACAATAAAAATATTTGCAACTATGGTCATTTAGATATTTATATTTTAAATGGAAAAAAAAATCAATAATAATCTCTATCTTTTTCCATCTAAAAATAATATCTGTAGCTCCATGTAATAACATAGAGCAAAAGATATTCTTTTTAAATGGAAAAAGATACATTACAAATACAAACAAGTATATGGTGTTGAAAATTAATTTTATTCTAAATAGATTTATTAAATAATACTAGTCTTTTTATTTATAAGTTGTTTTTCAAGTAATTATCCATTTCACGCCTTCCTAGTAAGGCCCATTTTAAGTCAGTTCCAAAAGTCTTAGCAAAATAAATCAATATTGACGAAAACTTATATATCAAAATCTATTCATTTCTAAGCTGTGATAGCCTAGCGGTGAGACCGTGCGACTCTCTAGAGATGACGTAGGTTCAAACCCCGGCCAGGCACCAATGAGTTTTTCTATTAAAAACTTATGTGTCTAATTGATAATTGCAATTTATCACACGCTTTTCGGTGAAGGAAAACATCGTATGGAAACCTGCATATCTCTAGAGAACTCTAGGGATATGTGTAACCTACCAATTCGCATTGGAGCACCGTGGTAGGTCTTAGCTCCAATCCTTCTCTCCAAAAACGGAGAGAGGAGGCCTTAGCCCAGCAGTGGACATAGTGACAGGCTGTTACTTTATTCATTTCTAAGAAATACTACAAATAACCAATAGCTATTATAGGTAAATAATCCGTAGATCTTGTTTTAAATACCTAAGGGTATAAGCAGCATCACAGTTGGCAACGGCGCATTGTTACCTAGAGCTTTTGGCATGCCTCCAGAACCAGGGTTTACTGGACTATTATCTCTTGCTAATCCAAGTAGTACTAGTATTAGTAATTATAAAAGATAATACGTCGCTTAGATTAAAAAGTAAAAAATATATGAAAAAACAACATAGACCATAGTTCCAAGTAATAATAGTTATTATTTGGGGGAGCCACGTGAGATCTTTTCATCCTAGATAGGTATCAAAGTCAGAAAGACAAGATGAAAGTTTTGGGACTTCAGGCACTGACCTCAGTCAGTGCCTGAAGTCCCATTTTTCTATCGCAGACCCCTTGTCTACGATAGAAAAAAGTTTGGGAATCTCTGGTGTAAACAAATGTTTGAAAGATTTGAGAATTACTTAAATTAGATCTTATTGGGGGATGCTGAAAACCGTAATTCGGGAAGTTTATTCACGATTACGGAATCCCTCATGGAGCCTGAAGCGAGACTTTGTTAGACGTATGCAGGCAAATTCACAAATATCAAAAACTTTTGGTGAGACATAAACCTGTTTTTGGGTGTTTTTGTTAGTCTGGTTTTGTTGATTGGTGCATAACAAGAGATATTTTCAACTTGCCAACTTGATGCAGCAACTCCTTAGATTTTTTATTTGCGTGTAAAAAAGGTTTTTTTTTTACTTGCATGATTTCCTCCTTCGAATACATACACGGCAAGTTAAATAAAATCTTTACAAAAATATAGGTATGTGACAATTACACACAGGGTTATCTGTCACCAAAGTAAGTATCTTAATACTTGTGTTATTGGTACCTAACAGACAACTAGTACATATATAATTTGTAACTCATACTTAAATACATAAATACTCCCAGAGTTGAAAAACAGACAAAGTATATTCAGAAAATATAAATCCTCAGCGGGAATCGAACCCGCGACGAGAGGAGCTGAAGGAAGGATGACTCCCACGTGCAATTATATACGTAAAGGCTGTTATAATTACTGCAATCGTGTCTTTTCATGTTGTTACCACACAAAACCATAGTTTACGCACGTCCTTAACGTGACCAATTATAAGGCGTGAGAGGGAAGCTGACGTGTTAAATGCAATTATAAAGCTCTAAGAGCGTTTCTAATTAAATTAAGGAGACAGCCGGCGCGTAGCTTTCTAACTCTTACTAACATTACTTACTCAAAATTACCTACACATATCACTTACATTTTGAACGCAATATGCGGGCTGTTTAAAATTTAAATGTAATTGCTTACCTTTGCTGGTATATTCTTCGCATTCTGTTCTTAAATATGTATCCTTAATATGAACTCGCAATTCTCCATCTCAACGGTTTAAGTATATAATATACGATTATGACGTTATAATAAAAATGATATTCAAACTGAAATTTCCTGAAATCTATATAATACTATAAAAATTACTGTTAAAAACATGTTGTCACATGATTTAGTTGCGTATTTTACGACCGGCCGCCTGCCTGACGTCAACTTGCCTTAATCGTATTTTACGACCCCTCGGTAAGAAAGAGGGTGGTCTATTCTACTCAACCGGATACTACACGGTGGGTCAACTTACCTTAGTCGCCTTTTAAGACACCTCGGTAAGAAATGAGGGTGGTCTATTCTAGCAAAAGAAATTTATTGAACGTAACAAGTCTAAATAGTAACTATTTAAAATGTTTGTTTTGGCATCAAATCTTTAAAAATGCAAGATAGTGATCATGTTCTCGTATCAATGAACTTACTGGTAGCTGTAACGTAAATGTATAGTTTTACTATAATCAAGATCTTCTCCGTCGATAAGCCCTGGTGAGAGCGATTGAGGGGGACTATATAGTGGTCATATTACTATCTAGTATAGACTAATAAGTGATTAACTAAAATGACGTTTTTTTCCCCAATTCCGTCCCCAAAATCAGCAACTTAGTTCTTATGTTATGGGTAACAGACAACTGGTAAATATACTACTTATATAATTTGAAATAAATACTTAATTACGTATATAAACTCAGAGTCGAAGAACCAACAAATTGTTTTTTAGAAAATGTTGGCCGTCGGCGGGAATCGAACCCGCGACCCTCGGAGCTGAAGGCAGATTTCCAGCCACCTGGGCCAGCTGGCCAGTCTCTAAGGCGTGTAATTTAAATACATCCTTATGCCACAAGTTTAGCTATTAAGGGTTGTGAAGGTCATTCTTCATCAGCCTGCAGTAATCTTACACTCATGGCTCAGAGTTTAAAGCTCGGAGCTTAGTAAATGGTTTGGTCAAGATTTTGTGGGACAAAGATCTTTTTACATTTTTCTGAACTACAATCCACAAAAGATATGAAATCGCTGTAAGTCATTTGAATCCTTTCTCAACGGATACGTACAAGTAGAGGATTAAAAGGTAAACAGGGATCGCTACTGAGCTGCCTATTTCTTCGATTTATCGGACCAAAGACTTATTTATTACTGAATTTAAATATGTAGTTTAGGAAAAGTAACGAAAATAGGATTTGCTTAATTTACAGAGTATTACAAAAACTACTAACAACCAAAGGTAAAATATAGGTAATACCCTTCTTTACTACATTATGGTTGATAGAGTTGACAGTATTTTGCTTGATTGTAGTGATGATAAAATGCAAAGGGACTTTGCGTTAGCTTAGCTGTTTAGTTTCGGGTTGTGTTTGAGTACTTAATGTATTCCCTATCCACGCATATGGTTTTTAATAATGGAACTCGACCTTAAAACTTAAAACGGATTTCCCTAAGATAATCAATAAGACCGGAATATTAGAATAGGCGTACTCATATTTCTCTGCTTTTATTTTTAGAGAATAGAATTCGAGAGCCGAACGGTGAGACCGTCTAGGGATCACGGGTTCAACCCCGGGCAGGCACCAATGAGTTTTCCGTTAAGACTTATTTGTTTAATTGTAATTTATCTGAAGGTTTTCAGTGAAGGAAGACATCGTGAGCAAACCTGCACATCTCTGGGGAATTCCTGAGATTGCGTTGTGGGTTTAACCTCCAAAACACCTTTTTAAGAACGGAGATAGGAGACCTTTGTCCAGTAGTGGGATACTTACAGGCCGTTACTTTACTTTTACAGGGATTCTTATGTTAAAAGCAAGATGAAGAGCATTTAAGTTCTCGATGTAGAAATAATATGAATTTTTTGTAACAGCAAATAAATAAAGCCTCTGTTATTTATACAACAACGCCAGACACGTAGATATTGCCGCCTTGTTTAGCTCTTCTCGTGAAAGCATTTGCGTGAGTTATTTGATTTCAATTTCTTGAAAGCCAAGCTTAACCTCATTTCGTACAAATATAATTTTTAGCATCGCTTTCTTTTTTAATATTGTTTGCAAATTTAGGTTAAGAACTTTAACAAATGAGAAAAAATAAAGTTGAGTAAACATTATATTCTAAGTGGATTTTCGTCGTTGCTCTGCAACTATGATTTATAAAATATATCCTTGAAACAATATAACGAAATTTGTATATTACTCAACTAGCATAGCCGGCTAGGCTTAAGTTGAAGAAAAATGTTATTGACAGTTCAGTAAATTGTCCTATAGCCACCAAACATTACAGAATTAACCGCTGGGTCAATCTAAATAGTGTCTGAAAATGAAAATTTTACATGAAATATAAATCGGTCCAGCCATTTTGGAGTCTAAAAAGGACATATATACTTTCTCTTTAATGTATATTGAATAATTACAATCATCAAGATGATGATTGTAATTATTCAATATTAATAATAGTATTTTAAAATCACTTTTTAATATATATACTGTTCAATATTTTTTTTAATAGTGCTAAAATTAAGAGGAGTTACTTTTTAATTCGTATAAATTACTTAGTCTAGTCTATTTATTTTGTGTTTATTGTTGTATCTATTTGTAATAAACAAGTCTCTTTTGTTACTTTTAGTATTCGGATTTGAGTCATTATTAACTATTCACTTAGGAAGGAATTAAATAAGCAGGCATAGCTACTAGGACTTACAAAGGCAGGATTTATAAGCAATATCTTAATTCCTTGGTATTATACAACTATGAACAGAACCCATCCCAAGCTAAGTGGGCCTTATATGAAACGTTCAAGTCGTAAAGTGAAAAAAGTTACATATAGGAATTGATGGAATTTTGATTATTGGCCAAATATAGTGAACAATTAAGTTTAAGCGTTAAAAAAAAACCTAGAAATCTAAATATTTTCATTATGACATCAAATGGATTTTTTTCTTATAAAGCAGTCTGCTATCTCGCACAAAATCGTGAATACGCCCGGATTCCCTATTTAATGAATGAATTAGTCTGCAAAACGTAAGTACGCAAAAAGACCTCTAAAGTTTATAGTCAGTATTAAATCTGATTGTTTTAATTATTTCAGAAAAATTTCATGCAAAGTTTCATACAAGTTACATAATTTTGTGTCATTTAGTTAAGAATCAAAACAAAGCTTTATTTCTTGTACTTATAGGAACAATACGAATCTCTAAACTTTTGTTAAGAAAAATGTCATTAACCTGTTATATTTTTATTAATCATAACCTCAATTTAAAAAAAATGAGAGGTATGAATGATGTCTTTGATAGTTTAATCTTCAATTTTTAAATTGTCAATTTGCACCGAAACTAATTATTAGAAGTAATATTAATTAAATATCAAATACAAATAAAAACTTCTTGATACCAAAGTGTTCTCACCTGCAACTTTTACTTCTGATAACTTAATATTTTTATTTTCGAAATAAGGAACAATAACTGCGATATTTTCTATTAATTGTGACTGAAACACTTCAAATATTAACGTCAGAAAATCGTTCTCAGATGTAAGAGCGTAAGACAAAATTTTAAATTAAACTTATACAAATTAAGGAATTAAAAGTCCTACAGTTTGATAAAGTAATAAGCATTAGTAGAAGTGCCGTCTTTTAATTTCGGACCCATTTTCCAGCTGATTTCTTTTTATTCCGTAATTACGTTTAAAATGTCCCGAAGGCGACGGTTAGGAAAGTTTAGAAGTTAAAGAAATAAAACGTTTAAACAAAGAAATCGTTATGCGACACCATTCGGAATTAATATAGTTTTAAAGTTTGTATTTCAAAAAAATACATTAATTCTGTATATTTTAACATAAAAATGCTTTAATTTTTATACAGTTCTATTTTTGGGTTAAAATAATTCACACAAAGCTTTGCATTTTTTTACATAAACAACTTCTCATTGGACCAAACGTTGATGTTAAAATAATCACCAGCTCTGTTCCCATTCCATCAAAAATAATCATACAATGTTGCAAACATGTCATCACTCATTTATTGTCAAGAAAATAAGCTACAACAACTTTAAAACTTTTAAGAAGCTCCAAGTTGCTAGACACATTTTCAGCTGACATATCGTATTTACTTTGTGGCTTGAGGTGTTTGTTCGCGCGAAAATTTACGATGACTTACCGCGCTCTAAAACGTTAAAATCACAAACGCAAATATATTTGAAAATATTTTTAAACTTCTCTATTGAGGTCAAATGTGATATTATATCAATATGGATATCGGTGTTGAATTGGCAATGATATTGTTGAAATTGTTGACTCGCAATCAATATGAGCATTGGTAAATTATTCGTTTTGAGGTAAAAGGTCGCAGGGATTTGCCGGATCATTTAATCTAGGTATACTTATTATAAAACCTCCAAAGTGCTCAAAAACTGTCTATTTGCATGTGATCGATTTTCTCAAAATTTACTGTACGGATTTTTTACGGTTTATACTAAAATATAGTGCAGTTCTTCTTTAGGTGATAGTACATTATGGTTTTATGTAAATTGAATTAAAAAAACTTCGCGCATTTGTAAAAAAGCTCGCATGCTGGGAGCTAAAGTCGCGTGCACTGCGTAAACCAGCAGAGATACAGTAAAGTAACGTACTAGAGAATTGCAGATGTATAAAAATACTCCAAAAAGTCCGCCACAACATGTCTCTAGGACACACTAACACACACGGTCGTCCATTCCCAAAGTAAAAACTATATAATTTTAAATACATACTTAAATACAAATATACACCCAGGCTCGTAAAAAGCAACAAATTTGTTATAGAATATGTTGGCTTTCGGCAGGAATTGAACCCACGACCCGGGGAGCTGAAGGCAGGGTCACTACTCACTGCGCCGATGGGCCAGTCATATATATTTTTATCAAAGCAAGTTCTACTAAATTAAAATTATTCATACCAAGAACAGCTTGTTGCGTGTAATATACCAATAAAATAGTAAAAAGTAGTAATTATATGTATAAATATCATATGTAACGTAAACATTGTTATCGATAATTTGGATAGAAATGGGGATTCAGTCCGATCTACAAAAGGTTGACCTCAGTGGCCGCAATTCGTGAGGGTCGGAGAATGCTGTAATAACTACCATTTCTGTTTTATAGATGTGTTTAAGTTCCGACCTATTTAACCCCAACCCGAACTTTCCAGCGGATACAGTTATCTTCTGTACAAAAGATCTGAACGATAATTTTCTTTTTATTTTTATAAATAGAAAATGTGCCCGCCGTGTGGTATCCGGCTGAGTAGAATAGACCACCCTCATTTCTTACCGAGGTGTCGTAAAAGGCGACTAAGGTAAATTGACCTACCGTGTGGTATCCGGTTGTGTAGAATAGACCACCCTCTTTCTTACCGAGGGGTCGTAAATTACGACTAAGGTAAGTTGACGTCAGGCAGGCGGCCGGTCGTAAAAAATGTAGCCGAATCATGTGACAACATGTTTATAATATGTTCTGCCGACCCCACTTAGAGTGGGATAAGGGCAGGAGAATGATGATGAAATAGAAAATGTGCTTTCTACATTAATAAATAAGTGTAATAACATTGAACAAAACTGTCCTTCTAATGTTCTCAACTAAGTGCCGAACAATCAAGTTCGATATAAGTTCTATCCTCCGAAGAGACCTCAAACCTTCCTAGCTCATCTCATTCAGATAAATGAGTTGGCAAGGTCCGCTGCCGTTGACAATCTCATCGCGTCACTCCCCCGTCCCTCACCAGAACGCTCGTAAGCCTGATAACAATCCTTCAAATAAGATATTAGGTGACTTATTACGGTAGTATTATATACGATCAAACGAACTTCGTAAGTGAAGTTCGATCATAATTATATTTCGTTGTTTCATTCTTCAGATAGAAATTAACCAGGTAGTCCTCTTATCGCACCAGGCAACATCGCTTTTCTTTTAGAGTATACACAGAGAAAGAGAAAAAAATAGTTACCCCCACTACAACCGAGGTTACTTTTATTCGTGCGCTCAGTTCGAACCTCATTCTTTATAGTATTTATGCAAAACTTAAGGGTTTTTTGGGTGGGTGGGAATTTCTATCTTCGAATGAAACAACTCATATAATAATGATCGAACTTCACTTACGAAGTTCGTTTGATCGTATATTATATTTCGTTGTTTCATTCTTCAGATATAAATTAACCAGGTAGATGTTTATAGATACTTTTTAAGTTTTGCCGGTGTTAAAATAAAAACTATCTCCTGTTCTAAACCAATTTTAATCTGTAGCATAAAAATAATTTCATAACCTCAATTATTCTTACAATACGCTCGTATGAGCCTATATTGTTTCCCAGAAGCAAGGACAGTTTTGACTGGTGACTGATTTAAGAACCGAAGCTATCACTGTTTTAATATTGATTTGATATGAACCATATTACTACCCGAAATTACTTTATGTATATTTTGGTGCGAAACTCGCACTATAGTTTAAGCGTAACGTTACATCACGTAGTGTGATAGTCGAGAGTGATGTGCAGATGAGATCTAGCGCTTGGCTGGGTAACTCGCGGCTGAACAAATGCGAGCCGCAGAGAATCGCGGCCCCCAGAATATGCTGCGGGCACTGTTCTTGCTTCTGTGACATGTTATCATAAAACAAACTATTATGAAAAATTAGTATTTCTGAATTTAGTAACTGCTTTAATAACGGGAACGAAGGCTGTGAAGACCAGTATGGGAAAATTAATATTCCCTTTGCTTCGTCACTGATAATTTTTTCTAAACATTTCAACACTAAAGGAAAGGGTGGAAATGCATAAAAATAAAACTGTTTCCAACTGATGGTAAAAGCATCAACATTCTCAGCCTCTGGGTCTCGTTTCCAAGACACACACACATATCGTTTACATTTAGCATTCGTGCGAGAAGCGAAAAGATCTATTTGTGGTTGACCAAATTTATCAATTATTTCATTGAAAGCGGCACTAGATAAACAAAATTCTATATCAGGATTTTTCCGTCGCGATTCTTCATCTGCTTCTATATTATCCTTTGTATTTATGTAAGATGCAAACAACCATAGATTGCGCTTCTCACACCATTGCCAAATCTGTTTTGATAATGAATTTAAATGCGGAAATTGTATTCCTCCAAAACGATTAATATAATAACTGATTAAAAATAACTGATTGCGGTTGTATTATCGATACGCAATAAGATAGTACATTTAGTTTTAGATTTAGCAAAACATTTTAAATCTAAGAATACTGCAAGTAATTCTAAAAATTAATATGAAATGCTTTCTCATTGTCTTTCCAACATCCATTTACTCTTTGATCGTTACAAAAAGCTCCCCAACCTACCCGTGACGCATCTGTAAATATTTCTAAATCATTTTGGTTTCTTTATCGAAAAATTAGTTTGAAATATATTATGTTTCCACCACAATAAATCTGTTAAAATTAAATCAGATTTTTGCGTCATAGTTATAGGACTGTTTCAGAGCAAGATATTTTTGTCTCTCAAACGATTTTGTGTATAACCAGCCATATCTCACAGCGGGACAAGCTGCAGTCAAAACCTCAATTAATTTAGCGAATTCGCGAATAGTACATGTGGGTAGCTGCAAGTATTTATCAACTAATCGTGCTATGGTATTTCGTTTTTCAAAAGGCAAAGAAATGGTCATATGGAGAGTATTAAAAATAAATCCCAAGTATTTACATTTTTGTCGTGGCTGGATACTGGATACTTTTTTGGTAATTTACCACAAAGCCCAAACATTCAAGAACTTCAATAGTGGTTCTAACATTACGTAAACAATCATCATAATTTTTCCCGATACACAATATGTCATCTAAATATATAACTGAAATAAATCTTTTGTTCCTTAAATAGCTCATGACTTCCCTCATGACCTTTGTAAATATTCTTGGCGCCACTGATAAACCATAAGGCATACCCTGAAATTCATACGTATTCACGCGCGAGTCTTCTTCAAAATGAGATCTAAGATATTTACGGAACTTTTTTGCCACAGGTAACAATAAATAAGATTCTTTTAAATCAATTGTTGCTAAATATTCACATTCAGTTACTAACTTTACTACCGTTCTATGGTCTTCCATTTTGAAATGCATTTTAGGAATAAATTTATTAAACGACTTAAGATTTAGAATAAATCTTTTTTGGCCATTTGGTTTTGGCGCCAAGAATACTTTTGAGATATATTGGTCTTTACATTCAGAGCATACTGTTATAGCTCCCAAATCTATCATTTTTTTTATTTCTACATGCATACTTTCCCGTTCACTGTTATTTAAACTAGAACTGGGAGGCAAAGTCTGCCTTACCGGCTTAGAAAGTGGTATAGAAATTCCTTCACGCACCCATTTTAAAACTACTCGATTAGTTGATATTTTCAACCAACATTCGTAAAAATATTGTAAACGGCCGGCATGTACCTGTATTAGCGACGTGGTGGCGCTTGATAGGCAATTCTCTTTGGGTACTTGTAACGTCGATGCGCAGTCCCACTGGTGATCTGCGACTGACGCGTTATCATTGTCGTAGTTCCGGACCGAGATGTTGTGCGCCCCCCCCCCCCCCTCTGTTCGACAAAAACCGAGGAAGGGCCGTCCAGTCCAGTTCGTCCAGAACAGGGAAACTCTGTCCTGGCTTAGACGGTCCCGGCCATGAATGTTCAACATTTTTTTTCATTTTACTTTCAGTGTTTCGTGAAATGTCATAAATGGAATCTCAGAGTGCTTGAAAATATTCAGGTGCTAGGATAGGTTCTGGTGGAACGATATTTTGTTCCAAAACGACCTCTGAATGTTCCGAAACTTTGGAGGTACATTCATTAAGGGCATTAATCTCGTCAACCTCTGTAATATAAATTTCTGACGTCTTGATTTTGACTCTCGGCCAACATTCAAGGACGTAATCCATTGTTTAACTCTCGGTTAAACTCAGGAAAAAAAATAAAAAATTTACTAAAGATGACTGCTTAGTCAATATTTAGAAAATTTTGCTGACCTGAATTATCGTCTGACGATTCAGAGTAAATAATTCTCCGCCTCTTGGAACATCGTTTACTTCCGTTAACTTTATCACTTTTACGTTTAGGCATTTTAAAATTAATAACAATATTACCAGAGCGCGTGCGATGGTTGCCTTGCTTGACAAAAGAATGAGGTTCGAACTGAGCACACGAATAAAAGTAACCTCGGTTGTAGTGGGGGTAACTATTTTTTTCTCTTTCTCTGTGTATACTCTAAAAGAAAAGCGATGTTGCCTGGTGCGATAAGAGGACTACCTGGTTAATTTCTATCTGAAGAATGAAACAACGAAATATAATTGTTTTATAAATCTATACTTATCATAAAACAAAGTCCCAAAAAGCTGTCAGTCTGTATGTAATCGATTTTCTAAATATCTACTGAAATCTACGGTTTTCACTAAAAGATTGTACAATACTTCCGGATGGTTTACGTAAATAGTAGATATCGGTATTATGTAAATTGTGTTGAAGAGATCGCACAGTTGGTAAAAAACTTGCATGCCGAGTGCGTTAGTCACGTGCGCTGCGTAAACCAAAAGAGAAAAGCTAAAACAATGTAGTAGAGAATTGTAGATCTATAAAAATACAACAAAAAAATCCGCGATAGCATGTCTCTATCTCTCACGGTTAACTTACATTAACTACTCTTATGTTCGAAAATTCGGGAAAAGTTTCGTAAATCACTGAATTTCACGTGGGTTAAGCCGTTGTTGGCACAGCTGTAATAATTGTGCCACATTCTAACCAGAAGGAGATTTTCTAGTTAAAAGTCTATATTGGCAATTTTAAAGAGTCGCATCACCTAAAAGATCTTATTAACGTCGTCACTACAAAGTGGAATAAACGGCCATCAATAAAGTCCAATCTTCAATTTACTCTAGACTTTGACTCTTCAATTACTTGCTCCCAGTCGGCTCTCGAAGCGCGCCCGCTTGAAGTAACTATGTTCTTCAAGTTATTGATTAAAAAGACAAAATTCAATTAGGAGCATCCCGTAATAAAAATAAAACTTAATGAATTTTGCATATTAAAAAACTTGTTGTACAAGCGACTTCGTCTGTGCCCACTTAAGCATTGTATACCTTTAATAAATTGCTTTATGTGTTTTATTCCTGACCCGAAAAAAACCACAATTTTTGTTCTTCAGCTGAATATTTCGGATATGTATTCTTACGGAAAAATATCCACACGTAAAAGACGAAATTTGATCTATATCATAGACATACAAAAGGTCACAATAAGCTTGAGATTCCTGTGTCGCGACTTAGCAGAGTTAGCAACTCATTCGTTGGTCTCGATATTCGCTTTTACAATAAAGTTCCGTAAACCATACCAGACCAGTCTGCAGGAAGGTTCAAATCAAATGTAAGAGATATGCTTATACGAAAAGCATATAAAAATTTAAGATTGATAAAATGTCTGGATTTAAAAATCCTTTCAGCTTCATACAAGACTGCGGTTTAATAATGTAAAATTACAAATGTTTGCCGAACCAGTTGTAGCTTCATTAATCATATTGATACTTGACGATTCAAAAGTGCTCGAAAGAGCTTACTTGAATAAAACATATTTTGATTTGATTTGATTTGATTTAAGCTGAACGGCATTACAAATAAATTGTTGATATAGAATATCCATGTACCAAAGCCGCGTGTTAACTCCGCAACCCTTCGGAGGTAGTTTGCTCTCTAATTTTAATGATGATTTATTTACTATTTCGCCTCTTCCGTTAAAATAAAAGAGTAGAGAGAAGATTCTTTAATAACTCGCCACTTACTTGCTGTCGGACGGTTTGTTTGTCGAAAGCATAATCGCATAAAGATGAGCTTTTAGAGCGTTTTCTGATTATTCAATCCTTGTTTTACTGTAGACAATTTTCCTTCATTTGTTTTTGTCTTACTTATATATTATACATAAGTTATAGAATTTGCTAAAGTAGAAACGAAAGTACTAGATATATAAATGGAGTAAAACAACAAAAAACTTTGTCATTGGTATTGATAGGTAGGTATATACAAATAAATTTGGCACTAAAATTTCGTTTAAATTTTCGACGAGACGGAGATATATGATTGACAATAACAAAACTTTGCTATTTTAAATATATTTCAGTATAAAAACGTTAGTATAAATTACTACTAGTCTTCTAATAACTTAAAACCTTTTTTCCTTGTTTTTTATGATATTCAATAAGAAAATTAGCGGCGTTATATTATTTACTATTTGCTTTCAATTTTTTTTGGTTCCTTTTGGTATAAATTTTATAGTAATTATAAATACCTATTTCGAAGAAAAAAACGGTATTTTTTGTATATAATTTGAGTTAGTTGTGTAGGCTTCAAATTTCAATGTATTAGTCGAGGAGATTAGTCTTGAAAGCATTACAGACAGACATCAGAAAGACAGACAGAATGCCCTGTGATATCCGGTTGGGTAGAATAAACTACCTATCCTCATTTTTTACCGAGGTGTCGTTAAAGGCGACTAAGGTAATTTGATCCACCTTGTGGTATCCAGTTGAAGATAATAGACTACCCTCTTTCTTACCGAGGGTTCGTAAAATACGACGGTAAGTTGGCGTAAGGCAGGCGGCCGTTCGTAAAATACGTAGCCGAATCATGTGACACCACGTTTGTAACATGTTGTGCCGACCCCACTTAAAGTGGGATAAGGGCAGGAGAATTATGATCATAAAAACACACAGACAGTAGCATTCTTAATATTAGTACGGATTTAATATAATCATTTAAATATATACTTGGAAGAGCGTATGTTTCTGAATCAGAAAGTTTATGTAGATTTCTTTGTTGTCTCATAGCTGTAACTCGTGCTGGAACTCAACGTATGATCATATTCACAAAGTTTAAAGATAAAAATAAGGCTATTTCGTAAGAGTTCCAGTTCCATAACTTGCTAGTCTCTCGCTTCTGCTATATCTTACTCTTTCTAATACAGAATTTAAAAACATACTTGATTTTGATTTTATTTTTACTTGATTTTTTATTTGATTTAAAGTTCTGTATAACATCAATTAAATAAGTATTAAGTTACTTAAAGTACGGAAGACCGTGTATCCCATGTGTATGGGATACACGTATGAATTATGACTATGAAATATGAATATAAGTATTTATATTCATATTTCATAGTCATATAAACTATGAAATTTGAATACAAGTATTTATACATATTTCATAGTCATAATTCACACGTCAACGTGTTTATTCCTGTTGCACTTCAAAACCAAGCAGTTTAACTGTACGGTATGATTGGTTTCGTCTATCGGAGGAGAAACATTAATTAGTAGATCTCGATAGTTGGTGCTGTTATCGAATATTTTGTCAGTGATAAATGACTCTCTCAAGGTGGCCACGGGTTCAAATCCCGGGCAGGCAAAAATGAGTTTGTTAAAACTTATGTGTCTAATTGATAATTGCAATTTATCAGACGGTTTTCGGTGAATGAAAACATCGAGAAGAAACCTGCATATCTGGAGAATTCCGTGGCTATGTGTAACCTCCCAATCCACATTGGAGGGTCTCACCTACACTGTCCGGAGAGAGTCTGAGCCAAGCATCAATTCCTAATATAGACTAACTTATCGATACCTCTTGATTTTAATTACTTTTGTGTAGAAGGCGTTCTGTGTTTGGACAACTGTCAATTATGCGTATTATAATTTGCGCTTCAATAAATAACATGACTACATTTAGTAAATTATACATAATACTGTTTGAAAAAAACAATTTTTGAAACTGCTTAGTACAGTAGAGATGAGGCCGTTGACCAGTAGTGGAATCTTAATAATTACTTTTGTTTTTTTTGTTCATACAGGTATTTAGGGTTGTTACATTTTATCAAAACTCGAATTACGAAAAATTAAGAGGGTTATTTTTGCATTAAGTAAAAAGGTGATGATCCTGAAAAATTTATGTCGAACCAATATTAGTGGTTATTAAAACTATTGTTTTTGCTTTTTAAATCATTTAATAAAATAAGTGATGTTAATTTTTCATAAAGAACACATTTTAATAGCAGTCGTTTAAAAATTATAGCATGATGATATATTAAAATGAATAAAAAGGTGCCTTTTCAACGATTGACATTTCTTTAAGACAATCGTGAGAATAGTTCCCAGAAAAGCAGCAATAAATGGATTCAGGAAATTAATAATTAAACATTTTTGATAAACATTACTTACAATGACAATAATGAATATTACAATATAATTTAATAAAAATAGATTCCGTGTCCTATAAACAGATCCTTGACTTCATTAGTCTATAGTCAAAAAAATTCCAAATTTCAAAATATATAATTTTCGTAACCATTAAGAATTGTTCTAGCAATGCTGAACAGAGTTTTTATAGAAAATTGTAAGGCCATTTTCTACATAACACACGACTTCACAATCCATCAAAAACGTCGGAAGTGTAGACATAAAACTCTAAGTCTATAAAGCTTTGTTTCAAAAACGGAAAAAATATATTTATAATCAATATACATACTTATAAAAAACATTAATAATTTACATATTATTTCATTATCCATTCGTTATTTATAATCTACATTATCGGAGTTAATTTTTTACAAGTTTGAAAGTTTAAGTACCAATCTATTACATATAATATCTGATGTAACAAACTTCAGACCGTGTCCCTCGCTAATAAATTCATGCGTATCAAAATATATTCCAAATTCATTTAATTCACTGTTAGTTCAGTGCTTATAGCAATTACGTTTCTTAATATATAATTGAGACAAAATCAGAAGTGGATACGCCAAAAAGTAGATGGTGATGTTAAAGTAACAAAGTGACTTGTTAATTATTGAAAGTATCATTTAACAAGAAAGTTCATTTAGATTTTCAATGGTCTAGAACAGTGGTTCTTAACTTTATTTTATTCAGTGACGCACTAACCCACACTTTTAAAATTCGCGAAACTTTTAATACTTGCATATTTTTTATGGTTGAAGTGAAGGTAGATATATTTATTAAATTATATATAAGTAATCTATTTAACATATTTTTATTGCGTAATAACATATAATATGTAACTCAAACTCATTCGCCGGGTAATTTTGGATAAAAAAGATCGTATTAGTTAATATTGCGTCACATTTGACAGGACATGCAACATGTGCGAAACTCTGGTTGAGAGCCACTGGTATAGATCGCGTACTATCTATTTATGCATATTAATTTATGTGACTATTGGCTATGTTCCCCACAAGAAATGCATAACATGTGCTTAAAATACTAAACAAACTGATCGCAGATAAGCAAAAATTGCTTTAGCTATTCATTTCGTGATTTGTTAAAATCATTCCATATGCATATCGCATAAAGGTCCATTGATTCCTGTATAAGTCGAAATTAAATAAATATATAAATAAATAAATATAAGAAAATGTAACCGAAAAGGATACCTTGCGGTACTCCTTACTCATTTCAAAGATACAGCATTCGAATTGATTGATGAGAAAATAACGTTTAAAAATCCTACATATACATATAAAAAACTAAATCTGATATGTACAATAATGAACATAAGCGTCAAAATGCAATTAATATTATCGGCACGATTAGTAATGTGAGTAGACTAATGAGGTTACTACTAGGTGAGGAAAAATGTTTTTGAAACACCACTTGATTATTAACTCGACTGCCCCATTAAATTGGATTACGTCTTAATATATAAAAACGAATAAGTTATTATTGCTGCATGACATAAATGCATTATACATGTCATGATATGTATTCAAGAAGATGAAATTCCGACTACTTTCTGAAAATAAACTAATTGCAGCAGGTCTTATTAGTATGCGCAAGATTATTTAACTGCTATTGTATAATTTAAACAATCCTCGAGTTAGCACGCTCAATGCATTAAGCACATCAATATGTATAAATAATACCTAGACCAGTAGACAATACAACATTTTATACGCAAATTAGTCACTTTTGGTTGTGTTTGTAGATTTAATGAGGGACGAAGCACGACTTTGTTTCAGTACAGAATAAAATGCTATGCAATAATATGTACTTTAGACAATACATCGTTCGCGCACCATATTATAATAATCTTTGTTAATATTAACAGTTTCATCCCTGAGCCCTTATTTATTGATACATCGCATTGGCTCAGTAAATTATTGATGCACATTATACAGATATACCTTATTTTAATACAAAATTGTGTGATGAAAACAACACTGCAATATTTTCAGTTATAATAATATACCTTTATTTCACTTTAAAATAATAACATAACACTTAAAATGACATTGAGAGTTTTATATATTTAACTAAAAATTGTTAACTAGATATTGTAACACCATCGAATTGTTACAGTCTGAAAGGTAGGTCGAATCTTTACCGGTCAGTGATCAGCCGATTTTCAATTCCCGAATAAACGCGAAACAACTACTTATCCAACAAAGTTATCTGATCCTATATTCTGGGGACAAAATGTATTTCTCAATGATTGACCATTGAGAACAAGACAAGGTTAAGGAATTAATAGCTAGCTATCTGTAAACTCCATTAGTAGACGCTGCGGCGAAGTTGTAGGCGTTATTGAGGTTCGTACATGCCAAGTTTAACTAAGATATACTTATCACAGTTGTACCAGTTTTGTTAGTGTTGTGTGTATTGGCATAGTGTCTAAGTGCGATAGAAAATGGTCACTTTAAGGCATACATAAGCGTAAAAACCTGTGATTTATGACCATTGAAAAAATGAATTTACTTGTACTCCATCCTGCTCCTTATTTAGAGATTGTAAAATCAGCCCTTAGGGATTTAAACAGTCTGGTAGAAAATTAATGGTTAACGCGGGTTCGTTTCTCGTGGAGCGATGAAATTATGAAATGCATATTTTTAATGGAAATTCGCATTTAGAAAAACTTCAATGACGTATTGTATAAAAGTATTATTAAGTATATACAATCCATTCACATCAAGTACAACTGCGTGTCGTGACGTAAAAGCAACTCTTTTTAAGCTATTGATTTTTTTGTTCCAGGTCATTAATAATAGCGATGGCACGAAGGGACTATAGTGTTGAAAATAATTGTCCATTTTAATATTAGACATAAAATTAACTATAAATATACAAATTGTATCAGGTACGTTCATGTAAAAATACTAAAATAAGCGTGTTTGAAGTGCACGAGGAATTAGATGATATAGATATGATGTCGTAAAAACAATCTCATTTCTTATTGCAAATTATAAGCTCGTTTAATGCTTCTCGAGATATGTCGAGATTTAACGCTTCGTTCCATTTGTGAGCGATTCGTTTCTATTTAAAGTAGCGGCCTGTTACAATCCCACTGCTGGGAATAGGCCTCCTCTGTCTGTTTCTGGAGAGAAGGGTTGGAGCTAAGACCTACCACGCTGCTCCAATGCGGATTGGTATGTTACACATATCTCCAGAATTTATAGATAGAGAGATATGCAGGTTTCCTCACGATGTTTTCCTTCACCGAAAAGCGTGTGATAAATTGCAATTACCAATTAGACACATGAGTTTTAATAGAAAAACTTATTGGTGCCTGCCCGGGTTTGAACTCGTGTTCCCCTCGTAAAAGTCGCACGGTCTCACCGATAGGCTATCACAGCTCATTTCGTTTCTATTTATTGCTACTGAAATGTACGTATGAAAATTAAAGTTTATACTTTAATAGGTTATAAAAACATTCTTGATGAAGTTTTAGGTTAGGTTCAAACAAAGCAAAGTTTTAAAACAATTTTAGTATAGAAATCAGAATAAAATAAGTCTTCCCATATTGCTCGAATCGGTTGAACATTTATAAGATTTACTGGGACGATTGACATGTTTGATTTCCGCTAGATTAAAACTTAATCTTGGTTCAAGATTTCTAATTTCGAGTGCAATTTACGTTTTCTATCCGTTTTGAAATAGTTGTCTTTAGCATTTAAACGCTAGTAACTACTATTATCAATTAAAGTAATGTGATGAGGCTCAAAAATCTACGAAAAGTTATCAATTAGCGCGAGCTCTTAGTTTATCCTGTTTAGGTCAATCAATGCCTTCCTCTATTTAAAAAGCTTCAGTTATAGCTATGTAAAGAGTACTGACAGGCAAAACTATCGCAAAGATAATTCATTCTAAAATTGGACGGGAATATTACTTTTTATTATAAATTGTGATATATAGCAGATTAACTTTTGCTTTGAGGGTAACTAAATTAAGTTACAGTGTAACGAGTAATGTATGTATTCATTGCTTTATCGCTACTTCTTTTCAGTTCCAAATTGTAAATAATAATTTTAAGGTTGATAAAAACTAGGGGATATGTCATATTTCGTTACAGAGTAGCGTGTATGAGAAACTGGAATTAGGTTCTACGACTTAAAGGAGAGTTCTTACACATTCATTATATACTGGGTATCGCTCACATAGGAAGTAGTGTATTAATTTTACAAAACTAATATATATTATTGTTCTAAACGGCGCCTTACTTATTTTAAATTAATAAAAAAATAGCACCTATACCGGATAATAGACACTGACGGTCTTATAAATAAAATATTGCTACATCGCGTATTTAAATACAAATCTTGTTACTTTTTTTGTATGATTAACGTCAAAATATTATTTGAAAATTCCCGGCAAGCAAAATACCGTGTGGTATCCGGCCGAGCAGAATAGACCACCCACATTTTTTATTGAGGTGTCGTAAAAGGCGACTAAGGTAAGTCGACCCACCGTGTGGTACCCGGCTGAGTAGAATAGACCACCCTCATTTCTTACCGAGGTGTCGTAAAAGGCGACTAAGGTAAGTCGACCCACCGTGTGGTATCCGGTTGAGTAGAATAGATCACCCTCTTTCTTTCCAAGGTGTCGTAAAAGGCGACTAAGGTAAGTTGACGTACGTAGCCAAATCATGTGCCGACGTCACTTAGAGTGGAATGAGGGCAGGAGGATGATTCCCGGCAAGCAAACTTTTGGCCAATAATGAAATATATATTTAAACGGTTAAACTATTAAATTGACCGAATCTGTTTAGTCAATGTATCCGATTTCGGATGTTTGAGGATCTAATTTGATTGGTTAATGGCAACCACCCGCCATTATCCCCTCTACCCCCTCCTACCCCTTCACACCGCTTCAAACTCGCGAAACGCAACGTACGGGCAGAAAAAGCAATTATACAAAAAAACCAGGGTTTGTGACCAAAACTTTTTATAAAGTCTCCAGAGTGTCCAGAATTGGTTCCCGATCCTGTAAAGGTAAGTGGTTGACCCTTTTCTGCCCAAATTTGGTCCTTCGAGCCGGATTTCAAAATGTCACGTACGCCTACCGCGGCCATAACGTTTTCATTTTGAAATTATTTTAATTTTTTATCGTTAATTACCGAAATATGGCAAAAACTAATCAGATGCTGGTAATGAAATTCGATTTTTACATTGAAAAACTAGTGAGCATATATGAATCAACTACTTCGAGTAATTTCAACGATTCGTTATGTATTGAAAAGTTCAAAGTGAAATGTTCGTTTTTAAATGAAATAAAACATAACGTCGAGGAATGTTATTTAAACTTAATAAATACTGTTGCAAATAATCCGGAACAACTACAAGTTTATAAAGAATAGTATTTAAAATTCGATAAATTGGTCTTCGAATTTTAAATACTTTTCTTTATAAACTTGTAGTTGTTCCGGATTATTTGCAACAGTATTTATTAAGTTTAAATAACAAAATTAAATTTAATTGAGTTAGATACATTGCAATCCTTATTTGGTACCATCTATTAATTACATCATGGTACGAACTTTTAAAAAAGCTAGTGTCTAACACTTACGTGTTTTCTAGGCGCTACGCTTCGTTTGATTAAAATTTGCAAGACATTTTTTTTAATTCCATCACTTTAACACGAATATGTATTATATTTTTAAAATACATTTAACAAGTTAGTGACATAATTGTATCACTGCGCAACTTACGTGGCATAAATACTATCTCAGTTTCTAACAGCTCGTCTGGGACCAATGTGATTTCAAATTGAATTTTTTGTAACAGTGGGTAGAGCTGAGATTTTTTTTATTGATGAGAAAAATAATAATGTAAGAGATTATTATTTTTTATATTGTTATATTGCCCATTACATTTAGGTAGCTTTTATAATAAGTAATATAATTTGACTGGCTCGTTGGCGCTGTGGGTAGTGACCCTGCCTTCAGCTCCGCAGGTTGTGGGTTCGATTCCCACCGAGGGCCAACATTTTCTATAAACAAATTGTTGTTTCTTCGAGCCTGGGTGTGTATTTGTATTTAAGTATGTATTTAAACTTATATATGTAGTATATCTACCAGTTGTCCGTCACCCATAACACAAGTATTAAGTTACTTACTTTGGGGACGGACGGCCGTGTGTGTAAATGTCCCATATATTTATTTATTTTTATTTTATTTATAACACTTTTTATTTATAAGACCGTAGTAACGTATCCCAAGCATATTGGCTAAGTTTAAAAAAAAACCGGCAAGCAATTTCAATATGTAACATTGAAACTAATACTACACACTGTACTCTTATAAATGCTAAAATAATAATATTACTAAACCATAATGAAATATTTAAACTCTGAAAATTTATTTTACAAGATCTGATAGACAAAGATATATCTCAACAATGATACTCTTACATTGAAACACATGAAAAACAACTTTACGTATTGCTACGTCCATAGTTTATAACTTGGACTATTGGCGGTCCATCCCTGCTAAAGTCAGGGTATCGCCACTACACAGACTTTGATCAGTCCGTGCACAACTTTCCTGTTTTCTTCCAACCTTTTAGGTTGAAGGTACTGCTATCCATTAGAGAGTTCATCTTTAAGCCACTGAGGTACGGGTCGGCCGAGCCTCACAAGCAATTTAGATAGTGCTGTGTTGTGTGGCGTATAGTAACGCTTAAGAAATTTCGCAGATCTTTCTTCCATAGGTGGATATATCCGACCTTTGGATTTACCAAGACATTTAGTCTTTTCATTGCTCACAGCTTGGCAGAAGAAACCCTTTTTCGGGTCGTATCTGAAACAAGAACGCACATTTACCTACTAAAAATACATTAAAATCTAACCGCCGTGTGGTATCTGGCTGAGTAGAATAGACCACCTTCATTCAAATCAAATCAAATCAAAATAATCTTTATTCAAATAAACCATTTCAGGCACTTTTGAATCGTCAAGCATCAATATGATTAATGAAGCTACAACTGTTTCGGAATGTTGCTCTTACCGAGAAGAACCAGCAAGAAACTCGGCGGTCAATCTTTTAAATATTTTCAATTATACATCATTAAACCGCTGTCTTGTATGAAGCTGAAAGGATTTTCAAATCCAGGCTTTCTTATCAACCAAATAATCTTCAATTTTGTAATATGCTTTACGTATAAGCATATTTTTTACACTTAATTGGAATCTTTCTGTACACTGGTCTAGAATGGATTGAGGAATTTTTATAGAGGTGTCGTCGTGACTAAAGAAACTCGAAGTTAGGCAAACGGCCGGTCGTAAAATAGTAAACGAAATCATATAACATGTATAAAACATGTTGTGCCGACTCCACTTAGAGTGGGATAAGGGCAGTAGAATGATGAAATAGATTAAAATCTTACCATCTTTTATTAGCTGTAACATTATTTATTTTATTATATTTGTATACTTATTTATTAGTAATGCAGTGATGATATTTGTGTTTTTAAAACCTGACCGATTCATACATAAACCTATGTAGTTAATGAAATCTTTTTAATTTCATAAGTTTGATTACACTATGTTTAAGCAACGACGACCTGTGTCTTGGAAATGACCAAAGTCCCTAATCCAATTATTTATATAAGGAGTTTATTCCATTAAATCCAGTAAAATTTTCTAGCGGTTCACATATGAATAATTTTATTTTGAATAAAAATAGTTTGAAAAAACAAATAGTACATATCGACTGTGAACCGGCAATATGTCCTATCTCAATTTAAAGCCAAATACCACTTTTTAACAGCTTTGGGTACTACGGCCCATCATTTGCCGTATCAAAATGTATTATCTATTCGAAATTTTTTAAATAAATAAACATATTTAAAGTCTACTGTTGTTTTTTTACATAAAAATTATTAAGAATGTATTAATAACGACGTTTTTTCTTCTTCCTCAAAAGTTGTCAAAAATAAGATAGGACAATTTGCCAAGTTTAAAGTGTATATAATCACTTACTTGAGCAGCTTCTGATAGTCTAAATGTGGAATCTTGAGAAACTTCTGCAGAGCGTTCATTGCAGCAACGGGCTCGGAGCGTAACATCGAACCATCTAAAATGTACAACTGATGCGCGCTATATTCGACAAGCCAACGCTCCAGGTAGTGGTTGTATTTGCCAGGGTTCAGGCAGCGGTTCCTAGTCAAGACAGATAAACCATTTATCCCCAGTTGAAACTCTCGTCTAGTCCGTTCTGGCCAGATAAACTTTTTGGCTCAGTGCATGGTGGAGTTTCATCCAGTTCGTATATATGTGCATAAATCTTGAGCTTGAAACCGTATTCAATAGAAACTATTTCATCTACTGCGAACTCTATAGAAACTCCCAAAACAATTAACATTATCATATGATAATCCTATTTGCAAATTGTTAAGTTTATGTTACCTGCAGGCCTACCATTAACTGTTATTGCCACTCAATTGAAGACGTAAACGACGACCGCGAACCGCTTTCTTTTCGTACCATGAAGCGAGAATTGCATTGGGGTCGTAATGTTTGAAAAGGATAACGTTATATGAACTATAGATAACTTCGTCTCTTGTATTGGGGTCGTAATGTTTGAAAAGGATAAAGTTATATGAACTATAGATAACTTTGTCTCTTGCATTGGGGTCGTAATGTTTGAAAAGGATAACGTTATATGAACTATAGATAACTTCGTCTCTTGTATTGGGGTCGTAATGTTTGAAAAGGATAACGTTATATGAACTATAGATAACTTTGTCTCTTGCATTGGGGTCGTAATGTTTGAAAAGGATAACGTTATATGAACTATAGATAACTTCGTCTCTTGTATTGGGGTCGTAATGTTTGAAAAGGATAACGTTATATGAACTATAGATAACTCTGTCTCTTGCATTGGGGTCGTAATGTTTGAAAAGGATAACGTTATATGAACTATAGATAACTCTGTCTCTTGCATTGGGGTCGTAATGTTTGAAAAGGATAACGTTATATGAACTATAGATAACTCTGTCTTTTTTACTCACATGTTCTTAGGACGAATTCCGAACGCTCATTCGGCAACGACTTAAAGTGTGCGTCTTTAAGACGCCAATGTATGAAAAAGCAAAACAATTTCGTTTACGTCTTCAATTGAGTCGCAATAAGAAGTTCATGGTAGGCCTGCTGTACCCACTTCTGTTTTTCTATCAAAACGAAGTTCTTAAAGAGAGCGTTATCGCCCATTTTTGCCGATCTAAAGCATGTCAAATATTGTCTATCGTATGAACTATTGAACATCAAGCAATAGACGTTGAACGGTCTTTTTTAAAGATTTTCAGACTAATGTTCAATACTGTAGTATTTCAAGGTTTCCTTTGACGTTGCGAGACATTTTTGAGGCTTTTTGCATATCGTAGAAATTAAAATTAAAATTGACGTATTAAGATGATTGTAAATTAAGTTTAATAATTAATATTTAATGTACGCCGTGTGGTATCCGGCAGAATAGAATAGACCACTCTCCTTTCTTACCGAGGTGTCGTAAGAGGCGACTAAGGTATTTGCCGTGTGGTATCCGGTTGCATAGAATAGACCACCCTCATTTCTTACCGAGGTGTCGTAATAGGCGACTAAGGTAAGTTGACGTCAGCTAGGCGGCCGGTTGTAAAATACGTAGCCAAATCATATGACAACATGTTTGTAACATGTTGTGCAGACCCCACTTAGAGTGGGATAAGGGCAGTAAAATGATGAATTAATATTTAATGTAGGCCACTAATTACACTAATGGCGTACCTATTTTCAATCATCTCGTGGAAGAAATTAACAAAAAAACCTTTTATCGTCACAAGAATTCTGTTAATAAAAAAATCACAATTACCTTAAATCCCGAAGAGGTTTTGGAACCGAGTCGTTGGCCGTGATGACTGTGTGAAAGGTGTAGTTATTCGCAATGGGATCCCCATGTGAGCGTATGTGCTGATACCATGAGTATGCTCTAAAATAATACATCTCAATATAATTATTCTTCCTTGGAGTACTTTGAAAAATCATTATCATAAAAACCAAATGCGTCAGTTTCATCAATATTTCATTCCGATAATGCTATACACTAATTAAATTAAAAATATGAGCGAAATATTTTGTGTCAGCACGCAGATTATCTTTGGTAAAATGAAAAGAAATACCCAGAATATAGTGCATACGTAATTTGATACTTGATTTTATATCTTTTGTTATTATTCTATACTTATTCAATGTTGATAAAAATAAAGAAACACCACAAGTAATTTGTATATAAAACTGCGTTAATGATATGTCTTTCAAATTGAGGGTTGGGCATTCATCTCATGTATAGATTATAAGTCCTTATTTAGTATTTTATTATTGTACATCGGCAAATTATTGAAACCGTGCTAAGTTTAGCGATTAAGAGAGATATCTTTATCAAGCAACTATTAAAGCTTCTGTAGAACATAAAATAAAACACTTTCAGTAATGAATCATTATTCATACATTTTTATTTGTTAAGTATGTTGCAGAGCTAAATATTTGAGTCATTATTTACCAAAAGTAAAGCTTATTCAGGAGGAAAAGTAAAATTTTAATCCCGTCTTTTCGTACAAGGTCTCGCTTAACAGGTTCAAGATAAAAGGAACTTAACAATGGGCACAAATAACATCATCGAGTGGGTTATATTTAGACCTCTCTTGGCAGCTTTGTGAGACATAAAACTCTTGCTTTTAGAAAATTCATCATAGGGATGTGAAGAGTTTTTACGTAAAAGTAAAAAACTATAATAAACAAATAAATAAACGTGACTTTATGAATATAGAGCATCTTCAACAAAAATTAAGAAATCTTTGTCTCAATGGCCAGAAACATTTCAGGCGTTCATTAATAATCTGTATTTATACGCGAAACTGTTTGTGTTTGACTGTTGCTTTAAAATTAAACTGGATCTTTTAAAAAAGGTTTCAGTTGCATACCTTGAGAATTAACTTAAGACTTTTGTTTAAGAATTTCAATATTGAAAGTAAATATTATACATATACACTAGAGTAAGCTGTGATAGCAGTGGTGAGACCGTGCGACTCTCTAGAGACGAACGTGGGTTCAAACCCGGGCAGACACCAATGAGTTTTTTTAAATAAAACTGTAATTGATATTTGCAATTTACCACACGCTTTTCGGTGAAGGAAAACATCGTGAGGAAACATGCATATCTCTAGAGAATTCTAGGGATATGTGTAACCTGCCAAACCGAATTGGAGTAGCGTCGTAGGTCTTAGCTCCAATCCTTCTCTCCAAAAAACGGAAACAGGAGGCCTCTTCCCAGCAGTGGGCATAGTAACAGTTACTTTTACTTTTACACTAGAGAAAACATATGTAACATGTTAATGTTAATATAATATGTTATATAACTACAGTTATAGTAACAATGCTTCTGTGTGAAAAACTGTAAGTTTAGTTTGAGTAAATATATTCGTGGAAATTTTAACTATTAATAGTTAATCGTTTTTATAAATGATCTGGCTCTCTAGTTAGTTCAAAGGACACTAAAGGCTTTGGTGATCTTGAATGGTTTTAATTGTTACGCAGAGTTTATTAATTATAATCTCTAATAGCTACTTAATGTCTAGTAGTACTATAATTAATGAAACAGATACAATCATATTATATATAGTTCAATTTTGTACTTATCCTATCAACCAAATCGTATAGCACAACTTACCTCTTGGAGGGTGAGATGAGAATAGCGATGATCTTAGCATTAGGTAGTAGTGCATGCGCACGGCGAGGTACCAAATCGCCATCAAAATACGTCGCCGATTTTTCGAAAGTCAGCTGCGTGCTATTGGTCTGCTTGGGCGAGAAGAAACTTAAGTACCTTATGGGGAAAAAAAATGTATTTTAACAAACAAACTTTAGTCTATAAAAGTATTGATTATACTGACCAGCAAAATAAAAATTTTTGATCCAACAAAACATATTAGAAATAGGAAATATTAAAAAAAAACTAAAAAATTATTAACGAACTAATTTTTGGCGTTTCCTAATATGTATTTTTGTTTCATCTAATGTAGTGAAATATCATTAAATATTATTATGTGCTGTATGCATCATCGTTCTCCTGCCCTTATCCCACTCCAAGTGGGGTCGGGAAAACATGCTACAAACATGTTGTCATATGATTTGGCTACGTATTTTACGACCGGCCGCCTGCCTGACGTCAACTTACCTTAGTCGTCTTTTACAACACCACTGTAAGAAATGAGGGTGGTCTATTCTATGCAGCCGGATACCACACGGCATTTACCTTAGTCGCCTCTTACGACACCTCGGTAAAAAAGGAGGGTGGTCTATTCTATTCTGCCGGATACCATACGGCTATATTTTGTGCTGTATGCAGCGTTCATTAAATATGAAGTTAACAGATTTATGTAACATTTTCAAATACTTAAAAAGCAGGACAAGATTAATCTTCAATATTCTATCTACAGTCTTTTATCAACCAGTTGTCCAAAATATCCAACTGCATGTTGAGCTCGGCAGCTTAACTATACTACTAAGGCATACTGATATACTCAGTAAAAGATTTGTGGGTTTTTTTTGAATATATAAACTAGGAGGAATTGTAAGAATTTACTACTTAGTTTCAGGGATATGAACCCGCGTAAATATCATCATAATAACCATAGATGACATGCTAATTCTGTAAAGAGCATACATAACAAATATTAGCACAATGCATGGTTCGAAAATGTTCTATATGAATATGTAAAGGAGCATTTAAATATATAATATAAATAAAATATTATAGTCATATTACAATTATATTGACATAAAATAATTCATAATATTAAAATAGTTAATAAAATTAGCATGTCAGATATATGACTAAACATGTTGATACTAAATGTTGCTAATATCTTGTTCCACCTGTTGTTACCATGTTTTTGGCAAATAAATTAATTTGAATTTGAATTTGAAGATTTATTCTAGTTTTCAATTGCATATTAAAAAAAAATACAACTTGAATAGACTTCAAAACTTTAAGACAAAGCTTTAATTTGGTTATAACCCAAAATAATTATTAAAAATTACGATTTATTATGTAAACTGAATAAGAAAAAGTATCATAACATAAGAATATCTGAATACTCTTAAAAGTATAATAACGTTAAATCAAAATAAGGAATAATATAACGAAATCCATTTATATTTTAATAATACGTCCATTATAATTTAATAAAAATAAATATCTTCTATTCCAAAGAAAAGTCCTCAAATAAAGCGGATAAAAATCTGTCACTGGAAATGGAACATTTTAAACGAATAACAACGAAACAAACATTTAGAAGCTTAATCAAACATTAGTCTGTGGATTTTTTTGCGGTTACAATAAAACAGTTTTATTATGGTCGTATTATTTACAAACGCCAAGTGTTGTCGCGGGTTGGATCGATGGGAGACATTTGAATCGGCACCGCTGTCACAACGTTGCGTGCAGAAAATACAACCGCTTACTTTGTCCTTGTCAAGCTGGCACCACACGAAGACCATTTAGGGAACCACTCACGATTAGATATGAAACTTTCATACCGTATTCAGTTTTATAATTACTATAGTACCCTACATTATGAATAATTAGGCGATACGTAACACATTTGTTCGTATTTCATAGTAGTATTTTTTTTAATGTGATAGCATTGTATAATTTCGATTCAATTCAATAGTAATAATAAAATTATTTTCCTATAATCCGCGATATAGTAAATAGAAAATATATATAGTGCTGAATGTACAGTGGACTATACGTTTTTTCATACCCGATACATGCAGGATTCGTAAAAACACATGAAAAAACCTCCACCACGATACACAAGCGCTACACACGTTCACTATCACAAACTCAACAATCGTTTCGCCCAGCAACTGAAGCATCATCAGGAGATAGACTCCACGACAAAATCGCAAAGCTGTATCGCGGATTATAGCAAAATAATTTTATTATTACTTTTGTATTATGGATCTCTGCAAAGTTCACGCCTAATTCTATAAATTATTCCGATTCAATCTTCAATTACGTGAATAATTTCTTTCAAAAAACTAAGAAGTTTAATTGAATATGTTAAAAACCTTGATCTATAGTCTAGACAAAGAACGTTACGCTCCGATACACTATCTAGCATGTAACAATACCTGATGATCCATTGTGATGGGTCACAATGGTGAAATTTAAAAACTATCAGATGTATAGAAATTTGTTCTAGAGCGTAACGACATCAATGTCAGAACAAAAGCTGTATTCAATCACTTTTGAGACAACCTTCAGATCCACAAACACATTAAAAACAATACAGAATTAAATGCTGTTATGGAGTTTCAATTCTATTTATGCTTTCGTGTCTGAATTATGAGAAAAATAATACGTAGCTTTGCAAGGAAATTAGTGACAATATATGTTTCGCCCATTTCCAATTACTCCTGCGGATAGTTTAGCTAGATGGCCTCTTGGTTAGCAGTTAGTACCAGTTGTCTGACACTAAGACTTTTACCAGAATTTACCTGGTTAACCATTGTGCCTGTTATCCCATATATTACTTATGAATAATGCGCAACTTTATCGATTATTATAATATTAAACAATATAAACAAAAAGTATATTTAATTATTCTTTGTTAAATTGTTTTATTTTTGTTATATTTTTTGTTTGTTATATTTTACATTTCAAATTAATAAACAATTGTTGCACATTAATACATAAAGGAGACTGAAATAGATTCTTCTGTCTATCTTGTAAGCAATAATCACCTCATAAATAAAATCCATTTCCACTACGAATCAAGACGTCCCATTAAACTTAAATGAACGTACGAGTACAAAATGTCTAACATACTTTATTTTAACAAGAGAAAAATATTACAAGTAGTGAACCCGTAACAAACGAAATAATAAATAAGAACAGGTGAAGAATTTTTCTAGAAAGGTTTAAAACTCAACAATCGTTTCGCCCCGCAACCGAAGCATCATCAGGAGATAGACTCAACGACAAAATCGCAAAGCAAAGCAATATCCAAACAAGCATTGTTAACATTCGATGAAAACATTTATCTGCTCGTTAATGATCAGATATGTCATGCGATTTTGTCGTGGAGTCTATCTCCTGATGATGCTTCGGTTGCGGGGCGAAACGATTGTTGAGTTTGTGATAGTGAACGTGTGTAGTGCTTGTGTATTGTGGTGGAAGTGGTCGAAGTGGTGGAGGTTTGTGCATGTGTTTTTACGAATCCTGCACGTATCGGGTATGAAAATACGGATAGTCCACTATACATTTAACACGATATATATTTTCTATTTACTGTATCGCGGATTATAACAAAATAATTTTATTATTACTTTTGTATTATGGATCTCCGCAAAGTAACGCCTAATTCTATAAATTACTTACAAATTCATTTAATATGAGAATTAAGAATACGTCGTTATCAGTCTAACACCCCCATAAGCGATATAGCATAAATACGATGCGAGCTGAATTGGGATTGAACATTTACATTACAATAGTTTCACTCTTTGCAACTGCCATTCGATTTCGATTAGTTCGGAGCCAGATATTCTAGAACAAGCTAAGGAACTTGTACCAAACTTGTTACACTTTGAAAGTTTGGTACCGAATGTTGATAACTGTTTAATCTTTTATTCTATTCTACTTAATTCTATTTAGTTGGTAGAAAGATATATTAATATTACAGAATGAATAATGAGGTATGCATTTTTGAATTTAGACTTTAATGTTTTTTATGTTTTTGTATATATGTTTTTATATATAAATTATGTATTCATAGTCTATATATAAAAACAATTCAAGTCAAAAAAATGCTTTTAAAATAGCTTTTAACAAAATTTCATGTACCTATTGATAACCGTTCAATCAAAATCAAAATTTTTATCAATATCATAAATATGCAATGTCATCAGGACTGCACCATTTGACTGGCCCGTCGGCGCAGTGTGTAGAGACCCTGCCTTTAGGTCCGCGGGTCGCGGGTTCGATCCCGCCGAGATCCAACATTTTCTATAAACAATTAGTTGGTTCTTCGCGCCTGGGTGTATATTTGTATGTATGTATTTAAAATTATATATGTAGTATATCTACCAGTTCTCCGTCACCCATGATACGAGTATTAAGTTACTTACTTTGAGATCGGACGACAGTGTGTAAGTAAAAAAAAATTCAGTAAATTCAATTTCATGTAAAATTTCAGCTTAATCGGACACTTGCAAGAATCCGTCTTCACATATATAAATAAATAAATAATAATAAATGAATATGTAGGACATTTACATAAACACCCAGGCTCGAAGAACCAACAATTTGTTTATAGAAAATGTTGGCCGTCGGCGGGAATCGAATCCGGGACACGCGGAGCTGAAAGCAGAGTACCCACAGCGCCAACGGGTCAGTCAGATATAATATTTCAAGTGGAATAAAAGCTTTTAAAACCAGCTATACTCATGTCATTATTAAATTGGGTAAACCCGACTAGTTTCATAGCACCTAAAATAGTAGTTGCAGAATGTTAACTAAATAAGAATCTGTTTTGTGTAAAGTTTATGGCAAAAGATTGCCTTTTACGTGTTAAATTTGTTCCAATAAGGTTTCAGGGTCATTGTGCTGTAAATGTGTTCACACCTTCATATTTTATTTAGAACGCTCATAGTCAACTGAGACGTAAGGTAAATCAGGTTATTTATCTTTATTATGTGCTGAGATATGGCGAAAACATGAGCAAATAACGTAATGCCTGCGCATTTTATAGAGGCGACAGACTAGTGGAACAGTTTGTTTAACCCTTCTATATATTCTTCCACAATATTGTGACCGATAGGCAATTTGATTTTTTTGACTATAACCTGTTGTAAATTCATCATCATTCTCCTGCCCTTATCCCACTCTAAGTGAGGTCGGTGTTACAAACATGTTGTCACATGATTTGGCTACGTATTTTACGACCGGCAGCCTGCATGACGTCAACTTACCTTAGTCGCCTTTTACGACACCTCGGTAAGAAATGAGGGTGGTCTATTCTATGCAGCCGGATACCACACGACATTTACCTTGTCGCCTCTTACGACACCTCGGTAAGAAATGAGGGTGGTCTATTCTATGCTGCCGGATACGACACGGCATTTACCTTGTCGCCTCTTACGACACCTCGGTAAGAAATGAGGGTGGTCTATTCTATGCAGCCGGATATCACACGGCATTTACCTTAGTCGCTTCTTACGACACCTCGGTAAGAAATGAGGGTGATCTATTCTATTCTGCCGGATACCACACGGCGAAACCTGTTGTAAATTATCAGTAATTTTTTTTAGTATATGTATTTAATTTTATAAAAAAACTTTTACATACTAAATATTTATAAGCCTGACTGACTTTTATGTCCTACAAATTTCCAACGCAAATGTACTTACTGCATTTCCCAAAAGTTTAAAATTCCGTACTTTTATCTATATATAAATACAATTTTTACCACGTTGGATTTAAAAATAGATAGATTTTTTTATTCTGCGTTTTTAAAGTATTTGCCTTAATTTTATAATAGACGAATAATTTTAAAATTTACATTTAATTTCCTTTACATGGAATTGTATTCAAATACATTCTGTACAGTTATTATACTTACAACTTACTGTTTACGCTAATATTTTTGGGAAAAATGTTACAATAGAAAATACTTCGTGTACTTAGTATTTCGTTAGGCAGTTTGCTGGATTTTATTCAAAATTATATAAATTTGATCTTACTCACCAATCAAGTCCTTTCAGATAGTTGTTATTATTGAAGAACTGCAACTCTTCATATGTCGTGGGGCTTGGTAGATTGGGCACCAAATGCGGATGCATCGCCAGGAAAGTATAGAGAGCGGTGCTGCCTGTTTTCTGAGGTCCTATTACTAGGATCTTCGGTAGGCTGTCGTATGTATCACACCATTTGCCCTTCGACCAAATTTTTCTGTGACGAATGTCGTCGCATGGGTTCTATTAAAAAATTCTTCAATTTACACAAAATAATTTATTCATTGCTATTCTTTTTTCTTTACAATAAGCAAAAATCAAGTATAGATACTTAATAATAGTAGGTTATCCTAAAAAGTATGCATACACCGTTACAAGTCAAAAATTGCATATAACATGATAAATTTACAGTTTCTATCCAAAATGTATCCACTTGCTTGGGAGTTGATCTCTCTAAAGACTCTTTTCCTTACTTTAACTTACCTCAATCGTATTTTACGACCTCACGGTAAGAAGAGGGTGGTCTATTCTACTCAACCAGATACCACACGATGGGTCAATTTACTTTAGTCGTATTTTACGACACCTCGGTAAGAAATGAGGGTGGTCATTCTACTCAGCCGGATACCACATGACATGTGTGCGTGTTGCCCCAAGTGTAAAATAAAAATATAAAGTTAGGTATAAAGGAAGATAATAAAGAGATTCCTAAATGCTTTTCATAAATGTTTGGAACATAGCTAACCCTACAGACTCATCCAATGGGCCCAGGTAGATATCGGTGAATATTCATTTACAAAGCTTTTAGGTTCAACAATTGTCAAGCGATCCGCTTTGTTATCCCTATCTGGTGCGTGGACACGCTTTGTACTACAATTCTTTGTATAGAAATAAAGCAATAGACAGTCAACTCTGAAAGTTAAGGTACGTAAAAAAAATTATAATAGGATCGGCTAAATATATTAATTGATTTTTATGTGTATTTCACGCGTTTAGTATCGAATGCTAAAAGGGTTTTTTTTGTCGCACATAGCAATAAAGCGTAGTGCAGCGCCTACAAATACTCATGAGTGTTAAGAGACACATAACTTGGTAAAGCAAGAAATACACTAGCTTTTTTTAAAAGTTCGTAGAGTAATGTAATATTTATTCTAATGCCATCATTAGAATAAATATTACTATATATTTAACTCAATTAAACCTAATTTTAAATTCGTTCAGTTTAATACTAAGACTGCGATTTGATAGCACGCATTTTAAAGACAATTGAGTTAATATTGGAGTGGATGTTCGCCAAATGTAACTTAATTTTATTCTCTCTCACATTGGTAATAAATAAATTTCGCTTTCTAGGACAATGAAATCTTATACGAATGAATTAAACAAGAATAAGAAAAAAAATACTTATTTATTTTAAGTTACCCAAACTCAAAAAGTAGTTCATTTAAATAGATTTCTACAAGTTTTTATGAATTATTATTGTTCTTTTATAAATCTATCACTCGTCCGGAATTTAGCACGTTATCTAGAAAAATAAGAAAGAAATTCCGGCAACTATTTTCAAAAATCATCAAATCAATCTGTTTAGAAATATCACAAATGATACTTGATTATTTTGAGATATATAGAAACTCAATCTCAACATGATTTCTTTTCCTTTTTTGATGGATATGAAAAAGAATGAACAATAGTTTCCAGATTCATGAAAAAATAGATCAATTCCCATATTTTTCCTTCCTTACCCTCCTAATATTTTTGATAAACAGAAGGAAATATTTGCCGAGACGTTTGACCGGGCCTACTAATATTACTTGCATACTAATACATAAATGCCAAAGTCTGTCTATTTCTCTATAACGCTTTCACGAATAATCCGCTAGAGCAATATTGCTTAAATTAGGAGGATACAATTGAAACTTATAAACTGGACTAAAATATAGGATAAAAAGTGCCGATTTTCCTTCGGGAATAGGATAAACCTCATAGTACAAAATTAAGGGTATTTTAAAACTAAGTTTGATACGAACAAAGACGCGGGTACAAATTGTATAAAATATAGATCATATTTTTACGTATTCCTATTATTCGTATCTGCTATCGAAATATAACTAGCTGTCTAAGTCATTACCAGGCGTCGACATATTTCATGATCCATTTGTAGCTTTTAAAAATAAACTTATTAACAATTTTTTGATAAATTAAACGCAATACTGATGAGATTTTTTTTTTATATACAAAAATATTGTATGTCTAAATTAGATTTGTTTTAAAAACAAACTAGCTGTGCCAACAACGGCTTTGCCCGCGTGGAATTCACTGATTTACGAAACTTTTCACGAATTTTCGAAATTTTGAACATAAAAGTAGTTATTGCGAGTTAAACGTGAGAGATAGAAACATTCTATCGCGGACTTCTTGTAGTAGTTTTATAGATCTACAATTCCCTAGTACAATTCTTTAGCGTATCTCTGCTGGTTTACGCAGCGCACGCGACTAAAGTTCCCAGCAAGCAAGTTTATTAACAACTGCGCGATATCTTCAACACAATTTTTACGTAACACCGATATGTACTATTTACCTAAACCATCCGGACGTATTGCACTATCTTTTAGTGAAAACCGTACAAAGATCCGTTCAGAAGATTTTGAGAAAATCGATTACATACAGACAGACAGCTTTTGGGACTTTGTTTTTTAATAAGTATAAATAGATGTGTAACTTCTTTTTAATAATTATTAACTTTAAATTAAATTATAACTGTTTTTCTGAACTGGATTTTATAGTATACTCACCCCCCAAAGAGGATTAAGTTCATCCGGACGTAGTTGAAAGTACTTCTCGGCGAGCGCCAACGGGGGTGCTGAAGCGAGTCTTACATTGGTCCAACATCTTAAGAACTTCACGACTGATTCGAACGTATAGAGCGCCAGGCGATCGTTGCCGTAATTCGACATGTGCGTCATGAACACGTTGATCTAGAGAATGTGAAGTAATAAATTCTCTATAAATAAGTAAAGTAAAGTAAAGTAACGGCCTGTTACCTTGCCCACTGCTAGGCTAAGGCTTCCTCTCTCCATTTTTTGGAGAGAAAGATTGGAGATAAGACCTACCACGCTGCTCCAATGCGGATTGGTAGGTAACACATATCTCCAGAATTCTCTAGAGATATGCAGGTTTCCTCACGATGTTTTCCTTCACCGAAAAGCGTGTGATAAATTGCAATTATCAATTGGACACATAAGTTTTAATAGAAAAACTCATTGGCGCCTGCCCGGGGTTTGAACCCATGATCGTCTCTAGAGAGTCACACGGTTTCACCGCTAGGCTATCACAGCTTGCATAATAATGTAATAACTTAATCATTTTCCTTCCCTTCTCCTACTCTAAGTACGCTCGGAACAATATATTTTTATTTTCCATTCTCTACTATCATGCGTCAACTCTGGCGTTATATCTGTGTTTTTTATATGCATATAATACTTTCAACAATCTACGTCGTGTGGTATCCGGCTGAATATAATAGACCACCCTCATTTCTTACCGAGGTGTCGTAAAAGGCCACTAAGGCAATATGACCCGCCGTGTGGTATCCGGTTGAGTAGAATAGACCACCCTCATTTCTTATTGACGTGTCGTAGAAGGCGACTAAGGTAATTTGACCCGCCGTGCGCATCCGGTTGAGTAGAATAGACCACCCTCATTTCTTACCGGCGTGTCGTAAAAGGCGACTCATGTAAGTTGACGTCAGGCAGGCGGCCGGTTGTAAAATGACAAGCCAAATCATGTAACAACATGTTTAAAACGTGTTGTGCCGACCCCACTTAGAGTGGGATAAGGCAGGAGAATGATGATGATGATGATACTATCTTTTTCCCATATAACAATTGCTTTTCGAATTTTTAAATCTTTTGGTCTCATATTTGGCATCTCTCCTCATCACATGCTTAGATTAGCTAAGTTTATAACTGAATATGGAAATTTAAATGTATACATAAATTTATATGGCGCAGGTAGTTGGTTTGAAAGACGGGTAGGTACTTATGACTTCTGCTATAAAGATTTATGTGCCTAATGGACATTTTCTATCAATCACGCGCTCATCGGTGACGGAAAGAAACGTGAGAAAGGTTGTATATTTTTGCAGAATTTTCGGGTTATGTGAAACATAATAATGCGTATTGCTACAAAAAGAGAAGGCCTTTAACCAGCAGTGAGATAACAGTAACAAGCCGCTACTAACTCGAACTTAAAATACTTGTATACTCAATTGAAAATTATCAGATCTAGGTATGGAACTATTTACTTCATTTCGATCTATCGATTCTGGAACTTAGACCAGAAATAAGGAATTTTGGGATAACAATGTCCCTGAAATTATGACCAATATTAATTTTCGATAAACGCGTATATCTATAATTTATAACTATAGTTACTATAGTTATAAATCATAGCTATACGTGTTATAGTTTCTGTAATATGGAATTCCGCAAAGTAGCGCCCGCTTCTATAAATCATTAATAACTATATTTTGAGTACGATGTTATAATCAACATAAAATCAAATTTTGTAGGAAACTGAAGTAACTATAGTAGTGGAGAAAACATTTTATTTATAATGTTTATTTAATTTTGAATTGTACCACTAAAAAATTAAAACAACGAACATGAAAATGGAAGACCATTTATTTAGCTTAACATTTTCAACCCAGCGCTGTATTTGTATTCAGTTTCAAAACAACGGAGATGTCTTGTTCGGATGTCGAGAGATTGATGGGTCTTTCCTCTACACAATTTCAGGCGAAACCGTTGACACAATGTCAGTGATTATAATAATATTAGGTAAAATTAATTATATTAAAAAATTATATTAAAAGTATTGAAATAGCGGTTTATTAAACTCCTCAGACTTATATTTCATAACGCCGAGGTTTCGGTAAGTATTCCGTGCTTCATGTTAATTTTGGCAATATACATATGTCAATCATACTATTTTTAATTACTTTAATTAATTTACTAAATTTGATATTTATATACTGTGATAGTCCAGCGGCGAGACCGTGCGACTCTTTAGAGGGAAACACGAGTTCAAAACCGGTCAGGCACCAATGAGTTTTTCTATTAAAACTCATGTGTCTTATTTATAATTGCAATTATTCACACGCTTTTCAGTGAAGGAAAACATCGTGAGGAAACCTGCTCTAGAGAGTTCTGGAGATATGTGTAACCTATCAATCCGCATTGGACCAGCGTGGTAGGTTTTAGCTCCAACCCTTCTCTCCAGAAACGGAGAGAGGAGGCCTATTCCCAGCAGTGGGATTATAACACCAATCCGCATTGCAGCAGCGTGGTAGGTCTTAGCTCCAACCCATCTCTCCAGAAACGGAGAGAGGAGGCCTATTCTTAGCAGTGGGATTATAACAAGTTTAAATAGAAAAACTTATTGGTGCCTGCCCGGGGTTTGAACTCATGTCGTCTCTACAGAATTGCACGGTCTCACCGCTAGGCTATCATTCAGATGAAATTCGCAAGAAACACAACTTGAAAACAACGATTTCTATTCTAAGTGCTCTACCTCAAATCCCATATATTGTTACTGCTTAATAGCAAATACTTTACAATAACACTGTATTGGAAATTTATTCAATATATCAAACGCCCACTCAGAACATTTCAGTGAAAGAATTTCAAGAACAATCCGCATGTAGATAAAGTACAAAAAAGTAAAGTACCGATCTGATACTATTCCACTGCTAGGTATAGGCCTCCTATCTCAGTATTTGGAGAGATGGGTTGAAGCTTAGACCGACAACGCTGCACCAATGCAGTCTTATCAATAACTAGCACATATCCCCAGAATTTTCTAGCGAGTAGATGTTGACGATTCAAAAGCACTTGTTTACAAGTTTACTTGAATATTTTGAATTTGAATTTGATATGCAGGTTTCCTCAAGATGTTTTCTTTCACCGCAAAGCAGAGAGAAAAACCTAGTTTTATAATAATATATAGATAATTCATTTATTATTACCAGACTATAAACGATTAGTCGCTAATTTGAGTCGATTTTTCTTAAATTCAATATCAATTAAATACACAAAATCTTTTTATCAATTATAAAAAATAGCAATTACTAAGCTTTGTAGCAGTTAAATAAATTTTAGGCCATACAAAGGCCTATTAGAGCGATTGCCGAATGTTGCTAAGAAGAAGTATGGATATCGAGTCAGTTTTTTTTTACATACTTGACGTAAAAGTACCACTTCCAAGAGAAAGGTCTCTTTTTTCCTTATCTAAACAACGAAAACATTTATGAACTATAAATTGAAAAAGTAACTTTAAACAAATGGGATCGAATAAAACTAAAGGCATACTTAAACATTTGGTTAAAAGTTATTTTGGGTAAATTGATCGCTCTTAACATTATTACCACAAATACAATATCTCGTTCATACATAGGTCAAGTACGAGTATCTATGTTACGTAGTATATGCAAACGCAAATTTGCGAACGATAATCCCGAATGTAGGTGGCCGCAGGATTTATTGCTCTGACCACAGTTACATTACCTGGATTATTGAAGGTTGGTACAGGGTTGGAAAGGTCGCCCGGTCTGAGATTAAAGTTTCGACAATCTCATCTATTTTGAGTAGAAAAGATCGCGCCAGGAAATTTACTCATTCAAAAAAGATCAAGGAATTTGAAAAGTCAATGTCAACAATTTATTTCACAAAGAATTCTGTTTCTGAGATTGATAAATAATACAATTTTAACTATTTTTATTTAAGTATGTATTTAAAACTTATATATGTAGTATATCTACCAGTTGTCCGTCACCCATAACACAAGTATTAAGTTACTTACTTTGGGGACGGACGACCGTGTGTGTAAATGTCCCATATATTTATTTTAATTAGTATGTGTAAATGAAAAATCAGATTTTTGAATTTAAACTATCGCGATACTAGGCATGGTAACTAAAGTGGTAAAAGAAGCGGCCTGTTACAATCCCACTGCTAGGAATAGGCCTCCTCTCTCCGTTTCTGGAGAGAAGGGTTGGAGCTAAGACCTACCACGCTGTTCCAATGCGGATTGGTAGGTTACACATATCAACAGTATTCTCTAGAGATATGCAGGTTTCCTCACGATGTTTTCCTTCACCGAAAAGCGTGTGATAAATTGCAATTATCAATTAGACACATGAGTTTTAATAGAAAAACTCATTGATGCCTGCCCGGTTTTGAACTCGTGTTCCTCTCGAAAGAGTCGCACGGTCTCACCGCTGGGCTATCACAGCTCACTAGAGTGGTTAATTAACTATGATTACCACTACAGTGGTAATCATAGTTAATTAATAAAACTCGGCTATATTCACTTCTTATCATATCAGATGGCCCAACTGATTTCAAGCTCAGGCGGGTCCCTTATTCATGAGCTCTTTATACGGCGTTACAGTCGGGCTCACCTGATATAATAAGTCATTAATATACCCAGGTCCTATATATTAATTGTGAAAAATCTGATGTCGGGATGTCTTCAAAACAAATATATGCATGGACTATACAAAAAATTCACTATGGTGTGATTCAAATTACGTATTTGGTGTCAGTCAGTTATAAAAACAAAAAATGTGGAATATTAAAAGGTAAAAGTTAATTTTATGTTTGGGTTGATTGCAAAACGAATTGCTCATTCTCTCCAAAAAAGGCACACGAAATGCTTAAGTAAACTCATATGGCATTTTATTGTACTGTCCTAGATCTGGCGAAATAGTTTCTTCCTTAAATGACAAATACACCCACAAACAGTGGATGATTGCGGGTATTTTTGCCATATTCAGATAATTTAAGTTATGTATAAGTTGTGTTGCGAAGTTTTAGCTCAACAGATATAAGTTCTATAAGCTTGCGATCTTTAGAATAAAATTTAATTTACAGATCAATAACATAAAAGCAGTGAGACCGTGCGACTCTTACGAGGTGGACACGAGTTCAAACCCGGGCAGGCACCAATGAGTTTTTCTATTAAAACTCATGTGTCTAATTAATAATTGAAATTTATCACACGCTTTTCGGGGAAGGAAAACATCGTGAGGAAACCTGCATATCTCTAGAGAATTCTGGAGATATGTTTAACCTACCAATTCGCATTGGAGCAGCGTGGTAGGTCTTAGCTCCAACCCTTCTCTCCAGAAACGGAGAGAGGAAGCCTATTCCCAGCAGTGGGATTGTAACAGGCTGCTACTTTAATAACAAAAAATATAGAGGGTCATGTATGGTACAGTGAGTTAGCCCAAGCGTGAAGCAATATTGGAAAAGCAATCTGGTGTATAATTTTTTACAGACAACCTATACTTAATTTTTAAAGTTACGGACCAGAATTACCCAGGTAAATTTATTATGGTATAGGTTCATAGGATAAATTTAGTAATTGCATAAATTTATAGACTAAGATTTGTATGAGCAGTATTTGTTGCAAAAATGGTTTTTTTTTATATTATATTTACCGGGTTATTTATAAGAGTCTGAAATAGTTCTCCGCCTTGGATAGATCCGTCGAGACGCTGTCTGCCTCCAGGATATCGCTCCAATAAAAGCGTATGCGTAAAAAGTCCGCACGTTTGACGTGGTAGTACCATTACCCCGCGATGACGAAAACCTCGACGTAACCTGGTAGAAACAATATACATAATGAAACAGAAAATATGAAGCAAAACCTTATATATTTATATAACTACTTTATATTAACAAATAGTTCAGCTTATTATATGCTAAGGTATCCTCAATAATGCGTTGTCTTTTTAATGTATGTGTTTTTATCAGTTCCCAAAAAAACGAATTTTTTAAACTATATGTTACCCAAGTGTATAAGCTTTAACTGTGCCAATTTTTTTCTAAATGATTCAAGCGGATCGCTCGTGAAAGCGTAACAGATAGACAGACAGAAAAACAGAAATTTTTTCGCATTGATAATATTAATATGGAAATATGGATAATGTGGAGTTTTATAAGAATAAAATTATTTTCGACTTTTCAATGATCGCAATTACATTCACCGGCCGCAATGCTATCGAAATTTAGAATAACTATTATGCGCAAAAGTAATAATTAAATTATTTTGCTATAATCCGCGATACAGTAAATAGAAAATATATATAGTGTTTAATGTATAGTGGACTATCAGTATTTTCATACCCGATACGTGCAGGATTCGTAAAAACACATGCACAAACCTCCACCACTTCCACCACAATACACAAGCACTACACAGGTTCACTATCACAAACTCAACAATCGTTTCGCCCCGCAACCGAAGCATCATCAGGAGACAGACTCCACGACAAAATCACAAAGCGAAGCGTTATCCAAACAAGCGTTGTTAAATAGTACTGGGTTCATCGCCACCCTTTATTTTACCTCGGAACACGTGCAACAAGCTTGAACTAGAGACATTTATCTGCTCGTCCACTATACATTAAACACTATATATATTTTCTATTTACTGTATCGCGGATTATAGCAAAATAATTTTATTATTACTTTTGTATTATGGATCTCCGCAAAGTAACGCCTAATTCTATAAATTATTATGCGCAAGCTTAACAAATATTATTATACACTGTTAAACAACGAATATTTATGTTTAAATTCAAAAGACTGTTTAGATCATTGGTTTTAGTTAATATTGTTGTAGTAGATACCATATCTGAAATGCCCCTACAATGCAGTGAGACGTCACCGCAACGCATTGTTTGCGGTTGACAGCAGTTCGGAGACCACAACAAGACGTCAGATATGCTTAAATTATACGCTATATATAACTAAATAATTGAATATAATAAAAGTTCTAGTTCCATTCACTATTCTGGCCGGCAATACGACTCAGTTTTATATGTATACTAGCTTTTAAACACAACTTCGTTCGCGAGGACTTAAGTGTTACTATTTGAGTAAACCGTAATACTTATATTCATTATGGTTAAAGTTGGTTTACCTTAAAAGCTAGACATATGCTATCGCGGACTTTTATTTAGAACTTTTAGAGAGGAATAATTTTGTAATACATGATTTTTGAATAACTTTTACTTATGTATTATGGATCTCTGCAAAGTAATGCCTAATTCTATAAATTATTTTTACCGTTTACTTAGTGCACGCAAGGAAAGCTTTAAATTTTGCCGTTTACGCAATATTTTATATTGCTGCTCCTCTCCTATTCATCTAAATGTGATGTTATATAGTCTATTATAGCCTTTCTCGATAAATGGACTATCTCGCAGTCAAAGAATTTTTCAAATCGGTCCAGTAGTTCATGAGATTAGCGCGTTCAAACAAACAAGCAAACAAACTCTTCAGCTTTATATATTAAGTATAAATTTTGGTTGTTTAGAAACCTACTTCTACACGAAATAATAAAAATATTGATTTTACTTTGTTCTACCCCATGTTTTAATTAATTTACTATTAAGTACTACCCAGTAGATGATAAAACTTTTCTTGTCCTCAAATATAAGGTAATTAATTACATTAATTGAACCTTAATTATTTACACAATATCTTAATGAAAATCGTAAGCCGGAAGAATAGAATAGACCACCCTTCTTTTTTACCGAGGTGTCGTAAAAGGCGACTAAGGTAAGTTGACGTCAGGCAGGCGGCCGATCGTAAAATACGTAGCCAAATCATATGACAGCATGTTTGCAACATGTTGTGCCGACCACACATAGAGTGGGATAAGGGCAGGAGAATGATGATGATCTTAATGAAAATCGTAGGTGCTGGTTATGGTGGCTATGTACGCAAAAAATCTGATACACATATATACACGCAGAAATACTTATATTTTTTTACCTTGCTGGTCGTAAATGAGGATATTCTTCAGTACTAGTCACTTTGACGTCCCAAACTTTCCTCCACGCCTCATAAAGTGGTTCATGAACGGGATACACTCCGGAATGATGTGGCGATACTGAATAGCATGAATTTGTAGGGATCCCATGTTCTAGTGCGAATTGCTTGTTTAACATCATCTCTGCTTCGAGTTGTGATACATTGTTGTATAAATGAGGCTGTTGATGGTTCCACATATGACAAAACCTGTTCACGATAAACAAATAAGTCACCTATAAAGTGCTGACTTTGGTAACTATAAGGTCTTCAATATTCTCTTGCGCCGTCAGAGCTTTTTTGTATATTCATATAATATTTTGTGTGTATAATATAATGTTAAGTTTTTTTTTGTAGTAATAGACATTCATAACATATTAACATAATTTTCTTAGGAGTCTAAGAGTAAAAAGTCGATTTACTTTAAGACGTTTAGTTTAACAATTCTCTTTTCATTCATGATTTATAGAAGCAGGCGTTATTTTGCGGAATTCCATATTACAAGCAATATAACAGAATAACTACTTTGCTATAATCCGCACGGGTTAAGTGAATGCATGCAAAGCCAATGTGTATGAAGCAGGCAAAATCTACGCACCTTATACATGCAGGACCAGCCACCACATGCACCCCAAGGTGCTGCAGTACGATTTTTGTCAAAACAAAAAAGATTTTTTACAAAAATCGTACTGCAGTACGATTTTTGTCGTGGAGCCTATCCTCCTGATGATGCTTCGGTTTCGGGGCGAAACGATCGTCGAGATTGTGGTGGTAGGTGTGTGTGCTGCTTTTGTATGCGTTGTTGCTGGTGAATTGCGCCTTGGGGTGCATGTGGTGGCTGGTCCTGCATGTATAAGGTGCGTAGATTTTGCTTAACCCGTGCGGATTATAGCAAAGTAGTTAGTTCTGTTATATTCCGCTTTTCATTCGTTTCTTTTCAATATCCTTTGACTTGTTTAATAATCTTAATACTCTTAATTAAAGAAGATTAAATATAAATTAAAAGTACAGAACAACCGTGTGTGTAAGTGTCCCATATATTTATTTATTTAAATTATTGTCACATAAAATAAAGGAACAGTAACGACTACTTTTAGTGTTAATATAGGATTGAATACAGAAAATGTAACATACATAAGTATTACATGCCTTGTTCTTAATTTTTGGATATTTAAATTCGAATTTTAATTGTAATTACTTGTAAAATAATTTCATTTAATTTCTGTTATATAATATCTGTTGGTGACCTAGAACCTGAACCCTTTACTAGAGTTTCCTAATAACGGGAGCAACTAAAAGTTATAATTGCACAACAAAGTTTGTATTAAACTCTATTTTTTATTCTTCTATAGAAACAATGTAATATCGATAGCGTAAATGCATGTGGAAATAAATTTATTTACTTTATATCATACTTTTGTAATAACCTGTCAATAAGCAAGAGTGAATTGCCTATTCACTCATATAGGCAAGCGCACTCCATCTTAGACTGTATCATTGCTTACCATCAGGCATGATTACAGTCAAGCGTTCGTCTATTAGACAATAAAATAAAAAAATAAAAATCTTTAGGTAAATAAATAATATCGCATACCAGTTAAAATGTTCCTGATTCTTTAAAAGGGCATCATCTCCCTTGTTTTCGAGGGAAGTGCCGTGGTGGTAATACTTTGCGCTGAATCCTAGATTAAAACGGAATCCAGGAACTAGCCGCTGTAAGGCAGCTTGGGAGGCCATTAATGCTGACACATCTTCCTCGTGTAATCGTGTACCTGTGTTTAGAAATAACATTAAATTATTTTAATCATTCAAATGTAAGCAGTTGGCTACATACTGATATTTCGCAGTTACCTATATCATATAATATATCTGATACCTTTAAACGAAAAATTCTTGTATAAATATAACCTAAATTTCGAAAACCGCCTCAAGTATTTTCAACAAATTAAATGTGCAAGCGGTTTCGGAGGCTTTAATTCGATCGAGATAAGTTTCATTTTTAGAAAACATCCTTTTATCAGTATTTTAATGCAATTTCAATAAATACAATATCATTCGAATACGAAGGTAAATTTCAAAATAATTAGGTGGGAAATAGGGAGCTCCCAAAACAGGAAGACTACGGTTTGAGTTCAGATATCTCTATTACGATTATTTTTCCCTTGTCTTTCAAGTTCTATCTTTTGTCAGAAAAACTAATATTTGAATATATTTAATAATTCATGTAAGTGTCTGAGCACTAGTATAATCTGAGTAATCTGAGCACTAAATATAAAGTAATTTTCACAACTTTTCTCAGCTATACAAATTTTCTTTTAAAAATATGTCCCCGAATTTTTCAAAAGCATATAATTGTAATATTTATTAAAGTATTAAAATATAAGCAAACTTCAATGTGCTGATTTTTGCTGTTACTATTAGACAAAAATTGTTTTAAAAAAGGTTTATACTAAAAGTAATGTATATTAAATATGTTCATGATATCAAGTTGGAATACAAAAACTGATCATAATGTTTGTTCATTAAAATCTAATACAATAAAACAGACAATAATACTGATTAATGTTACGATTACTTTATTTGTATTCATCGTTTTTTTTTACGATGAACAATAAAAATTCAACAGTAAGTCTATTTATGTGTTGCATGACGTTCGGTCGACAAATTTTCGTGTTGAGGAATGAATTTATATGTCAATAAAAATTTGTAGAAAATGATAAAGCGATTTCTATAGGTCTCAAATATTTAGTGGATATAGCAAAAGAAATAGTGTAGTTTATCTTTGACGTCAAAGTCAACGTTTGCAATTTGAATTTCGTCGTAAACGTTAGAGCTAGTTAAAAACGATTGTCAATTTGAATTTCGATAAAACATTAATTAAGAGATTGAGAGTATAAAAACGAGTCTTATTTTATCGAGTGAGCCCGACTAGTTTTTAACTTACAAACTCAACTAAGAGATTGCCTTCTTAAATAAATTATTAGTATACAATTCTTAACGAAATATAAAAGATACATCAAGATAGCATCTTCGAATTCTAAAACAATAATTTCAATTTTCCTTCTTCTTTAGAACGTTCAGTTTAATAAAATATGCATACATATAAATGTGAAAAAAAAAGCTTTTAGCTTTATCAGATCCCTAATACTCATATTTTCGATTTATTCCTAGTTTAGTCAACATCTGAATAGTTTTTTTTTAAATGGTTCATTCGTCACATTAATGCATTGGAAATAACCATTGTTAATTTAAAAAAGAGATCTGAGCTAACAGAGTCGTTACTATAAACTGTCATGGAATTAATGAACTTTATATTGTAGTGAACCGGAAATACAGAATGCAGCGAAATCGTATTACACCAATGACTTTTGGTTTACCGAACAAATGTCATGTTCGATACACAGTCCATGCGTAACGGTTAAATTACGATACTACAGTATACAGATTGCATAGAAATTGAGCACTAAAAAAAAACTAGCACAGGATGAATGAATGGCGATAATAAATTTTAATAATACAAGCAAATTCTGAAAAACTGAGAACGGCTAAAGGAGTTGGAACTATTTCTAATAACTCAATAATATCAAATATAAAATCACAACTTAAGAAATATAATATGAGATCACTTATCTTGTTAAAAGAAGTAACAGGAGTAAGTAATTAAGTTATCTGTTACTCTCTTAAAACTCCTACAATTAGTTACTAGGTTTACATAGTTTTTGTAATTACTACATTCTTAAACCTTTCAATGACGTTACTTGACCTATAATAAATTAATTTATACATGGAACGTATGGCGTATTTTATTGCCGATTTTATTGTTTAGTGGAATTACTTTCTTCATCATTATTCACAAAATAAAACTTTAAATAAAGTGAGCGAAAGAGAAAAATCATAAAGAAAAAGGTGTCGCCATTAACGAGGAACGTAAAAGGAATTAGATCACCGAGCAATCTATGGGAGATAAAACCGAACAGTCACGTTTTCAAGGGTCATCTGTATAATACAGAGTTAAAGTAGTTCATACGTTTGAAAGAATAGTATTGTTAATGGCAAGAATATTTTTTTTATAAATCAATTCTTTTTTATTGTACAATAACCATAATAAATACTAAAGTTATTTTTATTTTTATACTGCAAATAATTAATACCTAGGACAATTTTTTTATTAATATTAATGTCTGATTACATTTCATAGTAGACTTGTGTAGTTCGCGAACGAATCAGTTCGAAAGAATCACTCCCACAGACGAACGACGGGAATCGAGTCCCATATTTCCCGCTTCATCGTTCGTTAGTTCGTGATTAATGAGTCATTATTTAGTACAGAATCAGTAAAGGTGGCATCAACCGAACTCATGTTGTCTCGCTCACAATCGCAACGAACTCTTATCTGCCGCTCGCTCATCGAATTGTATGCCGTGAATACTCACTGTTAGGGATGTCAAAATATAATAGATTATTTAATCAAAATAATTGTTCTTTAATAAGAAATTATTTAAACATTAAAAATCGATTTTTTTTATGGATTTTGCTAATTACGCTCATTTTATTCTTTGAATGACCCCCTTTTTCTTGTTTTTTAAGATTGGAAATGCGGTGTTGGATGAAACCAAAGTAGCCAAAAAACACATATTAATCGAATTTCGCAAAAAGCGCATCTATTAATTTTTATTCGTAGTTGTTCACTTTAATTAGTCTTTACTCTAATTATTCTTTAAAAAAGCTAATTTTTAATCAGTCAGAAAAAAAGGACTATTGAATAATAAATTATTTCCTTTCGAGTTAATAGATTTACAAATTAATTTATTTTGAAAGAAGAAATTCGATTATTTGTTAATCGATCTAGCTAGGTTTTATTATTAGAAAACATTTTATTCTTGGCTCTGAAAAACTGCTACAATATAATTAGAATATAAAGGTCCTTAAATTCGTATCTTATATATTCTTCTAAAAACAATTTGGATTATTTTATTTTACGTATGATATATATATAGAATTTATATTATGTTAAATATATAAATAAATATATAAAGATAAGGTTACTTGATTATTTTCCAAATTAAATAAAAAATAAATATAAATAATATAAAAGGGTCCTTTTAATCACTACCTAGGAAACATATTATATGAAAATTCATATGCTATTTTCATAATTATGCTATTTTTAGTGCTATAATTTTAATTAAATTTACAGCCTTCAAGAATCTTGTCATAGCAAGAGCAGTATAAAACAAGCGATTTCAATATTAGACAGATCGTTCGCTAATTATAAAACGGCTCCTGCGGTGAAGACTCGAGAATTTGTAACGACACACGAATCGCGAACGAACGAACGAAAGGAATCACCTAGTTCGTTTAGGCGCGAAGAATCAAAAGAATCATTCTCAGCTGCGAACGATTACGCCCAAGGCTATTTCATAGCTTACTTTTTTTATTTATTTACAATTAGGTATTAGGCAACGATAGTGGTAATAGTAAGTTAGTACAAAATTCATACAAAATACAAAAATGTTGTACTAACTTTTAAAGGTGTTTTACATAGACTTAGTTTCTATTATATATTAATAATGTGTTTGGAAATTGTGTATTGTAAAATACTATTAGTTGGTCTAATAAAATAAATAAATAATAAATAAATTAGACTATGTATTTTTTAAAATAAAAATTAAGATATTACCATAAACTCAAATGAAATCGATTTCTAATTCGTAATAACCTTACCTATGAATGATAACCATTTTTATAATGTGGGACAAAATTGATATGGTTCCGAAGTTTCCTATATACATATCTTTTAAACGAATGCAATGAAAAGTATCTATGTTGTGTATGAATATTTGATTTATTTATATATTTTTTAAAGATTATATTTATATTTTAATAATGTACGTCTGCTAGATTAGGTGAGTGAGTAGATAGAGAGGTCATTAAGAATAAAAACTTCTTCTGTCTATTTAGCTGATATTTTCTGACTAATAAAACATGAAGGCCAGCGGTGAGACCGTGTGACTCTATCGAAGCGTCACGGATTCATACTCCGGGCAGGCATCAATGAGTTTTTCTATTAAAACTTATGTGTCTAATTGATAATTGCCTTATAGCACAAGTTTTTCAGAGATGGAAACATTGTGAGGAAACATGCTTATCTGTAGAGAATTTTATGGATGTGTAACCTACCAATCCGCATTGAAGCAGCGAGTCAGGTCTTAGCGCGATCCTTTCTCTCCAAACACGGAGAGAGGAGGCCTATGTCCAGTAGTAGGAAAGTAACAAGCCGTTACTTTACTTTGAATAAAACATAGGGCGTTTAACTTTGGTATTCTATTTAACGCGCTTCGAATACGATTGGCCGTGTATTTCATTTTTTTTCAGTAAAATGCTTTTCGACCCGGTACGCCGTTAATGGGAAGCAAAAAGGATATTAGATCACCGATCCACCTGATAATTTAAAATACAACCCAACCAGTCACGTCCCTCTAAAGGGGTGAACTCGATCCTGAACAAATACCGCTTCACGCACACATCGCTGTATTATTGAAAATAAAAGCGTAAAACTGTGTATGCCCTCCAGTAATTTATTAAGGAAAAAAGCGGTGGCAAAATCGCTATACAGCTTTCGTATATATATTTGTGACCCCCTAGGCCTTTATCAATATAATAATAACATATTGTTATCGTATAAATACGACACATATATATAGAGTATAATTGAATTCATATAATTAATTACACTAATACAAGTTTACAATAAATTTGTTTCCTTCTTTTTTAGTTGTCTATTTTATACGATAGAGATTATTTTATATACTTCATGTTTCCTTTACACTACATTACTTACTGTACTTTTGAGGTATAGTATTTCTTAAAAAAAAAAAAACAAGGCTACATGATTACCGAATTATATTGACATTCCTGACTAAAGTTAGCGAAAGACCCAAAAAAAACTTATAAAAACTTATATTTATAAAACTTGACTCAAAATATATGTTTTAAAGATGTTATACTTAAGATATTTGAATTTCATTCAAATTCAAAATATTCTGTATGAAGTAGACTGTTTCAATTACTTTAAGATCGGCAAATGTTATTAAGGAAACAATCACCGATTCGGAAGTTTTCTCCTACCTAGAAGAACCATCAAGATACGGCAGATGCTCTTCTCAAAGATATACTAGTAACCAAACTGGAAGAATCTTTGGAGTACTTAGAGCATTGATATAAGAGAGGAAAAAAACAAGTTGATAAAATCATACATTTTTTAAATCTGGAGACACAATTTTGTGTTTTGGCTACGTAGAAATGTAAAAAATGATTGTAAAAAAAATCTCTGTTGAAATTTAACGATTTGAGGCTTTAAATATCGAATTATGGTTATCGATTGAAAATAAATTCGTTAACTTTCATAAATTACAATGAAATAATGGTTTTCTTCATTAAATATTATTATCCAATTTATACGAAATTGCGCGCTTTGCGGTCGCGTGTAGACAATCATGTACACATTTTTAATTTCCATTCAACCGCTTTAAATATATTTTAAAACATTTCATGCAATATTTTTGCTGCCGTTACATTTAACATTACTGTATAAAAAATAACGTCTACTTCCAAAAATTACTTACTCGAAAATTAATTAAATACTTTTTGAATAATTATGGTCACTACTAAAACACGAAAAAAGGAAGCTGATTGCTACAGGAAACTTACCTCGTTCGCCAACAAAAATGTCATCGATATCCACAAGTATCCACCGGTCGAGGCTCAAACTCAATTGGCCGTGGCTGAGGTAACTCAACGCGTCCAGAAACAGGAGCCGATGTAACCAGAACTGTAGCCCGGATCCGAATAACACCCGTTGGACGCCGTCCAAACGACCATGGTCTTGTATTACAGTCGCCAACGGAAGCCTGTCCACTGTACAGAAATGTATGTTTGTACATTATAATATCGTCAGAGATGAGTATATCAATTTCTTAATTTGATCCTAGAAGGAAGGATGAAACATAAAAGGCACCTAAAAGGTAACGTTTTAAATGGTTCGATAATATAAAGCGGACTGGATTTAGATACTATGAAATAAAAAGATGGCACGCAATCGGAAATGTTTTCTCCTGCTAAATTCTTTACGAAGATAGCTCCTGTTGATGATGATAAGTATATAAGTCATAAGCAGATGAAATAATAACAGACCCATAAAATAGTCGTACAATCAGAAAGTAATAAGTATTACTTTTAAGACAAATTCGCCCTACATATAAATGTGTGTTAATGTGATTATTTATTTATTTATACTTTTATTGTACACCACACAAGAGAACTACTCGGAGAAAGGACATAGCTTTGGGTAATGGGTACGTGGTGTGTAACATGGAACACATATAATAATATATACCGTACAAGTACATACTATATATATATTTATACATTATATGTAAATACCAAAAGATGTGTTTATTATATGTCATAGAAATTGTATTTTAATATATATATATATATATAGTATGTCTAAAACGCTGTACGCGCGATTTACGATATTTTTAAGCACTAAAATTAAATAATGTTCAATAGCACTCTGGGATCTTACAAATTCCCAAATTTGTAGACCAAAACGTCCGGCAATGTAATATTTTTATTAGGTTAGATTATTCGTAAATCCTTCAACTAAACACATGTTTATAATCTGCTAGGCAAGCGCAGTATAACGGATGTTATAATATCTGGGCTGCTAAGTTCGCGATTTCCTTTACATAATAAAGGAAAGAATTGCGACTCCATTGGATAGTGCGTAAAAAAGTTGCCTCATTTGGGGTTTCATTTCGCAAAAACCTTCCATTTTTAATATCGGCACGAGCGAACTCAGAACGTACAGAAAACAACGTACGTCAGTCGCGTTTTCGTAATCAAAGCACCTTGCATGAACATAAACGGCTCGTATGTGCTTGCTTCTTTAATTCATGCACGAAAAAACGACCCTACGTTGTATCGACGGCACGTGTAGTCCAATCAAACCATAAGAACCGGTAGAACATGGTCGAATATGGAAGGATTTACAAAACTTGGCAAGGGTGTTGATATACTCGTATAGCGATGGAAAGAACAAAATAATCACGCAAACGTTTCACGCACGATTTCTTTCATTTTCTGATAGTTTCCTTAATGATTATTGTCATCTACCGATAGGCGAAAATGTAACGCGACATGTAACTATCCCATAGTTAGGAAAAGTTGCTTGGAGAGAAAAATTTTAGGTTAGAGCCGACACATCTTTTTTATTATAAATCGCCAAATTACAAAGAGCGCATTATGCATTCTAAATAACTAGTTAGAAAGTAATTAACAGCCAATTATAAGCTCAATATTGTCTACAAGGTATTTGAACACATTTCAGGTAGTCACGTGTTTCTTCCGTTTACCTATGGCTGCTTTGCAATGAAATAAAATGATTGCTATAATACGGAAGAAAAGAAATTTGATGTTTTGTAGATCCAGAATCCGTTGTGATAAACGTAAGATTAGTAAACTACACCTGCCAACCGAACAATTATCGGATATAGGCTAATGATAAGATCGTAAAGCATTGATGTTGTTATGGAGTATAGCAACACAAGATGCAATTTTAAATCACGAAATTATAGTATTACGTGGGTGTAATTATATTCCATCAAATTAGCACAGTTGTTAGAAACCCACAAAAAAGAGACGCTTAAAACGTTCCTGTTAGCAGACCTTGTTTGCGGTTCACAGAAACCGACCCGAATACACAACTACATACAAAACTGATTAATTCCGGGAAGAAACTGTTGTGAACTGGAATAAGTATGTATAAGTTTGTGGCGATAATAGGCTTACAGTGGAATAAGGATCCTTTAGCCCTCTAAATCAATTAATTAATAATAACCCTTTATTATTAATTAATTGAGTACACAATAAGGTACTGTGCTGCTTAGCTGGAAAGTTTTTGTCGTATTTCAAGTTAAGTATGCTTTTGTACACTAAAAGCTACCTAGTTACTTTTGTTAAGGTATTTCAATCACCTTCGATTATTATTCTAGAGATTAAAATTTGCATTAAAAAGGTAAATTATTGAGTGAATGAAACGTTAGTTGAGTGCATGGGATGGAATGTAGGTGAGTGTGTGTGTGAGACGGTATGACAAAAGAGAAGGTGCGAAGAGAAAGGAAGGACGAAAGACGTAGAACGGAGGACGGACAGGAAAGTGTGCTGGAAGAAATACAATAAGTTTAATACGAGCTACAGTGTTTAACTTTGCCTTAGAAGCCCAAAAACTAGATTATATTGTAATTATACTTATCTCGTCTCTATATATTCCTATTAATGTTTAAGAATTGATGGAGGTAGGACCTTGGTTACAGTACATAAACCTAAAGTAAAGATAGCGCCATAGCATTTTAAAGGGTGTCAACCTTTAAACCATAATTTATTAGCAATCAAAGTTCGATAGATAGATCTAAAGCGAGCTTTTTGTTGATCTGTCAAGAAGACACTGCGGAACTTCTTTGCAACATCCTCTTTATGTTTCTATATTTTACCATAATTGTCTCATGATATACGAATAGGAATTTTTTGAAATCAGTAGTTCCATTTTCCAAATGAAAATGGTTTCGGCACTGACTGCAACGATGTTACCAATTAACATTTTTATCACAGTCATATACCTTTTTAATCAGAATGGATGCTCGAAATACATTGGCAAAATAAAAGCATTAAAGACATAAAAATATGTTAACGCTATCTACTACTTATCACGGCTAGTCAAAACATATTCCAGTGGTCATAACCCAGTTATTACAAACTCATAAGTGACCAATTAAAATAAATGACGATCGTATATATTAAGTCAATAGTTATGTAAACTTATTATAAGTTACTATTGCTTTGTTATGTCTAGTTATTTACATTCAAATAAAGTACATATATGAAAAAATCCTACATATAGTTAAATATCTAATTTGTAGGTTGTAATAGATATTCTGGCTAATCAATTCGACTACTCGTTCAATTACTTGAACCTATAGAAGCCTAGTAGGGTAGGATTGACCCAAGTTGTTACGAACCGATCCTTCCTTAATCGTTTCGAGTTTATCAATGGCTTAATTGAGTTCCAGCTAAAGCATATCGATTTACCATTCTATAATAAGAAATAAGTAATATTATTAGTATAAGTACGGTCTTAGAAAACTTATTTGCTGACTGCTGAAAAAATATGGAAGAAAATGGCGTTCTAATAATAGCTATAGGCACTTTTTTGTTGCCGAAGTTATATTCACTTGCTATTAGTCTATTGTAGTTAAAAAATTGAGGTACACGATGTAAGAACTAAAACAGAGATAGCAAACTTTGATAGCCAAAACTGAAAAAACTTAAACGTAGTATATAGTTAATAAAAGTAAGTACAAGTAAATTACAATAATATATCAAATAACTAGAGAAAAGTTATAATAACTGTGGCACATTGGGAAAGCACATTGGGAAGGAAATTTCATAGTTCTTTGAGACATAAAACAAGAGTTCTATGACGGTGGAAATTGCTAAGAGTAATGAAAGGTAATGTTGGTGTCCCTAATCATGCAGCGTGATGGTAAATAACATAAAATGCGCCAGGTATGGTAATTTTTATTAATCTAAATCTCTGGGTGAAATTGTTTCACGATACGAGTTTATACTATGTCTTCAAACAGTTATTAAAATTTGTAAATTTTAATAACTGTTTGAAGACATATGATAGGCAATTTTGATATTTCCAGTTAGGCCTATTAGGAATTGAGCGCATAAAGTGTATTTGTCGGACATTATTCAATCTTGATTTCCCAACGGGTAAAACAACAAGACAAATTAAAAAAGTAGGTGAAAAGACCTCGCATTCAATTTATTCGCGCTTTTTTATTGACGGCGAGACTCGACTTCCCCCTATGATAAGAGCTAATATTTATTGGGCAACTGTCAATTGAAATAATTGACTTTCCCACACTGGGGCCTTTGCCCCGTCAAGAATATTTATACAGTGACATGGTAATTGTCCTGTTTTGACAAAATTAGCAACTGATAAAAGTTTATACGAAATACTGGAATGATATTGGTCCTTTATGTGACCATGGTTAGTTGGGAGATTAAAGGCCCTTCTTAGAGATCATTTGGCCATACCGAATAATAATTTAAGGCAAATTATTTCATAAATAACTAAAAATTGATTAATTACTATAGAAAACGATCAGTGATAATCAAACACAAAACTTTGACAACGAGAGCTTTGCTTAAATTTTAAGTTTAGGTAATTAATTCTGGTACTAGAAATATTATTATAACAAACTTCAAAAAGGTTGATAAATTACAAAATGTTTTAAAACTTGTTAGTTGAGAGTTTTTATAGTAAAACGATATTGAAATGAAATGTTATTAAAGAAAAAGATGAAATAAATAAAACGGAAACAGGGAAAATAGAAAATAGGGAAAGAAATTGAGCAATTTCACTGTAACAAAGAAAATGTATAAAAAAAGTTTACGTCACTTAAAATTAAACATTAGACTAAATGTAGTGTTAACTAAATATTTGACTAAGTGTAGTTTTAAGTCTTAAGAACTATGTTATTAACACTTATTTGCTATGTTTTTAATTAAACAAATCTGAGATTTACTGCCAATAGGAACTAATGTACTCAAATAATTGGAAGGTATAAAGTTAGGTCATGGTAGATATAATGATTTAGAAGCAGGCGTTAGTTTGCGGAATTCCATACTACGATGTCTTGGAGCCTATCCTCCTGATGATGCTTCGGTTTCGACGCGAAACGATCGTAGAGATTGTGGTGGTGTGGTGGTGTGGTGGTGTGGTGGTGTGGTGGTGTGGTGGTGTGGTAATGTGGTGGTGTGGTGGTGTGGTGGTGTGGTGGTGGTTGTGTGTATTGCTTGTGAGCATTGTTGCTGGATTTTGATATACGTGTGGTGACTTGCCCTACATTTGTAAGATATGTGAATTTTGCATGCGTCATACACTTTGACTGCCCCGTTGGCGCTGTGGGTAGTGATCCAGTCTTCAACTCTGCGGGTCGCGGGTTCGATTCCCGCCGAGACCCAACATTTTCTATAAAACAAATTGTTGGTTCTTCGAGCCTGGGTGTATATTTGTATTTCAGTATGTATTTAAACTTATATATGTAGTATATCTATCAGTTTTACGTCACCCATAACACAAGTATTAAGTTACTTACTTTGGGGACGGACGGCCGTGTGTGTAAATGTCCCATATAGTTATTTATTTATTATTACTTAGCATTACATAGCAAAATAATTCTGTAATGGCTTCATGGTAAATAAAGGTATCGCTGGTCATTAGCACAAGCCTAATGGCGCTAAAGATTCGTATTCCTATCATGTAACACGCGCGTCGGAATTCCAGTGATGTCATCGAATTCGATACTGTACGACCACTGTTGTGCAGCACGTAACCAGTTCCGTGCCGTACATTTTTATTTTCGGCTATGATAACGTATTTCACGCATGTTTTGTGAAGGAAGAAAACGTTTTCGTTACGTGAGTCGAGGATAAATGTGTACAATAAATCAATCAACATGTTTCAACATCTATACATCACAATTTAATGATATTTATGTATAATAATTTTTAAAGCCTTTGATATATTATGCACACCACGTTTTTATTTGATTTATTAACTGTTATTGTAATCATAACAATTGTATAATATTATAATGTATAAATAAATGTCAATAGATCAAAATATTCGGTTATAAATACGAAAATTGAAATATTCATATAATTAATTAATAAAAAGTTATGAATAATAATGAACTGTCTGTTTACTTCGATCTTATACCCAAACTACGAAAGCTATTTATAGTATTTACATATATAGAGAAACTGTGATAACCCAGCGGTGAGACTGTGCGACTCTTTCAAGACGGTCACCGGTTCACATCCCAGGCAGCGAGGTTCTCGGTAGAAACTTTATCGATGATAGAAATTTATCACACGCTTGTCGGTAAAGAAAAACAACGTGAGGAAATCTGCATAGCTTTTGAGAATTTTGGAGATATGTGTAACATACCCAACTGCATTGGAGTAACGTGGTAGAACTTAGCTCCAACCCTTATCCAGAAACAAATAGAGAAGGCCTATGCTCAGCAGTGGGATAGTAACGGGCCGTTACTGTTTTATTTTTTTTATTTACTTACAAAAACAATTTTACATGTTTACATTAAACTTAATCTAGTGACTGAAAGTTCCATTTAAGCAATTAATGCTTGTACTTGGAACCTCCATCCTTCCATAGCTATATACATATACGTCTACATGTAAAGAAATAATATAAAACATTCGTTTTTAACACCTATAATTGTATTGTATGCATCTATGTATATATATTTTGTGTATGTATGTTTGTGTGGGAGTGTGTGTGTATTTGTGCGTGCGTGTTTGTGTGTGTGTGTGTATGTGGGGGAAATGAATGAACATGTTATGAATTATATATCATGTGTACTTTCTTTTTTTTAAGTTTACATATAAAGATGCCATAGAGAACGAAATAAGCTACCCAGAGTGACAAATGCCATATAGAACAAACAATTTAACGTGTAAGTTAACTGTTAGTATGTATAGATTTGTTTATTTACCGTTCACTCCATAATCGGTATCTCGTAGGGCCCACGCAACTGGCTCGTAAGTAGATGAATTAGCTCTAAATACAGTCCAATGTTCGCCAGGCAGCGGGCCCCAGGCTGTTTCCCCAGCGCGCGACAGTCGTAGTACCGGTGATGCGGGATTTAATGCAGCGTCCTAAATAAAAAAAACATATTAGTTATGCTCTATTTAATTCAGTTTTTATAAAAGTAATAATAAAAATATTTTGCTATAATCTGCGATACAGTAAATAGAAAATATATATAGTACTAAATGTATAGTGGACTATCCGTTTTTTCATACCCGTTACATGCAGGATTCGTAAAAACACATGCACAAACCTCCACCACAGCCACCACAATACACAAGCACTACACACGTTCACTATCACAAATTCAACATCGTTTCGCCCCGCAACCGAAGCATCATCAGGAGATAACGGGTATGAAAAAACGGATAGTCCACTATACATTTAGCACTATATATAATTTCTATTTACTGTATCGCGGATTATAGCAAAATAATTTTATTATTACTTTTGTATTATGGAACTCCGCAAAGTCACGCCTAGTTCTATAAATTATTCAGTTTTTATACGTATCAAAGTTTTCTTATAACATCATTTATGCTTTAAGTTACAGATGATTCCTTATATTATTAACATCATTTAAAAGAGATGTATTGATAAATACTTTACTTATTACCTACACCCAGTTTTAACAACATGATACTACCGAAGTAAAATATGTACAAGTCAAGTTTAAAAGATCTTTCAACAAAATTTCATGTCCCTACTGTTAACCGTTGAGACAGTTCCCTCGTCTGGAGCCAATTCTGCAAGGAGCATAAGATTGGACCAGTATGTAAAAGTTCAGACACCGGAAAGTGGGTCAAATTTAACTTGCAAGATTCCACCTTCACATACATACACGGCAAGTTGAATAAACGCTTTTAAAAGAGCGTGTTTAGGAGGCCTTATTGCTAAAACAACCTTTTTATATATTCCAATAGATATCACACCGGCCTCATCTTTCTCATTTATTATTTAATCACGTTGAGATACTCCAATTATAACACGCCACATTGACGACCCTATGTTTTCTTACGACGGTCATAGTCAGCCACCAAATTTGTGTACAAGAAACCGTCAGTTAAAAAATCCACAAAGAGTCGTTAAAAAGTGCTCCATGGACCAGAAATATCATAAATGGTAATGCCTTTATCACATCTAAGATACAATTTCTATTTCATGTCCATATACGGTAACCTATCTAGTTTCTTGACGTTAGTAGCCAACTCGAATGAAAATGCAATAAATATAATTGTAATTTATTATTCCTTAGTAGTAACAAACAAATAGATAGAATTTTATATTACGTTAAAATATATTTAGCAGGGACTTAAATCTAGTCACGACTATTAGGTATCACAATAAAAACGAACAAATAAATCCCAATTTCGTTGCTACTGTCAGCAATTCTTCATAATACAACGATAAAAGCTTAAGCGGGAAAGCCTACGATATTATAATGAAAGTAATTTCAGCTCAGACGAGAGCATATTGTTGGCGACAATATATGGCGCACAATAAATTTCAGTTTACCTTAAGCCGTAGATTAGTATGCATGAATAGAGGGAATCCTTTCAGTTGAGCACCGACAAGACTCTCCTCCCCTGGTGTGGCGAACCCGACAATTCCGACGGAATATTCTCGACAGTATTTATCGAGAAGTTCTCGATTCCATTTGTCCATGTTTGCGTATTTTAATAGAGATTCAAACACGATCACTCCGTACCGCCCCTTGTCCAAGGTAGTTAGAACAGGCAAACTTTTGCCTGCAACTTCTACTTTGTACCTAAGGAAAGAAAACATTATATTGAAAATGCTTTAAATATTACATCTCTTTTATACTCAAACAAGTTCTCGGGTATACTTTAATTTTTAAGGTAAAAATCTTAAATCGTAAAAATAATAGAAACATGCTATTTGTTATAATGTGTGTTTGCATTTTCATTTAAATCCAATATGCTGCATCATTAAATAAATAAATATATGGGACACTTACACACACGGTCGTCCGTCCTCAAAGTAAGTAACTTAATACTTTTTTTATGGGTAACAGATAACTGGTTATACATATATAATTTTAAATATATGATTAAATACAAATACACACCCAGGCTCGAAGAACCAACAAATTGTTTATAGAAAATATTGGCCCTTGGCGGGAATCGAACCCGCGACCCGCGGAGCTGAAGGCAGGGTCACTACCCACTGCACCAACGGGCCAGTATATTTTAAACACAGCACATATTTTATTTGTTACATAAGTACATATATTTATAGATATCGCTGACAGACAATATCCTGAAGAACCCGGAATCATCATGTGTAATAATTATAGCCTATTATTTTAGTTTATTTAAACTAAATCATGTTAGGCTTAAAAGTATTTAAAGTTCACTGTCGTAATAAATATACAGGGTATGATTAAAACAACTGCAATTTTTCACTGTGTTATATTTTTAAATACGTTGAGAAATTAATGATTTAATGATGAATTGATGCGAAAAATAATAACACAAAAAATTAAATGTCTGCAGTTTCTAGTAGAGTAGTTGACACATAATTTATAGATACGATGTTTAAGTTTTTGTATGTTAAAAGGCCAGCGCTTGACCGCAATTTCGCCTCACAAAATGCCACTGATGCAACCTAATATGGATTTCGGTTGTAAAAATAAACAACTCGACAATTTTGTATTTCTATGTAACGTTGCAGCATTCCAAACATCAAGTAGTCGAAAAATTGTCTACATTTCTAGCTATATTCATATCTATACTTATTATAAAACAAAGTCCCAAAAAGCTGTCTGTCTGTATGTAATCGTTTTTCTCAAATTCTAATGAACGGATTTTTGTACGGTTCTCACCAAAAGATGCAATACTTCCCGATGGTTTAGGTGAATAGTACATATCAGTATTATGTAAATTGTGTTGAAGAGATCGCACAGTTGTTAAAAAACTTGTTTGTCGGGAGCTTTAGTCGCGTGCGCTGCGTAAACCAGCAGAGATACGCTAAAGTACAAGTAAGTAAAAGTAAAGTACTGGAGAATTGTAGATCTATAAAAATAAAAAAAAGTCCGCGATAGCATGTCTCTATCTCTTATGGTTCACTCAAAATAACTATTTTTGTGTTTAAAATTTGAACCCTAAAAAAAATTTGTGACACGCTGATTTCCACGCGGGCAAAGCCGCTGGCACAGTTGGTTATATATAAAGTCTTCTTGAGTAACTTTAGTTAAAACTTATTATTCTCGTATATGTATTAAATAAATTGTGATAGCAAAGCGGTGAGACCGTGTGACTCTTTCCATGGGGTGTCAAGTTCAAACCCGGGGCAGACACCAATGAATTTTTCTATTTAAACTTATGTGCCTAATTGATATCAGTAATTTATCACACACTTTTCGGTGAAGGAAAACATCGTGAGGAAAGTTGTATATCTCTAGAGAATTCCGGAGATATGTGTAACCTACCAATCCGCATTGGAACTGCCTTGTGGGTCATGACTCCAACCCTTTTCGCCAAAAACGGAGATAGAAGGTTTATGCCCAGTAGTGGGATAATAAGGAACGGTTACTTACTTACTGATGTATTAAATAATATTGAGATATAAAGCTAAAAAAATGTGATGTAAATATGAAGACAGTTATTAGTATCTACAATCTAGAGAAGAAAGCCGTTTAACTTCGATAGGACAAAAAGACAAAGATCTTGTAAATATCCGTATTATTCTTATTGTTAACGGTATTCTTTGTCTTCGTAATTTTCAAGTTGTCTTTCTGTTGTTACTTTGTACCGTAACCAATAGATACTCTAGAACAAAGAGTCGTTTTATTTTGTTTTTGCAATTAGTGACAGAAATAACTCAAACACAGTTCAATTATTTAAAAATGTTGTCCTTTGAAATATAACGTAAACATTGCCTGCAAAGTTTCAAATCTGAATTGAATATTGAGTAATATTGAAAATAATTATTGGCATACGTCCTTTATTGCTTTTAGTGGTTACAACGTTTTGCAAGTTGTTCTGAGATTTATAAATAAAATATGATGAAATAGTAACGATCCTTTGCCATTAGAAGAGTTTTCAGAAACAATTTTTGTTGGAGATTTATTGTAGAGAATTATCGTTGAGTCAATATTCGACATCGCGGTTATTTAAGGAAGATCTCAATAATTTTCCGTTTTCAGATTTTATGAAGAATTAATGCGTCTATTTTAAAAATTAAAAAATAGTACATGATGTTAAAGCATACACTTTATTATTCATAGTATGACACGCGTTGACCCAACATGATAAAGCCAATTAATACTCGACCTCCTAAAATTTTGCAACAACACCAATTGATAAGGGCAGTAGTTAGTTAAGTAGAATATTATTTATTCAAGTAAACTTGTAAACAAGTGCTTTTGAATCGTCAACATCTACTGCTGGTTCGGAAAGCTGTTCCTACCGAGAAGAGTCAGCAAGAAACTCGGCGGTTGCTCTTTTCCAACAATAATTCTTATCACTAGTTACATATAGTTATAAATGTCTTGTACAGGGTTGAAGGGAAGCTATATCCACGCATTCTTATCTTCCAGGTAATCCTCAATAGTATAATAGGCTTTCTGAATTAGCCTTTTTTTAATAGTATTTTTAAACTGCTGTAAAGGTAAAGTTAACGTAGATTGTGGAATTTTATTATAGAATCTTATACCCAAACCCACCAACGAATTACGAAATTTTGCAAGGCGCAAAGCAGGAACCGCAGCTTATGTCGGTTCCTACTTTGTCTATTATATACGTCGCCAATCCTTTTATAATTGATAGTAACTCATTAGGAGTTAAATATAATTAAAATAAATAAACTATAATGACATATAAACGAAATTAAAAAGTGACCCAAATCCGATTGTTAGATTTGATTTTTAGGCGTTAATTTTCGGAATCGTAAAAGTAATGTTAAGATTATTTTGCTTTAATCTGCGATACAAAAGGAGCAAGGAGGCCGGCTGTGGGATAATTACAGGCCGCCTTAGGATCGTGTAATAAAAATCATTTGTGGTTTACAATTGGAGCAGTTGTCAATTACGACGATACTGTAAACAAAGGGCTGTTTCTGTACCGACCCCCGTTAAAACAATTTCTGATTTTCAGCTTTAGGTTTTTAGCAGAGTTGATATTATCTACACCTTTAGAAAATATTCAAATATAGAATTATTCGAAGCGCTGATATTATTGTAAAATGAGATTGGTTTCGGTTTCGTTGATATTACGTTCGTTGCGAATACGCATTTCTCTTTAATTTTTCTCAAAACTAATTATATAAATATTTCTAATTACATAAGCAATCAAAAAAGCATTTTAAAACATTAAAGATCGTCGTCCGCCGGGAGATCTCAAAGTACCGATGAGTAGGAGCTTCCTAATAATACGTGCTGTTTTAAGTAATACTCCTTCTGAGAGCCTCTGGATATGTTTATTGAAGCTCTACGGAGTGAGACCGTAAACCGACATAACAATAGGAAAAATTATTGTTGAGTCAACATTCCTTGTCAGTCAACCGTGATGGTTAACAGACGCTGATGAACAATATATCACATGTGTTCATCATAAACAGCGACTTTCTTATTACCGAATGCGTCTGTGCTATTCTGAATAATGGTATAATGAATAAATACTTGACTCGATTTTCATCACTTAGATTTGTGTCCCTGTCAGGATTTTTCCAATAAGATATACAAGATATATTGGCATAGTAATAATAAAATTATTTTGCTATAATCCGCGATACAGTAAATAGAAAATATATATGTGTCAAATGTACAGTGGACTATCCGTTTTTTCATACCCGATACGTGCATGATTCGTAAAAACACATGCACAAACCTCCACCACTTCCACCACAATACACAAGCACTACACACGTTCACTATCACAAACTCAACAATCGTTTCGCCCCGCAACCGAAGCAGGAGATAGACTCCACGACAAAATCGCAAAGCTTTGCGATTTATATGTATCGCGGATTATAGCAATATAATTTTATTATTACTTTTGTATTATGGATCTCCGCAAAGTAACGCCTAATTCTATAGAATATATTGGCATGTTCACAGTACTCCCAGCCGCCAGCAGGTACACGAACGAAATATCAAAAATCAACTGTTCATTTTGCTAGAATTGCAGCTCGTTTCAATTTGGCTGTCCGAGTGTACACAGATCGAGCTAACGTTGGACCGTAACTTACAAATAGCACTTACCTATAGCCCGTTCGCCTCTACCCTAATGCATACCCAGACGTTTCACTCGTTGCAACTTTTGCGACCTCATAATGTTAGTGAACCGATATTTGGTATTCGCAAAATTCAAACCGGAACTATTCTGTGTGAGAATCTTAATTCATTTGAAAATAAAGAGCAACTTTATATAATTTTACTCGCGTTCATATTGAGTGATGTTAACGGAGATATCAGGAGACAGGAGATAAAATAAATAATCGTAAATATATACATATATATATAGTTTTAAATACATACTTAAATACAAATACATACCCAGGACCGCAGAACCAACAAATTGTTTATAGAAAGTGTTGGCCCCCGGCGGCAATCGAAGCCGCGACCCGCGGAGCTGAAGGCAGGGTCGCAACCCACTGCCACTAGGTTCGTGGCAGTGACATTGTCCAATGCAAAGTGCCCAACCAGAGTGTGATAAATTGTAAATATTAATTAGGCAAATACGTGCCTGGGATTTGATCCCTTGACCCAAATTTATTATTATTACTGATATTATTAGCTTCCAATAAATCATAAACTACTATGGCATCCTGATTAATAAAGTTGATGATCAGCTCTCAGGCAATGTAATATACATTCCGACCACTTTGTCAACGAAGCCTACATGTTCCTAATTACCTTAATTGCCCAGCTCCTGTTATATAAAGCTGTGCTCAGTTTAAATTAAAGTACGCAAAACGGCCCAATTTAACCGCGAACCGAAAGCAACGGGGGCTAATTCGTGATAAGGGAACGAGTTGAATAGCGGGGGCGTGGAATGTCGTGATTAGGGACCCACGATCCCTGAGATAATAGAAGTTATCGTTGAGAGAGCGCCTCTCTTGTATCCAGTGTTACAATCCGGGGAGGTTAAAAAGACATTGCAGATATCATATCTTTTTATCTAAATGTGTTATGTAGCAATTGCTCCGTGCGATTAGGTTTAAGCTCGCGGAAGGCACGTATGAATTTGGTATAAAAAATTTGTTGAATTGATATTTACAATTCATTATGCGCCTTTCACATACATCTTACATACATCAGATACATCTTTTTTATCATAATTGATATTTCATTAATTCATTAATTCATCCGAAGTTCTTCGGTGAAGGATAACATTGATTGGCCCGTTGGCGCAGTGGGTAGTGACAGCCTAAAGCTCCGCGGGTCGCGGGTTCGATTCCCGCCGATGGCCAACATTTTCTATTAACAATTTGGTGGTTCTTCAAGCCTGGGCGTATTTAAGTATGTATTTAAAATTATGTAGTATATCTTTGTAGTGTGCGTCACCCATAACAGAAGTATTAAGTTACTTACCTTGGGGACGGACGACCATGTGTGTAAGTGTCTCATATATATTTATTTATTATTTATTTATTGTGAAGAAGCCTGCTCTAGTGCTCTAGATAATTCTGGGGATATGTGGTGCTGGAGACGAAAGCTTGGAGTCTCATGGACCGAATTTCGCACCAACGTCTCTATTCTAAAGGAAATCGGCACTCGACTATAGACGTTAGTACAACGTCGCATTTTCAAGTTCTTTGGGCATGTCTCCCAAAGAGGAAATGGTTCCATCAACCGCCTTGTCATGCAGAGCGGAGTGGAAGGCACGAGAGGACGAAGAAGATCTTCCACACATTGTACCGACCAAATTAAGGTTGTAGTGGGTGGTCCCTTAAACGAGTATGCCAGGCTATCGGTTAGTAGAGATAGGTGGCGTATGCTTGTGAGGCAAATAATATCTGCTCCAACAGTCGCTTCATGATGACCACGACCGCTCTGACAGGAGTGATACGACGAAGAAGTGTAGCCACATGAAATCAGGATTGTGAGCAACTTCTCTTCTCACTAAGCAAAAAAGGCGAGAAGAGGCCTGAATTGGCCTGAGTTGACTGAGTGCCCGGCTGAGTGGGATAGTAACATGCCGTTACATTACTCCCTTGGATACTTTTAATGAAACTCGATAAACGTGCAATAACAACGTGATAATGTAAGAAAATAAAGCTGTTAATGTTCAATATGCAGTTAAATAGTGGTATAATTAAGAAAGTAGTAGTACGATAATGTCAAAATAAGTGTGTTCGCGGGCGAGACCGCTTCTAATGGCGGTAGCGAAATAGTACGAGTTGGCAAGCTAACGATTGCAGCGAATATCTAATAATTCCTTTTCATTTCTCTTTTCATTTTCCTATCAAATTTGTAAGCAATGAATTAAAGTATAAAATACAAAAATAATAATACTATTTTTTTATCAACCGGGATTAGAGAAAAACTATGCTAAATATTAGTAGTGTACTATCAAGGTTTTCATACATCATTTCATTCATACAAACAGAATACGTAAAACGCGTCTATTGCAAATCACCACCAGAATCACACACATTCACAAACAGAATCGCAATAATATTCTCGCCCAGTAAACGAAACAGATCAGACTATAGACGCTATGACAAAATCACAATCACAAATCTGACTATATGCTGATGGTGATGTTTTTAATTCAGGTATTTTACGAATCCTACATGTATAAAGTATGAAAACTCTTCAACAACTTTTACTACTCGCATTTAGCATAACATACATTTTCTCTAATCGGAATGTTTAAGTCCAACAAGAATCAGAACAATTACATGTCGAGGCTTTTAAAGTATACAACACTATATACTTACTATAACAGCTATGCCAGCGGCTTCGCCCGCGTGGAAATTTGCATGTCACTAATTTTTTCTAGAATTCAAATTTTAAACATATAAGGAGTTATTGTGAGTTAACCATAAAAGATAGAGACATGCTATTGCGGACTTTTTTGTAGCAGTTCTATTGATCTTCGATTCTCTAGTACATTACTTTAGCGTATCTCTGCTGTTTTACGCAGCGCACGCGACTAAAGCTCCCAGCAAGCGAGTTTTTCAACAACTGCGCGATGTCTTGAACACAATTTACAAAATACCGGTATATTAGGTCCTTACATATGAAATTGGCGTTTTGTCGTACTGGCCACTTTGATCTCAAATATTACCTTTATGGTTAGGAATTCCAAATTCAAATTCATACAGCTATTTACTCATGCATTTGTGTTTCAAACCCTCTAATTCATTTGTTTTTTCTTCTTTTGTTTTTTTCTTTGTGTCACTCTGTTTACAAAATGGAAAACATGAAATATCGCGTTATTTACGAGTATGAGTTCCACCGTGGCACCAGTGCTGCAGAAACGGCTCGAAGGCTTAATGATGTGTATGGTGACGGTGTCGCAAAAGAAAACACAGTGCGTTTTTGGTTCCAACGTTTTCGTTCTGGAAATTTCGCCCTGCAGAACAAGCCTCGTGGACGGCCGGAGACCAAAGTTGATAATGAAGAATTGAAGACTATTGTGGAAGCGGATCCATCGCAAACCACGTCCAAGCTAGCTGCAGGCTCCGGTGTTAGTGATAAAACTATTCTAATCCACTTGAAGCAAAATGGGAAGGTGAAAAAGCTTGAAAGGTGGGTACCTCATGAATTGAGTGAAGCAAACCGACAAACGCGCGTCGACTGTTGCGTTACGTTACTCAACCGGCACAATAATGAAGGAATTTTAAATCGAATCATTACCTGTGATGAAAAGTGGATCCTCTACGATAATCGGAAGCGCTCATCGCAATGGCTGAACCCTGGCGAACCAGCCAAATCCTGCCCTAAGCGAAAATTGCCTAAAAAAAAGTTGCTTGTAAGTGTTTGGTGGACTAGTGCCGGTGTCGTTCACTACAGCTTTCTTAAATCTGGCCAGACGATTACGGCAGATATCTATTGTCAGCAACTGCAAACCATGATGGAAAAGCTAGCTGCTAAACAACCGAGGCTGGTCAATCGCTCTAGGCCACTGCTGCTTCAGGACAACGCTAGACCACACACTGCACAACAGACGGCTACCAAATCAGAGGAGCTTCAATTAGAATGTCTTAGACATCCACCGTACTCTCCGGACCTTGCTCCAACAGATTACCATTTTTTTCGCAATTTGGATAACTACTTGCAAGGAAACAAATTCAACTCCGATGGGGCAGTCCAAACCGCCTTCAAAGATTTTATTGATTCCCGCCCGAATGGTTTTTTTAGTAAGGGGATCAATGAACTACCTATGAGATGGCAAAAGTGCATACATAGCAATGGTACATACTTTGATTAATTAAATATATTTCATTAAAAAAAAAACGACTTTATGTTCTTCCCATAGAAAACGCCAATTTCATATGTAAGGACCTAATATACTATTTACTTAAACCATCCGGAAGTATTGCACAATCTTTTGGTGAAAACCGTACAAAGATCCGTTCAGTTGATTTTGAGAAAATCGAATACATACAGACAGACAGCCTTTGTTTTTATAAAAAGTATAGATAATCAATTGAAATGCTGCAGAATGACAAAAGGTATTATTGTATACTGAATTTATATAAGTGAATCAAAATATAAACAAGATGTCTGTATATATATGAAATAAATAGAATTTTAACATATTATATATATATTTCTTATTGTTTGAAAATAAAAATTTATCCGAAAGAACTTTAACGAGAGTAAGAAAAAGCGATAAAAGATCAAATAGAATAACAACGAAAGGTATCACCAACTCTAAACTCTGAAACGATCGTAAAATCAGTAGACGGCTATTATGTAAATGCGAGACATAAAATTTTCCATTTCCAGATCACTATTGAACAAATCAAGCATTACTAGCACCCTTTATAGGGCAAAAGTTTTTATGGGATTAGGCAAGCGTAAATTTCCTTTCTAGTGATTAAGTAATCTTGACGGAAACGAGGTTTCATAGTAACAGACCTGACCCTTACAAATCATTTACATTGAGTACAAAATACATGAAAACAAACAAAACAAATATTCCTATATTCTTCTAGTATTATCGTAATAAATATAAATTAATATTTTGAATAAGTAAAAGCCTTTTAATATTTCACGGTCTAAGCTATATCCTTTACTTAATAAAGTAGTTCTGAACGCACTGTTTGATAGGTACGGATAGTTTGTATGAGAAAATGGCTGAGGAAAAAAAACATTTTTTTTTATATTGTATTGCTTTTTAAACCTTCTTTGGACTTCAACATTTTAAGACTAAAATTATCCAAATTGTTTCAGCCGTGCTCTTGTTTATTAAGTTAGTATATGTGTAGTCTAGTCTAAAGAATGTTGGATACAAAGTTCTTGCTTAATTAAGTCAAGAGCCGAAATGAAATTTATTTTGTTCGTTTTCACAAAACCAGAGAAACTTAGTTTTTTTTTCTGCGTCACACCGATATTTAACCGTCGTCTCACAGTCTACAATAGGGAATGAGGCGTTGAAGCGAACGAGAGGCGCGATACTGTTCCTAAATGAAACAACTAACTGTCACCGCAAACGACTTCTACGAGACGGAGCAAGAACTTAAGTGCCATCTTATAATAATTTAACTTCACATTACTGAGCACTAAATTTACGAAACAGGGTAAATAATTAGGTAGCATCACGTGCGTGGAATCGGCATGCTTACGAACCATTAATAACCAAGGAATGCCTCACCTGTTACATGATATATATATATATGGGCCATTAATTTTTAATTAATTTACTTCCGTGTTAATTTATAATTTAAGTATTATTTATTGCTATCATTAACTATACCATTACAGCAGTTTAAAAACACTGTTAAAAAAAGGCTAATACAGAAATCCTATTATACTATTGAGGATTACTTAGACGATAAGAATGCGTGGATATAGCTACTCTTCGACCTTGTACAAGACATCAATAACTATATGTAACTAGTAATAAGAATTATTATTTGAAAAGAGCAACCTCCGAGTTTCTTGCTGGTTCTTCTCGGTAGGAACAGCTTTCCGAACCAGCAGTAGATGTTGACGATTCAAAAGCACTTGTTTACAAGTTTACTTGAATAAAGAATTTATAAAATTAGGCGTTGCTTAGAGGAGATCCATAATACAAAAGTAATAATAAAAAATATTTTGCTCTGATCCGCAAAATAATTTTTATTATTACTTTTGAATAAAGAATATTTTGAATTTGAATCTGAATTTGCTTCAACTTTAATACCTTGAATACTATGTTTGATAATATCATAGGTTAAAGGGCCGTGATACCCAAACAGTAAGATCGCATGACGCTATCATATGGCAACGGATAGGGCTTGATTAAATGCCGTTGTAAACCATATTTATATATCTATAAGATATACTTTTGTAAAATATTTTGATTGTATAGACTGGACGCTGTGAAACTGTTTATATGAAAATTTATTATAACTAAACTAATGTTTACAATATGGTATTAAACTGATAATATTAGTAATAAAATGTCTGGTCTCTCGAGCAAAATTTGTGAGATAAGAACTCAAGTAGAGCGACGTATTCGTATACGCTCCATGCACTTATACGAAAATGTGATTTTAAAAATTCGTAAATGAGTCATCTTTATGTTAGCATAGCATGATTATAATATTTCCTTGGAACGCATAAATATTTCAAAACCAATAACTTTAATCAGAAGTTACGTCTTAGTCTAATAATTTGTTTGGTATTTTTTTAAAGTGTTTAATATACGTATCGAGTACGTTTCTCTATTACTTTGTGCTATAAAATTTTTACTTAGCCTACGTGAAGAGGTTTTTTTTTTATTTGAAAAGATGTTTTAAAAGTAGTTATAAATCGTCAAATGTTTGTAAAATTATAATATTGAATAATCATAAGAAGTTTTAACGGTTTGGCCTTAGACTATTTTAAGAAGGGTTATCCTCATAATGATTTGATTCGTTTTATGTTATATATTACTGCATTATTTATAGTAGTTATATCGTTTTTATTTCTTTTGTTTTTATCAGCAGGCCTACCATGAACTCTTATTGCGACTCAATTGAAGACGTAAACGACGACCGCGAACCGCTTTCTTTTCGTACCATGAAGTGAGAATTGCATTGGGGTCGTAATGTTTGAAAAGGATAACGTTATATGAACTATAGAAAACTCTGTCTCTTTTACTCACATGTTCTTAGGACGAATTCCGAATGCTCTTTCGGCAACGACTTAAAGTGTGCGTTTTTAAGAGGTCATGGTATGAATAAGCAAAACGATTTCGTTTACGTCTTCAATTGAGTCGCAATAAGAGTTCATGGTAGGCCTTCAGGTTTTTTAACCTTTCCCTTTCAATATTTGTTCGTGGAATAGATGGAAGTACCTTCATATGATTGGATTATAAAAGGATGAAATTACTTCGATTAGCAACATATGTTATAGAATTACTTATCATTTATTCCGTTCAAGGTAAACAAACGCTAACTTTCCTAGACGTGATACATACTTGTCAAACATGTGACAAACAATCAAGGTTAAAACTATTATAAGACCTTCTTTTTACCATTCTAACGTTTAAACATTAAACCTGGGGAATGCTGTTTTTTTATAGGCATAAGCCACCGGCGTTATCGGGTGGCCAGTCATACAATAAACTAGTCAAAACATATAACAACATGTTAAAAAATTGTGCCGAACCCACTTAGAGTGGGATAAGGGCAGGATAATTATGAGGCTACCCGCCTTATACAATCTCGGCTGATTCAAAGACCACCAAGATCGACCACCACAGTTAATTTTTTTCCCACAGGTATAGTGCCCACTGATAAAAGCTATGTTGGAAATTAGCTAACAAAAGGAGGTTTGTCAGATACTGATATAGGTTTATTCGCGATATCTTACTGGACTGTACATAAATTTCACAAAATACAGTTTCAATGTCCTTACCGAGGTGTCGTAAAAGGCGGCTACAGTTAGTTGAGCCACTGTGTGGTATCCGGTTGAGTAGAATAGACCACTCCCTTTCTTCCCGAGGGGACGTCAAATACGACTTAGGTATGTTGATCTCAGGCAGGCGGTAACGGTCGTAAAATACGTAGCCAAATCATGTGACAACATAATTTGGCTACGTATATACGTAGGTAATTATCGCTTGACAATTGTTGAACCTAAAAGCTTTGTAAATGAATATTCACCGATATCTAGTCGGACCCATTGGGCGAGTCTGAGGGTTAGCTATGTTTCAAACATTTCTGAAAAGCATTTAAGAATCTCTTTATTATCTTCCTTTATACCTAATTTTATATTTTTATTTTACACTTAGTGCACCAGCCGCACACATGCCGTGTGGTAATCCGGATGAGTAGAATTGACCACCCTCATCTCTTACCGAGGTGTCGTAAAAGGTAACTAAGGTAAATTGAGCCACCGTGTGGTATCCGGTTGAGTAGAATAGACCACCCTCTTTCTTACCGAGGAGTCGTTAAATACGACTAAGGTATAGTGATATCAGGCAGGTGGTAGGTCGTAAAATACGTAGCCAAATCATATGACAACATGTTTGTAACATGTTGTGCCGACCCCACTTAAGAGTGGGGAAGGGCAGGAGGAGGATAACAGTTTCGATGTCCTACTACCTAAAGACTAGCGATCTCATAGGCGAAACTGCTAAAAAAAGACCGTTTTTCATTTTGCAACTTCAGAGGCTTGATTTTGTAAACTCACGTGAAAGTTTAACGAACAAACAGACATTTGCATTTATAATATTAATATAAAATTTATAATAGATTTTGTATTCTATATTTGTATTTGTACGCCACGATTAAAGTGCGACTGCTACTTCCCTTGGCATGTTCAATATTAAATTACGACGACGCAATTTACTAACCGAGAGGGAGATAATTATCAATTTAATATTACCTATCTCTAGTTTGTGCAAGCTTAGTATGGCCGAGTTTTATTATAAACGATCGGATTATATGCAAAGGCATCATCAGTATTTTTTGTGACCAAATCATCGTAAATCGAATATCGGTAATTATCATTTACAGCCAATGTGTTCAAAATAGTCGCTTTGAATCTAATGTGAAGCTAGAACCTTGTTCTTTCTTTTTTTTAAGCAAACTGTGCGTACTGATAGGTGTGATATTTTCTTAGATAAAGTTCATATAGAAAATACAACATAACTCATAAAATTACGTATTTGTGTTGTAAATATTATTTAAATGAAAACAAAAAAAAAATTCATTGTTTACGTTTATACTGACAATGTCGAACATAAAATTACATGGATATATAAAATTACATTGATACATAAAATATTATATGGAGAATGAAGGTGCAATGTGTTTCCATTATCATCAAGTAGATTTCAAATGTTGTCAATAGAAACATAATTTGATAAAATGATGTTGAGGCGATACATAATATATAAATACAAGTTAATATCATTATGATTTGGAATTTAAAGTTACTTTTAATAAATGCACTCAATATACTTTATATTTGGTCGCTTTATAATCACTGGAAGATTAACAGTTAATATTAATAATAGGTTCTTAAAGTATGTAACGGTGATGAATATTAAAGGATATTTTTTTACATAATTCATGCTTTAAACGTATCAGACTCCGGTAATAAAAGCACTTTATTCCGTTTAAAATTGCGTATGCCAGCTGAGAATTCCTAATAGAAGGTTAATGGTTAAAGCAATTGAGCGATTCGCCACCGGGAGACAGACTGACCCTTCACATTAATTCGCAAAATTACCTCCACAAATTGTCTGCTTTCCGTTTTATTAATCTTTTAGAGGACAAACTCGGAATATGACATGGAAATTGTCAATTTACTACGCGACTATTTCAATTTACTTGGCGTTGCAGTGGACAAAGTTGACTGAATTGCAGACGTTTTTCTGATTTGATTTTAATGCATATGTATTATTATATTTCAGGTATATATGTAGCCTTATATAATATGTGTTAAGCATATTTACAAAAATGAAATTTCAAATCGAAAACAACGAAGAACTTCGCAGTTTCTTAAAACAGAAATACTATAAAGCAAGCATATAACAGATTTTTTTTAACAAATTTTTTATATCGCCTTTTCTGTTAATTCGAAATTTCGCAATGTTTTGTTTTACCACATCTTTGCAGTTTTTCAAATTTGTTTAAAAAATCTTTTGGTAAACCAAGTGGTTCAAAATTTTGTTTATGTGTTAACCGGCAAACTGAATAAATTTTTAAAACAACTTTAATCCAACCGAAACCTAATATTGATTTTTTATTAAAATATCTTCAAATAACAGATAAAAAAATACATAAGAGCGTATTTTTATTTAAAAGAGTTCTCTGAAAATTTGTCAAAAGCATTAACGTGAGGTATGACACTTTCTATGAGTCTAAAAAGTGTTCGAACGAAAAAAAAAACAAGAATTTGTCACTGTAAACTTGCCACGCTGCAAAAATTTCACAAGAAAAGTAATTTCTAACCCGCCGTACATTTCATAAACAAGCGTACGACCGTTTAGACGTCGGTTTACTCAATTGGGAGTGAAATCGATTTTTATAGTTAGTCGATTTTTATAGTTTATTTGCATTACCGGTATATCATAATAGAATAAGATCTCCATTGATAAAGTTTACTTAAATTAAAAATCTTCAATTTGGGTTATTAGAATTAAATCTATATCAAACTGATCCTTACGATTCAAAAGTATTTACTTGAATAAAGATTATTTCGATTTGATTTGATTACCTTCAATCTAGAACCTATATAAAGAATAAATTTATTTTATTGCTATATGTAATTACGGAAAATGGAGTTTGGTGGATAAATAAATAAAATATGCTCGATAAAGAGAGTCATTGAGTAAAAAAAAATGATTCATACGACATATAAGCCTCAAAAAAATTGTTAATATTAGTAAAACGATCTCAACCTGTCTCTTATCTCTGTTACTGTAACGTAGGGGTTGTCTGTAAGAGATCACTTTTGGTGATAAAACCGCCCTTGCACTTCTGCTTTCTTCTCATTTCTCTTGTGTTTGTTTTCTGTTTACTTGGTGTGCAATAAAGAATTATTATTATTATTATTAAAATGTACCTGTTACTTGGTAAAAACTAGAGTATTTAATTTATTTTCTTAAAACTTTTAATTTATTATGTAAGCGTTCTGCTCAGATTTGTTACTCCTTATTTATTAAATTAAAAATAAATAGAACTTGTACAGAGTTTAACATTAGAAGAATACCCATATACGTCAATTAAAATAATAATAAGGTCTACATTGACAATCATCATCATTCTTCTGCCCTTATCCCACTCTAAGTGAGGTCGGCACAACATGTTTAACATCTTATCACACGATTTAGCTACGTATTTTACGACCGGCCACCTGCCTGACGTCAACTTAGTCGCCTTTTACGACACCTCGGTAAGAAAGGAGGGTGTTCTATTCTTCTAAGCAGCCGGATACTACACAGCATTTACCTTAGTCGCCTCTTACGACACCTCGGTAAGAAAGGAGGGTGGTCTATTCTATTCTGCCGGATACCACACAGCTAAAAGTCTACATTGACAATAACTTCTTGAATGCGAAGCGGCTTTCCATCACTACGTAACAAAGGTCGTATAAGTATTAATGCCGCTCTATTTCCTTATCCAGTTCCTCATTAAGAGTCTACAAATGTTAACAACGTACTAGTCTAGTCTAGGCGACTAGTCTTGAATATAAAAATATCACCAGTCTCTTTTAGCTTATTAGCAATGTGACTGCGTACATGGAATATACAAATAGCCTACATGGAATAGCATCTGGGTTAGAAGTACTCAAGCCAATATCCTGCATTAACAGTAGCTATTTTATGAGCATAAATGATAAAGCAAAACGCGGATTTGCAGTATCAATAAGCAGGAAGTATGGCGGTGAATGTAAAAATCAATTACTAGGAACTGCATTACTACGATTATATGTTCAAACCCTGGGCAAATGAGTTTTTTTTATTCAAACTTATGTATTTAATTGATAATTGCAATTTATCACACGCGTTGCTGGCCTGTTGGCGCAGTGGTTAGTGACCCTGCCTTCAGCTCCGCGGGTCGCGGGTTCGATTCTCGCCGAATGCCAATATTTTCTATAAACAATTTGTTGGTTCTTCGAGCCTGGGTGTGTATTTGTATTTAAGTATGTATTTAAAATTATATATGTAGTATATTTACCAGTTGTCCGTAACATAACACAAGTATTAAGTTACTTACTTGGGGACGGACGACCATATGTGTAAGTGTCCCATATATTTATTATTTATTTATTTATTTATTTGCGGTGAATGAAAACATCCTAAGGAAACCTGCATATCTCTAGAGAATTCTAGGGTTATGTATAACCTACAAATCCGCATCGGAGCAGCGTGATATGTCTTAGCTCCAACCCTTCCAAAATTCCAAAATCGGGGAAAGGAGGCCTATGCCCAGCAGTGGAATATTTAATGACCGTTACTTACTATGCCCAGCATTACAAACAATTTATGAGAGAGAATTGTACGGCGGGACTATAAAAGTAAGTGAGGAAAATGAAGTGCTTTGTGGTGGTGCGTACTTTTATAATTAGTCACGACTGTTATAAGAGTTATAAGAGTAATAGATAAATATGAGGCTGGACATGTATATTCAATTATCGTTAAAATAATATCTTCAATAGATTTGTGGATTTGGAATTGATAAAATGTTAAATCCTTAGTATTATTCTAAACTTTGTAATTTATACATTACAAGCCTTATTTAGTAATTTGTCATAATTTTAAATATGGATGGTTGTAAATTCGCATCCGTTTATTATGCAACCACAATAACAAATGTACTAAGTTATTCTACATTTTGGAAATCAAACCTATTATCTATTATAATAAAATTAATTATTAATACAAAACAAAAAGTATTTAGTTTTTCAAGATTCATATAATTTTTAAATACGTGATATGCATATTTTAAATATTGCATTATTAAACTCTGCGACCGACTGTCCTAATGAAAAACCACTTGGAATACTCCTTTACTTCGGAAGTTACGGAATTTCTAGGCAGTATTGTTGAGGTAGATTTTAAACTTTCACGATTCATACTTATTAATATGTAAAAATACGGATCACATCGCGAATAAATCGAGTTATCTTTGTGTATAAGTATCATTGAGTTTCTTATTTCGTACTTCTGTACAGAACACTAAATTTCAATCTGGATTAAATACGCGAAAGAATATATCTACCCACTATCATGTGTGTTTTTAAACATGTGTTTATTTCTGGTTGTTTTTCCGCTGTATAAACTTTGATTGTAGAAAATATTAAAATCGTCAGATAGACATTATATCTATCTTTGTCTGTTTGTAGGCAGGCAGGCCGACATATAAAATAAAATCTTACCTAATGCGGTTGGCGACAAGAAGTTCGGCGATATCGCGTCCTAGTCGCGAGTAAAGCGACTCCGCAATGACAAGCACTTTGGCGTCGATGCGGAGTCGCGCGTCCGAGCGATGGTCGCGTGCGGTCTGCTGTTGTGACTCTAGTAGCGAACACTGCGACAGTGGCCGTGGTACGCGGTCTCGCCATACTAGGCTACAAATAAAAAAAATCCTTAAATAAAGGTAACTGAAACACGAAAACGTGTAAATTGAACTTAAATATCTGTTTATGTAAAAATATAGGTATCTCAATTTTTTAATTTGTCATCGCGTCACGCATGAATGCTTTTTTGTTCTGTTAGTTATTGTTAGGAGAAGGCTCCTATAAAAGAAAACTTTTAAATAGAATTTAAAATGGATTTTCATCTATTATTTACATATCCGTTTCATTCCGTGGATGCTTTTATTAGTAAGTACAAAAAAATATTATTTCGCAATTTAAAATTCATCACACATTTTACCATAAAGGAAAGATCATCGTGAGAAAATATGCACATTCCAATAGTAAATTTCTAAGATATATGAATTTTCTGAATCCATAATAGAGCAGGATGGTTCGTTAATGCTTCATATTGCGTATTACATGAGAGGAGGCCTTTGATCAGAAGTGAGATATAACGGGGTGTTACTTTCTACATATTTTATAAACACACGGCTTTAAAAGAAACAAATTTCATCGTGAAGCATTTTGTTACATTTTTTTTTTGCTAGTAAACGAGGAACTTAATACACACCGAAAAAGTGTAACCAGTATAACGTTTATAACAAGGCCTATTTTTGTTTTGAACAAAAAAGGTGGTAATATTAAGCCATAAAAAATAACTCACGTAATGGCCTCCATTACAAGTATATGCTAAATAATGTTAACTCAAGTTACGTTAATGTTTTTCATGAATAATTTCACTACTTTGAATCAAAATCGATGATGCTCAAACAGTTAATAACAGTAAGCGTTTAACAGTAAAATTTAATAATAAAAATATTAAATTCTAAAAAAAAGTTTGCAGTGCGGAAAAAAATCTAATATGAAGAGTTTTTTCATTTCGTCTATACTAATATGTAAACATATAAACACAAATATTTATCATATTAGTATAGATTAAGTCATTTTTAAGCGAAGTGTATAAAATTTATACATTCAAAATTTTCTTCGATTACGAGTATATCAAAACGATGTAATTCTCTTCTAACTTTCAATAATATTTTTTGATTAATCTAAAATCGATAATATTCGTATTAACAATAATATATTATTAAATAATTTATAGAATTAGGCGTTACTTTGCGGAGATCCATAATACAAAAGTAATAATGAAATTATTTTGCTATAATCCGCTATACAGTAAATAGAAGATATATATAGTGCTAAATGTATTGTGGACTATCCGTTTTTTTCATACCCGCTACATGCATGATTCGTAAAAACACATACACAAACCTCCACCACTGCTACCACAATACGCAAGCTATACACACGTTCACTATCACAAACTCTCAAAGAAACAAAACACAGAATCGTTTCTAGATCGGAGATTAGACTCCACGACAAAATCGCAAAGCACTTTCGCGATTTTGTCGTGGAGTCTATCTCCTGATGATGCTTCGGTTGCGGGGCGGAACGATTGTTGAGTTTTTGATAGTGAACGTGTGTAGTGCATGTGTATTGTGGTTGCAGTGGTGGAGGTTTGTGCATGTGTTTTTACGAATCTTGCATGAAAAAATAGATAGCCCACTATACATTCAGCACTATATATATTTCTTATTTACTGTATAGCGGATTATAGCAAAATAATTTTATTATTACTTTTGAATATATTATTGATTTAAAATTTGTATCGTTGGAGAGATTTTTAATATTAACTTTCCACGGATACAAAAATACGGTTCAGGTAATTAAAACTTTCCCAAAATTTATTACTTTAATCTGCGTACGGTGAGGAATTTTGATGGAAATCAATCAAAAGCTGCCAAAGTTTGGGCTGCTTTCTAAGTTGAAGCCACATCAAAGAGCTATTACGGTTTATCTCAAACGCGTGAGAATAAATAAAAGGCGGCATTTGTGGAAATATAAATAGTCAGCCGCGGAAATGAAACAGTTTCCATTTAAATCGTAACATTTTGACTTATATTCCTCAAACTAATGGTGATGCGGCGCGTTATCCTGTTCGGGTGAAGGGATAAGAAATATAAAGATGATAAAAAAGTGGACTGTATTAAAGGTGATAGTTCGTTGCGGGTAAGGAAAAATGGCGGCGAGGAAGAACTATAATTTAAGGGAGCGGAATGAAGGGAGGCACGCTTACCTTGGTCTGTTGCTATGCTGGGCACTGAGGATCGGCAGGTTTAGTTTCTGGTCTCCACAACACTTTCACTAATAGCACAATATGTAAAAGTTAATTAATGCGCGAGCGCGGCGTGTTCGTGCTGAACGTTCTTGCTTGCGGAACTCGAGTGCGCGCCGCCCTCTTGCGGCGATCTTCGTGCGGTGATTGGAAGCGTGCGAGAAGGACGGGATTATGTATGAGGGATATAGAATAAAGCGGTAACATTTCCCCCGGCCTTAAAGGGTCGCCTTTAAAGAAAATATGTATAAATATATAAGGTATATATATAGCGGAGCGGTAATATTAAATGGAAAATATATATATGCTAAACTAACCTACTGCTAATAAATATACATAGAGTTAGTACTATTGGGATGGTAGAGGGCATAAGCGAATAGTGGGTCGTACGTAGCTACCCTTAGACGTTCTCACTGTGGCTACGCGGACAATACCATCCTTTGATGGGTGTATCTCTTCTATTACCCCTAAGGGCCATGTAAATGGAGGGATATTATCCATCACTATCACTACAACCGTCCCTACTTTAATAGGAGCGACAGGAGTATTCCACTTCGCTCTCGACTGAAGTTTATGCAAATATTCCATTCGCCAACGTTGCCAAAACGACTGAACTAATTTAACCAATAACATATGTCGTTGGTTGATAGATGTGGAATGGACATCTGGCGCAGGTATCGATCCTAATGGGACAGTGTTTAAAAAATGAGCCGGAGTAAGCGCGGTCGGCTCACTGGGATCACAACTCAATGCTGTGAGCGGGCGCGAGTTAATCAGGGCTTCTATCTGTGCTAATACAGTTAAAAGTTCTTCATAAGAGAGTATTTGTTCGCCGATTACTCTAAAAAGGTGTGTCTTAACCACCTTCACCATACTCTCCATGCATCCTGCAAAATGCGGTGATGCAGGTGGAATATTTTTCCAATCTATACGGTTTTCGGTAAGCTCGTGCTCCATATGCGGACGATATTCGTCAAGAAACTTGTATAAATCTCTTAAATAGGAACGAGCTCCCATAAAATTTGTACCTCGATCAGAATAAATGCATTGTACCGGACCGCGGCGCGAAAGAAAGCGTTTTAAAGCATTCATAAAGCATGCTGTAGATAGATCGGTAGCGACCTCTATATGCGTAGCTCTGGTTGTCAAACAAGTAAACACACACAACCATGTCTTACGACTCTTAACACCCCTGCCACGATAAGGAGTGCATTGTAACGGCCCCATATAATCAACGCCCGTGTAAGTAAAGGCTTTCTCGACCTGATTTATTCGCTGGCTGGGTAAATCAGCCATGAGCGGGAAAGATGGTCGCGGCTTATATTTAAAACAAATATTACATTTAAAAATACGTTGACGTATTATGCGACGCGCGGAAAGAATCCAGTAGCGTTGCCTCAATATGGACATTAACAATTCCGGACCGGCGTGTAGGTTTCGGGTATGATAATAGTCTACCAACAAATCAACAATGTGATCGTGTCGCGGCAATACTATCGGATGCTTATAATTGTAGGCTTCAGCGGAATTGATAAGACGGCCTCCAACGCGAATAAGACCATCGTTGTCTAAAAATGGTTTAAGTTTTACCAAAGCGGGTGAACAACCTTTATTGTTCTTTAAATCGGTAACGTCACGAGAAAAGTATACATTCTGCAATACGCTTAATAATTTAACTTCTGCAAATTCGATATCTGTATGAGAAATTGTGCCTACACGAGGCAAGATTTTTAAACAGCGGTATATGTACACTATGATACGAAGCAACCGTTTATAGGATGATGTACGCAAAGCGAGTTGATATATGATCGATTCGTTAACGTCTACAGTAGCGGTGTATGCGAGCGATTTCTGTTCTGGCACCTCTTCTACAGAATTACAATTAAATTCTGTAAGTGGCCAATCTGAAGGGTCAAGCGACGCCCAGGCTGGTCCGTGGAACCAAAGGGCGTGGTCAATTTGTTTATCTGGAGTCAATCCTCTCGATAAACAATCAGCAGGGTTATCAACACCTGCCACATGATAAAAATGTTTAGCAGGTAAATTCTCAGTCAGCGTGACAACTCGATTGGCGACAAAGGTCTGCCAGCGGTGAGGAGGAGAATTGATCCAAGAGAGAACAACTTTGGAATCAGTAAACGCGAAAATATTATTTATTTTATACAAAGAATCGAGAGCGTTGTGAACCTTGCGCAATAACTTTGATAGCAGTACTGCCGCAAGTAATTCAAGCCGAGCAGTGGACACAGGTTTAGAAGGTGAGACCTTGGACTTTGCACTAACTATGTGCACGAGATTACCCGAGCGGTTTTTGACATGCACATAAACTACTCCACCGTAAGCGCGTTCGCTGGCATCAGCGAAACCTAAAAGACTTACAGCAGAATCTTCTACAATACCTATGTGGCGCGGTATGAGAATCTCATGAAGGCTGGATAGCTGAGAACAAAATTGCTCCCAAGCGCTGACAATGTGACGCGGCGGAGTGTCATCCCAGTCGCATTTCATCAGCCAGAGCTCTTTGATTAAGAGCTTGGCGAACAATACAGTGGGAGCCACGAAACCCATGATATCCCAAAGTCGAGCTACCGTAGATAATATGATGCGCTTGGTACACTTGTCGTTAGGGCATACCACCTCAAAGCGAAAGCAGTCTTTATCTTTGTCCCAGCATAAACCCAAAACCTTATGAGGCACTGACTTATCAAATTCCACGTTAGGGGATGCTCGGTGCGATGCGGGAATATTTTGCAAAACGGACTGTTTATTAGTAGCCCACTTAACAAGATCAAACTGACCCATCTTGAATAACGAAATTAATTCATTACTAGCGGTTATAGCGGCGGTTTCAGACATCACTGAAAAGTTAATGTCATCCATATATAGGGAAGACGAGGCGGCAGAAATATTTTTAAATTTATGTCCTTCATCTTCTATCAGCTGCTGTACAACACGAAGAGCGTGAAATGGACTCGACTTTAATCCGAAGCAGACTCGATTAAACTCATACACTGCTAACGGATCTTGCGGACTAAACCTATACAAAATTCTTTGAAACTGTCGGTCATTAGAATTCATGCCTATTTGCATAAATTGTTGTTTACAATCAGCTGAAAGTGCGATAGCGAAAAGGCGAAATTTTAAAATTATACAAAACAAATCACCCTGTAAATTAGGGCCGGAGTGAAGCAAATCGTTGAGAGACGGGCTTCCACTGCTGGCATCCAACACGACTCGCAGCTTCGTGGAGGTTTTGTCTTCGCGGATCACCCCGTGATGCGGTATATAATAGGCGGGTCTAGAAGCATCGTATTTTAGTGCGGACACTAGAGATAAGTAACCTTTATCGACGTACTCTTTAATAACACCATCGTATGCCTTGCGTAACTTCAATGACGCTTCTAATTTTCTCTCAAGGCATAAAAATCGCCTATGAGCTGCGGTGTATGATTCCCCAAGTGAATAAGGATCGCCACGAAACGGCAGCGACACTGTATATCTACCATTGCTGACGTCACGTTCCGTAGTAGCTCGGAAATGTTCCTCACATTCGATGTCATCTTGACTACGAACAGGACGGGAATCCACCTCTTCAAGTTCCCAGAAGCGCTTTAGAGGAGCGTCCATAGGATCGGATACGACAGCACAACATGAAGTTGTATTACTAATATTCAAGCGGCGCGGTTGTAACACGGGAACAGTGCCCATAATAATATATCCTAAAGTAGTTTCTATAGCGGTCGGCAAATTTAATTTGTTGCAAGAAACCCTTCCCGGCAGCAACAAATGCGAGAATAACGAAGCACCGATCAACATTTGAATCGGGCCTGGCGTTGTAAAATTATTATCAGCGAGCGGGAGCCGCTGCAAGTATTCAAGCGCGGCTGCGTCTATTGGTGCGGTTGGTAAGTCGTCGGCAATGCGATCGACTATAAGCGCGGAGATATCATAATGAATAGCGGAATTATAACGCGAGTATAACCTTAAATCTACTGAACCCTTAACGGATTTTTCAGCTCCACCTATACCCCTAATAATAAGGTGCGAATTTTGTTTACTTAATCCCAAACGATCGTATAAATCATTTGTTATAAGATGCGATTGTGATCCACTATCTATAAGACATCGAACAGTAAGCGGAATGTTATCTCGGTCGTAAATTAAAACATGCGCAGTCGCAAGTAATGTACATTGCGGGCTCGAGTCGCTCGACCCATAGGTCGCTAATGTATGCGGAGCGGCAATGAACGTCGAACAACTTGTAGAAACCGGCGGGCTCACGGCGCTTTCATCGTTCGAGACTGGCGGCGGACTATGAATCATACTCGAGACAACCGACTGCGAAGCAAGGGGTTCGATACTCTGTTGAACACTTTGTTTATTGAAATGCAAAAGCGAATGATGTTTGCCATTACACGAGCGACATCTACTATTCGATTTACAGTGCATAGACTTATGTTTAGTACTTAAGCAATTTATACAGGTATTTTTATCCTTGACAATTTTAAATCGTTCACTGGGAGTGAGTTTATCGAAGGCCGGACATTTAAAAAGATGCTCATGCACTATATTAGCACATAAGCATTTATTATTATCCGAAACAGTTAAATATGAATGCGGGTTAGGGACATAATTATTTGTTTTACGCGATTTTATTTGTGGATTTAAACAATTACTGTTATTAGTTTGAAAACTTATTTTATATTGCATTTTAATAAAATTAATGAGACTTTGCAGCGTTGGAATCGTATTATTATTACTATAAGACTCCATTTCGAAAGCGCGAACAGTCTCCTTATCTAATTTTTTAAGCGCGATGTGAAATAATATATAATCACCCAAATTATCTAATCCTAGGTTTAGAAGCGCGTTAGTTGCAGTAGATATTTTATCCATAAACGATTCAAAATTAGCGAACGACGCGGAATTAAATGATTTAGTATCTAGAATTTGATCGATATACATGGATGCAAGAGTGCGCGTGTCCTGGTATCTATCGATCAACGACTGTAAAATAGCGTTATAATTATTGCCACTCGGCGTTATTCCGGAGAATATACTTTGCGCCTTGCTGGATAGTTTTCCTACTAAATAATATAATTTTTCATCATCTGTCAATGACGGATTGTCATGGACAGTGGCCTTGAAACTGGCATAAAATAATGGCCAAGTGCGTATATCACCGGAAAACGTCATAAGTTCGATAGGAGGCAAAGAAGGTCGAGAGCGAGGTGGCGGTGGAGAACATTTAACGTCACTGTCTGATTGTTTAGGCGGTGATAGTTTCGTTATGACCCTTTTTACAAAGCTATACAACTCCTCGAAAGAAGTCCATGTCTGATAATCAAGTTGCGCTTTGGGGTTAACGGTCAATAATACAGTATTGTACTTATCAACAAGCGACTTAAACTCCGAACGAATGTCGTTCACAGTTTCGACAGCGACTAAAAAAGATTCTAAATTATTCTCGTTTAAGTGTGCAATTTTTGCTTTATTAAAAATAACTTGCATTCGGGCAAAAAGTGCACTGCGTCTCGCCTCTAAAACACGAAGTTTTATTTCTAAAGATGACAGCGCAGTGTCTTCATCACTTGATGAAGCCATTTTTTATATTTAATATTTCTAAAAATAACTCGTTAACAATACGCGTATTAAGCGATAACACAAACACGAACGAACGAAATAAATAATAAATAAGTGGGTAAGCGGACAGCGTTTTGCCTATGAATTAGAGAGGCGCGATAGAAAATAAAAAATATTGCGGGTGAAACTAAAACATTTACTTCGGACGATGAGATTATATTCCTTTAAATAATTCTTCCTATGATGTATGCGGTTATATAATATAAATATTAATAAATTTCCTATGTAGGATTGCGGTTATATAAATTTAAAGACTTATTCAGGCGACCTATAGGAGCGGGGAAAGAAAATATATAAAGAAAATAGGGGATCCGGCTCGAAGGACCACTAAATGATGCGGCGCGTTATCCTGTTCGGGTGAAGGGATAAGAAATATAAAGATGATAAAAAAGTGGACTGTATTAAAGGTGATAGTTCGTTGCGGGTAAGGAAAAATGGCGGCGAGGAAGAACTATAATTTAAGGGAGCGGAATGAAGGGAGGCACGCTTACCTTGGTCTGTTGCTATGCTGGGCACTGAGGATCGGCAGGTTTAGTTTCTGGTCTCCACAACACTTTCACTAATAGCACAATATGTAAAAGTTAATTAATGCGCGAGCGCGGCGTGTTCGTGCTGAACGTTCTTGCTTGCGGAACTCGAGTGCGCGCCGCCCTCTTGCGGCGATCTTCGTGCGGTGATTGGAAGCGTGCGAGAAGGACGGGATTATGTATGAGGGATATAGAATAAAGCGGTAACAAATGGTACGGTACAAATGTTTGTATGCGAATTTGGTAATTTGGTTTTTTAAAGTAAAGATATATCTATTCTAATATATAAAGCTGAGGAGTTTGTGTTTGTTTGTTTGTTTGTTTGTTTGTTTGTTTGTTTGTTTGTTTGTTTGTTTGTTTGTTTGTTTGTTTGTTTGTTTGTTTGTTTGTTTGTTTGTTTGTTTGTTTGTTTGTTTGTTTGTTTGTTTGTTTGTTTGTTTGTTTGTTTGTTTGTTTGTTTGTTTGTTTGTTTGTTTGTTTGTTTGTTTGTTTGTTTGTTTGTTTGTTTGTTTGTTTGTTTGTTTGTTTGTTTGTTTGTTTGTTTGTTTGTTTGTTTGATTGATTGTTTGTTTGAACGCGCTAATCTCAAAACTACTGGACCGATTTGAAAAATTCTCTGAGTGTTAGTCTATCTATCGAGGAAGGCTATAGGCTATATACCATCACGCTAAGATGAATAGGAGAGGAGTAGCAATAAAAAATATTGCGAAAACGTCAAAATTTTAAGCTTTTCTTGCGTGCGCTAAGTACGAGTAAGTTTTTACGAATATAAATAAATCGCAAAAAATACTTAAAAATTGTTTGTGTTCTTATTCTTCTTGACACGTTCATCATTCATTCTTAATATATCTAATGGTATTTGAAGATTGTAAGCTGTTACATAAATATGATATAATTAAAAATAATTTTATAAATAATAAACTCTTATTTATAGTAATTCACTAATATTTTAAGCTTTGTGAATCTTTTGAAAAATAATCTACAGAATTAGGGATTACCTTGATCCAGGCTTTTATTTTAGGCTTTGATCCACAACATAAAAGTAATAAATAAAATATTTTCCTATAATCGGCGATTAAGTAAATATAAAATACATATAATGCTAGGGTGGACTACCCGTTTTCATACACGAATCATAAAAACACATGCACCAACCTCTACCACCTGGTCGTTGGTGATGACGGATGGTCCACTCTACATTTAGAATTGTATATATTTTATCGCGGATTATAGCAAAATAATTTCATTATAACTTTTATCTTTTGGAAAATATTATTTAAGTATATAAACATGGTATAGAAATGTTCCAATAAGTAGAAACCTGTTATTGAAGCAAACTAGTTTTTGTAATATATGAAAAATTATTACCAATATTCCAATCAGAATATTCACAATTCGATACCCCATTAACGGTTCAGATTTTCAGGGAATTTAGCAAAGACTCGGTTGTCTTAGTCTATAGCCGAGCCACACCCTCTTCGCTTTAATGAAAGCTCCGCCCCGTTCCTCGGAGTAAAACTTTAACGAAGACCTGAATAGAATAACTGAAGCCAGGGGAGGCATATTTTATTTTCCATTCGACGAAAGCAACTACGATGAATAAATCCAATTCATTTATCGGGATTGGCTCAATAATTGAAATTGGGTTTATCAGTTTTTAATTTTTTTTAGTTACTTTGTAGCCAATATTTTACGTTACAGTTTGTCAAATCATCATCCTCCTGCACTTATCCCACTCTAAGTGGGGTCAGCACACATGTTAAAAAATGTCACGTGATTCGGCTACCTATTTTACTTACCTTAGTCGCCTTTTACGAAACATCGATAAGAAATGAGGGTGGTATATTCTAGTCAGCCGGATACCACACGACGGCAATTACCGTTTGTCAAATATTAGTTTAAATTGTTGGAGAGTGACGTGAGTGATTTTTAAAATTATAAATAAGTATAATATACAAAAAGGGAGGCTAGAGGATAAATTGAAATTACTAAAAATAATATTACATACATTACAATATTAATATTTTTTAAGACAGACCTAATACATTATTTTCGGATTAATGCTGTTAGCACTAACGGTTTTTAGAGCATCACCGGGAGGATGGGCGAGCACAGAAGCATCACAGAGTGTTAAAAAGTGGAGAAAGAGTCTCGAGCGAGACCCGCAGCATTCTGGGTGCATCGCCTTGAGGATGCCTCTTGTGAGGCCGGACCTCGGCTTAAAGCGTCGCGCTATGGAGGACAGAATCGGATTTGGTCGTAATACCCTTGAACATTGAGTTTTTATGTTGTCATCAAGAGACGTAAGAGAATCGCCCAAGGGACGAAAAGTGGCGAATAGCACAGATTCACTCTATGCGTCTTCAGGTATTTTGTTTTTAGAATTAAGATCATATAAGTAAATGTGCTAACAATTAAATGTTTTTTAAATTTTTATTTCATTTACGTCATTGTGTTACGCTGCCTGACTAAATAATTAAGTGTTGAGTGGACTCAATTTAATGTTAAAGAATCACGGCGTAATAGTTGTTATATTTCAAAGCGAGAAAATATGTAGGTACACAAGGGAGTCCTAAGCCATGATCAGATCATATACCTAAACAACTGGATGTATATGTTATTCCCCATTATGTCCATTATACGACTGAGAAGGACCGACGTAGGCAGACAATTGACATGATGTAATTTTTAAGACCTGTCTTCGTTACATATTTAATTTAGTTCCAGAATTATGTAGATCATCATAACTAACCTAAACTAACATCATTTTATAAAACATGCAAGTTCCAAATTATTAAACAGTCATAAATTATGATTAAAAAGAATGATTTAAACAAGTGCACTTAACGTGCGAATCAACAAGCAATTAGAATGGAAATCTGTGGCAAAAATCTAATAAACGGTATTAAAATGAAGCCTTTTAAATCATCAGATTTATAAGAAGCGAAGTTACCAAAGCATCTTCCATTAATTAGGCGGAACAAAAGTTTCGCTATAAATTCACGGTATCCGGGCAAACTTGCCGCCCTTGCCGCTCATCGTAGCGGTGTAAATTTTAGCCGATAAAATAAAATATTACCGGCCTAGCTACACGACATCCGCCCTAATTACATAAAATCACGTTATAAATTACTTCGAAATATTCGCCTCCTCGTTCTAATTTAGAAGTGAAAAGCTGCCAAACAAAGGACGACAAGGACGCTCGGCAAAAAGTTAAACGCTTTTAATTCTTTTGAGAAGCGATTTCCGGCATTAACGGCAAATTTTATGCGCTACAAATCTTTTATCAATATCTTAAAGAACAAATCATGCGTGTATTTTTTTGTATACACAAACAACATAATTTGGAACACAACTCAGAATTGTTAAGTGACATTTTCGCCAAAGACAATCTTTCAATGCGTTACAGGCCTTTTGTAGAATTATTTCAGATGTATTCGAATATTTTGGACAATGATCAAACGTTACAAATGTAAAGAAGGATAAAAGGGAGCTGTCTATTATACTACACAATAGGAACCGACCCATGTTACGAAACTGAAAGTAAATATTATATTTAAATACATAACAAGATTGAAATGCTTTACCGGCTGTCACGCGATTCAACAATGGAACCGAGGGAAGTCCAGAACTGTCAAAGCGGCACTATTCAGTAACTTTATATACAAAACTAGAGACGGTAATTCTGAAATTTTGTCGACAATAATCCAACGAGGATGCTGAGTGGGAAATTTCCATTGTAGATATTGCTTAATTTTCTACATTTTCGTAGTTAAGTGAAGATAATTTCATTAGCTTACTGCGCAAATGATGCCTTGATTATAGTTTGCAAACATGCAAGTTTATCTCTTCTCTCGGTTAATTTGGATAGTATCGAGTTTGGAGTTAGTTCCTTACACAGTTTGCCTGGTTACGAAACTGCCAAAATTCGCAACGATATGATGATATAACTTAAACCATAAAGTTAGAGACCTTGATTTTGGATTAACTAGACCATAAATAGGTTCTTAACTTCAAATAATATAATTTCAGATTTTAATAGAATTCAAATTTTAAACATGAAAGTAGTTATTGTGAGTGAACCATAAGAGATAGAGACATGCTACCGCGGACTTTTTTGTAGTATTTTTATAAATCTACAATTCTCTGGTTTATAATAAGTATAAGTATATATAATAGATATAGATAAATAAGTTGGAGTTTTTGCAACCTTCACCTCGCTATCGGAATGACACTGATTGGATGTCTTAACGGGGCTCTCGTATTACCAAAAACGCGTATATAAACCAAAACCACGACAAGACAAAATGGTAATTACGATTTTGTCGTTGGAGTCTATCCTCCTGATGATGCTTCGGTTACGGGGCGAAACGATCGTAGAGATTGTCGTTGTCAGTGTGTGTAGTGTTGCTGGAGGCAGCGTTTTGTGATACGTGTGATTCTGCATGTATAAGGTATGTCAAAACTGCCCACTTTATACATTTTTTATTATTACATAGATTCTCTTAACAAATGCGGTTTATAACAAAATAATTATGTCATAACTTCTGTACTGGGCAAAAGCTTTTCTGATTCTGAAATTCTGATCATTACTAACTATGTCTCAACATTTGGAAGTAATGAAATAAGGTAATATAATTGTGTACATTTAGAAAATACCATTAGCGTTTAACGATCGAACAAATTTGCATTGACTGTGGCGAGCCAGCAACATTATCTAATGAAGCACAAATGTGTAATGAGCAAGATTAGACGTGACTGCCGTAATGTTCAGTCAAACGCGCGCTGACTAATGTACTTGACATAACAAAACCAGCGCATTAAATCGCTGTAAATGTGGATCAAACTAAAATTACATACTAACACAATGAAAACAATAGCTCACTAATCACAATACATTGTGAGGTGACCGAGCGCGATAATTTCATATTATTAATTTTCCCAACAGCACCATGTTTGCTCCCGATAGTTAGCAAGTAAATTGGATTTTGTGCGAATGGCGCGATATTTCGGCTAGAGTAATTAATTATGTTCGAGCATGCTACACGACATTTTAAATTTAAATTTAATAACGAATGCATAAATAATTTTAAAGAACGATTCATGTGTCGGACGAGCAGGGTATATATCAAATCAAAATAATTCATTCAAGTGAGCTCTTTAGAAGCACTTTTGAATGAATCGTCATGGATCTTACTAAAAAGGACCAACAAGAAATCGACGATCAATCTTTAAAAAACTTTAAATATACATAATTTACCCCAGTTTTGTTTGAAACCGAAAGGGTATACAAATCCAAGCATTTTAACATTCAATATATAATACACAAATCCTTAGTAATCCGCAGCATATTTTCTCCTGCCCTTAGTTCGCGACAGTGGGAGTGCGCTGAATATTTAAACGACAATCGATATGTGAAATAACTGATTCGTTCACAGTATTTAAGTACTTGTACGAATTTATGACGACGTACTATATTATAAGGTAGTGCATCATTTTCAATAATCTAGTGCATCATCTTCAATATATGAAAAATAAATTTATTTTCGCCTGTTTAAATCAGAGAGTAATTACTTGGAATGATTATGGACAACATGGTTTTTGAAGACTGAATACAGGAAGCACGTGTAATAGAAAAAACACTAAATAAATAATAGATTGGCTTACATTGTTTTGTACTAGTCTATTTATTACGAACTAGCGCCTTGTAACCGAAGCATCATCAGGAGATAGACAAAACCGTTAAAGCCTAAAATCAAAGTGCTAGTTAAGGTGCCTTCTATTCATTCTACTGCCTTCATAAGAAACTCACTCACCTTGTAAGTGGCATCGTTACATAGTATGTATAGAAGAATATGGTGAGGACGGTGAGCAGCATCACACCAGCAACGCATTTCCTCACGTTCACGTAACTGGCCAGTCGTAAACAACAGCGAGACGTCGTCGCCTTGTGTTGGTGCGTGTACTCGCCGCACTCGAGGAGCGGTGTCCGCAACCCGCGACCCTCAATCATTTCTAACACTTTACACACCACTATATTTACACAAAACTGTAACACTTAGGCCTCTAAATATAATGGTTCGCTGTACAATATCTATCTGGGTACTCTAACGGCCGCGTTTGTCCTTGGTGGTGATTTCTGTCGCCACTTTCCGTGTTTCCACATTTCATAGTGTCGGACAGGGGTGGAAACGCGTGGATGCGCTGGTAGGCTGAATGCGCGGGCCCCGCTGACGGCCATCTCGCGCCGTCAAACGTGTCCGTTGCCGATTCAAAATGGCCGCCGACGCATTATGGCGGGTTGTGCTCATCACGGCGACGGCGAGCGCACCCAGTAAGAGCTCACGGCATCCGTCTGCGACACCAGTCAGCCTCTGCCGATCTCATCTGTTTTAGCTGTAACAAACAAAAACTATCTTAAGCAATACAGCACAAATATAATAGAACTAGACACGACTTCTTAAGCGGTAACTTGAGTCAAAATACCCTTCCAGTGGGCGTTTGAAAGCGCTCATAAGATTATGGACATGTTGAATGTCGATTCAATAATTTTTATGCCTATTGTTGTCTAGGTCAACGGTGTATTAGCGAAAACCCCCGACCAACGGCTCAAAACGGCAAAAGGCTTTAACAAATGATAGCAATACTGCCTCTTGTATAGAGGCAATATTGCTAAAAAAGGCGCGTATTGTGAGAAAGTTTGTCCTTCTGGACCCTGACTATGACCACCGGTAGTTTGGGATTACACCCCGCTTCTAGATGAATTTCGTGTATTTAAAAAAAAAACTTTTTTTACTATAAAATGTATTTAATTTGTTTTTAAGGGCCAATAAGCGTAAATGTTTCAATATCATATTAATTTTTCATAGTTAATATTCTGGTCAGTACGATTACTAACGAATCTTAACACCACAGCATACAAAATGGCGGATGTGAGTAGTTACAAAAATATGCATTTTATTATTGCATGTAATATGCGGAGATTTTTGAACTCGTTGCGTCGTATTTACTCTGTTGATGCCTGTAAATCCGACCCTCACGTTACGCGAAAGAAGCTCACATTGAAATGCATCTTTGCACTGAAACGAGGCTATTCAACCGTGAAATTGAACGGGACGAACCCCGAAAATAGTCAAAATTTGCTAAGATGGTTTAGCATTTATTTTATATACGCGTATATTATTATTGAAAGTGATTCAAAAAATGAATTTAACTATTATAAATCATCACGAAAATTTGCAAAATATTATAGTATTAAAACTTTAACAATTCTATTCTAGATTCTGGTGAACTTACGAAATTTGTTTTTGACTGAGATTAATTATTCAAGGTTTCAGACAACTCATTTTACAAAGAAGTTAGAAAAGCTTTGTTAGATTTCAGTTGGACAAATTACTAAGAGCCCTAGACAAGAATAATTTAGTTATATAACCTATATTAGTTTACATTTTCGCAATAACAACTCATATTTAAAAAATATTATATTATTGCTAAGCCTTTTTCTCTTTTCAGACTTTTCCATCAAACCGATGAAATAATTTTGATCCGAAGAATAAAGTTACATGTTCTGTGTGTAAACATAGAACATCTAACTTTATTCTAAGGATAGGGCCATATGTTCTCGAAGCATTTTTGATGCATAATACTGGGATAAAACCTTAAATGTATAACTCAGCCAGAAAAGAACAGTGAGACTCTTCATGTATAAGTTTCCCTAAGAATTCGTTGTACGTTGTGTTAGCCATAACGTGGAAAAATTAAAAAAATACTATAATTTATTTTATACATATAACAACATTAAAAAATAAGTTTTAGCAACGTATAGCTTAATAATTCCGCCAATGTCTATTAATACCGGACGTATCAGATACTTATTTTAAGTGGTGTCCTAAAAACATTAGCTCGTAATTTATACCACTGGTTGATGATCCAGTCTCATTCGGGATCACAGCTCGTGAATATGGCCAATAATACATTAAATAGCCTACAGTTTAAATTCATTAAAATTGAAATGGACAGCTTTGAGAATTCATTCCGATACGGTGTAGGAGGGACTTTCTGAATCCATGTTCGAGTCCCTTTGAATATTAACTATCAGATGACCCGTTTGTAAAGCTAGACTTCCACTAAAGGTTAAATTAACAACACACTTATCATGTAAAGAAATTTAAAATCAAATTTTAATAAAATATACCTCGAAGATTAAAGAAGAAATAAAGCAATTGCTGCATAATTAAATCTCTATAACGGTCGAATTAACGACTGATTTTTAAGTTTTATTATAATGCTGACATTACACATTTTTTCTGACACAATTTTTCACACTACACAAACGATTTTAAAGAATCTTGACAAAGTAATAGCATTATATTAAAAAGTAGATTATCAAGATTTAGCTATTGCAAAGAATGAAAGAAAGGTAAAATTCCAAGATTAAATCCTGAGAGTTATTGCACGACAGTGGGTTGGTAGAGAGAAGCAATTAAAGTTCTTAATTAAACTGAAAAAAAGAAGTCTGCTGGTGTCATTTATAGAGCAGGGCGCGGCGATAGCTGGTGTCTTGTAAAAGGCGTGTCGATTAAGAGTAAGATTTTTATTACAATTGACGTACTACATCTGCCAGTGACACTGCTTAATGTGTTTTAATTAAGAAAAATAATAAAAGGTATACAATATAAGGCTATATATTGTATACCTTTTATATATACAATATAAGGCTAACGAGCTGTGATAGCCCAGCGGTGAGACCGTGTGAATCTTTCGAGGGGAACACGAGTTCAAACCCGGGCAGGCACCAATGAGTTTTTCTATTAAAACTCATGTGTCTAATTGATAATTGCAATTTATCACCCGCTTTTCGGTTAAGGAAAACATCGTGAGAAAACCTGCATATCTTTAGAGAATTCTGGAGATATGTGTAACCTACCAATCCGCATTGGAGCAGCGTGGTAGGTCTTAGCTCCAACCCTTCTCTCCAGAAACGGAGAGGGGAGGCCTATTCCCAGCAGTAGGATTGTAACAGGCCGCAAATAATAATAATAATATAAGGATTAGTTTATGGTCGCTAAATTGAAATTATCTTTGCCGGTCACTGTGGTAGGTTTGGTATGGTATTCTATTCACATAGGATTTACAAGTATATTTGAACAAGAAACAATCACATACAAGTACAGTTATGTGATCAAGGCATAATCTTTTCCCGTATTACAAGCAAATTTTTTTCGATTCGTACTGATTAATTTTGATATAGTTAAAGAAATTCAGGTGATTAAAATAGTCTGGAATTAAATTCAATAAGGTTTTCGAGTTAGCGGAAAACATAAACAGCAATTTAATTACTATTTCCGTTTTCGGTCCATAAATAGATGTGTCTATTCGTATTTTTCACTTCTACAGACCACGGACTATTAACTAGCCAATAGACAAAATGAAACCAACAAGTTTCTACTCAATTTAATAACATTATTTCCGTGGTAATACAGTAAAATAATTTCATAACTAAAGACAATAGTCCCAGTAGAAATCCCGTCCTACTTACGAGTGTAACTTTGCCCGTTTGCCGCACCTCGTCACCAACGTAAATCCTCCCTACACAGCCACCGTTAGCATGAAGTTTTGTTACAATGGTAATTTTATATATCAATATGAAATCCTTTTTTTACGTTTAGTTAGTTAGTCGGCAGAACTTTACACGAGTTCAGTCATTTCAAATTAGGACTTTCTAGTTATTTAAATAAGGCCTGTTTATTATTCTGAATCCCATTGAACAAGCTGGTGGAATTGAAACAAAGTATATAATTTCCATAATCTTGAATAGATTAATATTAATACCTAATATAATAACACTTAATAGAATAAATGGCCAAAAATATATAATATTATAAAATTCGACCAAAATAAAAAATAGCTTAAAAAAATTATTAATATACTTGCTCCATTCGATTGTACTGTTATAGTCCTAAAATAATTTTTTATTCGATACATGCTTGAATTTATTTTTTATTACAATAATAAGTTGAAAGCAGAGTAAGTCAGTTTGTAATTTTCTACCGAATCTCTTACCTGGCTGTTTCATTTGTTAAATGCGAGCTCGAGGGCGAATAACAATCAAACACAAATTGTGATTCTAGCCAATTTGCATTTTAGAGTACAAATCCCGCTATCCAACTTGCCTTCGCCTTTATATAACTATTAACTACAAACGTGACTTTAGCAGATTACAGAAACTCTTGACCTCTTAGCTACAACAGAATGTTATTCAAAGTCCAACCAAGTTTTCCAGTATAACGCGCTGGGAAACTTATAACTAAACAAAACTAAAATCCTCATAATTTATTAGTTTGTAATGAATTTTAGGTAAACTCGTATGTTAGAAGAAGAAATTATAAAGCTATAATGGTCAGAAAATTGCACTTCGTGTGCGTCTTTTGTAATGTTACATCTGGCCCCTGTTTCTATACGGATGCGAGTCCTGGACCATAAAAGGGATCTCAGGAAACGTATAGAAGCATTCGAAATTCGGGCATACAGACGTTTGATATCTATATTGTGGACTCAAAAAGTAACCAATGAGGACGTTCTACGGCGAGTTGGACAAAAACGCAAACTTTTCCCAATCATCAAACAACGCAAAGTTGCATACCTGGGCCACGTACTCAGGCATCGCCGATGCGAGTTATTGCAACTGATAATGATGGGAAAAGTTGCTGGAAAGTGGAGACCTGGTCGTAGAAGGAAATCTTGGTTACGAAACATCCGGGAATGGACGGGCATTAAGAGCGCTCCCGAACTCTTCCATCTGGCTACAAATAGGAAGGCATATGCAGAGCTTACTGCCAACCTTCATTAGTTGGGGAGGCACGTGAAGAAGAAGAATGATCAGACGCTGGGAGTGTTTCAAAGGGTATCTGTATAGCAAAAATATTGTACTTTATTGATATAATCGATTCATCATTCGTTTTACGATGAAAGAAAATCGTATGAATAAACCTGAATATTTATGGACAATTCCTAACATTTTTATGAGCTACTTATTTACATTAGAACCTTATTGTTGGCACCATCTCCATTCGCTCTTACTATCCTACGTTACCTATTTATACTTGTAACTGTTAAATCAAATTAGTAACATACGTTTTGATTGAGTAACGTTTAAGATTTCCATACAGATGCGAATCAAACAACCACGATTCCGGAATGCCCAATTCCCGTTTATTAGAAGTTGCATCAAACAGGTATCTCCAATTAACGGAACATTCGTGCCGTTAAACTCGCTACAATTGTTCCATGTTAAATCTTCGCATCCATGTTCTGATGTATACAGAGATCTTGAAATATAACTATAAAATGGAGTTGTAATAGGTACATAAAAAAATTTGGAGAATAAATTCCAATTTTTTGATTTACTAAGTATAAGATTTTTACTGATTATATTTAAAATTATAAATATATGGGACACTTAGACACACGGTAAATAAAAATATACGCCCAGGCTCGAAGAACCAACAAATTGTTAATAAATTACATAATTCTTAACTTATTGAAAATCAATCGTGCAAAACTTAAGGATTTCGTCAAATAAGACTTACAAATGATTTTTGATCGTAAACTCTACTGCGGCATCCAAAAAATTGTCCTACCAAGCAAATTAAGAATTAAAACTAAGCGGTTGCTTTTTCAAAATATAAATCTTATAACATGCTACATTTAACCATGGCTGTTATTCTCGCTCAGCGAATAGTTAAATCTTTTGTATATTCGTCGATGGCCTTTTGTGGAGGCCTTTTGTAGATGCAGAAATTTAGTTAGAGACTCAGACATTTTATATCATAGGTCATATTATGTCGTAAAACGCGACTAAGGTAAGTAGACCCGCTGTGTGGTATCCGGTTGAGTAAAATAGACCATCCTCTTTCTTACCGAGGTATCGTAAAATACGACTAAGGTGAGTTGACGTTAGGCAGGCGGCCGATCGTAAAATACGTAGCCAAATCATGTGACATGTTTATAACATGTTGTGCAGACTCCACTTAGAGTGGGATATGGGTAGGAGAATGATGATATTATTAATGCGAATGTATGTTTTTGTCATTCTTTTACGGATTAACAGATCAATATTATTTTTGGATACATAACGTTTCCCATACTAATGTTAACTACATTAGTGTGGGTACAGCTAGAACATATAAGATGTATCATCTATACTTATTATAAAACAAAGTCCAATGAGCTGTCTGTCTGTATGTAATCGATTTTCTCCAAATCTACTGAACGGATTTTTGTATGGTTTTCACCAAAAGATAGTGCAATACTTCCGGATGGTTTAGGTAAATAGTACATATCGGTATTATGTAAATTGTGGTGAGCAGATCGAGCAGTTGTTAAAAAACTTGCTTGCTGGGAGCTTTAGTCGCGGTGCGCTGCTTAAACCAGCAGAGATATACTAAAGTATTGTACTAGAGAATTGTAGATCTATAAAAATACTACAAAAAAGTCTGGGATAACGTGTCTCTATCTCTTATGGTTAACTCACAATAACTGTTTTTATGTTTAAAATTTGAATTATAGAAAAAAATGTGACAGGCTGATTTCCACGCGGGCGTAGCCGCTGGCACAGCTAGTTTGATTATAATAACGTTATTCTTTCATAAATCTATGAAAGATTTTTAATGATTTTTTCCATTATTACCAAACGACAAAAATGTTCACTTTTAAATATATAGATGTAATAATAAAAAAGAGTTTTTTTGTGTACCTGTGTGTTTAATAGAATTCTTTCATACTAATTATAAAATTGCTACACGAGATTACGACTCCTTTGTGCTGAAATTCTTTTTTGGTAGCACTTAACTCGCCAAGGGAATTCCCGTATCAAAGGAAGAATTTCTTTGTATTTATAAAAGCGAAATGCTCGGTTACCCTAAATTATGTTAGCAGTGTTGAGTTAACACGATTACACAGAATTTATGCAAGACATTATCCAAGGATAGGACGTGTTGCATAACGCCTTCAGCGTCCGAGACCGTCTCCTTTATGAAACCCTCGGAAATGATATACGAGCTTATACTGTCAAGTTATTGCTTCGTAGAACAACTCCGCATTTGCATTGCTTTATAGTATCAGTTTCGGTTTGCATCAATCATGTAAGAGAATACGGTATTTACATAAGAACACAAAAGATAATACGATCAGTTATTTGCCTTAGAATAATAAATTTTGTATCATAAATAAAATTATTTGATTCTTATAAACAAGGGCTTGCGTTAAAGTGATTTACTTTAAAGTAAACATTCATTTTATATATATATATATATATATATAAAATGAATGTTTGTCTATATGTTTCTTATAGACTCTGAAATAGCTGGATGGAATTTTCAGATAGTCTTTATATTGATCCAGTAGATAATCCTGTAAAGCTTTGGTGGCGATCGGAGCGTTTTTGTTATAACTGTAATTCACATATCTTTGAATTAAGCCTGGGAAGCGGGCACGATTTGCTATTTGTAGATTTGTAACTTCGTTTCTTAACTTGTTCGCATTTAATGTTAAAATACCCTCAATTAGATAATATATTGTTATTCTTGTTCCCGAAGGAAGGAAATGAATTTTTTAAACTTAGACCGATATCTAAGCTTTAAGTGAACCAAATGTCAGCAATATTGGTCAGCGGTTTAGCCGTTAAAGCGTAACAGATAGGCAGACCGTCAGAAATACAGACAGATAGGCTTTCGCATTTATAATTTTAGTATTTCAATTCAATTTACTGATAAAGCAAACAATGTAATGAAATCTGCATATTTCAAAAATCCAGCAACCTTCTAGTCTCCATTAAAACAGCGTATTGCGTTAAGTTCTAAAATATGTCTCCAATGAGAGGAAAGATTGTGCCCAATAACGCCAAAATAACAGGTCGCTTTTACTCAGTCTCAGAAAGCCTTCAAAATTTATTGGTAAATAAAAAAAAATTGCGTTCATAATGTAGATGACCATTCCCTAACAGTTACAGGATATTAAATTGTAATTTTTTTTAACTGTAGGCCGTGACAACACCTTAAACTGTTTTAATTTGCATTTCAGGTTACCAATTTTTGCTAATGACAGCATCTGAAGAGGAATACGGTCCCATAATAATCCACCCGACCATTAGGCTCGACCAAGCTTGCAAATCGTCCGCATATTTTGTGCTAAGATTAATTGTTCTCGAATATCATCTATCACGGTGAGCTCTCTTGTGACGGTTCCAGTTGTGCGTGCGACGTTTTATTTGAACCAGAGAGCCCAAAGGAAACAAATTAGTTTAGAAGAATTAATTTCCAACCAAAGAATAATTTGATAAGTTAAGTGTAAGGAATTATATGAAATTATTCAATATTTAGCGCCCGAAATTTTGTTCTAGCCAACTCGTTTACTACAACTCTATATAATTTATCAAAATAGTTTTGTAAGGAATTATATGTAATTATTCAATTTTTAACGCCCAAAATTTCGTTCGATCCAACTCGTTTATTACAACTCCATAATGCGTTTGAATTCGTGATGTCTTTTATCCCTGAAGACTAACAAAAATCCTATTTGTTGTTTGTTATATATAAGTTTTAATAATACCAAGTGAAAGGGTAAAAGAAAGATATACTGTTTTCGCAGTTATTATATTTATTTTCGTATTGTAAATAAAAGTTAAATTATAGAGACTTGAAATGATCCAACTTATTTGTTTAATAATAATTATAAATATATGGGACACTTCTATATGTAAAAGTGCTTTTATTTCTTAGTATCGTAATTCTTTAAAAAAATACGGTTAAAAGCTATATGTTATGTTACGTTTTATATATGTTATGTTAATATTAAAAAAAAACCACGATTATTCTCAAACTTACTTTATTCTTACAACACTTTATAACATAATTCATTGTATAGTGGTATATTTTGACTGTATTTATTGTTGTCATAAAGTGGGACATAAAATAACAGGCATAGATACAAGATAGCAGTCTCAAGATAATTTCATGCGATACTATATTAAAGCTTAACAAAGGTAACAGCAGTACCAGAAACATTGTATTATAGAAAAATTAAAAAAAATTCAAGATTGCGAAAGTTAAAACGAACAAACCCCTTTGTTTTTACTTAGTCATATAACTTGTTATAAACCAAAAATTTCTTCTAAAAAGTAATGAATACGTAATAATTATATATTTGGTAGGCAATAATTAAGAGAAGTCTTAATATAAATTATTTTTATTTCATTATCAAAACAAAAAAATCCAGATAGGGGAAAATCCGCAGACGTTGATAAATAAGCAGTAAGTAGGAATGACTCCTAAAACACTTTCCGTCACTTAATTTGCAACAATAATTCACTGTTTTAAGTATGCGAAATCCTAATTTCGTTAGGCGGAATTAGGGCGATTACTGACTCCCCAAAAGATAAATCCTTAGTTAAAAACATCCCCCGTCGAGTTTATTGCGCAACGGACAGGAACAAATGGAGTCAATCTTTTTTTTGCCCGAAATGGAAAAACCGAAACTGCTACATTTTCAACGTGTAAAGTTCAATATCAATCAAGGCAACCTTTTTTCAATAAACTCACCACAGGAATTCCGAAAGCAATTTCTTGAATGGTTTATACTCGTAGTAATTAATATTCTGCGATGAAAGACTATTTTAACAATATGTGCTTTAGGATGTTTCATAATTAGAATAGGAAATTAGGAAAAAAATAAATATTATAAGCTAATAATATGTGTAATCTCAAATACATCAAAGACGTAAGACCATTGCATTTAGTATCCAATAGGATGTAGCCAATCTTCATACTGCTTTTGCAGTAGAAAAGGACCACCTAGAATTCTTATTAAAAACGGATTAGTTAAATCTCGAAGCAGTATTACCTATTAGTATATTCCTGTGAAATACGCTAACAGTGAACGTAATCTAAATCATTTAAGTAGAGTTAAGAACAAAACTAGTTTACAATAATTGTTTTGGAATGGTATTGCAGCTGTCGTAGTTGCCATTAGCGGCGGAGATTGTACGGCGTCAAAAGCGGGGTTGATTAAAGAGCTCCAGCTTATACTGCGCGTTGCTACGATGAATATTCAGTGTTTCAGTGCATAAGCATAATGCGGCCGCGGTCTTAGTGCCGCTGTCGCAACCGCAATGCTGCCCATTTCTCATCTTAAATGCCAAGAGCAAGCCGCTTGACTTCCTAGCCGAGGCCTTTTTGTCGAATTCATTTGAGTAAAATGCGCAACCATAAACAATTCATATCCAAAGCTGGAAATGCACTAAAGGATACGTCAAAAGAAGAGGCATGAAATTTTATGTAACTTCTTAATAAAACAAAATCCCCTAGTTCCATGTGGAATTGATGATGCTATTGGTGGTATAATTAGACTTTAAAGTAAAGTAATTTAATTGTGAAGCAGTAGGTTTAAGCATTGGTGAATTATTATTAAATTTCATAGTTATAAATGAATAGCTTTTAATCGCAACTTCGTTCGCGTGGACTGCAGTCTTATTATTTGAGTAAACCGTAATACTTATATTAATTATGGTTAAAATGGGTTAACCTTAAAAGCTAGACATATTGTGTCGGGGACTTTTATTTTATTACAAACTTTTAGAGGGGAACAATTTTGTAGTAGATGGTTTTTGAATAACTTTCACCGTTTACTTAGCGCACGCAAGGAAAGCTCTAAATTTTGTCGTTTTCGCAATATTTGTTATTGCTGCTACTCTCCTATCCATCTTAGCGTGATGTTATATACTTATAGTTTCTAGCCTTCTTCGATAAATGGACTATCTTACGTCCAAAGAATTTTTCAAATCGGTCCAATAGTTCCTGAGATAGTGCGTTCAAACAATCAAACAAACAAACTCTTTAGCTTTAGATATTAGATTGCTTTATTATACGACATGCTTCTAATAAATCATTTCGTTTTGCCAACACGGATTAACGAATTTACATTCCAGTCTTTTAAGACGAAACCTACGAAAAATTTTGGATTTTTTCAAATCCTAAGGTCACTTCTGAACTGCACACCTAACGATGCTTCACGATCGATCCATTTAACAATATTAAGTATTTTTTCAATTAGAACGGTACTTTGCAAGACCATTTATTTAAAATCGATGACAACCACATGCTATATACTTTTAATATATTGTTATTGTATATTAATCATAAATCTACTGAATTTGTACTTTAACTTGTGATTGCTTTAATCTAAATGATCAGTATGTTAAACAATATGATAGAATATTGTTTAGCGTTGAATAAAAAAAAACCATTAAAATATACCGACGTTTGCAAGATATCGACAACTTTCTCTTTATTTTTATTAAAGAATTTAAATACCACGCATAAATATAATATTCATTTTCAATATTAATTTTACTATACAGAAATACAATGTTATAAATAATGAATTTGCAATATTGGTTCGTCTAAATAATATTTTGCTAAACGTATCTAATATTGGAATGAAATGGAAATGGTGAACGATATATTTTTTTGCGCTTGAACATGATTTTTCCGAATATCTCAAAGAACTTATTACTCTAATAAAGTTTTGGCAGCTGGCTTTTAGAGATTATGTAATGAAAGAATTTTTTCTTTTTTGCGGACTTACTTAGCTATTTATTATTATATAATCTACCATTAGATATTTATTTATTTTAAAAATAACTGTTTTAATAAGTATTTGGTGTAAATTTTATAAACTCTTCATTTTGTACTTAGAAGTGAAAGAAATCGAGAAAGAAAGATAAGATAGTTTATTTAGTGTAACGTGGGACCAAAAGTGATGATAGAATTAATTCTACTATGGCATTTCGCAAAGTAGCTTCTAATTCTAAAAATTATAACATGGAATCAATATTTCCATGAAACAGTTGCTTTTTCTTATCAAAAACTTACGAAAGATATACGTTTTGATAACCTTACACATCGTAACACTGATATCAAAATAATTATATAAATTATAGTTAAAACTTCATAAGATCGAACATAAACAGGGGCAAATGTTAAGGACTTTGATTATCTCAATGTTATTCGACCTGGAATACCCCAGTTTTTCTATATTTTAGATAACATCATCATTCTCCTGCCCTTAGCCCACTCTAAGTGGGGTCAGCACAACATCTTGTGAACATGTTTTGGCTAGTTATTCCACGACCGGCCGTCTGTCTGACGTCAACTTACCTTAGCCGCCTTTTTACGACGCTTGGATAAGAAATGAGGGTGGTTTATACTACTCAGCCTGGTACCACACGGCGGATCTTTCAGATAAAATGTGTGCTGCTTATTATTGAAAGCACAGTTAGATTATTACCAAAAATAGTACAATTTTATTAATTTTAATAATAAATAAATATATAAGACAATTATACACGGTCATCCGTCCCCAAAGTAAATAACTTAATACTTGTGTTATGGGTGACTGACAACTAGCAAATATCTATATATATATATAAAACAAAGACGGGTTTGTTACAACACTTATTTTAGACAACACTGTTTAACTCCAGATCTGCTGGACCAATTTTCATGGTTTTTAATTCGTTTGATTTGTCGCCGCCCCGAATAGCAGAATACATATTAAAAACAATGAAAAATCGACGAATACATAATTATGAAAATTAATAAATTACATCCGTTTCGTACTTGCCAAAAATTTGTTGTCATCCTGTCAAATACTGTAATGATTGACATTTATGCATGCGTTCAGAAATGTATTTTGTGTAAATTTTTTTTAGGTATTATTGTTAAAAAGAAAACATAATTTCTTGATTGGATAAATATTGAAATAAATATATTGTATCGGATTTAATTCTGATATAATGGGTTATGGAGAATTGATAGCAACCACAAATAAATTTTTAACTTTTAAAATAAAGGTTACAAATGTTATGGATTTTGATGAGGAAAACGACATGACGACTTATTTTCAAGTTTTCCTTAAATAATCTTAAAATAATGATGGAAGGTTTATAAAGTATAAATAACAAGCATTATTAGTTCCTATAATCGTTTCGTCAATAAATCAAATAATCGTTTTAAGAATCAACGAATTAAACAAATTTCTTGCATTAATGGGGTTAATTGACGATTATTTTACAGGTAGTAGACGCTGCTTTACTATTTTTAAGTAAACGAGAATGTATATAAGTATGAAAGATACGTTAATAAAACTAGGCCATACAAACTTTGCCGCCTCAGATGATGTAACAATTTAACAGACTATGCGTGAAGTGTATATATATATGTTTTATTGATATTTGCATCATGATAAGCGCATCTAGCACAGTCCAAGTTTCTCATTACATAGAAATCTAATAGACTACTAGACCGTCATCTACTACAGGAAAGTTAACACTTCCACTTTGACAGCCTAGCGCTGAGACCGTGCGCGTTTTTGAGGACGTTACGAGTTCAAAACCCGGGCAGGCACCACTGAGTTTTTTTTAATCAAAAATTTATGTGTCTCAGTGATAATTGCAATTTATCAGACGTTTTTGAGAATAAAATCGTAAGGAAACCTACATATCTCTAGAGAATTTTGGAGATTGAGAGATAAGTGGGTTATAAATACCCACCAATCCGAATTGGGTCTGCTTTGTGGGTCTTAGCTTCAACCCTTCTCTCCAGAAACTGAGAGAGTAGGCCCATGCCCAGCAGTGGGATAATAACAGGCCACTATATTACTTTTACACTTTCACTATTACGTGGCAGAAAAAAATCATAAGTCACCATTAAATGCGAATTTATCGTTTCTAGAATGTTCCGATAGCGTTCTTCTACAATTTGTGGATATTTTGCAAAAAAATCTATATAAAGCTCTACGTGCCACTAAAACTTTCTTTGTTTAAATTTCCGATTGATTATATAGGAAGTTACATTCATTATGAAGTCTCTGTCAGACCGCTATTTAAGCTGACCGAAAGCGATGGTAAATCATATAATAGTAGCTGCCAATCAGCATCGAAGCATCGATGTAGGTCTGAACAGAACCCTTCATTGCAAAGAAGATACAAGGCTTTTGACTAGCAGTTTACCTAAATTCAAATGTTTAATTTTCATCGTTTAACTGATACAAAAAAACGTTTTTGAAAAATACTTCTCATAACTTGTTGAATTTTATCATTGCTACCTTGTGCGAATATGGGAGGTGTTTAATAGAATAATCTGCCGAGTATTTGAAAATAAGTCACTTTAAGCGTCACTTGAACAACTTAACAAACTTTTTAATTAGCTAGTTTTAATTTATGCGTTCGCTGACTAGATTTTATGAGAAAATTTATTACAGAAACTTATAAAACCTGATATACCGCTTTGCTTAAACTTAAAACTATCATACTAAAGGTTAAACTTATTTAGAATTATATCACTCCAATCGATTTGCTTTGGCTCAAATAATCTTCCCAGTTTGACTACCTACATCTATAAACATGTCTTTATACTTCAGTTCCTTCAGCTCTTATGGCAAAAGTAGTTTGCAATAAATGCATTGGGCTAATATCGGTGAATTGATCCTAATCTCATCTAATTCTCTTGTTATGAATTTACAAAGACCTTTAAATAACCTGTTAAGTTTGTAACATACTCCGTCCGTAAGTAATCTGCCTTAAAAAGTTAAAAAATATAATGAACTTAAAGTTTTCGTTATAAAAGTTTATGATTTTATTATCGAAAACACGTCTATATGACTTACTCTTATCATATACTCTTATAAGATAAGTTACGATGTAATGGAAGATAGAAAATGTGCTAACATAAAAGGTAAGTTAGTTTTATCTTTTAGTAGTTTCTATACGCAATCGCACCGGAACGCTAAATGACTTAGCGTAAGGTTTTATCAGTAGGATGATAAGTAGTGCATACTAGCAGATATAGATCCAAGGAATTGTTACTTACGAAAACAATTTCATGGTATCTGAAATATACCTTGGAATAAATGAAATATATCTTAATAAGCAAAAATATTAGATGTATAAAATAATAGTGTTATAAAAATATTAAAATTATGTGCATATCTACAATAACGAATGTTTTGCTAAGAAACACTATTTCGATAGTCAAAGCAATGTAGAGAGTTTATTAGTATGGAAACATAAGGTGTATTCCCATTTCGTGATTCTCTTAACGTTATGATCAATGTCTGAAAGAAGCTGTGTTATTATAATACATGTCATTTACAAGAGACCCAACCTTTTGTAAAAACACTCTTTTCGTTCTTCTTGAGTCTGGATGTATTTATGTAATTCCGTGATTATTTAAAATTATATATATGTATATAGTTACCAGTTATCTATCGCCCTCATGACAATTATTAAATTACTTTTTACTTTGGGGACAGACGACCGTGTGTGTAATTATTCCATTTATATAAGTATATTAAAAAAAATGGTTACTGTGATAACTCTCATTAACTACATTTCATTCTAGAAATATGTTGTTTATTATATACTAGCTGTGCCAGTGGCTTCGCTACCGTGGAAATTGAATCTGGAATTGAAATTTTGAACATAAAAGTAGTTATTGTGAGTTAAGCATAAGAGATAGAGACATGTTGTCGCGGTCTTTTTTAAAGTTTACGAGGCGCACGCGACTAAAACTCCCAGCATGCGAGTTTTTTTTACAACTGCGCGACCTCAAGACAATTTACATAAAACTAGTATTAGATAACTTAACCTTCTAGATGAATTGCACTATCTTTGAGTAAGAACTGTACAAAAAGCCATTCAGTAGATGTTAAGAAAAGTCGATCACACGCAGACGGCAGCTTTTGGGGCATAATACTGATAATGTAAATGAACAAATTGTAATTGACTGTATTACATATAACAAATAATAGCTTTGAAAACGGTTGTCTTAAGCGTGATCCGCAAAATACAAACACCAGATAAATAATTTTGATAATAAGTATTTTATGGGATCAATTAATTTACTGGGGACAGTCAACTAATCTTAAGTAATAATAAAATTATTTTGCTATAATTTTATAATGTTATTTTATTATTAATTTTGATATAATTTTCCGCGATACATCGATGTATATATTAGATAGATAGATTAGATTATAGAAAAATAATTTTATTATTACTTTTGTATTATGGATCTCCGCAAAGTAGCGCCTAATTATATAAATTAATTAATCATAAATTTATTCAAGAGCTTATCAATATAAGATGACAAATAGAAATTTGATAAAGAACAAATTAAGCAAATACAATTTTTTGTTCACAGTTATTTCTTCGATAGTAAGCTTAGCAAGAATTAAAACTTTTATGGTGGCTTTGATTTAATTTTAGTTACATAAATTGTTTCTTAATTCGAGCATTCAAATCGAATATACAAAACAAGAGAATATACTAAAAAATATAAGTTTTTTCAACCAATGATCAATGAAATCAACAGGAGAAATGAAACAAATAATGTTTTAATACAGCTACCCAATGTTATACATAAAGGAATGTAATATTCGATCGTCACATTATTATCTTACCCAATATGTGTTTGATGTAATTTTCGTCGTATATGAATTCAGTTCCAACAAATATTAAAAAGAATCGTTCAATATAATATTCAATCTCTCAATTTATTATTTAAATAATTTAAATATCAAAGAGGAAGCAACACTTATTGTCACACGTTTCGTATACTATAATCGATCTCGTAGACCGCGACACGTCAGACCCGTCAGGAATCTAGGGGCATACTGAAAACAGCGAGACGCGGTGTAACCGAATGGTACCACGCTATAGGAGCCTAAGTTCGTAGGCGTAAGGTTTCAGGCGCTACGAACTCTACGTGTGGTGAAAAATTATTCAACAACGAAAAATTAGTCGCGTTCCAACCGCGACAGTCCATTCATTCACAAACGACGTTCGCCGTTTCGATATAGCGCACGATCGCGATTAATGCTAAGCACCCCAATAAATATTGACGCCAACTCCTTTGTCTGGACGCGAGAATTAATTTTATTTTATTCATACGAAGGAACACTCACATTTGATACATAGTGTGTTTCTTATAGCGTAACGAGACGCGAAATAAAATTAATGTAGAAATATATATACAAATATTTTTTAACTTTTGCTCTCTTTTAAAACTAACCAATCGCTTCGTAGTTTGTTGTGTAAAAATAAAGATACATTAGATAAGGGTAAAAAATCTGGGGTTTATAAAATAGATTGTCCTGAGTGCAACGGTACATATGTGGGTCAGACTGGCCGAAGTTTTGCGGTTCGATTCCGGGAACATATGGCTGCGTTTAGGAATAATAAACCACAAAATTCTAATTTTGCAAAACATTTGCTAGAAAGCGGTCATAAAGTGCCTAATGACCATTCATTTCATATTCTCCACACTTGTGATAAGGGACTCCGACTCAATACGTTAGAGCAACTTGAGATAATAAAAAATAACAATGGTCACTTAATTAACGAGCAAGTAAATGTATCTAATTCCGTTTTACTGCATGTATTCGGAGGGGAGGGTATTGGTGGGAGTTGAACTATTTAAGACTGCTTGCATGGGTAGCGCGGCGCAGTACGATTTTTTGTCGTGAAGCCTATCCTCCTGATGATGCTTCGGTTTCGGGACGAAACGATCGTCGAGATTGTGGTGGTGGGTGTGTGTGCTGCTTTTGTGTTCGTTGTTGCTGGTGAATTGCGCCTTGGGGTGCATGTGGTGGCTGGTCCTGCATGTATAAGGTGCGTAGATTTTGCCTGCTTCATACACATTGGCTTTGCATGCATTCACTTAACCCGTGCGGATTATAGCAAAGTAGTTAGTTCTGTTATATTGCTTGTAATATGGAATTCCGCAAAGTAACGCCTGCTTCTATAAATCACTTTTTCTTAAATTTTGTAATGTTCTGCTAAACCTAGGGACCATAGAACCTTATTCTTACAATATTTAACGCGAAAAAAAAATTAAGTCAAATTGGGCCATACGTTCACACGTTATTCCGATTACCGAGGGAAATAAAAGATCATTTATATATATAATCGTCCTATCCGACAAAGAAAGTCACATCTGCCAGTATAGGAGATGTGACTTTGTTCTACGGATAGTGCGATATGTGCAAGCATTCCACGATATAAAAATATTTGCAATATATTATTAATTGGATGCCACTAAGATGTGAAATATATAAAGAACTGTATGAAGTTGTGAAACTGCTTAGGATGTTAGGCATGAAAGGCTTAGATAGGCCTTTTTCTAGATTGAAGAACTCAACTTTAATTTGTTTCGTTGCTCAACCTATGTTCCAAATAGAAAAACTCATAAAATCTTCGTGAAACTTATCTGTCTGTACATGTTTACAATTATTCTTATATTTTCGCAATCATTTTAGTGGGTAAATCGTATATTATGATGGAAGATATCACGCAAACGTACACGACACAGGCATCTTACACGCAACGTTCATTTATATCCCTTTCAATCGCATTCGAGCGAATATTTTCATAAATCACCAACGCTACAATTCCTCGATGTTAATATTTGCTTAGTCAATAGTTTGTACAATTATGTTGATTGTTTTGACGTTTTGTTTGTTTTGTTTAACTAAAAAGTTTTCTTTTACGATCATGATCATTCTCCGGACCTTATCTCTAAGTAGGGTATGCACAACATGTTCTGAACATGCTGTTACCTGATTTGGCTAGGAATTTTACGACCGTTCGCCTGCCTGATATCAACTTACCTTACTCGCCTTTTACGACACCTCGGTAAGAAATGAGGGTGGTCTATTCTACTCAATCGGCAACCACATGACGGGTGTTATATGATAGATATGTATGTAATTAATTACTCCCACAATCACGCTTGTTTTCTAATCATACTAACGCAAATTATGACAAGAATTACTAAAAAATTACAAACTCAACAACCATCTCGTCCCGCAATCGATGTATCAACAGGGGATACACTCCACAACAAAGTCCCAAAGATTGCTTTATTTGTTGAGTTGGTAATAGTGAGCGTATGTAGTGCTTGTGTATTGTAGTGGCGGTGGTGAAGGTTTGTGCATGTTTTCTTACGAGTCCTGCATGTATCGGGTATGAGAACGAATAGTCCACTCTACATTTAGCAATATATATTTTTTTATTTACACAATCACGGATTTTTATAGCAAAATAATTGCATCATTAATTTCGTATTATGGATCTCCGCAAAGTAGTGCCTAATTCAATAAATTATTTAAATATATTTCAATAGTAACCTCAGAAAAGGTTTATCTAATGTAGCCATTGAAACTATTTACAGATTAATTCGCTAAGCAGTTTCATATTATTTTTAACTACACAATAAAAACTATTTTATACAATACAGGTATAGTTCGTATACGAAACAATATAAATACGCTCAGATGAAATGTACAATAGAAAACCTTGTCGCTAAATAGAAATGGGACCTTTTAACCTTTAGGTATATTAGAGGTATACAAAGGATATACGTTTATAATTTTTTCTTAATACGTACGTACAATCGAGAAACTATTAGGAAAACATTATAAAGATAGTTCGAAAATGTATGGAAGGCACTTATTAATGCTCAGTCACTTACATAACAACAGGCTTTTAGTCAACTTTCATCGAGGTGAAGCTACTACGTTTCAAAAAGCTTTCAGGTTCGGAAGCGAGTCTATTCAAATCGTTACCTACGAGAGGCAACATAAATCAAGTATTGAATAAAGATATTTAATCATCTCATGCATTGTTTGGTGATGAATGCCATGTCTCCAACAATGGTGCTATAATTCTTATGGAAAGAGTTTTATTTCAATTTATCATAAAATACAAAATGTTTCTTAACTTTTCTGTACAGTGGGAAAAAGATGATTGTAAATTCAAAAAATGGTTTTCTGTATTTTCATACCCGATACGTGCAGGATTCGTATAAACACATGCACAAACCTCCACCACTTCCACCACAATACACTAGCACTACACAGGTTCACTATCACAAACTCAACAATCGTTTCGCCCCGCAACCGAAGCATCATCAGGAGATATAGCACTCCACGACAAAATCGCCGATTTTGACGTGGAGTGCTTGTGTATTGTGGTGGAAGTGGTGGAGGTTTGTGCATGTGTTTTTACGAATGCTGCACGTATCGGGTATGAAAATACTGATAGTCGACTATACATTTAACACTATATATATTTTCTATTTACTGTATCGCGGATTATAGCAAAATAATTTTATTATTACTTTTGTAAGTGATAAGAACACAGTTGAGTATTATTAAAAAAAAATTGATATCAGAACCACATTCTTCCAAAACTGTAGTTTTAATAACGGATATCAAACAAATTTTTAAATATTAATCGCCAGGTTTGTTCGGCAAGTTCTCTTGGAAAGGGCTCTCGGTAAAAATCCGTACTAATCGTAACCTCATTAATATTGATATTTGACGATTCAAAAACTTAGCGTAAGATTTCATATATAAAGTAGGTAAGGTATACGAAATTAAAATTACTTTATTTATACTCAAACCAGTATTAAAGCTGCGTATTACTAAGGCTTTGATTTTTAATGCTGAAAGCATTATAAATCAAAGAAGTAACATGATCATTTTTTTCTTTCTAAATTATATTAAAATCAATTACTGTGTAATAGGGATAAAGTTAAATGTTATACTAAAAATTGCGCTTTGATTCAACGCCAATCCCGGGAGAGTTATTAAAATGGATCGCTACTTTGGGCTCAGGCGAAAGACCTATGCGCTTATAAATCTTTATAACCTGTGAGAAATACAGTCTTATACCTTTTTTATCATGTGCTAAATCAGAATTTCATAGCCGCGAAGTTTTCTAGAGAAGGCTTTATAAAACAAAATGAAAATGACAATAATTATTGTCATAAAATCTCTCAAGTAAGATAATATTTGTTGCTGTGAATTAAAATTAGTTTAAAACCCGTACCAGGCGTGTATATGTTGATAAGTCGATTTGCGTTCTTTTTATATGTTTAATCATAATAAGCATTAGAATTGCCGTATTTATATGGTTAATATTTCAGTGAAGTCGATAAGTCTTTTGTATCGCACATACAACCTAGTGCATATTTAAATAACTCTTAAACGTAAACCCTATCTATGGCTGCCCTTAAAAGTATGCTTTTTGGACTTGTCAAGTTATTTACGTCTGGTACGGAAATATTATTTTATAACATCAGTTTTAAAATTCTAAACTCATTTTCACATTTCCATTTGATTTATTTAAAAAATAAGGACTCAAGGTTTCAATGTAGTGATGCAAGATACAGAGGCCTAATTGTTAAATGTAAAGACTATGGGAATGTCCAGCGAAATATATTCAATTATCTTTCTTTTATAATATCAATATAATAATTTAGAACAACTTTTTTCATAAGGACAAACAGCCGAGCGGTTCCTTATTAAGTTTTATAACAGTTGTTACGTTGCCGTGTGAAATTTCTGCTTTCCATTAAAGTTAACCTTCGTATTATTTGCTTCGTGACTTCGCAAGTACTTAATTATATTATGCATCAAAATCAAATTAAAAATTCAAATTCAAAATATTCTTTATTCCAGTAAACTTGTAAACAAGTGCTTTTGAATCGTCAACTTTACTGCTGGTTCGGAAAGCTGTTCCTACCGAGAAGAGCCAGCAAGAAACTCGGCGGTTGCTCTTTTTAAAATATAAATCTTAGAACTAGTTACATTTATTAATTACTGTCTTGTACAGGGTAGAAGCGCACCTATATCCACACATCCTTATCATCTAAGTAATCTTCAACAGTATAGTAAGTAGGCTTTCTGTATCAGCCTCTTTTTAACAGTGGTTTTAAACTGCTGTAATGGCATGGCCAAAATTGGTTTCGGAATTTTATTATAGAATCTTATACCCATACCCACAAACGATTTACGTACTTTTGCTAGGCGCAAAGCAGGAAATCCATATAATATTGAAAATGCCAAATCATCCATGCTAATATTGAAAATGCCAAAATTTGTCTGTCTATCTGGCTGTTACGCTTTCACAGCTTAATCGTTCTAGATGAAATATGGTTCAATTAAGGCTTATATACCAGCCAACGGACTTAAACTAAGTACCTCGCCGCGTCTGTCCATGCAGCCATTTTTCAGCAATGAGATAGTAAAATGATAAGTACATGGTCAAATTACCTTTAAAATACATTAATTATTCCTGAATATTTATGAATATTTATACTAAATAGTAGTAATTTATGATAACAGTCAACTTACTTTTGACTGGACCGTTGGCGCTGTGGGTAGTGACCCTGCCTTCAGCTCTGCGGGTCGCGGGTTCCATTCCCGCCGAGGGCCAACATTTTCTATAAACAAATTGTTGGTTCTTCGAGCCTGGGTGTGTATTTGTATTTAAGTATGTATTTAAACTTATATATGTAGTATATCTACCAGTTCTCCGTCACCCATAACACAAGTATTAAGTTACTTACTTTGGGGACGGACGACCGTGTGTGTAAATGTCCCATATATTTATTTATTTTATTTATTTACTTAATCTTAATATACATAGAATGATAGCGTTAGTATATTAATTATAAAATTAGTAGTATTGTTTTAATATCAAGCAATTAATTATCCTACTTTTTTTTTCTAAAGTTCAACACCGCCTCTATTGTACAATATATCTAAATAATTGTTCATTGACGTGTTCAACTCATCACAAAATAACTAACATTAAACAAACTCTACTTCCGTAACTTCCTGCTTGCAGGAGCATCACATTGTTAATCACTTTTACGTGCTACACACGACGGGGAGAAAATTGAATTTTAACTTCTGAAACAACCTCGGATTGACGATGCGTGCGTGGTTGAGACGTGATGTACCTTAATTGAAAGTAGCTTAATGCTGGATTTTCTAACATTTGTCACAACGCACATATTTTGATATGTACCAGTTTAATATCGATTCATTCGTCGAATGTGCGGTTAGTCGTAGTTCTTTGAATATCAATGATTTGCTTACTTGTAATGGATTATTTCAACATCATAAGCCCTCATCCATTATTCAATCTTCAAATGCATTTTAATTTATTTTAAAGCATAACAAATTTCCCATTTTTTTAGAAAACATTCTTCACTTGACTCCTAAGCAGTAAATTTAGTTGATTAAATTTTTAAATATATATTTCTTTTAACAATTTTTAATTTAGAACGTATTATCTTTAGAGGAAGAGATTGGTTTCTGAATACTATAAAAGTAATGAAGTCTATTATCCAGTTAAAAAAAAAGTAATGTAATAAATATAGAATCTGCTTATTGCTCGCTCACTTTATTCATCTGCAAAATCACAGAAGTTACCGAGGTGGCTATCACCTGATGGTGATACTTTGCTTTCGGTTGAAACATGAGTTAAAACTAACGTATCAAATTTAGCAGGGTGTTAAACTTAATTAATACTACATAGAAAATTTGGTCATGTCGGCGGACATTTTTCGAGTATTCAGAGAATAGTAAGACAAAGTTAAAAGCGGAATAAATTCGACAGTCGACAAGACAATGCGAAGGACGTAGACAAAAGTTTTTTCATAAATGTGCACGGATCGTGGAAGCGAACAGCTGACGACTGGCTCGAGGCAAGGACGCTGTACTTTAAGACTTGCTAGCAGATGTATTAAAAGGGGAAAATGGGGATATTTTGTCAGATTTTATCACTTAGCTCCAGACGACATGAACAGAAAGGAGTTAAATGTTACTGCAGATGTCCGTTATGAGTTTGAATTAAATTAGTTAACAATCTAATTTATAAAATTTGGCGTTACTTCACGGATTTTCGTATTACAAAATTTAATGAATTATTTTTCTACAATTCCCGATTAGAGGAAATTTTCGTAATGCTAAAAATATGAGTGTACTATCTGTTGTCAAGTGGATTCCATTACAGAAAAAAACAAACATGTAGTGCATAATCGAGGGTAATTAAAAGTTTTAGTTGATTCGAACGAAATTTATAAAAGCCAAGAAAAAACGATATCTTATATTTTATAAACCTTTTATTTAACTTGTATGTATGTTTGTATGTGAAAGTGAAATTTTGCAATTTTAATTTGACCCTATTACCGATGTCCGATTGAGCTGAAATTTTACATACTAGTTCTGTTCCGATGATAATGCATGTGTGCATTATAAGCATGACCTGATGCTGCTGCCAGGATTGGCTCCAAAGTAGGGAACTCCTCAACGTTTAACAATATATACATATATGAAATTTTGTTCAAAGCTTCTTTAAATTCATTTGTCTCCTATAAATTACTTATCTCTAAAGTAATAATCAAATTATTTTGCAAAAATTTTGCAAATCGCAAATTTTTGCAAATTTTGTCGTGGAGTCTATCTCCTGATGATGCTTCGGTTGCGGGGCGAAACGATTGTTGAGTTTGTGATAGTGAAAGTGTGTAGTGCTTGTGTATTGTGGTGGAACTGGTGGAGGTTTGTGCATGTGTTTTTACGAATCCTGCACGTATCGGCTATGAAAATACGGATAGTCCAATATACATTTAACACTATATATATTTTCTTTTTATTGTATCGCGGATTATAGCAAAATAATTTTATTATTACTTTTGTATTATGGATCTCCGCAAAGTAACGCCTAATTCTATAAATTATTACTTATTTCTATTAAAAATATAAAAGTTACTAGCGGCTAAGTTGAAGCTGTCGAATAATAAGGAATAATAGGGCGAAGGGATCCTAATTGGATTCATTACTGTTACGACAAACAGTTTGCTGTCAAACTCTGTATCCGGCGGGATTTTACCGGCCAGACGCAATCGTTAAAGTCGCTACCGGTGTTACGAACAATGTACAGCCCACTTTAGTTCGTAGATAACAAGCTGAAGTTATATTGACGTGACGAAGAAAAATATTAACAAGTAAGTATTAGCGTCATAGCCTAAATACAAAATTGTTAGATATTGTGTTAAATGTGCTTATAAATACTCATAATTTCATATAACGATTATATGTTTGTGTAATAGGAAACATAAAAAATAGGATTAATTTAATAATTTGTTGGAGACGGAAGGAAGTAGTCAAATGTCATTAATTAAAAATTAAGTAAAGTAGCGGCCTGTTACAATCCCACTGCTGGGAATAGGCCTCCTCTCTCCGTTTCTGGAAAGAAGGGTTGGAGCTAAGACCTACCACGCTGCTCCAATGCGGATTGGTAGGTTACACATATCTCCAGAATTCTCTAAATATCTTTAGATTAGCAGGTATTCTCACGTTTTCCTTCACCGAAAAACGTGTGATAAATTGCAATTATCAATTACACACAAGAGTTTTAATAGAAAAACTCATTGGTGCCTGCCCGGGTTTGAACTCGTGTTCCCCTCGAAAGAGTCGCACGGTCTCACCGCTGGGCTATCAGAGCTTATTACCGCTGGGCTATCACAGCTGTCATTCATTAGTTGTTTCATAAAACGGAAACGAAAATGCAAACAACAAAGGTTATAAATTAGCGAGTTGAGCCCATTCTAGTCAGTCTGCTTTTAGCGTTATTAGTAGCGCAGTGAAGTGTAATAAAATAACGATTTCATACTTTAGGGCAACTATTTGTCTAAGTTATCCATACTAATATTATGAATGCTAAAAACAACTGGGCCAATATCGATGAAATTTGTATATAATAAAAGCTTATACACCAGGGTAATTTATGGCATAAAAACTTGATTTTTTCTTTTGAAAACGAGGAAAAAACACACATAGCGGTTAATGCTTAGGCCCGCTGTGCACCAAAGCACTTATCCTTTCGGCTTAACTAAGATGATGATATCTGATTGATCTTCAAAACGCATCTCCTCTCCTCTCCGATTTGATGGAAACCATGGCTACTAATTTTATAAACTGGATTCTAGAAAAAAGATAGGTATTCAACATTACACTAACATGTGTGTAATGCATCTAGAACATACTATATATACACTTTCCTACTTTGGTAGGGTAGGAATATTCATGTGCTTGTGCATGTGATATTTCAGAATGCGCCTTACGGGGTAAAAAACTTCGTGAGTATAAAAAATGAAGGGGACGAGCGAGTCAATTAAAACACAACTTCAATTTTGCGATTTGTAGCCAACTGACCCAAAAACATTCTCTTATTATTTCTTTTTCATCACTAATGCCAGATTATCCACATTACAAAAAGTAAAGAGTCAGTACAACGACTTTTATCTTAATATAATAGAATCTAACATAAAGTACACTTTTTAGCGATGATTACGCCTGTTATATCCGGCTATATTTTGTCTTTATTGATTAATCTTGAACGGTGTACAATGAAGTTATATTTTACTGATAACTAATTTCAATACAGTTTGAGAACTGAATACCATACTGACTGTATAACCAATTGAGTTTATTACTACAAATATCGTTGTGAATAAACTAAATCGAACTTTATTACCGTCGGGGATTGTTAATGCAGTTATTGGGAACAAACTATAACCTACTTCTGCATGTTGTCCTAAGCCACAACTATATTTGCAATGAGGAAATAATTGACAGTATGCTATTAAAACGTAATAGTAACAATAAATGCATTATTAAATTTTCTATCATAATTTAATTAGTATTAACATTTTCCTAGTTTAACCGTGCGTGTCGATTGGACGCAACAAACGCCCGACAAAATATTTTAAATTTCTTTATCTACTCTGATACTATAATACAAAGATTATAAAACTGAAAACAAAATTCTTATGACAATTCAATTCAATTCAAAATATTCTTTATTCAAGTAAACTTGTAAACAAGTGCTTTTGAATCGTCAACTTTACTGCTGGTTCGGAAAGCTGTTCCTACCGAAAAGAGCCAGCAAGAAACTCGGCGGTTGCTCTTTTTAAAATATAAATCTTAGAACTAGTTACATTTATTTATTACTGTCTTGTACAGGGTAGAAGCGCACCTATATCCACACATCCTTATCATCTAAGTAATCTTCAACAGTATAGTAGGCTTTCTGTATCAGCCTCTTTTTAACGGTGGTTTTAAACTGTTGTAATGGCATGGCCAAAATTGATTTCGGAATTTTATTATAGAATCTTATACCCATACCCACAAACGATTTACGTACTTTTGCTAGGCGCAAAGCAGGAGTCGCAAGCTTATGTCGGTTCCTACTTTGTCTATTATATACATCACCTATCGTTTTATAATTCTTTATATTTTTATGTACAAAAATTACATTGTTTAAAATATACTGTGAAGCAAATGTAAGAATGCCTATTTCCTTAAACTTCTCTCGCAGGGAATCGCGGACTTAAATTGTAGATGCCACGTATGGCTCTTTTTTGTAATACGAAAATTTTTTCACTATCCGCGCATTTACCCCACAGCAATATTCCATAAGACATAATGCTATGGAAGTAAGCAAAATAAACAAGTTTTGCTGTTTCGACATCTGTAAATTGACTTATCTTTCGAACAGCGTAGACTGCTGAACTAAGTTTCCCTGCAAGAGTTTTTATATGTGTGCTTTATTGGAGTTTTGAATCCACAAACATTACGTACAGAACAAAAATTAAAAATTAAAAAGTTTCATTACGATACAGGTCTTGTATGGTCACCTGTATCATAATGTAACTTTTTAATCATAACGATACACCTATGCATCTTCCAGCTGGACCAAGGAGGTTGAACCTCTACCTTAAAAAAAAGGCTTTAACGAATGGGTCCGCGGCGACGCAACACGCATGCGCAATCGATGTTTGCGCCTTGGCGCCAATATATGACATTTAAAAAATCTTTTCAATATTTAAACGAATTTTAGTTTTGTTTGTAAAAAAATAAGTTTTTGTGTAAAAACATGCCTGAGAGCGGGGATAGTGGTGATTGTACACCACCAGATATTCTGAAAGCTGCGTCAAACATGACCTTGAACCTGGTGCCGACGAAGGCTAGGAGCAACTATATTAAATGTTACCACGAGTTCATGGAATGGAAACGTACGTTTTACGTATTATAGTATGAGAGTAGATAAAGTAGTGTATGATACTGTACATAACTTGATCTTATAACACTCGTGTGACACTATAAAAAACTCGCCTGCGGCTCGTTTTTTTAAACCACACTCGTGTTATAAGAACCCTTATTATGCAACAGTATCATAAACTACTATACTAAGATTCGTTCAAGGGAAGATTAAGTGGGTATCAAAATTAATTTATATTTAAGTTGTAAGTCGAATAACTAAGGCCTAATGAATGAATAGGATATGAGATTTGTAATATATCGTACAATTAACTACAGATAAAAAGATAACAGATGACTATGCCTGGAGCTATCTATGGCAAGCATATTTGATACATTTGCTTTTTACACAGGTTTAGGATGAAAAAATTAAGAAGAAAAAGTTATATCTGGTCATAGTAGTAGTAGTAGCGGCCTGTTACAATCCCACAGCTGGGAATAGGCCTCCTCACTCCGTTTCTGGAGAGAAGGGCTGGAGAGCTAAGACCTACCACGCTGCTACAATGCGGATTGGTAGGTAACACATATCTCCAGAATTCTCTAGAGATATGCAGGTTTCCTCACAATGTTTTCCTGCACCGAAAAGCGTGTGATAAATTGCAATTACCAATTAGACACATGAGTTTTAATAGAAAAACTCATTGGTGCCTGCCCGGGTTTAAACTTGTGTTCCCCTCGAAAGAGTCGCACGGTCTCACCGCTAGGCTATCACAGCTCTGGTCATAATTTGACTATAATTACTTTACCATTTCTTTCAGCATATTATAAACAAAAGACAGATTTTCATGTTCATCTCATGGCAAAAGACTAAGAGGAATTGTGTAAACATGGTCATGGTAGTTACTTTAAACGGTGCCTTGTTCCGAAAATAGGTATATATAATAAAAATATACTTATAGCGTTTCTTATTATCTATTAGATAATTGATTGTTTGTTAAGACGTCAACATTAAAAAAAATTAAAAGTTTAAATTAATATCTCATAATTGGACGAAGAGATAGTCCACTAAGAGGGATTTAGATCAAAACCACTGTACGTTATTGTGGACATATTTTATATTACGAAGATTCTAGAAGTTATGCCAATGCTGATTTTATGACGATGTAGCATTATACAGTGTTCATTCACCGTATAATGCGTACTGAATTGTAAGTATAAATTAAGCACATACATTTGAAAAGAAAATAGAGATGCCTGTCTGTATTGTATTTATTAATTTGCGAAACAGAATTAGGAACATATGTAAACAAAAATAAACTTTTTCTTATTTGAAATTGCTTATGGACTGGCCCGTTGACGCAGTAGGTAGTGACCCCTGCCTTCAGCTCCGCGGGTCGCGGGTTCTATTCCCGCCGAGGGCCAACATTTCTATAAACAAATTGTTGGTTCTTCGAGTCTGGGTGTGTATTTGTATTTAAGTATGTATTTAAACTTATATATGTAGTATATCTACCAGTTGTCCGTCACCCGTAACACAAGTATTAAGTTACTTTGGGGACGGACGACCGTGTGTAAGTGTCCCATATATTTATATTTTTATTTATATAATAATATACAACTCTACTAATACGTACTCACGATATGATTAATAAAATCAATTAATGTCAATTGTTCGATAACTCCCTCATATGTACACCAGCATACATATTTATAAATTAAAATGGAACTTCCTTTAATTACAATGATTGTAGTACGAAATAATAGAAACAGCCATTCCTGTATTTGAATATTGTGTTAATAAACTTTTAAACCATTCAGTACCGAATGATACACCTACGTGTGTATAGCAAAAACATTCGCGTTAATAAACATTACGTTCAGCCATGCACGTCGGTTCAGCGACGCGGACGAGAGAGTGAACATCGCAAAAGTGAAATCGAAAATAAATGAACAACTACGGGGGATATTCGCTAAACAAAAAATGACAGTTTTCCAAACATTGCGTACGATGAGATAATGATGATAAATATGATAGATATAATATTGCACTTTATTCTATCATACTTTTTATTACTTTAAAGACCTTTTAAATATTATCAACATTTTAAATCTTAAATTTTTATTAGGCTTTAATGTATCATGATAAATTAAATGATCACAACACGATTTAGCAATTTGCACTATTTTCTGTAATTCAAAAACTTCAAACTTACTAATATAGGTTACACCTGTTACACATATCCCGGAAATTCTCCAAAAATACTGGTTTCGTTAAATGCAAATAAATTCTAAATATCAATTAAACACTAAATTTGTTTCTCATACCCGTACAATAAATTGTGGTCAATTTATTCTCAAAGCTTAGGAAAGCTTAGCGTATAAAGTAAATGACATTTTAAGAAAATAATTAAGTACAAAGCTTTATCATATTATCTCATTCAATTGCTACGTTTATTCCACGCCTTCCCCTTTTTCCTCTTTTTAAACCCCATGAAAGATGAATGATTAGGTCGTAAAAATGAAATACTGAATAGAATTAAAGGAAAATTCAAGACGGTAGTTATTATACGTTTCCCTTTTTATGTTAATGCATATTTTGCTGTTACATATTTAAATATGTGTAAATGTATAATAAGATAGAAGATCATTAAATCTACCTTTGGGTCTATTAAAAAGAAATGAGTTTTTAAATCTCACAATAAAAAATAATCGCTTGCTGCGCCCCGCGGTAGTATAATATATAGTAGGTTGAATAGGTAGTTAATAGGCATCAAGTAAGATGAATATTTAAGTCATAGACGACACTCGAGTTATTTTTATAAGGGTTCTGATGCCCCATTGAACTTGAAAAAAAAACCTTCTCCTAACAATAATCAAAACAACAAAAAAGAATGAATTGTTTTATCCGTTCACTTCGTGATGCGATGATCAAGGGAACTAGAGATTTATTTTTATATATTGCTTATAATATATTGGCTTACATCATTATAAATATGACATTGGGAGACACTTTAACAATGAAGGCAGGTTTTCATTGCTGCGTAAATCTTTGTTCATTGCATTATCATCCTCCTGCCCTTATCCCAGTCTAGGTGGGGCCGGCAGAACATGTTAAAAACATGTTGTCACATGATTCGGCTACGTATTTTACGACCCCTCGGTAAGAAAGAGGGTAGTCTATTCTACTCAACCGGATACCACACGGTGGGTCAACTTACGTTAGTCGCCTTTTCCGACACCTCGATAAGAAATGAGAGTGATCTATTCTACTCAGCCGGATACCACACGGTGGGTCGACTTACCTTAATCACCTTTTAAGATACCTCTGTAAGAAATGAGGGTGGTCTATTCTACTCAGCCGGATACCACACGGTGGGTCGACTTACGTTAATCACCTTTTAAGATACCTCTGTAAGAAATGAGGTTGGTCTATTCTACTCAGCCGGATATCACACGACTATCATTGCCGCGTTAAATGAAAATTAAATAATATTATATGACTTGGAGAGCATTAGGCACAAATCTTAAACAGGCGGCGCTACTTAAAATAAGCTGGCACGATTTCAAGTGCCGCCAACCTGAATGCGAAATATTTAGCTCATCACAACCAGATGTTTCTTAATTCTCTCCAAACATGACTTTTTTATCACATAGAGCTACAATATATCGACTGTGAACTAACAAATTGTATTATCTTATTTTTGTCAACTTTTCAGGAAGAAGAGAAAACGTGATTATCAATACACTCGCAATAACTCTTAAGTTATTAAAAAGCGGGGGACTTTAAATATATTTATTTATAAATTTTATAGTAGACTAGCTGCGCCAGCGGCTTCGCCCGCATCGAAATCAGTAGTCACAAAAAAATCCAAATTGATATTTTGTACATAAAAGTAGTTATTATAAGTTAACCGTACGAGATAGAGACATACTATTGCGGACTTTTTCGTAGTATTTTTATATATCTACAATTCTCTAGTACATTACTTTAGCGTTACTCTGCTAGTTTACGCAGCGCACGCGACTAAACCTCCCACCAAGCATGTTTTTTAACAACTGCTCGTTATCTTCAACACAATTTACATACTACCGATATGTACTATTTACCTAAACCATCCGGAAGTATTGCACTGTCTTTTGGTGAAAACCGTACAAAAATCCGTTCAGTGGATTTTTAGAAAATCGATTACATACAGACAAACAGCTTTTTGGACTTTGTTTTATTTTATAATAAGTATAGATAATACAAGTTGATACGGTAAACGATGGACAGTAGTACCAATGCCGTTAAAAAGTGATTTGGCTTAAAATTGAGATGGGACATATTGCCGGTTCACAGTCGATATGCGATTCCATAAATACGATACTTACTCTCTACGATATTTAAAAAAAAACCACATCCTAACCTGAAGTTATTTCGTTTTATGTACTAAATATAATTTTATCTACTCTGATATTGTAATACAAAGATTATAAAACTGAAAACAAAATTCTTATGACAAACATTACGTACAGAACAAAAATAAAAAATTAAAAAGTTTCATTACGATACAGGTCTTGTATGGACACCTGTATCATAATGTAACTTTTTAATCATAACGATACACCTATACAACTTCCAGCTGGACCAAGGAGGTTGAACCTCTACCTTAAAAAAAAAGGTTTCAATGACTGGGTCAAGGGCGACGCAACACGCATGCGCAATCGATGTTTGCGCCTTGGCGCCAATATATGACATTTAAAAAATCTTTTCAACATTTAAACGAAGTTTAGTTTTGTTGGTAAAAAAATAAGTTTTTGTGTAAAAACATGTCTGAAAGCTACGTCAAACATGACCGTGAACCTGTTGCCGACGAAATCTAGGAGCAACTATATTAAATGTTACCACGAGTTCATGGATTGGAAAATGAATATTCAGAACATCAATAATTATTACAAGTAAAAATAAATTTGTTGTTATATTCAGCGTTTTATTTGCAATATTGTTTTACGTATTATAGTATGAGAGTAGATAAAGTAGTGTATGATACTGTACATAACTTGGTCTTATAACACTCGTGTTATAAGAACCCTTATTATGCAACAGTATCATAAACTACTATAATATATATGGCACAATTACACAAACGGTCGTTTCCCAAAGTTAATACGTGTGTTAAGGGTGACAAACAACTAATTTGTTATCCAAAAATAATTCTTGCAAAATATCCGTGTACATCATAACTTTTAAAGTTTGAACATAAATATTACATGAAATAAGAACTATTTTTATTATACTTACATATATTTGTATCCGCAACTTCATACGCGGCAAATTTAAATAGGTACCTTAATGATGTACAATGTGTTCTTGAAGTGAATGCGGGAAAATTTATAAAATTAGTATGGACAATTAATTTAATAATTAAAATATTGATGTTTTGTTTATATGCCTATCATCACAAAATGCCAATTATTATTTATTCGCTTAACTCTTAACAACATCAAAACATAAACCTGTAAATAAGTACTTTGGAGCTGAAAGCTGATCCAAGAACCACCAAGAAATTCGGTGTTTGCTCTTTTCGAAACTTTTCCTTATATTTGGTTATTACTATTATTTACAAGGTCGGACAGTAGCTAAATCCACGCATATCATCTAGGTAATCCTAAACAGTATAGAAGACTTTCTGTATCAGCCTCGTAAGCATTAGACATGCAGTTCCTTATTTGGATTTTTGATGTACGGACGATGGAATTATAACGTTTACATGCTATTCAGAAATAGTCATAATATTTTAATTGTAAATAACCTGCATCCGGAGCGATTCTACAAATTACGTCAATTCAAGACGTCATATAAACTTGTTTTGTCTTAGAACAAAAGATTATATTTAGACAAGCTTCCGCCTACATTTCTCATCATCCCGTTTCTATCCCACAGCTGGGCCTCCTTTATTATTTTTGGAGAGAAAGGCCTGAGAATATGTCAACGTGGATTTCACTATTCAGATGAAAAGTTAGACGGGCATTCCATAAAGTTCTTAAATTACGTCCATACCAAAAATTCTGGTTCTTTCGGACGTGAAATATAATATAATAAACACACTTTTGCATTTGTAATTAGTACCGATAAGCATAGCTGAATATGATCATGAATAAGCTAACCACAATATTTATAACGATTAAATCGATTACCAGCAATTTACAAAATGGGTGTTATATGCAGACTCCGTCTATAATCTACATAGGATTTGGTTCTAGCAGAATACGGGAGTTAAAGTTGTAAATACATATATGTAACAGCCTTAACGGGGACCTCCGAGCGTTCCGAACGGGGTTTATAGGACACTCGCTGGAGTTAGGTCCCCGAGGCGGTCTGGTGCTCCCGATGCATCGATTAGCGGAGGGAGGGGCCACTGCTTAGAGAGGCCCCGACCCGGAGGTGGCGCTTTCCGGGGTACAGAGCTGCTTCTGGCGGGGATGGGGGGCATGTATACAACGGTACCCTATCGCCGACACAAGCAGCGTGGGGGAGCCCTGTCAGGTTTTTAGTCGGTGCGAGTCCGACATACCCACTGCTCGTCCCCGTCGGGCGGTGATGACCCATAACGGGTTTTCCTGACATAAAATATATATATGTAACGGCCTGATACTGTTTTACTGCAAGGCATAGGCCACGTCTCTCCTTTTTTTTTTGAGAGAAACGTTGGAGCTTAGACCTAAAATCCTGCTCCAATGCGGATTGGTAGGTTACACATATCGCCAGAATTCTCCAGAGTCTTGCAGGTTTCCTTGCAATGTTTTACTTCACCGAAAAGCGTGTGATAAATTGAAAATATCAATTATTATCTAGAACTGAATCTTATAGTTGGGAAAGTGTCTGTCTTTTTTTCTGTGTTGTTACGCTTTTTGTAAGGCGATTAAATATTATATACGGGGTTCACAAAAGATAAAAAAAAGTTTTTCTTTTTGGATCAGGGAAGTAAAAGTACATAAATGAGGGTATTTGGACACGATAGTTGAAGCGAACGAAGTCGCGGGTATCACTTGTATTCAGCCAAACAATTTTTTTTTTTTTAATACGATCATACATTTGTAACTGAAATATTGTTATTAAATAAGAATCTCGAGGCCAGTAACATTCAGCGACATTACATGAATTAACTTTATAAACAAATAGTTATTATGTTGGCTATATTCCAAATAGGTTAGGGCGCCGGAGCTTGTTGGCCGCGGTAGAAGTTTGGAATGCGACTATAGCTTTATCTGTCATGGTCAATAGTTGATTAATCTTATACGTATATCTATACTTATACTTATACTTATTATAAAAAAAAGTCGCAACAAGCTGTCCGTCTGTATGTAGTCGATTTTCTCAAAATCTACTGAACGGATTTTTGTGCGGTTTTCACCAAAAGATAGTCCAATACTTCCGGATGGTTTAGGTAAATAGTATATATCGGTACTATGTAAATTGTGTTGAAGAGATAGCGCGGTTGTTAAAAAACTTGCTTGCTGGGAGCTTTAGTTGCGTGCGCTGCGTAAACCAGCAGAGATACGCTAAAGTAACGTAGTAGGGAATTGTAGATCTTTAAAAACTACTACAAAAAGTCCGCGATAGCATGTTTCTATCTCTTATGGTTAACTCACAATAGCTACTTTGTATTTAAAATTTAAATTCTAGAAAAAAATTGTGACACGCTCGTTTCCACGCGGGCGAAGCCTCTGGCACAGCTAGTAAATTAAACAGGATTAATTATTAATTATTAACTAAGCACATAAATATATACATAAATTTGCCTTCGAGATACCAAGCAGAAATTCTTGTATATTGATTATGATATTTAGCGAACAAAGGCACGTTTGGAGCTGTAATTACGTGAAGAGCTGTTACCGCAGGTGACTCCTTGATTAACAGCTTGATATTGAGCTACCCATTCAACTGTCACATTCTCAAACAGATTATCATATCTCGTTTACGTAATCCCGACGCTTCGTATTCTCATAATCATATACTCTCAATGACCATTTACGAATTTATTTACAAACTATAATCATTTGAATATTATTTCGTTAATGTTCCGCCACTATATTAACCCGCGATGGCAAAACGTGAGACATGCACTGAGGAAGATTATCCCCATCAAAGTGATCATGTCTATCCCCCTCATCCATACTTATAAATTACTAGCTGTCATTACATACAGACAGACATCCATTTGGGACTTTGTTTTATAATAAGTATAGATAAAGTCCGACTGTATCGCTATGAGGCTTTCAGGACTAATACGCTGATGAAGGAATAGTGATGAAATTTAGTGAAGCATATAGCATAAGCTTTTCATTCCTACTTTGGAAACAAAAAAGAACATCTGTACTAATATGTTAAATCCAAAAGTTTGTCTGTCCGTCTGTAACGCTTTCACGCCTAATCAGTTGAACTAATAATAATGAAATTAGGCACAATTAAATCTTATATACTACTTTTACCAGTTTTTCTTTCGGAACTTATTGAGGGTACTTAAACAACTAAGTTGGCGCGAATGAAGTCGCGTATACCACTAATACTTAATATTTATAACTCATTATGCGCTTTACGGTGGCGGGATTTAATGTGCTAAAACAAACATCCAGGCATATTTCACTGCATGACTATTTAGTATTGAAAAGGTTATTCTTGTTTGCAACTAAGGGAAACCTTTCCAATAATAATTGTTTCATAAATGTCACTTCATGATGTTTTCTTACTGTACTGTATAATAAATATAGTAGCCACCAGTCACCGTTACAAAACCGTACAAAAGCTACTCTTCTTGAAGAGGTGGATTGTAATGCCTTGCTGTCTCAATATGGCCGCTAAGGTTACATTTATCCTAGGATATATTTTAGAAATATGCAGGTTTCCTTAAAATATTTATAAAATAAATAATATATTTTATACATGAATAAATAAATTTTCATAGAGAACTGCCCAGTATTGTGCCCACAACCCCTTGGTAAAACAATATATCACGGCTATCACGGTGTTTTATTTCTATTCATACAAAAAAAGTAAAGTAACGGCCTGTTATGATCCCATTGCTGGGCATATGTGTAAATGTCCCATATATATATATATATATATATATTTATTACTTGAAGAAATATTACTCATGGACAAGAAATATTACAACTTGATCTTTGTCCTGCTATTACGTCCGAACAAAGCAATGCAACGATGTGATTTCTAATGTGAATATAATTAAAGGGTTGATAGGTGAAGTAGGCTGCTTTAGTAACGATATTGTTCAAGCAGACGAAGTTATCTTTTATACTTTATACACACTGTTGCAAATTAATTATTAGATTAAAATCTTACTCATAGCATATAATAAAAGTAAAGTAACGGCCTGTTACTATGCCCACTGCTGGGCTAAGGCCTCCTCTCTCCGTATTTGGAGAGAAAGATTGGAGCTAAGACCTACCACGCTGCTCCAATGCGAATAGGTAGGTTACATATATCTCTAGAATTCTCTAGAGATATGCAGGTTTCCACACGATGTTTTCCTTCACCGAAAAGCGTGTGATAAATTGCAATTATCAATTAGACATATAAGTTTTCAAAAACTCATTGGTGCCTGCCCGGAGTTTGAACCCATGTCGTCACTAGAGAGTTGCACGGTCTCACCGCTGGGCTATTACAGCTTTTTCTATTAATAATTATACATTATTATCACATATATCATACTACATACCGATAAAATACAGTTACGTATAGATGTAAATTAACAAATTAACGATACCATATATTCATGAAATCTCTACGTTAAGTTCATTTAGGGATCCAATCAAACCGCACCTTACCAAGTTGGCAGTAATATAAGTCCTCCGTTATTTGCATAAAATTTGACTCGCAAACCCGCTATCTTTGTGGATTGACATAACTCGACCCAAGTCGAAAGCTTCAATTACGTGAAGTGAGTTGTTCACGCAGGTGACTCCTTAATTAAGGGGTTCAAATTGAGCTGCCTATTCGACTGACACTTTCGCAAACGAGCGGCACTGTTTACGTGATCCCAACTGTTCCTACATATTTTATTATTAACGTCAATCAAATTTCATTGAATCTATATACATAAAAGAGAAAGTATGATATAAATTTCTTATAGACTCCGAACAGCAAGACCGAATTTAATTAAATTTTCAGATTATCTTTGGATTGAACCAGCGGATAATCACGTGAAGTTTGTTAGCTATCGGATTATTTTTCTTAAACTTTCAATGTCATTTTTGTTTAGAGGCGATCCAGGCGGAGGCACAACAACGCGTGTCCGGACCGCTAATTCTGAATGAAATATTGATTTATTGTTAGAAAATTTTAATGACAAATAAATAAAGAGGACTAAATATAAACAAAATATTATATAAGAGCACTTGACTCTGAGAAAACACTTCATTTTCTCAGTATTCAAATACCAATAGATTTAAGAAAGTATTTGGTTCTCTCGCATGTATATCTTAATAAACGAATGAATGAACAATTATAAATAATTCCATTAATAATCTAGAATTTTAGTCAAGTTATTATAATAATTTTAACTTATCTTTAAATCCTCTAAATAGTACAAGTACGTAAATAATGATATTTAACTTAAGAAAAACAAATGAATATCTTTAAACTAGTTAATTCTTGTAATATTTTTTGGTTTGGTTGGGTCAGGAAAAAACGTACCTTTTTCTTTCAATTCATATGAATATGTTCATGATTGTTTTATATGTTGTAAGCCATAATGGCTTTTACAGAGTCATCGGGCATGACGGGCGAGCGCAAAAGCATTGTCAAGGATGCAAAATGTGAAGTAGAGCGCAGAAGCTTTACTAGCGTGTTTAATATGTGTACATACATACATTTTATCTAGGTACTAATCCGACGAACGAAACATTAATTTTCCATTCCATTTTTAATTGCTCTTGGAGATGTAACAATTTGTATATGTTGTATTCATTATAATCCAAACTATTCCAGAAACATTTTAATTAATGCCGGAACGGACTGTGTAATTTATGTTATGAGGATGTTTGAATAAAAAAGTATTTCTGCTTTTCATCGAGAGATTATTAAGTTTACAAGTTGTTTCGTTACATTCAAAACCACCTTTCGATGACTTTTATAGCGGTTTCGATGGTTTTAAATAATAAAATATTAAAATATCTCATTATAACTACACCGCTCACTGGTCCGTAACTAAACCCTAATTAAATTATATCAACTATTTTGATTTTCCAATTATAGTGTATATTGATAAAATATGGGGCGTTAATTAGTTAATTAGTTGTATTATGTATTTGTGTTTGATTTGTTTAATAACCTAAATAGATTAATCGAGATAATTTTCGTACCGATTAAAAAGCGTACGCGCTAATAATCAAATATTAGAAAACCAATCTGCTAAAAAAACTATCAATCCGCATTTCAGTAGCTTGCTTCAAAAAGCGAAGCCTTTGTTCATGACTGGGATAGACGAAACCTTACAGTGATTCCGTATTGACTAATTTATCTACTAAGTAATTTAATAGATTTTTAATTAATATTAATGTCTCATTACATTTTATAGCTTACTTTTTTATCTATAAACAATTAGGTATTAGGCAACGATAGTGGTAATTGTAAGTTAGTACAACATTCATACAAATGTTGTACTAACTTTTAAAGGTGTTTTACACAGACTTATATTATATATATTATACATTAATAATGTGTTTGGAAATTGTGTATTGTAAACTACTATTAGATGGTCCAATAAATGAATAAAATAAAATAAATAACTTAGTACGGCACGTATATTCATATAATATAAATGCAAACTTAAACTTTGTAGCTACATATCAATGAAGATTTTATATCGCAAATCTCACTAGTACTTGGAACGGAACAAATGGTCACTTGATCCCGTCGTCTTTTTGCTGGAATCTACAAAGAATAAACTACATCTGAAAGCTTACCAGTGTCCTAGAAGGATGACAAATTTTGCTGAAGTATTTCGAAGAATCCTGTGCACATTATTTTTCATGAAATGTTTATTTTTCGTACGAATTGGCTTACGATATCGTAAGCCAAACAAAGTATTAATAGTTTATAATAGATTAAAGGAAAATTTAAGACAAATACAATTGCATTCGTTTGGCGATGTATATAATAGACAAAGTAGGAACCGACATAACCTTGCGGTTCCTGCTTTGCGCCTTACTAAAGTTCATAAGTCGTTTGTGGCTTTGGGTATAAGATTCTATAATAAAATTCCGCAATCTACTTTAACTTTACCATTACAGCAGTTTAAAAACACTGTTAAAAAAAGGCTAATACAGAAAGCCAACTATACTATTGAGGATTACTTAGACGATAAGAATGCGTGGATATAGCTACTCTTCTACGCTGTACAAAATATTAATAACTATACGTAAATAGTAATAAGAATTTATCTTTGAAAAGAGCAACCGCCGAGTTTCTTGGTGGTTCTTCTCGGTAGGAACAGCTTTCCGAACCAGCAGTAGATGTTGACGATTCAAAAGCACTTGTTTACAAGTTTACTTCAATAAAGAATATTTTGATTTGATTTTTTTTTGATACTATCAAGTTACCTTTATATAATGTTTGACGTATCGGCAGAGTTGCATCCACTGTGGTCAGACCACGGTAATTATCTTAAATAATAATTAGTAAGAATCGCGAAAGTTAAAGTCTACCATATACAAGTGAATGGCAAAAAGGGACATGGACTAACACAAGCTTGCTCTACGTAAAAACTCTTTTCATGTCTGCTTACTAAGGGTATTGTAAATTTTTCAATTTCTAATTTTTCACTCTCAAAAGTACTTACGAAAACCGGTTTTTTTTGACATAGCATGCGATGGTTAAGAACTCTTTGTCTTGTAAAGAAACGGAATAAGTAGTCCTAATAAGGACTTGAAATGTTGCATAGGTACAATTATAATAGAAAGATAATTAAAACCTCGTTTACATTCCGTAACAGTCTGAAGAACTCTTTATGATGCAATTAAAACTATAATAAGCTTAGAAAAATAAAGATATAAAAGGCGTAGTAAGCTTCGAAACTTTTGAAAACAAGTACTATATACTCATGCAATTATAACTTACTAACTGTTATACAATATTCTTTTTAACCTGCATAAAATTTAATTAATTTTAGTATCATAAGTTAAGCAAAATGAGGGCGCTTAATACACTAGGTAGTATAAGTAATAGTATTTGATAACATTTTGTGATGTGTTCACCCAAACGAATTTTTATATAGTATTTCAGACTAGGCAAGGTGGAAATTGTGTTTGTCGACAAACTATTACGACTGAGACGAGAAGACATGCGATACGTCCTATATCCGATGTGAAATAGAATGCGCCTCTATTTATGGTGCGCTTTACGAGTAAGAAGCTTTTGGCGATTGATAAGAACGTCATAAAACCAATGCTTACTGGAATACGTAAAACGTATTTTCAGACAAACCGTTACGACAGAGATGATTAAATTTACAATAGGTATTCTAAAACTCCTAAAGCATTGTACGTTTTTTATTACGCATAGTATAGGTTTTGTGACTATTAAATATATGGGTAAAGATACGATGACTACGTGACTAAAGTCCGTGAAAAAGACTGTACCTTTTTAGTACACAGAAGTATCGTATACTTTACTATAAAATAGCTGGATAAAGATACGATTACCTGATTGTGACTGAGTGCGAAAAATATGCATATATAGTATATAGTGCGCAAATAGTAGTAGCCAGGTCAAAATCTCGTCACTTATTTAAGAAAGATTGAAATCGATTCAATTAGCGTTTATCTTATAAAAATCTATAAAGTTATGCAGATTTAATTACAATTTTCTTCTCGAATGGAAAGCGCATGATCAATTAACCCATATATATATTGTTGTAAAATTTAAAAAAAAACCCTTTTCAAGCGTCACCACTTACCATTCGGCAGACACATCTTTTAATTGTGGATAATTTTTTTTATTAAACTATATAGGGAGATAAATGGAATAAATATCTTTATTCAATTTGTATGTGTGATTATGTGTTTTTGGGATTCAACCATAAACAACCAATAATGCTCAATTCTTTTTCTTCGTTGAACTAACAAACTCCATTGTTGAAATAAAATTTACAGAGAAACACGATGTCACTCTATAATCAACCGTGAAATTGACTTTATACTATCTTCAAATTCATAGATTTTCAACTTGTTCTGTTGATATTATAGCAAAGAATATAAACATTAATTAATTATATAAAAATATACAACTTGTGTCTTCGCGAATCGTTTCACGAATGAAAGTACATAAAGTAAAGATGATTGACATAATGGTTTCTCGAAGCACGACTAGCTATGACTGCCAACATAACATCCATTTTTCAACTGTGATTTCAAAAACATCTAGATACTATCACGATCTGTGCATTTCCTCGATTTTGTTTACTTATTGAAAGTAGATGCTGGCCTCATTATTACTAAGTCTTCTTTACATACTCGAAGGACCATGATTTCAGATATTCTATTTTTATTTAATTTCTACCTGTATGAAGATTATAAAAGTAGTAAAGTAGCGGCCTGTTACAATCCCACTGTTGGGAATAGGCCTCCTCTCTCCGTTTCTGGAGAGAAGGGTTGGAGCTAAGACCTACCACGCTGCTCCAATGCGAATTGGTAGGTTACACATATCTCCAGAATTCTCTAGAGATATGCAGGTTTCCTCACGATGTTTTCCTTCACCGAAAAGCGTGTTACAATTATAATTAGACATATGAGTTTTAATAAAAAAACTCATTGGTGCCTGCCCGGGTTTGAACTCGCGTTCCCCTCGAAAGAGTCGCACGGTCTCGCCGATGGATGAAGGTTATAGGTATTTCAATTTTAAGAAAAACGACTATATCTTAGCTACAATATATCTTAGCTTAGGCTTAAGCTTTCAAACTTTGAGATAAATAAAAAAATTTAAAAAAGAGGTTTTAACAATAGTTAATTACAAAATCATAGGTCAATTATCAATTTAAACGTTAAAATTTTAAACAAAGCACTAATTTTAACTTATTCAGTAAATAAAGTAAAAATGAGATATGAAAATAAGCAACATCGTGAAAATTATTACGCTATAATTGACATTGTGCTAATTATATTTACATTACCTTAAATATTATTAAATTTTCAAAGGCGACCCCGCAGGCGTCAAGAATTTAAAGGATCCGAGATGTAATTAAAATAAATATTTGGCACAAGATCCATCGCTACGGTGGTAGACCGACCTTTTGAACGAATTCTTGTTTATGTTTGCTCATTAAGCAAATAATATACGAAACCGAAAATTCCGACCTAATTCATGGATTCGAAAAGGATCTAATAGGTCTTTATAAAACAAATTTAAGAATTAACATTCGAAACAATTATTTTACTACTCTAATGAGAGATTTCTGTTATAGGTAAAATGTTCATTTTTGCAAATATGTAACCTTTTGTACATTCACGTATTTTTTTGTTTTATTGTTGTTTTTAAGATGACTTTAACCATTTTTTTCGTGAACAAAATTGTTATACTTCACCGTATATGCGTAATCATCATCAATGATATAGAGCCATATACGTACAAAAAAATATTTTTATGTCTAAGCACGATTATCAACGCAGTAAATGTTTATAACTCATTTATGTTATAAATAATATCTATAGAATTAGGCGTTACTTTGCGGAGATCCATAATACAAAAGTAATAATAAAATTATTTTGCTATAATCCGCGATACAGTAAATAGAAAATATAAATAGTGTTAAATGTATAGTGGACTATCCGTATTTTCATACCCGATACGTGCAGGATTTGTAAAAACACATGCACATGCACGAGTCTAATCTCCTGATGATGCTTCGGTTGCGGGGCGAAACAATTGTTGAGTTTGTGATAGTGAACGTGTGTAGTGCTTGTGTATTGTGGTGGAAGTGGTGGAGGTTTGTGCATGTGTTTTTACGAATCCTGCACGTATCGGGTATGAAAATACGGATAGTCGACTATACATTTAACACTATATATATTTTCTATTTACTGTATCGCGGATTATAGCAAAATAATTTTATTATTACTTTTGTATAAATAATATCATTTATATTATATTTATAACTCTTTTTCTATGGTCTATCAATGGTGGTCTCCTGTTGGTTTCTTTACACAAACAAGTAACTGCATGCAAACGCTACTCGACTAAATGGCGCTTGGTACCAACGTATCTTTGCGATCTGTATAGTACATCTGTCCATTAGTGAATGTACCCACATTTCCCCTACCTTTGCATATTCGATCATTGGTTCTTCATATTCTTCACTCTTTATTAACGTTTCACCTTTGCGATGCGATGAACGACGTTGGTCAAGCAGATTCTTCTGCGGATAATAATAATAAACTTTTTCTTTGATTTCTCGTATCATATTTTTTTATTCCTGACAGAAGCACAGTAAACCTAATATTTTGTAAGCTAAGGTAAATACAGTTTACTAGATACGGAAATTACATATACGATTCATATTAACATGGCGTTCGCATAATTAACTACCAGCGCTACAGTTGTTTGATTACACATTAGCGGGCTTTAATAGATGCTGAGTCACGAACTCTGTGCGATCGCATAGTTGCTGATTATTATTGATAATATCTTAAATGGGTCAAATTCTACGGTTGGTTCGAGCGTCTATTAGAGTAAGTGAGTCAAGATAAAGCAAATACAGTTAATTTTATTATAGGTAAGTTTATATTTTACCAGCTCTGCCCGCGAATTCGTCCGCATGGCGAACGTTTTGGCAAAAAAATTTTTCCCGCGTAAATACTAACTCCGCGAAAATTCTATATGTACTTTAAATAATTTATAGAATTAGGCGTTACTTTGCGGAGATCCATAATACAAAATTAATAATAAAATTATTTTGCTATAATCCGCGAAACAGTTGTTGAGTTTGTGATAGTGAACGTGTGTAGTGCTTGTGTATTGTGGTGGCAGTGGTGGAGGTATGTGCATGTGTTTCTACGAATCCTGCATGTAACGGGTATGAAAAAACGGATAGTCCACGAAACATTTAGCACTATATATATTTTCTATTTACTGTATCGCGGATTATAGCAAAATAATTTTATTATTACTTTTCTATATGCACTATTGACCTAAATCTTCCTCGAGAATTGCAATATCGTTTACTACAAACTGTACAAAAATCCGTTCTATAGATTTTGAGAAAATCGATCACATACAGGCAGCGTTTCGAGACTTTGTTTTATAATATGTATAGATATAGATTGTATTCAATTAACAGGATACACGTTAAAATTTTTTGCTAATTGCCATGTATGTCTAATTCAAAATATATCAATTAAAACATTATTATATACAATACTATCTAAGGATACGTCTCTCGATGTGTTCTACGACAACCTCAACGTGTTTAGAAATAAATTATTGAAGATGTAATCATCATATTTATATTGTCCTTTTCTTTTTAAGATCCATTTTTCAAATAGTTTTTATTTAATGCTTAAAATATATTGTCATCGTACATGTCTAAGTTGCATGCTGTGTCTGCCTATAAATGGCATTTGGTGTAAATTTATAACCATAAAATCCTTTTTTTTTCTTTATATTTAAATTGCACACAATTCTGTTGGCGGACCTAATATAATAAATAAATAAATAAAATTGAAAACCTATTTTCAAAACAGCTGTACATAAAATGAGTAATTTATAGAAGCATTACTTTGCGGAATTCCATCGTATGGAATTTATTATAGAATTATTGCCCTATAATCCCCGATCATTTCAGCCCGTAGCCGAAGCACTCATCTCCACGACAAAAATGCTATGCAAATTTTCCGGAATTGTCGTCGTGAATGTGTTTAGTGCTTGTGTGGTGTGTTGTTGTTGGTGGCTTTTTGTGATTTGTGTGGTGTCTGCTCCTGCATGTGTAAGGTATGAGAACATTACCTGCTTCTTACATTTAGTATTACATAGATTTTCTTAACAAACGAGGATTACAGCACAATAATTCTATCATAACTTCTATATAAATTGAGGTCGGCCTTCTAAAAGTTCAGTTAGAGATGTATGAGAACACAAGAACAAAGAAAATTTATTCAACTTTTAAATAACCTCAAATATAACAAAGTAAACGTACATTGTAAATTCACATTTGTAAATTTGGAATAAAATGTTTTGATAACTACAAATTTTGAAACGACTTTATTTACGTTTAAAAAATCATCTAAAGTAAGAGCCCTAGAGACTAGTGGCATTTTCCTTCGGATACTCCACCCTTATTTTAAATGTTCACTTTTAATCTAAAATGCTGGTACTTCGTTCGCATAAAACGTCAAAAAAATTATATTCCACGAATAGAATTACAAACTAGAAAACCAGGTAACTCTTGACATTTCTCTAGATTGTTTTTACTTCGCATGTATAATTTACAAAAAAGACATGATTTTACAATATTATTTTCATAACATTTTATATTCTTGAATACTATTGAAAATTGAATGTTTTATGTCTTTACCAGACAGCTAAAGAATAACTCTGTATCCCCTGTGAAGCCCATCGGTGAGACCGTGCAACTCTCTAGTGACGACATGGGTTCAAACCCCGGGCAGGCACCAATGAGTTTTTCTATTAAAACTTATATGTCTAATTGATAATTGCAATTTATCACACGCTTTTCGGTGAAGGAAAACATCGTGAGGAAACCTGCATATCTCTAGAGAATCCTAGGGATATGTGTAACCTACCAATGCGCATTGGATACTCGCAGCGTGGTGGGTCTTAGCTCCAATCCTTCTCTCCAAAAACGGAGAGAGGAGGCCTTAGCCCAGCAGTGGGCATAGTAACATGCCGTTACTATAGCCCCTGTAATGTTGGGAGAATCGTGAACCTAAACGTATGTGGTTTATCTGTTGTTTCTACTCCCAACTCGTTACACGTGTTTGGAGGTAAAATAGAACTTGATTGAACTGAAAAGTTGAATTTATTACTATATTACTATGCTTTTTGAGTGATGTGTCGTTTTTGCGTTGAGTTTTTCGTGGCATCTATCTCATGATATCACATGTTACAAGGCACAACTATTCAGTCTGTGGTAGTGAATGTGCGCAGTGCTTGTCGAAATTTTCTTTATCATTTAGCATTACATTAATTTTCCATTTTATTTTTATAGCAGTAGTAATTATATTATCCTGACCTTTTTATTATGGATCTCCGCTTAATTATATAAGTATTGTATATGCTTATGGTGGCCTTAACCGTGGGATCAAACCTTATCTATACGTGCTTAAGTTAATTAAGTATTAACTAAGCTAGTTAAGTATTCAAGTGTCTACAAATAGACACTCCTCTTGGTTTTTAGCATCTAATAAAGACGAATAATTTAAGTACTTAGGAACGTTCGCATATAAAAGGATATTTGGAATAATATTAAATTAATTTAGTTATTCAGAATCGCTTACGCAACAGTACGCGACTCGATTACCTAATGTAAGATATCATTTAATATCCCCCTAAAGACAGACAGTTTTGCGAGATAAACTGTCGGCTGATCCAGCTGTCCTACAACTATATCATCGTAGAAGTAAATATTAATTTACCGGAGTCCCAACATAATGACAAATCCTTGTGTGTCTTGGGACGTTAGACGTAATTTGGCATGGATTAATTTTGTTCGTCTTTTTAGTGTTTGTATGTAAACACCATTATACTATGGACGTATATTGCAATTTTTGAGGTTATTTTATAATAATAATTAATAACAATTGCATTGCATTGACTTTTAATTTCAAAGGATTTTAATATCATTTTGGTATTTGTATTGTTCAAAATTTTATATTATTTGGTATTATTCAAGATTTGGTACTGGCAAATAGTAGTTATTTGCAAACATGCCTCAAGTTGGACTATAAAACAATAAAAATTAAACATATTTAAAAATGACGATGCTCTAATTTTAAAGTAATTTCCATTTATCCAAAGTTAAGATAACGGAGAACAAAAGACATAAGTAAAAAGTATAATTGTTGGTCTTACCGTTTTATTCCAGTTTCCGTTTGGATAAGATTCCGCACGTCGGTCACGGGTCGGCCTTCGGATGCTGCCTGAATAATAAAATACAAAATCAGTGTTGGAAACTCTTGAATTTTCAATTTTTTTGGAAATTTCGACGAATACTCTAAGCAGAATTAAAAAAAAAAACAAACACAAATCTCTTTTTCGAACTTGAAATATGATGTGAACCATATCTACTTTTAAAGCGTCACCATCCAAGAAATTCTGTTTTAGACTAACAAAAAATATATCCTGAATAATAAATAAATAAATAATTTCATAAATCTTTTAAGATTAATATTCGCAAAAATCGCGAGTAAAAATCCAGACATAAAAAATCTTCAAGATCAATTGATATTACGATTATTAATTGCTTTTTCGGTTAAAGAACACTTCGTGAGGAAACCTGCATGTCTCTAGAAAATTCTTAGGATTTGTGAACGTCAGTATTCGTAGTGGGCTAGCTTAGTGGTACGGACCAAAGGGAAAAATAGGTTTCTGCAGTAGAGTAGTATGCATATATGCATGTATGTATGCATAGTATATATGCATATATGCAAGCCGTAGCAAATCACAAAACAAGAGAGGTTTTTTTAATTATATTTTCTATTATAGTAGTCGTTCCTATTAGACAGTCTTGAATCATCAAAAGGCAAGAATTGTGACTTATTTTTTAAAATAGCAGATAAAAAGATAGCCTAGCTATAACATAGTCCGACTCTTTCAAGGGGGATACGCGTTCAAACTCCGGTTAGCCACTAGTGAGTTTTGTCTGTTACGCCTTATGTGGTCTAATTATCAATTCGTAGAAATTTATTATACGTTATTCGGTAAAGGAAAAATCGTAACGCAACATGCATATCTTTAGAGAATTCTCAGGATATGTTTAACCTACCAATCGGCACTGGAGCAGTGTGGTTGGTTTTAGCAAACCATTCTCTGCAAAAAACGGAGAGTCTGATAGAAACAGGCAAAATATCACAAAAAATAATATTCAGATTTTTTTAATACTCAATTTTGCTTACAGAGAGTAACAAAAGGTAGAAAAAAATATGTATATTCGTAATTGTTAGCCTGCCCATTTCGTTCCAGCGTCCGTTGTATAAAATCCCGCACGTCGGAAACGGGTCGGCTTTGGATGCAAGCTGAATTACAAAACAGTAAAATCAGTTCATTCTTGGACAAGACTGAGTACTCAATTATTCGCAGAATTTTTATCTTACTTAATCGTTGAAAACATGTTTTCGCATTAATGGATTTGTAAAATCACTTAGATGGGTCAGGATTAGAAGAGCTCTAAATTAAACGTACAAAATGGGTAACGAAAAGGTAAAAATGTAGCCGATATTATCTAACGTATAAAATTTTATATACGAATTTAACAGAAGTATTTAGTTACTTTTGGGATGGACGGCCGTGAGTGTAAATGTCTAAGGCAATATTCCCATTAAAGCAATATTATATTTATATAGAATATTAAATAGTACCGCAATACTATTTAATATGCATATAGGAAATACGCATAAGCCAATAATAAAATAAAAATAGGCATGGTGGAAAAATAAATCTCTTAAAGTTCCACATCGAGTTAAACTCATGGCAGAGAGAATATAGAGCTTAGAACCAGCACACTGCTCCAACCTAAATTGCAGTTTCCACAAAAAAAAAATATATGCAGATTTCATGATGATTCATTCATCGCAAAATATGTGATGAATTATCAATTTTGATTGAGTATAGTTTACAGATAACTTTTGCTTTGTACCATTACGGCTGTAAAATGTATGCATTTACAAAAACTGCAACACACCAATACGTAACTGTAACTTAATAAAAAACTATAGACTTTTGTAAAGTCTTAAGGCAACGGTTACACTTGATTCCCGAGTGAAAAATAAAGCAATAAATGGAAAAAGGTTGTAATCCTTGTGTAAACTAACAAGTACGGTGTCGGGTTCAGAGGGTCTTATGCATTAACGAGTCAAATGTACTGTTTGCACGACCTTCTGTATATTTACTTGTTAGGCTTTCCCGATTGCGTCATTTCCACCTGTTGAATTTTAATTGTTTTGAGTATCTGGATACTGTTCGATAATATGGTCGTTGGCTTTATGTTCAATGAATAGTTATAAATTTAAAAAATAATCTACAGTTCATTTTTTATTTGTCTTATCGGAACTGACTGGCCCGTTAGCGCTGTGGGTAGTGACCCTACCTTTCTCCGTGGGTCGCAGGTTCGATTCCCGCCGAGGACCAACATTTTCTATAAACAAATTGTTGGTTCTTCGAGCCTGGGTGTGTATTTGTATTTAAGTATGTATTTAAACTTATATATGTAGTATATCTACCAGTTGTCCGTCACCCATAACACAAGTATTAAGTTACTTACTTTGGGGACGGACGACCGTGTATGTAAATGTGCCATATATTTATTTATTTATTTATTATACATATTTTTTTATTACTTAAAGAAATATTACTCATGAACAAGAAATATTACAATTTGATCTTTGTCCTGCTATTACGTCCGAACAAAGCAATGCAACGATGTGATTTCTAATGTGAATATAATTAAAGGGCTGAAAGGTAAAGTAGGCTGCTTTAGTAACGATATTATTCAAGCAGGCGAAATTATCTTTTATACTTTTTACACACTGTTGCAAATTAATTATTAGATTACTTATAGCATATAATAAAAGTAAAGTAAGTAAAGTAACGGCCTGTTACTATGCCCAGGGCTAAGGCCTCCTCTCTCCGTTTTCGGAGAGAAGGATTGGAGCTTACACCTACCACGCTGCTCCAATGCGGATTGTTAAGTTACACATATCCCTAGAATTCTCTAGAGATATGCAGTTTTCCTCGCGATGTTTTCCTCCACCGAAAAACGTGTGATAAATTGCAATTATCAATTAGACACTTAATTTTTATAGAAAAACTCATTGGTGCCTGCCCGGGGTTTGAACCCATGTCGTCTCTAGAGAGTCGCACGGTCTCACTGCTAGGTTATCACAGCTTATCCTGTTCTAGAGTCTCATATCATTATCATTGTAGTTTTTGATTTGTAAACAATTATATATAATTGAAATATTTCTTTTTGAACAGAGTGACCGCCGATTTTCTTGCTGGTTCTCCTCACTAAGAGCACCTTTCCGAACCAGACGTATTCAAAAGTGCTTGTAAAAGCCAACTTGAATAAAGAATTATTTGAATTTATGTTTAATTTGAATATAATCAATATACGATGTCCTTATAACTCATTCGATAGAGCAATATATTTTTTCCGGTTATATTCAAATAATAAGAAAGCTCGCACCAAGGGGTTGTTGGGCTGTTAACAAAACAGCTTTTACGCTGAGTGAGAACATGATATAAACTGGTAGAGGCGTGTCAGGCGGAAATCGTATTCGTCGACGAACCATCACAACGTAGCCGAATAGTCCGGTAACGGTGTTCTATATCCGCCGTGAAATGGAACGTGATTCCATTCCTCCTATAATACGATCCAGTCTCGTCGGGATATGTGTGTTGCCCAATTTCTCTCTCTCAAATAAATTACTGCTCATGAACATTTACTATTTCGGTGTTAACTTACTTGTTTCGGACTCGGCATAGTTTTTCGCCGATTTGTTACATGTGTTTAACATTTTTATTATTTCTTTCGCTTACACATTTTCTGATTGTAAGACTTTATTACTTTTTATAATAGCCATTGATTTGTTCTACGCGCTATTACGATAGAAATGTAAGTGGTTTTGCAGTTTTCGATTTCAACACATTTCTTACTTTATTATTTTATTAAAAAAAACAAGAACTTCTATGATATGTAAAATTTAAATAATACTGAATAAATTATATTTATTTTTAAAACACATTGATAGAAAATAATTTAAAGTATCTCTATGTGAATGAATGATAAAAAATGAAGAAAGTTTCAATTGATTAAATACTATAGACTAAAAATGATAAAATCGCGAATGTCTATTGATGTTTTATCTGTTCTTATAAAATAACGAATAAAAAATAACAAAACATATGCTACAAACGAATAAATGCAGAAAAAACTCCTTTGGTTGTTATTGCGCCTATCACAAACTGTCACTTCAAGCTTGGAGTAACACCCGAATTAAATTCCTTCGCCACTCGACGACTCGCAATGTTCCGGTTTCCGCAGCGTATTTCACAATAAATTGAGCAAAGCTGTTCGAAATTGCTGAAATTAACTTCATTATGTAACTAGTGTTAGTCTAAAGGATGCGGTAGACGACAGTCGTATCAAATTTCGCATCAACGATAAATTTAATAAATGAAACAATTGTGGAGTAGAAAAGCGTGTTGCGATTGCTGAAAACCACCGAGCGGACGCATTAAACGAACAATTTTGGAAGTCAGCCAGTGTCTCAAGTATTCAGATATGAGAAAATCTTGGAAGTCTCCTGTAAACTTACGGTATGTTGAAGATTGACATACCGATGATATTAGTGTTATCGTATCAAGAAGTTATAAATGAGTCATCATTCTCCAGCCCTTATCCCACTCTAAGTGGGGTCGACACAACATGTACAAACATGTTGTCATATGATTTGGCTACGTATTTTACGACCAGCCGCCTGCCTGACGTCAACTTACCTTAGACGACTTTTACGACACCCCGGTAAGAAAGGAGGGTGGTCTATTCTATGCAGCCGGATACCACACGGCATTTACCTTAGTCGCCTCTTACGACACCTCGGTAAGAAAGGAGGGTGGTCTATTCTATTCTGCCGAATACCAAACGGCTAAAGTTATAAATGAGTAGTTTTAATTAATAAGATTGACTGAATTTTTTGACGCGAATCAACGGACACATGTGCATAGAGTTATAATCTTAGAGCAGCCAGGTTTTTAAGAGTTAGAGTGTCACAACAAATAATGTGGAGATAAAACTCCTATACTTATTTTTGTCTAAACACACATAAAAAGACAGATAATAAGGTTAAATTTGCTTTCTCTTTATTGTAATAGGGCACATTTTCGGCTGGCTTCCCTACTTTAGTGTAATAACTCTATGCACTTTGGGTATATAGCAAAATTTCCAGTTAAGGATTAAACCAAGCTATTACAACTACGCATAAGACTCATTCGTTTAATCGTATTAAATTAAGTCGGTCGTTCTTTAGCAACTAAATTTGAAATTTCTCATGTAAATGTCCATATCTGAGGATGAACTAAATGCAAATGTTCAGTGGGAACTCGTAAAACATAGTGGCATTTCTACTTATTAACACCATAGAATAACAACGTATAACTTTGAGAAATTTAAAGTCAAATTAAAGTTAATTTTACTAAAAATTTAGCGCTATTTGTTTCACTTACGTATGTATATATGGTGATTTCGCAAAAAGTATTGTGAAATTAAATATTTATGATCTATATACATATATAAAAGTAAAAGTATGTATGAATGTTCCTTATAGACTCCAATACGGCTGTAGCGATTTTAATGAATCAGACAATCTTTAGATTGACCCAGCGGATAATCCTGTAAAAATTGGTGGCGATTGTAGTATTTTTTTATTTGAACTCTCAATTACAGATTTTTTTACTACTGCTATCTTTAAATTAAGCCTGGCGATATGAGCTGGGTATGCCAGTGATTTATAAATAAAATAAAATCTTGAAGCTTATTTGGGTGATATAACGCCTGATAAACTTCCATAAGACCAAGAGCTATCTGACGGCCAGTATAGCTTTCCTTTGTGAACACACATATATTTGCAACCTCCGTTATCAATTGTGTATATGCACTCATTTTATAAAGCACCACCTAACTGTTTTTCCCGTAATAATAGATTCTCTAGCCAAAGGTTGCCTGGAAGAAATCACTACTTAGCGAAAAGGTCGCCTTATTGTAGCACTTAGTTTAAACTGTTTTTTATTTCATTTACTTTCTATGTTAAATTTTTATGTGGTGTAGTATATATTGTATTGATGACAATGTGATAATTTATTTCGAATTTCTTTTTAAGAAAGTATCTTCCTCAGGATTTTCGCACCTTGACGATTCAAAGAAATCTCCCGGTAGTCTGATTGTTTCTCCATACAGCATCTCCGCTGCACTGGTTTTCGTATCATCACGTAAACTTGTTCTTAAGCCGAGTTATACTGTTAGTAGCTATTTTGGATATTTGAGATCGAGTACAGTATCAATAACATGTCATGACCATTTCAAGAGAGCTTTGAGAGAGATTGAGATTTGTCACACAACGACGATGACGACGACGATATTGACGAGATCAAATCCTTGAGAAATTTCCCTATATCTTGTGGCATATGAAAAAATTGTTTACTACAGAAATAAAAAACTTTTTACTTAAATTACGTATTGCTGGTGATCTCATTATCAGGAGCCTTTTGCAATTTGAACTAAAATATTATCCGTATAAAAGCGCTCAGTCGCAATCACGAATGAACATTCAAAGGAGGCTTAATTAAAACTAAACGGGGCCTGTGAAGGGGACAATGGCTGTGGTAGATAATAAAGCAATATACTTCACTCAGCCACAGGTAGAGTTTACGATTAGATCTAAACTGGTTATCGTTAGTTGACCAAATTTACAAAGGTAATATTAAAATTATTTTGATAAAATCCGCAATTAAGTAAATAGAAAATATGTATAATGCTAATTGTAGAGAGGACTAGCTGTTTTCATACATGCAGGATTCGCAAAAACATCGCTTTGCCCCGCAATCGAAGCATCATCAGGAGAGTATCGTCAGACTCCACGACAAAATGTCAAAGCGATGCATCACCCACGCATGCACGCACATGCAGTTATATATTAAGTAGTTCAACCACCACAATTTATTTTGCGTCTGAACACGTGTAACAAGCTTGTACTAGCTCGACCAAATTCAGTAATATAAAAGTAAACATAATAAAAGCCTCCTAATATTTTGTTAGCCTGAGCGAAGTATAATAAAAGCCTCCTAATATTTTGTTAGCCTGAGCGAAGTATAATAAAAGCCTCCTAATATTTTGTTAGCCTGAGCGAAGTATACGATTTTGCTGTTCTACGATTAATGAGTTGCGAATTCATGCAAATTGGTAAATAACATGTATTCCTGTCACGCATCGCCCAAGATGCCATGAATATCGATTATCAAATAGCTTTTCATAAAACACTATAGTGCTAAATACAAATCTAAAATTAGCGAATTTAGTGACGTAATCAAAACTTTCCGCGTCTGTCACGGGTAGCTTTGAAGTGATGAATGAAGTCCAAAGATATTAACTAAGAATTATATTGATCTATCAACATTCAACAGCCCGACCCGCTTTCGCATCGCCCCGAAGAGCCGAACAAACAACAATATTTGCTGCCAACAGCCACGAAATTAATCTTTCTTGGGGCGTTTAGATAACCGTTTTAAGAATTTACCTTCAAAGTCGCATAGCTTAACTATAAGACATCAATAAAATTACAAGAAAAAACAAGGAAATGAAATCGAGATCTATTAAAAAAAATAAATAAATACGTAATAATGATTTGTAATTTTTTGATATATAATATAATCAATAATTAATAATGACAAATTACTTTGATCCACTCTGAATGTTTTCATGCATTCCGTTTTATATTTTAGCATCATCATCCCGCTATAAGTGAGGTCGGCACAAAATGTTATAAACATGTTGTCACATATGATTTGGCTACGTATTTTACGACTGGCCGCCTGCCTGACGTCGACTTACCTTAATCGCCTTTTACGACATCTCAGCAAGAAATGAAGGTGGTCCATTCTATTCAGCCGGATACCACACGGCGGGTCGACTTACCTTAGTCGCCTTTTACGAAATCACGGTAGGAAAATGAGGGTGGTCTATTCTACTCAGCTCGATCACACGGCATCCCGACTTTATCAATCCAATGCAGTAACAAATTGAAACACCACAACATATTTGCATAACATTGGCACAACCCTGAATGCGGTATCCATTTTTCCAATATTCCACTCGAGCGGATGCATAACGTTTCGAGATTGTCTTAAATTCCTTAGCGAGCAAACGCAATATTGTATATATGCATATAATAAATATATAATGCAAAAATATTATTAGGCGTTTAGTTATTCCTGACGAGTGCTTCGTCAATATGATTGAGGAGCGTACACAAACATTTCATATATGTCAACTCTTTGCAAAACTCTTCGGAGCGGAAAACAAACAGGTTATTTTTAAAGAGTTTTGCGGTATAATAATTCGCTTTAAAGTAAATAGTGACCCATATTCCTTTACCGGTCACGTCAAATGATAATAATAATAGAGAATAGAATTAATTCTGAATCTGGCAAAAGCCCCCATAAGACTCTCTCAAAAGATAAGGATGCAAATTTATATAAATTACATCCTACTTTTTAATTTTATAATGTTGTAAACTTGACCATGCAGGTTTACCGATTATATATTACGCAATAATATCTATTTTTAAACATTTGCAATGGCATATGGGAAAATCAGGCGAAATATACGGTTGTACGTAAGTATGCACTCTCAATTTCACTCCAACGCCAACATCGAATTGGAGTTCTTTCTAACGAAGGCGAAAAAAATCTGCTTAATCTATAAATTGATTCTTAAAGTAGTTTTAATTTATTATCATTATTGAATGTTTAATATTTAATTTTCTGCAGCAATATCAATTCTAACATAATTTGCAATACCATCAAAAACTTATAAATAATAACTTCGAAAGCTGACTTATCACTAAAAGTGATCTCTTACGACACGACGAAAAACCAATATAAAATAATATACAACAAAGTCTACCGCCGTCACGTTGTCGGTCTGTCCATGATACTCATCTATTAATTTTCATAAAACGATTGTCATGTTTTAAAAAGTGGTAAAATGAAATCGCGTAATTGTGACGACGATTACGTTATGGAAATAACCCTGTTAGTTTATGACAAACGCAAACACTAATGCGGTAATTGTTTTTCCAATAAAACGCCCGAGTGGGCGCATAACGTGTCGAGATTACCGAGTGCCTAGTGACGGCGACAAAACAACAGCACACTTTATCACAAACTAAGCGTATAAATCTATTACGTAGTAGAATCAGAGTAAAAATTTAAAATAATATATGATTACCCGCGATCACGCGGACCATAGTCCTTGAATAAACAGTAGCTTCCGTTACTATCCGATCCTGCAAATATCTTCATCACAAAAATCATCCGGGGGGTTAAATTTCAATTCCTATTGCAAGGATTCAGCTACTCGCAACGTCAACATTAAATTAGGTTTCCTTCATGGCATAACTGTGAATTAGGAAAGATTGACATTTGCACTCAAAAAATTTCTAAAAAACCATTAAAAAAATTGTAAAACCTCTCTTAGTAACCAGCAACATCTTTCGGTATATCTGTTATTTTGAGACACCATTAGTCCTGATTTAATAAATAACATGACCATAAATGATTTATAGAAGCAGGCGTTATGGTCACTTAATTAACGAGCAAGTAAATGTATCTAATTCCGTTTTGCTACATGTGTTCGGAGGGGAGGGTATTGGTGGGAGTTGAACTATTTAAGACTGCTTGTATGGGTAGCGCGGCGCATTACGATTTTCGTCGTGGAGCCTATCCTCCTGATGATGCTACGGATTCGGGGCGAAACGATCGTCGAGATTGTGGTGGTGGGTGTGTGTGCTGCTTTTGTGTGCGTTGTTGCTGGTGAATTGCGCCTTGGGGTGCATGTGGTGGCTGGTCCTGCATGTATAAGGTGCGTAGATTTTGCCTGCTTCATACACATTGGCTTTGCATGCATTCACTTAACCCGTGCGGATTATAGCAAAGTAGTTAGTTCTGTTATATTGCTTGTAACATGACCATAACTTGAAAGTTAATATGTGTGTGTGGGTTTTTTGTACCATATTGAGACTCCAACGGCTGAACGGATTTAATTGAAATTTCGTGTGCAGATACGTCTTAACTTGGAATAATTTATAATCTTTATTTTGTCAAAAACCATGATTCCACAGAAAACAATAAAATTACTATTATAGTGAATATGTTACCGATCATATAAACTATGTGTCGCTCATGCAATCGTGATGCACAGCTAGTTTAAAATAAATTCCAATCACGGCATTTAAAAGCATATTTTCGAACACTTTTACAATACAACACACAATTTTTAAACTGTATCTATTAAAGTTAATTATAAATAAAATAAGTATAATAACTAATTGTTAAATTTAGTTAATACAACATAAAATTGATCACTCTAACACCAGAATCTGATTGTAGTCTGGCCTGATGAAAAGAGATCACGTTATTTAATAGATAATGAAATAAGGTTAAAATAATGTCCAAAGTAAATTTTAATTATAAACCTGTTAGCGTTGGAGCAGTCGCATTAAAAACTATCTAAAAAAGTACGAAGATAGTCAACAACGCTACAAAGGCCCTCCAGAACACACGAGTACATTATTTTCAGACATGAAAATGCGACCAAAAAGAAAAAACACTGCTGCACGAAAATCACCGAAAATGTTTATACAACAGAAAACAGTCTGCACCAGGAACAAATCCCGAAATTTAATCTCAGGAAAAGCTAAATATAGTAAGCGTGAATAAACCTAAATTATAATGTATACTAAATTTCAGATGCAGCCAACAGGTGCACTTGCATAAATATTATGAAATCTGCATTGAAAATTAGTAGGTTCATTAAATAAGGCACATCGTAAATTGTGCTTACGCTAAAGCAAAATAATTTTACTGAGATTTAATTCGCGTTTGCTGTGCGTATCTCGCGTTATTGATCACACAGCTTTTAGTAAAGCTTCAAAATCTTTAAGTTGAATGTTAGAAAAAAGCATATTTGTACCCACAACAGGGTTCACGGGTAAATTGCATCATCAATGAGTTTATCTATTAAAACTAATGTGCGTACTTGTTATTTTCAATATTTCAGACGCATTTCGGTGAAGGAACCGCCGTTTCGGTGTTTATAAGGAACATACATGCATACTCCTTCCTTTATATATGTAACGTATTTTATAAATTATCATCTATGGGGAACTAATAGATAAGCCAAACGTATTGAAATCTAACCCACTACAATAATACTGCATGATTAATTTACTGTAAAGGCTGAACGTAATGTAAGACACTACCTGTCCGTCATTTATAACGAGTTAAGACTTGAGCGTAACTAGAATGTTGAATCAGTTGTGTTATACTGTGAATACACGTGTAGAGCCATAATATGTCATAAAACAATAAGGAAACAAGGTGAAATATAATATTAAAATACATCATTCCAATTTGTGGTACTCTACAGGAGGATTCCATCCAGAAAGTTCTTGTAGGTATTGTACCTACGAACAAACCCATAGTCCTACTAATATTATAAATGCGAAGTTTGTGAGTATGGATGGAAGTTTGTTACTCTTTCAGGAAATAACTATTGGACGGATTTGGATGAAACTTTACAGTTATATAGATTACACATCGGAATAACATATAGCCTACAAACTGTAGTGATTGTATGTATTATAAAGATACATGTCCATTAAGACGGAAAAAATCTGACCACTGCGAGCTATCTTGGCATACGCTGCCTTAACCAATGGTTGAGTTACACAAAGATGATGTAACGTAGTATTGTTTTTCTTGAATAGTTCTAAATAAAAGTATATACATGTATAACAGATATATGTATCTACCTTGTATGTGGAAGCCATTCTGACCAAAATTGTATGTCATAAAATTAATTGAATTAGCTACTATTTTATAATGCACATTTTAGTTTATTTATCAAACTCTCATAAAAATCAATACATTTGTCGCTTTCAGTATTTCATGTAGATAAACTTTGTCTTTTACACTAAGTAATATGGTCGAATAGTCTAAAAGTTATCACAATATGATTTACTTAAATGGAGTGCCAAAGAGCGCCTAATAGGAGCGGCGCTCGAAGATTGATTGGAATCCGTCAGTTTGTCTGTTACGAATCTTATTGTGGCAGACCAAATTCCACGCGAGCGAAAGCTTGTTATATTTTAAATGTGAAATTCCTCCTTTTTAAATGTTACGCTCGCTGTAGCAATAATAATGAAATTTGATACAATCGAACATTATATACGGTCTATAGGATGAAGGTCACGCTTACTTTGAGGTAAATAATATTCGTATACCTAGTAGGTTTAAAAAAAAATTGGCTATGAATGTTTTTGAAAAGCATGTTTCGAGCTACATCGTCGTTTAGATTGAGATATAACTAAGCGCGAATCGTCTTACATAAGACTATCTACAAATAGCACTAGAGTAACAACTGTAGTATAGGATTAGCGTTAATACATTAGACCAGAGTTCCCCAAGCTTTTTTGTGTCGTATACCCCTTGCCATGTTTTTCCGTGTTGGGTAGACACGGAGTAAGTGTAAGCATGGTAGTAGAGTAAGTAGGGTTACTTACCTGATATTGATTTCCTGTAAATTTCTAACTGTAGTGAAGTTTAGTGTTAAAAACTTAAAGTAAAAACGCGTGTTAATTTATACATTTAATAATTGAATTAAATTAAAACTACGCAAAATAAAATTTTGTGCAAGGTAGCGAAGCTCTGAGACTACGACTCTCAGGTTTTTACAAGTCCAAAATGTATGGCGACCACAAAGCGAATACCAACATCCTACAACTTACACAATTTTATAAACATATATAATAATTTTTTTACTACATAGGTACTTTTATAAGTAATGTATATGTCTTGATATTATAAGATAGTATGATGTAAGTAAATAGGTACTATCAGTGTATGTGTTGAGATCCACTATCGTGGACCCCCATTTTCATTTCATGGACCCCCAAATTTTTTTTCGCCGATGTAGACCCCTTGCAGGTTGTCATAGACCCCTAGAGGTCGATATAGACTACTTTGGGAATCACTGCATTAGAGTATCGGGAAGGTAATGAAGTTATCCTAATTAAATTATACATGCAAAGTTAGAGTTATTAGTTAGTTACACTTTGAGTAAGGTCTATAAAATGGCAGTCCGATTAAATCCCAGATCCCAGAAAAAAAACAACACAGTATTACAAGCAATATAACAAAACTAACCACCTTGCTATAATCCGCACGGGTCAAGCGAATGCATGCAAAGCCAATGTGTATGAAGCAGGCAAAATCCACGCACCCTATACATGCAGGACAAGCCACCACATGCACCCCAAGGCACCTCCACCAGCAACAACGCACACAAGCAGCACACACACCCACCACCACAATCTCGACGATCGTTTCGCCCCGAAACCGAAGCATCATCAGGAGGATAGGCTCCACGACAAAAATCGTAATGCAATTTGCATTTGTTAGTTTTGTTATATTGCTTGTAATATGGAATTCCGCAAGGTAACGCCTGCTTCTATAAATCACAACACAGTATACATGGCTCAGAATTTTACTTTTGCCTGAGCACGTGGAGCATCTAATATCAAATAATATATCTACATAATAAGCCACAGAGGACATGAAAATTGACACAATATGCGACACTTGGCAGGCGTTGCATTTAATAAGATAGTGACGACGAGCTTGCCCTGTAAGAACAAAGGTCTTCAGAGTTACGGACGTCCTGAACAATAGGTACCTATACACAAAGCTTCCTCTATCCTACTTCATTCTATCCACTCTTCACGCTATACATTACAAAGTTCAATATCGAAATACCGCGGGTGAGTCGTATAGACTAACTTCACGTGCGGAAGTTAATAAGTTTTGCCATTGCCGGCTGTGTTTGTGGTTTTATTTGTTCAGTCGTAATGTTTGACGTTCTCTCCTGCATCCTCTGCCTTTTATTTTTGTCATTTATTTTTATTCTGGTATAGTAGAGAGTTGAAATTTATCATGTACTCAGTCTTATGTTAAAACGCAGTCATTTGAAAAATATATGGTAACAAAAGAAAAACTTAACCAAAATAACTCCTGGAACGTAAATTGACCTTTATCAGTTAGTGAATAAAGTGGGCGATCTGATTTTATTTTTCAAAAGTATAACGTATATATACATATATCGAAAATAAATGCATCTACCATGAAAACAAGACCGAAAATCCATATAGTATCCCACATAAAGAAAGTAAAGACTTCCAATTTCCGAATCGCATTCCTTAAATAATCGTTAAATTATTTGTAATAGTAAAAAATAAAGTTGTGTCTATATAACTAAGCAGGGTACAAAAACATACATTTGTAGAAAAAGTCAAGAAAAGTATTTTTAGATATAACACACTATAAGAGCTTTATTAAAAGCAAAAAAAGTTAAGTATTTGAAAAATCGCATTGAATGTTATTGATACACTCCGAATTGAAGAAAGCGATTTCCATTTAAACAATTGGAGAGACTTTAAATATGCGATTTTAAATTTTTTTTGGACCAAGATCCTTGCAAGTAATACATATTATTTAAATAGATTAGATATATAATTTTGAAAAGAAAATTTGATTACGCCTCTTACCAGGCCCAAAAGTATACTTTCTCTCAATCCCACCATTTAGTACACAACAATACAACGTATTATTTATTGTCAGTTAAGGTTTAGAACTAGAAAATTAATAGCCCGTAATACATTTTTCTATGGTAATACAAAATAGGAATTTCAAAATTATATACCAATATGGCCTTAATTCATAACTAATATTTAAAAATAATGTAAATTGACCCTTGGTAATTTGATTAAAATTTTAATTTTAATGAAATGGAAAGTACGTGTGGCCAGAAATATTAAACAGCATGACTTATCACTACATTATTGTCAAAAAGTCCATCGTTTACGAATTGTAAATAGTCAGGGCGAAGGACTTTAATTACATCACAATTATAATACGTTTTAATCTTATTATCAGAAGAAAGTTTCTAATGTGCTCTTAGAACTTCTTACATAAAGTCGGAATTCCCATGTATATTTGTTTAATGAGCAAACATAAACAAAAACTTGCTCAAAGGGCTGGAATGTCTCTTCTTAACCGCCGCGACCCGGATTTTGTGCTAAATATTTATTTTAATTACGTCTCGGTTACTTCGGATACACAGAGAACTTCTGCCCAACTCCGTATATTATATTTAATGAAATAGACGCTACAGCTAGATTACACCTCGTAAATAGAGAGTCCATGATTTAATAGGGACAATTGTAAACACTAAATAACAATATTATCTTATTGTATGTATATTATATCTGCCTTCGTGTGGTATCTAGTAGTAGTAGCCTGAGTAGACTAGACCACCCTCACTGCTTACCGGGGTGTCGTAACAGGCGACTAAGGTAAGTTAATGTCAGGCAGGCGGCCGGTCGTAAAATAACTAGTCAAAACATATAGCAACATTAATTTAATTTTTACATTATTATTTAAAACGTATTATGACGACCCCAGTTAGAGTGGAATGAGGCCAGGAGAATGATGGTTGTATTATTATCTCTGAATAAAAGTGATCGAAACAATCTTTGGAATTCGAAATCCAATGGCATATACGAGTATATCACAAAACATCCTTTCTATAAAGCTCGCCTCCAAAAAATTGTCGAGGCTCAGATTTGTTACTGCTAACTCCCAAATCTACTATCAGTACACAGTAGTCGGCAATCCACCTACCTTTAAATCGACCCACCAAATACATAGGTATACTAAAATCTTGCTATATGATATTAATCACGATTGCAGACACAAAAATACGTAATAAACAATTTTCGCCGACGATCACGACATTCCGGTTTCCTTAAAACGTTCGGCATTTTCGGCACATTTTTAGCGTTATTATCAATCCGGCTCTAGTAGTTATTGAGTAAGTTTTCCGCTTATGGGCGCACAACGACAGATGTATATTATGTATGTATATAGATTTTTTTTATTATTTATGTACCATAAAAAACGATAGACAAAATTAATAAAAACGTGTACGAATATCAACTTGTGCCTTTTACAGAGATCTACGATGTGAGACAATCTATAGCAAAGCAATTTTGGTACGCAAATATCAAAAATTACGAATTATAATTATACTTTCTAATAATACACTTACTTAACAATCAATTTATATATTCTTCTTAGTTATTGAAACATTAAAACTTCCCACCATTATTATAATAACAATCTTATCATTAAAAAGTCTAAATTAATTTATAATCGATCTAATATATACAAAATATTACACGTATTCAAGAAGACAGGTTAAATTCTAAAATTCAATTGTGTTTTTAACATAACATCTTATCTCGGATGCTAAAGGTCGAGACGTTCTACAATACGTATCGGCCTATCGGTTTGCTAATGGCCTACATCTGAAAGGTGAATGGCTGCATGCTACGGCTGAAATGGGGAAATCTTTCCAAGACGCGGATCGATGGCGCAATATTTTCTATCAGGTCCATGATTTATTATACTTAATATAAGTTAATATTTTTCCTAGAAATTTAAAAGGTGTTTGTGTTAACACCTATAATAATAATGTTTTCGTAAATTAGCGGTCTATTACTATTCTACAACTAGGCAAAATCTGTGAAATTAAACTGATACCATGGCAAATTACAAAATAAGCTAAAGCACAAACAGTTACAAAAAATTTAGGTGTCCATTTTTAAGATTTTGACTGAAATAAGGTTAAAATATAACAATAAAACATCAAAAATATATAAAAAATTCAAGCCACCACAAGATTCCACTGATAACGCTGTCTAATCCTTTTGCTATATAACTAAGAATTGTATAGTGAGACTAAAAACAACTTCAGTTAACAAACGCGGATTATAGCAAATTAATTCTATCACAATTTTGTACTATTTAATCTGCAAAGTAACGTCAATTACGATAAATTAATTATGGTGAGACTATTGCTATTGATTTATGCGTCCGTGATGGGGTCAAAGCCTTAAGCATTGGGGAAGACGACGCAAGGAAGGTATTGTATAGTGTAAGACTAAAACTACTATTTGTCACTATCTGCTTAGGACGACCTTGCTTAATCCTGATGCATATATATGTATATTATGTGTATTTGTATTTATTACGGTATGTGTATACTTTATTTATGACTATATGTGTAAATTTATATTTTTATATATTTAGTATCTGTCTATATAATTTATCTATTTTAAATATGTAATATTAGTATGTGTATGGCTTGCACCACCTACCTTCTTTCCTTGAGTTGATAAGTTCCCTAGCCCAAAGTTTTACCTGGAAGAGGTCGCTTGTTAGCGATAAGCCCGCTTCACTGTATCACACAGTTTATATTGTGATTTTTGTATTTTTAGTATTATTGTAAATTCTGTGTTGTACAATAAAGAGTGTTCTATATATCTAGATAGATTGATAGAACATTAGATAGATATCTAAAATATCATGCTGTTATTAAGCATTAGATTGTATAATATAAATTAATATCTAAGGAGTTATAGTGAATAATGAATACTAACGCGTACGAAAATAAATCATAGCAGTCTTGCTCAAGGCGAAATATGATCCAATATCTTTGCGAAACCCTGGCAGGTCGCTAGTCATATATGACTCGAATATTTTAATAACATCTATTACTCACGAATTAGACATTTTCTGTCCACACAAGTTATACATACTAGGCTATAATACAGCACGTCTGGCACCTGAACCCAACGAGGCAACGCTTAATGGGCTGTCACGCGTCCATCCGCCTCGGTGATTGATCGACGTGTATAAATACCCTACCATCACACCTTCCCTATTTTATAAGACAAATATAGACGCGAAACAAGCTTTCGTAGAATCTTAGCGCCACATTAAAGTTATCACTTAATCATGTTGGTAACCAAAAGGGAGTTATTAGCAATTGCAGAAAGTTTGGGCGGACTTCGATATAAGGGAAAATACACTTCTTAAGACGGCCTAAGATCGGGTAATATGTATGAATATAACCTGCAACGTGGAGAGGGAAAAGTCACCAGTAAAATATTATAAACAACTAACTTCTGGAAGATTTTATGATCTCACTTTTACACATGCTTTCTTTTCTAAATCAGATTTACCGTACAATTCAACATCAACGATAAGTCTCCGTATAGACACCTGAATCTCTAGCAGGATATGGTGATGTGTAATTGTGAAGATGATGTATTTCTACTTTCACACTAACGATTAGCCAAAACAGAACGCCATTACAAACAAGATATACGGTTCTTAGAGGACGCATTAGATTGACCGTGTAATAGAATAACATAGTTACAACCCTTAACCTTTCGGACACCTGAGACCTAATGGAATGTCGTACGTCCATCTATAACGTTGATTGATCTACATCCACCTGATATGTACATAGGTTACATCTGAAAGGATTTATGATCATACATATTATGATCAGACGCCGTGTGGTATCCGGCAGAATAGAATAGACAACTCTCAGTTCTTACCGAGGTGTCGTAAAAGGCGACTAAGGTAAGTTGACGTCAGGCAGGCGACCGGTCGTAAAATACGTAGCCAAATCAGGAGAATGATGATGATGATATTATGGTCAGAGTGCCACGGGTTTCGTGCCCGTAAGGTGCTATCACAAGTATACTTGTGTGAGTAATGACACGTAGATCAGTTTGATTATAATTGTACTATATACAGAAAAGACTAATGAATAGGTTTTAATGAAACATAAGAAGGTCTGATATAAAATGATCTGTATAATTTTGAATAGGGAAGTTCATGGACTCATAACAAAAAGTATTAATTGAGTAGTAATTGCTTCTGGGTCATGAACAAATTGACAGGACCCTGATATAAATGTATATAATTTGAGTGATTATAGGAGTCATTAAACCTGGTTAAATACTTTGCGAGCTTAAGAGTCAATTCATTGAATGCTCCCTAAAATTACAGAAACAGAAACCCTTTAAACCTTTTACGTCAATCATTAAAAATTCAAAATTAAAACTTCAATTTCAAATAAGAGCATAGTTGTTTATCGTCATTTTTTCTAATATAGGACTAGTGGTGCCCGCAAATTCGTTCGCGTTGACTTTAGTGTAATATACCCTTAATTATTTAATAAACTTTTTTCCCGAAAAGCGAGAATTTTAATATATCCTGGCATGTAAACTTAAATGGCACCAAATTTCATCAATATTGCTACAGTGGATAAGCGTATTACGCTTACAGCTACAGCCAAACTTTCCCTTATCGATTATTATCTATCTTATTAGTATCGATATTCCACGACGTTAAACTTTAGATGATGACAACTTCCTTGATATATTCGTCAACGGCGAACCTAGATAGCTCGGAAGACTATTTATTTATTGATTTAAAATTCACAATTGTCTTATAAATGAAATCAACAGATATCTATTGACTATGATCTAATTACTATGATTGGGAAAGATAAATTTTGTTTTAAACTTAAATTAATTTAAAATTAACAGACGACGACTGCTGGGGAAAAAAATCTTGCAATAAAGGCACATTTAAGAAAGGATAAGTGTGAGTGTGAGTACAAAACATCTTGCAACTGAGTCCAATAACGCACCGCCCGATGGTCTGCCGGTGATTGATCGAATCTTGGCGACATGTGGACATACCCTAAATCGCTTATACCTTCCACGCGCAATAAATCATACCTTTGAGTTCATGATAAAAGTAGTTATGTGCTATCGCTTCCGCTACATTATATATTACGATATTCCAATTTTTCTTTTTTTTTTACTAAGCCAATATACAAAATAAGCCCAATATACTTTATAAAATAAAGTAAAACATGCATAAATACAAATCATTTCAATAATTTCAAGCCTAGCTTAATTTAACAAACCAGACAAAATAACAAAAAAAAACATAATTAACCAAAATCTTCACAAAAGAAATTACTAATAATCTATAGTAATATTAATGAAAGTTTTTTTTTTAATTAAAAATGATTACCAATAATAGTACCAGAAATAAAAGTCGGAGATAAAACATTTATAATGATGCGTTATCATCCTTTTACTGCTAATTTATAAATTTTATTGTATGCGTAAAATTTTAGACGCCTTTGTTACGTACGTAATAGTCAAGCAAATCTTGTAAATAGTAAATTACATATGTTTTGAAATAATTTTAATCAGCTTTTTTTTCAATTATTTATTTATTTATTTGGACATCCAGTAGTTGTTACATATGAAACTAACATTTAAAAATATAATAGAAACAAAAAATAGTTCAAAATGTACAACTTGGTGTCACAGCATGCACCAAAAAATTACTAAACAATATAAACGTAAAAAAATACATAAAAAATTTAAAAAGTCAGTGTGTCTATCCGTCTGTTAACCTTTCACGGGTAATCCACTGGACTAATATTGATGAAATTTGGCACTATTAAAGCTTATACATGGGTAGCATATAGAATAATGTACTTCTATAATACTCATAAGTGAACGCAGATTTTGTCTACGCATGTGTCTCTTGTATTCACAAATTTATTATACCTTACATGTATAAAACTTAGCTATTTCATTATGTAGATCAGTTTTTCCCAATCTTTTTGGCGTCATGCCCCAAATTAAAATTATTTTAATTTATTTACAAGTAACATTTAACCAACCCTTTGTACATGAGTTTTAATTTCAAAAATGTAAACTACTACTCACTTAAGAAACTTAAATGATAGGTTTTAGAAAAAAGAATTTGCTTTTTTTTGTTCAATTTGGCACCGAAATCTAGCATTGCATTTAAATGCCCCTAAGCGAAAGGGTTATACTCGACACGAGTATAACCATTCCATTTTACGTTGTACGTACATTGACGTTGGTAAACACTTATACAGATGATTACCATAATCAATTTTAATACTCGTCTTCAATAAATTAATATCCTATATTATCTATTATTTCACACCGCCGTGTGATATCCGGCTGATTAGAATAGACTACCCTAATTTCTTACCGAGGTGTCGTAAAAGGCGACTATGGTAAATTGACGTCAGGCAGTATCGTAAAATAACTAGCCAAACATCTAACATGTTTAAAATATGTTGTTAGCATGAACCCACTTATAGTGAGATAAGGGCAGGAGAATGATGATTATACATTATTTCACAACCATTAAATATCTCATCTCTCATCGATAAAACCTTATCATCATCCTCCTGCCCTTATCTCACTCCAAGTTGGGTCGATGTTGTCACATGATTTGGCTACGCATTTTACGGCTGCCTGCCTGACGACAACTTACCCTAGTCGCTTTTACGACGCCTCGGTAAGAAATGAGGGTTGCCTATTCTACTCAGCCGGATACCACACTGCATCGATAAAACCTACATTGATTAATTAACTAATAATTAGAATAACGAATTTCAATTTAATCTCGTCGTCATTAAATTTATATTCCGTATATTCATATTCATAAGTTCGTTTAACAGCTACTAAATTTGTACAACAATGAAACCTAAATGCTTATGTAAATAGTTATAATAATGAAATAAAATGAATTAATTTAAAACATTTAATAATATTTCTTGTATTAGTGGGTAATTTAACTTGTCATTAACTTGTCAGCTGCTACAAAATTTTAAATGTAACCATGGATTGATTTTTTTTATTAAGACACTACTCTAAACATTCAGTTTTCATATCCATTCTAATATCATTACAGCGAAAGCTTTCTTACTGTCTGTCTGTTATAATGTCACAGCTAATACGCTGCACCAATATTGATGAAAATTGACATAATTTAAGCTCATACACCGGGGGTAACATATACAATAAACAAAGTACATTTTTTTATTTATCGGGTGCAGGGATATACATATATTTTAGTATAAGGGTAGTTATCGCGAACGAAGTCGAAGAAGTCGAATAAAATCGAGGAATTTCGAAAAGGATCTAGCTGAAGAGTGACTCAGTTAAGTCGGATTTGAATATTTGCATAATTATATCAAGCTCCGGAAGTTATCGTTTAAAAGTAAGAATATTATAAATTCCAATTCAATAACGTAAGGGGATGTAAGTTTTGGGCACAGGTCGTGTGGGATCAATAAGATTTTATATATTTTGATGTCTTACTTAGTTAGCCTAATAATATTAAGCAAGTTTATTCAATGAAAATATTTTAATATAAAGAAGTTGATAGATGACCATGTATAAATATAACGCGGTTTAAAACGATTTTTCTAGTTTAATAAAGATTTTTTTATATAGATCTAAATAATGAGGTCACAACAAAAGTACGTCTATAAAAATTGAACCAAAAAAACATATTCCAAAATAGTCCAAGTTGTTCGAGCGAGAGTGATTAATTTTCCAAACAATTTTCCCGTCATCTTAAATCTTTTCAAGAGCACAAAACATTTAACCAATTCAGTACACAGGAGCTCGGCCATGATAATAGTCTATCGAGTGGAGGGACATGCATCGCAATCGTACAACATTAAAGTATTTTTTTAGCAGTACTCAACCGACCAAAAGTATGTACTGATGACATTGTCGGTACTTTTTATGTATCAGAGACGACTCGAGTTCTATCTAATATGTAAAGAACTAAAACTTTAAAGTTCTATGCAAATTGATCACAAACGTCGTCAAAACGAGGGGGTTTGCAGCGGAAAATCAACCCGACCATACAAATTTAAGTGTCAACACGACACGCACATTTTGTCACAAAATTTATAATTTTAAGTCTCATATTCTGAAATATCTTATGGGCCAAAGCTGCGATAGCAGAAGGCGGCTAGACTATAAGAACCCAACCAGAACAAGTATATTTATAAACCTTAGCAATTTATTGAACATCATCAACATCCTCCTGCCCTTATCCCACTCTAAGCGGGGTCGGCACAACATGTTACAAACATGTTGACAAATGATTTGGCTACGTATTTTACGACCGGCCGCCTGCCTGACTTCAACTTACCCTAGCCGTATTTTACGACCGCTCGGTAAGAAAGAGGGTGGTCTATTCTACTCAACCGGATACCACACGGTGGGTCAACTTACCTTAGTCGCCTTTTACGACACCTCGGTATGGAATGAGAGTGGTCTATTCTAGCAATAGCAATTTATTGAACGTAACAAGTCTAAATAGTTGTTTGTTTTGGCATTAGACCATTAAAAATGCAAATAGCGATCATATTCTCGTATCAATGAACTTACTTGTAACTGCACTAGATATTCAAAATTGCGCAGACATTCTACACAGACGTTTGCAGTTAATTACCTTACCTATTCTCTGTAAACAAAGCATCCCTGATCTAATCAACGAAACAATACAACTAGAATATCTGAAATATAAAGCCAACAGCTCTCCTGCCATGGTCGATTTAAATTACAAACAATATTACACGGCGTGGATACAAACGAGTCCATTGTAGGCCGCGTGCGCCCGACAGCTGTTTTAGATAACGTGTGACCTCCCCAGAATAAAGCGAGCGCTCCGCGAACAATTAAAACAACAATGACGTCGAGCACGCGGCACCACTTATCGTCGACGATTTAGCAAACATGGCGAAATTGGTTTGAATCAAAAACATGGCAAAATAATGCTTGTAACGACCCCATGGTTACCAAAATCAGACATCTGAAGCACCATTACTGAATTTACGATAAAAACAATTTTAATCTTTATTTTAGGGGATTTTTTCGAACGGAAAATGCCATCCCCATAGTAACTACAAACTAACCTTAATTCCTACGGCTTATGCCTACTTTAAGCAAATTGTAAAACAATTTCGCTGAATCTGGAGAAGCCAAAATTCTATTACAAGTGGCAAAATCAAAGCTTAATTCTAATTTTAACCTAAAATCACTCCTAAGGTCCTCGTTACGCACACATTCCATCAAAATATGATATACATCTTCGATGAGACCGTATTCGACACGATTCGGAGATGGCACTTTCTTCATCAAATAAGCAAAACAATTCAGTAGAATGTGTCCTGTGGATCTGTGTGGATCGGAGCCTTAATGCTATGACTACATCATGCCTCCTAAGCTTGGTATCTTCAAACCACGCTTTTTTTAATAAACCAGGTTGAACTGTTCTATACCAAATCGCCTTAGTTCGCGATGTTTCGTCAAAGTATTCACGCCAATTGTTATCAACTTGAGCTTTAACCAAATATAGAAATAATAAGGCAAATAGACCAGTGGATATCCATTAACAGTAGCTTCATTAGCAAGCTTATCAATTTTTATAACATTAGCCATACTACAATATAATACACTTAGAGAAAAAAATGGAAGATTGTGTAAGAAGAATATTGTATAAGATATAAACTATGTCTTATCCTATATTAGGGATGGGAAAATAGAAATTATTTCAGTTAATGTTTCAGTTAAAATTATGAAATTTTAAGAGTTCAACGGCGACAAATAAAAATGTACAGAATGTAAACACTATGACATAATTGACGTATTTTAAGAGATCCCAAAGTCCTGCTTGTAGCTGTAACAGCAATATATTGATAGCAGTATATACTGCTCCGACAATTAAATAAAAATTAGCAGACTTCTACTTACTCGGACGTATTCTGTCTGTGATATATTTAAAACGTTTAAGCGCACTAACAGACATAAGTAGATTTTAGAATTTCAAAGATAAAAAAATAAGTTTCAAAATAAACATGAAACTTATATCGAGCCATTTATTCTTCCAGATAACAAAATGAGCACATGTTTTCAAAGTCAATGAAATATATAAAATATAGTGGATAGGAAAATAAAATGATAACTCTTCCTCAAGTACAATAAAATAGATATCTCATTTTTATTCACTCCAATAAGCTTTGATATTAGGAACCTTTGAAAATGCCACTCAAGATTCACAGAATATATTTAAATAAGTGGTTTTCATTTGGAGATCGCTCAACGAACATCAATGGAATTTACCTCAAACTATAAAACACAAAGAGTTTAAGCGCTTTTTAATAGTCAAAAAATTATTTAATAATTGTCGTGAACACTTACAAAATAAAAAGTTTTTCTTACTAACCTCAACATACCAAAACAACTAGTACGAACAGAGGAAAACTTGATTAGTTTTAATTGTAGAAATTAATATGAATTAATATTTAAATACAAATTAATTTCTAAGAAAACACTGATAAAATAAAAACTAATAAATTATAACAAAATTAATTAAATACCATTCACTCGTGTATTTTTGACATATAATATATTCAATTTTGTGTATTCAATAAAACAGAATTATACATATTCATAATGTCCGTGATGTTCTAGATAATAAGTAAGCAGTCAGATAAACCTAAATTGATATAGATATATAGAAAGGATAAAAAAAAAGTTAATTTGTTACATAGTTTTTATCATAATTTTTAAATAGTACTTGACTTACGTATTAGAGAGGTAATTCATAAATTGTTTGAAATTAGGTGAAAGCTTACTAAGGCTATGACAATAAAAAATCAAATTTCAATAATCAATTATACAATATACAAACCAAATAAGTATAAGGCAACGTGAAAAACCGAAGTATTATTGTCGGGGTCAATAAATTATTATTCACTTGTCCCTCAAACCGCATTTGGTGAGCAGTTATCAGATACGATAAATACGTCAATTTTTTATAGCTATCACAAATTATGTCATCATCATTCTCCTGCCCTTATCCCACTCTAAGTGGGGTCGGCAACAGCATGTTATAAACATGTTGTCACATGATTTGGCTACGTATTTTACGACCGGCCGCCTGCCTGACGTCTACTTACCTTAGTCGCCTTTTACGACACCTCAATAAGAAATGAGGGTGGTCTATTCTATGCAGCCGGATACCACACGGCACATACCTTATTCGCCTCTTACGACACCTCGAGAAAGGAGGGTGTTCTATTCTATGCCGGATACCACACGGCGTCTATCACAAATTATGTATTAAAGTAAAAAATAAAGCTTTTCGATTCCCATATCTATACCATAAAAAAATTGTAGTCAGCAAAGCATACTATGAAAACAATTGTAAAATAATACATATACATGATGCAAGTGACGAAGCTAACTTACTGTGATATTTTCTTAATGGTGGCAGTATTAAGAAAGAAACTGTCAAAGTTTCTTGAAAACAGCGCCATTTTATTTGTTCAGCGAAGCTTTTAATCTAGAATTATCTATATCTAGTATTCCTTTTTAATAAAATGGTCTAGTGACCATATAAAAGACATCTGCTTGAAAACGCACGCACGCAAATATTAGATGAAATATTTTGAAAGAAAGTATAGTAATCTTAATAAATCTTCTCAGTTTTAATATTCATTTCAAATTAATTACCCTTTATATTTGATCTGTTATCTAAAATTTGTAAAGACAATGAATGATGAAGAATGCAAATGACGCTTCTTTCTTATGGAGGTTTCGTAAAGACGACCAAGGTGCTAGGTTGACCCATCGTGTGCTATCCGGCTAGTAGAATAGACAACCTTCATTTTTTACTGGGGTGTTGTAAAAGGAGACTTAGTAAGTTGACGTCAGGCAGGCCACAAATCGTAAATTACTTAGCCAAAATATTTAACAACATTTATAAAACATGTTGTGCATACTCTACTTATAGTTGGATAAGGGCAGAATACCGATTATTGAAATACAACCGATATGTGAAGAGTTTGATGACAAAATGCTACTAATAAATTAGGAAAATCTAAGATCATGGTATATTTGAATATATCCAAATAAATAAGTATTGTTTTATTTCACATCATAGAGGGACCTCATAGGTGCAGTGAAAAAATGAATTTCAATGTTTTCTTTTTATTGGTGATATTTTAAAAGATGAGAAATAAACAGATTTCACATATTAAATAGATTACAACATGCTTGTTAGAGAATAACTCGTAACAATTTTGTATGCATATCACAATTATATTTCATTTTGTGTTATATATTTAAACTCCATTTTACAGCTTATATCTGCAAGATAAAAAATGATATAGTCTTTGCTATAAAATACAAGTCACTCTATATATTAGCACCACAAAGGTCTAACATAAAGGAGACAAAGACACATTTAAAAGCTGGTCAGAGTAAGCAGATTGAAGTTTCATTAATATTGCTGATTGAGACTAGTAATGTTATTTTTACAGTTTACTGAGTTAGAATAATTAAATAGAAACAAGTTGAGACAAAAAAAAGTTGTGTATCACATAGTTATAGTTACAAACAATATGAGATGTCCCCACATATCATAATTTTCTCTACCATTAAGCACTCTACAACAATTATATCTCAAAAACTTATATGGTTGTCACAATAATAGAGCTAGTGGATACTGGTGGCAGGTGATATCTATTTCAATTTTAAGAAATGATCATAAAACTGAGTTTTCATTCAACCCATGCTACAGGTTTTCGATAAGCCAAATATGACAATCATTGATATAATGAATAACATGTTAAAATTCAGTTTCTTGAGACACTGACACCTTTGAGAATACAACCTGGAATTCGTATTAATACTTTGTAGCAAATTGCAGAATTTCATTATAATTTACATATTAGGGATGTATATGTGTCTTTGCCAAGTTAATAATAGGGGTAAGAACTTCTAAATAAAATATATACATACATCAAAATTGGAAAAAATGTTAGGTTTACAATTCACCCTCCCATAAGCATTAATATGTTAAACTAAAACTTCTTTTATTCTTAAACTGAATTATTTCAATATACTGAAATTTAGTTTTTTGTTTATAGTGTCAAACAATTAATTTTTTGTTTTTAGTGTTGTCAAACATTCACATAATTTTTTATTAGTCCCACAAGAGTTCTGGGTCATAGTATAGATATAAAAAACAAATGCATATCACTAAGTTATAAAACTAAACTATGAAGTCACAACTTTTTTCTAGACAAAAATATCATGACGTTAATAAATACATTTCCTGGTTAGAACAGATATGTGGAGGTTTAAGTTATAATGACTTAATCTATAGTTTTAAAATTACATATAAAGAGATAAAAATCTTCGTTGGGTTACCTTGTTCGACTAGAGATTCCAAGAAAACTATCCAGGAGTTGAAAGTCAAATAAACTATTATTGTTGCTGTCCCACTGCATTACACAATATAGGTATTATGTACCTTCAGTAACATAATCACAATCTTGTAAAGATTACTTAGTTAATAAAACAAATCTTAAATATAAACAATCACGATTTACAATTTTTGATAGAGCATCGACTCGTATCAAAAACTTCACATTTACAGAATAACACAGACCATAGATGTAAAGATAGTACGTTTCAGACCACAGACTACGTACAAATTACCTGAAGTCATATTGAAGCACAGACTACCAGTAAATTGTTTCTATTAAACTATTGAAAAAATGATTTTTTTACGTAAAATAATAAAATTACCAATTCAATAATTAATTAGAATAAAGAAATATTGCAGTGAACTATTAACAATACAAAAAAACATATACTTGCTGCATGCAAAATTTGGTTGAAATGTGTAGTTTCAAGTTTAAGTAAATTGGTTTCATACAACAACGCATAACTTACCTGTAAAAAAAAAGATTCATTAATAAAATCGATAACAATTGCATAATTTAGATAATCAATTACTTTTTCACACGCCTACGGTCGATCCACCTACTATTATATATTTGTACGTGCTAGGAATCTAGGAATGAAAAGAAAGATAGATAGATGATAGGAATATAGATGCATATCTCATTTTAAGAAAGGAGAAAAAGGATAGTTAAAAACAGAATAAAAAAAGCGTAATTAAATTTTTTTTTAATCGATTTTTAATGTTATGATTAAAATAAATTATTTTTGCCAGCTCTAGTCCGTGGTATGCAATATACTCTAAATAATTTACTGTGTGTCTGTGATGTGTATATACTATTTTAGTCAGTAGTCTATGTATACTACTTTTTAGTAGCCCAAGGCTACTAGCGTAGGTACTAGCGTAGGTACTAGCGGAGGCGTAATCGTTCGCAGCTGAGAATGATTCCTTTGATTCTTCGCGCCTAAACGAACTAGATGATTCCTTTCGTTCGTTCGTTCGCGATTCGTGTGTCGTTACAAATTATTGACTCTTCACCGCAGGAGCCGTTTTATAATTAGCGAACGATCTGCCTAATATTGAAATATTTCATGGCAGTTGGTTCGCTTGTTTTATTCGCTGTGTTTTGTTCGCTGTTCTTGCTATGACAAGATTCTTGAAGACTATAAATTTAATTATAATTATAGCACTAAAAATAGCATAAAGCTATGAATTTTCATAAAATAATTTTTTAGGTAGTGATTAAAGAACGCTTTTATATTTTTTATTAAATTTGGAATATAATCAAGTAAACCTTATGTTCATATATTTATTTATATATTTTACATTATATAAATTCTATATATGTTTTATACGAAAAATAATATAATCCATATTGTTTTTAGAAGAATATTTAAAATACGAATTTAAGGACCGTTTATTCTAATTATATCGTAGCAGTTTTTCATAGCCAAGAATAAAATGTTTTCTAATAATAAAACCTAGCTAGATCGATTAACAAATAATCGATTTTCTTCTTTTAAAATAAACCGATTTGTAAATCTATTAACTCGAAAGGAAATAATCTATTATTTAATAGTCGTTTATTTCTGACTACTTAAAAATTTGCTTTTTTTAGAATAATTAGAGTAAAGAATAATTAAAGTGGACAACTACGAATAAAAATTAACAGATGCGTTGTTTGCGAAATTCGATTAATATGTGTTTTTTGGCAGCTTTGTTTTCATCCAACACCGCATTTCCAATCTTAAAAAACAAGAAAAGGGGGTAAGAAAAAGAATAAAATGAGCGTAATTAGCAAAATCCATTAAAAAAAATCGATTTCTAATGTTTAATAATTTCTTATTAAAGATCGATTATTTTGATTAAATAATCAATTATTTTGATTAAATAATCAATTATTTTTTGACATCCCTAACAGTAAGTAGTCACGGCATACAATTCGATGAGCGAGCGGCAGATACGAGTTTCTTGCGATTGTGAGGGAGACAACATGAGTTCGGTTGACATCACCTTACTTGATTCTGTACCAAATCACGACTCATGAATCACGAACTAACGAACGATGAAGCGGGAAATATGGGACTCGATTCCCGTCGTTCGTCTGTGGGAGTGATTCTTTCGAACTAGTTCGTTCGCGAACTACACAAGTCTACTTTTTAGGCTATGATTGTAGGTTATGATTGTATTTTAACTTTCGATAAATACTATTGCAGTACAGTATCTTTTGGACACAAAAATCTGTGATTTGAAATTGAATATTCATTTTAATGCCTTATTGAGATATTGTTAATGAACTCCAAAAAATAAACTTTACCTTGTGTTTAAATAAATTCCAAAAATGAACATCGCTCTTAGAAATATACGTAGTATTCCCTTATTATGTTATCGCTCTCATAATCCTATGACTCTTTTCGGAGCCAGTACGCAAAACTTGAATTGTATTCATACAACAGCCAAACGAAATGACTTAATGGAATTTTTCGATAATAAAAAAAACTGGAATGAAACTAACATAAGGGTTGGAAGAGCTTGGCGCTTAGATGAATTACGAATAAAATCTAATACAGATTTACATAAATTGTGGTATATTTTACTGAAAGAACGGAATATGCTTTATACCATGGAACACGAATGTAATGAAATGGTACGACTCTTCCCTAATCCAGAGAGAATCGATAAAGTTGAAGAATCTATGAAAAATATAGAAACTGTTATAAGAGAAAGAAATACTGCATACTACAAGTTGGAAACTGGTGAAACTGGGGAGCGCCCTGTTGAAGATGTTGTTAATCTTTTTGGATTACCAGAAAAATATCAAAAGCAAGAATACTTCATACCAAAATTTATGAATTCAAGATGGGTAAGTTCTTACTTAGAACATGGGTTTATTAATAGTATGGCAGTCAAAAAATTCTACAGACTGTACCAGGAAAAGTTATATAATATAAAAAGAAGGGAAAGAAATAGAAATTTTAATCATGTTCAGCAACTCTTGAAGCGATTTCCTGACATGGATATGGCTAAATTGAAAGCAGAGTATCCTGAAGTTGATATAGAAAAAGCAAAAAGATCAAAGAAATCAAGAGGCCACTGCCAACCTAAATATTAAAGTTATAAAATATATATATGCAATATTTCAAATGTGTTTTATGTAAAAAATTTCACGCTTTCACACTTTCTTAGTCCTAGTATAATATCTGGTCAGATATAAATGTCTTTCATTTTATTCATATATGTAATATGTTACTGTTTTATTTTTTGATTTATTTATTAATTTATATATATGTTAAAGACATTTTAAAATTAACTAAGACATTCCATTGCCAGACATGCAAGGATGGCATTGCGGTAGTATAAAGCTGTGTTGCATATGCCATCCTCACAGTCAAAAATAATTAAATTAATATTATAAAAATAAAGTATTACAATAAAGTGTGCATAATACAGAGTGAGTGAGTGTGGTCATGTATACATGTAATGTTGAATGTGTGAGTGTGATGTGTGATGAAACAAAGTCATTAAGTCATTGGCATTAAGTCTTCAGTTTGTTGATAATTCATTTGCTGTAACCAAGATAAAATTTTAGCTTTGGCTGCACGTTTGATTAATGGATAGATGTTCAAATGTTTGTTTATCTTATTATATAAAAAGGATGCTAAAAATGGATGTTGATGTTCAAAGAAGGATGTTTGATGTCTTATGGATGGAACAACAATAATTATACGATTGTAATTTGTATGTGAGGGATTAAATCCAACTGATGTGTGTGCTCTAAGAGTAATGGTTAAAAATGAAACTAAACCAACCAACTAAACTTTAAAGATAGGAAATTTTAAAGTTTCATAAAGATTTCTAATATTCTTCAAAGACACATCACAATTATAGACATATATTATATAGGTCACACAGACAGCTAGATTTGCAGACAATGTATGAGGGAACCCAAAACTCGCATCATGTTGCATTGCAGTACAAAAAAAAGATTGAATGAAATTTTTTAAATTGCTGAGGACATTATAAGAAACCTTGAGGAATTTGTGTAGGGCTTGTTTGTGTTTTGGCTTCTGGAAAGAGTTTGGTTGATTAGAGTGACCAGACCCTTTACCCTTAAACACAATAGTACTAGACTGCAACTAAATGCAGGAAACAGTCTGCTACACAAAGAATTACAAGAAATCCTCCTATATATTATTGCAGTTGATAATTTATTGTTTATTTTAAAAGTAAAAGCTCTACATAGAATTAAAGATAAGACATTAAAGAACAATAAATTATCAGACTAAATTAGCAGAATTAAAGGAACACCACCAATTATTGACCGTCGTATTCATTGAGCAGTTCTTAATTTGACTTATTTTTTTTTTGTTTTTCCACCTCTTCATACTTATCTATAATAAAAAAATGAATCGCTGAATGCGTTGCTAAGCTCACATCTCGAGAGTAGCTGTACCGATTTCGCTATTTTTTTTAATAAAATTCCGTAAAGTACGATGATGGTTCTTACATAAGCAAAAATTTAAAAACTGCCCGAAAAAGTATATAACAAAACTTTTCTATATTGCCTTACAAAAGATTCGTAATATTACTTAAATAGTCAATTTGAACTTGATTATCTTACCATTAAGTTTACGTATTAGTGGAGGGTTCCGGGAAGGCCGTAGATTGACGTTAGTATCGAATAAATATTTAATCTGAAATTATATTTTTCATTATGATTTTTTAGTGACTAGGTACTTATAATTTCTGGAGAGAAGGGTTGGAGCTAAGACCTACCACGCTGCTCCAATGCGGATTGGTAGGTTACACATATCTCCAGAGTTCTCTAGAGATATGCAGGTTTCCTCACGATGTTTTCCTTCACCGAAAAGCGTGTGATAAATTGCAATTATCAATTAGACACATGAGTTTTCATAGAAAAACTTATTGGTGTCTGCCCGGGTTTGAACTCGTGTTCCCCTCGAAAGAGTCGCACGGTCACACCGCTGGGCTATCACAGCACAGTGACTAGGTACTTATAAAAAAGAATTTTAAGTGTTTTATAATTTTTATTTTTTGGCATAATGTAATTGTTAACTTAAAAACTTTATTTTTGTATCCTACTAGCTGACCCGGTGTCCTGAATAGCAGAATATTCAAATAATAATAATAATAATATTCAAATGAATAAATCAAAGTATCGACTGTTAGGCAGTACAGAAGTTCGCCGGGTCAGCTGACCCAGCGAACTTATGTAGTGTCAAATAATAATTGTCCTAAAACAATAAATATCATTTGTGCCATTCTTATACATGCAAAGAAAATCATAACATATTATTTGGAAATAGTATAAAAATAATAAAAAATAGAATTAAAACAATAAAAAATATGTTTTTATTTATCAAATTTTCATTCTTCAAAACATTAAAAACTTAACCTAAATAAAATTATATAATATACAATAAATTACATAGTATACAAGCATTGCCAAAAGCAGTAAAATTTAAACGACAGGGCACTGCACCGACATCAATTTAAATTATTGAATTTAGCTAAATAAAACACAATTGTGATTGTAATAAACTTTAAATTACTATTATTAATTTAAGTCTAATAATCTTTCAAATATACTGAGAGATTCCGGTTTATCTTTACAATCTATTTTTTCTTTTATTGTCATTATTAATTCTTGAAATGAATTTATAATATATCTATATTTTTTTATGAACACCTTAGACGTATTGTAGTAGGCTTGATGTGATCTTGATTCTATAGAAGAGTTGGAATCTTTAAGTTCTGGGGTAATAGTTTCTTCCTCTAATTTTTCATTTAATTCATCTAGGGTTTCCTGAAATTTTTGTATGCTGTATGCATCTAAATATGCTTGTAATGCAATGTATAAAGTTTGTATAATGTAGCTTTGGTCTTTAACATACTCATCATCACTTGGAGAAAACTTTTGATACACTATGCTAATATTATCACTTAAGTTGGTACTTTTGCAAATTTTGGACAGACTTTTTAAAAGTTTATTCGGCCTTGGTCTTTTAATTATCGACTTCTGTTCAATTATCATGTTATTTTGAGGAAAGTCATTCCATTTTGAATTTTTATAAAAGTCATCTAACAACCTCAATGTGTCAGCTTCATCAGAATACAACAAAGTCCTTGAATGGAGATGGCTAATCTGGTGCCTCAGATATGGTGGTTCAATTTTTTCTAGTATATTAATTATTGATTTTGGAGGTAGGTCTAAAATTAAATGAGTAAAAATAAATAGTCAGAAATTAGTTCATATAATTTGTAGAATTACATTATTTAGATTTATGATTTATGGTTGACAATTTGCTGAATTCTTTTTTTGATATTTTTTAATGGGAGTAATTTTGCTTTATGAGGAAGATTTTTACAAGCGAGTGAACATATGATATAAACATTATATAATATAATTATTAAATTATTACAATAGTTACAATTATTTACAAAATAAAATATATTAGATAGTACTTAAATATAAAATACATTTTCATACTACTGTCTGGTAAGTGTGCAAATTATTAGAATTAATCCTATTTGATATTTATTAATTTGATAATCCAAAATATGGTGACTAATATACATACCTGAAAATATTTCATAAAATTCATTTGTTAGTGACGAAAACCGATTATCAACATTTGGGTAGTCATTAGGCTGTTTATTTTTATAAATATAAAAAATTTCAATTGCCATATTAAGCCAGAGCTGAAAAGGTAATAAAAGATTTTAGATTTAGGAAAAAGTGAAATTCTTTCTCAATGCTATTTTTTAGAATATTTAGACTGTGCTGAAGCATATAATAAATTCTATAGGCATTTTCATAATTTTGGAATGAACAGATCTTAAGAAAATTTTTATTATATAGAAGTAACTTACTGTCATAGTTTTAATGTGTTCTTCTGGATATTCTAAATGTATAAAGTAACAAAATATTAACATTATTTGTTTAAAACAATTGGTAATGATCCTTACATCCCCAGTTTCTCTCCATAATATAGATTCTATTAGTGTTTTTCTGTCTCTCATTTTTATATTAGAATCTCTGAAATACATTTCAGAATTATTAAATTTTTACACATACAAAAATAATTTACAAGCCTACTTATAATAAAGGTATCATGAGTATTAAAGGGTACGACAATCTACATAAAAAAGAAATTTATTGATATTAGTGTTGTTTTAATATAACATAAATAAAAAATGTTATTTTATACCAATGTGATGATACATTTAATATGTTAATGTATTATCCATAATATATATTGAATGAAATATTTTCCATATACAAGGGCTGTAATGGCTGAACAGTGAGAGACTAAGACTCTTACGACTTAACACTTAAAATTACTTCTACTATATATTATATGTGTATGTAGTTATATTATTACCTGTTGAATTGAAAAATTGCAAGATCAACTTGTAATAACTCTATGATACTTTGCATTACAATCATCAGCCTCTCGATCCTATGGGGACGTTCCAGCATCTCAAAAATGTCAAACTTTTTCTTTTGCCAAAAAAGACCTGTGATACTTTGTTTCATATCATCAGGTACAATATCAGACTTGTCTAATAAAGGGCCGTCCAGGCTATCAGAGCTCAATTCATACTCTAATCTATTGAGGCAGAATTGAACTATGCCTTTATCACTACCAAATTCTGATCTGTTTGTATATGTGTTATTCCTTGGATCCATAGGTGATGTTAAGAACTGTGCATAGACTTTTCTTATATCCATATCAATGCAAGGGCAGTGCATCGAGAAATGTGATGACAGCACTAATTTACACTTCTCTATCACTTGAGAATTTGTGTAAATATCCCCCAAAGATAAATCTTCATTTATGTTCTGAAAATATACACACAAAATATTACCTACCTAATTAGCTCACTTACTAGCTGTTAGCAGTGTGGTTTTATATAATAACAGTACAATACAAATACAATTTTGCATTTCTGTTGACTTCTTCTTCGTTTTGTGTCTGTCCAACTAGTGAAGGTTGGTCTGTCTATTTATGGCCAGATAGAAGAGTTTGGGAGCGCTCCTAATTCAGTGTTCAGTAACCAAAATTAACTTCTAAAACCAGTTCTCCTCTCCCCACCAACTTTTCCCATCATTATTGGTTGCAATAGTAGATATTGACTATGCATATGCAGTATGTGGGCCAGGAATGCAACTTTGCATTGTTTAACGATTGGGAAAAGTTTGCGTTCTAGTTCAACTTGCCTTAGAACATTCGCATTGGTTGTCTTTTGAGTTTTAAGTCATTAATATAATACAAAATATATATATTTTCACACAACATCCCAGAGTGTCACGTCCTCCATCACTCAGTTACTGTATTACAAAAAGTACTTACTAAGATGATTTCCAAAATGTCCTGAAGTACAACAGCAGGCAAATATTGTGTAGGTGTACAGGCTAGGATACAGACTTCCAAAGCATCGGACAACTTATTTGCTTTAATTTCAAATTTAAATAGGTCTCTGACAAACTTTGGCATTTCCTTTCCCTTTGACTGGAACTAAACATTATATTAAATTATAATTAAATATTCATAAAAAATATATTCAATAAAAATATTCTACCAAAATGTATTAATTATAAATTTATATATAGCTGTGATAGCCCAGCGGTGAGACCGTGCGACTCTTTCGAGGGGAACACGAGTTCAAACCCGGGCAGGCATCAATGAGTTTTTCTATTAAAACTTATGTGTCTAATTGATAATTGCAATTTATCACACGCTTTTCGGTGAAGGAAAACATCGTGAGGAAACCTGCATATCTCTAGAGAATTCTAGGGATATGTGTAACCTACCAATCCGCATTGGAGCAGCGTGGTAGGTCTTAGCTCCAATCCTTCTCTCCAAAAACGGAGAGAGGAGGCCTTAGCCCAGCAGTGGGCACAACAACGGGCTGTTACAAACAAAACAAAAATAAATTTATATTAAGAATCAAATTTACTGAATCTTGAAACTATATTAAAGAAATTGTTTTCTGTTGGTAACAGAGACTCCAAAAAAAATGAAGAGTTTGACTCTTATGATGGGGGAAGTTTTGTCATCATGTATTTTATCTTAAGTAATATAGGTTTTACTACACAATCTTTGCAAAAAAATTTAGGTCAGAGCTTTTATGGAGATGTTAGTAGATTCTTAACTGCAACATCATCAATGCAAACAACTTCAGGTTCCCATTTGATGCTTAAAAATAAGATTCAGATAACTTTTATCAAAAGTATTATTTAAGACATATTCAATGGACATTTACATTTCTAAAACCATCAATTTGACAATTAAATTTTGCCATTACAGCAGTATAAAAACTGTAAAAGGAAACTGAAACAGAAAGCCTACTTCTACTATTGTGGATTTCTTAGATGATAAGAATGTGTGGATATATGCTGTTCAAGACAGTAATGATTAGTTATAAGTATTGTATGAGATAGAGTAACCACAGAGTTTCTTGCTGGGTCATCGCTGTAGGGCCAGTTTGTCAAACCAGCAGTGGAGTTGATGATTCAAAAGCACTTGTTCACAAGTTTACTTGAATAAAGAATAAATTGAATTTGATAATTAACAATTAGAAACTATGTTTATTATTATTAATTAAACCATACTCAATGATGATATACATTATTCAAATAATCAGGAAAAAGTCATAATAGCCCAGTCAGGACTGGGCAGTTTTAAAGTAAGATAAAATATCAGGAAGTGAATCAATGTACATACAAACCAATTTAATTAAATTTGTCATTATTTTACATAGATTATTCAGCAACTAAGGAAAAATATTGTATTTATAATAAGAATTAAGTAGGTTATTAATTTGTGTACAAGCATAGTTTAAAATAGATATTAACTTTGTTTATCAATTTTTTTACTAACTTAATTAAATAATTAAAAATAAATATATTTTATTATTTGCAACTTTGTCATAAATATAGAGTCAAGCTAATGGATAGTAAAGTAACCATAATTTATACTTACAACTCCATCTTTAGTAATATGTGTACAATAACTTTTATTCATACAAATTGGCATATACAATAACTGAAAACGTTCTGCATAATTGAAATATGCATTTTGTGACACTGACTGTACAGCCTTTATAAAATTTTCTCTTTTCAGAGTTCCTCTGTTGTCTGTGTTATTACTAAGCAACAAAGGAGATTTAATGGAATTTTTTTTTACTTCAGAATCACAATCAGCTGTTGAGGATTGATATTTTTTCTTTTTGTTTGGTGAAGAACTCATGCCGTGTCAACAAATGTGTGTATTTATTGTATATTGTAAAACTTGAATTTCAATTTAATACGCTTCACCTTTGTCCTTCGAGACAAAATCGTGTGCCAGAAATACCTACAATTCAATAATGCATGTGTATGCATTTAATTACAAACTCTCATAGTTATTTGCAATTGTACCTCGGCTGACACTTGAATTAAATTCTACAGAAAGTTATATTCTTCTTTCAGTTTCAGTTCTTATTATATTCATATTATTATTCTTATGTGAGAAAACTGAGATAAAAATAAACAAAAACGCAGGTCACAGACAAATAATTAGGGATACTGATACATGACACACGATGACAATCAGATATAATAACTTTTTAAATAAGTTTAATTGACAGTCTGGAGTCGATTTCTTTAAGGATTTCATATTTTATATAATAATGAACATAGATTACTAATTAAGAAAAAATGTATATCACATGCTAATTCATACAGAAAAAATGATTTAGTGATGAATATTGTAAACAAACCGCAAACCTTTGCAATCATCATAGACTACTAACTAAAATGCAATCACCCTTCGGGGCAAGAGAGCTTGGAACTTGGAAGCATCCTTATGGATGTAAATTATACACTTAGCGTACGGCTGGGTTAGTGCTACCAACAATGTGAACTACCTATATAAGTAATTATAAATAGTTTTCTCGCTTTCGGGTTTGCGGCGAAGTTATGATCAAGCGACATCTGAAGAGTTAAATTTTCTTCGCCGGTATAGACTTGGTGTTTATTTTACGTTTTTTGGCGACTATTCTTTGATCGTCAATCTTATAAAACGCTTTGGGGCATTTATTTTTAGAAGCATCAGCAGCCACTGTTTTATTAAGTATCTTCATATATACAAAAAAAGGCACCCCTAGCCCTGTCTGTTTGTTAAAACTACTGAACGGATTTTCATGTAGCATTTACCAAAGGACATATTCTGTTGCGGGGAAGATTTAAGTGTATAATTTTTTACTTTTAATTAGTTCACTACACCATATAATATAAATAAATATCTTAAAAGTTAGTAAAAGGGGAAACCAAAACACACTGAGCCAAAAGAACAAGTGATCGGGTCCGCTGGTATAAAAGTATCTTTATATAAAGAATAACTTCTATGCTTTTTGTAGCAGGTATTACAAAAAAATAAAACATTAAAAAATATGTATTATTTACATTTTTATAAAAGCTTGTAATTCTAATAAATGATATTATTATTAAGATCACGTCCTTGCCCCCAGCAGCATGGTACAACACCATCAGGCTTTTAGTCGTTGAAATTCGGTCGGTGATGACTTTTTGGGTTCCTTCATTAAACAAATTAAATTAATGTGAATCCATTATCACGTTTATGATCAATTTCATCATTGCATCATGGAATATCATTAACGGATACTAATGTGTGTGTGTATATGTATATAATTTGTAGCGATCGGAGCATTGGTTTTGAATTGTCAATAACAGTTTTGTTTTAATGGGAAATTGAAACCAGACTAAGCAGAACCAGCAATGCGTCGCCGTACCGCTAATTATATAATAGTATACAAATGAACAATAATTATTAATAAATAATCATTCATACATATAATTAAAAAAAATTAACCAGCCCTTTTTTAGATATGATGTACGTACTTAAATAATAAAAAATATACGCAATAATAGCCTATTATATACAATTATTTGGACCAGTAATTCGATAATTTAAAAATTATTGATTCATTTTGTTGTTTGCAGCAACCTACGTAAATAAGTTCACGATTAACTGTACTTTCTTAAATAACGCTGCAGTATATAACCACCATATCTGCCGTGCTGACATCAGTCCCGCGGGTTGCAGTGTAGACCTTTAACTGTTTTACCTTCGACCTGCATTATAATGGCCTACGCACTAAAGGTATTTAAAAATTGCTATTTATTTTGTAATGAATATTATAAAATTAATAAATATTAATATAAAATTAGTAATAAAAATGATAAAATTATGCGTAAAAAAATCGATATATCGCTTTCGTATTGTTTATTAACGAATTGTAAGAAGCTTACAATACCTGTTTTACACCAATTCATTTATAAATTTGATAAAGATAGCAGAACTTTTGGGTTCTTTTTAAAATACCTTTAAACTCTAATAAAAACCGATACTATCTTACAGTAATTTTTTTCTGATTAATTATGTAATGAAGTTAACTATAACTATGGTTTTAAGTTTACGTCAATCACATCAATCACGTCCATATTTTGAATTAAGGAATTAAGGAATTGAAAGAATTAGTCTGACCGTTACATACATAGTTACTTTTTAGTACCTTTTTTATATTATAGTTCTATTACAACAAAATATAGGAAAAATATTTAATCTAAGAGCAAATTCGCCAAATTTAATTATATTGTTTTTTAATGTAAATAAGTAATTTTAATACAATTAAAGTTTTTAAAGTAATTTTACTGTTTATTTTAAATATAGCAAATTTTTAACTTATTGAATAATTTTTTGCTTACTCGCCTAATTTTCGAATATCTTTGTATGAACTCTACCTTTCTCTTCGAAATGTTTTCTTTCTACGATTGGTACACTGCATTAGAACAAAAACTTTATTTTTGCCAAAATTTAAATTTTGTTGGATCTGGTTTTATGTTTTCAATAATAATAATTCAAAGTGATTGCCGGATTTTAAATAATTTTTAACAAAATTCTTTAAAAGCAAATCGGAAAATTCACAGCAATCGGATTTTGGAAATTACAAAGATTAGTCAATTATTCTACGGAGAAAAATCATGGGTATCAGCTTGTAATGGAAATAAACCTGTTATCTCATATTGTAAATATCAGGTTTCTCCATTTAGATATGAAACCTTGCAGATATGTACATATGGACTTAAAACTAATAGCGCTATATAAGAGTTATAGAAGCGAGTTTTCCCAACAAAAGGATTTCGTTATGATCTTAAGAGCAACATATCTTTTGATCGAGCAAAATTTTGTATTGATAATTCTTTGATTATACAACAGTTAGAGCATATAGATCGTAACCAACTGAGCGTGAACTTATTACTACATTGGTTTTGCTTTCACGGTTTAGTAAAAGAAATTAAGTACAATGGATCTATTCTAAAGTCAATTTCGTGAGCTGTTAATATACAAAATGTTAAAGGCAATGAAAAAGCCGTAGCACATCAGGCTCACTAATAGATCATTTTCAATCACGATCAGAAATCATTTGTTTTATTATAGCGGAAGTATATAATATATGGAGCTGTGATAGCCCAGCAGTGAGACCGTACGACTCTTTCGAGGGGAACACGAGTTCAAACCCGGGCAAGCACCAATGAGTTTTTCTATCAAAACTCATGTGTCTAATTTATAATTGCAATTAATCACACGCTTTTCGGTGAAATAAAACATCGTGAGGAAACCTACATATTTTTAGAGAATTCTGGAGATATGTGTAACCTACCAATTCGCATTGGAGCAGCGTGGTACGTCTTAGCTCCAACCCTTCTCTCCAGAAACGGAGAGAGGAGGCCTATTCCGAGCAGTGGGATTGTAACAGGCCGCTACTTTACTTTTATATTAATATTAGTTTGTATTTTTCTATATACGAATTTTGATTGATATAGGTATTATTACTCTTTTCATTATGTTGTGGTGGTTAGGTTAAAGTAACATCCTGTTACTATTCCACTGCTGGGCATAGGCCACCTCTTTCCTTTTTAGGATATAAGGGTTGAAGCTTAGAACCTCCACGATGCTCCAACATGGAGTGATAGTTTACAAATATCACAGAGATATACTGGTTTCGTCACGGTGTTTTATTTCACAAAAAAGAGTATGACAATTTTAAAATATCAATTAAGCATATAAGTTTTAAAAGAAAAACTCAGTGGTACCTAGGTTTTAAACCCGAGACCCCCTGGAGAGAAGCACGAGGTCTCGGCTTAGAGTGATTGGCTACACTTAAAATAAGAGCAATTTGGTTCACGGACTTCTGTTCATTTATTTTACAGACAATCGCGTTATTGGCCCTGACATCGCCCGCTTTCTCAGTTTACGCCCCAGGCGGATATTCTTACAACCGTTTCAGTGGGCCAGTTAGTGGGAAAATCGTTGAAGTTCAAGTACCTGCGGCGCCTGGTGCCCAACAATATGCAGATTATGGGTACAACCATCACCAGGGGAAAATTGATCCGGAAACAGCGAAATACGAACGCTTGAAGACTGTTGATTACAAAGTAAAACTAATTTTAATTTATTTAATTCATTGTTTTAAAAACTGTTAAATTATTCAGGGTTAAATAAACTTTTAAAAAATATTTAATATACAAGTAATCTATACTTATTATATACAAAGTCCTAAAAAGCTGTCTGTCTGTCTGTATGTAATCGTTTTTCTCAAAATCTACTGAACGAATTTTTGTACGGTTTTCACCAAAAGATAGTGACTTTCTGAAAGTTAAGGTAAATAGTAAATATCGGTATTGTGTAAATTGTGTTGAAGAGATGGCGCAGTTGTTAAAAAACTTGCTTGCCGGGAGCTTTAGTCGCGTGCTCTGCGTAAATCAGCAGAGATACGCTTAAGTAATGTACTAGAGAATTGTAGATCTATAAAAATACTACAAAAAAGTCCGCTATAGCATGTCTCTATCTCTTATGGTTCACTCACAACTATTTTTGTTTAAAATTTGAATCCTAGAAAAAAATTGTGACGCGCTGATTTCCACGCAGGCAAAGCCGCTGGCACAGCTAGTATTGACATAAATTTCAGGCTAAGCCCGATTATCACTACGCATACGGAGTGCAGGATCCCCTCAGTGGAAACCAACAGGATCACAAGGAGTACCGGGATGGAGATGTTGTTCACGGTGAATATTCACTTGTAGAACCTGACGGCTCCATACGGCTTGTGAGATATACGGCTGATCCAAAGAATGGATTCCAGGTAATCTTATATATAAAATTCTCGTGTCACAATGTTAGTTACCATACCCCTACGAAACGGCTTGACCGATTTTTATGAAATTCTATATGCTTATTCAGTTCTGAGAATTGGTTACTATTTGGCCCTAACATTTTATTAAAAATTTTTTGGACTTTTTTTTGTGTTGTCAACTTGAAATTTTCTAGAAATAATTTATATAACATTTGCCGGGTCAGCTACTCTATATAAAAGAGAAAGTATGTTTTGTTTCGAGGCGAAGTCGAAAGCAGTCTGAGCCACAGCAACGCGTGGCTGAACCGCTAGTCTATACTAATATTATAAAGAGGAAAGATTTGTATGTTTGTTTGTTTGTTTGTTTGTTTGTTTGTTTGTTTGTTTGTTTGTTTGTTTGTTTGTTTGTTTGTTTGTTTGTTTGTTTGTTTGTTTGTTTGTATGTATGTATATTTGTTACGTTTTCACACAAAAACTACTGGACCGATTTCAAAAATTCTTTCACCATTGGGAAGCTGCTTCTTCACTGAGCAACATAGACTATATGTCATTTTCAAAAATAATAGATATCCCTAATAAAATTGTAATAAGGTGTGAAAATTTGGTCGTAAAAATGTATCATCGCGTGCGCTGCGGAAACTATTGATGATAGAACAAAAAAGTATTCTACAGTATTATAGAACGCATTAATATCCACAAAAAAGTCCGCAATACCATATGTCTAACTATTATAGTTATGCCAATATAACTACTTTTTTACATTGTGAAAGTTGGTAAAAGCGCCGACAATAATCAAAACATTTTATTCATATCTCTGTATTAATCCTTATCCCATTAAATGATATTTTATTAATAACTGTTTGAATACCTGTAAAATACTTTTTAAATTATTAAAATCCGACATCCCAATCAAAAGACATTACGAATTTAAGAATGTATATCGAAAGCAAATAATGCCATAACAAATTCATTGTAGCGCCCGTTATAGCAGGGCCTGCACTTGGTGAGTTAGCTCTTATTCCAAGAATACTAATGATACCCATTTTTTTATAATAAATTAATCTACAAAATAAATCTATAGTCCGACTTCGTAGACTTTCCAATACCACGAGATCTGTATGGACGCGGGTGAAACCGCGGGGCTTTGCTAGTTTAATATAAAGACAAATGCATTTTATAGTAACGGAAAACGTTTTGTAATGTGTCATGTAAGACCTTCCATCTAAGTGATACCATAGACTTATTTAAAGTCAATTTTTTAGCTTTTTTTAGCTGTTATTTATTTATTTTTTTATTTATTCGGATCTTCAACAGCATTACACGATAAATCATCCAACATATATCCCATATAGTTTTAAATTAAGTATGTAGTACCAATTATAAAGAACACATCATTCTTAGTTACAACGTCACGGATTATAAACCTAAAAATAAACACTAGAGAATAATGAACATAGAAAAACAATAAACATGTATGTATGTGGACTAATAACACAATGCACAAAACGTAGCCGTAATTTTAACCCAAGATGAACATCAAGATAAAGGTTAGGATCAGAAGAAGAAGATTTATGACATTTTCAGGAAATTATAAATTAACCAAATTTTTTTCTTTGTATTCCAATTATCCCAGGTTCTTTGAAAAAAAACTTTACCTTCCCTAAGATGCGCGACCAGTATTTTAATTTTATGTTTAACTAGCGGCCCGCCCCTGCTTCGCACGGGTATAAAATATATAAGTATAGGCTGTCACTCAGTGAAAAAATTGATTAAAATAGATCCAGTAGTTTGGATTTATTCATTACTGCCCGCGGCCCGCACGCGTTAAATTTGGAGTAAAACAATTCTTCTTTCCCCATACCATGAAGATTTCCTGCTATCTTTGGAATATCTTAATTCATATAATACATTTTATCTAGTTCCTTTTTACATTTTTCTCTATGTATTTTATTTTTACAATTTATCCAATCGCTGCTAAATTATAAGTGCTATAGGGCGAAGCGCGGCCTCCGATGCGCTATTAATAGGCACGCGCCGCATATTAAATCTGTAATATCTTCGAAAATATTCATTTAAATTACATGCTGTAAAGGGCCATATTGAGCTATATTAAATCAACAATGTATTTAAGGTACTTAATTGGATAAGGGTTGATGCTGTATTGCTTAAAATTGCTTCGAAAAGAGGGCGTTATTTTTTGTAAAAAGTAAATGACAAAAAATGCTATAGTGGGTTATCCATAAGAGATAGACATATACCCTCGCGGAGTTTTCTGTGGACCTTTTTAAGGTGTACAAATTTTTAATACATTATTTTGATAAATCTTGTAGTGTTCAGCCTGCGTTTGCAATGTAAGCGGAAATTTTTTTAATTATTTACGACATCACGTTAGAAACCTCAAAAATTACAGTATTTCTCTACTCCATATTGACTGTTATTGTACATATAAACCTTCCTCTTGAATCACTCTATCTATTAAAAAAAACCGCATCAAAATCTGTTGCGTAGTTTTAAAGATTGAAGCATACATAGGGAAATAGGGACATAGGGACAGACACTGAAAGCGACTTTGTTTTATACTATGTAGTGATATAATTACAGGCAACTGTGCATAAGAAGCCAGGTGGTCAACCGAATGCACCCAATGCACCGTTACGCTACACCCAAGCCCAATCTCAGGAAGCAGAATCCGCAGAATACTAGTCCTTATTGACTGGGAAGATAAGACTATTTTCATTTGTAGATAAGTGTTAAATATTTATTATGCTCGTTGTTAATGTTGGTTAAATAAAAAGTTACAAGTAAACGTGAAAATTTATTTCTATAAATAAACTCATATAAAAACTGAATCACTTGCAAAACATCTTCTTGACGTAGTTTGGGGAGAAAGGAAATACAACAGTATGTGTTTTTTCACTTGCAATTATTTGCAGAGATTGTAAATATCTCAGCTGCAAGAAACGACTATTATGTTATTCGAAAACTGAAGAACTTATAAGGATGTTATTATTAACTCTACATCAAGTTTCTCTTATACTTTATCTAATTTAATTGGTGCTATTAACTAGCAGTCAATTGCAGTTCGATTAGATAATTAATAGATATTCAAAAAGTAGGTACGTAATATTTCAATTATAATTGCATTGACTTTACTGGTTTATATTTTAGTTACTTAATTAGTTCGTACTTATTTAGTTGATATTTGCAATTTATCACATGCTTTTCGGTAAAAGGATACATCGTGAGGAAACCACCATATCTTGGGAATGTGGCTCTAAGCTCAAATTCATCCCTCAAAAAAGAGAGAGGAGGCTCATCGTGCTATGTGGAATATAACATGTCGTTACTTTACTAAACCGTTTATGGGTAGAAGATATAATTTGATATTTTCTACATATTAAAAATATGGAGAATGTGCTCAGAATGTACCCTCCAAAGATTTCGCAAATGACTTACAAATCCACGATAAAGTAAATAGAAAATATATATAATATTATCTATTTACTTTATCGCGGATTATAGCAAAATAATTTTATTATTACTTTTGTATTATGGATCTCCGCAAACTAACGCCTAATTCTATAAATAACATCATCATCTACATAAGATATAATAATGAACTGTATGTTCATGACTAGTTCTTGTATTTAAAACGTTGGTAGACGTACATAACAGTAAGATTAATTACTTAAACTTATCCAAACCTGCATGCACATTGGATTTTCCATTAAAATATCGGTAGCCAATTGAAGGTTTCTCGCCGACTCTATTTCTGCTTTCGCAACTATTATTTTCGCATTTGTCAACCTCGTTGATTCAGCTTCAGTTGCCATTGCCTTTTGTAATTGCAATGGCAGGCTAATATCTTTGCTGTAATATTTGTGTATACAATGTTACCGATTACCAAAATATCTAATTTAAGTAATATCTATACTTATTATAAAACATAGTCCCAAAAAGCTGTCTGTCTGTATGTAATCGATTTTCTCAAAATCTACTAAACGGATTTTTGTACGGGTTTCATCAAAAGATAGTGCAATACCTCCGGATAGTTTAGGGAGAAAGCACATAATGGTATTATGTAAATTGTGGTCAAACGATTGAGCAGTTGTTAAAAAACTTGCTTGCTGGGAGCTTTAGTCGCGTGCGCTGCATAACCAGCAGAGATACGCTAAAGTAATGTACCATAGAATTGTACATCTATAAAAGTACTACAAAAAAGTCCGTACAAAGATAGCATGTCTCTATCTCTTATGGTTAACTCACAATAACTACTTTTATGTTTAAAATTTGAATTAAATAAAAAAATTGTGAGACGTTGATTTCCACGCGGGCGTAGCCGCTGGCACAGCTAGTAGATAATAAATTATTTTCTTTTGCAATAACATCATTTTTACTAACTCCAATTAGAAGAGTATTAATAGGATATAAATTACTATATAAGAAATAGATTTTGTTTTTTATGAATGAAGATGGGTCTGTCAGCTCGCGGTACTGTTATTTTTATTAAAAAAAACGAGTATTTTTTGCGGAACGATTTAGTTTACCGTATCTAACAACTAACAAAAACGCTGAGCATTTAAGTTAGAATCAAAGTGAATATGAGTTGTCGAGTAAATTTTAATACCATGCAACATTTAAAAGATAAAGTTAAATATGAATAGAAAGAAAATAATAAAAATAAATTAATTACATTTCCACTCTGACGATTTCAATTCCCCAATTCCTAGTAATATTTTTCATAAGCTGAAAAACCTGATGACTGACGGCAGGTCGGTTTGCTAGGACTTCTGTCAATTTTCGAGTTCCGAGAGCATTGCGAAGTGTTGTCGCAGCTAGGAAGTGTGTTGATGACCTTAGTTAGAAGTTTAGAGACGTAACAAAATACTCAGAAATCAGTAGTGACCATAATCAAGAAGTTAGAGTACACTCACTTATAATTGGTGACACTTATTATTGCCAGAATCGGGTCGAAAATTTTATAAAAAACGACGGCATCCACTGAAACCGTCAACGAGTCCTTAGTTAACGCCTGTAATATAAATAATAATAAATACTTAAAATATTTTTTAAAGACAATAGAATTATCGCATGACAAAGTAAAAACGAAACGCTATTACTTCTTGGGGAGGAACGGCGTAACAAAAAGTCCTCAGATCAATAAACTTTATGGAATCTACACAGGGTAAGTAAAATGTAAGACCAGGTCCAAAAGCTCGATTTTTATATACTTTTCCATTTCGTAGAATAATGGCACGCTCAAATTGACGAACAACCTGAAATATTTAGACATCATAAATTTTAATGTTAAAAATGAACATGAGATGGAGTAACAACAGATTATAGGTTTTAATATAAGCACCTTTATATATCGAAAAACTTTAAATTATATAATACATTAGTAGTCATGATTTTGATTTGATAAGCGCGTAAAATTAGTGAAAAATCTGCTAGATCCTTTTGCTTTTCTGAGGTCAATAACGCCGGAAACCAATTCAATGATATCAAGAAATGTATGATGGTTCATAACATATTTAACACACTTTTCGTCAAAAAAAACATTAATCATGAACACTAACCACAAATACAAGCAGAAGGGAAAGAGGGAATGCTATAATCGCTAAAATGATTGACAACAGCACCAAAATTTTTTCAATGAGCTTTTCTTTTTCTGTAAATATAAAAATCAGGTAAATAAAATATTTTTAAATTATCATAAGTAGGCACTTTGGTTTACTTTATACTATTTCACTGTATTTACTTTAAAAAGTCATACCTTTATTATTCACCATTCGTGGATCGGTTATATTTGACGAATGTTGACTTTGTAACAAACCTTTTTCCAAATCTTGTTTAGTGGTACCTGCCTGTGCTCGAAGATTATTTACGTTTTCTGATTCACTATTTCTAGGCTGCATAACTAATTCTTATGCACAGAAGTATTATTAGGTATTTGAATATAATTTCTATATGTCAGTTTCAACGTCAATATTATGTTTCAAGCCAATTTCTAGATAGAAATAACGTGTTCGAAAAGTTCGAATCTTTTTTTAGTACCTAAGTTGAAGATTCTTGTGTACTAGGAATCGATATGGGAAATGGGAAGAAAATTGTTGTTCTATTTTGAGATGCAATAAAATTTAACGTTTGCAAATATCTTAGCTGAAAGATAAAGTTGTCGATAAAGTATTAAGTAAAATTTAAATATTTAAGTATTATAACATGTATGAATAGTATACAAGTAGAGTTTGTGGCTTTTCAATCATGATATTTGCTGCAAGCCGCAAGTTTTCTGCGGCTTTTATTTCGCCTTCAGCTTCAATGATTTTTGCTTTAGCTATACGAGTCCCTTCAGCTTCTGCTGCCATTGCTTTTTGGAGTTCGAAGGGCAACATTACGTTCTTACTGTATTTAACAAAAAAATATTAATGATAAATGACCTTTGAGAGGTTTAGACTTGGAGAGAAGGGTTGGAGCTGAAACCTATCACACTACAATGCGAATTGGTTACACATATTCACGGGATTAATTTAGTGATATACAAGTTTTTTTCGTCACCGAGAGAGTGAGAAATTTCAAATATCAATGAGACGCATAAGTTTTAACGGAAAAGTCATTGGCGACCTTCCCGGGGTTTGAACTCGTGACTTCCTAGAAACAGTCGCACGGTTTCACCGCTGTGCTACAAATGGCATAAATGGTATATATCTGTATACGAGTATATAAGAGAAAGTATGTATGTTTCCTATAGATTCCGAAACGGTTAGATCAATTTCAATGAAATTTTTAGTTAATCTTTAGTTTAAACCGAATAAGGATGATGGATGTTTGGTCCCGATTAGAGCATCTATATTTCTACTGTCATCGATAGGTTTGTTACAAGGGGAAATCAACAAACTACCCCAGCAATGCGTAGCCGGACCGATAGTATTGGTATTCAAAATATGTTTATAAAAGTATGGTATTACAAATTTAATAAACAAATCTGTTTTTTTGAATTTTAACAACATACAGTGAAGGTCAAGTAAATGCGCAATTACATTTCCACTCGTTCCACCTCAACGCCCCATTCAGCTGTTCCTTTATCTATTTCTTTACGGATCGCGAAACTGATTGACTCTCGGTTTGTCAACAAATCCGTTAGTGTGTACTGACCCAAAATATTTCTTAAAATAGCAATAGCTAATAATTCTGTTGACAGCCTGCATGCAATAAGAATGAATTAGTAACCCCAAAAATAGAGAGAAAAAGAACTCGATAGACTTCAATTTTTTACTTATGCGACTGGACATTTAGGAGACAGTTTAATGGTTTCATAACATGAGAATAAACCACAGCATCTACAGTGACAGTCACAGAATCTTTAGTGAGAATCTGAAAAATAAAATATCAAATATTCTAAGGGCAACTTCACCAGAATTATTATACATAGAGCGGCAAAGCAATAGGCAGGCCTGTGATTGCGAGTGTCTAGCAAATAAGAGAGGGAAGATGAAAGGCCCATACTTATCTTAATCTATTAATATCCCGTTTCACACAGCGTCTTCGCCGGCGAAAACGAGGTCCCAGTTTTCTGACGTGGGTCGGTCGTGGCTTCTCGCAACACTTTTGACGCCGCAATGACTAATCTAAGTCATACCATCAATGGTCCAGCCTCACAGGAGGCACCCTTAGGACGACGTTCCCCGACTTAAATAGAGCTTCTGCGCTCTACTCTCTGCATTTCGCAACCTCGACGATGCTTCTGCGCTCGCCCATCCTGCCCGGTGACGCTGTAAAAGCCATTAGGGCTAACAGCATACAGTCAGTTCGAAAAAAAAATCCTACTGCTGGGTATAGGCCACCTTTCTCCGTTTTTGGAGAGATGGGTTGGAGCTAAGACAGATCACGCTCCAATGCGGATTGGTAGGTTACAAATATCCCCAGAATTCAGTTTCCATTAAAAGATAGTGAAATTCTTGAGGAAAATTTTAAGTAAGAGTAAATTAAATTAGATTCAATCATTAGACGAATTTATGTGACCAGAAGAGTGTTAAATATAAATTTGGATAGATATGTGACTAGAGTGAGGCTGGATAAGAGATGGTTTGTTTGAAGTATGACATGCATATAAAAGGAGTAGCGCCAGAATAGAAGCGAAAAACGTGTTGTGCCGACACCACTCAGAGTGGAAAAAGGGCAGGAGAATGATGATAACATTATATAAGAATTCCCGCGAGGTCGGGAGTTACACAGAAAAAGTTTTTATGACACTGATTTCCATTTGACCGAAACAGCGAACACATCATCATAGTCATCATCGTCCTGCCCTTATCCTACTCTAATTGAGGTCGGCACAACATGTTACAAACATGTTCTCACATGATTTTGATGATGACAGGCTACGTATTTTCTGACCAGCCGCCTGTCTGAGGTTAGCTTACCTTAGTCATATTTTACGACCCCTCGGTAAGAAAGAGGGTGGTCTATTCTACTCAGCCAGATACCACACGACGGGTCAATTTACCTCAGTCGCCTTTTACGACACTTCGGTAAGAAATGAACATGGTCTATTCTACTCAGCCGAATACCACACAGTGGGTCAACTTACCTTAGTCGCCTTTTACGACACCTCGGTAATAAATGAGGGTGGTCTATTCTACTCAACCGAATACCACACAGCGGGTCAACTTACCTTATTCGTCTTTTATGACACCTCGGTAAGAAATGAGGGTGGTCTATTATACTCAGAAGGACCACACGCAGAAACAGCGAACACAGCTAGTAAAATAAATTAATAAGTAAATACCTCCTGTGGTAGTAAATTAAAGGATTGTGTTCTAAGATCAATAAACGTGACACTATCAGTACAAGGCACTATCCAAATGATACCAGGTCCGGCGGGGGAATCACTTCTCACTCGTCCAAAACGTAAAATTACTGCTCTTTTGTACTGTTTCACAACCTAGCAGACAATTCTTCTAAACATTAGCAATAGCAATAATTTTTTTTTTTTTAGCAATAGACAGTATAAAAAATTGATATGACGAAGTATTCGCTGTGTTGCTGTAAAGTTGGATTTACTAAGTTAACAACAAAAGATTTCACTACTTTAGAAATTCGGTTGCATTTCGCACTTTATATAACGTTAATTATGAAAATATAACTTATGTAATAAACATTGCCATAAAAGAATATTAACGTCTTGTTACTAACACACTACTGGGTATAGGCCTCCTTTTTCCGTTATTGAAGAGAAGGGTTTGAGCGTAGATCTACCGCGCTGCTTCAATTCGCACGCTATACATATTCTCAGGAACTCTAGAGATACTATACTCTTCAGAGATATATACAAGTTTGCTCACGATGTTTTCATTTACCGACAGGCATGTGATAATATTTAAGTAAATATTATTTAGGCACATAAGTTTGAATAGAAAAATGCATTGGCTGCCTGAGATTTGAACCCGTGACCCCTTGAAAAGATTCACATGGTCACACCGTTTGTCTATCACTGCTTTTAATACAGCACCATAACCAATCCAAAATTTAATATGAAATAACATTAGAAATATTAAAACACCATTTTTTTTACAGATATAAATGTTAATCATTTCAATTTCTTTTACGTATTTCCTTCTCAATGTAATATTAAAACAAAAGTAATAATCATTCTATTTACTTAATCGCCGATAATAGCAATATAATTGTTTTTATTACTTTTGTATTATGGATCTCCCCAAAATTAACGCCTGATTCTATAAAGTAATGTAATATATTTATACATATGTTCCACGTACCTTAAAACAGAATAAAAGAGATAACGGAAATATAATCATCATCAAAATTGCAAATAATTTGAATATTTTTTCTTTCCGTGTTCCTTGATTAATTTCTAGGGAAATAGAAAATTGAAATTAATATATGAAAAATGTATGTATACATTTATTAGTTGTAAAGTTACTAAAAAAATGTACGTACTTGTTAAATCAATATTTGATCTACTAAGATTGTTCATTGTAAAGTAATGTAAAAATAAGTATGTAAATATTAATTATATTTAAACCACGCCTGTAAAAAAATAAGGAGTCATATAATTATTACTATTATAATATTCAATGATTAATATCTATTCAAAGCAAATTATAATTAAAATATTTTTATCACAACTAATTCTATCAAAAACATATGTTATTGATATATCATAGATTATACATTTAATATAGAAGAGCCATGTGATCATAGAAAAAATAAGAAATTAAAAATGGAGGAAAATCATAGATAAATAATAAAATTTAAGTGCTAATCTATAGGAAAATATCACCTGCGACCTGATTCCATTCAGGTCGTTAGAAGATCATCAAAGCATCAATCGAATCCCAGAAAAAAGAAATAAAAATGGATTAAAACACATTTCATTTGTTGCATTTCTATTTTAGACATCATCATTAATTTTCATTTAATTTATCATCTCATTGGAGATGAATTCTAGTGATATTTAGTAATAGCAGTTAGGCGGGAATCTGCTATGCATTAAAAAATTAATAGAAGCATGCGCAAACGAAGTTTTGGTTCATTCAAAAGTATAAAGCCAATATTGATTTAGGAAAACGTTCATTTAACTTATTAATAAATATGCAAATTTTAATAAAAAACATTTTATTAAATATTTAAATTTATTTGCTTAAACTGGTAATGTTGATGGTGGTATACTGGGTCCCGTTCCGCTTAAGAAGGTTTTGAGGAAGTCCATGGGAAATGGAAAGATAATTGTGGAGTTCTTTTCTGCCGATATCGTGTTGAGCGACTGTAAGTAGCGTAGCTGAAAAAGAAATTATGAAACCTCTTTTGCTGTTATGAACTACATATTTTAATTTCTCAATCGTAATTTATTTGACAAATGCATGATAAGAGCTTGGATATTTGTTGCGCTATTTACGACAACAACCATAGATATAATATATATATAATATACAAAAATCTTCACATAAATAATTTATAGGGGAATGAGAGGGAATGTTCTAAATCACATAAAAATTAGAACCATTTGGTAGAGATAATTTATATTAGTATTTTTTTATATAGTATTTCGTGTCTAAGTATTCATTCGATAAGTCCCGACTATGATGATATAATAATTTTGAGTCGTGATTATTTTGAATGATGGTGGTAATAAATTATTATAATAAAAGAAAAAAACAACTTCATGTTATATCAATACAAAATACATTTGGTCAGACAACTGTCTGGTCAAAGTTAAGAAACGTTCGATTTGAAATTCTAATACTAAATATGTACTAACATCTAAAAATCGATCCAAAAAAGCATCCCACAGCTATTCGCAATTACTAAATATTAAAATATGTTATATTAGTGCAAGCACATAGGATTTTTTTGCGTTAACTTTAAGACAATCTCCAGTTCCAGCTTTACCTGAAAGCTAACCTGGAGGTTCTCTTGGCAGGAGTAGCCTACGAACTGAGGAGTTAAAGGGATGCAATATTGATGTCCATTGACGTGATCCTAGACAATGAAGATAATTTTTTTTCGTGGAATATAGCAAAATAATACTATCATTACTTTTTTAGATCTTCGTAAGATAGCTAGCTCCTAATTCCAAAAACATCTATCTTAAAACGCAATTTGCAGCCTATTGATTTTTTTATATTATGGTACATTGGTACTGGTAGTCGCAATGATAACAAAATATTTTGGTATAAATACACAAACTATTAAAAATAAAACTTAACAAAACCAACTGCAGAAAGGAGTGTTCATCGCTGAATTGGAGGTCTTTAAAGTTTTGGCTATGACGAACCAATTAACGCAACAACAGTAACGGCGAGTATATCACTAACCTCAGGTTTGCCGATGATATAGTCGTTATGGGAGAGGTTCTGGAAGATCTTAATAAAACGCTCAATTACTTCAGCAGAGTACCTCAACTGATGGGTCTGGAAATGAACATGATGAAGGCGAAGATCAAGTCTAACCACCACGTAGACGTCATTGAGGCATTATAGACGCGTAAATATACCTCGGGCCCTTATTTTTAACAAGATGTAAAGTTAGAGAAATAATCAAATACTAGGCTGGACGATTCGGGAAACAATATGAGATCTCTTGTAGAAAGCCTCTCATTAGAATAAGAACTAAGTCTCCAAACACATCGTGTTACCAGTGATTAATTATGGATTCATCTTATGAAGATCATATCTCTTGAATAAAAAAAAAGGAGTTTCATAGAAGAAACATTCACATTCATACCTCAACAAGGAACTAAAGAATTTCAATAAGTTTTGAAGATTTTAAAATTTAAAAAAATAAAGACTTCATTCGAATAAGAAATTTCGAAGTGCTGAGAAATTGTTCGAATCAACGAATCTTTCAATATACCTAGAAAACGCGGCTTCAATTTATTCACTTTTAGATAATGTAACGTTTACATAGAATGTGTTTTTATTCCTAGACTTATGGCCCTTCATTTCAAAGCAAGTATGAAGTTCATTGCAATTTTTGACAATTTTACAATCTACCTCGGTAGATAAATCCCCTTCGTTATGTTTATAATTTTCTTCGTATCAATCTCTTAAGTTTCTTAAGTTTTGCATTAGGCAGATTGAAACAACGTCTATTTGTTATATGGAGCGACTGTCATGATAAATTGTTACATGTTAAAGTTAATTAAGCGTAACAGTGTTATTAATAGTGTGTGAATATTTTAATATATTGTAAACTTACTTGCAGAGCAGTAGGATTATCAATCATTACGAGGGAAGCTTCTCTTAAAGCCTTAGAAGCCTTTATTTCACCTTCGGCAGCAATTATTTTTGCACGTGCTTCTCGATCTGCTTCAGCCTCTGCCGCCATCGCTCTTTGCAACTGTACTGGTAATCGGACGTCTTTACTGAGAATGAATTATATAATCCCATCATGTTAAAATTTATTTTTCGAAATCACCAAGTGATTATTTAAGTTGTTTAGTGGTAGTCCGTATTCTTTACATGAGATGCAAATGAAAAGAAATTATCAGGAAACGTACGCAGGAGGCATAAGGAACTTAATTTTATTCGAATATAATCATAGTAATTAGTAATTATATATTAATATAATATTAATATAGTACTTATAGTATTAAAATTATTATTATAAATAAAATTATGTGACGAAAGATATTTAAAATACTTCATTCAAAGACAAATATTGACGACAAGAACCATAATTGTGTTACTAACATTTTCATAAAAATGTAGGACGATGTTAGACAGAATTATGAATGAGTTCACACTATTACTGTAAAGATATGAGAAGCTCCACAGGAGCACTTATCGTGAGACTATATATCAGTTCCCCTATATCTGTTAAGATATAGGGGAACTGATATATAGTCTATTGATAATTTTGTGTAAATTAAAAAAAAACTTAGTCAAAGTAGAAACATACATTTCAACTCTTTCCACTTCAACTCCCCAAGGGTCCGTTGCTACATCAAGGTTGGTTTGCATCATGTGACTGATCGCTTCACGATCAGACAGCAATTGAGCTAAATCTCTCATACCCAGCACGTTACGTAAGGTTGTAGCAGCGAGAAGGCGTGTCGATGCACTAGATGGGATAGACAACACATAATTGAAACTGAGATAACAATTATAATATACCTAATAATACATAAACTGTGATAGACCAGCGGTGAGACAGTGTGACTCTCTAGAGACGATCATGGGTTCAAACCTCGAGTAAGCACCAATGAGTTTTTCTATTAAAACTTATGTTTAATTGATAATTGCAATTTATCACACGCTTTTCGGTGAAGGAAAATATCGTGAGGAAACCTACATATCTCTATAGAACTCTGGGGATATGTGTTACCTACCAATCCGCGTTGGAGTAGCGTGTTAGGTTTTAGCTCCAACCCTTCTCTCAAAAAAGCGGAGAAAGGAGACCTATGCCTAGCAGTGGGATAGTAAGAGGTCGTTAGTTTACTACAAATTTATTGAATTCATGTCATATATAGAAGTATCAACACTTTGTACTACCTATAATCAGCAACTCTGATTACAGCGTTTAAGGGCTCTTTTATTCTGTAGTAGACGACAGCATCCACCGCCACCGTAACGGAATCTCTTGTAAGCACCTGAAATTATAAAACTTTGTTTATTAGTTCAGTTCCATAAATGGTAAATTACTTTTTAATACTGAATTGTATTATTCAAAGCTTTATATAACGGGCAAGTTAAAACAAAACATAAAATTTGAAGATTTCAAATCCACTCCTAGGACGAAGAAGTTTCTAATTAAATATGAATGCAAAATGTAGTGACTTCTTAATCAGAAACTAAAATTCTACAGGCGTTTTTTTTGCCTTTTAAAGTCAACAAAGACAAATTGGGATCGCCTAAACTGCAAAATCATCAATGTGTTTATTTCGATGTCCCAGGACAAAAATAATTTTACCTAAATGCCCCGATGAAAATCTATTAAAGTCATTTGTTTTTCTTAATACAACTAATTGGGTAATTAAAACTAAACTAAACCTAAAACTAAAAGTAGCTTGAAAATTTAGATACCCAAACCCAAATCTAGATATATTTACAAAATTACGATAAGTGTTACTAATTACATCTAATAATAATTATTAAATAATAAAGCAATGACGAATTGTAACAAGGTACTAAAACAACAACGAAATATGCATATTTTCTATAAAATCGCCGACAATTTTTTCCAGATTTCCACTTTTGTTATTTATGTACGTATTAATTAGTTTAATGTTAGTATACTTTAGTAAATAGTTGACAAGCTCGGTGTTCAATTCTATTTTCTTCTTTTAATTTTCAACAATTAGTTATCCTTCTTTTTATAAAGCCAGGTGTGTATCGAGTGGAGCAGTCTTTTTTAGTCCATAACATACTTTAATTTTTTTTTTCAATAATTTATAGAATTAGGTGTTACTTTGCGGAGGTAAATAACACAGAATAATATTTTCAATACTTATGCATCATTTTTCGTAAAATTAAACATACAGAAACATAGTTAATCTAGTTAAACAGGTTTTAATCATGAAAATTGAGATTCCCAAGTCGATTTACTATGTATAATTCTGGCTAACAAATGAGGTCGCCTGCGTCATGTCTGTTAACGGATCAGTTCGACATGTTTTAAATAAACATTAATCATGCACAAATTATGATATTGAACGGCTGCTTAAATATGAAAGGAATTAGTGGAGGTGTTGTATTCTCTAGTTTTAGAGGAAACAAAGTAAACAATTTTACCATTAAGATATAACACTATAGGAAATTGCATTAGTATATTTAAAAATTTTAACATCGAAGGCAAGCTGTCTTTTTTTAAAGTCTATAGATTGATTATAATGTCTAAATTGTCAAATGAAACTATATAAGTTATAGAATTAGGTTTTACATTGCGGACGTCCATAATACAATAGTAATTATATGATTTTTTTATAATACGCGATTAAAGAAAATCTATCTGATGCTAAAAGTTCAGTGTATTACCCGTATTGCACACCACGTGCATGCACAATTTGTTAAATATGCACTATAAGCCAGCACCGCCTATCACATTTTTAGTACCGCACGTCATGGAATGCAAAATCATAAAGCTCTTTTTATTGTTTATCGCGGACTATAGCATAATAATATTATGATTACTATTTTTATCATTATTATCTGATATAAAACAAATTTTGTCGAATTTATTGAGAATACAATAATTACAGATGTTACATTAGTTAGGGCTTCAGTATTCTACCGATAATATGGCGCTGTAATTTTTCAGTCAATTAAAAAACGGTAAACAAGAGCAAAAGTAATAATAAAATTACTTTGCTATAATCCGCGAAACAGTAAATAGAAAATATATATTGTGTTACATGTATAGTGGACTATCCGTTTTTTCATACTCGATACATGCAGGATTCGCAAAAACACATGCACAAACCTTCACCACTGCCACCACAATACACAAGCACTACACACATTCACTATCACAAAATCAACAATCGCTTCGCCCCGCAACTGAAGCATCATCAGGAGATAGACGCAAAGCTTTTGTTTTTACGAATCATGCATGTAACGGGCATGAAAAAACGGATAACACATAAAAAAAACACACACATAAAAACTCTTGCAGGGAAACTTAGTTCAGCAGCCTACGCTGTTCGAAAGATAAGACAATTTACAGATGTCGAAACAGCGAAACTTGTTTATTTTGCTTACTTCCATAGCATTATGTCTTATGGAATATTGCTGTGGGGTAAATGCGCGGATAGTGAAAAAATTTTCGTATTACAAAAAAGAGCCATACAAGGCATCTACAATTTAAGTCCGCGTGATTCCCTGCGAGAGAAGTTTAAGGAAACAGGTATTCTAACATTTGCTTCACAGTATATTTTAAATAACGTAATTTTTGTACATAAAAATATAAAGAATTATAAAACGATAGGTGATGTATATAATAGACAAAGTAGGAACCGACATATGCTTGCGACTCCTGCTTTGAGCCTAGCAAAAGTACGTAAATCGTTTGTGGGTTTGGGTATAAGATTCTATAATAAAATTCCGAAATCAATTTTGGCCATGCCATTACAGCAGTTTAAAACCACTGTTAAAAAGAGGCTGATACAGAAAGCCTACTATACTGTTGAAGATTACTTAGATGATAAGGATGTGTGGATATAGGTGCGCTTTTACCCTGTACAAGACAGTAATAAATAAATGTAACTAGTTCTAAGATTTATATTTTAAAAAAGAGCAACCGCCGAGTTTCTTGCTGGCTCTTCTCGGCAGGAACAGCTTTCCGAACCAGCAGTAAAGTTGACGATTCAAAAGCGCTTGTTTACAAGTTTACTTGAATAAAGAATATTTTGATTTTTTTTTTTGATTTTTGATTGTCCACTATACATTTAACACTATATATATTTTCTATTTACTGTATCGCGGATTATGGCAAAATTATTTTATTATTACTTTTGTATTATGGATCTCCGCGAAGTACGCCTAATTCTATAAATTATGTAAACAAGAGCATCACTATCAGCAAAAGAAAGCAGAATTGGCATCAACACAGTCATTATATTATGTATTACTGACCTAGGATTTTACGGGTCTATTTAATTATTGAAATTCTTTTGGATATTTACGTAAAACTGATGAAATATGTTTATGCCTACCGTCTGTCCTACCTCATGTTAATTACAGTAATAGTCATAGTATTAATAGATAAATCCAGAACAGTTACAACTGGTTAACAAGATGCGATTGTTATTGCGTCGTAAAACTTTGATTGATAGTTTATACGCTCATCAATCAGCGGACCGGCTGAATGGCCGGCATTTAGGTTAACTGTTTTCAATACCAATGCCAATTCAGATTCGCCTTTGTTTGCGGCCATGTGTTCGCTTCAAGTTTATAATTTGCGGATGCGGTTAGGGTTTCCATCGTTTTCAGATTTTTTATCGATATTCGCACAACTTTCCTTTTAATATATCTCACATTTTACTATAGAGCTAAAATCCTGACTTTATTTCATAAGAAGATTGCATAATAAACAATTTGAATTTAATTCAAAACAAGCAATATAACAGAACTAACTACTTTGCTATAATCCGCACGTGTTAAGTGAATGCATGCAAAGCCAATGTGTATGAAGCAGGCAAAATCTACGCACTACCGCGAGTAGTTTGAACCAATTAAACGTTTTTCTTATAAAATTGAAAATTCAACTAATTCAATCACAAATGAATTCGGTACATATAAAGCGATGTATTTATTTGTTTATTTCTTTATTGTGCATACATAATAATATAAAAAAATAGCACAATCTGTAAAATAGTAATGCGCCAATTGTACACATGCCATGGTTCTAGTTGAGTAGACGTAGGTAATATATACTTGTAAATAATTTATAGAGATTGATGATTTATAGAGATGATGATGCTTCGGTTGCGGGGCGAAACGATTGTTGAGTTTGTGATAGGGAACGTGTGTAGTGCTTGTGTATTGTGGTGGAAGTGGTGGAGGTTTGTGCATGTGTTTCACAAATCCGCGGATTATAGCAAAATAATTTTATTATTACTTTTGTAATATATACTTGGATCTATCTATGAAATAAAGTTTTTAAAATATTTATTAATAAATTTTGAAACTCATGGATACAATACTACGTAAACTAGAAACCGTTAAAGTATATTTAGCTTTTATTTTTACCTCAATTACCGCCTATCTTACGTTTACATACAAATTAAATAAGAATAATATCATGGTCAACATAATAAATACCTAAATATGTATCTGTATTTTTCTGTTAAGCTTTCACGGCTTAATTATTTTGCTATAATCCGCGATAAAGTAAATAGAAAATATATATAATGCTAAATGTATATTGGACTATTCGTTTTCTCATGCAGTATTCGTAAAAACACGTGCACCACCTCTGCCACCGCCAGCATAATACACAAGCACTACACACGTTCACTATCACAATCCCGATAATCGTTTCGCACTGCAACCGAAGCATCCGAAGAATCGCAAAGTGCGATTTTGTCGTGTCGTCTATCTCCTATGAATATGTTTGTATGTGCTTATACGAATCCTGCATGTATAGGGTATGAAAAAACGGATAGTTCACTATACATTTAGCATTATATATCTTGTTTATTTACTTTATCGCGGATCATAGCATAACAATTTTATTATTACTTTTGCACTGAAGAAATATAAACTAAATCTGATACAATTTATGTTTATATACCGGGCTAACATCAAAAATTCAGAACTTCTGTTTTTCATTCCGGAAAAAGAAAAAACAACGTCGTAGATAGTTAAGAGTATTTTGAAAGTGAATGTGACGATAGCGAAGTCGCTTGTACCGCTAGTAATATTATAAACACGAAATTTTGTTTTTTTTATACTACTTCATATTCGATTACATTGATGTAATTTTTATTATATCGTTAATGGGCTTGAGTGGTGACATTGCCATTTTTTATCTCAGTACTGCAGTATGCGTAACCGGATTTAATACTTAAAGTAGTATAATAGGATAAAGTTTGTTTTTACAATAGTAATGTGTGTTTAAAGACACACTAATACTAATCTACGTGCACGCCTAAAAGAAACACTATAGCAATTTCCAGCATAGATCATATAGCATTGGCATAATATGACTGTAATTAATTCCTTTCTTCCACTTTTTTAAGATTAATATTAATGCTATTCGGACCCTTAGTATTAAAGCGACCCAATTTAAAAGAAATTGTTTTGTCGCAAATTACAATAAAGCATAGCATAGCGCCTACAATAATCATCAGAGTCAAAGACACCCATAACTTTAAAGAGCAAGAAAAGACTAGTCATAGATGGCATTGAAATAAGGATTATAATTTATCTAACTAAATTAAGCATTATTTTTAATATTAATATTAAACGTGCGATTTGTCTTTTAAGACATACGAGGCATTTTAGAATAATTAGGCATACCGATACACTACACGAAGACAAATAGTAAATAGCTTCAATCATGGACAAGATAGGAATAACAATATGTAACTAGTTATATGAATTATATTTTGCGAAGAGCTATCGCCTAATTTCTTGTTGACGCTTCTCAGTAGGAACAGCAGACCTACCATGAACTCTTATTGCGACTCAATTGAAGACGTAAACGAAATTGTTTTGCTTTTTCATACCATGACGTCTTAAAGACGCACACTTTAAGTCGTTGCCGAATGAGCGTTCGGAATTCGTCCTAAGAACTTGTGAGTAAAAGAGACAGACTTATCTATAGTTCATATAACGTTATCCTTTTCAAACATTGCGACCCCAATGCAATTCACACTTCATGGTACGAAAAGAAAGCGGTTCGTGATCGTCGTTTTCAATTGAGTCGCAATAAGAGTTCATGGTAGGCTTGCAGTTATCTGAATAAGCGGTACAGTTGAGATTCAAAAGCACTTGCTTTCAAGTTTACTTATTTTAGTTTATTAATAAACAATGATTTGAATTGAAATAATTTAAAGGTCTTATAAACTTTTTTTTAATGTTCATACATACCTCTTGAGGTGGAACGTCAAATGATACTGTTCGTAGGTCCACTTTCCTATATGTATCTACACACGGTAACACAAAAAATAGTCCTGGCCCTCTTACACCGCCTTTCCTCAATCTTCCCAGACGAAAAATTACCGCACGTTCAAATTCTTGGACGACCTGAATTAGAAAGAAATTATAAGACTTAAACGCATAAAATAATGTTTCGAAGAAATTTATACGTTACATACATTTACAATACGCGACATTCCAATGTAGTATATTTTGCAAAAGTAATAATTAAATTATTTTACTATAATCCGCGATAAAGTAAATAGAAAAAATATATAGTGCTATATGTATAGTGGACTTTCTGTTTTTTCATACCCGATACATGCAGGATTCGTAAAACTCATGGACAAACCTCCACCACCGCCACCACAATACACAAGCACTATACACTTATCAATCCTCTAATAAGTACCAAATCTACCTCAGTTAGGAGTGTTTCTTGTTACCTAAGGATAAACGGGATATTTTATCCTTTCTGTTAACCAGCTATATAAGCTTCAATTGAACAAACAATTCAATTGTTCAAGTGTTGAAATTTTATTTATTTCGCCGCAGTGGATAAACTGTTAATGTCGGTTAAAAAAATGCTCCGATCGCCACCAAATTTTAAGAGATCATCAGCTAGGTCATTTTTAAGATTGTCAGAAAATGTCATTAAAATCGATTCAGCAGTTTTGGCGTCTACAAAGGACATCCAAACAAACATTGATTTTTATATATTAGAAGTTATGGATATCACTTTAATTTCATATTGTCACAATGTTCATCTTTCAATAGATAAATATGGTTAACATTTATAATTCTGTCGGTGTTTGAATGCTATTTTTTCTTCGTTTCTAAAGATTTTTTTAGTTGCAAATGTTGTCTGTAAATCTTTCAACGATTTATAAATCTTAGCGTAAGTAGGTTGTCAATTAGGCGTTTTATTCATTTACTTTGAAAATAGCCCCTTCAAATACATTTCAAGGGCGTGACTGCGAAATGCAGAGTGTTAGAGATAGGCAAACAAGATGTTATATTTTAGTGTAGTCTTTTTATATTTTGTTAAGATCACAATATTTTGATTCTATTTTACTAAATACCAATATTGCTATTCAGCTCTGAAGATAAATTCTTTAAACTTTTTGATTTGTTGGCTAATAATGATAAATCTCATCTCAAAATTCTACAAGTAATAAACGATATTATCTGTATGAAAGTCATGTCCGTAAGAGTTTTAAAAAGAGTGATTTTGATCGTGGTACGATTTTTCTGTGATCTTTGAAAATATTTACCTTAAAACATTCGAATAATGAAAACGGGAAGGTGACAATAACTAGAAGAAATGAAAAAAATGTTGCAAATTTCTCCACGCATCCCACCGCTTCTGGATTTGCTGAAACGAAGAAAATTTCTTTCACGAGGAGTACCTTCGTTTAAACAATAATTAACTACAGATCATAAATGTATCAAATTTTATAATGTCACCAAATTTTATACTAACGCACTGTGTTATCATTGTAAATATCATCATCCTCCTGCCCTTATCCCACTCTAAGTAGGGTCGGCACAACATGTTACAAACATGTTGTCACATGATTTGGCTACGTATTTTACTACCGGCCGCCTGCCTTACGTCAACTTACGTTAGTCGTATTTTACGACCCCTCGATAAGAAAGAGTGTGGTCTATTTATCTTTGGAAATAGTCACCTATATAAAACGTATCTTCCACGTATGAGATATATAAAAATCCTATAAATTCTTAAGCACATAATTCAATGTATGATTTGTAATATAATGTACTTACGCATTTGTATCGTGATAGCGCAAGTTGCACCCGTATCACAATCTAAAATATTTAATATCACCAATTAATTTTTGATACACCAATAATTTTCGCACTCGTTCGTGAATTACTTACGGCTGGGCACGTTATCGCGTCTAGTGTTAATCCTTCTCAATTCTGAGTGCATCGTTAAGTATTAAAATATTTATAACCGCAACATTGGCTTATAACGCGTTAAATTCAGCTAACATTCACTGTTCGCGCTGACATCCAGACTAACTTACTGTCAGAAGATCCGTATGTTTACGCGACCCAAAAACAACACGTTTCCAACTAAAAATATCAATTACAATGCGTATGTTATCCGAGCCTGTAATAATATCGTTTAGATTCGTTTATTGAAAATTTATTTACGTATTTCGAAGTAGCACTCCACTTCGCCCGAGTCCTTGTCGTGACAACCGAAATCCATGTGAGAAGGGATATGTAGTTTGATGATCATTGACCGACGGCCGCATCAATCAATCTAAGTGTCCGCTGTGTGATCTAACCGGTGTCTATATTGGTACTACGGTGAATACCGGATGGTCAGGTTGACGATAAAAATAAATAAATAACGCACTTTCCATGTCGAGCGATTGGGCGCACTCTGGACCGGGATGCTCCAAGAAGTGTTTGGTTACGGTTCCCTGCAGTATACTTCACACTAGGATGTTTAGGAAATAACTTTACTAATATTAGAGCGTTTGTTTAAGAGGTAATTTATTATGGACGCAAGGTATGAAGGTGAAAAATTACAGCGTTCTATTGTTTATATTTTTACCTAGAGACGTACGGTGTGGTAAACTTGCTACTACCCACTATTTCAATCTTTTTGTAAACAATCAATTAAAAGTGATTATGAATCGTTAACACGGGCGCTTAAGCGAATCGTCAGTTGATTTTTCCATAATATAATTATTATAACATCATTGTCATCCCGTGCAGTCGGAAAATAATTGAATTTTTGACTGGCCCGTTGGCGCAGTGGGTAGTGACCCTACCTTCAGCTCCGCGGGTCGAGGGTTCGATTTCGACCGAAAGCCAACATTTTCTATAAATAATTTGTTGGTTCTTCGAGCCTGGGTGTGTATTTGTATTTAAGTATGTATTTAAAATTATATATGTATATATTTACCAGTTGTCTATCACCGATAACACCAGTATTAAGTTACTTACTTTGGGGATGGACGACCGTGTGTGTAAGTGTCCCATATATTTATTTATTTATTTTATTAATTTAGTCACTGACATTCTATTCCAGCAAATATGTAGTCAGGAGTCTATAAAAGTAGTAAAGTAGCGGGCTGTTACTATCCCACTGCTGGGAATAGGCCTCCTCTTTCCGTTTCTGGAGAGAAGAGTTGGAGCTAAGACCTACCACGCTGCTCCAATGCGGATTGGTAGGTTACACATACCTCCAGAATTCTCTAGAGATATACAGGTTTCCTCACGATGTTTTCCTTCACCGAAAAGCGTGTGATAAATTGCAGTTATCAATTAGACACATGAGTTTTAATAGAAAACTCATTGGTGTCTGCCCGGGTTTGAACTCGTGTTCCCCTCGAAAGAGTCGTACGGTCTCACCGCTGGGCTATCACAGCTGCCAGGAACCTATACTCCTAATTAATTTTCATTTTTCATAAATTTTAGTCTTAGAAGATGCTGGTTCCAATCCGTAAAATGATTTATTAAAGTATTATACGTAATAGTAATTGCAATGTATTCATTGATCAATCAAGAGATTGTGATGTTTGTTAAACCGGTTTCTGCATCCTGTTTTTAACATTCATTTATTTAGAACTTATGAACTTCTGAACTTTACCTACTACCTACTGCTTTTATGAAATTTTGGTAAAATATTTTACGTGGATTTATGTTACACTGGATAAAGCAATCGAATACAAATCATGTATCTAACGCGGGTGAAGCATCCCACTAGAATTCCTGTCCCATTTACTCGTAGTTATATCTTGATAGTCAGATTTTTCTATGTAAAGTTTCACTAATGTTTTAATTATTATCTTAAAGTTTATACTAGTATGAGGTATAATATAAAAACAATTAGGAACTAAACAATATAGAAATTGGAATTTTAGTGAGTTGATATACATAAATCTTTATAGGATGGACTGGTAGAATTATCTGTGTTCCCCTGAAAGTTCATCCTTGAAAGGAGTAAAATAGAGTTACGAATTCCAAACGGATATGCAAGTAATGACTAGTGGGTTAACAGAAAATAGGTAATAAGTTTTTAAATCCTTTATTTTATTTTGATTTTAAACTGAATCAAATCTGCAAAAAATAACGTTACTTTTACGGTCTTACAATTTAAAATATTGTCTAATTACCTCTATAAGAGTAATAAAATTCCACTAGGCTATAAAATACCATAACGTATATCTATAACATGCCATTCGTAGCGCTATAACGTATTTGATTAGAAAATACCTAGTTGTAGTTTTTAATTCCCTCAAATAACACAGTTTATATTTTGCAATATCACTATGTGGACTACACATTTATGGGTAGTAAGAAAACGCGGTATTTAGGGTTCCGTTCGTCATTACGCGAATATAGTTTTAAGGTAACCTTTAGCATTTATACATGCTCCATTAAATTTAAACTATTCTTTTTCTTATACGACGAATAAAAGTTATGGAATAAGGTCTACAATGGATTGCTACACCGCGACCTTTTTGAGGGCCTCAGTCACCTTAGGACCTCAAGGTCCTCAATCCTCATCGGTTCAAATATAGGCAAATATCTGTCGTAAATAGCCCTAACCATACTCCAGGTTGGTGTTAATTAACTCTTCTGCCCATAGTGCAACCAGTCATATCAAATAGGTATGATCTAATGCCGGTACCTACTTATTCAAGCTGAATATAATTATTTTTCATTATTTTTTATAATACTCGTACTTGGACGAACAATGACCATTCTTTCGCAATAAATGTACATTGGAAACCCTGTACTGACTGACTATACTGAAGAAATTACTGTACAGCGATTAAAACTAATAAGTTTGATAATTTGTTATGTTCACGGAACCCATAACGTATCATTCTTACTTTACTGGTTATAATTTTAACGCGTCATGATCTCCGACTATTCAAATTTTAAGAAAAAGATATAATTACAAGGCTGTATTTTAACGTTAACGCCTAATATGCCTACTAACTTTTATGTGTTTTTCTATCAGAATTTTTTCTTAATTAGCTACGTTAGGATTATTCGCTGATAGCCACATAATTGAGGCAAGTTTTCGTTCTATTAAACTACAGAATACTTTATTAACGGAGCATATGACTGGTATTCGCATTATTTGTGTTTCTAGTATTAACTTTAGGTGTTATCAACGGCTGGGCGTGAAAGCGATTTGGATATTGTAGTGCTTAATTCACACTAACTAATATTACTCCTTTGTTTTAATGATAAGGTTGTTTAAGGTAGAGGGGACAGATTAAACCATCATCAGATGAGATCTGTGATAGCCCAGCGGTGAGACTGTGCGACTCTTTTGAGGGGGTCACGAGTTCAAACCTCGGGCAGGCACCAATGATTTTTTCTATTAAAACTTATGTCTTATTAATAATTACAATTTATCACACGCTTTTCGGTGAAGGAAACATCGTGAGGAAACCTGCATATCTCTACAGAATTCTGCAGATATGTGAAACCTACCAATCCGCATTGGAGCACCGTGGTAGGTCTTAGCTCCAACCCTTCTCTCCAAAAAACGGAGAGAGGAGGCCTATTCTCAGCAGTGGGATAGTAACAGGCCGCTACTTTACTAGATGAGACCTTGGTATCATACTACTATTTTGTCATTAAGTAACATAAAAATATCAAAGTTTAACCCAATCAAATACCAGATATTTCAAATAGCGTACAGTACTTTGCTTAATAGCTTCTGTAAATAATAGATTTTCAATAATGATACATGAATGGATTTACTTAACTTTACAACAGATATATAGAAATATTAATAGCGTTTACTAACGAAATCCGTAAGAGCGATGACCTTATCGCAGTAATTATCAATTCATTCAAGGCAAACATTTAACCGGAAAATAAGATATTAATTTAATAAGATACATCATAACAAAAAAATGATTGTAATATAATATTAGTATATATATACATGTATCTCAAGAATTTTTTATATATAACTAGCTGTCCGGCCACGCGTTACTGTGAATAAGTCGGGTTTCGAATTCCCGTCGAAAAAGAACTCAACAGTTAAAAAAACTGCTCCGATCACCACCAAACTTTACAGGATCACCCGCTGAGTCATTCTATAGAATATCTGAAAATTTCATTAAATAGCGAGATTAGCTTAGACTAGCGAATGCCAGCAAAATAATGTTATCATTACTTTTCTCCATAGGTATTTAGGTTTCCTTACAATGTTTTATTTCATTCGAAAAGTGTATGATAAATTTATATATAATATCTTCTTCTTTCTCCTACCCTTATCCCACTCTAAGTGGGGTCGGTACAACATGTTTTTCTCTTCCATTCTCTTCTATCATTCGTCAACTCTGGCGCTACTCCTTTTATGTGCATGTCATACTTCACACAGTCCAACCATCTCTTTTTAGGCCTTCCTCTAGTCACATATCCATCCACATTCATACTCAACACTCGTTTGATCACATGATTTTCATCCCTCCTCATTACATGTCCATACCATCCCAATCTTGCACCTCTCATCTTTTCTATAATGGGCGTAACTTTCAGACTTCCCCTTATATACTCATTTCTTATTTTATCAAGTCTTGTCACACCACACATCCACCTTAACATCCTCATCTCATTTGCATGTACTCTTCTTTCATCCATCTTTTTCATTGCCCAACATTCTGATCCATACATTACGACAGGTCTTATGACCGATGTGTAAATTTTTCCCTTTAGTTTAGGGGGCATTCGGGGGTCACATATTGTGCCTGAGACCTGTCGCCACTTCATCCATCCTGCATTCATTCTATATTTAATATATATTATTTAAATTGTATAAGTTGACTAAGAAGGGAATAATATTACATCATACATTTTTTTTCATAAAGAAATACTTTTTAATATATTTAATTGCTTATTTAGCATCCAATTAAATCTGAAATCGAAGCCTTCACCATTCGGTAGTATTCAATTACTTATCAAGTTCGGGAATGTTGGTAGGTGCAACTTGCAATCGATATATGGAGGGGTCCTCCTTTTATAAGCGTAGGATTTTAGTTTGTGCAGTTAGGATCGACGTACTATGCGTATTTGTTATGTTTAGTGTGTGTAGAATAAAGATATACAGTATGTGGGTAAGTGGTTTTAGTTACAAAATATTTTTACATTAATATATTTTTTTTAAATATATTTTTAAATGTTTTTTTTAATAATTGTATTTATTATTCGGGGCAAAATTATAAAAAGTTATAAACATGAGCTTATAAATTATGAAGCTTTTCCTGCTTTTAAATTAAATCGATGAAAAATGTAGCTACGTATAAAAAATTAGAAAAATAAGAGTCATATGTATATGTCAGGTTTTGGCTGTATAATTAAAATTTAGGATACTTTATGTTTGGTAAATTATACGCTTTGCTATAATTTAAAATATAATCTGAGTGTTTTAGTACATATATTTAAAATTTCTGTGGATAAAATTTACCAAAGTTTGCTTATTACGTCAATGTAAAATTTGAATAAAAGTAATAAATAAAGATTTACAGGTATTATGTAATTATTGTATTGACTGGCCCGTTGGCGCAGTTGGCAGTGGCTGTCTTCGGCTCCGTGGGTCGTGGGTTCGATTCCCAACGAGAACCAACATTTTCTATTTAGAATTTGTTGGTTCTTCGAGTCTGGGTGTATATATGTATTTAAGTATGTATTTAAAACTATATATGTATATATTTACCAGTTGTCCGTCACCCATAACACAAGTATTAAGTTACTTACTTTGGGGATGGACGACCGTGTGTGTAAATGTCCCATATATTATTATTATTATTATTATTATTAATGTAAAAAAAATCTTAAATCGTAATCGAAGTTTATCATTGAAAGAGGCCATAGATCTATGGTGCCATTTGTGATGATGGCTATTAAAATGTTTATTTTTATTTAGACTTAAAAATGACCTTTCTTGTTTAAAACAACATACATTAATGCCCTCTAATATTATTATATTTATTTAATATTATATGAATGATGTGAATATAATCTTCAATGGTCGCAATTTGAGAAATGATTACGAGTGTTTATTAAATGCTAGCCTGCGAGTCGTCCACGTACAAATCAGTGTATTTAATTGAAATATTAAACATAATACTAGTTATTATGAGTTAACCATAAGAGATAGAGACATGCTATCGCAGACTTTTGTTGTTGAATTTTAGTAGATCTACATTATTTTAATTTATCTCTGCTGGTTAACGCGGCGAACACGGCTTAAGCTTCCAGCAGGCGAGTTTTTTTACGTCCGCGCGATCTTATCAACACATTTTACATAAAACCATAATACACTTAAACCTTCCTTATATCACTTTAATCACTACCTATAGCAAAAACCATGTAAAAAACCGTTCAGTTGATTTTGAGAAAATTGATTACATTCAGACAGATATCTTTTAGGGACTTTGTTTAAAAATAACAAGTAATAAGAAATATACCAAAAGAAATTAAAAAAATCCATAAGTTTATATATTTTTTATTAGGTTGGTTAATTTGATACGAGAATTTCAAGAGCGCATGAAATCTTTATATCAATGTCTAATAGTTTAAGGTAATGGTTTTTAGATAGTTGATTACTTTTACTTTGCAGATTTTAGCTTTTCTCTCTTTTATTGGTCTTGCCCATGCTGTACCAATACAGTTTGGCCCAGTATACGCTACGTCGCCGGTTGTCCATGCACCAATAATCCATGCAGAACCAGTAGTAAGTAGGACAAATGTCAAAATAGTTTAATATTTTAATGTAAAAATCAGATTAGTCGTTTTATAGTTTATAACCGAACGATAAAGAACAAAAGCAGGCCGATATAGAATATTTATTTATTCATGTTTATAGATTTACTACTAGAGCTGTGATACCGTGTGACTGTTTCGAGGCGGTCACTGGTGCGACACCCGGGCGGGCACCAATGAGTTTTTCTATTAAAACTTATGTGTCTAATTGATAATTGCAATTTATCACACGTTTTTCGGTGAAGGAAAACATCGTGAGGAAACCTGCATATCTCTAGAGAATTCTGGAGATATGTGTAACTTACCAATCCGAATTGGAGCAGGGTGGTAGGTCTTAGCTCCAACCCTTCTCTCCAGAAATGGAGAGAGGAGGCTCTATGCCCAGCAGTGGGATTGTAACGGGCCGTTACTTTACTTTTTTTTTATAGATGTACTAGTGTTACTCGCGACTTCATTCATTTGGAATTCAGTCTTATGTACTATTGTTTTCTTCATGAAAACAATAGTACTATTGTTTTATCCGATAGTAAGCCCTGTGTTTGGGCTTAAATTGTGTCTAATTTTATCTAATTTATAGAATTAGTCGTTACTTTGCTGAGATCCATAATACAAAAGTAATAATTATCTATTATTAATAATTAATTATCTATTATCCGCGATACATGTATCGCGGATTATAGCAAAATAATTTTATTTAATTTCTTTTGTCTAATTTTATCAATATTGGTCCAGCAGATTAGCCGTGAAATCGCAACAGACAGAGAGACAGACAGACTTTTACATTTTAAATATGATATTAGTAGTTTTATTATAGTTTATTTCATATTTGAAATATGCTTCCTTTTTCTTTCTTTTATTTGAATTAGTTTTACTTTTTAATCGATTTTTGAATCAAATTTTAAAAAATCTCATGATTCATGCGGTAACAAGTAAGTTCTAGCGACTGAATTGATTATATCTTGAAAATCTCTAATAAATAATATAAATTTTTTGCTTAGGCCTATCCAAAGTATGCATTTAACTATGGTGTCAAGGACCCCCACACTGGCGACGTCAAATCTCAACAAGAAGAAAGAGACGGAGATATTGTTAAAGGTTAGTTGTGTTTGCGACAAGATTCGTTATATTGATTAGGTATAGAGCTTACAAACGTGGCCTTATGTTAAACAAATTGTTGACTTGTTTTAGAATCTTCTTATAGGAAAAATTGTATGGAATCCTTTTGTTTTGAAGTTAGACATCTAAAATTTTTGATCTACGAGTAACTAAATAAATATATATATTTTTATATTAAGTAAAAAAATATTTAAATCTAAAATTGTCTGTGACGAAACTTAATGTGGCAGATCAAATTTACCTAGTTGCCAATAATGCAATATCGCCCTATCCAAAATGCCCTATATCCACATATATATTATATACATATTATATGTAACTTTATTCTTTACATTTCACAGTTCCCCAATGAAAGGTGTGCCCTTGCTACCCCTATGTTACCCTGGTGTAAAGGCTTTAATTATGACAAATTTTAATAATATAGCTCTAATGGATTAAACACGTTTAAAGCATAACAGACGGAAAGACTTTGGCATTTATAATATTAGTAAGTGTATTACTTAATGTGTAGAAGCCGGCTATACTCACTTCTAATTTTATTGGGTTTGCCCACCTACTACTTACGATAGTTTAAATATAAAAAAGTCAAATTATATAAAAAAAAGTAAAGTAACGGCGTGTTAATATCCCACTGCTGGGAATAGGTTTCCTCTCTCCGTTTTTTGGAGACAAGGATTGGAGCTAAGACCTACCACCACGCTGCTCCAATGCTGATTGGTAGGTTACACATATTCCCAGAATTCTCTAGAGATATGCAGGTTTCCTCACGATGTTTTCCTTCACCGAATGCGTGTGATAAATTGCAAATATCAATTAGACACAGGTTTTTAACAGAAAAACTCATTGGTGCCTGCCCGGGGTTTGAATCGATGTTCGTCTCTAGAGAGTTGTGTGGTCTCACCACTGGGCTATCACAGCTTTGTCAAATTATATATTACTGATATATTACATTAATGATGTTGTTTTCCAGGTAGCTACTCCTTAGTAGAGCCCGATGGTACAACGCGAACGGTGCATTACTCAGCAGACGATCATAACGGGTTCAATGCCATAGTACAGAGGACTGGTCACGCCGTGCATCCGGTAGGATATTCGATCAATATACTAAATACTAAATTATCCAAATAAAAGACAAAGTTTACAAAATGGAGGTGAGGCCCGCGATGCTCTTTGCTTCGGAATGCTGGACGGTGAAAACATAGACAAAGTAGGAACCGACATAAGCTTGCGGTTCCTGATTTGCGTCTTGTAAAAGTAAATAAGTCATTTGTGGGTTTGGGTATAATATTCTATATCATCATTTTCCTGCCCTTATCTCACTCTAAGTGGGGTCGGCTCAACATGTTACAAACATATTTTTATATGATTTGGCTACGTATTTTACGACCGTCCGCCTGCCTGACGTCAACTTACCTTAGTCGCCTTTTACGACACCTCGGTAAGAAATGAGGGTTGTCTACTCTATGCAGCCGGATACCACACGGCAAATACCTTAGTCGCCTCTTACGACACCTCGGTAATAAAGGAGGGTGGTCTATTCTAATCTGCCAGATACCACACGGCCAGGGTATAATATTCTATAATAAACTCTTTTATATTTTATCTTTGCCACTACAGCAGTTTAAAAGCGCTGTTAAAGGGAAGCTGTTAAAAAAACCTACTATACTATTGAGGATTCCATAAATAAATAGTTTGAATGACCCGAAAATCTATGACAGATGATGATCGCGATCATGGCGCGACTTAGGAGAGCCGATCCTACCTAATGTGGGAATGAGCAAAGGGATAGGAGAAAGATACTAAATACTAAATTAGCCCGTCGGCAGTGGCCTTGTCTTCAGCTTTGCTGACGGCGCGTACGGCTCCCGTAGAGGGTCAACATTAAAAAAAATTTCTTTTTAATGTTGACCCTCTACGGGATTGCTTTTCGCGTCTGGGTGTATTTATGTATTAAGAATTGTTAATAATATAAATGTATTTATTTACATCCTTCATCCATAACGCCTGTATTAATTTACAACACAACAAACAACAACTGTGTACAACTGTGTTTAATTGTCGTATATATAATTTAAATTTGGTAGATTCGATTTGTCTTAATTAGTACTTGTGAAGAAAGTAAACAATTTTAGATAAAATTATAGAAAGGGTGTCATGAACAATCTGAGACCTATTGCTCAGCTTCTTGACGAAATTGCTCTCTATCATGGGCTTGCTATAACTGATTCAGTTCTTGTTAACAGTTCATCATATGGTGAAGATAAATGTTGATATGAAACTTCCGAGAATTTTTTGTTATACAAAGTTCATAAATTTGCATTTGCTCAGTGTGATGGGACTTTGCTCCGGAACCTCTTTTCTAAAGAGAGAGCATTTTTCCAGCAGTAAGACAAGCAGTCTTTCAGTTTTCCTTCATGATACTGATAATTGCGTCGAAGCTTTTAGAGTTAACAATGTAATGACCCAAACAAAAACCTTAAGAAATATCTTTCAATAATTAAATATTACTTCAATGATAGAATATGATTGTGATAAAACATTTCATTATCTTCTTAGATATTGCATAAACTATTTGCTTGTTGTTTTGGTGTTTGCGTAAGACTTAACGGTGCCCGGCGCATAAGGAAACGTGATAATCCGTTAATAACTCTGTAAACTTGGCAGACTGCTAAGTATTTTCACATAAGGCCTGTGCAAGTTTAGCACATGTTTTTATATATCTTATTTAAATATCATAGATGTGTGAGTAGGATATAAAAATAACACATCAGTAGGATATAAAAATAACAAAAAAAAAACTCTTTTATTTTTTAATGTACAATATAAAACACCGATATATATTACATAATCACAATCTGTCTGTTTTCAAAAACTACTACTCAACGGATATTGGTACGTTTTAATTAAAATACAGTGCAATGCTTAAGGAAGGTTGAGGTTAATAGAACGTTCTCTGGAAAGGCTAAACCGATTTTGATGAGTGTTTCCACTGACAAATAGCGGAGGTTGGGGGGCAAAATACAAGCTACTATGTGTCCTAGAATTCCTGCAGGGTCGGGATTTAAGCGGTAGAAACTTAGTAATACGCAGATTTCCACGCAATCGGAGGCGCGGTTACAGAATATATAAAACTTATTATAACTATGACTTAGAGAAGTATTTTTTATAAACTATTTGTTTCGGTGCTGATGTAGTATAGTGGTGTAATTTATGGCATATGTTATTTAATAATCCTGTAGATTTAGAAGAAAATTGTTGAATAATGCGTATGGGTTATAGAGTTCTTTAATAGAAAAAAAATATAGCGAAAATAATTTTATCGTTCATATTGAGCATTATCTACTTTCAATGTTTTGTACTTTCATAAATCATAAAACAAAAGTAATAATTCAACCCTTGCTGTCCAAAATCATAAAAGTTTACTATAAGTGCATCCACTAATAAATGTAAATTAAGAATTATTTGTGAATGCAAAAGCGTCAAATTTTCCTTAACGAAATTCGGTCTTGTCTACAACATTTACTTTAGGATATTTTTTGATGCAATCTGAAAGACTGATACTTAAAACTTTTATGACTGTAGTCATATTTCTAATCAGCGTTTTGTATTATATACGAGTACGTTACGGCAAAAATCACTTAACGTCTTCGTTGGTTCTTACTATGGTATCTACTAGGTTTAGATCAGAGGTCATTTTAAGTGAAACTCGGATTCCAATCAAAATGCTTTGCATTGGAGACAAGGTTGGAGACAACATTAACACTTTCATGTAATAGGCGTAAAAAATATTCATAAATATCTTAGCAATACTTTATTGCAGTTATTTCATTTGTAATTATGTAGTCACTCGAATAATTCCAACCTTGAGGCAAGCGACCTTGCAGGCTTTCTTGAGAAAGCGTGTCACCAGCGGATGCATTTGTAATCCATCAGTTCTTGCCTAAAATTGGCTACGTTCCAAAATTTTACTTTACTCAAATAATTATTTCCTTGGGACCACAATAAGATCACGTGACAAAACGGATATTAATGATGTTCTTAATATATATATTTTTTTTATTTACATAATTTAATTTTGTACATTAATTTGTTTTAAACTCTCACATATTTAGTTTTACTTGCAAAAATCTTACATATTAGCGGAAACGAGTTGAAATTCAACTTGATCAACCTAATAACAATTAAATATCCTTTACTGCACGAAATAAGAAAAGAATCAAGTATTTGCAGTACGTCTAAGGTATTCTTACCTTGATCAAATAATCAAATGCGATCGTGAGGTGACAAGGTCTTGTAACTTTAACACAATTGGCCGAAACAACAGAAGGTTACACTGTAGAGTCAAAATTCTAATTTTTATTACGGCTTTCAATATAAGATAAACTTTCTCATTGAGATATTATAATTTGGAGTTGGAATTTATTGGTACAAGAACAATTGCACGACGTGCTAAGCCATTTACTCATAATACTAAAAGGTTGCTGTGCTAGCCCAGCTGTGATAGCGCAGCGGTGAGACAGTGCGACTCTTTCTAGGAGAGCACGAGTTCAAACCCGGGCAGGCACGAATGAGTTTCTCTATTAAAACTCATGTGTCTAATTGATAATTGCAATTAATCACACGCTTTTCAGCGAAGCAAAACATCGTGAGGAAACCTGGATATCTCTAGAGAATTCTGGAGATATGTGTAACCTACCAATCCGCATTGGAGCAGCGTGGTAGGTATTAGCTCGAACCCTTCTCTCCAGAAACAGAAAGAGGAGCCCTATTCCCAGCAGTGGGATTGTAGCAGGCCTCTACTTTACTTTCTTACTTTAATACTTAAAGTTTATTAACTACAATAATCCTGTTATATAGAGGTATAGAGAGATACAATGATAATGCTTTATATTAACAAGATAAAATGTTAATATACAGCGGGTAAATAATTATAATTACATTAATATAAGACAATTGAAAGTTATTTTTTTAAGCGGCAAATAAAAATTGTGTTGCTCCGTTAGAAACCAAAGAAACGACAATTATTCGCTTCGCTTTTTATATTCACTTCCTTAACCATTTTGTTACTCCGTTGCTAAGTCCTTTTTCTCTGTTTTCTTTTTTTTTCTTTTGACATTTGACAGAGTCAAACCGATATTAAAATTTCAAATATTAAACAAGAATTTATATTCTTTACAATAATATTAGAATATATTCAAACATGTAATGGGACAGAATTACATAATTCGAAGAATAAATAAATTAATATTATATTTTCTTTTATTCATTTACTACGATAATATTTATGTAGTATCCGGCTGAGTAGAACCACCTTCATTTCTTACCGAGGTGTCGTAAAAGGTCGATTGAGGTAAGTTGACGTCGGTCATAAAATAACTAGCCGAGATATGTAACAGCATGTTGCACCGACCTCACTTAGTGTGGTCTAAGGGCAAGAGAATGGTGAGAATTATGAATATTTATATATAAGTTATTTCTATACTATATTAAATACATCATAGTAATAATCATGCCCGCGTGGAAAGATCCCTAGAATGCTGGCACCATTTCTGCGTTGAATTACTAGTATATTGAAAAGTTGAAAGATTATTCTTAAAAGGATTATTATTTTTAAAAAGAATATTATTTTTAAAAAGATTATTATTTTTAAAGATTATTCTCAAAAAGATTATTATTTTACAGGTAGCAGTAGCTCCTCACTACGCTTCGGCACCAACTCTTCTAGTTTCTCCATACGGTCATCATTAAAATATATGTTGTAAACATTTATAAAAATACTTCTTAGCTTTAGCATTAGGTTTTCATGTCATCGGTAAGAAGAGTAAAGCTTGAGATGCATTCATTAGCCATCTACTTTATGTAAAAGTTAAGTAAATAAGGGTAATGTTTGCTACAACTTGTGAAATATGCCCATATGAAAACTTAACAACTAGAAATACCATGTTATTTTTATAAATGCAAAACTGTTTTTGTTTGCTTGTCATTTTTCATATCCGAACAGTTGTTTTAATTTTGTTACGGTGATAGTGTAAGTACTGAATTGTGACGGAGGCTACTCTTTATATTTCGCAAACTTCGTATTAAAGTGACCTAATTCAAAATCAGGCTAAATTGAGTTGGACATTACAATCTTTATTTCAATGCCATCTATGACATAATGCTACGTATTTTTATTATTATATACAATATTATTCACAAACCTTGTCTGTTTGCGCTTTCAAGTAATTGGTCTTTATATACTCAAGAGTTTTGGCGCTGCGGTACGCTTTATTGGAATTTGCCACAAAACAACATTTTTGAATTAGGTCACTTTAATATTAAGTGCGCGACTTATACTTTAAGTCTAGGAGCTCTAACATATTTCAATTCTTGTTTAAATATTTTGAAGGAATTATTAGAATGACCGATTATAAGAACTTTATTTATATACATTGAAAACTTATTATTTGTGGTCGGTTAGTCCATTTATTCGGTATAATGAGACTAAAACATTCGACTAATCTTATATATTACGTTGTTAAAAATTTCTTCAATATGAGATCTAAAGATAAAAAAAAGGATTTTATTGACACAAAGAAATATATTATTGTATACGAAAGAAGCAATTTAGAAAAACATTCAATGCGTTTCATATTATTTTATTTTCTAAAATTACTGTTCTTTTTTCTATATATTTTTATATTATTCCATTCTAAGAAGCACAAAGTCACATTTCATCACATTTCGGCACGTTCAAGTATATATGTGAGATATGACTTTGTTCTTTTAAAAAAAATTCGTGCTGTACTCGGGAAATACATATGTATTTGACTTTTATCATATTACAAGGTAGGTTATACAAGAAATGACTCATACAAGCAGAACGATCGTAATCTTGTACCATTACTACACAGTCGTCGTTATTTCTCATGTTTACTGACCACAAGTTTGTTTTATAATGCGGCTTAAGTTTTATTTATTGGGATTCAAAGCGAAATTTAAAATTATGTTTCAGTTTATTTTATATATTTTCGTATAAGTATTCACTTTGTATTGTTATTACGAAAAAAATAATAAGTAAAAATGATTTCTTAAAGTAGCATCCAGAGTACAAATATTTGCTACATACGTTTTTTATCAAAATAATGTGTTCGTTTTTAATACTATATTTTACGTTTTTAGAAAAAACAAATTTTTTAGATATTATATCTTTGTTTTTTTCTGTTATAATCAATGTAAACTATGAGGAATTAAATGTTATATTTATTTCGCTGTATTATTTTTTTTTTAAACTCAAACTCTAACTCAAAATATTCTTTATTCAAGTAGACTGTTTACAGTACTTTTGAATCTTCAAATTTAAATGAAGAGGAACATGATGTATAGTAACCGGCATTAAATAATGCACATCGATGTTTACAACGAAACAGCCGGCCAGTTCGGTTTCGTAGAGCGCTGTCACTGTCACACACGGGTTCGTCAGTCTGTGCGACAGAGACGATGCTCTATGAAGCAGAATCTAGTCGATTTCTCTCTCTAAGCCTCGATGTGCATTATTTATTGCCGGCTACTATATGTATAGATATCGAATAAACTCTTATCTATCGGGTTAGAACAGCTAGTTTCGAACCCGGTGAACCCCAGCTGCGATAGCGCCGTATAAAAAGGGTTGAATAAGGGGTGATAGAATAAGATGTGAGTATAGCTGGTTTCTATACACGATATTTAATAAAAAGGGGCATAGTAGTTAATAAATAATAAGCGATGGAATGTGGTTAGTGTCTTTTTCCTGGAACAATTCCTTCTCTTTAAAGAGAAGTTTATAAAGTGTACTTATCTTGTTGCTTGTAGAGCTGTGATAGCCCAGCGGCGAGACCGTGCGACTCTTTCGAGGGGAACACGAGTTCAAACCTGGGCAGACACCAATGAGTTTTTCTATTAAAACTCATGTGTCTAATTGATAATTGCAATTTATCACACGCTTTTCGGTGAAGGAAAACATCGTGAGGAAACCTGCATATCTCTAGAGAATTCTGGAGATATGTGTAACCTACCAATCCGCATTGGAGCAGCGTGGTAGGTCTTAGCTCCAACCCTTCTCTCCAGAAACGGAGAGAGCAGGCCTATTCCCAGCAATGGGATTGTAACAGGCCGCTACTATATATCTTGTTGCTAAGGATTTGTAGACTTTAAATGTCCCAGAAATTCTTAAGGCATTACGGAGTATGTGCCACTTGTGGTCTAATCAAGGAAACGTTTCGCTTAGCGGTATTAATGTCTTTACGGAAGCTAAGCGTATCTTCATAAAATTGGTGATTACCGTCTTGATGAATTTACCGCGTTGTTAATAATTTAATCCATCTACTATAACTTGGTTTGAGTACTGGGATCGTTATGCAATAATACGATCCATAATGGTTACATTTTAGCGATAACGTAACGCAGGTTTTCCCAACGTGCGTCTCACGCCCTAGTGGGGAAATTTGATTGTTAAGGGGCGCCCCCTTATTTAATTATTTATAGGGGGAAGAATTTGATTGATAAGGGGGCAGGCGATTTAAAATAGCCTCGGCATGAGTTTAGCGCTTTCGCATTCTGCCATTTAAATGCAATGTTAGATTTCGAAATAAAAGGAAATTCATCTTCCTGAAAATATCATTTCTTAAGCGAGCAATTCGATTTGTTATTATTAAAATTTAGGTATTTTACAAGCCAAAATGGTCTCCACTTTGATAATAGCTAATAATTCAACGATGGCATAGTTTATTATAGCTCTTTTACGCCAAGATAATGCGATAACCTCACAGGCTATCAAGAGAACGATCCCTGCAAATAATAGAGCTCCGGTAAACTCGTATTTGCAAACTTGTAGCTGTTTTTGCGCGTACTCATCAAGCGCAGTATGACTCTTTACATTTTACTACTGCTAAAGCATGTTATGAATTCGAAACATTAGCTTGCATAAACTAAACTTTAGTTTAAAAAGATTCTATCAAAAAATAAATCACATTTCATACTCTTGCATTTACAAAATTGTTGTTTATGTAGGCTGGATATTTGGATTGACTGTTACATTTGTTTATTTCGTATATGTTACCAAGACTCTGGTGTTGTTTTTTCGAACAAGGAAACAAAATAAAATGTGAAACAAATATTTTTTTGATAAATAGTGTACACTGTTCAAATAAATCTTTCGGTGGAGATAGCAATCTTTGAAAATTTAGATTTATAACACAATCGCCAAATTTATGATACAACAAGCATACATTTTTGGAATGTCGATAAAGCAATGGTTACATGCATTCATTGGCCTTACAATTTGCGTTGCTAAGAAATATTTGCAAATTAGCCATAGTAATGTATGTTTTGATATCTACAATAAATTATTTCGATTTGTTCTGGGCTCTGTGACACATGCGCTATATTGCAGAAGATCTAAGCTATTGGCCAAATGGCCTGCTATTATCCATAAAAACTAGTAAATTATATGAATTAAATATACTACGATTTTTTTAATAATCAATACTATGTCGTTGAATTTATATATATATGTTACAGGAGTAAAGTACAAGATGCTAAAATGTTAACTACACAATCCATCACAAAGAAAATTATATTTTCTATTCTTAACAAAATATATCTTAATTAGTGGTATTGATTACAGCTTTTGATCTGTTATGTTTTGTAGAAACATGAAATTTATTGCTGACTAGACGTCATATCATGTGTTGCTGTGGCTCAGTCAAGTTTCGATTTCCCTTCGAAGCAAAGCTGTCATCGACAATTAAAAAAAATTTCACCAAACTTCACACCATTAATGAATTAATATTTAGCTGGAGCAATTTAATTTTTTTTGGAAAGTTTCATTAAAATCGGTCCAGCCATTTCGGAATCTAGACAGGATTATACATACACACTTTCTCTTTTATATAAAGATATCCCTAAAGACATTTTAAAGCTTATCGCTCATTTTGTCTGCGCAACCGATTCATATAGATTTGAGCTGAATGTAAGCCTCGTGGTGAAGCCTTGTATTAAAAATGTGTCCCTATTTCAGGAAAGTTAGTGTAGGTCTTTAATAATTTTCTATATCCATATTAGGTTCGACTGAATTTATTGGTATTAAAATTTGAAAATATTTGTTTGATACAACACAAATATGGGACAAATTTTATGGCCTTTTCGTTATAGTAGGCGCCGGAACATAAAATAGCTTCGTTTTATGGCTTATGACCAAATTTGGCAGATCTTTTGATTACAAAATAAAAATATAAATAAATTTATCTTAAATGTAAGTTAAAAAAAAATAATATGAAGAGATACCGATATCATTTAATAATATTATTCTAAAATATTATTCTAATATTTGTATCGCTTAGTAAATTTTTAATGTAAATTTTTATCAGTTATTTAGATTTTCAAGACCTGCGATATGTAGCACATTTTTATTATTTATTGTACTTTCACCTTTTAACATTTTCTCATGCATAACTACGTAACTGGATTGAGTCATAATTCCAATATACTTATACAAAGACCACTGTTGAGTGAGTCAAATGATGCTATATAGATCATTTGTAAATGATCTATATAGCATCATTTTTCAATATTAATCTATGTATATAGTGTTTCTTATTTTCCTTGACATTTTTAACATTTTCTTTCTGTTCTGTTAAAGGTTGGCTGGTAGAGATTCCGTTTAGGGATAAGTCCGCCTTTGTGCATGTGCTATTTCTTTTCTTTCTTTTTTATATTTTTCTGTTTTACAATAAAGAAATAAATAAATAAACAAATAAATAGAGTCCTTGACATTGTTTGCACTTGCAAAATCGCGTCACAAAACTCACGTCTTTCACAAATTTACCTGCCTAGATCCTTATTTTGTCGCATGACGGTTTTACCATACTCTCTTCTCAACCTATAGACGTCCGCTGCTGAACATAGGTCTCTTCCCATGATCTCCATAAAACACGATCCTGTGCCGCCTGGATCCAGCGGCTCCTTGCGACCTTTTTGAGGTCGCCAGTCCATCGCGTAGGGGGTCTACTGACGCTGCGTTTTCCAGTGTACTAACGTGACGAAGTAATTATGAATCCACATAGGTCTCACTGTAAAAGTTACTTTATGAAATAAATGTAACCAAATTATTAAGATTTTAGAACTATAACTTAAGCCCGCAATTTTCAAGTATCCCTATCTAAAAGAATCACATCGACCTTTGTTCAGTCGAACGTGCAAGAGAGACAGGGCAACAAACAAACATACTTTCGTATATATGATATTATTATGAATTCATTACAATATTTGATTTAAAGATTTTTCATACCAGAACTAAGTACCCAAAAAAAGGGATCCCAAATCATATTATCAGAAAAATATCAAAATTAAAAAAAGGATCGCGTAGGCTATTCAACCAAATAGTAGAACAGCATTGATCACTAGGAACACATCTACTATAAATTCCAAATTATTAAACTTTAATATTTGCTATCTCGAATATGGAATCTATTTTAACCACGCTTAAGTGCATCTAACCATGATTTTAAAATCATATAATTCATCTAATTTTAGAGGTAAATGATAAGAAATGATTTATCATTCGTTAGCTGTATATTAAGCTTTTGTTGTAGAAAATAGGATCTGTCAACGTTTACCTAAAAGGCATATAGCATCGCGTAGGCGTTGCAAGGGTGCTGTCGGCTATCTCAGAGGTGCCTTATATGATATGTTGTATTATTTATGTTTAAGCCTTATGCAGTGAAGATTGATAGAGGCGGCCATAATTCTTTCTCTCTTTTAATATGATAGAAACATGATGGTAATACATGTATAAAGGAAGTAATATGAAAACGCCTTATAAGAATTAACTAATAAATGGAGATTATACCTGTAATATTGAGGATGAAAGGGAGAATTGATGCCTGAGTATTCATGAACTTTATAGTCACCTTAAAAACTATTGTTAAGTTGCATTGCAAGTAAACAAGATCTTTTTGCCATTATTGAATCTGCAATTACTTTTTACGTATAAGAAGATAATATGAGTGGAAATAGTGACTTTATTGTGACGGATATATGATATTAGTGACGGAATTGTACTTTTGCACTCATAGAGGGTTCCGCCAGTTTGCTACAATAAATGGTAATTAACACTATTTATTTAAAATTATTTGACATAATTTTTTTTACGTATTAGTGTGGAATAGCAATGATGAAGCTATGATAGCCCAGCGGTGAGAACGTGCGACTCTTACAAAGGGTTCACGAGATCAAACCCCGGGCCGGCTCAATTGGGTTTTCCTGTTAAAACTTGTGTCTAATTGATAATTGAAATTTATCGCTTTTCGTTGAAGGACTATTCTATTTGGTCATGGTCACGTCCTTTACTAATCTAATTGTTTGTACCTCTTCACTAATCACTATGTATTTTTATAATATATATAATTCTTATCATCTAATTTTTATTGGAGTTATATCCAAGAGTAACTCCACAGCAAGAGTAGAGCACAGGGCAAAGACAACTAATTAAATCGTTGTCTCTACCCAATAACGTCACGTAAACATATATATATATGTTTGACTGGTTCGTTGGCGTAGTGACACTGCCTTCAGCTCCGCGGGTCGCGGGTTCGATTCCCGCTGAGGGCCAACATTTTCTATAAACAATTTATTGGTTCTTCGAGCTAGGGTGTGTATTTGTATCTAAGTATGTATTTAAAATTATATATGTAGTATATTTACCAGTTGTCCTTCACCCTTTCCGAACCAGCAGTAGATGTTGACGATTCAAAAGCACTTGTTTACAAATTTACTTGAATAAAGAATATTTTGAATTTGAATTTGGATAACACAAGTATTAAGTTACTTACCTTGGGGACGGACGACCGTGTGTGTAAGTGTCCCATATATTTATTATTTATTATTGTTTATATATCTCTTCTTTCGATGTCTGTTTCGGGATGTCGATAATAAACACTACGCTTGACTTGAGGTGGTTATTGGCGATAGTAAACGATAACGTCACCAATTGTTATCGTTCAGTGATTTTTAACTCAGTTAGTATGGTCGGTCGCTATTTCCAAATCAGTTAGTCAGCATGATGTTGGCATGGTAATTAGGGTCGCAGTTAAGGGGAGAAATACGGGAAGTGTCCCCTTAAATCATACGACATAAATTATAGAGCTTAAATTATAAAACTTATCAACTTGTAAATAGTTTGGGATAATTCTTATTTTGTATGTGTTTATATAACTGTAACCTATAAAACTAAAAATAAAATTTAATAATTTGTAAATATTTAAATAGGTGAATAAAGTTCAAAAAGAGAATTATATTATATTACAATTCTGGCGATATGTGTAATATTACACCTACCCGCATTGGAACAACGTGGTTAGTCGTAGCTCTAACTCTTCTTTCTAGAAATCGAGAGAGGGGGCCTACGCCCAGCAGTGAGGTGTTAACAGGCCGTTACTGTAGCTGCAATGTGAATGCAGATAATGCACGAAATTGATTAAGTCAGGATTTGATATTTTTTATAATATTTCAAAAACAGAGACTAATAGGTTATAAATCCATAAATACCGCCAACGCAGCCATCCTGTCGATTCATTAGTATCATAAAAGGATCAGTATCCAGTCTTTCATCTAACGGGAACTATTTAATTAAGCGAACTAATAGTTTCGTAAACTAAAAAGCATCCAACGAAACTATAGTGTTATAAATATTAGAATGCAAATCCTAATTGAGTAGTCTTGTTTATCACTACGCTACCGTTAACAGACCAAAAGAGTTTATCACCTCGTAAAATGTTCCTTATCAAGCCCCGAATGGTATGACATCAGTTAAGACAAGGGTCACCATAAATATTAAAATATGGACCGGAAGTTTATAATAAGTCGTTTCGTGTAGTAGAAGATTTGTACGGTAAGTAACTGAATGGATATTGGAATAATAATAATATTTTTAGAAGATGTTAAATTATTTTTTCTTCCTATCCTACTCGGTACGTTGGCACAGGTGGTTGTAATCCTGTCTTAAGCTGCATGGGTCGCACGTTCAATTGCGATTGCCGAGGGCTAAAATTTTTTTAACTAATTTGTTGTTTCATCGAGTCTGGTATTTAAGTATTTATTTAAAATTATATATGTATATATTTACCATCTGTCTATAATTTACTCTGGAGGCGGATGACTGTGCGTGCAATTGTCCCATCTAATTAATTATTTATTATTAATGTTAATTTAATACTCAAAATCATATGACTAAACGAGAGTTAATGATGAGTGGTAAGAGAGAATAATAGACCGAAAAATAGTATTAATAAAAAAAGGACAACTTATTTCTTGACAGAGACCTCTGTCGTCGAACCTACGAAGTGAGATAATCTATAGTAAAGTAGTATTGCTACGCAAGTATCAAAAGTTATTAATTTAAATTGTACATGTTGTGCTGGCCCCACTTAGAGTGGGATAAGGGCAAGAGAATGATGAATAATGATGTTAATTTAATAGTTAAGTTAACACGAGAATTAAAAACCAGAACTCACCGTCGAAACTTGCCGCCGCCGTGATGCAGACTTCTTCAAAGTCAATGTGTTAGATACAGTCCTCCAAAATGCGCCGCTTTAAGCCGCGGTTCTGTCTCGCAGGAGACACCCTTAAGGCGATGCTCCAGTAAGTTCCCGCAACTTACTGCCTAAAAACACTTGATTACCAATTTTACCCGGCGAAGCTTCTGCGCCGCGCTCGCCCATCCCACTGTAAGAAGACGCTGTACAAGCCAATAGGGCTAACAGCACAAGGCACTTCGAAAAAAAAACTGGACTGATTTGAAAAATTATTTGAGTGTAAGATAGTAAATTTATCGACGAAAGCTATAGACTATATAACATCACACTGAGATGAATAGTAGAGGAGCAATAAAAAATATTGCGAAATCCGCAAAATTTAAAGCTTTCCTTGCCTGCGTTAACTAAACGGTGAACGTTATTCAAAAATCATATATTACAAAATTGTTCCCCTCTAAAAGTTCTAAATATAAGTCCGGGACAGCATATGTCTAGCTTTTAAGGTTAACGTAAATAATAAGTTTGCAGTCCACGCGAACGTAGTTGCGTTTAAAAGCGAGTTACAAATAAAATAAATTGTTGAGGTAATTTATTGTTGTTTTTGTCATTTAGTTTTCTAATTTTCGGAAATATCGGCACATATGGTAGCCCTATTTTAAACGGATATGGACGGAATCGCCTTCACCCACAAAATTACAACTGTCTCGTTTTTGCCGACTAAAAACAACTAAAAGGAGACGTCCGTTGAAAGTCCACGCATGTTCACGACGGCTTTTTGCGAGATTACACATACACTTCCTCTATGAGTAAACCTTAAGTGAAGTGTTCACTCACTTTGTGAAGTCAAAATGGATTTCTTGTTACAGGTAACAACAGATTGCTTGTAAAAAGTTAATTGTAAAATGTTAATTAATCTATAGTTTTTTTTGTTTTTGAAGTACCTAAATAGTTTATTAATAATATCTAAATAGTTTTTCATGTTCCTATTTTTCATTTTTCAAAAACCACTAACAAATTATCCTATGATCCGTATTTGTTCGTTTTTTAATTTGTGTTGAATTGTTTATTATACTAAATTAATGTGGTTAATATTTTATTCAAATATATTTGCATGAAATATGAAAATTCTAATCGTATTGTAATTAATGTAGGTCGTAGTGTAATAATGAAGGAAGAAATGTTATATTAAATTTGCATATTTACGCGTCATTGCTCAATCTTTTATCACAGGCGCTTTATATTTTTAGTACAGCAATTTTTCAATCATTTCGTATTAATTCACATAAATACACTGGATTAAATTAAAATATACTCTTAATTTCAATTTAATGAGATTTCAAAGTTTATAATAATATGAATGAATATTTTTTCTAAACTAAAACTAAGTAACCTATATTTCCTAAAAAATCGAAAGAAGAAAAAATAAGAAGATATTCGCGTATTCTTTAACGTAGTTCATTACATATAGTCTATGAGTGCTTTAATCATTGTAGCGCATTAATAGTTCGTGATAAATATAGCGTCATAGATCAAATGGAAGCTACGCGAATGTCTCGCATTACTCATAGTAAAACACGGTTTTGATATTTTATTAACCATGATGGTGTTGCGGACCATTGCTGAACAAATTACAAACAATAGATCACCATCAACTTCTATTACACCAATGTTAAGTAGCCATAGACATAATAAATATAAGTTTCAAACGTGTGTTCTAAGAAACGAACAATGTATTTACCAGGTATGAAAACGGATAGTCCACACTACATTTATTTTTAATTTTTGTATTACTTGTATATTATGGTTCTGCGCAAAGTAAAGATTATTTTATAAATTTTTAATTCAGTTATCAGTGGTTCTTAGTGACGGTTTTTGATTTTAACTGTCTACAGATGCTGGGTCTTCTGAACACTAAAAAATTTTTTTTACTGTTATTTTCACAAATATTTTGACGTACCTAGTGTATGCCTAATAACAATTAAAATAATGTAACAGTGGCCACATTTGAAATTTATCTATTTATCGATTATATAGCTGTTTGTTTTCAGGTTTTTATCGTCGTGATTGCCTTGTGGACAAATGGAATAAGTTCAGCCCCAAGACAAAAAAGACTGACCTTATTTTCTCAAATGCCGAGCTACTATTATACAAATATTGATGGTAAATTTATTTTTTCTTCTAATCAATCTTCGCCATAATAAACAGTGGTTCAACTGTCATATATTATCATAATGGGGATGATAGAATCGACATTAGTATGTCACTATATAGTCTCTAAATATATGTATATATGTATTTATATAATATATAATGTTACTTTTAAGTAAGTCTGTTTGTATGCATTCTAATATCTCTATCTAATCGAATATTGCTCAATATAGATACGTCGCGTTTTAAAACCGCTGTCGTGTGAACGCTATTATAACGGACGGTAAAAAAACTCTCGTACGTACGAAGCGTAAGATTTTAAGTGCGGTCGGCAACGTAATAAAGTATCTTCAGAAGAAAGAATACAGAATACTTAATAAGGTTTAATTAATTATCAAATAAGATACTAACAAATCTTCAGTAAGCTACTATTAAAAAATAAAAATAAAGGTTTACCACACGTTTCTATACAGGTCATCCAGGTACATATTCATTCGGGTACGACATCTACGACCCTGTAACAGGAAACACTCAGTTTCGGGCTGAAGAGAAATATCCGAATGGAACAGTTCTGGGAAGTTACGGTTACATTGACCCGAGAGGAAGATCTCGGCGCGTTGACTACGTTGCTGATGAGAATGGTTACAGGTAACTGATATATTACAGCAGTTTAAAAATGCTACTCAAAAAAGATTAACACAGAAAGCCTACTATACTATGAAGGATTAATTAGAATATGAATGCGTCGATATAGCTACTCTTCTACTCTGTACAAGACATTAATAACTATATGTAACTACTAGTAATAAGAATTATTCTTTCTAAAATATAATAAGAATCATTAATTCTAAAAGAGCAACCGCCGAGTTTCTTGCTGGTGCTTCTCGGTAGGAAAAGCTTTCCGAACTAGCAGTAGATGTTGACGATTCAAAAGCACTTTTTATAAGTTTACTTGAATTGAGAATATTTTGTATTAAATTGATAATTCTTATGAAGACAAAGCAATTCATTTACACAACGTGACGTGTCAAGATGGTATGGTATAGAAAATGACATGCTATGGTACAGAAAATGTGAAAATAAAATAGTTAATGGTAGAAATAGGTACGTGTTAAAGAGTACGGTTAGTTATTGTATTTAAAATTATGTAACGTGTCACGTTATATAATTTTAAAATATAACGATACAATATTCCTAATGCTGAAAGTTCATTCAGTTTTCATAGTTAGATCTAGTGTTGTCGCCGTTGATAGTAAAATTATAGCAAATTTTATTTGAGAGAAGCTGGCAGTAAAGTTACAGGCGCCTTATTTTTAAATGCTTTTGCCTCGGGAATAATAATGTCTCTACTGGACAGAAACTATAACAGAAGTACTTTGCTATAATCCGCGTATATTGTGCGAATGCATTCAATACTAAGTGTATGAAGCAGCCAAAATTCACGTACCTTACACATGCAGGACAAGTCACTACACGTATCCCAAGACGCCTCCACCAGCAACAATGCAAACAAGCAATACACACAACCACCGCCAAAATCTCTACGATCGTTTCGCCCCGAAATCGAAGCATCATCAGGAGGATAGATTCTACAACAAAATCTTAATGTATTACGATTTTGTCGTGTCGACTTTAGTTCCTCAAATAATTAGCTTCTTAAGTTTAGATCATCTAAAGTTTTATCGTCATGTATAAAAGAATTATTCACTTTATTTTACCTGGTTATTGACTTTTCCAGTTAGAAGTTAATCTTAAAATGAATGAGTAGAGTACTTGAAGGTAAATCATTTAATACGTCTTTTAGGTTTGTAGTCTTAAATATTACAATTAAAGAATACATTTGTGTGTGATAAACATGCGTTTTTAGATGCTTCCATTATACTGCCTTTAAAACTGAAATAAGAAATAATTTGTTTATATTTGAGGTATTTAACAATAGCTTAACAATATTACATACGAATAAGCTATAAATAAATACTTACAATTGATAACTAAAATAACAAAATATACCTTTTAAATATTCAAATTCAAACTCAAATTCAAAATATTCTTTATCAAGTAAACTTCTAAACAAGTGCTTTTGAATCATCTACGTTACTGCTGGTTCCTACCGAGAAGAACCAGCAAGAAACTCGGCGGTTGCTCTTTTTAGAACATAAATCTTAAAACTAGTTACATTTAGTTATTACTGTATTGTACAGGGTAGAAGTGCAGCTATATCCACACATCCTTATCATCCAAGTAATCTTCAACAGTATAGTAGGTTTTCTGTATCAGCCTCTTTTTAAACTGCTGTAACGGCATGGCCAAAATAGATTTCGGAATTTTATTATAGAATCTTATAACCTATAAACGATTTACGGACTTATAAACTTTTGATATATACTATCTTGATATATAACTAAGCTGCTTCAAATTTCAGAATATTGAACAAAATACCCCGAAGAGATAATTACGTAGAATTATCGACTACAAAGGACATAACTGTAACTGAAGCTTCGGTGTCATGGACTCGGCCGAGGAAACCGAATAGAAAGAAAACAGAAAATATATTAAAGACATCTACAGAAGCTTTCTTCGTCGCCCTATAAAAGACGGAACGGAATAATACTTATATCCCAGATTTAATCTCTCTTTTTTTAATGTGTGATCTAGGTATATCAGTTTCATCTTCCCTCTCTATTATTTGTAGCAACACTCTGACTTACAGGTCTGACAATTGGTTTCCCAATCTAGTATAATCACTCTATGATTATAAAACGATGTAATGTGAAAAAAAATTACTTACTTTATTTTTTTAACATTTTTTTACTATTTCAAAAAATTGTTTTTTGTATTTTTAATAATGTCTTATACAAACTTTTTAGCTTGATCGCTTTTTTATAATGTCACAATGTGACAACTATGCTTTTTGATTATATTTGATATCTAAGGAATACTTTGTAGGATGTTTATAATTTATAGAAAAAAAGATTATTATAAACTTGTGAAAATGAATTGTATAAGTTTATTTGTTTACTTATTATTATTATTTTCAACTGTTGAAGGTATGTTTGTTTTTAATGTTGTAAGTTTGATCATTACGAAATTATGCAAGTAATAATACAAATAAAACATAATAATTCAAAAAAGATGATTTTCATACAAAGTTACAGTGACGATTGTTTTTATGGTAAATAATAAAAATAATAGAAACGTTATACCAACTATTGTTACTACTTTTACAAAATCTTTTTTACTTACTTACTTTTTTTTGTTTTGAGGAAAAAAAAATATCAACATCTAGACATTATAATGATATAAGCAACTTTTGAATAAATTTTGTAAATTTTTAATAATTGCTTACTGAAATCAATTTCTCTCTCCTCCTACTTGAAGCTTAATTAAATCAATTTTAAATTTAATTTTAAGGTTATCCAATTTCGCCTGGTTATTTGGATAACAAAGTTGAGTTTAAGAATGAAAAGCGATACCCCAACGGCACTGTTATAGGAAAGTATACATACAAAGATAAAGATGGAAATCCCATACACGTGAAATATTATGCCGATGATTCGAGTTATGGGTATACATTATTCATATAAAAAGGAACCTATAGATAATTCTCTCATTTTTATCTAAGACTGCATCATCATTAATTTAATTTGTCTCTCTCGCTCGCTCTCTCTCTCTCTCACACACACACACTTGCTCTTTCTCTCTCTCTCACCGACTCACTCATTCACTCTCGCTTCTTCATTGTATTATCATCATCATAAAGTTACCATACTAGAGTAGTGGAGATATTGGCAGGCTTCCAAGTGAGAGTGTTTCAACAAATAATAAGATAGGGAAGATGAAGCTCATATACTTATCTTTGTATATTCATACATAAAAAAGAGATAGCTACTAAGTCTCATTTAGTTTCTCTTCTTTTTGATGGACACATTTTAGGCTGGTTTCCCTACTCTACTACTAACTCTATAAGTATTTCTTCAGTTAGACTCATGCCTTATCTTTTTTGTCTTTTTTGTTTTGTCTTTTTGGAAACTCGCTGTCCGTGGAAGATGTTGATTTGTAGTGGTTACGTGGCCACATTCTGTCTATTTTGTATTTGAAAATATTATTTTGGTTATTAATATATGTCCTGATTATATGACAGTACCCTTTGGTGTCAAAGTTAGTTACTAAGTTCAGTTGTCGCTCAGTGACTTTCGCTTACGTGTTCATTATGTAATGTCTTCGAGCGTTACTTTAGCTGCTCAAGAGAGAATGCGTATTTCAATATTAATAATTTTATAATACTTATCTATACTTATTATAAAACAAAGTCCCAAAAAGCTGTCTGTCTGTATGTAATCAATTTTCTCAAAATCTACTGAGCGGATTTTTGCACAATTTTCACCAAAAGATTCGGAAATACTTCCGGATGGTTTAAGTAAATAGTACATATCTGTATTGTGTTAATTGTGTTAAAGAGATCGCGCAGTTGTTAAAAACTTGCTTGTTTGCACAATAACTACTTTTATGTTCAAAATTTCGAATATTCGGGAAAATTTTCGTAAATCATTTAATTCCACGCGGGCGAAGCCGTTGTTGGCACAGCTAGTAAATTATATTTCTTTATTAAATACTTGACCACTTTCAAAGGTGTTGAAAAACTTTCCAAATTTTTCGAAAATTTAATTCTTTATGTATAAGGTATTGATCAATCCTATCTTGCTCAGTATTTTTTTTTAGAGTGGAACTTAAAAGTGTTAAAATTTTCGATGCAAATTCTGAAATGGCGCCTGATAAGTTACCGAAACTCGAAACCATGATGACTACATCAGATGTTTTTCAACCATTAGAAACAATAAGTACAATTAATACGATAATCGATAATAATTTTAATAAAAATAAGACATACAATCCATTTGAAGTTCGAAACGGTCGTACAAATAAAATGAACCGTTACAAAGAAACTCATAAAGCCAACGACAATTATGAGATATTCTTAGAAAACGATCTGAAGCCATCAGAAAAATGTAACAAAGAAAAAGTAAAAGTGTATTTAGATAGAACTAAAAGGAAAATTCGGAATGAACACTATCTTTATAAACCATCTGCCTTTTGTAAAAGATTTTGATTGTTAATTTGAACCAGCTACTAGATACTTTGTATTGCTTCTATGTATATCTAATAACACAATAAAACAAATAATATTTTTGGTAAGTTTTATTTTAAAATTCTCAATTATTCAAATAATTTTATTCTGGATTTTTTTTATTCTTTATTAAGTATTTAAATGAGATGAGATGTAGTAAGTGAAATTGATATCTAAAAAAAATTATGATACCGAAAGATCTATTGAGAATAAGATTTTGACGATGTATATAACTAATTTAGATAACGATTTTATAACCATTATGAAGGTGTTCGAGTATCAACCATCACGAGAAAGAAATATGTTAAATACATATTTCTATGCTGAAGTAGTTGTGACGTTAACGTTATGTCAGAAGCACACTGTCCATATTTATATAGAGCTGGTGGTATCTGCGATATCTTACGCTTCGAATTTAGTGTTTTAATAAAAGACTATTACGGATTTTTTGTTTTCCTCTTCCCGAAGAAATTCACTGTTATCGTATGAAGCTGAAGAAAATTGATATCTTAGAATACTAAATATACAATAAGTAATTTTTGAATTGATATTAAACATGTCTAAAAAATTCACTTGCATGGTTATGTATGAGTGACATAAGATAACGTCCATTAAACGTTTTAGTGCGTGTCTTGCTTACCATTTTGCATCGCATTTTGCTACTTGAATAGTTTACTTATGGTAATACTTACCTAAACGGATCTATTTCATGTTCAGAATATATTTGTTATACACTAACCGTAATTTCCGGTTTTACATGGTAATATAAACACACTTAGAGCAGCGCATATGAATTTTCAAATGTTTGTTCTACGGCCCAACATTGTCTCGTAGAAAAAAAATACGATTTAATGTCATTCTGCTTTTGATACACGTGTACAAAAAAACTAACGTGGAGCAGCTATCAATTTATAAAGCTTTAAGGAATTGGTACAAGTTTCACCCGCTTATTCACGTTGTTTATACAAATCTTTTTTGCCGACGTATATAAAAGTTGTGTCAACGTTTATCATATGTAACTAATGACGTGTAATAACGTTGCTCCGCCTAAAGTATTAAGAGCCATAAAATATATTTTTTTTAGTATGAATTAGTAGATTATTGTCTAGGCAGTTGTTTTTGGAACACATTGCGCAAACCATAATAATCTCCCAAATCGTGGTCAATATCATATCATAATTAATCAATCATGTTTAAAATTTATTATATATCGATCCTTATCTTTGACTTTTTATCTAGAATTAAAGTTGTTTTGCGAATACTTAAATATTAGATTTACAGATAGAAAAATGGTACTGCTTTGTTTTATGTAGTTAACGCGAAAGTGAATCGTCTTAGAAGTTATATTACTAGTAACCAACTTGTTTTTACAGGGAAGACTATCGGTGAATTTAAAATTGCTGCGTAATTATATTGACTTGAATATGTTGACGGTGACCCAGATATATTTACTTCGTGTTTTGTTTTGGAGTGTACTTATTAACAGCCATTTCAAGACAATATAAGAACATGTGTTGCTGGACGGAAATCATGCAAATAATGGAAAATATATTACTATTTTTTCATAGAGTCACAGAAAAGTAATATTATTTTGTTTTACTTATTGCACTAGATTAGAGCAGTCATAGACAGGCCTGTAAGTGAGAGGGTCGCAATAAATAATGAGAGGGAAGATCAAACTCATAAACTTATCTTTGTTTATTCACATATAAAAAAGAGAAACAAATAATAAGTCTCACTTGCTTTCTCTTTATTGCCGATGGACACATTTTATGTGGACGCCGTGTGGTATCCGGCAGAATAGAATAGACCATCCTCCTTTTTTACCGAGGTTTCGTAAGAGGCGACTAAGGTATGTGCCGTGTGGTATCCGGCTGCATAGAATAGACTACCCTCAATTCTTACCGAGGTGTCGTAAAAGGCGACTAAGGTACGTTGACGTCAGGCAGGCGGCCGGTCGTAAAATACGTAGCCAAATCAAGTGATAACATGTTTGTAACATGTTGTGCCGACCTTACTTAGAGTGGGATAAGGGCAGGAGAATGATAATGGACACATTTTATGTGGCTCCATTATAATAAATCTTTGTAAAAAAATATCTTAGCTCAAATTTCGTTAATTTTATGACCCTTTACAGCAGGCCCCTCCTTTGACCGTGAATGTGTCATTTTCCTAAACAAATGTTCAATGAGGTTATAGCCGTGATATTAAAAAATTTGAGTTGTGATTATTGGGAAAATAATAAATACTATCAAGCAAATCGAAACTCTTCATTTAATACCAAAAGATACATTTGTAATGTTTCAATTACACGCGAAGTGTAATTAATGTACAATTAAGGTGATCAATGATGAGCAAACTAAGTCACGTGGTGCGCAAACAGCTATCCGAATTGAACGTTACTAATATTTAAGTGAAGCCATGTTAGCCCAGCGGTGAGATTGTGCGATTATTTCGAGGGGTCCCCAATGACATTTTCTATTAAAACTTATGTGTCCAGTTTATAATTACAATTTATAACATGCTTGTCGGTGAACGAAGAACGCGAGGAAACCTGCATATCTCTAGAGAATTCTAGGGATATGCGTAACCTTCGCATTGGAGCAAAGTGGTTGGTCTTAGCTCCAATCCTTCTCTGGAAAAACGAAGAGACGAGGAAGAAACGAAGAGAGAAGGCCTATGCCCAGCAGAGGGATAGTAACAGGCCCGTACTTTTGCTTTTATTATTTAAAAAATTACATAAAGAAGAAACACACTTCTAATATGTAATTTTTTGTTTTCGTCGAAACCAGTGATGATTAATTCAATAAATACTCTTTAATGAGAATGCAAATATTTTTATTTCAATAAATGACTATGGGAAATATAGAATATGAGCGGCCCGTTGGCGCAGTGGGTAGTGACCCTATCCTCCTCTCCGCCGTTGCGGGTTCGATTCCCGCCGAGGACCAACATTTTCTAGAAACAATTTGTTGGTTCTTCGAGCCTGGGAGTATGGTTGTATTTAAGTATGAATTTAAAATTCACCCATACTACAAAGCATTAAGTTACTTATTTTGGGAAAGATCGACTGTGTGTGTAAGTGTCCATTATTATTTAAAAAAAAGAATTCTATATTTATTAACCGAAAAAAAATACCAAAATTTGATATTATAATGTAAAATATAAAATTATGTTAAACTGTTTATCAATGATTTTGTAATGCAATCGTAATAGGAAATGTTACATTGAATAACACAATAATGAGGCTAATTTTTTCATTATGTTCAAGTTGTGAGTATTTCAGTGAATCTTGTTGATTTTAAGATATAACAACTGTCAAGAGTTAAAAATTGTTGTTAAACTTTGGATTAAGCGTGGAAACTTTTACGATGTAGAAGGAGTTAAAATAAATTGAGCGATGCCTACCCAGTGCCTAGGATCAAATGTTGGATGCCTATTGTAAAAATCCATATTTATTGTAGTTGCTTTTTTTACTTTTTGAAGTGAGATATATATTTCTTCTACTAGATAGTCACGACAAAACGCGCTTACAAAAAATGCTTAATATACGTACTTTTTAATTTGGTAATCGTGTAACCATTATATGTTGTATTTAGCCGTGTAAAGTAGGTTAAGAAATTAGGTGGTATTATATAAGAAATCTAGCATATTAGTGACATATTGTTAAAGGATCAACCATGACTCGTTGAAGAAATAACATTATTACTGACATACTTGTACGTAACTGAAGCCGTGTAATTATAGCGCGAAGTCGATGCGTAAACGTGTTTCACTACGAAAAAAAGAAAGCTAAACAATTGACTACGAACCTGGGATATTTGTTTAAATAACATAAGAATACACAGAATCCAACTCCGCCATTGCCGGTCCTAATCCCGTATGCAAAACGGAGGGGTAATCAGGGAGAGACTTAACCCGGCCGTAAAACAGTCAACGCCGAGTATCAGGCGGCGGTTAACTAATCTGACAACTTCGAAGCCACCTAAGGCTCGAAGCGGCTACAGGAGCCATGAGGAATTAAATTACCTCTTAAAATCTGAGAGTGGAAGGACGCGGGAACCCACCACTGAAATATTTTTCCCAAGAAAACCCCCCTAACAATGCGAACAACAGACCCCGTTGGCGCAACATAGTTGGCACCAAAGTGATCCGTGGTGGGAGTCACGACCCTCAGCATTGAGGAGAACGACTCGAGGCGGAGGACACAGAATCCGGTTGTACTAACGTTTTATTATATCGGATCATCACGAATAGTTAGAGCACATATAGAGCTCATGAATAAGGACCCCGATGTGCTAGTTGGGCTGACCTTTAATTATATATTAGTATAGCGAATTTCGATACAGGAACTAAGAATATCACTCACTAATTTATTAACTTGATAATTATCCATTGAGTTATATTAAACATATGTATATTGTCAAAAGAAAGAGATTGAATATCAACGCACCTAAGGGTCAAATAACTATTCCCAAATATGCCCATAGCTTCCTCAATATTCGTTGGGTGCCCCCTGTCGTCGGTTAGTTGTGGTAGTTGCCCTTTTCTTTACCAGTTCGCGACAGGCCCTAAGTAATAGTCTGCCATTTTTTCCTATAACATTTATAACCCTTGACGTTACTTCTGGATTGTCCGTCACTTTCGATGACGCTATAAAAGCCGTTGAAGTTAATAATCTATTTTCAATTTAAAATGAAAACCTTATGTTATGCGTAATCGAATGTATTTCAATAATAGAATTTTACTGTCATATCATGGAATACATAATAACTACGTTGAAATACTTCGAACGGGTATGAATAGCTTGGCGCTTTATTTGTATTACACACTTGTAAAATGTGAAATTTGCAACATGAATATCTTTAAAGATGAATTAATATTATGTTATATGGGAAAGTAAAAAAACTCATCTACGCAAGTACATTTTAATGATTATCTCCAAGTAAAGTCGTAGTAAAGGTTTATAGAATTAGGCGTTACTTTGCGGAGATCCATAATACAAAAGTAATAATAAAATTATTTTGCTATAATCCGCGATACAATAAATAGAACATATATATAGTGCTAAATGTAAAGTGGACTATCCGTTTTTTCATACCCGTTACATGCAGGATTCGTAAAATTCGTCGATTTTGCCGTGGAGTCTATCTGCTGATGATGCTTCGGTTGCGGGGCGAAACGATTGTTGAGTTTGTGATAGTGAACGTGTGTAGTGCTTGTGTATTGTGGTGGCAGTGGTGGAGGTTTGTGCATGTGTTTTTACGAATCCTGCACGTAACGGGTATGAAAAAACGGATAGTCCACTATACATTTAGCACTATAAATATTTTCTATTTACTGTATCGCGGATTATAGCAAAATAATTTTATTATTACTTTTATCGCAGTAAAGGCGTTACAGTCAATCGCTTTTACATAATATACAAAATCTTGATTACTTTTTATGTGCTTTGTACTGCTGTTACAAAAAATATAGTGAGAGCTCAAATATAGTTCTGCAATCAATTGATAGCTTTATTTTATCTGTAATCACTTGTTACTGTTTCTGATCTCACGACATACCGTATTCGGAAGGAAGTAAATGCCTATTTTTTTGCGAAATGTTGCATCCATTATTGATTATCTAATAGGGTATTGTGAATTCTACGCTCTTTATTTCGTGTTTCTCTCTTTCACACATCGATTAATGGAGAAAGAGCAATACAACGATACTTTGTATGTAATAGGCTTGTTGACGGTGCTATAGATTATATAGTTTCTTGCATTACAATTCTCTTGAAAGGTAACTTACGCATTATGACTTGCGGTGTTAGTATTTTTAAACAAATTATGATATAATCTGTGTGAGATTAGAGGACAATAACGAATCATTTTTTTCTACAATGTTGTCATAATACCGTATAATTAATACCGTAAATGTTAATTTGATAGCGGTCAAGTGCGAGTCGCTCGGGTGTCGTATCGTGTATATATAAAGTAAAGTAGCGGCCTGTTACGATCCCACTTCTGGGAATAGGCCTCCTCTCTCCGTTTCTGGAGAGAAGGGTTGGAGCTAAGACATACCACGCTGCTCCAATGCGGATTGGTAGGTTACACATATCTCCAGGATTCTCTAGAAAACATGCAGGTTTCCTCACGATGTCTTCCTTCACCGAAAAGCGTGTGATTAATTGCAATTATCAATTGAGACACATGAGTTTTAACAGAAAAACTCATTGGTGCCTGCCCAGGTCGCCGGGTCTCACCGCTGGGCTATCACAGCTCTTGTGTACGTAGTTTTAAACAATGGAATTTCATTACTGAACATAAATAATTATAGAATTTTCTATGAACGGGAACATTTGCATATGCCCCTATTAATATTTGGGTAAGTCTGCATCTTGTTCGTAAATTTTTTCGGTGAAAGAATCCTGCATATTTCAAAGTTTCAATAGTATCTGGACTGGAGGAGCGTTGATATTATTATTATTAAAGAGGATTCCTTTGCCCAAGCGTGATATTAGGCTAAATTAAGGTTACTTTTTAATGACCTATGTACAATATAAAATATGAACTTGCATTTTTCTTATTTCCGATGCTTAGGCAAAAAAGATCTTGCCTTTCGTACGACCAAGTGACACACAGGATCTCTTAATTAAACCTTAACTCTTAATTATTAATTAAAGGGAAAGTGGAAAATAAGAAAATATACAACTTTAAGTTATCGACTATGATGACGTAGAAGTTCTAAGATTTAAAATAATTTTTAAGTACAAGACTAACGCCCATCGTTTATTCGAAAACAGGCAAATCATGGACATCAAATCATTTACTGGTTTTTTAAGTACAAAACTAAAACGCCTCGTTAATTTGGAATTGCGGACCGTTAATTTTATCTTTTGAACTTAGATGTTTTACGATTATTATCTATTTATTTTAATATTTAGTGGTATTCATAGTTTAATGTATTTATGTATAACAACTGAATGAATACCCCGAAATATGGGCTCAGCTATTAAAAATGGCTTTTATTACATTAACAAGCAATGCTGCACCCATCGCTTGTTATGTTACAGATTCATTTTGGAAATATTCTAAATAAACTATAGAGTCACGGCCTATTATATTTTATGACGCTCAACCACCCACCCTTTCCACGGGCATATATATTCAGAGGAGAGTTTCACTTAATACACAGTTACACACTTTACGGACTACTTGTAACATTACTTAGTGAATTAACTTTTAGTAATTGTGTGGAATAAACGAACAAAATGTCCATAAAGGTGAGATTTACAGAATAATAAATAACATTTATAAGAACATTATACTTATTGTATGTATGCAAATTGATAAATAAGCCTACTCGATTTTTATTTGTCTATTAATCAGTCAGATGATCATAATCTGTTAATAAGATGAAATGTGTCAAAAAATAAACGATTTTAATATATGTATTAGAGTATTCTCATAATTTCTCGGGATTTATTTATATAAATCCATTTCAAAGACAAAAAATTGTATTCAAACATAAATGTCTCAAATTTCATATATTTTGCGTATATGGATCAAATGTCGAAAAATGTTAAGGGAAATATTTATTTATAGTAATTTTTGACACATAAAAATATAAATTATGAAATTATAAATAATAATTATATAATAATTAAAAAGAAATAAATATAGAAAATAATTATATAAACCTAATGAATTAACAAATTACCATAAAGTACTGAGTTTATCGTGAAAGGACATCTAGCTTTGTAAAATGTATAATTTTAAATTTATCATATTGTGAATTCTACCCATACCAAACATATAGGCATTTTGATATTACGTCATATAAAGACCTAAGAGATTAGCACTTTCCGTGAATTAATAAATTCCTATCTTACATCATTATAATCTAATCCACACTAACATTATAAATACAAGTTTGTTTGCTGTGTGTCTGTTTGTAACGCTTTGTTCACTAAAATTTGCTAAAATTTGGTACAATTGAGGCTGATATGGAGAGCTAGCATACAGGATAAAAGAGTCCCGCTTTCCCTTCAGGACAGAAGAAAACGAAGTACATAATTGAGGGTATTTAGACATTTACATTGGCGCGAATAAAGTCGCAGGTACACCTTGACATCAATATAAAAGTAAATCAATAACAGAATAAATGCATATGAATAATACATTTTATTACAAAATCGATAGTATTAGATTTAGAAGATAATCTTTTGTTAAATGGTGAAATCATACAAAAACCATAAATAATAGTTACGAATACCATGGAAAGTTCATGGGAAATGTGCGCAAAAAGGAGACACAGTACCTTTGTTGCTTTGCCAACTTATAAATTCTATTGTCTATTCCATAATAGAAGTGTTATCCCATAAGTGCGAGCGTTGACATAACAAATTTTTATCTAAGTACACAGTTTGTTAATATTGAAACACGACTGTTTACCAATCAGAGATACAATATTCAAATTACCTGTTTCATTTTGGGAAGAATTTAAATATATAAAAATAATGATTAATTAAACTGATCTCAAAAATAGATGAAGCAGAATAAGTTTGCATTTACGAATATGAATACATATAAATAAATCTGTTAGAAAAATTACAAATAAATATGGTTGAAGTTACCACTCAGGCAGTCAAACTGTTACTGTCAGTCAGTAAACACGATGGTTTCATAACTAGCTTAAGTCAGATTTCAGATTTTTTGGGAAGTTATCTTAAGGGTATTAGTAGATTTTCTCTTTGTAATTTTTTTTTAACTAACAGGATATTAATAAATTGAAATACAAACTGCCCAAAATTATATAGTACCTAAAAAAAAAAATAGGCCTCCTCTCTTCGTTTTTTGGGGAGAAGGATTGGAGCTAAGACCTACCACGCTTCTCCGATGCGGATTGGTACAAGTATTCCTAGAATTCTTTAGAGATATGCAGGTTTCCTCACGATGTTTTCGTTCACCGAAAAGCGTGTGATAAATTGCAATTATCAATTAGACAATTAAGGTTTAACGGAAATACTAATTGGCGCCTGCCCGGGGTTTGAACCCGTGACCCCCTCGAAAGAGTCGCACGGTCTCACTGGGCTATCACAGCTTAAAAATTATATAAATGTAGTTAATTAACGATATTTTTTTATAGATTACATTTTGAAGCACGTACACGTACATAAAATGTAATGTAATGTAATGAATTTGATCAAGAACAAATCGACTTGTAGACAACTAAGAATTCCTGGATTTCGCTTTAATTACCATCGATTGAATCATTTTCCTTTCTTCATTCCAGAATTGTATCTTAGCATCGGCCTTATTAGTTTGCGTATATGGAAGAGTATACACACACTTGCGACCCGTTGATTTGCAGCCATCAGCAACTTTTTTCCAGCCAAAAATTAGCTATGACTTGCATCACCAGATACCTGAGGAGGAACACGTAGATTATTATGTAAGTGTCTTTGTTAATTGAATTGAGGGCGTTGGATAATCTGAATTCTAATTTCTTGATGATTTTGATTTACTCAGGTGTAGTCAGTGTGTGTAGTGTGTACGGTGTGTAGTACTCACACCTTAGTCAGGTGATCATTGTCTTATCATTATATGGGATCGGCAGAATATATGATTTCATCTTCCATCCTCTTCTATCATTCGTTGATTCTAGCGCCCTTTTTTATGCATATTATTTATGATACTTTACACAATCCATCCATCTTATTTCGGCCTTCCTTGTATCATATATTTAACACACTAATATTTAAAACTCTTGGTCACGTAATAGACATCCCCTCTCATTACACGCCCATGCAAACTTAATCTCGTGACCAGGCTGTATATAGACAGATAATTTATTTGTTATTGGCTGCTCTATTGGCTGCTGCAATAATTTTTTGGAATTATTTTCTCATTCCAAAACGTAATCCTTATGTTAGTAGGCGTATAATTTAGCATTTTGTGTAAAAAGAAAGCGAGCGTGCTACTCTGTTATTTAAATATTATGAAATCGGCTAGAAGTCCGATGAGTAACCAGATGTTAATCCATATAAATCTAAGTTTAAAATTTACAGGTTCCCATTCATCGCTAAAACAAATAGTTTACGTTTGTCTTTAGTTTGCTGTACTTGATAATAATTTTAAGACTAGGTACGAGTATATGACTCATAAAGAAATTATTTAAAAATAGTATTTTTTTCTTTAATATTCCTTTTCATTTCTATTATTACGTAAAATGAATAAACATACATAGATGTTAAAAAACTAACGAATATTTTTTTAAATATCTTGTAAAACAGATTTCGACAATAAATATTTGTAAATATTTAAAATAAATAATCATTTACTATTAATAATAAATTTTAATATTTATATAGCTCAAAAAGTTTTAGAGGTTTAAAGATTTCTAACGATAGTGACTTTGGTGATTCCGTGTCCCCTAAAACTGATTCAATAAGCCGTTTTAAACATGATTTTTCATAACTTCTATTGAATTTAATTTTTACCAATTCCGTGGTGTGTTGATATTTTCTACTTATCAATTTCTATTATTAATACACGTTGAACAAATCGAAGATAAACTTTACTGTTAAATGTTTTTTGACGCACAAAACATTTTATTAAATAATATGTACTTTGCCAGTTCTTATTTGAGGAACAATAGTTTATTGTCTCTTAGGAAGGTTAAAATCTTTTATTGAAGTGAATACGGAAAACAACTGTCATAGATAAAGAGGAAATCACAGGTTTGATGGAACTTCACGCCCAATTTTTGGTCTTGTAGATACTTTACGTTAATATACCCTATGTTCAATAATTACCGATTATTGAACGTGTTACTCAGCTTACAAAAGAAAACCGAACTAGTTTTTGGACAAATTAAAAGAAATCTGAAACGTAAATAAATTTGAAATTCGCTTGTAACTTATTACTCAATGATGGGAAAATAAACGTTCAAGTCATGTTATCACAGTGACTCGATGAAAATTTCACTTTCTGTTGCGATCGGTATTATTAGTATTTTTACTACAAAGCGATTTTATCATGAACGTTCTTCAGCTAAAGAAAAATGATAAAAAGGACATAAATTAACGCGATATCATTATAATAGTTCATATTTTAATTTATTAATTCATATATTTTTTAAATTACGCCCCTTAAGTAAATTAATTACTAACCTGTCCAACTTTTCTTGAATACTTGCTTCTGTCCTTGACTTTTCCTGCAGGGACTTCAATACATGATTAATTTGTTTATTGTTATTTACGTGATCTATTGCCATTTTATTTATTTTTAAGTATTTTCATAGAAATGAAATGAATAATATTTGATTAATAATAGTTTAATTAATAATTAATAATAATTAAGTAATAGTTAAGAACTCTATATTATTTTCCAACCCTACAATTATAACTGTAGCAGTTTTATTATTTACTTATAAATCAGAAAATCAAAGGAACGGACCACCAGGTTATTACTACTTATTTACTTACTTTATTACTGACTTTTTCAATGTTGTTATTTTTATTAAAACGTTAAGTCATTTAATCTTACTATACATTTCGATGACTTTTTTTTTGTAAAGGAAATGTATATGTGGCTAGTTTTCTCTGATTCGTAAATTCGTTTATGAAAAAATATTATGAGCATCTTTTTGGACGTGGTATTTTGTGTTTTTAGGGGATATTTATGGATAACTGCAAAAGCTGTATTATATTCTTCACTGATTTTTCGTAAATAATTTTGTAACCTGTATGCATATCAATGGATCCGCCGTGTGGTATCCGGCTGAGTAGAATAGACCATCCTCATTTCTTACCGAGGTGTCGTAAAAGGCGACTAAGGTAAGTTAAGCCACCGTGTGGTATCCGATAGAGTAGAAAAAAACACCCTCTTTCTTACCGTGGGGACTTAAAGTACGACTAAGGTAAGTTGACGTCAGGCCGGCGGCCGGTAGTAAAATACGTAGCCAAATCATGTGACAACATGTTAACATGTTGTGCCGACCCCACTTAGAGTGGGATAAGGACAGGAGGATGATGATACATATCATTGGATCACAATTCTTTTACAGGCCTACCCAAAATACGTGTTCAAATACGGAGTCAACGATTTCCACACCGGCGATATTAAGACTCATCATGAAAGTAGGGACGGTGACGTAGTCAAAGGTACGTATTAAAATTAAATTAAGTTTTTCGTTAGTTTTATCGACCGGAAATAGTATTATCAAATTATCAGGCGTCAAATCTTTTTCAATAAATCAAGTTCAAGCGATCAAGTTTTTATATATAGCTAATTTGTGACAAGAATGCATTATTCCATTTAAGACAGCCATAACGTTTGCCCATTTTTATTTTATTTTGTTCCTTATTCTTTTCAACTTTTTCAACTGACGAATGTCCAACGGGACGAAATTAAGAATCTTTTTCAGACATTATTTTTTAAGCTTTAGGCTAGTTGGCAATTAACTTCGTATTAACATATATTTGACTTATACTATCATTTGACTTGATTTAATAAATAAATATATGGGACAATTACGCACTTGGTCGTCGACCCCGAAGTTAGTATGTAACTTAACAATTGTGGAATGGTGACACACAACTGGTAATTACATACATAATATATAATTTTAAAATAAATGAATCAACAAATTGTGAATAATTTATAGAATTAGGCGTTACTTTGCGGAGATCCATAATACAAAAGTAATAATAAAATGCCGATACGTGCAGGATTCGTAAAAACACATGCACAAACCTCCACCACTTCCTTGAGTTTGTGATAGTGAACGTGTGTAGTGCTTGTGTATTGTGGTGGAAGTGGTGGTTTGTGCATGTATTTTTACGAATCCGGGTATGAAAATACGGATAGTCCACTGTAAATTTAACACTATATGTATTTTCTATTTACTGTATCGCGGATTATAGCAAAATAATTTTATTATTACTTTTGCAACAAATTGTGTTTAGATGTTGGACCTCCGTGGGAATCGTACCCGCTACCCGCGGAGATGAAGGTAGAGTCACTGCTACTTACCCCAACGAGCCAGTCATCGTCGTACATTTTATAATTAGGAATTATAATTTATTACCATTATAACTATCATATCACACAATTTAACTAATGATAAGCGCAAGACGGAAGATGTTAAGAGGCTCGACATTGCCTATTTATTAATAAATAGAGTCGAGACTTCCCACTAGAAAACTTGTTATTAGATTGATTATTAATGAGTATCTTATATAAGACATGCATAGATTGATTGGCTTGAAACTCACTTTTACTAGAATCTACTATCGTGCTCTTTGAAGCTTAGACACTAGTAAACAGGTTAATTTATAAAATTGTTTATCAATTGACTATGGTGTCGAAAGTTTAAATATTAAAGTTTAACAAATATTTTATAAATTTAATAAATTATTTACAAAACATACGTTAAAGTTAAGTATATTTATGTGTTGTTACAACACATAAATGACAACTGCTAAGTCCCATATATATATTCTAATAAACATAGCCAGTATAGGTATTTTAGAATTTTTACCTTGTAGCTTTAACATTTAGTAAAAATAGTGATTTAAAAAAAATATATGGTACTTAATAACTGTTTGAAATAAGTCCAGGGATAAACGAATAGGCAGACAATCTATGACCTTTGAAGCTGAGGTTTATGTCGATAATAGGATTAATATTATACCTAATTTCGTTACAGGACAATATACCTTAGTAGAGCCCGACGGTTCAATCCGCACAGTGGATTACACAGCGGACAAACATAGCGGGTTCAATGCCGTTGTTCACAAGACTTTACCCGTCTCTGCCCACGAAGCATCTCACCATTAACATAATGCTTAGTTATTAGATGTATTTTAAGAATAGTTAGTGGTCAAAATTAATAATTCCAACGATCTCCGTGTTATGTTTGTCGTTGTTTGTTATTTATTATGTTATTTTATAACGCGAGGTACCTGATGACGTATTGTAGATAAAGTTGTATTTGTTTATTGTTATATTCTATCATAAAATAGTGTAGATATATGCAATAAAATAACTTTTGTTATATCTGGATTTTATTATGGAGAGCTGTAATGCAGTTTTTGGGATTAAAAGTGAGGCAAAAGCAAATCTGGTTGACATATAGTACCCGGCATTAATGCACATTGATTTTTGGAACGAAACAGCCGGCTAGTTCGGTTTCGTAGAGCGCAGTCTCTGTCACTGAGTTAGCATGTGACGTTTCACACCGATTCGTTAGTCTGTGCGACAGAGACAATGCTCTATGAAGCGGAATCTGGCCGATTTTCTCTCTCTAAGCCTCGATGTGCATTATTTGTGGCCGGGTAGTATACCCAATTGTCACTGAAAACCCATTTTTTTTCATTTATACCGCTGAAACCGGAAGACAATTACAAAATTTTAAAACGTTTTTATGTTCATGTTAGTTTATAGTAAAAAATTACTACTATAAAATTAAGTGAAAACTTTATCGAGACTTTTGGCAGTGTTATTTATTCTAACGCCGTTGGAACATAGCGCCATCTAGACAGTAAAGTAATAACTGCTTCGTGGAATATTGCCATGAAGTAACCGAATGATTACTAAGATTTATATAAATTATGCAAGTACTTTTCAAGTTATGATACGCGTTAATAATGACCGTGCAACTCTTTCGAGGGGGTCACGAGTTCAAACCCCACCCCGGGCAGGGCCCAATGAGTTTTCTATTTAAACTTATGTTATTAATAATTGTAATATCTCACATGCTTTTCGGTGAATGATAATATCGTGAGGAAACTGCAAGTCTCTCAAGAATTCTGGGGATATGTGTAACCTACCAAAAACGGAGCGAGGAGGCTTATGCCCAGCTGTGGGAAAAGTAAGAGGCGTTATACTTTACGCGTTAATATATAATGGCAATCAACAGAATTAAATTTTAGTTTATGTATATACCTAAAAAATGTTACTGTGTAAAGGTCGCAAGTATTTGTAAATATTCAAACAATTTTTTTTATATTATAATAATTAAATTTACAAATAATAAACAACATTTATTACAAACTGTTTGATGAATGTCAATAAAAAAAAGAGTTTTTAAAAGTTTTCTTAAGCAACTTTTGTTTTGAGCAACTAAAGGAAATATTAAGCGACTAAGTAAACAGTCTTATGCCTATATATAGTTCGAAACGAAACAACATCACGTACAAAAAGTCCTTCCCTTAAACACATGTATGAGGGCCATTAACATACAAAGTATGTATTGTGGTTTGCGAGGTAACTCTTTTCACACGATACGTAATTATCGATCACAAAATATGAGTACGTTGAAATTATATAACATTGCGAGATGTATAATAAAGAGACTTTATGCGGTACTTATACTCGGAGAAATATGAGGAAGATTCTGAGGCAAGTTTTTTGAGCAAAGATTTCTAAATAAAAAGGATTTAGCTTATAATATTCTCTTCAATATGTACGCCGTGTGGTATCCGGCAGAATAGAATAGACCACACTTTGTTCTTACCGAGGTGTCGTAAGAGGCGACTAAGGTAAGTGCCGTGTGGTATCCGGCTGCATAGAATAGACCACCCTCATTTCTTACCGAGGTGTCGTAAAAGGCGACTAAGGTAAGTTGACGTCAGGCAGGCGGCCGGTCGTAAAATACGTAGCCAAATCATGTGACAACATGTTTGTAACATGTTGTGCCGACCCCACTTAGAGTGGGATAAGGGCAGGAGAATGACGATTCTCTTCAATATGTCCCAAGTAAATTGAAACAAGTAGTTTATTTATTAACAATATATAAATTAAATCCATTCATTGTGACGTTATAATACGTTTGAATTTATTTAAAACTAAGAGAACTACTCAGAGAAGAATTATCGACTTATATTTGGAAACAATTATTTCTTGATAAACCTGAATGAAGAACAAAAAATAATTACTATTTGAAGCCTGTTTCAAATATTGTTAATAAAATTAGAAGCCCGATATTAAATAAATAATAATTGAAACAGAACCATTTATTAGCATATTAACAATGTTAAAAAATTTAATAATTGTGGTAAGGAATAATTGTGATAAAAGTAGAATAAGTAAAGTAACGGCCTGTTACTTTGCCCACTGCTGGGCTAAGGCCTCCTCTCTCCGTTTCTGAAGAGAAGGGTTGGAGCTAAGACCTACCACGCTGCTCCAATGCGGATTGGTAGGTTACACATATCCCGAGAATTCTCTAGAGATATGCAGGTTTCCTCACGATGTTTTCCTTCACCGAAAAGCGTGTGATTAATTGCAATTATCAATTAGACACATGAGTTTTAATAGAAAAACTTATTGGTGCCTGCCCGGGTTTGAACTCGTGTTACCCTCGATAGCGCGGTCTCACTGCTAGGCTATCACAGCTTCAATTGTGATAGGAATATTATAATTCACAAAACTTCTTGTTCATCGATGAACGTCCACATAGGTCTTCTCACGGGATCTTGACACGATCTTGTGCCGCTTTTATTATAGCTCCACACGAAATTTTTGAGGTCGTTTGTCAACCTCGTAGGGGGTCTATCCTAACACCCATTGGTTTTTTCGCACTATTTATAACACTGAAACTAATTAGTTTGTCGTTAAAAGTGTTGAAGTAATTTTGACGTGAAATAATTTTCCAATTCAGTATTCCAAAATTTATAATAAAATATAAATTTAAATATTAGACAAATTCTAAATTAAACGACAAGCTAAAATGAAGACATCAGTGCTCGCACTAGGAAGAACTATATCAAAAGCGAAGTCACCTTCCGTGATAAAAGATTAGATTTATTAACTATTGTAAGTGTTGAAATGTGTGATAGAGTTTGTTTATGAGTTAATTAGTGAGTATACTCCATGCTTACCGTTTTATAAAATTAAAAAGTGGTCTAAAATGCAGTATAGAAATTAACTTTACTTTTTCATAAGAGTTATACTCATAACTCTTGATTGTGAAATCTATACATATTATAAAACGAAGTTCCAAAAGCTGTCTATTTGTATGTGATTGATTTTCTCAAAATCTACTGAACGGATTTTTGTACGGATTTCACTAAAAGATAGTGCAATCTTTGAAGAAGGTTTAGATTAATATTAAATTCTCCGAAATGACAAACCGATCTTGATGGGACTTTCATTGGATTTTCATGGGAAGGTATATGAGGTTGTGGAGGGCGTGTTAAATTTACGCGGGAAAATTTTTATCACACTGATTTCCACGCGGGCAAAGACGCGGGGATCGCTATTATTTTATAATATTATTATGGAAAATACAAAGCATAACTACATTCAATGTTATGGTCTGCGTGAAAAAAATTAATCTGTTGTCTATGAGCTAAAATTACTGCTGAGGTAGGGACGTTGGTTATTAAAATAGGTTTCTAGTTTATCGATATCAGCTGTAGATGAGACCATGCCAGCAAGATCTATCAAAAACAGTAAATGTTATGTTACAACATTTGATTTAGTATTTTTTCTGCGTACAAGATGCAACAATTCTATAAAGTTGCTAGCATAACCAAGTAAGACATTGCAATGACTTTTTATTGACGTATTGAATATAAATAGAATTTTTAATTAAAAGACTATTATATTTTCATTCAAGTATACTTGTAGAGAAACCTTCAACCAGATTTTCTACGATACGCTGATCTAAAGCATTGGTCGATAGAATCTGGATATATCGAAGGACCAACAGTCATTGAGTAATCACGAATTACTGAGTAATCACCAGATAGGTTTAGTTCACGCGTAAATTAGGGTACCAAGCATTCAACTGTATGATGAAACCCATTTCCAATTAGCGAAGAGAAAATATGTTACAATTCTCCTGTGATGAAATACTGAATGATTCATTGTGTGATATGTCTGATATGTGCATAGAACAAGAATCTATATATTATTGTTCTTATTGATGCGTTCAGTTATCTATATAGTAATCTAGTTATTTGGCTGACCCGTTGGCACAGTGGATAGTGACCCTACCTTCAGCTCCGCGGGTCGAGGGTTCGATTCCGCCCGGCGGCCAACATTTTCTATAAACAAATTAGTTCTTCGAGCCTGGGTGTATATTTGTATTTAAGTATGTATTTAAAATTATATATGAAGTATATCTACCAGTTATCGTCACCAATAACACAAGTATTAAGTTTCTTACTTTGGTGTCGGACGACCGTGTGTGTAAGTTATTTTATTATTATTTTTATTTTATTTTATCTACAAGTGACATGAGTTGTTATAATTTTAAAACGAAATTTTATTTGGTCTTTGTGTAGACTGCTCATTAGCTAATCTTAGGCTATGGAGCAATATCTTGTGTATGAAATTACTGTTGAAAGACACTCTACGGCACTCTTAAGTTCAGTTCAGGTCAGTTTTAGTTTACAGCATTTTATTGACGTTTCTATTCTCTACTATAGAAAACTTTAATGCATTAAAACAGTAAAACACCCGTACGGCTACCATTAAATTAATGTTGTGTTGCAATCTAATTTGCATGCGACGTCATTGTACCGTGCGAAACTTTTCTCAATAGCAACGCGGGAGCAGCGCGTCCTAGGAAACATCTTTTTGGACTCGACCGCGCACCAAGGCTGACTAACTAAGGCTACTTATAAAGGCTTGTGAACCCTCTATTGTATTATTCAGGGAACTCACTTACACTTTAACAGTCGTGTTTATCCCAATTCGCGATTTGTTTCATATATGTATATGATTATGTCGCGCTATTATTGTGTGTTGTTTGCAATTGTGTCCGGATGTGTTCAAGCGAGGCCTAAGATCAACCCCGTTTTTAGTCATGTGTTCGAGCCAAGATTAGAATATGATGATGTGAGAACATGTTTATCATATTTTAATAAATTATTAATAATTTAGGTATTGTAAATTGAAAGTAGTTATAATCTTGTGACGTGCAAATTCCTTTATAAGGGGAAAATACAAAATCGATTAATTGACGGCTGAATCATATTAACGCTATATCAATATAGCGTTGATTATTTTAAGTCTAAGTAATTAAATATTTTACACATATTAAAAATATATATATTTATAATTTGCACATGTATTTGCTGTATGACTAATTACCCTATTATTTATGTGTTTCTATCATCTTTTCACGTGTTCAAAAAATTATTTAGGGGTCTGCAAACCGGTGTTATTTTTAAATAAAACATCCGTTCATTAACGTACTGAATTTTTTTTATATCAACTATAACCACCTTAATATAGGATTTATTAATATCAAAATAACGTTAATTATGATCAGGACCGTCCCAGATACGCATTCAACTATGGCGTGGCGGATCATTCAACTGGTGACATCAAATCGCAGCACGAAACTAGAGACGGCGAGGTCGTAAAAGGTAGTTAATAAAAAGATCTTTATTAATGCAAATAAATGTAATGCTTACACAATTTTTAATAACTACATCCAAGTATAGTACCCGGCAATAAATAATGCACATCGAGAACTTAGAACGAAACAGCCGGCCAATTGGATTTCGTAGAGCGTTGTCACTGTCACACACGGGTTCGTCAGTCTGTGCGACAGAGACAATGCTCTAGCCGACTTTTCTCTCTGAGCCTCGATGTGCATTATTTATTGTCGCGTACTATACGTAACTTTGACTTCTTTATGATTTAAATTTATGCTTACTGTTAAACGATATATATTTCGGATGTTCTATTTATCGATCTAAATAACCAGTATATAAATAGCTTACCAAATTGTAATTTAAACGAAATGAAAGCTTATACTAAATTGTTTTGAAAATGAAAAACTTTTGTTAATTGTGTTTATATATAGTAACCTTTAAAATGCATAATAATTATTATTTCTACGGCTTAGATGGCAAATATAGTCTGAGAAGCATAACCTTTAAATTTACAACTACTACAAGCTACAATTAACATTTATATATGACTAGCAAAGCCCCGCGGTTTCACCCGCGTCCATACAGATCTCGTGGTAGTGGAAAGTCTACGAAATCGGACTAAAGATTTATTTTGTAGATTATTTAATTATAAAAAATGGGTATCATTAGAATTCTTGGAATAAGACTTAACTCACCAAGTGCAGGCCCTGCTATAACGGTAGGTTAGGTTTGTTATGGCATTATTTGATTTCGATTTACATTCTTAAATTCGTAAAATCTTTTGATTGGGATGTCGGATTTTAATAATTTAAAAAGTATTTTACAGGTATTGAAACAGTTATTCTTAAAATACCATTTAATGGGATAAGGATTAATACAGAGATATGAATAAAATGGTTTGATTATGGTCAGCACTTTTACCAACTTTTACAACGTAAAAAAGTAGTTATACTGGCATAACTATAATAGTTAGACATATTGTATCGCGGACTTTTTTGTGGATATTGATACGTTCTGTATATAATACTGTAGAACATTTTTTTGTTCTATCATCAATAGTTTCCGCAGCGCACGCGATGATAGATGCTTACGACTAAATATTTACCAAGTTATTACAATTTCATTAGGGATCCCTATTTTTTTTGAAAATGACATATAGCCTATGTTGCTCAGTGAACAAGCAGCTTTCCAATGGTGAAAGAGTTTTTGAAATCGGTCCAGTAGTTTTTGCGTGAAAACGTAACAAACATACATACAAACAAACATACAAATCTTTCCTCTTTATAATATTAGTATAGATAATCAAAATATTATTATATATCACGTAAATGTACGTTAGTGAATGTAATAAAGGGACAAAATTTCAGAATATAAATGTCTATATGTGGAGTGCTAAAAAGAGTTTAGATTGATGAGTTCTATATTTCTCTGATTTCCAAAACTTAACTCAAATAAATAATTTCCAAATACTCTTATAAAATTTTTTGACCTGTCGACCGAGATCAGCACAAAACTAAAAAAATGGCACATTATCGTGTGTGGAGATCTCTCGAAGAGATGCTTTAAGTACAGCAGTAGATATTTTTTTGTTTAAGAAGAAGGAGCATAAATTAATGCTTACGCATTGCAACTTAATTTACACTTGGCCCGCGTGGAATTGATTGAAATTTCTAACATAAAAGTAGTTGTTATGTCAATTCAATTCAAAATTCAAAATATTCTTTATTCAAGTAAACTTGTAAACAAGTGCTTTTGAATCGTCAACTTTACTGCTGGTGTTGAGTGTATGAGATAACCATAATAGATAGAGATATGCTGTTGCGGATTTTTTGTAGTATTCATAGATCTACAATCCTTAGTACTTTACTTTAGTGCAGCTCAGTTGGTTTACGCGATGCACGCGACTAAAGCTCATAGCAGACGAGTTTTTTTTACAACTGCGCGACATCTTTAATACAAATTACATAAAACCGTTATGTAGTTATAGCCTAAACTTTTCGGAAGAATTCCATTACATCTACACACTTTGCGATTTTGTCGTGGAGTCTATTTCTTGATGATGCTTCGGTTGCGGGGCGAAACGATTGTTGAGTTTGTGATAGTGAACGTGTGTAGTGCTTGTGTATTGTGGTGAAAGTGGTGGAGATTTGTTTGTTTTTACGAATCCTGCACGTATCGGGTATGAAAATACGGATAGTCCACTATGTATTTAACACTATATATATTTTTTATTTACTGTATCGCAGATTATAGCAAAATAATTTTATTATTACTTTTCTATTATGGATCTCCGCAAAGTAACGCCTGATTCTATAAATTATAATTTGGGGTTCTTATGATTTGTTTTCACATTACATAACGTCACTAACGATCTAAGCTGTGATAGCCCAATGGTGAGACCGTGCGACTCTCTAGAGACGAACATAGGTTCAAACCCGGGCAGGCACCAATGAGTTTTTCTATTAAAACTCATGTGTCTAATTCATAATTGCAATTTATCACACGCTTTTCGGTGAAGGAAAACATCGTGAGGAAACCTGCATATCACTAGAGAATTCTGTTGATATGTGTAACCTACCAATCCGCATTGGAGCAGCGTGGTAGGTCTTAGCTCCAACCCTTCTCTCCAGAAACGGAGAGAGGAGGCCTATTCCCAGCAGTGGGATATTAACAGGCCGCTACTTTACTAACGATCTGTGGCTACAATTTTCATGAGTGTTCACATTTCTAAACAACGTGCATTGTTCGAAAAACTATGCCGTCATTAGCGTTTTATTAGCAGAAACATGCCCGACTAATGACTGAGAACATTGGATTGAGAAAAATTTGTATTGCGCCATAGACATTTTCTGTATAGAATCAACAATGAGTGGATATTGTTTATTGTTATCGTGTAAACACTAAAGAAAACGACGGTCTGATTTTTTACGGCCGAAATTAATAATGTATACGAAACCCAAGATTGATTTGCATCTGCGATCGATGTCGATCCGTGGATCGATCTCCGATCCGCGTGCCAGTAACAATATTGACAATCGACAATCTACAGATTTCTTCTTAGTTTGTAGATATCTTCAAATCTTTTTCCTCCTGATCATTCCGTTTTACCTAGGACATTTTTTACATTTTTGCATGCTACATTTATACCTAATAATTATTTTAAAAAAGAAAACTATTATTATATTTAAAAAATTGATGAAAAAAAACAAAAGTAATGAAAATATTATTTCCCTCTCCACGTGACAAAATTAGCGCGGATTATAGCATAATAATATTTTCATAACTTACTACTATGGATGGATAAATATGTCACGATTTCATGATTGTGGGGTAGCCATTTTATGTCTACTATAAGGTACAATTAAAATATTTTTCTTATAATATAATATAAAAATATATAAATTTTTATAGTATAAAAATATATAATTACTTTAGCCATGTTATTTAAGCTTATATAAATAATACATTAATTATGTAATTCAACTGAAATAAATGTATGTGTGTGTAAATTTATGACCTCAATTAATGACTAAATAAATAAAGTTAAAATACTTTGAATTCCAGGGCAGTATTCTCTAGTGGAGCCCGATGGATCCATTCGAACAGTGGACTACATAGCTGACCCAGTTCACGGTTTCAACGCTGTTGTATCAAAAGTTGGACCTAGCGTTCATCCAAAACCAAAGCCACAGATAATACAACCTGCAGTTATACAATACGTACCAAAACCTGTACCAGTACCGGTCCAGTTACCTAAACAAGTGTATTCACAACGAGTCCTTCCACAAGAAGTTCATGCTTCACCATCACCATTCGGTAAGTGCATCTTGGACTATGTATTAACAACAATAACTTAATGTTGCCTCCTCATCAATCTGTCATATATGACCCTCGAAGAATTTCTATAAGGATCGAAATTAATATGGGTTTGGGTATAAGATTCTATAATAACATTAACATTAACAAATAAAATCGATGGCGAGCCATCGATTTTATTTTTACCACTAAAGTTTAAAAACGCTGGTAAAGGGACGCTGATCTAAAAAGCCTACTATACTACTTAAGGATAAGATAGATGATAAAAATGCGTGGATTTAGCTACTCATCTATCCTGTACAAGATAGTTATAACCAAATGTAACTAGTTATAAGAATTTTATTTGAAAAGAGCAACCACCGAGTTTCTTGCTCTTCTCGGCAGGAACAGCTTTCCAAACCAGCAGTAGATTTCGACGATTCAAAAGCCCTTGTTTACAAGTTTATTTTAATAAAGAATATTTTTGTTTGAATTTGAGTTTAATACAAGCTCTCGCTATAAAGATTTTTCTTTGTCAAGCAAATAAAAATGAGTGAGGAGTAGTGAGGAGAGAGGTAAATGCGCTGAAATTATAATGCAATTTAAGGACACCCATAGCATATTGAAAAGCAAACTATTTAATGCGTATACTCTTGTCGTGTAAACGAGCCTTTATATATGGATTATTTTGATGTCTGAAGCTAAACATTAATTTAATTTAAGGAACCCGCTTGCCTACAATGTATCTATTTACTCTTGCCTAAATATTTTTTGTTTCTTTCGATGGACGTCCGCTGTAGGCCATACTTCTCTTGAAAGGATTCCACACTATAAAATCTTGTGCCGTTTGAATCCAAGTTTCTTGTAACCTTCTTGAGATCACCCGTTTATCTAGTGAGGGATCTACCAATGCTGTTTTCAAATGCGAGGTTGGCAATCCAACGTCTTAAGAACTCAACGTCTTTCAGTTCCTCATATCTTGCTTACTTCCTTTCTTAAAATGTGCTTAAAGTACTTGTGAAAAGTAAAGTAACTGCCTGGTATTCTACCAACTAAGCAAAATAGGAAGAGAAGATTAGGAACTTAGACCCCCCCACACTGCTCTCCTATAAATTTGACTACTCTAAGATAAAAGAGATTTATGTTTACTCACGATATTTTTCTACTTAAATAAATTAAAAAATATAAATTTTACACAAAAGCGTAAACACAACACAAGTAATACTCGCAGGTGCCTGTCTGGAGTATGAAGGTTTGAGGGTTTAAAGGGTTCACGTGATAAGCTACGCGATCTCATCGGTCCTTTATATCATAACATATGTTTCAATACATGCACGATTTCTCTTGTTACTATAGAATTTTAGTTGGAAACAACATGGAAATATTTTAAATACCAAATTCTCAAGACTTTTAAAGAGTTTGGTTACGAGCTAACAATATAATACGTAATTAGTGTCAGATAAAATACCGTGTCTCCATTGTTGGCTATTTATATCTATTGTTTGTGATAAAGTATTTTGTTTTCCAGTGTACCCCAAGGTTGGAGTGCAGTTTCCCGAGTATGACTTTGAAATAGACGGGCCTTCGAATCACTTCTATTAATTAATTCTGTACTGTTTATGTTTAAGCGATGATATTTTAATAAATAAAATAAAGTTTTTCATAGGTCTTAAATTTTTTTTATTCAAATAGAGATGTAAAAAAGTTAAAATAAAAAAAGTATATTTCTTATTCTTCTATTAAAACTTTGGCGTTCAGGCGTTCCAACTGGGCACAAATTACTTTGCCAATGGCACGTAGGATGCAGTACACACAGGAAGTTCGGTAAAAATATTTAATAGAACATATAATATTATGAATATGGGCTACTCTGTACGATTTTTTTTTCTAAAGAATGTATTGATTTTTCCACACAATTATAAATTGAGCCCGTAGTGCCCTATATACAAATAATTTTTTTTGTTAAATTTAAGTATAGTCGATCTGTTAATACAGTGATCGTTTATATTTGAAACATCTAAAATTTACATCAATCTGTTGTGAAACTTTATTACTACATTAAACATACTTTAGTTATTAAACAATTGTATTGTTTCTAGTGCTAATATAATAAAGAAAGATTACAGATACGAACGAGGTGTTTAATAGAATTTTTTGATATTAAAATAGAAAATTTTGTACGCCTGATAAATTTAAGAGCGCTTAGTTTCTTTACAATGCTATTGAAATATTTAAGGCGAATATTTTTCATAACTTTTTTGTATATTCATTTTGCATATTCATTGATTCATTATTAGTATCATTGTCATTTTATGTGATGTTATTGAATTCATGCTTTATTGGTGCTTTGGACGGTGATAGTGATTAGTTTTATTGGTAAGGTAATGTATGATTTATAGAAGCAGGCGTTACTTTGCGGAATTCCATATTACAGACACTATAACAGAACTACTTTGCTATAATCCGTTTGGGTTAAGCGAATGCATGCAAAGCTAATGTGTATGAAGCAGGCAAAATTCACGTACCTTACGCATGCAGGACAAGTCACCACATGCATCCCAAGACGGCTCCACCAGCAACAATTCATACAAGTATTGCGACTTTGTCGTGGAGCCTATTTTCCTGATGATGCTTCGGATTCGGGGCGAAACGATCGTCGAGATTTTGAGGGTGGTTGTGTGTATTGCTTGTGTGCGTTGTTGCTGGTGGAGGCGTCTTGGGATACGTGTGGTGACTTGTCCTGCATGTGTAAGGTACATGAATTTTGCCTACTTCATACATATTAGCTTTGCAAGCATTTGCTTAACCTATGCGGATTATAGCAAAGTAGTTCTGTTATAGTGTCTGCAATGAATGTATGGTTAAAGTGTTAATATGTATTGTTATTATATCTTGAAGCTCGAGTGTTTCTGTTACAATAGTTTTCTCAGACTTTTATATATTATTAGATTTACACGGTTTTAGTATCTTTTCTGCTATCTCTGTTATTTTTACATGATTTTCGAGTCTAAGATATCGGTTATCTTAGTACACCATATGTTACTGGGCTCATATCTGATTAAGATAAAATTTGCAACACACTTGCGCATCTTATCGTGTGAGAACTACGTGAAAATTAGAAGGAAATTATAATCTTGAAATATAGACTCCCCCATTAGCTTTAAGAGTTAAAAAATACACCTATTTAAGATGTCAAAATATTCTGACTGAAATAAGTATAAACTTATGTGCTTAGTTTCAAAAGGAAAAGTAAAAAGTTATCTATTAATCGAGTGAGACTAGCTCTTGGGAAAATTTAAAGGAATTTTAAATATACTATATAAATATAAGATTCCGGGAGCTAAAAGAAGGATGTAGATGATAAAATAAAAATAAAAATATGGTATATCCTACAGCGATAAATAAGTTGTTTAATTCGTAACGATGCTCACATTCGTATTGCTAATGGAATTTGACATTTATCTATTGTCGTGACTAACGAAATCTAACCGGAACGAACTCTAAAGCATCTTCAATTTTTCAATGTTAATGCTTTAAGTCGTTGCTTGCTTGTTGCTATGAAATATTTAACCTTATGTTTTATCAATTTCAATTCAGAATAATGTATAGTGTCGAAAATAAATAAATAACTTCAGCCGCCTAAATGATATCAATCTAACTGTATTTTATCCCATTTTCTCTTCGATAGTAACGAGTTATTATTCAAAAGTTTTAGCGTGCTTCTATATATTATTTAGGTTTTGTACTTATTCGTGCTTTGAACGAGTCTATAAAAAAATATGAAACAATTATTTAAGATGAATGATGATTCAGAAAATTATTTGTTGCAATTTGTGCACGCAGTTTCGTTACATAAAATAAATTATATAACATTCGTAAATAGGTCTACTATTTAACTAATTGTGAATAATTTTAAAATTAACTATTCGAAAAATATTTTTAATAATCTCTGGTCACGATCTTTAATATATTGTCAACCCGATTTGCTGTAATCCTTAGAGCGGACAACTTGCAGTCTAATGACAGCAGTTGACAAAATAATACCCATTATTTAATTTCATTTAAGTCTACCGCTGCTCAGCTCGAGATCACGACTAAATGAAATATTCGTAATCACACCAAACTGATAAATATGTATTATGTTTACAGATTATATTGTAGAGATCCATATCAGAAATGTCGGAATCTTGTGTCTTGTCCTATGCGAAGCTGTAGACGTGCAGCTTGCAGCGGTTGTCTAAATATACACATTTTATTATATAATAGCTGTCCGGCTACCCGTTGTTGTGGCTCACTCAGATTGCGAATTTCCCTCGAAACAGAACTTAAAGGTAAAAAAATGCTCCGATCGCCACCAAACTTCACAGGATCATCTGCTGGGTCATTCTGAAGATTGTCTGAAATTTGCATTAAAATCGGTGTAGCATCCAAATGAAAACGCTAAAAAAAGCTCCCATAAGTTTAAAAATGGTTGTTCTTAAATGAAACAAGTTAAAAAGTCACACGATATTTTAGTCTATCTGTAGACGACGATTTCTCCGTTTTGTATTTAATACTAACTATTTCTCCATTTTGTACTTAATAATAAAGATTAATTAATAAGATAGGTTGTAGAATAGAGTATTTTAGAATAAACATTTAGAGTAATCGTCTTTTATTCGTAAATGGTTAAGTTAGTTAATAAGACATACGTAATAGTTATAAGGCGTATACGTAAGTTGCTAGACTAAGAACCTTTGTAAATAGTTATTGTTAAATAAAGATAGTGCGAGTGCAAGCGCTACGCGTGTATAAAAGCGCCCCACCCGAGCCGTAACGGTTTTCCCGATAGGCTCGTCCTCATCATACGCGATTATCTCACAAATCGCTCCTTTAGATATCGTATCGACGGTACGCTCTCCTCAAGACGTACCTTACGCGCCGGAGTCCCCCAAGGTTCGGTACTTTCACCGTTCCTTTATTCACTCTACACGAGTGACATCCCACGATTCTCCACTAAATCTAGTGTAGCCACCCATCTCGCCATGTTCGCGGACGACACCGCAATCTTCACCACTTGTAGGAATCCTACAACTATCAGCGATAGGCTCCAAACAGCGACCGATAGTCTCGGAAGCTGGTTCCGCCGGTGGAGAATCGAAATCAACGCAGACAAAAGTGCAGCAATGTTCTTTGCCAGGTCTAGGAGAGCCATGGACTTCATCCAGACGCCCCCTAGAGTCTCAATTTACAACAAACGTCTAGATTGGCAAAAGGAAGTCAAATACTTAGGTGTTATCTTTCAACCCACCCTATCCTTCATCCGACACATCCGCGTTGTCCGCAACCGGGCGGCATACGCCATGGGACGCCTCTATCCGATATTGTGCAAAACTAGTAAACTGTCACTTCGCAACAAAGTGACGCTTTACAAGACTTGCATTAGACCCATAATGACCTATGCGAGCGTCGCGTTCGCGCACGTTCCTAAGTCACGACTGTGTCCGTTGCAGACACTTCAAAATCGATTCATGCGAACAGCCACTGGCTGTCCGTGGTTCGTGCGCAACGTGAATCTCCATAGAGATCTCGACCTTCCCACGATAGCCGATCTTTTCAAACGATTCTCGAAGACCTACTTCGAGAAAGCGTCCACACATCCTAACCCCCTTATAGCAGCCGCGTCCAACTATAAGGTGTTTAACTTCCCCAACCGATTTCACAGGCGCCCTAAGAGCGTCCTCAACGACCCCGACGATGCTATCACAGCATCCAACAAGACATACACACAATACACACACAAACAGCGTCTTCGCCGGCGAAGACGAGGTCCCCGCTTGCTTGTGTCAAGCGGCCGCAGCCCTCTGCCGCGGCCGCCGTGATGCAGACTTCTTCAAAGTCAATGTGTTAGATACAGTCCTCCAAAACGCGCCGCTTTAAGCCGAGGTTCGGTCTCGCAGGAGACACCCTTAAGGCGACGCTCCCAATAAGTTACGAGTGCCTAAAAAACACTCGCTTCTTATCAATTTTACCCGGCGAAGCTTCTGCGCTCGCCCATACCACCGGTGACGCTGTAAAAGCCATTAGGGCTAACAGCATTAGACACATTCGAAAAAAAAAAAAAAAAAAAAAACGTAACGGTCACTTCGCTCACCGGCACGATAGCGCGCGCACGCCGCCACACTCAAGAATCCACACGTGTTTTATTACTCGCTGTACAAATTATATCCGCTACAGTGTTTGGTCCTTCGATTCCGGATTACAAGAATTTGGCGTTCAAGATTAAGGAAGCTATCGAAGAAATAAAGAAGAGGAATCTCACAAGTGCAACGGGAAGCCCTGAGAAGCATTGTTCGACGAATCGTTCACGCGGCAGGCCACCGACGAATCGGACCGTGAAAGCACTACCGAAGATCGCTTCAAGAACTCGTCGGCAAGTACGAAGTCATTCCGTGCCCGAAGGCACACAAAGCGGTTCGCCGCGGCTCACTTGCCCACCACCTAACGGTGTCAAACGGTGGACAGTGAGTGAAACGCCCTCTTGAGGCGGAAGTGGTGTAACGGACGACACCGCCAGCTAGCCTTTTTCGAGGCTGTTAGTCTGTACCAGTCCGGTCGCGCCGATAAGGCTCGTGTGATTTAGTGGCCTCCTGGTGGGCACGCCGAAGGTGTTGAGCGTTCCTCTCGATACCCGAGTACTCTAACTTCACACGGTGCCCTCTGGCGGGCGACTCCTACCTTTCTTATCCTAAATCTCCATCCTCAGGAGAGCGTGTCCCTCGGGGCCCTCGAACGAGATTGTTAGGGCCGCTAGGGAAAGATAGGGAAATAAGAAGGAAAAGAACTCAAGATGAGTACCATAAGAACGCGAAGCAAGAAGTCGCTGAATGAAGAGAGCGTCGGTACAAGCACCGAAAATAACACATGCCCGGACAACACCACGCTCCCAGAAAACACCACGTGCTCAGAAAACACAACATGCCCGGAAAGCATCACGGGTCCAGGAAACACCACGTGCACCGAACCGACTGCACCGGCGGCGACAGGAAAGAGGACAACGGGGTCACGCAGTTCAATTAGCCGGCGCGCAGAATTACAGGCGCGTTTGGAGCTAGAACGAGCCGAGGCCGCAGCAGCTCTAGCGCGAACAAAACTGGAATTATTACGCCTAGACGCCGATCATTCGGACCTGAGTGACGAAGATAACGAACCGGTATCCGAATGGATCGAAACATCGCCGCCGCCACAGCAAAGTACAAAAGGCACCGGGCCGGGTGAGAACAATGGGCTATGCGAACTTACGTCCGCCCTAATAGCCGCCATAAATGGCTCCAAAGAAAACACAATGAAAGCTCCGCCAAGGTACATTAGTGAATTACCGTATTTTGACGGCAACCCGAGAGATTGGATTGCGTTTACCGCAACGTACAAAGACACGAAGTCGTATTTTAGTGAAATTGAGAATATAGCTCGCCTGAGAAGATCCCTACAGGGACAGGCGAGAGAAGCCGTAAGATCTCTATTATACACAAATACAAATACTGTAGAGATACTAGAAACATTGGCAAGAAGATTTGGAAGACCCACTCACTTAGTTAAAAGCGAGGTGGCTTTACTAGAAAGAATACCACCTATGTCACACGATATAAAGGGCATAGGTGTATTCGCTACGAGTGTAAGCAACAGCGTAAACGCAATACGGCAAATGAATAGAGTAGATTACTTGTACTCGAACGACATAGCCGAAAAGATCATCGATAAAATGAACATGCTAGTTAAATTTAGATGGTATGAATACCGATCCACTAGAGAAGAGGAACCGGTGTTGGTCGCACTGTCAAAATTCTTGAATACGATCGCGGACCAGTTTGGGACATACGACACTCAACCCTCACCACGCGTAAAATCAGAACCGTTCAGAAGATCATTTCGAAACGCAAAAGTACACGCTGCTAAACACAATAAATGTAGCAGCGCGGAATCGGGATCAGATGATAGTGATAACGACGAATTTGAAACTGAAAAGAATATCGTATTAAGTGTCATACGAAAAGAAAAGGAAAAGTGTTTATTGTGCAAAAGTGAACATGAACTGGATGGTTGCGCACAGTTCACCAAGGAATCCGTGGAGCAGAGGTGGGTGATAGTGAAAAAGTTAAAAGTGTGTTTCAAGTGCCTTAAAACAAATCACCGCCACCAAGCATGCAGATCCAAACGTTGTGGCAAAGACGGCTGCTCTAGAAACCATCATGCTATGCTCCATGCAACCACCGAAGAAAATATTGAGCAGAACAAAATCGTTTCCGTGAACCATGTGGGCACGTCGAGATCCTACCTAAAGATCGTGCCGGTCGAATTAAGCGGACCGAACGGCACAGCAACCGTCTCGGCCTTGTTAGACGAGGGCTCGACCGTCACGCTACTACTAGAAGAAGTGGCCGATCAACTAGGCGCCACGGGATCGCGACACGATCTCTCGATAGAGGGCGTTAGCGGTCACAAGATAGAGACGGAACAATCGAGATTTTTGAAGCTGCAAATCAGAGGTATGTTTGGAAGAGAGTACGCACACATGAAAGCGTACACCATACAACAATTAAATTTGGCATCACAATCGATCAAGATGGAAGACATCGAGAACTGCCCTCATCTAGTCGACATCGAAGATCAGTTATTATACGAAGAAACACGACCTTCTCTCCTAATAGGCCAAGACAATTGGCATCTGATTGTTTCGAGAAAATTGAAAACCGGTGAACCGAACCGACCAGTGGCTTCATTCACACAGCTTGGCTGGATATTGCACGGTTGCAAGACTGACACGACGAAACCCGTGTTGCTTATAAACCACATACGACAAAGCAATGAAAGTGAAATAGAAAACCTGATCAAATCACACTTCGAATTAGACTCGTTGGGAATAGCACCCAAAAAGCCGATGAATGACCCCGAACAAAGAGCGCTGATGTTATTGGAGAATACCACGAGACGACTTCCCGAAGGGAAATTCGAATGCGGCTTATTATGGCGAAGCGACAATGAAACTTTACCATCAAACAGAAACAGCGTAGTTCGCCGCCTAGCTGGTATTATGAAAAAATTAACCAAGGACGAAAGATTTAAAGCCAAATACACTGAGCAAATAGAAAATTTATTAAAGAGCGGCTACGCTGAATTGACGAACAGTTATCCCACCCCTACTAGAACATGGTACCTGCCACATTTTGCCGTCGTACACCCTCAAAAACAAAAAATGAGATTAGTGTTCGACGCAGCCGAGCGCACGAATGGTAAAAGCCTGAACGACGCCTTGCTGCCTGGGCCCGATCTGCTGCAATCGCTTTTCGGCGTATTGATAAGATTCCGGCAAGGTCCCATAGCTATAGCGGCAGATATTAAGGAAATGTTCCTATGCGTTCAGATACGTGATGAAGATAGAGACAGTCTTCGTTTTTTGTGGAAAAATGACTCCGACACAGAACCGCGGGAATATAGGATGAAGACCTTGATATTTGGGGCAACTTCATCTCCATGTTCAGCGATTTACATAAAAAACAGAGCCGTACACCTCGAAATGGCCACGTTGCTATCAGCCGATAGCATGTTGCTCACGTTAAGACGCATGATAGCCCGCAGAGGCACTCCCACAATCATATACAGCGATAACGACACCAACTTCGTAGGCGCCAATAAAGAACTTAGAAAAGAATTCGAAAAAATGACCGAGAAAGCAACGCAACGAGGCATAAAATGGAAATTCATCCCTCCTGGAGCACCACACATGGGAGGAGCATGGGAACGGTTGGTGCGGTCTGTCGAAATCGCGCTCTCCGCCACCCTCGCGACGAGACACCCTCGCGAAGAAATACTTCTCACCTTGTTGTTAGAAACGGAACCTCCAATTAATTCTCGTCCACTCACCGACGTTTCAATGGATCGAGAAGAGGAAGAAAGCCTCACGCCGAACCATTTCTTAATCGGACGATCGAGCGGTACGCAACGATTTGACGAACTCAACGATCATGAATTGATCGGATCTGCCACCTGGAAGCGCCGTACAGCGCCTGACCGATCATTTTTGGAAAATATGGCTAAGAGAGTACCTTTCTACCATCGCCCCAAGATACGGCACCGGACAACACCACTATGCAAATCCTCCGCTGCCGGAATCCTCAAGAGGTCTACTCCGAAGCTGGTAGTGATATCCAAATCGCCGTCAGCAGCATCGAGTTAGTGCTCGAAGCACTCTCGCACGGAGGGGGGAATGTAGACGACGATTTCTCCGTTTTGTATTTAATACTAACTATTTCTCCATTTTGTACTTAATAATAAAGATTAATTAATAAGATAGGTTGTAGAATAGAGTATTTTAGAATAAACATTTAGAGTAATCGTCTTTTATTCGTAAATGGTTAAGTTAGTTAATAAGACATACGTAATAGTTATAAGGCGTATACGTAAGTTGCTAGACTAAGAACCTTTGTAAATAGTTATTGTTAAATAAAGATAGTGCGAGTGCAAGCGCTACGCGTGTATAAAAGCGCCCCACCCGAGCCGTAACGGTCACTTCGCTCACCGGCACGATAGCGCGCGCACGCCGCCACACTCAAGAATCCACACGTGTTTTATTACTCGCTGTACAAATTATATCCGCTACACTATCTTTTTTGATAGGTTATTATTTTTCTTTAGATAAGCGCTTATTAAACTAAGGTTGATTGTGTTTCCATCTCAAAATTGGCCATTAATTTGAATTATTCAAAATGTATATCAGATTGAGCTAAAACTTTGTACTTTTCAGGCACTATAATAACTTAAATATTACATTGATGTGAACCCGACCGCGGCCGCCTTTATAAAATTGATCTTGTTTATTAAAATGTCTCAAAGGGAACAATTAATCCACAATTTTGTACAATTTTAAAGTACCGAAGTAAAACTAACATTGCTTAATCCTTTTCGTTTCTAAGTAGGTCGGTAGTCATTTTTCAAAGTAAAAATATAACACAGTCACGTATCGATTTCGTCTAAGTGCAATTTAAGCCATCATACAATCGTTGCTTAAGTTATTTAGGTACATTAAACTTACATATATCTTTATAATGTCTGCTTTTTAGAGCTAGTTAGATTAAGGCTCGTACATACTTCGGTTGAGCCAAAGGTGTCTTTGGTCACAGCTTTTATAAAAAAACATTTGTAATATTAATAAAAGTTTTATGTCATGTTCATGTCATGTAGGTCATATGTATGTTCGTTTGATTTTAAATCTATAACCTAGACCTTATTCACTACTTCATTACCTTAATCACTTATATGATCACGAATTATTTTCTTTTGATGTTCTAATAATCAATCGACTCTGTTATATCTGGCCGACAAAAATTAGATCATCTTATAATTTTTATTCGTAAAAATAAACCTAAGTAAGCGTTGTAGTATAATGTAAAATAAAGGCATGATAAAAAATATCTCTCATACTTTAAGTAATTTAACATATTCATGGGTATAACATAAAATTTAAGTAATTTTTTTTTGACATGACATGATGACAAAATATTTGCTCCATTATACCATAAAATTGGGCGTATAATTATAAACGCTTTAATATTTATAATTGCGCTGAGCCAAATATGTTGCGCCCTTTACTTTTTAGAATCCATTACCATTTTATAATGTTCAATTGAAGATCGTTAAATTTATAAAAGGTGGTAGTAATAGACTCATAAAAATGTTTTGAAATTCTGTTTAAGTTGTTGATATAATCACATTAAAGAAATAATCTGTATATATTATGCACGACTACAGATGTGCAAGCAAAACCTAAGTGTCAGTCTGTTTCCTCATTTGAAAATTTCACTCGTTCTTATGGCCTGTCACTTGCCTAAAAGACGAGGCTCTGGCGAGCGACTGAGAATAGTGGTAAATATTTGGGCTGTATGAAATATCACTCGGTGACTACGCGAAGTAGCATTTTGATTGCAATTGGTTCACTGGCCTCTTGATGACTTATAACATACTAATAGTCCTCATAGATTTGGCGAATTAAACTGAATCCATCAAGTTTACCATTGTTAATAATCTTATCAATATCATTATCGACAATACGATCACATCAAAACACACATCAGTGATAAACTGCACGATTTTTTTATTATCTTTGAAATACTTTATTATATACTACTAAATTTATATTAATACCACTAAATTTAGCACTATTATTTTAGTTATTGAGCAATTTAATTTTAATATCATTTAAGTTCCGTATGCAATCTCGTTAAGGGTTCATAACGAGGAGTAGGTGGGTATATATATTTTTTTCTTCGAATAGCAACTTTTCTTTCGACATTTTTCTTTTACTGAAAGTAATCAATTCGATGTCGAATAATATTACCTCTTAATTGATTATACGAAACGAATCGTTTCTTTTACGTAACAGATAAACTTTTACGACCTCTGTAGCATTGTGTATTCATTCGTCCCAAAAACCAGTAAGTAAGATTCAAATACATGAATTAATGTTCTATAAATTATTAACCAAGCCCTAACTATGCTTTTGTCTATGGCCAATTGCTACTTCTTCTCTATTGCCATGCAATCCAGTATTTCACTACTGTGTTAAGCTGTCTATGTAAGTCGGTGTATGATTGCCATACCTCTTCCAGGTTATTATACGGGTCATAGATGACTTACCTTTACATTAAGTTTCACGTTTGGCAGTATTTCATCTGCCGTAGTCAAGACATGTCCTTTCTGAGGACTAAAATAAACATTTACTTTTTATCAAATCGCCTTTCATACGCAGTCTTCGCACACCCTACTAATTTTGTTTGCATTGCATAGCTTGCGTTGACGACTTAATTCACGAGTTCTATCACTCGTATCATTTGATACCAAGTCCTGCACTATCTGAAGTCTTTTTGTCAATAAAATGTAATTATAGAAATACTAGTTTTTGCCCGCGGCTTCGCCCGCGAGTAATTTAGTCTGCCACAGTATCTAATTTAATTAAATTGATGATTCACAATTTTTGTCACAGTGGCTTCCACATAAAAGATAGATAGATATATGCTGTCGCGGACTTTTATTTAGAACTATTATAGACAAACAATACTACGGTACATCATCTTTGTTTTTTCCGACTTTATTGACATGTATATTTACCTTATATTACATAAAATAAATACTAATTGTAGCCTATATGTTATTCTGATGTATAACCTATATAACTATATAACTGTAAAGTTTTATCCAAATCGGTCCAATAGTCGTGAAAGAGTAACAAACACCCATCCATACTCACAAACTTTCGCATTAGTAAGATAAGATTAGTAAGATAAAATAAGATAAGATAAGATTTCTGTCAATACCACTGCCTCACTTGCGATTCTTGCCAAATATACTGTGTAGATTAATATTACTTTGTTATCATGAGGCTTAATTCAATTATTGCTCGCTGATTTACACGATTTGTAATTACTTATTCTCTTATCTGGAGGCTCTAAATGTACTCATCTTCAGAAAAATATCATGTCAATTGTTTAAAAAAAAAAATGTTTTAAATTTCACTCTAATCCGCAGCACAAATCGAAGTCGTTAATAATTACTTGCATCATTATTGTTCGGAAGCCGAAACATTGATCTCTCTCTGACATTATTGGGCGAGTGACATTAAAAAGTATGAGAACCGTTAGACCTTTACGACGTGTTACTATGATATGTATACTAATTGCAATGGATCTTGTTGGTGAGTTGACTCGTCTCACGTTGAAACATGCCCAAGATCGGCGTCTATAGCTGTACAGGATTCTTCTGTGATAATAGTTCGAGACGTGAAATCAGTGATTGTAAGATAATTTTTGTTATACTAATAAAAAGATATTTGTATGTCTGTCTTGCATATATTCCTCAAATCTTAAACTATGATAAATTGATCAGCATAAACTTCCGAAAGTTCTGATCCGCAAAAGCAAAAAAACAGAGATGCCGTTTTTCCAAAAGTGTTTTACGGTTTCAGTATTAGCGGGTGATTTTGACCTAATTTTAAGACCGTCGTCACATGACCAAATATCTGTTGGTTTATGAATCTATGAGCGACCTCGAGTTTGAGTTATGATTAGTTTAACATCTATTTTAATGCGAATTTTGGAATTATAATAGTCTTATAACTAAGATAAGATCGTCGAATTAAGTCTAATTAAAGAAATTTCGAAATGGTTGTAAATATTTCATTATTTATAAAAATTATTGTTTGTAACTTAAAGTTAGATTGTACCTGTTGTAACTTTGAGCGGGGTGTCCCGGTATCGGGTGAGCCCGACTAGTTCCCGGTGAGCTAACGCAGTATAAAGAGTTCATAATAAGGACCTCATATGGGCTTAATTAGTCAAGATCGGGTAAATGGCTCTAGGCTATGACTAGGCGAGCTCACATGATAGATAAAGATTTGACTATACATTAACTGCGAATACCGCTCACTATAGTCTAACTTCTAAATTGAAATCCATGATATATGCAAAAGGTAGACCTCACAAGAGATCTCTGCTTATCCACAATCGCCAATCTATTTCAACGCTGCTATTTAGAGAATTACTTTCAGAAAGCATAGGTCCACTCGAACTCAATTACAGTAACGATATACGCAGTTTTAATGACCCCCAATTTAAAATTGAGACCCACATGCTTCCCTTGGGGACACTTTACTATGGCTAACAAAGCTCTTGCTTACACGCACAACATACATATACATTTAGCAAGTTTGCTGGTGAAAAAAGGTACTCGGGTCTAAAGCAGCAGGCCTACCATGAACTCTTATTGCGACTCAATTGAAGACGTAAACGAAATTGTTTTGCTTTTTCATACCATGATGTCTTAAAGACGTACACTTTAAGTCGTAGCCGAATGAGCGTTCGGAATTCGTCCTAAGAATATGTGAGTAAAAGAGACAGAGTTATCTATAGTTCATAGAATGTTATCCTTTTCAAACATTACGACCCCAATGCAATTCACACTTCATGGTACGAAAAGAAAGCGGTTCGCGGTAGTCGTTTACGTCTTCAATTGAGTCGCAATAAGAGTTCATGGTAGGCCTGCAGGCGGGTAACATAGCTGAAACCGATACTTAACAAATAGACGGAAAAGGAAACGATACAATGTGTAATAAAAAACATAATTTGTTTTACTTGCTTAGTCATATCCAAGACTAAAATAACATAAATAACATAAACCGTAAATTTCTTCACGTGTCTCGATATGTTTACAAGTCTATAAATTTAGTTAACATATAATTTGTTTTCTTAACAAGTTGGCTAAGTTTGCGTTATATTTAATTTACTTTGGCATTTTGAAAGAGTGTCTAAATAACACACCTATTTGTTAAAGCAATACTATAATCAATTTAACGGTAAGAATTATGATATTGTATTTCGCAGGATATACCTTTACGAATTGTAACTGTTTGGTAAATTTGCAGCGAAATATCACAACCAAATACTATAGCTGGATTTGCTAAATTGATAACTTAGTATTACAAAACTTTTACGCTATACCACTTACAGCAAGAGTGGTTTTATCGGTTTGGCGGAATTGAAAAACTTTAATAAAGCAGTGTAGTGAAGCTCCAAAAAGAGAAAAGAGGGCTATGCTCAGCATGTCGTTACTTTTACTATATTAAATCAGTCGTTTTTAAGAGTTGAAAGGGCTTCCTATTTTTTCTACATGTTGAAAATGCGCGTCCGCGCACATGGGTATAGGGTTGAGCGGGCCTGATAGGTATAAATAGGTAGTTAGTCATACATACATTATAGGTGATGATGTACATTTTTTTACAATATATTTACAAGAATTTCCGTACAAAAGTAATAATAAAATTATTTTGCTATAATCCGCGATACAGTAAATAGCAAATATATATAGTGCTAAATGTATAGTGGACTATCCGTTTTTTCATACCCGATACGTGCAGGATTCGTAAAAACATATGCACAAACCTCCATTACTGCCACCGCAATACAAAAGCACTACACACGTTCGCTATCACAAACTCAACAGTCGTTTCGCCCCGCAACCGAAGCATCATCAGGAGATAGACTCCACGACAAAATCGCAAAAATTTCCGTATAAATGGAAATTTAAGATGTTTAACTGTTGATTTTTTATTACTTTGAAATGTATATTCAAACTTAAGCACGAACACACATATTGTATGGGATTGGAATTTGTAAAACATATTTTAATATGACAATCGAAGATGGTAGTTTTGATAAATTTCTTTAATGGACCTTCCTCCAGCACATTCAATGTGCCGCTGAATTCCTTTACTAACCGAGTGTGTTGTTTTTTTTTGCGTGATTTTCTAAAATAAAATTATAAAATTAAGTTTTCTCGCTAATGTTATCAGTATGAGAGGTTGGAAAACTCAAACAATCATACTAAAACTTTTAAACGGATTGAAAATTGATGATTTGGCGCGGCGTTAGTCTATAACCTGGATGAAAATAGAATAGACCGCCCTCCTTTCTTACCGAGGTGTCGTAAAAGGTAACGTCAGACAGGCGGCCGGTCGTAAAATGCGTGGCCAAATCATATGACAACATGTTTGCAACATGTTGTGCCGACCCCATTTAGAGTGGGATAAGGGCTGGAGAATGATGAATATAGTAGACATGGTTACGATCAAAAGTTGTTTATTATAAACCTTGTTGTTGACATGACCAGGGCTGCGTCCATTTGTCTAGTTGTCTCAAAGAGAGCGTTATATAACAATACGTCCGCCAAATTATGCAACGACATATCGTTTTGTAGTAATGACTTTTCCGTCTTAAGTAATTTATTTATACTTAAACATTATCCTCATTTTTCAATCATTCATTTTTCACTTTACTATAAAGAAAAGATTGAAATCCAAATCGTTTGGTAGACGGTTCTTTTGATAGGACAGTTCAGCATATGGAGTTTTCGGAATTCTTTGACGGTTTGGACCATTTTGTCAATAAGGTAGTAAATACGACAAATATTTAAAAATGACTAGAATTTTAAATGAGATTCATTATCTGTAATATATGTTACTGGTGATAAGGTTAACAGGCGATTTCCTCGTTACAGAGAAATGTAGAAATTTAAGAAAGAAACATTCCTTTCTAATCTTCATAATGTCCAGTAATGCCGCGCATATCCCAAGTTCAGATACAATTATAGCGATAAAATTGATCGCCAATTGATAAAGCAATTATGGTCCAAGTTTAAGAAACATTACTTCTATCTATTATCTGTTGTCACGACTTAAATAAACACTAATTAAGGCATCTGACGGAAATTCATACGTTCTTTATATATTTCCTGTTTAAATACGGGCTCGATAATGGTAGTCGGAAGATTAAGACTTTTATTTTACACTTAATACTTTGTTTATATTTTTAATTGGTCAATTTATTAATTTATCCGTTGTCAATCACGCTAGATTTATTACTATCAATCGGCTATATTTTGACGTGGCAACAATATATAGCTTAATTTAATGACTGACTAAAATCTTAATACTAAAAACCATAAAAAACCTAAATATATAATACATAATATAAACAATAATAAACAATAATATATAATAATAATAATAATATATATATATATATAATAATAATAATAAATAATAAACAATAATATAATACATAAAAGTAAAAAAGTAAATTTGCGGCCTGATACAATCCCACTGCTGGGAATAGGCCTCCTCTCTCCGTCTGGAGAGAAGGGTTGGAGCTAGGACCTACCACGCTGCTCCAATGCGGATTGGTAGGTTACACATATCTCCAGAATTCCCTAGAGATATGCAGGTTTCCTCACAATGTTTTCCTTCACCGAAAAGCGTGTGATAAATTGCAATTATTAATTAGACACAAGAGTTTTAATAGAAAAACTCATTGGTGCCTGTCGGGGTTTGAACTTGTGTTCCCCTCGAAAGAGTCGCACGGTCTCACCGCTGGGCTCTACTCTCTCTCAATACATACTCAATACTCTCAATACATTCTCTCTGTATACATATTTTCAACAAAATCAAAACATTGATTTTTTGTTTGATTTTGGTTTAATTTGTAAATGAATAACCACTAACGTTTCAAGCAAATTATAATTACTATTCAGGTAAGTGTATATTATGACTGTTCTTCATAATCAGCGATTACAAATTAAGCGCGGGCACGATTGTGTAGAAGATATACTCGGATATAGTTAACAATCATCGTTTATGATTGCCTACGATCGGTGGTTTTTCGAATAGGCATCATAGTGATGACCTGTGATCGTATGTATCGTATAGTAATACGAACTATCGTGTAGGGATTGGCATGATGATCGTGCTGATTATAAATGATCACACGATGATCGTTAATAGAGAAGAGCAGGCATTCAGTTCAATCATTACTGATTATCACTTTAAATCACAATAAGATCCAAAACCAGTCTCTAATGAAATTAGGACAACGGAATGTTAATGCTCTAAGTTTGCATGAGTTTACGATGTACTCAATTTTTTTCAAAGTTAGCAATAACGTCGATAACATTAAGGGAAATAATAGAAAGTTTTTATATCACGCCGTGTGGTATCTGGCAGAATAGAATAGACCACCCTCCGTTCTTACCGAGGTGTCGTAAGAGGCGACTAGGGTAAGTGCCGTGTGGTATCCGGCTGCATAGAATAGACCACCCTCATTTCTAACTGAGGTGTCGCAAAATGCGACTAAGATAAGTTGACGTCAGGCAGGCGACCGGTCGTAAAATACGTAGCCAAATCATGTGATAACATGTTTGTAACACTTAGAGTGGGATGAGGGCAGGAGAATGAATGATGATGAATAGAAAGTTTTTATATCCTTTTATATACGTATCACAAAATCAAGATAATTTAATTGGATATATTAATACATATTATTTACCAATGACTGGTTCTAGTGTACATTAAGATTATTTAAGCGATGTATCAATGTCCTTCTGAGAAAAAAATGTGCTTTTCGAAAGGCGTCTCAGCATCGTCGCTATGTCTGTCATGATATTTAAATAACACTAGTTAACATTGGTCCAGAATAAGAAAGATGCCCTTGACTTTTAAGTGTAACGCTTCCGACGCGACAATAGCGTCGAGTGCAGATTTTCGCCACGACATATTTTCATTTCGTAACCACGCACACATGCAACTAAAATGCGTCCGTAAAGATCCTTGAAAGATAGTAACTAAAGTGTCACAACAGCTTTGCAAAAATGCTTTGCTTATTCGTAGTAATACTTAAAATGGAAACATTGGAGCTTTGGCATAATTAGTATATTTTCTGAATTTTAAACTGTATAACTTTATAATTATAATTATGCCGTGTGGTATCCGTTTGAGTAGAATAGACACCTTCATTTCTTACCGAGGTGTCGTAAAAGACGACTAAGGTAAGTTGACCCACCGTGTGGTATCCGGTTGAGTAGAATATTACACCCCTTATTTCTCACTGAGGTGTCGTAAAAGGCGACTAAGGTAAGTTGACGTCAGGCAGGCGGGGGGTCCTAAAACACCTAGCCAAATCATAGTACAACATGGTTAAAACACCGACCCCATTTAGATTGGGATAAGGACAGAAGAATGATGATAACTTTATAATCATATCATTAAAAGATTTTACCCTTTAATAAAAAAATTGCAACACCAGTACATATTAATATTTGTTCGCAATCTTTCTTACTTGTAATATGGTAATGCTATAATGTATTATGATTTATTATTATTATCAAAATACAAATATACGCTCCTTTAATGACAGTTTATTTTAAGTGCATTGTTGTTTATCATAAACGCAACCGTAATATTAATATAAAATATATTTATTATATTTTAGATATTATTTTGAAGATATTATTTTCATAATTTTTTTAGATGAATCATTACTAAAAACTTTTTTCTTATTTTTTTTAAGATACTGGTAAAGTTAAGTAATCATTACATTAGTTTGCTACAAAAATATTGTTAACTAAAACAACGGTTTATAGTCATGTAATTTTATTATTATTTAAAGTAATAGTTGTAGTAGATGATAGTAGCAAAATAACGCCTACATTATATATTACTTGCCATTGTTGGATTTACATATAAATAACATGTTGGGGCTAGTAAAGTCGTATGTCTGCGCAATAGACTCGGTGACGTATGACTGTCCGATGTTGAATAAAAAATCGAAATCGTCTCCATAACTTACAACCTGCGACCTCCATACAGTATTACTATAATTGGATGTATTACATATATTATATCGCTTACTTGAACATATATGGAATGGAACTCGACTAGCGCATAGCGATCCTAGTGATATACTCACATATTTGTCGACACAAAGTTGTAAATAATTATTTATATCGTACGTTGATAGGTTGCATTTAAGTAATTGGGCTAGTATTTTTAATTAATTATTAAACAGCCTCGATTTCCTCGATAAAGTAAGTGTTAAAGTGTGTAAGTAATTAATCGACGCAAATAGGCGACAGGGTTAAACTCAGTTTCCTGTCTGTAATACGTTATAAAAAAAAGATTATTTTTTATTTTTTTATACACCATCTTGCTTTAAGATTCAAGAAGAGTACGTTGGATCAATATGCCAGTAATAGGGAATACTATTCAATTGTGGCAAAATTTGTTTTATTGTTAATATAAATCAATATAAAAGTTTCTAAATCGTATCAAAAAATTCGAATCCAAATTGCCAAAACTGATTTATGAATAAGAATGCTTAATTCATTACTAATGCTCGGTTAAAAACAACATTCTAAGTTTAGATACAAGATATTCCATAAAATAAATTACTTCAATAAATTCGTGTTCACACATGAGGATATTGTAGTAATTTACAAACAAACGTTTTGTATTTCGTACGTAAGATTGAAAAAAATGAAGAATCTTACTGTGATAATATATTTGTAATATATAAATTGAAGTTGTCATAAAAAAATATTGCAATTCTTAACGTTAATAGCTGCCATCATAAGGATGCGGAATAGGATGTTACGATAAATCAAATAACTCTTTGCCCTTAGCTTTAGTGACTTGAAATTAATTTATTCATTAAGTAATCTTAGTCCGGGTCATGGATTATGTTTAGGGTTGATACACATTTTAATATAAGATTTTTTTAGTCTTTTCTGCATTCTTTATTATATTAGCGTGTAACATAAGCTTATTTCAGAGTCCATAAGCTCATAGGTCTTATATTCAAAGTCGCAAGCTTATGTCGGTTCCTACTTTGACTATTATACATCACCTATCGTTTTATAATTCTTTATATTTTTATGTACAGAAATTACATTGTTTAAAATATACTATGAAGCAAATGTAAGAATACCTATTTCCTTGAACTTCTCTCGCAGGGAATCACGCGGACTTAAATTGGTCCCACATATTTATTATTATATTATTATTTATATAGTGGTGGGTTAAAATGCATATATGGAGAAAAAGTTTAGAATATGTGTAGGAACTTAAGCGTAATATTTTATTTTAAAATCAAAATAGAAAGACGAGCGTGTTATTAACAAGCTGTTATTTTGCTTTAACAATGCATACTTAATAATAGAGCTGTGATAGTCCGGCGGTGGGACCGTGCGACTTTTTCGAGGGGAGCACGAGTTCAAACCCGGGTAGGAACCAATGAGTTTTTCTATTAAAACTCATATATCTAATTGATAATTGCAATTTATGGCACGTTTTTGGGTGAAGAAAAACATCGTGAGGAAACCTGCATATCTCTAGAGAATTCTGTTGATATGTGTAACCTACTAATCTGCATTGGAGCAGCGTGGTAGGTCTTAGCTCCAACCCTTCTCTCCAGAAACGGAGGAGGGCTATTTCCCGCAGTGGGATTGTAACAGGCGGCTACGTTACTTTTTTTTTTACTTAATAATACGATTATTGCTAGAAAAATAATTTGGCTTAAGATTAAGTGCGTTGTACTTCCTAAATAAAAAATATTTAAAGAACTTATATTCAGATTCAGTATCACTCGTATCGAAACGTTATTAAATTTAAGGTGTAGAATTACTTAAAATAAAACCACAATATCACGTTTAAGTAGAAAAAGTATTGACCTTTGTGTCCATTAACTTGTAATATCGTAATGCACTGTCTAAAACAGAAGGTTTCTATGAACCTGAGAGAAGTCATCGTGCTATTTAAAAATATAATGACTTCATAAGATGAGAACATGTTATTCAAATCCTGAACATAATAAACGCCTATTTAATAGTCGTGATAGCGGTCTGTTAAGAATTAGTGATCAGAGCTACTAAACCTTGGGTCGCAATATTAAAAACACATTATCGCCAGCTGAATACAAAGCTTAGATTGTCCATAAGAACGTCATTTCTCTTTGTATGGATTATAGAGAAAGCTTATTTAATTTTGTGTTCATGGAAAGAGTTAAATGTATTTTTTACGATCTTCAGTGGCGTAATCATTCCATATAGAAGCTAAACCTTTTGAACTAGATTCCCGGTCGGATAAAATTATTTAATTGTCAATATACTAACAAAGGCGGAGATAGCTAAGCTTCGTTTAATGTAATTCATGACCAGAATACATGATTACAGCTTAGGTACTGTTAAAGAATGTTCAGAAGTGAGTATTTATGAATCCTCAATCTATAATTCAACTTGTACTTGCTTATTCGCAATTAATACAATAATATAAAACACGCGTCATATCACACAAGATGGCTCCTTGTTATTCTGTATCCAGGGCAACCACTAGTCTGAACGTTGCGCCGAGAACATCTGCGACTATGTACGTTATTCATCGGCTGCACTCGGTATACGCACGATAGCAGCGACCTCTTGTAATTACCCCTTACAGTACATATACATATAGTGTGGAGGATGGGAATACGAATGTCATTATCAGTGGTTTATTATAACTTCTAGCAACAAATAGAAATCAATATAAGCAAAACAATATCAAAAATTATCAAATGTCAAAGATTTTGCTGATCGGTACTGAAAATTTTACAGTGCTGTCTATTAAGGATTATATAGTATAACATCTTTAATACAAAGTAGGGGCTCGGTAAGTAACGTTAATTTCATACTATTTAATTTACTAATTTCATGTGTATTATTCATTACAAATTTCTGGTGTATTTAGATTATTTTTGATGAGGACAATATCTAAAGTGCAATTATGTGATTACGCTCTACGAAAGTAATTTGCTCTAGATTTGACTTAAAATTATAGTAATTAAGAATATATCTTACATTAATGAACCGATTTAAATTTTCATTCAATTAAGAAGTATGTTCGGTGATAGAAATGTCATAAATAATCGTGTAAAATTTATAATTTCACAAAACATAAACATGCACGCATACCTACACATACGCTTACACACACACAGGCACGCGCACAGACACGAATTCGGTCAAACACATAAACTCATAATAATATTTATCAATAATAGTGATAAGCTGAAAATAAATAAATAATTAAAAAATTAATTCTTTACTGCTACGTAGATTGTTCAAAATATGGAAAATTGGGACTTTGGACACGACCTTTTGTCTGTTTTTGAATTTGAATTTGAAATGAAAGCAGAAGGTATTAAAATTTATGATGGCTAAGCGTAAGATCGTAAAGAGGTGAAAATATTAAAAAAGTTGAACAAGTTAAAACTCTATGACATAACTTTGCTATAAATATCCGTGTAAAAAATGCCTCCCCTTTATGAAATGTTTGAGTACACCTGGTATAGAGGTTACGAAGTAGGGCATTTTCGTGTTCGTGTGTCGTCCGGCCCTGGGACTTGATAGGCAGAGGATTCGTACTTAAGAATTCGGTATTATTATTTTGCACCTTGACTATTTAATTTCTCACTGTTCTATTGTTTTCATTCACTAATTTTATTTCTTTTATCGCTGTATTTAGCAAAGAATTCTCGTTTCGAGGTGATATGACAAGGGCTTAATTAGAATAAATGTTTTTAATTTTTTTTCTTCGACATCGACATCTACTGATCCATTTTGTTTTGTTAAATTGTTTATTATTATATATAATATTATAAATTCATTAATTAACTCTGCAGATAAAGTTACGAATATTTTTAAGATAATTAAAGTGTCATAAAAAAAGTAAGTGATTATTACATATATACTATTTACTTCTAAAACAAAACCAAGAAAATAAAAAATCTTTTTATTATCAATGTAACATTAAGGTCATCTAAAAAGCTAAAACATTGCACAAATAAAAAATGGCCTTTCACTGAGTAAAAAAACTGACATAGTATCATAGAATTATTATTATACTAGAGTAAGGAAGTCAAAATATGCCATATTACAAGAAAGAGAAAGAAAGTGAAAGCAAATAAGGGTGATCTTTTTGTCTCTCTTTTTTATGTGTGATTAGAAAAAGATGAAGTATGCGAGAGAACGGATTTTAGTACGGTTTTTATTAAAAGGTAGTTAAATTTCTCCGAAAGGTTTAGATTAATAGCACATAAAGGTTTCATGTAAATTGAGTTGAAGAGGTCGTTTTACAACAATTTTTAGTGGGGTTAGTAACAAACCGGTGTCGATTGTAGTTTAGAGGGGGGAATAGCTAAAAAGCGGTATAGGGTATCAGAGAGCCAGCCTCATGCCGAGACTCGAGCGACTATAACATGCTAAATACTGAATTTCACGCGGGCGAAGCCACACGTATTTCTAGTTGGGTATAAGATTCTACAATAAAATTCTGCAATCTACTTTAACTGTACCATTACAGCAGTTTAAAAATATTGTTAAAAAAGGCTAATACAGAAAGCCTACTATACTATTGAATTACTTAGACGATAAGAATGCGTGGATATAGCTACTCTTGGACCTTGTACAAGACATCAATAACAATATGTAACTAATAATAAGAATTATTCTTTGAAAAGAGCAACCGCCGAGTTTCTTTCTGGTTCTTCTTGGCAGGAACTGCTTTCCGAACCAGCAGTAGATGTTCACGATTCAAAAGCACTTGTTTACAAGTTTACTTGAATAAAGAATATTTTGATTTAAATTGAATTTGAATTATTTATTGTGACACTCTTATTTAGAGCCACTACGCATAAAGCACTAGAGTAGTTGACTACTCTAGTGCTCTATACGTTGTATAAAACTAATCTTTAGAATGAGACCTGTTTTGTTTATACACGACTACACATATTCTAAATAGTTCGTCTAAAAACAACGAATATTTTTATTGAATTGGAATGAGTTAACACACCACTCACCATTTAGATTTAAATGTAGAATTAAAATTCGTGTTGCTTCCGACCATGAGCTCGATCGTCAGTCGAATTGATTAGGGCTTATCATCATCATATCTCGCTTAAAATATAGCTTTACTGTTATTTGCAATGTAATTATAGGTTCACACTGAAATTATAGTAAAGGCTTCACTATTGTTACAATAAATGTTACAAATTGCTTATTAAATATAAGCAATTTTTACCACTTCAATTGAATGGCAACAATTTTATTTAATTACAGCCAATTAAAGGAGAGAAATTATAGTGTTTTGGACTGCTCGTAAGTGCATTGACTACATGTCACTATATGTCAATAAAAAAAAAATGTTATGACCAAATCATCATAATTTTCCTTATCCAGCTCTAGGTGGAGTGGCGCAATATGTCTTTATCCTCCATTCTCTCTCATTATTTTTATTATTCATATTATATCATATTATTCTTCTCATTACTTCTCATATCATAGCTTTGGTGCTACTCTTTTTATATGCATATCATTCTTCACACAATCCATCTTTATTTAGTGCCGTGGGGTATCCGGCTGCATAGAATGGACCACACTCATTTCTTAGGCGACTAAGGTGAGTTGACGTCAGGCAGGCGGCAGGTCCTAAAATACGTAGCCAAATCATGTGACAACATGTTGTAACATGTTGTGCCGACCTCACTTAGAGTTGGATAAGGGCAGGAGAATGATGAATTCATCTTTATTCAGGCCTTACTATAGTAATATATATATCCACATTCATATTTAAAGCTCTTTTGGTAACATCATTTTTATTATATGACCATACATTACATTACAACTTAATCTCGTACTTCTTAACTTTTCTCTAATGCGCATAACTTTCGAACATCTCCTAATATACTCATTCAAACTAAAAATTGCTGTTAAAAAGCCTACTATACTATTGAGGATTATATAGATGATAAGAATGCGTGGATATAGCTACTCCTCTACAGGATAGTAATAACTAAATGTAACTAGTTATAAGAATTTTATTTGAAAAGGGCAACCACCGAGTTTCTTGCTGGCTTCATCTTCTCGGTAGGAATAGCTTTCCGAACCAGCGGTAGATTTTGACGATTCAAAAGCACTTGTTAACAAGTTTACTTGAATAAGGAATATTTTGAATTTGGAAAGAAGAAAATAAAAATAAATATATTATAAGGTTTTTACCCTTGTACGAAACACATTTCAACAGAAACGAGTGAGTGATAATCTATGATACATTATAAAGTGCATGCCGTATAAGATTTCTCTTTGTACTATAGTACTGTGAAGTACTGATTAAACATATTTACAAGGAAATTTCGCAGTAAAATTTATACTAACTGCATCTTGAATTTGTCTACGACCGCTTTGAAGTATGTGCAACCAAAGTATGTTCGTGTTTTTTTTCATATCCTAAATTAAATTGAATTGAATTTTAATTTGTTATACTAACATAGTCTTTAGGTTCCTATATTTTATTCTTTACTAACATAATGGATGTCATGTCTGATATCAATAAAATGACCCTGTCTTCAGCTCCGCGGGTCGCGGATTCAATTCCCGCCAAAGGCCAACATTTTCTATAAACAAATTGTTGGTTCTTCGAGCCTGGGTGTATATTTGTATTTAAGTATGTATTTAAAACTTATATATCTACCAGTTGTCCGTCACCCAAGTATTAAGTTACTTACTTTGGTGTCGGACGACCGTGTGTGTAAATGTCCCATATATTTATTTATTTTATTTATTTATTATTATTAAATATCGCCTTGTTTTGTGCAAAACAGTTGAGAAACGCCCAATTTGTGGGCAAACTTGACCGGTCAGGGGTGACGGTTTTCGCTATTGGATAACATACATATGTCAATCCCCGCTGGATGTTAGTGTTTGAACTACTAAACTCTTACGTCCTGAGCGTTACGTGGACTTACCGTAAAGTAACAGACAGATGCATAAAAATATCCGGATAAAATATTGTTGTTTTGTAAAGCAGAAGTTAATAAATTAGATTATGTATGTTGATTTATAAGGAAGAGGACGTTTAATTAATGGGTGCATAATTAAGGAAGTGCTCTTATAAACTAATTTTGTACAGTTAAAATTATTATTAGACATTTGCACTATTAGATGTATTATATTAATTGTACCCGCGACTACGTTTGTTTCAATTTTGTTTTAAGGTATCCTTCATTATGTATTATTATTTTTTTCTCGAATAAAAACTTTTTTATTCTGTATGCTAGATCGGTATAGAAGTTTTTAATTTACCAAATTTTATCAATAGATTTGCTAGCAGATTAGAAATAATAATAATATATAAAGTAATATTATATAATTTTATAATCTGCTGACTTATATGGTGTATTTTAACATGTGTCTAGATTTGGTATTAATTAGTTAAATAAATTCAAAATAATCTTTATTTAAGTAAACTTGTTAAAAGAGCTTATAGAATTAGGCGTTACTTTGCGGAGATCCATAATACAAAAGTAATAATAAAATTATTTGGTATAATCCGCGATATATGTATCGCAAAATAATTTTATTATTACTTTTGTTAAAAGAGCTTTTGAATCGTCAGCTCTACTGTTGAAAGCTTTTCCTGCCTTCCTACCAAGAAGAGCCAGCAAGAAACTCGTGTGCTCTTTTCAAAATATAAATCTTACAACTAGTATATTTAGTCATTATTATTTTTTACTGGGCAATACAGTAGTTATATCCACGCATTCTTATCCGTGCAATCCTCAACAGTATAGTAGGTTTTCTGTATCAGTCTCCATTTAATAGCTGTAAATCGCATCTAGTGTAAAGTAACAGCCTGTTACTATGCCCACTGCTGGGCTAAGGCCTCCTCTCTCCGTTATTGGAGAGAAGGATTGGAGCTAAGACCTACCACGCTGCTCCAATGCGGATTGGTAGGTTACACATATCCCTAGAATTCTCTAGAGATATGCAGGTTTCCTCACGATGTTTTCATTCACCGAAAAGCGTGTGATAAATTGCAATTATCAATTAGACACATAAGTTTTAATAGAAAAACTCATTGGTGCCTGCCCGGGGTTTGAACCTATGTCGTCTCTAGAGAGTCGCACGGTCTCACCGCTAGGCTATCACAGCTTTCTGTGAAATTGCATCTAGTGTAGCTTTCTATAAAATCTAATCTAATCTAAAATGTCTATTTGATAAGTATTTTTAATTTATTAAAGGGTGTTGGTGAAGGAAAATTACATATCTCCGGAGATATGTGTAACCTACAAATTCGCATGGGATAGCTTGTGTGAATGAGCACGTGATGTACCAAAAATAAGTAGGTGTAATCGTACCGGACAAACAGGAAGGATTGTAATATAATTAATTAAACAACGAACTTCAATTATGTGAGCAAAAAATGCAACCTCTAAAATAAATTATCCTTTTGATCTCATAACTAGTTAGTGGAGACAAAAAGTATGTTCGATGACATTTCGAAGTAAACGTCGAGTGGGTGACTGAACTTTATTGAATTACTTTTCGAGTAATGCTTCTGCCACACATGACAGTTGATGTATTTTTTACCTCATTGCGTGTGAAAGTGACATTTTTTTATAATAAGAGGTGATTAAAGGTTACTATCTGTGATATTTTAGTTATATTAACAGATGTTTAAAGGTTTGCTTTTGTGTTGTAAGAATGAAGTCGCCGAAACAAATGAAAGTGGATAGCGTTCGGAAACCCAATTTTTTAACATTGTGTATTTATCTCATACCGGAAAACTTAGTGTTTGTAGATCTTATAGGATTAGATTTTATAGGTCCTGGGAATCTTTTAAATAGCCTAGGATCTATCTATTACTTAAACAGAGAGAAATTGTTTTATGCTTCAAAAAATCAAAATAATACAATGTTAGTTTATTTCATATGTTCATTAAATACAATCCGTACAAATTTCTTTCGCGTCAATCGAAATATTAAAATATCCTCATTTATGAACTTTGTTATTTTATTTAAAAATTAAACGGGAATATTTTAACTCTCTTTTCACGAGTCCATTGGATAAGTCAATTCAAGTTAATCAGCATTGGATCTCTCCACTCCACTGGATTAGTTGAGAAAGCATAAAAGACAGACGGACAAATAAATTTTCGCCTTTATAAGTATGGATTACAATTTAAAAAATTTATATATAATCTGCTTGTATAAGTAAATAATAGATATCATAATGATATACATGCTATATATTAGCATGTTACATTAACATGATATGGTATCATGTAACATAAGCTAATACATACTTATTAGGTAATATTTATGTTATTTGAGACTAGCTGACAAATATTTGATGAACTACTTAGCTATTTTCGTAATAAAATAAATAATGGATTTATCCTCACATCATAAATTAACACATCATCTTAAATTGACGTCTATCTTAAATTACTTATACGATAGTACTATATAAATAATGCCCGCATGGAATGGTCCCAAGAATGCTGGCAGCGTTATATAATAAATTAAAAACGTAAGTCTAGGAGAGACTTTATTTAAACTACTTTTACGACATATGTCAGATATACTTAATAGTTGTGATTATCTCGTCATTATTTCTATTTGATTTTAACAAATAATATATAACTAAGTAATACACTAAAAATTTCAAGGGTAATATTTTTGAAAAGAATTTTTTTTTAATAATTTTTGTAAAAATAGTTATATGTGACAATTAAAAAAAAATGAAAGTCGAATATCTTGAACTTAAATATTACATATTTTATTTATTTTAATAACATTTCAAATATATAAATAAATTTAGAGAGATGTGAAATAAAAACAAAGTACCAACAAGTATAAACAGGTATAAACTTTTGAAAAAATTTCCAGCCTTCGTATCTTGGTTTTTGCTGTTGATTTTAATACCAACTAAAAAACTTTAAATTTTATTTTTAATTTCATTATCACATATTTACCGTTCAAACATTTTATCAACGCACAGACAAATAATCTAAAAAAGTCTTATTAAATAAAGCATTTATAGAATTAGGCGTTATTTTTTCGGAGATCCATAATACTCGTACAAAAGTAATAATAAAATATTTTGCGTCACGATAAAATGAAACGATAATATATATAATGCTAAATATAGAGTGGATTATCTGTTTTCATACCCAATACATGCTGGATTCGTAAAAACACATGTACAAACCTCCACCACCGCATAAATAAAGCATTCTTCAGATTTCGATTATTTGTGCATGATTTATAGAAGCAGGCGTTACTTTGCGGAATTCCATATTACAAGCAATATAACAGAACTAACTACTTTGCTATAATCCGCACGGGTTAAGTGAATGCATGCAAAGCCAATGTGTATGAAGCAGGCAAAATCTACGCACCTTATACATGCAGGACCAGCCACCACATGCACCCCAAGGCGCAATTCACCAGCAACAACGCACACAAAAGCAGCACACACACCCACCACCACAATCTCGACGATCGTTTCGCCCCGAAACCGAAGCATCATCAGGATGATGATGATGATGATGATGATGATGATGATGCTTCGGTTTCATGATGATGATGATGATCATCATGATGATGATGATGCTTCGGTTTCGGGGCGAAACGATCGTCGAGATTGTGGTGGTGGGTGTGTGTGCTGCTTTTGTGTGCGTTGTTGCTGGTGAATTGCGCCTTGGGGTGCATGTGGTGGCTGGTCCTGCATGTATAAGGTGCGTAGATTTTGCCTGCTTCATACACATTGGCTTTGCATGCATTCACTTAACCCGTGCGGATTATAGCAAAGTAGTTCTGTTATATTGCTTGTATTTGTCCATGATTATATTTTTTGTATTCACAAGATTATATGATTTATTTTGTGCAATAAAGTATTTTTATTATTACTATTATTAAGTCCATAATAAACAAATTTGAATTTTGTTAATATTTCGCTGTGATACCATTTTTAGATATTCAATTTTTAGATATAAATGTTTCGAGGCTAAAAAAGTTTTATGAGGCAGTAAGAATTTTATTACATGGGGCATTAGAAGCATACAAAGTAGGTAGTCACCCTGCCTTCAGCTCCGCGGGTCGCGAGTTCGATTCCCGCCGAGGGCCCACATTTTCTATAAACAATTTGTTGGTTTTTCGAGCCTGGGTGTGTATTTGTATATGTATTTAAAACTATATATGTATATATCTACCAGTTGTCCGTCACGCATAACACAAGTATTAAATTACTTAATTTGGGTATATGTAAGTGTCCCATATATTTATTGATTGATTGATTTATTTATTATGGGATTGAACATTCCGTCCATTTTCAGTTTGAGTCAAGTTTAAAATAACTTACCCAGTACGGAACATATCGAAGTTTATAACTGTATTATTCAACAAAAATACTTTAGTGGCACAATAATATCATTAATATTACGCGCGCGTAACATTTTAAGACCGTGACAGATTTATTATCACCGATCTTATATCAGATGGTGATGAAGTAGAACATTTACATATCTCCTCAATTTGCGGCCGTTGGCCTTCAATGCAAATTTATATACAACGGACATCACAGCACTTGTTCTGAAAGAGCACTTAAATATTGCGCATTATGATAAGCAAATGTAGTCGGACTTGTTGCAAAAATCTTTGACGCCACCGTAGCATATCGCCTTGTAAGGTAACGCCCTGTTGATATTGACCTTGACGCATAATTTACAGGGCTATTAATAATAATTAGAAGATTTAGTATAAATATTGATTAAAAACGATATCCTAATTTAATTTTTTATAGAAATTCATCAAAAAATTATTTGGTAGGTTCATCATCATTTTCCTGCCCTTATCCCACTTTAAGTGGGGTCGGCACAACATGTTACAAACATGTTGTCGCATGATTTGGCTACGTATTTTACGACCGGCCGCCTGCCTGACTTATTTTTACTTTACTTACCTTAGTCGCCTTTTACAAAACCTCGGTAAGGAAATGAGGGTGGTCTATTTTATGCAGCCGGATACCACACGGCACATACCTTAGTCGCCTATTACGAAACCTCGGTAAGAACAGAGGGTGGTCTATTCTATTCTGCCGGATACCACAGGGCGTCATCTGGTAGGTTCAATTGATGTATAAACTATTTGTTCGTGTAAAATAAATGTTTTGGCATATAATCAGTAAAATTTATATCTATGTCGTAACGACCTGTTACTATCCCACTGCTGGGCACAACCTTCCTCCCTCCGGTTCTGAAGAGAAGGGTTGCATTTAAGATCCATCACGCTGCTCCGTCGCGGATTGGAAGGTTACACATATCCACAGAGCTCTATAGAGACATGCAAGCTTCCCCACAATATTTTCCTTCACCGAAATCGTGTGATAAATTGCAATTATCAATTGGGCACATGAAAAAAACTCATTGGTACCTTCAAAAAAAAAGCTCATTGGTGGCCCGGGGTTAAAATCTATGTCGTATATATCGGTACATATTTATGTATTGCACACCATGGAATATATCTTAAATTTTTCTTTCAATAGTGACTTGTAAGTAACTGCAGGGTGGCAGACTATATCCAGTGTAAGATAGAAAGCAGTTAGATTATCAGAATAATGATTTAAGTACGTAATTACTTACTCCACGTACGCCAGCAGGCCTACCATGAACTCTCATTGTGACTCAATTGAAGACGTAAACGAAATCGTTTTGCTTTTTCCTACCATGGCGTCTTAAAGACGCAAACTTTAAGTCGTTGCCGAATGAGCGTTCCGAATTCGTCCTAAGAACATGTGAGTAAAAAAGATAGAGTTATCTATAGTTTATACAACGTTATCCTTTTCAAACATTACGACCCCAATACAATTCACACTTCATGGTACGAAAAGAAAGCCATTCGCGGTCGTCGTTTACGTTTTCAATTAAGTCGCAATAAGAGATCATGGTAGGCCTGCAGATCTAAGTATTAGGTCCTTACATATGAAATTGGCGTTTTCTATGGGAGGAACATTAAGTCGTTTTTTTTTAATGAAATATATTTAATTAATCAAAGTATGTACCATTGCTATGTATGTACTTTTGCCATCTCATAGGTAGTTCATTGATCCCCTTTCTAAAAAAACCATTCGGGCGGGAATCAATAAAATCTTTGAAGGCGGTTTGGACTGCCCCATTGGAGTTGAATTTTTTCCTTGCAAGTAGTTATCCAAATTGCGAAAAAAATGGTAATCTGTTGGAGCAACGTCCGGAGAGTACGGTGGATGTCTAAGGCATTCTAATTGAAGCTCCTCTGATTTGGTAGCCGTCTGTTGTGCAGTGTGTGGTCTAGCGTTGTCCTGAAGCAGCAGTGGCCTAGAGCGATTGACCAGGCTCGGTTGTTTAGCAGCTAGCTTTTCCATCATGGTTTGCAGTTGCTGACAATAGATATCTGCCGTAATCGTCTGGCCAGATTTAAGAAAGCTGTAGTGAACGACACCGGCACTAGTCCACCAAACACTTACAAGCAACTTTTTTATAGTCAATTTTCGCTTAGGGCAGGATTTGGCTGGTTCGCCAGGGTGCAGCCATTGCGATGAGCGCTTCCGATTATCGTAGAGGATCCACTTTTCATCACAGGTAATGATTCGATTTAAAATTCCTTCATTATTGTGCCGGTTGAGTAACGTAACGCAGCAGTCGACGCGCGTTTGTCGGTTTGCTTCACTCAATTCATGAGGTACCAACCTTTCAAGCTTTTTCACTTTCCCAATTTGCTTCAAGTGGATTAGAATAGTTTTATCACTAACACCGGAGCCTGCAGCTAACTCGGACGTGGTTTGCGATGGATCCGCTTCCACTATAGCCTTCAATTCTTCATTATCAACTTTGGTCTCCAGCCGTCCACGAGGCTTATTCTGCACGTCGAAATTTCCAAAACGAAAACGTTGGAACCAAAAACGCACTGTGTTTTCTTTTGCGACACCGTCACCATACACATCATTAATCCTTCGAGCCGTTTCTGCAGCACTGGTGCCACGGTGGAACTCATACTCGTAAATAACGCGATATTTCATGTTTTCCATTTTGTACACAGAGTGACACAAAGAAAAAAACAAAAGAAGAAAAAACCAATTGAATTAGGGGGTTTGAAACACAAATGCATGAGTAAATAGCTGTATGAATTTGAATTTGGAATTCCTAACCATAAAGGTAATATTTGAGATCAAAGTGGCCAGTACGACAAAACGCCAATTTCATATGTAAGGACCTAATATTATCATTGCAAAGATATGTTCATTCAAGCTGTACGTTTTGAGGGAATTCAGTTTCTTGACAGTCATCTTTGCTTTGGACTTGATCTGAAAGAAATCGTTCTAAAATAAGTTTATAAAATATTAACACCTTCTCTTACTTATATAGCACAGCCAAAAGGCAGTAGCAAAAAATAAACTATTTCTATAAAGTTAATTATAACTTAATCTATACTTATAATTTTCTTTCAATCAAATAATAACTTTACTTTAACCAACAGTGTGCGTGGGACTTACATAACAATATTAAATACCTGCGTGACATTAAACAGTATATCGCCTCAGATAGGTTGATGGTTTTTTATTCTTTGTTGCTTCAGTGTGACTTTTTGCTTAACAACCTTGATTTTTAAATAGCACAGTAACGCTAGCAGTAATTAAAAAGCAAACGATACAAAAAGTTTCGTCTATGCTTAAAAAAAATCAAATCCTACACTATTATTATTTATTTGTATTTCATTAGCATGTTATAACTTTTCAATCAAAGAACATTAAATGTACGATATTTTCACATTAATAAACGGTTTTAATTATTTGGTAATGCAGCGTTATTAATGGCAAATATTTGGCTTTTGTTGTATCTATACTAATTTATAAAACTGAAGAGTTTGTTTGTTTGATTGATTGATTGTTTGAACGCTCTAATCTCAGGAACTACTGGACCGATTCGAACAATTCTTTAAGTGTAAGATTGTTAATTGATCAATTGTCCATTTATCAAGGAATGCTATAAGGTCATACCATCACGCTAAGATGAATAGGAGAGTAGCAGCAATATTTCGAAAACGGCAAAACTTAAAGCTTTCCTTGCGTGCGCTAAGCTAAGCTAAGCTAAGTAAACGGTGAAAGTTTAATAAAAATCATGTATTACAAAAGTGGTCGTCCCCTCTAAAAGTTCTCAATAAAAGTTCGCGACAGCATATGTCTAGCTTTTAAGATTAACCCACATTAACCATAATTAATTGATATGTGTTATGGTTTACTCAAATAATAGGACTACAGTCCACGCGAACGAAATTGCACTTAAAAGCTAGTATAAACTATACTACTATAATAAGCAAGCGAAATTTTTAGAGTGACCCAAATAAGATTTACGCTCCGGAGAAACATTGGCATTATTGATATGCGCCTCCATTCTCCTGCCTTTATGCAATCAGCGAAGCGGTAGCGTTAGATCGATACCCTTCTTTCCAATTAGAATCAAATATAAAAATTAAATGAAATGACGAATATACAAAATATTATCCTAACAAAATGAGGATACATAAGGAATATCCTCAACTTTTGTATAACCAATATGAAATATGAATATATATATTACTAAATAAACTTTGTAAATTATAAATGAAGTCGAGAGAAGATCAATATTTGATATAAGTAACAAGTTTTTGTTGTCCTCTTTGCAATTTTTTTGCTATTAGTCTTGAATACAAAAAATATCCTCAACTGTACAAAGCAAGAACCTTAAATTGATTTGAGAGCTAAATAACATTAAGTGAAAATACATAAAAAATTGGTGTACGGAGCACTGTATTACTCAAGGTATGTTTTAATACATACCTTAGATTTAGAATATTGTTTTATTTACATTATCAATCTCATCTATCGAAAAGACCGCTACTATAATATGATTGCCTGAATTACGGTAATATTTGCCCTTATTTACGATTTTTAGAATTTTACATCGTATTGGAAGATTGTGAATATCTCTATTATATTTTACATTTAAGATCTTCCTGATTACTAAATGGAAATACGATTTGATTTCGCACTGCTGTAGGCAATGTTTATTTATATTAGTCCCGCGGGCAGAGGTCTGCGACCTCTTTTGACTAGAGGGCCTTTCTATATTTCTTGCTTAGCTGTCATTATTATATCATATTATAGATCAGTAATTTTCCCTATTAAATCCTTATTAATTATAGCCTAAAGTTGAGTACATTTGTACTATGGAATTTTGCAAAGTGACGGTCTAAATAATTTAAAGTTTAAGTTTTCATTCATCCGTAGTCTCTGTCTTACCAGATGATAAGTATTAAACGGAACTGGTAGAAATTCCTGATAACCTAAATATATTTATGGTATAATTTTGAGTTATTTAGAGAAGGTTGAACTATTTAAGACTGCTTGTATGAGTGGCGCGGCGATTTTCGTGGAGCCTATCCTCCTGATGATGCTTCGGTTTCGGAGCGAAACGATCGTCGAGATTGTTGTGGTGGTGGTTGTGTGTGCTGCTTGTGTGCATTGTTGCTGGTGGAGGCGTCTTGGGATGCGTGTGGTGACTTGTCCTGCATGTGTAAGGTACGTGAATTTTACCTGCTTCATACACATTAGCTTTGCATGCATTCGTTTAACCCGTGCGGATTATAGCAAGGTAGTTCTGTTATAGTGCCTTTAATATGGAATTCCGCAAAGTAACGCCTGCTTCTATAAATCATTTAGAGAGTGATTATTTCGGAAAATTACATCTAGGATGTCCAGACATGCCTATAAAACTAGGTCAAATTTAATTTAGATTTTATTCAAAAAAATTTTTTTTTTTTAATTTATATATTTTTATGTTTTTAAAATTTATTTAGGCCAAGAAATTAGTTTGGGATTCGAAAATAGTGTCTATGTGTTTTAAGGCCAGTAACAGTGTACTTGATAAGTCTATTAAGAGAGCTTACAAAGTTGCAAGTAGAAACACAACACGCTAAATTACAGTAAGTTTTAAGTAGCATTAAAATTATCATATTTAGATAGTAAAATTTGAAAATATCAAAGGTGTCGCATTTCAAATATGATATTATGATCTTTGATCTGGTTCCTACTCTGATATTAAGTAAATTTTAAACTATACTAGTTTCATCATTTTATTTGGCGAGTCAAATATACATTTACCTCTTTTCTTCTATTTTGGATTGGCTCTCGTTTAATTCGTATTCAAATTAATACATCAGAACCACTAGCCATATAATTGGCAGAACCAATGTCGGAGATTAATTTTCAGTTCCCAGATACGACGATAACGTCGAGGCGGTGGACTTGCAACTTCGATTGAATATGATGACGCCAGAAGATTAATTTCTTCTATTTGACAACCTATAAAGTGAAGAAAAAGTATATATATAATTTCCTTTAAAAGACTGCAACTTGACAATATCTAAGTTCGAAACTACATTCGTACAAATATTGGTAGAAATGATAAGTGTATGAAAAAGAAAATCTAGCTCAACACATTCCCACGCTACAGTTTCTCTTGACGTAAAATATACGATGCTTCAATAAATACTTTCTATGGTCATGACCAATAAATGGAACACAAAGCGCGTAATCTTTACCGATTAAGCCGGTAGTTTGTAATAAGTCACGATCTTTACAACACCGCTGATATGCTTGCATTTACTGGTGTTCATGGTGAAACTGAGTAGCATCAGTAAATTACGAAACAAATTGCGTTAGGTGCTATTCCTTAGATTATTTTTAACTCAGTGTCCTTATTCTATATCATCGAATAACTTAACAAGTCCAACACGCACATTTATCAGGGCAACCATAAATTTAAGGTGTAAGTTTAGTGTACGTTTAATAGAGTTATTTAAGTAGTAACAACTTAGTATGTGCGATACAAAAGACTAATCGACTTCACTGAAATATTCAACATATAAATGAGGCTAATCCTAATGCCTATTATTATTAAACATATAAAAGAACGTAAGTTCACTTATCAATATATTTACGACTGGTACGGATATATTCTCAAATCTCTCAAAAAGTTCATGGTTAGAAAATCGTCTAGGTAACCGAGCATTAACAAAAATCTTTAAAAAATATTGATAGTCCTACTCTTTTTTTTTATTACTTGATCTTTATTATTGCAGCATATAATTAATTATTCACGCCCGTTTCTGCAGAGTTTTTGCTTCTTTAAATAAATTGCGTGGACCTCATATAGATCGAGTTTACTTGTGCTTTCAGATATTTTTTTATATTAATATTAAATACTAGCTATGCTAACAACGGCTTCAACCGCATGGAATTAAGTGATTTACAAATTTTGAACATAAATGTAGTTATTGTAAGTTAACCGTGAAAGATAGAGACATGCTATCGTTCTTTTTGTAGTATTTTTATAGATCTACAATTCTGTAGTACATTACTTTAGCGTATCTTTGCTGGTTTACGCAGCGCACGCAATTAAAGTTCCCAGCAAACAAGTTTTTTAACACAACTGCGCGATCTTTTCAATACCATTTGCGTAATACCAATATGTACTATTTATCTAAACCACCGGAAGTATTACACTATCTTTTGGTGAAAATCGTACAAAAATCCGTTCAGTAGATTTTGAGAAAATCGATAACATACAGACAGACAGCTTTTTGGGATTTTGTTTTATAATAAGTATAGATATTGATACATTTACTGTTTGCAAACATAAAAATAGTAGCCTCACACTCCAATACTATAAGAGAAAAAAACGATGGAGTGACGTTTCAAATTCAAATTCAAATTCAAAATATTCTTTATTCAAGTAAACTTGTAAACAAGTGCTTTTGAATCGTCAACTTTACTGCTGGTTCGGAAAGCTGTTCCTACCGAGAAGAGCCAGCAAGAAACTCGGCGGTTGCTCTTTTTAAAATATAAATCTTAGAACTAATTACATTTATTTATTACTGTCTTGTACAGGGTAGAGGTGCACCTATATCCACACATCCTTATCATCTAAGTAATCTTCAACAGTATAGTAGGCTTTCTGTATCAGCCTCTTTTTAACAGTGGTTTTAAACTGCTGTAATGGCATGGCCAAAATTGATTTCGGAATTTTATTATAGAATCTTATACCCATTATTATATATCCATTATTAGTTTATTTATGATAGACTTTTACATATAAAAGTTTTAAGATTAAGGTTATTTTACTGCCTGGTAGTATAAACACGGTTTATAATGCTCATTTTACTAATGAAAGTTACCTAAAAAACTACCTAATAATAACTCTTAATCGGGTATTATAACAAAAAACCCACTCTCGATATTTGGACCGTAGACCTTTAACAAAATAATGATAGACAAAAACTGTTGGCATTTAGTATTTACAGCAAGTTTTCGAACAGTTTTATTATTTGTAATGTTATTATATAAGTAGTCTTAATAATGAGTAGTTGACGTATATTGCTTATTTTGTTATTAGCAAAGACTTTATAACAATTTATACTAACTTGAAAAAGTTTTGGTACTATTACTATACTTAAGAGTATAATGAACAGAGTTATAAATTAAGAGTTTTTTACTTCGAAAGTTCGACAGAATAACACACGATGCTTCAGAAATACTTTAAATTATTTTAAAAAAGCTATGGTTTAGAAGTCTTTCATTCTCCATACTGTACAGTTCATGCATCCTACAAAAGTATTATGTATGAATTTCGTTTGAAAGAAATCCGAGTAAAGAATTATTTTTTTACTTTGTATAATATATCACCGTACAACTTAATCTACTTCAACCTAGTATTATGCAAATTAGTATTTTAGTATTTGTCCACTTCAAATGGCATCAAGAATGCTAGTTGCATTTCCGTATTGGGTTGCTAAGCTTCTTTGTGGACGAAAACAAACCTTGTCTTGTCACCTAAAAAGGTTATTAGTGTCCATTCGGTCATTTTTTTACCACTTGAATAAGTGAATAGACTTATTTAACATTAAGTTATTTATTTTACAATATCTAACGTACAGGTCGACGTTTGATAAACACAAAAGATTTCAGGCACTATAACAAAACTACTTCGCTATAATCCGCACTGGTTAAGCGAATGCATGCAAAGCTAACGTGTATGAAGCAGGCAAAATCCACGAACCTTATACATGCAGGATAAGCCACCACACGCACCCCCAAGGCTCCTCCACCAGCAACAAAGCACACAAGCAGCACACACACGACAATCTCGACGATCGTTTCGCTCCGAAACCTTTGCATCCATTCGCTTAACCCGTGCGGATTATAGCGAAGTAGTTTTGTTATAGTGCCTGTAATATGGAATTCCGCAAAGTAACGCCTGCTTCTATAAATCATTACAAAAGATTTCTTCGTCTCAAATCCACGTTTCATATCATTATAAGCTTCGAGTTATGACATTAATGTAAGTTATTGCAAAATTGATACTAATCCTGGTCGCTAATTACGGGACTCATATAGAAGACCATTCACCAGATGATTAAGAGACTTAAGTGCAAATGTGCTTTCAGTGTGACCAAATCTAAATTAAAAGTTCCTTAGACTAACCGCCTTGTGATATAGCTCAAAGCAAAGGTAAGTGGGGCAAAAAATTTAGACTTAGAACGGCGGTTATTGTATTCTTCACATGCTCAATTATCGACTTCTAGCGAAAATAAAATTATTATTCATCAGCAAGAAAAGGAGACCCCAAAATGTTAAATCGAGCTCCAGTGTCTAGTGTGTAAAGTTTGTACATATACATAATATGTAATGCTACAAGGACGTAATTCCGAAAGATGCATATTTGTAATTCTTAACGAATTTTGATGTTTCCGCTGCACCTCTTGCTCTTGGTGCTATTTACTTCATTTAGCTAACGGAGCCAAGGAAAAGGCCTAATTTGTAAAAAAAAATTGTACTTAAAATTTAGCACTTCACAAAATAAGTAAACATTAACAAATACTTTAAAAACGACCTTATTGTAGGAAAGTTGAATGACCTTAATTATTTACTATATTTGAGAATTTGTACAAATTTCTTCGTTGCTTGTAATTTAAATTGAATTGTGCTTAATATGTTAATATAACATTTGTAATTAGGCGGCTCACATCTAGATCTGGAGAACCTTGATAATATCAGATGTTTTATCAATTCTATGTTTACGCACACATAGTAAATAGAAGTCTAAACATATTCATTACAGCTGCGGTTGGAAACATTATAATTATTATTTTTTTGCCAATAGAGCATAAAACCAAACTTCAAATCAAATAATACATTATGAATGACGAAATCCCTAAATAGTATTCCTAAAATTCTCTTTATTCGAGTGGGCTGTTTTCAGTACTTTTGAATAGTCAAATGTTTTTAAAGAAGCTACCACTGATTCGGAAGTTTTCTCCTACCGAGACGAGAGCAAGAAACTCGGCGGATAATCTTATCAAATATTTATTTTACAATTGATTGATGATTTTTCGTTAATCTTTGCACTTTGGTGCGTAGCTGACTGCAGTTAAGAAATGCTCCTATCACTCAAATAATGTTCAATTGCATTGTAATGTAATAAATATCCATCTCACACATATAAAATAGCGTTTGAATTTGAGGATCATACCGAATAATATACACTTTCAATATTAGTGTAAACTATCACAATCATTTTGATTTCGTACGTTACACAGTCTCAAAAATAATTCCCATACATAGTTCCCCGCCATGTCTGCATAGTACGCGACAATAAATAATGCACATCGCGGCTCAGAGAGAGAAATCGGCTAGATTCTACTAAATAGAGCATCGTCTTTGTCGCACAGACTGACGAACCCGTGTGTGACAATGACAGCGCTCTACGAAACCGAATTGGCCGGCTGTTTCGTTCTAAGTTCTCGATGTGCATTATTTATTGCCTGGTACTATACGTCAGTAAGCATTTCATGCTTAACATTTAATTTTTTAACTTGAAATTAATGTCTTAAGAGACATCGTAAAATGTAAATGCATCTCACTTATAGCAATATAACTTTACCTTTTTTCGTAAAGTGACGTTTATTGTATGTTATATTATTTCCATACCGGTGGAAATCATTGTATCAAGTAGTTCGCCTCATAAATTTCCTCAAAATAAAAAACAAGAAAATAGCAAGTTTACACTGCCCTTCTGTATGACAATGCCCTTATTAAAATAAATATTTAATCTTGTTTACATTTAAAGCTTCCCGTAATATGCACACTTCGTATTACTGATATTAATATTAATATTATTGAACTAGTTTTAAAAGATTTCCTTCGCAAGATTTTTGCAACAATGTTGCCTTTATAACCTTAATATCTAAGTAAGATATTATGATACTGGAACAGTATATTTTATGCAGGATTAATAGTTCTCGAGGTCTGATAATATACTTGGTCTAAAGAACGTTTTATTAAATAAAATAAAAACAACTGGTTGCAATGACAAAACATGACTAACGTTTTGAAGTGAAGTGTTAAACAGCAGTGGATGAAAAAAAAATAATGAAAAATAATTATTATTTGGAAACAAAATATGTTTTTTATACCCACGCAAACATATGTACCACTTGTAAACATTAAAATACAGACTGGACAAACTAGTGGATAGACCTTTTTTCGACTATAGTTTAAAGGATTATATTTTCAACAGCCTCTCCTCGCGCCTTGAGGCCATCCACGTGATCGAAAGCAGGAAAAGCTGAAAGACCATCGTCAAAAACAAGATGTGAATAATGGGGTCACGACCCCCATTATCGGGGAAACGATGCAAAGAGGAGGAGCCGCATATTTATGAATTTTGAATCATTATAAATATATATTGAACAGGATTCTATTGCGGGAATTCATTTATAAATTTCTATTGAGTTTTTTTTGTATTATACTTATATGAGGTTATCTTTGTGTTTGATTGCTTTTAGATAAAAGTGGTAATTTTTTAAATATATGTTCATAAGTATCGGAGTTAACAATGGGATTAAGATAACATTTTCGCAAGGCTATACTGTCTTGCACAAACACTAGTTCTCGTTTTTTAGGTTCATAATAATTCAATATTTTAAAAATTGAGAGAACAAAAAAGAATTGCACAAAAAACTTTATGTAGGGCTGTCAAACTTAGGTATGAGTTAATCTTTTGTGTGAAAATCGTTAGATTTTACCGTTTATATGGCCGATTTCAGCGATGCATTTTTGGTTACATACCTGACATAAAATTAAATAATTGCTAATAATAATTGCACAAATATATTTGCTCTTAAAAGTAAATCATGTCCACAATGTTCTATACTATTGCATGTTTTAAATAGTAGAGGTGTAACGATAAAAGAGATTATTTAAATTTAGAGGCACTTTAGGTGAGATAAAAGCTTATGATAGGCCATCGGTTAGACCATGCAACTCTATTGAGAGTTTTAAAGGTTCAAACCCCGGGCAGTTCAAAACTTATGTATCTAAATGATAATTGCAATTTATCACACGCTTAAGTATTATATTACACGCAATTTATTATACGCACACGGTAAAGAAAAACATTGTGAGGAAACCTGAATATCTACAGAGAATTGTGGGAATAAGTGTGGGAGTAACCTACAAATCCGCGTTTGAGCAGCGTGATAGGACTTAGTTCCTTTCTCTACAAAGACTGACAGAGGAGGCCTAAGATTAGCAGTGGGATTACATGCCGTTACTTTACTTTTTTTACATGACATAATAGAGAGCAAAGGAAGGTTGTTTCTACATTAGGTATTCCCAGTAGAAGGACTTAAGATTTGATAAGTATAACGAACACTATTTTTCCATTATACTTAATCAATAAATAAGACGCAATTTTCCAAAAGTCAACTCATTTAATCTTTTTTTACATCAAAACACATAATGACAGCGACAATGTTTTTTTTTATTACTGACCAATTATATGAAGGAGGTTATATTGTTGTATTAAAACACGTCGTAACATAAGTTAATTAAAGAGTTCATAACAACTTAATTGCTGAATGCGAAGATAAATAATCTTCGCATTCTATAGATTATTTTTTCTCAGACGATGTCAACCCTTATACAAACTAATACTAAGCTGGAATGTATTGTGTAGGTGTAACAGTCACGGTTGTGAGATATACTGTCCTCAAATAAACGAGTGACATTATATGGGAGGAGTACACGAACAGCTCCTGTAAGGCCACACGCTGGATTGTGTATTAGAAAATATATGAACATTAATCACGTATGTTACTCTAAAAGTTAAATGTGATTCATTTACGGTAAGTTAACGAGCGATGGAGTGGGCTATGCTCGGAGTGTCTCTGCGTGATCAAATCTGAAATGAGCAGATCCGTAGAAGAACCAGAGTCGTCGATATAGCTCAGCGCGTTGCGAAGCTGAATCGGAGATGGGCGGGGCACATAGTGCGGAGAACCGATGGGCGTTAGGGTCACAAGGTGTTGGAATGGCGACCCCGCACCGGTAAACGCAGTGTTGGCAGACCCCTTACCCGATGGACGGACGACCTCAAAAAGGTCGCGGGGAGCCGCTGGATACAAGCGGCACAAGATCGTGTGTTTTGGAGATCCCATGAAGAGACTTATGTCCAGCAGTGGACGTCCATCGGTTGAGAAAGAAGAAGAAGTTAACGACAAAGAAGAGAGGAAAGAGGCGCATGTAGGACATGGTTGTGAAACATTAAACAGTAGACCGGAATTGCCTCCCGTGAAGAGTTGTTTCTTCATGCGAAGGATAGAGTGGCTTACAGTCTGTTAACGGCCAACTTTCAGTAGTGAAGAGGCACGAGAAGAAGAATGACAAAGAAACAATGTAAAATACTTACAATTTGAAGAGTATGTTACTTTCAGTATATAGGATGCAGTTTTTATAAGTGACATTGTCTTTTTGTTTTCGTTTAATTTTAGTTTAGCACAAAGGATTTTGTGACTTCTATATTAAAGTTACAAGAAAGTGAATGATTTTTGTAAAGCATAACTGCTGTTGACGGTTCTATTCAGGTAAAGTTCATACCATGTGGTAGATTTAACAAATTCAAAGTGAAAAGAGCTCGAAAAATGATTGAGAAAATGATAAAATGAAATTATTTCATAGAATTTTTTGTTACTATATTAATACAACTTTACAATTTATGATTATATATTCTGTGTTATAAATAAGGAAGGTTGAACAAAGATTAAGTTAACTTAATATATCAATAAAATATTTTGCTTGTTCGTGTCCCTTGTTTCCATTAGTTTGTATCTTGGACAATGTCTGCAAGGCATCTGATAATAACAAGATTTCCATTTAGGTTAACTAACCCTGTTGTTAGTAAGTGATAGGCCAAATTTTTCATTTGTTACACTGAGTGAGTTCTCTGTTTTACTTTTGTTAACACTATGAGTATAATAACAAATACATAGGACACACACATGGTTATCCGTCCCCAATATCCGTAAGTAGCTTAATACATTTGTTATGGGCGATAGAAAACTGGTTAATAAATATACTTATATAATTTTAAATACACCCACAATCGAAGAACCAACAAATTGTATTCTAGAAAATGTGGACCTAGGCAGGAATGGAACCTGCGACCTACGAAGCTGAAGGAAAGGTCACAATCAACAATCATCGACGATCAGTGAAGAGCAGACATAAGATTTAAGAGCGATCAAAGCGGGTACTTATAAACACATTAGATCAGAAAAATTGTTTTCAAATTTCAATTATCCCTTATTCAAGCAAACTTTCAAACAAGTGCTTTTGTATCGTCAACTCTACTGCTCGTTCGGAAAGCTGTTTCTACCAAGAAGAGCCAGCAAGAAACTCGACCGTTGCACTTTTCAAAATAATTCTTATAACTAGTACATTTAGTGATTAATATCTTATACCACCACCCACGCCAACGGGCCAATTTATATCAAATAATATAAAATAAGATTTATGAGTTCATGACTAATACCTACTCAATCAAATAGGATCAATTATTTCGTTCATAACGATTATACTGTTCGTTGAATAATCAGTCCGCCCTTAGCTATCATGAATTAACATACAATAAGCCCCCGAAATGCACGCTTGTTAATTCGAAGGTCGCACTCATATCTGTACGCTCTTACTTATTATTAAACTCAAACTCAAACTCAAAATATTCTTTATTCAAGTAGACTGTTTACAGTACTTTTGAATCGTCAAATGTTTTCAAGAAGCTACTACTGATTCGGAAGTTTGCTCCTACCGAGAAGAACCAGCAAGAAACTCGGCAGCAATTTTTATTTAAATATTTTTTTTTTACAATTTGATTGATGGTTACAAATTAAACGTTGCAAATTGGTGCATAGCTGACTGCAGTTAAAATATGCTACTATCACTTAAATAATCTTCAATTGACGTATTCTAAACCAGTGCGCGCCGTGTGGTATCTGGCTGAGTAGAATAGACCCCCCTCATTTCTTACTGAGGTGTCGTTAAAGGCGACTAAGGTAAGTCGACCCGCCGTGTGGTATCCGGTTGAGTAGAATAGATCACCCTCTTTCTTACCGAGGGGTCGTAAAATACGGCTAAGGTAAATTGATCTCAGGCAGGCGGCCGGTCGTAAAATACATAGCCGAATCATGTGACAACATGTTTTATAACATGTTGTGCCGACCCCACTTAGAGTGGGTTAAGGGCAGGAGGATGATGATGATGACTCAAATAATCTTCAATTGTATAGTAAGCTTTATGTAGGTTAAAGGCAAGTCTAGATAATGCTTTAAATATAGATAAATCATACATTGAAAACTATAGCATTTTATTGTGGCTTCCTTGGCCTTTTTTATAAGCTTTTAGTCAACTAGCCGCGCATGTACGTCAAAAAGTGAGCATAAATTTTAACTGGTCCAGTTCCGATGACAATGCATGTTTACAATAGCATGACCAGAGTGGCGCATGACCAGGGTCAGGTGCCAGCATTGGCACCAGACGAGGGGACTTCTCAACGGTTAACAGTAAGAACATAAAATTTTGTTAATATCTTTTTTCCTTTACCTGTTTTACTAGTCTTGGAGATCGAACGTAACATAATATAATGTTGTTTTTTTCGTTCTTTTATTCATAACAGGTTCATGTTTGAAATTCATCTCATAAAGACCTGACCACTGTATCAAAGAGAAGCCAAATCGCTCGGTAATTAAACAATTAGCACCACTTTTATAATGCAATTAGCAGACTCGGCGAACTTTGTTTCGGCATAATCTATACGCACTGTCAAATATGTGTTTTTAAATATTTTTGAAGATATACTTACAGATATACTTACTTTTATTAATACTAGAGTGGGCCTGTAAGTGATAGTGATACAATAAATAATGAGGCGGAGGATAAGACTCGTTTACTTCATCTTCATCTAATCTCACATAAAAAAGAGAGACAGATAGATTTCCCTCGTTAGCTTTCTCTTTATTGTAAATATGTACATATGACATTTTAGTGCTCTCGTACTCTGGTATAATAACTCTACAACAAATAACTGGACAACCGAAAGTCATTCTTTCAGAGTTTTGTCAATAAAATATAATGCAACCTCGACAATGCTTCCGCACATTCACTTTCTGAGATTTTTCATCATGGAAACCTTCTTCTAACAATAATGAACACATAAAAGAAAGATGTATCCAATTTGGTCCAGTGTTTATCCAATCCAGTCGTTTGGGAGTTGTGTGCCTTCAACATTTGCAACATATGCAAACATTTTGGCAATTTATTTCTATTATATAAATTTTACAAACGAGAGTGTTTACTGATTACTTAACTTATAATATATATTCACGAGTATTATAACATAATGTTTATCATATTATAATACACATTACACACCACCTTTTCAAAACATTTATCTTCCTAAGCAGATTGTGTGCGATAGATTGGTACTGAGCGATAAGGCCTTCATTAGCATGTTTTTTCATTTGGTGTATAATAAAGTGATTCTATGTACGGAATAGACTGAAAATATTATTTTTTTATGATAACGAGGGCAATCAGGCAAGCGGTTTACCTGATGTTAAACTTAAAAAAGTTCGTAGACCGTTTGTGGGCTTCGGTATATTATACATTTTTATAATAAAATTCCATAATCTATTTCGGACTTGCCTTTACACAAGTTTAAAAAAGGAATTAAAAAGACACTTATTACTGAAGATACCGTTAATGATAACATACTAAATTGCGACCAGCTGCGCTCTAGATTCTATTGAAATTTTTTGTTTGTGAACAATTATATATTATTCAAATATTTATTAAAAAGTGACCGCCGAGTTTCTTTCTGGTTCGTCTCGGTATGAGCACCTTTCCGAACCAGTAGTAGCTTCATTGATGAGTCAAAAGTGCTTATAAAAGCCAATTTGAATAAACAATTATATGAATTTGAATTTGAATAAGTAATTGACGGTATAAATTTTAGGGAACCTGTGTCAATTTGTGAATATTACGAAAGGAAGTACGTTCGGAAGAAGGTTTTTGCAATACTGGCATGCATCGAGATAGTGAGGATGGTAACTAATAGATTGGGTAGAGTAACGACGTTACACGTCAAATTTGGTGAACGCAAATTGACACAACTTTTATACACAAAAAAGTCGATCTTTCTTTAACAACGTGAATAGTACTAATTCCTTCAAGCAAAGAGTTAAGAAAGTGGCGTACGTGGGTAAAAAACTACGTTAAAGATACAATTACACTATTCAAAAAACAAAAGTAATAATAATATTATTCTGCTATAATCCGCGATACAGTAAATAGACTTCCACCACTGCCAACACAATACACAAGTACTACACACGTTCACTATCACAAACTCAACAATCGTTTCGCCCCGCAACCGAAGCATCATCAGGAGATAGACTCCACGACAAAATGGCAATGCGTCGCTTTGGTGGTGGCAGTGTGGTTTGTGCATGTGTTTTTACGAATCCTGCATGTAACGGGTATGAAAAAACGGATAGTCCACTATACATTTAGCACTATATATATTTTCTATTTACAGTATCGCGGATTATAGCAAAATAATTTTATTGTTACTGTTGTATTATAGATCTCCGCAAAGTATCGTCTAATTCTATAAATTATTCCAAAAACGTTAAATGCAGGTTTTCACATTCTATATAGCATTGTATACATAAAATAAAGTAACAGACTTTATTAGCCCTATTTTGTATAAAAGCGTACTTTTCCCTTATAGAGGAATATTCGACCCACCACTTCAATTGGCAGGAATCTTTAAGATTATGAAGCAAGATTTTATCGCAAATGGCATAAATTCTAAGTATCAATAAAATATAGCTATAATATTCCGCCGCTTAACATAAAATATGACACGTGTTTTAACGATCTAAACGATACCTATTTGTCAGGTTTTAAAATTTTATATTTTATGGATATCAAAAATGGTCTGTTTTCAAAACTGCGATTTAATTTAGTTCTTAATATGTTGAGTTTTATTGGACAAGTAAAGATAAATATCAGTGGTTTAACGCCGGAAACATCCAAAGAGCCTGTACAAATAGGTCTTTTCGGAGTGGATATGTCTAATAACATATGCTAATTTTCGTCACGATCATGAATCCAAGCCATATTCTGTACGTCATTTATAGCTAAATTTGTTTTGGTGAATTTCATATAGAAATATTTGTAATAGATAACATGGCTTAGTACAGATATCGATATTAATTTTCTATGGTATGATTAGGACAAAATAATCCATATCAAGAAACCATATAAATTTTAGAGTTATCTAAATGTACAAATTTGATAATAAGGTCATTGATAAATAAAAATAAAAGTTATCTATTACATAAGATTTCAGTTGAGCATCGAATAACGTAATTTCAAAAGAATGAAGAAAGTGAAAATATTATTAGGATTTAACATTTTTTCGACTTTAGTAACTCACTATAATAAATAAATATATGAGAGTATAAGTATTCTCAAAATTTATGCTGCGTATTTCTTTTGACAATTAATAAACATTCTCTATTGGAAATTAGTCTCTGCAAGGGATTTTTTTCCGCCTGATGATGTTGTAAAAGCCGTTAGGGCTAAAAGAATATAGTCAGTCAGAAAAACAAGGTTTTTACTAAACGAGGAGTATTTTGCCGCCTGAATCGGCTTTCTGTGATATGTTTGAAGTTATTAATCTTGTTAACTTCAAAACTGTCTTGTGCAGTACGCACAAATCTAAACTTCTGGTAGGACAACAGGCTGCGGTTTATATTTTTGTTTCTCCCTCTCTTCTATACTTCGTATTTACCTATATTTAAATAGTTTACAATACAAACTTAACTAGCTGTGCCAACGGCTTCGTCCGCGTGGAATTCAGTGATTTACGAAACTTTGAACATAAAAGTAGTTATTGTGAGTTAACCGTGAGAGATAGAGACATGCTATTGCGGACTTTTTTATAGTGTTGTTATAGATCTACAATTTTCTTTTACATTGCTTTAGCGTATCTCTGCTGGTTTACGCAGTGCACGCAACCCAGGATCCCAGCAAGCAAATTTTTTAACAACTGTGCGATCTCTTTGACACAATTTACATAATACCGATATATTTTATTTACTTAAACCATCCGGAAGTATTGCACTGTCTTTGGTGAAAACCATACATAAATCCGTTGAGTAGATTTCGCGAAAATAGATTACATACAGACAGACAGATTTTTGGGGATTTGTTTTATAATAAGTATAGAATTCAAAGTTTTTACTTTTTTTTAATTATAAACAGTTGTCAGTCAGTGATTCATATCGAGAAGTTAGACCATTACATAGTCTGCCAACTACTGTTACGTTACTTTAATTGAATTATCACGGCCTATAAAACACCTCTTTCGTAATTAAGACTGCAACGATGTCGCCAGGTCAGATAAAGAGCAGTATTGCATTTTTTTTTACAGCGTTGACACATCGACCATTTAAAACGGGAACCTATTTTCTTAACTCGAAACTTTTATTCAATATGAAATAATAACTGTCGGAGTTCATACTTAATTGGACATGAATATAATATGCTATGACTATTAAAAATCGCTGTGGGAGGGTGTCAAAATGACAAAACATCAAGTATTTACTACATTACTGCTTTACCAAACACTTTACTTGCCAGTTAATTAATCTCTTATAGAAGTGAGAAGAGTTTTGATTGATAATAGCAAATGCTTCAAACGGAATTCGAATCGTGTCAAAAGATTCTAAAAAACAATAAAACAACGATGGAAATATGAATTTTCGAATTCACATGACTCATGTAAGTACGATGAATGCATAGAATTCAGAATTCTTAGGAATTTGACTGTTAATCTTTGACCTAACCATGACTTTGACCCAACCAAGGGATTGTGCGGTAAGTTGACTTGTGAACCATTTGGTATGTAGTTTTTGAATTTAAAGTATCCTGAGTGGTATTCGTAATTAATGTTAAGAGACCTTCTATATTTGACCGACTCTTATTCATAAGCTCTTTACGCGGCGTTATCGCGGTGGGAACCGAACTAGTCGGGCTCATCCGATAAAGTAAGACGTGAGTATACCCGGTCTCTAAACATTAATTATGATATGTAGTTCATATTATTAATCATATCATTAATATCGTTCATAAAATAATTCTGTAATATTTAATAATGAATTTAAAAATAATTCAATAAACTGCGTGTAATTGTTATTAACAATTATCAAGACTTACTTAAAAAGAAATGTATTTCAAAATCTACAAATTCTGGTAAGTTTTAAGACCTTTCATCTTAACATGGGTTTCAATAATTTACTAAGAGAAGTTGTTCGATAATTTAAAATACACATCGCTTTATAGGAACATCTTGAAGTTCTGGGAAAAATGCTACAACTTTTAAGTACATCTTATAAGGCTGGTGAGCTTTAATTTATTAGTTTTATCCATAAACATTCATGTAATCGGTATAAAAGTGATAAGAAATACCAATTTAGCTGTATTTGAAAATTTTCCAAGTAGTACCTTAAGGACGACAACTTTTAAATTACACAATATTTTTTGCAAAGATGTTTCAAATGTAATAAGTATTCTGTGGAGATGTTTGATCATGAGAGAATAGTTAAACTAATTAATTAATCCTTATTAGGTTGTGTGGGACATCTGCGACTAAATAATTACCATTTATGTTTAGGATCACCATAAGAATGGTTAAATTGTTAGTTTCAATTACGAACCAAAAAAGGGCTAATGCATCTGACCTCAGCCTTGGATCTTTATTTGGGTTTGTTTCAATTACATTCAGTTACAAATGCTTGTAGGCGTTGTTATAGCTCAGAACGGCATATTTAATAAATAATTTGTTATTTTTTAGTAGTGTAATAAGAGCTGTGATAGCCCACCGGTGAGAGCGTGCTACTCTTTCGAGGGGAACACGAGTTCAAACCCGGGCAGGCACCATTGAGTTTTTCTATTAAAACTATGTGTCTATTTGATAATTGCAATTGATCACAGGCTTTTCGGTGAAGGCAAACATCGTGAGGAAACCTGCATATCTTTAGAGAATTCTGGAGATATGTGTAACCTAACGCATTGGAGCAGCGTGGTAGGTCTTAGCTCCAACCCTTCTCTCCAGAAACGGACAGAGGCGGCCTATTCCTAGCACGGGGTTTGTAACAGGCTGCTACTAACGGTGAATACCGCTCACCAAAGTCTAAATTCTAAATTGATATCCATGATATATGCAAAAGGCAGACCTCAGAAGATATGAGAGACCTCAGAGAGAAGACGCTACTTTACTTTTTACTTTAGTGTAATAAGGGCAAAAATACTAAGGCGTGATAAATTATGTATTAGATATATATAACTAGCTTTTAAACGCAACGTTCGCGTGGACTGCAGTCTATTGTGGTTAAAGTGGGTTAACCTTAAAAGCTAGACATATGCTGTCGCGGACTTTTGTTTAGAAGTATTAGAGAGTTTTTGAGATAGATTTTGATAGATTTTTTGAGAGAGATTTTGATTTTGTTTAACCGTTTACTTAGCGCAAACAAACTCTTTAGCTTTATATATTAATAGTATAGAAATAGATTTATGTAACTATAGATCAACACAATGAGACGGAACTTAAATTATGAGTATTGTAAACTAAAGTCCCCAAAAGCTATCTGTCTGGATGTGATCGATTTTCTCGAAATTTACTAAACGGATTTTTGTATAGTTTTTACTTAAAGATTGTGCAATTATTCCGGAAGATTTAGGTTAATACTACATTACTTTTTTTTTCGAACTGACTGTATGCTGATAGCCTTAATGGCGTTTACAGCGTCACCGGGCGGGACGGGCGAGCGCAGAAGCATCGTCGATGTTGCGAAATGCAGAGAGTAGAGCGCAGAAGCTCTACTGGCGTCGGGGAACGTGATAGTACATTACGGTTTTATGTAAATATTTTGGAAGAGGTCGCGTGGTGGTAAAAAAAACTCGCCTACTAGTAACTTAACTCGCGTGCGTCGCATAAACCAGCAGAGATGCACTAAAGTCATATACTAGAAAATTAAAAATCTACAGAAATATACCAAAAAGGTCCGTAATAGCATGCCTCTATATCTTATTAACTCACGCTAACTACTTTTATGTTCAAAATTTCAATTAAAAGTATCTCGTTATTTTTGAGACAATTTTCTTCTGCTCAGCATCCTCATGTAAAAATTCATTCGGAAGCTTTAATATAGATCTAAATTGTCCTTTATTAAAGGTCCTTATAGATTAAAATTAGACGCTATGAAAAAATATTCATTCCACACGGGCCAAGCCACAAGCATAGTTAGTCGAATACAAATTTGAAAAGAGAGTTAATTTAAAAATTTACATACCATCACATTCTATGTAGAAATTTTATATAAGTGCTCATTGGTTGAATTCATAATTTCGATTACTCTAAATCAGTAATTTATTTAGCTATCATCTCAAAAGTCTGAAGTGCTAAACTCGATTATACGTCATATTATAAAACAAAGTCTCCGTCTGTCTGTGTTCGATCGATTTTGATGTGATCGATTTTCTCTAAATCTACTGAACGGTTTTTACCAAAAGATAGCGCAAATCCTCCGAAAGGTTTGGGTTACTAGTACATAACGGTTTTATGTAAATTAAGTTGAAGAGGTCGTTTTACAACAATTTTTAGTGGGGGTAATAACAAATCGTTTTCGATTGTAGTTTAGAGGGGGAAATAGGTATAAAAAGCGGTATAGGGTATCAGGGAGCCTGTCTCCTGCCGAGGCTCGAGGGACTATTATATGCTAAACACTGTTTTCCACGTGAGCGAATCCGCACGGGTAGCTAGTACGTCATATGGATAAAATTTTTAATTATATTAAATTAGTAGAATATTAGCACGAACTGATTGCAACTAACCGTAAAATATTTACAAACATAAACTCCGCGCATTATTATTCAAATACCACCATTTATAAGAATACCTGTAATAAATACAGGCGTATATGTATAAGGAAGTTAAATAGAACTGGTTTTTGTTGAGTATGACAATTGCTCGAAATGATGTACTTAGGATTCTGTATAACAAAAGAAAGAGCGAAAACACAAAAAAGGAGACTGATATCACGTCATGATAGTGTGTTTGTTGTAGGATACTAACAGGTTATATAAATTCATTAGAACATTCACGAATGTTAATAGCATGCAATTTTGTGTATAATTTTAATATTATTGCGTGAACAAAATCTAGGCATTATGTTCCAGTTATACTTTACGCATATTAGAGAAAATAATCGTAAAAACGTATAACATACATATTGTATTATTACAATGTTAGCAATTTATTAATAAAAGATATTCAAAGATATCAAATAATGAAAGAAATTTAATCGTTTATTTAGCCATTATTTTTAAATGATCTATAGAATTCGGCATTATTTTGCGCATATCCATAGTACAAAATTAATAATAAAATAATTTTCTATAATGTAGAGTGGACTATCCGTTTTTATACTCGATACATCCAGGATTTGTAAAAACAGATACAACCTCCACCCCCGCGCAACAATATACAAGCACTACACACGTTCACTATCACAAACTCAACAATCGTTTCACCCCGCAACCGAAGCATTTCATCAATTCCATTCATTTTATTCAGTTCAGTAAATGGAAAAAAATTATGAATTAATTGATCACTTTCGTACTACATAAGATTTCCACGTCGAAAAGTCTTGTACTTTTTAATTCAGCGAATTTCAGTTTCATTTTTGTTTTGCCTATCTACAAATTCTAACACTTTCTAACGGGGTCAGTTTTCCAAGATTGAATACACTTCCATCCACCGCTGCGTTGGTTCTTTCGCCTTTAAAATACAAAGTAAAATGACATGTTATTAAAACAATTGCATCATCACACGCATTCGTATGTCTTAATTAACGAATGATTGATGAAAAAATCTGTAAGTTAAGTAATAAGCACGCTTGCATACTTTATGATAGCCATAAAATGTTATACCATGTAATGATACATAAGTACAGTTATAAATTTCACGACTCGCTTTATAATTAATACGCAAACACTGGTTTTTTTAATTAAGAGGAAAGTTATTTACTCTCACTATTCATGCCAAAACTGCCTCACTATAAATTGTCTCACTTCGTAGGTTAGCTTGGTTCGCTGATTGACCTTTGTACACTTTTTTTATATTAATAATGGTTTTGATCACATTTCTCATGTTACATAAATAATTTATAGAATTAGGCGTTACTTTGCGGAGATCCATAATAGACAAAATCGCAAAGGCTTTGCGCAAAGGCTTTGCGATTTTGTCGTGGAGTCTATCTCCTGGTGATGCTTCGGTTGCGGGGCGAAACGATTGTTGAGTTTGTGATAGTGAACATGTGTAGTGCTTGTGTATTGTGGTGGAAGTGGTGGAGGTTTGTGCATGTGTTTTTACGAATCCTGCACGTATCGGGTATGAAAATACGGATAGTCCACTATACATTTAACACTATATATATTTTCTATTCACTGTATCGCGGATTATAGCAAAATAATTTTATTATTACTTTTGTGTTACATAAATAATATTTTATTATAAATAAATATTTTTGTTTAAATATAACATAATTTTTTTATTTAACAACTAATCACCAAAAATTTTTTTGCTATCGAAATAATTAATAAATTAACAAAAAAAAACTAAAGCAAATTTGTTAATTTTGAAAGAAGTAATTGCAAATAATTAAAAGTACGAATGTGAATTTTTAATATAATTAACCTGAATTTGTTTCACATTAATTGAAATAGAAGTCGTGTATGTGCGTCATGCCTTATCTTCTCATTTTGGTAGTTAAAAAACTGAAAATTTCAAATAACTTTGGCCAATGTTATAAAAATAACAGTTGATAGAAAAGTAACAGCCTATTACTATCTTATTGCTGGGCCTACTCTCTCGGTTTCAGAAGGATTGGAGCTAAGACTTACCACGTTGCTCCAATGCGGTTTGGTAGATTACAAATATTCCTAGAATTCTCTAGAGATATGCCGGTTCCAAGAGATGTTTTCCTTGACTGAAAAGTGTGTGATAAATTGCAATAATCAATTAGACACATAAGTAACAACAGAAAAACTCGTTGGTGCCCTGCCCGGGGATTGAACCCATGATAGATCATAAAAAGTTGTAGTTGTGCTTAATGTAATAAAATTTTAATTTAAGTTAAAAAAGTTTAGTTTAATTTAAGTTTATTTAGTGTGTTTTACGCACACGCACACGCACACACACATACACACACCCACTATGTCCTATAGCTAAAATGGCATGACAAATAAGTAAATAATTTCATAATTGTTACATACACTCAAACATACATGCAATTGTACTATACGTCATAAATAATGTACCAAATAAATTTAACCCAACTAATTTATTTTAAGTAACTGCTACTAACTACACTCACACTACAGTACAATAATCTATAATATTAAGGGAAGGCACTGGTTCCTGAAATACAGTTCAATCTAGTTTAGGAGCCAGGGTTTCAATATGTAATGTTAACACTATTTTTATAAATAAAGATTATTATAATTAGTATTATTAGATAAGGTTAAGCGCAAGCACAATCATGTGCAAAGCATACTCAGCTCGCCAATCATGATATACGAGTATGATCGCTTAAAACCCATAAATTGTTGATTTTAGAGTCTCGCATCAAAGGGCTGAGTGATATTAAGTTTTCTATAACAATACGGATGATCGTGTCTATACTTGCACGATGATCGTGCCGATTATAGATGATTATACGAACAACGATCATCGCCGATATAGTAATTAAGGCTTACGTTAATCAATTAAGCGCCGAGGATTATATACATCATCGTTCGGTTAATTTCTTAACGAATAACAAGCGAAAACATATGAAATATGCAGATTTTTCTCAGCAGATTACGATAATGTGTAAGATTGTTGCTACAATATAGTTGCAGTTGTATTAATAATTGATTCAGCTAATGGGCTCATTGAGACGAGCCTCCATGAAACCCCTTGAGAGGTTCTCATTTGCTCATTTGCTTGAGAGCAATATTATACTGAGAAGAATATGTTATTAGTATTAAATAATGTCGATAGCATTAAGGGAAATAATAGAAAGTACTTATATCACGCCGTGTGGTATCCGACAGAATACAATAGACCACCCTCCTTTCTTACCGAGGTGTCGTAAGAGGCGACTAAGGTATGTGCCGTGTGGTTTCCGGCTGCATAGAATAAACCACTCTCCTTTTTTACCGAGGTGTCGTAAGAGGCGACTAAGGTATGTGCCGTGTGGTATCCGGCACATACCATAGACCACCCTCATTCCTACCGAGGTGTCGTAAAAGGCGACTGAGGTAAGTTGACGTCAGGCAGGCGGCTGGTCGTAAAATAGGTAGCCAAATCATCTGACAACATGTTTGTAACATGTTGTGCCGACCTCACTTAGAGTGGGATAAGGGCAGGAGAATGAGGAACAATATGTTATTAGTTTTATAACAAACATTGTCAGATATAATGTGAATTGTAGATAAGTGCACTATAGTTCGACATTACTTTAAATAAAGTACTTTAATGACGACAGAATTTTTTTTTTTAGAAAAGATTCTTTGGAGTTATAGTAGTTATGTACCTTTCATTTCGCGAAAATGCAATCCATAACGACAGTTAGAAGCATATAACATACAAGAGTGCGAAACATTCCATTTCAAAATATCTCATTCGTTATTCCGTTACCTTGCTTAAGTTTTGTTTAAAACAGTATTAACATCATCGTAGTATACACATCAATATGATACCGGTAGTGTTAAAAAGGTTTATAGCTTAATATTTCAGTCAATTTTGTATGGACTTATAAAGAATTATTATATAACTTAAGGCGTATTTTATTTACGACGCTATGCTTGCCTGGTCATATGCGTATTCATACAAAAAATTGAGAATCATAACAATTTTACAATTTCAGTGCTCATATTAAAATTTATAGAATTTAATTAGTAAATTGAGTTTAAATTGGCTTAATTATTTGCTATTTACCATCATAAAATATTCTATACCGACTTGAGCACCTAAATTCTCTTAAACATTGGTAATGAGGTCGATCAAATGCAAAGATCTGCTAGTTTTAAAAAACAGTATCACAGTCCAACTCTAGCAATAAAAGCTTGCTTCCTATGTTCTTAAAAAGAGGAACTTATAACATAGTACCAATATTGTCCAATAAAGTTTGCTGGGTGTCATATCCCCTTCATAATGTCCATGTATATGAATGTAAATAAAAAATTTTACGATCTTTTCCGTTACAGTAAGGCGCGTAAGAACTATAAATATTAGTTAAGGGCATAGGTTTTCAAAGAAAACCGAAAATCCAGGTTTGAAATTGCGAACCCATGGTAAGGAACATAAACATCCCTACTGTAGGCATCACGTCAGTGCATATAAACGCATATATAGTACCCGGCATTAAATAATGCACATCGATGTTCAGAACGAAACAGCCGGCCAGTTCGGTTTCGTAGAGCGTCACTGTCGCTCAGTTAGTATGTGACGTTTCGCACAGGTTTGTCTGTTTGTGCGACAGAGACAATGCTCTATGAAGCCGATTTTCTCTATCTAAGCCTCGATGTGCATTATTTATTGCCGCGTAATATACGTAGTTTATATTGCAAATAGAAATGATAATTACAAAAATAAACAACGATTTTAGCAAATCGACCGGTGTAGTTGCTTCAGCGTAATCCGTACACAATAAATGGATGGACAAATAAAACATCCTACAATGTTATTTTTAAAATCCACGTTATATATAATCTTTTGCATACTGAAAAATGAAAGTCATACTAAATGAATTGACCGTGTTGTTTAGTTATATGCGTAAATAAATATATGGGACAATTACACACATGGTCGACCCTGCCCAAAGTAAGTAAATTAATACTTGTGTAAGGGGTGAGGAGAGAACTGGTAAATATATACATATATAATTTTAAATACATACATAAATACAAATATACACCTAGGCTCGAAGAACCAACAAAATTGCGAATCGAACCCGCAACATGTGGACCTGAAGATCAATGGATTGGATAAGACATATATTGCCTATGCCTAAACTCCATTCGAAACCATTTCGTTATATCATCCTAGTTGTCTGCGACTTAGTTACAAGTGCTAATAGCAATAAATGCTTTTACTATAAGCCAAGATTAGTGTACTTCACGCGCCGTATAATGTTTTTCCATATTTCAAGTTGTGAAATATTGCACGATAAAGAAAGTAATTTATTGTAAATTGCTTAGGTTTACAGTCCCTAGCAGGTGCTTATTCAATTTCTGTTATGGGTTATTTAATGTATTAAAGTGTTGTGGTGCCTTCAGATGCGAACAAATATAAACTTATCTATATTTTAATTACTTTCTATAATCTTTTTAGATTGTTGTGTTGAAATTGTGGCTTTTCTTGTGTTACCAGTGATTTTCATAAAGAACATTACCTTATAATATAACATATAAAAACCGTTTCCGTTTATCACTAATTTGGTTTGTTATAGTATAAATAGATGAGCTGTTATTTACATAGATAGTCAAATTAGCGTGGATATGGCAATCTGACGTACCTACTTAACCATATAAAAAATTTTTCGCACCCGACTAACTTTATGCTTGAAGTCATGAATATCTAAAATTCAGATTTTAATAAACATGTTTTGGCGAAGATGTAAATTATCATAATTTATAAATTTATATGAATCTGAAAAGACAAATCTAATACGTTTTATGACTTCAAAGTAGCGAACTAAAACATTTCATATACTTTGAACGTAGACCAGTGTTGATTCGCAGCATAATTAAAGACTTAAATAAATATTAATCAAAGAAAACACTATGTGAAATTATACTTTAAAAGGTTCTAGGATATACGTAACTTGCTAATACGAGACTTAGATCCGTGTAAAAATAATAGCTCTTTTCCAGCAGTTCTATTTATGTGGTAAGGATCCTATTGCATATTTGTATTTTATGTACATTAGTACTATGCGTTATATTTAAAATATATGATTCATTAAGTACCGAATCCGATCAACCGAAGTCCATCAAGTCACTTGTGCATTCATATATAATATGTAATTACATATGGGAATATTATACATTATACATAATCCAAGTAATGTAATTAATGCCTGCATTGCGATAATGCAAGACGTGATAGACGTGTAATAGCATTGATCTCAGTTAAGAAGGTTAACCATTTCTCTCTTTTTACGACAATTTAAGACCCTGGGGTACATTAGACGTAACTTAATTAATTAAAAATATACTCAAATATTTTAGTTTACTTTTTTATACTACTATGTATATATCGAAGGAATTTTTTTAGATTCAGAGAAATATACAAAGTGTATTATTTGTATCAGAAATTCTTACCTACCTATATAAATATGGTATGATATAAATTTGCGTCAATGAATTGACTCCTCCATAATTAATATTATTATTTAATTATATTACGATACATAAATGTAGGTGAAAATAATAAAATAAAAATATTAATCATTATTGTATAAAAAAAGTATAAATATTGTATAAGAACGGAACTTAGTGGTGAGTGACGAAATAGGAAGGATGTGTGCGAGAAAGGCTAAAGAGGAAGGGATAAAGGAATATGATGTAATGAAGGATATGATGTAATATGCGTGTATAGGACGCCCTCGTCAGATATAAATAGTTTTTTTAACAGACTAAACATATTACTAAAAAAAGTTACGAAACAAAATTACAAAATGACAATAATATGTGGAGACATAAATATCAATGTACTAAAACAAAATAAATATTCTTTAGAATTTACTTCAATACTCTCAAATTATAATTTTAGTAATCACATAAATAAACCAACTAGACAGAACACCTGCATAGACCTAATTATGAGTAATATAGCGACTAGTAAAGTTTCTCCCGGTGTACACCAGATGGCACTGTCCGATCATAATACGTGTCAAAGTATTCGCTGCGAACTTGTTTTAAGTAAAGTATTTGAACCAAATCTATTTTGGTTCGAACAAAAAAGGGACTACAGCCATGAAAATTTAGATATATTTTCTAAATATATATCGTCTCTTTCATTCAATGAAGTATATGAAGAGAAAGAAACAAATGCAGCTTTTAATAAGTTCTATGAGTTGTTTACCCTTTTTTATGATTTGTGTTTCCCAAATATTTTTATTAAAAATGTAAAGAAAAGTATTAAAACAAGCTGGTTAACAAAGGGCATTAAAAGAAGCTGCGTTAATAAAAGACGTCTGTACATAAACTATATTCATTCAAAATCTGAAAAGAAAAATAATTATAAAAAATATAATTTATATTCAAAAATCCTAAAACATTGTATATTTGCATCACAAAAATTAAAAGGTATAAATTATATAAAACGATCAAAATTAAATGACATACACGAAATTAAAATAGACTCCATTACATATAATGATCCAAATATTATAGTAGAGAAATTTAATGACTACTTTATTAACATTACTAAAACTAAAACAAACAATACTAAAACTAATTCATTAAAAAATATTCCACTTAATCAAAACTCTATTTTCTTGACTCCCATAAATGAAGATGACATAAATAAAATAATTAAGAATCTTAAAAATACTAATTCTACCGGTTATGACAATGTCAAACCTAAAGTTATTAAACAATGTGCAGCTGCTCTGAGTCAGCCACTATCTTATATAATAAATCTCTCTTTTCAAGATGGTACATTTCCGGATAAACTAAAGTACTTGATCGTTAAACCCCTGCACAAAAAGGACGCTGTAAATGAAATTACTAATTATAGACCAATCACGCTCACACTAATTATTTCAAAAATCTTTGAAAGAAAAATGTTCATAAAAGTAAATGACTACGTAGTTAAACATGAAATTTTAAAAAAGAATCAATTTGGATTCCAAAAAAACTGTTCAACTACACTAGCGTGTTTCAATTTAATTTGGAAAGTAACACAAGCTTTAAACAATAAATATTCAGTCATTACGTTTTTCTAGATATGTCTAAAGCCTTTGATTGTGTCAATCATGGTATTCTTTTAGATAAATTATATAAATATGGAATACAGGGACCAGCGTATGACTGGTTTAAAAGCTATCTGCATAATCGGCAACAATGCGTAGAAATAACTTCACTACACAATAAACGAAGAGTAATACATAGATCAGCATATAAACCTACTACAATTGGTGTGCCACAGGGTAGTATCTTAGGTCCTTAGTCTCTTTCTACTTTATATAAACGACCTAGCCCAGGTCACAAAACATGAAACAATATTATTTGCAGATGACACTACACTAGTTGTCAAAGGTAATGATAATTTATTGGAACAAGAAATAAACGATGACTTAAAACGAATTATAAATTGGCTTCATGAAAATAATCTTTGCGTCAACTTAACAAAAACAAAAGTATCTAATAGAATTTCAAACCCACAAAAGCAAACCCAGAAATCTCCATATACATATAATAATGAAAGAATACAGGAAAAATCCACAGCTAATTTTTAGGGATCATTGTAGACAAATATTGTAACTGGAAGGAACATATCGCGACAATTTCTAGTAAAATTAATAGGTTTGTCTATGTACTGTATCGACTCCGTAATACAATATCGGAGGAAGTTGCTACAAGTGCATATCATGGATATGTGGCCTCCATACTTCGATATGGACTTATTCTATGGGGTAGCTCTGTTGACATGGATAAAGCATTTAAAGTCCAAAAAAAATGTATCAGATGGCTGTGTGGTAGTGGCGTCATTGATCCTTGCCGACCTTTGTTTAAAAAAAAAGATATTACCTCTACCTAGTTTATATATTTTTGAAATTTGTATTTTTGTAAAAAAAATATTAACGTATTCAAACAAAAAACTCGCCGTAACAAACTAATACTTCTGTTACCCCCGCAAAGACTGACATTGTTCCAAAAAAATGTTTACTGCATGATAATAACAATATATAATAAGCTATCTGACGATATTAAAAAATTGCCTTTAAGCCGATTTAAAATTTAACTATTTAATTATCTTTTGGAACAATGCTATTATGATATTAACGAATTCTTAGTAAATTGACATGTTTAGTAAATTTGATTGACATTTTTTTTTAATTATTATTTTTAAATTATATGACATCAAAATTATATTCTATAACAAAGTAGATTTTTATTGTCTGACATTTGCACGCCACTTATGACAGTTTATGGCTGTGTTTCCACCAAAGTATCGTCTCCACGTCGCATGATGTATCCGAAGTATTGTGGAGAAGGATTGTGTATTATAAGTGGAGACGATACCTTGGAGAGGTTGGTTGTTACCGGCAATACCGATGGTAAAAGACCTCGAGGCCGCTCACCAACTAGGTGGTCCGACCAACTGCGCCAGTCATGCACGTCCTGCAAATTCCACGAGGTAGCAACAATGGCCACTGATAGGAGCCGGTGGAGGCAAGAAATCCATTCGAGGATACAATCAAGCCAGGACCACGACCTTCAGCAATGAAGTAACGACTGGAGAGAGAGATGGCTGTGTTTAATTATTTTTAAGATCATTTATTGTACCCATATTCTGCAAATAAAGATTTATTATTATTATTATTATGGCTAAGGGCGTAAGGTGTAATGTGTTGTAAAAAAATAAAAGAAGTAATAAGTTTTAAAAAGTTTAGTTTAATATTTCGACGAGTCGAAGAAATCCCTTGAGCCGACCCTCCACTTACAGAAACGGATCCGGAAAAAAGTAATGGGGTTTCCATCAATTTTAGAAGGACGGAGTAACCTTTAATAAGTCCAAATCCAGTTACAGTTATTTAAAAATCAAATTTGTCATAAGTGACTGGGTACGAATATTTTTTTTGTTTTTGTTTTTGTGTTTGTTTTTATTTTACTTGATGAAGACAGATTATATAAAAAAAATATTTTTCCTTAATTGTACAGAAGTACGGTTTGAATTATGATTTTATTTAAATACAATAAATGAAAGATATAATTCTCATTTACTTAATTTCTACGTGTAAAGATATATTTGTGTACAAAGGCTTTAAATTAAAATTGGAACGATAAAAATGTATTGTCTTGCACCAGTCTTAAGTAAGCACAGTTTCCTTGGGCGCCACACGATTTATGCTCGCATAATTTATTTTCAGTATAAATTTATTTTTCGAAAAATTTTAGGTGATTTTTGATGAATTTGATTTTACAGTTAATACAAGCTGTTTGAGATGCTAATTAAAACGAAACAAAGGAATCGAAAACTGACAAATACTAAACCACGTTTAGCAAGGTTGTGATGTTTATATATCGTTTGAATGTCATGTTCACTAGCCCATGGTTGGCCTCGGGCATAATATCGTTACTTTAAACGGATGAACATAACCCATAGATTCAATGACAAATGTTCTGTTAATCACTACATATTGTATCATTTAGGTTCCTATAAATATTTATGACTTATATTTATTCTGGTGTTTATAAAATCAAAGCTGTGATAGCGGTGAGACCATGCGACTCTCTAGTGACCATCATGGGCTCAAATCCCGGGCAGGCACCAATGAGTTTTTCTATTTAATCTTATGTGTCTAATTGATAATTGAAATTTATCACACGCTTTTCGGAGAAGGAAAACATCGTGAGAAACCTGCAATATCTCTAGAGAATTCTAGGGATAAGTGTAACCTACCAATCCGCATTGGAGCAACGTAGTAGTTCTTAGCTCTAATCCTTCACTCCAAAAACGGGAAGAGGAGGCCTTAGCCCAGCAGTGGGCATAGTAACAGGCCGTTACTATAAAATCCCAAGGAAAACAATTTAAAGGTCAACGCGCAAGGGTTTTAATAGCAACAAAAAATAGTATTGACAAACACAGCTGGATGTTAGTAAACAAAACTGAATTATACTTGTAAAATAACGGAAGTGAATGAAATCATAATATATCGCACTTATTGGTCAATGAGGTTGTTTCCGATTAATTTGCTAATACGGCGTATTTCAGTTTTAATAGCGTTACAGAAAAGAATGTAATATAAAAATAAATATGAAGCTGTCAAACCTGTGTGGTGACTGTGTGATTGTTTCAAATTATTATGAGTTTTTCTGTTAGAACTTAAATGCCTCATTTTTCGAATGTGCCGCTTACCGGTGAAGCCACACATTGTGGGGAAATTTACATGTCTCCGGAGTGGGATATTTGTAACCTACCAATCCAATTTGCGCAGCGTGGTGGATCAAGCTTCAATATTTCTTTCTAAAAATGGAGAGAGTTTACTTTTACTATATTTTCTTGTGAAAAAACAAAGTAATACAGTAAAAAAAAGAAAGATGACAAAATAAAAAACAGCTAGCGAAGCCCGCGACTTCGTTCACATCAACTTATTTCATTAAATACCTTTAATAATGTAATATGTGTTTTTTCCATTTCCCTTATGAAATACGGGGTTTTTCGTTCTATGTGTTAGTCTGCTATATAATTTAATTAGATTATAAGAATTTTTATCAATAATAGGAATTTTTAATCCAGTTTCGCATTTATAATATTAGTATATACATATATATAGACTTCAGAGACATGCTGTTTAGCTTGCTCTGGTGTCGAACTCTAAAATACAATGGAACAATATTTATTGCACAATCTCAGACTGTTTGTTCTTTATATAAAAAAATAAACCATATCAATGTCGATGGGATTATGTTCTTGTCACGACGCGACATATATAAGGAGATAAAAAAATACTTATTATTAACTTAAAGTAGTCGTTGTTCAATGTATAAAAACAAGACTCGAAAACAACAATTTAAGGATATTTGTTTATTTAATGAACAGTTTAAGTTTGTTAATAAAATATATAAAAGCAATGAAGCTTTACACAAAAGAACTTAATAAATAACCAAAAAAAAAATCGTACTTTGTTTCGCGGAAAGGTCTGTATTAAAAAAAATGATTTTAGACTATCCGCTGTGGTTAGGCCTTCTTGTAATTTTTATAATACTAAAATCTGAACTGTATAATCTCCATCAGTTCTAGCGTCCTCAAAATCGATTTGATTTCTAGGGGTGCCATTTTCATCAAAATACGCCAAAGTAAGCCACGGTTAAGAGCAATACATTACTGGTGCGGCTGTAGAAGTACATACAGTGTTATATATACGAAGGATTTGTAATTTTCTTTCATGGCATTACGAAACCGTGTTGTATATAGGAAATCGTTTTGCAGGAGGGTTGCGTCTTGTTATATCGAACACATTCTTTTGCCGTGTGATATCCGGCTGCATAGAATAGACCACCCTCATTTCTTACCGAGTTGTCGTAAAAAACGACTAAGGTATGTTGACGTCAGGCAGGCGGCCGGTCGTAAAATACGTAGCCAAATCTTGTAACATGTTGTGCCGACCCCACTTAAAGTGGGATAAGGGCAGGAGAATGATGATGTTTAAATAATCATCAAGTTAAAATTCAATATTAAGCCGTTTGTTTAAGCAATCTAAATCATTTTTTATGCATTTTCCTTAGCAATGATAACTGTACTGTATTTATCTTTAAACATGATTTTTTGAGTTATGCCGCTATTGCAGCCCATGAGCAATATAAGTCAACCCAATAAAAACGAATAGGGCCAAATTAGAAAAAAAAAGATATCAATTCATGGACGCTTTCTTAGAGGTTTGTTATTGAGTTAATAATATTATTCTGTAATAGTATATACTGAACTGGACTTAAAAGGTAATAATTGTTAACCTTTGCAAGTCCGCACGTGCTATCTCGTCGATCAACTGCATTCTACTACTGTTGTTTATAATAACATATTACTATAGTAATATGGTGTGTAGTTAAGATTAGAGGCTAACTAAGGATATTTTTTAAATATACGAACGTGCACGATTTTTATAATGTTAATATTCTGTTTTTTTTAAACAAAAAGTTTTTTTAAATTTAAACTATCGTGAGTAGTATTCATAGTTAATATAGATACCGGCTATACTCGCCCCAGCGAGCTGCGGCGCTGGCGCACCCAGCGAGCTGTTGCACGCAATTCCCGCCGCGATAACGTCGTGTAAAGAGCTCATGAATAAGTGCCCCGGACGGGTTCGAAACTAGTCGGGCTAATCCGATAAAATAAGACGTGAGTATAGCCGGTATCTATATTAACTACAAAAAGTTTTATTTTAATTTGGGCCCTAGCTGCTTTTTTTTGACAACTTTAAGATGGACAAGACCTGACGAATAGACCATCGTATCAAACTCTGTGAGTCTGAAGTGAGAAGCTTCCCGGATCTCTGCTAGCGTCTAGCTTTTACAACTTACTCTATAAGTTGGCGCCCAGTCCATTTTACCAGTGCGACAGCTCAACCGAGGAAACCGTCTTGCATATCCTGACATGCCCTAAGTTTATTCTTAGTAGATTTTGGTGCAAAAACAGTACGACAGCAGGTTATTTAAATAAAAATAGAAATGATGGAGATGCGCAAAAAAATTTACATAAATTCGGATTCAAATTATTGAAAATTGTCGGTAAAAGAAATGGCTTAAGGATAAGCACAATATCAAATAAATGAATATTAAATAAGAAAATACATTTATTTAAAGAAACTTATTAATGTTGAGAGACCGGCTATACTCACGTCTTATTTTATCGGATGAGCCCGACTAGTTTTAAGCCCATACGGGGCTCTTATTCATGAGCTCTTTATGCGGCGTTATCGCGGCGGGAACTGAAAAATAAGACGTGAGTATAGCCGGTCTCTCAACATTAAAAATGAATACCACTCACGATAGTTTAAAGAAACTTATTGTAACTTACTGAAATAGAAAAATACCTTTAATTGCCAACCTTATTTATTATAAACTACATTAATCAATATTCATATTTAGAATGGCTTCTAAGTGGACAATAAAGCAAGTATAACAAACAATTTACTATTGTCTAAGGTAATTGTTAACCTTAGATTGCACGTGCTACGATTTAGATTTACAATTCCCTAGTGATATATGATAGTATTAAGTTTAGGGTCTATACCTATGACCTTTATGACGATGAAAAAGAAAATTTTATTATCGAGATATCATTTTGATGGGCCAATCAACTGGGCAGGAGACTTAAGGGTGACGTATAACTTATATAGGTAAAATAAAATACGTTTAAACAAAATAAATTTGAGTGCGAAGATGTTTTACTTCATTTATACATCGCAAAACTACGCATTATGTGCGATGTAACAGAATGCTAAGGGGATATACATATATTATAGCGAAAGTGCTTTGTTTGTTGTGAAGGATTTTGGCTTATTATACAAGGTCAAAGTAGATTCAAAATTCAAATTCAAAATATTCTTTATTGAAGTAAACTTGTAAACAAGTGCTTTTGAATCGTCAAAATCTACTGCTGGTTCGGAAAGGTGTTTCTAGTGAGAAGAGCCAGCAAAAAACACTGTGGTTGCTCTTTTCAAATATAATTCTTATAACTAGTTACATTTGGTTATTACGGTCTTGTACCTCTACCCTGGTAGAGGAGTATCTAAATCCACGCATTTTAATTATGTATATAATCCCCAGTAGCCTTTTTGTATGAGCCTCCCATGAACAGCGTTTTTGAACTGCTATAGTGGCAAAGATAAAATCGATTGAGGGATTTTATTATCGAATCTTATACCCAAACCCACAAATGACTTATTTACTGCAAGGCGCACAGCAGCAACCGCAAGCTTATGTCGGTTCCTATTTTGTCTTTTATATACATCGCCAATCTTCTTATAACTATGTATATTCTTATGTACAAAAATAGACATGGATATGTTATACAACTTATGTACAAACATCCTTATGTACAAAACATGTATGCCTAGACATACATATGTATGTTATAACATATCACCATAAAATAAAAGATACCTTAGACTAAACTGTTTGAAGATACGAAATCTCTACAAAGCGCGTTGCAAAACTTGGATGACTTTTTGAAGAATTTTTTAAAACCCTTATGCTGAATAGTATATAAGTAAGTAAAAAGTTCACTGCGACTCAGTGCGGATCGATTTATATACATATGACTATTGTAAAGTAAAGTAACAGCCTGTTACTATGTCCACTGCTGGGCCTGCCTCCTCTCTCCGCCTTTTTTTGGAGAGAAGGATTGGAGCTAAGACCTACCACGCTGCTCCAATGCGGATTGGTAGGTTACACATATCCCTTGAATTATCTAGAGATATGCAGGTTTCCTCACGATGATTTCCTTCACCGAAAAGCGTGTGATAAATTGCAATTATCAATTAGACAATTCAATCAATTATGACTATTGAGGTATTTTTAATTGATAGATTATTGATTTGGAATATTTATTGGATTATATTTTATATGTAAATCATTCGGAAATAAGTCTTTAAATAACGTTGATTTTGATGTCTATATAGATGTTCAAGTTTTTTAATGTTTATACTTTAGAGAGGAAACCAAAGGTCGTATAATTTCTTCATTTGTGAGCTATGGCTAAAAAAATCGATAAGGTTCATTGAATAGTGACGCCATAACATTCAATTAAGTAAATAATCAAGAAACAGAAAGGTCGCTCAACCAAATGAAATGAAATTCACACGGAGTTCAAAGAAGAATCGCCGATGCGTGACGGTTCCATTCATAATAAGTAAATGTTGAAAGATTCATAAGGTAACACAGTTCGAGGCGTCATATTTCAATGTTTCGCAAACTATTTTTATATCGCAAGCTTAACCGTGAAGTTATCGGTTATCACGGCGCTTGAAGGCACGCGTGCGGTTCGGAGGAACAGTTGATGTTCGCGCGTCGGGGAAGACGAAACCGTTTGCTGTGGCGTTGGTGATTTTAGTGAGCAACAATTTATCAAGTGCCTTGAGGATATAAACTTTTCCACTATTGATTTAAAGGGTGCGTTCCGATTATTCATTTAAATTGCTATCATATTATTAAATAATAACAGATTGTTTCAACAATTGTGAGAATAAAAGAAAATGTTTTGCTCTAATTTTCGAGAGATTGTTATTTGCACTTAATGTTGTTAACGTAACGTAAAATTACAAGAACGTCGTCCGACGTAAAGATGTGGTTAAAAATAGTTAAAAAATTACATAAGACAGAATTATGAATAGGTACAATGAGCTTTCTCTGTATAACGATATGTATATAGGAATGAATGCGAAATCGTGGGCCATGACGGACATTTACATCCAAAATTACAATACTTTACGCTGTATTATGGAGCTTAATAACGTGTATCGACTCTTAGTAATAACATTAATCGTAACCATTACAATACAATTTAATAAAAAAACAAAAAATATTTTAAAAAATCGACAATACGGCTAACGAATCATTAACGATTCAACGATAGATAATGGGTTTCTGATTTTAAAAATAACGTTTTTATAACGTTATTTCATTTTACAAAAGTAGTACTAAAATTATTTTGCTATAATCCGCGATACAGTAAATAGAAAATATATATAATGTTAAATGTATAGTGTATTATCCGTATTTTCATACCCGATACGTGCAGGATTCGTAAAAACACATGCACAAACCTCCACCACTTCCACCTCAATACACAAGCACTACACACGTTCACTATCACAAACTCAAAAATCGTTTCGCCCCGCAACCGAAGCATCATCAGGAGATAGACTCTGGAAGTGGTGGAGGTGTGTGTGTTTGTTTTTCTATTTACTGTATCGCGGATTATAGCAAAATAATTTTATTATAACTTTTGTATTATGGATCTCCGCAAAGTAACGCCTAATTCTATAAATTATTTATTTCATTTTATCGATGAATATATATTTAATTAATATACTTACAAAAAAGTGCGTATAACTTTCCTGTTTTGTTTAGTAGATATGGAATGAATCAAGATAATAAATTCAGAGATACCTCTTAAGTATTACTTCATTGAAGAATGTACGTTAACATGTTGATTAATTTTTAACAGACATGTTTCTATTCATAACTGACATTTTTATATTAGCTCTGACAAGGTTGCCCCAGATAATCTAAACTGATATTAACTGATGCTCAAAGAAGCATCAGAGTGACGCGTAGTATAATTAAATAAGAGAGAGATTGTTAGAGATATTATTCATTGTATTCATCATTCTCCTGCCCTTATCCCACTCTAAATGAGGTTGTTACAATATGTTTGTCGCTTCCATTTCCTATCATTTGTAAAATCTGGGTCTACTTCTTTTTATATCCATGTCATCATAATACAACCACATCTTTTTTGGCATCCCTCTAGTCACATATCCATTAATATTTATTATTAATTATTATAATATTATTCATCTATATTCATTACAAAACAAAGTCCCCAAAAGCTGTCTGTCTGTTAGTATGTGAGCGATTTTCTCGAAATCTACTGAACGGATTTTTGTAAGGTTTTTACTAAATATAAGTGCAATTTTTCCGAAAGGCTTAGATTAATATAGCTCTACAGTTTTATTAAAATCGTCTTGAAGAAGTCGCGGAGTTTTACAAAAATTAGCTTGCTGGGAGCATTAGCCGCGTGCGCCGCGTAAACAAACAGAGGTTACACTAAAGTCATGTAGTATAGAATTGTAGATCTACTAAAATACTACAAAAAAGTCCAGGACAACATATCTTTAGCTCCTATGGTTAACTTATAAAAGCTAATTTTCTGTTTAAATACATCGATTTCCACGTGTGCTATGCCACGAGCACAGCTAGTTGTTTTATATATTTCAAATTTTCTTTAATTCTGTCTTTCAAATTATCAAATTTTCTTTCACACTTTCATACTAGGATGGGAAATATCTAGTACAAAAGTCGTGATAAGTCGAGTCGCGTAAAGCGTGTTATTCTTATCTTATTGTCTCACTTCAAATCTAGAGTAGATACGAGAATTTAAACTAACATGAGTAGTATTCATAGTTAATGTATAGCGGTGTGTATTATTGTCCGTATTACCGAGGCGACAATGCCGTATTAAGAGCTCATAAGAATGAAGATCCCGGATGAACTTGAAACTACTCGGGCTCACCCGATATAATAAGACGTGAGTACAGCCGGTTTTTATACACTAACTATATTTGAGAACTTTCAGATTTTTCATTAAAACTGTACTTGTTATTTAACGTGGTGTGAAAATATTCTAAAATGATCTCCAAAGAGAGCAAGGTATAAAGTTATTAAGTCTTTGCTTCTAGGGTTAGATCTTTTTGTTAGCTGTTTGTTATTTTTTATACAATAATTTGCACATCACTTGCAATAACATTACTGACTACTAGCACAAATAACAATATATATTAATTATGCAATATATTACTAGAAAAATATATTATACAGTTACAAGTTATGACGTATACAGATAATGTAATAATGACAAATGAAAACATAAATTATTTTAATTTATTAAAAATATTATATTTAAATTTTAATGATTAGAATCTTCAGTTTACATATACGAGTCCAGTTTAGTTTTATAATCACACTAATTGATATATATCATTGCGGAAGCGTTGAATTTCTGACGTTGAAACTTAATTATCTGCTAAATTGTCTATTGACGAATTGTTTTTTTTATTTAGTTTTTAATTTACTACTAAGCTATGATTAGAGCGTGTCGTTCGCCTAATAAGCAGCCACGGGCTCTCTTTATATTTTATATAGTAATTCCTACTTATACAAATAGAGTTTTTAGTTTATATAAAAGTTTTTATGCACTTAAATTGCATAGTCTGATGGTCTTATTTGCATTTTCAATTAACCTTTGTTTTTTTCACTTATCATATTTTGTGGTAGAAATTCGAGAATTAACATTGTAAGGATACCTAGTTATCTCTCTACCGCTGTGTGGTATCCGGCTGAGTAGAGTAGACCACCCTCATTTCTTACCGAGGTGTCGTTAAAGGCGACTAAGGTAAGTTGACCCACCGTGTGGTATCCGGTTGAGTACAAAAGACCACACTCTTTCTTACCGAGGGGTCTTAAAATACGACTAAGGCCGGTCGTAAAATACGTAGCCAAATCATTTGACAACATGTTTGTAACATGTTGTGCTGACGCCACTTAGAGTGGGATAAGGGCAGGAGGATGATGATGACCTAGTTATCTCACTACACCTCATCCTCCATCTCATTCAAACTTTATTGGCCGAAATTATTATTCCTTATAAATTTATTCTTATTCTTAAAAGTCTCTTTTCCTGTGAAATGTTATTGTATATACTACTACACGATATCCCGTTTAAAAGTCAGAAAATTGTTTGGTATTATATCCCAAATTAGTTTTCATGTATAATTAATTATCTTAAGATCTCAATTAGGGTACCTACAACTGGGTAAATCTATTTGCTTAGGATATATAGGAAGAGATCCAGTATATTATAGGTGAATGCTAATCTAGAAACCCGCCGCGTGGTATCCGGCTGAGTAGAATAGACCACTTCTTTCTTACTGAGGTGTCGTAAAAGGCGACTAAGGTAAGTTGACGTCAGGCAGGCGGCCGGTTGTAAAATACGTAGCCAAATCATGTGACAACATGTTTGCAACATGTTGTGCCGACTCCACTTAGAGTGGCATAAGGGCAGGAGGATGATGATGCTTATCTAGAAACGACATATCTATACAAGTTCTTTTAATCTCTTACGGAATTTAATATGGCGTAATTGTAGTAGAATAGTGAACAGATATGAATACTTAATTTGCTATCATATCGCAACAGAAGTTAAGAAGTAAGGTCATTTTTTATTGTTAAATTAAGCATTCGGGTATTATAAAATTTAAATAATAAAGACGAGATAAATAAAATGTTCAAACGTTCTATGAATAAGTTTTAAATGTAATTATTTTTATAATTATACATAATAAACACACTATTATATTATACAAAATATGTAATTAAAATAATACGCAGCACTTGTGATTATGAGTCGAGTTTATTACGGAATAAGAAATAGCATAGATCGTGGTGACGTCTTAAGAGGTGTACATATTTGTGTGTCGCCTTCGATTAATAAAACATGTAAATTATATATTAGACTCATTATACTCTTGCCTATATCCCACTCTAAGTGGGGTCAGCACAAAATGTTACAAACAAGTTGTCACATGATTTGGCTACGTATTTTACGACCTGCCTGACATAAACTTACCCTAGTCGCCTTTTACGACACCTCGTTAAGAACGGAGGGTGGTCTATTCTATTCTGCCGGATACCACACGGCGTAAATTATATTAATATAGAAATTATATATTAGACTATATTGTATATATGTGTAGGCCTCATCTCTCTCAAGAGAAGCTTAGACACACCGCGCTCCGCGGATTGGTAGTTTCCCATTTACCAGGATTTCTCCGAGACATTTAGGATGACTATGTTTTTCACTTAAAATCGTGTGATTATCTTCATATCTAAATTGGTACATAATTTTAAAAAGATAAAACTATGAGATATGTTTTTTTTTACATTCGACGTACGTAGTTGTAGGTTTAGATGAATCTGAAAGAACTTGTGTTTTATTAATTTTCTTGTGGTTGTTTTTATTAGTGACATAAATTATGATATATAAACACCTCATCACATAGCGAGCGAGTGAGTGACATCAACTATAGTCAATAAACTAATTACTCATGATTTACTATGGGGATTAAAGCCATGATGGTGAAACTCTCTCTTAGGAACCAGAACCCAGTAACGGGATAGTAACAGATCGTTATGTTGTACTAACCAATAATTTCAATAGTTAACTAACATGAATCTTTTTAATCTATATCTTACATAATAATATACAAAATTGTGGTCTAAGTTGTGGTCTTCTTGAATATGAGAAATATGGAGACAATATAATTTTATATAAGATATGAAATAACGATAGTCTGAATGAACAGTGAGCATGTTTGGCATGTAAAGATACACACTGAGACGAGCTTAACCTTCACATCCCATTTAATAAGATTAACAATGAAATTACACCTTCATTCAACATCTGTGGTAATTTTACGCTCTGTATATTTCAGATTTAGTCAATCAATGATCACGTATTATTTGAAGAAATGCAGCAAAAACTCATTACGTACTTAAAAATGAAAAAAGTTAAAGAAAGAAAAAAACTAATAGCAGTATTGCTTCTGTGGGTTGTAATTATCACTGAAATCAGAACATGATAAAGCCCATGATAAAGTCCATTAGCTATTCGAAGAAGTTCAACCAATCCTTCGCAGGGATATCGAAACAGAAATAAATGTATAATTATTAAACGAAGTACCAAAAGGCTGTCTGTCTGTATGTAATCGATTTTCTCAAAATCTACTGAACGGATCTTTGCACAATGTTCACCAAAAGATTGTGCAATACTTCCGTATGGTTTAGGCAAATAGTACATATCGGTATTATGTTAATTGTGCTGAAGAGATCGCGCAGTTGTTAAAAAACTTGTTTGCTGGGAGCTTTAGTTGCGTGCGCTGCGTAAAACAACAGAGATACGCTAAAGTAATGTACTAGAGAATTGTAGTTCTATAAAAATTGTAGATCTACAAAATAGTCAGCGAGAGCATGTCTCTATCTATTATAGAAAAAAAATTGTAACACGCAGATTTCCACGCGGGCGAAGTCACTGCCACAGCTAGTAAATGTATAAAAATGAAAAAAATATATATCTCCCTAGACTAATAAAAACGTGGACTTAAATATATAATGGATTATATATGTTCAAGGACACTGGAAAATAAAAAATACTAAAACCGTTCCGGTGTAGTGATTGTATTCGGGCACTAAAGATTTAATATACTATATACTTTTGTTAAAAATTTAAGGTCTGGGCTCTGATTTTGTGATGATATCTGTATAGATATCATCACAGATGATCAGATCAGATCAGATCAGATGATCGATACAGATATCATCAATCGTACAGTATTATAAATATACATTTATAATACTGTACGATTGATCTGTAATTTTTTCGTTATTCCAAACAAAGTAGTCGTAATTTTTTGTAAAGAAAAACATTCTAGTTCGTAGACTCACACTTACAATTCATTCTGAAATTCATAAAAAATGAGATACAAGAATTTGATTTATATGATGATTTTTTACAGCTAATGTAAATAAATTGAATTATTAAATAAATTGAATCACCATCTAGATGCATATAGCTTTTAATTATATTCAGCACTAGTTTTTGTTTCTGTTATACTAATTTGAATGCGAAAAGTTTGGCGTATGTTCATTCTTATTATTTATTTAAAGTAGATTATTATTTAAAATTTGGTAGACTTTTGATATATGAGGTTAGATTTATATGTTTCATATGCAAGAGTCATACTAAGTGCCATAAGTGCTGAAAGTGCCATTCTAAGTTTTTCATGCTTTTCAATTAAAATTTTATAATTAATTTAAACTACTATTTATCTATTTGTTGATATTAGTATTTAGTATATTATAGGTAATATTAGTTTGTATTATATTATAGGAATATGTATTAAAGTATGTATCTTATACAGTATATGTGTAGTATTAGTATTCAAATTTGTTTAATCTATTATACTTTATGTATATATATATATACAAAATATCTTCTACATTATCTTTCTGTCGCACCAACCTATTCTTGTTCTAAGACCCATTTAAGAACTTACGGGTTGCCTGTAAGAGATCGCTGTAGGCGATAAGACCGCCCTTGCAAGTTCCTTCAAATAATTTCTTGTTATTTCTTGTACATATAGTATGCATTTTTTTTTCGTCTTCGGGCCAGTCAAATTCAGTCATATTGACTGAATTTGACTGGCCCGTTGGCGCAGTGGTTAGTGACCCTGCCTTCAACTCCGCGGGTCGCGGGTTCGATTCCCGCCGAGGGCCAACATTTTCTATAAACAATTTGTTGGTTCTTCGAGCCTGGGTGTTTATTTGTATTTAAGTATGTATTTAAAAATTATATATGTATTATATCTACCAGTTGTCCGTCACCCATAACACAAGTATTAAGTTACTTACTTTCGGGGACGGACGACCGTGTGTTATATATTGATGTTGTATTTTGATAAGCGATTCTAAAAGACCATCTGCGCTGCCTTTTATTATATCTACTAGCCATAGTTATTTTTTTTTAAACATAATCTTTAGTAACTTAATTTCAATATGAAAATGTTCAGCTTGATTATACCGAAATCTCAATAAAGTTAATTGCCATTTTGTGGTGGCTCCAATTTTATATATTTTATTGTATTCTAAATATTAAATATTTCAATATTAATCGATTTTATTTTCAATTTTAGTAATTCATCATAAGATTATTTGTTAATGTAACGTTATGTAAAAAGTTTTTCATAAGCTATCATTTCACGGCACTTTGATTCTACGCTTATTATGTTTTTGCCTAAGTAAAAACCATTACTGGCAACGTCAAACGAAAAGAGTCGTACACTCAAGATTAATAAAATAAAAGTAAATGACATTGCGATGAAATCATACAATGTAATCGATTTGTTTTTAATTTGCTTTGAAAATCACTAAGAAATAATTAAATTAGATTTTTTTTTAAATAATGAATCAATAAAAAGTTTTGTAAGAAGATCATTGATTGAGTAAAATTTTCAATTTTGCAAGTGTAAAAAGTGCGATTTTTTTATAAACATGAGGCTTATTGTAAAAAGTTGTAAGGAGCATAGTCAAAAAGCTTTCTTAATAAAAATATGCAATATATTTTTTTTATCAAATTTTTAAAAGAAACTTGATAGATGTCGCTTTTTTCGTTCATTTAGTTTTTAAAAAAAGTATTGCTTTATATTTTAGTTAAATATTGTACAAAATTTTAGTGATAATATGAATTGATATAAATAGACATCAACAAAAAAACTTCGTTTTTTGAACTCATTTTACAAAGTCGAAATTTCGCACCATATTTGCGGATTATTATCGGTAATATGTGCCGGTTCTTTAAATTAGTCATATAGTATTCGAGCCGTAAGCAGACTGATCGGAAAAACCGCATTATTTATTACTGTTACATGAGTAATAAAGTTTATCGGTCTATTTTGTTTTATAATTGTTTGCTTGATAGATTATTTTATAAACAATATGAAGTATCAAGCATTCTCAAATAGCCTGAACAATTACGTTATTTACAACTGTAAAAAAATACGCGTTTTAATTAACTAACTATGCGGATTATAGCATTTTTTTTTTTCTAGTTCTGTTATAGCGCCTGCAATTACTATATTTTTTAAATTATTAAACGACACTTATAAAGTAATTATTTTTATCTGTAGATTATATTTGTATCAACCCAAGATTTTCCAGTTTTCGATCAACCTCTTTAGCGGTCTTTTATTATAGTCCAAAGGTTCAACATCAATCATATCACTCATGGGCTGCCAATAGTGACACAACTCAAAAAATCATGTTTTGAGATAAATGGGTTTGAAGTTTTAATTGCTCAGGAAAATGCATAAAAAATGCTTTGTTAGCTTAAAAGGCCAGGTATTGAGTTTTGCTGATATTAATACTGCAAAAAATTGAATTTTATCATTTACACGTCTTTTTATTCTTAGTCCAAAACACGCATTTTTTAAGTTGTGCCACTTTTGCTGCTCATGAGCGATATGTAGAATTAGACCTGAAACGAGTATTAAGTTTCAAGACAACATTTACTTAGATATATAATTTTAACTTCATAATCTGCTAGCCTACTTGACAAACGTAAAGGAACGTTACGTTTCAATAATCAATATTTACCTATATTACCTATAACATAGCTTTATGCATATCGATTAAATTACGAAGCTTAGTTGTATCGAATCCATCAGAGCTTCAGATTAGAATGATGTTCTCTAATAACTAAGTTAAAAAAAAGTAAAGTAACGGCTGTTAATATCCAACTGCTGGGAATAGGCCTCCTCTCTCCGTTTTTTGGAGAGAAGGATTGGAGCTAAGACATACCACGCTGCTCCATTGCGGATTGGTAGGTTACACATATCCATACGGATGAACAACTTCTAAAACTTGAACGCCTCCAAAATTTATGTATTCGGTTCATATTTGGTTTACGCAAATATGACCATGTCTCTCAGTTTCGAAATTTCGAAGCTCAAGTGGCTCCCTATCCGCCTTCGCAGGAATACTCATATTCTTCATCCTCTGTATGGTATTCTGTTTAATCCATCTACTCCTCCTTACTTAAAGGAACAATTTATATTTCTAAAGGAAACACATTCTCTTTCTCTTCGTTCTGAACATAATTTAAAACTAAAATTTCCTTCTCACTCCACTTCCTTCTATGCGAATTCTTTCACAGTCATGGCTATCCTTTTATGGAATTCACTTCCTGTAGATATTAGAAAATCCTCTAATCTTTCTGTGTTTAAAGAAAAAGTTAAACAATTTCTATTTAAATTCTTCCTGATTGACATTTCCTTCTAACTTCGTAGTATATTTTCTATCATTAAATTTTAGCTGTTTCGTGATTATACTTATTTATTTGATTATTGTTTTATAGGATAATAATGTTTTCTCTTATTAAATTTTTATATTTTTCGTCATTTATACTTATTAATTTGTTTTATTATTGTTTTCTAGGATAATATTTATATATTTACTTAATTATTTTGTACACCCCCACCTTGATTTTAAGAAAGTCCTCTTCCCTAAGGTTGCCTGGAAGAGATCGCTTTTAGCGATAAGGCCGCCTATTGTACACGGATACTTCTTTGAACTATTTACATGTATTATTTTATTGTGCAATAAAGTGTTTTATCGATCTATCTATCTATCTATATATGTATCCCTAAAATTCCCTAGAGATATGCAGGTTTCTTCATGATGTTTTCCTTTACCGAAAAGCGTGCGATAAATTGCAAATATCAATTAGCCACGTCGCACGACAGTTAGTCGCACGGTCTTACCACTGAGTTATCACAGCTACTACTAAGTTATTACACATGCATAAGTTATTATGAGAACTAAGTTATTACGCATATTGTTGGTAATATTTAACAACTAACTGTCTTGCCAATCCGTTGCCGTTGCTGTGGCTCAGTCTGGTTTCGAATTCCACATCGCCACCTAACTTTACAGGATTATCTGCCGAGTCACTCTAAAGATTAATAATAAATAAATAATAATAAATAATAATAATAATAAATATATGGGACATTTACACACACGGTCGTCCGTCCCCAAAGTAAGTAACTTAATACTTGTGTTATGGGTGACGGAAAACTGGTAGATATACTACATATATAAGTTTAAATACATACTTATATACAAATACACACCCAGGCTCGAAGAACCAACAATTTGTTTATAGAAAATGTTGGCCCTCGGCGGGAATCGAACTCGCGACCCGCGAAGCTGAAGGCAGGGTCACTACCCACAGCGCCAACGGGCCAGTCATTGTTTGAACATTTCATTAAAATCTGTATAGTTGTTACAGACCGTATAAAAGAAACACAGAAAAATATTCATTTTTATATATTAATAGCTATACCAGCAGCTTCGCCCGCTTGGGAATTAGTGTCACCGAATTTTTCCCGAATTGAAATTTTGAACATAAAAGTAGTTACTGTGAGTTAACCAGGAGAGATAGAAATATGCTATTGCGGACTTTTTATTAGCATTTTTGTAGATCTACTATTCTCTAGTAAATTATTTTAGTGTATCTCTTTTGATTTACGTATAGTAGTAGAGTTTTTTTCAACCTTGCGCCTACAATTTATAGTAAATAAAACCATATTTTTTTAATAACCTAAGCCTTTCGAAAGAATTGCAATTCTTGCACTTTTTGTAAAAACCGCACAGAAATCCGCTCAGTAGATTTTGAGAAAATCGGTCATTTCGTTTTATAATAAGTATAGACTAGTTGACCGGTCACTTGTAGCTATCTTGTTTCTGATCTTGTTTCAAATTCCCCTCGAAACAGAACTAAAAAAATATTTTAAAAAATTCTCCGTTCGCCACCAAAATTTATAAGATCAATCGCTGCGTATTACTGAAGATTGTCTGAAAATTTCATTAAATAGGTCCAGCCGTTTCGCAGTCTATAAAGGACAGACATTCATTCTTATTTCTATAATATAGAAGAAGATTATTAAGGAACAGATATCGAACAGTACTCTCACGTAACGCACTAAATAAGGCAATCTTAAAGGGGATCATTGTTTGGAGAGTATCTCACGTTTTGCATCTGTCCCTCGCTTGGTTTGCCATATATAGTTGATTAGAAAGCTCTTACCGGCCCAGTTAATTTGAAACACTGGTAATACTGTTTTGATGTTCAGGAATAAGGAAGCATTGAATGAGATACGGTTAGAAGTCTGTTACGTTTTACCAGACTCCTGCATTACCTTTATCAATTTGTAACAGTTGTGAAAGTTAGACATCGTTGCGAAAACTATTTTAGCTACAAACAATTAATATTTGTTTATATTTTTACAAAATTACTTCTTATTTTTTTTTTTTTATCTATTTATTTTATTTATTTATTTTAGAGAAACAAATAATTATAATAAATCTTAAATATTAAACTTATGGGATAGACAGAAATCATCAAAATTTCCATGTTGTTGTTCCATGTATGTTGTAACAATAACATATTGTTACAACATGTTTCAAATACAACCCCCTTCAAGTACAAAAGTAATAATAAAATTATTTTGATATAATCCGCGATACAGTAAATAGAAAATATATATAGTGCTAAATGTATAGTGGACTATCCGTTTTTTCATACCCGTTACATACAGGATTCGTAAAAACACATGCACAAACCTCCATCACTGCCTCCACAATTCACAAGCACTACACACGTTCACTAACACAAACTCAACAATCGTTTCGCCCCGCAACCGAAGCATCATCAGGAGATAGACTCCACGACAAAATCGCAAAGCAGTAGTTCAAGTAGTATATTCCCCTTCAAGGAGTTATGTCAATGATATAAAAAAAACATTGTCGCTGTCATTGTTTTGTTGTTGAGAGAGATTAAATGCGCTAACTTTGGAAAAATTAGTTTTTTATTTATTGAATATTAAGGCTTTATATATATTGTTTCGTTTTGCATCATTTTGTTACGAATCATGTTATTCATACTTTCTTCCTCTCTGTTGTATTTATATTAGAATAAAGTCAGGAATTTTTCGCAAAACTGGTCTGAAAAACTTCATCTGAATTTAATTTATTTAATTGCAGATTCACTTGTATAAAATTGTTTGATTATATTATTTTACAAGCTGTGGCAGCGGCTTCGCCCGCGTGGAATTAATTGATTTACAAAACTATTACCGGATTTTCGAAATTTTGAACATACAAGTAGTTATTGTGAATTAACCGTCAGAGATCGTTGCTATGGCTCAGTCTGGAATTCCCCATCGCCACATAACTTTACAGGATTATCTGCTGAGTCATTCTAAAGATTGTTCGAACATTTCATTAAAATCTGTACAGTTGTTACAGACCGTATAAAGGAAACACAGACAAATTCATTTTTATATATTAATAGCTATACCAGCAGCTTCGCCCGCTTGGGAATAAGTGTCACCGAATTTTTCCCGAATTGAAATTTTGAACATAAAAGTATTTATTGTGAGGAGTGATAGAGACATGCTACTGCGGACTTTTTTGTAGTATTTTTATAGATCTACAATTTTCTAGTACATTACTTTAGCGTATCTCTGCTGGTTTACGCAGCGCAGGTGACTGAAGCTTCCAGCGAGCAAGTTTTTTAACAACTGCGACACAATTTACATAATACCGATATTTACTATTTACCTAAACCATCCGGAAATTTCACCTTTTGGTGAAAATCATACAAAAATCCGTTGAGTACATTTTGAGAAAATCAATTACATACAGACAGCTTTTTGGGACTTTTGTTTTACAATAAGTATAGATTTTTCTCAATTATAATTATATAATATTCTACTCTCGTTAGTGACAAGTTCTTATTGCATTTAAAAAATTATACAACACATATTTATTATGATGATAAGTGACGACATCTGCCGTATCAAATGCTATGCTAATCGACATATTATACGCTATTTCACAGACGTATACATATTTTATCGAAACTTAATTAGAACGCAGTTCGTGTTAGAATAAGATGAGGCAACCATCTAGCATCTAAAGACCTTAGGTTACTCGCCTGGTCCTAATCTTAAAGTTATTTATTAGAACGTATTGGAAATTACCCGTCTAATTGCAATTTTGACTTCCAAATAGTTCGGTTACTTACAGAATATTACGTTGTAACAAGAGTGAATGAGAAGTTAATAAAATTTAAATATTTTAGAGACACAGAAGTATAATAGAATTATTATGCTATAATCTGCGTTTGTTTAGAGAATTTATGTAATGCTACGTGTAGGAAGCAGGCAACGTTCGCATACCTTATACAAGTTTCCATACATATCACAAAACGCGGCCACCAATAGCACACCACACAAGCACTGCACACACTCACTACGACAATCTTTACGATCGTTCCTCCCCGTAACCGAAGCATCATAGCAGGAAGATAGACTCCAACTTCTGTACTCGGAAAAGTATCGCCTGCTTCTATAAATCATATTTTGTTGTGCTTATAAAATATTTATTATATTCGTTGGCGCAGTTAGCAGTGACCCTGCCTTCAGCTCTACGTGTTGTGGGTTTGATTCCCGTTGAGGATCAACATTTTCGCTAAAAAAAATTGTTGTTTCTTCGAGTCTGGGTATATTAATGTATTTGAGAATGTATTTAAAATTATGTATGTTTATATTTACCAATTGTCTGTAATCCATAACACAAGTATCAAGTTACTTACATCGGGGACGGACAGCCGTGTGTGTAATCGTCCCATACATCTGTATTTATTTAATTTATTTATAAAAATTCATTTTAACTAAGTTTATTTACACTCTCAAATGCACCTTAAATTATTTTATGACATTATCATCATCCTCCTGCCCTTATCCCACTCTAAGTGGGGTCGGCACAACATGTTACAAACATTTTGTCACATGATTTGGCTACGTATTTTAAGACCGGCCACCTGCCTGACGTCAACTTACTTTAGTCGTATTTTACGATCCCCCGGAAAGAAAGAGGGTGGTCTATTCTACTCAACCGGATACCACACGGTGGGTCAACTTACCTTAGTCGCCTTTTACGACACCTCGGTAAGAATTGAGGGTGGTCTATTGTACTCAGCCGGATACTACACGGCGGGTCGACTTACCTTAGTCGCTTTTTACGACATCTCGGTAAGAAATGAGGGTGGTCTATTCTCTTCAGCCGGATACCACACGGCATTATTTTATGTGTCATTATATTTAACAAACTTCGATAAAGCTCTGTTTATGACACCTTTTAAAATTTCGAATGCATTGAGGTTAAACTTATCTAATATTTTTAATTTACTTATTTACATTTTTATTGAAACAAATTACAAATTCTATACATAATACGAAAAGGAGATAACAAAATAAATTTCGTCATCAAAACTACTAGGCTACGCTATTATTAGGAACCTAGAAGTGTTTACACTCAAATAATTTCGTCACGTTGTATATATGCAGTTACAAAGGTAAGGAATAATATACGTATCAACTGCGAAGGCACTAATTTTGCACTATTTCACAAAATGATTTAATTACCTCAGGTTGGAATTTCGTAAGGCTTGGTAGAGATAAACATCGTCTTAAAGTGCCCATTAGTTCATCAGTTTATGTTCGAATGTTTATTTTAATCGATATGCTTTGGATTATTTTATAAATTCAGAAACTTATGTTTTTAATATATTGAACTTCAATATAGAATTTAATCATCATGTAAATTTAAGTGCTTGTAGTCTGAACCTGTGTATTGTTTTCCTGTCTCTATTTTTTTGTGTCTATGTTCCTGTTTTTCTATCTATGCCAAAGTATGGCAAAGATTGTAGCTGCCGGATGAACCATTTTTGATTTTTTTCCCATTGTTTTGTTTAGAAGTGCATTTAGCGATTAATGACAATATGTTTAGTTGTTCCACTCTTTTTATAGTTATTCAGATGGTGAAAGCAACTTCCTTAGAGGATTTTGTGGATTATTTATTAAACACAAAGTACATACTAAAATCGACGTCTTACCTTATCATATTAGGTCCTTACATATGAAATTGGCGTTTTCTATGGGAGGAACATAAAGTCGTTTTTTTTTTAATGAAATATATTTAATTAATCAAAGTATGTACCATTGCTATGTATGCACTTTTGCCATCTCATAGGTAGTTCATTGATCCCCTTACTAAAAAAACCATTCGGGCGGGAATCAATAAAATCTTTGAAGGCGTTTTGGACTGCCCCATCGGAGTTGAATTTTTTTCCTTGCAAGTAGTTATCCAAATTGTGAAAAAAATGGTAATCTGTTAGGGCAAGGTCCGGAGAGTACGGTGGATGTCTAAGACATTCTAATTGAAGCTCCTCTGATTTGGTAGCCGTCTGTTGTGCAGTGTGTGGTCTAGCGTTGTCCTGAAGCAGCAATGGCCTAGAGCGATTGACCAGCCTCGGTTCTTTAGCAGCTAGCTTTTCCATCATGTTTTGCAGTTGCTGACAATAGATATCTGCCGTAATCGTCTGGCCAGATTTAAGAAAGCTGTAGTGAACGACACCGGCACTAGTCCACCAAACACTTTTACAAGCAACTTGTATTTAGTCAATTTTCGCATAGGGCAGGATTTGGCTGGTTCGCCAGGGCTCAGCCATTGCGATGAGCGCTTCCGATTATCGTAGAGGATCCACTTTTCATCACAGGTAATGATTCGATTTAAAATTCCTTCATTATTGTGCCGGTTGAGTAACGTAACGCACCAGTCGACGCGCGTTTGTCGGTTTTCTTCACTCAATTCATGAGGTACCCACCTTTCAAGCTTTTTCACCTTCCCAATTTGCTTCAAGTGGATTAGAATAGTTTTATCACTAACACCGGAGCCTGCAGCTAACTCGGACGTGGTTTGCGATGGATCCGCTTCCACAATAGCCTTCAATTCATTATTATCAATTTTGGTCTCCGGCCGTCCACGAGGCTTGTTCTGCAGGTCGAAATTTCCAGAACGAAAACGTTGGAACCAAAAACGCACTGTGTTTTCTTTTGCGACACCATCATCATACACATCATTAATCCTTCGAGCCGTTTCTGCAGCACTGGTGCCACGATGGAACTCATACTCGTAAAAAACGCGATATTTCATGTTTTCCATTTTGTAAACAGAGTGACACAAAGAAAAAAACAAATGAATAAGGGGGTTTGAAACACAAATGCATGAGTAAATAGCTGTATGAATTTGAATTTGGAATTCCTAACCATAAAGGTAATATTTGAGATCAAAGTGGCCAGTACGACAAAACGCCAATTTCATATGTAAGGACCTAATATTAAAACAATATGTCGATTTATATAGTTTGAGGGTATTAACTTTCAACGGATAAATGTCCACTGCTGGGCATATGTCTCTTAAAGGGATCTCCACACAACAAGATCTTGTGCCTTGGATTCAGCGGCTCCCTGCGACCTTTTTTTTGAGGTTGTTTTTTTATTTAATTTTCTTAGGTGCTTAAAGCCATTATTAGTAGGCACTATAACAGAACTACCTTTCTATAATCCGCACGGGTTAAGTGAATGCATGCAAAGCTAATGTGTATGAAGCAGGCAAAGTTTACTAATCGCAATGTATTGCGATTTTGTCGTGGTGCCTATCCTCCTGATGATGCTTTGGTTTCGGAGCGAAACGATCGTCGGAATTTTGGTGGTGGTTGTGTGTACTGCTTGTGTGCATTGTTGCTAGTGGAGGCGCCTTGGGGTGCGTGTGGTGACTTGTCCTGCGTGTGTAAGGTGCGTGAATTTTGCCTGCTTCATACACATTAGCTTTGCATGCATTCACTTTACCCGTGCGGATTATGGCAAGGTAGTTCTGTTATAGTGCCTGTAATATGGAATACCGCAAAGTTACGCCTGCTTTTGTAAACTATTATTTGTAAGAATAATAAGATCGGTAACTTTTATGAAGTTTGTCACAAATAAGCTAATCGTAAATCGAATAAAAGTTATATTGCAAAGTTTCGCTACAAACAGTAAAAAGCGACTAAATCTATTCGCTTATATTTATATTGAACAGTGGTTCAATAAGTCGCAATAAGTTAAGATTATGATAATGACGCAGCCACTATAAATTTTGATGGTTTAAAGGAATACTAAACAGCGTTAAGCATAATTAGTGAAAAGAAAGTTACGTGTTAAGTTTTAATCGAAATTGTTCAAACTAATTGAAATAACTTTTGATTGGATATATTTGTGATTTCCGGTAACTTGAAATCATTAAGAGCAGAAATATAAAAGACAAAATAAAAAGTAGGTACGTAATTATATTACTTTGCAACTTAAGAATGTGTCAATACGATATATTTAAATTAAGATATATTTAAATATGATGCGTGTTTACTGTAAATCTTGAGCCTTTAATGTTGATATAACTCGTTTGAGATTGTCTTCATTATTCGTAATATGATTAGCATCAACTAAAATCATCATCTTCGTCCTGCCCTTATATGTATTTATACTTTGTTTTTTATATTTTTATAGTATAAACCGTTATAAAAAAAGCAGACTACGATGAAATTCTTTCGATCTTGCTTTTCCTTTCGAACTAATTGTTGTTAATTTATTGATAATCTTGTTTTTCAAGATGATGTCTACCTGACATCTGTTGGCAACTTGACAAATAAAAAAAATAATGATAATATAAAAAAATCGCACAAATTTATGAGTAATATAATTATTTAGTGACTTCTGCCTCATGGAAAACCGTATGAGATTACGATCAGAGAATCGTGTTGCAAATGTTTCCGACGTAATAATACATGCAATTACGTAATGATCTTCAATTTGTAGCTTCGCTTAATAATGCCTAATGGGGAACGATTAAACAATGAGCGTAAGACATATGTATAACATGAGAATATATAACGTAAACGTGCATATATCTTAAAATTGTACATACTAAACTTTAACATAACAGTTACATATTACTTATAACAATATAAAAGACTGATTAAAGTATTTAAAATCATTTAAGAGAAAAGAACTCGCAGTTACTATATAATATGCAGTTGTATATGTTAATAAAATATTTAAATTACCGGCTAGTAACTATGATGTCAATCACGGAGTGCAGAAATTTAACGTCTTAGTGCTTTAGAATATTTAGTCTCCAAAAAATTTTTGATACCGGTCTATCGATGATTCGAATTCTATATTTTATGATTCACTCACTATGTATTTGCGATATACTTACAAAGGTACAAGTAAAAAATATCAAGTTACAATAATAAGCGAATGATGAAGTAGAAATATCAATCCAGTAACTCGCATATCCTTGTAAAATATCATAAGTTTTAAAAACAAGATTTATTTTGCATTTGTTTACATGTAATGAATAAGTAGGAAAAAACGCAGAACACAAATGTAGATACGTATATAAGCAACCAATATAATATAGAGTTAGAACATTTGCCAATTCTAATACTTACTTACAATAATACTAAACCTAGTGACAGAGTAATATTCTTATAGTTTATACCTATTTGTCTATGCCAAACTATCATGTCAAAACCTAGGCGCGGGAGCATCTAATATTCATTTGAGGCTACGTTCAGAATTAGATTTCAGAAAGAACAAGAAATATATTACTCATTTGCAAAGCTTACTTTTATTACTGACATGAGAATAACAACCTATGAAAAACATTATAATTTGACTATTTTCGATGGTCGATTGCGACAAGCATATAATTTTTTATATTTTTATTCAATAAGCCCATCATAATACCAATAAAAACGTACCAACAAATTAAATAACAATTGGATAACATAATATTACTTGAACATGCAACGGTGTGTTCTAATTCCTACATTACGCAAATTGCGAATTTCCATTATATGCTAATCGGAAGACGACACGCAAAATTGCTCAAAGCGATAACATATATACTTACCAATTAGATTCTCAGTAATTCGTATCGCAATGTTTTTTAAAAGATATTATTATTGAGGTTAAATAAAACAGAAGTCATTGTCAGACTCTGCCTGTCCCCTGCAACGCAGTGGTGAGATTGCTCGCTTCATTGGCGGGATTCTTTAAGCTTTCTTAGACTTAAAGAGATTCGTTTCTGGTAGAATCTAAAACTAAGTAGTTATTTATTGTTTTGATAGGATACATAAATAAGGTAATTAAAAAATAAAAGTCGTCCAGTGTATTGCACTACATTATCAACGCCGCAAAAATTATTAAATTGCCTTTCTTTTTAGAAGTTGACACATTTTTATATTTTACGATATATCTTTGATAACAATTTAGAAAGTAAGAAATGTTTATTTACTAAAATCAGTTTCACTTTAATTAGGTTACAATGTTTAAATTTACCATATGTAATTAGTAAACAGTAATTGTGGTCTCTACATCAGGTCTAGCCTGTGTCGTGGAGGCCAGCTAAATGAATTTCCAGACTAAATTAAAAACAATGCTTGAAGACCTTATCTACATTCTCTAGCTAAAGAAAATATAAAAACAAACTATTACAGAAAACTATTTATATAACTATTTATACTATTAAATATATGTATCATATATACCGCACGCAATCTGTAGTCATGTTACGCCAGACGTTTAATTTATTAGATAATAATTCCTTAAAAACATTTAAAAACTATATTTTTTTACCTCAAACAACGTTATCGACATGCAGTTAGTAAAATTTTGACTTCTGCAAAACATTCAGCAAGGTTGATAGACAGAGTTTCGATGCTCGCTTGAATAATGATTAAAATGGACTAAACATTGAGAAAGATTACAGATTAGTTACATACCTACATTGTAAAAAGATAACTAGTCAGAAATAAGTAGTTAAGGCCCTGAGGGTTGCGATTAGATCAAAAGCGATAATTAGTATATAAATTATTATATTTTTAAATTTTAACCCGTTCTGCTGTTGCCTAAGAAATAAATAAAAAATATTAATAAATAAACAGATAAATAAAAGGTATCAAAATTTATTATTAGACACAGTAAATTTACAGCCTGTTACTTTGCTAGGTAAATGCCTCTCTCTTTGGATAGTCGGATTGAACCTTTGACCTACCACGCTACTCCAATACAGATTGGCAGGTTACACATTTCGTAGATAATATCCAAAACTATGCATTTCTTCACGCTATGATTCCTTAGATCTGTGATAGCCCAGCGGTGAGACCTTGCAACTCTTTCGAGGGGACACGTGTTCAAACCCCGGGCAGGGACCAATGAGTTTTTCTATTAAAACTTATGTGTCTAATCGATAATTGCAATTTATCACACGCTTTTCGGTGAAGGAAAACATCTTGAGGAAACCTGCATATCTCTAGACATTTCTGGAGATATGTGTAACCTACCAATTCGCAATGGAGCAGCGTGGTAGGTTTTAGCTCCAATCCTTCTCTCCAAAAAACGGGAAGAGTAGGCCTATTCCCAACAGTGGGATTGTAATAGGCCGCTACTTTATTTTATGTTTTCCTTCAGCGAACATGATGAATGAAAATATAATATAGAAAATAAAAAATAATATATTTTTTGAGGAATTTTCACTACCTACCCGGGGTTTTGATCTCCCATACCCATACATGTGCTATGACTGTTTTGCCTTCAAGGTCTCACATACACACATTTTGTATCACTCTTCCTACAATAAAGTGTGATATTTACTTGGCTCGTTGGCGGAGTGGGTAGTGGCCCTGCCTTTAGCTCCAAGGTTCGCGGGTTCGATTCCCGCCGAGGGCCAACATTTTCTATAAACAATTTGTTGTTTCTTCGAGCCTGGGTATATATTTGTATTTGAGTATGTATTTAAAATTATATATGTAGTATATCTACTAGTTGTCCGTTACACATAACACAAGTATTAATTTACTTACTTTGGGGATGGATGACCGTGTGTGTAAGTGTCCCATATTTATTTATTTATTTATCATTTATTTACTTGTATGTAAAATCAACTTAGCAAAAGAATTTATCTCTAGCGTTAATTTAATATCAGTCTTAATATTCCAGGTTCGGTACTAAGTACATTATCTAATATTAAAATCGATCTATCTCTACCTTCAAATACCCGTGCTTCTTGGTTCTACTTGTGCTATGAAAACTGGCGTAATAAGGCTACGCAACGCTTCACGCAGTACGCAATGCCATTTTTAATTACTTTTACTTTAGGCTAATTAACTTAAGTACGGTCAAATGCCAGTAGAATTACATTACTGTGCAGTGACTTAAGGGCTATATGCCAATTTCTAATATTGTCTGTGAACTTTATAACAAAAATGTTTTCTAAACAAACATAGCTTAGAATATAGACTATCGTAAGAAGTATTTATAGTTAATGTATAGAAATCAGCTATACTCACGTTTTATTTTATGATGGGTGATTCCGACTAGTTTCAAGTCAATACAATTAAATACAAAAGACCTTATTTATATGCTATACAAAATAACTAAATTGCAAAGCGGTTTGCTTTGCTTTGCGATTTTGTCGTGGAGCCTATCCCTATATGATGATGATTCCTTTACGGGGCGAAACGATTGTTGATGTTGTCGTAGTGAATGTGTATAGTGCTTGTGTAGGGCGTTGTTGGTGGGCGTGTCTTCTCTTTCGTGCGGTAGCTGATCGTGCATGTATAAGGTATGAGAACGGTTTTTGCTTCCTACACTATGCATTACATGAATATAACAAGTGCGGCTTATATCAAAATAATTCTGACATTGCTTTTGTAAGTCGCGTTGAGTTAAGATCCATAGAACTTAAGGAAGGCGTGAAAAGCCCCTGAACGTCGTAAGTGGACTTTAATCTTGAAAAAAAAACTTTGCGAAATATTTGAATCCATATAATATTTGCTTAAGATATCCCATACTAATAGTCTAGTCAAGTTCAGTCTTTCCAAAAGTAATAATAAAATTACTTTGCTATAATCCGCGATACAGTAAATAGAAAATATATATAGTGCTAAATGTATAGTGGACTATCCGTTTTTTCATACCCGTTACATGCAGGATTCGTCAAAACACATGCACAAACCTCCACCACTGCCACCACAATACACAAGCACTACACAGGTTCACTATCACAAACTCAACAATCGTTTCGCCCCGCAACGTTCGTGTAGTGCTTGTGTATTGTGGTGGAAGTGGTGGAGGTTTGTGCATGTGTTTTTACGAATCCTGCACGTATCGGGTATGAATGTTTCACCCCTCAACCGAAGCATCATCAGGAGATAGACTCCACGACAAAATCGCAAGGAAAAATTGCTTTGCGATTTTGTCGCGATTTTTGCGAAGCTTCGGTTGCGGGGCGAAACGATTGTTGAGTTTGTGATGGTGAACGTCCACTATACATTTAGCACTATATATATTTTCTATTTACTGTATCGCGGATTATAGCAAAATAATTTTATTATTACTTTTGTATTATGGATCTCCGCAAAGTAACGCCTAATTCTATAAATTACTCAGTCTTTCCAATTGCAATAAATTACTTGTAACCGAGCCTATAACAATTTCCATAACAACTACACGATATTTAACCTCTTTGATAGTGTTTAATCTATTAACGAATTGTTAGGTAACGGTAAAACGTTATAATATATGGAAACTAAATAGTATTATTAAATTAATACTGCAGTAGTGTAGATGTCGTGATAACTTAAACCTTAATTAAGCTTCGAGTTACGGAAGAACAACAATTTTAAAGGCTCAGTTCTCCTATGAATATATTTTTTAAATCTACTTACTTTTATTTCCTGTTGAATATAAGCATATTTCTTAAATAATTGTAAAATGTTATTGCTTAGAAATAAATATTCATTACATTCTCCGGCCCTTATCCCATAACATGTAGTCACATGATTTGGCTACGTATTTTACGACCGGCCGCCTGCCTACCTTAGTCGCCTTGTATGACACCTCGGTAAGAACTGAGGGTGGTCTATTCTATGCAGCCGGATACCACACGGCACATACCTTAGTCGCCTCTTACGACACCTCGGTAAGAAAGGAGGTTGGTCTATTCTATTCTGCCGGATACCACACGGCTTGGAAATAAATATTCGTGAATCGATAAAATGTTCTTTTTATTTTTAACGGTTATTTAAAAAAAAATAACTTTTCATTATTACATTAAAATAATAATGAAAAATGGTCGGTTACATTCACTTTCCAAACTTATTTGATTTTTCCTGTCATAATTATCCGAGGTTTTCAAATGCATAAAGAAGTAGGATTTAAGTTGACCTTTTTGCGAAAACTAACTAGCAGAAGAACCTCTTTCCTTAATTTTTATCGTTAACAAATATGACCAAAATATATATATCGAATTATAATTCTTAGACATTAGTGGGCGTGATAGTATCGTGCATATGAGAGAACTACAATAGCTTTTCTTCGACTTTATAATCTTCGCAACAACTTCACAACTGCGCTATGACACGCATCTGTCTTCATTTCACGCATGCGCTGTCTGCAATGTGTCACCACTGCGCGTTCTATTTTCAATGATGGTTGCCATGACTACGACATATATAACCAATACGAGGTAATTTTTTCTATAACACTTCTATAACCTTTACATTTTACCAGCAAAGCAGTAGTGTCACCAAATCCGGTGACACAGTGCATCATCTGAAGAATTCCTGACTTATGTATAATCTGCTGATCCACATTGGAGCAGTGTGGTGGACCTATGCGCCTTTATTTATCCCCAAAGGACAGGGAAGGTCTCATTTGTAGGGTAAAAGTAAAGTAAAGTAGCGGCCTGTTACAATCCCCCTGCTGGGAATAGGCCTCCTCTCTCCGTTTCTGGAGAGAAGGGTTGGAGCTAAGACCTACCACGCTGCTCCAATGCGGATTGCTAGGTTACACATATCTCCAGAATTCTCTAGAGAAATGCAGGTTTCCTCACGATGTTTTCCTTCACCGAAAAGCGTGTGATAAATTGCAATTATCAATTAGACACATGAGTTTTAATAGAAAAACTCATTGGTGCCTACCCGGGTTTGAACTCGTGTTCCCCTCGAAAGAGTCGCACGGTCTCGCCGCTGGGCTATCACAGCTCTGTAGGGTAGTATTAGGCAAATATAACGTTTTATTCGTAGAAAAACGTAACTTTTTCAACAGTAAACTTGCTGTAGTTTCTCCTTAACAGAAGTAAAGAGTGATGAGCCCGAAAGCTACAATTAGGTATTGCACGTGCCCCTCGGTCGTGTTTTGACTTTCTGTAATAAACAATCGTGGTACGATTCACGTAACTTATGACCTCCATTGCCGAAACGTTGTGGTAGTTAGGTAACTAAGTACACCCGATACCATGTCATGCGAATTCAGAATATTAAATTGTTTGCTAATGTCGGGGAGGATTATTTTTTGAGGTGATTTGGATTTTAGTGGTTACATAAATATTAAGTTTGTGATATCAGGACTTGGTTGAAAGTATATGTACTTTATTTTAATAAATGACAAAGTACATCGAGACCTGCGAGTAATTGTTGATATTTATCAACCGCCCGCAAAAAAGGAGAACTTAGAATAGTCTCACTTAAGTTTGTCGCTCCTGCTTTGCTCCTTACAAAAGACTTTCGTGGGTTTTGGTATAGCATTCTTAAATAAAATTCCATAATCAATTTAAAAACAGTTTAAAAAACTATTACAAGGCGGCTGATACAGAAAGCCTTTACTATACTATTAAAGATTACATAAATGAGACGAATGGATATAGCTACTGTTCGAGATTATGCAAAATCGCAACGCAAAAATTTAACTTTATAATTTGAAAGAAGCAACCGGCGGGTGTCTTGCTGGCTTTTCACGTTAAGAGTTTTTTTTCAAACGAGCACTAGGGTTAACATTTCAAAAGCACTTGTTTACAAGTTTACTTGTACAAAGAATATTTAAATTTGAATTTGTTTTATGTATTTTGTCATTAAGCAAATATTTAAACAAAAGTAATGATAAAATTAATTTGCTATAATCCGCGATACAGTAAATAGAAAATATATATAGTGTTTAATGTATAGTGGACTATCAGTATTTTCATACCCGATACGTGCAGGATTCGTAAAAACACATGCACAAACCTCCACCACTTCCACCACAATACACAATTGAGTTTGTGATAGTGAACCTGTGTAGTGCTTGTGTATTGTGGTGGAAGTGGTGGAGGTTTGTGCATGTGTTTTTACGAATCCTGCACGTATCGGGTATGAAAATACAGTTAGTCCACCATACATTAAACACTATACACATTTTCTATTTACTGTATCGCGGATTATAGCAAAATAATTTTATTATTACTTTTGTATTATGGATCTCCGCAAAGTAACGCCTAATTCTATAAATTAAGCAAATACTTGTTCATTTAACAGAATTCAGGGCTATACTCGTATCTATACATATAATAAAACAATGTCCCTATAATTTGTCTGTCTGTGTGTGATCGATGTTCTCAAAATCTACTGAACAGATTTTTGTGCGATTTCTACTAAAAGATAGTGCAGTTTTTGACGAAGGTATAAATTAACAGTGCATTACGATATTATGTAAATTGACCGAAATATAACGCGAGAAAAACTATGTGACACACTGGTTTCCACGCAGTCGAAGCCGCGAGCACAACTAGTATGTTTATAATTTAAAGAGCCGACGTATTATAATAGTTTTTTTGGTAGTAAAAATGTGTTAACTCACCTAGAGTTAAGTTGTTAACAGAACCAGAGTTAGTGGACCTAATTTTCCTTTAGGCACTAACACAAGATTGTTATATAAGGGCCGTTTAAATTTTGTCTCGCAGACAAATAAACCGCCATGTTTAAAATGAATACATGCAAGGAAATGTTAAAATCTAACTATAAATCACACTGTAAGTTATCATAAGGTATTAAGAACACTTTAATCTTGGCGAACAATGTGCATTTTCTATTTGATAGTAAAATATGCATAAGCATTCAATTTTACACAATATAATTCGGATAGACTATTATTGTATAATGAAATATTCGGAAAATATGTTAAATATATTTGTATATAGGTTTCTGAGTTTGATTTTCCGGTAGTTTAACTAACCATTTAACTCTATATTAGTGATATCGATATAATTTATTAAACATTATTTCTCACGACACTTACGGGAGATACGTGTAAGAAACTCTCAATTATCCCTCAAATAACAAATTCAAATTCAAATTCAAAATATTCTTTATTCAAGTAAACTTGTAAACAAGTTCTTTTGAATCGTCAACTTTACTGCTGGTTCGGAAAGCTGTTCCTACCGAGAAGAGCCAGCAAGAAACTCGGCGGTTGCTCTTTTTAAAATATAAATCTTAGAACTAATTACATTTATTTATTACTGTCTTGTACAGGGTAGAGGTGCACCTATATCCACACATCCTTATCATCTAAGTAATCTTCAACAGTATAGTAGGCTTTCTGTATCAGCCTCTTTTTAACAGTGGTTTTAAACTGCTGTAATGGCATAGCCAAAATTGATTTCGGAATTTTATTATAGAATCTTATACCCAAACCCACAAACGATTTACGTACTTTTGCTAGGCGCAAAGCAGGAGTCGCAAGCTCATGTCGGTTCCTACTTTGTCTATTATATACATCACCTATCGTTTTATAATTCTTTATATTTTTATGTACAAAAATTACATTGTTTAAAATATATTGTGAAGCAAATGTAAGAATACCTATTTCCTTAAACAAAAAATGGTGTCAATTTTTTTTTTCGTAGGTCTAATTGGATTCAATGAAAACCTCTTATTTATATTTATTTGTGATTCAAATAAGGGCAACCGCATTCTTTTTTAAATTATTATTAAATTGTGAAAGTTATGAAAATCGAAATCGAATAGCAAAACGAAAACATACTAAAAGACTGACCGAATTTAGGTCAAGCAATTAACGTAAGTAAATAAAATAATGAGTCAAGTTTTTTTTTAATTTAGCACATCACTTATCTTAAAGTAGATGCAAATTAATAGCCGGCAGTACGCCTCAGCGGGATCCAAGGCCATGGTCGTCGATGTTGCGTAACAAGATAAAAGTTACGACAGAACATTATAAGCGTCCGATATATTATTTGTGGTACTGAATAGATTTATACTTTTTAAATACTCATTTTATCAATGTTTTTTAGCAGCATCCCTTTTGAAAGTGATGTGTGTAAGTAAATATACACAATTTAGAATGTTACAGGCTACTCAAAGTTACATTCTAGTTCGTCTTTAAGTATAAAATACGTCAAAATCAAAAACTATATATAAAGGATATTATATGTAAAGGAGAATCCATACAAAATATTTCTTAAAAGATCATGGCTACACTTACATTTTATGATACTGTGAGTTACATTTTTTACAAAAACAAAGGTAAAATCGCTATATAAACTGGTTTAAAAATCTTTCGTCATGATTTATAGAAGCAGGCGTTACTTTGCGGAATTCCATATTACAAGCAATATAACAGAACTAACTACTTTGCTATAATCCGCACGGGTTAAGCGAATGCATGCAAAGCCAATGTGTATGAAGCAGGCAAAGCAGCACACACACCCACCACCACAATCTCAGTGATTGTGGTGGTGGGTGTGTGTGCTGCTTTTATGTGCGTTGTTGCTGGTGAATTGCGCCTTTGGGTGCATGTGGTGGCTTGTCCTGCATGTATAAGGTGCGTATATTTTGCCTGCTTCATACACATTGGCTTTGCATGCATTCGCTTAACCCGTGCGGATTATAGCAAAGTAGTTAGTTCTGTTATATTGCTTGTAATCATTCGTTAATTAATTTTTGTGTTTAAGAAATTTGAAATTAATAAGGAAAGAAAGGGGAATGCGTTCTCGGAACCAAAGTACAGCCTTCATATAACCTTTTTGGTAGTCAAAACATACAAGTGACTTGTTCTTAAAAGGATGCTCGTACCAACTTCCTTGTTTTTTAACCTATAATAATTACCGTATAATAGGCTCGCGTTGAACAATAAGTTGTTAAAAGCAAAAACTAGTTCTAATTATACATTTTAATTTAACATAATAACTTGTGATTATGTATGTACTCAATGACATAAGTGGTTGAAATCTAGTATCGCAAAGTGGGATTTCATTAGTACAATGAACGAGAAAAAAATAGAAGCATCTCAAGGTTTCCTGTCAATTTATATATATCTCTGAGTGAACGGTCATAAGTACATAATAAAATAAATTGTATATGAACGTTATTTGACTCGTTGGCGCAGTGGGTAGCGACCCTTCCTTCAGCTCCGCGGGTCGCGGGTTCGATTCCCGCCGATATCCAACATTTTCTTTGAACAATTTGCTGGTTCTTCGAGCCTCGATGTATATTTGAATTTAAGTATGTATTTGAAATTATATATGTAGTATCTACCAGTTGTCCGTCACCCATGACAAGTTTTAAATTACTTACTTTGGGGACGAACAACCGTGTGTGTAAGTGTCTCATATATTTATTTTATTTATTTATTTAATTTCATATATATAGAATTAAAAAACATTTCTATTTTAATTTTTATATACCGATTATAAGACCTGTCGTATTGTATCGATCTGAATGATGGGCAATGAAAAAGATGAATGAAAAAAGAGTACATGCGAATAAGATGAAAATGTTAAGGTGGAAGTGTGATGTGACAAAACTGGATTAAATACGTAATGACTATATAATGGGAAGTTTGAAATTTAAGTTAAGTATAGGAAAGGCGAAAATTGCAAGATTAAGATGGCGTGGATATGTTATAAGCAGGGATAAAAATTATGTGAGTATTGAATATGAATGTGAATGGATTTGTGACTAAAGGGATACTAAAAAATAGATGGCTTGATTGTATGAAGTAAGTAAGAGGAATGGAGTAGCGCCAGAGTTGACTAATGATAGGAGAGCATGGAAGTGAAAAACGTGTCAGGTCAGGCAAATTATGATGATTTGTATTTTATAGACACTATAATAGAACTACTTTGCTATAATCCGCAAGGGTTAAGCGAATGCATGCAAAGCTAATGTGTATGAAGCACGCAAAATTCACGTACCTTACACATGCAGGACAAGCCACCACGTGTATCCCAAGACGCCTCCATCAGCAACAACGCACACAACCACCACCAAATCCCAATTTTGTCGTGGAGCCTATCCTCCTGATGATGCTTCGGTTTCGGGGCGAAACGATCGTTATCTGCCTGCTTCTATAAATCATTTGTATTTTAATTTTCTGCAAACCAATCAATTTTTATTTCTAACGACTTCTTCTTGTATAACTGATGGATTTATTAGATATTGTAAGTTTGTCTTTAACCCGATAAACCTATTAAATTGAGAAATAATAGTCTCTTTTTGTTATATTGATATTCTTCCAAATCACTGCACATTTTTAAAAGATGGCAAAAAAGTTATACATTGTCTCAGAATTGATGTTTAAAGCTATCTAACCAATCTATTATAAGCTATAGTATGACGTAATATAATATATATGTTCCACAACTATATGCATTGGTACGGTTCAACTATGGATCGTGTTTACGTTTAGTCTTAGGATCATTTTTATTATTATTCCTACTTCCTTTGCTCAATAAGAATTCTTGATCCCTTAAAGCATTTTCGTAAGATGTCTACAACAAAATTACAAGATATGTCAGTGTTAGTAATGGCACAATTATGCAGCACTTTTCTTCCATCCAGTGTAAATCGAATCCAATCCAATTGCAAGGGCAATTCAATGCACGCATCGATACCCCGGTTATGTTATATGCCCTGTTAAATTTATAAAATATAGTTAACTTTTTGTTAAAAATCACACACAAAAAGTTAATTTTGGATGGCTTACAGCTCACTAATTTTGCCGATAAAATAACGTATAAGATAAATAGATATATATTTTGTGGAATACGCATTGACATTAGCCCTATATGAACTTGTGATTGACCTACTTATTATTATAATTAATCACACCATATTTGGAAACACCTACCTTCTGATACTTGACTCCATCTTTGTTTTGCAATGGCTAAATAAATAGTGCATAGGACAGACTTATTTGTCTTTTATGTCTCAAAAGGTACCCAAAATTCCTTAAGCGGGTATCCTACTTCTGTATACATAATGAAAATAGATTTGCACTTATCTGTAAGACCTGATATTCCACAGATAAGATCATATTAACATTGATTGAAGGCGTTATTAAATATTAATATCAGACTTTATTTTAAAATTGTTTCTTTACAATGTCAACATATGTTTTACATGTCTAATGAATTCGATAATCTACAATAGATCAATTAATTACAAGTCATGAATTACTATATTATATTTATTACAAATAGTATATGCGATAGTTTATTAGTTTTGTAGACATTGCTTTATTTTTATTGATTTAACTTTGTGATTAAGAATCGTGGAACCCTTTTAAGATGACCGAAAGTATGCTGTTAAGTCTATTCAATCAAATATTTCGATTGGAAAATTGGATTACTTTAACTAACAAAAATAAATGCATGGATTTTGCAAGCTGACGTTTTTTCTGATTTTTAAATAATAAATTACTAAATATAGAGGATATATATTCAAATAAATAACCTTTTGTTATTTATTTAACATACATTTCTTATTTAAAAATTTCCGCAAAATAAATAATAAAAGTAAAATGAACAAATGCGTTTACTCAATAACTGTCACTGTGCGACGTAAAATTTAATAGTCCCAAAGAATATTAAAAAATAAATAAACATAGCATTCTCTTCTGCTTATTAAGTAATAACTCATTTAGCTCATTCATTAGCATGCACTTATATAAGAATTTGTTGTCTTTTAAATTATTGATATATAGTATTATTATTTAAAGCCGAAGTAGTGCGATTGTAGGTCAAATTCATAATTCCGGTAACCAATAAGTTTTCTAATATAATATGTGAGTGTTATTAAATGTTAAATATAACACGTGCTTTTCGATGAAAGAAAACAAAGCGCATATGCAGAATACCTGTGATATTTGTAATACGCATTGAAACAGCGTGAAGGGTCTACGGTCTATTTCTACTCTCCAAAATGAGAGGAGACCTCAGCCCAGCTTTGAAATTACTATTCCAGCATGCCGCTACTTTAAGTCTCGTGAAAGTTTAGTGTGTCGAGTTGAGTAAAAAAAATTTTTATTTCGTTTATTGCTTTCGTAAATTATTTTTATTCATCATTATTCTCCTGCCCTTATCCCACTCTAAGTGGGGTCGGCACAACACGTTACATGTTGTGCCGACAGACACTGTAAAGTAAAAGTAAAAGATACAGCAAATATTTTTATAGAAAATGTTGGCCACTAGCGGAATTCAAACCCGCGACTCACAGAGCAGAAGGCAGGGTTACTGCCAATTACGCCAACGGACTTGTCAAAGTAATGAGGAAGTAAATAGTTTTTTTACATCTCCGAAATTAAAACAATGAATTTTGTGTATTTTAGTATCGAATCAAAAACGATTCGTACGCTTTACACTTAGTCATCATTCTACTGTCTTTATCCCACTCTAAGTGAGGTCGGCACAACATGTTACAAACATCTTGTCACATGATTTGGCTACGTATTTTACGACCGGCCGCCTGTCTGACGTCAACTTACCTTAGTCGCCTTTTACGACACCTCGGTAAGAAATGAGGGTGGTCTTTTCTACTCAGCCGGACACCACACGGCACCGTAATTTTTTTTTAATTAAAAGCTTTTATTCACCTTGCAATGTGGAATCTTGCAAGGTAAATTTGAATCAATTTTCGGTGTCCGATTGAGCTGAAAGTTAATATATTGGCCCAGTCCCGATGATACTCTATGTTTATGGTAGGCATGTCCTGATGTTGGTGCCAGGCTTAGGATTAGCAATAGAAATTGCTAATCCTCGTATATACGAGGAAAGAAGTAAAGTAAAGTAACGGCCTGTTACTATGCCCACAGCTGGGCTGGGGCCCCTCTCTCCATTTTTGGAGAGAACGACTTGAGCCAAGACCTACCACGCTGCTCCAATGTGGATAGGTAGTTTATACATATCCCTAAAGTCATTGGCGCCAGCCCGGAGTTTGAGCTCTTGACCCCATTAAAATAGGATAAGAAAAGAATAGTGACTTATACATGAACTATACTACTAATTTGTGCGTACTTGCTTTCATTTGCCTTAAGAGTTTTTATATATATGGCTTATCGTGATTTCCAAATAATTTTGTAGCTTTTGTACCTGCTTTGTACCTAGTTAGAGGAGTCTGTTATTATAGAAAAACTCATTGGTTCCTGCCCGGGTTTTGTACCCATGTCGTCTCTAGAGAGTCGCACGGTCTCACCACTAGGCTATCACAGCTTAGTACCCCATGTCGTCTCTAGAGAGTCGCACGGTCTCACCACTAGGCTATCACAGCTTATTACCCCATGTCGTCTCTAGAGAGTCGCACGGTCTCATCACTAGGCTATCACAGCTTATTACTCCATGTCGTCTCTAGAGAGTCGCACGGTCTCACCACTAGGCTATCACTGCTTATTACTCCATGTCGTCTCTAAAGAGTCGCACGGTCTGACCACTAGGCTATCACAGCCTATTACGAGGGAAGTGCTCTACGATTATCAGTAAGGACATGAAATTTTGTTAAAAACTTGTTCCATTTACCTTATGTTTTATATACAAGTTACATAATAAATGTCAAAATAGGTTTAGAAGCTAATAATTATGTTCGAAGTAGCAACACGATCCTCCTCCGCAAGTTTCATAAATCAAGTTGAGTTATGTCATTACCATATCGTTCAAGTCAAACCATCGCGTTGAATCGCTAACCTTGTTCCATGAATGATGTCATTTACTGATCATGAACGATGTCGGCGTTTATAGCTTTTATATATACATTAGTACTAAATATTTTCTTGTTTTGGTCAGTCTATGCATAGCAGAACGCATACGTTAAAAATAAAACTTATTTATTTATCATTGTATGTACACTACAATATGGTTCAGTTCCGGTAAGGTTAGTGCAAAAGTAAAGAAAATATTATTTTACTATAATTCGCGATCAGAAAAAAATTTAATACTAAGTGTACGTATACCGTGCGGTATCCGGCTGACTAGAGTAGACTACTCTCATTCCTTACCGATATATCGTAAAAGGCGACTAAGGTAAGTAGACCCGCAGTGTAGTATCCGGCTAAGTAGAACAGATAACCCTCTTTCTAACCAAGGTGTCGTAAAAGGCGACTAAGGTAAGTTGACGTCAGGCAGGTCGTAAAATACATAGCCAAATCACGTGACAAGATGTTTGTAACATGTTGTGCCGACCCCACTTAGAGTGGGATAAGGGCAGTAGAACGATGACTACGTGTAGAGCGTACGAATCGTTTTTGATTCGATACTAAAATACATAAAATTCATTGTTTTAATTTCGGAGATATAACCTTTTTATTTCCTCTATACTTTGACAAGTTCGTTGGCGGAATTAGCAGTAACCCTGGCTTCAGCGCTGTGGGTCGCGGGTTTGAATCCCGCTAAGGGATAAGAAGGGCCAACATGTTCTATAAAAAAATGGCTGTATCTTCAAGTGTTTATATGCATTTAAAATTTTATATGTATATATTTACCAGTTGTCTGTCACCCATAACACAAGTATTAAGTTATTTACTTTGGAAACGGACAACCGTTTGTGTATTTGTCCCATGTTTTTATTTATTTATTTTAATATTAAAACTACATAATTGCTGATATATGGATATCAAATATTAGGAATATCTGTTACAGAAATTCACTCTTAAATATAAATCTATGATGTTTCTGTCAATAAGCACCACTCGGAAAGCAGTCCTATAATTGCAATACTGGATTTGGCGTAAATTCCCACCTTCTGTTACAAGGTGTTCCCCAATGCTGACTTTTCATATATATAGTAAAGTAAAGTAACGGCCTGTTACTATCCCACTGCTGGGTATAGGCCTCCTCTTATCGTTTTTTGGAGAGAAGGGTTGGAGCTCAGACCTACCACGCTGCTCCAATGCGGATTGGTAGGTTACGCACATCCCCAGAATTCTTTAGAAATATCCAGGTTTCCTGACGATGTTTTCCTTCATCGAAAAGCATGTGATAAATTGCAATTATCAATTAGACACATAAGTTTTTAATAGAAAAATCATTGGTGCCTGCCCATGGTTTGAACCCATGATCGTCTCTAAAGAGTCACACGGTCACACCTTTTTCACACAAGAGTCACACCGGCTATCACAGCTTTTATATTCTTCTTTCATGTATATATCATTCAAATATTGAACAATTAGACTAGACCTGTCTACTACCTATTAAAGGCTGTGGTATAAATAACGTTTTATAAATGTTTTGTTTTATAGTAAAAGACGGTAATAACGGACGCCAGAGATGGCATCGTAAATAATTACCTAACGATGGCATGACCACGATTTACAATAATTGCGTTGGTAGCCTTCACGAGCCCACTGCGACAACACATCAATGTAACACAAATATGTGTATAGCACGCGGCAATAAATAATGCACATCGAGGTTCAGAAAGATAAATCGGCTAGATTCTGCTTCATAGAGCATTGTCTCTGTCGCACAGACTGCAGACTGCAGAACCCGTGCGTGATAGTGACAGCGCTCTACGAAACCGAATTGGTCGGCTGTTTCGTCCTAAGTTCTCGATGTGCATTATTTATTGCTGGGTACTATACCTATAATTATTATATTCAATGGAATTCTAAAGGTTGTTGTATGTGAATTTATAGTTTTATTATAGCTCAAATAAGGGTCATTACTATTCAGATAAATGAGCAAATAAATGGTGTATTTTAATTCGTATGCGACTAATAATATTGCTCTATCTTCTTATTTTCGGTCAATACAGATAGCTCCTTTTGTCTTTTGGTATTTAGGTTATCAAATATCGCTAACTTAATATATTGGAAAACTAGTAATATGGTGTACATAAATTGTACTTAGATAATTTTGTTAATATTCTTTTCTCTGCAGCTGTTTAAATCATAACCGCGTTGTTTTGGTTGCAAACGTACGAGAAATAAGCGAATGTGTATGCAAAATAACACGTATAAGAAATGAAATATGGTACCTTTCCCACGATATCACTTGATCGTCACGCTCTGACTTTATTTACAATTATTTCTGCTCCTCTCCAGCGAAATCATATACTAATATGTCATTAATATACATTCATAATAGCTCAAATTACATAAAAAGATAAAATTCGAAATTCTTGCCACAGCCATAGTTTGAGATCACGTCTGACATAATTATGACATAAGAAAACCAGTTCTTTAACTAGAGAAGGGCACATCATGGATGTCCGATAGTTATTTCCTTGTTTATATATTACTGTTTTTGCCTACATATTGTATGATGAAATCGTTTATCCGTTTTATTATTTATTATTAAATTAAATTAATATTATTAAATTATTTTAGTTTTATTTAACATAAGACATTTCTTTAAATCTTTCGTTAAATTAAAATATGCTGCGATGATAAAATTTAATTCAAAAATAAGTACAGAATTATTTTTGTCTTCCGTTACATATTCGAATACTATAATGCAATATACTAAAACTTACTATATACCATTACATAAGTAACGATGTAAATTAAAATTATAAGATACAAAATAACAATAACAAAATCCTACTAATATTATAAATGCGAAAGTTTGTGAGTATGGATGTTTGTTACTCTTTCACAAAAATACTATTGGACGGATTTAGATAAAACTTTACAGTTATATAAGTTAGACATCAGAATAACATATGGGCTACAATTTTTAATGATTTTATGTAATATAACGATACATGTCAATAAAGTCGAAAAAATCAGGCCCCTGAGACCTATCTTGGCGTACGCTGCCTAAACTATTGGAGTTACACAAAGATGATGTAGCATAGTATTGTTTGTCTTAAATAGTTCTAAATAAAAGTCCGCGACAGCATATATCTACCTTTTATGTGCAAGCCACTATGACCAAATTGTGAATCATAAAGTTAATTAAATTAGATTGTAATTTACAATGCATATTTTAGTATATTTATCAAACTCTTATAAAAATCAATATATTTGTCACTTTCAGTATTTCATGTCGATAAACTTTGTCTCTTGCACTGAGTAATTTGGCTGAATAGTTTAAAAGTTATCACGATATGATTGACTTGAATGGAGCGCCACAGAGTGTTTTATATATGAGCGACGCGAGGATTGTATGGAATCCTTTTGTTTTGAAGTTAGAAATCTGAATTTAGGATGTAGGAGTGACTAAATAAATATATATATTTTTAATATTAGTAAAAAAAAATCTAAAATGTCCTGTCACGAAACTTAATGCGGCAAACCAAATTCCACGCGAGCGAAGCCGCGGGCAAAACCTAGTGCTTTAATAAATTAGGATTAGGAAACGGAAAGTGGAAACCAAACGACTAGTCTAGTCGTCGGGAAGGTATTCTGTATTCTGTATTCTGTATGTATCTGTATCATATTTGCATTTCGTAGTCCTTAATATGAAGCACTGAAGCATTCTAGTGAAGTTGAAGAAGTAAAGTTGCGAAGTGAAGTGAAGCATTAAGAAGCGATGTTAACAACATACGTTTTTCTAAAATGCCAATTTCGTAATAGTACAAGTCTTGCTTGCGAACAGTAATTAATTTTGTAATTAATAATGTCTTAAAAGATAGCCAATTTAATAAGCAACGATTTGATGTCAAGATGAAAAAATTGCAAAGTATTGCATTGATTTTAATTGATTGAAATTGATATTATAGAGGTTTCTAGCGAGATTGCAATACGGTTACTTCTTTCATAGACTATAAACATGCAAAAACAGTTTTATATTACGTATTAATATACAACTTGCTTTAATGTTTTCTATTATTATAACAGTAAACTAACAGTGATAAATAAGGTGTTTATGAATGTCATAATTTATTCTAAAGAGTAATTGAAATGTTATAATAAATTCATAATAAATATCGAACAAAGTTGATATTATTGCATACCTATTAACTATTTGTTACAGATGAAGAAAATTCCTGCATTTTATAAAAGAGTATTGACAAGTAGTCCAAAGAAATGATTTTGATTTTAATTTACCAAAATTCTATGGTTTCTTTTTAAGATGATTCTATTTATTAACATCTTTATAATTTTGCATAAGCGTATAAAAATAGGAAATTAGCTGAAATTCTTAGAGGTTACAGCTTAACCTCGTGTCATATCTCTTGCTTTCTTCACCTTTGTATTTTAACCTGCGATTGTATGTCAATTTCTTTTACTAAGTCGATCCACGGGACTTCTGATAATCAATACAAATATCAAGCAGATATGGGGGCTCCACACCAATGCTTTCTGACTTGAAAAAAGTATCAATTTATATAGAAGCGTCACTCTTACTTACCATGAAAGATGCCGTGTGGTATTTGACGGAGTAGAATAGACCACCCTCATTTCGTTCCGAGGTGTCGTAAAAGGCGACTAAGGTAAGTTGACCCGCCGTGTGTTATCCGGTTGTGTAGAATAGACGACCCTCATTTCTTACTGAGGTGTTGTAAAAGGCGACTAAGGTAATTCGACCCGCCTTGTGGTATCCGGCTGAGTAGAATAGACCACCCTCATTTCTTAGTGAGGTGTCGAAAAAGGCGGCTAAGGTGAGTTGACTCACCGTGTGGTATCCGGCTGAGTAGAATAAACCACCCTCATTTCTTACCGAGGTGTCGTAAAAGGCGACTGAGGTAAGTAGACGTCAGGCAGGCGGCCAGTCGTAAAATACGTAGCCAAATCATGTGACAACATGTTTGTAACATGTTATGCCGGCACCACTTATAGTGGGAAAGGGCAGGAGGATGATGACTCTTAGTTACAACGAAAGAGTTCGTATGAAAGTAGATTAATATTTTTTACAATAGCAATCTCTCATAAACAAAAAAAAAATAATAATAATTACCGGCAAAGCAACCCAAAGGCCTCTTGTAAGAATTTGCTATATGCCCTCCGCTGGCAACATTGTATTTAAAACTAATGTAAACGCTTACTAAATACAAGAAAGGGCATGCATAGTAATGCAGTAGGTAATAGTACAATATTATTCATTAATTGCATGGGTGTGACTATATAAATCCTAATTAGCATTCCCGCTTGACTACCGATGTAGTTCAAGCTGTTAGAACCATCTTTATGATGTCCTTGAAGAGAATTTATAATAGATCTAGTTACAGAAATCCAATTATTTATCAGCATCGTGGATATTATTTACTATATTCAAGAAAGCTGTAATCATATTTATATATACAATAAATATATCGTACAAGATTTACGTGAAAAATTCACATATTGCAAACAATGCGACGTTCAGAGCATGAACGCAGACCGACCTAACACCTGAAGCAAATAATAACTGTAACCCTAAAAAATTCAAACATATTATTTTACGATAATGCCGTGTGGTGTCCGGCTGAGTAGAATAGACCACCCTCTTTCTTACCGAGGGGTTGTAAAATACGACTAAGGTAAGTTGACGTCAGGCAGGCTGCCGGTCGTAAAATACAATACAATATTTTGATAAGCGTTCAATCTTGACTACTTGATTTTACTCGGAAGTAAATACACGTCAAGTTATTATTAGCTCCGAGCACTTAACAGTTATTTTGCTAATGTAATGAACTGCATTGCCTATTTTGCTACTATGTTTCAAACTTATATAAAAATAACAATAGATTATTAAGATCTAGATGGATAAGATAGATGTAATAGATAAAGATACGAGATGTAGGTATCTGGTATAACACTGATTACGCACTGTTTATTTTAGACTGCAACATCGTTAACTATTAGACTAGATAGCGATCAACAATGACACTTTTTAAAATTTTATTTTATAATTTATTGTCTGTAGCGTCAATTTGTTGAAATGCGTTCTCTTTTTTTTCTTTGGAAATAATTTAGTCATAGCTTAGACCACAAACGACATTGACAGATTTTACATATCTCAAGAATGCTCCAGAGATGAGAAAATTTTTTATTGTTTTCTTCGCCATAATTCATCATCATCTTCCTGCCTAACATGTTACAAACATGTCAAATGATTTGGCTACATATTTTACGACCGGCCGCCTGCTAGAAGCCAACTTACCTTAGTCGTATTTTACGACACCTCGGTAAGAAAGAGGGTGGTCTATTATACTCAATCGGAAACCACACGGTGGGTCAACTTACATTAGTGGAATTTCACGCCACCTCGGTAAAAAATGAGGGTGGTCTATACTGCTCAGCCACGGCGATTTTCTTCACCGAAAATTGGGCGATAAAATTTTATTAAACACGTACATTTTCATGTCAAATTTATGGATGCCGTTTTGGGACTGTTATCAGCCCAAGGTAAGGTTACGCGGTCTTGTTCATCTTTCACAACTCAATATTTCAATTGAAAAAATATGATTTTTAGTTGTTTTATTTTAATTTATTACTCCCGAATTATCTTTTTGTTTACAAATAAGTTAGTCAAATATATCTTCATGTCTATATGACTGTGGATTTACAATACAAATTGATTGTTTGCAAAATTGTGAATACGGTTGTTTGAATGTTTATTGTCATTATAATTGTGGTTGATTATTTATTAGCACTGATACTGAAACTTTCAAACGGAACATATAAAAATGGTTTAATATAATATCCTAACTAGATACCCAAATAGCTGAGAATATGTCGCGCTCAGTATTCAAGTGACCTAATACAAAAAAAAAATATTTTGCTAATTGCAATAAAGCGTAGTGCGGCGCCTACAAAACAAATGAGTGTGAAAGAGACGTATAGTACCCGGCATTAAATAATGCACATCGATGTTTAGAACGAAACAGCCGGCCAGTTCGGCATTCTAGAACGCTGTCACTGTCACTCAGTTAGTATGTGATCTAGCCGATTTCTCTCTCTAAGCCTCGATGTGCATTATTTATTGCCGGGTACTATAACTGGAAGAGAAAGAAAACACTAGTTTAAGAAACACGAGTTTGTAATAGTTCGTGATGTTATAGATGTTATTGAAACAAGAATTACAATTTCAATAAAGAATGACAATACAATTACAATGTATCTAATTCAATGAAGGCTAATTTTGAATTGGCTCACTCTAACATTAAGTGTGTGATGTGCTCCCTGTAAATTAGTCTTCACAGACGACCTTGATTCAATGGTCTCAAAAGAATAAGTAAATAGGAGTTTGGGTTTGTTTTAAGTAAATATTCTCCTCTTCAATTTACCAAATTACTTACTTGAAAATATGACGATAATAAATCATCATTAATGCTAAATAAATATACCATTAATAATAACATTTTTATTAGCTGTTACCCATCTGAGCTGTCATTTAACACTGATCGTGGAAATCAAATTTTAAATACCTAACTTACCTACCTACCTCATTTAAAAACACGTTTTCGACGTGTTTCAGAATTTATTGGCGAATGCTCTTAATTTATAATTTCGTTTAATGTACGGTAATGGAATCTGATATTTTTTCATTTCACCTTTGTTGAATATTTTGCCCAGCATATAATTATATTAAAGACTGCTCGTTTTAAATCTAAAGTTCATACGTTTGTACGTTCTTTTGGTTTATCGTGTGATTAATTCGGTTATTTTCGAATTCGGATTATTTATTAACAGCTGTCGTGAATGAATAAAATTATATTACAACGTAAACTACAAAAATAATTTTTCATTTTATTATGATTTGTCCATCCTCTTTTCAAAGTGCTTATATACTATATTTTATATTATCAATATAACGCAAAGTAGATTTCTGTGAATTATATTTATAATTTTTATTACTGTATGTTACTGTTACATAATTACTGTATGTCGTAATAATTGCACATATATCAGTCACACTGATAAATCGTCGTAAAGTTATCTGAATTTTGATTCTGATACTAAAAATTTATCGAGTTTGGTGTATTGATATTAAATGTTTAAGAGATAAAACAAGAATGTAAATTTACATTTCTCATTAACGTAAAAAGTCAGTAAGTAAATTGCATTAATTCATGCAGAACGGGGAAATTATTTTTAATCTTTAATTTTCTAGGGATGTAAAAAATAATTTAGTTTCATTTTGTCTATGAAATTATTTGATGTGTGGCTAGCAAGACTCATCTGCGCACGTTTTTTTATCAATTACGAAATTACGAGTGCTTGTTTTTTTTTAAAGCCATTTTAAACTAAACTAAATATTCCCCTTTCTTAAGGCATCACTCATTAGCAGTAGAAAGCTCTTCCTCATGCTATCTATTCTATCAGCTCTTTGGGCAAAGAGAAAATTATTTTAAAATGGTAATTAGATACGAGCATCTTATTTTTATCTTAATTTTGAAAATTGGAAATATGTCAAATTATACATGACACACAATATACCTTCTGAATTGGAAATACAAAACATCAGTGTAACAGTGTAACATCAAGTATTAAGGAATTTATCCAATATTAATGTCATGTTGTGAGTTGTCATAAGAGCTGTGATAGCCCAGCGGTGGGGCTGTGCGACTCTTTCACGAGTTCAAACCCGGGAAGGCACCAATGAGTTTTTCTATTAAAACTTATGAATCTAATCGCACTTGCAATTTATTACACGCTTTTCGGTGAAGGAAAACATCGTGAGGAAACCTGTATATCTCTAGAGATTTCTGGAGATATGTGTAACCTACCGATCCGCATTGGAGAAGCGTGGTAGGTCTTAGCTCCAACCCTTCTCTCCAGAAACGGTGAGAGGAGGTCTATTCCCAGTAGTGAGATTGTAATAGGCCGCTACTTTCCTTTTTTTTACTGTCAAGTTAAACTTAGTAAACCTATTAAAAAAAGAGGGTAACTTAAAGGCAGCGAAGGCCACTGAATTGATTTTCTATCTGCAAGTTTATATGTGGCCAGCAAATTTCAAATTGCTTCTTCTTCTTCAGCCGATAATACACCATTGTGAATATATTTTCGTCTTCCAAGGACATCGATGTCATATGATCCTATGCCGTTTTGACCCAGTCACAGTGTAGTTTCGTCGTGTTTGAGATCATCTGCCAACATCTTTTTAATAGGGTTTAACAATGCTTCATAAAATACGTAAAATAGTTCCAATTGCAGAAAAATAAAAATTATATATAACGAGTTCTAGAATTCAATGGTGAATCATGCTTAAAATTTGCAAAATCGTTTAATATAATGTTTAATGTCAGTTGTTAATGGAATTGGGCATCGTTTCCATTTCACCTTTGTTTAATATTCTGACAGGCATCGCAAATATGTAAATGTACGTATGATTTATGTTTTAAATACAATGTTGAATTTATTAATAAAACAGCAGTTACGCTATTATATGCATAGAAACATATATTATTCATTATACATAGATAAATTTTAATATTATATTTTGTAAGAATATCATAGAATCAATGCTCTTACGATCTCAAAACCATTTTATACATATTGTGAGCCATCGTGTATGCCGAAAATGAGTGGTGTAAAGTACACAGAAATAAAAAAAGAGTTCCACAATGTGTAAATTAGTTTTAAAACATTATACATATTGCCCTATCCGAAGAATAATGTCACATTTCCTATGCTTATATCTGGGAGATGTAACTTTGCTTTTCAGATAAGGTGATATAATCAAATCTATATTTAGTTTTAAGTAAACTACGAATTTAAAGTTTTTGATGTTTAAGAGATAAAAATCTATAAGACTTTTATATTCACATAGTATATATAAATTCTTATTGGCTTAGTTCAGCTGAAATGAAACAGGTTTTTAACCGCATGCTTCAATGTTTTGTATAACTTCAAAGTCTTTATTTGCATCTGTATCAATATGCTAACCTTAAGAGTCCTGAACCAATTGTTGAAAACATCACGTTATAATGATAAATATATACTCTCCTTGTTTAATTTTTTTAATGTCTTTTTTAAGAACGCTACATTAATCTTTTTTCGCAGTGACCATAGAAGTTAGGTATAATTTATAGAAATATAAGTTATTATTTTTACCTACGACAACGTTTGAGTCTACATACCCTCAACTAATCAACTCCCTATGTTTTAGCATTTATAATATTAGTACGTTTGTGTATATAAAGATAGTGGTCACTATTAAGAGTCGCAAAAATTTTATTATTTTTCATGATAACCATGATAAATCCGTAACGAATGTGTGCGGAGCATTCGCAACACTGATTTTGAAATGTGTATTTAAACTATTTGACGAACTTTAACTAGCTCTTTATAATTCGACAAACTGAATGCAGCATCTTTGTATTCAGATCACGACATCGTGAGTCTATGTGACAAACAGGCAACACGCGCTGTAAATAAAAGGAATTGGCAGCAAAAGGATTGCTTAACCTATTACATACAAAAGGACGAGTCATAGTGATTTATTATAGAGGCATTGCAAAGAGAATGTATTGTTGAGTCAGTTTCTAAATTCTTAAAAGGATAATAAATAAAGGTCAAGCGAGAAAAGTAACTAATTGTAATGAGCATGGTGATTAAACTTGGCCCTTTGTTAGTTGACAATTGGCTACAGCTTTAGAGTAATATTACAATCAAGCTGTTCCTATACAAAAGATTCCAAATTCAATTCTTGTATATAAAATTAAAAAAATAAAATTTTAACTTTGATCTCTCCAGGTTAGTGATCTTGAATCTTCCAACCTGATCAATCAAAAAATTTAGTGAATCAGATCATGTGTTAATTCAATTATTATATATTCGGAGCGGGTTCTCGTTAGGGACAGTTGCAGTCAAAAGCAAGTCGAATATACAAATCTTTTTCACCTAGTAAATTGTTAAAATAATAAGGCATTAACAAAGTTTACAACTTGGAAAAGTTTGCAAACATTTTCCGATGCATAGAAAGCAGCATAAACATCTTTCAGCATAAAACTCTTTCTACCAAGAAAGAAGGAAGCTATGTTAAGTGAGAAGGTGCAACTCTCTTAGAGAGTCACGATTTAAAACCTCGAGCAGGCATCAATGAGTTTTCTGTTGAAACCTAATTGTCTAGTTGATGAATGCAATTCATCGCACGCTTTTCAGTAAAACATCGTTAAGAAACCTGCATATCTCTAGAATATGACACAACTTCCCCAGAATTCAACAGCGTGGTAGGTCTTAGCTTTGACCCTTGATCGCCTATTACTAACCCAGCTCTGGGATCACAACAGGCCGGCACTTTACTTTTTTAGCAAGAATTTTTATTATAGTTGATGCTTTGTGACACAAGGACAAATTATTAGCAGAACGGATAGCTACCGGAAGTGTGCACGTAAATTATAACCACTCAAATGATTTATAGTCTGATTGCATCTCATGACATTTCCTATAAATTTAAACACGGCTATGATACATTGTTTCATTGCGGGTTCCGGTACATAGTTTCTGGCTACAAGATAACTTGTTTAAATTTGCTACGTCATTACTGTTTAACTGTCTTAATCAAAATATCTTGTTACCTTTTAAAATACTGATCATTAAGGTGTTGTGGTGGCCTTCTAAGGTCTTCTACATCGCTTTCACTTCAACGAAAGTTACTTTCTTAATGCAAAAGCATAATTTCTTACTATATATATACTATTTGAGAGGTTTTCTCAATTAATCATAAATCCAATTATCAGAACTAGATTAAACTAAGATAAAAGTCGGACCTATCTGAAGTAAAAATGAATTTTTAAAACTTTTCAAGACAATTTGATGAACATTTATGGTTGCCCATTACTATAACTTAAAAATTGAAACTTTCAGAATGCAAATGTAAAAGGAATCTGATAACGAACACATAAATAAGAATCATTACCGAATTAATCCCTGTATCTTTTTTTGTAGACGCCTAATAATTGAGAACCTCCTTACTTTTACAAAAACGGTTAAAATGATTGCATATGATATTGTTATTCTAGCTTAATTAGTCCTAAACAAAATTTTCTAGGCAATATGTCACATTCCATCACACGGCTTATATCGAAAATCATATCGCGTAACAAATATGTGCAATCAATATGGACTAAACTTAAGCTTAATGTTACCTCATTGTTATATTAAATATTACAAATATTTGATAAATATAAATACTTACTCATCATCATCATAATTCTCCTGCCCTTATCCCACTCTAAGTGGGGTCAGCACAACATGTTACAAACATGTTGTCAACATGTTGTCATATGATTTGGCTACGTATTTTACGACCGGTCGCCTGCCTGACGTCAACTTTCCTTAGTCGCCTTTTACGACACCTCGGTAAGAAATGAGGTTTGTCTATTCTATGCAGCCGGATACCACACGGCACATACCTTAGTCGCCTCTTACGACACCGCGGTAAGAAAGGAGGTTGGTCTATTCTATTCTGCGGGTACCACACGGCGTAAATATAAATACTTACTATTAGAATTAAAAAACTCTTTTATTCCTAAAACCTTTATACGCCAACGGATGTTAGAAACTTGATCAGAAACATTATAGAGTGCGTTAATTAAAAGAGCATAAGCACAACTAGAATCAAGAAAGATCTAAATGCTTGTATTTTAGGTAGGTACGCCGAACTAATTTTTTTCTCGTTTTAACACTGTTTGTTGTTGTAGATAATTGTAACGTTTGTGCTAGATAGCATTTAGTAAGTAAAATAGTCTTTTAACACACTGCTGGTAAATAGCTTCCACCCTTTTTGAAGATACGATTGTTTTGATAATTCACACGTATCCCGGGAATATTCGAGAAACACGCACGATAATCTGATGGATCACAAAACCGCGAAGCATAACAATGCCACGGACATGAATCCCAAAAGAATTATATGATGTCAGTAGACTTAGTGCCAAAAAAATTTGGTTTTTTTCGAACTGACTGTATGCTGTTAGCCCTAACGGCTATTACAGCGTCACCGGGCGGGACGGGCGAGCGCAGAAGCATCACCGAAGTTGCGAAATGCAGAGAGTAGAGCGCAGAAGCTCTACTAACGTCATCCTAAGGGTGCCTCCTGTGAGGCCGGACCGCGGCTTAGGGTGACGCGTAGTGGAGGGCTGATGTATGACTTTGATAGTCATTGCGACGTCGGAAGGGTGGGAAGAAGCCACGTCCGACCGACGTGACAAAACTGAAACCTCGTTTTCGCCGGTCAAAATTGCGATAGTTACATTTATTTTAAACTTTGTAAGGAATGCATTTGGTTTCCGGTAAGATTCTCTTTAATATTAGTTAGAGGAATTATCTTAATAATAATAAACCTATCGGAAAAGATGTCTGTTTAATATTCCACTAGTTTCTTGTACACTAACAATAAAATGAGATAATAATCAATTACTCATCGATAAACAAAGGATCAGTGGTTACACTAACGATCTTGCCAACGTTTTGCTTCATAGTAAATACCTGTAGGCCTACCATAAACTTTTAAAAAACGATTCAATTCAAAGTCAGTACCTATACTTGTCTATAATATAAGCTGGGATAGCCTAGCGGTGAGACCGTGCGACTCTCTAGAGACGACATGGGTTCAAACCCGGGCAGGCGACAATGAGTTTTTCTATTAAAAACTTATGTGTCTAATTGATAATTGCAATTTATCACACGCTTTTCGGTGAAGGAAAATATCGTGAGGAAACCTGCATATCTCTAGAGAATTCTAGGGATATGTGTAACCTACCAATCCGCATTGGAGCAGCGTGGTAGGTCTTAGCTCCAATCCTTTTCTTCAAAAACGTAGAGAGGAGGCCTTAGCCCAGCAGTGGGCATAGTAGCAGGCCGTTATTTTACTACTTACTTTACCTATACTCAACCGCTTTCTTTTCGTAGCATGAAAAGGAAAAGGAAAACGTAATATGAACTATAGATAATTCTGTCTCTTTTACTCAAATGTTGTTGGTGCATTCCGAAAGGTCATTCGGCAACGACTTAAAGTGTGCGTTTTTAAGACGTCATTGTATGAAAAAGCAAAACCATTTAGTTTACGTCTTCAATTGAGTCGCAATAAGAGTTCATGGTAGGTCTGCTGATGTATCTTAAGTAGAAATTTCCATTAACTGTATGCCAGAATTTATGATTTAGCAATATGACATTTGCACAGAATACGGATTTCACGCTTTGCTAGTAGGTACCAATTTCAACTTGTCTTTCAATTTGACGATCCGCTTGTCCGTACCTTATTTGTGTAACATCACGACTTTGTCTGTATTGCATCTAGACATTTCATTATTTTGTCTGAAAATGTAAAGCGAAATGAGAATTATTTGATACGGATCGCTTAGTAATAAGCATGTAAGTAATTGCAAAAGCAATTTAACCGTGCCCAAAAGCAATCAATAAAAAAAAACCATGTAGGAATACCATATTTCATCCAGTGAAAGAATATTGTTTGCATTTGCCAAATTTAAATTTATTTTATAACTTTATTCTATTTAATTTATTTCATAAAACTATACATAAAGTTACATACTTATAATAAAAAGTTTAATTAAAATTTATTTAAATAATTAGGACATACATAACATGTCTGTTACTCTTAGCTTGATTCGAGAAAGTAGTATCTTCACCTGTTGCAAATTATAATACGTGCTACAGACTATTTATATTAACCTCTCCCCTTTTATAAATTATGCATATGTTGTTAGCCCTTACGGCTTTTACAACGTCATCGGGTGGGACGAACGAGTGCAGAAGGATCGTAGATGTCGTGACATGCGGAGAGTATAACGCAGAAGCTTTCGTCAGGAACCGGTCTGCCGCCTTCTGTAAGGCAGGACCACACCTGACTAAAAATCATTTGACATTAATATGCAGCACATATAGTCTTCAACATCGGCGCAGTTGCCTGTCTATCGGTATTCTACAGGATATATTTCGGAGAGTGCGCTGAAGTACCTACTCCATAACCTTGTTCCTCCATCGCCTTTCTATCAACGCACTGCTAGGCACCGGGAGAAGTTCCACCCTTATGTTATTGAAATCCCACGAAGGCGCACTTCGCGTCTTCTTATTTACTGCGGACGGCAAGGGAATGAAATTCTCTCCTGGCATCTATTTTTCCCGAGTATCAATATGGGTATCTTCAAAGCAAGCGCGAATAGGCATCTTCTAGGCAAGCGCGCTCCATTTTAGACTGTATCATTGCTTACCATCAGGCATGAATACAGTCAAGCGCTCGCCTATTAAGCAATAAAAATAAAAAAGCATTATCGTTAGGTAGCAATGTAGAATAAGATGTGATCACCATCCGAACTACTAAACATGGATCTTGGGCCTTAACCTTCACAAATGACAAACTTATGAATAACTGTAACAAGATCACATTGATTTATAATCATATACATAATAGATGGATGGAATAATACATAATAATAGTATTTATTCCTACGCATTATGTCTAATCACTGTATTGGAATGCTTTGATTATTACAATTTATATTACATATTCCTCTCGGAAGCATTGGTGGCGTTTTTATTTTTTTTGATTTGCTTGTAAACTACATGTATTTTTATTATCTGGATCTAGAAGTTAAGAAAATAACGTTATTCAAACACGTGTTTTATTGATGTTGCTTACAATTACTAGTAGGCCCAACTAATTTATACGTGTATTGGTATAAAATTGCGATTTAAATTATTCTATTAAGTATAGACCCGTTATTATAAAGGCCCGTGACAACTGCTGACTTTTTTCGGGAACCTATTAGGGATGAATTCGTAGTTTCTTAGTATTATGGTCTGTTTATTTCTTTTATTTTTTTAAGAGCGTGCAATATAAAGATTCTACCTCAACCAACAATATTCAGACTCCGTTCAAATCAAGATAATCTTTATTCAAATAGCTTTCTTTAGTCAACTTTAGTCAAAACTTTTTCAAGCACTTTTGAATCGTCAAGATGAAGCTACCATTGGTTTGGAATGTTGCTCTTATCGAGAACAACCTTTTTAATTTACATAATCAATCTGCAGTCCTTATATTATAATGTATTATTCAAACGAGAAGCATTAGTTCATGGATTAAATTTGTCATTGCAATTGATAATATGTTTATTTATTTATTTATTTATTTATTTATTTATTTATTTATTTATTTATTATTATGTTTATGAAATGATAAATAATTTATAGTAAACTATAATTTATGGAATTTGATGGTAACAAACTTCATCATACTAATCGCTGGAGGGATACGTAAGCGGCTTGGATTAAAATAACTTGAATTCGTGAGAATGTTGACGTAAAATTATCATTAGGTGACTTAAAAAATATACGTTTTACACTAACAAGCATATTTATGTGATACTATACTACCGGCTAGTACTCAGTCTGGTTTCGAATTCCTCGAAACAGAACTCAACAGTTATATAAAAAATTCTCCAAATTGCCACCAAACTTAAATCATCCGTTGGGTCATTCTAAAGATTGTCTGAAAATTTAATAAAAATCAGTCCAGCCCTTTCGGAGTCTACAGAGGATATGGAAAGGCAGACATGATCTTAAAGTAGCGGCCTGTTACAATCCCACTGCTGGGAATAGGCCTCCTCTCTCCATTTCTGGAGAGAAGGGTTGGAGCTAAGACCACTATGCTCCAATGCGGATTGGTAGGTTACACATATCTCCAGAATTCTCTAGAGATATGCAGGTATAAATTGCAATTATCAATTAGACACATGAGTTTTAATAGAAAAACTTATTGGTGCCTGCCCGGGTTTTAACTCGTGTTCCCCTCGAAAGAGTCGCACTGGCTCACCGCTGGGCTATCACAGCTCATGGTCTTAGTTTGAATTGAATTATAATTTAGATTTTACGAATATGAAGTATTTTTATTTTTAAGCGTTGAATATTAATCACTTATACTTAAAAAATAGTATTTATTAGAAACTAATTGCATTTTATGCAACGTTCAATTACATAAACTTTGACTACAAAGTTTACCAATTATTTTACCTGAATTTCGAATGTCGTTTGATTTTTTTTTAGTTTTTGAAGAAAATGTTGAAAATACTAAGTATATTTTACAGCAAGATAATAAAATGGATTGTTTTGGACGTATGGCGTGTGGTATCCGACTGAGTAGAATGGATACTCATTTCTTACCGAGGTGTCTTATAAGGTGACTAAGGCAAGTGCCGTGTGGTATCTGGCTAAGTAGAAAAGACCACCCTCATTTCTTACACAGCTGTCATATAAGGTGACTAAGGTAAGTGCCGTGTGGTATCTGGCTGAGTAGAATAGACCACCCTTATTTATTACCGAGGTGTCCTAAAATGTAGCTAAGGTAAGTTGATGTCAGGCCGGCCGTCGGCACGTATCATACCTAGTCAAATCGCATCACAATATGTTTAAGGCATCTTGGGCTGACTTAGAAAGACTTATCGGACTTAGGGTGGGATAAGGGCAGGAGAATGATGAACGCATAAAACGACGTAGATTTTCAGATCAAATACCAGTTGTAACGAATATCTGCAAATAAAATTACGAGACAGTCATGTAAGCATATCAAGGCTGCACCAGCTCAGTTATTAGTAAAATTATCAACAAGCGATGCGGAAAAGTTGCGAAAGAGTACCTATTTCAACAGAACAAGATAATATCTTGTACGCATAGCATTTATTGTAATGAAATATCAGGCTCTATTTACGTGAAACATCGTGATGGACGGAGATTACTTACTAGTTCACCTTTCTTACTTATTTTGTAACATTGTCGTGTAACGTGTAATATTCTACTTTACGTGTTTAGAGGGAGCTTGTCTTCATTTAATAGTTGTGATAGTTCGATTCAGTTGGTAAGTGTTAATTAATTTTAAAGTTTCAAGGTGATTTACAATTGATATTCCAATTGCGGGTTTATAAATATAACGATAAAAAGGCCATGATTGCCTTGCGATGAGAATAAATGACCCGTACCAAGGATTTCTTTGGAATATATGTAGCAGAATTTTCGACTCTATATAATAACTTTGTTAGTGATAGACGCTATTTGTCTCATCTCTTTTCATCTGTATCTGCTGGTCAGCCTGGTAACTTTGGCAAAGCTCCAATTGAACAGTAATATTCTACCAACTAAAGAAGTAAAATTATGCCTCTATTATTATATAATTTACTAGAAATACGTGCGGCTGCGCCCGCGTGAAATTCAGTGTTTAGCATATTATAATCGCTCGAGTCTCGGCATGAGGCAGGCTCTCTGATACCTTACACCGCATTTTATACCTATTCCTCTCTCTGAATTACAATCGACACCGATTTGTTACTACCCCCACCAAAAATTGTTGTGAAACGACCGCTTTAACTCAATTTACATGAAACCGTAATGTGTTATTAACCTAAACCTTTTGGAGATATTGCACTACCTTTTAGTAAAAACCGTATTAAAATCCGTTCAGTAGATTTTGAGAAAATCGATTACATACAGACAGACAGGTTTGGGGACTTTATTTTATAATAAATATAGATAGATAGATTATAAAGGTAACTTAAATAAGTATTTGTCTCAAAGTTCTTTCAAGAATCTAGTGTGTTTCAGTGATATTTACATCTAATGTAGAAACAGCCATGTGATGTATGTGAATCTCAAAAGGATTTCTAGAATATTTGTAAACCGTCAATACGCAATGGATAAGTATAGTATGTCCCAAGTTTAATCATCTTGATAGAATGAGAATTTTGGTGAGCTGTGATACACAATGAATATTTAAATTCGATGTATAAAAGTGCTCAATCGATCAAAGACAATCAGAACATCAAGTTTTGATAGGCTTTGATTGGTCATTGAATATTGAGAGAATTATTTAAGCGCTCTTTTTCATAATTCTTCATCCTGAGGCCCTTATCCCTCTCTGTATGAGGTCGGCACAACATGTTGTCACATAATTTGGCTACGTATTTTACCACCGGCCGCCTGCCCGACATCAACTTACCTTAGTCGCATTTGACTGGCCCGCTGGCGCAGTGGGTAGTAACCCTGCCTTCATTTCCGCGGCTCGCGGGTTCGATTGCCGCCGAGGGCCAACATTTTCTATAAACAATTTATTGGCTCTTCGAGCCTGGGTGTATATTTGTATTTAAGTATGTATTTAAAGTTATATATGAAGTATATTTACCAGTTATCCGTCACCCATAACACAAGTATTAAGTTACTTATTTGGGGGACGGACGACCGTGTGTGTAAGTTTTCCATACATTTGAAAAAAAAACCCATATTATTTACGACCCCTCGGTAAGAAACAGGGTGGTCTATTCTACTCAGCCGGATACCACACGGCAGCTTACAAATTATTCTTAAAAAGTTTTATTATTGTCAAATTTTCCAAAGCCACAGTTATAGCAGTTGGTAATGATGCGATCAACTATCAGTTACCCATACCAGCTACCACTTGATGATTTCAGCAACGTTTTTAATTTAAGTTATGTCTACAAGGTGCTCTTTTTCAATACATTTCTCAAATAAAAAGGAATTCGCTTTTAGAACGATAATCCACGTTCTACGAGATAATTGGTGTAATTAATACGACTTCATACTTTAGTAATTTCGAGACTATTTTAATTAACAAATTATTGGTATAGCAAGATTTTTTAAGTTCCAGAAATACATAAACATATCTTACTGTACATATATATCGTCATGGCACCAAACTAATAACATTTTGGGCTGGATTTGTGGAATATATATGTGGGTGTGGGACTGAATGAAAACACTTTTTCATTAGATTAGCTCGTTTATTTTTTTAAATTATAATAATTAACAGAGACGTATGTAAGCGTGTTGGCGTCGTACCGAAAAAGGGAGGAAGTTGAATCATTCGCTCGCGTTCACAAATAATTTTCATCCATTCATTTGTCATCTTACACACCGTTCGGAAACTTTAACTTTTAAATCCTACATATATAGAGATTAAATTTAATTATTACCAACCTTCGTAGTCCGTGATATTGTTGCGTAATGTATTTAGACAAATATTTTTCTTTTCTGTCATTTATAGAATTGGGCGTTACTTTGCGGAGATCCATAATACAAAAGTAACAATAAAATTATTTTGCAATAATCCGCGATAAAGTAAATAGAAAGTATATATATAATCCTAACTGTATAGTGCACTATCCACTTGACTTTGGACTTTGCAATTTTGTCGTAGAGTCTATCTCTTGATGATGCTTCGGTTGCAGGGCGAAACGATTGTTGAGTTTGTGATAGTGTACGTGTGTGGTGCTTGTGTATTATTATTGTGTACGTTACAATTTACTTTCGTCTTCACTGTAACACTTTACAAAACGTACCGTCCCCGGTCCACCTGGTACCGTCCCTTTTAAAATCTATAATATTAGTCAAATGACTTCTATTTAGTTTATTTAACAAAAAAACAATTATAAATTAAAACGTTTGTCCTAAAAGTTGTTCTTAAATTTTTGAACCTTACACTTGTGTATTGTGGTGGCGGTGGTGGAGGTTTGTGTATGTGTTTTTACGAATCCTACATGTATCGGGTATGAGAAAACGGATAGTGGACTTTTTAGCATTATATATATTTAGTATTATATATATTTTCTATTTACTTTATCGCGAATTATAGCAAAATAATTTTAGTATTACTTTTGTTTTCTTTTTCTGTGCCGTCGCATGGCCAATATTTATTCACCTGTTTTATAAAGTTTTAACGTAGTTTGAGATTAAGGAGATATTTTTATTAACTTATATATTGATTTGTTACAGAACAGAAGTTTGGACTTGAACTAGCTTCCAATTAACTCAAATTAGCTGACATGTGTTCTTCGTTGAAATACCAGGTAAGGAAATATATTTTTATTTTAATAACGATATTATTACAATACAGGAACATACAGTATAATAAATATATGATTTGGGGCACTTACACATACACACACGGTTGTCCATCCCAAAAGCAAGTAACTCAATACTTGTGTTATGGGTGACAGACAACTGGTAGATATAATACATATATAATTTTAAATATATACTTAAATACAAATATACACCCAGGCTCGAAAAACCGATAAATTGTTTATAGAAAATCTTGGCTCTCGGCGGAAATCGAACCCGCGACCCCCGGAGCTGAAGGCAGGGTCACTACCCACCAACAGATTGTCTCAGTATAATAATTCATTAATCATTATTCTCCTGTCCTTATCCCTCTCTAAGTGGGGTCGGCACAACATGTTACAAACATGTTGTCACATGTTTTGGCGACGTACTTTACGACACCTCGGTAAGCAAGAAGGGTGATCTATTCTATACTGCCGGATACCACACGGCGGTATAATACTTATACATTGATATTGATGAAAATGCATATGACTAAACGTCTTAAGAACTATTTTTTTTCTATCATTATAAATTTATAAAATCATTAATAAAATCAGTATTATTGTTTGTTCTGCTAAATTTGCGGTAAAGCTATATCCATTTCCGAAAGCTCCGTTAAAATATGGTGAATTTTCTTATACATATGGAGAGTATGTTTTAGTTTTCAAAATTAATAATAATTATATTAATACTACGAAATAACGTAATATACAATTTATATTTATTTTTGATAAAGACAAAATAGTTTGTATTACACGCTGTACATACAGCAGGCCTACCATGAACTCTTATTGCGACTCAATTGAAGACGTAAACGAAATTGTTTTGCATTTTCATACCATGACGTCTTAAAGATGCACACTTTAAGTCGTTGCCGAATGAGCGTTCGAAATTTGTCCTAGGAACATGTGAGTAAAAGAGACAAAGTACTACTATATACTAATAGATAGAGACTATCTATAGTTTATATAACGTTATCCTTTCCAAACATTACGACCCCAATGCAATTCACACTTTATAGTACGAAAAGAAAGCGGTTCGCGGTGTCGTTTACGTCTTCAATTGAGTCACAATAAGAGTTCATGGTAGGCCTGCAGTACAATTACATACAGTAAGTATGTAATTGTACGCAAAGTTTAAAAATCTTTAACTTTAAATTCATCTACTGAAACAATCGTGATTTTTGTATTTAAATTTAAATTTCACTTAATTTTTTTAATGTTCATTTCTCTCAATTAATTAAAATTTTATACAACTTCGTAACATGATTCAAGTTAGCTGCAAACATTTTCTCTTTCTGATTAATTCTTTTTCCTGCTGCTGTAGGTGTTCAGCTAGTTTAATAACAAATCTGACTTTTAAACAACATTTCATTTATTTACTCATTAAATAGTCCAGATTGGTTTAAAATTTAAATATATAATTTAAACCTACAACTCAAAATTCGTTATGGCAATTTAGTATTACTAAATAGCATCTACGAGTACATACCACTCGTAATTGTATTCATACAATAATGATATGCTAAAATAAATAATGAAATCATGCAGATGCTCTGATTAACCGTAGGATTTACTTAAGCCGTTGGAATTGCCAAAACTGTGTACACCGACGTGTTAACGTAACAGAAACAATGGTGATTGTGAGTTAGGCCACAATTTATAGCATCTGCTCTGTAATAGTTAAGTTTGCAAAATTCAAGACTATTATTATTAGGTAAATCTGAAATTATTACATTCAAATAATATACTACACTTAAGCTGTGACAGGCCTGCGGTGAGACTGTACGACTCTTTCCAGGGGTCACGAGTTCAAACCCCGAGCCGGCATCAATGAGTTACTCTATTTAAACTTTGCGTCTAATTGATAATTGCAATTTATCACATTGAAAATATCGTGTGGAAACCTCCATATTACTAGAGTATTCTATGAATATATGCAACTTATCAATCCGCATTGGAACAGCGTGGTAGATCTTAGCACCACATCTTCTCTTCAAAAATGGAGAGAATGCCCAACAATGGGATAGTAACAAACCGTTACTTTTAATTCGCTACACCTATAAACTAGTTGACTAAATCAAGTAGATTATTGGCTCAATTTTGTCAGATACCTAACAAGAATTATTATGCCGTTGGTATCCGGCTACATAGAATAGACCACCCTCATTTCTAACCGACGTGTCGTAAAAGGCGACTAAGGTAAGTCGACGTCAGGCAGACGGCCGGTCGTAAAATAAGTAGCCAAATCATGTAACAACATATTTGTAACATGTTGTGCCGACCCCACTTAGAGTGGGATAAGGGCAGGAGAATGAATGATGACCTAACAAGAATTATTATATAATTTTTGTTACGATATAAATACCTGCTAAGATATAAAGTTTCCGCTACTATTATATTTTGATAAAGAAATACGAACCGATTTCAAAATTAAATAGATATTAAATTAATTATAATGTCCGTGTTTAGATTTTGTAGATAATGAACAACTTAATATAATTTTTGTGTTAATTAAATATTATTGTGTTACCTTCATAACGGTTAATTGTTTTCAAGTATACAAGTAATTATAAAGGAACGCCGTGTGGTATCCGGCAAAATAAAATAGACCACCCTCATTTCTTACCGAGGTGTGGTAAGAGGCGACTAAGGTATGTGCCGTGTGGTATCCGGCAAAATAGAATTGACCACCCTCATTTCTTACCGAGGTGTCGTAAAAGGCGACTAAGGTAAGTTGACGTTAGGCAGGCGGTCGGTCGTAAAATACGTAGCCAAATCATGTGACATGTTTGTAATATGTTGTGCCGACCCCACTTAGAGCAGGAGAATGATGAAGTAACGATAAAGGAATTAATATTTTTTAAAGTATATACAACTGTAATTATTGTGAGAATTTGTTGATCCTCACTTGAAATAAGGTTTCAAAATATTCATCTAAGCTGCATATTAATATTTTAATTAATTAACTCTTGAATGACCTATGTTGAACTCTTTAATTTGCTTATAGCAGCTATAAATTGTTTTAACGCCTACATTTCACAACTTGTGCGAATGTTACACTGTTCCACGATTGGACGACTCTATTTCTAACTACAATAAATTGTTATAGGAGTTAGGAAGTGGTGCGTGAGAAAAGATAAACTAGTATTTGTAAATGGCTCCAAGGCTGTGAGATTTAGATTTTTGTTACTAGAATATTAATTTATTTACAATCGTCGAGATGATAACTTTAAATACGGATTAGCGTTGTAATTTAATTTTTATCTAGAAAGATTTAGTGCTGATAAGAAAGGAGTAGAATATTAATGAAAATACAAATAAATATTTTTTTATTAACGCATTGTTACGCGTTACGCATGCATTATTTATCTAAATTACTTACATTATATAACATCTAATCCAATGTAATTTCATTGATAACTTTTAAAAACAATTAAAGATGAAAAGTTATATTGCTATATCCGCATTTGTTAAGAAAATTCATGTAAAGCTTATGTGTAAGTGCAGTAAGTAAAAACCGTTCTCATACCTTATATACACGCATGATTAGTTACCGCAGGTATCATATAACACTGCCACCAACAACACACTACACAAGCACTACGACAATCTCAACGACTGCTTCGCCCCGTAACCAAATAAGTAAACTATATAATTTATTATAAAGATTTTTATTGTCAATTTGTTATTTTTAAACAAAAAGACTTCTAGAGTTAAAATCCTTTAAATAAGTTTATTCTAATTATCCAATAGTTGCTGACCTGCCTGATAGTGTACGTGACAAGCGTACATTCAATCAGGGTGAAGTTCGGCACCAAAGACGGGCCCATCTTGCCTCCAGTGCCCGAGCCGCTGCCGGAGCCGCAGCCGTACCGCGTGCCTGCGCCGGTCTGGGAGGAGAGTTCTGATGATGCACCAGACCCTAATGCCCAATGGTACCATTTAAGCCCTATAATTATATAACGCCTTTTGGTGGATCATATATTTGTACATCACAACATTTATATGAGCTTTATTTTATTATAAACTAGCTTTTAAGCGCAATTTCGTTCGCGTGGACTGCCGTCTTATTATTTGAGTAAACCATAACACATATTAATTATGGTTAAAGTGGGTAAATCTTAAAAGCTAGACGTATGCTGTCGCGGACTTTTATTAAGAACTTTTAGAGAAGAACAATTTTGTAATCATGTATTACAAAATTACAATTTTGAATAACTTTCACCGTTTACTTAGCGCACGCAAGGAAAGCTTTAAATTTTGCCGTTTACGCAATATTTTTTATTGCTGCTCCTATACATCTTAGCGTGATGGTATATAGCCTTCCTCGATAAATGGGCTATCTTACAGTTAAAGAATTTTTCAAACAATCAAACAAACAAACTCTTCAGCTTTATATATTAGTATAGATAAATGTTTTTAAAGAGCATTTATTTTAAATGAATAGTTAATGTATTGTTGTTCATGTTGTTTTGTTGTTTTGCTAGTCGGCCTGTACCTTGGTTCGCTCTTTCAGAAGAACGATAAAGTAGAGCGCGATGTGAAAAATGAATGAATGCAGAATGCATGAAGTGGCAACAGGTCTCAGAAACAATATGCGATCCTCGAATGCCCCTCAAACATAAGGGGAAAATTTATAAAACCTTTCGTCGCTTATTAGACCTGTCGTTTTGTATGGAAAAGTTGGGCAGAAGATGAGAGAAGAGTGCATACAAATAAGATGAGAATGTTAAGGTGAATGTGTGGTGTGATAAGATTGGATAAAATACGAAATGAGTATTTAAGAGGTAGTCTGAAAGTTGCGCCCATTATAGAAAAGATGAGAGAAAAGATTGGGATGGTTTGGACATGTAATGAGGAGGGATGAAAATCGTGTGACCAAACGAGTGTTTAATATAATAATAAATATATAAATATATAGGACACTTACACACGCGGTCGTCCGTCCCCATAGTAAATAACTTAATACTTGTGTTATGGCTGACAGACAACTGGTAAATATACTACATATATAATTTGAAATACATACTTAAATACAAATATACACCTAGGCTCGAGGAACCAACAAATTGAATATAGAAAATGTTGGCCCTCGGCGAGAAACCAAACCAGCGATCCGCGGAGCTGAAGGCAGGGTCACTACCCACCGTGTCAACGAGCTAATCGATGATACATATCCAATATGAATGTCAATGGATACATATCCATCCACATACATATTTAACTGGAGATGGAGACTAGAGGGAGCTTTAAATGTTTGATTGGATTATGTAAAGTATGACATGCATATAAAAGTGGTAGCGCCAGAGTTAAAGAATAAGAGAATAGAATCGAAGAGAGAAACTACTGACAACGCTAACAGTAAGATAAGGGCAGGAGAAAGAAGAAATCAATAGAAACTGACTTTAATATGTACATTAATACTAACTTTACTCATATCTTATTTTATAAGACGTTATTGCGACGGGAACTGTCACTTCCCGGCCTGATAACGCCGAATGATGAGCTCATGAATAAGGCTTAAAACTAGTCGAACTCATCCGATATAAAGATGTGAGTGTAGCTCGTTGCTATGCATTAACTATGAATATCACTCTCGATAGCCTAAATTTTTTTAAAGCATTTTTTTCTAACATATCTTTTTGTTTTGCAGGAAACCACAACTTTTCAAACCTCAACCAAGATATACTCAAATAATCTTCAGCGAACCTCTTGCAACACAACAACCGCTTAACAATGCACAACGATTTGTCAACTTGTACAAACCTGTCTATAAAACAATTAATCGAAAACCTATTCGACAGTACTTTAATCCTTCTCAAGTCCTCAGCTCGCAAAGCTTACCCGGCATTGGAATCCGTTACTATATGCCAGCATATATTAACGAATTGCAAGCGAGAAAAGAAAATAAAAAACAAGAAGATGCAAAACATAATGATATTGAAACAAATGATATTAGTGGACAAAATAAAGATTCGAGTATTGACCTTCTTTGGCAGTATGAAAAGGAATCGACGAAGAGAGCTCTTAGAAACACATTAGAAGTAAGTGAAGATTATTGAATCTTTTTCGAAATGTAGATACAATATATAGCAAGAAATTTAGCTAAAACAAGGTAGGGTTATCATTGCTTAATCCTTTTTTACTTTTTCAATTTTCAATAGTAAACTTTCATAAACTTTAAACATCTATTTCTGTAGTATAGTCCTATAGAAATAGTTCATGAAGTTGGTTAATAGTCTAAGATTCTCGAAAATTGCATAATTTGACATCTTTGTTTTGCAATGCTTGGCATTTTGTTCCATCTTTTAAGTGAGTTTGTCATGAAAGGTCACCTGCAAATTGCATGCTTCTAAATAGCACGGTTTTTTTTACAACAGCTTTCATATTTAGATATTTATAATTAAAGTGTGTTCTAAAGAAATACATGACTGGCCCGTTGGCGCTGTGGCTAGTTACCCTGCCTTCAGCTCCGCGGATCGCGGGTTCGATTCCCGCCGATGGCCAACATTTTCTATAAACAAATTGTTGGTTCTTCGAGCCTGGGTGTTTATTTGTATTTAAGTATGTATTTAAACTTATACATGTAGTATATCTACTAGTTTTCCGTCACCCATAAAACAAGTATTAAGTTACTTACTTTGGGGACGGACGACCGTGTAAATGTCCCATATATTTATTTATTTATTGACATATATGTAATCTGCCCTGCCTAAAAAATAAAGTATTATTAAATTATTTATACATAATTGATGTTTTTTTTGTCTTATATTTTTCTACTTTTAGGGTTCAGCCAGACCGACTTATACTAGGCCGGTGTACGTGCAACCTAGGCATTAATAATGGTAACATAAGTTAATTAGTTTTTAACTTTTGAAACACCATGGTTATAACATTATAAAAATAAAGTTTAGAAACATTATTAATCTGGATTATTTTTAAAAAATAAATTTAAATATAAATTTATTTTTTAAGATCATATTCTTAGATAAATGAAGTGTTATAAATAAATGCCACCTGATTTATAAATTACAATATTCGTATTTAATTGGTCAGAATACATGTAAAGTGTAATTTGTAATGAATCAAATAAAAACATCCGCCGCAATTTCCGTATAGTTTAATGTTTTTTGTACTTAAAATAAGAGGAAGTTTTCCCATTATGTGTATTAAAAAATATATATCAATGGCTTCTTTGATTTACATACAATAGATTGTAATGCATTTGTAAATCACGTTTTTATACCGCTTACGTAATAACACCGGAAATATTGTCCACAGTATAATAAAAAAACGATGGTTTTAATAAGCAGAGTTTAAGAAAGAATTGCAAACGTATTTTAATATTTAAAAAAAACACACGGTCATCTGTCTCTAAATTAGTAACTTAATACTTGTGTTACAGATAACTGGTAAAGATATGTATATTCGTACATATATAATTTTAAATACATACATTGCAATTAGAACCAACAAATAGCAATTAGAAAATGTTGGGCCTCGGCGGGAATGGAACCTACGGCGCGCGGAACCGAAATCAATTCTGCCATCTGTGCCAACAAGCCTGTCATATATTTATACAACTTTGTACAATAATTCTTATAGATATTTAAAGTTATATCATTGTTGATTATAATTATAACTATATATATTTTCTAAGATATAGTTTTTCTAATGTCTATATTCATACAAAAAAGAGCTTAATTCTTTTCTACTACAAAGTCTAAGGTTGCTCAGAAACTTTTGTTCTTACAAACAAAGCGACTTATTATTCGATAATATACACAATATTAAGGTGTTTTTACGTAAGTTAAAGTTTTCCTCTTGTTTTTTATAAATGGCATAATTCTATTGCAATAACAAAACTTTATGGTCAGTAGAGATTCATGATATTAGCTGTAGTACTGTAATTGTGGTGTTTTAGTTAGTTATAGTTTTAGGTAAAAGTGCCAGATGTTATATTTATGTATACATTTTATACATTGTTAAAAATTTGTCTGTTAAAGTATATTTAATATGTAACAGTTTTTTTTTATAGAATAATACCATTCAGTATGTTTTTAACGAACGTAGACTTTTCTTTTGGTTCTTCATCAGATTTTCATTGTTTTCTTTTTTGTGTTATAAATAATCGACGTACATTCTCGATAGATTAAATATAAGATAGATACTCTGATTTACAACATATGGTAGTCTTAATATTAAATCATCCTGTTTGAACAAATAAAGTAACTTAGATTCTTTAGCAGTTTAAGTGCAAATGTGATTGCAAAAGTACAAAACAGTAACTGGAATATCTAAGATACGATACTAATATTCACCTTTGATGGTATTTTTACATATTTAATAGACGTACTTTCGGCTTTTCCCGCGTGTATTTCAAAGTATTTCCCGCGTTTATCTCGACCCTGCGGGGATTCTAATGTAATGTACTATTAACCTAAACGTTAAAGAACTGCCCTATCTTTGAATATAAAACAGTAGAAATATCCGTTGAGTAGATTTTACGAAATTCGATCACATACAAACAGACAGCTTTTGAAGACTTTGTTTTATGATATCTATAGATTTAATACTTTTTCTACAACATAACTAAATGGTTTAAGGTAAATACACTATACAAAGGCAGGCTTATAGCTGTAAGCTATCTGTTACAGACAACCACGATCATCGTGCAAGTGTCCACACGATCATCTGTATCATCATATATCATACCATAAATGCAATCATATGTATCATCTAGCGATTCCATATGATGCGTGTTCGAAAAACTCAGAAGAAACAGTTCCGTTCAGTTCAGTTCAAATGGTTACCAAAATTTGTTTGATCACTTGGTACAAATACTTTTGTATACGTAATTTTTATGAAGTAACAAGCATGACGATTAAATTGACATACCTGCCAGCGGCAAATTTATAAATACCATCAATGGCGAATTTTAACCATAAATTGAATGTTTCGTAACGTTTTTCTACTATTGTACGAAAACAATGTGTGGTTATATAAACTTATTGTTCCATGTTAGTTCATTACACGGCAAATCATTTTGTCGTTTACCAAAAAGTAGCGAGATGGAGAAAACATCATCAAGGAAATATATTTTGTAACGCATATTAAGGTTTGCATACACAGACATCAAGTTAAGTTGATATTAATGTACATATTATGTTACATGTTTATCCAGTATAAAGTAATATGTACACTGTTTTTAAATTCTTAATTATACTGATATTCTTGTAATAGTACGTAAGATATATAAAATAACCTTTAATTGATATTGATTCATATCCTTTAAATTTTATTCGTAAGCTTGTTATTATTTTACATAATAGTTTGTTTTAAATTCTGAATGGGCAGGAAAAAACGTTTCTTTTGAAATATTTAAAATTTGAAATGTATATATATTTTTTTATATTTAACTATTCTAATTCATAATATAATAAATGATATAATAGCTGCCCGTCCACTCGTTGCTGTGGCTCAGTTTGCTTTCGAAATTCCCTCGAAAAAGAACTCAACAGTAAAAAAATGATGCCATCAAACCTTACAGGATCATTCGGTGTGTTATTCTAAAGATTGTCTGAAAATTTCATTAAAATCGGTAAGGACGTTTTAGAGACTATAAAGACAAACATTCATTTTTTAATGTATTTTGTGTAAGATCATTACATATTGTTACTGTTCACAATAAAAATATTAATATTTAACAAACCTCGATTGAAGTGTACAATGGTCCTTATATTAAATATGTTGGTACCTATTTTTATAGTCTGATAGCGCAAATAATTGTATTTTGCTTTTACTTCGTTCTGTATCAAATGTAATAATCTTACTTTGTACAGCTTTTGTTGTTTTTTATGGTTAAAAAATCTGTCATAGTTATAGGCTTCAGTTTCACTGTGTAATTTTAAAATAAACTATAAGATATGTGTATAGATAAACTGAAACATAACGTATGCTTGTAAATATGTAAAAATAAATAACTTTTAATGCAAATATTTTTGATTTTATCTCACCTACTGTTTCTATTAGAACTTAAACTAGTATTCTAGATAGACTTGCTAATAAAATTTTAGGTTTCGAACTTTCTTTTCATTTTTTGTGAGGGAATCCTTTATAAGTACTGTAATCCATGGTCATTCTGCTTACGGCCAGGTGTCGAGGGCACAGGAATACCAGGACTACCAGGCAACTAGTCAGTAGAAATATTAATAGGTTTTGGTTAAACTTCTTCCAATCTTGATCCTAAATAAAATTGTTTCAAAAACTATATTGTACAAATAAAGATATTATTTTGTAAATCAATCACTGCCAAAATTAGGTTCTTTTGAACCTAAATTTGGCAGTGAGGCAAAAGGCTTGTGATCACAGGAAGTGTCGATGGAAGGAGACCACGTGAACGTAGCCCAAGACGTTGATTGGACCAGGTCAAGGAAGCTCTGAACTCCCCTCTTTATTGTGCTCTTAACGCGGCGGAGAATAGGGCTAATTTTACTCTTCTTTCAGTTTCTAAAAGGTTGGCTGGAAGAGATCCCTTTATGGGATAAGTCCACCTTTGTGCGCTTTTTTTTATATACTAACTAGTGAAACGACATTGATAGTGTACTACCTAAAAGAGCCTTGATTCTCATCATTGAGAAAATGATGCAAGAAGAAGAAGAATAGTTATATATCTCTCTTTTTCTACGAAATAAATCGTGTAGCTGAAAAAATGCAGAAATTAACCATGACACACATTATTACGCTTGAGGAGAAATCTAAAACAGGGTACGTATATTAAGTAATGGTACATAATATAGCTCAGTGTGAGAATATAAATATAATTAAGCGATCAAATCAGAATCATATCTATAATTATGATATTTTAATTAAATTTGAATCACTTGCGAAAAAAATTAATAAACATGAGCCAGTTTTCAAGAGCAGAACGCCTACTTAATTACAAATAAAATGCAATATATATAAACAATAAATATTAATTAACATTTGAAATTACATTCATCGGTACATTATTAATTACCGAATAACGTTAATGTATGAAGAGTATGAATTTTCAACCATCTTTTAATATTTTATAGAAGTTACTTTACTAGGTATTACTTTGCGGAGATCCATAATTCAAAAGTAATAGTAACATTATTTTGCTATAATCCGCGATAAAGTAAATAGGATATATATATATAATGCCAAATGTAGAGTGGACTATTCGTTTTTATACCTGGAACATGCAGCATTCGTTAAAAACAGATGAATAAACCTCCACCACCGCCACCACAATACACAAGCACTACACACGTTCACTATCACAAACTCAACAATTGTTTCGCCCGCAACCTAAGCATCATCAGGAGATAGATTCCACGATAAAATCGCAAAGATGATAACGAATCGATGATGATAATCTCTGTAACACATTTTAGTAACAACTGATAGTTTAAGATCAGCTTGAATCTAATGACGCCGACCTTTGCTTTTAATCCAGTTAATTCGCGAGGTTAGTTATTAATGAAATACTTTTAAATTTTTATGTCATGTGCAATCTTTAATAGTTATAAATACTAGAGGTCAGTAAACTGTTGATAAAAATATTGATTTATCTTATTTGCGTCGATCATTGTCTTCGAATAATATCCGGACCAATTAAATCAATAATTTATTACAATTTGGTAGTTTATACTTCCTTAGTGATATGAAATTCTGGCTAAGTAAGTATAAGAACACGGGATTTTATCAAAACAATATATCATCATCATTCTCCTGCATTTATCCCACTCTAAGAGGGGTCGGCCCAACATGTTACAAACATGTTTTCACATGATTTGGCTACGTATTTTAAGACTGGCCGTCTGCCTGACGTCAACTTACCTTAGTTGTATTTTACGACCCCTCGGTAAGAAAGAGGGTGATCTATTCTATTAAATCGGATACCACACGGTGGGTCAACTTACCTTAGTCGCCTTTAACGACACCTCGGTAAGAAATGAGGGTGGCCTATTCTACTCAGCCGGATACCACACGGAACTATGAAAACAATATATAATAATCCTTAATGTCTACTAAGTATTTCCACAAGCTGAAATAAACTTACAAAGGATATTAAAAAATATATATTACAATTTTTTTTTTAAACATGTTTATAGAATAAGATATTAAAAAGCTTAAATCATGTTTTATTGGATGTGAGTATTTGAGTATTATCTAACCATGTTTTGGACATTAACCATAACAAATAGATTTTATAAAAACCTTAAACTTGTATATATCGCTTACAGAACAATAATCTGTACTAAAGTTCATGTAAATCTGTTCATATTTTTAATAAGGCTTTAAAAGTGTATCGAGTTCTTAAAATTGTGATTTTAGATTTTGTATAATATTGCAAATGTATATTTTATACTTATTGTATCAATCGAAAAAACAGCAATTACATACAAGTATGCATATACTGACCTTTATTTAATAACAATAAACTCAGTTTGTTATTCCTTTGACATTTTATTTTGTAATATTTCTGAGATGTTTTGTAAGAAATTATCCCTACATATAAAGTATTAAATTTTATTTCGTATGTCTAACGGTTATTAAGCAATTCTATTAATTAAACAATACTATTTGCGTCGCGGATTTACTTGTGAACCAAATATTTGTTAAATACCACTAACGCGCGTAATTAGTTATATAATTTATAGAATTAGGCGTTACTTTGCGGAGATCCATAGTACAAAAGTAATAATAAAATTATTTTGCTATAATCCGCGATACAGTAAATAGAAAAAATATGTATATAGTGTTAAATTCCGTATGTTCATACCCGATACGTGCAGGATTTCGTAAAAACACATGCACAAACCTCCGCCACTTTCACCACAATACTACATACTACACACGTTCACTATCACAAACTCAACAATCGTTTCGCCCCGCAACCGAAGCATCATCAGGAGATAGACTCTGGTAATGAAAATACGGATAGTCCACTATACATTTAACACTATATATATTTTCTATTTACTGTATCGCGGATTATAGCAAAATAATTTTATTATTACTTTTGTAATTCGTTATAGTCTACCTACTTCCGGTGGCGCATATGGATCTTTATAAAATTATTGTTATATAATAAATAAATATATAGGCCGATGATAAAATACAAAAATTTAATTACAGATAACATAATAATGCATAAAATAAATAAGGTTGTATAGTAGTATAATAACGACTAAGTTTTGGTGGGCTATTCTCAATATAAGTAAAGAAGCAGGTAGATATAAAGAGTTAGTCTGTCAATGCTTGTCTTAGCAGTAACACTGCAGGAATTGGGTTTGATTAGAGCAAGTCATACTTAGCCGTGTGGCATCCGGCAGAATAGAATAGACCACCCTCTTTTCTTACCGAGGTGTCGTAAGAGGCGACTAAGGTAAATGCCGTGCGGTATCCGGCTGCATAGAATAGACTACCCTCATTTCTTACCGAAGTGTCGTAAAAGGCGACCAAGGTAAGTTGATGTCAGGCAGGCGGCCGGTCGTAAATTACGTAGCCAAATCATGACATCATGTTTGTAACACGTTGTGTCGACCCCACTTAGAGTGGGATAAGGGCAGGAGAATGATGATAGAGTAAGTAATACTTTTGCTTGCGGACATCCCGAAATACTTGTGTAACATATTATTTAAAAAGTAACCACTTGGTCATGTGTTAAAATGACAGACTTTAAAACGCTGATGTATGCATGCTTAAAATGGTACTTGGGATAAAAAGAAGTGTAAAAAAATTATCAGAAATAACTAGAAAAAAGAGAATAATTAAAAGTAAGTAATAGATAAAATACTTAACTATGAAACATATAAACTTGTGTACACTGTGACATCGACGGCATGAGCTCAATCTATTTGAAGTCTTAAGTATTTTTTTAAACACATAGTCATCCTTTACCAGAGTAATAAAGTAACTTAATATTTTTGTTATCAGTAATATTTGAAATCTTGAGTATTTTTTTAAACACATAGTTATCCGTTACCAGAGTAACTTAATACTTGTGTTATGGGTGATAGATACTCATCTAAATATCTCGTATGTACAATTCTCGTGTCAGAATGCTAGTTACCATGCTCCTCGGAACAGCTTGACTGATTTTTATGAAATTTTATATGCATATTCCCTAGGGCTAAGAATGTACTATTATCTATTTTTAATACCCCTAAGTGATAAAGATTGTCCCCCATAACATTTTTTTTCCTAGAAATTCCCTAGAAATAATTTATATGGGAAAATAACGTTTGCCTGGTCAGTTAGTATGCTTATATAATTTTTAGTACATACTTGAATACATCTGACTGGCCCGTTGGCGCAGTGGGTAGTGACCCTGCCTTTAGCACCACGGGTCGCGGTTTCGATTCCCGCCGAGGGCCAACATTTTCTATAAAAAAAAATTAATTGATTCTTCGAGCCTGGGTGTATATTTGTATTTAAGTACGTATTTAAAATTATATATGTAGTATATCTACCAGTTGTCCATCACCCATAACACAATTATTAATTGTTTCTTACTTTGTGGATGGACGATCGTGTGTGTAAGTGTCTCATATATTTATTTATTTATGTTAGAACATTTAGCTTTCGACGGAAATCGAAAGTGACCCGCGGAACAGGGCATGAGCTTAAGGAAGACTCGACTGCGCCAACGAGCCATTCTATGAGAGATGCACTTTTATAATTAATTAAACAATCGTTTTGCAACGACCGCATGCTTAATAAGAGTTCCCACGTTCACTCATCTCTTAATTGTTCATACATAGGTATCCTAGCGTACTTAATTTTTTTACAGACTCATTATTACTAATTATTATTACCTTCAGCAGCCATTTACTTAATTACTGTAAGTTACATTTGTAATGACCTCTTTAGGCTGCCGACTGTCATAATTAGCGTTCATATTTTTTAATATCGGTTCTTCACTTTTTAAATTTTTTTTTGGAACTGACTGTACGCTGTTAGGCCTAATGGCTTTTACAGCGTCACCGGGCGGGACGGGAGAGCGCAGAAGCATCGTCGAGGTTGCGAAATGCAGAGAGTAGAGCGCAGAAGCTCTACTTAAGTCGGAGAACGTCGTCCTAAGGGTGCCTCCTGTGTATAAACTAATTAGATACTGATTTTTAGGGCCGCTTGTACTAACAGTTTAAATTTAAACTAAATTAATCATAATCCGAATGTGTCTTGAAGTATAGTCTTTGGTTATGCGGTATACCAAAAAAATATATATGCAAAGATGAAACCGAGATTAGGCAAGCGTCAATTTTAAGTAGCAGTTAGAGTTGATTATAAAGTTTAATCTCGATTTTAGTGAGTGAACCAAATATTGCATGTAATTAATTTATTTTCTGATTATCATTTTCAGACAAAATAGCTAATTGTTTGGAATAATACTTTTCCCAATATGAAATAATGAAAGATGAAATTTACTAGTCTGGGAAATGAAGCATACGAGTATGTAAAAGGATTTAATTTTAAAGGAAAAAAAAGGATATTAAATCACATGGGCCATCAATTTAGTTCTTGTAACTTTGTAAACTTCCGACCTCTTTATTTTAATTGCTGCATTATAATAACTAATAAAACAAAATAATAAATATAATCTCAATATAGAATGGGACCAGTTTCATTTAAAAAATTTACTAATTCGCAAAATTTAGATTTTTAGATTGTCTGTCTGTAACGTTTATCCGCTCAAGCAATATTTATGAAATTTGGTCCTAAGCTTATTTACCCGGCTAAAATAAGGGATAAAAATATATTCTTCGGGAACAGAAAAAAAAACTGTTCAAACTTAAATGTACTTATATAGTTAATTTGACGCGAACAATGTCACATGTAAGCTTGTAGAAAATACAAGAAATAAGGCAGTAAGGTTTACTAATGTCGACAAGATATCGCAAAGGGAGTAAAAAAATTAAAACTGACTAAATAATACTAAAAAAAAAGAAAAAAAGAAAACAAAAATTATATATACATATTTTCATCTATTTACACTAAATCAAAACCATCGATTCCACTGCAGTGGGGTAAGGTTCTCAAAATACTAGCAGCGGTACCCCTTTGAATGGCCAAACTTATTCGTTGGCCAAGGTAGCTACCAGCTCTCGGGTCCCCGGTACGCTCTACGAGCCTTCTCGACAGCTCATTGAAGAAGGTATGAGCGTCCGGGCTCCATGGACTCAAGGTCTCTACACCAAAGGGCCCAAAAATGAAGCTTCTGTCTATGTCTTCATATTTGCGCCTTTTGGCATGTTCTGCACTAAAAAAAGGTTTTAACAAATTTCATGTCACCTCTTTTAGCCGTTGAGGAGATCCCTCTTCTAGAGACATCTTGGCAGCAGCATCAGGTCAAGCTTATCGTAAACATGCATATTCAGGGCGACTGGACCAGCATGTAAAGTTTGAGCTAAATCGGACACCGGGAAGTGGGTCAAATGTAACTTGCAAGATTCCATCTTAATAAAAGCTTTCAATGAATTTCACCATACAATTTTGGTATGGCTGATTCAAGCTATACCAACAGTCGATTTTAAGATTCGTTCGGAGACCTTCATTTCCGTCGAGAGTGCAAGTGATCTTGACCTTCCTCCGTAGCGTGATGTCTGTGACATCGTAACTTTTGTTCGACTGTTGCAAATGAGGACAACTGCCCGCGTAACTATTGCGTAAATAAAAAGTTAAATGACATTTAGAAACTGTTTTACTGGACTACAATCGAATTATCATTTAGATTTATTTATTTCCGATACGATGTTAGGGTGCAACGGAAATAATGTAACAGATAAGCAAACGTCTAATTGGATATTTTTAATGGCAGACGATATCGGTAAAAAAGATATTATGTACTGTAAATTGTCGGTGATTGGGAGATTAAGAGCAACTGTCATTAAAAATATATGTAACTATCAACATAAACATCCGTTCGAATTTCGATAAAAACCTGAGTTGTTGACCTCACAATAAATATTTTAAAATTGTTAACTAGAAAATTGCATTACACTGAAATAAAGACTTCACTTTCACTTGAATTTATTACCTTTTTATTTCTTGTTACTTACTTGTTATTACTTCTATTCACATTATAACATACTACTTGTATAATCTAATATTTACTTACTCTTACTACAATTATTAGTAAGGCATTTTCTTAATCCGGATTACAAAAGTACTAATAAAATTATTTTGCTATAATTCGCGATACAGTAAATAGAAAATATATATAGTGCTAAATGTATAGTGGACTATCCGTTTTTTTATACCCGTTACATGCAGGATTCGTAAAAACACATGCACAAACCTCCACCACTGCCAGAACAATACACAAGCACTACCCACGTTCACTATCACAAACTCAACAATCGTTTCGCCCCGCAACCGAAGCATCATCAGGAGATAGACTCCACGACAAAATCGCAAAGCCAAACTTTGCACGTATGTATGATAAGCACGTATTTCGATATCAAAAATACATTCAATATCAAAAATAGTTTTTTTTATATTTCATTGAAATTTTTTAAATATAAAAAATTGCATGATTCCGGACACAATCAGAATTTAGAAAATATACTATACGAAACGAAGATATTGGTAGCATAAACGGTGTGAAAGTTAGTAAAGGATTAAAAATAGCAAATGAATAATTCTGTCCTATAATATTTATAATCAACAGACTTACTTAATATTAAAATCTGTTAAAGTCGTCAATGCTACTAGTATTAGCAGACGATATCTCGATCACCATAAGCCGTCGTTAGCACGTACAATAGTAAAGAGCACAAGGCTCGAACGCTTAGTTGAATAAATTGCATAATTATTGTAGGAGAGAACTTCGAGGACAGTAGAGACGTTCGAGACGCCTCTTATAGTCATATACAGAAGCAGGCGTTACACATTTGCGGAATTACACATTACAAAAAAAATCCGCAATCTATATTAGACTTATCTATAGAAAGAGTTTAAATTAAGCGTACGAACTATGCCTACACAATTGAAGATTATTTGAATGATAAAAATGCTTGGACTTTAAAATCCTTTTAGCTCTAAACAAGACTGCAAATAAATAAAGTACATTTAAATGTTTAAAAGATTGACCGCCGAGTTTCGTGCTGGTTCTTCTCGGTAAGAGCAACATTCCGAACCAGTGTAGCTTATCAAATCTAATTGATCCTTGACGATTCAAAAGTGCCTATAAAAGCCTACTTGAATAAAGATTATTTTGATTTGATTTGATAAACTTTAACAAAATTACTTTGCTATAATCGTAATGAATTACGAATATGTCGTGGAGCCTATCCTCCTAATGATACTTCGGTTTCGGGACGAAACGATCGTCGAGTTTTTGGTGGTGGTTGTGTGTATTGCTTGTTTGCATTGTTGTAGATGCTTCTTGGGATGGATGTGGGGACTGGTCCTGCATGTATAAGGTACGTGAATTTTGCCTGCTTCTTCCACATTAGCTTTGCATGCATTCGCTTAACCAGCGCGGATTATAGAGAAGTAGTTCTTTTATAGTTTCTGTAAAATGTTTTATTTTTCAAATAGCTTAATTGGGATTCGATTTACTCTTATTTATCATCATTCTCCTGACCACTTAGACCTTAGACCACTCTTAGTAGAGTCGGCACAACATGTTTTAAATATGTTGTCACATGATTTGGCGAGGTGTTTTACGACCAGCCGCATGCCTGACGTCAATATACCCTAGTCGCTTTTTACGACATCTCGTTAAAAATGAGGGTGGTCTATTCTGCTCAGCCGGATATCACACGGCACTTACCTTAGTCGTCTCGTACGATATATCAGTAAGAAATGAGGGTGGTCCATTCTACTCAGCCGGGTATCACATGGCACTTACCTTAGTCGTCTCTTATGACACCTCGGTAAAAAATTAGGGTGGTCTATTCTACTCAGCCGGATATAACACGGCACTTACCTTAGTCGTCTCTTACGACACCTCGGTAAAAAGTGAGGGTGGTCTATTCTACTTAATCGGATACCACACGAGACTTTACTCTAATTTACTAACTAAACTTTAAGAGGCAGTCGTGTACAAGAGGATAATGACACTATCAATAATGTCTATCATTCAAGGTCTACTCTAGGTCATGTATATATTATAATTTCTAGGAACGTTGTCAATACGTTTTTATTTGGTTTCAAGTTAATGGCCGCTGGCATTTCAAGTTAATGTTGGCTATTAAATAATCTACAAATAAATCTAAAAATCCTTCCAGCTTCGTACAGGACTGTAGCCTAATTATGTAAATTAAAAATGTTTTAAAGATTGATTGCCAAGTTTCTTGCGGGTTCTTCTCGGTTGGAGCCACATCGAATCAGTGGTAGCCTCATTAATAATAATGATCCATGACGATTTGAAAGTACTTGAAAATGGTTATATTAATAAAGATTAATTGATATTATTATTGGCGCAGTGGGTAGTGACTCTGCCTTCAGCTCCGCGGGTCGCGGGTTCGTTTCCCGCCGAGGGCGAACATTTTTTACAAACAATTTGTTGTTTTTTCGGGTCTGGGTGTGTATTTGTATTTAAGTATGTATTTAAAATGATATATGTAGTATATTACCAGTAGTCTGTTACCCATAACACAAGTATTAAGTTACTTACTTTGGGGATGGACGACCGTGTGTGTAAGTGTCCTATATATTTATTTATTTATTATCTTTATATTGCACCCTCTTAGAAAAACAACGGTCCACACTAAAAAAATATTTCAAACTACAAATTTATATCTAATTCGTTCCTGAGATGAGACAGAGCTTGAAAAAATGCAAGTTTGAGTAATTTTTTTAAATTATTTATAACAAAAATTTAAAAATTATGTTTTAATTAATTACCTAAACGCTATACGTTGTTTTGATTTGCACCACTATTTTTTGCACAATTTTACGATTTAATGGAAACGATGTTTAGTCATACGCCGGCTTTGACATAAAATTACATTATATAAGTGCTGCTGCGTTATTTTTATTTATTTATTTGTGTCGTATTCATACACTAGATAAGCAAGAGTAATTTGATACTCTATATCTCAATGTGGATAGATTCAAATCTTGCTTAATCGCGTTTATACATTTTGATTTCGTTTGTCTTACTTAATAAAACTAATTTTACATTTAAAAGCAGATACTCGAAGGTCGTCATATATTTTTTTTTGTAATTTACACACAGAATTGACGTAAGTATAAATAATTATGAAGGCTTAAAATAGTGAATGTTCACGCACAACAAGAAACTAATAATAAACGCATATAAAAATGTACATTTCAAAAAGTATTGCAATCTAACTAATTAATCATCAAACTTTAATTGTAATTTTCATGTAATAGATCTAGAGATAATTTCGGCCGGTGTTCTATTATTATATTTTCGAAATAAACAATGTTTGTTTTGATTTGTCAGAAGCGATGCAATGTCATATCTATATTGTTAATTTACATCAGGTAATCAATTTTAAACGGTCTAAGACTAAATTGAACATCTATTAATTCTCCTAAAAATAATTTAATAATCTAACTTGTTACTTAAAAACACAACGGGACGAAAATAGTGCCTTATTTATCAAAACAAGTGGTCACCATTAAGAGATAGCTTCTACGCACAGCTTCTACAAGTTTTATCACATAGGAAATCTATGTGATAGCAAGACATGTCGTGTTTAAGTGGTATGCACAATTATGCAGTAGTGTTTGAATAATATAACAATCAAGTTCAGTGACTTTTGCAACATTACTTTTACTATCACTATTTGGACACTGTGTTTTGAATGCATATTAATTGCAACCTACTTTCGGCACATAATGTCAGTCATTATGACGAATAGTGGTCACCTTTACATTGTGAAGATTCTTAAGGTCTACAGCAACTATGGCCGGTTGTACGAAAATGTGCTGAACCTAAATTGTGTTAACCGTCACATTTTAAATCGTAAAATACGTAATGAGCCTCAATTGAAATTAAAAATTTATTTTAATTGATTAAAATTCAATTCATATCTTGCACTCAATCATTGTACCGAGGGCCAATAAATTCATATCAACATTGACGAATGTATAAGAAATTTTATATTTATTCGTTGTGCTGTGTGGCATCCAGCTGAGTAGTATAGACCATCCTAATTTCTTACCGAGTTGTCGTAAAAGGCGACTAAGGGAAGTTGACGTCAGGCAGTAAGGCATGTGACAAGATGTTTATAACATGTTGTGCCGACCTCACTTAGAGTGAATAAGGGTAGGAGGATGATGATAGAATATTGAGCTGAATTGAACAATAGCTTTTTAGCACCACCCTCCCCATTCGAGAACATTATGGTTCTCGAATCGCAAATAAATAAATAAAGTCTTAGGCTCAAACTAGGCTTCGAATATATATATATACACTAGCTGTGATTGCGGCTTCGCCCGCGTGAAAATCAGTGTATTTGATTGAAATTTTGAACAAAAAAGTAGTTATTGTGAGTTAACAATAAGAGATAGAGACATGCTGTCGCGGACTTTTTTTGTAGTATATTATATTGTATATATATTTATATATTTTTTTATGTATATCTACAATTCTCTAATACGTTACTTTAGCGTAACTCTGCTGGTTTACGCAGCGCATGCGACAAAAGCTCTCAGCAAGGTGATTTTCTGACAACTGCTCGATCTATTCAACACAATTTACATAATACAGATATGTACAATTTACCTAAAGCATCCGGAAGTATTGAACTAACTTTTGGTGAAAACCGTACAAAACCGTTTAGTAGATTTTGAGAAAATCGATTACATACAGACAGGCAGCTTTTTGGGACTTTGTTTTATAATAAGTATATATATATAACTACATATGAATATGAATATATAATTTTTTCCAAAAATCAATTACAAGGAACAATTAATTAACAGTTTTTTAGTCTTTCACTACGGCACAATATTACAGCTAAGTATATTTTATGGATTAAATTTAATCTTACTCGACTTGGATTGAACCACACAACTAATGTAGTAGACATCAGCCTTTAATCGAATTTTTTCACGTTCTGTTGTTATATGCATCCAAAAAGGAGAAATTATATAATGTAACCTGCATTTTTATTGAGTGTTATTATTCTCACGTACGTAGAATGCGCGGGAGCGTTTGAATTATAAATAATCGTAACATTATAGATACAGGAGGGATTATGTACGTATGGACTTTCGAAATCGTTGCGGCGTCTATGCAAAATTGCAGACAGAAGTTAGTCCTATTTAACTTCTTCATATTATAAAACAAAGCCCCTCAAAAACGAAATTTAATTCATTTCATGAATTTTCATTTGATTTATGAATAAAGTTAACATACTAGATAGTAACATACATTACTGCTTATCAATCTAAGAAACGCACCGCGAACTTTGGTTACGTTAGCTAACTATAATAATAAAAAAGAAATGCATCATCATCTTCATCCTCCTGCCCTTATCTCACTCTAAGTGGGGTCGGCACAACACGTTACGAACATGTTGTCACATGATTTGGCTACGTATTTTACGACCGGCCGCCTGCCTGACGTCAACTTACCTTACTCGTATTTTAAGACCCCTTGGTAAGAAAGAGAATGGTCTATTCTACCCAACCGGATATCACACGGTGGGTTAATTTACCTTAGTTGTAATTTACGTCACCTCGGTAAAAAATGATCGTGGTATATTCTACTCAACCGGATACCACACGGCGGGACGACTTACCTTAGTCGCCTCTAACGACACCTCGGTAAGAAATGAGGGTGATCTATTCTACTCAACCGGATACCACACCGCATAGTTAAAAAACAAATGCATCTTTAAGTAAAATCCCTTTTAGAATATAAAGGCGCTTAGCCTACGTTTTATTTAGTTTTATTTTTCAAGTGTTAAAGAAAACCTAATGATAAAACTCATATTATGGAATCCTGTTGTAGTAATTAGATTTGGTAAAACCAGTAACAACTATTAGGTACTACTGTATTAAGTACATATACTACAAGTTGACCGACGTCAGATCCGCGATTCGCGGGTTCGATTCCCGCCTAGGGCCAACAAATTATATAATAATTTGTTATTTCTTCGAGTCTGGTTTTTGGTATATTTGTATTTAAGTGTCCATTTAATATTATAAATGTATATATTTACCAGTTGTCTGTCACCTATAACACAAATATTACATTACTTAATTTGATACGGAAATTTACACACGGCCGTGTGTGTAAATGTTCCATATATTTATTTATTTATTTAAATTCAGAAAAAGTTTTGAAATCTGTGCAATCGAATTCAATATTATACATATGTTGTTATCATGCAGTTTGAGTAATTTATATCTATATCGAAAAGCAATCCTATGACTTTAATTACTTGTACTAAATACCTATTATGGAAATCACGGGACTGTAAAAAATAAAATGGTACTAAAAATTTTAACATATTGAATAACTTGAAAAAAAATTTCTACGATATTATTCACAATCATTGCTCTATTCAAGTTTTCGTGTTGTAATTGTTTACAACATAATACCCTAAATTGATGCCTATTAAGATACTTGCAATATACACAATAAATTACTTTCCAATAAATCTAATAGCAAAGGGTGCACCCTTTATTTCCTAAGAGCAAATAGGCCATTGCGTTAGAGTAAAAGTAAGAGCCAGTGCACATTTTAATTTAAACCTTATTACTGAGATATTTTATTTTATATTAAAATATTCAAAATTGTATCTTATCTTGTATTAAAATATTCAATTTATAATTTATACTCAAGTGTGCTGACATTGACTTCTTAGAATGCACAATATAGAGGAGGAATATACATTGTATGGTCATTGTCTCTTAATTAAAATATATATTGTCATATATCAACAAATATTGTAATACAAAAAAAAGTTAAATGCACATATTCATATAGTGCAAGTAACTTGATTACAGTCACAAATATATTTATTAAATAGGACCGTTTTTTTCTTTTAAATGCGTAAATCCAAAATCTACTGTTTAAGAACGTAAAAAAAATCAAGCATATCTTTATAATCTCCTAAATTAAGATATGTGTGCTTTGTAAAATAAATAATTATACACTAATTAATACACTATACACTATTTTCAGCTCGGCGACACTTTAGTGCCCTGTAAAACTAAGAATATAATATAAAAAAAAAGATTATACAATTTAAATGATTCGTCATAGTTACCTACGAACTTTTACACTAATTCAAGATAGTTGTCTTCATACCTCACAACATTTTCAATTATTGATAAATTAAATATCATATTTATTTTAATTTAATATTATTTTTCGAGTTATTTATATTATCAGTTGTTTTAAAAATATTTATAGCTACAAGGATTTTTGTACTAGCTGCTTTGATGTCAACAAAATTTGTATCAATGTTCTTGTAGAATTATTATTGGTAATAAAAATTGATTCCACATATTTATATAACTAGGATTATACTTTATTAAAGTTAGTTAAAAAAAGATACTCTGTATTATTTTATGTAGTTATTTTTAATATTATTCTAGCATGATCAATGTTACGGTGGTCTCTGAGACTATATGTGGCAATCGAATCGATCGCACGCACGATGTAACAAGATCCTCATTTTACCATATATCGTTCAACGAATCCCTACTTATGTCATCTTACCAATTAGTTGGCGTTACTCAATCCTCTACTTTAGGCATCTTGCTTGAAAAGAACTAGAAGCGCGATTGCAAATACGGACACATAGTATGCAAATAACTGTGTCTTTAATGATATAAATAGATAATTGTGGTCCGATTACCGAGAGAGGAAAGGGATAATTACATTTTTTTTTAGTAGTGCTGCGTTGTAGCTATAGTTGTTTTAGTTACGGGGCGGTGTTCATAAAATTATGCCTTCAGATTACGCACCGGAATCTTAGACTGAACCTTATACTACTGCGATGTAAGGAATATTGCACCGAATATCCATAAGCAACAGGGTGCAAGGTGGTGTAATTGCTACCCCCTGTCCGAAAAGAAAGCACATAGAAAAGTTACATAAATGTTACCTGACCGAAATAGTGGGACGGCATGATTTTCAAGGTTATATATTTTGGCGTTTGCATGCAATTTAAATGATTTGTAGATCAATAACCTAAATTTATTGAAAAGCTTTTCATCATTATCATCCTCCTGCCCTTATCTCACTCTAAGTGGGGTCGGCACAACTTGTTAAAGCCTGCCTGACATCAACTTACCTTAATCGTATTTTACGACCCCTCGGTAAGAAAGAGGGTGGTCTATTCTACTCAACCGGATAACACACGGTGGGTCGACTTACCTTAGTCAATTGTTATCAAATCAATCGCCGTCGATTTCTAACTGTTTAGTAGTTGTTAGATGTTACATAATAAATGATTAACTTTAAATAGTACAGTTATTAATCAATAAAGACAGCACAAAATGGAATAAAGAAATGTATTGTAAGGGGTAATTACAAGAGGTCGCTGCTATCGTGCGTATACCGAGTGCAGCCGATGAATAACGAATAATAAAAGGGAGCCATCTTGTGTGATGTGAGGCGTGTTTTTGTATTATTGTATTGAATAAGGAAGTACAAGTTGAATTATTGATTGAGGATTAATTAATACTCACTTCTGAACATTCTTTAACAGTATGTAATTATTCAAAGACTTTTATCTTAGTCTAGGGCCTAGGATATTTATTATTGCATGTGTAAGGAACATAGCATTTCTTTAAGAGCTTGTTCCATTAACGACTTGGTATTTTTTTTTATCAATATGCTCTGTTTTATTTTTAAAATAAGTAATAAAATCAAGGCGATCGTTTACTTATTTGGGTATTTTAATCGCCGTACCAATGGAGAAGTTTATTTTTAAATCTCTACGTATAATAAAATTGGGTCTTCTTATCTGTTATAAAGTAGCTTTATTAAAATGTCAGGATGACTTAGTTATAATAAAAAAACAGTAATGACGATGTATATCAAATAATTTGGACATTTTACCGACCGTGACCTCAGTACCTTAATACTTATAACCTTAATGATTGATCTGAATTCGTGGCTCCAAATCGTACTCCATGTTCATAAGGTTATGTTGAATGGCTCGCTGGCGTAGTTGGCAGTGACCTTGCCATCAGCCCTGCGGTACACGGGTTCGATTCCCGCCGAGGTCCAACAATTTCTATAAACAATTTGTTGGTTCTTCGAACATAGGTATATATTTGTATTTAAGTATATATTTACAAGTTGTCTGACGACCATAACACGAGTATTAAGTTACGTCTTTTGGAGATGGACGTCTGTGTGTGAGTCTCCCATATATATATATTTTTATTTTCCTTATTCTTACTTCCTGCAGCTCACAGAATATTAAATCATCAATAAATTAGATAAACAGAAAAAAAATTGAACTCTACATGGAATTTTTTTTTTCATACATCATAAAAATACTGTATATGTCTATTCTAAATAACAAAAACCATGATATGACGAGTTATAAGAAAACCTAGCTACTCTTTTATTTAATGATGATTAAAAATGATAATACTGATGAAAGTTTCTAGCACTTATGTCCTATGTCCTTAGAGTATATAAATATATCTCCCCGATATTTTGTTTAAAAAAGTTATAGCTTATGTGATTCATACACCATATGGTGTCAGAGTTAGTCGTTCATTTAACAGACGTGAAATGTCGTATTGTTTTATTTATGTAGAATAATCTAGGCTGAACAGATAATTTAGTTTTAATTTAAAAAAAATTGTAAGCTTTTTGAGACCCATATGCAGGGTCTAGTAATATTATTGAATATATGCATGAGGCAACGTACTTGATCTATTGCATCACTTGTTTTGAATTCCTTGTTTTGATTAACAAGAAGCCTATAAAAATTTAATATTGAAAAAAAAATTATAAAGCAGATGAAGGTGTCAGAAAATTAGCTGCATAAACAGGTACATCATCTATTTATAGACAACATTTTGTTTCTGAAAATAAAACATTTGGAATTTAATTTTATTTTTTCATAATAGTTGATGGTATAGTGGTTCCAATGAAAACATGTAAAGATAGTGTCCAAGGTATACCAAGTAAATGGTGAAATGCCTTACATTAAATTCGATAGCCATCTCGTCATATAACTTCCCTATGTTAAACCGTTTGTCCTTGTTATTTACAAAAATATTGGTTTATAAGATTGATAAAATTATATTTATTCTATCCTGCTTCATTGTTTTGGTTCATATAACACAATAAATAGAAGACTTAAGCGTGACATTAAAGGCGTAAATCAAAGTCTTAAAAGGATGACGTTGATGATGGTGGGGCTTCGAAAGACTTATTTAAAGGCGAGCGAAAGATTTAAAAGTTTAAACGGATCAAATTTATCTATTAATTTTAACGCCAATATATCTTAAAGAAGTGTTAGAAAAAAATTGTAGAAATTTAGACAGTTTAACCATGAGGTAAAGATAAGAAAAGCATCCACTTTTTTAACATCTACGATATCGTCAAAGTAAAAAGTTCTTTCTGTGTAGAAATATTTTCGTATTACAGTATATTGTTAAATATTATTGAATGTTGCAAAGACCCAGTACATAGCCTTTAACGACTCAAGTCCAAATATCAATCCCATTCCAATCGATGGACAATTAGTTACCATGTGCGAGCAATATAAATACCTAGGAAGTATGATGGACATTTCTGGAAATTTACAGTGCAACATTCAATACAGAATCGCTGCCGCATGGTTAAAGTGGCGACAAGTAACTGGTGTCACCTGCGACAAGAGGATGCCGGTCAAACTTAAGGGATTAATTTATAAAAATATGATAAGACCAGTCCTCATGTATGGCAGCGAAACATGGACCGTAACCCAGAAGGACGAACATACCATCCAAGTTGCCGAAATGAAGATGCTGAGATGGATGTGCGGCGTAACGAGGCTTGATAAAATCCGCAATAAGTACGTGCGAGGAAGCCTAGGAGTGCGCGATATCGCCGACAAGATGCAGGAGAGTAGGCTACGATGGTATGGACACGTCAAGAGAAAGCCACCTGACTACGTCGGAAATTTAGCACTACAGCTTTCCATCCCGGGTCAAAGACCGGTAGGAAGACCCAAAACAAGATGGAAAGAAGTAGTGCTAAAGGACAAGAGTGCATGCAAAGTTACCGACGACGATGTCCATAACCGAGCGAAGTGGAAGAGAAGTGTGGGGAAGACTGACCCCGCCACCATGTGGGATGCATAGCTGGGAAGAGAGAGAGAGTATATTGTTAAAGTTTTTATAAAAGATAAATTGTAGGCAATAAAATCTTGATTTACATATTATTTACAGCTGTTTATAATGTAGTAAAAAAATAATACGATATGATTTATTGCATTGTTGCTGCGTTAAAGTATTATTACAGCTCATTAAAGTTGTAAAAAACAATTTGAAACAAAGCGCTATCTATTAACTAGAGTAAACATTTCTTAGTATATAATCTGTAGTATACTTATGCATTGGCTGGGTAAAATGAAACGTACTAAGCTGTTAGTGGTTGTGAACGTTATAGTTCATAAAGATATTTGCAGATGGCGTTGTCAAAGATAATAGACGGTAAAAGGAATAAATACATCGAAATTGTTTTAAATTAATAAACATTAAAATGAATAATAATGTATGTTATATACGCATCGAAAATAATTATGTAACAGTTTTATGTAATTCAAACATTCATCATTTATTGTTACGTACCTTATTCCAGAGTTATTCGTTTGGTGAAAAAAATAGGTTTCACCACTCACGCACTATTGTTTATGTGTAAGACCAAATATTAATTCGATTTTAATGCTATATCAATTATATTATTGAACGGAGACGTATAGCTAAATAGATTACTATATTTATAGTTAGCGACCGTAATTTATCTTATTCCGCTGAAGAAACGGGACAACTTACATTCTAATAATTAGTTCAGTTTATAAGTTCCATCCGTGTAGATGACCAGAATTACCTGAAGTTTTAGTCAATGCATTACAATAAAATAAAAAATACTGCAAATATGAAAGTTATATAAAAAAAAATTTTTGTCCCCTTGACTTGTATATACCTACTCCTTCTTTAGGTAGAGTCTATGGCTTTCAAAATTTGTCACTTCTCTAGCAAGTGTGCGATGTTTATGTTATTTTTTTACATTTATTTTATGATCATTAATCAATAGATTTTTAATGAAAATTTTAAAAATATATAAGAAAAATGTAAAGAAGTCTACAATACATTTATTGATTTAATAAATATACCATTTTAATTTTCTTAAAGTTAATTTCTAACATTTTATTCATCATTTAGTAGAGCAAATCACATTAGCTTTTCCCGTGTAATTTGTTAAGACTGATTAAGCTTTTCTTTTCTCCATGGACGTCAAAATCAATTATCTAATCGTGAGTACTATGTAGGTCAAACAACCTTTAGACAATATTAAAATTTTAAAGAGATAGATATAGATACATCGCAAGATAGATATACAGCAGAAGTGAAGATATTCACAAAGTTTCCTTAGTACCATACGTAGTTATCACTTTAGGAAGGTCAATATTTTGGTCCAGTTACCGTGTGAATTCACCTACATAAGTTTAAGCTCTACTCTTATTACATAGGTGCTAAAAAGTAAGGCAAGAGTTTGTAACGTTATGAAGAACAAAATGATTGAAGTTGAAATGAAATGCGCAGGTCTGTTACTAGCCCAAGTGAACTAAAATATACCGTATAAACTAAAGCATACCTCGAAGTATTAAAAACAATCAATGTTCGAGATTCTTCCAAAGTATATTCTAAAGTCCAAGTAAATTAATGCAAAAGTAATGAAAATATTATTTTTCTATAAAAGGAAATATATGTAGACTGCTAAATGTAGAATTCCTCAAAACTCATGCACTAGCCTGCCACCAATAATACTTCTTCTTCTTTCTCAACCGATAGGCGTCCACTGCTGGACATAGGTCTCTTCATGGGCTTTCCAAAACACACGATCTTGTGCCGCTTGTATCCAGCGGCTCCCCGCGACCTTTTTGAGGTCGTCCGTCCATCGCGTAGGGGGTCTGCCAACACTGCGTTTACCGGTGCGGGGTCGCCATTCCAACACCTTGAGACCCCAACGCCCATCGGTTCTCCGCACTATGTGCCCCGCCCATCGCCACTTCAGCTTCGCAACGCACTGAGCTATATCGGTGACTCTGGTTCTTCTACGGATCTCCTCATTTCTGATTTGATCACGTAGAGACACTCCGAGCATAGCCCGCTCCATCGCTCGCTGAGTGACTCTGAGCCTTCTTATGAGGCCCATAGTCAGCGACCACGTCTCAGATCCGTAGGTCATCACTGGCAACACGCACTGTTCGAAGACTTTGGTCTTCAGGCACTGAGGTACCTTGGACGAAAAAATCTCGCGTAGCTTCCCGAACGCTGCCCATCCGAGTTGGATTCGGCGACTAACCTCTTTCTCGAAATTGGACCTACCCAGCTGGACCGTATGTCCCAGGTATATGTACTCGTCTACAATTTCGAGTGCAGAGTTCTCAACGATGACCGGGTGGAGCGGAACATGTGAGTTTGACATGATTTTCGTCTTACTCATGTTCATTTTAAGGCCCACCTGTTGAGATGCTCTGCTGAGGTCATCGAGCATTGTGTTAAGGTCCTCCAGAGACTCTGCCATAACGACTATGTCGTCGGCAAATCTGAGGTGAGTGATGTACTCGCCGTTAATGTTGATGCCGTATCCGTTCCAATCCAAAAGCTTAAAGACGTCCTCCAATGCAGCGGTGAACAGCTTCGGGGAGATGACATCTCCCTGTCGCACACCTCGCCGCATTCGGATTGGTCCCGTAGTTCCGTCTTGGATACGGACAGACATTGTGGCGTTTTCATACAAACACTTCAACACTTGGACGTACCGATAGTCGATTCGGCATCGCTGGAGCGATCTTAACACAGCCCATGTTTCCACCGAATCAAAGGCCTTCTCATAGTCCACAAACGCCAAGCAAAGTGGCTGGTTATACTCCTCGGTCTTCTGTATAACCTGCCGCAGCGTGAATATGTGGTCTATGGTACTATAGCCTTTGCGGAAACCGGCTTGTTCGGGAGGCTGGAAGTCGTCAAACCTACGAGCTAGACGATTCGTAACGACTCTCGAAAACAACTTATAAACCTGACTCAGCAGCGCGATGGGTCTATAATTCTTCAATAAGGTGTTATCACCCTTCTTGAAGAAAAGAACCACCACGCTCCTGTGCCAGGCTTCCGGCGTATTACCTTCGTGAATGACGGAATTGAACAATCGCTGAAGGACCTTAAGTACCGGTTTTCCACCGGCCCTCAGGAGTTCTGTTGTGATTCCGTCATCACCTGGTGCCTTGTTGTTTTTGAGTTGTTTGAGAGCCATACTAATCTCGTATAGGCTGACGTCCGGGATATCTTCGGTATAGTGTCGGGTCAGCTTAGCTCTTGGGTCTTTTGCCAAACTGACAACAGGCTGTTGAGTTGAGGTGTATAACTGTCCATAGAACTTCTCAACCTCTCTCAAAATCTCAGGACAAGATGAAATGATACTACCGCTATCGGTCTTCAATCGCGTCAGCTGCCGCTGCCCAATAGATAGATCTCTTGCGAGCACTTTTGAGCCCCTGTTACGCTCAATAGTCTCTCGAATGTACTCGGTTTTGAAGTGTCGCAGGTCGCATTTCTGCGCCTTAGAAATCTGTCTATTGATCAGACGGTAGCGTGTCGCATCTACTGAAGACTGTAGCCTCATTTCGTTCCTCTCATCCATGAGCTTGAGAGTCTGGGTCGAGAATTTATTGGGTCTTTTACGGTGTGTCTTATAAAATTTGGACCCCACCGTATGGACAGTTTCCACCAGCCTGTTGTTTACATCGTCCACAGAGGCGCAGTCAGCTAGGCAATCAAAACGGTTCATTAGCTCGAGCTGGAACTTCTCGGGGTTTTGGATATGGGCTCGAGTTGGTCGGAGCGTAGACTTCACCAATCTGGATCTTTCCAGCTGTACGCATATATTCAATGTGCCTCTAACCATACGGTGATCACTCCCGGTCTTAACGGTGTTGATCACAGAGACATCATTGAATATATGACGCCTGGTCGACATGATGAAGTCGATCTCGTTTCTCGTGGAACCGTCGGGACTGATCCAGGTCCATTTTCGATGCGGTCGTTTCTTGAAGAAAGAATTCATCATGTAGAGGTCCTCTCTCTCCAAGAAATCGGCCAGCATCTGGCCCCTGTGGTTCCGTTGCCCGTATCCAAAATGCCCTACTCTCACCTCTGTGCCGCTTCGCTTGCCCAGCTTTGCGTTGAAATCCCCCATCACAACAGTGTAGAAGGTTTTAGAGACATGCATGGCTCTAGATAAATCCTCATACATGGCCTCTACCTCCTCGTCTGGATGTGCCGATGTCGGTGCGTAAACCTGTATGACCTTCAGCGAATACCGTTTGGTAATTCTGAGTATAAGGAACGCGACCCTGCTCGACACACTCTCGACTTGAACAATGTTGTTGACAAGGGACTTGTGGACGAGAAACCCGATACCACCCTGGGACTGTTGTTCTCCCTCCCGGTAGTAAAGCAAGTTGCCGGATTTTAGGATCATCGTATCCTCCCCCTCTCTTCGGACTTCAGATAATCCTATCACGTCCCACCGCAACTTACTTACTATTTCTTCCAGCTCGAGTATCTTTTCGTCTTCCCTCAAAGTGCGTGCGTTGTACGTTGCCAGGTCCAGTCGTCGGGGTTGGCAGCGGAATCTCCAATAATAAACCAATAATACAACAATACACAATCACAGCACATATTCACTACCACAATCTCGACAGTCATTACGCCCGTAATCGAAGCATCGTCAGGAGGTAGAATCCACGACAAAATCGCAAAGTTTTAGCATTGCATATATTTTCTTTTATCGCGGATTATAGCAAAATAATATTTTCTGTAGTTTTGTATTATTCACCTCCGAAAAGTAACGCCTAAATTTCTTACCGTGGTGTCGTAAAAGGCGAATGGTAAGTTGACCCCCCCCGTGTGGTATCCGTTTGAGTAAAATAGGCCACCCTCTTTCTTACGGAGGCGTCGTAAAATACGGCTAAGGTAAGTTGACGTCAGGCAGGCGACCGGTCGTAAAATACGTAGCCAAATGATGCGACAACATGTTTGTAACATGTTGTTGCGACCCCACTTAGAGGTAGGAGGATGATGATGAAAGTGTGTATTTTAGGCTTAAATGTATAAAAAATTGACCCTGAAAAATTTCCACATTAAAAAAAGGCTATAAAGTGTCAATGCTAATAAGAAAAAAAATAGTCTTTATTATGCAGACACATTTACATACATTAAATTAGTCTTTATATTATTTATTTAACAATGTCAGTTGGTGTCTTATAAACTTACGAGTTAATTTAAAATATGTCTTAATTGTTTCCGTCAGATATATATATTTCTTTTTTTGTGTAAATGATGTCTTTCGACAAAGGTCTCCTCTTTCCAGGCATCTCTATGCTTCGCTATTCTTGTCCATAGTGGTCTCGCTGTCAATCATAAATCATCTCAAATCAAATCAAATCAAAATCAAAATAATCTTTATTCAAATAAACCATTTCACGCACTTTTGAATCGTCAAGCATCAATTGATTAATGAAGCTACAATTGGTTTGGAATGTTGCTGTTACCGAGAAGAATCAGCAAGAAACTCGACGGTCAATCTTTTAAATATGTTCAATTACACATTATTAAACCGCTGTCTTGTATGAAGCTGAAAGGATTTTCAGATCCAGGCATTCTTATCATCCAAATAATATTCAATTTTGTAATATGCTTTACGTATAAGCTTATTTTTTACACTTAGTTTGAATCTTTCTGTAGACTAGTCTAGAATGGATTGAGGAATTTTATTATAGAAGCGAATAGCGAGACCAACAAATGAGTTGCTTACTCTGCTGAGTCGCGACGCAGGTATCACAAGCTTTTTGTGACCACTCGTATGTCTATGATATACATCAAATTTTGTTTTATACATACCTATATTTTTCCGTACGAATAGAATATTACTATATATATATTGTGATACAACAGTAAGTATGCCTATTTATCTGAACTTTTCGCGAAGCGACTCACGTTGCTTCATATTATACATAGCCCATATGGCTCTTTTTTGAGCAACAAAAATCTTTTCTATATCGGTCGCTTTCTTTATCTTCCCAACGCTAACACCTGAGGGGAAACAAAGCTAACGTAGTAGCGATTGCTACGGAGCTACAAAGTGGTGTAATCGTTACTGATATAAATAGTGAGGTACGGTAGGACCAGCACGTCAGTATCCTTATTAGACGGCTGAAGTGATTTGTGATAAAAATGCGTGGACTTGAAGTAAGTCATCGGCTTGAATTTTAGTGCACTTTATTGTATACGCTTAAATTTTAGTGCACTTTATTGTATACGCTTAAATTTTAGTGCACCTTATTGTATACGCTTAAATTTTAGTGCACTTTACTGTATACGCTTAATTTTAGTGCACTTTATTGTATACGCTTAAATTTTAGTGCACTTTATTGTATACGCTTAAATTTTAGTGCACTTTATTATATAAGCTTAAATTTTAGTGCACTTTATTGTATACGCTTAAATTTTAGTGCACTTTATTGTATACGCTTAAATTTTAGTAAACTTTATTGTATACGCTTAAGTTTTAGTGCACTTTATATTAAACATTACGTTTATAATTTTCAAACCTATTAAATTTTCGTTAAGATTGAAATAGTTTTCCGATATATGAGCCACTTATTTAAGTTAAGTTTAAAATGATATATCTTAATAATAAATACACCCTCACTCACAAATTATTACAAAAAAACAAAAGACTTGACAATTGATTAATATATTTTTAAATCGAAAGCATCTTTTTACAAAATAAGACTAAAATATTAAATAAACTAAAAGGATATAATATTTTTAATATAAAACTAAGAATACTGAAACATATTATTTCCTAATTAAATTAAAATTAGTAGAATGTATGAAATAAAAGTATCTGAAGGTATCAAGTTAAAGCACGCCTAATCTAGTAATTGATTACAGGAAAAGGTCAAAGGTATAATTTTAACGTGTCTCTTTATTAATATATCTTTAAATTATAAGAAGCTTATATAAAGGGCAAGTTAATGAGATAACCAAGAATGGTATGTTCGGTAATGTATATGGTGATTTAAATTTTGCTTATTTTTGTGCTGTTTAAATTTATTTAGTGAGGAAGCACACACCTATATAGGAAATAGGTTTCTTTAACGTATAAATTATTTGAATTACTGTTTCTTAACATGCTAATGTTTTGTGTTATAAATACAATGTAACAAACAGTTATATTCGATTGCATAAACGTCATCAATAGAACACAATTTCTTTCTTAAGTTTAAAATGGATTCAGAATTAAAGATTCATAATTTACTGCTCTAAAATTATAGATTTTATTTTAAAAAACAAGAACTATTTCTTGTTTTGCCATTCTATTATCATTATATATTTGATTATATATTTTTATGAATTGTGTTGTTTAGATTGATTATGATTTTATTTTAATGTAGCTCTAAAAAATCAATTCAGTCGAATTAATCACGCTTTTGCCATCTATAATTAATATAGCCCTTAATTTAAATGTAGTTGCATTTTGTGTATTTGTAGCTCGGAGTGTATACCGTCGATGGCCTTTTAAAATAAATAAATAAATATATCGCTAATCATTAATTTTAATATTCATGTACCTAAAATCTTCTGTTCAACTGTACAAACTTTTGTATCAAAATTTTCATAAGTATTATCACCGATGCTTTCATAGTGTCGATTAAACTTGAAGGCCTAATTTTTTTATTTACATAAAAGATGAAAGTAAAGAATGTTGGAAATCGAAATATTCAAATTCAAAATATTCTGTATCCATGTATACTTGTTAACAAGTGCTTTAGAATCGTCAACTCTACTCTGATTCGACAAGCTTTTCCTAGCGAAACTCGGAAACCTAAGAAACGTGGTTGCTCAAAATGTAATTCTTATAACTACATTGTGATTTTATCGCTTATATAAGTTTGTAGTTGAGACTAATTCAATGAAGTGTTAAACCGAAAAATAATTGTATAAATTGAAATGAAAGAAAATGAATTGAAAGACATAACCTCTCCTATATTGCGAAGTATTAGATAATTCATTCTTAAGGGAAATAAAATTGTCATTCTTTGTGCAGAACCGTATCAGGATAGTTATATAAAATCAATTATCTAACTGTATCTATATCCTTATTAATATCTTATTATAATCTCATATACAAATTAATTGATAAGTAAGTATAATCAAAATTAACAATTTTTGATATTTGCATACCAAAACTGCTTTACTATAAATTGTCTCACTTCTCAGGCAAGCTGGCAGATACGGGCATGTCTGACAATGGGATAAGTTTGTTTAGTAGCTTTTTTCTTACGTTTTGGGCTCTTACATAAATAAAAAATAAAATATATCGATTACTATATATTGCTTTATGCTTAAAGCTGTGATAGCCTAGCGGTGAGACCGTGTGACTCTCTAGAGACGACATAGGTTCAAACCCCGGGCAGGCACCAATGAGTTTTTCTATTAAAACTTATGCGTCTAATTGATAACTGCAATTTATCACATGCTTTTGGGTGAAGGAAAACATCGTGAGGAAACCTGCATATCTCTAGAGAATTCTAGGGATATGTGTAACCTACCAATCCGCATTGGAGCAGGTCTTAGCTCCAATCCTTCTCTCCAAAAACGGAGAGAGGAGGTCTTAGCCCAGCAGTGGACATAGTAACAGGCTGTTACTTACTTTATATTACTTTATAGGACATACGTTATTCTGCCATGTGGTAGTAGCAAGGTAGTTACAAAAAAATATAAATGTAATATAAATAATCTACCAAGTGTTATATAAAAGTGTTTGCTTACGCTTTTAGCCGCTTCTTAATACTTACACGTAACGTCTTAGGTATCATTGCTATTGAAGCGTAAATTGGCGGAAAACAGACTTATTTATTAGTTATTAAACACTTCCTGCGTTTGTTTTATCACTATTGTTCTGGTAATATGTAAGATACATCGTCACATCTTTACAACACGCATTGTTATGCCAAGTCGCATTAATTACGTAACATTGGTAAGAAATACAAATTTTAATCGCATTTTAAATCGCAATTTTAATCATGTGATTAAAATTTAGATAATGCTTTATGAAAGTAATAATAAAATTATTTTGCTATAATCCGCGATACAATCGCGATGTAAATTATTATAGCAAAATAATTTTATTATTACTTTTGTATTATGGATCTCCGCAAAGTAACGCCTAATTCTATAAATTATTTAATGCTTTATGTTTTCAATTATATTCGTTAAGCCAATATTTTCTAAAATATCGTTTCAAATCTAAGGGAAAAGTTTTAACATTTAGGAAAGAGTTCGTTTTGCTGACAAAATTTTGTACTTTACATTTCACATAAATGATCGTTTTCTATTGATTGATGTAATAGGTTTAAATGGTGCAAATCTCAGTTAAGAGGTCTTGGTTTGCTGTTTTCCTTCTTATAAGTAATAAGGAAATAAGAGAAACAGATCAATTTAATACGTGATGATCATTTACTCGCATAATTATAAAATAACTTAAATTAAAATAGTTTTTTTTAAATTTATTTATAGATCACCAACAAAATACACACTTAACATTTACATTGTACATAGAACAATAAAAATTAAGTAGTATTTTAATTAGAGGTTATAACAAATTTCAAATTAGGATAGGACAACTGTAAGATAAAATGGAATTTACCACTTTCCATACCTAATTTATTTAAAAATTACAGGTTTTTTTGTTAGTTGCCTTATGCAGTACAATTAAGGCAGGCTACGTCAGTTACGCTAATTATGGTGGCCATCCTGGTTACATCGGATACGGCTACAGTGGCCATGGCTACGATGGCCACGTCTACGGTGGCCACGGCTATGATGGCCACGGCTACGATGGTCACGGCTATGATGGCTTAAGGAATCATGTTGAATACTACGTGAGTAATTTGATAGGGTACATTATTAATATTATTTAGATTATAACACATTTTAATGATATATGTTTGTAAAAATTGATATATTTGCCCTTAACTGAATAATGATATTGTAGTCTGAAAAAAATGAAGTTCATCACAGTAAGCGGCGCTTTTAGTTTAATTAGTTTAACTTGAATCTAAGCGATGCGTCTGAATTGATCTATCCATATAAAATGTTCTTAAAAGATCCAAGTTACCGATTTTTCTAAGCCAAGGCTGTCAAGTTGAGGCGACGATGGGCTTTGCTGAAATCTCTAGCAGTTTTCCTTGTCATGCTAATAATCATTTCTCTAAAAAGCAGAACGCTTGGAAGTATGTAAAAACACGTGATATATTCAAATTCAACAAACCATGGTCTTAAATGAAGACACCGTAACGACCCTTTTGCGACACCGCATAAATATATGCAATTTGTATTGTTACTGCAATCTTCCGCTTTAGATATAATCTTGGTATTGCTAATAGCAATTTAAGTTTGTATTTTGATATAATATTAAAGAAAGATAGGCATATTCTTAAAGAAAATTCATATTCAATTGATATGTTTAGTCAGTTAAAGGAAAAATAAATAAAGTCATGCAAGCAACCCTTTTAAGTTAAAAGGGTACTTATGGTTGTTTCGCATCTTCCCTTAGTTGTAATATAACAATGTAGAAACTATTTTAGAAAACTAACAAAATTAAATTTAATAATTTAAAAAAAGTAAAAAATAGTTTTTCATGTATTCGAGCGTGTGCCCGTATGTATGTATAAATATATGTGTATGCTTGAATATATGTGCATGAGTGTGTATGTGAATGATCTGAATTTGAATATTATTCATGACAAATTTAATAATAATTCCAGACATTTGTTTATTGAACTTGTTGTATATACGAGTCTATGTAAAAACAGATTAAGTTTTAGAGTTTGGAATATCATTTACAAGCCTTCAATCACCTTTTTTCGTTTATTTCACATTACGTATCATAATCCATGTTCCAATCCAATTCGGTATCTATGAGATAACTTATTAGGTCCTTACATATGAAATTGGCGTTTTCTATGGGAGGAACATAAAGTCGTTTTTTTTAATGAAATATATTTAATTAATCAAAGTATGTACCATTGCTATGTATGCACTTTTGCCATCTCATAGGTAGTTCATTGATCCACTTACTAAAAAAACCATTCGGGCGGGAATCAATAAAATCTTTGAAGGCGGTTTGGACTGCCCTAAGACATTCTAATTGAAGCTCCTTATAATAATCTTTGGTCTAAGACATTCAAATTGAAGCTCCTCTGATTTGGTAGCCGTCTGTTGTGCAGTGTGTGGTCTAGCGTTGTCCTGAAGCAGCAGTGGCCTAGAGCGATTGACCAGCCTCGGTTGTTTAGCAGCTAGCTTTTCCATCATGGTTTGCAGTTGCTGACAATAGATATCTACCGTAATCGTCTGGCCAGATTTAAGAAAGCTGTAGTGAACGACACCGGCACTAGTCCACCAAACACTTACAAGCAACTTTTTTTTAGTCAATTTTCGCTTAGGGCAGGATTTGGCTGGTTCGCCAGGGTTCAGCCATTGCGATAAGCGCTTCCGATTATCGTAGAGGATCCACTTTTCATTACAGGTAATGATTCGATTTAAAATTCCTTCATTATTGTGCCGGTTGAGTAACGTAACGCAGCAGTCGACGCGCGTTTGTTGGTTTGCTTCACTCAATTCATGAGGTACCCACCTTTCAAGCTTTTTCACCTTCCCAATTTGCTTCAAGTGGATCAGAATAGTTTTATCACAAACACCGGAGCCTGCAGCTAACTCGGACGTGGTTTGCGATGGATCCGCTTCCACAATAGCCTTCAATTCTTCATTATCAACTTTGGGCTCCGGCCGTCCACGAGGCTTGTTCTGCAGGTCGAAATTTTCAGAACGAAAACGTTGGAACCAAAAACGCACTGTGTTTTCTTTTGCGACACCGTCACCATACACATCATTAATCCTTCGAGCCGTTTCTGCAGCACTGGTGCCACGGTGGAACTCATACTCGTAAATAACGCGATATTTCATGTTTTCCATTTTGTAAACAGAGTGACACAAAGAAAAGAACAAAAGAAGAAAAACAAATCAAAATGGCCAGTACGACAAAACGCCAATTTCATATGTAAGGAACTAATATTTTCTATACACTATCACGGGAGATGGGAAGTATATTATTCGAATTTACTCTTTGTTAAATTCGGACTGACTTGATCGCCGTTGAAGTCTTTTATATCAAACAAAAATTATAATATTGCATTCGTGATATGATTAATACAAAAAGATAATTTTTCTATAAATAATAAAATATTGTTTCCTATTGATATACTATAAATTTTATAAATTGTTCATCTTCTTTATTATTATATAAAATAAATAAATATGTTTGTTAAAACAAACAAATATTCATAACCATAAGTCTGCGGTTCCCTATTAAATATTTAATTCTTTATTCAAGAGATGTTGATATTGCTCTTGTTATTTTGCCAGGCGTATCCGAAGTATGCTTACGACTACTCCGTAAAAGATCCACATACAGGTGACTTCAAGACTAAATGGGAGACACGCGACGGAGATGTAGTTAAAGGTAAATAAATTATATTGGATATAAAAACCAGGGTTATTATGGACTTAACCAAATATAAATTACATGATTGCAAATATGTTTTAAATAACTGCTATAAGTAATAAAATATCATTTGACATCAATATCCCTTTTTCGACCTCCCTCTACTCACATATCCATCCACATTCATACTTAACACTTGTTTTTCCACATAATACTGTCACTATATATATGAAAAAAATCCTGAAATGATAAAAATCACTAGGATCTCGTTTTTGTCCAGGCCTGTAGCATATGTCTACTTGCGTTGATATGACTTTTTAATAAGTTAGTGTAAACACAGTTTCTTCGTTGGTATTTTTAATATTAGTGAATTGTAGTAACAAGGTCCTCCTGCCCTTATCCTACTCTAAGTGGGGTCGATACAACATGTTACAAACATGTTATCACATGATTTGGCTACGCATTTTACGACCGACCACCTGCCTGACGTCAACTTACCTTAATCGTATTTTATGACACCTCGGTAAGGAAGAGGGTGGTCTATTCTACTCAACTGGATACCACATGGTGGGTCGACTTACTTTAGTCGCCTTTTACGACACCACGGTAAGAATTGAGGGTGGTCAATTCTAATCAGCCGGATACCACACGGCGGGTTGACTTACCTAAGTCGCCTCTTACAAAACCTCGGTAAGAAATGAGGGTGGTCTATTCTACTCAACCGAATACCACACGTTAGTAAATTGGCAGTGGATGGTATATTCGAAATAAGTAGAAAAATGCCGTTACCAAGATACCATACATACGTGCATATAACAGATTACCATAAGGTTTAATATATAAACTTTCGATTCTCGTTTTAGGCGCCTACTCTGTTGCGGACCCTGATGGAACCACGCGTATCGTGGAATACACAGCAGACAGTCATAATGGTTTCAACGCGGTCGTTAAGCGAATAGGCCACGCATATCATCCACAAGTTTATAACAATTATCACAGTGGTTATCACACGTACCAATAGATGGCGCTCAGAAAGTTTTCGATGCTGAACTGTAGATGTCAGTAAGATGCAATAAAACTGTGATATTGCACGCATATCTTAATTTGTAAATAATATTTTTATGGAAACGGATCTGTACTGATTGTTGTTTAGTACGATGTTTAAAAACTGAATAATTTATTGTTATCGTCATTAACTTTAAAATAAATGTATTATGACATTTTATAGTGTTTATTTATATCAAATTTTTAAATTTAACTGTTAAACATATACTACAAATGATATGTGTATGATTAAGATATATTAATATAATCTAGATAAATCCATAGTTGTTTTACTAATTATATTTAAACTATAAAGATTATTATTGACTAGAGGTTCCATGTGATTGAAAATGTTTTTTTATAAATTTGCTGCTCCATGGTAGATCATGAAGATTTTGACATATGATACCACTGATAATATGACTATTATCCATAAGTGGCATGAGTGGTATTCAGTACTTCTGATTATAATGATTTTACCATAATTTTTTGATTGCCAAAGCGTTGTTGGATACCAGGTTACATTGTACACGGATGGTAATATATGAGGTAAAGTGAGATTAGACTTCCTATTTGAAGTGGTGAATACGGTGTAATCGCAGTACCTTTTCCAAAGGTTCGCGAGTTAAAAGCTCGCACAGGTAAAAGGTTCTAGAGACAGTTTAAAAAATAACTTAAGATAAATCGATATTTCAACTCAAGGTATTCTTTACGGTAAAAGAAAACATTTGGTGAAAACTAAATATCCTTAGTTAAGTCTTGGGATATAACCTACTTACTAAACTGCATTGCATATCGCGTCATAAGTCAACGCCCCAGTCTTTCTCTTCATGGGATTTTTAGTACATTTTACTATAGAAGGCTTAAAATCACATAACATCGTAGATAGATAATAATATTGTGGAAACGCTATTTACATATTTCAGCTAAAGAAAACGAAGAAGGAAATAAATATTCTTCCTCCTTTAATTCATCATCGTTATACGAATACCTCATGCATAACACTGATAGTGAATTCGTTTCTATTATAGGTCTAAAAAAAACATTTTCGAGTCGCTATCAATTATTCAGTACATCTTATGTTGTATATCAAATTCACTCATATGTAACTTAGGTAATGGCATGACTGAACATGTTACATATGGAAATCTAATCTATTAAATCATGTTTTCTAATATACTTATATTAATAATAGAAGCCAGTCTTACTGCGTGGAATTCCATGATAACAGGAACATCAGAGTTATTTAGTAATACTATACTATCGGAGAGGACGATATAGTATTACACCTTTTTTAATACTTAAATTTTACCTTTAAAAAAAGTTAAGCCATTATTAAATACGATAAACAATACACTTTATTTATAGCTATAAAAAATATTAGGGGAAATTCACACAATATGGAATTCCTGTACTAATGTAATGAGTAAGATATTATAAATATTTAGAAATGAAAGTGCAACCCCACCACCGATAATTAAGTACTCTGCCATATATATATAAAATATGCATCAAAAATTTATGTAAACCTACATCCCTCTGACGATTACGGTCAAGGCGTTCTACAATTACTGCGTGTTCAAGTTACCTACGTGCCCAAATTTCCAATAAATAGCTTGAAAGTTAATAAGCATTTCGTCTTATAAACGCCCTTGAAACGTAATCCGATATGTCCACTCGGTCGATGTTCACCCAATTAAAAATTGACATGTTAACTACTCCGTATGCCTTTCGCTTACAAAATTTCCGGCTTCAATAAACACGCAATATGTACAGTGAAAAGAGTTGAATGAATTAACGGTGTAGCAATTTTTACTTTGAATGCCAGCAGGGGTCTTCTCACTCGCCCGAGGGCGGGTGTGGTACGGGCTTCGAGGCGTACCTCCTTACCCGGGCCATTCCTCGCAGGCCATTCGCCTGGATGTTTATTTAGGCCTGTTGGCCTAGGCTCTGGCTTAATGGCTTGAGCCTAAGGGGAAGTGTCTCGTGGATTTAATGATCGGGGTACGAAGCGATATAATCTTCGCCCTTCATTCTCTTCGTGGGTGTTATGTCCGTGGGGTGATAAATCCGGTAGGGTTGTTATTCCAGTGGAGCGTCTAGTCCGGGCTCGCGTCGTACTGTTCGTCGCTTAATACCGTACTTTGAATCAATGAAATTCATAATAATTTCTATTCCTTAAGATAGATGGCGGAATAGAGAATAGTAATTCTATGTAGCACACGAGATGGCGCTATGCAACATATCGATAAGAATCAATAACTTTAAATCAATATTAAAATGGATGCATAATAGAAGGCTTACCATGAACTCTTATTGCGACTCAATTGAAGACCTAAACAGTTTTAATCATTGCCAAATTCACAAAACAGATTCGCAAACGTATTTCATTCACTCTTATTTATAAAGTAGGAGTGCGATCCAAACGCACCTCAACCAATGCAACTCAGTTAAAAACACGTCATAGTACGGAAAGAAAGCGATTTAGTTCAGTTATCGACTTTGAATTGCATTGTAATCGAATCGTTTTCTAAAAGATGACGGTAGGCCTACAGGTCTTTGAGTATAGAAAACTAAAAAAAACATTTTTAATATGTATTTAAATTATATTCTCAGCATATTAAATTATTATGTGTTTGTTTGTTTATTTGCTTTGGTTGTTTTGATCGACGTTCGTCCATGCTAGACACATATTTTTTAAGCTTTTATACGCTCTTATGCTACTTGAATCCGCAAATCTGAGTTCATACATCCACCTTCAAAAAACAATACATTTGCACCGGCATTTTAAAATAAATCACGCTTTCGTCTTCTATTTCAGTGTCTCGTCAAGAAATCGTAAAGATTAGCGAAATAAATTATAGCAAACGAAGCTGCGTATTACTAAAAAACTGCATTTGACACATGTACCAACACATTCTTCTTTAAAAAGTCAACTATGGATGTGAAATATAGGTTATAAAATTGAATAGCACGCTAACTGTACCTGCGCACGCATAACGTTTGTTTTATTTGCTTCGTCTCTATTCTTTGGATTAGAAATATAATGGCTAGGTGCTGGATCGATATAATTTTTTTTTTGTTCAAAATGACTATATGCTGTTAGCACTAACGGCTTTTACAGCGTCACCGGGCGGCACGGGCGAGCGCAAAAGCATCGTTGAGGTTGCGAAATGCGGAGAGTAGATCGTAGAAACTACTAGCGTCGTCCTAAGACCGCTTCCTGTAAGGCACGATCAAGGTTTAGGGCAACGTATAGTGGAGGGATGGTGGTATGACTGTGATTTGTTGTCACGCCGTCAGAAGATAAAAACATTGGATCAAATATTCATCTCTAAAAGTACTTGTACCAGACCTAGTAATGGCAATATAATAGCAGTTTTACTACCCTATATATAGGCAGAAGTATGTACCTGCGAGGTAGGATAGTTATAAAAAATAAATCGGTAATTTTAAGATTGTATTGATTTTATAGCGGTTGAAGTATGAAATTACCTTACCGAATCACTATCCTAGCCACTGAAGATTATTTTGAAATTTTTATAAAAAGGTAGATTTCTAAAGGTTAACTATACACAATAATTCGTTACAGCGGTGTTATTATTTGTAATATACATTTCAGAAAGCCGTGTGGTATCCGGCAGAATAGAATAGACCACCCTCCTTTTTTGACCGAGGTGTCGTAAGAGGCAACTAAGGTAAGTGCCGTGTGGTATCCGGCTGCATAGAATAGACCACCCTCATTTCTTGCCGAGGTCGTAAAAGGCGACTAAGATAAGTTGACCTCAGGCAGGCGGCCGGTCGTAAAATACGCAGCCAAATCATGTGACAACATGTTTGTAACATGTTTTGCCGACCCCACTTAGAGTGGGATAAGGGCAGGAGGATGATGACATATACATTTCAGACTGCACAGTTTTGAAAGTACAGACTGACATATACATTTCACTGATAACGTTATACTAATAATAATGTGCCTACCATTAAGATTAGTATCGTATAAGATATATATCATTTATAAGACTCGAGGAAATTCTAACAATTTTCATTCGGGGTACGATATTGTCTGTTGTAAGCAACTGGTCTATACAATAGTTATAGTAGGTAATTAAAGTAAGTGCATCCTTGGTAGGGTTGCTACTTTACACCTCAATTGGATGGATAAGTTTATAAAATTTAAAGAAACGTTTAAATACTTAGTCCTCATTCGCATTTGTAATACTTAATATATATAAAACAAAGGCAATGAAACAATATTTTTCTGAATAAGAATTCATTTATCAGTATTTACTTGTATTGTATGTGTAATACAAACAAATTGAAGTTCTGTGAAGTTCTTTTCGAAATTAAAAATTGAAGCCACATTCTATCCTAACAGATATTAAATATCCATGCCAATGTCCTAATAAAATAGAAACCAGAAGTACACTGCGACTAGACAGTAAAGCTTTAAAATTTGGATATCAAAATAACTGGTTGTGCTTAAAAATTATTATGTCAATGTATTATTAAAATTATTATTACACTTTGGTCTGAGCAACGTTATTACACGTCGAATTTAATAATCACTAATTGACACGACGTTTATACACGTAAGCAAAAAATATATGGTTCTTTAAACAACGAGCATAAACGGCAAAAACTTGTGTAAGTTTGTTCAAGCTTTTCGGACTGACAGCGGCGCTTTTTTGTACATGTGTATCAAATGCAGAACATCATTTATTGTAATTTTGTATGAGAAAACGTACAACACACATTTGAAAACCTATATGCACCGCTCAAAATGTTAATATCTCCCTTTTTAGTTTCTTAAATGGATCATTTAAGAAAAATTTTAGGAAGTCAATAAAATATCTAATGACTGGCCCGTTGGTGCAGTGGGTAGTGACCCTGCCTTCAGCTCCGCGGGTCGCGGGTTCGATTCCCGCCGAGGGCCAACATTTCTATAAACAATTTGTTGGTTCTTCAAGCCTATTTGTATATTTTAGTATGTATTTAAAATTATATATGTAGTATATCTACCAGTTGTCCGTCATCCATAACAGAATTAAGTTACTTACATTGAGGATGAACGACCGTGTGTGTAAATGTGCCATATATGTTTTAAATAAAAAAAATGGTACTTTGGCATCCCTAGTCCTAGGTAAATGACAGCGGTTATTATGTGTGCATTTGTGCATACGCATATCATAGATGTAACTGTGTGCTTTTATAAATAGGTAAGTGACGAACATCGCATGCCGTCTTCAACCTTGGATATGGACAGATTAATACCCTGTACTGTAAAAAAATAAAAAAAAAACAGAAATTGGTGAATGTTTCACCATCTATGGTGCATTTGATAGCGTAGTGAAATGGTGATAATGGCAAAATTACTAACAGTGTTGGTGAGTAATAGAACTAAAAATATAGGATAATTTGACTTTTAATTAATTAATTAAAATAGTTTAAAATATGACTGAAAAAAATCTTTTATTTTGTAATTGTTACATTCATCTAAATTTCGATAAATAAGTAATAGAAATATAACGTTGAATTTAGATATTGTTTTTAATCGTTTTACTAGTGCAGTTTTAGTAATTAAAGACACTAAATCAATCAATATTAAAGTGATATTGCTGTAAGTGATTTAATTAGACTGCAAAATAAACAACTTTCTTTTCCTTTCAGGTAATTATAGTGAAAGTTTTACTTTCAAACGGGCAAGAAAAGTTTAGTGGCGACTCAGGATATGAACACCATAATAAAGTGAGTATTATGACATATTCAGTTTAAGATGATGTTTTTTTCATAAATTCATAAATATTTTAATATTTCTAGTATTGCACCACGTATTATATACTCAATATAAATATATTCTGTGAAAAAGATAACATATTATATTACTTCTGGTTAGTGTCTTTTTTAAATTAAAAAAAAGAAACGATGGAAGAGGCAGTTTGTTTATGTATATGATTTCGTAAACATAATGCAGAAAACAAATTTCTTAGGTTAATATAATTATAGTGAAACTAGCTGGCTACGCGTTGCTGTGGCCTAGTCTGGTTTCATATTCACCCCGAAACAGAACTCGATAGTTAACAAAAATGCTCTGATCGATGAATTTTACAGGATCATCCGCTGGGTCATTCTAAAGGTTGTCTGAAAATTTCGCGGTCTCAAAAGGACATACATACAAAGATTCGAAGCTGTGATAGCCTAGCGGTGAGACCGTGCGCATCTCTAGAGACGATCATGGGTTCAAACCCGAGCAGGCACCAATGATTTTTTCTATAAAAACTTATGTGCCTAATTGATAATTGCAATTTACCACATGCTTTTCGGTGTAGGAAAACATCGTGAGGAAACCTGCATATCTCTAGAGAATTCTAGGAATATATGTGTAACCTACCAATCCGCATTGGAGCAGCGTGGTAGGTCTTAGCTCCACTCTTCCCCTCAAAAACGGAGAGAGGAAGCCTTAGCCCAGAAGTGGGCAGATAGTAACAGGCCGGTACAAAGATTCATTTTTAAATTTTGGGTTTATAGGTGTGTTTCTGTTGCTCTCACTCTCAAATCAATTAACGCGTAATATAAATACAGGTCCCTGCACGCCAGATAGTCTTAGGGCGGGTAAATCTATTGACTCCCACTATTCAGTTAATAATTTTTGAATTTGGACTATCGTGAGTAGTATTTATGGTTTATATATACTCCTCAGTCATAAACTCTTGACAGAGTGATCGTGGTTGGCGATGCGTTATATCTGAATGTTGAATGATGGTTGATATATAGAAATCGGCTATAGTCACGTCTTATTCTAGCGGTTGAGGCCGACAAGTATCAGTTCCTGTCGCATAGATAGCTCATGAAAAAGGGCCTCGTATGTGCTTGAAACTAATTTCACCGTTTAGTGGTTTGCACATATAACAAAATCTTGCGATTCTAACTCACAATCGTAAAGTGCGTAATGTAAATGTTAAAAATATCTCTGAGAGATATGCACTGGATTAGAATATATCATCATTCTCCTGTCCTTATCCCACTCTAAGTGGGGTCAGCCAACATGTTACAAACATGTTGTCACATGATTTGACCAAGTATTTTACGACTGGCCGCCTGCCTGACGTCAACTTACCTTAGTCGCCTCTTACGACACCTCGGTAAGAAAGGAGGGTGGTCTATTCTATGCAGCCGGATACCACACGGCACATACCTTAATCGCCTCTTACGACACCTCTGTAAGAAAGGAGGGTGGTCTATTCTATTATGCCGGATACCACACGGCGTGCACTGGATTAGAATACGTGAACCCTAAATAAATAATGAGCTATAACGCAATAACTGTCAACGCTGCAAGGCCTTAAAACGCCTTACATGGTCCACAGCGATTAACGTTTTCTTAATCTACATAGCCTATTACCAGATTGACATATAAATATGTACAATCCAAATTGGTCAATAACATTATTATGTCACATAAACATTAATAAAAAAATTCTGCCATAACTGGTTTGTTTGGAGTACTTTTACCCACTTAAAACAGGTTATAAGATTATGGGGAAATGTGGAGCGAAGCCTACATGTCGACATCGTTTCGCTTTCAATATTTGCGTACTCGGGACATATCACTTAGTGTTTCGTCAACACCAAATCACATGTACGAAGAAGTATATATTGATATTAAGCAATAGTGGTAAATTAAAAAAAAACGTTCCCCTCATCAATAAACAAGTTACCGCCTAATACTCAGTAATTTTAAACGGCACAATATCAATGAAATATTAGTAATACAAGAGTACATAAAATATATACATATTGACAAGTCTATGAGAGAAAAGGTTAGTATAACAGTACGAAACCGTAGAATGCATAACTATAAATGAAAGATTATACTTATAGAGTAGACTAATAATGATGATTTACTTTTGGATTTACCTAAATTAAGACAGTACTGAAGGTTTTTTCATACAGTATTGTGCCTTTTGAAACTATGTGCTTCTGAGAACTGAGCTCATCCATAAACTTGTGCGAGTCTTTCAGTACGGTATCTTTCTATCTAGTGACGTCACTTTATACTTTGAGATTTCATCTTCCCTTGGTTTTACTCCTTTGACCTTCTATCCTCATTTCTGAGTATTTTTAACTCTGAGCTCCGTGGTTGTATCATTTTCAAATTGATCTTGTGATACGTTCAAATTAAAACTTTATGCAAGATCTTCTAATCAGTTAATCATTTACTAGGCATCGTATCTAACTAGGATAAATGTTACCTGTCCATTACGATATGATGAATTAATAGTAGAAATAATAGACAGGCCTCATAGTCACATTGCACGCTAACCATATCATACAGATAAAACTATAAAGAAACGCAATGCCCTTTCCAATTAATGCTTAAAATTTCTTAAGCCACTATTCAAGTAAAGTATGTGGAAACATGTATTAACATGCAAACAGACAGTTAAGGAGCGTATTATGTCTGAATTGGCGGTTATTATTGATACAAAAAGCCTTGCCTGGCTTAATTCGAGTATCAAGCAATTTCTTATATGTAATTGATTTCTTTGTATAATTTAAAGAATTAGGCATTACTTTGCGGAGATCCATAATACAAAAGTAATAATAAAATTATTTTGCTATAATCCGCCATACAGTAAATGAACAAATTATATAAGCTGAATGTATAGTAGACTATCCGTTTTTTTATACTCGATACAGGTAGGATTCGTAAAAACACATGCACAAACCGCCACCACAATACACAAGCACTACACGTTCACTTTAACGTACTCAACAATCGTTTCACCTCGAGATAGACTCAATCACAAAAATCGCAAAGCTTGATTACTCTATAATTATATAGAAAAGCCCTACTAACCACTGGTTGTTCAATTAAAAATTGGAAGCAAAGAAATTATCCTGGCTCGGTTTAAAAGCAGATTTATAAAGTTGTACGGGAGATGGGTGTAGTGTAGTTGATTTATAGTAAGAGAAGAAAAAAAATTGACAGTTGATCTTATAATTATAGCATTTCAACTATATAAATTCAACTCAGTTCTTCAATGTGAATTTATTTATTTATTTAGGAACAACCAAAAGTGGCAGTTTCAATAAAACATTAAATTAAACTAAAGTAGCGGCCTGTTACAATCCCACTGCTTGGAATAGGCCTCCTCTCTCCGTTTCGGGAGAGAAGGATTGGAGCGAGGACCTACCACGCTGCTCCAATGCGGATTGGTAGGTTACACATACCTCTAGAATTCTCTAGAGATATGCAGGTTTCCTCACAATGTTTTCCTTCACCGAAAAGCGCGTGATAAATTGCAATTATCAATTAGACACATGAGTTTTAATAGAAAAACTCATTGGTGTCTCCCGGGTTTGAACTCGAGTTCCCCTGGAAAGAGTCGCACGGTCACACCGCTGGGCTATCACAGCTGGGCACACAAATTAAACTAAGTACCCACAAAAGGCATTAAATTCACTGCCTTTAGGTGTCACAGTATTACTGGTTAAAAACTCATACACTGTAAAGAGCATTAAAATTGGTAAAGGTCCATCAAATAGGCAAATTTAATAGAGAAATAAAGTAAAATATAAAACTTTTGATAACCTGAACATATGTAACTCAATGTAACAAAATTAATTGCGAAACTAATTAGAATGATAAACAAATTCTAAACTAAAGCAAATAAATAAATATTACGAAAATAGTTGAAAGTAAGCGATCAGTCATTGACATTGACGCTCGTACTCGGCTCGCTCATCTTGAACTTGAGAAGATGGCCGCGGGCGATGACATTTACAGCTTCTGTTTACAAACATACACTAACCTGTTTCGATCGGAGATTTTCTTACGATCTTTTTGCATTTCTGCATATTCTATGAAGGAAGTAGGTAAACACTTCACTGCTTATATCACTAAAGGCAAACCCAACTTGGTCGTGGAACCCGCTGTTATAGCGTCAGTCATATAACTATATGTAACATCTTTCTATACAAATCACAATGACTAAAGCTTCCAAACAAATAAAATTTTAAAAAAACCACGATGACGGAACCGATGTTTATTTTGTGTGTAAAATTTTAGTTTCTAATGATTATAATATACCAAAAAATTACAGGCTCTTTTAAATAACAGAAACTATTAATGTTTTGCACAGTGCCTATAAATTATTATAATGAAAGTTCTTAAATTGTTAATTCATCAATGTCATACAAGTAATAAAATAGACATAAAATTAAGAGGCTGGAAAAAAGCGTAAGTATGTATTCAAGAAGCGTATCGTAAATGAAAGCGAATTGTTGAAAGCGAGCTATTAGATAGACGAGCTGACATCTGTACTCTCACGTATTTTCGACTTGATTACACAAGGTGCATTCCAACTTTATGGAAGCGTTAAAAAAACTAATTGATTATTCTGAATACTAAAGTATAATCGGCAAACATGCAATGAATTGTCACAATAGGTAATGTATGAAGTCAATGCACGCATGATTAACACATTCTTGGTTAGGCTTTTTCTAATACAGCGTATCAATGTAATCAATATAATTAAGAATATTGTGACAGCGAATGCTAAGTATGATTTGATATCATTTCAGGACAGTTCAAAATATTCGTACGGTTATGGAGTAACTGAAAGTAGCACAGGTGACATTAAAACTGTATGGGAATCCAAAAATGGCGACACTGTAAAAGGTATGGATTATCAATGGACATACTGAAATTACGATCTTGATTTGATAATTTTGTACATTTTTTTCTTCTACAGGTCATTACAGTATAATAGAACCAGATGGCTCTATGAGATCTGTAGAATACGCTTCTGGCCCGGAAATTGGATTTCCCTCACCAATACATAAAGAGTCTTTGCACGACCAACAGGCCGAGGAAGAAGATATAATGGAAGATAAAGCGCTTCGGGAATATGATAGAAACTACGACTTTTCAGAAGACGGTGATACGGAAAACCCCTATAAATCGATAGATAGAAAACGGAAAATATACCCATATGCATCATTTAAAGATTATTCGTTATTAAAACGACCAAAATATCCAAGTGATTTGGAACCTAGTGAATACACTCAAAGTTTCAGTATAAAACATCTACGAGATGATCTTAATGCAGAACCTACTGGACAAAGTCATATTAGCGTTAATTTTGACCCTAATTGTAATACTAAAAACAAAATGCAGAAAATCAAGAATTATAATAATGTAGCTGATTTAGACTTTCGCAAGCAAAAGTATCCCTCAATAACGCCAGATTCATATAGCAACGATTACGATAAATATGTAGGCGACGCATCGAACGTAGAAATGGAAAAACTAATTCATTTTTATAAAGGAAAAGATAGATATAAAACCTATGATACAGATGAATCTGATAGTTGGGCTTCGATAAAAAATAGTTACCCAGGAAAAGCAGAAAATTATCAGTTAGAAGATTCTTATTCCGAATATTTACCTGCTAGACCTAAAAAAAAATACAAGCCAGAAAAAGATCAGCAAATCTATGACTCTGAAGATTTGGATGATTATATTTTAGTTCCCAAAAAGAAATTCAAAAAACCACCTAGAACAATTGAGCAATATCACCCGGAAGCAGATGAAGAATTCGATGCGACCTTTGAGGATGAACGATTTTATAAACCACCGAGGGGTGTTCATACAGAAATAATAAAGAAGGTCGTCAAGAAAACTACGCCCGGAATTAATATTTTAGATATATTTGATATTTAATATATAAATACAAACTAGGATAGAAGTTGTGAAAACTGTTGGCATTAATTAGAAATTGGCATTATTAGTCACGTTAAGATTAATATTTGACTAGATATATTATTCTTGTGTATAGGACTGTGATTTATTTAGCCAATTTTAATGTTAAAGTATTTTTTAATTGTTTACGTTTTATTATGATTCACTGACCAAATAGTCATAATAATATTTAAATATAAAATTTATTATTGTTATATAATTTTTGTTTACCGTTTCGTTTTTATCGTTTTATAATTTATTATTAGATATATTACATGAAACTGTAATTAATAATAGAATACAGTTAATAGTAGACAACCATTATGTGTATTTTATAGAGGACAATGTAGAATTATTCAATACTATCACATTCGTGGTACTATTAATACTTTCGTCTTATCAACGAGATTTCATAACTTTAATTATTTCGATTAACGATGTTAAGGAGCTCGAGCCAAAAAAGATTTATGAAGTCTCTCTAAAATCCTTTGCGTCGATAGATATAAATTAAAAAACTCATAACATATATCTATTTGTAACTGTTTTGATTAATTGCATGTTAGTATATCAAAAAAAGAAAGTGAGTTAAGAAACTAAATGCTTATTATTAAGAAGAGTGAATGATTGTGTTTTAATTATGCAATTGTTTTTTGCAATCCAATTATATTTGACGAGGCTATATCAGCAACGGCTTGTTTGCGTAATCGATCGTACAATGATAGTGAAAGTAAAGAAACTGGACTGAACGGGAGTGTAGGCCATGTATTACTTCACAAGGACGTGTAAGCCATTGGAGATTAAATAAAGCAATATTTTAAATCAAATTTTAAAGGACATAAATCATTTTTAAAATACTGAAGACAAAGATGAAACAATAAGATGAAAAATTTTATTTAATCAAATAAATAGGAAGGATCAAGGTACACATTACAAGATACTATATTGTATATTAAGAAGGGATCTTCTGTGTTTATCTTTAAAGGTTTTTTGATGAGGTTGTTTCTTTTTTTCGAAAATTTTAATGTAATTTACAAATAATTGTATACTATTATAAATCCTTTTGTAACACTTTACTCGTAATTAACTTTAAATATGTACAAGTCAATCAATATTTATTCATACGCTTTATGTAGATGGACTTAAAGTTATAGAAAATATAATTTTTTGCTTACGACAAAAGCAGCCAGGTGTATTGAAATTTTTAAAATGTATCTTCATTAGGAAACATTAACTTAAAACTTTAAACAAGGTATTCACTTGAACCTTCCCCACAAACTACTATCTATTGGAAAAAATTGGACGAAAATTCATTCAGTAGTTTTGAGTTTTTCGTAATACCGGCATACATCGAGGGACTTAGAAACTATGTAAGCTAAATCAAATGAAATAATGAATACTGGCATAACAATTATTATTTTCAATTGACTAACTAGAGAATATCAAAATAATTCTTAGAAAATAATGTGATCAATCTTCTGCCCTTCTCTCACTCTAAGTGGGGTCGGCATAAACATGTTAAAAACATGTTGTAACATGACTTGGATAAATATTTTACGACTAGCTGCCTGCCTAACGCCAAATTACCTTAGTTGCTTTTACGACACCTCGGTAAGAAATGAGGATGGTCTCTTCTACTCAGTCGGATACCACACGGATCTAAGAAAATAATATATGGTTTTATATCTACAAGACAATACAATTACTTATATGGTACATACTACTATGTAATATACTACGGAAAAGTCGCAGCAAATTATACAGTAGGAAATTGTGAACAAATTCTACGTATTCATGACAACATGCGTGAAAAAGGAATCGCAAATTATATCACGCACTTTACGATTTACGCTAAATTTTACTCATACCTGAATAGGTATATATAACAAATATCTTTAATGATTATTAATAATAATTTTAAATAAAAATCACAGAAACAAGAACATAAATAAAATAAATAAATTCTTTTATCTTTTTTTCATTTAATTGCATTTCTCAATATAACATTGCGAAGTGCAGTCAACTGAGCAAATCAATGAAATCTATGGTGACTAATATCATCACAAAAAATATTGTGGTGAAAAAAAAATGTAACGTTTAAAAGTCAACTTTTTTGTGTTTCAAACCGTACACAATTTTGTCATTATTAAAAAACATAAACAAGAATATTTCATCTACTATCTTAATTTACTCTTTCACCCTAGATTAATTATATGAACTTTTTTTGTTAAATATGGTCTGTTGTACAAAATTGCGTAATAAAATAATTACATTATCTAGTATAGAGCTATGATTGTTTCCAAGTGAAAAATATAACAGGTACACCGTATGTGGTCCAAATTGGCTGTCTCACGAGCACATGTTTAATTCAATAAACGCATGTGTTCGTGGACATTCACCGCATTCACTGGGCGCGGCCGTGACACGACTGCTATTGTCGCAACACTGCACGAGTTAACCGCACTCTTACCTGCATTAAGATGTATTCACATGCATGAAACAAACTGTATTCAAACTGTAAACTCAGTCTGTATTTAACGCTTTTACGGATAATCCATTGTACCAATATCGTTGAATTTGGCACAATTAAAGTTTTAGAGAATTAGAAGAAGCTGTGATAGCCCAATCGTGAGACCGTGTGACTCTCTAGAGACGAACATGGCTTCGAACCCGGGCAGGCACCAATGAGTTTTTCTATTAAAACTTATGTGTCTAATTGATATTTACAATTTACCACATGCTTTTCGGTGAAGGAAAACATCGTGAGGAAACCTGCATATCTCTAGAGAATTCTAGGGATATGTGTAACCTACCAATCCGCATTGGAGCAGCGTGGTAGGTCTTAGCTCCAATCCTTCTCTCCAATCAATGGAGAGAGGAGGCCTATTCCTAGCGGTGGGATATTAACAGGCCGTTACTTTATAAAGGTTTAGATTAGATATCATGTTAACATATAGGACAAAAAAAAACTGTTTTTCTGTCGGATAAATTCAAAACGCATTGCAGTTTTGAATTTATCTCTCTCTCACTTTGTATAGGCAATTATTTCCAAAATATTTTATCCAGAAACCCGGAATTTGTACTTGGTAAAAGAAAATACCTGAAAAGTTTATCACGGAAACCAACGGTTTTTTTAGACAAAATAGGTAAATTTGTCATCACATTTAGGATGATGGTAAATTTTTCGAAATACTTAGAGCAACCAGTCTTTACAGTAGAATTTATTTAAGTTGACATTGTTTAAAGTTTATAACATTGGTTAAAGTCCTCTATTAAGTAACAGGGGAGTAATAGCATTATCAATATTTAATTGTCTGATACTTCTACTATGCGTCAGTTACAATAACTTCATCTGTAGATGTCTGTTACCATAAACGATCAAGACTATTAGGTACAACTAAAGAATTTATAATTATCATCTTAAAATCGCAACGAACTTGTTTTGTAATAAAGTCTAAATTGAAATGTAAGAGATATGTAATTAATTTTAATTTGAAATCGCAATTGCTGTAGTTACAATGTGTACACCGCTTTATTACACTTTTTAAAACATATCCTTTTAATATATTGCCATTTATATTATACTGTTTATAAATATGAAGTAACATAATATATAATACCAAAACTCGTACGCAAACAAATTGGGCAAAAGGCTTACCTACCTGCCTATCTAATGCGCAGAGGGCTTTATAACAAATCAGTGAATATTTCAGTTATACTCATACTATATTCCGTATAATACTAATTCTTTAACAATTTTAGATGTTAATAGAGTCGCTAAATGCCTCATTTATAAGGTAAAAACGTCTTGTATAAGGTCAAATGTCTTGCCATAAATTCGATACATTCTACTAAAAATAATAATATGAAATAATGCATGTAAAAGCTATTTAATTTGATTATTTATAATTCAATAAGGCCTCTACACTATCTATACTTATTATAAAACAAAGTCCCAAAAAGCTGTCTGTCTGTATGTAATCGATGTTTTCATAATCTACTGAACGGATTTTTGTACGATTTTCACCAAAAGATGGTGCAATACTTTTGGAATTTTGGTATTATGTAAATTGTATTGAAAAGATTGAGCAGTTATTAAAAAACTTGCTTGCTGGGAGCTTTAGTCGCGTGCGCTGAGTAAACCAGCAGATATACGCTAAAGTAATGTACTAGAGAATTGTAGATCTATAAAAATACAACAAAAATGTCCGAGATAGCATGTCTCTATCTTTTATGGTTAACTCGCAATAACTACTTTTATGTTTAAAATTTGAATTCTAGAAAAATATTGTGACACGGTGATTTCCACGCGGGCGAAGCCGCTAGCACAGCTAGTTTAAAATAAACCAATATATTCTTATATAACAATTTGTACTTCATTTTTTATTTTTTCAGCGAATAGAAGCAAAGGTTTTTATTCAGTCGCTTATTAATCCGCAAATTTGTAACACGTATAATAATTAAATAATCTTCATCTGCATCACTTTCATTTCGCTTCATGCAATAATAAATACTTACCAATAACTACGTTACAACTAGTCAAATCTTATATTGAGACAAAAGTTTAAAGCATTATTCATTATATGTTACCATCATACACGTGAAGCAAAGTATTTATTTAAAGATTACCAAAAATATTGAATACCGGTACATTTATTATAATTAATATAATAGCTTTGTATTCATAAAATAAGTTAAAGCACTGTTCTACCTACGCCAAATGCATTACCATACCACACCCAACATAAGTAATTGCCCGTACGAACATAGCAATTACGTTACGAAAGATCGAAAGGTATCTTTCATATATGCTTGTATAGAATATGTTGTTTATTTTAAATATTACTTAATGCTATAATCATAATTCAATGCTAAAACCGGGAAGTATTTTCCATATTATCATCCTCCTGCCCTTATCGCACTCGAAGTGAAGTCGGCACAACATGTTAAAAACATGTTGTCACATGATTTGGCTAGGTATTTTACGAGCGGCCGCCTGCCTGACGTCAACTTACTTTAGTCGTATTTTACGACCCCTCGGTAAGAAAGAGGGTGGTCTATTTTACTCAACCGGATACCACACGGCATAAGTATTTTCCATATCATTTTTATGATGTACAAAGATAAGAAGCTAAGATAAGAAGAATAGAGTTCTAAGTAGAAATGAGGGACAACAATTTTTGCAACAACAAACTAACAAGACAAAATATTAATATCTAACAGATACATAGATACAATACAAGAAATGTGTCCAATATAAAGGGCACTAACGAAAAGCAATATCGACGGAACTGAATAAAGGCGCTCTGGAACAGATTGTTCTTTGATAGAACGCCTGTACCTCTACTAGAGGAGAGGTTATTGGGTTAGGTATAAAGCAGTCCTTCAATGTCAACTTATCTTGAATTTGATAATAATCATCATTCTCCTGCCCTTATCCCACTCTAAGTGGGGTCGGCACAACATGTTACAAACATGTTGTCACATGATTTGGCTACGTATTTTACGACCGACCGCCTGCCTGACGTCTTACCTTAGTCACCTTTTACGACACCTCGGTAAGAAATGAAGGTAGTCTATTCTATGGAGCCGGATACCACACGGCACATACCTTAGTCGCCTCCTACGACACCTCGGTAAGAAAAGAGGGTGGCTTGAATTTGATAATAATATTATCCTGAAAAGCTAAGATAAGCACAGTTGTATAAAATAGATCGAATCATGATGATATATTAGATCTAAGTACTATGAAATTAAAATATATCAGAATGCCTATAAATTTTTAGCCTTAAAATATGACTGAGACAGATTAAAACCGTGCTAAAATGTAATTATGTAGGAGTTATGAAAGCTTGACGCAATACAATCAGTTAACTTTTTACCTTTCCTTATATCATTTGCGCTAATATGTAAGGCAATAATCAATAGATTAAGATCGTGTTATTTATACACTCTTTTTGAAATCAATTTAGTGTAGAATATTTTATGTTATGAATGTAATGATGGTAAATTAGATTTGAACTTTTCAATGTATTTTTTAAATTTAAATTAATCTAATCCGTGTCTATAACTTTTTACTAGTGCACATAAAATAGAAAACCAAAATAACATTCAAGATAACATCTATAATAGCCGGACATAGAAAACAAAACGGCTTAATTATAATATGTATCTACTGACCTAATTTTACAAGACCTTCAGCATAATTATAAAAACATGTTTGACTACATTTGCATAGCGCCGGTTAATGAACGATGAGTCAGATATTATATTGGTTTTAGGCCCTGTACACATTTGTGACAACATTTTAATTTAGTTGCAGATACTAATTTAATTTATTTATAATTATTTTTTTTTATTTATAACAAATATCTACAAGTTATATCTATCTTAAATTACTTACACGCTAATACTATAAGCTGATTCTTTGTGCGAAAAAGGAGCCAGCCCTCTTGTCACTCGAAGAGGCGATCAACCGAGGTGTTAAAACGGATAAAAAAATTTTTGCACTTTGGCTCCATGGCCCTAGGGTCTCAACTCAACTCAACTCAAATTTATAATTTAATTTAATTTATAAATTAAATTAGTATCTGCAAATTTATTTTACTTCTTTAAAATTAAAGCTATAGACACATAATTAAAGTCAAATATACTTTTCTTTAGCGCTTGTCTTGTGTGTTCAACTAAAATGTCACAAAAATGCGAAATAGGTGGGAACTTATATAACTGTTTTGGCTGGACGTATATAACTGGTTTCAAAAAAGTGGCATAAGAAATCATCATCATCCTCCTGCCATTATCCCACTCTAAGTGGGGTCGGCACAACATGTTACAGACATGTTGTTATATGATTTGGCTACGTATTTTACGACCAGCCCCTGCCTGACGTCAACTTACCTTAGTCGCTTTTTACGACACCTCGGTAAGAAATGAGGGTGGTCTATTCTATGCAGCCGGATACCACACGGCATTTACCTTAGTCGCCTCTTACGACACCTCGGTAAGAAAGGAGGGTGGTTATTCTATTCTGCCGGATACCACACGGCTAAGTGGCATAAGAAATATCTCAATGTATATTAACACGCAACAAGAATCTAGCGACATAGATCTCCTTCGCTTATAAAAGAAAATGATTAAATATTAGGTATTAGTATAAAATATTTATGTTAAAGAAAAAGTGATAAAGCATCTGTCTAACTTGTGCACTCCTCCTTTGACTACAAAATCGCTTTTCATAAAAAAAATGCGATCACATCGACCTGTGATCAAATTATCTATTTTATTCAAGTAAACGAGCAAAACAAACATAATACTCATCAATTTTATATAAATATACTATTTATTTTGTTATGACTGTAACGATGATGTTCTATCTCAAAAACACATATCTGACAAATTGATATTAAATATACATATACTCAATTATATCATAAAATATATAAACTCTTCGTTTTACGGTCAAAACATATCATTAAATATAAATGTACAATGTACATATTTATTGATATGTTTCGAATTCAATTATTCAACAGCAATACATAACAAACATAATCGTCCGTGATTGGAAAATTTAAACAAGTTCTAATACTTAATAGTAATTGAATGAAAGTTGCTCTTTCTATTCTCAAATCACGTGTTACAATTTATCTTCCGATGTAATCGTTATGCCGAACAGATCAATCTAATTGTAGCAGAACGTGCTTCCGGCTATATCGACATAGAATTAAAGGATGACGTCGGTGTACACTGCTTTTCATTGTGTCTACAGTGATTTCACGAAAGTGAACCACAGAACAATTTTAATAACCGTGAATAAAAATGTTCATAAATTTTTCAAAGGAAGTAGCTTCATTAACAAAAAATACATAAAAGATATAAGAATGTGAATAAAATCTTCTCGGTATAAACAGTTATCTGAACCAATTGCACTTGTTGACAATTTTACTTGATATATTCAATATTTTGAATTTAAATGGATGTAATATGTTGCAGAACAATTAAAATCAATCGATAGATTTTTTTTGAAGGTATATCTGTTTTGTCTATATTATCTCTTCGTATTGTATTTGTAACAAATAATACAGAACATTGAATGCGGAAGCATGGAAATTTAACACACACGGTCATCCTTCCCCAAAGTAAGTAACTTAATACTTGTGTTATGGGTGACGGACAACTGGTAGATATACTACATATATAAGTTTAAATACATACTTAAATACAAATACACACCCAGGCTGGAAGAACCAACAATTTGTTTATAGAAAATGTTGGCCCACGGCGGGAATCGAACCCGCTACTAATGCTATTAATCACTACCTACAGCGCCAACGGGCCAGTATATAACATAATCTCATAAAAGCGGAAAAAGAAAAATTTACTAAATATTTAGACCTTTCGTACGAGATAACCGCCATGTGGAATGTTGACTCAACAATAATTGTTCCTATTGTTGTGTCCGTTAATGGTTTGATTGCGAAAAGCCTCGACCAACATCTTCGGATGCTTTTGCTTAATAGTTGGGTCAAGAGTCGGATGCAGAAGTATTGCTTGAAACGGCACGTATTATGAGGAAGTTCCTCACTCTGGAGCCCTAGCCACCGGTAATTCGGGATATCGCCCCGCTTCCGGCGGATGTCGATTTTATATATTTTTAAATGTTTTTTAATTATTATTATTTTAATTTTATAATTAGATATATTTAAAAATGTAAGGAGTTAGGTTTTAGAAAAATAAAAGAGTATAATATGTATATAATACATATACATATTATTATTTTTGAAATTAAAGTCTCTACCACGTGACACACCTCTTCGGGTCACTATCGATTCCGAGATCGATTACAAAAATATATACGCTTCTGTAAGCTATTTATCAACACTTCAATCAATACAGTATTAAACTCACCTCAAGCTTTGGGATCCTTATTCCGATTTTAATTATTTAATTTATGTATGATAATACATATACTTATTAGAAAACAAAGTCCCCGATAGCTTTTGGGGACTTTTGTAACCTTTTTTTTGGGGACTTTATATGTGATGAATTTTCTCAAAATCTACTGAACGGATATTTGTACGGTTTTTACTAATAGGTAGTGCAATTTTTACGGAAGGTTTAAGTAAATAGTGTATTACGGTTTTATGTAAATTGTATTGAAGAGATCGCGTAAAAAAACTCGCATGCTGCAAGTCGCGTGCACCGCATTAACCAAGAGAGATATACCAAAGAAATGTACTAGAGAATTGTAGATCTACAAAAATACTACAAAAAAGTTAACTCATGACAACTCCTTTTATGTTCAAAATTTCAACTATATACACTTATTCCAACTTTTTTCGATTTAGAGATATCTATCTCATTTTGAAGTATTTTACGTTTCGCAAGTTAACACTTAAAGTTAACGAGTATATTTGTTATGGTATAACCGTGAAAGAATTTGTGCCCTACTTTTTAATAGTTAACCTTAATAAGAAAAGAAACAACTTTTAGTATTAACAAAATGTTTTACGTTAAAAAATATCATTGACCAGTAAGACGAAATTAATAAAAGTTTTTGTATTATTAATGGATTGTAGGACAAGCGTATAGAAAAGTGTTATCAAATAAAAATAAAAAAGTTGCCCAATATAAACATTAAATACAAATATGTGTTTCATCATCTTACTTAATGGGAATGTGTGTTTGTCTGTCCTTAAGTCCCCTCCTAACAGTGAACATATAGTCATGATTCTCGGTATGGAGATAAAACGCTGTGGAGCAACATAGGAAACTTTTATCTAGGATGTCTATGCAAATAAAATCGCTCGGAAATGCTTGTAAGAAACATACTGTTAAAGAATGTTCAGAAGTGAGTATTCATGAATCCTCAATCATTAATTCAACTTATACTTCCTTACTCGCAATTAATACGATAATACAAAACACCCGTCACATCACACAAGATGGCTCCTTGCTATTGGGACTCCATAGCTACCACTATTTGTTGTTAGGCGTTGCCTTGACAACGCCATCGTTTCATTACCCCTTACAATACATAAAAACTGGTAAGATTTACAAATAGTTGACGAAGTAAAACAACTTTATGAAGGACTTAATAGATGATTATAGGACGATTTTAATTTAGATGAATAAAAAGTTAATAGATGAACCCGAATTCACTATCACTTGGTATACAAATATTACAAAAGTAATAATAAAATTATTTTGCTATAATCCGCGATGAAGTAAATAGAAAATATATATAATGCTACATGTAAAGTGGACTATGCGTTTTTATACCCGGTACATGCAGGATTCGTAAGAATACATGCACAAACCTCCACCACCGCCACCACAACACAAGCACTACACACGTTCACTATCACTAACTCAACAATCGGTTCGCTCCGCAATCGAAGCATCATCAGGAGGATAGACTGTCGTAGAGACTATCCGCTATTTAATTCATCGCGAATTATAGAAAAATTACTTATTATTACTTTTATATTATGGATCTCCCAAAGTAATGCATAATTCCTTAAATATTATTTGATGAACAGAGTAATTCGAGTGTTTTTAACACCTCAGATACTCATGATTAGAAAAATATAACTAAATGCGAACTTATGAAAAATTCTCTTATAATTGTAAATTTCTTGTTCATTAGACTAATGTTTCCACGAATGTCAATTGTAAAATCGTTAAATATAAAATAATATAAACTAAAAATATTATATAAGTTTTAATGTAGAATCATGTATGCTTGGTCCACGTTATTAATAATATAAAGTTATTTAAGGAACTGTACTTACTGTAAAGTTTAATTTATTCCGTGTACTATACTCACAAGTGTATAAATTTATGGTTCTTAAACCAATTCTTAGCTCGGTCAATAATACAAGATAAGTATGGATAAGCCCTTAAACTGTTGATATCAAAAAGTAATGTAGGTAAGTTGAGTTATTTAATAAATACCAATCGTATTTTTGTACTTAATAAAAAAGTAAAAGTAAAAGTGTCGTAAAAGGCGACTAAGGTAAGTTGACGTCAGGCAGGCGACCGGTCGTAAAATACGTAGCCAAATCATGTGACAACATGTTTGTAACATGTTGTGCCAACTCCACTTAGAGTGGGATAAGGGCAGGAAAGTGATGATTTAATTAAGTCATTTTATTTAATTTCGTAAGCAGATGTAATAGACCAATCTATATAGCAAAATCTCGAAGTTACAGAAAGTTGAAGACAATTTTGAAAATAATTATGTTTATTTATCCTTTATTTGATTATATTATAACTGTAATTATAGTTATTGATCGTTTATATTTGCTTGTATATTAAATAATACTGCAAAAACAGTAATGACTAGTTCGTCGCGGCTTATACGAAATATTTATTTATGTACTTTAGCGCCATAGAATTCAATTCTCATTTTCAATGCTCAATTTTATATTATATTTGTTGAATTGATGTATTCATGCTGGATTGACGAACTTTTCTTAATTTAATTAAATAAGTAAACTTGTAACGCATCAAAATTAAATGAAGTAAATCAGTTTATAAATTATTATGAAGTACATGTTTTATGTTATGAACTGTGATAGCCCAGCGGAGATACCGTTTTGACTATTTGGAGATGGTCACGGGTTCGAACCCCGGGTAGGCATAGAAAAGTCCATTGGGGTTTTTCTATTAAAACTTATGTGTCTAATAGATAATTGCAATTTATCACACGCTTTTCGGTGAAGGAAAACATCGTGAGGAAACCTGCATATCTCTGGAGAATTCTGGGGATATGCGTAACCTACCAATCCGCATTGGAGCAGCGTGGCAGGTCTTAGCTCCAACCCCTCTCTCCAGAAATGGAGGCTCTATGCCCAGCAGTGGGATTGTAACGGACCGTTACTTTACTTTTTTACACTTTTACATGTTTTAAGCTGTGATAGCCTAGTGATGAGACCGTGCGACTCTCACAACATGAGTTCAAACCTGGGCAGGCACCAATGAGTTTTTCTATTAAAACTTATGTGTCTAATTGATAATTGCAATTTATCACGCTTTTCGGTGAAGGAAAACATCGTGAGGAAACCTGCATATCTCTGGAGAATTCTGGGGATATGTGTAACCTACCAATCCGCATTGGAGCTCCAACCCCTCTCCAGGTACGGAAAGAGGAGGCCCTATGCCCGGCTGTGGGATTGTAACGGGCCGTTACTTTACTTTACTTTTAGTACAATTAACTTGTACATCTAAAAAATGATAGAAATAACGAAAATGACGAAAAACGAGGTAAACGAATACGCAAAGCTTTGTTAAAATTTTCGGTTATATTTGCTCATATAAGGAATATCCTTCTTAAATTAACTATCTAGATTAGTGCGGCGGCGCCCACAACACATACTCGTAGTCACATACTTTGTTAGAGACACCGCAGGCGAAACCTTATACCTATAGGGCCTTATACCTTATACACTAAAGCTTCTATAAAAGCGCCAGGTATCTCAGATTTAGATACATTTGAGGTCCCAGTGTTTAGTGAACCAACGTCCCAATCTTAGAAATATTGAGAAAATGTTCGCAAAGGTATTTACGGTGATAATATTTGATTTTCATAGTACTTTATCATAAGTAATTTGATAATTTTATTATTATTGCGCTCCTGTACGCAAATAGTTATGATTTGGATATCAAAATTATGTATTAAAAAAATAATAAACAGTGTTTTACCTAAAGGTCTAGTTAATATGAGAAATAACCACAATTTTCAGTTCGACAAATTTATCAAGATTATATCATTATTTTTCAATTATTATAAACTAGCTGTGCCAGCGGCTTCGCCCGCGTGGAAATCTGCGTGTCACAAAATTTTTCTAGTATTCAAATTTTAAACATAAAAGTAGTTATTGTGAGTTAACCATAAGAGATAGAGACATGCTATCGCGGACATTTTTGTAGTAGTTTTAAAGATCTACAATTCTCAACTATATTACTTTAGCGTATGTCTGCTGGTTTACGCAGCGCACTCTGCGCGATCTCTTCAGCACAATTTACATAATACCGATATGTACTATTTACCTAAATCATCCGGAAGTATTGCACAATCTTTTGGTGAAAACCGTACAAAGATCCGTTCAGTTAATTTTGTAAAATCGATTACATACAGACATACAGCTTTTTGGGACTTTGTTTTATAATAAGTATAGATTAGTAAAATAATGCACTCATGCACGTCAAATTAAAAATATTCTTTTTTCAAGTAAACTTGTAAACTAGTGCTTTTGAATCGTCAACGTCAAAGGGAATAAGATTATAAAAGATAGTTTTATAACAAAAAGCTCAGAATATAAGCACCAAAGCTAAGGTACTTAAAATGTTTAACTAAACTTGACGTAACATTTTCAGGCCATTGTTGCATGCGCGCTGTTAGTGGTAGCACAAGGAGGACTCATAGCGAGTCCCCACGGAGCTATCTCCTCTCAAAGCATCGTACTTGGCCATCCCACCGCTGCCATTGCCGCTCCAGCTTATGCTGCGCCCGCTTATGCTGCATCAAGCTATGGATTGGGACTAGGTAGAGTAAGATTTTTTAAATGATTGTATATTCTCCTTTTAACCGATAGACTTACTGCCAAAGATAGGTCTCTGTTAATGTTTCTTGGTGAGTTCTTTCACATCACGCGAATGTGTGCCACTTGCAGTCAGGCTTTTTTTTAAGGTTGGTACTGCAAGTTGTAGTCTATCAACGCTGTTTTTCTGGCACGGAGTTGCCATTCAAGTACCATAGAATCCCATCGAAATCGGTTCTTCGTATTAGGTTCGGTAAAAGGTAATTTAAAATGTATGAGTATATTGAATGATCTACTTAAAAATAATTAATCAGCGTATAACAACTAATTTTTCGACAGTATACTCTCTCTTTTCTCTTCTCTCTACTCTTCTCTCGTTACCCTATTGAGATAATCACTTGGTCTGTCCGCTAGGCTATGACAGCTTATTTATTAGGCCTTCTTTAAATTACATATAAATTGAATTATGCTCTATCCCTGTTTTTCTTTATTTAATTATATCATCCTAAATGATTGCTGAAAATAATAGGTCACGGTGCTATCGTCTCACACGCGCCCGCCGTGCTGCACGCTCCAGTGGCACACGCCGTTGCCCCTGTCGAGGTTTATGTAAGTATATTTAAGTGTGTTGATACAATAATATACTTGCTTCGGCCTGCGATTTGACTACAACTAACCGAAATGATAAGTTACTTTTTCACTTTCCATGTATTTAATTAGCATTTTGTTCAGACTAAACAATAAAGACACATTTCTGACGTTAATGTGGAGACACATAAAATTTAAAGCTTAAGTAAATGATGATGATAATATACGACTCATTATTCCTATTTCTATATCTCTTTTTTACTAAAGGATTACAAATCTATGAACTTTTACTATTACTATTTATCAAATGCCTTTTCTAAAAATAACTTAATTACCCAGATTAACGTGGCATCAATAATTTTTATTTTATAGCATACATTTTTAGAAGAATAGAGAGACTCATATAACTTCTGTTGCCGATAAAAACAATATAATCAAAAAACCGTAATCGTAAAATCGTAGTGCCGCTTTTTGTATTCATTTCTAACTTCAAACCGTAACGATGTATCGTAACGATATATCGGATTGAACTATTTAAGACTGCTTGTGTGTGGCGCGGCGCATTACGATTTTGTCGTGGATCCGAAACCGAAGCATCATCCTGATGATGCTTCGGTTTCGGGGCGAAACGGTCGTCGAGATTTTGGTGGTGGTTGTGTGTACTGCTTGTGTGCATTGTTGCTGGTGGAGGCGCCTTAGGATACATATGGTGACTTGCTCTACATGTGTAAGGTACGTGAATTTTGCCTGCTTCATACACATTGGTTTTTCATGCATTCGCTTAACCCGTGCGGATTATAGCAAGGTAGTTCTCTGTAATGTGGAATTCCGCAAAGTAACGCCTGCTTCATAGGCACTTTGTATTGAATTTGGTATTATATAATTCTAGTCCCACCCCCGCTACCAATTCAAATATGGCGTTGCTGACGGCCACACCGGCGACCAGAAGAGTCAATGGGAAGCTCGCGACGGAGATGTTGTAAAGGGACAATACTCCTTAGTTGAAGCTGATGGTACTATTCGTACTGTCAACTACTCAGCAGATGATCACAACGGGTATGTTTATAATATGAAATTTTCGACCAAGAAGCGAGCAAAAACTCTGGAGTGATAAACATTAACAAAGGATCGTTAGTTCGAAACTCGAGCATGTATGAGTTTATATGAAAATTTGTACGTAACTGACTGAACTTCTAACGCACTTTTTGATGAAGGACGGTATCATGGGATACCTAGTACATCTCTATAAAATTTATGGTATACCTATTAATTGAAACGACGTCATAGATAGAAAGTCCAATCCTTACTCAAGGCCTTTGCCTAGGAGTGGAATAGTAATATAACACTACTTTACATTAAATATTTTAATTCAATACGTTAATGTTTTACCTCTATATATTAATGAAGTGTTTTCAAATATTCGTTTTTAAGTAAACTTGTAAACAAGTGCTTTTGATTCGTCAACTCTACTGCTGGTTCGGAAATCTGTTCCTACCGAAAAGAGCCAGAAAGAAATTCGGCGGTTGCTCTTTCAAATATTTCTTATAACTAGGTACATTTAGTCATTACTATCTTGTACAGGGTAGAGGAATAGTAGAAGAAGCTATATCTACGCATTCTTATCATCTATATAATCCTCAACAACATAGTAGGTTTTCTAAATCAGCCTTCTTGTAATAGTTTTTTTAAACAGCTGTAATGGCAAAGCTAAAATTCATAACGGAATTTTATTATAGAATCTTATACCCAAACCCACAAACGACTTTGCAAGATGCACTGTAGGAGCCGCAAGCGAATGTCGGTTTCTACTTTGTCTAATATATGCATTACCAATTTTTTTGTAATTCTTTATATTTTTATGTGCCAAAATTAAATTGCCAAAATATACTGTGATATCCCTTAATTCGAACGATTTTAACTTATACTGTATCAACCGTCATAGTGGGTAACGTTATTAAAGTGATTTATAATTTGAATAAGATACTATATCATCATATTAAAATTGTGGCGGCCGAACCGTGAGAGCAACAAATATTGCCAATATTTGAATATCGAATATATAATATCGAACATTATGTACAACGAGCTTTGGCTATTTAGTTTATTAAGTTTCTTGAAGGCTATATATATATATTTATTTAGTTACTCATACCCAAAATGTCAGATGTCTAACTTCGAAAGTGACGGATTCCATACAATTTTCGCGCGCCGAGCGAAAGTTATCACGGTATGATAGAGAGCCTACTTTATCATATCGTGGTAACTTTTAAACTTTTCGGCCAAATTACTTAGTGTGAAAGACAAAGTTCATCTACATGAAATACTGTAAGCGATAAATATATTAATTTTGTTAAGCGTTTGATAATATCCTCAAATCTGCATTTTAAAATAGTAATTAATTTAATTAGATTAATGATTTACAATTTTGGTCATAGTGGCTTCCACATAAGAGGTAAATATATGCTGTCACTGACTTTTTTTAGAACTATTCTAGACGAACAATATTACGTTACATCATGTTTATGTAACTCCATTGGTTTAGGCAGCGTACGCCTAGATAGCTCTCAGAGCCCAGATTTCCTACTTTATTGACATGTATCGTCATATTACATAAAAGTATTAAAAATTGTAGCCTATATGTTATTCTGATGTATAACCTATATAACTGTAAAGTTTCATCCAAATCTGTTCAATAGTTTTTTCGTGAAAGAGTAACAAACATCCATCCATACTCACAATCTTTCGCATTTATAACATTAGTTTATATTACATAAAATTATTAAAAATTGTAGCCTATATGTTATTCCAAGGTATAATATATAACTGTAAAGTTTCGTCTAAATCCGTTCAATAGTTTTTTTCGTGAAAGAGTAACAAACATCCATCCATACTCACAAACTTTCGTATTTATAACATTAAAGTAGGAAGTAGGATTAGACATTTTGTACACTAATTTCTCCTATTCAGTAACAACTTCTTTAAATATCTTGTTTACTAGTAATATCTTCTGTTCACAGTTTCAATGCAGTAGTAAGCAGATCAGGTCACGCTGCGCATCCCGCAACAGCTGCCGTCGCGCACGCCCCAGTCGCCATCGCAGCGCCCCTGGGCCACGGCGGTTATTTCCACTGATTCCACAATACATTAAATCATCAAATCATTATTAAATCATTATTTAGGCTAAGACAGAACGCGACAATGGATGCTTCCTGGTAACGGTACACGGACGGTTCACTGAGGCGCAGCGTTTCATAATATGTATCCAAGTATGAAACGACTGGGACGACGGCCCAAGACTTCAAAACGAGTACTTTAAGGGTGCTAACTTTTGTATTATACTTTCTTTTAGTTTATAAGTCTTATACCGTTATCTTACTTAGTTATAAGGATACATTTTATGAAACGTTAAATATTGCCTTTGAGGTGCTTGGCGAAAGCTTCAGTTATGCTTATATGTAATAAATGTTTTCTCATACATTCGTTTTGTTTCACTTTTTTTATCTTAAAATAAAGTAAGCTTTCTGCTTATAAGAGACGCATTGGAGCTTAGATCTACTATGTTGTTCCAATTTGGATTGTAAAGTTACACATATCCTTGAAATTATCTAGGGATTTGAAAATTTAGTCAAATAAATAAGAGGCCTTTGGCAAATTGGAGTACAGTAACATATCTCTTATTTTAAATTAAAAAATCAAATTTGAATTATTTTATTTTTTGAACAGAAGTTATGATAGAATTATTTTGCTATAATCCGCGTTCGTTGAGAGAATCTATGTAAGGCTAATTGCTGGACGTTCACATACCTCATACATGCAGAACCAGGCACCAAAACCAAAAGTATCACAAAATGCTGTCACCAACAACACGCCACATAAGCACTACACACACTCACTACGACAATCTCTACGATCGTTTCGCCCCGTAACCGAAGCATCATCAGGAGGATAGGCTCGACGACAAAATCGTAATGTCTTACCTGCACAGCCTGCCCTACACTTAGCATTACGTAAATCCTCTTAACAAACGCCGATTATACAAAAATAGCTCTATCATAACTTCGTATTATGGAATTCCGCAAAATAACGCCCGCTTAAACTTATCCATCTCATTTTTGCAATTTAATTTACCTAAATAAAACAAAATCGAGATTTTTAGTTATATAAACGCTTATACACTGCCACTGCGATATATTTTACCCTACTTATTACGGGACTTAAAGTTCACCATCTTGAACTCAAATAAACATATAAAAAGCACGAAATATTTTTATTTAACATCATTCGTTCAAGAAGCTCTCAAAAGTAAGCGTTAAAAATGATATCGAAAGTAAGTATAAATGCAATTTATACTTGTTACATCATTTTGTAAAAATTGGTTTAAATTTTTTTATGATTAAAGACAACTTTATATGCTGCTTGATTTCCTTATTGAAATATTGAATGTTATCGTATTATTGCAATTTAAAGTTAAACAATTTGCATTCAAATATTAAGGATACCATTATCAGTGACATTTAACTCTAAATAAGAATCGCGGATTATAGCAACATAATTTTATTATTACTTTTGTATTATGGATCTCCGCTAAGTAACGCCTAATTCCATAAATTATCTAAATAAGAATGACATTTATTTATAAATATTTCAAAAAATTTCCTTCATTTACAGATAATTTTTATCACAACAACACTGTTAGCAGTGAACGGCCAAAACTATGGACACGGAAACTATGGCCACGCAACATCTTCACAATCAATCATCCACCATGACGCATTAAATAACCAACACGCATATGCACAGCCTGTATCGTACTATCAACCTTTACCAACTCATTCCGCGCCAGTGATAGCTCATACTCCAGTGAACCAATATATTGCACCTATAACGCATTATACTCCTACAACATATAACGTCGCTCACGGAGTTACTCCAATAGTACACCATCAAGCACCTGTAGCTTCAGTATCACATTATGTTGCCCCTATCACTCATCACGTAGCAACCACACATCACGTTGCACCCGTTCATCACGTCGCTCCTATCTCGTATCACGCTGCTCCCATAACAACCCATGATCCTGCGATTCGTCGTGTAGCTACCATATCTAACTACGCTACTCCTAGAATATCTCTGCAGCATTCCAACTATAATAACCAATATCAATACGCTCAAGGCCATCAGGACTATTACGTAAGTGTCTTACCTAACCTTTACCTTTCCTTTTTAAATTTTTAACTTTAATTGCATGAAAGTGAAAAAAACGATCCTACTAATATTATAAAATACAAAGTTTGTGTGCATTTGCGTATCTTTTGGGTTTAATAATAACGAAATAAAATCTCCATTTTTGTCAATAAATAAGAACAAATTATATCGGGTTGCAGATATGTATGAGTAATATACTGTTTAAAGAGGCTGATACAGAAAGCCACACTGATGAGGATTACTTAGATGATAAGAATGTGGATATAGCTGCACTTCTACCTTGGACAAGACAATAATGACTCAATGTAACTAGTTATAAGATTTATATTTTAAAAGGAGCAACCGCCGAGTTTCTCGCTGGCTCTTCTCGTTAGGGACAGCTTTCCGAACCAGCAGTAGAGATGACGATTCAAAAGCACTAGTTTACAAGTTTACTTGAATAAAGAATATCTTGAATTGAATTTTGAATTTGAATTGAATATCATATTCTGTGACCTCATAATTAATACACTATGTATACTATGTAAATATAACAAAGAGCTCATGAGAACTTTTGAAGAATAAAAGTTTGAGTCCCGATTATTTTCGCTAATAACTGATGACAATAATCCAAATTTGGGGTTCTTTAATATACATTATATATTACTATCCTTAATAATAACAGCGTATACAAGAATACTTTAAAAAAATTAAAAAAGTTGAAGTACTAAAATATGTAAGTCAAAGTCGAAGATAAATTTGATTCTCTTTTCATTGCAGTCTCATCCCCAATATGAATTTGAGTATAGCGTAGCAGACACACATACTGGCGACGTTAAAACGCAGCACGAGGCGCGTGATGGTGATCACGTGACTGGTTTTTATAGTCTAAATGAACCCGATGGCTCAGTACGCACTGTACATTACAATGTGGAAGGACACAGTGGGTAAGTAAATAAATCTATACTGATCATAAAACAGATCCCCGAAAGCTGTCTGTCTGTATGTGATCTATTTTCTCAAAATCTACTGAACGGATTTTTGTACGGTTTTCACCAAAAGATAGTGCAATACTTCCGGATGGTTTAGGTAAATAGTACATATTTTTTACGTGTGTGCACTACGTAAACCCACAGACCTGTTTTAAATTGATGTATAAGATAATTGTAGATCTATAAAAAGGCTGCAAAAAAAATACAGAAAAATGCGATAGCATGTCTCTATTTGTTATGATTACCCCACAATAAGTGGTTTTATGTTAAAAATCTCAATTAGGAAAAATTTTGTAAAACAAATATTTCCATTACTAGTAAATAAATAAAATAAAACTTAGGAATATCTATCTTAATATACATTTTTCATGCATGATATTATATAGCAATCCACAGATCTTAGTAAGCAGTAGAAAAAGAGGAATTACATCTTCTTCATATTGGTTAGCGTAAATTTAGTGGTGTAGTGCCTAATCGATTAGAAATATATCAAGGAATTACAATCTGTCATTCAGGAGTATGAAATGCAATCTGTACCTATATATATATATTTTACTTAACAGTCTGTCTAATTCATATGGCAACTACAAAAAATATTATGGGGTTTTTTTGAACATATGTGTAAAATTTTCCCCATTCCACGCGGGCATGATTTCAAATAAAAAAATCATACATATATTTAATCATTGTCCTAACATAATAGTTTTTATGTTATCTTGCATCGTGTATATCGATATATATTATTTTTCGGTCTATTCGGACTAGCCCATGGGCACAAGTGGCAGTGACCCTGCCTTAATCACCGTAGGTCACGGGTTCGCTTCCCGCCGAGGTCCAACATTATTTATTTCTTGGTTCTTCGACACTGGGTCTATTTGTATATTTAAGTTTGTCTTTAAAATGATGTATGTACCATTTGTCTATCACCATAACATTTACTTACTTTGGGGACGGATGACCTTGTGTGTAATTGTTCCATATATCTATTTTATTTTTTTATTATTTCCAGATTTAATGCTCAAGTCGAACATTCTAGTCACTCAACTCACGTCCAGCCCACGAGACAGTACGCTCCTCATTACGCTCTTGCTGGTTATTCGCATTACTAACAGTTCCCGTCAAACATTTTACAGGGATAAATAAATAGTAAATTAATAAATATATTGTTTAAAAGAAATGTTATATTTACATCGAATAAATCTAGTCTTGTTAAACTTCGTTTACTTTTAATCTACCCTTTTTGTTCCTTACGATTTTAAAAGCTTTTATTGGACTTGCAATGTACATATGTACGTGAAGGAAATTCCTCAACATTATCTAGACTTGCCTTTACACAAGTTTAGAAGTTATCTTAAAACGATGCCGCTACATAAAGCTTACTATACAATTGAAGATTATTTGAGTGATAGTAGCATATCTTAACTGCAGTCAGCTACGCACCAAGCTCCAAATTTAATTTGTAACCATCAATCAAAGTGTAAAAAATATATAAGAAAAAAAATATATAAGAAAAAAAGCAACAAGTTTCTTGTTGGTTCTTCTCGGTAGGACCAAACTTCCGAATCAGTAGTAGCTTCTTGAAAACATTTGATTTTTATTTTTTTTTCGAATTGACTGTATGCTGTTAGCCCTAATGGCTTTTACAGCGTCACCGGGCGGGACGGGCGAGCGCAGAAGCATCGCCGAGGTTGCGAAATGCAGGGAGTAGAGCGCAGAAGCTCTACTAGCGTCGGGGAACGTCGTCCTAAGGGTGCCTCCTGTGAGGCCGGACCACGGCTTAGGACGACGCGTAGTGGAGGACTGATGGTGTGACTTAGATTAGTCATTGCGGCGTCGGAAGGGTGGCGAGAAGCCACGACCGACCGTCGTCAGAAAACTGGGACCTCGTCTTCGCCGGCGAAGACGCTGTGTGTGTGTATTACGTGTATCTGTGTTGGCGATCGTTATTTGATCGTCGGGGTCATACAAGACGCTTTTTGGACGCCTATATTTTCGATGGTCGGACCTAACTGGGATGTAGGTAGAAGCAACTGAAATAAGGGGGTTCGAGTGTACCTCAGATTTCTCGAAGTAAGATTTCGAAAAACGTTTAAAGAGGTGAGTAATGGTAGGGAGATCGAGGTCTCTATGGAGGTCAACGTTCCGCATGAACCACGGACACCCTGTGGCTGTCCGCATAAATCGGTTCTGAAGTCTTTGGAGCCTGAGCAATCTGACCTTTGAAACGTGCGCGAACGCAACGCTCGCATAGGACATTATTGGTCTTATGCAAGTTTTGTAGAGTGTCACTTTGTTGCGGAGCGACATCTTACTTTTCTTGCATAACATCGGATGAAAACATTTGACGATTCAAAAGTACTGTAAACAGTCTACTTGCATAAATAATATTTTGAGTTTGAGTTTGAAGGTGGAATCTTGTAATTTAAATTTGACCAACTTGCCGAGGTCACATTGAGCTATAATTTTACATACCGGTCCATTCCTGATGAAAATGCATATTTATGATCCCAGACGAGGGAATTCCTCAATGATTAATAGCCGGAACATGAAATTTTGTGAAAACATTTTTTAAATTAACTTGTTTTTAGTAATTATCAGCCTTTGCACTTGGATGAATTTGCACGAGGATGAATTAATCAAATTAAATAGTTTAAATTATGAGTAGTAGAAAATTAAAACACGCAGAAGCTAATCAATGAATAATTTTACATATTTGTGAAGTATACCGATTAATAATATACCGATTATTTATAAAATCAATACCGATTTTTATTATCAGTTCACAAGTCTATTCAAGATTCGAAAACCAAAAAACTACTAGTTCAAGTATTTTTTAACAATAGACAGATAAATGAGAACTAATTTGTTATATAATTTGCTGAGGTTTTTTCTTTATTTGTTTAAATATAACGAAAATTGTTTAAAAATTTAGCAATAAGTCAGTCCACTTTAGAGCTTTTGTCAAAAACGGTATTCAATCAGCTGAGATATAACAATGTAAGGTGACATTATTTTTTGATAGGACTATAAAATGCCCGCGATGATATACCTCTATCTTTTAATTTACAATACCCGTTCTAACTTTTTTTTATGTCTATGTAAAATGCTGTATTTATAAAACTATTCACATGGATACAGAATCCTTATCAACTTACGTTAAGCATTATATTTTTACCGTTATGATATTGTATACAATATCGCTAAAATTAATAACTTAGAATTTATTGCAAAATTAAAAAATAATGCTCGTAAAATATCAATATAGGATAAGTGAAAGATTGAAGTAAGGCCACGAACGGTCACTAGTACAGAATTAAAACAACGATTGACTTAATTTTCAATTTGAATATATCCCTAAACGTTGTTAAGAAAACTCTATATTTCTATAAATGTATTTTGGATTTTAAGATAATTAAAATTCTTGAACATTCAGATCTTAACTGTAGACTGTATATTAAATAAAACTACGCTGTAAAGTTTATACATATAGTACATGCATAATCGGCCAACATAACAAGATATCAAGAACAACTTAACAAGATTCTTTACTTAAAATAAGAAAAGTTTTAATACAGTATAAAGTTAAAATGACAAATATTACTTGGTTGCAATGTCAAATAATATTTTAAGAATAAAGAAGCAGCCTGTTACTATCCCACAGCTGGGTGACTTTAAAACAAATTTCAACTATTGAGGTGAAAGGTTGAAACTTAGATTAATCACACCGCTACACTTACAATACGTTTTGGTAAACTATAAATATTTTAGAAATTCTACAGAGCTATGTATTTCTTCCCGCCGTTTCTTTCACTGAAAATTTATGCATATATCAATTAAGTACGTACGTTAAATCAGCAAAGTAACCTTCTTCTTAACACAAATCAAAAGTAAATTAAATAATAAAAGTCATCATCCTCCTGCTCTTATACCAGTTTAAGTGGGGTCGGCACAACATGTTACAAACATGTTGCCACATGATTTGGCTACGTATTTTACGGCCGCCTGCCTGACATCTCTTACATTATTCGTATTTTACAACCTCTCAGTAAGAAAGAGGGTGGTCTATTCTACTCAACCGTATACCAAACGGTGGGTCAACTAACTTTAGTCGCCGTTTATGACACTTTGGAAAAAAATGAGAGTGGTCTATTCTACTCAGCCGGATACCACACAAGTAATAAAAGTATATTTTAAAAATAAAAAGTTTTAATTAAAACTATGTAGGATATGGGAGTAAGATATCGTTTAATACATTTTTTTACGCGCAGGGTCAATGGCTAAGCTTACATAACATATAAGTGCGATAATCCGTAATTTGCAAACTAGTTTTCAGTCGTCTCGAGACTGAGATCTGGTTTTTACGTAACAGAACCATGCTTGAAACAGGTAATTTGTTTAATATAAAAAGCCTCAGCGAACCCGAATTTTTATCATTCGCATACGAAGTTCAAACACAACTGTAAGAACACAAACACGATGTTCAAGGTAATTTAAGCTTCCAATAACTATACCTTAACATGAAAAAGTGTTAGTAGAACTTTTTAATTAATATTAACACTATATCCAAATGAATAACTTCAAAAAGAGAAAATGTAACAAATCTGTCACAGTTTAATATAATAGACAAACGAATCTAACAGGTTAATTAATTTGAGAATATATTTTGTGCTAACATTGTAATTTAAGATATAAAGTACGTCAATATACGAAATATGTACTAACATTAATTGTTCCTTCGTATATATGGATTTTTTTCAAAAAATACAAATCAATATAGAAAATTCTTAAAATATTTTTAGGTGTGAAAAATTCATGATAAATTCATACTAATATTAAAAATTATGTCCGTTTGTTACGCCTAATTCGTCAATATTAATAAAATTTGGCACAGTTAAAGAATATGCATCGGAGTAATATATACGATAAAAAAATCCTATTTTCCTTTCGGGAACAGGAAAAAAATTGCATTATAGAACAACCTAATAAAACGTTTAATTTTATTAACATTAGTACTATAAACAGTTTTATCTTTCAGTTCACCATTTTTGCCGCTGTCTTGGTAGCAGCGAACGCGCAACATTACTCACATGGACAAGGCCATGCGACATCTTCACAGTCCATCATCCGTCACGATGTCGCCCATAACCAACACGGATATGGCCACGCCCCTGTTATCCACTCTGCACCTATTATCCAACATGTTGCACCCGTTGCTCACCACGCCCCAGTTATCCAACACGTTGCACCCATTGCTCACCACGCCCCAGTTATCCAACACGTTGCACCCATCGCTCACCACGCTCCAGTTATCCAACACGTTGCACCTATAGCTCACGTTGCCCCTGCTCATTATAATCAACATGGTCACGGCCAAGAACATGTTGAATACTACGTAAGTCTGTTTTTTATACACCTAGTTCAGGTTTAGGCGATTGATCAAACGTAAACCTCTTACAATAATGACCAAAATATGAAAATCTACGTCTGTTTTTCCGATAAATCATTTATAAAAAAAAGGATTTACTTAGCTAAGAAATTATATATGTAACAGGTCTACTATAAAAATCATCGTATTTAAAGGTAATAGCTGAGATTTTAATGTTTTAACTAAAAAATTTACAATAGTCTGTATAATTCTGTTACTTTTAGTCTTACTCTTGGTCTTCAGATTTTTCAGTTTACACTTCCAATTTGTTTTAAGTTTTTTCCAAATTTCACTTGCGCAGCTATTCTTTTTAATTTTATAACATCAACATTCATCTTATTGACCCTCCGCATGTTATGAAGTGTATTTCAAACATCTTACTAGATTTCGAAAATAGTTACTATTTACCTCACTTAAGTAGGATGCAGGTATTTTTACCATTGTAAATATGTCTCTTTTATTGAAGTTCAGTGTTACTTATTTTAGTCCTAAACTTTAAAAAAAAAATTTATGCAAATATTAAATATGCAGTAATATGTAATCTTTTTACAGTCTCACCCTAAATATGAGTTCGAATACAGCGTTCAAGACACCCATACTGGTGATATTAAATCACAGCACGAAGCACGTGATGGTGACCATGTAACCGGTTCCTACAGTTTGCATCAGCCTGATGGTTCCGTACGCACGGTCCACTACAGCGCTGATGACCATAACGGGTAACATATATTACTTTTTCTACCTACCAATAACTTTTTTCATACATTATAACCCACCACTGACAAATGATCCGTGATATGTTAGCCCATCCTATTGGAAAGTAGGTCAAGTTAATTTTTGCATTTAGCAGTACTTTTGATTTCATAGTTACTATACATATTAATATTATAAATGTAATAGTCTCTATACCAGTCTGATAAATCACACAGTCAATATGCTGGACCAATATTCTTAAAATTAATTACAATTATAGCATAAAATTATACACCAGGGTACATAAGAATAAGAACAAGAATAATATAAATACTTTTTTCCTCTGGAGACAGGGGAAAAAAAAACACTGCATTTTTAAGGGTGCTTAAACATTTAAGTTGGTTCGAAGGTTTCTATAAAGGTTCGTTTACTAAGCCCTGATCATGTATCATGAATGTAATAGATGGGTTTGTCTTATATAATATTTTAACCAGGTCTAAAAACCGGATAGCACTCATAGAGTTGTCCGTTAAAATTAATGGCTATATTTAGTTTAGCGTGTGGTTTAATTTCACTTATAATATTTTCAGATTCAACGCACAAGTGGAAAATTCAGCCCCATCAACCCACGTCCAGCCTGCACCCGTTCACTACGCACCTACACATCAAATTCTTGCCCACCATTAAAATGCATCGTTTTGAAACTTCGTAGGTGTAGACGACGATTTCTCCGTTTTGTATATAATACTAACTATGTCTCCATTTGTACTTAATAATAAAGATTAATTAATAAGATAGATTGTAGAATAGAGTATTTTAGAATAAACATTTAGAGTAATCGTCTTTGGTTAAGTTAGTTAATAAGACATACGTAATAGTTATAAGGCGTATACGTAAGTTGCTAAGCTAAGAACCTTTGTAAATAGTTATTATTAAATAAAGATAGTGCGAGTGCAAGCGCTACGCGTGTATAAAAGCGCCCCACCCGAGCCGTAACGGTCACTTCGCTCGCCGGCACGATAGCGCGCGCACGCCGCCACACTCAAGAATCCACACGTGTTTTATTACTCGCTGTACAAATTATATCCGCTACAGTGTTTGGTCCTTCGATTCCGGATTACAAGAATTTGGCGTTCAAGATTAAGGAAGCTATCGAAGAAATAAAGAAGAGGAATCTCACAAGTGCAACGGGAAGCCCTGAGAAGCATTGTTCGACGAATCGTTCACGCGGCAGGCCACCGACGAATCGGACCGTGAAAGCACTACCGAAGATCGCTTCAAGAACTCGTCGGCAAGTACGAAGTCATTCCGTGCCCGAAGGCACACAAAGCGGTTCGCCGCGGCTCACTTGCCCACCACCTAACGGTGTCAAACGGTGGACAGTGAGTGAACGCCCTCTTGAGGCGGAAGTGGTGTAACGGACGACACCGCCAGCTAGCCTTTTTCGAGGCTGTTAGTCTGTACCAGTCCGGTCGCGCCGATAAGGCTCGTGTGATTTAGTGGCCTCCTGGTGGGCACGCCGAAGGTGTTGAGCGTTCCTCTCGATACCCGAGCACTCTAATTTCACACGGTGCCCTCTGGCGGGCGACTCCTACCTTTCTTATCCTAAATCTCCATCCTCGGGAGAGCGTGTCCCTCGGGGGCCCTCGAACGAGATTGTTAGGGCCGCTAGCGAAAGATAGGGAAATAAGAAGGAAAAGAACTCAAGATGAGTACCATAAGAACGCGAAGCAAGAAGTCGCGGAATGAAGAGAGCGTCGGTACAAGCACCGAAAATAACACATGCCCGGACAACACCACGCTCCCAGAAAACACCACGTGCTCAGAAAACACAACATGCCCGGAAAGCATCACGGGTCCAGGAAACACCACGTGCACCGAACCGACTGCACCGGCGGCGACAGGAAAGAGGACAACGGGGTCACGCAGTTCAATTAGCCGGCGCGCAGAATTACAGGCGCGTTTGGAGCTAGAACGAGCCGAGGCCGCAGCAGCTCTAGCGCGAACAAAACTGGAATTATTACGCCTAGACGCCGATCATTCGGACCTGAGTGACGAAGATAACGAACCGGTATCCGAATGGATCGAAACATCGCCGCCGCCACAGCAAAGTACAAAAGGCACCGGGCCGGGTGAGAACAATGGGCTATACGAACTTACGTCAGCCCTAATAGCCGCCATAAATGGCTCCAAAGAAAACACAATGAAAGCTCCGCCAAGGTACATTAGTGAATTACCGTATTTTGACGGCAACCCGAGAGATTGGATTGCGTTTACCGCAACGTACAAAGACACGAAGTCGTATTTTAGTGAAATCGAGAATATAGCTCGCCTGAGAAGATCCCTACAGGGACAGGCGAGAGAAGCCGTAAGATCTCTATTATACACAAATACAAATACTGTAGAGATACTAGAAACATTGGCAAGAAGATTTGGAAGACCCACTCACTTAGTTAAAAGCGAGGTGGCTTTACTAGAAAGAATACCACCTATGTCACACGATATAAAGGGCATAGGTGTATTTGCTACGAGTGTAAGCAACAGCGTAAACGCAATACGGCAAATGAATAGAGTAGATTACTTGTACTCGAACGACATAGCCGAAAAGATCATCGATAAAATGAACATGCTAGTAAAGTTTAGATGGTATGAATACCGATCCACTAGAGAAGAGGAACCGGTGTTGGTCGCACTGTCAAAATTCTTGAACACGATCGCGGACCAGTTTGGGACATACGACACTCAACCCTCACCACGCGTAAAATCAGAACCGTTCAGAAGATCATTTCGAAACGCAAAAGTACACGCTGCTAAACACAATAAATGTAGCAGCGCGGAATCGGGATCAGATGATAGTGATAACGACGAATTTGAAACTGAAAAGAATATCGTATTAAGTGTCATACGAAAAGAAAAGAAAAAGTGTTTATTGTGCAAAAGTGAACATGAACTGGATGGTTGCGCACAGTTCACCAAGGAATCCGTGGAGCAGAGGTGGGTGATAGTGAAAAACTTAAAAGTGTGTTTCAAGTGCCTTAAAACAAATCACCGCCACCAAGCATGCAGATCTAAACGTTGTGGCAAAGACGGCTGCTCTAGAAACCATCATGCTATGCTGCATGCAACCACCGAAGAAAATATTGAGCAGAACAAAATCGTTTCCGTGAACCATGTGGGCACGTCGAGATCCTACCTAAAGATCGTACCGGTCGAATTAAGCGGACCGAACGGCACAGCAACCGTCTCGGCCTTGTTAGACGAGGGCTCGACCGTCACGCTACTACTAGAAGAAGTGGCTGATCAATTAGGCGCCACGGGACCGCGACACGATCTCTCGATAGAGGGCGTTGGCGGTCACAAGATAGAGACGGGACAATCGAGATGTTTGAAGCTGCAAATTAGAGGTATGTTTGGAAGAGAGTACGCACACATGAAAGCGTACACCATACAACAATTAAATTTGGCATCACAATCGATCAAGATGGAAGACATCGAGAACTGCCCTCATCTAGTCGACATCGAAGATCAGTTATTATACGAAGAAACACGACCTTCTCTCCTAATAGGCCAAGACAATTGGCATCTGATTGTTTCGAGAGAATTGAAAACCGGTGAACCGAACCGACCAGTGGCTTCATTCACACGGCTTGGCTGGATATTGCACGGTTGCAAGACTGACACGACGAAACCCGTGTTGTTTATAAACCACATACGACAAAGCAAGGCAAGTGAAATAGAAAACCTGATCAAATCACACTTCGAATTAGACTCGTTGGGAATAGCACCCAAAAAGCCGATGAATGACCCCGAACAAAGAGCGCTGATGTTATTGGAGAATACCACGAGACGACTCCCCGAAGGGAAATTCGAATGCGGCTTATTATGGCGAAGCGACAATGAAACTTTACCATCAAACAGAAACAGCGTAGTTCGCCGTCTAGCTGCTATTATGAAAAAATTAACCAAGGACGAAAGATTTAAAGCGAAATACACTGAGCAAATAGAAAATTTATTAAAGAGTGGGTACGCTGAATTGGCGAACAGTCATCCCACCTCTACTAAAACACGGTACCTGCCACATTTTGCCGTCGTACACCCTCAAAAACAAAAAATGAGATTGGTGTTCGACGCAGCCGAGCGCACGAATGGTAAAAGCCTGAACGACGCCTTGCTGCCTGGGCCCGATCTGGTGCAATCGCTTTTCGGCGTATTGACAAGATTCCAGCAAGGTCCCATAGCTATAGCGGCAGATATTAAGGAAATGTTCCTACGCGTTCAGATACGTGATGAAGATAAAGACAATCTTCGTTTTTTGTGGAAAAATGACTCCGACACAGAACCGCGGGAATATAGGATGAAGACCTTAATATTTGGGGCAACTGCATCTCCATGTTCAGCGATTTACATAAAAAACAGAACCGTACACCTCGAAATGGCCACGTTGCTATCAGCCGATAGCATGTTGCTCACCGTAAGACGCGCGATAGCCCGCAGAGGCACTCCCAAAATCATATACAGCGATAACGGCACCAACTTTGTAGGCGCCAATAAAGAACATAGAAAAGAATTCGAAAAAATGACCGAGAAAGCAACGCAACGAGGCATAAAATGGAAATTCATCCCTCCTGGAACACCACACATGGAAGGAGCATGGGAACGGTTGGTGCGGTCTGTCAAAATCGTGCTCTCCGCCACCCTCGCGACGAGACACCCTCGCGAAGAAATACTTCTCACCTTGTTGTTAGAAGCGGAACATCCAATTAATTCTCGTCCACTCACCGACGTTTCAATGGAACTAGAAGAGGAAGAAAGCCTCACGCCAAACCATTTCTTAATCGGACGATCGAGCGGTACGCAACGATTTGGCGAATTCAACGATCATGAATTGATCGGATCTGCCCCCTGGAAGCGCCGTACAGCCCCTGACCGATCATTTTTGGAAAAGATGGCTAAGAGAGTACCTTTCTACCATCGCCCCAAGATACGGCACCGGACAACACCACTATGCAAATCCTCCGCTGCCGGAATCCTCAAGAGGTCTACTCCGAAGCTGGTAGTGATATCCAAATCGCCGTCAGCAGCATCGAGTTAGTGCTCGAAGCACTCTCGCACGGAGGGGGGAATGTAGACGACGATTTCTCCGTTTTGTATATAATACTAACTATGTCTCCATTTGTACTTAATAATAAAGATTAATTAATAAGATAGATTGTAGAATAGAGTATTTTAGAATAAACATTTAGAGTAATCGTCTTTGGTTAAGTTAGTTAATAAGACATACGTAATAGTTATAAGGCGTATACGTAAGTTGCTAAGCTAAGAACCTTTGTAAATAGTTATTATTAAATAAAGATAGTGCGAGTGCAAGCGCTACGCGTGTATAAAAGCGCCCCACCCGAGCCGTAACGGTCACTTCGCTCGCCGGCACGATAGCGCGCGCACGCCGCCACACTCAAGAATCCACACGTGTTTTATTACTCGCTGTACAAATTATATCCGCTACAGTAGGCGATGTTCATATAATAAATCTAGTCGAAATATATCTTTTTTTTTTAATACGCTCGAACCGATCCGATACTTTTCTTTGATTAAACTAGATTAACTTACTAAACTTAAGTTGAATTACGTCAGAATTTTGAAAAAATATATTTTCGACACGTGGTCACATTAAACTTTATTAAAAATTAAATTATTGCGATATCAAATTTAATATCCTTTGCAAATATTTGGTAATCACAAAAGCTTCCTACATCTAATATAAATAGTTATTAGAAGGCTGAAAAATGTTTAATAATCGTCATCGTATAAAAATCCATTTAAAACAATAAGCTAAAAACAGGTTTAATATTGTACATTCAACGTACAATATAAAACAACAACTTGTACCTTCTACTCTTTCCCATTTATTTTTTTCCTTTTAATTGTTAATAAATAAACAAATTATTGTTTTTGGAAATATTGAAAAGTATACTAGGTTTTGATACAGATGCTCGAAGTCGAACGCAATTGCATAAACGTATAACGTGAATGTGGCATTATAGACGCCTATAAGAATTTAATTTAATTTGATTGAAAAAATAAAAATTTACAAGCAATGATAAAGATGTAATACATATTTTGTAATAGTTTAGTATAAGAATAATTCAAACAAAAAACGTCAAATCACATACTGCGTTTGGTAGTCATTTCCAATAGGAAAATGTGCCAATTCCTTCAAGCTCCAATGCATCAACATAAAAATAATAGAAGAAAATTTCAAATTTCAAATTTCAAATTTCATCCGTACATTTACAAAAGATAAGAAAGCGTTATGATTTATTAATAAACATGATGTTTTCTAAAAAAAATTGAATAGATTGTGTAATCTATACTTATTATAAAACAAAGTCCCAAAAGCTGTCTGTCTGTATGTAATCGATTTTCTCAAAATCTACTGAACGGGTTTTTGTACAGTTTTCACCAAAAGATAGTGCGGATACTTATACCATACTTCCGGATGGTTTAAGTAAATAGCATATATCGGTATTATGTAAATTGTTTTGAAGAGATCAAGCATTGTTAAAAACTTGCTTGCTGGGAGGTTTAGGCGCGTGCGCTGCGTAAACCAGCAGAGTTACGCTAAAGTAATGTACTAAAGAATTGAGGATCGCTGTGTGTGTGTGTGTGTGTGTATGTTTCTATCTCTTACGGTTAACTTACAATAACTACTTTTATGTAAAAATTTCAATTTTTTTATGACATCTGATGTCGACGCGCGCGAAGCCGCTGGCACAGCTAGTATATTAATAAATAAGCTTTCATTCCTTAATCATTTAGTAATTATAAATGAGATTTACGAAATCACTAAAATATACTTATTTATTATAAAATGTTATTCAACAAAAAATAAATAAGAGGATCCTAAAATAATGTACACAAAATACTTGAACATCCAATCATAATATTACAAATATTAAACTTTATTATATTATTCAGTCTTAGAACGGCTCAATGTGTAACATTAGATACGCAATTAGTTTAGAACCTGAATTAGAAGAAAAATACGCGATGGCAAGATGGCGGGACTAAGTGACTCTACTTATTCTTTTGTACCAATAGATGACATGGACATTGGTTTCTTTAGAGGACTTCTAAACCACGTAATTTTGCCTTCGAGTAGGTGTTATTTCAATATTCATCCACTCAAAAAAAGTACAAACCTACTCCTAATCTTGGACACCACTCTTTGATACCAAGGTTAACCTTGGTATCAAAGAGTGGTGTCCAAGCAACACATACAAAGCATTGCTATTTAAGGATACGTCTCGACGTGCTCTACGACAACCTCGACGTTTTAAAGGTCCTTTTCTTTTGGAAAAATGGATCTATTTTTCAAATAGCTTTTGATTAGTTTTTATTCATATAATTTGTACATAATTAGTCTTTAATTGAAAAAATATTATATCATCGTACATGTATAAGTTGCATGCTGTGTCTGCCTATAAATGGCATTACGTGTAAATTTGAAAACCTTAAGCTTTTCTTTTATATATTTAAATCGCACATAATTCTGTTAGCGGACCTAATTAAATAAATAAATAAACACTGAGTCCTATACACCAGTCAAAATTGTCTGAAGAGAATGGCAATTGGGGTAGGCAAAGGTCTTTATAGAGATTAAAGTCGCTTTAGAACCATGGGCTGACAATGGCTATACGAATAAAGCCGTAGGCTTGCATCGATTAATCCCATGACGAACGCTGCCGGGTTACCCGGTGTTTGGTAAAGCTTGGGGGGAGGGGTCAACGATAACACTTGTACTTGTACTTGTACACGATAACTTGAGTAACATTTCCTTTTGTAAGTATCGACTTCTTTTCGGCCGATCTAATCTTTTGTTATATATAGAGAGTCTAGAGCTAGTCGAGGCTCCTGGTAGAAATTCATGGGTTTACTATCCCTAGCGAAAAACAAGGCCGCCCTTTTTTCAGGATGGATCTCGAACTCGCCCCACTGGATCATTCAAGCTTAAAATAACGGCCTGTAATACCCACTGCTGGAAATAGGCCTCCTCTCGTCGTTTTTTTTTTGGAGAGAAGGGTTGGAGCTAAGACCTACCACGCTGCTCCAATGCGGATTGGTAGGTTACACATATCCCTAGAATTCTCTAGAGATATGCAGGTTTTCTCACGATGTTTTTCCTTCACCGAAAAGCGTGTGATAAATTGCAAATATCAATTAGACACATAAGTTTTAATATAAAACTCATCGGTGCCTGCTTGGGTTTGAACCCGTGTTCATCTCTAGGGAGTCGCACGGTCTCACCATTGGGCTATCGCAGCTTATACTCAAATATTTTCGAGCTTAGAAGACAAAAATTACAGCGGTAAGCTTTATGAATAGCGGTATAACCTAGAATAAGAAAAAATGTTTTCGTGTTGTATATGGTGTCTTTGCTAATCCATACTCAAACATTTAGTGAAATCTAATATGATTACATCATGTTCAAATCATATTATCATTAAACAGTAGTTTTTAAGATTATGCATCACAAAATTATAAAAGTTATTAACCTAATAATTTCAATTTATATGTAAAAGTAAACAAACTGACCTTTGCCCATTTCCCTCGAAATTTCAACTTATATAAATTTTGTACCATTGAATTGGTCGAAAAACTCGTTTTTGATTGACAATCATTAATAATAATTAAATTGTTTGCGCAGCGATCAGATTTTAGCACAATATAAAAGGCATTACCGGGTAGGAACTTTTATCATTTGCTTACAAAGCTTCCTTCAGTAACTTTGAAAATGCTTTTCAAAGTAAGTTAGTAAATAAGTTTGTATTTAAGAGTTACATGCTTAATTGTATTAAAATCAGCTTTGTTTATTCCTTATGATTTTTTTTTGTTAATTTATTCCGCAAATATGTCTCGAAAATATTCTAAAAATGCTATTCCCTGTAATAAAACCGATTTCTGCAATTCTATCTGTCTTTTCAGATCGCAACATTAGCGGTTCTGGTAGCAGCCGTATACGCGCAGCATGGCTCACACGGTCATGCAACATCCTCTCAATCTATCATTCGTCATGATATCTCCCATAACCAACACGGTTACAACCATGTCCAACCAATTGCGGTCCATACTCCAATTGCGTACCACCAACCAGCTGTAGCCGTTCATGCTGCTCCAGTAATCCAACATGTTGCTCCAGTCGTCCATCACGCTGCACCCGTAATCCAACATGTTGCCCCAGTTGTACATCACGTTGCTCCAGTTGTCCATCACGCTGCTCCAGTTGTCCATCACGCTGCTCCAGTTGTCCATCACGCTGCTCCAGTTGTACAACATGGTCATGCCCAAGTGGACTATCATGTAAGTATATTTTTTTTACCAAAAAACGAAATTTTTTGTGACGCTCTTCAAACATTTCTTAGTATATTGTATTTTGATTCGGCTCGCCCCCGATGTTTTTGTCTTATATAAAATAATTAATAAAAATACAAACAATCATTTATAACAAATGTAAAAAAATTAAATGTAACTTTTATTAGTAGAATTATCTCTTTCGCGATTTTTACTTATTATTATATAAATATACGGGTCACAGAGCTGTGATAGCCGAGCGGTGAGACCGTGCGACTCTTTCGAGGGGAACACGAGTTCAAACCCGGCCAGGCACCAATGGGTTTTTCTATTAAAACTCATGTGTCTAATTGATAGTTGCAATAAATCACACGCTTTTCGGTGAATGAAAACATCGTGAGGAAACCTGCATATCTCTAGAGAATTCTGGAGATATGTGTAACCTACTTATCCGTATTGGAGCAACGTGGTAGGTCTTAGCTCCAACCCTTCTCTCCAGAAATGGAGAGAGGAGGCCTATTCCCAGCAGTGAGATTGTAACAGACCGCTACTTTTTTTTACGGGTCACATTGCAATAAAATGGAGTTACCTTTATATTAGGTTCGACGTATGGTCCGGAACTTAAATAATTGTCATAAGTAGTGCCGAAACATCGTATCTACAATTAATATATCAGTAACACGACTGTATTGTGATTTTCTTTGTATGTCTTCTATATGATAACAAATTTAATCATAAATAAAACGTATATACTTGATGTTACAACAAGTACAATTGAAACGATAAGTTGTTGTTATGTTTCCCCGTAATGTAAAACACCGGATACGTTTTTGTTTAAAATGTTATCGCAAGCGTCTTATATTATAATAATTTTATTCCATTCGCCAAGAATAATCATTATAATTATAATTTAATTAACTAACAAATACAACAAAGATTTTATATAATAAAGTTATATAAACCTTGTTCTAATTTACACCCTGTATTTGTAATTTAAAGAAATTAACTTACTTTTTACGAACGGCAATTTTATACTTCCGGTGTTATATGAATAAGGAATCTTATAATGTTATAATACTTTGTTTTCAACAGTCTCACCCCCAATACGAGTTCGAATACAGCGTACAAGATACCCACACTGGTGATATCAAGTCGCAGCATGAGGCACGTGACGGCGACCACGTGTCTGGCTCCTACAGTCTGCATCAACCTGACGGTTCCGTACGCACCGTACATTACAACGTAGAAGGACATAGCGGGTAAATATTTTAAAATATGGTCTAAATTTTACATCCATACTTTAATCCATACTTAGTTTCATAATTGCAAAAATATGTCTGTCTGTTACGCGATCGCGGCTAATCCGCTGGATCAATATTAACGACATTTCGTATTATTAAAATAAATACAGCGAGGTAACATTAAGGATTAAGAAATCTCGATTTTCTGACAAGAAACGCAATTAAAGGAGAAAAATTTACATTGCTTTTTTGAGGGTACTTAAATGTTTAAGTTACTGCAAACAAATATGTTTCTATATATAGATCAACAAAGGACTTTGATAGGCGGAAAAAATTTTCAAATATTATGGATATGCAGTTAATCAGTATAGAAAGTCTGCTACTAAATACGACGTCTCATAATCACGATTGCGGACTATATATTGAGCAAGACTATGTATATTTATTTATTTTTATATATTTTTAACGATATATAAAATGTAAAATGTTAAAATAAATTGTACTACACAATTGTTCCGGAAAGTTTAGGTTAATATTACATTATATTTATGCAAATTGTATTAGTCGCGAAGTTACATGAAACCTCGCCCGTTGAGAGCGCTGTCGCGTACGCCGCATATACCTGCAGAATTACAATAAAGTAATGTGTAAAGAATTGTAGATCTAAATAAATACTACAAAAAAGTCTGCGACAGTATGTCTGTATCTCTTATAGTTAATTTATAATAACTACTTTTGTGTTTCACTGATTTCCACGCGGGCGTAGGCGCATTGCACAGGTAGTATTAAAATAATTTTAAGAAGCCAAAAATAGATTCTACGGTCTACATACTCGATGTGATATTTCATTCATTTCATTTTCCAGTTTCAACGCTCAAGTCGAACATTCAGCACCATCAGCGCACGTACAACCAGCGACCCATCACGCACCTCACTACGTCATTCCTCATCACTAGAAAACATTTATGAAAACCGTGAATAGTACGCATGGTTACTATTATGTAGTCGTATATTTTGCTTAGGATAGTATCGATTTAATAAACTTATTTAAATTTACACATTTTTTTAATTTATTTACAACGATAATTTGGAGCCAATTCTATTATTCCTCGCCTAATAAACCTATACAACGAGCTCGATGATTCCGTTGACATAAATTTGAATTCACTAAACATGTTCCGTCGATCAGTGAAACTTGATTTAGTGGCCAAACAATCAAAAGAGCAACATCACAGGATTTAACCTATTTTTTTTTAATTAATTTATTTTTTTCTTTGGTAAAATTTTTTAATAAGTGTTAGAAAATAAGTCTGTAATTAGTTTTAACCTAGGTTCAAGTCGCAATCTTAATCTTGCATTTTACTATTAAATATATGCAACAATCACTGGTGAACCATACTAAATTAAAAAAATTATTAAATACAAGTTATAACTAAATTACTTACACGTTAGTACTGTACAAATCACACACACATGGTTCTACGAATGCTAGAAGAATAGTTAAGCTAATTATTTGTGCGAAAAAGAAGTGAACCCTCTTATCACCTAAAGAGGTAATTAACCGAGGTGTTAGAAAGAAATAAGAATTTTTGCACCTTGACATGCTAGTGTCTCAACTGCAAACAACACAAATATATGACTCTTTACAGTATATTTTTAGCAATATACTGTTTGTGCATAAGAATATACATAACTAGCTTTTACCCGCGACTTCGTCCGCGTGGACCGTAGTCCTGTAATACTAAGTAGCTTATATCGCTAACCTGCAAATATCTCCATGAGAAAAATCACATCAATCCGGGGGGTTAAATAGAAGTTCCTATTGCATTTATTACGCTTCTCGAAAGTCCATATTAAATAAAATTTCCTTCATGCCATTACTATTATTTAGCAAAGATATTAATTTGCACTGGAAAGATTCGAACAAAACCATAAAAAAATTGTAAGACCTCTCTAAGTGGGCAGCAGCATCTTTCAGTTTATCTGTTAATGTGAGACTCTATTGGGCCTTCTGATTAAATTAGAAACATGATATACATTTTTTCACAAAAATTCTAAATATTCGTTTGATAACTTTTTAATATAATCTTTACTATTTATATATTATAAAATACTGCTCTCAAACCAACATCAATGAAATTTGGCACAATTAATGTTTATACTCGTCATCAGGGTAACTTATAGGCTATGATATAGGTTCTAAAAATCCTGTTAATTTAACAGAAATAGCACGAAATTAGGAAACGTCATCTATTATAAACCTATCAAAGTCACATCTGTAATTTGAAGAAGGTTATATATATCACGTAATTTGACTTACATCGAAAGAGTTATTTTAAAAAGTTTTAATATAATATGAAGTTTTAATATTTCTATTTTTACTGAATAAATTTAACTGAGCTATTAAAATGTAAAATTAATAAATTAATTAATAAGTTATACAAAAAAGTAAATGCGAAAATCCGCCTGTCTGTTGCGTTTTCACGCCAAATCAGCTGAACCATAATCGATATAATTCGGCACAACCAACTTTTTTTACATCAGGGTAACATAAAGGCGATAGAAATCCCGTGAATGCGATGCGATGATATTACCATTACTTTACTATAAATACTACGATATGTCGTGAATAATTTTTGGAATGGCACTCCTTATGAGAGTACAATTAAGTTATTTGAATCTTTGTACTTTTTGTCCAATCTTTAAGCTTGAATCTTGTCTTTGTAGACAGACCCTTTTGAATAAAAAAACACGTGTGCTAATTTAATGTTAGCTAAAATTGCCTTCAAAAGGCGAATGGCGAATGCGATTCGCACTTAACTGCACGAACGTTTCCGAAGCCCGCATATCGGTGTGATGATCATTTGAATTAATTATTAGCTTCTTCTATGATATAACATTAAATGTAAATATGTGAAGACAAAACCACACCATAGAATATTTGTATGTGATACAAAGTTTTTAGACAAATGGTATAGCCATTTTTACTTAACATGAGGCAAAGTACAGTCGTGATAGACGCATGGTAAGACCATGACTCTGAACAAGAGGTTGTGGGTTCAAAAAACTTGGCGCTCAATCTTTTAAACATTTCCAATTATACATTATTGAAGTACAGTCTTGTATGAAGCTGAAAGGATTTTCAAATCCGGCCATTTTCGAAATCGTTCTCATTTAACTTCAAAGTAATTATTCAACTTTACAATGAGCACTACAAGTTCAATAAAATTAAGTTTCTAGTCTTACAGCATACATTTTATCAGGATCCTTTCATAAATAAGTCTGTGTTATGTATATTTAAACCATTTGCAGCCTTTTAAAGTTTTATTCATCGTTTTCTTACCCTTATCCCATTCTAAGTGGAGTTGGCATAATATGTCTTCATCTTCCATTCTCTCCTATTATTCTAGAGTAGTGCTATATATATATATGCATATCATACTTCATACAATCAAACTATCTTTTATTCGGCCTTCCTCTCGTTGCAATATAGTTCCATATTTAAATCTTTTTGGTTTGCCGTGTCGTAAGAGGCGACTAAGGTATGTGCCGTATGGTATCCGGCTACATAGAATAGACCATCCTTATTTCTTACCGAGGTGTCGCAAAAGGCGACTAAGGTAAGATGACGCCAAGCAGGCGGCTGGTCGTAAAATACCTAGCCAAATCAAGTAACAACATGTTTTGTTAACATGTTGTGCCCACCACACTTAGAGTGGCATAACGGCAGAAGAATGTATGTATGTATGTGTTTATATAAATCTTTTTGGTCATATGATTTAAATATTCCAGATAATAGACCTAAAAAAAATTGCATACGTATAATCCTTACTTGAATATTTTTAGTCTTTATAGATAGAAAGATTTAAAGATTATTATGTCTCCAATGCATGTAAGAAAATAGATCATCCTTCCACTACACTGTGTCTTCCCTCAATTGTCAAAACAAGATTTAACCCATAATCCCATATCTGCTTTGAATTTCTATCAAAGAGTGAATACATCCTATAGTTATCCTATAACAAGGCTTACTATTGACTTCATCAAAGATTTAAACTGATGACATAATGTTTTTATATAAAAAAAAATTTTATATATAGAAAGTGCAAGATTTTATTTTAAAAAAATAAAACGGACTCTAAAACCAAAAATGCCGATAGTTATGAAAGCTTAACTACCTCGAAAGTTAGTTAAGAGTTTATAACCATATTTGAAAAAATCACCTTCGCTTTTAACCTGGAAAAAGATAAAGCTTTATAAAATACGCAGTATCGAAGAACCAGTTTTGAATTATAACCCAATTAAGTTTACACGGATTTTTTGGTATAAAAGCCAGAGCTTTTTAAAAATTTGTATCTTTCGTTTACGAAGTTCACTACATTCACATTAAAATGATTTGTAAAGTAAGTAGAGTACAAAATTCTTAAAATAATATATTTAAAAACTTAGCCCTAGTTTTAGTACTTTAAAAATGTATTTTCTTTGTGCTACAACTAGCAACTATTAAAGACCAGCATTTTCTAGACTTTATCAATGGGTGCCGATGATACGATACTAGACAGTTTCAGTTACAGTCTCTAAATATATTGATATTTTTACTATAATAGAAAAAAATGTAAAGTATTTTTCCAAAGCTTTCAATATTTCAAAAAGCGTTTTATTTCATGCTGTATCGGCTTCTGCAGCACGAACCTTATTATATTAGTATTACTGCTCATTATCACTGAGAGTAAGCTTGCATTCATAAAATCTTGTTATTAAACTGGATACTTGTTGTTGTTGAGTAATCCATAGAGTACATGTTAGGTACAATTTTTTTTTAATCTAACGACTATGGATATGATCATTATATTTGTAACATTATTTTTAACAGATCCTAACCTTCACGTGCTTGCTGATGGCAGCCAGCGGGCAGCATTACGCACACGCACCGCAAGCACACGCCACTTCCTCCCAGTCGATAATTCGTCATGATAATCATAATCAACACGGATACAGCAATATCCAAGCCGTACACGCTGCCCCGATCTCCTACCATCAAGCACCTATTGTTCACTCTGCTCCAATTGTCCACTCCGCTCCTGTAATCGCTCACGCCGCACCTGCGCGCCATGCCACTATTGCAGTCCAACATACTCCTGTCACCCAACACGTTGTACCATTACATCAAAATCATTATGGCTACGCTCAAGAACACCAGGACTACTATGTAAGTATAGAATTGATTATCAAGAAATATCTATTTCGCATACATTAAAAATACCTTGTAAATTTATTAATGTAGTACATACATTTACTTACTCATTACTATTTAGCTGTTGTAGCCTAGCGGTGAGATCGTGCAACTCTTTAGAGACTATCATGGATTCAAACCCCGGGCAGGCACCAATGAGTTTTCCTATTAAAACTTATGTATCTAATTGATAATTGCAAGTTATCACACGCTTTTCGGTGAAGGAAAAAATCGTGAGGAAACCTGCATATCTCTAGAGAATTCTAGGGATATGTGTAACCTACCAGTGTGTTAGTTCTTAGCTCCAACCCTTCAATTATTAATATTAAGTCATGGTCAATATCATCATCATTCTCCTGCCCTTATCCCACTCTAAGTGAGGTCGGCACAACATGTTAGAAAGATGTTGTCACATGATTTGACTATGTATATTATATTACGATTGGCCGCCTGCCTGACGTCAACTTAACTAAGTCTCCTTTTACGACACCTCGGTAAGAAATGAGGATGTCTATTCTATGCAGCCGGATACCACACGGCACATACCTTAATCGCCTCTTACGCCACCTCGGTAAGAAAGGAGGGTGGTCTATTCTATACGGGATACCACACGGCATCATATTCAATATATAGAATCAAATGATTTATTTTGTCCACAGTCCCACCCTCAGTACGAGTTCGAGTACAGCGTAGCGGACTCTCACACCGGCGACATCAAGTCGCAGCACGAGGCCCGCGACGGTGACCACGTGAGCGGCTCCTACAGCCTGCACGAAGCCGACGGCACCGTGCGCACTGTGCACTACACTGCCGACGACCACAACGGGTAAGACTAACAATTCGGATAATAGCAGAACACTGTTCCCTTCCCTTAAGTTCCCTCGTCTGGAGCCAATCATTAAACATACATTGTTATCGGGGTTGGACTAGTCTGTAAAATTTTAGCTCAATTGGACACCGGAAAGTGGTTCAAATTTAGCTTGCAAGATTCCACATTCACATACACGGCAAGTTAAACAAAATCTTTTACAATATTTTAAATCTGACTATGAAATGAGTTGAAGAAAGCACTCAAATAACTTCTCTGTTAATTATTTTTCAATGTTGGTAAATTAATTTACAACTTACTTTTGTTGTTTTTTCTAGTTTCAACGCTCAAGTGGAACGTTCTGGACACGCAACACATATTCAACCTGCACCTCAGCACCAGCCCCATTACGTTCTAGCTCATCACTAAATATAGAAATAATCCAAGCTGCATCTTCCATAATATGGGCTGTTGTGCGTCAATGCCTCATCCCTAAAATATCAACCGAGACAAAATTTTAGTTTATTGGGAAATCTGAATTATGAACTTAAGTGATATAATCTAAAGAAAAAAGAATAGTTAGTTTTTGATTATTGTGTTCGAATTGATAAGTGTGTTTATGAACAGCATTTGTTCATTAACATATATTAATGCAAGCAAAAATTAAAAAGCATATGATATAGAAAATTAACATCACAAAAAAATAATCTTGGGTTGATATTTTGTAATAATGTTCCTTTATATAATGTAATTATTAAATATAGTCTAGATATGAAACACAGATTTACGAATATTATTATATCCAATTATAATAAATATTTTATACTACATTCTGTTTCATTACTAAAAGTTGTCCTACATTTAATATTTTATATTCGCACGTAATCAAGACTTTTTTGTCATTGTAGTCTTTTCTTTCAACTCTAAATAACACCAATAGGATTAGCAAGCTTCTTTTACTGTTGAAGTCATCATGAGCATTTAAAATTTTAAATTATATGGATTTAACAAAAAGTATTTTTTGATATGTCCTTAGTGAAATCAACTTAGTTTTTCCAATCCTTTATCTATATCACAATCAAAGAGATTTGTTACATTCTGGTTATTTAAATCGTGTATTTATTATCTAACTTAAACTGTTACTTCCATAATAATTATTCTATTTTAATTTTATCTAGTTTTAACTTTTTTACTATCATCATATCTATAATCACCGTTATATGACTTTATATGGTTTAATTTTAGCCGTCAAAGGCCAAGGGGATAATAATTTGTCCCGTTTCATTTACCTTCCAGAAGTTGCGCATAAAATTATTTTGTATTCATTTTAATTCCAGTATAATCTTAAACATCACTGATAAATATCGTATCAATCGTGTGTATTCCATTTAAAAATCGATACACAAGCAAATAAATTTACCTCCAGCATCGTCTTTAATTTTAGTAAATCCACAGATAAATAATAAATGCAAATATTTAACAGCTGTTTATTAAGTTAACCTTATTACATTTGACAGTTACAATACAATGGGTCCGCTTAATTTTATTCATTCAAGATACAATCTTGATTCGGACATTAACCCCGTTTAAATGCAGCCTTCCGTATCTTCTCCTTTCACTAGTTAAAATGTTGTGTAAATATTGAGGATTTCCTGCCACTACGCCTATACATTTATTTCGAAACAGACAATTTTCTAAAGTTTGTAAACTCATCATACGTGATTCGATTGCGATATACATATACGTAAATTAGAGGTTTGGCTTAGAATTAAGTGGATTGAAATACGTTCTTTATTTAAAGTTATCAGTGTTGACTTAGAATTAAGTGGGTTCAAATAAGTTCTTTATTTAAACTTATCATTGTTAACTTAGAATTTAGTGGGTTGAAACACATATTTTGCTTAAACTTATTACTATTAACTTCTCCGTTATATGAAATCAGTTTAAGCCCAGTCCTTGAAATATAAATATTCATAGTTCTTTATCTATATTCTCTTTATTTATAATTATTTTTTAATATTAGGAAACTATTTTTTAATACAAAAGACACTGATTACTGGTTAATTGTGCTAATGAGTTGAGCTAATGAATAAAGTAAACCACACACATTCTTATTTGAGACATGGGTAAAAAAACAATTAAAATCATTGCAACTATGGCAACTATATGTGTAGTTGATAATATTTTTTAATGATATATATAATTTTACAGGCCACGAAAGGATAAAAAGAATAACAGAAGTTAATAATTGTAATTTGTAATCGCAAAAATAATTATGAAATATAAATCATCGAAAGTATTCCTTAATTTTTTATCAGATGCATTTACTAGTTTGTTAGAACAACAAAATACTCAAAAGCCCCAAAAATAATGTGTTAGTGAATTCGTTAAATGAGGAAAATTAAAGATGAAATTCTCATTAAATATGCAAAATATAATATTTATTTACACATATACCAACAAATAACAACTAGGTATAACAACATATCAATAACTTAGACGCAATCAGTCTTAACTAAATAACAATAAAACATTAAATTAATTCTCATGATGGGTTTCGATGTGTACGTGTTGACCAGGAGCCGAGTGTTTAACGATGGCATTGAATCTGAAATAAATTAATATTACTTATTAAAATTCAAATAGAGGACAATTACACACGCGGCTGTCCCCAAAGTACGTAACTTAACACTCGTGGTATGGGTGCCAGACATTATTGGTAAACTTATACTTTAAGAACCAAAATAAATTAGTGAGAATCGAATTCGCGATCCGCGTATCTGAAGTCAGGCTCACAGTCACCATCGCAAACAATACCGAAATTTTTTTGACACGAAAGTAGTTTCAAAGCTGTCAATTAAGTCTTAACTATTTTCAAATACACCTTATCTTTGCATATGTTTTTGATAATTAGATAAGATAAGTTCAGTAAGGAAATCAATTAAAGCTTTTGACTATATAAATATAGTATGACTCATTATATATCCTAATATCACCAAAAAAATTATGGAACACGTAACAAAATCGTATCGATAACTTACTAACGGGCTAACTAACTTTTTTTCCAATTTCGTTTTACAAATATCAAAAATAATTACCCATGATGTTTATCAGAGGTATATTCCACCGTCCTGATAGAGCCATCGGGCTCGTGCAGCGAATACACTCCCTTCACGTTGTCACCATCACGAATTTCATGTTGGAATTTATTATCTCCTGTATGCGGATCTTCTACTTTGTATTCGTATTGGTATTTAGGGTAGGCCTGAAATATAAATCATTTAATAATATGATAAATTTTTTAAATAATATTAGATCTTATTTCCTATTTAAATGTAACACGGATAGGCCAATAGAAAGTTTTAGCAAAATGTCGGACGTCTGTCCGATTTTAATGATTGTAACTTACGTAATAGTCTATGGGCTCATCGTGTGAATGTGAATCAATTTCATGATGAACTGGTGCTTTGTGTTCAGATTCTTCATACTGATACTGATGGGCAGGAACACGCACATACTGAGTTTCATCGTGAGATGGAGTAGGAATGTGATGCGCGGAATTAACTTCTTGTGCGACTGCAGGATAATGCAATGTATGAATATTCTTAACATGTTGGACCTGTTGAACTCTAATTGGTTCTTGGTGCGAATAGTATTGTTTGTAAGCAACAGGCTGTTCGTTATATTCAACGTTAGCTTCTTGTGATTGAGATTCATCATGACCTATTGGAAAATGTTGAATGCTTTGTACTGATATTGCTGGTTCATGATGAGCAGATACTAGCGATGCTGTCGGAGAATCCGGCTCTTCATCTTCATGTATAGGCGCTGGTTCCTGATTTCTATGACTATAAGCACTATGCACAGGATATCTGTATTCCTTTATTTGTTCATGTTGCACAGGGCTATACTTGTATACGTATTCTTGACCATAGCAGGCCGTTACTGCGATGGCACAAAACACAATCTGAAAAGGACGAATAATATTTAGATCTCAATAGATTAACTCAATACGTTGATATGAAATTAAATTTAACGCACTTTAGCCAACATGTTGCTTCTTCTAAGACTTCCGCTGTGAAACTGATGAATTAACATTGCCTTATACCTCAATATATAATGGAGACGTTACGAGAAAGAATTGAATCAATCTGTTACCGCTCGGGGCGTCAAATTTGTAACCCAGAGCACGCGCACTGTGACGTAATTTACGTAATCAATGTGAAGGTTGTCAGTCTACACCAGATCAAAGCGCTGAAAATATATGACTTTAACAAATTTTATTTCCCTATAAATTTGTTTTACGATAAAATTCTCTCTTATTTATTTTAAACACATATACACATTTTAATTGTATCGCAATTTGTTTTAATATCAGTATTACAATACCTTGATGTTTATTAATTATTTATCTATAACAAAAGTGCTCAGAAAAATTTAAATCATTCATAAAATTAAAAATATATATATTATTACGATATTAATGTAAAGGGCTTTATAAGAACATAGAAATGAAAAACGGATTCTAATACTATATGTTTTGATTTCTGTTTTGATGTAACAAACCAAAAAAAAACGTAAAAATGGGTTTTAATTCATAATGAACGAATTAATTAAAGTTATTTAGTAATTATTACGAAGGAAGTTAGCGCATTAACATACCCCCAATTTCTTCTTCATATTTTTTCTTGAGGTTTTTCCTCTAGAGAAAAGCTCGTCATTTATTTTAAACATCTTACAAATTAGTACTACTATTATATTCTTAAAATAGTAACATAATATAGCCTTAGATGCTTCATAAATGCTTTAATGGTCCTACATAAATATTATAAACTCTAACGGCTAGGTCATCATAGTTTTTTAGTACATAATATTACAAAGTAAATCGTAGATGTTCTAATTTCCTTTTATATTTACATAAAACTATAAAGCATCATGTCAATTTGAAGATTTCTAAAACTTCTGTAACATACAAAGTTGATATTATGTATTCAGATTTAACACAGATATAGTTTCGTTTGCATCTAATCTTTGCTTTAGAAAGGATTTGCTGAACGTTTTTAAATGAGTAGTAAGTATATGTACATTGGGTAATAAACTACGTCATTTATTATCTTATACAATTACGAAATAACGAAGTTCCTGCTTTGTTTCTGTTAAATATTTCAACTTTTATTGTAGGATTTTAAAGTGCCAATTTAAACGATTTACTCAGCGTTTATTTACTACTTAAAGGTATGCAAGTTAAGGTAGGTCTATCAAAGATAGAGTTAAAACAAAGATTAGTAATGTCACGCCTCAACGGCAAAAGTAAAAGACTGAAATTACTATTGGATATATATAGTATAGTAAGTAACGGCCTGTTTTTATCCCGCTGCTGGGCATAGGCTTCCTCTCTCCGTTTTTGGAGAAAAGGATTGGAGCTAAAACCTATCACGCCGGTCCAAAGCGGATTGGTAGGTTACACATATCCCTAAAATTCTCTAGAGAAATGCAGGTTTCCTCACGACCTTGACCTAAAAGCATGTGATTAATTGCAATTATCAATTAGACACATAAGTTTTAACATAAAAACTCATAGGTGACTGCCCGGGGTTTGAACCTAAAACTCGAAAGGGTCGCACGGTCTTACCACTGGGTTATAATTTTAATTTATGTACCGTTACTTCGTATATGGTATATCGTAGGGTTTAACTGTTTCAAAAATCTATCAGCAAATAATAATACTTAAGATTAACAATTATTTAATAATTATTATAATAAAAAAAGAAAAACCAAATTATTTAACATTTTGAATCAAAAACAAGAAGGATATGTCTTGTGGAATAAAAATTAATTGATACTCCGACATTTATATCTAGATATATAAATATTATAGCCGTACATCGATACATAATGGAAATAATATTTATTGTAAAATTAATATACCTGTAAATGTCAATTATTGTATTGTAAATTAATATAATTAATATATATAAATTTTAACCATCATCACTATATAATTTATAGAACTAGGCGTAACTTTGCGGCGATCCATAATAGAAAGTAAGAATAAAATTATTTGGGAATTATGCTCTTAAAAAAGTAATCAATATTAATTGATTTGTTAAAAAGTTGAAGTTTCATGCAAATACTTTAGCTCATTATATGGAGATTTTCTAATCGAAATGTATTTTAATATTGCACATGACAAATACCATACCAATAAATATACCAATATTTGTGGCATATATTTTGTAATTTAGGTCGTCATGTTCTGCAGCACATCGTAGTGTGTAGAAACTACTACTGATAGTTCAAAAAAGCTAATAAATACTTTATTCGTATAATATAACAAAAGCGACTTACAATAACTAAAATTGCAAAAGAACTTAGGTCATTGTTGGAATACGATTGCTAACAAAGATTATTCTCACTAATAATACGGTATGTTTGGAATTTTGTAATCCTTACTTCCTTACTATCCTTACTTAATTACTTATCCTTACTAATATTATAAATGCGAAAGTCTGTCTGTCTGTCTGTCTGTCTGTCTGTGTCGTTTTCACGGCCAATCCGCTGAACGAATATCGGTGAAATTTGGCAGAATTGTTCCTTATACACCGGGGTAACATATAGGCTATAGAAATCCTGTTAATTCAACAGGAATAAAATGACGTTCAAAAGCACCATCTATAATAAACATAATAAGTTATTTTTATTTTCAATTTGTCATAGTTACTAATATATTAACGGCCTGGAATCGAGCCCTTTAAGTCCAATCTGTAGAGGTGAGAGTTTTTATATTATTTGATTTCTGTTTACTGGATTAATGTAATTCTTTATAAATTTGACAGCTATTACAACGTATAATAAATATAAGTAATACTAATTTATTTACTAAAATAAATAAACTAAGTTTACGAAAACACGATAAATCTTTCTGTCTTCCCGAAATGTGATGTGATGCGAAAAGCCGATTGTGAGTATCATACAGAAATGCAAACCCGGAAAATATTCTCTTAATATGAATAGCGTTTCCCTGCACGCTTTCATTATTCGGAGTCTAGATCTTTCAAAAGTTCAATTCAGCATGTATCCGAAGATTACAGCAGATTGTGATCTACACACTCAAATGCGATATTCGGAGATATTCACTCAAAGTAAAGAGCAATTAACTGCATATCACCGTTGTCATTCAAAAATAAGAGCTTAAAAAACGGTATCAAAATAAAACTCATATTAGTCCGTGATCATCACACCGATAAGCGGGCTTCGGAAACGTACGCACAAAATGAGGCAGTTATGTGCGAATCGCATACGCCATTCGCCTTTTGCAGTCAATTTTAGCTGATGTTAAATTAGCACACATGTGATGTGCTAAATATTATCTAAAAGGGTGGGTCTACAAATACAAGATTCAAGCTTCAAAATCGTACAAAAAGTACAAAGATTCGAGTAACTTAATTTTTACTCTCTTAGGGATTGGAATTCATAAAAGGATTTACTAGATATTGTATGATTTCTGAAAGTAAAGTAATGGTAATGTCATCATATTCCAGTTGGATTAACAGGATTTCTACAGCTTTCATATTACCCCTGTGTATAAGCATTTATTGTATCGAATTTCATCGATATTGGTTTAGCTGATTTGCCGTGAAAACGTAACAGACAGACTTTCGCATTTACTTTTCGTATTACTTACTTTTGTTGTAATAGCTAAGTTAAATTTATCCATTAAACAGAAAACAAAATATGAAAACTTTTTTTAAATAACAGATTTGACTTGACCTTAAAGGATTTGATTCCAGGCTGTTAGTAAAAAACCTTGACACATTGTGAACAACAAAAAAACTTATAATGTTGATAATAGATGGCGTTTTTAAATGTCATCCTATACCTGTCGTATAAGCATTAATTGTCCCAAATTTTTTACTCTTTCACGGGAAAGCCGCTGAACCAATATCGATGAAATTTGGAAAATCTGTTCCTTATATACCGGGATAACATATAGTATATAGAAATCCTGTTAATTCTACAGGAATAGTATGGCATTTAAAACGTCATCTATTATCAACCTATCAAAGTTTTTTAATTCACTATGCATCAAAGTCGAGTCAAATCTGTTACTAAAAGGAGGTTCTTTACCGCGTTGTTTAGCTTACGTCTAAAGAATTATTTTATGAAGACGTTTTTTCATAAATTTTGGTATTTATTTACAGGGTAATTTTAAATTATCTCTTACAATGTATAACAAATGTAAGTAATACGCGCTATTTACTAAAATAAAATATGCTTTAGAAAGAACTATAAATTTCTTTGTCTTCCCGATATATTACAACCGATTGTGAGTATCATACAGAAATGCAAACTTCGAAAGTATTCTCTAAATATGAATTGTGTTTCATTGCAGATCGCTGTCATTATTACGAGTCTTGATCTTTCATAAGATCAGCTCAGCTTTCATCCGAAGACTACAGCAGATTGTGATCGACACACTCAACTGCAAACTTCGGAGACATTCAGTTAATATAAAAAGCAATTAAATGCATATCACCATTGTCATTCAAAGTTTAAAGCTTCAAAAACGGTATAAAACCGTAAAGCAAGACTCATAGCAGTCCGTGATCATCATACCGATATGCGGGCTTCAGAAACGTTCGCGCAAAATGAGGGGTAGTTAAGTGCGAATCGCATTCGCCATTCGCCTTTTGAAAGCAATTTTAGCTAACATTAAATTAGCACACGTGTTTTTATTCAAAAGGGTCTGTCTACAAAGACAAGATTCAAGCTTAAAGATTGGACAAAAAGTACAAAGATTCATGTAACTTAATTGTACCCTCATAGGGAGTGCCATTCCAAAAATGATTCACGACATATCGTATTATTTATGAAAGTAAAGTAATGGTAATGTCATCGTATTTCTGTTGCATTCACAGAATTTCTATCGCCTTTATGTTACCCTGATGTAAAAAAGTTGATTGTGCCGAATTTCATCGATATTGGTTCAGCTGATTTGGCGTTAAACCGCAACAAACAGGCGGATTTTCGCATTTACTTTTTTGTATAACTTATTACATTAATTTTACATTTTAATAGCTCAGTTAAATTTATTCATTAAATAACTCTTTCGATGTAAGTCCAAAACGTGATATATATAACGTTCTTCAAATTACAGATGTGACTTAGATAGTTTGATAATAGATGGCGTTTCCTAATTTCGTGCTATTCCTGTTAAATTAACAGGATTTCTAGAACTTATATCATAGCCTATAAGTTACCCTGATGACGAGTATAAACATTAATTGTGCCAAATTTCATTGATGTTGGTTTGAGAGCAGTATTTTATATAAATAGTGAAGATTATACTAAAAAGTTATCAAACGAATGTTTAGAATTTTTGTGAAAAAATGTATATCATGTTTTTAATTTAATCAGAAGGCCTAATAGAGTCTCACATTAACAGATAAACTGAAAGATGCAGCTGCCCACTTAGAGAGGTTTTACAATTATTGTTCGAATCTTTCCAGTGCAAATTAATATATTTGCTAAATAATAGTAATGGCATGAAGGAAATCTTATTTAATATGGACTTTCGAGTAGCGTAATAAATGCAATAGGAACTGCTATTTAACCCCCCGGATCGATGTGATTTTTGTGATGGAGATATTTGCAGGGTAGCGATAGAAGCTACTGAGTAATTACACAGTGAGTATTACAGGACTACGGTCCACGCGGACGAAGTCGCGGGTAAAAGCTAATATATAATATATATTATGATTAAGTATTATAAATTTTGTATCCACGCTAGCATATCGATATATTTGTCTTCTATATACGAAAACTTGTAATTAGCCTTATTTCCTTGTTTATGTTAGAAACTATTTTGATGTTATAGCTATAAAATAAAGCTCCTGATAAAGGCAGTTCATATAAATCGGCTTGCCAGTTCATCCATGTACAGTTAAGTTATATCTGGATGACAGCATATACAAATAAACTTAATACTAGGCTATAAAATATGAGCAAGTTGTTTTGTAAAATCTCCGTAAATTTATAAATAAATGACAAGCACTTTTTATAAATTTAAAGTAAGGGAGCATATAAATTTAATAAAAATTGTAGGTCAAAAGTAATAATAAAATTATTTTGTTATAACGCCATAAAGTAAATAGAAAATAGCTAAATGATTAGTAGAGTATCCGTTTTTTCATATCCGATACATGCAGGATTCGTGTCGTGGTGTCTATCTCCTGAATATGCTTCGGTTGCGGGGCGAAACGATTGTTGAGTTTGTAATAGTGAACGTGTGTAGTGCTTGTGTATTGTGGTGGCGGTGGTGGAGGTTGGTGCATGTATTTTAAGGATCCTGCATGTATCAGGCATGAAAAAAAACGGATAGACCACTATACATTTAGCATTATATATATTTTCTATTTACTTTATCCCGTATTATGGCAAAATAATTTTATAATTACTTTTGTATTATATATCTTCGCAAAGTAACGCCTAATTCTATAAATTATTTAAAAATTATAGGTGCTAGTTGAATATCAATAATATCATAATAGAAGTGATTTTTATAATAATTCAAAAGTCCATTATGATTTTTAAATTAAATATTTCACGCACAAACTAAACCTACTTTTAAATCAACACAAAGTCGAAAAAACCATTATGCGGTCACAGCACTGACCTTGCTGTAAGAAAATGAGCACACCAAAAAAATCTACCTCAATAGAAGTGTGCAAATATCAATTCACCGCTTCTGTCATATAAATGTTATAACACTTTTTGTGTAGTGTAATAGGCATTGAACTGTTATAAAACGAGATTAAGTAACGGCGACCCAGTTTAGTAACCAGATGGGTGCTTAAAGAAATATTATAGGTACTGTGACAAATATGGTAGATTTTTACTCCTTACACAAACTTATGACATTAAAGTAATAAGAAAAGGGATTTATCATTTAATTGCTTGAATTGTATAATAAATATGTACAATAAAGTCCCAGGTAAGTAAAAAAAAAGAAAAGTAGCGGTCTTTTACAATCCCACTGCTGGGAATAGGCCTCCTCTCTCCGTTTCTGGAGAGAAGGGTTGGACTTAAGACCTACCACGCTGCTCCAATGCGGATTGGTAGGTTACACATATCCCCAGAATTCTCTAAAGATATGCAGGTTTCCTCACGATGTTTTCCTTCACCGAAAAGCATGTGATAAATTGCAATTAAACACATGAGTTTTAATAAAAAAACTCATTGGTGCCTGCCCGGGTTTGAACTCGTGTTCCCCTCGAAAGAGTCGCATGGTCGCACTGGGCGAGCTCATCACATTACAGCTCATATTATTGGTACTGTGACAAATATAGTTGATTTTTACTTCTTATACAAACTTATGAGCTTAGAGTAATAACCCAAAAAATGGATTAATCGTTTAATTGCTTCACAATAAATAAGTATGATATAAAAGTCCAAGGTACCAAAAAAATTACTATGCTTTTGCACGTTATTTTTTTGATCTCGAATTATTGGTAAATTTTGGTTGCTTATGTTTTTAACACTATCGTGTGGAGAACTGTTAAAAGGATTGTGTAATATCGTTTAAAGTCTGTATCAGTAAAAGTTCTGTAACGTCGTTTAAAGCTATGGATCATGTTAGGTGTGCCAAGGTCTCCATATGATATCTACGAGATTGACTTTCGGGGGTGAACTATAGCTAAATCGATTCTGTTACTTTTAGATGTATCAATGATTCTAAACAGTGTTGAAATAATATTGAACAATGATGGATCTACAACTGTGATATTTGTGCCCGGAAGTTTTGTCTGATTAATTTTTCATTTCTGATATATTTTATGACTCTCTTGCTTGAACGTTTTTCTATCTATGAATATTAATGACAACTGAAAGTAGCCGAAACATTATCTTTGGGCCTTATTCCAAGAAAAAATTGTTATTTTCATTTGTATTGTTTCATTGTAATGAATAGAACTAATTAAAATAAGTGAGCTAGTCTGAAAATTGGGACTGATATGTAGTAGATAATATATATTGAAACATCGGTGTATGTTGGCGCCCCTATTTTGAATCGTTTTACCTATTCACATATAACAATACACACACACACACATACAACTAAAACACCTACTTTAACATAACTTATAAATAAGGTATAAGGACATTGTATCTGTACCTTAAATTTTGTATAAATTTAAATAAATAAATATACAAACAGTTGAGGCATTAGAAGGCGTCGCAAGTATTTACTATTAATAAATTTATTAATAGTAAATACTTGCGACGCCTTCCAATTACTAAGAGCAATCGTAAATATGTTACTGAATACGTCGCATCATGTTATACAAAGGTGTCTCAAATTGGACACAAGACGCATGTAAATACAGCGAATAAATCAGTAGGAAATAAATTTGTTCAGGTAATTTCAATTCAATTACGTAGTTATACATTATATATTTTTTTAATTAAATACGATAATTACGTACATTAAGTTAGCGCTATATTAAAGTGTCTAACAACGATTTCTAAATGCCTATTTAGACAATCACGTAATATGTAATTAAACAATTATATTCGGTCTAAACATTATAAATTATAATAGATCAGCCATTTCAATGTCTTAATTTCTTGAATGTCTTAATTTCTTGTATTTGTTCCTTATAAAATACATTAAAATAATACTTACATTGTCTTTTTGATGTTCAAACACCTTAGAAATGCTCCAACAAAAAGAACCACAATATCATGACACTAAGTCATTATGACTATTTTAAAATAATTTGATTATTGATATGAATAACCGGTTTCTAAACGTAAAACAAATCACAAATACTTAATAATTTATAAGTTAGATTTTAAAATAACTCAGTGTCTATTTGCAAATATGCTTAAACAAACGGTTTTTATTAAATAAACGGTTAGTTCTAAATTTGGTTCCATTTTATACTATATCGTCTTCATTCAGCGACGTGCATAGTGTGAAATTCGTGCAAACCAAACCAGCGTAGATTACGTCGTATCTATAAACATAAATATAACAGTCATACATATAATATTTTGCATAATAATTGCACCAAAATTTCTTATATCTAGGTAAAAAGATTAACGAAGTTTTAGTAATAGTAACAGTGCGAAAAAACCCAACAATTAAATTAATACTTTATTTTATTTCAATTTCCGCTGCCGCAATTAACGCTGCCGAAATAGAAAAAAAGTCTATTAATAAAGCACAGACTGGACAAGCTTAAGTTGGTGAAAAATAAAGAATAGTAAAAGAATTAATCGGTTGAGTTTAATTATTCAGGTTTTAGTAAAAGTCAAGGAATAACATTTTCGTTGCTATAGATACCGAGACGAAGTGTCGTCGCAATATTGCCGCTTTTTTCTAGATAGAATTCCCAACATTTTGTTTTTCAGTGTAAAAAAGGATACAAAGTATTAAGGTCTTTAGAATATGTTAGCAAATAACATGTATTAAAAAAAACCCGGGGCTTTCAAATTCATCACAATATTAAATAAATGGAACAGAAATAATTAAAATTAAGTAGTTAATATCTAAAGAATATACTTAGTGTAACAATAAACAATAACACGTATTTTTAAAATAATGAGTTGTTTATCGGTTGACTGTGACTACGACTATGTCTAAGATATATTTCAACATCATATTAAATACATTAACAAACTTACAGTTGTCTAGTTTATTTGATGGGGAAAAAATCGGTAAAATCAATAACATATTTGATAAATAATATAGAAAAGTAATAATAAAATTATTTTGCTATAATCCGCGATGCCGGAAATAGAAAACATATATAGTGCTAAGTGTATAGTGGACTATCCGTTTTTTCATACCCGTTACATGCAGTTTGCGATTTTCTATCTCCTGATGATGCTTCGGCTGCGGGGCGAAACGATTGTTGAGTTTGTGATAGTGAACGTGTGTAGTGCTTGTGTATTGTGGTGGCAGTGGTGAAGGTTTGTGCATGTGTTTTTACGAATCCTGCATGTAACGGGTATGAAAAAACGGATAGTCCACTATACATTTAGCACTATATATATTTTCTATTTACTGTATCGCGGATTATAGAAAAATAATTTTATTATTACTTTTGTATTATGGATCTCCGCAAAGTAACGCCTAATTCTATAAATTGAATAATATAGAGACAACTTAAGAGTGATTTGGATCACATTGGTCTTTTTTAATTTTCTGAAATTTTATTTATTAATGAGAACAAATTATACATTGAGAAATTTCCATTCAATGTAATTTTGATACTAGGTAAATTTAACTCACTTAGGTTTTAGAAAGATATGGAGAAATGTTATGTTATCGATGTATGTAAGATATTGTGGACGATTGGTCATATATCTTAAGCTAATATTCTAACATTTTTCTAGGGACAAAGCCTTATGGGTATACTATAAACACCACGGGCTCGTAACCTTTCCGAAATAGTTGCCTTGACATCACGGCATTGTAAATATTTTTTTATCAATTCCACACGCAATAACTTGCATAATTTCAGTTCTAATTTTTAATCTCAATCAATGTTGTATATAATGTACCTGACTCTTAAACTTTTTTTAAACGCACTTTTTTATAAATTGATTGCAAGCGTAGCTTAATATGCGGCAAATAACTTGAACTATTAATATTAGAGTGAAATCATATCACCTTGGTTAGTTACCCTAGTTATTGATATAAAAGAGGAGATTTTTAACTGAACCTTATCAGTTCTTAGCTAGACATAGAACCCTAAACAAAGTTTATCTAACCAAAATGAATACCAAGGTACTATATTATACATATCATAATATCAGTTTATTTTTAAAGAGTAAAGTGTGCTTTAATTGTGAAAAGTGACAATTTACTTTCACTTAACCGACGAAATTCTTAGTAACTATCAACACCTGTAGTGCAATACGTAAATACGTGTATATCTCCAAAATAAAGTTTTTCAATTTCATTATTACAAAAAAAAAGACCAAAAAAGCTGTCTGTTTGTATGTAATCGATTTTCTCAAAATCTACTGAACAGATTTTTGTACGGTTTTCACCAAAAGATAGTGCCATACTTCCAGATAGTTTAAGTAAATAGTATATATCGGTATGTAAATTGTGTTGAAGAGATCGAGCAGTTGTTAAAAAACTTGCTTGCTGGGAGCTATAGTCGCGTGCGCTGCGTAAACCAGCAGAGACGCGCTAAAGTAATGTAATAGAGAATTGTAGATCTATAAAATACTACAAAAAATTCCGCCATAGCATGTCTCTATCTCTCACGGTTAACTCACAATAACTACTTTTATGTTCAAAATTTCGAAAATTCGGGAAAAATTTCGTAAATCACTGAATTTCATGCGGCCAAAGCCTTTCTTGGTACAGCTAGTAATAGATTTTTTTAAGGACGAATGTTTCAAAGGAGAAATAACCTTTGCTAATGTTTATTTTGGTGTTTAACCAACATTCTTGCGATTTTGATCATGATATTGAGGACTTTTTGAAGGATCTAATTCTTCTATAGCTCTTCAGATGTCTTGTCAGACACCCGAAGAAGCGCATCTTTCCAGTGCTTCCTCAGTGAATACAAACATATTCATTCAAAATTGTAGGCAATAAGTAATAGTCAAAGACTTAAGTCAACTTTACCTTTAACCGTCATCGACTTGTCTACATTGAAAATTTTTTGTGGTATTCTTCATTCAAAATCGTAGGTAACCAGGTTTCGAATCTATAGGTTATCTCCTGCAATAAGTTATAGTCAGACTTTAGAAAAATTCAAGTTTGGTTGTCGTAGACTTTTGTATAAATGTGTGCATATTAAAGATTTTTGTGGTTTTCTTATAATTATAAATTTCAGGTACTATGTTTTACTGCCTTCATCACCGTGGTCGTTGCTCATGGCCACGCTCCTGCCTACTCTTCCCAGCACATTTCCAGGCATGATGGCAAACCGGAAGTCGTACATGTAGGCCACGGACAAGACGGTCACGGACACGACGGTCATGGCCACCACGGCCATGGCCAGGCCGTTGACTATCACGTATGTATTCAAATATATGTAAATTTCTCACCATAATAATATTAAATTACCACGAGAAAACAAGATTAGTTGCCTAAATAATCTAGACGACATTCAAATCAAAAGTAATGCCAAAATTATTTTTAGCTAATCATATCAAGAGCGAGTTATGCGCTCTTGATATGATAAAACTTTATAATAACGTGTATTAGAGCAACTTATATTTTTTTTTACTATGCATATTAATACTATTCCTTATTAGTATGCATATACATAATAAATATATGGGACACTTACACACACGGTCGTCCGTCCTCAAAGTAAGTAACTTAATACTTATGTTATGGGTAACAGACAACTGGTACTATATTACATATATAATTTTGAATACATATTTAAATACAAATACACACCCAGGCTCGAGGAACCAACAATTTTTTTTTTAATAGAAAATGTTGGCTCTCGGCTGGAATCGAACCCACGACCCGCGGAGCTGAAAGCCACTACCCACTGCGCCAACGGGCCAGTCGAATAGGGCATAGTAGTGTAAATTCGTAACATATACTCCCAAATATACAATAATATTTTTTTACTAACCCAAAAATTCAAAACTGAAATAAAATTGTTAACGTAAATATGTTTTTGACTACATTTATGCATTCAATTACTCGTAAACAGTTTAATATATAATAGTGATATTTATTTAAGCCGATACTAATAGTTAAACCGTTACTATTAAGACTCTAATATCTCGTTGATTCGGCAAAATAATCAGCAAGAAGATAAAAAAATAATAATTAATAAATAAATAAATATATGGGACACTTACACACACGGTCGTCCATCCCCAAAGTAAGTAACTTAATACTTGTGTTATGGGTGACGGACACCTAGTAGATTACGTATATAATTTCAAATACATATTTAAATACAAATATATACCCAGGCTTAAAGAACCAACAAATTGTTTATAGAAAATGTTGGCTCTCGGCGGTAATCGAACCCGCGACCCGCGGAGCTGAAAGCAGGGTCACTACCCATTGCGCCACTGGGCCAGTCCAAAAGCTAAATTTTTGAGAAACAAATAGGAACAACATCCCCCGCACACAATATACAATGAATATTGTCTCATTATATTGTCTCTTAATTTATATAATTTAATAGCATCTTATCTTATCTTACTAACATTATAAATGCGAAAGTTTGTGAGTATGGATGGATGTTTGTTACCCTTTCACGAAAAAACTATTTGACGGATTTGAATGAAACTTTAGGCTACAAGGCTATAGGCTACAATTTGTAATGATTTTATGTCATATAACGATACATGTCAATAAAGTCGAAAAAAATCTGGCCTCTGAGAGCTATCTCGGCGTACGCTGCCGAAACCAAAGTTAGTTGGAGTTACACAAAGATGATGTACCGTAGTATAGTTTGACTTGAATAGTTTTAAATAAAAGTCTGCGACAGCATAGATCTACCTGTTATGTGCAAGCCACTATGACCAAAATTGTGAATCATAAATTTAATTTAATTAGTTACTGTGGCAAACCAAATTCCATGCGAGCGAAGCCGCGGGCAAAAACTAGTTTATTATAATTTGATGAGGAAAATGACATTGTTTATTTGTTACAGGCTTATCCCAAATACATTTACAACTACAAAGTAGAAGACCACCATACTGGCGATATTAAATCCCAAGAGGAGACTCGTGATGGCGATGTAGTCAAAGGATACTACTCTCTACACCAGCCTGATGGTTCTGAAAGGAACGTGCATTATGAGAGTGATGATCATTCTGGGTAATAATATTTTCCAACAATTCATCCAGCTTTTAGAAATTTTTATCTTCATTGAACCGTTGTAGTGCTATTTTTGGAAAATGGTTTTATATTTTGTGCTGGCATTTCATTTCATTATTGCTATATCCTACTTCCTACTTAATATTATAAATGCGAAAGTTTGTGAGTATGGATGGATGTTTGTTACTCTTTCACGAAAAAACTATTGGACGGATTTGAATGAAAAATTTACAGTTATATAGGTTATAGATCGGAAGAACATATAAGCAACAATTTGTAATGATTTTATGTAATATAACGATACATGCCAATAAAGTTGGAAAAAATCTGGCTTCTGAGAGCTATCTAGGCGAACGCTGCCTGAACCATTAGAGTTACACAAAGATTTCTATTTTTCATTTAACAAAGATTTCTAAATAAAAATCTACCACAGCATATATCTATCTTTTATCTGAAAGCTACTATGACCAAAATTGTGAACTAATTAAGTTAGATACTGTGGCAGACCAAATTCCTCGCGAGCGAAGCCGCGGGTAAAAACTACTAGTGTCATTATAATGGCGAGAGCACGTTACCTTAAATAGGCACCAATAATTTTTTATATGAAAAGTTCCAAATATTTACGAATAATCGATTACGAGTATTTAGGGTCAAGAAAAATATCATAACAAACCCTGACAATTTTTTTAACTGCTACGCTTTCCGTCTCGGAATATTATATGTTAAAATGTATTGTACTGATAGAAATTTATATATTCTTTATTGCAGTTTCCACGCTGACGTCAAATTCGGCACTCATCACATCATCCCGGCCAAACATCACGAATAAATATATTTTTTACTTTCTAGTAAAATTATTTGAAACCAAATGTAAATATATTTCTTATCTAAGACCTATTATTTAATATGTTTTTCTAATAATAAAAGGCTCAAAAATATTTTTTTTACTTTGTATTCAATAAAAAGAATGCCCTTATTTTATCGCTAGAATTATTTAGAAACACATAATAATGATATTCTTTTCTTTACATCGTTCTTCTCATTATCTAACAATATAAAAAAAAATTCATCGTACTTACACGAACTTTTATAATTTTAGGAATATAATAAAATTTAATATTTAGAGTCTCATTATCGTCACGTAAGGTTTTAAAAGTTATATCTAAATTCTATATAATTCTAAAAAAATTTGTATTCGTACTCAATATATTAAATCTTTATACAAAAGTTTAAGGAATTCATTAAATTATTTTATAACATAATTAGTTATTATTAATGAAATTAGTATGATTTTTTACACAATTATCTAAATAAGTTATTGTCTTCTTAATTTTTGATTCGTTATTTACATTAAAAAATGACATACTAGACGGTTTTTAAATACCATTTTTATTTTTAAAAACAAGAATATTAATTTATATATAACAATTCCGCATCACGATAAAAGTACCTTTCATGGTAGGTCATGTTTAAAAATCTATTTTTAAAACATGGATATTTATTAGGTTAAAAACAGAAATCTATAAATAATTTGAATTGCTATAACTTGTATAATTAGATTAAATATTGATACTAAAAATGTATAAAAGTATAATACAAGCCGTAATTATTAATTTAAACTCGATTACTTTACTTGAAAAAAGCCGTCTTATTATTATTTAAATTGGGGGCGCCTGCCAATGCCAGAAGAGTGCTTAGTTTACATTTAGGACCATTCAACCCATATAACCATCTGGATAATCTTAAGGTTTTAGGAACAAAAATTTTATCTTCTTTAACCTAAAAATAGCTTTAGCAAACAATATCTCTTAGAGAGATGTTTATTCGAAGTAATGAACTTAATATTCACTATTATTTATTATCTCTCATCTAACTGTTTCTAAGTTGAAGATTCTGACTCTCCTAAAAGGTAAAGATTTGTCTCTTCTTCTCTGCGTTCCAGGCACGTGGGTTTTTTTTATTCTCATTATTATCAGGCGTTTATTTACATTCATTCACTATGGCTGAAGAAGTTTCTATACGTTCGACAGTTTGATTGTCGATGTAAAAATGATCTTTTTAAGAAGTTAAAATTGTACACCTGCAGTCAGTCTTAGTCTAATGTAGGTAGTCTCTTATCAAAGATAGATCAATACTAATATATTAATGATGATAACACTAATCCAGTACGATATGAATCGATATGTCAAAGGAATGTCTGTATAACCCATAATACGCTATAACAGTCGTAAAATGCCAGATGGCAAACACATATTTATGGATGATTCGCACTGAAGCTATTATCTGTATCTAGATCTACATAACTTTGGATTTAACCTCATAACGAAATGACAAATAAGAATAGACATTTAATACGTATTAATAATAGTTACACTAAATTTTCAAATTACATGAATGAATGAAATGAATTATAAGGTGTTCATTTCGTTTTTGTTTTTTTATACGTAATATCAAAAGTCGTTTTGGATAAAATATTTAAAATTCAAATGTTGATTTTTAATCTATTTTCCTTATATTTATAGTGATCGAAGTTACTGCAGGGAATAACTTTCACTTGAACCTAATAATTCTCAATGCCTATTTAATTTAAAGTAATTTATCTAGCTAGTGGAGGTTTAAGCTCAAGCATATTTATTTCTGAGTAATTTAGAGACCAATCGATTCTCTAGGCACGACGCCTATCGCTATATTATCTAAAGAAATCATTTGCATATATCGAAGAAACTAGTTCCTCTAGTTTCATTATTTAACACTTAATAATTATTCATCAACCATTTAAGCGAGCCAACGTGACGTAAGAGAATACAGCTACGCTCCAAAAGCGTTAGACTTAAAACTAGGTTGTCTGCTACGCAAGTTAGCTACGGTCATGGTCACGGTCACGCACCCGTTCTTGTTTAAATAATATATTATGCTACTATGAAACTGGTTTATTTTGACGTGTCTATCAAAGCTATCTAAACTTCTTATAACATTGCTTATAACATAAGATTAATTCTACTCTGAAAGTTTTTAGAATACGTTAATTTACCAACTTTTTTTTTTGCATACAATTATTTAGCAAAAATATATATGTTGATTACTTATACGCATTCATCATTCTCCTGCCATTATCACACTCTAAGTGGGGTCGGTACATTATGTTTTAAACATGTTGTTACATGAATTGGCTTGGTATTTTACGACCGGCCGCCTGCCTGACATCAACTTAACTTAGTCGCTTTTTCCGACACTTCGGTAAGAAATGAGGATGGTCTATTCTACTCAGCCGGATATCAGACGGCGTGTCAACTTACATTGCTCGCCTTTTACGACACCTTGAAATTACTTATTCACTAGTACCATAAAAATCATTCCCATATGGAATGGTCCCAAAAATGCTAGCAGCGTTTCCATGTTAAATTGTTGAGCGAATTCTTTGTTCGAAAAAGCCCACTTGTCATATGAAGATGCAATTCGATATTAGATCGGAATTTAAATAATATATTAATTATTTTATAGTTTATATTAATACAAAATTACCGTTATAATTTCGCAAGCAAGAGAAATGTGTCAAATATAAAAGAACAAAAAAATTCCCAAAAGCAAAGCGATAAGTAATTCATATGCCTTTAGCCTTCCATCTCGTAGATATTACAAACAGCTCATAGTTTGTTGTAAAAGAAATCATTTAAATTTGTTTAGTGGCTGAAAAGCTATTGTGTGCGTACATGTTGTTGTTAGGAAACAATTGCAAATATCATAACACTGACTTTATTTTTAATAGTTATTGCATGAAGTGAAATTTTTCTCGTTTCTTTGACTATTATCAAGATATAAAAGCCATGAATTTTACAATTAGTTATCATTCCGGGGTCGTATTTAGAAGTAAAAGGAAGTTTATTAGAAACAGAAAAAAATGTCATTCAAGGTATGTATCGTTTTAAATAGATAAAGTTATATTAATGCATAATTATTCTTGTCCAGTAATAAAAGTTTTATACGTGTTTATCTTTAATTATAAGTATATTTTAATAATATAATAAATTTTACAGGTCCTGTCATTGGCTGTCCTCGCCGTAGTTTCTTTCGCCCATTATGGATATGGACATGGAGTAGCGTATTCTTCGCAACATATTTCTCGACATGACGGACATCCGAAAATTATTCACGTCCCTGGGCATCACGGTCACAATCATATCGATTATCATGTGCGTAAATAGAATAAGGCATTTTAGCATTGGACGATTTCCATTCCATTTGTTTCTAGTGCAGTCTAAGGTCAATGTTACTCGTAGTAAGGATAATATAAAACTTGGTAGGGAATCTATCTATATATATTATATTCTTATTATAAAATTAAGTCCCCTAAAACTGTCTGTCTGTATGTAATCGATTTTCTCGAAATCTACTGAACGGATTTTTGTACGGTTTTCACTAAAAGGTAGTGCAATTCCTCCGAAAGGTTTAAGCTAATAGTACATTAAGGTTGTATGTAAATTGAGTTAAAGAGGACGTTTTACAACAATTTTTAGTGGGGGTAGTACCTTCCGGTGTCGATTGTAGCTTAGAGGGGGGAATAGGTATAAAAAAGGGTGTAGGGTATCGGAGAGCCCGGTGCCTGCCGAGACTCGAGCTACTATTGCATGCTAAATACTGATTTTTACGCGGGCAAAGCCGCACGTATAGCTAGTATAATATATATTATAGAATTAGGCGTAATTTTGCGGAGGTTTGTAATTCGAGAGTAAAAATAATACTATATTGATGCGATTAAAGAGAATCTTTGTAATGCTAAAAATGGATTGTAATGATATCAGTATTAGCTAGTACTAGAGTGTATCAGTACACTCTACTTTTAGCAATGTATAGATTATTCTGATCGCGAATTATAGCAAAAAAAAATATTCTTACTTAAATATAAAGAATTTAGCTTTAATATTAAGCTTATATAAATATTCCCTTTATTCTACGAGGATCGTCATATTCATTTTAAAATAATTCCCTTGTGATTTCTTTATTGGTATTTTTATTATATGAATTTTACACGAAATTCACTATTTTATCAAATTAATAAAGTTATGTCATAGATAGATTATTGAATATAATAAAACGTGCTTTATTTGAATTTCACATAACAGACGCATCCCAAATATTCGTTCGAGTACAAAGTTCACGACCCCCACACTGGAGACATCAAGTCGCAACACGAGACTCGGGACGGCGATGTCGTGAAGGGTTACTACTCGTTACATCAGCCTGATGGATCCGTGAGGGACGTTCACTATCATGGGGACCACCATACTGGGTAAGTGCATTGACCAAAGCTTTACGATTTTTTCTTATTCAATTTGAATATGTACGTCATAATTCGAAGAACCGATTAACATTGGGCCCTGTTAGGTAGACGATTTCAAAAAAAGGTTGCGGGGAGCCGCTGGATTCAGGTGGCATAAGATTGTGTAGCATGGAAGTCTGAAAAAAGAGCAATGCCCAACAGTGCATTGCTACAGTATAGTACACGGCAATAAATAATGCACATCGAGGCTCAGAGAGAAAAAATCGGCTTGATTGCTTCATAGAGCATCGTCTCTGTCGCACAGACTGACAAACCCGTGTGAAACGTCACATACTAACTGAGTGACAGTGACAGCGCTCTATTAAACCGAATTGGCTAGCTGTTCGTTCTAAACATCGATGTGCATTATTTAATGCCGGGTACTGTACATTGCTTGACGAGAGAAAGAGAGAGGTATACCTCTCTATACCTATAGGTCACAGTCACAGTTAGGAAATACGTTTAAGGCTAACTTTTTACGCTGAGGTCAATTAGCATGCAATACTTTTTCCTATAGCTGCCAAACCAAAGTATGACGATTGTTAAGTCAAAAATTAAAAAAAAATCATTGAAATATAAATATCTACTCTTATAATTCACATGAAAAAGCATAATAAATAAACGCATTTAAAAGACAAACATGTGAAATAAAAAGTACTAAATACTGCGAAAGATTCGAAATTAAGTCGGATTATTCTAATACTTCTTACGTAAGAACTACAGTTGTCTTCTTTAAAGCTTTTATTTCAGTTCCCAAATATAATTAACAGATATAGTACCCGGCGTTAAATAATGCACATCGATGTTTAGAACGAAACAGCCGGCAAGTTCGGTTTCGGAGAACGCTGTCACTGTCGCTCAGTCAGTATGAGACGTTTCAAACGGGTTCGTCAGTTTGTGCGACAAAGACAATCTATGAAGCAGAATCGAGCCGATTTCTCTCTCTAAGCCTCGATGTGAATTATTTATTGCCACGTACTATACGTTACTTGAGTTTTGTTATCAACTTAGTTTATCTTCATCCTTAAAATATTCATAATGATAGATGCAATAGGCAAGCATTAATTTTTATAATATTTTATTTAAATTGCCGTGTGTTTATTTAAATCGGCCACTTCTCGGTGTCTGATTGAGCTGAAATTTTACATATCGGGTCAGTCCCGATGACAGTGCATGTTTATGATAAACATGACATGATACTGCTGCCAGTATTGGCTCCAGACGAGGAAACTCCTTGACGGATAACAGTAGACATGAAATTTTGGTAAAAGCCTTTACTTGTCTTGTTTTACTATAAATAATCTAAATATCATAATCTATGTTATATTATAAGAAGATAAATTTGTTATGTTATGTTATTAAGCTGCGATAGCCCAGTGGTGACACCGTGCGACTCTTTCGAAGGAAACACGAGTTCAAACCCGGGCAGGCACCGATGAGTTTTTCTATTAAAACTCATGTGTCTAATCGATAATTGCAATTTATCACGCGCTTTTTGGTGAAGGAAAACATCGTTAGGAACCTGCATATCTCTAGAGAATTCTGGAGATATATGTAACCTACCAATCCACATTGGAGCAGCGTGGTAGGTCTTAGCTCCAACCCTTTTCTCCAGAAACGGAGAGAGGAGGCCTATTCCCAGCAGTGGGATTGTAACAGGCCGCTACTTTACTTTTTTTTACTAATGTATTTTTTCAGATTTCACGCTGATGTGAAATACGGTACTCACCACATCATCCCCAAGAAGCACTATTGACAACAATAAATTATATTTATTAGTTCTTTAGTACAAATTGTTATCTTATTAATATTGTTTTATAATTCTAATAGATAATAAACGTTGTTCGAAAATTTAAATGTGTAATTATTTGCAGTAAATAGTACATTTATGCTACTTTTTTTCTTTGATATAGCATTTAGCGTTTTCTCATATTCAAATTCAAATTAAAGTTCTAAAATATTCCTTTTTCAATTAAACTTGTAAACAAGTGCTTTTGAATCGTCAAAATCTACTGCTGGTTCGGAAAGCTGTTCGTACCGAGAAGAGCCAGCAAGACCCTCGGCGGTTGCTCTTTTTAAAATATAATTCTTATAACTAGTTACATGTAGCCATTACTGTCTTGTACAAGGTAGAGTAGCTATATCCACACATTCTTATCATCTATGTAATCCTCAACAGTATAGTAGGCTTTCTGTATCAGCCTGTTTTTAACAGAGTTTTTAAACTGCTGTAATGGCAAGGCCAAAATTGATTTCGGAATTTTGTTATAGAATCTTATACCTAAACCCACAAACGATTTACGTTCTTTTGCAAGGCGCAAGAGTACGTAAATCGTTAAAGTTGATTGATTATATATGTATTAGTTGGACAATATTTATAAAAGAATACTTTTCATTTACTTTTCATATATTTATTATCATCATTAATCAGCATCTGAGACATAAAAAGCAAACAGTTTTATAGTTTCTTGAAATAACGAAATTCTGTTTTTTTACTTATATTGAAGTAATTAGGGCAACCACCAAACGTAACATATTAATTATTCAAATGTATTGTGCGAATTAGTCAGCAAATACATTAATTATGTTAATGTTTTTAATGGCGCTTAAGAATGTGATGTCATCAAAATTAATTAAAAATTTTATAAACGTTGTAAGAAAACAGAACTGCATATATTCAACATTATTAAAACAAAACCTACGTACTGGTTGAACTGTCACGCGTTGCCGTGCCTCAGTCTTGTTTCGAATTTGCCTCGAAACAAAACTCAACAATATAAAGCAACGTTCCCATCACCACATACTTTACAAGATCATCCGCTGGATCAATCTGAAAGTTTCATTAAAATCGGCTGCTGTTAATAATAATAATGTTCGTTCCTGTTTAAAAATTAGTGACCTATTTGAGCAAAAAGTCAAGTAATAAAAAGACCAAAGGCATAATGTCTGTACAATAATGAATGAAGCTATCAACAAAAATAGAAAGATGCGTAAAAGATGGCATGCGCCACATATTTATAAAATATCCCTCTGATATATTGTTTCCGGTTGTTCTCGTCTCGCTAATGATAATTATTTGAACTTTTGATCAAGTACTATGGATCTACAACTAGCTATTCAATATAGCATAATGATCACCCATGCATCTTATTAAAGACAGAATTAAGCGCAAAATGATTATTTTCTGCTCTAGTGGATAAAAGTGGTTTAGTGTTAGTAGCTCAGTCGATCGAGAGATCGAGTAATTATTATAATTATGAATATATTTTCGTTTTGGTAAACGGTCTTTAAGCTGTGATAGCCCAGCGGTGAGACCGTGCGACTCTTTCGAGGGGAAGACGAGTTCAAACCCGGGCTGGCACCAATGAGTTTTTCTATTAAAACTCATGTGTCTTATCGATAGTTGCAATTTATCACACGCTTTTCCGTGAAGGAAAACGTGAGGAAACCTGCTGCTAGAGGATTCTGGAGATATGTGTAACCTACCAATCCGCATTGCAGCAGCGTGGTAGGTCTTAGTTCCAACCCTTCTTTCCAGAAACGGAGAGAGGAGGCCTATTCCCAGCAGTGGGATTGTAACAGGCCGCTACTTTACTAACGGCCCTTTAGCAAAGAGTGTTATATCTTAAGAGGTTTTCACTCAATTGTTGGGTTAATCATAGATTGTAGGTAGTATCGCCTAACATGACATTCATAGTTGAGGCGCAGTGTGGCGCAGGGTCACTACCCTACCTTCAGCTCCGCGGGTCGTGGGTTCGATTCCCACCGAGGTCCAACATTTTCTTCAATTTCAAATTCAAATTCAAAATATTCTTTATTCAAGTAAACTTGTAAACAAGTGCTTTTGAATCGTCAACTTTACTGCTGGTTCGGAAAGCCGTCCTACCGAAAAGAGCCAGCAAGAAACTCGGTGGAGCTCTTTTAAAAAAGAAGATTCTTAATACTAATTACATTTTGTCATAGCTATCCTGCACAAGGTCAAAGAGCAGCTATATCCACGCATTCTTATGATCAATGTAAGCCTCCACGGTATAATAGGCTTTCTGTATCAGCCTCTTTTTAACAGTATTTTTAAATTGCTGTAGTGGCAAAGTTAAAATTGATTGTGGAATTTTGTTATAGAATCTTATACCCAAACCCACAAACGACTTACGTACTCTTACAAGGCGCAAAGCAGGAGCCGCAAGCTTATGTCGGTTCCTACTTTGTCTATTATATACATCGCCAATCTTTTTATAATTATGTATATTTTTATGCACAAAAATCAAATTGCTAAAAATATACTGTGAAGCTAACGTAAGAATACCTGTTTCCTTAAACTTCTCTCGCAGGGACTCACGCGGACTCAAATTATAAATGCCACGTATGGCTCTTTTTTGCAATACAAAAATTTTCTCAATATCAGCGCATTTACCCCATAACATTATTCCATAAGACATAATGCTATGGAAGTAAGAAAAATAAACTAGTTTTGCTGTTTGTTGTGTTCTACAAACAATTTGTTGGTTCTTCGAGCCTGGGTGTGTATTTGTATTTAAGTATGTATTTAAAATTATATATGTATATATCTACCAGTTGTCTGTCATGCACAACACAAGTATTAACTTACTTATATTTAGGGATAGGGATATATTTGGGGATAGACGACCGAGTGTGTAAGTGTCCCATATATTTATATTTATTTATATTTATTTATTATTATAGTTAAAAGATTTAACGCTTAAGAATCGTAAGCCCTCTTACGCTCTTAGTCGATATTATATTTATGAGTAAGAAAAAAATACGACTATGAGAGAAATTGTGAATGAATTGAACTAATTATATTGTTTCATCAACCTCCTGCCCTTGTCCGACTCTGAGTGGGGTCGGCACAACATGTTACAAAAAGTCACATGGCTTGACTACGTATTTTATGACCGGCAGCCTTCCTGACGTCAACTTAGAACTTAGAACTTTTTAGACTTAGACTTAGTAGAATAGATCCACCTCGGTAAGAGGTTGATCTATTCTACTCGGCCGGATACCACACGGCATAAAATTTAAACAATGAGACAAATATCATAGATACTTGCATTCACCATGTAATACACAGAAACCTATTGTACTAGTGTAGGGAAGCCAGCTTAAAATGTGCCATATTATGATATTATATTAATAAAGAGAAGTAAAGTTTAAGCAACTGAGGGTGATCTATCTGACTACGCCGTGTGATATCCAGCAGAATAGAATAGACCACCCTCATTTCTTACCGAGGTGTCGTAAAAGGCGTCTAAAGTAAGTTGACGTCAGGCAGGCGGACGGTTGTAAAATACATAGCCAAATCATGTGACAACATGTTTGTAACACGTTGTGCCGGCCCCACTTAGAGTGGGATAAGGGCAGGAGAATGACGATGGTGATCTATCTGACTCTATTTTTATGAGCGATTTAATAAAGACGAAGTATACGAGGTTCATCTTTCCTGTCATAATTTATTATGTTACTATTTATTTATTTATACTTCTTTGTACACTAAATTTAAAATTACAAACATTTGATTAACACTAACTATAAAAAAGATAAATTTTGCAGTGCACAAAAGGTAGCCTTATCGCTTATCAGCGATTTCTTCCAGACAACCTTTAGATTAGGAAAACTGTGAAGCACAGAGCAGGTAGGCGGTGTATAACAATAAACTTAAATGCTAATGAGTACAAACTAATACATAAAACATGATTATACATAAATGATATCATTATATTACATATTGTATACAAACTAATAAACAGATAAATATATATAAATTTACATACTATTACATGTTACATATTATACACATAAAAACTTAAATGAACTATTTAATATATATCCTCGCAATATTAGGACACAAAGATAATACTTGCTTACACAATTTTTAAAAATGTCTAGAGAACTATCACATAGTTTATTTAGCAAATAGTTTGCTTTATTTTAATAACTTGTGTTACCCTATAATAGAGAAACAATTTCTATACGGTAAGAATAAACAGAATGCAACAAAATATATTGTTATATGCTTTTGAACTGTATCATAAACGGGTTAAGCCACTGGTGCATTAAATTATACTCATTAACGTTAACGTGACCGTAATATGTAGTTACCAACACTTTAAAGAATTTGTTTACAAAACTTTTAGATCTAAATTTCATAAGTTTCAATGTAATCAGATCAGATATGTCTCATTAAATCGAAATTGCGTTTCTTGGACGGTTATACTGTATTTATATTAGATTTTTACGAAACAATGAATAATTTTAACCCGCACACAAAGTAATTAATGCATAACGATTACATTTAGAGAAATCAATAGAACCTCGGCTAATTTACTTTTGAAGCCGTATAAAAGACGTGAATTTTAGTTCACACATATCAGTTGACTTTTTGATTCAGCAACAAGAACAATACAGACCTAAGAAAAATGTTTGCTAAGGTAAAATAAAATCATTATTTATTATTTTAATAAAGGGTTGATTGTATAAATCGTATCTCAAACGATTTTCCTAAGCAATTGAACTTAATATTAAGTATATTCAACTCGTCACGCAATTTACTAAACAAAATATAACCGAATTAGTAACGCATACCACAAATTAGGAAATTAGATAGTAAGAAAGGATCATAGAACATTATCAATTCATCATTCTTCTGCCCTTATCCCACTCTAAGTGGGGTCGGCACAACATGTTACAAACATGTTGTCACATGATTTGGCCATGTATTTTACGACCGGCCGCCTACCTGACGTCAACTTACCTTAGTTGCCTCTTACGAAACCTCGGTAAGAAATGAGGGTGATCTATTCTATGCAGCCGGATACCACACGGCAGATACCTTTGTCGCCTCTTACGACACCTCGGTAAGAAAGGAGGGTTGTCTATTCTATTCTGCCGGATACCACACAGTGTCATAGAACATTCATTACAACATCAATTACCACAAAATATAATAAAGGAACATAAAATAAGAAAAATCGTTCTTGAAACTATTAGCCTAACGGACCGTATATCTAGATTTTATTATATAATAAATGTAAATATATAAACTATAACGACTATTAAATGTGGCTTATTCAAAGTGTCTTTAATAATCTTTAATCTGTGCACTGTTTTATAGATTCTGTGCTTTGCCGCCCTCGTCACCCTTGCGGTTGCCCAACACGGCCACGGGCATGAAGCATACTCTTCTCAACATATTTCTCGTCATGATGGACACCCGGAAATCGTACACTATCATGGTCATGGACATGAACATGGACACGGACATGACCATGGACACGTTGACTACCACGTAAGTGTTTACAGATTACGAATTGTTTTACTGATGATTGGAAAAATTTAGAAAACCGTTATAATTTGAAACCTCTCGTTTCCATGGAAAATTATTCACTACCGTATTATGAATAAATTATTGTACCATACTGACACTGCATGACGGTTCCATAAAGAAATAAAATAAAATAAAATATATGGGACATTTACACACACGATCGTTCTTCCCCAAAGTAACTTAATACTTGTGTTACAGTCCAAGTCATGTTTACGTGACTGCAAACAAGTGACAATATTATTCCAGACCCACCCCAAATACGAATTCGAATACAAAGTAGAGGACCACCATACTGGTGACATCAAGTCCCAGCACGAGACTCGCGACGGGGATGTCGTCAAAGGTTACTACGCCCTACACCAACCAGACGGCTCTGAGAGATCAGTGCATTACCATGGCGATCACCATACCGGGTAAGTTGGAAGACAGGTATTTTGTAGTTGAATTTTACGGCGTTATTCTTGCAACAATTTTAACCTTAAAATGCAGTCCCAGCAGTTTTTTAAATCTGGTCCCTTACCACCTCTTATAAGTGGCTATATAACTGCATAATAAAACGATTAAAGGATCTTAGGAATTATTTTACTTGCATTGGCATCCAGAGCATTTTTTTAAATTACATTCTTTCTGAATTACCTAATCGGAAAAACGCAGAGACTGTAATTGCTTTATAATCACAACTCTAAGAAGGTCATCAAACTTTTATGATATAGTTAAAGTCGTAAAACTTAAGATAAGGTATTATTTTTTCTTTTGTTTCAGTTTCCACGCTGACGTGAAATACGGCACCCATCACCTTGTTCCCATTCATCATCATCACTAAAGTTATCAAAGTTAATTTATAGATGTAAGAGTTACTTACTTGCAAAATTTTATAGACTATAAGTAGTGATAAAAGTATTTGATTGTAGACAAAACATTTTATCATTACTTATTACTATAAATTAGAGCGATCTGTGATGTAAATAAATGTTATATATTTGGATCTTGGTACATAATTTTTGAAGATTTCTTAATGTACTTATTTGTCAAATTACTTTGCATCCATTTCAATATGTTACAAATAAAAACGATTATTAAAAAAATCACTTTTCTTTAATTTAAATTTTTATCACATAATTATAAGTAAACATTTAAATAAACCCACACTGATAGATTTTACTAAAATTAATTACTAAACTAAAACTTAGTAAATTATTTCTCTTCTCGGTAAGGCCAGCTTCCGAACCAACAGTACAGTTGACTATTCAAAAGCACTTGCTTACAAGTTTACTTGAATTAGTAATATTTTGAATTTACAAAAAATTACATCCTTAAAACCTATTGCTCCTTTAAAAATACTGTTAAATTCTTCAAAAGTAAATAGGTACAATAAAACGTTTATGTTACGATTTGATGATGACAGCATATAGATATTACAAGCAATATAACAGAACTAACTACTTTGCTATAATCCGCACGGGTTAAGTGAATGCATGCAAAGCCAATGTGTATGAAGCAGGCAAAATCTACGTACCTTATACATGCAGGACAAGCCACCACATGCACCCCAAGGCGCAATTCACCAGCAACAACGCACACAAAAGCAGCACACACACCCACCACCACAATATCGACGATCGTTTCGCCCCGAAACCGAAGCATCATCAGGAGGATAGGCTCCACGACAAAAATCGTAATGATTTTTATCATTTACATCAAATAGCTCTATTTGATATCACTAAGTTAAGAATTCGTTAATAACTTAACAGTTGGTAATAAGCCTCAATAAGTTTTGGCAACATATTAACAGTTAAGATAATAAATAAAATTTCATCCTGTTAGAGGTTTTTAAGCGTTACCTTGGTAATGGATGGAATTCTGACATGTTTTTCATAAACTTTCTTTTATTTTGTGAAAAGTCCCTAATTATAATAATAGCTTTTTCTTTGTTTTAAAGGAGAATTATTTTTTGTATAATCAGAATTTTTATAATCAAAATTAGTAACCTTATACGTCTACTTCTAATCTTAAATTCAACTATTCACTTATTTTAAGGTATATATCAATTTTATAAACGAGATATCTTTATAAAAAGCTTAATATGAACAATTTCGGAATTTTTGAAAGTCTAAAAGGTCTCGGTCACCAGTAAAAGTAAGATATTTACAACCTTTCAGTATAATTACCTTCATGTTTAACCTGATAAAAGGATTACGGTTTACGTAGCAAATATGGAAACCAGTTTTGAAATTACAGCACAATTAATAACTTATAGTTAAATTTTGGTATAAAAACCGCAGCTTTTAAAAACTTGTATCTTTCGTTTACGAAGTTCACTACAATACACATAAATCAAAATGATCGCTAAAGTGAGTTCAATATATTTAAAATTAGAAAATTAATATATAAACGTAAAATTTTACTTTGTTTTAATTTTATTGTGTGATCAAGAAGAAAGAAATAACAATAATTGGACTAAAATTAATTAATCCTTAGAACCTTGTTGAGGCTTTTAACTGTAAAGGAATCATTAATCTATACACCCAAAATTCATAATAAGATTACCTGTTATACTGATATATTTTCCTAAAAAAAGTAAAGTAGCGGCCTGTTACAATCCCACTGCTGGGATTGTAATCCTCCTCTCTCCGTTTCTGGAGAGAAGGATTGGAGCTAAGACCTACCACGCTGCTCCAATGCGGATTGGTAGGTTACACATATCTCCAGAATTCTCTAGAGATATGCAGGTTTCCTCACGATGTTTTCCTTCACCGAAAAGCGTGTGATAAATTGCAATTACCAATTAGACACATGAGTTTTAACAGAAAAACTCATTGGTGCCTGCCCGGGTTTGAACTCGTGTTCCCCTCGAAAGAGTCGCACAGTCTCACCGCTAGACTATCACAGCTCTATATTTTCATATTCACAGCTCTATATTTCTCTATAATCTCATATTTTCCTATTTAGTATAAAAAAGTATATTTTAAATATTAAAACAAAAGAAAACATTATTGCAGATCCTCACTTTCACGTCCTTGCTGATGGCAGTCAGCGGTCAGCATTACGCACATGCACCACAGGGACACGCCACTTCCTCCCAGTCAATAATTCGTCATGATAATCATAATCAACACGGATACAGCAATATCCAAGCCGTACACGCTGCCCCGATCTCCTACCATCAAGCACCTATTGTTCACTCTGCTCCAATTGTCCACTCCGCTCCTGTAATCGCTCACGCAGCACCTGTGCATCATGCCACTATCGCAGTTCATCACACTCCCGTCACTCAACACGTTGTGCCAATACATCAAAATCAACATGGCTACACTGAAACACACCAAGAATACTATGTAAGTAAAATCTATCTTACATGCTTAAAATTTCGAAATGTATTTATTTTATTATCTATATCCAAAATTATTCGCGCTTATTTTATGTATATGGTGAATACTACAACATAGATAGATATCTACAGCTAAAAGAAAGTTTTTCATCATATTCGTGAAAGTGAAAACAGGTATATATTGAAATATAGTCACTTAAAATGACGATTTTCAGTTTCAGTCAACGATATTTACTTTAATATACGTAATATTAATTGATTAATAGAAGCAGGCGTTACTTTGCGGAATTCCATATTACAAGCAATATAACAGAACCAACTACTTTGCTATAATCCGCACGGGTTAAGTGAATGCATGCAAAGCCAATGTGTACGAAGCAGGCAAAATCTACGCACCTTATACATGCAGGACCAGCCACCACATGCACCCCAAGGCGCAATTCACCAGCAACAACGAACACAAAAGCAGCACACACACCCACCACCACAATCTCGACGATCGTATCGCCCCGAAACCGAAGCATCATCAGGAGGATAGGCTTCATGACAGTACGATTGGCAGTACGATTTTTGTCGTACACGTACACATTGGCTTTGCATGCATTCACTTAACCCGTGCGGATTATAGCAAAGTAGTTGATTCTGTTATATTAGGACATGCTATAGCTATATAGCTACATGAACAGTTAGTGATACATAGTTAAAAAAATAATAATTAGGGTAACGAAGAGATACTTCTCTCGTTATTTGATCAAAATTAAGAAGTCAACTTTATGTCAAATTCACAGTCCCACCCTCAATACGAGTTCGAGTACAGCGTAGCGGACTCTCACACCGGCGACATCAAGTCGCAGCACGAGGCCCGCGACGGTGACCACGTGAGCGGCTCCTACAGCCTGCACGAAGCCGACGGCACCGTGCGCACTGTGCACTACACTGCCGACGACCACAACGGGTAAGACAACTATTTCCGAAAATACCGGAATTCCGCTTCATTACAAGATTCCCACAATGCTCTTTTTGCTATTTTCTAAATACACACTCTTTAAGAATAATTACATTAATAAACAGCACAATCATAGCTGGTTACTTCGAACTATTTTTGAAATATTGAGATATATGTACGTATATTAATTATATACTTTATTCATGAAAATATAAAAAATTACATCAGTTATCTGTAACTTAATAAACTTTTATATTTTATTAATATGATTTAAATCGAGTTTAGTACCAAAAAGTATTATTTTTTTCTAGTTTCAACGCCCAAGTGGAACGTTCTGGACACGCAACGCATGTTCAACCTGCACCTCAACACCAGCCTCATTACGTTCTAGCTCATCACTAAATAATAATAATATATAAATAATTAAACATGTTATATCAATATAGTATATAGATATATACTATATTGATATAACATGTTTTTTACTATCACAATATAAGATTATATTGTGATAGTAAAATTCACAAAAGCAAAAGTTCTATTTCATTGGTTACAAATACATCGAACAATAATCTTCAAATACAATAAAAGTTTTACCTGAAAAGATTCTTCCTATAACGTAGTTATAAAATCGAAACTAGATATCCACCGTAGATTATTAATGTGTTCTTATATCAACAATTTTATATTAATAAATGATTATCCCATTATATTTTCCCATATCTTTATTTACGTCATTAATACATCCTACCTTTAATCTATCACCTACCTTAGCATCTGTTACTGTATATTAATACTTTATTCGTGACATTTAAGCAAAGTCAAAATTCATTATTATAAATAAATAAATAAATAATTTATTAATTCAATTATTAAACTTATCCTTATGACTTCACAATCCTTATTTATATCATTGATATAAGCAATAGATAATTAATCCGTTAAATTAATTATTCTATCTGATAATACAATAATATCAAAACTTCAATTAACGTTGAAAGTAAGTTAAAATTATATTTCGGTCATTGCATATATGTTTAAAGCCGTTTACGCATTTCGAAAACAAATCAGTGACCAGAGAAAATGTATATAATGCTAACGGTAGAGTAAATTTTTTTCCTAGAGGAGGGGGAAATTCTTTATGGACTTCCTGCGGACTTTTCCACGGGGGACTATCCCCATCTCTCTCTCATTATGTTCGACACAAACTTTTTAGCATAAGGGTCCAGCTATCCATGTCGCGGAGCATAAAAGGGATGAAAGTTTCGGGCGAAAAGTCGCCTCTGTTTTATCTGCTACCGTTAGACATTTGTCACCCCACCTTGGGCATTCAAAGATAGGTGCGTCTTACAGTTTGTACAGTAGAGTAAACTATCGGTTTTCAAAGCTAATGCTAATAGGATTCCTAAAACGCAGGCATGCATATAAAAGTCCTAGCAAGCACTGGTATGAGTGTATCCCGACGATGCTACTGCGCTCGCCCACTCTCTTGGTGACGCACTAAAAGCCATTAGGGCTAACAGCATTAGTTAGTGTAACTCACTGTGCACTCATATCGGTTATGCTAGGGCGCAGAGTGGCAGTTTATATTGAGGCACTATAACAAAACTACTTCGCTATAATACGCACGGGTTAAGCGAATGCATGCAAAGCTAGTGTGTATGAAGCAGGCAAAATCTACGAACCTTATACATGCCTCGACGATCGTCTCGCTCCGAAACCGAAGCACCATCAGTAGAATAGGCTCCACGACAAAATCGTAATCGCATTACGAGATTGTTGTGGTGGTGGGTGTGTGTGCTGCTTGTGTGCTTTGTTGCTGGTGGAGGAGCCTTGGGGTGCTTGTGGTGGCTTGTCCTGCATGTATAAGGTTCGTAGATTTTGCCTGCTTCATACACATTAGCTTTGCATGCATTCGCTTAACCCGTGCGGATTATAGCGACGTAGTTTTGTTATAGTGCCTGTAATATGGAATTCCGCAATGTAACGCCTGCTTCTATAAATCAGTTTATATTGACTTTAAATTTTTTAATTGTATGAAAAAATCCATTACATCCAATCCATAGGTAAAGGTATAAAAGATAGCGCGCTGGATATTTTTAGAGCGTGTCACAGCCCTGAAGACTCCCTCAAACTTTTTGTTTCCAACTGTTCTCAATTTGGCGTAAATATGTACGAACATAATCAAGTAGGTACGATAGTCCGATTTACCTTATGATTACGCTCGGCTGCACTGGAACAGAACTATCATTACTGAGGTAAACTGCTGCCAGTAAATCTGATAGAGTATTAGCAGATCGGTCAGTGCATTGGTCAATTATTCTTGATATCAATATCGGACATGACGATAAATTCATAATAAGTAGAAAAGAAAATTAACTAAATATTTAGATCAAGCTCACGCGATAACCGCCATTTGGAATATTGATATAACAATGATTATTCTTTTAGCTACTTTCTAGTTGCAAAAAACCCTACATCTTAAGAGGCTTTCGTTTAATTGATGGATCAAGGCTAGAATACAAAAGGCAATGTCTAAGACGGCATCTATAGTGAGAAAGTCTCTCACTCTGGAATCCTAACTTAAGGAGCTTGGGCCGTTTCTCCTCTCCAAATGGATGATTTTTTGATGGTTTTTATTTCTGAAAAAGGTATTAATGTAAATGTTCAGTACTTGCTTATTGCACATTCCGTGGTTGGCTGTAAATTCTGCCGCCAACCTAATGGTATCGCTCGGTGGTACCGGATTGGTGGATTTCTGCAAGAGCGCCACCAGCGCCACCGACACGTAACAGTGAGTCGTCTCTTGACCGCTGACTTGTCCGACCGCCATAGCAGTGTCCGTGACTAACCGGAAAACTTTGTGGTACCGTGTGCCTGTTCACCGAACTTTATCCCACCCGTGTTGTGACATTATTGTGCGTGATATCTCTGCCAATTTCGGGAGCTGGACGTTCCAGAGGGACGGTGAGTAGTTTTTACTTGTCGATCGCGGATATTGTGTAATTTGGGGTACACTGGACACACCCATTCAGAACCAGCGAAATTTATAAAGGTCCTTCGAAAGCAGAACAACATATTTCTGCACCATTTTCTGGCCTTCGAGCCGAACGTAACTATTTATTAAAAATTATATATCGTTATATATAAATTTTGTTACAGTCCCATAATTATATAAGTAATAATATTTTTCTTACAGAATAGTTATTATACGTAATTTATATATTATATTTTATATATTTCGTATTGTGTATATAATTCGTAATTATTGCATAATAATTTACATCGGTTGCATATTGTCATTGTTAAAGGTGTCAAAATGGCGGAACCGACTCGTACTGAAAAGATTGAATTTAAACTAAAAACGTTGAAGTTTAAAAAGGAATATTTGTTCTCTAAAGTACAAAAGTTATATGATTTTTCCACAACAATTAAAGCGGATTTAAATAAAAAACATAGTTTCTTGGCACAGTTTTCCGAATTAGAAAGTGTTCGTACGAAATTCGAAAACACCGTTATGGAAATTTTCGAGTTAGAAATGCAAATAAATCCAGGGTTAAAATTATCGACTTCACAATTAGATGCATTCGAAAAATTATACGAAGAGTGTAGAATAGCTGCGCGTAAATATCAGTCCGAACAAACTACCTCCTATGCGGCGGAGCAACAAAATAAAAGCGAGCAAGTGAGACCGTCGTTGCCGAAGTTAACGTTATTTGAATTTGACGGCCAAATAGAAAATTGGACGACATTTTATGACACTTTTTATTCGTTAGTTCATAACCGAGACTTTGCTGAAATTGATAAATTTCATTATTTATTGTCGTGTGTCAAAGGTCCGGCACTTAATATAGTAAAAAAATTACCGATCACGGCAGCTAATTACATGTTAGTTTGGCAAAGCTTAGTCGATAAATATCAAGACCCTAGAGCGCTTGCGGGGAGATATCTCGATAAAATGCTTAATTTTACACCGATAAATCGTGATACTTCGCAGAACCTTACATTATTTATTGAAACTTTTGATCATTCTTTAAAAGCGATTCAAGCGCTGAAAATAAATGACCTCGACGATTATTTATTTTGTCATTTAGCATTACGAGGCCTTGACCCTCATACTAGAAAATTGTTCGAGGAAAGTCGGGATCAAAAAACTATGCCTAAATTTTGTGAGCTTATAGATTTTGTTAATAAACAAATTAAAGTATTGGAACGCACTTTTCCGTCACCGTTTGTAAGCTCACCAAATAAATATAATCAAACAAATTATAACCATAGAACAAATCAACAGAGTAGTTCGCGACAAGCGTTAACAAAAACCGTCCTTACTACTTCTCGCACGCTATCGAAAGGTGACGATAACTTTAATAAAAATAGGTTAACATGTCCACATTGTAACCAAAATCATATGATTTATCGATGTGAACATTTTCGTAAAATGTCTGTCGATAATAGAATTGACCGTGTCAATTCACTTAAATTATGTTCGAATTGTTTAAAAGCGAATCATGACCCGTCATCTTGTAAAAGTTTGATCACCTGTGGTGTTTGTGATTTACCGCACCACTATCTATTGCATAGAGATAAGGAGCGCGGGAGTTTCGTGCGCACATCGGCCGTGCCGACTAGCGAACCCGTGCCATCCTCGTCGCACGCGCAGCATGCGCTAGTGTCGTCTCACTCCGTGAGTGACAATGCATCGACACAGGCGGCTCTGTATTCCGTTGATGGAAAACCGTACGGGGTAGTGTTAGGAACCGCGCGAACGCACGTTCTCGATGTAAGCGGACAGTTTCAAGATTGCCGTGCAGTTATTGAGTCAGGGGCTCAGAGTTCTTTCATAACAGCGGAGTGTGCTCAACGTTTGGGATTGCCGCGAAAGAAATGTCCGTTTACAATCTCCGGCCTCGGTGGCGAGTTTATTAAAAACCAAGGCATTATAAATTGTACGATTAAGCCGCGTCAGGCAGACGGCCCCATATTTACGTTAAATATGGTCGTCGTCACAAAGGTGTCATCTGAGATGCCAAATATTAATTTTCCTGCGAACGTAATCCAGGAATATGAACGATTTAGTTTAGCGGATCCTTCTTATTATAAGCGATCGCGCGTAGATATGTTATTAGGTAACGATATCGTGTCGGATATTATAAAGGATAAGCCGTTATTTATTAAAGACGATATTCCTAGTGTTATTGATACTGTTTTTGGGCACGTAATTAGTGGGAAATTATGTCCTAATGGGGATTCGTATTTTTCCCAAAATTTTCACTTCTCGGTTGCGACGGAGGAAGAACAGTCTCTCGATCGGACATTGCGTTCCTTTTGGGAAATCGAAGAGGTGTATTGTCCACCCGTAACTAATCCATTAGATCAACTAGCGGAAGATATCTTCGTAAAAGAGCACACTCGCGACTCGAACGGCCGCTACGTCGTCCCGCTTCCGCTCGTCCCCGACCACCCGCCTCTCGGGGACTCGAGGACGGCGGCCGAGCGACGGTTGGTATACACGGAACGCAAGCTCGCGCGTTCGCCTGTGCTACAACAGGCGTACGGAGATTTTATGCACGAATATGAAGCGCTTGATCACATGGAAGTTTATTGCGGTGCGGAGCAGAGTCGATATATAATACCGCATCATAGTATTTTGCGGCCCAGCAGTACGTCAACTCCTTTACGTGTTGTGTTCGACGCGTCTGCAAAAACTAGCAACAATATTTCGCTTAATGATATATTATTAACTGGCCCCAAACTTTATCGCGATATTGCTGCGATCATTTTAAATTTCAGACTTTTCGAATATTGTCTAGTTTGCGATGTTTGTAAAATGTATCGTGCTATTCGGTTAAGAGAGTCGGATAGACGTTATCAGCACATATTGTATAGGGATCTCCCGAGTGACAAAATGAAATTATACGAATTGAAAACCGTGACATACGGACTTAGTTGCTCACCCTTTCTTGCGATTCGTACTTTATTACAATTAGCGCGCGATGAAGAGGAACGTTTCCCCTTAGCGGCGCGAGTCGTACAGGAAGGAGTATACATGGACGACATATTATACTCATGTAACACCTATGAGGAGGCTTGTACGTTACAGGATCAACTTATAGGTATTTTTGCAAAGGGTACTTTCACATTAAAGAAATGGACGAGTAACAGCGCGGATTTATTAAATCGTGTTCCCTCGGAATATAGGGAATGTCCGGTTACCTTTATGAAGGATGAGAACGAGTGTACAGTCAAGGTGTTAGGTTTGACCTGGACTCCACTGTCAGATAGTTTTTTATTTTCTATTAATAAGACAGACCCTACTCGTACCAAACGGTCCGTTTTGAAACTTTTAGCGTCAATTTATGACCCGGTCGGGTTCATCGCGCCCTGTACGTTCGTAGCTAAACAAATTATGCAGGACTTATGGAAGCTAGGCCTAGGCTGGGATGAGCCACTCCCACTCGAAATAGGTAATCGTTGGGCATCGTTTATCGAGGAGTTGCCGCGCTTAGCTGAAATCCCGATTGAGCGTCACATGTTATTGCCGGGACAGACCGAATGCGAACTGGTCGGATTTTGCGATGCGTCATCCCGTGGGTACGCCGCCTGTGTATATGTTGTGTCACGAGATGAACAACATAAGGTTAAAGTCCGATTGGTAACTGCAAAATCAAAGGTCGCGCCGGTGAAGCCCATGACGATTCCGCGGTTAGAATTGATGGGTGCTGTTCTACTTAGCAAACTTATTAAATTTGTTTCTGAAAATATAACGCGTGTTAAAATTTCTCGCTTAACTGCTCTAACCGATTCGACCATCGTATTGGCTTGGCTTCAGACGGAAGCTTATAAACTTCAGACGTTTGTTTGTAACCGTGTTACACAAATAATTGAAATTATACCATCACATCATTGGCGTCACGTTAATAGTGAAAATAACTTAGCAGACATCTGTTCAAGAGGTGTCTCGCCATCTCAGTTAGTTGCTGACAGTCGGCAGTGGCTACTAGGTGCTGATTGGTTGTACCGTTCATACAACGAGTGGCCTACCTCGGGTTTTGTTCAGGACCCAGTAGCGAATCCGCCCGAATTAAAGACGTCGTACAATTTAATGTCTGAAAGGCTCGAGGTAATAACAATTACCGATAAAAAAGAATTTTGCGAACGTATTTTTAATAGATTTTCGTCTTATTCAAAATTACAAAGATGCTTCGCATATATGTTGCGATGGCGTAATAATAAAAATAAATTAAAGGGGTCGGCTAATTTATCCACAGAGGAGCTAAAAACCGCTGAGGACTCGCTAATTAAATTAGTGCAAGGTGCTTATTTCGAAACTGAGATTGATCGTTTATCAAAAAACATCAATTATATTCCTTCACTTAAAAAATTATCACCTTTTCTTGATTCATGTGGTTTTCTCAGGGTAGGGGGTCGTATTCGCTACTCGGAGCTTCCATATAATGCCAAACATCCACGCCTGTTACCTAAAGGCAGTGGCTTTACAAAATTGCTGATAGAATACTACCATAAAAAATATTTACATGCGGGTCCGCGAACGTTACAAAATATTTTAATTGAACATTTTTGGATATTATCAGCGCGTAGCCTGATTAGATCCGTTTTATCCAAATGCAAGGTTTGTTTTAAATGTAAACCGTCACTTTTACAACCAGAGATGGCTCCTTTGCCACCGACGCGGTTAACGCCTAATAAAGTTTTTGATCATGTCGGAGTTGATATTGGAGGTCCATTTTACACTAAGGAAAGCTTGCGTAGAAATGCGAAGGTGTCCAAATCGTATTTGGCATTGTTTATTTGTTATTCTACGAAAGCCGTGCATTTGGAATTATTATCCTCGCTGTCTGCCGAATGTTTTTTGGCCTGTCTAGATAGGTTCGTAGCGCGTAAAGGGCTATGCTCCCATCTTTATTCGGACTGCGGAACTAATTTTATAGCATCAAGTAAACATTTAAAAGAAGTTCAAAAATTTTTGAGTAACAACAAAAATAATGAGGAGATAATATCAGGCTGTGCTCAACGCCAAATCAGTTGGAAATTCAATGTTCCTAGCGCCCCTCACATGGGAGGGTTGTGGGAATCGGGAATTAAATCGGCAAAATATCACATCACCCGTAGTGTTGGTGATAAATCTTTAACTTTCGAAGAGCTGTATACTGTCGTTTGTAAAGTTGAAGCAATTTTAAATTCTCGACCGTTATGTCCATTACCGGCTAGCGATAACCCTGAAGATTTTAACGTTTTAACTGCGGGACACTTTCTAATTGGAAAAAGCCTAACGGCCGTGCCGGAATATAATGTTGAAGATATGCAAATCAGTAGGCTGTCACGTTGGCAGTATATCCAAAGGGTGTCGCAATTGTTCTGGAAACGATGGAGTCGAGAATATCTTAACACTTTGCAACAGAGAGCAAAGTGGTTTACATCTACGCCTAATCTTAAAGTGGGCGATTTAGTCATTATCAAAACTGACAATATGCCTCCTTGTAAATGGCCTTTAGGCCGCGTAGAAGTCCTACACCCTGGACCAGATGGCGTTGTTCGTTGTGTCACGTTGCGTACTTGCAAAAGCAAGATGCAAAGACCAGTCAACAAGCTTAGTCCTTTACCGTATATCAATTAATACTTATTCTAATTATATTTATTATTTCTTTAACTTAACTTTATTATATCTTTATCTAGTGTAGGACTTATCTATTTATTTATTATTATAATTTTTGCTACTACTGCTGTAGGAGAAACCATAATTATGGTTTCGGTAGGGGGTGTGTTCAGTACTTGCTTATTGCACATTCCGTGGTTGGCTGTAAATTCTGCCGCCAACCTAATGGTATCGCTCGGTGGTACCGGATTGGTGGATTTCTGCAAGAGCGCCACCAGCGCCACCGACACGTAACAGTGAGTCGTCTCTTGACCGCTGACTTGTCCGACCGCCATAGCAGTGTCCGTGACTAACCGGAAAACTTTGTGGTACCGTGTGCCTGTTCACCGAACTTTATCCCACCCGTGTTGTGACATTATTGTGCGTGATATCTCTGCCAATTTCGGGAGCTGGACGTTCCAGAGGGACGGTGAGTAGTTTTTACTTGTCGATCGCGGATATTGTGTAATTTGGGGTACACTGGACACACCCATTCAGAACCAGCGAAATTTATAAAGGTCCTTCGAAAGCAGAACAACATATTTCTGCACCAGTAAATATATAAACATCAGAAAATACATAAATTAGTAAAAAAAAACATTAAAATTAATATTGCGTCTCAACCTACAATGTTTACTATGACATCTATAGTCTCTAACTCCTAAACCTAATTTAAGCATTTCACTCATAGCAATAGTTTTCCGACCGCTACTCCTATGGAGCTGGTAATGCTGTGAAAGCCAATAGAAATATTAGTATAAAGTTACTAAGTCTACCAAAAAAAAAAAACTCCAGTAGCCAGCACCTACCGTTAATAATTACGCATTTTAAATAATGTGTTTTCCTAACATGAGTAATCTAATAAACAGATAACTCTTGTTCATTTACATGAATTTACTTTTACAACTTACTACTTACTTTTACACACCATGTTTGTTTAAAATGCTGTTTTTTTATTTAAATTAAATACGGCAACAGCGTTTTAATTTAATAATAATTTTGATATGTAAGAAAAAAATTAAGGAAGTAACACGAGTTCGGAAAGGACTAAGGAAAAATAATAAAGTAAGTACTGAATTCAGAAATTATTATGTCAAAGTATCAGTTCCGTCAAATAATGAATGTTTACACTCTATAGTGGATAAATTATCTTCGAACACATAGATTATTGATTGATTTTTCTCACCTTCATTTCTTAATATTATTCTATGAAAAAGATATATTTACTAATAACTACACGGCATTAAACATGAAGCAAGATAGTATTGCATTTTGTTTTCAGATTTTTGGGCTGTATCATAAATGGGTTAAATCCCTTGTCCATGAAAATATGCTCGTTCATATATAAAAGGTCTTAATATGTAGTTACCGACGCCTAAAATGATTTGAATACAAAACTTTTAGATCTCAATTTCATAATTTGAAATGTAATTAAAATCATATATGACTTATTAAATGGTTATTGCCTTTCTTCGACAGTTATGGTGTTTTATTAGATATGTTTACGAAACCCTGAATAATTTAAACTAGCACTCAAAGTAATTAATGCATAACGATTACATTGTCAGAAATCGATAGAACCTCGGCTACTTTACTTTTCTTGCAGTATAAAAGACGTGAAATTTAGTTCACACATATCAGTCGACTTCTTGATTCAGCAACAAGAACAATACAGACGTAAGAAAAATGTTTGCCAAGGTAAATACTAATTATTTCAATTAAAATTTTATATATAAAATTGTAAATCAAATGTTTTATTAAATAAATACTACACATCAAACGATATATATAATATAAAAGTTGTCGTATTTCACAAATAAGGAAAATTTCATTCGAGTAAAAAAAAGAAAGAAAGAAGATAGAGGTCAACGTTCAGCAAAACCTTGTAATGAAACAAAATGAACAAGTAAATGATTAATAAGACTTGGATTCTACCTGTACCTAAGCGTAATAGTCAAAATGCCTGGGAATTGGTAACGCAACTAATTATATTTGTATATAATTATAAAAATTAATCTTTCGCATACTTTAAATAAACTCTTGAATAAAAGTATTAATATTTTTAAGTACCATTGACAGCCTGATAATTTACGCTCTATTTTAGATACTATGCTTTGCTGCCCTCGTCACTCTTGCAGTTGCCCAACATGGCCATGGACATGAAGCATACTCCTCACAGCATATTTCTCGTCATGATGGACACCCAGAAATCGTACACTATCATGGTCATGGACATGAACATGGACACGGACATGACCATGGACACGTTGACTACTACGTAAGTACTTGAACAGATAGTTGCAACTGTAGTATAGATGTTTGAGTATCATTAAACTTTACCGGAATATGTGTAAGAAAAATGTGTAAGAAATTGAACCATACTCTAACTGCTTGATGAATCTATTCAATATTTCTCCGTCATCAGTTTCCTAAGGCCTTTTCCGGATGAAGAATAGTAACTTTTACATAGAATCGCAACAACACTTTTTTTAAAGCAAATGTTATTTGCAGACGCACCCTAAGTACGAATTCGAATACAAAGTAGAGGACCACCATACCGGTGATATCAAGTCCCAGCACGAGACTCGCGACGGGGATGTCGTCAAAGGTTACTACGCCCTACACCAACCAGACGGCTCTGAGAGATCAGTGCATTACCATGGCGATCACCATACCGGGTAAGTTGGAATTAGAAGATTGTATTCCCTGAATTGAAATTAAACAATAGTGGATATAATAATAATATCAAATCATCAGAAAGTTGAACTTTAAACTTTTATAATAGAAAGTTTACAACGTCTACAGTATTTATTTTTTTATTTTCCTTTGTTGCAGTTTCCACGCTGACGTGAAATACGGAACCCATCACCTTGTCCCGGTCCATCATCACTAATGTTATCAATATTGTAGTGGGCTTATTTATCTTAAAGAATAATTAATAAAAAAAATAAAAAATAAAATATATATAATATAATAAATATAATAATATAATAAATCATAAATAAAATAATATAATATGTATAAATCGTATATATAATGTTAATTTTAATTGTATAAGTTTATTTCATTATTTGTAAATCATAAATATAACATATAATAGTTTAATAATATTCTTCCACATACACGCGGCCAAGCGACGGCTAATTTTATATATATATTGCACCTCGCCGCGCGGACGGCGATAACATCCAAGCCTACCCGCCGCAAGCCGATGAACAGCGGCGCGCGGCCGAGAGACTTACCTTCGTGAAAATAATATAAATCTGTTGTTGACTATTCGCGTATGCTTTTCGGGCCGTTCATTTTTGTTTTACGATATATATATTTTTGATATTAAAATACTGTATAAGCGGATCGAAATAAAACAATTATTGTGTTTAATGTTTTGTGTTAAATCAAAATAAAGAACTATTTAAACTATTGTTGGTTTGAACCACCTAAACTGGTAACCCTTCTAAACTGGTGACCTCCTGACGTTAAAGTGATTACGACACGATGAGTGACAACAGCAGCAGTGATTGTGATCCTGGTACAAGAAATGTTACATCTCGACCGGCGAGAAAGGCACGCCCATCACCAGTGGCCGGAAGGAGTGATGAGATGGAGCCGGCAGACACCAGACATTACAAGGTGAGGGTGCCTAAATTCACGCCTGATGAAGTAGAAGTTTGGTTTGCATTATTGGAAAGTCAGTTTGAATCATATGGCATAAAAGACGACGCGACCAAATTTACTCATGTGCTATCCAATTTAGACATTGTTCACGCGAAGGCAATTAAAGATTTGGTGGTCAATCCTCCCGAAAGGCATAAATACTCAAAAATCAAAACTGAGCTTATACGCCGACTTTCGGCCTCTCATGAAAAGAAGGTGAAACAGCTGTTAACACATGAGGAGTTAGGAGACCGCAAACCCTCACAATTCCTGCGACATTTACAGGACCTTGCGGGTCCGTCTGTCCCAGCCGATTTTGTAAAATCAATCTGGAGCCAGCGTTTACCCAGCAACATCCAGACGGTGGTGGCATCACAACCTACGCTCTCGTTGGAACAGCTGGCTGACCTCGCAGACCGGGTTCACGACATCGTCGCACCATGCAACATCGCGGAGGCATCGACGAGCAATGCCGCCAGCGTCAGCAACGAGATCGCCGAGCTGAGGAAGATGGTGGAACGGCTGGCGCTGAGAATTGACGAACAGGCTAAGAATCGCGGTTATCCCCATGATAGGTCGAGACAACGGCAGCGTACGACGTCTCAACGATTTAATTCGCGTTCGAGGTCTAGGTCGGCAGCTGAATATAAAAAATATCCAATGTGTTGGTATCACCATACTTTCGGTAATAAGGCAACCAAGTGTATAAAACCATGTGATTTCGCGGGAAACGCCGCGGGCAGTCGGTAATGGCGACCGGCGACTGTCCAGGTGCGGGTCGCTTATATATAACGGATAAAAAAAATAATATGACATTTTTAATTGATTCCGGAAGCGATCTCTCAGTAATTCCTCGTACTGCTTTAAAAGACTCGCGACAGAAAAGCAATTTCGAATTATGTGCTGCGAATGGTTCTACTATTTATACGTATGGTTTTATGCACTTAGTTTTGAATCTAGGCTTGCGTCGCGACTTTGCTTGGCGATTTATTGTAGCCGACGTCACTAAGCCAATAATAGGTGTCGATTTTTTATCCCACTATAATTTAATTATTGACATCCGCGGTCAACGCCTTATCGACGCCGGCACTACATTGTATACCACGGGTTTGCCTGCTTTATCAGCCGAGGACATATCGTCTGTCAAAGTTATTTTAGGTGACTCAGAGTATCATAACATTCTTAATAAATATCCTAAGTTATTAAATCCATCAGGTATGCATCACACATCCAAACACAACACAGTCCACCATATTCGGACCACACCTGGGCCACCGGTATCGTCAACGCCACGCAGGTTGGCGCCGGATAAATTAAAAATTGCAAAGGCTGAGTTTGAGGCCATGTTACAGATTGGTACCTGTCGACCATCAGAATCTCCGTGGTCTTCACCTCTTCACCTCGCGCCGAAGAAGGACAATGGTTGGCGGCCTTGTGGTGACTACCGTATGCTGAATGCCCGAACAGTGCCTGATAAATATCCTATCAGGCATATTCACGATTTTTCCCACAGCCTCGCAGGATGCAGCGTCTTCTCAACCATCGACCTGGTCAAGGGTTATAACCAAATCCCAGTCTATGCCGATGACATTCCGAAGACAGCTATCACCACGCCGTTCGGTCTTTTCGAATTTCCTTATATGACGTTTGGGCTTCGAAATGCCGGACAGACGTTCCAGCGCTTCGTGGATGAGATGCTCCGTGGAATGGATTTTGTGTACGCTTATATAGACGATTTTTTAGTTTTCTCCCAAGATCAAGAGACTCATAGGCAGCACCTGCATCAGCTCTTTACCAGACTTCAAGAATACGGCATGGTGGTCAACGTCAGCAAGTGTGTCTTAGGGGCCTCCGAGGTAGAATTTCTTGGCTACACCATCTCAGCTCAAGGCACCAAGCCACTACAAGCTAAGGTGGAAGCTATACGCAGCTTTCCAGCTCCCAAGACGGTAAGGGAGTTGCGGCGATTTCTCGGCATGATAAATTTCTACCGTCGTTTCATTCCAGGTGCTGCAGTTCCCCAAGCCAAACTTAACGCTCTTCTTACAGGCTCCGTGAAGGGCTCCCATCCAGTCAACTTCTCGATGGAGGAACTGGAGGCCTTCAACGCCTGCAAGAATAGTCTTTGTAAGGCAGCTTTGCTAGCGCACCCCGCTTGCGACGCGAAGCTTGCTTTAGTAACCGATGCATCTGACAAAGCAATCGGAAGTGCTCTGCAACAATTAAGGGAGAATTCTTGGGAACCACTCGCTTTTTTCTCTCGTAAGCTCAGCCCTTCCCAACAGAAATACTCTCCTTACGACAGGGAACTTCTCGCCATTTATGAGAGTGTGAGGCATTTTCGCCATATGTTGGAGGCCAGAGTTTTTACGGTCTATACAGACCATAAACCTCTAATTTTCGCCTTCAACTCGCACAAAAATAACTGTTCTCCAAGGCAGTTTCGTCACCTGGACTTCATTTCGCAGTTCACCACAGACATCAGGCACATCTCAGGTAACGACAATGTCGTAGCTGATACTTTGTCTCGTATCGAAGCTTTAGCGCAGCCTGTCGACCTTCAGATGATAGTTGAAGCTCAAACGGTGGACGGCGAAATGAAGACACTTATGACTGGTAGCACATCTCTACGCCTTAAAATGATCACGCTATCAAGTCTTCAAGGACAGTTATGTTGTGACGAGAGGGACGGCAAATTAAGACCTTTTATCCCAATACAGCTGCGTCACCAAATCATCAACAGTCTGCATTCATTGAGTCATCCTGGTGCTAATGCTACTGCTAAGCTTATATCAGATCGGTATGTATGGCCAGGCATCAAACGAGACTGTCGCGAATGGGTGCGCAATTGCATTGAATGTCAGCGATCGAAAGTAACGAGGCATGTCTCGGCTCCTTTAGGCAGCTTTAAGCTACCAGAAGCTAGATTCTCTTTTATACATATCGATCTGATTGGCCCACTCCCTTATTCACAAGGGTTTCGATATTGCCTCACGGCTATAGATCGCTTCACGCGGTGGCCTGAGGCAATACCTTTGGCTGATATCACTGCAGAGACTGTAGCTAAGGCATTATTGCATGGCTGGGTCTCCCGCTTTGGTTGTCCATTAAATATTATCACCGACCGGGGCAAACAATTCGAGTCCTCATTATTTAAGAGCCTATCCAAGCTAATCGGTTTTCAGCATCGCACAACTACGGCTTATCATCCTCAATGTAATGGTTTGATTGAGAGGTTCCATAGACAGCTGAAAGCAGCAATTGTATGCCACAACAGTAATTCGTGGGTGGACGCATTACCGCTTGTCTTATTAGGCATCCGTAGCGCAATAAAGGAAGACCTTAAAACATCTTCAGCTGAGCTACTATATGGGGAACCTCTCCGTTTGCCGGGTGATATGTTCGAAGCTATGGAAGATTCTGTCTCTGACATGGCTGATTACGTTTCACAGCTGCGTACGTTCGTTAAGGACCTCCGGCCGTCACCCACGAATCAGCATAGTGGAAAACGGCCAACATTTATTTTTAAGCAGCTTGGTTCAGCATCGCATGTGTTTCTTCGCGATGACAGCATCTCAGGCTCCCTTAAACCAGCATATTCCGGTCCTCATGAGGTTTTGGAACGAGGTGAAAAGGTTTTCAAAATCATATATCACGGAAAAGAAGTATCCGTATCGATCGATAGGCTAAAACCAGCCTATTTAATTTACGACCCAGATGTCACACAAGCCAACACATCTCATCCAAACCAATCTCACACGAACATTCCTCACGCAAACACACCTCATACAAAATCACCACTTATTCATCCAAACATAATAAACGATCATCCCAGCTCTGAAGTCCATAAGCCTAAAATAACTAAATCAGGACGTAGGGTAAAGATTCCTGATTTTTATCGCCCGTAGGACGGTCTCTAGGGGGGGGTGATGTAGTGGGCTTATTTATCTTAAAGAATAATTAATAAAAAAAATAAAAAATAAAATATATATAATATAATAAATATAATAATATAATAAATCATAAATAAAATAATATAATATGTATAAATCGTATATATAATGTTAATTTTAATTGTATAAGTTTATTTCATTATTTGTAAATCATAAATATAACATATAATAGTTTAATAATATTCTTCCACATACACGCGGCCAAGCGACGGCTAATTTTATATATATATTGCACCTCGCCGCGCGGACGGCGATAACATCCAAGCCTACCCGCCGCAAGCCGATGAACAGCGGCGCGCGGCCGAGAGACTTACCTTCGTGAAAATAATATAAATCTGTTGTTGACTATTCGCGTATGCTTTTCGGGCCGTTCATTTTTGTTTTACGATATATATATTTTTGATATTAAAATACTGTATAAGCGGATCGAAATAAAACAATTATTGTGTTTAATGTTTTGTGTTAAATCAAAATAAAGAACTATTTAAACTATTGTTGGTTTGAACCACCTAAAATATTAATAATAAAAAGCCATCTGTGATGTAACTACTATCATATTGTCCTGTGTTATTTAAGTTGAACTTAGTACAAATTGTTTAAGTCTAATCACTGTACTGTAAACTACAAACTGTTAAATAAAAACAATTAATTTACAAAATTTTTTGATTAATTTTAATTATTTAAGACGTTCATTCATATAAATAAAATTAACTTTAACTAAGTATTTAGAAAACAATAAACAAAAATATTGTTCCTTTTGTAACTCTTAGTTTCTTCTAGAGTACCGAAACGGACTAAAGATTAAGAATCCTTAATAAAAAAATTATTAATCAATCAAATTTAACTTATATGATAGCCGTTGTATACATAATTCAAATTCAAATTCAAAATATTCTTTATTCAAGTAAACTTGTAAACAAGTGCTTTTGAATCGTCAACTTTACTGCTGGTTCGGAAAGCTGTTCCTACCGAGAAGAACCAGCAAGAAACTCGGCATAAATATTTTATCATACATGTTAAGAAAATTAAAAGCTGATTGGAATACCTATCGTAGTTGAACAGTTTGCCGATAAAGGTATAAGGACCGATTGTCTTCAAAATAAACCTCAGGCTCCACTAAAACAATAAATCAAATAATGACACTACAGCGGCATAGAGTTTGCCAGTTTCTGTACTCTTACTTTGTATTTCTTTTACTTAAATTAGGATTGAGATGTTTGCTTTGCATAAGCAAATACACGTCGCCGGTGTTGAAAATTGAATCCGGAGGTAAGTGTGTACGAAGATAGGATAGGATTGTGGTCCACACAACACGCTGTAATAGCCCAGTGGTGAGACAGTCCGACTCTCTAGAGACGAACATGGGTTCAAACCCGGGCAGGCACCAATGAGTTTTTCTATTAAAACCCATGTGTCTAATTGATATTTGCAATTTATCATACGCTTTTCGGTGAAAGAAAACATCGTGAGGAAACCTGCATATATCTAGAGAATTTTAGGGATATGTGTAACCTACCAATCCGCATTGGAGCAGCGTGGTAGGTCTTGGCTCCAATCCTACTCTTCAAAAAACGGAGAGAAGAGGCCTATTCCCATCAGTGGGATATTAACAGGCTGTTTCTTTTATTTTTTTTACACAACACGCAAGCATAGTTGATTAAGATATAGTTTTTGAGAGACCTGAACCTTAACATCGACCCTATTAGAAACTAGCTCGTTACTTACTATTAAACATGCATTTCCTATCTATATAGCTTAGATAATATTGGGAAAATAGAAACCTATAAAATTCAATCGAGACAAAATACATTGTTATGTTTATGAAATTAATATTAGCAAAAATTCTATTATTTATATAAGTAACAATAATATTTCAATATATAAAAAGTATTATTTTGGTTGAAAAGTTCGTTCAGACACTATAGTCATAAAATCAAATGTAGATATCTATTATTATTGTAACATTGTATTTTCTTTTTTATTTTATGTAATTAATCATTAAACGAATACATTCCTATGATATTTTCTTTTTTTTATTCCCTTTGTCAATAGATGGATATAATTATTAACTTTTGCAGTTGTATGCCTATACTTTGCTCACGATAATCAAACAAAGTCAAAAAAGACTTTGAAAAAGTAAAGTAACGGCCTATGTATTAAGGCTCAAATTGCAATGTTCACTGTGAAAATCTAAAAAAAAAACAATAATATTCAAAATTCAATTAACGTTGAAAGGAAGCTGAAATTATATTTCGGTCATTGCGCATAAGTTTAGAACTGTTTACGCATTGCGAAAAACAAAATATAATGAATAGTTTCGTTATATTAAGTGATTAGAGAAAGTCTTTGTGGTAGAAAAAAATAGAGTATGGTATAAAGTTTCATACCTTATGCATGCAGGATTCGTAAAACGAATGAAAAACAAAACAAACAACTATCATTAATGTCAGAAAAAATAATGGATGTAGCAGGAGCTCGGAAAGGACTAAGGAAGTACATAAGTGTGGAGTTAGTTTAACAGTCCTTTTCTGAACCATTGGAATGGTGCACAAGTTAGATTAGGATGCTTAGGATTGGATGCAAAAATTGTTAGGTGTAATTTAATAAGTCTCATTTGATTTAATTTAATTTCTTGCACTTATTTTATTACTAAAATAGATTTTAAGAAATGATGCTACTAACAACCATATGGATTTTATATCTGACTAGCTGTGGCAACAACAGCTTCGCCCGCGTAGAATTCCGTGATTTACGAAACTTTTCCTGAATTTTCCAAATTTGAACATAAAAGTAGTTATTGTGAGTTAACCGTGATAGATAGGTACATGCTATCGCGGACTTTTTTGTAACATTTTTATAGATCTACAATTCACTACTACATTACTTTAGCGTATCTTTGCTGGTTTACGTAGCGCACGCGACTAAAGCTACCCGCAACCAAATTGTTTAACAACTTCGCGATCTCTTCAACACAATTTATATAATACCGATATGTACCTAAACCATCCGGAAGTATTGCACTATCTTTTAGTGAAAACCGTACAAAAATCCGTTCAGTAGATTTTGAGAAAATTGATTACATACAAACAGACAGCTTTTTACAACTTTGTTTTATAATAAGTATAGATAATTATAGATAGTCCGATTTACATTATGATTACGCTCGGCTGCACTGGAACAGAACTATCATTACTGAGGTAAACTGCTGCCAGTAAATCTGATAGAGTATTAGCAGATCGATTATTTCGTCTGAGGACTATGTAAAACTACTCGAGCGTCGCGTTTTCAAAATCTCATTGCCCAAAGTTAACACGTGTTTCGCCAAACGTTTTAGCCCATACATAGATTCGCTAGTCTATAACAAACTCGTCTGTTTTTGTGATATAAAACATTGCTCTGCAAGAGAAGCCAAAAGCAAGATCACTTCTTTTCTCGCATCGTTATCTTACGATTCGACTGAAAAACTACTCAGTCGAATCAGGTAAAACAAAAAAAAAAATAAAAATAAAAATAAAAATAAAAATTTAATGTTAAATCTAACTTTTCTTTGTTAATTATTATTGTGCCATGGAATTAGAATAAGTTATGCTTAATTAAATGTTAACTGAGCGTAGTCAATATTAAAATTGTAAATCGTATACGGGTTCCCACGATACAGGCTTCCTAGTGTGGGTACCCTACGGATTACTTGTGAATTGTAAACCTTTTTTGGATTGAATAAATATTTTTATCTTTTATCTTTTAAAAGATCGGTCAGTACATTGGTCAATTATTGTTGATATCAATATCGGAAATGACGATAAATTCATAATAACTGGAAAAGAAAATTAACTAAATATTTAGATCAAGCTCACGCGATAACCGTCATTTGGAATATTGATATAACTATGATCATTCTTTTAGTTACTTTCTAGTTGCAAAAAACCCTATATGTTAAGAGGCTTTCGTTTAATTGATGGATCAAGGCTAGAATACAAAAGGCAATGTCTAAGACGGTATCTATAGTGAGAAAGTCTCTCACTCTGGAATCCTAACTTAAGGAGCTTGGGCCGTTTCTCCTCTCCAAATGGATGATTTTTTGATGGTTTTTATTTCTGAAAAAGGTATTAATGTAAATATATAAATATTAGAAAATACATAAATTAGTAACAAAACATTAAAATTAATATTGCGTCTCAACATACAATGTTTACTATGACATCTATAGTCTCTAACTCCTAACCCTAATTTAAGCATTTCACTCATAGCAATAGTTTTCCGATCGCTACTCCTATGGAGCCGGTAATGCTGTGAAAGCCAATAGAAATATTAGTATACAGTTACTAAGTTTAACAAAAAAAAAACTCCAGATGCCAGCACCTACCGTTAATAATTACGCATTTTAAATAATGTGTTTTCTTAACATGAGTAATCTAATAAACAGATAACTCTTGAACATTTACATGACTTTTACTTTTACAATTACATCCTACACGATGGTATAATTTTTGGATTATACTATTGCGTCACACCATGTTTGTTTAAAATGCTGTTTTTTATTTTAATTAAATACGACAACATCGTTTTAATTTCATAATAGTTTTGATTTGTAAAAAAAAATACGGAAGTAGCACGAGTTCGGAAAGCACTAAGGAAAAATAATAAAGTAAGTACTGAATTCAGAAATTATTATGCCAAAGTATCAATTCTGTCAAATAATGAATATTTACACTCTATAGTGGATAAATTATCTTCGAACACATAGATTATCGATTGATTTTTCTCACCTTATTTTCTTAATATTATTCTATGAAAGAGATATACTTTACTAATAACCATACGGTAGCAATAAAAACGAAGCAGCCAAGCATTTTGTTTTCAGATTTTTGTGCTGTATCATAAATGGGTTAAGTCACTTGTGCATGAAAATATGCTCGTTCATATATAAAAGGCCTTAATATGTAGTTACCGACGCCTAAAATGATTTGAATACAAAACATTTAGATCTCAATTTCATAATTTTCAATGTAATTAAAATCAGATATGACTTATTAAATGGTCATTGCGTTTCTTCGACAGTTATGGTGTTATTATATTAGATATGTTTACGAAAGACTGAATAATTTAAACTAGCACTCAAAGTAATTAATGCATAACGATTACATTGTCAGAAATCGATAAATCCTCGGCTACTTTACTTTTCTTGCAGTATAAAAGACGTGAAATTTAGTTCACACATATCAGTTGACTTTTTGATTCAGCAACAAGAACAATACAGACCTAAGAAAAATGTTTGCCAAGGTAAATATTCGTTATTTCAATTAAGAAATTTCATATATAAATTTGTGTATCAAATGTTTTAGTAAATAAATATTACACATCAAACGATATATAATATAAAAGTTTTCGTTTTTCAAAAATGAGCAAAAAAGTAAAAAAAAGAAAGAAAGAAGATAGAGGTCAACGTTCAGCAAAACCTTGTAATGTAAAAAAATGAACAAATAAATGATTAATAAAACTTGGATTCTACCTGTACCTAAGCGTAATAGTCAAAATGCCTGGGAATTGGTAACGCAACTAATTATATTTCTATATAATTATAAAAATTAATCGTTCGCAAACTTTGAATAAACTCTTCAATAAAATTATTAATATTTTTAAGTACCATTGACAACCTGATAATTTACGCACTATTTTAGATACTATGCTTTGCTGCCCTCGTCACTCTTGCAGTTGCCCAACATGGCCATGGACATGAAGCATACTCCTCACAGCATATTTCTCGCCAAAATGGACACCCAGAAATCGTACACTATCATGGTCATGGACATGAACATGGACACGGACATGACCATGGACACGTTGACTACTACGTAAGTACTTGAACAGATAGTTGCAACTGAAGTATTGAATTTTGAGTATCATTAAATTTTACCGGAATATGTGTAAGAAATTGAACCATACTTTAACTGCCTGATGAATGTATTCAATATTTCTCTGTCATCAGTTTACTAGGGTCTTTTCCGGTTATAACATAATAACTGTTACATAAAATCGCAACAATACTTTTTTTAAAGCAAATGTTATTTTCAGACGCACCCTAAGTACGAATTTGAATACAAAGTAGAGGACCACCATACCGGTGATATCAAGTCCCAGCACGAGACTCGCGACGGGGATGTCGTCAAAGGTTACTACGCCCTACACCAACCAGACGGCTCTGAGAGATCAGTGCATTACCATGGCGATCACCATACCGGGTAAGTTGGAATTAGAAGATTGTATTCCCTGAATTGAAATCAAACAATAATTGATATAATAATTACATTAAAACTTCAGAAAGTTGAACTTTAAACTTTTATAATACAACGTCTACAGAATTTTTATTTTCTTTTGTTGCAGTTTCCACGCTGACGTGAAATACGGAACCCATCACCTTGTTCCGGTCCATCATCACTAATGTTATCAATATTAATAATAGAAAGTCATCTGTGATGTAACTACTATTGTCCTGTGTTATATAAGTTAAACTTAGTACAAATTGTTTAAGTCTAATGACTGTACTGTAAACTACAAACTGTTAAATAAAAACGATTAATTTAAAAACATTTTTAATAATTTGAATTATTTAACACTTTTATTCATATAAATAAAATTAAATTTAACTAAGTATTTAGAAAACAAAAAGCAAAAATTATTGTTCCTTTAGGAACTCTTAGTTTCTTCTAGAGTACCGAAACGGACTAAAGATTAAGAATCCCTAATAAAATAATAATTAATCAATCAAACTTAACTTGTAATGATAACCAGTGTATGCATAAATTCAAATTCAAATACAAAATATTATTTATTCAAGTAAACTTGTAAACAAGTGCTTTTGAATCGTCAACTTTACTGCTGGTTCGGAAAGCTGTTCCTACCGAGAAGAACCAGCAAGAAACTCGGCGGTTGCTCTTTTTAAAATATAAATCTTAAAACTAGTTACATTTATTTATTACTGTCTTGTACAGGGTAGAAGTACACCTATATCCACACATCCTTAACATCTAAGTATCAACAGTATAGTAGGATTTCTGTATCAGCCTCTTTTTAACAGTGGTTTTAAACTGCTGTAATGGCATGGACAAAATTGACTTCGGAATTTTATTATAGAATCTTATACCCATACCCAAAAACGATTTACGTACTATTGCTAGCTGCAAAGCAGAAGTCGCAAGCTTATTTCGGTTCCTACTTTGTCTATTATATACATCACCTATCGTTTTATAATTCTTTATATTTTTACGTACAAAAATTACATTGTTTAAAATATACTGTGAAGCAAATGTAAGAATACCTATTTCCTTAAACTTCTCTCACAGGGAATCATTCGAACTTCAATTGTAGATGCCACGTATGGCTCTTTTTTGTAATACGAAAATTTTTTCACTATCCGCGCATTTACCCCACAGCAATATTCCATAAGACATAATGCTATACACATTATGCATAAATATCTTACCATACATGTTAAGAAAATTCAAAACTTATTACCTATCGTAGTTGAACACTGTGCCTATAAAGGTGTAAGGAACGATTGTCTTCAATCATCAAAATAAACCTCAGGCTCCACTAAAACAATAAAATCAATTAATGGCACTACAGCGGCATAGAGTTTGCCAGTTTCTATACTCTTACTTTGTATTTCTTTTACTTAAATTAGGATTCAGATGTTTGCTTTGCATAAGAAAATACATGTCGCCGGTGTTGAAAATTGAATTCGGAGGGAATTATGTACGAAGATAGGATATTGTGGTCCACACAACACGCTGTGATAGCCCAGTGGTGAGACCGTGCGACTCTCTAGAGACGAACTTGGGTTCAAACCCGGGCAGGCACCATTGAGTTTTTCTATTATAACCTATGTGTCTAATTGATATTTGCAATTTATCACACGCTTTTCGGTGAAGGAAAACATCGTGAGGAAACCTGCATATATCTAGAGAATTCTAGGGATATGTGTAACCTACCAATCCGCATTGGAGCTGCGTGGTAGGTCTTAGCTCAAATCCTTCTCTTAAAAAAACGGAGAGAGGAGGCCTATTCCCAGCAGTGGGATATCAACAGGCTGTTTTTTTTTTACTCAACACGCAAGCATAGTTGATTAAGATATAGTTTTTGAGAGACCTGAACCTCAACATCGACCCTATTAGAACCTAGCTCATCACTTATTATTAGCATGCATTTTGTATCTATATAGCTTAGATAATATTGGGAAAATAGAAATCTATAAAATTCAATCGAGACAGAATACATTGTTATGTTTATGAAATTAATACTAGCAAAAATTCTATTATTTATATAAGTAACGATAATATTTCAATATATAAAAAGTATTATTTTAGTTGAAAAGTTCGTTCAGACAATATAGTCATAAAATCGAATGTACATATATATTATTCTTGTTATATTGTGTTTTCTTTCTTATTTTATGAAATTAATCATTAAACGAATACATACATACGATATTTTCTTTTCTTTATTCACTTTGTCAATGGAAGGATTTAATCTTTAGCCTTTGCAGTTGTATTCCTATACGTTGCTCACGATAATCAAAGTCAAAAAAAGAATTTTGAATTAGTAAAGTAACGACCTATGTATTAAGGCTCAAATTGTAATGTCCACTGCGAAAATCTAAAAAAAAACAATAATATTTAAAATTCAATTAACGTTGAAAGGAAGCTAAATTATATTTCGGTCATTGCGTATAAGTTTAGAACTGTTTAGGCATTGCGAAAAACAAAATATAATTAATAGTTTTGTTATAATAAGTGATTATAGAAAGTCTTTGTGGTACAAAAATAGAGTATTCTATATGGTTTCATACCTTATGCATGCAGGATTCGTAAAAAGAAGTTGGTTCTTCGAGCCTGGATGTATATTTGTATATAAGTATGTATTTAAAATTATATATATCTACCAGTTGTCCGTCACTCTTAACACAAGTATTAACTAACCTACTTAGGGGATGGATGACCGTGTGTGCAAGTGTCCCATATATTTATTTAAATATTAGTTATTTGATATAGAACGATAATATAGATAAGAATATGTTTCTTCTTGCCTTCTTTGCTTAATATTATTCTATGAAACGGTAGAGATACATTTTAATAAAAATTAGGATAATACAAATAACGGTAAAAAATTTAAAATATAATAATATATGTAGTATATCTACCAGTTGTCCGTCACCCATATCACAAGTATTAAGTTACTTACTTTGGAGATGGATTTTTAATGGATCATTAATATTAAGGTCAAGCTACTGAATACATATATACTAATTCATATTTATGTGTTCGTAATATTATATGTAATTACCAATAACCAAAATAATTTATGTACAATACTTTCAGATCTAAGTTTCATAACTTTCAATGTAATTCAAATCAGATATATCTCATTAAATCGATGTTGCGTTTCTTGGACAGTTATGGTGTTATTATATTAGATTTGTTTACGAAACACTGAATAATTTAAACTCGCACACAAAGTAATTAATGCATAACAATAACATTGTCAGAAATCAATAGAACCTCGGCTATTTTACTTTTCTTGCAGTATAAAAGACGTGAAATTTAGTTCACACATATCAGTTGACTTATTGACTCGGTACCAAGAACAATATAAAAACTAAAGAAAAATGTTTGCCAAGGTAAATATTAACTAATTTAATATATAAAATCGTGAATCAAATGTTTTATGAAATAAATATCACTCCTCAAAAGATCTTTTCAAAACGAAACATGATAGAAAAAATTTCGTATATCACAAATTAGGAATATTACATTCAAGTTCAAAAAAAAGTTTGGAGCTTGATGTTTAGCAAAATCTTGTGATAAAGCTTAAACCGGATTAATCAAACTTTGATTTACCCTATATACATTTAATAGCCAAAATGCTATGCCTGGTAATTGATAGCGCAGCTGAGCGCATACTTACATATAATTATAGACATACTAGAGCTACACCAAAAACGGCTTCGCCCGCGTGGAATTTAATGATTTACGAAATTTTGAACATAAAAGAAGTTATTATGAGTTAACCGTGAGAGATAGAGACATGTTGTCGCGGACTTTTTTGTAGTATTTTTATAGATCTACAATTCCTTACTACACTACTCTATCGTATCTCTGCTGGTTAACGCAGCGCACGCGACTAAAGCTCCCAGAAAGCAAGTTTTTTAACAACTGATCGACCTCTTCAATACAATTTAAATAATACCGATATGTACTATTTACCTAAACCATCCGGAAGTATTGCACTATCTTTTGGTGAAAACTGTACAAAAATCCATTCAGTAGATTTTGAGAAAATCGATTACATACAGACAGACAGCTTTTCGAGACTTTGTTTTATAATAAGTATAGATATAATATACTTTGAATGAACTCTTGAATAAAAGTATTAATATTTTTAAGTACCAATGACAATCAGCTAATTTATGCTCTGTTGTAGATACTGTGCTTTGCCGCCCTCGTCACTCTCGCGGTCGCCCAACACGGCCACGGACATGAAGCATACTCTTCTCAACATATTTCTCGTCATGATGGACACCCAGAAGTAGTACACTATCATGGTGGACACGGACATGAACATGGACATGTTGACTATCACGTAAGTGCTTGAACAAGTTCTGGCTAGAGGATTAAGTAGTAATCTTAAGAAATAGTACTTTTTAAGATTACGTTCTGTTAAGCATTGCTCGGTTATAGGATAGCAACTGTTACATAAATCGTAAATTATTATTCACAAGAGTATGAATCTTAACTTTTTTAAAACATGGCATTTTCAGACGCACCCTAAGTACGAATTCGAGTACAAAGTAGAAGACCACCATACCGGTGATATCAAGTCCCAGCACGAGACCCGCGACGGGGATGTCGTCAAAGGTTACTACGCCCTACACCAACCAGACGGCTCTGAGAGATCAGTGCATTACCATGGCGATCACCATACCGGGTAAGTTGGAATTAGAGGATTGTTTTCCTAAATTGCTAAAATGGGTATCAAAGGAATTGATATAATAATAACCTCACTACTTCAAAACTTTAAACTCTTATAATAGAAAGTTTACAACGTCTACAATAATTATTTTCTATTTTCTTTTGTTGCAGTTTCCACGCTGACGTGAAATATGGAACCCATCACCTTGTCCCGGTTCATCATCACTAAAGTTATCAATATAAATATAATTTAAAGCCATCTGTGATGTAACTACTATCATATTGTACCGTGTAATATAAGTTGAACTTGGTGCAAATTGTTTAAGACTTATTACTGTACTGTGAAACAAAAACTGTTAAATAAAAATGATTTATTTAAAAACTTCACGTTCTATGATTGAGAAGAAAATATAATTATACTTTTACACATTGAAATAAACTAAAGTTTAACTAAATAATAATAATAATAAAAATAAAAAATATTTTTCCTTTTGGAACGTAGCGGGTCCAAAACAAGCAATATTTTTGATATCCTTTTACGAGGTCGTCTAGAGTCCGTCAAAAAGACTGAAAATTAAGAATCCTTAATGGTAAAGACTAATTAATCAAAGTCATAATTAAAGCCGTTTTATATATATATATATATATCTTATTTCTTATCTTACCATGCATCTTGAGAAATTTTTTTTTTCATTAGAATGCTTACCCTAGTACACAGATACAGTTTTGCAGTTTTGGCTCAACCTAAAAAAAATAATCAAGTGTTCCCACTACCGTAGCACAGAGTTTCTAACCTTCAACACTTACTTTTTGTACTTAAATAGGTAATAGAGATGAGGTTTTTGATGTTTGCATAAGCCTAATGAAGGTAAAATCTAGATCTCCACAACGAACTTGCCAAGTAACAGATCTGAAAGTAACTTGTCTCAAAATTTAAAATTTAATATTCACGGGAATAGAAACACGCTCATAGGTTATTGCGGCCAACACAACGCACGAATATACTTGATTGTTTGTTCTTCTTTTAAGTACGAACGGAACAACGGATTAATTTGATTTTTAGTATGAAGACAGTAAAATGGCTGAGTAACACAGGCATTTTACTGAGTACTGAAGTCCTCACTAAGTTTAAGACTCACTATTGCTAGCAATATTGAACCTGGCTGGTAATTATCAGGTGTATGATATAAGGAATTCATATTCAGAAGGGTTTCTATGGTGATAATGATAGCCTAGCAGGGAGACCGTACGACTCTCTAGAGACGAATAAGGGTTCAAACCCGGGCAGGCACCAATGAGTTTTTCTATTAAAACTCATGTGTCTAATTGATAATTGCAATTTATCACACGCTTTTTGGTGAAGGAAAACATCGTGAGGAAACCTGCATATCTCTAGAGAATTCTAGGGATATGTGTAACCTACCAATCCGCATTGGAGCGGCGTGGTAGGTCTTAGCTCCAATCCTTCTCTCCAAAAACGGAGAGAGGAGGCCTTAGCCCAACAGTGGGCATAGTAGCAGGCTGTTACTTTTTACTACTCTATGGTGATATAAGATTGAATATATATTGAATATCAATACAGAAAACTGGGTTCGAAAATATCTTTTCTATTATTTTGTAGTGGAAGTTTATTCATGCCTGTACAAATTTATTCACCGATAGAGTCGCGGAAAACCGTTGACACTATAAAGTTATTTTGCTGAATGTTGCAAATTTTGATACCCAAGTGCAACGTTCTTCAGACGCAATATATTTTTAATATGCGCCTTAACACGTACCGCATGAGAACCTAGCTTATCGTTAAATTATTAATCATGCGTTTTATATCGACGTATAATATTTGGAAAATAGGTTAACATCTGAAATTCAACCAAGACAAAGTGTATTGTTATGTTAAAGGAATTCACACAAAAGGTCTTTTATCTATATAAGTAATGACAATATTTCAATAAAAAAACTTCTTGCTTCGAAAACACATTGTTAAAAAAGTTCCTAGAGACAACGTAGTCGTAAAATTGAATATATATATATCTATCATTATTATATTGTATTTACTTCTTGATTGTATGGAATTAATTATTAGACTAATATACTATTTGCTATGATATTTTCTTTTTTTAATGACTTCGTCAATGAATCCTACCTTTAATCTTTGGAATTGTACGCAAACATTGCTTGAGATATTCAAACAAAGTCAAGAAGGAGTTTAAATAAATAACGTAGCTGCCCATATATTAGATCTCAAATCCTTACATAAAAAAGTGAAGTAGCGGCCTGTTACAATCCCACTGCTGGGAATAGGCCTCCTCGTTTCTGAAGAGAAGGGTTGGAGCTAAGACCTACCACGCTGCTCCAATGCGAATTGGCAGGTTACACATATCTCCAGAATTCTCTAGAGATATGCAGGTTTTCTCACGATGTTTTCCTTCAGCAAAAAGCGTGTGATAAATTGCAATTATTAATTAGACACATGAGTTTTAATAGAAAAACTCAATTGTACCTGCCCGGGTTTGAGCTCGTGTTCCCCTTGAAAGAGTCGCACGGTCTCACCGCTGGGCTATCACAGCTCTAATCCTTACATATGCAGGCTTAATTAGAGTGTTTCCATTCCCTGTGAACGTGTGACAAAAACTGTACATAAAGGATTCAGAGATGCCTCCTTATTTTCCCCCATAAAACATTGGTAAGTTTCACGTTTAAATAACTTATATTGTTTATAATTACAAATTATATGAGTATATAAAAATATAATGGATTTATTAAGTATATCCTTAGTTATTCATAATCTTCATATAATTCATATTAGCTATATGCTAATATGCTGTATAACTAATTCGCTTAATTAATTATTCAATCAGACATTGCAATATTATTCAAAATTCAATTAAAGTTGAAAGGAAGGTTAAATTATAATTTGGTCATTGCGTATAAGCTTAAAACTGTTAACGCATTATGAAAAAAAACAGTGATTAGAAAATCTGTGATGCTTTTTTAGCTTTAATGTTTTTATACCTTACGCATGCAGAATTCGTAAAAAGCATGAAAAACAAACCAACGACAACCTGCAAGATAGAAATTGACGAATGTAGCAGGAGTTTGGAAAGGACTAAGGAAGTTATAAAGATGTGGTAGCCCAGCGGCGAGACCGTGCGACTCCTTCGAGGGGAACACGAGTTCAAACCCGGGCAGGCACCAATGAGTTTTTCTATTAAAACTCATGTGTCTTATTGATAATTGCAATTTATCACATGCTTTTCGGTGAAGGAAAACATCGTTAAGAAACCTGCATATCTCTAGAGATTTTTGGAAATATGTGTAACCTACCAATCCGCATTGGAGCAGCGTGGTAGGTCTTAGCTCCAACCCTTCTCTCCAGAAACGGAGAGAGGAGGCCTATTCCCAGCTGTGGGATTGTAACAGGCCACTACTTTTAAGGAAGTTATAAGTGTGTAGTTGTTGATAATCCTTTTCTGAACCATTGGAATAGTGCACAAGTCAGATAAAGTCCCAGTGGATGTAAATATAGTTATATTTATTGTGTTGTTATTAAACAATTTCGTTAAATTTAATTTCATGCAATTTATAGAGTAAGGCGCTACTTTGCGGAGGTCCATACAATAGAAAGAAAAATATTATTTTACAATAATCCGAGATAAATTTAACGCGTCATTATTTAATTAATATTATAAATAAAATCTAAAATGAAAATATATCGCGGATTATAGCGAAATAATATTTTCATAACTTTTAAAATAGATTTTAAGAAATGATACTACTAACAACGATATGGATCTTATATCTGATAATAAAAAATAAATAAATAAAATGCGGTCCAAATTCAGAAATCGCCGCATCAATGATGTCAAGTAATAATTTTTTAATCGTATACTGGAGAAATTAATATAGTCTTCCAACATAGTATATTATAGAACGTTGTTTCTTCTAATAATACTTTACTAGATAGATTATACGAAAAAGCAGTATAATGCTCTGCGCGTACAATTTAATAATGCGTTTAAGTTGCTGATGGGGCTGCCCCGATTTTGTAGTGCGTCGGGAATGATCGCCGCAGCAGATCGATCTTGTCTTAGGATTAATACTAGTTAAGGATATCATTATAGTTTATTACTAACAATTAGGCATAAGTTTTTGTATTACTAACACACTATTTTGTAACGTAATGTTGTTTACGCATTAGTAGTAGTAGCCCCTTAGTAGGCTGAAATAATAAAATAATATAGTGATTTGATTTAGTACATGAAATGGGAGAGAGATATTTTAATAATAACTACGTTAGTACCAATACCCGTAATAAAATTTAAAATACAATCATATATAATATATTGCTATAGATTTTTTAACTGTATCAATTAACTAAACCTAAGTTACTTGTGAATAAACTCATTCATATTTATGTGGTCGTAATATGTAGTTAGCGACAAACAAAATAATTTGTATAAAATATTTAAAGATCTAAGTTTCATAACTATTAATGTAATTAATATTAGATATGTCTCATTAAATCGATGTTGCGTTTTTTGGACAACTATGGTGTTATTATATTAGATTTGTTTATGAAACACTGAATAATTTAAACTCGCGCAAAAAGTAATTAATTCATAACGATTACATTGTCAGAAATCAATAGAACCTCGGCTATTTTACTTTTCTTGCGGTATAAAAGACGTGAAATTTAGTTCACACCTATCAGTTGACTTATTGACACGGCAACAAGAACAATATATAAACCAACCAAAGAAAAATGTTTGCCAAGGTAAATATTAACTATTGCAATTAACTAATTTAATGTATTAAATCGTAAATAAAACGTTTTACTAATTAAATACCTGTTATAACACGATCTTTTCTACCCAAAATATAATAGGAACAATTTTCGTATATCACAAATCAAGAAAAGTGAAAGTAAAAAGAAGAAGTTCAGACGTCGACGTTCAGCAATCTTATAATGGACCGTAAGCGTTATAGACGGAATTAAAACAACTTTGTTTCCACCCTATCTATGTTGAAAAGACAAAATGTTATGTCTGATGATGCCACTAAGTAACATACTTACTTATAAATATAGACATTAAAATTATATGCAGACTCATTAAATAGCCAAAATTATGCACGATATCATGAACAAATTGGTTATTTATTTTCTGTTTTAGATACTGTGCTTTGCCGCCCTCGTCACTCTCGCGGTCGCCCAACACGGCCACGGACATGAAGCACACTCCTCACAGCATATTTCTCGTCATGATGGACATCCAGAAGTTGTACACTATCATGGTGGACACGGACATGAGCATGGACACATTGATTACCACGTAAGTGTTTGAACACATAGTTGTAAAGGATATATGAGGATAATCTTGAACAAAAGTGCAGTAATATTGAAATCCTTTACCGGAATATGTGTAAGCTGCTGAACCGTACTTTATCTACGCGATAGATTTATTCAATATATGCAGCAAATGAAAATGTTATTTTCAGACGCACCCTAAGTACGAATTTGAATACAAGGTAGAGGACCACCATACCGGCGATATCAAGTCCCAGCACGAGACTCGCGACGGGGATGTCGTCAAAGGTTACTACGCCCTACACCAACCAGACGGATCTGAGAGATCAGTGCATTACCATGGCGATCACCATACCGGGTAAGTTGGAATAAGAGGAACATGTAATTGTACTTTGTGGCATTATTTTTGCTTGGAAATATAAAAAAAATATCTGTATTAAGACTAGTAATTGATTGTAGTGTTTTTTTTAATATTTGAAATATTATTATAATATCTGTAAATTTTGAAAATAAACAAATTAGTAACAGTTATAATATAAGACTAAATGTTGCTTTAACAACGTTATGAATCGACCTACTCCCGTAGCAACTTTTATTGGTGGTTTCATTACTACATTATAAAATAATCAACAAACCCTAAAAATAATTATAGGCTAACTTTAGGAGTGCCTTATCCAATATTTATTTTTTTACATCTGGCACTGTTTTTCAATACATCTTCTCTAAATCTAGCAGTAATCAGGGCAATCTAACAGTAATTGATTTAATAATCATTTCACGACTTTAAGAACGTTTTAGAGAATTTATTATTTTATTCTTATGATGGAGAGTATAATTCTAATAATAATTCTTTTGTTGCAGTTTCCACGCTGACGTGAAATACGGCACCCATCACCTTGTTCCGGCTCATCATCACTAAAGTTATCAATTAAGATTAATGTAAAGCTATCTGTGATGTACTTGTAGCTACATATTGTCATGTGTCATATAATTTGTACTTGGAGCATATTGTCAAAGACTTATTACTGTACTGTATTATCATTTCCTATTTTTATGTATTGTAAAGTGCTTATGTTTGGAATAAAAACAATTAATTGAAAACTTATTTTACTTGACTTTATTTTACACACTTATTTGATATATTATTTCACACATTTATTTGATATGTAAACACGCATTGAAATAAATTAAATAAAAGTTAGGGAATAGTTAGTGAAGGTATTGACAGAAAATATTCTTCCTTTTGGAGTTAATTTATCCTGAAACTAATATATTCGTTTCTATTGGAAATAAGTAGTAACCTATCGGTTAATGTTGCAATAGTAAAGGATGGAATTTTGTCATTAGTTTTCACATTCTATTATATTTTTGTAGGAAATCCGGCAATTAATGTACAGTGAACCCTAAATAATGATAAAAATGCATTATCTGTGATTTATTTCTCTTTGTAATATTTAATAAATTACAATATTGTATAAGTTTTTGAAAAGTTCTTGGACCTTCATATTTAATCTGAAGAATGTAAGAACCAGTTACAGAATTATAGCACATTAATAACTTACAAGTAAATTTTAGTATAAAAACCGAAGCTTTATGAAAACTTGTATCTTTCGTTTACGAAGTTCACCTCAATACGCATTAATAAAAATGATTGCTAAAGTGAGTTAAAAAGTCTGAATATATTTGTAACTATAAAATTATACTACTTTTACTTGTTCTATGAGTTACTAGAAGGTTGCAAATTAGACAAAAAATTACCAAGCCTTAGAGCCATTTTATCAATATCGGAATTTTCCGTATATTTATAGGCTTCGGCTGCGTGGAAATCAGCGGGTTACAATTTTTTTCTAGAATTCCAATTTTAAACATAAAAGTAGTTATTGTGAGTTAACCACAAGAGAGAGAGAGATGTGCACTTTTTTGTAGTATTTTTATAGATCTACAATTCTATAGAACATTACTTTAGCGTATCTCTGCTGGTTTACGCAGGGCACGCGACTAAAGCTCCCAGCAAGTTTTTAACAACTGCGACAACTCTTCGACACAATTTACATAATACCGATATGTATTATTTACCCAAGCCTTCCGGAAGTATTGCACTATCTTTTAATGAAAACCGTACTAAGATCCGTTTAGTAGATTTTGAGAAAATCGATTACATACAGACAGACAGCCTTTTGGGACTTTTTTATAATAAGTATAGATTTTATTACCTTGATCATCACACGATTGCAAATCTGGGAAGACGCATTCCCTATTTTTATCGGTCTCTGTATGAATGCTTTTGTGCTCGCCTGTCCTATTGACGCTATCCCGTAACTTTATAATAACCTTTAGAACTTTAACTAACAAAATAAAATTCACTTAAATTCAATGGTTTTTTTTAATTTTAAAAAGCTTAATTTAATTTAATTGCAGATTATTACCTTCACGTCCTTGCTGATAGTGGTCAGCGCGCAGCATTACGCACATGCACCACAGGGACACGCTACTTCATCCCAGACAATAATTCGTCATGATAATCATAATCAACACGGATACAGCAATATCCAAGCCGTACACGCTGCCCCGATCTCCTACCATCAAGCACCTATTGCTCACTCCGCTCCAATTGTCCACTCAACCCCCATCGTCCACACAGCACCTGTAATTACTCACGCCGCACCTGTGCGTCATGCCGCTATCGCAGTTCATCACACTCCCGTCACTCAACACGTCGTGCCAATACATCAAAATCAACATGGCTACGCTCAAGAACACCAGGACTACTACGTAAGTAAAATCTCTGTATTACATGTTCTCAATATTTATTTATCCAAAATTATTTACGCTTAATTTATGATAGGATTCAGTGTTTTCGAGAAACTAGTAAAAAAATTTAACGGTCAATATCGTTAACCTTTGGTTAACCTTTATACTTTGTAAATTAGTATAGCATCTGAATATAAGTTTCTTCTTTAAAGTGTTATATGTGAAAGTTAAAACAACGAAGGAAGGCGATATTAAAATATAACTCTGACAACATTTTTTGTCAACGATACTTATACAACTGACACTAATAGTGACTCCGCCGTTGGTATGTTCATTTAATCTACTTATTTTTTTATAAACCAAGTTTATAAGCTTATTGGTTTTTGGTCAATCTTTTATCAACGCGATAATCGTGTGATAGCTACACATAAGCATTGGAATAATCTAATCAATTAAAAAAGAGCTTAGCCACATGAGATGTACATGTGTTTTAATGAAAAAAAATTACTCTGGATGTGAACAGCGCAATTATTTAATTTAAAATATTCAATGTCAAATTATGTGAACTTAAATTAAATATCTATATAAACTTTACATAAAACATCCACAGTCCCACCCTCAGTACGAGTTCGAGTACAGCGTAGCGGACTCTCACACCGGCGACATCAAGTCGCAGCACGAGGCCCGCGACGGTGACCGCGTGAGCGGCTCCTACAGCCTGCACGAAGCCGACGGCACCGTGCGCACTGTGCACTACACTGCCGACGACCACAACGGGTAAGACTAACAATTTGGAGAGAACGGAATTCCGCTTTACTACCATTTACATTTAGAGCGATGATATTGCCTTTTTATCTCACGAAGACATATATATTTTTTAATTTTAGCCATTGTATTATGGTATATAATAAAGTAAGAATACAGTGCTTATTTAATATATACATGTACATATATACATGATATTTTTTATTAAATATATACTTTATTTATATAAATAGTACTAATTTTTATTATGTAGTACTAATTTTTGTACTAAAGAGTCCTTATTTTTTTCTAGTTTCAACGCTCAAGTGGAACGTTCTGGACACGCAACGCATGTTCAACCTGCACCTCAACACCAACCTCATTACGTTCTAGGTCATCACTAGATGATTAATCAGACACATTTAACAATACAGCTGGGATAACATTTGTTTGAAAAGCAACCACGGCAAATGCATTGTGGTGATAATGAAATTCAAGCAAAAGTTTTACTTCATTGAATAAACTTACGACAATCTTTCAATAGAAAAATCTCGCTCTGATTGTTTGTTGAAAAGTTCCTGCACATTACGTAATTATGAAATGAAATCTAGATAGTAACTACAGATAATTATTATGTTACAATACCTTCTTTTTTATATGCAATTATTTAATAAAATAATATTCTATACTACATTCTGTTGCTTTATTTATATTTAAGTGCATCCTGCCTTTAGTCTTTCACGACTCTCACCTTGATTGTATGCGAATACGATACCCAGGATATTAAAAACAAAAATTGAAAAAACGACATGTAAAAACGTTAAATAACAGTCCATGTATAAGGACTCAAATCCCTAGAATTTATGTAGGTTTAATTATTATTTAGTGAATCATAAAGATGTCTATTATGAAATCATATTTCTATCTCGTGGTAGTGGAAAGTCTACGAGGTGGGATTATAGATTTATTATGTAGATTATTTAATTATAAAAATGGGTATCATACGTATTCTTGAAATAAGAGCTAACTAACCAAATGCAGACCCTGCTATAACGGTCGCTACAATGAATTTGTTATGGCATTATTTTTTAGATTTACATTTTTTAGATTTTAATAATTTAAAAAGTATTTTACAGGTATTGAAACAGTTTTTAAAATATCATTTAATAGGATAAGGATTAATACAGAGATATGAATAAAATGGTTTGCTTATTGTCGGCACTTTTATTAACTTTTACAATGTAAAAAAAGTAGTTATATTGGCATAACTATAATAGTTACATATATATTATCGCGGACTTTTTTGTGGATATTAATGCGTTCTATAATACTGTAAAACATTTTTTTTGTTCTATCATCAATAGTTTCCGCAGCGCACGCGATGAAAGATGTTTACGAATCAATTTTTCCCTTAATAAAATAATACATATAAAATAAACTTACATACAACTAAAATTACAATTTTATTAGGGATCCCTATTTTTTTTTGAAAATGTAATATAGTATATGTTGCTCATTGAAGAAGTAGCTTTCTAATACTGAAATAATTTTTAAAATCGGTTCCGTAGTTTTTGTTTGAAAACATTACAAACATACACACATACAAACAAACATACAAATCTTTCCTCCCTATAATATTAGCATAGATATATATATATATAGATACATCTATATGTATCTTACAAACGAGACTTCACGTTGCTTAACAAGCTTCACACCCTCATCAGTGCTTTTGCAATTGACGGTTGGTTTAATAAAACTTCAGAAGCCAGCATCCATACTTATTAATAAAACATTTTAAGAAGAGTGTTGCTTGCGTAACCTAATAAAAAGATAAGTCTTGAAACATTTTCAAGATTATGATAATTGACGTGTGATCAAAAATGTATTAATATTTTTTTAAAACATTTTAATAATAATTGTGATGTGTAAGAACAAAATAAGAAGTATGAAACCAAAAGTTTGAATTCAGAAATCGCCGCATAGTGATGTCAAGTAATGAATCGTAACTGTTTACTGTAGCAATAAAATACAAACCAGTACATTGCATATTGTTATCAAATTTTTTAACTGTATTATGGATGGGTGAAGCCACTTGTGCTAAAATTATACTCGTTCATATATTTGTGGCTGTAATATGTAATTACCGAAACCTAAATATAAAACATTTGGATCTCAATTTCATAACTTTCAATGTAATTAAAATCAGATATGTCTCATTATATCGTTATTGCCTTTCTTCGACAACTATGGTGTTATTGTATTAGATTTGTTTACGAAACACTGAATAATTTTAACTCGTATACAAAATAATTAATGCATAACGATTACATTGTGACAAATCAATAGAACCGCGGTCATTTTACTTTTGTTGCTGTATAAAAGACGTGAAATTTAGTTCACACATATCAGTTGATTTATTGAGTCGGCAACAAGAACAATATAGAAATTAACCAAACAAAAATGTTTCCCAAGGTAAATATTCATTATTTTTATTTTAAAAAATTATCACAATAAATAAAGAAATAAAGTCGTAAGTCCAATATTTTTCTTGAGAAATTAACTACATTATTTAATAAATATGATCTTTAAATCTTTCATATTCGCAATATAACAGACACAGTTTACGTATACCACAAATTAGGAAAATTAAATCCAATTAAGGCGCTGAACAGAGCTGGCGTAAATTCAGATTTCGGCATATAAGCCACGCCCACAATTTCTGCGACGGCGTAGCGACAAACTTAATTTTTTAACACCCATTGTAGGTGTACACTATTTTATCCAAACTTTTTTTGTACAATTTATTTAAAAAACTTATGTCTAATTAATCTTATAAAACTAAGTATGCTGAAACTATAACTAAACACCTAAAAAAAGACATATTATCAACAAGGAATAGTCACAAAAGGCGGCAGCTAGCGACACACGTCCGTATAGCAGCGCGCCTCAGCGATCACTGTCTATATTCGTAGATGTAAAAGAGAAGCGAGACGATGACTCGTTTCAGTTTTGCTATTTTCTAAAAAATATTTAATTTGAATGAAATATCTTAATTAATTCAAAATTTAAATCTTACATTCTCTTTATATTATAATGATTTATTAGTCTTATTAATTTTACCAATTTTTGTTGATAAATATTAGAGATATTTACGATCAAAGTAAAAATCAGAGGTCTATTTACCAATTTTTTTTATCGAAAAAAAGTATCGTAATCATGTTTTGAAATCTTACATTCTCTCTGAGATATGATGTATATTAACATATATTTTTCTTTTAATCGTCATCCCTATAGCTTTTGTTAAAAACGTGTTTAAAGTCAGCCTATTTGGCTCTGTTCAGCGCCTTAAAAAAGAGGAGTTTAAAGGAAATTGTCGTCATTAAGGAAAGCCTTATAAATCAAATATTCGGATGAAAAAACTTTTATCCTACTATTCTTTCATTTTATTCTGTTCAAGATACTGTGCTTTGCCACCCTCGTCACTCTCGCGATCGCCCAACACGGCCACGGACATGAAGCATACTCCTCACAGCATATTTCTCGTCATGATGGACACCCAGAAGTAGTACACTATCATGGTGGACACGGACATGAACATGGACACGTTGATTACCACGTAAGTGCTTGAACAGATAGTTCTGGCTAAAGGATTAATGAAGTATTAAAACGTAGAACGTAGTTATCTTAAGCAATATTTCTTCTTTTTAAGATTACTACGTTCTATAAAGCATTCCCCAGTTATAGAATAGCATAAGAGTATGAATCTTAAAAACAAATGTTATTTGTAGACGCACCCTAAATACGAATTTGAATACAAAGTAGAAGACCACCATACCGGTGATATCAAGTCCCAGCACGAGACTCGCGACGGGGATGTCGTCAAAGGTTACTACGCCCTACACCAACCAGACGGCTCTGAGAGATCAGTGCATTACCACGGCGATCACCATACCGGGTAAGTTGAATTTAGAGGATTGTGTGATGTGTTTGTAGCATAGTCCAGAATAAGGCCACTTAACCTATTGCAAGACTTGTAGTTGATTTTTAATATTTAAATTTTGGCAGACTACAGTAATTTTGTACAGTTATTATTAACCAAAGATAAGCAAATTTACATTTGTCATTTTTCATTTACAATTCCTCTGGATTGCCTTCATAGAAATAGTAATTGATTTAACAATCAAACATTGAGAAAGTCATGATCCGTATATAATAGAACGTTTATGAAATCGACAATAATTACAATATTTTTTTTTTCGTTGCAGTTTCCACGCTGACGTGAAATATGGGACCCATCACCTTGTCCCGAGTCATCATCACTAAAGTTTTCTATATAAATAATGTAAAGGCATCTGTGATGTAGCTACTATCGTATTGTCCTATTTTATACATAAGTTGAACTTTGTGCAAATTTTTAAAGACTATATACTGTGCTATTGTTTTTTTTTTGTATATACTGTATAAATACCGTAAAAATATTTAACTATTTTCAAACATTTATCTTATAAATAAAAACGATTAATAAAAAAACTTTTAGTTTGTTTCAATTTATGCATTTATATGAGTTTAGTTTTTTTATAAGTATTCACAAAAATTAACATATTAAAATAAATTAAAAAAAAGTATTTACAATGAATATATATATAATTGTTATTTTGAGCATAGTAACTCTTGGTTCCAGAGTAAGCAATATCGTTGATTTGGTAATGTCGCGTCAAGAGCCCCAAAAAGGACCTTCTTAGGTCCTTTTTTATTTTTTGGGATTTTTATTAAGGAATAAAAATCCCAAAAAATAAAAAAAATATCAAGCGGAATTAAACTCATAGTTATAGCCGTTGTATTTATAAATATCTAACTATACATCCAAAATAAAATATAAGAATTAGAATGGAATGCTTATATTAGTTGTACAGTTTGTCCAATAAGTTGGAATTTCCAAGAAGCGTAATAGAAGTTCCAATTGTGAGTGTTTAACACGACTTTTTTTGCTGAATGTTGTTAAAGAACTTGGCAATTTTAGAAACTTTATGTTGAAATTTTGATACTACTGGTATCGATGCCCGATTCTGTGAGTTCATTGGAAAACTCAGATCCAAGTTTACGGCAGTATTAGTCGGTAGATGCGGCATTGTTACTGATTATTGACGCGTTATTGATTTTTATTACGCAATAAAAAATTGTCCCCATTTACAAATAGAAATAGGGATTGGTTGAGTGACCAATGGAATTTCGACTTCATTTTCTTACACTTTCTGTAACTTCCATCATATGAAAGGCCATCCGGCTCTAATCCTTACACAAATAAAGTAAAAGAGTTCCTAATAATAATAAAAATAGTATTATCTTTGATTTAGCTAAGAATGACCTTTTTCCATAATAATTTTTCTGTATATTATTTATTCAATTACAGTGTTTTAGAATTGTTAAAAAGGTCTTTGACCTCCATTTTAAACCTGATGAAAGGATAATGGTCTACATAACAATGTAAGAACCAGTTTAAGAATTACAGCACATTAATAATTTACAAGTAAATTTTAGTATAAAAACCCGAGCTTTTTGAAAACTTATATCTTTCGTTTACGAAGTTCACCTCAATACACATAAATCAAAATGATTGCTAAAGTGAGTTAAAAAGTCCAATAGTATTCGCTAACGTAAACTTATACTACTATAAGTTTTGCTATCAGTTACAAGAAGATTGCCAACTTCTGTTCAATATCGAAGTAATGTTATCGTCAGTGTGATAAAATACTCATCCTATCATACACAGGTTGTCCGCCGTTAAAACTAGCTGTTGACATTACCTATTCATAAAACATATTTTAAAAAAGAAGAACTAAATCCCAAAATATAGACAGCCAAAAAAGAGTAACTGAAAAATGTATAAATCAAATCACGATTACCAATCCGTGAAGAGACCATCCGTTCTTTGTTCGGTATGCATGACTTTCGAAGGATGCTATTATGCTTTCCCGTGTGATTGACATTGACCTGTGGCTAATATTTCCTTTAGGACTAACAAAATATAACTAAAATATAAACATAATTATAAGAAGTCTTTATCATTTTTGTATCAGTGTCTAATCATAATAAAAAAGATATTTTTAATATTTGAAAACTATATAAACTTTATTGCAGATTCTCACCTTCACGTCTTTACTAATGGCTGTCAACGGGCAGCATTACGCACATGGACCACAGGGACATGCCACTTCATCCCAGTCAATAATTCGTCATGATAATCATAATCAACACGGATACAGCAATATCCAAGCTGTACACGCTGCCCCGATCGCTTACCATCAAGCACCTATTGTTCACTCTGCTCCAATTGTCCACTCCGCTCCAATCGTCCACGCCGCACCTGTGATTTCTCATGCGACACCAACTCATCATGCCACTATCGCAGTCCATCACACTCCCGTCAACCAACATGTCGTGCCAATACATCAAAATCAATATGGCTATGCTCAGGATCTTCAAGACTACTATGTAAGTACGGTACCCCTCAGAACCGCAGACCAAATCTCTCTATCTTACATATGAAATGTCTTAGTATCTATTTCGCGTATTGTATATTGTATGTACATTATTCATATCATCGATATTTATTCATCCATACAGAAAATATTTCAAATTTTCTGTTTTTTTATCGTCCAAATTTATAAATTTATAAGTTCGTCTAATTAGAACTATTTCGTTAAATTAGTGGTCACTTTAATGTTATTTTTAAGCTTTGATATCTCTCTCTTTGGAAGTCGTACCATTAGTGAGCCACCACCGTTTACCAATATTTGCATGGCCTTTCCACTGTATTCTGGTACAATTTAGAACATCGTGAATTTTAGAGTAGCATGTAAATTAAAAATGTCATGCCAAAATCCGGGATCAGATTTTCACCCGATCGAAATCCATAGTAGAACATAAGTTTCTTGTGTGAATGTGATATTCTTAAAAGTAAAAAGGAAGAACAGAATATTGAATCTCATGACTATCGCGTCGTAACTACGAATATACAATGCAATAATTTACTAAATAAAAAAACTTAGTTACGTGAATTATACATACATGTAATTATAATCTTTTTTCAATTCTATTCAAGGAAATTCAAGACTTAAAATGAAAAGCGCAGTTAAATAGCGCCACAACCTTGATTGCATTTTTATATAAATGTCCACAGTCCCACCCTCAGTACGAGTTCGAGTACAGCGTAGCGGACTCCCACACCGGCGACATCAAGTCGCAGCACGAGGCCCGCGACGGTGACCGCGTGAGCGGCTCCTACAGCCTGCACGAAGCCGACGGCACCGTGCGCACTGTGCACTACACTGCCGACGACCACAACGGGTAAGACTATTTAGATAATTCTAGAATTCATCTTGATTGCAAGTTCCCCATAATGCTTCTCTTTGTTTTATTCTGAATAGATGAGAAGAGTTTTAATAGTGAAGTTTATTCCCAGTTGAGGTCTATTACGATCTTATTCTTAAACATTTGGTGGTATTAAATATCAATTAACCACAAAAGATTATTTTTTTAGTTTCAACGCTCAAGTGGAACGTTCCGGACACGCAACGCATGTTCAACCTGCACCTCAACATCAACCCCATTACGTTTTAGCTAATCACTAGATAATTAATTAAACATGTTATATGAGTAGCCTAGATAAGGTTAGGCAAATGTCTCAGCTTTTTAAAGACAATCGAGAACAAATTCATTATTGTTATAAATGAAATTTATGTGAGAAAACAATGTAATATCTCTACCTAACTCTCACCATGATTATTTCTTGAAAGTTCTCTTCACATAACACCTAGTTTGAACTACAAATTATTAATTAATTGTATTTTCTATTTTATTATATTTAATTTATTAATAAACGAATAGCCTTTGATATTTTGCGTTTCTTCATTTATATCATCATTTTATCCTACCTTTTATCTTTCGGGACTTTTACATTTATAACAGTTGAATATATCATAACTTTATTGCATGTTCAAAAATAGTAAAAAAAAAACAGCTAAAATAAATCGAGCTAGGAGAGGTCGCCAAAAATTGTTGTTTGGGGCAGTCATTGCAATTAAATTAATCCGGTAAATTAAATTAATAGGTCGGCGCAAACGTGGGCTTTTCATTATATTGGGTCCTTACATATGAAATTGGCGTTTTGTCGTACTGGCCACTTTGATCTCAAATATTACCTTTATGGTTAGGAATTTCAAATTCAAATTCATACAGCTATTTACTCATGCATTTGTGTTTCAAACCCCCTAATTCATTTGTTTTTTCTTCTTTTGTTTTTTTCTTTGTGTCACTCTGTTTACAAAATGGAAAACATGAAATATCGCGTTATTTACGAGTATGAGTTCCACCGTGGCACCAGTGCTGCAGAAATGGCTCGAAGGATTAATGATGTGTATGGTGACGGTGTCGCAAAAGAAAACACAGTGCGTTTTTGGTTCCAACGTTTTCGTTCTGGAAATTTCGACCAGCAGAACAAGCCTCGTGGACGGCCGGAGACCAAAGTTGATAATGAAGAATTGAAGGCTATTGTGGAAGCGGATCCATCGCAAACCACGTCCGAGTTAGCTGCAGGCTCCGGTGTTAGTGATAAAACTATTCTAATCCACTTGAAGCAAATTGGGAAGGTGAAAAAGCTTGAAAGGTGGGTACCTCATGAATTGAGTGAAGCAAACCGACAAACGCGCGTTGACTGCTGCGTTACGTTACTCAACCGGCACAATAATGAAGGAATTTTAAATCGAATCATTACCTGTGATGAAAAGTGGATCTTCTACGATAATCGGAAGCGCTCATCGCAATGGCTGAACCCTGGCGAACCAGCCAAATCCTGCCCTAAGCGAAAATTGACTAGAAAAAAGTTGCTTGTAAGTGTTTGGTGGACTAGTGCCGGTGTCGTTCACTACAGCTTTCTTAAATCTGGCCAGACGATTACGGCAGATATCTATTGTCAGCAACTGCAAACCATGATGGAAAAGCTAGCTGCAAAACAACCGAGGCTGGTCAATCGCTCTAGGCCACTGCTGCTTCACGACAACGCTAGACCACACACTGCACAACAGACGGCTACCAAATCAGAGGAGCTTCAATTAGAATGTCTTAGACATCCACTGTGCTCTCCGGACCTTGCTCCAACAGATTACCATTTTTTTCGCAATTTGGATAACTACTTGCAAGGAAAAAAATTCAACTCCGATGGGGCAGTCCAAACCGCCTTCAAAGATTTTATTGATTCCCGCCCGAATGGTTTTTTTAGTAAGGGGATCAATGAACTACCTATGAGATGGCAAAAGTGCCTACATAGCAATGGTACATACTTTGATTAATTAAATATATTTCATTAAAAAAAAAACGACTTTATGTTCCTCCCATAGAAAACGCCAATTTCATATGTAAGGACCTAATATATAGAATTAGGCGTTACTTTGCGGAGATCTATAATTCAAAGTAGTAATATAATTATTTTGCTATAATCCGCGATACAGTAAATAGGAAATATATATAGTGTTAAATGTATAGTGGACTATCCGTATTTTCATACCCGATACGTGCAGGATTCGTAAAAACACATGCACAAACCTCCACCGCTTCCTCCACAATACACAAGCACTACACACGTTCACTATCACAAACTGACACAAAGCGATCAAATCGTTTTGCGATTTTGTCGTGGAGTCTATCTCCTGATGATGCTTCGGTTGCGGGGCGAAACGATTGTTGAGTTTGTGATAGTGAACGTGTGTAGTGCTTGTGTATTGTGGTGGAAGTGGTGGAGGTTTGTGCATGTGTTTTTACGAATCCTGCACGTATCGGGTATGAAAATACGGATAGTCTACTATACATTTAACACTATATATATTTTCTATTTACTGTATCGCGGATTATAGCAAAATAATTTTATTATTACTTTTGTGGGCTTTTCATTTAAGAAGTATGAAGTCGCACTGAAAGTAAGGTCTGTAACACTCAAACGCTCAATGAAACCCTTCTCTCCAGAAACAGAGAGAGGAGGCCTATTCCCAGCAGTTGAATTGCAACAGGCCTTTACTGCTTCTTCTTCTTCAACAGATAGAGGTCCACTGTTGGATATAAGGCAATTCACGGGATTTTCACAAAACACGATCTTATGCCGCTTGGATCTAGCGACTCTGCGCGACCTTTTTTAGGTCGTCAGTCCACCTCGTAAGATGTCTACTGACGCTGCGTTTTCCAGTGCAGGGTCATCATTGCAAAACTTCTATCCAAACGCTCATCGGTTTTTCACACTATGTGCCACGCCAATCACCACATCAGCTACGCGACACGCTATGCTATGTCGGTGACTTTGATTCTTATACGGATCTCCTCGTTTCTGATTTGATCACGTAGAGATACTCGTTACTAACATTAAAATAAACATTTTAATGGACTTCTCAGAGCTATTTAATTAAGAACGATTTAAATGACATAAATACGGAATAAAATTACTAAACAGTACAAACAAAGTACAAACTATTAAGCTATTTTACAGGGAAGGATTGGAATTTAGATCTGCCACGCTGCTCCAACGCAGATTGACAGGTCGTATTCAATTGTAACTTTTCAATCATATAAAGAATACATAACAGTAAACATGATAGTAATATTAACGTTTATGGAATCGTTAAGCATACTATCTACAATGTGATCATCGTCTCTGGCTTACTAAAGCTGCTTAAATATGCTAAATAACCTACAAGTCCTCAGTGATAACAAACTATAAATAGTTGAAAATTTCAGATGGTGCTTAGCGCAAGTTATTTAATAAATAATTAAGTCATATACATATGTATAATATCAATGATATGATGAAGAATTTTAATAATAATGAGATGGCAAAAAAATTGAACAACGTGTGTTCAGTAAGGATCTAGTAATTAACAGTCTGAATTCAGAAATTACCGCATTACTTACGTCAAGTTATATCAATGTTATCACTTTGTACTGCAATTGATGTAGCCTTCAAAACATACCTAAAACACAGAAACATAGATATTTTTTACTAAATATTATGTGTGATAAAGATATGTTCCACTACTTATTACCATGCTGTAGCAATGAAATACAAACCAGTAATATACGTATTTATTGCATATTGTTATCACATTTTTGAACTGTATAATAAATGGATTAAGCACTTTTGAAAAAATATATACTCATTCATATTAATGTGGCCGTATGATGTTATCAAAAGCCTAAAAGAATTTGTACACAAAATTTTTAGATCACAGTTTCATAACTTTCAATGTAATCAAAATCAGATATTTCTCATTAAGTCGACATTGCGTTTCTTGGTCAGTTATAGTATATTTATATTAGACTTTTTTTTCGAAACACTGAATAATTTAAACTTGCACACAAAGTAATTAATGCATAACGATTTCATTGTGAGCAATCAATAGAACCTGGGCTATTTGCTTTAGTTGCTATATAAAAGACGTGAAATTTAGTTCACACATATCAGTTGACTTATTGACTCCGTAACAAGAACATATAGAAATCAACCAAAGAAAAATGTTTGCCAAGGTAATATAATTTATGTCGATAATTTCATTTCAACAATTTCAATTTTGATTGTAGGGCCAATATTTTGAGAATTATTAGAGAATTATTAATTAGAATTAATGTGGTCTACATTATATAATAAATACTATTTAAATGGTGCGTAGATTTTGAACGTATCAAAGTATAGCTTTAATTATTTAAAGAATCTGTTAATTAATGCTCCGTTTAGATACTGTGCTTTGCCGCCCTCGTCACTCTCGCTGCTGCCCAACACGGCCACGGACATGAAGCATACTCCTCACAGCATATTTCTCGTCATGACGGACACCCAGAAGTCAAACACTATCATGGTGGACACGGACATGAACATGGACACGTTGACTATCACGTAAGTGCTTGAATGAAGTGATAGTTTTTAACTAAAGGATTGAGGTGATTTAGCACAAAATAATATACATATCTATACGCTGAATAACTCTGTTTCTTAGAAAGTGGATAATTTTACTTAACGTGTGAGTCATACTGAAATTGTTAGATTAATATAATCAACATATTTCTGTCACCAGTTTAAACAAGAATTTTTCGATCATACGATAGTAGAGATCTTTCATTCTAAATGTGCACGCCCCTCCAATGTCTTTACTCACACACAAAAAACTTATATACAGACGAAATACACGCAAACTTGTTATTCTAATTGGTTACTCAGTTGCCGGACAGACACGAAAGTGGGAGCACGCATCGATTATTGCCAAAAGTACAGTTAGCATGTCATAAAAATGGGGATAAATATTTTTTATTTTTTATTTTAAATAATAATTAGATAATTTTTTTTATTTAATAGAAAAATATGGAGAATTTTATAAAAGTATGTGGCGAAAAAAAACGGGCAAAACTTAACGTCTATCATTATTTCATCATTAAAGCCATTGATTTAATTAAGGAACGAATTGACATGATTGATAGAAATATGTGGAAAATACGTGTCGAAATGTGAATGATATTGAGATAGAATATATTAAAATTTTTGAATTTATAATTAATGTTGAGTCTGAATCTGAAGATAGCGACGTGAGTGAATAGCGTTAAAATAGTAAATATTTATTGCAGTATAATTTTTTTCTTTTTTTACTAATAAAATAAATGAACAGACTTCTGTACATTACGTTTTATTTATCATTCTAATAGTTGCATAATGAATATATGATATGATCTTTATTAAATTAAGTTGGCAAGCTAGCTCTTGATTGCGAATTCACCTGATGGATGCCGATGTAGTTTAAGTTTCTTGAAAGGGTTTGGAGATTAAACGTGTAACCATTCAGGGTTTATACACGACATCGTACCTGAATGCTAAACCGCTTGGTGGTACGCCTTTGTTAGAAGGGTACGTCGGGAGTATCTATCTAGTCAAGACCAGGGATAAATTTTAGAAATATACTAATATGTTTTTTTCTAGGATTCGAATGCGGAACTTCCCGTTTACAATCCACAGCGCTTACTATTACTCCAGGGAAACGTTAAAAACTTACTTTTTATTCTAAAGAATTTTCAACATAAATTTGATAATAAATATTATATAATATCAATTTTATTTTTATGCAAACGTTACTTGTAATCCGTGTAACCGGATTAGTTGGTCAACCAGTGCACAAATGATAGGAACGCGTGACAAAATAGACGTGTTGTCTCATACAAAGCGGGCATTCTCCGCCATATAAATGCTTGACTTATACCAGTCGAGCAATTAATTGACCTTTAAGTGCGCGAATGAGTCGAGTCAACTTTGAAATTGCTGCGCGCACACATATAAAATAGTACAGTCAATATTTTCTCTCACACATTAAAATAATGTAATTTGGTGGAGGGGCTTTAGAATGAAAGATCTCTAACAGTTACTTTAAATCTCAGCATTTAAAAAAATAAAAGACAAGAATAGGAAAGACAAGCTACTGAATCGTACTGTATCTCCGCAATAAATATATCCCTGTCATCAGTTCAGCAAATGAAAATGTTGTTTTCAGACGCACCCTAAGTACGAATTTGAATACAAAGTAGAGGACCACCATACCGGTGATATCAAGTCCCAGCACGAGACTCGCGACGGGGATGTCGTCAAAGGTTACTACGCCCTACACCAACCAGACGGCTCTGAGAGATCAGTGCATTACCATGGCGATCACCATACCGGGTAAGTTGGAATAAGGGGATTATGTAATGGAGATTTGTAGCACCGTTAGAATATAATATATACAAATTTTAAAATAGTAATAGTTTCACATAACGTTTAGGAATTAATATCTGTAAGTAAGCGCAAGACTTTTTTATTTCAACATCTATAAATTAGTAAAATAGTAAAAATACTGACTAAATAACTTAATTGTGGTCGTGTGGTTTTTAATATGGAAGGAACGTGAAATGAACAGAAAGGATATATAATTGTTAAGTCTCATTTATTCGAATCAACTGCCGCTACATGTACTTGAGGGATGTGTCATTAGTGCATTAGTTGCATGTTAAGTTTTTGTTTTGTTTATCTGTGGCTTTGTACTTTTTCCAACATTAACACTTTAATTAACTAATTAATTAATTAACACATTAATTATTTTAGTTGTAAATGGCGTATTGCTAGTATTAATACAAAAATGTTAAGAATAAACAGTGCGATACGGTGAGATATGAAGGGAAATTATATAAACTAACACTGATAGTAGTGTACTAGGCTGATTGGTGTCTAATTAAGTAAAATGTTCAAAGTATAAGTAAGTAAAGCTTCTTATAGGACTTACTTGATGAGTCATTTACTCTAACGCAATCGCAGCTTTAAATAAGACTTTATTCTTATGTTTCAGTTTCCACGCTGACGTGAAATACGGCACCCATCATCTTGTCCCGAGTCATCATCATCACTAGACTTATCAGTATAAATAATGTTAAACCATCTGTGATGTAACTACTATCATATTGTCCTGTGTTATATAAGTTGAACTTGGTGCAAATTGTAAAAGACTAATTACTGTGCTGTATTATAAATTCCGTAGAACTATTAAATAATGTTTTAAACACCTATAATATAATAAAAAAGATTTATTTTTAAACTTTTCTTTTACTTTAATATATTACACATTTATTTTATATATAAAAATAACTAACAATATTACATATAAAATAAATCAAATAAAACCATTAAATACATCAAGAATAAATAGGAATATATACAAAACCTTCTTGATATTATCAAAAATATTATTGATTCAGGGTCATGATACCGCGGCATGAGCCTTAAAATGCTAAAGGCTAAAAAAATAGCGATATATAAATTAAACACAGTAGGTATCAACTACGAAATGCGACAATAAAAGTACAGCAATAATTTATGGGTTTCAGTATACGATTCTATAATAAAATTCCACAAGCAATTTATTAAGCAATCAAAATACTCTACATTATTAGATATAATAAATTATTGAATTCTTCGTAATTTTTGAAAGTCTAGAAAAGGTCTCGGACCTTCATGTTTAACCTGATAAAAGGATAATGGTCTACATATCAACTTAAAAACCAGTTTTGTAACTACAGCACAAATAAATACTTACATGTAAAATTTTAGTATAAAAACCAGAGCTTTTTGAAAACTTGTATCTTTCGTTTACGGAGTTCACTACAATACACATTAATCAAAATGATTGCTAAAGTGAGTTAAAATTTTTAAAAAGTTATCGTAATATTTTAGTAATATAAATTGTGAAATCATACAAGGAAAACGCAGTTAAAAGAAAAATTTACTAATCCTTAGAATATCATAGGGCCCTTTCTTCATTTCCGGAATAAATTGCTTATTACTGCGATAAAATAATCTCACATTCCAACCCGTCATTCACAGATTATATAAGGTTCAACTAAACTTTAATTTCACCTTTTTAAATGACACTGCGAGAAGAGATTCATCTAAAATTGTCCGTATCTGTAGTTTTCTTGTTCATCAAGTTAGCTTATCCCACCAAAAATATAGATACCCCTAAATAGCTTTTTTAATATTAATTTAACTTAATTGCAGATTCTTACCTTCACATCCTTGCTGATGGCAGTCAGTGGGCAGCATTACGCACACGCTCCACAGGGACACGCTACTTCATCCCAGTCAATAATTCGTCATGATAATCATAATCAACACGGATACAGCAATATCCAAGCCGTACACGCTGCCCCGATCTCCTACCATCAAGCACCTATTGTTCACTCTGCTCCAATTGTCCACTCCGCTCCTGTAATCGCTCACGCAGCACCTGTGCATCATGCCACTATCGCAGTTCATCACACTCCCGTCACTCAGCACGTCGTGCCAATACATCAAAATCAACATGGCTACGCTCAAGAACACCAGGACTACTACGTAAGTACCTAGCAAATAAAGATAAGATGTTGCTCTCTTACATGTTTAATGTCAGGATATCTATGTTGAGTATTCTATTTACTTCATTCATCTATTTTATATTTTCAACGTTTCTGACCGAAAGATTTTGTCAATGGTCAATCCGTTTAATTTTAAATGTGTCTTTCATAATAACTGCAAAATTAGTCGTTACTCCGATATACATAGTTACAGTTGTTTAATTGTTTTTAACGTTGATAGTTGATAGTTGCGTTATTTATTAAAAAGTGTTTCACTGTGCATTATTAAAGACTAACTTTTAAGCGCAACTTTGTTCGCGTGAACTGCAGTCTTTTTATTTAACATTATTTAAGTAAACCATCACACATATTAATTATGGTTAAAGTGGGTTAATCTTAAAAGCTTATATATATATAGCTGAAGACATATGTTGTCCCGGACTTTTATTAAAAACTTTAAAATGGGAACAATTTTGTAATACATGCTTTTTTAATAACTTTCACCGTTTACTTAGCGCACGCAAGGAGAGAATTTTGCCGTTTTCGCAATATTTATAATTGCTGCTCTTCTCCTATTTATCTTAGACCCTTCCTTGATAAAAGGTTAGCGCGTTCAAACAATCAATCAATCAAATAAACAAACAAACAGACTCTTCAGCTTTATATATTAGTATAGATTGTTAATCCTATTCACATCCACAGCTGAACATGTTTCATTTTCGTTATCCATGAATGTAAAACTTAAAATAGGAGGAATATTGAACTATCGTTCCGACAACGTTGATACTGTTTATAATAATTAGCCAAACAAATGAAAAACGCAGTTACTTAACAAAAGTGAACGTGTCAACTTAAATGACATATATTTATGTAAATTTTATATTAAATATCCACAGTCCCACCCTCAGTACGAGTTCGAGTACAGCGTAGCGGACTCTCACACCGGCGACATCAAGTCGCAGCACGAGGCCCGCGACGGTGACCGCGTGAGCGGCTCCTACAGCCTGCACGAAGCCGACGGCACCGTGCGCACTGTGCACTACACTGCCGACGACCACAACGGGTAAGACAACTGTTTCCGAAAATACCGGAATTCCGCCTTATTATAAGTTCCTAACGTTAGGAGTTATAAATAAATAAATAAATAAATATATGGGACACTTACACACACGGTCGTCCGTCCCCAAAGTAAGTAACTTAATACTTGTGTTATGGGTGACGGACACCTAGTAGATATACTACATATATAAGTTTAAATACATACTTAAATACAAATACACACCCAGGCTCGAAGAACCAACAATTTGTTTATAGAAAATGTTGGCCCTCGGCTGGAATCGAACCCGCAACCCGCGGAGCTGAAGGCAGGGTCACTACCCACATCACCAACAGGCCAGTCAAATTAATAGTTTAATTATTAGGTTATTAAGTTATTAAGTTCCATTAATAGAGCAAATATTGATATTACTTTTTTACTATAAACGCAGATATGCTGGTTCATTTAACTACATAAAATAACTACCTACATGTTTATAAATTATATACTTAATTTATTTAAAAGCAAAAACAATTTAGTATTATTTCTCTCGTGCTCAATATTTAGTTTATTTTTTTTATTGTTATTATCCCAATTCTAAGCAGGGCTTTCTATCTCCTGCGAAGCTTAGACACACTACGCTGTGAACTGAAATTTCTTGCAGATATATTGGTACATTACAACTCCATAATAATATTCCTATCTACATGTATATAAATTATATACTTAATTTATTGCAAAGCAAAGCAAATTAATTTCATTTCTCTCGTGCTCAATTTTTAATTTTTTTCATATGTATTTATTCTGGTATAATTTTTTCTAGTTTCAACGCCCAAGTGGAACGTTCTGGACACGCAGCACATGCTCAACCTGCACCTCAGCACCAACCGCATTACGTTCTAGCTCATCACTAAATTATACAAACATGTATAGATTAGATCCAGCTCACCTTAAAAGCCAACCAAGACAAAAAACATTGTATCTTAAAATCTAATTTATACAAATTGAATTTTGTCTTGATTTGACAATTTCTTAAAATATGCCTTCGCATAACGTAGTTATAAAATCTACTATAAGATATTAACTGCGTTTTATTATAATATTATATTGTAATATTTTATTATGTACAAACTGTTAATAAACCAAGTTCAATTTGTGGTACATTGTATTTCTTTATTTACTATTTGACACGTGATAAATTTTAAAAAGCAATATAAGTTTTTCATCATCATTCTCCTGCCCTTATCCCACTCTAAGTGGGGTCGGCACAACATGTTTTAAACATGCTGTCATATGATTTGGCTACGTATTTTACGACCGGCCGCCTGCCTGACGTCAACTTACCTTAGTCGCCTTTTACGACACCTCGGTAAGAAATGAGGGTGGTCTATTATATGCAGCCGGATACCATACGGCATTTACCTTAGTCGCCTCTTACGACACCTCGGTAAAAAAGGAGGGTGGTCTATTCTATTCTGCCGGATACCACACGGCTTCAATATAAGTTTTTATAATAAAAAACTATATATGGTGTACAGGGTTTGACCCTGCGTCCTCCTATTTAGGGTCATAGGGTTTAAGAGTTATGAGCTCATCATTTAAACCTATAAACCATTGCCTTGAAAAAGATAGCGTTAGAAGAGAAGAAGATAGAATATTGATAATTTTAAACAAGTAGCCACACTGTACAGCAAAACTGCAAAAATAATGCAATCCATATCAGCTATATAATTAAACGGTTAAATCACTCATCAAATATTGCAATTAGATTCGAAATTAGGCCACTAATTATTGTTTAGTTACTAATGCATATATTTTTGATAACCTTGATGTATGATTCATAATTCACGTGGTAAGGAACGACGATGTCAATTGAAACATGTTCTAACTTACTTTTACGTCTACACCGCTGAACCTGACTGAAATTAAATACAATTTAAGGTAATATGCTAACAAATGGGTAAAAAATGACCGTTTTTTACGGAAACAAGAAACAGTAAGAACAGTATTTAAAGGCTTAAATTGAATAGTGGTGAAATAGAAATAGTACCAGCGAGATAAAAAATGAATAGCTAAAAAGGATATTCCATGCCCTCCATATAAAATTATTATTAGAATTAATGTCACGTTTTTATAATAAAATTCCTCAACATTATCTAGACTTGCCTTTACACAAGTTTAGAAACTATCTTAAAACCATGCTACTACATACAAGCTTACTATACAATTCAAGATTATTTGAGTGATAGTAGTATATCTTAACTGTAGTCAGCTACGCACCAAGCTGCAACGATTAATTTGTAACCATCAATCAAATTGTAAAAAAAATATATTAAAAAAAAAGAATGGCCGCCGAGTTTCTTGCTGGTTCTTCTCGGTAGGAGCAAACTTCCGAATCAGTGGTAACTTCTTGAAAACATTTGACGATTCAAAAGTACTGTAAACAGTCTACTTGAATAAAGAATATTTTGAGTTTGAGTTTGAATAATATATATTTTCTCACTAACCAATAATAAATTCGGTGTTACGCACCTAATATTTATTTTCTAGTGCGATTATCGGAGTAGCCTTCATACATAGCGTGGCGTGAAGATAATTAACTAATTTACTATTAAGAATAGACAATTATTGCAAATTACACCTGTTTCAGTGAGTTTTTTTTCCCTAAATACTTCCGGCTTCACTAATATTTGCTGACCTCGAATAACGGTAAACAATCATTTATACGTATTTAAAATACTTGGAAGAGATCTTTCGCAGATTCTTATTTGTTGTTAACAGAATAACACTAAAAAGTAACAAAGTAACGACCTGTTACTATCGCACAGCTCAGCATAAGCCTTCCTCTCCCTATCTTTATTTAGAAAGAAGAGTTCGAGGTAAAACCCATCACTCTGCCCTAATGCAGACTCGTAGGTTACACATATCCGAGAAAAAATCCAGAAGTATGCAGGTTTCCTCGCGACGTTTTTCTTCAAAACGTGATATGAATAGAAAATGCAAATCACACAAGTTTTAATAGAAAAACTCATTGGTGCCTGCCTAGGGTTTGCACCCATGACCCCTTCGAGAGTGACATACGCTTTCACCGATAGTCTTATAAAAACGTAGTTGTGTATATCTTTATATATAAAAATTCAATGTCACGATTTGTAGAAGACCACCATCCCATGAAGATGAGAACCTAAAAGACCTTTAGTTAAATTCAGAGTCGCGGGAGCTCCAAATATGAGTCGTATGTGTCGCAAAAATCTTAAAGAAGCAATAGTAATAAATAATAATATATAAAGTTATATTATTAAAATAAAATTATACAATGGACATTTCACATAGTAGATAATATTTCATTCTAAACAAATGTATCACGTTTATATCATATTTGAATCTTAAATTTACACCAAAGATAATATTTATGTTTCTCTGGGGAAACACATTAATATTTTATTTATATAAGCTAGCCATTGATACTTCGTAAAATTAATATTGTTAGAGTGTTGAAACAAAAATTTTATTATAACCATAGTAAGAACACTATGTCAACAAAAGTTTAAACGAAAAATATCGATCTAATTTTATTATCTTAACTTATTTTTATTACAACTTATTCACATACACACGCATGACGATGGTAGTAACCGAATGCAATAATAATTTTTTATCTAGAGTATTTTATCTGTTTTTAAAATATGCCGGAGGATGTGCATCAACGGGTCAAGCCATTACTGGATTTCATTACACTCATTAATGCTGCATAATATATAGTTACCGACACCTAGAGGAATTTGTTTACAAAACTTCTAGATCTAAATTTCATAACTTTCACTGTTACCAAGAACAGATATTAGATTCATTAAACCGACATTGCGTTTCTGGGACAATTAAACGATATTTAAATTAGATTATTTTACGAAACACTAAAAATTAACTCATACAAAACATGTAATGAGTATAAACCAGCGATTACATTGGGAGAAATCAATAGAACCTTCGCTAATTTACTGTTGTACTAGTATAAAAGACGTGAATTCATGTTCACACATATCAGTTGACTTTTGACTCAGCAACAAGAACAATACAAACCAAAGAAAAATGTTCGCTAAGGTAAATAATAATAATTATTAATTATTTAAAATTCGATTCGTGATTTGATTGATCAAAAATCTTGAATTAAGCAATTTCATTGCATGTATTTCGTGGGTAATTTTATGTCATTATTGTAATTAATAATTTAATTATTATTTGTATTCTATAAAAAAGTAATGTAGCGGCTTATTACAATCCCACTGCTGGGAATAGGCCTCCTCTCTCCGTTTCCGGAGAGAAGGGTTGGAACTAAGACCTACCACGCTGCTCCAATGCGAATTGGTAGGTTGCACATACCTACAGAAACCTCTAGAGATATGCAAGTTTCTTTACGATGTTTTCCTTCACCAAAAAGCGTGTGATAAATTGCAATTATCGATTAGACACATAAGTTTTAACTCATTGGTGCCTGCCCTGGGATTGAACTCGTGACCCCCCTGAAAGAGTCGCACGGCCTCACCACTGAGTTATCACAGCTATAGCTTGTATTCTATAGACGCTACTTATTAGGCCAATAGATATTAAATAAGCGTCTTAAATGCACATCTTATAAATCTAAAATGTTTCTACTTATATAATACTTTCTATGAAAAAAAACCTTAGAAGTAAAGTGACGGCTTGTTATTATCGCACAGTTGAGGTAGGCCTCTTTTCTAAAAAAAATGTATATATCGCACGTATCGTATTAAAGAGACCGAATTCAAAATTAAGCTTACTTGAGCTAGACTAAATACATTGACTCACACTCCTGCACTATCCATTATTTGCTACAAAACATTTTTTTAGAATTAGTTCACTTTAATACTATGCTTGCGATATGTTATCCTGATATATAAGTTTCAATATTTCAGATGTTCATCATAATTACTTAAGTAAATTAGCCTAGAAAAAGTTAGAGACAGACTTACTTTCGCATTTATAATTTTAGTAAGAATGAATGAATTTATTTTTTTTCTATAACAGAGAAATTCGCGAACATCATCTTAAAACTTTCGTGTCTTTATCATCTCGAGATACACAAAAAAGAATAAATTTTATTATAAATAACTAACTTTGACGGGCCCGTTGGCGCAGTGGGTAGTGAACCTGCCTTCAGCTTCCGCGGGTCGTGGGTTCGATTCCCGTCGAGGGCCAACACTTTCTATAAACAATTTGTTAGTTCTTGGAGCCTATGTGTATATTTGTATTTAAGTATGTTTTTAAAATTATATATGTATATATTTACCAGATGTCCGTCACCCATAACATAAGTATTAAGTTACTTACTTTAGGGATAGATCACCGTGTGTGTAAGTATCCCATATATTTATATTTATTTATTTTAGCTTCATGTTACTTTTCAGGTATTATGCTTTGCCGCCCTCGTCGCTTTCGCAGCTGCCCAGTACGATCATGGTCATCATGAAGCATACTCTTCGCAGCATATATCTCGTCATGACGGACACCCGGAGATAGTCCACGTGCACGGACACGGTCATGAACACGGTCACGGACACGGTCATGAACTTGGTCACGGACACGGTTATGAACATGGACATGGACACGGTCATGGAAACGGTTATGAACATGGACATGGACACGGTCACGGGCACGGCTATGAACATGGACATATTGACTACCACGTAAGTGTTTGGTACCAGTGACTTTATTTGAGCGAACGTAATAGTTGAAGTATTCTCAATATTGCAATATGTATTTGTTTTGCTATGTCGAAAATGGGATTTATTCCGAGAATGGGACTTAGTCACGGACACGGTTATGAACATGGACATGGAAACTGTCACGGGCACGGTTATGAACATGGACATAATGACTACCACGTAATTGTTTGGTACCAGCGATTTCATTTGCGCCAATACATAACGGTTGAAGTATTCTCAATATTGCAATATGTCTTTGTTTCCCTATTCTGAAAATGGGTTTTTTATCTTATATAATGACGACTATATTTTTCCCTTTACTTATTCAATAAATAAGAAGCAATTTTCCAAAAGTCAACTCAATTAATCTCTTTAAACAACTGAACATATAATGTCAGCGACAATGCTGTTCTTTTTATTACTGACCAACTGTATGAAGGAGGTTGTATTAAAAAGACGTCGTAACACTTATATATATTACCCTAGTGTAAGCTTTAATTGTGCTAAATTTCATCAATATTCGTCCAGCGGATAAGTCGTGAAAGTGTATCAGAAAGCCTTTTAGATTTATAATATAAGTATGGATTTAAATGAACCTTTGAAAATAAAGAAACAAATATTTTTATTCGTAGACTTAGATCTTTTCAAGTAATTTTGTCACCCTCATGATTACTTACGACCCCACTACGGTCGCCTGAAATATTAAGAGTGGACTTAAATACTCTGTTATATATATTAATTTCATACCATAAGGCTATAGAGCATTCAAAGCAAAAGCGTATGGTGCTTCTTTTATTAATATATGAAACCAATTGATCGTATTAATTTACTTCTTACCGAAAAAAAGTTATAGAAAAACTTCGTTCTGAGAAAGAATATCTGTCATTAATGTAATTTATGACAACTCAATACTTAATATCTTATTACTGGATTTTAGATAATATAAAAGAATTTAAAGGGGTACTGTTCCATAACTCTAAACAAGCTTTGGGTATAATTTTTATAACAACGATATTTTTCCTTTACACTTATATAATAAATTAGAAGCAATTTTCTCAAAAGTCAACCCATTTATTCTTTTTCAACAACTCAATAACATTGACGGTAACAATGTTTTCTTATATTATTGACCAACTATATGAAGGAGGAAACCTGCATATCTCTAGAGAATTCTGGAGATATATGTAACCTACCAATCTGCATTGAAGCAGCGTGGTAGGTCTTAGCTCCAACCCTTCTCTCCAGAAACGGAGATAGGAGGCCTATTCCCAGAAGTGGTATTGTAACAGGCCGCTACTATATGAAGAAGGTTGTATTTAAAACATATAACAATTTTGTGTACCATCATTTCCAGACCCACCCCAAATACGAATTCGAGTACAAAGTAGAGGACCACCATACCGGTGATATCAAGTCCCAGCACGAGACTCGCGACGGGGATGTCGTCAAAGGTTACTACGCCCTACACCAACCAGACGGCTCTGAGAGATCAGTGCATTACCACGGCGATCACCATACCGGGTAAGTTGGGATTGAAAAAGGATTCATACCTTATTCTTTTGCTTATTCCGTAAAATCTAAATTTACCGAAGTATTAGCATTTATTATTGTTCTGGAAATAAACCAATATCCAAGCTGACACAGTGTTACTATTCAATCATACACTTCTTTACTTTTAATTCAAAGCCGTGGAGATAGATAGCTTTTCATCTAGTTCGTATCACTATCAAAAATATTCTACATCCGCCATGTGGTATCCGGCTAAGTAGAATAGACCACCCTCATTTCTTACCGAGGTGTCGTAAAAGGCGACTAAGGTAATTCGACCTACTGTGTGGTATCCGGTAGAGTAGAATAGACCACCCTCTCTCTTACTGAGGGGTCGTAAAGTACGACTAAGGTAAGTTGACGTCAGGCAGGCGGCCGGTCGAAAAAAATACTTACCCAAATCATGTGACAACATGTTAACATGTTGTGCCGACCCCTCTTAGAGTGGGATAAGGGCAGGAGGATGATGATATCAAAAATATTCTACATACTATTGCTAACTATACAAGTTTCTTAGACGCTTTGAGAAATATCTCTCAAATAAATTAAATTTAAATTATCCCTCTCCTAATATTTAATATATCCGTCAAATATATTATATTTTAAGTTCATTAGTTGTTAAAGCGTTGCTATATTTTGTTTTGTTTTCATTTTTCCTGCCTTTGCTGTCTTTGCTTTTTTTATAGTTTTAAATTACCACATCAACTAAGCAAGTATAAGTGTAGATAAACTTGTGTTCTACATAATCGTTAATTTAACAAAACAACGTGATTGTATTACTTTAGTAATAGACAGAGAGGGAGAGAGATACCTTGTTAGAGAGACTCATAACTTGGAAGAGCAGGAAAACACTAGCTATAGCGTAATATCATAGATACGCCGTGTGGTATCCGGCTGCATAGAATAGACCACCCTCATTTCTTACCGCGGTGTCGTAAGAGGCTACTAAGGTATGTGCTGTGTGGTATCCAGCTGCATAGAATAGACCACCCTCATTTCTTACCGAGGTGTTGTTAAAGGCGACTAAGGTAAGTTGACGTCAGGCAGGCGGCGGGTCGTAAAATACGTAGCCAAACCAGCTGACATGCTGTGCCAACCCCACTCAGAGTGGGATAACGGCAGGAGAATGATGATGATAAGCGTAATACCATAGATGTCACTGAAATAAGGTTTACAAGGTATCATATAGATATTCAGTGATAAATCATTCGGCTCAGTTTTTTCTTTTTTGTTACAGTTTCCACGCTGACGTGAAATTCGGCACCCACCACCTTCACCCAGTACATCATCATCATTAAAGTTACGTTTTTAAGTAATATATAGCGATCTGTGATGTAACTACTAATATACTTTAATGTATTTTCTTGTGTCATATATGTTCTATTTTGTGCGTTCTGTTATTCTCTATGTTACTTTACTGTTTTATTACCAAAGTAAAACTTTATTGCTACCAATTTGACACCTATTTTTATTAAACACGGGTAATTTAAAATCTCTTTTGTTTTTTTTAATTAATAATTATTCTTAAATACAACGTATTGTAAAAAAGTTAGTAGTTAAGTAATGCATGCGGTATACGACTGAGTAAAATAGATCACCCTCATTTCTTATCGGGGTCGTGAAATATGACTAAATTAAGTTGACGTCAGGTAGGCGGCTCGTCATAAAATACGTAGCCAAATCATGTGACAACATGATTGTAACATGTTGTGTCGGCCCCACTTAGAGTGAGATAAGGGTAGGAGGATGATGAGTAGTTAAGTAATGTACGGTTTTTTGCGACCTATTAGGACTTCTACTCACTGAACCAGCTGGTCCAGTGAGTAGCACCCCTCTGCAACGTCAATGATTCTGGATTCATTCTGCGTTTGTTCCTCTATTTTATACTATAACGTAGTGTTGGTACAATAACAAACAAAATGTTCAAATGTTGTTAATGCTGTTCTGGTCTTCCATATCTGACCAAAATTTAAAAGCACAATTTTTTAAAATATTGACAAGAACTCTTGACTTTCCATTTTCTGATTTATGTATGCTCCTTACTGGAATACTCTTCTTTCAAAATTATCTCCTAATTTATCACATTTTCGTTACCTATTCTGCCTATTCCGTTCTATTCTGCTATATATAAAATAATGATGACCATGATCGTGAAAAATTTCCGGATGTCTATCGTACTTTGTGAAGTGATTGGAACAGAATGCTACGCCGTAGCTTTCAATCTTGCCGGTATGCGCTACATTAGTGAATAACCTATATAAGAAAAATATGTTATTTAATTTAATTTTAATTTAATTAGGTAAGATTAATTTTTTTTTACTTAATATTAAAAACTATGTATTTATTTAGTTACCCGTACATCCAAAGTTTCAAATCTCTAATTTCAAAACTGACGGATCCCATACAATTTTCGAGCGCTGCGCATATTAGGCGGTCTATGTAGCGACTTCATTGACATGTATCGTTATATTACATAAAATCATTACAAATTGTAGCCTGTATGTTATTCCGATGTATAACCTATATAACTGGAGAGTTTCATCCAAATCTGTCGAATAGTTTTTTCGTGAAAGAGTAAAAAACATCCATTCCTACTCACAAACTTTCGCATTTATAATATAAGTAGGATTATATTTATTATTATATTTTTATACACATGAAAAAAATAACGTCTAATTAAAATTACTGACCTCAGAGAACGACATTGTATGCTTCACAAGGATAATTTCGGTTCAGCAATGTCCTTTAACTGGTACTTTTTTGTTTAAAGCTATTTTTATACCTAAATTCATAATCATCACTAAACCAATTTCTATTTATTTATTTATTTATTTATTTATTTATTTATTATCATTAATTTGCTTAAATACATTACATATTTGCCCGGTTAGGGCGTTGCAAATATTCAGGACACGTCTTAAAGTATATATATATTCTATATATTAATATTCTATATATTCATATATTCTACCTAATATTAGATAAAGTAAACAATAAAATTGATAGTATGCAATTAATTTATACACGCGCAAACCCTATCTGACCGTTGAATGAATAACAAAATAGCGAAATAGCATGCAAAAATTATAATGCATCGTTATTTTGTTGTATAGTTGAATACTGAAGCTCGAATGCTGTCGTACGATAACATGTGATAGAACAACAGTTTTTGTAAATCTAAAGTTAAATTTTACTACAAACTTAAAAATATTCAGCCATCATTAAATCTGTCTGTATGTTGAAATGAGAGTGTCGCAACAAATAACGAGAGGGAAGATTAAACTTGTATACTTCTCTCTATCTGAACACACGTGAAAAAGAGAGACAGATTATAAGTCTCGCTTAATATATAGAATTAGTCGTTGTCGCGCTCGTGTTTTTATTTAGTAAATACGCGTCGACAAAAAAAGAAAGAAGAAGAAAGAGAAAGAAGGACGTTATAAGGAAAAAAAATATTTACAAAAAGACACTATTAAATTTAGAATTTAGAATTAATTTAATAAGTAAGTCATAAGAATAAAAACCGCGGAGAGCAGGGTCGTAAGGTTTATATACTACACAGTATCCGAAAAGTTCGTTAGTGCCACTGCCCTGTTTTGTTTGCTGCCGTGACGCCTTCCGTAGTGCCGCTAGGATCGTTGCCTTGGGAAGAGAAGTCGGGGCAAACGCTCGTGGTAGACGTCGCAGGTAGCCGGTACAGGTAGCAGGTATTGCAGACAATAGTGCGAAGGAAAGAACGAAAGCACGAACGAAGGAAGGAAGGAACCCTGAAACCGAGTTATTGCGGAGTTAAAACTCCGCAATAACTAACTTTAACTTAAACTTAGACTGCAACATTGATCATCTTTCTAGAAGGTATGGCTCAGCAGAATGGCAGGGGCGTTATAAAAGAATTGAGTAGTGATCAATGATGCAGTGAGTTATACAAAGAAAAAGTTAAATTATACAGTTACTTATAACGGTCAATTTAAACTAATACCGTTACTTCAGAAAATTTAGCAAAATACATAAATAATTATCCTAAATTACACTAGAAATAAAAGATACTACAAGATTATCATTTTAGAACTATGAAATACACAGTTATTTAGCTAATACTTTTTTTTGAATAAAAACACTCACCCAAAGTCGGGGTAAATTCGTTGCACTTTTTTTTGCACACACAGTTTTAATTTTATAATATAAATTATATAGATGATTAGATCTAGATAGAGTAGATCTGATGATTTATTTTACTATTAAATCCTTGAAAAAGCAATTTAAATAAAATTTTAACAGGATTACAACTATACTTAGTGCAGGTGCACTAACGACAATGAGGTCATTGGGGGTCCGTTTTCCGGTGCAAGGTCGCCCTTCCAACACCTTAGGACCCCAGCGCCCTCGGTTCTGATTACTAGGTGCCCGCTCATTATCAATTCAACATCGTGACATTATAATTAATAGAATTAGGCGTTACTTTGCGGAGATCCATAATACAAAGGTAATAATAAAAATTATTTTGCTATAATCCGCGATACAGTCACTAGAAAATATATATAGCGCTAAATGTGTAGTGGACTATCCGTTTTTTCATACCCGTTGTAACGGGTATAAAAAAACCGCATGTATGCAGGATTCGTAAAAACACATGCACAAACCTGCACTGCCACCACAATAGACAAGCACTGCACACGTTCACTATCACAAACTATCGCAAAGCCTTTGCGATTTTGTCGTGGAGTCTATCTCCTGATGCTTCGGTTGCGGGGTGAAACGATTGTTGAGTTTGTGATAGTGAACGTGTGTATTGCTTTAGTATTGTGGTGGCAGTGGTGGAGGTTTGTGCATGTATTTTAACGAATCCTGCATGTAACGGGTATGAAAAACGGATAGTCCACTATACACTTAGCGCTATATATATTTCCTATTTACTGTATAGCGGATTATAGCAAAACAATTTTTTTATTACTTTTATATAATTTACGGTTTGGGTAAAAAAATATGAAATATGTAAGCCGCTATTAGATTGTATAGCTATACTAGAGCTTGAAGCTAAAAAAAAAAAGTATTGTAATGCGAATAAGATATGTTAATAATAGAAAGGTAGTAGATATGTTGTTGAAACTAACTACAAGCATTACAACTTACTAATTCTCGACCGCCTATTACATATACATTTCTTAATTCGGTGTCAAGTCAATTCTACAATTAATATTTCTTGCCTTAACTTGTCGTAATATTCAATTAATCAAATCCCAATCATAACTGCCCATGTCGTGTCAGTGTTTGTTCCATTATTAAATACATTAGTTATATTTAAGTGATGTATTTTTGTGATTGTATGAAATGTATATACATAGCACACTATTGTAGTATTTGAAATATTTGTTCAAACACTACAATATTGTGTGTTTAATAACCGCCGTGTGGTGTCCGGCTTAGTAGAATAGACCACACTCATTTCTTACCGAGGTGTCGTAAAAGGCGACTATGGTAAGTTGACGTCAGGCAGGCGGCCGGTCGTAAAATACGTAGCCAAATCATGTGACAACATGTTTAAACATGTAGTGCCGACCCCACTTAGAGTGGAATAAGGATAGGAGGATGATGTGTGTTTAATTGAAATTTTGAATATAATAGTAGTCATTGCGAACCACGATAAGAGATGGAGACATGTTGTTGCAGACTTTTGTAGAGTATAATTCTCTAGTACAAAAGTAATAATATAATTATTTTGCTATAATCCGCTATACAGTAAATAGAAAATATATATAGTGCTTAATATATAATGGATTATCAGTATTTTCATACCCGATACGTCCAGGATTCGTAAAAACACATGCACAAACCTCCACCACTTCCACCACAATACACAAGCACTACACAGGTTCACTATCACAAACTCAACAATCGTTTCGCCCCGCAATCGAAGCATCATCAGGAGATAGACTCCACGACAAAATCGCAAAGCTCCTGCAAATTCTCTAGTACATTACTTTAGTGTATATCAATTGGTGTACGCGGCGCCCGCGACTGAAGCTCCTAGCACTCGAGTATTTTTACAATTTTACGACCCCTTCAACCCAGATTACATAAAACCGTAATGTGCGATTAATCTAAACCTTTCGGAAAAATCTCACTACCTTTTAATTAAAATCGTACGAAAATCCATTTAGTAGATTTTGAGATAATCAATCACATACATACAGCTTTGGGAGACTTTGTGTTAATAATAATAAACATTTCATAAGTTTTACTTTCAATGTTATATTTCCCAGCTTCATTTCCACGGTTCGAAATAATTAAATCACAGATATCGAAATTAGTTTCTAAGATATATAATTATATAGTAAAGTAGCGGACTTTTACAATCCCACTGCTGGGAATAGGTCTGCTCTCTCTGTTTCTGCAGAGAAGGGTTGGAGCTAAGACCTACCACGCTGCTCCAATGCGGATTGGTAGGTTACACATATCTCCAGAATTCTCTAGAGATATACAGGTTTCCTCACGATGTTTTCCTTCAACGAAAAGCGTGTGATTAATTACAATTATCAATTAAACACATGAGTTTTAATTAAACTCATTGGTGCCTGCCCGGGTTTGAACTCGTGTTCCCCTCAAAAGAGTCGCACGGTCTCACCGCTGGCCTATCACAGCTCAAGCTCAAGCAGCACAGCTAATTATATAGATATGTTCATTGTATTTAATTTATATGAAAGGAATTTTATGTGCTTTTTTTTTCTAGAAAACAGTTGATAGCTCTTGAACATTAAAACTGCAGTTTAATACTCTACTCGTATATTATTATAAATAATGGGCACTTTTCTTGTCTTTAATAATCTTTGTGAGGTACTATGTGGTGGGTAGAGTATTTTACATCTGCGTGAAATCTGCAAATAAAAATATATGTATCATGAATTAACGTGTTGAAAACTATTTTGTCACACAAATTATTATATATTGAATAGTTTATAGAATTAGACGTTACTTTGCGAATATCCATAATACAAAAGAAATAATAGAATTATTTTGCTATAATCCGCGATACAGTAAATAGAAAATATATATAGTGCTAAATGTATAGTGGTCTATCCGTTTTTATACCCGTTACATGCAGGATCATAAAAACATGCACAAACCTCCACCACTGCCACCACAACACACAAGCACTACACACGTTCACTATCACAAACTCAACAATCGTTTCGCCCCGCAACCGAAGCATAATCAGGAGATAGACTTCACGACAAAATCGCAAAGCGTTTTTAGGAATCCTGCATGTACCTGGTATGAAAAAACGGATAGTCCACTATACATTTAGCACTATATATATTTTCTAATTACTGTATCGTGGATTATAGCAAAATAATTTTATAATTACTTTTTTATTATATATTATAATATTTATTTACTATATTATGTAACTACATAACATTTATAGTAACTATATTAATGATGGGCCAATTGGTTGAACTGCATAAAGGGTCCAAACAACCCAGTCTAACCTTTGGGTTTCAGATAAGAAATAATGCACTTAAATGCAGAACAGCATTACGGATGAAGGAAAAATTATGATTTTCTTCTAAGCGCCATATCATCGCAAAGAATATACAGCGCCTTTGTCTCAGTATTACTGCAAAACACAGTTAAATAAATAACTTGATATTATATAAAAAATAATCTTAGTATACCCTGTATGATGGTCGCCATGGTAATGTACGGTCCTATCAGAACCATCGGGCTGGTGAAGTGAATAGTCGCCTTTAACCACGTCGCCATCTCTAAACTCATGCTGCGATTTCATGTCACCAGTATGATGATCTTCCACTTTGTAATCAAATTCATAGTGAGGGTGTGTCTGCAAAACAAATACATCTATATACATATAAAACAAAGTTCCCAAAAGCTGTCTGTCTGTATGTGGTCGATTTTCTCGATAAATACTGAACGGATTTTTGCGGTTTCTATTAAAAGATAGTTTAATTCTTTAGTAACGTTTAGGTGAATACAAAGGTAATAATAAAATTATTTTGCTATAATCCGCGATACAGTAAATAGAAAATATATATAGTGCTAAATGTATAGAGAACTATCCGTTCTTTCATACCCGTTACATGCAGGATTCGTAAAAACACATGCACAAACCTCCACCACTGCCACCACAATACACAAGCACTACACATGTTCACTATCACAAACTCAACAATCGTCTCGCCCCGCAACCGAAGCATCTTCATGATGATGCTTCGGATGATATATTTAACACTGTATATAAATTGTTTAGGTTAATAGTACACTATGATTAAATTCGCGTGGGGTCAAGATTTACGCGGATAAAACTATAGGGTACACTGATTTACTCGCGGGCGAAGCCAGCGAGGTTCTCTAGTCTATTATAAAAAATCACCATACATACATCGTGTCCCTTTTTTGGCACAAAGAAAAGACACCAGCATAACATACGGGATTATAAAGTACGCGTTTTTCTTTCGGGAACAGGGGAAAATCACATTGCATTAGTGAAGGTACTTAAACGTTTAGTGTGCGCGAATGAAACCGCGAGTACCACAAGGCTTAATTATGGTGAAATATTTTGCAATTTTGAAGTAATCAGTCTCACGATATATCTCGTCAAAATATTATACGGCCATAAACGCGACTTACGTGGTAATCTATATGGTGACCATGACCGTGGACAACCTCTGGATGACCGTCGTGCTTCGAGAAATGGTTTGAAGAAAACGCTATTCCATCACTACTGACATCGCCAAATTGGGCCGCAATACAGAATACAGCAATACATAGGACCTGAAAAATCGTGAAAATATTTTTTTTCTTATATCATATTAATACTAATATGCCGTGTGGTATCCTGCTGAGTAGAATAGACCACCCTCATTTCTCACCGTGGTATCATAAAAGGCGACTAAGGTAAGTTGACCCACCGTGTGGTATCCGGTTGAGTAGAATAGACCACCCTTTGTCTCATGTTTGTAACATTTTTGTAAAATGTTGTGCCCCACTTAGAGTGGTATAAGGGCAGGAGGATGATCATATTAATACTAATACATGCTGTATCCATGATTTTGTTTGCATCATCTTAAGTGTTTAACTATCCTCAATAATGTTGTGTTATATATGTTCTATACATTTTTTATTCCCAAAAGTAAAAAGGGATTTTTTTATTACTATTTAGTATAAGTTAACTTCAATTTTATTAAACATAAATTTCGTCACTTTTAGCCCAGCAATTTAGCCGTGAAAACGTAACAGATACGAAGACCGACAGGTAAAATTTCACATAAATAATATTTGTATGGATTACGTTTATGTGTTTGCCAGTCTCTCTATTTTTTATCTTTAAAGATGTCACGTCAAATCTACTCGAGCAATATTACTAAATTTGATACAGATATGGGATAAAAAAATCACTGAAACTAAGGGTATTTAAACATGTAAGTTGACGCAATAATCACGATTAGTCTATATTCTATATATGTTAGGCACTTTGCCTTCACAAGACGTGGTAACTGGTAACGTGGTAAATAAATAAATAAATAAATAAATAAATAAATAAATAAATAAACTACCTTGGACGACATCATTTATGGTTAAGTGTCACTATTAGTTGTACTATTTCTGTTTGTGTTATTGCACTGATATTTTTTTGCTTAAACCTGTGACTTTTATACCCCAAATCGTAATTATAACATAATAGATTTCATTTGAAATTATCCGACGTATTTGTAATTTTATTATACAATTTGATAAATAATTGGTCGCTATACTCACCGTATCTAATGAATTTACTACTATTGCATGCATAACTACATAGTTTATTGATACCGTTTACAATTGGTTTTAGATGTATTGAGTTATTATATTAGAGTATGGAACCATTGGAAGACCTATAAGTGAGACCGGGCGCTCCTTGCCCTTTTTTATATATATACAGCGCACCCCGTCTAATTAAATACAATAGAATGAGAAAAAAGTTTACTTAAATCAAATTCTCCATTAGTTATAGTCATTGATTAGTCCAATTAATTTTTTGTTCAACAAATCACCGTTTCTGAACTTGTTTCCTTTTAACGATGTTCCTTTCATAAAATTGCATTTTTCTACGACTTTACAAGGAGTTTCAAAACAAATAAATAATAATCCTAAATAATATTCCATAGTACAAAAGTAATAATAAAATTATTTTGCTATAATCCGCTATACAGTAAATAGAAAATATATATAGTGCTAAGTGTATAGTGGACTATCCGTTTTTCATACCCGTCACATGCAGGATTCGTAAAAACATGCACAAACCTCCACCACTGCAACCACAATACACAAGCACTACACACGTTCACTATCACAAACTCAAAAATCGTTTCGCCCCGCAACCGAAGCATCATCCGATAGTCTCCACGACAAAATAGCATTATCCAAACAAGCATTGTTATATAGTAATCGGTTCAACCCCACCATTTATTATATTTTACCTCTGAACACGTGCAACAAGCTTGAACTTAAAACGTTTATCTGATCGTTAATGAGGGTGCCATTGTTATGCTTGATGATTTCTAATTTAGCTATTCTAATCAGCTTCTTTACTATTGTCCCGTAATAAACAAACAAATTTAATAAACAAAGTAAACCTTTCTCGCCGTTGCTACATTATGGAACCAGATATGTTAAAATTTACTTACACGTAGGTAACAATCTGAAACGATATTGTGACATCTAATTAATTTGAATAAAATATGCGTCTGATAATAGTATAAAAGTCTTACACATAGGCCCAGAACTATCAATCATAAGTTATACTTCAAAGTGTAAATAACAAATCAATATGTACTTCAAGGTGCGTTAATATAAAAACAATTATAAATATGTTCTATTGAAACGTTGAAAAAAATTATTTTTGTCAAATTAATAAATAGTTATAGCTATATCTATATAGGTTGTGTGAAAAACAAATAAAACATAAAATAATACACATTTATACATGTGCTATTTTTTTTCTCTACTAAAAATATCTATGTACAATAAAGAAATAAATAAAATAAATAAGACTAATTTTGAATTCGGTCTCTTTAGTACTAAGCGTGCGTTGTATTTTATATATACGTATATATATGTCTAATATGTAAAATATCATTATTAAATAATCATCAAGAACTTTTTCTTCTAGGTTATCGTCCTAGCGACCACTATCGCTTTTGCGTCCGCGCAGTCTAATGGTGGTTACGGTCATGGTAGTCATGGTCATGCCATCTCGTCACAAAGCATTGTGCAGCACCACACTCACCACACTCACGCCCACGCCCCCGTACATCATGCTCCCGTCATCGCTCACCAACCTATTCATGAGCATGAGCACTATGTAAGCCTACTTCAGTTTTTGCAACGAAACTTTGAAATAAAAATTAAAAGGTACATTTATTACATCTACCTAACTACATCAATTAGGTTTCTGTTGTTAGTAAACTATATATTGTATAGTAGTATCTATAGTCAAATCACTTATGATTTTGTACAGGCTCCCCCTCATTACTCATTCGAGTACAGCGTAAAGGACACGCACACTGGCGACATCAAGTCGCAGCACGAATCCCGCAAAGGAGACCACGTGACCGGATCCTACAGCCTGCACGAACCCGACGGCACTGTGCGCCGTGTGGACTACACCGCTGACAAACACAGCGGGTGAGTCTATATCTATACTTATTATAAAACAAAGTCCCAAAAAGCTGTATGTCTGTATGTAATCGATTTTCTCGAATTCGGATTTTGTACGGATTTTTGTACGGTTTTCGCCAAAAGATAGGTAAAAAGTGCATATCGGTATTATGTAAATTTTGTTAAGGAGATCGAACATTTCTTAAAAAACTTGCTTGCTGGGAGCTTTAGTCGTGTGCGTTGCGTAAATCAGCAGAGTTACGCCAAAATAATGGACGAAAGAATTGTAGATCTATAAAAATACTATAAGAAAGTCCACGATAGCATGTTTCTATCTCTTACGGTTAACTCACAATGTTCACACTTTTATGTTCAAAATTCCAATTCGGAATTTTTTTGTGATAACTGATTTCGGCGCGGGTGAAGCTGCTGGCACAGCTAGTTACTTTTTATTATAATAAAAATTGTGTTACATCGTCTTTCAATATTCTTAATCCAAAGATAGTTCATTCCTAAGTTTACAATAATGAGAATAAGACAGCGAACAAACTGCCGTTTTTAGAAAGGTGTTTAGAACGTAATTTGTTGTGTCACTATTTGCTGCTAGTGAAATTAGTGAAGTAGCAGTAGTAGAAGCATATTATATATCCTGATACAAATTTGTATGAGTGTTCTGCAAATAGGGTATGAGTTTTTCTCGCCGGTAAAGAATGTATTAATCATAAATCCAGACAATTTTATTATCCTTATTAAGACTTGAAAAGGAATACCTCAGTTTGATTGTCGTTTGACACATCAAGACACCTTTATTGACATGTTGTCACATGATTGGACTACGTCGCCTCTTACGACACCTCACTAAGAAAGGGGGGTGGTCTATTCTATTCTGTCGGATACCACACGGCGGTTATTAAATACACAATATTTTAGTATCTGAACAAATAATTCAAATACAACAATAGTTTTTACTCTATAATTACTGTTTTGTTTATTTCAGATTCAACGCTGTTGTACATCGTGAAGGCCACGCCAGCCATCCAGCTCCTTCACATCATCATTAAGATATTTGTTTGGTTATAAAGTTTAAGTTTTAATGTAAAACTGTATATAAATTTAGTGTAATAAAAATGAAAATAAAGCTACCGCTTATTTATTTTTTTCTATATTCTTCTTGATTCGCTTAATTGGAACACGTAAGATTAATTATGTATAATTCGTCAATATCATATGAGGTTTGCGAATTTAATGTTATCAATTTCGACAACTCCACCAAAATCTATAGATTTGTAACTTGTCAAAGCATCTTTAATATCTGATTTACTGAATAGTGAAAGAGCGTGAAGATTGTAGTTTGACGATTTCAGTGCCTCTTTAGATGTACACTCTAACTTGCAAAGTTGATTAGTCTTCTTTAATAAGTGTTCATTTGCTGTATTTCAAACGGACAAGAAACCTATCTGGAAAAGACATAGGGTACAATTAGGAGCTCGTTTCAGTTCATAAATCTTTATCCATTTCTTTAATATCATCTATAAAATATATATATATAACCTTCGTCATATACAATGACGAAGGTTTCCGACTAAATTAAAAATAAAATTAATTCTTGAAAAGATTCATTTAATTTTGATATTAATTTATAAACCGACAAATAGCTTAACCGTATGCTTACCAAACACAAATAATCAATCATAATCTACAGAGTAATAAAATACCTCATTAACGATCAGATAAATATTTCAAGTTCAAGCTTGTTGCACGTGTTCAGAGGAAAAATAAAATAAATGGTGGGGTTGAACCGATTACTATGTAACAATGCTTGTTTGGATAATGCTTCGCTTTGCGATTTTGTCGTGGAGTCTATCTCCTGATGATGCTTTGGTTGCGGGGCGAAACGATTGTTGAGTTTGTGATAGTGAACGTGTGTAGTGCTTGTGTATTGTGGTGGCAGTGGTGGAGGTTTCTGCATGTAACGGGTATTTTACATTTATTTATTTTTTTTATTTAGAATGCAATAAAAGGCAGGCACTCTTAAAAGTTAGTCTCTTACTGAGCGTTAAATAAACACAGCGTAAATAACGATTAAAGAGTGACTCTAAGTAAAACTAAAACTTAAGCATCCTGCGCTTAAATCAAGTATTCATGATGTAATCCCCAATTAGAGATTGGTATTGGTGAATTCAATAGTTTTCGGCTGTGTATGTTATGCTGTGTGTTCTGATTAGGAACCTTTCTTCTGGATTTAAAGTGAAATGAAATGATGAAAAGCTTATTTTTCTAGGTCTATAAAAATTTCTCTGAATTCAACACCTCTAAAATACTACTCGATACCCAATATACTAGAAGTACGAAAAGCTTTTCAAATATTTATTAAATCCTGGAATCATGTTGTTTATATACTACCTGTACTGATTCATAAGCTGTGATAGCCCAGCGGTGAGATCGTACGACTCTTTCGAAGGTCACCGGTTCAAACCCCGGCAGGAACCAATGAGTTTTTCATTTAAAACTTAATGTCTAATTTATAGTTGCATTATATCACATGCTTTTCGTGAGGAATCCTGTATATAGAAAAGATTGGTAAGTTAGAGTCCACGCATTGGAATAGCGTGTTATGATCAGCTGTGGAATAATAACAGGTTTTACTTTACTAACTTATTTTTTTTACTATACTACTACGAGTAAATTCTGTGTGACAATGTTGTCAGCCGATGTGTTAGTGAATTGATCTAGACCTACCCACATTAAGTGTTATGTATCCTTTTCTTACACATGAAAAAAAAGAATGAAGCATCAAGAAAATACATACGTACTTGTAATTAATATCTAAATAAATACGTGAACGCTGAATATAAGTAAATAGTATAAATTTGTAAAAAATATTGTATTTACATTTCTAATACTGTAGTACGTAATTTTTTATTTTTGGTTTATATTGACAGAAACACAATAATGATTGTTATGTTTTTGTCTACGCTACTAGTACTACGTTACTATTATCTTATTTTGCAAATACCGAATAGAATGCTTTGCAAGAGTTAAGATAGAAACCGTTTAATAAAACTTGCTTCTTATGAATTTACGAGTGGTAACTTATTTCATATGCTTATGATAGAGTACAAAAATAGAAGAAATATTTAAAAATATACAATAACATATATAAAAAGAAACGTATTAGGTTCTTTATAGAATTAGGCGTTACTTTGCGGAGATCCATAATACAAAAGTAATAATAAAATTATTTTGCTAAATAATAATAAAATAATTTTATTATTACTTTTTTAATTGGTTCTATTTTTATGTGTACGTGGCCAGCCAGAAGATATAACGAAGTTATTTAAAGTTAGAAATATTAAAGGTATTCATAATTCTATCTATATCATCTATACTAGAAAACAAAGTCCTCAAAGGCTATCTGTTAGCGATCGATTTTCTCAAGATGTACTGGAAAGATTTTGTATGGTTTTTACTTCAAGGTAGAACAGACTTCAGAAAGGTTTAGGTTCATAGTTAATTACGATTTTTCGTGAATTGTATTCAAGAAATCGTGCAGTTGTAAAAAATCGCCTACTGGGAGCTTTAGTTACGTGTGTCGCGTAAACCAAGAGATACAAACTAAAGTAATGTAACTAAAGTAGTGAATTGTAGATCTAAATAAATACCACAAAAAAGTTTGCGACAGTATATGGTTAACTCACAATAACTACTTTAATGTTTAGAATTTCATTTAGGGAAAAATTTATGACATACTTCCATGCACTTCCATTAATTTAAACGTTGGCTAAGCTGCTGGCACCGCTAGTTTAAAATTACTAATAAATAATAACAATCTTATAATATAAGTTACATTATGAAACACAAAATTGATATCGATTTCATGGATATTGAAGTTTGCAGAATTAATAAAAGAACAGTAGCTTTATTTTACTTTTTATTGCACTAAGCGTATATACAGTTTTTATTAGACCTTAAATTTTATAACCAAAAAAAAAATTTCAATGATGATGATAGGAAGGAGCTGGGTGGCTGGCGTGGCCTTCACGATGTACAACAGCGTTAAATCTGAAAAAAGATAAATAGCTATAACAGACAAAAAAAATGTAAAAATATTATTTGATCCGTTACTGTCAAAAACTATTCTCGTTTCAGTGGCATCCCTGGATGTACCTTCTAATAACCGAGAACAAGATACCATCTTTTTGGTTACAAAAAAAGTAACGGAGATTTGTTACCTCAGAAAGAAACTGCCTTTAATAAAAAGCATTAAAAGATGCTATAGTTCACTTTGATATATTAATATAGACTAATGTTGTATTAATAGCACAGGCTCAAACACGCACTACAAGTAACAACATGTCACTACACGTCCACTCTCACCAAAGGCTCTCGTGTACTAAACGTGTGTGCGCTTGAGACAGTGTAATGTTTCTTTGAACACAAGTGTTAGTGTGTTGTGAGAATATTCATGGATGTGTCTTGTATATAAATATACAAGGTAAGATACACACATGTCAACTCACATACACTACAGATGCTTTAACTTAATGTGTATTATAACTATAGTCTCACCCGCTGTGTTTGTCAGCGGTGTAGTCCACACGACGCACAGTGCCGTCGGGTTCGTGCAGGCTGTAGGATCCGGTCACGTGGTCTCCTTTGCGGGATTCGTGCTGCGACTTGATGTCGCCAGTGTGCGTGTCCTTTACGCTGTACTCGAATGAGTAATGAGGGGGAGCCTGTACAAAATCATAAGTGATTTTACTGATAATACTACTTACTATATAATATATATTTTACTAATAACAGAAAGATAATTACATCAATAGATGTACTTTGTAATATTTATTTCAAAGTTTCGTTGAAAAAACTGAAGTAAGCTTACATAGTGCTCGTGCTCATGAATAGGTTGGTGAGCGATGACGGGAGCATGATGCACGGGGGCATGGGCGTGGGTGTGGTGAGTGTGGTGCTGCACAATGCTTTGTGACGAGACGGCGTGACCATGACTACCATGACCGTAACCACCATTAGACTGCGCGGACGCAATAGCGATGGTAGCCGCTAGGATGATTACCTGTAAGAAAACGTCCACACGGTTAATAATAATATCCTACACCAATCATAAAATTATATATTTAAAAATCCTTCAATTATTTTTTATACTTTATAGATAAGTCAAAAAGATATGACCCCAAGCAATTGTTGAGTCGTATTTATGTCGGATATGTGGATTCAAAGAAAACTTAATACAAAATTAAAAAATTTTAAACAAAAGACTGATATGCACATATATAATCACGATATTTCATTTAAATTGTACAAATAAAAGCTAAGCTTTCACAGCTAATTTCAAAAAAATACTTTTTTTAATGAACATTTATAACCAGACGATTATATTTTTTTCAAAATAAAAAAAACAGATCATTTACGTACCTTAAAATACATATTGATTAGTTATTTACACTTCGACGGTTAACTTGTGATTGATAGTTTCATTCTTAATTATCAAACTTATATACTATTATTATTATGCATATTTTATTCAAATCGAATGGATATCGCAACAAATTTCAAATTGTAACGACAGGTTATTTTATCTTAAACACGACAACACCTTTCTTTATAGGCATACTACAGTGTAAGTCCAAACTACTATATCTTAAAACAGTAAGATGTTGAGAATACTACTACATTAAGTTTTTGCTTTACATTTTAGTTGATTATATTTTTTGTAATTTTTTTTTTTTTTTTCGCTAGGTTGATCACGGTGGTAAACATAGCTACGGGCAAGTAGAGATCTCGCCCGAAACCTGCCCGCCCTCCCGTTTAACCGCCCAAGTAGGAGAGTAAGAGTTTTATGTACTTATGCTTCGACAAAAATAATGTCTGTCCACATTCCAAAACCACTTAATTTCTAATATCTTTTTTCTTCACATATTCTTTATCACAACAAGGTGATCTAGCAAGATGTGTGCTAGGTTGATTGGTCAATACAATTCTAGGATTTTGACTTTTTTAACCTTTTACTGATACAAAGGATAATCTATGTTCATAGCATAGCATAGCAACGGTTTGTAACTATGCTACTGATGGGCATATGCTTCTTTTCTCTGTATTTTTTTGTAGTGAAGGATTGGACCTTCTACTACTAAGACCTACGCTGCTCCAATGCTGATTGGTATGTTAGACATTTCCCTAGAATTCTCTAGAGATATGCGAGTTTCCTCATGATATCTTCGTTCACCGAAAAGATTATGATAAATTGCAATTATCAATTAGACATATAAGATTTAATAGAAAACTTCTTGCTGCATGCCCGGAGCTTGAACCCGTGACTGTCTCGAAAGAGTCGCACGTTGTCACGGCCTTATCATCAAAGCTTTATTCATAACCTGAAGATAATTACATGATTTTCAAGGACATTCATGTACTCGTATGTTTTCTTCTGACGCATCGTAAGATCTATCACGCAGACATCATCACCAGAAGTCAAACTCGTATTGGCTAATCATAACTTTTGTTTCCCGTAATAAATACAACCAAAGTACTTTTATTCTAATTACGGTGTTATGCCATTACAATCTATTAATAACCAAGAAATCCAGTATTTTGGAAATACTTATATTTTAAATTTAAATTTTATTATATAGTATATTTTATTATATATTATTAAACATCATCATTCTCCTCCCCTTATCCCACTCTAAATAGGGTCGGCACAACATATATTTACCATGTTGTTACACGATTTGGCTAGGTATTATACGACCGGCCGTCTGCTTGACGTCAACTTACCTTAGTGGCCTTTTACGACACCTCGGCAAGAATGAGGGTGGTCTATTCTACTAAGCCGGATACCACACGGCGAACTATAGTACGTAGCACATTAATATAAGTCTATTGGGCGCTATAGGCAGGTAAACACTGTAATTAAGTTATTATGTATGAAATTTACCCAACAGTATAGGAGAGAACACTTTAAAAAACAAGAAGAGCTTAAAACTATTCAGTAGATGACCTTACTTTATGACGTACAACGGTTTATTGATATACTGATGATAACTGATTTAAATTGTAAGTAGGGTACGCTGAGGATTATATGATTTATTTTCTTTGTTGGTTCTTCGAGACTGGGCGTATATTTGTATTTAAGTATGTATTTAAAATTATATACTCGTATGTAGTATATCTACCAGTTGTCCGTCACCCATAACACAAGATTGTTACTTACTTTGGGGTCGGACAACCGTGTGTGTAAGTGATTATATATTTAATATTTATTTATTTATTTACGGAAAAGACATAATGAAATTTAAATAATGTAATTTATGTATCAGTGTCTATTTCAAGTTGTCCATAAAAAGAATAAAAATTAGGCTTGTCATACCGCAAGCGTTAATGAGCAAGTATTTTATGTTCCCTTTCTAATAAGTGAAAACAAGTAAAATGTCTATAACAGACTGTCAAATAATAAAAAAAAAACAAAGTTCGTTGCGTTCCGTTAGTTTCAGGTTTCCAGTAGATCTTTGAATACAATTAAATGACTTATAAAACTTGACTTTATCCTTGGATTGATTAGATTAATTTACAATAAGTACAATACTAGCTCGACTGGCACGCTGGCGCTGTGGGTAGTGACCCTGCCTCCAGTCCCCGGGTCGCGGGTTCTATTCCCGCCGAGGGCCAACATTTTCTATAAACAAATTGTTGGCTCTTCGAGCCTGGGTGTGTATTTGTATTTAAGTATGTATTTAAACTTATATATGTAGTATATCTACCAGTTGTCCGTCACTCATAACACAAGTATTAAATTACTTACTTTGGGGACTGACGACCGTGTGTGTAAATGTCCCATATATTTATTTATTATTTATTAATAGAGAAAGTAAAACTTAAGTCTGGCATAATTACAACACTAAACAAAATTCAGGTACATGGTCAAATTTGCGTAATCCTTATATGGACTAAATGTTTTAAGGTTTTGAAATCGCCTGCTGTTAAACACTTTCTTATTTCTTATCATGCATAAATCTTTTCTCATTAGTAAGCACTATATTTGTCATCGTTATTACTGTATTCGAACTGTCCTTTATATCCTTAAAGATTTTTGTTATAAAATAACTACTATAACGTTTTCTGGTGGAATTTTTGATAATAAAAAACTATCACGGTCACAAATATAAAATATCAGCAACCTACTTGTGAGCTACCTCAACATCATTCATCATTCTCCTGCCCTTATCCCACTCTAAGTGGGGTCGGCACAACATGTTACAAACATGTTGTCATATGATTTGGCTACGTATTTTACGACCGGCCGCCTGCCTGACGTCAACTTATCTTAGTCGCCTTTTATGACACCTCGGTAAGAAATGAGGGTGGTCCATTCTATGTAGCCGGATATCACACGGTATTTATCTTAGTCGCCTCTTATGACACATCGGAAAAGAGGGTGGTCAATTTTATTCTGCCGGATACCACACGGCTAACTTGTGAGCTACCTGTCTATTTTAATTAAATGTATAAATATTTTTACGATATTTAGTGATAATTCCTTACATTACTTTCATCGATAAAATATTTTGCATCTTGTGTCGGTTAATTACAAACAAATTCGTCTTTTTATTGTGTCAACCTGTTTACTGTCTCTAGGTTTAAAAAGTTTTTTGAAAAAATTCACTAAGCCGCCATCACGGCCTAATATTACCTTGATATTTATTCTTTGCACTCATAGGTACCGCGGAGTTTTTTTTTTATTATGATAAGTCTAGCGTTAGGCTACGATGGGAAGCTTATAATGAAGACAAGTTTGCTAACATTGATGTTTAAGAGCAAGTTTCGTTTTTAGTACGAATTAAATTAAAAAATACAAATAAAGCTTAATTAAAAAAGGGGACGGACATAGTCTGTGGTATGTAATGTCATTTAATTAAAAAAAACACCAAGTTTCCTTATTTTTTTTAACCTATTTAGAGAATTATTAATTAATTATAAAACGATAAGCCACGATGCCCTATAGACGTGTTCGTATTGTTTTTTAATAAACAGTTATTCGACCAGTCTCTCGATACACATACGCACATAAACAGCAATATTCGTAAAATTGGAACTATTATTTTTATGCGTGACTTTTTACTCATCAAATCGGTATCAGTATCAATCGGTTAGAGTAGTGAAGGAGTTTAGCCAATCAATCTCCTAAATTTAAATTGAAGAAAATAACAGTTCTAGGTAAAATTCTCGATAAATTTGCTTATGTTATTCCCTAGAAGCAACCCCAAATTAACTTAAAAAGATTGAAGCTCACTGTCGTGTTTGTTGTCATAATATAAAGCTAGAAAAGAATTATTTTGAAAGTTACAATTGGGAACATTCAAGGTCTTTAAGATTTACTTAGCGTGGCAATACACTAACTTAACTAACACAAAACTAAAATTGGAACAGATCACAATGTTCAGTAAAATAAATAATCAGTAATTATATTTTGATTTTTAATGCACTAAATATATAAACAGTATTATTTTACACATTCAATTTTATAACGAAACAAATATCTTAATGATGATGTGAAGGAGCTGGATGGCTGGCGTGGCCTTCACGATGCACAACAGCGTTGAATCTGAAAATTACAAAAAAGAAACAGTCATTACAGAGTGAAAACAATAAATACATCGATTAATAAACTGGTACATCCTTAATGATTGTAATTGGTGAGTGGTTTGTATTTATTTTGACTATTTAAGAAAAATAAAGTAATCAGTTCAACATGGTACGATAAGCAGTAAGTTTTGTTGAATGCTTTATTTAAACCACACCTTAAAACACAATTTTTATAATAAACTAGCTGTCCCAGCGGCTTCGCCCGCGAAATCCCCCTGGAAATCAGCGTGTCTCAATTTTATTTCTAGAATTCAATTCTTAAACATAAAAGTAGTTATTGTGAGTTAACCATAAGAGATAGAGACATGATATTGCGGACTTTTTTGTAGTATTTTTATAGATCTACAATTTTTTATTACATTACTTTATCGTATCTCTGCTGGTTTACGCAGCGCACACGACACATTTGCTGAATCTCTTCATTACAATTTACATAATAGATGTGTGCTTAAACTATCCGGAAGTATTGCACTATCTGGTGAAAACCGTACAAACATCCGTTCAGTAGATTTTGAGAAAATCGATTACATACAGACAGACAGCTTTTTAGGACTTTGTTTTATAATAAGTATAGATATAGACTCACCCGCTGTGTTTGTCAGCGGTGTAGTCCACACGACGCACAGTGCCGTCGGGTTCGTGCAGGCTGTAGGATCCGGTCACGTGGTCTCCTTTGCGGGATTCGTGCTGCGACTTGATGTCGCCAGTGTGCGTGTCCTTTACGCTGTACTCGAATGAGTAATGAGGGGGAGCCTGTACAAGATAACCAAAGATAACACTCTTGATTGAGAGTTTTTTGATTGATGTATGATAGATAGCGGTGAGACCGCACGACGAGGTCAAGGGTTCAAACCCCGGGCAGTTCAAACCTACTGTTAAAACGTATTTGTCTAATTGATAATTGCAACTTATGATACGCTTTTCGGTGAAGGAAAACATCGTGAAACCTGCATATCTCCAGACAATTCTAGAGATATGTGTAACCTGGTAGGTTCACATTGGAGCAGCGTGGTTGGTCTTTAGCTCAAACCCTTCACTCCAAAAAAGAAAACAGAGAAAGGAGGCCTTTGCCTAGCAGTGGCATTGTGACAGGCAATGCCACTGTCACATGGCAGTGACAGTGGCATTTACTTTTGATGATTTTACACTATTGATGATTTTTTTTCAGAGCATATTTTGCTAGCAACAAATAATCAGTCCTTGCTAGCAACAAGTAATCATTTATAAAGACGAATATTGAACAAACAGAAATAGGCTTACATAATGTTCATGGATAGGTTCATGAGCGATGACGGGAGCATGATGCACGGGAGCGTGAGCGTGATGGGTCTGGTGCTGCACAATGCTTTGTGATGAGATGGCATGACCATGACCACCATGACCATGACTACCATGGCCGTAACCACCATTGGATTGCGCGGACGCAATGGCGATGGTAGCCGCAACGATGATAACCTGTAAGTAAACGTTCTCAACGATTATTTAATAACGATATTATATATCAGATATGTTAAATCATATTCCTTAGATGTAGCCACTGTCATTTTATATACAGTTTAGTGATATATAACCAAATCAACTAAAATATCAAAAAAAAACATTTAAGTACGGATCAATTATATTTAAACAACAATTATTTTTATTTTACATTTCAAAATAACTTTCCGTTCATCCATTTTATTTTTTGTAATTTAATTTAATTTCGTAAATCCAATTCTACCCCATAACTAAAATTCCAGATAAGGTTGCATATTAACGCACCTTGTAGTACATATTGACTAGATATTTACACTTTGACGTATAACTTATGATTGATAATTCTAACCTTATTTATCACACTTTTATACTATTAAAAAATGCATATTTTATTCAAATTGTATGGATATCGCAATATCGTTTCGGATTGTAACAACAGGTTATTCTGTTATATTAACATAACTTAAACCAAATAGGTATAAAGATAATAAAAAAATCAATTTATGATTAGAATAAGGCGTGCAACTTTTTAGCGAACAAGCCTTTTATCTAGTAAAAAAATATTATGTGTCCAAATATGCACAGAAAAAACATAATATATCCTACTAGCGGTCCAGCCATGTATTGCTGTGGCGCAGTATGGTTTCGAAATCCCCTCGAAACAGAACACAAGTTTAAATAAAACTGCTCCGAGCGTCACCAAACTTTATAGGAACATCTGCTAGGCGAAAAAAAAGATTATCAGAAAAATTCATTAAAATCGGACAAGCCGTTTCGAAGTCTATAAGGGACATACATACAAACATTATTTTTTAGAGCTGTGATAGCCCAGTCCCGGGACCGTGCGACTCTTTCTAGGGGAAGACGAGTTCAAACCCGGGCAGGCACCAATGAGTTTTTCTATTAAAAATCATGTGTCTAATTGATAATTGCAATTTATCACACGCTTTTCGGTGAAGGAAAACTTTTTTGAACGAAAAATTGTTTGTTTTTTATATAGAATTTTATTTTTATTTTAATATATTTTTATATATTTAAAAATATAATGTAAATATGTATATAAATAAATAAAAGATATTAACTAATATTTAGCAAACGTAATAATCTTATATGTAAATGTTTCTGTTAAAAAAATAATCACAACAACGTTACGGATAGTATTTTTGATAACAATGAATTTTTACGTTCAATTAAGCATGAAATATTTGAATACAAAGTATGAACAATGCATTAATAGGTTACTTCTCTAGCTAAATTAAGCAAATTATGTAAATAAGTTTTAATTAACCAACACTGACATACTTACCTATTCTTCTTCTTTGAGTGGTCTGATGGCGCAGGTGGCCGTGACCCTGCCATCAATTCCGGTAGTAGCGGTTTCGATTCCCGCTGAGGGCCAACATTTTCTAAATCCAAGTTGTTGAAACTTCGAATCAAGGTGTATATATGTATTTCAGTAATCTATTTAAAACTATAATTGTATACAATTACCAATTATACCTGTCACCCATAACACAAGTATTAATTTGCTTTCTTTGGGGCCGGACAGCCGTGAGTGTAATGGTCCCATGTATTTTATATTTGTTTATATTTAAACTAACTGTGCCAACAACGACTTCGCCCGCGTGGAATTCAGTGATTTACAAAATTTTTCCCGAATTCTTGAGATTTTAGCCATAAAAGTAGTTATTGTCAGTTAACTGTGAGAGATAGAGACGTGCCATCGCGGACTTTGTGTAAGTGTAGTATTTTTCTAGATCTACAATTCTCTAGTACATTACTTTAACGTATCTCTGCTGGTTAACCACCCGGAAGTATTGCACTATCTTTTGATAAAAACCGTACAATAATCAGTTCAGTAGATTTTTAGAAAATCGATTACATACAGACAGACAGCTTTTTGGGACATTGTTTTATAATAGGTATAGATTTGTTTGTTCTTCGTGTCTGTGTGTATTATATTTCAGTAGTTTTTATTTTCCAGTTGTCTGTCGCACGTGGCATACGTCATAGTTCCTTACTATAAGTAATAATAATAATAATTAATTTCATTTAATTACTGATTACCTAATTATTTTTTGTTCCTATTTTGAATACCGACCAAAATATTTTTAAATTCCACCATCTTCCTTCTTACGTAAATTTTATATTGTTGAAACGAAGAAAATTATCATAATAGAGCTGAAAGTTGATATTATAGAGCATTTTTGAATGGGTTTCAATCAGTATCAGCTCTCAAAAGTGATTAAATTTTAAAATAGTCACGTCGTTTATAACAAAAAGCAGTATTATCAAAAGTATATGGAAATTATTTACATATTCTGTACCTTAACGATAATTTCATTGATAGATGATCTGAACTTGAATAGATAAAAATACTTCCATAAATATTTGCATTAATCAAAGTGTAATATTATTGTTCTTGACATAATTTGTTACTTCATACTCATGTACAAAATTAGTGAAATAACCAGTTGTTAAAACCTGACACGACATTACGATATCCTTTCAAATCGTTTTCGATATGTAAATTGTAGTATAAAAGACTTGTAAATCAGAAACAAGTTATCAATTAAAAATTACACTTCAAAGTGTAAACAACTCATTAAAAATGTTCAAGGTGTGTAAAAAATCAGATTATAGAAGAATAAATTACAAATTTAAAAATCTATATACTTCTGAGTGCTGTATACTGTGAGTATCAGTATACGGCAACGCCACAAATTCTAATTATTTATTCATATAAAACATTATTTAGTAGTAGTACTAGTACTAGTAGTGTATATAGTAGTTACTTAATAATAGTCAATTTTATTTGTCAATCGTACATCAGAGTCATTGGATACAAACTAGAGTAAACTTCTAGAGTAAAATCTTTTTAATGACGCACAATAAATCAAATCAAATTAAAACATTTTATTACTAACGTCACAGTAAAGTAGATAAAATTCAAAATAATTTAAAAAATATACACAGATGTATATTTTTATTTATTGAAATAACTAATAACAGGCGATTTATTTTTTATCGATTGATTCAAGTGGTAATTTAGAGCATTAATTTTTTTAATAGGTCAATAATTAAGCAAATTTTAAACTTTATTATTTATCAACGTGTTATTCATTTGATTATCATCACTTGCAGGCTCTTATTCTTGCGGCTACAGTCGCCGTTGCTTTCGCGCAGTTAAATGGCGGCCACGGTTACGGCCACGGCCACGGCCACGCGGTCTCATCCCAGAGCATCGTCCAGCATCAAACCCACGCTGCTCCCGCGCACTACGCTCCCGTCATCGCGCACCAACCTGTCTACCATGCTGCACCAGCTCATGATCATTATGTAAGCTTATATTTCTTTCAACAATCATCATTCATTCTCCTGCCCTTATTCCGTCAGGGTCGGTAAAATATATTTTAAACACGTTGTTATGTGATTTGGCTAGGTATTCTACGACTGACGTCAACTTACCTTAGTAAGGAAAAATCTAATCTATCTAAACCCTTCAAAATACCCTAGTAAAATTGAAAATTACTAATTATCATACCACTCATGGACCATCGCTGTAATAATTCATTCTACTTGTAATGTACTGATAATTTGTCTTCCCTAAGTGAGTGATGTTGCTTTTACACTGTTTTTGTTCTCTCTCTTCGAACGCTGACTGTTCGACTTAAATATAAGGGATTACAACGCCACGCAAAAAGCCAGTACAATCTACAATACAATACTGATTTATCATCCTGGTTTCGCCAGACCAAAATCTTGTTACCCGAGCGTCCACCAGTTCTTCAAATATGTATTTTTGGTAATTAATTAGTAATGATAGTTTTGGTGTTTCTTCTATGTAATTGTTTCCTATTTTATATTCATTTCTTAACTAAGCAGAGACACTCCTCATGCTATCGTCCTTTGAGTGACTACAAGCTTTCTTATGAGTACTGAACGCAAGAAACCGTGAAAGTCATATATAAAGTAAAGTAGCGGCTTGTTACTATGCCCACAGCTGGGCTAAGGCCTCCTCTCTCCGTTTTTGGAGAGAAGGTTTGGAGCTAAGACCAACCACGCTGCTCCAATGCGGGTTGGTAGGTTACACATATCCCTAGAATTCTCTAGACATATGCAGGTTTCCTCACGATGTTTTGCTTCACCGAAAAGCGTGTGATAAATTGCAATTATCAATTAGACACATAAGTTTTTAATAGAAAAACTCATTGGTGCCTGCCCGGGGTTTGAACCTATGTCGACTCTAGAGAGTCGAACGGTTTCACCGCTAGGCTATCACAGCTTCTTGAAAGTCATATATAGTCTTGACTATAATCTATAAAATATAATCTATGATTGCAGGCTCCTCCTCACTACGCGTTCGAGTACAGCGTTCAGGACTCTCACACTGGCGACATCAAGTCACAGCACGAGGCTCGTGAGGGCGACCATGTAACCGGCTTCTACAGCCTGCACGAACCCGACGGTACTGTTCGTCGTGTGGACTACACCGCTGATGCTCACAACGGGTAATAAATTGTTTAAAATACTTTTCCAAAAATTTTTTTTGTATAATATCAAGATATTTTAATTAAATGATTTTATTGTTATAATTTCAGATTCAACGCTATCGTACATCGTGAAGGTCATGCCCAACACGCAGTTCCCGCTCATCATTAAGTGTATTTTTTAATATAAAGTGTGATTCAATGTAGTGTAAATATTTATTGCAATAAAAATTAAAATATAATACACTTTTATTATTTGTCTTCTATGTGTTCAAACAGGCACTTATGATTTCTCTTTAAAAACTTACAAGCTTAACTGGTATTTACAATATATCAAACGCATTATGCTGAAAATCGTATTTCAAAAATCTACATTTACTTAGACTATTTCTGTACGTTTAAGGCATAATGTAATGAATATTTCGTTGTTACAAATTCTAATGTGGAAATCATGAGTAAAACAAAATATCAGGAATAATAATAAAGTCGAGAATAAAATATCGAACTTCTGTCTGAGAGATAGAACCGATGGGCGATCAAATCTCAATGCTGGAGTGGCGACTCTGCACGAAAAGGATTTAGGCATCTTAAAACATAGAAATTAGATAGTTTTTTGAAATACTTTTAAGGTATTTGTGCAAATAAAAACTATTTTAGAAATGAGACCACATTGATCAAATTTAACCAACCAAATTTAATATGCAATGCTGATAATTTCATTGCATATTAGCCATCTTATCTCATCAGATCTCGGGGGCGTCTATCTATAACAGACCAGTAGACAGCTCCTGTTCTGGACTATTCCATCTTAAGAGAAGGGTTTGACTGCTTATCCCATAGTGTCGCCTGCTTAAACCTACCAGTCGCTTTAACAAACCTCATAATATCCCTCTAGGAGATATTTGTTAGGTCCTCAACTTCCAAATTCCACCTTTACCTAGTCATACTACCTAAAAACTCAGCTATATGGTGAAGATTCGTTTCTTTCTATCCATACTAATATTATGTCTGTCTCTTACGATTTCTCAACTAATATAATTAAGTTAACGACCAATATAGGTGAAATTTGTTACAAATGAAGCTTATATACCAAGTTAACATATAATATATAAAAATCGCGTTTCTCCTTCAGGAACGTGAAAAACAATATATCTAATTATTTCTTAAATCCCCTTAGTACTTAAAAATACAGTTTGTGCTATCTTATTGTATTGTTACCACTGATTTAAATAATTCAATTTTAGATGTTAGGAATTCAATTTGCGGATTAAAAAAATTGACTTATTTAAAATCGTAGAGATGCGAGTTGGGCATTAAGAAAAACTTAAAAAAATAAGTGTTTACTTAATTAATAACTTACAAACTTACTTAATACACTAAAAAATGCTGTGATAGCCCAGCAGTGAGACCGTTTCACTCTTTCCAGTGGGTTTCGGGTTCAAACCCTGGGCAGATATCAATGAGTTTTTCTATTTAAACTTATGTGCCTAATTAATATTAGCAATTCATCGCTTTTGGTACACTTTTACACGCTTTTCGGTAATGGAAAACATCGCGAGGAAACCTGCATATCTCAAGAGAATTCTGGGGATATGTGTATCCTGACATTGGAGGATGCGTATCCTACCATATCTGGACTGGCCCGTTGGCGCAGTGGGTAGTGGTCCTGCCTTCTGCTCCGTGGATCGCGGTTTCGATTCCCACTGAGACCTAACATTTTTTTTAAACTTGTTGGTTCTTCGAGCCTAGGCGTATATTTGTATTTAAGAATGTATTTAAAATTATATATGTAGTATCTACCAGTTGTCCGTCTCCGTCCATTGTCTCATAACACAGGTATTAATGTCCTTACTTTAGGGATGGACGACCGTGTAAGTGTCCCATATATTTATTTTATTTATTTATTACGCATTGGAGCAGCGTGGGAGGTCTTAGGTCCAACCTTTCTATCCAAAAACGGATCAAGTTGGCCTATGCCTAGCAGTGGAATAATAAGAGGTCGTTTCTTTAAACACCTTAAATGTTTATACAACATTTAAAAAATACGTCAAAACACAAATATTAAAGAAAATCCAACAAGCTTGTAACTTTGTAATCAATTTTAGTTTAGCCATTACATAAATCTAAAGCAAAGGTTTGATGATTGCTTATACCGAAAGCTTTCGAAAGTTATATAACTGTTAAAAAATGCATTATTATTATGCATACTGACCTTGCTCAAAACAGCAATGACAAAATTAAATATTATTAAATATATCTGCTGTGATAGCCTAGCGGTGAGACCGTGCGACTCTCTAGAGACGACATAGGTTCAAACCCCGGGCAGGCACCAATGAGTTTTTCTATTAAAACTTATGTGTCTAATTGATAATTGCAATTAATCATACGCTTTTCGGTAAAGGAAAACATCGTGAGGAAACCTGCATATCTCTAGAGAATTCTAGGGATATGTGTAACCTACCAATCTGCATTGGAGCAGCGTGGTAGGTCTTAGCTCCAATCCTTCTCTCCAATAACGGATAGAGGAGGCCTTGCCCAGCTGTGGGCATAGTAACAGGATGTTACTTTAAATATATCTGGTTATTATCGCGTCTTTAAATTATTGGATGTGGAAACTCAAACCATCAGAGGATGCCACGAAATCATTTAATGCACTCAAGCAGAATTCACAAAATGAAAACAAACGAACGCGAAAATTAATCAATGGGTTTACTAAGGGCATAATGTGCTCCACTGCCTTTATTTTTATATTTTTTATATATTAATTATTAATAAATAAACCAAAACAATTATATATATAGACAAAAACATATCAATGGTAATATGAATGTTTGTCTGTCAGTCTGTAATGCTTTCTCAGTTAATCTACTCTGAGGAAATGTTAACGAAATTTAGTTTCATTGAAGATTAAATACAAAGCTAATATATAGGATATAAAAATTCCCGTTTTTCCTTCAGGAACAGAGAAAAAACAATAAAGTACCTACATAAACTATAACAGAACTACTTTGCTATAATCCGCGCGGGTTAATGCCCGTTAATGTTAATGCCGCATTACAATTTTGTCGTGGAGCCTATCCTCCTGATGATGCTTTGGTTTCGGGGTGAAACGATCGGCGAGATTTTGGTGGTGGTTGTGTGTACTGCTTGTGAGCATTGTTGCTAGTGGGAGTCTTGGGATGCATGTGGTGACTTGTCCTGCATGCGTAAGGTACGTGAATTTTGCATGCTTTATACACATTACGTTGCATTCGCTGAACCCGCGCGGATTAAAGCAAATTAGTTCTGTTATAGTTTCTGTGATATGGAATTCCGCAAAGTAACGCCTGCTTCTAAATAAAGTACCAAATAAAATCAAATAAAGTACATAATTAAAGATATTTTACCACTGACGTCACCGTGAACGAAGTCGCGGGTACCTACCAAAAAAAAGTTTAAATGACTTGAATACATGTTGAAAAGTTGCAGTCTTGAGTCTCAATTAATTAACGCTGTAAATTTTTCCTTTAACTAAATTACAATAAATTTACTTTAATTAAACTAAAAAAAAATTTTAAATGCATCAGCAGAAGATCTTTTAAAATGAATTGATTAATCAGATTTAACCAGACAAATAGCGTATATATGTCGCAGTCATGGCAGCCATCATTGAAAATAGAACGCGCAGCGTGACACTCTGCGGACAGCGCATGTGTGAGATGAAGACCAAAGACTACAGTGTCATATTGAAATAGACTGGTAACTCGAAGTCATTTTTGGAGATTTGTAAAAACGCACTCTAGGAGACGGCTATGGTACTAAACCGACGCCCGTTGGCGCAGTGGATTGTAACCATAGAGAACATTCCATGATCATGGCGCACTTGTGAAGTTGTTGAAAATTATAAAGTCGAAGAAAACCGTTGTAGTTCTTTTATATGCACGATATCCTATATCACGCCCACTAATGTCTAAGAGTAGTGGTGCCCACGAGTATGATGGATTCTATATATATAAAAAAGAAATCGGTGTGTCAAATATGTCAAACTATTGTATCAATTCTAAATTTACAGTACTAAAACTGTATATCAGTGTTTTATAAAATTTACTATTTGTTCATGACCTTACTTAAAAACTAAATTTGATACCGTAAATTCCAAAAATAACCTGTTGTTTCAACCTGAAACGATATTACGATATCCTTTCAAATCGAATGAGATATGTAAATTGCTAGTAGTATAAAAGGCTGACGAATCGAAAAAGAATTATCAGTCAGTAATTAAACGTCAAAGTATAAACAACTCAATAATATGTACTTCAAGGTATGTAGTAAAAAGTGATTATTGTTTATTACAAACTTTGCATAGTTAAGACTTGTAATCCCGAATCCTGTTTACTTTAATATACCAATGTGTTTATTTCATATATGTGGACCCTGGATCATATATCTGGGCCCTACTTTCATTTAAGTTGAGATTTTTATTTGATTTTTTTCTGTTATCGGTTACTAGTGTTCGTTCTATATGCCTATCACCTAGGGCTAAAGTAAATCACACGTCTTTATTTTCAATTTTTATTATCTCTTAATTAAAGTAATTAAAAACCTCAATTGAGCCATCTTAGTATGTAGTAGATATAGTCTGGTTAAATAATAACGTATATTATAAAATTTATGGACTGGACTGTTCTAATGATTCTGTTCCAAGTAAATATATAACAAACTTTGCCTTGAGACAGTATTTTGTACGCTGAGCTTCTAAATCTAGTAATAATACCAAAACGACATACTCGTAAAATTGGTCGAATTCTTTGAATTCGTTATCTTCGCAGGTTCTCATCCTTGCGGCTACGGTCGCTGTTGCGTTCGCGCAATTAAATGGCGGCCACGGATACGGCCACGGCCACGCAGTCTCATCCCAGAGCATCGTCCAGCATCAAACCCACGCTGCTCCCGCGCACTACGCTCCCGTCATCGCACACCAACCTGTCTACCACGCTGCACCAGCTCATGATCATTATGTAAGCTTGCAACTTGTATAAAGATAATTCCTCGACGACATTATATAACATTCTGCAAATCCTTAAATAATTGAAAATGCTTCAGCCTGGAAGAAAGATACTTAACAAAGCTTCAATGGAATAAAATAAGCAAAAATTAGAATCGACACAGATGACTACCAAAAATAAGATTTCTCAGTTTTTGACCCTTTTATCGGCGTAGCTATTTACTCATATATTATCTTATTCCGTAACATTACTGTTTTATTTATATGTATTTTGTATGCTACCAAAATCCTGGTATCCGAGCGTCCACCAATTCTTAAAATATATGTGTACTCTTGGTAATTATACTAGATAATTGCTAGTTTTAATTTTTTTCTATCTAATCCTAATTTCTTCTATCTAATTCTTTCTTTTTTTCTATTCATTTTTATATCATGCAGACATTCTTAAAAAAGCTCATGCTATCGTCCTGTGAGTGACTACAACGACCTTCTTATTTCTTATGGAATCTCTTTCTCATGAGGACCGTTGGGTACTGTACAGTGGGGTAAACACTAAAAGCTATGAAAGTCATATATAGCCTTGACTAAATATAATCTACGATTCCATACAGGCTCCTCCTCACTACGCGTTCGAGTACAGCGTCCAGGACTCGCACACTGGCGACATCAAGTCACAGCACGAGGCTCGTGAGGGCGACCATGTAACCGGCTTCTACAGCCTGCACGAACCCGACGGTACTGTTCGTCGTGTGGACTACACCGCTGACGCTCACAACGGGTAAGATATTCTTATAACGATTTTATTCAAGATGTGTTTGTAGCACTATGAGCTTTAATACAATGTCATATCAAATATAGATAATATTTTATGACAACGAGATGGTAAAAGAATTAAGATTATATTCAACACCAGTATGAACTTTTTATGTTGCCACCCTGAGTATTTACGTGAAAAGATTTTTTTAATTTATAATAATTTTTTAATTAAGTAAAAGTTTTTTTAAATTTATATTTCCCTTTTCAGATTCAACGCTGTCGTACATCGTGAAGGTCACGCCCAACACGCAGCTCCTGCTTACCATCATTAGGATAAACTTTTTGATATATAATGACTTAAGATGTAATATAAAGTGTAAATATTTATTGCAATAAAAATGAAAAATATATATGTTTATTATTTAATGTTTACTTTGTGTATTTACTTTTCAAAGTAAACTTTTCGTAGAAAATGAGGCTTACATTAGCAATTCTGTTCTTTTTTTTACTTATGTTGCAAACCAAACTTATTTCTATAGTATCCTTTAAAGTGTAAGAATTACATTACTGAATTTTGTGTCAGCTATTAGTAAATAAAAAGAAACTGTGACAGCCCAGCGATGAGACCGTGCGGCTCTCTAGATACGATCATGGGTTCAAACCCCGGGCAGGCACCAATGAGTTTTTCTATTAAAACTTATGTCTCTAATTGATTATTGCTATTTATAACACGCTTTTCGGTGAGGCAAACATCGTGAGGAAACCTACATATTTCTAGAGAATTCTAGGGATATGTGTAACCTACCAATCCGCATTGGAGCAGCGTGGTAGGTCTTACCCTCAATCCTCTCTAGAAACGGAGAGAGGAGGCACGAGGAGGAGCTATACACAGCATTGGGATAGTAAAAAATTTTAGTACATACATTTGGAATAATTATATGTTTTCTATTTGTAATTTTGTCAAGAAAACGTTCTCTTTTAATTGCAAATTTTATCAGGTTTAATTTTTTTAATAAACCTAAAATGTTTATATTTATTTTCTATCCACACTTTATCATTTTTCAGCAGATACAATGACTTAACTGCAATGTAAGATTTATTTTGACCTAGAAATAAAGCAAAGTAATCCATACGCTAATATAATTTGACTTTGTTACATAACTGTATTGCAAGACATATTACCTGTCAGATTTCATCTGTGTGACTATACCAGTATGAAACCACAAAACTATTAGCCACCGATAAGGTATCTTTGAACTACATCTTGATCGCGTATCTGGATCACAAATTGTTAAGTAAAACTTTATCGTTCTATGGGAACTACCTAGTTAATTTAATTGTATACAATGGGTAGCTTGCTAATGTTTAATGCACTCAATCATGCGCACACACTTCTCCACACATGCAACATATCTACACACACACATACACACACTTCTCTGGTGTCCTTATTATATTGATAATATTGTTAGCAAAATTAAAATCCGTAATTGGCTGTAAGTTAAAACTAAGTAATATTTTGTAAATTAATATAAGAGCTGTGGATTTTGTTAAAGTAAATAAATAAATAATTTGTTCATAGTCGATTTTTTTACAAGCTCTGATAGCCCAGCGGTGAGACCGTGCGACTCTTTCGAGGGGAACACGAGTTCAAGCCCGGGCAGGCACCAATGAATTTTTCTATTAAAACTCATGTGTCTAATTGATAATTGCAATTTATCACACGCTTTTCGGTGAAGAAAAACATCGTAAGGAAACCTGCATATCTCTAGAGAACTCTGGAGATATGTGTAACCTACCAATCCGCATTGGAGGCCTATTCCCAGCAGTGGGATTGTAACAGGCTGCTACTTTTACTACTACTAGTCGATTTTTAAACCAGTCATATAACAAAATTTGAATTCGAGAAATTTATATTTTTGTCGTTAGTTAGGTTAGTTCAGGTATACAAGATGACCCTACATGGTGTGTAACAATGAGAGCATGAGTCTGATGCTGCAAAATGTTTTGAGATGAGACAGCGTGGCTGCTATGGTGTACAACCGCGTATCTGCTATTCAAATGTACTGCAACCCAAATAGTCAAGACCATAAGTAATGAGATAAATTATAAATTAATAAATAAATATATGGGACACTTACACACAAGGTCGTCCGTCCCCAAAGCAAGTAATTTAATACTTGTGTAATGGGTAACGGGCAACTGTTAAATATACTACAAATATAATTTTAAATACATAATTATATAATACACCCAGGCTCGAAGAATCAAGAAATAGAAAATGTTAGCTCTCGGCGGGAATCGAACACACGACCCGCGGAGCTGAAGGCAGGGTCACTACCCACTGCGCCAACGGGCCAGTCATAAACTTAAAAAAAAATACTACTACAGCGTTACAAAACGTACATTACAATATGTATATTGATTTTTTAAGTCCACCTTCTGTTAATTCATCTGGACGACAAATAATACCCGTACAACCATTCGCACACGGTGATGTATATATGGTTAACCTATGCTATAAATGCTATTCCGCCGGCCAAGTATCATGGGTATAGAATTAAACTTCATGAAATACGTATGGCTTATTCATAGGCCGAGTTTTCGGAATGTGTGACACAAGAATGCTTGCTTATCTTTAATAAGAATCTTATTAGAGACAAGCCATTAATATGGATGATTGATGAATTATGCTACTAATTATGGGATTCAATCCGTTAGGGTCATCTTCCTGGTTCCATCTTTATATATCATTATATATATTATTACTTATACTTATTATATATATTATAGTATACTAGATGTTCCAGCGATAGCCGTATGGCATCCGGCAGAATAGAATAGACCACCCTCCTTTCTTACCGAGGTGTCGTAAGAGGCGACTAAGGTAAATGACGTGTGGTATCCGGCTGCATAGAAAAGATGCTCATTTCTTACCGAGGTGTCGTAAATGGCAACTAAGGTAAGTTGACGTCAGGCAGGCGGCCGGTCGTCAAATACGTAGCCAAATCATATGACAACATGTTTGTAGCATGTCGTCCCGACCTCACTTGGAGTGGGATAAGGGCAGGAGAATGATGACTAGATGTTCCAGCGGCTACGCCCTCGTGGAAATCAGAGTGTCAAATATTTTTACCTAATTAAAATATTAAACATAAAAATGGTTATTGTAAGTTAACCATATGAGATAAAGACATGATTTTTGTAGTATCTTTGTAGATCTACATTTTAGAATTTTCTAGAAGTTTTTAGTACATTACTGCAGTGTATCTCTGTTGGTTGACGTGGCGATTAAAGGTTCCTGCAAGTGAAATTTTTAATACAACACGCGACTTCTTCAACACAATTTACAAAAATCGTAATGTACTATTTACCTAAACTTTCCGGAAAAATTGCACCATCTTTAAGTAAAAACCTTACTAAAATCCGTTCAGTAGATATTGACAAAATCGATCACATACATACAGAAGCTTTTGAAGACTTTGTTTTAATATCTCTATAGATTATATTTAATTGAATATTCTTTTTTATTCTGAATATTTCACCACCGTTCATTTAAGTGTCCGCCATATCTAATCCGACACGACTTTTTTAATAAAATAATATATATTGTAATGCAATGAATATAATAAAAATAATAAAATTTCGAAATTTTAAGATTAACGACTGGACTTTAAGAAGAATGTTTTTCTTTCCATTATTTTCTATTATTTACATATCTTGAAATAGATCATAGAAAATATTCACACTTTTATGTTTACTTTGTAGCTGATAATTATTTTATTCTCTGTTATCCTTTTATATTATGATAAATATGCAAGAAATTTTAGTTTCATTACATATAGAAATCACAGGTCATGTCTACCTGTACATACTATAAATATCGCAAAAGTGAACCGTGAATGACCTGAATTATTAATATAGCTTTATTATGTTTCATCGATCAAATGTTGCTTTATATTGAAATTTATTAAACTAAACAAGTTTTCAATGAATGCGAAAAAAATAAAAACATAATAAGTATTATATATTTATTATTGAGCCTGAATTTTGAAGTTATTAGAAATATCATTTAAATAAATAAATATATTGGACAAGGTAAGCAACCTAATACTTGCTTTATGTGTGACAGACATCTTGGAAATATATACACATATAATTTTAAATACATACTTAAATATTAATACAGCCAGACTTAAAGAACATTTTAAATAACGTAATTTTTGTATATAAAAATATAAAGAATTATAAAACGATAGGTGATGTATATAATAGACAAAGTAGGAACCGATATAAGCTTGCGACTCCTGCTTTGCGCCTAGCAAAAGTACGTAAATCGTTTGTGGGTTTGGGTATAAGATTCTATAATAAAATTCCGAAATCAATTTTGGTCATGCCATTACAGCAGTTTAAAAACACTGTTAAAAAGAGGCTGATACAGAAAGCCTACTATACTGTTGAAGATTACTTAGATGATAAGGATGTGTGGATATAGGTGCACTTTTACCCTGTACAAGACAGTAATAAATAAATGTAACTAGTTCTAAGATTTATATTTTAAAAAGAGTAACCGCCGAGTTTCTTGCTGGCTCTTCTCGGCAGGAACAGCTTTCCGAACCAGCAGTAAAGTCGACGATTCAAAAGCACTTGTTTACAAGTTTACTTGAATAAAGAATATTTTGATTTGATTTGATTTGAACCGACAAATTGATTTATAGAAAAGGTTGACCGGGTTATTGCAAACTGCGCCAACGGGCCAGTCAAATTACTGATAGCGACCAGTTTTCAACCCACTGTATCGCAAAGGCCTCTTTTCGTCTCATACAGAGAAAGATTAAAGCTTAAACCCACCATACTGCTCCTAATTGGTAGGCTATTCAGGAATTCGTTTTTTAATCCCTTCAGGCTTATGGTAAAAGTGCCTTATCAGTACAAATAGATGAATCTAAAAGTATACAAGGGAAGATTATAGATAATAAAATCAGATGTAGACAATATTTAAATATAGATTTAACTTTGCATTTGACGAATTCTATTATTAGTTCTTTGACCTTACTTTGTCACTTAATTTTGTGTCGTAAATAACCTGTTGTTTTAAGCTGAAACGGTATTACGATATCCTTTCAAATCGTATGATATAGGCAAATTTCTTGTAGTATAAAAGACTTACGTATCAGAAAATAATTATCAGTTACTAATTATTCGTTGAAGTATAGACAGTTTATAATATGTACTTCAAGGTACGTTATAAAAAAATATATATAATTATAATTATAATTATATATATAATTATTTTTATTTTTTATAAAATAAATAATAAATGCGGCACGTATTGTGAAGAGATTCCTCACGATGTATTACCGAGAGCCTGGGCTCCGGTAATACATCTCCGGTAATAATTCTCCGGTCCCCGTAGTCCCCGATTTTTGTTTTTTTTAAATATTTAAAAATGTAGTAAAATCTGTAAATAAATAAATGAGTGAATATTATAAAGAAAATGGAAACAATATCATATAATAATTTCCATGCAACATTGTTCCTTAACTTTAATTCACTGCCATGTCGTATCTTTTAGTAACTGCATTGAAATTCAGAACAATACTTTGAAATAAAAAATTTCTTGAATGAGTTTTATTTAACTACCAAATTTTTTTTACCTACAGACTCTTTCTTATCCTTGCGGCTACAGTCGCCGTTGCGTTCGGGCAATTAAGCGGCGGTTACGGCCACGGCCACGGCCACGCGGTCTCATCTCAGAGCATCGTCCAGCATCAAACCCACGCTGCTCCCGCGCACTACGCTCCCGTCATCGCACACCAACCTGTCTACCACGCTGCACCAGCTCATGATCATTATGTAAGCTTACTTGTGTTTAGTTTATAAACAAACATAATATTATTCTTACTAAATCCATACAATGAATGAAATATTTAATTAAATTGAGAAAAGTCATATAAAATAGTGGCCATAAAAAAGTTTTGCGCGATGTCCAAAGATGTTGTTAAGTACAGAGTACACAGAGTAGAGCGGAACATTGTCTTTAGAATGAAAAACCCCTTTTTATTATATAATTACATTAAATTAAATATTAAGTAAATTTAATTATTATTTACGATTTGATTTATAGAAGCAGGCGTTACTTTGCGGAATTCCATATTACAAGCAATATAACAGAACTAACTACTTTGCTATAATCCGCACGGGTTAAGTGAATGCATGCAAAGCCAATGTGTATGAAGCAGGCAAAATCTACGCACCTTATACATGCAGGACCAGCCACCACATGCACCCCAAGGCGCAATTCACCAGCAACAACGAACACAAAAGCAGCACACACACCCACCACCACAATCTCGACGATCGTTTCGCCCCGAAACCGAAGCATCATCAGGAGGATAGGCTTCACGACAAAAATCGTTGCAGTACGATTTTTGTTGTACTGTTATATTGCTTGTATTATTAACGATTTATAAATTTATTCAGGCGCCCGCTCACTACGCTTTCGAGTACAGCGTCCAGGACTCTCACACTGGCGACATCAAGTCACAGCACGAGGCTCGCGAGGGTGACCATGTAACCGGCTTCTACAGCCTGCACGAACCCGACGGTACTGTTCGTCGTGTGGACTACACCGCTGATGCTCACAACGGGTAATATATTATTAAAATGCTACGTCGGGATATAAAATTATATAATAATAAAACTTTATTTTACTAAAAAAAAAAAAACATTCGTACACAAATATAACTGAACACAAAAATATCATTATCTTTACAATTCTGTTCTTAAGTATTTTTTAGACTTCTATAACCGAACTAGGTTTCCCTGTATACAGCGGTATACAGCGCCCTTCCCATAAATCAAGAATTTTATATTATCGTAAAAATAAACTTTAATTTTGTTGCTGTATACGACCCATATAAATATACTTAAAACCAAGGTAAGAAGAAAAAAAGGGATAGTTAAATATGATATCTCGGTGAGTAATATGTAAGTGCATGAGTGTGTGTGAGAGGTTGTGTAACAAGACCAAATGCAATGAATAAAAAAGTACCTACCTGTATAAAAATATATGCATATGTTATGACATACATTTCAATATCTCTTCCGTTTCATTATATGACAAGCTAAGCATGAGGTTACTAACTTCTTTTTTACATTTGTTTCTGTTTTGTGGATAAATGAAAATTAATTTGTTAATTTTATTATAGATGTGTACACCCAAAAAAATAAGAAATCTTTTAACAAAGGAGGTTCGATATTTTAGACTATGTGTGCAAATTATGTGATTTCTACGTTTATTTAAAACTTTAGGATCGTAGGTGTGCTGTGCTGTCGCAAAACAATGGACAATATAAACAACTGCCGAACTGTAAGAACCTTGCTAGATCTGTAAAGTAGTGAAGTTGGGAAGTAGAAAGGGTGGAAACCCATTACTTTTAGAATAGAACGTTCGAGGATCCTCCCCAAGATGTTATGCAGTAAATGATAATAGATGTATATAATATTTATAACGAGATATTTTTAAAAGCTTTTATTCAACTTGTAACGTATGTGAAGGTGGAATCTTGCAAGCTAAATTTGACCCACTCCCCGGGGTCCGATTAAGCCGAAATTTTATATACAGTCCCGATGACAATGCATGTTTATGATAAGCATGACTTGTTGCTGCTACCAGGATTGGCTCCAGACGATGGAACTCCTCAACGGTTTTCAGTAGGGATATGACATTACTTGACTTGTTATTAAATAGTTCTATTTGTTATGATTTCAGATTCAACGCTGTCGTACATCGTGAAGGTCACGCCCAGCACGCAGCTCCTGCTTATCATCATTAGGTCTCTTTATTATATAAGTACTAGTAGCTCTATAATTTATAATGACATGAGATAGTTTAAATATTTATTGCAATAAAAATGAAAATAATATTTCTGTATATTATTTGTTTTTTCACAACATATATATCACTTAGTATTAAACTAAACTAATTCAATATTAATCTTATTTGTGTTAGATACATTGTAATCCATATTTAAGTGCCCTCTATGACACTATTAGCTTCAAAAAAATTATCACTTGGTAGAGCTCAAGTGATGGATCTATTTCACACTCACTAATTTTGTAGGCGCTACACTACAGCTTTATTGCAATTAGCTACAAAACAGCTTTTTTTAATTCACTTAAACACTAATCGTGCGATATTCTCTTCCTGTTGTAACTTTTTTTACAATTGTCAATGTGAACATTAAGTTCTGTTTAATTATAAGTAAATATATGGGACACTTACACACACGGTCGTCCGTCCCCAAAGTAAGTAACTTAATACTTGTGGTATGAGTGACGGACAACTGGTAGATACACTACATATATGATTTTAAACACATACTTAAATACAAATACACACCCAGGCTCGAAGAACCAACAAATTGTTTATAGAAAATGTTGGCCCTTGGCAGGAATTGAGCTTTTCGTAATCTCAGCCTTAAAAGGAGACTTAAAACTTTAAGCAGTCTTTTCCGTAGCTTGTTGAAATACTTTTTATTGGGTAGACCAGTTGCACTGTCAGATCAAATTTCAGTCCATTTCAATTTATTGCCACTGCAATTGATAATGTTTCCACAGCAATAACTCTCAGATACGATGACATAACTGCAATATACATACAATTTAACTGCAACGTTACAATAAGGTACTAGGCAGGCAGAGCAAAGTTGTTGCATATTGGTATTCCAAAATATATGACGATATCCATTTGTCATAATACTATAACCCATTAGTAAAACACTCATATTTAAAATGTACTTTTGAATAACGCTATATTTAGTTTACAATTTGTATTATTATATTTTAGTTTACAATTTGTGAGCCAAATCTTTATCAAACTGCAGAAACAACAAATACAATTCGCCTAGGTATCTGAGTTGGCGTTGATAGAGATTCGTAAGCTTTCCTACGAATTTCCACTAATAATAAAAGTTACGCTGGACGTAAATTCCAGATAACAGTACTCGGCTTTAATCAGTATCTGAGCTATAGCCAGATTACCGTGTATACTGCAGTCCAGAGGCCGCGTGTTGGAGCCTTGCGTCCGGACCCGACGTTATCAAGGCGGCCCATCATTCTCCGAGAGCACGCTGCACGGCCTACTTCGCTGCGTGGGAAAGCCAGGGTATGGTAGGTGTGCACTAGGTCAGTACCTCACCACCTACCATCTTAAGAAGTAATTGCATAGAAGGGCAGTAGATTCCCGCGGCCCGTAATAAATTTGTTGTTGACTTGGTGAGTCGTTAGTTTGCATTGCTCCCAACGTCACATTATTCTTAGCCATGACGGTGTATTTGCGATACCTTTAAAACTTATACAGATTCCTTTTAGCGCTTTTTAAACAATTCATGAGTGTTCTTTGATATAAGCATTATTGTAGAAGTAGGAAATTTTCTTTATTTATAGTTACTTCTACATGATACTATCAATTCATAAGTGTTCTTTGATATATTATATTGATCAAAAAATAAATTAATATGTAATTGACTGGCCCGTTGGCGCAGTTGGCAGTGACCCTGTATTCGGCTCCGTGGGTCGCGGGTTCGATTCCCGCCGAGAACAAACATTTTCTATTTAGGATTTGTTGGTTCTTCGAGTCTGGGTGTATATATGTATTTAAGTATGTATTTAAACTTATATATGTAGTATATTTACCAGTTGTCCGTCACCCATAACACAAGTATTAAGTTACTTACTTTGGGGATGGACGACCGTGTGTGTAAATGTCCCATATATTTATTTATTATTTATTATTTAATTAAAATTAGTAAAAACCGCCATATATTAATTTAATTACTACTTGGTTGTTAATAAAAATTATTTTAAAAAGTAGCGAATTTTCTTAATTTATATTTCTACATAATTCCGAACAGTTTGAAATCATTCTACTACGAGTATGTATGTGGTAAAGTGATAAGATGAAATCGAGTTTCGGAATACTATTAGATGCTTAGATTGACAACCTACTACAATCTCTATATTTATTCTTCAGTATGATTGATTCCAAAAATTGTATTATAATTAACCGGATGTTTGCGCTTGCGTTAAGCCTTTATAGAAGGTGCGTTTAGATAATCAAAAGACAGTGAATACTGTTGAACTATTATATTGATAGCAAGTTAATAGGAGTACAATGATTGCGTTACGAAATTTGAATAAGAATTTTTGACAATTAGGTTTTAAATAAACGTACAATGATCGTATTTGACGTTTGTGACGTTTCGCGTAGATGCCCACGATTGGCGCATGTCATCCATATAGCCACAGATGATTATAGGCCGCAACACCGGGTATAAAAATTTGCCACGAAATTAACATTCCAGTCATTATAAGCTACCCAATCCGCACAACACAAAACGATGAATATGTGAAATATATAGTCAAGAATTAAAAAATTATAGTTTATTGCAATAATTTCTAGTTCAACATATTACATCTTATAATCTAAATCAATATCTAAGCTTAATGATGAGAGGCAGGAACTGTATGATGAGCATGACCCTCACGATGTACAACAGCGTTAAATCTGAAATTGTAAATTAAAGTTTAATTAAAAATGTATCTTAAATTAAAAAAATTGAAGCTGTGATAGCCCAGCGGTGACACCGTGCATCTCTTTCGAGAAGATCACGGGATTAAAAACCGGGAAATAGTCATTGGAGCCTGCACCAATGAGTTTTTCTATTAAAACTTATGTGTCTAATATAATTGCTATTTATCATACGCTTTTCGGTAAAGGAAAACATCGTGAGGTAACCTGCATATCTAAAAAAAAATCTAGGGATATGTGAAACTTATCAATCCGCATTACAGTAGCATGGTAGGTCTTAGCTCCAATCCTTATCTCCAAGACGAGGCCTTTGCCCATCAGTGAGATAGTAACAGGTCATTGCTTTTTAGCTTGAATATACATAGTGAAATAAAAAGGGAACCCTGATATGCTACCTCTCTACCTAGAGAGAAGCTTGCTCTTATTCCCAGTCCTATCTCTGGAGTTTAGATCCATTAACTGCTAAAATTATACTGCGCCTGGTCCGACTTACAGCCTACACATATCCAAGAAGTTCTATAGGGTTATATAGTTTTAATAAAAACAATCTTTTTATTTAATCATATGGTAGACTTGTACTTATCACAATAACGCACGTAGACTTAAACAAGGAATGAAACCTACCTGTGACCTACATGTTTTTACTGCTTTGTCATCATCATATCGTCGTAATTATATGCATGTATAGGGCTGTGTTTCTAGAAGCTATATAGCCTTACCCGCTGTGACCATCAACTGTGTAGTCCACACGGCGGACTGTTCCGTCAGCCTCATGCAGACTGTAAGTTCCTTTCACGTGGTCACCCTCACGAGTTTCATGCTGCGACTTGATATCACCGGTGTGCGAATCTTTCACATCATACTCAAATGCATAATGAGGAGGAGCCTGTAGAAATATAAAAAGATAGATATAAAATAAAGAAGAAATTAAATATAATGCTTATCCCTAAAAAATGATCACTTCCAAGCAACCATAGGGCGGAGAATTTAATACTATATCAACGGCGTGTGCGCAAATAGAAAGAAAAACTAACACCTATAGCTTATAGAATATGAAGATACAATAATGAAAGAAAAGTAACATAAAAAATTTAATATTAGTATTGGGTAGAATAGAGTATCTATATCTATAATCTTATTCTTATAACAAGCTGTAGCAGAAATTTATTTCGCGTCCACTTAAATTTTGAAATGTGTTAAATTATGTACTATATCTATCCTATTTCCGAGGGAGAAGGGTTCTTTTAATTCCACGTTAGCGGTATATAAGTTTCAATCCTATAAAGTTTTATCAATATTCAATTAGCAGATTAGCTGCTAAAAGGATGGATAGACAGAGTTGTACATTTACAAAGTGAACTTACATAATGGTCGTGCGCAGGTGCATGATGAACAGGTTGATGCGCAATGACAGGAGCATGGTGCACGGGAGCATGCACCTGATGCTGGACGATGCTTTGGGATGAAACAGCATGGCCATGACCATATCCCCCATTTAATTGCGCGAACGCAACAGCGATGATAGCGGCAAAGATCAAAACCTGTAAATATTAGGACAGAAAACCTACTATACTATTTAGGATTACATAAACAATAAGTATGCGTGGCTACAGCTACCTTGTAAAAAAAAAATGAAGGGGCCTGTTACAATCCCACTGATGGGAATAGGCCTCTTCTCTCCGTTTCTGGAGAAAAGGGTTGGAGCTAAGACCTACCACGCTGCTCCAATGCAGATTGGTAGGTTACACATATCAACAAAATTCTCTAGAGTTATGCAGGTTTCCTCACGATGTTTTCCTTTACCGAAAAGCGTGTGAAAAATTGCAATTATCAATTAGACATATGATGATTGGTGCCTGCCCGGGTTTGAACTCGTGTTCCCCTCAAAAGACTCGCACGGTCTCACCACTGGGCTATCACAGATACCTTGTACAAGATAGTAATGATACAATCTAGCTAGTTATGATAATTATATTTTGAAAAGAGCAACCGTCGAACTTTCTCCGAGCACTAGAGTTGACGATTGAAAACTACTTGTTTTCAAGTTTACTTAAATAAAATATTTTTAATTTGAATAGAGAGAAGTAAAAAGTAGTTATAAAGTTATTTAATTAATTTTTTAACAACGAAAATATACAAGTTATATATTTATCGTAAATTATGTACATTCTCTATTGATATAAAATAATGCCCAAGTAGAGCTATCCTAATAATGGTGGCATATTTATATTTATTGATATTGTTATTACAAATCAGTACAAAGGGAGTAGATAGAAAAACATTAAGTTCTCAAAGTCAAATCAAATCAAATCAAAATAATCTTTATTCAAATAAACCATTTCAGGCACTTTTGAATCGTCAAGCATCAATATGATTAATGAAGCTACAACTGGTTCGGAATGTTGTTCTTACCGAGAAGAACCAGCAAGAAACTCGGCGGTCAATCTTTTAAATATTTTCAATTATACATTATTAAACCGCTGTCTTGTATGAAGCTGAAAGGATTTTGAAATCCAGGCTTTCTTATCATCCAAATAATCTTCAATTTTGTAATATGCTTATGTATAAGCATATTTTTTACACTTTATTGGAATCTTTCTGTACACTGGTCTAGAATGGATTGAGGAATTTTATTATAGAAGCGAATAGCGAGACCAACAAATGAGTTGCTAACTCTGCTAAGTCGCGACGCAGGTATCACGAGTTGTTTATGGCCTCCCGTATGTGTATGATATACATCAAATTTTGTTTTATACCTATATTTTTCCGTACAAATAGAATATTACTATATATATATTGTGATGCTACAGTCAGTATGCCAATTTCTTTGAACTTTTCGCGAAGGGACTCTTGTTGCTTCATATTATAAATAGCCCGTATGGCTCTTTTTTGGGCAACAAAAATCTTTTCTATATCGGCCGCTTTACCCCACAGCATTATTCCATATGACATAATGCTGTGTCAAATTTATTACTATTAAAGAGAAGCTAATCGCGGATCAGCATATAACACCATAGATTGCAACAAAAATTAAGACTTAACTAACTCTGGCGTCTGGATACATAAGATCCATCAATAAAAAAAAATACTGAAGCTAAGGTTGGAGTTACTTTATCACTTCATAATGATGATCGAATAGCCTATACGCATACTGGGTTTTTATTAACATGGTTACTGAACTGCAAAATTTAACGGTAAAATTTAAATTTCTTTTCTTTCTTTTACTTGTTAAACTTTAGAAAAAATCTATTTAATTTTCTTATCAATTTCATATATACTCACCTTAAAGTACATGATGAAGTGTTGTTTATACTTTCACGTATATTTTGTTATTGATATTTTATTTATTATATAGCAGTCTTTTATACTATATTAATTTGCATACTTCTTTGGATTTGAAAAATAATGTTATATCGTAACAGATTAAGGCAACAGGTTACTGTCTAATTTCTTATCTATTGCAAAAATTCAAGTGACCTGAATTTTGTTGTAAATTTTAATTACTATTTGTTTTATTGATGAAAGTCAATATTAGATACCTTTTTTTTTCATTAGAAGTTTGAAAAAATATGATAACTCGTATGTATTTAAAAACGATAACCAAACATATCCAGGATTACAGTATTAATCGCAAAATCCAACGAAAATTTTAAAGACATTTCAGAAATATGGATAGAATTATATTTTATATTATTTAATAGTGTAAAACTGCAGTAATTTAACTAAAAAATTCGTAAGTAAAACTAATAAAATTCATATTAATCATTTACCCATATGGTAAAATAATAATTCGTAATCGTATTTCGAAAAATAAGTTCTATTTATCTCCAAAGTATATCATATATTTTCTCGCATATCGTATAAGCATGCGAAATATCACTTTATATTTCTAACCACAAAAATGAACAAATGATGAAAACTGCACACATGAGGATTGAGGCTTAGCTTTTTTCAATCTGACCAAGGATCATTATATAAATTTATCATTTTTCTCCATGTCAATAACCAGATTAAAAAAAAAAATTAAAATTCACATTCCGTTCTACATTTCAGATATATGTAGATAAAGTTTTGGAAACAGTTAAAATAACATAAAACAAGAGTATATATATTTTTAAATATGTACTAGATACTACTACAGAACTCAATAAACTCGAATATTTGTTCTTGAACTTACATACCTACTTTATAATTGGTGTCGCAAATCAGTTAAATAACCAGTTGATAATATGAAATGATATTACGATATCCTTTCAAACCGAATCAGACATGCAAATTTGATGTAGTATAAAAGACAGAGAAATAAATCAATAATTACCAATTGCAAATTATACTTCAAAGTGTAAACATCTCATTAATAATATGTACAAGGTGTGTAAACTGTAGTAAAGTGATAACAAAAAATTGTTCATAGTCAGCGAAAATTAATTAAAACGATTAAATAGCTCGCATCGCTTATAGTATTATATAGGCTCTGTAAATTTTCGTAATTTAATTCAGTTAACTTAATTAATGTTATTTCTAAAATTATTATAATACTAAAGTAATAATAAAATTATTTTGCTATAATCCGCGATACAGTAAATAGAAAATATATATAGTGTTTAATGTATAGTGGACTATTAGTATTTTCATACCCGATACGTGCAGGATTCGTAAAAACACATGCACAAACCTCCACCACTTCCACCACAATACACAAGCACTACACAGTTTCACTATCACAAACTCAACAATCGTTTCGCCCCGCAACCGAAGCATCATCAGGAGATAGACTCCACGACAAAATCGCAAATCGCAAATCACTTTGCGATTTTGTCGTGGAGTCTATCTCCTGATGATGCTTCGGTTGCGGGGCGAAACGATTGTTGAGTTTGTGATAGTGAAACTGTGTAGTGCTTGTGTATTGTGGTGGAAGTGGTGGAGGTTTGTGCATGTGTTTTTACGAATCCTGCACGTATCGGGTATGAAAATACTAATAGTCCACTATACATTAAACACTATATATATTTTCTATTTACTGTATCGCGGATTATAGCAAAATAATTTTATTATTACTTTTGTATTATGGATCTCCGCAAAGTAACGCCTAATTCTATAAATTATTATAATACTCTTTCTGTTTTTTCTAGATCCCGAACAATTTTAGAGAGTATATGTGATTTTTTACAAATTTAGGTTACGTAAATTGAAAGCGGCCCGATTTTACTGTTTATATTTTTATAGGTTATTATCCTTGCGGCTACGGTCGCCGTTGCGTTCGCACAATTAAATGGCGGTCACGGTTATGGTCACGGCCACGGCCACGCGGTCTCATCCCAGAGCATCGTCCAGCATCAGACCCACGCTGCTCCCGCGCACTACGCTCCCGTCATCGCGCACCAACCTGTCTACCACGCTGCACCAGCTCATGACCATTATGTAAGCTTCTCCGTATTTGTTTTAAAACCATCTCAAACTTCTTCAACTTAATGTAATAGTGGAAAGCAAGAAAACTCTTAAACATTAATTATAATTTACAAAGATCAGTACTAAGCTCGACAATCTTTTCTCGTACTTACTGGTCACTCTATCAATGTGTAATAATAAAAATGTAATTAAAATTATAATTGTCTCCACAATCTATAAAAAGAAAGCAACATCCTATACAGCTTAAAGTATAAGTTATATTACGCTCTATTCTGTTTTCGTTTACTTTTGTATTTAAAACGTGAACTGGTTTAGTGGTTATTTTTAGAGTTTTTCCAGTATTTCTTTGTAATCGTTTTTTAATTAATTTATTTATTTATTTGGATCACCAACATAAGAAACAGTAGTAACAATATTTATGAGGTACATTTCGCATAACTTAAATCTAACTGTTCTTACAATTCGGCTTCGGTATACTTTATTATAATAAAATTCCTCAATCAATTCTGGACTTGCCTTTACACAAGTTCAAAAAAGCAATTAAAGAGACTCTCATTAATAAAGCTTACTATAATGTTGAAGACTATGTCAATGATAAGAAAGCTTGGAACTAAATTGCGACCAGCTATGTACTAGACGATATTATAATCTAAGTTTGTTAACAATAATCAATACAAAACTGTAATATTTATTTTTTAAAAGAGTGACCGCCGAGTTTCTTGCTGGTTCTTCTCGGCTAGAGCACCTTTCCGAACCAGTTGTAGCTTCAATTTAATTTTAATTTGACGATTCAAAAGTGCTTGTAATAGGCCAATTTGAATAAAGACTTATTTTGAATTTGCATTTGAATTACAGATAACCACAGCATACTATGTGTTACATTAGTAGTAATAATTAATAATCAGGTAACCCCGACTCTTGTCCTTCAGGCGCCCGCTCACTACGCGTTCGAGTACAGCGTTCAGGACTCCCACACTGGCGACATCAAGTCACAGCACGAAGCTCGCGAGGGTGACCATGTAACCGGCTTCTACAGTCTGCACGAACCCGACGGTACTGTTCGTCGTGTGGACTATACCGCTGACGCGCACAATGGGTGAGGTCCATTTGAAATTCTAAATTTTACAATATATAACGTACAACTACTACTGTCTTAGTTTGAAAGTATCTAGAATTACATTGAAGTTATTTATATTTCAGATTCAACGCTGTCGTACATCGTGAAGGTCATGCCCAGCATGCAGCTCCCGCTTACCACCATTAGATCGAGTTTTTTTAGTACACGATATAATTTGTTAGAATAATGTAAATATTTATTGCAATAAAATTTAAAACTTATATTGACATTTTTTTATGCCACTACAAAGCACTTGAACGGAAAAACAGTCCAAATTGTGAAATTATACTATCCAGTCCCATTTTCAAATCATTTGCAGAAATCCTACTAAAATTTGACATACTTTAGCAACTTTTAACATCAACAGCAACATGCCATCATCATTTCGAAAATATAGTATAATAGACCACAACGTAGATAGATGCTTACCCTTAAGTCTGATTCAACTAACTTCAATAGATTTGATTCATCGAAAGAAGTATTATGTCTCCTGCTAAGAGTGAATTACAGAAATCGCCGTCGGAGGACTAAAAAAATCCATAATTATTTTAATTTAAATTTATTTGAATATAAAAATAACAAGTTAAGATTTAAACTAAGAGCTTCTAACCTAGCGTGACTAGTGTAAGAATGTCTTTATTTTATAATCATCCCCTCAGTCTGCCGGCAACGTATTTTTTTTTTTTTTTATGTCAGGAAAACCCATTATGGGTCATCACCGCCCGACGGGGACGAGCGGCGGGTATGTCGGACTCTCACCGACTAAAAACCTGACAGTGCACCACCACGCTGCTGGTGGCGAGGACAGGGTACCGTTGGACACATTTCCCCCATCCTCGCCAGCAGCAACTCTTAACCCCAGAGTGCGCCACCTCTGGGTTGGGGCCTCTCTCAAAGTGGCCCCTCCCTCCGCTAATCGATGCATCGGGAGCACCAGATGCATCGACCGCCTCGGGGACCTAACTCCAGCGAGCGTCCGAAACCCCGTTCGGAACGCTCGGAGGTCCCCGTTAGGGCGGCATGCGACGGACTTCGGCGAGTCGCCTGCGGCGGATCGGATCCAAGGACTCGACTTCCCAGATCCGTCCCGCCGCCTCCTTCCGCAAGATAACATCTTCGCAGAAGGAGGCCATCGCTGCCCACGATCTCTCACTGTCCACCATGGCACGAACCACGGTGGGCAGGGAGAGATCGTGCCCCACCTCTGCCACGAGCTTCGCTCGCTGAACCGCCCACGCTGGGCAGTCCGCGAGCGTGTGCAGCGCCGTATCAGACTCGGCGCCGCACTCGTGGCACACACCAGACGCTTCGCGCTGGGCCACCCTCCACAGATACCTCCCGAAACAACCATGTCCGGAAAGTACCTGTGTCAGGCGGAAGGTGAGGACCCCATGCCTCCTGGCGACCCAGCCCTGGAGAATGGGCTGGATGGCTGAAATCGTCCAGACTCCTGCACTGGGCGCTTCCAGCCGTCGCCGGCAACGTATCATATAACAATGCTTTGCCGCACGGCGACGGCGTCCTGTCATCTAGTTACACCAACATTGCGAATATTTTTTTTCCGAACTATGCTGTTAGCCCTAATGGCTTTTACAGCGTCACCGGGCGGGACGGGCGAGCGCAGAAGCATCGCCGAGAACGTTGCAAATAACCGACGTAAAGCTGAGGACACACTGCCACTATCATAACAAGTGTAAGGAGTTCTTCCGTATCTACTAATGGAAGTCCACTACTAGATATAGATCTCTTCAAGGATTTTCCACGCCACACGAACTTTTGCCGCTTAAATCTACAACTACTTGTGACTCTCTCGAGGAAGTGTATCCAGCTAATGAGGGGCTTACCAACACTACATTCCCTAAAGATCTGCAGTATCTTAGGACTGTTGCGCCACAGATTCTTCACACTATGTGCCCCATCATTGCCATTTAGCGACTTGATAAGCTATATCGGTACTTTTAGTTTTACAACGAATGTCCTAGTTTCTTTGAATTATTCACGTAGAGATACTCTAAGCATAGCTGGCTCTAACGCTTGACTTGCGAATCAGAACATTTAATGAGGCCCATTTAAACAAGCGCCCAAGATTCGAATACATTCATTGGTACATCATTATCATCATGTACGCTTTGAGAACTTTAGTCGTCAGGTATTTGTGACGATAACGCCTTGCAAAGCGTATTCGATTTAGATTCAACGACTGATTTCTTTCTCAAATTTGGACCCAAGATAGTTGAAACGTATGTCACAGGTCTACAATGTGAATGCTGGTTCTCAACGGTTAGAGAAACAAGAGAGTTAAACAGTGGTGTTGGGTTATTAATCATATTAATCATGTAAGTTTTCACATACGCCATTGATATTATATAAGTCATCATTAAATATACCGGTCTATAAATATAAAAACAAGAAATCAGAACCACGAATTTATTATTATTCAAACAGCTGCTACAAAAAATTTGATTGTGATAGACGATACGTGCATCTGTATTTGAGAAATACTTTAGATGATTTTCTTTTCAAATAAAGTTATTTTTTTAAATATTTTTTTTTCTTTCTTCAACCATTGGGCGACCACTGTTTGATAGATTGATTCCCACGCTACACGATCTTGCGAGAACATCTACGTTGCCACGTTAGGGGGATACCTAAACCGTGACGTGGCATTTCCTGGTAAGGTGTCGCATATACACTTCAACACTATCAATATCCAGTACTTATAGACTAACAATATAATGTAATATAATTGATAATTATAATATATTAATATAAATAATAATTTAAATTATAATAATATAATTTTAAATAATAGTAACCTTGGTATAAACATTAATTGTGCCAAACATCATCTACGAGTATATGCGGATTGGCGATAAAAACATCACAAACAGACTTTCACATCTATTAGTAGTTTATTTATTTTAGCAAATAACCCGTATTATTATTAATAATAATACATTATAATAGTTCAGTTAAATTTATCCAGTAAACAGAAAAAAATACATAAAAACTTCTTAAAGATAACTATTTCAACGTAAGCTAAACAGAGTGATAAAGAACCCCTTATCATTTACAGATTTCACTCGACTTTCACACATTGTGAATTAAAAACTTTTAGGTTCATAATATGTTGATGATAAGATGTTTGATGACGTTTTAATTGTCGTCCTTTTCCTGTAGAATCAACAGGATTTCTATATGTTACTCTGGTATATAATTGTGCCAAATTTCGTCGATATTGGTTCAGTGGATTCGCCATGAAAACGTAACAGACAGACAGACAGACTTTCGCATTGATAATATTAGTAAGGATTTTAAAAGACTTTACTTATGAAATTTTCTTTAGGTTACGAAGCAGTAGACTAAATTACTAGACTTACATGGTTTTCCGAATTTGAAATGATACCACTACACTTATATGGTTTTCCGAATTTGAAATAATTTGATGATGAACCCATTTTAGTCAATAACATGGTTAAATATTAAATTATAATATTTTCCGAATTATAATATTATACGAGTATAGCACTCGTTGAAGGATAAGTAATAAACCAAAAATATTTTCTTATTATTTTTTATTGTAATTAACAATACCTAACAAATTTTATACTACATCCTAATTAACATATTAAAAGAGCTATGCTCAATGATAAGCAGGAACTGCATGGTGGGCATGACCTTCACGATGTACGATAGCGTTGAATCTGAAATTACAACAAACAAAATTTATTTTTTATTTATTTTTATATTTTGATACAAATATTGTACACATTTTTTCTATCCCGACGAAGCATTTTAATTCAAATTCAAATTCAAATTCAAAATATTCTTTATTCAAGTAAACTTGTAAACAAGTGCTTTTGAATTGTCAACTTTCCTGCTGGTTCGGAAAGCCGTCCTACCGAGAAGAGCCAGCAAGAAACTCGGTGGAGCTCTTTTAAAAAAGAAAATTCTTAATACTAATTACATTTTGTCATAGCTATCCTGCACAAGGTCAAAGAGCAGCTATATCCACGCATTCTTATCATCAATGTAAGCCTCCACGGTATAATAGGCTTTCTGTATCAGCCTCTTTTTAACAGTATTTTTAAATTGCTGTAATGGCAAAGTTAAAATTGATTGTGGAATTTTGTTATAGAATCTTATACCCAAACCCACAAACGACTTACGTACTCTTACAAGGCGCAAAGCAGGAGCCGTTAAAGGTAAATTATTACCCGTTATGAGCATCAGCGGTGTAATCCACACGACGAACAGTACCGTCGGGTTCGTGCAGACTATAGAAGCCGGTTACGTGGTCACCTTCGCGGGATTCGTGCTGTGACTTGATGTCGCCAGTGTGAGAGTCCTGGACGCTGTACTCGAACGCATAGTGAGCGGGTGCCTGAAAAAAATTATAAATCGTTAATAGTAATTAAATTTACAAAATGATAAATTTAATTTACTTATATATAAGCAATATAACAGAACTAACTACTTTGCTATAATCCGCACGGGTTAATTGAATGCATGCAAAGCCAATGTGTATGAAGCAGGCAAAATCTACGCACCTTATACATGCAGGACCAGCCACCACATGCACCCCAAGGCGCAATTCACCAGCAACAACGAACACAAAAGCAGCACACACACCCACCACCACAATCTCGACGATCGTTTCGCCCCGAAACCGAAGCATCATCAGGAGGATAGGCTTCATGACAAAAAACCGTACTGCGCCGCGCTACCCATACAAGCAGTCTTAAATAGTTCAACTCCCACCAATGGAGGGTATTGGTGGGAACCTCCGAACACATGCAGTAAAACGGAATTAGATACATTTACTTGCTCGTTAATTAAGTGACCATTGTTATTTTTTATTGTATTGAGTCGGAGTCCCTTATCACAAGTGTGGAGAATATGAAATGAATGGTCATTAGGCACTTTATGACCGCTTTCTAGCAAATGTTTTGCAAAATTAGAATTCCTAAACGCAGCCATATGTTCCCGGAATCGAACCGCAAAACTATTTATTTTCTTTTTTTATATAAAAGATAATCATTTTGTGTCTTCTTCTCTTTGTATTCTAAAGGAACAATGTTCCGCTCTACTCTGTTCCCTTTACATCACAAGAATTTATGAAAATTTAAATTACTAACAAATAAGAAAGTTTGGAAAGAAAAGTTTGTTTAATTGACAAACTTTTATTATAGGCTCAAAATATGACTTGTTTGTTTGTTTCACGTTAGTAGTTCAATGTCGCTTGATTTGGACCCGTGAATTTTTTTATTATTTAGATATAGAGTAAGTACTTAGATTTACGAGTATCTATTTATCCCTATGCATAAGAAAAGTGATACGCTGTATGTTGTGAAATCGTTTACACTTAGCATAGATGGACAGGTTTTTTTTCTACGACAATATTTCGTCAAGCCCGAAATATTTTCGATGTAGAAAATGACATGCTAGACATGCATTAACATGTTAAGCAGATAGCTTAACAGGCAAAAGTCGGTACTTTTACCACATAGCTTAAAATGTGAAGTACCAAACTTTGGTCAAGTTTAATTCAATATTAAAGCTTTTGCAAGCAATGGTTTTTACTTTACAATGAGCTTAAAAGTATCACGCGCATAAAATAATAATAATGATAATATTTACTTATATAAACAGTGAACATGACATATTGAAACCCTGGCCCATAAACTAGATTTAACTGTATATCAAGAGCCAGTGCCATCCCTTAATATTGTAGATTATTATACTATAGTGTTAATTTAATTATTTATGACAAATAATATTGCAAGTAAGTGTAAGTATATGTAACAATTATGAATTATTATTTATTTAATTGCCATGCCGTTATAAGCTATAGTGCATAGTATGTATGTGTGTGCGTGTGCGTGTGTGCGTGTGGGTGAGTATGTGTGATGAGGGAGAGTGTGTATAGATAAAAGAAACTAAAGTAAGCTTACATAATGATCCTGATGAATAGGAGAGTAATGAACAGGTTGATGCGCGATGACAGGTGCGTAATGCACTGGGGCATGAGTCTGATGTTGCACAATACTCTGGGATGAGACCGCGTGGCCGTGACCGTATCCACCGTGTAATTGCGCGTACGCAGCGGCGATAATAGCCGTAAATATTAAGACCTGTAAGCGAAAAAATTGTAATTGATTAGAAGTTAAAAAAAAGTAAATTATGAGATTACTAGTGCGCATATTTTAAAGGCAAACAATAAAAGAAAGCGATCTGTGCGTTCTACGCGTTTTTGTGTCAAAATTAATAAGTAAGATTATGACGTAAAATTAATTACTTTTGTACTATGAAATTCCAAAAACTAACGCCTATTTCTATAAATCATTCTAGTCTATTATTACGTAGACAATCCATCGTCTAAATGCTAGGAATCTGAGTTGGGTTATTATTGTTTATATACTAATACAATGTTATAATGATATACACTGCAATGGATAGTATACATAAATAATTAAATGAAATTCGATGTAAAGTTCATTTCAAATGACTACTACAATACTACAACAATAACTACCAAGATTATGTACAGTACACGACAATAAATAATGCATATCGAGGCCTAGAGAGAGAAATCGGTTTGATTCGGCTTCATAGAGCATTGTCTCTGTCGCACAGACTGATGAACCCGTGCGAAACGTTACATACTGGGTGACAGTGAAAGCGCTCTACGAAAACGAACTGGCCGGCTGTTTCGTTCTAAACATCGATGTGCATTATTTATTGTCGGGTATTGATACTATTGCTTTAGATAGTCCAATTTAGGCATCAATCTCATATTAGTATGATACAAACAGAAATTATTTTATCTTTCGTTTCGTACCTTAAAATACATATTGAATAGTAGTTTTCACTTTGACGTATAATTTGTAATTGACAATTTCTATTGCACTTGTCAGTCTTTTATACCACTGTCAACCTGCATATATCGTTTAATTTGAAAGGATATCGTAATATGTTTTCGGATGGAAACAGGTTTTACTGATTATCGATATCATAGCTAAGTATGTAAGGTCAAAAACTATTGACCCACTTTAAGATCAACATACTTACTGATATTTATGCAACATCCTTCTTGTTCAATTTTTTAATTGATCTATATAAGTTATACAATTCATCATCCTCCTGACTTTATCCCACTCTGAGTGGGGTCGGCGCAACATGTTATGTTGTCACATAATTTGACTACGTATTTTACGACCGGCCGCCTGCCTGACGTCAACTTACCTTAGTCGTATTTTACGACCCTTCGGTAAGAAAGAGAGTGGTCTATTCTAGTCAACCGGATACCACACGGTGGTTCAAATTACCTTAGTCGCCTTTTACGACACCTCGGTAAGAAATGAGGGTGGTCTATTCTACTCAGCCGGATACCACACGGTGGCTATATAATTTGTACAATTATTTTGCTATAATCCACAATAAATAAGTAAATGTTATCGCGGATATCGCAGAGATTTATACATTTAATTTACAACAAAAGTTTGCAAGATATTTTATCTTAAATTACTTTATAAATCATGCTTACGTGGAATGGTCCTAAGAATGCAGGCGTCATTTCCGCATTGAATCGCTAAACAAACCTTTGTACCTTAGCGCCATAGCCTTAGGATCTCAGCTGTAAACGGCACAAATATATAACTTTCGATGAGAGATGTATACTTTCACCGCTTGCTGAATTCGCTTATTTCCGCCGAAGCTCCAAGTCTTAACGCCGTTTCACTGATACAGAACGAGGTGAACGTATTAACGCATGTTGCGTCCTGTAAATCATAAAAATGACATATTTAAATTAATTATTATGATTTATTTCAAATTCATTTGTTTTAAAATACAATTATTGACGACAAAACGTTGATTTAAGTGTCATCAAGTTTCAATTGTGCACGACGTAATTATGAGAATTTTTTTAGACTTTAGGAATTTATAAATTAGTTAGTAATCGTTTTTTGGAATCAGAATGATTGTATATTTAGAAAATGAACAAAGTATTATATGTTTTAAATTTATGAATTTAAACATAAATAAATATAATAAATATAATCTTTAAATAAATATAAATATCCCATTGTCCTTGTTTCGTGTCTCTTATAGTAACTCCGTATTGCTTTTATGTACTTTACCCACTTAACAGTGAAACGTGTTTGTGGTTGCAATAAAAAAAATATATGTGCGAATAAGTGTCAGAACGCAATTCACCACTATGTAGTTTTCGAAATACAGCTGTTTTTCTTGTATTAGCTTTTGCCAGAAATATGCTCTGTCTGGTTATTGTAATTACCAGTTTTTAACTGCAGACCTTGTTTCACTTTAAAATTACCGACTGTTCAATACATTGTTGATTTGAAAATCGTGTAAGATTCGTAATTAATGAATACTTATTCGTCTAAAATTCCAATTTACTTATTTATCGGACATCATCATCATCATCATCCTGCCCTTATTCCACTCTAAGTGGCGTTGGCACAACATATTACAAATATGTTGTCACATGATTTGGCTATGTATTTTTTTCGACCAGCCGCCTGCCTGACGTCAACTTACTTTAGACGTATTTTACGACCCCTCGGTAAAAAAGACGATTGTCTATTCTACTCAACCGGATACCGCACGGTGGGTCAACTCACCTTAGTCGCCTTTATGACTTCTTAGTAAGAAAGAGGGTGGTCTATTCTACTCAGTCGGATACCACACGGCGGGTCGACTTACCTTAGTCGCCTTATGCGACACTCGGTAAGAAAGAGGGTTGTCTATTCTACTCAACCACACGGCGGGTCAACTCATCTAAATCGCCTTTTACGACTCCTCGGTAAGAAAGAGGGTGGTCTACTTAGCCCGATACCACACGGCATATATCGGACGTGTTATATAAAAAAAACGTTTTTTCTTTCGGAACCAAAAAAACCTACTTAGCTTAGCCAGTATAACTGACGATATTGAACAATTAAGTGAACGTGAGCGAAGTCGCGGACAACTTGCATGGTATAATTGTAAATTTATAAAAACTTTATCGTAAATGATGAAGAGGTATTTAAAAATAATGAAAAGACAAAACGGAATATGTCAGAATACCAATAACCAAGTACACAAGTAAAAGATATTTTATTTCTTATAAATAGTTTCCTCAGTTAAACTGTTTCTAATCTGATTATTTATAAGCATAATTAAGAAACAGCAACTTCGCGACTGACCATATTTGAATCTATTTTATTTACGTAGTAGGTCAATGCAAGTAACAGGACATCAAAGCTTATCTTTTCGTATTTAAAATATGATCTATTTTTAAACTACCTTCTTAACTATTGCCACATATAAGCAAATTCTTTTGACAAGCTTATTGCAATACTGACCGTTCATACACGACACTGCAACGTAAGTGAATGTTGAACCGGCAACTGTTGCAAATATTTTTGGGCTTTATTATCTAATAAGAATGATGCGGAGTCTAGGAGGTTTTGTTATTTTAGCAAAATTAGATTAGGTGTTAATTTTTAATTAAATACATGATGTTTTTCCTTGAAATTAAATTTTTATCATTATACTAGCTGTGCCAGCGACTACGCCCGCGTGGAAATAAGCATGTCATAATTTTTATATAATTCAAATTTTAAACATAAAATTAGTTATTGTGAGTTAACCATAACAGATAGAGACATTCTATCGCGGACTTTTGTAGTATTTTTATAGATCTACAATTCTCTAGTCCATAACTTTAGCGTATCTCTGCTGGTTTAAGGATCGCATGCGACTAAAGCTCCCAGCAAGCAAGTTTCAAACTGCTCGATCTCTTCACCACAATTTATATAATACCGATATACACTTTTTACCTAAACCATCCGGAAGCATGCACTGTCTTTTGGTGAAAACCGTACAAATAAACGTGTTTTATAATAAGTATAGATATGGTCTCACCCGCTGTGTTTGTCAGCGGTGTAGTCCACACGACGCACAGTGCCGTCGGGTTCGTGCAGGCTGTAGGATCCGGTCACGTGGTCTCCTTTGCGGGATTCGTGCTGCGACTTGATGTCGCCAGTGTGCGTGTCCTTTACGCTGTACTCGAATGAGTAATGAGGGGGAGCCTGTACAAAATCATAAGTGATTTGACTAGTAGTATAGAGCATTCTATTTACCTAAACCATCCGGAGCTCTATCTTTTGGTAAAGGCCGTACACGGTTCAGTGGATTTTGAGAAACTCGATTACATTCAGACAGACAGCTTTTTGGGACTTTGTTTTATAATAAGTGTAGATAGAAAACTCATATTTAGATGAAAACGTATCAAACGCCATAGGACCCCTCGATTGGCCCGAAGATAAATTGGGCTATTAGTTTTTGAGGTCAACTGGCGTAGGTCTTTGTGGATTACTGCCCGGGTTTTGATTATTTATAATTATCGATTGACCAATGAATAACTGACGTTAGTCTTATTTGTAAGAAGAGTTAGAAATTTAGAAGATTAGAGATGTTGTATGTACACCACCTGTCCGTTTGTATTATCGCCACTAAATTTGCGACGTTAACATCGCTGCTGTCCATTTGCATATGGTGTGAGGAATTCGTGGGGCTATGGACACTATAGGTTTTCTTGGAGAAGGTCGAACCTGTAAAGTGACTAAATAGATAACGTTTGCTATATCTTCGCACGCGAGTTCAAAAATTGTGTGTGTGACTTAAGGTTTTTTTCATAGCCTTACTTTAGTTCAAATTATATTTTATTTGAATAGTCTTTTAGATAGATTTTGAAACTCAGTATTGACCTTTGAAACGATAACGCGGCATGAAAATGTTATAATGTTATAAAATGGCACAAAACACGCATTATACACATAAAATGTAACACCGCTTTTACTTACCTCCCAATAATGTAAAAGAGAAATCGATATTATGGCAATTATTTTCAATATATAAACGGTGGATTGTGCCTAACATGTATCAAATTAACACGACAATCAGCATCAATAATACATCTCAACTAGAAAAATGTATTCCCAGGTATAATATTTCCTTGGTTTATTTAATGATTTGCTTTATAGTTCGACTTTGCTTTAAAATTATATTAATCATAAACCTAGAATTCATTCATTCATGTATATTTAAAATATAAATTTCGTGACGGATAATGATATAAGTATGTTATTTATGTAATATAATCTATGTAATATTAGAAGAACTAATATTCCCATTGCCATATTTTTATTATTATACCTCTCTTATGTAATGTCTTTTTGAATATTTCATTGGTTTTATTTATTTTATATTTAATCAATTTTTACTGTTTGTTTGTATTATTACACTTTTTTTTTTAATTCAATTTTATTGTATATTAATAAATCTTTTGTTTTTGTTTGTTCATACTTGAACATTACTGCTTACTTTAATATTTCTTATACAATTTGTATTATTTATTATTAATTTATTTTACCATAAAAGTATTGGGTGCGGTCAGAAGATTATTTTGCGTCTCACCATGCTTTTCCTCAGCTTCCATCCTGTTTGTAACATTCATCGAGTTTAAATGATTCCTTAGCCTTCATTATTCCAGATTAAGAAAGAAAGAATAACTTTATTCATGACGTACACCACAAATTAATTAGATTTAGCATTACTCACTAACTGATTTGCCTTTTTAGTTTACTGAGATGATAATTTAATTTCTTTCAGATACTCTTAGTTGTTGCCCTCGTCACCTTTGCAGCAGCTCAATATGACTTCGACCACGGTGAAGCTTTTTCTTCCAACCATATTTCTAAACATGATGGCCACCCAGAGATAGTTCACGGTCCTCACCATGTTGTTGATTACCATGTACGTACCGACTACCAGCAAAACATTATATCGCATTTATGCCAATTAGACAATTTTATTAAAATACAACAACAATAGTAACGCAGTTGCAGGTTTTCATAGCTTTTTTGTATTCCCTACATTAAATTAAGATAATCTATACTTATTATAAAACAACGTCCCAAAAAGCTGTCTGTCTGTATGTAATCGATTTTCTCAAAATCTACTGAACGAATTCTTGTGCGGTTTTTACCAAAAGATAGTGCGATACTTTCGGATAGTTCAGGATAGTACATATCGATATTATGTACATTGTGTTAGAAAGATCGCGCAGTTGTTAAAAAACTTGCTTGCTGGGAGCTTTAGTTGCGTGCGCTGCGTAGACCAGCAGAGATACGCTAAAGTAATGTACTAGAGAATTGTAGATCTATAAAACTACTACAAAAAAGTGCGCGATAGCATGTCTCTATCTCTTATGGTTAACTGACAATAATTACTTTTATTTTTAAAATGTGAATTCTAAAAAAAAAAATTGTAACACGCTGATTTCCACGCGGGCGACGCCGCTGGCACAGCTAGTTTGATATATAGGATTAGTTATATAGGTTTAATATAAAGGATAGCCTCAATATATTTCCATATTTGTATAATTTTAAAATACCGAGTAACGTGGTGAGTCCTAAGCACATATCCTTCTTTCGAAGAGAAAAAACCCACCAGAGCCTTTGCCTAGCACTGACGTTTTTTATTGCCATGAGTATAATTTTTTTTATATTAGATAAACGGTCTTTACAACGATAGCGCCATTCAAAGCGGTATTGTAAACGTATCTTTGAGTGAACAATTGGAAAAACCTTTTATTACGTTCGCTTTATTTTCACAGACGCATCCTAAGTATATGTTTGAATACAAAGTAGAAGATCATCATACTGGCGATATGAAGTCCCAGCACGAGACACGGGACGGTGACGTGGTTAAGGGCGTATATTCACTACACCAGCCCGATGGTTCAGAGAGAACTGTTCACTACCACGGCGACCATCATACCGGGTGAGTTCACGAATATCAATTAACGGCAATATTTCCAAGTCGTTTCAGGTATGTGCGAGTAAGTTCACTACTTAATAATAATAATATTCTTTATTGCCAGAAAATGGTAAAGTAGCAGCCTGTTACAATCCCACTGCTGGGAATAGGCCTCCTCTCTCCATTTCTGAAGAGAAGGGTTGGAACTAAGACCTACAACGCTGCTCCAATGCGGATTGGTGGGTTACATATATCTCCAGAATTCTCTAGAGATATGCACTTTTCCTCGCGATGTTTTCCTTCACCGAAAAGCGTGTGATAAATTGCAATTATCAACTAAACACATGAGTTTTAATAGAATTGGTGCCTGCCCGGGTTCGAACTCGTGTTCCCCTCGAAAGAGTCGCACGGTCTCACCGCTGGCCTATCATATTTTGATAATCTTCCTGCCTTTAAAGTTTGTCTATACTACAAAATTATATAGAAGCGTTGCTCCTTTGGACGGAAAAGATTTTTAAATTTTAATATGAATTTAGATTATTAACCAGTTGTATTTTTGTTCTCATTACACTAAATAAAAAATTTAAACTTGCCAAGGTTGTAGATTTTTAATCATTGTTTTATCTTATATTAATTTTTTTTATTTACATTTAATAACATGACTCTTTCTATATTTTCAGTTTTCATGCCGACGTCAAATACTCTACACACCATATTGTTCCAAAAAAACATCATTACTAAATTCTAAATTAAAATAACTCTCTTTTACTATTTTGTTAATCTATATTCTGTTTGCAAATAAAAATGTTATATGTGTAATGTTGTATTTTTTTTCTTTTATTTCAAAGTAATGCTACTTACTAAACCAGTATCCGTAAGATATCAAATAGGGGTGAAAGAGAAGGTTGTCCTAGTCAGTTGCCCCTTTTGTCAATATCAATAGTCCGATTAAAAGCGATATATACAATCGAAAAACGTTTGTAAAAATATTACTGTCAATAAAAAACAACGGCGTAAAAAATGTGATGGGGTCAGCAATGCGATCACCAACTCGCTTGCCAAGTTCTGCGAATACTGATATATCTTGATAAATGACCAATGACTTTTTATATAGATTGAAGCACATTAGAAACAGCCTTATTTCCTATAAAGAAAGAAAAAAAAATGCAACATGAATACAAATCCACTATGATCAATTACAAATGAGCTGTGATAGCCTAGCGGCGTGACCGAGCCTCTCTTTCGAGGGGTCACGGATTCAAACCTAGGGCTAGCACCAATGAGTTTTTCTGTTGCAATTTAACTGTCTAATTGATAATTGCAATTTGTCACACGCTTTTCGGTAAAAGAAAACATTTTGAGGAAATCTGCATATCTTCAGAGCATTCTGAGGATATGTGTAACTTTCCAATCAGCGTTGGATCAACGCGAAAATCTTAGCTCGAACTCTTTTCTCCAAAACCAGATAATAACCGCCCATGCCCAGCCGTGGGATTATAACAGGCCATAACTTCACTTTACTTTTATACAAATGATTGCTCAGTCGTTATGGCTTGTGTTTTGCTAAAGTCAGATTAACATAAAAAAATCATCTGACACGAGTCATTTAGAACTCGATCAATAACCGCGAGCTTATAAATATTCAAAAGTGGTATAGCTTAATAAAGAATTAATTATGAATTATTTAATATACAACAAACTAAAGATAAGTTCAAGGTTAATTATTTGAAGGTGGTTAACTGCTATGGCAGAAAGTATTTAGAAAGTAAAACTTGACACCACATAACAAGGTTGACGGGTTAGCCATGCAACTTCCAAAATGTACTGACTATATAAACGATCTAATTTCTACACAGAATTAGTAGCTAACCATAAGTAATTAACCATGTTTGCCAAAGTAAGCACTTGAAGATTATTTTTTCATTTCTATTTTTTTTCATACTAAGAAATTTGTTGAAAGCTTTTACACTTACAAATCAAATCATACAATAAAAAATATTTTTAATTAACTTTTTTTTACAATTGTAAATAAACCTAATGATTTGGTTTTAATATCTGATTGCTTAAATTATCTCGGAGAGATATTGAGGTATTTTCATTTCTCTCAGAGTGACTGAGCTTTTTATGAAATTTGTACTCAAGTTCCAGATTGTTAAGTTAGTTGGACTGGCCCGTTGTGGGTAGTGACACTGCCTTCAGTTACGCGGGTCGCGGGTTCGATTCCCGCCGAGGGCCAACATTTTCTATAAACAAGTTGTTGGTTCTTTGGGCCTGGATGTGTATTTGTATTTAAATATGTATTTAAACTTATATATGTAGTATATCTACCAGTTGTCCGTCACCCATAACACAAGTATTAAGTTACTTACTTTGGGGACAGACGACCGTGTGTGTAAATGTCCAATATATTTATTATTATTATTATTATTATTATTAGTTAATTAAGATACTCCAAAACTCTGCTCCTCAAACACTGATGGACTAGACTTTATTTGGACTGGGACTGAATTTTTTACATACTCTCCAACTTTCTTTTTTTTAATTTTGAAAATCATAGCTGCTACAAGTACAAGCGATACAGTGCTGTGATAGCCCAGTGGTAACCAGGGCGACTCTTTTGAGGGTGTTACGGGTTTAAACCCGGGCAGGCAATCAGGTTTTCTATTAAAAGTTGTGTCTAATTGATAATTGCATATTATAAGACGCTTTTCCCTGTCGGAAAACATCGTGAGGAAACCTGCACATCTCAAGACAATTCTGGTGATGTGTGTAACCTATCAATCCGCATCAAACCAGCATGGTGGGTCCTAAACCAGAAGACCAATCCTCAGCAGTAGAATAATGACCGTTAATGGTTACTACTTTACTTTTTACAGATCATAGCCGTAAGCGCTTTATTAGCGGTGTCGTCTGCGGGACTCTTACCCCATTACGCCCCAGCTGCCGCAGTATCTTCTCAAAATATCATACGCAAATCCATCGCAGCTCCAGTCTACCACGCTGCTCCCATTGCCTACTCAGCACCCGCAAGCTATGGATCACACGCCGTTTCATCTCAAAACATCGTACGCCACAGTATAGCCTCTGCTCCGACCCACATAGCCTACTCTGCCCCTATCGTACACGCTGCACCAATCGTACACGCGGTCCCAGCCATCGGTTATGCTGCTCCCAAAGTAGATTACTATGTAAGTAAAATTCTATGAAAATTTTCCGCTCTGCAAATTTATTTATTCATGCTGTATTTAATAAAATTCTACATATTAAATCTGACACGTTTATAAAACGTTACCAAATGAAATGCCGTTATTAAGCGAGAAGAGAAACATATAATAATATATGAATATTTACAATAAGATTTATGTAATTAATAAATTTTATGATAATCCAACTTAATCCAAGTCGTAGGGAACTTTATGAAACAGACAAGTTTAAAACTTTTTCTACCATCGAATCACCTATTTCAACTTTTTAACAGAATTCCATCTATTTATATACGCAAATTAAATAAAAAAATGTTAAAATGTCAAACCAGAAAAATAAACTAACTTAATCTATTATAAGCAATATAACAGAACTAACTACTTTGTTATAATCCTAATTTGCTATTATAAATCGTACTGCAGTACGATTTTTGTCGTGAAGCCTATCCTCCTGATGATGCTTCGGTTTCGGGGCGAAACGATCGTCGAGATTGTGGTGGTGGGTGTGTGTGCTGCTTTTGTGTTCGTTGTTGCTGGTGAATTGCGCCTTGGGGTGCATGTGGTGGCTGGTCCTGCATGTATAAGGTGCGTAGATTTTGCCTGCTTCATACACATTGGCTTTGCATGCGTTCACTTGACCCGTGTGGATTATAGCAAAGTAGTTAGTTCTGTTATATTGCTTGTAATATGGAATTCCGCAAAGTAACGCCTGCTTCTATAAATCATTTAATCTATTATATTTGATTCATCAATTCCATAGTTTTTTCATCTCAATTATAAGTGCTTTTTATTATATTATTTCTTAAATAGTTATATAATATAATTCTTTTTGAATAGGCTGAACGCCGAGTTTCTTGCTTGGTTAGAGCACCTTTACGAACCAGTCGTAGCTTCATTTTAATTTGACGATTCAAAAGTGATTGTAAAGGCCTATTTACATTAAGAATTATTTGAATTTCAATTTGTCATTGTTTCACAGGCGCACCCAAAATATGACTTCGCGTACTCTGTAGCCGACAGTCACACCGGTGACAACAAGTCCCAACACGAGAGCCGCGACGGTGACGTCGTTCACGGCGAGTACTCTCTAGTTGAGCCCGACGGTTCCATCCGCAAAGTGGAGTACTCCGGCGACGACCACAACGGATTCAACGCCGTAGTTCACCGCTCCGCGCCTTCCGTCCACGCTGTCCCTGTAGTCCACGCACCAATCCTTAAGTACGCCCATTATTAAATTTAAATTTAAATTTAATTCTGTTAAAAATTGAATTTAATTTAAATCATAAATTTGATTCAATTTTGTTGTTTAAATTTAATTCTGTTATAAATTAAACCTGTACTCTATTTATAAAAACGTAATTTATTTAATAAACTCAGTTCATTAACATATATATTTTATTGTATTATCACCCAATTTATTTTGCTATACTCTCTAAGGAAAGGACACGATAATCTTGAAAGTATACCCGTTATAAGTTACTAAAAATTTGGTCATGATTGGTATAAACATACTGGCATCGATGCTACCGCCGTTACAATGTTTATGATTATCCTATCATTAGTTAGTCAAAAATTGGTCGCTGACTGATTAAAAGTAAAGTAAAGTAGCGGCCTGTTACTATCCAACTGCTGGGAATAGGCCTCCTCTCTCCGTTTCTGGAGAGAAGGGTTTGAGTTAAGACCTACCACGGTGCTCCAATGCGGATTGGTAGGTTACACATATCTCCAGAATTCTCTGAGGTATGCAGGTTTGCTCACGATGTTTTTCTTCACCGAAAAGCGTGTGATTAATTGCAATTATCAATTAGGTACATGAGTTTTAATAGAAAAACTCATTGGTGCCTACCCGGGTTTGAACTCTCCTTTAAGTTCCCCTTGTAAGAGTCGCACTGTCTCACCGCTGGGCTATCACAGCTTGACTGATTAGGACTGATAAAAAAAACCTAAAGTGGTTTAGTGGTTAATAGAGCGAGCTTGATCATATCAGGAATGCAAAACGCCGTAAGAAGCCGTAGAAGAACTAACTTTACCGATATAGCTCAGCGTCTTGCAAAGCTTTAGTGGCAATGGGTTTATTACTAAGTGTAACGTAGGTTGTAAAGGTGGAATTCCACCAGTGTGCAGAAGTACTGTGCAGCACAGTGTGCGGCACATATGTTTACTGGTCGACTCACTCAAGCAAACATTAACAAATTGTGCGCAAATATTCTAGAAATGTTCGCGCACATCTATACACATTTGTGCGCGTACACTTGACACAGTGGACTCGCGTCGACGCGTACGCATTCGTTGTTCACGAACACAGTTTTGCTTCCGCTACCGGAACGAAAACATTTGTCTATACACGCACACCTTTAATGAGGAGTGGAAGAATGAAAAAAATATTAGGAAATTTTTATAGAAAATGTCTAAAAATATATTGTAAATCTGTATATAATAAATAAGTGAAATAATAATAATAAAGATTAAACAATAATCCTAAATGAACATGTTCGCTCTTATGTGTGCTTGACTATGCGCCTACACAAGTTACACACAACATTGCCGGTGGAGACAAAAACTAAACGCGATATCAGCTTAGTACGTGCAGTGCGGAAACTTTGTACACAATGTTTGTGAACAAATGTGCTGCACATTATTTTGGTAGAATCCTACCTTAAGGTTGTGGGATGGCGATCCCCTATCGGAAAAACGCAGCCTTGATAAACACCCTACGAGGTTTAGGGGGAGTCGCTGGATCCAAGTGGCAGGGGATCTTATGAGGTGAAAATTTATATAGGAGACCAATATCCGACAGTGTGTTTCAACGTATACGTTAATTTAATAAAATGTTTTATATGTTTTCTATGGCTATCCCTTAATTTTAGTAAATTAAATTATGTTTATAATGAAATAATTTGTCGTTAAGAGGAATTTGCAATACGTTGTCAAGGCTTATGGAGTTAATAATATATTAAAAACCCCTAATCGTATGGACCAGCATTCCTAATTTTATCCACTAGGTTTCACACTATATCTAATCTAATATTATTGCTGATAATATTCATGTGTGCGCTAGTATTTGAGTGACAAAACGTATTTATAAGTTTATCTTTATAAGTATTAATATGCTAATTAATAATAATAACCTTAGCTTACGTAACATAAATAAAAAGAAAAAAAGAATGAAATTGACAAAATAGAAGAGTATAATTAGAAGAAAACGATACTCATTAGATTCTCCAGCGATGGCGAACTATATGACCTTGACGCCTAAACAACCTCAAGCAAAATCATTATGCAGTTAGAGAACGATACCATTAGATTCTCCAGCGATGGCGAACTATACGACTTTGACGGTTAAACAATATCATGCAAAATAAGCAAAATCATTATGCAGTACATAAATGTATGTAAAATAATCAAGTTTCGCTATTTCAATATTAGTTTACTGTAGAATTTTTCGAAAGGCTTAGTCGACTAAGTTAAGTTTATTAACGATATGTCAGCTCTGCGAAAGTAATATTCACTATAAAATAATATATGAAGTAATATATACTCATTACTTATTAATGAATACTATCGACCGGCAATAATGGCAATAATTGTAATTGCTACTACGTTTTCGAAGGTTTCTTAAATTTTTTCAATCTGCCAAGGAAATTTAAAATATGTCCTATAAAGAAAATAATATTTTTATTTATTTATATTATTTTATATATTGTAACATGTAACCCTGTTTTCTATGCATGCTTTAATAGTTTCACAAAAAAAACAGTGACAAAGTATTGATACCTAAAAATACGCAATAAGAATAAAAAGACACATAAATATGTAAAATTTTAGAAACAAATATTTTTATAATTTAATTTACGCCGTGCGGTATCCGGCAGAATAGAATAGACCACCCTCCGATCATATCGAGGTGTCGTAAGAGGCGACTAAGGTAAGTTGACGTCAGGCAGGCGGCCGGTCATAAAATACGTAGCCAAATCATGTGACAACATGTTTGTAACATGTTCTGCCGACCCCACTTAGAGTGGGATAAGGGCAGGGGAATGATGATTTTTACACTTTAATTTGACTTAAAAAAATATATTATAAAAAATGAATTTTTAGCTCAATATAATACTGTTACTAATTAGAATAATAATAAATAATAAATAGTCAAAATTATGTAAGAAAAATCGTGTGTAAAGTATATATTCGACATTATATTTTTTTGCTATTATAAAGAACGACCAAAAAGGAAGTGCTTTATTAATGTTGCGATCTAGCCAAAATGCTAATAACCAACTTAAAAATAACCTGCACTTATAAATTGCATTACAACTAATTTAAAATTTATTATTTATATAATATATATATATATAATATATATAAAATATATATAATTTTAAATAATTAATTTAAATATATTATTTATATTATAATATTATAATGTTAATGATTATTTAAAGGACATCATCATCCTCCTGCCCTTATCCCACTCTAAGTGGGGTCGCACAACATGTTAATAACATGTTGTCACATGATACGGCTTCGTATTTTACGACTGGCCGCCTGCCTGATGTCAACTTACTTTAGTCGTATTTTACGACCCCTCGGTAAGAAAGACAGTGGTTTATTCTACTCAACCGGATACAACACGGCGGGTCAACTTACCTTAGTCGCCTATCACAACACCTCGGTAAGAAATTAGAGTGGTCTATTCTACTCAGCCGGATACCACACGGCGGGATTATTTAAAAGACAAATTATATCAAATTTATTACTGACAATTGTAACCACTATATAACATGTATTTTATATCATTGACATACAATTATATTTTTTAATTTAATTTTTACATAATTATCTAATTAGATAATTTTAATGTAAAGCTAATAAATAGAACAATTATTGTTTTATCGACAGTCCACTATTTTTCTTGACATTTTGTATTTATAATTGTAAATTTTTAAAAGAATGTTTGAAAGAAATTGTAACTTAAATTTGCATACTGTATAACAGTAGAATATGTTTGTGCCTCATATAATGTCAACATCTCTGTTTATTACTCATATTCAGGCAAATAAACGATTATTATTATTATTATTAACACTCTTATATAACATATATCATTGAAGAATACATAATTGCTACAAAGCAAGTTAGCACGAAAACGATGAAGTATGCTCCAAAATAGTAGGCAAGAAATAATGACGTACGGAATTATAGGAAAAATGTGTGATTGTGAAAAATAAACTACATTAAACGGACTTGTTATAAAAGAAAATCAAATCGAAATAATCTTTATTCATCTAGGCTTTGGCGTGGCGTGTAAATAGCCACTAACCAGCGGGATCATAAATGACGAAAAATAAGCGTGGTGGCACTGTGAGCTCAAAATTTAAAATTATCAACAAGTGGTGTATAAATATTGAAAACACCACTCTCCGATCTGAAGGCTGCTGATGACTCCAGGCTTCAAGCGTAGATGCGGGAACCCACAGTATATACTTAGAAAGGGAAGCGGAGAGGAAAATAGGATTTATAAAATAAGAGAGCGGAGATCCATAATACAACAGTAATAATAAAAATATTCGCCATAATAATAATAATATTATTACGGCGAAGGCCTGTATTATGTTCTGCTTCGGATCGAATGGCTATATGGAATAGTAAGGAGTTGCATGGCAGATTCTACAAGGCGCTAACAGGTCCAGATGTAGATTCAATATCCTCAACATCCTGGCTGCAATTCGGTGATCTTTTCGGGGAAACTGAAGGTTTTGTCTGTGCAATTATGGACGAAGTTATCAAGACGAATAACTACAGGAAGCATATTATGAGAGATGGCACGCTTGATATTTGTAGAGCGTGCCACCGCCCTGGTGAGTCGCTTAGACATATTGTTTCCGGTTGTTCTTCTCTTGCTCATGGTGAGTATTTGCACAGACACAATCAAGTAGCCAGAATTGTGCATCAGCAACTTGCTCTTCAATATAGCTTAGTAAATTCGGAAGTACCTTATTACAAATACAGTACAGCGCCAGTTCTTGAAAATGATTGTAATAATGGATCGGTCCCAGTAGAGCAAATCTACTGGGACCGATCCATTATTACTGACAGGTATATTGTTGCCAATAAACCTGATATAGTTTTAGTGGATCGGTCAGCGCGTCGGGCAATTATTATTGATATCACTGTCCCGCATGACGATAATCTCATACGAGCTGAAAAGGAAAAATTAACCAAATATTTAGATTTAGCTCATGAGATAACCGCCATGTGGGATATTGATTCAACAATAATTGTTCCGATTGTTGTATCGGTCAATGGTCTTATCGCCAAGAGCCTCGACCAACATCTCAAGAGGCTCTCGCTAAGTTGCTGGATCAAGCGCAGGATACAGAAGGCAGTGTTGCTTGAGACGGCACGTATAGTGAGAAGGTTCCTCACTCTGTAGCTCTAACCACCGGGAGCTTGGGTCCTCTCTCCGCTCTCCGTGGATGCCAATTTTTTTATATTTTTAAATGTTTTTTTTTTAGAAAATATTTAAAAATGTAATTAAATTTGTATGTAAATAAATGAGTGATAATAAATTATTTTGCTATAATCCGCGATACAGTAAATAAAAAATATATATAGTGTTAAATGTATAGTGGACTATCCGTTTTTTCATACCCGATACATGCAGGATTAGTAAAAACACATGCACAAACCTCCACCACTGCCACCACAATACACAAGCACTACACACGTTCACTATCACAAACTCAACAATCGTTTAGCCCCGCAACCGAAGCATCATCAGGAGATAGACTCCACGACAAAATCGCAAAGCGATCGTTTCTTCTATCTAATATTCTTTCCGTTATCTATAGTTTGCCGATAACATTTTATCATTAATCGTTTTTTCATATCAAGACATTACGACTTTTTTATATACTGAATCACTGATGTTCATTTGCTTGTAAAAGTACTTCTTAACTTCTGTTGCCTATTTAGCTAATTCGGGGCATAATTAAAGCAATAAAACGGGAGATAATAACGAGATATGTAATTTAAAAAATTTCTATTTTACATATTCAGTAAATATTTCAATATTTATAAGGATCAAAATAAAGGAAAGTTAATAATTCTCTACACGACCTTGCCCACTTAAAATAACGTACTATAAAAGCGGTTCTTTGCAAAGCTTTTGCAGCAGTCGGACGATTAATTTTAAACTATGTTGTCCAAAGTAAGTGCGTGTAAAGTTTAATATATAAATATTTTACACACCGTTACCAACCAATATTCGGCACAAAATTTCTATTATCTCTTAGCGCTAATGGTGTTGATCGACATCCATTCATACATTTTTAGATCGATCAAGTTTTTAATATGATTACAATTAGTAAATTCTTATCTTAATAATATATAATATGTTATAACCGTTACTTACAGATTGTAGCTTTGAGCGCTGTATTAGCGGTATCAACCGCTGGGCTCTTGCCCGCAGCACACTACGCACCAGCTGCCGCCGTGTCATCACAAAATATCGTACGTCACGACCAAGCCCACGCCGTCGTCGCCGCGCCTGTCGCCTACCACGCCGCTCCCGTCGCGTACGCCGCGCCCGTTTCCTACGCCGCTCCTGCTCACATCTCCGGACACGCTGTCTCTTCGCAAAACATCGTTCGCCACGACCAAGGCCATAGCGCTATCGCCGTAGCCCCAGTGAGCTACGCCGCTGCCCCTGTAGCATACGCCGCACCTCGTCTGTCCGGCCATGGTGCTGTTTCCTCCCAAAACATTGTGCGCCAAAGCTACGGTTCCATTGGCGTAGCTGCCGCCCCTCTTGCGTACGCCGCACCCGCCCGTCTTGCGATTGCCCACTCTGCCCCCATCGTCCACGCTGCTCCCGCTCACGGCATCGCTATCGCTGCTCACCAACCAGAACCTTATGATGTAAGTATTTCATTACATACAACAAAAAACTTCATTTGTGGACAAAGGTTGTGTGACAAATTATCTTATTTCAATTCAATTTGCAGGCTCACCCCAATTACGAGTTCTCGTACTCCGTAGCCGACGGCCACACCGGCGACAACAAGTCCCAGCACGAGAGCCGCGACGGTGACGTCGTGCACGGCGAATACTCCCTGCTCGAGTCCGACGGCTCCGTCCGCAGGGTCGAGTACACCGCCGACGCTCACAACGGTTTCAACGCCGTGGTCCACCACTCAGCACCCGCTGTTCACGCCGCGCCTGCTGCAGTAGTCGCTCACGCTCCCGCCCATATTCTTCATCATTAATCCACGCACTCGTCCGCCGGTTAAGATATGTGATAACTATTTATATATGATAAATAAAAAATAACGTAATAATATTTTTGGTTTCTCTGATCCTCTAATACTGTTATTATGTAACTTAATAGAATTTAATATCTTTCTAGTAAGTAAATAATTTGTTACATAAAGATTATCACAAATAATCATAAGAGCATGAAGTTATGAAGTGATTTCACAGGGTTAATAATATAATTATAATATTAGTATCGATATTTTATACTAAACTTTCTTTCGACCACTCTCTGGCAAATACACCTGGAACTGTTTAAAACATTTTGTCTTTAAACACTGTCGAATTTTAAATTAATCCAAATTACAGTACTTAGTCTTAACTTGGTGTTAGAAATTTTTATTTGTATAATATTGATTAATGGTTTTCCGAACTCTATAAATATTTATAATGATTAGATGACCTAAAGATAGAGAGATTAAACACTATTAACGACTCGTGGCATCAAAACTTTATTTATATTATACACTAGCTTTGCGGTCACGCGTCGGAATGGCTCAGTCTGGTTTCGAATTCCCCTGGAAATAGAACTCCACCGTTAAAAAAATTTTCGATCGCCACCAAACTTTTTAGAAACATCCGCTGGGTTAATCTAAATATTATCTGAAAATTTCATAAAATCAGACAAACCGTTTCAAAATTAATAAGACACATGATTTTTTTTACTTCTGTCGAAACTTTGGATTTCTTTCAAATGTTAATATAAAATCGTTGCAATTATATTTGCTTGAAATTTCGTAGCAGACCACCACCACAAATTCATAAGTCTTATCAAGGAATTCAGAATTTAGCTTTGTAGCCGTGTAATATATAGATCCGAAATTAATTCAACGCCCATTCACTATTTCTATATAATTTATATATAGAAATGCATTCCAAAAATCTAATAATGATATTATAAGTACTTTTGTTATGACAATATAAATGTCTCATATAAATTTATAGTCTAATAAAAAAGTAAACTATAAAAATTGTTTACAAAACTTATATAATGCAACATAAAGCTTATCGCAGTAGAAAACTTTTCTAGGAAACATGCGATGCGTTATCTGTGAGTGAAAAATAAACAGGTTTCGAGATGGAATCGTTCTTACTTACAAAGATTGAATTCATATGCAAAACTTTCTATGAGGTTTTCACAAACATTCCCGCATCGTAAAATGTTTGTTAAATTGTGATGAGCTACTGGTTTGAAAAGTTGCTCTTACAAAGAATCAACCACTAAGAAACATAGCGGCTATATTTCTTTAATTTTTACGAAACAAATATGCTTACATTTTTTTATTTAAATAAAAATTCAAATCTCAACAACATCCTCCTGCCCCTATCCCACTCTAAGCGGGGTCGGCACAACATGTTACAAACATGTTGTAAAATCATTTGGCTACGTATTTTACGACCGACCGCCTGCCTGACGTCAACTTACCTTAGTCGCCTTTTACCTCGGTAAGAAATGAGGGTGGATACCAGACGACGGAAAAAAAAACAAATCTCATGCTTTATATAATTTGCGAAAGTATAATATAAAGTCTTTTTAATTTAAAAATGCGATTTAATGTTATAAGACAGATTTTTATGAAAACAAAAATAATAACAATAAATAAGACAATATAATATGCTCATACGAACTCTACATATAACTTTGCTTCTAGTAAAAGGATATTCGAAGAAAAAGATAATTAGGATATATCTGAAATACACAATAGAATTAAAATAATATGTCTATTTTTCCAGCGTACAAATGAAAGTTTAAAATTGCCAAAAAAGCTCAATGTGTAGGTAATGGAACAAAGGCTAGGGTGTTAAAGAAAGTAACATTTTTACAACTTTGACCATGCAGTTTTGACCTCGCAACTGTCGTTTACTATAAAAGCGGCTACGGACACAAATTATACATCAGTCGATCAACAACTTTAACAACATGTTTTCCAAAGTAAGTCCCAATATATTATAGAATATTTTTTTACTTACTTAAATATCGAATATTTATTGATTTTTGCACGAGTCTCATTAATTTCAATTATTTCCTTTAACACAGCAATTTTATCACATAGATAAAACCATTATTTTCAGATCATCACATTGAGCGCCGTTCTGGCTATATCGTCCGCTGGACTTTTGCCAACAGCGCACTACTCACCAGCAGCTGCCGTGTCCTCCCAAAGCATCGTCCGTCATGACCAGCCTCACTCTATTGCTGCCGCACCCGTCGCCTACGCCGCTCCAGTAGCCTACTCCGCACCCGTTTCATATGCCGCTCCTGCCCGTATCTCCGGACACGCTATTTCCTCCCAGAACATCGTACACCAAGGCTACGGTTCCATCGGTGTAGCTGCTGCTCCTGTTGCCTACGCTGCACCCGCCCGTTTTGCGGTTGCCCACTCTGCCCCCGTTGTCCACGCCACTCCTATCGTCCACGCTGCTCCCGCTCATGGTATCGCCATCGCTGCTCACCAACCAGAACCTTATGATGTAAGAATTTCATAAAAATTAATACCCACACTTGTGTCTCTTCGTATTTAAAAACTTAAGACCTTATAAGTTTATAATATAATTCATGAAATAGGTGATAAATTACTTAGAATTAAAATTACATTTTAATTCTATTCGCAGGCTCACCCCAATTACGAGTTCTCGTACTCTGTAGCCGACGGTCACACCGGCGACAACAAGTCCCAGCACGAGAGCCGCGACGGTGACGTCGTGCACGGCGAGTACTCCCTGCTCGAGTCCGACGGCTCCGTCCGCAGGGTCGAGTACACCGCCGACGACCACAACGGTTTCAACGCCGTGGTCCACCACTCAGCACCCGCTGTTCACGCCGCGCCTGCTGCAGTAGTCGCTCACGCTCCCGCCCATATTCTTCATCATTGATCTTAAGCCGCGTACGCGTTCCAAGTCTTAGGAATAAAACGTCTATTTATTTAGAAATTTTCTGAAAATTTATGATAAATAAAAACCCCACGACTCTACGTGATTGTTTTTTTTTCAAGTTATTAGCTTTCACACATTGTTACACATAAACCCTACATAACTTTTTCGGTTGTGCAGAATGGGAAGATTATATTTTCGTTTCACGTGAAGTTCCAGACTTTAGACTTTATTTTTTTGTGTAACGAATATTATTTTTACAAACTATATAATACTAATAACTTCTTAATAGAATTTAACAACATTACTAAAGGAGTTGAAATTATTTCACTAAATAATTATCATAATAGGTTGCGATTGCCAAATACAAACGTTAAATAAATTAAAATAATAATCGTGTCTGTTTGTTACCTATACTTTAGTAGGAGATTAAAATATATTAAAGCACGCAACGCGTATATGAAAGTAATTAAGCTTCACGAAGACGATTGCGAATTTGTCCATAATGTACTATAAATATCTTAAAAAAATCATTATTATTAAGAATAATTCTTAAGATATTTTGTTACAATTTTTCAATTAGAAAAACAAAACGTTTAAATATTTTAAAAACCGTCGCATAGACTAAAATAACTTTCGGTAAGGGATTTAACAATAACAATTATCAATAACCAAATTCGTTATAGTCAATCGCTACGTACAATAAACAATTTTTATAGTTAAGACGTTTCATTTTGCGTGTGTTTGTGCTAAAACCACAAAAACTTCTTCAGAAAAATATCTCTGTACATGATATACATTAATATACAACATGTTTGTACTAGATATCTGTTTAAACGATGAAACGTGCTTACAAGGGTTTATTAAATAAACGAATATATTTTAACTAACGGAAATACAAATATTGAATTGATTATATCATCACCTTGCATGAAAATGCGACTTTAAAAACCTATAAAATAATATGAAATATATATTAAGATTACTCTACTTAAAGTTAATTTAAAGATAAAGAGGTTCAAATCATTTGGTTTACTTTTATTTTCATTTGCTGACCAGTTCCCTGTTAAGAATATCTATCACAAGTTGATCACTGTAAAAGTTTGTTTGAATAAAGTAAATTTTGATTTTTGATTTTCGTATTAGCAAACCTTAAATACGCAGGATATTACGTATTCAATTTCCAGTCGACCCATTAACTCGCTCAGTAGATAAGTATTAAAATAAATAAATTTTAGAATTTTCTTGTTAACCAAGTAATAAAATTTAATAAAAATCTTTAATGTCAGAATGTTGTAATAAAACTTTATTTATTTATGTATTTTTTTGTATTTAATACCTCAAAATAAACTTCAGTAGTACATTATTTACAAATTAAGTATACAAAGGATAACTTATCTTAAGATAAGTAATTAATGTTTTCTATATTCAAGAAAATTCGTAGTACCCATGACCGAAATCACGGAATGTCATTTTTGCTCGTTTCTAGTTAGTATATTACTCATTTTTTGCATAAAGATTGCAAGATCAGAGATATGACCATATTGCCAAACATTTTTGTTTTTAAATTTTTTTTATACAGTAATATACTACTAGAAAACTTAAATAAATTTGTAGAAGAACTTCCTTAATCATAAAAAGAAGAGCTAGTACTAATGTACATATTTTTCATTTTTAAGTTTAGTTTAATAGTTTCGGACAGACCTTCGAGCTGGTTTTGTCATTTAAAAAATTTAACTAGCAAGGTCTGTGTCAAAGTCAAGTCTGTAAACTAAGGAATATTAATAATTCAAATAACTTGTAATAATATGCAAATTAACTTTATTATAAATTAAAATATTTCATCTGAGGTTGTTAAAATTTCATAGAGATAGAAATGGTAGTCAATGCTGGTTGAGGTGATTTGTGCGTTACGTCATCAGCCTACTTATTGTTTTTAACTATTTTAATATTTTTAAACCATTTGACAGAGCCGTAGCAAGAGTTTGCAGGTTCCAAGAACAGGCTCTAAGTTTTATGTGAAATTTTTATCCTTAACTAATATTAATGACATATCTTTCACTTACATGTAAGAATAAACTACAGCTCTTTAAAGGAACAGCGTAGCAAATGTAAACTTAATATCCTTTTCTTAGGGAAGAAGGAATTTTAACCGTAGGAACTATAGGTTAATTTAAATAGATGTCCATTTATTTAAGATCACATATAACTTGAAATATCCAACTAATTTCTGTTCTTCTGTTCTTTATGTAGAAAATGGTATTTATAATATCTTATTTAGGAGTATAAGCATACTTCAAACCGATTTCTATATGAAAGAATACTACAAAATGTCGTGATTGTACGATCTTAATCTTTTTACCAAAATTAGACCAAGTACTATATTTTCATTATAGATGATACCACTAGAGCCACCTCAGAATTGTTCCCAAAACTTATAACCTATGAAGTAAGCACTACGTGAAGATTTTAAGGACACAATTTTTTTTTCTAAATTTAAGCATAAGCTAAAGAGTAAAAAAAGGGAGAGATAGATCATTTCATGTGAAGTACTTTGTTATTATGTGCGTGCGACGTCCTGAAGATACCTTTCGTGGGGCAAGATCACTTGTGACGTAAGTCGTTTTACCTTCAAAAATATAATTAATAGGCCCAGAATTAGAGTCCTCCTCACTGATTTTAGAAACTGAAACCTTTATCTTCGTCGATAAAGATACGAAATACCTCAAACTTTTGCAAACCGAAATCATCAAAAACAGTATAATGTATACGAGCAAAATACCCAGATTAGTTTGTTGAAAATTTTGAAACAAGCACGAAAGCTACCAGGTAAAACATAAATATTTTTTATTAAGCTTGCAAAAGAAAGTAAAATAATCGCAAGTGTAATTACCGACCTTCAAATTAACATTCTATAAAAGCAGCCCTTTGTACGAATTATGCATCAGTCGAATAACAACTGTTACACTATGTTATCCAAAGTAAGTCATGATTTTGAACTAGTTTGACTAGTTTGTATAAACGAATATATAATTCAACAGAGTTCAAACATTTTCTAGATAAGTTCAAATCAGTATATTGTTACTTTAATTTCTAAAAATAATCTTTAAAAAAAATACTTTCAGATTATTACTTTGAGCGCTGTCTTGGCGGTGTCAACTGCTGGACTCTTGCCCGCAGCGCACTACTCACCAGCAGCTGCCGTGTCCTCCCAAAGCATCGTCCGTCATGACCAGCCTCACTCTATTGCTGCCGCACCCGTCGCCTACGCCGCTCCAGTAGCCTACTCCGCACCCGTTTCATATGCCGCTCCTGCCCGTATCTCCGGACACGCTATTTCCTCCCAGAACATCGTACATCAAGGCTACGGTTCCATCGGTGTAGCTGCTGCTCCTGTTGCCTACGCTGCACCCGCCCGTGTTGCGATTGCCCACTCTGCCCCCGTTGTCCACGCCGCTCCCATTGTCCACGCTGCTCCCGCTCACGGTATCGCCATCGCTGCTCACCAACCAGAGCCATATGATGTAAGATTGATTTATCATAATTTGAAGTGTACATTTTATTAAGACTCCGTCTGTTTTTACTTCTACGATCCTGTACGATATATTTAATTATTTGTATGATTTTTTCCTAGGCTCACCCTAGTTATGACTTCGCGTACTCCGTAGCCGACGGCCACACCGGCGACAACAAGTCCCAGCACGAGAGCCGCGACGGTGACGTCGTGCACGGCGAGTACTCCCTGCTCGAGTCCGACGGCTCCGTCCGCAGGGTCGAGTACACCGCCGACGACCACAACGGGTTCAACGCCGTGGTCCACCACTCAGCACCCGCTGTTCACGCCGCGCCTGCACCAGTAGTCGCTCACGCGCCCGCCCATATTCTTACCCATCATTAATTTCAAATGCGCTAGTGATACCTGTTTGTCTTCATAGAAATGTAAATTATTATTTATATAATAAAAAATAATAAAATAAATTTATGTAATTTTATTCAACCTCACCAAAAAATTAATAAATATATATGATTTTCATCATCCACGTTGTATATGATCTACACACTAAGAGAAAAAGATTTTTTTTCTCAATTATTAAATTAACAATTTTTTTGTAATCTTTTGAGGCGAGGGTCAGTCATTAAATACAATTAGGTTAGTTAACGTACTAATGGAGATTGAAAATTACTCTTTATTAAAAATAAACAAAATAATTTAAATTATTACACTGTACTAATACTGTACTATACTGTATTATACTGTACTGTAATGTATGGAAGCAAAATACCCAGGATCGGGCTAAGAGGCGTAGAATTGGAGAGGCCTATCTCCAGCAGTAGACTGAAGTGGGTTGATGATGATGAACTGTACTTAAGTGTATATTTTATTAAACTTGCTGTCATAGAAAAAAATTATAGATCGTTGAGTCGTAAGAAAACTCAATCAAATAAAACAGTTTCACCGAATTCAGAACAAATTAAATCCAGTAAATAATACAATCTTTATCCACTCAAGTTACAATTCTTATTCTGCTTTTTAACAATAAATGTCCCCTGCTATACATATAATAACATATGATATCTTAAAGAGATTTTCAAAACGTGCAATCGCGGCTTGGATCCAGCGTCTCAAGCATTGCAATGAAAATAATTACTAATTGAACATAAGTTTAAGCATAAATACTGAGAATAAATTTAAAAAAAGCTTCTTTAAAACAAATAATACGAGTAATTCAACCGGTCTTAAAATATTTCGTAACCTAATTTTTATACCCCTGGGTGCTAATAAACTTCAAAACTCGTATTTCATCAACCGGAACTCACACTGTCACGCATTAAAATATGTATGTCATAAGGTATCTGGTTTTATTAACTAAACTATATTTAGAAGCTTTTAAAACTTGCTTCATTCTTGACCTTCCGGTTCTAAATTCGTAATCTATTTTAAATTTCATACATTCAATTCTGAAATTTTGCATACTTACTTTGGTTTGTTTTTACAAGGTTTACTTATCTAGGTCATGCCATACTTAGACGTCTGGGTATATCATATCACGAACATACTATCATAGAAAATGGAAATATTCAAATTCAAATTCAAATTCAAAATATTCTTTATTGAAGTAACCTTGTAAACAAGTACTTTTGAACCGTCAACTTTACTGCTGGTTTGGAAAGCTGTTCCTACCGAGAAGAACCAGCAAAAAACTCGGCGGTTGCTCTTTTTAAAATATAAATCTCAAAACTAGTTACATTTAGTTAGTACTGTCTTGTACAGGATAGAAGTGCACCTATATCCACACATCCTTATCATCTAAGTAATCTTCAACAGTATAGTAGGCTTTCTGTATCAGCCTATTTTTAACAGTGTTTTTAAACTGCTGTAATGGCATGGCCAAAATTAATTTTGGAATTTTATTATAGAATCTTATACCCAAACCCACAAACGATTTACGTCCTTTTGCTACGCGCAAAGCAGGACTCGCAAGCTTATGTCGGTTCCTACTTTGTTTATTATATACATCTCCTATCGTTTTATAATTCTTTATATTTGTATGTACAAAAATTACATTGTTTAAAATATACTGTGACGCAAATGTAAGAATACCTATTTCCTTAAACTTCTCTTGCAGGGAATCGCGCGGACTTAAATTGTAGATGCCACGTATGACTCTTTTTTGTATTTGTAAAATTTTTCAATATCCGTAATAAAATATATAGTCCATTTAAAGTGATAAATCATTTTAAAACTAGAAATATTATTTTGAAATATGGTTGAAAATTAAAAGTTTTAAACTTTTTGGTAATGATTAATTAGTATGTTGTAATAAGCATGTTGTAGCTTCCTAATAAAAAGTAATTTTCTGATAAATAGAACCAATATATTTTTTTCTCATCCTCCTAAGAGGTTAAGTTGAATTATTGCAAACATCTAGAAGTTGGCATTTTACTAAGTCTTATCAAAAAGTTAAAGTAAAAGTTTCTAATAGAAAATAAAAAACTCTATATGTTATTACTATGTTATTATTGCAACAATTTTACATATACCAATATATATGAAATTGCCGATTTGCTGAGAAGGAATAATTAAAGTTAACTATTGTTTGTTAAAACCTAATTAATATGTTTTTGTTTTAAAACACAAAATAGCTTTCAAAATCTTACAAGGAGAAAAAGACAATTTTCAGTAGGTTTTAGATTATCCAAGTATTGAAGTTGTAAATAAGCGCGTAGTAAAAAATTGCAAATATTCGGCACTAATTTCAAGTACCTACAGAATTTAGCTGAATGTAATGTATTTAAGTCTCTATTGTAAGAATGTCTAAGCTTCAGTAAAAGCTTTATTCAAATAATTTGCACACGTAAGCGTAATTTTTCGAAATTCTATAGTACAAAATTAATTACACAATAGTTGTCTATGGTCATCATGGTTTTTTAATAACGTGGATTATGGTAAATAAATATATTATTAGTTTTGTAAGCCTTATTATTCAATAACTTTATATATTGGCTTTTCTGTAGAAGTAGACGTAATTGCTTATTATCCTGATACATAAGTTATTCCAAATGTATAAAAAAGCATATACCAAATCATAGGAATATATAATTTTTAGAAATAAAAAATCAAAAATAGTTATCATTAAATGTACTTTAATTTTTTATTGTTGAGAGTCTTTTTTCATTTATTTTTTGTTTTCATTTGTTCAAATATTTCAAATCTAATATTTGTTTTTCATTTCAATATAAATTTTAAAATTGCTATAGTTAAAATTGTTGTAGTAAAATTTGTTCTTTCTTTGTAGATGTTGTGGCTACCTTAATAAGCTGCACAATTAACGAATGCTATTAATAAGTTTATAGTATAATAATTTATTTAAATGTAGTAGCTACTGGTGGTCCTTAAATAAATAAATAAATAAAATAAAATAGGAACTGAAGTAAAGACTCACAAAATGTCCTTATCCTTCTTTCAATCGATTCTTAATATTCTCACGATATAAAGAAATTTAATCTAGTAAATAAAAAAATAAGTATAATATAGTATAGTAAATAAAAAATGTCTAGTCGATCCTGCATAAATGAATCAAAAAATAATTTACGATATTACTTCGATTATTTGAATTTTTATTAACCTAAAAATTAAAACCGATTTATAAGATAACATATTTGTTTATACCAGAATTGTCACTATAAATGTTTTGCATAGTAGTTTATCCATCAACATATAAAATTATATTAAATATGATTTTAGTGAATATTGAAAATTTTAAAATTTAGCCTTTTCAAGTAAGCTTAAAAATGTCGTGGAACAGCTATGAAGTTATTACTATAATATGGAAAGAAAGTAATAAAGTCGCGAGCAAAGTTTACAACCTTCAAAAGACTACTATAAAAGCGGCTCTTTACACAAATTATGTGTCAGTCGAGCAACAACTAAGTCAATATGTTTTCCAAAGTAAGTCCGTTTTAACAATTTTATAATCTATACATATAGATTAAGCAGGTAACTGCCAACTACTTAGCCATAAAAGAATTAATAAAACTATTTAATCTAATTTACGCTTCCATATCATTTATTTAAATAGTAATTAATTTAATAATTACTTTCAGATCATCACATTGAGCGCCGTTCTGGCTATATCGTCCGCTGGACTTTTGCCAACAGCGCACTACTCACCAGCAGCTGCCGTGTCCTCCCAAAGCATCGTCCGTCATGACCAGCCCCACGCTATTGCTGCCGCACCCGTCGCCTACGCCGCTCCAGTAGCCTACTCCGCACCCGTTTCATATGCCGCTCCTGCCCGTATCTCCGGACACGCTGTTTCCTCCCAGAACATCGTACACCAAGGCTACGGTTCCATCGGTGTAGCTGCTGCTCCTGTTGCCTACGCTGCACCCGCCCGTTTTGCGATTGCCCACTCTGCCCCCGTTGTCCACGCCGCTCCCATTGTCCACGCTGCTCCCGCTCACGGTATCGCTATCGCTGCTCACCAACCAGAGCCCTATGATGTAAGATTGATTTATCATAATTTGAAGTGGTCATTTTCTTAAGACTCCGTCTGTTTTTACTTCTACGATCCTGTACAATATATTAAGTTATTTATGTAATTTTTTACTAGGCTCACCCCAGTTATGACTTCGCGTACTCCGTAGCCGACGGTCACACCGGCGACAACAAGTCCCAGCACGAGAGCCGCGACGGTGACGTCGTGCACGGCGAGTACTCCCTGCTCGAGTCCGACGGCTCCGTCCGCAGGGTCGAGTACACCGCCGACGACCACAACGGTTTCAACGCCGTGGTCCACCACTCAGCACCCGCTGTACACGCTGCGCCCGCGCCTTTAGTCGCTCACGCGCCCGCTCATATTCTTGCCCATCATTAATTTCACATGCGCTAGAGATACCTGTTTGTCTTCATAGATATATAAATTATTATTTATGTAATAAAAATAATGTAAATTATATTTACGTAATTTTATTTAACCTAACCAAAACGTAATAATTGTATGCGATTTTCTAATAAATAATCTTTTGATGTATCAAATCAAATCGAATCAAAATAATCTTTATTCAAGTAAGATTTTTACAAGGATTTTTAAATATCATCATAATCATAATAAGCAATTTTGAGTATCATATGATCATAACACTAGGGAAGTTTTAGTTATTAAAAGCTTACCGTGTATGTAAAGGTGGAATCTTGCCAGTAAAATTAGACCAACTTCCCAATGTCCAATTGAGCTAAAAAATTTCATACTGATCTAGTACCGGTAACAAGCCGGTTGCTGTTAGGATTGGCTCCAGGCAAGGGAACTCCTCAACAATGAACAGTACGTGCATGAGATTTCGGTAAAAGCTTTGTTAACTTTACTTGTTTCAACAATAAAGGCGTCAGTTATGCTGTTCCTAAGACCAGAAAATGTCGTATACGGATAACGTTATGTAAAACATTTTTTTAATTTTATTAGTGTACATTTTATCGGTTACTAACCAATTCTCACCTGTTGTAAAATACATATTTTTAAACAAAATAAACTAAGTTAATAATTGATGTGAAATATAAATAGATATTACAAGATACAGATAAAGAAGCGATTTTATACTATTCCAATGTTGATCGAAGTAATTTATAGAATTAGGCGTTACTTTGCGGAGATCCATAATACATCGAAGTCCTGATCTCTCTCTGCAATGACGTATTGGAGTTTAGACCCTGGCCTAGTCACTGTTCTAACCGCGTTGTATTCACGTATTCCCTATACACGAATTTATGAACAGATTTATTCGATCCAACTGCGCTTTTTTATTTTTATGAGCATCAGAATGTATTTAATAGTTTGTTGAAATATAGTTTTTGATTTTTATAAAGACTAGATAAGACGATTTACTTGTACTTTTTGATTTACTGTACTTTACTTTATTGTATTCAAATGTTGCACTTGTAATTTAATTTTGATAATAATAGAAGGGTCATACTTATATACATATTTCAGTTGCATTGACATGCACAAAACCAAATCACAACCTAAAAATGTAAGTGTGTTAACCTAAAAATAAAAACAAGAGCCAAACTCAGAGTCCGCTAGAACTACAAATCTATGAAGTAAAAATACAGGACTATGATAAATAAAGGTACTCATAATTTGGGCCCCGTTTTTGTTTAGATAGTAAAACATAAAGTTTTAGAGTTTGAATCAGAGAAATTTGAGTAAAGTAATACGTGCACACGAAAGTTTTTATTTTGCGAACTTAACTTCTAAGATATTCATTCATTATATGGTGTAAAGGAACAAATGATTCAGCGTGAAATTTTTACGGTAACTTACTTATTTAACTTGATAAAGGTTATAAGTATCAGTTCTAAATATCTTTCAGTCATCGCATTGTTCGTCAATATTTCCTAAAATTTATATATAAATATAAGAAATTATATACTGAGCTATCCTTAAAAAACATTTGCGAACTTTTCCGCACCTATAAAAAGTGGAGAGACAGCCTACTTGAGTACTTTTCCACAAATTGTAAACAATAATCGTTATATTTTAACCAATTCACAAAAATTGTAAACAATTATTATTTTTTTTTTTTTTAAATTGAAGCCCGATGGCCCTAGGCTAAATTTTCTAATATTTTTGAAATATTAGGCCCTATACACTTATAACTATTAATTTAGTATAGTAATAGTAACGGTATGTTACTATTCCACGGCTGAGCATAGGCCTCCTCGCTTCTAGACCTACCACATTGTTTTTTTTTAATTATTTGGTCAGTTATTATTCATAATATGCTATTTGAATTGCATTACTAAAATCTATACTTATTATAAAACAAAGTCCCACAAAGCTGTCTGTCTGTATGTAATCGATTTTCTCAAAATCTATTGAACGGATCTTCGTACGGTTTTCACCAAAAGATTGCGCAATACTTCCGGATAGTATAGGTAAATATTACATACTGGTATATGTAAATTTTGTTGAAGAGATCGCGCAGTTGTTAAAAAACTTGCTTGCTGGGAGCTTTAGTCGCGTGTGCTGCGTAAACCAGGAGAGAAACGCTAAAGTAGTGTACTAAAGAATTGTAGATCTATAAAACTACTCCAAAAAAGTCCGCGATAGCATGTCTCTATCTTAAGAGATAGAGACATGCTATCGCTGTTGGTTTACTCACAAATACTGCTTTTATGTTAAAAATTTGAATTATAGAAAAAATTGGTGACACGTAGATTTCCACGCGGGAGAAGCCGCTGGCACAGCTAGTACTGTATATAATAAACGCTAAAGATTTTCGTATTGTCCGTTTGGCAAACCGTTAAAAATGTCGAGCACGCTTGCCGTAGGCGATCTTAGACGATGATAATCGAGTACAGCCGACAATGCCCTCTATACCACGGGTGCTCAAGCTTTGAGGATTACTTAGATGATAATGATGTGTGGATATAGCTGCACTTTTACCTTGTACAAGACAGTAAACGTAACTAGTTATAAGATTTATATTTTAAACAGAGCAACCGCCGAGGTTCTTACTGGCTCTTCTTGGTAGGAACAACTTTCCGAACCAGCACTAAAATTGACGATTCAAAAGCACTTGTTTACAATTTTACTTGAATAAAGAATATTTTGAATTTGAATCTAATCAGCCAGGCCTAATTTAAAAACAATAATTATAACAATTATTTTATTATTATATAATAGTGAAACCGCATAAATTCATTCATTTATTTTTGAGTTTATCGCGAACAGTCACACAGATAGAAACGATGGACGGCTTTTTTTATAATACGCACTGATTTATTTTAAGCATACATTACTCAAGAGCTTGTGAGCGAAATTGAAAAATTCTAGGTCATACTATTTAAAATATGCTAAATATTGTTAGATATGAGATAATAATAGTCATTGTGCATTAAGAAATATTATATATTTCTTCATGGATAATGATTATATTTCGGATGTTTAGTAGTAAAGACCTAATTCAAAAAGTTATTTTTGATAAATATCAAAGCGTAGCGCCTACAAAACTCTTGGGTTTCAAGGACACCCATACCTTGGAAGAGCAATAAAACACACTTTTTTAAAAACGTGATGTCAAAGATGGCGTTTAATAATTGATTGATTTTATTCGCTTATTTTTAAAGTAGGTCAATTTAATAATAAACATGCGATATATAATGTTATTTGACTAATAATATTTTATTTAGCGAAACACATCCGAATATTTCATTATTCCTATTGCATATGTGATTGTTTTAAAAACTATACATACATCGGGACACACATAAATCTGAAATTTTCAATGAATCCCATATTATTATGTAATAAATCCGATAGCAAGTATAAAGCACGTTTAATGATTAATACTGGAAAAATTTTAAGGATAAGTTTGCTAAGGAAAGTTTAACATTTTACCGATTAAGCTTTGGCCTTGCCCAAAAACTGTTACTATAAAAGAGGCTCGTTCGCCGGATCAAACATCAGTCGAACGGATACTTTTACAACATGTTCACCAAAGTAAGTTAATTTAGGCGTAAATAAAAAACCTTTACACCTTTTAATACTGCCAATTAATAAAAAAAGAATTATAAAAAAGTTTATAAAATTAAAATAGAAGATTATTTGTGGGATTTTTTTTCAGGTTTGTGCGTTAAGCGCCATTTTGGCAGTAGCTTCCGCTGGGCTCTTGCCCGCAGCGCACTACGCACCAGCTGCCGCCGTGTCATCACAAAATATCGTACGTCACGACCAAGCCCACGCCGTCGTCGCCGCGCCTGTCGCCTACCACGCCGCTCCCGTCGCGTACGCCGCGCCCGTTTCCTACGCCGCTCCTGCTCACATCTCCGGACACGCTGTCTCTTCGCAAAACATCGTTCGCCACGACCAAGGCCATAGCGCTATCGCCGTAGCCCCAGTGAGCTACGCCGCTGCCCCTGTAGCATACGCCGCACCTCGTCTGTCCGGCCATGGTGCTGTTTCCTCCCAAAACATTGTGCGCCAAAGCTACGGTTCCATTGGCGTAGCTGCCGCCCCTCTTGCGTACGCCGCACCCGCCCGTCTTGCGATTGCCCACTCTGCCCCCATCGTCCACGCTGCTCCCGCTCACGGCATCGCTATCGCTGCTCACCAACCAGAACCTTATGATGTAAGAATTTAATAACTTATAACAAAAAACTACATTTGTGATGACGAATGATTAAATATCAATTCTATTCGCAGGCTCACCCCAGTTATGATTTCGCGTACTCCGTAGCCGATGGCCACACCGGCGACAACAAGTCCCAGCACGAGAGCCGCGACGGTGACGTCGTTCACGGCGAGTACTCTCTGCTGGAGTCCGACGGCTCCGTCCGCACGGTCGAGTACACCGCCGACGACCATAACGGTTTCAACGCTGTCGTCCACCACTCATCTCCCGCTGTTCACGCCGCGCCTGCACCAGCGCATATCGTCGGACACCACTAAATGATAGCAACACGGTTTCTGTTCACTGGTTACTTCACTTATTTAAACAATATGTTCCTGTAAATAGCTAAATTATTTTAAAATAAAATAATATATTCTAGAATTTTTGTTTATCTTATTTTACATAAAGCAAACATTTCTAGAAACTCGAAATTTTACTTAATATTCGTCATCTACCTAAATTTTATTTTATTAAATAATATAAAGCTGTGATTGTCTAACTAATACAAAACGTAATTCTTACTAAATTCAAATCCAAGGTAGGATATTTATAATTATTCAAATTTATTATTTGTATGTACAAAGTGTACATAAAGGCTAAATAAAATACATACACAAAAAAAGTAAAAAAAACCTTAAACAATATAATTAATATTCTATTTCAATTAATTATTTCCATCCAAACAGCTACATCATAAGACTTTTCAAATAAAAGAGTGCTTCATAGATGTAGTAAGACAAGACATGTTGCTGTAACATATTTGACCTTATCATAAACCTGTTTCTTGCCATTGCTCTGATTTTAAGTGACTTAAGACAAAGCGTTACAAATTGACACCTGTTTATTTCTGCATGCGTTAACTGATGTTATCAAAGTACAGACCATCTTATTAAAAGAAGCAAATATGGCTAGTATCGAAAACGATCAAACCTATTTTTGTTATATATACTTAAACTAACGTCTTTTCAATATTTTTTACTATATATTCGATACAAATAATTAAAAATATTTAATACTAGCTTTTCGCGAGGACTGTAGTCCTGGACTAAACAATAGCTTTTATCAATCACCAACCCCGCTAATACCTTCATCACAAAAATCAGAGCGATCCAGGGTTATATTATACTATATTGGTTCAGCGGATCAGACATGAAAACTTAAGTACTTAGTAGTTTATTTATTTCAGTAAATAACCGTATAAAAGTAATATCTCTAATAGCTCAGTTCAATGCATCCAGTAAACAGAAATCAAATATATATAAAAAATTAAGATAACTCTTTCGACGTAAGCTAAACAACGTGATAAAGAACCTCTTAATTGTGGATTTGATTTTTGAATTCAGATACAGATTGACTTTGACATATCGTGAATTAAAAAAATATGATTTGTTGATGATGATTTTATTGATGGCGTTTTAAAATGTCATCCTATTGATGTAAAATATAACAGGATTTCTATATATTACCCCGTTATATCTATCTATGCTTATTATAAAACAAAGTACCAAAACGCCTGTCTGTATGTGATCGATTTTCACAAAATCTACTTAAATTTTTATTTATAACAAATATGTACAAGTTATATCTTGTATCTACTTGTCGAATTTTTATATGGTTTTCACCAATAGATAGTGAAATACTTTCGGATAGTTTATGTAAATAGTACATATCGGCATTATGTAAATTGTGTTAAAGAGATCGCGCAGTTGTTAAAAAACTTGCTTGCTGGGAGCTTTAGGCGCGTGCGCTGCATAAACCTAATATATGTATATATATAAAAATACACCAAAAAAGTCCGCAATAGCATGTCTCTATCTCTGATGGTTAACTTAAAATAACTATTTTTTTGCTTAAAGTTTGAATTCTAAACAAAATATATGGTTGCTGCTTTCCACGCGAGCTAAGCCGTTGGCAAAGCTAGTAAGGAATAATTTTGCTAAATTTCATCGATATTGGTTCAGTCGTAACCGAGAGACAGACAGACTATCGCATTTATAATATTAGTCAAGATATTAAGAAAATATACTTACGTTGTTATGTACTTCACAAGGTCACAGTGTCAAAATGATATGTGAACTTGAGCTTATAAAATTTAAACTTAATTATTTTTTTTGGAACCGGAATTTCCAAGTCAAACTATTTATTCTTAATCTAGGTCAGTGGTTCTCTTCCCACGTTACGATATTTAAATATCGAATAAGGATTACATTTTCGCTAGTATGTTGAGGAATGTATATATATATATATAAAAATTCCCCATGCATTTCGGAATATTCCATATTCCGTATGGAATATTCCGAACTCCATACTCCATATTAACTGCAAAAATACTCTATCTGATTGGCTGAAAACATTAAATTATGAAGATACGGAAGTCTTATTATGATATATATCTTAAACACACACAACACACCCACACACACATACGCTGTAATTTAAAAACTTTTCTATATTATTATGTTACTTTACGCTATAAATTTATTATTATATACTTACCTGTGTTATGGAAGAGCGAGACCTTCTGACACAAGTATTTTCTATGCTTACTAGAAGGTCTCAATCTGTATTTTTGTAACGATTTATTGTAATGTCATAAATATTTTTGTATAAAAAAAAACCCTAAAATTTTCCATTGTGACCGATCGTCGTGACAATCGCGGAAAATAGATATAGATATAGGAACGTTGCCGGGAGCGCGTGCAGTCAGGTGCGGCATCCTGAAGGCTACTTTTCCTCGTACGAGGTACAGGATAGCGCCATGATCCCTAGCATATGTTACGATGCACGCTTAGGTTGATTATGCTAAACATTTTAGTCAGTTAGTAGGCACTATCCTTTAATTTTATTATTTTTAAATCTACTGAAACATACGATCTGTGTAATAAAACCGATATTTCGAATTCTTTGTCATAATGCAAATAAATATGTATTGCGCGTTGTATCATTACGACGAATAATGTCCCAATCATAAGGTCGTGAGTACCGGTCATAAATTTAACAGGTTTAAATATTTGCACAACAAATTCAAAGATATTCATACAGATACGGTCTACAATAAAAATTAAAGAAATCGGCTGCTCGTATATATCAATTAAGAGAGTGCGTGCATTTTGAAGGCCAAGGACAGTTTCAAGGTTGTCTTTGCCTCATTCATGCATATACTTTTCTTTGGTCATTTTGAAGTTCTGATCCAATCTCCGAAAGGACTAAGCAGATTTTTAAGGATATGAGTAATAAATAAAAGCAAAGTAACGGCCTTCCATTATCCCACTGCTGAGCATAGGGCTTCTTTCTCCGTTTGTTTAAACAGAAGGGTTGGAGCTATGACCACTCTGCTCTAATTCGGATTGGTAGGTTGCACATATCCCCAGAATTCTCTAGAGAGATGCAGGTCCTCACGATATTTTACTTCACCGAATAGCTTGTGGTTAATTGCTAATATCAATTAGGCAGATATGTATAAATAGAAAAACTATTGGTGGTTTGAACGCATGACCCCCTGGAGGGTTATAAACTTTTAGTCACGCGCTTTTGACGTAATGCCAGCACGTTTAGATACTTACAAGGTACTTTTATTGTTCTGAACATTGTTGTATGTGTATCTTCTATATAAAATTCTCGTGTCATAATCTTACTTACCACACTCCTCCGAAACGGCTTGAACGATTTTCATAAAATTTTATTTGCATATTCGGACAAAATTGTTTATTTTAAATTATGTACTCTAGAAAATCCCTAGAAATAATCTATATGGCAAAACAACATGTTATAATAAGCATATAATAATTTAATTACATTAGATCAATACAATTTTATGCATGAGTAACAACCGAAGCTCAAAATACGCCTTGTACATTTCAATATCAATTATGCATAACGAAGATTTTGCTGATAAGATTGAAGTATTTAATTTCTTAAATACATAGGTTCCAAAACGGACATAACACTCATTGATTGACCCTAGAAAAATATAAGAAGCGTTTCAGTATTATATTTAGTGAGTCAAATAAGAAATACATCTTGCATGCAATTGGTACTGATTTACTCACTACGTAAAGTCTAAGTTGTATATGTATGTATTTATAAGTAACTAGCTATACCAGCGGCTACGCCCGTGTGGAAATCAGCGGTTCACAATTTTTTTCTGTAATTCAAATTTTAAACATAAAAGTAATTATTGTGAGTTAACCATAAGAGATAGAGACATGCTATCCCGGACTTTTTTGTAGTAATTTTTATAGATCTACAATTCTCTAGTACATTACTTTAGCGTATCTCTGCTGGTTTACGCAGCGCACGCGACTTTAGCTCCCAGCAAGCAAGTTTTTTAACAACTGCGCGATCTCTTCAACACAATTTACATAATACCGATGTGTTCTATTTACCTAAACCATCCGAAGGTATTGTTCTATCTTTTGGTGAAAATCGTACAAAAATCCATTCAGGACATCTTGAGAAAATCGATTACATACAGACAGACAGCTTTTTGGGACTTTGTTTTATAAAAAGTATAAATATGTAAAATAAAATCATCATTCTCTTGCCCTTATCGCACTCTAATTGGGGTCGCTACAACATATTTTAACATGTTGTTAAGAGATTTGTCCAATTATTTTACGACCGACCGCTTGCCTGACGTCAACTAACATTAGTAGCCTTTTAAGACACCTCGGTAAGAAATGAGGGTAGTTTATTCTAATCGACCGGATACCACGCGGCGGTAATATGTAATATGAAATATGTAAGGAATTTATGAAATACTTTTTTAGGCTCATATAATGTTTTTTCGCATTTTTTTTATTAATTTTCAAATAGTCACGTATTGCTTGTTTAGCATGGCCGATCAAAAGTGGGCATTGTTATAAGGCATGTATCTTTTTTAAATAAAGGTATATAAGGTACTGTGTCGTATCTTATATTTCACTTATTTAAGCTATCTTATATTTCACTTATTTAAGCTATATAAATACATTATAAGTTCAAACATGGTTGAATCCACAAAAACCGATCTAACAGACAAACAAAATATTTGGATGATGAAACATCAATTAACCATGAAATAAAATTGACATAAATATTGTATAGAGTCTACACAATAGACATTACAACTACAACAAAATAATTATGGAAACTATAGCAGAATTACTCTGCTATAATCCGCGCGGGTCACGCAAATGCATGCCAATGTGTATGAAGCAGGCAAAATTCACGCACCTTACACATGCAGGACAAGTTGTTCACGAACCTTACACATGCAGGACAAGTTGAAAAGACCCTAAGACCCTAAGACCCTAAGGCGCCTCCACCAGCAAAAATGCACACAAGCAATACACACAACCACCACCAAAATCTCTACGATCATTTCATCCCGAAACCGAAGCATCACCAGGAGGATAGGCTCCACGACAAAATCGTAATGCCGATAAATTAAAAAAATAAATAATTATATTAATATTTTAGAACGAATAAAGCGTTAATCTAAGAAGTAATTTTTTTAAGATGGACCTCTATTGAGACTGTTCAATAAAAATAATTTTCAATTAACTTTTATTGCTGATTTTTATCGCAAGACCCAATCAAATCAATACATTACATCACTACCTCAATAAATAATGTCATAATTAGGCTACCATCGCGTTGTTTGATCTTAAAAATCAGTTAAGTAATATAATTATATACTTTATGTGCTGATTTCTTAAATGATAGACTTGGAGACGTTGAGACATAGATAACAAATGTTCTATAAATTGATATATATATTTCTTATAGGCAACTCGAACTAAACGAAAAAAATATGTATTAGGTCTTATTAACTATAAAATTGCCGTTTTACACAGAAACAACAGATTATAATTTTTGGGAAGTGGATTGAGGTATTTGCTATCATCGTATGAACATGCTGTGTGGTATCCGGCTGAGTAGAATAGACCACCTTCATTTCTTACCGAGGTGTCGTAACAGGCGACTAAGGTAAGTTGACCCACCGTATGGTATCCGGTTGAGTAGAAAAGACCACCCTCTTTCTTACCGAGGGGTCGTAAATACGACTAAGGTAAGTTGACGGCAGGCAGGCGGCCGGTCGTAAAATACGTAGCCAAATCATGTGACAACATGTTTGTAACATGTGGTGCTGACCCCACTTAGAGTGGGATAAGGGCAGGAGGATGATGATGCTATCATCGTATGATGCTCGTTTTCCACTTAAATATTAATCTCGGACAGGAGATCTCTCTAAAGAAAGTAAATAATTATTGAAGGGTAGTTTTGACATCCTGATTATAGTAGTAATTTATAGACTGTTAAAAGTTATATAACGTAAAAAAATGAAATTTAAAATTTTAATTAAGAGATAAGAAAGAAACGTTCGTACGTTATGCGCCAAGTATTTAGTGTCAAAATTTTTATAATTTTGTTTTCATTACGATTCTATTTCATTATATAATATTTATAATATAATTTAAAGTATTAAATATACGAAATACAGAAAAAATCATTCATCATGAGCAAATTCTTTTAAGAAATACAACTAATCGATCTAAATTTAAAATCTATCCCGTCATAAGCACCTTACAAGTGTATGCAAAATTAAATTAATTTATGATGAAAATCTCACCAAATACCTATTATGCAACAATATAATAATGATTTGTTAAGTAAACAGAAGATGATTACGCGGTTCTTAGAATAATTCATAGATGTATACATAATTTTATAGTTTGGGTCAATTATGCACCCTGGGTTTGTATATAATATGGTATCCGGCTGAGTAGAATAGAACACCCTCAATTCATATCGAGGTGTCCTAAAAGGCGACTAAGGTAAGTCGACCCATCGTGTGGTATCCGGTTGAGTAGAATAGACCATCCTCTTTCTTACCAAGGGGTCGTAAAATACGACTAAGGTAAGTTGATGTCAGGCAGGTGGCCGATCGTAAAATACGTAGCCAAATCATGTGGCGACATGTTGTGCCGACCCTACTTAGAGTGGAATAAGGGCAGGAGGATGATAATGGTTTGTATATAAAATTGTTATTGAATAGTTATCACGCATGTTTCTTCTCTTTGGGTGCATTCGATTTTAAATTAGAGATAGCTTCTTCACAATGAAATAATACTTTCACAAACAATAGACTGAATGTCATAATAGTTCAACAGTTGATATCATTCGCTAGGATGAAATGAAAACACATGCACTCATTCAGAGGTTAAAACAACGTTGGAATTGGACTTTGCCTCGTACAACAGATGAATGGACCGATACAGATTTGAGCACACACTGCAATTGAAAAATATAATAATAACGTTACATATCAAATGATAATGGTTGTGTAACGATAAATTTCACTTTATAATTGCCGCTGGTATATAAGTGACGTATTTTGCATCCGGCCAACACTTCCGTCTTGCACACCAAAGTTTGACAAGATGTTATTCAATGTAAGTAGGTGCTATATATTTGAGATAGTTACAAGTAACCTTGAATAGAATTTTGGATTGAATAGCTTTGGTTTATGTAATGTATTTGAAATATATAAGATTAGAACTATGTCAATAGTTTGTGTACTCGTTATTTTGCAATCTGTTAAGTTTTAATTGACGCCTTTGGTAGGGTCGTGAAAATTAATAAACTTAATTATTTTACGATTTGTAATAAATTCTATAAATTCAGGAATTTCTGTCTCAGTAATATATCTAAAGATATAGAATAATCAATTAGTATTGGTTAACTATTCATTCGACAAATATAGTTTTGATATCATTATTAAAATAAATATAATATAATTACGCAAGAGTGCATGTAGAAGTTAAAACAACATTATATTTCAGATTGTTGTTGGAACAACGCTTTTCGGATTTTGCTTTGGAGAATCATCTAACCAAGCAGTATCATCTGTAAGTTTTCATCGAGACGACACTCATCCAACATCCTACGAATATAACGTCATTCATCTATATAATCATGATAAAGTAAAAAAAAATATTAATCACAACGAAATCAAATATTACCAGCAACCACAGTTACATGCAGAAAATTATCAAAATATACAATATGCTCCGTTGCATCCTAAGGACCAAGAAAGTCACGGAACATTATACACGTCTGTAGCTACACCTGCTCCAATTGAAGCTCCCAACATACAAGAAGAAGTAACTACGCATAAAAATAATATAGAACCAGTTGAACAATATACCGAAGAAAGATACCAGGAGCAACAAGCTATACCACCAAGCGAAGAATACGTCGCTGGACATAATATTATCGTTGAGCCAAAGCCAAATGATATTATTTATCAAAATGAACCAAAGCCTGATTATAAAATTAATTATGATTTTCCAGACAGAAACACATACTTAATTGTAAGTATTTTTTAAAATTAAAATATCACTTCTGACAAAGTCCCATTTATATAGATATACCTCCTCATTCAAGTTTTGTAAAAAATATATTTTGAACAAAAGTACTTCACCTCCACTTTGCGATTTTGTCGTGGAGTCTATCTCCTGATGATGCTTCGGTTGCGGGGCGAAACGATTGTTGAGTTTGTGATAGTGAACGTGTTTAGTGCTTGTGTGTTGTGGTGGAAGTGGTGGAGGTTTGTGCATGTGTTTTTACGAATCCTGCATGTATCAGGTATGAAAAAACGGATAGTCCACTATACATTTAACACTATATATATTTTCTATTTACTGTATCGCGGATTATAGCAAAATAATTTTATTATTAGTTTTGTATTATGGATTTCCGCAAAGTAACGCCTAATTCTATAAATTATATATTTAGAAATTTAATATATGTTTTTCAGGTGAAAAACATTCCTCAATCTTATTTAAATGGGAATGGTCAGCACCAAGGATTAACACCCTTGCCTTCATATTATCCAGTTACTGAAAATAACAGACCTCTGAAGACATATTATAAACTATCGGAACAATATCCTGACAAACCAGTCAGGTAAGTCTCAGTAATCTATACGATCTATACTTATTATAAAACAAAGTCCCAAAAAGCTGTCTGTCTGTATGTAATCGATTTTCTCGAAATCTACTGAGCGGATTTTTGTACGGTTTTCACCAAAAGATAGTATACAATACTTCCGAATGGTTTAGGTAAATAGTACATATCGGTATTATGTAAATTGTGTTGAAGAGATCGCGCAGTTGTTAAAAAACTTGCTTGCTGGGAGCTATAGTCGCGTGCGCTGCATAAACCAGCAGAGATACGCTAAAGTTATATACTGGGGAATTGTAGATCTATAAAACTACTACAAAAAAATCCACCATAGCATGTCTCTATCTCTTATGGTTAACTAATAATAACTACTTTTATGTTTAAAATTGGAATTCTATAAAAAAATTGTAACACGCTGATTCCCACGCGGGCGAAGCCGCTGGCACAGCTGAATATAAATAGTATTACAATTTCCTTTATTGTTACGTTCATTTGTCTTATTTTTCAGACCCATACAAGTGTTGTCGTCTATGGAAAATGCACAAATTCAGCCAATATACAATCCATATATTAAGGTGCCAAGGTTACATATAAACGTTGCGCGAGCGTCCAAAATTGCTCACAACTATAACAAGGCGCCAGGGACTAGACATCTTAAAATCTTTATAAATAACCCTAAACAAACATATGTACCAAACATCGCCGAACTTCAAAACCGAAAGCAGTTTATGTACCCGTCAAACAAAAATTAGAATGGAATAGGCATTATAGAATTTATTTAGTCTAAGATCTCTAAACAACTCATTTATTTATTTTAAGTTAAGTTGTAAATAAAACCTTTTTTTCTAATAAATATATTTGTTTTTGTTGGCTATACTTTGTTAATTTGGATTAATTCACCAAGAAAATCAGGTCTTAACTGTACTGAAAGAAAGATCATTCAGTCTTATTTTCTTATAATGTTAATTATATTTATTGTACAATTTAAGCCAGAATTACCCAGATCTTTTTAAAATCTTAACAATCAATGCAAAAGTGAGACATATCCTTTTCCGTGTTAAGTCATTGAAATTTAGTAATCGACTTTCCATACTATGCGCTTGCCGCTTGGAACTAGTAGCTTTCTGCAAACTTTTTGACCTATTATTTTTTAACATTCATTTACTTTTTTTAAATTTAAATTATCGTGAGTAGTATTCATAGTTAATATAGATACCGGCTATACTCACGTAGTTTCCCCCCGCGATAACGTCGTGAAAAGAGCTCATGAATACAAAAGTAATAATAAAATTATTTTGCTATAATCCGCGATACAGTAAATAGAAAATATATAAAGTGTTAAATGTATAGTGGACTAACCGTTTTTCATACCCGATACATGCAGGATTCGTAAAAACACATGCAACCTCCACCACTGCCACCACAATACACAAGCACTACACACGTTCACTATCACAAACTCAACAATCGTTTCGCCCCGCAACCGAAGCATCATCAGGAGATAGACTCCACGACAAAATCGCAAAGTTCATGAATAAGTGCCCCGGACGGGTTCGAAACTAGTCGGGTTAATCCGTTAAAATTAGACGTGAGTATAGCCGGTATCTATATTAACTATTCATTTACTTATTGTTTATTTGATTAGCATTTGACAACACATTTGATTTACTTGATATTTTATATCGATCGCCATATTGAGAACATCGTATTTTATATGTCACCTGAAATCGGCATTTTGATGTGAAAACTCGATGGACACGATAGAGGAAATTATTTCTTCCATGATGAAAGTTTTTAACTCTCGCATATTTTATTTAGTTATCTACATTACTTTTATTATGATATTAGTTTAAAATTCTAAATCATTGAATTAATACATTGTTATGAATTTACATAAAACAAAATTTGATAACTTTATTAAAAAATAAAGCCATTTTAATTTTACGGTTCGATTGGTATAAGTAGCATTAAAATAACGTAATCATACTTTAGTAAACAGTAAAGAAGATAAATAATCTTTACACGACTAAAATTACAATTTATGATTACCGACGTACTATATATAAATACCGATTCATGATTACCGACCGTGACCAAGTGAAATTATATAATAGAATAAATATGTATATATTTAAGAAGTATGTTTAGAAGTAAATGTATTTGTGGCAAGTACTCTATTACGTTCTTTATTATTATGTATTATATTATATAACTATATAATTCGGAACTTCGAGATACTGAGCTTCATATTATTACTTCTTTAGACTTGTGGATCGCTTGGGTTCGTTGCGTAAGCACATATCCGATTACATGTGATTGTTTCAACAATGGTCAAATCGGTTACTGGATAGATCTAGTGCCGGTTGCATTAGATAGATGGACAAAGTCATTGAGCTTTTTATTCTTGCCTTGAGGAATAGTTATAAATCTCATAATTTAGTCTATTCCGTGCCAAACAACGTTTTCCGTATACAATTTTTTTTATAAAAAATAATTTGCCTTGAATAAAAGTAAGTAAAATAACCGCTTGTTACTATCTCACTGCTGGGCGCAGGCATTCTCTTATCGTTTTTCGGAGAGAAAGGTTGGAGCTAAGACCAACCGCGTTGCACATATCTCCAGAAATTCTCTAGAGATATTATATTCTCTGCTGGTTCCTCTACCGAAAAGCATGTGATAATTTGTAATTAATTAGAAATTATTAATGTTGAGAGACCGGCTGTACTCACGTCTTATTTTATCGGATGAGCCCGACTAGTTTCGAGCCCATCGGAGCTCTTATTCATGAGCTCTTTACGCGGCGTTATCGCGGCGGCAACTGAAATATACTTTAAATTCAAAAATTAATATAGACACATAAGTTTTAACAGAAAACTCATGTTTGCCCGATTAGCACCCGTGACCCCCTCGAAAGGGTCTCATGGTCTCACCGCTCAGCTATCACTGCTCTTTAATGATTATTTCTCAATATACTACATTCTATTGTATTCCATTTCTAAATTTTAACAATTTCTTGGTTCAGTAAAAATAGGTATCTAAAATATCTCAGCGATATGTGTCTAGAAGAAACTAAAAACCTCTAAGGATAATTATTCACTATTCGTTATTTCACAACAGTATCATTACACGGTGAATGTGTATAGTGATTTGTCAAAATTGACCCGGGGCGAGGACGCTGAGTGTTCAAGCAACGCTAACATCCAAGCCGATGAGGCCGATAAAGTCAGTATAAAACCAGCGAGCATTCGTATCGAAATCATTCAGTACCTAAACACAAAGCAACAATCAAGAAAATGTTTTCTAAAGTGAGTTACAAGCATTTAAAAATTCGTTTTTTTCATACCCGATACACGCAGGATTCTTAAAAACACATGCATATATATTCTAGTTACTTTATCGCGGATCATAAGGAAATAATTTTATTATTAGGTACTTTTGTATTATTAATCTCCGCAAAGTAACGCCTAATTCTATAAATTATTTAATGAAAATCTCATAATGGGTAATAATGGGAATGACTTTGTCTATTGTAGAATATTGCATGAAAAACTTTTCAATAGTTTTTGCGTCAAACGCGGTGGGAGACCTTTGTTTTATAATATACTAGCTTTTAAACGCAAAGTGACAATCGATAATAATATAATTAAACTTATTTTTTATATTTTAGCTGGTAGCCATTTGCGCTGTTCTGGCGGTGTCTTCCGCTGGTCTCCTGCCAGCAGCCGTCCACTATTCTCCCGCATCTGCCGTGTCCTCGCAAAACATTGTGCGCCACGACCAACCACAAGCTATCGCTAAATATGCTGTTGCTGCTCCTATAGCATACAAGGCTGCTATTGCTCCTGTCGCCTACCACGCTCCCATTGCAAAGGTTATCGCTCAACCAGAAGAGATCGTAAGTAAATTCCTACCAATAAGTTCTAGTACTAAATTTTCATTGTACTAAATTTTTATCGCGTCGCGACTCATTCGTTGTTATGTGAAAATTTTCCAGATTTTCAACAGCCATAAAAAATTTAGACTGGATTGCATATAATTTGTATAGCACACTAAGGCCAACTAGTTAGTTCCGACTGCCATTTATGCTTATTCTACTATTAAATAGCATGCAAATTTTAATACCAATTTTTAAATATAATAAATACAAAAAACACAGTTATCAGATATCTATAAAGACACATAATTACTAATAAAAAAATCGTTGGTCTCGGTACTCGCTTTTACAATAAAATTCCGCAATCTGTATTAGACTTATCTACAAAAAAGTTTAAATTAAGTGTTAGAACTACGCTTATACGTAAGGCATATTACACAATTGAAGATTATTTGAATGATAAAAATGCTTGGATTTGAAAATCCTTTCACCTCAAAACTAGACTGCAAATAAATAATGTAAATTTAAATGTTTAAAAGATTGACCGCCGAGTTTCTTGCTGGTAAGAGCAACACACCGAACCAGTGTAGCTTATTAAATCTAATTGATTCTTGCGATTCAAAAGTGCTTGTAAGAAGCCTACTTGAATAAAGATTATTTTGATTTGATTTGATTGATATATATGTCATAAGAAATCCATTTTTAATTGATGAAAGAAAGGGAAATATTTTCTAAGTTACAAAATAATAACGCGATGAATAACTTTTGCCAAGATATATTTATATGCAAAAAAAATTACATTAATGCATTAACAGTCGAAGCTGTGATAGCCTACCGGTAACACCGTGCGACTCTCTAGAGACGGTCAATGGGTTCAAAACCCTGGCAGGCACCAATGAGTTTTTTATTAAAACTTATGTGTCTAATTGATATTTGCAATTTATCACACGCTTTTCGGTGAAGGAAAATATCGTGAAGAAACCTGCATATTTCTAGAGAATTCTGGAGATATATATCTTTCTCTCCAAAAACAGAGAGAGGAAGCCTTAGCCCAGCAGTGGGCATAGCAACAGCCCGTTACTTTACTTTACTTTTATTAACAGTGTATGAAAATGAAAAAAAAATTGTTTAATAAATCTATACCCATTTTTGGCTTGACCATCTTCTAAGATGCGCTAAAAATATTTATATGTATATAACGATTATTTAATGCCGTCCAACGTACTTAAATATTTAATTTTGTATATTATTAATCAATATAGTCCTTTCCATCAATGCAAAAGTCCTTAATAGAAATAAGATAACACATTTTTATTATTAATGTTATATCTATTATTTACTTGAACATTCTTCAATTTCGAATGATCAGTAAAATTTGGTTCTTTATGTACACAGGCATACCCCAAATACGAGTACACTTACTCCGTAGCTGATGGTCACACTGGTGACAACAAGCAACAACAGGAGATCCGCGACGGTGACGCAGTGAAGGGCTCATACTCCTTCCTCGAAGCCGACGGTTCCGTGCGGACTGTGGAATACACCGCTGATGATCACAACGGATTTAACGCCGTCGTCCACAATACCGCCCCTACCGCTGCGCCCGCGTACATCAAGGCTGCACCCGTTATTGTCAAAGCCCCATACTACCACTGATCGCTACATAATCTTGTTACCAAATGACTGTTAAATATTTATTTATCGCAATATAGATATAATTCTCAAATATACCAGAGTTTACTTAAAATTGTTATCCCTTTTTTTAACTTATAGTATATAGTTTTGATATGAATATAGTTGAAGAGCTGTGTATAGGCATACACAGCTCTTCAACTATGTTCATATCAAAATCATATTGGTTCTTAGGTACGTGCGGATTTGAAAGAAGTACAATCAAAGAAACATAATTTATAAAATTAGGCGTTACTTTGCGGAGATCCATAATACAATAGTAATAATAAAATTATTTTGCTATAATCTGCGATAAAGTAAATAGAAAATATATATAGTGCTAAATGTCTAGTGGACTATCCGTTTTTTCATACCCGTTACATGTAGGATTCGTAAAAATACTAGCACTATATATATTTTCTATTTACTGAATTGCGGATTATAGCAAAATAATTTTATTATTACTTTCAAACCAACATACTTTTTATAGAAATTTATTTCAACTTTTAAAAGCTTCTATCATTTCGAACAAAAAGCGTTACTGAATTTAACGCAAGAGGTATAAATTTGCAAAAGGTAAAAAGTAAATACACTAAAACAATTAGCAAAACCCGATTTCATTTGGATTTCTTCTATAAGTTTTAGTGGTTTAAAGAATAATTTACTGTTGTAGATCAAAAGTAGTTTTAGTTTTTTTTTAATATTCGTAAATAGATCATTTAGCTTGGCTTATTCCACTTTTATATCGATAAGATCATAGTGAAAAATTAATGTGACATGAATAGTTTGAAAATGAAATTCTTAACGCCATGGAATATAATAGAAATGCATACAAAAAAAATGATTAATCTATGTATAGTCGACTTTATCATTTAGCCTACTAATATTATTAATGGGAAAATATAAATTGTATGTGTGTGAAACAAAGAGTTTATACCGTTTTGGCGATCGAAAGAATATATTCAAAAATTTTCTTCAGGTAAGTCCAACATTAAAATAACACATAGTGTACCTTTTATTTTTTTAATCTAAGGTTCCATCCATTTGCAATTCGGGGAAACCACTGAGTGAAGTCTCACATACCGAATACATAATGAAAGTCACGAATAAGACTAGAATATCCGTCAACTAAATTCTCAGAGCTTTTTATAAATCTACCTAAGTATGAATGATTTACGATCTGAACGCATAAAACGTTATATTATCGATTGACTGACCTACAATGCACAATTGCAACATCGGTATATCTAAAACTTCAATCATGTGAGTAGGAGGATACTATAGAACCTAGACTCTATAGTATCATTTAGTATCGACTTTATTGATTTCAAATTTAGTGTTTAAATACCCTCAATTACGATTAATGTAAATATATGTTAAATTGTTTAAATTCAAGCAGGTAGGTTTTGGTGAAGGTAAACATCGTGAGGAAACCTGCATATCTCTAGAGAATTCTGGAGATATGTGTAACCTACCAATCCGCATTGGAGCAGCGTGGTAGGTCTTAGCTCCAACCCTTCTCTCCAGAAACGGAGAGAGGACGCCTATTACCAGCAGTGAGATTATAAGAGGCCGCTACTTTACTTTACTTTTACAAGCAGGTTTATTTGAGAATTCAAAATTCTTAAATAAACTTGCTTGAATTTAAACAATGGATTTATGGAAACAATAAATGGAATTATGTACTGTTATTTCCCATTACTGAAAGAATAACGCGGTAACTTTTATCCTTTATGTTAGCTCAGTAAAAGTGTTAAAGTAACGACCTGTTACTATCCCACTGCTGGGCATAGGCCTTACAGAAACTATAACAGGACTACTTTACTATAAACCGCGCAGGTATAGCAAAGTATTTCTGTTATAGTTTCTGTAATATGGAATTCTGAAAAGTAACGCCTGCTTTTATAAATCATAGGCCTTACTTTGAGCTAAGCACCTCAACGCTGCTCCATTGTGGATTGGTAGGTTACACATATCCACAGAATATTCTAGAGATGCTGGTTTCCTCACGATATTTTCCTTCACCAAAAAGCGTGTATTAAATTGCAATTATCAATTAGACACATAAGTTTTAAAAGAAAAATTCATTGACGCCCGCCCGGAGTTTGAACTCGTTACCTCCGCGAAAAAGTAGCATGGTCTCACCGCTAGGCTATCATAGCTTAGCTCAGTATGTAAGTTATAATAAAACGATAATATGCGCTTATACAGTTTAAAATATTTCTGAAAAATTAATTTCAAGATTCTCTCATTAATACTTTTCTACGCGTTTTTTTATCTCAAAACATTTCAGTCAATTTTGTCAACAAGTTTTTGAATAAAATAACAATTTCATAGAACAATAAATAATAATGATAAATGTGAAATAATTGGACGTTCATTATGCAATCATAATAATAATAATAATAAATATATGGGACATTTACACACACGATCGTCTGTCCCCAAAGTAAGTAACTTAATACTTGTGTTATGGGTGATGGACAACTGGTAGATATACTACATATATAAGTTTAAATACATACTTAAATACAAATACACACCCAGGCTCGAAAAACCATCAATTTGTTTATAGAAGATGTTCGCCCTCGGCGGGAATCGAACCCGCGACCCAAGGAGCTGAAGGCAGGGTCACTACCCACAACGCCAACGGGTCAGTCCATGTAATTGAACGTTGTTTATAGTGGTATTTTTTAGACGCACGCCTACAAAGGTAAAATTGGTTTACGATGTTGCAATCTGTTTAAATTCTAACACGGTGAATGGATTGATATATGCGTACTTTTATGACCTGAAGCTAGGTTAAAATTTAAGCTCGTTTGACAAGCTCCACTACTTGTTATCTGTAATATCATTTAAGTTAAGATGTTTAAGGCGTTAGTATAAAACACTACGAAGTTTTCATCATTCAAATCATGTGCCTGAATTTAGCTTCGTAAGTATATTGGTCCAAGTAAGCCATTAGTACATCTAACGTACCTATCTAACGTATCTAACGTAGAGCTGTGATAGCCTAGCGGTGAGATCGTGCGACTCTTTCGAGGGGAACACGAGTTCAATCTAATGAGTTTTTCTATTAAAACTCATGTGTCTAATTGATAATTGCAATTTATCACACGCTTTTCGGTAAAGGAAAACATCGTGAGAAACCTGCATATCTCTAGAGAATTCTGGAGATATGTGTAACCTACCCTACCGCGTGGTAGGTCTTAGCTCTAATCCTTCTCTCCAGAAACGGAGAGAGGAGGCTTATTCCCAGCAGTGGGATTGTAGCAGGCCGCTTCTTTTACAGTCTAATCAATGCTGATGTAAATAGGCTGAAACACAAACGCGAATTTCTTTACCTCAAATTTGCTGTGTCACTGCTAATTTAAATTATCTTTTTAGCAACCAACGGTTTTAAAAAATATGATATAATATTTATATTAAGAACCTGAATAAACGAAAATTATTGAAACTAACCCTAACGCCATTTTAGTTTACGCTAAATATTATCTTAAGCCGACCTTTAGCGTCAACGAGACACGAAAATATGTAGGTGTACTTAAAATATTAAAAAAGCTTATATATTTATGAAGAAAGTGTATAATTATACAAACTAAATCACCCACACACAAACAATAAAAAAAAAATTTTCATTTTAAAATATATTCCAATTGATATACCACTATAAATAGTAAAGTAAAGTTACGACCTGTTACAATCCCACTACTGGGCATAGGCCTTAGTTTGAATTAGGAACCACCACACTTATCCGGATTGGTAGGTCACACATATCCCCAGAACTCTTTGGAACTATATGCAGGTTTCCTCACGATGTTTTTCTCCACTAAAAGTGTATAATAAACCGCGAAAATAAATTAGACACAGCTATCATATCAAAAATTACTATATACCATTAATGCGATGTTAATAACAGATTTCACTTGAAGGGACTAAACTTGACTAAACTCATTTTTTTCTTAATCTTTCATAAGATATTTGAGCTACTTTACTTAAAATACATTTTGCTTATTAAAACACTTCTCACTAAAATAAATAAATTGTTGAAGTAAATGTCAAAATAGAAGATATTTTAAAAACCAGATAATTCGAATGATAGTGATTGCCATAAAAGTTACACGAATATCTTAATTCATAAGAGTTGTTTATTTTGCTAATAGGTTTAATTGAACACTATGAGACTTACGACCTTTTCCATACACATATTGCAACATCCAATGTAAGATTAGCATCAACTTTGTTGCTAGACTGTCAGTCTAATGCTACAGTTAGTTATCATTCAAATATTTCTTGGGCGTGGGCTACATATGATTTACAGGTCAATGACAAACATTAATGTATAATTATCGCTATGCGATGCGATTTATCGTACAGTATAAAATATCAGTATTATATTCAGAAACTTTTCTTACTCGGATTTCATGATCATTCAATGGCGTAGCTACGTAACGAAAGACACTGGGTCAAAAAGTAAAATAGAGCGCCAACTAAACTATTTACAGAAATTTGTTTTTGTATTCTTCGTGTTCCAGATTCGGTGTTCTTCTTCTTCTTCTTCGTTAACCGATGGACGTCCACTGCTGGACGTAGGTCTCTTCACGGGATCTCCACACCATACGATCTTGCGCCGTCTGGATTCAGCGGCTCGCGACCTTTTTGAGGTCGTCTGTCCACCTCGTTGGGGGTCTGCTGACGCTGCGCTTTCCGGTGTGGGGTCGCCACCACCTTCTAACACCTAGAGACCCAACGTCCATCGGTTCTCCGCACTATGTGCCCCGCCCATCGCCACTTCAGCTTCGCGACACGCTGTGCTATGTCGGTGACTCTAATTCTTCTACGGATCTCCTCATTTCTGATTTGATCTCGTAGAGACACTCCGAGCATAGCTCGCTCCATCGCCCGCTGAGTGACTCCGAGCTTTCTTATAAGGCCCATAGATTCAGTGTAATCAAAGGGAATGGGGGGCAAACTCAGGTACCCCCTGAGCTTGGGGGCCCCGAAGCACAGCCCCGTCTAGCTCTCCGATAAGTATGGCACTGTCATCATATGTCATCAAACGTTACATAGAACCACAATGTAACAATCTACAACAACCAACAATCAAAATCCAATCTCGTGGATGGTAAAATTATAAGACAAATAATATGTTGCGATGCAAAAATATGTTATAAAAAATGAATTACACACTATCATTTCTATGAATGGGTACGCTATAATTAAATATCTTTTATTTTAGAATCCGCCGCATCCGGCGCTTTAGTATAAACCAACCCTTATTTCTTACCGAGGTGTCGTTAAAGGCGACTGAGATAAGTTGACGTTAGGTAAGCGGCCGGTCCTAAAATACCTAGCCACTTAAAATGGGATAAGGAATAATTGGGGTTGGCAAATACGGGATAGTACTTATTTAATGATGATCCATTATTTCAGAAGACAAATGTGACAGCAATCTCGACATCTCGACATTTGTTCTAAACATTGCCCAGATACGTCCGAACCTTTTAAGAAGCTTTAACGCTTGCAATATAACCGTGTAAATCAAATCACGATCGCTAATACAAATAGACGTAAAGCTTAGCGATCAATTGTAATATACAAATTCAAATAATCAAAATGAAATTTATGTTTAAGTAAATCTTTAAACCGATAAACTTTTGATTGTTGATAATGATGTCATGATTATATCATAAATATCTAGAGATGAATTTATATTAATTTTGCGAGAATTTGAAAACTAAAGAGTATACTTCAGTATTTAATTACTATGACTTCATTGGTAATTTCATATTTCAAGAGACCGAATCAAGTATTGAATTTGCATTATCTAAGGTCATAGAGCAAGTTCAACAGCTTTCCATACTAGTCTTATCATTTTATTTTAAATATGGACTAAAATATGAACCAATATACACATTTTTCACATTTTTGGAGGAAATTGGGCGAAGTGAAAGACAAATTCAAGTAAGTTCTTACTTTTAAAAACATAAGATTTTTAAATTATTTTGTTTAATCTGAGCTGCATTGCTTTACCAAATAATTATATTGTGTTTCTAATGAAAGTGTGTTCATAAAGAACGTCAGGAACAATGGATTCATGACACCTATTGAATTCAAAAGATATGAAAAGATAACATTCTAAATTAACTAAACTCTTTTTTAGAATTCAATTATGGGTATTTATAATATAATGTATAAGGGTTACATGCAATCTAAATAAATTTGAATACATACGAGTACACAGGTACAGTGCATAGTTCTGCCAGTTAGATCTCTGGATATTGTAGCTTAGATGGGGAAAGAGTTTTTTTTATTATTAAAAAAATATTTTGGTTCTTCGAGCCTGGGTGTATTTTTGTATTCAAATTCAAATTCAAATTCAAAAAATATTCCTTATTCAAGTAAACTTGTAAACAAGTGCTTTTGAATCGTCAACTTTACTGCTAGTTCAGAAAGCTGTTCCTACCGAAAAGAACCAGCAAGAAACTCGGCGGTTGCTTTATTAAAAATATAAATCTTATAACTAGTTACATTTAGTTATTACTGTCTTGTACAGAGCAGATGTGCACCTATATCCACACATCCTTATCATCTAAGTAATCTTCAACAGTATAGTAGGCTTTCTGTATCAGCCTCTTTCTAACAGTGTTTTTAAACTGCTGTAATGGCATGGCCAAAATTGATTTCGGAATTTTATTATAGAATCTTATACCCAAACCCACAAACGATTTACATACTTTTGCTAGACGCAAAGCAGGTGTCGCAAGCTTATGTCGGTTCCTACTTTGTCTATTATATACATCAACTATTGTTTTATAATTCTTTATTTTTTCATGTACAAAAATTACATTGTTTAAAATATACTGTGAGGCAAATATAAGAATACCTTATTTAAGTATAGAATGTTTAAGTATTGTAAGGGGTAATTGCAAGAGGTTGCTGCTATCGTGCGTATTACGAGTGCAGCCGATGAATGACGAACACAGCAGATGGCGTTGTCAAGGCGACGCCTAACAACGAATAGTGGTTGCCATGGAGACAGAATAACAAGGAGCCATCTTGTGTGATGTGACGCGTGTTTTGTATTATTGTATTAATTACAAGCAAGGAAGTATAAATTGAATTATAAATTGAGGATTCATTGATACTCACTTCTGAACATTCCTTAACAGTATGTATTTAAGATTATATATGTACTCGTCCAGTTGTCCGTCACCCACAACACTTACTTTGAGGATTGACGATTGTGTGTGGACGAAGTATCCTATTTATTTTTTATTTTATTGATTTAAGAAGGGCAAATCTTGAAAAAATATTGAAATAGTTAAGAAAACTTGAAGAAATGTAAACAAAATTTCACCTATTGGTTGAAAATAAGACATAGCATCCTAATTTTTTATTGTATTCGGTTAAGTTTTTTTGGTGATTATTCAGTTTGATAAACATATATCAAAATAATATGAATAAAAGTGAAAGTTCGTGAAAATCCACGCAGATTAAGTCGAGAACTAGTTAAATTACAATTTTTTTTCAATAATTACTGAAATCAAAGCTTAACATAGCACATAAAATAATGAAACTAAACAAAGATATATATGTAAAATGAAATACGTAAATAATTTTAAACAAAATTACTGAATTAACAGCATATAATATGTCAAATATTATCAATTAAACTTTTATTTTATTTATACTACATACAAGTTTTACTTAATTAGTTAGAATCATATAATATTGTAAATCCAAAAATAAACATTACTTATTAATTTCATAGTGAAAGATAGTATTGCTTCACTAGACTCTTAATCCGATCGAGAGATTAGGCTTCTTTAATATTTAGCGATAGCCTATTCAATAATTTGATTGCCTAAGCAATATAAGAATACCTGTTCAACATTTTATTGTATCGGGCCATGCTTTGATTTAGATCTTGTTAAGATTTCACTGAGCGCCCTTTAGAAATTCAAAATCTTCAAATAGTACTTTTTGATCTAAGATGCCGTGTGGGATCCGGCAGAATAGAATAGACCACCCTCCTTTCTTATCGAGGTGTCGCAAGAGGCGACTAAGGTATGTGCCGTGTGGTATCCGGCTGCATAGAATAGACCACCCTTATCTCTGACCGAGGTGTCGTAAAAGGCGACTAAGGTAAGTTGACGTAGCCAAATCATGTGACAACATGTTGTAACATGTTGTGCCGACCTCACTTAGAGTGGGATAAGGGCGGGAGGATGTAGTAATTTTGGATCTAATAGATTTATATACTTAATAAGTATTGTATACATAAATCAAGAAAATTATACAACCAAGTCATTTTACAGAATACTAAGTTCTTCTCTACAAAGCCCAGTTCATCCAGGCACAGTGTAAAATCAATACATATCAAAAAACAAAGTTACCAAAAGCTGTCTGTGTGTCATTGATTTTCTCAAAATCTACTAAATGGATTTGTGTAACTTTTTTATTAAAAGATGCTACATTTCTTCCGGAAAATTTAGGTTAATAGCAAAATAGTATTATATAAATTGTATTTTTTTTAACAAGATAAGGCAAGCGCTTGGCTACGGTCTCGACTGAAGGAAAGCGACATATGCAGCCTTGCAGCAGGTAAGCGCGGTCTTCCCGCTTACCAAAGTAGTGCCTATTCATTTTTTTTTTATTGAAGAGGTCGCGTGGTTGTTAAAGAACTAGTCTGTTGGGAGCTTTACTCACGTACGCCGCATAAACCTACAGAGATATACTAAAGTAATGCACCGATTAGAGAATTGTAGATCTACAAAAATAATAAAAATAAATCCGCGAGAGCATATCTCTATATCTTATGGTTAACTCATAATAACTACTGTTATGTTTAAAATTTCAATTCAGGAAAAAAATTGTGCCGTACTGATTTCCACGCGGGTAAAGACGCAGGTACCGCTAGTAACATATAATCATATAATCACACCATTTATTATTTTACCAATTAGTGATATTTTCTAGAACAAAAATCTAACGTCCTTTCCGAGGTGCAAGTACAATATTAATGCGCAAATATTTATAAAAATACAACCTTAAAATATCAGTGAAACAATGGCAACAATGCAACAACGCAATCACTTTATATTTGCTGACAAATCAAGGTCATACCATCCTCAAAATTGTGACAGATATTACATCATTTTTTTCAGTTTCAATTTTTTTTCCAATAACTTTTATAACGTAACAGAGAGATTTGTTAGAATACAGAATCGCCGAGAATTAGTTTCATCTGTGTGCTTAGTGCGAGTTTTTAATTACTCGATATACGAAAAAGATGCCCACGCATTTTTTTCTCAATAAAACTAATATTTTACATTTACATTCATTTTACTTTAATTCTACATTGTATTTAATATTATTTTTCACTTTTTAATACGGTTTGCTAAAAAACCGCGTTCTTAATGTTTTTTTAGTGTTCTTAAATTATCCTGTAATTTATTCTTGCTGTCTGTGGACACTTACACAAGAAAAATATTGCGTTCCTTTAATTGTTAACATAAATGTGCTTCATAATATGAAAAACTTCAAATTTAAGCAACTATGCACCGAAATCTGAATAGCACTACTATTCTGGTCAAGTACAAATTCAAAAAATTACCAATTCTATCTTATCTCTAAAATCTTGTGAACGAAATAAATAAACTTTACTAAATCCTAAACAATCCTATGATCATAATTGCGTGATTAGTTCCAATATTCATTGTCATTGCTAGAATAGTATAGATGAGACGATATAATTTGTATGTGAGTACAAAAATAGATAATACATACTTAATATGGACATATACGACTGTACATATCGCATGCGAACTATTCAAGTGATCGAATTAAGAAAGTGGCTAAATTTAGTTAGGTACATTGTAATCCTTATTTCAATGCCATCTATGGCATCACGCCATGAACTGTTAAGAAATCTAGCGTTTTAGCATTTGCTCTCCCAAGTTATGGACTCTTTAAGCTCATGCTATGCTTTATTAAAATTTGCCATAAAATAACTTTTTAAATAGGGATGTATGGTTATTTATATTTGTAAATATCTTAATAATACGGGTAAATATGAATACAATAATATTAAGTGATTCGTGCCATAATCGTATATGAACTAAAGGAATCAAAATAAAGATGCTATGGTAAATGCGTCATTTCAACAGTAACATTTGATTTTGCATTTTGCAATAAATCAGAATCTCGGAGAGTAAAGAACTCTCGGTCCGAAAAATCATTTAATTTCTATAGTTAATATACAGTAAACAATATTCTACTTGGCTCCAGACGGGCTATAGAGGTTGGGTTACGGTCCGTGTATTAACTGTTAATAGTATTATATTAAAAACGAGTTGGAGTGAGTCACTCCAATTCATTTGCAACATTGATTATTCTACACAGAAGAAAAATAAGTATGCATGCAGGTCTTTGAGTTTTGAAACCTTTCTAACTCAAAATTGCCTCTTTTAATTTGTTATTACATGCTATTTAGTTTATCGGTTATTAATATTTCGCCAATTCAGTCCTAAATTAGTAAGATCTTTTACAAAATTAATTCAATTTAGTTAGGATTTATATTTACACTTCTTTAATCTCTCGTCATAAAATTTACATTTAACATAAAGTTAAGAACTGCGATCTTTTCGTACTAAAGGATATGACATCATAACAAATAAGATTTTAACAAGATTTAAAATATTACGCGCACAATAGCTTATGGTTAGAAAGCTTTGATTTTATCGCAAGAAACGGATCCATATTATTCTTACACAATAACCGAACTGATGAAGCAAAGTTGATAAAGTTTTGGCGAATTTATATAATAGAAATTAGAAAACTATAAAATGGTCAAAAATGTTTCGATAAATCAGCAGTTCGCCGATACATCCCGTTTGCGACGGTTCCTCCCAAGTATTCAATAATGTTCTCAAAGGTATTATTTATTTTTTAGTAGCATTTGCATATCAGTAAATGGCAGTACGACAAATCAAAATGATAAATTTATAGATAAGCAATATCCTTAATGAAATTTGAAAATAATTTAATTACATAATATCTATTTTAAAAAAACTTACAACTGCCTCATAAACAATTGGACTAAAGGACTAATGGAATATACAAAACTACATAAAAAGAAACAACAACTACTATAAAAAAACAAACAATTGCTTCAATTTACGAAAAAAAAATTGAGAAGTACAGCACGTATAAGACAAATATTGGACAAACAATCATAATTTTGTAATACGTGCACATAATTTATGTGCACGTATTTGTACGCAAATTTAATGTAAAACGAAAAGTGAAAATCGTGAACAACGATAATCTGAGCCAACTTTTAGAAAAGGTTCAAACACCTCGTCTTTCATTTGTCACGTTTCAGATGTGTGTCTTCATTTGCGTCTTAAGCTTCAGCACTGCTATTCTGATTGACACAAGTGAAGGACTTACAGGAGGGTCCTATAGTTCCGGCAACGGAAACAGCTGGCAAATGGTAAAATTGTATCCTAAGCCGCTTTTCAAAATCTTCACAAATGTAAGTAGAAATACATACAAAAAATGTATAAAGCCGCCATAGTTCTGGCGACACCTTTACCTTGGGATAGATCACAATTTTATTTTATGTTATTATACCCTTATATCAATCCAAACAATAGTGTTCCCTCATGACTTGTTGTTCAAGCTGTTGTGAAAGCTCAAGTTGGTTTTATGTAAAATACTATATAATAAGTAGATTTTCTATTCATAATTTCCAGATACTCTCGGTTTCTTGTCTTCCCTTAATTTTCTCGTTGTCGTATCTTTTCTTTATGTTATATGTTCGATATTTGTTTTTTTATTTATTTTTGATTTGTCTTTTTATATCCAGGTAGATTTTATTTTAGTCTTTTAAAAATAATTGTGAATATACAAAATGTGAAGGGTGCTGAAAAGGATCAGTGAAAGTGATAAAATAATTCATTATTTGTCCGGGTCTTTAATCTCACTCATATTTATTTATACGCAATAAAGCTTTAAATTTTATTTTTTAAATATATCAAGACCAATGTCATCGTTGTTTACGTATTTCAGGCGTATCCAAAATATGAATTTGAATACGCTGTCTCTGACAAGAGGACGGGTGATCATAAGCAACATCATGAGACGAGGGATGGTCATAGAGTACATGGAGCTTACAGCCTGGTAGAACCCGATGGCTCTCTCAGGAAAGTAGAATATGACGCCGACGACAATAACGGGTAAGTAGTTAATTCTTTTCCATAATTTTATTAGAAATTTTAAACTACGTGCACATTACATTTCAATAACAGTCCGAGTATTTTTTAAAACTAGATTAAGCGAGTTTGAAAAAGGTTGCTTGAAAATGATATCTTCTAAAATATACTCTTATATTTCACTGTACTGATTCTTCTTTAACAACTAAAGGGTTTTGCATTTCATCTATATATGTTTATATATTAATATATGTTTGACAATAAATGTGTAAATTTTGATTCCAGATTTAATGCGGTAGTCAGCAAAAGTGTGAATAGACATGGTGATAACGCTTACTCTGTCTTCGGTCACACGAGACAATTCTTACCCATCGGCAATGGTATTAAAATCAATCAGTATTTCCCAAACAGGAACTATCAATATCAAGAACCTGTGGCTGATAAAGTTAATGAAGAAAAACCTGAAAATGAAAATCATAATGCTCAGGAAGAAGTTAACGCTCAAAATGATAATATAGAAACTAGTGACAATACTGTTCATTTAAATGTTAAACAAAATGCGGAACCTGTAGAGACATCTAATGCTAATGTAGAACCAGTTGAAATTCAAGCATCTATACCTATAGAATATCATGAAGGAAATATTAATCAAGATGAACAAAATATTGCACAAATGCCTGTGGTTGAGAAGTCAATTTCTTATAATGGTAATACTGGTGATGGCGAAAAAGTGTACAGAGATGACCTTCATTCTGATTCCGATGTAGCATCGTCGTATTATCACTCTAAAATATATTACGTAGGTTTTTAATTATTTAAAAAATATTTCATGTGTCATATGAAAAATCTGTTGTTAAATATTTATAAAAGTTACTTCGTGTATAAATGAATTAGATAATATTGTTATTGTTGAAAATTAAATTGTTACCAAAATTATTACTATTAGTTAATTTACATTACTCACTCCGTTGTCCTTAAAGAACAATATCACAAGTGTCTTACTAGAAACAAATTATAGTAAAACTAGCTTTTACCCTGGACTTCGTTCACGTGGACCGTTGAGTCTTAGAATAAAAAGCAACTTCTATCACTCACCAACCCTGAAATTTCTCCATCACAAAAATCAAATCGCTTCGGGAGGTTAAATTGCAGTTACTATTAAAGTTATTAGAAATTTACGACCATTAAATTCACTATATATCATTTGATCTGTAAAAATTGTAAAAAAAACCATTAAAAAAATTGTTAAGCCTTTCTTCTACTATGAGATTAATGAACTGGCAACGTTGTATTATACTGTAAAATGATATATACCGATAAATTATAATACATAACTTGTAACTCCTAAATTACACTTTTTTCACTTTATAGTTCCAGTAAGAGTGACTTGCAGACCTAATACAACTAATAAACGTTAAAATACTATAACATAATCTTTATAAGAGAGGTAATGATTTTTTTAGTTAACATAAAGAGTCACTAAAGACGCTATTTCTATATCACCTACAACTCTAAGTGCGCTATTTTATTTAATAATTTTGGCAGTGGTACACGTTCAAAAAACGATAAGATTGATTTGAGATAGCCCCTTATAAGGCTTTTTTCCAGGCACTTTAACCTGGAATCTAGCAATTGTTAAAAGTAAAGTAACGACCTGTTACTATTCCACCGCTGGGTCTATGTCCAGGAGGCCTATGCCTCCTTTCTCCGTTTTTGGAGAGAAGGGTTAGAGCTAAGACAAACCACGCTAATCCAATGCGGATTGATAGTTTACACATATCCTCGGAATTCTCTAGAGATATGCAGGTTTCCTCACGATGTTTTTCTTCACTGAAATGCGAGTCATAAATTGCATTTATCAATTAGATACATAAATTTAAACAGAAAAAGTCATTGACGCCTGCTCGGGGTTTGAACCCGGCGCCCCTTTTAAAGGGTTGCACGGAGTCACCGCTTATTTAATATGCTTATTAAATTAAAAAACAGAAGAGATCAAGTGTGCGCTGAAATATCATAGCCTAATATGACTAAGACAAATTTTACGACACTGGGTTATAAGACTAATATATTAAGATTTTTTTATAAAAAAATAAAATGATTCTACGTTAAAGGTGCAAAAATTTCGCTTACACGCAATAGCCTTTCATCTATTGTAATTATATTATTCTTATCAAAGCAGTGGCTTAAGAAACTCCTTCCCAGCTAGTATAGGCAATTCTGCCGATATTAAAATAAAAAGGTAATATTTGCTTACCAGGCGAACAGTTTTTTCGTTTATCAGAGACAGAACTCCAATTAGTTTTACAACATATCATAACGAGTAGGATAGTATTTGCTTATCTATCTATTAAATAAACTTTAATGATTACTAACTATTGAATCAGGTGGTTGAACAATGAATTAAGCATTGTGTTTAATAAAGGCATTGCATTTCTGAAACTTAAATTACTTAAAAAACTTGAAATGCTTCATTTGAATGATATTGAATTCGATTCGATTGAAATATTATTGTTAACATTTGAATATTAGTACTTTGAAAATCGTATAGGAACAGTAATGCCTGCTCTTCACCATCGGTGATGATTGTATATCGTATGATCATCTATAATCGGCACCTCGCCGTGTGGTATCCGGCGGCATAGAATGGACTACCCTTATTTCTTACCGAGGTGTCGTAAAAGGCGACTAAGGTAAGTTGACGTCAGGCAGGCGGCCAGTCGTAAAATACGTAGCCAAATCATGTGACAACATGTTTGTAACATGTTGTGCCGACCCCACTTAGAGTGGGATAAGGGCAGGAAAATGATGATGATGATGTCTAAAATCGGCACCATTATCGTTCATTTGACTGGCCCGTTGGCGCAGTGGATTTTACCTTTTTATTTGGACTTTACCTTCAGCTCCGTAGGTCGTGGGTTTGATTCCCGCTAAGAGCCAACATTTTCTATAAACAATTTGTTGGTTCTTCGAGCCTGGGTGAGTATTTGTATTTAAGTATGTATTTAAAATTATATATGTAGTATTTACCAGTTGTCCGTCATCCATAACACAAGTATTAAGTTACTTATTTTGGGGACGGACGACCGTGTGTGTAAGTGTCCCATATCTTTATTTATTTATTTATTAATTATCGTTCAAGTGTCAACATCCGTACATGATCATCCGTATTATACATACAATCATCGTATCACCCAGTTTTAGATTCCCTTAGATGCGTTTCCGAAAGTCGACTATTTCCAGGTTTTTTGGCGATCGACGGCGACGATAGAGGATGGTTGGCGCGATACACCCGAGTATGCCTTATACACTATATTTTTAAAAAGGCAAAATCGGCTATACACAGACATACATGTGATTTGCTCGCGCTTAATCATGTGTAATCGCTCATTATGAAGAGGAGAAAAAATGCCATCGATCGCCTAAAAAAAGATGGAAAAATTTTAGTATATAATTAGAGTGTATTTATGCTATTGTCTAAATGAAAGGCGCGCGCCGCTGCGCGGTTCAACACTTTAATTTATATTTTTCATCTTTAATTTAGATAGCTTTGATGCAGACAATACTTTCCTACTTTGTTTATTTGTTTTATGATTGTTATATGTTTCATTCTTGAGTTGAGAAAGTTTAAAATTATTGTTATGAGAATAAATTTCTGAAAAATAAACGTTATTGGAAATGTGATTGTAAGGTGTAGTTTTTTTCAAATTATCTTTTGATATACTCGCACTAATGATTAAATGTTATTGTCTGTGCGTTTGGTTGTTAGTTCAAATCCCTCCCGAATAAGTAAACTTAAGTACTTGGATAAAAATAATATAATCTAGATTAGCATAAAATAAAAAGTACACCATACACAGAATATAATGTACGTAAACGTTTAATGCAATGGGGAATGCAAATTATGTACTTATCATATTATTGCTAAGTAAAAAAGTAAAAAAAACTTTATTTTTCTTCTTTGTTTCTAAAAAGCATAATTTTTTCCAAAATAAGGAAGGTTAAGGTAAAAAATTTAACCGTCAATTAAAATTTTCACTACAATTTAAAGTAAATATCTATTGCTTATAACTATAAAGTTGATTGAACTACATATTATATAATAGATTATTTTCAACGAGTAACGTAATAATATATTGCTAACTTTAAACCCAATTTCGTACTGGCATTGAAAACATGAAATCGTAACTGCACACTGCAATTAACTCATGGTCTAATAATTATCGTGTTTTAGTCATTTAAGTTTCAAAATGTTGAATGAAACTTAATAAATATAGGCTTACATGGTGTTTTACATTTATTTCAGTTTGTTCAGATGGTTGGATTGTGCATGTCATATGAATATAAAAGTATAGGGTTCCGACCCCCCTTAGTGTGGGATAAAGACAGGAGAATGATGACTTAATTTAATAACTAAAATAGCATCATCATCCTCCTTTCCTTATCCTACTCTAAGTGGGGTTGGCACAACGTGTTCAGGTATGCTGTCACATGATTTGGCTAGGTATTTTACAACAGTCTGCATGACGTGAACTCACCTTACTCATATTTTACGTCACATCGGTAAGAAATGACGGTGGTTGGTCTATTCCACTCAGTCAGATACCACACGGCATGAATGACTAAAATATCATCTGTTGGTATTTATTGCGGTTTTTTAGAAACTAATATATGACATTATTTTCATTACTAGGCCTGGTAGGATACAACTTCATGCATAAAATTTTGATATACTACTTATTTTAATTAGGACTATTGGAAGATTTACCAACGCCCGTATCTTATTTATACTGCATTTATTATTATAGTGTATACTATTGTATTATGCAGATTATGACTTGCCAATGAATAAATGCACCCCCCTTTAATGCTTTTATTCTATAACAGACAATTTATAACAAGTTAATAATTCTATTGTACAGTATTCTGTATTTTCATTAATTTTTCTTCGAATTTTATGCATTTAATAATTTTGACCTTGAATTTGACATATTCCCTCACGCATAGTAAGTTATATGTCAGTATTATATATATCAAAGCTATGTCGTAGCTGTGATATCCCAGCGGTGAGACCGTGCGATTCTTTCGAGGAGAACACGAGTTCAAATCCGAGCAGGCACCAATGAGTTTTTCTATTAAAACTGATGTGTCTAATTGATAATTACAATTTATCACACGCTTTTCGGTGAAGGAAAACATCGTGAGGAAACCTGCATATCTCTAGGGAATTCTGGAGATATGTGTAACCTACCAATCCGCATTGGAGCAGCGTGGTAGGTCTTAGCTCCAACCCTTCTCTCCAGAAACGGAGAGAGGAGGCCTATACCCAGCAGTGGGATTGTAACAGGCCGCTACTTTACTTTATTTATTATATATGTCATGCCTATTTAGCCATAATGGTTTTACTATTATTTCGCCGGTCGGTTTGTCGACAGAAAATACTGGGACAAGCTTTTACTTTACTCCCCTTTACCGTATGAAAAAGAAACTGGCGAATAAATTATCATTTATATGAGTTAAGATAAAAATCTTGTTAGCCTAAAAGTTACGTCAAGATTATGTGAGATAATGTACTACTTAAATAAACTTTTTAAAATTATTTTTATTTTTTACATGTATGGATTTCCCAATTTCCACAATAAACTCATTACTGAGGATCGTCGTCATCTGAATTCTTCCTTGGATCATCCAACTTCACTTCTTACGATACAAACCATCCCTCACCTACTGATAGAATTTGGACGAGGAGGTGACTTTAGGTCAGATCATCGTGTTGGCAACCAGCCTCATGGACCTTACCTTCTTCGTATTGCCAAGAATAACCAGCTTATCATATCCTTTTCTCATTATGTGGCGAAAATTTAAAATTATGTGTTGATGACAGGTAGTCCGATTCTTATGCCGAGTTGAGAGATATTAGATACATTTGTGCGTTTGGGCGTCAAGGTTCGGCGCATTTGCCTCCAGCAACACATTTCGAATGCTTCTACATTTCCAAACTAAATTCTTCTGAGACTTCGATACTCATAAATGACTTAATTTCCATCTCCAATAGGAAATTAATAATAAAAAATAGAATTTCGAATATGTACCGTGATACGCACGGAGGTTTTTTTTTCTATATAAGATAAATATTTATCTTTTACTAAAAGACATTTACATAAACTAATTACGCATACACTAATTAATGTTGTGATTTCCTATAATTGGTACTTCATAAGTAATTTGAATCTGTAAAGGATATTATTATAAGGTTGGATTATTTAATATGTAATGAGTTCCGAATAAATAAATAAATAAATATACAGTATAAAATAATTTATCGGAATCATAAACGATTGCAGCATACTTTTTGTACTCCATCGGGAACAGATTTACGTAAGGGCAGCATTCTTGGCTGTTGAATATATAATTTAGCCAGATGACATAACTATTTAGGCTATTATATCTAGTCCGGCGATCTGTTAATAACTAACATTACTTAATGTGTGCATACAAAACCAAACGAAGATTCTTGACGATTTTTTTCTATACAAGAAGTTTGTAACTTCTTGAGAGTCGTATGCCCTTAGTAGATTGAAGGTTTTAGAGGATTATAACATGACAAAACAAAAAAGCTAATAAGAAAAACGATTTTGTAGTGGAGCCTATCCTCCTGATGATGCTTCGGTTTCGGAGCGAAACGATCGTCGAGATTGTGGTGGTGGTTGTGTGTGTTGCTTGTGTGCATTATTGCTGGTGGAGGCGCCTTGGGGTGCGTGTGGTGACTTTTCCTGCATGTGTAAGGTGCTTTAATTTTGCCTGCTTCATACACATTAGCTTTGCATTCGCTTAACCTGTGCGGATTATAGCAAGGTAATTCTGTTATAGCGCCTGTAATATGGAATTCCGCAAAGTAACGCTTTCTATAAATCATTCTATAAAAGGCTTTCGTATTGTAGTTATACTGTAATCCATCTTATCGAACTGTCCTATCATGGTAATAGAAAGGTAAACATTATGAAAGACACTTATTGCCTAAACCGGAGTGACTGTAGATTGAGATTTTGTTAAATCACAATACGCAAAATGATCCTAATTCAGGTGATAGTGTTTATGGGATGCCCACCTGAAAAGGTTACCGAAGCGGTCGATGCATCGTTAAGCGAAAGAAGAGGCCACTTTTAAAGAGGTCCTGACCTAGAGCGCATTCTGGGGTTCAGAGATTGCTGAACGCTGGCGAGGATGTAGGCAATGTGCATCACGGTACCCTGACCCTGCCACCAGCAGCGTCGTTAGAGTAGTTAGGGTGATTTAGTCGGCGCAAGTCCAACATACCCGGTCATCCCCATCGATTGACTGTACCCATAGAGGATTTTTTCTAATAAAAACGCGGGGTTGTGGTAGACGTATTCAATAGCAGTTGCCGCCGCCCTAACCTATGCTGAGTTTCGTCACGTAGCCTTGCATTTTGCAGCAGTGTTTAAAAGAACAAGCTACGAAACACTTAAAACCGCTAAAAAAACGGAGTGACTGTATTAATACAAACAACCAAACCGGACCCACCTTTCCCAAGTTACATAATTACCAAAAAATCTCACGATGTATACATTCATTGTAAAGCTTATGATAATGGTGGGCACAAATTCAAAACAAAAGTTTGTATAGCAAAAAAAAGAAAGAAGGTCACGGGATTTGAACCTGAGAGGCCTTGGTAAGAATCACGTGCTCTTAGCGCTAGTCATAAACGAATTCTTTCCTTATCTCTTAGTAAATAAACCGAGTGGATCATTTACTTCGTTAGTAAGTTAATTTTCACGTTAGCGAGTTTTTTAAATATTAAATTAATTATTATTTTAGATTATTAACTTAATTAATTTTCAAGTTAGCAAGTTTATTAACATTAGAGTCATTCTTATAGCACATTCTATCATTACGATGTATATAAGAATGTGCTTATAAAAACAGGGCTGTCAAATATACAACATGGTAGATTTTTATAAATACGTATTGCTAAGTAATTTAATAAGTACATATTAATAATATTTAACATTTTTGATTATTCGCCGTGTGGTATCCGACTGAGTAGAATAGACCACCCTCATTCCTTACTGAGGTGTCGTAAAAGGCGACTAAGGTAAGATGACGTCAGGCGGCCGGTCGTAAAATACCTAGACAAGTCATTTAACAACATGTTTTTAACATGTTGTGCCGACCCCGCTTAGAGTGGGATGTAGGCAGGAGAATGATGATGACAACATTTTTGATTATTTTGTATTCCACTTGGGCATGAAAATAAAGTGAGAAAACTTTCTTTCAAACAGCTAATCATATAATTTTAAAAATTATTTATGATTTCGTTATTGAAAACATTAAAAACGCTGGATTAAAAATTTAAAAGTGTGTTGTTCTTCTTCTTCTTCTTTTTTAGCAACTTACGGACGTCCGCAGCTGGGCATAAGTCTCTTCATGGGATCTCCACAACACACGATCTTGTGCCGCTTGAGTCCGGCTCCCAGCGACCTTATGGAGGTCGTCAGTCCATCAAAAATGTGTTAACTGGTGTTAACAGAACATATAAAATATATTCTTAAATAAATTATACCCTTGGAATAATAGATGAACACTTGAGCCGATAAGAGAAAGAATACTATGCTTATCAGAATACAAATCTCGGGTTTTTTTTTTCGGACACTAACTAATGCTGTTAGCCCAAATGGCTCTTACAGCGTCACCGGGAGAGGGGGCGAGCGCAGAAGCATCGTCAGGGGTGTGAGCTGGGAGAGCGAGTCTCGAACGAGGCTCGCAGCATCCTGGGAGCGTCGCCTTAAGGGTGCCTCCTGTGAGGCCGGACCTCGGCTTAAAGCGACGCGCTGTGGTGGACTGTATCGGACTCAAGCTTTATTTACAATCATCACCCTATCTATATCTGGGGCAAAGAATCTCCCTAGAGCAAGTTCTTTTTATTAAAACGATGTGCAGCGCCATCTATCATTCAGTAGGTAAATGAACGATTTACCCAAAATATCATTTAGCGTTTAACAATAGAATACCCTTAGAATGAAATATTTTATTTATTCTTAAAATTGATTTTGGCCATGTTGAAATAACAACTTATTTAAATAATAATATTCACCAATAATCAACGTTGCTAACATTTGATATGTTATTTCATATAATATTTATTTAGTTTACACTGACGGCCCTACATCTAGTCTAATATAATTGTTGCAAAAATCGTGTGCATCTAAAGTATTTTAATTGCTGGTATTTGTAATTGCTCTAAATTATTTTAATAAATATAATTATATGAAAAATCTATCCTAGAGTATGCAATCACAAAATTATTAAGAAACATTAAAATTCGCTTTTATTACTGACTTTAATAATAAATAAATAATTTATAGAAGCAGGCATTACTTTGCGGAATTCCATATTACAAGCAATATAACAGAACTAACTACTTTGCTATAATCCGCACGGGTTAAGTGAATGCATGCAAAGCCAATGTGTATGAAGCAGGCAAAATCTACGCACCTTATACATGCACCAGCCACCACATACACCCTAAGGCGCAATTCACCAGCAACAACGCACACAAAAGCAGCACACACACCCACCACCACAATCTCATTTTGAGATTGTGGTGGTGGGTGTAGTTAGTTCTGTTGTATTGCTTGTAATAAATAAATAATAAAATAGTTTATTAGACACCTTAATTTAGCATTTTTACAGCTTAACACTACCTCCTGTACTAGGGAAACTCTACAGAATTTTACAGAAGGTAGTTCCTTCCATTAGTACAATAAATTTCCGTTAGTGTCTGTTTGAGTCAAGTTGGAGAGTACACGTGTGTATGTATGTTTTAGTATGTGTGTAATGTGTGCGCGTGCATAAAAGTTTATGTGGTGTGTGAAGTTATATGCTTTTTGTAGATGTGTGTATGTAATAGTGTTGTGTGTGTGTGCATGAAAGATTGCATACGTCTATGTGTACAGAACTACAAAATATATTATGTATACCTATTACAATTGTATTATCTTATTATTGATAGTAAATGGCCGTAATGTATTTGAATTAATAAATTAAAGCTATTTATTAATTCGTCCTTTTATTTAATATAATTAGAGCCTACCACTAGACGAAGACACGTAAATGTATTCCTTTATACACATTGATATTAATAAATGTACTCTTGATAGACGTACGGTAATCGAATGATTTATAGCAGCAATATTTATTGTGTTTTTTAATAAAAGATAGACGTGATTGAATAATATATGATAAAAACTTTTACATATCAATTTTCACTGGAAATATGTTAAATCCATCATTGGCCTTACATATTAACGTCTAACGTATAACTTCAATAAATACTATTTAAACGAAACAATAGCCTAAGCAAGAGCGCAAAAATCATTTTGTATTCACTATAAAATATATATTCCTTATAAATATATTCAATTTTTTTTTATTTACAACAAAAATGTCAAAGTTATGTCTATCTTAAATTACTTACATGCTACTACTATACAAATATTGTCCACTTGGGATCAAGGAATGCTCCCAAGAATGCTGGTAGCGATTTCGCGTAGAATCGCTAAGCTGATTCTTTGCGCGAAAAAGGAGCCAGCCCTCTTGTCACTCGAAGAGGCAATCAACCGAGTTGTTAAAACGGAGAAAAGAAGGGGAGAAGAGAGTTTTTGCACTTCAATTTCATGGCTCTAGGGTCTCAATTGCAAACGGCACAAATATATAACTCTCGATGAGAGATGCATACTTACGCCGCTTGGTGGATTCAGCCATTTTAGCTCCAGGTCCTGACGCCGTTTACCTGATATGGGATGAGGCTAACGTATCGACGCATTTTGCATCCTATATTCAATAATCAAGTTATTCATAAAATTAAACCCTATTTCTTAAAAAATCTTAAGATTTAATTACTCTCAGAACTTATAATTTTACGTAATCGAACAAAATATTGCAGAGTACATAGTGCAGCCATTCATTACCAGAACGTTGATTTACTATTCAGAACTCAAAAGCTAAGTAGCTCTGCAAGACTCTCCTAGATTTTGAAGCTTAGCTTAACAATTCTTATTGTTAGAAGAGTTTAGAGGTTTAGAGGTTAGAAATTGCATTGCATTTAATTAGATTATAATCATACATAATTTTCAAATTAATTATATATTGTTAGCTTATAATAATATAAAATGTAATAACTGGATCGTAACCAAAACAATAAACGCTTTAAACGCTATTGCGCAACTTTTACATAATTCTTAAACGTTGGAATCCAAGAATTACCTAAAATCGTAACAATATTAGCCTCTCACTTAATTTTTCCTACACATTATACCCATATCTGGTGTCGTAACCTGATAAAGTGAGATTGGCAAAGCAGCAATTACTGCTATCCGATCGGATATCGTCAGGAATAGGCGCCCCTCCATTCTACTGCTTCTGTTTTGTTATTATATAAAAAGACTTCGCTAACTAACTAGCATCAGTCTACAAGTAAATTCAAACCAAAGCAAAATGTTCTCCAAAGTAAGCATATCATATTTTATCTGTTGGAAACAAACCGATTATGTTTACATAACTAGAACAGCTTTAGTCGGCGATACCATTGCGTTCTTGTACGCAATGTAATTAAGCTTTTAAGCTATTGACAGCTTCAAAGGATTATCAAAGTGCTTCCCTATTGTGAAACAACTTTATATAATTGAAAAATAATTATAACTTTTATTTATATATCATATATTCCTTACTTATTATGTATTCTCAGACTCAAGTTATGATCATAACGATTACTGGCGATCGTCGTTTCGATCGAAATCGTTTAATGTTGTTTATATATTATATTGGCATTTTCTTCTTTATTGGCAATGGCGCTCGTAGATTCTGAACGTCATTTAAATTGATTATATTCACAATATAGCTGTGATAGCCCAGCGGTGAGACTCTGTGACTTTCTAGAGACGATCATGGGTTCAAACCCAGGCAGGCACCAATGAGTTTTTCTATTAAAAACTTATGTATCTAATTGATAATTGCAATTTATCACATGCTTTTCGGTGAAGGAAAACATCGTGAGGAAACCTGCATATCTCTAGAGAATTCTGGGGATTTGTGTAACTTACCAATCCGCATTGGAGCAGCGTGGTAGGTAGGTCTTAGCTCCAACCCTTCTCTCCAAAAAAAAACGGAGAGAGGAGGCATATGCCCAGCAGTGGGATAGTAGCAGGTTACTTATATTCACAATATTGAATGGTAATATTATTTTCAGATTGTAGTATTATTCGCTGTTGCGGCCGCATGCAATGCAGGCTACATCCACCACGCCCCAGCTGTCTCTCACAACATCGTACATCACGAAGTACCAGTCCACTACGCTGTCCAGTCTTCAACAACTTACCACGCTGCCCCATCTGTCCATACATCAAACGTGGCTCACATTGCCCCTGTGGTCCACGCAGCTCCCGTGGTTCACTCGGCACCAGTTTCTCATGACTCAGGACATGAAGATCACTATGTTGACGAATACGTAAGTATTAGTTGTTGTATGTTAAATATTCCAGACAACAGTCCTAAAGGTTTCTTTTTAATGCGAAATTAATGGTATTGCAATATTTATAATCTAATGAGGTTGGACTTTTTGATTAGCCAAAAATATAATTCAAAAATATCTTTTCATCGATATTCGTTTTATTATGTCGTATTTTTAACAGTACTTGAACCTGAACTTTATTGGGCTTCCGAAAAAATGAATTGCGGGTAGATATAACCTAACATTATTTCACATCCTTCCCTATTTAAAAATAAAATTTTATACAAATGTAACGTAAGACTATAAAAAAATATTTGATTTTGATTATACATTGTACTTTATAAAAATTTAATGAAACTTAAACTTAGTAGGAATCGGAAAAATATTATTTGACAGTTCATAAATTTTACAGGAACGTTTTATTGATGTAGCCCTATATATAAACAAAACCTCTGTATAAAACGATGATCATGTTAACTATATTTCAGTGTGTTCATAGTTGGGTACATCAATATATTATTACATATATTATCGCATTGATTTCATTCCAGGCTCACCCCAAATACGGCTACTCATACTCCGTTGAAGACCCTCACACCGGTGACCACAAGTCCCAACACGAAACCCGTGACGGCGATGTCGTTAAGGGCGAATACTCCCTCCTCCAACCTGACGGCTCTTTCCGCAAGGTTACCTACACCGCTGACCACCATAATGGGTAAGAAACTTTTCTAGTATCAAATGAACAAGTGAATATATCACAAAAAGGATTATAATGAATGGCCATCTCAGTATTTGCAGAGGAGGATTGGAGCTATCACGCTGCTCCAATGCGAATTGGTGGGTTACACATATCCCTTGAATTCTCTAGAGATACACAGGTTTCTTCACGATGTTATCTTCACTGAAAAGCGTGTGATATATTGCAATTATCAAATAGACACAAAAGTTTTAATAGAAAAACTCATTGGTGCCTGCCCGGGGTTCGAGCGGTGAAACTGTGACCCCTCGAAAGGGTCGCACGGTTTCACCGCTGGACTATCTTAGATTCATTATATATATATACTGAGCTTCATAATATATACATATTAGCTGCGCCAACAACGGCTGCGCCCGCGTGGAGTTCAGCGATTTACGAAACTTTTCCCGAATTTTCTAAATTTCGCAGCACTTATTATTAGATAACGGTGAGAGATAGAGACATGCAAGGCGGACTTTTTTGTAATATTTTTATAGATCTACAATTCTCTACTACATTACTTTAGCGTATCTCTGCTGGTTTACGCAGCGCACGCGACTAACGCTCTCAGCATGCAAGATTTTTAACAACTGCACGACAACACAATTTACATAATACTGATTTGTACTATTTACATAAACCATCCGTTGAGTAGATTTTGAGAAAATCGATTACATACAGACAGACACCTTTTTGGGACTTTGTTTTATAATAAGTATAGATAGATAGATAATGAGCAAGTGTAGATTAATTGGTTGGGATCTTAACTACAAATTGATGACATTTTGCTTAATTAATGCTCATATTATTAATTATGCAAATAAAAAAAAACAAATTATGTCCGCAATAACAAAATTAAATCTACAGTAAAAATAATATATATAAAATAAAATTATGACATCGCCATAAACGTAACGAAATTAATTGCATCTATTCAGTTCTAAAATGCACAGAAATTACGAAACTTCATTATACGTACGCTTTTGTTACACTGGTTGCCATTAAAAGATACCAATGTTATATTTCAAGACTAACAATATATACGTCTTATTGCAAGCATACCTTACGTATGTTTCGAAATTTACGCTCAGACTTCCGGTTTAAGTTATTCTTATAAAATATTATTTAACAATTAGAAATTATAAAGAATTTTATTGACTATCATGTTATTATCTTCTCTTCTCATCTTTTAATAAAATTGGTTGAATTCCGACTCATAATTTTACAAGTTTATTTGGGATACAGGCGAATACATCTGGAAAAATATTTATAAAATTTGATACAATTAAAGATTTTATAGCTAGATAGATAAAATTCTTTATTGCACACACATTACAATGCACAAATTACATAAAGAAAGAAAATACAAAAACATACATCGTGCAAAGGCGGTCTTATTGCTGAAAGCAGGCAACCTTTAGAGAAAGAAGAAATTGTAACATAAAATGAGATAGGTGCATCAAAAAGAACAAGTATAATAGCTATGAATATAAATACATATAAAATAAATATATACATACATATATATAACAAATACACCGAAACACAATAAATATAAATAAATAGATCAATATATACACGTCTAATATATACACTAATATATAATATTATTTTGTGATATGATTAAATAAAACGTTTTTCCTAACATGAAAAACCCTAATAGTATAAATAAATTATATATAATTAACGGTATTTTGCTAACAGTTACCTTCAATAAAATTATAATATAAATAAGGTAAGAAATTAATAAATTTTAAGAAATACTTGTAGTTAAAAAAAGAGGGGAAAGAAACAAAGAAGTAATTAAAACATACAAGGTAATAAGATCACGATGTATAGTACGCAGCAATAAATAATGCACAATTTCCCTCTCTGAGCCTCGCTCAGAGAGAAAATTGTGTGTGGAAATCGGCTAGATTCTGCTTCATAGAGCATTGTCTCTGTCACACAGAACCCGTGTGTGACAGTGACAGCGCTCTACGAAACCGAATTGGCCGGCTGTTTCGTTCTAATTTCTCGGTGTGTATTATTTATTGCCAGGTACTATACCATCATTCATCATTCTCCTTTCCTTATCCCACTCTAAGTGGGGTGATTACAACATGTATTAACCATGTTGTTACTTGATTTAGTTAGGTATTTTACGACGGACCGCCTGCCTGACATCAACTTACCTTAGTCCCCTTTTACGACAAACTCGCTAAGAAATGAGGATGGTCTATTCTACTAAGCCGGATACCACGCTGTGGAAGATCATGATGTACCATGATCTTATTATCATAATATAATGTATAATAGACGATGATTTATTTTTGCAGATTCAACGCCGTAGTCCACAACTCACCACCCGTCATCCACCATTGAAGTTTGCTAGCGAGACTGTGATATTAGCGTAGGTTATTTAGTCAATCTTCCAATAAATTACTTCGGATCTTCGGCTCTTACATCTATTGCTTTATTGTTATTAAATGTAAATAGGATTTCATCATTTCATTAATAAAAAAATGTGAAAATAAATATCGTCTTTATTTATTTATTTATTTTATTTATTTATTTGATACACCAACGATACAATGTAAATTAACCATTATACTTATATTAATTCTTATACTACTATATTTATCCATTAAAGGCGTATTCAGTATTGTCTTATAATGTTAGTTCTTAAATATATATTACAATTAGGTACATCATCAATTAAAAGCATCAAGTCTAAATTGAATAAAAATTTGTCAAAAAGTTAAAACTAAAACTATGTCGAAAAGTCAAATAATAATAAAATTAAATCATATCTAAGCTTGATTTAAATGTGTTTAGGCTTTATAAAATGATTAGCATACTTTATGACCATAGCTTTCAGTGACACTCAATTAAATGCATATTTAAATTAATAGTATGCAAAAGTTTTAAAGTATAACGACGTAATAAGAATTTAATTATGAATTTAAAACCAAAAATTTCAACTACTACGTTTACTAATTACAATTACATTTATAATTTCACTTTCGAAAACCTAAGACGTGCGATCGTTATATACAATTAACTGAAACTTAAATTAGTTTCTTAAGTATAAGTTCGGCGACTTCAATTATAACACTTTTCATAATATCCCTACATAGTGACAATAGTACAGTACAATTTATCTTATATTAATATAAATTACAGTACATTATGTTCAATGAAGGAAAATATCATGATGTAACCTCCATATCTCTTGAGAATTTCAAGTTTATAGGTCAAAGCTCAAAACTCTTCATAGGGAAAGGAGGCTTGTGTCCAAATAGAAGTTATTTTTTACTAAATCTATTTCAACATTTAAAGATTAGATTAGAGTATTAATGAATCCTCAATCTATAATTCAACTTGTACTTCTTTATTCACAATTAATACAATAACCCAAACCACGCGTCACATCACACAAGATGGCTCCTTGTTATTCCGTCTCCATGGCAACCACTATTCGTTGTTAGGCGTTGCGTCGACAACGCCGTCGGCTGTGTTCGTTATTCATCGGCTGCACTCGTAGCTTTATATATAGAAAATACAAGATAAATTAATCTAAGAAGTCATAAAGAAAATTAAAAAATCTTTTATCAAAAGCTTTTAGCTTTTCTTTTTAACACGCCCCTACTATTAGCCGTTGTTTTTCCCTAACCCGTTAACCGTTGAGGAGTTCTCTAGTCTAGCACTAATTCTTAAACATGCTTTGTCATGGGGACTGGAGCATCATGTAAAGTTTCAGCTAAATCGGACACCGGGAAGTGGGTCAAATGTAACTTGCAAGATTCCACCTTCACATACACACGGTAAGTTAAAGGAAAGCTTTTAATGACATAGAAGTTCTCAGCTTTATAGCTGTTGTTGTTGTTATCATTCTCCTGCCCTTATCCCACTTTAAGTGGGGTCGGCACAACATGTTACATACATGTTGTCACATGATTTGGCTACGTATTTTACGACCGGTCGCCTGCCTGACGTCAACTTACCTTAGTCGCCTCTTACGACACCTCAGTAAGAAATGAGGGTGGTCTATTCTATGCAGCCGGATACCACACGGCATTTACCTTTGTCGTCTCTTACGACACCTCGGTAAGAAATGAGGGTGGTCTATTCTATGCAGCCGGATACCACACGGCATTTACCTTTGTCGTCTCTTACGACACCTCGGTAAGAAATGAGGGTGGTCTATTCTATGCAGCCGGATACCACACGGCATTTACCTTAGTCTGTTGCGTAGTTTTAAAGATTGAAGCATACATAGGGAAATAGGGACATAGGGACAGACACAGAAAGCGACTTTGTTTTATACTATGTAGTGATTGAAGGCTTGCAATTGCACTTTTTGAAAAAAAAATTAACAGTAACTATAAAATAAATAGCACGTATTTAACCTTAAAATTTAACTAACTTTCAAAATTTGATAACGTAAAATCCAATAAGAAACTAAATTCAGCTGTCGTAGCAATTTCTTATTCGCATTGCTTTTTTATCAACCTTTCCTAAATAAATGATAGCATTACTTTCATAAACGTAAGTGCGAACAAAACATCGCCATCACTTTTACTAAAACGATAAGTATCGTCTCATGTAGCCATTTCTGTAAAGTGCGTTAAGTAATAAAAAATATAAAAAAACAACAATAAACAACGCAATGTTCTCGATATTTATTTGAGATTAGTATAGTCTTTTCTCACTTCCAATGTCTTATTTTTTTATTGTTTTTGGCGGCTCTACAACACTGCGGAACAGACTCTAAGCTGTAGCTACCAAATTCTTTTAGGTAATATTGCAATAGGAAGAAGATGTCACTTCATCCAATTACTACCCTTTATAAAGTATCTATTATAGAGTCGATCTTTCCCTTTATTTGATACTAGTGGCAGTAACTCCGTTCGCGCCAACTTATGCGTTTAAGTTACTAATATAATGTGTCGATTTTTTATGCTCTATGTTATTCGTACCCCAGTGTATAAGTTTTAAGTGTTTTAATTTCATCAATATTGCTGAAGCGGATTTGCTTTGAAAGCGTAACAGATAGACAGACATTTGCATTTATGTATTAGTATTGATTTAAAATTAGATAAAACGATACTCGTTTATTAATATTTAATCAATTTAGGAAAGAAGATAGCTGTAAAAGTACCAAAGCCGCCGAAATAGCCAACGAGTCGCGAACTTATTAAGTGGCAGTGGACTGCAGATCTAGTTGGAAGACGCCGTCGGTGCGTCGTGAAAGACCTTAGACCCCACCCTAACGATGCACATATTCCGTGAAACGAATAAAGGTTCTGAGAGAAGAATATAATGTAAAAAATAACATATATTTGATGTACAAATAAATTCAGAATCTTGATTGATTATTAATTTATTAAATAAAAATTGGATTTAAGATAGTTCGTCGATCTCGTAATTTTTAACTAAATCACATAAAGGATCACACACTATTGCTGCAACAAGGCAATGATCTGATTGCCAATGTTTTACCTTGACCTTGCGCCATCCATGAAATTTTAAAACATTAATTTTAAACATGAGTTTCTTACATAATTAAGTAATTGTATATTTATAGAGTAAAAGAGGTGTAAGTACAAAAGGTACAGAAGTATAGCATCACGAAATAACAAGCAAAAAACACAAAAGAACATGAAATGATATTTGTAAAATTATTTGCTAAAGATTAACTTAAGCATTTTGTAACTTTAAACTTTTAAAAAATCCCCAATTATGTACATATAATTACTGGTGGATACATAATACTGTGTTATAGTGCGTTTTAAAGGACATACGCATCCATACGTGGAGATACGGCCCATCTGCGTCTGTGATTAACGGTTAAAAAAACAGAACCAGTTCTGACTTAAGGTGGCCTTAAACTATACGGCATTTAACCATTACTGAGAAAGGCAATCCTTTTTTATTTTGTGTGTAAGATAAAATATATTGGATTCCCAATAAAAAGATTATGCTTAAAATTGAGCTTATTCACTCAACTCTTCAAGCTCTGATTGCAAAAAGTAAAGGTGCATGACCGACTAAGAATTCACAAATTCAAACCGTGGACAGGACAGGGATACCTATGAGTTAGTTAATTGTAAAAAAAATTGTACTGAATTCATTTTTCCACTTAATGAAGTAAACCGTACCGTAATCTAGAAATTAACATAAGAAAATTCTAAGAAATGCTTACAGCAAAACAATATGATAGCGCAACGATGCGACCGTGTAACTTTTATTAGAGGGCATGGATTCAAACGTCCGTGTTGCCTACACGGACGTTTTAACGGCTTTTTCTTTTAAAACTTATCATCATCATCATTATTTTACTCTTATCCCGCTGTAAGTGGGGATTCATCTTCCATACTCCTCTATGATGCGTGTGTGCCTCATTAATATTTGTAATTCATCACACGCTTTTCGGTGAAAAAAAAACATTTTTGGAAACCTGCAAATCTCTAAAGAATTTTGGGGATATGTTTAAACTATCAATCTGCATGGTGTATATAGATCTCTATTTCGGTTGTGATATTTGACATTGAGCTTCAACAAATTATACAATCATACAGTTATGCGCTTTCGTACTTTCAGATTCTTCTATGACATAACATTTTACGCTACGCTTATCTATAATTCACGAACACTTGTAATTTTATAATTAATTACTTTCAATGTTTTGTCCAAACTGACACCCACAGTGTGTAGGAGCATGTCGAATTTTAATTTACACTTGTCAGATTATACATATCTTACAATTTAAATCAACAATTCTTTTAATATTTTTTATTGTTATATGTTTATTTTCTCTTTGGTATCACTGAACATATTACAAAATAAATTTTTGAGTTGCTTCCACAAAAATGTCGTGATTCAAAAAACATTAGTAGATTTTAAACTTTCGCGATTCATACTTATTGATATGTGAAAATACGGGTCACGTCGCGACATAATCGAGTTACCTTTATCATTATCCTGGTTTGCTAATTAAAAAAAGTATTTTACATATTGTTATTTCATTGAAGTATCAATGAATGTTAAATAATTAATGTTTTGAAGGCTACTACTTAAAAAATATAGCACTTATAGTTTCGTTTCACTTCACGTTATCGTAGTTACTAAGTTTTCAATATATTTTTCGAAACCGGGTGAAAAACAAAAAAGTAAACAATATTTAACCCTTTATTCTTGAAATAAAAAGTATGAGACGCACGTAGTATATTTATAAAGTAAAGTAAAGAAACAGCCTGCGCTACTACGCTGCTCCAATTTGGATTGGTAGGTTACACATATCCCTAGAATTCTCTAGACATACGTAGGTTTCCTCACGATGTTTTCCTTCACCGAAAAGCGTGCGATAAATTGCAATTATCAATTAGACACATAAGTTTTAATAGAAAAACTCATTGGTGCCTGCCCGGGGTTTGAACCTATGTCGTCTCTAGAGAGTCGCACGGTCACACCGCTAGGCAATCACAGCTTATAAAGCATATTTATAAAGTTAATTTTAATACCAGCCCCAACTGGTGCAAGAGCCTTTCTGATATGTGAGAGTTCCAGTAAATATGTCAAGTTACAATTTAGGTTAGTCTGTTGATAGCTACTATGAACAGTGCACAATGTGCGAATGGATTCAGTTGGTTTGAATTGCTATGCACCTGCGTAAATACGCAATCTTGATACTAAATAATAGATAGTCGCGCTATGTTACGAGCATACCGGACAAATCTCTTTGAGTTTGTTGTGATGCTTTCAAATAAAAAATCAAAAAAAATCTGAGATTCGTTTTTCTGTTACGTATTTTTCTTTCTCATAAGTTATGAAGTATATCTTGCTAGTCTCGGGTACAAAATTCGTGGTCCATTGTGGTTATTACTCATTCCAATTAAGCCATCAAGGCTTATTACCAAGACTAAGTTGTAAAGAATTATGATAGCTGTATTGCAAGTAATTTAGTATTCACGAAATTATATAGTCAGGGTAGTAGATAAAAAGATAGTTCTTTAAATTTGTATTTGAACTTCTTTGTACATTCTTTTAAGGTTAGAATTGATTATAGATTATAACTGTGGCTTAGTCTGATATCAACTTCCATGCGAAGCAAAACTGTCATTGACAGTTACTCCGATCGCTACCAAAAATTATAGGATTATCCGTTGGTATTGTCTGAAAATTCCATTAAAATCGATTCAGCCGTTTTAGAATCTACAAAGAACATACATTGATACTTTTATATATATGTTTTTTTTAATTTGTTGTACGTTATAATGTTATTTTTTTTAGCCGTGTGGTATCCGGCTGCATATAATAGACCAACCTCCTTTCTTACCGAGATGTCGTAAGAAGCGATTAAGGTAAACGTGGTGTGGTATCCGGCTGCATAGAATAGACCACCCTCATTTCTTACCGAGGTGTCGTAAAAGGCGACTAAGGTAAGTTGACGTTAGGCAGGCGGCCGGTCGTAAAATACGTGGCCAAATCGTATCACAACATGAATGTAACATGTTGTGCCGACCCCACTTAGAGTGGTATAAGGGTTGGAGAACGTTATAAAGTTATTTTTTGTAAATGAATGGAAAGTCTTAAGACAAATATGTAGGACAAGCAATACGATATAATTTTACTTGGCCAATAGTTATAGCTCATATTTCAATAATATTCAAAGTAGATCTTTGCAGTGAAAGCAATTGCGTTATCGGACCACAGGACAACCTGCAATGAAACTCTGTTACATATTTAATACTCAGTGATGTAGCAACTGGTTCACTTTGAATGTATTATGACTTAACTCACGCTAAACCGCGAGCGAGTTTAGTATTACTGTAAATTTTTTTAACACACATTCCTTTAGCAAAAATTTTATAAAAAAATATAAAAATTCTTATCAAACATAAATCAGTATTTTTTTAATCTGAAACTTCGCATGAAATTTTTGATATCAATGACGTACCGCTATTGTTGCGCCAAATAAATCGATTGAATACAAATAATCTTTAGTTCTTCTATTCTTATTATAAACCTTTTTAATATATTTAGCACCTTTAATGAAATTTGGGTATTTTTGTAGACTACATTTTTTTGGTTATTTTTTACCCTCCTCATCTCCCAACCAAATATCTGTTGAAACTTAAACCATTACAAGCAATACACACACGTACCTTTTACAAATAAACTTGGTAGTATCTTATATATAACTTTTAGGAAGCACTGCAACTGAGAAGCCTTAATATAACTATTTCCTTACAAAATTATTTTTTATTTATTTGTTTATTTGGACATCAAGTAGTTGTTACATATAAAACTTACATAAAAAAATAATATAAACAAAATATAGTTTAAAATGTACAACTTACGAAAGTGTCACAGCATGCACCAAAAAATTACTAAACAATATAAACGTAAAAACAATTACATAAAAAATTTAAACAATGAACTTACTAGGTAAAAAAATAAAATAATCCGGTGAACAAAACAAAGAATTAAGTGAAATACTAAGACGATCGATCTCATCGCATAGAATCTTCTCTTAACAATCTTACTGTCTTTTTTTTAAATATTAGCAAAGTGTCGTCACAAATATCCACTTCTCGGCAGATGGAATTAATTAATTTGGACAATCTATTTTTTCGTTATTCAACAGAGTAAAATAATTTTTTGACAAATTGAATATAAAACCCTATCGCTTATAAAATAAATCTTTTAATTTTATATCATCTTATAATTCAAAAGAACAAAATCTTAAATTATTCAAATTATTAAAAGTTCTGCCAAAAAATAACTTTTAAATATAGCATGTCATGAAGATTTGTATAAAGTTAATGAAGACTTTTAAAGGGTGAAAAAGCTATTTATAATTTTTCATGATAGTATTTTGCGTAACATGACAAGGCCGTGTGTTTGCAAAAAAATTAAAACAACGAGTAAAACACAATTATAATTTCATTAACATGCATTATCTCGAAGCCATCCTTGAGAAGAATCTAGGGCGTGAAACAGTTTTTACGAAAGACGTTAAAAATTAGCAAGTGTGCAGGCTTTAAGATTGCTTCAGTGTTTTAATTTTATAATTCATTCATTACATTTAAAATAAGTTCCGTCGTTTTAAAAAACTAAGTAGTTAATTTTTTTAAATTGTAAAATGAGTATTTGCTAGCAAGCATTATTATTTGAAATCATCACATCCTCCTGCCGTTATGTTAAGTTGGGTCGGCACAACATGTTATAAACACGTTGTCACATGATTTGGCTACGTATTTTACGACCGGCCACCTGCCTGGCGTCAACTTACCTTAGCCGTATATTATGACACCTTGGTAAGAAAGAGGGTAGTCTTTTCAACTCAACCGGATATCACACGGCGGGTCGACTTACCTTAGTCGCATTTTACGACACCTCGGTAAGAACAGAGCGTGGTCTATTCAACTCAGCCGGATATCACACGGCATAAGAACATTATTATTTGAAATATTATCTTTAAATTATACTAACATCTTATTAAATAATATGTTGCCAGATCAGTTCACCAGATGGTAAGTAAAGTTACAGTTAGAGATGGAAGCGAACAAATATTAAAAGGAATAATTCATTTAGGGTTTCTATACAAATATACTGTTGCAACAACTATACCTATTGTTCATTTTTTGTTACACTAGTTTCTAAGAAAATATCATGACCACACCAGACAACAATAATACCAGATAGAGACGACGATTTGGAAGGTATTAATAGCAAATTATATAAAGAATCCAATTCGGGACCAAGTTACAGGGCAACAACAACAACAGCCTACAGTCGTCATCGTACGTAAAAGTATCTTAATCACTGATTTGCAAGTACTTTCTTTACAGTAGTAGAAACCATAAGCCGCAAGCAAATATATCAATCAACCTCAGTAATAACAAAAGCAAGTAATCGTATCGAAAATATTTTCTCAAGAAAAATATTATGCTTTCACAGCAAAAAAGTGGTATCTTACAAGCAATTTTTCCTTGCATTTTTATTCACTCCATAGTGAAACAAATCGTTTTAATTAACCGAAACTTCCAGTCATAAATGTATATGATATTGGCATTGATTACTAAATAAGGAAAACTTATACTAAACGTAAAAACGCTTATTAATCACGTTCATTTAGGATACTTATAAGGTAGGATCTTTATGGCATATGAATTCCTTTCAGCTCATCTTTATTTTGAAAATTATAAAACTTTAAAACCGTTAAATAAAACTTTGTTACTCAAGTGCACTTACAACGTTGATTATATCTATATCATTAATTAGCTTAATTAAGAAAGCAAGTTTAAGAAAGTAAACAAACAAGTCTAGTCGAAAATAGATAAAAGGTTTAGTAGATTAGTTTGAAATTTTTAAAAGAAATTTTCAGTAACATCTGTTTCAGGTAAAAAATATACAAAAATAAATACTTATAATATTATACAAGTAAACACAAGTACAGCGAAACAAGTATAGTGCCCGGCATTAAATAATGCACATCGATGTCTAGAGCGAAACAGCCGGCCAGTTCGGTTTCGTAGAGCGCTGTCACTGTCACTCACGGCTTCGCCAGTCTGTGCGACAGAGACAATGCTCTCTATGAAGCAGAATCTAGCCGATTTCTCTCACTAAGCCTCGATGTGCATTATTTATTGCCGGGTACTATAAATAGGTCAATGAGCATGTTAACATGTATTTTAGTAGAAGAAGTGTGGTAGGTCTAAGCTATATTTATTGAAGCTTTTGCCAGACGAGTCGTTATTGAAAATTATAATTTTGAAAAAATCTAATCATACACTAAGCCCACATGTAAGTTATAATGCTCAAAATAATTCCTATAATCAGTTTTGAGTTTCATACATGGCATGAATATTGTAACTATTTAAAGTAACTCGCGGTGAAATTTAGCGTCCCCATTATCAAAGAATGACTGCTCAAATGGAGTCATAGGTCTTAAATTAGTTTTACTACTCAACAAAAATTGAATAAAATTGTAAATGAATTTAAATAAAAGAACATCTGGTTGCCAACACTTAAAGGTTATTTCAAGTGAATGAATCAAAGTCAACGCGCCATCCAATTATATCAGATCGGCCTCTTTGTAAGTCCATCGAAAATTTCGTCTCCGCAACATGATATACTGTATGAGATAAAAAATCGTCGTAAAGAAAAAACGGTGTCGAAGGTTTCATGAAATTGGCTGATTTACCAATAATATATTTACCGTTGACCTTCGTAAAACGTAAGGTGATATTGAAGGCGTGTCCAGATTCAGATAAATCATGATACTCATCGCTTTTAGTTAGTTAAGTTATATATTCAAATTCAAAATTATTTTTTTATTCAAGTAAACTTGTAAACAAGTGCTTTTGAATCGTCAACATCTACTGCTGGTTCAGAAAGCTGTTCCTACCGAGAAGAATCAGCAAGATTCTCCGCGGTTGCTCTTTTCAAATAATAATTCTTATCGCTAGTTACATATAGTTATTAATGTCTTGTACAGGGTCGAAGAGAAGCTATATCAACGCATTCTTATCGTCTAAGTAATCTTCAATAGTATAGTACTAGGCTTTCTGAATTAGCCTTTTTTTGAAACTGCTGTAATGGTAAAGTCAAAGTAGATTGTGGAATTTTATTATAGAAACTTATACCCAAACTCACAAACGAATTACGAACTTTTATAGTTACTTTTTTCTTCAAAACTACGATATGTAAGTTATACATTAGTAATTGTCCTATATTTATAATTATTTTTACTGACGATAGCTCATAATTCTATCTTAACATAAACTTAAATCATCAGTAACACGAATCAAACAATATTTCGTCAAACGTCATATGAATAAAGTTTTGAAAATGTCTTAAATATATTTGAGATAATAGTAAAAAGTATTATGCTGGTTATATCAAAACCCAAATTTATATGTTTATGAAGTTATTTACAACTAAATTTTAACTTTAAACTTAGCAAGTATTGTAATTTAACTATTGAAATAAAATCCACAACTGGAGACTGTACTTATACTTATAAACACAAAAAATAAGAACCGGTAAAAAGTTACAATAAATGGATAAGCGAATTTTCTTTGATTGATCATTCTATCATATTTAACACTACATGTTGAAAAATAGATATCATCATCCTCCTGCCCTTATCCTACTCGAAGTGGGGTCAGCACAACATGTCCAACACGTTGCCACATGATTTGGCTACGCATTTTACGACCGGCCGCCTACCTGACGTCAACTTACCTTAGTCGCCTTTTACGACACCTCGGTAAGAAAGTCTATTCTACTCAGCCGGATACCACACGGCGGATGTTGAAAAATAGATAATTACAAGAAAATAAAAAACGACTGAACATAACTATGCCGTAGATCATCATCCTCCTGTCCTTCTTCTACTCTAAGTGGGGTGGGCATTCTCTCCTATCATTCGTCAACCCTGGCACTCCTTCTTTTATTTGCATGTCATACTTCACAATCCAACCATCTCCTTTTAGCCGTCTAGTCACACATCCATCCATATTCATAGAATAGAATAGAATATACTTTATTGCACCACATAAGATTAACAAAATATAATATGAAGAGAACAAAATTAAATTCTACGTGACAAAATAAGGCGGCCTTATCGCTAACCAGCGATTTTTTCCAGGCAACCTTTGGGCTAGAGACATTATTTCAGGGAAGTAAGGGTGTTGCTTAATAAAATGTATACGAAACATTTCATACTTAGCAATGCTTTGATATCATGATTTTTCATCACTCCTCATTAGGTGTCAATGCCATCTTAATCTTGCACCTCTCGTCTTTTCATGAACTATGCCGTAGATATTTTAAAAAAATATTATTATTTTTCTTTAAAATTATCCCAAGTATATACTTGCTCTAAGACGGTCGCAATATTCGCGCCAGGGGGGATGTGTGTAGGTAATCATTTATCGCACTATAACGATGGAACGAATCACATGATGGGTACAGAACGCTAAGATATGTATATTAATATCGATATTACTCAATTGTAACATAAATCATTGCATTTTTTAATTGAATTAAATTAGTTTTATTATATGAATTTATTTATTTTTAAAATATAAGAATCTGAGATTCAAACTGTCGCTTGGATTTCAGATTCTTAAACATCATTTTGACGTCGACAATATTTATTTATTTACATAACTAGCTGTGCCAAAAACGCCCGCTTGGAATTCAGTGATTTACGAAACTTATCCCGAATTTTAAAAATGTTGAACATTAAAGTAGTTATTGTGAGTTTACCATAAGAGATAGAGACATGCTGTTGGGCACTTTTTTGTAGTATTTTTATAGATCTACAATTCTCTTCTACATTACTTTAGCGTGTCTCTGCTGGTTTACGCAGCGCACGCCACTAAAGCTCCTAGCAAGCAAGTTTTTTAACAACTGCTCGATCTCTTCAACACAATTTACATAATATTGGTATGTACTATTTACCTAAACCATCCAGAAGTTTTGCACTCTGGTGAAAACCGTACAAAAATCCGTTCAGTAGATTTTGAGAAAATCGATTACATACAGACAGACAGCTTTTTGGGACTTTGTTTTATAATAAGTATAGATAAAACAACCGTTCGAAAATTATCGCCTCGTTCAATTCGACAACCATTGTTTACACAACACAAACGATTTATCATAATTCAGTTTGAATAAGTATATAATATTTCATAGAGACGAAGAATATTCCTTGAAGCGGTACTTAACATATAATGGCTTTATAATGCTTGCAATTTAATTTTTGTTTGCTTTAAATAAGGTATCGTAGAGTCGTGTTCATAACGTTTCGGGGCGATACGATTGTTGAGTTTGTGATATTGAAAGTATGTAGTGCTTGTGTATTGTGGAGGTTTGTGCATGTGTTACGAATCCAACATGTATCGGGTATGAAAAAACGGATAGTCCACTATACATTTAGCATTATATATGTTTTCTATTAACTTTGTTGCGGATTATAGCGAAATAATTTTATTATTGCTTTTGTATTATGGATCTCTGCAAAGTAACGTCTAATTATTAATATAAATTATTGAAAAATAAACTTTCAAAAATTGCATCAATTTTATTGTTTTGTTTTATAAAGTAATTAGATTTGACTAAGAACAATGTTTTAAAGTGAAAAACGAACTCATCTATACCTGCGTCAAAGCGATTTCTGCCATAGGTGATACGTAATGGCTATGATGGAACATTGGTACGGCATCTACAATATCAAGATCTTGGTTTTTATTACCAGCTCGAATCTGCAAAAGTACTCCATTGACTGCACAGTGTGGATACTTTGCAGCGTGCAGCATGATTTAAGCATAAGCTAAAGTTTCCAGTATCACTTCACCCATAATAACCTCTTTCAAATTTTCAATAATAGTGAATAATACGAAATTTTCGTGAATTTTCTAACTTGATTCTGTTGTTTCTGTTAAACATTATAAATGGACTAACCACCGCGACCATCTTGATTCTTGGCAAGCGCAACGACTATTAGCAAAGATCTCCATGAATAATAATTAAATTAATTATTATTCATTACTTATTAATTTAACAAAATCACAAAGTTTTACGGTCATTATACGTACAACTTTATGATTATGCAACGGTTTACTAGAGCACACTGCAAACCCACAGTGCTACTTTCCTACCGGATCGTACTTCGGACGCGCTCACACCGACAACCGGACCAATTAATAATGCAATAACGAACTATGAATTATTTCTCCTCCAATATAATAAATGTATCCTAATGAATTGTTAGCCAAATAACCGAACGAAACAAATAAAAATATTCTATTTTCATCGTTGTAATGCAATAACTAAAATTGATGGATTTAATTAACAATCCAATAGATTGAATAATCGATTGTAGATATAGTATAAATTTACGAATGGCCCAGTACCAAGATCGAAGCTTTCTTATAGCCCTATTTTATAGTTTTGGATGGATTTCTAGTCAATATCTATTATCTTTAATGCTGATCATTAATCTAAGTCTAATTTTAGACTGCGACATATAGTTATACGTTGTCACTTAGTCTTAATAGGTCAGCTAGTATTCGCCACCCTCTACCCTTATCCCACTCTAAGTGGAGTCGGTATAATGTTACACATGTTGTCACATGATTTGGCTACGTATTTTACGACCGGCCGCCTGCCTGACGTGAACCTTAGTCGTATTTTACGACCCCTCGTTAAGAAAGAGGGTGGTATTTTCTACTCAACCGGATATCACACGGCGGGTCGACTTACCTTAGTCGCATTTTACGACACCTCGGTAAGAAATGAGGGTGGTCTATTCTATGCAGCCGGATACCACACGACACATACCTTAGTCACCTCTTACGATACCTCGGTAAGAAAGGAGGATGGTCTATTCTATTGACGGATACCACACAGCGTTCTAGGAGAATAAATATGGAGAAACTAATTAAATAAATAAACGAATATTAAAATGTACATGGCTAAAGCATTCTACGAACACGCACTCTATTTTAGAACGCGCGTTTTACAGCAAAATAATGGTTCTGGCAATGAAACAATCTGTAACGGCGTAATAAAAATATTATTGGGGTAATTTAACAATAACTTAAAGAATGTTGTGATTATTCGTAATCGAAAGCAATAAAAATACTTTATCGTTTTTACTTCATACCTGATGATAATCTTGTTTTATTTCATTCTGTTGGAGTATTTTCGTTAACATAGATGTTTATCTATATTAAAGGCTATCAACGTGTCTAACTTAATACCTGTTGTGATTAATGATTATAAAAAACGTTGTTTTAATTAAATAAAAAGAGCTTGAGCACTTTAAGAACCTTAAATACACTTTTGCTTAACACATTGCCTGATTTTGACTGATTTTCTTCTAAAGGAAAGAACAGGAATCGAATTTACGAATTCTGCATGTATCGGGGTATGAAAAAACGGATAGTCCACTATACATTTAGCATTATATATATTTTCTATTTACTTTATCGCGGATTATGACAAAATAATTTTATTATTACTTTTGTTTGTTTGTTTGTAATCTCTTTATTGCATGTGTTAATGCAATGGCGGCCTTATTCCGTAATCGGAATCTCTTCCAGCCAACCACTTAAATTTTGACAAAGGTTCTAATAAAAATTTAAAACTAACTATAAAAATTAAAATAAAACTTAAAATACAGAAAACTTAAATTAAGAAACAAAAATAGAATTAAAAGTAAAACGAAATAATAAAATAATATTACAGTACATATAATAAATATAATAAAATAATAAATAGAATAAAATATATTTATTATCATATATTAATATCGGCTGAGAATTTTTTTTAATGTTTTGTTTAAATAAATGAAGATATTGTTTTTATTTACGAAAGGAAACGGGCAGTTTATTCCATAGTTTAACAGCTTGTGAAGTGAATGAATCGGTTGACGTTTGAGAAACACATTTTGGGGAGGCAAGGGAGAGATTATTTGTAGATCTAAGACGCTGACCACTTGTTTCTGACAAAAATTGAAAGCGTTCACGTAGATATTTTGGAGCACAAGGGTTGAAGAGTATATTAAAAAGTAGTGATAAAATATGACAATTCCTTTTAAGTCTAATTGGCAGCCAGTTAAATTTATTACGATATTCAGTAATGTTGTCAAACTTCCGTAGACCAAATATGTACCTTATTGCTACGTATTGAAGGCGCTCCAGTTTATTTTGTAAAACTTCTTAGGGATCAATTACAGCCACATCTGCGTAATCAAGTATAGGTAGCAAAAGGAAATTGGCTAATAAAATTTTCGTTTTAAACGGTAAATAAAATTGCAATCGTTAAGCGTGTAAAGATGAAAAAAAATTTCGCCCTACGTCAGTATACGTGGAGCCCAAGATAGTGTTTGATCTAATGTAATGCCTAAGTTTTTTACACAAACTGAATAAGGCATAATTTTATCATCAAATTTAATACTGGGTATTGCCGTGTAAGAGAGCTTAGCAATAAAATGAGGACTACCAATTATGATAGCCTGAGATTTAGCAGGATTAACTAAAAGTCCATGGCTTTTAGACCATTCTACTATACATGTCAAATCTCTGTTAATTTGAATAATAGCTTGTGGAAGATTGTCAAAGTGTTCTGCAGCATATATTTGTATATCATCAGCATAAAGGTGATAGGAAGAAGTTAGCAGTGGTGTTAGATTATTAATAAAGATTGAAAAAAGAAGTGGAGATAAAATACTACCCTGAGGTACTCCTGCTAACAGCTCACACCACTCAGAACGACTTTGGCCAAGTTTTAACAACTGCTTTCGGCTGAAAAGATAGGAACAGAACCACGATATTGCTATAGGCGATAATCTGCAGGATTTCAAAATTTCAATAAGAATGTCTAAATCCACTGAATTAAAGGCACTGCTAAGGTCTAACATGACAAGGACTGTAAGTTTCTTTTTATCAATATTTAAGCGAATATCGTCTGTAACTTTAACCAATGCAGTAATTGTGCTGTGACCCGATCGAAAGCCCGATTGCAGGGGGCAAAAGAGCTCATATCTTCGTAGATGGCAAGAGAACCGTTGATGTACAAACTTCTCAAGGATCTTGGATAACATAGGAAGTATTGAAATGAGAGCCAGTTGTTGGATTAGGATTTTTAGGAATAGGTATAACTATAGCTAACTTCCAGGCCGAAGGAAATACGCCGTTTGATAAAGAGTAATTAAGAATATGTTCGATAAACGGGGCAATGAGATATGTTATCGGAGCAATCATATCTAATCCTAGGTTATCGTTTCCCACCGCACGAGTCTTAATAGATTTTATTAAGTTAATGACCTCCAACGCTGTAATTTTTCCTAATTCAAATAGAGGAAAATTAGGGCTGGGTTTAGTCCGCAAGTTATTTAAAGTTTGAGCTTTTATATCGCTATAGCTATAGTAGCATGCACAAATTTACGTTTAGCACGTCGACAGAGCTTATTACATATAATTTTAAGACTTTGATACACATTCCTATTTATATCTGAAGGATCTCGACGATATTTGATATGTGCCCTGTCTCTGCGCAACATTAATTGTTTGAGTTCAGGAGTAAGCCACGGAGCAGGATAGTGCTTGACACGAATTTGTTTAATTGGTGCATGTTTATCATAAATAGAAATTATTATTGCATTAAATCGCTCAAGTTTTGTGTCAATATCAGAAGCTACTAACACTGAATTCCAGTCAGCATTGCAAATATCGTTTTTAAGCTCGGCCAGATCAATATTACGATAGTTACGCGTTAGTATTATTTTATGCCTTCGCTTCGGTGACCGAATATTAAAAGAAGCATATATTAGATCATGCCTATGAAGGCACAGGCATTGAATTGGCCATAGGTGTCAATGAATGCTTTGTATTAGGGATCTCAGCGAAGTAACGTCTGATTCTATAAATGATGAATAAGCAGGAATCATCGTAGCATGTAGGCCATAATTTAAACCTTTTTCGATTGATTTAAAACCTGAAACAGAAATAGATTGCATCAAAATTGAAAACTGTACGTTAGAAAGCGTATCACATAAAAAAAAAACAATGTGGGTATTGTTTTAAATATATCAATTTTATTATGGAATATCGTAAAAGTTTCCCAATAAATCAAAAATTGAGAAACTAGTTTTTTTACCAAAGTTTATAACTGTAGTGATTAAATACAAAAATTATAAATATTCTATACAATTAATTACAGTTGATCAAATTATCAATATTTTGATAACATCAAATTTGACATAGTAGCGTAAAAAAAGTAGCGGCCTGTTACAATTCCCACACAACAATCCCACATTACAATTCCTCTCTGCGTTTCTGGAGAGAAGGGTTGGAGCTAAGACCTACCACGCTGCTCCAATGCGGATTGGTAGGTTACACATATCTCCAGAAATCTCTAGAGATATGTAGGTTTCCTCACGATGTTTTCCTTCACCGAAAAGCTTGTGATTAATTGCAATTATGATTAATATATTATGAGTTTTAATAGAAAAACTCATTGGTGCCTGCCCGGGTTTGAAATCGTCTTCCCCTCGAAAGAGTCGCACAGTCTCACCGCTGGGCTATCACAGCTCGATAGTAGCGTATATTATGTTAAATTATTAATATTTATAAATTCATGTAAAGCTTGATGAAAATTAACTCCCATATTACAGAGGAAAGCTATCGGAAAGATTTCCATATAACCTTGAAGTTTTGAGCTGTCAATGTAATGACGTAATTTTATCGGTGATCTCTTATGTGGGTACCGGTTTGGAATCGGGTTACAAGGCTCCCAACCCAGTATAAAAAGTACCAACCGACCTACAACCTTATCATACGAGTCCAGTCAATCAATAGCATCAACATGTATTTCAAAGTAAGATTTGGCTGTTGAATATATCAATTAAAAAACATAAATTTTATTTAACCTTAAACATATTAATAATTTTATTGCAGTCGATTCAGTATTTTGCAATTGAAAATTGAGTGTATGTTCCCTTATTTTTCAATAAAATTTAACAGCCGTTCGTATTAAAAGGTATTAATCGATTAGGACGGTATTAAGTGGTAGCGCATCTTAGTGAATTCACCTACTACTAAAACCCATTACATTCACTAATGATCTCAAAACTATCATTATGTACGATATAATTTTAATTAACTTCATCAAACGTTACGCAAACTGCCTGTATTTAAACATTTCTAAAGAAGCTATTTCCACGATATTTCCAGATCACGGTGGTCAGCATCCTTGTAGCGGTGTGTCAAGCAGGTATAATTGATGAAGGGCAAGGCCACGCGGTATCATCTCAAAGCATCGTCAGACACGACCAGCCAACGATTTCAGCTACCCACTATGCCCCACTAGTGGCCCACGCTGCTCCAGTCTTGACGCACTCTGGCCCCATCGTACAGCATACTGCTCCCTTGATCCACTCAGCACCCATCGTCCAGCACCTTGCGCCTGTAGCCCATGTCGCTCAAGCTCCGATTGCTCTAACGCGCGCTGAACAAATCGAAGAGCACGTGAGTATTAATCATCATCATTCTCCTGCCCTAATCCCACTCTAAGTGGGGTCGGCACAACATGTTACAAACATGTTGTCACATGATTTGGCTACGTATTTTACGACCGGCGGCCTGACTGACGTCAACTTACCTTAGTCGCCTTTTACGACACCTCGGTAAGAAATGAGGGTGGTCTATTCTATTCTGCCGGATACCACACGCCGTAGCACGTGAGTATTAATCATGTATTGAAAATTTGATACACATACAAACACACAGTTTTGAACAAACTTTTGAACAGCTATCAGCTACTGTGCAAATACACATACCTACCTATATACAGATTACAACCAATTCATAGAAATGTAATTGCTTTCTAAGAAATATTACTCGCTATAGTTATCATTCTCCTGCCCTTATTCCACTCTAATGCGGGTTGCGGACCAAAAGCTAAGCTAATCTGAAGCTAAACTAAGCTAGCTTAACTAGGCTAAGCTAAGATAAAACAAAAATATGTACTGTGCACACCAAAAACTAAGCGGAAGCTCAATCTGTGTTGCGACGTTGAACTCTACTTACTAAGGACGTGCGGGGTAAATTGGAGGGCCGTAGCTTAGTTCGTATAGTTGCGCATCTTTATACACAACTAAATTAGCTTCGTATATTTAAGTAAGGCAGTAAGAAAAAGCTGTGATAGCCTAGCGGTGAGACCGTGCGACTCTCTAGAGACGACATAGGTTCAAACCCCGGGCAGGCACCAATGAGTTTTTCTATTAAAACTTATGTGTCTAATTGATAATTGCAATTCATTACACGCTTTGTGAAGGAAAAAATCGTGAGGAAACCTGCATATCTCTAGCGAATTCTAGGGATATGTGTAACCTACCAATCCGCATTGGAGCAGCGTGGTAGGTCTTAGATCCAATCCTTCTCTCCAAAAACGGAGAGAGGAGGCCTAAGCCCAGCAGTGGGCATAGTAACAGGTTACTTTACTTTACTTTTATTTAAGTAAGTTCACATAGCTTAGTTTGCAGTATGCACGCAAATATGAAAAACTGCGTTAGCTATGCGAGCTAAACTAAACTAACTGAGCTTAGCTCTTGATCTGCATCGCGCATAAGTGTGGTCGGCAGAATATGTTTGAAGCATGTTGCTACATGTTTAGGCTAGATATTGTACGAGCGGCCGCGTGCCTGACATAAACTTACCTTAGTCGCCTTTTGCGAAAGCTCGGTAAGAATGGTCTATTCCCCTCAGCCGGATACCACACAGCGGTATAACTCGCTATAATATTATCTATTCCCCTCAGCCGGATACCACACAGCGGTATAATATTATTACGAAATAAAAAACGTAAAAAAAACCTAATATTATTTAACGCGCACGTATTTCGTTAAAATAGAATGTAATTCTCATAATTTTGTAAGATTAATCAAAAGGAACATATTTTTTATGACTATAAATAATTATTTTTTCTTTTTGTACGCTTGAAACAAATAAAGTTAACGCAACCGAACGTTGTCTAGGTAATTCGGTTAACAACTTTCATGCTCAATCGGGAAGTCCCTTAGTTTATTACCGTTCTATTTCTATTCGATAAAGCCTTATTCATAGCCTCAATTTTAGACGTAATGTTTAAATTCTAAGGAATATTGTTTTAAATAAGACATTTTTTATGCTTAAACTGAAATTTTTCTCTCATAATTAGACTTAGAAAAAGAATGCATTATGTTTTAAATCTTAAAAAAAAACTCAGCGATCAATTAATAATATTTATTAATAATTAAATATTTTTTGTTACATTAATATTTGGGAAACACATAGTACAAATTAAACATTAATATAGTGACTAATTCACAAACCAAAATTAGTTTTCACTTATTTCTAACACATAAAAAGTGAAAGTGAAAAAAAAAACAATCAAAGAAATTCTTAATAAGGTTTTCCTGGGTTCATTTTGACAGTCTAATAATTGTTTTTTATAGATATAAACTGAGCCCAAAACAAATCCAAATTATTGAATTTCTTATTTAAGTCATTGCAAACTCGAAACAAAAAGGTAGCCCTAGTTTGTTTAGTTCCAGTAAAGGGCATACTAAAACTACACACATTACGAGCACTTAATAATATTTATATTGTAGCTATATCTTATAGTATAGCTAAAATCAGAAAAGAATCATCAAATAGTAAATTATGTCTGCTTAATTTTGCGAACAATGAAAGTGAAAGTTATTTATATAGAGATATGATTAAAATATGCTCATTCAAATAGCCCAATTAAATGTTTATTGAGTAATATTTACGTCGTTATAAGACCATAGAACGTTTTGTAACGATGAAATGAACTATCTATCACGAATGCCAATCAGGGCAGTAACATCCATTCGTCGCATATTCTATATCATAATTTATTTATAATTATAAATTATCAACAACGACCTACCATGTTCTCAGTATTTAACGAGAAACATGGGGCGAAACGATTGTTGAGTTTGTGATAGTGAACGTGTGTAGTGCTTGTGTATTGTTGTGGCGGTGGTCGAGGTTCGTGCATGTGTTTCTACGAATCCTGCATGTATCGAGTATGAAAAAAGGATATTCAATTATACATTTAGCACTATATATTTTTTCTATTTACTTTATCACGTATTATAGCAAAATAATTTTATTATTACTTTTGTATTAAGGGAAAAGTTTATAAGACGGTCATAAGACCTGTCGTATTGTATGGATCAGAAAGCTTACAGACAAACAGGCAGACTTTTGCATTATAATATTAGTATAAATAGAACTATATTTACCTACCGGTATTCGTTATAAGTTAAATTAGAATAACTTAAATTCAAAAATATTACATATGAAAAGAAACTCACTTATGTTCTACAAATTGTAAAAAAACCATAAAATTGTTAGTACCGTATATACGTAGGTGAATATTTTATTGTATAAATTTCTCTTTAGTCCATTTAAAAATTTGCAGCCGTAACAAAGCGGATAAAAATAGTGTAAATGTATAAACGGATACTGTTTTTTCCGATAGTTCAACGAAAACAACAAAAGGCGAACAGTTTTTGTATACGTAGCACAAAAAATGTATTGTCTGATCTAAACGCCTAGATATTTGAGTTTTTACTTTAATTCGAAATAAATTCCCTAGACTAAATGGTTTTTTCACAATATATTTCGTCACAAGCCTAACCTTACCAAGCTTTAAAGTAGTGAGTAACTCATCATACTTATATTAATGAGAATTGATAGGACTTTTAAAATTGGACGACTGTCTTTGCGTTTTAATTACTTATATAAATTACAATACAATTCAATTATACGCCTGCCCTAAACATAATAGTTCAGCAATTTTATTTTTAGCACTTTTATGATTCTTTTATACACAAAATAATTATATATTGTTACATATTTGTTAATGTCATTGTTAATGTCATTGAGTTGTTGAAAAAAAAATTAGTTGACTTTTGAGAAAATTTCTTCGTATTTATTGAATAAGTGTAAAGGAAAAATATCGTTTTTATAACATTATAGGCGTCTGTCACGAAAATAACACCAGTTTTTTACTATTATATGTTTTTTCTATACAAAATATAATTATATTTTATAGGCGCCAGCTCACTACGACTTCTCATATTCTGTCGACGACCCCCATACCGGTGACCACAAATCCCAACACGAGAGTCGTGAAGGTGATGTTGTGAAAGGCGAATATTCGCTGGTACAACCTGACGGAGCAGTAAGGACTGTTGAATATACCGCTGATGCTCACAACGGGTAAGAAAAAGTCTTTTATAAATCTTCTCTTACTAAATTGGTCTCGAACAGCTTAGAATTATCTACTAAACAACTCTTTACTTATGTAGAAATGAGTACGTAAACGGTTATACACGTATAGCTGCGAATGCTCAATGAACTACAGACTTCTATGTACGTTAATACACAAACTGCTCGAGCAGTTACAAATGACTTATCAATGGCAGCTTCAAGCTGTTGACGCTAACTGCAAGAGCGGTCCGTGTATGTTTAATGGTAAAATACATTGGACTATAATTCTTGTAACAGCGAAACTTGTTTATTTTGCTTACTTCCATAGCATTATGTCTTATGGAATATTGCTGTGGGGTAAATGCGCGGATAGTGAAAAAATTTTTGTATTACAAAAAAGAGCCATACGTGGCATCTACAATTTAAGTCCGCGTGATTCCCTGCGAGAGAAGTTTAAGGAAACATGTATTCTAACATTTGCTTCACAGTATATTTTAAATAACGTAATTTTTGTACATAAAAATATAAAGAATTATAAAACGATAGGTGATGTATATAATAGATAAAGTAGGAACCGACATGAGCTTGCGACTCCTGCTTTGCGCCTAGCAAAAGTACGTAAATCGTTTGTGGGTTTGGGTATAAGATTCTATAATAAAATTCCGAAATCAATTTTGGTCATGCCATTACAGCAGTTTAAAAACACTGTTAAAAAGAGGCTGATACAGAAAGCCTACTATACTGTTGAAGATTACTTAGATGATAAGGATGTGTGGATATAGGTGCACTTCTACCCTGTACAAGACAGTAATAAATAAATGTAACTAGTTCTAAGATTTATATTTTAAAAAAGAGCAACCGCCGAGTTTCTTGCTGGCTCTTCTCGGCAGGAACAGCTTTCCGAACCAGCAGTAAAGTTGACGATTCAAAAGCACTTGTTTACAAGTTTACTTGAATAAAGAATATTTTGATTTGATTTGATTTGTAACATCGATTTTACTGTATTTACAATAAATATGATTTGATTCGAAATGTTGATGTTAGGCTCACCGCTCGAGCAGTCCGTGAATAACGGGCCTAAGATTATACAACATTATTGCGTTGATAAATATCCTATCTTTTTTGTGATGTAAAATCAAAATATACTAATATCATGTACTTATACTAACTTCCATACAATTAAAGTGAAAAAATATTATTACTAATAGATCCATCGCAATTTAATAAATGTCATCAAAGTATTACAAAGATTACTCGTAAATTGAATTTATAAGTAACTGTCCCGTTAGCGCAATTGGCAGTGATCCTGCCTGCAGCTCCCATGATCGCGGGTTTTTTTGTTTGTTCTTCGAGTCTGGGTACATTTATGCGTCTAAGTATGTATTTCAAATTATTTATGTATATATTTACTAGTTGTCTGTTACCCATAACACAAGTATTAAATATGGGGATTGATATCCCCAATGTAACTTAATATAATATCTCCAAAGTTATTTAATATATGGCCTTAGACAACTTTAGCGCTTATTGTAATTATTAGTTTAATATTAAAAAGATCGAATACGATTATATTTACTAGTACCCTTAACTTAGTTGCCCTTGGAAAATAAAACACAAAAATATATAAAACTCTTTATAACGTATCGAATAACAAAGCAATTATTCAAATCAAATTAAATAATACATAATCGTTTTTAAAATTAACGTCTATTCTCAGTGCAATTTTCAAATATTAAAAATAGAAAAATTAGTTTAACTTAGTATTAATCGACAACTGTATTTAGCTTATGCGATCTCGGTTCGAAGCATATATGCATCCATTATCACATGTATGAACTTGCTATGAGTGCATGACTTTGCGTAAGAGCTCATATGGACCCAGTAAATAACTGTAAAGCTAGCGAAACTAACAACCAAGCTACTAAGGACGACTTGATTTATCTTTAAACAAATGTTGTTTCGGTTAATAAATTCGATAAAATCGTTGCAGCAGAGATACTATAGACTAGTTTAGTAACTGTATCAAACGTATTTCAAATAAACAATATATATCTAACTAAAAGTGCATTTAAAAAAAGACAAAAAAAAAGAATAAATTTAGTAAAAAAAAATTACATCTTGAAATTCGAATCATATTCCGTGCGTAAATGTGTTTTTTTACATATAAAACAAAATAAACATCAAATTATAATACTTCTATAGTAATAGATTTATTGAGTTACATGTGTTTTTGAATAAATCCTGTATATAAATAAAGGTTCTATAAAACCTCTATCTATACATGTGATGTATTTATAAATATAAATAATGCATTTTCATGTTCATGTTATGGAAAACAGGTTTTCTGACACTTGCTTTACTAAGCTTTAGAAGTCATCCACAAACCAAAAATTGATATCTTAATCCGTGCTTATATTGAGCCGTGCGAAGCGGGCTAGATATACTAGAAAGACATAGTATAGTATAGAGATGAATGTTTGTACGTACGTCCTTTATACACTCCGAAACGGCTGGACCAATTAAAATGTAATTTTCAGACAGTCTTTAGAATGGTTTTTTACAATCTTTATTGCTACCTATATTGGATTATGGAGATGCTGTTTTTTTGGATCTTTCAGAAAAGCTATTGACTAAGCTCGAACGGCTTCAGAATGTAGCTATTATCTAATAGCTACATTCTGAATAAATATATCTATATTTATGGACTGCGTAAGTTTGACCACATCACTGAGTTCCGTCATAAGTTAAATTGGCTTCCTATACGATCCAGAAGAAATTTACATATTCTATCACTTCTTTATAAAGTACTCTTTAATCCTTTAATTCTTATATTAATTATAATATAAAGAACGTTTCAACTTCTTGTCGGATGTTGGATGTGGCCGGCTAAGATCTTTAAATACATTAGATCTTGCCTTCCCTAATGCTCCTCACTGACTTACTCGAGATCATTTAGCTTTCAAGGTGTAAAGCTGTGGAATGATTTACCTGTATCAATCCGCAAATCTCCTTCCCTATCAGCATTTAAGTCACAGACTATAAAATATTTGTCTCAAGTCAGTTAAATTAAATTTAGCTTATTATCAATATTAAATTACATTTTAATCAATTCAAATAATCACTATTATCTATTATTTTATTCATTTATTTTTCAACTTTAATCTATGTATAGTGTTTCGTTATTTTTATTTTTCTTCCTTCCTTTTTTTCCATCATCAATTTATTTTTCTTTTCATTTTCTTTCTGTTACTCATAGGTTGGCTGGTAGAGATCCCTTTTAGGGATAAGTCCGCCTTTTGTTTATACAATAAAGATAAATAAATAAAAATGGTTTAAGGCATGATCCTATAAAGATTGGTGGCGATCAATGCGGGCTGGGTATGGTAATTATGAATTAATTTTATTTAATTTTATTTTTCTTGTTTAGTTTTAACGCAGTTGTGCACAACTCAGCGCCATCAGCCCATGCTGCCCCAGCGGCCGCGATTCACGCCGCTCCTGTGCTCCACGCTGCCCCTGTAGTTCATGCTGCACCTATCGTCCACGCAGCGCCCCTGGTTCACGCAGCGCCAGTAATCCATGCTGCCCAACTGTTGGGTCATCATTAAATCTTTTATTATATGCTACACTGTAATTTCCTATTAGAAATATATCGTTATTATTTATAATTAAATACGATTTTCTTTTGATAATCATTTCTTTAAACGAAAATTAAATTAAAAAATAATCAAAATTATGTCATTAATACTAGTAATCAAAATTAAGATGGCAAGAACTGGGTGTTATTTTTAAGAAGAATAACTACGATTTATAGAAGCAGGCGTTACTTTGCGGAATTCCATATTACAAGCAATATAACAGAACTAACTACTTTGCTATAATCCGCACGGGTTAAGTGAATGCATGCAAAGCCAATGTGTATGAAGCAGGCAAAATCTACGCACCTTATACATGCAGGACCAGCCACCACATGCACCCCAAGGCGCAATTCACCAGCAACAACGAACACAAAAGCAGCACACACACCCACCACCACAATCTCGACGATCATTCTATATTAGCAAAAATTATTCTATAAATTAAAGATTATTCTATAAATTAGCAAAAATCTTATTATTACAAACTATAAGTGGTAAATAATTAAGTAGTAATAGTAAAGAAAGCAATATATTTTGTTAAGAATGGATGGATAAAACAACTATCCACCCTCCAGCTAAAGAATTCTCTAATCTATACAAAGATACTACGTCAGAACTGTAAAAAATTACTGCTGCTACTGTGAAAGTAAACAGTAAATATATTAACGTTAATCAAAATTACTTTATCAAATATCTATTCCTTAAAATCGCAGAGTACTATTACAAAAAGTTATAGTAGTTTGCAAAAAAACAAAAAACGAAACACAATATTTCTAAAAAATTTCAATGTATATATAAGCCTAATCAAAAATTTTGAAATGTCACATAACGTACTGAGCAAACTGCACTATAGCAATATAGTATTTAGGTATTGAGTAGTAGGATACTTTCAACTTTCATCAATTATTTTTTATAGCCGACAAGTTTCAAAACGCGAAACAAAATTCTATGCATCTTGTCTTCATCTTTTAACAATATAAAATCTTTGTACGAAGATTTAATCAAATACGCAGCGGATATTACAAAACACGTGTCTTCTACAAACGAAAACCATACCTAAATCTAATGTGTTTCAACAGACAGATACCCTATTGTTTAAAACGTCTAACTAACATAGCTTACGCAACTAAAATACATACACGAAACATTATTTAGACATAGTTGAGATATATGCACTTGAGAATAATAATTTTTTCCCAGACATAAATTTATTATTAGTATGTTAGAGAGAACAAGACTTTTAATTTTACAGCCAAAAAGGTAATTTTCTGGAGAGTTACTAGTCAATTTATATTGTAAAAATTTAACGTTATTAATATGAAACCTATTTTTATTACATATAAATTTTAATCTACTTGTATGCAAAAAATCAAATTAGTAATGTAATACAAATGAATTGTAACTTCAACACAGCTAATTCTTGTTTTAATAAGATTATTAGCTGATACAGTTCGTTTTACTATCAATGACCGTAATCAATTTCCTTCAATTTAATACATTTAAAATACGCAGTATTAAGCGTAAAATCTACAATTTCAATTTCATTGCAAAAGAAAAAATATTTTAACGAGAAAAATTACAAATTAATACCAAACTAATACTTTTTTTACTATCATTACGAAAGGTTCCCATTATACTGCAAAAATACTGAAAATAATGTTAAAAAACACAGCACTTCCTTCGAAAGTAAGCCATAAAGGCCAACACTTTGATGAGTGCAGGAAAAATTTACTCAAACATGATTTTCGATTAATCCACTGTCTTTTGGTAAATGTATTCTGAAATCACTCCATTCTATATCTTATACTGTCTGTTTATAACTTAAATTATCATGAACAATCACCGTCATTTAAGGTTCAAGTGTTTCAATTAAGTTTCTAGTGCTGTTAGTAGAGAAACTCTTCATAGAGAAATCTAAAAAATACACAACTTTCACAATTTATATGCACTAGATACTTAAAATAATATTTTGTTTTTATATTTTATTTTTGTAGACTTATTTGCATTTTTGCTGTAATCACGCGACTTTTAAGCCGTTTAATAAAATTCCGAAGCAGCCTCCACAATTAGTTGGAAGCACGTACCATTATGCAAATGATGAGATAATATTGCATGAAAAAGATGCTATCAGCTAACATTCGCTGAAAGAAAAAAGTGAGTTATCGTAAATAAAACTATAATTGAAAATTTTAAATAATATTCAACATTAAGTTGAGAATTAGATGTCTTGATATGCTTTTACGATAATGAACGTTCGACTTAATTATTATAATAAAAAACTACTCTATAGTAAAAAAAAAAGTAAAGTTGTGGCCTGTTACAATCCCACTGCTGGGAATAGGCCTCCTCTCTCCGTTTCTGGAGAGAAGGGTTGGAGCTAAGACCTACCTCGCTGCTCCAATGCGGATTGGTATGTTACACATACTCCAGAATTCTCTAGAAATATACAGGTTTCCTCACGATGTTTTCCTTCACCGAAAAGCGTGAGATAAATTGCAATTATCAATTAGACACATGAGTTTTAATAGAAAAACTCATTGGTGCCTGCCCGGGCTTGAACTCGTGTTCCCCTCGAAAGAGTCGCACGGTCTCACCGCTGGGCTATCACAGCTCTATAGTACAATAAAAGAAATAGGTGAATTAATAATAGTTGCAATAATGATATGCAAAGTTTTATATGATGAATGATGATGCATGAACCTCTTACTTTAACCAGTAAATGGAGTGATACAAAGGTTCAACTTTGCTTCTGATATTTAATTTTCTCCCAAGACATTTGATATATACCAAATTATATGAAGAATCTGAGTATAACGTAAAACCTACTAAATAAACAATGTTCGAGATAAGAATGAAGCTTGAAATAATTTTCCTTACCGTTAATCAAGGTCGTCACACCGTCATTATTTTGTCTTTTAGGTTACCTCGAAGCACTCACATCAACGCTCTAATTCTTCACAGCTTGCGTGTGATTCACGTAAACAATTTTAAAGATCATATTTTTTTTAGGGTTTTATTCTGATATTCTATCACAAACACTATTTACATTTTTGAATTTAAACTATCGTGAGTGGTATTCATTATTAATGTTGAGACACCGGCTATACTCACGTCTAATTTTATCGAATGAGCTCTACTATTCCCGAGTCGCGCCCAGCGAGCTGCTACACGCAGTTCCTGCCGCGTAAAGAGCCTATGAATAAGAGCCCCGTATGGGCTTGAAAATAGTCGGGCTTATCCGATAAAATAAGACGTGAGTATAGCCGGTCTCTCAACATTAATAACTATTTACATAGGTAGATTTTAAATTTGCGCGATTCATACTTATTAATATAATATAAAAATACGGGTCACATCGCAACAAAATCTAGTTACCCTAGTATAAGGTTCGACGTTTCGACAGACTTGCATCCACCAGTTAGTGACCACGGCGGATGCACCTCCGCCGAAACTTATACAAAAGTAACTCGTAAAACTTCTTGAAAGTATGAAGCTTTGTTTGGAAAGAAGATCATTCGATCAAGCACACTACCAGCGCGATAGATGTGATAGCTCAGTGGTGACTGCATACGACTCTCTCGAGAGGGTCACAGGTTCGAACCCCGGGCAGAAACCAATGAATTTTATATTATAACTTACGAGCTGCGCCTGCGACTTCGCCCGCGTGGAATTTTAAATATACAAATAGTTTTTGTAAATCAACCGTGAGAGATAGAGACATGCTACCGCGGACTTTTTAAAAGTATTTTTATGTGTCTACATTTCTCTTTTACATTAATATACGCAGTAACTCTGCTAGTTTACGCAGCGCACACGACTAAAGAAAGCAAGTTTTTTAACAACTACGCGATCTGTTCAACACAATTTACATAATACCGATATGTACTATTTACTTAAACCATCCGGAAGTATTACACTATCTTTTGGTGTAAACCGTATAAAAATCCGTTCAGTAGATTTTGAGAAAATCGATTACATACAGACAGACAGCTTTTTCGGCTTTCTTTTATAATAAGTATAGATATGTCTAATAGATAATTGCAATTTATCACAAGCTTTTCGGAGAAGGAAAACATCGTGAGGAAACCTGCATATTTCTGGAGAAACCTGGGGATATGTGTAACCTACCAATCCGCATTGGAGCAGCGTGGTACGTCTTAGCTCCAACCTTCTTTTAAAAACGGATAGAGGAGGCATATGCCCAACGGTGGGATGGTAAAAGGCCGTTACTTTTTTATTACTACTAGCACATCGACAACACTTAATATACGTGAACCAATCTAAATAATATCAAATAACCATTTCAACAAACTTCGGATATGTTACACGATTGGCCTTAGGCAGAATTTCTTAATTACATTTTAGATAAGGTTACAATGCAAAACGTATCAATGAACAAACGCAATAGTGTCCTTTTTCATTTTGCCCACTGCTTGATTTACATTATATCGTATTTCCTAGTTCTAGATTTGGCAAACATTGCGGCCATCGCGATATCTTATTCCGTTGATGTGCTTAGTGTGTAAAGAACTATGAAACTTGCACCATAGATAGTATTCCATTTTGAAAAACTTAAATAAAAGAAATATTATGTTAAGCAAAGAAAGGTATTAGGAATCTCGACTTAACTTACAATTTTAGTGACATTTTATTTACATAATTAAGTAATGCTTAAGTTAGACTAATATGTTCCATGGTGTTGATGTGGTGATTTCGTTTGATAATAGCAGTTACTTTTACCACAATCAGTTCGGATATGAAAAATATTGCTTTAGAGTAATTAAGTAATAGAGTATTAACACTTCTTGAATGAAATAATAAAAGTATAGCTCTGTCTATTTTTTACACAGAGAAATGAAAATAATTATTATTATACGACTCGTAGATTAGGGAAGTCAGAAGGCATAAATAAGCTACATAACAAAAAAGAGAAAGCAAATGAGGGTGATCTATTTGTCTCTCTTTTTTATGTGTGATTAGACAATTTGTTGATTATAATGTCATTATCACTTACAAACCTCCCGTAGTTTAATAACTCTATGAGCCTGATTCAAATTTCATTTAGATGTCATCTGTCTGCCTACAAGGCCGTCTCTGGGTATTGCTTAATCTGTAAGGAGTCTTCATCCTAACCCCTGTTAACCTATGTTTCCATTTTAGTAGTTAGGGCGTAGGGCGTTAAGCCGAATATACCATACGAAACTTCTTATAACGTCTATTGCGGAATTTTAACGCCACGTATTTTTTACGCCCGTGCTCACGAGGTGTAACAAATTGTAGAATACAATTTATAGATAAATGTAACATATAAATTTTACACTGTGACTATGATTCCCCCACTCTAGTATTAATAACTCTATGATTTCGTTGACACACGGTCATGTTTGACATGTTTGACGTTTCCTAAAAGCTTAAAGTAGGTTAGATTAAAGTAAGAAAATTCTAACTAGCCCTATAATGATCAAAGTGGAAACATTCTTAAAACGTGCTCAAGATAAGTTTTGATGAGCCTAGTTTAGTTGCTTTAAATGTTCTCTATTAGGTAATGTAACGATTTAAAGATGCAATAAAGATATAAATCGGAAACACGTTTCCTAACAAAAGTCCGTTTCCTCTTTATAATTGTATATTGAAAAATAGATTATGCTTGCCACTAAATTTCTAAAATAGACAAAGATTAATTTGAAACAAAAATATACTATTTATTTATATTTATTTCGCCTTTCACAATGAATTATAAATTTAAATTAACGTTTAAGTAACACTCCACTAAAATTAAAATTGCATATAAAGTCGTTCATATAGGTAGATAACTAGGTCATAAACAATGGAATCCATAGGTTTTTGGGATTCCAATTTTTAATCTTTTAAAGAAACACTTAAAATAATCTTAGGAATGAATGACAGAAGAAAATTATTTATTCTATTTCTAAGAAGAAATCTTTGAATTAATGGATATTCGTATTATCACAGATTGCCTAGTTATAGCAAACATTAGAAAAATATCTATAATTTTTTATTACAGTGTATCATTTTATTCACCCCATACTTATAGTTTTTTTACGGAGTGAATAAACGAGAATTCTGAAATAGTTTCTAAGAAATTCGAAGTTTTATAGTATATATAAGTATTACACTTTATTATGATATGATTTATAAATTTAAGTTGATTTGCATATTTTTCAAATGAAATCAAAATAATCTTTATTCGTAACAGCTTTTGGAAGCACTTTTGAATCGTCAAGGATCAACAAAGCAGAAAGCTACCACTATTATTTATATCGGATAAAACTTTTCACATTTCACTAAACAAAATACACTGCGAGAAACATGCCCCCATGCTATGCAGATGTTGCAGACATAAATGACATTCTTCATTAGCCTGATTCCTCTGTTCTAACACCATTTTTTCAAGATACATGATTAATTCACCTTGAACTGCGTGAAGTGCTACATAATTTTACGTAATTGCTATATTATTATCAAACTACCGTTTCTTGCGTAGACCCCGCGTACGACTTTGCATCTCGCTGCTTAAACTAATATAAAAGTCGGTGGTTCCAGCGGTTTATATCAGTTGTGTGTGGTCGGTGAGACGAAGCAAACCTTATACAATAGAAATGATCGCTAAAGTAAGTCTGTGACTGTATCCCGTTGCGTATAGTGAAAGGATTAAAAGCGATACCAATTTTAATAGTATAAATTCCTTGGGGTCCATATATCGTCGTCGTAACATTTGAAATAATTTAAAAACGTAATAAGGATTTTTTTCCTTTTGGTCTTTAACCAGCTTAAAAATGAGTGAAAATTCCTTTTTTTTTAAGGACGTTTATCCTACAAGAGTATGCTAGTCCCATCGGCGCCTAAATTTATATTACATCACTTACGTAAATATATATTAATCAGTATCTTAAATATATCAGTAGATGGGTAAGGAAAAACACTAGGAACATTGTAATTATTCAAATTATATGTCCGCCTAAAGTGTTCTGTCTCCCCGTCATACTTTTTTAACTCTCTACCAGTGACAAATCTTAATATACGATACATAAACATATCATCAAAGCAAATATAAAAAAATATATAAAAAAAAGAGTAAAGTAATAAATTGATCAAATTGTTGTACGTTTGCGAGCTTAAGTGTGTTGTACATAGAAGCACACAAAACAGGACATTAATTTTTTTCTCTTTCCTCTCAGGCCGCAGTAATCCTGTCCGTGGTGGCGCTGGCCGCTGCTGGTGTGGTGCAATTATCACACGGATATGGTGGTGGTGAAGCTTATGGCCATGAAGCCGTAGCATACGCACCGGTGGCCCAGCTTGCTCACTACGAGGCACAGGACGAACACGTTGACTATCACGTAAGTTATAGACGGTTGGTGGTACCGCAACTTCTTGAATAAAATGAAACTTGTACCTTGTTGATCGGAGACATCTAAATAGATGTCTCCGAAGTATACTTCTATGGATTAAAGGCAAACAGCATCAAAACACATGGTTATGAAATTGAGTTCGTTTGCTTCTTTTCTTTAAAATATTCTTTATTATGAATTTTTTACTTATTTCCAATGGAAAAACGAGAATTTTTTAAACTATTTTTTTAGGCCGGTATATTGGACCAAATTTTATCAATATTATTCCATGGAATTAGATGTGAGAGCATCATAGACAGATAGACAGACTAACAGACTTTCGCATTGATAATATTACTGTAGATGGGCTCCATTTTCGCCATTACAAGAATTACTTCGTGGAGCGAAGGGAAGAATGAAACTGATATACGTCTGTTAAAAAAGATATTTGAAATAAATTTTAAAATACACATTAAATTAGAATACAAGACGCAAAGTTCATTTAAAAAATTTAATATTACTCAGCTTTGACACTGAATATGCTTTCTATAAGCAATAAGCTTGAAAACTAACTAAGTAAAGTCCGTATAACTCCGACTTGTGAGAGATACTCGTATCACCATATTTTCATCTTTAATCTCGTTAAATAGTTTACTCATTCAGTATTACGTAATTTCTTTTGGAAAATGTTTCCACTAAATTCTTGAAAGTAAAGGCTGTTTGGTTTATATTTGTTAAGAACAAAAAGAAAATTGCACAAAAATTTATTAAATTAGGTGATTCAAATATTTCTTTCCAAATCTTTCATACAATAAAATATATAAACCATGTCATTTAAAAGTACAGACTAAATAAATCCTTCATCCATAATCCCACTTTTAATATTTCTTATTTAGAACGTACCTATTAAATATTATTTAACTCATTTATATAAACGCTTTTAATGTAAATATTGCAACTGAGTCGTATAAATAAACACGAAACTTGCATGTTAATATTTGATTAATGAAATACACCAACATATTCATTCACCGCAAAATCAGTTTCGCTGCACACGTAATTTCTTGAGAGTACAGTTTAATTTATGACAAAAACGTAACCGGTTTTATAATATTTATGCATATTAAAATTTCCTCGCAATTAAAATAGCGATCCGTACATATCTTTGCTTATATTAGTGCATTAGTTCAATCCCACGGGCGATGCCGTAATACAAATCTGTCGTACTAATTGATACCTTGCATAATATCCAAGTGTTGCCTTTTCCGATTGTTTCCGGGATTCGATATCTATGAAACAATCCAGCTTTACTGTTATTACGTCACGACAGTTCACGCCAAACAGATTCTATGTATAAATACGAACTATCAACACTAGTAACGTAATCACGCAAACGGCTCCATCAAATTGCAGTTAATTAGACGCGTTCGTGCTAAATTTTTTGAATAATAATGTTACAATGCAACAAAGCAAGTTTATGAACACCGAATATTGCTAACATAACCGTATTGTTTGTAGTTTACTAGCGTGCATATTACTGAACCGTATAAGTAAACGGTTAGTAAAATAAATAGAAAGCATACGTGCATATATTTTTTCAATCAAAAATATAGTAGAAGCGCCTTTTAATTTTATCGGTGTCAAACAATAGGTAAAAAGATTTAGCATTCAATTGCAATTCTTTTTTAATATTTTGAAATTCCTAAATTCGCTGCATTTTATTAAACATAAAGTACACAAAGATAAATAGGTTAAGGAGTATTTTATCCTTTATTGTATTTACTCTAGATACTATAAGATACCATCATTCTCCTGCCCTTATCCCACTTTAAGTGGGGTTGGCACAACATGCTGTAAACATGTTGTAAACATGTTGGTACATGATTTGGCTAGGTATTTTACGACCGGCCGCCTGCCTGACGTCGACTTACCTTAGACGCCTTTTACGACACCTCGGTAAGAAGTGAGGATAGTCTATTCTACTCGGCCAGATACCACAAGGCGGAGATACTATAAGATATATTGATATAAAAAGTTGTTTCGCAACTGTTTTCGTATACATGATTAATGTATTACATAGTAATTTTATTTTTGTTAAAAGTATTATAGGCTCGAAGTAATACAGGTGGTTCAATTGAGCATAATCGTTTTGAAATAACATGAAAGCTCAATAGCTCCTACAGCAAAACAATTAATATTGTTACTTGACTCGATCGCTTTCGAAAACGTGCACTTAAAAAGCCTTTCGAATTGTTTCTAAGTGGGTTAGCGTTAGTAATGTTCGATCGGGTTCTTGCTAACATTGTCATAGAGCGAGTATACTGAACCATAACCATCTTACATAACAACATCCCGTCGTGACTGAAGGGCCGATAAGAGCGCGTTTCCCAGGATATTGTGAAATGGCGGCTACGGTTAGAGGACATAATGACTGTCATGATGCATTCGCGAAATAGTCTGTTTGCATAAACCAACGCGTGCTCTCACGCTCGACTTAATAGCAGATGTGGACTGTTACAACCGACCCAAATTCAATTGCGTAAACTACTGTTGTTAATAGAAATATTTTGATCGCTATTAAGATTACGAAGTGTAAATGAGCCTCGTCTGATTCATCTCAAAGAAAACAAGAACAATTAATGTGTTTGGTTTTATACAAGTTTTATCAGGTATTTGTACACCTGTACAAAAAACTGTGTACAAAAAAATAAAGTCAATAACCGATGAAATTTCATGTATAATGTAAGATAATTTTAAACTCAAGACGATAGGTTCGAATTCAAAGTCAATTCAATACAATGTTGAACCTAGCATATCGTAAGACGAAAAAACAATAAACATATTTTTACATATTGACGCAGCTAATATTATAATATTAATATATATAAAACTAATTATATTTAATAAAAGATTATACAATTATTCAAACAAGATTGAATTTACATTGTCCTAAATAAATAAAGAAATATACGGGACAATTACATGGTCTTCCCTCCCCAAAGTAACTTAATACTTGTATTATACATGTTATATATATATAGTGACAAACTACTGGTAAATATATACATAAGTAATTTTAATTAATTAAAACGGCGGTGGAGCTGCGGTGGAAATGGCCGAATCCGGCAAGCGGCGAAAGTATGCATCTCTCGTTGAGAGTTATATATTTGTGCCGTTTGCAGTTGAGACCCTAGGGCCATGGGGCCAAAGTGCAAAAAATTTTTTATCCGTTTTAACACCTCGGTTGATCGCCTCTTCGGGTGACAAGAGGGCTGGCTCCTTTTTCGCACAAAGAATCAGCTTAGCGATTCAACGCGGAAACGCTGCCAGCATTCTTGGGACCATTCCACGTGGGCATGATTTGTATAGTAGTAGCGTGTAAGAAATTTAAGATAGATATAACTTGTATATATTTGTTATAAATAAAATTAATACTTAAATATATAAATATACACTTGGCCACTTACGTCAACGCACAGCTCTGCCGCATGCGAGGTTATATATAATACAAGCTGTATATTTTTTACAGGCACATCCAAAATATGACTATTCTTACTCCGTCTCCGACCCCCACACTGGTGATCACAAAGAGCAGCACGAAGCCCGCGACGGTGACGTAGTCAAGGGCGAATACTCACTCCTCCAGCCTGATGGTTCTTTCCGCAAGGTTACCTACACCGCTGACGATCACAATGGGTAAATATCAATACAACCTCTTATACTTAAAACACTATTCTTTTAATCAAAACGAATTTATCCCTCCCAATATTTTTTCTGTACTAGTTTATCAGTGCACAACACTCAAATCATTATTAAAAATTTTAATATATTCATACATTTAAGTATAACTCTCCTAAAACTCTCAGAACTCTATTATGGAAGATTTAAATTTTTCTTACATTGGTAAAAAAATCACATAAGGTGTTTAAGAGAGTCAATAAAATATTAATACTTGTGCTCTTAGTTATTAAATTAGTTATTGATTCAGAAAATTAATTAGCCGTTTAGAATATGCGTATATTGTAATTTTACAAGTTCAAATTCAAATTCAAATAAGTCTTTATTCAAATTGGCCTATTACAAGCACTTTTGAGTCGTCAAATTAAAATTAAATTGAAGCTACAACTGGTTCGTAAAGGTGCTCTTACTGAGAAGAACCAGCAAGAAACTCGGCGGTCACTCTTTTTAAAAATAAAAATTAAGGACATTAAGACGACTGTTTAATAACACAGGTTACATTATAGTTTATGGCCACATATTTTAAGACCACTTTTATATCGATTATGGCCAGTAAATGTTTCGTCTCTCGTTTTAAGAGAAAGAAGTAAAGTAGCCTTCGCTGGAAGGATTGGGTCTAAACGGACTCATCACACCTAATGATGCGGATATTTAGATTACACATTCCCAAAAACTCATACGAGAATTATATGAGGGTCTTGCCACAATGTTTTCCTTCAGTGAAAATAGCGAGATTAATTGTAAATATAAATTATTTACTAATATTAACGATTAACTTGATCCTATGTCTTTTATCCTATGTCCTATTGGCCCTTTTACATATATCGCTCCAAACTAGGGTTGCCACCTTCTTTTGAAGAAAAATAGTATTTCCTTTAAAGAATATAGTACTTTTGGGAAATTCAGGAAAATAGTAATTCTAAAAATAACATTTTCAATCATTATTTATTTCTCCATGAGTATTTATTAATACTTTCGCTATGGCCATCAAGGTTCTATTATTTTTAAAATAATTATCTGAGCAATTTAAGTCTATATTAAAGTAAATTAACTACTTTACTTTACTTTACTGTTCCTTTCTTCTCTAAAAAAAATATTTCTGTAAAAGCGGATAAAACATCATCACTCTCCATGTTTTTGTTGTAATTTTAATCCGTAAATATTCAAAACCTCATTGTTCGTTCGGGTAGTGTAAGTGTTACCATCTAACTAAGTCCCGTACGTAAATTCCCTATGCCTGCGGGTACATTTCATTCACAGTTAATTCATATGTACTTTTAATTAATCTTTTTTCTAATTATCTACATTTTAATTTAATCTTTTTTTCAGTTTCAACGCCGTCGTCCACAACACCGCTCCCGTGCACCATGAATACCACCACTAATCTATATTGGCTTTAGGCCACTCTCATGTGATATTATTGTACCTTTATACTATAGATAGTCTTTAGTCGACAACGAACTTTTTATTATAAGACTGCGGCGAAAATAAACTTTACAAAAACATAAATTTGATTTATATTTTGTACGAGCAAACAATGCCTTATCATCATTATTAAATAATGCCTATTAATAATAGTAATGCCAACATAATTAATAATTAATATCGCATTCATCCATTATCATATTACCGAAAGAAGTTGCGAGTACAATTTGTTTATTATTGAGTTCACTAAGTTTTGAAAGTATGTCTTTATTTTAACACAGAAACTGATAAATAAATGTTGATAAATGTCTAGGTCTCATAAATCTATAATAAAAATAAAATTGAAAGTGTTTAAAAGATTGACCGCCGAGTTTCTTGCTGTACCTTCTCGGTAAGAGCAACATTCCGAATGAGTTGTAGCTTCATTAATCATATTGATCCTTAATGATTCAAAAGTCCTTGAAACGGCTTATTTTAATAAAGATTATTTTGATTTGATAGACTCTCTCTCTCTATTATAGCAATCAACTGGTGAGCCCCGACCACGTGTTATTTTAGCTTAGAGTAATATAAATTTTTATTCCTTAGAAGTTCTTATTATCTTAATAAATAATAAATATGATACATAGATAGATGTTTAAAAAACGTAACGTCAGAAAAACGAGGCATCGTCTTCGCCGGAGAAGACGCTGTGTGTGTGTAATTTGTGTATGCGATCGTAATTCGATCGTTTAAGTCATAGAACTATTTGGAGGCCTATGTTAGGTCAATCTAACTGCATTGCAGGTGGAAGCCATTGATATAAGTGGTTCGGGGACATCTAGGCTTTCTCGAAATTCAATGTGGAAAAAGATGAACCAGTGTAGAAAGATCGAAGTATCAATGTAGGTCTTTGGAGCATAAGCAATCTGACTGTTTAACGTAAACGAAGGGTATACTCTTCCAGATAATTAATGGTCTTATACAAGTGTTGTAAAGTTCCACTTTGTTTCAAAGTGACATATTACTCTTATTGCATATCATCGGATAGAGTCGTCCAATTTTATATGGGGTTTCGTTACAGTATGTATTCTCCGAAGGTCATGAGACGTTGGAAGGTGACACCTATGTACTTAAGTTTTTGTTGCCAGCCTATCGCTATATATTAAAAAGAGGTATATATATATCTCTATGTGAATCAATAAAGTGCGTGACTGCGATTACACAAGGATTTATTTTGTCACGAAACTAACGTCCGATTTAGCATCATATCTATGATAATTCTCTTAAGGTTTATGTGTTGCTATAAAGCATCTCTTTCCTAATATTCGTTAGAAACTTTCCATAAAAGACTTTTCTAGGAAACTTTTTTAATCTAACGATAGCTGTAAATACTTTTTAAGGTTGTTTTAATTTGAATTTTTTTATTAAACATGCGCCGTATGTCGTTATTATTAAAATTTCATCGACGCATACTATAGGGGGCATTTTTGCTATAGGGAGCATTTTGTCAATATGCTTTTGGAGCGGCAACAAAAGAATTTGGTGCGGAAATAACAACAAAAAATTCTAACAAGAAATGGAGCTGCTAAAAGAATCTCAACGTCTTTTGTTAAATAACACTAAATGCAACACAGTAAAACAAAAAATATTGAAGAGTATCCCTTATAATATCCGCTTCATCAATTATATACATTTACATGGATTACGTGTAGCGGCGTATACAAATAAACAAGCCTTGCAAGAGGCTTCGCCCGCGCGGCAATTAGCGTGTCTCAATTTTTTTGTATAATTCAAATTTTAATCATAAAAGTAGTTATTGTGAGTTAACCATAAGAGATAGAGACATGCTATTGCGGACTTTTTTGTAGTGCTTTTATAGATCTAGAATTCTCTAGTACATTACTTTAGCGTATCTCTGCTGATTTATGCAGCACACGCGACTAAAGCTCTCAGCAAGCAAGTTCTTTAACAACTGCGCGATCTCTTTAGCATAATTTACATAATACCGATATGTAATATCTACCTAAATCATCCGGAAGTATTGCACTGTCTTTTGGTGAAAACCGTACAAAAATCTGTTTAGTAGATTTTGAGCAAATCGATTGCATACAGACAGACAGCTTTTGAGGACTTTGTTTTATAATATGTATAGATAATGAAGCAAATATATTTTTTCTCTCCCTGGGACCGATAAAAAACTACTGTTTATCATACGAATAGGTCAAACAGTACAAAACAGTACAAAAAAGGTCAGGGGTATTAGATCTAGATAGCCCATAGAGACAGTATACTAAAGTAGGGAAGCCAGCCTAAAATGGGCTCTTTTACAAGAAATAAAGAGAGCAAATGAGACTGTATCTATCTTTCTCACTTTTTTATGTGTGATTAGACAAAGAGAAGTTTATGAGCTTATCTTTCCTTTCATTATATATTGCGACACTCTCACTAACTTTATTAACTCTCTCGAGCAGATTTCTGCAATATTGAAGTCATCTTTCTAGAGCCATCACCCTAAAAAATTGTAGACTACAGATTTATAAATAAATGTGACATGTACTATTTTACACTATGATCGATACAACAGGTTTTGTAATCGGAAGTAAAACGTAATGACTTTTTTGCGTTACAGACTATTAATAAATCTATTTACTTACTATAAGTAAGTAAATAGATTTATATATAGATACTTATTACTATAGTAAGTAAATAGATTTAGATAGATAGAAATAGATTTAATATAGTACTTACTATAGTAAGTAAATAGATTTTTTATTGACCATTTAAAATTAAGTAAACCAAATGTAGCTTAACTTTCAAGTAAATTTCATTATTAAATACATTATTTATTTCTTACAAACATGTATTTACGAATTTCAGTAAATATTATTAAATTTGAAGTTTGACCAATATATAATAAGACTTATAACTAATAAAACTATATTCATTTTTCTTCTTTTTCAAAAGATAGACTTCCACTGCTGAACTAAGTCTATTTCAAAGGTGTACACGTAGATACATATGTAGGTTCTAACGCTGCTTGACAACGGTTCCCGCAAACTTTTTCAAATTTGTCTACTTATTAGGCAATCTAATAAAGCTCCTTAGGATCGACTCCCATTGACTCTATTTACGTACTTTGTGGCCTGTTTGGAACTTCTATAATTTAAAATATTTCTATTTTATCCGCTGAAAAATAAAAGCTGTGCAGTAAAAAGAAAAGTGAACAAAAATGAAAATTAATTTATTATTAAAGCATGTCTAAATATTACTGAATGCATTCTGTTTTTTCTGTTTTTCTGTCTGTTCAATTCTGTTTTTGTGCAACGCCTACTGAATGTCGCATAACAATCAGTACACATGAGTTTTTCATTTGGTAGAAAACATCGCAAATGTTTCAGTTATAAGTAGAATTTATAGAGAAAACTATTTGAGAAGAATAGGTACATATTTTTACCCATTAAGCTAACCTTGCTTTTAAATACAGAACGGACCTCATACTTAGCACATGTATTTTTAGTTCACGCCTGCTTGTAAAATAAAGATTAAAACACAAAGCAACAGTAATGCCTATACATTTGTTTCAATCTCGTTTCAATATGATACTCAGGATAATGCTATTGTTATAAAAACGACGATTTTAAAAAACCGCAACGATGCAAGTAACGCACCTCAAACATACAAAACAAATCTTAAATTAAAATTACGTGAAAATATGTCATATTAAGAAAAAACAAATGAACACAATAAGTTAAAACTATTAATAACATAACGGAATAAAGTAGTATATAAAGCACCCTGAAATTGCAAAAGTCATGAACCAGACGAACTTAGGAACAAAAACAATTTCACGCCTACTTACTTGATATTGTAAATATCGCGCTCTGAATACAAGATAGGTAAAAACCAGTGTTGAAGATATTAACATATTAATTGTTCACCGCTATTCAATTATTCTACGACATTGATGGTTTGTTTCGGTGTTGCCGAATAGCATATTTTAAGACAAACAAAGCATCTCTTATAAGACGAGCTAACGTCTGAAAAATTTCAGTTGTCTTCCGCGAATCTACAAGGAACATGACCCTTAAAGTAAGTGTATTTTCCTTTGTAAACCATAACAATGAAGTCCACTTTAATTTTATTGTTTTGTTTTAGAGAAAATGTTTGGCGTTAATATTTATAATCGGGTGGTTGGATGGTTTATCTGGAGCCTCCTTTTCCAATGTCGTAGTGCAAAGAAGTGATGTCATTCCAGTGGAATATATTAGCAATAATCCACCTCAACTCTCATTTGCGGATACTCAAATAGCTCAAGTATCTACAGCACCATTACAATCTGTTATATCAGTGCCTTCAACGTCAGCTCTTGTGTCTCCTTGTCTAGCCCCGTGTGTTATTACTAAAGCACCTGGAGCTGGGCGGGCAGCAATACCAACAAGTAATGCTAAAATTATTACATACAAGTCAACATTACCAAGCGTTCCTGTTGTAGTAACGAATAAGGAGGTAAGCACATGAACTTCGCAATTTGGTTGAATTAGTATAATTAATTAAAGAAGTCAACAAATTTAGATCGTTTTAATGTTGAACGATAATAACATTTGAGTATCGTTTAGTATGTAATTAAAGAGGTGTATCATTATTGTGGTTATAGGCAACAAGAGGATATCAATACGCATACGCTGTCTATGATGATCAAACAGGAGACAAAAAATATCAAAATGAACAGAGCGATGGGTCAGTAGTACAAGGGCAATATTCGTTTATTCAACCAGATGGCTTTCGTCGTGAGGTTGTTTACACCGCAGATGATTTGAAAGGGTATCGCGATATTAAATCTTAATATTTAATTTACAGTACTGTAACCGTGCATTAATGTACATTTAACTTGCTTAGTCTAAAGTACTTTTCCAAAATTTTTGTACGCAGGTTCAATGCAATAGTGAGAAATATTCCACCTGAATCACAAACGAAAGAGGGAAAAGTTGAAGTAGTAAATAACCAGCCAACGCCTTGCGCAGATCAAAAAAACGAACAGCTTACTTATAACCCTAGCGAACTCTCAGAAGATTTACGAGGAGAAATAGAAGAAAAGAGTGAATGTAAAGGCGAATATGTCAGCACCGAGAAGACTGGACAAAAAGTAGCTGGAAACACTGAAGAAAAACAAGATGCAAAATTACGCGAAGAACCTCAACAGCCTGTGAAATCCGAAGACAGTAGCGCTTCGGGATTAAATGCCACGTTTTCTTACAATGATCTCATAAAATGTCTTCAAACTAAAGTCCAAGGTACTAACATTCCTGTAACCCCACTCACATATTTACTTATTCCATCTCTAAAAGGCTCTTGCTAACAGGCTAGGATAGATTATACAAACTTATTTGCAATGCTATGCTAGATGTAATAATCACAATTATATAAGATTTTTATGTAATTATAACGTGATATTTATTTGTTAATAATATAAAACCTATAACAGTCAAAATAACATACTAAAAGTGGAGGTCATGTATGCCATAATTACAAATTAAATTTGTTTGACTAATAGAACATTTATACATAACCATAAATATGGTTCAAAAATATTATTTAAAAAATAAAAAATGTGAGCTAGGACTTGTAGTTTTCTTTTTCTTACAAAACAAATAATGCATGAGATTTTTATTTTATGTAGTAAATTTACATCATCATCCTCCTGCCCTTATCCCACTCTAAGTGGGGTCGGCAAACATGTTGTCATATCATTTGGCTACGTATTTTACGACCGGCCGCCTGCCTGACGTCAACTTATCTTAGTCGCCTTTTACGACAGCTCGGTAAGAAATGAGGGTGGTCTATTCTATGCAGCCGGATACCACACGGCATTTACCTTAGTCGCCTCTTACGACACCTCGGTAAGAAAGGAGGGTGGTACCTATTCTATTCTGCCGGATATCACACGGCTAATGTAGTAATTTTACATAATGAATTAATAAAATAATGCTTTGGCAAATATTTATATATTAAATTATAAACATTTCATCGCTTCTGCCCTCATCCCTCATCGTCGTCCTTTGACGTTCATATAAGTGATGTTCAAATAACTGTTTTCATCAAGTATAGTCCAGTTATGTTGCTTAAACAATAAACAGACTTTTAGATATAAAATGACAAACATTTGTTTCTTATAATGTAACATAACATTCCCCGATGGACTGCAATCAAGTTCATTCTAGCCTTAAGATTACGAGTAATATTCTGGGATACATCTGCGCTATCGATGCACTTAAGAAGTAAGAACGCACAAACGCGTGATGAGAATTCACGCATTCTACAAAAGTAATAATAAAATTATTTTGCTGTAATCCGCGATAGAGTAAATAGAAAATATATATAGTGTTTAATGTATAGTGGACTATCAGTATTTTCATACCCGATGCGTGCAGGATTCGTAAAAACACATGCACAAACCTCCACCACTTCCACCACAATACACAAGCATTACACTCGTTCACTATCACAAACTCAACAATCGTTTCGCCCCGTAATCGAAGCATAATCAGGAGATAGACTTCACGACAAAATCGTGATAGTGAACCTGTGTAGTGCTTGTGTATTGTGGTGGAAGTGGTGGAGGTTTGTGCATGTGTTTTTACGAATCCTGCACGCATCGGGTATGAAAATACTGATAGTCCACTATACATTAAACACTATATATATTTTCTATTTACTGTATCGCGGATTATAGCAAAATAATTTTATTATTACATTTGTACTATGGATCTCCGCAAAGTAACGCCTAATTCTATAAATTATCACGCATTCTAATCATTAGACCATAACGACACAATAATTAGTATTTTTTTATACTCTGATGAAACTTAGGCACATTCACTCATATTAATTATAATATGACACAATAATAGATAGTTTCATAATTATAAGAACTATTATAGAATTATTTAACATCCATATTTTTTTCGTGGTTCTCTAGTATAGTATAGGGAAAATTTAGTAGTCTAAGTTTTTATTTCATTTCTGCGAATATATTAATTCCCTCACAATTTTTTTCAATCGTGATCTCTAATTTTTTTTTTCAACCTGTTGTTACATGATTTGGCTAGGTATTTTACCGCCTGGATGGCGTCCTCGGTAAGAAATGTGGATAGTCTATTCTACTATTTAAATTCCGCAAAGTAACGCCTGCTTCTATAAATCATTTTTCATTGTTGTTAAACGTTCTTTACTTGATATTAATGACAAATATTTTCACGAATGTTCCGGTATAAAATACAATTCACTGTATTTTGTAAAAAAACAATTTTCAACTAATGCTAATATTACGTAGCAATTACGTATAACGCGAACAAAGCAATTTATTCCTTGAGGCCTTTCGATTAAAGCGACCTACATACCCAAAATAAGAGTCTAACGATCAACCCAAATGAAATGAATGAATTATAAACATAATATATTATTAAGTGACAAATAAAAATAGTTAAAACAATGAGTGTCCATTTGTATGCCGTGTGGTATCCGGCTGAGTAGAATAGACCATTCTCATTTTCTTACCGAGGTGTCGTAAAAGGCAACTAAGGTAAGTCGATCCGCCGTGTCGTATCCGGCTGAGTAGAATAGACCGTCCTCATTTCTTACCGAGGTGTCTTAAAAGGCGACTAAGGTAAGTTGACCTACCGTATGGTATACCGTATGGAATAAACCACCCTCTTTCTTACTGAGGGGTCGTAAAATACGACTGAGGTAAGTTAACGTTAAGCAGGCGGCCGGTCGTAAAATACGTAACAAAATCATGGGACAACATGTTAGTAACATTTAGTGCCGACCCCACTTAGATTGGGATAAGGGCAGGAGGATGATGAATGAGTGTCCATTTGTACTTGATATCCATTATTGAGTTTGAGTTCAAGATATATATTGTGTACAACGTGAAAACTGAAAAAACAAGTCAAGTTAAAAAGCTTTTAATAAAATTTCATGTCCCTACTGATAAAGGATGAGAAGTTCCCTTGGTTGGAACTAATCCTGGCAGCAACATTGGATCCATTGCCATCTTGACTGGAGTATATAAATTTCAGTTCAATCGGACACCGGGAAGTGAGTCGACCTTAACTTGCAAGATTCCGCCTTCACTGAATACACAGCAAGTTAAATAAAAGACTTTAATAATAATGATAATGATTCTGATTTCATTGCAATAAAATGTACTATTAAAAATCATACAACGACATAAATAATCTTCTATAATACTTAGCCTTACTGAATAATAACAACATCTTATATGCTTGAGTCTGTCTGTCTGTACTATTCATCACTTCAGACACGGTTTTGAATCGTATGTTTGACCGTGAGCATAATTTATAGAACAATGATGCAGTCTAGGAAAAAGTCTATACTTATTTACATCCATAATAGATTTAAATGCGTTACACTCCACTAGTAGAATAAATTTAAAAAATGCACTTTATCCGACAATTACATTAATTAACAATGTAAATCCATAATTATATTGAAATCATAAACACAAATTTTGTACACAAAACTTAGTTTTCTATGTTCTAAATACCTATATAATTTCTGTCATAAGACATTTCTTATAACCAAAAGAGAGCTTAAATAGATAGATAATAAACAATGTTCTTTAAATTACGAAATTTACTGAAAAAACGAGAAAGAGTTTCTTGAATAAACATAGCCAAATCATGTGACAACATGTTTGTAACATATTGTGCCGACCCCACTTAGAGTGGGATAAGGGCAGGAGAATAATGATGATTTCTTGAATAAACATAGTAATTTATATTTGGCTTTTTTATCAAATATATTCTCTGAATTTATGTGTAATTAATGCAACGATTTCGTACACAGAAACGAATTATTAATATTTCATTTTTAAGTAAAAACTCCAAAATTAGATTTATTGCTTTGAAGAAGGGCTTTTAATACAAATCATGAATCAATGAACTTCATTATTATATTGGAAGCGTTGACATTAATAACATGAGTTATTGCCTCAAATTACAACCAATTGTATACCTCATTATAAAAATGGATTAAGAATTATAGCGAGCTAATAATGTATTCAAAATATATCGATCATGTCTTTAAGCTAATACTAAAAATACCAATTACTGAATTCAGTAAAAGTATAAACGGTTGCACACAAAATGATTAATCGCTTTGTATTAGTCAGATTGACCTTGGCCAATCTGACAGTCAAGGCTCGCACATTTCTCCACCCCCTCTACACAGACCGTACGTAGTCGGGTTCTATAAAACCATTCGGTGGGTCCGTTGACATCAATCTCAATTATTCAACTAAACAGACAAAATGTTCAGCAAAGTACGTAACGAAGCCACTGATTAGCAAATTTAAAAATTTCAACAAAAATATATACAAACAATAGAAACATTTTAGTTTTATACCAATTAACGTTTTTAGGATTGCAGATGTTACACATGTTATATAATCGGTATTACCTTATTGTTTCAGATCGTAGCCTTTAGCGCCTTCCTCGTAGCGGCCAACGCTGGTCTTCACGGACTAGGGCCGGCGGTCTCTTCCCAAAGCATCGTCAGACACGATGAAGGTCATTATGCCGGACACGCTGCTCCTATCGCCCATGCTGCACCAGTCATAGCTTATGCTGCCCCAGCTGCTCACTACGGTGGTCACGATGAATACGTACGTATAGAGGTTCATGTAATATTTTAATGAGTTTGCAGCGATTATATCCAACGATGTAGAATCCGTGGCGCGCTATAGGTTTAACTGTCCTTTAATATTGTTACAACGTGTTTCAAATACAACCTACTTCAAATATTTAGGACATTAGTAATATAAAAAAAACATTGTTGTCGTAAATGTGACAAGTTGTTGAAAGAGATTAAATGAGGTGACTTTTGAGAAAATTTATCCATTGAGTAAATTTTAAGGAAAAATATCGTCGTTATAAAATAATTAATTGACTTAAGTCTTTACTTTTTAATTATACAGGCCCACCCTAAATACGACTTCGAATACTCAGTAGCCGACCCCCATACCGGAGATCATAAAGCACAGCACGAGAGCCGCGATGGAGATGCAGTTCACGGCTACTACACTCTGGTGCAGCCTGATGGCTCTGTGCGCAAGGTCGAATATACCGCTGATGCTCACAATGGGTAAGTATATATTGAAACGCTTTTATTCCTAAAATAGCCTTGTTTTTCAATTATACTTTCTAGCAATAAGCCTTTGAATTAGGCAAGCTATGTCTTGTGCCTAAGCTCTTCTCATAAAAATCAATAGACATTAGAGTAATAAAACCTCACCTTAATTGACATTAAATTTTTTGAAGAAGAATAAATTTATTTTATTACCACTTACACGATAACTGTCTGATTGAAATGATCTTGATTTATTCAACACTATCATATTTCAGACGCTTATCTTAGAATTTCAGGATCCTTATAATCTAGCAGATGTAACTCTATTTTTAACGACTGATCTCAAATTAAAGTTGATCATAACGTAAACATTGGACCTATGTATCTACATCCCTATAAATTAAAAATAAAAATAAATCGCTATATGTTACTAGCCGCAAAGATTTTGCTAATATTTGGAAAGATTATATTCAAATTCAAAATATTCTTTATTCAAGTAAACTTGTAAACAAGTGCTTTTGAATCGTCAAAATCTACTGCTGGTGTCGGAAAGCTATTCCTATCGAGAAGAGCCAGCAAGAAACTCGGTGGTTGCTCTTTTCAATTAAAATTCTTATAAATAGTTACTGTGTTTATTACTATCTTGTACACGGTAGAGGAGTAGCTATATGCACGCGTTTTTATCATCTATATAATCCAATAATAATACAGTAGAGAAAAACCGGCATAACTGAAGGAAAAAAATTAAATCAATAGTTTATTTCGTACAAGCCAATCATTACTAAAGATCAATGATAAAAAGAAGGTGATAAGTAAACTTAGAATAGTCTCTCATTTTCTACCCCATTTTACTCTCATTTCACCGAGCGAGGTTTGGTAAAATACGACTAAGGTAAGTTGACGTCAGGCAGACGGTACGGTAAAATATGTAGCCAAATCATGTGACAACATGTTGTGCCGACCACACTTAGAGTGAGATAAGGAGGATGATGACTTTTTAATGATTTTTTAAGCATCTAAGCTAAAATCACAAATGTCTGTTTCAGCTTCAACGCCGTCGTTCACAACTCTGCTCCATTTGTGCATCCTGCGCCCGCACCTGCTTACCATCATTAACTATAGTCATAAGATCTAAAGTCAATGTACCTTTAAAATATGAAATGAATGTTTGTAAATGTGTGTAAATAAAGAATGAATGACTATTAATTGGTTATATATTTCTACACCTTCGTAACTTGACCATTAGTTCAAGCATTTGCAGCATGACCATTAAAAGGCATTGAGAAAGACTGAAATATGTACTTCCACATTAAATTTCCGACTTTTAAAATGCACAATTATATATTTATATGTCCGCAAAATCTGTATCTTTAAAGGCAGTAAAAAACTCCATCTCAGTTACAGAACATCGGATGGCGTGGAAATACCCTGAAGAGTACCTTATATCTGTCTTGCAGTAGACCTCTATCGATTTTAAACGAAAGATACCATTAAAAAACTTACAATCAAATTCAAATTCAAAATGTTCTTTATTCAAGTAAAGTTGTAAACAAGTGCTTTTGAATCATCAACTCTACTGCTAGTTCGGAAAGCTGTTCCTACCGAGAAGAGCCAGCAAGAAACTCGGTGGTTGTCCTTTTCAATTACAATTCTCATAAATAGTTACTTTGTTCATTACTATCTTGTACAGGTGTAGAGGAGCAGCTACATATATCCACGCATTTTTATCTTCTATATAATGCTCAATAGTATAGTAGGCTTTTTATATCAGCCTCCCTTTAACAGCGTTTTAATCAGCTGTTGATATTATTTATTCCCTGTAATCCTGTGTCTATCCAGGATCTACTATTAATATATATGGGCCATAGATTTTAATCATTAGATTGACTCAATTTTTTTATATCCTTGCATTTTTAAACAAGATTATCCGATATTTTTAATTTTATTTTTGACAGCGTGGCGAAGATTAGCTAGTTGCATATGTTATATGATGCTCTTCAAAAAAAGGAAATGGACAAATTATCATGAAAAAGAATCTACAACTACAGATCATGCACTCAGTTACCCTCTCATCACATGAAATTATACGCTGTCGAAACTAGGGCGATTAATTTCCTTGATTAGTAAAGTATAGATGTTAACAAGTACTCACTTCTTACAGTTAAACACTGATTGGAATAATGATGTTAATTATTGCTTTTTGCAAATCTGGTACTTGCTTAATGTAAGTTTAACATGTGTTGTTCACTATTATAGTAATGACGTTTTTTACAATTGCAATACCACGAAATCAATGAAACAAAAACATTACCCTAACCAGAATATTTATTAGTCACTATGCTTTAACACCAATCGTTAACAACTATTTGGTGTAAATTGTAAAAGGATATTATCATAATAAAGCTGTCATAGCTGAGCGGCGGGGTCACAGGTTCGAATCTAGGGTGAACATTAATGAGTTTTTCGGTTAAAACGTATGATTGATTATCAAACGCTGTACGGTGAAGAATAAGACCGTGAAGAAATCTGGATGTATCTGGAGAATTCTTGGGATATGTTCAACAAAGGTTACTATAAAAGAGAAAGAAGGCCTATGTCCAGCAATGGGATAGTATCAGACCTTTACTTTTACATTTTCATTCGCATAAGTAAAAACGTTTATTTATTGCACATACAGAATTATATAAAAAAGGAAAGAAGAAAAAAGAAAGAAGAAAAAAAGAAATAGCATATGTACAAAGGTGGACTTATCCCTAAAAGGGATCTCTTCCAGTCAACCGTCACTAACAGAAAAAAAAGGTCAAGAAGTGAAATATTAGGTCCTTACATATGAAATTGGCGTTTTCTATGGGAGGAACATAAAGTCGTTTTTTTTAATGAAATATATTTAATTAATCAAAGTATGTACCATTGCTATGTATGCACTTTTGCCATCTCATAGTTAGTTCATTGATCCCCTTACTAAAAAAACCATTCGGGCGGGAATCAATAAAATCTTTGAAGGCGGTTTGGACTGCCCCATCGGAGTTGAATTTTTTTCCTTGCAAGTAGTCATCCAAATTGCGAAAAAAATGGTAATCTGTTGGAGCAAGGTCCGGAGAGTACGTGGATGTCTAAGACATTCTAATTGAAGCTCCTCTGATTTGGTAGCTGTCTGTTGTGCAGTGTGTGGTCTAGCGTTGTCCTGAAGCAGCAGTGGCCTAGAGCGATTGACCAGCCTCGGTTGTTTAGCAGCTAGCTTTTCCATCATGGTTTGCAGTTGCTGACAATAGATATCTGCCGTAATCGTCTGGCCAGATTTAAGAAAGCTGTAGTGAACGACACCGGCACTAGTCCACCAAACACTTACAAGCAACTTTTTTTTAGTAAATTTTCGCTTAGGGCAGAATTTGGCTAGCGATGAGCACTTCCGATTATCGTAGAGGATCCACTTTTCATCACAGGTAATGATTCGATTTAAAATTCCTTCATTATTGTGCCGGTTGAGTAACGTAACGCAGCAGTCGACGCGCGTTTGTCGGTTTGCTTCACTCAATTCATGAGGTACCCACCTTTCAAACTTTTTCACCTTCCCAATTTGCTTCAAGTGGATTAAAATAGTTTTATCACTAACACCGGAGCCTGCAGCTAACTCGGCCTTGGTTTGCGATGGATCCGCTTCCACAATAGCCTTCAATTCTTCATTATCAACTTTGGTCTCCGGCCGTCCACGAGGCTTGTTCTGCAGGTCGAAATTTCCAGAACGAAAACGTTGGAACCAAAAACGCACTGTGTTTTCTTTTGCGACACCGTCACCATACACATCATTAATCCTTCGAGCCGTTTCTGCAGCACTGGTGCCACGGTGGAACTCATACTCGTAAATAACGCGATATTTCATGTTTTCCATTTTGTAAACAGAGTGACACAAAGAAAAAAACAAAAGAAGAAAAACAAATGAATTAGGGGGTTTGAAACACAAATGCATAAGTAAATAGCTATAATAATAATAAGTAAATGAATTTGAATTTGGAATTCCTAACCATAAAGGTAATATTTGAGATCAAAGTGGCCAGTACGACAAAACGCCAATTCCATATTTAAGGACCTAATATGAAAAATGGATAATGAAACAAGGAAGGGAGATAAAGAAAAATAAACGTTAAACTGGTCTTATAACTGTAAACCTATTTTCTATACTCTTTTAACTCTATCCTATCCGCATCACTAATGTTACGCTACTCCAGCATTAAGAGGTTTTAAATGAAGCTAGTCGTTCCATCCATGAAACTGTGTGCTTCATGCGACATTTGTATCGCGCCGGAATAACGGTCACTAGATGTCGCTTATTAAATGTGACTAAATGTAACTAGTAATAAGAATTATGACTTGATACCGCCGAGCTACCGCCGAGTTTCTTGCTGGCTATTCTCGGTAGGAACGGCTTTCCGAACCTGCAGTAGGGTTGACGATTCAAAAGCATTTGCTCACAAGTTTACTTGAGTAAAGAATATTATGAATGTGAATTTTAATTGACTTAGCCAATGTTCCTGTAAAGTTTGGTGGCTTTCGAAAGGTTTTTTAAACTGTTGATTTCTATTTCGAGGTGAATTCGAAACCAGACTGAGCCACGGCAACGCGTTGCCAGACAATTCATATGATATAAAAAGTTATATAATGAAAAATGCAATTTCTCATTGTAGCATATCAGTATTAGTCTATCTAGTATACTAGTATACTAGTATACTAGTATATCTAGAATCTATAAGCCTGTAAAAAAATCTGCTACTCAACTTTGTCACTTATTCTGACATTCTTATGCTTTATGCAAGTTATAACATAAACGTTTAAAGTATTTCGTTATAATATTTTGGCCTCGTTACATAAAATTTATACTAAAAGTATCAACATCTTTAACGCGTTCTTGTAATGTTAATATTTTCACTGTTATCCACGCGCCAGTAATAAAAATATCAAACCACAACGATCGATAATCAAATACCTTGGCAACTTTTTATAAAGTTTTGCGTGCAATAACGCGCGCGTAACGTTAAAATTACGTACCATGACACGATATTGATGAGGGTCTTTGGTTGACCTTAACTATTGTCATTATTACGACTGCATGGTCTGTTGCAACCCCACTTATTTATTTTTGATTATAATATAAAAACTCACGATCGATATCAATTCTCATCAAACACAAATCTTAACGGGATCAAACAACATCAAAATGTTCAGCAAAGTGAGTGTCGTTAAAGGATACGTATACATGATATCTGGTTAACTTAATCGTGTGAAAATCATTTTAAGTGACCGCAAGTAATGTGAAACTGAAGCGAGTTTAGGACATAGTGTTATTTTGTTGACGTTTTAGACATTAAACAGCTAATTAACCATAAACTTGTATCAAATTAAATCAATTCAAATCAAAATAATCTCTATTCAAGAAAACTTTTTAAAAGCACCTTTGAATCGTCAAGGATCAATTAGATTTAATGAAGCTGACACCAAACAACAAATCTTCCACAACGAAGCTCGTTTTCTTGTGAATTTCGTCCGTCTCCTTTAAATGCCTTCATAATTGTCTTATAATAAAAACCTCAATACTTTACTTAATCTTTGCTAATCTTAATTTTCCATTGGAATATCTCTTCGTTTAATATTTTATGTAACTATTGGTTCCCTTCTACGAAACTTAATAATTCCTACAAAGTTTTGTTTTGAAAACTTGTCTAGGATCCTCAAACTTGAATTATCTACCTCTAGGTTGTGTTTTGAATTTATGTCGTCGAGTTATATCTGCAGTTCATATAATTCTTTATGATAACAATATATATAGAGTTTATATTTACTGTTTTCAATTCTAACATAGATATCCGCACTTGTAATTATTTTTTTTAATTATGTTATTTATACTTTCTAGGTAATAGCGTTTGGTGTGTTACTCGCTAGTACCAACGCTGTGTATTACCCAGCTCCTGCAGTCTCTTCACAAACTGTTGTACGGCATGATGAAGGTCTAGCATTAGGACATATTGTGGCCCCTGCACACTACGCTGTTCCTTTAGTCCATGCTGCTCCTTTGGCACACTATGCTGCGCCGATCGCATACGGTGGTTACTACGACAATCATGACGAAGGTCACGATGAATATGTAAGTAATATTGTGTCCATTAATCGAAAAAAAACTATTTTAAAAACACTACTTTTAAAGTTAACACGTAAGACTGTGCAACTACTTCGAGAGCGTCACGAGTCTAACCCCAGGCAGGCACCGATGAGTGTTGCCGTCAAATTTTGATCCAATTGATAATTGCAATTTATCACACAGGAAAGGAAACTTTCATATCTCTAGAGGATTTTGGGATGTGGGTAACCTACCAAACCGCATTGGAGCAGCAAGGTGGGTCTAATTTTCTTAATTTTCAAACAGGACAAGGCCTATGCGCAGCATTTTTTAAGTAAAAAATGGTTAAATTGAGACACACTTGAGTTTAGACTGTAAAATAACTCCAGTACGGTTATAATATCTATTTTTATCTATATTCGTTATGCCGACAAGATGAGTGTAAGCAAATATAAGCAAAAAATAATATAGGTGAAGTGCATTATTATTTGGCTATTTTTCTGTTTTCAGGCCTATCCCAAATACCACTTTGCTTACTCAGTAGATGATCCCCATACCGGCGACCACAAGACTCAACACGAAACACGCGATGGTGACACCGTCCATGGTTTTTACTCCTTGGTCCAACCTGATGGTTCCATCAGAAAAGTCGAATACTCTGCTGATGATCATAGCGGGTAACATAACATTAAAGTTTAATCCTTAAAATCATTTTTAATTTTGTTTGAAGGGTGATTATTATATACTTTAAAATATTAGAAATCGTAGAGCCGTCAAATCGCTATTACGCTGACTAAATGCTTAAGATACCTAAAATAAAACTTTACAATATATAAAACAAAAGCTCACATTCAGACTAAAAACCACAAATCTCATTTCTAAACATACTAAACTTTTATTATTGCAGTTTCAACGCAGTGGTCCATAACTCAGCGCCTTCTATACATCCTCAGCCTGCGTATGGTCCCCACTACTGAAAGGACATTTTCTAATATATAATTAAATTTGTAACTGTTTATTTATTATAATAAAAATTTGTACACCAAATGGAATTAGTATTTAATTTGTATGTATAATATGTTCATGCCCATGTTATTATATAAATATAGTATAGTATAAATATATAATATTCTTCTTTGCGTGCCTCTCCAACTAATGAAGGTTGGCATTCAGCTCTACATATGCCTCACTATTTGGGGTCAGACGTTAGAGTTCGGGAGCGATCTTAATTCCCGGATGTTTCGTAACCAACATTTCCTTCTACGACCAGATCCTCTTCCCACTTTTTCCATCATTATCGTATGTGACGTTGGGAGTTATAAAAAACGACGACTCACCAAGTCGACAACAAATTTATTGTGGGCCACGGGAGTCTACTGCCCCTCAATGCAATTACTTCTTAGGGTGGTAGGGTGCGCTAGGTACTGCCCTGGCTTTGCCACGCAGCGAAGTAGGCCTTGCAGCGTGCGCTCGGAGTATGATGTGCCGCCCCGATGACGTCGGGCCCTGACGCAAGGCTCCGTTGGTCAGCAACAGGTGCTCGAACTCAATATTTGCTGGTATTTGTTGATGCCACGTACTAGTTGAAGCCACGTACTGGTTCCCAATGTGTGAGAATATATGCACATACTAGATTTAGCAGAAATAGACGTCATAGGTTATTATGCCTGTAAACGTGCGCACCCCGTCGACTCAGAAGGCGAACAGCAAGGGGCGAAGGGCCCGGGCGCCGCACCTAGGGCGAACCAAGAGGCAGGGTGCGAGGCTCGGGAGGTGGGCACTCACCACGCGATAACGGATGAGTAACCCCGCTGCGCGTAAAATAATTTTATTTTAAATAATAAACTATACATATATACGTTGAAATAAAGATAAAAATAAATAGATGTACGTATTTACGTTACAATCAGTTGCAATAGTTCGTATCGGTCATGCCTTAGTATGTGGCCCAGGTACGCAACTTGTGCCTAATCAGATCTTCATGAAAAGTTACGACTTTCCATACTACGATCATCATTTCTTATCTCACTCTAAGTTGAGTCGGCACAATATGTTTTTCTCTTCCATTCTCTCCTATCATTCGTCAACTCCTTTTATATGCATGTCACTTCACATAATCCAACTATCTCTTTTTCTCCCCCCCCCCCTAGTCACATATAGTCATAGTCAAGATGTACAATACGGTATTTTAAAGAAATGGCAATATGCACTTTAACGATATCGTAATCCATAGCGACCGGAAGCACGATAGAATGATTTCCTGCATTTTCAATAAAACTTGTCTCAGATACAAATGCGCGAATCTGTTACAAAATAATATATTTCAAATTGAATTTAAAACTTGACGGAATTTTTAATCATTATAAGATTATATAACGTAATAAAAACACGATATAAAAATAAATAATAAGGTCTACTAAAAACTTGCTTTTTTACACGACCTTGTTTTTCGATGAAACCTAATCGGATGGATGAAATATGCGCGTAATAAAAAAGATAATTACACATAAAATGTCATTTATATCATTCAAAATTGTTAATTGTTCACTTAAGAAACTAAAGCTAAATAAAATAAAAAAATTGCAGTTTTCTGTTGTATCATCAATTGTATTATCTTAATTGTAAATTCTTTTTTTCCATTCAAGTGATTCCCAAGTTAGTAACTCGTTTTTTTTTCATATATATTGTTACAAAGGAAGAGAGTATCATTAGGATCGTAGACAGCGCATATTGATCTGTTACTACTCTGCTAAATTTAAAAAAATTAAAACAAATTTTGCTCTTCTACTGTAGGGCAAAGCATTGTTTTTCCTTATAGAAAAGTCCCTACTTCGCTGCACTAACAGTTTTTGGGTACATATAACTCGCTTCGGATACGATATTGTAATCACGTTTTACTACGCCGTGTGATGATGAAATACATATTAATGAACTTTATAAGCTTTTATATAAAACTCATAAGTACCTACCTGGCTTCCTGACCAGAAATAACTAGCTTTTATAAGTTAAGACTATCATGAGTGCTATTCATATTTTATGCATAGAAACTTTTATATATACCTACTCACTTTATATTCTAACCGGTCAGTCCGATTGATTTCCAGCCCATCTAGAACCGTGTAGCTATCGCGGTTTTCTAAATATACTCTTTAAAAAAAGTAATATACCGGCCTGTTACTATCCCACTGTTGAGCATAGGCCTCCTCTCTCCGTTTTTTGAGACAAGGATTGGAGCTTAGACTTACCACGCTGCTGCAATGTGGATTGGTAGGTTACAGAATTCTCCAGAGATATCCTCAGGAAGATTTCATTCACAGAAAAGCGTGTGCTAAATTGCAATTATCAATTGGACACATAAGTTTTAACAAAAACTAAATGGAGTCCAGACTTTGAACTCATGACCCTCTCGAAAGAGTCACACGGCCAAGCTAAAATTCTTCAAGCTAAAGTAAAAATATAATTGATAACAAATTTATTCAATCTATATCACATTACAACAAAAACACTATAATATAAGTTAAATTAATAATACTAATCAACTTCAATTTTAACTTCTATTTTTTCTGAGAATGACATTGATATTTTAGTTCTTTAATGATCACGTAGTCTTTTCAATTAAAAAAAAATATATTGTTGTATTTAATATAAGTATACCGAACGATAACTTTTCGGTGCTGTTTTTATATAAATAGTTTTTCATAAAAATATAAATAATTTTAGTCATTAAGTAAACAATAACATGTTATGTGAAGGTGTATGTGTGCGTTTGTTAGTGGGTGTGTGTACGTTGATACATGGGCGCTTAAATATTAATTTTAAGTAGATCCTCAGTTTCTGAATACGTTTTTTCTTTAATCCAATTTGTAGGAATACTCTTAGCATTAGGTATTAATGAAATGAATAATAAAATAAAAGATATGTTTTAGTAAATTATATTATAGCAGTCCTTAAACGTTGAAATTTTATTTGGTTTGCGCTTAGTAGTGATGGTAATGGGCCTGGGGATGAATTGAGGGGGCGGAATTATGTACGACAGCGTTGAATCTGAAATATAAACAAAATTTATTATATAATTTATAATATGATATGACTAAATGTTTTTTTAAATTAAACTTAAACAAAATAATGAATCATAAACAAAATGTACTACATTCTCCTGCCCTTATCCCACTCTAAGTGGGGTCGGCACAACATGTTACAAATGTTGTCACATGATTTGGCTAGTACTATAATAATTTTTTCATTCCTTCAAATAATAGATTAAAAAAGGAAATGATTTTTAAGAGTATTCTAAAACATGATTATAGGATTGGACATAGCTTGATTAAAAAATTAAAAAAACTTATGCAATTATTTCATTTTCCCGTATTAAACATACGAATTAAATTTAAATATACTTGTCTTCATGTATGTAAATTAAATATACAAAGCTGAAGTGTAAAATAGTGGATTGAAACCAACTAGGTATAGTACCCGGCAATAAATAATGCACATCGAGAACTTAGAAGAAACAGCCGGCCAATTTGGTTTCGTAGAGCGCTGTCACTGTCACACACGGGTTCGTCAGTTTCTGCGACAGAGACAATGCTCTATGAAGCAGAATCTAGCCGATTTCTCTCTCTGAGCCTCGATGTGCGTTAGTTATTGTCGCGTACTATACAACAATATCTAGGAACTGCACCTAGCCGAATTACTTACCCGGTGTGATCATTAGCGGAGTATTCAACCTTGCGTACGGAACCATCAGGCTGCACCAAGGAATAATAACCATGAACGGCGTCGCCGTCGCGGCTTTCGTGCTGTGACTTGTGGTCTCCGGTATGAGGGTCAGCTACTGAGTAAGCGTAGTCGTATTTTGGGTAAGCCTGTAAAGGAAAATACTGTTATACGACCACTTAATAAAGACCTCCTTAGATGGATTAGAGATAAGCACGCTGATCTAAAATTATTACCTATCTTCCTTCACCGTAGGTAACATAACATAACATAACAATTCAAAAATTGAAATTCATAATATTCTTTATTCAAGTAAACTTAGAAACAAGTGTTTTTAATTCGTCAACTCTACTGCTGATTCGGAAAGCTGTTCCTACCGAGAAGAGCCAGCAAGAAACTCAGCGGTTGCTATTTTTAAAATATAATTCTTACTACTTGTTATACTAATCATTATTGTCTTGTACAAAGTCGAAGTGTAAGCTATATCTACACATTCTTATCATCTAAGTAATCCTCAACAGTATAGTAGGCTTTCTGTATCACCCTCTTTTTAACAAAGTTTTTAAACTGCTGTTATGGCAATGCTAACTAAATGATTGATGGTTAATTTTAAATACCAAATTAAGCGTATACTTTTATACATAAGTCATAAGTGCCTGCACGGGATCCTCTGAGATTAGCATGAATTTCAACAAAGCCACAAAAACTTTATTTCTGTTTCCCTAGGATATTCACAAAATTTTTGAATCATCGAAGAGACGCTAATTTATAGTACATAGCAGACAGAAATAAAAACAGCAACAAAAAGTTTTTCACTATTTTGATGTTTAAAGTTCCATATTATTTCTTCAAAATAAGCTGCATAGTCGAATATCTTAATATGTCCTAGAACTAAACCTTCTTATATAGCCATATATAGTCTTATAAAGTACGCCAAATTGTAAATAATTGCATTCAAATGTATAAGTGATCCAATGAATTATCATGGAATAATAATGAGATTATTCTTTTTATTGTCCCAATCCAGAAAACGAGTTCCGGAGGCAGAATTAAATTTGGTTCTATTGAAGTAACTGAAATATATACGTAATACTTACATATTCATCATGACCATGACCAGCATAGTGAGCAGCAGGAGCGTAAACTGCTGAGGCATAAGCCACAGGTGCAGCATGTACTAAAGGAGCTGCGTAGGCGTGACCCTGACCATGGTGAACGATGCTCTGAGAGGATACAGCGTGTCCGAGAAGTCCAGCATTGGCCGCGGCCAGGAGCGTTCCAAAGGCTACAATCTAAAATATATATACATTTTAATTCCAGATGTTGGAGTTAAGACCCCCCCCCCCATCTCAACACGCAGTATTGGTTAGTCGCATCTTCACCTTAAGAAATATAAAAACGCAGAAACACTACTAGTGTTGGAGAACTTACTTACTTACGTCTTAGAAAAAGTGGCTCCTTTAAGCTGGCCTACGGTTTAGCTTAAGTGGTTAGAACCACAAAACCATCAGAAATGTTTTCCAAAAAGCACAAAAAATTGTGTTCAACAGTGAATATCCATTAATTGAAGAGAGAGCCAGAGAGAGAGAAATTTAACTAATTATTTTTTCATAACTAAAAATATTGTATTCTGTTTAAGTAGCCTGGTTTACCTATACAAAGGTATAAAATATTCTCTCAACAAGCAATCGACGATCGACAAATTACTGATAACATTTAAAAAGAATCGGCTGTTTATTGCATGTTCCCAATTCCATATTACGTTTATCACCTTTATTCTTATTTAACGACTGTAATGTAAACCCCAACGCAAACTCCATATATTTTATTCTCTATTTGCTAAACAAATAAAATAATTTAGCCAATTCATTTCATACGTAAACCGTTTAACTTTTTATATTTTTACTTATAATGTCCTACTTACTTTAGCGAACATTGTTGTAAGTTCCAGAGTAGGCTGGTGATTAATGTTGTTAGCTGGTACATGTGGTTTTATATATCATATACCACTCAATACAAAATAAGTGGGGCGACGAAACAAGACAGTGCATACCGTAGGTCAGTTGTTAGAATATTTCAAATTCCACACTTTAAAATTAACTGTATATTGAGACACGCGAATTTTAATTAGAAGCAATATATCAAAATAATGTTTGTAAGAGCACTTCAGTTATGAAAATGTACAAATATTTTACTACAAAATATAGTACGAGTAAAAGGAACCCACGTTGTGATATGAATCAACCAAATAAAATAAGTTCGAAATTCGAATTAAATTATATATAAAAAAGTATATATAATATAAAGTATATAGTAATATTATTATTATTATGCTTTCGGAATTTAATTTCAGATTAAAATTTAATTTAATTCTAAATTTTAAATTAAAGATTGTGGAATTTTTCGTGTTAGCGTCTAGGTATACCAAGATTAGTAATACAATTGCATCATAACGAGTAAAGACAAAAACAACAGTGAAAGAGATGACTACATCTTAAAATATATGGACTATAATGTTAAAGTAAAACGATATTTAACAATCCCAGCTTAAGACACAGCTTATTTTTTACGGCACAGATATTTCAATTCTAAGTAGTCTTTCATGTACTTTTAATACCTGCATTTTTGTGGAACTTGCCCGGTGACACCTGCACAGGCACCAGGTGAGAAAGGCTAAAAATCAGAATTACTTAACCTAAATTTGAATGACTGATATTTATATATATTTTGTAGAATATAACTCTGATGTCGTGTCAGAGAAGTCAGACGCTTTCCATGGGCCAGAACTTTTGGCAGACGCTTTAGAGCTCTACGAAAAAATTAAATATAACTTAATTTATTTTTAAATGTATGACTTTTATAAATGTTATTCAGATAACTATTACAAAGTTATATTGGATCAGTCAGACAAATTGCAATGACCAAAAATCCCTATCAAATCAAAATCAAAGTCTGAAAAGGAATAATAGAGTTCAGAACAGGAATAATAGAGAGCTTATAATATATACATATATTTTTTTAAATGATAAACTCAATAGACATTATTTTCTATCAAAAGACGAATAAGAATATAATATTATAAACAATGACCATCATTCTCCTGCCCTTATCCCACTCTACGTGGGTTCGGCAGAACATGATGCAAACATGCTATCATATGATTTGGCTACGTATTTTACGACCGGCCGCCTGCCCGACGTCAACTTACCTTAGTCGCCTTTTACGACACCTCAGTAAGAAATGAGGGTGGTCTATTCTATGCAGCCGGATACCACACGGCATTTACCTCAGTCGCCTCTTACGACACATTGGTATGAAAGGAGGGTGGTCTATTCTATTCTGCCGGATACCACACATATACAAACAATAATATTACCATTAGAAAAAAAAAATACATATACCACACATATTACAAACAATAATATTACCATTAGAAAAATGATGAAATTATTTAAAAATGCAACACAATAAAGGTTTAAATTTTTTTCTACAACTCCATAGAGTAATCTAGATAATTCTATAAAATATATTATTGCTCCTGATACCATTTTATGTACCGTCATTTCAAAATCAAATATTTAATTACATTTTAATAGTAAACAAAATAAATATTAAGCAAACGAACATTATGTGAGCGTTCCTTTCAAAAGAGTTTTTATGAAGAAATAGAACTTTAATAGAATATAAACGTTTGTGAGTTGCTAAAGATTGTCGCTTGGATTAATTACATGCAGTAAGTTTTGCGAAATAGTATATCACCGTAATTTATTGATGAAAAATGACATATGAGCATTTAGAGAAGAGCAAGTGGTTGCTGATTGTATTCCGCCTTAGCTCTCTTTACTGCTTGTTGAGGTTAATCGTAAATAGTCCTTAGTCCTTAGTTAATTAAAAAATCATCTTTCTCCTGCCCTTATCCCACTCTAAGTGGGTTCGGCACACTATGTTACGAACATGTTGTCACATGATTTGGCTACGTACTTTAGGACCGGCCGCCTGCCTGACGTCAACTTGCCTTAGTTGTATTTTACGACCCCTCGGTTAGAAAGAGGGTGGTCTATTCTACTTAACCGGATACCACACGGTGGGTCGACTTACCTTAGTCGCCTTTTACGACAACTCGGTAACAAATGAGGGTTGTCTATTCTACTTAGCCGGATACCACACGGGATAGTTAATTAAAAACAAAATAAATAAATACGATGTCAGCATTCTAAGGTGTTTTAATTTAAGGTAGATTGGTTGCTTTAATTTTTATTTAATCATTTCTATAATAATTTGCAATGATGTTCTTTATCTAACCCTATCGTTTTAATTGTAAAGGGTATTGTGTATATATATATATATATATATATATATATATATATATATATATATATATATATATACCAACTTTGATTGATTTTACCCTTTACAATCATGTCAAATTACATCATGACAGCTAAGCAACACTACCCTATAAGTAAAAAATATCATTTATACTAAATTATATCGAATACTCAAGAAAATTTTATAATTTAAATAAATCTGTTATCAATCACTTTACGAAAAAAGTCGATAACATTTTGTAGCCATAACTTAGATAGAGTATAGATACGCGTAACGTGCAATTACTGTTGAGTAATTATTTTAATACGACCTTTGCCGTTATTGTTATTTTTACGAGCTGTGCATGGACTAATGTCACCCCACTTGTTTATAATTTAACAAAATGCACTATATAAACTCACGGTCAGTACCTGCTGATATCAAACGTTGTGTTACGTTGACCAAACAATAACCAAAATGTTCAGCAAAGTAAGTAAAAACAACATTAAATAAAAAATATAAAGTAAAACGACACAACCAACTGTCCTTCGTGAATAAAAAATCAAGGTTAGAGTATCCACTATATATCTAAGGGAAGAAGAGTTATGGAGTTTTTCTGGATACATCGCACTTAAAGACGCACATAATCTGAAAAACCGACCAAGAGGACGCACCCTATTTAGTTTATCTATCACCAAAAGGGACGACGCACTTCACATGGCCAAGGACTGGAACAAATGGAAGGAAGTCTTACGAGAAAGTCTGTTGTAGAGATCACGACCCTCCGTAATGAGGAATGCGATGCAAGGAGGAAGCCACAAAAATTTTGGACTCATAATTTGTTAAGTTGATTCCAAGGAGTCACAAAGATACCTTCCAAGGCAGAGTTTTTCATTTTATCTTATAGCTTAGATAGCTATAGAAATTGCTTCATTCATTTATTTCGTTTATAAATTACGACTCCTGCAAGATAGACGATTAGTTTTAGTCTGTGAATTCAGAAAGTGTTAAAATCACTGGAATTAAAAAAGTTTACCCTATCCAGAATTCTAAAAAGACCAGTACGATCTTTAGCCAAATTTAAAGAGGAAAAATCTGACTTGTACGTTGAATACAAAATAATACAACCATTTTATAGTAAAGAATTGAAGGGACATTATTTTTCAATGTAATAAATACCCTGTTTTATACTTAATAACATTAATTTTAATATAAAAACAATTGTTATTTCGCCTGGAACAATCTTTTTATAAATCCCCAATATTTAGCAGATGCCAAGTGATAGATATATACGTTTAAGGAAAATAAATAAATCGGTTCTAATTCATATAAAATTTACTATTTACAGATCATCACTTTGGGAGCCCTTTTGGCAGCGGCTAACGCTAGCCTACACGGTCACGCTGTGTCTTCCCAAACCATCGTTCACCATGGTGCTAGCCATTACGCACCCTTGGCTTATGCCGCTCCAGTAGCTTATGCACCTGTAGCATACGGAGGTCACTATAGTGGTCACGATGAATACGTAAGTTGTCTTATGATTCGTTATCCCGCTTCACTATCCCTATCCTTAATTCTAAAGCTTGTAAGCTAAAGTAAACTAATGGTCCAATGAATAAAACTACGTCCTCATAGCCCTCTCTCTCCAAGTCTCTTACACTCAACACTTTGTTGAGGTTTCAAGGCAAAGAGGTTTTAAACCATTAATAATTCAAGGTATAGTTTAAATCATCACTAGGCTTGATTTTCATTCGCATTCATTCAAAGATTTCAGTGTTTTGCATTATTCAAGGGAAAATTAATGTTATTAATGCTAACTTTGCAAAAATTCAGTCACGTCGTTGAAAATTCTTAACACTTCATGGCTCTTTAACCACCAACCATCAAACAATACATAGTATAACCGAATTATACCATTAACCTGCTTTATAAAAAGTTAAAACGTTTTACAAAACTCAACAAACAAAATTTTGTTAATATAAATTATGTAAATTTTATGCACTCGTAGCCATTGCAAGCATTCTTATACGCTACTATTGTATGCCTTATTCAATTTCATCATTCGTAACGATCAATATCAATGTTATTTATGCTTCTAATTATCTTACTTATTTGATAACGTCTCAGGTCAGTTTATTTCAGAGAAGTTATATGGAACTTTACACTATATCGAAGTTTTTATATATAAGTCACAATTTTTACTACTGTTGGAATTATTAAAAGGCGTCTCTTCGATGACTCAAAAATGTTATAAATGTACTCGTTAAATAGTACGAAATAAAGTAAAATTTTCCTCTTCGTTGAAATTGACGTTACCTCAGAGGATCCCGGGCAGGGACTTTTGATTATCTATATAAAATATTAATATGTATACAAATTTAATTTCTCTATGATGAAGGAACTGTATGGTGAGGAAAGTTGTGTCGTGACTCAGCAGACTTAGCAACTCATTCGTTTGTCTCGGTAATTCACTTCTACAATAAAATTCCGCAATTCATACTGGTCCAGGCAATAGAAAGATTCAAATTAAGTGTAAGAAATATGCTTATACGCAATCACAAAATGTAAGATTATTTGGATGATAAAAATGCCTGAAAATCCTTACAGCTTCATACAAGACTGTGGTTTAATAATAAAAATTGAAAATGTTTACAAGATTGAGCATCGAGGTTCTTGCGGGTTCTTCTCAGTGAGAGCAACATTCCGAACTAGTTGTAGCTTCATTATAATGAAGCTATAGTTTCATTATAGTATTCATAGTCATATACATTCTTTACTTGCTCGAAAGAGCATACGTAATATTATTTTGATTTCATTTGATTTGAACACTACCAAATCCTCCGAAGCAGCGTGCCAATCTCTAATCCATTGTTCCAAAGCTTTTGTCAAGCGGCCGTATAACAGTGTTTCCCTTTACAGGCTTACCCGAAATACGACTTCGCCTACTCCGTTTCTGACCCTCACACCGGCGACCACAAGTCTCAGCACGAAAGCCGCGACGGTGATGTAGTACATGGCGACTACTCCTTGGTACAACCAGATGGCTCTGTTCGTAAGGTCACATATGCTGCTGATGCTCACAATGGGTAAGGTTACTTGCTTAAAGTACCGGCCTGTTACAATCCCACTGCTGGGAATAGGCCTCCTCTCTCCTTTTCTGGAGAGAAGGGTTGCAGCTAAAACCTACCACGCTGCTCCAATGCGGATTGGTACGTTACACATATCAACAGAATTCTCTAGAGATATGCAGGTTAGTCACGATGTTTTACTTCACCGAAGAGCGTGTAATAAATTGCAATTATCAATTAGACACATGAGTTTTAATAGAAAAACTCATTGGTGCCTGACCGGGTTTGAACTCGTCTTCCTCTCAAAAGAGTCGCACAGACTCACCGCTAGGCTATCACAGCTCTTACTTGCTTAGTAAAAAACAAAATAATTCATCGAAAAGAAGACCGATCGGATCTTTGAGATTATTTCGGGTGATCACGGGTTCAGAACCTGGACAGGCAGAAATGAGTTATTAATTGAAACTTACGTGTTTTATTGTTTTTTACAATTTTTCACACGCTTTTCGGTGAAGGAAAATACCGCCAGCAAAACCTGCATGAATCTAGAAAAATCTTGAAGGGATATGTGTAAATTTACGAAATCTGTTTTTAATCAAGTATTACAATAAGTTGCAATAACTAACACGATTGCACACCATAGGCTAAGCCTAAGCTGAAATTTGACAAACCGATAAAAATTATTACTAATTTTCCTCTATTAGAAAGTAAATGATTAATTTTTGTCTTAAAACCTGAAACTATAATAAATTCAACATTATTTATTTGAAAAAAAAAATTTTTATAGTATATCGGACATAATTAAATTTTCTTTTGTAGATTTTAAACTTTCATGATTAATACTTAATAACATGTAAAAATACAGGTCACATCGCAACTAACCGTTGAACCTTATACAAAGGTAACTCGGTGACCCGCATTCTTACATATTATTAAATTTACTTATTAATAAGCTGTGATAGCCCAGCGGTGAGACCGCGTGACTCTCTAAAAAAAAAATTTTTATTTTACATTAAATGTTAATAAAACTTTTTTGTTTTCAGTTTTAACGCCGTCGTTCATAACTCTGCACCTTCTATTCATCCTCAGCCCGTCTATAACCACCACTACTATTAGAAATGGTGTCTTTTCATTCCCAATTAAGCAAAACTTGTAAATATCTTATTAAAATAATCTCATAAAAGCTATGTATTTTATTTTTACTTACTTTTTCTGTATACCATAGTATCTTAATAGTCTTTAAACATTCGTCTCATTGCCAAACTATTAATAGAAGACCGATACAGAAAGGGTACTATACTAAAGTAATAATTAAAATTATTCTGCTATAATCCGCGATACATCGCGTTACATCACTCGTTGTATCTGTTGTACTTTTGTAATATGGATCTCCGCAAAGTAACGCCTAATTCTATAAATTACCTACTATACTATTGAGGATTACATAAATGATAAGAATGCGTGGATATAGCTAATCTTCAACCTTGTACAAGATAGTAATCACTAAGTGTAGTCTAGTCTAGTTATAAGAATTATATTTTGAAAAGCAACCGCTTTTTGCTTGAATTTCTTGCTGGCTCTTCGCGGAAAGAACAACTTTTCAAACCAGCAGTAGAATTAACGATTCAAAAGTTCTTATTTACAAGTTTGAGTAAGAAAATCCTTAAATTTCCTTAAAATTGTTATATAATACGTTACTGAGGTACTCACATGTTACTTAGTCGTAATGTTCACAAAAAAATCATAGTAATATTATACTTTTTTCTAGTAATTTTATAATAAATCGTTTTATATATATTGTCAAACTTAGGTGTAGTAATAAATGTAGAATTTACATTACAAGAACGATATACGATTTCGCAACTAAATGAAAGTCTGAGGTTGACCGGGTATATGTATTCCGCTAACCCCCAACTAAAAATACAAAAATCATAATTATCAACTTAATTTCAGTCATAATTGTTCACGAGCACTTGTATATGCGCTGTATACTGTCGTTATTCAAATATTCATTTTAAGGCCGATGTTACAATCAATATTTATTATTTGACTGCAATGAAAAATTTATTCACAGATGAATTATTAAAATATTTGTTACTACAACAGCTAAATTATGCAGTTAAATTTAACTTTTCTTTCATTTAATATATGTACTGTAAGGGGTAATTACAAGAGGTCGCTGCTATCGTGCGTATTACGAGTGCAGCCGATGAATAACGAACACAGCCGATGGCGTTGTCAAGGCGACGCCTAACAACGAATAGTGGTTGCCATGGAGACAGAATAACAAGGAGCCATCTTGTGTGACGTTACGCGTGTTTTGTATTATTGTATTAATTGCGAATAAGGAAATACAAGTTAAATTATAGATTGAGGATTCATTAATACTCACTTCTGAACATTCTTTAACAGTATATATACTAGATAAAATCTCGAGTCTTGAGGAAGCAAAGTATCGAGTCTTGCCGAGGCCGCTTTGATACAGGTGGTCAGATACAGTCCTCCAAAACGCGGCGCTTTAAGCCGAATTTTGATCTTGAATGAGACACCTTTAAGGCGACGCTCTAGAAACTTACACTAGCTCTTACTCAATTCTTCTCATTAGTCAATTCGAAAAAAATAACTTCTTATATTAAAACCTGTTGTAAAGATACGTTTACATATTTTATTTCTAAAGGAGTAAAAACCTTTGATTTTATTGTTATTTAATTTTATGGATAAATGTGTTAAAAGCTCTACATATATAAACGGTCATCAATTACCCAGAATCATTACCCTTCTGCCCTTATTTCACCCTAAGTAGTACTAAGTAGGCTACGTATTTTACGATTGGCCGCCTGCCTAAAGTCATCTTACCTCTGTCGTATTTTACGACCCCTCTGTAAGAAAGAGGGCGGTTTATTCCATACGGCGGGTCGTCTTACCTTAGTCGTCTTTTACGACACCTCGGTAAGAAATAAGGGTGGTCTATTCTACTCAGCCGGATACCACACGACATATCGATTACCTGAGACTAAGCTACATTATATTGACATTTACTTGTTCTTATTTACATGTATAAAATCTGAACATTAACATAATTAACCACAATAAAGCGTATGCGTATAATTAAACTTTGCATTAACAACTAAAGTCGTGACAGTTTCTTAGCAATTTCGACACGAATAATTATAAAATTAGGGCCAAGTGCAAGTAACATTATGGGCGTTTAATAATAAATTAAAACCAGATAATGTCGTTTATTAAAATTTTATAGACAACCGTGACTAGCTAGTTTACAGTTATATTCATTTATTCCGAGCACCTCTAACACGGACAAGACTTTTTCTTTTTTTTATAATTTTTTTTTTTAGTTTTTCAATTAAAACTTATGTGTCTAAGTGATAATTGCAATTTATCACAAGCTTTTCGGTGAAGGAAAACATCGTAAGGAAATCTGCATATCTCTAGAAAATTATCTTGATATGTGTAACCTACCAATCCACATTGGAGCAGCGTGGTAGGTCTTAGCTCCAATCTTTCTCTCCAAAAACGGAGAGAGGAGGCTTTAGCTCATAGTAACAAACCGTTACTTTACTTAACTTTATGTTATCCATACCCATACTCATCTGTACAGTCTCTCATCTCTCTGTCAGTTACGCTTTTACGGTTTAAATATTGTATCAATATTAATGAAATTAGAATTAGAAATTATTTATTTGTTCAACACAGTTTTGATATACACAACATTTAATAAAAATTTATTAGTAATTTCTTAATTACACTTTAAATTTCACCACTAGCAACCAAACTAAGCCTAGCTTGTATTCTTGGTTACTAGTGCCTTCCATAGTCATACGCACTCAACAGCTTGTATGTGTGTACGTGAATGATGTGTGTATTTGTGTGATGTGAGTGTGTGTGTGAGTGAGTCTTTGTGGTTTCTATCTTATTTTAGGAGGTTTTCTGTTTCGCGATAAATTTTGCTTAACAGGATTAGGCACAACAAATAAATAATAATTAATATAAATATATAGGACCTACTTACGCACACGGTCGTCCATCCCCAAAATACCTTAATACTTGTTTTATGTGTGTCGGACAACTGGTAAATATACTACATGTATAATTTTAAATACATACTTATACACCCAGGCTCGAAGAACCAACAAATTGTTTATAGAAAATGTTGGCCTAAGATGGGAATCGAACCCGCTTCACTACCCACTGCGCCAACGGGCCAGTCAACAATTATAGCTTATACACAAGTTTATAAACCGGGAACACATTCGGGAACGGAGAAAACTACATTTTTACACTTAAACATTTGGCACTTAAACACTTAAGTTGACTTAAGGTGCCACTAGTGTAGATATATTAACAATGAGTAAAATACGATACGACGACATAATTGTTGTTGTCGAAATGGTTTAACGTATACTACGGCTACTATTCTTGGTGTGATTTTATCTTTTGAGGCCTCCATATCCATCCTGCAATGCTTTATAGATGCATTCTAATCAAAGCACAAATGTACTTGACCGGAGATAATTAGCAAGATTTCATTTTTGAAGAAAGATTAGTAAAGAAGGCAAATTAAAATTTATGTTCCATAACGAAAAGTTTGATTTTATCAGTGAGTTTGCTGTAAACATCAAACAATAATACTAAGGTCAAACATTAATTAATTTCAAATCTTTACGCGATATGAAAACATATGTAAAAATGATAATAACATCAATTTAGTATTTTACCAGTAATTAATAATTTAGTTTTATTAATTGAAAAATAAATTTAAAAAATAATAAAAAAGCTGTGATAGCTTAGCGGTGAGACCGTGCGACTCTCTAGAGACGACATAGGTTCAAACCCCGGGCAGGCACCAATGAGTTTTTCTATTAAAACTCATGTTTCTAATTGATAATTGCAATTTATCACACGCTTTTCGTTGAAGGAAAACATCGTAAGGAAATCTACATATCTCTAGAAAATTATCTTGATATGTGTAACCTACCAATCCGCAATCCAATCCTTCTCTCCAAAGACGGAGAGAGGAGGCTTTAGCCCAGCAGTGGTCATAGTAACAGGCTGTTACTTTACTACTATTTTACTTACTTTAATTGAAAAATATTTACATTAATATTTAGCACTTGTTTGATAACATTATTTCCATCCCTAGTTATAATGTCCTTTCCATCTTAATGTTGCACTTCTCGCCTTTTCTACAATGTGTACAACTTACACACTTCGCCGTATATTTCCTATACATAAAAAAAAATATTTGCTATAAATTTAATAATTACTAAGCAATTGACTTACTTGCTCTTTTAAGGTATGTATTTTGTTATAAATTATTATTTTTTCCGATCACACTATTTATTACATTCAAATCTGTCGATTGATTATTAATATTTTTAATCAACTACTTTTTCATTATCCTGAAATCATGCTTATTTAAATCCAACACTTAATTCTTAGAAGCGTACTTTATTTTTTTCTGATTTCTTTTATTTGTCGCCTCTAAAAGATAATCCGTCGTATCTTAATTATTATTATTCGAGATCGCTTATTAATATAATAAGAAATTAGCGTTTCCAACTCATTATTATTTGTAACTTTGTAATTAATTAATCATTTGAAAGAAAATATTGCACACTTAGCTTTTTTTCAACTTTATTATCCCTAATACTGTTGCACAATCATTTATCATTTAATACACATAAAATTTTGTCGCTAATTCATTTAATTATTTTGAATTATTAATAATTATTAATGGCAAGAGACCTGATGGTATGACTCTCATTCCTTGGAAATTGGGGAGGTCACTTGTTTGGGATGCTACATGTGTAGACACGTTAGCAGTGCAGAACATGTCATAAGGCGCAAATATGAAGACATAGACCGAAGCTTCATTTTTTGTGCCTTTTGGTGTAGAGACCTTGGGTCCATGGGGCCCGGAAGCCTTCTTCAATGAGCTGTCGAGAAGGCTCGTTGAGCGTACCAGGGACCTGAGAGCTGGCAGCTACCTTGGCCAACGAATAAGTTTAGCCATTCAAAGGGGTAACGCTGCCAGTATTTTGGGAACATTACCCCGCTGTAGTGGAATCGACGGTTTTGATTTAGTGTAAATAGATGTAAATATGTATATATAATTTTTGTTTTCTTTTTTTATTTAGTTACGATGTATTTCGGACGATAATCTGCACATTTTATGAAAATGATTAAACAAAAAAAAAAATGATAATATAAAATATATAATGTTGTAAATTAGATGCTTTAGTTTTAATAAATATTAAGAAATACAATCTTTTTAGTACTAAAATAATACCTTATATGTTAATTAATTATTACTGCAAATGAAATCTCATGAATATAAATAATACTTAAAATATCTTTGCACAACAAAAGAACGTTCCAAATCATAACCATTTATTACGATCCTTTCCAAATATAAAATATCAGATACCAAATTAAAATCAATAATAACACAGGCGTCGATATAATAAGGAACTGTATCGAAGGGTACACGTTCGTTCTTTATTATTTCCACATTGAATTAAGTTACATAGAAATTCCTAATTCATAAATATAGTAACGGAACTAAATATATATTAATTATATTAACGCAATACTTGTCACATAAGACAATAAAAATTTTATGTTCGCATTTTTTTCATTCAGTGCATACCGTACGTAATTGCTAGAAACCATTAATTGTTCTTGATATCTCTTCGAGTTTAGGAGTTCATTTTTTAACTATGAGGTAGCCATTTATAAACGTTTGTTTTAAGTTTATAAATTCTTGACATGTGCGAACATAAACAGTGAAATATGTTCCGCATACTCTGAAACTGTTGTTAAATTAGAATAAAATCTTTGTTGCTTTACGTTATCAGGGTCTCCATCGACTCTGTATTGTGGTGCCGAATTCACAGGGTATCATTGTTGAGTAATTATTTCTATTTTTTAATGTTTGTTTGTAATACGAGAATAGTTAAAACAAAGCGTGTTGACCTTGTGACCATGTAGATGTACTCATAAACATATTTCGGCGCCCCACCGCATCTTCTTTGAAGATTCATATAAAACCCACGACTATCTATCTAAGACATGTCAGTCACAGTGTATTATCCTAATACAAAAATGTTCACTAAAGTAAGAGATCTAATAATTTACGAGATCTATTTTTTAAATGTTATTTTGGTATTAATATGTTTCTTAACTTTCAGCTTCTCGTTTTTACCGCGGCTTTGGCTGCAACGCAAGCCGGCAACCTGGGATATGGAGCCTACAACGGCCTATCGTCTTCATACAATCAACTGAATCATAGATCCGACTATGGCGTTAATCCTCTTATTAATGCTGCAGGCCATGGAGGAGCATTAGGTCTAGGGTCACCCTTGTCACCTATCGGCGCACTGGCTCACGGTCAAGGCCTTACCAATGGCGTTTCTTTAGGGCATAACGCTGCACATTTTCCCGCCTCGGGATATAACAATCCATGGTCCCGTCCATCCCCAGTTGGCTACGGTGGTCCACTAGCTCCTACTTCACCCATAGCTCATCCATCTCCTCTCGGCTACAATGGCCCTCTAGCGAACCCGACCAATCTTGGCCATACTCTTGGTTACGGCAATTCTCTAGCACAAGACTCACCACTGGGTGCTCATGGTTCTTTTGGTAACCGCGGCTTCTATCCCGCTGGTCCTGTGGTCCATGCTACTTCCCATTCCAACGTGCAATCTTTATCTTACGCATCTCCCCATGGTCCAGTTGGAAACTACGCCGGTCCGTACCAAGGGGGCTATAATGGGCAATATTCAGGTGCCTATGGTGGTGGTTACGCTGGACAGTATGGAATTTCCAAAGATCAATATGTAAGTATAGATTCAATTTATTGTTACCTTCAGTTACATATAAAGCAGTAAATGATAATAATACAGTATCATGAACCTGATAGTATTAGATACTTTCATATTTTTAAACACTTTAAAAATTAAAATTAAATACTTATCCACGTCCATAATGTTGAAAAATCCTACTCAAAAGAATTTTTATTAGCAAATATAGTACATTTTCGGCCATGTTTTCTGTACAATAATTGACATCTATTTTTAGTTTTTCATGTTTTATAATTGTATTATTATCACATATAGTACGAACAACTCTTTTTACTACGAACCTCTCTCTTTTCTCTATTTTACTCCATACTACTCTTTTTAAGTTCTTAAGAGCATTTAAAGCGGTTTAAGTTCTAATGGTTTAAATCTTTAATATATAGTATTTGTTTATATAGAGAAACAATTTCTTTTACAGTCTTACCCCAAGTACGACTACTCTTACTCCGTGGAAGACCCTCATACCGGAGATCACAAAGCCCAGCAGGAAAGCCGCGACGGTGACATCGTAAAGGGCGAATATTCCCTAGTTCAACCCGATGGTTCCTACAGAAAGGTTTCCTACTCAGCCGACGACCAAAATGGGTATGTTATTATAAACTAACATTATTATCATCATAGTAATTCAATCTAATGAACATCATTCGTTCTCCTGCCCTTATCCCAATCTAAGTGGGGTCGACACAACATGTTACAAACATGCTGTCACATGATTTAGCTACGTATTTTATGACCGGCCGCCTGCCTGACGTCAACTTACCTTAGTCACCTTTTACGAAACCTCGGTAAGAAATGAGGGTTGTCTATTCTATGCAGCCGGATAGCACACGACACATACCTTAGTCGCCTCTTACAACACCTCGGTAAGAAAGGAGGGTAGTCTATTCTATTCTGCCGAATACTACACGACGTGCAAAGACAGATTAAGATAGTATAAAAATATATTATCACTTTCTCCAAAAAAAACTTGTTTTAATCATAGAGTCATTAATATCAGAGTAAGTGCGCCATAGACATGCCTGTAAGTTACAGTGACATAATAAATGAAGAAGATGGAACTCGTATTGCATCTTTGTCCAATCACACATAAAAAAGAGAGACAGATAAATCAACCTCATTTCTTTTCTCTTTATGTAATATGGCACATTTTAAGCTGACTTTCTTACTCTAGTATAATAACTTGATGATTTTAATATAACTTTATACTATTTATAAATAATATTATATTGACTAATAATAACGCGATATCCATTTAGTAGCATTTTTGTACATTATTCTACACTTTTAAATTCTACCTAAACTTGAGTTGATTCATATTCTACATATAGTGCAAAACACTCCCAATCTCAATGAAGTCCAACCATGCAACTTTTAAAGTGACACTGGTGTCATATTTAGTTTAACAATGCTTCCTTTTAAGTTATACATAAATTAAAAAAGCTATACCCTTTGATTAAAGTTGTTATATAATTTAAATACAGAAGACGACATATGAAATATAAACACTTTCGCTGAATTGCGTAAAAATGTGTTAGAACCCATAAAAACGCACCGCTGACACGATTCGCAAGTGTTTGACATTGCTTTCTCAGGAAGCTACACGTAACGTACGCGTAACATGACGTCGCAAATAAAACCTCATATCTTTAAAACCGGTAGTATTCCGGTATCGTATTAGTAATGACCTCAATTGACCCCTGTGCTCAACGCAGTGTATATCAATAAGCAGGTCTCTGCAGTAAACCAGTTGTAGAACGAGTTTTAATATCTGAATGATTTATTATATGTAAACAAAACTCGAGCATGACCACATTTTTATTAATGGTCATTGTATTTCTGAACTATATTCACGACGAACAAGTCAGTGCTTGGATCTTAATCTTTAAAAAATCCTAAGGTCCGTTACCTTTACTTTATTTCAAATATTTCATAGTTACTTATATTACATAGTAGACTTACCAAAATAACAACCGAATAAGAGCCCACTGTTGGACGAAAGCTTTCTCTCTACGTGGGAAAGTAATATGAAACTGTGACCCACCATATTGCCATAATTTTAAAGACAGATTTTGTTATGATGTGTCTTTTTCCTATTCAATTTTCTATTATTTATATACATGATGCTATATTGAATAATATAATAGATTAACTTTAACAAAGAAATTGCAGGTTTAATGAATACCCGTCTTATAATAATCACGAGCTACAACTACTAGGCCAACACGGCTTGTATGTTAATCAGCAATACAACAGAATAACCAATTAATTCGTATAACAGATCAATTACAAACATATTTCCAAATTCAATATCAAATGACGTATGTCAGAATTTGCTACCAATCGATCTTAACTACGTTGTAGTTGCTTGTCATTTGAAGGTTATAATGATAAAGTTAAAAGTTTACTAATTTTTTATTCATTTTTAGATTCAACGCTGTGGTACATAACTCTGGACCGAATCATCACATCTACTCGGCTCAATATCATCATTAATCTCATACCTGATAGACATGTCTGTGATAATCCATTTTATTCTCATATGATCGAATACTCAATTAAATAAGTCATTAAACCTTGAATTTATACTTTGTTTTATGGTATCTATAATACTTCCTTGCTTCTTTCCTTAACTTGACTTAAAAACATGATAAAATTTTAAATAATGAGTTAATCTTAAGATAATAATAAACAAATAAACATCTAGAATATGATGAAGTAGTCATCAACTTTAATAACGTTCTAAGAAATACTATATTGATATAAATGATTAATTGTTTTATAATGTAAAAGTGATATACGTCTATGATAAATCAACAAACCAAAGGTTTTAGACCAAATTACAATATTCTAATCATAATATACATACAACTAGCTGCTAGCATAGTTTTAACATCACCTTCAAAGGTCGTTTTCTGTTTAAGTATTTAAATTTTAAACAAGCAATATAACAGAACTAACTACTTTGCTATAATCCGCAAGCAAAGCCAATGTGTATGAAGCAGGCAAAATCTACGCACGTTATACATGCAGGACAAGCCACCACATGCACCCCCCAGGCGCATCCACCAGCAACAACGCACACAAAACAGCACACACACCCACCACCTCAATCTCGACGATCGTTTCGTAATGCCCTACGATTACGCATTACGATTTTTGTCGTGGAGCCTATCCTCCTGATGATGCTTCGGTTTCGGGGCGAAATGATCGTCGAGATTGTGGTAGTGGTTGTGTGTGCTGCTTGTGTGCGTTGTTGCTGGTGGAGGCGCCTTGGGGAGCGTGTGGTGGCTTGTCCTACATGTATAAGGTGCATAGATTTTGCCTGCTTCATACACATTAGCTTTGCATGCATTCGCTTAACCCGTGCGGATTATAGCAAAGTATTTAGTTCTGTTATATTGCTTGTAATATGGAATTCCGCAAAGTAACGCCTGCTTCTATAAATCATATACTCGATAATTGAATACTATAACTCTCCCCATACAATAATTATGTAGTTTTACGAATAGAAGGTCACCAAATCCAATAAATGGACAAGTTGACAGTCCTTTCTCAACAATAATAATGACCAACTGTCTCTCAGTGACAGGTCCTAATAACCTTTAGTTGTTCAGTTCTCAAAATAATCGTATTACGAAACGAAAAGCCAAAAAAATGTACACAAACCCACTATTTGAAGTTACGAAAGACAATTTAATTGATAATCTGAAACAAGTACTGACGAAAGCATTCCTATTTACATCGGAAAGTATGTTGCACATAAACTTGATTCTGGTGCGACTTAGTCATATGATATTGAAATAGTTTGTACCGTAATGTAATGGAGTAATTAACATCCTGTCAATAGATATTAAAAATTTTGTACTGATTACAAATTCATATTATTTAAATTTCTCTGACACTTGCCTCTGTCTGATATTGGATCAAGAATTCATATTAATATTACAAATGTGAAAGTCTTTCCTTTAAACTTTCATGACTAATTATGATCCACTATTGCTGATGTTTGTCACAATTAAAGCTTATAAATCAGGATAACACATATAATAAAAAGTTTCCGTTTTTTTTTTTCAGAAACACTAACAAAAACAAAAGATAATTTTATTGTTCTACTAGCTGTGCCAGCGGCTTCGCCCGTGTGGTAATCTGCGTGTCACAATTTTTTTCTAGAATTCAAATTTTAAAGATAAAAGTAATTATTGTGAGTAAACCATAAGAGATAGAGACATGCTATCGCGGATTTTTTTGTAGTATTTTTATAGATCTACAATTCTCTAGTACAATACTTTAGCTTATCTCTGCTTACTGGTTTACGCAGCGCACGCGACTAAAGCTCCCAGCAAGCAAGTTTTTTAACAACTGCGTGATCTCTTCAACACAATTTACATAATACCGATATGCACTATTTACCTAAACCATCCGAAAGTATTGCACAATCTTTTGGTGACAACCGTACAAAGATTTGTTCACTAGATTTTTAGAAAATCTATTTCATACACACAGACAGCTTTTTGGGACTTTGTTTTATAATAAGTATATATTGTATATCCAATACAAAAAAATATTTAAAACTGTTAACAGATGTAACTAATTTGCAATATAATGGAGCCTTTTTTAACTTAACTTCTTTTTCAAACAATGTATGTAAACAATTGGACATAACATTCTTCAAGAGATTTTTAAACTATATGATTTATTGATGATATGACATCCTAACGGCCCACTTGAATCCAAAAGTTGCCTATGGCTTTTTTTGAGTCATATACGATTATTATCAACTTACTGAAGGATCCGCAAATCAGCGTTTCTGGTGTATGCATGCTTTTATAGAACACGATAGTATTTACTTCAATTTTAATAATGATGACTTACTAAATATGCCCGCATCTACGCCCGCGTGGAAATGTGTGTCAAAAAAAATCCCGACCCTGCGATAAATCTAAGATAAAAAGTAGTCTATATGATGCTCCACAATCCCCTCTATCTTCCAGTTAAATTCTGTCTTATCAAAATCGCTTAATCAGTTCCGGAGTATAAACTATTTACCTAAACATGTCTCAAGAATTACACTATCCGTTCAGTAGATTTTGAGGAAATCGATCAAACCGACAACTTTTGGAGACTTTGACTTTGGGGAGTGTTATAATAAGTATAGATTATGAAATTTTTATATAATTATACGAATATTTTGTGTTTTAACCATAGTTGGCGCAAACATTCAAAATTTTCGACCCTTCTTATTGCCAGTAGTACCTGACGACAAAAAGTGTAAATCGAGATTAATAAACTACTAGTAATGTCTCTTAAATTATTTACACCCGTAGTTTATAGATAACTGACCAGTTTTAGTTACTTTGCGTCATAATCGGTAGGTACGTAGGCTACCGCATTTCTACAACTAAGCTAGTGTTGTGTACAGAATTAATTGCTATTGCTATGAGTATTACTTTTAAGTAGGCGTTTGCCGTTTATTCTACCACATTATAATATTCAGAGCAATACATACTACTGCATCTTTGCCAATGTAAAGATAAATTGTTAAATGTCTAAGTTCACTATATTGGTTATAACCAGAAAAGCTATCTATTGAAAGCCAATTATTAGCTGATTTAACTCAAAAAACATCCACTGACATAATAAAATGATTATTTTTTTAGTTCTTTATGTTATAATGTTGACATTTGTATTATTTTTATAACGTGGTGTGGTATCCGGCAGAATAGAATAGACCACCCTCCTTTCTTACCGAGGTGTCGTAAGAGGCGACTAAAGTATGTGCCGTGTGGTATCCGGCTGCATAGAATAGACCAACCTCATTTCTTACCGAGGCGTCGTAAAAGGCGACTAAGGTAAGTTGACTTCAGGCATGCGGCCGGTTGTAAAATATGTAGCCAAATCATGGCACAACATGTTTCTTACATGTTGTGCCGACCCCACTTAGAGTGGGATAGGGGCAGGAGAATGTATGTATGTATTTGTAATCTTTTTATAATTATTATGTGCTATCAGCATATAATTATTATACTATAGAATCAGCCGTAAATGTGTCATATTACAATAAAGAGTAAATACCTACTCTCGTATAAATAACTCTATGAGTATCAGTAACACACGAAAATATAAAAATTATATCGACTGTGAACTGGAAAATCGTCGTTATTCGTGATAACTTTTCAAGATGAAGAAAAATTATGCGCCTATTAAAACATTCGCAATAATTTTTATGTAATAAAAAAAACCGTTGACTCTAAATATGTTTATTTATTTACAAATTTTCTAGTAGACAATACATGTTGATACGGTAAATGATCGGCATTGCAATGCCGTTAAAAGTGATTTGGCTTAAAATTGAGATAGAACACATAGCCGGTACACAGTCGATATGATTCATATTCGACGTTTAGTGAAAATACTATATCGTGACTTAATAAAAAAATATTAATAACCATTTTTGGGGTCCTTGATATACATAAAAGACGTGGAACAAAAACTAATGACTGATATTATTGAGCGCTCATGGTCAAAGTTAACGGTGATTGACCTCTGAACCGCAGTCTATACTTATTCTTAAACCAATTCAATTTCACACAAAGCCTTGTCAGTATACAATTTTATGATGTATCGTTTAAACAAAAACGTAACGATACGTTTAATAAAGTATAATGTTATCATAAATTATAATGAAAAATATATTATATCGAATCTGTTTGAATTATTGTGTATTTCAGAAAGAATAAGAATTAAGAAAAAATTTTAAATTCGAATTATATATTTTATTATACCATAATATATTTATATTATATTATAATTATATTATACCGTATAACCCAGTAGTCTTAAAATGTGTCTTTCAAAGGATACATGTCGAATAATTGGGTCACAGCTCTTTATTATTACGCAATAATGTCAATACACGATAATAAATACGATGAATTTGAGATGAATTTTAAGCGTATTTACTCAAATAACTAAGGTTTGAATTAAATTTATCCATTTTGAATTGATAGTTTTGAGAATAAGTCCAATATTCAGTACCTATTACTTTTATGAAATATGTTCATAACTAACTAATTTTATCTCAGATAAAAATAAGAAGGTTACCTAAATGAAATTGTAACTTAAAATTTCATTAGATTCGTAAATACTATGTTGAAAAAGTGGTTCGTTAAATTTAAATATGGAATTTGTTAATTTTAATATATCTTGGATATATTCGGATTTATAATATTTTCCAGATATTATAACGTTAACGTTAACGTTAACTTAGAGCTGTGATAGCCCAGCGGTGAGACCACGCGACTTTCTAGAGACGACATGGGTTCAAACCTTGAGCAGGCACCAATGTGTTTTTCTATTAAAACTCATGTGTCTAATTGATAATTGCAATCTATCACACGCTTTTCGGTGAAGGAAAACATCGTGATGAAACCTGCATATATCTAGAAAATTCTAGGGACATGTGTAACCTACCAATCCGCATTGGAGCAACGCGGTAGGTCTTAGCTCCAATCCTTCTCTCCAAAAACGGAGAGAGGAGGCCTTAGCCCAGCAGTGGGCATAGTAACAGGCCGTTACTTTACTTTTAAATTTATATCGTTAACGTAACTACTAGGTGTGAACTATCTACGCGTTAAACTGAAAGGGGTTTACCGCTTCCGTGACGATGAATGATATCAAATCACGTTCTTGTCAAGCTTAATGAACTACCGGACCTAGAGGCTGACATTGTTAACGTTTGTTTTCGACAAATTTTCAACACTTACTATTATTAAATCAGTAAGTAAGTCGTGCGCATTAAGTCTTTATATGTATTAATCAAATATCCGCAAATCACCACGTTTAATACCTTTATAAATTCAATATTTCCATATCAGTAATGATATTTAAGTTCGCTATGGTTGAATAATAATCCTTCCTTAATAATCTATATAATATATATAACATTCTCATGTCACAACGTTACCATACTCCTCCGAAACGGCTCGACCGATCTTTATGAAATTGTATATGCATATTCAGTAGGTCTTAAAATCGGCTACTGTCTATTTTTCATACACGTAAATGATAAGGGTCGTCCAAACCTATTTTTTTTTATTTGGGATATTTTTGAAAAATATAATATACACTAGAAATTTCTCAGATAAAATTTATACGGCCACATAGTATACTATATTATTATAAAAAAGAGATACATACTGTATGTAAGGCTGGACCAATGTTAATGAAATTATTAGACATTCTTTAGATTGGTGCCGATTGGAGAGTTCTCTTTTATGTTTTTTCAATAATTGTAGTCTACGATTAACTTTACATTTATGCAGCGTGAAGTTGCATTTATATTTTGGAAACTTCTCAAATAATTTATATGTTGTTTTATAATTTATATTGCAAAATTGTTTGCTATTATTAAATACGTATTAAGAAATGGATGCAAACTGAGTTTTATATAAAAATGATTATGCTTTAAAGTTAGACACCATTCTTACCATAAAACTACATTCTTTTCGCATCTAAGTGTCATTAAAGAATCAGGTTCATCAATTTGAGTTAAAAACTGTCGGTAGAAAATATTTTATATTTAAATTATATATGTGTGTAATTTAAAAATTCGTTATTTTTACATCATTGTTATTCCTTGTTACTATTAGCATTGTTTATTCTTATCATTTTATTACAAGGTGTTGAAACTTATAAATTGTTACTTTTTTATTTTTATTTATTTTAAGTATTTTGGTGTACTCAGTCGTCCTTGTTGTCACCTAGGCTGCAGCTGAAAATCGGTCCCGAGTGTCACTGCATATGTCACTCGGTTCATGCCGAGCTGTATGGCCTTTCTCAAGATTGCATAAAATTTAGATGCAAAATTTGTAATAATGCATTCTATCCTACTAAAGTGTTGTACTGTATTTGTCTATGTTTTATGCAATGTTTAAATAAATTTTTTTTTTCTTTCTTTCTTTCTAAATAATAAAACTAAAGGAATCATGATTCGAATAACTTTAATTATGACCCAACGCAATACAAGGGATGTTATAGTAAGGTATGTTTCATCGTAATACGACCTTGGAGGCTGACAACATTTAAAAATTAATATTTTACGTTATTTCCTTTACGTTAAAGGAAATCACGCAACACTATTTCGTATGTGCCCATTCTGTGTGATAATTTTATAATTGTTTGAATACAATTATCGAAATATACGTAATTTAGCAAAATTAATAAAGTTGCTGAGCAAAGGCCTCCTCTCTCCGTTTTTGTGGAGAAGGATTTGAGGTAACCCTACCACGCTTCTCCATTGCGGTTTGGTAGGTTATACATATTCCCAGGATTCTCTGGACATATACAGGCTCCTCATGATGTTTTCCTTCACTGAAAATCTCCTGATAACTTGCAAATATCAATTACTCACAAAAGTTTTTAACTGAAAAACTCATTGGTGCCTGCCCTGGGTTTTCTTCCCTTGACCTCCTCGAAAAAGTCCCACAGTTTCACCGCTAGGCTATAACAGCTTAAAAGTTAGTTAAAATATAGTAACATAGTATATGTTACTATATTTTGATAGTATACGTCATAGAGCCATAGGTTTATTATACTAGAGTAGGGCAGCCATAGGAAGGCCTTTAAGTGAGAATGTCGCAACAAATAATGAGAGGCAAGATGAGACTCATATTGTCTTTGTGTAATCATACATGTGCAAAAAATTTTCATGGCGCCTTCTTAATTTAAATACTCAGAACAATTTTTAACACACCTTTAAAATATTTATGCGTCGTTTACACACAATGCGCGTATTGCCTCAAATACTTTAAATTAAACAGTAAACAATTTTGTATAAATTTATTTATTTATGTACCATAAAAAACGTAAGTAAAACATTATTATAAAAAAATGTACGAAGGTCAACTTATCCCTTTGACAGAGATATCAAAATTCAAAAATTCTAATTTCAAAATATTCTTTATTCAAGTAAACTTGTAAACAAGTGCTTTTGAATCGGCAAAATCTACTACGAAAGCTGTTCCTACCGAGAAGAACCAGCAAGAAACTCGGCGGTTACTCTTTTCGAACAATAATTCTTATCACTAGTTGCATATAGTTATTAATGTCTTGTACAGGGTTGAAGAGAAGCTATATCCACGCATTCTTATCGTCTAGGTAATCTCAATAGTATAATAGGCTTTCTGAATTAGCTTTTTTTAATAGTATTTTTAAACTGCTGTAATGGTAAATTTAAAGTAGATTGTGGAATTTTATTATAGAATCTTATACCCAAACCCACAAATGAATTACGAACTTTTGCAAGGCGCAAAGCAGGAACCGCAAGTTTATATCGGTTCCTACTTTGTCTATTATATACATCGCCATGCCAAAAAAATATTTATATTTCTATGTACAAAAATTAAAATACTAAAAATATTTGCCAGCTAAACTACGAAGCGAGACAATTTAAAGTAAAGCAGTTTTGGTACGGTAATATCTAAAATTATGAATTTTAATTATACTTAATAATAATATATTTAATTATGAATAAATACTTTAATTTGATTGATATTTTAGGTCAGCTTTCAGCATTTCAATAGACTTTTGTTCACTACGCACGCGCGAATAAAGAGATACAGATAAGAGGCCTCATTTGATTTCTTTTTATTTACGATGGAAATATTTCTCCCATACATTTCTTTTTTAAAAGAACTCTATGGTATTAGCCGTTTTAGAAACAAAACCTTTTAACTCTATGTCATAACTTCTATCAATAGACAAGGTTACAATTTGAGACAACAGGCCTATGCGGCATGAGACACATTTTTGTATGTCCCAATAAACAATGTTCTTTATACAATCAATTGGTTCATTACTCAATTTATCTGCCGATCACATTACGTACAGAGTTAGGAAATCGAATATTATGTCGGTTTAGTTATGTTAATACTTGACCACTGTGTGGTCGATGTCATAGGGCATTCGATCGCACTATTTCGTAATTCACTTTAAGTTCTCATGATATTAAATTTTCGTAAAAAAGTACTTCAAACATTTCAATTGAACGATTCCACTTTACACCCTCGAAGAACTACTAGTAGTGGCCAGTTACAATCCCACTGCTGGGAATAGGCCTCCGTTTATGGAGAGAAGGGTTGAAGCTAAGACCTACCACGCTGCTCCAATGCGGATTGGTAGGTTACACATATCAACAGAATTCTCTAGAGATATACAGGTTTCTTCACGATGTTTTGCTTCACCGAAAAGCGTGTGATAAATGCAATTATCAATTAGACACATGAGTTTTAATAGAAAAACTCATTGGTGCCTGCCCGGATTTGAACTCGTGTTCCCCTCGAAAGAGTCGCACGGTCTCACCGCTGGGCTATCACAGCTCTTACCATACCATAGTACTAAAATCTTATTCAATTTTTTAAACCCTAAAACGATAGATGTATGATTTAGTTTATATATTCACTTTTTGCTTTTATCGGGGCCTTTAATGAGAATCTTATAGCGGATTATTATATTCTAATTAATTTCAACATCATCCTTCTGCCCTTATCCCACTCTAAGTGGGGTCGGCACAACATGTTACGGCAAACATGTTGTCATATGATATGGCTACGTATTTTACGACCGGCCGCCTGCCTGACGTCAACTTACCTTAGTCGTGTTTTACGACCCCTCGGTAAGAAATGAGGGTGGTCTATTCTACACAGCCGGATACCACACGGCATTATAATCTAATTAATTTATACGGTCTTAATTAAAGCTCACTATAAGAAACTCGAATACATATTACAGTAGAAGCTTGTTCCTATGTCACTGCTTGACAAAGACTTTGTATACATTATAATTCTCTTATATAATTTTTACATATGTATTTTTAATTTCACACCTTGTAGCTAGCCAATATAGCCTTGTGTATATTTTTGTGATAATAAGGTTTTAATCAGGGCCAGATAATTTAATAGCAAAACCAATGGTACATAAATAAATAGTAGTTTAATAAATCTTTTTTTCTATAACTTTGTTTGAAAATATAATTAAATTTTATAAAATTAAAATTAATTGACTGGCCCGTTGGCGCAGTGGGTAGTGACCCTGTTTGCAGCTTCGCGGGTCGCGGGTTCTATTCCCGCCAAGGGACAACATTTTCTATAAACAATAAGTCGTTTATTCGAGCCTGGGTGTATATTTGTATTCAAGTATGTTTTTAAAATTATTTAAATTATATATATATATTTCAACTAAATTATATATTTCAGTTGTCCATTACCCATAACACAAGTATTAAGTTACTTACTTTTGGGGATGGACGACCGTGCGTGTAAGTGTCCCCTATATTTATTCATTAAATGTAAAATTCATATTAGCTACATATATTTTTTATTCAAAGAGTAATATTCATTAAATGCAACATTCATATTAGCTTACATATATATTTTTGATTCAAGGCATAGTTTTGTGTATCTCAAAAAATCACACGCACTGTTTTGCTTATGAAACAAACGCAACCATTTAGATAATATTAAAAGTCACATATAAAACGAACTCGAATTATATGAGTGCTTGTAAAATAAGCAGGCCGTAAAATTCGTCATAAAACGCCAGGCGTAACCGAAAAGGTGCCATATCAAAACATTTAAGTGTTGTAATAATGTGTTGTACGCTACACCTGTTTTGATACGATCTGTCGACTTAAACGGCTTTCAACTGAAAATTATACTTAATTTTAATTTGACAAATGTATTAATGTACCAAAAATGCGTACAAAGCGCTTCAGGTCATCTTTTCTAATGCGTACAGCCAAACTATGGAATTCCCTTCCTGTATCTATCTTCCAAAGCTGTGATAGCCTAGCGGTGAGACCGTGCGACTCTCTAGAGACGACATAGGTTCAAACCCGGGCAGGCACCAATGGGTTTTTCTATTAAAACTTATGTGTCTAATTGATAATTGCAATTTATCACACGCTTTTCGGTGAAGGAAAACATCGTGAGGAAACCTGCATATCTCTAGAGAATTCTGGAGATATGTGTAACCTACCAATCCGCATTGGAGCAGCGTGGTAGGTCTTAGCTCCAATCCTTCTCTCCAAAAACGGAGAGAGGAGGCCTTAGCCCAGCAGTGGGCATAGTAACAGGCTGTTACTTTACTTTTTTTTTTTTTTTATCTATCTTCCCGGATTTTTATGATTTGCATAGTTTCAAGGCGTCCATCGATCATCATCATCATCAGGCGAGATAGCTGCCAGGCGCTAGCCTTATCGCATAAAAAAAATAGTTGATAGAAATGTATTCGTATTTCTAACAAATAGATTTGGTACTTTATTGTAAAAACTATGTTTTGTTTATTCAATGCACTACATTTATCTTCAGCGTAATAAATTAACGATATAATTTACCCAAAATTTGATTATTCTTTTCATAGAAGACATATTACCTAAACTGTAGCTACAATTTTTTTATCAAAGGATTTATAAATAAATACCAACCGATCGATAGCCACTCTATCTATCTTTTAGAAAGACAGTCCTGAGAGCTAACTCCCCCTATGCAAGATTTTTCAGTCGTCAACAAATTCAGTGAACATATCGATTTACATTTTGACGCACAGAGGGTATTTTATCAAATCATTTAAGTATATCTAACACCGCTTTTTTTTTATGCTAGAGGAGTTTACTTTTAAGTAAATTGTTACACTTAATTTATGTACTTCGCAAGTAAGAATTTATATTATTAGTGTAAGCAATTTGTTAGTAAAACTAAATAAATAAATAAAATTAAAAAAAATAACCCTAGAGCCAACTTTCAGTATTTCTAGAAATCACAAATATAAAAACCGTTCTGTTCGGTTTATTATTGTTTTAATCAATGAACGTCCACTTCTGAACTAAGATGCTTTTATAGGCATCTACGATTTGTAGAGTTTCTTTTTTTATATAAAATACATGATTACTTTTTTATAAAATGTAATTAAAGTAAAATAGAAACTTGAGCCGTGAATGTTTAATGGATGTTCATCAACCAAGCATGCGCAATTTTCAGGACAAATATTCTTTTGTTCTTTTCATAAGGGAATGAAACTTCTTTCTAGAATTTTATAACAACTCTCTGTACAAAGAAAACATTATGAGCATGTTGGTTTAGAATAATTTATGGGATATATCTTAAACCGCCAACGCTTATGTACTCGTAGAAAGGCAATATAGTTATGGAGGTAGAGAAGGTCGGCCCAGTGGTGGATTATTTAAATAATGTCAATCTACTTTTACATGCCTAATTCATGTTAATTTCAAAATCGAATTCCAATTATACTTCAGAGATAACATGTTACTTGACCGTAATTGCAACCATAGCATAAAAGTCCGTTCAATTAGTGTGTAACGCAACATCGATGTAGATAATATTATCCGCAGGGCGCGAGCGACGAAGTGAGGGAGTAAGTGATTACCGAAGGCGCAACAGCGACCTCGGTATGTCAAAGTTACGGAACTAAAGTGACCGCAGGCCCCACCACTAGCAGGACCATGTCTGTTTTGCTTTTAATATAAAAGTCCAACTAACACCCATAATGGTATCAGTCAACTCTCTGATTAACAACAGCAAAATGTTCTCAAAAGTAAGTAAATTAGAGCTTTGACATTTGCTCATATAAATTGAATTGGTCGTCGCATTAATTTAAATACTTTATTCTAAATTTTAATATTATATAATAGTTTATTAATTTTTCATAATTAAAATGATTTATTTTCAAATTGTAGCTTCTAAATTTTTTAATTAAAATTCAATCACGGATTTAATATACTACTACTACTGTGAGTGAGTGAGTACTACTGTGAGAGAGTCCAGGGTTTTCCAGAATTCGTTTTACAAAATTCAAAAATATGGAGTTGTACCTATTAATATTTAACAATTAACAGAGCTGTGATAGCCCAGAGGCGAAACCGTGTGACTCTTTCGAGGGGAACACGAGTTCAAACCCGGGCAGGGACCAATGACTTTTTCTATAAATGGTCTTAAATTTATGTGTCTAATTAATAATTGCAATTTATCACAAGCTTTTCGGTGAAGGAAAACATCGTGAGGAAACCTGCGTATCTCTAGAGAATTCTGGAGATATGTGTAACCTACCAATCCGCATTGGAGCAGCGTGGTAGGTCTTAGCTCCAACCCTTCTCTCCAGAAACGGAGAGAGGAGGCCTATTCCCAGCAGTGAGATTGTAACAGGCCGCTACTTTACTTTTTTTTTACCTATTAGCAAGTGCTTTGGTTACAAATGTATAATTTTAAAACTCTTGCTTTCTTTATATATAAGCCTAATAATATATGTCTTTCAGATCGTTGCACTCAGCGCTATCTTGGCCGCCGCTAACGCTGGCCTCCTCCCTTACCACCATGCGTCTGCTGTGTCTTCCCAAAGCATCGTGCGCCATGAGTCTCCAGTACACTACGCCGCGCCCATAGTCCACGCTGCACCCATCGTCCACGCTGCCCCCATTGTACATGCTGCTCCCATTGTCCACGCTGCCCCCATTGTTCACGCCGCTCCAATCGCCGTCGCTCACGTAAGTTATAGTACCAGATTTTACGCAGTATTAGCCTCATGGTGGTATCTATATCTATATGTCGCACGTTTAGTATCATAGTGACCTTATTAAAAAATAGGCTTAATTGAGTTATATACATTGTTATTCTTATTGCAGTGCCATCTATGACATCACGCTATGAACTATTCAAAAAATTATAGTTTTCTTGCTCATCCAAGTTATGAATCTCTTTGACACTCGCGAGTTTTGTAGGCGCTGTGCTTTATTGCAATTTACCTCAAAACAACTTTTTTTGAATTAGATCACTTTAATAATAATTAAAAAACTAAATTAAACTTAACTAAGCAACTTTTTGTGTTAATTAATGTCAAGAGAAGTTTTTTATGAATGAAGAAATGTTTTAAGTTTGGCGGATTTTTTTTTTAAACTCGATATTTGTCTGTAACTAAAATATTCATTTTACTCGTCCTGTCTTTTAACTAAAGATTATTTATTTATTATAATGATCACATTTATGATGGCTTAGCATATAGTAGCTGTATTGAGATGAATTAATTCACTTCATTGCAGTAATCTTTACATTCAAAATTCCTAGTAACCATGTGTCCGAAAAATATTTATATAATCTAAATAGTAAAAGCCAGTGATCGGCAACCTGCAGCTCGCGAGACGCAATCGACTCTTTCTATGTAAAGTGCAACTTTATGCTCTTCAATAACCAAAAAATAATACCTAATTAAACTTTACACCAATAGTTCCAATGATGTAAGAATACTAGAATATGATTTATAATAATACCTTTACATTTTCATAGGAATAAATATTATTCCTTAAATTCATTTATTCTAAATCTGAAATAAAATATATAATATAAATACTATATAATTAAAAAGAATTATAAGCTCTTCAAAAACTAGATTACTTACCACTTATGGCACTTTAGTCTGAGAAGGTTGCCGACCCCTGGTCTAACCGCTCGTGCTGTCTATAGGGCAATTTTAATTAATAATAATAATAATCATTATCATAATATAATAATCGTAAGAGTTAATTAGTAATTAGTAAAAAAACGTAATTAACTGTTTATTTATATTCGCCTTGCAATACTTCTGGATTAAATTAATTATATAAACGTATTAAGAAATGTGCTTTTTACACTTACACTTTATACATAACTAATGAGCATCAGTGTCATACTCTTTACTTGGACAAGGTCGCTGTATAATTTATGTAAAACATACATTATATAAAAAATACGTATTTTTCTTTCGTACCTATATAGAATTACATGCAAAAAGAATCAATACTATATTTCTTCTGCAGTTATCAAAAACATATGACTTACTTTCAGTCTCATCCCAAATACGACTTCGCCTACTCCGTGGCCGACCCTCACACCGGTGACCACAAATCCCAGCACGAGAGCCGCGATGGTGGTTCCGTACATGGAAGCTACTCCCTTGTCGAGCCTGACGGTTCCGTCCGCAAAGTTGACTACACCGCTGATGACCACAATGGGTAAGCTTTAAACCACTTACTATGAGGGTATATCCAAAATACACCTCGAATGTTAACGATAAGCCTCGTACATTGCAAAATAAGACAATTTTGATGGGCACAAAAGAAACGTTCTAAACTCGAACTCTTTTGTATTGCTTATACCAAATCTATTTCAATATCTTTCAACAATATATCGGGAGAGTCCTCTTAGCTAATATGCAAATAACCAGTCTGCAACCAAAATATAATCAAGCTTCATCACGAAGAAATTCAAATTTTGAAACTCAAGAACGGGATTAGATAAATTAACCTGAGTTAGCTAAAAAAGAGAAAAGCATTTGTCATCAAATTGAAAAGATATAGAATAGAATGTCATCAAATTGAAAAGAATATTGTTTATCTATACCGCCGTGAGGTATCCGCTTGAGTAGAATAGACCATAGACCCTCATTTCTTACCGAGGTGTCGTAAAAGGCGACTAAGGTAAGTTGACGTCAAGCAAGGTCTTAAAATACCTAGCCAAATCATGTTAAAACATGCCTATAGTATGTTTTATACTTAGAGTGGTATAAGGGCAGTAGAATGATGAATGCGACTAAAGTAAGTTGACGTCAAGCAGGCCGGTCTTACAATACCTGCAAAATCATGTTAAAACATGTTCATAGGATGATGAATGTTGAATATTGTTTGTCTTACTGAAAGCCACACCATTTTATTTATGATTCAAGTTATTCTTTATTTCATTTATTATGAATTATCGTCGAATTTCGACAATTATACGACCACTAGTAATAATAATTCTATTACAGTTTCAACGCGGTCGTCCACAAGACCGCCGGCTACCACGCGGCTCCCGTAGTGCACGCCGCTCCCGTAGTTCACGCCGCTCCCCTGATCCACGCCGCTCCCATCGCGCACTTGGCCATCGCTCCCCTGGCCCATGGACATCATGGCCTCCACTACTAAACGACCTAGCTATAGTAATCGTGTAAACGTGATGGATGACTGATGATTGTGATATTTATGTATGTGTATATAACGATTATGATTTTAACAATCGATTGTAAATAAAATATTCATTGCTGATCAGTATTCAATCGTTTAATTTTTATCCCAATATTTTAAGTAACTAATGCTCGTATTACATTCATATTAATAATACACACGTAATACCATCGTCACTGTTTTACTTTGTAGCAATATAAAGTCAAACTCAAAATATTATTTATTCAAGTAGACTGTTTACATTACTTTTGAATCGTCAAATGTTTTCAAGAAGCTACCACTGATTCGGAATTTTGCTTGAAGAAGAAACAGCAAGAAACTCGGCGGCAATTTTTTTTAAATATATTTTTTTACAATTTGCTTGATGGTTACGAATTAATCGTTGCAGCTTGGTGCGTAGCTGACTGCAGTTAAGATATGCTACTATCACTCAAATAATCATCAATTCTATAGTAAGCTTTATGTAGCAGCATCGTTTTAAGATAATTTTTAAACTTATATTATATAACAACCAAGCAATATCAAACAAGTCAAGTTGAAACAACTTTTGAAAAACCTTTAACAAAATTTTATGTGTCTACTTTTAACCGTCGAGTTTCCTCGTCTGGAGCCAATACTGCCATCTGCATACTGCATGACTTGATGTCATGCTTATCATAAAAGTGACAGAATCATGAAGAGACGGACGCTGCAAGAACCTTAGGTTTATAACAATATGTGATTAATGAGACCAGCTTGCATTATTATAAATTATTTTCTACAACCAATAGAACCATAGTAAAACTTGACTTTTTTTTACTTTGCCTACTTTTTATATTTAATAAATGTTTAGTTGAAACAGAATATGGCCTCCATAATGAAGTATGTCAATCGACATTGCGTTCGTCAAACCCACTGTGGCAGCAAAAGTTTTGACCTTAAATCAGATAAAATCTTGAGGTATGTATTATGTCCTACATAACATTGGTAACTAGACTGGCGACCAAATTTTGATATACCGACGTTTCTTAATGCCCTCTCCAAAGTATAATTTAGAAGGTTATAAATTTTTGAATTTAAACTATCCTGAGTGGTATTCATAATTAATGTTTAGAGACCGGCCATTATTTATCCCGAGTCCGATGAGCTGATGATACGATGAGCCCGACAAGTTTCAAGCCCATAGGGGTCTTATTCATGAGCTCTTTAGGCGGCGTTAACGCGGCGGGAACTGCCTGGAACTAGTCGAGCACATCTGATAAAATAAGACGTGAGTATAGCCGGTTTCTTAACATTAATTATAATTTAGAAGAGTAAGTAAATACGCAAGTTAATACTTAATAGTAGTAACGAAAAGGTGGCAGAAATAAAACCAATACTAACCAAAAATGGCTAACTATGATAGAAGATTCTATCATCGTTACATTAAAGGAAATTTATTAATCTAAATCAAACCGATAAACATTTATTAGCATACGGATTTATTCCTCTAGCTTAGTAAAAAACCTCAAACTTAAACGCGAAAATTTTATTTAAAACGTATTCAATAATTACTTTATAATACGTATTTAATTCCAATGATACCCTCGATTCGAGTTATACTCAATATTAATATTAATTTTATTATGATACAGACACGCGTGTTTGCGTGCTAATGCTGATGTATTAATCTTTTATTACAGCAGTTATAACTATTTAAAAACTTACAAAATATTACATACATATATCGAAGTATCAATTATTTATTATTCCAAAATTCATATCCAGCTTCTTTTATCATCCTGTTCAATATCTATTTTACTGGTCCGTGGGCCAAGTCCGTTGGTCTCCGGTTAAGTAGAACAGACCAACCTCTTTCTTACCTAGGGATCGTAAAATACGACTAAGGTAAGTTGACGTCAGGCAGGCGGCCGGTCGTAAAATACGTAGCCAAATCTTATGACATCATGTTTTTAACATGTTGTGCCGACCCCATTTAGTGTGGGATAAGGGCAGGAGGATGATGATGTATATGTTATCCGCATTGGAGGTTAATTTAGCAGGGTTTAGCTTTCTCTCCTCCAACAAAAACGTAGATAGGAGGCTTTTGCCTAGTAATGGGATGGTATCAAGCCGTTACTTTAAATATTTTCTAAGACGAATGTTAAGAGTTATTATTAAGTTTCCGCTGAATTCGTATTATTTACTTGAGCATTTGTCAACTTCCTATTATATTAAGCATATACGACTGTCATTTGAAGATTTTGAAATATAACCTCCGGGTACGCAGGAAATTGATGTAATTTGCTCCATGGTGGTCATTCGCCTAATGTGGTGTGTTTGTGTTTCTGTAATGTTATGATTACGTTTAAATTGCTTTTGCCTATTGAACAAATACTCCTTTATTAGCAAGTGACAAATGATACGACTCATAAAATGGGCTTGATATCTGATTTAATACAATAAGTTTGTAGAACTAAGGTCATCTAAAATTAATAAGATTAAAACCAAAATTAGCTTAACACATAAATTAAACAGTGTTCTTACGATTGTTTGTATTTCAGCTATTTTAGAAGCTTCTTGTGAAGTACACGAACAGTAGAACTTAAAAGACTATTAAGTGTTTAGGACGAAAAAATCCCTTTCTTCTTTTTTACGCAATCTTTATCGGAATATGCAAATTTTTGTATGTTTTTCAATATCAGTTTTATAGATAAGTATTATAAATTACAAACATGAACATATTATGTAATATAAACTGTACACTGAGTATTGAACTAAATTATCAAACTAAATGCCAAAGTAGTAGAAAAATATATCCCAAGTCATTACAAATATATATTACAGTAATATATTTTGCAATAGTACGACAGTAGACGGTAACCCCTTCTAGTTATGATAAATAATGATCTGTTATAGTGACATTATCTTCATTATACTTTTGTAACGAGTGTCGCATATTGCTTGTTTATGTGTCAACGTCTGCAATGAGCAAATAAAATAACAATATTAAGATGTAAATACAAGAATCGGCACCGCTGGGAATTAATCGTTTTGTGACGCATAAATATTTTACTACTACTACCAAATAAATAAATCAATGGGACAAGTGGGAGTAAGTGTCCCATATATTTATTTACGCCGTGTGGTATCCGGCAGAATAGAATAGACCACCCTCCGTTCTTACCGAGGTGTCGTAAGAGGCGACTAAGGTATGTGCCGTGTGGTTTCCGGCTGCATAGAATAGACCACCCTCATTTCTTACCGAGGTGTCGTAAAAGGCGACTAAGGTAAGTTGACGTCATGCAGGCGGCCGGTCGTGAAATACGTAGCCAAATCATGTAACAACATGTTTGTAACATGTTCCACCGACCCCACTTAGAGTGGGATAAGGACAGGAGAATGATGATGACTTACAGACACGGTCGTCCGATGCCAGAGTAAGTAACTTAGTACTCACAACCGGTATATATATACATATATAATTTTAAACACATACTTAAATATAAATGTACAACCAGGCTCGGAGAAAAAAAAAATTGTTAAAGAAAATGTTGGCCCTCGGCGTGTATAGAACCCGCGACCCGCGGAGCTGAAAGCAGAGTTACTGCCAACAGCGCCAACGAGCCAGTCATAAAACCTAAGAGAGACATACGAATATTACAGACAAGCTTTTGCTCGCGGCTTCGCTCGCGTGGAATTTTGCCAGCCACATTTAGTTTCGTGACACATCATTTTGGATTTATTTTTTAAACATAATATTAAGATATATATTTTTTATTTAGATTTACATCCAAAATTTCAGATGTCTAACTTCAAAACCGACGGATTCCATACAATCTTCGCGCACCGCACATATTAGGAACTCAATCATATCATGATAACTTTTAAACTATTTGGCCAAATTACTTAGTGTGAAAGACAAAGTTCATCTTCATGAAATATTGAAGGCGAAAAATGTATTGATTTTTATAAAAGTTTGAAAAATATACTAAAATGTGCATTGAAAAATAGTATCTAATTTAATTAAATTCATGATTCACAATTCTGGTCATAGTGGCTTTCACATAAAAGGTAGATATATGCTGTCGCGGACTTTTATTTAGTACTATTCAGGACAGATAATACTACGGTACATCATCTTTGTGTAACTCCAATAATTTAGGCAGCGTACGCCAAGATAGCTATCAGAGGTCAGATTTTTTCTGACTTTATCTACATGTATCGTTATAATACGTAAAATCATTACAAATTGTAGCCTATATGTTATTCCGGTGTATAACCTATATAACTGTGAAGTTTCATCCAAATCTGTCCAGTAGTTTTATCGTGAAAGAGTAACAAACATCCATCCATACTCACAAACTTTCGCATTTATAATATTAGTAGGAAAAGTAGGATTAATATATCTTCTTATATATAAAAATGATTTTTTTTAATATTTGACAAATGAAAATTTGTCTGTCCCTTATAGACTCCGAAACAGCTCTACCGATTTTAATGAAATTTTCAGACAATCACTAGAATGGACCCAGCGGATGTCCCTGTAAAGTTTGGTGGCGATCGAAGCATTTTTATTTCACTGTTGAGTTTTGTTGTGTTGAGGGATATTCGAAACCAGACTGGGCCACAGCAACACGTGGCCAAATTACTAGTTTTGTATAATACTAGTCATTACTCGTCTAGTTTTTGTTGAAAACTTTGTGTTTGGTAGTTAAAAACTTCATAAGTAATCTCGGAAACAAATTAGAAATAAATTATCATTCTCCTGCCCATTATCCCACTCTCAGTGGGGTCGGCACAAAATGTTACAAACATGTTGTCACATGATTTGGCTACGTATTTTACGACCAGCCGCCTGCCTGACGTTAACTTAGCTTAGTTGCTTTTTACGACACCTCGGTAAGAAATGAGGGTGGTATATTCTATGCAGCCGGATACCACACGGCACATACCTTAGTCGCTTCTTACGACAACTCGGTAAGAAAGGAGGGTGGTCTATTCTATTCTGCCGGATACCACACGGTGTAAATTAGAAATAAATATATTAGTAAATGAGCAACGATAAAGTTAAAAATCTTAACAGATTATAGCAATACTTTACCCAATACTACAGTCCACAAAAACGAAGTCGCCGGCTGAAACTAGTAGTTTATAATAATAGTAATTAGTTTATAATTTTTTTTAGTAATTTAAGATAGACATAACTTGTAAATTTTAGTTGTAAATAAATATTAGTTTATAATCATCTTAAAGTTTTAGTGCGTAAAGTTAAAATTATATGCGCTATTATTTATGTACGACGAAAATCTGTTTTATAAATAATTGTTTCCTTTCAAATAGAAAAAAACAGCACAAAAAGGTGTCTCGTATCCCAATTTTTTTCCTAAAAATTTTTTTGACATTACAAAATGACATACTACTAAAAGAACATTGCAATGTGGTAATTATTTTTTTATTCCTCAGAAATAGAACTTTATTGTTACACTTAGTCATAATGACTCGGTAAAACCGCATTCTACTGATATTGAACAGGTAAGTATGTTTGTATTTTATTTATTTTTCGACGTACTTAAAAAGTAACGGCCTGTTGTATCCCACTGCTGGAGATGGGCCTCCTCTCTCTGTTTTTGCAGAGAGGGATTGGAGCTAAGACCTACCACGGTACTCTAATGCGGATTGGTAGTCTACACATGTCCTTAGAATTCTCTAGAGATATGCAGTATTCTTCACCATGTTTTTCTTCACGGAAAATTGTATGATGAAATACAATTTTCACTTAGACACATAAGTTTTAACAAAGAAACTCATTGGTGCCCGTCCGGGATTTGAACCCGTGACAACTCGAAACAGTCGCACGGTCTCACCGCTGGGTTATCACAGCTTACCCGATCACTTGTTGCTTATTTGAATTATCTCATATAATATTAAAATTTAAAAGGTTGTAAAGCCATGAAACGCCAAGAAATTTTAGCTGATAGACCTGACGCGGGTATCAATAGCCATGAAAAGTTTCATCGTGTAAAAAGGTTGTTATAAGATTTTGATTATTTCATATTGATTTCCTACAATCATCCTACTTTAAACATTTAGCATCTCTGTATGAATAATATAACTCCAAACGAAAACAAGTGGAAATAAGCAATTATGTTTTCATTAATAATCGCCTTATCAGGCGATATTAATCAATGTTGTGTGAAAATCTTAGTGATTCTCGCTTAGCTAACGAGTACTTCAAGGTTAGATTAAGAGGGTAGTGTTGTTTAAGACGATTATATCGTGATGTCCAAACTAATATAGCTAATAATTTATTATTTTCTTATTAAAAAAGATTTTTCACTATTTTCTGAGATGTTCCGATTATATGAATAATAAAGTATTGATATGGATTTGCAAGGAAAGCTGAAAATAAACACAACAAAATTTCGCGCTAGAAGCCTTGTAGATGCAAGGTCAAACACTGGTTCCAGTTTTTCCATTAACATCTAATAATTTTAATTCCTAATGTACTATTCTACCATGTTCAATCCTCTTGAGCTCTTGATTCATCCCTAATGGGTTGTGAAAATTTGCGTTATCTAACCTAAAATATACAAAAGTACATTAAGGCACAAGCCACATATAATCCACAAATGTAAGGTCAAAACATAAGATTCTTAACTTAATTAAAAGGTAAATCCTTTTAAGATTATAAATATCATTCTTTCAAGACTTATTATAGTTGTAGTAAAACTATATTTGTACCTCATTTCTTACCGAGGTGTCGTAAAATATGACTAAGGTAAGTTGACGCCAGGCAGGCGACCGGTCGTAAAATACGTAGCCAAATCATGTGACATGTTATGTTGTGCCGATCCCGCTTAGAGTGGGATAAGCATGATGATAACTATATTTGTAATTTAATCTTAATCTTTCTATTATGCATGTAGTGTGTTATAATAAAACTCTCTAGTGTCCATTAAATCCTGAAGAGTGGCGGGGTGGTGGTTGACGTATTTAAAAGCAAAAGCCGCCACCCTAACTTGTACTGAGTTTGCACACGATGTGGGCGGTTATCAGCAGTGCTCTAACAAAACAAATTGCAAGTTACTCAAAATAGGAAAATAAAAATACCTAAAACATAACATATTGATTCATCATATTATGATTATGCATGGTGAATCGATAATATAAAAGAAAGTCAATTTGATAACGAAATATTTGAAACAAACTTGTTCTATTTTTCCTTAACATATGATACTGTACACAGTAGAGCAACGTTTCCCAACTTACGATTGTTTAAATACAGTATATATCCGTATTGTTAAACTTTTTCTTATCTACCATTATAGTTCACACAGACTTGAGGGTGAATTGACCTAGTCGCAACCTAAAATTCCGGAAAAATCAAATTTCACAATGTATTATTATATTGTACTTTGTACTTACTTAATAAAGTACATAGTTTTTATCGTAAATTAAACCTACGTATTTTACGAATACTTATAGCCATATAATGTTGAGTTTATCTTAATTATTTGAAAGGCTTTTAGGGTCAATGGTTTAATTCAATCTCTTATTTCCTTTTCAGACGTCGCCGATTGATTAGTTAGCAATGGAATGCATATTTTTTTCTGAGAATAATAAGTTCCTATAAAAGCTTCGTTTTACGTACTAATATTTTAAATCCAAGAGTCTTTCTGTCTGTTTTTATGGAATAGGAAATGGCCATGTAGACCATGTAGACGGCAGTTATTAAATCTCATAAGATGTAATAACTGCCGCCCACGATTTCTTACAGAGTGTTTGTTGGTGATATGTAAGGTGAAGGAATGTGCGTTTTCTTGAAGGTATCTATGTCGTATAAAGTTTATTCCACAACTTGGTGGTGCGTCGAAAATAGTTACTTGAGAAATGCACTTTAAGGGATTACCATGCATTGACATGTTAAAGATGGTAAGTAAGTCTGTGGAGGTAATAGAATGGGGAGCACGAACAAATGAAATCGTTTTTTCACTCCCCGTTAAAGATGCGGTACAAAACACAAAACGATTCTACCCATCGACATTTCTATGCAACGCCAATGAATCCAGACCTTTGCAGTCATTCTCATCCCCGGTAACTCGAGCAGTTTAGCGCTGTTTCCGATCAAATGGATCAAGCTGATACTACGTAAGCTCAGAAATGAGACTAGCCCTTGATGCTTTTTTACTTATAAGTTATACGAGAAAATTTACCTACGAAATATTTTTATCTGATTGTATCAGGGTAAAGACCTAAAAATGCGATAATTGCCTTCCTAACACACATATATATAGATATTGCGATAAATCTGTTAGCAAACGGTGAGAAATTGATTTTTGCTCTATTAATTTTCCCAACAAACCTCTATAAAAGCTAATGAGCCGGGTAACAAACATGCACTATTGTCTTCGATTCCAATAGAACATTGTGACATAAACTTCTAGTTTAAAATGCAAATAGTAAGTGTAATTTTTTGTGATTAAAAATACTTATAATTTTAATGGGCGTACTTCTAACTTTAATTTAAATTTTAATAGTATACATTTCTAAAACTATTATAATGCCAAAATTTTTAGCGGTGGAATATCGATTACTGACTTTACCAGATGTATCTAAATTTGTTAATCACTAATTCAGCTTAACTGTAATCGCTGGCCTAGAATTTGAAGAGCCAAATATTTGTTTGCCCACCATTAAACGTATGTATCATCTTTATTTATTAGTTTATTAGTTTTTACCCGCGACTTCGTTCTGCCTGTCTGTCCTTGTATAAACAGTAGCTTCTGTCCACTTCCAACCCTTCAAAATCTCCTTCACAATTATCAGATCGATCAGGGGGTCTAAATTGCATTTCCTATTGCAATGATGTTGCTACTCGAAGGGAATTCGAGAGGAATAGGATGACTTTAATTATTATTATTATCTTTCTTTATTGCCTCTACAGCGCAGGATGACTTTAAAAAACTTCATCTATTACGAACATAATAAGTTTTTTTATTCAAAATGTGTCAAAGTTCAAGTCAAATCGAGTCCTTTAAGGCCAAGTCAAATCTGTAATGTAAAAGAGGTTTAGAAAAGTTTTCATATTTTGGTTTCTGTTTACTGGATAAATTTAACTTAGCTATTACAATCTATAAAAAAAGCGTGACAAACTAACACACAGATAACCTTCATATTTATAATATTAATATGAAATTACAAAACTGTATTGTATTATATATGATGTAGATAACTCTAGAAAGTCCTGAAATAACATACCTACAATTATGTCAATTTACATTGCCTTGATGGTATTTGAACCTTCCTACCAAGGATGGAGGACACCTTCGGTCAATAGTGATATGGCCGTAACTTAAGTATTTAAGAGTTATAAGTACAGTTTTTAATTTTCAGCTACTAGCTATTCTCACACTTATCTCGGCTAGTAACGCGCTTTTTCATCACCACCACCACCACCATCCAGCAGTGTCTCACCAGGAAGTTATCAAGCACGATGGCCTTCACCATCCGATTCCAATACATCATCACGTGCCGATCCATCACGTGCCACTGCACCATCACATAGTACCTCTACCTGTTCACCATTTGGCTCATCACGACCATTATGTAAGTGTAATAGAAACAAAATATTTAAATTTATTGAATTCGACGCTACTTTTGATAAGAAATGACGATATTATTTTAGACGAATGTGCGATCTTGTCGTCTTATCTCCTAATGTTGCTTTGATTGCGGGGTGAAACGATTGTTGATATTGTTGTAGTGAATGTAATACATTGCTAGTAGTGTAGTAGACTTACGAATCTTACATGCATAATATACACGGTTAGTGTACTTCTACTTTTAGCGAATTATAGCAAAATAATATTATTACTCGTTTCTGGTTGAGTTCAATTAGAAAGTATAATATATACTAGGTAAAAGAATACGTTTTGAAATGTGTGCGGAACGAGGACCTTTGGAGTGATTTTAAGTTAAAATTAGGATTATTAAAAAACCACTTTTGCATGTTTATAATTACATCTTACTACTCTACACGTTTACATATTAATAGCTTCCCCATTCGTCTCAGTCCCTCACCATTACGTTCCGTTTTAAACAATGTCAATTTGTTTTATTAAAATAATAAACAATCATTATTTTCACACACATATCATGGATTGAAGAATCTACGTATCCTTTACACACAGATAAAGGAAATATGTAATCGTCATGACCATCGGCTATACTACGTTGTTTCAACTTTTACCACTTTACGCTTATTCTGGCACGCAACTCGTAGCAATACATATATTAGATGGAAATATTATTATTGAAAACGTTGCGTAACACTATTTTTTACCAATAAGGTAAAAAATAGTTTATATTTTAAATGTCCAACTGACGGCATTTAGCTGTCAAAAATAATCACGGTATTCAACAGAATATAAATATTGCAAATATAACTGTGTGTATACTTTGTGTTTAGTTGGCAAACTATTCAGACCTGAGAAAATATTTCTAAAAACAATTATAAAATTTAGTTGATTCTTTACTTTACTTAATATTTTATATTTTCTTGACTTAATAATAACGATAATTAAACACACATGATGAACATATGTATAAAAATCATAAAGTAGTAAATTCAAATTTTTCAAATTCAAAATATTCTTTATTCAAGTAAACTTGTAAACAAGTGCTTTTGAATCGTCAACATCTACTGCTGGTTCGGAAAGCTGTTCCTACCGAGAAGAACCAGCAAGAAACTCGGCGATTGCTCTTTTCCAACAATAATTCTTATCACTAGTTACATATAGTTATAAATGTCTTGTACAGGTTGAAGAGAAGCTATATCCACGCATTCTTATCTTCCAGGTAATCCTCAATAGTATAATAGGCTTTCTGAATTAGCCTTTTTTTAATAGTATTTTTAAACTGCTGTAAAGGTAAAGTTAATGTAGATTGTGGAATTTTATTATAGAATCTTATACCCAAACCCACAAACGAATTACGAACTTTTGCTAGGCGCAAAGCAGGAACCGCAAGCTTATGTCGGTTCCTACTTTGTCTATTATATACGTCGCCAATCCTTTTATAATTATGTATATTCATATGTACAAAAATTAAATTACTAAAAATATACTGTGAAGCTAATGTAAGAATACCTGTTTCCTTGAACTTCTCTCGCAGGGAATCGCGCGAATTTAAATTGTAAATGCCACGTATGGCTCTTTAAGTATGTTAAGTTTATTTATATGTTGCACAGTATATATATCACATTCTCGGTAAGTTGTGCCAGTACATCGGGTTATCTATTCCATCGTCGAATATTTGATTTGTATACAGAATTACTATTTTATATTTATAAAGTAAAATATTTATAATATCTATGTGCGCTGGATACTTTTGTCTGTCGTCTTAACCCCTAGGGAGGCCACTGAAAATCAGCGTAGGGTTCACTGTCCTTTTCAGTCTGAGTGGTTATCCTATTTCTTTTTGTTCACACCGCTACACAACGTAATTTAAAAGTCTTCAAACTGTTTTTATTTATGTTAATTTCTATCTTTTTAATATTGTAACTTTAATTGTAATGTGTGTATAAAAGAAATAAAGAAATTCTATTCTATTCTAATTCGTTCGTAGTCTCACTTAGATTATATTAGATTAGGAATTCATTTCACTTTAACACAAAATATTATATTCTTTATTTATGTAAAACAAATATTGCACTGGAAACTAAGCAGATGCATTCACATTCTTTGCTTTGCAAATGTGCTTCCAAAGAAATTGACACAAATTTCAATTACATATTACTACTCATTGTTTTGTAGACACAGTGCTAGTCGTGTGAAACTGTGACATCATAAAACTTTTTGCTTTTCAATATAATGACATTTAACAATACAATGCGTACTATAAAATCACATTACATGATTGCTTGATACAACATATTTGATAAAAAGCGTTACGTATTCAATTTGATGGATATATTAAACTTCAATCAAAGAATAAGAATTTAAAAGCGGTAAAAATCTATATATGTATATGTCTATATACTAATATATACAGCTGGAGAGTTTGTTTGTTTGTTGTTTGTAAGTTATTGAAAAATCATGTATTAGAAAATTGTTCCCTTCTTTTTAGAGGGGACTTTTATTTAGAACATTTGTTTCTAAATAAAAGTCCGCGACAGTATATGTCTATCTTTTAAGGTTAACACACTTTAACCATAATTAATATAAGTATTACGGTTTACTCAAATAATAAGACTGCAGTCCGCGCGAACGAAATTGCGCTTAAAAGCTAGTCTTAAATAAAATAATAGATTAGCTGATTTACATCAACTACCCATGTTTCAATCGTCAACCTTAATTCATTAACAATAACTTACGCCAATGTCATTGAGTTTGAGTTTAAAGAGTAAAACGTTCTAATAGTCCTTTCTTGAGTTGGAACAAAGAAAAAAGGTACGAACACGAAGAAACACTTCGTAAATTCGCAATATCCTCAAAAAAAAGCGAACAAATTCGTAACTTTGTATTTGTAAATATAATTTCATTTCAACACGTAACAAATTAGTAGTTTATTTACTTAATGATACTGCCTGAATGAACAGCAAACAAGTCTGTCATAGAATATATAATTAATCGAAGTTAACTAACCGTAACGATTTACTACCAAAGCTACTTATATTAAATATTCAAAACAATACTCAATCGATGATTAATCGTTGAAGTGTTATGAATTTTATTATCTTTTTCAATTGTTTTGTAAATTCGTGATTTCTTATATATCTTTAGTTTTACTTGTATCACATTATAGTTCTACGAATGTTATGGCACTTAAAATTAGTATTTTTTTAAATTGATGTAACTCTTAGTACATACGCCGTGTGGTATCCGGCAGATTAGAATAGACCACCCTCCCTTCTTACCGAGGTGTCGTAAGAGGCGACTAAGGTATGTGCTGTGTGGTATGCTTCTTCAAAGAATTGACCACCCTCAATTCTTACCGAGGTGTCGTAAAAGGCGACTAAGGTATGTGCCGTGTGGTATCCGGCTGCATAGAATAGACCACCCTCATTTCTTACCGAGGTGTCGTAAGAGGCGACTAAGGTATGTGCCGTGTGGTATCCGGCTGCATAGAATAGACCACCCTCATTTCTTACCGAGGTGTCGTAAAAGGCGACTAAGGTATGTGCCGTGTGGTATCCGGCTGATAGAATAGACCACCCTCATTTCTTACCGAGGTGTCATAAGAGGCGACTAAGGTATGTGCCGTGTGGTATCCGGCTGCATAGAATAGACCACCCTCATTTCTTACCGAGGTGTCGTAAAAGGCGACTAAGGTATGTGCCGTGTGGTATCCGGCTGATAGAATAGACCACCCTCATTTCTTACCGAGGTGTCATAAGAGGCGACTAAGGTATGTGCCGTGTGGTATCCGGTTTCATAAAATAGACCACCCTCATATCTTACCGAGGTGTCGTAAAGGCGACTAAGGTATGTGCCGTGTGGTATCCGGCTGCATAGAATAAACCACCCTCATTTCTTACCGAGGTGTCGTAAAAGGCGACTAAGGTAAGTTGACGTCAGGTAGGCGGCCGGACGTAAAATACGTAGCCAAATCATGTGACCCCACTTAGAGTGGGATAAGAGCAATAGAATGATGATGTAACTTTTAGTAGATGTTACATTGTTTCGAATATCGGATTGTATGAAAGAGACATATCTTTATTTAGAACAAAATTTTGCTTTTACATTGTGCATTTAATATATTTCAATGTAAATTCCTAAGTAAAGATTACTATAGGCCAGACGTTTTTAAATATAAAAAATGAGCGGTATAGTCTACTACACCAAAAAGGTGCGGAATATTTTGTATAATATGTAAGCAAGCAAGATCCGCCGTGCGGTATCCGGCTGAGTAGAATAGACCACCCTCATTTCTTACCGAGGTGTCGTAAAAGGCGACTAAGGTAAGTCGTCCCGCCGTGTGATATCCGGCTGAGTAGAATAGACTACCCTCTTTCTTACCGAGGTGTCGTAAAAGGCGACTAAGGTAAGTTGACCTACCGTGTGGTATCCGGTTAAGCAGAATAGACCACCCTCTTTCTTACCGAGGAGTCGTAAAATACGACTAAGGTAAGTTGACGTCAAGCAGGCGGCCGGTCGTACAATACGCAGCCAAATCATGTGACAACATGTTTGTAACATGTTGTGCCGACCCCACTTAGAGTGGGAAAAGGGCAGGAGGATGATGATGATGATGATGATGTAAGCAAGCAAGATTTTGTAAACGTAATACTTTATCTGTTACAGGCATTCCCAGAGTACAAATTCGCATATTCCGTTCACGATCATCACACAGGCGACATGAAGTCTCAACACGAATTCCGCCACGGGGACCTAGTACAAGGAGGTTACGAACTTGTAGAACCAGACGGCCGCTACAGGAAGGTGGAATACAAGGCTGACGATCACACTGGGTATGACTTTTCTGCATAGAAACCAACAGCGATAGCATTTAACATTACCTTACTACGATACTTTTTACTTTTACAACAAATATATTTAAACCTACTTGTAATATATGGTAAAAGTCAATCGCCAAGACCCCGGGCAGGTACAAATGAGTTCTTCTGTTAAAACTTATGTGCCTAAATGATTTATCACACTCTTTTTGGTAAAGGAAAGTATCTCGAGAAAACCTGAAGAATTCCTGGGATATGAGTAATCTAGCAATACGCGTTGGAGCAGCACGGTTGATCTAATTTCTAACCCTTCTCTTTGAAAATAAAAGGTGAAAAGACTAATACCAGTCTATACCTAGTAATAGTAACAGTTGATATTACTTCCTTAGATTTAATATTATACAGACAAAAATATTTGGGAGGGTGTGTTTGATTGTGCCACTTTAACGCCACGCCGAAATCCATTCAAATCCCTATTGGTTCTATATTTATGTACAGTGACTCACATAAATATTCGGAAACTAAGGTGTGTTCGAATAAATCGCTCTGTGCAGCAACACCTATGGAGGGATGGGGTTCATTTTTTTTCTAGTAATAAGACATTTATCCAAGTCAATAGTGATATATATATTTCAAATAAATCCATAAAAAATTATAAAGGAAGGATATTTTATCTATAATAGTGTCATAAAAAGTAAATTACCATCATCTGTGTTGGAAATGCAGCTCCAAACCATCACTCTGCCTCCGCTATGTTATACTATTCCTCTAGTATTTTGATAGTACTATTCTTTGTTGAGTTTTTGCATAAAATTACTTTTTCATCCATTCCTATATAATCTTTTTTACAATGAACAGATATAACTTGGATATATATATCTTATTTCTAGAAAAAAAACCGACCCGATCCCTCCATAGGTGTCCACTGTACTGAGTGACTTATTTGAAAATATCACAAGTGTCCGAATATTTTCGTGAGTCACTGTATATGTTCTAATATTTAACGGATTTATACAAAATTTTGGGGATACGTAAGTCAAAACCTAGTGTGAATGTGTTATTCAAGGCTACTTACTATTTACCTATGGTCCCAAAGTAAACTAAAATCTAAATTTTCATCTATATTCGCCGTCGAATACGCAATGCACGTCTAGTGAAAATATACGATAGTTGCTCTTCACGGTTTATATAATTGTTGCTTAATATTTATAATTAAGTATTACATATTTCGCTTTTAATTATAGAAATTTAGGTATCGCGATTTAGGTAATTGTAACGTAATATAACAGCACTAAGTAGATGATATAAATTCATCTTAAAAACATGCAAATGAGATGAGAATGTTGAGCTGGATGTGTGGTGTGACACGATAAGATAAGACAAGATTTGATGGAATAGGAAATGTGTTTAGTAGGGACAGTCTAAAGTTTAGCCCATTATAGAAAACCTGAGAAGAATATTACAATGGTATGGTCATGTCATGAGGGATGATATTCATGTGATCAAAAGAGTTTTAAATATGAATGTTGACATATGACTAGAGGACGGTCAAGAAAAAAATGGCAGCGAATGATGATATCCATACTAAAGAAGTAGCGCCAAAGTTGACGAATGATAGAAGAGAATGTGAGAAAGACATTGTGCAGACGCCGACGATGATAAGACTAGTAAAAATTATACCATTTGGCCATAAACAATGTAGTGCTGATTGCGTTATATTTACATTCTTTAAATTACAAATTGATAAATTATTTTTATATAACACTAGCTAGTACCAACTTAACGCTCACGTGGTAATCAGTGTATCAAAAAATTTCTGCTGAAATAAAATTTTAATCACGAAAGAAGTTATTGTGATTTTTTAATTTAAACTATCGTGAGTGGTATTCATAATTAATGTTGGGAGACCGGCTATACTCACGTCTTATTTTATCGGATGAGCCCGACTAGTTTGCAGTTCCCGCCTCGCGGCGCCCCGTAAAGAGCTCATGAATAAGATCCTCGTGTGGGCTTGAAACTAGTTGGGCTCATCGGAAAAAATAAAACGTGAGTATAGCCGGTCTCTCAACATTGATTAAGTTATTGTGAGATAACTATAAGAGATAGAGACGTGCTATTGTAGATTTTTATGTAGTATTTTTGTGGATCTACAATATTCTAGTACATTAATAAGTGTACCCTGCTGGTTTATGCGGAGTAAAGCTCTCAGTAGGCGAGTTTATTCACAACCGCGCGATCTCTTCAACACCATTTACATAAAACGATTATGTACTACTAACTTAAACCATCCAGAAGTATTACACTATCTTTTAGTAAATATTGTACAAAAATGCGTTCACTGAATTTTGAGAAAATCGATCACATACTATCTCTATGTAACACGGCCGTGTGGTATACGGCTGAGTAGAATAGACCACCCTCATTTCTTACCGAGGCGTCATAAAATACGACTAAGGTAAATTGACATCAGGCAGGCGGTCGGTCGTAAAATACCTAGCGAAATCATTTTACAACATGTTTTAATATTGTGCCGACCCAACTTAGAGTGGGATAAGGGCAGGAGAAGGATTGGTTGACTATCTGTATGTAACAGCTTTTGAGGACTTTATTTTATAATAAATATAGATTGTTAGACCAAAGCAAAGAGTTGGATGTTTTTCAAAATATACAATCTTATTACCAAGCTTTGAATTTTAACTTGAATACGCATGTTATAAATGCATAAATGTTTTGCAGTTTCAACGCTGTCGTACACCATTCTTCGCCGCACCATCACGTGCATCTGGCACACCATATCGGATGATTTCTACAATTCACGTACGGCTGCTTAAAAGAGTGAACTACGAGTATATGGACTACCTTGCACTATATATCACCATGTAAATTTAAATAAAGATAGCACTAATCCTTCAATTCTTTATTTTATTGACACTCGAAAAAGATTCCCGTTTGAATTTATAATTGAATATAAATTATTAATATTCATTTATAAATCGAGTGGGATACAATTAATCGGGTAAATGTGAAAAAAAGTAAACTGAAGCGAGGAATCATAATTTAATTTTAAAAAATTAAATTATATTATTCGTATATTCATCTAACAATATCTACATATAATACCCTGAAAATGATTAATTATCGGCCCTTACCTTATTTTTAATAATTACTTATAACGATAATTACTCATAGATAATTACTCATGTTTTCCTTAAACTTTTACTTTTACTCATAGGCACGCATGGTGAGAATGTCGCAACAAAAACTCGTAACGAGAGGAAAGATTTAACTCATATACTTTTCTTTTAAGCTGTGATAGCCCAGCGGTGAGACCGTGCGACTCTTTCGAGGGGAACACGAGTTCAAACCCGGGCAGGCACCAATGAGTTTTTCTATTAAAAAAAAACTTATATGTCTAATTGATAATTGCAATTTATCACACGCTTTTCGGTGAAGGAAAACATCGTGAGGAAACCTGCATATCTCTAGAGAATTCTAGGGATATGTGTAACCTACCAATCCGCATTGGAGCAGCGTGGTAGGTCTTAGCTTCAATCCTTCTCTCCAAAAACGGAGAGAGGAGGCCTTAGCCCAGCAGTGGGCATAGTAAGAGGCTGTTACTTTACTTTTTTTTTTTTACTTTACTTTTCTTTGTCTAATCACTCATAAAAAATAGAGACAGATAATACGTCTCGTTTGTTTGCTCGTTACTGTCGATAGACATAGGTTCGGCTGGATCAACTTAATTCAATAACACTTAAAAAAATGACAAAAGGTTAGGGAGACTGAAATCTACTGAAATGTGTTAAGGCTAAACAAGTCATGCCATTTTTTATATAGATTAGTCTAATTATAATAATACGAACACACCCATCGTGTTAAATTGTGAAACTTTAAATAATTGTGTTGGTATTGATTTCTTACATATGATAGGAAACAGAAGATTAAAATGAATAACTACATTCGTATAAATACACGAGATAGCGTTTTATCAATCTAGTTAGCATCACCTATTGGAAGAAACATAGGCGATGGCTTGGAAGGTATATTAAATAAGTTTTATTAAAATATTTTGTTACTACGACATCATTAGTGGTAGTCGAACATTTAATAGGTCGCTAAAATTCATATTATTTATCAATATTTTACTCAAGGGTTGTAACTCATAAAACACGTGTTTTGAACTATAATAGTCAAAAATGAACTTATAATTCTATATTGGCCCTTCGTTTAAATAAATAAAGTATTTTTATGCATTTTCTCGTTAGTAATGAAATCTTAAAACTCGTTTATCTCAAAACATGCCTTATACTATTGCAGCCCATGAGTGGTTTGTCTTTTTTTTTTAAATTGAGTAATGCACTTTGCCCTAAAGGCTCTGACAGCGTCAACGGAGAGTTGGGCGGGTGATAAAGTTATTATTATTATTATAATAATAATAGCAAAATGGAAGATAATATAAGTAATTAAATATTTAGTAACCTCCAAAAATACATAGTAAAAACATTATCTCTATTACGGTTCAGTCTAAAAGCACGAATACAATAAATTAAATTTGCATCAATTTTTTTTGTGTTAAAATAAACGTTGTATTTCATTGCTTTTGGAAATGTTTTAGATTATAACATTCTTTGCGCTTATAGCGCTAAGCGAATCGAAACCTCCAACTTCGGAACAAAGAGTCAAAATAGAAAATATGCTTTCACATATCGGATCTCACGAACCAAAATCTGAAGAAGTATATGTAAGTACTAAATTTTCAACTGTTTATTCAAGATACTTGAAATATATAACATTTAGCTCTAAATTAGAATAACATAACTAAATTCAAATTCAATTCTAAAATTAAAATAATGTTATTTTGAGTATACTATTTCCAGTACATACTTTTGAATCTTATCAGAAGAATCAGGCGTTACTTTGCGGAGATGTAGAGTTAACTACCCGTTTTCACCCGATACATGAAAGGATTCGTAAAAACATGCTGAAATCTCCACCACAATAGACAATCAACACAATTAATTAATAATTTTGCAATATATATTTTTTCTATTTACTTAATCGTCCATTATAGCAAAATAATTTCATTATTACTTTTGAATTGTTTAATGTTTTAACTAGTTATAAGTGTGCCCTTTGTACGCATTAATTTCGTCTGCTGTCACCGTACCTTTGTCGCCTCTTACGACACCTCGGTAAGAAAAGAGGGTGGTCTATTCTATTCTACCGGATACCACACGGCGTTACTTTATGAATTTCAATATTTTTATTTTTAAATTTTGTGTATATTATTAAAGAAGTTCCGCTGATTTGGTATGTCGCTCCTACCGAGAACAATCAGCAAGGAATTCGGCGGATACTATTTTTAAAAAAGATACAATTGTTTTTAAAATCATTTCTATTTCTTAGGCTTCTTCGTATCCTAACTATGAATTTACCTATGAAGTTTCGGATCCATATACCCACGATTTTAAAGGACACCATGAACATCGAAAGGGGGATGAAGTTAAAGGATATTACTGGCTCATCCAACCCGATGGTCACAAGCGTACCGTCAAATACCGCGTTGACAAACATAGCGGGTAAGTATCTATTTATATGTATTTATGTATACACAAATATACAAACCTAAACATAATGAACGTTAGTAGCGTGGTTGAGGGATAATTAATTCTCAAACGTGAATAATATTTGATTGACTGGCCCGTTGGCGCAGTGGGTAGTGACCCTGTCTTCAGCTTCGCGAGTCGCGGGTTCGAACCCCGCTGACATTTTCTAATTTGTTGGTTCTTAGAGCGTGGGTGTATATTTGTACTAAAGTATGTATCTAAATTTAAACATGTAGTATATTTACCAGTTGTCCGTCACCCATAACTGAAGTATTAAGTAACTTACTTTTGAGACGGACCGTGTATGTAAGTGTCCCATATGTTTATGTTTCCCATATGTAATATTTTCTTGGTTAATAAAAATTATATTTATATATTTTTAAACAAAGCTGTGATAGCCTAGAGGTGAGACGCACCGACTCTGTAAAGACGACATGGGTTCAAACCCCGAACGGGCACCAATGAGTTTTTCTATTAAAACTTATGTGTCTAATTGATAATTGCAATTTATCACACGCTTTTCGGTGAAGAAAAACATCGTGAGGAAACCTGCATATCTCTAGAGAATTCTAGGCATATGTGTAACCAACCAATCCGCATTGGAGCAGCATGGTAGGTCTTAGCTGCAATCCTTCTCTCCAAGGAGAGAGGAGGCCTTAAATCAGCAGTGGGCATTGTAACTAGCCGTTACTTTACTTTACTTATTCTTAAACTAAAGAAATTTTTGATAAAATCATGTGGATATTTTTATTTGTTTGACTAAAAATACTCTTTGTCATGATAATTTATTTTAGAATGAAGCATTCTTGCCTGGTCCGTTAGCACAGATGGTAATAATCGAGCCTTCAGCTACGCGGGTTCGATCTCCGTCGATAGCTAAAATTTTCTATAAATAATTAGTTGGTTCTTCAAGTCTGGATGTATTGAAGTATTTATTTAAGAATACTCGTATATATGTATATACTTACCAGTTGTTTGTCATCCATAACAAAAGTATGAATTATGTTTTTGATCAGAAGACCGTGTGTGCAATTTTCCAATAGATTTATTTTTTATATATTTTATTTGTAACATATATGTTATTGAAATTCTTACAGATGATTTCCTTCACTTTACCAAGCTAGCTGAATCGTCTCTTTTAAAAAAATCCTGGTTTTTTCTTCGTCCATAAAATAACAAGTATGAATCACGAAAGTGTAAAATCTACTTTAGCATGCACAATAGAAATAGATATACTTATAACTATAATAAAGATTTTTAAAATTATCTTTCCTAATTTTAGTTTCATAGCACACGTTGATTATATCAAGCTTCTAGGAAGAAACGAAAATGCAAGAGATGAAACCAATGAAGAAAATAATGCCGATGGTGAAAATGAAAACGCTGGTAACGTAAATTCTGAAGATGAAAATAACACAGAAAATGAAAATAGCGGAGAAGGAGAAAATAGTTCAAGAGCAGAAGTGACGGAAGAAACCAACGAGACTGATAGAGGAGAGCAAGAAAATTCCGAGCAAGAGGATAATAGTGAAGGTTCCGATATTCAAGAAAGTGAACAAACAGCTTCAAATCGAGGACGTAATGAAGTAGGTCGTAGAAATACACTCAACAATAATCAAAATCGTGGCAGAGAACAACAGGATATACTGAGAAGTTGGAACCGTGTGAAAAATAATTTACGTAGACAAGAAAACGGCAATGAAGGTCGTAATAACGGTGAAAATAATCAAGGGCGTAGTAATGAGCCCAGCAATCGAGGCCAAAATAATAATAGAAGAGAAAATTTGAACCGTGGTGGAGTTTGGCAACCAAATAAAGTAAATATATGGGGACAACGTCGCCGTAATGAAGAGACAGGATCAGACGAACGTAGTGCAAACAATGAAATAAATTTGGAGCGTGCTGAGGAATCGAGTATGAATCAAGAAGAGCAAAATCTAGCGAGCAATGGGGCAAATGATAATATTGAAGTAGAGATTACTGAAGTGGCTAATCGAGAGAGAGAGAATAGTAATCAAGATGCTGAACAAGGTAATCGTGGAGAAAGTCGTAGTAGAGAAGGTCGTCGTGGTGCAAGTCGTCGTGAAGGGAATCGCGTTGGAGAAGCTCGTCGAGGACAACGTCGTGGTGGACAAAATCGTGATATAGGTAACCGTTTAAATAATCAAGGTAGCAGAGGATCAAATAGATTAAGAATAGGTAATAGAAATGAGGAAAGTCAACAACGAGGAGACAATCAAAGAAATGAAAATAATGAAAATCAAGAAAGTAATCAAGAACAAGAACAAACAACCGGCAATGAAGAAAATAACGCAGAAAGCAATGGAGGCGACCGTGATGAAAATAAAATAATAAAGAGTGAATATCACATAATAATACATCACCCTAAAAAGCATCGAGCATAGTACACATTTAAATTGTTACTGTTCTGTAAATAAACCAGCTTTGTAATAACTATAATGCCAGCATAGCCTTATTTAATAAAGGAAAAGATAGAAAACAAAAATATTTTTAATTTCATTAATATACATGTATTTTAAAAAAGTAAAAATATTGTACAATTTGAATGGAGTAAAATGGGATGGCAAAAGGGTTATTTAAATTCTAACCTCCTTTCAAATCTTCGTAGATCTATATTACAACGTTCAATAAATACCGCTGAAATAAATAATAATAACAATTTTCTTGGACGTCTTCCCAGTTGCCTTTTAAAATGAACGCAAATTCAGTCTCTCATCTTTCGATTCAAAGAACAATTATATCCAGTTTACTTGAATTAACATATTAGTAATCGAATTCTACCACCACTATAATAATACAAAAAACAGTTTTATGAAAAGTATAAGCTATATAAATCTGGATTAACCAAAGGGCTGTCAATTATAATAGTATGAAACGTCACTACTTCAATTAGCATTTTGAAATACTAGCTATAACAATTCCTCAAATATATAATTTATACATACATATATAAAAAACTTTATTTATAATAGATTCCTTATCAAAATCCGCAAATTACAAAACACGAGGGTCTTTCCCTTAGAAAGCAGGACTTAGGTTACGACTAGATATAAATTACACCTTTTATTGCTTTTTACAATTATCAACGGCTTTGTTATTTTATATTCAAAGCTTACATATACCTGGTAACTGCTAACAGGAGTATCGATATTAAAAATGTAAGTTTTAAATAACTTAAGATGATGGTTCTTATGTTAACTTCGTTTTAATAATCCTAATGAATACCCATCGTGTGGTATTCGGTTAAGTAGAATAGACCACCCTCTTTCTTACCGAGGGGTCGTAAAATACGACCAAGGTAAGTTGACGTCAAGCAAGCGGCCGGTCGTACAATACTTAGCCAAATCATTTGACAACATGTTTGTAACATGTTGTGCCGACCCCACATAGAGTGGGATAAGGGCAGGAGGATGGTGAATGAATACCCATGATATTATATACTGAAGTATGAAAGGATTCTTTTCAACACTTATACGATCCTCATAATAAAGTAGGACTCAATAATTTAGTAGCAGTAATTGCTATCTTACTTTTGAAGGCGAATAAACAAAATTAAAATATATAACTTTACTAGCTTAATTTAAAATATATATTAAATACAGTTTTAAAAAATGCACTATCGACGATCAATTTCTATCTCTTCAATACGATCAAACTCTTTCTCTTATTAAATTTATAGACAACACAACGCATTTAATGTTTTAAACAGAATAAAAATGGATAAAATTTATGAACTCAATATCAATATAGTATATCGATGACAACTACATACAAATGGTGAGTTATTTATTATTGGTTCACCATGTATACTTCCAATACCGACAGACAAATTACTTGAACATAAAATCTGACCAGTGTTATTAGCTATTAGCCCCTTGAACGAAAGCTTCAAAAACAACTTATAAAAGTATAATACGAAATATAAAAATATATAAATACGTCTGCAAAATAAAGAGCTCAATCGTCTGTACAAATTATTTCTTCTTTGTTCATTGTTATTGTCTAGTAACATCATTTTACGTAATACATATTTTGTAGTATTCCTCAGAAGTTGTATTATGTCAGTCTAATGAGTTACGAACACCCAGTTTTTGCTATGTTATAGAATCAAAGCTAATTGAAGTTAATTTTTTTACCTATTGACCACTTTAAAATTAATTACCAGGGCTAATTTAGACATATGAAAAGGCGGAATAAAATATAACAGAACTGAAAAATTTCCCTTTTAGAAAATCCTTAGCTTTGAATTATGATTCCTACACAATAGAATTTAAACATTTATGAAAATATTTAGATTTATCATATTGTTACTAAAAACATTCAACCTGCCTATATTATCAACATATCACATTCACTGACGGTTGTTGGGCAGGTCGACGGGAAAAGACCACGTGGTCGCTCACCTACCCGTTGGTCAGACCAAGTAAAGACACTTACAGGCCTGCCAATCACCGAAGCTTTAAAGAGCGCCGAGGACAGACAAACATGGAAAACCTTAGTACATAACGTGATCCACAGTAATAATTCCGTCTAGACACGACCTTCAGCAATCAAGACCTCGACTAAGCAGATCACTTTCCAATGCAACAAGATATCGAAAAAGGCATCATAGAATCATTTTATTAGCTGTTAAAAATATGTTACTCTGCTAGATAACTTGTAATGTCTAATACCTAAAATTTGAAACTCGTTGTCTAGAGCGCAGAAATTTAATGATCAAAGTACATTTATGTAGTCACCTCATGCTTGTGGTACATGCGGCCTGTGCACGGAAGCTGTAGAAACATGCTCGTAGATCTCCGGGCACAGCTAGCATGCTATAAACATACTAACTGTAACATCGTCTTCACCAAACTTGATTTTTTAACAACCTAAGGCTAAATGTATATTACGCAGAACGTCATAGACTATTTCGATTCGGTCAAAGCGGTCCTTGTCCAAATAATTTTAGTATAATCTTGGCTTAAAAACTCAGAAATTAATTAACTGTGTGCTTACTCGTACTATTTCTCACGGTTCATTTAAAAACCCTTTCTAAATGAAGTGATTTGTTAATTAGTCACGACTTCATAGCTATTGGAGGCATAGTCAGAGTCACATATTCAAATCATCGAATAATGTTTTAGTTAACTATAATATAATGGCTCACTGATCACAATCGTGATTCAGTATTGACATATAAACGATGACTACAATTGGTACTATGACAATTTACCCTTGTAGGTTTGGCATAGAATTCGCACCCGACACATACAGTCGAATTTAAGGATCTTTGACACTAAAAACTAAATTGAATACATGTACTTCATAAAATAAATATTTTAGGTGATATATTATAAGCAAATATTTATAGAAAACATTAAAAATGTATCGTAGACAAAATATATGAACATTCACATGTGAAGATAAATTTGTTTGCATTAATTTATTATATTCGAAAACGCTCAATTACTAGCTTTTAGTGTCTTATAATACAATTGCTGCGGCCGAATGCTTTCGCAGAGCTAGTGAGGTAATTTATTTTTTTATCAATCCGTAACATGAAACACGCCTGTTTATACTTCAATCGTGAAACATTTTAATTGCCTAAGGAAAGTAAGTATAAAAACCAGCATTTCTGTATATATAGACCTGATAGCACACTATCAGTTAAGTTGGCATCGCCAATTGCCGAGGAATTGATTTAGTGAGCGATGATTTGGAAGGTTTGAACTGATGTGACAATGACCTAATTAAATAAAATATTATCTTTATTAAAATGTCTGAACTTTCTGCAGGTTGTGTTGGTGTTGAGTTTTACGCTCTGTGTGCTAAGTCACCAGGACGCCATATCGGAACAAAGAGTTACAATACATTTTCAAAAATCAGGAAGCAGGAAATCTTTGCCACTTCTAGATTCGATTAAATCAGATCCTCAAGACCAAACTGTAAGTAAATTTGTATCTCAGTTGAGATTTGTATCTAGTTTTCATATTGTAATTTCACAAAAAATATTTTACATGTCTAAAGATATCATATTAAAACCATTTTACGTGATGACTCATGTCGATACAGTTTTAAGTTGGTCTTATATTTTAGCGGCATTGAAACCTGAGAAAGATTTAGGCGAGTATTTCGCTCTTCCAATGCGTTTTGCAGGTCACACATACATGTTTATGATGTGTTGTATCCTAAAGTAATAAATTGTTTATATCGAATAAGCATAAATTTTGATGAAGACTCTTGCTTTGACTGGGTAGTTTGACGAGGAAACCTCAAGTCTTATAATCGACGAAGTCCATCATGACTTCACGTTAATTAATATACGTAATATTTGCGATGCAAATCACACGAAGTAGACATGCATTTATAACTATATATGTCTTACCTCAACCTAACTTGATGATGATACTGATTACCGATTACATTTTACTATTTTCTATTTTCGATTAAATTTTATTTTGCTATAATTGTTTATTAATAACCTTTTCAATGTTTTCATGGAGTCTTGGGAGAATCCTTCTTATGAATTCTCATATAGAGTGAATGATCCTGAAACACGTGATATTAAAGGTCAGCATGAAATAAAAGAAGGTGATGAAGTAACTGGAAATTACTGGCTCATCGAACCGAATGGAAAAAAACGAATTGTAAATTACCAAGCAAACGGCGATAAGGGGTAAAATTTTTTTTTTTTTCAACTGAAGCTATAAAATTTTAAATAAAGGGAACATGCATATGATGATAATGTTACTTAATGTATCATATTTTCCTTTTTGTAATGTTGAGTTTTTAATTTTAGTTTCAACGCCCAAATTGAATACACCGCATCTCTTAAAAGTGAACAGAATAGTGAAAATATTGAAATAAGTCAAGATAAAAATATAGGCGAAATTGATTTCGAAAAGAATACTGACGACGGTATAGAAAACAATGTAACTGAAAGAATAGATGATGTGGAGGAGGCTAACATTGGTAATAATGGTAACGAACCTGACACAGAAGAAAGTGAAGAAGAAAATCAAGTAGATAATGAAAACGATGGAACTGAAAATATTAGCAATATTATAAATAGTAATATTGATCGTACTCGTCATCGAAATCGGGATCCAACTAATCAAAAACCCACGAGACATAACGAAAATAGGAATACCCGAGTGTTGAATAAACCTCGTAGAAAGAACAGAACAGACAATAGTTCAGAAAAAATCGCACGCGAAAAAAAAAGAAATAAATCTCATGCTAGGACTCCGTCGCGGATAGTTGATGAAAATAATGAAAACAAGCACGATGAACATCACAATAGTACGGATGCTAAGCATGAGATTACAAAATCAAAAGAAAATGGTAATAAACGACAGCAACTTAAAGATAAACAACAAGTTAAACACATAAAATTGCCTCCCCATAGCAACAGTAGTAATCAAAATATGGAAAAAGGTCTACGAATTAACACTAGTCAAGAACAAAACAGTTATGCTGAAAGTGAAACTTTAAAGAAAAGAAATGAAAGTGATAATGAACAAAACTCAAAAGTATATTATGGTCGTGGTAATGTTCAGCCAAATATTGACCGAAGCGATATGCCTGATAGTGATATATATGAACACAGGATCCGTATTCAACATTCCAAAATAATACCGTCAAATACAAAAGACGAACAAACTTAGCAATTTCCTTTAGTGGATTCATTGTTATTTATTTAATAAATTGTAAAAAAAAATTAACATCCTTTATTTTGCCCTTTTAGTATTGCAGTATAAAGCCTAATTTCTATAAGCGTTGTTCCTTGATTTTGATCACTAAATTTCTTACCGCAGTCAATGCTGTGGCTTTATAAATTTTGCCCAAATTTAACATTATTACTATTATAATTATTACAAATCTAACTACGAATTACGTTAACAGTATTATAACATTAATGTCTAGCTTCCACAGAGCTATTATTATAGATATTATTATTACAAGGGGATTTCCAATTTATAAGTGTAATCGATATATGTGTATCGATGTACACATGTTTAAAAGTAATCTTTAAATCATCATCATCTTCCTGCCCTTATCCCACTCTAAGTGGGGTCGGCACAACATGTTAACATGTTGTCACATGATTTGGCTACGTATTTTACGACCAGCCGCCTGCCTGACGTCAACTTACCTTAGTCGTACTTTACGACTCCTCGTTAAGAAAAAGGGTGATCTATTCTACTCTACCGGATACCACACGGTGGGTCAACTTACCTTAGTCGCCTTTTACGACACCTCGGTAAGGAATGAGGATGGTCTATTCTACTCAGCCGGATACCACACGGCGGGTCGACTTACCTTAGTCGCCTTTCACGATATTATTACGATACTTTATTATTATATACTTATACGATTATTTAAAAGTAATCTTTAAATATTAATGTAAATTTTAATATAAGACTTGAAATCATAGTCCTTAGTTCTTATTCTAAAACAACACGAAAAAATTGTTATTTGTTGTTTATTTTCTTATAAACTAATTGTTAATTATTCAATTACTAAAGCATGTATATATTCATTAGTTCTAATTGAGCATTCTAGACTTCTGTGCCGGAGTTGTAATCAAACAGCAATCATGCGTAGCCGTTACATACGAGTGAATCCTTACTATATCAATTAGGTATATATTTTTATTATTTTGCTTTGATAAACGCAACAGGTATTTTTAAACATTTTCTTCTCCTATAAGTAATATAAATATAAAACTAACCACTGAAAATTGTTTTATTAACCATTCTGTCACATTTGTATGTATGCCGGCGTGTAACGGCTGGTCCACTTTGGTTACTCAACTGTTTACCGAATTCTGTCATACTGGTGAATACATAAAACTGAAATTGATGAAACTGATTATTGCGCTAAAATCCGTGATAAAGTACATAGAAAATATATATATAATGCTAAATGTACAGTGGACTATCCGTTTCTATACCCGATGCATGCAGAATTCGTAAAAACACATCCACAAACTTCTACCACCGCCACCACAATACACAAGCACTACATACGTTCACTATCACAAACTCAACAATCGTAAACTCAACAACTCAACAAACTCAATAATCGCAAAGCTTTATGATTTTGTCGTGGAGTCTATCTCCTGACGATACTAAGGTCGCGTGGCGAAACGAACGTGGAGAAAAAGTAATTTTTAACATTAAATAAAATTATCATACTAGCATAGTTAAGCTAGGATGATAACGAACATCCTGTTTGTAGTTTTACATTTGCACGCGGATCCGGTAAATAATGACCAATTTTTTTCAGTCAGTTTTATGTTTGCATTAGTTGTTTCTACTTCATCATACATTCAACATGATTCGGGTAAGTCAGCATTTTAACAATGTAAAAAAAATCTTACTTCTTATTGATACTATAAAGTAAGTTTTTCGTAGACTTTACAATACGTTACAACGTTTCTGAGGTGACAATATATTTTATGATCAGGATTTCATATAGCTACATCAGTTGACAGTTCTACCTCAGACAAACGAATAAGTTTGTGTCAACATTTTTATATTCCAGTACCAACTTGAGTTGGGTTGAGTTGACCATCTAGAATTTGTTTAAACATTATTTTATTATTTGAGTTTACCATTTAGACTTACTTTTAACATTCTTTAAAACATTCAGAGAAGATGTAGTTTTTATTTTTGCATTTCATATTTGATAGGAAAAATTAATTTAATAAAAATTTATGAATATTGTATAAATATTTTTAAAGATTTTATTACTTGCCGCCGTCGTCTCGATAAGTAGCGCGGTAGAAAAGACGAAAGCTTCCGTTAAAGAAGTACAATCTAAAGTGGAAGATGCCACAAGCGAACCATCAGGAATCCAAGAAGAATATTTAGGATTGGAGGCAAGTCAAATCTGGGATACTCGGAAAAGTCGAGTGAGCATTCAGTTCATTAATAATTATTTTAAGGATACAGATAGTGCTTTAGGAAATTTTTTTTTTGTTAAGATTAGATTTCTATTAAAATTATATTTTTTCTTGATACAAGATTTACTAAACTTCAAAGTTGATAACGTATACATAAGGTACGTAAGGTATACGTATACATATAGGTAGTTCTATTATTATATAAAGTAAAAAAATTGACTTTGCTGGATAAAATCATTATCAGGCGGCCTTTTAAAAGCTGTAATTGAAGAATGATATATTGTAGACTTTAGACTGGCCCGTTGGCGTTGTGGGTAGTGAACCTGCCTTTAGCTCCGCGGGTCGCAAGTTCAATGCAGGTTCGATTCTTGCCGAACATCTAATTCTAAACAAACTTATTATAAAATAAAGTCCCCAAAGCTGTCTGTCTGTATGTAATCGATTTTCTAAAAATCTACTGAACAAATTTTAGTACGGTTTTTACTAAAAGATAGTGCAATTCCTACAAAAGGTTTAGGTTAATAGCACATAACCGTTTCATGTAAATTGAGTTGAAGAGGTCGTTTTACAACAATTTTTAGTGGGGGTAGTAACAAACCGGTGTCGATTGTAGTTTAGAGGGGGGAATAGGTATAAAAAGCGGTGTAGGCTATCAGACAGTCTCAAGCCGAGACTCGAGCGACTATAACATGCTAAACACTGAATTTCACGCGGGCGAAGCCGCATGTATTTCTAGTTTTCCATAAACAATTTGTTGGTTCTTTGAGCCTGGGTGTATATATGTATTTAAAATTATATATGCAGTATATTTACCAGTTGTCCGTCAGCCATAACACAAGTATTAAGTTACTTACTATGGGGTTGGACAACCGTCTGTGTAAGTGTCTCATATATTTATTTGTTTATTGTTTATTTAGTTCACATTTACTATTTAAAGTAACAAATAATTTAAGATAGAACTAAATGTAAATTAGTCACACTATTTATCTTGTTCTAAACATTTTTGCTTATTAATTAATATTTCTCGTATGCGCTATTTTCAGGGGGAAAATCTTGATTTAACTGAAGAAGAAAATAGGTAAGTTATTTACTTTGAAAATTCTAAAATAATACTTATCAATCTCATCCGAATCATGATAATTAATCTTATTCTAATTCAAATTTTTACAATCTAATATCAATTTATCACGGCTGAGTCTTAAAATAAATGAATATATATATGGGACACTTACACAAACGGTCCCCAAAATAAAACTAATACTTCTATGTGACAGACAACTGGTAACTATATAATTTTAAATACATACTTAAATACAAATATACAATTAGGTTCGAATTACCAACAAATTGTTTATAGAAAATGTTAGCCCTCTGCAAGAATCAAATCCGCGAGCTGAAGGCAGGGTCACTGCCAGTTGGCTGTTGATTTTGTTTTTGGACGGGCCAATCAAAATAGACGAATATCGAGCATCGATTCGTGATATCGATATCGTGGCATCTACAATTTAAGTCCGCGCGATTCCCTGCGAGAGAAGTTTAAGAAAACAGGTATTCTAACATTTGCTTCACAGTATATTTTAAATAACGTAATTTTTGTACATATAAATATAAAGAATTATAAAACGATAGGTGATGTATATAATAGACAAAGTAGGAACCGACATAAGCTTGCGACTCCTGCTTTGCGCCTTGCAAAAGTACGTAAATCGTTTGTGGGTTGGGGTATAAGATTCTATAATAAAATTCCGAAATCAATTTTTGTCATACCATTACAGCAGTTTAAAAACGCTGTTAAAAAGAGGCTGATACAGAAAGCCTACTATACTGTTGAAGATTACTTAGATGATAAGGATGTGTGGATATAGGTGCACTTCTACCCTGTACAAGACAGTAATAAATAAATGTAACTAGTTCTAAGATTTATATTTTAAAAAGAGCAACCGCCGAGTTTCTTGCTGGCTCTTCTCGGCAGGAACAGCTTTCCGAACCAGCAGTAAAGTTGACGATTCAAAAGCACTTGTTTACAAGTTTACTTGAATAAAGAATATTTTGATTTGATTTGATTTGATTTGATTATCAACCAATGCTTATATGGTTCTAAATTTTGTTCGAAGTTCATTGTAAAAAAAAATTACACAATTACTTATATTATTTTAGTCGTTTGATAAATCGCTTTCGCTCGTTGATTAATGTATTCAGTTATTGCAAAACAAATCGTATATATATTTATTGCAAAAGTTCTGTCAACAAAACCCAGCAAACTTATATTTTGAAAAAAAAATAACTTTTCTAAACATATAGTCATTATTGCCTTTTTTTACTTGAAAAAAAGTTTTATTATGTCAGTTTTGTGTGTCTTATCGGCATATTTTTTTTAATGACAATTTTTTTTTTCATAAGTATATACCATAAATACTTTTTATATAAGATCTTAAGGGTTGTATCTTATAAGTTAAAGTGAACTTTTTGTATTGACTTCAATTACACTTTTTAGTGTAGAGTTGCATTATATTTTTGGTTCATACAAAGACATTTTTTAAATGTTACGTATATTAAAATTTTGAGAACATGACTAGAAAATTGATCGCTTAACGAATTTTACACAGAATCGTGCAGGATGTGTTCAGCCCTGACTACTACGAACCAAATATCATATTAGATTTCCGATATTTGAAAACAGGCGGTAGAGGTTACGCACGGAGCGACGGTGGTCAAATCTTAATCCTCCCTAGAAGAAACCATATGCCTGTTGCTTCCAATAACTACGATACTCTGTTAGAATTCCTACGTTTAAAAAATCTTGAATCAATGGAAAGGAAATGGGGAAATATTTTGAGACGTGAAAAGGAGGTACTCCGAAGTGGACCGGACTACTATGATGATTTACATTAGAATAGACCTTATTTAATGTGGAAATATGAAAGCATCAGAAATTAGGACTTAGCCTTTATCTATTTTTATTTCTATTTATATTCCAAACTTGTTTTAATAGCACCTGTTTGTTTTCTCTGATTGAAAACACAAAATCACGCACATGCTATTTTTTTTCGCATCGATACTATCAGCTTATATATTTCGCCCCATCCAGCGAATAAAATTTGATGTTCTATATTTATATAGTTAAATAGATCATGTAAATTTATTCTTCGAATGGGGTGGTTTGTAATTATATAATTAAATTTTCTAAACTGTAAAATCGATGTTTTATTTATATTTTCGTTTGCATAGGACGTTCCATTATTTCATTATATTTTCTGTAAACAATTTTTTTAAGATTTGTCGAATCGTGTATAGCAATGGACAAAAATTAAAATAGGTAGCAATTACTCCAGTTAAATCCTATTCTATAAATATGATATTAAAAACTAAATATTAAATCTTAAAAATGAAAAATCGCTATTCTAAAAAATATGTAATTAGCTGTTTCGCAGTCTAATTTGAAGACACTCCATACATGTTCTAAAATAAAAATTTTATCCGAATCTATTGAAAAACAAACGTATAAACTTAAATATTTTTAGTATAGTAATAGAATTCAAAGATTAAGAATCTAATTTCCTGGGCAAGTAAAATTATAACACAATATTTTTCCTTTATATCTATTGTGTGTGAGCTGTGATAGCCTAGCGGTGAGACAGTGCGAGTCTCTAGAGACGACATAGGTTCAAACCCCGGGCAGGCACCAATGAGTTTTTCTATTAAAACTCATGTGTCTTATTGATAATTGCAATCTATCACACGCTTTTCGGTGAAGGAAAACATCGTGAGGAAACCTGCATATCTCTAGATTATTAGACATAATTCTAGGGATATGTGTAACCTACCAATCCGCATTGAAGCAGCGTGGTAGGTCTTAGCTCCAATCCTTCTCTTCAAAAACGGAGAGAAGAGGCCTGAGGGCTAAGGCCCAGCAGTGGGCATAGTAACAGGCCATTAGTTTACTTTTTTGCTTTTTATATCTATTGAACAAATAAGAAGCAATTTTCCACAAAGGTCAACTACGTTTTTCTTTTTCAACATCCCCTCACACACAATTGACGGCGACAATGTTTTTTTTATATTATTGACCTAACCATTTGAAACATATTGTAATTAAATATTATAATGAGAATGAAAAACATTTTTATCGTAATAATATTGCAAGTTATTATTTTATAACATAAACGTTAATATTCAGTGCAACAAATTTATCTCATGCCTATATTTGGGTCAGAACTGACAAGGGCGACCTATTTCTGTTGATAATTCATAAATTAGCTTTTTATTTAATCTCAATATACAATAATTGAATAAAGATTTCAGTGGCCGTGACTGCTTTAACAATTGAACCGACACTTTAGTGTACTGATTACTACTGCGCCCTTGATATGCGTAAGTGATTTAGTTTCACCGATCAAAATATTTCTATTACAATATTTTTTTAATTCTATCTGCTTATTCTTAAGTTTTGTTGTAATTAAGTCATACTCATATTAGTTATAACAATCCGAAACTTGCCTATATGAAATATTCTAATAGAATAACAAAACTGAAATATTTCATGGTGCATTTTATGCACATATCACACTGTTTAACACTGTTTTTGTCTCATGAACTTAGTGGTGATTTTTGATAAGGTTGGCAATACATCATTAGAAAAAATATATAGTTTCGTTCCAGTCACGTCCAGATTTTTTTTGTGAAATCTAAAAATACATTTCTTACCTCAGGACACATTTAAGTAAGGAAAACTTTATTTCGGCAACTGTATAACTACTGTATTTAACTAACTTACTTTTTATTTATGTAAGTTACATCGTAAACATGCCAAGAAAGTGTTTAAACAATCCCGACAGTTTTTGTTATGTGTGTGGTGAGTTAACATTCACATCTCAGGGTCGGAATTTCACGCCATTAATTGAACAGTGCTATTTTGATTACTTTGGATTTCCTGTGTCGCATCAAGATAAATCCTGGGTTCCAAATATATGTTGTATAACCTGTATGAGACTCTTATTAGGTTGGGCTAAACAAGAACCTAGACATTTGCCATTCGCTATACCAATGACTTGGATGGACCCAAAAGATCATATAAGCTATGCTAGCTAAAAAGGGCAGTGGTTTTTCATATCTAAAACAACAACTCGCCAATCTCAGCGAGGCCAAAAATAAAGAGGGTATATTTGTAGGTCCACAAATACGTAAACTGATAAAATTTTTGGTGAGAAACTGAATGGTCTAGAAAAAGTTGCCTGGAAAATGTTTTATGAACGTTGTCCAAAAATTTTTTTAGGAAACTATAGAGCGGAAAATTACAAAGATTTAATAAATGATCGTCTAATGTCATATAAAGCTTTGGGATATAACATGTCCTTAAAAATACACACGCTGCACTCTCATTTGGTTTTTTTTTCCTGCAAACTGGGGAGCTGTGAGTGATGAACAAGGCGAGCGGTTTCATCAGGACATTTTCTTAATGTAGAAGCGCTACCAAAGGAAATGGAGTCCACGAATGCTAGCAGATTATTGTTGGAATCTTAAAAGAGACCTACAGGAAGCTAAATATTCCCTAAAATTAAATTTATCTGTTGTATATTAAACAATAACATCTTTAAGTGTAGCTCAGTTTTCTATATATACAAAAATAATATGCTTCTATATCACAAGAATACCTGACGTGTAAATTTTTTTCCCTCGATATTTTATTGTTTGAAGGCCCTAGTATATTCAAAATTTGACATAAGTTTTCGTGTGACAAAAAAAAAGTAAAAATTTTGTTGACCAGTGTTATCATATTATTATAATTATCATTATAGATACATAAAATTAAAAACATTATCTTTATTATGAATAATTAATGCGTTTAAAGTTTCGTGAGTTTTTTCCATTGTGTGACAAATATTATTTATATTTCATTTAAATATTGCAATTATATTTTCCCTGAAAAATTTTACTTCCAATCTAATTCTACTCATTGTGATTTTTGTAGTTGGTAGAAAAATTCAAATTGAGCAGAAACTCTTTTTTGATTGAGCTGAAATTTTACATAATTGTCCAGTCCCGATGATTGCCGTGTGGAATCCGGCTGAGTAGAATAGACCACCCTCATTTTCTTACCGAGGTGTCGTAAAAGGCGATTAAGGTAAGTCGACCCGCTGTATGGTATCCGGCTGAGTCGAATAGACCACCCTCATTTCTTACGGAGAGGTCGTAAAATATGACTAAGGTAAGTTGACGTCAGGCAGGTGGCCGATAAAATACGTAGCCAAATCAAGTGACAAGTTTACAACATGTTTTTAACATGTGCCGACCCGATCATCATTCTTATCCCACTCGAAGTGGGCTTCGAGTGGGATAAGAATGATGATCATGATGGTCCAATCCTGATGATAATGCATGTTTATAATATGCATGACCTGATGCCGCTGGCAACAGCTAGTTTTGGCTCCTCAACGGATAACAGTGGAGATATGAAATTTTAAAAGTTAAAAAAAAATCTTTTACTTATTTAATTTCTTCTATTTATCTATGTTTGAATAGGGCTTAATGGAAAAACTAAACTATATATACGAGATTATTCTTTTAATATGTTCACTTAGAATTTATTAATATTGCATTTTGGCAATTTGTGACAAATTTGTTGATATAAATATAAAACATTATAACACAGAGGATAGTAAGCTATCAAACTATAACTAGCCCGCACCTTAATAACCACGTATTTCGCATTCGTTTCTTCTATACACAATTCGATACACTTAATCAACCTTAATAAATAAATGCATTCACTGATAATAAAACTTATCATATATTTAATAAATGACAGAGACTCAAATAAACTTGCTCTAATACAAAAAATGATGTAATTTTTCTAGGTCAGTGATTTAAAAGTTTAGTTACATGATTGCAAAAGTAGTGCAAAAAGTGACCGAACATGTGCATAAAATGTACGTGGACTTTTTCAGCTCATGCAATTTTTGTAAGGTAAAAAAAGAGGAATGTTAATAATTTCAAGGCCGGTGAGATATGACATTATGCAAAACCATTAGCGAGATCTTTCTAAATAAGATTTAATCTATATACTGGTTAATTGCCGCAACTTTGCCGTCCAAATTAACGTTCATTGCTAGGACTTAGTTCTTTTCTGTAGGTTAAACACCCGTATATTCTTATTGATTAATTAAGAAATCATCACGCTTTGCAAAGGTCGATGATCACAATGTTTACTATCAGATAACGCTGCTGTTGAGTATTCAGTTATTAGGAATTTGAACCCAATTACAATGAAACAATCCAATGCAAGATTTTTTCTTAAGATAATTTTATTGAATGTAGTGCTGTACAGATTTTTATTCTTCTCTTTTTATTTGAGTTTTATTAACAATTATTATTTAGGCCATTGTTGAAAAAATCTTAGTTTTCTTATCATGACTTTTCATCAAGGTCTTCAACAAACAACTTTGACTTATCCGTTGGTGCAGTTGACAGTGACCCTGCCTTCAGCTACGCGGGTCGCGGGTTCCATTCATGCCGAAGGGCAACATTTTCTATAAACAATTTGTTGGTTATTTGAGCCTGGGTGTGTATTTTTATTTAAGTATGTAATGTATGTATTGTAAATATGTAAATATATATTATATATGTATGTATATATTTACCAGTAGTCAGTTACTTTGGGGACGGATGTATATATATTTATATTCAAACACTTTTTTTTATACTTACAATATAAATGTTTTTATAGTTCCGCCTTTGTGTTGTTATTATTTACACTACTAAACCAATTTTGATAAAATTTTGATCTTCGAAATTTGTAAGTAAAAATATCGATTATACCCAGACGTATTAACGGGCACCACATAATAATAAAGAAGCATTGCGATGTTTTTTTTTCTATTTTGTGAAAAAATAATAAGATATATCTTTGAAGACTACAGTTTTAATTTCAAATACATGACGCAAAACGCGTCCTACATTCAAAACCTTAATAAAATCAGCCGGCATTCAAGTGCGTTGACCATTTAAATATTCATTTTCTTCTTTTTTTGTTGATAGATATCATTGAAACTATAATATTTCCAAATAAAAATCAATTAAGCTTGGTTTGTTCTGATATTAATAGAAAGAAAAATGTTCGTTTGTGTTATGTTCTTTTCATTAATGTAAATTCAATTCTTTTAATATTAATTCAATTTTAACGTAAATTCAACGATCACAAGTAACTCATAGGACAGGTTGAAGAATCATCTGTGTTTAACCAAATTTTACTAAGTTTTATTCTAAAATTAAAGTTAAGAACAATTTGTAACGACATATCGAAAAAGTCTATGTTTTAGTAAATTGTTGAGTAACTTTACTACAAAGTTTAATTAATAATTTATATCGATTTCTTACCGTTTTTTCATATTAGTTTTTGTATATTTGTAGATAAAATAGAAATTGGGTATGAAAAGTGAAATTACTAACTATTAAAACTTTGTTTGTATTTTAATGTACATTTCCGTAACTTTACAGATTGGAAATGTTGTTTTAACCTAAATGGAACAGAAAGGGTCGGATTAATATAAATCAAGTCTACACAGAATACAGATCGTGGGCAGATTATGTCGTCATTAGACAGTCATTGAAACACAAGAGATAATACATTATGCTGCATAATTCATATCCTTATGACAAAATGAAATATTATAATTAAATTTTCATTTTTTTATGTAAATATTTTTATAATCATTTATATATTTATTTTGGACCGAGTCATTCACTGACCTTAATGTTAAATAAACATAGGATCATATAATTTTCTTTTCCTAGAACCAATATTACATTTAAATTAAAGCTTTACTTTAAGGAATGTTTAATAACTAAAAAAATATTTTCTAAACTGTTTTTTATAAAAACAAACTCATCATCATTCTCCTGCCCTTATCCCACTCTAGGTGGGGTAGGCCCAACATGTTACAAACATGTTGTCATATAATTTGGCTACGTATTTTACGACCGGCCGCCTGCCTGATGTCAACTTACCTTAGTCGTCTTTTACGACACTTCGGTAAGAAATGAGGATGGTCTATTCTATGCAGCCGGATACCATACGGCATTTACCTTAGTCGCCTCTTACGACACCTCGGTAAGAAAGGAGGGTGGTTTATTCTATTCTGCCGGATACCACACGACTCAATTATAAATATAAAAACGAACTCATGAGTAAAAATGATGTATTTTAAAGATCCTATATTAAGCACCGGGTGTTTTCGTGTTCGATTCCTGCCGATGGCCATAATTTTCTAAAAACAATTTGTTCGTTATTCGAGTCTTGGTATATTTATGTGATTATACTATCAATATCATTTTTTTTTTATTTATCTTTATTGTATAAACAAAAGGCGGACTTATCCCTAAAAGGGATCTCTACCAGCCAACCTATGAGTAACAGAAAGAAAATGAAAAGAAAAAAAATTGATGATGGAAAAAAAGGAAGGAAGAAAAATAAAAATAACGAAACACTATACATAGATTAAAGTTGAAAATAAATGAATAAATAATAGATAATAGTGATTATTTGAATTGATTAAAATGTAATTTGATATTGATAATAAGCTAAATTTAATTTAAATGACTTGAAACAGATATTTTTTCGTCTGTGACTTAAATGCTGATAGGGAAGGAGATTTGCGGATTGATACAGGTAAATCATTCCACAGCTTTACACCTTGAAAGCTAAATGATCTCGAGTAAGTCAGTGAGGAGCATTTAGGGAAGGCAAGATCTAATGTATTTAAAGATCTTAGCCGGCCACATCCAACATCCGACAAGAAGTTGAAACGTTCTTTAAGATATTAGGTCCTTACATATGAAATTGGCGTTTTCTATTGGAGGAACATAAAGTCGTTTTTTTTTTTAATGAAATATATTTAATTAATCAAAGTATGTACCATTGCTATGTATGCACTTTTGCCATCTCATAGGTAGTTCATTGATCCCCTTACTAAAAAAACCATTCGGGCGGGAATCAATAAAATCTTTGAAGGCGGTCAATTTTCGCTTAGGGCAGGATTTGGCTGGTTCGCCAGGGTTCAGCCATTCCGATGAGCGCTTCCGATTATCGTAGAGGATCCACTTTTCATCACAGGTAATGATTCGATTTAAAATTCCTTCATTATTGTGCCGGTTGAGTAACGTAACGCAGCAGTCGACGCGCGTTTGTCGGTTTGCTTCACTCAATTCATGAGGTACCCACCTTTCAAGCTTTTTCACCTTCCCAATTTGCTTCAAGTGGATTAGAATAGTTTTATCACTAACACCGGAGCCTGCAGCTAACTCGGACGTGGTTTGCGATGGATCCGCTTCCACAATAGCCTTCAATTCTTCATTATCAACTTTGGTCTCCGGCCGTCCACGAGGCTTGTTCTGCAGGTCGAAATTTCCAGAACGAAAACGTTGGAACCAAAAACGCACTGTGTTTTCTTTTGGGACACCGTCACCATACACATCAATAATCCTTCGAGCCGTTTCTGCAGCACTGGTGCCACGGTGGAACTCATACTCGTAAATAACGCGATATTTCATGTTTTCCATTTTGTAAACAGAGTGACACAAAGAAAAAAACAAAAGAAGAAAAAACAAATGAATTAGGGGGTTTGAAACACAAATGCATGAGTAAATAGCTGTATGAATTTGAATTTGGAATTCCTAACCATAAAGGTAATATTTGAGATCAAAGTGGCCAGTACGACAAAACGCCATTTCATATGTAAGGACCTAATATATTGGAATTAAAGGATTAAAGAGTACTTTATAAAGAAGTGTTAGAATATGTAAATTTCTTCTGGATCGTATAGGAAGCCAATTTAACTTATGACGGAACTCAGTGATGTGGTCAAACTTACGCAGTCCATAAATATATCTAATAGCTACATTCTGAAGCCGTTCGAGCTTAGCCAATAGCTTTTCTGAAAGATCCAAAAAAACAGCATCTCCATAATCCAATATAGGTAGCAATAAAGATCTAGCAAGCATAATTTTAGTTTCAAGGGGAAGGAATTTCTGTAAGCGCTTAAGAGAGTGAAGTGATGCAAAGAATCTATGGCTCAAATTAGTGATATGAGGTGCCCAGCTAAGTGTTTCATCAAAAATAATACCTAAATTTTTTACTGAATTAGAGTAAGGTATGATGGCTCCATTAAAACTAATGTGCTGCACAACAGTATGCTTAAGTTTAGAAATGTTATAGGAACTACCTATAATAATAGCCTGAGACTTTTGTGGATTAACTAGTAAACCAAAGTTTTTAGTCCAGTTATTAAGGACCTCTAGATTTCTATTAACTTTTGATATGGCTTCGTCTAAATCAGATAAAGAGGCAGCCGTATAAATTTGCAGGTCATCTCCAAGATGAAAGGATGATTTAAAAAGCTGAGTAACACTGTTCACAAATATAGAAAATAACAAAGGCGACAGAACTGTGGGACTCCAGCGTTGATATTACACAATTCTGAGCGTTGTTCATCAATAATGACTAACTGTTGACGATTTGAAAGGTAAGACGTAAACCATTTTATATTTTCATGATTTAAAGAATTGCGTATTCCACTTATTTAACCGGAATGTCACGGACATTTTTACTCTACGGTCTACTTGCTTTTTGGTATTTTAATACTCCAAAATATTTTTGCATTTGTTAAATAATATTATCTAAAATTAGATTAGTTCTGTCTGTATCATTAAATTATGCAACTAAACAATTTTTACGTTTACTGATCACAAAATTATTAAAAGCACGAAAGAATTATTAGGGTTGAATATTACTTTGTACTTGTAACGCGTTTGTCAGTAAAAAACCATTGTTGTGAACCTATATTTCTCTGGATGAGAGCATAGAAGCATCGTTTTGATCTAGGTTCCAAAGCCTCTCTCGCCCAAAGCAAAGGTGCCAAGACCTTGACAGTAGAATAACCACAGGCCGCTTCTTTATTAGTGCTTTCCATTTTCAACTAGACACTCCCAATATAAAACGTAAAAGTTTAGGTTAATTGATTTAAAAAATGAATTAAAATTTATTATATCCCGCTGTAGTTTATGTATCTTTTATTTTTCTAAAGCCTAACTCCTTATATTTTTAAATATTTCTAATTATAAAAAAAACATTAAAAATATAAAAAAATTGTCGTCCGCCGGAAACGGGGCAATATCCCGATTGGTTAGGGCTCCAGAGTGAGGAACTTCCTCACAATACGTGCCGCTTCAAGAGATACTGCCTTCTGCATCCAACTCTTGATCCATCTATTAAGCGAAAGCCTCTGAAGATGTAGTTTATGTTATTATTAAAAGCTTTTATTCAAATAATTTATAGAATTGGGGGTTACTTTGCGGATATCCATAATACAAAAGTAATAATAAAAATTATTTTGCTATAATCTGCGATACAGTAAATAGAAAATATATATAGTGTTAAATGTATAGTGGACTATCCGTATTTTCATACCCGATACGTGCAGGATTCGTAAAAACACATGCACAAACCTCCAACAGTTCCACCACAATACACAAGCACTACACACGTTCACTATCACAAACTCAACAATCGTTTCGCCCCGCAACCAAAGCATCATCAGGAGATAGACTCCACGACAAAATCGCAAAGCGAAGCATTATCCAAACAAGCATTGTTATATAGTACTTGGTTCATCCCCACCCTTTATTTTACCTCTGAACACGTGCAACAAGCTTGAACTAGAAACATTTATCTGCTCGTTAATGAGGGTGCCATTGTTATGCTTAATGATTTCTAGTTGTTGCTTTTATTCAACTTTCCATGTATGTCTGTGAACATGGAATCTTGCAAGTTAAATTTGACACTTTTCCTCGTGTCCGATGATAATGCATGTTTATGATAAGCATTATCTAATGCTGCTGCCAGGATTGGCTCCAGACGAGGGATGCCCTCTACGGATAATAGGGACATAAAATTTTGCTAAAAGCGTTATTAACTGACTTGTTTTTTTATTAAATAGAATACTTTAAATTTTAGTGCATGAAAGTGCTGCTATAGATAAAGTAAAATTTAATTTGTCTTTATCAAAACTTTACTCATAAGCCGTTTATAGCTTCAATAAATAAAGCTGTAGATATCTTCGACATCGTAATATAGTAATAATATTCAATGTTTTCATAAAAAATTTATGCTTTGTCTGAAGAGCACCAATCTGACGCAAGAAAGTTTTAAAAGTCACTCCCTAAACGGATTTTAATAAATTGGCGTATTTTTTGACAAATGAAATCCAATCGTCACCGGTTCATTTGAAATTTTTTGTATCGTTTCAACATCTATGCAGAAATTTATCTAAAAGGGCGTCTTATGTGTGACGTTATCTGATAGTAAGACAACTGTGAACCGAAGCAACCTGCCACAGCAGGCCTACCATGAACTCTTATTGCGACTCAATTGGAGACGTAAACGAAATTGTTTTGCTTTTTCATAACGTGAAGTCTTAAGACGCACACGTTAAAAATAAAACGAAATGTTTAGAATTTGCATTACCTAATGCAGCTAAAACAGCAAATGAGCTCTTAATAGACAATGTACCACTAAAAACAGAAAATTCAACTGTATTTTTGGGAATGACGTTGGATACAAAACTCCAATGGAGCACACACATAACAGCTCTCGCAGGGAAACTCAGTTCAGCAGCCTATGCTATTCGAAAGATAAGACAGTTTACAGACGTCGAAACAGCAAAACTAGTTTATTTTGCTTACTTCCATAGCATTATGTCTTATGGAATAATGTTATGGGGTAAATGCGCTGATATTGAGAAAATTTTTGTATTGCAAAAAAGAGCCATACGTGGCATTTATAATTAGAATTCGCGTGAGTCCCTGCGAGAGAAGTTTAAGGAGACAGGTATTCTAACGTTGGCTTCACAGTATATTTTTAGCAATTTGATTTTTGTGCATAAAAATATACATAATTATAAAAAGATTGGCGATGTATATAATAGACAAAGTAGGAACCGACATAAGCTTGCGGCTCCTGCTTTGCGCCTTGTAAGAGTACGTAAGTCGTTTGTGGGTTTGGGTATAAGATTCTATAACAAAATTCCACGATCAATTTTAACTTTGCCATTACAGCAATTTAAAAATACTGTTAAAAAGAGGCTGATACAGAAAGCCTATTATACCGTGGAGGCTTACATTGATGATAAGAATGCGTGGATATAGCTGCTCTTTGACCTTATGCAGGATAGCTATGACAAAATGTAATTAGTATTAAGAATCTTCTTTTTTAAAAGAGCTCCACCGAGTTTCTTGCTGGCTCTTCTCGGTAGGACGGCTTTCCGAACCAGCAGTAAAGTTGACGATTCAAAAGCACTTGTTTACAAGTTTACTTGAATAAAGAATATTTTGAATTTGAATTTGAATTTGAATTAAGTCGTTGCCGAATGAGCGTTCGGAATTCGTCCTAAGAACATATGAGTAAAAGAGACAGAGTTATCTATAGATCATATAACGTTATCCTTTTCAAACATTACGACCCCAATGCAATTCACACTTCAAAAGCGGTTCGCGGTCGTCGTTCACGTCTTCAATTGAGTCTCAATAAGAGTTCATGGTAGACCTGCAGGTCCTAGCCTGTCCTAAATATGACCAACTTATTTAATTTTTTCGAGGCCGAGTTATATTTAGAATGAATGAATCTTATTCACTCATGAAGGTTACATTTCTTGTCATGGCAAACAGAAAAGGCCAGTTCTAGAGGTGGTCGGGTTAGCGAGTATTTCATTGTAAGATTCGAAACACAGTTTTGTCTTAATCCAATGTACGAGTTTACAGCAATTTAATAGATACCACACAATATGTATGAAACGCTTTATTTTCAAGAAAAGTCAACTGTTGATGCCAATGATATTGAAAAGTCAAACGTAATTAATGATCTTAGATGTGGGATTGATCATATATTTTTAAAAGTTGTTACGGTATGTTGTAAATACTATCTTGAGGTACTTATTTAAGTAATTGAAATATGTAATATGATTTGTGTAAATTCAATGTCAAAAAGATTTATTTTAGTTGCCTTGTTCACCTTTTGAGACGGTTTTTTAATGTCTGTTACTATCCCACTTCTGGTCTGCCTCGTCTCTTCTTTCTTAAGAAAAGGGTTGAAGTTTCGATCCATCACTGATCCATGACTGGCCCGTTGGCGCGTTGTGTGGGTAGCGACTCTGCCTTCAGCTCCGTGGGTCGCGGGTTCGATTCCCGCCGAGAACCAACATTTTCTATAAACCAATTTGTTGGTTCTTCGAGCCTGGGTGTGTATTTGTATTTAAGTATGTATTTAAACTTATATATGTAGTATATCTACCAGTTGTCCGTCACCCATAACACAAGTATTAAGTTACTTACTTTGGGGACGGACCGTGTGTGTAAATCTCCCATATATTTATTTATTTATTTTATTTTATTTATCACTCTACTCCGATACGGATTGTTGGAAAGCTGATCATGTCCCTACAATCCTTTTAACATTTGCAGTTCACGATGCTTACCTATACTGATAAGCCTGTGATAAATTGTAAATATACTTCTACTATTACTATATTTAAAATTGTGTACGACGTTACAATGTAATTATTGAGTATATTCAATAAAAACAATCTTACTGATCAACTGAATACTTCGGTTTAGTTACGTTTAATTTTAAAGAAGTTCAGTTTTTGTCTAATTTGCGACCATAAATACACTAACCTGCTTACGGTGCACATAGCTAACTAACGTATTATTATCTTACATAATGGCGTTGAATCCAACTAACCCTAATGCCAATATAACCAACCAAACAAGACCCTCAGCACTTGCAATGCACAAGACGGTTTGCTAACTTTATACTTCACAGGCATCGAACGCGTAAGGCATAAAAACGCCCTGACTTGTGATTATACAGGTAACTCTTTATACAGGTAACTGTTTATTAGATTAATGATGATTTTTTTTATAGGTAAAGAATTGCTTACACTATAAAAAAAACATTTCCGTGAAATGTTTTTTTTTTGTATAAATACAAACTATCAAACTACTTTACTTTACTTTTATTTGTTGCTTCTTCGAATTTGGGTGTAGGTATGTATTTAAAATTAATATAATATTATATAATATAAGTATATATTACCAGGTATATATCCATAACTCAAATATTAAGTTACTTACTTCGGGGATGGACAGTCGTGTGTGTAAGTGTCCCATATATTTATTTATTATTATTTTATTCGACCTTCATAATACAAAGTTCATGATTATTTTTTTGTATAACGATCAAACGTTATGCTGCAAAGTGCCCAAAATATTAATAAAAACGGTAAAGAATCAAAATTTCGACTTTGTGACCTGCTTAAATTACGCGCATTAACTATCTTCTCCATAACACTTAGGCAAGTAGTTAAGTAACCAGTAATAACATCGAGACTCGAATCTTATAAAATAACACCTTGCGAAAATACTTACGAATGCAAAATGGAACTATTTTTTTAAAGGTTTATATATATACTTATTTATTTTAAATGTTTGTTTCTATTGCCTTTCTCCAATTATAATTATAATGTGACCTTGTTTATACTAAATCCATCCAACTACATTCGGAAACCTCGCGCCAGATATAATATATTACGTAAACCTGTGTATTAAAATAAGTACATGTGCTGCCTCGTTCAAAATGTGGACAATATCTCACAATGATCGAATAGATTGATTAAATCTCTAGTAATATTTCTAAATACTTATCTTACATTTAAAAAAAACTATTTATGAGGAACTTCATAAGAACGAAGTACAAATGAGCTTCATTATTTTATAGTATTTCTTTATAGCCATAGTATTTCTCCAAAATAGTATTTCTATTTCGTATTTATATATTAAAATGGTAGGTTACACATACCTATACCCAGAATTCTCTAGAGATGTGCAGATAGATGTCTTCGCTATGCTTTCCTTCGCCGAATAAGTACATAAGTTTTGATAGAAAAACTCATTGGTACCTGCCCGGGGCTTGAACTCGCGACCCCTTCGAAAGAGTCGCACGGTCTCACTACTGGGCTATCACTGCTTCTAATTAGTACAATAGTTAGCGCAGTAAAACAACATTAAAAGTAGCACAAATTATACAGATGCTCTGTTTTATATTCAAGTTTTAATAACTATTTTCCATTAAAAACAAGGATTAAAATATTGTTATTAAAGTCTCAACGTTTACTTGATGAATACGAATACGAAATTATGTGTCTCACGATTACTAATAATGTGACCTAATTCAAAGTTAGGTTTAATTGAGTTAGATACATTGTAATCGTTATTACAATGCCATCTATGAGATCACGCTCCGAACTATTTAAAAAAGTGTATTTTCTTGCTCTTACAAGCTGTGGGTTTTTTTAACACCCACGATTTTTATAGGCGCTATGCTTTATCACAATTGGAAACAAAACAACTTTTTTGACTTTAATACTAAGCGTGCGATATTCCGTTATAGTTTTGCGTCTCGGGAAGTGGGTAGGTAATTACAATGGCCTACACGTGCGTAGTTTACTTCTTGACACTGTTACATATCACCTAACCGTAATCTATTGAGCATGAGCATTTATGTGTAATTTTGTACGTAAAATATCACTTGCATATTACACCCATATCAATTTACTACATCTTGATTACGTAAACATGTTTGAATTCTATTCGAAATATTGAACTGTTACATAATGAAGAAATATAGACCATTTCTATTTATAAATCGTGAAAGTGTAACTTAGAGGACCAGACGGCGCTATCAGTGATATAACTAGTATGTCCTGACTTTGATCGATGTTTTCAAGTATATTGTTTTATAGCTAACTGCTTATGTTAATAATCGATTTCGGATTGCAAATTTCTAGTCTGCCATATTTTTTAATCACGTTCCACGCCCTCGCAACACGTATCACCCCATTCTTAAAAAGGAATTTACGCCTTATAAAACTATAGTAACTAACAAATTATTGTTGAAGTTATACATTTTTGATAATTTACTAATTGGACTATGATATCATCAATATCATCATCCTCCTGCCCTGATCCCACCCTAAGTGGAGTCATCACAACATGTTACAAACATGTTGTCACATGATTTGGCTACGTATCTTACGATCGGCCGCCTGCCTGACGTCAACTTACCTTAGTTGTATTTAACGAACCCTCGGTAAGAGAGAGGGTGGTCTAGTCTACTCAACCGGATACCACACGGTGATCAACTTACCTTAGGCGCCTTTTATGACACCTCGGCAAGAATTGAGGGTGGTCTATTCTACTCAACCGGATACCACACGGTGGGTCAACTTACCTTAGTCGCCTTTTATGACCCCTCGGCAAGAAATCAGGGTGGTCTATTCTACTCAACCGGACACCACATGGTGGGTCAACTTACCTTAGTCGCCTTTTATGACGCCTCGGCAAGAAATGAGGGTGGTCTATTCTACTCAACTGGATACCACACGGTGGGTCAACTTACCTTAGTCGCCTTTTATGACACCTCGGCAAGGAATGAGGGTGGTCTAGTCTACTCAGCCGGACACCACACGGCATCATATCATATCATCAATTATACTATTATTTATAATAACGGATAATAAAACGTTCAAACACAAAAACAACAGTGCTTCTAAAAAACACTGTTATAAAGATATGATTATGTTATTTAACGGATCAATAAATATAACAAGCTCTTTTGATAAAACTAATTTTTGTTCCATATATGGAACTCTTATTTACATATAACGAAAAATTGAACCAATATAATTAGTATATACTAAATATCGCAGGCAAATTAGATTTGCAAAAAAGTTTTAATATAAGCAATAGAATAAATAAAGTGTAGCAAGATTATACGTTTAACTATGTATAAATACGACTACACATTATTAAGAATAAAAGTATTAACTCTCACCTTCACAGTAAAATTGAGCTTTCAGACTTTCGTTGAACTTTTCTTGTACAATACTTTATATTTTACAAAAGATTGCGGGGTGCCGGTTGTCATAATCATCTAAACTACAAAAACAGTTGGTACTTTGATCACTAAGTTTCTAATTTAATATAAAATTCATTTAGTATTATTATTAGTCAATCGTTGTTATGGACGCCGTGCGGTATCCGGATACCAAAAGAAAGGAGGGTGGTCTATTCTATTCTGCCGGCAGAATAGAATAGACCACCCTCCTTTCTTACCGAGGTATCGTAAAAGGCGACTAAGGTAAGTTGATGTCAGGCAGGCGGCCGGTTGTAAAATACGTAGCCAAATCATATGACAGCATTTTGTGCCGACCCCACTTAGAGCATAACGGCAGGAGGATGATGGACAAATAATCAACAAATACATAGTTGTTATAATTACAAACACGTCCGTGCGTCGTCAAAGTAACTTAATACTTATGTTATGGGTACAGACAATCGGTAAATATATACTTATATAATTTTAAATAAATACACCCAGACCCTAAGAATAAAAGAAATTGTTTTTTAGATAATGTTCCTGTCGATGGACATCGAACAAGCGACCACTGGAGCTGAAGGCAGGATCGCTGTCACATACACCGACGAGCAAATAATTACTGTATATGTAAACTGCTGATAAATTGATTTCCAGCATCATTTGTCACTAAACTAAAAAGTCACTGTTTTAGTTATAGGATGGAAGAGATTTTAAGCTATTGGCAAATATATTACCAATTGGCAATTTACCTTTAATCTCTAAACCCTATCTTTAATCTCTATCTTTTTTTTTCTAGAGGTGGTGAAATCTTTTAATAAATAAATGTAACTAGTTTTAAGATTTATATTTTAAAAAGGGCAACCGCCGAGTTTCTTGCTGGTTCTTCTCGGTAGGGACAGCTTTCCGAACCAGCAGTAAAGTTGACGATTCAAAAGCACTTGTTTACAAGTTTACTTAAATAGAGAATATTTTGAATTTGTATATGAACTTCCTGCGGACTTTCCACAGGGGAGTGTCCGACTCCCACGGACTAAAACCCCTCCTCGTTTCCTCTCCCTTCTACGGCGGAACCACCTTTCGGCATTGCTTCACCGTAGCCGGTGTCTAATTCTTGCCCTTTCTGGCCCGTTCTTCCGTATCTTTCTCGCCCATTATATCGCACGACACGACACGACACGACACGACACACACGACAGCATATTTAAATCGCGACGTATTTTATCGTGCAGTGTTCCATTTTAGTCGTTAGGGCGAGGGCGTTAAGCTGAATATACCATACGAAACTTCTTATAACGCCTATTGCGTAATTTTAACGCTACATATTTTTTACGCTCGTCCGAACGAGGCGTTACGGTAAAGCTTTCCGTGTCGCGGAGCATAAATGGGATGAAAGTGTCTCCTCTGTTTTATTTGCTACCACTTGACGTTTCTCACCCCACCTTGGGCATTCAAAGATAGGTGTATCTTTTTCTTAACAATAGACACATCTATCGGTGCTGACTTTTCTTTATCTATCTCTATATCTTTAATATGTATCTCAATAAAATGGCTTAACATTTTTTGCTTTTTATTACCGAATAAAGCTGTCTAAAGAGACGTAAACCTCAGTAGTGTCCCAACTATGCTCATTATTTTATAGTTTTATGAAGGACAAGAATTCTGTGTCTTGAAGATAATTTTATTTCTATTCTGTCGAAATAAATTACATATAAACTTTATAGAGCATAAACGGCGGTTTATGACATGTACAGGTAATGAGTACCTTCAACACCAAGTTGATGTAAGACATTGAGTACAAACTTGAAATCCATTATAAAATTACTACAAGTATATTCATAACATCATTATAAATATATTTGCAGTAATTTAATAATATGTAAAAAAGTCAATTAGTCTGAACCGATGGACTTTCTTGGGCGACCTGCATAATTATAAAATATTTTATGTGATGGTAGTAATTCAGAAACTTTTAGCCGTATGGTATCCGGCAGAATAGAAAAGACCACCCTCTTTTCTTACCAAGGTGTCGTAAGAGGCGACTAAGGTAAATGCCATGTAGTATCCGGCTGCATAGAATAAACCACCCTCATTTCTTACCGAGGTGTCGTAAAAGGCGACTAAGGTAAGTTGACGTCGGGCAGGCGGCCGGTCGTAAAATACGTAGCGAAATCATATGACAACATGTTTGTCCACTGTTTGTAACATGTTGTGCCGACTACACTTAGAGTGGGATAAGGGCAGGAGAATGATGATGATGGTAGTAATTCAGAAACTTTAATACCGATAATTATATCAATGCTTACAAAAGTTGATGATTTCAATGCTCATTTCCTTCCATTTAATTAATTCCCGGTATTTTACCAGCGTCTTTTAATATTCTAATCTAATGTAACATATGTGATCTGACAACTAAAAGCTATGTAAAATGGGATTGCAAGTCACTGCACAGCATTGCTTTCAAATAGATAAACCTACAGTACAGATGTAGAGTAAATTGTAAAGTGTCTTTAAAGATTATTATTATGTTACTTATTGTATCCGAAACTAATGATTGATTGTGATTCTCAAGGAATTCAATCAAGGCAATCGGCCATATGGATTAAAAAATAGACTATCCAGATATCGGTTAGTCATCAAGTTCGCAACATCTAATTGATAATATGTTATACAATTCATCGTTCACCTGATTCTGATCGGACAAATAAGGTTGAATTCATTTAATAGTTGATTTATAACATTGACTCGGTATAATTTTTTTGTGCCCGAAAAACTTAGGGTCCTCGAAATGCATCCTATGACGACCTAACAAATTCCGCACGTACAAAATACTCTAAGAACTCCAAATTTCTTATTGAGTGAAGCATAATAATAATGGCAGTGTTGCTTGAGACGGCATGCATAGTGAGGAGGTTCCTCACTCTGTAGCCCTAACCACCGGGAGCTTGGGTCCTCTCTCCGCTCTCCGTGGACGCCATTTTTTTAAATATTTTTAAATGTTTTTTTTAGAAAATATTTAAAATTTTAAATCAATTTGTATATAAATAAATGAGTGATATTATAATAAGTCTTTATTGCACATCAAATACATAGGAAATACGAGATAAAAGAAATACAAAACAGGAACAAATACAGAAGTGCAAAGGCGGTCTTATCACTAAGAGTGATCTCTTACAGATGTAGACGTAGAGACAGTTGCTACAGTAAGAAATAAAGAAAAGAAAGGTTAAGAACCATGCACAAGACGGATACTATATGATATAAACAATAAACTTACTTTCTAATATTTACATTCTACGTAAATATGAAATCTAAGCATAAAACTTTTCTAGATATAACTATATTTTCAAAATAAATCACGAAATTTATATAGATGAGACAAAGTTACGTGAACCGCCTAAAGTATTACGAAGTTTACTGGAAGTTGAGTGGAGTGAGACTAATGCATAAACTGGTGAAACCTATCAGAAAAAAATAAGAAAGACAACACCTTTTTAGTCCGACCGTCGAAGCTTATAGAAGGTTTTACATACATTGTGGAGCATTACGTTTAGCCGCGGATATCAATCGGTTTAAATTACGATATCGCAACATTCATTTAATTAAAGTATTAGACAATCTTTTTTATATTTCTCAAAAGGTATTAACGTAAAACAATCGCAATCACAATCTATTGACAATAGCTATCCATCATAAATGAAGTAATCACGAATAAAGAGTGGCAGCGGTGCGAACAGTTCCAACACACGGTAATTGTCGTTTATTTTTTGCAACTGTTATTAATAATTAATCACTCTCGTGCTTACACATGTAATGTATATGATTTAACCGTTGTCGTTTATACCTTGACTGCTGTTTCACAATAATTTATTTAATACTAGCTATGCCAGCATCTTCGCCCGCGTGGACATCAGCGTGTCACAATTTTTTTCTAGAATTCAAATTTTAAACATAAAAGTAGTTATTGTGAGTTAACCGTGAGAGATAGAGACATAATATCGCGGACTTTTTTGTAGTATTATTATAGATCTATAATTCTCTAATACATTACTTTAGTGTATCTCTGCTGGTTTACGCAGCGCACGCGACTAAAGCTCCCAGCAAGCAAGTTTTTTTTAACAACTGCTCGATCTCTTCAACACAATTTACATAATACCCATTATGTACCTAAACCATTCGGAGGTATTTCACTATATTTTAGTGAAAACCGTACAAAAATCCGTAGAGTAGATTTTGAGAAAATCCATTACATACAGACAGACAGCTTTTAGGGATTTTGTATTTATAATTAGTATAGATGCTAAATGTGGACTATCCGTTTTTATAGCGATATATACTATTTATTTAAATCATTCGTAAGTATTCCACAATCTTTTAGTAAAAACCGTAAAAAGATCCGTTCAGTAGATTTTGAGAAAATCGATTACATACAGACAGACATATTTTTGGGACTTTGTTTTATAATAAGTATAGATTAGATAACAGCATAAAATTATTTGACAACATAGTTTAAAATATCCGTGTCCAAATACCTAATGAATATTAATTACAATGAAGATCATTGAGTATTGTGCATAGAGTTATTATACTTAGGGCAGGGGAGCCATAGGAAGGCCTGTAGATGACATTCCAGTATTCCTGTGCCCTCGTCTCCAGGTAGTAAGTTGGAATACCAGCCGATAAGAGTCCGGCATAACTGGAATACCGCCCCCCGCGGATTGCAGTACCTACCTATGTAGGGTTTCCTCATGTTAAGAAAGGCCTGTAAGTGACAATGATAATGGAAGGGATGGAACTTGTATACTTCATCTTTGTCTAATCACACATAAAAAAGAAAGACAGATATATCACCCTCATTTGCTTTCGCTTTTGCTGTTTACGCTATATGTCACATTTTTCACTGACTTCCCTACTCTAAGGTATCTCTACGGTACAATGGCATAATGTAAAACGTTTTTTTTTACGTTTAAAGTCTTACATACGGGGCGTTTCAAGCTGTTTTTAAATTAAAATAATAAATAAACTTAGGTAAAAATATATTAATTGGTAACAATTATTTGTGTACAAGATGTAGTCGTTATTTCCTGCAATTAATCAAAATTGATTATTAAAATAGGACTTCTCATAGTTGAAAAAATGTTTGCCAAAGTCATAATGATCTATGTAGTGATAATTTTTTATGGTTAACTTCTACTTTAGCGAGTTCCGTAAATATAGAGTAAAAATGTATCTATCAACAATAAAGAAACAGCAAATGAGACATATCTGTCTCTCTTTTTTATGTGTGATTAGATAGAGATAAGAATATAAGATTCTACCCTTCTTGTCGTGATACTCTCACTCACAATATGACTGCCCTTTCTCTAGTATATTAATAACTCTATGTCCGCAGCAAATCGCTTAACGTAATTATCAAATAAGAGTTTTACTACATCATCATCCTCCTGCCCTTATCCCACTCTAAGTGGGGTCGGCACAACATGTTATATACATATTGTCACATGATCTGGCTAAGTATTTTACGACCGGCCGCCTGCCTGACGTCAACTTACCTTAGTTGTATTTTACGACCCCTCGGTAAGAAAGAGGATGGTCTATTCTACTCAAGCGGATACTACACCGCGGATCTACTTACCTTAGTCGCCTTTTACGACACCTCGGTAAGAAATGAGGATGGTCTATTCTACTCAGCCGGACACCACACACTAGAAATTTTTACTACCAATATATAATTTAAACGACATTGTTCATTATATATTAATATATTTGTTAAGTGTGCAAAAGGTGAAGGGGCTTTTAGACATGAGAACATATAAAGGGCATGGGACCAATACGACCCTGCGACTGATCTCTTATCTATAATAGTGTGTTACCACCATAAAATTTAACGAGTACATTATTATGGTCAGAGAAATCTAAAATCAAATATGAAATATAAAATAAACAAGATTAAAGAGTTCGGTGTATTGTAAAGCATAAACAGTAATAGTAAAATGTCTTAGTGCCGATAAATATATCAATTTATTAAATAAATTGAGTGGCAGGTGGACATTCAGTGTCTGATTACGCTGCCCACTCATATTAAGTGCAAACAGTGCATTACGCGATCGAGAAGCTTGACGTTTCAGAACGATCTGCTGCGTTAAATATATTTCAATATTCAAATTTCAAATTCAAATTCAAAATATTCTTTATTCAAGCAAACTTGTAAAGCTGTTCCTACTGAGAAGAGCCAGCAAGAAACTCGGGGGATGCCCTTTTCAAATAAAATTCTTATAACTAGTTACATTTGGTTACTACTATCTTATATAAGGTAGAGGAGTAGCTATATTCACGCATTTTTATCATCTATATAATCCTCAATAGTATAGTAGGCTTTTTTATCAGCCTCCCTTTAACATCGTTTTTAGACTGCTGTACTGGCAAAGATAAAACGATTGCGGGATTTTATTACAGAATCTTATACCCAAACCCACAAATGACTTATTAACTTTTGCAAGCTTATGCCGGTTCCTACTTTGTCTATTATATACATCGCCAATCTTTTTATAATTATGTATATATTAGAAATACACACACACACACACATACATATATATATATATATATATATATATATATATATATATATATGTATGTGTGTGTGTGTGTGTATTTCTATTATATTATATATATATATATATATATATATATATATATATATAATATATATATATATATATATATATATATATTACCAATAATTTTTCGATTGACCAGCGGATATTCTACAAGTGGAGCAATCAGAGTATACTACTGTCAATGACAGTTTTATTTCATGAGGAGGTCTAAACTGAGCAACGCGTGGCCTAACTGCTACTTTAGAAATAAAATTATAAAAATACTAGTGGTGCCCGGGACTTTGCCCGCGTCGACCTTAATGTTAATGTACCCTCAATTATACTCAATATGTATTATATTGTTACATTTACATTCCCAAAAGAAAAGGCTTTTTTATCTTATATATTAGCCAGGTGTAAAGAGTTCAATTAAATCAATTTTCATTTTTCTTTTATGATATACTAGCTTTGCCAGCGGCTTCTCCCGCGTGGAAATCAGCGTGTCATAATTTTTTCTAGATTTCAAATTTTTAACATAAAAGTAGTTATTGTGAGCTAACCATGAGAGATAGAGACATGCTATCGCGGAATTTTTTGTAGAAATTTTTATAGATTTACAATTCTCTAGTACATTACTTTACCATATCTCTGTTGGTTTACGCAGCGCACGCGACCAAAAATCCCCGCAAGCAAGTTTTTTAACAACTTCGCGAACTCTTCAACACAGTTTACGTAATACCGATATGTACTATTTAACCAAACCATACGGAAGTATTGCACTATCTTTTGGTGGAAACCGTACAAAGATCCGTTCAGTAGATTTTGAGAAAATCGATTACATACACAGCTTTTTTGGGACTTTGTTTTATACAAGTATAGATATTATTGCTTCAATGGAATAGACTTCTAAGCGTTGATAAACAGACTGGCTTTCGCATTTATAATGTTAGTATGAATTTAAACTTGTATTCAAGTTGTAAAATTTGCATAAAAGCTCTATAGATGTATGAAACTTGCACTTATGTAAGGCGCCACCCATATCCATATCTAACCTCCTTTAAACTTTGTATATTATTACACACTCCTATAAGAGTTGCTCCACACTTTCCGATTTATATTTGAAAACGAAAATCACATCGTTGACAGACAACATCCAAAGTCATGGTATCCTATATCTGTAGATGAAAGCTAAAGGAACTTATGTCACATTTTATAAATTATTCAGTAGAGCTTTATTCAGTATCGTTTACTTTTTCACTCTTAGGGACTTAATGGCATTTATAATATGACAACCAAAACTAATAATAAACATTATTTTGCTATAATCCGCGATACAGTAAATAGAAAATATATATAGTGCTAAATGTAAAGTGGACTATTCGTTTTTTTCATACCCGTTACATGCAGGATTGGTAAAAACACATGCACAAACCTCCACCACTGCTACCACAATACACAAGCACTACACACGTTCACTATCACAAACTCAACAATCGTTTCGCCCCGCAACCGAAGCATCATCAGGAGATAGACTCCACGACAAAATCGCAAAGCTATCTTTGCGATTTTGTCGTATAGAATAGAATAGACCACCCTCCTTTCTTACCGAGGTGTCATAAGAGGCGACTAAGGTAAGTGCCGTGTGGTATCCGGCTGCATAAAAGAGACCACCCTCATTTCTTACCGAGGTGTCATAAAAAGCGACTAAGGTAAGTTGACGTTAGACAGGCGGCCGATTGTAAAATACACAGCCAAATCATGTGACAACATGTTTGTAACATGTCGTGCCGACCCCACTTAGAGTGGGATAATGGCAGGAGAATGATGATGATGCAAGATGTTTAAAATATTTGAGACAACGCCGAAATAAAACAAACAAATAGAAAATGTATATTTTCTTTTTGTTAGAGATGATGTTATGCTTCCCTGTATGCATTGGTTGGAAATCGTTGATATTTATGTTTCGGATTATATACTGGTTCATCGAGAAAAAACCGTACGCGAAGTTCGCATCGCTACAAACTTTATATGTATTATACTTAATTGACTTTATTGGGTTTTGAGTCTAATAGGTATGTAATGTATGCTTAAGTTAAATAAAGAAGTAAATGTTATTAGTAAACTTATTTAATTTTATAAAATAAGCCCATCTTTTTCATCCGATATCTTACAAACGCAACTTACTCTGTTATTGAAAATATACTCGTCATCGATATTGATGAAATTTGGCACAGTTAAAGCTTTTACAGCAAGGTAACATTAGGTCAAAAAATTATCGTTTTTCTTATGGGAAGTACAAAACATATATTGCATTATCAAGAATGCAATATGAATTTACGCCGTGTGGTATCCGGCAGAATAGAATAGACCACCCTCATTTCTTACCGAGGTGTCGTAAAAGGCGACTAAGGTAAGATGACGTCAGGCAGGCGGCCGTTCGTAGAATACGTAGCCAAATCATATGACAACATGTTTGTAACATGTTGTGCCGACCCCACTTAGATTGGGATAAGGGCAGGAGAATGATAAAGAACGCAATATGAATTTGTAGTCCAAGGCACCAATTAAAAGACTGAAAGTCTCGAGACTTCTGCTAAGAAGAATAGTTATACGGCCATTAGCCGCTCGCCAAAGCCTCGTCGGTTCATATGCGGGCTGCACCGCAAGCAGATGAGTTTGGCAATCGAGATAACTGATTGGGATCAGCTTCCCCCTTACACCCCACACTACTAATACTATATAATATTGCGAAGTATAGAAACTTGAAGTTTAAAGTACAAATATCTTGCATACAGTATGTTGCAATATTTTTGCACTCAATAAGAACAAACCACTTCAATTTTTTTTAACATTGACGTTGACACTTTAGATGCCGCATGCGATTAAATACATTCGTGTTGTATGGTTGATGTTATAAGTCTTTACTTCTGACGTACGCGTGCGCGAACACGTAAGTTGCTCAATGTGGAGTATGCCAGCGTACGTAACATTTTCATAATCCCTCTAAATATAGACCGCATTTAAATCTATTTGTAGTACCATGATAATTTATTGAAATTCATTAGGACTTATTTATATAATGTATTAACTTCCAACTTTTTGTTTAATATTTCTCAATTATTTATTTACAACAGAATGTACAAGTTATGTCTATATTAATTTATTTTTACACTAGTACTATACAAATCATGCCCACGTGGAATAGTCTCAAGAATGCTGGCAGCATTTCCGCGTTGAATCGGCATGATTCTTTGTGCGATAAAGAACCCAGCCCTCTTGCCACCTGAAGAGCCAATTAACCGAGAGGTTAAAACGGATAGGTCTATAGAACTTCATTTACATACAACCGTTCGTTCAGAATTTTGCGTTCAAAGTTACGACAATTTCCAATTAATATTTTCATAGTATTGAAAATATAAATTTTGTCCACTAGAATATACAGTCTTATAGAAGATTTGCAGAGGTAAATAGCACACAGTGAAGCTGTGATAGCACAGCGATGAGACCGTGCGACTCTTACGAGGGGAACACGAGTTCAAACCCGGGCAGGCACCAATGAGTTTTTTCAATTAAAACTCATGTTTCTAATTGATAATTGCAATCAATCACACGCTTTTCGATGACGGAAAACATGTGAGGAAACATGCATATCTCTAGAGAATTCTGGAGATATGTGTAACCAACCAATCCGCATTGAAGCAGCGTGGTAGGTTTTAGCTCCAAACCTTCTCTCCAGAAACGGAGAGAGGAGGCCTATTCCCAGCAGTGGGATTGTAACAGGCCGCTACTTTACTTTTTTACTACTTTTATAGCACTCAAAGTATGAAACGACATAAGCTTGTGACTTTGCGCCTGACAAAATTACTTAAGACGTTTGTGGGTTTTGGTATAAGATTCATTAATAAAATTAGCTTTGCAATTTAACCTATCAAACCTATCAAAAGAAGGCATATGAATCAAAAAGCTTAACAGTGTTGATGAATACATAAATGATAAGAATGCCTGGATATATGTAGCTACTCTTCGAACCCTACGCAATGTGACGTTGACAAAATATAACTACAAAAGAGATAGAAGTATTTTTTTGCTATAATTCGTGATAAAAATTTTATTCGCTGATTATAAGAAAATACTTTTATTAATTTTGTACTATGGACCTCAATAACGCCTTATTCTATAAATGAAAATGTAACTAGTTATAAGAATTATATGTTGAAAAGTGCAACCACTGTTTTTCTTGCTGGCTCTTCTCGGTAGAGGCGTTCTTCCGAACCAGTCAACTCTATCTTGACAGTTCAAAAGAACTTGTTTATAAGTTTATTTGAATAAAGAACATTTTGAATTTAAATCTGAATATTTTACAATAAGAGGATTTTTGTACAAAAGAAATAAATATTAAATAACATAACCCCATTTGAGAACCGAACAAAGGATACCGACTCGTAAGAATGCGAATTTTATGTAAGGACATGTAAACAGTCCTGAATACCTTCGTTTTATAATAAAGTAATTTTTATTGTTTATTTTATTAAATGGAAATAATAACTATTCGGATAAAAATAAAATATGAGAACATAATTACTTCATATGTTTTTATTGAATATGAAAGCTCACATGTAAGGTTATAAATAAATTACAGTCGTTCTTTCAAAAATAATATTATTCAATACTCCTTGCGACGTTGTCTTCGTGATATCTTTTGTATCTATATAAAAACTGGTCTGTGTTACACTCCTATTAATATACATAACAAAAACCAAATCTGATGCTACGTTCGAACCGAAAAAATAAACAAACAAATATATTTACGCATTTATATTACGCATATTAGTATAACATACTATTATTTATCTGCAAAGTGAAGTGGTCTAGACATACTAGTATCTCCAAACTGCTTCGCCGGGCTCAATTTAAAGATCAATTCATATATCAATCAATAATCAATTTACCTAAGTTATAAAAAAAGTCATTTTATGGAATGCTCTGCCTATTTCTGTTAGGAAATCACCCTCACTCAACTCTTTTAAGACAAGTGTAACTAAGTTCTATCAATTAGATAATTATAGTTGAAAAATTTAATTTTTCGAGTATATGTCTTAAGTATTATATTTTTTGGTAATTTTTTTTTGTTGTCCTTCCGAGGCATTCCCCGCCTATTATATCATTATTTTATTTCAGAGCTCAAAGGTTCGCTTGGCTAGAAGAGATCCCTTATTGGGAAGTCCGCCTTTGTACATTCATTTTTTTTTATATTTCTGTGTCTTGTATGTTTATTTTGTACAATAAAGAAATTAAACAAACATACAAACAAAAATGTTAATATCGCCACCAAACTTACAGGATCATCCGCTAGGTCGATCGATCTAAAGAATGTCTAAAAAGTTTCATTAAAATCAGTTCAGCCATTTCGGAATCTACCGGAAAAAGACTTACAGACATACATTTATATATTATAGATTTCTAATATTGACATGTATTTCACGCAGCAGATCGTTCTTGAGCGTCAAAGCATGTCGATTTCTGTTATAACATAACTATTTATTATCATAAGGTTACGATCTCTTATTATCCCACTGCTGGCATAGGCCTCCTCTCTCCGTTTATGGAGGGAAGAGTTGGAGCTAAGACCTACTACGCTGCTTCAATGCGGATTGGTAGGTTACACATATCCCCAGAATTTTCTAGAGATATGCAGGTTTCCTAACGACGTTTTCCTTCACCGAAAAGCGTGTGATAAATTTAAAATATTAATAAGACATATAACTTTGAACAGAAAATTTATCCGTATCACGATCCCACCGCTGGGCTGTCACAGTAAATCATAGTAAGGTATAATTGTACAAACTATACGGAGCTTGATATTGAACATTCGTGGCAATTTGACACGCAGTACAATATACATTTGTAAGTGACATATATAAGTGATACCCAACTTGCTAACCTCGTTTACCAGTTTTAAAAATGGGTGACTATTTTGTAAAACAAAATATATTAAATCAGCTTGTTAATGCAACTGACACATCGGTATTATGGTTATTTATACCATGATTGTGTATTCATTCTGGTATACAGTGACTCACATAAGTATTCGGACAATAAGTTGGTTCGAATAAATCGCTCAGTACAACGAACACTTATGGAAGGATCGGGTTGGTTTTTTTTTCTAGTAATAAGACATTTATCCAAGTCCATAGTAATAAATATATTTCAAAATAAATCCATATCTGTTCGTTGTAAAAAAATATAAAGGAATGAATGAAAGGGTATATTTAACTATGATAGTGTCATAATAAATAAATTGCCAACACCTGTGGTTGAAATGCAGCTCTAAACCATCACACTGCCTCCGCTGTGTTTTACTGTTCCTCTCGTATTTTGATAATAGTATTCTTCGTTGACTTTTCGCCTAAAAATTACTTTTTCATTCATTCCTATATTTTTTTTTTACAATGAACAGATATAGATTTATTTTGAATAAATCTATGTCTACATTTATTTTGAAATATATATATTATTATTGATTTGGATGTATATCTTATTACTAAAAAAAAAACCGACCCGGTCCCTCCGTAGGTGTCCGTTGTACTGAGCGACTTATTTGAAAATACCACAAGTCTCCGAATATTTTCGCAAGTCACTGTATATGTATGTATACGAAAATGAATCTGTATTTTCCCTGGTCACAGGCATCAAGCGTGAACGGTTAGAGTAATTGTTTTAATTATTTTTTTGTTGTATTAGTTATTGTCAGAAAAAATTGTAAGTTGAGTGAAGCACTAACAATATTAAAAAGTTGTGGATTATCGTCTATAGAGCAGACGAGAAGTGCAAGATTAAGATGGTGCGGACATGTATTGCAGAGGGATGAAAATCTTATGCCCAAACGAGCGTTAAATATGAATGTGGATTTGTGTGTGTGTGGGGGCTAAAAAGAGATGGTTTGATTGTGTGAAGTATGACATTCCTGTAAAGGAAATAGCGCCAGAGTTGACCAATGATAGGATAGAATGGATAGAACGGATATGAAATTGAGAAAAACATATTGCGCTAAACCTATTTAGAGTGGGATAAGAACAGGGGAATGATGATGAATCCACATATTTGACATACGACTGACCCGTAAGTGCGGCTAGCAGTGGCCATCAGCTCCACGGGTCTCGGGATCCATTCCTCAAGGCTGGGTGTATAGGTATTTGTATTTAAGTATGTATTTTAAATTATATATGTTTATATTTACCAGTTGTCTGTCACCCATAATACAAGTTATTAAATTACTTTGGAGACAGACGACCGTGTGTGTAAGCGTCCCATATATTTATTTAGGACGAGAAGCTGACGGTTGTTGGCCTGGTCGACGGGAAAAGACCACGCGGTCGCTCACCTACCCGTTGGTCAGACCAAGTAAAGACACTTACAGGCCTGCTAATCACCGAAGCTTTAAAGACCGCCGAGGACAGACAAAAGTGTAAAAACTTAGTGCGTAACGTGATCCACAGTAATAGTTCCGTCTAGACACGACCTTCAGCAATTAAGACCTCGACGAAGAAGAAGAAGATTCGCTGCGAAGTTAATTAAGTAAATATAAGAAATAATATAACCTTAGTAGCGGCCTCTTACAATACCACTGCTGGGCATAGGCCTGCTCTCTCCGTTTCTGGAGAGAAGGGTTGGAGCTAAGACCTACCACGCTGCTCCAATGCGGATTAGTAAGTAACACATATCTCCAGAATTCTCCAGAGATGATGATGGTTTCCTCACGATGTTTTCCTTCACCGAAAAGCTTGTGATAAATTGCAATTATCAATTAGACACATGAGTTTCAATAGAAAAACTCATTGGTGCCTGCCCGGGTTTGGACTCGTGTTCCCCTCGAAAGAGTCGCACAGTCTCACCGCTGGGCTATCACAGCTCTAAACCTGAAGAAGAAACCTAATCTAAATAACCTTAGAAACCAATAATTGAAATGTAAATATAAGTAACGCCCTGTTACTATCCCATTAATGAGCAAAATTCTTTCTTCTTTGGAGAATAATTGATTTAAACTATCTACGCTCTCCAATGTGTATTGGTTATACATAACCAAAAATCCTCCATAGATCGATGTTTTTTATGACTGTAAATGTTTGTCTGTATGTTCCTAATAAACTCAGAAATGGATGGACCGATTTTAATTATATTCATATTATCTTTAGATGACCGAACGGTCGTTCTTGTAAAGTTAGGGGTCGAGCATTTTTTTAACTATTGAGTTCTGTTTCGGGGGAAATTCGAAACATACTGAGCCACAGCAGCGCGTGCCCGGAGAGCTAGTCGTCTACAAATATTAAAAATATTCATTTTATAAACTCATAGGTGACTGCATGAGTGGTGATCCCGTAAACCCCTAGTAAAAGTCACCTGCACCTGCAGTTTGACCATGAAGACTTTCAATTCTTCTAAGCTTTTTGCTATATATATATCAATACTTTTCATTTACATAAAGCATAGAGAATCATCGCACAAAAAAAAACCTTGATATGAGACTTACAAAGTCGGGTACACAACATAAGTAGGCATGTTGAAATATTATGAACATCGCTTTAATTACTGCACACTTATCGCCATGGATTATCTATAATATATCATATAGGCTTATTCTGCACGAGCGTTTCGTTAATTGGTCTATATAAGTTGCAATTCTTTATTTATAGTCATCATAAAATGGTAAACATTCGTAAAATTAGGTTCTGATTGTTTCACCGCCACATGTCGTTAAGTATTATATATTTTATTAATGTGTTTATTACATATTGATTGTTGTTTCATCAGTCGAATGTAGAGCAGATGACCTTAAGGATAAAAATTTTGAAATAAATAAACTTTCGCCGTATTGTATTTATAATGAGCAATTGAAATTAAAATACGTGCACAATACACACAATTCTTTATCATTTCTTCCATAAAACTATATAAACCTCATACACAGGTATATATGTAATTGGGTCTACATGTATATATCTTTTTCTAAGGAAAAACCTGTAAAAGTTCAGTAGAACTAATCTGACCGCCGTGTGATATACGGCTGAGTAGAATAGACCACCCTCATTTTTACCGAGATGTCGTAAGAGACGACTAAGGTAAGTGCCGTGTGATATCCGGCTGAGTAGAATAGACAACCCTCATTTTTTACCGAGGTGTCGTAAAAGGCGACTAAGGTAAGTTGACGTCACGTAGACGGCCGGTCGTAAAATACCTAGCCAAATCATGTAACAACATGGTTAATACATGTTATGCCGATCCCATTAAAGTGGGATAAGGGCAGGAGAATGCGAATGATGAGTAGAACTTATCTGAATTTTAATTCCGTGCTGAATATGCTATCATCAAAGCTGTTATATTATAAACAACAGTTCACTCCTTTAGAATCAATATTGTTTTCATCATTTCGGATATATGAACAGCGGGAGGCCGAAACTAAGATTGTGTGAAGAATGATATACATATAAAAGGTTTAGCACCAGAGTTGACGTATGATAAAGAATGCAAGATGAATACATCGCGCCGACCTCATTCAGAGTGGCATAAAGGTAAGAAAAAGAATTGTATTGTATTTTGATCGTCGTTTATTAAACAACTATTACATACGTTCATTTAATGAGAAAAACCTCCTACCTTCGCTCGTGTTTCCACTTAAATGGCGACTGGGACGTTGGCGCAGTGGGTAGTGCCTGCCTTCAGCTCCGCGGGTCGCGGGTTCGATGCCCACCGAGGGCCAGCATTTTCTGTAATCAAATTGTTCGTTCTTCGAGCCTTGGTGTATATTTGTATTTAAATATGTTTTTAAAATTATTTATGTAGTATATTTACCAGTTGTCCATCACCGAGTATTAAGTTACTTTGGGGATGGGCAACCGTGTGTGTAAGTGTCCTATATATTTATTTATTTAAATATTTCTGTTGTAACTTTTGATACACTCAGGTACACCGTACAGCCAATCAATAAAAAGTAAAAACTTGTTATCAATTTACCTACCTTAAATTACAAAGAATAATTCTTCTATATTTATTTTCTTAAATTTTCATACTATTTTAGTAGTTGAATAAAAGTAAAAGTACAAAGTAAAATATAAAAGGTGGATATGTAAAAACAAAGAAATTTATCAACAATTCTATGTACAGATTTATTCTAGATTAAAGTTACCAAAGTTGCTCTTTTAAACTATAACGGCTTCATATGAATAATATTCAAATACCTAATGCTTAATAATAATAACTATAGACTAAATGACTAGCGAGAATAAGAGTACCTAACTCCTATATCTATATAGGTATATAAAAATTTGTTCTTTCTTATATGTTATAACATTACGAGTGAACGGATGTAACAATTTTGCCAATTCTTTTTAGTTTTCATAATTATCAGGAGACGGTTCTTATTAAGAAATATTTTGTAACTTTAGCGGAATATTGATAATAAAATAATTCTAAAATTTTGTCTATAATCTACACGTCCATCTTCCCCTTAATGCCTCTTCACCTGGTGAAGCACCACAGAGTAATGCTAATTCCATATAAATAAAGCAATGCAATGGCCAATTACTAACTTACTACTGGGAAATGAATACCTCTATCCTTGTAGAACATAGTTCTGTTCCCGCCGAGGGCCAACATTTTCTATAAACAATTTGTTGGTTCTTCGAGCCTGGGTGTATATTTGTATTTAAGTATGTATGTAAAATATATATGTACTATATCAACCAGTTGTCCGTCACCCATAACACAAGTATTAAGTTACTTACATTGGGGTCGGACGACCGTGTGTACACACACGGTGTCCCATATATTTATTATGATTTTTTTTAATGTAGACTGGCAGGTTACACTCATCCCAGGAATTATCTGAAATATGCAGGTATCGATGTTTTCCTTTATTCCCGAGCACATAATAAATAAAGCAGCTTCTATAAATTTAAATTTTTAGCGTTCAATTTTAAACGTCTAGCCAATAGATTACATAAAACAATTTGCAATTAATGCTTTATTCAAAATGAAAGGACAAGAAATAATTTGCGGCCGTATTATGTATGAACTCAATAACAAACATTACGTAATTATCAATTTTCTGGATCAGTAAAACAAGATCGACATGAACACGTTGATTAGTGGTTGAACTTAGGTTTCCACTTTCATAATATTTTTAATAACGACATCAACAGATAAAATTAGATTCTTGTAGGTATACCCGATGCGAATACAATGGGATTTACATATATGTAAAATCCCTACTATAGGAAAATGTATTTTAAATTAAGGCTTTATATAATCTACTTAGGTATTTAAGGAGTCTATGACTAGTTGAGTGCTGCTTCCAAGGTCCAACTTCGGTTGGAGTAAAGGATTCAAGCTTACAACCATCCAGCTGCTAGGAATTATCCAGAAATTCATTTGTCAAGCGCATGAGGAATTAAATAAAAAATCTCAGTTAAGCAAATGTTTATATTATAAAAAAAACTCATATGTGCCTACTTGGATGTGAACTAGCTACCACTCATTAAAGTTCACGTAGCCATAACAGTTTCATAACGTTTCATTCAATATTAATTAATATTTCCCCTTCGATATCGACGAATCGCCAATTCTTAAAGCGTTCCAAATATTTTTTAGTTCGAAGTTAACACTAAAAAACTATGGAACGCTTAATATAATAACGAACAAAAATAATAAAAATATATAAGTGTTTATGTATGTTATTATATTAAACTTTTCCAGTGGCAAATAACTAATTTATAATATAACAGAACTAACTACTTTGCTATAATCCGCACGGGTTAAGTGAATGCATGCAAAGCCAATGTGTATGAAGCAGGCAAAATCTACGCACCTTATACATGCAGGACCAGCCACCACATGCCCCCCAAGGCGCAATTCACCAGCAACAACGAACACAAAAGCAGCACACACACCCACCACCACAATCTCGACAATCGTTTCGCCCCGAAACCGAAGCATCATCAGGAGGATAGGCTTCACGACAAAAATCGTACTGCAGAACGATTTTTGTCGTGAAGCCTATCCTCCTACACATTGGCTTTGCATGCATTCACTTAACCCGTGCGGATTATAGCAAAGTAGTTAGTTCTGTTATATTGCTTGTAATATGGAATTCCGCAAAGTAACGCCTGTTTCTATAAATCAGCTAATTTATAGAAGCAGGCGTTCCTTTGCGGCATTTCATAGTCCGCGTTTGTTAAAGATCCTATATTACGATAAGTGTAAGCTGTGCTAAGTTTGCTTCCTACACTGAGCATTACCTAGATTTAATACAATCCAGGTCAAACGCGGATTTTAGCAGACTAATTCGATCATAACTTCTGGCAAATATGTTATTATAAACTCAATGGAAATGCTCAATATTAGTCTTCATAGGTAAAAATAGACTTTTATCCGTTTAAAGATGGCGATCAGTCGAAACAATGTATTTAGAAAAGTTATCTGTACTGAAAGTAGGTAACCGCTCAAGGAGAATTCTACAATTTGTACTTACATGTGAATTAAATATTAAAAGAGGATTAATTCGAAAACGTTTAAAAAACGAAAATTTCATTTAATTTCGTGTGTTTACGATCACGATCCGGATTAACAGAACCGGATATCCTGTGATTTTAATTACAGCTTTCCGCTCGAATGCTAACTCACCTAATAGTCTTAGAAAGAAGCGCACAAATACGCAATGGGTGATCCGTCTTTTCACAGTATCATGTCAGCCTGGATGTGTAGCACGGTTATGCCGGTTGGGTGGTAATAAACCACTACTAAAATGTCCTCCCAATAGATTTGACTAGAAATTGTAATTTGCAGAATACTATTCCAGGTATTGAACCGGGAACTTCAATTTATAAGACAGCATACTGACCACTGCGCCGCAGAGGTCTGTTTAATAATCAATGAGATAATACGCGCTGTATGATTGAGATAAAAATTTTATTGTCTTTCAGAGTTAGACATGAGTGTTAGACATAAATATTAATAGTACATAAAGTTTCTTGTATCAAACACATAGGTAATAGGGTTGTTATACGCAATTACCTTATGGCACTAAATCTCTAAACATCGAAGTCATATCCTCAAAGCCGCGCCCACGGTTGACGGCGAATGTAAAAAAGTATGACCCGTTCTTACACATGTGAGTTTACTATATAAGACATTGCGGGCCCGTTTTGCTCTCATTTCAAATTATGCTAAGCTAAACGCAATTAGTCCTAAAATAGTGCTAGTGTTGTGTTTATTGTTCATTAAGTGAATACTTAAAAATAGATTGAATTGTTTTAATAATAAACTGAATCATGAAATCGGTAAGACATTATGAAAGTTATTATATTTATATAGTATTTATACATGGTGTGTTGTTTACCTTTTTCTAATGTAAAATGAAACTACATTCTTTGAAGTACTCATGACCCAGTTAGTAATTAACAGTTAAGGATTTTGTTTTTCATTTGATTGGTTAATAATTTTTCAATATCAATTCAATTAAGTCCAAGTCATTTCGGATTCTTCAGTTTATTCATATTACTTAGTTATATATAATTATGAAAAATTAAGGAATCCGGAAACAGAACTGTTTTATTAGATAAGCAAGCAATTATTTATTTAATCATTCCACTATATGATTTATCCTTGTGCTATTAAATGATATAATTTATAAAATTGAAATTTGAATACTGTTCCATTCCAGGTAGTACTACTAGTCGCTGTCGCATTCCTTTCTAGTGCACTCGCTTATCACGATCCTGACCTCAATTATCATTTAAGCCAAGCACAGAACGTGCAAGGATGCGGTGATAATGGCTACTCGTACCCAGCTCCAGCGGTTCAGTTATCTTTATCGACTGTTAAAGCAACCGCTGCACCCTCACTGATTGCGCCCGCCTCGTCATCAAACGCGTATCAATCTTCAGGAGGCTATTCTCATAACGTCCTATTCCAAGCTGCCGCACCTAAAATTACTTACCAAGCTCAACCATCAACTGCCTATCTACCCCAACCAACAACTACCTACTTACCCCAACCGGTAGTAACGTACCAATCTCCTCAAGTTTCTAGTTCAATAAGTTCAGGATATTCTACACAGAACTCACAACACGGATATGCCACCACAGCAGGATTATCAAATGTCGGTACTACAAGAACAGTTATTCCGCAATCTACTTACGCTCAAGCTCCAATTATTGCCAAAATAACAGCGGCACCGTTGCAAGCCAAATTTTCTCTCACCCCTGCAAGAACATCATATTCATCACAAAATCTTGTATCTCGGCAATCTTTATACTCATCTGGATCCTTAGCAAAAGCTTCACTTAATTCTTATTCTCAACCAGAAGGACCAGTCGTTTCACAGGTTTATGCCGGACCGTCCGCCGGCTACACGACTTCGGATGCGCTCAAAATTCAACCGCAAACTCAATACACTGTTCCAAGCTATTCTACTAATAACTATAATCGAGCGCAAGTGGCTAATGTTGCAGCGGTAGCCCCAATCACATCCCAATATACAACATCTTCCGTATCACATGTTTCCGCTCCAACTGTTTCTCAATACAGTGCCCCAGCGATTGCTAATTACGTTTCTTCAGCTGCAGGTCAATATAGTGCTTCCTCAATATCGCAGCATGCACCAGCTTTATCAACGGCTCGACTTGTTCATTATTCCGCCCCTGCTGTCGCTCATAAATCATTCTCTGTAGCCACCCAATACGCAGCGCCTACAGTGACTCAGTACGCTGCTCCTGTTGCCCAATATGCTTCACCTGCAGTCACATACGGCGCACCTGTAGCCCATTACTCAGCCCCACCTGTGTCCCACCAATCCGCCAACGTAGTACAGTATTCGTCACCAGCAGTACAGTCATCCGTATCACATGTAGCGACTCCATCTGTGGCTATTGCACCCTCAATCAGAGTGTCTTCTGCATCACATGCTGTCAAAAACGTCCATACTGAGTTTTTGGAAAACTATGTAAGTACTATATTTTATATTTGAAAGCACGTATTTAAAAATCACGTTTCATTGACGATTTAATGTTGGGTAAGATAATTTGTAATAAGTTTTGGAATATTTTTTGAAATAGTAACGTTTTTAGACTTTTTTTATTGGGAGTATTATTATTAATTTATTGCATTATTAACAAAAACTGAATTAATTATAATCATCAAGCATATTAAGAAACCAACAAAGCGCTTTGATAAACGACTGTTACGGATTAAGATACTATGTGTAACAAAAAATCATTATCAGGAGTCTGAAAAATATCCCCGTGTGAAGCCATAGCAGCTATCTCAGTTAATTTTGTGGCCTACTTTTTTAAAATAAATTTTATTCTTTGCTCTAGTTATTCTTATAAACTGTACGTATCATACCCCAAGGGATTTTTCTCAATATTACATAAGGTTTCTGACTGTTGATAACGTAACATAAAATTATTTTTGATCAGTACAAACTAGTTTTACGAGATCAAAATCTCAATAAATCAATATATAAGAAATGTGTTTTGTAATAGTAAATAAATTACTTACATAAAAAGAAACTAGTCAGTTCGCGCAATTTATTAGAGGTCGTTACTTGTTTTATTGTAGTTGCAATATTAATATTTATTAATCAATTAAAATATTGGAAGTTTTAATTGTAATTAAAAACAAATCTCAAGGATATAATATTAAATAACTATTAATAGTTAGTTTTTAAAATCTGCAAACGGTTACCTCAGTAAATAGATTATTTAACCTTCTAATTCTCACCTACAATATGATTACGCACTATAATATCACTGACATTCAATTACAAAGGCGTTAACTTGATAACATAAAGCTTACAATATAATATTTAATGTCATGAACTGAATCAATTATAATACATCACGACTATAACAAATATCTTGTAACGAATTACCATCTAGGAACCGGTAGACTAAATAAATATATAACTGTAAGGAAATAGTTAAATGGGCTTATTGCATGTTCGTCGGTTTTATACATAATATTTTACATGATTTATTTTACATCAGTTAAAAGAAAATAAACAGCAAAAATTAAAAAAAAAATTTTTTTTTGTAATATGCAAAGTAATGCCTGCTTCTATAAATAATACCAGCATTCGAATCATCATCATTACCATATTGCATCCAGTGTTTCAAATATATATCCCTAAACTCCTCTTGACAAATGTAAGTCTTCCTACTTTATTTTTTTTGTGTAATTATGTGATGTGAGTACGGCGTAAGAAACGGCATCTCTAATTATTAGGTCATTAAGTAAGTAAAGTAAAGTAACAGCCTGTTACTATGCCCACTGCTGGTCTAAGGCCTCCTCTCTCCTTTTTTTTTTTGGAGAGAAGGATTGGAGCTAAGACCTACCACGCTGCTCCAATGCGGATTGGTAGGTTACACATATCCCTAGAATACTCTAGAGATATGCAGGTTTCCTCACGATGTTTTCCTTCACCGAAAAGCGTGTGATAAATTGAAATTATCAGTTAGACACATGAGTTTTAATAGAAAAACTCATTGGTGTCTGCCCGGATTTGAACTCGTGTTACCCTTGAAAGAGTCGCACGGTCTCACCGCTAGGCTATCACAGCTTAGGTCATTACTGTTTGATAATTACATATATGAAAAAAATAATTTCAAAAGTAAATTTATATTAAGATCACCTTGTTTTACAGCCAAAAATAGCAACTGCACTAAAAAATATATTAATTCTTTTAAATTACTAATTAATGTAAATAAGCCATTTAATAAGTTAATAAAATTATATGAGGCGTAATGTTTATTTCTATGTGAGGATTTCTGTAGCGAAGTGTTGCAATGACTTATAAAGAAGTTCCAGGTTAGATTTCAATTGTCTTAAAAGAAATTAAGATTCAAGATCGGTTTTAACAGAATACCGCCTTAAAATATTCGGCCGCCGTGTGGTATCCGGCTGAGTACAATAGACCACCCTTATTTCTTACCGAGGTGTCGTAAAAGGCGACTAAGGTAAGTTGACGTTTGGCAGGCGGCCGGTCTTAAAATACGTAGCGAAATCATTTGACAACATGTTTGTAACTAGTTGTGCCGACCTCACTTAGAGTGGGATAAGGGCAGGAGGATAATGAATGACCGCCTTAAAATATTCGGATGATACGTATCGCAAAACAATTTAATAGTACGGTAGCTGTTGAAAAATTTCTACTTTTACTTAGCTTTAGACAAGCTAACGATTTATAAAACGTTGTTTCATATGACTATGCAAGTTAAATAAATAGGTGAAGCTTATAAAAGCTTTGTTTAGTAATTGCACAAAATTCTCATAGTCGAAGGTTTCCTCGCTTTCAAATACAAACAGTAGGTATATGGTAAAAGGTATTATTTGTACATTTAAGTTATCCATTTGCCAGCTTTAAGAGAAATACACTTGCACAATACTTGCCGTTTGTTTTTTCCCGAGAGCGGCAAGTGGAATTTGAATGAGAAGTTACACAGAATGAACCATTTAATATTGTGGCAATAAAATTTTTATGAATATGCATTTGTTTAACGAACACTATACAAGCGGCCCTTCTGCCGCTTAAATACAAGTAAGCAATTTACGAAATAAGATCGATTTTTTTCGGATGGAATATTCACATACCATAATATTTCTGTCAATTACAAATAGCCAATTAGCAGAAGCACACAATATAATCATATGACTTGAGCAGGCGTTCATAATGTTATTAGAATTTATAAGGTGAAACAAAAAATGTTTGAAATGACTTTTTTATTCTCTAGAGTTTTTTTTAACATGTTATTTATAAGTAGTAATATTCATTGAAGGTTTGATTTTTTAAATTCCAAACATATTTTTATATCTTGCCAATATGTTTTTTATTTCTCCTGAATATGCCATTTAATAAAGTTTATACAAGTTATACTATAGGAAATTTCTCTTTAACATTATTTACAGAATATATCGTAAGAATAATATATTCGTAAGAATATTTTTTATCAGATAACTAAAAACTAGACCTAATTAAATATATTATCATAAATGTAAATAAAGCTTAAATAATAGTTGTATCTATAATTATTATAAAACAAAGTTTCAAAAAGCTGTCTGTCTGTATGTAATCGATTTTCTCAAAATCTACTGAACGGATTTTTGTACGGTTCTCACCAAACGATAGTGAATTACTTCCGGATGGTTTAGGTAAATAGTACATATCGGTATTATGTAAATTGTGTTGAAGAGATCGCGCAGTTGTTAAAAAACTTGCTTGCTGGGAGCTTTAGCCGCGTGCGCTGCGTGATACGCTAAAATAATGTACTAGAGAATTGTAGATCTATAATACTACAACAAAAAAGTCCGCAATAGTATGTCTCTATCTCTTATGGTTAGCTCACAATAACTACTTTTATGTTTAAAATTTGAATTCTGGAAAAAAAATTGTGACACGCCGATTTCCACACGACCAAAGCCGCTGGAACAGGTAGTAATCATATAAATATATATAAATCTTAATTCAGTTTTCAAAAGCACGCGCTTATCCTTAAATCTCAATTTCTCTGTTATAACAATTTAGAATATATTATATCTACTAATTTGGATTTCATAACCAAGTAAATAAGAAAAAATAATATGCATATGTATCGTCCAAAAATTATGAACACTTAAGTCTATTAAAATAAGTTACTTAATTCATTTTATTGCCATTTTATTTTTGTTACGTACTACTAAACTTTTGTAACGTACTAACGAATTTAATTAGGAACTAATTTACTCTGAACCACTTTCACTCGAACTTTACCTATGTTGGATGAAAACCACAAATTATTTCACTCATATTAGAGGGTGAAGTGATTTAATTTACTTGCAATTTGTTTACTGCATGTGAGATTTGTGCATCTTAACGGAGTTAGTCACAAAGATAAAAAAAATGTTTGATTTACTCGAGATTTTCATCATCATTCATCATCATCATTCTCCTGCCCTTATCCCACTCTAAGTGCGGTCGGCACAACATGTTACAAACATGTTGTCACATGATTTGGCTAAGTATTTTACGACCGGCCGCCTGCCTGACGTCAACTTACCTTAGTCGCCTCTTACGACACCTCGGTAAGAAATGAGGGTGGTCTATTCTATGCAGCCGGATACCACACGGCACTTACTCGAGATTTTCGATTCATTTAAAAATAATGCTTATTAAAACTAAGATTGTTACAGACGCTTTAACGCCATCGCAGATTCTACACTATTTGATTGATCAAAATATTATCGAGAGCTGTTCGTGTCCGAATTAAAAAAACATAACATTATCTAATAAATACATTTTTTTTTGTATTTATTAGTTTGTTATATAAAAAAGACTTTGCGATATTATTGTGGATCTATCTCCTGACGATACATCGGTTACGGGGCGATTGCTGAGATTGTGGTAGTGAATGCGTGCAGTGCTTGTGTATTTTTGTGGGGTAGTGCATGAGAAGTAACGAACTCTGCATGTATCAGGTATGAGACCGGATAGTACGCTCTAAATTTAGCATTACATATATTTTCTTTTACCGCTTTACTTTTCTATTATGGCAAAGTAACGACTGATTCCTATTAATTACTTTGTTTAAAAAATGGTTACGTCAGTTTAGGTTAAGGTTTTTTTTTCTGGGAACAAGCTGCTCAAGCACTGTAATAAATCAAATCGATAATTAATAGAATTATGCGTTTCTTTGCGGAAATCCATAATATAAAAGTAATAATAAAATTATTTTGCTACAATCCACTATAAAGCAAATAGAAAATATATTTAATGCTAAATGTAGAGTAGACTATCCGTTTACATACCCGATGCATACAGGATCGTAAAAACACATGCACAAACCTCCACCACAATACATAAGCACTACACACGTTTACCATAAAAATAGTGTTACCACACAAATGCGAAGTCTTTCAGGCTATAGAAAAACTTAAAAGTGCAGTATAGTATGTTTCAAATGCGTAAAAAATATCGAAACAAAATCTTTGAAGACTGTATTATTTATATAGTATCAAATCTTTAGCTCGCGGTGGCGTCAATACGGGCATACCCTTAAATTTAACAAAGATTGCTCTCGTTATATTTAGTAACGACAATCATAAAATTCATTGAGTTTTCGGTTCAATCTTATTTTATAGCTAGCTTTGCCAGCGGCTTCGTCTGCGTGGAAATCAATGTGTCACAAAATTTTTCCCGAATTGAAATTTTGAACATAAAAGTAGTTATAGTGAGTTAACCATAAGCGCTAGAGACATACTATTACGGACTTCTTTGTACTAACTTAATAGATCTACAATTCTCTAGCACATTAAATAAATACTTATATGGGACGCTTACACACACGGTCGTCCGTCCCCAAAGTAAGTCACTTAATACTTGTGTTATGGGTGACGGACAACTGGTAAATATACTACATATAAAATTTTAAATACATACTTAAATACAAATACACACCCAGGCTCGAAGAACCAACAAATTGTTTATAGAAAATGTTGGCCCTCGGCGGAAATCCAACCCGCGACCCGCGGAGTTGAAGGCTGTGTCATTACCCACAGCTCCAACGGGCCAGTCATTACTTTAGTGTATCTCTGCTGGTTTGCGTTTTTACAAGCACGCAACCTTTTCAACACACTTTTATAAAAAACCGTAAAGTACTGTTATTAGTAGATTTTGAGAAAATCGATCACATAGACACTTATAGCTTTTGGGGACTTTTTTTATAATAAGTATAGGTATACATATAAATATAGGTTAAAAATAAATGTTATTGTTTTCCTTTTATGTGTTTAATTTATTTTACAGGACGCCCATCCACGTTACGCATTCGAATACCACGTAAACGACCCGCATACTGGCGACATCAAACAACAGAAAGAGGAACGTGATGGCGATGTTGTAAAAGGTATGAATATAAATATATGGAACAATTACACACACGGCTGTCCCCAAAGTAATACTTATGGGCGACAGACAACTGGCAAATATATTATAATTAATATATAAAGTACTAAATACACACACCGAGGCTTTAAGAACCAACAAATTACTTTTAGAAAATGTTGGTCCTGGAATTGAACTTGTGACCCGTAGAGCTGAAGGCGCATATAGCCCAGTCATTTATTAAGAACTAGCTGAGCCAACAACGGCTTCGATCGCATGGAATTCAGTGATTTACGAAACTTCTCCCGAATTTTCGAAATTTTAAACATGAAAGTAGAGATCTTTCATTCTAAAAGTGCACGCCCCTCCACCAAATTACATTATTTTAATGTGTGAGAGAAAATATTGACTGTACTATTTTATATGTGTGCGCGCAGCAATTTCAAAGTTGACTCGACTCATTCGCGCACTTAAAGGTCAACTATTTGTTCGACTGGTATAAGTCAAGCATTTATATGGCGGAGAATGCCCGCTTTGTATGAGACAACACGTCTATTCAGACACGCATTCCTATCATTTGTGCACTGGTTGACCAACCAATCCGGTTGCACGGATTACAAGTAACGTTTGCATAAAAATAAAATTAATATTATATAATATTTATAATCAAATTTATGTTGAAAATTCTTTAGAATAAAAAATAAGTTTTTAACGTTTCCCTGGAGTAATAGTGAGCGCTGTGGATTGTAAACGGGAAGTTCCGCATTCAATTCCTAGAAAAAACATATTAGTATATTTCTAAAATTCATCCCTGGTCTTGACTAGATAGATACTTCCGACATACCCTTCTAACAAAGACGTACCACCAAGCGGTTTAGCATTCAGGTACGATGTCGTGTAAAAACCCTGAATAGTGACACGTTTAATCTCCAAAACCTTTCAAGAAACTTAAACTACATCGGCATCCATCAGGTGAATTTGCAATCAAGAGCTAGCTTGCCAACTTAATTTAATAAAGATCATATCATATATTCATTATGCAACTATTAGAATGATAAATAAAACGTAATGTACAGAAGTCTGTTCATTTATTTTATAAGTAAAAAAAGAAAAAATTAAGCCGCAATAAATATTTTCTATTTTAACGCTATTCACTCACGTCGCTATCTTCAGATTCAGACTCAACATTAATTATAAATTCAAAATTTTTCATATATTCTATCTCAATATCATTCACATTTCGACACGTATTTTCCCACATATTTCTATCAATCATGTCAATTCGTTCCTTAATTAAAGCAATGGCTTTATAAAATTCTCCATATTTTTCTATTAAAAAAAAATTATCTAAATATTATTTAAAATAAAAAATAAAAAATATTTATCCTCTTTTTTTTGACATGCTAACTGTACTTTTGGCAATAATCGAAGCGTGCTCCTACTTTCGTGTCTGTCCGGCAACTGAGTAACCAATTAGAATAACAAGTTTGCATGTGTTTCGTCTGTACATAAGTTTTTTGCGTGTGAGTAAAGACATTGGAGGGGCGTGCACTTTTAGAATGAAAGATCTCTAGTTATTGTGAATTAACCGCGAGAGATAGAGACATGCTATCCCGGACTTTTTTTAGTATTTTTATAGATCTACAATTCTCTAGTTAAAATCCGTTCAATTTTTGTTAAAATCGATTGCATACAGACAGACAGCTTTTTGGGACTCTGTTTTATAATAATTAAGAATAAGAAAGAACATATATTTTTATTCTAGTGTTATCCTATATGTTTGCGAGGTATACAAGCTTAAATTGTACGAAATTTTCATCAACATTGCTCCAGCTTATCAGACAGACTTTCACATTTATAATATTAGTGTGGATAGTATGGATTAGATACTTCTTTGACATATTAATTCCGGTTTGGCATAATAACGTTGCAGTTCTAGTTCTCACTGATAACGCATTTGTCTAAAAATATAAATCATAATGTGCAGTACCTTCTACTATATTATAGCAATATTACAATTAAAGAGTCACATTATATATTCAGAGTGTACTAAACAACCTTAATAAACGCATCCCACGATGAGAAATGACCCTACAATCTTTTTACCGAGTAATTATTTTTATAAATTTTGACAGCTTGATTGCTTTAATTCGTGTTACCATTTTAATGAGAGTTTATCATAAACATCTTCTATTATTACATTTTCCCATAGTTTCTTTGAGAACACATCTTGTGTACACAGTGATAAAGTACTTAAAGTTGTACGTAAATAATTAAATGTGGTATCAGTTTCTTACGAATGTATCAACATAAATGTATGAGAAAATATATCCATACTAATATTATAAACTATTTGTTGGGTCACACGTTGCTGTGGCTGAATGTGGTTTCGAATTCCTTAGGGTTATTATAAAGATTGTTTGAAAATTTCATATCAGTCCGGCCGTTCCGATGTCTATAATGAAGATATAGACAAACATTCATTTTTATATATAAGATGTAAAAGTCAGTCTGTTTGTCTGTTTGTTACGCCTTCACGGCTAATCCGCTGGACGAATAATGATAAAATTTTTAACAATTAACATAGAACACAGGATAACATATAGGGTGAAATAATGGATAAGATAACAAGGATAATGTTATTGAGGGTACTTAAACGTATAAGTAAATACTTAGATAAATATGTGAAATTATCTTTCCGTCTTTATACTTCATAGTAACATTTTCCCACAATATCTTTATTTATTAAAATGAATCTCTATTCCCTTGGTCACCGTTTGGTGAATTAGTTGAAACAATTTTGATAGTTCTTTTTTGTTGTGTAAATTATTGTCAGGAGACGGTTCTTAAGAAAGAAATTTTTTGTGCATTTAGTGGACATTAGAAAACAAAAAATAAAATTTATGTTCGTCTATAATCTACATTAATCTTTATTTTAATGTCAATTAACTATCTATTTGCCGCGGAAACTGCCGCGTGGCGCAGCTAGTATGCAATGCGAGTATATATTATTACATTATCCCACTGTTGGACAAAGATCTCCTCTCTTATTGGGATTGATGGAGATAACACCCACATCGCTAGTCCTGTGCACATTGGCAAAATGCCATTACAAAGAACTCTCCCGATATATACGTTTCGACACATTGTTAGATATAGTAATTTTGGCATGACGATTTTATTATCAATTAAATAAACATATAAAACCTGCATATCTCTAGAGAATTCTGGAGATATGTGTAACCTACACCAATCCGCATTGGAGCAGCGTGGTAGGTCTTAGCTCCAATCCTTCTCTCCAAAAACGGAGAGAGGAGGCCTTAGCCCAGCAGTGGGCATAGTAACAGGCTGTTACTTAAACATATAAATACTTCGAGAAAAACTTAATTAATGATGATGATGATGCGCGTTTTTTAGTCAATTCGCGTACTAATAATGCTTGAGTATCAACATTGAGTAAAACCTGGGGAGATTTATCGCGAGATGTCATTTTAGAGACTAATAAAATTTACACTAACGTTACTTAAAGCACTTACGTAATCTGCTGAACAAACCTCAATAGCTTGCGAAGGTTTTGCAGTATAGTAAATGTAACGGAAAACTGAAATTGAGCACAGTATTGCACAAGGGAAGTTAGGGCAGGATAGGTTCGTGGATGATTGGTTAACCGTATCGAAAATGCGCGTATTGATCGATTTATAGTGTCTTCCAGCTCCAGAACTATGTCTTGACCCTTGTTGGCGGTTGCGTTTTTGAAAGTCCAAGGCGTGGAATTTTGGCGAATATATCCCAATTTGGCTCTGAAGGTCCAGAATATGTTTGCGCTTGCGTTAAGCCTTTATAGGAGGCTTCGTTTAGATAATAAAAAGACTTGTGAATACTGTTAAACTATATTGTTGATTGCAATTTAAAAGGAGTACATTGATCGCGTTAAGAAAAATTTGAATAAGTTTGACAATTGATTTTAAAAAACGTATAACGACGTATGTGACGTTTCGCGTAGATGCCCACGATTGGTGCATGCCATCCGTATGGCCACAGATGATTATTAGGCCGCAACATGCCCCCGGGCTTGGAAACATCGGCTTCCAAGAGTTTAAGCATCCGTCGATTCCTTCTCATCTGGGGTAACCAAAGGACAGATTTTTTGGTAGGCGCGCTTCACGACTCCAGATGTAGTTCGGATTTCAGCTACTCTTGCGATCCCGTCCTTTCCTGGAATATTCCTGATAATGCGTCCAAGATGCCATTTCAATGGAGGGGAGTTATCTTCCTTAATAACAACAAGTGTGTTCGGTGCTAGTTCAGGTGTATTTTTTCTCCACTTCATTCGCGTCTGTAGCTCGGAGACATACTCTTTTGCCCATCGACTCCAAAAGTGTTGTCGAATTTGTTCAACACGCTGATAACGGTTTAATCGATGCTCTGGAATGTCGATCAAATCGTCGCTTGCAGGCGCTGTAAGCGTACGGCCAACTAGGAAATGAGCGGGACTTAGCGGAAGGTAGTCATTTGGATCAGTGGACATAGGAGTGAGTGGACGGGAGTTCAGGACGGCTTCAATTTGTGTCAATACCGTGCTGAACTCTTCGAAAGTAAGATGTGCGTTACCCACCACGCGCCGTAGGTGGTACTTACAGGAACGAACACCTGATTCCCACAATCCGCCCATGTGAGCGGCGTAGGGAACAATAAATTTGAATTTTATTTGTTCGCTTTTAGCGTAATCTATAATATCAGAACTACAACGAGATAAAAATTTTGCAAAATCGTTCATTAGACCTACGAAATTCTTACCATTGTCTGAAAAAATCTCAGCAGGTTTACCGCGACGTGAAATAAAGCGCTTTAGGGCAAGTAGGTATGCATCAGTAGAAAGATCACAAACCAACTCTAAGTGCATGGCACGCGTAACAAAACAAATAAATAGGCAGATGTACGATTTAACGGTTCTGCTACCCCTACCTTTTCTGTCTAAAATGAGCACTGGTCCGGCATAGTCAACACCACAACGCATAAACGGAAAAGTAGGTGTGATCCTCTCCTTAGGAAGGTTTCCCATAAGAGGAGTAAGAGTGCGACCTCTTAGACGTGTACATACCACGCAGCTGTGTACAGTTTTTCTCGCGAGATTCCTGCCTGCAACTGGCCACCAAGCCTCGCGTAAACTAAATAATAACGCTTGTGGGGCAACGTGCAGCAATCGTTTGTGTTCATGTCGGAATAAAAGTACAGTGAAATGATGTTTGCTCGAAATTAACACGGGGTGTTTTTTATCATAATCAAATTCCGAACAATAATTTAATCTACCTCCGACACGTAGAAGTTTGTCATTGTCAATGAATAAATTTAATTTACTTAAATTCTGTTTATTGTTTAGCGCACGATTACAACTTAATGACTTGTACTCAACTGGAAAGGATTCCAGTTGTGACAGTCTTGCCAAAAGTTTGTCCGCTTGTCCCAATTCATCGATACTGAGGGCACCCGACCGCCTGTTTGTCTTATTGCGCGTATTATATAAGAATCGTAAAACATATGCAGTAGAGCGTCTCAGCCGACTGAACTGAGAGAAACGTGTAAAATTTATAATAGACTTGTATTCGGAATTCAAGTCATCCCCGGCTATAAGAGATGTAATTTTGGATTTAGTTTCAGGCAAATCTGACTCAACCTCTTGTTCGTAACACGGAGATACATTTGCACAATCAAAATTGCCATCATGTAGAAAAGTAGGCCCTTCCCACCATAATTTGCTTGAACTAAGTTCACTCAAGTCCGAAACACCGCGCGAAACAAGGTCGGCTGGATTCTCCTTCCCGCTTACGTGACGCCAAGGAAGATCTTTAGTAAGTTCATGAATTTCAGCCGTCCTATTTTGTACAAATGTTTTTAAAAGACTAGGTGGCATGCGCAACCAGCCTAGCACTATCGTAGAGTCTGTCCAAAAAAATACATAATCGAAATCACATCGAAGTGAATTTCGAACCTTATCGTATAACCGTGCACCGAGTAAAGCGCCACATAGCTCTAAGCGCGGTATGCTTACGGTTTTTAATGGCGCGACCTTACTTTTAGAACAAAGTAAGCGAACGGTTACGGCGCGACTATGATTATTAATTGAACGGATATAAACACAGGCGCCGTATGCAGTTTGCGAGGCATCGGTAAAAATATGCATCTCTTTATGCATAAAGTCAGTATCCATAATACAGCGAGGCACCCGAATAGATTGCAAGATTGACAGAGACGCAAGAAACCGGTTCCATGAGCGTGCGACGTCACTCGGCACCGTGTCATCCCAGTCTAATTTCTCTAACCATAGCCGTTGTAATAAAATCTTTGCTGTAATTATGAATGGACTTAGAATACCTAAAGGGTCGAAAATTTGAGATGCATACGATAGAATAACGCGTTTAGTAATTGGCTTATTGCTATCAGGTTTTATTTCCGTATTAAAATAAAATTCGTCGCTGTCATTAAGCCAACCTATGCCTAGCGTTTTGTGACCGCTATTTTCGCGAGAAGATATCTGTTTGCTAGCGCAAGACAAATCATTTGCAGGAGACTCGGATGACTCATCGCACGTGAAATTAAATATCCATTTACGAAGCTGAAAACAACCCGATTGTAAAGTAGTTGCGGTTTCTTTACATAGTTTTAATAATTGTTGCTTATCGTTCGAACCCGTGATCATATCATCGACGTAAAAATCTTCATTTATTGTTCTGCGGACGTCAGAATCTTCACAATCGATTGCAAGTTGTTTTAAACATCGTACACTAAGAAAGGGTGCGGACGCGGTTCCGTAAGTGACGGTGTTTAAACGGTAAACGCTAAGCGGTTGCGATGGATCGTCACGCCAAAGAATAAGCTGTAAATCACGCTGCTGTTCGATTACTGCGCATTGTCGATACATCTTCTCGATGTCCGCACACGCTACGTAAGCGTGCTGTCTAAAGCGTAAAAGAATCGAAATTAAATCGCCTTGAATAGGCGGACCGACCAGCTGGAGGTCATTGAATGAGGCTCCCGAGCTGGAAGCAGCACTAGCATCAAACACCACACGTAACTTAGTGCTGGTGCTGTGCTCACGAAATACGCCGTGATGCGGCATGAAGTAATGCGGTGTTCCGTACGACGAAACACGAGTCATATGCCCCAAACTTTCGTACTCGTGTATGAAATCGGCGTATAATTTTTTATAAGAAGGCGATCGCTGTAATCGCTTTTCTAGCGCTAACAACCGTTTTTTAGCTTGAGAGTACGAGTCGCCCAAGAGCTCGGGTGATGATTTTAACGGAATACTCACAATAAACCTTCCCTCATTATTGCGCGTAGTAGTACGAGAAAAAAGGTCTTCGCAAGCACGTTCCTCATCTGTGCGCGTATCCCGATCCCTAGGCAGCTCTTCGAGCTCCCAAAACTGTCGTAATTGCGTATCTATAGATTGCGTAAAATAACACTGTATACGGTTATTTTTACGCGTATTAAAATCGATAGAACCTGATATTATCCAGCCTAAATGTGTGTTTTGCAAATAAGGCCCGTTAGGTAACCTTATATTGCCATCGTTTAACAATTCCCAAAATTTATCTGCGCCTATTAAAATATCGATGTTTCGAGAATCGAGAAACTGCGTATCCGCGAGCTGTACATACTCCGGAATATTAAACTTAGCGCGTTCGTACTGTACAGCAGGCAACGTAGATGAAATCTGCGGTAATAAAAAACATTGAAGTTTAGTGGTGTAAGTGGTAATGCGCGACCTAATCTCAATAATGCAAGTTTGTGAACATTGCGTTACTGAGTCACCTACACCCCTAATTTCGTGAGTGGACTGTATTAAATTTACTCCCAATAAATTGCAGAAAGATTCAGTTATAAAACATCGCTGACTACCGTTATCTAGGAGCGCGCGCGCAAGGTGATAGACGTTATGTTTACCCCGTACTTCGATTAACGCGGTTGACAATAAGACCGGCTGTAAACATGAATTATTATTTGTGCAATGTGAATGCAACTGCGCTTTGTTCACACCAATCGCGGCGATCTGTTCATCGGTGTCCGCGGGGCGAGGAAGTGCAGCGGGGACCGACGAAGGGCTTGCGCGGGCGCTCTTCATTAGTTGATCGCTATCGTATGATGAGTGCATAGTAAGCGAATTGCTAGGTATAGCTATGTTGTTAGAATCATCCCTATGAATAAGCGAGTTATGTTTCTGGTTACACATCCTACAAGAACCGAACTTACATGCGTGAATAGAATGACCTGCGCGTAAACAGTTTTCGCATAGTTTATTATCGCGTATAAATTGTAATTTCGATTCCAAGTCGGTGTTAATAAACTTTGAACAAGCGTATAGTCGATGATCACCGTTACACATAGTGCATAACTTCTTAACTCGGGAGTGACGTTCGGGTGGATTAGTGGTGGAAACATTGCATTTTTGATTATAACTCGTGGATGGTTTCGCGATATTAACCTTTGTGGCGTTATTATTGTGAGTGACTTGCAATGTTTCCAACATGTCGGCCCGATTTTTTAAGAAGTTAATTAGATCATCAACCTTTAAATTTAGTTTAGAATTGTTATTGTTCGTTAACAAAGTTCCCTTATGGTGCTCCCACTCGCGTTCGGTCGTTTTATCTAACTTTGACACAATAATAAAAATAATAAGCGTATCCCAAGAGTCCGTTGGCTCACCGAGAATCTTTAGTGCGCGTAGATTTTTTAAAATAGTGTCAATTAGGTTGCGAATTAAAGAAGGAGACTCTTTACTCAACGTCTGTAAATTAAATAATGCTTTGACGTGATTATGAATTAATAATCTGCTGTTATTATAGCGATTGAGTAAAAGTTCCCAAGCAACTGCGTAATTGTCGGATGTAAATTCTAATGCATCAATTACTAGCTGTGCACTGCCCTTTAGCGATGACTTTAGGTAGTGAAATTTTTGGATATTAGTTATATCGACTGAACTATGAATTAGCGATAGAAACGTATCTCGGAACTCCAACCAGTGCTCATATGATCCGTCAAAGGTAGGCAATTCAATAGTAGGTAATTTAATAGATTGTAACTGATTATTAAAACCTGTAGGACATGATGTGATCTCACTATTAGTGCTACTACTACCGCTTAATAATAATTCAGCCCGAGAAAGGGTGCTGTAATAGGTGTCTTCAAACTGTTCTCGTTGTAATAACTGATCTTCGAGATCCTCATCGCGTATACTTTCTTCGATTTTAGTTTGAATACTATTAAATTCGTTAAATAGGCTTGTAGTACCTTGAATGCGTAATTTCAAATCTAAACGGCTTTGGGCGGTTATAGTATCTTTAGTATTGAAACTATTAAGATAATTAATGAATTTAGTTAATCTACCTTTTAGAATAGCGCGTTTTTTAGTCAATTCGCGTACTAATAATGCTTGAGTATCAACATTGAGTAAAACCTGGGGAGATTTATCGCGAGATGTCATTTTAGAGACTAATAAAATTTACACTAACGTTACTTAAAGCACTTACGTAATCTGCTGAACAAACCTCAATAGCTTGCGAAGGTTTTGCAGTATAGTAAATGTAACGGAAAACTGAAATTGAGCACAGTATTGCACAAGGGAAGTTAGGGCAGGATAGGTTCGTGGATGATTGGTTAACCGTATCGAAAATGCGCGTATTGATCGATTTATAGTGTCTTCCAGCTCCAGAACTATGTCTTGACCCTTGTTGGCGGTTGCGTTTTTGAAAGTCCAAGGCGTGGAATTTTGGCGAATATATCCCAATTTGGCTCTGAAGGTCCAGAATATGTTTGCGCTTGCGTTAAGCCTTTATAGGAGGCTTCGTTTAGATAATAAAAAGACTTGTGAATACTGTTAAACTATATTGTTGATTGCAATTTAAAAGGAGTACATTGATCGCGTTAAGAAAAATTTGAATAAGTTTGACAATTGATTTTAAAAAACGTATAACGACGTATGTGACGTTTCGCGTAGATGCCCACGATTGGTGCATGCCATCCGTATGGCCACAGATGATTATTAGGCCGCAACACCGTGCTTTAAACACGAAGACCTTTGCTCTATTTTCTTCAGATAAATATAAGTACATATTTATAATACTAAATACTAAACAATTGAATAATAAATTCTAAACAACTGAAGAACTTTGTAGAAATATTTAAAATGGTAATCGAATATGGTTTACGGAAAATTGTATTGTTCTACGACTTTAACAGGTTATACCATTGAAAAGTATTAAGCGTAAGGTAGCTAAATACCGGTGAAATCATGCGCCTAGAGTAATTAAAGAGGCCTTTCTATTCACCAGATCAATAAACACTACACGTAATATAGATGTTGTATCAATTTATCCAGGTCAGTACTCATTGGTGGAACCGGACGGCTCTGTGAGGACAGTGGACTACGTTGCAGATTGGGAGACCGGTTTCCACGCGAACGTTCACAATAGCAAAGAGAATCAACATTAAATAAACCTACCTAAAGCTGCAGCTATGCCACGATTGCCTTTTACGATGTGTAAATGAAACCGAAACCAGAGCATTGCGACGTTTTTCCCAACAGATAAGCCACTTTTCAAATTGCATTTGAGTGCCTTACTCCGATTTCAACACTTGTGGAAGGACTTTAAGTTATTTCCTTTATTTGTTTATTTAAAATCCAAGCAATTATTGAAATAACTTGCTTCACTTTATTCAATATTTAGATACGTTATTGTCGTAAGGCGAAAATATATCTGTACTTTGTATAATAATAAAATAAATAATTATTATTTATTGTTAAATTTAATTATAACGAAATCTTTTTATATTTTTTTTAATCGGTATAATTTGTTATCACTTATCGGTAATATGTTTACTTAAGCAATACACTTTTTAATTGAACATACAGATTAACAAAATTAGTGAAACACATGTGAAAATGCAATAAAGAGGAACATGTTCTAGAAAGTTTCTTTTACAACTATTGTAATAGGTTAATCTAGACTCCTAATTGCATCCGAATTATTTATATTTAACTGGCACTAGAGGGGGTATTATATTGGTTGTTCGAATTCTAAAATTTAGCAATTATAACAATTTTAGTTGTTTATGGTATGTATTTTTTTTACTCGCTGATAAAATATCAGTTGCATAAAAAGATTTGACTCATTAAGAAAGAAAAGAAACCAGTTGGTTAATGCAAAATATTTATTCGTCGTTTTAACTTTGTAACTCACGCTCCAAGACTAACTTTGGTAACAGTATATTGATTACCATTGTACTGCTAAGCAATAGCATAGATTACTAACTAAAATACTGCTAAGGTCAAAATATATAAACCCCTTTTCACCTCGTGCCATAGAGTATAGTGAGCATGACGCTTAAATGTAGACCTTATTGTTATTGCTTAATAGACGTAGAGATTAGTTTTGTATAAATGATATTGTTTAGTGCTATATAATTTGTTTTTCCTATTAACTGTTTGTTTTTTATCATATCATCCATTCTATATGACATAACTATTTTAATTTTGCGTATCAATATAAATATTCACATAATTTTATTTAATTGCAGTATCATTTAGGTCGCGTGCACGCCCTTTCTCCAGTTTTAAACTATTGCGTAATGAATTTGTAACACGAAGCGCCTTCTTTGTTACATTTATCTGAAGGAAAAAATTGTTCTTTGAATAACTTCAGAACTTATGCAAAACTTCAATACAAATTTTACATAAGTTCTATATACAAAAACTTTATTATACATGAGATTGCGCTGCAATAAGCAATTCAAACCGAACAAAATTTCCGTTTAGGTTGTCTAAATTTAAATTAATTAAAAATTAGGTCTAAAAGGCCATGATCGCTATTAAGAACTTGATTCAGATACTATAAAGTAAACAGATTTTCAGGATCAATTTTGTAATTTTGTTTCGTAATTGAAATCTTGTAATAGAATTCACATTTTTGTACCTATATTACTTTTATAAAGTTGACACATTAAAATGTAATTTCGCGGTTCTATAGGATAATTAAATTGGATTTCATGATATATACTTAACATAAAAAACAGATATGTATAGTAGAAGAAAGTTTGTTGTGTAAGAACTGTTATAATGAAGGCATAATTATGTTCAAGTACCACTCTTTATGTTTTTAGCGTGATATTTTCTGCTTTGTTTATATACGCGGGAACACCTGTGGCCGCTCCAATAAAATTACTTTAAGATCTACGGTTCCTACTTCCTAGAACCACAGACTATAAAGAAAGCTTTTCTTAAGTCACACAAGAAATATGTGCAATCTCGTTTTATCAAAATATTTTATATACTTATATTACATTTTTTATTCATTTGCGAATATTTATCTTTTAATATTGTATCATTTTATTACTATCCATAAATTGTCATAATTTTAGATCTTAAGTAAATACGTAAATATTGTGTAAATTGTGCTGTATAAATGAAGATATACTGAATAATTAAACACAAGGAGCAAAAATAACATGTTTTATTAAATAAATATCACATATCAAACCCATTTTGCCCATTTTGAGAAAATTGGACTTGCTATTCAATTGGCTACAAAATATTTTGTCACTAGTTTTCCGTTATAGTGACATTTTGGACATACAAAATCTGGATCGGCTGTCTTGTTGGCCTGCAGAGGAAAACACAATTTATTTATTTTTTTCAATTTGTAAGAAGTTTTACCTTTACACTAGTGATGCATTCAACAATGATAAGATGTATAATTTTATCAAATAACATATTTTTGTTCTACCTGTACAGGTTAAAAGAAAATGAAATCCTGCCGAACAGTTAAATGAAGAATTTTTGAATTCCATTCTATCATACCCGTACCTATGTTCTATGTGAGTTTGTGCCATCCTTCAGATCCTCCTCCAGAGCAAAAAAAAATTGACACTTTCATAGTTACATCCATAGAATTTTAACTAATCAAAAAGATAGCAAAATAATACTATCATTATTTATAAGATTTTCTATTAATAAATCATTCTAAGTTTGAAGAGTTCCTTTTCAACAGTGTAATATAGATGTATTCAGTATAATTAGATACCCTAACTAACCATTAAGCAGTAGTAGCAAAAAACATGTGAACATCCCATAACATAAGGCAGAACTGGTTTTTCTGAACAACATGCACATGTTGTATTTAGTGTCATTATTACTGGACTGTGTTTTGTAGATGGACCAACATAACTCTTCCACCACATATACTTCAAAATCTTTGACATTCTCTGTCTCAGTCCAAACATATTTACTATTGAAAGGACTGTTCCTATTAATTCCTGAAATGAAATAATTAAAGCTGTACTATTAAGATTTATAATTTCAAAACCCACTTACATCTATTGACGATCATTCATCCCTTCTGTTTAAGTTTTTTACCCACAAAGGTAGAAGACCAATAATTGGCATGCTATACAGGCTTGAATAACAAATAAACAATGCAGCTAATAAAACATGAACTCTCAGTAATATTTGTATCAATTAGTGTAAAAGTGGATTATGCAATATTTTCTTGGTCATTAGAATCATTTAATTAATCACATAATTCAGAGAATAAATACTCAAAATATTGTATATGATCTGGCATTGAAAATATAGTGTCTATAAAACCCCTCAATTATGTTGACAAATTACCTCCAAAACATTGCAAAACAAGATAATCTTATATAGTGATAAAGAAATTTATGTACCAAGTATGGCCATCCATCAAATATTGTTTAACACATAGAATCAATGGTAAAATAATGGGTAACCTTTTTAATAACTTGACTACACTAGTTATTATAAATTTGGTAAAAAGGTAGAAAGAACGAACATCCACTTACTATAAGATTATGCCATAATAATTCTCTTGTCCATGAAAAATCAGTTAGGTCTTCTCTTGTAAGTTTATCTGCTGTTAATTCGAAACCTAAGATGAAATCTATTAGTGCTGGATGTTTTCCACTTTGTATGAATCGAAGGAAATTAATAATTTCCCACACTAACTGAAATGTCTCCATTCTATTGAAAAAATTTTGTAAATTGGTATTTGTGGTAAAGCTGTATGTTGCCCTATCTCTCATATATCTCAAGCCAATGGTGTAAAAGAAGTACCAATATAGCTTTCTTCTGGATATGTTATCTGTCTTATATTTTAAAGATAACATTTGCTGTCCGAATGTATGCGATTTATCAAATACCGAATGTTTAAAAATCCATGTCCTTATAATCAACTCTATTTCAGGTAATATGGATTGAAGTACACCAGGCTAAAAAAATTATCATCACAAACATGAGTAGGCTTAGAATCGGTAGATTTGTAAAATGCAAAACTACAAATTGACATTAATTCATTACCTGTAAGTACTTTGTAGCTTGGAAGAATAACTGCTTAAACAAATCTTCTAGCTCTTTATCTAATTGAAGGGAATCCAACTGAAAACAAGAACGAAACAGTGAAGGTCTGAAGAAAATAAAATATTTGTTATAGAATATAAGAAAACTAGTTTACTTGAGTCACGCGCGGTATATACGATATAGACATTTTCCTAAATTTAATAATAGGAATAAATATAAATAATATTTAATACTTTAGACCTTATTAAAATATTTAATCTTTTGTATATTGTTAGAAACACAAAAACATTATGACCGCTGAATCAACTGTGCTATTTATTGTTAGTTGTCTGATGTCTATATAGCGTCCAGTATTATTTTGTTACTAGTCTGTGGCCCTTATTGTTTACAGCATAGACTTTTTTTTTTCCTTCCATTCGCCCGTGTTTAAACGTCGTAAACGGCTAAGGTCGTTGACCATACCGCCTTGTCAATCGTTTACAATAATGAAAAGAGTTTTTTCTCCTTCAGTACATTCTTCTTCTATTTTAATCTCTTCTTATTCACGTATATACATCTTTGTAGTCATATCCAATAATTATGTCTTTCGTAATAATAAAACGAGTTCTTTTCTTCTTTAGTATACTCTTCTAGTGTTAACTTTATAGCATAGACTACTAAATGTATCCAGCTTTGTTGTTTTTATACCATAAAGTATTATGATCACAGAGATATTTCTATGCATCGTCTATGTTATAAATAATGCTTGTCTGTAATTTTGTTTTGACCAGGGCAGTTTTACTACGGGCGCCAATACAAGAGTTCTTGCATCCCTCTTGCACATGCACGTTTTTATGAATGAATCGTATGAAAATAGTCTCAGCTGCATCTCGCTCCACTCCGCCATACATATTAATTACGCACTCATTCTTATTTTGACAGTGTATAATATAACAAAAAAATTCATCAATGAAAGTATGGGAGCCATTTTAAATTTTTTCAACTTCCCGTTGAAAACTTTAACTACTTTAATTTTAACAAAAATTGATAATTTTATTTTAATTTAGTTAGAAATATACTTAAAACAAATATTGCTTATTACAATTTAAATGTATAAAGTCTTATTTCACTAATATCTGTTGAGATATTTCTTAAATATGTACTAATGTAATAAAATTGTGTGTTAACACGTGGAAAAACAATACGAAGAGGATTTACTTAATTTTAATGTAAGTATTGAGTTTTAATGAATTTTGTGCATTTCTATAATAGTAAGAGCATTCATAAAATTTTTATTCTCACATTCTAAATATAATAACCTAATTCCTTGCAAGCTGAAATTGTATTTAAAAACTATTACTACAGTAAAATTTTTAACAACTGATTCAATTATCGTAATATGAAAATTCGGCGGTTTATAGCAAAATAATTTTGTTATTACTGTTGTACGTTACGCACATTAATTTGGATTGACGAATTACCTGTATTAAATATTAATATATTATGTCCTGCAATTTTATATTAAAGGGTCTAGTGGTCTTGTTGCTCTATAAACGATCAATAATGTAGCATTAAAGTCTTAAGTTAGTTTATTAGAAGCTGTTTTAAATGGTTTTAAGGGTGAATATTAGTTATTAATAATGTGAACAGAATTAAAATGGTTTTGAAAAATGGAGTTCGCTGTCATAGCATAAAATGTAAAAATATTTTCAGATCCGCTTGCTCATTGGAAATCATTGTGTACCTCTTATACCTTAATTTTATAGATAGCTTAGAAACCAATACTTGTGAACTGTGTGAACATAAAGTTACATTCTTTACAGTATTTTTGATTGAAGTAACATGTAATATATTAACATGTAATTTAAAACTTATTGTCAGGTTTTTAAAAATGACACTCAGATAAAAAACTAGTAAATAGTATAATAGAGAAAGTTTATTCTGTATAAAGCAATAGAGTATATTGCTTTATATAAAACTATTGTTGGTTTGTAATTAAAAAGCCAAAGCAAATTTTAAGACTGTTTAAACAGATGTACAGAAAGTCAAATCCCAGGATTCTTGAATCAATTGCATATTCTGTAATATATAAGCAACTCAAAATAAATTTATGTAATTTTTGTCTAAATTTGATTATCACATGATCTGATTTGTGGTTTAAGATATATTTACATTTACAGTGCTGATAAACAATATAGTGCTATGTGTAGTGAATGAAAGAATAATAGCAATTTAAAAAGACTGTTCAATAATACTACAAAAGAATAATTATTTTGTTTAATTAATCACTTATATATGCTACTGTTTGTACTTAACAGAATTTATTCTCAATTTTACCAAAAATATTTTCAGAAATTTAAGACTAGACTGTATGACTAAAGGCTATAAATATATACAGTTATATTTGTGAAAAAGATGACACTCAAGCTACCTACCATCTTATCTAACAATTTCTACACATACCTGCGACAACAAGATTAAGTATGTAAGTCTTTTTTTTATTACAAATCATTCAAGTAATAACTTTAACCCTTTGACTGACAAAAAGCAGGAGGGTGTACTAATTTTTTTACCTTAATTTTTAAATCATGTTATTACTATATGTATAATAATTATACTTATAATTGATATACCAATTTCTTTGTTATAAAATTCCCCATTGAATACAATAAATCATTTTATAATAACTTTTTTTGCTGGTGATGAAAACATTTGGATTTTTCAATCCCCCCCTCCCCATATTTGGAGGGGTTAAATATAATTTTAAGTAAATTTCTGCTCTGGCTTCTAGGGGAAATATTATTATTTCTAGTTATTTGTCGCATATCTATTTCTCTCAAGTCTTTAGCTCAGTCTGTTTTTTACTCCTAATATTGTGGCATATGTTAACACTTTACACCCATAGCACTTTTATGTACTCTTAGTTTTTAAATACTGTGTTTATGTTAAGAAAATAATGAGTACATATAAATTACAGATCAAAGAAACTGGCTTATCCCTACAACTCCTTCAAAACATTTAATGATATAGTTTATTCAGTTTCTCGACTTAAACTCAAGTTTACTTTATCCAAAGGAACTTAGAGGATTTTTAAATCACTAATTTAAACTTTAATTTGGAAAATTGCTTCTACCAAGAAGAACAAGCATGAAACCTGGTGATTGATATCTTCATAATTAATTTCTAATACTTTATGTTTCATCATAGATATCCTGTGCAAGATGAGCTTACATTTTAGACCAAGTATGTTTATCATTTATATAATATACTAGCCATCCTGTTTCACATTGCTGTGACTCAGTCTGGTTTAGAACTCCTCTCAAAATTAAATTCTCATTGACCATTTAAAAACTATGATTCTGATTGCCACCAAACTTTACAGAATTATGCTCTGGGTTAATCTAACGATTATCTGAAAATATAATTAACATTGGTCCAGCCCTTTCTGATTCTATAAGGAACATACAGACAAACATTTATTTTTACATATATATAGATTACTATATATGAACTGGCCTTTTTGAGTAAAATCTTTTATAGTAAAATTAATGGTAATGTCCCTCAATTTTATTAGAAACATTTATCTAAATGTAATATCTGTTTTAATATGTTTCTATGGTGTTAGGCAGGGACCTCAAAGCTGAATCTTTTTTTTATTCGACATACTAATATTATAAAATTTAATCTTAAAATAAAATATACAAAATTGTTAAAACATTTCCTTTCATAATAATATTTATTATGTGTTCATTGAATCGAATCTTAACCAATATCAGTTATATCCTATGTTTAAAGTATTTATTTATTGATAGTTTATTATTTTTTCTGTAAGAGAAAATATATTATAGACAATCTTTAATTCTTTAATAATAATAATAAAATTGAGTTATGGCTGACGGACAACTGGTAGATATACTACATATATAATTTTAAATGCATATTTAAATACAAATATATACCCAGGCTCGAAGAACCAACAAATTGTTTATAAAAGATGTTGGGCTTCGGATGGAATCGAACCCGCGACCAGCGGAACTGAAGGCGGGGTCACTAGCCACTGCGCCAAAGGGCCAGTCAAATATAAAGTTATTTCGATACTATCGATGTTCCATGTTTATTGAAATCTTTGTGTAATATTTTTCAGACCAACCTTGTAATTGCCAAAGAGAGTACTCAGTGGGATAACGTCCTAGGCTATATATGCTGATGCTTTGTGGGATGAAGCAAAAGATTAGCCCAATTTTTATGACAAGATGAAGGCAAGTAAATATTAATTCAATGCCTGTATGTCTGTCTGGCTATTTCACTTTCACTTAAAATTAGGTACATCTGAAGCTGATATATATAGTGGGCCATTCGATTTGAGATATAATAAAATACTGTATAAATCAATTATTTCTCTTTTAGAGTGATATAAGTATGTGATATAAGAACAGATGTAAAAATATGTTAGTGATAATTATTCTAACTTTTTTTTGTATTGTGACAATGATGCTGAGTTACAGTATTTGGAAAGCTTCTTATTTAAAACCTGGTTTGCTAACAGTACATAATCAAAGATATTTAAATTACAAAGAGACACAGATATACCTACTATTTTATTAATTTTAAAATTTTTTACTTTACTTTACTTTACTGCTGCCATTTGTAGGAAGGATCTGCCAAATACCAATTGGATGCTTTGGACTCGGTGGATCGACGTGCCAGGAACTCATAGGTGATGAGACCCTGACAAATGCCAAATTGCAGAGTCCGCAACACCGGCACAGAGTTGCCTGTTTATCGGTTTTCTACAAGATATATTTCGGAGAGTGTGCCCAGGTACTTCATGAACTTATTTCACCTTCGCCGTTCAATCATCGCACCGCTAGGCAGCAGGAGAAGTTCCACCCTTATGTCATCGACATTCCACGAAGACGCACACAACGCTTCGCTTCGTCTTTTTTGTTGCACACAGCAAGGGAATGGAATTCTCTCCTGGCATCTATCTTTCCCAATACTTACAATATGGGTACCTTTAAGGCAAGAGTGAATAGGCATCTTCTAGGTAAACGCGCTCCATCTTAAACTGTATCATTGCTTACCATGAGGCATGATTACAGTCAAGCGCTCGCCTATTTAACAACAAAAATATATATATATTTATAGTGTCTATATAAAACTGGCGAAGTAAGACATCTAGACATCACTTGTAGAGATTTTACCTAGATATCAGAACTCTAGACACAGTCAAGTCTGTTAGTTAAAGACCAATATAAAAATATTTTGAGGACACTATTTAAGAGCAGGAATATATTTTTAAATATAGAATCTATCTTTCTGTCTGTTATTTGTTAAAGCATCACACACAATACACAACAATTGAAGCTTATATACTAACAGATAGGGTTAAAGAGTTCAATTTTCTTTCAGGAACAGGAAAATATTATATATATTTTTAGGAGTGTTCTAATGTACACAAGCCACTCTCTATTTATTTATTAAATAAAACTCACAAAATAGACATTTATAACTCGCTGTAACATTAAGTATGCAAGCAACCCTGTTATTCTTATGAGAACAGGATAAAATACAGATCGTAATTCTAATTATTATAAAATGTCTAATTAAAGTTCTTGGTTTATTTAAATAATACTAGATTAATAATATTGGTACAGTTTTAATAACAAATTGTATATTTAAACATTTCTATTATAATACTTTATTTCCTGTAAATTTTCTAAGATTAAGAATAATTTTCATAAAAGGAAAATTCTTAATTGTTATACGTAGTATTTATTTCTACATAAAATCACACAAGTTTATTATTGTTTTGCATCTACCAAAATATTGTCAATTCTATATGCCAAGATTGTCTGTAAGATTGCTTTTGCAATCACTATTTTTAGTATCATAACATTATTTAAACAATACATATGCATTACAGGATCAGTAGCTGCACAATCCTCCGCCGGGAAGTATCTACCAGCCACATGATGCAGATGAAGATATATGAAGAGCTTCAGTTGGATCACAATTATTTAGCACCAATATTAATAATAATTTGGCATAAAATACCTGTTCTGATTATAGTAGTGGACATCTAAAATTTCTCTTTGTCAGTAAATTCAAACCATTCTGAATTTTGAAGTTCAGCTGTAAAAGTCAGAGTCAATGCGATTCGATGCTTGAGACTCAAGAAAAAGCAAACCAATGTCTATAAAATTGTATTCATAATATTCAAATTGACAAACAATATAAAGTTTGAAGGATGTTAACTAGGAGCCCATGGATTTTTTTCTCATAATCATAGATAAGGTAGCTGACACACTAGCACTGATCGTAATTTTGTTGTTTTGTTAGTTAAAAACATTATTGGTTAATAATATTAGTACCAGTAAATCTTTGTATGCTAATGTGCCGATGATAGTGATAAAATGTTAGGAATTCTCAGTGATAGGCAGAAGTTTGATAGTTACAGAACCTAATATTCCATCAGAAATATGTTCCAAATCTAATCCGTATATTTCCGGTGCGGTACATCGATATATCGCAAAAAATTATATTTTGAGACTGGTTGTTTGAGATCTTTTGAAATGGGTTTATAGTTTTTGTTGCTAAGGAAAATGTATAAAAATTGTTATAGTTTGAAACGACGGCCTAATATTGAACCATGAGTTCTTCTTGTGTTGGTGCTGAATAGAATGTGTACTTTAACATTTACACATTTTATTCCTATTCCGATAGACGTGTTTTTTAATAGTGCCACTATTGCATTCCACAAGCGATATATTTCTTTGAATGAAAAATCTGAATTTTGTAAATTTTGAAATTTTTATAAGTAAGCTGTTTTCTAATAAAATTGAAAGATTTGATTAAATTGCTTTAATAAAAAATAGAGAATATATTGCCAGTGACATCACATGTGTGAAATTATATTATCCATCACAGAAACTTATGTCTTTTGAACAGTATTATATATGTTTAAGAAAAGACTTATTAAGTCAACGATTTGTTTAGTCTACTTGAAAAATTATATTATTATTTTTACTAGAAGAATTTACAGATAGCTGAAAAAAGGGAATTGAAATGTAAATGTTTTATCAGAAGAAGGGGTTATTTGAAATACATGAGGCAAAAGTAGCAAACTGAAATTCCTATTCTTAACATTTGTAAAGCGATATAGTTTTCTTGTTGGATAAATTTTATTATTTTTATATTCCATAAGTAGATACTTCACTTAATGTAAACAAACAAAACCATGTCATTACAATAATATAATTGACAAATGAAGAAATACAAATTGAACTGAAGTTGTCAAAATAATATCTTTAATGAATATTTATTTTATAAAATTGAATATTTGTACCTTGTATTTTATATATATTGCCGTATTAAAGTATAGCAAAACATAAATATATACGTATGTAACATAATATCAATATTCTATGAATTAACTCTGTGATACTGTAATACTTTAATATACTTGAAAATGTTTAAAATGTTTAGGTTTTTATAAGTTGATATTAAATAATACTTATTTATTTGCTTCAAAGTTTAAGAAAAATATTGATAGCAATCACGCCATAATCAAATAGTGCGAAAACTATAACTAAGTTTATATATTGTTGTTATATATTAGATATTTGCATGGTTTAATGGTAAAATAATGTGTTTTGTGCCTACTACTACAAAGTACTTTTTTACATGTTTCCATTTAGTTAAATAAGTTATGGAGCATACTTCGTTTAAGCGTGATAATTATTTCAAATAATACTATAATTTCGTGATTTCATTCTTTCTTAACTATGTATTAATCTCAGGTGTTAATTGATTTGATTGTAAATAATATAAGTAGAGATAAGACCCGTTCATTACCATAAGTGATATGCGATTGCACATAGATTCTCACTCTAATATTAATAATTTACCAAAAGCGACATCTATCGTTTCAAATATTGATCTTGTAAATTGTTTCGAGTGAATGTATAAAATTCCTTTTTTTTTTGTTTATAAGTTACAAATCCAATTTAAAGATACATGATCGCTTATGTGTCTATGTTTGAGGCCTGTGAAATCTCTGTTTGAATAACTTTGTCGGCTTATTCTGTTTTCTATGTACAAATTATATTTGTGTTTTTTTGTTATACTTTTAGCGTGTTTAGGAAAAAAAAATTTTTAGCACGTATGCTGAGTTAAATTTTTTGCATCTATGCGCTGTTTTTAAAACATTTTTTTTAATTTAATAATAAATTTAATAAAGAAGTTACTAAAATATTTTGTTTTATTTAAATTTTAAGATTAATATTAGTATGTAGAAGAAAATCGGTAACTGAAATAATCGGTAACAGAAAAATACGAATCGATAAAACTTTGGAATCACTAGTTACGGTTTTAGCACAACAAGTACATCACTAATTTTACTACGAATTTACGTCATTCGTTATATATATTACGCATAGTAAATTTCCATGTGTTAGAGAGAGTCAGAGCTGAGACTATTTCCGGATTTATGAATGAAACGGGTGAGAGGCAGATACATTTATATGAATGACTATAATTAGTACCTATAGTACGTATCCGCACCTCCCACCATCTCCCACTCTTCCTAATATTCTAACGCGCCAAAGTATGAAACATTGTCGTCTTTATTTTAGTTAGTAGTCTATGGTTTTGACGGTTTTGGTCGACAAAGCTTTGTCGTTAGTACTTATTTTTTGTAAATGTGCCGATGTGAAAAGTTTAGTTTCATTTTTAATATATAGTATTGATTAGTTATGGATGCTTAGTCCTGAGGTAAAAAAAACGGCAACGAAATGGTTGTCTCACCGCAAAGCCCTGCAAGCGAAACCCAAAGCGTACAAGCGAAAAAGATCAATATGGCGTCTAAACAAACTTCAGTGGCAGATACAAGAGCAGACCTAGCAGAATTAGTTAAAAAAAAAGCTGAGGTCGCTGTACGTATGCACTCATGAAAAAACAAATAAAACAATTAATTTGTTAATTGCAATTTAAGTCCTTCGTTTATTTTAGGAAACCTTAGCTAATTTAGAGCGCCAAATATATGCATTTGAAGGATCTTATCTCGAGGATACGCAACTCTACGGAAATATAATTCGTGGATGGGACAGATACCTTACCACAAACAAAAGTACGAATTCAAAGGCAGATAAAAGAAACAGGAAATTTAAAGAAGCTGAAAGACTGTTTTCAAAATCTTCCATTACTTCTATGGCTGTAAGATAAAATAAATTTACAAGGGTGTTCATATTTATTGAAATTTATTACTTAATTCATTAGATTCAATCACTAAATTTCTAACCTTTATCCAATTCATATGTGCAGGGTCTGCATACAAAAGCAAAGTTAAAAAAATAAAAATTCAATCTGTGTTATATATATATATATATTTCTATACTTTTTATTGAAATTACTTTTTACTCAAATAACTACAAGAGATTTGTATTTCATTTTAATATGTGATGTATTCAATTAAAATGGCACTGCTAAAATAAAGTACAAAAAAGACCTATAGTCTGCTTACTTATAATATAGGTATCGCAAATTCTTAAAGCTTTAATAATCTTCTAAAAACTTATAAACAAGCTTTGCATTACTAGAATTACTCATTCTCTAGCCCTTTCAAGGACACATTACAGTCAAAAACTATTCTGGTAATAAATATTATTTTAAAAGAATAATTTTGTTGAAGGGATTAAGTATTATATTCAGTATTCTGTACTAGTACCACAGTAAAAATATGTGAGCTGAATAATTTTTTAAATATGAACATCCTTATTTATAATAAATTTTGAACTTGAGTTTTTAGTTCTGTTATAAAGAAAATTGTTATTTACAGGCTGTTAGTGGTCTTGTAGACCCTGCAGAAACTAAAAGTAAGTATAATACCTGATTCGTCCCAAATATTATTTTAAATTATCTTATTAAATATATCTGATATTTATTATTTACATGGAAACTAATACATTTAATTTTTGGAAACTATTATTTTCAGATGAAAGAAATAGTGAGACAGAATCTCAAACTAATGAGGATTCATCAGATACACAAATAAGCACTAGCATGAGCTTGGGAAACTTAAACCATACAACAATACATGGTTCTACAGAAAGTATTGCCTCCAAACCTTCAGGGAAACAGCACACTAATGGAAATATTGACAAGACTATTACCAGTGCTCTTATTAAACAAAATGTCACACAAAAAATATCTGCAGCAGCCAATGTGCTTCAAAAAGCATTTGGAAATGATAATAAGATGTTGACAGCTGTTGGGTTAGATAGCCGCCCGAGTACCCCAAAAGACAAAGATATAGGCATTGGTTTAATTAACAAAGGTGATACAACACCTAATTCATTGAAACATAAACTGTCTAATAGTAGTAATAATAGCAACATTAAGAAAAGCAACAATAAAAAAGCAAGACATAGATAAATTTTATATAAATTACCTTAAAAATGTGATTAACAACAATGTTACTTACTATATTATATAAATGCTATTATTGAATGGGTAAATAAAACAACTTAAAAATTTTCACTTTTATTTCTAATACATATAAATTATAATTTTAATTAATTCTAATATAATTTGAGTGAGATGTACCAACCAATTTGGTAAGCTGATTTATATATTTTTAAAATATTTAATACTATAAATGATTATTATTTTTATTATTGTTATTATTATTACTATATATATTTTATATGAAACTTAAAATAATTATTTTTTTTACCTTAAGTTTATTTTAAAATTCAATTAAAATCAAATAGGTCTTTGGTTTCATTTTGAAGCATTTTATAAGGTTTTACATCATACATAATCATTTTTAGTAGCATTATATATCTGATTTATATGAAGGATAAAAATGAAATCTTTATTTAAACAAGTTTCATAAGCGAATTATGTTACGAGCGGTAATATGGTATTGTGGTACTCAAAATGCTACTTACACTTGAGCTATGGATGGATAAAAGCCATCATTATTTAATTAATGTGATTATGTACTAAGCATGTCTTAACTGTTCCAACCAGCTTACCATGTGGCTATATTATTTACATGCTAACTTGTTGGTTAGTTTGCCAAAATTTAAGTTGGCACATCTCTATTTTCTAGTCACTTCTTCTATCAGATCGTGAGAGACCTCTTAAGATAGTCTGCTTAAATCTTGATTCTGAAAGTTAAATAAACAAATGACATAAAATTCAAAATATTGTTTGCTCAGTAAAAAAAAATGCAAACACTTACGTTTTAATACATTAGGTAAATCTCGAATAGGACCACAAAATCTTAGTGAGAAATAGAATAAAATAGGCAAAGATGATATAATCCCTGCAGAACACAAAAATATTATCTCAGGCGTTCTTCTGAGATTACAGCAGTTGAGTTTCTTGCTCCAAGTTGATCTAGTGTCATTCATCTGAAAAAAGAACTTTAGACTGTGATAGGGCAAAACAATTGTTGAAATTGTGGTAGTGAATGTGTGCAGTGCTTGTGGGTAGTGCATGAGATTTTTTGAATTCTGCATGAAATAGGCAAGAGAAAACAGTACACTATATTTAGCATTGCATTTATATTCTTTTATTACTGATTACAGCAAGATCATATTTTAATTATTGTTGCACAAAATTTTAGGCTAAACATTATGATCCATTATACCACATAAATTACATAAATATTGTAGAAGTTATTATAAGAACCCGGGCCAAATAAATTTAAACATATATCAATGCATAATATGCTCTACTGATGCAAAGTTAGGATGTGCCAGTTTATAATAAATTCTTATTTTCAAAATTCATTTTAAGTCCAACCTTAGTTTTGATGACTTATATCTCCTATACTAAACAAAATATTGTTAGAATGACAAAGAACTTTACAAAATAATGCTATAATTGAATAATTTAAGTTTAATGTAAATACTATATGTATAACATACTTATATATATGTATTACATACTTACAGAATCAACAATATCCATACAAACACTATCAACACCAATGGAATCTGAGCTCAAAGATTTGTAAAATTCATCCAGCAACTCATAGTTTTGCATACATGAGTTACAAACTTCATTGTTGTCAGAATCTTTATGGGTGTTAATGCAATTCATTGTGTCATTATACATTTTATGAAAGTTTATTGTCTCATTTTTAAGTGAGGGTGTTCCATGTACCCAGTCAAAACAACCTGAAACGAATGTATAAGACACATAAGGATCTGTAAATGTTCCATATCCTCATTTTTAACTATATTAAGTAGTACAACATATAATTCGAAAATATATATAACAAAGTATACTTTAAAATATTCAAAATAGACTTTCCAATTATAATATTCATTCACGAATATGAAATAATATAAATGAATAACCATTTATGCCTTTTTTTGTTAGTAATGGCCTGTTATTATCCCACTGCTGGGCATAGGCCTCCTCTCTTCGTTTTTTTTTTTTAGGAGAGAAGGGTTGAAGCTAAGACCTACCACGCTGCTCCAATGCGGATTGGTAGGTTACACATGCCCCTTGATTTCTCTAGAGATATGCAGGTTTCCTCGCGATGTTTTCCTTCACCGAAAAGCATGTGATAAATTGCAATTATCAATTAGACACATAAGTTTTTTTAATAAAAAAACTCATTGTTGCCTGCCCGAGGTTTGAACTCATGATCGTCTCTAGAGAGTCACAAGGTTTCACTGCTGGGCTATCACAGCTTTTTTTGTTACACATGCATAATCTGGTAAAGATATTATTCACAATAAGCACCAAAATATAAAATTGCTAATAAAAATGGGTTTGTCAGTTGAATAATACTGTTATGATAATGTATACCAAAAAAATTAGTATCAAAGGATATAGTAATATATGTTACCTTTAATATAACTGCCTACTCACCATTACAATTACCCTTATTCCATAGAGCTAAAATATTGTCATAATATTCCTGGATTGCATTTAGCCTGTCATGAGATATGTATATGGATCTACATGAAGTCCCATTTACAACAGTAGTTATTAACTCTTCATATTTATCACGAAAATTAACGTAATTACTAACACATTTTTCACAAACAGTTATAATAGGCCTTGCATTTAATATAGAGCAAAACGTAAAATTTGAAGCGTGTTCAGCAAATTCATTTAAAATTTCATAGCACTTGTTCAGATATTCATTGCCCTGAGTGCCAGCACTCAGTATATTAAAAGGACATAAAATCAGAAATAATAAACAATATCTAAACATTTTAAATCAAATACTACATCTAACAGGGAGGATATATTATGGATAATAATATTTACTTTCCAATCTCTAATGTACTATTTACGTTAGTAAACGTAAAGTAATAACCTCATAATTCAATCAAGCAGATAGAACATATTTTTTTTAAATCATATTTCTTACAAATGCACAACAACAATTACAGACCGACTATTTCCTAACCCCTCGTTGGCACGGACGTAAAAATTACGTCGCGTTAAAATTCCACAATAGGCGTTATAAGAAGTTTCGTATGGTATATTCAGCTTAACGCCCTCTCCCTAACGACTAAAATGGAACACTGCACGATAAAATACGTCGCGATTTAAATACGCTGTCGTGTGAACAGATACCTGGATACCCATTTGTTTCAATTATGCGTAATTTTTACGCGCGATAAAATTCATCCCGTGCGAACGAGGGGTTAGGATTTGAAAAATACAATCGATTTTTATATTGATCGATTATTTTTTATTGTAATCGATTTTCAGCACATCAATTTTTACCTTAAGTGGATTGTACGGTTTAAGTGGGGGTAGTTGACGAAAATAATAACTGTACTACTAGGAAACGAAGACACCGCAGCGCTCCAGTCAGATCGTGACCACGATGGAAGCAACTTTTCCGAAACGACGAACCACTAGGTTCGAAGCCTCGACGAAGGTAACTCGATTTTATCGCAATGTGACCCGATATAAAAGAAATATAAGTATGGTTTGATAAAGTTTAAAATCTAGTTTTTCATTAACCTTAGTCTATGATTATTGTCTATTGATTTATAGAAGCAGGCGTTACTTTGCGGAATTCCATATTACAGAAACTATAACAGAACTACTTTGCTATAATCCGCGTGTGTTAAGAGAATGTATATAATGCTAAGCGTATGAAACAGGCAAAATCCACAACCTTACACATGCAGGACAAATCACCACACGTATCCCAAGATGCCTCCACCAGCAATAATGCACACAAGCTATACACACGACACCACTAAAATCTCTGCGATCGTTTCGCCCCGAAGTCGAAGCATCATCAGAAGGATAGGCTCCACGACAAACATTCGGCAGTACGATTTTTGTTGGATTGAACCAATTTAAAAGACAAGAAAAGAGAATGAAAAAGAAAACGAGGCTAATAAAAATAATCGTTTTTTAATGAAAATCGATTATTAAAAATTGATTATTAAAGAAAATCTATAACTATAAAAATCAATTTTACATCCTTAGTAGTCAGTTGTGGAAGCCTGGAAGGCGGAAACTACAATAATACGCTATAGAGTATAGATCAAAATTCAAAGACAGTGTATCAGTGTATCTATTTTAGTTAGTAGCATAGACTACTAACTAAAATAGTTAGTAGTCTATGAGTGTATCTATAGATGTAAGTTGATAGAAAAGGTTTAAACTTTAAATTGTAGAATTTAGAAGTTATGGAAACGGAACCAACGCCTGAAGCTTTACAAAGAAAACTTTATTTTTTATTAGAACAATTACAAGATATGGCAAGAGAGTTACCACCGTGAGCTTCTTGTGTGTTATGTCTTGAAATACATAATTAATATTATCTTAGTTTTAAAATGTACGAGAAATATTTTTAGGAAATATCAAATGAGAGTGCCTATTGAACTTTTGTCAGGATTAGCTAATTGTCTATTAAATGACACAGTATTTGAAATAGTTAAGGGATTGATGGAAATACAGCATGTAACAGAAAAACACTTATTTCAACAAAGATTGCAGATAATCAATAAACACACTCGTGAGTATTTTCATTTTCAAATTTATAACAAAATATATATATTGTATTACTCTTATCACGTAATTGTTATTATTATTATTATTATCTTTATGGCAAGTTATTATTTATATTGACTGCTGATATGTAAATGTCACTGTGGTAAATCTAACAAATAATTATTGCACATTTGTTACTTACTGTTTATTTTTTTAATACCATAGTATGCTATGTGATTAGGAGGAATGCTGTTCCTAATTGTTTTTTTATTAAATACTAATAGATAGATACTTAATGAATTATCACTTCAACCATTATTTCAGTGGAAATACAAGAAATAGTTAACTCAGCACAAAGCTCAGAACAACAGGAAATTAAGAAAAACATTTTGCTAAGAAGACACAAAGAGGAACTTAAACAGACTGATATGAAATTAGTTATCCAGTTAGACCAGAAAGTGAGCAACCAGATATTTTATTCAATTTCAAAATTCAAATTCAAATGTTTTTATTTGTAAGCAACAAAGGCTTATTTATATAATGCCAACTAGCTGTGTCAGCAGCTTCACCCATGTGGAAATCAAAAAGTGTCACTAGTTTTTTTTCAAAATTGAAATTTTGAACATAAGTAGTTTGGTTGGTTTATGTGGGGCACTCAACTAATACTCCCAGCAGGAGAGTTGTTTTACAATTGCGCAACCTCTTCAAAACAATTTACATAAACAGTATTATACTATTAACCTAAAGCTTCTGGAGGAATTGCACTAAATTTTAGAAATAATCATATTAAAATCTGTTCACTACATTTTGAGAAAAATCAATCACATACAATCAGACAGCTTTTGGGGAATATATTTTAAAATAAGTATGGACACAATCTTATTGGAACTGTGGTATGCAACTAAAATAATAAACTCATACTGCTGGCTTTATTTAATTAACATTAAAATAAATTTTATATGCTTAAATGTTATTCATATTGTTGTTTTGGTTTGAGTTAAAGTTTTATGTGAAGATCTGTATCCTAGAAGTCAAACCAAAATTATTGACAACCAACAATTTCTATTTGGTAGAAAATTATTTTTAATAATTGCTTCTGGATATGTTACATGACTTATATAGAATTTATATGATACCTGAAAATCCTGAGAGATGGCTTGGCTTGAAATTAGATTCCCAATATAAAAGTACACAAGTACAATTTAACTCTTCTGATGTCTAGAAAATGCATTCCTTATGATTTCTTACTTCAATGTTACTTTAAAATAAAATTTAAAAATAATGGTAATGCTCTTTACTTAATGATAGACAAGACAGACAAGAAATGGTTACTAATATTTAGTAATATATTTTTTAAAGGTAAGTGACCAACAAGACACCTTAGAGAAAGCAGGAGTTCCAGGTTTTTTTGTTACAAACAAACCAATAGAAATAAAAGTACAAATGTATCTTCTGGATTTTATATTAAGATTGAGTAAAATGGATATTCCACAAGATGTATTATAAATGAGTTCAATATTTGATTTGACTTTTTGTTCAATATACCTTGTTTTTTAATACATATCACCATTATTATTTTAGACTACATCTACTGTTCATTTCTAACAAAAGGAACAACTGCTTAAGTAAAATGGATGATAGTTAATTCTTCTCAAATTCTCATGTTGAAGCTGTGATTGTCAAACAGTGAGCACTCTTTCAAGGAGACAGTGGGTTCAAACCCGGAGCAGGCACCAATGACTGTTAAAAATTTATATGTAATTGATAATTGCAATTTATCACACACTTTTTGCTGAAGGAAAACATTATGAAGAAAACCCACATGTCTTTGGATATGTGTAACCTATCTATATATGGTGGGTCATAGCTCCAACCCTTCCCTACAAAAACGGAAAGCAGGTCCATGGGATAGTAACAGGATTCACGGACTGAAGTAATATGGCTGACCGAGGAATAAAAAAGGAAATAAAAAATTGGTGTGGAAATTCCTTAAAGGCAGTAGGTTCCCATTGGTTAAAAAATTTAAAACAATGTCAATAGCCAAATATTTTTTAAGGCCTGAATTTCAACTACTCATCTTTAACCTCCCTTTAAATTCTTATAATTGACTCCATGAATCTATTTAATTTGAGACTACATTTTACAAAAACTTACACTTCATTAAACAAGAGTATTCCACTAACATCAATGTAATTATTTATGAAATATCTCCGTGCTACAGTGGTTGGTATTCTGCTTTAATACTTAAGGTCCCAAGTTCGATTCGCGACTTTCCAAAATATTGTCCGATACGAGGCTAATTAATTTGGAATTGGTTATTACCCTAGCATTATCCTCTGCTGCTTTATTCAGCAAAATGGACAGGTGTTGGTAAAAACCTATGATTAAAGTCTGATATCCTTCAAAGCGGAGTGAAGAGTTGCGATTTTACTACCAAACATATATCATAATTTCCACATCTCTCCGCTTAGCTTTGTTGCAAATGGATCAAGCCAAGAGAAGATTTGCTGCAAAGTTGACCATTGCCATTTCCTCCTCTCCGTTTTTGTGGATATCGGGCCACAGAGATAAGAGTTTCAAAGGGCAATTAAACATCACTGATTGAAAATGTTTTAATAAAAATGTTTATACATAACAATCATAAACAAGTTACTTGTACATAGCATTTATCAACAAACATTCATTGTACCTACGCTCTTAGAAAAATTATTACAATATGTGCGTATATACTGCTCATATTAATAGTGAAAATAAATTTGAATTGTTTTGTGCTCCTAGAGTACAAATCGTTTTTTATTTCTTTCTACAAAAAAAAAGTAACCAAAAAATTAATAAACACGAGTATAATCTAAGTACTACACTACAAATGAGAAATCGCTTTTGAAAAGGCAAAAATATGTTTGATTTAAAAAACATTTATTTTTACAAAAACACACCCATTGACAAGTTTTATCAAAATATTTTCTCACCGAAAAGATTCCAATAACAAATGACTTCATAACCTATATTTTCCAAATCATTTCAAAATTTTGTTTGACACAAATATTTTGGTTAAAAAACAGTTCAGCTTTCCAGAATTTCTTGTGCCAATATCCTTTAGTGTTATTAGAATTATTACTAATATTTAAAACAACAAATCATATAAAACCGTGTCTTCTCTAGTTATTGAGTAATCTATTAAAATGTGACCTTATAATGCTAAGATAATAAGTTATAATACTTAGAGTAGATAAACCAGCCTAAAATGTCAAATCAAATCAAAACCTTTATTCAAGCTCCTTCGGCACTTTTGAATCGTCAAGGATCAATATGATTAATGAAGCTACAACTGGTTCGGAATGTTGCTCTTACCGAGAAGAACCAGCAAGAAACTCGGCGGTCAATCTTTTAAACATTTTTAATTTTACATAATTAAACCGCAGTCTTGTGTGGAGCAGAAAGGATTTTCGAATCCAGGCATTTTTAATCATCCAAATAATCTTCAATTTTGAAAAAACGGGACTTTTTTATCCAATATTTTAACCCAGTATATATGCTTCAATTTTACTTTAACTTCATTAATATTGATACAACGGATTTACCGTCAAATCGTAACAGATAAACAGCCAAACATTTATAATTTAAAGACTTTTAAAAATTATATCACGTAAAATATTTTTATTCAGCGTACATAATTATCTTCATAATCTATGCAAAATCAAAACTCATGACTTAATTTAAAATATTATGCAAGATTTTTTTGAAAATAAATAATCTAATGTTGACCCGGTCAACGTGAAAAAGACAAACTTCAAATAGTATACGATAATTTTTTACGAATTAGTATTTTGCAAACAATGAATTCAACATTATTTAATTAACTAATTTTCTAATTAACTTAAAATTAATTAATTAAATAAATAAATATATGGGACAATTATACAGACTGCTGTCCGCCCCCAAAATAAATAATTTGATACTTGTGTAGGTGACAGATAGTTTTAAATACATATATACACCCAGACTCGTAGAACCCACATATAGGTTATAGAAAACGTTGGCCCTTTGCGGGGATCGAACCCGCGCCACACGGAGCCGAAGGCAGGGTCACTGCTAATTGCGCTAATGGCTCAGGTTAGTCTAATTTACTCATACATATTTTTGCCTTTGACTGTACCATAAACTATATAATGTGAATTTTTTAACATAGAAAAGATCAATTTTGTCTAATAGGTAAATTATTCTAGTATCACACACAGAAAACATTGCACACAAACTGACATTAATTCTTAGTGCTGGTTATATTTGTTTTCATATAGTTTACATTAAACCTGTATATATTTATACAAAAACCAGTGAAAATAACGTTAGGATACAAAATATAGCTGTATACAAAATCTATAGTATAAAGAAATAAATTAAAACCATCAACCCTTACATGGATAATACTAATCCATGTTAAATATGTATAAAAATAAAATGGTAGTGACATAGACAAATATACATTATTTTAAACATTCACTACGTAATTATATTAAATTTAAAGTAATATCAGAAATAAATTTATATTTACAAATTTTTTTGCGCGTATCATTATGCAACCGTTTTTATAGACAAAAATATAAATATAAAATTAGATTTTGAGTATATACGGCTTAATTCAATTTAGGGTTATTAAAATTAAAATATTACTTGATTTAATCTAATTTCAATGTCAAAATAAGATTTACGTAATTATTGCAGTGTTTTTAGCATTAATTTTAAGAATCTCACAATCTAACTTGAATTTTCGGACGTAAAAATAAAAAACGAATTGAACGCATCTCGAATGTTGCTTATCTATGTTAGGCAATATTTGAGATGTGTTCAATATTCAATATAATAAATCCAAATATTTCACGTTTAAAAACATAATTTAAAAATAATTAATTTTATCTACTCTGATACTATAATACAAATATTATAAAACTGAAAACAAAATTCTTATGACAAACATTACGTACGGAACAAAAATAAAAAATTAAAAAGTTTCATTACGATACAGGTCTTGCATGGACAACTGTATCATAATGTAACTTTTTAATCATAACGATACACCTATGCATCTTCCAGCTGGACCAAGGAGGTTGAACCTCTACCTTAAAAAAAAGGTTTCAATGAAGGGGTCCGCGGCGACGCAACACGCATGCGCAATCGATGTTTGCGTCTTGGCACCAATATATGACATTTAAAAAATCTCAATATTTAAACGAAGTTTAGTTTTGTTTGTAAAAAAATAAGTTTTGTGTAAAAACATGTCTGAGAGCGGAGATAGTGGTGATTGTACACCACCAGATATTCTGAAAGCTGCGTCTAACATGACCGTGAACCTGTTGCCGACGAAATCTAGGAGCAACTATATTAAATGTTACCACGAGTTCATGAAATGGAAAATGAATATTCAGAACATCAATAATTATTACAAGTAAAAATAAATTTGTTGTTATATTCAGCGTTTTATTTGCAATATTGTTTTACGTATTATAGTATGAGAGTAGACAAAGTAGTGTATAATACTGTACATAACTTGGTCTTATAACACTCGTGTGACACTATAAAAACCACACTCGTGTTATAAGAACCCTTATTATGCAACAGTATCATAAACTACTATTAAAGAATACTAATGTATTATGGTAGTATATGATTGCTGAACTTTAAAATATTGTGATTTGTGAGCGTATTTAAACAATTTATAGAATTAGGCGTTACTTTGCGGAGATCCATAAAGATCGCAAAGCTTTGCGATTTTGTCGTGGAGTCTATCTCCTGATGATGCTTCGGTTGCGGGGCGAAACGATTGTTGAGTTTGTGATAGTGAACCTGTGTAGTGCTTGTGTATTGTGGTGGAAGTGGTGGAGGTTTGTGCATGTGTTTTTACGAATCCTGCACGTATCGGGTATGAAAATACTGATAGTCCACTATACATTAAACACTATATATAGTTTCTATTTACTGTATCGCGGATTATAGCAAAATAATTTTATTATTACTTTTGAGCGTATTTAGTTAAACATTGCTAGGTGCTCGTTCTCGTAATAGTTTTGAAAAGGTTTGTCGTTTAAAAATCGATTTCACACGATATTTTTTTATTTAAGCATGCGTTGGAAAATGTTGCAATTTCATCTGGATGCAATTATTATTTAATTGGCCTTTATGCAAATTTATAAAATAATATTTAGGTACGTAACATAGGTGTTGCAAAATTTGAAGATAATTTATCGAGCACAAGAAAATTATGTGCACATAACATGGCATGTCTTTATATTGTTCATATGTAAGGTCTTATTTAAGACCGAATAAATAGCATTATTCAAGTATAGTTTATTTTATACATATATTATGTATGTAAAAAAAACACTAAATTGTTGAAACTGTCAATATTCTGTATATAAAATTTAGATAGTTTGTATGTCGATAACAACAGAGTTATTATACTAGAGTAAAGGAATCAGCCTTAAATGTGCCCATAAAAAAAGGGGAAGCAAAACAGGCTATCTGTCTCTGGTTTTTGGGCATTATCTGAAAATTGGATTTAGTCAGATATAATTGAAGGTTGGAAACTCCACGCCAATGAAATAAAATCTTAACATCTTGGTAAAATGGATGTGCGGTGTTACGCGTCTGGATAAAATACGTAACCAGTACATTCGCGGAAATTTTGGTGAGAGATATTGCCGACAAAATGTGGATCACAGGTGACTCAACATGCCTGTTTCCGGCCATAGACCACGTGGCCGACCGAAAAAACCTTGACTTGATATTGCGGAGTTAACCATGTGTTCTAACGGTCTACAAATAGGGGATACATTAGACCGTGCAAAGTGGAAGCAACTTAAACAACTAGGAGGAAAGCCTGGCATAGGATGGGATAAATGGATCTTGGAAAATTTAAAAATATTTTCCTTTTGCACCATAAAAGCGTATAAATATTTTGAAGGCATGGTAAATAACAAAAACTACTACGTCCGTAAATTCGCTTAATTTTAAGCTGAAAAACACTATTTTTCACTAGTGAATCAATGAGAAAATTGTATATATTAGCATATATCTTTTTATACATATGCAAAATTTTAATAATATTATTACTCTTTATATTATTTACTATACCAAATTCCATGTTTTCCGACACTCTTAGGACTGCTGGAAGAGATCGCTTATAGAAATATAAGCTATCCTATATACACAATGTTTTCGGTTTCAATAACTTATTGATTAACTTGTGATACATAAATAAATAAATAATAAAAATATTTTTTCCAAATTAATGCCTGCTTGTCTATGGTTTCCCTGCTCTATGTATAATAACTCTATGGATATTAAACATTTCATTATGAACTATGTTGTTTCGTGTTTACGTCGAACTAGTAAATATGTAGTCCAATGTAAGATTTTATTTCACCATATCATTCTACTAGAATCTACTAGACATCTATACAAATACGGCTATTTGAATCAACGCTTATGTAAATTAAACAAAAAAGAAACATGAAGTTCATCCAATAAGAATAACAATAAATATTTTTAGCAATACTTTTTCTTTGTTTTGGTTTAAATTGAAATTTTATCTATTTTTCTCAAACCCATACAATTTGACGATAGTATCCTAGTAGCCTATTTATTCTTCTCAGTTCCATATGAGGATCCTTGGCTGATTTTCGACAAGCCTATGGACTTCTGAAGGAGTATATAGACTGAAAGTCAGAATTATTTTAATTGAATATTTTTTATAAATATAAAAAAAAAGTAAAGTAACAGCCTGTCACTATGCCCACTGCTGGGCTAAGGCCTCCTCTCTCCGTTTTGGAGAGAAGGATTGGAGCTAAGACCTACCACGCTGCTCCAATGCGGATTGATAGGTTACACATATCCCTAGAGAATTCTCTAAAGATATGCAGGTTTCTTCACGATGTTTTCCTTCACCGAAAAGCGTGTATTGCAATTATCAATTAGACACATAAGTTTTAATAGAAAAACTCATTGGTGCCTGCCCGGGTTTGAACTTGTGTTCCCCTCGAAAGAGTCGCACGGTCTCACCGCTGGGCTATCACAGCTTTTTATTATAAATATATGAGACACTTATACCTAAAAGCAAAGTAGCTTAATACTTGTGATATGGATTACAGACAACTGGTAAATATACATATACATATATAATTTTACACACACATAAATAAAAATATACACCCAGGCTCGAAGAACCAACAAATTGCTTATAGAAAATGTTGGATCTCTGCGGGAATCGACCCCGCGACCTGTTGAGCTGAAGACAGTGTCACTGCAACATGCACCTACGGGCCAGTCCAACAAAACTATAATTGACTAATAAAACTACAATTCACACGAAATAATAGCATAAAAAAAATTTTTTTTTGAGCTTCAAATGTGATTATGATAAGCTGGATAAATAATACTTTATATTGGTAAATTAAAAAAGAAACAAATGTGTATGGTAGGCCGATAGGTGATGTATATAATAGACAAAGTAGGAACCGACATAAGCTTGCGAATCCTGCTTTGCGCCTAGCAAAAGTATGTAAATCGTTTGTGGGTTTGGGTATAAGATTCTATAATAAAATTCCGAAATCAATTTTGGCCATGCCATTACAGCAGTTTAAAAACACTGTTAAAAAGAGGCTTATACAGAAAGCCTACTATACTGTTGAAGATTACTTAGATGATAAGGATGTGTGGATATAGGTGCACTTACCCTGTACAAGACAGTAATAAATAAATGTAACTAGTTCTAAGATTTATATTTTAAAAAGAGCAACCGCCGAGTTTCTTGCTGGCTCTTCTCGGCAGGAACAGCTTTCCGAACCAGCAGTAAAGTTGACGATTCAAAAGCACTTGTTTACAAGTTTACTTGAATAAAGAATATTTTGATTTGATTTAATTTGATATGTGAATGAATACTAAAATAATGGTCAAAATGGTATAACATGTAGTTTAGAAATCAAAAATTTTGTATAATAAATAAAGAATTATTACTATTACTTACACGCAGCAAGTATAGCGACGCCAATTGAGAAGTATAGGAGTTTCCCACTAAACAGCAGTCCAAGAAGGTAATATAACATAGGCGTTAATGTGACAACTGCCCACCCTAATGTATTCAAAAGTGAGTATATCCGATTAGGCCGTAGGAAAGGCTCTACTCTGTCAACTCCCGATTCGAGAAAGAAATCTCCTGTGTTCAAGAATGAATCCTGCATCTTGTCCTGGAAAATAGATTAAATCCAGAATTCGAAATCGTTCGGTTCCGAGGGCGATAAATGAATCTAGGTAGATAGCTTTTTTTAGGAAATATCGTTATATCCATGTTTTCATTATAACAAAGAAATATTATTCAAATACGAAGGTAAATTTCGCCACCATCTACAAGGTAACGTCAGGTAGGAAATTAAGCGGTCCTGAAACCAGAAGCAACCGGTTTGAATCCAAAGTCTCATTGTTTTGTATAAATTGCCGCGCGACCGGCCGGAGCAACGACCTTTATGCATCCTATTGTCGCGAGCGCCGATAGCTTAGTAACGTTTCGGATACTATAAAGACAATACGCGTACGCTTGTATAGGACTTTATGGTAGAACGCACACGCGTAATTATGCGTTTTGGGTGTGATTTTTAGATTTTGTGTTATTCGGGTGTTATATTCAGTAGTGCCACGACTGTATTGACGTTTGATATTGATATAAGTATTTAGTGACGCGTTTTTAATCAGTGAAACGTGTGACAAGGCGCGACCGTCTGCGGTTTTAGTACGCGTTGGGATTAATGTTCGCCGATATGGGACGATTCAATAACGTGTGACCTTACGAAGGTTGTGTGCACACCGCGTGTTATTTGTGTTACTTAACCGCGTTGGTGAAGTGTATACTCGGGGAGAAATAGACAGTACGTGTCCGTGGAAGACTGCTGAGGCGAGCCAACGGGTTCGGGAATCGGCCAAGTACATACAAGCGCACACACACACACGTACACATATACACGCAGTTATTCATGAGGCCGGACCGCATACAGCTGACGGCCGCATAAGGTAGGTTGAGACGCCGAGACGGCGGGCCCAGGTCTCGGAGGTTGTTTCATCCGCCCGCACGTTTGTGCGGAACACTCATATTAAAGTCAAAACTTAAAATCTTATGTTAAAATAACTAATAAAAATATATTGTAATTATGTTTAATAGCGAGGATATTGTATGTAAGGGTTTCAACAAAAAGTACCTTCACTACAAAGATGTCATGCAGCCATTTAGCGGCCTCGGCTTCGTCTTCGGGTATTGTTTCAACGGGAATTCTTTCGATATATAAATGCGCTTGTACCGGCTTTCCATATAACATACTTGTTAATGTCGGCGGAACCTAAAAATTATCATTATAGTATCAAAGGAAAAAAAAAATAATAATAATAATTTAAAAAAAATTAAAAAATATATTTATTTAAAAAATCATGTTTTTCCCAATTCAAAAATATGATAAATCCACTTCGTAAAGCGGTATATCTGTCATGAGCGGTATATATGACAATAAATAGCAAATAACATCAATCTGTTTATAATGTAAGCGAAATTTATTTCAAAGAAAGGCATATTAACATACATTTTTTTAATCAGTAATTTTATCTTTATTATGAATGAAATAAAAGCGAATGTATAAAAAATGTGATCAAATTTTTGCAATCCCTTTAAGTTTTTATGGTTTGATTCTATACTTATTATAAAACAAAGCCCAAAAAAGCTGTCTGTCTGTATGCAATCGATTTTCTCAAAATCTACTGAACGGGTATTTTTGTACGGTTTTCACTAAAAGATAGTGCAATACTTTCAGTTGGTTTAGGTAAATAGTACATGTCGGTATCATGTAAATTGTGTTGAAGAAATCGAGCAGTTGTTAAAAAACTTGCTTTCTGGGAGGTATAGTCGCGTGCGCTGCGTAAACCAGCAGAGTTACGCTAAAGTAATGTACTAGAAAACTGTAGATCTATAAAAATACTACAAATAAGTCCGGGACAGCATATTTCTATCTCTTACGGTTAACTCCCAATAACTACTTTTATGTTCAAAATTTCAATTTGGATTTATTTCTGTGACGATTGGTTTCGACGCGGCCGAAGCCGCTGGCACATTTATATTATAAATGCGAAAATGTGATTGTGTGCTTTATACCGACATTAATATAGACAAAATCGTCCTAAGTTTTAAGTTTTATCAAGCCAATGTTACAAATAATAAAACTGATTAAAAAATATGTTATTAAATGACTGGATTTTGTTACTCTAACAAGGGACAATGTCTTCTGGCAATGACAATGGTAACCTATACGTTATCGAAAATATTTTGGTAGTATTATTTATTATATCCGAAACGATAGATATGTTACAAATTTACGTAGTGTGGTATTTCGCAGAATGTAATAGACCACCCTCAGTTCTTACCGAGGTGTCGTAAGAGGCGACTAAGGTATGTGGCGTGTGGTATCCGGCTGCATAGAATAGACCACCCTCATTTCTTACCGAGGTGTCGTAAAAGGCGACTAAGGTAAGTTGACGTCAGGCAGGCGGCCGGTCGTAAAATACGTTGCCAAATCATGTGACAACATGTTTGTAACATGTTGTGCCGACCGCACTTAGAGTGGGATAAGGGCAGGAGAAGGATGATGAGATATGTTACAAATTTAATAATAAATTGCCAAACTCACATTAATATAAATAAGCGCAACATGCCTTTATAAGAACAGATTTATTTAAACTTTTTGTAAAAGCTATAATACAATTATTTTGCTATAATCCGAGTTTGTTTGTTATGTAATTCTAAGTGTATGAAGCATATTTTATTTTAATTAAATTTCTTTATTTAAAACAGTCTTTACTACGTATAATTAGAATATACGTATCTTTTCGTTTCGAACCCTGAAATTGGTATTTGGACAATATTCCGATTTTACCAGTGTTAGACTACAAAGAAATAAGTTTTTGATTTCTGCAATACTGTATTCAGGTGGATTGATTTTATTAATAGATAAGCGATATTAAAAGTTTCATAAATTGCATTTGGAAGAATTTATAACAGATTACAAAGGTGACATTAACATTTTATCATTCTTCACTCATATCGATATCGTATTAGTAGATTGTGTACCCCTCTCTGATTTGTAACTCGAAAATCTGAATAATTTATTATTACTGGATTAAAGCGTGAAATCATTTAATAATATCAGAAAAGTGTGCGAGTAATATATCAATTATATGTACTATGCTTAAACATAATATAGAATTAGGCGTTACTTTGCGGAGATCCATAATACAAAAGTAATAATAAAAATATTTTGATATAATCCGCGATACAGTAAATAGAAAATATATATAGTGTTAAATGTATAGTGGACTATCCGTTTTTTCATACCCGTTACATGAAGGAATCGTAGAAACACATGCACAAACCTCCACCACTGCCATCACAATACAAGCACTACACACGTTCACTATCACAAACTCAACAATCGCTTCGCCCCGCAACCGAAGCATCATCAGGAGATAGACTCCACGCGGATTCGCGGATTATAGTAAAATATTTATTAATTAGCAAAATAATAATTATAGATTATTACTTTCGAAAATCTGAACTGTTATTACACTCCGACTATCCGTACGCCTGTTTAGATATTCCAATATTTCTACAGTCTACAAAAAGGGTTATACCATTTACCTTGCTATTTTTTTCAAAGGCTAACTGTATATTATAAATAGCGGGTATTTTGCCTCTGAAATATTTCAAGCTCGTAGTGAAACCTCTCGTGCGTGGCGTCAGATGATGTTTAAGTATGGGAAGATTTTTTTCTTTGGCGAACTTAATAGAAGCTTCATGTTTTGTTTGCGTAAAGCGCGTCCCTTCTGGTGTCAATAATAGCTGAAAACATTCAATGTATATGAAACAATCTCTCTTGCATATTAATATTGAGGCGATATAAATGCAGCACCAAAAATAGTTTACTGCAAATTTAACTAGTCTACATTATATTTAAACTGCAACATAAAAGCTTTTGATAATTGTAGGTGTCTTATAATTGTTTGGTTCCGGGAAATATTGTCAACGCAGTTGTAATATTATTAAAATGTAAATGTCTCTTCGACGTTAGACAGTTACGTCCAATCACCGGACAGCAACCAGCAGGCCTACCATGAACTCTTATTGCGACTCAATTGAAGACGTAAGAGAAATTGTTTTACTTTTACATACCATGACGTCTTAAAGACGTACACTTTAAGTCGTTGCCGAATGAGCGTTCGGAATTCGTCCTATGAACATGTGAGTAAAAGAGACAGAGTTATCTATAGTTCATATAACGTTATACTTTTCAAACATCAGGACCCCTATGCAATCACACTTCATGGTACGCAAAGAAAGCGGTTCGCGGTCGTCGTATAAATTTTCAATTGAGTCGCAATAAGAGTTCATGGTCCGCCTGCTGATCGGACAAATAATTAAAGTGAACACGCATTTCATTTGAGATGCCGTATGATATCCGGCTCAGTAGAATAGACCACCCTCCATTATTACCGAGGTGTCGTAAAAGACGACTAAAGTAAGTTGACCCCTCCGTGTGGCATCCGGTTGAGTAGAAGAGACCAACCTCTTTCTTACCAAGGGGTTGTAAAATACGATCAAGCCAAGTTGACACCAGGCAGGCGGCTGGTCGTAAAATACGTAGCCAAATCATGTGACAACATGCTACGCCGACCCCACTTATAGTGTGGGATAAGAGCAGGAGGAAAACAAAAACGCATTTCATTTGGGGTCACCACCTCACACCTTTCTAGTTAGAGACAACATCTCTTATTTAGAGGTGTTTGAATAACAAATTCTATTTTATCTAGCTATATTTGTTATAGCGGAACATCTAAATGTATTTAAAAAAATCATTACTATCCCACAGCTCTTGGAAAAATATTAACCAATGTCCGTCAGCATCATATATAACAGAGAAATATTAAAATTGCATAATCAGATTGCATTGCTTCTTTTATCTACTCTGATACTATAATACAAAGATAGAAAGTATAAAACTGAAAACAAAATTCTTATGACAAACATTACGTACAGGCCGAAAATAAAAAAATTAAAAAGTTTTATTACGATACAGGTCTTGTATGGACACCTGTATTATAATATAGCTTTTTTATCATAACGATACACCTATACAACCTCCAGCTGGACCAAGGAGGTTGAACCTCTACCTTAAAAAAAAGGTTTCAATGAACGAGTCCGCGGCGACACAACACGCATGCGCAATCGATTTTTGCGCCTTGGCGCCAACATATGTCATTTAAAAAATCTTTCAATATTTAAGCAAAGTTGATTTAAACAAAGCTGCGTCAAACATGACCATGAACCTGTTGCCGGCGAAATCTAGGAGCAACTATAATAAATGTTACCACGAGTTCATGGGATGGAAAATGAATAAAAATGCTACATCATTTTCTGACAATGTGTTGTTAGCGTACTTCTAAGAGTTATCTGAAGAAAATAAAGTTTCAAGTATGTTAAATACTCCATGATTAAAAGTACACTTAATATTTACAACGAAGTTGATATAAGTAAATATAGTAATCTGATTGCATTTTTGAAACAAAACTCACAAGAATATAAAGGGAAAAAATCCAAGAGTTACAGCAGAGCAGATAAATAAGTTCTTAAATGAAGCCCCAGACACATTATATCTCTTCACAAAGGTATTTTTGGTTATTTATCAGTTACCATGTAAATTTTTTTTGTTAATATTGAATTTACCTTAATATAGATATGAATTTTTACAGATTGCACTAATTTTTGGTATAATGGGCGCTTGCTGACGACAAGAGTTATACAACATACAATTCAAAGATGTTGAAATCTTAGAAACTACACTATTGATAAAAATAAGTAAAATTAAAACCAAGAAAGACCGCTCTTTTACTGGGAAATATTATGAACAATGCAAAAAATACATAGAGCTACGACCAACTGAGTGGAGCAAACTTAATTTTTTTCTTAACTATATTGCCGGAAAATGCACGACGCAGAGAGTTGGCATCAACAAATTTGGAGCTTTAGGCAAAGTTATTGCCAGCTATCTTCAACTTACCGACGCCGAATTGTGCACAGGACAATGCTTTCGCCGGACATCTGCGACCTTGCTAGTTGACGCTGGTGGAGATATAACGGCACTAAAGCGAAACGGTGGTTGGAAGTCAACGACAGTTGCAGAAGGCTATATAGATGATTCAATGACTAACAAGATCGCTGTATCCAATTCAATACTTAACAGTATTGAAAATAACAGAAATGAGGTCAACATTAACATACCCTCTCCGAGTACCTCCAGTAACGCTTCCTGTCCGGTTCAAATTCAGTTTCATAATTGTAATATTCAGAACATCAATAATTATTACAAGTAAAAATAAATTTGTTGTTATATTCAGCGTTTTTTTTGCAATATTGTTTTACGTATTATAGTATGAGAGTAGATAAAGTAGTGTATGACACTATACATAACTTGGTCTTATAACACTCGTGTGATACTATAAAAAAACTCGCCTGCGGCTCGTTTTTTTTAAAACACACTAGTGTCATAAGCACCCTTATTATGCAACAGTATCATAAACTACTATTAGCTTTAGAATAACGTAAAGTTTATATGGAATAACAAACGGCGAATACCGCTGCTTACATCAATGCCAAACTGGAACATTGCTCGTGGAGTGCAGATGCGGAAGTAAGAAGTATAAAACGACCCGAAATAGTTTTATTACTAAATAGCTTCCAAACTCACATAACCGGGATACTAGACGCTCGTGTTCACACCTTTTAAAACATACGTAAACTAAGAGAATATATCTATGAAGGGCGACTAAATGAAAAATAATGGTACCTTGTATCATTTATTAAAACTCTGAACATTTACATAAGTCTGTTAAGCATAAGCATATACATAAAATACCTAGCTTGCTTCTACACATAAACTAGCCTTTGAGCGAACTGACGGGGTCTATCGCACTCGTTGGCTCAACGACACCTGAGGACTGACGAGGTCTATCACTGAGGCGCGCTGTTTAGCTAATGAATTGTACACTATTTTTAGGACACTAACTAATGCTGTTAGCCTTGAAGGCTTTGAAAGTGTCACCAGGAGGGCGGGCGAGCGCAGAAGCATCGCCGGGTGTAAAACGTGGAGAGCGAGTCTCGAGCGCGGATCGTAACATCTAGGAGCGTCGCCTTAAGGGTGCTCCCGGTGAGGTCGGACCTCGGCTTAAAACGACTCACTGTGTAGGGCTGTGTCGAACTTACGGAAAAGTCCTAATGTCATAACGGTCGGGGCTGAACGCCCCTACCGCTAGACGTGAGGAAGCGGGGACCTCGTCTTCGCCGGCGAAGACGCTGTGTGTGTGTGAGTTTGTCTAGTGTGCCATTGGCGATCGTGAAGTGATCGTCAGGATCGGAGAGGACGCTCCTAGGGCGTCTATAGTATTTTGTTTTGAACTTTTTGTCAAAACAAGTATATTTAGCCATCCTCCCGACGAGCGGGTTTGGATGAGCTTCAGCAATTTCAAAGTATCTCTTCGAGAAACATTTGAATAACTGAGCGAGAGAGGGGAGACGGAGATCTCTATGTAGGTCGACGTTGCGCACGTACCAAGGACAGCCCGTGGCAAGTCGCGTGAATTTGTTTTGCATTCTCTGCAAAACATTCAACTTTGACGAAGGAACGTGCGCAAACGTTACGCTCGCATATGACATGATTGGTCTTATGCAAGTTTTGTAAAGTGTCACTTTGTTACGAAGTGACATCTTACTTTTCCTACATAACAACGAAAAGAGACGACCCATCGCATAAACAGCCCTGTTACGGACTACTCTGATATGTTTAATGAAAGAGAGGGATGGTTGGAGGGTGACTCCGAGATATTTAACCTCATCCTACCATGGGATATCACGGTTGTGTATGGATATACACCGGAGGGATAACTAAAGTAAGTAGTAAAGTAACAGCCTGTTACTATCCTACTGCTGGGCATAGGCCTCCTCTCTCCGTTTCTGGAGAGAAGGGTTGGAGCTAAGACCTACCACGCTGCTCCAATGCGGATTAGTAGGTTACACATATACCTAGAATTCTCTAGAAATATGCAGGTTTTCTCACAATTTTTTCCTTTACCGAAAAGCATGTGATAAGTTGCAATTATCAATTAGTCTAATAAGTTTTTAATAGAAAAACTCATTGGTGCCTGCCCGGGGATTTGAACCCATGATCGTCACTAAAGAGTCTGTCCCACTAAAAGGTGGGTAGGAGTGAAGTAAACAAGTCACTTATTTATATGCTCTGATTTTAAATTGATTTAAATAAGTTTAGATACTCAAATTAAATAAGTTAAATGTACCTGTAAGTAACTTATGCCTGCCAGCTTTCTTACAAATATTAGTGCTAAAAACAACTGTGGTTTTAACTGTGACAGTGTGTGTTTCTAACCTAACTTTTATACTGACAACACAAGTGGTGATTTTTAATAATGGATTCCATTAAAAACACAATCAGTGAACTCACTGATCACTTCAATACCAGAATGCAAGAATTTCAAAAAGAATTAAAAGGTGCTATCCCTGCCACAAGCCCATCATCTAACATAAATTCACAATTTGGTTCTTTTAGATCGTTTGTGTTAACAGCCTTAGAAAACCTGCAGCTTCAAGTCGAATTGTTACCAAGGCAACATGATGAGCTGGAGATGCGCTCCAGGAAGAAAATTCTCTTGATACATGGAGTTGCTGAAAAGGATAAAGAAGTCTCCTCTGAAGTCATCACCGAGCTTTTATCTGAACACCTTAAGTTGCCTCAGTTGACTACCTTGTCACTTAGTCTGTGTCACCGGCTGGGGCGTCCTGGTGGGGATAAACCCAGGGCAATACTCGTCAAATTCAAAGACTGGTCGTTGAAAAATAATGTCTGGTCTGGCAAAACGGGCTTAAAGGGCACTGGAATTACAGTGTCTGAATTTTTGACCAAATATCGTCACAAAGTCTTTTTAGCGACTCGCCAGCGTTTTGGGATCGCCAAATGCTGGACTAGGGACGGTACCATCATGGTTTTGGCCCCTGATGGATCGCGGCATCGAATCACATCAATGCTGGAACTAAACGCAATCCCTGTGCCGAGTGATCAAGGAGGCCCTACGCTTCCACCGCATCCCCATGTACCTGCAGCGTGTTGTCAGTAATTATCTGGCTGACCGCGCTGTGCGGTATCCGACGGCTGGGGGTGGGTGGAAGGAGCGGAGGATGTCGTGCGGTGTTCCACAGGGGTCAGTTCTAGGCCCCCTCTTATGGAACATCGGCTACGACTGGGTGCTGCGCGGGCAAATGCTTCCGGGGGTGCGTCTGTTCTGTTACGCAGACGACACCCTCGTTACTGCTCGTGCGAGCACTCACCGGGAAGCCCGTGTGCTGGCAACCGCAGCCACCGCTCATGTCGTGGCGCGGATCCGCCGGTTGGGACTGGGGGTGGCTTTGGAGAAATCCGAGGCCATCTGCTTCCACAGGCCTCGGATGGCGCCCCCAGTGGGCTCCCGGTTGGTGGTGGGCGGGACGTCCATCGAAATCTCGGGTACTCTACAGTACCTAGGATTGCTCCTCGACAGCCGATGGACGTTCGAAGCCCACTTCCGGCGGCTCGCCCCCAAGTTAACGGCGACCGCTGGAGCACTGAGCAGGCTCCTCCCGAATTTGGGGGGGCCGAATGCAGGCTGCCGGCGCCTTTACGCCGGAGTGGTCCGCTCTATGGCCCTGTACGGCGCTCCCGTGTGGGCGGAGCGGCTGACTGCCAGGTCCCTGCCCTTGCTGCGTGGGGCGCAGAGAATCATGGCAGTCAGACTCGTGCGGGGCTACCGGACCATCTCCGGCGAGGCGGCCTGCGCCTTGGCCGGGTCTCCTCCCTGGGACCTGGAGGCCAAGGTGCTCGCTCAGGTCTACCGCCGTAGAGTCGAAGCCCGTTCATCGGGGGGAGACTCGGCGGTGGTAGAGGTGGACTGGCGGAGGAAAGCTCAGGAGGAGCTCCTCTGTCAATGGAGGCGGCGGCTGGAATCGCCCAGTGCAGGAGGATGGACGATTTCGGCCATCCAGCCCATTCTCCAGGGCTGGGTCGCCAGGAGGCATGGGGTCCTCACCTTCCGCCTGACACAGGTACTTTCCGGGCATGGTTGTTTCGGGAGATATCTGTGGAGGGTGGCCCAGTGCGAAGCATCTGGTGTGTGCCACGAGTGCGGCGCCGAGTTTGATACGGCGCTGCACACGCTCGCGGACTGCCCAGCTTGGGCGGTTCAGCGGGCGAAGCTCGTGGCAGAGGTGGGGCACGATCTCTCCCTGCCCACTGTGGTTCGTGCCATGGTGGACAGGGAGGGATCGTGGGCAGCGATGGCCTCCTTCTGCGAGGATGTTATCTTGCGGAAGGAGGCGGCGGGACGGATCCGGGAAGTCGAATCTTTGGATCCGATCCGCCGCAGGCGAGCGGGGCGCAGGCGACTCGCCGAAGTCCGTCGCATGCCGCCCTAACGGGGACTTTCTGGGCGTTCCGAACGGGGTTTATCGGACGCCCTCTTTATAAGGTCCCCGAGGCGGTCGATGCATCTGGTGCTCCCGATGCATCGTCCAGCGGAGGGAGGGGCCACTTTTAGAGAGGCCCCGACCCAGAGGTGGCGCACTCTGGGGTTTAGAGTTGCTGCTAGCGGGAGTGGGGTCAAATAAGGCACCCTGCACCCGCCACCAGCAGCGTGGTGGAGCATACAGGTTATTTTAGTCGGTGCGAGTCCGACATAACCACTGCCCGTTCCCGTCGGGCGATGGTACCCATAAGGGGTTTTTTCCTGTATAAAAAAAAAAAAAAAAATCCCTGTGCCAATTCAGGGCATTTCTTTGGCTAGTTCTGCTCCTATTGTTGCTGAAGCACCGAAAGTGGCGAAACCCAGTAATTTTAGATCAAAAAGAGCGATGAAAAAATAATAATTTTAAAAATAATTTTATAATATATATATATATATATATATATATATATATATATATATATATATATATTTATATATATATTTTAACAAATATATTTATATTTGTTATTGGCATTATAATGTACTCATAGTTTTCTTTTTTTTTTACATTTGTTAGTTATTCCTTTTACCGTGTACTTCTTTTCTTTATAATTAATACTTTCAATCTTTTACCTTTGTATAAACTACATCGTAAACAAATGTATTTATGTTATGACATAATATATCAATGTCGATAACAGTGATGTTTGACGTCCTGTGACTGCTCGCTCTGTTTATTATTCCTAAATCTTACGTTTTTATTTTTTTTTTACTATTACATACTTAAATTGTTAGAGTTATTAGCTTATATTATTTCTACTTTGCATAATAGTTGTTTTTATTAATTTTTAAGAATATATGTTTCCATATATATATTTTTAACTATCATTCGTTTAGCACAAATGTACTCTTGTTCATTGTTGTTTGTATTCCATATAGCTGGCGGGTTAGGAAAGCGTGAGAAAAAAAGGTACTATTTTTATTTTTATTATTCCATAATTATTTGTATTTATATATATTATATATATATACTTATTTTATTTAATAATTTGTTATATAAATTGCTTATGTCGTCTAGTGACAGTATTATTAGTGATAAATTTTTTTCCCTATCGTCTTGTGATGAAATGTCTAGTGATGAAAGTTTCCACAGTACAACTTTCCTTCCTTTAAATGTCGCCCTCAATTCATGTTTCTCAGACTCTCTGAAAAATTTCAATGTTATCCATATAAATGCACAAAGTATTCCGGCTCATTATCCTGATATGCTTGCGTCGTTTGAATGTCGTAACATTCATGCTGTCCTAGTTTCGGAGTCGTGGCTTAAACCATGCTTACCCTCAACATCTTACTCACTTCCTGGGTTTCGGCTTGTACGTAATGATCGTATTGGTAAAGGGGGCGGTGGAGTGGCGATTTACTTGCGTGCTTATATTCCTTTTAAAATAATTAGCTCCTCGACACAACCCCCTTTAAATGATGCGGCAGAACACCTACTAGTTGAAGTCAACTTATCTTATTCTAAAATTCTTCTTGGTGTTTTTTATTGCCCTCCGTCTATCCTAAATTATTTTGAGTCCTTCGAAAAATTACTAGAAGATTTAAGTCCTATGTACAGCCACTCTATTATTATGGGAGACTTTAATACTTGTTTGTTAAAAGGCGACACGCGCAGTAAGAAACTTACGACTGTAGCTAAATCCTGTAATTTGCATATACTACCCCTTAATGCTACACACAACTGCCCTGGCTGTATCCCCTCCCTTCTTGATCTTATAATGGTTTCTTCTCCAGACTTCATTAGCAAACACGGTCAGTACCCCGCTGATGTGTTTTCTTTTCATGACCTAATTTATCTTTCCTATAAAGTCCGTCCTCCGAAGGCAAAATCGAGAATACTTCTTCAGCGTAGTTTTGGTAGTATTGATAAGGACAAGCTTTGTGAGGATGCTCGTTGTTTGGATTGGAGTTCCGTTACAAACGCTAATACAATTGACACTAAAGTACAGAATTTTAATGCATTAATAACTAACTTATATGATATTCACGCTCCTGTACGGCCAGTTAAAATTAAACATTTGCCGGCCCCTTGGTTATCTGATGAATTAAAAATATTAATAGATAAAAAAAATAAAGCCAGGTACAAATTTAAACAAAACAACTCAGAAGAAAACCGAATAAAATATCATAAGGCTCGGAATCGCTGCAATACATCGTGTAGAGATGCACAACGACGTCACATTCATAAGTCACTTGAAAATGGCGAATCCGCTAAAACTTGGAAATTTCTCAAAACTCTTGGAGTTGGCAAATCTTATGACAAATCTTCGATCAACATTGATGTTGAAATCCTTAATAACCACTTTTCTTCGTGTGATTTAATCGACAGTTTTGAAAAAGAGCGGACACTTAATCTTCTTTCGTCGTCCCCAACTCCAGACTTTCTTCAGTTTTCCTTCAATCAATTTACTGAATGTGATGTTAAAAGGAACATACTGTCCGTGTCATCGAATGCTGTTGGTGCTGACAGTATTAGCCGTAATATGATTATTCCCATCCTAGACATCGTGACTCCCGTATTTACACATATCCTCAATTTCTCCATTTGCACTAGTACATTTCCTGAGTCTTGGAAAAGTGCGTACGTTATTCCTTTACCTAAAAAAACCTGTCCCGTAAATAACTCTGACTATCGTCCTATATCGATTTTACCATTTCTTTCTAAAATTCTTGAAAAACTCGTATGTCAACAATTAAGTCTTTTCCTTAATAAGCACTCTCTTCTTAGTCCTTTACAATCCGGTTTTCGTCCTGGTCATAGTACGGTTACAGCACTTGTTAAAGTTACTGACGACATTCGTAGGGCTATGGATAGTAAGCAGCTCACTATTTTGACTCTGTTGGATTTCAGCAGTGCGTTTAATACGGTTGATTTTGATATTTTGGTGAGCATGCTACGTTCCTTTAACATATCTCCATCAGTGATTGAGTGGTTTCAGAATTACCTCAGTGGACGTCGACAGCGCGTACGCGTTGACGAGATATATTCATCATGGTCCAACGTCTCTACTGGGGTACCTCAAGGTGGCGTGTTATCTCCGTTATTGTTTGCAATCTTTATTAATTCTTTACCCTCTAATATTTCTTCTCTCTATCACATGTATGCAGACGATATCCAAATTTACCGTTCCTCACCCCTTGAAAATGTTTCCACTGCCATTGCAGAATTAAATAAGGACCTCGTGGCGATTTCTGAATGGAGCAAGCGTTATGGTCTTAGTGTTAATCCGGCAAAATCGCAATCCATAGTTATCGGCAGCCCTTGGATGATTTCAAGAGTTGATTGGCAAAACCTTCCTTCAGTTATATATAGAGGTGTTGCAATCCCATATTGCTCCAGTGCTAAAGATCTTGGAGTATACTTAGATAATACTTTATCGTGGTCCTCTCAAATTCAAGAGGTTAGCAAGAGAACATTTGTGGCACTAAGTTCGCTACGGCGATTACGATCAGTCCTTCCAATTGCTACCAAAACTATGTTGGCGCATTCTCTTCTACTCTCTATTCTCGATTATGCTGACGCAAACTATATTGATTTGACCGAGGAACAATTAAATAAACTTGAGCGACTTCAAAATCTTGCTATTCGGTTCATATTTAGCTTGCGCAAGTATGACCATGTTTCAGTTTTCCGTCAAAAGCTCAAATGGCTTCCCATTCGTTATCGCCGGAATTTGCATATACTTTCACTTCTGTACTGTGTGTTGTTCGATCCAAAAACTCCTTCATACTTAAAGGAAAAATTCGAATTCCTTGGAGTGCAAACCGAATTGCGTGACTCAAGAAAAATGGTTCTTAAGATGCCTGCTCACAGAACCAAATTTTTCAGCCAATCATTTACTGTTGGAGCCATTAAATTGTGGAACACACTTCCCTTAGACATACGCAATTCACGTTCTCTAGACATTTTTAAAAACCGTGTACGTAAGTATTATCTTTCTTTGTCCTAATACTGCGACGATATATATATAAAATAGTTCATTTAAGTTTCATGTACGTAATATGTAACATATATGTGTATGTATGTATATTTATCTATTTATTAGTTTGTATAAAATATGTATTATAATATGAGCATTTATATAATTTATGTATTAGTTTGTACTCATTAGCATTTAAGTTTATTATTATACACCGCCTACCTACTCTGTACTGTACAGTTTTCCTGATCCAAAGGTTGTCTGGAAGAAATCGCTGATAAGCGATAAGGCCGCCTTTTGTGCATTACAAAATTTCTTATGTTGTGTAGTGTTAAGCATATGTTTGTAATTTTGAATTTGGTGTACAATAAAGGATAAATAAATTAAAAAAAAAAGAGTCACACGGTCTCACCGCTGGGCTATCACAGCTTATAATAATAATAATAATAATAATTTATTTAAATTAAAAGACATTACATCCATTGTGTTAGTAGAGATTAAAAAATAAAATATATGAACTTATGGGCTATGTTAGTATTATAATTAAAATTAAAATTAAATTATGGCATAACGACCATTTGTGAAGCACTGGGAATGCATATGCATACGAATCCAGTGCTTCATAAATGGGTTATCCAATTTTCCATAAAGTGTTTTCAGAATACCGTTGGAGCTACTACGTAATCTGTTCATCATTGATGCTGCTCTTTTCCTTAAGATTGCATAGAAATCGTCTGTTCGAGCTTCAGCAAACATCAATGACGCACTACAGAAACTCGGCAACCCCAACAGCATTCTGAACCCATTATTATATAGGGTACGCAGTTCATTGTAGGCCTTCAGCGTATATGTAACCCACAGGCTGCACGTGTAAAATGTTTGGCAATATGCCTTGAATAATATGAGCTTTACGTCTCTATTACAACGCGCAAACCTACGGGCTAACATATTGCATCGAACCGCCAACGCCCTACGCTCCCTTTCAATGTCTTTAACATCAGAGAGATCGTCTGTAACGATATGACCGAGATATTTAAAATAATTTACTCTATTTAACGTTACACCATTTAGATATACTGGGGGGATGTCCCCTAGAACACTTCCTCTACTTTTAAAAACTAGTAGCTCGCTTTTTTTTACATTATATACGAGACCATGTGACGCAGCATATGACTCACATATTTTAAGCAACCTTCTGAGTGCGTTGATTGATGGGCTCAGCAGAACCATGTCGTCAGCATAACTTAAGTTATTGATTATTGTTCCATCAATGGAACATCCAACCTTAGTTCTGAGGAGTTCAACAATCAGCTGATTAATATATAAGTTAAACAGGGCTGGAGATGTCAGACCGCCCTGCCTCACTCCACATTCTAGGTGGTATGTATCTGAGTAAGAACCAGCCCATTTGACCCTGTTTGTTTGTGAGCTGTACCAAAATCTGAGCATATTTATCAAATCTGAAGGTACATTCAGTTATAACCTAATATGACCTAATATAACCTAACATCCGAAAATTTAATTGCCTAAGGGTTAATTTATTATATAAATCTACCAGACGGTTTGGAGCTTAGATCCACCACGCTGTTTCAATCACAGGAATACTACAGAGATATAAGATTTCCTCATGAATTGCCTTGACGGAACTCATTGTTGCCAGACCAGGGTTTGAACGTTTCATTCACAGTTTTGTAACTAACAACGAAATAACTAAACATATGAACGATTATCAGTGAAGCTTAATACAAGCGGATCAAAGGAATGACGAAAAAGAGAACAGAAGAATTTAATTAGAATACAAACAAAAATTTAGATAGCTTCAATTCGCAACCATTTTCAAGAAACTTAGATAACGCGACTATCTAACGGTTGGTTGATTGGCATTAGTTTTTCCGTTAATACTTGTCATGCATTTGTGAACACGACAAGCGAAACTCAGTTAACTCGGTTCATTTTGATAAGAAATACGGTTAGTTTAGCATATATATCACAAGAAGTAACAACTTCATATATTTATTATTATAAGGTCTCCCCATGATTTCAGTAGCCTTATCAATAAACTTTAGAGAAACGTCGCACATTTATCCGTATTACATACTAGCCTTGCAAGCGGCTTCGCCCGCGTGAAAATCAGCGTGTCACAATTTTTTTTTAGAATTTAAATTTTAAAAATAAAAGTAGTCATTGTGAGTTCGCCATAAGAGATAGAGATATGCTATCTCGGACTTTTTTTTGGTATTTTTATAGATCTACAATTCTCTAGTACATTACTTTAGCGTATCTCTACTGTTTTACGCAGTGCACGCGACTAAAGCTCCCAGCAAGTAAGTTTGTTTAAAAAATACGCGATCTCTACCACACAATTTACATAATACCGATATGTACTATTTACTTAAACCATCCGGAAGTATTGCACTATCTTTTGGTGAAAACCGTGCAAAAATCTGTTCAGTAGATTTTGAGAAAATCGATTACATACAGACAGACTTTTTGGGACTTTTTTTTATAATAAGTATAGATATAGTTCTAAACTGATTGAACTCAAAATTACGCTTAATTGAATAACATTTAATTCCATCTATGACATCATGCTATGAACTATTATTCTTCCCCGTTACTGTTGTTAATTTCTCTTTAACACTCACGAGTTTTGAAGGCGCTACGCTACGCTTTATTGCAATTTGCAACAAAACAACTTTTTTTAATTAGGTCACTTTTATACTAAGCGTGCGATATGCATAATTAACAAGTGGTTTTTGAAAATATATAAGTCGCACGTGCGCAGCTAAAGTTATAAGCGCTATGGGATATTATAAAATTTATTATTATTATTATTATAAAGACAATTTCCGATTTTAACTAATTATCAAAAGTAATAACAAAATTATTTTGCTATAATCCGCGATACAGTAAATAGAAAATATACATATATAGTGGACTGTCCGTTTTTTCATACCCGTTACATGCAGGATTCGTAAAAACACAAGCACAAACCTCCATCACTGCCACCACAATACACAAGCACTACACACGTTCACTAACACAAACTCAAAAATCGTTTCGCCCCGCAACCGAAACATCATCAGGAGATAGACTCCACGACGCTTTGCGATTTTGTCGTGGAGGTTTGTGCATGTGTTTTTACGAATCCTGCATGTAACGGGTATGAAAAAACGGACAGTCCACTATACATTTAGCACTATATATTTTCTATTTACTTTATCGCGGATTATAGCAAAATAATTTTATTATTACTTTTGTATTATGGATCTCCGCAAAGTAACGCCTAATTCTATAAATTATATAACCAATGTTAATAAGTTATGTAGACCATCGCGTGGTACTACTGTTTAAAAATACGGAAGCGTAGGTGATCATTATTTGATTTATCAAGGTTGTTAGCACGTCGGTTGATTGAATTGTAAATACAGTTCAATGGTTAGTTAAAACAAAATTGCTAGTATTTTTATTTAATATTGCTTCGAATTGCGGCGAAAAACGAAATAAATGCAATATAATAGTATACGACTTTTCAACTTAAAATTGACATATCTTTTTTATTTACCGTCCGATTGAAATGAAACATACCTTATATGTTAAGTGAGACTTCCTACTATATATAAGTGAAAACCTCGTCCAAATCAGATCACCGGTTTCTGATATTAGCGGGAACAAACGGACAGACAAACAGATAAACAGACAAAAATTTTAAAAACTATTGTTTCATGTTTAAAAGCGTGTTTTGAGACGACAACACTAATTTTATCTTTTAAATATTAAATATACAGATTTGACATCTAAACGATTTTATTATATGTATAGAAGACATCTATAAGGTTAGCATAGGTAGCTAAAAAAGGGCGATTTTAAGTCATTAAACTTAAATAAAAACAATGTAATTATTTAGCTTTCACGTAAATTATTTATTTTATCGCATCTAGAAAGTTCTCTTCTACTTTTATACAAAGGTTCTGCTTTACTTTGTTACGGTACCCTAAAATATCGTAAAAGTAAAAAAAGTAAAGTAACAGCCTGTTGCTATGCCCACTGCTGGGCTAAGGCCTCCTCTCTCCGTTATTGAAGAAAAGGATTGGAGCTAAGACCTACCACGCTGCTCCAATGCGGATTGGTAGGTTACACATATCTCCAGAATTCTCTAGAGATATGCAGGTTTCCTCACGATGTTTTCCTTCACCGAAAAGCGTGTGACAAATTGCAATTATCAATTAGACACATAAGTTTTAATAGAAAAAACCTGGAAAAAGCCCGGGGTTTGAACCTATGTCGTCTCTAGAGAGTCGCACGGTCTCACCGCTAGGCTATCTATACAGCTTAACAGCTTAAATATCGTACTTCGGTTTATTTCCCAACTTCTTATCTAATAAAGAATATTATGTAATGAGCCTTATCAGCTATTAAAGATTTGTATTAATTAGATAAAAAAAATCAATCCGTGATTTGAAGATATAAAATTGGCAATATAATAATAATATGTAATTTATATACCTATAATATATGTGTTAATGAGAATTTCTTAGTTATATTCATTCATTTTTTTATGTACAATATTAAAGTAAGCCTGTTACTATCCCACAGCTGGGCATGGGCCTTCACACTCCGTATTTGAAGAGAAGGGCTGGAGCTCATACCAACCACGCTGCTCCAATGAGGATTGGTAGTTTACACATATGCCTAGAATTCTCTAGAGATATGCAGGTTTCTTTCACGATTTTTCCTTCATCGAAAAGCGTGTGATAAATTGCAATTATCAATTAGACGCATGAGTTTTTACAAAAGTAATAATAAAATTATTTTGCTATAATTCGCGATACAGTAAATAGAAAATATATATAGTGCTAAATGTATGACTATCCGTTTTTTCATACCCGTTACATGCAGGGTTTTCGTAAAAACACATGCACAATCCTCCACCACTGCCACCACAATACACAAGCACTACACACGTTCACTATCACAAACTCAACAATCGTTTCGCCCCGCAACCAAAGCATCATCAGGAGAGACTCCACGACAAAATCGCAAAGCGAAACATTATCCAAACAATTTTACAAACATTTATTTTACCACATGCAACAAACTTGAACTTGAAACATTTATCTGATCGTTAACGAGGGTGCCATTGTTATGCTTAATGATTTTTAATTGTTCCAAAATATTTAATTTCAAGCTTTTTTCACACGAGTTTTTTTCATACGAGTTTTTAATAGAAAAATTCATTGGTGCCTGCCCGGGGTTTGAACCCATGTCTAGAGAGTCACACGGTCCCACCGCTGGGCTATCTTATGTACAAACAAAATTTAAATTTCTTCTTACCCAAACTGGATCAGGATAGTCGCAAATTTCTGATATTTGATGTTTGATTATTTCCTTGTCTTTTTCGAATGATCTTTCCAAGAATACAAATTCTGAAAACTTCCACATCCAACCTATAGGTGGCATGTATTGTATGGATTTTTTGGCATAGGCTTTGCAATTCTACAAAGAAAAAAGTTTTGAATGTAAAAAATCATAGACTAAAATAAATATTTACATTGGACCTATTTGTATATGTTGGTTTTCGAGAACTGCTGATAGGCAACCATTTTTATGAATTAAGTAAGAGACCCCTCAAGAAACCATCTTATTATACTTTAGTACTGTTAATCCGAAATGCTGCTGTAAAATAGATTTTCTCTTCAAATGTTAGAAGTCATTCTAATCTGACTTCTCAGTGAAGTAGCAATCGGAGGACAAGACGGGGCAGTGCCTCAGGGCACCCTAGGCTCAGGATTATTGCATATCTATACTTATTATAAAACAAAGTCCCAAAAAGCTGTCTGTCTGTATATAATTGATTTTCTCAAAATCTACTAAACAGATTTTTGTGCGGTTTTCATCGAAAGATAGAACAATACCTCCGGATGGTTTAGGTAAATAGTACATATCGATATTATGTAAATTGTGTTGAAGAGAAAGAGCAGTTGTTAAAAAACTTGCTTGCTGGGACCTTTAATCCTGTTCGCTGCGTACACCAGCAGAGATATGATAAAGTAATGTACTAGAGAATTGTGGATCTATAAAAATAATAAAAAAAAGTCCGCGATAGCATGTCTCTATCTCTTATGGTTAACTCACAACAACTACTTTTATGTTTAAAATTTGAATTACTGAAAAAAATTGTGACACACTGATTTCCACGCTGGCGCAGCCGCTGGGACCGCTTGTAAACTAAAAACTGAACTAATGAAAATTTATTCCAAATTAGGATTATAAATAAACCAGATTTCAGGAACATGACTTGAATGATGGAAACTTATTTAGAAGAATGTGCATTAGTAGTGGATTAAAAAAGTCGCTTTAAAAGAAACTTTATAATCATATCACTATCTTATGTATAAAATTCTCATGCCACAATTTTAGTTACCATACTACTCTGAAATGGCTTAACTAATTTTTATGAACCTTTGTATATATATTCAGTAGGTCTGACAATCAGCAACCATCTATTTTTGACCCCTAAGTGATAAATATATGCTTTCGGACAATGTTACAAAAATAACACATCTTTTTACTTTTGATGGACAAAAAGAATTAATGCTAACAAAATCTCAAGAAGCTCTCATCATTAATATTACTCTTGTTAACAGTTAGAATCCACAAACAGCTTTATCCAAAAAGTTGGTAAAAAGGTATTATACAGAATTAATGCATTATAACATTTACTTTAGTAACACAGTACAATGACATTGTAGGTATTAATAGCCTGTAGGGTACAGGCACATATTATCTTATCATCTAAATTGTCCAAGAAATTAAGTGTAGAAGTGCATATTTATTATCTGTTATATAGATTTCATGACTAATTACCACTATTTGGCTTCTGAAAAGCTGATTGCATTAACCAGGTTTTAAGTTAACCCTTATCTCAATGGTACCAGGAGTACAGAAGATGTAATTTACAATTAATTCATGTTTTATCATAATATCTTTAGCTGAATGGTAAGATCTCTTTAAGGTATAGGTAATACTTACCCCTAAGACTTGGATTCCATCACAAAAATGCCAACCCATAAGCCAGTCTACTTCATAACTGTGGTTCATAATTAGGTAACCATGTTCCTTTCCATAGTACTTCTCATATTCATCCTTCTTAATATATATACACAATTTTGTACCTGACCACCATTCTGACATAAATACTAATTCTAAAAAATAATAAAGATAATAAATAAAACAATCATATAATAATTATGATTTCTAAGTAATTAACAAGACACTTACGACAATAAAATGAATAAGAAAGATAATAATTGATTTTTCTGTACAGTTTTTTATTGCATGGCTTAAGTCCAAAGAATAAAATGGCCTGGATACAACTTAAAACTAGGCCTGAAGTGAAATAGGATATAGCGAAACATAAATGTACAATTGTTGATTGCTTTAAAACATTTAAGTAGAGCATCTTGCAAATGTCAGCTTTTTAATTTACTCATAAAACCTGAAACAATTTTATATATTTATTTATACAGACACATTTTGTTGACAAAACATTCTTAATTTTAAATATTTTATAAAACAATTTTGTTGTTTCAAATTATTTATTCAAAGTAACGATATAATTTTTTCCAATAAGAACACTAAAAGCAAAATAACTTCACAAACAAGAAGAAAACAATGCGCGGTATCAGTTCTAAGCAAAAGTTTCGCTGCGATTTACTGTTTATGAATCAGTGTCTAAGAAAAATATAAGAAAATCCCGCAGCATCGTTCTGAGAAAAAACAAAGTAATCAATTTATTATAAATACTTCAATATATAAAATAAAAGATTAAATACAGGAACAAAATATTTTCAATAAATGTAATTTTATATCAAATAGCAAATACTAAATACTCATAGTGATTCTTTCGAATTCAAATGCGACTTTTATAAGGTTATTTTATTTTTGCACATACTCTGAAATAGGTTGCAGCGTAATCACTTCGATAATTTAAGGGAATATATTTCACCAATTTTAAGCACCACCAGCTCTATCAAAAACTAAATTTGAATTTAAAAATTAAAACGAATAGACTAAACACAGAAAGTCAGAAAGGTATGTACTTTTTTAATTTAGATAATAGAAGACTATGAAAAATAAGTGTTGGGAAAACGTCCGGAATCGTTAACCGGCTGAGTGATTAATTATTTTATGCCTGGCTATATTTTTAGCTTATATTAGACGTGTAGTTTGGCTATATTGGTTTCATCCAATTGTGCATATATTGTCAAAAAAGATAGTAAAAACAGTGTAAATGTAAAATAAAAATAATCGATTTATTAAAAAAATATATTTGTTATTCAGAAAATAGAGTATTAAAATTTGATTTAAATAAATCGATTAAAATAAAATAAAATTAAAATAAAATCGATATTTTTTATACATCGTTTGTCAAATTCATCTTTGCTAAGCCAATCAACGATCTCTGTGTTCCTGTTCGCAGATGAACGTCACATAGAGATGTAACTTAGAGTGGAAAATTTTATTAATAAATAATGATTTTCGCCTTTCAAATAAATAGAATTGTAAAAGTCGATTAAATCGAAACGATTGGCTATTTGAAAAGTTGTTTTTTAAATCTAAATAACTAATTAGACTAAAGACTAATGAAAGTGGATGAGTACGAATTAAAAATAACAGATACGCTGATAGATTCGATTAAAATTGTGGTCTACATTGGTTTTATCCAACATAGTCGTTTTAAAAAAACAATGACAAAAGTATAGAAAATCAATGACCACATTGGTTTCATCAAACAACGCATATCTTATCATAATAAAAAAACAGGAAGAAAAGGTAATTAATATAATCGGTTTTTAATAATTGATTATAATTATAAAAATGATCGATTAATATAAAAATCGATGATACATAGTATCATCGATTTTTAGTATAAGGAATAAGGATTAAGGACTAATTTATAAATGTTTTGTTAAAGCTTTTAAATTTTTATCAAAAATAAATATATAAACCATAAAATTAGATAAAATTTAATTTTATGCAATAATTTCATTTCATTAGTGGCGTTCAGATATATTAATATTATTCATGTTATACATGGTATGGAAAATTTGAATTGTATTTTTAAATTATACATAAGAACTATTCCCCAAAATGTTTCATAGAATAATTAATTCAAAATTAAGTGAATACTTTTTTAAAAGAAGGCAGATGAGACGATTATGTTTCAAACAAAGCAATGTTATTTTAGGCATAGAGACATCATGTGACGATACTGCATGTGCAGTAGTTAATGGAATTGGATGTGTTTTAGGAGAATCTTTGTATTCGCAAAAAGTAATTCATTTGAGACATGGTGGCGTTAATCCGGTAACCGCACGAGACTTACATCGTGACTATATTCAATTAGCTGTTGAAGAAGCTTTGAATAAAGCAAATTTAAATATTAATGACATTGATGCTATCGCTGTCACCATAAAACCTGGCCTCTTGAGTAGTCTGCAGATAGGTGTTCAATATGCGATGTATCTATCAAGAAAGTATAGAAAAAAAATAATTCCAATTCATCATATGGAAGCTCATGCACTAATGGCAAGAATGTATCATAATATACCATTTCCATTTCTTACACTGTTAATATCAGGGGGGCATTCCTTGCTTGTGTTGGCAAAGGATGTTGATGATTTTTTATTGCTGGGAGAAACATTAGATAATGCGCTAGGTGAAATTTTAGACAAAGCAGCAAGAAGAATGAAGTTAAGAAATATACCTGAATATTCACAATTGGCAGGAGGAAAAGCTATTGAAATAGCTGCAAGAAGTAGTAAAAATCCCTACCTATTTTCATTTCCCTTACCACTAGCTAGGACTAATGATTGCTGTTTCAGTTTCAGTGGTCTTAAGGCTGCTTTACTAAGGCATCTACTACAAAAAGAAAAAGAACATTCAATTGAAGGAGATGGTATAATCCCAGAATTTAATGATCTGTGTGCAGGTTTTCAACTAGCTGTTACAGAACATTTAGCTCATAGAACAGAGAGAGCTGTAGTGTTTTGTGAACAAAATGACTTATTTAATGAAAGTAAAAGTATTGTAGTTTCTGGTGGAGTGGCATGCAATGACTTTATTTTCAAAGGTATCCAATGCATAGGTCAAAAATTAGGCTGTGAAGTGTATAGACCACCACCACAAGTATGTACAGACAATGGTATTATGATAGCATGGAATGCAATAGAGAAACTAAAGAAGAAAAACTGCTTTGAAAGCATAACTTGGGCAGATGTAGATCCATCTGCACCATTAGGTAGAAACATTATTCAGAAGGTTAAAGCTGCAAATCTAAATGTCAGAGTTACAAAAATAAAAATGTTCTAAATCCATCTACCTCTTATTTAATTATATCATTACACAACATTTCTTTTATGTTATTCGGTTGTGTATTACATTAATTATTATTTCTGTAACATGGACTTATAATTTTATAAATAATTCATGATGACAGGTCCATGAATGTAGAAAAATAAAAGAAATCTATTTTTTTAATTAATATTTATTACAATAAAACTATTATACAATACAGTAAAACATTATTCTTCCTGAAGTTGAATATTGTTTACTTTGCAGCTTTTTGTTGTAAATCTGTAATAAAATTAATTTTATTATTTCATAGTTCCATATTCTCCAAATCAATGTTTCATATTTATTTTATTTGCTTGTTTTTCAGTGACAGGATTTCTCTCTGTGTCCCTCCCAAAGCAGCTGCACAACAAATTGGCTTTGTAAACATTTTAATCTCGTATGAAATGCTTACAATAATTACCATAATTTTACCTACTAAGAACAACTTCAGTACAACTTGGAGAAAGAATGTATTATTTCATTAATTGAGATAATGATAGAATAAAAACATTAATAATTTGTACTTCATAACACAAAACAGTTATTAGTGTGTGTAGGTGTAGACCTACCTTCAATGATTAATTTTAAAACAGCACAAATATAACATGAAAGTCATTCATCGCATCTCTTCTGACTAAATAATATCTAACCTGATTGATACTTAAGCAGCTTACAGGTACAAGACAATTTTAAGAACTCGGTATGAGTTCAATTGCTCTTATTTCAAGTACAAAAATTAGTACCTAACATTCTTTAGTAAACAAAAACTCAAACTTTTATCTAATTATTGGTTAAGTACAAATTTTCTATTCAAACAGACAAGATCATATTAATGTGTATAAAACAACACAAAACGAACACTTTTATATGTATTTAATAATTAGCATATTAGTGATTGCCTATGTTAGGACACATGCTCTAAAATAAGTGTTTTTTTTTATACAACTTACACATTATTTTAATCCTTCTCATCTGAAAAACCAATCATCACATCATATATAAACTTTATAAACCTAATCTGCTTGAACAATATTAAAAACTTATTATACTATATTTGTCATATAAGGTAAAATGAAAACCCTTTTTTTGTTCAGGAACAGGAAAAGATTAGCGCGAAAGAAAGAAAAGACGCGGGTACTGATAATATAAAGAATTTATTTTATTGAAAACCTAACGCCACGGAATAAGGAATTAATAGTTGGCCAATTATTCGATCTGATTTGTTTCCTGACCAATTTTAAATTGACAATTGTTTATTATTAGATTTAAGTGTACTTACGTGCTGGTCTGCCATTAGCCCATGGGGTAATACGAACGTGGGATTCATCTCGTTTTAAAGCTTCGCTTCGAACTTGAGGTTTAAGTGATCTACGCAAAACCTTTGCGGCAATATTGGAGTAGTTTATGTAACTAAAAAATAAACTTATTAAATAAGTAACATTCATGTAGCCATATATGTGCTTATACTATTTCCCGAAACTTACTTAAGTCCAGCTTGCCTCCACGCACTCATGTTGAGTTTAAAATATGTTTTTTATTACAAGGTAAGAAATTAAGGTACCTATGAAGATACTTTTGAGTTCGAAATTCGAAGATAAAATGTGATGTAATATGTATTATGTACAGACAATCATTCAATAATTTTGAATATACATAGACTAGTAGGAAGTAGTAGTAGTATATTTGCAAAGTATCTAACTAATCTGTGTTCTTGAATAACACGACACCTTAGACAACAGTGCTACGAAGGATTAATTTCTAAAATCTGTAACATGGTTATTTAAGTTTTTTTAAAATGGAACTGAATAAATGAAGATGAAAAGATCAGACTAAAATAAATAAAACTAAATATGGTTACATAGAGTAACTATATCAAGCAGTACCAACAGAAATGAATATCTTAGTTTCAGTTGTGATATAAATAAATAATGCATTAATTAATAAATATGTGAAAAAATATGTTATAGACATTTACATTTCATAGCAGGGCCTGTAAGTGATAGTGACACAATCAATAATGAGAGGGAAGATGTCACTCGTATACTTCATTTTTGTGTAATTACACTTAAAAAATGAAAAAAAAAGGTAGATCACCCTCATTTGCTTTCTTTTTATTGTAATATGGCAAATATTAGGTTGGCTTTTGCTAGAGACAGCATAATAACTATTAACTATATGATTTATAACTAAAGTAGTGTCTATGGACAACACGTCACGACTCACGACTCACAATCTGTCATGTGGAAATTGGCATATTGTTCTGTTTTTTGTTTTTCCTAGAAAATAGGAGATACAAATATACCTTGAACTAATAAGAATATTTATTTTCATTTTATTATATCAGAAGCTCTGCTTTTATCTGTCTTAGAGGTAAGTAATAAGAAACGTCATTTCCTTAAATTTCACCGAAAATGTTTTTATCGCCGAATGCGTGTAAATTCTGATGCATATGTCTTAATTATTGTACTCAATTGCGGCTAAGAAATAAAAATCTTGGATTTTCCACGCTAGCGATACTTCGCACCGAAGTTATTTTGAGCATGTATAACGGTCAGCGTGCAGCTTATAAGTGTTTTACGTTTTATTCCTAGTCGTAAACCTACATTACAGTAATGTACCAAAATGTCGAAATAATACTTAACAAAGTTTAAAAAAACCGTATGGATATTATAGTATTACAAATAATGAAATTAAAATATGCTGATATATTATGAAATTTAGCTCAAATATCTTCTTAATGTAATATCTGTTCTTGGAGGCCCTACAAGTTGCTACATACCATACACAGAAAATTTAAGAGGCATCAATGAAATCTCTGTTTTGTAGAATAAGTTATTATAATGGAATCTGATGGAGAACGTGAACAACTACTCATTGGTAAGCCTTCAAAGCCAGCTGTCCAATGTGATATTGTCAATGAGTGTCAAATGTTTTTGAGAGCAGAAGATGGAGGAGGTGATGCACACAAAAATATGAATCAAAGTACTGTACCTGAAAACAATGGTAAATATAGATAGTTAGTTTAAATATTATTTGTACAGAGGTACAAACTGAAGGGAAGCAGCTTATGCAGCAGCTATTATATAAATATATTTTATACTATTTACTGGTAAAGCTATCCAAAAAGTCCTTGATGATGAAAAAGTCCTTGATACTCCTGATTATTTTTCTTATAAGCACAATATATTCTGACGAGTTTCAAGTTAAGGGTCTTTTAATCTAAATCTCTTTCTAAATTTAATCTAAACAAGCTGAACCTTCATACTTAACCTAGCATCAAAAAAATTAATTATCCTCAATTATATATCATGTGTTTAATCTTATTCCCAATCTACTAACAGATTTTCCTTGACTACTATCCTATATCTTAGATCAGTATATAAGTTTCAATTGTGCAAAATCCAGATATACATTAAGTATAATATTAAGTATGGATATAACAAATATCTTATAAAATATTATGTTACCTTTATAAAATAACTAAGACAGGAAGTATTGATTTTATTTAAAAAAAATTGTAAAAATTTAGTAACAATACAAAACTATGGAGAATAGAATACAAAAAATTATAATTATATTGTACAAAGATAATTTTGTCACTACTTTCAAATGTTATTTTTTTATGTCACACCTGTCACAATGTAAGTAAGTCAAAATAATGAATATTTCTTTTACCACTAAAACTAAACTCAAAAATATAAGAAACAACTTAAAGATGTACATATTTTTTATGTTTGTACATTGTGAAAACATATCTAGCACCTTGTAACATATTTATTCAAAATATGTAACATATTCTTACCTTTTCTTATTTTTCTGCATTCATAAGGCTTGAAGTAGAGAAATGTTTCTTATCCCTAAGAAAAAGTTTGAACATTGATTTACTGTCTGTGGAATTTAGTTTCATTAGTTAAGGATTATCAGTGGACCTTTAAGCTCAATGTCAGGCACTGTAATGTTATTTATGTCTTATATGAAATAGCGAATAGAACAGATTTTGTATGGTTTCTACCAAGGTTGTATAATTCAGTTTCACTTTGTGTTCTGCTTAAGAAATATCTTTGTGTAATCTAATTATTTTTACCAATGGTGAAAAGGAGATATGCTAAACACCGTAATATAATATTTATAATTGTCATATTTTGTTTTGAGTGCTTATTTCTGAAGTGTTTAATATTTTTAGGTAAATCAAATTTTATCACTCCAACCCAATATGAAACCAAATCATCAGTATCCGATAAGGCTGAACCAGAATCTAGTTTGGAACCTGGAGCTATTGGTAATACTTTTTTTTTCATTTTCATAGTTATTTGATTTATTAAAAGTATTTAATTAATTTTTGAAACAATCTTAGTAAATTATCAAACTAGAAGTCCCCGCTGCATGTTGCTGTGTCTATCGCCTTGCTCTCTCATAATATGTTGTCGCGTGTTAGTTTTTATTAAGCGATAACTTCTAAGTTATTCATCTAAAATATTTTCTGTTAATGAGCATCATTTCAAACCCAATGCTTTAAGGGAACCAACATATTAAAGTAGATAAGGTTTAAAACTGTATCAGTCTATAATGATGTTCAGTAGTTTTTAATTCATCGTATATAAACAGACAAATAATAGATGTTATGGGGTATTTCATTTTTTATATATTAAATAAGTTTCACCAGTACATTTTGTACCACTTTGTTTTTAAATGTTATTTTTCTTGCTTTCAAGAAAATAAGAATCAGGTTGTAATAGAAAATGCCACTGAACAACAGTCAGCAGATAATGGCTTGCCCAGCACAGTGACTGTACTCGACACACCAGATGGAGGGAAGGTGTATCTAGTAGGCACTGCACATTTCAGTTTAGAATCACAGGAGGATGTATCAAAGGTAAATAGATTTGTAGAAAAGCAATATTTTCTAATTTTTTGAATTTAGTCTATGAGTGGTATTCAAAAATAATTGATCTTGTTAAGGTATAGAAACCGGCTATACTTACTTTACTCGTCTTATTATTTATTATCGTCTTATCGGGTGGTTACGACTTGTTGCATGCGCAGTTGGAGCCCTTAGTCACGAGCTCCTTATACCACGTTATAGTTTATCGCGGCGGGAACGGGGAGTTTCCTTATTATTCAGGCTCTACCGACGAAATCGGACGTGAGTATAGCCGGTTTCTATTAATTAACAGGATTAATTATTTTTGAATTTAAACTATCGTGAGTAGTATTGATAATTAATGTTTGGAGACCGGCTATACTCACGTCTTATTTATCCGAGAAAATAAGATATAATATAGCCGTTCTCTAAAAATTAATTAGGATTAGGATTAGATTCACTCTACACTAATTGTATTTCAGGTGATACAGCAAGTGTCCCCGCATGTTGTAATGGTAGAATTATGTGAACAGAGAACAAATATTTTACTACTTGATGAGGAAGTTATATTGAGGGAGGCGAAAAATATTAATGTTTCAAAAATAAGGTAAATATTAGCAATTTTAACATTTGTATTAATAATAATTATTGTATTGAGTTTATTTAGTGTATTAGGAACTTTGAATATTGGCATTAGCCTCACTTTGAGGGGATATTAAAAAAAAAATAATAGGATAATTCATTTTGGCGGCATTCTAGTGTGACGAGAAATCTATACTTATTATAACTTTGTCTAAAGTTCTCAAAAGCTGTCTGTCTGTATGTAATCGATTTTCTCAAAATGTACTTAACGGATTTTTAGACGGTTTTTACCAAAAAGATAGTGCAATACTTCCGGATGGTTTAAGTAAATAGTACATATCGCTATTATGTAAATTGAAAACAAAAGTAATAATAAAATTATTTTGCTATAATCCGCGATACAGTAAATAGATAATATATATAGTGTTTAATGTATAGTGGACTATCAGTATTTTCATACCCGATACGTGCAGGATTCTTAAAAACACATGCACAAACCTCCACCACTGCCACCACAATGCACAAGCACTACACACGTTCACTATCACAAACTCAACAATCGTTTCGCCCCTCAACCGAAGCATCATCAGGAGATAGACTCCACGACAAAATCGCAAAGCCTTCGCTTTGATTTGCCTTCGATTGTTGAGTTTGTGATAGCGAACCTGTGTAGTGCTTGTGTATTGTGGTGGAAGTGGTGGAGATTTGTGCATGTGTTTTTACGAATCCTGCACGTATCGGGTATAAAAATACTGATAGTCCACTATATATTAAACACTATATATATTTTCTATTTACTGTATCGCGGATTATAGCAAAATAATTTTATTATTACTTTTGTATTATGGATCTCCGCAAAGTAACGCCTAATTCTATAAATTATGTAAATTGAGTTCAAGAGATAGCGCGATTGTTAAACAACTTATTTGCTTGGAGCTTTAGTCGCGTGCGCTGCGTAAACCAGCAGAGATACGCTAAAGTAATGTACGAGAGAATTGTAGATCTTTAAAACTACTATAAAAAAAAGTCCGCTATAGCATGTCAGCATGTGCATTATTTATTGCCGCGTACTATATATAGTGTTTCGTTATTTTTCTTTTTCTTCCTTTTTTCATTATCCATATTTCACTTCTTGTCATTTTCTTTCTGCTACTCAAACGTTGGCTGGTAGAGATCCCTTTTAGGGATAAGTCCGCCTTTGTACATGTGCTATTTTTATTTTCTTTCTTTTTTTATATTTTTATGTTTGTACAATAAATAAACCTTTCTAAGTATTTTAATAATATAGATTAAGTTGCTCTTTACAGGGCGACTATGGCCCAAAACGGTGTATTCAATGGCCTGATGTATATACTTTTGCTCAATATGTCGGCACATATCACTCGAGAGTTAGGTATGGCACCGGGCGGGGAGTTTCGACGTGCAATGGCGGAGGTATACTTCATTTACTTACATTATATTGTTACGTACAGTTTACCCACGTTTGTGGATTTGGATGAACATACCGGTGGTGGTGACTCGTTAAAAACACTTTATTCAACTTTTCACTACAAAATTAGTACTTAAAGTCTCTATGCATTCCGTTATCTAATAACAAAGCAGAGGTCACTATTATTTCACTTTTATTTTTGCTTCTTTATTCGCTTTTGATCGCTATTCGAACTTCGAGGCGCACGATACGTCCGCTTATACACAGAACGAACCGATGACCACAATGTTCGTGAACGTTCGCGTGTCCTAGTGTAGACATCCAATACGATTCGTAAAACAAAAGTAATAATAAAAATTACTTTGCTATAATCCACGATACAGTAAATAGAAAATATATATAGTGCTAAATGTATAGTGGAATATCCGTTTTTTCATACCCGATACATGAAGGAATTCGTAAAAACACATGCACAAACCTCCACCACTGCCACCACAATACACAAGCACTACACACGTTCACTATCACAAACTCAACAATCGTTATGCCCTGCAACCGAAGCATCATCAGGAGATAGACTCCACGACGAAATCGCAATGCAATTCACTAAAATGAATGTTCCATAGAAAAAGCGTCAAGCGAATTTGAACTCTATGACATATACACAACAAATCCTTTTCGCATGTTCGTAACAATGTTGTTTTGTATAAATTCACGCGCGCGACGCGTCGCGACCGGCCGGAGCAACGACCTTTATGCATTCTATTGCCGCCGGTCACGTCCGCCGCTTAGTGACGTTTTGGATTACGATAAGACAGGACGCGCGCGCACCTGTATACGACCTTATTGTATATCGCACACGCGTAATTATGCGTTTGGGTGTGGTTTTTAGATTAAGTGACGCGTTCAATCAGTGAAGCGTTTTAAGAAGACGCGACCGTTCGCGGTTTTAGTTCGCGTTCGGGTTAATGTTCCCCGAAATGGGACGATTCAATAACGTGTGACCTTACGAAGGTTGTGTGCACACCGCGTGTTATTTGTGTTATTTAACCGATATAGTGAAGTGTATACTCCGGGAGAAATAGACAGTACGTGTTCGTGGAAGACTGCTGAGGCGAGCCAACGGGTTCGGGAATCGGCCAAGTACATACAAGCGCACACACACACGTACACATATACACGCAGTTTTTCATGAGGCCGGACCGCATACAGCTGACGGCCGCATAAGGTAGGTTGAGACGCCGAGACGGCGGGCCCAGGTCTCGGAGGTTGTTTCATCCGCCCGCACGTTTGTGCGGAACAAATGTAAAAGGGAATCAGTACTTTCCAAATTAAGTGCTTCTATTTCTAGATTGTTATTTTTATTTATTTTCAGGCCAAGAAAATTCGAAATTGTGTCGTCCAGTTGGGAGATCGTGCAATTGATATCACATTGCATAGAGCTATTGCGTCACTGTCGTGGGGACAAACGATACGATTTATCTGGCATTTGCTCACTTCTAATCAGAATATAAGGTAAGTGACATGAATTTTAGAATTTTATTAAATAAATATGTAGACACCAGCTATTTATTTATTTATATTAACCTTTATTATCTGAAGTGTTTTTTGTTTTATTTACAATATTTTTTATTTTTTTACTTTTTTAACATTTTGTCTTCAGTTTGCCCTTTGACATAGGCCTCCTCCAGAAACTTCCAAATTCTTCTGTCACAAGGCTTCTGTTTCCACATATGACCTGCGATCACTCTTAGATCATCCTCCCATCTTAGGTAAGGCCTTCCCCTTTTTCTCGTAATTCCCCGTGGGTACCACTCTACTATATCTCTATTCCATTTTGACAATGTTTCTCTCATCATGTGGCCAACCCATTTCCATTTCTGTTGCATTATCACACTTACTACATTTGGGGTGTTTAGTTTCTTTTTAATATTAGTTACTCTAACTTTATCACTTAGTTTAATTTTCAGGATATTTCTCTTCATGTTATTTTGACATGCCTCTAATTTCTTAAGTTTGTTTTTGGATATGGGCCAAGTTTGTCAGCCATAAGTTAAGATGGGGATGATTCAGACACCAGCTATACTCACATTTAATTTTATCGGATTAGCCCGACTAGTTTCGAGCCCATCCGGGGCACTTATTCATGAGCTCTTTACAAGACGTTAGCAGCTCGCTAGGCGCGACCTAAATTACACGTAAGTGTAGCCGGTGTCTACATATTAACTATAAATACTACTCACGATAATTTAAATATGTGTATATGTTGTGTAATTTAAAATTGGTATTCCATTATATAAGGGGAAGTATGAAAGTTGCGCCCATTGTAGAAAAGATGAGAGGTGCAAGATTGGGATGGTATGGACATGTAATGAGGAGGGATGAAAATCATGTGACTAAACGAGTGTTTGATATGAATGTGGATGGATATGTGACTAGAGGGAGGCCTAAAAAGAGATGGTTGGAATGTGTGAAGTATGACATGCATATAAAAGGAGTAGCGCCAGAGTTGACGAATGATAGAAGAGAATGGAAGAGGAAAACATGTTGTACCGACCCCACTTAGAGTGGGATGAGGGTAGGAGAAAGAAGATTAAAATTGGTATTCCTATGTATTCAAGTTCTTCCCAATAATCATTTTATTCATTAGGTATTAGAATAATGTTGCCACTTCAGATATGGATTGGCTAAAAACTTTAAATTATTTATGTGGAATATGAATGAAATCTAAAAGTAATAATAAAATTATTTTGCTATAATCCGCGCTGCAGTAAATAGAAAATATATATAGTGTTTAATGTATACGGATTTAATATATAATATAATAACTATATATATTTTCTATTTACTGCATTGCGTATTATAGCAAAATAATTTTATTATTACTTTTGTATTATGGATCTCCGCAAAGTAACGCCTAATTCTATAAATTATTTGAATGAAATCTGGTTGTGGTATATATTAGACTCAGAGTAAGCGCTTTTACCTACCCCTACAAACTTAAGAAACCTCTTAGTTAGTCGCAACCATGCTGACATATCTCTACAACCAAGTTGGACAATATTCCACAATCCACACACATTCCTTCAATTTTCTCAACCAAATTGGTGAAATAGTAGTCCAATCCGTCATCCATAAATAAGGTATAGGTAAATCCGGAACTGAAGACAAACCCTTTTTTACTGTTTTGTATAAATTGGCGCGCGACGCGGCGCGGACGGCCGGAGCAACGACCTTTATGCATCCTATTGTCGACGCGAGCGCCGATAGCTTAGTGACGTTTTGGATTACGATAAGACAGGACGCGCGCACCTGTATACGACCTTATTGTAGAACGCACACGCGTAATTATGCGTTTTGGGTGTGGTCTATTGTTTATTGACTTTTGATATTGATATAAGTATTTAGTGACGCGTTTTAACCAGTGAAACGTGTGAGAAGACGTGACCGTCTGCGGTTTTAGTACGCGTTGGGATTAATGTTCGCCGATATGGGACGATTCAATAACGTGTGACCTTACGAAGGTTGTGTGCACACAGCGTGTTATTTGTGTTATTTAACCGATATAGTGAAGTGTATACTCCGGGAGAAATAGACAGTACGTGTCCGTGGAAGACTGCAGAGGCGAGCCAACGGGTTCCGGAATCGGCCAAGTACATACAAGCGCACACATACACGTACACATATACACGCAGATATTCATGAGGCCGGACCGCATACAGCTGACGGCCGCATAAGGTAGGTTGAGACGCCGAGACGGCGGGCCCAGGTCTCGGAGGTTGTTTCATTCGCCCGCACATTTGTCCGGAACATTTACTTACCAACTTTGATGAAAAATTTGAATTATTGAACTTCTTCTTCAGCCTAGAAGAAGTAGAAAGATGTAAACAAAAGAAGATGCTAGAGGACATGTTAGAAGAAATGGCGGAGGAGTTCCCCGCGTTGAAACGCGTGTTCGTCGTGGAGAGAGATATGTACCTCTGTCACTCGCTGCAGATCGCCGCACTACAAGCACGTGAGTTATACTTAACCAGGAATATATTATTTTGTCTTAACTGTTGATACATAAAAGGCTACGTGGTTACGGGAGTTTCCCCCCGTAACCACGTAGCCTTGTATCAATTGATGACTCGTTCAGATACTTCTTCTTTTCGTTCTTTAAGCTGTGATAGCCTAACAGTGAGACCGTGCGACTCTCTAGAGACGACATGGGTTCAAAACCCATGTCACCACCACCAATGAGTTTTACTCTTAAAACTTATGCGTCTAATTGGTAATTGCAATTTATCACACGCTTTTCGGTGAAGGACAAATCGTGAGGAAACTTGCATATCTCTAGAGAATTCTAGGGATATGTGTAACCTACCAATCCGCATTGGAGCTGCGTGGTAGGTCTTAGCTCCAATCCTTCTCTCCAATAAACGGAGAGATGACACCTTAGCCCAGCAGTGGGCATAGTAACATGCCGTTACTTTACTTTACTTTTGTTTTCGAAATAATAAATAAATATATGGGACACTTATAACACGGTCGTCTGTCCCCAATGTAAGTAGAGATCTTGCATTCTAAAAGTGCACGCCTCTCCAATGTCTTTACTCACACACAGAAAACTTATGTACAGACGAAATACACGCAAACTTGTTATTCTAATTTGTTACTCAGTTGCCGGACAGACACGAAAGTAGGAGCACGCATCGATTATTGCCAAAAGTACAGTTAGCATGTCATAAAAAAAGAGGATAAATATTTTTTATTTTTATTTTAAATAATAATTAGATAAATTTTTCTTTAATAGAAAAATATGGAGAATTTTATAAAACTATGTGGCGTAAAAAAACGGGCAAAACTTAACATCTATCATTATTTCATCATTAAAGCCATTGCTTTAATTAAGGAACGAATTGACATGATTGATAGAAATATGTGGGAAAATACGTGTCGAAATGTGAATGATATTGAGATAGAATATATGAGAAATTTTGAATTTATAATTAATGTTGAGTCTGAATCTGAAGATAGCGACGTGAGTGAATAGCGTTAAAATAGTAAATATTTATTGCGGTTTAATTTTTTTCTTTTTTTACTTATAATATGAATGAACAGACTTCTGTACATTACGTTTTATTAATCATTCTAATAGTTGCATAATGAATATATGATATGATCTTTATTAAATTAAGTTGGCAAGCTAGCTCTTGATTGCGAATTCACCTGATGGATGCCGATGTAGTTTAAGTTTCTTGAAAGGGTTTGGAGATTAAACGTGTAACCATTCAGGGTTTTTACACGACATCGTACCTGAATGCTAAACCGCTTGGTGGTACGTCTTTGTTAGAAGGTTACGTCGGAAGTATCTATCTAGTCAAGACCAGGGATAAATTTTAGAAATATACTAATATGTTTTTTCTAGGATTCGAATGCGGAACTTCCCGTTTACAATCCACAGCGCTTACTATTACTCCAGGGAAACGTTAAAAACTTACTTTTTATTCTAAAGAATTTTCAACATAAATTTGATTATAAATATTATATAATATTAATTTTATTTTTATGCGAACGTTACTTGTAACCCGTGTAACCGGATTGGTTGGTCAGCCAGTGCACAAATGATAGGAACGCGTGACAGAATAGACGTGTTGTCTCATACAAAGCGTGTATTCTCCGCCATATAAATGTTTGACTTATACCAGTCGAGCAATTAGTTGACCTTTAAGTGCGCGAATGAGTCGAGTCAACTTTGAAATTGCTGCGCGCACACATATACAATAGTACAGTCAATATTTTCTCTCACACATTAAAATAATGTAATTTGGTGGAGGAGCGTGCACTTTTAGAATGCAAGATCTCTAAATTAATGCTTGTGTTATGTGTAACGGACAACTAGTAGATATACTACGTATATAATTTTAAATACATACTTAAATACAAATGTACACCCAAGCTCGAAGCGAACCCGAAACCCGCGGAGCTGAAGGCAGGGTAACTACCAGTCAGAAATATTTTTTATCCCTATTCGTAATCTCATCAGCTTATTTAGTTAACTAATCGATCGAGAAACTTCTATCTCTCGATTAATCTCGAGTTGTCATTACATTAAGGTTACGGTAAACAACTAAAATGTCCCATCCGAAGAATAAAGTTACGTGTTATATGTATAAACATAGAACATGTAACGTTATTCTTCGGATATTCTTCGAAGCGAAATGTTTTAGAGCTAAATGTTCGAAACGACCTGAACTCTATTTTTTAAAGTTAACGAACTATTTTTTTTATTAGCAATATAACAGAACTAACTACTTTGCTATAATCCGCACGGGTTAAGTGAATGCATGCAAAGCCAATGTGTATGAAGCAGGCAAAATCTACGCACCTTATACATGCAGGACAAGCCACCACATGCACCCCAAGGCGCGATTCACCAGCAGTAACGCACACAAAAGCAGCACACACACCCACCACCACAATCTTGACGATCGTTTCGCCCCGAAACCGAAGCATCATCAGGAGGATAGGCTCCACGACAAAAATCGTAATGCGCCGCGCTACCCATACAAGCAGTCTTAAATAGTTCAACTCCCACCAATACCCTTAAAAATAAAATAATACAAATAAATAATACCCTTACAATTAAAAACAATATCTTCATTTAAACAAAACATTAAAAAAAAATTCTCAGCCGATATTAATATATGATAATAAATATATTTTATTCTATTTATTATTTTATTATATTTATTATATGTACTATAATTTTATTTTATTATTTCGTATTACTTTTAATTCTATTTTTGTTTCTTCATTTAAGTTTTCCGTATTTTAAGTTTTATTTTAATTTTAATTTTTTATAATTAGTTTTAAATTTTTATTAGAATCTCTATCAAAATTTAAGTGGTTGGCTGGAAGAGATTCCGATTACGGAATAAGCCCGCCATTGCATTAACACATGCAATAAAGAGATTACAAACAAACAAACAAACCCTCCCCTCCGAACACATGTAGCAAAACGGAATTAGATACATTTACTTGCTCGTTAATTAAGTGAATTGTTATTTTTTATTATCTCAAGTTGCTCTAACGTATTGAGTCGGAGTCCCTTATCACTTCGAGATCCCTTATCGAGATTGTGGTGGTGTGTGTGCTGCTTTTGTGTGCGTTGTTGCTGGTGAATTGCGCCTTGGGGTGCATGTGGTGGCTGGTCCTGCATGTGTAAGGTGCGTAGAGTTTGCCTGCTTCATACACATTGGCTTTGCATGCATTCACTTAACCCGTGCGGATTATAGCAAAGTAGTTAGTTCTGTTATATTGCTTGTAATATGGAATTCCGCAAAGTAACGCCTGCTTCTATAAATCATTTTTTTTATTTTTGTAAGATCATTTAAAATAATATTATGAATTGTATATAACTTATATAAACCATAACTGCTAAAAATTTACTTCTCAATCCGTTTAATTATCGTAAAAAGGTGTACAAAGTTTGTTTTACGTATTAATATATATTATTCGTTGTTCTTCAGTTTATCCTCCTTTTTGTGTTCAATAGGTGTTATATCAATAACATTATTTTCATTTTCAATAGGTCACGAGCCGTGTAGAATAGTAGGTGTTGTTGGAATCGGCCACGTTGCGGGTATTGTTGAAAATTGGGGCAAGATTGAAACGCAAGATATCGCACCGCTCTTGAAGTACGTATTCAAATTCAAATTTAAAATATTCTTTATTCAAGTAAACTTGTAAACAAGTACTTTTGAATCGTCAACTCTACTGCTGGTTCCGAAAGTTGTTACTAATGAGAAGTGCCAGCAAGAAACTCGGCGGTTGCTCTTTTTAAAATATAATTATTACTACTAGTTACATTTAGTCATTACTGTCTTTTAAAGGGTTAAACAGTGTTTTTAAACTGCTGTAATGGCATGACCAAAATTGATTTCAGAATTTTATTATAGAATCTTATACCCAAACCCACAAACTATAAAAATAAAGAATACTTTTATATATAAATGTGTCCGGTGATATAGAGTGCCCCCACCGTCGCTGTCGACGCGTATAATACGGGTTTCGGTGCGTGCAGCGTGCGCGGGCGCTTTGATCTTTGCCGTGTACAAGATGATTCCGCGTCGTTGGCTTCCATGATGCTTGTCCTTATCTCACCCTCTACTCTGGTGAGTATACCTCGGAGGCTGGTGAGAGGTCCATCGTCTATCTTATTAATCTTATAAAGGCAATACAAAACTAATAAAATCAAAATCAAAATCAAAATATTCTTTATTCAAGTAAACTTGTAAACAAGTGCTTTTGAATCGTCAACTTTACTGCTGGTTCGGAAAGCTGTTCCTGCCGAGAAGAGCCAGCAAGAAACTCGGCGGTTGCTCTTTTTAAAATATAAATCTTAGAACTAGTTACATTTATTTATTACTGTCTTGTACAGGGTAGAAGTGCACCTATATCCACAGATCCTTATCATCTAAGCAATCTTCAACAGTATAGTAGGCTTCCTGTATCAGCCTCTTTTTAACAGTGTTTTTAAACTGCTGTAATGGCATGACCAATAAAGTCGTCACAAGAAATAATAACAAAAGTAATAAACAACTAAAAGAATATGACAAGTTAAATTACAGGTTCAATACAATTAGAAATAAAAACTTACAACTTACAACGGGCAGAGAAGAAATTATTTTTCTGAGCACGAAAATTCTTATTTCTTTTTGGATTTAACAAAAACGCTTTCGTCATTGTTAAAGAAGACATCTTAAATGTTTATATGGCTATTGCAAGAAATCTCTAGGATTATATTATATTATTATCTTTAATTTTTTTTCGTCTTTCAAGAATTTCTGTAAATAGTGATAGTCGCCTAAGTAAAAAAGCTCAGTATGTTTTCGAAATTGAAGAATCGATGTATTTTTGGATCCCGAAACAAAATTTTGAAGTAATAAAAATATTGCATATACACTATATTATGTATGTATAAAGGTATATATATTATACTGCTATCGCTAAGTAAATTCTTTTAATTATTTCAAGTAGATGTTTCAATTACTCCTACATAAATTTTATAAAGCATTTGGCGATGGAACTCTCAACAACTGAAAAATTGAAATATTGAATATTTCTGATGAATTTTTTTTAAATCTTTCCATCATTTTCAGCATAGTTGAAGGACTTGTAACCTTTACACTACTAATGAAGACTTTTACTTATGACAAGGAATACAATAGACAACTATCAAGTCTAAGATTATATTTTTGTAAACTTACTAGTTTAATTATCTATGGTTAGACCAAGACAAGTAAATAAATATATTAAAATTAATTGGATTTATCTATAGAGTTTATGTATAATGCATAGAGTCGGTGGGTTATTGCCAGCCTGTGAGTGTGACTGTCTAAGAAATAATAAGAGAAGGAAAATGAGAGACCCCTTACCTTTGTCTAATCACTCATGAGCAGAGATAAATACACTGCCCTAACCGAAGAATAAAGTTACATATCCCGTGTATATTCAAATTCAAAATATTCTCTATTCAAGTAAGCTTTTGAATCGTCGTGCTTTGAATATTTTTAACACACCTTCATCAAACTTTCCATCATCCAATTAACCAACTAACTAATTCCGGATAAAGTGCAAAAAAGAGACAGATAGCCTCATTTGCTTTCTCCTTTTTGAATAGACACATTTAAAGCTGGCAATCCTACTCTAGTTTAATTTAATAGTATAATAACTTTGGATTTATGTATGTCTATCTCATGAATGTTGTGGTGCTGTTGAACGGACTACTTTTAATAATGTTGCTCTTGTTTTATATTAAATTGATTGTTATAGATGTCAAATAAGTCCTTATTGTGTCAATTTATGTATTTTTATTTGTAGGTTTTAAATTTGAACTATTAGGTTAATTTTAGTGTTTATATTAAAGAGAAATAATTATTCTGGTCACATTTGTAGTATTGAATATAGTTTTTTGTTTTCAAATTGCGTTTTATTTGCAATAAAACTTTAATTTTTTATTTTCAATCTTACTTGGACCTTGGCTTGTATACATGTATTTTAAAATTATTCTTGAATATTTTAAACGATTGATATGGTAGTAATAATTCGTAATGTTCAATAATAAAATAATCTTCATAAACAATAAAAGTTTTTAGATCTGAAAAAATTCTGTAAAATAAGAAAAAATTGTCGGAAAAATACCATCACAGTATCAAAAATATTGTGGTATAAATTTCTTACACAATTTGAGAAAGATATAGTGCAAATTTGCACCTTTTTACTTTTGCCAACGTGTATGTTAAGGAAAGCGGGTATTGCTTGGACATACATATCGCATTGCAAAGACAAAAGTATCGTAAGCAGGAAAAATTGTAGACGGGTTTTTTACTTCATAATATTATTAAAATTACTTCACAGATTAGTCATTTATAGCGGCACAAGTAAAAACAAGCATATAGTACCCGGCCATAAATAATGCACATCGAGGCTTAGAGAGAGAAATCGGCTAGATTCTGCTTCATAGAGCATTGTCTCTGTCGCACAGACTGACGAACCCGTGTGTGACAGTGACAGCGCTCTACGAAACCGAACTGGCCGGCTGTTTCGTTGTCAACATCGAGGTGCATTATTTATTGCCGGGTACTATACGTACTATCCATACTCATGGAATCCTGTCCATTTGTATGTTAGTTTTTCATAGCCTAACGGTTCAATATTGGTGCTTTTAAAGCTTATATACCGGGCTTATAAAAAAACTCAGTTGTAATAACTCATGCACTACCTGCACCAACAACACACACAAGCACTGCACATATTCACTACCACAATTTCAACAATCGTTTCGCGTACGAAGCTAGTTAGCTAGTTAACCTACGAAAACTTATATGTAGTCATAAAAGGGAAATTGGTAACAAAGAAACGGCAATGTGGTTATATATCATTTCGTTTTGTTGGTGTCACATTTAATTTGTATACATTAAAGTTTTGTTTTGTGATTATCATTTAAATGCACGTATGTCAGTTTGTTCATTTCAAGGTTTGACAATAATGCCCCTTCTATATATAAAGATTGTGATAAGTTAAAATTGAGAGAGAAATACTTTTCAACAATATGTGAAAACACTGAATTAATGTAATGTATATTTTATATTGTCTTATTTTTATTAGTGTTTAAGTATAATCAAATTTTTTGTGTCAAATTTGTTATGTTATAATTAATTGTAGTAATTTTTTATCTGCCATCGGGATTAATATAAGTACAATGCCGATAATAACACCTAATAAAATCCCAATTATCTGTTATATAACGAATGTCTTTGTGATAAAGAATGGTTGTTTCTTCACATAATATAACTATGCAGTACGGAATGAATATTACTAACAAAATAAATATATCTGAAATAGTCGTAGAGTTATTATAATAGGGGAGCCATAGAATGCCGCTAGTACCCGTCAGGCGGTAACGACCCAAAATGGGTTTTCCTTACAAAAAAAGGGGAGCAAAATGGGTTTTCCTTACAAAAAAAAGGGAAATGGATAGCGTCGCAGCAAATAATGAGAGGGAAATATAACACTTATCTTTGTCTTACCACATATAAAAAAGAGAGATAGATATCGTCTCATATGCTTTGTTATGGCGACTAGCCCGTTGGCGCAGTGAGTAGTGACCCTGCCTTCAGCTTCACGGGTCGCGGGTTCAATTCCCGCCGAGGGCCGACTATTTATATAAATAATTTGATGGTTCTTCGAGCCTGGGTGTATATTTATATTTAAGTATGTATTTAAAATTATATGTGTAGTATATTTAACAGTTGTCCGTCACCCATAACACAAGTATTAAGTTTCTTTGCGGATGGACGAATGTGTAAGTGTTCCATATATTTATATTTATTTATTATAATATGACACATTTTAGGCTTCCTCACTATATTATAATAACTCTATGGACCAAAAAAAATCGGTTATAAGTTTTTTCGAAGTGTGCGAAATCAGATGACTAGATATGGCTATTCGGAAAATTTTTAAATAATTACCACTTCACTCATAAATTATAAGAAATACACAGTTACAGACGTTATAGTTTAGTAAAGAAGCAATCATCTACAGGACAATATTAGTTAGAAATTAGATTTAATTAGCTAGAAATAAATATATTCTTAGTAGCTCAATAAAGTTTTTAGACAAAACAGAATTTTTATTAAAAAAACTAACTTACTAAATTCTTCACTGTTTGTGTTGAAACAGATAACGTTAGTTAATTCAAAGGGTGACTAAATAATTATAAAATAAATCATCATATAAAAATTATTAATTTTATTTTCACCCCCTGTTCTTTATAATTACGATTTATTGTCGTGGCAAACTCTTAGAAATATTAAAACATAATAACTGACTAATATATTATATAGATAAAGGTAATATGTCGTGCAATTTCTCCTTATTCTGTGTGGTATCCGGCTGAGTAGAATAGACCACACTAATTTCTTACAGAGGTGTTGTAAAAGGCGACTAAGGTAAGTTGACCCACCGTATGGTATCCGGTTGAGTAGAATAGACCACTCTCTTTCTTACCCGTTAGTCGTTAAATACGACTAATATAAGTGACGTCAGGCAGACCGTTAAATACGCAGCCAAATAATGTGACAACATGTGCCGACCCCACTTAGAGTCGGATAAAAGCAGGAGGATGATGACTATATAATGTGACCTATTTGAAAAAAGAGAGAGCAGATAAGTATAAGACCTTCACCTTCCTTATTATTTATTGTGACAGCATCATTTAAAAGCCTTCTTTATGACTCTCTTAGCTCTTAAATAATACTCTAGCTTTTGTCACTCTCGCTCAGAAATATTACCCTAACCGAAGAACAAAATCACTTCTCCCATATATAAGCATAGTAAAATATTTATTCTGTTTCTGCGTCACAAGTGCTTGGAAATTGCATAGAATTATTACATGGTTCGGCTACGTATTTTACGGCCGGCCGCCTACCTGACGTAATCTTACCTTAGTTGTATATAACGACCTCTCTATAAGAAAGAGGGTGGTCTATTCTACTCAACCGGATACCAAACGGTGGGTCAACTTACCATAGTCGCCTTTTATGACACTCGGTAAGAAATGAGATTGGTCTATTCTACTCAGCCGAATACCACACGGCGGGTCGACTTACTTTAGTCGCCTTTTACGACACCCCGGTAAGAAATGAGGGTGGTCTATTCTACTCAGCCTGATACCACAGGGCATTAAAATTGCTATCCGCGATAATTTAAAATATATTTTCATTACTTTTTGTATTTAGTAAAGCAAAGTAACGCCTAATTATCTATATAAATTACTTCCCTCACTTATTATTTACGGGACACTCGCTGAATAACTCTATGATGAATTGCGAAAAAGTTATTATTGTGTAATGTACTTGTAATCTATGACCGTAATAGTTTTGAGATGGACTCTGCATCAAAAAAATTGACAGACAATTTTTTTATGAAAGATGGAGTGGACTTGGGATGACTTATTATAATAATTTTATGTAGTAGATAACAATGATTACTTTTACAACTAAATTATTGCGTAGGAAAGTTTTTAACGAAAAATGAGATATACGACATGTGCGATTCTCAAACGTATATTGTTTCCTGGAAATAATTTTGTTAATTATGACAATCTTTCGAAGTATCCTAATCGTATGTATAATTTTGTTTATAAATATTAAATTTTGTGATTTAGCAAAACAAAATTTAGTATCAACATTTAATTCGGTAAATTCTTAAATGACTGATCATAAAGAATGAATTCGTAAGATTTAAATTATAATTTAGAGTTTTTCTCATTACTTTAGTTGCCTGGTTAACAATCACGCGCGGCGCTGGTGGTCTCGCAGATCTTGAGCTACCGTCCTCTGCAACTTTATTACAGAACAATACAAATGGAACCGTTGTTCTTCTCGGTACCGTGCATTTCAGTAAGCAGTCAGTGGAGGATGTATCAAAGGTCAATGTGTATTTTCCGCATAGATTATACTAGTGTAGCGGACGCATAGGCAAGCCTGTTAGTGAGAGTGTTTCAATAATAATATCACGGAAGATGAAACTCGTATACTTCATCTTTGTCTAATCACACATAAAAAGAAAGACAGATAGATACACTCCTATTTGCTTTCGCTTAATAACTCTTTATTGTGATATGGCACATTTTAAGCTGGCTTCTCTACTCCAATATAATATATATATAGTAAGATACTCCAATAAAAAACTTTATAATTAATATCGAAAATGCATTAGCTTTTTTTTAAAATAAATTTATTAATAATTTATAGAAGCAGTAGTTACTTTGCGGAATTCCACATTACAGAAACTATAACAGAATTACTTTTGTATAATCCGCGTGTGTTAAGCGAATGCATGGAATGCTAGTGTATGAAACAGGCATTGTAATGCGCATTACGATTTTCGTGGAGCCTATCGTAGAGATTATGGTGGTGGTTGTGCGTATTGCTTGTGTGCAATGTTGCTGGTGGACGTCTAGGATACGTGTGGTCACTTGTCCTGCATGTGTGGTACGTGAATTTTGCCTGTTTCATACACCTAGTATTCCATGCATTCGCTTAACACACGCGGATTATAGCAAAATAGTCCTGTTATAGTTTCTGTACTAAATTAATCGTTTATGCGGGGTCCACATAAAAATTTATTTTCTTAGAGAACGTGCGTCAGTACCGCGTTCCGAGAAAGACGCTAACTACGATTATGACTCGTAACAACCAGAATTCCATACTCTCCTTCTATATTCATATATTAAAAAATATTTATAATTCATAACAATCTTAAATTAAAAGAAATTACATCTATATAAAAATAAAGCGTTTCACCTGTCTATCTAATTAATTTATTTTTAGTTTTAGTAGAAAGTGTGTATTGTATTATAACTCCACACGTAAAAAGATCTATGCACTCTGTTTGCTGCTAATTGGACTTGCACTAATACTTTTATGTTAGGTAGATAAATATTATTGTTAAAATAATTAATTTATTATGAGTGTAATTGTCTGTGCGAGGCCAAGCTTAAACTTAGTTATATTTTCTTCGGCAGTGTTTTAACTGTGGCGAAGACGTATCTGACCGAGGTCCGAGATGAAACACCTGAGTCATTCGATCTTATTGGCTATCACCTGATAGAACATATCCTTTAGTATCGTATTTTTAATAATATCGTAATTATGTCATGTGAGTGTAATGAAATTCACAATTACAGATAGTCAAAGTTCTTAATCCAAATGGAATATTAATAGAGTTATGTCGCCAGAGAGTTTCACTCTTGGAATTAGACGACAAAAAGTTCTTAGAAGATGCGAAAAATTTGGATGCAAAGAAAATAAAGTATGATTTGTTTTTGTATTTTATTGATTATTGATATTACTATTCTTATAAGGAGGTAAATGATGTAGAATTCGTGTATAATAATGAAATTATAATAAGTCTAGCTTTTAACTATAAAACAGCCTTAGGATTCGTGATTCTAGCACTTTTAGTTTTTGTTCTTTGAGCAAATAATTAACTATGACTTGATATAAAGTAGCGTTCATAGGGGGAGTTTATTCGTATTGTTGTTACACTTTAATAAATTATTAATCTTAGGAAAGCAGTAAAAGGACAGGGATTGGTATCCGGAATGCTTCATGCAATGCTGCTTAAAACGTACGCCGATATAGCTAAGGAATTAGGTGTTGCACCGGGCGGAGAGTTTAGGAGGGCTTATCACGAGGTAATTAAATACTATCATAATGAAGAATGCAAACGCAACGTTTTCAGAATCAATTAAAGTGTATACTTACATTATTTACGTGAATCATCAACCACCATCACAATTTGTTACATGTCTTAGATGAAAAAGATACCTGGTTGCAAGTTATTTCTTGGAGACAGACCAATACAAATAACAATAGCAAGAGCGTTTCAGTCCCTAAGTGTCATAGAGCTGGGTCAAGTCCTCTATCATCTCACTACATCTAAACCCAAACCTTTAACGTAAGTAAAAGCGGTAAATTTCAATTTCTATGTTGATCTACCGAACTCGCAAGTTAAGGACATTAAAGGTGCTTAAAGGGTTAGAATTCGTCAATACATTAAGCGGGATGGTTTAGCTAACTTAACTGTGCTAGGTTGAGAGGATAATATTGATAGATAGTTTATAATTTGCTTATTTTATTAATATAATATTTTTATTGGACATTATAGTAAAAAACAATTAGAGAAGTATAAAAACAAAGACTACGTACAGGCACAATTTGAGGAAATAACGAAAGAAGTGCCCGCCTTCAAAAAAATATTTCACGTATTTGTTGACGAACGTGACAAGTGCCTTGCGTTTTCTTTGCAAGAGTGTCTTCGTTCAGGTAAGTACCATATTAGTCGACCATTTTTAGTGATATATATCTAATTTAAAAAGATAGATTACAGGATAGATAGATTATGGGCACAATAGATTGGTTTTATTTAAATAAGAAATATTTCTTAAGATGATACGAATAATTTGAGATGTTTAAGGTATTAGGTATTCTTACATTTGCTTCACAGTATATTTTAAACAATGTTATTTTTGTACATGAAAATATAAAGAATTATAAAACGACAGGTGATGTATATAATAGACAAAGTAGGAACCGACACATAAGCTGGCGAATCCTGCTTTGCGCCTAGCAAAAGTACGTAAATCGTTTGTGGGTTTGGGTATAAGATTCTATAATAAAATTCCGTCAAGTTTCAAGTCAATTTTGGCCATGCCATTACAGCAGTTTAAAACCACTGTTAAAAAGAGGCTGATACAGAAAGCCTACTATACTGTTGAAGATTACTTAGATGATAAGGATGTGTCGATATAGGTGCACTTCTACCCTGTACAAGACAGTAATAATAAATGTAACTAGTTTTAAGATTTATATTTTAAAAAGAGCAACCGCCGAGTTTCTTGCTGGTTCTCCTCGGTAGGAACAGCTTTCCGAACCAGCAGTAAAGTTGACGATTCAAAAGCACTTGATTACAAGTTTACTTGAATAAAGAATATTTTGAATTTGAATTTGAATAACGTTTATTTTAAGGTACTTTGCCGAAATTGACATTAATACTTTTGACAATTATTTTAGTCTCCAAATTAGCAATTAGTATGTTGATAACCGAAGCCTATAACAACTTTCTTTTATAATAAACTACTGATCGACTTGAATATAGGGATCAAGAAATACCCAGCACCTGTGTTTATGAGTTTAACTAGACTTAATAGACACTTCGTTCGCGTTCACTATCCTACGCTGGCAATAAATTTATATTAATGTATGACACATTCTGAATTTAGTAAACGCATTAAATCAATCTGCAATTTTTGATAACTTGTAGTTCAAGATCCCAGAGTTTTGGCCGTGGTGGGGATGGGTCATGTTGAAGGTATTGTGAAATATTATGGCAGAATGAGGCAAGAGGACATTGTGCCGTTATTATTGTAAGTTTATTTTATACTAGCGATCCGGACACGCGTTGCAGTCATTCTGCTTTCGGATTCATCTCGAAACATAACTTCATAGACAGTTAAAAGAATAGTTCCATAAGTGCTAAAAACTTTACATGATTATCCGTCGAGTTAATCTCATTAAAATCCGTACCGCCTTTTTCTCGTACATACTTTCTCTCTTATGTATTAAAAACAATCCTGTAGGTAAACGATTCTATTTAATTATTCTTAATTAAATTTTACAATTCTATAGTCAAAATAAACGCGTTAGAATTGAGTTAAACAAAAGGTTTGTGTGATTGTCATTATCAATACTAAAGTTGAACTTTTTCACAGAAGTACGCGTAATAGTAAAATTATAAATTTTTTTATATAAACTTTGGGAAATTATTTCATTCATACATGAGGGTAATTACATATTAATGGATTATTCAACATGTAATGCAGTTGGAGATCCAAAGAAATAAATAAAAACACAGTAAAAGTAGGTCGGAAATAGGTAGTTAAGGCATTTGTGTTTTTGCAATGGAGTAGTTGACGTTTAATTACTTTTATTTATTTTTCAGCAAATAATTTTTGCCTACGTACAAAATAATAATAAAAATAGTTTTTAAAAAAGGTGAGAATAACTTATAAATCGTTCACTTTGTTCTGCCTACTTAGTGCCAAAAAAATAAATGCATTGTTTAAATTTATTTAATACGTTACTAATTATTTTATTTTATGATTGTTTTAATTGCAGTATACCACCTCGACCGCTTTACGCTGTTCTCATGGGTAAAGGAATAAAATATACATTTTATTTTTTTGTATTCTCATTTTTTTACCGGCTTGTATTTGGCTAGTCAATTAAAATGTTTTTCTTTGATAAAAATATTTATGTTTTGCATAGTAAAGTGCTTGCTATCTGACCTAAATTTTTTATTATAACTTCTTAATCTTCGTTCTTAAAATATTTATAAATAGAGGATTAAATGTTTTTATAATATTATTATCGCAGCTATATGGATAGAAGAATGACTAATGCAGAGCTCAAGTAGTTTTAAGGTATAAATCGCTAATTTACATGATAATTGCCGGCTACTGCAAATTAGAAAATAACGCAGTCTCTCTTAAAACTTTAGTGTGTATACTTTTACTGAATCTTCTATAAGTATAATACCACTACTTTGTGAACAGTCTAAGAATAATATCGACACAAAAAGCTAATGCATATGACTCCACAACTCTAGTCAAGACTTCTATGGTGATCACAGAAAAATAATTTTAATATTAGTCTGCGATATTTGTCATGCCTATGTCAGACTTTTTTATTTGTTTATTGTTTTAACCGGAACGACTGGGCGGTTTTGTACTTTTTTATACTATATTATTAAAATGTTGTTGCATGTAATTCTGTTAACTATATTGTTCTTCAAAACGATTCATAATTCAAAGAATGAATGTGGTTGTTCTTACAACCGAGAAAAATCTCCATATTTTAGCAGACAGTCCAATTTAAACATCTTTTTAACAGAGGATCAATGCCCATTTGGAAATAGATATGGAGAAACGATCAATGGTTATGGTAAGGACAATAAATTGCCATTGGAAATGGCTTTTATACCGGGAGGTATTTATCAATTTGGTACCGATGATATAGTTCTTGAAGGCGATAAAGAAGGTCCGAAGAGATTAGTGAAATTAACAAGTTTTTACTTGGACAAATACGAAATTTCGAACAGGGATTTTGATTTTTTTACTAAATCAACTAATTATAAGACTGAAGCCGAAACGTTTGGTGATAGTTTTGTATTCACACTGTTCATAAATGACACATTTAAAGAATTGCTGAAAGATTATCGAGTAGTGCAAGCGCCATGGTGGTATAAGGTAGATGGTACTGACTGGAGGCATCCATATGGACCAGACTCTAACATATTTGGTAATCTAATTATAAATAAATTAATGCATATTTTTCCTAGATTAATAATGTAATTAAAAATATACCTTACTAAATTAATAGAAAAAAATCTTTTGTTTTATAGTTTCCGGTGAAGCAAGCTATGTATATAAATATTTGATCTTACCTATTAAGGGTTTTTCATTGGTTAACCCTCGGTTGTAGGAAGTTTGTTAAATGTTTACTTAAGAATTTTAAATGTAGATATTTTTTAGCACCTATATATAGTGATTTTTTTAGAAATAATGGACCATCCTGTTGTACATGTATCTTGGAATGATGCTGGTGCTTATTGTAAATGGAGGGGTGCACGATTGCCTACAGAAGTGGAATGGGAAGCTGCATGTAGAGGTGGACTTCAGAATATTACTTATCCATGGGGTGATAAGTTATTCCCCAATAAAAAACACATGTAAGTAACAAAAATGCAGTCCCCAAGTTGATGTGCTGTTAAACTGTTACTAAAAAGATGTGACTTACCATCATACAAAAGATTGGACAGAAAATTAGAAGAATAGATATTCCAAACTTAACTACATTTGTGTTAAAAGAACCTAAAAATGATGTTTTCTAAAAGACCTGAATAAATTGTAGTAAAGACATTAATATTAAATTATTTGGTGTCAGTTTGCCTTCATCTCTTGAGTAAAATTTGGTATATAGAGTTAAACATAATACTTAAATGATCTAATCCTACTCCTAAAATGAGATGAGGGTTTGCATAGCAATGCCTGCTAATAACTGCTAACACCCAAAGTAATTGTCTGATGTATACATACATTACACATATTTCAGGGCTAATATATGGCAAGGTACTTTTCCTAATCATAATTCAGCAAAGGATGGCTACATTGGCACCAATCCAGTACAGCAGTTCTCGCAGAATGATTTTGGACTCTATAACATGGCTGGAAATGTTTGGGAATGGACAGAAGACTCATGGTCTGATGATAATGTAAGATGTGTAAAATTGATAGTTATATCCACATAATACAAAATAATAAGAAAGTATATTTAAAATAATTTTGAGAGTAAAGAATTTTCAAATTAAGAATGTAAATTAGTCTATGGGTGTTTTTGAGTATCTATATCTATAACTATGTGTTTGAATATTTATTTGCATTTATTATTGTTTCTGGTATGTTTTGTTGCCTATGTATATTTTTTGTGTTACTTATCACTTGATTGAAGGATTAATTAAGAAAATCAATATATTCACAGATTCAAGAGAAGGTGAAGAAAGGTGGCTCTTACTTATGTCATCGTTCATATTGTTACCGATACAGATGTTCTGCTCGATCACATAACACTGCTGACAGTTCTGCTGGGAATTTAGGTTTCCGTTGCGCCAAAACTGCCTGATATCCATAGTTCCTAATAATCATTACAATACGAATTTTTACGTACATTAGTACTTAAATGTTAAGTGATATGGATGATAATAGAAATCATTTCTCTAAGAGTAATATTTGATTTTGTGGCTTTTGTATTTTGACTCCGTCTAGTCTTCCATGTTTACAAATATATGTGATATTTATATGATATAAGAATTTTATTTATATTTCCATTAACATACTTCAGAGGTATGATTATGCGCCTTAAAGTGATATATATCACACGCTTCGTATTAAAGTGACCTAATTCAAAAAAGTTGTTTTATGGCAAATTGCAATAGAGCATACAAAAGTTGTGACTTTGAAGTAATCCATAACTTGGAAGAGCAAGAAATACTAGGTTTTTTACTAGTTCCTGGGATGATGTCATTGAAATAGGGATAACAATGTATCTAACTCAATAAAGCCTAATTTTTTTATTAGGTCACTAAGCGTGCGATTTAATAGGAACAGAAGCAGCGAAGACAGACATTTTTTTTTATTATCAAATAGTCTCATATCATGATCAATATATAGGATAACGTAAGGGATTGTACACGCTACACGTTGAATGCGAATTTGAAAACATTCTTATGGACAGAGATCGGTAAACCAAGGAACTATCTGAATGTATTCAGGACTTTATTAAACAAAATAAAAAACAAGTAAATCGTATAGTTTATTTGCATTTTTTGTATAAAAATTGCAATATTATATAACCTGATTTTGATATCACTAAAAAACACAATTTATATTTACAAAAATGGCGAGCTTTAGCATGTAACTGCTAGCAACAGTAGTACTGTTTGGAGTACATCAAGCACCTGATTCTGATAAGTACAAAACAAAACGGAAGACAAAATATGAACGTCTATGGTTATTGCTATAAACCCGTTGTTATTATTTCTTAATTACGTATAATGAAAAATGCATAATGAGTTAAATAGGAATACACTGCCGATTGAAATTTGTTATTGTCTACACTATGTACATGTGAAAATGTATGTACATTGTAAAAAGAGCAACCACCGAGTTTCTTGCTGGCTGCTCTCGTTAGGAACAGGTTTCGGAACCAGCAGTGGAGTTGGCGATTCAAAAGCACTTGTTTATAAGTTTACTCGAATAAAGAATATTTTGAATTTGAATTGAAATACAATAAGATTAAAAAGCTGTGATAGCCTAGTGGTGAGGCCGTGAAACTCTAGACACGAACATGGGTTCAAAACCGGAAAGGCACCAATGAGTTTTTCTATTAAAACTGTGTTAATTGATATTTGCAATTTATCACACGCTTTTCGGTGAAGGGAAACGTGAGGAAACCCACATATCTAGAGAATCCTAGGGATATGTGTAACCTACCAATCCGCAATGATGCAAAGTGGTAGGTCTTAGCTCCAATCCGTCTCTCCAAAAACGGAGAGGAGGCTTATTCCCAGCAGTGAGATATTAACAGGCCGTTACTATAAGATTGAATTATACGAATTATTCACTAGTTCTCGATTTATATACCATGTTCTACGTGTCATTATGGAAAACATTGTTTAACATATATTCATATAGAGTGTTCCAAGTAAAAGTTTTTAAATTTGTTCATATATTAAGGTTTGATTTTTTAAAATGCCAATAAGGAAGTACTGAACTCTCTGAAAAGTTATTTTTTTATTTCAAACTTGTGGTTTATTAACTGTCTCCCCTAAACTTTTGTTTTTTAAAATTTCTTTTGTCCAAAGTATAGTTTGTCTTTTGCCAAATTTATTTGTTATGATGTTAAAAAATAATAACTCCTGAAACATTGCAATAAAAATATTTTTGTATGGTACATATGATAACTTTAAATAAACATGAGTTAAATATTTTTTTTCGGATTTAACCAATTATAATTGTCTGAAACATGGAATTTTCAGGTACTTGATCCTTAGGTAAAAAATTATAACTTTCACCGTTTCTCATTCTGCATTTTTCACACAATTCGTAATAATTTATTTTATAATAATCCCCTATCTGTGGCGAAGTCGATGCAAACATATCATTTCAAATAATCCTAATAAAAAATTAAGATTGACTAAAAACTGCCTGTTGCCGGTAAAATGTTACATAGAACGTTTGCAGCGACCTCGGAACAGTACCACATTATATATTTGGTATATAAATAAAATTTAAATTAAAAAAAATAAATAGCCAACACAACCGACTTAGCGTTATAATATAGTATTATATAGCTGCAATGCATTTTGTTTTATCGAACTATACTATTTATAAGTCAGAAAATTTATCGATTTATTAAAACATTCATTTAGTATTTTTTAAAAACGTAAAATTCAAGATATTTTATATAATACATTAACAATAATTTTTCATAGAACAAATTTTACATAATATACGCACATATTTCTTAAATTAATCAATATAATTGACAGTCTATATATTTGTTGTTTGCAAGTGTAACTAAAATTTAAATAGAGCACCTTTTATACAAACAAAAAAAAACTCAAACCGCCTTTCAAAAGTTGCCTATTCTAAAAGCGATCTATATTTAATACCAGTACAAAACGCTATGCGATCACAAAATCTAGCTATACTTTTGTATCAATAAAATAAAATGTACACCACTGATACCACCTAACGTATATACACTAGATAAATCACATTTTATTCTAATTACGCGACAGATTCATTTTAGATCTTGAAATGTGTAAATTTCTAAATGAAAACATGTATACATAATACACAATAAACGAAAATAATCTTCACTATTTAATGTAAGTAGTTACTTTTAAAAAACTTTAAGGTATCTATGTTATATTAGAAACTTCGCTTTTTTTACGATTTTAGCTTATAGGAAACTAAAAATATCATCGGAATTGTAACATTTTTATTTTTCATTTAATTATGGCTAACTAAGCTGGTACTGTACATAATAAGAATGCAATTCGCGGTATAACTTGCATCCAATACACGGTATAACTGGCATCCAATACACAATATAACTGGCATCCAATACACGGTATAACTGGCATTCAATACACGGTATAACTGGCATCCAATACACAATATAACTGGCATCCAATACACGGTATAACTGGCATGCAATACACGGTATAACTGGCATCCAATACACGGTATAACTGGCATCCAATACACGGTATAACTGGCATCCAATACACGATATAACTTTATTGCAATACATTGCACAACTTTTGGCTAAATATCAATATAGCGATTATCATTTAATTTCCCATAAAGCAATTCTCACCCATTTCTGATTGTTATATTTTGTTGCACAATTAAAACTTTTGTATCATTAAATATCCGTGAGAACATTATATATCAGAATTTTCACATATCAGGATCTAAATAGAACTTGTCAAACGCCACCACCTTTACCCGGAAGGTCCATATTAAATAAAGACCCCTACAAATCCATCGTTATGAGGTTGTAGGTAAAAAGAAATTAATTCCTCACATAGGGATATTTGGAAGGAAGATACAACTTGTCAGTCCTATAACGATAGTTATATCACCAAGTGTAAAAAATGTCCACTGCAAATACAACGTAAAAATTCCGTGCTGGTTTTCTAAATTTGCTTACGAAATTTCACCAAAAAGTAAAATCCTACTCTTTTTAATTTAAGAGAACTAAAGTGCGTAATATATAAGTGTTATTGTGTTTATCTTTAGAATATCAGATGCTTGAAAGCAGATTGTTGTTATAGATTTTCTTCTTAATATCCATTTTAGAAAATTTTGAAGATAAGTCAACAATGGTAGGCGAATAATTTATATGAAAGTCAATTTATTTCACAGACATTTCTATGTAGCAGGGACTATTTACGTCTAAAGTTATAGGTACTTATATATCCATTTATTTAAGACGTAATTCAAATAATAATCATTAATAACACTATGTCTTTTATTAAATTTACAAAACTAATTAAATACGTTATAACTCACTCAAGAACTCTTTCTTTTAAGTTATTACATAATTAAACAAGCTTCGTTCTAAAAACAATATTCTATTTACTTTGTACTTTCAAATTGCGAAAAACAGATTGTGCACTAGAACCGATCGTGCTTACAAACGTAGCTATAAATATAAAAAATATATTTTTTTATTGTATTTAAAAATTAAACAATTAATTCTCATTAATTTTGTTGTTATATTATATAACACACTTATTGGAATCTTAGATGTAGATTTTTTTAAAGAATTTTTTATTCGTAGACAACAGTTTAATACATTGACCAAAAGTGCGAATCCTATGTAACATCGTAAATGTATATCAAAATTGAAACACGTGTCAAAGTAAAACTTTCTGCATCAATTCTCTCATACCCAGAAAGTCATAAACTTCATATATGTATTAGTCAAATGTAACTTGAGCTTCGATTACTACTGATTCGATAATTCACCTCGTAGTGAAGTCTTCAACTTTGACTAACAATACCTTTTCGGCAAAGTTGATATTACTTTACCGTCAATGCCGATTATGATGTTACTTTTCGGATTTGCCAGTCGCTAATCGTTAAGTCGTGCCATTAATCAGGCTTAAAATTCATTGCATTAAGCTTGAAAATCAGCGTAGTAAATACCATAACTGGAGCTTTACATATCATTATATGATTTATAGAAGCAGGCGTTACTTTGCGGAATTCCATATTACAAGCAATATAACAGAACTAACTACTTTGCTATAATCCGCACGGGTTAAGTGAATGCATGCAAAGCCAATGTGTATGAAGCAGAAGTCTACTTCTGCTTCATTGCTTAACCCGTGCGGATTATAGCAAAGTAGTTAGTTCTGTTATATTGCTTGTAATATCATTATATATCACAATTTTAGCTCGACGTAGAACGCATTTATAAAGTTTTATTATACTACTTGGCATTTTAAATAACGAAAACACAGTTGGTGTTTGGTGTCACGTGAAAACACGGACAAAGGCAATTGATTTCGAATTAAATAAATTATTATTGTTATCATAACTCGCGTAAGTTTGAGAGCTATTTGAACTATTTTAGGTAGTTAGCTAATTTGGTGCAAGGACGATATCGTAATTAAAGGGGACAATCTGAATTTGGGATGAGGTACGTATTTTTAGTAACAAGGGAAGTTGGGCGAGTGGAAAGGAAGAAGAAAGGAAAAGCATCTAGTTCGGCAGAAGATATGAAAGAGAAAATTAAAAAACAAAGAAAAACAAAATATTGCAAAGTGAGTTGCATCTTATGGGGTTGCAATGCTCGAGTTTTAGAATAATATACTTGAATTGACGCAACGGTATTTTTAATTACTTTTGCAATTACGCAAATAAATATTTTAGAGCTTTATTAATAAAAAATTGCGTTTATTACAAATTCATATGAGTTCGGTAAATAAAAATTGACACTATGTCAAGAATATATGTTTTTATAGAAAGTTGTAGGGAAATGACCAAATTTTTGAAAAAAAAATCAAAATAAAAACGCTATTCAACGGATTAAATTAAATTAAAGCGTAATGTTTGCATTTTTTAACACTCACATCTTGGCAGTTACGTACATTTACAACAAGACATATGAAAATTTTCGTTTTCACGAGTTTTTTTTTTTTAATTAACTGAGGCTGCGATCATATAAATAAATATATAAATATAAGGGACATTACACACACGATCGTCTGACCACAAAGTAACTTAATACTTGTGTTATGGGTGACGAGCAGACTGGTATAAATATACTTATATAATTTTGAATACATACTTAAATACAAATACACACACTGACTCCAAGAACAAACAAATTGTTTGTAGAAAATGTTGACCCTCGGAATCAACCCGCGATCTTGATTTCGTATTCCGGTATGATACCGTTTGAGGTAGGTATATTTCATTGGGTCTATGCGTTATTAACTAAGATTAAATGATGGAACCATGAAGTGAGCGTAATGTATATTTGATAGCTATAACAAAATACGTAGCATCCTTCAAGTTGGTAAGAGAAGATAGTGATATCCCACGCTAAGTAAAGTGACCTAATTCAAAATAAGTTGTTTTATGGCAAATTACAATGAACCATAGTGTAACGCCTATAAAATTAGTGAGTGATTTATAGAAGCAGGCGTTACTTTGCGGAATTCCATATTACAAGCAATATAACAGAACTTACTACTTTGCTATAATCCGCACGGGTTAAGTGAATGCATGCAAAGCCAATGTGTATGAAGCAGGCAAAATCTACGCACCTTATACATGCAGGACCAGCCACCACATGCACCCCAAGGCGCAATTCACCAGCAACAACGCACACAAAAGCAGCACACACACCCACCACCACAATCTCGACGATCGTTTCGCCCCGAAACCGAAGCATCATCAGGAGGATAGGCTCCATGACAAAAAATCGTACTGCTCGATACTACAGTACTCGTAATCGTACAGTACGATTTTTGTCGTGGAGCCTATCCTGATGATGCTTCGGTTTCGGGGCGAAACGATCGTCGAGATTGTGGTGGTGGGTGTGTGTGCTGCTTTTGTGTGCGTTGTTGCTGGTGAATTGCGCCTTGGGGTGCATGTGGTGGCTGGTCCTGCATGTATAAGGTGCGTAGATTTTGCCTGCTTCATACACATTGGCTTTGCATGCATTCACTTAACCCGTGCGGATTATAGCAAAGTAGTTAGTTCTGTTATATTGCTTGTAAAATTAGTGAGTGTTAAGACCCATAACTTGGAAGAGCAAGAAAACATTAGCTTTTTTAATAGTTCATATATATAGAAATCTTGCCGGTGCCGTGTGGTATCCGGCTGCATAGGATAGACAACCCTCATTTCTTACCGAGGTGTCGTAAAAGGCGACTAAGGTAAGTTGACGTCAGGCGACCGGTCGTAAAGTACGTTGCCAAATCATGTGACAACATGTTGCCGACCCCACTTAGAGTGGGATAAGGGCAGGTTATGATATATAGAAATCCTTATATAAATAAGAATTACAATATATCTAACTCAATTAAGCCTAATTTTGAATTCGGTCACTTTAATACGTCCGATATGAGGCAAAATAGATTTTTTCTTATATAGACATTTTTTAAATTTTGTACATATCTTATTTTACATATGACTAAATATGGGTAAAATAAGTTATAGAATTAGGCGTTACTTTGCGGAGATCCATAATACAAAAGTAATAATAAAAGTATTTTGCTATAATCCGCGATACAGTAAATAGAAAATATATATAGTGTTAAATACCTGATACATGCGGGATTCGTAAAAACACATGCACAAACCACCACTGCCACCACAATACACAAGCACTACACACGTTCACTATCACAAACTCGATCGTTTTGCTCCGCAACCGAAGCATCATCAGGAGATAGACTCCACTGGAGTTTGTGATAGTGAACGCGTGAAGTGCTTGTATATTGTGGTGGCAGTGGTGGAGGTTTGTGCATGTTTTTAAGAATCTTGCATGTAACGGGTATGAAAAAACAGATACTATATATATTTTCTATTTACTGTATCGCGGATTATAGCGAAATAATTTTATTATTACTTTTGTTGTACGGGTAAAATATAGATTGATCACAAAAAAAACCATATTTCAGAGTTCATTATTTTGTTCTGTAAACACGTATAATTTTTTTTTTTGCGGAATTTTTTTTGCATATGCAGTGTAATAAATAAAGCTTTAATTTGTTCCTCTGTCTGTAGGGGTCCTAGGTGTAGGGTCCAGCGTTCGGATGCTGGCTTAGTGCGGTCAGTTGCCCGCCGGCAGCACGGTACGCGCCCGGACCAGTCCGTTCGCGTGCCCGTTTATGTAACCGTTCTTCACTGAACCGTTTTTGTACGGCATTCTTAATTCTTCGATCTCTGTTGTGATGGGCTGTGGCGATTTCGCACGCACCTGCGAGCAATTGTTTATTTATTTATTCGGAAGACACACTGTTTTGTATAAATTCACGCGCGCATCGACGCGACCGGCCGGATCAACGACCTTTCTGCATTCTATTGTCGACGCGAGCGCCGATACTTAGTAACGTTTCGAATACTATAAAGACAGCACGCGTACGCCTGTATACGACTTTATTGTATAACGCACACGCGTAATTATGCGTTTTGGGTGTGGTTATTATAATAATAATAATAATAAAGTATTTATTCAACTAAAAATTACCACAACAACTTAAATAATAATTTTACAATAAGGAAAAGTAAATCTAAGACAAGTAAGCAAATAAAAATAAAAAAATATAAAAACTATACTTAAATTTATCAACTTAAGTGGTATTCTAGTTGAAAGGGTTGCAGCCTCAGCATATTGCTGCGATATTTAAGGATATAAATAAAACCGCAGCGCTGATTTTCAGGCCCGACCTTAAAGTAATATCACGGACCGGTACGCAAACAGGTACACATAGCATATACAGGTTAGAGTTTTAGAATATTATAAAGATTTAGGATATTAGAGTTATTAGTTAGTGACGCGTTTAATTAGTGAAGCGTTTGACAAGACGCGACCGTCCGCGGTTTTAGTGCGCGTTCGGGTTAACGTTCCCCGATATGAGACGATTCAATAACGTGTGACCTTACGAAGGTTGTGCGCACACCGCGTGTTATTTGTGTTATTTAACCGATATAGTGAAGTGTATACTCCGGGAGAAATAGACATTACGTGTTCGTGGAAGACTGCTGAGGCGAGCCAATGGGTTCGGGAATCGGCCAAGTACATACAAGCGCACACACAGACGTACACATATACACGCAGTTATTCATGAGGCCGGACCGCATACAGCTGACGGCCGCATAAGGTAGGTTGAGACGCCGAGACGACGGGCCCAGGTCTCGGAGGTTGTTTCATCCGCCCGCACGTTTGTGCGGAACACACAGTTACATAATCTATTATTAGAAATAGCAGGAATTTCACTTAAATATTTCAGCTTTCCCACATAGTCAAAGATAAACGTACAGCTACAACATATAGAACAGGCCAAACACGTATTGACACGTTATGTATCATATAATTTGGAATTATTATGCAAGGACGATTCTACTACCAATTTGGAACGCTACTATCCACTGAGAAGAACTGGTAAGAAACTCAGTGATTACTCTTATCACGAATATTAACTATTCGAGGCTAGATTCTAATAACACGGAACGAAATGTGGGTAGGTGCGGATCTCTCCGAACAACATCCATCACCACTATAGTAATCATACGAATACGAGGGTAGATTCTAATAATAAATAACCCTCAATGTAGGTAGGTAGACGCGGGTCTACCGTAACAATATTAGAACGGCACAGTAACACTAATTACACCTGTTTGTCAACCAAGACAGGTTGTAACACGATATAATCGTACAAATCTCGTTAAAACGAGACTCCAAGCGATGATACTTCCTGCAGCGTAACAGTAATAACCGTAAGAGTCGAGAACAACAAGACTGACTTCAATATGGCGGACTCCATCTTTTATTACTAATTGTCGCTCCAATTTTCGTTCCCTTCCTTGCTATCGGTCACGTGATTATAGGGTTGCCAACTTTCATTTCTAACACTATATATATCTATACTAATATTATAAAGAGGAAAGATTTGTATGTATGTTTGTTACGTTTTCACGCAAAAACTACTGGACCGATTTCAAAAATTCTTTCACCATTGGAAAGCTGCTTTTTCACTGAGCAACATAGGCTATATGTCATTTTTTTTTAAAAAAAGGGATCCCTAATAAAATTGTAATAACTTGGTAAAAATTTAGTCGTAAACATCTATCATCGCGTGCGCTGCGGAAACTATTGATGATAGAACAAAAAAAATTTCTACAGTATTATAGAACGTATCAATATCCACAAAAAAGTCCGCAATACCATATGTCTAACTATTATAGTTATGCCAATATAACTACTTTTTTACATTGTAAAAGTTGGTAAAAGTGCCGACATTAATTTTATTCATATCTCTGTATTAATCCTTATCCCATTAAATGATATTTTATGAATAACTGTTTCGATACCTGTAAAATACTTTTTAAATTATTAAAATCCGACATCCCAATCAAAAGATTTTACGAATTTAAGAATGTAAATCGAAATCAAATAATGCCATAACAAACCTAACCTACCGTTATAGCAGGGCCTGCACTTGGTGAGTGTCTTATTCCAAGAATACTAATGATACCCATTTTTTATAATTAAATAATCTACAAAATAAATCTGTAGTCTGATTTCGTAGACTTTCCACTACCACGAGATCTGTATGGACGCGGGTGAAACCGCGGGGCTTTGCTAGTATAAAATAAAGTCGGGTTCGTTACAACACTTATTACTCGAGATCTGCTAGACCAATTATCATGGTTTTTGATTCGTTGGATTTGTCTCCGCCCCGAATAGCAGAATACATTTGTAAAAACAATGAAAAATCCACTAATACATAATTATGAAAGATGAATCATTTTCCCTAAATATTCATTCGTTTCGTACCTGTCAAACATTTGTTGTCCATCCTGTCAAATACTCTAAATAATGATTGACATTTATGCATGCGTTCAGAAATGTATTTTGTGGAAACTTTTTTAAAAGGGTGAATAAACTATTGTTTTTTTTATCATTTAAAAAGGTTGAAAGCTGCATTAAGCAGATACATAGAAGTTCTTCAAATATTTATGCGTGCGTACAGAAATAATGACAAATGATTAACATTTACGCTGCGTTCAGAAGAAAGGTATTATCTGCATGTTTCGTTTTTATTTTAGGAATATAAAACGGAAGTATTTTTGGTACAGAAATATTTTTATTCAAGTAAGTTAAAAAAAGTAAGTAACGTGATAATCCCCCGTTCACAATCTCCAGTCTCGTCCTTGAACAGACTGTATGTTATTAGCCCTAACAGCTTTTACAGCTTTAGCGGACGGGACGGGCGAGAACAGAAGCATCGTCGAGGTTGCGAAATTCAGAGAGTATAGCGCAGAAGCTCAACCAGCGTCGGGAACGTCGTCTTAAGGGTGCCTCCTGTCATGCTGGACAACGGTTTAGACCGACGCATAGTGGAGGGCTGATAGTATGACTTTGATTAGTCATCGGAAGGGTGTCGAGAAGCCACGACCGACCGACGTCAGAAAGCTGGGACCTCTGGGGGATGGTTCTCGTCCTACCACCGCGCCCTTCTATCCCGCACGCGAGGACTGAGTTAAACGGTTAGCCTTTACATGTTTTTTCATGTTCCCGAAGGAATGGCGGGAATATTTTCATCCTATATGTTGGCCTGGTATATAAGCTTCAACTATAACAAATTTCATTCAAATCGCTCCAGCGGATAAGCCGGGTTAGTGCAAGTGTAAAGTGACAGACGAATTTTTAATATTAGTATAGCTAAAGAGCTTTCATGATATAAAAAAAGGGTATTAAGTAATTACGATTAAGTCGGGTATTCGTTATTTTGGTCCCATACTGGAAACTGTCAACGTCAATCGCCTTGCCTACCTTCGGTTTGGAGTAGCTCTGGTTATAGAAGTCTTTGAAGAGGAAGAAGAACATGACAGCGTGCATGCCTATCCACCAAACGAAGGCGCGAGGGTAGTCGCACTCTATGAACAGTAGCTGGAACGCGTGCACCATTATACCTACGAACTGCACCTGGAAACAGAACGTACTTGATTTTAATACACATTGAAGCTTATTTTTTAACTTTTATTTTTTATTTTGATTTTAAGCTTCACTACGAAGTTGGATATTTGCATGCAATCATCATTCTCCTGCTGTGATAGGCCACAGTGACACAGTGCGACTCTAACTCTCAGGTTCAAACATCAGACAGACACCAATTATTTCTCTAATTAATAATAGCGATTTATCACATCCTTTTAGGTGAAGGAAACGTGCATATATCTAGAGATCTGTGGGATCTAATAGCCTTGCGGTGAGACCGTGCGACTCTCTAGAGACGAACATGAGTTCAAACCCGGGCAGGCACCAATGAGTGTCTCTATTAAAATTCATGTGTCTAATTGATAATTGCAATTTATCACACGCTTTTAGGTGAAGAAAACATCGTAAGGAAACGTGCATATATCTAGTGACATGTGAAGCCCTGCGGTGAGACCGTGCGACTCTCTAGAGACGAACATGAGTTTAAACCCGAGCAGGCACCAATGAGTTTTTCTATTAAAACTCATGTGTCTAATTGATAATTACAATTTATCACACGCTTTTAGGTGAAGGAAACATCGTGAGGAAACGTGCTTATATCTAGAGAATTCTAGGGATATCTGTAACCTACCAATCTGCATTAGAGAAGCGTGGTAGGTCTTAGTTCCAGTCTTTCTCTCCAAAAACGTAGAGAGGAGGCTTATGCTCAGCAGTGGGATAGTAACTGGCCGTTACTTTTTTTACATAATTCTCCTGCCCTTATCTCACTCTAAGTAAGTTGGAATATCATGTCTTTAGCTTCTATTCTCTGCTATCATTCGTCAACTCTGGCGCTACTCCTTTTATAAGCATTTTCATACTTCACACAAACATTCCTCTCTTTTCGGCCACCCTCTAGTCACATATCTATCGAAATTCATACTTCAAACTCGCTTGGTCACAGGATTTGATTATGAACACAAATGCTTATTCTGTATAACATTTTAAATTAATATTTGTTTGGGTTATCGCCAAATTAAAACTAATGTGCATGAAAAATAACTAAGCGCAAGTCTCATTCGAGGCACTACTCATATGTATGATGAAACATAACGTAGTCTAAATTAGGCAAAATAGAATATGCGGTCTCCCATTTTTTTAGCACTCTCTCATTAAAATCATGAAAGTGTTATTCATAGATAAACACTATATAGTGTATAAATGAGAAACACCTTTTTTTAGTCGAATAAATAAAGGAAAATATTTTTGGTCTCGTCTCAGACATGTAACTGCATCGTTACCGTAATAATCCGCTAGATGACGCTGTACTGCATTCTTATAGTGATCTATTTAATAAAAAAGTACTTAGGTGCCGGAGCTGTGGTAGCCCAGCGGTGAGACCGTGCGACTCTTTCGATGTGGTCACGGGTTCAAAGCCCGGACAGGCACCAATGAGTTTTTCTATTAAAACTTATGTGTCTAATTGTTAATTGCAATTTATTACACGCTTTTCTGTGAAGGAAAACATCGTGAGGAAACCTGCATATCTCTAGAGAATTCTGGGGATATGTGTAACCTACCAATCCGCATCGGAGCAGCGTGGTAGGTCTAAGCTCAAACCCTTCTTTCCAGAATCAGAAAGATCAGAACAGAGACCCTAAGTCCATCAGTGGTATTCTAACGGGCCGTTACACACTGACCGGATTTACGCAGTATGTTTTTTAGAAGATATAAAAAAGATGCGATTTAAAAAAAAGCAAATAAGTTAAATGGGCTAAAGTTAAATTTTAATTTTGAGCCTGCCCGTTCCCAATTGAGCTATAATAACTTTATAAATGACAGTGTAATTAACCTTTGCTTTTGTTACGACGTGTTTTAAATACAACCTCCTTCATATAGTTGGCCAGTAATGATAAAAAAAAACATTGTCGCTGTCATTATGTGTTTTTAGTTGTTCGAAAAGATTAAATGAGTTGACTTTTGAAAATTGCTTCTTATTTATTGAATAAGTGTAATGGAAAAATATTGTTGTCGTTATACTTTCTAATAATATTGCAGCAGTTTTTTAGCGCCATTTTTTTGCATCTTTAGAGATGGCGTTCGTTGCAACCTGGAAATTGTTTCTAAGAGAGTTTTATCCTCCTTGTTTTATTTCAATGATTACTGCTAAATAATAAACAGAGTTTTGATTGACTAATGGCAAAATTGCACTTCAAAACTCAAATATTGTGGCTATGGGACATACTTTTTACGTTTAAATCCTTATGAATAAAGATGTGTAACTGTATTATTGTTGGATTAATTGAACTTAAATTATCATTTAAACAAAAGGCTAAATAACGGTGATAAGTTAGTTTTATTATTCAATAAAGGTAGCAGTAAGGTTAATGAAGAAATTAATATTGTATTAATATTTAATTAGATCAGGGTGAATACAACACGTGGATGAATATGCAATTTAAATTTATTAATACGTTGTCAACGTTAAAGGTCGAGGCATAATTTCTGCTACGTAGTTAAATTTTATGAAGGATAAATTGGATAATATAAATAAATAATAGGTGACATACGGATAAAATCGTATTTTTATTTTTTTAATTTTGCTGTGAACATAATGTGTAGAAAAGGTTTTTTTTCTGAAACCCGATAATTGACTGTTAATAAGTTTAAGAGATTTAAGCGCTACTTTGCGCACTTTGTAGTATTACAAAAAGAATGAATTAATTTTGCCATAATCCGCGATTTTATCGCTCAGAAAACATTTTCATTAGTTTTCTTAAAAAGTTTCGCGAATACTATAGAATCTATAAAACTCAATATAACAGAAATAGATAAGTCAAATACTATTAATTAGAGTAAAAATAACCTTTTTTTTATAAATAAAATAGTTTAGAATTTTTAACTAATTAAGGTTTAGAGACTGGCTATACTCACGTCGCAAAGCGAAAATCAGTAAAAATTAAGCAGTGACGCAACTTCGAAAAAAACGTAAAACGAAAAAACGCAAAGCGAGGTATTGGTATATATGTGCTAAATAACTTACCATTTGTAAAGTAGTAAGGTATTTCTTCCACCATAAGTACGGCCTCATATGAGGTCCCATAGCTGCTAGCATATAGTACGTGTACATTACGATGTGTACGAAAGTGTTTAATAAACCGAAGAACGTGGAATGTCCACCAGGAGTGAACTTCACGCCGAACCACACAGACATTGGCATCACTCCATGGTGAATTACGTGTAAAGTTGATACGTGATCAAATTTCTTTCTTAGCACAAAGAAGATCTGAAACAAGTCAAGTTAAAAAAGCTATAAAAAAAATTCATGTACCTACCGATAAGGAGTTCCCTCGTCTAGAGCCTATGCCTAGAGTATCTGCCGTATATTTGGAAAGCTGCAGGCCTACCATATATAAAAAAGGATAGGTTATAGGTTCATTTTGGCGGCATTCTGGTGTGACGAAAAATAATTAATATAAAAGTAATTACGCGTAATAAAGTGTTTTAAGAATGGTTTTGATATATTATTGGAAACCTTTATAAGTATTTTAATAATATATTGAGAATTTTTTTTTTTCATTATTTAACTCTTTATTATTTAACTATTACTCAAGACCTCGTGAGACGGACTGTAGCGAGAATTTTAAGATAACAGCAGGCCTACCATGAACTCTTATTGCGACTCAATTGAAGACGTAAACGAAATTGTTTTGCTTTTTCATATCGTGACGTCTTAAAGACGAACACTTTAAGTCGTTGCCGAATGAGCGTTCGGAATTCGTCCTAAGAACATGTGAGTGAAAGAGACAGAGTTATCTATAGTTCATATAACGTTATCATTTTCAAACATTACGACCCCAATGCAATTCACACTTCATGGTACGACAAGAAAGCGGTTCGCGGTCGTCGTTTTAGTCTTCAATTGAGTCGCAATAAGAGTTCACGGTAGGCCTACTGTTCATAGAAATCTCTATACTTATTATAAAACAAAGTCCCAAAAAGCTGTCTGTATGTAATCGATTTTCTCAAAATCTACTGGACGGATTTTTATACGGTTTTCACCAAAATATAGTGAAATACCTACGGATGGTTTAGGTATATAGTACATATCGGTATAATGTAAATTGTGTCGAAGAGATCGCGCAGTTGTTAAAATCTTGCTTGCTGGGAGCTTCAGTCGCGTGTGCTGCGTAAACCAGCAGAGATACGCTAAAGTAATGTATTAGAAAACTGTAAAAAGTCCGCGATAGCATGTCTGTATCTCTTATGGTTAGTTAACTATAAGAGATAACTACTTTTATGTTTAAAATTGAAATTATTATTTAAAAAAATTGTGACACGCTGATTTCCACGCGGGTGTAGCCGCTGGCACGGCTAGTATAGTAATAATTCTTATCATCTTAAATAGTTATTTAGAGCAGTACATAAATTAAACGCATATATCAAAAGTTAACACCAAAAAAATATTGCGAACTAAAACACTAGTATGGGAAAGTCCAAAACACTGAGCTGAGATATAGCAACGCGCAGCTGGAATACTAGACCTCCTAATTTTAAACATAACAAGAAAGACAGTTCATTTAATAAGTAAAAATATAGAAAAAGCGCCGAAAAAAAAAACAATAGAATTCATTACCATACATATCATTACTACATTATTATATACCTGAGCAAACAGTGTTAAATATACTCATATTTAAATTTTACTTACACGTATTTAAATTTTATGACAGTCATTAGTTGGTTTTTTTACGAAAGGTTAAAGTAAAACCTTACGAACCGTTTATCATAAATTATTATTTGGTATAATACCATAATTAAATAGATTTACCATATTATCAAAATTTTAAACACTACTTACTTACTCTTATATTATTTTAATAATAATAAATAAATAAATATATGGGACATTTACACACACGGTCGTCCATCCCCAAAGTAAGTAACCTAATACTTGTGTTATGGGTGACGGACAACTGGTTAATATACTACATATATAATTTTAAATACATAGGTGAATATACAGGTAGAACTAACAAGTTGTTTTCAGAAAATTTTGGCCCTCGGCGGGTATCGAACCCGCGACCCGCGGAGCTGAAGGCAGCGTCACTACCTACCGCGCCAAGGGATCAGTCAATAGGCTTTTAAACATCGTCAATATACATAGTTCATAGCAATGTTATTTGAATAAGAAATATATATAGAAAAGAAATAATTATGTAATTGTCACCTAGTAAAACTTTTACTTTTTCATGTCGGGAAACGACACTCATGAAACTTAAAATTTATGAAACATAGAACTATTTTACTAGTTTATTAAAAATTTACCACTTACCGTATCGAAGAATTCTGTAAACTTTGAGAAGTAATACCACCAACACGCGTTAACCATCTGAAAAATTTGTTCGAATGTCAACTTTTAGGTACATATCGCTTAAGTAGTATTCTTGTCTTTTCTAACATGCCAAAATAAAGCTTAGCGTTAATTTTACTGCTAATTTACCGTTAATTTTAGTAAGGCATATAAGCAAAAGATATATATTGATCGATTTGAATATTTTTATTAAATTATTATTATGCCCTTTAAAAGTAAATAAATAAAATTGGATTTTCTTGTAATTATCTGTACGATATTTATTGAATATTGCATTTTAAACATCTTTTGAATCAATAATTTTGATAGAAATTTAATTACAGGTAATATAACGCCAATAAAGCTAAGTTTTACGTGTTAATGTTGCATGTAAGTGTTATATGGGTATGTATATCTACAGGTGAAAATATGAATATTGTTCAAATGGTATGATTTTAAGTTTTTTGTAAAATCTTATAATTATCTTAAATAATCTTTCTTCATAAAAAAGTAAAAAGTAATAGTTTCTAACTCAGTAAAATAAAAAAAAGTAAAAAAGTTAAAGAAATAAAATAGATATTGTTTAATCAGTGACGTACGAGTGATTTACGTCTAGGCTCGTGAGGCATAGGCCTAAGGGCGGAATGATTTGAGGGGCGGAACATTTTAGAGACGAAAAAGTAAAAGTTATGAGTATATTGTTTGTTATGTTTATTAGTTATAAAAGAAAATTATATTCTAACGAAATAGTTATTGTGAATTTACTACTAGAAATCAATAAAAAAATTCTAACGTTAGGGGCGGCGTGGTAATCACGGCCTAGGACGGCACCAAGCCTACATCCATTACTGTGTTTAATTAACCACATTTATTTAATATTTATATGGTACTTTCCCTCAAAACATTTCATGTGACCCCTAACATACAATCCGATTTTAGTCGCTGGTAAACCCGGCTAATGACCACTACAAGCAAATCACGCAATTTGTCGTGATGTAGTACGTTGCCCGCAAAAAGTCGCTTTTATTCGTATTAACGACGATAATCGAGCTCTCCATACGATGGTGAATTTGACAGTAAGCACACTTTGGATTACGATTTAATTTGTAACAACTTAATAATCTAGTGAGATTATATTGTACTTTATTGTATGAATATTATTTTTTGATAAGTGTAACTGCAGAATTTCTTGCTGCTTTCTCTCGATATGAGCATCTTTCTGTCCAATCATAGGTTCATTGTAATTTGACGATTCAAAGTGCATGTAAAAGCCAACTTGAATAAAGAATTATTTGAATTTTTATTTGGTCCGAAATAAACTCCTAACGATGCCGCCAAATTTTTCAAACTTTTGGTGGAGGCATATTGTTAGTTAATGATATCGTTGATTAATGATATTGATAACTCATTAGCTTTTTTTATATAAAAAATATATGCACGATTCAGAGATTTCAAACTTTGGGGAGAACTCTGGCTTACTTCAACTATTTTAACGCGTTTAACTTCAAAGCAGTCAAACTTTTTATCATATTTGCCTAATTTTGTAGAAACTGGTCTTTCATTTTTTTTATTATTCGTATTTACAATAATTCTATGAGGACACTATGATTATTCTGGTACTAGAGACTAAGGCAGTAAGTTATGTTGCAGATAAATTAATAGCCACAATAAATCTCTCGAATGATCCATATATTTCGTTAATTAGATTGCTTAGACAAAATAATATAAAAAAGTTTCAATTAAGTGCGCTATGTATAATAGATTTTACAAATAACTTAATAATGTGTTAAGTTTTTAAATGATGTAAAATGGTCATAAAGCGGATTAAATAAAACTATATTTTCAATATGTAAATATTTTTTAGTATCTGCGCAGAAATGTTTGCAATCTTACCAAAATTAAAAAATTTAATACTATTACTTTAATTTTAGCTTTAGCTTATACTAGAGTTGTATGGTAACGTTAATAGAGTAATTTTTTATCTTCATACTATCTCTAATACATAGTCTATTTTCGTGTTCTACGACGACATATTATGTAAATAGATAGTGTGTTCGAGGAAAGTTCGACAAAGAATCTCAGAACTATATACATACAGTTAGTATATATGGAACATATTATAAGAATCTATATGAATCTGGGTGTAAGTATAGTTATAAGTAGGGAATTCCATACAGTCTCATCGCCTTTTTTAAAAGTGTCGTCTTTAAGTTATTCCGTTTGACGATATCTGTTGATTTCATTTAATCCACTTATTTAATTGTAATCGCATCTTTCCTTGAGCGTTAATGATAATATTAATTAGAATTATCACAATATGATAATTATTTAGATCGACGGGCTGTGTCAATAAACATAAGTCTTTTGTGTGTTTTTTGGTGAGAACGGATGTGGATTGTTGCAAGTATTGTTTAAACGTGGACTCATTTAATAAAAAAAAAAGGTTATCACATAATTATAAATTATTAGTTTCGGGTACATACCACGGTAATTTGTTTTGATTCGCCGATATTTCGACCCAGTTGCATGGATCCGATACCGTGGTATGTACCCGAAACTAATAATTTATAATTATGTCTTCACACCACGAATATTTAAGTATAAAATCATTAAAGGTTATCACGTACACACATTCAATGTGGTGGAGTTAAAATACATCTAAACATCAAAGAAACTTCATTTGTGTATGTGTGGCTGTGATTAGTGTTATAGGTAATGTGTGGACGATAGGGCTCAAAACTATTAAAAAGTGTCAAGATAATTCACCCTCATCGTTTGTGGACTTTTCGAGTGGTCGACCGGTTGACACTGAAAGCTATACCTGCCTGTGAACCAGCCCGCTGCCCCAATCTGAAACAATATGCCGACACCTGGCCCTGTGTTATTCAAATATTGGCATAGCGAGGCTCTGTCTGTTGCGCCTATACTTTATTGTTAATCGTCATAAGGTGAGAAATCATGGGCAACTTGTTTTTACGTCAATGCATGTGTTACGTGTAAAACGCTACGTACGAACGCCCTTTGGACGAACTATTCATTTAATGATAACGATATCTCACATATGCTGGTTACACCTAAATTATAAATTTTATCATCAGATATCGAATTTTATCTTTACGTAATATTTACTTTACAGTTATACATATGCATTGACACGATTAATGTTAGTTAATTAGACTTAGTATTTAAGAGATAAAATTTATTCCACTTTCACCCTATAAATTTACCATTTTCACCCTACATAATCTATTTACAGGTTTCTGAAAAAAAAATGAGCGATGTCTATATACAGTGATGTTAGTTCGATCTTTTTTCGAGCAGATTGCTGTCAAGGCTTGACTTACTCTAGTAGCAATAGGACTGTCTGAGTAGTCCACGGGTTGGCATCGAAAACTGTAATGATTCAGCCAGCCGCCCATCAAACTCTGGGTACATTATATTAAATAAATGTAAAGGTGGAATTTTTACTAAAAATAAGCTTTAACCATAATAATAACTGCATCTATATTTATGTATATAGAAATTTTTTGATTCCCCAAATTGTAAATAAAAAACTAAAGAAAATAAATTAAACTATTTCACAATGTTAAGAATAACAATGTTTGTTTTATATGTGAAAAACAAATAATTTTTTTTAACGTTTAATTTAAGGGGTAAACGTAAAGGGGTAAAAATAATACTATGGTAATAGATAGTTCACAGAGATTTACATAGCCTGATAATCAACATCGCGATATCTTAAGATTAATGTTTTATCACTAACTGGATATATACAGGATGTTCTTGAAATGGCATGTCCGCAACATCTGTATATAACCCAGTGTTTGTTTAAATAAAATATGAAATATATTAAATTAATAAAAACCATCGAATTAAGAAAAACGTTTAACCAACAATTAGACAACTAACACTTCAAAGAAGTTATTTTGTGACAAAATAACGCCAATTTCTTTATACCTGCATCTCTATACTATTTTTCGAAACCGAAAATAACACATTACAATAGATTACTCACTTGTAATTTTGTGTGATTATTTGCTAGCTACAAAACAGCTGTATTAAAAAAATACAATATTAAAATAATAAGCTTACATTTGTTAAGAAACATATTAAGTATGTTAGAATATAGTGTTATTATCAACTAATTATATTATATTTATTTTATTATTATGCTATCAAAAGCTTAATATCCCAAAAAGGAAATTTAATTAAGCTAATAAAATTCCACAAATTAATTCCAATAAATCTAGTAATTATTATAAATTATTTCAAAAAATTACTGACCAGTTTTTGGTATGCTGTATATAACAAATATTAAAGTGGAATAAGTGTATGGTGTATGCTACACATAAGACCTATCGATATTTACAAATATAGTTTAGAGATATATAATGAATGTAAAAGAGTTAGTTCTTCCTTTTTTTCATCTGAATCGAGAGTCATATTTATAGATTTCCTAAGGATAGTACCTAAGACAGACTTCTAAACTAGGTACTAGCACACTCACTATTCATTTAAGAATGAACGGCTCTAATTAGATTATTTCCTAATGTTAGTTACATGAAGTGAACATCATTGAAAAAACTTTTTTTTATTACTTCTTCATAATTCTTTTTGAATACGTTGAGTGTTGCTTATAATTTTTTGATAAATTTAGCCGTGTGGTATCCGGCTGAGTAGAATAGACCACCCTCTCTTACCGAGGTGTCATAAAAAGCGACTAAGGTAAGTTGACGTCAGGCAGCCGGCCGGCCGTAAAATACGGCCGATACGAATCATGTGACAACATGTTTATAGCATGTTGTGTCGACCCCACTTAGAGTCCCACTCTAAGTGGCAGGAGGATGATGATGACATAATTTTTTGATAAATTAGAACCCAATTAATTTAAAAATCAAAAAATTTTATCAACTCTCGCGCGCTAAGAGTTGAAAATGCTAATTACAAATAATATAATTCATTTATTTTAAAATAACAATTGTATTTTTTTTATAATAACGTTAACAAAAAGATTTGAAATTCCATAAGTTATCAGTGAAGAACAACATTTTATGCAAATTTATACAGTATTGTGATTAATGTTTTAATGATGTTTTAATTAGAATGGATTATATTAATTTTATTGTTCCTATGAATACAATCACATTAGAGGTCTTTAGGTTCAAATGTAAATAAAGTATAAACAACATATCAAATGTTGTATACAATCAGTATAAAAGAAAAGTGAAATATAAGAAAAATATATCAAGTGGATTTATATTATATATTATAATTATTATTTTTATTTTAATTTTGAGAATTCTTATATATTAATAGACTTTGAATATTTGCAGTATTTTATAGTTTGGTGATTTTTTCATACACCATTACTATTATTGCTTTTATTTTATTTCACTGATATTTAAACACATTGAATTTTTTATCACATCACAGCTTCATTCAGTTTTTATAATATATTAAAATAATAAGTAATTTAATTCAAAAATTAATAATACTATTCTTACCTCATAGAATAACCATGCACTAAATAGCACTTGTAAAAAGTTGTAAATTACTAAAAAATTCTTTAATTCGTAAGGTTTTCTTGATTCCATAAAACGGGGTCCAAAAAACTGAAATGGATAATATATACATTAAAGACATTAGAAAACTAAAACCATAAAAGTAAACTTTTTTTTAGGGGTCTGGAAAACTTTGTAAAAAAGTGTTGTTCGGTTATTATTATTTTTTTACACACCATGTATAAGCGAAATGATGTGACAAAACCTGCAAATATATATTTGACAGACTGAGATTTTGTAACCTGCCTATCAAATTTTGAGCTATGTGGCAAACTATTCCTTTCCTCCAAGGACAGAGTAGGCTTTCACCTATCAGTATTGCTTCTACTTAACAATAGTAAAATACTGCTATTTTACATCATAATGAGACAATATTATTATATTTTATTATTTGACATATAATCTTTACAATACTTTGTTAATAATAAATAAAAGATAACAGTATTATAAGAAAACTTTGTCAATCATAGATGATGATGTTGATGTTGAGAAATAAGACTTAAATTAAATTTAGGTGAGGAACTGTTTTATTACTTGTTAAGAAATCAAATTACCTTGACTAGATAAATATAACTTAGACATATTATTAATGTAGGAAATGGTGAACTCATCAGGAACCATGGATTTGTCCGAGGATCTGTAATAAAGCACTTATTATATTATTTTGTTTTCATTGGCCTTCATAATATAACTGATATTTTATAGAACTGTATATGATAATAAAGATATGGAACAATTACACACATAGTTTTCTATTCCCCAAAGTAACTTAACTTGTGTTGTGGGTGACAGACAACTGGTAACAATATACATATTTAATTTTATATATACAGTAAAATCTCACTAATCTGGCACTTCGATAAATCAACATGTCAAATAATCTGGTACCTTGGAGCCAACAACTACTACCACAACTGTAAGAGTTAAACCAGATGATGCATTGATTTGTTTCAAAACCTGCATAACATGGGCAGAGGAAAACAGCATATCTGCCAAAGATATTATAATTCTTTGCAACATGCGAGAAAAGGTTTTTAAGCAAGGACTGCAAGTTGCACAAAAACAGACCTCAATTAAGGATTATTTTAAACTATGTAATTACATATGTACATGTTAATTTAATATATTACATACAATTTATTTCTTCTATGAAATGCTTTATTTTATTAATTACCTATGACTTTTTCACTGTAATCCAGTAATCCAAACATTCCAAAAATCCAGCACTCTCCAGTTTTTAATTAGTGAGATTATACTGCATATTTGAATAACTAATTTGTATGTAGATATGTTGGCCATTGGTGGAAATTGAGCCTGTGACCCCCAGAGCTGAAGGCAGAGTCACTGCTAACTGCGACAATGGTTCAGTCAGTTATTATATATAAGTTTTATAGATCTTTTCTAATATACATTTTTTGAGATGGTCTTTCATGATATGAGGAAAGTTAAATAAATATAAATCTACATGACCTAATCCTATGATTAAATATTTTATTATAACATAATCATTGACTTTTTGCAAATTATTATTATAGACATCATAGAAGGCCCCAATAAACAGATATAATTGTAATAAAAAAAAAGTATTTTATATTCATATAAAATACTTTGAGAGTTGAGTTAATCGAAAAAGACTTTGATTTATTTAAAGGAATAAGTATTAATCGTAATCTAGAATCGCCTACAGAATTTATAATCGCTTCAACTTATAAATAATGTACTAATATAAAACATTTTTCTAATCCTAAGTTGATAAGTATTCTTAGCTGGTGATATTTAAATAATTGAGGAATAAAAAATATATATATTCTTAATGAATTCCATTAATAGTGTAACCGATATTTAACTTTGATTACATTATTTTTAACTTATGTTAAAAACAAACTTGACAAGTTTTATGAATGTTAATCATTGGGTTTCTTAGAAGTGCAATGCAAATAATTTTGTACTTTTTGAAGTAAATGAAGCTCTGAAAATGAAGTTAATTTTCATGTTTAAAATAGATAAGTGTTATTCTAAATTCAAATTTTTAAAAACTTACCTCCATATTTGTCCATAAATAAGTGCATATCATTTATATATTGCAGAATTAGTGCCATTTTTTTCTCTGTAAATAAAAGAAATATGACTCAATGACACAGAAATAATTATTACTCCAAGGTGGGATGAGATAACATCGAAGTACCTGTGTACGGGCAGTGACAACTGACAAGAAGTACATATGAAACACACCTAATATTATCAGTTCATTATAACAGCACTATATGTAATGTAATTTTTAGAATGTTTTATGAAAAATCTATAGTTGTTTATTTCATAAAAATGAGAAATGGGTTAAAATACCGAAGAGATAATATAATTTTATCTGCTATCTACAAAACTAACCCTACATTACACATCAAATGTCACTGACTGTTTCGCCAGTTAGTTTGCGATAGATGGCGCAATGTTAACGTAAAATGCTATACAGATTATAAAAGAAACCTTGACCTCAATAACATTCTTATATTATACGTTCCTAATTTTGACCTTTATGAATATAAAATTAAATTTATAATGAAAAATTTGTTGTGTTACTAAATGTTTGCAGGTTAAAAAATAAAATATGCAGCAACTTTGCAATTAAAAAAAAAATAAGGGGATAAGTAAACATTTGCGGCATTAAAAGTTTTAATAAATGTTTAGAAAGGATTAAATTTTGAAACCTGTTGCTCATTCAAATTAATGCAGTTAATGTCATTCAAATTAAATTATCCTATATTGAAACAGTAAAAAAAAGTAAAGTAACGGCCTGTTACTAATTACTATCCCAATCTGAGCATAGGTCTCCTGTCTCCGTTTTTGGAGTGATGGATTGTAGCCACAACCACGCACGCACGCAACTCTAATGCGGATTGGTAGGTTACACATATCCCTAGAATTTCCTAGATAGAGATATTCAGGTTTCCTCCCGATGTTCTTCTGAACCGAAAACCGTCGGATAAATTGCAATCATCAATTAGACAAATAAGTTTTAACATAAACTCATTGGTGCCTGCCCAGGGACTGAACCCGTGACCCATCGAAAATTGGTAAACATAGTTTTGTAACAATGCACGTAAAAAAAAAAATTGATCCCTTTATTTATATTTTTATTATTAATTTGTTATGATAATTTTCCGAACAACTGTTGGATAAATTACATGATTAGGATTTATCCCAACAGTTGAACTCGTCATAATATGTGAGAATAACTCTTTGTTCAAAAAAATGTTGTATATTTCTTTTTCTTTGTTCTGTGGACTTTTTTGTTCTGTAAGAAAATAATGTGTTTTTACTTAGAACTTTAATAATTAAAAGTACTCGGCTTATTTGTTATCAGCAATGTGTTGGTATTTACCTTAGGTGTCCGGTTTTGAGTGTAATATCTGAAAAGATAAAAATTATATGTATTTGGTTCCGAACGATGAAGAGGTGGAAAATATAATTTAAAATTAATAGCAAATTTCGAGAAACAGTAGATAAAATACTAACTACTCTTATTTTTTTCCAAACAGCAGTAATTTGATAATATTACGAGATTCACATTTATTTCTCTATTGTATCATTTTTGTATACAAACACATTTTGCATATAACTATTAACTATGTAACGGTCTAGGTAGCTAGCCTAGCTTAATCTAATAGATAATATTTTATAGTCAATTGATAGGTTACTCACATGATAGTCTTTGGATTTCAAAGATAAAATAGTAAGTTATTTTACAGTTAAAACATATAAGAGATTTAACATTATTCGATTTAATGGTATTTCATTTATTGTATCAATCTGCTGACGTCGGTCATTGTTACAGCGTTACGTGGAATCTAGATGGCCAATGTCAGTAATAATACCTAAGCAATTAGCGGAGCAAGCCTGTTCGTATCTTTAGGCTATACTGATCATGCAATTCATGAGTAACAATCGAATTTAGCATGAAACGACCTATTAATTACAATAGTAATAAATATATTTTTTTAATGTGACATTTTGCAATGAAATAAATTTTGTTGTTATAATGTGTACTTATTATAAAACAAAGTCCCAAAAAGCTGTCTGTCTGAATGTAATTGATTTTCTCAATATCTACTGAACGAAGTTTTTGTACGGTTTTCACCAAAAGATAGTGCAATACTTCCGGATGATTTAGGTAAATAGTACGTATCGGTATTATGTAATTGTGTTGAAGAAATCGCACAGTTGTTAAAAAACTTGCTTGCTGGGAGCTTTAGTCGCGTGCGCTTACGCTAAAGTACTAGGGAGTTGTAGATCTATAAAAATACTACAAAAAAGCCCGCGATAGCGTGTCTCTATCTCTTATGGTTAAGTCACAGTAACTATTTTTATGTTTCAAATTTGAATTCTAGAATTTTTTTTTGACAAGCTGATTTTCAACAATACAGCTATTCAATAGTATATAAATAAAATAAATATTATACTAAGAAGTTATTAAAAGGTAGTCAAAACATAGTTTAAAATTAAATAGATTGTTACAATGTGACGAAAGTCTCCATGAGTACTGTGATCTGTATTTTTAGCATGAAGGTGAATATAATAATTAACAAACGTATATTAAATAATAATATGTGATAAGAGTGAATGCAGCACATGCTTGTTGGCAGAACACGTTAACCTGATCAGATAAATATAGCATGACAAATACACTGTTAAAATGAAAATTTTATTATATCATGCCGATAGAATAATATCAATGATTAAGATAGATATTATTTGAATGAACTACGATGAACTGAAATGCGTCTACATTTACAAATAGTAAATGCCAAATTTTTGACCACTGGATATGAAACATTGATATGAAATGAAGCAATTCAGGTTAACTTGAAATAATTTTCTATCATTGTGTACAAGAATGATTTTACGAAAAAAAATCTTTATTAAATTTTTTTCTTTCAAAAATGAAAGACTAGGTTGTTAGATATTGTCGGATATCATACGGTGACTCGGTATTACGTGTATAATTGTTAGACATAATTATAATAATCAGATATAAATTATATATTATAAATAAATACATTAATATGCATAGAATAATAATGAGGAAGTATTTTGTCTACAATATTATGTTATCTGTCATTTGGTGGGTAGAGGAATAAAACCGAATGAATGAGGGTAAAATATTGTGACCCGAGTCTTGTTCGCGAGCGACATTCAACAGTTTAGTCAGTCCAATACCACCTCTCAAGGTGTCCATACGTTTTAACCTGTCAATACTTGTTTAGCGTGTCCAATATGTTATAGTTGTACGGTTATCTGTTGGTGACGTATTATTTGGTAACATTTTCTATGAGAGAACGTTAGAATTATGAGTCTAATCCCGGCCGTAGCTAACAAGGTAAACATAAACTTACTAACTTTCACGTAAAATAAAAAATGATAATTTTGATACAAAGTCTTGATCAAGTAACAAATTCGAAGAACTTAATGATCTTCATAAATAAATTAAAAAAACTTTACCGATAAATTTTATTGAGCAAAAATGATATCAAATAATATATCACTTACTAATAATTTTGAGTGTACCCGTTAATATTTTGTTTAATAAAGCTTATTAATTATTACGAGTTATGAATGATATTTTTTTTATATCACTAAACCTTACCCTGTACAAAGTTAATGTATGTATTACAAAAGTTAGGAAGTTATAAGAGTTAGAAATAAATAATAAATAAATATATGGGACACTTACACACACGGTCGTCCATCCCCAAAGTAAGTAACTTAATACTTGCGTTATGGGTGACGGAACACTGGTAAATATACTACGTATATAATTTTAAATATATGCTTAAATACAAATATTCACTCGAAGGCTCGAAGAACCAACTAATTATTAATAGAAAATGTTGGCCTTCGGCGGGAATCGAATCCGCGACTCGCGGAGCTAAAGGTCACTACCCACTGTGCCAACAGGCCATTCACGGCCATATGACACTCTTACATGGTGGCTGGTAGTGCGTAAAGTTTTTACGAATTCTACGTATATGTTTGAAAGATATGTAGGTTTGAGAACGGTTAGTACATTTTACATTATCATTATATATATTTTATTTTATCGCGGTTATCGCAAAATATCATTATAATAATAATAAAATGGGTATATAATAAATATAATATTATTTTCAGTACTTTTGTCTTACAATTTCCTTATTTTCATTGACCTACTAAGCATCACCCGATAAAATTTTCTCGCTCGCGTAGTGAGCGTGACAATATAGTGATAAACCTGATAAACTACTACTACGATAAAAAAATTATCATGCAACGGCATTTTACAGTATTGTATATATCTATATATACTTCTAGACAATGTTAGATAACAGTCAATTTCTGAGCTGATTTACATCTTAAGATATAAAATATGTTCTTAATAGCCTCTGAAACGGCTGAACCGATTTTCATGAAATTTTCAGACAGTATTTAGTATGAGCCAGTGGGTGATCCTGTAAGTTGGTGGCGATCGAAGCATTTTTTTAACTGTTGATGTCTGTTTCGATGAGAATTCGAAACCAGACTGAGCCACAGCAACGCATTACGGGACAGCTAAAATAAAATAAAACATAAATCCTGTGATAAGTGCCAATATAACTCAACATATTAACTAGTACTAAATATAAGAATATTATTACAGCAGCCATATGAGTTCATATGGCTGCTGTATCAGGAAAAAACAATCAACAATATCTTTTAACGAGACATTATGGCGCGACATAGTGGCAAACGACATATCGAAGGAAAAATCAACAAATAGACCATAGTCCCTAATTTATTGCAAAATTGTTTTCCTTTAGGAAGCAATGTCTTTACAAGGTTTTTATCAGAATTTACAGACTTAACGTCAACTATTTACGAGTTCTCTCCGAATAAGTTATAATATTTATTTCTTAGATATTCAACAATCGATCTGTTTCATTAAAATATCGTTATCAAAGTTACGTGCTATAACGTCACCTTTATTATGAGTAGTCGCGTCATAACAAAGTAAAAGCATTTCTTCACGTCTTGCTCGTCAGCACGAAATGTCCAGTGAGGGGCACTTATTGGTTAGTACATTATCATTAGATTGTGATCGCCGGATCAGATAGTCAATGTGCAAACAAATATAGATAATCAATTTACTGACACCTTAAAATATCTTAAACCTAAATTAAAGCGGCAAATCTTTACAACGATAGTATTAGCAATATGTGTGAAACTCGATATAGTATATTATGTTTGTTAACATCTATACAATATTCTTCTTTCTCCTACCCTTATCCCACTCTAAGTGGGGTCGGTACAACATGTTTTTCTCTTCCATTCTCTTCTATCATTCGTCAACTCTGGCGCTACTCCTTTTATATGCATGTCATACTTCACACAGTCCAACCATCTCTTTTTAGGCCTTCCTCTAGTCACATATCCATCCACGTTCATACTCAACACTCGTTTGATCACATGATTTTCATCCCTCCTCATTACATGTCCATACCATCCCAATCTTGCACCTCTCATCTTTTCTATAATGGGCGAAACTTTCAGACTTCCCCTTATCCTTATCCTTAACATCTATACAAAATTATAAAAGTAAAAAAACTGTTTATTTATTATATTATAACTTTTGGAAATTGTTATTTATTTTGCTAAGTTTTTGGTTCTTATAAATTTCTTTTTTTTCTAATTAATTTTTTAGCCGTGTGGTAACCGGCAGAATAGAATAGACCACCCTCCTTTCTTACCGAGGTAACGCGTAAGAGGCTACTAAAGGTAAATGCCGTGTGGTATCCGGCTGCATAGAATAGACCACCCTCACTTCTTACTGAGGTGTCGTAAAAGGCGACTAAGGTAAGTTGACGTCAGGCAGGCAGCCGGTCGTAAAATACGTAGCCAAATCAAATGACATCATGTTTGTAACATGTTGTGCCGACCCTACTTAGAGTGGGATAAGGGCAGGAGAATGATGATGATGATAAATTTCATTTTTTTCTATTATCTCACGTGTTATAATTTTTTTAAATTGAGTTTGTCGTGAAATTATTTGTGATATATATTTATGCTTGTAATGGACTTACATACGAACCTTATTTAATAATGCAGAAATGTATGTAAGTTGTTGGCATTTATTATGAATATAAATAAATGAATATATTCTTTTCTATTTAATATTTTTAATGCGAATTTCTGTTCATCTGTTACGCTTTCACTGCTAATTCGTTGGGGTAATATATGTAGGTCCAATTTGAGTAATATAAGCTTATTTAATGGCAATAGGGAAAAAAGCAATATTAGTACTAGTAGTAGTAGTAAATTATTAAAGTTGTGCTAAACAAAGGTTCTTAATTTATTGTTCCCTAGTCTGACCTAAGTTGGTATACGTCTATGCAGGCGTAAAAACAGCAGCAAAGTAATCGCTTGGTGGCACAGCTTAGTCGAAAGGGCGGTAAATATATATAACTGAAGTGGCTTCCCTGGCAACCGACAAAAGACTAAAACACAATTTTCTCGTCAAGTTTCAGATGAATATTGAAATAATGTACCGCTGAGTTTTCAAGAACAACATCAATGATTTTCAAACACTAGTAAATCTTTATTTCCCGCAGTTCTTTTATAAGTGAAATGAATACACAAGTAAGATAATGGGTATATTACAACATGCAAAATACGTAGAAATATGATGGCACGATCTAATATTAAAAGATAAATCCATTAAGTATGTAATGGCATGCAGTATACTGCATGCAATTGTGTTTTTTCTGGTTTTAAATCAAGTACTAATTTTATTTATTCTACACAAGTTTAATGCTTGATCATCATATTATCTTATAAACATATGTGAACCCTATGAACACAGTAACCTAGAAAAAAATAATTATCTCTATATAGTTCAATGGGGCATTGTATTAGAAGTTTAGTTTTTTGTCTCTGTAAAATTATTTCCTATTCGAAATGGTCACAGACATACCTTCTCACCCTAAAGAATAATAAAACTTGAAACACAGCGAATATATTATCTCATTGAAGTAACAAATGGCGCCACCTGTATTTTATTTACTCCGCGCTATAGTGGTGCTTTTATAATTGTTTTAATAGAAACCCCAATACAAAATATTCATTCGACGACATCGCCTTCTAGTTCCTCTGGTTCTAAGTGCATCCTGCTGGTACACTAAGCCTAAGCGAAACTATACGGTGCATATTCTGATACATCCATAATTGGAATGCTGAGGACCCATCCGCGATATTCTGTGTATAACTGATACTAAAATCTTCATCGTATCATTTTTACGTAATATTCATTTCGCCGTACATACGTCCGGGTCATCGCGTTACAAACTTAGTTATGAAGAATACAAACCCTAATAATTATATATTTGTATATTCTCTTTGTTATGGTTCTTCATGAAGGAATTGTGATTACCTCCTGCCTAGTCAACATTTTTTAAAACATCAACATCAGACAAGTTAACGTCTTGAGATTAGTAAATAGTAATATCTACTTTGTGTATGATGGACTCTTTGAGCTGATTGACCACAAGTTTCCTAATTTCCGAGGGGTTTCCTAATTTCCGGCCACCATGAACTTCTCTCTGATCTCTAGGAAGTGCATGACTTAAGTAATTAGGCATTGCCGTGGTTATTATATTAGTGGAAAGGCGTATTTTAATTTTTAGCAGGTAGAGCAGTGATTCCCAAAGTGGTCTATATCGACCCCTAGGGGTCTATAACAACCTGCAAGGGGTCTACGTCAGCGAAAAAAAATTTGGGGGTACACAAAATGAAAATGGGGGTCCACGATAGTGGATCTCAACACATACACTGATATAATCTTATAATATCAAAACATATACAATATTTATAAAAGTACCTATGAAGTAAAAAAATAATATATGTTTATAAAATTGTGTAAGTTGTAGGATGTTGGTATTTGCTTTGTGGTCGCAATACATTTTGAACTTGTAAAAACCTGAGAGTCGAAGTCTCAGAGCTTCGCTACCTTGCACAAAATTTTATTTTGAGTAATTTTAATTTAAATTCAATTAATAAATGTATAAATTAACACGTTTTTTTACTTTAAGTTTTTAACATTAAACTTCACTACAGTTAGAAATTTACAGGAAATCACAGGTAAGTAGGGGGTCTACGCAACACGGAAAAACATGGCAAGGGGTTTACGACACAAAAAAATTTGGGGAACTCTGAGGTAGAGAATCAATCGTCGTCAAAAGCAATCTTTGCAGTTCAATATATGATTATTATAAGATACGTACCCTTGTAGCACACTAAAAATCGAGCGTCCTTAGATTTTGTATAAATAACAAAATATTTCAAAAAAGTCATGGACTGAGGGATTTTTATAATTAAAATCTGTTTATTGTTCAGAATAATAGAGTTCTATATTATCTTAAATACATTAACTTATAAAGCTATTAATTTACCGTAATATTTATAAAAAAAATATATTTAGATCGGACTTCCAACTTGCAAAGGAGTTTCTTATTGCTTTTTTTTACAAGATTATAAGTTATTATTCTATTGGATATAAATTTATGACCAAAGTCCGAGATATTTTTTAAGGAAATTTGCATATGAAGCAGAATAAAAACATATGTAGGAAATTTTTTAAAACATCGATATTTTAATGTTGTTTACGCACTTTAGTGGAAAATTTACTAATGCGCATCGTTTTGTGTCCCATAAAAAATATTAAAACAACATATTTATGGACGTTAGCTTAGTATAGTGTTAGTAGTATTTTAAGTGGGTCATTGGCTGCACGTATTACGTTACGTAATATAAGTCGCGTTCTCTTCGCGATCCGCGCTTACACTCAGAACTATTCAAGAAGACATTTCCCAGACTATAAATTTGTATATTAAATTAGGACATATTACAGGTTGTAATATATTTTTTATGTTCCTGATAGATAAAAACTGCACCTGTTTTAAAAATTTTCTTTCTTTCTTTTTCTTATTTTTTTTTATATGACATGGCTATCATCATTCTCCTGCCCTTATCCCACTCTAAGTGGGATCGGCACAACATGTTTAAACATGTTTTCACATGATTTGGCTACGTATTTTACGACCGGCCGCCTGCCTGACGTTAACTTACCTTAGTCGCCTTTTACGACACCTCGGTAAGAAATGAGGGTGGTCTATTCTATGCAGGCGGATACCACACGGCACATACCTTAATCGCCTTTTACGACACCTCGAGGGCGGTCTATTCTATTCTGCTGTATACCACACAACCCTTTTATATGACATGGTTATGAATTCCAAATATTGAGTTAACTGAACATGTACACGTTATAACTATTTATTTACCCGTCCCACGTGTAACTTCCGCGTTGTATTGTAAATATTATTACGCTTTTTAAGATTATATTCTTTTCTTTCCAATATTAAAGGAAGAGAAGAGACTACCCGAAGTAACAAAGTGGATAGATTTGTTTAACGCAACCTTTGATTTTTTTTAATTACACAAACTTATGATAGATAGTACTTATAATAATAATTGTAAAGTACAATTATTCATCACATGCTGCATAGGGTATATATATGGCGACAAACCGGAATATTACAGACTATCGTATTTCCAACCATTTATTTAACTTTTGACATATAGAGAAATATATGGGACATTTACTCATACGGTCGTCCATCCCCAAAGAAAGTAACTTAATACTTGCTATGGGTGATAGACTTGGGCCTCGGCGGGAATCGAACCCGTATCCCGCGGAGCTGAAGGCAGGGTCACTGCCAACTGTACCAACGGGCCTGTCATATACACGCTATGAAATTCCATAATTATTACTTTAAAATCCACAGTAAACAAACGCAATGTATTAAGGGCGCTTTGTTTGTTTTTATCAATATCAATATTTGAAATCGATTAAAGCTACTATTAATGTTGAGAGACCGGTTATACTCACGTCTTATTTTATCGGATGAGCCCGACTAGTTTCAAGCTCATACGGGGCTCTTATCCATGAGTTCTTTACGCGGCGTTATCGCGGCGGGAACCGTTCCCGCCGCGATAACGCCGTATGGGCTTGAAACTAGTCGGGCTCATCCGATAAAATAAGACGTGAGTATAGCCGGTCTCTCAACATTAATAATGAATACCACTTACGATAGTTTAAATTCAAAAATAAAGCTACTATGTAAATAAAATCGTTTGTTTTTAAAAATCGAGTCTGTCATATAATTGGGACATCACCACTTTAACTAGCAGAAGTCAAATAAATGATAGGAATGATTGGAAAGATGGACTACATTTTTACCTGACAGTGTATTGAAAAGGAAACACACAAGATTAAAAAATGTTGATAAAAAAAGTTAAAAGAAATCCATATTTCTTTCTTTATTACATTTTAATGGTTATTATTATATAAATACCATTATTCATATGATCACAACCATTAAGATGTCATAAACTCTTTTTTTGGGTTTGACTACATTATTGCAGAAAGGTCACTTGTCAAAACCTCTAAAAGGATTTGATTCTATTTATTTCACTCGATCGGAAATATATACAGAGCCTTCTTAAAGATGTATTGCACCACTACTCTAATAGTAAATCGTGACAGGGTTACGTTGTGCATATTGCCTCCATGCCTCATTCATGCCACTGTAGTTTAAGTTTAATAACTCTATAGGGGAGCCAGCCAATAATGTAAAGAAAACGCAAACAAGATTTATGATCCGTCCTTCTTTTTTATGTGTGATTAGATAAAGATACGTATATGATTTTCATCTTCCATTATTCGTTGCGACACTCTCCCATATATTTTTAAGCGTTTGTTATAAATTTTTCGTAAACACAAGTATTAAGTTGGAGACGGACATTCGTATGTAATTGTCCCATATATTTATTTATTTTATAGGTTATATCACTATAGTATTTTTTGCAGAAAAATTAGAATGTTTTACGGCGTAAAAATGTTACAAGACTAAATAAAAAATGAGTTATATCCATGTTTCTAAACATTGTCTTTACGTAAACATTCACCAATTACCAGATCATCGGCCGTTAACGTCGAAAATATCGTTTCAGGGTTATCATAGATTAAAACTCTAGATTGTTTTCGTAATAAATATTAAATTGTGAGTGTCTGTGTCTGCGATAGCAATTTGAACGTCAAGGTCATATTGATAAGGTCATAGGACACTTTTGAAAACTTAACTATAAACGATGGTCGGTTTATTGAAGCCACTGCTTCAAAAGGAGTACTTCAGTTTTCTCGAAGTTTTTTTGAATTTATGAATACCTCGCCAGTGGCTGTTAGTAAGGAATACCCGAACAAGCACTTTTTGCTAACCTTGAATCTTTGGAAAAGATAACGCTCTCTCACTGTTGAGCTATAACGCATCTCTTGTTCGTATGAACTTCGTTATGAACTTATTTAATAATATTTGCTGTTATTTTGTCCTATTGGACCTAATACAAACCTTCACAGTTGTAAATAATAATAAAATAATATCAATTAATATTACACATGAAATACTTGTTTCTCCTTTGCCTACTTATGTATTAATAAAATACTTGTATTTAAATTTTAATATATTCTTTAAATAAATGCACATAATTTTATATGTAACCGGATGTAGTCACGCTTTATATATCGAGTTTCGAAGTCATCTGGTCGGTCTTTGATTGTTTTAAAGATGTTTAAGGTAAATAATGATAATAGGAATTAAAAAAATAATTTATCTGTGAGAGTTTGTCCTAAAAACACGCTTACGTGTCCTTCATATTATATCAACGATGAAGATGTGTATATATCAAATAATATATTATTTTAGCGTTACCAATTTTAAATTAAAAGGATTTAACTAGCAGACACAATTAATTTTTAGTCTAAACTATTAGTTTATAATAAAAAGGCTGAGATATTTATTGAACTTTAATGAAAACAATTTAGTTCCATACGTTGAGTAATTAAAATTATTCGCAAACGTGGTTTTGCCGTATAAATTATTTCTAATTTGTAGGGTACGTTTAAAAAAAAATTGTCAAAAAAAATGTTGGGGGTGGACAAATAAATCCACATATCCGGTAGGAAAAATAGATAGTTGCCGATTCTCAGACCTAGTATGCATATAAAATTACATAAAAATCGATCGACGCATACATATAAAATAAAATAGAATAAGGATCTTTTATCGTAATACCGAGACAAAAGAACTCTCAATGTTCCAATAATAAAAAAAGGTTTTAAAGGACAATTTATGACTCATAAGTGTTTTATTTTACTCTTAAGTTTTATAAATCAGGCTAATGTGGGAAGCCCCTATTATATTGACATTCAACTGGTGTCCCTGGTGCGTATCACGGAACATGGATCATACATAAAATATAAAGAGTAGGCTTTTGTGTTTAATGTACTTCTATGTTGCATAAATTTATCCTTTGTGATGTTTAAAGCTGATACTTAAAGGTGTGATAAACATGTTAAAAGAAATTGAGGAAACCTCGTTTCAATATACACAAAACTGCATAGAAACAGGCGATAATTAATGTTGATCAGGTAAATCCGTTTTTGCATACAACTTCTAGATTTGAAATGGAATTGACTTATAGTATTAGCATTCCGGTGTGAAAATATGTTCGAACATGGTTTAAAATGCTCACAGCCGCGAAACTCGTAGTCGTCTGAACATCTCTGTCATATATAAGAGTTTAATTTGTTTTCATGCAAAAATAATTCAAGGAAAGAGGCAATACGAGGTAAGTTGTCTGTGGATATCAAAGATTTTCCGATATAAACAAATGATACAAAAAAGGAATAGATACTAGAGGTGCTAATTAAATCTTACAACGGATTTTATATCAAAAGTAATAATAAAATTATTTTACTATAAGTCGCGATAAAGCAAATAGAAAATATAAATAATGCTGAATGTAGAATGGGTTATACTTTATAATACCTGATACATGCAGGATTAGTAAAAACTCTTGGACTACAAACTCTACCACTGCCACCACACAAACGCACATTTATTATAAAAACTCAACAATCGTTTCGCCCCGTAACCCAAGCATCTTCAGAAGAAAGACTCCATGACATAATAGCAAAACACGCATACAAAATGGATTTCATCGTTACGTTATTTAGTTATATTGTTATTTAAAATAGGTAGCGATAATAAACAGGTGTTGATCATTCTAAAAGAAGGAAAACAAACAAACAATTCATTGATCAATAAATTATTGATTGAAACTTTATTTGAAATTTGTTATTTTATTTATTTGTTCAATCATGTGAGTTACGACGTTTTTTGTTAAAATGCATTTTGGTATCTCAGCATTTCAGTGGCATATTCAAGATTAATGTTTCATTAATTATCTGTCTTCGGATAGAAAATAATATTTAAAAAAATATCAAAATATAATCTGGAAAACAAAACAATAAATAATTCTGGTTGAGGATGTTTCATAATATTAAGTTGCTTTGAAAGTTTTAAGCTTTGATGATGACCCTATTTCTAGCAGAATCCACAACTTTGCGTGCTTATTACTCTGAACTCTTAAGATTAAGGGCGATGAATCAAAGTTCACTCACCTTTACCGATATTCTTCTTTTAAAAAAATAAGTCGATAAAAAAGTTAAGAATAATCATCATTTTTATCATCATCAAAGATCATAACAACTACGATGCCAAAATTATGTATATTTTAAGGTCAAGGTCATAAAAATTAACGAGACTTGTCACGTCATGTCACTACCGCCGTTAAGGAGTTCCAGAGCCTTTTGGTCTCTCGGCTGCAGCATTAGGTCAAGGTCAACTGATTACTTTATTGTTATTGGTTTCCACATACGTAAAATTTCAAGGCAAACGAAAGTAGGTTAAAATTGATTTGCAAGATTTGACATAAGCAAACATGCGAAGTCAAATAAAAGCTTGTAAAATTATAGCATAGCGGTCATACTGTTCGCTCGATCGACATTGACAATGGAATCGCACATGCCTGCACGCTATTTGGCGATGAAAATGCGGTTTTGTAATTGAAAATAACTTTCAATGTAACAATGATAGCCCGAACAACACGTGTGTGCGTGTTATTGTGAAAGTAATTGTTGGCCGAAGTTACAGTGTGTAGTCTTATTAATTTTAGGCGTTCTAAATATAAACTTTAAAGGAACTTATATGCTAATATTCTGACGTAAGAATAAAATCTGCAATAAAATTAAAATTTTAGACCTTGTAGGAAAATAGTACAAAGACAAACATCATTAACATCCTGTTCTAGAAATCCTTGGAATTAAATCGTTTTATTAAGAAGTACTCGCCATTTTAATTGACCTTAAGGTTTAATTACTTCTGCCTTTATTAAAAAATATCAAGTAAGTGCATGTACTAATAGGCAATCAATAAAAAAAATATAGTTTAATCTGTTGTATAACTATTAATCAGTATAAAAAAATGTACATTTCTAGATAATATACTAATAAACTAAAAAGTGTTACACAATAAATTAAGTTTTCCTAAAATATTTTCAATTAGAAATTATCGAAATATGTGCAAGATTGCTGAAGTTTCATCATTATATATTGTAATTGAAAATAGCTGAAATTTCAGTTGCGAAAACTAAATACTTATGCTTTAGGACTAAACAATCTAAGGCACGTCAGTTCTATTAAAGCTGTAATGTATATGTAAAGCGCGATCACATATATGTATAGTTGGCCATTTATATTTTTGACAATTATATAAAACTAAATGCCCTAATATATTAAACAGAAATTTATTATAAACAACTAGTATCTAAAGAAAATGATAAACCAAACAACTAAATAAATAAAGTTGAAAATTTATATTAAAAGTTCTATTACAACTAGTTATATGTATATAAACACTGACTATTAAAATACCCTTACAAATTAACAGTGATTTAATACTTATTAAGCTGTGATAGCCCAGCGGTGAGACCGTGCGACTCATTCGAGGGGAGCACGAGTTCATGCCCGGGCAGGCACCAATAAGTTTTTCTATTAAAACTCACGTGTTTAATTGATAATTGCAATTTATCACACGCTTTTCGGTAAAGGAAAACATCGTGATGAAACCTGCATATCTCTAGAGAATTCTGGAGATATGTGTAACCTAACCAATCCGCATTGGAGCAGCGTGGTAGGTCTTAGCTCCAACCCTTCTCTCCAGAAACGGAGAGAGGAGGCCTATTCCCAGCAGTGGGATTGTAACAGGCCGCTACTTTTAATACTTATTAAACCAGCATACATGCATAGAAGAGTAATCCTTAATTTATTTTTATCCTGCAGGAGGTAATATTATATGTTATTGGGAATAAATAATTTATACAATTAGGCGTTACTTTGTGGCGATCTATAATACAAAAGTAAAAATGAAATTATTTCGCTATAATCCGCAAAAATTAGGTAAATATGAAATATACATAATGCTAAATGTAGAGTTACTATCCGTTCTCATACACGGTAGAAGTAAAAGAAACGGCCTGTTTATATCCCACTGCTGGGAATAGGCCTCTCCGTTTTTTGAAGAGAAGGATTGGAGCTAAGACCTACCACGCTGTTCTAATGCGGATTGGTAGGTTACTCATATCCCTAGAATTGTCTAGAGATATGCAGGTTTCCTCACGATGTTTTCCTTCGCCGAAAAGCGTGTGATAAATTGCAAATATCAAGTAGACACATAAGTTTTAATAGAAAAACTCATTGGTGCCTGCCCCGAGAAAGTCGCACGGTCTCACCACTAGGCTATCACAGCTTTTTCGCACGCTACATGTAGGATTCGTAAAAACACAATCATAACCCTCCACCACCGTCACTACAATACACAACCAATACACACGTTCACTATCATAAGCTCAACAATCGTTTCTCCCACAGCCGAAGTCTCATCAGGAAATAGACTCGACGAAAAAATCGCAAAGTTTAGCGATTTGTCTCGTGATAGTAAAAGGAATGTCTTTATTTAAATCTTTCTGCTGTGAAATCTGCAAATGTGAAAAAAATTTATATTTAAAGGTTAAATAAAATTACTTACTAAACTTGATTTTTGAAATATTTTCGTGATTCATCTTGTATTTCAAAGTTTCCTAAACAGTATAAGGCATTGAATGTTTAAGGTGAACATTTCGTAATACTGCGTTGGTATGATGTTAACAATGTTAATGATAGCATACGAACAATGGTTAAATACTCTATTAAATAGGCGCAGAAATTCACATAAAATACTGTGTGTGGGTGCCGTTTTAGTGATTTATGTCCAGGTATAGCTTTAGATTACCTATGAATTAGATGAAATAATTTTAGACTAAAATTCCTGGAAACTTAGGCCGTCTTTTCTTCGACTTCTTCAACCGAATGGTTTTCAATGCCGAACATGGTTAAATAATGTATAGAATTAGGCGTTATTTGCGGAGATTCATGATACAAAAGTAATAATGAAATTCAAAAGTAATATTATAATTATTTTGCTATAATCAGCGATTCAGTAAATAGAAAATATATATAGTGGACTATAAGTTTTTTCTTATCCGATAAATGCAGGATTCGTAAAAACACATGCACAAACCTTCACCACTACCACCGCAATACACAAGCACTACACACGTTCACTATCACAAACTCAAAAATCATCACAATCATTGTGGTGGCAGTGGTGGAGGTTTGTGCATGTGTTTTTACGAATCCTGTATGTAAGAAAAAACGGATAGTCCACTATACATTTAGCACTATATATATTTTCTATTTACGGTATCGCGGATTATAGTAAAATAATTTTATTATTACTTTTGTATTGTGGATCTTTGCAAAGTAACGCCTAATTCTATAAATAATGAAATTATTTTTCTATAATCCGCGAATAAGTAAATTGAAAATATATATAATGCTAAATGTAGAGTGGACTATCCCTTTTCATACCTGCAAATCTTATTTTGATTTTGTTGTGGAGTCTATCTCCTGATGATGCTTCGGTTGCGGCGCGAAACGATTGTTGAGTTTGTGATAGTGAACGTGAGTAGTACTTGTGTATTGTGGTGGCGGTTTGTACATGTGTTTTTGTGAATCTTGCATGTATCGGGTAAGACAATGTATAGTCCACTCTACATTTAGCATGATATATATTTTCTATTTACTTAATCGCGGATTATAGTAAAATAATTTCATTATTACTCCTGAACATAGTTCTGTCTAAGGGTTTGTAAACCACTTGATTGCGTATAGCTGCCTCTAACCTTTCTCAGGTAGTCTTTCCACTTAATCCAAAGGTGCGTTTTCCGGTGTCGCAATTCTGTGGCGCTATCCTCAATTACCAAGTGAATAAAACAAAACATTGTAAGTACTGATAAGTACAGCAGCGGCATTTGATTAATTTATGCAATGAAAACTATATAAATCTATAATCTCCCACAATCATATTATTGCCTATTAAAAGTAACTTATCAGCAAACGCTAAGCGAATTTATAAGAAAATTCCTTATTTGCATTACTTCAATATTACTAATAATAATGTTTGCGACTACATAAGGCGTGTATTATGTAAATTAATACAATGGAAAGCATGTGAGAAACATGATGATAGTTTTACATCTGTATTTCGCTTATACTGTCATATAATTTTTATATAGGTTTTCGTGAGTCGCGTTTCAAATCGCTGGATGCTATAGCCATAGCCTAACACCGAATAACTTTAAGTGTAAATGCATCAAAATCAATATCTACAATGCGTTTTATATATAATTGACTAGCCCGTTGATGCAGTGACACCAGTTGATGCAGGGTCACTACCACAGTGAGTGGTAGTGACCCTGCCTTCCGCTCCGCGGGTCGCGGGTTCGATTCCCGCCGAGGGCCAACATTTTCTATAAACAATTGTTAGTGCTTCGTGTCTGGGTGTGTATTTGTAACTAAATATCGATTTAAAATTATGTATGTAGTATATTTACCAGTTGTCTGTCACCAAGTATGTGTAAGTGTCATATATATATTTTTTTTAGAAGACTTTACATTGTTATTCTAAATTAGTCCTATTATTTAAAATAAAATTAGAATAAGCATTAAATTTGGCGGTTAAAAAATATACTGTTGACCTCAAGTAATGACAAAACGCATTTACGTGTAATATTTAATGCGAGACCTGTTCACTAAAACTTTATAGCACATAACTTGCATACCTAATTTCGTAAATTACTTGTTACATATTACAAAACTGGTTAAAAACGACCACTTAATTTCGCAGTTATATCTTCTAGTTTTATTTTATATGACTACTTCCAAAATATATTGACGGATTTCGGACAATACGTTGACGGAGAAATGTTTAAATTTGAAACAAGTGGTGGTTATGTAACACTGAAATATGCGTTGATAACTTGTATAGTTGAATTGTTCCGGCAAGCAAAGTTCATTCTGATAGCCAACGAACTAGTTAAAGCTTATTTAGTTATATTCAATCATACGAGAAATATTTTAAGACGAACAATTATTACGCAAATTAAACACAATTGAAATATTATTAGTGTGCAGAAAGAAACAGTTTTTCACAATTGGCGCTTAAATCAATAGGACAGAGGTCGGCAACCTTCTAATGTTAAAATATTTCATTTTTAAAGAGATATGAAAAATAATGAATTGAATGAAATATTGGTTTATACTGCATATTTGATTTCTGATTTAAAACCAATAAATATAAGAAATTATTTTTATCACAAATCATATTGTAACATGTTATATAAATGAGACTATTGGTGTATTTTTTTGGGTACAACAGGCTTACCATGAACTCTTATTGCGACCCAATTGTAGACCTAAACTGAATTGATTTGCTTTTTCATACCATGACGTGTTAAAGACGCACAGTATTAAGTCGTTGGCGAATTCGCAAACATATTTCATTCACTCTTATAATAGTAGACGTGCGATCCAAATGCAACTCAGTTAAAATAAAATCATAGTACGTACGTACGAAAAGAAAGCGATTCAGTTTAGGTACCATCTTTGAATTACACTACAATTGAATTTCATTGAAAGAGACGCAACTTGAAGATTATTGGTATAGGGTATTTAATGTCACTTACGCTTGTTATGTTGGTACTTTGAGTACTATTATTATTATGTATTGAGTACTCTCCAAAAGGCGAGTGGAGGCTTTTTTGAGAGAAGTGACAGGCTACTACTAAATAAGCACGCCTCAAGTAATAAATAACGTATTAAATATTTTTTGTTATACATCTATGATAGATTGAATGCTCCGAAACGAAACGACTAAATATAATATAAATCTTGAATAAAATAATTGCTTCAGCGCACGGTATAGTTTAAATTTATACTACATCTTACCTAGGGTTATGAACGTTAATTGTGCCAAATTTCAGAAATATTGGTATAATATAGGTGATGAGCCGTAAAAGCGTAACATACAGACAGACATTTATAATATCAGTATTGATTATAGTTAACTATAACTATTTAGTTATCAAGGCTTTATAAGATACAGTGAAAAAATTAGTCTTGACTGAGCGCCTTTCTCGCGCTGTGAAGCAGAGTAATTGTGATTTGTGAACCAAGTTGGAGCTAATAGTAGCGGCCTGTTACAATCCCACTACTGGGCATAGTCCTCCTCTCTACGTTTCTGGAGAGAAGGGTTGGAGCTAAGATCTACCACGCTGCTCCAATGCGGATTGGTAGGTTACACATATCTCTAGAATTCATTAGAGATATGCAGGTTTCCTCACGATGTTTATGCACCGAAAAGCGTGTGATAAATTGCAATTATCAATTAGACACATAAGTTTTAATAGAAAAACTCATTGGTGTCTGCTCGGGGTTTGAACACGTGACCCCCTCGAAAGAGTCGCACGGTCTCACCGCTGGGCTATCACTGCTGGGCTATCACTGCTCTTTAGAGCTAATGTAAATAAGTAATTAAAATAAAACTGTAAAAAAATATATGTTAATAATAGCATAGACATACATGTCGATTATCATGAATGTGGGGAGCAATTTTTTTGTAAAGTCATCATGAATTAGCATTTCAAATGACTAATAGTAAATTGTGTATATTAGCGACGACATGTTAAATAAAGTCAAATAGCAGACACAAATCAATAATTATTTTTTGATCTGCGAAAATCTCTGTCAACAAGTTTTTATTACATTAAATTTAGTTTATTTTGTTAGCTTATTAATTTAAAACCAATCAATAAACAGATTTTTGAAAAACAAAGTTAAGTACGGATAAATCTTCACACATCATAGCTAGCATACTTAAGATCATGTAAATCCATGTAAGACCATGGTAAAAAATAGCAGTATTCTTTTAATAAGATAGCGTAGCGGGAAGATCATGCAGTACTCTTTCGGGGTTTCACGTGTTCAAGCCCCGGGCAGGCACCAATGAGTTTTTCTGTTGAAATTGATGCATCTTATTCATAATTGCAATTTATGACACCGTTTCGGTGAAGGAAAACATCTGGAGTTATGTGTAACCTACAAATTAGAGCAGCGTGGTAGGTCTTAGCTTTAACCATTTTCTCCAAAAAATGAGTGATGAGACCTATGCCCAGCAGTGGGATAGTAACAGCTCGTTACTTTACTTTTTATTGTTTTTTTATTATTATTTAAATTACTTTCCAAACTTAGCTTGAGATTGTACTTTTCTTTAAGTTTCACTATTAGATGATTTTCAAATATTCTTTTTTCTTTGGTATATTGATCTCTAAAAGTGATGTATAAAATTATAAAAATGTATATCAGAATTTCATTCGCTACAATTATTTATATAGAGTTCTAAATTATATACGGAGTGAAATTGAGCAAATTCCTTCCGAGGTCAAATGATGAAATAAATTTTAGCCTCTAGGTTTTAAATTATATTGCACTAGCAGATCCGGCCACGGCGCAGCTGTGGTAGGGATGTGACTTGGAGTGGAAAAATCGATTACTAAATAATCGATTTTTATCCCTATAAAATAAATCGATTTAATAAAAGTAATTGATCTTTTCAAAAGACTGCTTTTTTTACTTTTGTTCAAAATTAAAAATTCAACTTTAATAATTAATTACCACAAAGATTGTTTAAAGGGGACTATTAAGAAAATCACAGATCCGCTGTTATCTCAAATAGTATGAGTAATTTGAAACATTGATTTCATCCACAAAAATAACAAGTCAAGTTAAAAAAGCTTTTATCAACATTTCATGTCCCTGTTAACTGTTGAAGAGTTCCCTCGTCTGGATCCAATCCTGGCAGTAGCATCAGGTCATGCTTATCATAAAAATGCATTATCATCAAGACTGGACCAGTATCTAAGATTCAGCTCAATCGGATCCCGGGAATTGGATCAAATTTAATTTGAAAGATTCCACCTTCACATTCAAACATTGCAAGTTGAATAAAAGTTAAAAAAAGGGTATAAAGAAAAGAAGAAAACATAGTAATTAGTATAATCGATTTCTTAAAAATCTATTTATAAAATTTAAAAAATCGATTAAAATTACAATCGATTACGGTGGCCTAGTCTGTTTGCGTCGAATCCCACTTAATATTTTGGTGCGCGTTAGTTTTACTTTCGCGATTACTTCTAAGATATTAATTTAAATTACATGATGTTTAGCATTATTATATTAAACATGAAATTATTTAGGTAATTGTATTTCATGTAAACAGCTCCACAAAAAAAATATTACGTAAAATGTACCACATTTTACGTAATATTTTTTTTAAGGGTGTAGTAAATTATCCTTCAAAGAATGATGTTTATTTATTTATTTATTTATTTATATACTTTATTGTACACCACAGAGAAAACATACAGGAAAGAAAAAAAAACAGCAATAAAAGGAAACATAAACTGTAACGCACAAAAGGCGGTCTTATCGCTTAGTAGCGATTTTTTTCCAGACTATTTTAGGTTTAAGGAGAACTTAACTGAGTGCGGGTGGTGCACTATTTTATGGTTAAATATATACTAATAATACACACCAATACATAGACGAGATCTACACATCATAAAAATATATAAAAATGATAAATATTAAATCTCTAAACTAATAAATGATATAAAATAAATATACAACAATTATCTTAATATGATGTGTCGTTAAGGAGTTTTTGTAGCCCTATAAAAGAAAGTAATCCCACCATTCATTGTTTTTGTATATATGTGAGTTTGGCAACGTTTCCAACGAAAGCTCCTCGGCGGTTTATTTCGAGTAATTTTTACAGAAACTTATCAAATGATATACAAATTATCTGTGTATTGGTGAAAACCGCATATTTATCCTTTCAGTAGGTTTGAGTTTATCGCGGATAGATATATTGATAGTATATTAGTATAGTATAATATTAATAAGTATAAATAAACTTCATAATTTTGATTTTTGATATTTGCGTACCAAATCTGCTTCACTGTCACTCGTCGCTTCACGGGTCGTTCGCTATCACGGGGATAAGTTAACCTTTGTGCAGTGTTTTTTATTAATAATGTTTTCTAACGTCTTTCCTTGTTACATAAATAATAATAAATAAATCCTTTAACCAATTGATAAAATACTTCGTAAAGGTTTTCAATAACATGCCAAAACAATTCTTAAAACACTTTATTACGCTTTTTAGTTTAATTACAATTATTTTACGTCGTACCAGAATGCCGCCAAAGAATTCTCTCTATATCTTTTTAATATCCCCTCAAGTTGAGGCTAATGCCAATACTTAAACTTCCAAATATACTTAACCTAATACAATAATTAATATCAATACAATATTATTATTATAATTATTAAACAAATGTTAAAATTGCTAACACAATTCATACCTTTATTTAAATGGACACACATAAAAAGTGGCCTTAATTATAAATCTAGAAATATGTATATATAATATAAATGTGCAACTATATCTCATTTGTATGTATTGCTCAATAAAACTAATCGTATTTGTCATTATAATAGCACCCATGTGTGCGGTTCGCTCTTGACCTACTTGGATTTTTAATAGCGTATAATCACGGCCCAACTTACGAAAAGATGAGAAGCAGACATTGAAAATGGCAATGCTTAAGCTATGTTAAAACATTTATAAAAACTTTGAATGCTCTAGTGAATATTAATCTGTTAGTCTATATTATTAAAATGAGAGCGTAAATTGTGTGTTGCGATTACAAAAAAATATCTTCCCTTTAATTTATGAATAATCACCACATTCTACTACAACATTGCTTTAAAGTAAATCTTTAATACGAAAGCGGACATTTTGAGTCTTAAAAAATTCGTTCGTGCGTATATGTAACAACATGTTTGGTATAAAAATCCATTAGAAAACGATGACAAATTATAATAACATAACTGTTAAAAAACCTACCTAATTTTATTATACATATTAGTGGGATAAATAATATAACACTGTAATTTACAAATGTATATTATTATAAGTTAAACCAAATTGTATATCACGTTGGCTTCCTAATAAATAAATACATAAATAAATAAATAAAATACTTCATTGTTGGAATATTTCACGCCGTGTATTATCCGACAGAATAGAATAGACCACCCTCCATTCTTACCGAGGTGTCGTAAGAGGCGACTAAGGTATGTGCCGTGTGGTATCCGGTTGCATAGAATAGACCACCCTCCGTTCTTACCGAGGTGTCGTAGGAGGCGACTAAGGTATGTGCCGTGTGGTATCCGGCTGCATAGAATAGGCCACCCTCATTTCTTACCGAGGTGTTGTAAAAGGCGACTAAGGTATGTGCCGTGTGGTATCCGGCTGCATAGAATAGACCACCCTAATTTCTTACCGAGGTGTCGTAAAAGGCGACTAAGGTAAGTTGACGTCAAGCAGGCGGCCGATCGTAAAATACGTAGCCAAATCATGTGACAAAATGTTTGTAACATGTTATGCCGACCCACTTAGGGATTAGGGCAGGAGAATAATGATTGTTGGAATATTTTCTGAACCGCCTCCTTACACGTGTTAACATGGTTATTGTAAGGAGATATAACGTGCACATTGTTTGAAGGTGTAGTATTTGTAAATGTGGAAAAATGTAGCGTCGGAAAGCAATCCCTGACGTAATCATTTATGAGTAAAGTGGAGCGTGACTAAGTGATTTAAAGATGAGAACCGTGCAAAAGTCTAACATTACTAATGTTATAAATGTAATACTCTTGTTAATCTGTAGTCAATTTTAATTCAAAATATATCTGAGTATATTGTAATAGTTATTATTTTATATTATTATTCCATGTGATGTATTATTATGTGTGATTATAGCAATCTTATAAACACAATCTTCATATATTAAAAATAAATTGGTATTTTCCATTTTAATGCGCATTTGATATTGATTTTACCGGATATTGAAATATAATATCATTCTCCTGCCCTTATCCCACTCTAAGTGGGGTCGGCACATGATTTGGCTACGTATTTTACGACCGGCCGCCTGCCTGACGTCAACTTACCTTAGTCGCCTTTCACGACACCTCGGTAAGAAATGAGGGTGGTCTATTCTATGCAGCCGGATACCACACGGCACATACCTTAGTCGCCTCTTACGACACCTCGGTAAGAACGGAGGGTCGTCTATTCTATGCAACCGGATACCACACGGCGTGGATATTGAAATATAATAATAAATAAATCCTTACTTCCTTACTTCCTTACTATCCTTACTTCCTTACTTCCTTACTTCCTTACTTCCTTACTTCCTTACTTCCTTACTAATATTATAAATGCAAAAGTCTGTCTGTCTGTCTGTCTGTCTGTCTGTGTCGTTTTCACGGCTTATCTGCTGAACCAATATCCATGAAATTTGGCACAATTATTCCTTATACACCGGGGTAACATATAGGCTATAGAAATCTTGCTAATTCAACAGGAATAAAATGACGTTCAAAAACGCCATCTATAATAAACATAATAAGTTTTTTATTTTTATTTACAATTTGTCATAGTTACAAATATATTAACGGCCTGGAATCGAGCCTTTTAAGTCAATTCTGTAATTCAAAAGAGGCGAAAGTCTTTATATTTTTTGATTTCTGTTTACTGGATAAATTTAATTATTTATAAATTTAATAGCTAATAAAACGTGTAATAAATATAAATAATACGCGCTATTTACTAAAATAAATGAACTATACTTTCGAAAACACGATAAATTTCTCTGTCTTCCCGAAATGTTACAGGCGATTGTGAGTATCATGCAGAAATGCAAACCTCGAAAATATTCTCTTAATATGAATAGCGTTTCACTGCTTCACTATTTGGAGGCTAGATCTTCCAAAAGTTGAACTCACCATGCATCCGAAGATTACAACAAATTTTGATCAACACACTCAAATGCGAACTTCGGAGACATTCAGTTAACTGCATATCACCGTTGTCATACAAAGATAGAAGCTTCTAAAACGGTATCATAGCTAGAGTCATATCAGTCCGTGATCATCAAACCGATATGCGGGCTTCGAAAACGTACGCGCAAAATGAGGGGTAGTTATGTGCGAATCGCATTCACCATTCGCCCTTCAAAGGAAAGTTTAGGTAACATTAAATTAGAACACGTCTATTTTTTTTTTATCTAAAAGGGTATGTCTACAAATACAAGTGTCCTATATATTTATTTATTTTATGAAATTAAAGTAATGGTAATGTCATCGTATTCCTGTTGCATTCACAGGATTTCTATCGCCTTTATGTTACCCCGATGTATAAACGTTGATTGTGCCGAATTTCATCGATATTGGTTCAGCTGATTCGGCGTGGTATGGTAAAAAATTAATTAATTAAAGTTTCCGAACCAGCAGTAGAGTTGACGATTCATAAGCACTTGTTTATAAGGTTACTTGAATAAATAATATTTTGAATTTGAATTTCAGTATATCGCTCTTATAAACTATTTTTAATGTATCATTATTTGTCACACAGATATTTTCTTTTTTTCCCTATATTATCATTTTGTAAAAAAAATAAGTTTAGTTTTTGTACTTACCTTAAAAAAATATTGTATATAATAAATTAAATATATTAAATTATTAATTTACAAATTAAATTTAGCGCACAACCTGCGGGCGGTTGAGAATTCTTTTTCATAGATTGTTTAAAAGTTCCCGATCAAGAAAAATAAATAAATATTGGACACTTACACACATGGTCGTCCCTCCCCAAAGTAAGTAAGTCAATACTTGTGTTTTGGATGACAGATAAGTAGTAAATACATATATAATTTTAAATACATATTTAAATACAAATATACACACAAACTCGAAGAACCAACATTCGTTCATAGAAAATGTTTTCCTTCTGCGGGAATCAAACCCGCGAACCGCGGATCTAAAGGTAGAGTCACTACTAACTGCGCCAACGGGTCATTCGAATTTATCCTATATTTATATTACTATTTACTTATTTTATCCTATATTTATATTATATTACTATATACTATATTTATATTATTTTATTACAATTTTATGGATATCATTAGTTAATCTTCGTAGAATGTATAGTAGTGTCATTTACAGGAGGTGTCTCAATAGAGTCACTTAGATTGCCTGACACAACATTTCCACATTCAAATGATTGCTATGCACGTATTGAGGATATACTCAGACGTTCAATGCTCGTAGTAAATACAAAATAAAAATATATCAAATCGACTGATCTGTATTAAAAAATATTAATATATAATTAGGCATTATTACTTCGAGGAGATCCATAATACACAAGTAATTATAATAATATTTTTTAAGTATTTTTTCTTGTGATAAAGCAAATAGAAATTATACCTAATGTATTTTATCCATTTTTATATATAATATGATACATGCAGAATTTGTAAAAACGCATGCAATAAAACCGCCACCCACAATACACAAGCACTACACACATTCACAAACTCAACAATCGTTTCGCTCTGGAAACGAAGCATCATCAGGACATAGACTCCACGACAAAATTGCAAAGAGTAATAATAATATAATTTTGTGACAAGAGGGCTGGCTCCTTTTTCGCACAAATAATCAGCTTAACGCGGAAACGTTGGAAACGGAAGTGGAAACATTCTTGTGACCATTCCACGTGGGCATGATTTGTATAGTATTAGCGTGTAAGTAATATAAGATAGACATAACTTGTACATTTTTGTTGTAAAAAATAATAATAAAAAAATTGTTATAATATAAACATTTAATTTTTAATCGTGTTATAATGTCGCGGGGACTACGCAATATGTATATCGCATAAAGATAATATAATTATTCCTACGTAGAAGTTCATGATATTGAATTGTGACAGCCGAACCGTGAGACTGTGTAAGTTTTGCCATAGGATCGAAGATTCAAAACATACGCAGGCACCAAACATATTTTCTATTAAATCTTTTGTTCCTAAGCGATATATTCAAAACACGCTTTTCGGTGAAGGAAAACATTCCAACCTTAATAATTAACCCATATAGGAGAAGCGTGGTGTCGCTTAGCTAAAACTCTCTGAAGAAGAAAGGAAAACCTATGCTCAGTAGTAGGATAGTAGCAGTTGTTACTTTATACTCGTGTACATATAACATATTAACGATAAAATGTATCTTTCTAAAATGAAGTGTCGAATTAAATAATAAGTAAAATGTATGAGCAATAAAGTATGTTTTTATGTTCACGGTTTTAGTTAGGGGAACCCCAGGAGTACTTGTGTTAGTGGTGGTATTATGGGGTCAAGAACCTTAAAAATAATGACGATGAAGAACTCAAAAAAAAAACAACAAAGTCAGTTGATCCAAAAGACGTAATTCCCATTTGAATAATATGGTTTATGCGAATCCGAAAATTGATTCGTTTTATTGAGATACACTTTTTGATTACTTTAAATATTAGTTTCTTTTTCCCTATCACGCTTTCGGCGTGAACTTCGTACAATATCAGGATAAAAATCAGTGTTAATTACGTTAAAACTAGAATGCGTGTCAAATCACAATTTGACACGCATTGTGATTTGATCAGACTCGTTCAACCGTTTATTTTGTGATAAGTAACAAAGATCCAAACATTGATTTTTTTTTCGAATTGACTGTATGCTGTTAGCCCTAACGGCTTTAACAGTGTTACCGGGCGGGACAGGCGAGCGCAGAAGCATCGTCGAGGTTGCGAAATGCTGAGAGTAGACCGCAGAAGGCCAAACATTGAAACTTTTATAGTTTACTAACAGCCCGGCCAGACGTGGTTCAGTGTGGTTTCGACTTCCCCTCGAAACAAAACTGTTATTTGTACCAAATTGCAGGATTATCAGCTGGGTTATTCTAAAGATTAACTGAAAATTTCATTGAAATTGGTCCAGCAGGTTCAGAGTCTATGTATAAGAGACATACAGACAATCGTTAATATTTATATAGAAGATATAGATTATGAATGTTGCTATGTTCAGTAACTCTATCCGCCTTTCGATAATAAAATGTTACACTAAGACATTCATAAATCCCGATACAATAAGTAAAATGAAAATTGACGGAAATTAACTTATTCAGCTAAGTACAAAGTTTTATTTCCGCCCTACCTGTAACCTTGATTAAACATTAATAGGGCTATAGCTAGAATTGACTCTATTAACCACAGTAAAATCACAATTTTACTAAAAAAATTTGGGCCTGGTTATAAGTGTATAAAAAATATTATAACAAAAAAATATTGCATCATATTTATGTTAAAATTTTGATTTAAGGTGCAATCGGGTACACAGGCTGTTATGAAACATCATAATTGAAGTTATTTTAAAATTTAAATTGCAAACGAAGTCGCGGATACAGCTTTTTGTTTTATAAAGATCTAATGAAGGATTCCTTGCTGGTTCTCCGCAAAAATAAATCAGATATAGTTCAGGACCAACTGTCAAGTGTTTGAAAATTTAAAAGAATACGAAGATGAACTTGAATATACAGTCAGTAATTATGTAAATGCATGTCGCTTATATTAATATTTGAAAGTAAGAAACAATTATTTATTCTACACAAACAGAATATGTTAGATTCCTTTGTAAATATTTTAAAAACAATTTTATATTATTTATTTAGTCCGTTGTTTACATCGATCGTCGACACATAAGGCGGGTTGTGCACTGGTGCGGTCGCGAGCCGCGATGCGCTGTGTTCCCCGACTTAAGTAGAGCTTCTGCGCTCTACTCCCTGCATTTCGCAACCTCGGCGATGCTTCTGCGCTCGCCCGTCCCGCCCGGTGACGCTGTAAAAGCCATTAGGGCTAACAGCATACAGTCAGTTCGAAAAAAAAAAAAAAAAAGATGCGCCGTACTGTTTACTGCGAGCGAGCGGTGCGGCCGCGCGCTTGCGCAACACCCGGAGGCAACAAGCTCGACCCTGAACTCAATTCGGCTACGATCATTTTGCAACTAATCACTGGTCGTTGCGCCGCAGGTAGACAACTCTGGCCGTCGCCGGTACAAATGTAAACATTTGCAGGCGACGTCGGTCTAACGTCCGAGGCCGAAACGAACGTGCTCCCTCATATTATACATCATCGAATAGCAATCCTCTATTCTTGGTTGCGTTCTAGACCATGTTACTCTGGCTATGGTTATTATATCCAAACGTGTGGTTGGTTGTCCTCGTGATCTTGTTCCGTCTCTTGGGTATCAACTTAAGATTTTCTCAGCTGGACATTGGAAAGAGAAGATCTTAAGTTGGCACTCCAGAGACGGGAAAAGATCAGACCAACAACGACCAACCACATGTTGGGATGACGATATAACAAACATGGTCTAGAACAGCCCAAAATAGGAAAAAATGGAAGGACATGGAGGAGACCTTAGCTCAACGATGGGTGTCCAAATTATAAGCTTAAAATAAAAATAAAGAAAAAAAACAGGCGAATTATTAAAACAAAACTAATGACATAGAGTATAACTAAATATTGTACTAGTAAGTAAATAGAATATGTCATTTTTTTAAAATATATATTTATTTATTATTTTCACAAACTCACTCACGCCCGAGTTATATATATTATATAAGACTATATATTTCTAGATTTAAATAAATAAAATAAAGATAATAAATATACTTATGTATAAAAATAAATGGATAAAAAGTTCGGCAGAGGATACCAAACGGCTGGGGGTCAGAGTGACAGGTTGAGGAAACGATGAACTATTCTACCCGAGTCCAGGAGTACCGCCTTCTTTATTTTTGCTGCGAGCAAACTGCCACGGAAACCCAGCTGCCTTAGATGGTAAGCATGTCTGGCTGGAATTAATTCGTTCGCAGATAAAACGATCCGAATGATTTTAGTGGACACCAAGTTCCACAATGCGGTGACCTCGTGTGCTAGATCTATATATTTACGTTTCTTTTCAGTGGTCGCGTGGTTGTTTTGATTTTTTTATCATACCTCACACAAAGATTTTTGTTAATACGAGGAAAACTTTTGGACATATTCGTTGATGGCTACACTACACTATCAAAAATCGTTTGAAGCAATCCCATGTCATATTTAAAACAAAACAAAGTATATTGGCGTCTAGTTCATATATTACGAACGCTGACGGAAACTGAAAGAGGAAAATGACCAGAAGTTGAAATGGTGTAAATTAAATTTAGTCCTGTAACATGATACTCAAGTAGAATCTTGGTGGAGGTATAGGTTCGAACAGGTTAAATAGGACAGGCGCTAAAAATATCTTACACAGTGACATACATCCTATTGGATAATTGCCCATCAAGGCTTAACCGCTGTAAGATAGATAGAATAATTTCCACGTAAATATTGTGTATATTTTCAATAAAACATGAGTCGCCGTCCAATGTTCACGTTTTAATGATGTTATAAATGTTTAAACTCACTTATAACGTGTACTTGATGGTTCTAGGTAATGTAAACAAACAGTGGGATTACATATTTGTCACATACACAGAACCCTTGATTTATTTCGTATTATGTTGTCATTATACTACAACTTCAAGCTTGCTAAGTGTAAAAATATAAAATATTGAAAACGATATCCGTAGGATGCCAGTTTACTTGATATATTATAGAATAAATTATTTAAAGTAAAACAGGTGAATCTTTTGTATAAACTCTACAATTCTATTTTCCTTAGTAGTGATATATTTTAAGCAGCTCAATACTCTTAAAACTTATGGACTATAATGTTCTCACCACCGTGTAATCTATGATTGGACTTCTTGATTCCGTACGAGAATTATTTTAAGCGTCCTTCGAGTTTCCTCTATGAAATTTGACTTAATAAATTTTAAACTATTATAACTATATGAATATTATTAATTACGTAGCCATATGCGTGTTAAAAAAATAATGAACAGCTTATTTTACATATAACATCCGTGATTTCGATGAACCTTTGGACGTCACTGTTTTTTTGCCATTAACAATGGAGTATTGCTTTGTTTCTTGGATACTAGATTGTTAATTTATATTGCGAATAACTCACTTTGAATGGTTTTCTCACTGTGTTTTAGTAAGTTTAGAAGAAATAGTTAAGTACATATATGTTGAAGATGAAATCAGATTTTGAAAGTTTCATAGTCAAACTGTACCCAATTAAAATGTTTTCTAAATTTTATTTACCTACGTGACGCTAAAAATCAAAGTCCATGAAATTTTAAAGAATTCGTACTTAAAAGAATAAAATACTCGTATTTCTATAACAAGTTATCGAGAGTTGCTTTATTCAGTTCAAGTTCAGTGTTCATTTAAGGTACGGAGATTGTTAAAAATGTTTTAAGTATTAGGTATGTTAAAAATACATCCGTGCTGTAAGACCCCTGAGCTCTATTTAAAATTAATACGGGATGATATATTTACGAGGGTCCTAGTATTGCGAATTTGGGCTACATAAGTCAGACTGTACGTTGTAAAAGGCTAAATTTATAATTTTATAATACTAGGCCATTCGTCGAACCAAATTTTTTTTTAATGAATTTTCTTTTCACTTAGCAATGAAAACATTAAACCCATTTATCTCTTAACATGATTTTGTGAGTTGTGCCACTATAAGGCGGTTCATAATATTACAAATCAAGCAAAGGTATCACTAACCAAAAAAAAAACTTTTCATTTCGAAGAAACAGCTTCAAAAGAAAAGTATAAAGTTCTTTATATATTCTATCTTACAGAGAGTAAATACTTACAGAAATCTGTACCTTACTAAGTACTCAAGTAAAATTAATCGTTTGAAATAATTTGTTTAATTTAATGAATTAATACGTAAATATATTGAGAATTTTTTCCCATAATAACCAATTCGGAATGATCCTCAGAATCTTAATTGACATTTGTAATATATCTTGAACATTTTTATAACAAGAGCCATTTAGATTACAAACACGTTGTGTATCCGACATAGAGCGAATTAAACCGTTTGATGTCTGAATAACTTAAATGGATGTATATTTTAATTACAATTTTTGCAAATAAATAACTGCTTTCTTATCAACTAATGTTGAAATTTATATCTATTAACCAAAACGAGAAATCAAAATTTGAGTGCATATAAAACATCATACTATTTTATCATTCTTATAATCTTGCTTAATTTTTTATGAAGTACTTACCAACCTTCATGTTATATTACAATATTTTATACTGTGCTTATTTATATCCGGGTTTATATTTATAGCCAATTCAGGCTTCTTATAAAAAGGAAATACATTGTTAAATACATATAAGAAAACACCGGACTGTTATAATTTAATTTATAATATAGGATATTTTTTTATTCAAGTAAAAAAAAAAAAGTAAAATTAAGTTAATTAAGTTTCAACTAAAATTTTAAATTTTTAATCTAGAAAAAGAATACTCTCTAGCAAAAACATGTTGTGCCGACCCTAATTAGAGTAAGTTAAGGGCAAGAAAATCATGATTTACCTAATAGTATTATAATTAGGGTCTACTACTAATTAGGGTCGGCACAACATGTTTTTGCTTCTATTCTCTCCTGTCACTCGTCAACTCTAGCACTACCCCTTTTATAATCCAAAAATCTAGGTTTTCGTATTTTATCTTGTTATCTTTATCCATATCCATCCGTTTAACACTCGTTTAATTACATGATTTTTAACTCCTCCTCCTCCTCCTCGTTAGATGTCAAACCAAATCTTAATTTTGCACTTCTCGACTTTTCTGTAATGGGCAAACTTTCAAGGATGGATGTTTGTTACTCTTTCACGAAAAAACTATTGGACGGATTTGTATGAAACTTTACAGTTATATAGGTTATACATGGGAATAACATATAGGCTACAATTTGTAATCATTTTATGTAATATAACAATCAGAAAAATCTGGCCTCTATCTCGGCGTACGCTGCCTAAACCATTAGAATTACACAAAGATAATGTACCGTATTGTTTGTCTTTAATAGTTCTAAATTAAAGTCCGCGACAGTATATATCTATCTTTTATGTGGAAGCCACTATGAGCAAAATTGTGAATCATAAATTTAATTAAATTAGATACTGTGGCAGACCAAATTCCTCGCGAGCGAAGCTTCGGGCAAAAACTAGTACGACAATATAAATTTTCTAAAACCTCCCTTATCTTTCAGAGGCATTCGGGGGTCTATATGTGACCTGTAAGAACTATCGCTATTTCCTCCATCCTCCATTCATTATATACTCACATCTCGATCTATCTATCTAATGAATTAAAGTAAGAGAATTAATTAAATATATTAAAAATATAAATAATAAATATATTGGACACTTACATATATATATTATAACAATAAGCGTAATATCGCTTAAATTTTTTACAAATGACGACGCATCACATATGTTTTTGCACAGAGTATGCTTGCGATGGAGTACGAAAATGCGGTCCTTAATTCTAGTAATTTTATTAAATAAGTAAATTTGATAAAATAATCTGTATATTATTTATGTTTGATGCTAAGTAATATAAATGTGGGTACATAATTAATAAGGTACTTTAGATTATGTATTTTTTTACATTTTATATATAAATTTACTTTGACCTATAATTTATACATAAATTATTCTTTATAGAACGGAATTCCATTTTTAAGTTTTGCGTTATACATATATTATTTACGTACACTTGTACCTTCAAGGATTTCTTGTGTGGTCTTTCCTCGTTAACTTTTCTAGCCTTTTATGTTTATTAACTACTTATGTATAATGTATAATTTTCAGTGTCATCATATATACAAAAGTATTTTCCGTCATTTGTGTGGAATACAGATGACTTAAACAAATTAACCTTGTTAAGCCTGATTTGTTAACGCCAATTATATTTTCAAATATGCCATTAACACGAAAATTGAATAATTTAAGAGCGAGTTTCGTACAAGTTTTGTTTTTAAACTTTGTATTCTTATCAATACAACAAATGAGGTAGTTTGAAATATATCTATATAATTCAGTGGCTCGTTTAGTTAAGGCGCTGAACAGAGCTGGCGTAAATTCAGATTTCGGCATATAAGCCACGCCCACAATGTCTGCGACGGCGTAGCGACACACTTAATTTTTTAACACCCATTGTAGGTGTACACTATTTTATACAAACTTTTTTAGTACAATTTATTTAAAAAACTTATGTCTAATTAATCTTATAAAACTAAGTATGCTGAAACTATAATTAAACACCTAAAAAAGACATATTATCAACAAGGAATAGTATACGTCCGTATAGCAGCGCGCCTCAGCGATCACTGTCTATATTCGTAGATGTAAAAGAGAAGCGAGACGATGACTCGTTTCAGTTTTGCTATTTTCTAAAAAATATTTAATTTGAATGAAATATCTTAATTAATTCAAAATTTAAATCTTACATTCTCTTTATATTATAATGATTTATTAGTCTTATTAATTTTATAAATTTTTGTTGATAAATATTAGAGATATTTACGATAAAAGTAAAAATCAGAGGTCTATTTACCAGTTTTTTTTATCGAAAAAAAGTATCGTAATCATGTTTTGAAATCTTACATTCTCTCTGAGATATGATGTATATTAACATATATTTTTCTTATAATCGTCATCCCTATAGCTTTTGTTAAAAACGTGTTTAAAGTCAGCCTATTTGGCTCTGTTCAGCGCCTTAACCAAATACTTAAAAATTTAGAGGAATACTTTAACTTCTTAGGCTCATCGTGTAGAGTTCCTTATTTAGTTATGGTTCTTGAAAATTTTTTTTCTGATGATGTTTAAGGTTTTGGGATTAGCTAGTTACTAAATTTGAAAATTAGATATTTAAATTGGATATCCGTTCGTAAGTAAATGACAGACGTTACGTTATTTTTTAAAACGGAAGTGAACTCGGAAATGACGCATAGTCCCATATAAATACGTAATCCGATTTCTGGTACGTTAAGAAATTAATTAATCATCATTCTCCTGCCCATATCCCAGTATAAGTGGGCAGCACAACATGTTTAAGCATGTTGTAAAATGATTTGACTAAGTATTTTATGACCGGCCGCCTGCCCGACGTCAACTTTCCTTAGTCGCCTTTTACGACACCTCGGTAAGAAATGAGGTTGGTCTATTCTACTCTGCCGAATACCACACGGCGATTTAAGATTATTAATTAAAATTAATAGATTTGCTAATTACACTCATCAACCTGTCTATGTGACTAATTCACTTAATTTCACTAGTACTTGAAGTCGAACTATTTTTATATCAAATCAAATCAAATCAAAATATTATTTATTCAAGTAAACTTGTAAACAAGTGCTTTTGAATCGTCAACTTTACTGCTGGTTCGGAAAGCTGTTCCTGCCGAGAAGAGCCAGCAAGAAACTCGGCGGTTGCTCTTTTTAAAATATAAATCTTAGAACTAGTTACATTTATTTATTACTGTCTTGTACAGGGTAAAAGTGCACCTATATCCACACATCCTTATCATCTAAGTAATCTTCAACAGTATAGTAGGCTTTCTGTATCAGCCTCTTTTATTATTTCTATGTATTGTAATAGTATCAGAGGCAATAGTAAGGAGTTAATCTCATGTCATGTCAGTGGCCAGGCGTGGAACGACGTGACCTTACGTCACACGTCCACCGCTTTGCGCCGCCACGCGCTGCGAATACTAACGCCTGCAAAACGCCTTGATGGATCCTTGGCTTCAAAACCGAGCTCCTTTCTTAGATTATTGCGTTTAATGAACGGTCTTCATTATAACCTTATACACTACTTCGTTTGACCTAGCGGGAGCACTCCGTTATTGAGGGTTATAGTTTTGCAATATTACTTTCCTGGTGTTGAACATTTATCTACATTGTTTTATTTTATTAATATTCAGTGGTACCTGGTGGTTTGATTTTTATTTTTGTATTTCACATAAATATAAAATTTTTATTTTAAATGCACTTTATTATTTAAAATTGTTTTCCGATTGTAATTAAAAACATTTTTAATAATCAATATTTTTGTTTTAATGCATTTGAATTTGTTAAATCACGTCAGACACGTAATGTCTAGATTCTGTAGTCTTTTTACGACATCGAAATTAAATTAATGTCAAATTACATGACAAAAAATTATTGACGTATTCATGTTTAATTGTATGTATTAATTAACATAGCTATTTGATTTAGGTACATATTAATGTAAATTTGTCCGTGCGAAACACACAGCTTTTGAATCAACATTTATTCGAGTGATGGACAAGTATTTCGGAATATTTTACGTCGAAAGGAATAAAAAGAATAATTTATATTAAAACTTAATTATTTATCTGTTTTCAGATTAAGCATATATGTAAATAATATAGTTGAAATAATCACATTTGTTGATAGTAAAGGACTCACGCTTATGCCATTCTCAATCACATGATTTAGAACAAACTGATTTCATAATTATCACGTATCGTCATTTATGTTCTCACCTGAGAGAGATCGTTTTGGAATGTTGAGGTTCTTCTCCAGTTGTCCAGTTTAGAACACAGACACTAACAGGGAATGGACGAAAATTGTCCAATTCTGAGGAAACAGACAGAAGTGGGGGCGTCGTAGATTTGAATGCGCGAATCGCGCGCAAGTCTCGCGAAACGGAACGTAACTACGCCTGCGTTAAGTGCAGGCGGATTCGCTACTGGCACCGCGCGCTTCGTCCGTCGTCTTTTATCACATCGCATTCACGCGCCTTCAACTTGACTCTTCGTGCCTTGTACCATGCTGCAGGATGCGGAATTAATACCCTGTTGGAACAAGCATTTTAATGTTATATCCACGTTAGAAGATGATTGATAGCGACAAAGAAATATTCCAGTATTTTAAATTCTTTATTATAATTCCCTGTCTGGTACACCGTGTGGCATCCGACAGAATAGAATAGACCATCCAAATTTCTTACCGAGGTGTCGTAAGAGGCGACTAAGGTATGCGCCGTGTATACTCATACTGACTTAATCTACGTCTGTCTAAAGGCAAATTTTATATCCATAGAGGATATAAAACATATAAGGAGAACAGAGAAATAAAGATAAATCAAAATGAGACTGTACCTATCCGTCCCATTTTTTTTGTGTTTAGACAAAGATCAGTAAACGAGTTTCATCTTCCCTCTCAATATTTATTGTGACATTCTTACTTACTCTTACCTGCCTATGGCTCCATTTCTCTTTTTGACATGAAAACCCATCATAGGTCGTCAGCGACCGGCGGGGACGAGCGGCGGGCATGTCGGACTCTCACCGATTAAAAACCTGACAGTACTCCACCACGCTCTTTGTGTTGGGACAGGGTACCTTTGTAGACATTGCCCCCATCCCCGCCAGCAGCGGCTTTGTATCCCGGAGACCGCCACCTCCGGGTCGGGGCCTTTCTAAACAGTAGCCCCTCCCTCCGCTTATCGGTGTATTGGGAACACCAGATGCAGCAACCGCCTCGGGGACCTAACTCGGAGGTCCCCGTTAGCGCGGCATGTGACGGATTTTGGCGAGTCGTCTGCGCCCCACTCATGCATAACGTCTTCACAGAATGAGGCCATCGCAGCCAGCGATCCCTCTATGTCCACCATAGCACGAACCAGGGTGGGCAGGGAGTGATCGTAAATTATATGACTGTGGCTATGGCTCCCCTTCTTCTAGTATAATAACTCTATGTTTATATCATTTACTATAAAAGTCGTTTCATTCTTCTGCCCTTATCCTACTCTAAGTGAGGTCAGCACAACGTCTTAAAAACATGTTGTCACATGATCTGGCTACGTATCTTACGACCGGCCGCCTGCTTGACGTCAACATACCTTAGTCGCCTTTTACAACACCTCGGTAAGAAATGAGGGTGGTCTATTCAATGCAGCCGGATACTAGCTTTTACTATAAAAGTCATTAGTCATTATCAAAAATATACAATATTATAGAAATTATAAAACATGAGCTGTCTATATGCTTATAGACATCTGGCATTAGAAGTTACAGGTAACCATAAAAGATTAGTACATTGTAAAAAACATTTAATCGCAACATCATTTACTATAATGAGAAATACGTAAACATATTCGTACAAGCGAAATTCGTACATTCGGTTTTTTTTTAAAGATAATTATTACAAAAACGAACTATGAAAAAACATAATGGTTACCACAAAAACCAGTTTACGTATCATAAATTTCAATCTTATCTATATTAGATATTTGTAAGTTTGTCTCTTGGTCCGCGTGCATCTGCAGACCGTTAAATTTTTTAGTCTTTAATTTTTTCAAATTTTAAATATTAAATTTAGAATTTTTCAAATTACAAATATACTTTTTAATTAATTTTAAGAATTTTGAGTGACTTAAAATTTTAAAAAGAGAGTATGGTATAGTTTGATCAGCTACCCAGGTGCATACGGGTTTACTACGTTGTACGTTTTTTATATAATAAATACAAAATCGTCCATATTATTATAGATTATAGCCGTACCAGGCAACTTAACAAGTCCACGCTTTCAGGGCAGTCATAAATAGGTTTATGTTTAGGTTATTTAAATATTCACAAATCTGTATGTACGATATAAAGACTTATCGATTTCACCGAAATATTCATAATATAAACTAGGCAATCCTAATGCGTATTATAATTAAACATATAAAAAGACGTATAGTACCCGGCATTAAATAATGCACATCGATGTTTACAACGAAACAGCCGGCCAGTTCGGTTTCGTAGAGCGCTGTCACTGTTACACACGGTTTCGTCTGTGCCACAAAGACGATACTATATGAAGCAGAATCTAGCCGATTTTTCTCTCTAAGCCTCGATGTGCATTATTTATTGCCGGGTACTATAAGTCGACTTATCAATATATCTACACCTGGTACGGATATTTAGAAATAACGGCCTGTTACTATCCCACTGCTGGGAATAGGCCTCCTCTCCCCGTTTTTTGGAGAGACGGATTGCACCTAACACGCTGCTCCAATGGGGATTGATAGGTTACATATATCCCCAGAATTGTCTAGAGCTATGCAGGTTTCCTCACGATGTTTTCCTTCACCGAAAAGCGTATGATAAATTGCAATTATCAATTAGACACAAAATTTTAATAGAAACACTCATTGGTGCCTGCCCTGGTTTTGAACCCATGTTCGTCTCTAGATAGTAGCAAAGTCTCACTGCTGGGCTATCACGAATATATATAAGTAAAATGATGTATATAACAATAATTGAAGAGCTGTGATAGCCCAACGGTAAGACCGTGCGACTCATTCGAGGGGAACACGAGAATCCCAGAATCCCCGAGAAAATCCCAAAATGCTGTCTGTCTGTATGTAATCGATTTTCTCAAAATCTTCTGATCGAATTTTTATACGGATTTCACCAAAACATATTGCAATACTTCCGGATGGTTTAAGTAAATAGTACATATCGGTATAATGTAAACTGTGTTGAAGAGATCTGCAGTTGTTAAAAAACTTACTTGCTCAAAGCGTTAGTCGTGGCGCTGCGTAAACCAGCAGAGATACGCTAAAGTTATGTAGTAGAGAATTGTTAATCTATTAAAATAACGGTTAACTCTCTCCTCACGGTTAACTCACAATAACTAATTTTATGCTCAAAATTTCGAAAATTCGGGAAGTTTCGTAAATCACTGAATTCCACGCGGGCGAAGCCGTTGTTGGCACAGTTAGTTTAAAATAAATAAAATATATATACTGATAATTTATAGGAATAGGCGTTACTTTTTATTGTTGTTGTTATATAACTTTATTGTATACAATTATTACAAAGTAGAAAAGAAAAAAAACAATATTTCAAGTATATAAAAAAGCGCAGTCATAATAAATAATAAATAATAAATATATGGGACACTTACACACACGGTCGTCCGTCCCCAAAGTAACTTAATACTTGTGTTATGGGTGACGGACAACTGGTAGATATACTACATATATAACTTTAAATACATACTTAAATACAAATACCACACCCAGGCTCGAAGAACCAACAATTTTTTTTATAGAAAATGTTGGCTTTCGACGGGAATCGAACCCGCGACCCGCGGAGCTGATGGCAGGGTCACTACCCACTGCGCCAACGGGCCAATCGATGAAGCAAGTCGCAAGCGCATCACTTTGCGGAGATCCATAATACAAAAGTAATTATAAAATTATTTTTCTATTATCCATATTCCTATAGTTTGTACATTTGTTTTCAGGAATCCTGCATGTATCAGGTATGAAAACGTATATTCGACTCTACATTTGCACTCTGCCTTATATATAAAAAAATATATATTCTCTATTTACTTTTTCGCGGATTATAGCAAAAAAAATATTATTAGTTATATATATACAGATATATATTTAGATATATAGGTGCAAATATAAAAATTTACATAAGTAAGTATAAACACATACCGCATATGAAAAATATGCAATAGGATTAAGCATGGTCGCCCTAAGCAGATAGAGATAGATGGTAGTTTTAAGCACTCTTTTAAAAAATCATATCATATAAAAGTCATATATTATATTAAATTGCTCGTTTCGTCAAAAACACTATTATTCAAAGGCATTCTTAAAATATTTTAAAGAAGCTACATTAATGAAAAAACCACTTGCGTGATCGTGCTTATTTTATAGTACAAACACATAGTTAACCTTTATTGTTATTTAAAATTTAATTCTACAATCTCGTAAATGGTTTGAAAGGCTATTTAGCAATTCCTCCTTTCAAAAACATAAAGGTTGAATAAACTTTTTGTAAATAAATAGTACCCCAACTTCCTATACATATGAAAATTTAAAATATGCCTGATATAAAATTAAAATAAATTTCACTAGAAAACGAATGTCTGTTATTGTTTTTACTAGTTATATGACGTCATAGTAACTTAAAGTTATGGAAAAAGTTAGAATGAAACTTGAGAGATTGATAAAAAAAATTGAAAGAAGAATAATAGTATACTGGGTCACCTAACCTTACACCTCTGGCAACACTTTAAGAAAGTTATTTTTAGTTATTTTAATAAACTTTAGTTCCGCCATGTGATATCCGGCTGACTAGAATAGACCACCTCCATTTCTTACCGAGGTGTCGTAAACGGCGACTAAGGTAAGTTGACTCGCCGTGTGGTATCCGGTTGAGTAGAATAGACCACCCTCATTTCTTAATGAGATGTCGTAAAAGGCGACTAAAGTAAGTTGACCCGCCGTGTCGTATCCGGATGAGTAGAATAGACCACCCTCATTTCTTATTGAGGTGTCGTAAAAAGCGACTAAGGTAAGTTGACCCTCGTGTGGTATCCGGCTGAGTAGAATAGACCAACCTCATTTCTTATTGAGGTGTCGTGAAAGGCGACTAAGGTAAGTTGACGTCAGGCAGGAGGCTGATCATTAAATACCTAGCCAAATCGTGTAAACATGTTTAAACATGTTTTTTTTTAACAGGACAAAACACTATCACAAAAGTCCTTAAAACCACCACTGGTTTGTAGAGCGGTTGTTTTGTACGGATTCGTATATGCATTATTGTTTACTGGGGTTGTACCAACGATTTTTTATATAGTGTAAGTGGTTCATTTTTATAGAGTCATCCTGTATAATAAATGAGCCACTGAAAGAGAGAACAGAATAATAACCTGGGTATGAATTTATTACTTCCTAGCAATGCCTCGCGGTTTCATCCGCGTTGATACCGATCTCGTGGAAAGTCTACGTAATTCGAACTATAGATTTATTTTTGAATTAATAGTTTGGCCCTGGGACTTATTAATGGTCACGGCAAATGAAGTTTTGACTAGAAATTGATTTCTTTTATAAGGTATAGGCTACATCCATGGGTATCATTGGTATTCTTAGAATAAGATCTAACTCATCATTCGCAGGCCTTGTTATAATGTTCGCTGCAATGAATTTATGGCATTATATTCATAAGATTTTAAATTCGTTATATTTTGTGATTGGAATGTCCAATTTTAATAATTTATAAAGTTATTTACAGGTATTGAAACAGATTTTAATAAAATATCATTTAATGGCTAATATGGCATGAGTATTGTCTGCTCTCTTATCGAACTTTACTCGTACAATGCAAAAGAGTAGTTATGTCAGTTAGAATAGTCATACTATATGTAGTATCGCGAACTTTTTTGTAAATATTGATACGTTCTATAATAAAGTAACGGCCTGTTACAATCCCACTGCTGGGAATAGGCCGCCTCTCTCCGTTTCTGGAGAGAAGCGTTGGAGCTAAGGCCTACCACACTGTTCCAATGCGGATTGGTAGGTTACACATATCTCCAGAATTCCCTAGAGATATGCAGCTTTCCTCACGATGTTTTCCTTCACCGGAAACCGTGTGATAAATTGCAATTACCAATTAGACACATGAGTTTTAATAGAAAAACTTATTGGTGCCCGCCCGGGTTTGAAGTCGTGTTCCCCTCGAAGAGGCGCACGGTCTCATCGCTAGGCTATCGAAGCTCACGTACTGTAGGATGTTTTTTGTTCTATTATCTAGTATAATAGTTACCACAGCGCACGGGAAGAAAGATTTTTATGACTAATTTTCCCACACCTTACATTTCTATTAGTATCCTTATTTTTTTGAAAATGTTATATAGCCTATGTTGCCCAGTAAAGATGCAGCTTACCAATAACGAAAGAATTTTTTTTAATCAGTCCAGTAATTTTTGTGTGAAAAAATTACAAACATACAAATCTTTCCTCTTTCTAATATTATATATATAATAAGTAAAGATTAAAAATGTTAAGATATTTAGAATACAGTTAGCGACAATCTTGAGATTGGTTTAGACAGTGAGAAGCATAACTTCTCACTGTCTAAACCAATCTCAAATTAAATATGTATATTGATTTTCAATTTGTTTTCCATTTAAGTTTAGAATATTTTGGAAGTGCGTATTTACAAAACCGTCGATCAAAATTGAAAGCAGCAGCAGTCTTTTTAGCGTTATATTTGATTTACGGTATAAATTTTCCATATAACAGTAAATGCGTTTTGCTAGAACCTCTCGGGTACCCGGTTCTACGCCAGCGCATTTCTTTGCAAAATACTATCCAGCAACAAGTTTCATATATTTTACCTATGTAATATTTAAAAATTAGGTAGTTTTTTTTTTACAGTAGTTTCATATTAATGATAGTTATTGCGGGGACTCACTCATTTATACCTTATACATAACCTTCCACTTGGATGCTTAAATTAAGCAATGATATGCGTAGAGGCTATATACTATACTATCTTAATCCGAAAGTAAAGCACATTAAAAGCAGTACAAAAAGGTACTAGAGTGATGATATAATTAATACACACCTTTTCTTCGATACATATTTTTTAAATATTTCATCATGAACGCGTTTTGTACCGAACCAGAAGTCAATAGCTTAATAAAAATGTTACGGTATATTTAGATGAGGTATATAATTCGTTCATTAAATTTAGCACTTATAAAATGTAAAAGAATTTAAACATTTACCCTTTTTTTCAAAGAATAATAAAATAATTACAAACGTAACGATTTATTAGAAGTTGTTTTAAAAAATATTTTGTCATTTAAGGATCATCATGTTTTAAATTAAAATAATTGTGCTTTTAATACAACAATATCTAATCTTACAATGGAAAATATTACATATAAGGAAATTATGACGTCTGCAAAAGTCTTTATACAATATTAAAATGATACCTAAATATCTAGTTCCATACCAACCTTCCTTTTATTATACCGTCATGTCCTACTAATATAATAAATGCGAAAGTTTGTGAGTATGGATGTTTGTTACTCTTTCACGAAAAAACTATTCGACGGATTTTGATGAAACTTTACAGTTATATAGGTTATACATCGGAATAACATATAGACTACAATTTGTAATGATTTTATAAAATATAACGAAACATGTCAATAAACTCGGAAAAAATCTGGCTTATGAGAGCAATCTCGGCGTACGCTGCCTAAACCGTTAGAGTTACACAAAGATGATGTACCGTAGTATTTTTTGTCTTTAATAGTTCTAAATAAAAGTCCGCGACAGCATATATCTATCTTTTATGTGGAAGCCACTATGACCAAAATTGTGAATCATAAATTTAATTAAATCAGATACTGTGGGAGAGCAAATTCCTCGCGAGCGAAGCCGCGGGCAAAAACTAGAAATGAATAATATTAAAGATTATAGACAAGGTTAAGAAAAAAAATTGCACGTCTTATAACTTATATGTCAGTGACACTAACCTGCGATAGTTGTCTTAATATTTTGTAACGGAAGGAAAAGAAGGGGATCGGAATTTGTAACATTGAGACGTGAGGATAGTTTCGGAGAGGTGTGTAGAGTTGTAGAGAGGGGAGAGTTGCGGAGAGGAGAGGAGAGCAGTTGCGCTTTTCGACGCAGTTGTTGTCAGTAGATACAGAGAAAAAATCGTTTCTGAATTCTTGATTAAAATTAAGGGAAAAATATCGTTAATCTCAGAATAATCGTAATAATAATAATAATTGAGCGAGTAATTTTTTTTAAGTTGAAATACCTACTGATAAATCGCATAGGTATCTAAAAATTTATAAATATGCAAAAGTTATTCTTCAACGACAAACGATTTTTTTTATATACAGATAAAATACCACCTTAAAATTATTTGTTATTGACCTTTGCTTGGAAAACGAGCCTGGATTTATCATCTACGTAATTGGTCACTGACCGTATTTGAGCAAGTTCAACAGTTATGTATCTTTAATATCAGTTTTGTTTGGCTATTATTTATTGAATATTAAAACCATGTACGATGGGACTAACATCGACGATATTTATTTGTCATATTAATATTGATTAGAATATAATTATAATTAATTTTTTATTGTTTACGATTTGATTAGAATATAATTCTAATCAAATCGTAAACAATAAAAAAGCGGAAGCTATTGGGTCTGAACGGTCAAAGAGGATGACCTCACATTAAAATAAATATAATATAAAGGTCCTTTAAGGTTTACAAATTTATTCACTTATACAAAAAGTATTCCTTGAAAGATCTGTTCCGTATACTTAATGGATTATTTGAGTGTGAAGCTCCGAAAAATCACTGATTTTCGCGATTTTTTTTAAATGGTCAGGATATCTTAATCGGTTTGATTTATTTTAACAAATCAAGGTAGTAATAAAGAATAAAATAAATGATTTAAAGTAAGTTTATTTATTTATTGTAAAAAATATTAAAAACCGGTTGAAAAAAAAGGTTCTTTATTTTGTTCTAGATTGCGGCCCTAATGCTGCCCGTAAACAAAAATTTCAAAATGATTATTAATCCGTAAGAAAAGCGCTGTTGGGCCATGGAGGCTGTTTGATTTTTGAAATTTGAAAAATATGGCGTAGGATGATTTGAAAATTCGAGAAAATAATTATAACAATGTATACCATCCGATTATTGCAAAGAAGATGATTTTTTGAAAAAATCATACTGTGGAGATCACATAAGCGTTTTTTGTCATGCACAATATAATCGAAATATGTTTATATTTAGTACAGTTACAAGAGTAAAATTACAAGCTACCGTGTCTGTATCTTCTGAATATTCAAATTCAAATTATTTTTTATTTTTTTTTAATCGTCAACTCTACTGCTGGTTCAGCCTTTCGGTCTTTCAAATGTAATTCAAATATAATTCTTATGAATAGTTACATTTGGTCATTACTATTTTGTACATGATAGAGGAATAGCCATATCCAAGCATTTTTATCTATACTTCTATACTAATATTATAAAGAGGAAAGATTTGTATATTTGTTTGTATATATGTATGTATGTTTGTAACGTTTTCACGCAAAAACTACTGCACCGATTTCAAAAATTCTTTCACCATTGGAAAGCTGCTATTTAATTGAGCAACATAGGCTATATGTTATTTAAAAAAAATAGGGATCCCTAATAAAATTGTAATAAATTAGGAAAAATTCGTAAACATCTTTCATCGCGTGCGCTGCGGAAACTATTGATGATAGAGCAAAAAGATGTTCTACAGTATTATAGAACACATCAATATCCACAAAAAAGTCTGCAATACTATATGTCCAACCATTATAGTTATGCCAATATAACTAATTTTTTATATTGTAAAAGTTGAGAAAATTGCCGACAATAACCAAACCATAATATTTGCATCTCCGTATTAATCCTTATCCTTATCTAAATGATATTTTATTAAAGACTGCTTCAATACCTGTAAAATATTTTTTAAATTATTAAAATCCGACATCCCAATCAAAAGATATTACGACTTTAAGAATGTAAATTGAAAGAAAATAATGCCATAACAAATGCATTGTAGCGACCGTTATAGCAGGGCCTGCACTTGGTGAGTTAGCTCTTATTCCAAGAATAGTAATGATACCCATTTTTTATAATTAAATAATCTACAAAATAAATCTATAGTCCGACTTCGTAGACTTTCCACTACCACGAGATCGGTATGGACGCGGGTGAAACCGCGGGACATTGCTAGTCATCTATATGATCATTGGTGTATTAAAATATTGTATTGTAGTAATATTAAAATATCTGAATACAAAACACAAAATACAATTAAAAACAAGTTAAAGAAAGCTTTTAACAAAACTTCGTGTCCCACCTGTTAGTCGTTGACGATTTCCCTCGTTTAGAGCAAATCCTGACAGCAGCATTAGGTCATGCTTATCATAAACAGAGACAGAGACAGTGACATAAACGCTAGGCTATCACAGAGCTGTGATAGCCTAGCGGTGAAACCGTGCGACTCTTTCGAGGTAAACACGAGTTCAAAGCCAGGCATGCACCAATGAGTTTTTCTATTAAAACTCATGTGTCTAATTGGTAATTGCAATTTATCACACGCTTTTCGGTGAAGGAAAACATCGTGAGGAAACCTGCATATCTCTAGAGAATTCTGGAGATATGTGTAACCTACCAATCCGCATTGGAGCAGCGTGGTAGGTCCTAGCTCCAACCCTTCTCTCCAGAAACGGAGAGAGGAGGCCTATTCCCAGCAGTGGGATTGTAAAAGGCTGCTACATGGTAGGGGAGTAGCCATATCCAAGCATTTTTATCATCTATATGATCATTGGTGTATTAAAATATTGTATTGTAGTACTATTAAAATATCTGAATACAAAACAAAATACAATTAAAAACAAGTTAAAGAAAGCTTTAGAAAGCTTTTAACAAAACTTCGTGTCCCACCTGTTAGTCGTTGAGGATTTCCCTCGTTTTGAGCAAATCCTGACAGCAGTATTAAGCCATGCTCATCATAAACATGCATTATCATCAGGACTGGATCAGTATGTAAAATTTCAGCTCAATCGGACAACGCGAAGTAGGTCTAATGTAACTAGCAAGATTCCACCTTCACAGACATAGACGGCAAGATGAATAAGAGCTTTTATTAAATTCAGAGTTTCTACGCATTATCATGATAACTTACATGTAAAATATTTTATTGTTCATTATATAATAACTTAATATGATGATAGATAAATTTGTAAATTCATAATATTACTTCATCATCATTCACCATTCTCCTGCCCTTATCCCACTCTAAGTGGGGTCGGCACACTACGTATTTTACGGCCGCCTGCCTGACGTCAACTTACCTTAGTCGCTTTTTACGACACTTCGGTAAGAAATGAGGGTAGTCTATTCTATGCCGGATACCGCACGGCGTATTCATAATATTACTTTTGTTAAAGAATTTAATATATAACATCATTCTCCTGCTCTTATCCCACTCTAAATGGGGTCCGCACAACATGTTACAAACATGTTGTCATATGATTTGGCTTCGTATTTTACGACCGGCCGCCTGCCTGACGGCATCTTACCTTAGTCGCTTTTTACGACACCTCGGTAAGAAATGAGGGTGGTCTATTCTATGCAGCCGGATACCTCACGGCACATACCTTAGTCGCCTCTTACGACACCTCGGTGAGAAAGGAGGGTGGTCTATTCTATGCCGGATACCGCACGGCGTATTCATAATATTACTTATGTTAAAAAATGTAACATGTAACATTGAAGCTAAAAGATTGTTTTTTATCCGCTCTCAAAATATGTGGTCGTTTACGCATTTATAACCTTATGACGTACATTGGAAAATCCCTAGCGATACAAATAATTATAACGTAGAACCGGCGTCTGTACACTGAGCACATTAAATTAAAAACTTATTATCATAAAAAGCTGTTGTAGCTTTTTGCTGTGCTCTAAGATTTCCAAACGCTGCATTTTAGAATTAAGTTAATTAAATCTATGTATTAAATAGATTTTAAGTATGATATATTTATACGTTTTTGCTAAATTTTAACATCGCATGAGAAACTATGTATGTTAAAAGGATTGCGGAAATATGTCGTTACAATCCTGCAATGTGGTAAGGCTTAAGCTTTTATAATAATAACCCTCAATATGTTGACTCAGAGTCATTTTGTCCTACTGTAGGTTACGTTGTCAAGTTGAAAATTTTCGAAAACAAGTCCAACTAAGTTTTAATACAACACAAACTTATCGAAATTCGTTTGTAAGTCTACTGACGAACCCGATAAGCCAATTCTCTGTTACACGTTACAAATACAAAAATTAAAAAGCTATATCAACAACTATGAAACATCCAGTTGATTGAAGGTTTTTTTCCAGTTTTGAGTGATTCAAAGTTGTTTTGGGATGACCACTGAAGAGAAACGCCAATTATGTGGCCAACCCCACTTTGAGGTGACGGTTTCCGCTATTGTATACGTCTAGCGCCTCCCGATTGACTGAGACTCTATACACAGTTGGGACTTATCTAACTTAACCTAATCGGCGAGAATGGTAGGACGGTGAGGACAAGGGTCGTAAGGAGACGTTTTGCGAGCCGGGCTGACAGCTATTAGATACGCCTCCTATCACTCGGGTCGCCCGATGTCTTCCCGACCTTCAAGATAGAATGGAATCAACAGGGAGGTGGGGGAGGGAGGGGAGATCCTCTCAAGTTAGGGCTTTGCCTTCCACTATTTTACACGTTCACCTTTGCCCCGACGCGACAAGAGCCCCACCTTCCCTACATCATTGTATTTGACTTAGAAGGCGGACTTCCACAAAAGCAGCAAAACCGATGCCCACGTTTGATCGTAGAAGCTCAAAGGTACGTGTGCAAAATGAACTACGATATCAGGGCGTCAACCGTTCAATAGTTTCGAGTTCGAGTTTCGCCAACTCCCGCGCAAGATAGGTTCGCGCAAGCATACAATAGCTTGTCTCCTGGCCACTGTTCCACTCTCTGCCAGCGAAATCCTACGATCACCGTCATAACCTCCGGAAGCAAATATTGATAACGACGTGGAAAGTACCGATCATGAAATCTCTCGGACATATCCCAAAGTGGACTCTTTATCTTTTGCCCTGGTTTAATTAAGGCGTTACCTATTTTAAAATTTAAACTATCGTGAGTAGTACTAATAGTTTATATATAGAAACCGGTTATATTAGGTCCTTACATATGAAATTGGCGTTTTGTCGTACTGGCCACTTTGATCTCAAATATTACCTTTATGGTTAGGAATTCCAAATTCAAATTCATACAGCTATTTACTCATGCATTTGTGTTTCAAACCCCCTAATTCGTTTATTTTTTCTTCTTTTGTTTTTTTCTTTGTGTCACTCTGTTTACAAAATGGAAAACATGAAATGAAAAACCAGTGCTGCAGAAACGGCTCGAAGGATTAATGATGTGTATGGTGACGGTGACGGTGTCGCAAAAGAAAACACAGTGCGTTTTTGGTTCCAACGTTTTCGTTCTGGAAATTTCGACCTGCAGAACAAGCCTCGTGGACGGCCGGAGACCAAAGTTGATAATGAAGAATTGAAGGCTATTGTGAAAGCGGATCCATCGCAAACCACGTCCGAGTTAGCTGCAGGCTCCGGTGTTAGTGATAAAACTATTCTAATCCACTTGAAGCAAATTGGGAAGGTGAAGAAGCTTGAAAGGTGGGTACCTCATGAATTGAGTGAATCCTCATGAATCAACCGGCACAATAATGAAGGAATTTTAAATCGAATCATTACCTGTGATGAAAAGTGGATCCTCTACGATAATCGGAAGCGCTCATCGCAATGGCTGAATCCTGGCGAACCAGCCAAATCCTGCCCTAAGCGAAAATTGACAAAAAAAAAGTTGCTTGTAAGTGTTTGGTGGACTAGTGCCGGTGTCGTTCACTACAGCTTTCTTAAATCTGGCGAGACGATTACGGCAGATATCTATTGTCAGCAACTGCAAACCATGATGGAAAAGCTAGCTGCTAAACAACCGAGGCTGGTCAATCGCTCTAGGCCACTGCTGCTTCAGGACAACGCTAGACCACACACTGCACAACAGACGGCTATCAAATCAGAGGAGCTTCAATTAGAATGTCTTAGATATCCACCGTACTCTCCGGACCTTGCTCCAACAGATCACCATTTTTTTCGCAATTTGGATAACTACTTGCAAGGAAAAAAATTCAACTCCGTTGGGGCAGTCCGAACCGCCTTCAAAGATTTTATTGATTCCCGCCCGAATGGTTTTTTTAGTAAGGGGATCAATGAACTACCTATGAGATGGCAAAAGTGCATACATAGCAATGGTACATACTTTGATTAATTAAATATATTTCATTAAAAAAAAACGACTTTATGTTCCTCCCATAGAAAACGCCAATTTCATATGTAAGGACCTAATACTTACGTCTTATTTATCGGATTAGCTCACGAATAATTGCACCGGAGGGGCTCGAAACTAGTCAGGCTAACCCATAAAATACAGCTAGAAACCTTTTTTCACCTCAGATTAGCGATATAAAAAAACATGAAAGTATAATAAAACTACTAGTATGTTTGTATGTAACTTTTAATCAAAGTAATAATAAGTTAATATTATTCATCTCTTTCTCGATATCAGTTTTTTTAGCCCTTAAAAATTTCTTGCAAGGAAAACAACTCAAGAACGAAGAATATATCAGACATGCAAAAATTGAATCAAATGTTTCGCCTCTAGAGATAAAACATTTTTATTAAATGGTTGTTCTAAATCCCATCACGTTGGCAAATATAGCGATGGCAATTATATTATTTAATAAAGTTTAATCGAAGTATGAAATTTTTTTTGTATCATTCTAAAAACGGGCACAATTTTCCGGTAGACCTAAACTGGTATAAACTTGGCCTCTTTAAGGAGGAATAAGAATTTTAATATCATTTTAAGAAATAAATGTATGATATAAAAGCATGGCTCCGAAAAGCAACCTTGGTTTAGTTTAATAATCCACAAAAAATATTCAAGGAGTTAAATAAAATTTAAATGACGTCAAAAAACCAGTTGGCAAGTCGTCAGAGGTGGAGGTTTTGAATAATTATAATCGTTCACCCATCCACTTTGACTCAGATCGTGAGTCTCGACCTTACAAACATATTGAGTTATTAATTTGTTTATTCAAACTTTTTTTACTACAAAGTTTAAAGATCACAATAAAAATAAACTGTGCACGCAACGGACAACTTAACTTATTAAGAGATTTTCGTGTTGGCGCCCAACTATGGGTAGCGCATGCAACTTCAGTATAGATAGCTTACAAAGAGTCCAAAATATTATCTTCTGCTTTATATTTGACGTCCCGTGCTACGTATTAATCTACGTCTAATCAAGAAATACATAAAAATCGAAATATTGCCACAATTAGGGAAGAGGATTTTCACTTCAATACAAAAATCCTATTATCAATCATCCCAATATCTTGGCCAATCAGCTCTTAAAAGAAAAATTTCCCAGGAGGCTTAAAAAATTCCAATCTCGACCTAAGCAAACGCGTCTAGGTGGCGAGTCCTGATGAGGATCGGCCGATAAACAGCAAACATATGCATCAGATGTGCTCATATTCCTAATACTGATCGCAGATATATCTATTTAAAAAAATATCTATGTGTATGTATGTGTATTATAAATATACTACATGAACTTGCTATAGATGCATAAAATATTTGTATGTTTTGATTAATTCTGTCGATTGCCAACCTCTTTGCTAGTTGTATTCATTGCTCACCTTGCGGCTTTAGAGGCGATAAAATTCGCGAATCAGGCGTGATAATTATTATTAGCACATGTTGTTAGCATTAACTTCAACAGACGCCCAATATTTTCTGACGAACCTATATATGTACAGTTCCTGTATGTCCATCGATAAAATGATGTTATCTTAATAACAGATATTCAAACGAGTTATAAAATAGATAACTAAAACAATTTGAGATTAATTATACCGGTTTAGCACAATAATATACGGCTTTTCATTAAAGTGACAATGGAATTATTGCCAGCTATAGCAGGCAAAAAGTTCCTACGAAATGTAGATAAAATAAATTTTCCACACCAACAGAGCGTATATTTCGGTAAGTGTACATTTAATTATATCAATTTATGAATCTGGTATCTACTTAAAAATAATGGATTTAAAACATAATCCACAATTTGAAATTCAGACTTCTCGCAGATATCCGTCCTTTTAACTTGAAGCAAGTTTCATTTAAGTTCCCCGGTCAAGTTTTTCACGCTTCTATAGTTAATGATTGAAATCATTAACTATAGATGCGTGAAAACTTAAAAGTGCAGTAACTTTAATTCCAACTTATATTTTTTTATTTTCAATTCAATTTTTTTAACTTTTTAAATATTAACTTTCCAATGTAAAAAAAAGTATTGTTATTGAAATGGAAAAATAATGTCAACTATTTATATATATATATATATATATATATATATATATATATATATATATATATATATATATATATATAAAACAGTCTCCGAAAGTCTGTCTGTGATCAATTTTCTCAAAATCTACTGAACGAATTTCTGCACGGTTTTTACTAAAAGATAGTGCAATTCTTGAGGAAGGTTTTCATTACTAGTACATTACATTAAAATTCCCACAAAGTCGAGATTTGCTCGAAAAAAGTTTTATGAATTTCTAAACGGGCGAAGCTGCGGGCATGGCTTGTAAATATAATAATTTCACATAGAGTACATCCTTCAGATGGCTAATTAAGTTTTCCGAAGTAAGAAAAAAGTAATGCTATTGATACGGAAAAAAGACGTCATAAATGTTTTCACATTGAATTTTCCTACAGATGTGTAATTATTTAATCGTGGAAACGTTATAACCTTGGCCTTGGGGAAAATAAAGGGTTTGAAAGTAGATTACATACCAAATAAGTGTGGGGAATTTCTTTACAGGACTGGAATGTAGATTTTTTACGGTACGGATAATAAGGTTTTTTATCTCTTAATTTAATAATCGTTCCTTACTACTTTCTGTGTAGTCAGGTTTTTTTTTATAAGATAAGGCAATTGCCTGACTACGATATCGCCTGATGGAAAGCGACAGATGCTGACTAAGGTGGACCGCGCTAGCCAAAGTAGTGCCTATTCACTCTGTTTTTGAAGTTATTTATAATGTAATTATTGTTGTGGTGTATCATAGTTTCAACAATAGAAACAACAATTAACTTTTAGATTTTGTCGTGGAGTCTACCTCCTTATGATGCTCAAATCTGGCGCTCCAACAGCTTAAAGGATTTCTATGAAATTTTACGCACATGCTTAATCTATACTTATTATAAAACAAAGTCCCAAAAAGCTGTCTGTCTGTATGTAATCGATTTTCTCATAATCTACTGAACGGATTTTTGTGCGGTATTCACTAAAACACGCTGACTTCCACGCGGACAAAGCCGCTGGCACAGCTAGTCTACAATAAAACATAGGGTACTTTTAGTAATAACAAAAAAACTGAGTATTTAATTCAGAGATGATCTTATTTCGTTGCGCAAATGTTATAAATATTTAACGTTTAAAAACTATAATAACATTATGATTATAGAAATTTTTTTGCCTTCTTCGTTCCATAAGCAAGAATATTGTGGAGGTCATTAAAAAAACATGTATGGTTTAATAATTAATATAAATTACTAAATATTAGTATTCAATACATAAGCTAAAGTAATACACCTAAGCTTATTTTAATCATTAATCTTTTTGTACTTTTATATTTATATTTTTTAGATTTGATATAGAAATAAAAAAGGTAAACAGCGAAATAGATAATTTATGATTATCAAATGTTTATATATAAAAATATCCTTGAATAATATCGATTAAAAATGTATTTATTTTAAGTTGAACTTTGGTCGGAAATAATAGACATACATTAACAATTCTTCTCAAGTTCATTATGTTCTGTATGATTTTGTTCAAAGCATTAATAACAGACACTTTAGAAACATAAAAACTTACAAGCGTACCTATTTGTATTAAGCCACGATGACTGTAAGCTTTTATAGATGTGTATTCTAGCTGCCCATCCATGCGTTGCTCAGTTTGGTTTCAAGTTTCCCTTAAAACAGAACTCAGCAGTTTAAAAAAATGCTCAAACCGCCACCAAACTGTACGCAATCATCCGCTGAGTCATTCTAAAGAATTTTGGAAAATTTTATTTATACCAGCCGTTTCGCTATAAATGACATACAAACAAACATTTATTTTTATATATTAAGATAACTAAGTGTCCTTAATTACTCCGTGTCAATCCCCAAGAAGATTTTCATCTCAACGTCGGTCAAAAGATGATTTCCTTTGAATTATATTTCATGATAAGAAGATTTTGGATTTTTATAATAAAAATAAAACAAGTTAAACCTACTTAGTATAAAAGATTTAATCTACATCATCAAAATCTGTTTTTTTCACATGCAAGCTGATTCTAGCGAAAAGAGCCAGCGAGAAATTCGGCGGTTGCTTTTGACAAAATATAATTATTATAACTAGTTACATTTAGGCATCAATATCTAGTACAGGGTCGAAGAGTAGTTATATCCACGTATTATTATCATCTAAGTAATACCCAAACAGTTTTCTACCCAAACAGATTTCTGTATCAGACTTATTTTAGCAGTGTTTTTAAACTGCTTTCATGGAAAAGCTAAAATTGATCGTGGAAAATATACATTTTGTAAACGAAATCGTGTAGGTAACGTTTTCGTAAACTAAGTACTTTATATTATTTTCCTGTTCTCTATGTAATTATAATATTAAATTAAAAATATTTGTAATAATAACGAAGTGGTTTTTGTACTATGTATAATAAAAACTATCACCATTATAATATATTAAATAAAACTTAAATTCAAGTTCAGCGGTTTAGGTACCGAAGTTAGATTAATAATAATAACTAAAAAATTATTTTAAATATTATGTTTTACCTTCTGCTGTTTCCACGTACAATTTCAACGTTCTAATTTACCTAGAGCTTCATTTATGAAAAATGTATTAATAAGTATGTTTATGTAAATTGGCTTGTCATAATAAATAAATAAATAACATACATATGGCTGAATAACATTGATTATTGGCAGTATAACAGAATGGTTATACCTATCCGTGTGGTATCCGGCAATAGAATAGACCACCCTTTTTTCTTACCGAGGTGTCGTAAGAGGCGACTAAGGTAAATGCCGTGCGGTATCCGGCTGCATAGAATAGACCACCCTCCTTTCTTACCGAGGTGTCGTAAGAGGCGACTAAGGTATGTGCCGTGTGGTATCCGGCTGCATAGAATAGACCACCCTCATTTCTTACCGAGGTGTCGTAAAAGCGACTGAGGTAAGTTGACGTCGGGCAGGCGGCCGGTCGTAAAATACATAGCCAAATCATATGACAACATGTTTGTAACATGTTGTTCCGACCCCACTTAGAGTGGGATAAGGGGTGGATAATGATGATGAACAGAACGGTTATACCGCCATTAATCGACCTCCAGAGCCTGCTTTTGCGTTGGTTTACCTGCAGAGTGCATCGCGAGCATGCGAGGTTGACAATTGTGTGTGATTGTGGGCTTGCGTCTTCCTTATATTCCTGGCATATACTCGTAAATAAAACAATTTTGTATTATTATACCTTTTGTTTCTTCTATTTCTTCTTCGTCGTCCTTATTGTATCAAACTAATATTAACAGTAGTTTCCAAATCTCTGTTAAAGCTAGTGAATAGTAAAATGATGTAAACCTTATCTGACAATGATACATAACGAACCTACGAATATTGAAATATACAATACGTATAGAAGAATGTGCAATATAAGGATATGTTTATAAATAACCCTTTCTGAAATATCCTACTAATATTATAAATGCGAAAGTTTGTGAGTATGGATGGATATTTGTTACTCTTTCACGATAAAACTATCAGACGGATTTGGATGGAACTTTACAGTTATATAGGTTATACATCGGAATAACATATAGGCTACGATTTGTAATGATTTTATATAATATAACGATACATGTCAATAAAGTCGGAAAAAATCTGGCCTCTGAGAGCTATCTCGGCGTACGCTGCCTAAACCATTCGAGTTACAGAAAGATGATGTAGTATTGTTTGTCCTTAATAGTTCGAAATAAAAGTCCGCGACAGCATATATCTATCTTTTATGTGTGTACTGTTCGTACTTCCACCCGACAGCGTTATATCGGCTCTCTGCTTCACACACCGCACGCGCGTCCGTCCTCACCCGTGGTCGTAGTGAAAGTGAGTAATTCTCTTCCCTCGCCCCACTACTATAACGCGCGGTGTGCAGGCATGAGACGACAGAATCTCCTTTATTATACATCTACCTTCCATCAAAACTTCTATTCTTATTCACATACACTACATCTCTCCTTTATTTTAATTAAAATAAGTTTATTTTCAGTAGATCAGTGGTTATCATTTAAAACATTTTATTACCTCATTGATCAATCACCATAACACATCTTCGTTACTGAAGTCTAAAAATCACGAATCCTATAACTATGTAGTTCACTCATTTTCCTAACTCCATTCTTCCTTCGCTTCTCACTAACTAAATATATTCCTTTCACTTATACTTCTTTTAGCTAAGTATTATATTTATCTGGACCTCATTTTCTAATTGCTTCTTTCACATCTATTTTAATATTAGATATCACTAAATGCCTCACTCATCTGTATTCTCCTTTTTCCCACACTTCGGTTGCCTCATACATCTTCCGGCACTCCTGCATTCCATTCGTCCTTCATTCCTCCTTATTGTTCCTTGTTGTCGTTGCCTGCATCTCTTGGCCATTTATTACCTTCCTTTCTTCCTCTTCCTTTTTTCGTGTAAAATATTTCGTCTCAACTATTGTCCAGTTTCGTCACTTTCAATCTCTATGTCACCTCCCAATCGTAGTTTAGCTGTCTATTCGATGTATTCAAAGATTGCACCTAGTTTATTTTCCTTATTTGTATCCCAAATAAACACTTATCTCTTGATCCTAAATTTCTATTATTCGCTTTTTTTTCCCGTTTGCGTACTGTTTCCTTTTTCTTTTAGTTCCCTGTTATCACGAATACCCATGTCATCAGTTTTATGGGTAACATCCTCGAGCCGCCAAACTTTTCATTCATGGCCACAATACCGGGATGGCCCTCATGTGCTGTCAATAATTCTCTGTCTCACAATCCCTTAGATATAACTATTTTAGTCTCTCTTAAAAAGTTTCCTTCATAATAGCAAGTTCATTTGTAATTTATAAAATTAAGTCTAAATAATCTTTATTCAAGTAGGCTTTTTACAAGCACTTTTGAATCGTCAAGGATCAATTAGATTTATTAAGCTACACTTGTTCGAAATGTTGCTCTTACCGAGAAAAACCAGCACGAAACACGGCAGTCAATCTTTTAAACATTTAAATTTACTTTAATTATTTTCAGTCTTGTTTGAAGCTGAAAGGATTTTTATCATTCAAATAATCTTCAATTGTGTAATATGTCTTACGTGTAAACATATACAATTAATTTAAACTTTTCTGTAGATAAGTCTAATATAGATTGCGGAATTGTATTGTAAAATCTACTATCGCTCTACCGCTAAAAACTTTGATTTCTAAGTCCAATTTTCTATTCCAATTTTCTGACAGATCACTTCTTTTAAGGGATCTGTTTTCATGGCTAAGTCAGGAATTCATTTACCCACTTAATTTATTAATCCCAGGAAGGTTAATAAATCTGTGATGCTTATCGAGGCTTTCAGCTTTTGAATAGATATTCAGTATTCAGATATTTTCTAATGATTTTATTTTCTGTTTTGCAAGTTCGTGGTCTAGGAACCTTCAGATACATTTTCCTTTTCTCAACACAACCTTAATTACCTGTAAAACTTCAATGACCTTTTTCAGTTTAGCGTCATGTTCTATTTGGTCTTTTCTGAACATAAGAATGTCTTCAATAAATTGTCGTCTTCACTTTCTCAAATTCAGAGGATTCTACCAGACAACATTCATTTTTATTGATAAAGTCCTGTGGTGGATTTAAAGGTCGTTACGGATCTCGAATTTTAGCAACCTTTCTAATCTTAGTCTAATTCTTCTATCGTAGGCAGAGTGATTTTCGTTTCGAATTGTTGAATTTGCCCATCTCATATTAACACAAAATCGGATACCACAGTTCTCTTTTAAGATAGGCACTGTAAGTGAGATCCAGTCTAAAAGGCCATCTACTTTTACACTGTTATCTTTCTGAAGGACTTAATTGATTATAGTATTCATCTTTTCCTATAAGGGAATTGGAATGAGTCTTCTGTGCTTGCACCGTGTCATCTATCTTTTTCTATAGGCGATTATACTGCAGTTTAAAGTGTCTGATTTTCTTCATTTCGCATAGATTTTATCATGGTCATTTCTCATCAAATGTTAAGTTTTTTGCAACTAGCACAATTGAAATGTCTTTTTATTATTTTCTGATTTACATTTCCGGTTGTCTCTTCTTCTTCTGAGCAGAGGCTCATATCCTGGTTATTTTATCTTTAAAACCAAAATTATTTGTTTATAACCTCCAATGAATAAGCTTCGGCCATTAATGAGGTCTTCAATCGTCGGTATCTCATTTGATTTTAATTTATTATTTTTCTACTGTCTAAGCTACATTTTCAGCAATTTGGTCTAGAAGTTAAATATTTAACAACTTATTGTCATGACCGAACAATGAATTTCTGAAATTTCTGCTTTTCTTCCTGTTTCTCTTGTCGAAATGCGTGTCTTTCAAATATTTTACTATTTCATTCAAATATACTGGTTCATTAAGTATTCATCTTATTTCTTAGTCATCAACACATCATTCTAATCATGAAGATGAGAGTTTCAGCTTCGGAATTGTTAGTTTAGTGCGTATCGGGAATATTGTAAAATACTTGTTATTCCGACCTACCCCAATGCAAAATATGCACTCTCTTTTGAGCAGGTGTGGTGGCAGCTTCTAAGTAAATATTCCCACTCCTTTTCCATATTCAATGTCATACATAACAAATTAAAATTTCCTTCGCATCCGACTTTTTCCACTGTAAGATTTGCCAAATTTACCAGGGACAGCAAACTATGTTATTTCAAGAAACGATCGTTATTTTTCTTGACATGCTTCCTCAATCACCATTCAACTTCCATCAAGAGATGGTCGTCATTCGTCGTTGACATGCTTCCTACATCATCAAACTTCCATCCACCTTCCCATCAAGAAACGTACGTGAACCGTCCTTTAACAACTTCTTCACATAAATCTACCTAAATCTAAATCTACCGTCACATAAATTAACATTATTAATAATTATCCGTTTATTATCCGTTATTAAACAGCTTATTTAATCATCAAACTTCACATAAATTAAGAGCATTACGACCTTACGTCAAGTAACGGCATCATCCGTTCTTGAACAACTTCTTCAGTCATCAAACTTAATATCAAGTAACGGCATCACCCGTTCTTGACTTACTTCCTCAATCATCAAACTTTACATCAAGTAACGGCATCATCCGTTCTTGAACAACTTGTTCAATCATCAAACTTAATATCAAGTAACGGCATCACCCGTTCTTGACTTACTTCCTCAATCATCAAACTTTACATCAAGTAACGGCATCATCCGTTCTTGAACAACTTTTTCAATCATTTAACTTTACATCAAGTAACGGCATCATCCGTTCCTGACCAACTTCCCCAAATTTATCAAACTACTCAATCATCAAACTTTACATCAAGTAACGGCATCATCCGTTCTTGAACAACTTTTCAATCATTTAACTTTACATCAAGTAACGGCATCATCCGTTCCTGACCAACTTCCCCGAATTTATCAAACAATTCATCTAGAGATAAGCATCATTCATCTCAAGATTTTCTATTAATCTATCATCCACTATTTCTACAATTATTTATTAATCATATATAATTATCGTATCGACACATTAATTATGTATTTATATATGTATATACGTGCATATTTATTTAAACACGACTGATATATCACTGAATATAATTAAAGTGACATTTTCGTATATATATAAAAACCGAAACTTAATTTGCACTCTCAGTAATCAAATCTCACTCTTAATATATATATAATGTACACTAGAAATCTCCCAGAAACAACTCACACGGCAAAACAACGCTTGCCTAGTCAGCTAGTAATATTACAAAAAGTATATGCACTTATTTATAGTTTATGAAACTAATTTAACAATTTTATTATTTTTATGAGCATATCTTATAGAACACTCCGCACACAAACACTACAATAAAAAATGTCCCAGCGATTGTCGTTACCGCGTTCAAATAACAATAACAAAATTGACCCCTACGACATTAACATAACAAATTCAACCTGCTCTGAATATATATAAAATATTTCAAATTTTTCTACACCGTTATGTAAGTTACTTATTATTTAATTTCCAAGTATAATATTTCCATTTTACTGTTACCGTCATCTTCTTTTTTTTTCGCGTTTAGCTACTACTAAACTTCCATAGTATCACAATTGAAATAAATTTACAACAGTACTCACAGACTCGTCGCCAATGTACTGTTCGTACTTCCACCCGACAGCGTTATATCGGCTCTCTGCTTCACACACCGCACGCGCGTCCGTCCTCACCCGTGGTCGTAGTGAAAGTGAGTAATTCTCTTCCCTCGCCCCACTACTATAACGCGCGGTGTGCAGGCATGAGACGACAGAATCTCCTTTATTATACATCTACCTTCCATCAAAACTTCTATTCTTATTCACATACACTACAATGTGGAAGCCACTATGACCAAAATTGTGAATCATAAACTTAATTAAATTAGATACTGTGGCAGACAAATTACAAGCGAGCGAAGCCGCGGGAAAAAACTAGTATACAATAATTTAATATTTTGGTATCTTAAATAAACAAAAAACAAACTTAAAATTTATGTATTATAATTTGTTAAATTAACTGAGTAGGTAAAAAACTGATTTGTAAGAGATAACTAGTTTTTAATACCAAACTACAGAGAACTGTTTACATATATGGATGTCAATAATTTATTCCGTGGTTACAACTTAGATTATTATCACGGGAAGATTTTTCTTACTACTCATTTGCAAGAAATGACGCAGTTAAGACTGTAATTATTTGAATCAAATGATTATAAAACGTTGTAAATTTCCAAAAGAAACAAAGCATGTCAGTTTTTTATAGGTATTAAGGTACAGACATACAAGGTCTTATTTTGTTATTTAGATTTAAATTTCATACAATTTTTTTTGTACAGTGATATTCGACTAGGACTTAAGATATTATAAAATTAATCGTAATTTTAACCATGTTAAACAAGTTATGGATTCAAAATTTATATATTTAAATTATTTAAAATTAAATCATTATTATACAAATTCTATAAATGATTGGCATACTCTGCGTAAGTTCGAGCTTCATTTCGTATTTCTCGAAATACTTAAACTCTTTAGTTTTCAATAATATTTCAATAATCAATTAGTTTATCAATTCAGCTAATAGATGTTTAATTATTATGTACAAAATATAAACATACATGCAAAATGTGTTTTTTATTCATACAAAAGATCTTTGAGTGTAGGAGAATCACATTGACTATGGTATATAAGTACACACTGAAACATCATTTTGAGGAATATTTAACTCTGTTGCAAGAATTTTCAAAATTTTGAATATAAAAATTAACAGATAGAGATGTGCTATCGCGGAATTTTTAGTGGTATTTTTATACATCCACAATTCTCAACTACATTACTTTAGCGTATCTCTGCTGCTTTACGCAGCGCTCGCGACTAAAGCTCTCAGCAAGCAAGTTTTTTAACAACTGCGCGATCTCTACAAAAACATTTTTCACAATACCGATATGTACTATTTACGTAAACCATCCGGAAGTATTGCACTATCTTTTGGTGAAAATCGTACAAAAATCTGTTCTGTACATTTTGAGACAAACATAATAAGTATAGAAATAGCAATATATGTTCTCTATTCAAGTAAGTTTGGAAAGCTGTTTCTACGGAAAAGGAAGTCGGCGATTGCTCTTTTTAAAAGCTTTTATTCACGTTAAAAGCTTTTATTACATACTTGCAAATGTATGTATGTGAAGGTGGAATCTTGCAAGTTAAATTTAACCCCCTTCCCGGGATCCGACTGAGCTGAAATTGTATATACTAGTCCAGTTCGATGACAATGCACGTATATGTATGACCTGATGATGCTGCCAGGTTTGGCTTCAGACATGGGATCTATCGGTGGGATCTGGGACATGGGATGGGAACAAAAGGAATATGAAATTGTATTAAAAGATGTTTTGACTTGACTTGTTTAAAATATAATTCTATTAAATAAATTTGGTCTAGAATACAGTAATTATCTTGTACATGGTCTAGAGTAGCTATTCACCCATTCTTATCATTTATGTAATCCACAACAATACAGTAGGTTTTATGTATCAGCCCCCTTTTAATAGTTGTTTTAAACTGCTGTAATGGCAAAAAAGAAAAGCAATGTCTTCACATCTGGAATTTAATAAGACAAGGGTTATAAATAATAATGTCTAAGGCAATGAGTTCGATAGGATTGGAAAGACCATATAAGACATACAGCCAGAAGAAATTGTAATTATCATTTTAGTCTATTTTACTTTAGAAATATATTGTATTTCTATACATGTATATCTATATGTATGTATTAAAAAATCATCATCATTTTCCTGCCCTTATCCCACTCTAAGTGGGGTCGGCACAACATGTTACAAACATGTTGTCACAAGATTTGGGTCCGTATTTTACGACCGGTCGCCTGCCTGACATCAACTTACCTTAGTCGCCTTTTACGAAACCTCGGTAAGAAATGAAAGTGGTCTATTCTATACAGCCGGATACCACACGGCGATATAAGATGTGAATATAAGTATATTACGTACGAAACGAATATACATATATATATGTATACACACACACATATATATATATATATGTATGTACTATATATATATATTATAAACTATGGCGTATATGACTCCAACGTCGGCAATAATTTGTATTTCAGGGTAAATGAAGCTATGTATTTTAATAGGATGTAATTAGCCGTGAATGGAAAATATCTTTATGGTAAAGAGGCATGACGATTACGCATAAAATAATTATTTATTAATTATGCTTGATACTGGATTCCAATCCGATCATTGACAGATATCCACGTGTGCTTGAAACTACTCATGTTAATAAGCTGTCGTCAGAAACAAGGTAACGCAGAAAACTACTGTATAAAATTATACAGTAGAATTAAATGGTCCAAAAATGTCGGAACATTTCCGTAACTTTTCTGTAGTCATTTTCATGTTAAAATAAATGTAGACATTATTATAACAAAAGGTTTCGATAAAAGAGCATTATATTTTTGAGTTTCAAAATATTCAAAATTAGCATAATTTGCAATTTAGAAATTGTTTGGCACAAATAAAATAAGGTATCGATGAAAATAATCGATTAAAGTAAATGATTAGTTAAAAATATAACAAAGATGGCGCTGATTACATGGCTCTTTTTAATAAAAATAATGATTAAAATAATCTTTAACAATTTAAATGTAATATTGTTAAATATTTCAAATAAGAAATTGAAGTCAAAGTTGATTTTAGTACAAAATTCGATTAATTGTTTATTTCACCACTGTTGTGTATACGCTTGTCTATGCTAAAAAATACCTATCATACTTCAAAAATCAGCTTTTTCATATAGGATTTTCATGACCTCACTGTTACTAAATCTATTATAACGCTGCTTTTAGATTGACAAATTCAGCATAATATTGAGTAATAGTTATCTAATAAAAGAGCCCCTAAATCTAATAAATTAGCCCCATTTTCATCTTTTTACATCTTGGGCCCAAATTTTTTATGAAAGTGTATCAGTTTCTTTTCCGATTTTAAACAATTATTCAGCCAAAGATATATCTAATGGTTGTATTATTGCTGTAAGCATATTGTTTATCATCTGAAGTATTTTATTAATTTTCTTATAAAGACTTCTGATGTAATTGATGAGATAAAAATGATTAATTACTATTATTTCAAAACCTATTATATTTATTAATCACAAATCATTTATATGTCAGCAATGAATAATAATCGTCATTAGTAAGAGTTAATATATATGTCACCAAGTTATAATGAAAAATTATAATACGATGTCTTTATTATTAATAGTCTTTATTATAACGCTTTAAAAAGCTTACTTTTTCTTCTTTGTCCTTACAGATTTTTATATAATTTGAACAAATGAATTAACTTAGAGAAGTAGTCACAAAACATTTAACAGTGTTCTTTTAAATATACAAAGCAATTGCAACATAAGTTAAAAGAAATAAATTCGTACTTTTTAAAACCCGTTCGTAATATTTTATACCTTATTTCTAAACATTAATCATACGTAAAATTTTGAATGATAAATACATTTATTTATCATTTAAAATTTACGAAAATATCCTAAATTCTTAAAACAAATTTATTTGAAGGGAGTTAAGTCGTTTAAGTTAAAATACAGTTTGTTTTAAAAATAATCTAGTTTAAAAACATGCTTTGTCTAATCATTGTCGATAGACAGCCGATAACAAATTGAAACGTTAAAGCGGTTCGTAGAAAATAAGCCACAAATTTATACCTTATGCCTTTAAGTTTGGGTTGGCGATTTTCACCATAAGACCATTCAGATTCAAATCAAAAATTTTCTATCTTCAAGTAAACTTCTGAACAGTGCTTTTGAATAATCAACTCTACTGCTAGTTCTAAAAGCTGTTCCTAACGAGAAGAGCCAGCAAGAAACTTGGCGGTTTCATTTTTCAAAATAATTCTTATTTAGACATTACTCTGTTGTCGAAGTAGCTACATCCATGCATTCTTATTATCTAAGTGACAGTAATAATAAATAAAAATACTAAAAAATAAATAAAAAAGGCAAAGTAACCGTTGAGCAAATATTGTAAATAGCTGTAATCTTATGCTTTTTCTCAGTGTCTCAATCTGGCAGTTTTAAAATTTCCTTTTAATAAGTTATCGTCATGTGAAAAATTTACATTAACATAAACTGCGCGCTAACCGGTTTAACAACATTTTATCAGGTTTCTTGGTTATAATCCCGCAAAATATAGTTTGAAAAGATTATGCGAACTCAAGACTTATACACGTAGGTCTTGAGTTCGCATAAACTTTTCAATAGTAATATAGGGTACAAAATTCTGAAACTTAGTTATTTGTTTCAGTTGATAAGGATTAATAATGTACCATCTTATCCTTTTGTAGAAGTAAGGTATACCTCTCTATTTGTGCCATGCCTCACCTTAGCCTTCATACAATTGTAAGAAGAGTAATACAATGACTCTTGTAATACAAATTTGTTTGTATTACTTTCAAATGTTAATCGAGACTTCGTTAGAGACAACTTCCATGTTAAAATTTATCAAGTTTTTCTTCGTATTCCCGAAGGGAAACTCCAGCGGATAAGCCGTGAAAGCGAAACATACTGTGAACAGATAGACTTTCGAATTTATAATATTAGTACGGATGTGGATGTAATGGTATAAGTGTAATATATAAAAATGGTAGTAGCGGCCTGTTACAATCCCACTGCTGGGAATAGGCCTCCTCTGTCCGTTTCTGGAGAGAAGGGTTGGTGCTAAGACCTACCACGCTGCTGCAATGCGGATTGGTAGGTTACACATATCTCCAGAATTCTCTAGACATATGCAGGTTTTCTCACGATGTTTTCCTTCACCGAAAAGCGTGTAATAAATTGCAACACATGAGTTTTAATAGAAAAACTCATTGGTGCCTGCCCGGGTTTGAACTGGTGTTCCCCTCGAAAGAGTCGCACGGCCTCGCCGGTGGGCTAGCACAGCTCTAATGTAGCATAAAAATGGTATATTATAGTAATAATATCGACAAATTTGTCTTGACATTTTAAAACAAATACAAAAGACTTTCAGTTTTTAAAACAGTGCTTTTTAAATAGACCACATCCGGGCTGAAGACTGAATTGTGTAAATAGTACTTTCTCAATATTTGTTGCAGTTACTGAGAATGTTGTGAACATCAGTCATAAATGTAGAAATTGACGATTTACCATATCGTTAAATTATATGCAGGCTGTTAGAATGTTAAATAAAAATTTACTATCTGGTGTGTTACCGTGTTAAGAAATATATATATTGTTTAATTTAGACTATCGTGATTGGAATAGTTTATGTATAAAAACCGGCATTACTCACGTCTTATTTTATCAGGTGAGTCCAAGTATCAAGCCTATACGGATCTCTTATTTATTCATATGTCATTTGAATCAAGCAACCTCCTGTAATTGATATTGATTACGGAGATGGAGTAAACTTTTAAATTACTTTCATGGATAAAGAGTCATCATCTTCTTGCCCTTATCCCACTCTAAGTGGGGTGTTATATGACAACATGTTGTCATATAACACTATGATTTGGCTACGTATAAAGAGTATTTGAGTTAACTAGTATAATTGATTATACTGCCGATAGTCGGTCAACACAGTCACATCAATCCTTTGGCAGGGATATGAGGTAAATAGGGAGAAAGTTTATATGGTTACATTAACATAGTTTTTATCAATACTATTTCCTTTTTATTATAATATACTGTGCACAATTGATGTCTAGAGTAATTTTTATTCATGTGCAATTGTGTTTTGTTGTACGTGCAATTATATTTGTTAGCTTTTTTTAATTTTTTAATAGCTTTTTAATTTAAACTATCATGAGTATAGTTAATGTATAGAACCCGGCTATACTCACGTCTTGTTCTTTCGGAGTAGCCCAACTTATTTCGAACTTCTTCGGGTCACTTCATTAGCTCTTTATATGACTTGTTTCTCTTCTATGTTAGCCACCGTACCAGGAATCCGTAGCATAAGTTCTACGCCGTAGCATCACTTTACAAGTTGGGAAACTAACTGGAATAATAATTGATTATATTGCCTGTCTGTAAAATTCTTCCAAACACAAATATGTTGGAGGGAGCTTTTATGATTATAATCGAAAATGTAATAACACTTAAGTGTTTTTTATAAAATGCTACATTATGGTGACATGAATGTGTCTAATTATTACATCAGTGAATCAAATCAAAATATTAAATCTTTAATCAAATAAGCCCTCAAGCTCTTTTGAATCGTCAAGGATCAATATGATTAATAAAGCTATCACTTTTCCGAATGTTCCGGCGGTCAATCTTTTAAACATTTCATCATCCTTACTTTATTAAACCGTATGAAGCTGAAAGCACTTTCAAATCCAGTCAATTTTATCACCCAAATAATCTGCAATTAGGTAATATGAGTTACGTATAAGCATATTTCTTACAAAAGCAATAATAAAATTATTTTGCTTTATTATTACTTTTGTATGGATCTCCGCAAACTAACGCCTAATTCTATGAAATATTGTCTAGTATGAATTGCGAAATTTTATTGTAGAAGCGAATACCGAGACCAAATAATCATCATTCTCCTGCCCTTATCCCACTCTAAGTGGGGTCGGCTCAACATGTTACAAACATGTTGTCATATTATTTGGCTACGTATTTTACGACCGGCCGCCTGCCTGACATCAACTTACCTTAGTCGCCTTTTACGACAACTTGGTAAGAAATGAGAGTGGTCTATTCTATGCAGCCGGACACCACACGACATTTACCTTAGTCGCCTCTTACGACACCTCGGTAAGAAAGGAGGGTGGTCTATTCTATTCTGCCGGATACCACACGGCAACCGAGACCAAATAATATTAACACAAATATAACAGCGTAGTGATTTTTTAAGATGCACAACGCGTGTTTTTGTCTGCAATCGAAGCATTCCTAGATGATATTCAGAATTTCCTAACACTAAAGGAGGGTAGCATGACCTCTTATAGGAAATATCCTATATAATATATTATCGTTGTTTCATAAATTATATGAATAAATTATTGTGAACGCCAAGAATATTTTAGATGACATCAGTAAAGGATAGTTCGTTACTTTGTTTTTTTGATAAATTTGGTCCTAGCGAATTCTATATCGTCAAACCCACCTCGCAGTAGATTCTGACGACAAATTATGTCGTTTATTATATCAATGACATTAAGAACCGGCAGAATTATCGTTGTGCGGGGTCAGTGCCAAAGCCGTGACGGTTAAACGGTGTGGAGTCATGCCAAGGGTTTGCAGGTTCAAACCAAGGCAGGCACGTAGGAGTTTTTCAATGAACACTTTTGTAATTCTTTACATCTTACAGCTAGCCTTTAAGCCAGTTATAAATGTTAGGCGGACGTATATCGTATTTATACCAGGTCGCCGAAGGACCACTGCCGCATGTCGACATTTTTCTTACATTGACTGCTTGATGTATACAAAAGAGTAAACAAGGTTCTTAATATTTACCCATTAACTTACCGCAAATGTAAAAATATTTTAAATGCATGCTATCAACTTTCTCATATGAGGATACAGAGGAACTTTTAAAATCTGCTACAGATCAACTTAAATGCACACACTCGCGAATACTCACAAACACACACACACACACACACACACACACACACACACACAAACACACACACTCATTCGCACGCGCACGCATACACTAATACATAATGAATTAAACACACATTTTTATTAAACTTTAGCATATTATGTAGTTAAATTAAAGAAGCATTTGTTTAATTTTGTAACGGAAGGGGGCGTTGGTCACTGCAACACAGTTAATACTTCTGCAGGATCAACGTTCATTTTTGTTATGTACTATATATTGTTCCAAATAAACGTTTATTTATTCATTTAATTTATAGAATTAGGCGTAACTTTGCGGAGATCCATAATAAAAAGGTAATATATAATTCTTTTTGTATTTATTTTATTGATACAATTTTGCTTTGTTGTTTTGTTTAGAGTGGGCAAATGGCTAAAATTTTTTCATTGATTAGTGTAACATGTCGATCCTCGTTACTCATATATATTCATTCAAAATCGCGTGGTGGGTATAAGATCTTAATGTTTTAAAAGACAAAGAAGGGCAATAGTGAAATAATAACAGGTGGTAAGGTCATTGTCGATTAATCACCGTTAATTAGCAAATAGGCCATCTACGGACTTTGTACTAGTTATTACTGGACATAATGTAGGTTGAACGTCAAGTTCCAAGTAAGTTATACGTCAATTATTCTGCCATAAATGCAAATAAACAGGTATTAATCAAATGACACGTCAGATACTGGAACTCTATTCCGATACACATAATAACAATAAATAAATAAAAATTTACAACAGTTTTTAATAAAAAGGGTGGATGGATTAACTGTAAATGTATTAGGTCCTTACATATGAAATTGGCGTTTTCTATGGGAGGAACATAAAGTCGTTTTTTTTTTAATGAAATATATTTAATTAATCAAAGTATGTACCATTGCTATGTATGCACTTTTGCCATCTCATAGGTAGTTCATTGATCCCCTTACTAAAAAAACCATTCGGGCGGGAATCAATAAAATCTTTGAAGGCGGTTTGGACTGCCCCATCGGAGTTGAATTTTTTTCCTTGCAAGTAGTTATCCAAATTGCGAAAAAAATGGTAATCTGTTGGAGCAAGGTCCGGAGAGTACGGTGGATGTCTAAGACATTCTAATTGAAGCTCCTCTGATTTGGTAGCCGTCTGTTGTGCAGTGTGTGGTCTAGCGTTGTCCTGAAGCAGCAGTGGCCTAGAGCGATTGACCAGCCTCGGTTGTTTAGCATCTAGCTTTTCCATCATTGTTTGCAGTTGCTGACAATAGATATCTGCCGTAATCGTCTGGCTAGATTTAAGAAAGCTGTAGTGAACGACACCGGCACTAGTCCACCAAACACTTACAAGCAACTTTTTTTTAGTCAATTTTCGCTTAGGGCAGGATTTGGCTGGTTGGCCAGGGTGCAGCCATTGCGATGAGCGCTTCCGATTATCGTAGAGGATCCACTTTTCATCACAGGTAATGATTGGATTTAAAATTCCTTCATTATTGTGCCGGTTGAGTAACGTAACGCAGCAGTCGACGCGCGTTTGTCGGTTTGCTTCACTCAATTCATGAGGTACCCACCTTTCAAGCTTTTTCACCTTCCCAATTTGCTTCAAGTGGATTAGAATAGTTTTATCACTAACACCGGAGCCTGCAGCTAACTCGAACGTGGTTTGCGATGGATCCGCTTCCACAATAGCCTTCAATTCTTCATTATCAACTTTGGTCTCCGGCCTTCCACGAGGCTTGTTCTGCAGGTCGAAATTTCCAGAACGAAAACGTTGGAACCAAAAACGCACTGTGTTTTCTTTTGCGACACCGTCACCATACACATCATTAATCCTTCGAGCCGTTTCTGCAGCACTGGTGCCACGGTGGAACTCATACTCGTAAATAACGCGATATTTCATGTTTTCCATTTTGTAAACAGAGTGACACAACGAAAAAAACAAAAGACGAAAAAACAAATGAATTAGCGGGTTTGAAACACAAATGCATGAGTAAATAGCTGTATGAATTTGAATTTGGAATTCCTAACCATAAAGGTAATATTTAAGATCAAAGTGGCCAGTACGACAAAACGCCAATTTCATATGTAAGGACCTAATATAAACACGATTTTGTAATCCATCATCACATTGTTATGTTTTATGACATAGACCAGTCTTGGGCTTACTCTTTGTTATTCATAAGCTTGCTACATGTGATTGCCGTCTGTATTAGTAGAAAAAGTAAAGTTTCGGCCTGTTATAATCCCACTGCTGGGAATATAACAGAACTAACTACTTTGCTATAATCCGCACGGGTTAATTGAATGCATGCAAAGCCAATGTGTATGAAGCAGGCAAAATCTTCGTACCTTATACATGCAGGACAAGCCACCACATGCACCCCAAGGCGCAATTCACCAGCAACAACGCACACAAAAGCAGCACACACACCCACCACCACAATCTCGACGATCGTTTCGCCCCGAAACCGAAGCATCATCAGGAGGATAGACCACGACAAAAATCGTAATGCGCCCCGCTACCCATACAAGCAGTCTTAAATAGTTAAACCCCCACCAATACCCTCCCCTCCGAACACATGTAGCAAAACGGAATTAGATACATTTACTTGCTCGTTAATTAAGTGACCATTGTTATTTTTATTATCTCAAGTTGCTCGAACGCATTGAGTCGGAGTCCCTTATCACAAGTGTGGAGAATATGAAATGAATGGTCATTAGGCACTTTATGACCGCTTTCCAGCAAATGTTTTGCAAAATTAGAATTTTGTGGTTTATTATTCCTAAACGCAGCCATATGTTCCCGGAATCGAACCGCGAAACTTCGGCCAGTCTGACCTACATATGTACCGTTGCACTCAGGACAATCTATTTTATAAACCCCAGATTTTAGATTTTAGATAAGGGTAAAAAATCTGGTGAATTGCGCATTGGGGTGCATGTGGTGGCATGTCCTGCATGTATAAGGTACGTAGATTCTGCCTGCTTCATACACATTGGCTTTGCATGCATTCACTTAACCCGTGCGGATTATAGCAAAGTAGTTAGTTCTGTTATATTGCTTGTAATATGGAATTCCGCAAAGTAACGCCTGCTTCTATAAATCACCCACTGCTGGGAATAAGCCTCCTCTCTCCCTTTCTGGAGAGAAGGGTTGGAGCTAAGACCTACCACGCTGCTCCAATGCGGATTGGTAGGTTACACATATCCCTAGAATTCTCTAGAGATATGAAGGTTTCCTCACGATGTTTTCCTTCGCCGAAAAGCGTGTGATAAATTGCAGTTATCAATTAGACACATGAGTTTTAATAGAAAAATTCATTGGTGCCTGCCCAGGTTTGAAGTTTGAACCTATGTCGTCTCTAGATAGCCGCACGGTCTCAACGCTAGGCTATCACAGCTCAGCGTCTGTATTAGTACTTTAATAATAATAATAAATAAATAATAAATATATGGGACACTTACACACAAGGTCATCCATTCCCAAAGTAAGTAACCTAATACTTGTGTTATGGGTGACGGACAAGTGGCAAATATACTACATATAACATTTTAAATACATACTTAAACACAAATATACACCTAGGCTCGAAGAACCAACAAATTGCTTGTAGAAAATGTTGGCCCTCAGCGGGAATCGAACCCGTGACCCACGGAGCTTTTTTTGTCAAAAACCAATATTTTTTTTGTATTGGCATTGTTAATTGCTAATATTTATTTGTTCTATTTACGTCTCGCTACCTATAATAATTTAATGCTTATTGGCAGCAAACTTGAAACAGTCAAAAATTTATCCCGTACAATGTAATTGGGCAACTTTTCTCAAATGCTGCAGAGTTCCTATTTAGTAACGTTTTTGTACAAATCTCCGAATCGAATCGCAAGTACTAAGCAAAGGTGAGACTGAATATTAAATTTTATTAATTTGTAAAATTTACGGTATGAAGGAACATTAAGAAGTGGTATATTTATTATTAGATGTCAAGTATTACATTGAGAATATTTAAGTTAAGCAATATTAGTTATGAGTTTCGTTAACCTACTTGTAATATAATTTTGTATATATTTCCTACAGTGAACTATGCATTTCTTGTAATTTGTTTTTTAACGGTTGTCATAAATGTGTTGGCATGATTGGCTTTCATACAAAAGAAACATTATTAATTTTTCCGATGTCTAGCAAATATCAGCCATCGAAAACGAATAAGTAAAGAAGTTTTTTTACAGACGTTATGATAAAATTATTTTGCTAATATCCGCGCATGTCTTGAAAATATATGTAATTCTAAGTGTAGGAAGCAGAATGTTCAAATATCTCATACAACCAGAACTAGTTACAAAACGTGCCACAAAACGCCGCCACCAACAACACACCACCCAAGCACTATCCACATTCACTACGACAATCTCCACGATTATTTCGACCCTAATCGAAGCATCATCAGAATACAGGCTCCACAACAAAATCGTAATGCGTTAAGATTTTTCGTGCATGTGTATATCAACGTTTTCTGCTTCCTACATTTCGATTTTAGAAAAAATGTACAAAAACCAATGGTGATAAATTAAACTTTAATAAATTTAGCATAAAATAATATTGAGTGAATATTGAAAGTCCTATGTAACATATCTACAGAAATAAATAAATTAATCTGACTTTTATAATTGCCAAGATCTGAGAACAAAAGAGCGATAATGTTTCATTCATTTCATAATGTCACCATCACCTGTCTTAGTATGTATTTCATGCTCATCGATGTTTTTATACCTTTGAGCTGTTTACATTACTGACGTAGCTTTAACGTCGTCATAACAATACTATTTGTATAAGATCAGCCAAGTTTTACACAATTATTTTCTATATTGCCCAATATTTTCTTTGCGTGGAGATTGAATTTAGTATTAAAGATTTCTTTATAAATAATATTCGTCGTAGATCCCTCAGGGTAATAATCAACATAGGAATATAGATATAACCATTCGATCAAGTAATAAACTGTAGCTTACCTCCGAGCGAGAGCTAAGCGTAAGGCTTTGGACTTTGGGAGGATGGAACTTGAGGATAACAGATATAAATATAATATGGCTAGAAGCACAACCAGACCTTTTATTTTATAGCTCCTTCTCAAAATCGGCGACTATTCTACTAAATCACAATCGTGGCATACTCTGTTGTAATCGCCAAGCATCGTCTACGATCGCCTACAATCGTCTACAACCCGGATGTGTCAGTTTTTCGGACACGCATCAAACATAATCGCTGGGTGATACGTATTATTTGTATCTTATGACAATACGGACGATCGTGTGGCCGATTATAGACGATCAACCGATAAACGATCATCCCCTATATGAAAAGTAGGTATTATATTACTTTGCATACTTTTAGTACATTTACGGGCACAGGTACGATGTAGCTGTTGGTTTTCAAGTATACGAGTATAATAATTTATTGAGAGATTAGTTTTGACTTTTCCTGTTTCATGTCTCTGTGGATGAGTTAATATATGAATATAAACGACTACTTCAGTCTTCTATTGCAGCAGGCCTACCATGAACTCTTATTGCGACTCAATTGAAGACGTAAAAGAAATTGTTTTGCTTTTCATACCATGACGTCTTAAAGACTTTAAGTCGTTGCCGAATGAGCTTTCGGAATTCGTCCTAAGAACATGTGAGTAAAAGAGACAGAGTTATCTATAGTTCATATAACGTTATCCTTTTCAAACATTAGGAACCCAAAACAATTCACAGTTCATGGTACGAAAAGAAAGCGGTCGTTTACGTCTTCAATTGAGTCGCAATAAGAGTTCATGGTAGGCCTGCAGGACAGTGGAATTATAAGTATTTACAAAACTTTATTTGCCGGATATATTTACACGGTGTGAATGCGTTGTAAATATTATTGCAAACTAAAAATGACTCGGCATATACTCTCGAACGTACATTCAAATCATTTTAGTGATTTATGTGTGATTGAAAACATCATTTCATCATTAGGTGCGATATTTAGATATATTTGCCAAGACGGCCGGACAATTTTAGAAAATGAATGGATTTACTTCCATTTTATATCCTTGTAGTTTAAAAGAATTTGCCTTAACAAAACTCAAAATATGTTGGTGATGTAAGATGCACTTTAGTGCGTGTAAACTTTATGAAAGTACTGCCGGGTTAATTGACCGGTGACATTGGGATTGACTATTAATTACTTATTACCTCGTATTACGCAGGAAACATGAACTGCAAGGCACGTCGGCGTAATAATAAATATTTACCACACTATACTAAACACCAATTTTAAAAAATAAAATAATTTTTAAATTCGCAACATGATATTCCGGGTGACATTAGCAATGTTATTTGTCAGCTTCCGTCTATAAAACATGTGAACATATTCAAATTCAAAATATTCTTTAGTCAAGTGACATTGTAAACAAGTACTTTTGAATCGGCAACATCTACTGCTGGTTCGGAAAACTGTTCCTACCGAGAAGAACAAGCAAGAAATTCGGCGGTTGCTCTTTTCAAACAATAATTCTTATCGCTAGTTACATATAGTTATTAATGTCTTGTACAGGGTTGAAGAGAAGCTATATCCACGCATTCTTATCTTCTAGGTAATCTTCAATAGTATAGTAGGCTTTCTGAATTAGTTTTTTTAAATAGTATTTTTAAATTGCTGTAAAGGTAAAGTTAATGTAGGTTGTGGAATTTTATTATAGAATCTTATACCCAAAACCACAAACGAATTACGAACTTTTGCAAGGCGCAAAGCAGGAACCGCAAGCTTATGTCGGTTCCTACTTTGTCTATTATATACATCGCCGATCCTTTTATAATTATTTATATTCATATGTTCAAAAATTAAATTACTAGAAATATAATATAAACATAACGAAATAAGTCATGCGATGTGGCTATTAGATCAGGCTATTTTGAACACTTTTATGCTTTAGGGCCTATAAATAGAGTATAATACATTCCGTCTTAAAAGTTTTCTACAAAATCTAAAAATCTTTATAAGTTTTAATTTCAATACTATATTAGCATTTTGCCTGACAATCAGTCATTTATTCTTGTATCATATACAAAAATCATCATAATTGCCCGTGTTTGATTTTGTTAACACTTATTATGCAATGTATGGTGACATTTTTAAATGAATAAAAATTAAGCGGATATATTTCCGCGAAGGGAGGTCTACGAGCATTTGCGATCTGTTGATCACCTTGATATTGCAAGGCAGCTATCGGTCGACCTTCCGCACCCTGCCAATTAAATCTTGGACATATGTAATGTCATGTCAACGCCCGAAGTGCGTAATGACATTGCTTGGTAAACTCAAGAGTCAATTGATATTAATGATATAATTATAATCGATAATAGGTCTGCTTAAAATATAATTAAGTTTAGTCAAATACAAAGTATGATATTAATTTGTAATGAGGTAATGAAAACATTTATAAAAACTAATTGGCTTTCAAAGGCTGTTTAGGATATAAATAAATATCAATAGCACATATTTTATGGACTCAAATTTTATTCTAAGTTTGATTTGGGCAAGAAATCACAGGGGTTATATGTTGGCTAAATTAATTGAAAACAAGGGCCTCTATATTATAGCCCCCTTATTTTAGACTATGCCTTATAGATAATTGAGTCTCGAAAGCACCACGATAATTAAGATTAAACACGTTTTTTGAACAATTTTAAATGATGAGTATATGATCTATATATAATGAAATGAATTTATATAGTATATATTTAAAAAAAGTAAAGTAGCGGCCTGTTACAATCCCGCTGCTGGGAATAGGCCTCTTCTCTCCGTTTCTGGAGAAAAGGCTTCGAGCTTAAGACCTACCACGCTGCTTCAATGCGGATTGGTAGGTTACACATATCTCCAGAATTCTCTAGAGATATGCAGGTTTCCTCACGATGTTTTCCTTCACCGAAAAGCGTGCTTGAGTTTATTAGAAAAACTCATTGGTGCCTGCCCGGGTTTGAACTAGTGTTCCCCTCGAAAGAGTCTCACCGCTGGGCTATCACAGCTCAGTATATATAGTATGCAGCTAAATAGGCAGTTTTTTAATGGTACGAAAATATTGCCCGCAGAAAAAAAAATATCTATGAGGTAAGGAATGCAGTTGGCGTGATTAAAGACACATACTGATGCTTTATTTTGTTTCAATACAGTCAATTTCAATTTCAACAGTTCAATAAAGTCCCAAGTTGGATTATGATCCTGGAGCCAAACTGAAATATTATAATCTCCGCAACGGCAAAACCGATTTTGGACTTTCACTGGTAGATAGATGAGGTTGAAGAGCAACATATATGCTAATTTTTATTCTAGAGTTCCCGCGGAGTCGGGATTTACGCGTGAATAACTTTTGTGACACGTATTTCCACGCGACCCAAGCGCCTGCGATAGACTTCACGACAAAGTAGATTTGCCATTCGCTCGATTTTCGTATATTTTATTTATTTACTCTAAATTCATTCATACTAATATACTAAAGCCCAAAAATTTGTTTCTTTGCTCCTTTTTATGTGCGAACGAAACCGTGGAGATAGTTCGACAGTTACATAGGCCACTTATATCTCATTTTTAAAATTCACATGAAAGAAGACGTGGGCGTTATGAATCATAGTTCGATTTCATATATCTATTTCCTACACGAAACTTTTTATATGTACCAAATAATTTTTCTGTAATGAAGCAAACCCTTGAAGCCTGTCTGACAGGGCAAACGAAGATTTATAGTCTATCTATAGATAGAAAGATTTATAATTTGCAAATGGTCACGAATTCGGCAATGCAACAAAGGACGAAGACACACGAAGTCTAAAGATTGAATAATAAGCGCAATAAGTTTCTTGGAATTAAAATTAAGTAAAAAAAATAATTGACAGCTGAATTGAAATTAAAACCTACTATATGGAAAAATATTTCATTTTGTATTGAACCCATCAAACCAAGCAAATTTTTTGCTACACTTTTTATAACTTCTTCATGCAATACAATAATCACGTTTTAAGGCATGTGAATAAATAATTAAATTTTCATTACTGAGTTCCATATATTTTTAGTTTTAAAATATTTCTAGTTTAGTTTCTTAGGTTTGAGATATTCTGAAAAATTCTTCTTATAAGATTATATGATGAAAGTAATAATAAAAATTATTTTGCTATAATCCGCGATACAGTAAATAGGAAATATATATAATGACTAGACTCCACTACAAAATCGCAAATTGTCTATCTCCTGATGAAGCTTCGGTTGCGGGACGAAACGTTTGTTGAGTTTGTGATAGTGAACGTGTGTAGTGCTTGTGTATTGTGGTGGCGGTGGTGGAGGTTTGTGCATGTGTTTTTAAGAATCCTGCATGTATCGTGTATGAAAAAAACAGATAGTCCACTATATATATTTTCTATTTACTGTATCGCGGATTATACCAAAATAATTTTTATTATTACTTCTTTGTTATGGATCTCCGCAAAGTAACGCCTAATTCTATAAATTATTAGATGACCTGTAAGTGGGAGTGTCACAATAAATAATGAAAAGGAAGATGAAACTCGTAGACTTCATCTTTGTCTTATCGCACATAAAAGAGAGACAAATAGATACACCCTCATTTGCTTACTCTGTATCGTAATATGGAACATTTTAGGCTGGTTCCTTACTGTATAATAACTATTCTTCTTTCTCCTACCCTTATCCCTTTCTAAGTGGCGACCCCACTTATGCACTATAGCATTATAGCACAACATGTTTTTCTCTTCCATTCTCTTCTATCATTCGTCAACTCTGGCGCTACTCCTTTTATATGCATGTCATACTTCCCACAAACCAACCATCTCTTTTTAGGCCTTCCTTTAACACATATCCATCCACATTCATACTCAACACTCGTTTAGCCACATGATTTTTATCCCTCCTTACTGTATAATAACTCTATGTTCCGTAAATATTAAAACTGGATACAATTATAGGGTCAAATCATCCTTCGCAAACTCGTGTAAGTTGCATATCTCTCTGCAATGACAGAGGAGTCCTTTATTTACTAGATAATTATAAGACTGATACTTAAGTCTGTCAAGCCACTCAAAATAAATCTTTGGAGAATGTCATTCAAAATCTTTGAAGAAGATCGTCCGGTGACTTCTCTAGGCAGTAATGGTTCTGTTCTCATGGAGAAACCTTTAAGGAATTCGTAAGCTTGCGCGAATTATAGACATAAGGGAAAAAACATTTTTTGATTTCGTAGGTATCCTGAGGTGAGCCAAAGATTTAATTTTGATGAATGATGATTCATATTCGAGGTAATATGCAGCATATGATTCATATTCGAATATTTCATATTTCAGATATATTAGGTCCTTACATATGAAATTGGCGTTTTGTCGTACTGGCCACTTTGATCTCAAATATTACCTTTATGGTTAGGAATTCCAAATTCAAATTCATACAGCTATTTACTCATGCATTTGTGTTTCAAACCCCCTAATTCATTTGTTTTTTCTTCTTTTGTTTTTTTCTTTGTGTCACTCTGTTTACAAAATGGAAAACATGAAATATCGCGTTGTTTACGAGTATGAGTTCCACCGTGGCACCAGTCCTGCAGAAACGGCTCGAAGGATTAATGATGTGTATGGTGACGGTGTCGCAAAAGAAAACACAGTGCGTTTTTGGTTCCAACGTTTTCGTTCTGGAAATTTCGACCTGCAGAACGAGCCTCGTGGACGGCCGGAGACCAAAGCTGATAATGAAGAATTGAAGGCTATTGTGGAAGCGGATCCATCGCAAACCACGTCCGAGTTAGCTGCAGGCTCCGGTGTTAGTGATAAAAATTCTAATCCACTTGAAGCAAAATGGGAAGGTGAAAAAGCTTGAAAGGTGGGTACCTCATGAATTGAGTGAAGCAAACCGACAAACGCGCGTCGACTGCTGCGTTACGTTACTCAACCGGCACAATAATGAAGGAATTTTAAATCCAATCATTACCTGTGATGAAAAGTGGATCCTCTACGATAATCGGAAGCGCTCATCGCAATGGCTGCACCCTGGCCAACCAGCCAAATCCTGCCCTAAGCGAAAATTGACTAAAAAAAAGTTGCTTGTAAGTGTTTGGTGGACTAGTGCCGGTGTCGTTCACTACAGCTTTCTTAAATCTAGCCAGACGATTACGGCAGATATCTATTGTCAGCAACTGCAAACAATGATGGAAAAGCTAGATGCTAAACAACCGAGGCTGGTCAATCGCTCTAGGCCACTGCTGCTTCAGGACAACGCTAGACCACACACTGCACAACAGACGGCTACCAAATCAGAGGAGCTTCAATTAGAATGTCTTAGACATCCACCGTACTCTCCGGACCTTGCTCCAACAGATTACCATTTTTTTCGCAATTTGGATAACTACTTGCAAGGAAAAAAATTCAACTCCGATGGGGCAGTCCAAACCGCCTTCAAAGATTTTATTGAGTCCCGCCCGAATGGTTTTTTTAGTAAGGGGATCAATGAACAACCTATGAGATGGCAAAAGTGCATACAAAGCAATGGTACATACTTTGATTAATTAAATATATTTCATTAAAAAAAACGACTTTATGATCCTCCCATAGAAAACGCCAATTTCATATGTAAGGACCTAATATGACGTACAGGTAACTTGATGCTGCTCAAGGAGGAAGACCTCAGTATTTAAAAGTAATGATGAAATAAAAGGATAGCCCTCATTGGGACTTGTTTTGGAACAAAAGTTGCAGTTCTCATTCATGATATAAAATCATACACAGCTTACAGAATGTTATCGCCCGCTGTCTTTAAATCTAAGTGTAATTTAATTTGAGCTCGCTCCGAAAAGGGATACAGAGCGTTTTATTGGACTGTAGAAAATTGTTTATGCATTATATTATTTTTATATTGGATGGCGTAAAGAATTTTAGTGAGTATTCAGCCTACGCAAATCCAGCCTATTCATCCTCATGAACTGCGGAACCTTCGATTTTAATTAGTTTTTATGTTGATTTTGTTTCATTTAGCCTTATGTGATAACTAGTGTAATATGTTATAACACTAGAAAAACTGGTCATAGATTTATGACTTCATTATTTTAACGATTAACCTGAACCAGTTTTGTTCGATGTTTACTAAGTTGTTATACCTAAAAGCATGTTGTTATGATTGCTTTAGAAAAAGTTTAGTTCCTTTGTCTAAATTTTAGTGAACATATATTTTTTCCTTCTTAACTATTAGTTATCTGAATACATACATAAATAAAGTAGTAACATTATACAGAAAAAAACTAAATTATAAATAAGTATTCTTCAAAATAAATTAGTGCGAGTTGATTTTGACAATATCTGCGAGCAGAAGAATAATCTTAAAGATAAGGATCTCGTAAAGTAGGTAATACAGGTTGATTCTGACATGTATTTAGTAATTGATATTAATTGGATTTTTAATGTTCAGATAATAATTTTTGTGTGGTGTTCTTTGATTTTATACTTTATATTTTGGTAAGTTATTGTAGATTGATAGCCCAGCGGTGAGACCGTGCGACTCTTTCGAGGGGAACACGAGTTCCACCCCGGGCAGGCACCAATGAGTTTTTCTATTTAAACTTCTAATTAATATTTGCAATTTATTACACGCTTTTCGGTAAAGGAAAACATCGTAAGGAAACCTGCATATCTCTAGAGAATTCTGGATATATGTGTAACCTACCAATCCGCATTGGAGCAGCGTGGTAGGTCTTAGCCCCAGCCCTTCTCTGCAAAAACCGAGAGAGGAGGCCTATTCCCAGCAATGGGATTATAACAGGCCGCTACTTTACTTTTATTGTAGATTTAACTGAATTTGATAAATGATTTTATTAATCTTGGAATTAAATAGTCTGAAGTACGTTCGCCATGAAAATATTAGCTTTGCAAGCTTTATTTAGCTTTTACTTTTTGTTCTGTATTTTTTCTAGTTATTATTTTGTGTTCAATATAGCGCAGATTATAACCAAATTAGTTTTGAGTGATTGAAGCTTGCTTATTTTTTTTACGAACAGGCAGTAGTTAAATATGACCTCATCTTTATCTAATTGATATAATGTATTTTTAACTTTTGAAGGGACTTTAATTTTAAGGCTTTTTATCTGGATACTTCGAATTGAACGTCCGCCCATATGAGCTGATCCCGTATGAAATGATACTATTTGCAAGGGCATTGCATAGTTGTTAAGTTGTTGTAATTTTTTTTTTTAATATTATATTGTTTAACTTTGTTATTATTAATCTCAGTTTATAACATATGCTGTCAACGTGTTTATCTACACTCGCAAGCTCCTTTTACAAAGTTTTCACGAACAACAAGGTATATTTTAAATTTTCGTTAAAAATTAAAACTTTGAAATAACGTGTATCTATAATAGAAATAAAAAATGTTCGTTAAAATTAATCTTCAGGTTTCAAGGACTCTTTAGCTAGAAGGCACAATTTCGAGTTTAAGCTAGCAAAATTTTCATTTTTGTTGTTAAAGGCGCAATAAAAAACCTTAGTTAACATAATTTACAACTTAATAATCCATTAATTAACCATAAAGGTTGATGACGAATGATAACGTTCATTTTGTTGTATATTTATAAAATCGGCAGAGATCGTTGTTGAACAGCCTTGACGGGTATAGTCAAAATATTCCAATCTTGATTCATTAAGATTCTAATTCGAAAGTAATAATAAAATTATTTTGCTATAATCCACGATACAGTAAATAGAAAATATATATAGTGCTAAATGTATAGTGGACTATCCGTTTTTTCATACCCGTTACATACAGGATTCGTAAAAACACATGCACGAACCTCCACCACTGCCACCACAATACAAAAGCACTACACACGTTCACTATCACAAACTCAACAATCGTTTCGCTCCGCCAACCGAAGCATCATCAGGATATAGATTCCACGACAAAATCGCGAAGCTTAGCGATTTTGTCGTGTCGTATTTAGCACTATATATATTTTCTATTTACTGTATCGCGGATTATAGCAAAATAATTTTATTATTGCTTTTTGTATTATGTATCTCCGCAAAGTAACGCCTAATTCTATAAATTATTCTAATTCGAAGAAATTTGTCGTATAATTTATTTTTGGTTAGTAATAAGGTAAATAAAAGTACTTTAAATTTGTAAAATAGTTTATTAAAATAAATAAAGGTTGCAAAATAGTGAACTCGCAGCAAATATTTGAGCATAATGTCGCAGTGCTCTGCCTCTGTCTGTCTAAAGCAACCGTTTGCCTTTCACATAACACAAAGTATTACGTACAACGAAACGAAATAACAATTTGATACATTAACAATGGCGTAACAATATAGACTAGAAGCTTCTGACATATGATGATAATTTTTCTACATTTGTACAATCTGTTTCTAGATACCAATTTCCTCGATTCCAGATTTTTACTGATTTTTTTTTATTAGCGGATACATTTAATTCCTTTTATTAGCGAATGCATTTAATTCCTTTTATTAGCGAATGCATTTAATTCCTTTTATTAGCGAATGCATTTAATTCCTTTTATTAGCGAATGCATTTAATTCCTTTTATTAGCGAATGCATTTAATTCCTTTTATTAGCGAATGCATTTAATTCCTAAACCATTTGTTTTGTTTTGTTTTGTTATTCTTTTCGATAACATCACATTACAGTTTAACTGGTTAAGGCTTTAGTGGTTAAAATTTTCAAGAAGCAACTTGTCCACTCGTCCACTAATTATATTAATCTGAATCTTAAAATTTATTAACTCTGACGTCCTATTGTTTCGCCACTGGATTTAAGACTATTATTTGGCGGCAAAACGGTGCGTATCTAAATAACTCTCCACTTACCCTTTCTGCCGTTTATTTCAAAATAAGTTGAGCCGACATAAGTTTAACAGTCTACCTCTACAGATAACTTGTAATTTTATAATTGGATAATCTGATTCTGTTAGTTATTTTTTTTTTATTGCTAAGAATTTTCTTATTTCTACAATTGTCTAATGCAGTTTTTAAAATATTCTAGTAAGCATAATGATTTTGTCAACTCAACTTATTCTCAATTACTGTGTGCTGTTTATTATAAAAATTGCTAATATAAATATGTTAGTGATTTTCATATGAATATAATAAAATTGTTAATATCATTTGTTCGACTTAACACAAGTGTTAAAGGAAGTGTGGTAAATAAATAAATAAATATATGGGACATTTAGACACACAGTCGTCCGTCCCTAAAGTAAGTAACTTAATACTTGCGTTATGGGTAACAGACAACTGGTAATATACTACATATATAATTTTAAACACATACTTAAATAGAAATACACACCCGGGCTCGAAGGACCAACAAAACAGTTTATATAAAATGTTGGCCTTCGGCGGGAATCGAACTCGTGACCCGCGGAGCTGAACAATAAATGCTTGAGCGAATAACAAAAACAATCTTGATATTAATAAATGACACTGGATTTTAAGAACTGTACGGTAACTGATTATTAAGATGCATAAACTTCACCATAAAAAATATATTTACACATAAACCTGCTACATTCTTTACAAAAAGCAATAAAATAAAACGATTGCTAGAACTTGATTTATCATTGTATATACAATTTGCTTCTTACCAACAATATAGAACACCTAGTTTACACCGAATGAGTTGTTAGTATAATGGGGAACTCTATTTTAATAATTTATAGAAATTTTGAAAGTTTGTAATTTTGAAACCCGTTTTAAAGAACATATGGTCGCTTTCAGGGATAATAAGCCACAAAATTCACATTTCGCTAAACATTTGTTAGGAAGCGATCATAAAGTTCCTAATGACCATTGTTTCGAAATCCTGCACACCTGTGAAAAAAGCTTGAAATTAAATATTTTGGAACAATTAGAAATCATTAAGCATAACAATGGCACCCTCATTAACGAGCAGATAAATGTTTCTAGTTCAAGCTTGTTGCACGTATTCAGAGGTAAAATAAAGGGTGTGGATGAACCTAGTACTATATAACAATGCTTGTTTGGATAATGCTTCGCTATGCGATTTTGTCGAGGATCTCCTGATGATGCTTCGGTTGCGGGGCAAAACGATTGTTGAGTTGTGATAGTGAACGTGTGTAGTGCTTGTGTACTGTGGTGGCAGTGGTGGAAGTTTGTGCATGTGTTTTTACAAATCCTGCACGTATCGGGTATGAAAATACGGATAGTCCACTATACATTTAACACTATATTTCGCGGATTATAGCAAAATAATTTTATTATTACTTTTGAACTCTATTTCATCATTGATTCGCGAATAGTTGTTGACAATACCTTTATGGATAAATCAGTTTATGAGTAGGCATAAAATTCTGAGTGGTTTTTGTTTACTAAAAGAATTAGCTTGCTATGTTATTCCCAGTACCACATTTGGTTTTAATTCGGTCGATTTTCGCTATTACTAGATAGGTGTAAACTGAACTTAAATTTAAACGACACCGTCTTTACTAATTTACACTTAAAAGCAAAATTATATCATTTCCAAAACCCACATAACATTTACAATGTATTTGATTCAACAATAAATAGTCTAGTTTTGTACTTAAAATAGTAATAGTTAAAATGTTCGATGAAACAATTCTAGATATAAATCAAATCGTCGTGCATTGGATTCAAATTTAAAAATATGCAAAACTCGCCACTGACTTTAACGTCGTAGATGCAAGTATAAAAGCAAGTTTAGCATTTTAAATTATTTATTTCGGCATGCAGCGACTACCTAAAATACCGATTTCAATTGTATCTTATTAATACGGCTGGAAAGAATATGGAAGGACCGCAAACGCATTGATGCATTTGAGATGTGGTGCCGGTGGAAATTATTGCGCATCCCTTGGACTGCGCATAGGGCAAATAGGTCAGTGCTCGAAGAACTCAAAATCAACAAGGAACCGAGACTTTCAAACATATGGCTACGGAGGATCTTTGAGTTCTTTGGGCACATTGATCGTAAGCCCGGCGACGACCTGCATAAACTTATCGTCACCGGTAAGGTAAACGGCAAGAGACCTAGAGGACGTAGCCCTATGCTCTGGTCAGACCAGATCCGCACTACTCTCAAAACAACAGTCTCCGAGGCCATCCACGTGGCCGAAAGCAGGAACGGATGGAAGACCATTGACAAAGAGGTGTTTTATGAAGAGGTCACGACCCCCAATATTGGGGTAACGACGGATAATTTTTCGGATAACTCTATCTTCGCAACCAATTTTACTTATATACTGTTGTTTTTTCGAGTTACGTACATATTTTGTATATTCGATGTATCAAACAAACATTAACCCAATAAAACAGTTGCTACCTCTTCAGATTTATGTAAATACGAATTATTAAATAGAAACTTCTTTAAATTTAACTTTCATTTCACTATATAATGATATTTTCGCGTTTTACAAGTATGGTTATAAAATGAAATATACAAAACTATGGCCAAAAATAATTTGTTTAGAAATTATGACTGTATATAAAACTTTAGGGCACAAATAACTATCCGTTCTTATCTAAGAGCGGCCACGTTACTATCGGCCGTCTTGGTTATTTTAGAATAAACCTTTAATCCGATATGCGCCTAAGTGTGGTGTGGTTGTTCAAAAACCAGTTAAACTTAACATTTCATTCGGAGGTAGCTGAGGCAAAAGCAACTTTTGCAAAAAATACGATTTCGATAGGCTAGCCGTTTAACTCAGACCTCGTCTGCGGGGTACAAGGGCGCGAAGGTAGGACGATAACGGCGAATGAGGTAGATAGGCCTCGTCGCTTACACCTACCTCAGTCACCGTTGTCGTCCTACCTCCGCACACTTGTACGCAGGCAAAGTCAGAGTTAAACGGTTAGCCCATAGTATCGTGAACAAAGGTTACATTAGCATGAAGTGGCTTCCATAAGACTTGACAAAATAACAATTGCAAAATTAATATTTGCTCTTTCAATAATGATCTCACTACGAGGGTTTTGTTATGTGTTCGTCTTATAAGTAAACAATGTGATTTTATTCATATTATTTTGTTATGTTTTATGCATTGAATGGTAAAGTTCTGTCTCATGTATACACTAATTGATAGATAGTGAATTGAATTGAATGTATTAGTGTCTTGTGACCTTTTAGGCTGCCTTAAATTTAAATTTGAGTTATGAAATATATCGATGAGCTGAGTCGAATGTGAAATTACTTTTCTAGAATATAATTCTGGATCTAGTTTTGGTTTCGGCTAGTCACTACCCTCCTTGCACAACATTAGCAATTCAGTGTTCCTGTTATGTTCGCAATAAGTATTTCAAGTATTATCTCTAACTATAAAATATGTAGGTGGTAAGTATGCTTATATTAAGAATCAATATTCGATGAAATGCATTAAATTAATATAATGCATTGAATATTTTGTACAGCAAATTATAAACCGTGTTGGCGTAGATTTTAATAACACGTTCGTTTCGTTTGGCGTATTGTAAATTTTAAAAAAAATTATGTACTTAAATAATGTGTATACAATTTTAATGTATAGATACCGGCTATAGCCCGACTAGTTTCGTTATCGCGATAACATCGTGTCACTCACTCATCAATAAGTGCCCCGGACGGGTTCGAAACTAGTCGGGCTAATCCGATAAAATTAGACGTGAGTATAGCCGGTATATATATATTAACTATGAAAAAAGTATACAATGTTATTGCACTCTACTGTGATAAAGACATCGTAAGAATCTCTGCAAGTGTTTTAGGTAATTTCTATACTGTTTATACCTTTAGTGGTGCAGCGTGAATCTCACCACGTTGTAAAGGAAGAAGTTGATATTTTTGACCCATAGCCAGTTGAGTTTTACCACTTTCTATAAACAAATATTAATGTATTATTAAGATTTGTCTATTTTGATTTCGAGAACTTAAAATTAAAATAATTATATTTATAAATTGTTCATAAAGTACCCTACAAGAATATCAATCAGGTCTGGCTTGAAACTAGAACGAAATCAGGTAAATAACGCCGTATGTCAGCTGTAGGTGATATAAATAATTTGTTTGTCGATTTATGAAGCAGACCCTGGTGATTGGGATAATACTAAATGGAAGGGAGGCACTATGGCGCCGGCCGCCGTCGGACGAACGCGTCGGCAGCGGACGACGCGTAAGAGTTCGGTACTGTGGAGCCCTCTTCTTGTTTGTAACCATTTTTGCCATTCAAAGAGCTGCTTTCGTCCGTCACCGTCTGCGAACAAACAAATATAATATCAGGAAATTCGCTGTGATAGCCTAGCGGTGACACCGTGCGACTCTCTAGAGACGACACAGGTTCAAACCTCGGGCAGGCACCAATGAGTTTTTCTATTAAAAACTTATATGTCTAATTGATAATTGCAATTTATCACACGCTTTTCGGTGAAGGAAAACATCGTGAGGAAACCTGCATATCTCTAGAGAATTCTAGGGATATGTGTAACCTACCAATCCGCATTGGAGCAGCGTGGTAGGTCTTAGCTCCAATCCTTCTCTCCAAAACGGAGAGAGGAGGCCTTAGCCCAGCAGTGGGCATAATAATAGGCTGTTACTTTACTTTTTTTACTTTACAGGAAATTCAATAAAGTAGGCGTAACATTTCATTTTCCGTCCGCAGTCGTGTGCGACGTACTCGCGGTACTCTCCCTAAGCTACAAACGGGACGATCGAATTATTTTTCTACAACACTTCAACCAATAATGGCTGGGTGACCGAGACTTCGTTAGTTATTTTAAAGATATATAAAATCAAAGGGCATCAAAGAGATATCTGGAATTCAATCTGGGGTATATTTCACATCATCATTTTCCTGCCCTTATCCCACTCTAAGTGGGCTCGGCACAACATGTTACAAACATGTTGTCACATGATTTGGCTACGTATTTTACGACCTTTACCTTAATCCCCTCTTACGACACCTCGGTAAGCAAGGAGGGTGGTCTATTCTATTCTGCCGGATACCACACGGCGTATCTGGGTTATATTTCACATTTATCACAAAACCCATCAAAATCAACCTTTGGATTCAATTTATATTATATCAGTTTCTCAATGCCTGGATAAAAATCATTTCATCAATATTTTAAAATAAAATTAGTTTTCATGAAAATCGTTGGCGCCATTTCCGTAATTCAGAATATATATATAAAGATAATATTAAATCCAATCATCATCATGTATTTTGTTATGTACAATGCACAATATGGTCAGTTAATATCAGTGGCTCTCTTGTCATAGCTCCTTCATATAGGTGGTATAAGAACGCTGCGTTTTTGCGCAACGCTGGCAACTTATTAAATAATTAATATAATATATAATACTATACTATATAATAATATATATAATATATAACTTTTATTTTGTTCTCTGGTAAATTATTTCGTATGCATTGACGTGTAAAACACACAAAAAGCATTTCAGAAGTATTCTAGAAGATTTAGTCGACTCGATTACGTACCTAGAAAGATTCGATTTAATAAAAGCTTGAAGCGGCCGATGTCTTTATATTTATGTGAGGACATTATGTTCATATTTTGAATAAAATTGAAGGCAGGAATGGTATTGTAAATGCAACAATAACCCAGTGATTTGTTTTGATGATAATACAAAACCGAGTGAGTATATTTTTTGCTGTCATAACTCACCATACAAAGGCCGGTGTTCCTCTTCGGTTTGCCGGCTTTGTTGTAACGCGCCTTGTAGAAATCACTGAAGAGGAATAAGAAGAGGAAGCCGTGCATCGCGATCCAGTACACGAAGACGCGCGGGTACTGACATGATGGCCGGAAGAGTACTTGCAGCTGGTGACTGAAGATCAGGACGAATTGCACCTGTAGAAAGAGAAACAAGGACATATGAACGACATATTGCTTCTGTACTAGGGCTTGTTTACAATTGAAGCCGTTAGAGCCAGAGTGGAATAACATCTTAAACGAAAAGGTTACAGTATTAAGGAAAGACAATTAGCCCTAATTTAAAATAATTGCGACATTAGCAAATTAATATCTGTGTGAACGTCACATCAATCTTAATAGTACGCTGGTTTGTGGACTGTATGTTTTGGTAGTAGTGTAGTGTATGCAGATCTTTGCCCAAATCAGTGAGTAATAAAACCACACCAACCTTGCTATCCACATTCGCCCCGAATGGACGGAGGCCTGTTGCCGGACGCACGGCGCACCAGCTGGCAGTGGACTTGGCGCAGCACTCTTCAATAGTTAGGCACAACAGTTTTGGAAAAGCACACACCTCACAGGGAGACAATAACGTATTGTCATGCACACACCTCTCAGAGACGACAACGTGTCGTCCTTAGAACGTCCGCGAGGCAAGTGTCGACCAACCATTTGAATGCGATGGTAGACGGACAAAATTGATGCAGTAATGTTTTGTATTACTACCCACTAATATATTGTGCAAAGATCGAACATACCCCCCACCGAAATCATCATGATGATTTCACCTAAGTGCATGTAATATGTACAATAATGATGCAAATTTACTAGTTTACGAAACTAATTGTGGAGTGTACGGTAAAGTATACCTAAACCTCGTAACAATAAATCTTACGTGTACCTAATATTATATTTAACAAAATGAAAATTAATCTAAACTTATGTAGCTCAGTAACGAACTAGCCTATTCTTAATTAGCATAAGGCAACGGACATATTTTATTGACAGGTCTTTTATAAATCCCGTTTTGCGTTCTGACAGTGACTACACGAACGACTTTATCTACTCCCGGATGAACTTCTACTATCCTACACATAGGCCACTGTAATGGTCGCGTGAGGTTAGACTTGAGAAGTGCCAAGTCACCTACATTAATATTAGGAGGTGAAGAAAACCACTTCTCCCTTTGCTGGAGCGTATGAATGTAGTCATCTGACCAACGTTTCCAAAAGGACTGAGAAATCTTCTGAATCGCCTGCCACCGAGATAGTCTGTTTAGAGGAACGTCCTCAACCTCATATTCTAGGACAGCTAATAGATTTTTTCCGATTAAAAAATGTCCTGCAGTTAGTACGTCAAACTCGTTCGGATTATTCGACAACGCGCACAAGGGACGTGAATTCATAATAGCCTCTATTTTGCAGAACACTGTGGTGAGTTCCTCAAATGTTAAGACGCGATCACCTACAGCTCGGTATAAATGGTGCTTTGCCGATTTTATACCGGCTTCCCAGAGGCCCCCCATTGATGCTGCATTCGGCGGATTGGTACGCCAATGAATATTACGTGTCGTAAGACCGTCTAAGATGCTATTACAATTGTCCTTATTCCGAAAGAAGTAAACTACATCTTTTAAATGTTTTGCTGCTGCAATAAAATTTTTACCACAGTCAGAATACAGACAACTGCAAAGACCACGACGCGCCACGAAACGATCAAAAGCAGCGAGAAAACAATCGCATGAAAGGTCTGTTAATACCTCCAAATGTACTGCTTTGGTGGCAAAACAGACAAACAAGCATAAATATGCCTTGTAAGTTTTAGCATTACGACGTTGGTTTTCTTTTACCATGAAAGGACCTCCAATATCGCAACCTACATGATCGAAAACCTTGCCAGGTTTCAATCGGTAAGTGGGTAACGTACCCATAGATGGTTGAACGATACTTGGTTGAAATTTAAAACACTTAGCACACTTCGAGAGCACTGAGCGAATGATGCTACGAGCATTGATAATCCAATACGTTTTACATAAGATACCCTGCAACGTGCGAGGACCGGTATGTAAATACATCTTATGAAAATATTCAATTAATAAAATTGTAGTGTGACATTTTTTAGGAAGTAATAACGGATGTTTTGTATTAAAGGGTAGATCTGACTGCAGAATTCTACCCCCCACCCTGAGAAACCCTTCGGGGTCCATAAAGGGAGAAAGTTTACGCAGAGACGTCACGTAACCTTTCTTGTTTAAGCATTGGATTTCCGAATCAAAATAATTTGTTTGCACAACTTTAATAATAGTCGCACGGCTTTGCTTCAATTCAGTGGTTTGCAACGGACCAAATACTCTGTTAAGACGTTTTAATTTTAAGTTGTTTACAAATCGATGAACCCAACCTAAAACGCGTTGCAATTTGTTAAAACATGAGAATTTATTAAAAGTTTCTTCAAGATCGTTATTAAAACCGTTTTGGTCACAAGAATTAAATGAAAATGTATCGACATTTGTTTTTAATTCCAAAACATCATCCGTATTTTTTATGAAAAACGTATTAGTAGGCCAGTCGCTGGGACTATCCAACAACCATTCCGGCCCATTAAGCCAAGCCTTCTCGACTTGGAGAAGTTGATTAGGTAGAACACCACGCGAACACACATCTGCAGCGTTGTTTTCACTGCTTATGTGGTGCCAAATATTCGGTGGAATAACATCTATAATTTCACTAACTCGATTTGATACAAAGGTCTTTAATTTATATAGTGGCGTGTGTAGCCACGACAAAACTACAGTGGAGTCGCAAAGCGCGACTAAAGTATACTTGACATCTATTAGGTTTTTTATAACGAACCTAAAAACCTTTGCTAGCAGCACGGCCGCCATCAGTTCGAGTCTAGGAATTGATAAAATCGGTTTCAAGGGAGCAACCTTAGACTTACTCGTTAATAATCGAACCTTAGCATTTCCATCCCTATCTACACTGCGTAAGTAAACACACGCTGCATAGCCTCGCGATGACGCATCGCTAAAACCTATCAACTGCACGGTATCGAAATTACTGATTAACAGATGGCGGTCTATTCTCATGTTGGCTAATGTTGACAACTCACTAATAAATTTATTCCAGTTTTGATATATGTCATCTGGCAACTTATCATCCCAACCGAGCCCCAATTTCCACAAATCTTGCATAATGCACTTCGCTAGAAAGGTGCAAGGTGAGATAAATCCGACGGGATCAAAGATACTCGCGAGTAATGTTAAAACCGAGCGCTTAGTAGACTTAACATCGGTTAAAATGTAATTAAAAGAAAAGCAGTCGACCGACGGGAGCCAAGTCAATCCTAAAACCTTCAAAGAATTCGATAACGTATCGTCTTCAAAATTTATTTTCGAAATATTATTAACATCAAGTCTAGAAATTATCTCAGGACTATTACTGGCCCACTTTTTTAATTCAAATCCCCCACTTTTAAGCAGAGACGTAAGTTCGTCTTGTAAAGCACGGGCTTCAGTGACTGTTTGACACGACCATAACAAATCATCAACATAAAATCCCTCAGTGAGTACGCGAGATGCACTACACTGCGGATTGTCGAGCGCCAGTTGATGCAAGGTACGAACGGCGACGTAAGGTGCACTGCGGAGACCGTACGTTATAGTTTTTAATTCGTACACGCGTACAGGTTCCGACGGCGAATTGCGCCAGAGTATGTGTTGATATTTACGTTCCGACGGATCAATGAGGACGGCGCGGTACATTTTTGATACATCGGCAGTGAAGCACACGTCGTATAACCTAAAATTAATTATAATTTTCAAAATGTCAGCGTGTAGCTTCGGACCCGTCAAAAGAATATCATTTAAAGCGACACCACTTGTGGTCGGTGCCGAGCCGTTAAAGACTACCGTGAGGGGTGTAGTACTACTCGACGGACGCAAGACGCAATGATGTGGGATGATATATTTAGAAGGTTCCGTACCCGTGTACAGTTCCATGTGCCCCAAAGATTCGTATTCTTGCATAAATTCGACGTACGCTTGACGTAATTCGGGAAAACGCATAAACCGACGTTCCATTTGATGGAGCCGTTTTGAAGCGATATCACGCGAATCACCTAATGGTTTGCGGTTAGGATTTAATAGAATAGGAGAAACATAACGCCCAGTAGGTTCACGATAATGTTTCTCAATATATATCTTCTCAGCCATTTCCTCCGATGGACTCATTGGAGCTTCGCACGGCGGAGACTCCACCTCCCAAAACCGTTTGAGAGTGTCGTTGAGATAATCATTATCACTAGTGTACGACACTAGCGACGTTGCAGACGCTGCAACATTATTATGACACGATTGAATATCTAATTTGCCTGAGATAACGTATCCGAATACACTGCTTAACGCGGCGGGAATATCGCGATCGAAAATAAACTTTTTTCCGTTATAAATATGAGGAAAAATATCACCGGCCAAAATTATGTCGATCGGTGATGTTTTATACCACTGCGGATCAGCTAAAAATAAATTATCGTATTCCTTAATAATATTCAGTGGGATTTTAACCGTAGGTAAATCTGAAGTAATTTTTGTTAACACTACGGCATCGATATTAAAAATCGGCTCACTATTGTGACGAGGTCTTATATTGAATGACGTCATACCATAATTCTTAATACTTTCACCGGCAAGACCGAATATATTAAGACGACATTTACGTTGAGTCAAACCTAAACGCTGTAAACAAGAAATCGAAATAAAGTTAGATTGCGCGCCCGAGTCGATTAGCACTCTGCACGGTTGATAACAATTAAAACTATCTTTAACGCGCACCACAGCCGTGCCGAGTACGACTGCGGTATAGCTGTGCATAGATGACGCATGGCAGCTATTCATAAGCGTCGTGTTATCGCAGAGCGGAGCGGACGATCGCGGCGGCGCGGCCGGTGCAGTGCACGACACTGACGCGGTGGGAACGGGTTCAATTCCGACATCTGTGTGTAACAGAAAATGATGCGGTTTTTGACATACGACACACCTGTACTCGCTTCTACATTCCTCCGCAGAATGGTCATTTTTTAGGCAATTGTGACACAATTTCAGACGATTAGCACGGCTGAACCGCTGTACGCTGGACAATTTACGAAATTTATCGCAGCGATAAATCATGTGATTTTCTCCACAATTAGAACAAATCGCCTTATTAAAACGAGAATTAGCGTGCGAGTAGTTTTTATTTAAATTCCTATCAGGTTTCGTATTCTTATTATTATTAAATTGCCTTTTATTCGGTATAGCTGAATTGTTTAAATTAGAATATGACGAAGAATGATCTAAAACTTTAATTTGGTTATGAATAAACGTTATTAAGTCCGAAAAATCGGGAATAGAATTCTGGTCTATGTTTTGTTCAAATAATTTACGACTTTGTTGATCTAAGGCTCTGAGTGCAACGTGACACAAAATGTAACTTCCAAAATTGTCTATTTTTAACGCTTGAATAGCCTTATACGAGTGTTCAAATGTTTCTATAAATTCATTTAAAAGTACTGAGGATTCTTTAATTAACGGCGTAAAATTTAACATCTTATCCAAATATCTGCCAACTAAGACGCGATTATCTTGATATTTGTTAAGCAAACTTTGCCAAACTAAATCGTAATTATTGGCAGTAATCGGAACGCTCTTGACAATGTTTAACGCATGACCTTTCGTACACGATAACAAGTAATGAAATTTATCTATTTTTGGAATATGCGGTTGATTATGAACCAATGAACAAAATGTCTCGTAAAAAGTTGTGAAATTTTCAATATCACCGTCAAAACAATATAATTCTAGCTTAGGAAGACGTGGCCGGGACCCTTGCGAAGAAGTCTCGTCTTTATCGCTCGAACAATTAGGTTCACATTTCGATGCAACCAATTTAGTCTTATAAAACAAATCATCAAAACTATTCAAATCCTGACTATGTAGTAATGTCGAAGAATCTATTTCTAATTCCTTTTCAAAAATATTGAAAATTGTTTTCTCAAATATAGACCTTAAATTATCTATTTCGGCAACCCGTAACAAAAATAAATCCCTAGCTTCATTGTTCTCAATATTTTTTGATAAATCAAATATACATTGCATTTGTTGAAAACATCTCTCTTTTCGCTTAATTAATACGGATAATGCAATAGGAATATCCTTGGGATCGTTATCTTTCTTAGGCGGCATTATACGTTTCTACCTACTAAATAAAATAATAAAACGTAAACAACACGATTGAATGTGATATAAGTTGTTTTACGCAAAATATATTTATCCTTGAACGTCAAGAATATCGTAATAAACGTTATTACAAAAGAATTCAATTAGATTACTGTTTATTAGCTGAAATCATACACATAAGCAGCCTATAGGTACTGAACGTCAGCACTGGTAGTTCCTATGCGTAATATTAAGTATAAAATTACTAACTTAATAGAAATTAAGATTTTAAAAATTCGGTTCGAAGGCCAAAAAATTGTGTGAACGTCACATCAATCTTAATAGTACGCTGGTTTGTGGACTGTATGTTTTGGTAGTAGTGTAGTGTATGCAGATCTTTGCCCAAATCAGTGAGTAATAAAACCACACCAACCTTGCTATCCACATTCGCCCCGAATGGACGGAGGCCTGTTGCCGGACGCACGGCGCACCAGCTGGCAGTGGACTTGGCGCAGCACTCTTCAATAGTTAGGCACAACAGTTTTGGAAAAGCACACACCTCACAGGGAGACAATAACGTATTGTCATGCACACACCTCTCAGAGACGACAACGTGTCGTCCTTAGAACGTCCGCGAGGCAAGTGTCGACCAACCATTTGAATGCGATGGTAGACGGACAAAATTGATGCAGTAATGTTTTGTATTACTACCCACTAATATATTGTGCAAAGATCGAACAATATCTTTCATTAATGTTTGCTGTCTTACTCTCTTATAATAAGAAAAGTAACAGCCTGTTACTATGCCCACTGCTGGACTAAGGCCTCTTCTCTCCGTTTTTGGAGAGAAGGATTGGAGCTAAGACCTACCACGCTGCTCCAATGCGGATTGGTAGGTTACACATATCCCTAGAATTCTCTAGAGATCCTCACGATGTTTTCCTTCACCGAAAAGCGTGTGATAAATTGCAATTATCAATTAGACACATAAGTTTTAATAGAAAAACTCATTGGTGCCTGTCCGGGGTTTGAACCTATGTCGTCTCTAAAGAGTCGCACGGTCTCACCGCTAGGCTATCACAGCTTATAATATCTAATATTCTATATTTTTAAGCAAGTTTTGCTAACCCTTGCATCTTATTCATTAATAAAATAAAACTCAGTATTGAAAAACTGTCAGCTAGGCCATTCTGGCTTTCATGGGCTCAATTATACATTAGACAGTGTCAATATTGGACATTCCACAACAGCTGTGATAGGCCAGTGGTGAGACCGTGCGACTCTTTCGAAGATATCACTGGTTTAAACCTCCTTTACAATGAGTTTACGGTAAACAAATTGTGTCTAAATTGATATTTAAAATTCATCACATGCTTTATGGTACAGACTAACATCGTCGAAATCTGTATATATCCGGAGAGTTCTGAGGATTTATGTAACCTACCAATGCACATTGGAGCAGCATGTGTGTTACTACCAAACCTTCTCTCCATAAGCACAGTGAGGCCTATGCCCAGTATTGGGATAAAAAGAGACCGTAACTTTAAACATTGGACTGCTATGAAATGTTTACATTCTTTGTATAGCTGTAACCGATGAACTAACAAGTGTTAGGATTAGGAGGAGGAAACATTAGGAGGTTATATGTCTAATTATGTTTCGTTAGTGAGCAAGTTAAGCCATTGTTTTTGAAACATTACTGCAAAAGTAATAGGAGATTCTTTTGATGGACCATCAGAAATCCATTCGCTCATTTCTATTTGTGTCATAAGGTAAATATTTGAATACTTCTGTTTACACGTTCAACATATCGGTTGTATAACTAAATGATTTCATAAGTATCTAAAGTTGGTAAGATAATCGATTACTGGAAAATCCCTGACGCAACTCCGATAGAAGTTTATAGAACTTCTGCCATTTGGGATTTTTTATTACCTTAGAAGTGTGTAAATAAACTTAAACTTCCGATAGTAGAATGTGAATTGAAGTAGGAAAAATCGATTTTCTTCCTATAAAAAATCGATTTGTAAAAAATCAATTATTTACAAAAATGTTTTTTAATAGTCGAAAATTTTACAAAAAATACAACTAGAAAATAACAAAAAAGCGCTGTTTTCACAATTCTATTAAAATGTGTAGTTTGGCAAATTGGTTTTAGCCAACAACGCATATATTCTTTAAAAAAAGGAGAAGAAAAACGAGAGTAATAGCGAAGGTAAGTAATATAACTGATTAAAAAAAAATCGATTACTAATGTTTAAAAATCGATTATCAAAAATGGATAATAATAAAAAATAATCGATTATTTATTCACCTCTATAGCCGATAGTGAAGTGCAGGCATAAGAATTGTGCATTTTTGCGCTTTACAAGCAAAAAATCGTTTATGGTTGCATTTAACAGCTTTAGTTGATGAGCGTAACTAATTCTTTCGGTGTTATTTTTTATTAGAACGTCAGGATAAATTAATGGGAGAATTATTAAGAGTTCTTATAAATATTTGTTATTTCTGATACTCAATTAGCAAACAGTTGGCGTCTTATGCAGATTTGATCAATTAGCCAGAAACTTACCAAATAAATTCTATTATATAAATGAGAATAAAAAACTTCTTTCGCTTTGAGTCGCTTTTTGTCGTGGAGTCTATCTCCTGATGATGCTTCGGTTGAGGGGCGAAACGATTATTGAGTTTGTGATAGTGAACGTGTGTAGTGCTTGTGTATTGTGGTGGAAGTGGTGGAGGTTTGTGCATGTGTTTTTTTGAAACCTGCACGTAGCGGGTCTCCTCAAAATACCGTCTAATTCTATAAATTATTTAAAAGACTTCTGTTATAAAAGGTTATTACGATGCTTGAGTTATATAACATAATAACCATTAAGTATAACTACAAACAACAAGGCAAATTTATTAACTTTTAAACTGTTGACGGGTTGGTCCTTGAAGATTGTAAAGGTCAAACGTTAATGATGCTTTTATGTATAAAACCAACTACTAATCTTTAAATTATTTAAATAATCCATACGGATACTAGAAATGCAAAATGACTGTCTATCTGTTACGCTTTAACGGTTAAACTGCTGGACCAATATTGACAAAATTTGTTACAATTAAAGCAATACATCGGGGCAAACTGTTTTTCTTTCAGGAAATGGTAAAACACATATTCCATTATTAGGGGTAATTGAACGCTTAAGTGTGCGCTAATCAAGCGGGTCCCTTTAATATTTTAATATTACAAAAGTAATAATAAAATTATTTTGCTATAATCCGCGATACAACCAACAAAAGTATCACGGATTATAGCAAAATAATTTTATTATTACTTTTGTATTATGGATCTCCGCAAAGTAACGCCTAATTCTATAAATTATTTTAATATTGGCAAAATTAAAAAGATTATATCCGTACCGGCACGCCTACTATGAACTTACGACTCAATTGAAGACGTAAACGAAATTGTTTTGCTTTTTCATACCATAACGTCTTAAAGACGCACACTTTAAGTCGTTGCCGGATGAGCGTTCGGAATCCGTCCTAAGAACATGTGAGTAAAAGAGATAGAGTTATCTACAGTTTATTTTCAAACATTACGGCTCCAATGCAATTCACACTTCATGGTACGAAAAGAAAGCGGTTCGCGGTCGTCGTTTACGTCTTCACTGAGTCGCAATAAGAGTTCATGGTGGGCCTGCAGGTGTGAATATGTTCATAAGCATACGTCCTTTTATATGTTTAATCATAATAGCCATTAGGATACAGTGTCGATAAGTCTTTTATATTGCACATACAAACATGTGAAAAAGTATATAACTCTCCTTAAGGTATACTAAACGTAAACATATTTTTGTTTGTCCTGAAAAGTGTGCGATTTGGACTTGTTAAGTTATTCAAGCCTGGTACTGAGATTAATTTAAATTAATAATATATGATTAATATAGATATTAGCTAGCCTGATAATGTGAGAACGTTAGTGTGATGACAAATTCATATTTCAAACCGAAAAAATGTGTCCGTAGGATTCGAACCTGCGATATTGGGAGCTTTAGGTTACAACACTATTCAACTAATTTATACACGGTTTAAAACAAATCCGATGTTACATTGCTTCCCATAGAAACTGTATTGTACGTTTTAGTAGTTTAATTAAAAAAAAATGGAGAAATAAAAAGATACTTTCATAAATTAATACAATTCTAATAACACATAACTTCTCAATAATTTACTGCAAATATAAAAATATAAAAACAAAAAAAGAAGCTTGTGTAAATTTGAATATATTTTTTTTGGTATAAGTTTAAAAAATATATAAACAATTATACCATTCAATAATTAATTAAAGTATGATAAGAAGTGCAAAAGAGAAAAAAACGTCATTATAAACTACATTATACGTGATTGACCTTGTATTATTACCAGAAAAATACAATATTAAAAGTCAACAAATCAATGCCTACTTAACCGGAATTCAATTGAAAAACCGATTGCTTTAATGGAATTGAAACTTCATTTAAGTGATTGTCATTGTGGCTAATTAATTATAATTGCAAATGCACGAATAATTGGGTATTTGTTTACTTTGAAACAAACCTTCATGAATCAGTATTGGAACAAATAAAATTTATACGCTGAAACGATTATTCAAAACCAATATATATATGTATATGTATATAAAATAGAAATGTACGTATTGTCCTTATAGACTCAAAACGGCTGGTCCGATTTTAATGAAATTTTCAGACATTCTTTAAATTGACCCAGCGGATAATTTTGTTAAATTTGGTAACGATCGGAGTATTTTTTAACTTTCAATGACAGTTTTGTTTCAAGGGGAAGTCGAAACTAGCCTGAGCAATTGAAACGCGAGGCTGGATCGCTATTACAATATAAAAGACAGTATTTGTTGGCCTAATTAAATTTTTATTTGTTTTTAGAACAAGAATTTTTATCTTGCTTAAGTTTCAAACTCTCATACTTTCATAATAAACACAACAATAAGACAACAAAAACATTTAAATAATAAATGGTAAAATACATTGATTTCATTATATACATGATATAGATACATATATACAATATATAGATACATACCATTTGAAAGGCGGTAAGGTATTTCTTCCACCAGATGTATTTCTGATATTTTGGGCCCATAGCTGATACCATGTAATAGAAGTACATGACTATATGCACGAACGTGTTCAGTAGAGCGAAGAATGTACTGTGACCACCTGCAGCAAAACAAAATTATATTTTGAGATTTAAAGGGTAATTTTTAATATCTATTATGGAACAAAAATGTACAAGTTATATCTATCTTAAATTACTTACACGCTAATACTATACAAATTATGCCCACGTGGAATGGTCCCAAGAATGCTGGCAGCGTTACCGCTAAGCTGATTCTTTTGTGCGATAAAGGAGCCAGCCCTCTTGTCACCCGAAGAGGCGATCAACCGAGGTGTTAAAACGGAGAAAATATTTTTGCACCTTGGCTCCATGGCCCTAGGGTCTCAACTGCAAACGGCACAAATATATAACTCTCAACGAGAAATGCATACTTTCGCCGCTTGCTAGATTCGGCCATTTCTGCCGCAGCTCCAGGTCTTGACACCGTTTCCCTGATATGCTGCGAGTCTCGAGCGAGGCTCGCAGCATCCTGGGAGGGCACTCTTAAGGGTGCCTCCTGTGAGGCCGGACCTCGGCTTAAAACGACGCGCTGTGGTGGACTGTGTCGGACTTGCTATTACTAATAACGCTGCAGCTATTAAGAGTGTTTAAGATGTATATAACATGTCGTCGCAAAAATATTAGTGAAGGCGAATATATACATACCTGGCGCGAATTTAAGTCCGAACCAAACAGACATAGGCATGATGCCGTGGTGAATCACGTGCAGAGTGGACACGTGCTCGTTCTTCTTGCGCAGTACAAAGAACAGCGTGTCGAAGAATTCCGTGAACTTGCTGAAGTAGTACCACCAGCATGTGTTCGCCATCTGTGTTTTGATTGTTCTGTTTTATATAATCTTTATCTATGTGCATCTACACTTAATTTAAAAAAGTCCCAAAGAGCTGTCTGTATGTAATCGTAATCTTTTGATCAGAATTTTGTACGGTTTTCATCAAAAGATAATGCAATAGTTCTGAATGGTTTAGGTAAATAGTACATTGTATAATGTAAATTGTGTTGAATGGATCGCGCAGTTGTTAAAAAACTTGCTTGCTTTAGTGGCGTGCGCTGAGTAAACCAGCAGAGAAACGCAAGAGTAAATGTACTAAATGTAATAATGTATTAAAGAATTGTAATTCTGTAGAAATCCTACAAAAAAGTCCGCGACAGCATGTCTCTATCTCTCACGGTTAATTTACAATAACTATTTTTATATTTATAATTTCACGCGAGTATAGCATACGGCTAGTTTATTATAAAACAAAGTCCCCGAAAGCTGTCTGCCTGTATGTGATCGATTACCTCAAGATCTTTTGAACGGATTTTTGTACGATTTTCACAAAAAGGTAGTGCAATTTTTTCGGACGGTTTTGGTTAGTTCATTAGCATATAATGTAAATTGTGTTGAAGAAATCGCGCAGTAGTAAAAAATGTCGCCTTCTGGGAGCTATAGTCGCTTGCGCCGCGTAAAACAATAGAGATACACTAGAGTAATGTAATAGAGAATTGTAGATCATCAACATTACTACGAAAATATCGCGAGAGCAGGTCTCTATCACTTATGGTTAATTTACAATAACTATGTTTAATTTTAAAATTCCACGCGAGCGCAGCCGCAGGGACAGCTAGTTTATTATAAAACAAAGTCCACAAAAGCTGTATGTGATCTACTACTTTAGATCACAGACAGACAGCTTTTGAGGACTTTGTTGTGTTGAAGAAATCGCGCAGTAGTAAAAAGTCCGTTTAGGAAGCTTTAGTTGCGTGCGCCGTGCGCGTAATGTGCTAGAAAATTGTAGATCATTAAAATTGCTACAAAAATACCGCGAGAGCATGACTCTATCACTTATGGTTAACTCACAATAACTATTTTTATTTTAAAAATTTCAACCCAGGAAAAAATATGTGACACGCTGATATCTACACGGGCAAAACCGCTGGAATAGCTAATTAGATATAAACTAGTCGAAGGCTCGTAGTTCGCTTCGTTCGCGTAAACTTCAGTGTTGATAAACCCTCACTATGTACTGAGAGTAATAATCTTGTTTCTGAAGGAAAAGGGGAATATACATATATACATTACTAGTTATTTCCCGCGGCTTCGCTCGCTAGGAATTTTGTCTGCCACAGTATCTAACTAAATTAAATCTATGATTCACAATTTTGGTCATAGTGGCTTCTACATATAAGATAGATATATGCTGTCGCGGACTTTTATTTGGAACTATTAAAGACAAACAATACTACGCTACATCGTCTTTGTGTAACTCTAATGGAGGCAGCGTACGCCGAGATAACTCTCAGAGGCCAGATTTTTTCCGACTTTATTGACATGCATCGTTATATTACATAAAATCATTACAAATTGTAGCCTATATGTTATTCCGATGTATAACCTATATAACTGTAAAGTTTCATCTAAATCCGTCTGATAGTTTTTTCGTGAAAGAGTAACAAACATCCATCCATACTCACAAACTTTCGCATTTATAATATTAAGTAGGAAGTAGGATGTTAGTCTAGTAAGGTTTTACATATAACATTTTGTTGTTAGGGGAAAAAGGTTAATCGCTGAAGCCGGTTTAACATATATGTTAAAAAAATCCTTCGTGAACAGGAAAAAACCATGTCCCGCAAACGTTGCCCCTCGTTGTTGAACTCGACGTCTGACCTTACTCGAACTTGGTCTTACTAAGAAGAATACATGTCAAAAGCCAGTCAACGTTTTTGTGAACTCTTTAGAGAACAATTCAAAGGATTTGGCACCTGAGTTGAGACTAAAAGCACAGGAATGAAATGAATTCGTCTTTTTAAATACAAATAATATTTACTGGCTACATTCTTGAATTAACTGAAATTTAAATACAATAGCGTCTGATTTACATTTAAATATTGTCAGTAAAAATTAAGTTGCGCTTCATTTTTAATTTTCGCGGAAAGTCTCTATCATTCTTGGATCGTAAACATTAAGCTATGTGTATATATTTGTGTAAATATCCTTTCGATGTACGTTATAACATCCTCCTGCCCTTATCCCACTCTAAGTGGAGTCGGCACAACATGTTACAACATGTTGTTACATGATTAGGCTATGTATCTTACGACCGGCCGCCTGCCTGACGTAACTAACCTTAGTCGCCTTTTACGACACCTCGGTAAGAAATGAGGGTGGTCTATTCTATGCAGCCGGATACCACACGGCACATACCTTAGTCGCCTCTTACGACACCTCGGTAAGAAATGAGGGTGGTCTATTCTACTCAGCCGGATACCACGCAGCATTAAATAAACTTTAACGAGTCTGAGTCAAAAATCCCTGACCTTATTAAGACTCCAAATTTAATAATAGTAGAATATAAAATGTCAGAGTGATTAAATAAATTGAATCTTTTTTCAAAACGTGTCTGTAGAAATAAAGATCATCTCTATCTCCTGATTGAAACAGAAAACCACGTTTCATAAGATCAGGAAATAATAATATTACTAAATTAATAAATATTTAAGTTAAGGCTAATAGAGTTATATCATATCATTATAATTAAACATTAACATATCTATGTAAGCTGTGTAAATTTCAAGTTGAATTTAAATGCATAAAAACATCAAAGGCACTGCATAAGACTTGTGAAAAATGTTTGTAATAACATTGTGTTAAGATAACGTTGTGTAATGTTTAAATGCTACCAACGAATTTTAATCGATCGAAGTGAGTTAACACTTGTGATTAAATAATTTATAAAATTAGGTGTTACTTTGCTTAGATCCATAATATAAAAGTAATAATCAAAATTATTTTCCTATAATCCGCGTTACACAATACCGCGGATATGCACATAATTATATGTATATACTGTTAAAGAATGTTCGAAGTGAGTATTAATGAATCCTCAATCTATAATTCAACTTGTACTTCCTTATTCGCAATTAATACAATAACCCAAACCACGCGTCACATCACACAAGATGGCTCCTTGTTTATCCGTCTCCATGGCAACCACTGTTGTTAGGCGTTGCCTTGACAACACCATCGGTTGTGTTCGTTATTCATCGGCTGCACTCGTAATACGCACGATAACAGCGACCTCTTGTAATTACCCCTTATAATACATATCAATGTATAATAATATATATGATGTAACGCGGATTATAGCAAAATAATTTTGATTATTACTTTTGTATTAGTGATTAACTTATTCTATACCTTGTCGTAAGGGCGTAGCTACCGGAGGGCTAGACGGGGTAAAGCATCAGGGCACCCAGGTTCAAGGGCGCCGTTAGGTTCCGATTAACAAATTATAAATTGAACTAGGAAAATTTCTCCCAAGTTCGAAAATATATCTACCTACGGTCGAAAAAAGCCTACGTCATACCTATCTACCCACTAAAAAACCTACGTCAAAAAAGGAAGAGATATTTTAAGAAACCTTTTTGGAAGTTTAATAAGTTTCTCGTACAATTTGTGTATTTGGTTTCGACTTTATCATGTAGTCGACTGTAATATAGTTCATAGTTGAATCTGGAGTACGAAGAATCTGGATTATGACAAATACTCTAGAGTATTTTCGTAATCCAGATTCTATAGATTGATCTGGTGAAACTTTCACCCAAATTAAAAAATACATCTACATACGGTCGTATTGAGAAACCTCTTTTCAGTCGTTTAATAAGTTACAATTTGTATTTGGTTTTTACTTTTATCATGCAGTCGACTATAATACAGTTGATAATAGATGAATCTGGAGTACGCAGAATCTAGATTACGATAAATACTGCAGTACGTCTTGTTCCGAACATGACGGATACAGAACAAAAAATAGTTAATATATAGATACCGGCTATACTCACGTCTAATTTTATCGGATTAGCTCGACTAGTTTCGAACCCATCCGGGGCACTTATTCATGAGCTCTTTACACGATCGTGTAAACTAGTCGGGCTAATCCGATAAAATTAGACGTGAGTATAGCCGGTATCTATATATTAACAATAAATACCATTCACGATAGATACCATTCAAATTTGAAAGAACAAAAGATGTGAAATAGTTTATTTATTTGTTAATGTACCATAAAAAAAAACCTAAGTAAAACATTATCAGTAAGAAAACAGGGTCAACGGTCAACTTATCCCTTTGACAGAGATCTCTACCAGCTAACCTACGAAGTGAGACAATTTATTGTTAAACAGTTATGGTACTAATATCCTAACTTATACACTAATAAATATAGATATATTTATATAAATAATATATTGTAAATATAAACCACAAATATATTATACATATGATAAATAAAATAATATTTATATATACATAAATGTCAACAAATATATTATGTGAGTAAAGAAATATAATGGTTCATTAATCTAAGTTTAGTGGGGGCCTAGTTTATTTTTGCTTTAAGGCCTTTGATTTCCTAGCTTCGTCATTACGGTAACTTCTGTGAGGTCAGCCAGGCCTACCATGAACTCTTTATTGCGACTCAATTGAAGACTAAACTATATTACCCGGCAATAAATAATGCACATCGAGGTTTAGAGAGAGAATTTCGGCTAGATTCTGAGTCATAGATCATTGTCTCTATCGCACAGACTGACGAACCCGTGTGAAACGTCACAATACTGACTGAGTGACAGTGACAGCGCTCTACGAAGCCGAACTGGCCGGCTGTTTCGTTCTAAACATCAATGTGCATTATTTATTTCCGGGTAATATAATTTAGTCTTCAATTGAGTCGCAATAAGAGATCATGGTAGGCATGCAGATCATGGCTTAGGATGACAAAATTACGATTAGATTACATATGCAGTGTTCTCAAATTCATTTCACTCTTATACTTCATGCGTATATTGTGTGTACTATAATGAAGTTTGAAATCATACCATCTTTGTTTACAAATTGCGCAAAAAAAGACATTCGTTTATACGTACATTTAAATTAACTAAAGTAACTAGAAATGTCAATTATAGACTTGACTTCGTACAATGCCTTGCAATAAAAAATAAAAGCCACGAGTTGGAAAACACAAATGTACATAAATATGGGTTTTTTGTTTTAAAGTGAGACAATAATTGATCAAAACATCAATCGTATTTACGTAACTTATTGACAAATTACAAATCAAAAACTTAAATCATTAGATTTTTGCAAATATCCTAACACTACAAACATTTTTTTTTATTTTTATAACTGGTTCTATAAGTGGGGTCGGCACAACATGTTCAAACATGTTGTCACATGATTTGGCTATGTATTTTACGACCGGCCGCCTGCCTGACGTCAACTTACCTTAGTCGCCTTTTACGACACCTCCTAAAAAATGAGGGTGGTCTATTCCACTCAGCCGGATACCACACGGGTTTTACCTTAGTCAGATGGGAATATTTTAGTAAAATATTTAAATGTATGAAAATTTACGTCAACTCATAAAAATTAATTTTCAGTGGTTAGTCAAGTGAAATGAAATCATTTGTAAGGTTATATATATATCTTCTATTATAAAACAGGCGATCGCTAGATTCTATTTCTATCCTTTATATACTTTGAAAAACCTTTTCATGATTAGATCAAATTCAGTGCACAAATCGAAATATTTAGTTTTTCAATATAGCTAGTAAGCGAATTCAAAGCTTCTATAATAGAGTAATACTTGATCTATTATAGAAGTTGCTAATACTTACTCTCATTGCTTTCGGGCTCCGGGAATAGTCCACTAGCTGACATCTGAAGTCATAGTGACCCCACCATCCGCTCGCCAAATACTGTCAACAAAAGTAGAGTCATAAGTATTGTGTCGATCGTGCATAAATTTTTTTAGCAGGTTGTAAATAATATACATCCTCGAAGTCAGAATAGGCCTTTTTAAGAGCACTGAATATGAGGGCTGATGTCCCTGACATCCACCCCTTGTACAAGTCTTATTTTTTGCTTTATTTGAACAGAAATCTGATACTGCGAGATTTCAATGCGAGGCAAAAGGACCACTTATAAATATATACATCATAAATATTTTATATACCTTTAAATAAAAATCTTTTGTTTTTGCTTTCACGACAGAACAAAAAGAGTCATAACTCGAATTGAATTTTTACACAACTTATGTTTTTCATTTTCAAGAGATATACATATTTTAAAATATTTGATTTTATCAAAAAATTTTATTGTTTTTATTTTATAGTAATTTTGATTAAAATATTGAGGCAGGTTTAGGTTATATTAGAACATTCCCCGGAACGGCTGAACCGATTTTGATGTTATTTGCACTGGAAGATAGAGACGGTCGCGGATTAATATATAATTATATCCTAGAGTTTCTTCGGAGTCGGGATTGATGAGGGAAAATTTTTGTGACATATTGATTTTTACGCAATCGAAGCCGCGAACACGCTAGTTTTTATATATCTTTTAATACGAAGTTCATTTTACTTCTTTTATAAATTTAGTCACGAACGTCAATAAATTTTAAAAATACTATTACATTTCGTTTCCGCCCTTAAATAAAAGATTAAAAATATATGGACGGAAACTTTAAAATAAAGCAAGGAAATATACTATTAGTGTTTACTACTGAAATTAAATGACATATTTCCTTGCTGTCTCGTATATAATATTTTCCTACGGTCACGGTAAATAACATTATGTTCTAACTTAAATACTGTAAGTGTTATATATCGCGATCGAACTTACCTCATAAAATATCCAAGCACTGAATATGGTTTGCACCAAGTTATACACTACAAGTATATTTCTAAGTTCGAAGGGTTTGCGGTTAGCCATCAGCGTGGGGCCGATCTTCCGGGCGCACACTGCGTAACACACACACGCAGCCAACGTTGGCCAGGGTGACGACATCATTGCCCAATCCTTCACTCGTGGATCTAGAACAAATAAAACTTATATAATTACCTTAATCCTAGTAAAATTTACAAATTTTGATAGCACAGCAGTATGGCCGTGCGACTGTTCAAATAAAGAAAAAAAAACACCCGGTACAAATTAATTTTTTCTTTTAAAACGTGTTTAATTGATAATTGCCATTCATCACACGCTTTTTGGTGAAGGAAAACATCGTGAGGAAATCTGCAGATTTCTAGAGAATTTCGGGGATATGTGTAACCAACCAATTCACATTGGAGCAGCGTGTTGGGTCCTTTTAACAGGAGATAAGGCCTATACTCAGCAATGGGATTTTTTTATACAGGACAAAACCCCTCATGGGTACCGCCGCCTGACGGGGACAGGCGGCGGTTATGTCGGAATCGCACCGACTAAAACGACCTGTGTGTTCCACCACCCTGCCGATGGCAAGGAAAGGGTATCGTTGTACACATTGCCCCCATCCCCGCCGACAGCTTTGATCCCAGAGAACACCTTCTCTGGGTAGCGCCCCTCGAAAGAGAAGTCCCGCTGCGCTAACCGGTGCATCGGGAGCACCAGATGCACCGACCGCCTTGGGGACTTGTAAGCCAGGCGTCCGATATACAGCAATGGGATAGTAACAGGCAGCTACTGTACTTTTTCTGTTTAATTAAATATGCAGGCGAATTTTTCTAAGTCAGTGTGTTTAAATTGTATCGCCTTAACACGTCGTATTTCGAGATCGCTGAAGATCCTCTTATATCAGTTGCTTTCAACTACATCCATGTTAGGTCTGACCACCAAAAATATAGGCACTAAGAAAGCGTCTCATACGCTTGAAGGTCAAATAACTATCACGAACACAAGAACACATGATACACAAACAAAGCGTCTTCGCTGGCGTCGACGCGGTTGAAGTTTGCTGACGTCGGTCGATCATGGCTTTACGCGATTCTTCAGATAGCGTATTGACCTAACACAGTCGTAGCACGAGCTCTCCACTTCATGTCTCCCTAAGCCGTGGTCTGATCTTATAGATGGCGCATTTAGGACGACGTTTCCAAACGTGATTAGAGCTTTTGCACTCTGCTCTCCGAGTTTCAAAGCATCGACGAAGCTCCTGCGCTTAAGGCGTTTAGGGCTAACGGCATATGATCAGTTAGAAAAAAAATTAACGGCCAATGTATGTGTACGAGATTCTGCGTAAAAAGATAAGTCTTAACGTATCATAGTATGAATGATGCAAAGAGAAATCTTGATTTCCGTGATACATAGGAAAACATCTTAATCTTTATGTAACCTTTATGAAACGGTTTTTTTGCGGTGCGCAGCTAGTTCTGTTAATGATGCGTGTATTATGCTTGCAATTTGCGATTCGATTAATCATTTTAGTAGCATATATAAGATACCTTGTGTGATATCAGTGAGGATAAAAAACTTTAATAGGAACATATTTAGACGCGAATGTTATAAGGTTTGAGGAAAAATTTAGACGATTTCAATACCCGTACGAAACATATTGTAATACATACAAGTGAACTGATTTTTTTTTTTGTTTTGACTAAAGATAAACTCTTCAGAAGAGAAACAAAATAAAAACAATATATCACGTTTCTTGGACCATCCAATAAATAGTAATATAATTTTTAATTAAAAGAAATCTTGCATTGTCCAAAATAAAAAATACTATAAGATACAATTGTATACCCTATAAAATAAGACGGAAGCATAGCCAGTTTCTATAAATACAGTTAATGTTAACTAGTCATAAACTTAAATCATAATAAAAAATAATCATAATGAATAAGACTTTGTATACCGTTCAAAAGACGCTGGATAAAAAGAATATTGATACACTTCGATTTTGTCGTTCTACTTGACGTGAAGGCTGAATTGTGTGATCTCTACTAACCAAGTTTTGACCGACTGGAGCGCGAGCAGTTCTATTAATTTTATATAAAAACAACTTATTAATTTAACAGATATGTCCTTCTTCGAGATTTCCTGTTTCAATAAAGGAAAACATCGTGATAAAATCTGCATCCGCTGTATGGTACCGGCTGTGTAGAATAGACCACCCTCATTTCTTACCGAGATGTCCTCAACATACTACTAATTTTATTGAATCTCACTAAATATAGAACTCTCTCAAAGAAATAACTACAAAAGGATACTTTCAATTCATACAAAAGAGGTTGATACAGAAAGCCTACTATACTGTTAAGGATTACATACATGATGAGAACACGTGGATACAGCTACTCTTCGACCGTGCATAACATAGTAATGACAAAATGTAACGAGTTATAAGAATTATATTTGCAAAGAGTAACCGCCGAGTTTCTTGCTGGCTCTATTCTGTAGGAACAGCTTGCCGAACCAACAGTCGAGTTGACGAATCAAAAGCACGTGTTTAAAATTTTACTTAAATAAAGAAAATATTTAATTTTATATTTAAAATATGATGCTTTACTAAACTCAAATGTGTTTAGCAAATATGTTCTAAATATTCTTTAAGATTTGCAATTGAAATGTTATCGCTGTGTAAAATCTTATATAACATTACATTAAGGTCAAAGAGTATGAGAGTGCTTAAAAAAATTACACACTTCGAACGATTCGAATCACCCAACGTGTTGTAAAAATGATGTAAACTTATTTGACGCAACAAAATACTACTGTTTTAACTTTAATTACTATAGTACAATTTTCGGAATTTAATTTTATCTAATAACTTAATATAATTTAAAACGACTAATAATTTATTCCGAATTTAGGATACAGTCGTAAACTTATGAAGAGATTTAAGAAAGCGATATTTTGTTTTAGGATTACTAAAGATAATGAAACAAATTTTCGGAAATCACAGTTATTCTTCCTAATATATAAAAATAAAGGTTTGTATGTATTTCTTTATAAATTCCGGAACGACTGTATCGATTTAATTGAAAATTTCATACAATCTTTAATTACGACCCAGCGGATGATCCTGTAAAAACTTTACAGATTTATCGTCCGATGTCATTATCGTAATCATCATATATACATATATATTACATCATTATAACGTATATATTTTATTAAACTACACATGAGCTTTTTGCTACTTAATAATTTTAATTAACTACTACGTTTCACAACTAATAATTTAATTATACACCGACGGCCTCTAGACCATTGTACAAAAACAAATACCATTTCAATATTAGCATACATTTTAGTAGTATACTGCGAATATTCATAGAACACTGCGAAAATACAATGTATTAAAAGTCAATATGTGAAATAGTGTACGATGATTATCGCACGTTAAGTATGTACTAATATAAAGCCATATATGTAAGTGGGATATTCCTTTTTCAATGATTCAATGACTCCGTATTTCGTATAAAAAAAATTATAGAATTAGGGGTTACTTTGCGGAGATCCATAATACAAAAGTAATAATAAAATTATTTTGCTATATTTATAATATTGGACTATCCGGATAGTCCACTATACATTTAGCACTATATATATTTTCTATTTACTGTATAGTGGATTATAGCAAAATAATTTTATTATTACTTTTGTATTATGGATCTCCGCAAAGTAACGCCTAATTCTACAATTTTTTAAGGAGGTTAATACGAAATACGGAGTCATTGAATCATTGAAAAAGGAATATCCCACTTACATATATGACTTTATATTAGTACATACTAATTAGTACGTACTACATATAGTTCTAAATGTCCGACTATCCGGAGGACTATCCGGATAGTCCACTATACATTTAGCACTACATATACTTTCTATTTACTGTATAACGGATTATAGCAAAATAATTTTATGATTACTTTTCCTTAAAAAATCTCTTAGTGTCTAGTTTTGAATAGCTACATTTTTTCACATCAAGACGTTATCTTGTTAAATATACGTGATTAGACATATCTGACAGGAATTATTCAGTGACTTATCACTATAGATAGACCTAACGCGATAACTTAACTATATATGTTTGTCTGATAAAAACTAGTTCACGCCTGGGATTCCGACCGCGTGGGAATAAAAACATCTAATGTAATTTGATCTAGTTTAATTAACTATAGCCAAATAACATCGAAATCCGTTTAGTCATCGTTGTGTGATTACGTAACTGACAACTTTCAGATTCAAAATCTTAGTAAAATTATGATGATCTGAGTATAGTAATGAATCAAAAATGATAAATAAAGTGTAAGTGAATGCATTATATACGAATAAACACAGATCTCACTCGAATTTATGTCCAATGCCATAACAGTATTGATGATTCAGCGATCTATTTTATAGGTCAAGATGTGCGGAAGGCGAGATCGGTAAGGTCAACCACCTATATGATATACCACGATACCGCTATTACACGCCAAAAAAATTATTGCCTTACTCTTGCGAAAACCCTCATATTAAACTTAACAAGCTCCTAGGTGTTGAAGCCCTTGAATTGTTTGACCAATGCCGTAAGGTCAATGTGGCAAAGAGGAAAACTTGCTCTTTCGTTAAAACTCATAAAGTTTATTCAAAGTAGCGTTCACTACATTTCAAGATCTGACAGATTTAGTCATGCATAACTTTTGTTTAAATTAAAATCATGATAATGAGACACGTATTTAATTTACAAGTTGTTGATTATTGACTTGGGAATCTTAATACTAATAATTATTACAGACTAGCTAAGCCAGCGGCTTCGCCCACGTGGAAATCAGCGTGTCACAATTTTTTTTTATATTTCAAATTTTAAACAAAGTATTTATTGTGCGTTAACAGTGAGAGATAGAGCCATGCTATCGCGGACTTTTTTGTAGTATTTTTATAGATCTTCAACTCCCTAGTACATTACTTTAGCGTAAGCGTACGCGACCTAAGCTCCCAGCATGCAAGTTTTTTAACAACTGCGCGATCTCTTCAACACAATTTACATAATAACGATATGTACTATTTACCTAAACCATCCGGAAGTTTATCTATCAATCTTTTGGTGCAAACCTTACAAAAATTCGTTCAGTAGATTTTGATTACATACAGACAAACAGCTTTTTGGGACTTTGTTTTATAATAAGTATAGATTATAAAAAAAAAGAATTTGAAAAATTTGAATAAGATTCGTCACTATGGAAAACTACGGCGTATTTTTTGGTGGCTAAGTACGGGAAATTGTCATAAAAAACAGGGGCAATTATGGTTTATATAACTTTCCAGTTTATTGTGAAGCAAAACTACTAGTTTCATTCTTAAGTAAATAAGTTATTAGATACAAAAGGATACAGCATCTTTTTATTTTAGTCTACGAATGAATTTAAAATATAAATGAAACGTACTCGTATATAGGCAGGCCTGCCTACCATGAACTCTTATTGCGACTCAATTGAAAACGTAAACGAAATTGTTTTGCTTTTTCATACGATGAAACGTCTTAAAGACGCACACTTTAAGTCGTTGCCGAATGAGCGTTCGGAATTCGTTCTAAGAACATGTAAGTAAAAGAAACAGAGTTATCTATAGTTCTTATAACGTTATCCTTTTCAAACATTTCGACCCCAATGCAATTCACACTTCATGGTACGAAAAGAAAGCAGTTCGCGGTCGTCGTTTACGTCTTCAATTGAGCTGCAATAAGAGTTCATGGTAGGCCTGCTATATTTATATATTTTATTTCTTTAATGTACATACATATTATTATAAAGGAGAAACAAATAAAAAATATCACATGTACAAACGCGGATATCTCTAAAAGAGATCTCTTCCTACCTTCGATAGACAGAAAAAAAAGTACAAGAAGTGAAATACGGATGATAATCAAAATAGAAAGGAAGAAAAAAAAAACGAAAAACTACAATATATACATAGATTATTATATGCACATTTTACACAAAAGAAAAAAAAACATGTAATATAGATAATAGCCTGTAAGCGTGTCACAATCAATACATATAATAAAATCGTTGAGATGTCAAATCTGTACATTTAATATTAAAAGAAAAAAAATAGTGTAGTCGTCTCAAAATACGCTCCTAAACATGAAACAATAGTTTTTAAAATTTTTGTCGGTTTATCTGTTTGTCTGTTTGTCGGTTTGTCTGTATGTCTGTGCGTTTGTTCCCGCTAATCTCAGAAACCGCTGATCCGATTCGGACGCGGTTTTCACTAATATATAGTCGGAAGTCTCACTTAACATATAGGGTATGTTTTATTCCAATCGGTCAGCAAATAAAAAAGATATGTCAATTTTAAGGTGAAAGGTCGTATACTTTAATACTGGTACAGTAGGCCCAATGGAGTCTCACATTGACTGATAAACTGAAAGACGCTGCTGTCCACTAAGAGAGGTTTTACAAATTTCTTATGGTTTTGATCGAATCTTTCCAGTGCAAATTAATATCTTTGTTAAATAACAGTAATGGCATGAAGGAAATTAAATTTAAAATGGAGTAGTAGATAGTAGTAGTATTCGAGTAACGTAACAATTGTCATAGGAACTGCTATTTAACCCCCCGGATCGATTTGATTTTTGTGATGGAGATATTTGCAAGGTTGGATACCGATAGAAGCTATTGAGTATTACAGAACTACGGTCCACGCGGACGAAGTCGCGGGTAAAAGCTAGTATATAATAATAATAGGTGAGAAGGTGAAACTCGTATACTTCATCTTTGTCTAATCACTCATAAAAAAGAGAGACACATAGATACACCTCCAAATAAAGTACGCGGCAATAAATAATGCCCATCGAGGCTCAGAGAGAGAAGTTGGCTAGATTCTGCTTCATAGAGCACTGTCTTTGTCGCACAGACTGACGAATCCGTGTGTGACAGTGACAGCGCTCTACGAAACCGAATTAGCCGGCTGTTTCGTTCTAAGTTCTCGATGTGCATTATTTATTGCCGGGTACTATACTCTCTTTGTTAGGCTTTATTATAATATGACACTTTTTAGACTGGCCTCCTTACTCTAGTATGGAATATATACTCTATGATCTCATACCAGTTTTATGCTGTCAAAATATATAAGTGAAGATAAAATGAACAAACAAAAATAATCTAATGTTTGATACATAGTCACTACATGTACGGAAAAAAATAGATGGTCTAAGTAATTACTCGTTAGCCGGAACTAAACACGATAAACATATATCAATCAATGCAAACTATGACTAAAAGTTTACGTACAAATCTTCAATTTACAACGTAGATTGTCAACTTATCCAATTTACACAAACGGTAAATAACGCGATTCAAAGTAGCTGCATGCATCATATTTGCAAAGTTATTAGTGAAACGAGTAAAAAATATTGAAAAATATAATTAAAATTTATAGAAGCAGGCGTCACTTTGCGGAATTTCAGTGTAGAAGTTATGATAGAATTATTTTGCTATAATCCGCGTTTGTTCATACCATTACATTGATTTTCTTAAATCAATGTAATGCTAAGTGTAGGAAGCAGTCAACTTTCGCATTTCTTAAACATATAGGATTAAATAATTTATAGAATTAGGCGTAACTTTGCAGAGATCCTCGCGGAAAAATCGCAATCGTATGCTTTACGATTTTGTCGTGGAGTCTATTTCCGCGGGGCGAAACGATTGTTGAGTTTGTGATAGTGAACGTGTGTAGTGCTTGTGTATTGTAGTGGCAGTGGTGGAGGTTTGTGCATGTGTTTTAACGAATCCTGCATGTAACGGGTATGAAAAAACGGATAGTCCACTATACATTTAGCACTATATATATTTTCTATTTACTGTATCGTGGATTATACTAAAATAATTTTTATGATTACTTTTGTATATAGGATTAGTTACCACACGATTCACAAAACGCCGCCACAAACGACTCACAACACAAGCACTACACACATTCAATACGACAAAATCGTAATGCATTGCGATTATGTCGTATCGTGTCGATACGTATGGTAACTAATCCTGTATATATAAGGTATGAGAACGTTGTCAATCCTACAATTGGCGTTATAGATTTTTAACAAACGCGGGCTATGTCATAATAATTCTATCATAGCATCTGAAAAACTTTAACTTATATATTATATTTATAACATTGTAAATATTTAGCCTTGCAATAAATAATTTGCACGGAAAAAATAATTAACACGCGTTTATTGTGTAACAGATTCGATTTGTTACATACGGAGTTACCGAAATAGAATGGTGATAGCTTCATGAAAAGAAGTTCTTATTACCGTCAGTTATTGTATAGACGATTTAAAAGGCTGAAACGACTAGCTAGGTGTGCGAATTGTAGTATCGATTATTACATCAATGATTCCTGTGTGAACGATACTGAAAGGCAAACCCAAGCAGGTTTTTAATCTAATAAAATTTTTGTATGGGTAATATCAAAATTAATTAATGTCACACACAAATATATATTTGTTTAAATTTGTATATATCATGAAAAAAGTTCCCACACCCAATTGCGCCGTGTGCGGTACAATTGAAAATGTTTCCCATGTCTTGTTGGAATGTGTTCGAAATGAGAAAGCCAGACGGGAGTTATTTATTGATGTTGATTGTACCTTGTCTGTACCTGATTTACTAATCCTTTGGCTTTCCCGCTAAGTAGAGGTGCTAAAATTATTTACAAGTTGTGTAATGCTTATTTCAGATGTAGAGGATAAGCAGTACACAATTTGTGGTAATCTAGAATTAGTTATCTTTATGTTATTATTATTATAGAATTAGTCGTCTAGAAGTTTATGTAACAGTGCGACATGGTCACATACGGTGACAAAGAAAAAAAAACATATTTGTTTTATTGTGAGATTTTATGTTATAATTTTTTTGTTAAGCGCACTCTTATATGTAATAAATTGTACTTATTTAAATTTTCATTTTTTAAGTTTTCATTTAAGTGAATGTAATACTTATGAGAATAAAATTTCTTAGACCGATAATCGATCACTTCACGTCTATGAGGTGTCTCCTATTTATTCATATGGCTGTAACCATAGATGTCTTATTATATTATTAGTACTTATGGGCGGCTACCCTTTTACGTGATAAAATGAACCTATGATCAATTTTATGTTTAATTTTTTTTATTTAATGTTACAAACTGTAACTATTATATGATAACTCAAATTCAATTCAAAATATTCTTTATTCAAGTAAACTTGTAAACAAGTGCTTTTGAATCGTCAACTTTACTGCTGGTTCGGAAAGCTGTTCCTACCGAGAAGAACCAGCAAGAAACTCGGCGGTTGCTCTTTTTAAAATATAAATCTTAGAACTACTTACATTTATTTTTTACTGTCTTGTACAGGGTAGAGGTGCACCTATATCCACACATCCTTATCATCTAAGTAATCTTCAACAGTATAGTAGGCTTTCTGTATCAGCCTCTTTTTAACAGTGGTTTTAAACTGCTGTAATGGCATGGCCAAAATTGATTTCGGAATTTTATTATAGAATCTTATACCCATACCCACAAACGATTTACGTACTTTTGCTAGGCGCAAAGCAGGAGTCGCAAGCTTATGTCGGTTCCTACTTTGTCTATTATATACATCACCTATCGTTTTATAATTCTTTATATTTTTATGTACAAAAATTACATTGTTTAAAATATATTGTGAAGCAAATGTAAGAATACCTATTTCCTTAAACTTCTCTCGCAGGATAAATATTATTATTGTCTAAAATTAATTATAATAACATAAAATTATTCTTATAAGTATGTTAACTGTAATATTAATTTAATAATAACTAAATGTTTTTTTTAATTACGTAACTCGTCTTGAAAACGCTATGACGTAAGAGGGAAAAATGGCGGGATGGTTGGTTGCTTATTATTTAAGACTGCTTGCTGTTAGATAGGCATTATTTTTACATTGAGTCGAGGTTACTCTGCCCGAATAAGGTTTAAAAAGTGATGTGATATTAATAAAAGTGAATCTTTATTGCTATAAGTTTCTTTCTATATCCATCTAATAAGTAAATATGTATAATAAAGACTGTGTCGATGGAACTGCCCAGACATACTGTTGCTATGTAGTACTGCTTTTAAAGGAATTATTCAAATTATTTCATATACTTTTAGTAATTTTATTTTTAACGCGATTTCGTCAAGGAAAGTTCGATGTCTTACAAGTCAACCTTTACCAACAAGTTAATGACCAGCAATGTTAAATCAATAGTAATTAAAAATGAACTAGCTGAGGTTGCCAACCTCATTGATATTTATCTTTACGTTGCACGAGAAGTGTAATCGTCGTTCAAGTGTTACGAATATTCGTGTAATATATGCATTATTTGTATAGTTAATAAACTATTTTATAGTTTCCAGTAGTCATTTTTTTATTACTTGCAGACATTGACTTAAGTTCGATCACCTTTGAAAGCAAACATATTTTTTAACGGTTGCGTACTTTTTACACTTTATTTTACACCTGAGACATTTACTTATTTTTATTATTTCCAATTGAATTTTACATCACATGGTTACATCATAACGTAATTCGCATATCTCAAGACACTACCAGATTTTTTCTACATATCAAACCGCAGTAGATAATAAATACGGATCAAAAGTAATGATAACGAATCACGTTTTAAGTTTGTTCAAAACAATAATTAATTGTTGAATAAAAATAGTACTCCTATAAAGTTTTATAAAATGTGTTTACAAACAAATTTATTAAAATTTGGGAACTGCTGTGTTAATAATGGTTCACTGACCTGGAGGGGCGCGCATGCGCGTAGTCTATAGGTCGAACTTAATACGTACAAAAACAATAAAAGACAATAACTTTCTTGTTTTGTCTAACGCGCACCTGGCTATTTTGTTTTTAGGTCAAGATTAAATATTGTAATACAATATCATGAAATGGTATGTTAGCGAAGGGTCATTGATCTCTTTAAACCGTGCTTTTTTTTCAAAACGTAAAATAATTCCTATGGCTACAATACACTGAATAAACATTTTTTTAATGAAGGGTGCTGAGGTTTGTACATACCTAAAATTAATATTAATGCCCTGTGGTCGGTACCACCCTGTATTTTTTTATAGTTTTCTAAGACTTACCGCTCCTGTTGTCAATTACGTCCTTGTACCAAGCGTAGAGGCTATCCATCTTTGGATTGGTTTCCTTAGCGTCTAATTATATCTGAAACAATAATAATTTATATTTTCATTAAACGATTTAGGTACAAAGTAAGGAGTATTAAATAATTAGGCCAGTTAATGTATAGGCGTGGCAATTCCCGTGGAGAGGTGTTCGTGACTAAGTAGCAATTTGTTGCCACTCTGGAATGGTGATAATTAGGGCAAGTTGATTCCATTGTTGGTTGAAATAACCTTCACTCGTTTAAATTTTACGAATACGTTATTTTTATGTAGAATTTTAACATCTATTAGTGTTTTATTTTAGATTCAGACCTTTTATAATACAACATAAATGTATTTAGAACAATATAACCTCCACTAGGTATTTGCGGGTACATCGTGTATCATATAAACAAATTTTCAATATTTTAGTTCGGTTTTTCCGAAAATAGGTATTTATTTTCAATTTAAATCAAGTGAATTATTACTTTACAACAAAAATACGATATATCTTCTACATGTTACACGATACTACAGGCAAAAGATTGATGATATATAATCTTTTAGATAACAAGATAAAAATACTTTTAAAAAATTAAACGTCCCTGCTGTTAACCGTTGGAGAGTTTCCTCGTCTGAAGCCAATTCTGGCAGCAGCATCAGGTTATGCCTATGATTAAGATGCGTTGTCATCAAGACTGAACCAGTATATAAAATTTCAGCTTAATCGGATACCGGGAAGTGGGCAAATTTAACTTGCAAGATTCTAACTTCACATAAATATAAATATAAATATATGGGACACTTACACACACGGTCGTCCGTCCCCAAAGTAAGTAACTGAATACTTGTGTTATGGGTAACGGACAACTGGTAAATATACTACATATATAATTTTAAATACATACTTAAATACAAATATACACCTAGGATTGAAGAACCAACAAATTGTTTATAGAAAATGTTGGTCTCGGCGGGAATCGAACCCGCGACCCGTGGAGCTGAAGGTAGGGTCACTAGCCACTGCGCCAACGGGCCAGTCAAACATACATACATCGCAAGTTAAATAAAACCTTTTAAAAATATGGGCGTCATGACTCGAGCTTTTCCTTAATTTTCAATATTCTTCATTGAATCTGTTTAAATCGACATTGCGTTGCCTAGCGTGGCCGAAATGGCACACCGATATCTGAACATTCATTATGCTAGAATCTCATTCAATATCTACATTCACGAAATCGTATGATGATATTGCATGACGTTTGTTTGTTTGTTTGTTTGTTTGTTTGTTTGTAATCTCTTTATTGCATGTGTTAATGCAATGGCGGGCTTATTCCGTAATCGGAATCTCTTCCAGCCAACCACTTAAATTTTGACAGAGGTTCTAATAAAAATTTAAAACTAATTATAAAAAATTAAAATTAAAATAAAACTTAAAATACAGAAAACTTAAATTAAGAAACGAAAATAGAATTAAAAGTAATACGAAATAATAAAATAAAATTATAGTACATATAATAAATATAATAAAATAATAAATAGAATAAAATATATTTATTATCATATATTAATATCGGCTGAGAATTTTTTTTTATTGTTTTGTTTAAATGAAGATATTGTTTTTAATTTACGAAAGGAAACGGGCAGTTTATTCCATAGTTTAACAGCTTGTGAAGTGAATGAATCGGCATATGTTTGAGAAACACATTCTGGGGAGGCAAGGGAGAGATTATTTGTAGATCTTAGACGCTGACCACTTTTTTCTGACAAAAATTGAAAGCGTTCACGTAGATATTTTGGAGCACAAGGGTTGAAGAGTATATTAAAAAGTAGTGACAAAATATGACAATTCCTTTTAAGTCTAATTGGCAGCCAGTTTAATTTATTACGATATTCAGTAATGTTGTCAAACTTCCGTAAACCAAAGTGTTTGATCTAATGTAATGCCTAAGTTTTTTACACAAACTGAATAAGGCATAATTTTATCATCAAATTTAATACTTTATGTGAGTCTTTGGTAATAAAGACGTAACTTATGATATTGATTGATTTTAAACTATTCATAATTTTAAATTTCACAGTTTTCTATGATTCGTAACAAATAATGGAATTGGCTATTTACGGCTATTTAAAAGAATGAAAAACGGTACCTTATGTAAAGTGCAATAAGCACAAGGAACACACACTACTAAAATATTCTAGGATCGCTTAGTGTTAGACGACGAGGAATAAGTGCACGTACAATAATAAGTAACACTCATTTTCAAATTTTAGGGACGTATTATATTATAAATAAATTAAATTGTACAAAAGCAACAATAACTAATCTAGTAAAGACCTACGTGAGAACGATGAAACCAGTGGAAAAAGGTAAGAATAAAATTCAAATTCGGGATTTGAAATATCATAGCATTTCATAAGTAGAACTAAAATAGCATCGCAGAAAGATCGCGTGAAAGACAGTAAAGTTAACTATTTGTATATAAAAGTGACTAGTCAAACACTGAAGTACTTAGTTTATATTTTAAACGCTCCAAACCCTAAAAATTATCTAGGCTGCTGTTGAAATTATGTAACAGACATAAAGGGTTCTTGCGTTACTAAGATTTCAAATTTTAGGTACATGAGAGTTGCAATATGTAATTTTCGATTTAATGTACATAAAAATGACATGTCAAAACAAAAATTAATCACATTTAGTTTAAGTGTCATAATCAACATTGATGTAGTGATTGTCTAGTAAAAGAGATTTTCCTTTTCGGACTACGGGACAGAAATATAAAAATATGTGTTCAAATAAAACATATTACTAAGCAGCTTTTGCCCGCGAATTCTTGTTGGTAAACTTTTAAACATATATATTTAGGTTAACAAAGAGTGCCAAATTTCATCCATGATAATTAACTGTTTCTAAGTGATTGTAAAAAATATTGAAACCTAATATTTTTTTTATTAATAGGAGGATAATGCGTAACTAAAACTATAATTAAACTGTTCATTTTGTTATAAAGTAAATTATAATATTGGTTATCTAAAAGACTAATTTAATTTCTTAATGAATCTCCAAAAGTTCGTATTCCGTTAAATTTTTGGTTGCATTTACTTAAAACGTTCGTAAAATTTTCAATGGGGTCATGAACCAATACAGATTTTTACGTTCATGCTATTTTTGGTGAAGAAAAATATGTTAAGGCGCTTACCAGAGCCAAATAGGCTGACTTTAAACACGTTTTTAACAAAAGCTAGGGATGACGATTAAATGAAAAATATATGTTAATATACATCATATTTCAGAGAGAATGTAAGATTTCAAAACATGATTACGATACTTTTTTTCGATAAAAAAAATTGGTAAATAGACCTCTGATTTTTACTTTTATCGTAAATATCTCTAATATTTATAAACAAAAATTGATAAAATTAATAAGACTAATAAATCATTATAATATAAAGAGAATGTAAGATTTAAATTTTGAATTAATTAAGATATTTTATTCAAATTAAATATTTTTTAGAAAATAGCAAAACTGAAACGAGTCATCGTCTCGCTTCTCTTTTACATCTACGAATATAGACAGTGATCGCCGAGGCGCGCTGCTATACGGACGTGTGTCGCCAGCTGCCGCCTTTTGTGACTATTCCTTGTTGATAATGTCTTTTTTTAGGTGTTTAGTTATAGTTTCAGCATACTTAGTTTTATAAGATTAATTAGACATAAGTTTTTTAAATAAATTGTACGAAAAAAGTTTGGATAAAATAGTGTACACCTACAATGGGTATTAAAAAATTAAGTGTGTCGCTACGCCGTCGCAGACATTGTGGGCGTGGCTTATATGCCGAAATCTGAATTTACGCCAGCTCTGTTCAGCGCCTTAAGGAAATCTATGTAACCCCTACAGATATGATGGGATATGTGTAACCTATCAAACTACTAATGGGGGAATGTCAATTCTTCAGTTGCTTACTCTAAAGAGAGCAGGCGTTTTCGCAGCAGTGGCGTAGTGACACCATAATGTCCCTTTACGTAATTCCCACGGTAAGAAGTTGTTTAAGTTTACCTAAATTTTTCACCCGCTGGAGTCTACTGACCGACGCCAGATTAGCCTACCACGCCAAAATGCGGTCCAGAATTCTTTTTTGCTTATAAAAATCACACTGTTAAGTTTCTGAAGGACATTGTGTCTAATCTTAAGGTCACAATAATAATCATATAAATTACGATTCTAAATATTGATTATGTAAATAGGTTTCACAAGGTTTTCTGTTGTGTGTTTTATGTTACGATCATACTTCTTAAAAAATATTTCGGCTAGAAAATATTGATTAAAAATTGTTGTACTATTGCCGAGAAAGGAAAGACGCAGTATTGAGTCTGTCTTTTTATAATGTTCAGTGTAAATTTATTTATCGAAATGATCGATTAAACATAATTTCTTGCAATTGCGTCACAACATAGATTTGCGAGAGAAGGCATCGAGAGTATTTCACAGCTATGGATATCGTGTGATCATTCTAAGCTTTAAATTACATAATAGTGCTTTTATGCAGGAAATGCTATCATATATCATTACTACTTTTTTTAAAATCTTTAAATCATTCACCCTATAAATTACCTATCCATATTCACAGAAATTTATATATATATAATAGAATAGAATATATAATAGAAATTTTAGATATTTAATTTGCTACCAACAAATGACAATTGTTCTTATACTATTCACGGTTTAAGAGGGTTGCTTTACGAAAGACGTAATTTTTAATTATATTGAGGTTGTATTAAGTTTTTTTGAATCTGAGTGAGGGATAGTTGTTATACGAACTAATTGCAGCCTATACATCGATTCCGCGAAGCAAACGATAGCGTGCATTTTTGCATAGTGCAGCGCCATCTAGTTGATTCGAGGTAATAACTTACTTGCGTTATACATACATCATGCTTAATTTATTAAACCAATCTTATAATTCTTGTGGATTTTGATTTACGTACGCATACTTGCACGATTGTTTCGAATCGCTTTCGTGCCATTGTCACGTTCCCCGAATCTCTATTGAATAACTTCGCCGATCGCTATGAAACCTACGCATTGCTATTATAAACAGTCGATAACTATTAACCATTATTTGCCATGTAGTGACGCGTTTCAGGAAAATATTTAGTTATAAATAAACTTTATTTAAGGTAAAAAACAGCTGACTATAATATCAAAGCACAACAAAAAAGGCTACAGAATCTTGGAATGTTGCATGACTATTAGTGGGTGAGGATTAAGGAAATTTGATGTAAATAAATTGTAAAAAATTAAATATTTAAAAATAATGAAGTGCCGTGTGGTATCCGGCTGCATAGAATAGATCACCCTCATTTCTTACCGAAGTGTCGTAAAAGGGGACTAAGATAAGTTGATGTCAGGCAGGCGGCCGGTCGTAAAATACGTAGCCAAATCATGTGACAACATGTTTGTAACATATTGTGCCGACCCCACTTAGAGTGGGATAAGGGCAGTAGAGAATGAATGAATGTTTAAAAATAATAAAATAGGTAATAAGAAATTGTAAAATAGATCTAAAAGTAAAAATAAGTACAATGTAAAAAATTAGAACATAAAAAATTAGTCACATAAACATTGTCGGCCACACATTAAGGGTATATACTTAAAATACACTTGCCAAAATAAATACACTTTAAAAGAGCTTTGATCATATCAGAGGAACACGACTTAATAAAAAAAGGTACTTTTGATGGAATGCAGCACAGCTTTTCGTCCTTGCCAGCAAGAACGTTATTTTTCAACTTTGGTTTGAGTGATGACTTTACTTATATCGTGAATTCACTTCAATTCTCCGTTTGCAAAATCAGATAGTTTAAAAACACTGTTAAATAGAGGCTGATACAGAAAGCCTACTATACTATACTACTGTTGAAGATTACTTAGATGATAAGGATTTGTGGATATAGGTGCACTTCTACCCTGTACAAGACAGTAATAAATAAATGTAACTAGTTTTAAGATTTATATTTTAAAAAGAGCAACCACCGAGTTTCTTGCTGGTCCTTCTCGGTAGGAACAGCTTTCCGAATCAGCAGTAAAGTTGACGATTCAAAAGCACTTGTTTACAAGTTAACTTGAATAAAGAATATTTTGAATTCGAAAGATATTAGCACATTTTATCGTAGATATCATTAAATGATTCCAGCCGATTTACTTTCTTTAGCAGCAACTTATAAGTTAAGCCTGCATGTTAGACCATCCAAAGTACTTGGCGACATTGAAAATAGAACATCTGTGAATTATACAATGTGCCATTTCTATGAAACATTTCACTTGCTACATACACTCGTTTCATTTGTTTCTGGCGAAGCAAAACAATACGCTCGTAAGGGTGTTGTAATCAGGCCCGTATTTTGTATAGTGGTCTTATTTTATACGGTTTTGAGTTTAATATCAAAATTATCAAACTTCTTTAAAAGCTTGAAGCTATACAGTTACACGTTAGATACAAGTTATACAATTTTTGAGATAAACTCTAACAACTGTATAGCTTGTTTTAAGAAAACTATTCATAACTAATGCAAATATAATGTAACCTTTTTAAAGATTTCCTGTGCTAATAATATGACATGCGGAATTGCAATTGTCAGGGGCGTATATTTACCTTGTTCATACAACCTTGTCGCATCTTTATCATATTTCAATTTAGTGAATCGTGTATGTACTATTATAAAATTTCGAAAAGCTTAAATAAATTTACATGTTTATCATACAAAAGTAATAATAAAATTATTTTGCTATAATCCGCTATACAGTAAATAGAAAATATATATAGTGCTAAATGTACAGTGGACTATCCGTTTTTTCATGCCCGTTACATGCAGGATTCGTAAAAACACATGCACAAACCTCCACCACTGTCACCACAATACATCGTTTCGAGGGTAAATCAAAAGCAGACTGTTAATATTTTACAAAAAAGAAAAATAAGAAAGATCTATGTTTTCTAAATTAGTTCTTGATAGAGAAATAATGCAAATGAGCGAAGCTGACTTGCAGGCATTCTCTGCAAATTCGCGTTGACGGGAAATGGGGTTTGTTACTAAATTAAACAGTTTCGTTAAATAGCTCAGATTTTTGACGAGGTGTGTTTTATCTATCACGTGAAAGAGATCTATCTCTGCTGTTATAGCATTGCTTGGGTAGACTCGTTCCTGCCTTAATTATATGTGCTGTCCTATTTTCTAGTAATTCATCATCATTCTCCTGCCCTTATCCCACTCTAAGTGGGGTCGGCACAACATGTTAGAAACATGTTGTCACATGATACTACGTACGGCTACGTATTTTACGACCGGCCGCCTGCCTGACGTCAACTTACCTTAGTCGCCTCTTACGACACCTCGGTAAGAAATGAGGGTGGTCTATGTTATGCAGCCGGATACCACACGGCACATACTTTAGTCGCCTCTTACGACACCTCGGTAAGAGAGGAGGGTGGTCTATTCTATGCCGGATACAACACGGCAATTTCTAGTAATTCATAAACATTAATTATACCTACAAATGATATTTAATTATATACCGAGTATACTAGAATTATTTAAATCACACTATGAACTCTGGCTTGTATTTGCTCCATGCCAACCGCATAAATAATTACTATATATTGTGATGTTATTCCGAAATGTGTGCCCAGCGGAGCTCTCATCAAATTAAAAGCTACTGATGTAGTTTAGTAGCTGGCTGAAATAATTCCCAAATATTATTTCGCAATCAGGCCGAGTACGTACGTAAAGCAAATCAAAAGGAAAAAGAGGCGTAGAGAGACATACAAATATTTAAAAGTTATGTTAACATAAAAATAATTGACCAAACTCAGATTTTATTATCAGTCGAAATAAAATAATGAAGGATAAATCCACCATGAAATTAAACAATAAAATTAAATTAATCATTATATTTAAATTTCAATTAAAGAATCGATGTAGCAAGTGATTAAGTGATACACATAAATATCGATAAAATAATCATGGTATATTATCAATATATTTATAAATGGCGTATTTTATGTCGGTTTGTGCCGAAAACTTTTTTTAAATGCCGAATTCGATCTGCCCGTAAATCAGAATAGAGACAGGATTTTACATTTTGGATTCTCCGCAAGAAAAAATACTTGTCAAACTACCTTTCAGATACTTTAACAGAACTACCTTGCTATAATCCGCACGGGTTAAGCGAATGCATGCAAAACCAATGTGTATGAAGCAGGCAAAACTCACGCACCTTTCACATGCAGGACAAGTCACCACATGCATGCCAACGCGTCTCCACCAGCAACAATGGACACAAGCAGTATACACAACCACCACCAAAATCGCGACGATCTTTTTCCCCGAAACCGAAGCATCATCAGGAGGCTAGGCTCCACGACTAAATCGTAATGCATTACGATTTTGTCGTAGTTTGTTGCATTACGATGTTGCTGGTGGAGGCGCCTTGCGATGCATGTGGTGACTTGTCCTGTATGTGTAAGGTACGTGAATTTTGCCTGCTTCATACACATTGGCTTTGCATACATTCGCTTAACCCGTGCGGATTATAGCAAGGTAGTTCTGTTATAGTATCTGTAATATGGAATTCCGCAAAGTAACGCCTGTTTCTACAATCAATACTACCTTTAATAAACCTGGCACTTTCGGAGCTGACGTACTAACCCACTTAATAAGACTGTTACGGCAGGTAATTTAGGTTCGTCTAGACCTCTCGCTATCTATTGCTTTAATATTGTGCAAATACATAAAAAAAGCATGTTTACGGAATAATTGAATTATTTATAAAGATAAAGTAGAAAAAAAACACGTTATCTCATACGAAAGAAGTGGGTTAATCGTTTACAAATAAATATGACATCACACAACGAGTTGAATGCAAAAATGCGTGGCCGCGACTCTTATACAACCGAATGTTATGCGACCTTGACCTGAAACCCACTCCCACTATATTAAATTGGACGCGTATACAGCCATACTACTGAAATTAACGAACATTAATTGACACATCTTACACTATTTACACACTCCGTAACAGATGGTAGAGATAATATTAAAGTTATTTAACGCTAATTATTATCAAAGGTAACGCCTTTGTTTGATTATGTAAGGAGGTCGCGACGTTCGCGTCATTTTTTTTCTTAACACGAACTTCGGTAAAGAACAGGTGACAGTACTCGAGTCGGTTGTGAAGCCGCAACTTTCACCGAACAACGCTGCGCAGGCGCAGACCAGTGTGATTTTACGTAAGGATTGCGCCAGACTCGGGCCCGCCGCGTTTGCGCCCTGCGGAACCACTGACCTACTGCCACAGAGAGCACCCCACTATCCAACAACCATCCCATAGAACGTTCGCAAACATTGCGTTACAAGTTTCGTGCCACCAACTATGAATACTTATTTATTCCTTGATACTATTTCAAATTACTCACTTAATAATGCGAAATAGTTCGCTGGTTGGTAACCAGAGCATCAAGTTTCGACGCCACCTTAAAATTATTTCATTAAAAAAAACATCTCATCAAATTAATAGTATTTCACTCATCGCATAAATATCACGTAAATGGAAAAGCGTTACTATGACTTGCATGATATTAATAGTCCCCATTTTGCAATGTAGAAACAGAGTTAATATGGAATTTTTATATTTCTCGTAACTTTATCATTAAATACAATATGTAGTATTTGTAATTTTTTTTCATTCATGTTATTATATATAATACCTCTATCTAATAAATCAGAAAAATGGAAAACTGACAAAGAAAATTATTTTTATCGAATTTAAAACGGGCCTTATACATTGTTCGGGAAGAGAGTAGAGTAAAAATTAGCTATAGTTAAAGCCTCCACAAAAGTGGACTTGGTCAATTTTGATGTTTCGATCCATCCTGGGATCAAACTTAGAACGTATGGACTATATTATAATAGTATATATAGTCTCGGATATAAAAAGACGCTTCGCAATACATATCCAAAATCTCATGTTGAAATTAATAATTATTATATAAGAACGAAGTTTCCAAATAATAAATGTTAGCACAGAACAGGTATATACCTGTTAGCGGTTAGCCTACCCTCTATTCATACCTATGTAGGTATGAATATATGGTAGTTTAACCGCACAAACTGTGTCAAAAATTCATTACTACGGAATTAGTTCCGTTCTTGAGTTAGATCGTCACAAGGTCGACACTGCATAAATTATATGCTAGCAAGGTTTTTTAAGAGAAAACCCGTTATGTCTATGACGACCCGCTAGGGTGTAAATCTTGTAATGTTTACAAAAGAATTAATTATTTTGTTATAGTTCGCGAATAGAGAAAATCGCAGTCTAGAGTCGCGGAATCTATCTATGATACTTCGGTGAAGGGGCGAAACGATGTTAAGATTGTGGTAACGATTGTGTGCAGTGCTAGTGCATGCGTTTTACGAAGGAATCTGCTGCTTACATAACCTTCTATAAGCTCCACAAATTTTCAAAATCAAAGACACATGAAAGCTATTCCTATTTAAATAACTTATAAAAAGATGTATAGGACCCGGCGATAAATAATGCACATCGATGTTTAGAACGAAACAGCCGTCCAGTTCGGTTTCATAGAGCGCTGTCTCTGTCACTTAGTTAGTATGTGACGTTTAACACGGGTTTGTCAGACTATGCAGCAGAGACAATGCTCTATGAAGCAGAATCTAGCCGATTTTCTCTCTCTAACCCTCGATGTGCATTATTTATTGCGGGGTACTATACGTGTACAACTTTACAAAAACTGTGGTAAAATTTAAATGACCATATTTCTATGAGGCGCCATCTTAACCTGAAATGATTCAGATGATCTTTTCGAAAACGATCAATATAACAAGCCAGAACTCTAATTGAGAAGTTTACAACAGAAATCAACAATATAATCATTGTATATTTTAGTGATTAGCACAGCAGCGTATTTTTTGACCATCAAAGGCCATCTAACAGATTACCGTTGAAAGAAAACATTGAAATTTCTGTTGTTCAATTTTAGGTGTGCAATAATATTGAAAATATGTATCAAAATTCCGTCATTTTCTTTGCTTCGCCATTTTTTTTTAACTTACAGATTATAAGTATATTTTAACTTCATATAATATAACTTTTTATTTACTAATATTCATAAAAAACTTCTATATAAATATTTGTATATTTCCGGGTTCCTGATCTTGTAAATAATAAAAAACAGTAATCTCAATAAAAAGTCTTGCTACTAGATAAAATCTAACATCGAACATCAGTATTTCGACCTTCAACTTACTCCAATTATAAATACATTTATATTAAACGAGCTATACACGCGACTATGTACACTTAAACTTGAGCGTTTATTATTAACACTTAAACTACAATTGTTTAAGTGTTAATAATAGAGGGTATCTCCGTTATTCACTATGCTTTTGAAACGTGCTTCACCGTGTGGCATCCAGCTGAATAGAATAGACCACCCTCATTTCTTACCTAAGTGTCATAAAAGGCGACTAAGGTAAGTTAACCCGCCGTGTAGTATCCGGCAGAGTAGAATAGACCTCCCTCATTTCTTTCCGAGATGTCGTCAAAGACTAAGGTAAGTTATCGTCAGGCAGGCGGCCGGTGGTTAAATACCTCGCCATATCATTTTACAACATGCTTAAAGCATGTTGTGGCGACCCCACTAGAGTGGGATAAGGGCAGGAGGATGATGGTGATGACGATGCGTTTGAAACGTACTATTATGATCTTTGTTTTTTCCTATATTTTAGCTCCTTATAAAGCTTGAATTCTCTCAATTTTCGTTAATTTCAGACAGACAGACATTCATAATATTAGTATAGACTTATTTATAATTTTCTTCTAAGTACCCAATTTTTTTTACTGTTAGTTTCAATAAAAAATATGGATGTATTAGAGACCTTTATAATAAAAAGAAAAACAATTTGAACCATCATGTAATAACTTTAAATTTTTTGCAAACTCAAATATTGCTTTACAGTGAATTAACACAATTTATTACATAATTTATAGATTTTTTTACTTTACGTTACTTTGCGGAGATCCATAATACAAAAGTAATGATAAAATTATTTAACTATAATCCGCGATACAGTAAATATTAGGTCCTTACATATGAAATTGGCGTTTTCCATGGGAGGAACATAAAGTCGTTTTTTTTAATGAAATATATTTAATTAATCAAAGTATGTACCATTGCTATGTATGCACTTTTGCCATCTCATAGGTAATTCATTGATCCCCTTACTAAAAAACCATTCGGGCGGGAATCAATAAAATCTTTGAAGGCGGTTTGGACTGCCCCATCGGAGTTGAATTTTTTTCCTTGCAAGTAGTTATCCAAATTGCGAAAAAAATGGTAATCTAAGACATTATAATTGAAGCTCCTCTGATTTGGTAGCCGTCTGTTGTTCAGTGTGTGGTCTAGCGTTGTCCTGAAGCAGCAGTGGTCTAGAACGATTGACCAGCCTCGGTTGTTTAGCAGCTAGCTTTTCCATCATGGTTTGCAGTTGCTGACAATAGATATCTGCCGTAATCGTCTGGCCAGATTTAAGAAAGCTGTAGTGAACGACACCGGCACTAGTCCACCAAACACTTACAAGCAACTTTTTTTTAGTCAATTTTCGCTTAGGGCAGGATTTGGCTGGTTCGCCAGGGTTCAGCCATTGCGATGAGCGCTTCCGATTATCGTAGAGGATCCACTTTTCATCACAGGTAATGATTCGATTTAAAATTCCTTCATTATTGTGCCGGTTGAGTAACGTAACGCAGCAGTCGACGCGCGTTTGTTAGTTTGCTTCACTTAATTCATGAGGTACCCACCTTTCAAGCTTTTTCACCTTCCCAATTTTCTTCAAGTGGATTAGAATAGTTTTATCACTAACACCGGAGCCTGCAGCTAACTCGGACGTGGTTTGCGATGGATCCGCTTCCACAATAGCCTTCAATTCTTCATTATCAACTTTGGTCTCCGGCCGTCCACGAGGCTTGTTCTACAGGTCGAAATTTCCAGAACGAAAACGTTGGAACCAAAAACGCACTGTGTTTTCTTTTGTGACACCGTCACCATACACATCATTAATCCTTCGAGCCGTTTCTGCAGCACTGGTGCCACGGTGGATCTCATACTCGTAAATAACGCGATATTTCATGTTTTCCATTTTGTAAACAGAGTGCCACAAAGAAAAAAACAAAAGAAGAAAAAACAAATGAATTAGGGGGTTTGAAACACAAAGGCATGAGTAAATAGCTGTATGAATTTAAATTTAGAATTCCTAACCATAAAGGTAATATTTGAGATCAAAGTGGCCAGTACAACAAAACGCCAATTTCATATGTAAGGACCTAATATTAAATATATAGTGCTAAATGTATAGCGAAGCTTTGCGATTTTGTCGTGGAGTCTATCTCTTGATGATGCCTCGGTTGCGGGCGAAACAATTGTTGTGTTTGTGATAGTGAACGTGTGTAGTGCTTGTGTATTGTGGTGGTAGTGGTGGAGGTTTGTGCATGCGTTTTTACGAATCCTGCATGTAACGGGTATGAAAAGACGGATAGGCCACTATACATTTAGCACTATATATATTTTCTATTTAATGTATAGCGGATTATAGCAAAATAATTATATTATTACTTTTGTACAATTCATTACGTCTACTTTAGAGCTATCTGTAACATAAAGCTTCCATAAAACCTTAAGCACAACACAGTTTTAATCTTTTCATTTTAAATTTATTGTGCCAAAATCAGCAAACAACAAATCAATTTGGCCAAAGGAGATCTGAATTTTTCCTTAAATATAAAGTTTGGTAACTACTTAATATACCAGTTAATTTTGTTAATTAAACGGCACGATTCAATTATCTTTATAAGTTATCGATGGCTTTATAGCCTTGTATTTACTTTAAAAGCCTTTATGTTTTTGTTTTTTTTTCGGTAAGATTCTCCAACTGTATGAGGTTTGAGATGTGTATATTTTAACTATGTATATTTATACATACGTTATATACAGAAAAAACGTATAATACGTACATGAATATACTCACGCTAATACAATATAAGAAGTAAACATTAAAACTGTCTCAAAACGCACCACGTCAGTAAGTGTCGCAGTAACTCAAAAGAGACCCTTGGCGTGAGTTAACGTGTAAACATATTGTCACTTGTTAGTGCGTGTTTGAGCATCATATAACACAAGTGTATTAATTTCCCAGTTTACTGACGGCGGTCGGCCGTGGCTTCTCGCCACCCTTCCGACGCCGCAATGACTAATCTAAGTCATACCATCAACCCTCCACTACGCGTCACCCTAAGCCGTGGTCCGGCCTCACAGAAGGTACCCCTAGGACGACGTTTCCCGACTTAAGTAGAGTTTCTGCGCTCTATTCTCTGCATTTCGCAACCTCGACGATGCTTCTGCGCTCGCCCGTCCCGCCCGGTGACGCTGTAAAAGCCATTAGGGCTAACAGCATACAGTCAGTTCGAAAAAAAAATACTGACGTGTATTAATGAATGGTAGATCTACAAAAATACCACAAAAAAGTCCGTGACAGCATGTCTCTATTTCTTATGGTTAAATCACAAGAACTATTTTTGTGTCTTTATTGAAACACTGATTTCCACGCGGGCGAAGCCGCAAGCACAGCTAGTAACAAAATATTTTTAAAAGGACACAAATAACCAATGAAGATAGAAAAAAGACTTCTCAAATGCAGGATAGAATGTTATAAAACTTTATACTGAAGATTGTCTTTGTAACCTAGCATTAAACAAATTCCATATACGAAAAAAAACAATTCATACAAATTACGAACGATTCAAATAAAAAAAGTGACTTCCGATTGTTTGACCGTTTAGTTGACACTTGACAGGTCAATGACGGTGTAGTTCCAAATAAGTTATTTTATTGTTTTCACGAATGGCTTGACCTTTGAACAATTAAAAAATAAAGACTGATTACCAAATAAAGAGTTTTAGTTTTTTCCAATAAATACAAATTAAAATTACCTACGCCTTTAGTTTTGTATTGTCTTTTATATAATATACTATACTATATCATATACACGCACCCTTAGGCGCCTCCACCAGCAACAATGCACACAATACACACAACGACCGATCGTCGAAATTTTGGTGGTGGTTGTATGTGTTGCTTGTGTGCATTGTTGCTGGTGGAGGCGCGTTGGGGTGCGTGTGGTGACTTGTCCTGGATGTGTAAGGTTCGTAAATTTTGCCTGCTTCATACACATTAGCTTTGCATGCATTCGCTTAACCCGTGCGAATTATAGCAGGTAGTTCTGTTATAGTGCCTGCATTATAATAAATATTAAAACATTTTTCTTTCATACATCGTCATCCAGGAGGATGACCCTTGTCTCACTCCAAGTGGGGTCGACACAGCATGTTACAAACATGTCCTCTCATGATTTGGCTAGCTATTTTACGACCGGCCGCCAGCCTGACGTCAATTTACCTTTGTTGCCTTTTAAGACACCTCGGTAAGAAATGAGGGTGGTCTATTCTACTTAGCCGGATACCACACGGCGATTTATTTTTCATACAAAATCTGTAATTTATCTGAGGCGTCAATATTTTATGTCCATACGTAAATGGAGAAATTCCATAGTAATGACATCTATACTCGTATATACTATTTTACACAAAATTAATGAGCCCTTTTTAAAGATTGTTCTAGATTACTTTGGAAAGATGACCATCTAATTACATCGATAACTGTATTTGTAATCAGTTAATGAAACCATTAATGAAATTCCGTACAAACAAGTAGGTATATATAAGTGTACAAGTTCCAAGTATGCTAAAAGAAATTAATGACGTTAATTAACTTTATCAATTGATAATGAAATTAATTTATTCATCTCAAATAAAAAAAATGGTTAAGTATACGTAAACTTGCTAAGAAAAAATGAATAAAATTATTCTCAGAGTAAAGGCGAAATATAAACTAATAGGTTGGGTAGGTGGTTTGTTCACTGTGATAAGTTAATGCGATCCGTGTAATGAATGTTGATTAAAAATCAAAATCAAAATACCTATGTAATATTGCACATACAGAAATGCAAAAACTAAAAATACAGTCAGATATAAGAAAATATTAATTTATCGGGTATGTATGTAAGCCAATACTTTAAACTCAATTTTTACCCACTTTGAGCGGACAGATTTGTTTATTTATTTATTTCATTACTCATTATTCTTCCGCCCTTATCGGCACAATATAAAAACATGATTTGGCCAGCCATTTTACGACCGGCCGCCTGCCTGACGTCAACTTACCTTAGTCGCTTTTTACGACACCTCGATAAGAAATGAGGGTGGTCTATTCTACTCAGCCGGATACCACACGGCGATTGTTTGATAAATTTATTTATAAAACTTTTGAATTGAGTTACCGAGCTCAAAGAGCTCATGAATAAGAGCCTCGTATGGACTTGAAACTAGCCGGGATCATCCGATAAAATAAGAAGTGAGTTTAGCCGGTCTCTAAACATTAATTATAAAACTTTATTGTACATTCTATCAAAAAAAATTAAATATAATAGAAAAAAACAGGCCTAGAGGTTTGTGACATTTAAGGCGTACATCGCCTATGTACGATATGTATGTCTTCTTGCTTACAGCAAGGAGACAGCTCTAACAATGAGGTTGATTGAATTAAAACTTTGTTAAGTTGAACAGAACATGTGAAAAACGATAAAATAAATACGCAACTCAACAAAAAAAAGTAATAGCAAAGTAAAAAAATACATGTTAAAAAAGCTTAACTCGCTTCGATGTTAAAAGTGAAAATTTATGAATAATATTAGTATAATTTTGATAAATATTGTTTTCTCAAACACACGATTATTATGCGATACCGTTCGTACCTTAACTGTAAAAAGTTATCAAATTGAGATAATAACAATGTTTAACTTATCGATTAGTATCACTAGATAGACAATACACAATAATCTTATAGCAAGAATAGAATGAACGTGACCTATTCCAATTCGCAATTTTGAACTTTAGTTTTATATGATAACTAGCTGTGCCAGCCGCTTCTCCCGCGTGGAAATCAGCGTGCCACAATTTGTTATCTAGAATTCAAATTTTAAACATAAAAGTAGTCATTGTGAGTCAACTGTAAGAGATAGAAACATGCTATCGTGGACTTTTTTGTAGTATTTTTATAGATCTACAAGTCTTTACTACATTACTTTAGCGTATGTCTGCTAGTTTACGCAGCGCACGCGACTAAAGTTCCCAGCGAGCAAGTTTTTTAACAACTGGTCGATCTCTTCAACACAATTTACATAATACCGATATGTACTATATACTTAAACCATCCGGAAGTATTGCACTATCTTTTGGTAAAAACCGTACAAACATCTGTTCAATGGATTTTGAGAAAATCGAATACATACATACAGACAGCTTTTTGGGACTTTGTTTTATAATAAGTATAGATAGAAGCGGGCAATAATTTGCGAAATTCCATAGTACAGAAGTTACAATATAATTATTTTGCTATAATCCACGTTTGCTAAGAGAATCTATGTAATACTAGTGTATGAAGCAGGCAACGTTCACATACCTTATACATGTAAGACAAGTCACCACATGTAGCGTAAAACGCTGCCACCAGCAACAATCCAAAGAAGCGCTACACACACTCACTACTAAAATCTCTACGATCGTTTCGACCCGAAACCGAAGCATCATCAGGAGGATAGACTCCACGACAAAATCCTAATGCGCATAACGCACTTAGCATTACAAAGATTCTCTTAACAAAAGCGGATTAAGGCAATATACTTCTATTATAACTTGTTTTTTTTATACAGGAAAAAACCCCATTATAGGTACCGCCGCCCGACAGGGACAGACGGCGGTTATGTCGGACTCGCACCGACTAAAACGACCTGTGCTCCACCACGCTGCCGATGGCAAGGACATGGTATAGTTATATACATTGCCCCCATCCCCACCGACAGTTCTGATCCCAGAGAACACCTCCTCTGGGTAGGGACCCCTCGAAAGAGAAGTCCCTGTAAGCCAGGCGTCCGATATACCCCGTTCAGAATGCCCGAAGGTCCCCGTCAGGGTGGCAGACCATGGGCTTAGGCACGATTGGATCCAGAACAAAAGTTCCCGGAACCGCTCCGCCGCCTCCCTCCGTAGAGCAGAAGGAGGCCATTGCTGCCCGCGATCGCTCCCTGCCCACTGATGAATTATAACTTCTGTACTTTAGTTTCATATTTTTTGTTTTTTTCAACATTACGTTGAAATATTTCGTACGTCGTAATAAATATAAAATAATAACCACCGTGAGAAGAACACTTTAACACCATAGCTTCAAATTAAAGTTTATGTGCTTTATCGGATCGTCGACTTACAAAATAATAAATGAAATCTTGAAAAATTCAGGAAATAAACAAATTAAAGTAATTATTATAAAGAAAAACGTTATAATTTTACGAGCGCTTTTAATATGTCGAGGACTCATTAGTTTTGCATTTTAATCAGGGATTATTCGTACATGCGTTGATAAAAGCAAAAAAAAATTTTAAACTTAATTAAATATTAATAATTTTTGTCGAATTATATTTTTTTTTCCTTTTTCAATTTAATGAAACGAAATAATAGGAAACTTAGTATATTCTCCTACTTTTGTATACTTGTATATATTATAAAATAAAGTAAACACTACTTCTCTCTGTATGTTATAATCTGTCTGAGATGAACTTAAAAACTACTGATCAGATTTTCATGCAGTTTTCACCAATATACACAGTGACTTATGAGGACTGTTTTAGTTTATAATTTGCTAGGTTTTTGTGTTAATCACTTTAAATATGGCGATAGTTGTTGAAAATTACCTAAAAAGTAATTTGTTATTGTAAACGATAGTCATTTTAACGATGTGTTATTTAGAAATTTATTTCATTGTAAAGTAAAAGTAAAGTAGCGGCCTGTTACAATCCCACTACTGGGAATAGGTCTCCTCTCTCCGTTTCTGGAAAGAAGGGTTTGATCTAAGATCTACCACGCTGGTCCAATGCGTATTGGTAGGTTACACATATCTCCAGAATTCTCTAGAGAAAAGCGTGTGATAAATTACAATTATCAATTAGACACATGAGTTTGAATAGAAAAATTCATTGGTGCCTGCCCGGGTTTGAACTCGTGATCGTCTCGAATTAGTCGCACGGTCTCACCGCTGGGCTATGTCAGCATTAATACTTACCTAAAAACTTAAGTTACCTACCTTAAGCATTTCATATTTAACATTATGATCTGATGATGATTTACACCATATAATTAAAATAATTATATCTTAGAAGATATGGCAAAATTAAAAATAATGTGCGTCTAATAATGAAAAGAGGGAATACATACATTGATAAATAACAAGATTATTTATGAGGGGAAAAAATGCTATTGAATGATTACTTCCAATTCATACTTCCTAAAACAGAATCCTGAATAATTACTTTAATTCATCACCATTTAATGGAAATATAAATTAAAATGACATTATCGATATTAAAAAATTATTAGCTGACAAAAAATTTAAATACTCACATGTATTTATCCGAATCAGGCACAAAAGGATATCAAGCAGTCCTTTCTAAACTGATGGGCGTGCGATAGAATACAAATAAAATGCGCGTATTAACTTTCGCGTATCGTGGTAGGCAAGGCAAACACAAGTGGTATGCGATGTCCAACCGCGGCGCGGCCGGCTGTGACTGAGGCGGAAAGCGCGAGCGTCGATAGTTACCACAATCACCTGCTTGCGTCATCAGATCATCAGACGTCATCGGTGCAATATTATTAATTAAAAACACCGCTAATTACACATGCAAATTTGAAAAATATAATGTTGTAGTGGTAAACACTCAAAAAAGGTACATCTTATTAAAATGTATACATTACTAGCTGGCCCGGCAAACGTTGTTTTGCCATGCTATTATTTCTAGGGGATTTCTAGTGTACATTATTTTAAAAAAAAAATTGACCAAAATATTAAAAAAATGTTACGGGTTACCCATTATCACTTAGCGATATGCAAAATAGATAGTAGACGATTCTAAGATATACAGTAGGAATATGTAGGAATATAAAAAAAAAAATTTTAATTCGTAAAAATAAGTTAATTTCTGAAGAATATGGTAACTTACATTGTGACATAAGAATTTTGTATATAAAATATTCTAGTTTTTAAATAAAAAACTAAGACAGGATGTTTTGGATTCATTATAAAACTGAGTTACAGTATCATCCGCTGGGTCATTCTACAGATCCTCTGAAAATTTCATTAAAATCGATACAGCCTTTTCGGAGTCTATAAAGGACATACAGACAAACTTTATTTTTTATATATAAACAATTGTGGAATTAAGAGTTTCTATCAATCCACGTGTTATAACCTGCTAAGGTTATAAAAATAATAGGGCATGCTGATATATTGGTATAACTTTTTTGAACAACGTCCTTATTTATTTGACATACATACTGTGTTTTATACATTTAAACACCTCTATACATTTTGATGCCGTTCTTAAAATTAATAGATTAATAAATATAAAATGACCCTGTGCTTTTAGGAAATATTTAAATTCGAAATAAATATTGAATAATTGGTTATGCGTGTAATAAACAGAATTCCCTACGCAATTAAACTTAAAAGGAGCGTCACTTAAACCGGTCATTGCAATGAGTGGTATAGAATTGCCGCAATAGGTATTTAAAAAAACAGTGCACTTTAGTGTTTCATAATATTGTCCGATAATTATGATTCCGTGTGTTAAAAATAATCGTGGCTATAAAAAAATATATAGCTATTAAAATAAAAGCATTCGAGAATAATATATGGATTTGATTGGTTAAGAACGATCTGGATGAAATCCTATACTTCTGTAGTGCCATGACAATTAATTATGATTAAGGGGTTATTTCTAGTACATAACCACCACTATCAGGTAGCGCATTATATCGCTAATGGGCTGCAATAATGGCATAACTCAAAACATTTTTTCAAAACTAATATTTTAAAGAAATATTTCAAAAGATTAAAATTAAAAATTATGCACATTATAAAATGACCCTTTTGAGAAGGTATCAAGATTGGGGATAGTCTTCCTATAGGCAAACTAAAGTATTTTTATGCATAGCACTTAAAAACTATGATTAGTACACTCTCGAAGGAATTTCTTTTGTCCTTTATATTAAGCCTGACATATTAACTGCAATTGCATCAATTTGAATTAGTTATATTGTTTTAGCTGTGTTAGTGTAAAAGAGACTCTCGTATCTATAATATCAGTATAAACATAATTAAGTCACACGAAGCGCTATATTTTCTATGTAAAACTACACAGTTTTACTTAAAAATATATCAAAAGTAATAATAAAATTATTTTGCTATAATCCGCGATACAGTAAATAGAAAATATATATAGTGCTAAATGTATATGGACTATCCGTTTTTTCATACCCGTTACATGCAGGATTCGTAAAAACACATGCACAAACCTCCACCACTGCCACGCTTTGCGATTTTGTCGTGGAGTCTATCTCCTGATGATGATGCTTCGGTTGCGGGGCGAAAGGATTCTTGAGTTTGTGATAGTGAACGTGTGTAGTGCTTGTGTATTGACGATTACTAATATGATAAGGATGCGTAGATATAGGTACTCGACTCTGTACAAGACAGTAATAATTAAATGTAACTAGTAATAAGAATTAAAATTATATATTTATAAATTTTTTAAAAAACAACCGCTGAGATTCTTGCTAGCTCTACTCGGTAGGAACAGCTTTCCGAACCAGTAGTAAAGTTGACGATGATTCGCAAGCACTCGTTTACAAGAATATATGAATGATGAATATTTTGAATTGGAATTGGTATGCATGCATGCACGTGCTTTAAGCGTTTTGAAATCACGGTGATAAAGATGTACTGTCAAATAAAATGGTTAATTTACATCTTTATTATACCTATAAATCTAAAAGTGTTGCGTTCTAGGAAATATCTTAACATGTCCTAGAAAACATGTAAATATAAATCTGAGTCAATAACACATTAATGGAAAAATAATTATAGGTAGGTATGTAATTATATGGTAGATATTTATTGGTTATAAATCCTAAGTTTTATAGAAGCGATTTTCATAAGGACCTATATAAAGATTGTTTAAATGGAGTAAAAAATATATATTAATCCAGTTTCTTGAGTATATTCTTTACCAGAAAAGGCAGTAAAGGAGCGTTTCGTTATTATTGCATTTTTCAATAAGCGTATGATAAATTGCATTATTACAGGCGCTTAAGGTTCTAATAAAGTCTCATTAGTATACTAATTAATAAAAATAATATTATGGAAAGAATAAATTTCTTACCATAAAAAATACGATAATTAAATAAATAAATATACGGTATTATAGCACATGAAGTATTACTACGTTAGTTTTTATTTTGCGTTATTTATTTAATTTATATGGTTAATAAAGATTATATTTAGATAAAAATGGTATTTAGGTAAATAAAGATTAAAACTTTGTACGACTATATAAATACCACATTTTAACCACATTTTTGGCCATTATATTTTTGAATAATGGAAATATATATAGCTATGCCCAAAGTACGGTATGTTTCGTCTGGAACTTTCTATAGATCTCTAAAAGACTGAATTCGCATCATAAAGGTTTTTTAAATATTACAGAGCTTTTCAATAATTTTTGTCATATGTTAACCAAATGACACAAAACGTTAACAACTAAGATTCGTACCTCGTCTCTACCACTACTATGTATGATATATTGATGAAAATGACATGAAAAATTATGAATTTATCGCAAACAGACGATGCGGCGAAGGTCTTTGTTTTATAATATGTATTGATTACAGCATTAAATATAAAAATGTGAACTAATATCAATTTTCTTGTCAGATAACAAATAGCAGTAACGTTTAATGTAATTCCTATAATATAAAAAATTGCCGGTATCTCGTTTTATCGGATACGATGATTCATTCATTGAAATTACGTGTCAGCAAAACTTTTCAGGAATCGTTCATTTGTTTTTATTATAGACACATTTGTCATTATAATCTAATCGTGACTAATATATTTACTAATAAAATAATATAATCCCATTTCAGTTTGGTTATTAATTATTTTATCTTTCTTAGTTATCGCTTATACGCCGTGTGGTATCCGGCAGAGTAGAATACACCACCCTGCTTTCTTACCGAGGTGTCGTAAGAGGCGACTAAGGTATGTGCCGTGTGGTATCCGGCTGCATAGAATAGACCACCCTCAGTTCTTACCGAGATGTCGTAAAAGGCGACTAAGGTACATTGACGTCAGGCAGGCGGCCGGTCGTAAAATACGTAGCCAAATCAAGTGACAAAATGACAACATCGCTCATGGGCTGCATAAGCGGCACAACCATAAAACATGGGTGTTTTAGTCTAGGAATAGTTGAAAACGTTTAAATAGACACTATTTTCAACAGCACCACCAACAGCAGGCCTACCATGAACTCTTATACTCTTATTGCGACTCAATTGAAGACGACGACCGCGAACCGCTTTCTTTTCGTACCATGAAGTGTGTATTGCATTCGGGTCGTAATGTTTGAAAAAAGGATAACGTTATATGAACTATAGATAACTCTGTCTCTTTTACTCACATGTTCTTAGGACGAATTCCGAACGCTCATTCGGCAACGACTTAAAGTGTGCGTCTTTAAGACGTCATGGTATGAAAAAGCAAAACAATTTCGTTTATGTCTTCAATTGAGTCGCAATAAGAGTTCATGGTAGGCCTGCAGAACTCATAATATAATATAAGCCATTCGTTTAAGCAAATTAAAGCTTTTTTTATTCATTTTCCTCAAAACTATTCTTTTTGAGTTATGCCATTACTGCAGACCATGAGCGTTATAGTACCTGATTGAACAGTTTTGAGCGTAGTAGCTGAATGGATTAAGATAATTTATAATAAATTATGGTAGGAGCTGATATCGCAAAAGAAATTTTTATATATTTCGCGCTTCACTCACAACTCATAATTCAACATGTGTAATACATAGCATAGCGCGGGTCTGAATTTGCAAAACCAAATTTTATTTGTAGATATACTTGTACTAGAATTTATAAGCCAGCAGATTTTTATATATTATTTTATCTAACAACGAAAATAGCCTGGAGTCACAGTTAGTACATATTGAAGAATAGTTGAAGTACTAACTATTCTCCAATATGTACCCTTATCCAACTCCAAGTGAGGTTGACATGTTATAAACATCACAAGATACACATATCATAAGATTTACCTACGTATTTTACGACTGGCCGCTTGCCTGACGTCAACTTACTTTAGTCGTATTTTACGACACCTCGGTAAGAGAGGGAGGTCTATTCTGCTCAGCCGGATACCACATGGCAGGTCAACTTACTTTAGTCGCCTCTTATGACACCTCGGTAAGGAATGAGGGTGGTCTATTCTACTCAGTCGCATACCATACGACGGATAACAAATTACACATTTCAAAAATACATTGTCAAAGCTTTGTTTTCATATACACTTACCAATTGATTAACTAGTATAGCAGCGACAGACGTCTGCTTGGAATAGGAAGATTATATCTGTAAAGGGAAAATATTAAAATCAATAAAATATAAATTTTAGTACATACTGAATAGACAATAAGTTTTTAGTTTCTAATAGACAATAGTTAGGGTCAGCCTGGAATTTACTTTTTAGTGGTAATTTTGAAATTAAAATAATATCAATTTAATAAATCAAAAGGTTACAGAACTTCAAGACTATAATTTTCTTTAACTAAATCAATATAAAGATAGTACATTGAAACTTAAGAGTATTATTTCATATAGAATTCATTAGTTGATGTTTATGATGAAGAAAGTCATGAAAGAATGCTTCATTAATTATTGCATATTCGTAATCCAGTACTTGTAGGGTTGTCACATTCTAGATGACTATGAAATAAAATATAATTTATCTGAATTTTAATAACTAGATAAAATAAGATAACTAAATTTCATAACATCTCTAGTATTTGAAATGACTTAGCCTGTTCCCTTATAAAAATATTAATGTTATAATGTACAATAATGTTTTTACAAGGGAATTTAATATTTTTTTAGGGAATGTAAGCTTTTAATGGCCAAAATTATTATTAATAACATTTGTGTGTATTTGTACAAATTCTGTAAAAGTCAAGTATAAGAGTTTTTATTTTATTTAAATCTCAACAATTATTCAAATTCAAAATATTTTTTTAGTCAAGTAAACTTGTAAACAAGTGTTTTAGAGTTGTCAACTCTACTGCTGGTTAGGTAAACTGTTCCTGCCGAGAAGAGCCAGCAAGAAACTCAGTGGTTGCTCTTTCCAAATGTAATTCTTATAACTAGTTATATTTGGTCATTACTATCTTGTACAGGGTAGAGGAGTAGCTATAGCCACACATTTTTATAAACTATATAATCCTCAATAGTATAGTAGGCTTTTGTATCAGCCTCCGTTTTTGTGTTTTTAAACTGTATGTATTTTCTTTTGCATAAATAGTATACTGAAGAATTACAGTGTCAGAAGCTGATCATTTATGAATCGAACATTATTAATTAATATCTTTAGTATCAATAAAATTAAACACTAATTATAGTTATATTTTACAACAGTATGCATATATTCAATAGATATATCTGTCATATCTGTAGCTGCTACGTCTTTTATAGTAACTTAAATGTTAAAATACCATTTATTACAATACTGTTTCTTTTCTTGAAGAAATAAGAAAATAGGTATTTTTTATCTTCAAATATCATCAATATTAGTCAAGCAGATCAGACATGAGAGTGTAACAGATAGACAGGCAAATAACCGGATGTGACTACAGTATTAGTATCAAGTAGTTATATATTAGTGAACAAGTGTATTACATTTGTAATACATTTTTTTTAATTTATTTAATTTATTAGTAAATATATTCTGGTGCAACACAGTTATTGAAAAATAGAAAAAAATATAGTAAAAAATTGTTACAATTGGAATGTATTTATGTAAGAGTGAAAGTTCAGGGGGCTAAGAAATGACAAGTTTAATTAATATTTAATTAATGTTAATATGAGTACTTCAAAATTAATGTTTTTTGTATAATTTATCAATAAATTTTAGTATAACAATTTGTTTCACAGTACGTAGTGGGCGTATACGAATTCCTAAAAGATATAGCGGCTTTCAAAGACGATATTAATTTCACTTACCAATTATAAGCGATTATATCAATATCACTGCTGTTAATCATCACAGAACAATAAAAAAGGTACCTAAACGTAGCATTTTTTAAATAAAACTTAATTTATAATATTGTAATCTCAGACGTTTGTCACCTCTTCATTTATGACTAATTTAGGTTATTCAATAGTTGTCAACTACTACTTAATCTGTAAAAATTATCCTTAAACAATATCTTTGAATATTTGATAAGTTAAGCGACATTTTTTTGTTCAAAATAATTAAAGTATGACTAAAAATGCATTTTAGACATTGGATTACGGAACAGTGAACACTATTTCAGTTAGTAGTCTATGCGGAACACGACTCAACCGAACCCACAGACAAAAAACATAATTAAATAAGGAATCTATGATTGCTACGTGAGACTCAGTCATAAACAGAGGATAGATATTAGATAAACTTCAATATCCATACCGCGGATGGACATACGTTACAAGATCCTTAAAGTCAATAAAAAATAATACACATAAAGAATTATTTGTTTTTCATATATAATATAACTAAAACTTTATAACTCAGGAAAAATTAATCCAAAATAAAACACGAATGAAAACATATATTTTCACTTTACGTTTCGGGTATTACTACTCCAACGCAACAATGCAAAATTTTTCAAATTTAGTTTTTACGTATTTACATGCAATAAAACAAATAACTGATGTAGGTAATATTAATTTAGTTCTTAAAGATATTTTTAATCACCCTTAAACCTGTTATATTCACGCTTGGGTCACAAACAAAGAGTCAAGCTACAAAAAATAAATTGCTATACTGACAAAAAACAAATTATATCCAGAACAAGCATAATTTTTGCAGGTATTGAAACTACACCCTAGACCCTTCTCCTTCTCTGCTCCTTCTGTAGCATAACGATGCTAGAGAAGGAGCCATGGCAAGCCTGTCAGAGTGTTACAACAAATAATGAGACGGAAGTTGAAACTCATATACTTATCTTTGTCTAATCGCACATAAAAAAGAAAGACGGATAATAAGTCTCGTTTACTTTCTCTTTAGTGTCGATAGAACATTTAAGACTGGCTTTTAGGCTGATTCTACTATATTTTTCAAAATATTCGATAAGTTTTTAAGCTGTCACGGCCCTCTCTTTAGAACTTAAATCTTACGGATTGAGATATAGAAAGTCTAGATTAAAAATGTTGGCAGATATTGACAGTGGGTACCAAAACAACATTATTTCTTTTTTCTGTGTGAACAAAAATATTGGACTTATCACCCATATTGTATTCACGTTGTGTTTATAATAATGTATAATGTGTTTGCAATATTTTACAATTCAAACGTCACAATGGCGTCAATCAGCTTTAATTTGTGTAAATAATTTCTTTTTTTTATAGAGAACCGGCTTGTAGATTGACAGATTTGAAAAATGAAGCACCTCAATTTTTAGACTCTATTTTCTTTCACAAGTTATTCCATAAAGCTTACTTGATGGTGATAAAAATCATACATTTGAACTGTAGCATTAGACGAAATAATTTTTTTTTGTGATAAGCTTAGCTGCTAAGTTTCCTGTAAGCTCTTTTACCGGTAGAAATAACTTTTCAAAGCAACATTGAACAATTTTAAAACCTATTTTGACTTCAATAAAGATGTTTTAAATTTGAATTTGAATATGCTATTTTGAAATAACTGTTGCTCTAAAATATCATTATTTTTTAGTTTAAAAATATTATATAATATAATCGCTTGTACAGAAACAATGATATATTATTTTCTAACGTTAATATATAAAATAAATATACTCCGTTTACCACTTATCCCTTTAAACTATATCCGTTATTATTAATTTTTATTATTTAATAAAATGAATGGTTGAAAAAATGTAAGACATTAATCGATGCGGTTATCAGCGGTTATTAAGAGTTGTGTAGCAACTAGCAATGTAATCTATGCAAGCAATAATGAACCATAGTTTAAGTAAAACTAACTAAACGACACGACCGTTAATCTTTATAAATGACATTACGCAATACTAAAATTATTAACACACTAAACTATCAAGTTTAGCTTTTAATAATACATATTTATTGCTTTATATATATATATATATATATATATATATATATATATTTAATAAATATCTTAGTCAATAATAGATATATCTGTTATCTAAATATTTCACAGGAAATGTATGTCCAATTCTGATTATTTCGTCCAAGATTGAGTTATCAGTATCTACGAGCGCTATCTATGAAAATATTTTCAAACTTTTATGAAACTATTATTCATTTTACTACTCGACGATAGGTGTCGCTAGATTGACCAAATTTAAAGCTGTTTTAAACTTATGTTATATAGGAATTTTAGGTAAATGGAACTTTAGAAATTACGATGTTTTAGATTTCCGCTTTTCCCGCTTTCTGTTTGCGATAAATTATTAAACGGATTTTCATAAGGTTTTCAAAAACCGGCAGGTTTTCCGAGTTATGAGAAAGGTGAACAAATCGTTAAGGTTTTATCTAAGATGCTAAACTGTGCGAATCCGGGGCGTAAAAGTAAATTATAGAATAGTACTTGACAATATACCCGAAATTTTTATTGCTCATCACTTTCTGTCCCAATGAATAGACAAATAGTAAGACCGTGTGAGACCTACCATCAGGGGGTATTTTGGGTTATTGTCCCCTATTTACATTGGTTCTCTATTTGATTAGTTGATCCCTCAGAACCATCTAAGTCATGAGTTCGGTAAAACTCATTACAGGGTTGGATGGTGGCCCTCGCGAACTTAACTTATACGAGGCATATACATATAATACTTACAAATATACATATATATTTACGCTTACATATAGTACAAGTATATATTTACAGTTAACACCTTTTGTGTTGGGGCACATACTATTTACAATAAAATATTTAACTATGCACTATAGTTGTCAATATCGTTATGATAAAAGAAGTTTATTGATTTTATAATTGAGCAATTTAAAGATCAAGATCAATGCGCTGCGTGCACAAGGATAACTTTAATTAGTGTCTATTGATTCATGAAACTCAATGTCTCGAAGATCGCTTAAACGTTAGACATTTTGAAACCTTGATTAAAATACTATTATTATAAAATCTCACGATACATTGCAACAAAAGTTAAGCGATGAATTATTTTTTTATAAATCCCGTGTTAGGTGTTGTGTCAGTTTGACCTCACGATAAATCGTTAAGGAAACAAGCGGTCTTAATGCAAGCATATCAGTGGTTCTTAATACTATTATAAAATCTATACTTATTATAAAACAAAGTCCCAAAAAGCTGTCTGTATGTAATTGATTTTCTCAAGATCTACTGAACGGATTTTTGTACGGTTTTCAACAAAAGATAGTGTAATACTTCCGGATGGTTTAGGTAAATCGTACATATCGGTTTTATGTAAATTGTGTTAAAGAGATCGCGCAGTTCTTGTCAAAACTTGTTGCTGGGAGCTTTAGACGCTGCGTAAACCAGCAGAGATACGCTAAAGTAATGTACTAGAGAGTTGTAGATCTATAAAAGTACTACAAAAAAGTCCGCGATAGCATGGCATGTCTTTATCTCTCACAGTTAACTCACAATAACTACTTTTATGTTTAGAATCGGAATTATAGAAAAAAATTGTGACACTATAATTTCCACGCGGGCGAAGCCGCTGCCACAGCTAAAGTATTTAGTAAAGATGAAAGTATTACGTTGATATTTTTGGATGTCCGGAAATTTTCTTGAAACAATTGTACGTCACAGTTATTAATATTTAGAAATAAATCACTGAAGCGGCTAGTGTATTTTTTGGTAAATGTGTTTTGTTGGCATTGCCGCAATCTGGAAACATCGTTGATACGACACGTATTTAAACCAAAGACGTGAATTCAAAGCGTCTCTGTAGTTCTTATCACTCTGTTATCACCACGTATTTATTATGATAGAGTTCGTAGAAATTTTTCTGCTCGTTTGTGTACCTTTTCGGGTAGGGTAATTTTTTAAATCTCTTAGCAGGTAATTAATATATTATAAGGAAAATTGAAGATTATGTAACATGATAAAAGATATTGTATATTCTTAATGCCTTGAATAATCCCTTTGGGTCTTGCCACGTGGTACGATGCTTTTAGCATATTATGTTGCTATTTGTTATTGTGTAAAGTGTTATAATGTTTTGGAGTGTATAGTAGATGAGTTTGACTCTGTGTATAAGATATTATAAGTGATGTGATAGAAATGTCGTTATTGTTTTAATGTGCCAGTAGATCCTTGCGTTCGTTCGCCCTTTTGCGATCCTGAAAAACATTCCAAAAGTAATAATGAAATCATTTTGCCATAATCCGCGATTAATTAGATAGAAAATATATATAATGCTAAATGTTGGGCGGACTATCCGTTTTTGTACCTGATATATGTATCAAAATCCTGATAAATGCAGGATTCGTAAAATTAAACAAAGTTAAAATGTATTTCTAAGACTTTATGCAAATCAACTTAAAATTAACGGACATCTAATTTTTCTAATTATTTCTATATTTAACTGTATGGGAGTGCTTTAAACATCTTTTTTTACTACTTAGAGTTACACAGTTTATTTTATGCCGGGTGACGCTAGAACCAATCCAAAAGAACCATCCGATTGAAAAATACATTTAAACACAATAAAAACTCTGTTCTTTTCCAAACAAAAGAAAGGAAATAGTTGAAGGGCTAAGTGATATTGATTAAGTATTATTTCGGCGCTGAAGACGAATAGTATAGATGAATTGAGGTTTCGTTTAAATCTTTGGAACCAAGTTACTAAGTGGGTCTATGTACAGTGACTATCCAAGATGACGTTAGAAATATGATTATCTTTTTTGCTATAAACTAAAATTGTAACTTAGGTATTTGAGCTTAAAATTGAAAGGTGTAATACCTTTTGCCTACTAAATTGCACTTAAGCAATATAACAGAACTAACTACTTTGCTATACTTTTCTATAAATCAAATTGCACTCATATGCCTTGACGGAATCTAAAAGAGATCGTTTTTAAATGACGTACTGAATTCCTTAAGAGGTAATAAAAACGAGTTAACAAGATACTGACTTAATTGGGAAATAAAATCAATGATTAATAAAACAAATTATTTGTTTCATAACTAAAGTCAACGAGCGGAAGATTGCTTTGATTTTTACTTCTACGTCATGCAAATTGACATGTTGGTCTATCCACATAATTAAGTTGAAGAGTTTTTATTTGTCACAACAAGAATGATTCTTACTGGCGTTGTTATCTTTCACTAATTTTTCCCTCTCTCCTTTTAGTTTATTTCACTCTCTATTTATTTTTCTCCATTCGTTATGTGTATGTTGTATATTTGCTAACCCGTGGTTATTTTCAAAAGATCATCTCTTTCAAAGGATTCCCTGGAAGAGATCACAATAATGTGATAAAACCGCCCTTTGCACTAAATATAACTATTGTATGGACTTTCTCTTTGTATTTTTATGTGCAATAAAGTTATTATTCTTCTTATAAGTTGACGTATATCATTTAAGTTTTGTATTCAAGTTGCTTATTGCCTATTTATATTATTATGTATATTATTTGTTATGACGTATATTAGGACTTTGTTAGTAGAATCGACCACCCTCATTTCGTACCGAGGTGTCGTAAAAGGCGACTAAGGTATGTCGACCTGCTGTAAGGTCTGAATAGAATAGACCACTCTCTTTCTTACCGAGGGATCGTAAAATACGACTGAGGTAAGTTGACGTCAGGCAGTCGGCCGGTCGTAAAATACGTAGCCAAATCATGTGACAACATGTTTGTAACATGTTGTGCCAATCCTACTCTAAGTGGGATAAGGGAAGGAGGATGATGATTTGGTTGAATGTCCCACTGTACAAATACGAGTATTTGACCACTGTGCGTTTATACACCAGTATGAGATTTTCGGTAGAGGGTTTCCATGAATTTATTTATTTAAATTTACAATGAAGTCTACTTCATTGTAAGAGTTAATGGGTCTAGTAACGCTGTTCTACATGAGCAAGGTTGATGGGACATGATAGAACATGTCTCAGCAGTTTTAAATGTTAATTTGTAGTTAATTATTAATAGTTAGTCTCAGTCTTAGTCTCATAATTTATAGTTAGTCTCATTGTCATTTTAAATGGAAACGATTCTTTAGTAAATGCAAATAGTATAATTAAATACACAGAAAAAATTAATTGCTGTAGTAAAAGTTCTGATACTATTTTGTATAAAAAAAATACGTAAATACGGAAACTTCTGAATGTAATATTGTTGAATGTAGCATTGTGGCTGATTACGACATTAATACAAATATGCAGATATTAAATATTACCATTATCGTATAATTAACATTCACTACAGGTTTTTAGATTATTTTTAAATAATCGACAGGATAAATTGCACTCTGTGTACGTTCAAACTAAAAAAATATTACTTCTTTTGCGTCATCCAGACTAAACACGACATTCCAATCGTAAAAATTGCGTCGAAAGATGAAACTTATAGAGAAATATGAAATATGGCAACCTTCATTAAAATGTTCTCCAGACACTCCACGATAAGTAAGCCTTTTAATTAGTGGAGAGAGTTACCGTTAAATAAAAACAAATGCCTAATCAAATATTTTGTTTCTACATCTTGACGAAAACGACGCGAAGCTAATAGACTGGCAATTTAGGCCGTTGCACGCGCTTAAATTGGTAGCCATTTTTTGGAACTCCAAACACATCTTTACTTAACGAAGGATAAAAGTTTAGAGAAGGTGTTGTTTGACGTTTAAAAAAATTGAGAACTTGAATTAAGTATAAATCTATACTTATTATAAAACAAAGTCCCAAAAAACTGTCTGTCTGTATGTAATGGATTTTCTCAAAATCTACTGAACGGATTTTTGTACAGTTTTCACCAAAAGATAGTAAAATACTTTTGGATGGTTTAGGTAAATAGTACAAATCGGTATTATGTAAATTGTGTTGAAGAGATCGCGCAGTTGTTAAAAAACGTACTTGATGGGAGATTTAGTCGCGTGCGCTACGTAAACCAGCAGACGTAAGCTAAAGTATTGTACAAGAGAATTGTAGATCTATAAAATTACTACAAAAAAGTCCGCGATAGCATGTCTCTATATGTTATGGTTAAATCACAATAACTACTTTTATGTTTAAAATTTGAATTCTAGAAAAAAATTGTGACACGCTGATTTCCACGCGGGCGAAGCCGCTGGCACAGCTAGCTCGTACTAATATAATTAAACAGTATTAAAAACTTACCAAGACTTACTTTAAGAATTTTCAGTGATGCTTTTCAGTTTGCTAATGATTGGCTTAAACCAGGGGTAAAAGTAATACAAAATATCGTTAATAGTTTTGTTTTGCTTTTTTTAAGTAAACGGTTACAATTTAATAATGTGTAACATTACCTTCGTTGATCTTAGTATTGCTGATCCAAACCAATTTGTCTGGGGTTTGAGATTCATACATCAGTTTTATTGATCCTGACCAATCCTACAGAAGTGATTTTTTTTATATCTGTCCTTCTCATATTATGTCCGCCGAGACGAGAAGAGAAGAGGAATTTCACTAGTAGTGTATTATTAACAGGCAGGACGTCATCGAATAAATATTTTCACGTTATAAAAATATTACGTGAAAACAACATTATTCCGAGATGAATTCAATAATAACTAGTTGTATGTTTAAGTTTTGTCAAACAATTAAACAAAATGTACATTCAAAGTTATTCCGCAGGCTTTTTCAAGGTCATTTGACTTATTCAGTAGGTAAAATGTACAACCGGTTTGGAAAAGCTGTTGGGACCAAACAGGAGTACCAAGTCACTTGATATTTATTAGTATATAATTGGTAATATTAGTATATAGTAAATAAAACTTAGTACAAATGAGTTTTAATACTTGTGTATCATTTTATATTATAGGATTTTAATTTATATGGTTATACAAAACTTCTAAGATTTAATCTTCAATTTTACCAGATAAATCTAATGATGGTTTAGTTCATTACTTTCGAGTGGTGTTCTTTAACAACAATCGGAGTTAAAGTATTTGAACAAATATTTATAAAATTATATAAAGCATATACTTTATTATTATAAAGTGTGCAAAATGCAAAATTTTGGCCAAATTGATGAGTATTTTATAGAATTAGGCTATATTTTTCGGTGGTCCACAATACAAAAGTACTGATAATGGAATTAAAAAAATATATTTTAAATTATTTGTCACGAAACTTAATGTGGCAAATAAAATTCCACGCGAGCGGAGCCGCTGGCAAAAGTTAATATAGCATATTCAGCAAAAATCACCAATTCTTTTTACTGATGAAGGTTTTCAAAATAGATTATACAAGTTAACCTGACGATACATATCTTTAAAATAACACTGTACTTTTTTGTTTTTTTCTTTTTTTTGTGGTGTCAGAACACCACAAACTTTCCTAAAAGTTGGTTAAGTACGGTTACAGTCAACCTTACGGTATATCAAGGTCAGACTTTCGTTGTAAGTTGACGTGTTATTATATATTTCTTTTAGGATAAGCCGCTATCTATTATTGCGAAAAGTAAATTTAGAACATTGAGTAATTTGAATATTTATTTCAATATATGGATTAAATTCAGTAATGTTGTTCTCTACATATGTATCTCTAATTAATGTTTATATTCCTTGAGACCCGGGGAACAAGGACCATATGTGACATGTTTAGTAGTCTGAAAAATATTTTGTGTAAAATGTCTGAGTAAGGTGTTTTAAATACGCAATTTTAATAGAATTACTATACTTAGATTAGGGAAGCCAGCCTAAAAAGGTGGCATATTACAATAAAGAGAACGCAAATAAGAGAGAAAAAGAAAAAGAAAGATCTGTCTCTCTTTTTCTGTATGATTAGAAAAAAAAAAAGATAAAGTATAAGAGTTACTTATTTCCTCCCATAATTTATTTGCACTTATATCCCAGTCTAAGTGGGGTCGGCAAAATATGTCACAAACATGTTGTCACATGATTTGGCTGCATATTTTACGACTGGCCGCCTGCCTGACTTTAACTTTAGTTGTATTTTACGACACCTCGGTAAGAAAGAGGGTGGTCTATTCTACTCAACCGGATACCACTTGGTGGGTCAATTTATCTTAGTCGTATTTTACGACACCTCGGTAAGAAATAGGTCGATCTATTCTACTCAACCGGATACCACACGGTGGGTTAATTTATCTTAGTCGTATCTTACGACACCTCGGTAAGAAAGAGGGTGGTCTATTCTACTCAACCGGATACCACACGGTGGGTCAATTTATCTTAGTCGTATTTTACGACACCTCGGTAAGAAAGAGGGTGGTCTATTCTACTCAACCGGATACCACACGGTGGGTCAATTTATCTTAGTCGTATTTTACGACACCTCGGTAAGAAAGAGGGTGGTCTATTCTACTCAACCGGATACCACACGGTGGGTCGATTTATCTTAGTCGTATTTTACGATACCTCGGTAAGAAAGAGGGTGATCTATTCTACTCAACCGAATACCACACGGCATGTCTATGGCTCCCTTTCTCTAGTATAATAGCTCTATGGTAATTTTATGTATAAAAGTTTTGTCTTCAGCTTAGAAGAATAAATCACTTTGGTCTAAATCAAATTTATTCTTTTTGATCTGTTTATTTATGAGAAGTTGATATAGCTATGAATATAGTTATGGTATTTTATATTTGTAACTTATAAGAGTAGTTGAAAAGTTAAGTACTTATACGATATACGATACGATTGATAAATGCACATTAAATTCGCACATTTCTGAAGCTTTATTATCCTTCCTTGAAGCAGTTATGACGCAGTAAGTTTTTTGTTTATAAGCAATAAAGAATTTTGAAAAATATTGTACAACTTTTTGTTATTGAAGTATTAATGACTGACGAATAGATCTAATTAAATGCAGTATCAAGAATATTGCATTTTTGATCAGTTAATTCGCTCTATCCGAAGAACAAAGTCACATCTCCCATATATAAGCATAGGAAATGTGACTTTATTTGGTAGGTTACACACATCCCCAGAATTTGCTAGAGATATGCAGGTTTCCTCACGATGTTTTCATTCACCGAGAAGCGTGTCATAAATTGCAATAATTATGAATAATTAAACACATCAGTTTTAACAGAAAATCTCATTGGTGCCTGCCAAGGGTTTCGACCCATGACAACCTCGAAAGAGTCGCACTATCTTACCGCTGAATTATCACAGCTTAATTGCCGTGCAAACAATATTGATTTTTCTAAATGAAAAATATATTCTTAATGGTGAACGAAGAATTATATCTATACTAATATATAAAGCTGAAGAGTTTATTTGTTTGTTTGTTTATTTGTTTGTTTGTTTGATTGATCGTTTGAACGCGCTAATCTCAAAAACTACTGGACCGATTTCAAATTCTTTGATTGTAAGATGGTCCATTTATCGAGAAAGGCTATAGACCATATAGACCATATAACATCACGCTAAGATGAATAGGAAAGGAGCAGCAATAAAAGATATTGCGAAAACAGCATAATTTAAAGCTTTCCTTGCGTGCGCTAAGTACACGGTGAAAGCTATTGCAAAATCATGTATTACAAAATTGTTCCGCTCTAAAAGTTCTAAAAAAAAATCCGGGACAGCATATGTCTATCTTTTAAGATTAAACTACTGTTACCATAATTAATATAAGTATAAGGACTTACTCAAATAATAAGACTGCAGTCCACGTGAACGAAGTTGCGCTTAAAAGCTAGTACTAATATATAAAGCTGAAGTTTGTTTGTTTGATTGATTGTTTGAACGCGCTAATCTCAGGAACTATTGGACCGATTTGAAAAATTATTTAAGTGTAAAATAGTCCATTTATCTAGGAAGGCTATAAACTATATAACATCACGCTAAGATGAATAAAAAAATTTGAGTAGCAATAAAAGAAATTGCGAACATGACAAAATTTAAGTCTTTCCTCGCGTGCGCTAACTAAACGGTAGCAGTTATCCAAAAACCCCGCGTTAGCAAAATGTTCCCCTCAAAAGTTTTAAATAAAAGTCCACGACAGCATATGTCTTTTAACCTTTTAAGGTTAACCATTCTAGCCATTATTTAAATAAATATAGGTTTACTCAAATATTAAGACTGCAGTCCAAGCGAACGAAGTGCCGTTTAAAAGCTAGTATACCTATAAAATTCTTGAGTATGCGTAATCTGCCACGCATCATGCAGTACAGTAGCCTGGTGGTCGTACGCGCCATTTTCATCTGTTCGTTAACAATACGATGTTTGCCTACTATTCGATTTTATATTTTAGTTTTTTACTTTTTTATTGAATTTTTTTTATAGGTGTGCGTGTGCGTGTGCGTGCATAACATTGAGTGGCATAGACAATTTAATTGAATTTCAGAACACACAAATTCCACAACATTGGTCGCCAGTCTGGCGCGTGCCGTCGTAAGGTGAGCGCGCGTGTAGATAGCCCTAACCTGTAAAGTGTTAAGTTACATTTTTTTTTATTTTTCCTTCTTTTCTTTTGTTTACACTTTCTTCTGTTCCTATACATACCTTCAGATGTGATTTATAATGGAAGGTGGGAATAGTTCATCGGATATAAGTGATATGGATTTGAACAATGAATATGATTTGAATAGTGACAAAGAAGATGCTACTGAGCGTTGTCATTCTCCTATTTTAAATAAGGACAATCCGACAATGGAGTGTGAGTCGCAGAATTTAAAAAGAAAAAAGAACGTGAAGAAGAGACCGAAAGTAGTGTAGATGGCTTTATTACGGTCACCAGGAGACGGTCAAAGCGTCTGATCAGGAGTGAGGCAGTAATTGAAGCAACCAATCTGCATGAAAACTTTAACGAAACAAGTGATATTAACGAAGTATGTATGACAGCTACACGAGAATTACCGAAACAGATGGCATTGGCCAAATTATTTCAAAAACAAAATATTCAGAATATTATTAAAATGAAATACAAGTCGCCCTACAGAGTTATCATACAATTTAAGACTCGTAAAGATGCAGACCAGCTGCTTAAGTGCACTAAACTTCAAGATACAGATATACGCTGCCAAATGACTTATGAAACTAATATCTCTTATGGTATAATTAAAGGTGTAGATTTGGAAATGACAGAAAAGGAAGTCATGGAGGCTCTGGAATGCGACTGCAAAATAATATCTCTGAAAAGATTGAAACGCGTAGACTTAAACGGCAAATGGATAGACGCAGAATCAATGAGAATTTGCTTTGCGGCGTCAAATCTACCAGAATTTGTGTATGCGTACGGATGTCGATTCAAAGTAGAGCGGTACATCTTTCCAGTATCCCAATGTACCGGTTGCTGGAAATTTGGCCATTTTATAAAGTTTTGCCCCTCAAAAAAGAATATATGCCCAAAATGTGGAAGCACCGATCACACTAATTGCGAAATGAAGAACTTCAGGTGCCTTAACTGTAAAGGTGATCACTTTGTGCTAGATAAAACTTGCCCAAGCTAATTAAAAGAAAAGGAAATACGCATAACAATGAGTACTGAAAGTATAACTTATAAACAAGCCTTACAGGCAGTTATAAATACTACCCAAGTAGACAAACATGAAAAAACATCACAAATTGATACCGGGAAAAAAACGCTAGTGGAAACTTTTAGTTCTGTAGTGGCAAGAGGAGTTACTCATGAGGAAGAACAAAATTTCAGCGTACACGAGGGCGATGAAACAGTTAATAATAAAGGAAAACATAAAGAACCAAAGGATAAGAACAAAAAAAAGATCAGCAGAAATGAAGATCAGGAAAAGGAATCAGGTGAGGAAGAATATTACGGAGAAGACTATGAGATGAAAACAGAGAACGAAGAAGAAACGAAAAATAGGAAATCATTCAACTTTAAGCATCTTTTATCGAGAGTCCAAACAGTACTGTTAGCTAAAGAATCATTTCGGAAAAAATTTTTTGACGTTATCAGAGTAGTATTTGAAGAATGTAAAATGTATATAATTAATTTTTTGACTGAAACAAAAGTATTGGAATGCATCATACAACTTTTTAATAATAATGGATAGTATGCCGCCTAAAAATATTACTTTTAACATATTACAGTGGAATTCAGAGAGTTTGAAACCAAGGGTGGTAAGTTTTGGCGAACTTTTAGTACAGGAAAAAATTCATGTAGCTTTAATCTGTGAAACATGGCTAGGTTCTAAGGATAATATTAATTTTTCCGGGTATGATATTTATAGGAAGGATAGATTGGACGGATATGGTGGAGTAGCTATAGTCATTCACAAATCCATCAAATGCTCTATAGTTCCATTTAGGAGTCATAATATTGGGTTAGAAGTGATTCATTTAAAGATATATAACTATAAAAACCTCGAAAATATAGTGTCAATCTACTGCCCATCTTCAGTTCACACTACTTCATCCGATTGGGATCAATTTTTTTCATCTCTTTCAAGAAAGACCATCGTAGGTGGAGATTTCAATGGACATCATAGTAAGTGGTCAATTAAAACGGATACTAGAGGAGTTCAAATATTTGATGCGGCACTCAACAATGGGTTTATATCTTTAAATGATGGTTCAGCTACTCGTATAAGACTTGTTAATGGCAGGTTACAGAAATCTTCCCCAGATATAACTTTTGCGTCCTCGGAAATTTCAATTAATTTTGAATGGTCAGTTTTTAATGAAACCCTAGGGAGTGACCATTTACGATTAAAATAAACTCTAGCTTATGTCACTATCACAATGTAAACAAAAAACGTAATATTAAAAAAGCTGACTGGTCATTATATGCGCGTTACCTTCAATCGTCTTTCTCAAACATTAGAGAATGTATACTTTAACGATGACATTCAGTATATGTATGACTTTCTTGTTGATCACATGAACAAAGCTGCTGATGCTAGTATTCCGGATATAAAGGTTTGTACGAATCCCGAGTCCCGATTTAGGCCTAAAGAATACTGGAATCACTCACTGTCTCATTCGGTTGCAAAACGAAGATTAGCTCTTAGAATGTTTCATCGTAATCCGACACCAGACAACTTAAGCAAATTAGAGATAGAAATAGCAAAGTCCAATACGCCAAGCAAAAAATAACCACCGTCAAAAACTATATAACTCCCTTGATGAGTCCGTAACGTCTTCCGAAATGTGGCGTCATATGCGATGGTTTAAAAGAATTCGGCGAAATAAATCTTTTGTGCCATTTGTTGAACTTAACTTTGCTAAAATCTTTAACACCTGACTCTGTAATAACCCGCACTCCAGTTTTTGCCTCAACAAATAAGTTACTAGAATCCGACTTTACTTTAATTGAACGAAAAAACTGTATTAAAAAGAAAGATACGGCAACTGGAGACGATAATATCACGTACTCGATGATTTATAACTTGCCTGAGGAAGCCAAAAATTTTTTGTTGCATTTGTATAATTGTATTTACAATTTAGGTAACGTTCCTTACCAGTGGCGAAATATCAGGATTCTACCTATTAATAAAGCTAGCGACTCACGGTCAGATACTAAGCTCAGACCAATATCATTAATTTCTTGTGTATGCAAAATATTTCACTTGATGATACTAAAAAGGTTGGAATGGCAAGTCGAAAGAGAAAAGATCCTTTCGCCTTATACTAATGGATTTAGGAAAGCATATTCTAGTATTGACCCATTGGTTGAATTATTGGTTGAATTATAAATTTGAAAGTAACCTACATTCAAATTTCCCTGTCCAAAAATCTCTCTACTTTGGCCTGTTTTTTAGACATTAAAAACGCGTATAATAACGTAGAATTGGACATAGTTCTTAAAACTCTAGATGAGCTAAAAGTAGGAAAAAAAATGTGCAAATATTTGTGGGCATTCCTCAGTGTTAGGTTGTTGACCGTTAAGTCTGATGTTGAAAATAAAACTCTTACTAGATACGCAAGTCGAGGCTTGGCTCAAGGTGATCCCTTATCTCCTCTTCTTTTCAACATTTTGACAAGCCAAAATTTGTAAATTAGGACGTGAGGGTGGAGTTCTCATATCTCAATACGCCGATGACTTTGTGGTATATTTTAGTGGCAGCGATATAAAGTCATGTGAATCGCAAGTACAACAGTTGCTGAATTCCCTAGTGGCTATGATGAGGGAACTTGGCTTAGAAATATCTTCACATAAAACTAAATTCTGTCTCTTTAGTAGAGGTCGAAGAAGAATTCTACCAGTGTTACAAGTTAATGGCGAGCCAATTGTTAGTACAGAACATGCCAAATATTTAGGAATTTGGTTAGACAGAGGTCTTTCATGGGTAAAACATATTAATTACATTAGAGAAATAGGTAATATAATAAATATCTTAATATACTCAAAGTCTTAGTAGGACCTTCTTGGGGGGTACATCCTAAACATATGAGACGCTTATATATTGCAATCATTAGAAGCAAATTAGATTACGGGGCATTTTATTTGACAATAGCGCGAGAACAAACATTTCTAAACTAGACAAATTCCAGAACCGAGCCTTAAGGATAATTGGAGGTTTTATTAAAAGGACGCCAATTCATGTGATGGAAAGTGAATTGAGCTTACCACCCTTGCACCTGAGAAGGTTATATCTTGCATACAAATATAGTTTAAAAGCAAAATCATTTTCAAACAATGTAACAATAGATTTGGTGTCTAAAGTTTGCGATTTATATTTAACTAGATACTGGCAAAGAAAGAAAAAGCCCCTTTTGGTTGAAGCATACGAGGAAACAAAAAATGTCATAGTAGATTCTACATACCCTTTGCAAATGTTTAACTTAAATGTTTGGGTGTCGATGATTGATACAAAAAATGTTATATTAGATAATTTAGATTCTATTAAAAATTCAAAAAATAGGTATGAACTGAATAATTTGAAAGCTGATGTAGTGCAAGAAATAAACCTAAAGTATGGCACGTGGCATAAAATATTCACTGATGGGTCGAAAAAGGATGATAACCAAGGAGCAGCTTTTTACGATGTTAATCAAAATCAAACAGAATTCTTTAAGGCTATAAATTGTGTTTCAATTATGACGTTGGAACTCATTGCAATTTTAGAGGCCTTGACACACGCTGATGAGATTGATTCGTTTCCGACCGTTATTTTTTGTGATAGCAAGAGCGCACTACAACATCTGGCTAGATGCGCCTCTGGCTACAGAGGTGTATCGATAGCCTATAACATACTACAAAAAAAAATTAATTTTTCGCAATATGGTAAGGAGCTAAAGTTGCAATGGGTGCCAGCACATATTGGCCTACTGGGGAATGAAGAGGTTGACAGAAGTGCAAAACTAGCTTGTACTATAGGAAAAGAAATAAATATACAACCGGACTTTTCAGAAACTTTATTCAAATTCAAAAATTTAGCTTACGATCATTGGAAAGAATATTTCGACGAAAGATTAAAATTTAAAGGAATATGGTATAGGACAATACAGTGTCAGCCCCTTCATAATCCCTGGTTTGAACAACTTAAACGGCGTTATGTAAAATTAGCACTTAAGATACGTTCAGGGCATTACCCTAGTAAAAAGTTTGCTTATTTAATGAGAAAAGTTGATTCCCCAAATTGTATTCTATGCAACAAATTAGACGATGTATACCACCTACTAATGGAGTGTAGGCGAAACAAAAGGGAAAGAGAATTGTTGATGCGACGCTACAATTTGTGCAACGCCAATGTTGGTACCTTACAGTGTGCATTAAATAGCCCAGATTCCATCATTGCCATTGATTTGTACGATCTAGTTGCTGCTGCGCATCAATGACTCCCTTTCTACTTATTATTACTTACTCTTAAATTTGCTAATATTTAGGTTAAGGTACGATCGGGCTGTCATGTCTGAATAGACAAAAGTCCTTTAAAATAAAGATTAAAAAAAAACATTGGTCGCCAATGAAATTATTATCAAGAATAAACAAGAACATGCCTATGTTTTTGTTGTTGTTTTTTCCATTTGTAAAAACAATAAAATTATGTAGGCTATTAAAATTAAAAGGATTTTGATGTCGACCCTAAATTTGCGCTTGAACATTATAATGTTAGCTGCTCTTCTACTTCGGAGCAAATATCACACGGACAAATAAATGAGATACCTACATTAATGCACCCATATACAGAGGTTCTAATAGTGTATATAAAATGATTACGAATATATTGTTAAATAGTAAGTCGCTTATTTACAATCTTTGGCTTTTTCCACACCGAAAGATTTAATAACGTATAATTTTTGTAGTGATTTGGATTTTAAATCTATTAACAATATAAAAAAGTTAAAAAGTAGCGGCCTGTTACAATCCCACTGCTGGGAATAGGCCTCCTCTCTCCGTTTCTGGAGAGAAGGGTTGTAGCTAAGACCTACCACGCTGCTCCAATGCGGATTGGTAGGTAACACATAACAACAGAATTCTCTAGAGATATGCAGGTTTCCTTACGATGTTTTCCTTCACCGGAAAGCGTGTGATAAATCGCAATTATCAATTAGACACATGAGTTTTAATAGAAAAACCCATTGGTATCTGCCCGGGTTTGAATTCGCCTCGATTTGAGTTCCCCTCGAAAGAGTCGCACGGTCTCACCGCTGGGCTATCACAGCCCAATTAACAATATATTAATTATTATATATGTGATGAAAACATCGCCGACATACATAAAAAACATATAGGTACTTTAAATCTTAAAGTAAATTACATTAATTTAGTTAAGTTTAGATTATACACTTCTTAGTACATTTACTAAAATTTCGTTGTACATATTGAGTAGTAGTGGAATAGTAAATATAAAGGTTCAAGATCTAAAAGCTATACTCCTGCTAAAACATCGAGACATTTTTGAGCACATATGTTACGTATCAATATCACGAGTTCTTGCTAAGTAGTCGCTTATTAACACCATATTGATGCACATATTATATTCAAATGTATTTGGAATACTTAGATAGACGTGAAGGTAAAAATGACAGGTGAAATAGATTCCAAAAACTATTCCATCCTTATATTCTGCTGTTAAGAAAATCTGTATCATTCAATCTGTATAATAAATAAATGTAGAATGTAGAATTCGTTAGACTCTGTAACTCAAGGAACGGGATTAAAGAAGAGATGATTCTGAGACTGCGATGTTACACTTTTGTTACGGCTCTGCAATTTTGACGTGGGAGTCGATATTTTATTATTTTTATTTTATTTTATTTTATTAAACATACAAAACAGTTCACAACACGATTATAAACTAAAATGTATACATATCTTTCAAATTTATAATGAAGTTGTTTACCAAAACTTGTATGTTCGTGTACTAAAGAGCGAAATAAAAACTTGTTGCAATGAAAAACTAATTCTAAATTACAGTCTTACGGTCTTATGGTTTTTTCGGTTGCGGGGCGAAACGACATTTGCTTTTATTTATTTTTTTTATTATGAGAGTAGTGTTTGAGTCGTCGGTTTGTTATCTAAACAACGGATGGCGTTCTGTACATTCTACCTCTACCAGAACTAATATTGTCATAGGACACGGATTACATCGTATCAATTTCATCGTAACTTTACGAGTTAATGTCATTTTAAATCATAATCAAATCGTGTAAAGATTCATTGGAACACAGCACACAAATTGTAAGCTCATAATTTATTCACGTGTAATGACAAAAAATAAATGCTGTTTTGATGTGACTTTTGGGTGTGTCTTTATCTTTAATTTCCTTCATGCGCATTAAATCACGCAGGTGACGTTAAAAACTAATGCACTTTGTTTCTCTCTTTAAATTATATATCATTTATTTCTATTTTTAATGAAGCTATAACAGAACTACTTTGTTATAATCCGCCTTTGTTAGGATAAAGTTAAAAACATGTTGTCACATGATTTGGCTACGTATTTTACGTCCGGCCGCCTGCCTGACGTCAAATTACCTTAGTCGTATTTTACGACCCCTCGGTAAGAAAGAGGGTGATCTATTCTACTCAGCCGGATACCACACTGTGGGTCAACTTACCTCAGTCGCCTTTTACGACTCCTCGGTAAATGAGGGTCGTCAATTCTACTCAGCCGGATAACACACGGCGGATTTTGCCTGCTTCATACACTTAGTATTACATACATTCTCTAAACGAACGAGGATTATAGTAAACTAGTTCTGTTATAGGTTCTGTACTATGGAATCCCGCAAAGTAACGCCTGCTTCTATAAATCATATAAATCTGTCTTTACTTATTTAGTATATAGATTTATACATAGGATTTCATATATTTGTTCCCTGAACTTCTCACGGGAACGTTTATAAATGTAAGACTCAGTCCGTAGGCTGGGACTTACCCCATTAACTAGTTATTGATCTTATAAATTAATTATTTATTCGTGTAAAATCTATACTTATTATAAAAGAAAGTCCCAAAAAGCTGTCTGTCTACGTAATCGATTTTCTCGAAATCTACAGAACGGATTTTTGTACGGTTTTCACCAAAGATAGTGCAATACTTCCGGATGGTTTAGATAAATAGTACATATCGGTATTATATAAATTGTGTTGAGAAGATCGCGCAGTTGTTAAAAAACTTGCTTGCTGGGAGCTTGAATCGCGTGCGCGTAAGGCAGCTGAGATAAGCTAAAGTAATGTACTAGAGAATTGTAGATCTAAAAAAATACTACAAAAAAATCCGCAAGAGAATGTCTCTATCTCTTATGGTTAGCTCACAATAACTACTTTCATGTTCAAAATTGCAATTACATTCATTTTCACGCGGGCGAAGCCGCAAGCACAACTAGTAGATGATAAAGCAGAAATGAAATTATTTTTTGGCAAAATACTAAGATTATTTTGACAAACAATAGTTAAGTTTCACTAACTAGCATTTGCTTTTAATATAAAAGCTATATACATGCGATTGCTTCAAGAATGCTCTATTTTAGCTGAAATAATTTTGTATTAACAAAGCCAATAATCTTTTCATCTAAAGAGGTTGTTGAGTGAAATTTTAAATAGGATTCAATTTTACTGCAGTCTTTATTTTATATTTCACTTACGCAAATGGTCGTTCATCCCCGAAGTAAGTAACTTGATACTTGTGTAATGGGTAACAAATCTAATTTTACTAATTTAATATACATATACAATTTTAAATAAATACTTATGTACATAAATACATCCAGACTCCTCGAGCCCACAAAACGTATAAGAAAATGTTGACCCTCGAAGGGAATAGGCGCCAGTCCATTATTTCTTAGAATTATGTACATACTTTTGTTTAGTTGTATGCTACTATATTTTTTAAACGCTAAGATTTTTTTTTTATTTTATGCTTATACGAGAAATCGTGGCTGACACTGTCAGTATATATTATGTGATAAATTTTAGTTAACATTTATGATTCCAAAAAATATCATATTATTTAACATAATTCGATAAATCAAAATTGTGATGATTTAGCGAGCAAGGACATAAAATCGCTGTTTAGCGATAACGCCGCCTTTAGTACATTCTTCTTATATTGTTTAAATAGTTTTTATTGTTATTTCTTTTTGTAAAAAGAATATTGAATAATTTAAAAAAATCTTCAGCCCAATGCTTATTTATTTATTTATCTTTATTGTATAAACAAAAGGCGGACTTATCCCTAAAAGGGATCTCTACCAGCCAACCTATGAGTAACAGAAAGAAAATGAAAAGAAAAAAAATTGATGATGGAAAAAAAGGAAGGAAGAAAAATAAAAATAACGAAACACTATACATAGATTAAAGTTGAAAAATAAATGAATAAAAATAATAGATAATAGTGATTATTTGAATTGATTAAAATGTAATTTAATATTGATAATAAGCTAAATTTAATTTAACTGACTTGAAACAAACATTTTTTAGTCTGTGACTTAAATGCTGATAGGGAAGGAGATTTGGGGATTGATACAGGTAAATCATTCCACAGCTTTACACCTTGAAAGCTAAATGATATCGAGTAAGTCAGTGAGGAGCATTTAGGGAAGGCAAGATCTAATGTATTTCATATAAATTTTTAAGGCAAACTTATAACATGCATTATCCATAATTATCATGTAAAACATAATATATTTAAGCATTTCGCATGTCTATGACAGACGAAATAAAATTCCTATTTTATATTTTTTCCTATTCCTATTTTTACCTACTATTACAATTAGACTAGTGGTATATTGTATCCGATTTGATAATATATTGTAAAAAAAATGGTATAGGACTAGGAAAGGGCCAGGAAAACAGATATAGCACGTTTTTGGTGCCTTGATGTTGATAATCGTAGAGTGCATGACGTCACGATGATCGAGATAATATATAGGCGGCTGATAGCAGCGCGCGCGCACATTGCAAGTTTATCCGCGAGTGACCCGCACATTGCCCACACAAAAAGATTTTGCTTTCAGCATTAATTCTTAGAATCTATTTTAAGAAATTTTGATTGAGTGCATACCAGTGATTTTGTTTTCTGAAAATTAATTCCAGGTAAGTGGTGTATATTTTAATTATTTTCGTACGTCGCGTTGTTAAAACGATTAAGAGTAGCTATGGGTTAATAGTGTTTTGTAGTAGAAAAGAAATTTTGAAAAATGATCATTATATATCGCTGTTTTAGAAGAAAAGTGACGTAACTGCTAGATGTATAATTTTATAAGAGACTATAAAAAACGAAATATATTTGAATAGTTAATTATAAAAGTAAAGCATATTTCGTATACACATATATTTGCGATTATATTTAGTCATTTCATAAATTTTACTGTTAGTATTTTATTATTTTTGCTTTTTTTGGGACTTCTATAAAATTTTAGTTTTAGCAGTTGTATCATTGTTCTATCTGGAATAGGAATATACAAAAAATCGTTTCGTTTGAATTTTCTTTTTTTTTATTATTTGAACTGACGTGACCTTTGAGTGTATTGTCTCTCTATTGCTAAAGAGTTGCGTCCGAAGCTTCTGATAGCTTTATCAAACCTAACTAATGATCTTAAGGAGAGTAACTTTGTCACGCGAACTCGGAAGCGTACTCACGGACGAATGTCTGAGAATTGTTTTATTACAACAACGCGCCATGAGTTTTTTACGTAAACATGCACTTTTTAGATAGTTTTAATGTAGATCTATTTGCAAACAAGACATTTTTATTTTATATATTTTTTGGGTCTTCCTAATATATAATCAATTATTAAATAATTGGCTGAGGCAGCCTGTAACTTAGATCTAGCTAACTTAGTCTAATAGATTTCCTATTGACGTATTCTTTGGAATGTCAATCACTAATTAAAACAAATTGATATCGGCGCTAAATTTTAAGTAGAGATTAAATTCTCTAGAACGTTTAGTTGATTTAATCGTCTTTTAATGTAATTGCACATTAATATATAGAAAAACATTGTTATCAATAAGTATGACAACAAATCGATATTAGATGACTGATAAAAAAATAATAAAACAAAAAATAAAAGAAAAATAAGAGTATAAAAGGACTAAGCCAAGGAATTAAAAAAAATTAAAAATTATGAAACAACCAGTCGACTTGAACCGAATCTACTCTGCTATTGCAACATTATCGTGGTATTTACTTATCTATCTATATAATCGTAGTATATACTTATATATCATACAAACTAACCTATCCTTTGAGTTGAATCAGAATATAACTACCTAGAAAATTATATTGAAATCGGGCCAGCAATTTTGTTGATTAGCACACACACGCACATCGTGAAACGGGATTTTTATATATAAAGATATTCAATTTCGAATTTTAATATATCCATATTAATATTATAAATGCGAAAGTCTTTTTGTCCATCAATCTGTAAGCCGTGAAAGTGTAATGGACAGATAGACATGCAGAGTTCCTCGTTCACATGAATTTGTGGTTTCCATTCGACATAGACAATTATTGGGACATGTGTTTATAGGTGCACAAGTTATTTTTTTGCTTTCAACAATAAGACATATAAAAACCATGCTATCTCTAAATGCTTAAATATATTGAATTAAAATTCCAACTTTTAAAGTTAGGCACCAACGAGATTCCTTACTAAGCAATCTATCAATTTATGTGCTAAGTTTGACTTATCGTGTGTTTTACGGTGAACCAAATTATTATGATGATATCAGATCATACCTAAATAATTTCTGAGCAATGTGTTAGCTGCTTTTCAGTATTCGAGAAGCATAATTACTATATCCTTCAGGGAGAGTAGCCCTATGCCCAGAAGTGGGACTATAAGATAATTACATTACATTAATATGACAATAATAATCATGGACAATCGATTTATTTTTTTATTTTACAGAAAACTTGTTAATTTTGTTTATTTTCGTTGAAAGACAAACAGATAGACAGCCTTTAGTCTATCTGATTTAGTCTTTATCATATTACTACGAGTATATTTATTATGTCTCTTTATCCTAATTATAAATATTTTATCTCTATACACTGTTAATATCTGATAGTGTCACTTTCTTGCTAGTCTTTAATCCGAAATGCTTTCTTTTTGTCAAGAAATGTCTAGAAAGTCAATAATGAAACGTATCGAATCTAAAACTACTTACTGTGAAAGTTTTATAAGGGTCGATAGTTGAGTGCTCTCTAATTTCTTCAATAACGTATATTCTTGACCGAAAACGTCCGACTGAGCGAGTTACGTTATTATTTTAGACGGTATTGGGATAATAGGGTTTTTTTTTTAATTTTCGAAGTCGACTATGAATATCTCATTACAAAATAGTCGTCTTAAATAAAAACTTTATGTGAAACTTTGTCGTAAAGATATAATGTAAAAAGCATTTAGTTATACATCAACGCGATCATTTCATTGCTAAAGAATTTCTTTCAGCTGCATAAATAAAATAAAAACTCTGGCAAGGAAACAGTGTGTGTAAGATAAACAGGAAATATATACTACAATTATCAATATTTTATACATAAAATATAATTCAGAGTATATTGCAGTATTTTTAAAACATACAAATTAAAATTTTTAAGCTTACTTAACACTGCTTCCGTAAATTTGCGTTTGCAAAACAGTTTACAGATTGAGCTTAATTTTAACAAGTTTTATCACTGCATAAGTGTGTATTTTAATACTATTCAGAAAAACCCACGATAAATTGAGGTATACAAAAATATTTACAAGAATTAATTATAAGATTGAGCCCATTGCAAAGGTCGCGTTTGTGAAGTACTCATTCATCTTTTTGCATGACAATATTTGTTGACTACTTTATGTATCATTCAACCTGAATTTAAAAAACTTACGATTTAATAATCGTAATACCATATATTATGATATTTCAGAATCTATGGTCTCAGTTTGGTAGTTGCTAGCGGTATGTAATGCCTGCTTTTCACTATCTGCTATGATCGTTGATTTACATTATACTACAGTAGAGAAGCCAGGCTAAAATGGGCCATGAAGTTAAGGGAAATAAGGGTGTATCTGTCTCTCTTTTTTATGTGTGATGAGACAAAGATAAGGTATACGAGTTTCATCTTCTCTCTCATTATTTATTGTATCACTCTTATTTACAGGCCTGCCAAAGGCTCCCCTACTCTAGTATAGCACCCAGCAATAAAAATGCACATTGAGGCTTAGAGGGAAAGATCGGCTAGATTCTGCTTCATATAGCATTGTCTCTGTCGCACAGACTGACGCAACCGTGTGTGACAGTGACAGCGCTGTACAAAACCGAACTGGTCAGCTGTTTCGTTGTAAACATCAATGTGCATTATTTAATGCCGGTTACTATACAATATATCTATGATTATCATACAAGATATGATCATACGTAACTGCGACTTATTGCTTGTCCAAAAAACCGAAAATTCTCGTTTTGTAGGCGATCACAGACGGAGATTTGGGAGTACAGCTGAGATGACCTCAACACGATTGTTATCGTGCTTAATCGTTTGTAATCATCGGTTATGCAAAGAGGCCATAAAAATATATGCGGTTAATAGAGAGTATTTGAGTCACTGCAGCTTTAATTTTGATGTTGTCTGAAAGAAATTAATGTTTTAATGTAACAAATAAGTTGTTAATAAGGTAATATTGGTTGAGGTTCTAAAACTTTTTTTAGAGAACTAATGTTAATCATTCGAGAATTTTTTTTTAGTTTGAAAAGAGCAGAAATATTAAGACTGAGTGTACAAGTTGGTACTACGGGATATAAGCATTCAACTGAGATGATTTCATTGTCCATTTAAGCATTATCTGTGTCCATCTTGAGTAAAACTGTATTTCTATTAGAACCTTGTGCCGAATAAGCCCGTGTGAGAATAATAAATATATTATTTTAGGTATGCAATTTGGTCAATGACTTTTGTAAAAGTATCAGAGCATTGAAACCTTCATTGATTACGAAAACAATGTTACCCATAAAGTATTTTTATGCTATGCACATTTGTTTTTGCTTGGATAGATATATTGATATGATAAGAAAAATAAATAACATAGTTTAACCGACTACTTTTGGCTGCGGCTTCCGTTAAAGTGTCTATCCTTATATTAAAATTAAAAGTTGAACGAAACGAACGAAAACATTTTAAGTGCATAAATTGTATATCTAGATTAATGGCCGGCTGCAAACCGGAAGTTTAATTATTATTATAAAGATTTTATATTATCTAGTTTAAGTACTTAAAGCCCTTCAAAATTTCGAAACCTGTTTAAGATTGACGTGTAAACGCGTACTGTTATCAATAATGGCGAATATTAAAACCAATTGGATTTGAAAATCCACCGTGTGGTATCCGGTTGAGTAGAATAGACCACCCTCATTTACCGAGGTGTCGTAAAAGGCGACTAAGTTAAGTTGACGTCAGGCAGGCGGCCGGTCGTAAAATACGTAGCCGAATCATGTGAAGACATGATTGCAATTACGATTTCAATATAAACAGAGAATTACGAGTATATTTTAAAATTCTGAAGCTATAACGTTCGAGTTAATGTCAAACAAATTCAATTTCGAATAGGGGAATTAACACGTATACATTAAACTTTAAAATGTAAAGTAAAGTAACGGTTAAAGTAACCTGTTAGTATCTCACTGCTTAGCATAGGCCTCCTCTTTCCTTTTAGAGTTCTCTCTAAAAGGAAAGAGGAGGAGGTTGGAGCTTAAATAACTTTACTTGTATGTAAATATACCTCAATGTACTCAGTACCGAGTGTAATGATAATCATCATCATTCATCATTCTCCTGCCCTTATCCCACTCTAAGTGGGGTCGACACAACATGTATTAAACATGTTATAACATGATTTGGCTAGGTATTTTACGACCGGCCGCCTGCCTGACGTCAACTTACCTAGGTGTCCTTTTACTACACCATGTTAAGATATGAGGGTGGTCTATTCTACTCAGCCGGATACCACACGGCGGCCTGTAATGAATCAAATCAAATCAAAATCAAAAAATATTTTATTGACAACTGTCACACTTACCCTACAAACAGTACAGTTATATAGACAATTTTTTTTTTTAAATTATACCTTTGCAGAGAAATGTGACGTTGCAAAAAGGAACACCACTCAGTTTACGTTGAGGTAGCCCCCAACACTGGTTTTCAGTGGCGACCATACCCTAAACTAATCTAATCCGTCTAATAATGATAATCGTAGTTTGTATTTATGTTTACATAAATTACAACAACAGTACAATTCGTCTGTATTCGAATTGACCTTATAATTATATGCACGAAAATATTATATGATTGTACAATAGACGCAAAACATACCAAATTATAGTGTGATTCAAAAGTACTGTGAGCTAGTAAAATTGTCAAGGTTTATCTGTGTTTGTGAAATTGTTATATTATCAAATATTTATGTTAATTTATTCAGTTATTTAAGTAGCTTACTTGTGTCTGGATATAAAATTATTTATGTTTTGTATTTTTTTTACAAATTATAAATGGGCGGGGATGGAGAAAATAATTGTTTAGGTTATGTTGAATCCCTTAACCATGATCGTAAGCTTTGCAATTCTTTTGAATACTTAAAATACAGTAACGTTAAGTTTGAAAGACATTGGCAAATTGTAAAAATACAACTTTTCATCAAGTATTATTATTATTATAAAAGTAGTTATTGTAATCATTAGAGATGGAGACATGCTATCGCCAACTTTATTGTTGTATTTTATAGATTCTCTAGTACATCACTTTTGCATATCACTGCTGGTTTACGCAGCGCATACGACTAAAGCTCCCAGCAAGCAAGATTTTAACAACTGCGCGACTTCAACACAATTTACATAATACTGATACGTCATATTAACCTAAACAATCTGAAAGTATTGCACTATCTTATGGTGAAAACCGTACAAAAATCCGTTTAGTAAATTTTCAGAAAATCGTTACATACAGACAGTTTTTTGGTACTCTGTGTTATAATAAGTATAGATTTTTCGTTGATTAGTTTTGGCTAAAACTGCTATTAATAACGTGAGCATAAAAATAGTGTCTGATACATAACACCAATATTATTATTAAAATGTTATTATTATGATTAAAATTTACAGTAATAATTCGCAATTTAATAATTCGTATTGTTAGGATAAGGTTGTATCGACGAATAGTTTCGGTTCATTATATATATTATTTCCATCCATTGTAATATGCGTTTTATTATTGAATTGATGTTTGCAAGCCAAAACTATTTACCATATATAGGTAATATAAATTTAATATATTAATTTAAATTCATTTTAAGCTTTTCTAATGTTCAATGCTGTTTTAGGTTTATAAAAAATATATCTCTGCAAATTATTATTTAATTATACAACATTTTGTATTCTGCCCCAGGGTAATCTAGTCTTCATTGTTGGATACGACTATTTTAAAATTAATGGTAATTACTGACTTATTCTCTATAGCTTTGATTATATAGGTCACGGAATTATTAACATTTAGCGTATTTTGCATGTAAATTCATGCATTAAAAGACAAGTTAAATTTTTTAAAAACGTTATTTTTCACGACTATGTGTCGTCATACAACCAGACATGACTAGTGAAAATATATAAACTTGCAATAGGTGTTCGATATTACAAAAAGATTTAACAATTATTATGGATGTTTATTCAGAAGCATTATATAAATAGAAGCGCTATGGAAGTCAATTAGAACGCATTAAGACCACCCACATCACTAATTTAGCAATATATACTCAAGTCAGTGACGAAGAAACACAGCAGGTTATGCACCCTATAAATATGTAACAAAAGGCAGGCTATAAACATACAGATTTGAGTGTTTAAAGTAAGATGATTACTAAAATGAAGTAAGTATTGATCACTTGCATCAGTTTTGTTTCATTAAGTTTAATAAAAGTTAATATCTTTTTAATTTTAGTTTTTAAGCAATATAACAGAACTAACTACTTTGCTATAATCCGCACGGGTTAAGTGAATGCATGCAAAGCCAATGTGTATGAAGCAAGCAAAATCTACGCACCTTATACATGCAGGACCAGCAACCACATCACCCTAAGGCGCAATTCACCAGCAACAACGCACACAAAAGCAGCACACACACCCACCACCACAATCTCGACGATCGTTTCGCCCCGAAACCGAGCATCATCAGGAGAATAGGCTCCACGACAAAAATCGTACGATGGCAGTACGATTGGGGTGCATGTGGTTGCTGGTCCTGCATGTATAAGGTGCGTAGATTTTGCCTGCTTCATACACATTGGCTTTGCATGCATTCACTTAACCCGTGCGGATTATAGCAAAGTAATTAGTTCTGTTATATTGCTTGTAATATGGAATTCCGCAAAGTAACGCCTGCTTCTATAAATCATTTTAGTTTTTACGTGCCTCGCGGTTTCACCCGCGTAGATACCGATTTCATGGTAGTGGAAAGTTTTTAAATTCGTTATATCTTTTGAATGGAAGGTTCGAATTTAATAATTTTCAAGTATTCTATAAGTATTGAAATGACTTTTATTTTAATATCATTTAATGGGATAAGGAACAATATAGAGGTATAATATGGTAGTAATATGGTTTGATTATTGTCGGCACTTTTATCAACTTTAGAAATATATATTGACTGGCCCGTTGGCGCTGTGGGTAGTGACCCTTCCCACCGATTCCCACCGGTTCGATTCCCGCCGAGGGCCAACATTTTCTATAAAACAAATTGTTGGTTCTTCGAGCCGGGGTGTGTATTTGTATTTAAGTATGTATTTAAAACTAATTATGTGTCTATTTATCAGTCCGTCACCCATAACACAAGTATTAAGTTACTTACTTTGGGGACGGACAGCCGTGTGTGTAAGTGTCCCATATATTTATTTATTCATTTTATTTATAAAAAAGTAGTTATAGTGGCATAACTTTATGTTCTCTAATTCGCTATTTAACCCTTTCATTTTTTTAAATATAATATTGTTCATATTTTTTATATTAGTAACCTGGCATTAACCAAAATAGAAAACCTATTGACTCTTGCTAGCCCTATATGGTCTATTTGGGCTGCATATTGCTTTACTCCAAAAATAAATAATGTTAGTACTGGTGCTTCTGTCTCAATTATAGATGTAAAATGTACTTGCTAGAATTGTTCAAAGAATAAATAAATAAAATAAACAAATAAAATAACTACAATAGATGGACATATAATATCACGGGCTTTATGAAGCGTTTTCGCGGTTAAGGTTGTTATAAATTCTGTCTGATACGCAATATGTCGACCGCCATGCTAAACAAGTGAGCTTCGGGCGTGTTGGTCATATACAATATATACAACTCGAATATAATGAATTGAAATGAATTGCCGAAACCTGCATATCTCTAGAGAATTTTGGAGATATGTGTAACCTACCAATCCGCATTGGAGCAGCGTGGTAGGTCTTAGCTCCGACCCTTCTCTCCAGAAACGGAGAGAGGAGGCCTTTCCAGCAGTGGGATTGTAACAGGCCGCGACTTTACTTTTTTATACTGTGACATCGGGAAAGACAACTTAACGGTATCAAAACCGACATAGCAGGACCGTTAGTTTTATTTCGGCTTAAGTTGGGCTATATTTAGTTAGATATAAAGTTATTAACGGTATTCCATTTTCATTTGTATTATTGATGGCATTGACCTTCCATTTGCTATATCCGTCTGGTATTTTGCGGATTTTGCGGTGTGAATTGATGCAACTCTTTTGCGGTTATCTTTTTGCAATGTTTAAACGTTCGCCCGAATGAGATTTAATGGAGCGGTACACCGTTCAGTTAATTTTGGTTTCCAGCTACAAAATTATACTAACAACACGGCGAGATTTAAAATAAAGTGTACAGGTAAAAATATATATGAAAATGTAATAGCTCCTTTATGTTAAGTATTGATTGTGCATTTATATTCTTACTTATTTTCCTCTGATACACAATAAATACACGCGGGCGTATAAAAGGGAAAAAACCAAAATATTTCTTTTTTAATTGTTTTGTAATTCACTTTTATATGCAAGTCATTGATTTTAATATTAATAAATTTTAATCTCAAAAGAAAATAATATCATCTTCACTGACTGTGAGTGTGTTTACATTTTACTTATTTTTTTTTGTTTTCGATCTAACTGTATGCTATCAATTCTTAAGGATTTTACAGCGTCACCCACAGACAAAGATTACAGATGGATAGATAGATAGATAAATATCTTTATTGCACAAAATTACACTATATATAAGAAAAAAAAACAATTTACAGAAAACTTAAATCTAATAATAATGTAAAGCATGCAGTGTACATATTGAAACCCATAGGTACGGCCGAGCGCAGAAGCATCGTTGTTGTTTGTGAAATGTGCGGAGTAAAGCGCAGAAAATAAAATGGTCGGGGGTCGTGGTCTTATGAGCTTGTCCTCATGGCCTCCTGTGAGGTAGAAACATGGTTTAGGGGATCTGTATTAAAAGCCTATTGGTATGACTGTGGTTAGTTACACGCTTACGAGAGTGTGACCATAAGACAAATTTACATGTAGATAAACAAAAAACAAAAACGATAAACATAAGACAAATAGATAAACGTATTTAAGAAAAAGATAAAATACTAGCTGACCTGGCAAACGTTGTTTCACCTTATAAATTACATACGTACGTTATAAAAAAAAATTGTCCAAAAATAAACAAAAAATGTTAGGAGTCGACAACCCTTTTCACTTAGGGGTATGAAAAATGGATAATAGCCGATTCTCAGACCTACTGATTGTGTATATAAAATTTCATCAAAATCGTAAAAGCTGTTTCGGAGGATTGTCTTAACGAGAATTTTATATATGTAGCCTCTTTACAAGAACGTGACATCTCATAAAAACGTTTTTTTTAATTCAATATCTTTATTGATTCTTTTCAGAAAGCACATTAATTACCGCAACAATTTAGTTGTTTTTCCACGGTAAATTTATTAATTTTCAAATTTATCAACGTGTTTGAAATTCCTCTCCTGTAAAGCTGTGGTTTGCCAAATATCACGTTGTTCCTGTAGAGAGGTGATATCTTCTACAACATTAGATGTTAGATTTCGCGCACGGACGATCATTATAGTGTATAACCTTATCTCATAAAACAAGAACGTAATATCACTCTAGTATTACAACTCAGAATTCTGATTAAATAATTAATTACCGGATCATTAATGGTTTCAATGGAAAGAAATAGAAAATGTTCAAGTTCTAAATAGATTAGCGAAAGATCTATTTCGAGTGCCAAAACAGTAAGTCAGATGGTTAAGCAAAAATTAAACTAAGTTTCAAATGTAAGTAAGTATTAATATTATTTATAGACATTTTTTATCGCAAACCGTACTAAATGTTTTAAATACGAAAGTCTGTCTGCTTGTAACGCTTTCGTGACTAATTCGCTGGATCAATATTGATGAAATTTAGCACAATTAAAGCTTCGGAGGTAACATAACAAGGATAAATAAATTCTCGTTTATCATTTGGGAACAGGAATAAAATATATAATACATTATTGAGGGTACTTAAGCAGTTAAGTCGGCAGGAACGAAGTTGCGGATACCTTTAGTTATCTATAACTGAGCAGTTTGCGTCACTAATAATTATTCCCTTGGAAATTCGAATTCATAGATAGCAAGCAAGATAAACCAAAGATAAATTCCATTAGTGCAACTACCATAACATTTAGGAGTGCTCCAATTATCAGACATTTCAATCTCAAAATAAGGGTCACTAATATTTCTTACTTTACTGAACAGCTTTGGTTGAATATCAACTAATGCCTCTTTTCGAATATACGGATATTTACAACATAGATATAGTTGCATCTAAGCTAAAAACATAAAAGGAGACAATCAATAAACCAGATCGGCTTCAGATTTTATGGATTAGTATTATATAATTTGCGCCAACTCGATCACGATATCCGAGGTCAGTCGAAGCGGTTCTTAATTTTCTCTGACAGCCTTTGCAAATCCTTGCCGGTCTTCATATGATCATAGGAATTACTTCCTCTTTATATATTCGATATCGTTTGTCAATCGCAAATTAAACGCAATGCCGAGGATGTTTAGTGTTAATTTAAAACCTGCGGATGTGTCGTGCTACAATACAGCTGGCAATTCCTGTAACTTCTAGCACTATTTTTATAGCGATAAAAGCAACGAAATTCAAACGATTAGACCAGACGGTTTTAGGGTTTCGATTCCGAAGGTCATAAATAAAAGATGCCGCTTTTGAGCCGCTATCAGCAATAATCAGTGCTGTGAAAACTAAAGTGTATTATCACATTATTGTACAGTCTCTAATCTCATCTAATCTTATTAAAAAATTCTCGTGTTTGTTAGTTCTCATACTCCTGCGAAACAGTTGACCGAAAAAAAAATTATATGCACATTCTTCAGGTCTAAAAATCGGCTACTATGAATTTTTCATGCCCCTATGTGACATTTTTAACATTTTTATTTATGTTTTGAACAGTTTTTCTCTTTTTTTATAATGTACACTAGAAATTCCCTAGAAATAATTTGTATAGCAAAACAACGTTTGCCGAGTCAACTAGCTCTAATATAAATTCAAATTCAAAATATTCTTTATTCAAGTAAACTTGTAAACAAGTGCTTTTGAATCGTCAACATCTACTGCTGGTTCGGAAAGCTGTTCCTACCGAGAAGAACCAGCAAGAAACTCGGCGGTTGCTCTTTTCAAACAATAATTCTTATCACTAGTTACATATAGTTATTAATGTCTTGTCCAGGGTTGAAGAGAAGCATCCACGCATTCTTATCGTCTAGATAATCTTCATAGTATAATAGGCTTTCTAAATAAACCTTTATAAATCTTTGAATTAATAATAATAAAAGTAACGATCATTTTCATGTTTTACAAATCTGTATAAAGAGATGTTCTGAACAAAAAGGTCAATGTATAAAGACGATTTTGTTTTGAATTATGGTTTTGTGAATTAGCAATAAGGACATTATCAACGCCGTTTGTTATAAACTGCGGTACGAAAAATACCATTGCAGGTTTGTTTGTTGCTCACATTGTCCTTGGCAAGTATAAGGAAATCAGTAGGTGTATCTTTGATACTTAAGGCGATTAATTGCTAAAGGACCCGGTAGAATGGATAGTTATTCATTGAGGTCATCAAGCTAAAGCACTTACAGTATGTACGTAGTTATAATCGTTGTGGATGCCATTCAGTACCATGATTATTTCTAATGATACAAGTAGACTTCAACTGCTATAATAGAGGATTTTGTAGATCATAAATTGTCATGAAAATAGAAACAATGATTTTTTTTGGAAAAAAAATTTATAAATTATAATGAGCATAGTAAGAAGAGAATATGAAGAAGGCCTATCTTGCTCTGTATTTAAATACTGTTGTTCTATAGGTTAATTTGACAAGGAAGAAATGTCTAGATCTAGATTTTTTCGATAGACAAACAGACAAGTCGCACGGACTGGTCTGTAATTGGTCAAGGCACGAATCGGCTTAATAAAACTTAGGAAGACGGAGTTAGATTGCTTAGTAATTTTTTACACGTTTACGTTCATAATAGGCAAATACGCAGTTTTAATATCTTTATTTTAGTAATATCTAATTCTAAAAAGCGACGCATCTTTACGCATTTACGCCATATGATTTGTACATATATGTATATAAGTTTGTGAGCAAATCTATTGTCATATGAAACAATGTGTGGAAATGTTTTCCACAAATACAACGCAAGTATAACTAAAAATTATACAGTTGCCTAGTTATCCCCAATAATTAAAACTATTTAAGCATTTTGCAAGTTATTTTTAATGTATGGATACAGATTTGACCGTACATGACCTTGCCTTTTGTCGTGCACTTTTATGAAATCATTTTATTTTAAAATTACAAACTTTTCCGTGTATGGACACGGACAACCGAAAAATAGCATACAAGCCAATGGTTGTATGCTATTTTTTTTATGCGTGATAGAATATTGAACAATAATGGCGGGATATCCTATGAGATTATTGAGGAATTTTATGGTGCATCCTTAATATGCCCTTTAAATATGCAGGAGCTGCAAATTTCTTAAGGCGTGTGATCTCTATCAGTGAACGTGTAGGTAATATATGTTCTAGTTAGCGGACCTTGAAAGTCTGTTGACATTTGCTTGTTTGGTTTTTTTATCTATTTTTCTTACCCGATAAATTAACAATTTTTCAACGTGTGAGAGACCCTTAACCTACAATTTTGTTTTGTTAAATATTCATCATCATCATTCTCCTGCCCTTATCCCACTCTAAGTGGGGTCGGCAGAACATGTTACAAACATGTTGTCACATGATTTGGCTACGTATTTTACCACCGGCCGTCTGCCTGACGTCATGACATGTTAAATGTTCAGTAATTTAAAATATCCAGGACATTTTGGCTTGTTTCTCGTTTTGCATTGAATTTTTTTTTCTTTAACTACAGTAATTATTTATTAGCGACCTAGCTCTTTTAATTTTTAAAGCTCGCAGCACCTAGAAAGGTTTCTCGGTTTATATCCTGTTTAGGCATATAAGAGTACCTCAACGGACTAGATCATCATCATCCTCCTGCCCTTATCCCACTCTGAGAGGGTCGGCACAACATGTTATAAACATGTTGTCACATGATTTGGCTACGTATTTTACGACTGGCCGTCTGCCTGACGTCAACTAACCTTAGTCGTATTTTATGACCCCAAGGTAAGAAATAGGGTGGTCTATTCTACTCAACCGGATACCACACGATGGGTCAACTTACCTTAGCCGCCTTTTACGACACCTCTGTCGCCACGGAAAATTAAATTCTCTAATATACAATGTAATCTATAAGGGGCGAAACGATAACTCATAGCAACTCTTATTGCGGGGTTCATGACGTCACCGCAGTGACATCATTCTCTATGCACGTCCTATCTTGTTTAGTAATGACGAGTACAGCGCGAGCCGGGCTAATCCCAGCGTACTCTGCGCTCTAAGTAGTTCTCTTAGTCAGGGTAAACACCCCGGAAGTGGCCTCCAACTTCCCCTCATAGCCACCCCTTTCCACTCACAATTCTAACACTGATCTGACTCGTCTCTTGAGCCTCAGTGTAGAATAACTCTCTCTAATCCGACACTGATCTGACTCCTCTCTTGAGCTCAGTGTAGTATAACTCTCTCTAATCCGACACTAATCTGACTCCTCCCTTGAGCCTCAGCGTAGAATAACTCTCTCTAATCCGACACTGATCTGACTCCTCTCTTGAGCCTCAGTGTAGAATAACTCTCTCTAATCCGACACTGATCTGACTCTTCTCTTGAGCCTCAGTGTAGAATTTCTCTCTCTACTTGGACACTGATCTGACCCCTCTTTTAGGTCTCAGTGCAGAATACCTCTCACTTCTCTAAGACAGTACTTTACGATATAAACCAAAGGTGAGATGCTGTAACTGATATACACTGCATATGATAATAATAGTTCAAACTACTCACCTAAATTCTCTCGCGATCACACAAAGGTGTTCACTTAACTAACGCGGTACTCGGTCTGCGTCAAATGGCGCCCGCTGCTTCGTACTTTTATGATTCCTACCCTCTACATTATAAACATTTTATTTTACTATTTTTCTACCCGCTTACTTGTACGTAAGTACTTGTAATATTTTGTTTCATAAAGTTAATTTGTGATATTTCGCGACAACCTCGGTAAGAAGTGAGGGTGGTCTATTCTACTCAGCCGGATACCACACGGCAACCCTTTATATAGATCGTCTAAGCCTTTTTTCGGACAAAGCATACGTAGGACGACTTTTTTGTGTCTGTTTTTACCGTATACTATCAGAAGGGTAAAAAAGGGGGCTTTTTTAAGGGTAAAAAAGCTGTGATAGCCTAGCGGTGAGACCGTGCGACTCTTTAGAGACGACATAGGTTCAAACCCCAGGCAGGCACCAATGAGTTTTTCTATTAAAAACTTATGTGTCTAATTGATAATTGCAATTTATCACACGCTTTTCGGTGAAGGAAAACATCGTGAGGAAACCTGCATATCTCTAGAGAATTCTAGGGATATGTGTAACCTACCAATCCGCATTGGAGCAGCGTGGTAGGTCTTAGCTCCAATCCTTCTCTCCAAAAACGGAGAGAAGAGGCCTTAGCCCAGCAGTGGGCATAGTAACAGGCTGTTACTTTATCAGAAGGGTTGGAGCTTAGGCCTACTGCAGTTTGACAGGCTATAAATATCTAAAAAAATCTTTTAACATATTACTTATACATATTTCCTTCACCTAAAAGAACGTGATAAATTGTAAATATCAATTTAACAAATAAGTGAAAAGACTAAAACATGGTAAAACAAAAAGATCTGACTTGCAGAAAAACTTGTTCGCGGCTTATTCGGGGATTCCCCAATGTATGTTCCAGTTTTAATATTATGGTATTCGTATTAGGGTAGTTGAAAAAAGCAAGCTCCACGATATGTAAATGCCAACGGCAACGCATTGATTTTTTCCTTTTTTTGTATAACATATGAAAATTAATGGGTATAATATATTATTTTGCAAGATGGCCACAATCAAGAGGCTTATGTGGCCCATTGGCGCTGTGGGTAGTGACCCTGCCTTCAGCTCCGCGGGTCGCGGGTTCGATTCCCGCCGAGGGCCAACATTTTCTATAAACAAATTGTTGGTTCTTCGAGCCTGGGTGTGTATTTCTATATAAGTATGTATTTAAACTTATATATGTAGTATATCTACCAGTTTTCCGTCACCCATAACACAAGTATTAAGTTACTTACTTTGGGGACGGACGACCGTGTGTGTAATTGTCCCATATATTTATTTATTTATTTATTTATGTAATAAAGAATTTACACCAATTATATTAAAGAATTATAATATTTGATGAGGATGTTTTGTTATATCCTATAATCATTCTGTTGATTACCTTCTTACAACATGATGCTTATACGGTGCTTCTGTCTTTACCTCTTAGCACTTCTTCTTATTCTATGTGGAGTGGCCCTTCACATAGCGATTGTGACCGTCACGTAGTGAAAGCACATATCGCTCGCCTAACGAAGTTTCGCCATTTATCTTTGCATTTAATAAACTCTATTCTGTACTCACTGGCGCTATAAGCGCTGTTAGGAAATTTAAAATAGATAAATTTACTCGATGCTTCTACTCTTGTCTGTCACTCATTTTGTTACAATTGGATAAATATTGTAAAAAAGTAGCGGCCCGTTACAATCCCACTACTGGGAATAGGCCTGCTCTCTCCGTTTCTGGAGAGAAGGGGTTGGAGCTAAGACCTACCACGCTGCTCCAATGCGGATTGGTAGGTTACACATATCTCCAGAACTCTCTAGAGATATGCAGGTATACTCACGATGTTTTCCTTCACCGAAAAGCGTGTGATAAATTGCAATTATCAATTAGACACATGAGTTTTAATAGAAAAACTCATTTTTTAATAGAAAAACTCATTGGTGCCTGCCCGGTTTGAATTCGTGTTCCCCTCGTAAGAGTCGCACGGTCTCACCGCTGGGCTATCACAGCTATCAATAAATATTGTATATAAATAATATACTTTCTCGATACTATTTACGAGTATATTTTGAGGCGCTTTGTAGCCTCGCTATATACTCGTATGTATCCTAGTAGTAACCGCGGTTTCGACGTCGTGGAAATCAGTGTGTCAGAAACATGTTTGTAATTCCATTCAATTTACAAACAATTTGAAGTTAAACCTTCCTCAAGAAATGCAGTAGCTTTTAGTAAAAACCGTACGATAATCCGTTCAGTAAATTTTGAGAAAATCGATCACATACACAGACAAGTTTAGGGACTGTTTTATAAAATGTATAGATTTAATAAATAAAAATATATAGAATGCGATCTACATTCATTTTTTTTCATTTTTTCGACGTCAAAAATTTGACGTAATATAAGTCTCGATTACCATTTTTTAATCATATATTAAGTAGCAAATTTTCATCGATAAGGAAACTTGTATTCATACAATATTTATATTAAAATTAAATAACGTAGGGCATATGCATGCATATATCATCAGTAGACAAATAAATATAGGAGATATAAATGGCCTTTTGTATTCAACACAAGTCTCGCTGTACTATTCATCTACAGTTACACAGAAGTAAACACGTATTTATAATAGGTTGCGGTTTACACATCGGTATTGATCCTAGTTAAGGACGTTCATATGATTAAATTTTATCGAATTCAATTAATTTACGTTCTCTTTTTGTATATATATATATATACCTATACGTTCACTCGTTATGTTATATGCTTGGTCTTTCACCTAACGGTTACTGATTTATTATATCCATTTATGATTACGGATCATATTATTGGAAAATATTTTAGAATACATTTAGCGGTTAATGACCCTAAAAAATATTGAATATGATGTTTTATACACAAATAACATTAATGAGCCAAACTGTTTATTTAATAGTTGACATTGTCAAAGTTTTTGATATGTTATTATCTGTGGATATAACATTCACGTTGTATTATTTTTCTCTATGAGTTGTATGCACAGATAAATGAGGTTTACCGTACTATATAGTAGGAAGGCCTGTAAATGACAGTGGCACAATACATAATGAAAGGGAAGAGGATACTTCATCTTTGTCTAATCACACATGAAAAGAAAAAGAGAGACATATAGATCATTCTCATTTGCTTTTTCTTTGTTGTAATATGTCACAACAGGCTGGCTTCCCAACTCTAAGAATAATAACTTTATTAGAGGTGTAAGAGTAACGACAAAAAGCGTACCCGTACGTGTTCGTTACTACAACAAGTAGTACTCATTACTATCGTATTTGTACTTTATTCGTTACTTTTGATACCATAGCATTAAAGTAACGTCTCGAGTCGTATTCCCGTACGGTATGATATCGGCGCGACATATTACTTACTTACTTGCATACCAGACTGCGTAAGGCGAATTTTTGCATTTTTTTTTTTTACAAAATCTTGATTTAATAAAGAATTGTAGAATAATTAAAAGCACAAGTAAATTGTACCCGAAATCTACTGGATTTTGAAATGGATTTATTATTCTAACTGAGAGTATAAAACAGATATTATTCGCTTAGAATGAAATTCAACATAAAATATGATAAAAAAAATATTTTAAAGGAGATTTCAAATAATTTAAAAATATTTATTTTAAGGGGCATAATAAACAACAATAAAAAAACAAACATTGTTCTTCGTAAGGTTCATTTAAATTCACCGATAGCACACATTCACAGATTAGGTACCGTATTATGAAGTTACTAATACGTACCGATACGAAAGATGCGAGTAACTAGTAACGAATAGCATTCGTAACGATTCGGTACTCGGTACTAGATAGCGCACCCGTTAATTAGTACCGAATCATATGGTTTGCTTTAAACTTTATTAATGTAAGACGTAAGCATAATGAACTTTGTTTTTAAATAAAAAACTTTCGTAGTAGAATAGATAGAATTTTTTGATCCTCAGATGTAGATGTTAAAAAAGCTTTCTTCATATCTACATCTGCGAGATACTTCAATTGAAAAGAAAAAAATTGAATATTACATATAAATGTTAACAACAACAGTCCGAAAAATTTACAATATATTCGGAAACTGTTTCCGCTGCGATAAAATCGAGACCAAACGTAAAAACTTGTGTGAACTTTATTTATATGTACATTTTAAAACCACTTTTTGCATAATTATTTATTTAATGTTTCGAAAGCGACGATTGTTGTACTTTATATTTCCATATTATTTGTGAAAATAGTTACTTTCATCCTGAGTTATATGATAATCAATATTTTGCATAGGCGTGGTAAATGGTTCTGTCATATTTATGCTTTTAGAATATCTAGGAGAGTGAAACATTGATAATCTAGATTTCTGACTTGAAATATAATCATGATAAGTAAAATTGACTTGATCTATTAACTTTCATTTAAATATGAACTAGATCATACAGAAAATATCTTTAGCAATACTATTTGTCGTGTGATAGAATACACAAGTCCGTTTTTCAATAGTTAAAAGAGTGTGATATTTTCCTAAGATTCGACGGCAGCCTCAGTTGACTTGCAGTTTCCTTTAAAAAATTAGGTATTATACTGTTTGTATTTGCAGTTTATCATGCTTTTTATAATTGGAATTATATGTTATTAGATAATTCTTGGAATATGTGTAGCCCCGCAATCCGCAATTAAAACCATCTGTGGGATATTGAATACTTTTGTTTTATCAACCTATATTATTATTACCCATACTTTAGCAGTTCTAAAAAGCCGTTTACCATTTTCGGCCATAGTTTTTTCATTATTACTGAGCTCTCATTAAATTTTCCTTAAAATTAATGATTTCTACGATTGTTTTAAATCCTACAGGTTAACAGTAACCAGACCACTTTAAAATCTTATCTGATATATATTTGCAATGTATGATTAAATATACATATTGATGTTTACATAATTCACAAATAACCCGAATACGTGACGCAGTTCTTAAATTATTAAGGAGTGTTTTCCCTTCGTGTTAAAAAGTTAGCCTCATTGACATTTGAAGAAGACAAAAACTGTATTGTCACGTCGATAATTATTACTTATCATAATAATAATTACTATAGCTGTACTTAGGTTTGAATGCAAAATAATGAGGCCTAACTTTAACTTTATATAACGTACACATAATTGTCCACGTTCATTGATGTTGATTGGGCTAGTTAATTTTAAATTGTTTTAACTGATAATAACAAATAAAGTCATAATTCTCTGTCTACCTCTTCAACCAATAGATCCACTTTTGGGCATAGGTCCCTTCAAAGGTCTTCTATACAACATGAAAACTGCATGAAAATCCGTACAGAAATTTTTGACTTTATCACGAACAGACAGCAAGGCAGACGAGGGACTTTGGTTACCTTATAAATTAATTGTGCATATTTAATAAAATTATTTATTAATCAGTATTTTGTTTTGGTATTTTATTATGTATTTTAACTACATATTACGCAAAAAAAGACCTTCGTTATTACATAGTACAATTTCCTAGTTTTTAACACATTGACGGCAATAAGAGGAAATGAGCGTTGAGAGCTATAGCTGATTTTTCAATATATAAGGAGTTGTTTACATCACTATCTTTATATTTGTTATAATATTTATTGCGAAGATAAGATTCTAGCGCTCTTTGGTGTCTATTTTTTTTAGTCTATACTGTTTATCAATCGGCAGTCTATGACCATTCCAAAATATTTCAATGTGATATTCGAATAAAAAATAATTTTAAATTTAAATTTAAAGTTTTATGCCAAGGTCTCAACAACGTGAATTGCCACTAGGTATCAGGTTATTAGGCATTTTCTAGATCTAACGTATTGATTTATGCTTATTCCTATTCTTGCATAATGTTCTTGCGACACTATACATAACGCCAATCAAAACTTTAATTTTCTATCATTTATATTTCCAGTTATGTTTTTCGAGATATATATTCTAGTGATAACAATTGTATCAACTGATTTATGGATGAACTAACGATTTAGTTTCTTATCTATTAATAGTTGCATATAAATCATTTCTAAGGAATTTCTAGTGAACATTAAAAAAAATTGTCCAAACAATAAAAATGTTTTAGGGATGGACAACCCCAGTTAGGGATATGAAAAATAGATAGTATTCCTGTTCTCAGCTCTACTGAATATTCATAAAAAATTTCATGAAATATATCAAGCAGGATTACGTAAGAGTGCGTTCAGAGTGCGTCTTATATCGGCAAGGAGTTCTAGAGTTTAACTTCAAAGAAAGGGCCTGTAGTGCAATGTAGTTTGTATGAAAATTACATGTCGAATGAATGTCTAAGTTACATTTATACTTAACAATCAAGTTTTTTTCGGATAGTCCTTGGGAGCTTTTATAGCGTCATTGGCGAATGACCGCAGAAGCGTCGGAAAAATTAGTAAGAGCAAGTGCGAGACTCGCTACCTATGAGCTTCATAATAACCCTCGTTTGCACGAGAGGTTTTTTTATGTACGTTAAAAATACGTCGTACACAAGACAGCGCATTTAAATCACGACGTATTTTTATCGCGCAGTGTTCCATTTTTATTTTGCAGGAGTATGGTAAATAAAATTGTGACACGTGAAATTTAAATATACGATATTAGAAATGTGAAAGCTGTTCAAAGATCAGCTGTTAAAGAGTGGACCTCGGTATTAGCTTATATAGCTATAAGTCTACATCTTCATCTTCTGAAACTTCGCTTTTTTATTTCTTTGCAACCTTCGAGTTTTATTAAGTTTAACAATTTTGTTTTCGTTTATATTAAAAAAACCTACTGCTGACAATAATTAGGACAACAAAAAGAATTAGATACATTTTTCCATCCACGTGATGTCCAAGGGAAAAAAAAAAATTTTAATGAATTTTTTTTAGTAATAAAATTATAGTATAATTAATTCAATTCTTCTACAGAGGTTTAGATAAGTTCTATTATAAATATAGAATTTCATTATCTATGTTTCTTGACATGAATATTTTCATTTTTCTCGAGAAGTCGAGGAAGAATAAAATCAATGAGTTTGCAATGTACATAATGAAAAACGAAATATTGAACAAAATATAATTTGATAATTGTTTTCTTGTAAATACTCATGACTCAAATCAAAGGTAATTAATTCTCAGTGTATTTAACTAGACAAAATTAAGTTCTGGGAAAATCCAGTGTAGTCTGAATTTCTATAAAGTATTTATAGAAAGTAGACTTTTGAGTTCTTGTTATAATTTTTTGCATCTTTCTGAGTTCAAAAGCAAAAAGCTAAGTTTGTATTGGTTATATGGTATACGTAAAACGTTTGTGTTGAGGTTGACTTTAGTCTAGCAATAGTATGCTGTTTTTTTACATTATAATTATGATAAAAGGAGTCCCAGCCTAGGGCTCCTTTTAATTTGTTTAAAAGACCCTTATATCTTTCATATCTTTTTTTTTAATAGCAACCAAAAGCTCCGAAAATATCTAAGCTTCAAATGCATCAAAGCCTAAAAAAAGATATTAGTATAAGAATTAATTAAATAATTCTTTTTGCATACAGAAAAGAATTATTCTTACAAGACATGAATTACAAAAGCGGTCTTATCGCTTACAGCGATCTTACAGATAACCCTTGAGTTATGGATCTGAGTACGAGAATAGGTTGGTGTGATTTTATTTTATCACGTTATTGTATTGTTATATTTCTTTTTTAATGTGTTACAATTTAAATTAAGAAAGAACGATAACTTTAATCGCTTAATTATTATTAATAAAATCACCTATTAATTTGTAATTATTTATACGACTGTTATTAATTATTGTGCGGTATTTTAAATTCCTCACCACAATCACCAGATTAATTATACTGTAAACGTCACTCGTGCTAATTCTATTTATGTGTGATTTTTTTATTTCTATATTTGACTACGTAGATTTAATCTATATTTAGTCATCATCCATCATTTTCCTACCCTTTATCACTTCGGTACATGGTATAAACATGTTTATATATGATTTGGCTAGGTATTACCACCGGTCACCGGCTTGACGTCAACTTACCTTTTACAACACCTCGATAAGAAATGTGGATGGTCTACTCTACTCAGCCGGATACCACATGTTATTAATAACATGATTCGCATTGATGTGGTGTACCGTGCCTAGCTCCACAACAGTCTATAAAGATGCGTAATTGTTTGCGTTTTCTTCCAAGTGAAAGATTACAAATTGAAATATTAGAATATAAAGTCTCCACGCTACTACATGTACTTGTATTTTCGTAACGACATAAAAAGCTTTTGACTCTCCTTTTTCCAAGCTTACAATAATTTTTAATTAAAGAATACATAAATCCTTTGCTTCGTTTTGAGGTGACAGAAGGATAAACAAACAAACGATTTTTCGCATTTGTAGTGTTAGCATTGATTGATATATAAATATAGCTAATCGAGATAAACAGCAAATTCAAAAGTAATAATAAAATTATTTTGCTATAATCCGCTATACAGTAAATAGTAAATATATATAATGCTAAATTTATAGTGGACTATCCGTTTTTTCATACCCGTTACATGCAGGATTCGTAAAAACATGCACAAACCTCCACCACTGCCACCACAATACACAAGCACTACACACGTTCACTATCACAAACTCAACAATCGTTTCGCCCCGCAACCGAAGCATCATAAGGAGATAGACTCCACGACAAAATTGCAAAGCATATACGCATTATCGATTATCTATATATTAAACGATTATCACTTAATATCTACGTATTTTAATATAATGACTGGTGAAGTACCGAAATAAATCCAAACTGGAATTTGGAATTTTTTAACCGGTTTATGACTGACTGAATGTTCAACTGAATGTGGATTTCCGGTTTCGGTCTTTGATCCCAGTACAGATACGAAGTAAATAATACATTAAGGTCTGTTGGAAAAGTTTTATCACGGTTAATTCGCTATGTAGCTGATTAACTTTTTATATAACACCTGATGAGTTTTATATAGTTGTTTAATTTTTTAACTTATGTACTACTACGGGTTTCTGTAGACCATGTTTTTATCTATTTGACTAGCCCGTTGCCGCAGTGGGTAGTCGTTCGATTCCCGCCGAGGGCCAACATTTTCTATAAACAAATTGTTGGTTCTTCGAGCCTGCGTGTGTATTTGTATTTAAGTATGTATTTAAAACTATATATGTATATATTTACGAGTCCGTAACCAATAACACAAGTATTAAGTTACTTAATTTGGGGATTGACGACCGTGTATGTAAGTTTCCCATATATTTATTTATATTTCCGTAGAAAAAAACGTGATTTCTTTTATTCTACATGTTATCTTAATTATCTTTCATTTTTTTATTCTACCGGTATAAAACCTTTATTGTATAAAATTCCATCTGTATTGCTCGGCCATGTAAGCGTAATAGACGGACGGATAAAATAGTACAGACAAAGAGACTTTCGTATCAACATACTACGCACGCTGAGTATTGAAGCGACCTGATTAAAAAAAGGTGTTTTATGGTAAAGTGCAATGAAGCGTAGTGTAGCGGCTACAAAAATCGTGAAATTTTAAAAAAATAACCCATAATTTGGAAGCATAGCAAGAAAACACTAGTTATTTTAGGAATTCGTGGAGTGACTTTATAGATACTATTGAAATATAGATTGTAATCTAACTCAATAAAGTCTAATTTTGAATTCGGTCACTTTAATACAAAGCGCGGGATATGTATGGTTAGTACGATATAGTGGTGCGAACATGTGTATTTCAAAGCTAATAACTTTAATGTTTTTTGCACCCAATATCTTAATACAACGACATTGACAGGCCCGTGGGTGCTGTGGGATTCCCGCCGTGGTATATCTACCAGTTGTCGGTCACCCATAACACAAGTAATAAGTTACTTACTTTGGGAACGGACGACCGTGTGTGTAAATGTCCCATATATTTATTTATTTATTTATTTAATGATTACCTATGCCTTCAATTATGCCTCATTAGAATATTAATGGGCAACGGAAAGGGTATGATCGGAAATTGTACGCGATCATATAACAAATAAGAGATTGATAAAAGTACAAAATTGATGATAATTCTTTCTTGCATCCATGTGCGTAGCGAGGTACGGGCAAGGGGGGGCAGCTGCCCCCCCTTACACTAAAACTGTAACACTGGGAAACTGACAACTATAAAAGGCAAGGAAAATAGTGACACTATAAAAGGCTTGCATACTACCTATAATATAATGTAATGTAAAAATAAAAAATTAAGTAAAATTCAATAATTAATTGATATTAAAGGTATATAGTAATGACAAATGACAATATTTTCTGTGGTTCTTTAGCCACATTTAAAAGCAATTTGTGTAAATGCCTACGTAGCTCAGAATGAGAGTAACTTAGCTTTACTTAACCTAATCTAGGTGAACCAAACCAATGTATAATAATAATTGCATGTTGTGGTCATTTCTAGTAGGTTATATTCTTCTGTATTTCTTGATATTTTATCATTTGTATGTTGTAACTGATTATAGGCAGTTTAAGGAACCAAAAAAAAGACAAAAAGTAATAATATTTAATCATCATTCTCCTGCCCTAATCCCACTCTAAGTGCGGTCGGCACAAAATGTTACAAACATGTTGTCTCATGATTTGGCTACGTATTTTATGACTGGCCGCCTGCCTGACGTCAACTTACCTTAGTCGCCTTTTACGACACTTCGGTAAGAAATGAGGGTGGTCTATTCTATGCAGCCGGATACCATACGGCACATATCTTAGTTGCCTCTTACGATACCTCGGTAAGACGGAGGGTGGTCTATTCTATTCTGCCGGATACCACACGGCGTATTGATAAATATTTAAATCTACTAAAACAATATAGTCTTGGATTTCTTGCCCCTCCCTGTATAGAATTCTGGCTACGCCCTTGCTCGCGTCGCACTTTTGCAAAACTGTAACGTATTAATGAGTTATATTGATGAGCCCACATCAAAAGACGAAACGTTTGTTGACGCCAAATAAATGATCTCAGAGCAGAGCATTCATTCACATGAACTGCATGATTTGCTTTATCATATTTAAATATCTGTTATTGTTTGTTATGCCAAGACCAGAAATAATGATAGGATTGAACAGGGCCGACACTCAGGGCCATTACAGTAACTAATCTTAGGTCGTGTGTATGCGGCGGCCGCACCATTCCTCTTGTCAATGCGCAATAAAACTACAACCTGCAAATGAGGGCTGTCAACTTTTTGTAAACAAATTATTGCCATCGATTCAATATATAAAATCGTAGAGTTACTATAGGTATAATTATATACCTAGCGTTTGACAACTTGAATCCAACTGCTCCTTCCTCTTTAAAGTTTTCCAAACTGTCTGAAACACTTTTTTAGTTCATTCTTATACTAGTATTAGTAATAGTAAAGTTATTTTGTTATTATAGTTATTTTATTATTATTTATATAATTCGCGATAAAGTAGAAAAGAAATATATATAATGCTAAATATAGAGTGGACTATTTGTTTTCATACCTGAAGCATGCAGCATTCGTTAAAACACATGAACCTCCACTACCGCCGCCACAATACACCAGCACTACACACGTTCACTATAACAAACTCAACAAACTTTTCGTTAGCAACCGAAGCATCATCAGGAGATAGAATCCACGACAAACTCGTAAAGCCAATTTTACTATTACTTTTGTATTATGGATCTCCGCAAAGAAATGCCTAATTCTATAAATTATTCATTCTTATACTTCCAAAATTTCTCTGAGACAAATTTTGTTATTCTTATTTGAAAGGAGACTGAAACTAGCAGACAAATAAATAGGCCATAATACTGAACTTTACCAGCCAAAAGCAGAAAATACGAGATTATGTATATGTAATTTATATTTCATTGAGGTAAAAATAACAAATAAAAATAATGTTATCGGTATTGATGCATCAATATTTTTTGCTTCAAATTCAATAAAGACCATAACATTTATTTATTTAGGAAGAGTTGTAGCGTATTTATTGATAATGTATAAAATGGCGTTGTCTTGTTTAACCAATAATACGAGTTTAAATAATTCTTCTAACAACAATCACGACTTGTATTCTTGTATTTTTAAGAATGTATTCCAAACGTATTTTGATTAAATGAAAATAATTGATTTTCGATCAAGATGTTTTCTTCTTTTTTTGGCCGTCGTATAAGAGTATACTTTTATTTAATTTAAAATTTCGTGCGGTTGTCAGCCCTATTATTACGGAATTACTCATAGAATCAAGCTGTAACATCTAATTTAAAAATAAAATTTTTTGAGTGAATAATGTGTACTTATTAACAACATATTGTATCTATTAACAACATATTTTTTAAAATTGACAATATACTATAGAATTATCATGGTAGAGTAGGTGAGCAATAGGCTGTAAGAGTATCGCAAAAAATATTAAGAGGGAGAAGATGAAACTCATGTATTTGCGAGATATCTTGAATTTTCTTCTTTGTCTCTTCTCTTTTAATTCCAAATCCAAAACTGCACAAACCAAGTACAAAACGGTAAAATAATTTAGTAACTTTCTAAACTATGCATCTTGTTCATATATACGATAAAACATTTAATCGAGCAATTATGATAACCGATATTAAAAAGCCATATTGCTAAATGGCACTGACATGAATTATTTCTATCAAAGAGCTAAATTATTAATAATTTATAGAATTAGGCGTTACTTTGCGGAGATCCATAATACAAAAGTAATAATAAAATTATTTTGCTATAATCCGCGATACAGTAAATAGAAAATATATATAGTGTTAAATTTATAGTGGACCATCCGTATTTTCATACCTGATACATGCAGGTTTCGTAAAAACACATGCACAAACCTCCACCACTTCCACCCACAATACACAAGCACTACAAATGTTCACTATCACAAACTCAACAATCGCTTCGCCCCGCAACCGAAGCATCGTTAGGAGTTAGACTCCACGACAAAATCGCAAAGCGAAGCATTATCCAAACAAGCATTTTTATATACTTGGTTCATCCCCACCCTTTATTTTACCTCTGAACCAGCAAATTATTAAAATTAACAATAACAGACCTTGACCAATTCCGTATTTGTTCATCTATTTCATCTATTTGTCTTTCCACCGTAGCTTCTTCTTGTTCGCCTGCAGCAATTTCTGCAGAAGTCGTGGTTTCTTCCTTTATTTCTTTTTGAAATTTTTCCCACTCCTGGAATTTTTCCCACACTGGATCTTTATATTCAATATTTCGTGCCTAAAATTATTTCTCATCTTTGTCTTATTACACATAAGTAAGAGACAGATAATAGGTTTCATTTGCTTTCTCTTTATTTTAGTTCCTCTACTGTAGTATAATAATTCTATGCAGTATACTGGAAGGCGTTTCCGCGCCATCGTTGGACGGGCTAGCGCAGAAGCATTGACGTTCTGGTATACATGTGATTTGCTCTCTTCGGGTGTGTGGTGGGAAGATGTGAACGATTTAGGTTAGGCGGAATTTTTGCATTTGTGAGTGATAACGTGTATAGTGTAATGTACATTTGTGTTGGGGGTGGTATTTACTTATTTATATATTTATTTATTCGGATCATCAACAGCATTACACGAGAAATCATCCAACATATATGCCATAAAGTTTAAATTAAATATGTAGTACCAAGTACAGAAGAACACGTCATTCTTAGTTACAATTATAAACGTAATATATTTAACACTAGAGAATAATGAAAACAAAAAAAACAACATTACCTAAGTCTCAACATCTAAAAGTCTGTATTGGACTCCACTATTATAGCCAGTTTAGGTCTGCGTTTATGAAATATTATACCGAATTATTATCTCGGAAGCACGTGATGAGATAAGAAATGTCGTTTAGGTCAAAATTCGAAAATACCTATTAAATGTTTTAATAAGTAGTTGTCCACATGGATGTTCCTCTTTGAAGCGTAGGAAATCTAACTTAACATTATATTATAACATCAATTAATTCTTAAAGGTAACTTGTACTCATAAATCAGTAGGCTATGTGTTTTTATGTTACTGCAATGTTATAAACAAATTAAAACGTATTTATGATTTACATACTTACACAGCAATTAGTTTATATGATACTAGTGCCAATAACGGCTTCGCCCGAGTGAAATTTAGTTATTTACGAAACTTTTTCCGAATTTTCGAAATTTTGAATATAAAAGTAGTTATTGTAAGTTAACCTTGAGAGATAGAGACATGCTATCGCGGACTTTTTTGCAGTATTTTTATAGATCTACAATTATTTACTACATTACTTCAGCGTATCTCTGCTGATTTACGCAGCGCACGCGACTATAGCTTCCAGCAAACAAGTTTTTTTAACAAATGCGCGCTCTTTTTAACACAATTTACATAATATCTATTTACCTAAACTATCCACAAGTAATGCACTATCTTTTGGTGAAAACTGTCCGTGAAAAAAAAAATCCGTGCAGTACATTTTGGGAAAATCGATTACATACAGACAGACTTGGGACTTTATTTTATAATAAGTATAGATTATTATTCGTTCAACTCAAATCAAATAAACTCAAAATAATATTTATTCAAAAAAACATATTCAAGCACTTTTGAAACATCAAGAATAAATTTTATTAATGCAGCAACTGGTTCGGAATGTCGCTCCTACCGAGAAGAACTAGCAAGAAACTCGGCGGTTTGTATGGCGATCTTTAAAAGATTTTCAATATACATTATTCAACTGCGCTGTAACAATTTTCTACTAAACTTCAGCGCACATAGCAAGAGCAGTTAAATATAAACGGATAAATAGACAAATTTAAAAACTCGTGTTAATATTAGAAACGTGTTTTGACGGAAACACTTAATTTTGCTAAAAAAAATACTGAATGTACATATTTAGCATATTTGTACGTCTATCGCGGTTCTCTATTTTTGGTATCTACGCGAACGGGCGACTTGATCGGACATTCGATTTTGAAATTGTAAGTTAAGTAATCATCGGACCGTGGCACCGATTTTGAAGTTCAATGGTGATACTGCAATAGATGATATACAGCTTTTAAGTTTCAAGATTTGATTTAATGTTAACTAAAAAATTATGGTTTGATTCTAAATTATTAATTCCTTATTAATATACGTCATCCTAATTAATATATGTATGCCAGGGCAACTTTTCTAACAAGGAATAAAGTTTCACATATTGCTTTATTTAGATGAAATTTTGTTAAAATATTATAAAGTTGAAATGTTTTTTGTGTTAAACAGAGCTGTCATATGAAGAAAAGTTCGAAAAAACTTACACTTTTCTGACTTAACAAATTACTATTAACGATAGACGGTTTGTTTTTACCCTAAGGAAATAAAATTAAAATATTAAAATGGACTAAATGTAATACATATATTATACTAGCGATGTCTGCGACTTCGTTCGCGCCATTTAAAGCGTTTAAAAATCCTCAATAATGCAAAATGTTTTCATCCTTGGTCCCGAAAGAAAAAACTCCGATGTAAAATCTTTAATTGGGAATAATTTCATCAATATTGATCTAAAGGATTATCTTTGAAAGCGTAATAGACAGACTTTCACATAAGATGTAACATATGAGTATATTTTGATTGTACTAAATTATCATACAAATTACATTTCGAGGAAACTATTACAGTAACTGTGGTACAATTATTTTGTTGTCTAAGGTCTTTAGTTAATAAAGTCCTTCTAAGTTTAGTTTGTTTTTTTTTGAGTGCGTGATTTATTATGTTACGCATGTTTATTCATTTGACAATAAAAATATTCAATTTTCTTTCTTAAACCTAGTTCGCCATTTCATTTTCATAATAATGTTTTGATCTTCTAGGTACAATTATATTGTAATGCTTAAAATGTCTTTATAGAATTAGGCGTTACTTTGCTCGCTAAACTTGTTCTAATTGACTCGCTTTGTAATTTTGTCGTAGAGTTTATTTCCTGAAGCGGGTTCGTGTTCGGTTGCGGGGCGAAACGATTGCTGAGTTTGTGATAGTGAATGTGTGTAGTGCTTATATATTCTGGTGGCGTTAGTGGAGGTTTTTAATGCAGCCGCTTTTATTAATCCCTCATGTTTCTGTGATAGAAACGTAGAGTCTCCTCTACATTTAATAAATTATACTTACGATATGTACCTATCTCTAAATAATATTGAAATAATATTCAATTTTGGGTTTAACGGTTGAGTTGGATGTGAAGGACAGTTGCAATTTATAGATGATTGACACCTAATCAATGTATCAAGACAATGTTTAGGAATAATTATTAAGAATGAGACAGAAATTATCTCAATAAGAAGATGGCATATACATATTATTATTTTACTTTTAGTCTATGTACACGCTTATAAAATTCAATATAAATAACGTCATAGGATAGTAGTGCTTAAGCTGCTGATAAAGTCCAAATGATATACAAAGGCATGGTTGGAAAATTAATTGTGATGATTGGCGACCACAGCGGAAACATTGCCAAAAAGTTTCATATTCCGCATTCAAGGAAACCCAGTTAATATCATTAAATATATCATTAAATGATTAAGTATTTTATAATATGGCTTTGTATGCTTTTAATAAATAACGAATGACGTTGCAAATGAAATCAAATAATATAAACTAAATACATTTTTAAATTTTTCTTCTTTTATGAAGAAATTGTGTGGTACCGAATTGCATATACGAGTTTCTAACATCCTTTTTATCGATTAATTGAATTTATTTTATTGATGAATTTGCTTTTAAATTCAAGGTAGACAACTTTAAAGCTGAACACCTTATGATATTTATAATGCGTTAGGTATCTTTAGATCGTTTGCTATCTCTCGGAATAATTAGATTACAAAATTCAAACTACCTGCATCGGTCCTGTGGTCGACTATAAAACAAAATTAATGGTTTTACTAATTTTATCATTTTATCGATTTGGATCTATTGTTAATATTATATTTTATGTTGTCTGTATCATCATAAACTTAAAGAACGCAACTCAAGAACACTCTTACGACGTCGCAATGATTAATCAAAGTCATACATCAGCCCTCCATTACGCGTCGCCCTAAGCCTTGGTCCGGCCTCACATGAGGCACCCTTAGGACGACGTTCCCCGAGCTAGTAGAGCTTCTGCGTTCTACTCTCTGCATTTCGCAACCTCGACGATGCTTCTGGGCTCGCCCGTCCCGCCCGGTGACGCTGTAAAAGCCATTGGGGCTAACAGCATACAGTCAGTTCGAAAAAAAACCTCAATAACACAATTATAAAAAGAATATCTTTAGATTTATCTTCCCTTTTTTTCTCTAATAACTATCTCTTAAAATTACTCTTAAAAGAAAATTTCAAGGTGAAAGCTGTAGGTAAAAGTTTGGGACTTGTAAAATGTCTTTAAAGTATTTCTAAAATTCGTTAAGGTTGTATTAAAAATTTCTATCTTAGGATTAATTAATAATACGGTTGATGCGGTCTACTATACTAATAGTAAACCACCCTTTCCTTTTATTAAGCCAACCCAAGGAATAATTGCATCTCTACGTTTTATATAAAATTCAGTGAAATCGCATGAGCAAAAAGATAATTTTTGATTTCAAAATTTTTTTGTTAAAAAAAAATATTTTTAGTTTATCCAATATAAAAAAAGGTAAGTTGCAGTAATAAGTTTGAAAATACTCTTTATTGTCTGTATTTACCTCTTATTTACTTATTCGATCAATTGCCGTAATTTCACAAACTAAATTAAATTAAATCTCATAAAGCGGCAGAAGATTTTATTGATAAGAAAAATAATGTAATTATTTAAAGATATTTAATCATCTAAGTGAAAAGATAAAATCGAATGCAATAATTAAATGCCGGGTAATATAAAAACAACCTCGTTAACAGATTATATTTATAAATGAATTTAGAAAACCACATAATAAAATATGTCATAACAAGTAATATAATTAAGATGCAATTAATTTATCATACTTAGCTATTAAGTCTTTAAACTGACGGCACATAACTGTAAATATGGATTGTTATAAATAAGGTGTTATGCGTAGACTTTTCTTTATCTATCAAAATATCGTTTATTCAAGAAGCGAAACATTATTACTGATTATGAATTATTTTATTAAAAATTAGCTGTTCCTGCTGGAAATAAATGTCACATATAGTTTGTACCGCGTAAATCCTTTTATTTTATTCTGATTATTATTAAAAATATTTCTGTTATTATTTATTATAGTTCTTAATAATATGATTTATATACGAACATGAAAATTACTTAAGAGAAATTTTATTATAATCTCAATACAGTTATTATACTAGAATAGGGGAGCCATAAAAAAGTAAAGTAGCGGCCTGTTACAATCCCACTGCTAGAATTAAGCCTCCTCTCTCCGTTTTTGGAGAGAAGGGTTGGAGCTAAGATCTACGCGGCTCCAATGCGGATTGGTAGGTTACAAATATCTCCAGAATTCTCTAGAGATATGCAGATTTCTTCACGATGATTTCCTTCACCGAAAAGCGTGTGATAAATTTCAATTATCAATTAGACACATGAGTTTTAATAGAAAAACTCATTGGTGCCTGCCCGGGTTTGAACTCGTGTTCCCCTCGAAAGAGTTGCACGGTCTCGCTGTGCTATCACAGCACTGGGAGCCATAGGCAGGCAAGTAATAAGCAAATAATATAATAACTTTATGGTTGTTAAATAGAATAGTGAAATGAGCCCTATTACAATAAAGAGAAAGAAATGTAGCTCAGACTCTCTTTTTCATATGCGGTTAGACAAAGATAATTAAACGAGTTGCATCCTCCTAATTACTTATTGCGACACTCGTTTACATGCCTGTTGCTCCCCTATTCCAGTATGATAACTCTATGATAATGTCATGTCATTATAGCTAATTAATGACAGAGCGAAATTTAACAAGGGTACACATTCTAATTTGAATGATTTGAATGATACGTTCGCCGGGTGATTTGTGATCGTAGAGGGGCCGGTCCACCCTGACATTCGATAAACTTGACGTTCGGTCTTGGGAAATTAACGAAATTGCAGCATAGCTACCACTTATTTCACGAACGTTGTATTGTATTCACGCACGCGCATAATATTACGAACTTTGATTACGGTAATTATGTATAAATATCGTGTTCTAAGACGTAACTTAAAAGTTTTTATTATTAAAGAGCGCTTTAGAACTTTTTTTAAGTAGCATCTGTAAAGATTGAATTATTATTGTTTATATTCATTAAATTTATGAAGTTTTGTTTTTGTTGCAGTGAAAATGGAAATAATACGGAGGATAGTGGACGGTTACTACGATCTAATGGAAAATCAGAGCGATCCTAGAGTGAAGGACTGGTTTCTGATGTCTTCACCTTTTCCCACTCTTGCCATCTGCATCACATATTTTTTCACAGTTAAAGTGAGTAGTATATGAAGTAATTTTTCATAGCCCTTTAACTAGCTCTAATAAATTATAAAAGTTTATTCTATAATATTTTTTCACATTTTGTTGTATAAAAAAAAATAAGTTTACAACTTATTTAAAAATGTTGATACCATCCTTAAATCGTCAATTTAAATATATATAAAATATCAAAACGTACATAGTGAAAATTTAATAAATATATATTTTTTAATTTTATATTTTAAAATTATTGATAAAACAAATTGTTATTTTCATGATTATAAATCATTGTCGTTCGAACAGTGCGTCATGTTTAATAAATTCACACGTTAAAAACACTTATTTTCTATGGAAAAAAAAATCGATCAAATATAAATTTAAGAAAAACAGTTAAGGGACTTTTAATTAACTTTATTTAATGTTCGCTGAAGTTGAAGGTGAAGTGTATATTTATAAATAAATGAAATGAAGAGAAACTTAGTTGTTTTTTTTAGAGAGTTTTGAGTCTAGTAACTTCAAGATTATGTGAAATTCTTCCAATATAATTATGTTTTATAAATTCATATTTAATTACTGCCTATTGTGTACTAAATGTGTTAAGGAACGACTATTACGGTAAAAGTCGAAATATAAAATAAAAATTACTTAAATGCATATAATTCATTCTGTCGATTACAATCAATTATAACAAGAATAGCTTCCAACAATGCAGAAAAAGCATGTGAAAATTATTAAATGTATGTATGAGTAACTTTGATCGCGACTTCTCCCGCGTAGAACTAAGCTCCAAGATAAAAAAAGCCTTAAAAAACAAAGATTTCATGAAAAGTTAAATAATACCCAGCGATCAATTAAATTATATATTACAAAATATAAAATAAAAGTTATTAATAGAAAATATAATTTAAAAAATTATAATTAGTATTACAAAATAAAATCTAAAGTTCAGTGAAAAAAAAGTTTTTGTGTTCAGAATTTTAGAGTCTATTCATTCCCTGTATTTAGTAAGAACTTGCTGATATATAAGAGTAAATATCTTCATTACATTATAGGACTTAGTCAAAATATCGTTAAGGAAAATACTTAAAAATGCTTTAGTTTGCTTTTACGAACGCCGGTACTGCTGCTGAAAACAATGTGTATTTTAACATTTACACCTATGTTTAGGCGAAAACACGTGTTTTTTAAGATGTGCCACTATTGCAACCGATATGTTGTATAAAACGTGAAAGCACCTCCTGTAATCATCAACATCTTCTGCGGTTTGTCTAGACATTCTGTTCAAAATATATTGAGTGTCCTGACTTGTCATATCTGTGAACTTTTATTAAAATACGTTCCAAAGTAATCCATAGTATTATTTGCTATATCTGTTGTTATCACTATTAAGTCGTTTGAGTAAATAAAAACAGAAACAGCCTGAAAACCTGAATAGTTATTCAATGTAGAATATAAATTTCAAAACCATCGAACACTTTATACATTGATAAGGGCATACCCTTATCAATTAAATAAATACGATAGTATTTATTGTTAACGATATGAAATCCGTACCCTCGTCTTATATACAGGGTGACCCATAATTAATGGATAACTTTATAACATCAGATAGTAAATTCATTCACGACTCAAAGTTCTATTAAATACATTTATTTTCGTCGAATCATTTTCATACTATCAAATAACGGGAATTTACTTTCGATCAGTCCCCATTTTAAGTAGTAAAATGAATGAATTGTGTAGTAAGTTTATAGCCAAAGCTCTTTCATAAAAGTTTCTCAGCAAGTAATTTTACTAGAACGTTGACTCAATACATACTTTTTACGTAATTTCAATTTCGTATAAATACAAGTTCAAAATCAAATTAAAATTCCAATTGAAATTTAAATTCAATATCTTCTTTCTTAAGTAAAGTCGTAAACAAGTGCTTTGGAATCGTCAACTCTACTTTTGGTTTGGAAAGCTGTTCCTACCATGAAAAGCCAACAAACAATAAACTCGGCGGTGCTCTTTTTAAGTTTTGTTGAATTTTGTCGCCAAAGCCCTGTTTCAATTATTTAAAACTTGTGGTCGCGCGTATGTATTAAGTAAATCATGTAGGGAAAATAACTCGTGAATTTCAATGTTGATTCATATGTACATAACTTCATCATTTACAAAAAAACCTATTGTTTTAAAAGTCATATGGATGTCTTTTTACATTGGTATTACCTCTAGGTGAAAAGCTGACTTTAGTAAGCTAAGGAGTCATTAGGTCAAGTCGTCATATTTAGTGGCAATTTCAACCTATATTTAAAATTGATATAAATTTGGTTTATGTCTATAATGTAGTCTCTTATTTCACAGGTTCTGGGTCCGAAATATATGGAAAACAGAAAACCCTTCGAACTAAAAAAGGTGTTAATATGGTACAACTTATTTCAAGTAATATTTAGCACCTGGCTGTTTTATGAGGTAAATACGTTTAACTCCATTATTTATATTTACTTTATCCCATCTTAGGCGTCTTTACAATAAAATGACGTAACTGATGCGAGCTGTGACACTTGCATTTGTTTGCAAACCAGATTTACAAACAGGTTTGCGACTTTGTTTATTACATAGTAAATAAAGAAATTGTTTTAAAAAAATAAGATAAAAGTGAAAAAGTCATATAATTTAGAAAATAGCAAAAAGACTAACACTACTTTCTTGTATGTAGTTTTAAAGCATACAGTTTTAGAGGCACAAGAAAAACCGTATTATGGCGACAAAATTAAATATGAGTCCATTATATGCAACAGTACACATATTTAAGAAGTGAAGTGGCACGTAATGCACTTCTGACACAATTAAATTAATATTGTATTTAGGCACTGTCGATCCTAGAAGACATCTATTCTGTAACAGATATACACAAGTATTTCATGCACTGTTAAGAATTGAATTCAAACAGATTTCGAAAAGGCTAATAATTTATAAAATTATTTTTAATAATATTTTTTAACGTTAATTTTTCTATGTTACTTCTATGAAGTCTGTTTATTTGAAGAATATTTCTTTCTGCAGAGCATATACAGTGGATGGTTCTCAACATACAGTTTTAGATGCCAGCCTGTCGACTATTCAAATAATCCATTAGCTTTACGGGTAAGTGCGTTGATATTATTATTTTTTTAACTTAACTTTATATGGTCATGTATAGGTAATAATTAACATTTCGTACACTATAATCGAAGTATATATCTTTATTTTCGTTAAGTACACACATTAGATTAAGCAGAAAGAGATTGTGTACGCAAGCTATTGGAATGCTCCTTTTGCACGAGGAGCTAGTAAAGTTCGACCTGAAATATATTAAAATAATTAAATAACACATATCGTGTTAAGAAGACGCGTATGATATTTAGAAATTTAAGGTATTTATTTTTCAGTAATTTGTAATTTTATAAGATTGAAACATTTTGAAATCTTTTTAAAATTATAACGTAGATTACAAAAACCTTCACTCTTGATATATTCAGATCTTTATTATGTTGCAATGTTGCTATTAAACATGTAAAGATGTTCAAATATTTCTGAATCATCTTTTCTAGATATTAAGTATATATATAAGTATAGTATATTAGTAGGTCTAATTTTCAATGATAATTGTTTATTCAGTTGGTATGTTTACTAAGCTTAGATTAAGGTTTGTTTTATTTTGACACTATTACGGTCTAGCAAGTGTATTTGAATTGAATCTTATTGAACTTTTGAAAATACATGTATTTTTAATCGATTTAAAGAAAGATGGAGTTTTCTTAATTCGATTGTTTGTTTTTTTTACAATATCTAAACATAATTATGTCTAAAAAAAATATAAATTTGTCTTTTTGCAAGAAGATATCTTTGCACTTTTACTTTTACCGATATGTCTGCAAGAGATATGGATATAATTAATGCATGAATCAAATTAAATGGAACCTATGCATTGAATGTTCATGAGTTGCAAAAATTGTTGTAATAAACAACATAGGTGGTGATTAACTCGGATCAATTATGGTTAGCCACTATCGATTTCCACACCGTATATTAACGCTTGTTCGCCTTCAAGTTTATTCGCATCGTCGTTTGCTTTACTTCGGTTTCCCTACAATTTCCTCTAATACGTAGTGGTATGCATAACCGGAACCTTGACTTTTATTTGTCATTTGAATATAACATTACCTATAAGGTTTTGTATAATGTTGTTTATGCATTTCCGTTTTATCGTTTTTCTCTAAATGGACTTTTATAAGTTTCGTAATGTATTTGGAGTTATGCCGAATTTCAATCGAGGTTCTATACGTAATTTATACTCTTTTGACATAATAACGTGGTCACTCGCATTATAAAAAATAATTTTCAAGGATGAATGTCTAAAATCTGATTTAGGAATTTGGATGCAATATTTTATAAGATTAATATTAGATAGATGATAAGTAATCATAGAATTGACTAAAATCATTTCAAAATAATTCCAAAGGACGTATTGCGTTAATGTAACGTAAGAGGGGGCGTTTCTAAATTAAGGCTCATGTAACATAAGCTGCTAGCTCACAATATAATCCGTGACCTGATTTGTTTAATTAGTTATTTCATTTTAAAAGAATTGTTTTAATCATAAACATGAATTAGTAAATGCGATAACGTCGTGACTACGTTATTCAAATAGGCTGTATTAAGAAATTTAAAAGTGTATACTATTTATAATTTGAGGCCGTGCGGGAGAAATTGTAAGGTTATAGGTTGCCTTAACTTCGAAATATACAATACTACTTATAATAGTATATTATTATGTATTAACATTTTGTGAAGAATAATATATATTTTGATATAAAATTCTGTAGTGTACATAGAAAACGAAATTTGCTTGCAGATTGGTGATAAATTTATGTAATAACTGCCATTTTAAATATGTTCCTAAAACTCAATTTCCATGAATAATACTCTTAGTCTAATGTAATAAATTATTATTTATTTTATTTATGCAATTATTTACTTAATTATTTTACTTATAAAAAAAGGGTGCCCTGTGGTATCCTGCTGAGTAGAATAGACCAACCTCATATCTTACCGAGGTGTCGTAAAAGGCGACTAGGGTAAGTTAACCCACCGTGTGGTATCCGGCTGAGTAAAATATACCACCCTCTTTCCTACCGATGGGTCGTAAAATACGATTAAGGTAAGTTGACGTCACGCAGGCATTCTGTCGTAAAATACGTAGCCTAATCAACATGTTTGTAACATGTTGTGCCAAACCCCATTTAGAGTGGGATAAGGGCAGGAGGATCATGACTTATAAAAAAAAGGGTCACTTAATACTTGATACTTGGACTTTCCATAGCTGAATCATCATTTATTTCCAATAAATAACTGCAATTTCGCATCGCTAGATCAATTAAAATCGAGTTTTCAGTGGCACAATTATTAAAATGACCCATCAATAAAACCGCATTTTCTTGTTCGTGACGTAATTTGCACTGCATTATGAAGGTGATGAATTATACACAGTTTATTCATTTATAAAAAGCTGTGATAGCCCAGCGGTAAGTTCGTGCGACTCTTTCGAGGGGTCACGAGTTCAAATCCCGGGCACGCTTCAATAAGTTTTTCTATTGATATTTGCAATTTATCTCACGCTTTTTTATGATCGATGAATACATCGTGAGGAAACCTGCATATCCCTAGAGATTTCTAGGAAAATGTGTAACCGCATCCAATCCGCATCGGAGCCTCCTAAACTATAAATTTCTCCTACATTTTAATTATAAGTAGTCCAGATTCCAGAAACGCGACTTTAATACGAAGAAACGATTAATTTTTTTTTTATTAAGGCCTTAGTTTATATTTTGCCCCATGACTTTTGGCTGCCTAGTTAGATTCATGGTGTGCCTGAAATATTGTCTCGTGCTATCTATGTGCACGCCTGCCATTGGTTCGCCATTTCTTACAAAGGTGTCTTTTATTTATGTCATTATAAACTCTTTTGTTGTAAAATTGTTTTAAACTTAAACTATCAAGTTGAATTTAAACTATCGTGAGTGTTATTCATAATTAATGTTGCGAGACCGGCTATACTCACGTCTTATTTTATCGGATGAGCCCGACTAGTTTCAGTTCCCGCCGCGTTTACGCCTAGTAAAGAGCTCGTGAATAAGAGCCCCGTATGGACTCGAAACTAGTCGGGCTCATCCGATAAAATAAGACGGGAGTATAGCCGGTCTCTCAACATTGATTAATAAGTTATTTCATTATTGAGGGCATCAAACGCATTACGATCGTTTAGTTTCCGAATTTGCGGTACTACTAGTTAAATAAATTAAATATATAAATATATGGGACACTTACACACACGGTCGTCCGTCCCCACAGTAAGTAACTTAATACTGGTGTTATGGGTGACGGATAACTGGTGAAAATCTACATATATAATTTTAAATACACATTTAAATACAAATACACACCCAGGCTCAAAGAACCAACAAATTGTTTATAGAAAATGTTGGCCCTCGGTGGGACTCGAACTCGCGACCCGCGGAGCTGAAGGTAGGATCACTACCCACTGCGCCAACGGGCCAGTCAAGTCAATCAAGTTGGAGTTTAAAATCCTCTTTAACTGTTAAAATATTGTTTAATCACTATGCGTTTAAAAATGTTGGTTTTATTTGCAGACAGCGTCTGGCTGTTGGTGGTATTATTTCTCCAAGTTTACGGAATTCTTCGATACGGTGAGTTTTTTAAATTACAAATCTCGTTTGCCAAAACTAGTTTGACAAGGCTATTCATTATATCACATTTTAATAATCATTTATTTGTATTGTTATAAGAATGATTTCATTCCTTACTTATGGGACTAATAAGATATTAAGAACTGTCAGTTGTGTTTCCAATAGTAAATAATTGATATATCAAAAATAATTATTATTATTTTGTATAGCTTTTATCAGCTAAGAGTACATATTATGTATACGTGCACTCTTGCGTTGATTTATAACATTTCTGACTGCATATCAAATATTATTAATAATCAAAATCTAATAAAGTCAAAATACGTTAAAAATGATCATAAATTCAAATTCAAATTCAAAATATTCTTTATTCAAGTAAACTTGTAACCAAGTGCTTTTGAATCGTCAACTTTACTGTTGGTTCGGAAAGCTGTTCCTACCGAGAAGAGCCAGCAAGAAACTCGGCGGTTGCTTAGAACTAGTTACAATTATTTATTACTGTCTTGTCCAGGGTAGAAGTCCACCTATATCCACACATCCTAATCATCTAAGTAATCTTCAACAGTATAGTAGGCTTTCTGTATCAGCCTCTTTTTAACAGTGGTTTAAAACTGCTGTAATGGCATGGCCAAAATTGATTTCGGAATTTTATAATAGAATCTTATACCCATACCCACAAACAATTTACGTTCTTTTGCTAGGCGCAAAGCATAGAAAAGTATTCGTTTATCAAAACGTCTGTATCAATTACTATTAATTTAAACGCATCTTGTGGTTGGGCGTCGCATTGATGTGGCTCAGTGTGGTTTCAATTGCGCTGAACAAAGCTGTAATAGATAGCTAAATGTTCCAATCGCCACCAAACTTTGGATGACTCTCCGGACCAATTGAAACATTTTTTTGAAAATTCATAATTTAAATAATCATTCCTGCTGTTTTACATACACTGGGTACTTTTGATTTGTTTTTTAAATCGTATCGTATTTTTTTTATCGTACTTTGTTTGATTCTTATTTAACTTAATTTTCTTTTTGAGTTCTAATCTTTTTGAGTTTTCTTGTTGAGTATTTTTAAATATAAATAATCTTGTTTGATTGTTAATTTTTTAATACATACGACAACTATTAAACAAAATGGGATTTTACATTACATTAATTATGATAGGATTCATCATTTTCTGCCCTTATCCCATTTTTAAGTGGGGTCGGCAAAACATGTTTTAAGCACGTTGTACAATGATTTGGCTACGTAGTTTACGACCGGTCGCCTGCCTGACGTCAACTTACCTTAGTCGCCTTTTACGACATCTCGGTAAGAAATAAGGGTGGTTTATTCTAGTCTGCCGGATACAACACGACGAATAAATTATGAAAGAATTATTTTAATCCGCGTTTGTTAAATCCAAATAATCCTAGGTATAGGAAGTAAAACCATTGTCATACATGCAGGCTTAGCGACGATTTCTAATTAATTGTTAAAAAATCTGTGTTAAGAAAGCAAAATCCATTCTCATACCTCATACATGTAGGTTTAGTTACTGTACGTACATAAACACCACCACCGTCTACACATTATACAAGAATTATTCCATCATTACTTTTGTACTATGGAATTCCGTAAAGAAACGCCTGCCTCTATAAATTATTGTAGTAAATCCTTGCAGAAAATAAAGTGTATACGAAGGAATACAAATGTGACTCACCAAATAGACCGTTCCGGAAAATTATAACTATGAAGCGTAGAAGTTAATGATGTTTGAAACAAAAAATGCGGGTTAAAGTTGTTAAGAAATCATTATGCTCTGCGATTTCGGTATAATAACTGTCGAATCATAAGATGAGTTACTTATGCATATTTTAATAAAAATTCTTTCAATGCTTTTAAACAATAATACATAGTTTATAGAATTAGGCGTTACTTTGCGGAGATCCATAATACAAAAGTAAGAATAAAAATTATTTGTATATGTATAGTGGACTATCCGTTTTTTCATACCCGATACATGCGGGATTCGTAATAACAAATGGACAAACCTCCACCACTTCCACCACAATACACAAGCACTACACACGTTCACTATCACAAACTCAACAATCGCAAAGCCTTTACGATTTTGTCGTGGAGTCTATCTCCTGAATCTCCGGTTGCGGGGCGAAACGAACATTGAGAATGTCGTAGTGAATGTGTGGAGTGCTTGTGTAGCGTGCAAGTGTTTTGTATACTACAATGATAATCCTGCATGTATAAGGTATGAGAACGGATTTGCTTCCTACACATATATTTTCGTAGCAAACGCGGATTGTAGCAAAGTAATTCTATCATTACTTTTGCAAATAATTCATACGATAAATGCTCTTTTCTAAATTAAAAACCGCAATACCTTGATTTAAACTCATTTACATAATCAATTGTAGTTACACAATGATGAGGAAAACTTCGAGATATAGATGAATGAAAGAAACGTAATAGATTTTCGTTTTTTATGTCGAACCGTATTCTGAGTCCATTTTCCATTTTAATGATGAGTCATTTAAAAAATCCTTGATTGTATATATTTACCGTCTTTCTGTTATAAATATTATTTACTGTAGGATCGATTATCGAAATCAGAGATAACCAAGTTTTTAAATGATCATTTTTAAATGATCTCTTACTTGAATCATCATTTATCTTTTACTTAAATATTTTACTTGAATTATCTTTGAATTATTTACTTGAATCTTTTAGTTGAATCTTTTACTTTGAATCTTTTACTTATTACTTGAATCTTTTACTTTTACTTGAATTTTTACTTGAATCTTTTACTTGAATTATCTTTTTTTTAATGATCTTTTTTTAATTAATTTAAATGATGATTCAAGTGAAAACTTGAATCATCATTTTTAAATGATCATTTTATCATGTTTTTAAATGATCTTTTGAAATCAGAGATAACAAAGTTTTTAAATGATCATTTTTAATTGCTGATTGATGTTAGAATACTGACTAGAATTTCGATTCATTAATACTTTAGTATTAACCTGTCGAAATTCAGTATCTATAATTATTATAGAACAAAGTGTCCAAAAGCTGTCTGTATGTGTCTATCTCAAGATTTACTTAACAGATTTTTGTAAGATTTTTACTGAAAGGTAGTGCCATTCTTCCGGAAGCTCTAGGTTAATATTACATTAGGCTTTCATGTACATTATGTTGAAGAGGTCGCGCAGTTGTTAAAAACTTAAAGAAATAAGTAAAAAAGATTTTAGTCGCGTGCGCCTCATAAACCAACAGAGATACACTAAAATAATGTAGCAGAGAAGTGTAGAGCTACACAAATACTACAAAAAAGTCGCGACAGCATGTCTCTTTCTATTATGGTTAACACACAATAACTTATTGTATATCAAATCTCTCATTTTAATACACTTATTTCCACGCGCGCGAAGTCGCTAGCACAGCCTGTAATTATTATAAAACTAAGTTTCCGAAACCTGTCTGTCTGTGATTGATTTTCTCCAACTCTACTGAACGGAGTTTTGTACGGGTTTGAATAAAAGAGAGTGCAATTTATAAGTAAGGTTTAGATTAATTTTATTCCTCGGGATGGGTAAAACGATTGTGATGCGACTTTAACTGGAAGAAAGAGGAGAGTTTGCGCAGCATAGACAAGGAACATAAGCTACTTTTATTCTAGAATTTCATACTCATATATTACTAGCTGTGCCATCAGCTGTGTGAAATCAGATTGTCACAATTTTTTTCTAGAATCCAAATTTTATTGTGAGTTAGCCATAAGAGATTGAAACATGCTATTGCGGACTTTTTGTAGTATTTTTATAGATCTACAATTCTCTAGTACATTAATTTAGCGTATCTCTGCTGGTTTACGCAGCGCACGCGACTAAAGCTCCCAGCTAGCAAGTTTTTCAACAACTGCACAATCTCTTCAACACAATTTACATAATACCGATATGTACTATATACTTAAACCACCCGGAAGTGTTGGACGATCTTTTGGTGAAAACCGTACAGTGACAGACAGCTTTTTGGGACTTTGTTTTATAATTAGTATAGATGTGTTGAATAGAAAACAAAAAAAAATAGAAATATCTTTTTCAGATCTTCTTCGTTATGCGGAAGAAGTTTGATCAAGTGTCGAAACTACACGTCATTCACCATGGGATTATGCCGATGTCCGTGTGGTTTGGAGTCAAGTTCACACCAGGTACGTGTTCTATTGGCCAAGCATAATGTAAATATTTGACATACACATAAGTGCTGGTAATACACATATCGCGTCTGCTGCGCATAATTACCTTAGCATAAGAGATATATAAGGTTTAGATAATCGGAATTAATTCAGAATACAAAACAACCGTAGTTAAAATTTTTAGCTTTGTCCTTTCGTTTTTGTTTGTTCAACAGTATTGTTAATTTATAATAATTTAAGCATGAAATCAACGACCTTTTATTCGTAATAGAACTTTGACTCGATTCCCATACTTCGTTAAATTTACTGGTCTGTTTTATTCTCTGTCTTTTTTGTTGCTTATAAATTGAATCTTAAATCTTAAAATTTACTAATTAACTACTATTAATACTATACAACACTATTAATTAAGTAGTTTTTATGTCGAAATGTATGAATAACTTAAGCTGCTCATTTTCCAAATAAATAAAATAAAACTTTGAAATCAGGTAGTAGTAATTCGTTTTTTTAATTTCTATTAAAAAGTAATATTTAAACTAGTCTAGGTACAAATAATTTTCAAACTTTATACACTGTCACTATTATTTTGAATAATCGCCTCGTAGACGCATGATTTTTAGGATGTTTTTAACATACTAATAAGGAACACATATTTATCGCTATTATATAATGCTTTTTTTTATAGACATTTATAAAACTATATATAATTTTTTCTAAGACATGTTCAATAGTAACAGCCTTTTACCATGCTATTGGTGGGCAAAGACACCTATCTTCTTCTCTCTGTTTTTGAAGAGAAGGGTTGGAGTTAGGACCCACTGTGCCCCTCCAATGCAAATTGGTAGGTTACACATATCTCTAAAATTCTTCATAGATATCAGGGCCCTTACTATGTCCTCCTTAACTAAAAAGCGTGGGATAAATTGTAGATTTCTATTAAACACATTTATTTAACAGAAAAACTCATTATAAATAAAATAAATATATGGGACACTCACACGGTCGTCCATCCCCAAAGTAAGTAGCTTAATATTTGTGGCATGAGTAACGGACAACTGGTAAATATACTACATATATAGTTTTAAATACGTACTTAAAAACAAATACACACCTAGGCTCGAAGAACCAACAAATTGTTTATAGAAAATGTTGACCATCGGCGGGAATCGAACCCGCGGCCCGCGGAACTGGGTCAGGCGAAGGCAGGGTCACTACCCACTGCGCCAACAGACCAGTCCATTGGTGTCTGTCCTGGACTTTAACCCATGGACCTCCTCGAAAGAATCGCGCAATTGTGCCACAGCTTGAAGCAGGTTTACAATGATATTGTGCCATTATATGCTTTTAAAGTATATCTACGTTAAATTGAACGCCTTATTGTCTTTTTAAAAAAAAATAAGATTTTAGTAACCCACTCAACGTACGCATTTCGCCGACTCTTAATAATAATTACCTTTGATAATAGAGATAAATATATATTCCTTATTAATAAGTTATGAACATCCTTAAAATGTATAAATCATACGTATACGAAGCGATGACTGATTTAACAAATAGAAGTTTTTCCGATTTCATAAGTTCCACTTTTTCGTCTTTTTTTCAATCAATGAGGTAATAATACATTTGAAGTTTGCTTTCTCGAAAATGAAAACGAGAAGCTTAGAATAGTTTACTAAAGATAGTAATTATTATTATTAGAGACTAGTGCTGCAAGCGACTACGTTTGCCTTACGTTCAGTGTTAAATTCCCTCCTTTATGTACTATATTATTTCATATATACTCCAGCGGCTAAGCTATGAAAGCGTTACAGATAGACAGATATCCATACAGCCTTTCGTACTTATAGTATTAGTGTAATGGCTAGTGACCTTCAAGTTGTCTTCAAACGGAGGGTAAGGAACATCTAACCTACCTTAAGTGTAGATAAACAAATTTCCAGTTTTTTAGAAACTAAATAAATACTATATTAACCAACAAACATTCCTCGACAGAGAGATCATTTTATACGTGTTGTGGTGGTAAATTTACATTGTCCCGTTTAAATAAATATTGCACTTTTATTGATCATTGAACAGTTAAATATTTTTAATCTTTGAATCTTTTATTGATAATGTTTTTCTGACGTATTTTTTTCCTTTATGGTACATAAATAAATAAATAACTAAAATAAATAAGTTTAATCTGCGATTCTGGATCCTCTCACTTATTTCTCAGTATAAACTTCAGATTATTAACACTTAAGATTTTCGCTACTACGTTAAATATATTTTGACAAATTATGATGTTTTGAAATTTAATAGAATTATTTTGTTTCCACATAATCAAAATGTTTCTCTCGTAGGGATAAGGTTTCTACGAGTTTGTAGATCCCTACTAACTAAACATTTTTGTAGGACAATCTCATAAAAAACGTTTTTTTAATTATTTCTTTTTTTTATATCTTTTTTACTTATTTTCAGAAAGCACATTAATTACCGCAACAATTTAATTGTTTTTCCACTGTAAAATTATGAATATTTTTAAATTTATCAACATTTAAGTGTTTGCAATTACACTCCTATAAAGTTGTGGTTTCACAAATATCACGTTGTTCTGATAAAAAGGTGTTATATTAAATCAAAAGGTGGAACATGCTATGGAACAAAGTAATTATAAGGCAAACACAAAGAAAACCAGCTTCTGAGTCGTATCAACGAGATCTATTTACTTGATGTTGTGTGTAAACTGTTCTACGGCAAAACGTACTTGAAATTCCCTAGTCACTGAATAAACAAGTTCCATCCGCGTTATTTATTTTCTAGAAATACGAGAATCAATGTGAATAGCATCTTTTTACATTTTTAATTAATGGCATTCATTTAATAAGGAGACATTGAATTACACCGCGTTATTTCTATATATCTATATCTATACTAATCTATACTAATACTATAAAGAGGAAAGATTTGTATGTTTGTTTGTATGTGTGTATGTCTGTAATGTTTTCACGCAAAAACTACTGGACCGATTTCAAAAATTCTTTCACCATTGGAAAGCTGCTTCTTCACTAAGGCTATATGACATTTTCAAAAAAAAATATGGATCCCTAGTTCGTCGTAGTTAGGGTATATGACACTTTTGAAACTGCCTTGAACGGATATAGCCTCTGAGAAACCAAGTATTTACTAACGGCCAGTACATTGTAGATCTTCTCTCTCGTGGCTTGTTCTTTTATGAACATGTTTACCTTAAATTTGTTATTACTCAAAAACTCTTAAACTGTGATATACTCGTTTTCAAAAATAATACATAAAGCTTAATCTATCTATACTGATTATAAAACAAAGTCCCAAGAGCTGTGTGTCGGTATGTAATCGATTTTCTCAAAATTTACTTAACGGATTTTTTTCCGGTTTTCATCATAAGATAGTGCAATACTTTCGGATGGTTTAGGTAAATATGACGTATCGGTATTATGTAAATTGTGTGTAAGAGATCGCGCAGTTGTTGAAAAACTTGCTTGCTGGGAGCAAGCAAGTTTTTTTTACTCGCATGCGCCGCTTAGTCTAAAAGAGATACGCTAAAGTAATGTACTAGAGAAGTGTAGATCTATAAAAATACTACAAAAAAGTCCGCGATAGCATGTCATGTCTTTATCTCTCACAGTTAAATCACAATAACTAATTTTATGTTTAAAATTTGAATTCTAGAAAAAAATTATGACACGCTGATTTCCACGCGGGCGAAGCTGCTGGCACAGCTAGTATATGTATAAAATGTATGTTTGTTTGTATGTTTTTGATAAATTCCGAAACGGCGGATGTTCCTATAAAGCTTGGTGGCGATCGAAGCATTTTTTTTAAACTGTTCAATTCTGTTTCGAGGGGAACTCGAAACCAGACTGAGCTACAGCAACGCGTGACCGGGCAGCTATTATATTATAACAAATACGTTTTAATATGATATATAATTAAAATATATCAAAAATACAATGTTAAACGTAAAACAATAGTTATATATTCATATTAATTAAATATTGTTACAAGACATAAAAAAAATTCCTCATCATTCACGAAGTAAATAATACAAAAAAGCTTACTAAAACATACACATATATATCCCTACATTTAAAGGATCTCCACTCCAGAATTTTACATTCACATATACCATATATAGAAATAATAGAGCTAGCGACTTATGAGTTATAATTATGCCAAATCAAAGCCTTATAAATTATTTATAGAATTTATAGAAATCTCTTTGCGATTTTGTCGTGGAGTCTATCTCCTGATGATGCTTCGGTTGCGGGGCGCAACGATTGTTGAGTTTGTGATAGTGAATGTGTGTAGTGCTTCTGTATTGTGGTGGCAGAGGTGGAAGTTTGTGCATGTGTTTTTACGAATCCTGCATGTAACGGGTATGAAAAACGGATAGTCCACTATACTTTTAACACTATATATATATTCTATTTACTGTATCGCGGATTATAGCAAAATAATTTTATTATTGCTTTTGCCTTATAAATTATTTAAAACATTCTAGATGTTAGTCGGACTACACTGATACCTTGCCATACGTGTATACCTTATCGCGTAAACTTCCGTTTGTTTTTTTAACGTATGGAAAAATCCGTAACTAGTACATGCATTAAATTTATATAAATAACTCAAGGGTCAATGTTATTTCAAATGGTAAATAGGATTTTTATGTCGTTCGCGAACGTTCCGCTACTAGTAAACAGCAATATACAAGTTGCTGTTTACTAATGTGTAATAATTCGTAAAACTGAGCAAGTTTTTTGTAAACTTAAGTATTAAGACCCATGTTTTATTATGACTACTCAAGGTATCTGTGTATGTTTCAACTTGATAGTGATGATAACCTCTAAGGCGAAAATGCTCTAAGGAATAAAGCAGAGTTGTATTAACTTAATATTTATTCATTTTTATATGGCACTAGGCGTTGCAAATAGAATAACGAAGTAATTTATAGAATTAGGCGTTGTGGAGATCCATAATACAAAAGTAATAATGAAATTATTTTGCTATAATCCGCGATACAGTAAATAGAGAATATATTTAGTGCCAAATGTATAAGTGGACTATCCGTTTTTTCATACCCGATACATGCAGGATTCGTAAAAACACATGCACAAACCTCCACCACTGCCACCACAATACACAAGCACTACACACTATCACAAACTCAACAATCGTTTCGCTCTGCAACCGAAGCATCATCAGGAAATACTAGAGTTTATGGTAGGCAGGTAGTCTCTAATATTGTATGTTTATATATTTTTATAATATTATCCCTTTGTAAGTTCTTCAATGGTCAAAATATTTTCGTTTTGGGAACATTCTCTTCTAAGATTTTGTATTCGTTTTACTGGTGTTGGTACGTATATTACTATTTCGTCGTCTATGAATTGTAAACTTTTGCTTATGAAGTCTGGGTCAGAATAATAAGCAGATCCTAGTTGAATCCGTGAGTGCTAGACAATAGTTGTAAATTTTAATAAATGTGTTATTTCGTTTTACACAGGTGGTCACTCAACCTTTTTTGGCATGCTCAATACGTTCGTTCACATCGTGATGTATTCTTATTACCTGCTTGCCGCCCTCGGGCCCAAAGTCCAAAAGTACCTGTGGTGGAAAAAGTATCTTACAGCAATGCAAATGGTAAGTTTCTTGATGCTAGTATTATAATCTTAAAAATAAATCCAAGATATGATAAGCGATCTTTGAATATTCTAATGTTTGGCAAATACTCCTGTGTTAATTGAGCAAGGGATTTTTTTTAATTCTCGTGCTTTTTCTAGGAGCTTAGTCAATTTGACTAAGTCACTCCCGTCTAGTCATCATCATCAGATCACTTAAATGTTAAATCCACTTATATCCAAGCTTCCAAAAGTAATCATAAAATTATTTTGCTATAATCCGCGATACAGTAAACCGAAAATATACATATAGTGTTAAATGTATAGTGGACTATCCGTTTTTTCATACCCGATACATGCAGGTTTCGTAAAAACATATGCCTAATATGCAAACCTCTATCACTATCACAAACTCAACAATCGTTTCGCTCCGAACCGAAGCATCATCAGGAGATAGACTCCACGACAAAATCGCAAAGGGTACGAAAAAACGGATAGTCCACTATACATTTAACACTATATATTTTTTTTATTTACTGTATCGCGGATTATAGCAAAATAATTTTAGTATTACTTTTGTCATAAGGATCTCCGCAAAGTAACGCCTAATTCTATAAATTATCCTAGCTTCCTTTGATAAAGGAGCGGCGTGTATACTATTACAAATAACTATGTTACTTGTAATGAGCACCCTCGGTCGCTCAGACTCGATCCGTACACAATCCATCAATACATGATACACATCGTCAACACATCCACATTCGATGCAGTCCTGAGTATTCGATATTCGCATCAAGAACCTAACCTAACCTTTATTTGATGGAATATGCCCGGATTGAAGCCTCAAAAGTGCAACGGTATATTTCCGATTAGATTTAATTTTTTCGAACCACGGGGACCGAGGGAGTTGACATACTATCGTTTTATACCATATACCTTTATAACGTGACCAATCATCAAAATATTCTTGCCACTTTTCCTTAGAGCGACGGTTGTGAAGCTTAAATGCTGAAGAGTGAATTAGCTGTCTACTAATATCTGTAATAACTGATAACAAAAGATTATACAAAGTATATTACTGTCATCAAACATCATTTTCCTACCATTCTCCAGCCTACTCTAAGTCAGGTCGGCACAATATCTTTCATCTTCCACTCTTTTCTACCATTCATCACTTGTGACTCTACTCCTTTTATGTACATATAATCATTTATTGTTAACACAATCCAGCTTCGTTTTCTGCCGTCTAACCATATATATATCCATCTATTATATATTCATATTTGAAAACTTTCCTTGATATTCCCCCCCTGCCTCATGTACATGTACATTCAGTTTAATTAAAATAAAAAAAATAAAGTAAAGTAAAGTAGCGGCCTGTTACAATCCCACTGCTAGGACGAGGCCTCCTCTCTCCGTTTCTGGAGAGAAGGGTTGGAGCTAGGACCTACCACGCTGCTCCAATGCGGATTGGTAGGTTACACATATCTTCAGATTTCTCTAGAGATATGTAGGTTTCCTCACGATGTTTTCCTTCACCGAAAAGCGTGTGATAAATTGCAATTATCAATTAGACACATGAGGTTTAATAGAAAAACTCATTGGTGCCTGCCCGGGTTGGAAACCGTGTCCCCCTCGAAGGAGTCGCACGGTCTCACGGCTGGGCTATCACAGCTCTCACAGCTCAAGTTTAATTAAGTTATCATTAATTCTACCATCTAGGCTTCAACTGTGGCCTGTTACAATCCCACTGCTAGGACGAGGCCTCCTCTCTCCGTTTCTGGAGAGAAGGGTTGGAGCTAGGACCTACCACGCTGCTCCAATGCGGATTGGTAGGTTACACATATCTTCAGATTTCTCTAGAGATATGTAGGTTTCCTCACGATGTTTTCCTTCACCGAAAAGCGTGTGATAAATTGCAATTATCAATTAGACACATGAGGTTTAATAGAAAAACTCATTGGTGCCTGCCCGGGTTGGAAACCGTGTCCCCCTCGAAAGAGTCGCACGGTCTCACGGCTGGGCTATCACAGCTCTCACAGCTCAAGTTTAATTAAGTTATCATTAATTCTACCATCTAGGCTTCAACTGTAAACACTTCTTATTAGACTATCGAATTCGGTTTGGTTTTGGCTAGGAAACCATGACATCCGAAACAGACAAACAATTTTTTCAATTTTTGCGTGCCGGTCCCATTGCAATGTTGGCAAAAGCAGAGCTTCAGTTAGGCATGGATCCTCCCAGAAAGAGGCGCAGATGCGCACTCCGGAATGCATAGCTGCTTCTAGCGAGAAATAGTTTTTATAATGTTACTCTGTAGTGCGTAGTGGACCATTCCATTGCAAAATAATTGATAAATTGAAACTTTTGTTTAGTAAGGTATAATAATGTAATAAAAACAATATGATATGAAAATGTGACTAGATTTTTGCGACTCGACTAGATAATTAAATCAAATAAAAAATTGCGCTAGACATTTCGTGCAAACGCAGTTCTAAGGCCAGTCGTAATTAAATGTACATCAGCAAGGCTATAAGACAACATTGCATCACTGAGTAAAAGGGACGTTTCCCGCAAACTAAGGTCAATATCATAGTCAAGACGTAAACACTTCATACCTTTTATTTACAACATTTCGTGGGGGAAGGTACGTTAAGCTGAGTCATACCCGATAATAAAGAATGTTATTGAAAGTTGTTGCAATGTATTTAATTTATGATTAATGATGAAGATTTTTCAAATACTTGAACCTAAGTGAGGCAACACGAAATATTGAAGTGCCCAAATTATTTCAGACACGTTTAAAATGATAATCTTTGAGTGATCTATACTTCGATACTAATATAATAATTGCGAAAATATGTGTCTGAGTGTGTGTAATGCTTTAATGACTAATCTGCTGGAGTAATATTGATGAAATTAAAGCTAGCCTACCAGGCTAGAATAGCTGTGAGAGCCCAGCCGCAAGACTCTAAAAAGGTTCAAATCCTCTTAAAACTTATGTGTCTAATTGATAATTGCAACATGTTTTTTAGTAAACGTGAGGAAACCTGGGAATTCCTGGGATTAGGTAACCTACTTATCCGCATTGATGCAGCGTGGTGGTTTTTAGCTCCAATCTCAGTCCAAAAACGGCGAGAGGAAGCCTATTCCCAGCAGTGGGATAATAACAGGCCGTTACTTTGATTAGCTATCTATGGAAGTCAAGTATTAGCAATTACACAAAGACTACGTTAACAAAAAAAAAGTTAAAAAATAATGCGACACTGAACAGGAAAGGAATAACGATAAAATTATTTAAAATCAGTTTTTAACATGTAAAATTCGTATTTTATTGGCAATTTCTTTTTACACCTTGTTTTATTAATAGTCAGGTGTTTTAATCACTTTGGTTCGAGTTTCAAGGTAAAATAAGAAAAGTCCACATGCAATTGTTTTTTTTTTCGTCTTAATCTTAAAATGTGTTTATCGTTCCAGAAGAACTATAGATTTATTGTCTTATGTATAAAATTATCGTGTCACAATGGTAGTTTACCATACTCCTCCGAAACGGCTTGACTGATATTTATGAAATCTTTTATACATATTCACATACACACAGGTCTGAGAATCGGCCACTACCTATCTATTTTTTATATTCAAATTCAAAATATTCTTTATTCAAGTAAACTTGTAAACTATACCAATAAGTGTCGATTCTCAGACCCATTTGACCCTTTTTTTGGACGAAATTTTACAATGGAAAAGCTCTGATAGCCCAGCGGTGAGACCGTGCGACTCTTTGGAGGGGAATACGAGTTCAAACCCGGGCAGACACCGATGAGTTTTTCTATTAAAACTCATGTGTCTAATTGATAATTGCAGTTTATCACGCGTTTATAATTGCACGCTTTTCGGTGAAGGAAAACATCGTGAGGAAACCTGCATACCTCTAGAGAATTCTGGAGATATGAGTAACCTACCAATCCGCATTGGAGCAGCGTGGTAGGTCTTAGCTCTAACCCTTCTCTCCAGAAACGGAGAGAGGAGGCCTATTCCCAGCAGTGGGATTCTAACAGGCCGCTACTTTACTTTTTACTTTTACAATGGAAATTCCCTAAAATGATTTATATGGCACAACAACGTATGCCTAGTCAGCTAGTAACCATACAGAAAAGTAAGCTGAGATAGCTCCAGCGGTGTGACTGTGTGAATATTTCGAGGGGGTCACGGGTTTAAATTCCGAGCAGACACCAATGTGTTTTTCTGTAAAACTTAGGTGTCTAGACCAGTGTACAGAAAGATTCCAACTAAGCGTAAAAAATATGCTTATACGTAAAGCATATTACTTTTTTTTTTATCTTTATTTTTTTTAAGGACTTTTATCCAAAGCATATTACAAAATTGAAGATTATTTGGATGATAAGAAAGCCTGAATTTGAAAATCCTGTCAGCTTCATACAAGACAGCGGTTTAATAATTTATAATTGAAAATATTTAAAAGATTGACTGCCGAGTTCTTCTCGGTAAGAGCAACATTCCGAACTGGTTGTAGCTTTATTAATCATATTGATGATTTTGATTTGATTAATTGATATTTTTAATTTATCTCAGGCGAGAGGAAACCTGCATATCTCTAGAATATTCTGGCCATATGTGTAACCAACCAATCCGCACTGGAGTAACGTGGTAGGTCTTAGCTCCAAAAAGAGAGAGAGGAAGCCGATGCCCAGCAGTGGGATGATTAGAGGCCGTTACTTTACTTTATTAAGCTGTGAAAGCCCGGCGATGAGACCTTGCGACTCTATCGAGGGGTCACGGGTTCAAATCCCGGGCAGGCACCAATAAGTTTTTCTATTAAAACTTGTGTGTCTAATTAATAATGCAATTTATCACATGTTTTTCGGCGAAGACAAACATCGTGAGGAAACCTGCATATCTTTAGAGAATTCTAGGCATATGTGTAACCTACCAATCCGCATTGGAGCAGCGTGGTAGGTTAAGCTCCAATCTTTCTCTCCAAAAACGGAGAGAGGAGGCTTATGCCTTGTGGTGGTATAGTAACACGCCTTAGTTTACCTTTCCTTTTTTTTACTTTTCTTTATAGAAAATAGCGTTTAAAGTATGCTTTATTTTTCCGCAGGTACAATTTGTGTTGGTGTTTATTCACACTTTCCAACTGCTATTCACTGACTGCGACTACCCTCGTGCCTTCGTCTGGTGGATTGGCATGCACTCTGTCCTCTTCTACTACTTGTTCTCTGATTTCTACAAACAGGCGTACCTCAAGAATGCAAAGGTAAATTATTTGATTTCTTACTACTGCTACTTCGCAATACCATGAACAAAATCTTTAGTATCGAGTTAATGTAAGTATAAGTTACCAGACATCAGTTACTGACAATACTTTTTTGCAATTGTCTCACAGAATTTTAATACATTCTGTGCTGTAAATGCTTTAATTCGGAAGAGATATCAATATGAATACACACAATGACATGACAACCACACACATGGGCAACCGTCCGTAAATGTAACTTAATAAAAATATAAATAATAATACCAAAAATATAAATAATAATGCTAAGGCTTCAGAAAGTACGTATATCATTTGTGGGGGTCGTGTAAAAAAATAATCATGGATGTACAGTCACCAAACCTAATTACTAAACTAGCATTCTCTTCTGGATAAGTTATTAAGGCTTATCTAAAAACATAAATTTAAATTCGGTGTACAAATGCATATACATATAAACATTTAATTTTATCGCTATAAGACTTAATGCTTTAATTAATCTTGACATATACCTTAATTTCAATTTACTATAAGTATTAATGTTTAATTTATGAGATCAATCGCTAATACTTATTATAACTATTTCCGTTCGGTTAAAAATTGCTTTAAAAGGTTAATTAGATAAAATTTAGTTTTTTATTAATTTAATACTAAATTCTTCAGAAATAGCGTCGAACCAGTCAATGTAGAATTTAATAACATGATTTGAGTAGGTATTTTACGACCGGTCGCCTTCCTAACGTCAACTTATCTAAGCCCTTTTACGATAACTCGGTAAGATATGAGGGTGGTCTAATCTACCTATCCGCATACCAAACTATTTGAAACATGTTATTTTACACAAATACAAAAGTAATAATAAAATTATTTTGCTATAATTTGCGATAAAGTAAATAGAAAATATATATAATGCTAAATGTAGAGCGGGCTATCCGTTTTTATAACAGATACATGCAAGATTCGTAAAACCAAATGCACAACCACCACCGCCACCACAATACAGAAGCATTACACATGTTCAGTATCACAAACTCAATAATCGTTTAGCCCCGCAACCGAAGCGTCATGAGGAGATAGACTCCACGACAAAATCGAGAATTTTGTCTATTGATAATAATAAGATTTGCAGGTAAGAAAACTGATAGCCCATTCTACATTTAGCATTATATATTTTTCTATTTACTTTATCGCGGAATATAGCAAAATAATTTTATCATTACTTCTATATTGTGGACCTCCGGAAAGTAACGCGTAATTGTAGAGATTATTTAATTCAAATAAATAAATATTTTCAGAACATCAAAGTGAAGGAAAAGGTTGCAGTGGAGACATCAAAGGTTGAACCTAAAGAAAAGAAACTCTCCATACTCAATGGATTCAGTAACGGCTCAGCACTGGGCGACGTCCGCCAAAGGATGGCGGGTGCGGTGGCTTCACAGTGAATTTCGTTTACATAAATCGTGCCATGGTTCAGGTTGAAGACTGCATACTCTATAGTGTACGTGTCAACTTAATGAGACGGACAAAGTACAAAGTGAAACTTAAGTTTACAAAACTAAGCTCAATTAGTTACAAGTGCTAGATATAAGTTTAGTGAAATATTTTATGGGAATACCGAACCTCTAGATGCCTTTAATAAAATTGAGACAGCGATGCAATTTTCATATAATGGTTCAAGTTGATTTGAATTGGTGAATGATTCTGTGCTCTTGCTAAGAATTTTTTCAATTTTACTTCGGTGACCTTATATAAATTATGCAGTAATTATATTTTTTGTCGGGATATACTTCTTTTATCTTCAAAGTTTGAACATGAACTTCAGCAAGATAAGCTAGATATTGGGGTGGAAAAACTGTTTTTGTGATAAGAAGATCATTTCCTATTTTATAATCTATTCTTGAAGTACTGATTTAAAATGAGCATATCGCAAATATATATGAATAAATGTTTGTATATGATATAAAACCAAATAACTCGATTTTATGATCACTATTCCGAATCCAAAAAAGTGAAATGCAAATTGATACATATATACTTAATGTATGCACTTAGAAAATAATTGAATATTTCTTAAACACAACACTAAATAACACAATGGTTCTATTTACAATGTAAAATAATCCCATTGTATCGTATTATAAACTTTTAGTTTGTTGTGTAGCTGATAAGGCTAGCATGAATTAGCATGAAAATAAACTTAAATATTGCAGGCTATTTAGTCAAATGCATGTAAAATAAAACACTGAATTTTTTATTGACATATAAAACTATGACATGACATATAAAACGTTGAATAACATGTCAAATCTATGATAGTAAAAGAACATGAAAATTGCAATGGAAAGTTATTACACAAATCCTGCCGGATATAGTCATTTTTATACTTCATGGAAATTACTGTGCATATATTTCTTATTCACTATAAAGTTTGTGTCTATGTTAGTCCGAAGTGATCCGAAGTCTCTCAGTTCAGTAATTTTGGAATAATACACTTATTATAAGTGGATATATGACTTATGACAATGTTAGACTTAGCTAAAATGTTTTGTCAATGGTATCGGATTTTGTAACGTTCATAACTTGGTAATAAATTTTGTGATACTTATTTAAATAAAAACTGACTATAACTATCGTTTTATTAGCCTCGACTAAAAAAAATTTCGACATCCTTTATACCTTGAAGTGTAGGCGAAATGGTTGTTTGATGATAATGAAGTTTTAAAAATATGATATTATGTATATTAAGAGTATGTCGAAGTATATTAGCTGCTCTATAAACGCAAAAGGATATTAACATATTAATTATTATTATTAATTATTGCATATTAACTAGCAACTTCGCAAACTTTACTCGGTATTCTAAAGAGATTCCTATGAGAATATGCTTGCATATATTTTACAATGAATATTAAAAATGATGTATGCAGTTAATAATATACTTTATTTGTTTTAAATTGACTTATTGTATTCAAGTTTAATTTTTTCAATATTCTTATAACATGTTTCAAATACAACCTATTACAAAGCCTACTTCGCCGTTAATGTGTTAAGTTGTTGAAAAAGAACAAAAGGGTTGACTTTAGAGAAAATTGCTTCTTATTTATTTAAATTTTCAGTTTTATAATATAGAGCGATGGATTAATTTCAAAAACATTGTGTTTTAGAATTCATAGATTTCACAGTTCATGAAATTCGTTACAGCTATTCAATAAGCGACATCTAGCGTTGCGTAGTAATAAATTAAATGTTACATTCCCCGCTAGACAGCGGTAGTTAACTACGTTTAATTTAGTAACATGTCAAAAGTTTCTACTACCCGCTAGATGGCAGTAACTAACTTTATAATTTAATTTATTTTAATTTATAGCGTGTAAATATAACAAATATATTCTGTTAATTAATGGTGAGTTTTAAAAGATGATTCGTTTTTAAAAGAATGTAAATATATTTTGACGGTCACGAAAATGTTTGTAGCGAATGTTTAATATCGCTTTTACAATAAAGTTATAAAAAGCTTTTCTCTGGCACCTGGCTATCGCGTCTTCATCTTGTTAAAACGGGTGCCATTAAAAAACTACCACTAAAAAACTTTATTAGTATATCAGCAACTGTCGTGTTAATGCACATTTCTAGAACATACATTATCATCTTTAATATACTTTTTGTTTTTATTATTATAGAGATTAATTCTTTTAATTTCAATTATAGTAAGAAGAATTTTGAAAGATGAGTAGATAGCTTTGACCTCTAGTCAAGACAGCTAATGCATTCCAATTTACTTCTGGATTCGGTTCAGATCTATATTACCATAAAATAATACCAACACAGAAGCTAATCATGCAGTATAATGCTGTCTAGAATCTGCAATGATTTCGGCCTATGATTCTTAATAGATGCAATGAACGTAGAGAACGAAATATCGAAGTATCTTAGCATTTGTCATTTACTATTCAGCACTAGATAAATAGTCAACTAGCGTTCTATTACTTTCCGGCCTTAGTCTTTCACTACTGGCTTCCCAGTAGGCCTACCTTTGGATCTCAAAGCTTTAGATCTCAGACGTCAATTGATGATGCATGGAGATTAAATTTAATAATGAAATAACTATCAAGTTTTATTTTAAACATTAAAATTCTGTAACCCCTTTAAGGCAATTTAATGAAGGCATTTTATGACGGTTAATTATTATGGTAACAAGGCGAAAAAACGTTTAAAACTTGAGCAATTTATCAATCTACTCTCTGAAGTTTATTCTTTCAAGAATATATCAAATAACAAAATCGACCATCTCAAAATAATTAAAAATAGAATAATTGAATATTGTATATAAGAAATGGGTAATTTTTAATGATTCCTTATAACAACTGTTAGCATTCGTTCCGACAAGCTAAAAAGTACTCCTAATACACGTAATTAGTATTGATTAACTACTAAACCTTATACGGGCAAAGCAATGAATAAAATATGAGTGAATAGAAATGACTTTGTATTCCGTCATAATTATTATAGTGGAAATTTGTCACACATAAATGTGTTAAACTTCATTAAAGTGTGCTGACTTTCTCACGCGCTTACTTTTAATAACATTTACACAAGAGATATTTTTTACAAAAACTTTATTTACAAAGAAATATTTTACAATATGCAGCTTCATCATACTTTATTGTACTCAAATTTGAAAACTAAACAATTAATTATTTCAATTATAAATTAACGATCTGAGTGAAATGTTCTATTCCCGAATATTCTTTAATCACTAAATATTTTATTCAAAAGATTATTATTCGAGTCATCATTAAAAAACAAGGATTTAAACGTTGACCAATTACTTCGAATATTCGGAAAATGAATAAGAGGCCTACTATAGATAACAACCTGAAATATCTTACCTATTAATTACTAAAACTTTAAATTTATTTATTAAATTTAATACAAGCATCCACAATAATATCACAACATAATTTAAGGTAACATTACAATGGAAAGCCTCTTTAGATATAAAGAGAACTAGTCAGAAATGTTATTAAGAACCACTAAATTTAAATAAATTATTTCTAAAATAATAAACGACGTTTAGCTTCTACTTATGTATAAATATTGATAAAAATTTGAAAATCGACACGTTTCAAATAACTGATTTAGTTGAGCGTTAGATTAAATTGTATTTGTTATTTTTTCCATTATTGCATGTACCATAAATACCTATTCGTAACCTTAAATAACACTCAGAAGTTGACACTTAAATAGAAACAGGCAATATTTTATAATCTAAAGAGGCGACTATAATAATGGCAGTGGAAGCAGCAAATAGACCCCTTATACTTTAGTTTTTGTCCTACCAAACTCTTCTATGTGATCGTATTGTGCAAAACCGGGGTCTGAATCGTAGTATGCGTAGTCATAACTGTTATCCTCTGGTTTGTTAATAGACTTTGAAAAATGTGGTTTTTTCGTTGATTTCGACGAGTACGACGCTGGAGCAGATGTCGGTGGCGCAGTTTCTTTATGTTGATAACGTACCGTTGTTCTCGGAGCTGATATCGTAGTGATTCTTACTGGATCATTAGCCGGAGCGAATGTAAACGCTTGTGCAGCGGGTGGTTCGAATGGTCTTGACGTAGTTGTGTAAGTTTGATAATAGTCAAAAGTTCGCTGAGTCGTCTGTTCGAATCGCGGTTTCACCGTGGTTGTATACTCTGATGATGAGGGCGCAGTAGATGTGTAAGTTATTGAAGCAGGTCTAAATGGTCGAGGTGCTGGTGTTTTAGCAGATGGTTTTTGAGATTGAGTTTTGTATTTTTTTTGATCTTCTGGCAATCTGTTTCCACTGGCTGCTATGTTTAACGAGTGAGCGCCAGATAACAGTTCTGACTCACGCTCGTATAACTCTGGTCTGTACTGACCGTCGTCCTCGCCTTGAGGCGGTCGATATTGCCCATCGTCTTCCCCACTTGCTGCGTAGTTGGACGATTGGGTATTAAAACCTAAATTCGTATTGTAGGCCACAGTATTGAAGTTAGCAAAGGGATCACCTCGTGTGGTTGTATAAACTATGGTAGTTGTAGGAGTTGTTGTGGGGTTAGTTACGTAGTTTTGCTTAGCTCCTGGAAATAAAGCGTGATTGTGTTTTTCAGGTTCGTATGAAATGCTATTTATGTTTCTATATGCAGCTGTACTAGTACCGAGGACAGAATTGTAGTCAACTGTGGTCGTAGGAAATCCTCTGCCATTATTGTCATTTAATTTATTTACTTTTACAAATTCAGGTTCTTTAGAAAAGTCCGACTGTACACTAAAACTATTTCGGACTTTAAATGGCCGATTATTATCGTTAATGTTTGTGCTAGGTGTAGATTTTATTTCAAAGTTATATATTTCAACGACATCTCCATTTTTATTAATGGGAGCCTGAGTTGTTTGTGAGAAAGGAGTTGGAAAAGGAGTATTTGAGGCAAACTTATTAGTATATTTAGTAGGTATTTTACTAACTTCCACGTATTCGTCTTTATATTGAGGAGGTATATTAACAGTAGTTGGAATATTTTTTGTTTGAGAAGGATTTCTTCGGTTGAAATTCAGCTGTGGCTGTTCAGATAAAGATTGTGGAGGAAAAGTATACTGGATTGAAACACTAGTAGGTGGAGTGGAGCTATAAATAGGACGCTTTCTGGCTAATTTTCGTTTGGGAACCTTGTACTGAGATGGATTAGACGGTTGAGATTTAGGACTAGTAGTAGGGCCATTATTCGTGATAGTTACACGTGCGGTAGTCGCTCTCCTGAAAGATTGAAAAGCGGGGCGACCAGGTGGCACTGAAGTTGGTGGTTCAGTTTGGGCATTCGGTTCATCTCGGCCTCGGTCACGTTGTCCGGTGAAGAAGTCTGACGAGTGTGCTGCTCTGAGATCTGAGGCACCGTTTGATCCTGTATTTTGCTGTATACGACGGTCACCTGTTTCTGCTCTCTGAAGTCCGAATTCGGCCTCTTCTTCTCGATTTCCAGAAGATGATACTTTCTTCGTGTCAAAACCTACATAATAAATAATAAATTGCAATTCAATATATGAGAACAAACATCTATTAATATATTTAGAAAATATTAAAGTTCTAAGTTTCAACAATCTTTAGTTTTTTTAAACGCATAAACAAAACTACTTGAGCAATATGCTTTAGTAGTTAGCTCAAGCTTAATATTATACAATTGTATCAATAAAGTAGCCTATATTTTAGTGCCTAGATCTACATAAATAATATGTACTAACTCTATTGTACAGCGTTTTACAAGCTCTGTTTATTTAGCATTCATAAAGCTTTTTGTTACTAAAAGTACTACCTACGTTTAAGCTATATATTTTATAGCTTTAATGTTGATAATACTTAGTATATATTTCATATTTATATTTGAATTTTATATTTATAATGATTGTGAGTTATTATAAAACAACAGCTTCGCTAGTTTATAATCTATTTAATATAAATAAATTATATTTTATATTCTTGTCGGAATATATTTGGAACGATTTTTTTTTCGCATTTGCATATATTTTGAACGTTAAAATCAATGTATTTTAACAAAACATTTAGTATAGATCATTTAACTATTATTAGAACATATCTTTTTAATTCGAATTTATCACTTAAGAAATACAAACCCTGAAAATATTTATATTATACTAGGATATCCAGCCCGCTTCGCTGGGCTTAATTTAACGATATCAGTTGTCAAAAATAGTCATTGACAGTTAAAAACAAACTCCGATCGCTACCAAAATTTACAGGATTGCCTACGTGAAAATTTCATTGAAATTGGACGTAGTCTATAACGAAAATACAGACACACAATCTCTTCTATATGTACAGATTTGATTTTTATATGAATTTCAAGCTATTCATAAAAACATTAAAAGCTATCTGCGAGTAATGTTAGTTGCAAAGCGAGCTCACCAGATCCAATCTTGTAGAGATCGAACTGACCGTCGTAGATTTCGGCTGGGCAGGCTAATGGGTCATCGTCACCCCAGTCGGTACAGGTCTGAGCCTCTTGATGGAACAAGGTACCGGGGGGACAGAAGAACCTGAAGTCTCGCACACCGCCGCCAGCCACTCTCACGCAGACATGGAAAGCCTTACATCCTGACTTGGCATCGGCGTAATATGCGCCTAGGATCCGACCTCGACAGTTAAACCTTTGAGCTCCCCCTAATTAACAATTAATAAACAATTTAATATTCTTTATAAGTACAATAATTATAATGCAAATGCCATGTGGTATATGGCTGCTTAGAATAGACCACACTCATTTTCTTACCGAAGTGTCTTAAAAGGCAACTAAGGTAAGTCGACCCGACCTGTGGTGTCCGGCTGAGTAGAATAGACCACCCTCATTTCTTACCGAGGGGTCGTAAAATACGACCACACAAGAATGCTCCACTGCGGATTAGTAAGTTACACCCAGAATTTCTGGAGATATGCAGGTTTCATGATGTTTTCCTTCAACGAAAATCGTAACTAATTCCATATATAAATTACATTTATAAAACAGTTTTTACAGAATTAGACAGATCTAATTGCCCGAGGTTTGAATACATTACCCACAAAGCATAAGCAGTATTACACAATTTATTCCATCAAATAAAAAAAGAAGATAATATATGTCTTATTAATATGATATCGTGTAATTTTGTTGTCATATTGTAACAGACATGAATATTTTTAAATTATTAAATCTGTGGAAATATTTTAACATCTTACTTAAAATTAATATTTCCTGTGACAATTGACAAACACTATTTATTTATTTATTTTTAGGTTATCATTAACTCATGATGTCTCTGAACATAATTTGTTTATGTTATCAATATAATTCAGTATACGCATGTACATACTTTCCAAAAAATATTACGAATACATGCAGGATTCGTATCGTATTGGGTATGAAAAAACGGATATTCCACTATACATTTGGCATTATATATTTTTGTATAAATAATTTATTGCCGGCAATCAATTAAGTAGCGGTGTCATGAAGTTTTTATTTTACAGACTTACACGTAAAAAACGCAATGTAAATGACTACTAGCGCATCTAGTTCGACATAATAAAACAGTACAAAGAGAAACGGCCTCACCGGTTCGCTATCGCAGCCTCGCGCGAGCATGCATGTACTCAACGAATATTTTTATTATTACTATATACTAATATTTATATACTAATAAGTACCTAAACCTATGAAGTTTATATTTGTTCACACTCATCTTCCAACGTCTTACTGTTAAGCACACAATTTTCTATTTTTAGATTATATTGTTGCTTCTAGCTACAAATATAGGACACTTTACGACGTTTAAATAATGTTAGGATAAATTAATTAAAAAAAAATAGGACATCCACAAACGCGAATTTGAATTGGAATTTGTGTTTATCGGTCTTTTATTAGTTACATCGATGTCTGAGATGACAAAAGTAAAATTTCAGTTTAAAAAGGCAAATAATAAAAATACATCTTTTAATACTATAATCCGCTATAAAGTAATTAGAAAATATATATCATTCTAAATAGAGAGTGGACTAACCGATCCGTACCTGATACATGCGGGATTTGTAAAAACGCATGCACTACAAATCCACCGCCATCACAATACACAAGCACACACATTCACTATCACAAACTCAACAAACGTTTCGCCTTGCAACCGAAGCATCATCAGGAGATAGGCTTAAAAAAAATCACAACACCTTTGCTATTTTGTCGTGGAGTAGATTTTTTGTTGAACTCTATCTTTTTACTGTTACAAACCGCCACATCAACTACAGTTGCGCAAGTAAGGCATATCTTAAAAATTAAGATTAAATTAATTAAAAAGATGAAATCCAGTAGATAAAAATAAAACGAAATGCATAGGTCAAATGGCCATGTTACCATCAGTGATGATCTCACATTGAGGTCGATTACGTGATCACAACGAATACGATGTTTACCCAACTATGGCGAGCAAATGATCAAATAATTGAATTTTATTTACTTTTATTCGATGTGGTTACATTATGTAAAAATGAATATTCCATTCTATTTCAGGTTTAATAACCTTATTAGAATTCGCGAAACGCGAATATATATATATATATATATATATATATATATATATATATATATTCATATATATATATATATATATGCATTATTTATATATATATATATATATATATATATATATATATAAATAATGCACATCGAGAACTTAGAACGAAACAGCCGACCAATTCGGTTTCGTAGCGCGCCGTCACTGTCACACACGGGTTCGTCAGTCTGTGCGACGGAGACAATGCTCTATTAGGCAGAATCTAGCCGATTTCTCCCTCTTAGCCTCGATGTGCATTATTTATTGCCGGGTACTATACATAGTTATACCGTTTACGGCTTACTTCTTCATTTTATAGCACAGCTTGAATTGTAATAATGCTCATGTAAGTTGTTAAATAAATGTTAAAGATACTTGGCCGGATCATGGACGCTATGATAAGACTTATAAGGCTTTCAAGGCTTTATAGGCGTAGCTAATCAGTGTGCAAAACAGGACAGTGCCTCGGGACCGGTACTCTGACTGACAAACTACAAATTGAACTATTAAAAATTCCTACCACATCCGGAATATATTATGAATATATTAAATTTCGGGAACGCGACTATAATACAAACAAATAATAATAAATGTTAAAGCCTTCGAACCATTTTGTTTTTATTATTTTTGTGAGAAATTTCATTTTCACAGTGCGATATGTGAGCAAATTGCAATTAATAATGTCGAACTGCAAAACCACGCAAATTATATAGTTTGCTGGCGGTATCAGCGGCGGTGGCAATCGTTGCTAAATTGTTACCACAACACCGCGTTCACACGCCTTAATAGTGTCTCTTTGCCAAATGTATTTCATACAATTTTAAGTCAATGAATACAAGAATTTACAAATCCTAGAAGTAATTTGATAAGAGATCGGTGATACCGTATCTACTTACGTTTGGAGGTGACTGTTCTGCAAACGAGTTGGGACATGAATAAACTGTTTTTTAACTTTAGGTAAATTTATATATATGTATGTGTATATACTACTCTAAAACATTTATGAAAAGTTTCAATTTATGCAGCCGTTTCGAAATATCATACTACATATATTGTGTTTTTGTAAATAATAATATTGTCAGTTATAAGCTATGTATGTATTATATTTATATTTTAATGCATCATTTTAAGGCAGATTAAAAACCATTGAATATTTATAACAAAATTATATAATATACATACCATATTTTTAAGAGAAACTTTTTTGAACAGTTTATGGATATGGATAGATAGTAGTAGGATTTGCTGTTTTGCTACTATAACCACAAGAATAATTATTATAGTTACGTTTTCTGTATTTCTTGTATGGTAATTAGAAGATATACGTGATATATTTACCAAAGTGTAACCTATATTTAAAGTATTAAAATGTTTTGTTAGCAGTTCAGCGATTTATGGATTTAGATTAATAAAGAATACAAAATAGTTCTGGTCATTTGCAACGTTGCATCACATAGGTACGTGGTTCGGCCGGTGAACGTTTGGTGCGGAGGTTAACCGAGGTTCCCATGCGTACGAGTGGGGTTGCCTTGCGCAACTCTCGACCCGCGTAATGCCCCATCCTCTTTGAAAGGTCGCCGGTTTTATCTATACGCAAATATACTGTGAGCTATCGTAAGTTTTAATGTGAATAATGCCTAGCATCAAACATTGTTAATTTCATTTTTGAAAGATGTCAATATATCATCAAATGTTGATCAAAGACGTCGCGAAAATTAAACATTCAATGTTACGAAATACTTCCATGAAATAAAATTTGTTTGTTGCTGGAAGGGAGTATCGCTGGGATTCCCTATCTTATGAAGAAATATCAGTTTTTTTTATCTTTATTTTTTTTAAGGACTTATAAAATATCAGTCAAAAGTGAGAATTTTTCCTAAAACCTGCCTGTGCATGGATAATAAATGACAATTTAGAATCGGAGGGTCTTAAAAACCTGAAAGTATATAAGTCATGGATTCAATTTAATTGAACAAAGCAAACATCATCGTGTAACATGCAAAAATGTCTGAACAGGTAGTGAGCGCTTCCGTAAGTAGAAATCACACGGAACTAGGAACGGAATCATTGAGTTAACTTGCAGACTGGAAATTGTTATAATTTTTTTTAATACTCGCATCTGTTTACATTAGGATATCTCAACTTGTTGGAGACGCAGCCAATAAATTATCTATTATTCAATCATAATGAATCATAATCAATTAACAAATCATAAAGAAGCTAAATAAAATAAACAAAATCATAACGAAAATAACCACTAAGAAAAGAAACTGGGCCGTAACAACTTCAAATATAGTTATATTAATAATATATTCTAATTATAACTTTGTGCTTATAATCATATCAATAATAACACATCCGCCGCGTGGAATACGGTTGAGTAGAATAGACCACCCTTATTTCTTACCGAGGGGTCATAAAAAGCGACTAAGGTAAGTTGACGTGAGGCAGGCGGCCGGTTATTAAATAGCTAGCCAAATCATCTAACAACATATTTAAAACATGTTGTGCCGAACCCACGTAGAGTGGGAGGGCAGGAGAATAATGCTTATAATAACACAGTATATAACACAAATATACAATAATATATATAGCACAGCTTAGAATAATACAAGCTGTGATAGCTGAACGGTAAGACCGTATGCTTTTCTCGAAGTGGTTATGAGTTTAAACCCCAGGCAGGCATTAATGATTTTAGAAAAAAAACAAAATAATGTGCAATGGCAGGCTTACTTCGAAATCGGAATCTCTTTAAGCCAACCAACACTATATGTAAAAAAGTAAATTTAAGCAAAATTGATTAATATTATTAAATATATAATAGATGAATATTTAATTAAAGATATAATATGATAAATATAAAAAAATACAATAAAAGTATTTATAATAAAATTTAAATATCACTTATTAGCTAAGTAATTTTTTTAAATATTGTGTTTAAATGAAGATATTGTTTTAGGTTTACGTAAGGAAACGGGTAGTTTATTCCACATTTTAACACCCTGTGAAGTAAATTTTGTGAAGGATTTTTGTCCTGCAAGTGTAAAGTATGTGAATTTTGCCTGCTTCATACACTTAGCATTACATACATGCTCCTAACAATCGGGGATTATAGCAGTAAATTTAGCTATTAAAAATTCACCAGAAATCACTCGATATAAGTTCTTTCACTTAATATGTACTCTCTGAACATGCTGTGTGATCCAAATTGTCGCGCTTGCATTGAATCTCCACATTTAATCTTCGCGTATTTTTTTCTGATCCCTCTAACATGATGGTCAGAGATATTTTTCATCTTAAATTTTGATTTTTATTGTAGTTTTGTCAAACATGTTAATGTCAAAAGATGATGTTTTGACTTGTTTTTTTATTCGCATAATCTGTTTCCTATTTTGTTATTACGGATTGTTATGACTGTGTATCTCTCTCTATCACTCTAAGTGGGGTCGGCACAACATGTTACAACATGTTGTCACATGATTTGGCTACGTATTTTACGACCAGCCGCCTGCCTGACGTCAACTTACCTTAGTCGCCTTTTACGACACCTCGGTAAGAAATGAGGGTGGTCTATTCTAAGCAGCCGGATACCACACGGCAGATACCTTAGTCGCCTCTTACGAGACCTCGATAAGAAAGGAGGGTGGTCTATTCTATTCTGCCGGATACCACACGGCGTGTGTTATAGTTTTGTTATATTATTTTATGTATTTATATACAAATTAACATTATATTTTTAATATTTTCTTTAAAAGTACAAAAAAACATTTAAAAATATAAAAAATATATATTGATCACACGGAGGGGAGAAAGTACTCAAGTAACCGGCGGTTAAGGCTGAGGAATCTCTTCACATCCCATGCTGTCTCAAGCAACACTGCATTCAGTATCCTGCAACTAAGCGAAAGCCTCTTGAGATGTTGGTGAGGCTCTTCGCGATAAAACCATTAACCGATACAACAATTGGAACAATTATTGTTGAATAAATATTCTACATGGCGGTTATCTCATGAGCTAGGTCTATAGATATTTTTTTTCAGCTCTTATGAGATTATCGTTATGTGGGACAGTGATATCAACAATAATTTCCCAACGAGCTGACTGATCCACTAAAAGTATATTGGGTTTATTTGCAACAATATACCTGGTTTATTTTTAAAGGGGCTATTTTTTGTGTCTTTATACAATTTGTTTTATTACATTATGACTTCTGTCTTCAGAATGTTAGTTTTTACTTTATTCTATTAATTTTACTAGTTATAGTTCACAGTAAATTAGGATATAATAAATTTACTGTTTATTCTAATTTATTTTTTGCGTATTGGCCGGGGCTATCGCAGTGTGTCAATGGAAAACAATAGCCTTATCTAAATATGAATAAATACTTATTTTATTTAATTACGCTATGAATTTGATTACCTCACGTTTAAAAAATCTAAAGTTATCCTCTACTAGTCCTCTAGTCATATTAAGCGTATAAGTGTACTCTATAATGCAAAAACTTTGTTTCCCTGTCTCCGAATGAAAAACGTGATTTGTTTATTAATATTGGTCCAGCCGATTAGCCGTGAAAGCGTGACACGCAGACGGATTGACGCATTTATAATATAAGTATGGATATAACCATCTCTACCAATTCTGCTACACCACCATCTCCGAGAATAGAACAAAAACGTTATGAGAATTATATTTTTAAATTAACTTGTCAAGAGCCCGGCTCAGAGATAGCGAAGGTTTTAGATTCTCGTAAGATGTTGCGATATAATTAACTTTAAAAATTATATATATTGGTCAAATAGGTGCAAACTTAAATTTCAGTGCATAAAATTATCGTCAATTGGAGAAAATTATGTTTAGCGTAAATGTCATTTACAGTGGACTTAGTTTCAGAATGTGTTTTGAAACTGTGCTAAACATGACATAACCTATTGTTATGTAGAATCAACAGTTAAACTTCGCCCGCTGAGAGCATATCATTGTCGTACCCACCAATATAATCAATAGTAAATGTACACATATTTCACGCACGTTGCAAACCAACCCGTTAATAGCACTTTCTTTTTCTATTCACGTAACTAGTTTTCTCACGCTTTGATGACCGCACTTGTATTCTGTTATAGTTTGGACTTTATTAATATATCGATTTAGGAAGTTTTGGATGATAAGGTGCGTTTGACAAGTATCTATTCTGTCTATTGCTTGTAATGATGCATATGGAAAGTAATGTAAATGAGTTGAAAGACCAAATAACTGCATACGTTCTGCAACAGTAGATCAAGTTGCTATCTATATTTGAAAACGATTATGAGCGATTCTGTTTAAAAATAAAAAGGTAGATAATAGAATTAAGCTTAGGTAATTTGTGGAGATCCATACTACAAAATTAATAATTACTTATATAATCTACAATCCGCGATAAATAGAAAATATATGTAAACCTAAATGCAAAGTATACTACGAGTATCCAATTGTTTTCATACCTGATATATGAATTATATATTTAGTATTACATTTATTTTCGCAACAGTATTATATTATAACAAAATAATGTCATTATTAGTTAAAAAAGCATACTATTATTCTGCGTTGGAGAGCATGTCAAGTTATCATTCCCGTTTACTATCATAAATATCACAGTGGAAATGAACGTTGAATTTTCTTATTATTAACAACATAAATGTACAAGTTATATCTATCTTAAATTACTTACACGCTAATACTATACAAATCATGCCCACGTTGAATGGTCCCAAGAAAGCTGGCAGCGTTTTAATATTGATTGATTTGATTTGATTACCCTAGGCCGAAATATCATCGTACTTTACATTATCCCAAAACGACATGAAATAAAAGGACAGTACCGCTCACTTTTAAGTTGGAAACTTGTTAAAGTTGCGTCTGGATTACGTACTGGTTGATTCTGATGAAGATTCAACTTAAGATAAAAATCCGACATTTCAATGGTGACACAAAAACATAGGTAAAATTAGAGTAGCTTTTCTATGAACGCTTTATCAGTAACTTGCGCCTTAGTTAACAATTTAAGAAAATTTATTGCGTTTACTTTACTTTTAGCTGAGATAAGTGATTGAATCACAATTATATCGTTAGGATGATTCTGATAACTTTACGCCTGTTAGAAGTCCTAACGTAGTACCAAATGTAATTTGAATTTTACATTCCTATTCTCGTTAGGTTTTAAAATTTTCGATAAAATACTCAAGTAAGTAGGGGCCTAATTATAATTGTAATATCCATAATTATAATAAAACTTTTGTGCACAATTTCTATTAATGACTACTTTATCGGATTTATATTATCTATTAATATCATACTGTCTAAGATGATAACTTTTTGCATAGTATAGCAAAGCGTACTAACTGATAATGCACTAAACTGAAAGAGCCTAATTCTACCTAATTCTTTGTCATCGGAAACCCCCAATAACTATACCTATGCTATGGATATAGTTGAGTTTTTGGGCTCTCATTTATTATTGTTATATAATCTGTAATCTGATATAACCTAATAAGGATTCGAAGTAAAACAAGGGCTCGAGAATCACGCATCGGAACCTTTTAACGCATCCGTTCGCCGGCCGTCACGCCGCGTCGCCCTACTTCCCCGGGGAATCGTGAGAATAACATTTATGTTAAACGGCGGAATCGATTATCTTGATGTGCTATAGTTTGCACCTAGCTGTGTACCACCAAATGGAAAGTGCATCAGCGTTGCGTAACAGAGATGCGATGCAATGGTGCACCGCTCACATCACACCATGTCGCATTCTATGAAAAATATCATCTCCCTAATCATTTTCTTTTACTTATATCTTACATAAAATTATTCATATAGTTTTGTTAAATGCATAAAAATGAGAGCTGCCTTATAAGTCGATCACGATGTAATCTCACGATACATTATATTGTTATTACACAGGTTTAATGCAATGATGAACTGTAGTTAATCTAATACTTAGATACATTAGTGTTAATGTTCTAGTTCACATACACGTAATAACGTAGTGAGTTAGTATTCTACGAAGCGCTTTAAAAACACGTTATTTCCGTTCGCAATTATATTTCGAGAACAAGTAAGCAAAAGATTTAACATAAAATTGTTTTTTTTTTATCTTATTATTTACATGAGAGAATATTGAGAATATTCTTCTTTTTTAAAATTTCATCATATATATTATAATAATATTATTTCAAAAGTTTAAATTTAAAAAGAGACAATGGAATTGAAACTTTAAATAAAATAAGTTCGCGACTTATATATATTGTTTTTTTTTATAATTAACAAACTATTATGTAGAATGAAAGTATTGTTTAAATTGTATTAATATTGCATATTGTTAATATTATTAAAAAAAAACTAAAGTCATGCTAATAATGGAGTAATTATTTCCTTATGCATTTAATGAGTTTCCCACGCGCCCGGACTTCTTGCACATTCTTGTATCATCTTACAAGATTCTGCACTAATACATGTATTTCCTTACCGTCATAGAAACACTAAATAATAACCACATCGAACGAGTTCACTCAATAATCACTGTGGGCACTTACCGAGGACTGGGAGCAAAGCGAGCACGATCCACACGGGAGACATGTTGCCGCGAGGTGCGTCGCAAAAGGACTGGCGGGCGGCGGCCATTGTCGGGCTCCGGGGATGCGCGTACACCGCCCGCCCGCATGGAAGGGATGAAAGCTCGCGCGCCCGCCCGCCGGAAAATGTTCACAATGGATATTATCAATATCAAAAAAGTTGAGTTAACCAGCAGGCCTACCATGAACTCTTATTGCGACTCAATTGAAGACGTAAACGACAACCGCAAACCGCTTTCTTTTCGTACTATGAAGTGTGAATTGCATTGGGGTCGTAACGTTTGAAAAGGATATCGTTATATGAACTATAGATAACTCTGTCTCTTTTACTCACATGTTCTTAGGACGAATTCCGAACGTTCATTCGGCAACGACTTAAAGTATGCGTCTTTAAGACGTCATGTTATGAAAAAACAAAACAATTTCGTTTACGTCTTCTATTGAGTCGCAATAAGAGTTCATGGTAGGCCTGCAGCTTATCTGTTATAATTATTTTAACGAGTATCTCAATTAATTGTCAGATTTCATTCAAATCTGGCTTGCGATGGAGATATATTATATTTTCATTCTTCTAATGTTGAGATATGAAGTTATGCCGTGTGTTACCCGGCTGAGCAGAATAGAGCACCCTCAATTCTTACCGAAGTGTCGTAAAAGGTGACTAAGGTAAGTCCACCGGTTGTGTGGTATCCTGCTGAGTAGAATAGACCACCTTCATTTCTTACCGAGGTGTTGTAAAAGGCGATTAAGGTAAGTCGACCCGCTGTGTGATGTCCTGCTGTGTAGAATAGACCACCCTCATTTCTTACCGAGGTGTCGTAAAAGGCGGCTAAGGTAAGTCGACCTGCTGTGTGATGTTCTGCTGTGTAGAGTAAACCACCCTCATTTCTTACCAAGGTGTTGTAAAAGGTGACTAAGGTAAGTCGACCCGTTGTGTGGTATCCTGCTGAGTAGACCGGTAAGAAATCAGTAAGAAATGAAGGTCATTTCTTACAGAGGTGACGTAAAATACGACTAAGGTAATTAACGTCAGGCAGGCGGCCGGTCGCAAAATACGAAAATAGGGTGAAAAATAGGGGGAAACAGGGTGTTTTACAGGGTCGTAAAACACCTTGCACATATAATGTATTAATTATTGTACATTATAAATATTGTATGCTGCCTATAAAATGTTTGTTTCTGTACAGGGCAAGATTAGCTATCCGATCGATGAATTAATCTTCTAGACGTTCCATTTTCCTAACAAACGCAGATTATGGCAAAATAATTACGTGCAAAATATATGATAATCTGATCTAAATATCAGATTACTAAAAATAAATGAACTCTAAAATAGAGTTATAAGTATTTCGTTCTATTATTTATTCACTGGGGATTAGTATCAGAATCACCTACAGATAATACACGAACCAGAACAATTAATCAACGATAAAAAAAGAAAATATCGTGGCTGTCATATTTTTAAGACAAAACAATAAAGCGATTACGTCACATAGTTGTGCAAATAGAAGGTAAACGTGATCATTGACAACACACACAAGTAAGTATTTCGTGAGATCGTACCAGTAAGCAGAACAATGCATATTATCTGGTTTTATGTGACAAAAATCAAAGAAAAAAATTTACCACAGCTTCTTTAAATGCGTTAAATGACAACACTATTCCCTTTATTTATTAATCATTTATCATTAATAGATAATTATTTTAGATTTTAACTCAAAAACACTTTCTTCTACGATTCTATAAAATAATCATCAACCCATCATATTGCAATGTGATAATTACTTAAAATTTCATAAGTCTTAAATATTAATGATAATAGTCGTATTCGTTTACGTATCATTTGAAACATATATGACTCTTATTCGATGATGAATGTTTGGGTTACAGAAGCCAAGCTATAAAAGAAGAAAATTATTTGAAAAATAATTCATCATAATCATGACAGGGCAATATCAAATTAACATGATGCCTACAAAACCTGAAATGCAAACCAAATTTAATAATTACGTAATAATACTTAAGATTTTTTTTACATCTTGATGCCATATTGTCAATAGATAATTTTTAAATATAATGCTTTTTCATTTTATTAGAATTCCACTTATTTACTAAAAGCAAGATACTCAAACTCAAGCTCAAACTCAAAATATTCTTTATTCAAGTAGACTGTTTACAGTACTTTTGAATCGTCAAATGTTTTCAAGAAGCTACCACTGATTCGGAAGTTTGCTCCTACCGAGAAGAACCAGCAAGCAACTCGGCGGTGATTTTTTTTAAATATTATTTTTACAATTTGATTGAGTGTTATAAATTTAACGTTGCAGCTTGGTGCGTAGCTGACTGCAGTTAAGATATGCTACTATCACTCAAGTAATCTTCAATTGTATAGTAAGCTTTATGTAGCAGCATCATTTTAAGATAATTTCTAAAGTTGTGTAAAAGCAAGTCTAGATACTGTAGAGGAATTTTTTTATAAAAACGTGTACCGAGACCGACAAATGATTTTCGCACCTTTTGGAGGCGCAACCTTGGCGTCACTGGCTACATGGATATAAGTATTAATGTTGCTAAACCTTTCAGTAGGTACGTATCATTTTCTATTTTACTACTGAAACGCTCTTACGCTCTGAATGCCTGTACATAAAACAAACTGTTATGATGAGCCATGCTTTCAAATATACAAGAGTCAAAATTGCTAAACTAAATTTAAAGATCGGTTAAGCAATGTTGTAAAGCAATGGTAACCTTTTAAATAATTAAGATGACTATCGATTATTTTCATGTATTATGTATGTATGTATGTATGTATGTATGTATGTATGTATGTATGTATGTATTAATTTTGCAATACTCAAGAATTTATTCATTTATTATCTAATTTCGTTAAATGAATATGTGTGCGCTTGCGTTAAGCCTTTATAGGAGGCTCGGTTTTGATAATAAAAAGCCTTGTTAATACTGTTAAACTATTTTATTGATAGCAAGTTAAAAGGAGTACTTTGGTAGCGTTACATAATTTGAATAAGTATTTGACAATTCAGTTTCATAAATGATTAACGACGTATGTGACGTTTCGCGCAGATGCCTACGATTGGTGCATGTCATCCATATGGCCACAGATGATTATAGGCCGCAACAATATAAGATATGTAAGTATCCTTAACCCTAAGAAAAGTCTGGAGGAAATCGCTATTGACTATTAAGATCGTCTTCTGAAAGCATAAAATTTGTTTATTTTTATTTCTGTTATTACATGATTAATTTAAAGTTCTACGATACTTTTTCGCATGACGTCTGATTTAAGGATATCTATGCAAAGCTTAAAATTTCCCCTTTCAAACGTGCAAAATCTAAATTTTGTTATAGGTTTCAGTGGGCTCTAGTATGATATTTTTTGTTGGTGGTTTACGTTAAATTGTGTGAATGAGTAAAATAATATTAAAACGGGAATCACATTGTACGAGTTAGTACATTATATATTTAATATAATTAAAAAACGATATTCAAATCTATTATTTTATATATAGTGAATATAAATAGATGTTTACATAATTTTAAAGTTCATAGGCTAGTAGTATAGATATTCAGTACATGAACATTGTTCAAAGAAACCGTGCCATCAATAACAACGCAGGCTTGAATAGTATTTGTATCCATTTTGTGCACCACCTACTCACACTACAACTTGGTGGGTTCACGTAATCGGAATCCATTGTTGTATAAAATGAGTAACGAAATGTTTATGTGTTTTGAAATTTGTATGAACACACCTAGCAGGATACACATAGGACACTTGTTGTAGAATAGTAGACGTGTTTGTGGGTATGTGATTTATAATATTTTGGGTTGTGTTTTATAATAGACACTAGAGAATATTTGTCTCAAGTAATAATATATTAGTAGCCATTAGCTTTATTCACTTATTTTATAACCAAAACATTAAATTAAAAAAATGAAAGTGTAAAATTTATACTTTTATTTATAACAATTATTAATTTATTATTATTGTCAATTATTGATGCCGTGTATCCAGCAGAATAGAATAGAATAGAGGTGTCGTAAAAGGCGACTAAGGTAAGTTGACGTCAGGCAGGTGGCCGGTCGTAAAACACGTAGCCAAATAATGTGACAACATGTTTGTAACATATTGTGCCCACCCCACTTCTAAGTGGGGTCGGCACAACATGGGATAAGGGCAGGAGAATGATGATATTTTCAATAATGCAGTTTTTTTTTAAGAATTTCTATCTATATTATTTCGCGGGTAAAATTTTCTTATTTTTTACTACCCGCATTTCACTTTTCTTTCTGTTACTCAAAGCTTTACTGGAAGATGTCCCTTTTAAGACCGCCTTAGTACATGAGCAGCTATATTTAGTTTTATTTACTAAGAATTTTGATGTATGTAGAGCAAAAAAATAAGTAAATAAGTAAATCATAACGTATAATTATGATGTTGCTTAGTTATATGTTTATTAGTAAAATATAACAATGTTTATTTAGAGAAAATAGCGAATACGAAAAAAATTATAAAGACTAAAATAATATATATTAAAATAAGAAGGGTAATGAAGATGAAAGGTAACAAAATATTATAACACCTTTTTTTAAAACAATATGGTAGCAAGAGATACGATTTAAACGGACAGTCTAAATAAAACTCTAATCAATTGTATAATATTATATACTCATTTATATTATGAGAAAATTATAATCTGTCATACATGAAGTAGTTTATTTAAAGACGATTCGCATGAATAAATGTTAATGAGTACAATGTCGTTGCGGTTGAAACTTGTCTGGTTATACATATAGCAAAGGAGTAACATAACTGTTACATATGAGATAAATAAGGTAGTCGGCCTGCACTTGACCCGATTTAATAAAGTATGAAATTACATCAGGCATTATCCTATTATAGGGATAGAGATAAGATTTTTCTCTACGCGACAAAATTGTGACCGACTTATCGACTTATTGTGTCGACTTATCTGTGAACCCTAAAATTATTAGTAATAAGACAAATTAGTATTTACAACAATACATAAATTCGGTATTAAAGTAACGTTCATCATAATCATGCTCCTGCCCACTCTGAGTGGGGTCGGCACAACATGTTACGAACATGTTGTCACATGATTTGGCTACGTATTTTACGTCCGGCCGCCTGCCTGACGTCAACTTACCTTAGTCGCCTTTTACGACACCTCGGTAAGAAAGGATTGTGGTCTATTCTATTCTGCCGGATACCACACGGCTAGCTATTAAAGTAATGTTAAACTTGTAAATTTCGATCAAATATGTATATTCATGTAAGTCGTTTAAGTCTTTTGTATGAAAATTTTAAACCTCCATATCGTGACATCAAACGGTAATATCTAATATCGTTAAGTAAATTTTCTAGGTTGACTGGCCCATTGGCGCAGTTGGCACCCTGCCTTCAGCTCTGTGGGTCACGGATTCCGTTCCAGCCGAGGGCCAACATTTTCTATTAGCAATTTGTTTGGTGTATATATGTATATATATTTGTACCTGTCACCCATAACATAAGTATTGAGTTACTTTGAGGAAGGACTGCGGTATGTGTAATTGTCCCCTATATTTATTTATTTAGGTAAATGATAAAATTTGGTAGCAAAAGTAAATATTATGTCAAAATTACATTATTGTCTTAAAAACTGCAATCTTCTTACTTGCGCTTGGGCTCTTTGCTATTTGTATATTATAGATTTTTCTTAGTACCAGTTTTCTTAGTACACCGTTTCATCAATTTAATCTACGAGTATAGTATATGATGGTCAGACTTTTAACCATTTGGGTAAAAAGTGAAGTTAATTAAGCATACTATAATAAGGTATACATGCCATAGTTTAGAAAAGACCATGTTTTAAGGCTATTAGGAAACATAGAATGATTTATATGTACTTGATAAGGTATATTTAAATGAACTGTATTTATATGGATAAAATAAAATTTCCGTGAGTTTCCAAAACAATGGATAGGTTATATAGGTGTTCCGCATTTCGCTGCGCCGTATTTTGTGAGGTTAGTGATGAGATGAGATTTGAAAGATAAATACCATGAAAGTACTAAAGTAAGAAATTAAAATTTAAATTGCAGTTCGCAAATATAACTATGAGTTTTTTTTAAAGCTTGGAAAATTAACTTTTGGCAATAAATTGTTTTTTATAAGGAAAGAGATTACGCATGAAATATAAAAAAAATTGCCCAAATATGCACAAAATTTATATTATCGGGTATTTCCAGGCACTTAGAACTATTTTTAAGTACTTATTGGACTAATACAGAAATTTAATTTATATAAATGAATGTATTTGTGTATGTTCTATATAGACTTCGAAACGGCTGGACCGATTTAAATGAAATTTTTATATAATTTTAGAATGACTCAGCGCTCATGCGCATCCTGTAATATTTGGTGCTGATCGAAGTATTTATTTTAACTGTTTAGTTCTGTTTCAAGAGAAGTTCGAAACCAGACTGAGCCACACCAACGCATGGCCGGACAGCTATTAAATTATAAATTAAAATGTTTATGTCAGACCTTTCAAAAAGATCTGTCTGTGATGACCTGTAATGCTTTTTATGATGTACAAGATGCGGTTATTACACTAAACATAGTTGCAAAACCTACATAAAAACAACCGACATCATTAATTCTTGAAGATTATTCCTTGCCACGACGTGAGATAAAAAGAGTTATAAAATTTATTACTTTTTTAGTCATACCTACACGTTTGTATCTTCCAATACAGCTAATTATTATATTATTGAAGATATATAAATAATAAGAAAGCTTTGATTTAAGTTTGTCGTAGAGTCTATCTCCTGATGATGCTTCGGTTGCGGGGCAAACCGATTGTTGGGTTTGTGATAGTGAACGTGTGTAGTGCTTGTGTATTGTGGTGGAAGTGGTGGAGGTGTGTGCATGTTTTTTTACGAATACTGCACGTATCGGGTATGAAAATACGGATAGTCCACTATACATTTAACACTATATATATTTTCTATTTACTGTATCGCGGATTATAGCAAAATAATTTTGTTATTACTTTTGCTCTATACTGACATTATGCTTCGATTTTTCGGAGTATTTTAATTTTATACATATTTAATTTAATTACATGAAGTATCATATTTCAGATCACGCGAACAACTAAGATCATACCGCAGTTCACCTTCTACTTAATTGTAATATCGCTATTGTGTTTTGCAGCTACTACCTTTGTACTGTTGCGACCTCGTTCCGACCTTTAGCTCGGAGGATGCTCACATTCCAAACAGGTGAAGATTTCCCAAGCTACACATCAACGATACTAGTGTATCATAATATCATGTGTATATTTCTAGTTGTGAAGAAAAATATAAAAATTGAATGTACTACCGAATTTATAACGTTTTTAACGTCTATGTTTTATGTATTTAATGTTTATTAAATGTTATTACTAGATAATAAATAGCCTTATTATATCTCACTGCTTAGCGTAGGCGTCCTCTCTTAGTTTCTGGAGAGAATGTTTGCAGCTAAGACTTACCACTCTGCTATGTCGGTCTAGGTTAGGTTAGGTTATTATCCCTAAAATTGTCTAGAATTATGTTTTCGTTCACCAAATAGAGTGTGATAAATTAAAGTTATCTATTATTTCAGCGTTATAATATATTACTATAAATTAAGTCCAATTTTTTTTGTAGCGGCCTGTTACAATCCCACTGCTGGGAATAGCACTCCTCTCTCCATTTCTGGAGAGAAGGGTTGGTGCTAAGACCTACCACGCTGCTCCAATGCGGATTGGTAGTTTACACATATCTCCAGAATTCTCTAGAGATATGCAGGTTACCTTCACCGAAAAGCGTGTGATAAATTGCAATTATCAATTAGACACATGAGTTTTAGAAAAACTCATTAGTGCCTGCCCGAGTTTGAACTCGTGTTCCCCTCGAAAGAGTCGCACGGTCTCGCCGCTGTGATAGCCTTTTGTCCAAATTGTTTGCGTTACTAAAAGCTTAATGTTAACAAAAAAGACAAGTAAGATCATTAATAGTGTAAGTTGCTGAATCAAGTTACAACAATATAAAACAATATAATTAACGGAAACTTAGGTACCCACAATAATGCAATACTCAATACGTTACACCGGCCTATCTGCTTTAATTGTACTAATTTTCATTAGTATTGGTCCAGCTGATAAGCCGCGAAAGCAGTAAAGTCAGATCGACTTTTGTTTAAAAATATTAAATGGATAACCATTCAAAATTTGCCCTCTCAAGATGTATTATATAGTATCTAATGAGCATTAAATACATTGTAATGTATATAACTTCAGAAACTGTTAAATTTGATTATCTTTCTATTCTCTCAGTAACAATGTGCATTGTTAATGTTCATTTGAACACCAAACGTTTATTTATGTGTGCATTAATCTATCAGGCTGGGATAGCGCAGCCGTGAGACCGTGCGAGTCTTTCGAGGGTTACGAGGTAAACCCCGGGCAGGCACCAATTAGTTTTTCTGTTAAAACTTATGTGTCTAATTTGATAATTGCAATTTATCAGACGCTTTACGGTGAAGGAAAACATCGTGAGGAAACCTGCATATCTCTAGACAATTCTAGGGATTATAGGTAACTTACCGATTCGCATTGGAGCAGTGTGGTTGGTCTTAGTTTCGACCCTTCTCTCCAGGAACAGAGAGAGGAGACTATGCCCAGCAGTGAGAATGTACCAAGCCGTTAGCTACTTACTTAATTACTTACTAATCCATCAGTTTTTCATAGTTTATGTATTTTAGGATTAATTACGGCAACATTTTTTTAAAAACCCAAATATATATTAATTTTTTATTCAAATAATAAATTATAAAGAAAAAACACGTTATGTCTTACGTATTCATAAGTGTAGCAAATCCAATTAATATTTGAATAAATAAATAATGAAAAATGACCCGTTGTAAGATTTATTGAAGAAATTACTGAGTAATGTTTTATTTCAAAGAATCACGTTAAAACAATATAAGACATCTGTTATGAATTATTTTTAAACATAGTCAATATATTCTTCTGTTATTGTAATGTAATTGAATTATATAATGATAATATTTGTAACATCGTTTCCAATCGATTATATAGAAAAAATATTATACAACGTGCAATATTAGAACGTGATCTGCTCATAAATTCAATAAAGATGCACCGAAATATTTGTTTATGGAATTGTTAATTTGTTATAGATAATATCCACACAAGGAAAATATTACTATAATCTAATAACATAGAACGCAGCAAAAATTTTATAGTAACTATGTAAAGAATGAATCATACTTTATTTGCGCTTTAAAATAATAGATGTAGACAACAAAAAGTGTATTTTAAATAATGTAAATATAAGTACATAATAATCAGGTTACAATATTGTTAAAGTTATTATATACAATACATATAAGGTAATAAAAATATTATTTTGCTATTATCCGCTGACGAGGTTCGATTACGGGGTGAAAGATTGTTGAGATGGTGTTAGTGAATGTGTGCAGTGTTTGTGTATTGTGGTCTTATTGGTGGTGGGTAGTGTACTAGTTTTTTACGAATTCTGCATGTGTCAGGTATGAGAACGGATACCACACTATATTTAGCATTAAGTTTTTTTCGCGCAAAATAATCTTTTTATTACTTTTATATACTGTTAAAGAATGTTCAGAAGTGAGTATAATGAATCTTCAATCTATAATTCAACTTGTACTTCCTTATTCGCAATTAATACAATAACCCAAACCACGCGTCACATCACACAAGATGGCTCCTTGTTATTCCGTCTACATGGCAACTACTGTTATTAGGCCTTGACAACTTTCATTCATCGGCTGCACTCGTAATACGCACGATAGCAGCGACCTCTTGTAATTACCCCTTACAATACTTTAAGTTAAAAGTAAGTAAACAATTTTATATAGCACTGTAACGATGTAATCAAGCGTATTTACATTATTCGTCGGCTCCCAAGCGTCTGTTCCGATGCAATACGCACAATGTCCGTGAACCAAATGTTCTTCACGGCGGATGAACGGACGGAGCTGTCTCGGGCAAACTGGTGCAACTGCCGTATGACCGTAGATGATCTATTGTTATTTTTTCATTAGTGATGAAACCCTCGAATCGAATAGCAGCATTTCTTCGAAACTGAAATTGATGGGTTTTAAATTATACTTTTCATTCGTCTCGAAGCTCTAGCTTATTACACCACTTTAATAAACTTTATACCGACTCGTCTTGGCGCAGATGGCAGTGACCCTGTGTTCAACTCATCGCGAACTCTCGCGAGTTTCTTCGATTCGAACAATATGTTGGTTCTTCGAGTTTATTATTATTCCACTTATTTATTTAAAGACACATTTACATTACATTTTTAAATATTTTCTATAAAACCAATACAAGTATAAAACATTTAAAAATATATGTAAGATTAAATTTACAGTCGTTTTTGCAGGACTTTTAAATTTTATTCATTCGCGTTTAGATTATATTACATATATTACATATTATATATTATCGCGACATGAGTTACTTAAGCTTATAAGTGTACTAGCTTATATGAGCTATGTAATATTAAATTAATCGAAGTATATGGAAGTTTTATCGGTTTTTTTATATTTTAAGTTCATTGATCACTTAAGGACTTATCTTAATAAAAATGTTATCAAAATTTGATTTAAACATATAACATGAATAATACTTTGTATACATATAGGTTTTATTTCAAAAATACTTAAAATCCTGCATATATTGACTTCTTCTATTCTTATTAACAGATGAAACAAGTTACGCGACTAAATTAATGTAAATTAACTATAACATAAATGTCTAAATAATATTAATACAATTTTGGGCTTTTGTTCCGAAAACATCTAGAAATAATGTCCGCCGGTATATTTGTGATTACCAAATAATTTAGATTAAACTGCGGATAATTATTGTCTGTTAAAAGTTTCCCATAACATGCATTGTTTAAAGATGAATACATGCAGTACTTGTGTAAAAACTTGTATGCCGCTGATTTTGCAATTTGTCACTGGAACCATTTACTGAGTAACTAGCATCCGAATAACTTTAAAAAAAATTATACTTACAAATTACCCTTGAACATGTAAAATCAAGCAATGTCTTCGGCGTTCATCGGTGACTTTTATATCAACTGAGCATCTTGTTCATAAATCGTTAAGTCAAGAAGTTATATGTATATATAATTTATAGAATTAGGCGTTACTTTACGGAGATCCATAATACAAAAGTAATAATAAAAAAATATTTTGCTATAATCCGCGATACAGTAAAAAGATGCTTTGCGATTTTGTCATGGAGTCTGCTCATGATGCTTCGGTTGCGGGGCGAAACCATTGTTGAGTTTGTGATAGTGAACGTGTGTAGTGCTTGTGTATTGTGGTGGTAGTGGTGGAGGTCTGTGCATGTGTTTTTACGAATCCTGCATGTATCGGGTATGAAAAAACGGATAGTCCACTATACATTTAGCACTAAATAATATATTTACTGTATCGCGGATTATAGCAAAATATATTTTATTATTACTTTTGTTATATGTATAAATTATAAAAATTGAAACATTCGACTTACATACGTATTGTATTGTGATTTGTCTTTGATTTCAACTAAGATACAAATCCAAGCATTTTTTTCGGAGCAATTCATCTTCTATTTTAGGTCTAATGTTAATTTAATACATAAAACTTAATTATTCCTTGAAAAACTATAGTATTAACATGATTTTCATTTGAATCAATCTTCACCTTGTACATTTTATTTTTTGTCTATAGTTACCGGCAAACTAAACCAAGCAGAACAAATAAAAGTTACGAAACTATTTTTTAATCTCCGATTCACCATTTAGATCATTAGTCTTTAAGATAGTTGCACATCATTGTAGAGGTAACGCTGAAGAGGAACGCTAACCCTGCATCTTCCGGTATGAGATCGATTAGCAAATTTGGAGTCCCAAAAATCAATCTTTGAATTTTATTCGAACTATATAACTCGATAGGAGGCAATTGATATGTATAGTACCCGGTATTAAATAATGCACATCGATGTTTACAACGAAACAGCCGGCCAGTTCGGTTTCGTAGAGCGCTGTCACTGTCACACACGGGTTCATCAGTATGTGCGACAGAGACGATGCTGTATGAAGCAGAATCTAACCGATTTCTCTCTATAAGCCTCGATGTGCATTATTTATTGCCGGGTACTATACTGAGTAGGATTTCTGATACAGAAAAATTATTTTCTTTTTTATACGGTATGTACAAAAGAAATATTATTTTGAAAAATGCAAGTACATATATCACTATTTTAATTAGATACGGCTCACGGTAATGGATGTACTGCACTTTTAATTACTGTATTAAAAATGATAGTATACATATAAATAAGATATTTCCTATTTAATACATAAAACTATTAATTTAACCTGAATTATTTGTACTCATACTCATACCAAGCCTATGGTAGCATTTGAAGACGATCCTAGAATTACAATAGACTTAATACAGGTATCTACTTTAGAATCTCTCTCAGACAGAATTAATTAATGATATATATTATTTTGATAATTATATTACTTCTTATCAAAATAGTAATGTGCACTAGGATTTAAATCATAGTTTTTTTACTATTTCGTATTGGTAACCCTTAGAGGCGTGTCGCTCCCAGTAGGGGTGAGACGAATTGAAAGATAGGTTTGATATGCCACTAGTTAAATTCGTGGGAATTAAAGTAACACTTTAACTTTGTACCGAATATCACTAGAATATGTTATTAGAATCGCTAGAATATGTTGTAAACAAAGTATTTGAAAATATAATATCGACACAAAAATGAATAAAACTTAAAAATAACCGGTCGTCAAATTCAGGAACATCAAAATTTTCTAGTCTAGTTATGATCAACTTAACTTTTATTTGCTGAAATAATAATATATAATTAAGCACCGAAAATAATTCGTTCACTGTTATCATTTTCCTGTAAATAATACCAAGATTGGCGAGAGTATATGATTTTGGAAGACGAAGGATATTTCATGCTGAAAAATTGATTGTCACTTACATTCAGAATACCGATAAGACTTGCGAGGCGTAACTGAGAAAAAGTAACGGCCTGTTACTATGCCCACTGCTGGGCTAAGGCCTCCTCTCTCCGTGTGCTCTCCCTAGAATTCTCTAGAGATATGCAGGTTTCCTCACGATGTTTTCCTTCACCGAAAAGCGTGTGATAAATTGCAATTATCAATTAGACACATGAGTTTTAATAGAAAAACTCATTGGTGCCTGGCCGAGGTTTAAACCCATTTCGTCTCTGGAGAGTCGCACGGTCTCACCGCTAGGCTATCACAGCTTAGTAACTGAGAAGTAAATCTAAACCCATATTTATGTTCAAAGCCGATTTATTCAATTTACTTATCCTATAAATACTTTATTTAGAATTTTTGTTTTGATTTGCGATTATTCATCGGTTCCATTTTAACGCAGCATATGATTCATTGTGCTTTACTTAGATATGAACGTTAAATTAGTAGAACCTTTATATGACCTTTGTGTATGGTCGAAGCGCATCCTTATTCTAACACGGAACTAAAGCTCATGGACAAGATGATTATCTGAACAGGATTTGCTTTATTGCCTTGTGGTATTCAGAATATTGTAACACTAACGATATTAAGAATAGCGTAATCATAAACAATGAACATACTTCAAATTTTATTGTATTTTTAAGTCGCATTATGCCTTAGAAAAGGCCACCATGTGGTATCCGGCTGAGTAGAATAGAGCTACCTCATTTCTTACCGAAGTGTCGTAAAATGCGACTAAGGTAAGTTGACTCACCGTGTGGTATCCGGCTGAGTAGAATAGACCACCCTCATTTCTTACTGAGGTGTCGTAAAAGGCGACTAAGGTAAGTTGACCCACCGTGTGGTATCCGGCTGAGTAGAATAGACCACCCTCATTTCTTACCGAGGTGTCGTAAAATGTGACTAAGGTAAGTTGACCCACCGTGTGGTATCCGGCTGAGTAGAATAGACCACCCTCATTTCTTACCGAGGTGTCGTAAAATGCGACTAAGGTAAGTTGATCCACCGTGTGGTATCCGGCTGAGTAGAATATACCACCCTCATTTCTTACCGAGGTGTCGTAAAAGGCGACAAAGGTAAGTTGACCCACCGTGTGGTATCCGGCTGAGTAGAATAGACCACCCTCATTTCTTACCGAGGTGTCGTAAAATGCGACTAAGGTAAGTTGACCCACCGTGTGGTATCCGGCTGAGTAGAATAGACCACCCTCATTTCTTACCGAAGTGTCGTAAAAGGCGACTAAGGTAAATTGATCCACCGTGTGGTATCCGGCTGAGTAGAATAGACCACCCTCATTTCTTACCGAGGTGTCGTAAAAGGCGACTAAGGTAAGTTGATCCACCGTGTGGTATCCGGCTGAATAGAATAGACCACCCTCATTTCTTACCGAGGTGTTGTAAAAGGCGACTAAGGTAAGTTGACCCACCGTGTGGTATCCGGCTGAGTAGAATAGACCACCCTCATTTCTTACCGAGGTGTCGTAAAAGGCGACTAAGGAAAATTGACGCCAGACAGGCGGCCGGTCGTAAAATACCTAGCCAAATCATGTTACGACATGTTGTGCCGACCCCGCCAAGAGTGGGATAAGGACAGGAGAAAAGGATTTCAAAGTAACTGCTGCTCTAGTCTTATTGTACTATGATAAAGTACATACCGCCCTATCCGAAGAACTAAGTCACATTTCCTTTGCTTATACATATATGGGCAGTTCTTTTCACTTTTCTAATACATTTTTTATGAAAAATTTCACTAGGATGTAATTTTTATTTCGAACAAAAGTTAAATCAGTCTATTAATATCTATTCTCGTTGAATTTTCTCTGTGCTATTAAAGACGATTTAAGAGATTATACTTTTATTAACACCATCGTCACCATTTTTTTTGTGATGATACGTTAGTTATGGACTAAACAAGACAGCTTAGAAGCGTATAATGGTCTAACTAATAAACTTGTCACGAAACTAATACGGTCTGTATTATTAGTTTCGCCACGGTAATCATACCGAAACGCGAAACCGGAAATCAAATGAATGAATTCCAGTACCCAACAAGAGCGCCAAAACCAAAGCATCACCATAGGAACCGGAGGTAAATTAAAGTTTATCTAATTGGAACAATTTATTAAGACTGTGCATAATAATTAAGTATAATATAATCATAGTAAAGAATCCATAAAATCTTTATGCATTTGACAGTTATCTCGATCAATCAAAGCGCGATAATTATGTGAAAGATCTATGAATGGATGCCCGGAACGAAAGCATGATTCTTGTCAGATCGCCAGTCTCCATTCAAGAAACAATTGCGCAATTATAAACTTATCTGGGTTGACGTTTTTAGGTCTTTATGTCTTACTTTACTATTAAAAGTAACTTCATTATCAATTTAATGTTAACAACCGTAATTTTTTATAGAATTAAGAGACAAGTATAACATCGTTTTTCGATAGATTAATTTGGTGTCAACACTTAAATATTGCAAAGCCAAGGGATGAAAGCTCTTGAATAAACTAACAGCATTTTCACATCCCTTATAATAATAACACCAAGAGGAATAAAGTGTCCGAACTTGTTTAGATTTTTTTTTACATAAAATATATAGTATAATTATTTACATAGTATTTATGTATAGCTTATTTATGTATCTATATAGTTTAGTGTATGTATATCAGTACTAACCTGAGTGTCATACCTATTTAGGATATTGCACCACTGACAGGTATTTAACAAGAGTGGGGCATAAGGGGCTCGTATAAAGCATAACTAGTTAGTAATATTTATTTGTAATTAGTTGAATAGTTACTTAGTAATTAGTTAAGCCATTGTTATTATAGTTATTAAGTGTGTTAGCCTGTAAGTGATACAATATTTCTAATAAATATCTCTCTTCCTTTCTTCTTTCTTTAGCCATTGACAATAATATATGTTATTGCCTTGCACATAATTTATAGATTAAGAATTTCTAGTCAGTTAGTACGGGATTTTTGTATTCGGAATAAATAATAACGTGAACAATACGTAAGCGAATGTAACAAAGCATCAGTATGTTAACATATTTTTAGTAAAACCAACCGACGTCCGTCACGAAGACGTAGTGTAAGGAAATAGAATGTATATAACACTCCAGCACGCGATCGTAGTCGAAAATAATCATTGTTTTCGTGAAGTGCTTGCAACATGGGCATAACTGTTGTCGATTATTCAAAAGGAGACAATGTTTGGTCGCACGCAGAACGATGATTCTCACGGCTGCCGAAGGTCGTGGATAACTTTGTTCTTACAACACGCTTTAAATAATTTGATTTCATAACATTAGCGCCCAGGGGCGTACTTAGCGTGCGCTTAGATGAATCATTTGCAAATATTTTGTGCCTGTAATACGCGAGGGTGGCTAAATGAGCGTGGTATTCATTTATTAATTCTTATTGTATCTTAAATAATTTATAGAATTAGGCGTTACTTTATATAACACTATATATATTTAAAAAATATATATAGTGTTAAATGTATAGTGACATTATATATATATATTTTCTATTAATTGTATCGCGGATTATAGCAAAATAATTTTATTATTACTTTTGTCTTATTGTATCGTCTCGTATGGAGCAATTTTAATAGGTAGCTATAGCATTCCAAAGAGAATATACTGAATTATAAAAATTTGGATTATTATTAAATCTCCTTTAATCATACCGCAGTAGTTAGAAACCCTATCAGAAAATCAATAGCAACGTATAGCAATTACATATTTATATTGGACTTAAATAGAGCTAAAGCTTAATAATAATAGTTAGATTTGAAATTCATCTTAGCCACTGTAGTTTCCCTCATATTTAGCTTTTTTATGCAGAATACTATTCTTAGAGTCTAATGACTGGCTAGTGTCACATGAAATGACTTACACACAGGTCAATTTAATTTTGCTTCGTTAATGAAGCAAATAAGCCAACTACCGCAAAAATTGCGATTTAATATTCAAAAAAATAACAATGGTCACTTAATTAACGAGCAAGTAAATGTATCTAATTCCGTTTTGCTACATGTGTTCGGAGGGGAGGGTATTGGTGGGGGTTAACTATTTAAGATTGCTTGTATGGGTAGCGCGGCGCAGTACGATTTTTATCGTGGAGCCTATCCTCCTGATGATGCTTCGGTTTCGGGGCGAAACGATCGTAGAGATTGTGGTGGTGGGTGTGTGTGCTGCTTTTGTGTGCGTTGTTGCTGGTGAGTTGCGCCTTGGGGTGCATGTGGTGACTGGTCCTGCATGTATAAGGTGCGTAGATTTTGCCTGCTTCATACACATTGGCTTTGCATGCATTCACTTAACCCGTGCGGATTATAGCAAAGTAGTTAGTTCTGTTGTATTGCTTATTCAAAATTCGGCAACAAAGTAAAGGTAAAAGATTATTTATCCAATAGCATAAACATTCTTAATCGTTTTTGAATCATAAACGGTTTGTTTGCGGGATATAAACAAAATATATATAACAATAACAATGTGATGGTAAAAAGATAGTTTTCTCTAAGTTAAAATCGTCGATCAAACTCTTATTGATAGTCAATGAGCGGAGACATTAATTTTACAGCCCTGAAGCTAAGCTCAAATTAGGCAATCTGCTTTCACTTGGTATATCACGAAGAACCTTTTTTTCAAATAGGGTTGTCGTTTGTGACTTAAACATGTCATATCATATTCTTGTGTAAATGCTTAATTAAATAAACATCGTATTCTTTCGTTTCGTATTACTTGTGTCTTTTTCACTCTCGTTTCACCCTTCAAATTAGAGTTGCCCAAATATATTATATATTATATATATTATAGATGGCCTTGAAAACTAGTAAGAACATCGATAGTGCTATCAATACTATCGATACTATAGATATTATCGATAATATCTTCATCACAAATTAAATGATACTGTTGATTGGAGGCAATAGTATCGATAGAATAGATACTATTACGTAATAATATCATCGATACTATCGATAGTATCGATTTTTTAATGTAGTACTATCGATGAAATCATTGTAATAAATCAAAAATAGTATCGATACTATCGATAGTATGTAAAACTATCGATAGTATTAATCCTTAAGATATATCAGTTTTCGATAGTATCGATGCTATCGATAGTATTAGTCCTAAAGGTATATAAGTTTACGATAGTATCGATACTATCGACATAATCGATACTATCGATAGGCTATCGATGCTATTTACATGACGTCATCTATCGATAGCCTATCGATAATTTAGCGATAGTGGACTATCGTTGGGCAACACTGCTTCAAATATCCTCTTCTTCTTTCTTAACCAAGAGTAACTGCTGGACAACTCTATAAGATTTGGTACGTAACACGATTCTTTTCTCCGGTATTTGCGGTTTTTTTTGAGGTTATCTGTCCACCTTGTACAGAGTTTACCAACGCTGCGTATTCCAGTGCGTGGTCACCATTCTAACTCCTTGAGTCCATACCTATCGTTTCTTCATATCATGTGCCTATTGCCTCTTCACTATATAATTAGTATTATTAATTCTACAGAATACCTCATTCCTTATTTGACCACGTAGATATAATCCAATTATGGCTCGAAGACTTTAGTCGTGAACCACCGAGGTTTGTTAGAACAAAAGATTCTCGAAAGCTGATGAGTTGGGTTCGACGTTGTCCTCTTTCTATTAATGGACGGACCAACCCCAATTTATTAAATATATTTTAAGGACTTTATGTTAATAGTGGTACAGTTCAAAGTAATAATAGGGATGAATTGTTGTAACCAATACGCTAATATTGGTCATCGTTATAATATAAAAAAATACAATTAAGAAAATGATAACCCTATAAACTTTTGAAAGCTTCCGCGACCGCTGGCGCATCGCGACCTTATGACCTGCACCAAGAAACCTGTATAGACAGTGTCAGGCAATGAGGTCGTTATATAATACTACATGAAAAGAATCTTTATTTTCCTGACAAAAATTGCAAGTACCTTTATGTTTATCCTTTAAGTAAGACAGGATGTACAACAAATTTTTGACACGTACCAAACGAATGAACATTTATTTATTTTCATAATTATGTATTCGTCGATTTTTCATTGTTTTTAAGATGTATTCTGCTATCCGGGGCGGAGACAAATCCAACGAATCAAAAACCATGAAAATTGGTCCCGCAGATCTCTGTCACATATATATGTAATCTGGTTTTAATTAGGATATTTGTTGGATTATTTAATTTGTAATACTGTTGGAGATCCGAATAAATAAATAAAGATAATTTTTAAAAGCCTGTATACTACAAATGCTTAACAATTGATGTTACCTGTACCTTGTACGACAATAAGTTGTCCTAAACACTAAGATTTCCCGACAAGAACCGTTTAAGGCCAGATCGAAGCAGTTACGACCTTCTCAGATCAGAAGTATGATATTTCAATAATGAGAACTGTTAATGAGCATGGATATCTTAAGAAATTGTTTTAGAACTCAAATTAGTTTGTAATAAAAATTTTAATAATACACATTACGTACAGTCTTTTTATATTATAAACAAAAGCATAAGTATATTATAATGTAAAGTCCATTTCATGACAGATGAAGTTTTTGTAGAATGTGTACACATAATATATTAATGCACTGGATACTTGTTATCCACCTTTTCAACGAAAAGCATGTTATCAGTCATATTATATGAAGATATTGGGCTAAAAATACGTACACAAAATAATCTTTATGGACTGGCACGTTAGCGCAGTGGGTAGTGACCCTGCCTTCAGCTCCTCGGGACACGGTTTTCGATTCCCGCCGAGGGCCAACATTTCCTATAAACAATTTGTTGGTTCTTCGAGCCTGGGTGTTTATTTGTATTAAAGTATGTAATTAAAATTATATATGTAGTATATCTATCTGTTGTCCCTCACCCATAACACAAGTATTAAGTTACTTACTTTGGGGATGGACCACCGTGTGTGTAAGTGTCCCATATATTTGATATTTATTTGTCGGCGAGCGGTAATCGAGCCAATTAATATTATTTATTACTGATCGATATGTTTAAAATTTCGTGTTACTTACAGATAATTTTTCAAACTACCCGATATCATATACTTAATAGAATATAAACTAAAAGAAACAGTGGTAACTTTTTTTGTAGTTAATTCTTTTATTGTAGTTAAATTTTGTTTTTATTTCGTATGAAATAAAGGTGGCTGGAGAATGGCCTTAAGCACGCTTCATTTGCGCATATTTATTTAACATGTTGTCGTCGGAATTAGGAAAAAAATGTTTGAAATAAAGCCCAGTCTTAGTATTGTGAAATTTTTGTATATTTAAATCTTTATTATTTTTGATAATTATATTAAAGTGAATATGAACTATTTTTATACTTTCCGTTATAACAGAGCAGTTGACTTCATCATTGTCAAGGGCATAGATTCATATTCATATCTGTATGTATTTATTTAGATGCAACGCAGACTTAGCAACGTTGTGAATTACAATAAGTTTTCACATATGTGCATTAATAATATCTATTTATGATTATGTTGAAATGTACCGAACATAATCCATATAGATATAATAAGCGCATAAATTCGTCTAAATTTAATTGTTTGATTGTTTACAATTTCACGGTGAATCCGCTGGACGGTATATTGAGGACATTTTGTACAATTGAAGCTTATATACTGGCCGCCGTGTGGTATCCGGCTCAGTAGAATAGACCACCCTCATTTCTTACCGAGGTGTCGTAAGAGGTGACTAAGGTAAGTCGACCCGCCGTGTGGTATCCGGCTGAGTAGAATAGACCACCCTCATTTCTTACCGAGGTGTCGTAAAAGGCGACTAAGGTAAGTTGACCCACCGTGTGGTATCCGGTTGAGTAGAATAGACCACCCTCTTTCTTACCGAGGGGTCGTAAAATACGACTAAGGTAAGTTGACGTCAGGCAGGCGGCCGGTCGTAAAATACGCAGCCAAATCATGTGACAACATATTTTTAACATGCTGTGCAGGAAAATGATGATGATGATGAAGCTTATATATTGGGGAAATATATAGGATAAATAAATCCAGATTTTCTCTTGGAAACAGAAATACATATACATATAATTCAAATTGAATCCATGAACTTATGCTAACGAAGTCGCGGTTAAAGAATCGTTAACTTCGTTACCTGTTATAAAGATGTACACAAAACACACACACAATGCACAGATTTCACGGAGAATATTTTAAAGTTCTTCTGAACCAATCCTTAAATTTTTACTCCTACGTCCAAGTTAGAATTATATTAATTGTAATAATTTTAAACATATACTTAATCATCAATTAAGTAATGTTGCGCTCAATATAACAGGTATATTTGAGGCGAAAGGTTAAGCTGATCACGAATATATGGCACGAAAATTAAACTCTCAAGTCGCACATATACGTTGTTTAACATGGAACATCCGCCGCGACCGCTTTAGATTTAATCGCACGAGGGACAAACTACGTGATTATGGCCGAGACATTAAGAAGGTATGTCTTGTAAGTAAAAAAAAGTAGAGTAGTGGCCTGTTATAGTCCCACTGCTGGGAATAGGCCTCCTCTCTCCGTTTCTGGAGAGAAGGGTTGGAGCTAAGAACTACCACGCTGCTCCAATGCGGATTGGTAGGTTACACATATCTCCAGAATTCTCTAGAGATATGCAGGTTTCCTCACGATGTTTTCCTTCACCGAAAAGCGTGTGATAAATTGCAAATAAGATACATGAGTTTTAGTAGAAAAACTCACTCATTGGTGCCTGCCCGGGTTTGAACTAGTGTTCCCCTCGAAAGAGTCGCACGGTCTCACCGCTGGGCTATCACAGCTCGTATGTATGTATAGGTCTCGGCGATAAATAATGCACATCGAGATTTAGAGAGACAAATCGGCTTGATTCTGGTTCATAGAGCATTGTCTCTGTCGCACAGACCGAACCCGTGTGTGACAGTGACAGCGCTCTACGAAACCGAACTAGCCGGCTGTTTCGTTGTAGACATATGTATGCATTATTTATTGCCGGGTACTTATATGTATGTATGTAACGTAAAAATATCGTAAAAAAAACGAAAAACGCTTTCATAGCACATAGAACTAAAAAGTGAAAAATGATTCTTAATATTATAATTATTAATTTGATGTGTAGAATTTAATGTATAATAATAATTTAAAACTATATTTATAATCAACTTTTTAGTGCGATTGATTAAATTTTTTGATAATGTGGACATGGCGCGGATTTTTTCAGTATAAATATTCAAAAAAAGAGAGACATCTTTATCAAATGTGAACCGTTGCCGTTGTATCGGCAACGGTTCTTGATAATTGTACTTAGTGTAATTAAAATCTCTTCGTTCAAAGTAGGTCAAAATTGAGTTCAAAGGAATTATTTGACACATTAGCTCAGTGGGTAGATAACCCTGCCTTCAACTCCGTGGGTCGCGGGTTCGATTCGCGCCGAGGGCCAACATTTTCTGTGCACAATTTGTTGGTTCTTCGAGCCTGGATGTATATTTAAAATTATATATGTAGTATATCTACCAGTTGTCCGTACACAAGTATAAAGTTACTTACTTTGGGGTCGGACGGTCGTGTGTGTATAATCCCATATATTTATTTTATATTTACATACAAACAAACATACATACACACATGATGGTGATTAATATAAAGCGTTTAAAAAGGCGTATGTCTCTTGCATATAGATTTACAAAAATCACTACTATTTATTTCCTCAGTGTGCTGAAGTATATATATATTTCTGAATGTCACCTTAATGTAATGGTTTATTTTCCTCAGTTCTGTTATATTTCTTTTCTTTCTTTCGAATTGACTAATAGCCCGTCTTTTATATTGGAAAGATAGGATGAGCGTTTTCGAAAAGTTTTGCCGGGATTCTATTTCATCCAGTACGCTTTTATTATATACCAGTTTTATATATTATATTTAATAATGGGAGTTTTAAATTATGCAAAAATAAATATGGAATTTGCCATATAGGTATAAATGTAAAAATAGTACAAGCAAAAGGATAACTAAATCGCGTTGTGACTAATCAATGCCTTTATTATTAAAACTTATTTCAAGTCTTACTGATTGTCAAATCGCATACAGCCTGCCGATCGTTGTCTGTTATAGTTTGTTGTGTTTTTCAGCGTCACTGTTTTAGTTCCAGTGGTAGTAAAAATATTTTACCAAACCAAGGTCTATATTTAGTAAGTTATAAGGCGTATAGTCGGTGCGCCTATGAAGACTTCAAAAATATATTGGCTGTGACTCGGTACTCTTTAAACTATCCTATATTAACTATAGCGTAAAACAATCTTTACCAGAATGTATCTAAAGGTTGCGTGTCGTCTTCTTCGATAGATGTTCTTTGACTTTAATGACTCCTCATAATAAACGGCGATGACGTTAAGAATTAAGCGCGATCACGATTGTTTAGTGGATATATTCGGCTGCACTCGCCAACTCGCAGTTTTGGGACACGCATTAAAGGGAAATGGGTGATACATATCATCGTAGATTATGGTATGATAATACACATGATCGTGTGGACACTTACACGGTGATCGTGTCGATTAAAGACGATCACACTATCAATAATCATCGCCGATAAAGAAGAGCAGGTATAAGATTATTGGTAATAATACCTACGCTTGTAAAATTATTTTTTGGTTATAGTTTCAATCCTATCTTGCAAATAGAGTCGCTCGTTAGCAGTGATTGATATTTCTGCCGTATACTATTACATTTTAGGTCCTCCTGTCCTTACCCCACTCTAAGTTTGGTCGGTACAACATGTTTAAAACATTTTGTCACATGATTCGGCTACGTATTTTACGACCGGCCGCCTGCCTGACGTCAACTTGCATTAGTCGTATTTTATGACACCTCGGTAAGAAATGAGGGAGGTCTTTTCTACTCAGGCGGATACCACACGGTGAGTCAACTTACCTTAGTCGCCTTTTACGACACCTCGGTAAGAAATTAGGGTGGTCTATTCTACTCAGCTGGATACCACACTATTTTTGTCAATATATGTAGATGCTAAACGTATTTCGAGGGATACTAAAATTGATCCATGACATTTTTAATGCTAGTCAACCTCCAGGAAATTGTTTTTTTTTTCAACCAAGATCATATTACTGAAATAAATATTTGCTAAGACTCCAGACACGAACAACCGCTAAACTCGTGCACACGTGACAAGAATACCTCTTAGGATGCTGCTTTCATCACAACTTGCACAATATTTGCGCGCTTTCGGGTGCTAAATACGAAACGCTACGCTACGAAACTAAATAATTGACAAATATAGATGTATTATTATATTCTACCTGAAGTATCGATATGTTGTTGTCAAGAAAAATAGATTTTACCAAAAAGTTTCAAAACATACGAGAAATTCAAGAAATATTTCCATTAAATTGAAAGTTGCGTAATGTATCAACAGAACTAAGAATGATCTTCTATAATTAGTACTACATATTTAATTTAAAACTTTATAGGACATTTGTTGAATCATTATCGTTTAATTCTGTTGAAGATCCGAATAAATAAATAAATAAATAATTATTTTATATTGAATAGAAGATATGTTTATTTCGCTTAGAGGAATTCAATTTAGCAGTATCAAAGCGATTGAGAAAAGGACTTCGCGATTAGTATATAGGACATATATACCGTTGTCAAGGACAAAGAATGACATTAGTATTTGACAGTTTATTGTAAATTACCCATAGAAATCAAAGACTATAGTGTACATACGGATAGATATATAACTATCGGTTTAAAGTTATCACGTGTTTATAGAATTAGGCGTTACTTTGCGAATATCCATAATACAAAAGTAATAATAAAATTATTTTGCTATAATCCGCGATACAGTAAATAGAAAATATATATAGTGTTAAATATATATAGAGAAGAGAAAATATATATAGTGGACTATCCGTATTTTCATACCCGATACGTGCAGGATTCGCACGGCTTTGCGATTTTGTCGCGAGTCTATCTCCTGATGATGCTTCGGTTGCGGGGCGAAATGATTGTTGAGTTTGTGATAGTGAACGCGTGTAGTGCTTGTGTATTGTGGTGGAAGTGGTGCTCCACCACTTCCACCACAATACACAAGCACTACACGTTTGTGCATGTGTTTTTACGAATCCTGCACGTATCGGGTATGAAAATACGGATAGCATAATTATTTTATTATTATTTTTATCACGTGTTATTATTTATTCGTATATTTTGTACTGACAACGTTTTGGGTTATACTATAACGACGTTTATACGTCTCTATCATCGTTAACTATGCAGTGGTTAAAAGCGATACAGCTTATTTATAAACCGCTAAATAATTCATTAACTTCAAAACAAATCTTCCACCAAAATTCTGTCTCAGGTTCAGACGGAATTTTATGCATGTTGCAAGTCTTGAGATCGGCTCAAGCAGCGTTATAATCAAATAGATAAGGCTCGCATGCGTTACGTAATTGCAATAAAACAATTGTTAAAAAGAAAACGCATCTGTAACGAATCCGTAAGAGGTGTTACCTCAACTCAAACAGGTTTCAACTTTAAAATGCCAATCATAAAATGGGTAAGAAACGAAGAACAATAGGCTCGAACACGGTAAGTTGCTATTCATATTAACTGGCAGATTACAATAGGATTACATAGTGTAACTTTCACTATACTATCTATCATGCTCTTCAGGTATTGATCCGTCTAATTGATCTGATCATTGTTGTCGTCAATTATAAATGATTGGCGATAACTATTAAAAAAAGCACGCTGAGATATATTCATAAATTTAACACACATTAAAGACCTTTTATCTTTTATTATACTTGTATTGGGCGATTTTTTTTTTGGACGCCTATATTTTCGGTGGGTATTGGGCGAGCCCGATGCCCAATAATCAATGCGGTAATTATAAGCTCTGACAAAATAGATCTATTGTATTGTTACACCTCTTTTCAGCTGGATTTATACGTACGAGTTTTTTACTCAAATATTATCGTTTATTTTGAAACTTTGTAATAGCCTCAATATTTATTTATGATTAATACATCATCATCCTCTTGCCCTTATCCCGCTCTAAGTGGGGTCGGCCGTTGTTAAAACATGTTGTCACATGATTCGGCTGCGTATTTTACGACCGGCCGCCTGCCTGACATCAACTCACCTTAGTGGTATTTTACGACCCCTCGGTAACAAAGAGGGTGGTCTATTCTACTCAACTGGATGCAACTGGCGGGTCAACTTACCTTACTCGCCTTTTACATCATCTCTTAAGATGAGGGTGGTCTATTCTACTCAGCCGGATACCACACGGCGGTTATTTATGATTAATACAGTATTGCTTAACTAACGTTCTTTTTTTTCACAAAATGTGAAATTTCACGTGTAAAAAAAGTTACGATACCAAGACCAATCTAAGTAATAGCATTAAATGTGAGTGTTCTTTCGCGTGAGATTGAAAGAAGAAAATTGTTTAAGAACTTTACCGTAAATTATAGGAAATAAAGTCAAGGTAAATTACCGACCTGTTTTTGTCCCAGGGCTGACTCAAGGCCTCCTTTCTCTTTGAGCACAAGGATACGTGCCTTACACCAAACTAGCTACTGTAATAAGAACTGAAAGATTGCAGGTATCCTAGACAGTACCTACTAACATAGACCCTAGAAAAGTCCATGGCTACTTGCTGTGGTTTAGCTTTTTAACTTTGCCTGGTTGTGCTTACGTATAAATGCAGCTCTTAGTGCCAGAAATTGTTTGAGGTAAATTTTTCTTAAAATAAATCAAAGGTATATTTAGTATGAATGTTCGAAATACACAATTATCGGAGTTACATTCCACAAATACTTGATTTCAAATTTCTATACAGATATTTGTAGTTGGCATTTAGTTGAACCTTTGACAGTTGCCAGTCCTAAGTAAATATCACTTAGAAGATGTCACAATAATGTTCTAGAGTAATCGTGCTTATAAATCTTACCTCCATTCACTACGGATGTCCGTTTTAAACATTATTAATACATATTTATAGGCACAGATAGTATAGTTTAATGTTTTATTTTAACTCCGGCTAACTTCGTAAGTATACTCAGTTTATAAAAAAATTAAAATTCCTTTATAATTGTGAAGCAAAAATAATTTATATATATAATTATTCCCGCTTAATGTCCCACAGAAATTTAAACTCCATTTAAGAGTAAGGATCTATTACTAAAATTCCTTCCTTGTGCAGATTTCTTCAACGTAATCATTTTAACAAAGATTACGTAGAAAACCTGCGTTGAATAATTTGTCTACTTACTCGGCAGGTTAATGAACAATACCGTTATACACAAAGTAATTTTCTTAGAATTAGAAAAAACAATATCAAATGCCAAATGAAAAATTCACTGTTTGACTGATTATTATAACACTTACAAGTTAGTATGTATTAAGCTAAAACATATTCATAAATATGTTGGAAGGCCAAAATTTTGTGACAACACGGCGATAATGCATTCATAACACATGTATTAAAATGTACGTTGATTGTGCATTAATGGTTGGATATAGTATGTACCCACTTATAGTGTTTACTGCCGTGCCAAGGACTTGAAGCGAATAGTAGATATCCTCGGCACATCCTTTCACGACCTACGTAACATCAACATTTACTTATTTACACAGTTTTAACAGCACCAAACAGGTATAAGTTTAATTTTTAGTTTTTCGCAAATAAAATGAGTAGTTATCTCAGCAATATGTGAAATATAATTCAGAACGTATTTTAAGTTGAGAAACTGTCTAAAGTGTTGTAGCATTTCCAATTTATTTTAAATAATTCAAGCACTGGGTCAAAAACTGAACTGAACTAAATATGCGTTGTTAATAAATTCCCTAGTAGATGAACATTAGAATTGAAGACTAAGCACTTGAAGTTTTATATTTCCGATAATTTAAGTGACACGTATCTTTTTTTGGATAATGTTTAGTAATGATGGATGAAAAAACAAAAACTCGATCTCAGTTAAAAGCGTATAAAAATAGTACATAAAATCATATGTGAAGGAAAGATTATAATAAATATTAGTAGGATAATCGTTCATATAATAGCGATGTTATTCTTGATACCAACAAATGAGTAGGCAACGAAAACTGAATAGTAGTTATGCTAGCGTACATAATTACTTTCAATTAAAATCAATGAAGAAGTATTAAAAACTATCTAATGCCAACGATATAAAATTTATTATTGGTGTACCTTTTATTTCCGCCGTGTGGTATCCGGCTGAGTAGAATAGACCACCCTTATTTCTTACCGAGGTAGCGTAAAAGGCGACTAAGGTTAGTTTCCCACCGTATCCGGTCGAGTAGAATAGACCACCCTCTTTCTTACCGAGGGGTCGTAAAATAAGACTAAGGTAAGTTGACGTCAGGCAGGCGGCCGGTCGTAAAATACGTAGCCGAATCATATGACAACATGTTTTTAACATGTTGTGCCGACCGCATGGAATGGGATAAGGGCAGGAGAATGATGATGGTGTACCTTTTATTTATTTTTATTTGCTTATTCTACTATTAAATAACCTTCGTAACCTTTCACTTAGGCCGTAAAGCGATTTCACAATTTTTACGCGTGCGTCGGTGTAATACTTTTTAATTGCCAAGTTAGAAATAATTTTGTCTTTTACTTACTAACAAAGGAATATACGATATTCTTTTAACTTTGTAGGTCTTTTCATGCCAATGTTCAGCTTTAACTGAGTAACTATAAACATCAATTAAATATATAATGTCTGCTATGGTACATCAAATTATATTTTCAATTTCTTGTAACGTATCGTTGATTCTATTACCATAACTAATCATTTTCCACAAATTCATAGAGGATGCGAGTGATTACATAGCGACAATCCTAGGATAATTCTATTAATTCTCGATAGACCGGTTGCAAAACGACCCGATTTTCCAAAACGATATCTAACAAGATTCTTTACGCGCTATGACTAAATGATATAGACCATATGTTGCGGCAAGCTCTTCTTGTGGAGTGGCATACTGATCTAGTTGGTAGAGCAGACTTGATATGGCGGAAGGTGCTTTGTGGCAACTTACGCGCACTTCCGTACATTGTAGCTGAGAATGGTGTCGCGACTCACTTGCGACATTGTTATCTGTTGTTTCTGTCTCAATAAGCATTAGAAAATACACATTTCAACCCATACTAACTACTAATAGTTTAAAATAAAACGATAAAGTACTTGATATAGCACCCAAAGGTCCATATGCAAACTTAAATAAAATAAGTTACTTAAACTTCAAAGAAATTAATTTAAAAAAATATTAAATATATGGGACACGGTTTTCACACACGGTTGGCCGTCCCCAAGCTAAGTAACTTAATACATGTGTTATGAGCGACAAACTTGTAAATATAATACATAAATAATTTAAAGAAATACTTTAATGCATATAAGATTTAATACAAATAATGATTTAATACATATAATGATCCATACCCAAAGAACCAACAAATTGTTTATAGAAAGTGTAGGCTCACGGCGGGAATCGAACCTGCAACCAGTGGTGCTAAAGGCACCATGCCTTTAACTGTGAACAGCACTAACAAGCCAGTTGGGCAGGAAATAGGGTCTAATCAGAACATATTTGACATCGTGACTATATGACAAATTATCATATACATCACTATGTAACCATCTATATAGCTCTTTCTAAATATTTCTCTTGTCGCTTGAATAGAATAGAATAGAATAGAATACTCTTTATTGCACACATAAACATAATATAAAAAACAAACAAAAGAAACATAAAATTAAAATTTAGCCTATATATAAAAAGATATAAGCACATTGAACCAAAAGTCAATTTAAAGGTACAAATGGCGGCCTTATCGCTAAGCCAGCGATCTCTTCCAGGCAACCTTAATGATAAAACCAAGAATAAAAATAAAACATAATAGGCAAGGCAAATTAAATAATTATTATGAGATTTATAAGATTATATACTAAATAATATAATATACTATAACATATATAAATATATACATATATATATATATATATATATATATATATATACACAAATACCTGATACATAATATATAGATGTCAAACGACAAACAAGGGACAAGCTAATAAGTCACACAACCATTTTTAAAAAATGATCTTTTATTTGATTTTTAAATATTGCAAGTGACTTAGACTTTTTTATGCTAAGGGGAAGGGAATTCCACAAAATAATAGCCTGGATGGTAAAAGATTTGGAAAAAAAGGAAGAGGAGTGCGAAGGAATTTTTATACGCAAATTCACGTCCGAGCGACGGGAGCGACTATGGGTGTCACGAATGAAAACAAAACGCTCTTTCAGATAAGGAGGGGTGTTAGGGTCGAACAGTACACGGTAAAGAAGATGAAGAATATGAGTATTCCTGCGAAGGCGAATTGGGAGCCACTTGAGCTTATTGCGAAACTCGGAAATGTGGTCATACTTACGTAGCCCGAATATGAACCTAATACAAAGATTTTGGAGGCGCTCAAGCTTATTAATTTGCTCCTCTGTAATATCTAGATAACATGAGTCAGCATAATCAAGAACCGGTAAAAGGAGAGACTGAGCCAGCGCAACTTTGGTAGGTATGGGTAGAAAATTACGCAATCTGCGAAGAGATGCCACGGCTCTAAAGATTTTCTTACTGACTTCGTTCAATTGCGGTGCCCACGATAAAAACCGATCAAAAATAATACCAAGATTTCTTACAGTATCATTAAATGGTAAGTGAACGCCGTTAAAAATTACCGGAGGGAGGACAGCCAAATCCACATGTGACATTAATTTTGGACTGCCCATTACTATAACTTTAGTTTTTTCAGGATTTACTTGTAGTCCAAAATTCTTACTCCACAGTGCAATACGTTGAAGGTTTTCATTAACAGTACCGATTGTGTAAGGTAAATCTGATAATTTACATAGAGAGTAAATTTGTAAGTCATCTGCATAGAGATGGTAGAGAGAAGTGATGGAATTACAAATAGAATTGATAAAAATTGAAAAAAGGAGAGGAGACAACACGCCACCTTGTGGAACGCCAGCAGTGATCATTGACCATTTCGAGTACGAATCTTGTACACGTACACGCTGCCGACGTCCATACAAGTAGGAACGAAACCAATCAATAACTTTTGGAGATATGTTAAGAGAGCATAGAATAGCAAGCAGGATATCAAAATCTACAGTGCCGAAAGCATTACTGAAATCCAATAATGTCAACACCGTAACTTTCCGATTATCCATGCCTGATCTGATATCATCGGTTATTTTTACTAAAGCAGTAGTCGTACTATGACCAGGCCGGAAACCAGATTGCATTGGACTCAAAAGATTGTGTTGAGAAAGGAAAAGGCTGAGTTGATGATGCACTAATCTTTCAAATACTTTAGAAAGGAAAGGGAGTATGGATATTGGACGGTAGTCGGCAAAAGTGGAAGGATTGTTTTTTTTAGGGAGAGGGATGACCTGAGCGTCTTTCCAGGCCGATGGAAAGGAATCAGTAAGAATGGAATAATTGAAAATAGCCGTAATGACGGGTGTAAGGATATCAAGGATGGGAATGATAATGTTACGACTAATGCTATCAGAACCGACTGCATTTGAATTAACAGATAAAATGTTTTTCTTAACATCACAACAAGTAAATTGATTAATGAAAAAATTCGGAACATCAGGAGGAGATAAGGCTGAAAGTTGATTTATTGTATTTAACTTAATGTTACTGTCCATTGTAACAGATGAAGAGAAATGCTCATTAAGCTGGCTCAAATTTAGATAGTTTGATGTAACGTTTTCACGTGCCTTACCGACTCCTATAGATTTGAGGAATTTCCAGACCTTAGAAGGATCGTTTTCCTCGACAACAGCTTTATGAATATGGCGTCGTTGTTTATCTCTACATTCTCTGTTACAGCGATTACGGGCTTTCAAATATAACTCTCTATTATCGTCACTGGGGTTTCGTTGATATTTAACTCTAGCTGCATTTTTTCGTTCCTGTAATTTACGAATATCCGCAGTAAGCCAAGGTGCTGGGAGGTGCTTAATACGGACTGGTCGAACTGGAGCATGGATGTCATACAGCTGTTTTAACATCGTGTTAAAGATATCAACCTGTTCATCAGCAGTAGCTGCATTCAAGACAGCAGACCAATCGATTTTGGTGGCATCTTCTTGAAGTTTAATTAAATCCATGGCACCAAAGTTACGCTGGAGAAGGATTCTTGATTTAGCTTTGGGTGGCTTAAGCTTGTATGATAGATATAAAAGATCATGGTAAGAGAAAGCTGCGGCAGCGCATTGACCATGTTTCTCAACATGATCAATTGATGAAACAAAAATTAAATCTAGAAGAGATGGCAAAGAATTTGGAAAAGTGTGAGTTGCAACGAGAGGGAGTATATGCATGTTTGCTCCATCAACTACTGACTTTAGACAAGTTGAACGATAGTCATCCTTGAGGAGACAAGTATTGAAGTCACCCATTATTAAAGTGTGTTCATAGGTTGGTGTAAGTTGTTCTAAAAGAATTTCAAAAGACGTAAAGTAATCAACCGTACGATTAGGACTGTAATATACTCCCAATAGAACCTTCGTAAGTCCAAACATGATCTCAATAAATAGATACTCTGGGTTATTACTAGTGTTGGGCTCAGACAAACTTACTATTGAGTACGGGATATGAGAGCGGAGGTAAATTGCCACACCGCCACCAGTACGGTTGTTACGATCGTTTCGGATCAAATTGAAACCTGGGAGCGAGTATGTTGATGAAGGTAAACAAGGCTTTAGCCAAGTTTCTGACACAAGAATTGCGTGGATGTTATTGTTATCAAAACTTGACACCATATCAAGATAATGTGCTGGAATACTCTGGGCATTAATGTGAATGATATTGAAATTTTTCAGTACATCTGAGAAATATGAGTTAAGATTTTCACTAAGCGAGGGAAGACTGAGAAAACTGCCGTCACTGCTCAACCCATTTGGGGAGGAGGTTGATGAGATTGAGTCACCTAGATTGTCTTTGTTTGAACACATAGTTTAAAATATAATATTAAAAATAAAATGTATTATATAAATACTAAAATATATAAATATATTAAAAGATAATAATAAATATATAATATAATAAAATAAATAATTAATGAGCTAATTCTTAATTACCTTAGGTATCTCTATATACAACTATCGTACATATGCCAGCCTTAAAACACGAGATTGCTTTATAAAAATAAAGAGGGTTGAAATTTATATATAAAGTCTTTCCTTAAGCATTATATTATATTATCTAAAATCTACAACAACCAAAATTTACATAAACTAAAGAAAATATTTTAGTTAGTAGTCTATGGAAACAACGTTTAAAACTCAAGTAACGGAAAGACACGGACTGCAAACGTACTTGCTATTTGTCTCTGACAACTGTCAAAAGGACATTACTTCGTCGCTTCTACTATCTTTATGAATTAATCCATACTAAAAATGAGAAGGTCTATCGGCCTGTCTGTCTGTTACGCTATCGCGCCAAATCTAATGGAACAGCGTTAAAAAAAATTGGTTCAATTAACATTATATACCTGCAGGCCTACCATGAAGTCTTATTGCGACTCAATTGAAGATGTAAACGCCGTCCGCGAACCGCTTTCTTTTCGTACCATATAGATTATAGTGTGAATTGCATTGGAGTCGTAATGTTTGAAAAGGATAACGTTATGTGATAACTCTGTCTCTTTTACTCACATGTTCTAAGTACAAATTCCGAACGCTCATTCGGCATCGACTTAAAGTGTGCGTCTTTAAGACGTCATGGTATGAAAAAGCAAAACAATTTAGTTTACGTCGTCAATTGAGTCGCAATAAGAGTTCATGGTAGTCCTGCAGGTTCTTACCCACATACTTTGTTTTGTAGTCCCTACATATAAAACGAAGTCCCCTGCCGCGTCTGATACTCGGTTTATGCGCAAAAAGTGCTAAAACTACTGAATGGCTTTTCTTGCGATTTTCATTAATAATTCATGTGTCGAAGGACAATCTTAACTGGTTCAGGAGGCGAAGAAAAATGTGATAGTGTGTCAAATAAAGGATATGAAAAAACCTTTCAATACCAGGAATATTTACAGAGGAAGAGAAATAAAAGCATCAAAATGCATTTGTTTTGATAGTTTATTTACAATATATTAATATTCTCTGTATTTTATCTGCATTACGTTGCTCATAATCAGTTCAGGCACTATGCACAAATGTCCGTCGAAGCGCGACACGGAACGATTAGGTAAAACAAAACATTGTGTTCAAGACCTCACTTTTTCATAACAAATTGCTACAGTATGCACTATTAGGTATATTAAGAACTTTATTGAACCTTTTTAAAAAATTGCTTAGCCAGTCTTGTAATTGGCGATTGGTTTTAAAGGATTTTTTATTCCACAAAAAGCTATATTAACACTTGGTACAAAAAAGCCTGAGAAATTTATTAAGGGCTTGTTTAGCCATTGACTTGCTTTGGATTTGTGATTTTATATTGGCCCTTGAATGTAATTTTATATCGGTGAAGAATATAGTTAGTTAAAAAAAAAAAAATTGACATTTTTTCCGTAATTTGTATTTAAAATGAATTTACATATGGCACCACCACATTACAATGAAATTCTATCCAAAATTTATATTAATTAACGTTTGAGGTTTTGGTTGGTTGGTGCTCTTATCATCAAAAAAAGATCTCGAAAAAAACCTATGCAATTATAAACAAAAATAAACAGACGAATTGCACGTTATGTATGAATTACACTTAATATAATGTTGGTAATGTTTAACTCTTTTATGATTGTTTTGAATAATGAAGAAAAACCATATTCTTAAGAAGTAATAACCGGCCGGCCTTCATTTGTTTTAATTATTAACAAATAACGATATTGAAAGACAGCTTTTATAAATGTTTTATGAACTACAGTAACATAACGTACTAGTAACAGGGTTTACGTATTCGCCTCACTGGAATACCAGATGGCACTACTAGTACTTTGCTTCGCGCTATAAAAGTGCTTTCGGTACATCCGTACTTGGAATGCTGTGAGGGACCCGTCCGTGATACATATAAGTTAATAATACATATAAGCTTATACTATATAAGTGAATAAACTACTATCCTGTCACTTGTACGTATTCTTGCCCCGTCCGTACGTCCGTCCATAAAAGAAGGTCCCAAAAAGCTGTCTGTATGTAATCGATTTTCTCAAAATCTACTGAACGGATTTTGTATGATTTTCACCAAAACATAGTGCAATACTTCCGGATGGTTTGGATAAATAGTACATATCGGTATTATGCAAATTATGTTGAAAAGATCGCACAGGTGTTAAAAAACTTGCTTGCTGGGAACTTTAGTCGCGTGCGCTGCGTATACTAGCTGATATACGCTAAAGTAATGTAGTAGAGAATTGTAATCTTTAATAATAATACAAGTCCGCGATAGCATGCCTCTATATCTTATGGTTAACTCACAATAACTACTATTATGTTTCAAATTTTAATTTTAGAAAAAAATTGTGACACGCTGATTTCTACGCGGGCGAAGCCGCTTGCACAGCTAGTTTGCTTGCTAATACTTGTTACAATTATCTATAATTGTAACAAGTATTTAAGAGTAAACATTTAATTATTTGAAATGACGAAAAAGTGAGGTCAACAATAAATATTAAGGTATTAAGATAAAACAATTATTTAAATGAAAACTACTAACATGTGTGAGACGGCGTTTATAGAACAAACTTTTTTTTATACATCTAAAATTTAACATCATATGAGAACACCAAAATTTACATTTCTATAACTTTTAATACACATTTATGCATGATCAATAAACGTGGAATAGAAATAGATAAGTTACATAGTTATTTGCCAAGGTATACCCATACAATAGAAACAAGAATTAATTATTAAAAAAAAAATAAACAATTTAATCTCAAATTAGTTTCTCTATTCTACGCTTATTAATAAGGCAGTTTAAGTCTCATTTACAAAAATAAACATTTACCTTAACATTCATGAGGATCGAGTTTTTGGTTGAAAACCACAATTGGGGCTATATCGCTTGATTACATTACTAAGTATTAGTGGGATATTTAGAAATTTTATTTAAGTACGTTAAAATTAAATTCTCTAACAGCTTAAGATACTTGTTAATTTATTTATTTTTATAGTGAAAAACCTGCAATAAGGGTAAATTAGAAATATTGAATACCTGTTAAAATTGCACAATGTCACAGAATTTCCGATTTCTAGATGTTCTGTTTAGACGCTCTAAAAATCATAAGAAACGACGACTAGGCTTATAAGAGCATCACAAAATAACTAAAGGACTACGTTGTGCAATTTAAACGCATTTACATTTATACTTGTTAATACGTTAACTATTAATGCTTTCAAATTTATCCTACAGGTTAATGTTTTTTTAAAGAAATAACTATCATTTTACTACTTTATACGATCTTCAATATAGCCCCTTGATTTTTTCACTTATCTGTATAGATAAGATATTCTGTTAAAGATACGTTTTAGTTTTTTTTGTCATTAACAAAATTATTACTCTTTTTATTCTTATCGTGATATTTCAGATCCTAAGGACAGCAATATAGTCTAAGATTTAAGGGCGATAAGAAGTCACATTTCACTCTAATATAAGAAAATTTTGCGCTACTATTATTTTATTGTCCTAATTTGAAATATTTATTGCATGCATAATATTTATAATTAGCTATGTAAAAAAATATTGCCTTTTAGATATTAGAAAAATAGACACGTACTTGATAACTTCGTCATTATTATGTATTGTTCTTAAAGTACCAAAAATTTCATGGTATCTCTAATTAAAATTTTATGCAAACGTAATAAACTATTATGATATAATCCTACCTGTAAAACATTGATATAAGATATTTCAATAAAATTAAGCAAATTTTTAGTATAGGTATGTTTAAGAAATATAAAGAACTCTAAAGCGACGTCCCAATAAGTAGCTTATAGAAAATAGCCGGTCAACTCTCTCGCTATTATTGACATTGTTACCTAAGATTTGCATTTTTACATTTCCATTCCTTTAAACATATGAGTGAAATGATCTTTATGAACACATTTTATTTTATTTAAAAAGTTTAAATTATGCCTATTCGAAAATGTTTGCAACATTTTGTTCCATCTAATACAACGTATATAAACACGTTTAAATCCATATTAACAACGCATGATTTAAACATTGTAATTATGTAAGTAGAGGATCTTAGCAAAAAATATTCGGATATGATCCGTCGGTGGGTATTATGATCCTCGGTAGTTGACAGCGATCTTCATCTCACAATTTATACGAATATGAGTAGCGAAATGCAACTTCAAGTAATGCCAGCTCTACGACAGTAGAATAAGAACAATTTTTCAATGCGATATGCAATTTGTAATAAATGGATCAAAACATATGGAGAATTACGAAAAAATATAACAAATAAAAAGCAGGTGCATTGCATAGAGCATTATTGTTTTTTTTTTAAAATAAGGCAATGTAGGCCTTATTTTTTATTTCTCAACATAACACAATCAAGCTTTATATCTTAAGCCTATGTCTTATGGATATTGCAGAAATTCCTTGGTATACACATAGATTAATGTAATAATAAAGATTTGCAAGCAAAAAATGTTTAATGGTGACAAAAATCAGACAGTAGAACTTGCTTGATCGGATTGTTCAATATATAATTTTTTACCCTTATTTAATTTCTGAATGCTTATACATAATTAATCATATAATTGCATCAGGAAAACAACGTTTAAAACCTTATTAGTGATCAGCAAATTTTATATTTTAAATTTGCGGATTAAATGGTTCCTGTATGACTGTAATTGATCGCAGCACCAAAAAGCCCAAAATAGCTATAGAGTCAATTGCCCAAAGATATTGGATTATTTTCATTTAAGACTGTATGTCTTATTATACGTAAAATGGAAAAATGGCTGATCAAAATATGACTTTCATTTAATACGACAAAGCTATAGCTATAGACACTTCGCCCACGACCGAATTTTTGTGGGTTCGGTATTTGATTGCAAATATTTTTAATCGATTTTGTATCCAACTTTTAGACGTCCAACAATCTCTTATGGCTATCGTGGAAAGTTTAAGTCATGAATTTATAAAAGAAAGTAGCTTCCTAAAGAACGATGTTTATTTGGTTATATTTTAGGTAATTGAATGTTAGGTTTTAATGCAATTATATCGATGAACCGATATTGTATTAGATTGACTTTTTTGTATCCCATATTTTGCGTTATACTATTGCAATCTTTAGGTTACATTTTGAGCATATAAAAATCGTGCACTGATTGCAGGTCGTTACAATTTCCATAATGATGTTGTATTATAAGTAAGTTACTTCGCAACTTATAATACAATATCTTTACTGGTTTAGTTTAGAAGATATTAGTTTAGTTTAGAGAATATTGTATAATCATTTACGAAGTAACTTGCTGAGACGATCGACAAAGGAGTTTTTTGTCATACAATTTCTGCTGCACTTCTTTTACGATAGTCACATTGTTGACAGTTTTATTGTGAGTATACAGAGGTCCATCTTATGCGAAGAAAATATTTATGTTCAGTGAGATAAAACTCAGAATCTCTCTTAGAACATGAAGAATCGAAAAATTGTCTGAATGGAGCCTGAAATTGAATTTTCTTCCGAATAATAAATTCAGTAATTTCCATTCACGCGGTACAAAAAATATATGCTCCTGACTACCTCTGTGCCAATGTTAACAATAAAGATCAATTTCAAGTAGCTTCTTTACAATCATTATTGACGATTAAATTTTTCAGGTAATATGTTAATTTATAATATTAACATTAAGTGTGAACACAAGCACGAAGGCACTCTGGTGATAAAGGCGATAAAAATCATTTCACGTTCAATTATTTCTTATAATCTTTGAATAAAACCGAAAGATTATTGTCGAGGTATTCAAGGACATAATCTCAAAAAATAATGAGAAATTATTACGAAAATTAAAATCATATTTTATTCAAACACATGTATAGGCCAACCGTGTAATCCAGACCTATAGGCCTACCATGAACTTTTAGATAACGATTCAATTCAAAGTCAGTATCTAAACCGAACCGTTTTACTTTCGTACCATGAAGAGTGTTTGAAAAGGACAACGTTATATGAACTATAGATAACTGTCTCTTTTACTCAAATATTTTTAGAACTCATTCTGAACAATCATTCGGCAACGACTTAAAGTGTCTAAGACGTGTGCGTCTTTAAGACGTCATGGTATGAAAAAGCAAAACAATTTAGTTTACGTCTTCAAATGAGTCGCAATAAGAGTTCATGGTAGGCCTGTTGTACGCCACAGGCGAAGTCTGAGTTAAATGGTTAGGTTATAACTACGCGAGTAAATTGATGACAAAAATATTAAAATAAATGATGGGTAGAGCCAGCATTGCTAACCTTGTGACTGTAATAATTAATTAATTGGGCGGTAGCATAAATTACGTTTTTCATTAAAATGATAAATAAAGTAAAAAAAGATACAATAACAATATTTATCATTTAATAGTTACCATAGTTTATTGATGTATTATATCTAAATACCTAAATGTTTTATGAGCAAATTGTCATTTTTCTGCTTTCTGAAAAACATTACGAACTATAAATAATTTATAGAATTAGGGTTACTTTGCGGAGCTCCATAATACAAAAGTAATAATAGAGGCGTTTTACTTGAAATCAAACGCATATTAAACTACTTACCTTATTAGAAGCTTACTTATTATTTAAGCTTCTAATAACGGTCAAGTTGTTTAATAAAGGCGTTATACCTGAAATAAAACGCATATTAAACTACTTACCTTATTAGAAGCTTACTTTTATAAATTATTTTATTATTACTTTTGCATTACTTTTGCATTATTAATTATTAACGGTACACTGAACTACAGATGTAACTACCCGAGTCGAAGGTAGCTTATAAATATATTAAGTTAAGAGTTTCATTACTTGTGACTGAGATCAGAGTAGATTTTTCGAGGACACTAAATATATCCATTGAAATAGGTTTTTTGAGGGAACTGCGTAGGTATTAACAGTTTTTACCATCAACTACTATTAGCATTACATTTTTACTATGACAAATACTCGACACATTTGCATTTATAAACTGATCTTAAGCTGCTACACAATATTGTACATAAAACTTTTGGGTATAGATATATAGTAGAGATGTAAATAGCAATATTTTAGTACAAGAGACGACATCAAATAAACCTATTTCATACACGATGCATTTGGTCCTATAAATCATTAAATTATATTTTCTAGATTGAGTATAATCGAATTTTTAAACGAAATTCGTAATGAGAAAGCAAATTAAATTTGACATGTGTTTTGTTCCTCTTTAAAAGCTTTTATTTGCCGTATATGTAGTTGAGTCTTGAAAGTAAAGAAACACTTTCCGGTGTCCGATTGAGCTGAAATTTCACATACTGGTCAGTCAGTACTACTTTGGATGCAACTCTGCAGAAACGTCGAACCTTGTATTAGGTAATTCGTTTTTCTCGTGATGTGACAAGTTTATTTATATAACAATTGGTCCAGTCCCGATGACAATCACGTTTATGATAAGTGTGAACCGAAGCGTTAGCAAGATTAGCTCCAGATGAGAGAACTCTTCAACGTTTAAAAGAAGGGTCTTGAAATTATGCAAAAAACCTTTTTTTTAACTTAATTTATCAGTATTTAATACAATGTTAACTACAAACACATAGACTAGATGAAATACGTTTAATACGGTACATGTATTAGGTGACTCGAGAGAAAATTTTAATAAATTGGTCTATAGGTTTTAGACGGTCGTCTCTTGTGCTATCTGACATGCGACCGTAAACATGGTACCATAGCGAGCGACAATGAAAAACATATCTTATGCACTTGGTCAATAAGGTAGTTTGTTAGTTGTACGTTGATCACGTGAGTCGGCACGATGGCAGCCGGCCGCAGGACGAGTGCCAGCGCCGTTTGCACTGAGTTGATTCACCGTCTGAGAGTTCTGCGGTAGATAGTGTCCTCGAACCACCATCGCCTAATTCTGCAAAAGAAATATACATACAAACTACTGACGCCTATTCGGCTGTTCCTCTTTAAGGACCGAAAATAAATAAAAAATAAAAGTAATAAATTTATCTTTATTTCATTAATATTTATATGCCGTTTGAATTACAATAAGTTTTCACATATGTGCATTAATAATATCTATTTATGATTATGTTGAAATGTACCGAACATAATCCATATAGATATAATAAACGCATAAATTCGTCCAAATTTAATTGTTCGATTGTTTACAATTTCACGGTGAATCCGCTGGACGGTATATTGAGGACATTTGGTACAATTGAAGCTTATATACTGGCCGCCGTGTGGTATCCGGCTCAGTAGAATAGACCACCCTCATTTCTTACCGAGGTGTCGTAAGAGGTGACTAAGGTAAGTCGACCCACCGTATGGTATCCGGCTGAGTAGAATAGACCACCCTCATTTCTTACCGAGGTGTCGTAAGAGGTGACTAAGGTAAGTCGACTCACCGTGTGGTATCCGGCTGAGTAGAATAGACCACCCTCATTTCTTACCGAGGTGTCGTAAAAGCGACTAAGGTAAGTTGACCCGCCGTGTGGTATCCGGCTGAGTAGAATAGACCACCCTCATTTCTTACCGAGGTGTCGTAAAAGGCGACAAAGGTAAGTTGACCCACCGTGTGGTATCTGGCTGAGTAGAATAGACCACCCTCATTTCTTACCGAGGTGTCGTAAAAGGCAACAAAGGTAAGTTGACCCACCGTGTGGTATCCGGCTGCGTAGAATAGACCACCCTCATTTCCTACCGAGGTGTCGTAAAAGGCGACAAAGGTAAGTTGACCCACCGTGTGGTATCCGGCTGAGTAGAATAGACCACCCTCATTTCTTACCGAGGTGTCGTAAAAAGCGACTAAGGCACGTTGACCCACCGTATGGTATCCGGCTGAGTAGAATAGACCACCCTCATTTCTTACCGAGGTGTCGTAAAAGGCGACAAAGGTAAGTTGACCCACCGTGTGGTATCCGGCTGAGTAGAATAGATCACCCTCATTTCTTACCGAGGTGTCGTAAAAAGCGACTAAGGTAAGTTGACCCACCGTGTGGTATCCGGCTGAGTAGAATAGACCACCCTCATTTCTTACCGAGGTGTCGTAAAAGGCGACAAAGGTAAGTTGACCCACCGTGTGGTATCCGGCTGAGTAGAATAGACCACCCTCATTTCTTACCGAGGTGTCGTAAAAGCGACTAAGGTAAGTTGACCCGCCGTGTGGTATCCGGCTGAGTAGAATAGACCACCCTCATTTCTTACCGAGGTGTCGTAAAAAGCGACAAAGGTAAGTTGACCCACCGTGTGGTATCTGGCTGAGTAGAATAGACCACCCTCATTTCTTACCGAGGTGTCGTAAAAGGCGACAAAGGTAAGTTGACCCACCGTGTGGTATCCGGCTGAGTAGAATAGACCACCCTCATTTCTTACCGAGGTGTCGTAAAAAGCGACTAAGGTAAGTTGACCCACCGTGTGGTTGACGTCAGGCAGGCGGCCGATCGTAAAATACGTAGCCAAATCATGTGACAACATGTTGCGCCGACCCCACTTAGAGTGGGATAAGGGCAGGAGAATGATGATTGTATTGTATTTACTTTTTAGGGTTAAACGAATGCCGTGATGGCAGAAGAGTAAATTTGCGGGTCCGGGAATTCGAACATGCGCTTTAAAGTGTTCTACAAAATATATGCCGGCCGGTCATAAAATATGTAGCCAAATCATTTGACAACATGTTTGTAACATGTTGTGCCGACCCCACTTAGAGTGGGATAAGGTTATGAGGATGATGATATTTTATTAATATTATAATAAATTAATAATAAATTCGAATCATATTTGGCTAACTATTTTTAGTGTTTTCGAGCAGTGACTTCTGCCAGAAGACTGCAACCATTAAATTATATACTCACTGTATATAATCACACATTTATGATTTATATATTTTAGTAAATGGGATAGTTAATCATGTTATGATCATATTACGATTAAACTGTTAGTATATAATTCGTATATGGAGAGTTTTGGAACATAAAGAAATCAAAATTTCTATGTTAAATGGTTCACCTGCTTCATCAGATTGCTAGTAGCTAGTAGAAATTATATGGCCGGTTTAAAGAACTTGGTTATATTAAATATTGGTAAAGGATTTAAAATATGGTGCGGTTGTAAGATCGCATATATCAAAGCAGTTTATAAATTCAATTAGGACGTTAAAGCAAGCTTTAGAACACGTTAGCAGCCCTACCATGAGCTCTTATGAGTTATGGATAATAACTCAATTGAAGACGTAAACGACGACCGCGAACCGCTTTCTTTTCGTACCATGAAGTGTGAATTGCATTGGGGTCGTAATGTTTGAAAAGGATAACGTTATATGAACTATAGATAACTCTGTGTGCGTCTTAAAGACGTAATTGTGTGAAAAAACAAAACAATTTAGTTTACGTCTACAATTGAGTCGCAATAGGAGTTCATGGTAGGCCTGCAGGAATATTCTTGCTCACCCCAATACTCCTCTTTAAATACGAAAACCCGCAGAAAGGCATTGTGAAAATATCGTCAATCTAGGTAACCTGCGGATTAAACAGCAGTACACAAAATCTATTTTTCATTGTAATAATATAATTCATCTATATATAAAAAAGAGAAAAAAGTATACTCCGAAACGGGTAGACCGATTTTAATAAATTTTTATTCAATTTTTAAAATGGTTCTGCGGATAATCCTGTAAAGTTTGGTGGCGATGAAAGCTTTTTTTAAACTGTCAATGACAGATCCTGTCACTACTCATATCTTTAAATTGAGCCGAGCTGAGTGTACTAATCTATACTCATTATAAAACAAAGTCCTAAAAAGCTGTCCGTCTGTATGTAATCGATTTTCCCAAAATGTACTGAACGGATTTTTGTACGGTTTTCAACAAAAGATAGTGCAATACTTCCGGGTGGTTTAGGTAAATAGTAAATATCGGTATGGTGTATAATGTGTTGAAGAGATCGCACAGTTGTTAAACAACTTGCTTGCTGGGGGCTTTAGTCGCGTGCGCTACGTAAACCAGCAGAGATACGCTAAAGTAATGTAGTAGAGAATTGTGGATCTATGAAAACAATACCAAAAAGTCCGCGATAGCACGTCTCTATCTCTCACGGTTAACTAGTTACTCACAATAACTAGTTTTATGTTCAAAATTTCGAAAATTCGGGAAATGTTTCGTACATCACTGAATTCTACGCGGGCGAAGCTTTTGAAGAAGAAGTTGTTGGCACAGCTAGTTAATAATAAAGACGAATAATTGCATCAAAAATTAATGCAATATTAGTCGCAAGGACTGGCTAAAAATGAAAAGTTATGCAAATTGTTCTTTCAATTCAAACTCTAACGTCGTTTTAACTCACATACAATTGTCATGACAATTTAAGAAACACAAATAAGAAATGCTTGATTTACGTCGTAACTCAACTAAAAATAAACCCTGTATTCGTTTTTTTATCTAATTTCTGAAATTATTATTATTTTTTTTTAATTTCTTATGTGAATTTATATCGTTGACATACTTATGCGTATTGTATGCCAATAAACAAAAGAACATTGAATTCAAATTTTAATAAGTTTTTCCGTATAATTAACAACAAAATACTGAATTATTTCATTGTAAACCAAAATATATAGCCCAATAATAGCATATATTTAATAAAAGCGGTCATATTTTCGCTGAATATTGATATACCTAAAGGTTAATTCGGGGTAGTAATGTTATTCATGAATAATGAATGATGATAAATCACTTTATAAACAAATGATTCATAAGTAGGAGTAAAGTTTATATATATCATATTAATTAACGCACTATCACCAATTATCGGAATGTTGAACAAGGAAAATTCAATGTAATATTTACAAACAATGCTTTGACTATAAGTACATACATATATACAACATTGAAAAAGTGTAGTGTAAAGTAAAGACATTTACATAGCGTATATCATTTAAACGTAGAAAAGCTATTTAATAAACTGTGTGTGTGAAATGAGTGTATCAAAACAGTTTTTTTCATATAAATCCCAACCCCGCAAACTAGGATAAAAAGTAGCCCATATATTGTCCCACAACCTGCTCTATCTTCCAGTGAAACACCCATCAAAAGCGGTTAAGCCGTTCCGGAGAATGTACTATTAACGTAAACTTTTCTCAACCTTTTCTTTTTACTAAATCTTTTAGTAAAAACTACAAAAATGCATTCAGTAGACTTTGTTTTATAATATGTATAGATATATTTTATATATAAGCTGTGATGAGTGGTGAGACCGTGCGACTCTTTAGAGAAGACATAGGTTCAAACCCCGGGCAGGCACCAATGAGTTTTTTTATTAAAACTTATGTGTCTAATTGATAATTGCAATTTATCACACGCTTTTCGGTGGAGGAAAACATCGTGAGGAAACCTGCATATCTCTAGAGAATTCTAGGGATATGTGTAACCTACCAATCCGCATTGGAGCAGCGTGGTGGGCTTAATCTCCAATGCTTGTTTCAATAAAACGGAGAGAAGCCTATTCCAGCAGTGGGATATTAACAGGCCGTCACTTTATTTTTATAGATATATGTAAAAGGAAAATTTTGGGATACGAAAAAGTGATAAACTCATCAGGGGCCAAAAGTCAATGATAAGAATCGACATAATAGGAGGATTGATAATATTTAAAGTGTCAACGGTATGCTATAATTCGAGATGGAAGGTTCTAGAAGAACGGTAACGGTAAATTAAATTAAGTGTAAAAACTATGCTTATACGTAAGGCATATTACACAATTGAAGATTATTTGAATGATAAAAATGCTTGGATTTGAAAATCCTTTCAGCTCCAAACAAGACTGCAATCAAATAATGTAAATTTAAATGTTTAAAAGATTGACCGCCGAGTTTCTTGCTGGTTCTTCTCGGTAAGAGCAACATTCCGAACCAGTGTAGCTTATTAAATCTAATTATTGACTCTTGACGATTCAAAAATGCTTGTAAAAAGCCTACTTGAATAAAGATTATTTTGATTTGATTTGATTTGGTATGGTACTTACCGTGTCGTAATTCGCGTTCTGTGAAGAAGTGATGCGCGGAGGCATAATGTCGCTCTACGAGGTACGGGATCACGGTCGAACTATGAAGCTCGTCGGAGCGTCTCGAGCGAGGGCCCGTTATCGTCTCGCCTGACAATAAAGGGGGCCTTGACCGCACCCAACTAGGAAATATATAATTTAAAAATGATCTCAAAATTCAATTCAAAATTCAAAATATTCTTTATTCAAATAAACTTGTAAACAAGTGCTTCTGAATCGTCAACTCTATTGCTGGTTCGGAAAGCCGTCCTACCGAGAAGAGCCAGCAAGAAACTCGGTGGAGCTCTTTTAAAAAAGAAGATTCTTAATACTAAATACATTTTGTCATAGCTATCCTGCACGAGGTCAAAGAGCAGCTATATCCACGCATTCTTATCATCAATGTAAGCCTCCACGGTATAATAGGCTTTCTGTATCAGCCTCTGTTTAACAGTATTTTTAAATTGCTGTATTGGCAAAGTTAAAATTGATTGTGGAATTTGTTATAGAATCTTATACCCGAACCCACAAACGACTTACGTACTCTTACAAGGCGCAAAGCAGCCAGCATTTTTTATGATTTATTATTTATTTAAGTTAAATTAAATAAATCTACATTATAAGTAATATTTTGTAATATAATATTTTAGTTTAATATAATATGTATGGTATCCATACATACTATATTAAACTAAATATACTAGGTTCTATATTCTATACTATAAATATGCTAGGTTCACATCAAGAAGACCGCAATTATTGTAAACGAAAACTTAGCTTTAATTTTTGATATCTTCAATTGTATGTCAGTTTTGTGAACTAAATAAAACATATATAAATAATAAGTTTAATTCGACTACTAGTTATGATATCCTTGAACGTTGCAAGTGTTCAACCGTCGTATAACACTTACTCATGCCGCCTGATTTCCTGTACAGTAGGTCGTTCGTCGGGGTTTCTCTTTAACATATGTATTAAAAGGGACTGAAGTGTGGGTGCAAGAGATTGCGGCGGTGGCGCAGGCTCGCCCCTTCCGATAGCTTCTAGCAGTCTATATACATTATCTCCTTCGAAAGGGTACCGCCCTGTTGTCATATTATATCTGTAAATAAAACCATCACTGGAACAGGTTTTTACTATATTTAATGCATTCATAAATTATAGGTCGTGCAAGAATCAAATGATGTAATAGTACACGGCAATAAATAATGCACATCGAGGCTTAGAGAGAGAAATCGGCTAGATTCTGCTTCATAGAGCATTGTCTCTGTCGCACAGACTGAAGAACCCGTGTGTGACAGTGACGGCGGTCTACGAAACCGAATTGGCTGGCTGTTTCGTTCTAAATTCTCGATGTGCATTATTTATTGCCGGGTACTATATGTGTGTTTGGTTTGTATGCAAACGACTTGTTTGAACTCAAGTTTAACGCATTAACTTTTTGAGCTATCTTAAAATAGCATTAATCTAACTGTACCATGCATCCAATATCATATATATTGAATTCAAATTCAAAATAGTGTTTTTATTATAAAGTTAAATTTGAATCGTCAACTTTACTGCTGGTTCGGAAAGCTGTTCCTACCGATAAGAGCCAGCAAGCAACTCGGCGGTTGCTTTTTAAAAATGTTCATTAAACTTCTCTCGCAAGAAATCACGCGGACTTAAATTGTAGATGCTACAAAATTTTTTTCATTATCCGCTCATTTACGCCATAGCAATATTCCATAATACATAATGCTATGGAAGTAAGCAAAATAAACAAGTTTTGCTTTTTAGACATCTGTAAATTGTTTTATCTTTCGAACAGCGTAGTCGGATGAATGGTACTTTAAATAATTTGTAGAATAAGGTAGGTCTGCAAAGATGCACTTTTATATTAAAAAAGAAATAAAATATTGTCTAGTGTGTGATAAAAGAAAGCGTTTTTACGAATTCTGCATGTAACAGTTATAAAAAATAGATAGTACACTCTAAATTAAGCATTACATATATTTTCTTTTATAGCAGATTATAAAAAAAAAATATCGCACGCTTAGTATTTAAGTGACCAAGTTAAAAAAAGACGTAGCGTAGCGCCTACAAAGCTCGTGAAAACCATTATAGACCAAAAAGAGACCCATTGGAACTCCAAACTTGGAAGAAAAAGAAAACACTTGTTTTTGTACGTCTCTGACTCATTCATATGTTTCGATGAATCTGACTCATTTAAGCATAATATTGAAATAGAATGTTTGTTCCTACGATTTTCGTCTCATTATCATTGGCACAACATGTTGTCACATGATTCGGCTACGTATTTTACGACCGATCGCCTGCCTGACGTCAACTTTCCTTAGTCGTATTCTACGACCCCTAGGTAAGAGTGGTCTATTTTAGTCAACCGGATACCACACGGTGGGTCAACTTACCTTAGTCGCATTTTACGCCACCTCGGTAAGAAATGAGGGTTGTAAATTCTACTCTGCCATACTACGATTTTTGTCAATCAAGTTTATTACAATGACCAGTTGAGTTCAAGCATAAGTATCCTTTTAACTTCATAAGGTTGCTTTAACTTTATGATACATGATGATGTGAGATTTATTGATTGAGATTTATTACGATCATAATTTATATGTAGCATATTACCAGTTGTCCGTCACCCATACCATAAGTATTGAGTTACTTACTTTGGGGATGGACAACCATGTGTGTAAGTGTCCCATTTATTTATATATTTACTAGAAATTATTGGTACAGTACCAAGAACTACAAATGTTTAAAAGATTTTCATTATGGATTTTAAAGATATAAGCATAAATAGATACGTTTATAAAGAATTCATCAGATGTAGTTTATTTCCATACAAGAATGTAGCAAAGAAGGAATTTTCCTTTGTTGCATATGGATTTAGGTAAAATTGTTCTCAATGTTTACACGATCATGTTTTCAACAACTCGTGAGTCATGTATTAAATTTTACAGAAATACCTACTATGAATATCATGACTATTTTATATGTAAATGCACAAACATTTTGTTGCAAGACCTTCACATTGTTAGATGTATAAATATAATATATTGTAAAAATATGCCATTTTTTTATTTATTCACACTAACATACATATTTAAATTAATTGTTGGAGTTGGCTTTTACAAGCACTTTTTAATTGTCAAATTACAATGAAGCTACAACTGGTTTTAAAAAGGTGCTCTTACTGAGAATAACTAACAAGAAACTTGGTGGTCACTCTTTTCGAAAAATAGTGTATATAAATACAGAATTAATTAAGTTATCTGCAAATGTTATTTCCATTTAGTTTATTAAGCAAATAGAAATCTAGCCGCAAAGGTTTTCTGTGTACAGAATCCGCCCGTAAAATACGCTTAACTTTTTTTACTCTATGTATATTTATTATTTTTATTCATAATGTATAAAACAAAGTCCCAAAAAGCTGTCTGTCTGTATGATATCGATTTTCTCAAAATCTACTGAACGGATTTTTATACGGTTTTCACCAAAAGGTAGTGAAATAATTCCGGATGGTAGGTATATACAATATATTGGTATTATGTAAATTGCGTTAAAGAGATCGCGGCGTTGTTAAAAAAATTGATTGCTGAGAGCTTTAGGCGCGTGCGCTACGTAAGACAGCAGAGATACGCTTAAGTAATGTACTGGAGAATTGTAGAGTTATAATAATACTACAAAAAAAGTCCGCGATAGCATGTCTCTATGCCTTATGCATAACTCACAATAACTACTTTTATGTTTAAAATTTGAATTCTAGAAAAAAAATTGTGACACGCTGATTTCCACGCGGGCGAAGTCGCTAGCACAGTTAGTATATTCATAAAATAATGCTATAAAGTAAGACCTACAAAAATGGTAAAAATGGTAATAAATTGATATTATTATGAATTAAATACTTACAACGTTACTCCACTACTCCATATATCCACTTTAATTCCTGAGAACTGTTCAGCTCCATTTGCGATTTCTGGTGGTTGAAATGCAGGAGAACCTTGACCAGTGTAGCAAGTGTCCTCAGACGAAAACATATCTAATGCCTGTAATGTCATATTGAGGCTTTTACTATCTGACTTTGACTGGCCCGTTGGCGCAGTGGGTAGTGACCCTAACTTAAGCTCCACGGGTCGTGGGTTCGTTTCCCACCGAGGGCCAACATATTCTATATACAATTTGTTGGTTCTTCGAGACTGGGTGTGTATTTGTATTTAAGTATGTATTTAAAATTATATATGTATATATCTACAAGTTGTCCGTCACCCATAACTCAAGTATTAAGTTACTTACTTTGGGAATAGACAGACGAGTGTGTAAGTGTCCCATATATTTATTTATTTATTTATTTATTATCTAGAAATCTATAATTTACAATGTATATGCCATAGAGTTATTATACATAAAGCGGAAGAGCCATAGGTATGCAGGTAGCTGTGAGTGTTTATTAAATAATAAAAGAGGAAAGATAAGAGGCCCATACTTATCTTTGTTGTCTCACTAATAAAAAAGAGAGAATTGGAATTAGAATTGTAAATTTATTCATATGGAGTGAATAAGTTGCTGTTTCTGATAAAGCACTGGTTAGAATTGTACTGAAGGTAGCAATTACTCTACGAGCAACTCATACCCTAACAATATTTAGAAAATGTGTAAAAAATCTAACCAATACTATGGGTTATAGGCGAAGTACATATCTTAATAATAAGAAAATCAAACCCATGTGTCCATGCTGAGATATATCATTATAATATTATATTGGTTGATTATTTTTTGTGAGATTTAAAAGTGCTTTCTTTATTCAAATCCACAATGTGGACTACATTCAATTGCCTTTGTACAACATACCTTCAGCAGATTAACACTTGTAATAGTCATTAAATTTCAATGGAAAAATATCAAGATATAGAACTAACTTCAGCAACACCAAAATCTGTAATTTTCAATGTTTGGTCCAATGTCAACAGTAAATTGCCAGGCTTGATGTCCTTGTGAACAACACCTTGACCATGCAGGTACTCTAGGCCATCAAGCAGCTGAGTGAAGTATTCATGTGCTTGGCGTTGAGGAAATTTTTTACCAGGAGTTGACTCCAACATATCCTGAAAAATATCTCTTTATTTGTGAAAAGGCACAATTATAAATTCATTAATTCATACATAATATGCATATTTTACCAAGGACATTAACTAAGCATACTTGATAGTTATCATTTAATACAGGAAAACAACAAGTACTATAAGTTTACATGTATATTAACCTTCATTTATCAGTTATATGTTAAAATGTACAATACAAAAGTAATAATTATACCATATTGTTGATATGAAATTGCAAAATACTTAGGAAACAACTATTGATTAAATAATTTTCTATACTTGTTAAATTAGTTAAGGTGAATAATTATTTACCTGAAGCACACCAACACAAAATTCCATGACTAAATACATTTTTTGCTTTTCATCATTATAAATAACATCGACTAGTTCTATCACATTTTTATGTCTAAGTATTCGCAACAACTGTATCTCTCGCTGTACATTCTGTTCACCATTGGGGATTCTTCTTAATTTCCGCTTCTTCAATATTTTTACAGCTCTTCTACATAGCGTTTCAGAGTCCAGCATTTCCTTCACTTTCCCATATGAACCTTCACCTAGCACATCACCCATTACATATTTACCTACCATTTTACATTTTTTCTTTTTGCTCCTATAAATTATGTCTGCACTATCAACCCTATGAAAAAATAGGTTAGTTTGGTCTAAATTAAGATCTAAATCTTCGATTTGATCGTCGTCCAACCAAGTAACGGAGTGCCGTTCGGGACTGCCATCGAGTAAAAAATTTTCTTCACTCTCCTGGGGTGCGATAATGTTCGATACTTCAAACTCTCCATTTTCAACATCAGGAAGACTTTCACTACTACTGATTTTCCTACACATTCTTGGATCCATTATCTATCAAAACAACACATTTGGAAAACTGTCCGTAATTCTAAAATATATTACAAGGCCGTCACGTATACCACGGTTTACAAAATTAATTTATACATCTCTCAAAAAATATTCTATCAGTTCATAGTGAACTAAAGATTTCTATAAAAACTATATTATATTTAATTGCGATTACTCAATGTAAATAAAATAATAAACCACAAAAATTGAAACATCGCAATGGAATCACAGATAAGTAATAAAGGCATAGACTAACGATAACTGTTTCAATTACGCCGCCACTCTTTTAAAACATTTGAATAAGGTACTAAAAGACAGACTAATCTGCGTATATGTCTATCAAAGATAAAGCATCTAAGACAAAATATTATTATTACATTTTATTTAAGACCAAATATTATTATTAAAAAAAGATAAAACTATTTTTTTAGCCTAAAATCCTTCACATCAAATTATTTATATAAATAGCATAAATTATCTGTTGTGTTTCGATAAGCAATATTCTCTTCATTACTCTGTTTATGGCGGGCATTGTAATAACAATAATTGCGTACATTTATAAAATATGCTAAAAATCCATACTAATATATTGCGTTGATTGCGAAAATATGTTGGTCTATTACGCTTTCACGGCTAATCCTTTGGAGAAATATTTACATTTAGTACAATTGAAGTTTATATAAATATACTGGCCCAACATATTTAATTAACAAATTCCCGGTTTTACTTTGGGAACTCGAAAAAACAAAAATAGTAAATAATTTCGGGTATAATAACTCTTTGATTTTAACACTTAACATGGATAAAGTCTTGAGCATAGCTTAATATAAAAGACATGGTAATATTCTAATCATTTTATCATCATCTTAATCATCTTTTTTTTTTTGAGTGTTATAAACACTTAATAAAATTCTAGAGCGTAAAATTAATACATGCTTGTGACGTTCACTATACTATATGTGACGCTTTAGCATAGTCAAGAAGTATTATATTCCAAGAAAAAAAATATCGTTAACAGTTAAAAGTCTTCGCCGTGCATGGGAAGCTATTCTAATGTAGTCGAATAATGTAACTATTGTAATGTAGTGCTACGAGAATTACGTACAACGTTTTCGATCTTGTCCACTTGAAGTTTTATTTAAGCTAAGCTACATAAAAACTTAGTCTACCATCTCCTTTTATATGACGGAATTCTGCACAAATGCAGAAAGATGCAATTTTTTTAATTGATACTAAGGAAGGTTATGTTTGGGACGACGAAAGTTACGAGCCGTAGGTCACATGACACAACTAAAGAAGTGTTGATCTGACGATAGGTAATAATCTAGATTAGTGCTCCCCGATGTGAGGACCCACGCCCAATTTGATAGGAGGAGTTGGGGGTTAGACAATTCAATAATGGACTCGACATTAATTTAATCCTTTCGCTCCGGGCCGTTAAAATGCAATGCTAGATTTCGGTACCAAATTGAGCGAAAAAAAGAAGCAAATTCTTCTTTCTTAAGCGAAGAACCAAATTTTTTTAACACGAAAATTATTGTATGTTACACACAAAATATTTTTTTAAGTGGGAATGGCACAAAAACAGGTTAGAAAACACTGACCTAGATGCTTCTATTTTTGCATTAAATATTAACCATTAGTGGATCGCAGAAAGGTATTATGGTAGGTATAGGGAACCTGATACGATTGTTAGGATTTAATAAAGATCTGGATTTAACAATAAAGAAAAACACAGTAGTATATTATTTATTTTTCAAATCTTGAATCGCATAATAAACATACATAAATGAACTGTTTACTATAAAAAATACATTAAAATGTTTTAAAAACTGACCTAAACCACACTCAAACCATAGTTTAACACAATTCCCGATAATCTAATAAGATATGACTATTGTTATTTTTATAAAAAATGAAGATTAAAATTATTATAATATCAATATCAATTTGAAAAATTTCATTTTGATAATGTGAATGATGTAGTGATATTAAAACGAAATATTGATAAGGGCAAATTGAAGGGAAAATATTTATTACTTCAAATCGTAATGTGGGGTGTTAATTTAGTTTTACTTATATTTGGCGTTCATTTCTTTTTTGAGGATTGCAAGGCGAGTGAGGCTTGCGTCGCGCCAGGCACGGCGTTTTTGCAGCTGATCTAATGGTACCATTTCATTTAGTTGTTGGCATATCGTGCCTGCACTTTTACTCTTGGTCATTCGAGGGTTTTCACCAAATTTCTGGCTTACGTTGTATATTGTTTCGCCATACCTATGTATAAAAAAGATAATCGTTTGATTTAAAAAAGCCACCAAGTCAAGCCACGAACTAAAAGGTAACATTTCAGTATTTTAAACTGACTATAACAAAAGAAAATTTATTTTTAACAAAACTTTGTAATTCTTATTAATATTATACAATTGATAGTGAAAAAATACTGACATGTATTTTAGTATGTATAAAATGGATTATTTGACATATTTTATAAAATTATAAAAACTTATTAAATTAATATATACTTAATAAGCGCGAAAACTAACAATGTAGGGGATATTCTAAAATGATTACACCGCTTCCATGTCTTTGCAATAACTTAAAGAAATATTTGTTTTAGTATCGGAAATTATATAAATAAACTAACTTGGTGATTTTGCGGTTTTGTCGTGGAGTCTATCTCCTGATAATGCTTCGGTTGCGGGGCGAGACGATTGTTGAGTTTGTGACAGTGAACGTGTGTAGTGCTTGTGTATTGTGGTGGCAGTGGTGGAGGTTTGTGCATGTGCTTTTACGAATCCTGCTTGTAACTTGGGTTTGAAAAAACAAATAGTCCACTATACATTTAGAACTATATATATTTTCTATTTACTGTATCGCGGATTATAGCAAATTAATTTTATTATTACTTTTGTAAACTACCAAATACTATACAATGATAATTTAAACAATGTTATTACCTCTCAATATAGCTTTTCATTCCCTCGGCGTTCAAATGCGCGGTTTCCAGAGATCCAAGGAAGGCATAACGCATTCCCAAACCTTCAGATATGACTTTATCCACATCCTTTACATCCACGACACCATCATCTACTAGACGCCAGACCTCGTTCAAAATTGCATATCTATAATATAAAAGGTAATATTTTTACTAAATCATGATCTGGCTGGAGTCCGATAGATGCATGTTAAGTCTTATCGTTACACGGTTTAAATTAGTTTTACCAGTGGTTATTTGTATGTAACTAAATCCTTTGAACTAAATTTTGTTAGCACACATTATAGATTTAATTTAAACTTAGTACACTTATCAAGAACTAGTAGCATTATATTAAAATAAATACGTAACTTGAAAAAACTATAGAAAAATAAAATAATCAACAATCAATCGCACAAATCGATTTTGATGACTAAAATTTTCACAGCTTATTACAATTTTATTAGGGATCCCTATTTTTTTGGAAAATGTAATATAGCCTTTGTTGCTAAGTAAAGAAGCAGCTTTCTAATGGTGAAAGAATTTTTGAAATCCGTCCAGTAGTTTTTGCGTGAAAACATTAAAAACATACACACATACAAACAAACATACAAATCTTTCCTCTTTAATAATATTAGTATAGACTAGTATATATATAGATGTAGATATAAATCAAATAAAATAATTACTGAATGCGATTTAATACGAAGCCGTCGATTTCTCTTGACAATGAAACCGGCTCTTGCCCAATCTCGAACATTATCTCCCTCGTTTTTTTGGCGACTTCAGGTTTTGTCCACGGCGCTGGCACTATTTCGACCAAGGGCACATAGTACGGTGGGTTGACTGGATGCGATACTATGACCTAAAAATAAAATGTACTGCTCTCTTATTCATAATTAAAGTACCTATGTGAAAAAAAATTATCTCCTATATAAATCTTTGCCGCTGACTACAACTTTTTCTCCTTCTTCGTAAGCCGATGAACGTCCGCTGCTGAAAATAGGTCTCTTCACAGAGTCTCCACAACACACGATCTTGGATCCAGCAGGCTCCCTGCGACCTCTTTGAGGGCATCTGTCCACGTCGTAGGAGGTCTACCGACGCTGCGCTTTCTGGTGCGGGGTGACCATTCCAATACCTTGAAACCCAAACTACCTTCGGTCTCCCAACGATATGCCCCGCCTATAGCCACTTCAGCTTCGCGACACGCTGAGCAATATCATTGACTCTAGTTCTTCACGGATATTCTCATTTTTGATTTGATCACTCTGAATGACTCTAAGTTTTCTTATGAGGCCCATAGTTAGCGGCCACGTCAGCGACTACAACTTACATTTCATTAATTAAAACATCACATCAACTTTTATTAGTAAAACATCACGAAACACTTTACACTATAAAACATTCGATAGTTCACTGGTCGCTAGAGTATATATTAAGCTTTATTTAATTCATGATATATATTTATCTTTTAACACTTGTATGCCTAGAATGTTAGTTGAGGTCATTTCATCATCATCATCGGCTGTCATATACGATCCGTTTGCTCTATATATACGAGTATGTTTATAGTGCAAACGGTTATCTTTACATAGAAGTAGATACCTGTGATTTGTGTTTTAATCCTTCCGAAAATAAAGATGGTAATGTAGTACTCGTTGAACTCGACAGAATGGTTTTATCGTTCACCACTTTGTCTAAATCTTGAAATACTTTCTTCTTCAAATCAAGATTCTCTGGTACACATTCTTGTACAAAAATAGCATCTTTTACAGCAGCCTCTAAATCTGTAGATCCTGGAATTGGAAAATTTGTATTTTATTTTTTAGACTAGCCTATTTTTTCACATTTATATGTATAATATATATTATGCAATCATCAAGGAAGTAATGTAAAGTTACCGTCATTATATTTTATTATGAGCTAAAGCTGGATATAGGTGGATATAAATATCTATTATACTAAATAAATAAATAAAATAAATATAATGGATATAAAGAAAAATTTTACACATTACACTTATACCTATATTTTTCTTTGAACGCTTTTATTCATAGCTTTATGAAGTAATATTTGACATATAAATATTGTTTCTCTATGCCGATGCTTTAAGTCGCGTGTACGTAGCTGATAAGATAGTAAGTGTAAAATAAATTAAAATCTTGACCTTAATATTTTGACGCTTGAACTTAACCTTGTCTTGATTGGGTTTTTATACGCTCTTTAAAACTAGCCAATACTTCCTTTACATAACACTATCGCCCTTCAGAACTAGCCAATACTTCCTTTACATTATTACACTATCGCCCTTCAGAACTAGCAAATACTTCCTTTACATTACACTATCATCCAATACCGTTAACTGCTGTCTTATAGAAGTGATTCTTTTCCTAATCACCTTAAAAAATAAATACTAATTCCATTAGTCGATAACCGTCTGATGCAATTTAGTCAGCAAATTGAAAAATGCTTCATATGCTACATTTTAGCGAGTTTTATTGAACGAATTCCCAACGCTTGCTTTAGATATTCCTATTAATTCTTCTTTGAGGACTTGAACAAGAGATTTCTATCAAAAAAACTCAATTTTGGAACTCCGATATCCATTTCAAAATGGTACAATAAATAACGAGCCAGTCATATCAATTTACAACATATTTATATTAGACCCATAGTAAATCATCGAAATAAATATTAAAGAATTTTATGCAACTTTTAGTATTAATGTAAAAGTAAAGTCAATGGGAATAGGCCTCCTCTCTCCGTTTCTGGAGAGAACGGAGCTAAGACCTACCACGCTGCTCCAATGCGGATTGGTAGGTTACACATATCTCCAGAATTCTCTAGAGATATGCAGGTTTCCTCACGATGTTTTCCTTTTCCTTTTCCGAAAAGCGTATGATAAATTGCAATTATCAATTAGACACATGAGTTTTAATAGAAAAACTCATTAGTGCCTGCCCGGGTTTGAACTAGTGTTTCCCTCGAACGTTTCGCACGGTCTCAACGCTGGGCTATCACAACTCTTATATTATGAATATGAAGTATTATTATACTAACGCTAGATGAAGGCTATTATATAATAAGAGATTCAAGGTTAAGAGATTCAGACCTTGAATCTCCAACTTTTGTCTATCAAGGTTATTAAGACAGATTTTTTCTTAGTTACGATTAAGTTATTACCTTTTATACATTGAAATTGCTCATCAGCATTAAGAGTACCCCGCAACAGTCCATCCTTCTCCAAAGTTTTTAGCTGCACTTTGATATCGTCTAGTGCGTCTGAGACTTGTTTCGCGACGATATCGTAAATAGTCACCTGATAGCCAACAGAAGCGAAGAGCATCGCCCATGACCTGCCGATAAGGCCACTGAAAGAAAACGGATTGTTTTAAAAATCATGTACTCAACATATTTAAAATATGCCGTGTGGTATCCGGTATAGAATCCGGAGTAGAATAGACCACCCTCATTTCTTACCGGAGTGTCGTAAAATTAGAAATTAGAATTATTCAAAATTAGAAAATAAGGCTACTCGATTTCCAACAAGTGTATTAATTCAAAAATTTAAAATCATCTTTTAAAATAAACATCCTATATCAACATGCTAAAAAATGCGTCAGGCAAATTAAAAGTTACAGTTCAAGTAAACAATTTTAATCTTTAATAAACATTTTGTTCGATTAGTTATCTTATGTAACCTTATGCAAGAACGTATGTAAATATACATTACGATATTGTCCTATCTAAAATGAGAGTAAAACTACCTACTATGTGAATCTCTCTAACTTTTATTGAATAAAACTACATTTTAGGTATGCAAATATATTTTATTGGCTCCTTTTTATAATCGGCGATTACTCGCGAGCACGATCGTGTTGAAGGCATACTCCGATGTACTTTCCAAACATCGTCTATGATCGCTTACACATAATAATTAGTGAGTAGGTTATGGGACCATTTTACTTGATTATACAAGAAGATTAAGATTTTGAAAGGAACTTGTATGAAATCAACAATGTTTGATACAAGTCGCTTTAACACACTTTTTAAAAGTCAGATTGTTCACACTCTTAAGACTACAGAATCTCAAAACCTATTCATGTGAAACGTCGACCTCGACCCGCAATATAACAATAATGCATTTCTTTAAAATCTTCTTCAAGTCTTGCTCCAAGCGAGACGATGTACTCTCTAATAACCATAGCATCCATACACATATAAGATAGAACTATGGAAAATAGAGGCGCCCAAGAAGCGCTCCATATGATACCGACGAATAAATTTCGGACGCTAATAATGCGAAATAATGCAAATGGTAAACACAGTACTTTTGCCGGTGATTATGTCCCAGTTGTATTGTTGGTCGTAGCTTCCCGTCTCGCACACCACAATTTGTGGCATGCACAAAACTTCCGTTACGTTGCATCAGCCCATGGTCCAGTCACAATCAAGGAGCACTCTTAACGATATTATCCAAACTTTACAACAAGAGACATTTCGAATCCTTGACGTGTTACCGCATTCGCAGAACGGTGTCAAAGTCGTCACGGGTAACATATTGGCAATTCTTACATAAAAGCCTCCCGATTAAGACGAAACAGTGTCAAGATGATAGAATTAAAGGTCAATGGTAACAGTGCAATAGATATTAATCATTATATAACGAAAATACATTTATATTAACAAACCCTAATAGGTAATAATAGAAGAAGTTACGTATTAAATCAATTAAAATATAAAATATAAAATTGCCAAAAACATATACTATTTCCTTATTACGTACATGCTGAAATAAGGAAAATTATAGAATTGCGATTTCATTTGGATTGCGTAAACCGGTTTTTAGTGATTTAAGTATGTTTTTCAATTAATTTTAATTAATTAATTCTGCGACCCATCTATTCTGCAAGATAAGGAAGGAGATGATTTTATTTTTAATTACTGTACAGGTATGATTCTACTTTCTTTTTTGGTAAACTATATCATACATCACACATATTCGTTGTCCTCTGTGGTAACGATATAAAACGCGTCCGTCACAGAATCAGCTTCAATCATGATCTACTTTCTTAAGCTTCATCTTTTAGTATCTTATGGAAATTTAAATTGTTTAGTTAACATGATTTTTATCAACCGAAAAAGAATTAAATGAAAAATATTGTACAAATTCATTTCTTACCTTCCCACGATTCCAACTCGCTCCGTCTTAAATTTTGGCGCCATTGGTTCTTGCAAATATTATGCAAATTTCAACACAATATCCTTCGCGCGAGTAAGGCGAGTGAATGGCTTCGCCCGCGCCGAGTGTCCGCAAAGCAATTAAACTTGTTATTATCAATTCTCCACTAGAAATACATACTTATGTAAACTTACGGTACGTATACGTAAGACTATCTAGATAAAACTACTGCAACCTATTAACTATAGAGATAATAACACTGAAACAATAACATAGTTTGTGTTAGTCTTTCAAGGATTGTCATGTAATGAAACTATAAATTTATAGGATTATTATTTGTGTAGACAAGACTTCATATTTTTAGGTTAAGGATGAGAACAAAGGTCAATTATCTTTCATCTTGCCGTTAATTGTCTCTGCGTTGCCACAATTTATTTATGTTAATTATTCACGATCAAGGCTGCTCATTCGTTTTCATGTCATATTATTTAGTTCTATGATACTGTCTCTAGTTTAGAAACGAAATAGCCCTCACACATCTTAAATTATTGAAACTTCAACCTTGAATCTTCCCATTATTCATCAACCCATTATCGGTGAGAGGCGTCTAACGAATCCCACTAGTCTGGCGCTGAGTTGAACACACAACTTCTCACGCAAATCGCGAGCAGCGATCGATTTTAGATCAGTGAATATGTTATCTCGCAAAAAAAGCGGCGAAGCGGATCCGACGAGTTTTGTGGAGGAATAAGGACTTTGTATATGTCTAAGTCCCGCCATAACCACGGAAAGCCTTTGCGTTTTCTAATGAATTTATTTTAAAGTCGTTGTAACGCGTAAAGTCTGATGAAGTTCGGAACTGACTTTGCGCGACCGCGACACGCGCCTAGGACATGAATAGTCTTATGTAAGTTTTGTCATTGTGTAGCCCTACAAATAGGTGGTAATTCTGCATATCTACATATGCAAGAGAATGGAGACAAAATAAATTCATAGTGGTATCCGGCTGAGTAGAATAGGCCACCCTCACTTCTTATCGAGATGTCGTAAAAGGCGGCTATAGTAAATCGACCCGCCGTGTGGTATCTGGCTGCGTAGAATAGACCACCCTCATTTCTTACCGAGGTGTCGTAAAAGGCGACTAAGGTAAGTTGACCCACCGTGTGGTATCCGGCTGAGTAAAATAGACCACCCTCTTTCTTACAGAGTGACCGTAAAATACGACTAAGGAAAGTTGATCTCAGGCAGGCAGCCAGTTGTAAAATACGTAGCCAAATAATGTGACAACATGTTTGTAATATGTTGTGCGACCCTACTTAGAGTGGAATAAGGGAAGGAGGACGATGATGATGATTTAAGATAAAATAAAACCATCTAATATCGAATTTATTTTTATTACAAAAAAAACAACACAGTATTAGTAGAAAATTTAAAATAATCAAACAAACTTATCAAACTTTATAATCATAAAGTTAAGTAATAGATGGGCTAAGTGGTGCCAGAATTTTTTACAATATTGATAAACGTAGTCATTATTAAATATAAAATGAGGTTTATGAAATCATGGATCAATACAGAAAATCAACAAAATTTTAAGGTGAACAAGTGTGAATGATACATTCTTATTATTTTTAAATTAATTCAAGTTACCATAGTAAGAATTTTTTTAACAAAATGATGATGACTGAAAAGTTTATTAGAGTATAGAGTCGTGTAATACCGGAAATATTAAGTTTGTATTATTCCATCATATATTTTTTTTATGTAGTTCTGTTATCTCAACCCATAACTGAACGTAGAAATGTGAAAAGGCTAGATCCCTTTACGGCATTTACACATCATCGTTCCTAAATCGTATGGAAAAAAATTCGCTTTTTATCACCGGCATAAACTCTCTACAATCGATTTAAAAGATTTAAAAATATAAAATTATTTATTTTACCTAGGTGTAATTCCATTTGTACAGAGTTTTATTAATCACAATTATATAGATTTTAAAAAAGTATAAAAATAGATGAAATTATGGGAACAGAGGCCCAAAAAATATTTTTTAGTTGTTTACTTAATACTATAATATAACTCTTAAATCCTTATTTAAGACTAACTTTAAAACCGGTACTATACAGGTTACATGAGAATATTCATCCGCGTCTTTGTAATATAGAAAAATTATATATGTAATTTATTTAACCATATGTACGGAGTAATCGCGCTTGTTACTTAAGGATAACGAAATCAAAAGATCATTTTAATAAAATATAATCCAATATTACAAGTACTTATTACAAGAATTCGCTAAATTGACCATCGAAGTCTAACTTGCATAATTTCGTTTCTCAAATATTTAATAAAAAAATAATTAATCTTTTCTTTAAATACATTATTTTTCATCCTGACATCAACTAATCTAGGTTTTTACTTAGTTTATAGCGCATTTAATATCAATTACTATGGTAGTCTCACATTTGTACGCCTATAACTAAAAAGTAATAAAATTATTGACAAACGGTTCCAGCAATAGCATCAGTTGCCTTCATACTAAATATCCTGTAATTAATTTCATTCGGATCGAGAGATTTGAACATGAAACGGGGTAGTTTATCACTCAGTAGCCATAAATTTCCTTCGTTGTCCACCTGAAAAGCATTTAAACACCATAAATATTATTCTGATCACATATTATATATAAGGGAAATGTAAAAAAAGTATAGTCGTTTACGTCGTTTTAACTGTTCGGCTTCATATGGAAAATGGTCTTAATGGTGTATCAGAAAATTAAAGCAATGAATTTTTGGTCATAAGTAAACACTTAAACACCTTAAGTTAACACAAAAAACCTAAACTGGCAGTATCTTCCTTGAAAACTCAAGGAAGATACTGCCAGTTTAGGTTTTTTTTTAATTTTTAGCTTTGCCATTACAGCAGTTAAAAAACTATGAAAAGGAGTCTGACATACAAAGCCTACTATGCTGTTGTGAGGATCACATAGACAATAAGAAACCGTAGATATAGCTACTCTTAAACCCTGTGCAAAATATTAATGACTAAATGTAACTAGTTATAAAATAGCCGTCTGGTATCCGGCAGCATAGACTAGACCACCCTCCTTTCTTACCGAGGCGTCGTAAGAGGCGACTAAGGTAAGTGCCGTGTGGTATCCGGCTGCATAGAATAGACCACCCTCATTTCTTACCGAGGTGTCGTAAGAGACGACTAAGGTAAGTTGACGTCAGGCAGGCGGCCGTTACTAGTTATAAAAATTATGATGAAAAGAGTAACCGGCGAGTTTCTTGCTGGCTCTTCTTAGTAGGACACCTTACCAAACCAGCAGTAAAGTTGATGATTCAAAAGCAGTTGTTTAAAAGTTTATTTGAATATTTTGGATTTTAATTTAAAATGCAACTACCAGTGCATGGTCGATATTCCTTCAGTATGTGATCCAAACATAAAAATTTGGTCCTCAGTCTATGAAGCCTATAGCGACTATATTCCAGAAGCGAATTTTACCTTATTGAGTCATTTTGGACTATATTAACATTATAGAATATAGAAATTTCGCTTCATATTGATAATTATAAATAATAATTATTAATTGATAAGTTACAAAAGTAATAATAAAATTATTTTGCTATAATCCGCGATACAGTAAATAGAAAATATATATAGTGCTAAATGTATAGTGGACTATCCATTTTTCTTCCGATACATGCATGATTCGTAAAAACACATGCACAAACCTCCACCACTGCCACCACAATACACAAGCACTACACACGTTCACTATCACAAACTCAACAATCGTTTCGCCCCGCAACCGAAGCATCATTAGGAGAGAGACTCCACGATAAAATCGTAAAGTTTATTTCATTCGTTATCAATCGATTGATTTATATTCTAATAATATAACTCATATTTACCTTCAAGTCATTGAGAAACTCGAACAGAGTGGGGTCACTAAAGAGCAATGGATTGTTCTCAGGAGTGTACGGTTTATTTGAGTTCCAGCATCCGACTCCATCGCGATTTATCTGGAACGATATTTAAAAAAAATAGTCAACATTCCTTATCCCTTATCCCAACTCTAAGTGGGGCTGACAGAACATGTTTTTCTGTTCTATTCTCATTTATATGTATTACTTCCTACCTAAAAAATCCAACCATCTCTTTTACGGCTTACCTCTAGACCCAAAACGAATGAACGTGAAGTCAATTTTATAAAATACACTTAGTCGTGAATACAAAATTGTTATTACATAATACTTGTATATTGAGAATGAGCGGTATAATATAACGAACATAATAAAACGAATAATTGTGGATTAATAACTAAAAAGGTAAATATCAGGTACGTTTTTTATCATAATATACGAGTATCATTATGATAATTTTTTTCCTCAATCATTATTTAGCGTCGTTATGGGGTTACGCCTTTCAGCTCAACACATATTAAACAAAATTAATTGGGGTTTTTCCTGTTTGTTGAACTACTTAAAGTTATAAAAAATAAAAGAAGTGTTGATTTATCGTCATGTATTTATATATGACATGATATTTTCCTTAACCAAATGTGGGATACAAATACTAGCTGATATCTTACCTGTGTGTAGAACAGGACACCAGTGTTTGTGTCGTAGTAGCTGGCCGAAGATTGAGTATTTTCACCTCGGTCACCCAAAAGCTGGAAAAATTAAACAATATATTTAATTCATAATATAGTTATAATCATTAATTTCGGTTACCACAAGTTTAAGTTGCAAAAGTATGCATCTCTTATCGAGATTTATATATTAGTGCGGTTTGCACTTGAGACCCTTGAGGTCATGAAGTCAAAGTGCAAAAAAAAATATCCGTTTTAACAGCTTGGTTAAATGGCTATTGAGCAGGCCTACCATGAACTTTTATTGCGACTCATTTAAAGACGTAAACTAAATTGTTTTGCTTTTTCATACAATGACGTCTTAAAGACGCACACTTTAAGTCGTTATCCAATGAGCGTTCGGAATGCGTCCTAAAACATGTCAGTAAAAGAGACAGAGTTATCTATAGTTCATATAACGTTATCCTTTTCAAACACACTTCATGGTACGAAAAGAAAGCGATGGGGTTTAGGTACTGACTTTGAATTGAAACGTTATCTAAAAGTTCATGGTAGGCCTACAGGTGACAAGAGGGCTGGCTGGCTTCTTTTTCGCACAAAAACAAAAAAAAAACAGCCTAGCGATTCAACGCGGAAACTCTTGGGATCACGTGATTTATAGTATATATAGTACTTACTAGTGTGTAAGTAATTTAAGATACCTAACTTGTACATTTTTTCTGTACTAAATGAAAAAAAGTTTTGACAGCTGAAATTAATTAGACTGTGCGACTCAGTCAATGGAGTCATGGGATCAAACCTTGGACCAAAGAGTTTTCTGTAAAAACTTATGTGCCAGATTGATATTGGGTGACATTTATTCAATAGATATAATTCATAAAATTTTAAATATCACCAAACAATGTATACAGTGAATATTCCTCTTTTGTAAGACTACAAAGAAGTCCGCTGTAGCATATATCATTTTAGGATAGGATAACTTAAGTTTTTTAAATGGACATGTATAGAATTTGGAAAGCTGTTTATATTTATAATTTAAATAATCTTATAATAATATCTATAATAATCTTAGAAGTTATCGTAAAATCAAACCTAACGCTAGTCAAAATATTAGGATAAGGCGAAAACAGACACGCAACGAATGAGCGGGTCTAGTATAGCATAAATGCAAGTAAAAAATTATTAGTGTTTCTGATATTTTTATACAAAAACTCTGAAATTAAAACTTATACGTGTGTGTAGACATGGCTTTAGTTTTACAATAACAATACTGACAATGTCGTGTTGGTGAAATATTTACTAAGAAGTTCACACTATTCTAATACCACTAGAGTATATTGATATTCACAATGGCATATATTTATGCTAATCAAGGAACACTTTATTATAAAAATTTACATAGGAAATTGGCTACCTGTAACGGTACAAGCTGATAAGTGTTACTTTACGTACCTTGAAATCGTGGAACGCCTCGTCTTTGTTGATGTGAGTATAATTTCTAAGTAGTTCAGTAGAAACGCAGAATTCCTTGGTGCTTGAAAACGCATGGAAGAACATTGTGCGGAATCTGTAATAAGTGTTTTAAAAAATTTAAACAAGATAAAATTTCAATTTAAATAAAAACCCTGAGTGGGAGGACAACTTTTCCTTGAATCTGTGGGTTAATTGAAAAAATTACACTTACATCTTTATAAATATTAAAATTGGCACATATTGCAATAATCAATAATTCTTAAACTGTATAAGCCGAATGTTGAGACCGTACGACTCTTTACGAGGGGGTTATGGGTTTAAATCCGGGTAGGTACCAATGAGTTTTTCTGTTAAAAATTATGTGTCTAATTGAAAATTGCAACTTATCACAAGTTTTTCAGTGAAGGAAAACATCGTGACGAAACATAAATATTTCTAAAGAATTTTGGGGTTATGTGTAACCTTCCGATCTGCGTGATAGATTAAAATCCAAACCTTCTTTCCAAAAAACGGAGAGAGGAAATCCATGCCCAGCAGTGGGATACCAACACGCCTAATGACTGTTGGTATATGACTTTTATGTGCGTAAAACTACAATAACTAAGGTTTTTGAAAAATTCATTTATTCATAATCCTGCAGTAACAACTTAGGAGAATTGAAATTTAATTGGAAGGTTATATTTGTCAACGGATACAATTTTATTTTGGATCAACGCAAACTTTCTTCCCGTTGAATCCGATTTTATAGTTTGATTTTTTTAATAATATACAAAATTTGACAATTACTTGAAATCTTGAAAGATTTTATAATAAAATAAATTGTTGTACTCCATTATCGCATTGGCTAGTTGATAAGGTAAATGATATGTTGTTCAATAGATAAATAAATAAAGTTTATTGTAGAGGGAACTTTGATTGCGACGTTATAATGAAACCAGTTTAAAAAATGATTTAACATCAGATAAATTATAAGGAAGAAGCACTATTCTACTGCGTAATTTAATGACTTCAGAATACAAATGAAACATCTATTTAACATCATAGGAAAAATTAACATGGAAATAAGAAACACCATAAATCATATAGTTACATAATAATTATTGTAACATATAAAAAAAATTGTCATAATGTGTAGAATAAGGGCCAAGATGTGCATGATTTTAATTTCCATTCATAGTCCAACTATATTTCGGTGTGTTTTTATTATTTATAAGCTTTGTAGTCACTAACAAGTAAATGGTATTCCTTTACACCATTTCAACCAATCTTTTCAAAAAGAAGCTTTTACGATGTTGTCACAATAATTAGAGCATAAACGAATACATGGTCGGAACGCAATAAATGAAACATTCAAGGTCCAAAAAAAATACGTGACCAACTCACCCGTTCTCTCGAGGCTCAGACAATGCTAAAGCAAATACACCATCCGTCCAGTGAAACTCAATACCACCAACGTTATAAGAACCCGCTAACGGTTCAAAGTGGAAATAATGATGGCTCACTCGCCAAGAGTCGTCTTGCTTGATGCTATATACGACAACTCCATAGCCTCCTAAATCTGGCACGTAGGCGAATGCATTATCGCACGTTTCTTTATCTACGTCGACTACCTGGAAGTTTAAAGTTCTCGTTAGATTTTTCTCCTGATGGCGTGACGACTAGTCAGTCATATCATTAGCCCTGCTACTACACGTCACTCTAAGACTGCCTCATAGAAGGCACCCTCAGGACGATGTTCCCCGACACTAATAGAGCTTCTGTGCTCTAATCGCTGTATTTCGAACTTCGATAATGCTCTTGCGCTTGCCCGACCCGCTCGAAAACTAACAGCAATATAGTCAGTTCGCAAAAAAAATAGTAGATTGTTTTACAAAATTTACAAAGTAACATTTCGCTCATTGAACAGTAATTCGTTTAAGGCAAGTTTTGAGATAGTTTAAGTATTTTAATCGAAAATATAGGTACAATTTTCGGGCAAAAATATCTTTGTAATTTTTTAAAACTATTTATTTTTGAAACGTGTGTGCTTTAAAATTTAATTCATTGAACACGAGATCAGATTTTACCAAATATTATTCAAGTATCGTGTGCCACGAAATGTTTAGTGGTCTATAACTAGTTATGTAATCGTTTAAAGCGTTTTTCTTTCGTAGTAATAAAAATTATAAATCTAATAATTTGATTTTATTTTAATATATTATAAATACCAATGTATCGGTTTTTGTCCCCGAAAGAAAAACCGAGTTTTTTCTTATATTTTGTCCCGGTATATAAGTTTGTTAGTCACAGTATACAGAAAGACAAAAGACTGGCAGACGGACTTTCGCATTCATAATTACACTATTGATGTTATCCACTAATTTACTGCAATGCGGTAGTAGAAACGAAAGTATATTTCAACAATTAATGTAGCGATAATATAATTAATGTGACAAGCAATTAAACCTAGTAATTAATGAATACTTCCAATAATTCGTATCCAGCTGAAGCAAAAACTACCACTGCAATTAGCGCATTCATTATTTTATGAATTCTAAAGTAGTTATGTCATATGTGAATTAAATTTTCGAACATTCTATCATAAAATATTTTCTCAATAGTACATTGATGATTACTTAATTTTTTAATCTAATCGTGATTAATTATTTAAGTAAGAATTAAAAGTACCTATAATTTAAATATCAAGTATCGACGTTAGTTTTATTAAGCATGTCTCTTTGAGTGATATTTACTTATTTAGTAATCCGGCTTACCCGCTTATTTCGTATTTCTCAAGTATATCATAAAAAATCATCAAAGTATTGTCATAAAAGTATGTATACATAATTTAGCTTACGTCGTTATAAAAGATATATTTATAGTGTAAAGAACAATGCTTCATGGAAAATATTTAAGGTCTTGTCATTCGAAACAAATATTTCAAACTTACTTACAATATTAGCAAAAAAGGAATCCTCTTTCATATCAGTCACTTTGAAGAAGTACCGATGAATCAGTTGGTTTGTGTTCAAGTCGAATATAACAAGAGATGGACCGGCAACCTGATTTGGTGATCCTAAAATGAATACTTATCTTTAACATGTTTCAAATGGCCATTATAGAGCTGTGATAGCCCAGCGGTGAGACCCTGCGACTCTTTCGAGGGGAACACGAGTTCCAACCCGGGCAGGCACCAATGAGATTTTTCTATTAAAACTGATGTGACTAATTGGTAATTGCAATTTATCACACGATTTTCGGTAAAGGAAAACATCGTGAGGGAATCTGCATATCTCTAGAAAATTTTGGAGATATGTGTAACCTACCAATCCGCATTGGAGCAGCGTGGTAGGTCTTAGCTCCAACCCTTCTCTCCAGAAACTAAGAGCGGAGGCCTTAGCCCAACAGTGGGAATAGTAACAGGCCGTTACTGAAATTTATTAAATGAAATATAACGATCTGTTTCAATAATTTCTATGTAATAATTTTGCTAGAAACAGGTATCTATCATTTTCTTGGATCACTTCTGCCACTACAAATATTTATTTATGGACCATAAAAACGTTACAAAACATTATTGTCATTATTTCATACACTTGTCAGATTTGATTTATAACATTAATTTTTAAAACGATACAAGTTAAATATAAACAAGTCAAAAAGCTTTTAACAAAATTTCACGTCCCTGCTGTTAACCGTTGAAGAATTCCCTCGTCTGGAGCCAATCCTGGCAGCAGCATCAGGTTATGCTTATTGTAAACACACATTGTCATCGAGACTAAACCATGTTTGTCAACCAGACAAACCAAATTTGACCCACTTCCTAGTGTTCAATTTAACTTGCAAGATTCCACCTTCACACAGACACATTGCAAGTTAAATAAAAGTTTTTAATAAAGATGATCACATAAAACAACAGCAAAGACGAACTTTCTCCAAGAGACGTTTCTTCCCTTTTATGATTTCATTACATCAAACGCTGGAGATTAACAAAACAGATAAGTACGTGTGTGATAAAGATTTACATAATTTACCTAATATATCAGCCAGTCCAGAGTCCATTACCCACAGCCTGTCGCAAGGATCAACAAATACTCTAAAAACAGATATCATTGAATTGTTTGACGGTATTTCTTTTGCAGTATCAGCAACAAGATTATCTTTTAAGGAAGGATATGGTTTTAGTGGTTGGTCTTGGGGTCCATCAATATCTACATAATTCAAAGAAGAAGCCACTCCATTCTTCCATCTTGGTACTGTCACGAATACTTTGTTCTGCCATCTCGCTAGACCAAGAGGTAAATTGTTAGCAGGAACAAAGAGGCCATCATTTATAGCAGTTTCTCGTTGTGCAGAGGAATCCCATAGGAAGTCCACTTCTTTCCATGCAAAGCGTAGCTGTGGAGTGGCTGCTCTACAGCTTATCAATGCCGTCAGTCCAACTATTAAACTTATTATCCTCATATTTACCCTGTAACAATCAAGTTTGAAAGTCATAAAATGTTTCATCACGTGGAACAAAAAATTTTTAACAATATATATGTACATTTAATTTTTCACGCAATTATATAACTTCTGCATACTTTGGACGATTTTATGAATTCTGAGATAAAAAACGCAGTAACAATGGCTTGTTAGATGCCATCTAAAAATATTACTTACTAGCTACGATCACAAAAATAAAATCATAGATTCGCGATTAGAAGATAAATCATATTAATTTTTTGAAAAACTATTTTTATCAGTTTTGATATTATAATTTACTTATATTTATCATTTGTCTGTACCAAAATTACCAGTCCGTATCATTACGATGAATGAAATCAACATATATGCTGTTTCGACTTCAGTTATTTTATACAAGTAAATCTTTAAATATTAGATTGCACAAATTAGTGTATTAAAGTTACCGAAATCTTGTAGACAAGATCTAGTTACAGGCTAGAGCCATATCCTGAAGGTAATTAAAATTATAGTTTGAAAGGAATATATTTCTTCATTGTTAATACGACGCGACATTAATGTTGCGCAATTTCTTTATTAAGTACGTTAAAGGAACTAACAATATTTGCTTTAGTTGCTTCGAGCCCATTAGGCCTCTATATTATAATAAAGTCTTATTATTGGAGGTAAGAGGTGCTTACTTCTTAGTTGGATCATTAGTACAGGAACCTGAATAGAAGAGGCTTCATTGTCATTGAACGAAGATACCATAGGACGTTGCATTAAAATATCATTAATCTTAAATTAAATTTGAAGACGTGTTTATCAATTATCAAAAGATAGATGATTAAAAAATAAACGTCATTAAAAACATAAGCATTATGCTTAACTCGACGTTGTGACGGTCGGCGGTCGTGAGTTAATCCATCTTGCAAATACTTACCTACATATTGGAAGTATAAAGTATACATTGACAGTCAAATAAATTCTTAGAATCAAAATTAATTTTCTTTAGTTGAGCAAAACAGTGATGAAAGTAGTTAGGTCGTAGTAGTACTCAAGTCTAGTTTCGCTCACGTTTTTGCAGATGATCTTATTATTAAGAAATACTTGGTGCATCAAGAAACCTTCTTTATCTGAACCGATCTGGCGTGTTGTGCATTATATTATGAGAACTGTGACGATTGCGTTGCGCAACATCGTATTGAATGAGATGTAACAAAGGCTTTATACATACAGAATTAATTAATACAGCGTATGTTATCACAGGTGATTATTAAATACTAACCGTTGGTATTGGATTTAAGTTGTTTAATAAAGCAAGAACTTTTTACGATGCGATACTTTTTTCTAGCAGTTAATTGGTATCATTTATTGTCTAACAATACGAAATTAAAGTCCATGTGAAAACTTGAAAAATACTATGAATAATTCATAAAATATTTCGCCAAGTCTGAGCTAAGCTTAAATCGAATATGATTATATATGATTTCCATTGACTTAAAGTAAAACAATATAGTATTGTTTAAAAAATAAGAATCGAGCAATTTTTCTAAATGAGCTCTAATACTCATAAAGTTTAAACAATTCTCAAAAATCATACCTTTAGATTAAAATGTTTTTCTCATCCTGTAAGAATAAACAAAAAAACATGCGGCTATAAATGTAATGGATGACTCGACTCAATTTTGTTAATTATTAGTGATTCTCGATACTTCATTATAATTGTTTTTTCCTAGTTCGCAATAGGTGTTCAAGCGTTTTTGCTCAATGTTTTTTTTTTGAGAATACACCCATTCAAATTCTTCAATTTGCTGTGGGCAGATACTAGCTATAAATAATTAATCAAATCCAACTCCTATCACAAATTATAAGGGAAGAGAATGTAAAGACTGACTTTTTTGCCTCTGTTCAAGGTTGTTTGAACAAATGTTGGTACGGATCTAATTGCAAACTATTTTAGATGTTAAGGAAAATCGTTAAATAAAACAACTTTCATCACTATTGGGACCCAACCATCACAAAAAGACTCAATCTCTCTACACAATCTTGGTTACAATCTTGGGTCCTACGTTCCTTTATAATTCCTTAATTTAATATTAAGAACTTAAAAGTATTGTCATTTAAATTAGGTTCTGCTAAGCGTGGTAAGTGAACAACAATGTAAATATTAAATATAAATACTTAAAATTAATAGCAAATACAAGCCAGTACAAAGTTATAAAGAGATTTAAAGACTTTACGATCTCGTATTGAATAGACTCGTGCTAGCTAGATCATTTATTAATTATAAGTACTAAGCAAGTTATGTTGGCAATCATGTTTATAAAAATATAAAGACAGTTATTAGAATTACAAGCTCAAGGCATTTGATTGAATTACTTTAAGAGACAGTTATTAAATACTTGAATTATGCTTTCATTTCTACAGTAGTGATTTCCTGAACTTTGCTGTTTATTTATGTTTAGTGAGTTTTTGTATCGACCTTCACTTTTACTGTTAGATTCATAAGGTTTTTATAAGCAAAAAACTTCAGTGAAAATTATGTACTACGATTAACAAAAGAAACCGTTAACTTAGCTTGACGCTAGAAAAACAAATGCGAAGGTGTTTTGTGTGTTTCGATGTAATTTTGGTACGGACATAGATGGGACAGCTCGAGATTGACTTAGGCATTTCATCTCCGTATTTAAGTAATAGAGAAGTCAAAAGCAGAAGCTAATAATAGTATCAAACTCTTGATAAATAAATATTTAATGCGAATGAGCTTGTGTTATGTATGTTTGGAATATATCACTCATAGAAAAAATGTAGTAACAGTTTGGTATCAACAAAAATATTTGGAAAACATAATTTACAGTATCAAATATCATATTTTTTATTAAGCGTTGAAGCATATAAATATTTCGACTCATTCTTAATTTGACGGAAGTTATTTTATGGTAAGTGGTATATTCAATCTTGAATCTGCATAACATAGCTTATGGTAAGATGAATCGAAGCTTTAACTAATAGATAATCATTGACCTATATTTCTACGCATGCCTTGACGATTCACAATGTCTAGTCATCTATCTGCTACACCTGACTGAACATGCCCTTACTTAAAATGATGCTCCATTTGAAAAGAATTACTAATATATGTTTGCTGTGATATTACCCTTACTATTAAAAATTTCATTCAATGAATTTACCAAAATTGATGCCTGTTGATATACATACATTCTATACATTGTCCTGCCCTTAGCCCACACTAAGTGGCGTCGAAACATGTTACAACATTATGTCACATGATTTGGCTACATATTTTACCACCGGCCGCCTGCCTGACGTCAACTTTACGTAGTCACCTTTTACGACACTTCGGTAAGAAATGAGGGTGGTCTATTCTATGCAGCCGGATACCACACGGCGCATACCTTAGTCGCCTCTGACGACACCCCGGCAAATAAGAAGGGTGGTCTATTCTATTCTGCCGGATACCACACGGCGTTGATGCCTGTTGATATACAAAAGATAATAACTCCTTATAACACACACAACGAAGGCGAATCAAACATATACCAATACTGTATATTTGTATATTTAAAGGTGACCTTAACACTGTGAGATCAGTATTAAGGTCATAAACCCACGGACAGTAGGTTCCGGTTTAGACATCATTATTCATTTTTGAGCTTGGGTATTCTGTGTTCATAAAACGACCAAAAAATAAATAAATTTCCAGAAAGCGATATAGTATGTTCGCCGTGTGGCATCCGTCTGAGTAGATCACCCTCATTTCTTGCTGAGGTGTCGTAAAAGGCGACTAAGGTAAGTTGACGTCAGGCAGGCGGCCGCTCGTAAAATACGTAGCCAAATCATGTTACAACATGTTTAATACATATTTTGCCGACCCCACTTATAGTGGGATAAGGCAACGAGAATGACGAAAGTGATATAGTATGTCAATGAATTCAATATACTATTACAATAAATATTATGCTCTTCACTAACTGTAGTCGGACTCAAAGAGTTTTTGTACTCAGCGTAGGGAAGCAGTAAAATGTGACATATTACGATAAAGAGAAGCCAATGAGATCATCCATCTCTCTTTCTTTTTTATGTGTGATTAGACGAAGATGAAGTGTACGAGTTTCATCTTTCCTCTCCATTATTTATAGTGTCATTCTCACTTACAGACCTGCCTTTGGTTCCTCTACTCAATCTCTCATTTCTCTGTATCCGTATCTTTAAGGTTATCTGAAAGAAATCGGAAGCGTGCGACAAGAACTTCTAATTAACAAGGTTAAAGGAACCCTGTTTCCTTTCTACTAAACTTGTGTGTACACAATAGAATATAACTCTTTAGAATATTTAAGAAAAATATCTATTTTTTTATTCGCACTTTCCTTAATCAGCTTTAGGTTAAAGCTTGAATGAAAAGTAACGCTTCAAATTAATCTACTTTTCATCAAGCTTTCTATTTTAACTACAAAAAGTAAAAATATGTTGGCATTAAAACTTTGCAAACCAAGCAACCTACACAATAGGCTTTCTAATTTTGCAAGTAGGGTTGCCACCCGTATGTACTATATTATATAGCATCGTACTATATTAGTCAAATGTACTATATATTATAGAAAAATAAGATAGGACGAAAAATACTATTTTTTTTATCGCTTATTCAATTGTCGCGCTTTTTTTGAATTAACTGTGCATAGGCAACTTTTGAACGTAATTCATTCATGTTCGTACGGGGCTTAGTTAGCTGGTAACACTTACCAACTCCTTTCTCATTGTCAAATGTCAACGTCAACGTCGCTTTGTCAATTAATGCTACCCGAACTAACATTGAGGTTATTTTTGAGTATTTATTAACGGATTAAAATTACAACAACAACATGGAGACTGATGATGTTTCTTCCGCTTTTAAAGAAAGATTTTTTTCTATCATGAATGTGAAATGAACAGAAGAAAGGAATAGCGCAAGCGAAGAAATTTTAATTTAATCAAAAATTAGTTGTTTATTTACTTTAATATAGATCTAAATTGCTCAGATGCCTATAATTATTTTAAAAATAATAGAACCTTGATGGCCAAAGTGAAAAGTAATAATAAATACTCATGGAAAAATAAATAATGATTGAAAATGATATTTTTACTATTACTATTTTTTTCCTAAATTTCCCAATTTTTTAAATTTTTACTATAATTTTTTTGTTAAAAGAAAATACTATTTTTCTTCAAAAAAAAAGGTAACCCTGGTTGCAAGACATATTTATTAGTATAATTTTAGCATTCAAAGATAGGCTTTATAACTATTTTTTTTAGTTTTGTAGTAGAGCTATGATATATAGACTTTAATGGGTGAGTTGAGTGGCAGACCGCAACTGCCGCATGGTTGTAGGCGTAAGTTCACCAAATTTATTTACTACTAGCTGTGCCAGCGGCTTCGCCCGCGTGGAAATCAGCGTGTCACAATTTTTTTTCTAGAATTCAAATTTTAAACATAAAATTAGGTTTTGTCAGTTAACCATAAGAGACATGCTATCGCGAACTTTTTGTATTATTTTTTAGATCTACAATTCTCTAATACATTACTTTAGCGTAACTCTGCTGGTTTACGCAGCGTACGCGACTAAAGCTCCCAGCAAGCAAGTTTTTTAACAACTGTGCGATCTCTTCAACACAATTTACATAATACCGATATGTACTATTTACTTAAACTATCCGGATGTATTGCACTATCTGTTGGTGTAAGCCGTACAAAAAACCGTTCAGTAGATTTTGTTAAAATTGATTACATACAGACAGACAGCTTTTTGGGACTTTGTTTTAAAATAAGTATAGATACTCGTATACCTTTGAGATTCAAAGGAGTAATATAAAACAGTCATAAGACCAATCCTAACATACAGAAGTAGCGAGTCATGAGCCTTACCACGGAAAATATGAAAAGCTGCTATCTTTCAGAGAGTAATGTGTACAATAGAGAGAAGTGGAGGGAGGACTAGGAAATGAACCCTTTGATGATGATGGCAACAAAATTATGAAGTTAATAAATAACTTTCAACCGATATCCATGGGGATTCACGCGTCCCTATAATAAGGGTTTTAGAGTGAACAACCTACTCACCATACGTGGCGCGTCAAGCCTTACTATAAATAATAATAATATATAACTTGCAATAATAAATAAATTGCAACCGGTAACCATGGGAATTTACGTGTCCCCCTAATCAGGGATTTAGAGCGAACAACGTTCTCACCATACATTTTTTTTTATGGAACATATACACACACGGTCGTCCGTCCACAAAGTAAGCAACTTAATACTTGTGTTATGGGTGACGGACAACTGGTAGATATACTACGTATATAAGTTTAAATACATACTTAAATACAAATACACACCCAGGCTCGAAGAACCAACAAATTTTTTTTTATAGAAAATGTTGGTCCTCGGCGGGAATCGAACCCGCGAACCGCGGAGCTGAAGGCAGGGTCACTAGGGTAGCTAGGTTGTATGGAATACCACACTTATGGTAAAGATCTCCCATATGATACTACGCAGAAACGTATAAATTATAAAAAATCTTTATACTTCGTTTAGTAAGCTTAAGTTAATTATATAATTTATTAAGTAACATACCTAATTTGAAATAATAACCAAGCAAAAATCGGCACTGATAGAAAAATTTACAATTTAGCAATTCGAAATATTGCATATTATTATATTTTATAGAAATCCCTTCAGAGTCATACATCTTTTAAATACACTATTTATGAAATTAAATACAATATTTATGAATATTTCTCCATTAAAAACAATAAACGACATAAAACTTTAAGAAAAAAATTAATACTTTGTGAAAAATTTTGCAAGAAAAACGAAAACCCATAAAAATTATCCGCACTTATCTTTTATCTTACGTTATTAACAGTAATATTGAAAAATGTAAACATACTGGAACTTTCTAATATTATAAACTTGTTTTAATTATTATTTTATGGACGTTTTAACGATATAGAATTTGATAAATTCATACTTTAACGGAAAGTACTCATTTATATTTTATAAATAAAATAACATAGTTATTACAAAAATCATTTTTTGCATCTTTGAAGTTGAAAAGAACTTGCGTACTATAGATTCAAAACACTGAAATTGGTTAACGGTTAACATATATTATATTGAATTAGCTTTTAATTCAATAAAAATGTTTACAAGATTCATTGTTTTATGCAAACTTTTTGATAAACTTTTCACTGTATCAGGAAAATACGTGCGCTTATAAAAAAGCAACTGCCAAGCGTAGTAAGATTTAATAAGTTATTCTTAAATATTTAACTAGATGTTCAAATCAACTTTCAAATTGTAAGATCAGTTAAGCATATACATTTTTGAAAAATTGTACGGAGCATGAGAAATTTGAACCCACAACTTTCTAACATTCACGTACTATTGCGTTCTTCGTCATCAAGGACTACGTATAAAAGGGGTCCTTAGACGCAAATTTTTATTTTAATGATCATAGATTTATGTTTTTCAATTTCTAACATTCGATTAAGGTATACTGACGTCATTTCATTTTGGCACAAAATTACTTGCTACAGCATTTTCGGAAGGATAGTTTAGCAAAATATAGTCAACTTACATGTGAAAATAGGTTTTACCGCGTTGGGTCAGTGGCGACCGGTTTAGCGGGGCCGCGATCACAGACTAAACAGTTCGAGGCCTTCACAGGCATTTTATTCGCTTGCTCCTATACTCCACAATGCACATAATTTGGTTGTTATGCGGGCAAAAAATTTTAATGACGACTTTTTTAAAGCCTATCATCAGTTTAACTTATCACATGAACGAGAGGAACAAATCACGAATGAAGCGTAAAATTGTCTGGATGAGAAACTGACGTCATTTGTGTTCAAGTTAAATCAAATTTTTTTAGGCAACATGTATAGAAACTTTTTTTAAAATAACACCATTGTTGTGTAAGCCTTTTGCTGCATAAAAGTATTAAATAGAGCTAAGACAAACTATGAAACTAGCACGGATTATAGCAAAGTAATTGTTTCCTGCTAATTTAATCAAACGACTTTAATAAATCAATTCAAAACGAATAATTTATTATGACCACAGGATTCTTAGAACTGATATGACCGTTGATACATAGAAACTTAAATAACAATTATTATAAACACATTATATTGTCTATTTTGCGTATAAAAAAAATAATTATTATAAATGACCAGTTGTCTGGCCACGCGTTGTGTGGTTTCTCAGTCTGGTTTCGAATTCCACTAAAAAGAGAGCAGTTAAAAAAATGCTCCAATCGCCAACTAACTTTACAGGATCCGGTGGGTTTCTGAAGATTGTTTGAGAATTTCATTACAAATGGTCCAGCCGTTTTAGACTCTATAAAGGACATACAGACATATTCATTTTTATATATTAGATGTATATGATTGTTACGCAAAATACATGCTAATGTATCATGAATAAACTCCAAATATGATTTGGAAGAAAATATTATTTGGAACAAAACATGTTCTATACTTATCTTCTTTCTATACATATCCTATAAGTTTTTGTGAATAATATTTTTTATATAAATTTAAAAACTTTCATGCGAGAAAATACTTCTATGAAGCTGCAACAAATCACCTTACAATCAATTTTAGATGTATGAAAATTCTGAAACTTTTCGCTATAATCTTATTTCGGTAGATGATTCATCGGAGTCATTAGTCGCAACAAAGTCAGGAAAGTGTCAGTTACATTAGAATCTTTATTTTCCTGCGATAAACATAATTAGTTCTAATATATTCTGATGTTTATTGTAAGTAGGTATGATAATGCTGGTAGAGTAATAAAATATGGGTGTTATGGTTACCTAAACGATAAGCAATATGGCGATTTTAATAGGCCGTTAATAATTAGACCGAGTAACCTCTTTTCGAGCTAATAAACATACTTTCACATAGTACCTATTAAAAAATATAAATACATATTTGCAAATATAATTTACCTATAAATTTTTCGAATAAATATCCTCACATATCGGATAATTCGTGAATAAATTTGGCGAGATTTGTCAATTCAAAAAAAGTGACGTTAATTTTCGATAAAATCTATAAGTAAAGAATAATATACTTAGTTATGAATTTCCAGAATGTACTTGATGTACATTACTGAAGAGTAATTTTAATAGCACAAACAATCTCATCCAATATTTTTCTTAACAATAACATAACTAGATTAAAACTCCATTATTTATAAAACATTACCGAAAAAAAAATCACTTCATCGGTGATAACAAAGTCTTTGCAAATTATTTGTCGGCTTGAGAATTCGCTTTTATAATACAATGCCGCGAACCATATTAGACTAATTTATATGTGTAATTATTGCTTATTGTCATCTAGTACTTTTTTTTAATTTACAACCAAAAAGTACAAGTTATGTCTATCTTCAATTACTTACACGCTAAAATTAACTAGACTTGATTTTATAAACATTTAAATAAGATGTTAAGAATACGCTAATATGTAAATCATATTAGCGTTGCAGATTATAAAAGATAAGAATGCTTGGATCTGAAAATCCTTCCAGCTTTGTACGACTGCGACTTAATTATGTAAATCAAAAAAATGTTGACCGTCGAGTAAGAATAACGTTTAGAACTTCATTAAAATCTAAACATTTTTTCAAGATTCATAAAGTTAGTTAGTAGTAGTAGTTAGTATTAAAGTGTCCTAATTCAAGGAAGTTTTTCTATGGCGAATTGCAATTAAGCGTTGCGTAGCATTTACAAAACTCACGAGTTTTAAAGAGACCCATGACTTGGAAGAGCAAGCTAACACTAGTTTTTTTAATATTTCGTAAAGGGGGAGGGTGGCATGGATGTCACTGAAATACAATGTATCTAACTTAAAGTAGCGGCCTGTTACAATCCCACTGCTGGGAATAGGCCACCTCTCTCCGTTTCTGGAGAGAAGGGTTGGAACTAAGACCTACCACGCTGCTCCAATTCGGATTGGTAGGTTACACATATCACCAGAATTCTCTAGATATATGCAGGTTTCCTCACGATATTTTCCTTCACCGAAAAGCGTGTGATAAATTGCAATTATCAATTAGACACATGAGTTTTAATAGAAAAACTCATTGGTGCCTTCCTACGGTCTCACCGCTCGGCTATCACAGCTCTATCTAACTTAATTAAGCCTAATTTTGAATCAGACTTACTAGATTATTAGACCACTTTAATACTAAATGAGCGTATCCTTAATAAAGTTACAGTAAAGGTTATTTTGGTTTAATTAGATTCAATACATCTGAATTCATCACCCGGAATCTAAAACAAGTCTTCAAAGACTGATTTGTAAAACAAAATGCTAACAAAGAGCTTAAAATGTTAATTTTCTATTGAAAGAATACTTAAAAATTCTAAATAAGTACTCACTGTGTCAAGTTTAACGCTGATTGCGCGATCACTGGTTGTGAATTCGATTCGGATAATTCAAGGCCGATTCAAGTGATCCATGTATCCGCTGTCTATTTACGCGATCACACTTGCTATTGTCAGTGTTGTTTGGTGACGCTACTTTGATTGAATTACACCATTTTTATTGGGTTTGAGATATATACAGACGTGGAAACAACAAAACTTTTTTATTTTACTTACTTCCATAGTATTATATCTTACGGAATATTGGTATGGGGTAAATGCGCGGATAGTGAAAAATGTTTGTATTACAAAAAAGAGCCATACGTGGCATCTACAATTTAAGTCCGCGTGATTCCCTGCGAGAGAAGTTTAAGGAAATAGGTATTCTTTCATTTGCTTGATATTTTAAGCAATTGAATTTTTGTAGATAAAAATATAAAAAAATATAAAACGATAGGTTATGTATATAATAGACAAAGTAGGGACCAACATAGGCTTGCGGCTCCTGCTTAGCGCCTTGCAAAAGTAAGTAAATCGTTTGTGGGTTTGGGTATAAGATTCTATAATAAAATTCAGCAATTCGGCAGTTAATTTTAGCGTTGTCATTACAGCAGTTTACAAACACTGTTAAAAACAGGCTCATACAGAAAGCCTACTATACTGTTGAGGATTACTTAGATGACAAGAATGTGTGGATATAGCTAATATACTCTAACTTGTACAAGACAGTAATGACAACATGTAACTAGTTATAAGAATTATATTTTAAATAGAGCAACCGCCGAGTTTCTTGCTGGCTGGTAGGAACAGCTTTCCGAGCCAGCAGTAGATCTTGACGATTCAAGTCCCCAAAGTAAGTAACTTAATTTAATACTTGTGTTATGGGTGACAGACAACAGGTACATACATACATATATTATTTTTAATAAATACTTAAATACATACACACAAACTCGAAGAAACAGCAAATTGTTTTAGAAGGTGTTGGTTCTCAGCGGAAATCGAATCTGCGATCCCTGGAGTTGAAGGGACACTGCCACCTGCGCCATCGGGTATGTGAATTTTACAAAAAAAATAGTTGTCCGGCCACGACTTGCTGTGACTCAGTCTGCTTTCGAATTACCTTCTAGAGAGAACTCAACAGATAAAAAAGTGCTCCGATCACCAACAAACTTTACAAGAGCATCCACTCGATCAATCTAAAGATTATCTGAAAATTTTATTAAAATCGGACCAGTCGTTCCGGAGTCTATAAGGGAAAAAAATTGACTGGCCCGTTGGCGCAGTTGAGTTGGGTAGTGATCCTACCTTCAGCTCCGCGGGTCACAGATTCGATTCCCGCCGAGGACCTACATTGTCTATAAACAATCTGTTGGTTCTTCGAGCCTGGGTGTGTATTTGTGTATATTTAAGTATGTATTTTAAATTATATATGTAGTATATCTACCAGTTGTCCGTCACCCATAACACAAGTATAGGTAAAGTTACTTACTTTGGGGACAGATGACCGTGTGTGTAAGTGTCCCATACATTTATATATATTTTTGATATTTAATATACAAACATTAATAACATATAAAATAAATAAATTTATATACAAATCTTTTATTTATTGGCTTATACACATAAAACTATGGTCTTCTTTGTTTGCCATTGGCTTTGCATAACTCCAAATATATGTAAGTAATTAATTAGTATAATTAAACCTTTGCAACAATCCTTTCTAGAACTTTCAACTCAATAAATAATTTCATAAGTATTCTGTCTATTGACATTAATTGAAACATAATGCAATTTGAATAACTTTTTATATTATTTTGGCTACAATAACTTCTATTATAATATGAATATCATGCATTCTTTAATATTTTCTATTTATGAAATCAAAAAAATTAAAACAATACCACGCTTAAAAGCTATCTGCTTTTAAGCGTATAATATAATTCTGTATTCAGAACACAAACAGCAACATTTGTGTCACTAATTTTCGTAAAAGAAGGCTTGATTATTTAAATAATATGAATCCTTTCGTACATATATGTGTTTACACAATAGTGTTTAGTGAGGACATTTCAATTGTAAGCAAGCTCGCGACGAATTTTAAGAAAATGACCACTAGTATTACGTTAGCTTTAGCCATCGTTGAAGGCTAGCAACACCTACTTGTTGGCATTTGACGGCATAATGTACACATCTCTAGACGAGAGTTTTTCACGCATGACCCTGAACTTATAGTTGTAGTTGATGCTAAAAATATAATTATAAATATGCTATTATGTTACGAAATTTATTCATCATTCTCCTGCCCTTATCCCACTCTAAGTGGGGTCGGCACAACATGTTACAAACATGTTGTCACATGATTTGGCTACGTATTTTACGACCGGCCGCCTGCCTGACGTCAACGACACCTCGGTAACAAATGAGGGTGGTCTATTCTATGCAGTCGGATACCACATGGCATTTACCTTAGTCGTCTCTTACGACAAATCGGTAAGAAAGGAGGGTGGTCTATTCTATGCAGCCGGATACCACATGGCACTTACCTTAGTCGCCTCTTACGACACATCGGTAAGAAAGGAGGGTGGTCTATTCTATTCTGCCGTATACGACACGGCTATGTTACGAAATTTATTATACAATGAATATTAATATTTATGGTTTATATCTGATCGAAACAACTGTAGTTTCACCGATTACCACATTACGAACACAATACCCTATATGTTTTTGGCTCCTGTTTTTCTAATATTTTGGCGAGCGTTACTTAAAATTTTGAGAAAACTTCTAATATATTCATTTAAATTATGTTATAAAGTATCTAAACACTGAGAACTACTTATGGTTAGTAACGTACTTAAGTTGATCACGCTTAACACTGTATTGGTCTAAATAGCTATTCAAATTCCATATTGCTCTTGACCATTTTACAAAAAAAAATTGAGTATAGTAAATTATTCGCGTTTTTTTTGTAATATTAAAGCAGATTAAGCACAGTGTTCGAAATTTTTCAAAAATTATCGTTATATTTTACATTTTTTTAATTATACTTATCATATAAATCACTGGTGCTTGATAATCTGTTTAGTAGAATTTAAGTTTATATCGAATAGACAAACACCACTGAGGTTTTTGTTTTATAATATTTACCTGAGGATTTTCTAAACATACAGGTACGAGAAAAAAATGCTAAATCAACTCAATCTCCGACGTCTAAGCTTGATCTCAAGATATCGAAACCAATGGTAGTGAGAAAGAATACATAAATAAGGCGTTGTGCCAACGGATGTGAAGCCACACACAGATGATGACTATCACTTACCGATACTGGGTACCCTATAAGCGCAACCGAAATACCCCTAGCAGGTCTAGAATTATATGTTTTCAGGCTTTAACTTTTGAATTCTAAGGGAAAGGTTATAAGGATTCCTAAGTGTTATAGGTTCAAATATGTTTTAAGTATAGAACTAAATTTGAACTGAAATTGAATAAAAATGTTTTCTTTTAAACTAATAATATGTAATTTTGATGAAATAATATGAACTTGATGGGTAAATTAATTACGTTGCCGTATTTAAATTCACGGTGCTAAATTTTAACTGAACTATTAACACTTTTACAGAGCCAAAATTTTATAGAATTATTTCGCTATAATCCGCGTTTGTTTTTGTAACGAATAATTCTGTAGTATAATAATTGTAATAATTGTATAGCAAAATAATTCTATAATATAACATTTTCACTTTGAAATTCCGCTAAGTAACGGTCACATCTATAAATTACTTTTGCTGAACTTTCCTACACGGTTTGGCAAAAAAAATAATGATAGTTTACTATTTACCTAAGTAATATTTAATAGTTTGGCACACTTATATGGCTTATATTGTTTTTAATTTTTATTTATTTATCACCATACATACATTATCTTAACAGGGCATAGATAAGATACCCAATTCGATATTGATGTTTCAAAAAACTTATTAATAAAATAAGAAAAGCTTAAAAAATCCTAACTTATTGATAGCATATAGTCCAATTTTCTATCTTTATAATAATTAGCCACTTCTACAATCGTGTAGAACTAAATTATTGCATGACACGTTCATTTGCGGTAATTTAATTAGATATTAACTTACTACTTGTCATTGTTAATGAATCGAGTGTAGTCACTCGATTCAGGTGTGATAATTTTCGTATAATCTAATGCCGAAGCTTACCAAAGGATCGCGAATTTGATGCGATTCCGTATGAATTACTTTAAAAACCTATGTGAGATTATTTTTTGCCCCAGGGCCTTTGAATATAGGTAATATAAACTATGGTATTTATATTAGCTTTGTAGGTTTTAACTACGCCAATGTATATATAGGTCACCAAATGTTTATATAAAAAAATATATGTTCTTTTATCGGTGATCGTTAATTTAAAAAAAATAATATTATTGTATGCTATACCACATAAGCAACAATATACAATAAACAACACATGAGTGCAATTGTTGCTTACTGCTACATTGTCACCTTCAAAATTAAATAACAGCTTTTATTGAATTATAAATTGAACGATGCGGGACTTCCCAACATGTGAGAATTAGATAGTATGATTTTTTTAAGCGACATTCTTAAAATTTGATTTATTGCAACCATATTTGACTGGCCCTTTGGCGCAGTTGGCATTGACTCTGCCTTCAACTCCGCAGAATGATGGTTCAATCGAGGGTCAACATTTTCTAAAAACAATTTGGTGGTTCTTAGAGCCTGGTTGTATGTATGTATTAAAAATTATATATTTTAAATATAATATATATATATAATTATGGGGACGGACGAGCCAAAAGTAAGTTACCCATTCATTTATTCATTTATTTACATTTCCCATTTGCATTATTCAAATGTCTTCTAATAATCTCAAGTCAGAAAAATGTCCTAATTAACTACTATACTATCTTAAATGTTAGAGGGCGTTAATTTGTTACACGATAAGAGCAGGTTTGTCTTGTGCGTAGTAGTAGAAATTGATAACCGATTGTAAGTAAGTAAGTAAGTAGCAGCCTGTTACAATCCCACTGCTGGGCATAGGCCTCCTCTCTCCGTTTCTGAGAGAAGGGTTGGAGCTAAGACCTACCACGCTGCTCCAATGCGGATTGGTAGGTTACACATATCTCCAGAATTCTCAAGAGATATGCAGGTTTCCTCACGATGTTTTCCTTCACCGAAAAGCGTGTGATAAATTGGAATTATCAATTAGACACATGAGTTTTAATAGAAAAACTCATTGGTGCCTGCCCGGGTTTGAACTCGTGTTCCCCTCGTAAGGGTCGCACTGTCTCACCGCTGGGCTATCACAGCTTTTATGTATTAATTTATGAATTAAACAGTTATGTTTTATGAATTAAACAGTTATGTTTATCAGAGACCTAAGAAAAGTCTACGATGCATAACAAACATTGACAATAATAATAAAAAATATAAATATGTTTATAGTGTTTAATGTTTAATATAATTTTGAAAGTTTAAATGAAGATTGTGATATTGAAATATATAATTTTTATACACATTTAATATTAGTAAAAGATATAAGATCAGTTTAACGCGATATGAATTTTTTTTACCTTTTACATAAAACTAACACTATTAAGGTATAAGGAACCGAAATAATCTCTTCGTAACATTAAAAAATATTAAAAATAACATGCTTCTTTTATAACTTTACAATACAAGTTACGTTAGCTTTCAACTAAAATATGCAGAATAAGCTTACGCCGTCAACGCTACGTTATGGAAAGTCTAAATATCCAGTGTGCGTTTTTGTAGACATTTCAAATGTTATTGCATTTTGTTTCACAACTGAAGACTTATTAGCTTATTAAAATTTGTAATTAGAATTAAAATCAGATATGCATTAGATTGGTATGAATAGATAAGTCAACGTTCAAAAATAAAATAATAAAACAGTTTAATCACTTTAATGTTCTCCGATAAATAATATTTTTGGTATTTTTAGCGGTTTATCGACGCGCGCACACGCGCAGTATCTATGCACGAAACATGGAAACTCCAACATTATTCCTCAAATTTCCAACATTGTATCATTGTAAAATTCATAAGGCACGGAAATTTGTATTGTAGGACAAAATACTACTTTCATGGAGTCAAAGAAAATAATGAGATTTTTTTTTGTCACATATTAATGCGTTCAGAAATTTTATTGGAATGATACATAAAGGTACATTAATGAGAGTATGCCTTGATAACAAATTAAAATAGAAATTATATATTAGAGTTAAGTACAGACCAAAACATTTGAATTAGCATACTACTGGTCTTTTAATATTCATAGTCTTATCTTCCGTACTTAATATTTAATTTCCGAACGCATTGTGTAATCTGTTTCATCGGTACAAGCAGTTTGTATGGGAAAATAAAATTTTTTACTGTTATTATTATTATTATCCAAATTGTTTCAGCTATTCCCGAGTTTTAGTAACACTAAAGAAATTTGTTTTCATTTTTACATACATACATATATCGTAAGCATGCAAGAATTAATAAATTGCATATGTATATGCAATTTATATACATATGTGCAATGAGCTGTGATAGCCCAGCGGTGTGACCGTGCGACTCTTTCGAGGGGAACGCGAGTTCAAACCCGGGCAGACACCAATAAGTTTTTCTATTAAAACTCATGTGTCTAATTGATAATTGCAATTTATCACACGCTTTTCGGTGAAGGAAAACATCGTGAGGAAACCTGCATATCTCTAGAGAATTCTGGAGATATGTTTAACCTACCAATCCGCATTGGAGCAGCGTGGTAGGTCTTAGCTCCAACCCTTCTCTCCAGAAACGGAAAGAAGAGGCCTATACCCAGCAGTGGGATTGTAACAGGCCGCTACTTTACTTTTTACTTTATGCAATTTATTAATTCATGCATTCTTTTACTCATAGGCAGCGTCCTACGTGAGCGATCTGAATGCGAACGCGAAGTGGCGCGGTTTGGTGGGAAAAAAATAAACGGTCGATACCTATTGAAGTGGCCTAAGTGAAAAAACGCATCGTAAGCATGCGATTCGGCGCGGCACAAACTGAGGCGAACGCGATCAGTTGGCTTGAAATTTTCGGGCGATTTTGATGCGACACTGTCGAAATTTTAATGAATTTGTTTAATGACAACTGAATGACGGGTGCAGGACGGTGAGGCATAGGACGATTAGCGCGTACGTAGGACGTAGCCGCCGCGTCATGAACACACCGCATTGAATTCACATCGGATAGGTCGCAATTGCGTTCGCGTTAAGGCGCTCACGTAGAACGCTACGTTAGGACTTAAAATTTTTTATGTTCCTGAAAAAATATAATAGGCTAACTTATAGGATTTGTGAAACTGTTCAGATATATTTTATTTTATATAATTACGCAATGCAAAACATTAATTTTAAGAAATTTTAATTTTTTAAAGAAACTCAGTTGAGGCTAGTTAGTAATTGTACGACACAATGTGAATACTTGATTTGTCTATTATTAATAATAGTTATAATTACTTTAAGAATGAGTCGCTAACACTTTGAATATTAGTTAAACGTATTGTTACGTACAGGGGTTCGTGGATTTGGATGAAAATACCTGGTGACTCGTTAAAACACTTTATTCAACTTTTTATAACAAACTTACTACTTACATTCTCTACACAGTCCGTTGTCCAATAAGAATGCCGAGGTCACTAATAATTCACTTTTATTTTCACTTGTTTATTCGCTGTTGATTGCTATTCACAAACTGAATGTCGAGGCGCACGATACGTCTGCTTATATATTGAACAAACCGATTTCGAGAACATTCGATAGCCTTGAAACGATCGTAAACATGTTTACCAATAACATGTTTTAATACACATCGAGTGTTTCAGAGAATTAGCGTTAAGGGAATTTGAACTCTATGACAATTAGCTTACGAACCGTTTTTGCATGTTCGTAACAGTATAATACATTCCGATACATATTTAGGGAGGCTAGAAATTGTAAGAGAACATTGCTAACGCACTTTAGTTCTAGATACGGATGTGTCGAACATAACTTGAAGGTTTTAGATACAAATAAAATTGTCTAAGCGTGGGAAAGGAAACCCTGAGAACGAATTTAAATTTGCAATAAAGATTTCGTGACAGTCAACCGCTACCCATGACCTGAGCACTAATTAATATAATTAAAATAACTTAAATTTTTCGTCTAAATTTGTTCACCACAAACGCCTGTAATTAACGTAGCTGCAAGATGAATTAAAATCTGCAAGCGTAATTATGAGAATTTATTTTTGTCAGGCGCAAATTACATATACAATTTGCCTATTTTTTGTCGTATTTTAAATTTAAAATTAATTTAAAAGAATATATTATGTAGGTCTTTATTCTCTGTTCTGTGGTTCTAAAGAGTGAGGTCTTTATTTGAGATTTGTACTTGGGTAAATATTTTCTCCATCTTAAATGTAAATATGTATGTAAAGCTGTGAGAGCTTGGCAGCGAGACCCATGAGTATTTCTGTTAAAACTTTGTCTCTAATTGATAATTGCAATATATCACACGGTTTTGGAAACCTTCATAACTTTAGATAATTCAGGCATTGGTATATTTATTTATTTATTTAAGTGCCATAAAAAACGTATGAAAAACATTATCAATAAAAAACCAGAGTAGAACGGTCAATTTATCCCTTGACAGAGATATACCAACTAATCCGCATTGGAACAGCGTGGTAGTTCCAACATTTCTCACCAAAAACAGAGAGAGGAGGCTATTGTCCGGCAGTGAGTCACAGACTTTACTTTACTAAATGTAAATATTTTTTATTTAGCGATACTGAATTATCATTTTATACTTATTTTTAATTTACAACGCCGTGTGGTATCCGGCAAAATAGAATAGACCACCCTCCGTTCTTACTGAGGTGTCGTAAGAGGCGACTAAGGTAAATGCCGTGTGGTATCCGGCTGCATAGAATAGACCACCCTCTTTTCTTACCGAGGTGTCGTAAAAGGCGACTAAGTTGACGGCAGGCAGGCAGCCGGTCGTAAAATACGCAGCCAAATCATGTGACAACATGTTTGTAACATGATGTGCCGACCCCACTTAGAGTGGGATAAGGGCAGGGGAATGATGATGATGATGACTTATTTTTAATTTACACTCTATTTTCAAGTACTACTCAAATTTAAACTAGAAATACAAATACTATTTAATATACAGATCCGGTTTGAATCATCAATGCTTTTATGCGGAATTATATGTAATTTCAAAAAATTCTCAAATTAAAATATTAAAACCCGAAAATTACCAATAAATACTTCATAAAACTTATTGATTATCCCATTTTTTTAGTTTTTTTTATAAAGTAAGTTCAATAACATACTATGTAACGGTCTCTTTTTTCTTAAGAGACAGCTTCATAGCAGACACGAAGGTCAGAAAAATTTATATATTTATTTAATTATTTATCACTTATCAATAACTGGAATAAGAAATTAAGGTTATCTAATAATATCAACGATTTTCAGCTCTAGGTAATTTTAAAAAGATCTCGTGTTCGATCAACGCTTCCTCACAGTACCGTTGTGAAGAATCACTTGGATGGCTAATGTATATATTCCAGTTAAAATCTCGTATTATTATATCCGATGAGCTCGACTAGTTTCCAACCCATACGGGGTCCTTATTCATGGGCTTTTCATTCGACGTTATGGCGGCGGGTTTGCCAAGTTCCGTACTGACTTGAAAATAGTCGGGATCATAAAATAAGACGTGAGTATAGCCTGATTCTATACATTAACTATGAATACCATTCACGATATTCTAAATTCGAAAATTCTGTTGGGTAAGTCCTCGTGATAAAAATTGCAACTTTGCCGCAGGATGTTTGCAACAGTGCGTGCACTTATTAAAAAGGTAAAAGGATTTCGTGCCCATTAAAACAAAAATATTATGTGCCATCAATTTTCTGTCCATAGGCATGACTTGCGAATATATTATAAATTATTACTTTCGGGTACATACCACGGTAATTTGTTTTTGATTCGCCGATATTTCGACCCAGTTGCATGGATCGTGGTCACGACGGAACTGCAGGTAGGCGGGACGTCAAGCTGAGATGTTAGGGGCAGTATCTAACTACCCTCCGTCTCGTTCTTTTTATCGGTGCGTCACGGATTGTTCGGCATACTACACTCACAACGTCACTTTTAAATTTTGAATTTTGGCGTCGTTTCTGAGTTTTACACAATTCTACTACTGGATTCCACATGTTCGCTAATCTAAAACCGTCTTCGCGATTGAAATTTTTATATTTCTTAATTTCAATGGCTTCGCGAACTATCCTCGGTATGTAGTGGCGATCAGTGGAAAGAACTTTCGGGCTGTGAAGTTCTATCCAGTGATTTGTTCCGGCTTGTGTAACATGTTGGGCGATTGCAGATTTTAAAATGTCGTTGTTTTTGACTGCTTTTATGTGTTCTGTGACACGGGTGGCTATGGATCTCTTTGTTTGCCCGATGTAGGAGCTTCCACAGCTGCAGTCAACCTTGTAGACACCGGGACACTGGTACGGCAAGCGATCCTTTGGAGACCGCATCATATGGGCTATCTTTTGTATGATGCGGTCTCCAAAGGATCGCTTGCCGTACCAGTGTCCCGTTCGTCAATCGTTATATTGTTAACTTAAAACTAGTCACACAAATGTAGACGTAATTATTTAGACGTAAAAAGTTAAAGTCATTTGTATACACATACTACCATTAGTAAAAACAATTCTAGTATTACTCACACGTGGATAGAGTTCTCAAGCCGGAACATAGAAAAAAGTGGAGTAGACACGTAGGGGGGTATATATAGGAAAAAAATTTACAAAATTTTAATTAAACCAATTTTTACAAGTTTATAATTATGCCTTGAAGTGAAATGCCTTTATCGTGACAGTTATTATCACTCATCTACAAAATTAAAATACACAATAGTAATATTAATCAAAATGAAACTATTATTTTAATACGTGTTAATAAGTATTCCTAAATACATTTGAAAATATTAAAATTACATTTATAGTACGTTTTGCATTTTTATCGTCTTCTAAAACCCTCTAGTAGTTGAATAAATATCCGATGGATGAAAGTGTTTCGAACATACAACAGATCCTTTACATGGCTTATAAAATTCTGCGTGCGTTCCGTGGAAAGCTGAAAATTTATAAACACAGCATTTATAGTATAAGCTTTACTATACACAAGGAGGTCCAAGTCTCATACTCATAATAATTTTGTATTTTCGTCGGAACTAGACAAAAATGTAGAATTTCGAATAAGAGAGTGGTAAGTTCTATTCAGTTTACAAGATTTTATTTAATTATCATACATACTACTTACCAACACTAAAAGTTAACAAAAACTTAAATAAAAACGTGATAGTCATCTTACTTAATTTCTAAAATAGAGCCAAATAACTACTAGCATAATATATAATAGCATACTAGCAAATAATCGGTAGCAGTTTATACTTAAGATAACTTTCTTAAGAATTAAAAAATGAAAATTAAGCCAAACCAAAGAAAACCAGAAAAAACGCTTACTCTTTCTACTCTATAGCGTTAGGTGGCTGAGGAAAAGAGATACGCGTGTATGAAAACACTTCCAAAGCCGTGCTGTTCTTTTCTGTTTATAGGCTGAAATTAATTAAAAAACCCCCTTAAAATGACAAATATGTATAAATATTGATATTGTAAAAATTGTACATACCTGAACTACGATATTCCATCCTTTTTTTTAACGTTTCGCGTTCATTCTTACACTTTTTGACTGCACACTTTGGCATTGTATTTCTCTGACGGCCAAAACAGTACTAAACTAAAAGTCTGCACATTTGATGCGATGTGCAGAGTTTTACCGCGGACATTTTTTGTGCGTATTTGTGAATCTAGGGATTGTATATCAATGTGTATAATCGAGAATACTTAAAAGATTGACCGCCTAGATCTTGCTGGTTCTTCTCCGTAAGAGCAACATTCCGAACCAGTTGTAGCTTCATTAATCATATTGATTGAACAATTCAAAAGAGCCAAAAAAATAAGATCATATGCAACTGGTTTTTAGCGGGATACAACCATCTGACGTAATAATTTTTCTAAGAAACCTCTCTCTACTGGTCTATCACTTTGAAGGATGATCGTACGTCGAAATAAAGTCTGTAGACAACAGATTGACCTGCTTTCTTCCGCTTTAGTTACAGAACAGGCAATGCATCACTAAGCAGAGCTTCTTCGTCAATGTACCTGGTACAAATGGACAATAACCTCTCTGCACGATATATCCAAGATGCTCCTGTTTAGCGGAGCGCGGGCGAGTAAAAGCGCGCGTCCAGCCGTGTCCGTGCGTTGATCTTGTTGCGTGTGCGCAATTATTAACGATCTCTATATATAATTTATCTGATTATTCATTATAATAAAAACATTAAGTAAATTTGTGCCGTTTGCAATTGAGACCCTAAGGCCATGGAGTCAAAGTGCTGAAAAAAATATCCGTTTTAACACCTCGGTTAACAACACGGTGATAAGAGGGCGCGGCTCCTTTTTCACGGACAGAATCAGCTAGGCGATTCAAGGCGGAAACGCTGCCTGCATTCTTGAGACCATTCCACGTGGGCATGTTTTGTATAGTACTAGCGTGTAATATAAGATAGACATAACGTGTAAGTTTAAAAAATATATATAGTATAGTTTGTAATTAACCACAACTGGAAAAAACAATTCTGAAATTTTAGCCTATTATTTATAATAAAGTAAGACCCCCCTAAACCAGGGCTACTCGTTTTATCAAAGCAAAGCGTAATACGAATCTTCGTTAAATGACATTATCTCATCATGTAATAAATGGGACTAGGAGAAGTCGGGTAAAAATAACTATACTTTTTAAATTTTACTTACTTTAATTATTTTATGATGATTTATATAATGATTGGAGTTGCGAGAAGTTGTTTTTAATTATTTAAAAAAGTTACATTTATTTTAAGTAAAATTTATTTACAATAATATAAAATAAATAATAAATCTAAAAACTAAAAAATGAAATAAATGACTTACTTAGATGTTTGGCACAAAAGAAAATGTACATATAAATTGTATAGATGTAAATGTGTTGATAGCTGATAGTTCTACTATACTTAGAAATAAATGTATTGTACTTACACACACACACACACACACACAAACAATCGAACACATGAGCAGTTTTTTTTATTATTATTATATTAATAAGCAAATAATTTAGTAATGAAACTATGCCATTTAACAAACGAAAATATTGTTAATTATAATGTGAAAATAAAGTTTGTGTTTATAGAAAAGTATGTATTTATAATTTATAATCTGTAACTAATTTTGAACTTTTATTTTTAAGAAAATTGTTAATGTTCATTTTTATTTACGATTTATTTATAATTATTTATTTCATTTCATTCATTATAGTACCATAAAAATTTCGAGGTTTTAACATTATGAAGAAATGTCCTCGTATGATATAAAATGATAGTTGAAACCAAAATTAAATAGGCATTTTTAACTCTAGTTACTTCGAAGAATGGTTTATGATCATAAATTTTTTTAAGACATAGAAACACTAAAGTAGAGTCAGCCCTCATAGTATTAGCATTTACCGGTTCTTCTGCAATATCGTTCAATATCACTATCACTATCATACTCATCAAAGTCTTCCCGATAATTATAAGGGGCTCTAGAGTCTGTATGGTCTGGTCGGTATGGTCTCCTCTGTCTGTGGTCTTGATAACTAGTAGGCCGTCGACTGGGAACTCGTCTTCGGTTATGTTCTGTGTAGGTTGTACGAGATGGTCTTCGGGAATGCGGGCGTGGTCGTTTACGAGGACTGAAAAAATATTTTCATTAAAAAATGTACGAAAACAAAAATGGACTTCTCATGTTTCATAGCTTTTTCATAACTTTTTGGCAGTAGAGAAAAGTACACATTCTTCTTAAATATAACTGTATTTTGGTATGTGCCAAAAATGTGTAAATGCCTCCACATAATACAGTTTTTTATGGTAAATCTTTTACTGTTACGGCTATCGAATTGTGGAATGCACTGCCTCTAACAATAAGACAGGCTAAATCGCTAAATATCTTTAAGAGATTAGTTAAAAAACATTATCTTGCGCTATCAACCTAAATTGACAACAACTTCATTTAATTTATTTGTCATGTTTTCTATACTTTCGTATAATATGTAGTTATTTATGTATAATATAGGTATTTATATACTTTTGTGTATATTTGATATAAGTATATTTTATGGTGATATATATTTATAGTGTAGAATTGTATCTTTATATAGTATGTATGAGTATCTTTATATACTCTGTGGTACACTTTCCTACCAGTTATTTTATTAAACAGCTCCATAACGCCTAAGGTTGCCTGGAAGAAATTGCTGGTTAGCGATAAGGCCGCCTTATTGTACCTGTATTTGTTCCTGTCTGTTAATGTCTGTAATTTTTCTTATGTGTACAATAAAGAGTATTGTATCTATGTGAGTGACGAGAAACGGCAATCCTGTGGCCAAAATTCGTCACAGGGGTGACGGCTTCCGCTATTCGATACGTCCACCGCCGTCCCGCCTGTACTAGGGAAATACTGTATCGTAGTGACTGAAATTATAACTGTTAAAATGTGACTTCTTGTTTTTAGGTCTAACAATTTTGTTTTACTTATTTATCACAAAATTATTTTGGGAACAGGAAAAAATATAATACTGATTACCAGATTATCGTCATACTCGCATTGTATTGTAGAGATTCGGAAACCCCGCTGTAATTTTAAAGTTAAAAATAGATTCGTGAATTTTGCCCACAAAGCTTTTATAGGATTGTTTAAAAGAAGATTTAGAAATTTCTTAACAACCAATTAGCTGATATGTAACGCACAGATTCCGTGGTTCTGCGAATGTTAGCGAGCCACGATCATTACCTTGCTATGACACGTCTTCCTTTTTGCCTGCTAATAAAATTTCTTATACATAATTTACTTAATCTGACCTACGCAAGAAGCGTTTGCATCGCAACGTCAGCATAGTGTCGGGATTTTGTTAAAGGTTTCTTCTTCATCTATGTAGACCGAAAGATATCCACTACTGAACGTTCTCGTAAATCTATTCAAAATATTTTTACCTCGTAAGGTCTAATAACGCTGCGTTTTCGGGTGCGACATCGCTGTTCCAACATCTTGAGATCTCGACATCATTTGTGTATGTAAGGGTTGGATAATTAAAATTTAGTAAGCTTCAGTATGTGGCTTACTAAATATAAATTTACACATGGAAAATAGTGGATTAATTGTAACAAATTATTAATTACTTGAGCTGCAATAGCCGAATGATGAATGCGACTGTTTTTTGTGGGTCACGAGTTAAGTCCCGATCAGGTAACAGTGAGTATTTCTGTTAAATGTCTGATTCACATTGCATATCACACACTATTTTCGGTGATAACATCGCGACGAAACCTGTATATCTCAGTATGATTTCATGTGAAACCTGACAATCCGCATTGAACCAGTGTGGTAAGTGTGAATTCCAACCTTTCTATGCCTAAATAGAGGAGACCTATGATGAGCCGCGGAAAAGTAACAAGCCGGTACTTTACTTACTTCTTTGGTCGTGTGCTGAGCCATTTTGTATCAGGACGCGGGAAGTAATTATTGTCATAAGGATCCAATTCCCTGTCATCGTGTGGTTTGGTGTGGTGGAACACGGGGCGAATTTGTGGGACATGGACGGGATAAGGTTTCACTACTGGCACTGGAACCTGTCAATGTAATAAATTATATCCATTATTATTTCTATGAACATGCGGTTCAAATACGTATTTTGTATTTAATATAGGTTTTTAATAGAGCGTTACATGCTATAATATATGTACCTACTAATATTATTAATGCAAAAGTCTGTCCGCCTTTTACGCTTTAATAATAAGCTGGAACAATATGGATGAAATTTGGTACAATGAAATTTACCATCTACAGAATGGAACAACGTGTACTTGAGGGTATTAACAAAACTGAGGGTTGGGCTAGAGTTTAATATTTTAATTGAATAACCAAACATTCATGCGATAGACATCATTTTTATAAAATTATACATAATTATAATTTTACAATATAGTCAGTCAGATTTCATAAATATCATATATGTATTCAAATTAAACATGCATGTGTGTTATATATAAATATATATACAATGTAATATTTACACTATGCTCATTGAAAAGAGGTGTCTATAAAGTATTATATATATTTAGCGTTTCAGTAATAAAAAGCCGTACCAAACAGTTCAATAAATAATTCGTTTTTCTGAGGCAAAAGCATATTTCTTTTATAAAAAAAGGTAAGGTCACAGCCGTAAGAAATAGATCAAATAAATATGAGTGAATGAATATGAACAGGTATCAGTTTTATAAAAACCTATTAGTAAGGCTATATTTTAATGTTTAATAATTTATATTATGAGCGTTTCACTCACTTTAAAATACTTATAAAATTTATGTATTGGTCAATTCTATTTACAATTTTCTAAAATGTATGAAATTTCCCAACTTTGCTAATTCTAAAACTACTACAAAACAAAAATTCTAATGCACAGTTGCAAAGCGAAGAGCATATTGAAAATAGGCAAATATTGTAGATAACAGCGTAAATTTTTCGTTTTATATTTTAAAGATTCTAAACATTTCAGTGATTCAACGCACCTGTTTAACAACAGGTACCGGAACAAACTTCTCTATAGGATAAGGGACCTTTTTGATGACCGGGTATGGCACGGGCTTCTCAACCGGCACAGTTATTTCTCGAATAATCGGCACGGCGACCGGTTTCGGTATTGGAACTTTAACCGGGTACGGCTGCGGCACCGGTACTACTACCGGATGCGGAACTTCTATCTGTAAATGGATTTTCAAACGAAAACTAATTGTGAAATATCCAATATCACACCTACTACTTGAGGCAATAGAAAGTTTTAAAAAGTGAGCATAAAACTAGACTTTTGGCAGTTTCACATTTACGACCTTTAAATTACATATATAGGAAGTAAACGAAAAATAAACCGTGTTCAATGAAGCAATGAAGTTGAGTATTGCATACTTAATATCCCCTTAAACATTAATGAGGTACATAAAAACCGAATGATTGCCGCATACTTCTATGTTATAGATAATTAAGCAACACGCAAAGTGCAAGAAAATCATAATGAACCATCAATTCCGAACATCATTTACATATCTTCTTAACGTATAATATCTTCCTTATCTATCCATAAAGATTCAATTACGCTTCTTTATTACTAAAAAATATGTGAATAAGTTATTTAGAATACAAAAAAATGTCATACGAATTCGTGTTCGTAAACATAAAAGCTATAGTTTGAGTAGTAAATGAGAATAGATTTAATGGACTGCGTTTACTTTTTCGTCGATTACAACACTGGTATCATCTATTATTTTATGTTAAACATCGTCAAACTCAAGCTTTCACCAAAGAATCATAAATCAATTGTTGAAATACTATACTTTGCGATTTGATCATATTATTACCGACTGTCGATCCGCTTTCAATTCAAATTGTTTTATAAATTATTACAGGTATACAAAACAGTATATAACTTTATTTCAATGCAAATATAATTATACGTCTAAAATATTTGTATGAAGATGTGAAGAAATTTTGAAACATTACACCACTAAAAGTAGAACATGGAGTATAGTTTCATGATTTCACCAAGTAAATGTAATTATATAGGCGCATCATCTTACTGACCACAAGGCGAAGAAAAATGGTGCGCAACGTCCGTCTCTACTAACACGATCCGCATTCCATCTTCTCGTTTTTATTAGTTAATTATATAAATCATGATCAAGCAGTGCAGGATTCCAAGCCAGTGCACATAGTAAATCTAACATTCCAATAATACGGCAAACAATCTTACTCACCGGGTATGGCTTCGGAAGTGGAACGTGTACTGATTTGGGTTTTGATGCAAAAGGTTCATATTCATGAACAGAGTCTTTAAAATTTGCTTTTAAGAAATTTTGCTTCCATTTTGCTGCTAAGTTTTTATAGTCAACGTCTTCCTCAAAATCATTATAGTTTGTTTTAAAAGGTAAGTAAGAGGGATGTGATGTATCATGATTTCTTAGCCCCAATAGATCTTCTTCGGATTGGAATTTTTTGTTATAATCTTTGGTCCAGTCATAGTGTTCTTTGTTATTTACATGTTTATAAGATTTATAAGCATTACTGAATTCCCAATTATCTGGTTTTTTATCAATGAATTTTTCATAGTCGATATTTGTTTGTCGTTTTGGTATGTGTACAATATCATCACTACTGTCGTCGTTGAATGATGGTTTTTTCGGATGACTTTTGTATGTAGAAAAATCAATATCTTTTAATATATTTCCCCAATAAGAAGAAGTCGTAGGAACTGAAGGGTATTGGTTTTTAAAAGTTAATTTGTCTTCCGATAATTTGTATTTATCTTTGGTGGGTGTAGAAAAAATATGGCTATAGCTATCGTAAGATAAAGGTGATTTGTTATTTAATGGTTTAAAATGTTGGTATTCTTTCTCTGGGAATTGATAATCAACAAAATCTATACTACTACCGGCTGGAACTATTTCGTCTATACTACTATTAAAAGGTCTTTTTGGTAATCCAAATTCATACTTAAAACTAGTATCACTATAGTTATTAGAAAATTCGTATGCTTTAGGTATATTTCCTACCTTATAAAGTTCATTACTAAAACTCTGTTGTTTATTTTTTATTTTGTTCTTGTTGTTATTTTTAAATTTACTCTTTTTGAAACTGTTTTTTGTGAACGTTGATTGTGGATAATTCTCAGAAATGTCTTCATTTCTGAATGAATCTACGTCTGCTACAGCTGTGTCACTGTTTATAATTTCATCTTTCGCCATAAATTTATTATCATATGTGAATGAATTTATATCACTTGCCCCTTTGTTAAATATGTCTAAGATATACGGTTTGTTTATGGATTCTATATATTTGTTATTTTCTATGCTTGTTGGATAATAGTTTTTGGCACTCGTAAAATCAATTACTTTTGGAAATTTCAGTGATGTAGAATCTAAAGATGACGGAATTTTCACTAATTTTTCATCTTCAGCTTCGATCTGTGTATAAGGATAGTTGTTACTTACATTAAATGAAGCTGTATTTCTATTAATCACTGACGAAACACTGTTTAATATATTAAAGTCCGAGTGATTCACATTATTATAATTTTTATTTTTATTCTTTGAACTAAGTTTCGTTCCATAAATCGGATAACTAGTAGTGTAACTATTCAGATCATAAATCTCTTTCGTTCCAGAATGTCTACTTTGATCCCCATTGGTATCGTAATTAGAGGACGCTATAAAGTTTATTGATGCAGGCTCGTAAAGCTTCGCGTTACTTTCATACACATCACTACTTATCTTCAGAGATGTTTCATCGGGTTGAGGATCATAATAATTACCTAATCCGGTCGAATCAACAGACGACGGGAAAGCTGGTGCGTATAAACGCGTAGGGGCGTCTCGGTTATTGCTAGTCAAATAGGTAGCGTAATCAGGTGAACTTGGTACAAAGCCATCATTAGGTCCAACATCTTGAAATCCAAAAGTTGAATACGTCACAACATTCGGTTGTGGGGTAGAATCTGTATCTTCATTAACACGTTTTTTCTTCGTCTTTTTTGTACTAACGTCTTGAAAAACGACTAACAATACTAGAGATATGTAAAACAACTTGATATACATAATGACCACTGATGCGGAATACGCGCTATTCACATTGTACGATGGCGTGAACGGTATCTGCTGTCCGTCTTGCGACTGAACGAATAGGACGTTGGACACTAGCGAGCCGCATCGGGGGTGAGAATTCCGCGGCAGCCACTAACGTGACACTCTATCCTAGGAAAACGAAAGCGTTCACGCTTGGAGAAACTGACAATTTTCCCCCGATCATTATCATTGTTTGCTAATAGTATCGAATAAATTTGAATAGTTTAATGTCATTACTGTGTATTAGTAGTTAAACGGTCTCTTTTGTGACTTCCTAATCAATTTATCAGTCTGCTGCTTATAATTTCTGTAATTGCCATGGTATAATTACTTTTCCGTATAAACGTCTATAGTACCACTAGAGTCATTATATTTTATATTATAAAAACATCTCAAAATTTGCCGATATCGGCATTGAATACTATCTCGTGGTAACAGACCGCGGTATTTTGACCTAAAAGACCCTCATCACTATCTCCAATACTAAAAGTTATGAATGATCCTAAAAACACTTAAAAATAGTTTTTTGATGAGATGTCTCTATGTCTTAAATGTTTAAGTGCAACGCTGTCGATCTTGTAAGTTTTCAAAGTACTTTTATTTTTATTAACCTAAACTTTTCCAACTTACCAGTGAGTTCAGAAGGCATTTAGCTAGAAGAACAATACATGTTATGCTAAATGTTTCCATGAACGATTTGTGTTGTACTTTATAAGTGATATAGTTTTCCACTAGGTTTACAGATGATCTCAATAAGGTTGCCGGGAGCCGCTGGATTCGAGTGGAGCAAGATCGTGTGACATATCTCTTGAAGACCTTTGTCTAACAGTTAGTGTATTGGTTAAAAGGATAGCGAGGTGTAGAAGCAGAAAATCCCCATATCCTGTCTTATTACAAAGGAATTTTTATTTACTGGATAAATAAATGGACGGGATAAACTTGTATCTAGTAAAGTTAAAATAAAATTATAATCCACATTTATGCTAAAGCACTTTTATTTGTCTATATTTAATACCAAACTTTGATACATTTTCATTGTAAACTTTACGAAGAATTAAATCTTATACGCTACTTTAGTAACATAATATCAAACATAAAATGGCCACGACATACAGCTTTCAAGCTTATTCTTCACATCATGACGATGCCACTTTGTACTAAGTCGTCTAAATATAACAAACAAAAGTAAAATTACAAATCAGGTATAAAACAAGGGAGTGATAGGATAACAAGTGGAATTGAATTTTTACTTCAGTGAGAATCATCATCCTAAACATTTAATTCTACCATACTCTGAAAGTACTTAACGACATAGTTACTAATTAATAAATTTCGGATACACACAGTTCTCCCGTCTCAAGTAAGGCAGACTTACTTCTTTAGAGACCTCGTCTGTAAGCAGCAAATAGCGGAAGGTTCAACAGATATGCAGGGCTAAACAGATTTTTTATCCCACGTCCCATCTCAGTCCATTGGAATACATTGTGAACATCGAGATGGGAAGGAGCGGCATCATGAAGGATATAGCGGCATAATTTTAAGCCCCTGTAAGCACGAGATACTGTCTTGACATCAGGCGGTAACTAGCAGTAAAACTACAATCGATTTTATACCATATAACTATGGTATGTGATTGTCTGGAGAATGTGTTCTCTACCACAGGCAATTCCTTAATATCAATACCAGTCTGGGAGTGTTATATTAACCTTAAGAAAGCCCAAGTAGATGGAGAACCAATGAATTTCTGACGAGCGCCGATTAAAATGGGAAACGGCTAGACAAAGAGAGACAACAGTATAGCAAGCGATGGATGGAGTAATGTTTTACGTATCTCTATGTGATCAAATTAAAGTATAAAACTCGCATTATAGCGCAAAGAAAACGATATTCCAAAGAACCAAGAACATTGGGCTTGAATAAATTCTTGTGTAATAAATTGTAATAAATTTTATTGTATTATTGTAATAAAAAAAAATTATAAAAAATTGATAAAATTGTTGTGTAATTGAGTTTTGTTCAAATCCTCATTATGTTTGCTTTTAAACTCGAATGTGAACGGATGACATTTAAACGCCTTGAAAAGCAACTCTAAGAGATTTAAACGGCGACGACAGTAATTTGTTTTATTTCACAATATAAAATATTATTTATATAGTTGGCCAATGCATAGTTAAAGATGATAAATATATCACTTTATAAGTAGGCACAACGAAGTTAAATAGTTTTTTTTTTATTTGTCTTGGTCAGGAATGTTAGGCCGGTGAAAAATTTGACTATCATATTTTATAAAACTTTAGTATAAGTCAAGAGCAACATATAATGTAATGAATTCATAGTATTAATTTCAAAATGAAATCCTAACCATATGGCAATCAAAAATTTCAACTTTCATGTAACTAAATAATGTATGGTTATGGGACAAAAATATTTAATTTTATCTCTTAAAGATTTTAAGAAAAAAGACTAAATTTATAAACAACTGCAAGGCTATGACATTATAGGCAATTACTAATTAGGATTGATGAATTCACCTTGCAATAAATGACAGTAGGACTTATTAGACTAGAAAGGAGAGTTATCTTAAAATACGTTTTAGACTATTAATGGTCTTAGAGATTCTCTAAATACATAAGACATTGAAAAACAGATGCTGCGGCCAAAACATTCAGGTAATTCAAGGTATGAAATATTCATTAGGCCAAGAGAAAAGCTTTGCGAGTAATAAAAAATTTACCAAATGTATTTTTCTATCTCTATTTCTTTAAAATAATTTTATGAAATAATCATGGAAAATAGTAGCGAAAAAATAAAAATTTAAAATAAACTGTTTATACCAAGTTGTCTAAATTAAAAAAAAATTAATGTTTTAGATCAAACAAAGGTAGCTTTGTTGTTGATAGAAATAATGTTTTAATAGTAATTCTTAAGGATATATCATACCAAGTTCTGTTTTACTCTCAAAATATATATTTTGACCACAGCTCCTGTTATAAAAAATTTATTGCCTTTTTGTGGGAGGACTACACGCTATTAGAAGTATAAGAGAAATAGGCTCTATAGGTATTACATAAATATACAAAAATATTTTTTTCATTTCTATCACTTTTATGAACACTTCGATATCAAATTATGAAATTGGACAACTATTTAATAAATCCGGGAGAATAACATCAAAAATGGTATGGGAATATTTCTGTATGTAGAAAGATTTCTTTTGGCTACTTTTATAACACATTTTTTTTTCTATAAATATACCTAATACCTTTATTATTACATCTAAGTCTACGTCATAGTGTAATTTTCAACATCTAACTACTTGCTATATTTTTTAAAAATATTTGCATAAAATGCATGATGTTAAATAAACTATTAGTGAAAGAGAGACCTACAGAATTAATATGTGCTCAATAGTAAATGACAATGAAATGAGTTCCACGATGAAATGCTAAGTGCGACGTCAAAAAGTTTAGAAAAATATTTTTCTCTTATTGAAGACGACAATACCCTTATAGTTTCAGTTTTAGTCGATTCCTCAGTCAATGGGTTATTTAAAGAACTGAATACATCAAAACACATGTAAATAAATCGACAACACATAAAACTATCTACCTTTTAACACATTGATACTCGAGAATGAAAGTAACCTTAAGTAAACAATCTTTATAAAATTTAAGACATTTATAATTTTTGTTTAACAATGAAATTTTACGCTTTAAGTGGTAAATTTCAAGTTTATAAAGGCAACTTTCATTCCAAAGATGCTACATTTTTCAATACATATTGAACATCTCTACAATGTATTTAACGTTGTAATCAAAACGAGTTCCTAATATAATATACACAATTAAACTAAACATTTTTTGTGACACTTTTAGTGACTTAGTTTCGATAAAACAATATAAACAAAACCCCTATCTACCTATACATAAATTAAACATAATCGTAATACTACTATAATAAAAGTTACGTTTTTCTATTCAATGGTCTGTATTATACTTTATATGTCAAAACGCTGAAACTTTGCAATCATATTCTTAAATCAATACACTTGCTTCCTACTTAAATAAACAATCATCAAAAACCAGTTCCCGCCGCGATAACGTCGTATAAAGAGCTCATAAAAAGTGCCCCGGATGGATTCGAAACTAGTCGGGCTAATCCGATAAAATTAGTGAGTATAGCCGGTATTTATATATTAACTATGAATACTACTCATGATAGTTTAAATTTAAAAATCTTCAAAGATTCCAACAAAAATGTTACAATTTCAAAATCATCTTTGATGAATGTTTATTGTTTGAAACAGCTAAAGCTTCTATTTAGCTGTTAAAGCTTACGCGCGAGTCCATGAGTATAATAGAGAATGCGATATTTCTGGCTCCTAATTAAAAGCTAACTAGAAGTCTGCTTAGTAATACTAGTTGCCCCTTGATTTTTAATTACATTTTTGTTAATACTCCCTGTGCTATGCTAAACTAAACTCTACTCTTCGTATTACTGACGCTTTCGAGGTTTTAAGTTTTCTTTTTCCGCTATATGACACTGTAAAAGCTTTTAGAGCAATAGGCTAACCGCTTAAACTTGCGCGCGGCGTGCTTTTTTTTTCTCGAATTGACTGTATGCTGTTAGCCCTAACGGATTTTACAGCGTCACCGGGCGAGACGGGCGAGCGCAGAAGCATCGTCGAGGTTACGAAATGCAGAGAGTAGAACGCAGAAGCTCTACTAGCGTTGCGAAACGTCGTCCTAGGGGTGGTACGACTTAGGGCGACGCGTAGTGGAGGGCTGATGTATGACTTTGATTAGTCATTGCGACGTCGGAAGGGTGGGGAGAAGCCACGACCGACCAACGTCTGAAAACTGGGACCTCGTCTTTGCCGAGAGCGGCGTGCGCTCATAGTGTGATACACAAGATGTGTCCCCCACACCTATCTAAGCCCGCGTTCACGTCCCTTGTACGCAGTTGAAGTCTAAGTTAAACGGTTAGCATATAGGCAGCATATTGGCCATTTAAAAAAACATACTTTAAATATTCTTTAATTCTCTATTCTTTATACATCATATTCATAGCAATATACACATTTCATGACACTCATTCACATTTAGAACATATAAGTTTGTTTTTTTTTTCATTACATACATTGCTAAACACTTGTTAATAAAACAACTATTAGGAGTTGGTCAATTCTTTTGACATATCGATTTCGTTTTACTAACAACTATAGATTGCCTCAAGTATGTGTCTATCTGCTATTTTATGAGTTGTTTTGTTATAATAAATACATAATCAACCTGTAAAAATCGCTGATAGTCTCAGCAGTGATATACTAATAGATTTTTTTAGGCTTTTACTTGTTACCATACTTATTACTCTATGTATTCCTATTTTACAGCTGTTTCGAAGTAACACACTCCACAGTCATAAACTCGCGCGTATGACACTCGACTTATAATAAAAATTGCATCTGACAGTTCTATGAAAAATAATCGCTATTTTTTCGTAAACGCAATTGGTCGATTTTTTTTAAAAACATATAATGTATGATAGGCTTTTTGTCTTGAAAAAAGTTTCGATACATCTTAATGCGCGGATGCTGCGGGAGATGGTGTTGGTGCCGCGTGTCGTAAACGCGCCCGAACTTCTTGTAGAGTCGGATTCGTGCCGGATTCAATTTCTTCCGTATTTTGTTCCGCCTGTTCAAGTCGTCTAGCCCGTTCTGCGATAGCTCTTTCTAGTTCTGAAATAAGATATTTTTTTTAGAAACTCATTTATATAATCCTTCTTAAGGTTGAAAGACAATGACAATCTTTTTTTTAAACTTTTTATCTTTGAATATTATGAGATCCTTCTTACTCTGAACTAACGGTTAACTTTCAATTAAGTTCGTTGTTTTACGAAATAATAATAAAGCAATATCCATATCACTTAGTATTTTTTTAATCGACGTCTATATATGGACTAACTTAAATAAATATATTTTAAACTAAGATAAGATTAAGTATTAATCAGTTCAGAATTTCTAATTAATGAGGATGTTTTTACAAGTAGGGTTAACCATTAAATGTCTATTGGCTTAAAGTGCATAGGGCAAATATCGTAATGGGCTTAGTGGTTATAGGGCATGCACCCACAGAGCGGGCAACTCTAAGTTATCTTTAAAAGGCTTTGTGTTTAACGACTATCATTTTATATATAATAGGGATAATAGAAATAAGTACGAACGCTATGCACATAAGGATAAATAAGGCTGCAACTTCCGAAAGCAACACCAAGTTATATAATATATCTCAACACTCGTAAAAAAAACATTGTACATTTATCTTTGTTTCTAAAACCTGAGATAGTATGTTATTCTATGTAGGTGTTGATTTGAGATTTTGAGAGATTGTTTACGAGTATGTATAAACTATGTAGCAAGCATTGAACGTGTTAAAAGAATTAAATTGATATTGTAGACTAAGATATTTTGACTTACGATTATTAGCAAGAATTTAAATTTAAAATTTTGTATATAAATGCATTGTTGGAAATACGGAAAGAGACACTTAAATTAAACAAAATTTTTTTTTGATTCATCATCCTTGAATATTGTAACTAAGCATATAGTACCCGGCATTAAATAATGCACATCGATGTTTACAACGAAACAGCCGGCCAGTTCGGTTTCGTAGAGCGCTGTCACTGTCATGCACTGGTTAGTCAGTCTGTGCGACAGAGACAAAGCTCTATGAAGCAGAATTTAGCCGATTTCTCTCTCTAAGCCTGATGTGCATTATTTGTTGCGGGGTACTATACTAGTTTAACACAGCATAATTAAGATTTTAGCGATGTTTTTAATTATAGCAGTTAGTACTGTAAGGTCAGAATAATGCAGACGTATAATTGCTTTAGCGTAGCGCAATAACTACAATATTACGTAAATTATCTACGCAAATTAAGTTTAAAGATGGAATGAATAACCTTATTCTTAAGATACATCACTTAAGAAACATCAAGGTCTGAACCTTGCAAGTTATTGCAATATTAACCTTTGGTTTAATTGCTTATTATAATTACTATTTATAAAAACAAATAAAGCGTAATATTATTTTTTTATTAAATCGTTAAATAGAAAAGTAATGATATAATTATCTTGATATAAAAAAAAATTAACAGCAAAATTTTATTGCGGATTATAGCAAAATATATGCGAATATAGAGAATTAGATAATAGTATCATCATTTTTTTAATACGGATATCCTCAAAGTTACGTTTTGGCACTTATAAACTTTATAGAACATATGATATTTGATTTGATCGCAGATCTGAGTTCCCGGACCTTTATTCTTAATAAATATTAATAAATATTTTTTTATGATACGGTAAGGAATAAATATATACATTTTTTGCAAATCAGTTAAGAGTATTTGTTACTCAGTTTGATGATTTAAATTCTCACTACAGGCTTTTACGGAATAATCAAGCTAGATCATATTCGTAAGTCAGTACTTTTTATATGAATGATTTCTAACTTCTAATACAACACTCAAAATTTTAAATAATGTGAGTCTAAAAAGATATATACAATTTAATGATTGTATATAGAACACGGTGTTGTTATTTGTGCAATAAATTTCACTGCCGATTGACTAATCGGATGCGCAGAATCAAGTTTGCAATTTCACTTTCATCCAGCCTTGGTCATTCACATCCAGGGTCGAAAGACTATTATAGACTATTTATTAAGACTATATATTATAAGGAGTGTAATTTAATAAATATAATATGAATAAATATACTATATTTATAATTTACGTAAATATAGACTATAAACGTATTTTATTTTATTATACTTATATTTTACTTGAAAAAATAAATAAATTTCACATTCGATTAAAACATTCCAATAAGCGGATATAATTCCATAGCGGATAGTCATTAATATATTTTTTTTCAATTTTTTAAAATTTATTTTGTTTATAACCTATATAATATAAACAAGCCAAAACAATAAATGAAGATTTGATTTTACATTGAGGTTTTTTTATATTTTAATATAAAAAAAACCTCATATATTTATAATTGGCTATTATATTATATATTATATAATTGGCTTACAGTTAACAATAAATAATTCAATATTCCAGGTTCATATTGTTCATATTAAGTTGAAATTGCTATGAAAGTTCTAATAAGCTTTTGCGATTTGATACAGTTTCGTTACTCATACTTTCCTAAAGTTCAAATACTTTGGCGGCCTCCTATTAAAGCTTACGTTTAGAAAGGTATAGTAAATAACCAACATTATTGTATTATACATTATCTTATTTCCTTTATACGTGCAATATAAGGCAATACATATTCCATAAATTAAAAAATTATCTCCACGTCAATCAAACAATATTGTACCTTCATACATTAAATCCCTTAAGAGAGATTTATAATGAAACTCGTTCGATTAGATAGCATATAATAACGAATCTTACAATATGACTGTTTTCAAAATTCAAAAGTTTACGTAGTATTAAAACCTTCGTTTAATAAGAGATATTTTACATTAAAGATTATAAAATATATATGTATGTGTGCGTGTATGTGTGTGTGTGTGAATGAAGACTTTATACACCTTGTTGAGTAATAAAAGGGTTTCCAGATTAGTTAATAAAATATAGATAATTAGCAGCCCTAACTATAATGATTGACGAGGTGAACGGCCGATGCACCTGCACCAAACAACCGGATAAAGTAACCGCCAAATATGCGGAGAAAAAACCTGCTACAAGTTTTGTGATAAAATATTGAGCTGTCAAACAGATGGAGTCTGGACACTTGTTTTGTCATTAGCTTACTGGCTGTCGACCGAAACTGGCTATTTGAAATTTTCTGAACGCTAAACTATTAATTACTTTGTTTTATTTTTGTCTTTCCATTCTATTAAAGTTGTACTATGTTCCTTAGTTTTTTTTTTATTCAACACTAATAAGATGTGTCAGCGGTGAGACGACATGGGTTCAAACTCGGGCAGGCACCAATGAGTTTTTCTATTAAAACTTATGTGTCTAATTGATAATTGCAATTTACCACACTCTTTTCGGTGAAGGAAAACATCGTGAGGAAACCTGCATATCTCTAGAGAATTCTAGGGATATGTGTAACCTACCAATCCGCATTGGAGCAGCGTGGTAGGTCTTAGCTCCAATCCTTCTCTCCAAAAACGGAGAGAGGAGGCCTTAGCCCAGCATTGTGCATAGTAACAGGCCGTTACTTTACTTTTTTTTACTACTAATAACATATAAAGTCGTGTGGTATCCTGGCTGAGTAGAATAGACTACCAGCATTTCTTACCGAGGGGTCGTAAAATACGACTAAGTTAAGTTGATGTCAGGCAGGCGGCCGGTCGTAAAATTCGCAGCCAAATCATGTGACAACATGTTTGCAACATGTTGTGCCGGCCTTCTTAGAGTGGGGTGAGGGCAGGACTAATAATAACATATATAATTAACAAATGTTTGTAATTATTTGGACCTACATATGATTGTCCAAAAAACTGCGGCATATTATTATCCCATTGTAAAGGCCCCTTCATACCTTGGAAATAATATATGACGTTTCGATCATACAACATAATTTACATGGAGATAAGCGGGTTTTATGTCTTAGAAATCCACTAGGGAAATAAAGGTTTTAACACAATTTCATAATATATCATTCATGATTAAGATAAATAGTAAGTAATAATTAAGCCATCGCTATCGTCTAGCCATCGTCGCTATATCTGCTTCGGGTCACACGCTCTCACTCTTCGGCCCACGAGGATATCCGTACCAGTTCAATTTTAGTTACTCTATCTATCTATTATCTCTCTCGACTCTATCGAATAAAAGCTTAACTCAATATATAATGCTAAATGTAGAGTGGACTATGCGTTCTTTCATACCCGATACATGCAGAATACGTTAAAAATGTGCACGAAAGCTGTGATAGTCCAGCGGTGAGACCGTGCAACTCTTACGACGGGAACACGAGCACAAACCCGGGCAGGCACCAATGAGTTTTTCTATAACAACTCATGTGTCTAATTGATACTTGCAATTAATCACACACTTTTTGGTGAAGGAAAACATCGTGAGGAAACCTGCATATCTCTAGAGAATTCTGGAGATATGTGTATCCTAGACAACAATAATTTTAATATTACTTTTGTATCATGGATCTCCGCAAAATAATGCCTAATTCTATAAAATATTTAAAAGCTTAACTATTTGTACCATTTTCGTTACTAATAGATATTTTCAGATATTTTCTTTGTAATAGACCCGAACTACGACTTCGACTATCTGTTGATTAAGGTAGGGAATATAAGTTGTGTTTGTGAATATAAGTTAAAAATTCATGTGTGTATTTTTGCCTGGTAACAATAAGCAAGGGCTACAAGAGCCTTTAAGAATTCAGTCTGGTGTAATGATAAAAGTAAAATATACATTAAGTCATTCCTTCGTACTTGCTTTTTTTACTTTCTGATTGTTTGTTTAATAAATGCCATGCATTGAATCTCATTTCAATATGGTTCTTCCAGAAGCCAAAAAGTTATTTTATACTTTTCGGAGCTCGACTTATTCCATAAGATTAAGCTGCTTTGGAATAGGAATAAAAGTGAGTGGAGATTTATGTTTTAAATAGAAAATGTAATACTGCAGAAAAGACTGCTTCTTATGACATACAGCAACGCATTAGTTAGACAATTAAACTACCATCTTTACAACTTGAGCTAGGTAGTTGTGCATTGTTTCGCAACCTTCGTGAGAACACAGTGAGAGATGGTTCCTATTAATTACCGAACTAATTTTTTTTATTGTAATAATGATATATATATAAATAAATAAAGAGGACAATTACACATACGGTCTTCCCTTCCTCAAGTAAGTATGTTAATAATTGTGTTATGGGTGCAAACATTAGGAAAATATATACTTATGTATATTTTTTATTATATATTTACCTGAAGCTGTGATAGCCCAGTGGTGAGACCGTGCGATTCTTACGAGGGGAACACGAGTTCAAACCCGGACAGGCACCAATGAGATTTCTATTAAAACTCATGTGTCTATTTGATAATTGCAATTTATCACACGCTTTTCGGTGAAGGAAATCATCGTGCATATCTCTAGAGAACTCTGGAGATATGTATAACCTACCAATCTCTTCTTAGCTCCAACCTTTCTTTCCAGAAAGGGAGAGAGAAGGCCTATTCCCAGAAGTGGGATTGTAACAGGCCGCTACTTTACTTTTATACTTATGTATAATACATATATAATTTTAAATACATATATACACCCAGACACGAAGAACCTACAAATTGCTTTTAGAAAATATGGGTCATAGGTGGGAATCGAACCCCCGACCCGTGGAGATGTGGCAGTGGCCACCTACGGCAACGGGCCAGTTAGGTCCGTCAGTTTACACACGGGTTTAACCAAAAATGGACATTATAAGTCATATCATAAACGAAGCTAAACTTCAGGAAGTAAATATTAAGCTAAAGCAAAAATTTCTAAGGAAAGTACAAATTTGTTTTAATAAGAACTCTTAGTTATAACTTGACGAAATGCTCTCTCGGTTCAAAAAGTCTGATTTTTTTAAAATGTTAGCTTAAAAAATAGCATGAAGTTTTTCTAACCAAGCAACAATTTTAACATATTATAAAGAATATCAAAGATACTTTACTATTTTATTGATAAAAAACCACAATTTCTAAAGTTTCAGTATGAAAGCAGATAATATATACCGAACTAATTTATTATAAAAAATGAGAGGTTTAAAAATAATGGATTTGTAATACTGGAGCTTTTAAGTTTACATTGTTATACTAGAAGCGAAATACCCAACTGTTTTGTATACAATGAAAGCTTTAAATATAATGGATTTTGAATAATGATTTTGACATCGTAATACAACAAGCAGACTTTTATTATGATTATTTTTTTACTTTCTATATTCACATAATCTTCGTAAGATCAGACCTAACAGCCTGTTAGGCGGTCGTCCCACAGCTGGGCATAGACAGAGAAAGTTGTGCGGCTTAGACATATCACGCTGTTATAACCCGGAGTGGCAGGTTACTCACATGTCAGAAATTATCTACGTATTTGCAAGTTTTATTGCAATGTCTTCCAGAAGAAAGAAGCGTAGACAAAATAAATATTGTTTCACGAAAGTAAATAAAAAGAATTTGTACATCTTTCTCAAATTTAAACAAGGAAATAACGTTACGTTGGAACCTAATCACATAACCAGCAATGAAGTAAGACGTACTGTGATGCCTTAGGAAATTCGTTATGACATCAAAATGTGCCGTGACAAAGGTCACTGTTACGTTCTTTTTGTGTTTACTTGTCAATTATTACAAAACTAAATCATTAAGTATAGTTTTTTTATTACAAACCTAAATTATTAACTATAGCTTTGCGATTTTGTCGTGGAGTCTATCTCCTGATGATGCTTCGGTTGCGGGGCGAAACGATTGTTGAGTTTGTGATAGTGAACGTGTGTAGTGCTTGTGTATTGTGGTGGCAGTGGTGGAGATTTGTGCATGTGTTTTTATGAATCCTGCATGTAACGGGTATGAAAAAACGGATAGTCCACTATACATTTATCACTATATATATTTTCTATTTACTGTATAGCGGATTATAGCAAATTAATTTTATTATTACTTTTGTATTATGGATCTCCGCAAAGTAACGCTTAATTCTATAAATTATAGATTTATTATTTTTGTATACCAGAATCATCGATAGAAAACAACGTCAACACTCAAGGTTACGTTGGTGTTAACATAATTTTCATTAACGATAAATTTATTATAACTTTAAGAAAGTTTAGTTTCACACGCAACCTATGTCGCATTAACATTACATTTTACAATACCCTCAATTATTTTATTGTAAGTTGACTTTTTTATGTAACTTTCAACGATACAACTAAGATTTAAAACCTCTCGTAAAAGAATAGGATAAGTTTAATACTTAATAGTTTTAATGGAAAAAATCAATTCGTCTTTAAAACTGATGCGCAAAAGGCGGTTACTCAGTGGTTAAAATCAAAATCAAAATCAAAACAATCTTTATTCAAATAAACTATTTCAGGCTCTTTTGAATCGTCAAGCATCAATATGATTAATGAAGCTACAACTGGTTCGGAATTTTGCCCTTACCGAGAAGAACCAGCAAGAAACTCGGCGGTCAATCTTTTAAATATTTTCAATTATACATTATTAAACCATTGTCTAGTATGAGGCTGAAAGGATTTTCAATCCAAGCTTTCTTAGCATCCAAATAATCTTCAATTTTGTAATATACCTTATGTATAAGCATATTTTTAACACTTAATTGGAATATTTCTGTACACTGGTCTAGAATGGATTGAGGAATTTTATTATAGAAGCGAATAGCGAGACCAACAAATGAGTTGCTAACTCTGCTGAGTCGCGACGCAGGTATCGCCAGCTCTTTGTGTCCTCTGGTATGTCTATGATATACATCAAATTTTGTTTTATACGTACTTATATTTTTACAAATAGAATATTACTATATATATATTGTGATGCTACAGTCAGTATGCCTATTTCTTTGAACTTTTCGCGAAGGGACTCACGTTACTTCATATTATAGATAGCCCGTATGGCACTTTTTTGGGCAACAAAAATCTTTTCTATATCGGCCGCTTTACCCCACAGCATTATTCCATATGACATAATGCTGTGGAAATAAGCAAAATAAACAAGTCGCGCTGTTTCATTACTCAGCACGATATAATTAATAGATTTATTTATCACTGAAATATCATTATTTTACATTAATTAATGAAAATTATTTATTTACCTGGCGTTTCTTTGTGTTCTTTTATTTGATTCATGAGTTGCTTCTCTTTGTGCTTTGAAAGCGCCTTTTGAAGTTCGCTCTTTTGATTGAGAACATTTTTTCCTCTGAAACAGATACAGAAAGAATTGCATACATTTTCAGTTTTATTTAACGTTATATCGTTGGAAAAGTAGTTGTTTTAAATAATCAGTTAATGATAAATTTTCTACAAAAGAATACAAAAAGAACTATTATGAATTAAATATATTAAGAGCCAAAGAATTTATTGTCCGTTTTGGGTTTTGGAAATATACAAAGTATTAATTAATTTTTATATCCTACCTTAATGACATTAACAAACATCTAGGACAAGCTATACAAATATAATATAGACTCATTATATTATCTGGATAGATAATAGAATAGTGAGCTAGATAAATTGTGACAATCTAATGTTAGCTTTAAGGGCTTTCACGACGCTAGGCGAAATAGAAGCATCGCCACGGGAGAATGTACTCTTAAAATCTCATGTAGAAGCACTCTTAACACGAAGCAGATCTTGTTGTTAGAGTACCTCCTACTGGACCTCCTGGACTGGACGTCCTCAAACTATACTTAGGGCAACGTATAAAAGTAAAGTAAAGTAGCGGCCTGTTACAATCCTACTGCTGCGAATAGGCCTCCTCTCTCCGTTTCTGGAGAGAAGGGTTGTAGCTAAGACCTACCACGCTGCTCCAATGCGGATTTCCTCACGATGTTTTCCTTCGCCGAAGTGTGATAAATTGCAATTATCAATTAGACAATTATATATTTAATAGAAAAACTTATTGGTGCCTGCCCGGGTTTGAACTCGTGTTCCCCTCGAAAGAGTCGCACGGTCTCACCGCTGGGCTCTCATAGCTCGGGCGACGTATAGTGGAGACGTAAATAAGAAAAAAATACCTATTAGATATTAATCCGTATTCATATTATTAATGCGAAAGTTTATCTGTATATATCTATCTGTCCGACATTTATACTTTTGACATTTATGGCTCATCCGGTGTATCAATATTGATGAAATTTGGCATTTGGGCACCGAGGCATATATGTATGACAAAAAAAAGTTTTTCAACGCGACAGTAACGGATAAGCATAACATCGTTACTGAAGGTATATAAGAATTCTTGAATTACTACTTCATGGTGCACCTAACCTCCGAACGTTTTAGAGATAGAAAATTTCAATGATACGAAACAAATTAAATACAGGTGTGATGATTGCGTAATAAAATATCAACCATTAAACCTGACAGATAACACTCAGTGTAATCTTATCAAATTCATTTTTCGCTACCATATAAGGCAATGTTGTTTTAAACGATAAGGATGTCATCGCTCAGAAGGTTTCAAGTGTATTTATATTCGAGGCGAATACCAGTGGCCTTTGTTATAAACAATATTTATTTGATAAGACTCAACCTCTTTTTCATGTACACAATTATACTTAATTAAGGATGGAAAAATATTTTGGCGTATTCAACCTTTTTTATTTAAATATAAATATAATATAAGCACCTTATATTAATGAAAAGGTTAAGGTTATGATGATTTACAAATGATACGGGAAACGAGTGTATATATTTAATAGCTAGTTTATAAATATAAGTCCTACCTACTTATAGTAACCGGCATTAAATAATGCACATCGATGTGTAGAACGAAACAGCCCGCCAGTTCAGTTTCGTAGAGCGCTGTCTCTGTCACGGGTTCGTCAGTCTTTGCGACAAAGACAATACTTAATGAAGCAGAATCTAGCCGATTTCTCTTTCTAAGCCTCCATGTGCATTATTTATTGCCGCGTACTATTGCAGGTCTCAGGTGGGGATATTGTGATGTTGTTTTGTTGTGATATAATGTAATGAGATATGTCTGATCTTTGAATAAGACGAAGCCTCCGTACAGTGCACGTGGGCAGTTATTATATATGGATACGAAATCTGCCTAAGGATTATGAGCCTGAGGGCGATCATGAGGGCCTTAATTGCCTCAGCGTCATTCGACGACAACGAACGAAAGAATAATGCGTAAAATGACTCTTCCAAATAATAAAATAAGAAATATGATATATAGAAAAATTAAATTATCTGTGTACTCGAGTAATAAGTCGTGAAACTGAAGTGTCGATACGCTGGGGTATGTATATACGTTTAATAGTTCGTGGAATAGACATTGGCATCAACGTTGTTGGCGTTCAAAGCTTTCAGCATATCCTACGAAGGTTGTCTCCATAGATATACGTCTATCGTAAACGTAGCCGTGATTGGGATACAGAGTCGGACCAGTTTTAACACCCTTGAATAAAGATAGTGTGCATATTATTTGCATTATAACTCTCTAATTTACATTATATTAAAAACGCTATGCCGCTTTATAGTATGGTTTCGCCGACGTTACTTATTTTTACTATAAAAATAATTTAACTTAATCACACAAATCATTTTCAAACTTGAATGTCATTTTGTTGAATTTATACGACAATGAGTGACTGAAATTTTGAAAATGTCAAAAGGGCCACTTAATTTGTTTTAAAGTTAAGTTAAGTTTGACTGGCCCGTCGGTGCAGTGATCTTACTGTCAGCTCCGCGGGTCGCGGGTTCGATTCCCGCCGAAGGCCAATATTTTCTATAAAAAAAATTGTTGGTTCTTCGAGCCTGGGTGTATATTTGTATTTAAGTATGTATTTAAAATTATATATGAAGTACATTTACCAGTTGTCCGTCACCGTGTGTTTAAGTGTCCCATATTTTTTTTGTTTTTTATATGTAACATACATTAATATTAAAATATAAAATAAATTTATGTACAACTCTTTTTTGATTGGCTTATACACATAAAACTATTGTCTTGTTTGTTTGCTATTTGTTGGCTTTGCATAATATATGTAAGTAAATAATAAGTATAATTAAACCTTTTCAACAACTTTAGAACTTTTAACTCAATAAATAATATTATTATATATATTTTTTATAAAGATACTTAAGAACAAAATCTACGTGGATCGAATCGCAGTAAATGAAAGAAAGTTGACAATAATACCAATTACCGATTATAAGTCGTGATACTACGAATTATTCAAAAAATGTTATCAATGGCGTATTATACGTGTATAACGCGAAACATGTTTTGTGTGACGTAAGTCTAGTAATGAGGCGATATGACTGCTTATTATGACACGCGATATTTTTTCATTCAACTTCTTTTGTAGCTTTCCCACGCACAGTACCTGCATGTGTGAACTATTAAGTCTCGGTGACGTCAAGTAGCGATTGTTTTGTTGCACAGCTGTTGCACTATGGTTTGTTTGTTTACTGGTATATCTAATGGGAAGTACATGTGGCAGAAAAATTTTCTTAGGGTAAATTGTTTGAATGCATTCTTCTCACTCAATCTTTTGCGTCACTAATGGTACAAGTAAACTTAAAAAAGCTTTTAACGAAATTTCATGTCCATACTATTAACCGGTGAGAAGTTCCCTCATCTGGACCAATTCTGGCAGCAGTATCAGGTCATGCTTGCAAAAACACTCATTTTCATCGAGGGTGGACCAGTATGCTAAATTTCATCTCAATCGAAAGCCGGGAAACGGTTCAAATTTAACTTGCAAGATTATGATTGCAAGATTGCAGGCAACAATGAGTTTTTCTGTTTAAAATGTATCTGTGTTGATATGATAATTTACAATTTTTCATACGCGTATCGGTGAACCTTCGTGAGGCAACTTGCAGATTTCTAAAGAGTTTTGAGGATATATGTAATCTACTAATCATATCGTATCATATTGACAGCGCAGGCCTACGCCCAGCAAAAGAATAATAATAGGCCGATATTTAAAACATTCCATGATGCACCTGCGTCCCCAAATGTCAATCTTACCAGTCCACATCTACAACAAATCTACGAAACTCTACATTCTTGTAAGTTAAAAAATAAAGTTAAACAATTTCTCTTCATGTAGGTATATAAGGTATGAAAAAACATTTAGAGGCCTTATTAGATAAAGCAAGTTCTTAATTTAATTTAAGCTTTTATTTGAAATATAAAGTAAAGTAAGAGAAAGATGTATCGAACGCGTACCTACTAAATGTTTGTTTTGAAATCCTAGTAATTCAAACGAAAACAAAAGTTGTGGTTAGCTTAAACAAACAAATTATTCCTGTTACTTTTCAAATTTCCCGATGAGTCAACGCCTCCAGCAGGAATACTAAAAGCGTCAATGCCAAATAGCAAAGAACATGTGTTTATTTATAAAGCACGTTTGCGTTTCCATAACAGCATCCCGGTTCTTGCAAGCCATTTACTGGAATATTGAGTAATACAAATATCTTTCTGTTTTATACTTAACTAGCAATGCCCCGCGGTTTCACCCGCGTCCATACCAATTTCATGGTAGTGGAAAGTTTACAAAGTCGGACTATAGATTTATTTGTAGATTATTTAATTATAAAAAATGGGTATCATCAGTATTCTTCCAATAAGAGATAACTCACCAAAAGCAGGCCCTGCTATTTTACAAGTATTGAAATAGTTTTTAATAAAATATTTAATGGGATAAGGATTAATACAGAGATATGAATAAAATGGTTTGATTATTGTCCGCAATCTTATCAACTTTTACAATGTAAAAAAGTAGTTATATTGGTGTTACTATAATAGTTAGACACATGGTATCGAGGACTTTTTTGTAGATATGTTCTATAATACTGTAGAACATTTTTTTGTTCTATCCTCAACAGTTTCCGCAGCGCACGCGATAAAAGATTTCTACGACTAAATTTTTCACACCTTATTACAATTTTATTAGGGATCCCTATTTTTTTGAAAATGTAATACGCCTATGTTGCTCAGTGAAGAAGCAGCTTTCCAATGGTGAAAGAATTTTTGAAATTGGTCCAGTAGTGCTTGCGTGGAAACATTACAAACATACACACATACAAACAGACATACAAATCTTTCCTCTTTATAATATTAGTATAGTAACAAAATATTATTTTTTATCCTATTAACGTTAATTTGGTTATACAACATATACATTTCGGGTATAAATATCGTGTCTGGACAGGCTAGAAATTCTTACAACGCATTTTGGTCATTATTGTACGCTAAGTGTGAGCTTTTTTAACTAACCTTAGCGTAATGCCCTTTGTATGACGCTTCGACAGCAACATCTTGTGACCGCTATTGCACTCAGCATACTGGAATGGTGAAATAAAAAAAGATACCGAGGGACGTTCCCTGCCTCGCGAGCTCCTGCGATCACCATCACCGCGGCCCGACGCGGACGACGTGACGGGCGACAGGGCCACACCACCGGAACTGACGACATCACTGATTACGACACTTCCATATGACACCACCCGATTTTAAAATCGCGGTCAAGGAGTTACAACTCCCAGAACCAGACATCTTCTAAGTCACTCAGGTGAACAAGCCTAAGGCGTAAATACAGTCCAGCCCATTAAAGCCTGCGAGAATCAGGCTGGGCTAAGCGGTTTGCGAGTCCCGTACCCCGCCTACCTACTCAAGGGTATGGGAGAAGATCCTGCACACATAAAAAAATATTTTTTATGTGCATATGTATTGGCATTTGCCGCACGCAAATACCGTGGGTGGTGGCTGCGTGCGTGCGTGCGTGCGTGCGTGCATGCGTGCGTGCGTTGTTGGGAGGTTTCATGCACCCGGAAGCGCGTGTTAATGTGTGCCTGTATATACAGATCATTATTTATATTGTGATATAGCTTAGTATCGACAAAAATGCTGTTTTAAAAAAGTAAATCACAAATAACGCTTAATTACAGCGTTAACAATATTTGAAGTCAAAAACATTATATAAAATTTTGATCCTGTAGAGAGTTTAAATGAAATTTGCAAGCCATTACGGGTTGCGAGGTTCATCAACGTGATTTAATTTAACCTAATTGCTAGCAACTTAACGGAACATCGCCGTCTATATTAGAATTTCACTTACAGCTTCACCTTTTAAATTTTTTTACGATTAATTTTAAAAGATTTTAGATATTTCATTCCATGTAAAATTATATTAAAACAAGACTAATCTATCAAAAATATTAAAAGCAAGTTACAATATTTTTGTTAGCTACCGAGTAGGTAGTCATACATAATGATGGGATGAGATTGAAAGAATTCAATTTGTATTAGTTTTTTAAAAAAGCTACTAACTTAGCATTAACAATATTTATATGAGCTTTACGCGTAAGATAATAATAGTGCTGGTCTGTTTGTAAATGACCGATATTACTTAAATTATTTTGTTCGACCTTTCTATTTAAATGAAATAAATCTTTTACAATTCAAATAAAATTCCCATCGCATATAGGCTGTCTAGAGCAAATACCGTTTACTTAATCTGGAAAGCAATCAACGTATTCCTTGAAGCACAAACTGGAACAAGATATCGTACTATTCCTACATTCAATTGTATTCTGAAATATTACATTCATATAAAAATTTAAAATAAAATAAAGATATAAGGAACTCGAAATAATTATTTTTAAACCGATAAAATCGCCAGTATATTTAGTTATATCTACATTAACGTTGCAAATATAAGCGACCATACTGAACGGCAATGCATATTCGTATGCATGTGTATGTGTATTTTGTGATGTTTTTTCTTGTCATTTATCTTTTATGCTTTTTCTTTTAATCTGTGTAGGTTACCTATTGGTTCTTTTTAAGTAATTTCCACGCCATTTGAATGCAAGATTCACTGGAATACAGAGATATTTGGTATCTTTGAAGTGTGTGTTGCATCTTGAGAGACTCTATTAAAGCTGTGTTGTCCAGTTAAGGGATGATTACCTTGTCACCTTAGGAGCTTATGGGTTCTTTGACTAGGTGTCCTAGTGTGTACTACTTTAGCTTTTCTGCGCTTTTAATTGTATGATTCACAAAGTACGCGTTTACACCTTTGCAAAACTAATGATTTGTCTACCCTACTAAGTTTTTATAACAAACAATAACATTTAAAATACTGAATATTCCTTAAACATGACTTGGGGGAGAAGTAACTAACTGTGTATATAGCAATTAAATCGTTTAGGTTTAGTTACTGTCTCAAGACAGTTAACAAAGACGAATCGAATTTTTCGCGTACATTTTACAAGCCCATGTATGTCCAAAAAGAACACACATTCAGCATACAAACATCTACACTAATTAATTTACCATTTGACGTAGGTTCTGACACTATTTACAATTTTTTTTGTGAACTCCTTTGGTCTGAAACTTTGTAATTACATACAACCGGGCGTTGATATCTGCAACACAGTTTTTACTTTTGCGGTATCATCGTTAACATCATCATTCTCCTGCCCTTATCCCACTCTAAGTGGGGTCAGCGCGATATGTTACAAACATGGCTATGTATTTTACGACTGGCCGCCTGCCTGACGTCAACTTACCTTAGTCGTATTTTACGACTCCTCGGTACGAAAGAGTGTGGTCTATTCTACTCAACCGGATATCACACGGTGGGTCGAATTACCTTAGTCGCCTTTTACAACACCTCGGTAAGAAATGAGCGTAGTCTATTCTACTGAGTCGGATACCACACGGCACATACCTAAGTCACCTCTTACGACATCTTGGTAAGAAAGGAGGGTGGTCTATTCTCATCTGCCGGATACTACACGGCGTTCATTATTGTTCATAAGTATTTAAATAAATTACTTTCATTACGTATCATTGGGGTATTAACAACCTTCTGTAAAGAAAGATTTTTTAAAAATGAGTAGACTTTTAGATAAACATGTTCTTCTGAAATGTTATCATCGGTTCTTTACTTAACAATTAATATTCGCTCATTGCTTTAACACTCGACTCGCGGTATCATCGCTAACATTGTACAAGTACTATCTGTTATGTATTGTTCTTAAATCATTGAATTTAATTTCAATATAATATACATAAAGTATATAAGTGCTAATAGTAAACACGATGAACATTCCCGCTGGTAATCTGGATTGCTTCCTTCCGTCGCGCCGGCGGCGGGCGGGCTCAACACGGAAATCAGTGACGGGACTACCGGGAGAGTCCTACAATCAAATGACTGGGAAATGGACTGATTCAACAGGCGAGGTTAAACGTATTCATATGGGAAATACAACAATGTATTAAGGTGGGTTTTAATGCACTAAAAACTACTAAATTAGAGCTACAATATTTTTCTGGATCTCATCGGGGTAAAAAAAAGAACGATAGCGCAATATTAGAGCCAAGAACTAGAACTCTTGCACGAGATCAGCCGAACTACTACCTTTTGCTTATTCGTGTTGTTTTGTTATAGCAGCAATGTTAAAATCGAATGCTGCATTTATTATTATGTCATAAAAGCTCGGAATGAAAAGAAGGAAGAGACGTTATTTCTTGCATCCAAGCATCTTGTTTGCGGGTTGTATATTTATAGTATTCAAACGGCGGAATATGTGGGATGAGACATCTAAAATTTCCGTCAGCTTCTATCATAGATAGGCATTTTTCTTGTATCCAATACAGATAGATAGAACACTCTTTATTTTACACCGCAGAATTAACCATAATACTAAAATGCGTAAGACAGTGAGCCCGCCTTATCGCTAGGAACTTATCAACTCAAGTAAAGAAGGTAGGTGGTTACATAGTTGAATCTATTCAGATCGGACAGATCAGGTAGAACACAAGAACACTTTGAAGAGACCGCCTTAGGCAGCGAGCGCGTCCGTACACGGAGGAACCTTCTGATCATACGTTCGCACACTAGTATCTTTTACATCAAGAGATCGAGCATTCCTAGAACATTCAATAGCAACTTTGGGAACGCAGAAATTGCAACGCATGCTCTATGTCTATCACGTTATGAAATGAAATGAAAAATCTTTATTTCGTTAATAACAGAAAGGGCTCACAGCTCAGCGTTGCCGCATGTCATCACAGGGAGTAATGACATACGGCGCTGATTTTCAGATGCTGCCCGAGCAAAAAAATAGAAACCAGTATACAATATATATAAATATAAGCTAGATACAACAAAACAAACATAAAATTACAATAAAAATAAATTTAAAATACCGATATTAAACTACAAAAAAATAACATAAATCAAGACAAAATAATATCATAATATCAGTTTCATTTGCGTGGCATAAGTTAAAGATGAATAAAAGAAAGAAAGAAACAACAATGGGAGTTGCTTAAATAAAATAAAAAACGTTCTTACAGTAACCGAATTTGATAAAGAGGTGATAGAATAAGCGTTCACTCGTCTGATGTAAATCGGCCTTTACAGCGAATATTGCCAAGTAAAATAAACATTTGTCTTAGCATAGATAAAACGTGTCGCTCTATAGATTATTCATATCCATACCTCCATATTATAAATCCGAAAGTATTTGCTAATTAGTGTAAATAATAAAGACCAAATTTCGTACAATTGAAGCTTACATACCAAACTATGCAAGAATAAGGTATGAACACGGGCAGTGTACTGTTACTATGACATAGATTTTCTCTAATCGCGGATTATAGCAAAATAACATTATCATTACTTTTGTCCTTGTTCACATTATTTTCACGACGATGATACAGGGATATTTCTGGAGCATTTTACATAATAATGGCCCTAATACTTTTTAATATAAATAACAGCTGGCTTTATTTCCTTTTAACAAATTGCGATCTAGTAATAAGTTTAAAGAAAACAAAGTCAGGTACATGTAGGTACTTGCGGTAGTGTGGTACCGTTGTTTGAATTATCTTGTGGGAAAATCGCATTGTAATTACCATTGATGTAATCGTTCAAATTATCTACAAAAATCCCGTAATATCCCGTAATTAATTCATAATTAGTATCGCGAGTCATCATCCTACAGTCTCTTTCAATCTCCAATTAGAAAAGTTTTACCTTATATTTATACTAATATTATAAATGCGAGAGTCTGTCTGTCTGTTACGCTGTCTTTGCTTATCCGCTAGAGCAATATAAATAAAAAATAAATGATAATATGCAATTTTTCATAACGTCATGGGGTAAGAGGCGCCGACGCACAAAAATCGTCGACAGTGCAACTTAGACTAAAAAAAACAATGTCTCAAGCTACATTCATATTATAATTGCAAACGTGTGTTCGCTGACCTCTTAGGAAGCCATGGATAAAAGCAATTAGTTCCATATAGAAAAAATATATTTCCTAAATTCAGTTACTAACTAAACAAAGTTTTTTCACGATATCAACATTTTAAAGTTTATATAAGAATTTGCGGGAATAAACTTAATACAGAAATTTCTTTGTTTTTGTACAGAATAATTTTATTTAAAAACTAACAAAACATAAATTATAATTTCTATAAAAAATAACAAAACATAATTTCCACCTTTTGTCAGTTTTTAATAAAATCTTTAAATAAATATACTAACAGATGTCAGTTACTTCAGTAGTTTCTTCGTTTATGTTGATATTTTTGAATATAGGCACGCACAATCATCGATACTGTAGGAACAGATGTTCTACGCCGATATAGTCAAAGAGGTGGATTAAAATTTGTTCATAGATAACCGATCAGATTTAAGTAGATAACGAATGTATGGAAATAAAATTCATCTACAATAACCGATTAAATTAAAAGTAAATTACTAAATGACTGACCTGTTTTTATCCCACAGTAAGCCAAAGATTTTTTATGTCCTGTCGAAATAAGGATTGGAGATTAGACCTATAACGCTATTCTAAATTCAAATTCAAATTCATTTTTTTGCATAACTCACTCACAAAAAGGTGTTACAATTATTGATTTTCAGTGTATTACCAAGAAATAAGTATGCAAATACAAGTTTATCATAAACTTAAAATTTTTAATTTTTAAGTTTGACAGATGCAAAGCTAATGCGGATTAGTAGGTTACATATTGCTAATCACATATATATTTATCTAATGATAATTGGAATAGGATTTTTAATTCGGATTATCACCAAGTAGAAAAATTATTTATTGTTAGGATTAATAGACTCAAAACATTTATAAAAAGTAATACGAGCCTGGCCTGGCTCGTTGGTATGAGTCATATGGTATACATTGATCATAGACAACAATTTATCAGCATTCCTTTTTTCAGTACAGGCAAAATTTCATGCTCAGCTTCAGCTACACTAGACATATTAAAACATGTGCCCGATCTATAGCAAATTTAGGTGCCAGCTCTGAGACTACCAGTTTCGAGGCCACGACAGGATGTTGTACACCTGTGTGAGTGTTTAAGGATCCCGACAAGTATTAGCAAAAACTTATTTTAGCGCACGCGGTATTTCTTGTATTTCCGTTATTGTATTTTCCTAATAATAAAACATATACACTTATTATTTTATGGCAACCTATAATGTCATGAATTATGAAAAGAATTACGAGCATGAAAAATCTTTTTGAACAGATACGATTCGCAAGACCATAGATAATATTATAATCAAAAAGCAACTATTTTAAACTTACTGGTGGTACTCGGAACTTCGATCGCACCAACTTAAGTGATAACTTAACTGACATTTACATTATACAATGTTATTGTGTGTGATTATACAACGTAAAATTATCTGAGCGGAGCTGAAATCCACCACGCTGTTCCAATACGGACTGGCAGGCCGCATATATATATCATATATCCCAAAAATTATCTTACGATATTTTTCTTTGCCATAAAGCGCACGATGTTTTAAATCTACTTGTATAACTTAATTCCTAATAAAAAACTCAAGTGCCTGCGCGAGATCTAAACCCACAACCCTTATAACGGCTATTGCATATTTTAACAACATCTACGAGTATGTATGTATGTATCATATTACATACCTACTGACTGTGTCTGCGGCTTCGCCCGCGTTGGAATCGGTGTATTTAATTGAGATTTTGACCTTAAAAGTGGGTATTGTGAGAGTTACCCATGAGAGATAGAGATAAACTGTCGCGGACTTTTTGATAGTATTTTTGATGATCTACAATTCTCTGTTATACTTTGCATTACTCTAGTGTATTTCTGCGCGATCTCATCAACACAATTTACATAAAACCGTAATGCTTAATTAAGCTAATACTTCCGGAAGAATTGCACTACCTTTTAGTAAAAACTGTACAAAAATTAAAATTTTTAAAAGTAAATTTTGAGTAAATGAATTACATACAAACAGACAGCTTTTGAGGACTTTGTGTTATTATAAGTGTAGATATAGATTGTTTCTTTAAATATATATTTCTTACTAATTAAAGATATAGTGTGTGCGTAATAGCGAAATAAAAGGCTTGTTTTTATATTTCATAGGCATTACAACTAGAACTGGAACGAAATTATCAAATTAAAGCCTTAATAAGCAATGCCGTAATCCCGACAACGCAACGCGTTATTTTGATACTGTTTCTTTAGATCTTTAGATCATATCACCTAAACTAACCAACATATAATTTATACGTAGCTTATTATCATAATAAAGAGATTAACATTCATGCGATTACACCGTCACTACACAAGATCTTAAGTCTTTGGACACTTTTATCTAATCTAAGCAAATATATAAAAAGAAGGTGTTGTACAATTGCTCAAACCAAAATACAGTTGAAAAAAAAATATTTTAAATTAATACAGTTTCGAGCATTTTTTAAAATTTTATTATAAGCCTTACAGATTAACACATATCTTAAAAGTTACAACGCTCAATTTGATAATAATTTTTAAATAATTATTTAAAAATTCTAATTAATTCTAATTAATTCGCGTAATTCTATAAATTATAATTTATAGAATTACGCGCTACTTTTCGGAGTTCTAAAATACAATAAAATACTAATGTGTATTGGTGTCACTTTATAGATTTGTTTTTTATAACAAAATTAGAAATATAACGCCCTGAAATATTAAAAATTCTATGGCATGATATACAGTCACGATACAAATTTTTGTCGCGAACAAGTATCATTCATAGCATGAAGTTTTTTTGTCTTAGAAAAGATATAACACGTCGCTGTGTCACCTTGCGATCTCTGAAGAACCTTTTGAGGGAGACACAAAGTGCTTTCAGAAGAGCTTTACAATGGACAAAGATGCTAGCGTCAGACGAAGATGTCACTTAAAAAAATTCTCAAAGCCGAAAAATGGCTAGCTTCCTCAGGAAATATTTTAGTTATATACTACACAAAATATTAAATGGAATAACATCTGAATTTCACATATTTTATTGTTACTTAAACACTTTAATATTGAAATTACTTATTAGTACTAGGCAAGCTTATCCCTTACTTACAGGTTAATGTTTTAAGAAACGTTATAGCAACTAAGATCTTTATCATGAAGTTTCAAATGATGAAAGATGTTACTAATTTGCTAGCACTTTTGTGAAGTAAACGTAAATTATAATACAAATACTAACATTCAAGGCTTTTCTTAATTTATGCAGACGTAATTACATGATAACGTTTTAATTATTTTGTATCTTGCTGGCTTTATAACGAATACTAAATTTTAATGTAATATTTTTCTAACTTAAATTTTAATACAATGTTTTTCTTATTCAATGCACTATTGTTTCAAAATGTCGTGTGGTATCCGGCAGAGTAGAATAGACCATTCTGATTTCTTACCGAGGTGTCGTAAAAGGCGACTAGGGTAAGTTGACCTACCGTGTGGTATCCGGTTGAGTAGAATAGACCACTCTCTTTCTTACCGAGGGGTCGTAAAATACGACTAAGGTAAGTTGACGTCAGGCAGGCGGCCGGTCGTAAAATACGTAGCCAAATCATGTGACAACATGTTTGTAACATGTTGTGCCGACTCCACATAGAGTAAAATAAGGGCAGGAGGATGATGCACTATTGTTTCAAACAAAGAACTTTTAGTTTAATCTCCTATATCCCAGACACTATTATTATTCAAAAACACAAGAACTGGCTTAAGTTAAAATTTAAGTAAGCATTAATAATTTTATATCTTTTCGTTTCGGTTAATGGAAACCTAGAAATCCAGAGATAATATTTTTGTGTTCCTGCCGTATTAGTGCGTTTGTATCGTAGACAACGACATTACTTTTTATCAGGTACGATAACACTATGAAGGTGTTGTCCTCAAAACTAACACATGTAAATTTCGTTGAGTCTGGGTGAGCGTGGGGCGATGAATTTTTCATATACTCTTGGAATATTATCGTATCGTCTGCTTACGGACATAACGAAACATTCCTTATCTTTCATGGTTGCCATTTTCTAATGCTTTAGCTGATATATTGGTGTAAATTTGTGAACTAAGATATCGTTCGTCATGTGACACTTTTTTTCCTTGATGTTTTTTGCATTACATGGTACAGAAATGAATATAATGACGTGATGATACACGTAATATAGTAATTACATTCCTGTGGGCTAAACCTGAAATAAGTCTCACACATATATTACATATACATGTCGTCATGTATATGTAATAGAGTGCCCTCTTGTCCTTATCGCACTCTAAGTAGGGTCGGCAAACATGTTGTCACATGATTTGACTATGAATTTTACGACCGGCCGCTTGCCTGACGTCAACTTACCTTAGTCGTATTTTACGACCCTTTGATAAAAAAGAGGGTAGTCTATTCTACTGAACCGGATACCACACGGTGGGTCAACTTACTTTAGTCGCCTTTTCGGACCCCTCGGTAAGGAATGAGGGTGGCCTGTTCTACTCAGCTGGATACCACACGGCATACTCTATTATATATACATGTGTAAGGTTTAATATAAAAAGAAACAAACAATATATCAAGCAATAAAAAGGGATGAAACCGCAAAGAAGGGGGATTATTGGAATTTAGGAAGAGGAAGGAAATATGATATTTGGAAAAAAAAATCCGGTGAATATATCTGAATGTACTGCTCTATCGAGCAGGAGGAGCATCTAGTTCGGACAGATTCTAAACGAGGAAGAAATTATAAGATATTATGAGCAATAATGTAAAGCATGAGTTTTATTTTCTAGGTTCAAATTTTGGAGTTGTGGTATTCGAAATAGAGAGTATGAAATAACTTACATTTTTTGGTTGAACATGAGCTCCCTATGCAAATCCATGCGCAGAGAGTTCTCCAAGCATGGATTTGGTATGCGGCGCGGGGCAATGAGACCATCGCCCGCGCCCTCCCCTTCTTGTACCATCGCCACGGCTGTCAGCCTGAGGTCGGGAACCAGCGTGGGACCCGCGCCCACGCCACACTCGTTTATTGTGCCCACCGCCAGAACTGAGAACAAATGGGAAATATTATATTATATTTATAATATGATATATTATATTATTTTGTAATGCCATGAGGGGTATTGCCGGTAATCACCACGCTTGCCATGCGGGTTGGTGATCGCAGTGCTGACCGTGTCGCACCGACAGCGCTGCTCCTCACTATCGGTCTGGTAATTAGGCCAGCAAAATGAAATGGTTATATCGCCATTTATCGGTCGCCAGAACCTCGCCGGTTAATCATTAGGGTGTACCGCGTGTAGGTGAGGTTGACAATTGAGGAGACTGACTGGGACGAACCTCCCCCTTACACCCCTAAAAACCCCGGAAAACGCAGTGTTGGCAGACCCTCAACACGATGGACGGACGACCTCAAAAGGGTACAAAGGATACAAGCGGCACAAGATCGTGTGTTTTGGAGATCCCATGAAGAGACTTATGTCCACCAGTGGACGTCCATCGCTTGATAAAGAAGATATTATATTATTAAGTGAAAATGAGAGGCTTTTACTTCTTTAGGACCTTTCAATAGATACTCATTTAGTTCACAAATAGAAATGCATAATAACCTTAACCATAACCTAATAAACATAAACATAATTAATCCTCCCCAAATATAATACTAATAAGAGTGAGTCTGTGAAACTCTATATAAGGGGGTCACGAGTTCAACCCCGGGCAGGCACCAATGAGTTTTCTATTAAAACTTATGTATCTAATTGATAGTTGCAATTTGTCACACGCTTTTCGGTGATGGAAAACATCGTGAGGAAACCTACATATCTCTAGAGAATTCTGGGGTATCTTATGTGTATCCTACCGATCCGCATTGGAGAAGCGTGGTAGGTCTTAGCCCCAACCCTTCTCTTCAGAAACGGACAGAGAAGGCCTATGCCCAGCAGTGGGTTAGCATTAGGCCGTCACTATAATATAATACAACTTAATGCACATTAAGTGATTTGCCTATAAAATGCAACAATGAAAATATCAATAGGATATAAAAATTAAACAGTTTTTGTCGAAATAAATAAGGATTAAATCAAAGATAATACCTAACCTCTACGCGATACCATGAGCCTTAAAAGAGAAGGGAACATAAAGTAGAGACGAAGCATAGAAAATTAATTGCATATAGTTATAGCAAATAATGTCGATTCACAATGTTGTAACTAATAGCGCATTACTAGTACGTAAATCATTTTCTTGTGCTACATACTGGAAAATTGTTTTAAATAAGACTACCTTAAACGTAAAACAAACGATTACGTTACAAAAAGTATCTTGTGAATCAGCGATGATATCATCAAGGATTCACATTGCTTAAACACGACGTTACACCAGCATTAGCAATCAGTTTGGAAAATCATATAATGATTATGATTTGTCCACTAATTCATCATAGAAAATATTCCGTCTTCATCGATTCGAAAGAAAAGTAATTCAAATTCAAATTATTCTTCATTCCAGAAAACTTGTAAATAAGTGCTTTTGAAACTTGAACTCTGATTTCTGAAACTGCCGTTTCGGAAAGCTGTTTCTTAGCGAGAAGAACCAGCAACCACCGAAAATTTAATTCTTACATTCACGTTACGTTACATTCAGTCATTACTGTCTCGTACAGGGTCAATTAATTATAGAAATCTATATTGTACATTATATAGAAGGATATTGCATAACGGCTTCGTAGGAGAATATTAAAACACTTTTTTATAAAACAAAAATGCCGTGCTGTAACCGGCTGAGTAAGATAGACCACCTTCATTTCTTACCGCGGTGTCGTAAAATACAACTAAGGTAAGTTGACGTCAGACAGGTGGCCGGTCGTTAAATACGAAGCCGAATTATGTGACAACATGTTTATAACATGTTGTGCCGACCCCATTTAGTGTGTGATAAGGGCAGGAGGATGAAGATTCTTAAAGCAAGAATAAAGAAAAAAAATTTCAAATATAACTATTACAAAATGTATATTACTTTAAATAAAATTCTAACCTCAAGACACATTTCCTTGAAACGCCATAGGAATATGTTTTAAATGTTACGTAATACTCAATAGTTGTAATTCAGATATCGTGCTCTAGATTATTCAATAGGATACATATCCGAATCAGTTTTTCCTTACTCCCTTCGTATTTGGCACTGATTCAACAGTAGTATGCAGTAATCTTCTAGTCCATTTTATATTATGTCCTTGTTCAGTATATTGATTCAATATTTCTGTGTTATTTAAGGCGTAAATATCTTGTTATAAAAATTATCGTGTGTATAATTTTATTACCGTTCATCCTCCTGCCCTTATCCCACTCTAAGTGGGGGTCGTGTAAAATTTTATTACCGTTGTATTTACTTATTACATCCAATATTTTCGCTTTCGGTTGGTCATTATTATTGCTATTTTACTTAGAAATAACTAAATAGTTGGGCATAGACCTCCCATCTTCGTTTTGAGTTCGTTTTGGAGATGAAGGGTTGGAGTCTAACGACCCTGCTCTAATGCGGATTGAAGTTACCATATTCCGGGAATAATAGGTGTGATATGTGAATGCAAATAACAACAAGGCAATAAGTTTAGATAGAAAAACTCATTGGCGCCTACCTGGGGTTATAAAATTATACACACGATGTTTCTGTCGATGGTTTAATTTAAACTTGTTAATGAAAATTTGTATAAGATAGATTTCAGTTTAACATTAAAACAATGCGAGATAGGAATTTGATGAAAATAAATATTTATTAATCTTAAGATAGATTCATCTTTTCGCGGTATCATGGCAATGAAAATCAAGCCACTCAAACTTTAGTTGATCTAGTTAAAAAGATTTTTTAAATACTCATAGCAGTTTGCCAAAAGCGGCAAACATCTGAATGCAATCTGAATATATCCATATGTAATAAACATAGCTAAAATAACGGACTTTCAATGAATAAACCGTTTGCAGAACTTATTTCTTATATATATGGACTCACTCCTAAGTATATGTACTTAAAATTGAGTATGCTTGTGAGATTCATCAACCTAAATAAATTTCATTTTAAAAATGTTTCCTATGCGGTAGCCAAACACATATTTCTGTTTGAATACAATTTTAACTAGGAACCACTCGTTGCTTGTTATCGTACGCTATGAATGACCCCATTTCCTGCACTTCGGACAACTGGAAATTCTAAAGTTATAAACTTTTGAAATTCAGTTGCTAACTGGGACGAAAGTATAAAGTTCGTTAAAAATTGTATTATTGATGAACTATGGGTCAAAGGGATTTATTTCCACGGTTTTAAAAAATGTATTTGTTTAATTTAAGGACGGATTTCCATAGTAATATTTTAAATACGTAAATCGGCCTATTAAGTTTTCATAGGTAAACCGCTGGACCAATAATAACGAAATATGGTGCCATTGAAGCTTATACAACGGGATTACATATAAGACAAAACTGTTTTTCATTCAGGAACGGGAATAACAACTTATATAATCGAGGGTATTTTAACATTAAATTTGATGCAGATAACTCGCGGTTAAAACTAAATTTAAATAAGATATTTTGGTAATGTTAAGCTTGTATTATATTTGTTCAATATTTAGGCCCTTACATATGAAATTGGCGTTTTCTATGGGAGGAACATAAAGTCGTTTTTTTTTAATGAAATATATTTAATTAATCAAAGTATGTACCATTGCTATGTATGCACTTTTGCCATCTCATAGGTAGTTCATTGATCCCCTTACTAAAAAAACCATTCGGGCGGGAATCAATAAAATCTTTGAAGGCGGTTTGGACTGCCCCATCGGAGTTGAATTTTTTTCCTTGCAAGTAGTTATCCAAATTGCGAAAAAAATGGTAATCTGTTGGAGCAAGGTCCGGAGAGTACGGTGGATGTCTAAGACATTCCAATTGAAGCTCCTCTGATTTGGTAGCCGTCTGTTGTGCAGTGTGTGGTCTAGCGTTGTCCTGAAGCAGCAGTGGCCTAGAGCGATTGACCAGCCTCGGTTGTTTAGCAGCTAGCTTTTCCATCATGGTTTGCAGTTGCTGACAATAGATATCTGCCGTAATCGTCTGGCCAGATTTAAGAAAGCTGTAGTGAACGACACATGCACTAGTCCACCAAACACTTACAAGCAACTTTTTTTAGTCAATTTTCGCTTAGGGCAGGATTTGGCTGGTTCACCAGGGTTCAGCCATTGCGATGAGCGCTTCCGATTATCGTAGAGGATCCACTTTTCATCACAGGTAATGATTCGATTTAAAATTCCTTCATTATTGTGCCGGTTGAGTAACGTAACGCAGCAGTCGACGCGCGTTTGTCGGTTTGCTTTTCATGAGGTACCCACCTTTCAAGCTTTTTCACCTTCCCAATTTGCTTCAAGTGGATTAGAATAGTTTTATGACTAACACCGGAGCCTGCAGCTAACTCGGACGTGGTTTGCGATGGATCCGCTTCCACAATAGCCTTCAATTCTTCATTATCAACTTTGGTCTCCGGCCGTCCACGAGGCTTGTTCTGCAGGTCGAAATTTCCAGAACGAAAACGTTGGAACTAAAAACGCACTGTGTTTTCTTTTGCGACACCGTCACCATACACATCATTAATCCTTCGAGCCGTTTCTGCAGCACTGGTGCCACGGTGGAACTCATACTCGTAAATAACGCGATATTTCATGTTTTCCATTTTGTAAACAGAGTGACACAAAGAAAAAAACAAAAGAAGAAAAAACAAATGAATTAGGGGGTTTGAAACTCAAATGCATGAGTAAATAGCTGTATGAATTTGAATTTGGAATTCCTAACCATAAAGGTAATATTTGAGATCAAAGTGGCCAGTACGACAAAACGCCAATTTCATATGTAAGGACCTAATATTTATTATATTAAATCCGTATCTGAATTTAATCTTTTTTTTAATAAGATAAGGCAAGCGCCTGGCTACGATCTCGCCTGATGGAAAGCGACAGATCCAGCCTAAGGTTGACCAAAAGTCCACCTTAGGCTGCATATCGAATCATATCCAACATGTTGTGATTCAATTTGCAAAATTGCAATAGCATAATGCATTATATTTGTTCGGCTAATAAAAAAGGCGAACGATGTGAATTGTTCAAAGGTTATGGTTGTAGTTATTTTTCTTAACACTATTACTGCATATTGTATACTGAATTTGATTCACAAGACGTCGGAAAAATTAAACTATATGATAGGCGGATATGAAATCATTTAGTATAAAAAATAGCTGTGTAATTTGTCTATTTCAAAAACTATGTTAAATTTATTGCTCTCATAAATAAACGAACACAAAGTTTATACGTTAAACTATCAAAACTGTCGTCTTTTCGTTTTAAGTAGCAAAAACTAAAAATATCGTTTTTTATTATTTATTTGGTATATTAAAAATAATAAAATGTTATAACTAAACTTTTATGAATTTATCTTAAAATGCGAAACGCGCAGTTTACAGAAAAAAACCTTTCAAATCTATTCTGAAATATAACCAAAACGATAGATCGATACTTTGAATGAATACACCACACGTTATATATTATATTATATTATGAATAATATATGTTTACAGGGAATAAAAAGAAAGCTTATATATTAAATTTTATTCATAAAAATTCAATATTATTATATTTTATTTATTTTGGGTTGCGTTGATTTTATTGTCACAGCACGATATAATCGTTGAAAATATTAGTTTTTTATGGAATTTTATTTATTTAAAAATGTCTTCTGTGTCTACAAAAGAGCAGCGAAATAAGTCAAGTCATTTAATGTGTCATAAAAGTAATTTGTTACTTTCACTTAAACTAATAAAGAACGATTCATTAAAGTGTGAAATTACAACATTATGCCATTATCACGTGAGTCTAGTAGGGTTGAGGTTTAAAAGTAATTTTTAATATGAATCACTTTTTTATAATCATAAAGTTTATTTAAAAACTTTAAATAATTAGATTTTCAGAATATCAAATACGAGATTGTTTTTTCCCTTATTTGTCAACAGCAGGATGTTTTCTTGAGGAAGTCGTCACGTTACTTTTAAGAATTTTCACGTCATACGACATTGTGTCGTTTGAACAGTACGTATAAGACAAAATTTGATGTATAGCATAGACATACAAGAGGTCACAATAAGCATGTGATTCCTGGGTTGCGACTCAGCAGAGTTCGCTTTCATTCGTATTCGCTTTTACAATAAAATTCCGCAATCCATACTAGACCAGTCTGCAGAAAGGTATTAAATTAAGTGTAAGAGATATGCTTATACGTAAAGCATATTACAAAAATGAAGATTATTTGGATGACAAAAATTCCTGGTTTGAAAATCGTTTCAGCTTCAAACACGACTGCGGTTTAATTAAGTAAGATTGAAAATGTTTAAAAAAATGACCGCCGAGTTTCTTGTTGGTTCTTCTCGACAAGAACAACATTCTTAACCAGTTGTATCTTCATTAATCATATTGATCCTTGACGATTCAAAAGTGCTCGAAAGAGCGTACTTGATTAAACAGCCCATAGATTGAACTGTTTACCAACACTGCATCTTTAGGCTCGTTTTCACCACTGTAGCAGTTTGAAAACCCAAAAATCTTCTCCTACTAAGTATCGATCTTAATCCCGCCGACGGCAAAGTCAGGTGTTGTTAAATGGGTCTTATTTTTTTCTACCTCCATTCCAACTCAACTACGATTATATAACTCAAATTATAGATATACAGGTTTCCTCACGATGTTTTTCTTCACCGATAAGCGTATGGTAAATTGCAGTTATCAAATAGACACATAAGTTTTTAACAGAAAAATCATTGGTAATTAATTACCCGGGGTATGAACTCGTTACCCCCTCGAAAGTATCGCACGAAAGAGCTATCACAGCAGAGAAGAATAAGATAGGACTATAGTTTATAAAAGTTAGAGTGGGAACCCTAGCGATAAGTAATTCACGATAGGAAATATGTACGCCAACTCGGACATTGTGTGCCGGAATAAACGGAAATGTGTGTGACAAATGTTATCAAATAGTTAGCGAATGTTGAGTAGAATGCTTGAATGCGTGATAATTTTTACTACAGACTACACTTATAACGAGTCAATTCACTACTATTACTTGTTGACTTATAATAAACGTAATGTATTATTCCATTATTTATCAATTTAAACTCATATCTGTTTATGAATTTATAATGAACACATTATGCAATAATAGTTAATATTAACTGTTCATATATTTTTATACGTCGCAAGTTCTTGAAATAGGCACTTAGCTTTAGACAACGAACACTAAGAGGATCTCAAAAATGATACGATATCATTAATTAATATGATATTTTGGTCGACCAGGCCAGTATTGTTATTGGACATTTATTGATATAAACAAAATATTTCTAAAATATAATATAATATAACCTGAAATATATTTGTTGGCAGTCAACTTTAATATAACTAACAACATAACTTTAATATATTTCCGGCAAGAGTCAACCACACGATTAATTCTTATCATTTTAGAAACATTAATCATTTTAGACTTGAATGGACGGTAAAACAAACTATTAAAAATTGTTAAACTAACAAAATAAGGACATTTTCGGCATAGGATATGTCACAGACTAAACCGATTTTACGATGCAAGCACAATTTAAAGTCTCGCTTTACTCAATATTCCGGCGCAAGTCCAAAAAAAACAATCAACAGTATATTTTAAATTTATACGGCTTTGGTTTTTAAATATTTGAAGTCTGTTGTAAATAATGGCAGATACCCTAATATCCTGTCTAAAAATTAACTTTGAAACATCACTTTTATGTTAGTCAATCCATAACTAAATATCAGAACAGCCTAAGATCATTTTCAAATTGGCCTTTGATTGGCCTTAGGACTACCTAATATGCTAGTACTGTTTGTTCGCCTTATCGTCTTAAGATATACAGCGTAATGTTCACTAGAAAGACACTACAAGCAGTCTATACAAACACGATAATCTTTTGCGATTCAGATTACCTTCGTTCCCTTGTAGACTACGTCATCACAAATCAAACAACTTAGTCTCAATGTGGTACTGTTCTGTAAGTTATCAAGATTAACTAAGAATAACTTCAATTTTCGTATATTCATGTTGCCGGTATAATATTTCAACACAAACACGGAAGCTCAAGTTCAAAAGTAGTCATAAAAATTGAAATAAAACTTTAGATTAAAGGAAATCAACACACAAATTAGAATCCTTGTAAAACGTAATAACGATGTTGGCTTCACAGATTCAATTAAAGTTCATTATTTAATAATATTTAACCATTTGTGCGTAGGACAATATCATATTTTAGAATTATTATTATTAATGTACCATTATATAATGATTGGTAAAAAAAAATTATATTATATTTGAGTTAAGTCACACTTCATTTACATGATGCCACTCATATATTGCCGTGATTGCGGTATTTGTGTAAAATGTTTCACGTCGCTTAAGCAATTAACGGATTAGTATTAAGCATTTGCACTTTGTGACATCTTTTTTGTATATTATATATATCAAACACTTACGCTTACTTCACAATAATAGTAATGACTTCACAATAATAACAATAAAAGGCGTGAGCTGAAAAGCAGCTTCAAGCTGAGCCTCACGATCTTTTCACGATATTATTGTTAGATAAGTAATTTTAAGTGTATAATGAAGTTTTCGTGAGTAAATTTATTTTACTTTTTTCCTTTATTTTATTCTACCTATATTAACAATTAATTTACCCTCTTTAGTTCGATTGAACGTTAAAAAAAATTTAGGTTTTTGTGAATTTGGGGCGGATATTCTCTATAACTGTTCTTAATAAGTGTTAAAAGATTAAAATCACATCTGTCCGTTAAGAGTGGGTCAAATTTAAGTTTAAAGGAATCATTAATAGAATAGGGTTACTTTTCGGAGATTCATAATACAAAATTAATAATGATATTATTTAGCTATGATCCGCGATAGAACAAATAGCAAGAATATAACAGCGTATAATCATGTCGAAAAAAAAGGTGCGACTTCATTGGAAATTTTTTGCCTTTTGACGAATGGTTCGCGAGCTACGTATGTCTAGCCGAATTCTTTATTAGGTCATAATATATTCAGGCGACAAACAATGTCTGTTATCGTCAATAAATAGTTAGGGAACAGTGAATTTTGTCACGATTAAGTTACTGCACTGTACAAATCCTATACTTATTAGATTTTTACATCTATATGTATAAGTTATATAATAGTATGTCTTATATATAAACTAAATGATTGATATATTTACTTTATACAAAAATATGCTTTCTCTTATTCGCATGCAGGTCGTCCGAATAATTTATTTGAACGTTGCCGACGACTGATTACTAAAGATTTATTGCGATAGCGTGATATGAATATTCACTCGATAATGAATCTAGCCGCACCATATAGATTACCTGTTACTTTATACATATTCGTATTAGTCCTTAACAACAAAAAAAGACAAAACAAATTTTATTTAATACTTTTAAAACTTATTCGTAATATTATTCATTTTTTATTTATAAAGCTTGTCGTGTTGTATAGTATAAGCAGAATAGACCACTTTCATTTTGTACCGATGAGTCATAAAATGCAACTAAGGTAAGTTGACCCGCCGTATGGTATCCGGCCAAGTAGAATAGACCACTCTCATTTCGTACCTAGGAGTCATAAAATGCGACTAAGGTAAGTTCACCCACCGTGTGAGTATCCGGTTGAGTAGAATAGACCACCTCTGTCTAACCGAGAGATCGTAAAATACGACTAAGGTAAGTTGACGACTGGCAGGAGGCCGGTCGTAAAATACGTAGCCAAATCATGTGATAACATGTTTGTAACGCGTTGCGCCAGCCCCTCTTAGAGTGAGATAAGGGCAGGAGGATGATGATTTATAAAGCTAAATTGTTAACATTGTTAGTAACACACTCAACACAATCAACATCATCCACGAGTCAATCTCGTCTGGTGACAGAGTTTTATAAATCATTCTCTCTGCGCTCTATTGTGAATGTCTTAATTTCTAAGAACATGCAGCTTTTCGTTTCTTTAATGACGACATAAACCAAAACATTTCGGTCTTTCTTTTTGCCGTTTTCCGCGAATATCAAAGTTAAGTTTCATATTGCCGATGCACTGAGGTGTTCTTCTTGTGCCCGTAGTACGGTAGTCAATATTCCTGCAATTTGTCAACGACGTCACACAATTACAAACTTTCTAAGACCTACTCATTCCGTTGCAGTTTAGTCAACACAGTCAACACATTATTTAATAAAAAAACTTTACTTTAGAGAACATGATTGGCACAACGTCAATTGTGTTCTCTAAAAATGTACGCATGTCAAACTTGAATAACAAACGATGAAGTGATGGTAAACTGCTTAAGTGAATATAAATAGTCAAAATATTTTCTTTTAGCAAAACTCAAATCTAGCAACGTAGTACTTGCTGCTTTATACATTTTGTATGTTGCGCTATCACACCACATGTAAATATAGGTACAAACCATTTTAAATCTACTTTGCATATCTATCTTGGGTCCACGTCATAGAGTCGGATTATGTTGTAACTTATATTGTTTTTTTTATTTATATAGGGGGTTTTGTGATATGGCAGTGGTGAATACTGATGAATTTATTTTATATAACATAATTAAAATAACTGAATTTACGTATATAACTTACTTGGTTGTTAGATTTGGGATGCCATGGGATCAACCACAAGGACTTAGGTGACAAGCTTTTAACGTTTAATGGCTTAACTTATTGCGGCGTTGCAATGCGATTATTCTATATACAGCAGTCACTAAGTTCTATTTTCCGTGAATTTTGACCTAGAAAGTAAATACGTTACCGTCAAACTTGATCCGACAGGAGGTTTAGCGTCCCAATGGATTTCTGGGTAAAACCTTTTAAGAGTCATAACTAAATTATATCACTCCTTTTCCTAGTCCTTTTTTACTCAACTCTTGTCATCGCTTAACATAGACTAAGGCAATCATAATAATTCTCAGAAATAAATTAAAATTGCTGTATAGAAAAGTGATACATGTAAAATTTATATGTTAAAATGACACTTCAATAATTTGCATTTATTGTATATGTGACATATAATTTTAATGAAAACAACTCCCGAATATATCTATTCCACTATTAAACCATAAAAATATCAAAAGATGACTAAGCACTTTTTTAGTACTGCTATACTCTCAAAATGAAAACTGAGAGACATTAGAAGAGAAGTTTTCGTTCATATTATAAGCTCTTCTATTAATATATGTGGTACATACAATAGGTACATACCACATTCTCAAACTTCAAAGTCAAACAGCGTTACAAACTTAGGCCAACAAGAATACGTAACATTTATAGTGATTTAATCAAATTTTCCTCGGTTAATTTCCTCAGGCATCAGCTTAGCGCGGAAATACTGACAGCATTTTTGGAACCATTCCACGTGGGCCTGATTTGTATAGTTCTAATGTATAAGTAACTTAAGGTAGACATAATTTGTATATTTTTGTTCTAAATAAAAACAAAACCTTTATGAAAAAAAAGCATTAATATAATTTTTCCGCCATCTCACTTTCATTTATCGCAGCCGTTTGACCCCTGACCTATGACTATTTATAGAACCCTAACGTATTGCTTCAGCAAGGTCGTTTCAGTGTTCATTTGCTGGAACAATTGACGTCACAACACGTCTAAAGGCCACCCTGTCGATCTTGTTAACGATTATGAGATGTTTATGTTTTACTGACATGCTTATTACTTTTAGTATTATTGCGAAAATATTACGCTCGAATAGAAATTAGCTAGGTACAAGGAAAAGAATGAAAAGTATTGTTCCGTTCCCCACGATGAAATTGCGTTGGAATTCCTTCTTCTAGATTAAATTTTCCTTCCATTCAAGTATTATACAGTACATGAAACGGTATTCCGTTTATTAAAAGCAAAATGTTCTTATTCACGTAGCACTTTTTTGACTTCTCAATCTTCCTCATTAAACAAGAAATACATAAATTAAAGTTAATCATGAAAAAAAAGAAAAGAAAAAATAAATGAAAAAGTAAAAAAAATAACATAACATGAACGAAAAATATTATCAATTCGAGCAACTAAACTAGGTTGAAAGAACTTAGGCTTAATGGATTAAAATCGACTCCGTAGCAAATAAGTGTTGAGGTAGGATAATCCAAATCGATCGCGTTGATCTCTCCAATATTTTATAGCAGAAAATCCACAATTAAAGGGTATTTTTCTGTTTTTTATAGATATCTAATACAATAAATTTTGTCAATAACATGAATTGGCATACTCTTACCCTTAAACTAGATACCAACATGAACTTTAACAACATCTGATGAGCAACCAAACAGCTATTGAATGTTACAAAATCTAATCCCCAACAACTATTAGTATAGAGGATAACTTCAAATTTGAAACGATATGCAAATAATTTCTTTTATCTCCTGACATAAAAGAGATTATTTGAATATCGTACTGACCAAGTGAGATTAGGCAACAACCCCTTACTTTAATGTTCTGTCTGTCATTCAAATTAGTGTTGGGACATGAATTCCAAACTCCAAGCAAAACTCGATATTATTCAAAAGACTGATTCTTTCATAATCGAATTGCTTGCACATGATTCCCTGCGAGAGAAGTTTAAGGAAACAGGTATTCTAACATTTGCTTCACAGTATATTTTAAATAACGTAATTTTTGTACATAAAAATATAAAGAATTATAATACGATAGGTGATGTATATAATAGACAAAGTAGGAACCGACATAAGCTTGCGACTCCTGCTTTGCGCCTAGCAAAAGTACGTAAATCGTTTGTGGGTTTGGGTATAAGATTCTATAATAAAATTCCGAAATCAATTTTGGTCATGCCATTACAGCAGTTTAAAAACACTGTTTAAAAGAGGCTGATACAGAAAGCCTACTATACTGTTGAAGATTACTTAGATGATAAGGATGTGTGGATATAGGTGCACTTCTACCCTGTACAAGACAGTAATAAATAAATGTAACTAGTTCTAAGATTTATATTTTAAAAAAGAGCAACCGCCGAGTTTCTTGCTGGCTCTTCTCGGCAGGAACAGCTTTCCGAACCAGCAGTAAAGTTGACGATTCAAAAGCACTTGTTTACAAGTTTACTTGAATAAAGAATATTTTGATTTGATTTGATTTGACATGTAATAGAACGTTCCTTTCTTATACGTGTATATCTTAAAGGACTTGGGAAGCTAAGTTCATGTAGTTTAGAGCACTTAAGCATTTTCAATCGTATTATAAAAAATCATAATATTCGTCAATTTTATCGTAGTAGATTTTTTTTATTAATAGTTTTATTTTCCAAAATGCAACATATACAATCCTTATATTAAATTATTACGATGTTTACATTAAATTGCATATTATATTATTTACTTGTTCTGTGTTGTCTAGATGCTCTAATTGAATAGAATTTAGTACAGACGAAAGTAATAATTGTTTAAGAAACTCTGTGAGCAATAACACAATTTAACTCCACAAAATACCTTATTAAAAGTCAAGGGTGCGGACTAAGTAAGACTTTGTTTTTAAAGTTTTATATGTATACTAGCTGTGCCAACAACGGCTTCGCCCGCGTGGAATTCACTGATTTACGAAACTTTTCCCGATTTTCGAAATTTTGGACATAAAAGTAGTTATTGCGAGTTAACCGTGAGTGATAGAGATATGCTATCCAGACTTTTTTGTAGTATTTTTATAGATCCACAATTCTCTAATACATTACTTCAGCGTATCTCTGCTGGTTTACGCAGCGCACGCGACTAAAGCTCGTAGCAAGCAAGTTGTTTAACAACTGCGCGATCTCTTCAACATAACAATTTACATAATACCGATATGTACTATATACCTAAACCATCCGGAAGTTTGAACTATCTTTTGGTGAAAACCGTACAAAATCCGTTCAGTAGGTTTTGAGAAAATCGATTACATACAGACAGACAGCTATTTAACTTTGTTTTATAATAAGTATATATGTGTATTATTATAAAAATAATGCCATGTAATATACGGAAAATCTTAGTTATAAGTAAACTTATTACATTACATGGTGAAAGTCCTGTCTGTTTAATAGATCTACATAGCAAACTTTTTTCTCTTTTAACTAATACAAATTTAAAATTATTTTCCAATTCCAATCAAATAAGAACACCTAACTCAACATATCCCTAAATTCAAACTTAACAGCCTACTCTTGGTAAATGATCGTAACAAAAGTTAAAGTAAAAGTTTTAATACGGTCATCTAATAAATCTCTATTAACTATCTCTGTACTTTCCTTTCTACAAAGTTAATGTACGTCAACGACATTTATAATGGAGAATAAATATCTTAATAATGTTCACGTTTGATCTCTCATAATATAACATCACTACTTCGGTTGATTAATTGAATAAGTGCCATCGTCGGCGAAGCGCTCCCTAACTGAAGAGAATTAATGTTGTTAGACTATTTGCTAGTTTGCAAATGACTTGAAAGACTTTTTATGAATCTTCACTATCAGTTATAATCGGTAATCACACTTGATATAAGACATGTTGTCATTAATGGAAACAATGCTTACTGGAACATGTACCAATTATATCTCTAATTGATTTCTGCAAGATATGTTATAATACTGAAAATCAATAATCTTTGCTTTGTATATCTGTTTTTAGTAAACACTAGCCGTGCCAGCGGCTTTGCACGCATGGAAATCAGCATGCCACAATTTTTTTTTCTAGAATTAAAATTTTAAACATAAAAGTAGTTATTGTGAATTAACCATAAGAGATAGAGACATGCTACCGCGGACTTTTTGTGGTAGTTCTATAGATCTACAATTGTCTAGTACATTACTTTATTAGCGTATCTCTGCTGGTTTACGCAGCGCACGCGACTAAGGCTCCCAACAAGCAAGTTCTTTAAAAACTGCTCGATCACTTCAACACAATTTACATAATACCGATATGTACTATTTACCTAAACCATCCGGAACTATTTTACTATCTTTTGGTGAAAACCGTACAAAAATCCGTTCAGTTGATTTTGATAAAATTGATTACATACAGACAGCTTTTAGGGACTTTGTTTTACAATAATATACTTATTATTATAGATGTTATATTCAAATTCAAATACAAAATATTCTTTATTCAAGTAAACTTTTAAACAAGTGCTTGGACTCGGCGGTTGCTCTTTTCGAAGAATAATTCTTATTACTAGTTACATATAGTTATTGATATCTTGTATAGGATCGAAGAGTAGCTATATCCGCGCATTCTTATCGTCCTCAATAGTATAGTCGGCTTTCTGTATAAGCCCTTATTTTAATAGTATTTTTAAACTGCTGTAATGGTAAAGTTAAAGTAGATTGTGGAATTTCATTATAGAAGAATAGGGATACGTATAGATGCCATTGATAAAATGAGTCAATATCTTGTAGTCCTTATCAATAGTCGACAGATGTCGCTAGATTGGGCACGAAATGACTTAGCCCCTTTGGAACTTATGCTACCGGCCGTGTTGCAGGCTGAGTAAAATTTTTATAAAAAAGATTATTTCACGACACAGGAACACAAAAATAACGAAAATAAAATCGTTACGATCGCAAATAAATAATAATAAGTAAATTCGGAGATTTTAATAATTAGCTCTTTACTTAATTTATCTCTTTGTGAATTTAAATTTTCATTGAATGAATTGAAATTCACAATATACATAGTTTGATTGTTTGACTAACTTTTATCGGGTTTTATGATAGTGCTGCGATCACTTATAACACTAGCCATGAAATCTAATGGTTCAAGGCCAGTTTCGTATAGCAAATTAAAATTCATGAAGTGTTATTCTGATTGAGGACAGTCCGTAGTTAGTTACTGCACTAGCAACAAAGCCGCCCAAGCGAGTTGGTGTTTTGTTCACATGTTTACATCCGTGAATAAATCTATATCCTTTAAATAATATAGTTTCTATATCCAATACAAGTATTTATGTATCTATTTATGTAAGTATGTGTCGCCCTTGGATTTTATAACATACAGTTTTACGTATGTCATTTAACTTGTAATCCACAAAAAGAAAAATTTACTGAATTAAAACTTTATCATATAATTCAATTATATCCTTGGACATATTATTTATGATTGAGTGTCCAACTCTCAGATGACGTTACCTTGGTTCTTGAGATAATGCACTACATAGATAGTATCACCATCAATGTAGATATCGTTCACTTTTTAAATTCGTTCTTTATCAACATAAAAGAAACACATATTTACTTATTGATAATCTATACTGATATTAAAGCTGACTTCGATAGTCCAGTGGAAAAAAAGGAACTGTACTTTAACTGTACTCAAGACCATAATGTATTAAAAAAAAACAATTTATAAAAAAACTTTTTTACTAACGTAACCTTGTTATTACAAAGTAACGTTTTGAATTCAACTATAGGTGAATATCGATGTAAAGAAAATATGAAAATATCGAACTATATGCGTAAGAAATCGAAAGTAATCTATAAACAATTATGTGTGGGATTTAGCATTTTTACTGATTTAAATTACTAAATTTTCTGTTGCATATTCTATAATTGTTTAAATTCACTTGAATCAGCATTGCAAATTAATAAATTACAAACGTATCTGGAGTATCAATAAGGTATTGTTAACACATATTCATATTGCATGTATTTTCTGCATTAATATTTATACTTCAGAATATAATTAATGAGTACATCGGGGTAGTGAAATAGTCTCACCACCACTACTAATGTCACATACTCATATGTTGAAAACCACGTTTAAAAGGATATATAGTGTAGTCGATATGCCCTTCGTGTGGTATTTTGCTGAGTAGAATAGACCACCCTCATTTCTTACCGAGGTCTCGTAAAAGGCGACTAAGGTAAGTTGACGTCAGGCAGGCGGCCGGTCGTAATATACGTAGCCAAATCATGCGACAATATGTTTGTAACGTGTTGTGCCGACCCCACTTAGAGTGGGATAAGGTCAGGAGAATGATGAATGTTGATTGAGTTGTTTTATTTTATATTTGGAGATGCAATGATTTTAACCAGAGTTTTTTAAAAGAATAGAAAATTCCAAGCGTCTATAACTACGTAGCAACTGCAAAATGTGGCCAAGCAAAACGATAAATAGTTAATGCAATAGTTTTTTTGTGCTCAAAAGATAAATCTGATTTTTTTAGCCTATATGTTACTCCGGTCTATAACGTCGTGTAAAATTTCATCAATATTGTTCCAGTGAATTTGCCGGGAAAGCACCACAGACTTTCATATTTATAATATGCATAGGGAAGTATGAAAGTACAAGAGTCAAGTTTTATGTCAGCTCTAGAATGTAGCATTGCATATAACAGAAGAAAAAAACCATGAGAATTAGAACAAACCCAAAGTGGGCCAACCTTCTTTTAAACTTCAATCGCTCTACATTTTGTATTGCGTCATTTTAATGGGAATTCCTATATCTGGCTTACGGTTTGAGCGATCATTACGAAACTTGTTGTTTTATAAAACATTAACATGGTCAGATGAAAAGAAATGTTTTTAGTTCCATTACATTAAATAAAGATCAATGTTCTATTTCAAATCCATTATTCTCATTAGCCTTCTTTTACCGAACACAAAAAAAACAATATATACTTCATTTCGTATTATCAGCTGTTTTACGAGTAAACTCTGTTACCGATTTATCGCTAATTATAAATAATTTATATTAAATATGTAGTGTAATAAAATTTATAAACACAGCTATAGGACAAAATTAATTTGATTATTTTCGCAATAGACTCATGCAACTGCAATTTCGTACTTATGAAGTCATAAAATATATTTTATATATTTTAATAGGTACGTTGTTAGAAATATTGCGAAAAATAATTCTGAATGTTTTGTAAAATATTGCTCAGACAATACAACAATATTTCACACAAATCATACAAAACTTCTTCAAAATTGAAATTTTGAAAAATAATAAAACTGTTTTCATAAATTTCACGTACGTTATGAAGTAAGATACGCAGCTGTTACTAATTTACATTTCAAATCGTATGTAGTTATTTCATGACAATTAGTTGCTAGAACCCAGAAGTAAAATGGGTGCACTAAAATCACCTCGTAATCTTGGTAACTGTCGACATAAACCCACTTAAGTTAAGAAACAGCCCAGTCTATTCTTATGTGAGAAAAATGCTGTCAAGAATGCTTCGTAAAAAAAATATTATAAACTAGCTGTCCAGCGTTGCTGTGACTCTCTGTAGTTTCGAATTCCCCTCGAAACAGAACTCAACAGCTAAAAAAAATGGACCGATCGCCACCAAACTTTATAGGATCATCCGCTGGGTCATTTTAAAGATTGTCTGAAAATATCATTAATATCGGTCCTGTGGTTTCGAAGTCTATCGAGGACATACAGACAAACATTCATTTTTATATATTAAGATTTGAAAAAAGGTCAAAAGACACGCGGAAGAAGCTTCGAGTTAACATCTAATAAAATTTTAAGATATGGGTAGCATTTCAAAGTAGCACTTAAGGAGATTGTTCGCTTTTGTACTGTATACACATAAAAATAGATATCGCATGATGGAAAATTAGACTTTATCGCATTGTCATAAATATGAATATACAATAAAAATTGTACACCACACCTATGTGCTTCACGAAAGTGATAATTGTTAGGATGTAATAAAACTTTATTCACACAATGAAACAAACTACAAAGCAGGTGATGACATATACCAATCAGTGTTAAAATCCCCTCAGACAGCATGACATTCAATCAATGAACCACTTCCTGATGCGGGCGTACATAAGCTTATTTAACTTGATGACAGACACGTTACGCCTTTAATACCCTATTTTGTTGGTCCTACTAAGGTCAAACAATCAGTCCAAAGACGTCGTCACACGCATATGAGGCCTAATGAAACCAATAAAACTAATAAAACTCTATTGTATTAATTGGTAGTCATAAAGTTTTAGGTTAATATATAATTTAAATGAAGACGCCCTAATGGTCGAATTACGAAACAAATTAACCCTTAGAAGTTGATTAGGAGTTCAACAATGGGCTACATATTATGATACTAATAGTACCCACGGTTTCGTTCGTGTCAGCTTAAGTTTTAAAATATCCTCACGGATTTTTAAATAAGTCTATTATATAAGCTTAAATTGTTCTAAATTTTAGCGAATGCCAATTCGCAATGGAGCAGCGTGGTAGGTCTTAGCTCCTACACTTCTTGCTAAAGGAAACAGAAGGCTTTATCCAGCACTGAGAATAAGACTCGAAGACATAAAGGGTAAAACAGACGGTGTATCGTTATGGTAAAATTGAACATGATTCTTTACGAGTGGTTGCTGTTCTAGGACTAAAACAACTGCGGCTTAATAAAACAACTTTCGCATTGATATTTGATGCCAGAAATTCCATCGATCTTGACGCCGAAAAATTCGAAGTTTTACCGAATCCGTACTTCTGTACGGATATGATGTACTCTGGAATTTTTTAATTCGGATATGGTAATTTAACGCTTAATTAAACATGGATAAACATTGAGGCTGAATATACAATATTCGCATGAATTATTCAAAATTATTACAAGAATGTAATGTTTACTGTACATTTGCGCAATCGATATGTAATTTCATTTAATATTCTAAAGGGTTGTTACAGTTACATGCATACATAATTTTTCCAGGGGGTGACACTAGTGATAATGGTCCAGTGGAAAAAATAGGGTGCAAACAGAAAAGGGTTGAAAATTATAAAGGGGACTTAAGCTTACAGTTACTATATTAGTTATGTCACAAATAATTGCTTTGGTTTAAATTCTTCGTTCTATCTACTTGTTCGTAGCAATATACTCACAACAAAATAATAACAATGTTACAAGAGATGTAAATAAGCTATATTTACTACGTCATATTACATAAATGCTATCAGAAGCGGGACAAAAAAAAGTTTTATTAATAAAAACTGTGATAAGAAGAATATATATGTATGTATAATATGAAAGAAGTTGTAAATATTAGTGTTTTTTTTTAATTTAAACTATCGTGAGTGATATTCATAATTCATGTCGAGAGACCGGCTATACTCGCGTGAATATAGCCGGTCTCTCAACATTAATTATAGCATAATGCTACAAATAATTGCTTTGGTTTAAATTCTACGTCTCATCTATTCTTGTTCGTAGCAATTTAGTGACAACAACTAAAAGAACATCAATAAACAATGTTCCAATTGCCGTGTTGTATCCGGCTGAGTAGAATAGACCACCCTCATTTCTTACCGAGGTGTCGTAAAAGGCGACTAAGGTAAGTTGACCCGCCGTGTGGTATCCGGTTGAGTACAATAGACCACCCTCTTTCTTACCGAGGGGTTGTACAATATGACTTACGTAAGTTGACTCCACTTAGAGTGGGATAAGGACAGGAGGATGATGATGAATAAACAGTGTTTCAATAGATAAGCTATATTTAATATATTAAAGAAATGTTATCAGAAGCGGGGCAAAAAAAAAAGTTATATTAATAAAAGCTGTGATAGCCCAATAGGTAAGAATATGTGTCTCACTCCAGGGGATCACGGGTTCAAGTCCCGGGCAAGTAACAATGAGTTTTTCTGTTTAAACTTATTTGCCTAATTGATATTTACAATTTATCATACACTTTTCGGTGAATGAAAACATCGTGAGGAACTGGAGAATTCCTGCGATATGTATAATCTACCAATCCTCATCGGAGTAGCGTGGTAGGTCTAAGTTAATCCCTTCTTTTCATATAAGGTCTTCCTTAGTATCAGTAAAGAACGTTCGCACGAACTTTATAGCCGCGTAGGGTAACTTGAGAGTTTAATTGATTCATATGCCATAAAACACTCATTTATTATGATAGCATTGAGGAAGCTTTAAGAGCTAGAAATGCTAACGTAACTCTTACATAACGTAAAGGCACGTTTATTCACAGTAGCAATATAACTGTTGCTTATTATTGGGTCAATCGAATGCTTAAAAATGTGTAAAGAATCTTGTGCATCTGTGCAAAACATGTGGCAAAAAATATTTTTATAACGGGGGGTAGCAATGATAATATAACATAATGTAATAGTATAGATTGACGTAGAGACGTCAACACGTTTTAAGTATTCTTGTCATGCATGCATGCATGCATCATTATCAAAAAAGAGATCGCGAACCATCAATACCTTTCATTCTATGCCTTTTGTATTTGCAAATAGCGAGTTACTAACAGCCTTCAATTAATCAATGTATTTAAATTCTTTTAGTAATGCATAATACAATTTTAATTATAATATTATTATTTTGCTATATTCCGCGAAAAATAAAATATAAAACATAAGTAACGCTAAATGTAGAGTTTACTAGCCGATTTCATACAAATCTCCATCACCACGCTACGCAAGCAGTGCACATATTCACTATCACAATCTTAACAGTCGGTTCTCCCCGTAATCGAAGCATCATCAGGAGATAGACTCTACGACAAAACTTTAATTTTTTTATCGAGGATATGAACGATAAGATTATTGTTTAGTTTTTACTTTATAAAATAATTATAAATTTTCATATATCACTATCAGCTCTCGTTCTGTAATCATAAGACACCGATAATTACTACATCCGACAATATAACAGGTTTAAACACGATACAAAATCATCAGCGCGAATTATTCGTTTAAAAACGTTGGTTCTGCCCATATACAACAAAACTTTGGTAGGTGTATGTTTTAAATTGCCATCAAGAAGTACACCCAAACACGGCAAGCAGTGGCAACGCTTATCCCGTAACCCAAATGCATGTTTATGAACCCCTTGATGGTTGCAGCGACGGCATACTTGAAGCTGCATAAATTGCAATCTGTTCACGAACGTGCTTGCATTTTAGTATCATTTTCGCATATAGTCGTTTATTGAGTACATAGCAATGTACTTTTAAAAACCATTAAGAAAAACAAACTTACGGGTCATAAATTAAGGAAATGATGATTATTTAATTAACCCCGCCGTGTGGTATCCGGCTGAGTAAAATAGAGTAAAAAATGCGCGCTATTTAAAAGTAGCGGCCTGTTACAATCCCACTGCTGGGAATAGGCCTCCTCTCTCCGTTTCTGGAGAGAAGCGTTGGAGCTAAGACCTACCACGCTGCTCCAATGCGGATTGGTAGGTTACACATATCTCCAGAATTCTCTAGAGATATGCAGGTTTCCTCACGATGTTTTCCTTCACTGAAAAACGTGTGATAAATTGCAATTACCAATAAGACACATGAGTTTTAATAGAAAAACTCATTGGTGCCTGCCCGGGTTTGAACTCGTGTTCCCCTCGAAAGAGTCGCACGGTCTCACCACTGGGCTATCACAGCTCCTATTTACAACACACACACACTCACACACACGCACACACGCACACATACACACACACACAAGCGCGCGCGGGCGCTATTTACAACTATATATCTATATTTATTATAAAACAAGTCTCCAAAACCTGTCTGAGTGTATGTGATCGATTTTCTCTAAATCTACTGAACGGATTATTCTACGGTTTTTACTAAAAGATAGTGCTATTGTTCCGAAAGGTTTATGTTCTATGTAAATTGTGTTGTAGAGGTCGCGCAGTTGTAAACTCGCCTTCTGGAAGCTTTAGTCGCGTGCGCCGCGTAAACCAGCAGAGATACACTAAGGTAATGTACTAGGGAAGTGTAGATCTACACAAATACTACACAAAAGTCCGCGACAGCATGTGTCTATCTCTTATAGACGCAGCTAGTAAATTATAAATAACTTCTGGTGGTTTGTGGTGGTGGTGGTATGGGATCTTCACACCACACGATCTTATGCTGCTTGGTTCCAGCCTTTTTGAGATCTTCAGTCCACCTAGTCTGCCGTCGTTGCGTTTTCCGGTGCGAGGTCATCATTCCAGCACTTTAGGACGCCGACGCCTATTTATTCTACTACGTGCCCCACCTATTGCCACTTCAGCTTCAATGTAAATTTACTATACTTATTATAAAACAAAGTTCCAAAAATCTTTGTATGTCTGTATGTAATCGATTTTCTCAAAATCTACTGAATGGATTTTTGTATGGTTTTCACCAAAAGATAGTACAATACTTTCGAGGGGTTTAGGTAAATAGTACATATCGGTATTATGTAAATTGTGTTGAAGAGATCACACAGTTGTTAAAAAAAATTGCTTGCTGGGAGCTTTAGTCGCGACCGCTGCGTAAACCAGCAGAGATACGCTAAAGTAATGTAGCAGAGAATTGTAGATCTATAAAAATATTACAAAAAAGTTCGCGATAGCAAGTCTCTATCTCTTATGGTTAACTCACAATAACTACATTTATGTTTAAAATTTGAAAAAAATTGACACGCTGATTTTCACGCGGGCGAAGCCGCTGGCACAGCTAGTATTGTATAAAAATATCTTGTTTATATAAGCTGAAAAAACTAACCAAGACTTCATACAAATTATAGTTTAAAAAAAGATTCAATATTTATTTAACGTAAAACTAGATATAAATTATAACTAGTTACAAATATAATACGTGATACACGTTTACGTCAATTAGAACCAATTACTCCTGAAACCACTGTGCTTCCATCCATAACCGACCAATCAAATACCCTCACTCATATATCATTTAAAAATGGGAACGATCAATTAAAGGCATGACTCAGAATTTGGGGCATCAAACGTTTCATTCCGTAAATCACTGTTAACGTGTTTACGATATTCGCATCACTCATCGTGTGGTAAATGTGAATTACAATATACGTACAGTGTGTTGGTGTTTTAACTATATATAAATGTAGGAAAAAAATATTAATAGTTCATTATTGTATAAAAAAGTTTTAAAAAGTATTAAATATTGTATTAGAACGGAACGTAGTGTTGAGTGAGGGAATAGGAAGGATGTGTGTGAAAGAGGCAGAGGGGATAAGATGCAAGATGGCGAAGGTGTAAGATGTGTAATGAGTGTTTAAAAGAAATAAAAGAAGTAATAAGTTTTAAAAAGTGTTGTTTATTATTATAACGAGTCAAGAGAACTCCAGCCGACCCCACCCCCTACATAAATATTGAATATTATTTGTTAAGTGTTTTATAGTAACATTTTCCAGAATTCATATTGAGCCATATAATAGATTTTTATAATTAAACAAGATTCTGCCTTTCTTCCCTGATTTGATCTGCGTGAACTACATATACATTATACGAGATTAAAAACAACCTTGGTCTCTTTTCATCCCTTCAACTATCTCCAAATTATACCTAGACCAGATTTTAGATATATCACTTTTTGGATATATTATTAGATAAACATGGTTATACTTTACTGTTACTCAGCTTAATACTATTTAGAAATGTTCAGAAAAGCTTGTAGTAACCTGTAGGCCTACCATAAACTTTTAGAAAACGATTCAATTCAAAGTCAGCACCTAAACCCAACCGCTTTCTTTTCGTACCATGAAGTGTGTTTGAAAAGGACAACGCTATATGAACTATAAATAACTCTGTCTCTTTTACTCACATGTTTTTATGACGCATTCCGAACAATCATTCGGCAACGACTTAAAGTGTGCGTCTTTTAGACGTCATGGTATGAAAAAGCAAAACAATTTCGTTTACGTTTTCAATTGAGTCGCAATAAGAGGTTATAGAAGGCCTGCTGCTCCCATTTAAACTTACGCATTTAGTGTATAAAAACGCTATGTCAATATATATTTAGTAAAACTTTGTCAAAAACGTGGAAACCCAAAGACTTATTACGTGACTATGGAGACTAATTATTTATATTATAAAACTATTACTAATTTCTGCCAGCAACTGTGTGCGATAACATAAGTATTAAAATAAAGATAATACAATAATTCTATAACAAAAACAAAATCGACCTTAAGTAGGTAAAAACAAGGAATTCCCTTAATATAACGAATCATTTTTTTTCGTTGAAAAAACGTTTTTTTCTTCGTGTTCTTTATAAATTCTTGGTGAACTCATTTACTTAGAATCTACCTTCTTAACCTGTGCAGTTTATTAAATCAGTTTTCTCATAATGAGTAAAAGCGATGGGAAGTGAGAATTTTTTTAAATTAAAAAATTCTTTATTATTTGATTACTGTCACATCTGTATGTGGTTTATATATAGAAATTAGTTAACCAACACGCACATATATACGTATTCGCATATGCGCATTGAAATAAATAAACTTTATTCATAAAAATAATAATTTTATGAATAAACTTTGTTTATTCTCAATCCTAAAATATAAACCGAAAAAGATTACCGTTTACCGTAACCGTTTAGCCGTAAAAGATTAGATATACGCTGCGCGATGATCAAGTCAGTGTCGTCAACACAACCACAGTTTTTCGTTTGCAAAGACAAAAGTTACTTTATCTGTCGCCCGATTGCGGCGTATTATCAAATATATCGCTGACGTTCTAATCATTCTCATAGTCGAGACCTCCACTGCGTATCCTCCTGACATAAAGTTTGGCCACTAGGAAGAGGAACTAGTTGTATTTTTGAACTCTAATTTACGAAGTTACATTACACGCACATTTCAAGATACTTCTACTCTCATCTTTTTTAAAAACCGTGAGTGCCAAAAGCCTATTATCGAGTTTAAAACACATTTATATTCCATGTCGTTTGTATATGTAAATCTCGATTTATTTCAATACAATATACATAACTAGATAAAATGGAACGTAGTTATAGATAATTTTATCTATAATTTATTTCAGCAATAAGAGGTTTATTCCTGACTCTTTACTGCTTAATTTACAAGAATGGAACCAATTCAAATTGAAATTACGGATTACCCTATCTTTTGCAAACAGTATCGATAACAGGTGGGTGCATCCCTACACGCGTTCACGGGCAGGGCTGGGAGGCCGTTGACCTCATGAAGCAGACGGACGAAGTTTTTATTTCTCGCCCTATAGCCGCCCGCCCAATGCTCAACCATAAGAAATGTATACTAAAAATTAATATAATTCATTTTAAAAAAATCCATCCACAGAAACCAGACAGTAAATACTTAATTACCGTTGAAAGTTGTTCTTGAGTCAATAGAAAATTAGAAACGATGACCTTTAAAAATCTTGTTGGATGGTTATTAAAAATTTCACGGTTCCACTCGAGGATGTAACACTACAGATTAGAAAAAAAAAATTTGAGTGAGCTGCCAAAAACGCGTGCTCAAGAGCCTTACTGTAGCGGAACCCTCTACCACAAAACCGTCTACTTTAGAGATATTTATGAGAAGAGATCGTTATACATAAAAAATGCGTTCGTGATAAACCATGTTCGTGTAAGTGGATTTTTAAATTAGCGCATCTTATACTTTGATATTCATAAATCTAACTTTTTGACAGTGAATTTTGTAGTAAAAATTTGTTAAAATATTTAAAAAAATACCTAATGTTTTTGTTAAATTATTTTTTATAAAGTAATTTTTTTAAGTTCGATTTTGAAAATGAGACAAATTTGTTTCCACTTACCTTAAATATGAGATCAACTTATTATGACGCTTTAGCGATTTAAGAAGTAAATAAAAATTAAGTTAAAACGTCATCTAAAAAACATATTGGAAATACCTTCGCAATTGATGTTAAGCGAAACATTTTCTTCCAGTATTAGTCCTAAACATATTACAGAAATCAGATTACTAATGTTTCATATAAGAATTTGCGGGTAAAATTCGTAATCAACTAAATATCTAATTCAGGACACTTCGGTGTTTTAAGTGACATATACCTACTTAAAGGCTTAATGTTTAAAAACTTAAAAAACTTGGGATTTTATATTGTCCCATATTTATTTATTTCTTTTTTTATTGTAATCTTATTGAGAAAGTGTAACTCATTATGTCAACTTATGCACCGAGATACAAAAAAGCTTCTGTCATTCTCCAGCCTCCCAACTACAAATATCATAGTAACAAGTCAAGTTAAAAACGCTTTTTATAAAATATTATGTTTCTACTGTTAACCGTTGAGGAGTTCCCTTGTATGGGGCCAATCCTGTCACTAGCATCAGGTCATGCTTATCATAAACATGCATTGTCATCGGGACTGAACCAGTATGTAAAATTTCAGCTCAATCGCACACCGAGAAATGGGTCAAATTTAACTTGCAAAATTTCAACTTCACATGTGAACATACCTATAAATCAAATTAAATAAAAGCTTTTATGAATCAAATAACGCTTTCGAGGGGAACACGAGTTCAAACCCGGGCAGGCACCAATGAGTTTTTCTATTAAAACTCATGTGTCTAATTGATAATTGCAATTTTTTCACACGATTTTCGGTGAAGCAAAACATCGTAAGGACACCTGCATATCTCTAAAGAATTCTGGAGATATGTGTAACCTACCAATCCGCATTGGAGCAGCGTGGTAGGTCTTAGCTCCAACCCTTCTCTCTAGAAACGGAGAGAGGAGGCCTATTCCCGGCAGTGGGATTGTAACAGGCCGCTATTTTAGTTTTTACTTTTATACCTCGGTAATAATTATATGTAACTAGCTGTGCAAACAACGGCTTCGCCCGAGTGGAGTTCAGTGATTTACGATATTGAACTTTTCCCGAATTTTCGAAATTTTGAACATGAAAGTAGTTATTGTGAGTTAACCGTGAGAGATAAAGACATGCTAACGCGGCCTTTTTTGTAGTATCATCAAATCACACCGGTGCAATGTTTAGACGTGAAAGAATGACAAATAAACACACCGACGCTTTAAATAAACGAAAGGCTTAGTAATTGGAATATATTTTAGTTAGTAGAGTAACGTTTAAGAAGTAAAATAGTGACAATACTAAACTCAACATATTAAACGAACCAACTGTACAACTATTGTGCGATCAGTTTTTAGGAATAATAAAGTTTTTGTGTGCCAATTCGCTACTCATTTTATATTGTTATGCCACGAATAGTCTTCTTCGCTAACATTTTACAGTTTTAACTATAACTTAAAAATATTTTACGCTGTATTAAACGTCACGTCGTGTTAACGTTGGACAAACGGTAACTGACTGAGTTGAAATTGTGATAGAATTATATATATTGATAGTTTGTTTATAAAAACATTTTATTATTATTATTATCTTTCTTTATGGCCTGTTAGCCTACCATGAACTTTTAGAAAACGATTCAATTCAAAGTCAGTACCTAAACTCAACCGCTTTCTTTTCGTATCATGAAGTTTGGATTGCATTGGGGTCGTAATGTTTGAAAAGGAAAACGTTACATAAACTATAGATAACTCTGTCTCTTTTACTCAAATGTTTTGGGATGCATTCCGAATGGTCATTCGGCAACAACTTTAAGTGTGCGTCTTTAAGTCGTCATTGTATAAAAAAGCAAAACAATTTAGTTTACATCTTCAATTCTAGTCGCAATAAAAGTTCATTATAGGTCTGCTGTTCAACGCAAATAAGAAGCAAATCACTCTGCCAGTGTCACGTAAAATGGAAAACACGTAAAAGGTAATGCACCAAATTAAAATAGTACAAAAAAAAAATATTTATGAAATGAAATAACCCTAAAGATATAATAAAAATAATTCCACTTTTAACTTATTAAAAACATTTTATTTCAACTTGTTTGAAATAAACCACAGGTAATGAAAGTATAAAACCTATGCTATCAATATTGTTAGTCGTAAAAAGAACGCTGTCAGGTTGGTACTGAGTAAAAAGTATAATAGTTCTATGGTAAGAAGTTATTGCTTCTTGTGGTTGTACTGTAAAAAGTAAAAACATAGAGACGTGATTTAGTTACGAGTGTATGTATGATTTATTTACTATCTTCTAGCTGTGCCCCTGGTTTCGTCCGCAACGAAATTAGTATGTCACGAATATGTTTCAGTCAACTTAGTTACAAATACCTTAATGTACTAATAACCTAAACCTTATTAATGTTTCGAGACGGGCTATACTCACGTCTTATTTTATCGGATGAGCCCGACTAGTTTCAAGCCCATACGGGGCTCTTATTCATGAGCTCTTTACGCGGCGTTATCGCGGCGGTAACTTCGCTCATCCGATAAAATATGAGTATAGCCGGTCTCTCAACATTAATAATGAACACCACTCACGATAGTTTAAATTAAAAAACCTAAACTTTCCTTAAGAATTACACTATCTTTAAGTATCATATAAAACAAACAATCAGTAGATTTTTAGAAAATCGATACATACATACAGACAGCTTATGGGGGCTTTGCTTTCTAATAATGAATAGATAGATAGATGAGCATATAAGTAGTTATTATGATATAACCATAAAAAATAGAGACATGTGAACTTTTTTGTAGTATTTTTGTATATCTACAATTCTCATGTACATTAATTAAGTGTATATCTGTAAGTTTAAGCAGGGCTCGCGGCTAAAGCTCCCAGCAGACGAGCTTTTACAACTGTGCGAACTCTTCAACACATTTCCTCATTCATTTCCATAAAACCGTAATGTACTTTTAACTTAAACATTTCGACAAAATAGCACTACCTTTAAGTTAAACGTCCGAGAAGTCCGTCTATAGATTTTAAGAAAATCGATCACATACAGGCAGACAGGTTTCGGGGTTTATAATAAAGCAAAACAGTTTTAAATTAATTATGCTCAAATTAAAATTTAAATAATTTATTAATTAGTGGTGGTTTGTGCATATGTTTTAATGAATCCTTCATTTATCGGGTATGAAAAACGAATAATCCACTATACGTTTAGCATTATATATATATTTTCTATTTACTTAATCGCGGAGTATAGCAAAGTAATTTTATTATTAATTTTGTATTAAAATTTAAAAAATTCTTTTGAGGATGTTTCTAGTAGAGAAACAAATTAATAATAGAGAAATTTATGAATAAATCTCTTGATTGTGAATAAATTAATGACTAGTAAGATTATCGTACATTGCTCTCTTAAAATATTATTTGTAACAGTTCTTGATTACGTGAATATAGAATTGATGCATGGGTCGAAGTCCAAGCTCTTTTATCATTCATATAATATTGAATTATATAATAATCTCCAAAACGGCATACCATAAACTTGTGAAAAACCAAGTCCAAATGAATTTAACGATACAAAAGTAATAATAAAATTATTTACATACAGGCAGACAGGTTTCGGGGTTTATAATAAAGCAAAACAGTTTTAAATTAATTATGCTCAAATTAAAATTTAAATAATTTATTAATTAGTGGTGGTTTGTGCATATGTTTTAATGAATCCTGCATTTATCGGGTATGAAAAACGAATAGTCCACTATACGTTTAGCATTATATATATATTTTCTATTTACTTAACCGCGGATTATAGCAAAGTAATTTTATTATTAATTTTGTATTAAAATTTAAAAAATTCTTTTGAGGTTGTTTCTAGTAGAGAAACAAATTAATAATACAGAAATTTATGAATAAATCTCTTGATTGTGAATAAATTAATGACTAGTAAGATTATCGTACATTGCTCTCTTAAAATATTATTTGTAACAGTTCTTGATTACGTGAATATAGAATTGATGCATGGGTCGAAGTCCAAGCTCTTTTATCATTCATATAATATTGAATTATATAATAATCTCCACAACGGCATACCATAAACTTGTGAAAAACCAAGTCCAAATGAATTTAACGATCTTACACTAGTCCACAGATATTTGTAAGTTTTCTTGAATTAACTAACTTGAGTTTTAAAAAAACACACACAAATTACAAGAATTACAAGAATTGCCGGGTAATATAGTTTAGTCTTCAATTGAGTCGCAATAAGAGTTCATGGTAGGCCTGCTGATTGTGTGTAGAAGTGATGCGTTCAGTATTCCTGTGCCCTCGACCCCAAGCAGCAAGGTGGAACACCATGAGGTTTTAGCCGGTAGGAGTCCGGCATAACTGCTTTCACCCCCACGGAAAGCAGCACCCATGACGGGTTTCGTCATGTAAAAAAAAAAAATCCTGCTGATTGTATTATATAAACTATGCAGGAACATAGGGACATTTTAGAAATAATGCTAAATATTGCGCATTAAAATCTTGAGTAAAGCGCATTGAGAATTATGGGAGCCATAGTTACAATTAGTTAAAAAATAAAAGAGTCACTGAATCGCAAGAGCACTGCGATGAGTCAACACACATTCAATATTATGAATTCTATAACAAACTTTACCTATTATACTCATAATGTGACGGAATGCGCGAATAGTATTTTTCAGTATCGAGTTTATCTTTAGACTGTAGAGACCATAAACAAAATCTACAGCAACATAAGTGCCACTTGCATTTTGCCGACAAATAAAACCACAACAGGTTTTGAACTAACGTGATTATCTCGGATAGCAGGTTAGCTCCACTCTCGTAAGGAGTTACAACAAATGCGTAATAGCCGTGTCGTAACCAAGATTAATTCACCGCTTTCTTCAGTTATCGGTGGACATTGTCACTTTTACTGAGACTATCAAAAGGCTAAATGCCTCATCATATGTATAATAAAAGTATGTAATAAATATATAGAAGAGAAAGTATGTATGTATGTACCCCATATACGTTCCTTCTTGTAGAAAACAGCCGGACTGAAATTTTTATAGACTTATAGATTGATCCAACGGATAATCTTCAAAAGTTTGGTGGCGATTGTAGTATTTTTTTTATATTACCCATACATTGTCTACAAAGTACGTTGATGAACCCATCGGTGTAAAACCTTCCGAAGAATGTTACAAATGTTACAAAATCATTTTTACAATCAAACATCATCATTCTCCTCCCTTATCCCAATCATAGTGGGGTCGGCACAACTTGTTATAAACATGTTGTCACATGATTTGGCTATGTATTTTACGACCGGCCGCCTGTCTGACGTCAACTTACCTTAGTCGCCTCTTACGACACCTCGGTAAGAAATGAGGGTGGTCTATTCTATGCAGCCGGATACCACACGGCACTTACCTTAGTCGCCTCTTACGACACCTCGGTAAGAAAGGAGGGTGGTCTATTCTATTCTGCCGGTTACCACACGGCGTCCTTTTTAAAATCAAACAATCAAAATAAAATATTACGATATGTCACTATATTTTTTGTTCCAGTGCCCCATGACGAAAAAAAACATACGATTTTATATGACAAAATCTTAACATAACTACATATACCTTTTTAAACATAGAGGTTTTAAGATTACATGTCTATAAGTTAGCTGACATGGTAATCGGATGACAACTCTAATACCTTGGTTGTACGTAATAGTAGCACGGAAGCAAAAAGCAAGGAGGGAAAGTTAGCTGCTAATTTTAGTGAGTCCAGTCATCCATACCTTACCAACTTAGGTCAACATTCCTTATTACTTGATTACGGATTAGATTTGACTTAACTGAATCAGCAGTATTATAATAGAATTAAATAAATAATAAATATAAATATATGGGACAGTTACACTCACGCTCATTCGTCAACAAAGTAACTTAATACTTATGTGACAAACGACTGGTAAATATATACATATATAATTTTAGTTTCATACTCGTAAATACACACAAAATAATCGAAGAACCAACAAATTCTACCTAAAAACTGTTGACGCTAATCAAACCCAAATTCTATCTAAAAACTGTTGGCGCGAATCAAACCCTTGTGTTTGATTCGCGCCGATGAAAAAATATTATATTTTTGTACTCGTTTATATGGCAATATCATTACACTAATATAAACCTTAAAAATGATTTTACCGATGTTAAGTAATATTTTATACATATTAGGTCCTTACATATGAAATTGGCGTTTTCTATGGGAGGAACATAAAGTCGTTTTTTTTTAAATGAAATATATTTAATTAATCAAAGTATGTACCATTGCTATGTATGCACTTTTGCCATCTCATAGGTAGTTCATTGATCCCCTTACTAAAAAAACCATTCGGGCGGGAATCAATAAAATCTTTGAAGGCGGTTTGGACTGCCCCATCGGAGTTGAATTTTTTTCCTTGCAAGTAGTAATCCAAATCGCGAAAAAAATGGTAATCTGTTGGAGCAAGGTCCGGAGAGTACGGTGGATGTCTAAGACATTCTAATTGAAGCTCCTCTGATTTGGTAGCCGTCTGTTGTGCAGTGTGTGGTCTAGCGTTGTCCTGAAGCAGCAGTGGCCTAGAGCGATTGACCAGCCTCGGTTGTTTAGCAGCTAGCTTTTCCATCATGGTTTGCAGTTGCTGACAATAGATATCTGCCGTAATCGTCTGGCCAGATTTAAGAAAGCTGTAGTGAACGACACCGGCACTAGCCACCAAACACTTACAAGCAACTTTTTTTTAGTCAATTTTCGCTTAGGGCAGGATTTGGCTGGTTCGCCAGGGTTCAGCCATTGCGATGAGCGCTTCCGATTATCGTAGAGGATCCACTTTTCATCACAGGTAATGATTCGATTTAAAATTCCTTCATTATTGTGCCGGTTGAGTTACGTAACACAGCAGTCGACGCGCGTTTGTCGGTTTGCTTCACTCAATTCATGATTACCCACCTTTCAAGCTTTTTCACCTTCCCAATTTGCTTCAAGTGGATTAGAATAGTTTTATCACTAACACCGGAGCCTGCAGCTAACTCGGACGTGGTTTACGATGGATCCGCTTCCACAATAGCCTTCAATTCTTCATTATCAACTTTGGTCTCCGGCCGTCCACGAGTCTTGTTCTGCAGGTCGAAATTTCCAGAACGAAAACGTTGGAACCAAAAACGCACTGTGTTTTCTTTTGCAACACCGTCACCATACACATCATTAATCCTTCGAGCCGTTTCTGCAGCACTGGTGCCACGGTGGAACTCATACTCGTAAATAACGCGATATTTCATGTTTTCCATTTTGTAAACAGAGTGACACAAAGAAAAAAACAAAAGAAGAAAAAACAAATGAATTAGGGGGTTTGAAACACAAATGCATGAGTAAATAGCTGTATGAATTTGAATTTGGAATTCCTAACCATAAAGGTAATATTTGAGATCAAAGTGGCCAGTACGACAAAACGCCAATTTCATATGTAAGGACCTAATATTAAGAATAAATGTTAGAGATAGCAAGATTAGTGTAGGCAGAAACTAGGACAGACGACCACAAAAAAGGGCGCTTAAGGACGCTGGATCCAGACAGCAGAAGATTGTGGAACGTGTAAGTTTTGAATAGACATACTTCCAACAGTGAACAACTACTGGTTGACAAGAAAGAAGGAGAGAGTCAAAGATCAAGATACATAAGGTTCAAAGAAACCACCCAAGTCGTTCCTTATCCTACAATCCCTTCGGTACCTACGCAATGCACCACGCTACGCGACGCATACCTAATGCAACAAGTTCGCCGTATTTGACATGCAGTGCGCAAAAGAGTAACTGTAGCTGCGCATATGGACAACGGTTAAACAGTTCCGTAAATATTACAACATTCTGCGCAAATAGTAATTATATGTATCGAGGTAATGTTGTTCATACAATACGTAATAGCACTTTGAAAACAAAACAGTCGTTAGGTTCCTACCGTAGGTCTGTGACGGTTTGCGTAATTAAAAAGTGAAAAACAATGTAAATATAACGTATACTGCTTACATGTATAATTCATGACATAAATACGTTCTATTTATATATGCCCAAGCAATAAATAAATGAATACTCGATGGAGATAATTATATTTTTGTTAATGTTAGGTATTCCGTGATCTCCACTGTGTGGTATCCTTCAAGTAGAATAGACCACCTTGATTTCTTACCGATGTGTCGTAAAAGGCGACTATGGTAAGTTGACGGCAGGCAGGCGGCCGGTCGTAAAATAAGTAACCAAAACATGTAATAACATTTTTAAAACATGTGTCGACCCCGCTTAAAGTTGGATAAGAGCAGGAGAATGATGAGGTATTACGCGATCTAAACAGATTTTACCTATAGCAGAAAATTTACAGCTTATAGGTATAGTACCCGGCATTAAATAATGCACATCGATATTTAGAACAAAACAGCCGACTAGTTCGGTTTCGTAGAGCGCTGTCACTGTCACTCAGTTAACGGGTTCGTCAGTATGTGCATCACAGATAATGCTCTATGAAGCAGAACAAGACAATTTTCTCTCTGTTAGCCTCGACGTGCATTATTTATTGCCGGGTACTGTATATGTTAGCTTTTAGGAAGTAAATACATTATTCTCCTGCCCTTATCCCACTGTAAGTAATGTCGGCACAACATGTTTTTCTCTTCTATCTTTCGTCAACTCCGGCGCTACTTCTTTTATACGCATGTCATACTTCACACAATCTCACCATCTCGATTTCAGCCTCCATCTAGGACGACTAAGGTATATGCCGTGTGGTATCCGGCTGCATAGAATAGACCACCCTCATTTCTTACTGAGGTTTCGTAAAAGGCGACTAAGGCAAGTTGACGTCAGGCAGGCGACCGGTCGTAAAATACATAGCCAAATCATGTGACAACATGATTCTAACATGTTGTGCCGACACCACTTAGAGTGGGATAAGGACAGGAGAATGAGATAATAGGAATCAAATTCGAAAATACTTGCTTGTGAAGCAAAGGAACTATTTACAAGAAATTGCCATTCCTATCAATTTAGTTACATTAATGTATAACATATTAGCATAAATTAAAACACATATGACGTATTCATAAATTCAATGAACTGAAAATAGACTTACACTAATCGGCTTAACATAACGGCATAATTTTGAATAATCTTTTGAACCCGTGGATAACCTAAGCCGGTTCTATAAACATGGGTCATTGTAAGTTCTTGCAAACACTGACTGCATTTATCATAATGATAACGTATGTATAAAGTATTCTATGTTATGATCCACTGTCGGTAAGAAGAAACGAGACTAATCGCTTGAACCTACGTGACTTGAGAACAACACATCATTGTACGGTGCAAAGCTAATGAGCGAACTTGCCGACAAACGTTTCAACGTCGCACCTGCATACGAGAGTTTAAAATTGATGTGTGAAGAACCGGGAAGTATATCCATAGACAAAAGCAATAATAAAAATATTTTGCTATAATCAATGCTATAAAAACACATGCACTACAAACTTCCACCACCGCCACCCAATACACAAGCACTACACACATTCACTCACAAATTTAACAATCTTTTCACCTTGCAACCGAAACATCATTACGAGACAAAATCGCAAATCCAATCGCAATCTATTGATGATGCTTTGGATGCGGGGTGAAACGATTTTTGAGTTTGTGATAGTGAATAAGTGTAGCGCTTGTGTATTTGCATGTATTTTTTCGAACCTTGCCTGTTTTCATATCTGATACATATCAGGTATGAAAACGGATAGCACACTCTACATTTAGTAATATATAAATTTTCTATTTACTTTAGCGGATTATAGCAAAGTAAATGTATATAACTTTTGTGTTATCTCGGCTAAATAACGCCTAAGTAATACTATAAATTATTTATATCCATAGAGTTATTATAGTATAGTATGGGAGTCAGCCTAAAATGTGTCAATCGATTCGAAAAAAAGAGAAAGCACATGAGGCTGCCTATCTATCTATTTCTTTTTATGTGTGATTAGACAAATATTGGTCTCTCATCTTCTCTCTCTTAGTACTTGTTGAAAACTCGCACTACCATCCCTTTCTATCGCTCCCTTACTCTATACATAATAACAATATATCCCTTACCGAATAGAATTTTAAAAACATTTTTTTATTTCATTTAAAATAAAATCCGATACCAGCTCAAGATAATCAAAATAGCTTTTTTTGTTCATTTACGAGCCTCGTGCGCTACAATACACAGCATTCGCTTCCAGAACGAAATCTATTCGACTGGTTTTAAAATCGATTTTCATTTGTCCCAACCAGAAATTGAATTAAAAATCTGGATTTTTTACAACACATCCACTCCACTACACTCCAAACCAATATACAACCTAAAAGCTATACTTATTATAAAACAAAGTTCCTAAAAGCTGTTTGTCTGCATGTGATCGATTTTCTCAAAATCCACTAAACAGATTTTTGCACAGTTGTCATTAAAAGATAGTGCTATTCTTGAGGAAGGATTAGGTTTATAGTTATGACGGTTAAATTCCCGCGGGGTCGGGATTTACGGGTAAAACTTTGTTACTGACGAAGATTTAATACTGATATCGACGCGGGCGAAGCCGTGCGTGTTCCTAGTATAACCTAAAATATAAGTTGTCATTTTCGTACTTTATTTCTCTAGCGATATTATATTGTTATATTAGCTACCAGATAATGCTATGCTCCTTCGAGGTTAAATCCAGATTCAATGGCGTCCTTAAGAACATCAAAAGTTATTTAAAAAACTCATAAATACATAACGCTAAATTTATTGTTAAATGCAATTCCAAGCCAATTCATAATCTGCCTTTCCAGTTATGTGATCGCAAATATACGGAAGCCATATATTCATATGTATAAGATGATTATTTTCATTGCGTCAATAATCAAGAGAACATAACGCTGACGAAATTTTAAGTCCATATTTTACAATAAAAATGGTTTAGATATTAATATAGGTTAACACAATAAAATAACAAAAGTATTATATGGTTTTGTAAAAACAAATTATGTAAGTTTCAATTACATAAATGCATACCGCAATAAAATACACTATTAAATCCAAGCGCATATAAGTCTAATTGCAAAACAATGAAAGTGAACGTTTACTGATTGGAAGTTTGGACGTATAGTAACAATAAATATCAGGTGTAAGAAGCAGTATGTAAAAGAGCTCGATCACAACAACTGTGAAAGTATCTGCACATTCATACTTTTGTACCACTAATAGCACGTGTGCCAAATGACAACTAACCATAGTGAAACGCACATCCAAATTAATAGCAACGCAGTAATTATAAATGCTAGGACACTTTCGATCGTAAAACGAAGCACGACCAAGTACGGGCGCGGGCCGACAGATGATATGCTAAAATGGCTGTGGATATTTGTTTTGTTTGGCGGCTGTACCGTTTTCATAGATGGCGAGCTTTTCTTGTATGGCAGGTGCAGTTTTACGAGTTCTCGCGTCGCACATCGCGAGTACGGATGCGCTCCGAACTAAACTGAATTGTATAGCTTGGACAGAAGCCGGGCAACGTGTCACGGCCACCTAACAGGATTACCTGTTCTACTGCGCAGGTAAACTGAACCGTAAATATGGGCCAGAAATGCCTTAACCGGCTTAAAATATTGTTCGGATTATGAGCAGAGACAATCTTCATCCCACTCGACCTTTAAAGAAGCTTAGAGTAGAGTTACAATCACGAATACTATTTAGAATTAGTTGTATTCTTATCTTGTCTGTTTATAATGCAATACTTTATTATTAACATTTATCCTATTCCATTTTTATTTCATAGCTTCCGGTATAGTTATGAAATTGGTAAAGATGAAGAACATAAGGAATTCAATCTTTAATAGTATCTGGTGCTAATAGCTTAATCGATTAGCTCATTTAAAATATATCTATTAAATATTATGTGAACGATAATTCTCAAACATTAAAATACCTGATAACAAACGGGGAAACGAAATTTTAGAAGTTCTTGTACCTCACCAGTTTTTGTAAACCAAATTACCCATGAGATGTTGCCACTGGGCTATATAATTATAAGGAAAATTATCTATCTTTAATATCGGATTTGTTGATCGTAAATACTTGATTGGATAATTGGTATTGACGTTAATCTAATCTAAGATTAAGTCCACAATGTGGCAAAACTTAGGTATTTAGGTTGGCTTTTTAGGCATAGCCTAATCTCTCGGTTTAGGTTTAACTCGATTGTAATTTGTAGTGTGTAATCGTATTATAACAAGTAAATTGTCTAAAGTTGCTAAACGTAGATTAAATAAACGTATTAAACGAATGTCGTTGCCCCGGAAGTGAAAATTTCTTTATACTGAGTATTTTTCTTGTAAAAACATGTCATTTAGTTCAACTAATCAAGCCAAGCAGAGTTGATGTAGAGGTGAAATTAAGAGTAGTAGACATAATACGTAAAGTTTGATATATTTTTATTTACCTTAATACCCGTCAATGTAAGTAAGAATATAAACCTTTTACCACCATAATAGCATTGTGGTTCGATTTGAGGTACCTACATATATTGAAAAAAAAATTTCATTATTTAACTCTAACTATTATTCAAGACTTCGTGAGACGGACTGTAGCGAGAATTTTAAGATAACAGCAGGCCTACCATGAACTCTTATTGTGAGTCAATTGAAGAAGTAAACTAAATCCTTTTGATTTTTATACCATGACCTCTTAAAGACGCACACTTTAAGTCGTTGCCGAATGAGCGTTTGGAATTCGTCCTAAGAACATGTGAGTAAAAGAGACAGAGTTATCTATAGTTCTTATAGCGTTATCCTTTCCAAACATTACGACCCCAATGCAACCCACACTTCATGGTACGAAAAGAAAGCGGTTCGTGGTCATCGTTTACGTCTTCAACTGAGTCGCAATAAGAGTTCATGGTAGGCCTGCAGGTGTTCTTCGAAAAACTTCGAAGCTTTAATAAATTTATAAATATGCAATTAATAGGCAAAGTAAAAATTGACATAAGATAGCAGCTCTATTAACGTTACAAAAACAATATGTTTAATTTTTTTAATTTTTTTATTGCGTAATAGACGAGCACTTGACTGTAATCATGCTTGATGGTAAGCAATGATACAGTCTAAGATGGAGCGCGCTTGCCTAGAAGATGCCTATTCGCTCTTGCTTTGATTATATTATAGTACTAGTTTCCCCTCTGTGACTTATAACTATTTCTGTATAAGTACTAACCCTCCGTAATATTAAGTAACGAAAATACAAGCCAGCAAACTTTTTACACTAACATAAGCTAAACAAATAAATAAATATTGTAAAACGTAAGGAACTGAATTGATTCATACATTTGTTATCTTAATTAGTTTCTTGTTACAATAGCGTGTTTACACTAGATTTGTGACACATACCTGCATCATTTTGTTATGATTGACGTTTCGTGATGTAGACTTGTTGATACAGGCGTTGTTATAAAGACAATAAGCAAAAAACAATTGTAGTTACGCTTTAAACAAACTTAAGAGTGAATAGGGCTACTTCCTAATATGATTATATAATCATTTATCACAATTTACAATATTGTAAATTGTATAATTTATAGAATTAGGCGTTACTTTGCGGAGATCCATAATACAAAAGTAATAATAAAATTATTTTGCTATAATCCGCGATACAGTAAATAGAAAATATATATAGTGCTAAATGTATAGTGGACTATCCGTTTTTTCATACCCGTTACATGAAGGATTCGTAAAAACACATGCACAAACCTCAACCACTGCCACCACAATACACAAGCACACACAATACACGTTCACTATCACAAACTCAACAATCGTTTCGCCCCGCAACCGAAGCATCATCAAGAGATAAACTCAACGACAAAATCGCAAAGCAAACAGATAGTCCACTAACATTTAGCACTATATATATTTTCTATTTACTGTATCGCGGATAAAGCGCAAAATAATTTTATTGTTACTTTTATAAATTGTAACTTTTTTGTAACAAATATTACCCGAAAAACTTTGAATGTAGCGTCAGATCATCCTTATCACAAACATTTATTGTATTTGAGACTGGATCAGTTTGTAAAATTTCAGCTCAATCGGACACCGGGAAGTGAGTCAATACAAGGTAAGTAAAATAAAAGCTATTAATAATTAAATTAATTTATGTATATAGTAGAGCGTAGCAAATAATTTAAGGTCAGTTTAAAGCAGTTACGAAAGAGTAAATATATTAAAATTCCAACAACTACTTTAAGAAAATATATACTGACCTAACGCATACTGTCGAAAACCTAGCCAAATATTTCAACTCGAATAATATGCCACAGAAGTAAAATATAATGCGAGCGTTAAATATTATACAATAGAAATGTTCCATAATAACGAATTAGACTTACTTATTTTTTTCTTAAATGACACTAGAAGATATATAAGGACTTAATTTGTTTATTTATAAAACAGTACGCAAATGGAACATAGAGTTTATCAATGAGTAGAAAAAAGCAAGAGCATGTCGGGCCATGCCCAGTGAATAGAAATATATTTCAAAGTTTAATATTAATTAATATCATTCTAACTTAAAAGTTAGCAGTGATTAAGTGGAACGGTTATGTAAGGTTTGAATAAAATTATTTGTTTTAGTTTTGATAAGAGAGTAAAATTGAATTAAATTACTCGCAAGTCGTAACTACGCCAATGTATAATATCTTAATTACGCAAGCTATATTATTAATTGAAAATTTATTTAATAACTATTATTAATTTACTGATGCATTTAATAATTATTACCATTTACCGGTTACTACAAAATATGAGTATTAAAAATATTAGTTGTAGATTAATAATACGCAATCTCACAACGTTGCAATCCATTGCGGTCAAACGCTAGTCAGCCGTATAAAAAATTCTCCAATCGAATAAACTATCTAAATATTACAATAATTAAGTAATTCATTTTGCAAAAGAGGTACATTCCAGCTAGTAACAAGTAATATTAGAATAATTATATTGCAGTTATCTTTTACAGACGTTTGTGATCATTTATACAACGCATTATAGAAAATTTGAATTCTTTTAGATGTACATATATGTTCATACGAATTTTTACACACAAACAAAATAAGCGTTAGAAAAGAGCTTTTGCAGGTAAATAATAACTTCAGGTAAAAATATTCGAGACGATTGTTTCGATTGCTGTCTAATGACTCCTCTTCATAATCGGCGATTACAAACGATTCAGAATGAGCACGATCGTGTAATGGGCATACTCGGCTGTACTTGCCAATCATCGTTTACCATCGACTACGATTGCCTACAAACCACGAATCGCTGGGAGATACGTATGATCGTATATATCGTATGATAATACGCATGATCGTGCTGACACTGGCACGATCGTATACGATCATACGAGCAACGATCATGGCCGCTAAAGAAGAGCAGGCATTTCTTGATAATTTGCCCTTTCCGAAGAATAAAGTCACATCTCCCATATATAAGCATAGGAAATGTGACTTTGTTTTCTTCGGATAGGGCGATATGTGCAGTCCAGTATCCAGTATGTTTTAGGTATGTAAACGTATAATGCATATATTTAGCACTGCATAGATTTTCTTGCAACGCTGATTGAAGCAAAATAACCATATCATTATTTGTGTCGGGCCCCCATATATAGCACCCCACATACAGCCCATAGTGCGAATGACATATTGCTATAACGGATTTGAAGATAAAGCCCGGCATAAGGGTACTGTAGAAACAAAGAGCGGATAATTTTATACTACTGATTCATTGTAAACATCATCCCAACTCTGCTGTTGATGGAGATAATTCTATTTCACTTTATAAATTGAATGGTTGAACCATATCACTTATATAGGTTCTTCTTAGAATTCTAATCTACCGATTGCCTTCAGGATTGCTTGAAATTTTTAAACTATATGAGCAGTTTTATTTTGCTGATGTATAGTTTAATTTTTTTTATTCAACTATTAACTTATCTACATCAGTGATCACATCGTTAAAGATAAGAAGAGAGAGAATATCAAAGAAACACGAAAAAAGTTGCATTTAAAGGTGACAGATCTCGGTGTTAGCTTATATTGTGTAAAACAATTTCTTTTATTATAATATTAAACCGTATCGAATATAAATATTTTTAAAAAGTCATAGGAACAGCTGAAGGAGCAACTATAAGCTATGCACCGCTGGCATGTGAACGTGAACTTTAGAAAAGAGATGTTGCCCACTACGCGTAGCCATAAGCCATAGTCTGGCCTCACAGGAGGCGCCCTTAGGAGGACGTTCCCCGACGCTAGTAGAGCTTCTGCGCTCTATTTTCCGCATTTTGCAACCTCGACGATGCTTCTGCGACAGGGCTAACAGCATATAGTCAGTTTAAAATAAGAAAAAAAAGAGATGTTGTCCTAAGGTACCAGCATCAGTGAAAATATTTCTGATTGCCTATAGAGTGGAATAGTAATTCAATAAAAATTCAATTAATTAATATTACACGAATAATTATAATATAACACTCCTAAATGAATCTTAATTAACTAATATACAAATTAGACGGGTTATTTGTAAGCAAATATGTATTATTAAAATATGTAATGACTTTTGGCCTCAGATATTTTAGAAGCGAGTATTGCGGAAATACAGACTTATTTTTACGTTTTAGTTCTCATGTTTCGAAACAAGCTCGAAATAAGCTAACTCTCACAAATGTGTGTTACTGTAGATTTTACAAATGTAATTTATTAATTTCATATACATACATGTATTTTGTTTTATTTCATTACAATACCAGAAAGAGTATAACTAGGCCACTTGCCGAAATCGAAGCAGATGTACTAAAAAGATAGAAAAGAATTATTCAAGAAAATTTGCCAATAAAGCAATAAACTTAGCAGTCATATTTCTTTTCGAAATTTATCACAATGATACTTTATTATTTTTTACCTTACATTGGTCATATTTATAAAAAGCACTTACAAAATCGTAAAAGGACGTATTTCAAAAGTAAGCGTCTCCTGAAAAACAAACTATAATTATAATTTAAATTGCAAATCTTTTTTTTCTCGAATTATAATCAGACAAAAGACGCTCGAATGATAATACGATTCAAGGTTAAACGAGATCACTGCTTCTGCCCACGAGTTTAAAATTATTAGTACATTAGAGATACTTTACTTAACAGAATTTTACCAACAAATTTTAAATGTGAGCGATACATTTTTAATTATCGTTTGGGTTCAATACTGGTATTTTATCTAATGTTACATCCGTCCGTACGTCATCCAACACTCGTATTACTACTCTATATATTGATATATACATAATATTACATGAGCTAAGGCTTATAAAACCAGTGTACTCTGTCATAATGGTCAGTGAAACTGAAAGCTTATCAACTATCAATTTTAAGTCAATAGGTTTATTCCTCCATCCACCATCTTCGATAGATCGATAGAAAAGTAATAATGAAATTTTTCTTTTTGTCATAATACACGATTAAGTAAAAAGAATAATTAAAAAAATGCTAAATGTAATGTGGACTAAAAAATAAATGGAATGTTCCCTATCCGATATATGCAGGCTTCTTAGGAACACAAACCTCCACCACCATCACCACAATACACAAGCACTACACACGTTCACTTACAAACTCAACAATCATTTCGTTCCGCGTCTGAAGCACCATCAGGAGATAGACTCCATCGTGACTGTGAAGTCTATGCCCTATTTTATATGCCTATTATCCTATTTTCTATTTACTTAATCGCGGATTATGGTAAAATAATTTCATTATTATTTTTGTATTATGTATCTCCGCAAAGTAACGCCTGATTCTATAAATGTTTATACCCTAAACGGGCATACTAAATTATTTTAACTTGTTAGCAATTAGCATACGTCATCTTAGTTGCTGAAATGAGACCCCGCACCGGAAGACGCAATATTAGTAGACCCCCACAAGGTGGCCAGATGAGCTTAAAAAGGTCGTGCGGAAGCGTTGGATTCAAGCGGCCGAAGATATTGTGGTGTGGCTATCATGTGAAAGGACCTAAATCCAGCAATGGATGTCCATTGGCTGTAGAAGAAGTAAAAGAGAGGCATATAGTGAATTAGCGGAGAGTCAATTCACGCTTTAGTTTCTAGTCTTTCAGCTTGCATAATATTTTGCAGTAATTTATTTTGGATAATACTATATACTTTAAATAATAGTTTTCGAAAACACAACAAGTGATCAGATGAGTGAGTGAAACACAAGAAATGAACCAGCAGTAGATGTTGACGATTCAAAAGCACTCGTTTACAAGTTTACTTGAATAAAGAATATTTTGAATTTGAATTTGATCTCTTTCACTCAGTACTCATGGTTCTTGCAACTCGCTTCAAACAACTTCGTCAAAAATTTAAACAATATAATCGCATTGAGGACTTCTAAAAGAATAGTTTAACATTCGATTTGTTATAGTAGTACAATTTTCTGTTTTTATTACATTCTGATTATTAATTACATATTTTCATCCGATCTATATCGCGAGGCAAATTAATGAAAATTAGATAACTTTCCGTATAGTAGATTGGGCAATGGGCATACGTTATTTTTGTCAATTTCCCTCTTTTAAGAAGAACAATTTGAAAAAGAGTTTTATATTATGATTTCCTGAACGCTTTTTAAATTATTATTTTAATGTATATATTTCAAATTTTATTCTTAAAAATCGTGGTTTAATATTAAATAAATTAAATTTTTAAGACAAACAATTAAAAATATCAAACGTGTATTATTTTTTTTGCTGGCACGTATGTTTATTGCGCTTATGAATTTTTGAAGCTGAACAATATTATTATAAAAATATCGTTCTCTGTCACAAGCCGTTAGGGTTGAAATTGACGAAATACTGAATCGCAACTGGCGTTGAGCTACACCTGCCACTGCGACGCTTGCAAACTGGGTTGCTGGCGATACCAATATTATTTTATGATATCGTTGTATTTTTGACCAACTCTTTGAATTTGATATCGAATTAACCATTAATTGTATATAAATAAAGTTTTTTTGAAATATATATTTATGCCATTCGTACTAAGTTATTATATACAGAGTTTTAATTCTTTTTGATTATACTAAATTAATTGCTAAAATAATCATTACAATTTTCTTACATAAAAATAGTCAATTTTCATACTAATTTTATATTAATTAGTAATTTTGTATGCAGTATATTTACAAATTCATTTTGATGAGATTAGTATCGACGATTACTTACTTTTACTATATAAATTTCGCGTCGGCAATTTGTGAGTAAATGAAAAAGTGTATCACAAATAAAAGCAAAACAATTTGCAATATACCAAAACAATTTATCTAAATGATTCGCTTGGTTTTATAAATTACAATTCTTTTTAATATAATAGTATAATTAAACTTCAAATATTCATTTTTTGTGGATCAAGAATATTAACAAACGTATTATTCGCTTATAAAACAATATTTATTATATTATATACTATACTTTTTTATAACACTTACCCAGTTATTCAAAAATAGATCGTAAAATTTGTGTTATCTGCGTGTACGTTCACAGGTGTGTTATTATTAAAATCACGTGACTTTTACCGATAAAAGAATTACTTTAAATCGATTTACGTAGCATGCGCGTTTACATTAAGCGGTTCTAGTAACAAACACTGCCGCGATCACGATGTTTCATACTGTTCGCTTGATTGATAAACAAAACTTCCCTTGCATCAGCGCGCGCATTTAAGTGTTGCGATATTAAAAAACTGTAAATATAAATATATTTTTTCAAATTTTTTAAGTTTTTATCTAACAATAAAATAATGATTCAATTAAGGATAGTTTTATCCTTTGTATAGTTTAAAATTAATTTTAGCTGTCAACGGAACATATCGGTTTGTCTGAAATGTCTGTGGCTTGATAAATGTCATTTTTCTTGACATGTAATGTCAAGTCGGCTGATCGCCAGGGTCCCGCGATATTTTCCATCTGCAATCATAGAAATTGCCCTTCAAATTGGTTACAAATATGGGCTTTAAGTTTTTAAAACTGGCCTCAACTCCATTTAGGGTAAGGTCTAGATTTTATTTGTTTACCTAACTTCTTTATAGTACACGAAGACAACAAAAATTTGACATTAGTTATGCAACCTTGTTACCTTAGAGGCCGTGCTAATTTTTAAATATATTTTTTAAATTAATAAATTTATTTTATCAATACTTGTATAGTACAGTTATTAAATGCTATTTGAACTAAAAAAAAATTGTTAACTATATTTCACCTTTAACATAGTGCTATTAAATCGTGTGAGCAACCTTTTCATATTAATTTTCATTTTGCCCTCTAAATGGAGCTATTGTAGTATAGTAGAACAGCATTTCCACTTTGTAACAGACAACATTGATATTTATATAAACCATTAAAATATGATACTTTAATTATTAATGTTTCATTATTTGTAGAGTGGTAACATAAGGATTGGTATTAGACAATATGCAACTACACATGATGCAGACCTTGTTGTTATTGGTTCGGGCCCTGGTGGATATGTTGCAGCCATTAAAGCAGCTCAACTTGGCTTGAAGGTAAGGTCTTAAGTTTGTACCAACCCTTAAGAAGCTACAGCCACCATGTGACTACTGCAAAAAAAACCCCTTTGTTTGAGATGCATATTAGAAAATAAATGATATTTATATTTTCCAATATAAATATTATTACAAAGATGTTATATAATTATTCAAAAACTACTAAGTATATAGTTTTTTCCTGTTTGGTTGAAAGCAAGTAATTTTAAACCATCTAGTTGATGTATGGATTCCAATGGAATGGAGAGATGATACTACTTAACTACTGCTGCCATACTCTATCATATTGCTTTTCTTTTTATATCACTACAGCAGCAAAAACTAGTGCAATAATTTCTTGAATGTTTTTTTTTAACAGCCCATGATAAACCTTAAACTTTAATTTCTACTTAATTCTTTGTAGACAATCTCAGTTGAAAAAGACCCAACATTGGGTGGAACATGTTTAAATGTAGGCTGTATTCCATCAAAGGCATTACTACACAACTCCCATTTGTACCACATGGCTAAACATGACTTCAAAAACAGAGGGATTGAAGTTGGCAATGTGTCATTTAATTTTGACACCATGATGGCCTATAAGGTCAATGCGGTTAAAGCCTTAACTGGTGGCATAGCAATGCTTTTCAACAAAAATAAGGTAAGATCTACACAATTCAGTAATTGAATAAACTATCAGTATTATTTAGATGAGATTTCATGTTTTGAAATAATATAAGAACTCTAATAATATAGTGGAAAAAAACGATAGAATATGCTATTATAGGACATCTAACGGAATAATAAAAACAAATTCTTAATAATTATGAATGATAAAATATTCTTATTATTATATAATATTAATATTATTTTGAAAATGTTTGAGAAGTGCTTTGGGGCATCTTTTTTGTATATACATATAATGATTACCCCCCCCTTTTTCTTTGTCAGTAATAAAGTCCAGACACTTGAAGTCACCAGCATATATTAAGTTTAAAAAAGTATTATTAATTTTTAATTTCTTTTAGCTAAAGATAGTTAATTAAGTAACTCATGCTACCAACATTTTAATTAAAACATTACTTCCAGGTTCAACTTGTTCGTGGGGTAGGCTCAATAACAGCTCCAAACAAAGTTGAGGTCAAAGGTGAAAAGGGAATTGAAACCATCAACACAAAGAACATATTGATTGCAACTGGATCTGAAGTGACACCATTCCCTGGTGTTACAGTGAGTATTATTTACACAAAGATCAAACTCAATGTAATCATCATCACACTGTCTCTACAAACTTTTTAAAAAAATGTAGTTGTAATTTTATGAGTTTCGTGTGGTATCCAGCTGCATAGAATAGACCACCCTCATTTCTTACCGAGGTGTCGTAAAAGGCGACTAAGGTAAGTTGACGTCAGGCAGGCGGCCGGTCGTAAATCACGTAGCCAAATCATGTGACAACATGTTTGTAAAATGTTATGCCGACCCCACTTAGAGTGTGATAAGGGCAGGAGAATGATGATGTAGTTGTAATTTTATGAATTAAAAGTCTTAGAAGTCTCTCCTTATACTTTGATCTATGGATGCTGTAAGACACTGAGTATTAAATCAGTAACATTATTGGATAGTTACAAAATCAAAAAATAAAAATTCAATAGAGCACCAAGACATTCTATAAATTTTCATTTTATTCAAAATGAATGAAATTCGGGTTCATTGGCAATTTGTGATCCATATTGCTCCAAATGGCTTAGCTGGCCGAGTAGTAACTAGTTATCAGTTATTGGAAACCTGAAATGACTGAGATATATATTTTTATATATTGTATGTAGTAAAAGTAGTTTAAATTATGAAAATTTTACATAGAACAGTGTTACAGTAATTAAAGTAAAAGTAAAGTATTTATTAGTACTAAATCTATTGAGCGTAAATTACAAAAATATTACCAACAAAGCATCATGATTGATATTTTTCCACCAGTTTGATGAGAAGCAAATCATCACATCAACAGGAGCTCTTGCCCTGACAAAGGTGCCCAAGAAGATGTTAGTAATAGGTGCTGGTGTCATTGGTCTAGAATTGGGCTCAGTATACCAGAGGCTTGGTGCTGATGTTATCGCCATAGAATTCCTGGACTCAATTGGAGGTTGGTTTATTATTGTTACTAGGTAGCCTGTGTTAAATTGTGCTAGACCACAACTAAAGGGACAACTGACCTTGTAAAATTGTATGAATTTGCTGATCTAAGTGGTGTTCCATGTGGTATCCAGCTGAGTAGACTAGAAGAGAACAAGAACATACCTCGTCCCGAAAATACATAACTGTCTTCCATCGGAAATAAGATCAAGATTAGAAATAAGATAAAATCAGTAGTAAGATATCATTGAAAAAAATACGAACAAGGCTACTAATTGATCACGGCGACTTTTATTATTATTTTTTATAATGTGATTTAAGCTGCACATTATTGGTTAAGTTCTACTGTAGAGCGAAAACATATACAAGCACCACTGTACCTTCCCAGTGGTTTATTCTAAACCGAACCCAAGATATATCGTAGGGCTGGGCAGGTGCCAGGGGTGCTAGTTATTTATTTAGAGCTTACATAGTTTTCTGAATGGAAGCATACTGCCGACAATCTGCTTAGCAGTTTGGCAGGACAAATATTTAAGTAAAAAATGTTTATTTATAATAAAGATATATGAATTAAAAAAAAGAACACCTCATTTCTTAACGAGGTGTCGTAAAAAGCAACTAAGGTAAGTTGACGTCAAGTGGACGGCCAATCGTAAAAAAACCTAGCCAAATCATTATACATGTTTATAACATGTTATACAGACCCCACTTAGAGTGGAATAACATCAGGAGATTGATGATGCTGATCCAAGTGGCACTAGATCGTGTGGTGCCCAATTACCTTAAAAAACCTGTGTATAAAATATACCAATTTATTAATCAATTTTTAAGGGCTTTTGAATGCTTTTTTTCTTCAGTTCTGTTCAATGGTCACGTCAATGTATTCGGCATGTTCTAGCACATATACTACTTTATTTTTTACATGGTATGTTTTCTTAATCCGCCATGAAGGTGATCTCTTAATCAATTAAATACCTTTCAAAATTTCCATTATGTGGATATAACGTTATAAAATTTAATTTTATTATTACATTAAATATTATTGATAATATTTTCCGTCCTTACCGTAGTTCTGAATGATTCTCGCAAATTGAAGTAATGTCGTGAGATTCAAATTTTGAGAGTTTTAGTAATGCGCTCAGGCAACCCAACTATCTCGGTATCAATATTTCATTCCTTGAAAGTTTACTATTAATTATTCAATAAGTTTTATAAATGATTTATAGAAGCAGGCGTTACTTTGCGGAATTCCATATTAAAGGCACTATAACAAAAATAATTCGCTATAATCCGCACGGGTTAAGCGAATGCATCCAAAGCTAATGTGTATGAAGCAGGCAAAATCTACGAACCTTATACATGCAGGACAAGCCACCACACGCACCCCAAGGCGCCCCCACCAGCAACAAAGCACACAAGTACACACACCCACCACCACACGATCTCGACGATCGTTTCGCTCCGAAACCGAAGCATCATCAGGAGGATAGGCTCCACGACAAAATCGTAATGATTACGAATGCATTACGATTTTGCCGTGGGGAGATCGTTGAGATTGTTGTGGTGGTGGGTGTGTGTGCTGCTTGTGGGCTTTGTTGCTGGTGAAGGAGCCTTGGGGTGCGTGTGGTGGCTTGTCCTGCATGTATAAGGTTTGTAGATTTTGCCTGCTTCATACACATTAGCTTTGCATGCATTCGCTTAACCCGAGCGGATTATAGCGAAGTAGTTTTGTTATAGTGCCATTCAATAAGTTGCCAGAACAGCACTGAAAATAAAAATATTTTCTTGTTATCTTGCTATAATATGTCGTAATTTTATCCGATGCTCCATTCCATAAAATCATTGTTAAAAAAAATTGATTTCTATATTTTTAATATTTTACTAGCTACCAATCAAAACATATAGTACAATCGCTGACCTCTGTAAAGTATCATGACCCAAATAGTATTCATATTTATTATCCTTGACTTATTAGAACATATTGTTATGAACATCTTTTTTGTTTATTTCTTTTTATATTATTGATATTTGAGGAAAGTTATAATTTTCCTTAAACAACAGTCCAATATAACTTAACCTTTGTTTTATAATTACGGATGGGTAGGTTACACATATTACCAGAATTCTCTGGACATGTGCAGGTTTAATCATTATGTTTTCCTTCACTGAAAAGCATGTGATAAATGCAAATATCAATGAGGCATATAACAACGTGGTTTGAACACGTGACCCCCTCGAAAGAGTTCACACTGTCTCACAATTCGGCTATAACTTTTTAAAGTTCTGAACGCTTGTATATTATTTACAAAGATTATTTGTCTAATAGGTGTCGGTATAGACGGCGAGGTTTCCAAAACTCTACAGAAGATTATGGTTAAACAGGGCATGAAGTTCAAACTCGGCACAAAGGTAACGGGGGTGAAGAAAGAAGGCGATGTGGTCAAAGTAAGCGTCGAAGCTGCCAAAGGTGGAAACGCCGAAGTAGTAAGTTTTCTATTACACATAAATTCATATATGTATTAGATTTTTTATTTTATTAGGCACACAATGTTTACATATTTTTCAAATTTATAATAAAATTGCTCACCAAAATATGTATGTTAATATACAAAGTGCAATCGTAATCTATTTTTTTCTGAAACATCCCATAAGATGTTTATATTAAAAAGCCATAGAAACCCACGAGTTTCCCATGGTTTATGCGGAACGTCGAACTCCATAGAGACCTGTAGGCGTACCATGAACTTTGATAACGATTCAATTCAAAGTCAGTATCTAAACCGCTTCTTTTCGTACCTTGAAGTGTGTTTGAAAAGGACAACGTTATATGAACTATAGATAACTCTGTCTCTTTTACTCACATGTTTTTAGGACGCATTCCGAACGCTCATTCGGCAGCGATTTAAAGGGTGCGTCTTTAGGACGTCATGGTATGTGAATTGTTCCGCACAAACGTGCGGGCGGATGAGGCAACCTCCGAATCCTTGGCCCGCCGTTCCGGCGCCTCAACCTACCTTATGCGGCCGTCAGCTATATGCGGTCCGGCCTCATGAATCACTGCGTGTATATGTGTACGTGTGTGTGTGCGCTTGTATGTCCTTGGCCGATTCCCGAACTCGTTGGCTCGCCTCAGCAATCTTCCACGAACACGTACTGTCTATTTCTCCCGGCGTATACACTTCACTAACGCGGTTAAATAACACAAATAACACCCGGTGTGCACACAACCTTGGTAAGGTCACACGATATCGACGAACATTAATCTTATAGTAATCGAAACGCTTCACTAATTGACCGCGTCACTAATTACTTATATCAATATCAAAAGTCAATACAGTCGTGGTACTATCTAACACCACACCCTTCACTGGTTAAAACGCGTCATTACGCGTGTGCGTTCTACCATAAAATTCCTATACAAGCGTACGCGTCTTGTCATTATAGTATTCGAAACGTAACTAACTGGCGTACGTGACTAACTACCATAGAATGTATAAAGGTCGTTGATCCGGTCGGCCGCGCGACAATTTTTACAAAACAGTATGAAAAAGTAAAACAATTTAGTTTACGTCTTAAATTGAGTCGCAAATAGTTCATGGTAGGCCTGCTGTAGCTCCCAAAACTTAAGAAATTTCAAGATCTTCTCGAAGTCACGTTTCTAGAAAGTCAACATACATACAAATTTTATAATATTAGCATTAACCTACACTCTTGTTAAATCGATCCATCGAAAATATAGATGCCCCGAAAGCGTTTTATAAGACCTATATTAAATTAGAACGCTAACATAAGCATAGATTATATATACAATGTTTTATCGCGGTTTATAGCAAAATAATATTTTCTTTACTTTTGTAATATTGGACGTTGGCAAAGTTACGACTTATTCTATAAATTATAAAACACACACAGTGTCTTGGCCATTGTTTTTTGACGTCGATTAGACGCGATTTTCTATCACTTACTCTTTAGCATAATACGAATTATTTTACTATAATCCGCGTAAATCGTAAAGTCCTTATTCTATATATGACGTAAGTAAAAAAAGATATATAGAAAGTAGTCTCAGAAGGGCATTCCTCCATTCACCGGGTCGCTATAGTCTTCCCATTTTGCTATGTACGAGGTCAAAAGTAATCTGGCTTGTACATTATTAAGAGAATTTGTTGCTTTTATCAGTACTTGATAAGATGAAGGCTGTCTGCATAACCGACATAAATATCTGGCATTCAAATTAAATAGCTTGCTCAATTCAAGGCAAATTATATATTTTAGTACGACGTTATGATTTCGGGAGATATCTCGCACAGAGCTATCATTTGGACAACTAAAAAAAATTACATTCGGAGTTGTTGTTTTTGTCATACTTAAAATATTCCAATTTGAAATTTTTTTACTTAACAAGAGTAAAAGTAAAAAGTAAAGTAGCGGCCTGTTACAATCCCACTGCTGGGAATAGGCCTCCTCTCTCCCTTTCTGGAGAGAAGGGTTGGAGCTAAGACCTACCACGCTGCTCCAATGCGGATTGGTAGGTTACATATATCTCCAGTATTCTCTAGAGATATGCAGGTTTCCTCACGATGTTTTCCTTCACCGAAAAGTGTGTGATAAATTGCAATTATCAATTAGACACATGAGTTTTAATAGAAAAACTCATTGGTGCCTGCCCGGGTTAGAACTCGTTCCCCTCGAAAGAGTCTCACGGTCTCACCGCTGGGCTATCACAGCTTTTATAGCGCCTAGCAAGAGATTTTAAATTAATTTTGTAGATTTATGGTTTACTAGCTATGCCCCGCGGTTTCATCCGCGTCCATATCGATCTGGTGGTAGTCGAAAGTCTACAAAGTCAGACTATAGATTTATTTGTAGATTATTTAATTATAAAAAATTTATATTATTATTATTCTTGGAATAAGACCCAACTCAGCAAATGCAGGCCCTGCTATAACGGTCGCTACAATGATTTTGTTATGGCATTATTTTCTTTCGATTTATATTCTTAAATTCGTAATATCTTTTATTGGGATGTCGGATTTTAATAATTTAAAAAGTATTTTACAGGTATTGAAATAAGGTTTAATAAAAATATCATTTAATGGGATAAGGATTAATACAGAGATATGAATGAAATAGTTATCGATTATTGTCGGCAATTTTATCAACTTTTACAATGTAAAAAGCAGTTATATTGGTATAACTATGATAGTTAGACATATGGTATCGCGGACTTTTTTGTGGATATTAATATGTTCTATAATACTGTAGAACATTGTTTTGTTCTATCCTCTATAATTTCCGCAGTTTACGACTGAATTTTTTACAACTTATTACAATTTTATTAGGGAAACCTATTTTTTTTTGAAAATGACATATATCCTATGTTGCTCAGTGAAGAAGCACTTTTCCAATGGCGAAAGAATTGAATGAAATCGGTCTAGTAGTCTTTTCCGTAAAAACATTACAAACAAATCTTTCCTCTTTATAATATTAGTATAGATGTACTTTGAAATTTTATATGTATAATTTCTTTGGTAGTTGGATTGCGACGTGGTGCTAATTTCTATTGGCCGACGACCTTACACGAAGGACTTGGGTCTAGACAAAGTAGGCATTGCCCTGGATGACAGAGGGCGTGTCCCGGTCAACAACAAATTCCAGACTACAGTACCTGGGTAAATATATTATATCGATGTAATAAAAATGAATCAACAAAGTCGCAGATTGAGTTTAAAAATCTGGAACGCTGCAGCATGTAGTGATTTGGAATTTAATATTTTGACCGATGTTTTGGTTAGTTACTTATTAATTACAAAAGTAATAATAAAATTATTTTGCTATAATTCGCGATACAGTAAATAGAAAATATATATAGTGCTAAATGTATAGTAGACTATCCGTTTTTTTAAATAATCTTATTATTAATTTTGTATTATGGATCTCCGCAAAGTAACGCCTAATTCTATAAAAGGTAATTAATTAGTTATACATGTACAACAGAACAAATGTTTTTACGTAGATTTTACCAACATTAATAGTTACTTGAGAATAATGTTTTAAACCGCCTCGAAGGACCAAACTTGTGCATTTTTATTTATAATTAATAACACTTGTTGAACGTAAATTTTCGGTTGTGTTCGACGAGCTTCATTATCTCTTCAAGGTATCCAGAGCCACTAAATAGGCTTTCGATATTTTCAGTATCCTTAATAGGAGTTTTGGTGTGACTTGACTTGTTAAAGATAAACAATAGAAGACAATTCTGTAGTTAAAGACTAAAGAACGTTGAGTCCATATTTTGATATTTTTGTATTTTCAACTAGTAATACGTGCGGCTTCGCCCGCGTGAAATTCAGTGTTTAGCATGTAATAGTCGCTCGAGGCTCGGCATGGCTCTCTGATACCCTACACCGCTTTTTATACCTATTCACCCCACTAAACTACAATCGACACCGGTTTTTTACTACCCCCACTAAAAATTGTTGTAAAACGACCTCTACAATTCAATTTACATAAAACCCTTATATACTATTAACCTAAACCTTTCGGAGGAATTGCACTACTTTTTAATAAAAACCGTACAAAAATCCGCTTAGTAGATTTTGAGAAAATCGATTACATACAGACAGACAGAATTTGGGACTTTATTTTATAATAAGTATAGATGATTTTTATTTAGTATACTTGTATTGATCAAATGGTAAAAGACATTTAGTCATACATCCACTAATTTTGCGGAGGTAAAATTATAAATGAAATTAACTCCCTGAGCGTAAAAAGTAAACTTTACCGAATGAAGCTCTACTGAATAAATCATAAAATGTTACTTAATGTCCTTTATATTTGACCTACAGAATTATGAACGATACAGTCAGTATCAATATACTAACTGTATCGTAATGAAAGTAATGTTATTTTTTAGAATTTACGCTATCGGCGATGTAATCCACGGCCCCATGTTGGCCCACAAAGCGGAAGATGAAGGAATTGTTTGCGTTGAAGGCATAAAGGTGATTACTTTTTTAATATTCTCATACTCACATAAATATTCGGACACTAAGTTGGTTCGAATAAATTACTCAGTACAACGAACACCTATGGAGGGCACAGGTTGGTTTCTAGTAACAAGACGTTAATCCAAGTCAGTAGTAATATATATATTTTTTTTAAATCCATATCTGTTCGTTGTAAAAAATTATAAAGGAACGGATGGAAGGGTATTTTCATCTATGATAGTGTCATAAAAAGTTAATTGCCAACACCTATGGTGGAAATGCAGCTCTAAACCATCACACTGCCTCCACTGTTTTATACTGTTCCTCTCGTATTTTGATAGTAGTATTCTTCGTTCTTTACTAATTAGTGTTGTTTTTTAACTTACTATATGTATTTTGCGTAGGGTATGCCAGTACATTTCAACTACGATGCCATTCCTTCAGTCATTTACACGTCGCCCGAGGTTGGTTGGGTCGGAAAATCGGAGGAAGATCTCAAGAAAGAAGTAAGTATGGCTTCAGGTTGAATCGTGACTTAGCGGATGCTTGAGTAAAAACATTTATTAAAAATTACTAAAATTTACGACATAATATTAAAATTCAATGAATTCCATCCGACATAGGGCAATGGGATAATGATTTGGCAGATAAGCTAACGAACTAGGCTACTGATCGTATTCTAGTACAGTACAGTACAGTAATCTCCTGTTATACTGAGTAATTAAGCGTCATTAAGTATTAAAGTTTTGAACAGACAGTAAAACTTAACACAATATATCATACATCGCTCATAGTCATACATATTGCACTCAAACACACACACACACACATACAAATCTATGTATTCTTTACTATAATATCTATAAATTAAGTTATGGATTCAGAGTTGGGACCTACTCGCTAGAAGTATGCTAGAACCTTTATATAGTAATACAGAATTTTCTTAATGAATAAATTAATTTTGAAATTTTTAGGCTTTCCCATTTATAATATCAATAATAATAAATAAATATATATATAGGACACTTATGAAATGCATGCAATCAAATGCTATGCAATCTAAAAAAAATGCATAACCCGAATATCCCTGATTTAGTTGCAAAAAAGCAACACCAACCATTTTTCATATTAAAGAGTTATAAATATAGTACCTGTCAATAAATAATGCACATCGAGAACTTAGAACGAAACAGCCGGCCGATTCGGTTTCGTAGAGCGCTGTCTCTGTCACACACGGGTTCGTCAGTCTGTGCGACAGAGACGATGCTCTATGAAGCAGAATCTAGCCGACTTCTCTCTCTGAGTCTCGATGTGCATTACTTATTGCCGCGTACTATACGTTCTGTATTTGTTTTTTTTTTTGTATCTGTAAAACTAAAATAAATACCTTATCCGTTTTTTTTGCTATTTATTTTATCGTCAGTCTGTGCGACAGAGACGATGCTCTATGAAGTAGAATCTAGCCGACTTCTCTCTCTGAGCCTCGATGTGCATTACTTATTGCCGCGTACTATACGTTCTGTATTTGTTTTTTTTTTGTATCTGTAATAACTAAAATAAATACCTTATCCGTTTTTTTGCTATTTATTTTATCGTCAGTTTGTGCGACAGAGACGATGCTCTATGAAGTAGAATCTAGCCGACTTCTCTCTCTGAGCCTCGATGTGCATTACTTATTGCCGCGTACTATACGTTCCGTATTTGTTTTTTTTGTATCTGTAATAACTAAAATAAATACCTAATCCGTTTTTTTGCTATTTATTTTATCGTCAGTCTGTGCGACAGAGACAATGCTCTATGAAGTAGAATCTAGCCGACTTCTCTCTCTGAGCCTCGATGTGCATTACTTATTGCCGCGTACTATACGTTCCGTATTTCTTTTTTTTGTATCTGTAATAACTAAAATAAATACCTAGTCTGTTTTTTTGCTATTTATTTTATTGAGGGGGTCCGTGCTTGATTTCCTAAGGGTCCGTGGTACTGAAAAAGGCTGGCAAATGCTGATATAGATTTTTATTGAGAGGGTCCGTGAAAACTGTGCTTGATTTCCTAAGGGTCCGTGGACTGAAAAAGGCTGGGAAGCGCTGATATAGATAAATGTTTCATTCCGTTGTATTCGTCTACAGGGTAGAGCGTACAAGGTCGGGAAATTCCCGTTCCTAGCGAATTCCCGAGCCAAGACCAACGGCGAGCCCGACGGCTTCGTGAAGGTGCTGGCTGACAAGGCCACCGACGTCATACTCGGCACTCACATCATCGGCCCCGTAAGTTAAATGATTTATAGAAACAGCCGTTTCTTTGCGGAATTCCATATTACAGGCACTATAACAGAACTAATTTGCTATAATCCGCACGGGTTAAGTGAATGCATGCAAAGCTAATGTGTATGAAGCAGGCAGAAAAAATCGCAAAAATCGACACTGTGTGTTTTATAATTAATAGAATAAGGCGTTACTTTGCGAAGGTCCATATCCCAAAAGTAATGAAATTATCTTGCTAATTTATAGAATTAGGCGTTACTTTGCGGTGATCCATAATACGAAACTAGCACACCTGTGAAAAAAGCTTGACATTAAATATTTTGGAATAATTAGAAATCGTTAAGCATAACAATGGCATCCTCATTAACGATCAGATAAACGTTTCAAGTTCAAGCTTGTTGCACGTGTTCAGAGGTAAAATAAATGGTGGGGTTGAACCGATTACTATATAACAATGCTTGTCTGGATAATGCTTCGCTTTGCGATTTTGTCGTTGAGCCTATCCTCCTGAAGATGCTTCGGTTTCGGAGTGAAACGATCGTCGAGATTGTGGTGGTAGTTGTGTGTGCTGCTTGTGTGCTTTGTTGCTGGTGGAGGCGCCTTGGGGTGCGTGTGGTGATTTGTCCTGCATGTGTAAGGTGTTAATTTTGCCTGCTTCATACACATTGGCTTTGCATGCATTCGCTTATAGCAAGGTAGTTCTGTTATAGTGCCCGTAAGTTAACACAGTTCGTCCCACGGATTAACTTAGTAGGGACTTTGAGCTATTTAGAGCTTTATTTAAAGTATTTAAGGCAACAGTTATTCTTACATTAGCTTCGCAGCATATTTTAAGTGATAGTACATTTTTGTGGGTAACTTATTGGTAGGGTTACAACACCAACCAACTAATGATGAGGCAAAAATGAAACTATGTATTTTGGGCGCGTCCGATGCTCGGAGCGTTGATTTTAGAATACGTAAATGACACTATTGTGTCCCCACATCGTTAAAAAATTGCTCACTTCCATAGCATTACGTCTTATGGAATACTGTTATAAGTTAAATGCGCAGATATTAGAAAAATCTTTGTATTGAAAACACTTTAAGAGCAATTTATAATTTAAATCCGCGTGATTCCGTGCTAGTAAATTTCAAACAGCAACTATTAGATGTTTCAAAACAGCAATATTTTTTATTTATAAAAATCTTCTTTAATGATTGATCTTTAAGGATATGTACAATTATATGTATGTAAAAAAGCTGTGATAGCCCAGCGGTGAGTGCGTGCGACTCTTTCGAGGGGAACAAGAGTTCAAACCCGGGGAGGGTTTGAACTCGTGTTCCTTCAGGGGACACCAATGAGTTTTTCTATTAAAACTCATGTGTCTAATGATAGTTGCAAGTTATCACACACTTTTGGACACACTCTAGAGAATTCTGGAGATATGTGTAACCTACCAATCCGCATTGGAGCAGAGTGGTAGGTCTTAGCTCCAACCCTTCTCTCCAGGAACGGAGAGAGGGGTGTATTCCCAGCAGTGGGATTGTAGCAGGCCGCTACTTTTTTAAAAAACGCGTGTTACTATTCTATGATCCTCGTTTCGGTCAAATAATGTTGCTTTTTGTCATCAGGGTGGCGGTGAGCTGATCAACGAGGCAGTTTTAGCGCAAGAGTACGGCGCAGCGGCAGAGGATGTTGCAAGAGTATGCCACGCGCATCCCGTAAGTTAACAATGTTGTTAGAAGGACGAGCGAGTGCAAGCGAGTGAAGCATCGTCGCTGCGAAATGCGGATAGTAGAGCACTGAAGCTCCACTAGACTTGGCAATGTTATATGTACGAGGGATTTTTGTTAACAATTTTCACCATGAAGAAAAATAAATTAATATTTTTTGATGATTTATTCATTAGGTAAAAGTAAAAAGTAAAGTAACAGTCTGTTACTATGCCCACTGCTGGGCTAAGGCCTCCTCTCTCCGTTATTGGAGAGAAGGATTGGAGCTAAGACCTACCACGCTGCTCCAATGCGGATTGGTAGGTTACACATATCTCCAGAATTCTCTAGAGATATGCAGGTTTCCTCACGATGTTTTCCTTCACCGAAAAGAGTGTGATAAATTGCAATTATCAATTAGATACATAAGTTTTAATAGAAAAACTCATTGGTGCCTGCCCGGGGTTTGAACCTATGTCATCTTTAGAGAGTCGCACGGTCTCACCACTAGGCTATCACAGCTTATAGCTTATAGCCAGCTGATTCATTAGGTAACAATATACATTTACATAAACATATGAAAATATATAGTTTTAGAATTCGTTTTGAAACATCCAAAAATCTATCTGTCGGTGGAGATAGATCAAAATCTTCAACAAATGCGTGTCTAGACTGAGAGTCCACTGTATTCCGCCAACTCTAGGGATGTTATAAAATGGTATATATAAATATATATTAGCTATGATAGCCCAGCGGTGAGACCGTGAGACTCTTTCGAGGGGAACACGAGTTCAAACCCGGGCAGGCACCAATGAGTTTTTCTATTAAAACCCATGTGTCTAATTGGTAATTGCAATTTATTACACGCTTTTCGGTGAAGGAAAACATCGTGAGAAAACCTGCGTATCTCTAGAGAATTCTAGGGATATGTGTAACCTACCAATCCGCATTGGAGCAGCGTGGTAGGTCTTAGCTCCAATCCTTTCCTCAAAAAACGGGGAGAGGAGGCCTTAGCCCAGCTGTGGGCATAGTAACAGGCTGTTACTTTATATATAAATATTTGACATTAATATCTCTCGACCCCAGAATTTTGCTATGGGTCGCGACCCCATTTGGGGTCAAGAAGCCCCGCATTAGACACAAGTTTTTTATACTAAAATTATAGCCACATTGCGCCGTATGTATATCACAGCTCAGTAATGTTGTTGGTCCTTTGAAGAATTGTCTATTAACAATTTTCAAAAACTATTATTGCCGTCTATGTGAACCAATTAAGCTGTGATAGCCCAGCGGTGAGACCATGCGAGTCTTTCGAGGGGAACACGAGTTCAAACCCGGGCAGGCACCAATGAGTTTTTCTATTAAAACTCATATGTCTTAATTGATAATTGCAATTTATCACACGCTTCTCGGTGAAGGAAAACATCGTGAGGAAACCTGCATATCTCTAAAGAATTCTGGGGATATGTGTAACCTACCAATCCGCATTGGAGCAGCGTGGTAGGTCTTAGCTCCAACCCTTCTCTCCAGAAACGGAGAGAGGAGGCCTATTCCCAGCAGTGGGATTGTAACAGGCCGCTACTTTACTTTTACTTTACTATGTGAACCACTTCCCGGGGTGCGATTCAGCTGAAATTTTACATAGTGGTCCAGTCCCGATGACAATGCATGCTTATAATAAGCATGACCCGATGCCAGTACGGGGGACCTCAGCAGTTAACTGAAGCATGCATGACATATCATTTTGTTAAAAACTTTTTAACTTGACTTGTTTTTATTATCTCCTTCCAGACATGTGCGGAAGCATTAAGGGAAGCTAACATGGCCGCTTACATCGGAAAACCAATCAACTTCTAAGCTCAGAAGTTAGGAGCTTAGAATCTAAGAAAATGTGATTGTATAGATATTGTACGCGTCAACCTGTCACGTAGTCACGTCTAAGGATCTTGTATGAATCTATTGTGAACGATTTCCGTATTAATATTAAAAGAAATATCTCTCCCCCCCGAGTACTTGAATGTCATTTATTGTTCGTCCTACCGTCGAATAATTTTATTAATAATTTTCACATTTTTATCCTGTATACTTATAATTTGTCATTCCGTGTATTTCCAAATTTATTAAACGACAGTTTGTTTTGCATTTACTTTGCGTAAATGTTGTGTATTTATTTTTTTGTAAATAGTTTTACAAAGTATATATGCTATGTTTATTGTTTTGTTTCATTTGCCTCGTAAAGTATTTTATTTATTACCATTCAGTATGTGTATCAAGTAAGTGCGAACAAATAATTAAAAAAGCGTCATTACCCCGCGGTTCCGCGGAACACTTTGAGAAAGGCTGCTCTAGACATGGGTGTCCTAACGATGTTTACTTTTTTTATAAAAAAAATAGATAAATTCACGGATAAGTAAACATAATTGTCATATTACGACAACAGTACAGGTCAAAAAGTACCAATATATCTTTTTATTAGCATTTTAGGTCTATTTGATTAACAGATTATAAATTATATAAATGAAATATACCACACAAGTTTAGATATTACTGAAATGCAAGATGTCTCACTATGTTTTGCTTTAAAAAAACCTCGTGACTAATTTTGAATGAAAATTTTAAAAAAAACTTGTAAGCAACTCATTGGTCATGCTCAGGGTAAGAAGGCGTGTTCTACTCATAAGACTCACATGGACTTAATGTTTCTCTACATGCGTTAGATAAGAATGGAACGATTCTCTCGCATGTTAGAGAATTGCGAAATGTGAAAGGGGCTACAAATAAACGTAGTAAAAGAATTGATGTTTTATTTATTAGTCTACATAAAAAATAAAGAATTTTAAAACTCACGATAAGAATTTTCCCATAGACGAAATACATACAAAGAAAATGACGAACAATAAAAACTGGTGTAAAAACATTATCTATGACTAACATAAACACGCTTCACTTCAATATTTAATAAGAACATTGCCAAACAAATGCATAACACGATAAAATAAATTCGTTAAAAACCTTGTACATTACTCAAATCTATGAATTAAGATAACACTAAACTGTTATATAAACAATATTTTTCAATATATATCAAATAAGTTAAATTATCTATATCACGCACATAGCAAGCATTTATTAGACGGAGTACTTAAGTCACAATAAAATAAAACATCTTAAAACATTTGTCGTAAATCAAAAAAGTATTAAAAATATGTGCAACATTTATTAAAATGTAATCTCCGGACGGCTATAAGGCAAGTTAAAAAAATAATTTAAATAGCTAAATAATTTTACTGACTAGATAACCAAAAAATAACATATCAAACAATTACAATATCCTAATGTATTGTCCTAAGAAATATACTGGATATTAAACTAAAACGTTCTACAATACTTTCATTACTAGAGTACCCGGCAATATATAATACACATCGTGGCTTAGAGAGAGAAATCGGCTAGATTCTGCTTCATAGAGCATTGTCTCTGTCGCACAGACTGACGAACCCGTGTGTGACAGAGACAGCGCTCTACGAAACCGAACTGGCCGGCTGTTTCGTTCTAAACATCGATGTGCATTATTTAATGCCGGGTACTATACTTATTCAAACGGCGCATTCTTCAAGAGAAATATCTCATAATAATACTTTACTAAAACGATAATATAACATTGGTATGGGTACCTATATATACTAAGGCAAGTAAAAACTTAAGAAGGTAAGTTATATATAGATTTCTATAAGGTAAGCGGTATTTTTAGATAAGTTTTACTCAGTAGCGTAATTTATTGTCTCATAATGTGAACACTATGCAATTTAAAAAAAACTAATTCATATAAAAACAACAGTAAAAAAGCTGAAGATATGCTGCCGTGAGGAAAAGAGATTATATTTTATACATTTATATTTTACTAATGTAATAATACTCTACTCCATTGATTACGTACATAAATCCTAGTACAGTATTTATAATCCGTAAATTGCAGTTTTCAGTACATTCCATAGGCGTAATATGGCATCGAATTTGCCAAAATTTAGTACAATATGGCATTTAATTTGTAATACAGAGTTTGAGGATAAATTAATATTCTTGTCAGTAACAAAAAATTAAACAAATCGATTGAACGTTTATTCTACGTGTGATATTGATTATTATTAACCTCTCAATATTGGGGCATATTAACGTATACTCACTACATTTAGGAACAATAATATAAGATATGCAACTAACAACTACCAGTGCTAATTTGAGCTTTTATAAGACGTTACGCACTTACCACAAATAATTATGAACATACTAAACTTGTGGCTAGCTCGTTTTAACTTGAGAGTTTCTCAATATAGATATTTAACTAATATCCAATAAACTTTAATATCTTCAAATTCTCGTTTCAGTATGATTATAAAATGACGGATTCGTACATCTCATAATATATGATATTAAGTTTTTGCCGACTTAACCTCTAAAATTGAATGTTCCTAGTTTATTTTAACAACATAATTTTGATTTTCTTTTTACACTGAACATTAGATTTATGGACTGTGTCCAGTTTGTAAATCCAATAAGGATAAAATTGAAATTAAATTGCTGGAATCCGAAATTTGTGTTCTCATTACCATTTGCCATTTACGATACATCAACTCTCGACAGATATAGGGCCGTAATATTTCAAATATCGTAATAAAAATATTTGAACATGTAAGGGCAAAGCGTGTAAATTATTTAAGTACTACAAGATTCAATCTACTGACCTTTAAACTATTTCCGTCTTCAAGTTTATAACTATCTTCAAAGGAGCAAATGTTACTTCAAAAATTCAGCCCCAACTATCAAGAATTTCGCTACACATGTTCAGATAGAACTTAGGGGATAATATTTCGCTATACTGAGCACAATCGTTCGAATACATAATCGCCGCCGCCATAGTATCTGCGTTGGTTTCCATGTATTTCCTCAACACTGCTTCCAAATCTTCAACAGCCAAATTATTGTCCAAATAGAAATCTTTCGCGAGACGAAAACAAGATTCCCACAACCCGCTATCGACCGGGAAAATACTGATGCACTTGTCTACAACTTGTGCCGCTTTTACAGACAAGTTAACTTCCAAGACAAGACTTCTAAGACAAGTTACAGACTTGTGAATTATTTGTTTAGTTGTATATTTCAGTTCGTCACAACAACAAGGCAGAGATTGGTAAACTCCAGTATCGATCATCGGATACGCTTCCTCGTTAAGTATGGCCATAGATATGTCCTTTATACGTTTGGACATAATGTTCGTTATGATTATTTTCAGCTCGTCTTTCTTTCTAGAAAGATTGACGTCATCAGCATGATGGGTGGCATAGAACTGATCCTCTTGTACCCCACCTTTTAAGTTATCGAGCATTAATCTCAGACAATCTGCATACATTTTTCTGTGGTAAGCTAATTTTGCTGCCATATTAAGGTTGGAATAAAGATTCTCCTCGTTGATCCATGGTTTGAGTAGTAAAATCATGTCGTCGGCCCATGATTTCTTCTTGAAATCTAGAATGGATGTCAGCGGGTTCAATCTCGGTTCTATTGGCTTGCGTTCAATGCCGTCAATATCGAAGGGGAACATGCTATCGATCCAGTCTACTGTCTGGAATAGGAACTTGTTGTTGCGTCGACTCGCCGGTATCTTTATTACACGTTTCGTTGTCTTCATCATTATAACACGGTTGTTCGGCTTCTCCTTCTCATTGTTGCACTGCAGGAATAACATTATAAAAAATTTGAACACACGATTCTTTAGATACTAATATATTATATATAACTTGTTCACACTCAAATTCAATATACTTAGTACTAACAGACGCGATTAAGATTCAGATTCAAAACCCCCAACACAATTATTAGCTCAAACAATGAGGTCCAGTCATTACTTTGGATAGGTGATTTTTTTTGGAAATACTTGCTTTTATTGCTATCAAACAAAACTCATTCAAATCAGTCTACTCAAATTCTAAATGTTCTTTATTCAAGTTGACTTTTACCAGACTTTCAAATTGTCAAATTACGTGAATATAACTGGTTCGAAAAGGTTCTCTTACCGAGAATAACCGAGAAACTCGGCCGTTACAGTTATCGTTAAGTCTACGATGCTAAAGACACTAAACCCTCCTTTTTGGCTAGGAGAAGGATTTCGGCGATTTACGTAAAAAACACCTACGTGCAAGTGCATATTCCCAGTAGCGTACACGCGACCATCGTCGTCGATGAATATTGTAAAATCTCCGCCACAAGCGATAAGTGCTTTAGTTTTCATTTCCGTTCTTTCTTTGTCGGGTGATTTTTTCAGTATTGCGACACCGTCAGTTTGTACGTTTGTAGATATTGCCACTTCCGTCGGTATCTGCACTTGCTTACGATCGCCTCTGCCTGTAATATAAATCTGTACTTAAAGTAACAGCCTGTTACTATGCCCACTGCTGGGCTAAGGCCTCCTCTCTCCGTTTTTGGAGAGAAGGATTGGAGCTAAGACCTACCACGCTGCTCCAATGCGGATTGGTAGGTTACTCATAACCCTAGAATTCTCTAGAGATATGCAGGTTTCCTCACGATGTTTTCCTTCACCGAACAGCGTGTGACAAATTGCAATTATCAATTAGACACATAAGTTTTAATAGAAAATCTCATTGGTGCCTGCCCGGGGTTTGAACCTATGTCGTCTCTAGAGAGTCGCATGGTCTCACCGCTAGGCTATCACAGCTTAATCTGTACTTAATTTTCTTAATTAATGAATTTAGAAAAAAAATCTGTACTTAATTTTCTAAATTCATAACCGAAAATAATGTTTTTAGTGTGGTGAAAGTTAAAATCTTTCAGTTGAAAAATTCATACATATTTCTTGCCTAATTTCGATTAAGTTAAACTACCCGCTATTTCATAAACAGGTATAGTTTTTAGAGGAACACAAATTAAATTAGAAACCAAGATCACTTTTCTAACACTGTTCTCAAACTCTATTTAGAGTTTAGAAAGGTGTTAGAAAATAGAAAGAGAAAGTAGCACATTTAATAGACAATGGAATAATTTTCTATAGACAAACAGGATAATACTTATCTGTCTGTTAATTCTTTATTAGTTGAGCTTAAAAGTTTAAATATTTACCTAGTTGCCCATCAAAATTGAGACCCCATGTGTAAATCGTCCCGAAGTTATCCACTATGCACGAATGGTGCCAACCAGCAGCAATCTGTGAAATAATATCGATTCAATGACATTTGTTTAAAAGATGTTTGTTTGTTATGGCAAAATGTCATCATCAACATTCTCCTGCCCTTATCCCACTCTGAGTGGGGTCGGCACAACATGTTACAAACGTGTTTTCACATGATTCGGCTACGTATTTTACGACTGGCCGCCTGCCTGACGTAAACTTACCGCCTCTTACGACACTTCGGTAAAAAAGGAGGGTGGTATATTCTATTCTGCCGGATACCACACGGTGTTTGTTATGGCAAAATAATACTTTCATTATTTTTTTAAATCTTTAAAGAAAGCTCTTTACAAGCACTTAGCACACTCTTCAGAATCGTCAAGGGCCAATTAGATTTAATGAAACTACAACTGGTTCGGAATGTTGCTATTACCGAGAAGAACCAGAAAGAAACTCGACTGTCAATCTTTTAAACATCTTAAATTTACATTATTTAACCGTGTTTGAAGCTGAATGGATTTTCAAATTCAAGCTTTTTTAAAAGCCTTCATTTAACTGGCTGTGTATGTGAAGGTGGAATCTTACAAGTTAAATTTGACCCAATTTCCGGTGTCCGATTGAGCTGAAATTTTACATACTGGTCTAGTCCCGATAAGCTGTGATAGCCTAGCGGTGAGACCGTGCGACTCTCTAGAGACGACATAGGTTCAAACCCCGGGCAGGCACCAATGAGTTTTTCTATTAAAACTTATGTGTCTAATTGATAATTGCAATTTATCACACGCTTTTCGGTGAAGGAAAACATCGTGAGGAAACCTGCATATCCCTTGAGAATTCTCTAGGAATATGTGTAACCTACCAATCCGCATTGGAGCAGCGTGGTAGGTCTAGCTCCAATCCTTCTCTCCAAAAACGGAGAGAGGAGGCCTTAGCCCAGCAGTGGGCATAGTAACAGGCTGTTACTTTACTTTTACTTTACTTTACTAGTCCCGATGACAATGCATGACCTGATGCTTCTGCGAGGATTGGCTCCGATTTCGGGATTCGATTGGTGGACGAGGGACTTTCTCAACGGTTAATATATGAAATTTTGTTAAAATCTTTTTTACTATTCAACTATCTACATTGTGTGATTGCGTATCCACAACTCGCCGGGATTTAGTAAATGAACACATCAAAGCAGTTTTTTTCGAACTGACTGTATGCTGTTAGCCCTAACGGCTTTAACAGCGTCACCGAGCGGGACGGGCGAGCGAAGAAGTATCGCCGAGGTTGCGAAATGCAGAGAGTAGATCGCAGAAGCTCTACTAGCGTCGGGGAACGTCGTCCAAAGGGTGCCTCTTGTGACGCTGGACGAGGGAACTCCTCAACAGTTAACAGTCGATACATGAAATTTTGTTAAATTTGTGTGATTGCGTCACAACTTGCCGAAATTTACTAAATGAACACATCAAAGCAGTTCAAATCGAGCCATTCTATTAGGAGTGTTTCCGTAATGCATACCTTCCGTAATTTAATTCTATTACCTGCACGAAAGCTGTGATAGCCCAGCGGTGAGACCGTGCGACTCTTTCGAGGGGAACACGAGTTCAAACCCGGGCAGGCACCAATGAGTTTTTCTATTAAAACTCATGTGTCTAATTGATAATTGCAATTTATCACACGCTTTTCGATGAAGGAAAACATCGTGAGGAAACCTGCATATATCTAGAGAATTCTGGAGATATGTATACCAATCCGTATTGGAGCAGCGTGGTAGGTCTTAGCTCCAACCCTTCTCTCCAGAAACGGAGAGAAGGGTTGGAGCCTATTCCCAGCAGTGGGATTGTAACAGGCTGGTACTTTACCTGCACGATTGTCCCTCGGACATTCCCTAAATCCACCCGCTGCGGCGTCAGGTGCGGGTCCGGAGGCAGCGTCGTGATGACGTTTGATGATGATTGAGGCAACGATCCTGATGATGGAGGGCTGCAAGTCCGGCGCGCTTGCGTCGCGCGGACTTGCTGCGGACTAGCACCCCAACACCACAGCTGGCCTTTCCCAGATAACGCCAGCTATCGTAAAATATCTTATGTATTTGAAACAACCGGTGTAGAGATTGAGAGGTGAGAGGCAAAATGTAACCCTGACAAGATAGTAATAGATAAGAACTGTAAATAGCACTAAGAAATTGTAAACATGGATATAAGACACCAATGTATATACATATATGGAGTAGACATAAGTAGATATTAAAAACTGTAATACCCATAAGGGTAATAATAAATAAAAAAAAATAAAAAATGTACAATAAAAATTGTCAGAAAAAAGTCTCTGATTATGTCAGATGAACAAGAAAGAAAGAAAAAAAAACCCCTGACAAGAAAATGAAAGTGAGTGAAAGAGTTTTTTTTTTACCCTTGTGACTATTTGTCTAAAGCTATGACTATTTGTTTCTTTTGTATTATTTGTATTAATTTTAACAATGAATTTTAATTTTTCAGTTTTAATTATTTTTAATATTTTGATGTGCATGCAATTTTTTTTGCGAAATAAGTGAAACTGTTATCATTTTCTATCTAATGTACCTTATTTCAAGCAATAAACGATTATTATTATTATATGACTATAGGGAGGCCTAAAAAGAGACGGTTAGATAGTATGTTTGACGTGCAAATGAAAGGAGGAGTAGGAGTGGGATAAAGGTTGGAGTTGTGACAAGATTGGATAAAATAAGAAATGAGAAATGAGTATATAAGGGGAAGTATGAAAGTTGCGCCCATTATAGAAAAGATGAGAGGCGCAAGATTGGGATGGTATGGACATGTCATGAGGAGGGATGAAAATCATGTGACTAAACGAGTGTTGGATATGAATGTGGATGGATATGTGACTAGAGGAAGGCCTAAAAAGAGATGGTTGGAATGTGTGAAAGAAGAAGAAGTGGAGAAAGAAGAAGAAAGTTTGGAGTATGATAATGACGAAACTTACATTATGAAAGTACCCCACGGCGATCATCTCAATGAGATCTGTTAGAGACACTCGCAGCGGCACAGAGCTCTTCTCTCTATTTCCGCCACCCAGTTGTCCGAATACACCAGCACCGCTCGCCCATACTTCCCCATTCTTCATCAGTACCACTGTATGACAGGCGCCGCACCCCACATTTAAGACCTGAATTTTATCGATAATTCACTTACAGAATAGCAATATAACAAGATATATAAGAGAACTAACTACTTTGCTATAATCCGCACGGGTTAAGTGAATGCATGCATAGCCAATGTGTATGAAGCAGGCAAAATCTACGCACCTTATACAATGCATGTATAAGGTGCGTAGATTTTGCCTGCTTCATACACATTGGCTTTGCATGCATTCACTTAACCCGTGCGGATTATAGCAAAGTAGTTAGTTCTGTTATATTGCTTGTAACATGGAATTCCGCCTTTTTCTATAAATCACATACAGAATAAATAACTTTATAAAAAACTAGCAATGCCCCGCGGTTTCAACCGCGTCCATACCGATCTCATGGTAGTGGAAAGTCTACGAAGTCAGACTATAGATTTATTTGTAGATTATTTAATAATAAAAAATGTGTATCATTAGTATTCTTGGAATAAGACCCAACTCTGCAAATGCAGGCCCTGCTATAACGGTTGCTACAATTAATTAGTTATAGCATTATTTTTTTCGATTTATTTATTCGATTAAATTCGTAATATCTTTTCATTGGGATGTCGGATTTTAATCATTTAAAAAGTATTTTACAGGTATTGATACAGATTTTAATAAAATATCATTTAATAGGCTAAGGATTGATACAGAGATATGAATAAAATTGTTTGATTATTGTCGGCAATTTTATCAACTTTTACAATGTAAAAAAGTAGTTATATTGGTATAACTATAATAGTTAGACATATGGTATCGCGGACTTTTTTGTGGATATTGAAATGTTCTATAATACTGCAGAACATTTTTTTGTTCTATCATCAATAGTTTCCGCAGCGCACGCGATGAAAGATGTTTACGACTAAATTTTTCACAACTTATTACAATTTTAGTAGGGATCCCTATTATTTTTTTTGAAAATGTCATATAGCCTATGTTGCTCAGTGAAGAAGCAGCTTTCCAACGGTGAAAAATTTTTTGAAATCGGTCCAATAGTTTTTGCGTGAAAAAATTACAAACATACACACATACAAACGTACATAGAAATCTTTCCTCTTTATAATATTAGTATAGATATAGATATAGAAATAGATGACAGATTTTGAGTTGGAATTGTGACTTAATTTGAATTTGAGAAAGAAGATCCAAGGTGTAAGCTAACATAACCGGAAAGCTTAAACCATAATTCCTGATAAAAAAGTGAGTCATTTTACTGTGATAGAAGAATAGTGCCTTCATCTTCAACTGTGACTAAAATTGTAAAAATTCAAACTTAAACCAAATATAAAAGACTTAATTGTAACAAAAAAAACGAAAATAGCCAAGTTTAATTATACTGGATGAAATCTACTACTCTCTAATAGAATATGGAATTATCTGCTGATCTATTTCAGTGTATTTAGTTTTAGAATTGGAAAGGACCATTTGTTCTAATCATTAAACTATTAAGGCATCTTTGGTAACCATAACTTTCTAAATTTTGTAAAGGAATATATGAAAGCAGCTAAAATTTTCATATTAGGAATGTTTCATCGCTTATATAATTACTAATAACATTAGCAAATCAATACAATTGCAAAATGCGTATTTTTAGACCGCCATGACAAAACAAAAGTATCACAACAAAGTCGTGTAAAGAACTCATGAATAAGTGCCGATTCGGTTCGGTTCGGTGCGAGGTTCGAAACTAGTCGGGCTAATCCGATAAAATTAGACGTGAGTATAGCCGGTATCTATATTAACTATAAACAAAATATATTTCAATGTAAATGAAGTTTTAAAATTAATGTGTATTTAAATATCATCAAGAAAATGAATCACAGATAAGCTTAACTAACAAAATAAATATTTTCTGTGTATTAAATAGAAAAACTTACTTTCCTGCCTTGAAATTTTGTAACTAACTGGGGAGTATATTGATCGTCTATGTTGCCTAAACACAACTGGCCGTGCACACCCCATCTGTAAGAGATAAGACAACAAGTAAGCCAACTACGAAACCAGACATTATTTATGTTAAAAAGAAGAACGACAAACGAACGAAAAAAGTTACGGGTACTATTATTTATTTATTTATTTATTTATTTAATATTTGAAAAATACATATGTACAATTATTGTGTCCCTGGCTCCCAAGCTAGTTTAAACTGTATTTTGGGAACCAGTGCCCACCTATACTTGTTTCAATTAACATATGACTTAATTACCTATAGGTGTAAAAAAAAAAATACAATAAAAAAGTGATTAAAAAAAAATTAAATTAAACTAAAGAACATTATTAAAGTAAGGTAAAAAAAAACAGAAAAAAAGACAAACTAAAATTACAGCCGTGCGTATGTGCATGTGGATGTGTGTAGTGAGAATGTATGCTTTGAAATAAAGGAATGTCATGGTGCTATGGTATGTAGATAAGGCGTGAGGGAGAGCTATGTGTGTGTGAATTTAAAAGTGTTTTAAGTAAGGGTTAAAATTATATATTCAAAAATAAAGTTTATTAAAATATTTGACGAAATGTAATGTAACGAAAATACTGTAGCCACGGCGCAATATATTTTGGCTTGGCAAGACACACGCCCTTACCACACATTAACCCAGCACACGACACGTTAGCTTAGCTCACACACTAGATATCTTTCTTTTTTCTCGAACCGACTGTATGCTGTTAGCCCTAACGGCCTCTACAGCGTCACCGGGCGAGCGCAGAAGCATCGCTGAGGTTGCGAAATGCAGAGAGTAGAGCGCAGAAGCTCTGCTAGCGTCGGGGAACGTGGGGAGGGTGCCTCCTGTGAGGCCGGACCACGGCTTAGGGCGACGCGTAGTGGAGGGATGATGGTATGACTTACATTAGTCATTGCGACGTCGGAAGGGTGGTGAGAAGCCACAACCGACCGACGTCATAAAACTGGGACCTCATCTTCGCCGACGAAGACGCTGTGTGTGTGTATTACGTGTTTATGTGTTTTCGATCGAAATTTGATCGTTAGGGTCCTACAGGACGCTTTTTGGACGCCTATATTTTCGAACTCCTCATTAACGATGTGCGCGTACAAACAAATGCTTTCGTTCCAGTAGCGGAAGCAAAACTGAGTTCGTGAACAACGAGTGCGTACGCGTCGACGCGAGTCCACTGTTTCAAGTAAAAAAAAAAGTAAAGTAAAGTAACAGCCCCTTATTATGCCCACTGCTGGGCTAAGGCCTCTTCTCTCCGTTTTTGGAGAGAAGGATTGGAGCTAAGACCTACCACGCTGCTCCAATGCGGATTGGTAGGTTACACATATCCCTAGAATTCTCTAGAGATATGCAGGTTTTCTCACGATGTTTTCCTTCACCGAAAAGCGTGTGATAAATTGCAATTATCAATTAGACACATGTTTTAATAGAAAAACTCATTGGTGCCCGGGGTTTGAACCTATGTCATCTCTAAAGAGTCGCACGGTCTCACCGCTAGGCTATCACAGTTTATACAGCTTTCGTTCCAGTAGCGGAAGCAAAACTGAGTTCGTGAACAACGAGTGCGTACGCGTCGACGCGAGTCCACAGTTTCAAGTGTACGCGCACAAATGTGCATAGATGTGCGCGAACATTTCTAGAATATTCGCGCACAATTTGTTATAGTTTGCTTGAGTGAGTCGACCAAAGTAAACAGTTCTGCACACTGGTGGAATTCCACCTTTACATCGGCAAGAATTTACTACCACTCACCCCCACGTGTACAGTCGACCACCGACGTCCACCGCAGCGGAGTGGTAGTGTCCGGCAGACACCTCTACCAGAGGAGCAGTCCACTCAAACTCTACATGTAGGAGCGCACCAGAAGGACTCGCAGAGTCACCTATGGCTCCAGGCCAGCTTCTGCCTACGCCAAGCTGCCCGAATGTGTTATCTCCTGCTGCATATATCTGTGAGCATACACTTGAGATATTAAAAAGGTGATTTATAGAAGCAGGCGTTACTTTGCGGAATTCCATATTACAAGCAATATAACAGAACTAACTACTTTGCTATAATCCGCACGGGTTAAGTGAATGCATGCAAAGCCAATGTGTATGAAGCAGGCAAAATCTACGTACGTAAAATCGTAATGCGTTACGCAATGCATTACGATTTTCGTCGTGGAGCCTATCCTCCTGATGATGCTTCGGTTTCGGGGCGAAACGATCGTCGAGATTGTGGTGGTGGGTGTGTGAGCTGCTTTTGTGTGCGTTGTTGCTGGTGAATTGCGCCTTGGGGTGCATGTGGTGGCTTGTCCTGCATGTATAAGGTACGTAGATTTTGTCTGCTTCATACACATTGGCTTGCATGCATTCACTTAACCCGTGCGGATTATAGCAAAGTAGTTAGTTCTGTTATATTGCTTGTATTAAAAAGGTGCTTTGCGATTTTGTCTATCTCCTGATGATGCTTCGGTTGTGGGGCGAAACGATTGTTGAGTTTGTGATAGTGAACGTGTATTGTGTGTGCTTGTGTATTGTGGTGGCAGTGGTGGAGATTTGTGCATGTGTTTTTACGAATCCTGCACGTATCGGGTATGAAAATACGGATAGTCCACTATACATTTAACACTATATATATTTTCTATTTACTGTATCGTGGATTATAGCAAAATAATGTTATTATTACTTTTATATTAAAAAGGATTTTTTTTAGAGATTACTTAATTAACTAGAATGTATATAATAGACAAAGTAGGAACCGACATAAGTTTACAGTTCCTGCTTTGCGCCTTGCAAAAGTACTTAAATTGTTTGTGGGTTTGGGTATAAGATTCTATACTAAAATTCCGCAATCTACTTTAACTTTACCATTACAGCAGTTTAAAAACACTATTAAAAAGGCTAATACTATACTATTGAGGATTACTTAGATGATAAGAATGCGTGGACATACCTACTCATCGACCCTGTACAAGACATTAATAACTATATGTAACTAGTAATAAGAATTATTCTTTGAAAAGAGCAACCGCCGGGTTTCTTGCTGGTTCTTCTCGGTAGGAAAAGCTTTCCCAACCAGCAGTAGATGTTGACGATTCAAAAGCACTCGTTTACAAGTTTACTTGAATAAAGAATATTTTAATTTGAATTTGAAAAAGAATAGACCACCCTCATTTCTTACCGGTGTGACCTAAAAGGCGTGTAAGGTAAACTTACCTAAGTCGCCTTTTAGGTCACGACCGCGACGAAAAATCTTTAATTATTAATTTAAAAATGTGTATAAAAAATATTGAAATTGTAAATCTTACCCCATTCTCCGTCAACAAAAGCGTGTGATGCCTCCCACATGCCACATCAACGACCATTCCAATCAACTCCGTATTAACAGGAGTGCTAGCCACCATCACTTTAGCATTCCCATCATCTGCCACCGCCCAGTGGCCTAGACCACAAGACAGTGATCGTCGTGGAGTGAATTGGTTCTTCCATGTTTCCGGTTTTTTAGTAACTTCCGTGTGGATATCTAAGCAAGGATTCCGAGATTCTACGACGCACGCTAGGTGCATGAATGTTGATATCAGTTGGAGCATTCTTGTCGCCTGTGAAAGGAAGTTAGGTAAAATATAGAAGTAGGCGTTACTTTGCGTAATTCTATATTACAGAAACTATAACAGACCTATAGTACGCGGAAATAAATAGTGGACAGCGAGGCTGAGAGAGAGAATCGGCTATAGTACGCGGAAATAAATAGCGGACAGCGAGGCTGAGAGAGAGAATCGGCTATAGTACGCGGAAATAAATAGTGGACAGCGAGGCTGAGAGAGAGAATCGGCTATAGTACGCGGAAATAAATAGTGGACAGCGAGGCTGAGAGAGAGAATCGGCTATAGTACGCGGAAATAAATAGTGGATAGCGAGGCTGAGAGAGAGAATCGGCTATAGTACGCGGAAATAAATAGTGGACAGCGAGGCTGAGAGAGAGAATCGGCTATAGTACGCGGAAATAAATAGTGGACAGCGAGGCTGAGAGAGAATCGGCTATAGTACGCGGAAATAAATAGTGGACAGCGAGGCTGAGAGAGAGAATCGGCTAGATTGACCCATAGACATGGGCGTAGCGAGGTACGGGCAAGGGGGGCAGCTACCCCCCCACCCCTTACACTGGAAACTGTAACACTGGGAAACTGTCAACTCTCAACATATTGACACTATAAAAGGCTTGCATAAGACGTATAATGTTTCTCACCTTTATTACTAATGTGATTGTATTTTAAATAATATGATTACGAAAAAAAGGTCTAGATTTTCTTAGACAATTTCGCTCCCCTGTATATAATGCTGGCTACGCATTTGCCCATAGATATTGTATCTATAGTACCCGGCAATAAATAATATACATCGAGGCTTAGAGAGATAAAATCGGCTAGATTCTACTTCATAGAGCATTGTCTCTGTCGCACAGACTGACGAACCCGTGTGTGACAGTGACAGCGCTCTACGAAACCGAACTGGCCGGCTGTTTAAATCTAAGTTCTCGATGTGCATTATTTATTGCCGGGTACTATATTTTGCTATAAGCCGCGCGGGTTAAGCGAATGCATGCAATGCTAATGTGTATGAAACAGGCAAAATTCACGCACCTTACATATAAGGACAAGTCACCACATGCATCCCTAGATAAAAATGTAATGCATTACGATTTTTTCGTGGAGCCTAACCTCCTGATGATGCTTCGGTTTCGGTGCGAAACGTAGAGATTTTGGTGGTGATTGTGTACATTGGTTGTGTGCATTGTTGCTGGTGGAGGGTGCGTGTGGTGACTTGTCCTGCATGTGTAAGGTACGTGAGGTTTGCCTTCTTCATACACATTAGCATTTCATGTTATAGTTTCTGTTAGGTAAAATATATTTGATATTCTTACAATAGTTCTCGTGTCGGATTTTCCACAAAATATTACACAAAGCCAATCTAAATAGATAATATAACATTGGAGGCATTGCAGCTAAAGTATTCCTACAATTGTCAAATAGTACTTTTTAATTATTCGTTTTTTATTAATTATTTGACTAAGTGATTCAAAGTTAATTACAACTTAACAAAAGTAAGTCTTTGATTTCTTTATTTTTAAATGAGAATGAAAATCAATTTTTTTACCTCAACTGTGAATTTTACTCAAGTGTTAATTTGAAATGGTAAAAGATAAATTAACGAATTTCAATTTCATTTATTAATAATCTTACATAGATTGATGTAATCCCCTGTTTCAGATCACGCATTACTGGCCTCAGTTGATCTTGCAATGGATTCAACCACAAACATAGTCGCTAAAATAGTAAGCATAGTTAAACATACAAATTAACTTTTCTGAACTAACGAATCGACTTGTTACAAAAATTATACCTTTAAAATGATTGTATCAAACTTATTACATTTCTCAGCGATAAAATCAAAGAACCATTGTCCGTTTTCTTCCAACAGTATTGGTACAAGGCACTTCTGCTTCAAAAGACATACTAGGGCACCTCTGCAAATGTCGCTTCTAGATTTTATCGCATTCAATAACAAATTTGGATATCCCCTGTAGATACTAAATACGGGCACTAGATCCCATAATCCAATAGCGGCTGCAATTGAACTAAGCTCTTGAAATTCCAAGTGTGTTAACGGTGCAAATTTGACATCCCTAAAAATGTAAGATTTTATATAATCGGCCGTTACTTAGCGGAGATCCATAATACAAGTAATAATGAAATTATTTATAGAATTAGGCGTTACTTTGCGGAGATCCATAATACAAAAGTAATAATAAAATTATTTTGCTATTATCCGCTATACAGTAAATAGAAAATATATATAGTGTTTAATGTATAGTGGACTATCAGTATTTTCATACCCGATACGTGCAGGATTCGTAAAAACACATGCACACACACACGCATCGCAAAGTTTGCGACTTTGCGATGACTTTGCGATTTTGTCGTGGAGTCTATCTCCTGATGATGCTTCGGTTGCGGGGCGAAACGATTGTTGAGTTTGTCATAGTGAACCTGTGTAGTGCTTGTGTATTGTGGTGGAAGTGGTGGAGGTTTGTGCATGTGTTTTTACGAATCCTGCACGTAAATTATCTTCCTATAATCCGCGATAAAGTAAACGGAAAATATTTATAATGCTAGATGAAGAGCGGACTATCCGTTTTCATTTATTTATTCAGATCTCCCAACAGCATTACATAATAAATCACCCAAAAAAAATTCCACTGTCATGAACAGCATTACATAATAAATCACCCAAAAAAAATTCCACTGTCATGCACGACGCCTAAAATGTCACGTTGGGTGGTAATATCACTTCACAATTTACAGTGGGTGACAAAATTACGGGGTTCGGTATCCGGAAATAAAGGAAATAGATTGGGTAGAACTCCGTATACTATCCAAGGACTGAGAACAAAACTATTACACTACAAACTTATAAAACAGTGACAGAATAATTAACTTTAACAACTTGCCGAAACTTAACCGAAACGTTAAAGAATTGAGACTTGCACCACCTCGTCCGCGGAGGCGTAGTCTGACTCAAATTTAAAGACCGAATAAACTATTAGGTACTTAGACTAGGTACGGGGATCCTCGTAATACGTTTAGTTGCTACAATACATAGTTTTAAATTAATTAATGCCAATAATAGGAGATCGCCTCATACTTAGATACAATGTTACAATTATAAACACAAGAGAATACTGAAAACAAAAAAAAACAACATACAGGCTAAAATATTACGACTCTGAAATTAAAATTATAGTACATTTTTTTCATATCTGATACAAGAAAAAATCGTACCGTCCTACTGCTGCGATCTCACAAATCGATTTGTAAGATGATATTTATTGGAAAACATAATATTGTTTGAAGCAAAAACTATTTGAAAATCTTGTGTAAAGCTTACATGTCTAAGTGCTCCTCGCTGTTAGTACCAATTTTCAAAAGCAAGGCAAGCAATTTGGCCGTCATTGCCGCTTTTCCGAGAATGCCTATGTTTCCAATTGGCTTGTACATGGACAGTTCGTGCAGACGGCCGAATACACCGAGACGCGCCACCCAACCGTCTGACTGGCTCTTAAATAACACATCACGTTAACCACAGTTCGTGCAAACTATAATCCCGTACCGGCCTGAATATATTGATAAATCGAATAACGTCCTTTTATATGTTTAATTGTAACAATCATTAGGATTGCCTAATTAAAATTACTTAAAATCACTATTTTTGATCCAGAGGGAGGTAGACACTCGTAGCACAAGTTATCTTAGTACGAGTGTCTAAGATATTTGTTAATGTGAATTTGTATTTATTATCTATTTTTGAATCTTGTTTTTTGTATTTTTTGTAATTGTTTGGCTAAATAAAGTTATTATTATTATTATTTAAACATGTAAATTGACATGTAAATTGCTATATAAGCTCATCTCTTTCACTAACTCTGAACGAGTTATTCGTCTCTCTTTCTGACATGTAAATTGTTATATAAGCTCATCTCTTTCACTCTAACTCTGAACTAGCCGTAACTCATCACGAAAATAAAAAAATAAAAAACTATAAAAAATTAAAAATTAAAAAAAATTAAAACGAAAAAATAAAAAAATAAAAAAATTAATTAACATTTTCATCCTCCTACCCTTATCCCACTCTATGCGGGGTCGGCACAACATATTACAAATGTTGTCAAATGATTTATAGAAGCAGGCGTTACTTTGCGGAATTCCATATTGCAGGCACTATATAACAGAATATGTAATCTTATCTTAATCTTAGTTAGTTCTGTTATAGTGCATGTTTTCAAATGATTTGGCTACGTATTTTAATAGACCACCCTCAGTTCTTAACGAGGTAACGTAAAAGGTGACTAAGGTAAGTCGACGTCAACCAGGCGGCCGGTCGTAAAATACGTAGCCAAATCATATGACAACATGTTTGTAACATGTTGTGCCGACCATACTTAGACTCGGATAAGGGCAGGAGAATGATGATGAATGATTATGGCTTTATAAGTTAGGTATTATTTAGCATGCACCAATAAGCTACCTGCGACAAACCACTGTTGTCTCACGAATATTTGAAATAGCATATCGACTGTGAACTGGCAAATTGTCCTACCTAATTTTTGACAACTTTTCAGGAAGACGAAAAAACGTGATTATTAATAAATTCGGATTAATTTTTATGTAATAAAAAGCCAGTTGACTTGAAATATGATGGGGCAGTAGTACCCAATGCCGTTAAAAAGTGATTTACCTTAAAATTGAGATAGGACATATTGCCGGTTCACAGTCGATATCGAGCGTACCTGAGACAACGAATATAGATACTGAGAGGGTGCTATCTTCCCTCTCGACATGAGCATATCCGCAGCAGCCCGCAGCAGTACCGGTACAGGAGCACCCAAGGCCGCTGCAGACAGTTCAGCGCCCACCCCGCCCCGCATTATTAAACTCACCAACCACTCGCAAGGTTCACATCTGCATACAGCAAAAACATTTTTTTACACGCTTTATATTATATAATAACTAGCAAAGCCCCGCGGTTTCACCCGCGTCCATACAGATCTCGTGGTAGTGGAAAGTCTACGAAATCGGACTATAGATTTATTTTGTAGATTATTTAATTGTAAAAAATGGATATCATTAGTATTCTTGGAATAAGACTTAACTCACCAAGTGCAGGCTATAATGGTAGGTTAGGTTTGTTATGGCATTATTTGATTTCGATATACATTCTTAAATTCGTAAAATCTTTTGATTGGGATGTCGGATTTTAATAATTTAAAAAGTATTTTACAGGTGTTGAAACAGTTATTCATAAAATATCATTTAATGGGATAAGGATTAATACAGAGATATGAATAAAATGGTTTGATTATTGTCGGCACTTTTACCAACTTTTACAATGTAAAAAAGTAGTTATATTGGCATAACTATAATAGTTAGACATATGGTATCGCGGACTTTTTTGTGGATATTGATACGTTCTATAATACTGTAGAACATTTTTTTGTTCTATCATCAATAGTTTCCGCAGCGCACGCGATGATAGATGTTTACGACTAAATTTTTACCAAGTTATTACAATTTTATTAGGGATCCCTATTTTTTTTGAAAATGACATATAGCCTATGTTGCTCAGTGAAAAAGCAGCTTTCCAATGGTGAAAGAATTTTTGAAATCGGTCCAGTACTTTTTGCGTGAAAACGTAACAAACATACAAATCTTTCCTCTTTATAATATTAGTATAGATAATAATAATAAAGCCATTTATTCCATATCTCTAAATATACATTTCAAATGTTGTTAGTTAGTAGTTAGTAAGTTTTCTTATATTATGTTAGTAAGGTTAGTCTATTCTATTTGAGATTTGGACCCCGTTTTGGGTAAAAGCCTCCTCCAGTTCTTTCCATTTGGCTCTATCTTTGCCAATATTAAGCCAATTTTTCCCTACTACTTCTGTTATGTCATCAGCCCACCTTCTACTTGGTCTACCAATGTTTCGTTTCCCCCCTGGGCCTTTCCATCGTGTTGTGTCTAGTGTCCATCTCTTGTCCATGTAACGTGATAAGTGTCCAGCCCAATTCCATTTCAAAGTAAGTGCTTGCTTCATAACATCGGTGAGTTTAGTTTTTTGTCTAATTGAGGCATTTTTTACTTTGTGTACTTTTCTTATCTTCAACATACTCCTTTCCATTGCTGTTTGGGCGCATTTGATTTTCCGTTTCACTTTGTTTGTGAAAACCCATGTTTGGCACCCATATAATAACACGCTTTATATTAGTTGTGTGTAATTATTGTTACGTATAGGGGTTCGTGGATTTGAATGAAAACACTTTATTCAAATTTTTCTTACTACAAACTTAGTACTTACAGTCTCTATACAGTTCGTTCTCCAATAAGAATGCCGAGATCACTAATAATTCACTTTTAATTTTGCTTGTTTATTCGCTCTTGATAGCTATTCGCAAACTGAATGTCGAGGCGCACGATACGTCTACTTATATACCGAACGAACTGATTTCGAGAACATTCGCGAGACCATGGAGAGATCGTAAACAAGTCTTTTGTAAACATGTTAATCGGTAAACAAGCCGAATGTTCCTGAGAATTAGCATTAAGCGAATTGGAACTCTGACATATAGTTTACGAAATCTTTTTGCATACTCGTAAACTGCCTTAGTCCAATTTGAACTTTATGAAATATGCATTACGAACTCTTTTCGCTTGATCGTAACATTGCCACCGTCAAATTCGAATTCTATGAGATGCGCATTACGAACTCTTTTCATATAAACAGAATAAAACATATAAAGAGATTGATCTTTTTTAATATTAACAAATAAATATAGTTTATATTTATAGCACACGAATTGAAAAGTAAAGTTAATATACGTAAAATAAAAATAAAGAAAAAAAATGTTTCTATATTGTTTGTATATATATCGAGCAGTATACTGCGTCCATCATATTATCAGTCTTTTGACAGCTCACGCTCATTAAGTTTTGTATTGCTTACGTACAAATATCATACAAATAATATTTGTACTTTATGGATGGGTACCGCCCACTTAGTGATGTCACACATAATGGTTACTACGATTATGCCACAGATTAAAAATAATCGGTAGAAATCGATGTTACGAGTATTAAAAGACATTTAATAACATTATATAAAGTTTTACTTTCTTCTTAGTTAATACATGAATACAAATAAAACAATCAGGATATTTTAATTTATTTTATTAGCACGAGTCGTCGGAATGATAATCAACACTAGACTCCTCCGATGAGGAGTCTTCAGTAGCAGTTATTATTAGCTCTTGTGTAGATAATATATTATCAAACGCAATATCACGTTCCCAATCAGAGAATATTACTCTTTTAGTTCTTTCCACCACACTTGCCCAGTTCTCGGCCGTTACGTGGGTGCAAGCATTTTTTAGCAATTGCAACATTTTATTCGCTGTGAATGGGGGGCTTGTATTGCATCTCGCAGCATGCCCTTTTACTTGTGCCCATATAAGTTCTATTGCGTTGTACTGGCAGTGGTATGGAGGAATCCGAAGAACAGTATGGCCATATTCTGCTGCCATTTCATTGATTACATAGCGTTTTGCTCTCTTTTTGGTTTTTAATATTTTTATTAATTCAACTTTTAACATTGAGTCGTCCACATTTTCTCCATTGTCCCGAAGCCAATTAATTATTTCATGCTTTTTATTAGCCTGTGTTGGCATTTTGTCAATTTGACGGGAGTGGTAGGGCGCATTATCAATAAAAATTATTGATGGTTCTTCCAATGAAATGAGCATTTTTTTGAACCACTCTTCATACACATTTGCATTCATCTCTTCGTGGTAGTCATTTGATTTCTTCGATTTAAATGCCAACAGTGCGTCTTGTACAAATCCTTTTGCTGTACCTGCATGGCAAATGATTAGGCGCTCACCTTTTCCCATTGGTACTGAGGAAGTGGAATCAGCAGTATCATCAGTCCAGAAACGAGATAGTGTGTGGTTAGCGTTGAGCCATGTTTCATCCGTGAAAACAATATTTGCCCAATCTTGTATTTTCTTTGCCTCTCTTAAAAAATCACAACGTGCTATAGCTATATCTGTGCGTTCCATTAATAATTTTCTTTTATTTAACTTTTTATATGAAAAGCCAATTGTGTTCAAAACTTTGACCAAAGAAGATTCTTCACCATGAAATAGACCACTTCTTTTCAAAGAAACAATAAGTTTTCTCAAAGTTGGAATTTCTTTTCTCAAGTAGTAATCATATACATGACGACGAATAGCGTCAGCGTCAAAGTCATCAACAGCTGTCACCTTATGAGCCCGGCGCTTTCTTTTTGGTGTAGATGGTTTGTTTTGCTCCAAGCCGCTCCTGCCGTAGGCATCAGTAGTGATTTTAGTCACAGTTGATAGACTGATCCCCAACGCGGCTGCAACACGGTTTCGGACTTGCGTGATAGGTATAAGAGGTCCGCCGTTTTGATTTTCTTGCTCAAAATACTCATGAAGTTTTAACACTAACTGTCTCGATTGTGCTTTCAACACACGTCCTTTCGGCATTTTCACGATTAATTAATATAAGTTTCACAAAAGTTTTTCCGAGGAATAAAGCTACTTAACTCAAGGTGTAACAGATGCGAGAGAACACTCAGCGAACGTAAATGCGTGTGACTATCACGGGCGTTTCGTTGAGAGTGACAGATCACGTCAAAATGGCGGCCGAGCGGAAGGTCTGTTGATGTTGCCAGTTGATGTATAATATATTTTTTATGATTATAATAAATACACACGGATTAACATTTATTTTCAAAAAACTAAGGCAATATTAAATCAAAATGTTGATTTTTATATCTGTTATTAGTTTACGTAGGTTATCATTAATCGAATTACTTAGGTACGTAATTCGATTAATGATAGTAGGTACTATAATCGGAATGGTATCGCATACGAGAATCTTTAGGACATCACTAAATATGTAAATCGTCAATCTGTCAAAAGATGGTTAATATAATGGACAGTGTATAGTATATTTTCCTTACACGTCGAATGAAGGAATAGATCGCGATGTGATTGTTACATATTTTAGCTTGTCATATTAAGACGGGCCACTCTGACGTCAACTAATAAGATTAGTTGACGTCAAGTTAAGTTAAGTTTTTTACGACTTTTACGACACCTCGATAAGGAATGAGGGTGGAATGAGGGTAAAAGTAAACTATATTTATTACTAGCTGTGCCAACAACAGCTTCACCCGCGTGAAGTTCAGTAATTTACGAAACTTCTCGAATTTTCGAAATTTTAAACATATAAATAGTTATTGTGAGTTAACCGTCAGAGATAGAGACATGCTATTGTGGACTTTTTTGTAGTATTTTTATAGATCTACATTTGTCTACTAAATTACTTTAGCGTATGTCTGCTGGTTTACGCAGTGCACGCGACTAAAGCTCCCAGCAAGCATGTTTTTTAATAACTGCGCGATCTCTTCAACACAATTTACATAATACCGATATAAACTATGCCTTAACCACCCGGAAGTATTGCACTATTTTTTGGTGAAAACCGTTCAAAAATCCGTTCAGTAGATTTTGAGAAAATCGATTACATACAGACAGACAGCTTTTTGGGACTTAGTTTTATAAAAAGTATAGAATATTTTAAATATTATATATGAACAGATTACCAACTTATCTCAATCCATTTATCAGCTGAAGATACTTCTGCTGAAGTACTTAAAAGTTTTTACAATTGCTTTTAACTCTCAAGAGATTTTTAGATTTACCCAGAAGTGAATCTAAGAGGACTTATCACTTACACAGTATTCATAACATAAACGCCACATGAGGTGACAATGAGACAAGGTTCCAGTATAAACCGCGGCAATTGCAAGTCGCACATAAATGTTGGTTCTTTCCATCCTCCATTAGTTAAACTGGGCTCCTTTGTTGACATTAGATATGCTCGTTGGACATCGCCTATTAATTCCGCTGCCCATAGTTCTGAGAAGTCCCATTTCGTACCGAGTAATGCTTCACCCTATAGCACAATCAACAATTCTAATAAGGCATGTAACATATTGTAAATAACTTACTACTATACCTCAGTGTCGAGCTGTGATAGCCCAACTATGAGACCGTGCGACTCTTTCGAGGGGAACACGAGTTCAAAACCGGCCAGGTACCAATGAGTTTTTCTATTAAAACTCATGTGTCTAATTGATAATTGCAATTTATCACACGCTTTTCGGTGAAGGAAAACATCGTGAGGAAACCTGCATATCTCTAGAGAATTCTGGAGATATGTGTAACCTACCAATCCGCATTGGAGCAGCGTGGTAGGTCTTAGCTCCAACCCTTCTCTCCAGAAACGGAGAGAGGAGGCCTATTCCCAGCAGTGGGATTTTAACAGGTCGCTACTTTAGTTTTTACTTTTATACCTCGGTAATAATTATATGTAACTAGCTGTGCAAACAACGGCTTCGCCCGAGTGGAGTTAAGTGATTTACGATATTGAACTTTTCCCGAATTTTCGAAATTTTGAACATGAAAGTAGTTATTGTCAGTTAACCGTAAGAAATAGAGACATGCTAACGCGGACTTTTTTGTAGTATTTTAAGGATTTACAATACTCCACTACATTACTTTAGCGTATTTCTGCTAGTTTATGCAGCGCACGCGACTAAAGGTCCCAGCAAGCAAATTTTTTTAACAACTGCGCGATCTCTTCAACACAATTTACATAATATCGATATGTACTATTTACCTAAACCATCCGGAAGTAATGCACTATTTTTTGTTGAAAACCGCACAAAAATACGTTCAATAGATTTCGAGAAAATCGATTACATACAGACAGACAGCTTTTTTATGCCTCTTTACATTATTTGTACCTATACCGCATTTCAATATTTCCCGATATTCTTAGGGCTGGAAGAAATTGCTAATAGCGATAAGCTTTCCTTTGTACACAATGTTTTTGTTTTAAATAACTTATTGATTAACTTGTGGTATATAAATAAATTAAAAAAAGAATAAGCAACATCGGTGTTCATGCAAAAATGTAATGCGTCGGTATAGGAATGTCAAAAGTCATGTCACAGCTAGAAACAATATAGAATAAGTCAATGCTCGAAGAACTCAAAATCAAATAGAAACAGAGCCATTTTAACACAGAGCCTACGGACGATCTTTCTTTTTTCTTTTAATAAATAAATATATCGGTAATCGGACCCCAAAGTAAGTACCTTAATATATGTATTATGGGTGACGGACAACTGATAAATATATAGATAGATATAGATAGATAGATAGATATATGATACATCATATCATATATAAGTTTATAGATAGATAAAAATTATATATGATACGATATATAAATGTATAATTTTAAATAAATATTGAAATAGATATACCCACTCAGACTCAAAGAACCAACAAATTCTAAATAGAAAATGTTGGTTCTCGTTGGGAATCGAACCCGCGAAATCTGGAGCTTAAGGCAGGATCACTGCCAACTGCGCCGACAGGTGTCACAGGTCTTTGAGATTTTTGAGCACATTGCACGCAAGCCTGACGACGACCTGCAGAAACTTATCTTCACCAGTAGGGTCGATGGCAAGAGACCTAGAAAACTTAGCCCTATGCCCTGGTCTGACCAGATCCGCACCATACTCAAAACAAGTCTCCTAGGTTGTCCACGTGGCCGAAAGTCTAAATCAATGGAAAACCATAATCATAATGTTTTTATAAAAAGGTACAACTCCAGCATTGGGAAAACGACGCAAGAAGATTATACCTGGCGCTGTGAGAATTGGACACTGTGTATTTCCAATGCATTCTTTCTTATCAGATAAACCAATCTCTGAGAGCATAACCCTTGAGTATATAAACCATCTTTCTTTATATGAGGGTTAAGTGTTCTTGATGGAGTGTCTTCTGCTGGGCTTTCAAGCTGAAATTTTAAAATTGTTCTACAGTTCTAGAAATCAGTGAGAAGTTGCTCCATATGAAAGCTAAAGCTACTAGTACTGTTCATATATAGGAAATGTAGGGTAGACGTTTGAATAAAAAATGTGTACTCAAAAACAGCATTATACAGTATACAGTATAACGCGGTAGATTGGTTCCGCGTTATAGAAAAACGCGTTGTAAGTGTATTTTCGTATGCCGTGCTCGTTAAAGGAAGTTTAAATGTAATACTAAGATAAAACCCAGTTATGAGCTAAATATGTGACTTTTATTAAAACATGGCTGATAATAAATATTTTACTTGCAATAAAATATATAAAAAAAAAAAAAACGTAACAGCCCGTTATTATGCCCACTGCTGGGCTAAGGCCTCCTCTCTCCGTTTTTGGAGAGAAGGATTGGAGCTAAGACCTACCACGCTGCTCCAATGCGGATTGGTAGGTTACACATATCTCCAGAATTCTCTAGAGATATGCAGGTTTTCTCACGATGTTTTCCTTCACCGAAAAGCGTGTGATAAATTGCAATTATCAATTAGACACATGAGTTTTTTAATAGAAAAACTCATTGGTGCCTGCCCGGGTTTGAACTCGTGTTCCCCTCGAAAGAGTCGCACGGTCTCACCGCTGGGCTATCACAGCTCTAAATATATAGAAACTTAATTTATGCACCTTCAGTACGGTATGCACGACCGATGTTGTTAAAATTCATAAGCGCTGCGCAAAAATTTAATAAAATAATTTTATTAATTTTATTATACTTGGAACATGGAAAATCCCCGCGTTATGGGAGGGACTGAAAAGCGTATTGCGAAAACGTATTATAAGAGTACTGCGTTATAGGAAGGATAACTATATTTATCATCATCATTCTCCTGCCCTTATCCCACTCTAAGTGGGGTCGGCACAACATGTTACAAACATGTTGTCACATGATTTGACTACGTATTTTACGTCCGGCCGCCTGCCTGACGTCAACTTACCTTAGTCGCCTTTTACGACACCTCGGTAAGAAATGAGGGTGGTCTATTCTACTCAGCCGGATACCACACGGCTAGAATGGTTACATATATTTATATTATTTATATTTTAATGTGACTTACAAAATATTTTGAGTGCTTGTCTAATATGTGATAACCCAGGGGTAAGGCCGTGGAACTTTTTCGAGGGGTCACGGGTTCAAATCCCGGGCAGGCACCAATGATTTTTTCTTTAGTATATATTTTATTTATTAAAACTTATGTGCTTAATTCATAATTACACATAAATTTATCACACACTTTTCAGTGAAAACCTTGTGAGGAAACTTTCATATCTCTAGAGAATTCTAGGGATATGTGATACCTATCCACATTGAAGCAGTGTGGTAGGTCTTAGCTCAAATCCTATCCTAAAACAGAGAGGGAAGGCCTATGCCCAGCAGTGCGATAGTAATAGGCTGTATAATTGTAATACTTTACTTTATTTATATGTCTAAGAAATCACTTTGATAATTCGACAGTCTATAGAAAAGCTATATATGTAAGAGATCTTTCATTCTAAAAGTGCACGCCCCTCCACCAAATTACATTATTTTAATGTGTGAGAGAAAATATTGACTGTACTATTTTATATTTGTGCACGCAGCAATTTCAACCAATCCGGTTACAGGGTTACAAGTAACGTTTGCATAAAAATAAAATTATTATTATATAATATTTATAATCAAATTTATGTTGGAGGGGCGTGCACTTTTAGAATGAAAGATCTCTACTGCTGTTTTAAAAAAAATTATAAATAAAATGATAAATTCAAATTAGAATTCTTCATTAATATCAATATAACTTAACTAATGTATATTCGAATATTCATTTGCTGACTAAATGTAACTTACAATTAGAATGCCTTCATTTAGTTCAAAAGCTGTCAAAAAATGTCTGCCTGAAACATATTGTGCAGTTAGGGCCCAGCTATTAGAGTTCTTACGATAATTGGGTAAGTACTCTATTGGTTTCAACACATATTCCACTGTTTGTGTTTTATTTTCATCTGAAAGAAAAAACATGTAATTGGTTAGTAAATAAAAACTGAGCGGAAGGCTTTCAATCAATGTCACAAATATAGTAAGTTGCTACACAATAATATTTAATCCCTAAAAAAGGTTAATGACAGTGACCCTTCCTCTAACTACATGGGTAGTGGGTTCGATTCCTGCCAAAGGCAAACATTTTCTTCAAAAACTTTGTTGATTCTTTGAGTCTGTGTGTATATATGTATTTAAGTATGTATTTTTAACTATATATGTATAAATTTACCAGTTGTATGTCATCCATAACACAAGTGTTAAGTTACTTAATTTGGAGACAGACAGCCATGTGTAAAATTATCCCGTATATTTATTTATGTTTATAATGAGTCACAGCTTATGTGTCCCCATAGCAGGAAAAATAATTTGGTATTAGAAAATCAGTGACTTAAATTGATTTGATGCACTAAATGCTAATGGTAAGTAATTAGAGCTCGAACAAGGAGTTTGTTTGAGTTCTGAAAATTCTAAAAAGAAACCTTTGTATGTGTTTTAAAACAGTAAACAGTAGTTACAAAAATTTCAATATACATTTACACCTTGTATATTTAAAAAAATCACAAATTTATGAATATTTTATTACATTGTTATATTAATTCATATGAAACCAACCTTTGGATCCTCCCTGTGTAAAAAATGTAATTTTATCTTTAGATAGTTGTTTTATATAAGACATAAAACCATCTTTCTTATCCTTATCAGTTTGAACTCTCATTTGTTGAAGCCAATTATATCCAATTGATCTATGTTCTAGAACCAATTTCCACTGTTGTGTAGGCCCCTTTGAAATCTAAAAGAAATACATTATTATATACCCAGAATTTAAGAACTCCTAAGTATTCATAATTTCAACATATAGTTGATGCACTTACCAGTAGCGCTAGCAAATCTAAGGAATCATCAAAACAAATTTGCAAGTCTACTATTTCATCAAGAACTTTTGTTTCACCAATAATACTTTGGCTTTCCAAAGAATAAAAAGCTATTTTTCCAGGCTGCAAATAAATAAAAACATTATAGAAACCATCTAAAATTCTCATTAATTAATATAGAGTACAAATAAGAAAATTCAGTAACAGTTAGTTGATATCTCACTAATGGGTATAGGCTCTCTCCTTTTAGAAGCTAAGACCCACCATGCTGCTCTATTGCAGATTGGTAGTTTACACATATCCTAGGAACTTTCCAGAGATGTGCAGGTTACCTCACAATATTTTCTTTCAACAAAAAGTGTGTGATAAATTATAATTTAGGCATATAAACACTGATTGTTTAGCCAGAGGCTTGAATCTGTGTTCTCCTGGAAAGACTCATATGATCCAGATGATTGGCTATCACAGCTTGTGGCAATATGCATTAAACTTTCATTTGGGTGTGTTTGCTTGTCCACAGTAAATAAGACGTTAAAAATGTAAGTCATTAACAAGATAAAATCCATGAATTTTCTTGGAAAGCAAACACCTCTCTCTCAACAATCTCTAGCTTCTTAAGTTTAGGTAGATTCTGTTATAGAGCATTAACAAAATAAAACCTAAACATACCTTTGAAGCAATGATTATTATATTTTCAGATTCCTTTGTAAGCCACCACACTACAGATGTAGGTTTAGGTAAGTCAATAAGAGGTAAAACTGTAACACTTGAAAGGGACCATTTACAATCAAATGTATTCTGGGGTATAAAACGAGGTAAAAATGGCACGAGCAATACTTTTTGGTCACTAACAATCAGAACCCAGGTACCGCTCGGTTCAAAACACATACAATAGATCGGATTGTCTACAAAATCCCAATCGAATACATGGTCAAATCTTTCAGATTGAGAGTTTATATAAATAAACATTAATTCTTTGTCACTTGAAAGTGCTAAAAACTTCTTCAAGCCTATTTCATAAAAACTATGTTTTACAATCTCGAGCTGAACTAATACATCTAATTTAAATAAACCAGAAAAATCTAAATTTTCACTTTGCTGAGACATATTGAGAGCGGCGTAGTTGTTCAAATATATATAAATTAATTAACCACCAATTTCTCACATATTGTAATAAAAGTTCATGAAGTTCATTTCGTAATTTTAAATTTATAAATAGTGTAGTTAATGAAATATTTGTAGAGGTTTATAAACACAGCATTTTTAAGTTCAGAATCATTTTTTGAAGATCTCTTCACGCAAAAGTCAAACTATTCAATTTGTCTGTGGTTATTTGGCATCTATAAATGTATGTATACATAGATTATACTTAACAAGATAGAAAGTATTTTAGTAGAAAAGTACTATTGAAAGTAAAAGATTACTATTGTAGGTGTAACTTTTGTAATATTATGAAAACCATAATGATACTTTTTGTTTCGACAACACTTAAAATATATCAAGAAAAGTTCTAGGAAACCTACGAATTTACGTCAATCTAACATCTATGTACATATTATCATTTATTGTCCAGCTATTCAGTTTTTTTTGAACTGGCTGTATGCTGTTAGCCATAATGCCTTTTACAGCGTCACCGGCGGGACTGGCAGAAACAGAAGCATAGTCGAGGTTGCGAAATGCAGAGCGTAGAAGCTCTACTAGCAACGGCGAACGTCGTCCTAAGGGTACCTTCTGTGAGGCCGGACTACGCCGCGGGGCCTTAGTAAATCGCCGGCGCAGCGTATGTGAGGAAGTATCTCCCTCTTTTTCTACCACGCTGCGAGAATGTATGCTTATGCCGTCTGTTTTGTTTAGGCGACGCCGAGCGCTTCCGCGAAATAAATTGTCATGTTCTCTTTTAACACTCATAACAGAAGGATTTTTGAAATCAATCTAATTGTCGGAATAAAACTTACGTACCCTCCTTCCAATTTCAGTCACACATTTCGTTCAGGCTTGTTTTTAGTTATTTTTAGTTATTATTACGCGTAAACTTGATTACTGTAATCTAACATTTAACTAAAAAAAACTTGTATTGATATGTAGGTTAACAGCAGTATTAGCCGTTCATATGTTTTTGGGATATTATAAATGGCATATATAAACACGCCAGATTATAAGTTCAAACAATTTAATAATAGAAACCCTTATATTTTTGGACTTTTTCGTTTTGTTTTATGTTAAATTTTGGTGAAGTTACAAAGAGATGTATTTTGTCAAAATACCTACTTTTCAGCTTGTGAAATCCTTTATCTACGAATTATGAGGGGGGAATATGTCACTCCACTGTCAGTTGTCACTTGTCAGATTTCTGTGAAACCAGAAAATCTGAAACTTGAAACTTGAAAGCCAAAAGAGAATTTGCGCGAAATGTAAATACGATTATTTGAAATATATAATTGTTTTATAAATAAACGAGTAAGGTTAGAATATCAAAATCTTATCGAAATATTGCCGTTTTAAAGGACGAAAAATTGCTAGAATACCTCAATATTTTTAAATACTTGTGTAATAATAATGGAAATTATATAAGAGTTTAATAAAATAATTTTGTGGTTCAAGAGTTTAATTATATCGTCAATTCCTCGTAAAAATATATAAAATATTGTATCATACATTATAAATGGGTGAGTTATATTGCATACCGAAATACTTTCCTGATTAATATTTTATGATATATGATTAATATAAATATTAAATTATATATCAGTTGCTTTTCTAAATTATAGTTAAATTTGATTCCAGATCACCATGTATAGTTCCAAAATGTTAAGAATGTTAAAACCAGTGGTCATTTTAAGACATCACAAGAGAATGAAGTCATCTTTTCACCGAGGTGTCCACTTCCTATTTAAAAAGAATCTTTTTTTGACAAACAGTATCACATCCGGAGGATTTATGGCTGTTGGAGATTTAATACAGCAAGAATTTGAAGTACAATCAAACCTTTTACCTGCACGGTATGATTGGGCACGCATAGGTATAATAATATTTGAAATTTCTAATCGAGTAACAGTAAATTGATGGAAATAAAATAAAAAAGGTTTTAAGTAAGAATGTATATAATCAATATAAGTAAATTTCTGTATCAATGGATTTTTTAAGTCATTCTCCTGTTAGTGTGTTTAGTTGACAATAAAATTGGGAGCCTCAAGCACTCCAATACAAAATCCAGCAGTAGGAAGTTTATATCTGGAGCTGTGCCCACACACCATTATGAAAATCTGAAAGCATGAAATTAGATGAGATAACTAATATGAAATCCAACAGTATAAAGTTCAGTAAAATAGGTGTGTAAAGTAAGCCATATGTTAATTAATGGCATGTAAACTGCATGATAATTATAAATTTGTTAATTTATTTAAGAAAAAAAAAGCATGTGTACCTCTAAAACATAAGCTTTAGTAGTTTTTTCAATGTTAATAATTGTTTCAGTAAGGATGTTAATAGTTGGAACTGCTATGGGACCCTTACACCACTATTATTATATTTATTTAGATAAATTAATGCCTTTGGCGAATTTTACTAGTGTTACAAAGAAGATTCTCAGTGATCAGTTTTTAGCATCACCTGCCACTATTTTATGTTTTTTCTATGGAATGGGATTATTAGAAGGTAAATCTATGGAACAATGCACAGAAGAGATTAAAAAAAAGTTTGCACAAGTGTATATGGTAAGTTGCAATTTAACTGTAACTTATTGTATGGTTTTAACCATATTTAAAGTCTTAACTTAGATCTTTATCACGAATATATAAATAAAATAATCTAGGGGCTCAAATCTAAGTAGCCAAGATACATATGTAGGCTAGTTGGAGTCTCAACTAGCAAAAATAAACAATTTTTGAAATAAAATATATTTGAATATATTAGATGAAAATTTTGTAGAGTATTGCAGTGTAGCCTTTGAGGATTAACTTGTACATAAATTCTCCTAATTAATGGTAAACATAGTTACTTGTTACTTACTAAATTCTGAATTCTTTAAAACGCTGATGTATCGCAGCTCATAAGAAACATCAGTTTGTATTAGCTCTGACAAGTTCCACATTTCAGGCTCAATTATTTTGAATTAGATTGTTAATTTGCAGTTACCACAAAATAGCTTGGTTACTTCATAAAATAATCTGAAATATATATTTTTAAATTATATTTTTTGTTTTTTTTTTCAGGGTGATTGGTTATTTTGGCCACCTGTGCAGTTTGTAAATTTTTACTACCTGCCAACACATTACAGGGTATTTTATATTAATTTCGCAACAATGATTTTTAATGTATTTCTATCATTCATGAAACATTTTGATCAGCACAAAAAATGTTAGATATTAATATTGTGAGTGTAAAATATAATATGATCCAATATTATAATCCTTTTATTTTTTTATCTCTAATGAGGACGATAAGCTGTATAAAAAAATAGACTGAATACCCATCTCAAAAAGATTTTCGTGTTGACAATACTATATAATTTCATACACATTATTCCATGGTCTGTACAGGGTCTTCATAAGGTTCTGATTTTTTAAGAAGTTTATCGGGTGGTCTGGAGTAGGGATGTTACGGAGTTGGATTTACCGGAACCGGAGATTTCATATTTGTATTATCGGAGCCGAAGTCGAAATCGGAGGCAGAGTCGGATGCGGAGGTTTCCACCTCTGTCTCCTTATTATTAATTTAAAAATTGACCCGTAAACTGTACTTAGACAATATGACCACCACGATTTAAATAATTGAATAATTAGCGCGTCTAACGATTAATACTGAAAATAAACAAATGAAGGAGAGTCGAGTTGCGCGTGCGAGGGGAGATAACCCCGGGCGACTTGTTACAACTTGTTCGCTGCGTTTGTTATCTGCGCGTTCTGTCCGAATTAGCATGACAATTTCACCTTTGTTATACCTCCGACTAAAATTTATCGGAGCCGGAGTCGGAGGTGTGAATTGAATCGGAGGTTCCGACCTTTCGGAACCGAACTCGGAGCTCCGTAACATCCCTACTCTGGAGTGTTAATTCATATCAGAAATGAGTAGTTTATGTAAAACAATCAAGTGACCGACATAGCTAAGCCTGTTCCAACGATGAAATAACTATGGTAGCACACTGATAGACATGAGAAAAGTATAGTAAAGTAACAGCCTGTTACTTTGCCCACTGCTGGGCTAAGGCCTCCTCTCTCCGTTTTTTGGAGAGAAGGATTGGAGCTAAGACCTACCACGCTGCTCCAATGCGGATTGGTAGGTTACACATATCCCTAGAATTCTCTAGAGATATGTAGGTTTCCTCACGATGTTTTCCTTCACCGAAAAGCGTGTGATAAATTGCAATTATCAATTAGACACATAAGTTTTAATAGAAAAACCCATTGGTGCCTGCCCGGGTTTGAACCTATGTCGTCTCGTAGAGAGTCGCACGGTCTCACCGCTAGGCTATCACAGCTTCACTGATAGACATTATAAGATAATCCTGTTAAAATAGCGATACCTTACCTGAAGTAACGGTGATGATAGTAACTCACTAGGTAGACAGAAAACCTAGAAAAAATATTAGAATTCATTTATTCACGTGTTGTGTATGATCAAAATTTCTTATAATTCCACAAAAATCTAACTTGGTTTTTTAATCTTTCCAGTAGGAAATAATTTAGGTACTATCTAGGTGACTTTCGATTAAATGTTAAAGGCAGTAATTACAAAATTATCTTAATAATAACATTAAATCATGAGAAGAGATAACTATACATATAACATTTGATGGGTGTACATTCTTAAGGAAGAAAAATGCACTAAATAAACAATAAAAAATATATTTAACCAAAATACTAAAATCACATAAAAAATCTTTCACAAATACAGAGGTAGAGTATAGCCAATGGCTATATTTTATTGTACTGTCTCATCCCCAACACATAGTCCAGTCATCTTTTCTTGTCTGTAATTTTACTATGATTCGGTAAAGAGCTAAGGCAGGTCCAAGTGGCAGACCTAAGCCTCTTACAATATCTGCTCTGCGTGCCATACTTAAAGCTTGACCATCGAATTCCTAAAATAAAGAAGGAAAGGATAGTTAATTATTGTCATCTGAAAAGATGGAAAACCGGAAATAGAGGTAATTTTACCTCTATCTCCGGTATAAAGTAAAAAAACGAAAACAATCCAGTACTAAAATTCTGGAAAACTAGAGCATACGTTATTTTTTAGCATATAACACTACAATACCTTAACCCTTAATAAACTATCAGGGAATTTATTCAATAATTAAATGACTATATTATATTTATTAATATTTGATGGGACATCTATCTATTGGTCTGATAAATAGATTGTTCACTTAGACGAAACAAAACAAATATTGACAATATCGTTTTATAAAATTCGAAAATTTGATAAAGAAACTTAACTAAGATTATCAACAAGCGTGCAAGCAACTCTTATTGTTTAGAGGAATTAAAAAGGATGAAGAAAGAAGTGTACGTCGTACATTTTACATTTTTTTTCCGCCAAGGATTTTAATTATTTAAGATCCTAACTCGCCTAACAATAAAACGCAGATATCTCTGACGTTAGCCTCTTTGATTATTTCTCAAGCAATTCTAAATCAATAGGGCATCAAAGTGACCACCAAGTTACTGTGGAACTCCTAAAGTTATGTAAAGTTGTTTGTTGCTTAGAAATGGGGAAAATAGTGACGTTCTTTTATTTAAGAGGTTCAACCACGGATTGGTTTGCGTAAATAACTTTAGTAATTATGAGTCTCATGCGCTAATTTAATGCGCTTTCGCATTTAAAACTAGGTACATTACGAATTTTTCGCTCTTGTGATTTAACAACTTTTAAGCATCAACACATCCACAACCCAGAAGCCATAAAACTTTTATACAGGTCACACCTCCACGGTATAAATTATAAGGGCTTGCGACCATCGATATTTGCAAAAGTCTGCATATCTTTGGAAAACTCCTGGGATATGTGTAACCTACCATCTCACATTGGAGCAACGCGACGGACCTATAAAGGGATAGAACCCTTCTCCTCTAAGAGCAGCAAATGTCCTGCAGTGGGACAATTCAGGCCTTACTCTTTACTCTTACTTTTTGGACTGTGAGAAAATTTTAATCTAATCTGGTAAGGCCTAAATGTTTACGCCAAATTACGAAATACGATTTTTATTTGATTATCAATATAAGAAATGACAAGTTCATGCTAAAGGTAACTCTTACTCACCTGTTCTCGTAAAATCGGAGCTGCTTCAGGGAAATGCTCCGAAAAATATTCATAGACATCATCTACATTCCAGGAACTTATGTCTGGTATACTTAGATCTATAGGAGCATCATCAGTTAATTTTGTATTAGCCCTATCTAATTCATGTGGTTTTAAAAATGGATCTAGTGAAGGAGAAGTTTTCCTACTATATTCTATACTATTTGGTATTATTGCAGGTGAGCCTACAACTGTAGGATGAGATTCTAAGCAGTTATTGCATTCCCATTGATCCCATGCTTTGAGCCTTTCAGGTATGCGTGGTGTATGACATAGGGCATGATATGCATCTGAGCAAATACTGCAAACAGTTAAGGTACCCTGGAAAAAGAGAATACAATTACATGTGTGAAGAACACATTTATTTGAACCACACATACATGTTTAAAACACAATTGAACTATATGGAACTTACTGCATCATTTGTTTCACAGCAGACTACACACGTTTTACAATGTGGACACTGCCAAGTGTTATCTGGTCGAGGCTTCAAAATTCCAGAGCCAGACTGCAAACAACTTAAATGAGCTTTATTATTACAATCACGACATTCAACCAGTCTGTCATTTGACCCACGTGGTTTCTGCACCCGACACACTGAACACACACCTGAAGTCTCATGAGGTGATCGTTCATCGGGCTCTATTTCATCAGCACTGCCATCCAGTGATCTTTGACTGTCTGACAGCTGCATATCTTCTTTATCTTTGCCAGCGATCATTAGTCTTTTCTTTATTGTACTTTTATTTAGAGATCCAACAGGTCTACCTCTTTTACGTTTGCTAGGAACATTATTATCAGAAGGATCAAACACTTTTTTTGCCATTTTACGTCTCTCACCAACTCTTACACCTGCATTATTAGTACTGCTACTCTGTGTGCTGTTACTTGATGCACCTCCTCCCCGTTTTTTTGGTCTTCCTCTCATACGCTGAGGTGAAGATCTGCATGATGAATTGGCTGATGAAGTCATCTAGAATTTACAAAACAAGAAGTACTAAAGGAAATAAAATTTGTATGTTACAAGATTTGTGTTTCAAATCACAATTTTACAAATCAAAAATTTCCCAAAGAATTTATAATATTATAATATTGACAAAATAAAAACCTTGCATATCTCATACTATGTTAATGATCCATATACCTTTTAATGAGCCAAAATAAATTATAAATACAGTGCAATGTAAAAGACTATTGTCATGTTTCCTAATAATATTTTACCTTTGTGTTTGAATCATTATATTCAAATTTAAAACTATCAGAGCTATCGCCATCATGGTCAGCCGGTCCAAGAGCCAATGTTCCATTAGGTAACTTAACTAAGCTCCCAGATGAGAGTTCTTTATTTATAATAGTTTCTAATTGCTTTTTTGAATATTTGGATTCCTGTGAAGCTGCAACTCTGACAAGGTCATCAAATGCAATTCCATTTTCCAAGTAACTTTGATCTTGATATATTAAAGTAGCAATCGCTGAAGTTATGATTCGTCTTTCACTTGTTGCTATGGTAGAACTCATCTCTGAATCAAATAATTTTTAATCATTTTAACATTATGTAAATGTTGAAAATTATTAAAATAATATACAAACATAACGTGTATGTAGTAATAGTTATCAACTAATTACAATGTTATATTTGAATCCTTGTATTCTATAAATAAAAGCCTTAAATTATAATTGTTATCACAATGTATCATTCTGTAATATTTCTCAAATAATTGCTCAGTAGAACATTATTATATAATTTAAAATGACATTAAAGTATTATTAAGTATTAATATTATAATACTAATTTTATGAAATTGTTGATTATGATAAAGTCAAGAATGTGTAAGGAGTAAATATTTTTATCAATAACTTTATTACTTACATAATTTTATTTTATATTTATATTTTATTAAGGTATACTAAAATTGTAAGAAAACTTACTGTTGCTTTGCGTAGATTTTTTTCGCCACTTCGCTGCGTTTCTATAGCTTACATTATCTTTATAATCTACTTTATATATGCTTTTTTCTTTTAAACAACGTTTTAAGTCCGCCTTCGTATCTTTCGGTGTCACTTTATAACACTTTAACATAAACTTACAAATTCTGTTTATATCTGGTCTTGATTTTCGGGAACGTAAATGATCAATTGCTGCCAGAATTTGATTTTTATACTTTATCTCTGACATTTCTAGAAAAGAAAATAACTTTTATATGACTTTTTGTTTTCGAAGAAACAGTAAAATATTTTTTTTTGGTTTAATTATACCTGAGCAAATGCATGCCGATAAATTTAAATAGCTTCGTCTGATTGGTCTTCAATATTTATTACGATTAGAAAGTAATTAAATGAAAAGTTTAAAAGTTGTTGTTTTAAAACAACTACAAAGTACAAGTACATCAAAGTACATTCAAGTAGTATGTAAAGTAGTAGGTATACAAGTGTACACAAGTATATATACCAAGTATATAAACACAGAGTACTTTCTAAAACAGGTACTTAAAGATACAATTCACAGGCTACTCATAAGAACGAATGATCTATTTATAACACGAGTCGTACTATTTCTGATTGTTGAACCCTTATTTAAACATTAAGTTTGCTCGTTACGGCGTAGTATGTTTCTTAGCGTTGTTTTTGTAAATTATAGCGCCCAAGTTTCTATGACAAATAATATTTTTCCTCCAATAGTGCTTTAGCTAATCTATTCGGTCTACAATTGCCTACGATTTTGATTACCGGTCATAACAGAAAATTTAAAGACAAAGTTGAGTTGTGCATTACTTTTTTTTTCTTATTCAACTCTATACATACAAAAAACTATACATATAGAAGAGAAGAAAATATACTGTTAAGGGACCATCAAAAATATTTCTTGATAATTGTTTTATAGAAAAATACTTATATTTTATAATTCGTTACTAAAAAGTAAAGTAGCGGCCTATTACAATCCCACTGCTGGGAATAGGCCTCCTTTCTCCTTTTCTGGAGAGAAGGGTTGGAGCTAAGGCCTACTGCGCTGCTCCAATGCGGATTGGTAGGTTACACATATCTCCAGAATCCTCTAGAGATATGCAGGTTTCCCCACGATATTTTCCTTCACCGAAAAGCGTGTGATAAATTGCAATTATCAATTAGACACATGAGTTTTAATAGAAAAACTCATTGGTGCCTGCCCGGGTTTGAACTCGTGTTTCCCTTCGAAAGAGTCGCACGGTCTCACCGCTGGGCTATCACAGCGCTAATTTCAGCTTAATTCGTTAATAAAATGAAAAAAAATATATATCATATTATATTATGTTGTTACTAAGGAACTCATATAATAAATAGTAAATAATAATAATTAAAAGTGGAAAAGCCGACATCCTTGGAACCATTTCACATAAGCTTCATCCATATAATACCAGCGAAAAAGTGATTCGCTATAGATACACATAATTTATACATTTTCTTTTGAACTAAAACATAATACAATTAAAAGTTACATGATAAATAGTACTTTTGAAATGGACTTTATTTTTATTTGGTGTTTGGAAAGCGTAGGTTTATACAATTCTACACTCTACAGAATTTAATGAAAAGTCATGTTGGCAAAGCCTCAAAGGTGTATTTAATTAAATTCACTGTTTATCATATTACGAAATACCATAGAAAAAAAAGAAATTAAGTGCACAGACTACTTTAAAAACTAGTGATTAAATGTCAAAATTCAAAAATTGTTTTAATTTAGCTTTGTTGAATGAATAATGTGTGTAATTGTGTATAATTCATTTATTTTGTAATAGTAAATATAATGTCCTTCATGAGTATTTTGTCCCAACGCTCTTTTAACAATTTAAAGTCCTTGCAAATTTTCTTTTATTCATCACAACCTAAACGTGAATGTAAAAAGAACTTAGGTAAAGTAGTTAACGTTGCAATTATAGGAGCTCCTAATGCTGGGAAGAGTACCCTAATTAATAAAATTATTGAACGAAAGGTCGGTAAGATTATTGTACACATTGAATTTTTTATATGTGTCCCTATATTTACCAACGGTACCCGGCTTGCCTTAGACCACAAATAAAAACAACACCAAATATTTCGTATTGTACAACAATAAATACATTAAAAGAAAAAACAAATTTCCAAAGCATATATTATATCGACAGTAAGTTGCATATCTGGCACACCTTTTTTTTCTAGATATGAATTTAAAAAAAAGTAATTCTAGTAGATTTTATTGAGTAGTTTACGAAAGAGTTTTTCTATATTTTAAAATACAGCACCCTTCTCTCAACCTACTTCCTTGACAAAGATCTAAATTTAAATAAATGTACTAGCCTATGAAAACTCAGTGTAATTATTAAGATGAAAATGATTGGTTAAAATAAACAATATAAGGCAATAAAGTTTTCTTTTACTACTATTATTATTTAATAGCATTTATACAACTTAAATGTGTGGTATAATTTGTAGCATAATAAAGAAAAATTTAATTCATATTTCTAGAGTCAACAAGTTACATCTGATTTTTGTTATAGAGACCTTTAGGTTTACTTAAAATATGATTAGACTGTTTCTACACCAACAGCTTTTTACTGAATTGATTTAACATTATCTATGAAACTTTGTCATTTTTTCTAACATTAAATGGGTACAGATATGTGCAGCCTCAAATAAAGTACATACAACTACGAAATTAGTTAGAGCAATTTGTTATGCAAATAATACACAAATTGTATTTTTGGACACACCTGGTATAGTAACAGAGAAGGAACAAAAAAAGTAAGTGCTTTATAAAATATTTAATATTACTAAATACCTATTCTTTAATTCAAATACTTATGTAAATTAAATATATTATATGTAACTTAAAAAAAACATGTGTATAACATGTGTTAATGATGAATGGCAGTATAAACTACAGGACATTAGACAATCCATACAATTTACTGACATATTTGTTCCTAGTAATATAAACGATCACAAAAAAAAGTAAGTAAAGTTGAATTAAAACTGAAAAAATATCTTTTTACACATCATTACTCCATTTATCTTTGTTGTGAGAAAATGATAGCAAAAGTTACTTAATAAAATGATTTACTAGAACATATAACAAACTATATCTCTAAGGAATTAGGCTGAGTTTGATGAAAGCTCCTAGTCAGCTTGACTCTTTCAGGTATTTTAAATAGTTATCGTAATTTTTCACCCAATTTATATAAAACCTTACATACCACATTACATTTAATGCAAAAATACTTTTAATAAAATGGAAGTCAAATTTTTCAATTGATATTTGGAAAGTGGTTTTCAATATTACATTGGTGATTTCAGATATAATTTGCCAGGGTCAATGCTTGCAGCTTGTGAAAAAAGTTTGAGATGTGCAGATGTTATTGGAGTAGTACACGATGTTTCTAACAAGTGGACAAAGGAAAATTTGCATAGTAATGTTATAAATATGTTAGAAATGGTTAAAAATATACCAAGCTTTTTAATTATCAATAAGGTAAAACAAAAATGATGAATTATTTTTCTGTAACTATTATTATTAATGAATGATTAAATTATGCGCAAGCACAGCTCTAATGCATTCATGCGCGAACAAACTGTCCACATAAAGCCATTTCGTCTAAAAACAGCATTTTGTTATACCTATATAGGGTCATCTATAATATAATATTACAAAAAAATCTCAAACAGTATCTTAGTTGACACTGTACTAATAGTGTATCCTATACAAAAATGACAAAATTTATAGTGAAAAGTAAAAAAATATATATAAGGGACACTTACACGGTTGCCCATTCCCAAAATAAGTAACTTAATAGTTTTATTGGTGACAGCCAACTGGTAGATATACTAAATATATCATTTTAAATACATACTTAAAGACAAATATACACCCAGGTTCGTAGAACCAACAAATTGTTCATAGAAAATGTTGGACCTCGGCGGGTATCAAACCCGCGACCCGCGGAGCTGAAGGCAGGGTCACTACCCATTGCGCCCGTAAAAAGTTTTATATTTATTTTATACAAAACTTTTTTTGCTTATATATTCAATTTGGCCAATGTTTCAGGTGGACACTTTAAAGTCTAAAAAGCAGTTACTAACCATTATTAGAAACCTTACAAATGGAATGATTGCTGGGAATCCAATACCTAACGCGAGTAAACATAAAAAGACGGAAGGAACAGGTTATAGCAATTTTTCTGATGTATTTTTGATATCAGCTCTGAATGGAGATGGTGTTAGTGATATAAAAGTAAGATATGCATCATCTTTTCTTAGTAATATTAATTGAAATTTATAATCCACCACAATTTTCTGTTCTGTTGCAACATAGTTTTATAAACATCTGTTTTTTTTGCTATATATAGGTACAATGATTCTCATATAATCCATTAACCCCATATAATAACACTATATACTTGGCCATTTAAAATTCATTTGAATTATATTATATCATAATATTTGTATAATATTTATAAATATCACAAACATTTACGCAGTCAACCTTTGAAAATCTTACTGCTGCTATATCCATTTTAAATAAAGATTTGGATTTAATATCACAATGGAGTGCTTCTTATGGCCTCTATATAAATCCTACTAAATCGCAGGCAATTGTTATCGGTAGCCGTAGATTTATTCTAAAATTGACTGGTCCACTATTCCTGCGTTAGTTTTTGACGGTGTTGCAGTACCTTATTGTGATAAGGTCAAAAATTTAGGTATCATTATGGACAATACCTTACGCTGGTCAAATCAATTAAAAGATGTAAGCAGGAAAACTTTTGCAGCGATGCGTTCCTTACGCCGATTACGCTATCTTCTCCCAATTCCAACCAAAATTATGCTTGCACAAACCCTTCTTCTTCCTATCCTAGATTACGCTGACTCAAGTTATTTTAATTTAACCCAAGACCAACTGAATAAACTTGAGAGACTTCAAAATATTTCTATTAGACTCATATTTGGCTTACGCAAGTATGATCACATATCCGAATTTCGTTCTCGTCTCAAGTGGTTACCAATCCGTTTTCGCCGGAATTTGCACACTCTTTCTGTTCTGTACTGTGTATTATTTAACCAAAGTGCTCCAAGTTGCTTGAAAGATAAATTTAATTTCTTAGAGTTTCATTACTCCAGACCTGCACGCTCCTCAAATATGCTGTTTTTGAAAATGCCTCGACACAATAGCATATTCTATAATAAATCGTTTACTGTTCAGGCAATCAAGGTCTGGAATTCATTACCTTTGAAAATTAGGAAATCGCCATCGTTGGGAGTATTCAAAAATCGTGTCAAGGATCATTTCCTATCTATCGCTCTGTCACCGTGACAATAACTTCTATTGCTATTATGACGATTATAACTATTATATATGTATGTTTATTTTATATATTTATTTATGTATGTTTATGTTATATTTTATATGTGTATGTGTAAGTATATATTGTTTCTTAATAGTAATTCTTACACCACACCTACCTTGTATCCATAGGTATGTGCTCTTACTTAGCTGGTTGTCTGGAAGAGATCGCTATGTAGCGATAAGACCGCCAGGTTGTGCAACCTTATTTTGATTTAATTTTAGTGCTTATGTATTTTTTGTGGTGTGCAATAAAAGCATTATCATTCATTCATTCATTCATTCAAACATTTATGATCTAAAATATACAATTGAATTGTAAATACTGATATAAAAATCATATGTAAATTGTTAATTGCATTTATTATTTCCAGGAATATCTAATCAACAATGCAAAGACTCGCTCCTTACATTATTCAGAAACTGAATGGACAGATCAATCACCTGAAACATTAATAGAGGAAGCTGTGCGAGCTAAGTTTTTGGATTTCCTTTCCCAAGAAATTCCATATAACTTGAAAACCAGGATAGAATATTTTGATGATATCAAAGATAAAGATAGAATTTTCTGCTCAGTATCAGTAGAATGCCCTACAGAGAGATTGGCTAGGTTGATAAGTGGTGCGGGAGGTGGGCGTTTGCAACAAATAAAAACGCATGTTAGAAATGATCTTATAGACATGTTGAAAAGGACTGTTGTTATAGATATCCAATTGAGAGTGAAAAGTAAATCAACATCAGAAGAAACATTAAATTTATAGCATCGAAAACGCTTTATATGTTAATCCAATAAATTTAGTATATAAAAACATGTTCGTTGTTTCATTAAATCAAGTTTTAGGTAATATCACACTTTAGTGAGAGATACACTTTCTAAACTGATGTAACAGCTAAGAAGAGTGGAACCCATAGAGATTAGAAATATACTAAGAGAAGCCTGCCTAAAATATGCCATATTACAATGAAAAGAAAGCAAATGAGGTAGATCTATCTGTCTCTCTTTTTTATGTGTGATTAGACAAAGATGAAGTATACGAGTGACATCTTTCCTTTCATTATTTATTCACTGTCACTTACAGGTAGAGGCCTGGTTAATACTAATATTATATATTTAAACCATAGATTATACATTATAATACGATTTGAACTAAATCGGATGTTGCGTATAATGTCTTATGTGATATTTGACATAGTAAAAGTTCAGAGACAAGAAGTCCAGTAAAATAGAATTACTACATGTCACTGGTTGAAAGAAGTACTTTAACATAATATTTACCATTCCTAGTGATCGCACTTATAATGGTAAATCGTGCAGGTCAACTTAAATTTTAAAATACCCTCGAAAAACTGAAGTTGTTTATTCTATATATTAGCCCGATATAATATATAAGCTTTTAAATTTCACTCATATTGCTTGAGCCTATAGCCGTGAAATCTTGTCAGACAGACGGAATTTTTATATTTATATTATATGAGTATAGATTTAACTGAAAACTCTTGAAATGGAACACCAGACCCTCCATATCGATATGTTTAAACATAATCGACACTTGAGAGTTCTCCATGAGCCATCGAAATGGTTGGCAGCCTACTTGAGCTTGAGATGAATGCTGCTTAACATTTTTCACGCGCGAGTAAAATTTACGTTATACACATTTATATATGTAAGAGATTTTTTTAAGAAGAAACATTTAATTTTTCTAAATTTTTAATAATATATAAGAATAAGAATTCTAAGTAATCAGTATTGTCTTCACTGTAAGGATTAAGGACATATTTTATTATGGCACTCTTCTTGGATGTAAACATTTTAGGCTGGCTTCCCTACTGTAGTATAAAAACTCTATGGTAATAAACCATTTAAAAATAATTCATTCAATTCGGCAGTATGACATTCCATGTTTTTTAGGCTCAAATATAAAAATTGAGTTATATTCCCGTCACGTTCATTCATGCGGCTCTAACGGCGCAGATTAGAGGCTGTCTTCGAACTTTACCACTAAGACTTATATCTAAATAAATAATTCTTTTAGCATGGTTTTAATTAAGTAAACATCCGCAGAAGTACTTCGTGTCGTAGAAAAGTTCATATCAATTTACTATTGAAAAATTAATGAAATATGAATTTATTTTTAAAACAAACTCGCTGTTCAGGAAGAGTAAAACGATTGCTGTTTCGCAATTTTACTTTTATGTTAGGAGAGTTTACGGGCCAATTAAACTTTGGATTCCGAATTGGCTTATCGAACTACATGTATAACTTACTCGATCTACATCCATTACATTTTTCCATGGCCATAACTGTATTTTTATTTAAGATATAGGTATTCATAGATAATTACAGTTACTCATTTTTTTCATAAAATTAATAATATTTAAAAATAGGTATAGTGAACATAGCATTTCAAATGACTCAGAAATAAGAACACATGAGTTTTTTATAGGCACATTACTGAATATCGAAATCCAATGTCGTAATACAAACAAAAAGAATGCAGGAATTGAGTTTGTTACACACATATTCTCAACACGTACGTTGCCTTCATTCGCGCGACTCTAACAGCGTAGATAATAGAGACTTACTGCGCACTTTACGCCACTATACCTAAAGCAATAATTCTTTTAGAGTAGTTTCCCGTTCAGATCAAAGGCTCTTGACACGCCACAAAAAAACTATCGAGTCAATGTGAAGATACGTATCGTACGACCTATTAAAAGACCTATTATCAATAAACTGCTGAATGCTACAAAAATGTACAAACGACTAACAATAATGTTTATTACACATTTTAATTGTTAGTAAAAACCAAAACTTTTGGAGCGAATTTTACGCAACGATTTTTACGCGAACTACGTTTGTGTTAATTCATAGTCTTTAAAAACTATCTGAAAATGGTTAGCCGACAGTTTGTAGTTTGTTTGTTTTTTTTTTATATGAAAATAACGGAAGGGGTAAAGCTGGGAAAAATGAGGCTATTAGATAGAAATACAACTGCCAAATTTCATAAGTGATGTTTAATATTTTCATACCTTATAATAAGAAAAACAAAATTAATGTTAAGGTTAAATTGCCTTTATTTGGAATAATTACTTCCATTTATTCATTTCATGGTTCATGTCTATCAAAAAAGGGTCAACTTATCCCTCGCTCATAAAATTATGCTCTTCAGCTTGTATTTAGTTGAAAAGTATCCTTCAACGAAACCTTCGCTTAGACTTGAGCTGTCAATTACGTTACGGCTTTTCCGCCCTTAATCTGTCATCTAGACACCAATTAAGCACAAATTGCTGCAGCGTAAAGCTTGCCCAATTTATCTTGTAAAGTACTTTATTAAAATGTGTGGCATGTTGTAATACTAATTTTAAGTCACAGTATTTATTTATTAAAATTTCTTTATAAGGGCTCGAAACTGAAACTATCAAGCTATTATATTATTAATTTCATACTTAGTACAAGTTTGTTCTAAACGTATATGGGGTATTACGTTTTATTATCCGTTAGGCTTGAGTTGAGAAAAATATGACTCAGTCGTCATTTTATGATGATCCTTTTATAGCTAAACGTACCATTAGGTATAATATATTATTATGGGTAAAATTATTACTGGATAATTAATCAATGCTATTATTATATAAATCTACCTACATAATATAAGTATATGTATTAACTTCGGGGATAAAGTATAATTTGACGAAACCTTTCTTATCTTTCATCAAGAGGGCTGTATTAGTAGAGTATATTTTGCCCACAGTAGGAAAGATGTCCTCAAGGGTATTATAATAATGGTTTAGTTAAATATTTTTATTTGTCAAGTAATATATTATTTTCTTTTATTTGATATTAAATTTTTATATTAAATTTTAAAATTTATTATTTAATCAATACGAGTTTACAAAATAATTTCGCAATTTTAATTTATAAGGTTTTTTAGTTTGTTATTGAGGAGTTACCTATTGAAAAATATATTTCATCAACTGTTAATTAAACGATGAATCATCATCGTTTCATTTGTATATATGTTTCCTATTTACTTTATCGCGGATAATACCAAAATAAAGTTATTATTACTTTTTTATTATTATTTCCGCAAAGTAACGCCTAATTCTATAACCTATTAAAATCATATGACTTGCAACAAAGAAGAATAAAATGTATTGAAAATTCTTGAGGAATAAAAATATAACAACAATTAAGAAAGATTTGTATCTTACTGTTGATAAAACTTTGAATAAATCATGTCTAAAGTTCAAAGATTAACAAGCGCTTAAGTCTGGGTAAACCTAATTCAATCAAAACTTCTGATGACTTTCTTTGAAACTGTCTTTGCGGCTTACTTTTAAAATAAAAGCTTCCATTCACTCTACCTACAACAATGGCATAAAAACAAAATTTTAAATAAAAAATAGAGATATGTAAAGTTACAAAACATGCATTATTATACTTAATATTTCGGATTTGTTGAGGTCAACAAATAGTTTTCCGGTGAATGATTGAATAATGACAACTCTTTTATTGCATACCACAAAATTAATACATAGCAATATATCCCAATAAAAATATGGTCGTACATATTGCATAACGACTTATGCAATATGATTATACGACCTTTTCGAGACAACCAATTCAGTAAGTGATGATTATTTATTTTAGAATTAATCGCTGTAAATTGTAGAATTAATAGCGATTAAGATAATTAAACACAGATATTATTAATATAGTCCAAAGAAAAGGTGGGCGTTGGCGCCCAAAAGGTGATGGAATGGGTTTACGTTTACAATCTCGACGATCGTTTCGGGGCGAAACCAACGTCGAGATTGTTGTGGTGGTGGTTGTGTGTGCTGCTTGTGTGCTTTGTTGCTGGTGGAGGAGCCTTGGCGTGCGTGTGGTGGCTTGTCCTGCATGTGTAAGGTTCGTAAATTTTGCCTGCTTCATACACATTACATGCATGCATTCGTTTAACCCATGCGAATTATAGCCAGGTAGTTCTGTTATAGTGCCTGTAATATGGAATTCCGCACTGTAACGCCTGCTGCTATAAATCATTTGATAAAATATTCATATAAGATGTACTTGTATAGCATGTCAACCCTCAAGATTTTTGGATTTTCGACGCCTATGCTTGCTAGTATAAAATTGATATGCGTTTAATATCGATCAAGAGATAGCTGATAATTTACAAAATCACCTTTATATAGTTCATATAGAACGAGCCTCGCTTGGCACTGTCTGTGAATATTTAACAAATATGAAAAAATATGTTTTTGAAGAAGATTGGATTCACAATGATATATGGCATGGAGAATAGCGATGCAGTCGCGGTGACCGCAGTTTTCAAATAACAATGAATCACGGATCTTCCTCGTTAACATTCATGTCGCGGAAGTTCATCCGCGGATCAACGTGAAGGATTTATTGAGGCTGTAATGCAATGAATTTTCAGGCAAACGCCAAAGAATATAGCTCGTGTGCTGGTCTCCACAATCATGTTTGTGTTTTGGACGATCTTAGATTTTACATATCTTCTTATGTTTCATACATCGTTTAACTAACGAATAAATCGTATCTAATTCTAATATAGTGAACATAGCCGCTAATAACGTTATTCTAACGAAATCAATTTAAAAAAAACAAACATACTGTCAGACCTTATTAGGCCCGTTCCGACTTAAGTCAGCGTATTTCATGCTTAAATTTGTGTAACAATTGTATTTTTGCTTTATATTTACTCAATAAAAAAGAATAGATTTTCTTACGATCAATCAATTTATTATTTTTTAACAACTTCTCAACTACGCGCACAAATCGTGACTACGTCAAATAACGCTACCAATCTCTCCGCGTCGTGACGCCCTCTCTGCTCGTAACCATACCTCGCCATAGCTAATAGCTAGAGATCTCGTTCTCCCTACCATTACTCACCTCTTTAAACGTTTTTCGAAATCTTACTTCGAGAAATCTGAGGTACACCCGAACACCCTTCTTTCAGTTGCTTCCACCTACATCCCAGTTAGGTCTGACCACTGAAAATATAGGCGTCCAAAAAGTGCCCTATATGACCCTGACGATCAACGATCGAAAACACAGAAACACGTAATACATATACAAAGCGTCTTCGCCGGCGAAGATGAGGTCCCAGTATTCTGACGTCGGTCGGTCCAGGCTTTTCGCCACCCTTCCGACGTCACAATGACAAATCAAAGTCATACCATCAGACCTCCACTACGCGTCACCCTAGGCCGTGGTCCGGCCTCACAGAAGGCACCCTTAGGACGACGTTCCCCGACTTTAGTAGAGCTTCTGCGCTCTCTGCATTTCGCAACTTCGACGATGCTTCTGCGCTCGCCTGTCCCGCCCGTTGACGCTGTAAAAGCCGTTAGGGCTAACAGCATACAGTCAGTTCGAAAAAAAAATTAGCTAATAGCTATCTTCACGTCTCTATGCTACAATTTCATTACATTACATTTGTATCTTAAATAATAATACTTTTAATGTCGAATAATTTTTTTATATTAATTTTCACAAAGCTGTAGAATTAAACCCAATATCCAAGTTCCAACACAATTTTCATGCGATTTTGTATTAAACATACTACATATGTCTTTTCTGATATGGTAAATTTACTGTATCGGCTTGTCGGCCGTATATGAAACGATAGAAGTTTTCACAAGAATCGTATACAATATCTAACTACGTGTAACTTTATATTTATTTTATATATTACTCTTATATATAATGGTAACATCAAACTTTTTTATATATAAGTTTATATCTGCCTTTTTTGTGCAAAATTCTCATGTAATGTGCTTACGACAGCCGCTATCTGTTAGATTTATCGTAATGTCTTTTATAAGCTTTGTATGGGCTTTATACGAAAAGGGGCTTTACTTACAATTATGTAGGGTTTATGTATAACCAGAGTTTCATAACCTTCATTATAGTTCTTTTGGACTTTATATAATTGTATTTGATATTTCGCATATACTTGGGATGTTATTTGTGCAATGATTCTTATTATCATAATACTCGTAGGTATATGTCATAATAGAATTAGTTATATTTGTTATTATCATTATAGGAATAATAATTTTACGTTAATTAATATGGAACCGCCGTGTGGTATCCGGCTGAGTAGAATAGACTACGCTCATTTCTTACCGAGGTGTCGTAAAAGGCGACTAAGGTAAGTTGACGTCAGGCAGGCGGCCGGTCGTAAAATACGTAGCCAAATCATGTGACAACATGTTTGTAACATGTTGTGCCGATCCCGTTTAGAGTGGGATAAGGGCAGGAGGATGATGTTAATTAATATGGAACATTCGTTTGTAATGTATATGTGTGTGTGCGTGTGTCTGTGTGTGTGTGTGAAATGACTAAATGTAAGTAGTTATAAGTATTTTTTTGAAAAGAGCAACCGCTGAATTTCTCGCTTGCTCTTCTCGGTTGGAACAGCTTTTCGAACCAGCAGTAGAGTTGACGAGCAAAGCACTTGTTAACAAGTTTACTTGAATAAAGAATATTTTGAATTTGAATTCATAAAAATTGCTATGTGATTTCATATCGATGCCAGGTTTAGGTGGCTCGTTGAAATTAATTAGGATAACGATTGATAAAAGATCCCTCTCATTAATTCGCAACAAAATTAACGCAGTTGACGTGACAACATTGGCAAACTGAGCACGTTGTGGGCATTCCGCCTGTGAAATCACTTCTCTGGCTCGCTCCCACCCGCGCTCGCGGACAGAGACGTATCGCTGCGCTTCTTTAACATTAATGTAATGGATTTTGTTTTATGTTGCGAAAGTTATCACATATTTCTCCATACGCGAATGTTATCTGCGCTGAAACATTTATTGTTTCGTCTATTGTTTAAAGCAGTTGTGTGTCAAATTTATGCGTGGCGATAAACATTTCGGAAAATTGTATAATTGCCATAAACTCTTGTATTTCTTTAACAATTAACATCTGATTGATGTTAATGACAATATTAAAAAAATATTTATTGCAGTTTCTTAATTTTTGTTTCAAGTGTCAGGACTAATTAGTTTATAATTTAATGTTTAAAAAATTTTGTTTCAGGTATCTAGATTAGTTGGTATTTTAAAATTTTCAAGTGCAAAGCCCATGTCATCAGCAACAAGATAGAGAATATTTAGCGCTCTTGGGTATTTTAGGGCTGTAGCACTTATAAACCGTTAGCCCTTATATAAAAAATCTGTATGTTAAAGTGCGAAATGCGATTGAAGGCACCAATATGATTTTCTTTCTAATATCAATCTTAATTCACTAAAATATTAATTACTTTCTCGTGATAGTTTCTGCAGGTTTCTTAACACTCCATATTATACTGTTAGCGTTGTAATAACTTATATGAAACTAAACGCTACCGATCTCACGATCGTGTCCCCGAATATTTCAAAGCACGCGCCGCATTATCGATCGTTCGTTGTACGGTTTATAAGTATTATACATATGTTGTACGCGCCCTGGATTCAGTTTTAACTTTAGATTATTCAATCTAAAGTTGAAGCATTGGCTACATTGAAGTCATCATCATCATCATGCCCTTATCCCACTCTCAGCGGGGTCGGCACAACATGTTACAAACATGTTGTCAAATGATTTGGCTGCGTAATTTACGACCGGCCGCCTGTCTGTCTTTTACGACACCTCGGTAAGAAATGGGGTGGTCTACTCAGCCGGATGGCTGAGAAGAATATACCACCACACGGCGGCCAGGGTTGATGTGTATCTTGGATAAAGAATATTTCGTAATTAAAAATTAAAAATTAAAAATAATTCGTAGTTATTCAACTACAAAACAAAAGAACGTTCTAAATTAAAATTCAAAAGAAAATTAATAAAATCGACACAATTGAACGAGAAATAATAATGCTTTCATTTTTTCCTTTTTTTTTCTTATACAATAAATTAAACTGGAAAAACATGTCCTAAGATTCAATTCTATTCACTTCAGATTTCTTTTGGGTTTAGTCGTTAACTAGGACGGTTACTATGCTTACGCTGAAATAGCAATAGATAAAAAAAATGCATTCAAAATCATTAAGGCATGATTTGTTTATGTCATACTTGATACATAAGAGCCTGATTTATAAGAAAGAATTTTGGACAATGCATTAAAATCAACCGGTATCTTTATTTTTTCTTCAAATGATTATATTAATTGAAATGTAAAAAAATAACGTAATAATTGCTGTACAAAACGAAATGTATCAAAGATTATTCTCTAAAATAGAATTTATTATCGTCGTTTATTAGTTCCATTGGCTTAGTTAAATGTTATATCGGCAAAGTTCGCTCTATGACCCTAACGTAAACTTTTTGCTTCATTCGGAGAGCGCTCCGACCGGATGTTTACCACGTAAAAACTATTCAAAGGGAATTATAGCTGTAGGTATTGTACCGTAAAGTGGGCAGTAAGTCTTTATTATACGTGCCATTAAAGTCGTGTGAATTTAGGCGACGTACGTGGTCGGAAATAATAGTATAAGCTAACGTACAAGCGTATTACGGCACTTAAATTTTTTATGATAGATTTATACAATGGTCATGATAGAGTGATTGGACTGGAAGTATGTTAGTTATAGTTGATTACTTTAATATTCGTAGATAGACAATTCATATACCAGATAACAGAAAAAACTGCGTTTTATAGAACTAAGTAGTCTATAGATATTATAATTACAGAGTGATTATTATATTATTATAAAATTATAAAACAAAGTCCCAAAAAGCTGTCTGTATGTGATCGATTTTCTGAAAATCTACTGAACGGATTTTTGTACGGTTTTCACCATAAGATAGTGCAATACTTCCGGATGATTTAAGTATAAAACATATCGGTATTATATAAATTGTGTTGAAAAGATCGAGCAGTTGTTAAAAAAAATTCTTGCTGGGAGCTTTAGTCGCGTGCGCTGCGTAAACGGGCAGAGATACGCTAAAGTAATGTACTAGAGAATTGTAGATCTATAAAAATACTACAAAAAAGTCCGCGTTAGCATGTCTCTATCTCTCCCGGTTAACTCACAATTACTACTATCATGTTCAAAATTTCGAAAATTCGGGAAAAGTTTCGTAAATCACTGAATTCCACGCTGGCACAGCTAGTTAGAAATAAAAATAATACCGTGTTTAAAACTAAAGTGTGTGTGTTTTTTTTGTTTGTTTGTTTACTTGTTGTAAAGTTGAAATAATAGGTGATACAAAATAGATACAAAAATGAGTGTTTTGCGTGGAAAGTTTCATCAATATTTATTTTAGAATCTTTTGGGATTAACGTTCACTGTTATTTGAACTCTGAAAATATTTAGCTTATTTTCATATTGACTCAATTTTATGTAGGTTTTTAGTTTGTCTTTCATATTAACATTACAACAATAATGCTTATATTTAATAATGACACATATAAGGTTCTAACTTTGTTGATGATTAATTCCAAAAAAAATGACATACCTAGTATTTTTCATTCTTTAATCAAAATTATATAATTAGTACATTTGCATTTGTTGCGCATGTACATTTGTTGGTTTAGCATTTACTTAGTACAAAAGTAATACTAAAATTATTTTGCTATAATCCGCGATACAGTAAATAGAAAATATATATAGTGCTAAATGTATGTAATGTATGTAATGTACTGTCCGTTTTTTCATAGACCGCAACCGAACCATCATCAGTAGATAGACTCCACGACAAAATCGCAAAGCGGGGCGAAACGATTGTTGAGTTTGTGATAGTGAATGTGTGTAGTGCTTGTGTATTGTGGTGGCAGTGGTGGAGGTTTGTGCATGTGTTTTTACGAATCCTGCATGTCACGGGTATGAAAAAACGGATAGTCCACTATACATTTAACACTATATATATTTTCTATTTAATGTATCGCAGATTATAGCAAAATAATTTTATTATTATCTTTGTATTATGGATCTCCGCAAAGTAATGCCTAATTCTATAAATTATTTACTTAGTATTAAGTTATATTCACAAAACTAGACAGCCTAGAGTTTTAAATACTTTTCTGCTTTCTCGAATGCATGATTTCGAAATATCTTAGGCGATTTATTTGGACGTATACCCAGATTAGTATTTCGCACCACATAAATTACCGTTTGAACAGACTTGGATCTGAGTTTAGCCTACATGATATTTGCAATGTGTCTTGACTAGGATAGGTCTCTGTTCAACTTTAATTAATTTGGATTTGAGGAGGGATTAAGTTTGCGACTGCTGACATTGCGAGAGTTCACTTTGTTTGTTTCCATTTACACAGGTTTCGAATGGATTTACCTTGTACCCTTGTATATCCCTCCCATTCATTAAATATTCTGTTCTGTCTGAACTGCTTTAACAAAAGTTTAAAATATGTTCAAATGAGAGGAGTCGTCCAAGATTAATTGAGCCCGGAATTAAACTCCACTTGACCCAGATTTTAACAGGGCATGGTGAATTTTCAGAGTACTTACATCGCTTTAAATGTAAAGAGGATCCAACATGTGCTTGCGAGCCCGGCATAAGTGAAACAATTGAGCATATATTGCTTGTATGCCCTATAAATGGCGCTCGTGAGGACCTGGAAATTCAAACTGGCATAAAATTAAATAAAAATGATTTACCAACACTACTGATGGATACAACTAATCAAGGAATATTTATAAAGTATTGCATAAATGTAACAAAAAGGGTAATAGAACGAAATAAAAGTAAAAGATAGAGTTATATATGTGTATAAAAAGTTATGTAAGTTATGTAAATTATATGTAAATTCTAAGTTATAAAATATATGTGTTATATATAATAATAGTAAGTAGTTTTAAGCAGTTTAAGTAGATAGTATAACGTCTTAAAATTAACAAAAAAGGCATCATAAAAATAATTTAATGTATATATGTGTTTAGGAATAAGACGAAATAAAATTTTTAAATGACAAACGACGAAAAATTTAGCAACAAAGACTGATCATAATGTCAGAGGTATCAGAACAATTAAAAAAAGAAAGATTAATTGAGAAGAAATAATGATGTAGCTTAAGAAAAAGACGCTCGTGTATCGAAGAGGTAAGGTACTTTTTAGTAGCAACCTACAACATCATACCTAATTACTCGATTGTATCAATTTGTATTTAGTCTAGTAACCAGATACGCCAAGCTAACTATCAAAACGATTCTACATAGCCATTTTCTAGATGTTTAATGTCTTATTCTTTTTTTAATATGTCAACGATATTCAAAAAGATAACGTAAATACATTTCTATTTATGACATAAAATTCTTTAAATAATAAAGTTAAAACTATAAAATATTTTCTATAATATTTAACTAATTTTCTTCTTATTTTTTTGATAAACTTTCGAAATTATGATATCTGAAGAGTAAATGTTTCAATCAAATCAATAAAGACATATCAACAACAAGTTAAACTATATTTTCCATTGACCTGAAGATTGTTGACTACATTCTTAGTAGAAAAGCCTTATTAATATGCCTCAGAGGTGTTCACACATTGCCGGCTAGTATTTTTGAGATAGTATTTGCAATATACATTTCAGTGTCAAGATTGCGAATGAAATATGAGATAACTTTCAATACATTTACGGTAAAGAAATGCGAAGGCGAGGTAGTGAAGTGATTTCAGAGGCGGAAAATGTGAGATACGTGCACCGACTGTCAAGTTTTTGAATATTGCTATAGAAAAACGTGACTGTTTGTCAAAGAATCGATGATTGTACTTTAATCTTTTTATAATGAAAAGCTTGCCCTGTATGTGAAAGTGGAATCTTGCAACTTAAATTTGACCCGCTTTCCGATATCCAATTGAGCTGAAATTTTACATACTGGTTCAGTCCCGATGACAATGCATGTTTATGATAAGCATGCGCTGATGTTGCGGCCAGGATTGGCTCCATACGAGGGAACTCCTCAAAGGGTAGGGAAATGGAATTTTTTAAAAGCTTTTTTAACTGGACTGGTTTTTAAATAATTTATAGAATTAGGCGTTACTTTGCGGAGATCCATAATACAAAAGTAATAATAAAGATTATTTTGCTAATAATCCGCGATACTATCGCAAAATGGTAAATATGTATGGTAGCGCGGATTATAGCAAAGTAATTTTTATTATGACTTTTGGACTGGTCTTTGTCATCTTATTTAGCTTCACTCGTCATAGAAATTGATATTATTATTATAAATGACTTCTGCTAATGAAATAGAATAAAAATGATAATGAAATTTAATAGTTTTAAATTTGCTCGATTATGAAATGCTAAAAAAACTGGGATTAATATATAGATAAAACCTCAATGATAATAATATTTTAGTCCAATTTATCAAAATATAAGTTAAAACTATATTAGCATTTATAGGTAATATTTTTTCAAGATTTACTAATGAAAGAACTTATATTACTGTTCTAAAGTTCAAATTAGGGTGGACATCATTAAATTAATGAGAAAACTTCGAATAATTTACGTGTTCCTATCTAAATCTTACTTTATTTGTAAGCGGTTGTGGTCTTTTCATATAGGGTTCTAAGTTTCAATATAGAGAACTAAAGGTATAAAAACGGTTTTGCTTCATATAACAAACGCGGATTATTGCAAAATAATTCTATCATTACTATTAGGATTTTAGGGCTTCGTTTCTATTGCATAATGAGATAAACACTCACACATATCTGAAGATGGAGGGTAAAATAATAATAAAAGGACCCCGGGTATAAAGCAGAATAAGGGAAGCCAACCACTACATGGATAAGATGCTGACAAGCGTCGGGTTTCACAACGTGTCCTTCAGATGTTCGTAAAGGACACATCACTAATGTTACTTCCATACTAACTTTCGCTGGTCTAATCCGCCAAGATTAATCCACAGTTAGTTCGCTGATATCTCTCATAAAAGCGTTGACACAAACTGATATATTGAAAAATAGTTACGCGTATGACGCGAAACGTATGCGAAAATATTATAATAAAGGCGCGTACGGTGATGCTTTTTACAACGTTCAATGCATAAAAGTAGCAGCCTGTTACAATCCCACTGCTGGGAATAGGCCTCCTCTCTCCGTTTCTGGAGAGAAGGGTTGAAGCTAAGACCTACCACGCTGCTCCAATGCGGATTAGTAGGTTACACATATCTTCAGAGTTCTCTAGAGATATGCAGGTTTCCTCACTATGTTTTTCTTCACCAAAAAGCGTGTGATAAATTGCAATAATCAATTAGACACATGAGTTTTAATAGAAAAACCGATTGGTGTCTGCCTGGGTTTGAACTCGTGTTCCTCCCTTCCCTTCCCTCGAAAGAGTCGCACGGTCTCACCGATGGGCTATCACAGCTTATGTTCAATGCATACTGACTGCTTAAAGATGACCGCAGCCTATTGCGTTCACTTTTCCTTTGGTGAAGGGTTGGCTGGGGATTCATCCCCAGCGAGAAGGATATAGGGACAAGGGAAAGAATGTAACTAGCCCAACCAGAAGGACATCCTCAAATTTTAATATTTTTGCACAGCTAAAATAGGAATAAGAGTATATATATTGTTATGAGTCTGTGGGTTTACGTTCCAATAAATTTAATAATAAATAGCGTAGTCAACATTTACACCTGCAATTTATGTTCATGAATGCAGTATGGCGGTAGTCAGTTAATTAAGTCGCTTGTCGCCAACAACAGCATCCGTGGCTTTATACTTTAAGCTCTTAAACACAAACTACTAACTTCACTGTATTATATCCTCTCGGAGAGCTTTTCTGAGCTATGATCAAATTTAATTAAAAGGTTTTATGATGCTCAGGGATGAAATAAATTTCATCTTTTCAGCCATCCATAATGGATTTGGTATTGAACTTTCTATTAATTATGAAGAATCAGAAAGAAGTGATGCGTGCATAAATATAGAAAAACATTTTTTTATTATATATTCTTATTTATAAAGCTAATATAAAGATGAATATATTTTCTTTCTTTCTTTATAAATAAGAAGCGATTTTCTCAACAGTCAATCAATTTATTATTTTTTAACAACGCTATTTCCTCTCTGCTCCTCTCTTCACCGCACCTCTCCTCTTCGCACCGTACCGAACCTCTCCGCCCGTCACCACACCTCGCCATAGCTATTTTCACGTTTTTATGCTACAACTTCCGCTCTCGTCTGTTCATCTATAAAACTTTATTTATTGAATGGCCCCTTGGCGCAGTTGGCTGTGACAATGCCTTCAGCCCCATAGGTCGCGGGTTCGATTCCCGCCGAGGCAGAACATTTTCTATAAAAAAATTGGTGGTTCTTCCAGTCTGGGTGTATATATGTATTTAAAGCTATATATGTATATATTTACTAGTTGTACATCTCACTCATAACACAAGTATTTAGTAATTAGTATTAGTAATTTGGGAACGGACAGCCGTGTATGTAATTGTACCATGTATTTATTACTAGCAATGCCAGCGGTTACGCCCGCGTGGAAATGAGCGTGTCACAATTTTTTTCTATAATTCAAATTTTAAACATAAAAGTAGATATTGTGAGTTAACCATAACAGATAGAGACATGCTTTACCGGACTTTCTTGTAGTATTTTTAGAGATCTACAATTCTCTAGGACATTACTTTAGCGTATCTCTGCTGGTTTACGCAGCGCACGCGACTAAAGCTCGCTAAAGCAAGTTTTTTTAACAACTGCGCGATCTCATCAACACAATTTACATAATACCGATAAAAACTATTTACCTAAATAATCTAGAAGTATTGCACTATCTTTTGATGAAAACTTTACAAAAATCCGTTCAGTAGATTTTGAGAAAATCGATTACATACAGACAGACAGCTTTTTGAGACTTTGTTTTATAATAAATATAGATTTAAATATGCTATAAATACCACGCTTCCTATCCTCACTTTTAACGTCATGACGAAACACAAAATTGGTATATTTAGGTTATTTGATTCTTACTGATATATTAATTTTCGAGTTTCTTTTTTTGACAGCTGGTTTTATTTAAAAGTTTACTTACTACAATAACAATCAATCACGGTGTCAAAATTACTTAACTTTGAACCGTTCGGTTCTAGCTAATGCAATGGATTTTGGTTTATTACTTTCTTCAGAAATTTATTTTTGTTTCAAATTATTTTACCTTAGGCAATTGTTTCAAAGTTTACGCAAGCTAAATTGAAGAATTCGGAGGTTTTTCCGCAATATCAAATGCTAATATAACAAATTTCTACTTGAATAATCTTTTGTCGGTAACTTAGTCCCTATTTGAAACGATTTGTGAAATTTGATTTTTGGTGATTTTTATTCGTTGTGCTTGTGTAAATCATATTATATGATTTAGCTGTAAGCGATAGCTACTATTTTGGCAACCATAGCAGCTACTATTTCCGACTAAACAACTAATTTGATGACTTCGGAAGGAAGGACGATTTACATACTTCTGTTAATACGTACATAATGTACATCTTATTTAACTTTATTATCGTAAATAAGTATATAAATATCACTGAATTTAGTACAAAATATTGCAAATGGAGACATTCACGCGTCTTTGCTCGTAAGTAGAGTTCTTTTTGTGGATGCCAATGGTGTTATTGGGCAACGTATCTCGTAGGCGTCAAGTTGGCATTATTCCAAACTATAGAGGAAAGGTAGCATCATTTTTTATTTACGATTTATTTACCGTGACAGAACTCAACGATCCATTCACACGTACTTGACATTATTCTTGTATAACATAGTATTATTATTATTTCATAATAGGATTTTAAACTCAAGTATCTTTTGTCTTCTCTTTTATAGCTTATTAATAGTATTCTTAATATAAAATTACAGTATTGGAATCGTGATGAAAAGAGGAAGTATGTATATTTATTCCTTGTAGACTCCGAAGCTTTGAATCGGCTCAACCGATTTTAATGTAATTTTCAGACAATCTTTAGATTACCTGTTAAATAAACCTGTAAAAGTTGGCGGTGGTCGGAATATTTAAAAAAAAACATAATGAGTGGAAGTCGAGACCACACTGAGCCACACCAACACGTGACTGGATTGCTTGTTTGGAATTTATTATATGGCAGTATCATTGGCACCTTTTGGGTTACAAAATTAGTTCAAATAAAAACTTGTAGCGTAACCAAAATGGTTTGAATAAGTTACGTTTGAATATCTAGTAGATATGCTTTATTACGGCACTATTTGCTCCCTTTAATGCCGACCATTAATGTCGTAATAAAATTTTATGGTGAATAAGGTAAGCTTTAAATATATGTTTACAAATACACATGTCAGTTATTATATAAATTATCATTTAACGTTTAAGGGAAAATATTCAGGGTATGTAATTACATTCAGATTTGCATTATTCATCTAGAACAGGTTTCACGTTGATACTAGAACGTTGAATCTCTAAGTTCGAGATTAATACTATTAAAAACTCATAACAATTTTTAATAAATAAAGTAAAATTCGACCAAGAACTATTTCTATTTTAGTTGTTAGGTTACAATTTCATGCAAAAGCAACAAATTTATAATAACAAACTCACAAATACAGCAAGATTTGTTATAAAGAAAATTTCATGGGCTATTTTCTTTTTGCCTATATAAATATTGTCAATAAATTGCCCATACTTATTTTGGGGCGAACCCTCGTAACACAAGAAAATGAACATTTCAGTAGCGGAAATTTTTCGAGGATAAATTTCCATGAGTAGCAGTAACACTCTTATAACTTAGAACTAGATAATTTTTGGAAAGGAAGTAACAACAGTAGATCCTAACTCAATTTTGAAATATATCCCACGTAAAGTTTCTGGTTCTGAGATTCTCTAACCGAGAAAACCCACTAAGAAACTCAACGGTTACTCTTCACAAAATAACGTGGTTATAACTTTCATTTCGTCATTACTGTCAAGTGCAAGTTCCGTGTATAATTAGTTCCTCGCACCTTTATATCTAGATATAATAGAGGAATATCTAGACCTATCTATTTATCTAGACCAGTGTACAGAGATATTCCAATTAAGTGTAAAAAATATGCTTATACGTAAAGCATATTATAAAATTGAAGATTATTTGGATGATAAGAAAGCCTCGATTTGATCTTGGAAAATCCTTTCAGCTTCATACAAGATAGCGGTTTAATAATGTATAATCGAAAATATTTAAAAGATTGACCGCCGAGTTTCTTGCTGGTTCTTCTCGGTAAGAGCAACATTCCGAACCAGTTGTAGCTTCATTAATCATATTGATGCTTGACGATTCAAAAGTGCCTGAAATGGCTTATTTGAATAAAGATTATTTTGAATTGATTTGATTTGATGAAATTATTTCACGTTTTATATATGTTACTTTATATAATAATTTGTTTAGTTCGTGTAGTTTCATATCGCCTTTTTATATATAAACATATTTTTAATGTGTTAAAATTTCATTATAGATACCTCAAACTGTAAACAATTACCTCATAGCACTATTCCGTAAGGCAAAATGCTATGAAAGTAAGCGACATAAACTAGTCATGGTGTTTCTACATAGTTGACTATCTTATTTTCCAGCTCGCTGAACTTGCTTTGAAAACTTGTTATGTGTATGCTCGATTGAGGTTTTGAATGCAAGATTACACCCAAAAAATACAGTCGCGTCCTTTGTTGGCAGTGTATTAAATAAAACAGGTTTTCCACATAAAATGCTTGATGTGCGCACCGGCTCATAATAGGTTCGTCGCAAGCATAAAAATTCAAAATTCAAATATTCTTTATTCAGGTAAACTTGTATCAAGTGCTTTTGAATCGTCAACTTTACTGCTGGTTCGGAAAGCTGTTCGTACCGAGAAGAACCAGCAAGAAACTCGGCGATTGCTCTTTTTTAAATATATATCTTAAAACTAGTTACATTTAGTTATTACTGTCTTGTACAGGGTAGAAGTGCAGCTATATCCACACATCCTAATCATCTAAGTAATCTTCAACAATATAGTAGGCTTCCTGTATCAGCCTCTTTTTAACAGTGTTTTTAAACTGCTTTAATGGCATGGCCAAAATTTATTTTGGAATTTTATTATAGAATCTTATACCCAAACCCACAAACGATTTATGAATTTCTAGTTGAAGGTGCTTAATATATTATAAAACAAAGTGCCCAAAAGCTGTCGGTATGTGATCGATTTTCCCAAAACCTCATCATCCTCCTGCCCTTATCCCACTCTAAGTGGGGTCGGCACAACATGTTACAAATATGTTGTCACATGATTTGGCTACGTATTATACTACCGGCCGCCTGCCTGACGTCAACTTACCTTAGTCACCTTTTACGATACCTCGGTAAGAAATGAGGGTGGTCTATTCTATGCAGCCGGATACCACACAGCACATACCTTAGTCGCCTCTTACGACACCTCGGTAAGAACGGAGGGAGGGTTTCTCAAAATCTACTAAACGGATTTCTGTACGGTTTTTACTCAAAGATAATACAAATCTTAAGGAAGGTTTAAGTTGACAGTACATTGTCAAGTACGGCTGAACGGATTTTGATGGGAATTTTGCTGGAAGATAAAGGAATTTCAGTGGGGTCGGGAAAACTTAGTGACAAGCTGACTTCCAAGTAGACGAAGGAAGTAAGCTAGTTTCAGATAAAAACTTTTTATATGGCATTTATATGTTAATTTGTTACATAACAGAACTTATAAACATTATATCCATATGAATCAGGACCGTAGTGAAGGTCTTTATACTTTGAATTAGCCGCAGGAAAACAACTTTGTTTTTAAGTGATTCATCAAAACTTTTGATTGCACGATTTTCTCTACCTTGTAAACTTGTCTGTTCGTGAATGTTTCAACTCCAATTTGGCTTAATCAGTTGTTTACATGTAGAAATTTACAAATGTACTGTTTTATACTTTACTCCAATTCAGAAATACCCTTTGTGTTTCTATTTGGTTATTAAATTTTTGTACTATTTATTTCCTTTGCAACTTCATTTTCGTAATTCTATTGAATTGTTATTAATAATTAATAGTTACGGTTATATTCTTTTATAACCTATAATATATATCATCATCCTTCTGTCTTTATCTCACTCTAAGGGGGATCACAACATGTTAAAATTATGTTGCCACATGATACGGCCACGTATTTTACGGCTGCCTGCCTGCCTGACGTCAACTTACCTTAGTCGCCTTTTACAACACCTCGGTAAGAAATGAGGGTGGTCTATCCTACTCAACCGGAAACCACACGGTGGGTCAATTTACCTTAGTCGCCTTTTACGACACCTCGGTAAGAATAGAGGGTGGTCTATTCTACTCAGTCGGATACCGAACGATAACCTATTATTTATAATGATAATAAAATTGAATAATATCAATTATAATATAATTAATAATGAAATAAATTTGAAATTCTGTCTGTCTCTTAAAAACGCACGCGAATTTGGCACGATTGAAGCTTATATACCGGTCTAACATATACTATAAGAATTTCGTTTTTCCTTCCGGAATAGTGAAAAGTAATAAACTACCTAATAGGTATTTAAACATCAAAGACAAAGCGAATAGAGATGGGAGTACTACTAGTAAGACTATATAGCAATATATATTAGCTTGAGGCTTAGTTTACATATGTACATGTTCTTACGGCACGCCTAATTGGGACGGTCGTGGTCGGTTTCGCTTTAATTAATTTGGATTTCATGAGGGATTAAGTTCCCGCTACTCGTGATGTGACAGAGCGAAATTACGGTAGAAACTTTCTTTACTCTAGACTAGAAGTTAATACGAATAGATCGGACTTTATAGTTACGAAATAATTTACAATTAAGTTGTAGGACCATGCTTAAATGTGTGTACCAAAGTTTGAGCTTTGCCCTGCCTTGTTTTATAATGAAATAAAATCGAATAAAAATAGGCCGGTTACAATCCCACTGCTGGGAGCCTTCTCTCCCCGTTTCTGAAGAGAAGGGTTGGAGCTAAGACCTACCACGCTGCTCCAATGCGGATTGGTAGATTACACATATTTCCAGAATTCTTTAGAGATATGCAGGTTTCCTCACGATGTTTTCCTTCACCGAAAAGCGTGTGATAAATTGCAATTATCAATAAGACACATGAGTTTTAATAGAAAAACTCATTGGTGCCTGCCCGGGTTTGAACTCGTGTTCCCCTCGTAAGAGTCGCACGGTCTCACGGCTGGGCTATCTTGCTAAAGACGAATAAGTGTTTATATAATATGGTAATGGTAGTTTTGTCGAGGTAATACCCGAAGAAATAAAAAAAACATCAAATATATAACATACTACTTTATTAGTAAAGCTGAGTATTTAATAATAATTAAAATAATAGAATTAATTTAGTACATTACGAAAATTAATTAAAAACTTATTTAATCACTAGAACACTATAGATTTTCCAAAACATTCACTATAAATTCCTACATTTCCTTATTGCCATAAGAAAATAAATACATTTTTTTATTATTAATGTTGATACACCGGCTATACTCACGTCTTATTTTATCGGATGAGCCCGACTAGTTTCAAGCCCATACGGGGTTCTTATCGTCGCGATAACGCCGCGTAAAGAGCTCATGAATAAGAACCCCGTATGGACTTGAAACTAGTCGGGCTCATCCGATAAAATAAGACGTGAGTATAGCCGGTCTCTCAACATTAATAATGAATACCACTCACGATAGTTTCAATTCAAAAATTACATATTTTTAGTTTCTATTGGTAACTTTAGGTATACTATACCTAAGGATTAAAATACTACTTTTAATTTATTAGACTTATCCATGTCTACGGTTTTATCATGTACGGTAAAGCATTCAGGTAGCGTACGATAAAACAAACTTTCAATTAGATAAATAAAGAGAAAGATAAACTGTTAATATCAGTAAAGCTCGGTTTTTTTAGGAAAGAGTCATATGTTTTTGAAGGGGTTTGTACCGTTGAACCCTGATAGATAGGATCGTTTGGGTGGCCTATAACCATTATATGGCCCGTAATCTTATATATTTTATATTTTCTTAGTATATACTTAATCATTAAACTTGATAGATTGCACAATAACTTACGGGAGCTCATATATAGAAAGTGGGTAATAATTTACTGAAAGTTAGTGTCTGTAAATCGCCTGGGTTAGAAATGAGTAACTGTAAGCTTAAGAAATTTTCAGATGTTGTTTAACAGTAAGTTATTTCGAACAATGTGAGGTTATTGTCTTTTAAATTTTCTGGCATTTTATTTTAGTAATTTTGTTTTGCATATCGATGTATTTGTGATTAAGTGAAGTTTTTTTATATGACTGACCCGTTGGCGCAGTTGGTAGTGACCCTGCCTGCAGCTCCGCGAGTTGCGAGTTCGATTCCCGCTGAGAGCCAACATTTTCTATAAACAATTTTTGGTTCTTCGAGCCTGGTGTATATTACGAGTTGTCCATCACCCATAACACAACTATTAAGTTATTTACTTTGGGAAGGACGACCGTGTGTAAGTGTCCCTTATATTTATTATTATTTTTTATTATGTAACTAAAAACCACACACCCTTTAAGATATTCTGGAATACTAAAATAAAGTTTAATATCTTAGGGCAACACTAAGAAATTTTTGCTTCCCCAACCAAAAGATCGTTGCTCTTTGTTGCTATTTCACATCGTACTGTATGTATTAATGCTACAGTAAAATTAATGGACTCTTTATATTTTTTCCTTTTTCTTGTGACTCTCTTCGTGTGAGAGTTGTCATAATCTATGTTATACTAACAGTAAATTAAAAAAACATGTCTTATTTTATATTGTTTAGCTGGGTTTATGAAAACGTTCTGCTTCACGTATTTTATGTATTGCAATACTAAACGCGTACTAATGTGATGGGCCTTTCCTATATGTTATGCTGAGTATGCTTTTGCAATTTTGTCGTGGAGTCTATCTCCTGATGATGCTTCGGTTGCGGGGCGAAACGATTGTTGAGTTTGTGATAGTGAACGTGTGTAGTATGTGTATTGCTTGTGTATTGTGGTGGAAGTGGTGGAGGTTTCTGCATGTGTTTTTACTAATCCTGCACGTCTCGGGTATGAAAATACGGCTAGTCCACTATACATTTAACACTATATATATTTTCTATTTACTGTATCGCGATCTCCGCAAAGTAACGCCTAATTCTATAAATTATTTATGTTGAGTTGTTGATAAAGCCCCACTTACCGGATTTATTTTTGCGACAACTAAAAAAGCAACGGCCTGTTATTATCCCATTGCTAAATATAGGCTTCTTCTTTCGATTTTTGTAGAGAAGGATTAGAGTGAAGACCCACCAAGCTGCTCAAATGCGGATTGGTAGGCTATACTTACTGTAGACAAATGCAAGTTTTGCAAGAAATGAAAGTTTCCACTCGATGTTTTACTTAATAAATTGCAATTATCACATCGAAAAACTCATTGGAGTCTGCCCGGGGCCGACCAGTTTTGTTTGTTGCCAGGGAAACAAGCTGGGAGGGCATGAGCGTTGTTTATAACATTAAAAATTAAACATTAGTTGACCGAATGTGATAATCATTGAGATGTAATTCTCCCATCATATTTTACCGTTGAAGAACGGATTATAAATTAACAAATGGACCGATTTTAATCTCTCTAGACTAGCGCAGCGATGCATCAATGTCACTGTGGTGAAGGCGAATGCGGGAAGTGATTTCAGGGGTAAGCCTGCAACGTTTCTCCACTACTAACGTAAATATTTTAACTTTTCATGATATAATTTGATCTTGTCTCAACATATAAAGTTTTAATATTAAATGAACATAAAAATAACATTAAATTATGAAGACACGGAAGTTTTATTACAATATATATTTTAAACACACACATACACAGTCCACAACAACATACACACATCCACAACAACATCCATACATCCACATACACACAACACACACACAGACACACGCACACAACACGCACCACACCCACACACACATACACTGTAATTTAAAAGCTATTCTATATTGTTATGTTACTTTACGCTATAAATTTAGTTACCTTTTCATAATTATTGTATACTTACCTGTGTTATGGAAGAAAGAGACCTTCTGACACAAGTATTTTCTATGCTTACTAGAAGGTCTCAATCTGTATTTTTTGAAACGATTTATTGAAATGAAATAAATATTTTTATATTTTGTATTTTTGTATAACATAATCAAAATTCAAATTGAAAATATTCTTTGTTGAAGTGAACTTGTTTACAAGTGCTTTTGAATCGTCAACTCTACTGCTGGTCCGGAAAGCTGTTCCTACCGAGAAGAGCCAGCAAGAAACTCGGTGGTTGCTCTGTTCTATATACATACATTACATTCTCCTGCCTTATCCCACTCTAAGTGGGGTCGTCACAACATGTTACAACATGTCGTCACATGATTTGGCTACGTATTTTACGACTGCCTGCCTGACGACAACTTACCTTAGTCGCCTCTTACAACACCTCGGTAAGAAAGGAGGGTGGTCTATTCTATTCTGCTGGATACCACACGGCGTTGCTCTTTTCTAAATATTCTTTTTATACTAGTTACGTTTATATATTATCTTTTAAAGGGTCAAAGTGTAACTATATCCACGGATTCTCTTCATCTATACATATAATCCTCAACAGTGTAGGCTTTCTGTAACAGCCTTCTTTTAATAGTTGTTTATAACTGTTGTAATACGGAATGATAGTTTAGTGATAAGGACATGAAACGAACGATTTGTAGGTATTGGGTAGGCACCTGATAGAGTTTTTTTATTACAACGTTTGCTGTAAATCATTTTTATTCATAATTATAAATTATGATATTTTTATTTATAAATTATTTTTATTTTTTATATTTTGTTACTTTTATTATTATCGTTGGTTGTAAACTTTTAAAAATATATTATATGTATATAATAAGTTGTGTTATGGAAGAGCGAGATCTTCTAACACAAGTATTATCATACTTACAAGAAGATCTCAAAACCGTGTATCATAGTCATAAGATTTAATGGAAATAAACAATTTTTTTATTATTTTTTATTATGATTTTGATCGGAGAGTACTTCGCAATAGGCTTTCGATAATCGGATATATATTTTTTGTAGCGTATCCCACTCTAAGCGGGGTCGGTACAACATGTCACGAAGATGTTGTCAAATGATTTGGCTACATATTTTACGACCGGCCGCCTGCCTGACGTCAAATTATCTTAGTCGCCTTTTACGACACCTCGGTAAGAAATGAGGGTGGTATATTCTACTCAGCCGGATACCACACGGCGATTTTTGTAGCGTATTAATAAAACTTATTTTGTTACCTATTTATGCGAAGGGTATATCAATAATGCAACGAGATATAACGATCTTTTTATCGATTTGTAAACCCTATTTATCAGTACGCTAATGAGGCATCTAAATTACATTATGGTTATTCGTTATAAATATGAAAAATCTCGAATGTTATTTATATATAAGCCCGCATAGGAATCCCTAACTGTCTTGAATTAAGCCGGTGAGATAAAGTGAAGACGTCGACCGGCCACGAGTGATGGTTAAAGAAGGCTCCATCATCCATCATTCTGCCAAGACCAATTAATTCTCACTTTACCTGACAATGCAAGTTCATATATAATAATAATAATAATAAAGTTTATTTGACATAAAGCCTAATACAAACATACCTTAACTTATAAGATTTATAATTTTTGGCTTATATTAAGTTGCTTATAAAATAATGGTGACCCTGACTTTCAAGCTAGGATAAACCTGTGTTTTGAAAGTCAGTGGTTCAGCTCAGACATTAGACAATGGCAGCGGCATTCCTTATATTACTAAAAATAATTAAAGAGACTTAGATGCTTATATAAAAATATGTAAAAGTTGTGTATCTGTGTGTTAGTGAGTGTGTGTTAATGTGAGAGTATGTGTGAACAAAAAAAGGAATCAGATAATAATCATTTCTGTTTTCAAAATAGTTAAGTGACAACAGCCAGGACTTTACGGAATTTTTGCAATTAAATTTGTTCTTGTTATGGATATCTAAAATGTTATTAATTTTATTATAAATTTTAGAAGTTGTTGAAGAAAATTGTCTTCTGGCAAAAGCTGTATTACTGTGCACGTTCGGACAGTCCGGTTTGTTCCTTCTTGTACGAGGGGAAATTATTTTAGGGGACAGAAGATCATGTTGATATAAAGTGGACCTTAGGAGAAACAATTGCCTTACGGTAAGTACTTTAGCATCTCTATAATATCTATATATAGAGTATGACTACCAATACAATAGCCGGCTTTTCTGGAGTAGGAATTAAAACGTTAAGTCTAAGATCCGTCCATCAAAATAAGATCATTCCAGATCAAAAGCGTTTAGTTATGTAATCGTTGAATAATTTTTTTTCTTACACACTTTTTTATTATCTACAATAAAAATGTACCAAGTATGTATATCTTAAATTACTTACACGCTAGTACTATACAAATCACGCCCACGTGGATTGGTCTTTATTTTTTTTTTTACTTTGACTTCTTTTCCTTTGTTTGACTTTATAAAAAAATCCGTAAAGTGTTGGCTGTTGTCACTTAACTATCCTGATACTGAAATGTATAATAACTAAAACCTTTTCTCAATCACACATACACTCATATTGACACACACTTACTAATATACACATACAGAACTCTTCCATACATACGAAACATATAGCGTGTAAGTCTCACTTCTTATGTCTTATTTTATAAGGATTACCGTTGCCATTGTTTTTATTTATGAGCTAAACCACTGACTTCCAAAACACAGATTTATCCTAGCTTAAAAGACAGGGTCACTATTTGTAAGCTCAATATAGTATAAGCCGACATTTAGAAATGTTTTATAAGATAGGTGATCTATGTATTAAGCTTTATGTCAAATATTTTTTTTTAATTTATTTTTTATTGTAATTTGGTCTAATGCTTACCAATCTTCTACTGAGGTATTTAGGAAGATATGATTTTACAAATTTCATCTGGTAGAGTAATACTAATAGTGCTCCTAAGTTTAGTTTTTGGCGTGTCAGTTTTATTAACTAACGCAATTTTTTAACATATTGCAAATCTCGGATACCTTACATGAGAATACTTCGGTAAATTCTCCTATTACATGCAAAATAAAGTATTCAAATAAGCAAAGGTTTACTGCAAATATTAGAACGTTGGCTTCTGGCGGCACCTTTTAAGATAAATATTCGGCATAACTTATGAGAGCTGCGGTCGTACCTCGGCGACGCAAAAACACCTCTGAAATGGAGCTTTGATTTTAAAGTCTAATTTTATTACTAACGTTTTCATATCAACTCAGTAATATCCTTGGGAAATATGGCACCATCTTGTTTTTCATTCAAATTATTTTATAGACCAGTATTTTGTGAATTTTAATGAAGTAATAATAAAGTGTGATTTAGTTAGATTTACTTAGAACAAATTGTTATTAATAACTAAGACATAAGATATTCAATGTTTCTAAATAAATAGTAAGAATTTGAGTGGCAAACATAATATTCAAATTCAAATTCAAAATATTCTTTATTCAAGTAAACTTGTAAACAAGTGCTTTTGAATCGTCAAAATTTACTGCTGGTTCGGAAAGCTGTTCCTACCGAGAAGAGCCAGCAACTATCACAAGATAGTACTCTACCCTGTACAAACAGGGTAGAGGACTACTATATATATATATATATATATATATAGAGCGGTAGTCCTCTAGGAGTATTAAAAAAATATAGTAGGCTATTTGTATCAGCCTCCTTTTAACAGCGTAGTAGCGTAACTGCTGTAGTGGCAAAAATTAAATTGATTGTGGGATTTTATTATTGAATCTTATACCCAAACCAATGAGTTATTTTCTTTTGCAAGGCGCAAAGCGGGAACTGCAAGCTTATGTCGGTTCCTAATTTGTCTATTATATACATCGCTAATCCATTTATCATTATGTATATTCTTATGCACATACATTAGATTGCTAAAAATATACTGTGAAGCCAAAGTAAGAACACCTATTTCCTGAAATATCTCTCGCACGGTATCACCAACAAAAACAAACCAATAGGATAAGACCAAATAAAGTACCGGCTGAATCAACAAGCCGATTCACGCATTTGGCCGATGGCAAACAAGCTAGAGATGAAGCAGGCACCCTAAATTGAAGTGAAGTTTTGTCATTAATTTAATTACGTCGATCCAGGCGTCGACCCTGGACCCGCGTCACAAGTTAGTTCATTATTTACGCAACTTGCTAAAAGTAATCTTGTCGAATTACGTTTTGCAAGATACGTTTACGCAAATTATTCTGACGTTATTGCTTGGCTTTATTTTCTTTTTTATTAAAAAAATACTCTATCTTGTTTCATGCCATTTTATAATGTTATATTTAACCTTAATTAAGTTACTAGAAACTACGAAATAAAAATACTTAGTGTAAAGGAATGACTTTGGAAATTGCCATGCCGCCGTCGAAAGCTTTTAATATATTTTAGAGAACAAAAAAGTTGAGATGATGAAAGAATTTATACATTCCTGCATGAATTTAAAAAATCTGTAAAATAAAATTCTATATCACAAAAAAAAGTTACTAGTACTGTTATACAAAAATAATTTTTAATTAAGGTTTAATTAAAATTAAGTTTTTTTAGATACTACTTTTTATGAGAAAAATACTTCTTCTGATAACTGAATTGAACTCGACCTAGTTATAGCATAATTGAGAATGAATAGGAAGGTGTGCTAGATGTCTTTTTCTTCATAGTTGTTAGGTCGCCTTGGGGAAATATAGTTTATAATGTAGTCTTGCTAGCTGACGGTGCAAAGGCAATCTGTCGCTGTTATAAAATAAATCTTCGACGCTTGTATCTGAAACTAAAGGCGACGGATACTAATATATTATTTTAAAGTTCATAATATGGTCTTCTATCAATTTCTGGACGTTACTTTTCTTATTCAACTGGTGAATGGCTTTTGGGCATGGGTAGATACCTCAAGGGATTTCTTAGCCCTACGATTATGTACCATTTGGATTTTTATTTGCGTAATAGGTGAGCGCTTAACTGTAAACATGCCTGATGGTAAGCAATAATACAGTCTAAGATAGAAGCGCACTTACCCAGAAGATGCTATTCACTCTTGCTTTGAAGAGACCCATATTATATGACCCGGGAAAAATAGATGCTGGGAGAGAATTCCATTCCTTTGCCGTGCGCAGTAAAAAAAAGACGCAAAGCGCTTCGTGCGCCTTCCATTGAATCCATCATATCCGCAATTCCGTCGTGGAGTTAACACTCCACTTCCTTAGGTCTTTAAACTCAATTTCTTCTTTGCGATACTATAAGTTATCAGTATTTTTTTAATTTTTCCTACAGATCTCCTTATTTTTAATTTGATTAGGTAGACAGGAAAATCAGACAGGAAGAAACAGGAATTTCAATGATATATACAAGATACGCCCTACGCGACTGACGACCTCAAACAGGTTGCAGGGAGACGCTGGATCCAAAGCACAGGATCGTGTTTTATCGAGACCATGGGATCACCTATATTCAGCATTGGACGTCTATAGGTTGAGAAGAGAAGAGACACAGAGAGATTTCAACCACAAAATTTATTGCTTGTCAAGAAACTGGGCTCTCAGTAACAAAATCGTCTACTATTGAATAAATTTGTTATTTTATTTGCATACCAACAAAACTATATTCATTTGTTTTGTCAATTGTCTTTTGTTGACGTTATGCAAACGTTGAAGTGAGAAAATTCGTGTTTCTAACGATTTTCTTGCCCAGTGAATACTGTTCTCAATAGTTTTTCCATTGCGAGGAATATAATAAAACAATAAAATATTGCCCATGAACAATTTTAGTCCTTATCTTTGTTTATTCGTTGTAACGAACATTAATGTCTTTAATTTCAATTTCGTACAGTACTATTTTTTTTATAGGTAACACTAATTAATTATAAAAAAAATACTCAGGTACCAGCAACTAGCTGAACAGATAAATAATTTTTCTTATATTCGTCTGCGGTATTCCTATAAAATCACGCGTTTGCTGACACTTCTATTGTGTTATACAAAAAAAAATATTGATGTTCAAAAATTCTTTTACTTTTAGCATACTTTAAAATTTGGAACCTACGTGGTGTTAATATTTTAAGCTTTTGAAGATTTTTAAACCTACAGAACATTATAATTGTGATATTGTCGCTGCAAATATTACTATGAATAACCGATGGGCGAAGGAGTCCGAGTTAGAATGGCAATCCCGTACTAGAAAGTGCAGCGTTTGAAGATCTACTCTTTAGAAGACGGACAATTTCTAAGAGGCACTAGGAAGTCGCTGATTAAAGTGGCATAGGATTGGGTGGCATTAAAATACTGTGTAACAGTAGAACAGTAGGAACAAGAAGCAAAAGTAATGAAAATAGTATTTTGCTATAATCCGCGATAAAAGAAAATATATGTAATGCTAAATGTGTACTATCCGTTCCTAACGTTCGTAACCTTATACATGCAGTGTTTTGTATAAATTCAAGCGCGCCGCGCGGCGCGCGCGCCTGGCCAGCGAGCTTAACAGTAAACTCGCGTCGAAGCTGACTTGACTGTGAATTCGAGTGCGGGGTCACGTACGCTCGCCGCTCGCGTTTATTACGTAGTATTTTTAGTAACGTTTTGGATTACGATAAGACAGGACGCCCGCGCGCATGTACGATATGCGCCCTGTATACGATCTTATTGTAAACGCACACGCGTAATTATGCGTTTGGGGTGTGGTTTTAGATAGTACCGCGACTGTATTGACTTTTGATATTGATATAAGTATCTAGTGACGCGTTTTAACCAGTGAAGGGTGTGGTTTTTACATTTAGTGAAGCGTTCAATTAGTGAAGCGTTTCGATTACTATAAAGATAAGATGCGACCGCGACGCGGTTTGAGTACGCGTTGGGATTAATGTTCGCCGATATGGGACGATTCAATAACGTGTGACCTTACGAAGGTTGTGTGCACACCGGGTGTTATTTGTGTTATTTAGCCGCGTTAGTGAGGTGTATACGCCGGGAGAAATAGACAGTACGTGTTCGTGGAAGATTGCTGAGGCGAGCCAACGAGTTCGGGAATCGGCCAAGTACATACAAGCGCACACACACACGTACACATATACACGCAGTTATTTATGAGGCCGGACCGCATACAGCTGACAGCCGCATAACGTAGGTTGAGACGCCGAAATGGCGGGCCCAGGTTTCGGAGGTTGTTTCATCCGCCCGCACGTTTGTGCGGAACATGCAGAATTCGTAAAACTCACCTCTTTCACTCCATTGCCGAGGAGTCTATCTCCTGATGATGCTTCGGTTACGGGGCGAAACGAATGTTGAGATTGTGGTAGTGAATGTGTGCAGTGCTTATGTATTGTTGTGTTATTGATGGCTGGTAGTGCATGAGGTTTTATAAATTCTGCATGTAACAGGTATGAGTACGGATAGTACACTCTACATTTAGCGTTACATATATTTTCATTTATCGCGGATTATAGCAAAATAATATTTTCATTACTTTTTTATTATGGACCATCGTAAAATAACGCCTTATTCTATAGAAGAAGAAGCTATATAATAGTACTTCTATAAGTGCACAAAAATAGTTTATTTGCTAACTAACACAACTGAGCAAAGCTACTTCGCCCTTTTATTCAAGCTAGTATCGAAAATCAAGTAACATTTTCTAGCTCAGTGAATGATTTTCACGCTATTATAGCCTTTGGTTCGAGGGTCACATATTTGCCTTACGCCGTAAAGATTCCTCTTCAGATAATTTCGTCGTGTTGATTCAACGTTGTTTAGTTTGGAGTCCTTAAAGGTACGTTTTAACATTTATTTACGGTTTTAGATAAAATATATTTGTTTTATTATCAAACATTTTTGTGAATCCCGAGAGTTTAAGCGTATTGTTTAATTATCTGATATTAAGGCACATTTTTCTCTACTGTGAAAAAATGAGAATTTTCGGCAGCGTTGGAAAATTACGAAGTTTTAGTTGTTTACAATTAACTGTCACATATTTTTATTTTAAATTAAATAAGCATTAAATTGTGAACTTCATATAATATCATATAATCTCCATATAAGTGTTGAATTGGGAACTTAAATAATTTTTGCTGTAAGGTCAGCGATACGACGAAAGCTGTATAATTTATTTCATAAAATACAATAAAATATTATACAACAGTTTACTTTGTCTACTGTTTTTCTTTATATCTGTAGAGCTGCGGAGTCGGAATGAATTCTTTGATATTTTGTAAAAAGTAAAAGTAAAGTAACAGCATGTTAATATCCCACTGCTGGGAATAGGCCTCCTCTCTCCGTTTCTGGAGAGAAGGGTTGGAGCTAAGACCTACCACGCTGCTCCAATGCGGATTGGCAGGTTACACGTATCTCCAGAATTCTCTAGTGATATGCAGGTTTCCTCACGATGTTTTCCTTCACCGAAAAGCGTGTGATAAATTGCAATTATGAATTAGACACATGAGTTTTAATAGAAAAACTCATTGGTGCCTGCCCGGGTTTGAACCTATGTTCGTCTCTAGAGAGTCGCACGGTCTCACCACTGGGCTATCACAGCTTTTTAATGATATTTTGTACATAGAACCTATTTATTTTTATTATATACTGATTTTTTTTGTATATCCTTTACAAAAATGTATATACTGGTATGTATAGGACATAAACTGAATAATGTTACATTTTTAAATTGGAATTAAGAAAAATTTAAGAAATAAAGAAAATATTTTATTAAGAATCGGTGTTTGTGACAGGCTAATACAATTCTGCAGTGAGATTTTAGCCTTCCATTTAGGCAGCGATGTATAAAATCCAATAATCAAGTGACATTTTCTAACTCAGTGAATTATTTTTCCCGCTGTAGTCTCTCGTTCGAGAGCGGTAATGTTTGCAGTGCGCCGTAAAGATTTCTTTTTAGATAAATTCTTCGTGTTGATTGTACACTATTTACATTGATTTTCTTTAAAGTGTATTTGGCGTCTTGTTTATGTTTTTCATTTGAGGATATTTTTTAGATAGAAAAAATGGCAAAGCAGATTGAATTAAATCTTCTTCTTTCTCCTACCCTTATCCCACTCTAAGTGGGGTCGGTACAACATGTTTTCCTCTTCCATTCTCTTCTATCATTCGTCAACTCTGGCGCTACTCCTTTTATATGCATGTCATACTTCACACATTGAATTAAAGAGATTAAATTAAATTGAATTAAAGATATTAGCAGATTGAATTAAATATGTTACTTAATATAATATAAAATATACTCGTATATGCAATAAAAAAAAGAAAATTATAGAAAAAAAAATATTATTGTACATAGAGATGTAAAAGAAGAGAAGAGATTTGGTTATTTATTATTACTCTCATATTAATAAAATAGAATTTTAGTTTGTTTCTTTACATTTTTTTATGAATAAAATAAAGTTTCTAATAACGTTATGACTGTTATAGAGGCAATTTGTCTGTTGGTGAATTCCAAATAAATATAATTTAAAAATTTATCACAATGATTTACATTTCACACAGTCTGGTGCAGGAGCGTTTCGATAACAATTCCTAAAACGCACTTAATTTCATATTGGAAAGTAAATTATTTTGAATCCAGAAAGTACATTTATCTACCATTTCTGCCATAACTTTATTTTAATAATATAATTTGTTTACCGTTTTAAAGTTATTTCATGATTACAGAAATGTTCTGCTCTTTCTTTCTTAAGCAACAAGCTTTCAATATATTGTTTCTGTTTATATAATGATAATAATAGTATTTTTTATTTATTAAATAAAAAATAGTTAAATTATATTGATTTTGACATAATAACACAATCCTCTGGACCATGGGTATTGACAAGCTCGAAATTTTTTATTTTTTATTATAAAATATGAAGTTATATTTGTCCACGTCGACGTCAATGAAGATCTCAATGGAGCAATGATTTCTGATATGGTGACAGCTGAGAGATTGAAGAGTAATACATTCTCTTTTGAACACGGTACTAAATTCTATGCCGACTAGAAGCTTCTAGAATCTTTTAACAATGAAAGTGTAAAAGTGTTCAACTGTAAAATTTTGAAACATTGACCAAGAAACATCGATGAGATAGCCACATCCGACCATATAAAACCCAAAAAAAACATTTCAACCCTTCAAAACGTTTTAAATATACAAAAAGGTTTTCGTGGCGAAATAATACCCCCGCAATAGTTCGCATATGCCTATAATGTTCCCTATCGAGTTGTTATAACCATTAAAACGGTTATCTTCAAGATTCATGACAGTGCTCGGCATAAATGAAGATCGTTAAAGAAATTGAATAACCTTTTCTTATTTTCCGTATCTTGACATCGGTGATTTCTATGTAAAAGTGGTTGTGTCGGTGCAATATTTTTAATTTGTATCTATAATATTGCGTTTTCCGAGCGTAATTACGATATGCGATGTCATTTTAGTGATTTGAATTAAATTACATGCTAGCTTTGGGGATCAATCAATCATCATTCTCCTGCTCTTATCCCACTCTAAGTGGGGTCGGCACAACATGTTACAAACATGTTGTCACATGATTTGGCTACGCATTTTACGACCGGCCGCCTGCCTGACGTCAACTTACCTTAGTCGGCTTTTACGACACCTCGATAAGAAATGAGGGTGGTCTATTCTATGCAGCCGGATACCACACGACACATACCTTAGTCGCCTCTTACGCCACTTCGGTAAGAAAGGAGGGTGGTCTATTCTATTCTGCCGGATACCACACGGCGTTTAAGGATCAATTAATGACTAACATTAAAAAATTAGCGAAGTTTGCGAAGATCCATAATACAAAAGTAATAATAAAAATATTTTGCTATAATCCGTATATAATATAAGAATATAATTACTTTTTTACATATTGGTATTTAAAAAAAATAAAGCACTTTATATTATCTAGGTGAAAAAAATAGAACACATAACTGTTCTTAAGTCAAATTACTCAAAGAATCAACCAGAATTCACCATCACAATAATTTAATAAATAAATAGTATTTAATAAGTAAATGATATACAAACTGTAGTTACTTTTCTTATATGATTTATTACTTCGACAGTATTTTATGATATGCAGTAGTTTTTAATTTTTTTACGGCAAAATTGTACAAGTTATGTCTATCTTAAATTACTTCCACGCTAGTAATATACAAATCATGCCCGCGTGGAATGGTCCCAAGAATGCTGGCAGCGTTTCCGCGTTGAATCGCTAAGCTGATTCTTTGTGCGAAAAAGGCGCCAGGTCCTCTTGTCTTGTTATATCGAATGAAGGTTTTTGTCAGTAACAAAATCATCGGATGTTAGGTCAATAAATAAAATGCTAGCTGACACTCACAAGTCTGTAATAATTATTTTACAAAAGTAACAAAGTTTACAACAGCGATTTTGTCGTGGAGCCGACCTCTTTCAATTCTTCGGTTGCGAGGAGAAACGATCGTTGAAATTGTCGTAGTGAATGTGTGTACTGCTAGTGTAATGTGGTGGTGTGGTAACTAATCCTGCATGTATAAGGTATGAGAACGGTTTTGCTTCTTACACTTAACATTTCATACATAATCTTAATAAGCGCGGATTATAGCAAAATAATTCTATCATTACTTTTGTTTTATGATATTCTGCAAAGTAACGCCTACGTCTGTAAATTATACATATTTTTTTCATTTCTTCAGAGAAAATATGAAGTCGTTGAATCTGGTCGTTATCTCGACCATTGAATCATTATTACCATTAACGGGAATCTCTTCACTAGTTTATCTTTTTCCGAATAAAAATCGGACAATCGATAACAAAGACGCTCGTAATCCTTTTTGAGAGTCGTACTCAACGTATTAAGTAAGAATAACGAAAGAAAACACAAAAGAAAAAGAGGCAAATTATGTAAAGATCTTCTTATCTTTATATAACAGAGAAGAAATAAAATAGTATTTGAAACAAATGTTGTTGAAAGTACGAAAACTATTTTGTATATAACAGTACTAAGCTTTTAACACTGATATTAACGCTAAATGAAAAGTAAATTATAACCAATGCATTGACCAACGAAGTAAAATAATATAAATCCCATTCAAAATATTTTCTCATTCAAAAAAGCTTTTATTTATTACAAAAGTAATAAATAATAGTTTATTTTACATAAATGGTGGGGATGAACCAATTACTATATAACAATGCTTGTTTTGATAATGCTTCGCTTTGCGATTTTGTCGTGGAGTTGATGATGTCCTGTTGATGCTTCGGTTGCGGAGCGAAACGATTGTTGAGTTTGTGATAGTGAACGTGTGTGGTGCTTGTGAATTGTTGTGGAATTGGTGGAGGTTTATGCATCTGTTTTTACGAATCCTGCATGTATCAGTTATGAAAAAACGGATAGTCCACTATACATTTAACACTATATATATTTTCTATTTACTGTATCACGGATTATAGCAAAATAATTTTATTCTTACTTTTGTATTATGGATCTCCTCAAAGTAAAGCCTAATATATAAATTATTTTTATTTATTAACTTATTTCGTCAAAAGCATTACATGATAAATCATCCAACATATATGCCGTATTGTTTTAAATTAAATATGTAGTAATACATCATTCTTGGTTAGAAAATCACAATTATAAACCTAAAAATAAACACTAGAGAATAATGAAAACAAAAAAAAGAGAAAACAACAACATTAAGGTTCAACTACTATAACTGCGAAATTGAAATTTTAGAATTTTTTTTCATTTACTATGAAAGCCAGCAGCCAATATCCGGCGATAATGTGTGCAGATATTATATAAGCGAGATACGTGATATTAGGGTATTTATAAGTACTTTCTTTATTCAAATACTCTACTCTAATACAAAATATAATCAAGCTACTTTGTGTTCTTACCGAAGAAAAGAAAGATACTGGATGGTAGCTCTTTTTATCACAGATCAAAAAATAACAGTTATGTGAAAAGTGAAACAGTAAATAGTATTTCAGATTGATGGTACATACAGAATAAAAATCTGCCGAATAAATAAAAAGACAACCTCGAAAAAGTACGTCTAGAGGTAAATGACAATTACTTTTCAACAACCACAGGCCTAAATAGTTTTTACTATAGCTCGATCTCTTCCAAACTATTTACGTAATACCGATATCTACTATTTACCTAAACCATCCGAAAGTATTGTGATTGTTTGTGATTGTGATATCTATTGGTGAAAATCATACAAAAATCCGTTCAGTAGATTTTGAGAAAATCTATTACATACACACAGACATCTTTTTGGGACTTTGTTTTATAATAAGTATAGATTTATGTATGAAATATTAATTGGATTCATAATACAGTCAATTAAAGTAAAAAAGTAAAGTAACAGCCTGTTACTATGCCCACTGCTGGGCTAAGGCCTCCTCTCTCCGTTTTTGGAGAGAAGGATTGGAGCTAAGACCTACCACGCTGCTCCAATGCGGATTGGTAGGTTACACATATCCCTAGAATTCTCTAGAAATATGCAGGTTTCCTCACGATGTTTTCCTTCACCGAAAAGCGTGTGATAAATTGCAATTATCAATTAGACACATAAGTTTTTAATAGAAAAAACTCATTGGTGCCTGCCCGGGGTTTGAACCTATGTCGTCTCTAGAGAGTCGCACGGTCTCACCACTAGGCTATCACAGCTTACACAGTCAATTAAAAAGACTTTATCAGTTTAAATCATCATCCAAATTATCGGTCAAAGTCACGTTTACGTAAATAAAGTATTGCTCAGCGCTGGCCGAAATGACCTCGTATATTTCAGTCGCGAGGGAAATATATGACCAAAGAGATATCAATCGTGATGCGCTTGGAAATAATCAATGTTCTTTAAAAATGTTACAATTAGGTATTACCCTACTTAATAAAGGGTCAAAAACAAATTTCATACGATTTTTACGAATAATTATATTGATTTATTTGAGTGGATCGTACATAATTTATAGAATTAGGCGTTACTTTGCGGAGATCCATAATACAAAAGTAATAATAAAATTATTTTGCTATAATCCGCGATACAGTAAATAGAAAATATATATAGTGCTAAATGTATAGTGGACTATACGTTTTTTCATACCCGTTACATGCAGGATTCGTAAAAAACATATGCACAAACCTCCACCACTTCCACCACAATACACAAGCACTACACAGGTTCAAAGCTTTGCGATTTTGTAGTCGAGTCTATCTCCTGATGATGCTTCGGTTGCGGGGCGAAACGATTGTTGAGTTTGTGATAGTGAACCTGTGTAGTGCTTGTGTATTGTGGTGGAAGTGGTGGAGGTTTGTGCATATGTTTTTTACGAATCCTGCATGTAACGGGTATGAAAAAACGTATAGTCCACTATACATTTAGCACTATATATATTTTCTATTTACTGTATCGCGGATTATAGCAAAATAATTTTATTATTACTTTTGGATCGTACATAATATAGGTATTATAAGAAATTATTTTAATTTTGTTTTGATTAGTCTTATCTGGTAAAACTAATCAAAGGAAAGAATATTTTGTACTATTATTTGCGCCTTGTATAGACGGCGATTAAATTAACAGAGTATTATATGTCAGTGCATTATGCAAATTTTGAAATCAGAACAATAAAAAAGGTCAATTTTGACAGTCGCTTGACCTTAAACGTCTTGTTGCTACTTATTTCAATCTAATAAACTATCTGTGCAAAACCTGCAATCTATAAAATAAAGTAACGTGTCTACACGTCGTGTCTTTACTCCTATATAAAGTTAAATACTTCTTGAACGTTGTTATTTCAGATACTGTTACTTAAGTGCGACCCTTGATCCCGCTGTCTAACTCCTTTTACGAATTAAATACAACCTTCAAGCAGTCTTATCTGGGTTACGAATGGGCCTTCGAAGTTTTAGTACAAACTCTATGTTCAATAGAAGTTTCGATGCGTATACTGGTTTTAGTTTTATTCCATATCATTAACTAAATATACATTCCGCTATAAGTTGTCTAATTTTTAAAATAAATTTGCACATAACATGGTTATGTAGAGAATTTTTCCAATCAATGTTTTTGAAATAATTATGAATCAAAGATGTTTTACTTGTTTTTACTACATTTATTATATAAGCTGTGATAGCCCAGCGGTGAGACCGTGCGACTCTTTCGAGGGGAACACGAGTTCGTACCCAAGCAGGCACCAATAAGTTTTTCTATTATAACTCATGTGTCTAATTGATAATTGTTATTGATCACACGCTTTTCGGTGAAGGAAAACATCGTGAGGAAACCTGCATATCTCTAGAGAATTCTGGAGATATGTTAACCTACCAATCCGCATTGGAGCAGCGTGGTAGGTCTTAGCTCCTACCCTTCTCTCCAGAAGGCCGGAGAGAGGAGGCCTATTCCCATCAGTGGGATTGTAACAGGCCGCTACTTTACTACATTTATTTGTTGATTCAGATCCATTAATAAAGTAATAAAATAATCAATCAATACGAACTTTGGTGCTGGTTTTATAAACCTACACGGTGGATATTTGGGTATATTTATAGTATTGATTTTGTGACATAATACTGTTTATGTATGTAGTCGACATTTGTATTGTGACAATTGTTGTTTTTAGTGAATATATATTATTTATATGAATGGTAATGTTATGACGATCATAAAATTGCAAAATTGGTAAAGTAAACCATCCATAAATAACCCATTGTTAGGCAAAGGGTGCCACCTATTTGAAGAGAACTATTAAAACCTCCTCCATCTCTGCTTTATCTGTTTTAGAGAGACGAGAGAAACTTACATTTTTTAATCTCGCTCTAGCCTTTTACACGAATAATAAAATGTTTAATTACTGGAACATATTAATATTTGTATATTTCCGCCGTGTGGTATCCGGCTGAGTAGAATATCATCATCATCATCATCCTCCTGACCTTATCCCACTCTAAGTGGGGTCGGCACAAAATGTTACAAACATGTTGTCGCATGATTTGGCTACGTATTTTACAACCGGCCGCCTGTCTGACGTCAACTTACCATAGTCGCCTTTTACGACACCTCAGTAAGAAGTGAGGGTGGTCTATTCTAATTAGCCGGATACCATACGGCACGTACCTTAGTCACCTCTTACGACACCTCGGTAAGAAAGGAGGGTGGTCTATTCTATTCTGCCGTATACCACACGGGCAAATAGCTACGTGGGTATAAATAAAAATATATGGGCTGAGTAGAATAGACCACCCTCATTTCTTACCGAGGTGTCGTACAAGGTGACTAAGGTAAGTTGACGTCAGGCAGGGCTTAAAATACGTAGCCAAATCATGTGACAGCATGTTTGTAACATGTTGTGCCGACCCCGCTTAGAGTGGAATAAGGGCAGGAGGATGATGAGGATGGTGATTAATATTTGTACATTTACCAAAGTGAGACATTTACAACTTAGGAGTTCTAACTAGTGTTCTCTCTTACCCATTTGCTGATATTTAAGATTACTAGCTTCTTTATTATTACTACCATATTTTTACCAAAATGATTTAATTTAAATATAGTAATAAAACTTTTTGGCGCCGATGGGACTGGCATATCCTTGTAGTCCTTAAAAAAAAGATAAAAAAGAGATACATGACTTAATACATACCTATTACAATGGTAATGGTGTCTGATACCAATGTGAATTAATCTAAAAACTAAGTTAAATAGCGTTAATACTTAAATTGAAAACTGACATGATTTACTATGGTAGACTTGAGAAATGTTTAATTTCTACCCGCGTTGAAGGTAAATGTCAAATAAATAATATATAGGTTGTTTGTAGAAAGTAATAAGTCAATGTAACGAAAGAACATTAATCAATGCCAAAAGCTAGGCTCTCTTACACGTATTTAATGGTGTTCAAGTATTTTCCAAGAAAAGTTATTAATATATAGCCTAAATTAACAAATGTGTTAGCACAAGATCGTCAAAATCTGTTTAAATGTTATGATTTTTGCATCTATTTGCGTTATTGCAATTGCAACTTTACGACGAGTTCAAGCACTCAGAAAATGACCCTAAGCTTGATACACTAGTGTAATTTTATTGTCTTTTTGATACCTTGATAATATCCATAGTTACATCAATAAAACATTGCGTAAGTTTTTTGAATATCTTCATAGAATGAGCTTCAGAAATGTGGTCATTTATTTATTCAATGGACAACCATAGTTACATTTAAATATTAACTTAAAATTACTTCTTCTGAATTCATTTAAAAAATGTGCTATTATAGGTTATATTATAGGTTATCTCGTCATTCGTAAAAATAATTAAAGTTACAGTACAATGTAATGTAATAATGTAGTAATGTCAATACAATTAGACACATGAGTTTTAATAGAAAAACTCATTGGTGCCTACCCGGGTTTGAATTCGTGTTCCCCTCGAAAGAGGCGCACGGTCTCACCGCTAGGCTATCACAGCTCAAGGCTTATATGTCGAGGCAGCCAATATCTGATGCCAGATATTACAATCAAAAGGAATTCAGTATAAAAGCTCAGTCAAATAAACCGTTTTCACATTTCTCGCACTGTAATTAATATTTGTAATATAAACTAATTTCTGCTACTGTTAAATATTCATAAGTAGCACACCGTATTTTACAAGATAAGAACATGATCATTCTCTTTAAATGGATCGTAATCAAAGCATGATATTTTAGGAGCCTGTAAAAAACTCGGACAACATTTATAAAGATTGTGTAATAAAAATTGACGTAAACTCGGCGCCAATTTTTTTATGACATATTCATAAAGCGTGACGTGAAAGGACGTGGAACGATTTGTATGACACCTACTATAGAACCGCGGACACTATGTATAACTACACTATTATTCCATCGAAGAAAATAATATTATGTATTTGGTTACTTATCTAAAGCAACTCACACATCATGCACACGTACATAATCTGACACAACCATATTAAGACTTAAGTAGGCTCATTGTTTTTTAATGAATGAATATTTATGAGCAAGAGCAAAGATAATGCCCGATATATACGCAAAAGATGAATTTCTAACGCGAATTTCAGTCGCGACAATTTTCTCAAGCATATGTGACTCTGACAAAACGACTCTTTAGACTTAGTACCAAGATATAGTCGTTAATTATCTCAAATTTTTCAGAAAAGCTGTTATAAGACAATAGAATCAGGTGTCAGAAGCGTGAATATTATCGAGAATAAGAATTTTGATATGGCGATTCAAAACTAGTTGATGAGGCTGACTACTTCGGGTGCTTGACCTGTGATAATAAATTACGTTCGTCAAACAATACATAGTTAATGCATTCCATTTATTAACAATGGCTGTGGACACACACAGTGAAATATTTTAACCGGTTGATGTATAAATTATTTATCTATAGTTATTATAAAACAAAGTCCCAAAAAGCTCTGTCTGTATGTAATCGATTTTCTCAAAATCTATTGAACAGATTTTTGTATGGTTTTCATCAAAATATAGTACAATACTTCCGGATGGTTTAAGTAAATAGTACATATCATTATTATGTAAATTGTGTTTAAAAGATCGCGCAGTTGTTAAAAAAATTGCTTGCTGGGAGCTTTAGTCGCGTGCGCTGCGTAAACCAGCAGAGATACGCTAAAGTAATGTGCTAGAGTGCTGTTATGGTTAACTCACAATAACTAATTTTATGTTTTAAATTTGAATTCTAGAGAAAAATTGAGACACACTAATTTCCACGCCGGCAAAACCGCTGGAATAGCTAGTTAACATTAAACATCATCATCCCAGTCGTAGTGGGGTCGGCGTAAAATAAGTTTTACTTCCATTCTCTCCTATCATACGTCAACTTTGGCGCTACTCCTTCATCATGCATGTCATACTTCACACAATTCCATCTTTTTTACGGCCTCTTTCTATATCAATACACATTAATATTTGACGCTCGTTCGGTCACATGATTTACATCCTTCCGAATTACATTTCCAAACCATCTTAATCTTGCACTTCACGTCTTTTTTATAATGGGCGCAACTTTCAGACTTACCCTTATACACTCGTTTCGTATTTTATCCAGTCTTGTCACACTATATAACCACCTTTACATTCTCATCTCATTTGCATGCATTCTTCCATCTGTCTTATCCATTGCCCAACATTCTAAGAAAAAAACAGTATTTTAAATTTAAATATTAAGCAAATATATGCAAAGAAAACTAGTAGATTTTTAAATTTAAACTATTGTGAGTAGTATTCATAGTTAATATATAGACACCGGCTATACTCACGTCTAATTTTATCGGATAAGCCCGACTAGTTTCGAACCCGTCCGGGGCACTTATTTGCACTTACTTAACTAAAAACTAGTAGATACTATTGGAAAACTAATTCACCATGATTTTCTAAAAACTACCTAAGTTTTGAATGAAGCCATGCGCGAAGTTACCATTCCGTCAGGTTTAATACACTTCCCAAAGAAACTCATCTCCATAGTCATACACTTGAAACTTTAACTCGCTGAAACCACATCCCCGAAGCAGCGTAAATTTTGCGAAGTGCGCGGATAATTGTTATTGGAGTGCTTAAAAGCTTTACTTTCCAACCGTTTCAACATATCCGCAAGCGTGAGTCGTATAGTTATGGTTTGAATTATGTACGACTCGTTGTTTTAATCTTGTTTAAACTTGCTAAAAATCGTATGAACTTAGTAGTTCAGTGTGATGGTTTTGTTCTATTTGAGCAAAAGACAAAAAATTGATACAAAAGTAATAATACAAATTATTTTGATATAATCCGCGATACAGTAAATAGTAAATATATATAGTGCTAAATGTATAGTGGACTATCCGTTTTTTCATACCCGATACATGCAGGATTCGTAAAAACACATGCACAAACCTCCACCACTGCCACCACAATACACAAGCACTACACACGTTCACTATCACAAACTCAACAATCGTTTCGCCCCGCAACCGAAGCATCATCAGGAGATAGACTCCACGACAAAATCGCAAAGCTTTGTGATTCTGTCGATGAAACGGGTATGAAAAAACGGATAGTCCACTATACATTTAGCACTATATATATTTTCTATTTACTGTATCGCGGATTATAGCAAAATAATTTATATTATTACTTTTGTATTATGGATCTCCGCAAAATAAAGTCTAATTCTATAAATTATACAAAAAATTGATATTTAAATGCAATTATAAATATGGATGTTCAATTATCTATAAACATTATCAATAATTATTTATGTTCTGGTATCTACTATCTATAATAAAACGCGTTATATATCCTTTTCAGAGAGAGACTTTTTAGAGGAACACTGCATTATAATAGCTTGTGTAAATTAATTCTCACAAGATCTTAAAATTAAATTAATCAACGTAATGCAAATTGTATCACAACGAGCTACAACGTAAGACCATAGTGAGCTCCCTCAGGGATATATCTGAGATGTTACTATGTTTCAGGTTTTATGAGCTCCCTGAACTCGCTTATGAGTATTATGGTTCATGTTGATAACACTGTTTATCTACGAACACACGTAAAGCTTATGACATTCTAATATTTTCTATGAAAATATCGATAGATGCTAGATTTACAAAAGAATTTGTTATCGGAAAATTTGTTATCGTCCGCAAAATTGTAAACGAAATACACTTTCCCTAGTATTAATATTTATATTAATATAGTAAATGCAAGTGTTTTTTATAAATTTTTAATTAACTTGAAGATGGAATGGAATGAATGAATGGAAGGAATGAAATGGAAGATGGATGGACTCACTCCGATTCAGCTAAAATTTTATATACTGGTCCAGTCCCGATGACAATGAATCATATGATAAGCATCACCTGCAGGCCTACCATGAACTCTTATTGCGACTCAATTGAAGACTAATCTAAGTCACACCATCAGTCCTCTACTACACGTCGCCCTAAGCCGTGGTCCGGCCTCACAGGAGGCACCCTTAGGACGACGTTCCCCGACTTAAGTAGAGCTTCTGCGCTCTACTCCCTGCATTTCGCAATCTCGACGATGCTTCTGCGCTCGCCCGTCCCGCCCGGTGACGCTGTAAAAGCCGTTAGGGCAAACAGCATACAGTCAGTTCGAAAAAAAAAAATTAGCTAATAGCTATCTTCACGTCTCTATGCTACAATTTCATTACATTACATTTGTATGTTCGTTCGAAAAAAAAAAGGAAGTGTGTTTGAATATATATAGAAAGTACATAGCATTTACATCCAATGAGTTTATATCTAGCTATATGATACTTAAGTAACCATAACAATATTTGACGACGTAGGCTTTAGCTCAGAACTTGTTTATTCACAATCGATCGACCTCCTTTCATGGCTTATCCTTTGCTTCGGTTATTAGAAGCGTAAGACCTCTTTTTAATAAAAGTTAATAAAAATCATCCTTTGTATCATTTACGTGATATGATTGCAAAATGAGAAGTTCAGCTTTGGCACCTCTAAAAAATCTCCTAAAGTACAATAAAATTTATTTATTTACATAATTTTTATATTATAATTTATAACGGATAAAGGGAGGTTGATAAAGAAAGCCTACTTTACTGTTGAGGATTACATAGATGATCACAATGCGTCGATAAATGAAGCTACTGTTCAAACCTGTACAAGACAGTAATGACTAAAAGTAACTAGTTATAAGAATTATTTTGATAAGAGCAACCGCGGAGATTCATCCTGCCTCTTCTCAGTTACAATAGCTTTCCGAACAAGGTAGAGAGTTGATTCAAAAGCACGTGTTTACAAATTTACTTGAATAATTTTGTTTATGAATTATTTTTGTATTATGATTCTCCGTAAGTTACGCTTAATTCTATGAATTATGACCATAACATTGGAAGGGAAGCAGAGACTTTAATCCATTTGTAAAATGGTTTGTGGTGTTCGATATTATACCTTCTATAGAATAAAAAAACCACACAACTTCTTCAAGTCATAAGAATTTAAAGACTGAAATGTATATTTTCATTTTATAAGCCACAAACTGACACATACACAAACTCTTTATTATCTTTGCCAAGTAAATAACAGGTTGTTCTATAAAAACCTACATTTTTTACACATTTTACCTGTCAGTTATGACTATAACGAAATCATAAACCATTTTAGGGACTTATAAAATCTCCTGACGATATTACAAAGACAATGGTATAAAGTTAGTATAAAATCTCGGCGCCGAAATGTTTTTACGATTCGCCGTTCGTAAAAGTTGAAACGTGAAACGATTGTATAATAAATTTGCAATCGAAGCAAATACAATATGGTCCTAAATTACAAAACTTTCAGTGGTAGTGAAATGACCAAATATGAAGTGAATCCTTCTCAAATCTTTACCCCAAAATGAAGGTTCCAACAAATAATGAAAATAATTAAATAAATAAATTAATTTTTAATAATAAAATAAATAATTTAAATTGCGTAAATCTTATCCTTCAAAAATGTCCGACGCATCAGTATATAAGATATTATTAAATGTATAATATAAATATATTATATTTAATATTATAAATATTAAAATGTTATGGTTTAATTTTATTGTTTAATTTAATTTAGTAGTACATAATATGTGTCAAAAATGTACTAAATATGTTGTCTTTATAGTGTAAATAGCTCAATATTCTGGGTTCATCGAGTCATTGTCGCCCTGATGTACCACACTTAGAAACACCGAATACCATTAAATGTATTCTATAACAGTCCCATCATCATCATCCTTCTGCCCTTAACCCACTCCAAGTGGGGTCGGCACAACCTGTTAGAAACATGTTGTCATATGACTTGGCTACGTATTTTACGGCTGGCCTGACGTCAACTTATCGACAGTCGCCTTTTACGACACCTCGGTAAGAAATGAGGTTTGTCTATTCTATTGAGACGGATTCCACTAGGCGAATTGTATTACAGTCCCATATAGATCATAAATTAATTTTATTATTTTATTTTATTATAATGTGTTTGTTTGTTAGGTCTTATTTACTTCTTTCGTCCTTCACGATTAAAGCAAAGAAGTGGATTTATGAGATTTTTTCTATAGTTATAGGGCAGTGGTCGGCAAAGTGCGGCTCCGGAGCCGCATGTGGCTCTTTGGCTTCTTAAGTGCGGCTCTGGTAAAAATATCTACGGAAGGCGCAATAACATTTTCAACAATTACATCTTATTTTGTTAAATTTAAAAAAACCTTCTAGAAATCGAGAACATGTATAATTTTTTGTTTAAGTTAAAAGATAGATAGGTAATTAAAATTTTATATTATTCTAAAAATATGTAACAAACATCGAGTTTAATTTCAAGTTAAAAGTTTTATTTAGAGTAATAACCGTTTACTAAACAAGCAGATTTGGCTCCCATTTTTTTTTAATTGTTGTAATGTTCATATTTGGCTCTTTGGCTAATAAGTTTGCCGACCACTGTTATAGGGCATCGGAATAACATAGTATTCTTTTCCTGGTAGTAAAGTACGAAGTAGTATTTGAAGTACACGCAGAACAAATCACTGACAAACGTAGTAAGATAGGTGTAGTATTCATATATAAAATTTCTGTGTTGTTTAAAAACCTATCCAACTCTTGACAAGGTGGACAAAATAATTGATAGCCACATCAATATTTATAAAGCGTAGACTTAAGTTATTGTTGCTACAAGTTCAGGAACTTCTGAGAACGACCCTCGATACTGCTCTTTAATCTCTTTACTTTACGAATTAAATGTAAACAATGTCCGTATAAACGCAAAACAAACTTCGATTGAAATCTATTTACAACTTCGACCCGCTTTGTTTGGAAAATAAAGCTATGTTAAATTGTTTTACAGAAACTTAAATGACAAAACTATTTAATCATTTCAATTTTGTAACATTTTCTTTTTAGAATTAATGAGAAATACTACAAGACTAAAATATTTCAATCAAAATTGAATTTGGAAAATATAATAATGATAATAACTTCATTCACGAAAACAATATTCTACACCTAAAATTACTTTTTAACAAAGATATTATAAAGATGTCGCGGAATTGAGCTTAAAGCTGCTTTTCAGCCCACATATGTGTTCGTCTTTAAACTGGTACATAATGAAGTTACAAGAAGCCTTAAAAAAACTTTTAACAAAATTTCACTTCTTGGGCCAATTCTGGCAGCGGCCTCAGTTCATGCTTATCGAGAACATGCATTGTCACCGGGACAAGACCCAGTATGTAAAATTTCAGTTCAATCGGACACCGGGAAGTTATTCAAATTTAATCTGTAAGTTAAAGTAAAACTAAAAAATCATGATATAATATGTAAGGAAGTATTCACTCTAAGTAGAAGCTCATGCGTCTTTGCCGGCGAAGACGAGGTCCCAGTTTTCTGACGTCGGTCAGTTCGACACGCTTCCGACGTCGCAATGACTAATCTAAGTCATACTATCAACCCTCCACTACGCGTCGCTCTAAGCCGTGGTCCGGCCTCACATGAGGCAGCCTTAGGACGACGTTCCGCGACGCTAGTATAGTTTCTGCGCTCTACTCTCTGCATTTCGCAATCTCGACGATGCTTCCCGTCCCGCCCGGTGACGCTGTAAAAGCCATTAGAGCTAACAGCGTACAGTCAGTTCAAAAAAAAATAAAAGTAGAAGCTCCTACATCATATATTTGTCAGGAGTTAATTTGTGTATATTTACTAAAATTAATCAAATCTTTTACACGAGTAAATCTTAAGGGGGTTGTCTGTCTAGAGTACATTCTGTGGCACGAAACCGCCTATAAAATTTTACGTACACGCCGTACGAGCGTTATAGCTCTTGTTTGCGTCACATGATCTCCTAACGTAGTGTCTTAAGCGAATATTACCTCACGTAGAAATTTTTATGAAGCAAGATGATGAAAAGAAGTGTAATTTATATTCCTTCCGCTATCGTCTCATCCGATAGACATAAAATTCTAAGTATTTTCTTTTTAACCATTACTCTTAGGGCACACACATCAGTTGCATTTAATCCCTCACTTCAAAATTACGTTACGTTAAGCATTTAATGCTTATAGTAGAATTATTGTTTTTCCATCCGTAAGATACCAAACATCCTTCTTTGAACATCAACATCCATTTTTAGCATCATTTGTATATAATAAGATAAACAAACATTTGAACATCTATCCATTAATCAAACGTGCAGCCATAGCTAAAATTTTATCTTAGTTACAGCAAATGAATTATCAACAGACTGAAGACTTAATGCCAATGACTTAATGACTTTCCGTTTCATCACACACCACACTCACACATTCAACATAATAGTACATGTACACACTCACTCACAGACATGCACACTTTCTTTATTATTATATTTTATTTTTGTTTTTGATAATATTGATTTAATTATTTTTGACTGTGAGGATGGCATATGCAACACAGTTTTATACTATCGCAATGATGGCATTGCGATAGTATACGATAATCGGAAGCGTTCATCGCAATGGCTGAATCCTGGCGAACCAGCCAAATCCTGCCCTAAGCGAAAATTGACTAAAAAAAAGTTGCTTGTAAGTGTTTGGTGGACTAGTGCCGGTGTCGTTCACTACAGCTTTCTTAAATCTGGCCAGACGATTACGGCATATATCTATTGTCAGCAACTGCAAACCATGATGGAAAAGCTAGCTGCTAAACAACCGAGGCTGGTCAATCGCTCTAGGCCACTGCTGCTTCAGGACAACGCTAGACCACACACTGCACAACAGACGGCTACCAAATCAGAGGAGCTTCAATTAGAATGTCTTAGACATCCACTGTACTCTCCAGACCTTGCTCCAACAGATTACCATTTTTTTCGCAATTTTGATAACTACTTGCAAGGAAAAAAATTCAACTCCGATGGGGCAGTCCAAACCGCCTTCAAAGATTTTATTGATGCCCGCCCGAATGGTTTTTTTAGTAAGGGGATCAATGAACTACCTATGAGATGGCAAAAGTGCATACATAGCAACATCCTTTGATTAATTAAATATATTTCATTAAAAAAAAAACGACTTTATGTTCCTCCCATAGAAAACGTCAATTTCATATGTAAGGACCTAATACAAAAATACAAAAGATCGCGCCTGTAGGGAACAATTGAACTTAAAAAGTCTACAATATAGAAACAAATTTAGCAATGAAAAAGGCATACGAACGAAGCAAGTTAAATAAAAGATAGTACTCCATTTCATAATTGAAACGTTATTTATTTAGCCATCTATGTTCTTCAAATTAAGAGCGAGTACTTTATATCTTGGGATAATTTTTATGTACTTAGTTGATGCTAAAAGCTTGTATTGAGTTGGAGCTTCAATACTAATGCCAGACACAGAATTTCGCCTGAGGGTAATCATTGCGAACGGAGTTAACGAACTCGGAATGTAAATTGAATACAAATCTTACTTACACTTATTATGTACGTCTCAGTTTGTGATTGAATTACAATACTATACTACATTTTTTTATGGGATATTTACACACACAGTCGTCCAGCCCCAAAGTAACTTAATACTTGTGTTATGGGTGAGAGACAACTGGTAAATATATACATATATAGTTTTAAATACACCCAGACTCGAAGAACCAACAAATTCTAAATAGAAAATGTTAGTTCTTGGCGGGAATCGAACCCGCGACCCGCGGAGCCGAAGACAGGGTCACTGCCAACTGCGCCAAGGGCCATTTATTTATTTATTTATTTATTTGTTTATGTACCATAAAAAAACGTAAGAAAACATTTATATAGCTGTAAGGGACAAATACTGAAACCCTGTGATTCTAACAACGCCGTATAAACTAGGTAGCGGGTTGTAACTCCGGGTAGCCACCCACAACTTTACCAACATTACTTGAGGTGGATGCCTAGCTATTTCTTTTATATAAACTTCCTTCTTTGTTTCATGAAAAAACCAAACGCATAAGGGATTCTTAATATCCAGAGTTAAGTTCCAATCAATAACATTTTATTAAAAACTATTTGTAATGCCTTTGAGATATGAAAAAAATGGTAGTAGCTAGAGTTTTTTTTATGTCTACAGAAGTTTGTGATGGTATTTATATGTGTTTTAAGGATAGCTTACTATACCCATTGTGACTTTTAAAAAATGAACACTTACTATGCAGCGATTGTAACTGTGACTTTAGTCTGTAATTTTAAGCGTTTAATGCTTAACATTATTATCCCGTTCCTTATTTCGTATCCTTGTGATAGCCCAGCGGTGATCCCGCGTGATTTTGTAGAGGATCTTCTTTTTCTTGTAAAACTTATGTTTCTAATGGATTATTGCAATTTATCACACGCTTTTCGGTGAAGGATAACATCGTGAGGAAACCTGCATATCTCTAGAGAATTCTAAGGATATGTGCTACCATTCCGCATTGGAGCAGCATGGTAAGTTTTAGCTCCTATCCTTTTCTCCCAAAAATGGACAGAAAAGGCCTAAAACTAGCAGTGGCAGTAACACGCTCTACGCTACTTTACTTTTTTACTTTCATTATAATCCCTTATTAATATTATCTATCCCTTTCACGAAACAAAACTGATAAAAGCTTGTCTTAAAAAATTATTGAATGGCAGCCCTACTGAGGTAAGTGGACGTCAGGTAGGCGGCCGGTCGTAAAATTCGTAGCCAAACCATGCGACGACATGCTCATAGCATGTGCGTGTGTTAAATTTGATATGACATACTGTACTATATTATTTATTTTATTGAGATTATTATTTAGGTTCAGCAATTAGGAAAGTTCTAGTAGTCTAATCTATATTTTAGGAAAGTCAATGAAACAAAAGAATCGAGAATAACTGTATATTTCGTTGGAACTTAATATATTTTATCTTTTAATATCTTTATAACTTCCTATCTTTACTCGAAATGACTCTACTGCCAGTTCGGAAATGCTGTCACCTATTGAGAAGAACTGGTAAGAAACTCAACACTTGCTCTTTTAAGAAATTACGATTTACAATATTATCAAATTAAAGGACTATTCTCTGGTTGTTTCATTACATCAAACCAACATCATAATAATTCACTTAATGAAACATGCATGTGTCGACCCCACTTAGAGTGGGAAATCAAATCAAATCAAATAAAACATTTTATTCAAAATTGGTATTAGCATACACTTTTTGAACGTCAAGATTTCATAAACAATAATTTACATTATTAACAAATATAATTTACAATAATTAGTGATAATATAGTGGTAATAAAAAAAATATTAAATATAATCTAAATATTATTGAAGATATATTAAGTCCAGGCATTTTTATCTCTCAAATAATCGTCAATATTATAATAACCTTTACTGCATAATGATTTTTTAATATAAGTTTTAAATTTCCCTTCTGGCAACTCAAGTACCTTTGCGGGAATCTTATTATAACAACGTATGCAATTTCCTAAGAAGGAAGAACTAACCTTTTTGAGTCTAGTCTTTCTCGTCTCAATTTTGTTTATATTAAGAGTGGTCAAGTGATGGCGGTCAAAATTAGTCGTTAAACAATTCGTATCCCTATTTTTCCATATATACATTATATTTTCATATATAAATATATTGGCTTGCCACTGTCATTATGTTAATATTTTAATAAGGCTAGGGATAAGGCCAGGAGGCAGCATCTTCGAATGGCGCCATATCTGTTCGCATATGTTAAAAAATACAATTTTAAGCCATTGAAATCGTTGAGTAATCCGTTCCTTATTTTTGCTTCCTAGAAATAATATTTTAATGGTTTCCCTATAATTCCATACTTGAAACGAATGGCTAGGCTTAATATTTTTTATTCATAATATGACATCTTGTAATTTGCGTATGTTCTCTTTCGCTTTACATTTTTATCCCTATACAACTTAGTATAAAAACTATCCAGTATAGTTTTTGTTGAAAAGTCCATTCAAGTTTAAACATTTAACGAGCGCTTGGTAAAAGAACAAAGCGTAGACTGAGTTTAGTACCACCTGTCTGCCTTTGCAGAATGCCTCGTCATTAAATTCAGCTTTACTTTATACCGACTGACTTTGTAGAGCTGTAGTGTTAGAAGCAAAGGATATGAATAATAGTACCTACCAACGATGTCGACGTTCAATTATAGAGTAATTTTCCATGCAATTCTATTCTAACATAACCTTCTCGTCTCTTTCTATTTTTATGTTAAAGGGTAGAAATTTCTTAATCTATACTTATTATAAAATAAAGTCCCCAAATCTGTCTGACTGTATGTAATCAATTTTCTCAAAATCTAATGAACGGATTTTAGTACGATTTTTACTGAAAGGTTCCTCCGAAAGGTTTCAGTTAATAGTACATAATGGTTTTATATAAATTGAGTTGAAGAGGTCGTTTTATAACAATTTTTAGTGGGGGTAGTAACAAACCGGTGTCGATTTTTTTTTTAGAGAGGGGAATAGGTATAAAAAGCGGTGTAGGATGTTAGAGACAGACTTCTGCCGAGACTTGAGCTATTACATGCTAAACACTGAATTTTACGCGGGCAAAGCCGCACGTATTTTTAGTAAATAATAAAGGTCGACGGAAATATTAAAATATTTTTTTGAAAAACTATATCCTACAGATAGGAACATTTATGACATTAAAACTTATTAATATTGTTTCAAATACTGTACAAGTCAAATAGCGTACTACTCTCCACTCCTCACCTCCCCTCACCTGTCCTCTGCTCTCCGCACCTTCTCTCTTCGTGCCCCGCCTATCCTCACGTCTCTATGTTTCATCTTCGCTAACTTTCGCTCATCTCCATTTCTTTCCAGAGTAAGCCAATTATATTGTGCCAATATTGTGTTTATAATTTTCTCTTTTTAACTAGTCCCATATTTTCACTGAAAATGCGATATATATACGTGTCTTTTTTACAAAGACATCTCATCAGCCTTTTTAAACCGTGTTTGCCAAAGAATGTGATTGTTTGGTAAGGCTCATATTTTTATAAGTACGATCTATATTGCATTTATAATATAAAACAAGTATGTCAAAAGAAACGACTTAGTCACAATTAACTGATAGAAAAAGTAAACAAGTGGTCTTCTATTTACCTACTATTTTTGTTCTCTCGTCTCGGAGAGAAGGTTAGGGAAGGGAAGTAGCAGATTACACTGAGAGCTGTGAAAGCCTAGCGGCTCACCGCTAGTGACCGTGCGACTCTTTCGAGTGGAACACGAGTTCAAACCCGGGCAGGCACCAATGAGTTTTTCTATTTAAACTCATGTGTCTTATTGGTAATTGAAATTTATCACACGCTTTTCGGTGAAGGAACACATCGTGAGGAAACCTGCATATCTCTAGAGAATTCTGGAGATATGTGTAACCTACCAATCCGCGTTGGAGCAGCGTGGTAGGTCTTAGTTCCAACCCTTCTCTCCAGAAACTGAGAGAGGAGGCCTATTCCCAGCAGTGGGATTGTAACAGGCCGCTACTTTAGATTACACTGATCATATGATCTCTCTTCTTTCTTCTTCTTTTTTTTCTTTTTCTTCTTTCACTATTAACCGAAAGAAAAACTCGTTGAAGTTCGAGCCCCAGTCATAATTTCAAATGTCATTCACATTCCATGAATATAAAATGTTGCTATACTGTTCATGAAAACAAATTTTTATTATCGTTTGTTCATGCTCGAACTGCTTTTATGAACATCAAAATTCATATGATGCGGAACAATGACAGGATTGTATTAATATTATTTTCCAATCATTTACGTACGTTATATTTTAATTATTAACTTACCATGACGATTTCGTAAAAGGCGTCTTAAGGTAATTTGACATAAGGCAGGCGGCCGGTCGTAAAAAAACTAGCCAAATCATTTAACAAGATTGTTGAAACATGTTTGTTTATGTTTTTGCGCCGACCCTACTTAGTGTGGGATAGGGGCAGGAGAATAAGGAAATTATCATGACGTTGTTTGTCAAAATTGTAGCGAATCAGATTATTATACTTATTATAAAGAGCATATGCTGGGGCAATTGCAATTTTCTAGCCAAATATTCTATTGCAAATATACCAAATTCCTCGCCTTTTTTCCTTTTGTTAATATACCCCGACAGATTTTTACAGTATTACATCGCAACATACTTTAAGCTGTCCACGTTGTGAATCTCATAAGAGTGTAAAATAAGGCAATAAAGTGACAATTCTTGGACGAAATTATTGGTTAGGAACCTATAAACCTACAAGCCTACAAACTATGCCTAAAAATAAATGAAACCCATTCGATTTATTGATGCAGATGTTTAAATAAATTGACTTTATTAATGTCATTGTTAATGTTTCTTTTATTTGAAACTAGCTGTTTCACGACTCCACCTCGAAACAGAACTTAACATTTCAAAAAAGTCTCCAATTGTCGCGTAAGTTTCGAGGATCATTAGCACTGGGGTCATTTTCACTATTGTCTAAAAATTTCATTAAAATCTGTCCAGCCATTTGGGAGTCTATGAAGGACATGAAACCATTCATTTTTAGATATATGAAGATATTTTACTTTACTTTTATACATAATTATTTACTGTAATGAAATTATTGTATTTTAAACAAACTTTTGCTGCTAAGAATACTTTGCTATTTGGTAAAGTATTAGCGTCGAATAATTTATCAAAAAATATTTTATTTATTGATAGATTAAATGCTATAATCATTTAATTTCATTGCCAGAGTATTCGTAGAATAATTATTTAATTAATAAATGATAAATAACATGTAGAACAAACTGTTAAATTAGATTACATTTTTATTTTTATTTTGCACTGGTAAATGACTATCTCATTATACGAGTACGTTTTTTTCGTTAGATATTCAGAGGAAACTCTCTTATTTTGGTTATCTGCAGAGACCGACGAAATTGAATGTGACTCTCAAGCCAAATGTCTGATTTATATTTCGTGTAGCGCTGTTTTATAAAACGATTTTTATATTTTGTTTTAGATGTGAGATTTAATGTTCAAATATTTCAGCTGATAACAAGATACATATATATGTGTAGAGCGCCAAAGTTTGCAACATTGTTGTTTATTGAGATGAAGTCTGTGTTTCGGTGAATTTATGTCTAAGAATGCTGTTTATACTGCTATATAGACAGAAGATAGAAAAGATAATGTATTGTTGCCTACAGTTCAGTGAGCGTAATAAGAGTAATTTTATTGGTGAACCTTTATAATTAATTTCAATAAATAAATTATATACGAAACTACTATTATAAGTAATACCAATAGAATTGCAAATAAATACATACAAACACAATAAATTTGATCGTTCAGTTGTAATGAAAAATAATGTACTATGTTGATACAATTTTTTTTAGATTTGTACCCAACGAAAAGTCAGCAAGTGAACTGTGATTTAATTCAGATGCGCATCTTTTCTTTTCCATATGTGTTCTTTCCTTTGATTAAAGTCATGTTTTAGAAATTTTCTATCTGACAGATTAAAACAATGTATTGTACAGCAATATAATTTGAATAGCAGAGTAGAATAGCGTCAGAGGTATCTAGGACAGCGGAAATAATGACGTCCGCTCTGTAATAGGAATGGTCCGGCGGAAACGACAACGCCTCTTCTAGCAATCGAAGATACTTTTGTGGCGCTATAGGCGGTAATTGCACGGTTCGAACATCCTCGATTTAAAATATTGGTCTTGTATATTTTATAAAAATATTTGTTTCTATTATTTTTAGGTCGTTTTAATTTTTTTTGGCAAATCTAAATTTGACATCGATAAGTTAAAATAAAATCGAAGAACATTGCATTATAGTTATACTTAGAGAAGAGCTCATTTATTATACATTGCTATATGCATTGTATAATAAATAAGCTCTTAAAACATATATAGTAATATGAAATAACATATTTTTGTGAGGGTTAAATTATTATTATTTAAATAATATTCTGTACGATGAATTCGTACGTTGCCTTATGTTATGTTATCTTCACTGTTTTCCTGAAGCTGTGATAGCCTAGCGGTGAGACCGTGCGACTCTTTAGAGACGACATAGGTTCAAACCCCGGGCAGGCACCAATGAGTTTTTCTATTAAAACTCATGTGTCTAATTGATAATTGCAATTTATCACACGCTTTTCGGTGAAGGAAAACATCGTGAGGAAACCTGCATATCTCTAGAGAATTCTAGGGATATGTGTAACCTACCAATCCGCATTGGAGCAGCGTGGTAGGTCTTAGCTCCAATCCTTCTCTCCAAAAACGGAGAGAGGAGGCCTTAGCCCAGCAGTGGGCATAGTAACAGGCTGTTACTTTACTTTTTTTTTTTTTACTGTTTTCCACTCTTCAAAAAATATATATTTTACTGGTAATTAATTGAATAATTATATTTACAGTACATTCAACAACATCGAACATTTCGTATAAAAAGAAAAGGTTATAAATTCAAATGACCGGAAGTGGAATTGTAGACCGAATTTTTTGATAATTATAATCGTCAATATTTTATAACATTTAACAATCCTTATTTGTTAAATGATATGAAATATATAATCTATATAAATGATTGTTTATATTATGTAAATAAGATGCCTTTTTTTAAGAGTCTGACTTTGTTACATCAATTTATGTATTGTAAAATGGAACAACTTTGTTGCGTTTGAAAATGAGAAAATGTTGGTGTATTGCCATCAAAGTTTCAAGTCTGACTAAAGTGGAATGCATGTTGTATAAAACAATGTATTTCGTAAATAATGTCAATTTAATGCAAGATTTAGATTTAAAAATGTACACCCGATAGAAATACTATGCATCGAAATTAAATTTACCTTTAATATATGTGACTAATAAACTCATTTTTATTATTATTATATATAATTATTTAGTCTGAAAAACTCAGATGCAAGAATACAAGTTTCTCATCATTTACCTAGCATCTAATATAAGTGGGGTCGGCTTGATATGTTTTGAACATGTTGTTAAATTATTTTCCGATTTATTTTACGACCGGCCGCCTGCCTAACTTACCTTAGTCGCCTTTTACGACACCTCGGTAAGAAATGAGGGTGGTCTATTCTATTCAGCCGGATACCATACGGCGGGTCAATTTACGATCTATCTCAAACAATATTTTTGTCGTCCAAGATTTTATAGTTTGATTTATTGTGAGCCATGTCCTTTAATTTAAAACGAAACATCGAGTTCTGTAATCTAATACTGGAAGTATTCCAGACTTTCAGTCGAGCAGAAAGCTTTGTCGCCTTAGACACGTTAAGGTTTTTGCGGAGAGTCGTAAAACTTTATTACGCGTATTAAGGTCTTGGTGAATCCTGTTTATTTATTCGTTGCAAGAGACCTTTAAGAGTAAAAATATCAACTCCAAAGAGAACAGAGTCCCGTCATTTCCATGTTCAAGTATTATGAAGTTATTAGCAACCATATTTTAAAAAGTACTATATTACTGCAGGGCGCCACAATTAAGCAATATATAAACCGTTGAAGATTGAATATATTATAATTTTAATTTGATAGCTTTGTTTAATATATGTATGGATATTATAATTAAGTTACTCTAAGAAGCAACGGATTTAACTATTAGGAAATGTACAGCACGTTTTAACAATGTTGATGCTAGTGTGATGCATATATATAATAAATAGTTTTTAATCGATTAAAATAAAAATTGTAGGTAAGAAAACTATTTTTTACCTACAATTTTTATTTCTCGTTAGATTTATATGTTCTGCAATGATTACACATGACGTTTGCATAGTTTCGACGCACCGATAAAATTTACATTGCAGTAGATATTTTTATGTTTACATTACGTAATATAATTATTTATTAAAATAAATAATTATTTATTTTAAATATTAATTATTATTTATCTGGACTGACAATCTGACAATCGGTGTCGCAATCAAAATTTCTCCAAATCACGTACAAGTTACTCATCAAGTTGGACGTTCACGTTCAACTTAACTTCAAAGTTATGACAGTTTAGGGAATCTTGATTCGTCTGCTGAATAATTTACTTATGTCGCTCCGAAACGCAATGAAGTCACAATAATTTCGCTTATCTAATATACCATAACAATTAGATTTTACTCTGTAGATTATCAATTATACTGGTATTGGAAAGTTATTAATGCAAATGTATTGCTAACTTCGGATCAGACATATGGTATAAAGCATATATCTGGACCTGTGTGATAATGGAAAATCCATTTACGGTTCATTCCAATTACGAGTGTTCAACTCTCACCGCAAATTAATTCAATTACCTTGTAGCAATCGCATTAGGGCTTTTATACACTAGGCAATTAAACGCGTCAACAAGATTTGGCTACCGAAATTTAGAGTTGTGCCCACCCTAACTTCTTTATACTGTAATGTGCTGTTAATGATGTAAATGCTGTTAAAAATACAAAATGTATGATAAAAAATAAGAAGAATAATTTTTGAAACAATGGCGATAATAGTTTCTTCAACTCACGTTTAAGTCGAAAATTTACGTAATCAAATAAATAAAATAAAAAAATAATAAAATTAAGTTATCATCACGTTCCACGATCACGTGCTTTGATCCTTACCAGAGGCTAACAATCTCTTATTTTTACTAGAATTGTGTACTCTGAATTGCAATCTCGGCATGTACTTTAGGTTAAAGGAAAACATTATAAGAAATCTGTATTATATTATATTTGTTATTATGCGGTGTAAGCACTATGGCGGATTTTAATTCCTTTTCAAGGGGAGAAGGGATTCTTCTTCTACTACATAATAATACGCCACTACTTTTCTGAACAATCGTTTTTGTACTTTCCAATGCATTTGACGCTGGCTCTACGTCTCTAGTGCAGCGGTAATGCCGTTCAGTTTATAAGTGCCCTTAACTATAATCACGGAATCAATAGTAATAATAGGGTAACGTTAATTAGAACAAAGTTACTAATGATTTTAATTGGTAGTCAATTTGTTTTAGTTAAAAAATGTCTGTATACAAAAAAAATATTGCTTGCTCTTATTTTATGTGTGTATTGTAATTAGGTTAAAAAGTACAATGAACATTAGCATGAGTCTTGTTGTAGTGTCAAATGCTTGCAATTTATACGCAACGAGACCAAAGAAATGATTTATTTTCGTAACTGTATTTAAAGTAAAAAAAAAAAAAACTGTATTTATGTTGAATTAATTAATACATAATTTTTGATGATTCGGCAAAGTGAAAAATATTTAAATTTTATTGAGTAAATTAGGGGTATACTTCTAAAAGATTGTTAAGTAAATAGGTAAAGAAAGCTCACCGCTATTTTTTAAATGCTGAGCGAAAGTAAATAAAATAACAGTAAAACCCCACTTCAATGAATATTCAAGACTCTATATTGTCCTCATACAATTTTGTCTTGTCAAGCCATATATGTTTGCATATCCTTCTTATAATGGATAATTTATATTCTGAAGATAAACTATGCCAAAGGTCACATGGACTAGCTTAAATTTAGTCATTGTAACATAAAAGGAAAACCTTCGCCTTATTGAGGTCTTGCGTACTACTATTGGAGGGTCTTCCATTACGGTGTCTTTATGTTTTCGGGGCCCTAAGAATACCATTCTTATGTAAGGATAACAATTCAGGCTTTGCCAGAAATGAAACTTCGAGTACCTGATACACAATATATTCTTCAACAACTGCCCGTTTACATGAAAACATAATCCGCCCGTTCTAAAAGATGGTGCCTGTTCCCCGTCAAAAATGATGTGTGTTTCGTCTTAAAGTTCTCTGACGGATGTCACGTGAGTTGAATAGCCATCAACCCAAGTGACATCCGGCACAGACTAACAAAACTCAATTCGGTACTAATTTATCCAACAACTCGGCCATCCTGTTCAACGCAAGTCCTCTTGCGTTAATTAAAGTATATACACAAAACAAAAACACAACGAAATCAGAATATTCCCAGGCATATTAATAACATAACATTAAATCAAATAATTCCATAACATCAAATAAGCAATAAACTAAAATCTCCGCATAAATTAAAATCAATATTTAAATCAAAATTACTCATTTATAATAAATCGTATTAATAATTAGATAATTAAAATATAAGAAATAACATAAGCACAATTTCCAATTATTTTAAGTTAAATTTGACAATATATTATTATTGAATATTTTGAATCGACATAATTAAATGCTAATTTTGTAAAGGTAAGTAAATAATTATAACATTTTGATCATATTGTAAATAAAGAAATCAATGTAAGGCAAAAAAAAAAAAAAAATTAAGCTACTGTATTTGTTTATCGTTCTCCGTTACATTATCCTCACTGCTACTTTCAGATTGTCTACAAAAATTTAACCAAGGCTGTATTTTGTCAAGTGCTACTATACTTTCATATTTACGACCTTTCTTTTTAGTTAAGGGGGTGTCTTCAATTACAAACCGATCATTAGGAAGCACTTTTACTATGCGGTAAGGGCCCTGATATTTAACAACGAGTTTTTGCGATTTGCCATCATGTGGTACCTGCCTCTTCACTCTGATTAAATCCCCTATTTTATATTTTGTTCCAATTTTCCTGTTTTTGTTAAATCTAACCGAATCCTTTGTCTGTTGCACTTTGATGTTGTCATATGCTTCTTGCCGTAATTTTCCTAATTCTTGGGAGTTTCGTAGATTACTAGTATCTGTTATTATTGCACTTAACATACCTTCCGACCTACTTATAATATTAAATCCAAACAGTAATTCAGATGGAGTTTTCCCTGTAGTTTTATGTTTGGTGGTATTAAGACCGATTTGGATATCAAGTAAATTGTCATCCCAGGATTTGTCGTCTTTGCCATGAGACGAAGTAGCCAATGCATTCAATATAGTACGATTGAAACGTTCAACTTGTCCATTGGCTCTAGGAGTTGCAACGGCATTAACAATATGCTTGATACCGAAAGTTGAAACGAAATCCTTAAAAGTCTTGCTAGTAAAACTGCTCCCTTTGTCCGTAATTAGCCGTGAGGGTACACCAAAATATTGAATGTAGTCTTTTAATGCTTTTATCGTTGTAAGCGACTTCGTACTCTTCACAGCTGCTATGTTTACAAATTTTGTAAAACTATCGACCATTACCAGTAAATAACAATTGCCTTTTTTACTCTTTATAAACGGTCCCATGTGATCAGCGTGTATAGTATGAAACGGTATGCTAAACTTTTCTATAGGATGTAATTCTCCTTCGTGTTTACCACTAGGGGCTTTGTGATGAGCACACTCTAAACATGATTGAACATATTTTTTTACAAAACGGCGCATTTTTGGGAACCAATAGTGGTCTCGTATACGTTGCAGAGTCTTATCAAATCCATAATGACCAATATCATCATGATTCTTTTTAACTATTTGCCATCGTACCCCTCGAGGCACCAACCATTTTAGTGCATCGTCCACAATGCGATAAACCCGACCATTTTTGAATTTATAGTTTTTATGTATGTCAGCTGCAGTTTCTGTGGTAGCGTCAGTAAGAATCTCTTTTATACGTCTAACTTCCTCGTCTGCTGATTGCACTGTAGTAATCCAATCCTGCTCGCATTGAACAGAAAGGATGTCCAACACGTGGGTATCAGTTTCAAAGTCTTCCAATGGGTTTCGGCTTAGTGCATCGACGTGGACCATTTTTGTACCCGAGCGATATTCGATTGTACAGTCGTACTCTTGGAACTGCACCCACCACCTCGCAATTCGAGGGATCAGATCCCGTTTAATTAAAGTTGTCCTAAGAGCATTGCAATCTGTAAGGATTTTAAACGGGATTCCTATAAGATATACCCTAAAACGTTTCAACGATGCAACAACAGCGAGGGTTTCTAGTTCATATGAATGTAACTTGCTCTCCTCTGCTGTAGTTTTTCGACTAAAGTATGAAATTGGATGAAAAGCGCCATTCTTGTCGCATTGAAGCAAAATGCCTGCTACCCCAACTTTACTTGCGTCCGTATGAAGCTGCGTTTCCGCCATTGGGTCATACAGGGCTAGCAACGGACGGTCGCTTAGTAAATTTTTAACTGTGTTAAAAGCTTCATTTTGTCTATCCGTCCAAACCCAAATAGCATTTTTTCTTAAGAGGTCTGTCAACGGAGATACTAAAAGGGCATAATTCTTTATAAAACGTCTAAAAAAACCTGACAGACCTAGAAATTGTCGTAATTCATGCAGATTACGGGGATTAGGAAAATTATTTACGGCTTCAGTTTTCCGACTGCCTGGACGGATACCTTTGGAGCTAACTTCGAACCCCAAAAAGTCTATTGTTTCCAGGAAAAAGTGACACTTACTCAATCTCAAAGTAAGTCCACCACCTTTAAGAAGTCGTAACACTTCTTCTAATCTAGATAACCCTTCGACAAAGTCTTTTGAAGGTATTAATATGTCATCCATATAAACAAGCGCATATTTTATTTTTGCGTCATATAGGATTTTATTAATAGTTCTTTGGAACACTGATGGAGCGTTTACTAGACCGAAAGGCATCCTATTGTATTCAAACTGCCCATCAGGTGTAACAAAAGCAGTCTTATGACGTGATTCTTCGGCTATTGGTATCTGGTAATAGCCGGAGGCCAAATCAAGACTAGTAAACAGAGAGTTACCAGCAAGTCGGTCGAGTTGGTCCTCTATGCGTGGAAGGGGATAGTGATCTTTTTTTGTTTTGCGATTTAAGGCTCGATAATCCACGCATAAACGTTTTTCTCCTGTTTTCTTTTGAACCAATACTATCGGGCTTGCGTAAGGAGAAGAGGATTCGCGCGCTATTCCACTGTCTATCATGTCTTGAACCATATCCCTCACTATGTTTCTTTCGGAAAAAGACATACGATATGGTCGATATACTACCGGTTCTGTATTTTCTAAATCAATAATCATTTCAGTTGTGTTTGTAAAACCAAGATCCTTCATCCCTGTGGAAAAACAAGTCTGATATCTCAATAATAATTTCTGTAACTGGTCACGTTCATGTTTTTCTATGTTATTATTGCAATTAAGATCTTGTATTGTTTCCCCTTCAATATTAATACTACAACAATTAAAATATTGCGGCAGAATTGGGTCATTTCCGATGGCCCGGGTTACTAGCATACCCTTTTTAATAGTGACGTCACAAGCAGAGATATTATAGATAAGTATAGTACCTTCACCTTGCTTGAACATAAATTGTCCTGGAAAAAGGTAGTACTCTTTACCTGAAGGTCCTCTAAGAGATCCGTTTATGTTCAATGATCCTTCAAAAATAGGATTAGAATTAACTTTTACAGTACACAGAGTATTGGGGCATATACGATATTCTTTGTCAGCTAATAAATGTATCTTACCCCCAAGTCTTTTAAAAATTATTTCATTAGGAGTTTTAGTTATAAAGATATTAGGTCGTTCAGTAAACGAATGTCCTAATAAAGTCGGATAAGTCAAAACGTAATCTTCTACAACGTACATGTCTATGGTTTCTAATACACTTTGAACTTTCACTGCTACTTCAACAACACCCAATGGTTTAATTAATTGCCCACCAATACCGCGAAGTAATGGTAAGTTTACAGAATTTTTTACTCCAAGGTTCAGATTTTTGACACTACTGAGATTTATAAGCGAACATTGACTTCCTAAATCTACGTGACATTTTATTGGATTTTCGTTTATTTCAATATCTAAAACATATTTGTCATTGTGATTATCTACGACACATAGTTCAGAAACTTTTTTTTCAGGTCTGTCCTTTGCTTGACTTTCATTTGTCGTCACCTTGTCCACTGAATATCTATTTCTAAAACAATTAGAAGCTTCATGTCCCATCCGGTCGCATTTCGAACATTTAACAAGGGTTCTATCACATTTAAAGCTAGGATGTCCTATTCCATTGCAGTTAAAACAACGTATAGTCTTATTAATTGTTCCTGATTGAGAATTACTTGATTTATAATTATTTACCAGTACTCTACGTTCACCCTTATTCTGTACGTTATTACTAGACCCGGCCCGAACAGTCTTAAAATATTTGAGCAATTGCTCTGGCTCATTAAATTGAGCTGCATGAGCTCCTACTTTAATGGCTCTATCGTCTACTCCGTGCAAGAGACAATCCACCGCTTGTTTACCTATTATCCTACACCTATTAAGTAAGTTAATTTTAGCATAGTAATAGTGTTCCAATGATTCCCCATATTTTACTCTTTTACTTAACATGTCAGTCAAGAGTTCAGCGTAGTCCTCACGACAAGGAAATGATTCTATTAGTTTCTTCTTCCATTCAGACCATGTATACAATAACGAAGGTAACCCTTGATACCAGGTTTTTGCCACCCCAGCTAATTTTGGAAGAGCATAGTGAACGGTTTCCCTATCATCCCACCCATATATTTCAGCACATTCCTCCACTTTCGTAATCCATGTTAAAACAGTTTGTTCCCTTGTCAGGGGATCAAAGTCAGGAATAACATTGGTATTAAATGACAATTTAGACTTTTCTGAACTCTTAACACTATTTAACATATGCAAAAACTTATTTAAAATATTATTAGTATCAGAATTAACTTTCTTATCATTTACATCATTAGAGGAATGTTGTGGTGATTCACGAGAACTAGAACTGGTGTCGTAATGCCTTCGCCAAGGCGCACGTTTTGCTATTCTGCGCCTACCTCTCTTAGAGGTAACATCCGAATCAGAATTAGGAAAATTCTCATCATCATTGTACCTTTCTCTAAGTCTCCTTTTTTTTCCTGGCCGTCCCTGTTGACATCGCGTTTTATTTGTATCAAATCCTGCCTTCTCGCTCTTCCTCGATAATAACCGTGCCTTTGATATAGATGCCTTGTTGCCCTCAGACCTGGGCGCTCCTTTGCCCTCTAACCTGGGCGGCATCCCAGCAATTTGTAATTTGGGTGGACACCTAGATGGTATGACCTCTGGGCTGAACGTCCTTTGACCCTCTAGCCTGGGTGTTCCACGAGCCTCTAACCTGGGCGTCCTTTGAGCCTCTAACCTGAGCGTCCCTTGACCCTCAAACATGGGCGTCCCGTGACCCTCAAACCTGGGCGCCCCTTGACCCTCAAACCTGGGCGTTCTTTGGCCCTCTGCCCCGAGCACGTCATTCTTTTCCAATCTATTAAACCCTTCATCTCGACTTAATTCGTCACTGGTGGTAAACGTTTGATTATGTTGTCCATTGTCATTAATTTCTACTTCCGACATTTCTGAAACTGACAATCCCAGCTTAGAATTTGAAAACGATTAAGATGGTAAAAAAAATGATTGATATATTCATAAATGATATATATTTCCACGGCTAGTATTATCTGGTACAACATGTGTTTTTTTTTAAATATAATAATTAAAGCAAACATAGCTATAATGTGCTTGAAAGACAAAATAAACTAGACATACATACCATGTAAAATAAATAAGTTCACATTAAGTCAGGAACGCTTAATGCTAAATGATAATTTTTAAATTTAACACGTTATACTTTATATTACCAATCTACATAAATGAAACTTAATAATTCTCATGGATGAAAACCATACGAGATCCAACGCCTGAAAAGTATGACATTTACTAGAAAAGAAAAAACAATTGAATTTACGTACGTTTTTCCTTTTTTCTTTTTATGTGAGCGTGAAGAGATAACTATTTATAATCTCTGTTCATCCCGCTTCGGAACTGTAAGGATAACAATTCAGGCTTTGCCAGAAATGAAACTTCGAGTACCTGATACACAATATATTCTTCAACAACTGCCCGTTTACATGAAAACATAATCCGCCCGTTCTAAAAGATGGTGCCTGTTCCCCGTCAAAAATGATGTGTGTTTCGTCTTAAAGTTCTCTGACGGATGTCACGTGAGTTGAATAGCCATCAACCCAAGTGACATCCGGCACAGACTAACAAAACTCAATTCGGTACTAATTTATCCAACACTTAGGAGTTCCACATCAATCAATTATTTTAGATTTACCTTTAAATCTTATATATATAAAATAAAGACGGGTTTGTTACTACACTTATAACTTGAGCAGAATACATCTTAAGAAAAATTAAAATCGACGAATACATAATTATGAAAATAAATAAATGTTCATTCGTTTCGTACCTGTCAAACATTTGTTGTCATCAAAGACTACAGTTGTCATCCTATCGAATACTGTAAGTAATTATTGACATTTATGCATGCGTAAACTTTTTATAAAGGGTAAATAAACTATTGTTTGTATTTTTTAATGAATTAAAAAGGTTGAAAAGTGCATAGAAGATACATAGTAGTTCCTCAAATATTTATTCGTGCGTACAGAAATAATGACAAATGATAAACATTTACGCGAGCGTCCAGAAATCTATTTTGTGTCATTGTATTATGTTCATCAAAGCCTAAATTAGTTCAGCTAAAAGGTAACACACCATTCATCGACTGTTAGGCGGTCCGAAGTTAGCTAGTTTGAAATGAATGGTGATTGTAGTGCCTTGAGAAATGTAATTAGAAGGTTTTTTTGTGCTTCTAGAAGGAACAAATTGAACTCCTATTGTCTTTTGTTTTATGCAATATACGCAGTTTTTTGCGATTTGTTGATATCAATAGTAAAGAATCACTGACACTGATAAGTGAACTGTCACTGCGATCACTACAATCTTATCTTACGAGAAGGCTTACATGGATTTGAGAACAGGAGCTGTCCGGTTTTCATCCCACTTGACTGATTGTTTTGGTCTCCCAAAAATTTTTCCTTATTTCATCTTCACAGAAACAGATCTAACTTAGTCTTATAATAAGAATACGTATTTTGTTAATACAAGAGTTGTTTAGATAGTATACAGTAGCGTTACTACTTTCTTATGAGGTCAATGATGATAATAATCTATACTTATTATAAAACAAAGTCCCAAAAAGCTGTTTGTCTGTATGTAATCGATTTTCTCAAAATCTACTGAACGGATTTTTGTACGGTTTTCACTAAAAGATAATGCAATACTTCTGGATGGTTTATGTAAATAGTACATATCGGTATTATGTAATTTGTTTTCAAGAGATCGCGGAGTCGTTAAAAAACTTGCTTGCTGGAAGTTTTAGTCGCGTGCGCTGCGTAAGCCAGCAGAGATACGCTAAATTAATGTACAAGAGAATTATAGATCTATAATACTACTACAAAAAAGTCCGGGGAAGCATGTCTCTATCTCTCACGGTTAATTCACGATAACAACTTTTATGTTCAAAATTTCGGGAAAAGTTTCGTAAATCACAGAATTCCACGCGGGCAAAGCCGTTGTTGACACAGTTAGTTAATAATGAAGGACAAGGAAATCATAATAATCATATAATATAATAATCATAAATAGCTAATGTAGCCTTTATTCATAATTTGATTAGAAACGGTGCACATAAAAATATATAAAGAGCTTGATGAGCACTACTTAATGGAACAAGGGTACATTAAATGATGTTACATTAAATGATGAAATACTAAAGAAAGTAACATTAGGCGAATCAACCATGAGATTTTATTTCGAGGGTTTCAGTAAATTGGCTTAAAGTAGTCCTTAACTTCGGTCTACATCTGGTAATTTCTCTCCAACTTGTTTTGGACACAATTTTGGCTAATTGCAGTCCCGTATTCGGCTCTGCGCCAAAGACAAGTTTTAGAGTGAATCATTCCCTAAAAATATTAGAAAGGACTGGCGTTAATCAATCAATAAAAATAAAATCAATAAAATTAAATTAGATTAATTTAAAATAGTTCTCAAGTTATGCCAAGTCAATCTAGCGATGTATCGAATACGTAGAGGTGAAATTTTGGTGTCTTGCGGTGTGATGATAAAATGATAATGAAAAGAACATAATACCATCTATGACCTCACGCAACGAATTTTTAAAAAGCTAGTGTTTTATTACTCTTCCAAGTTATTGGTTATTTAAACACTCAGGTTTTAAAGGCGCTAGCTACCCTTTATTGCAATTTGCCATAAAAACATTTTTGAATTCGGTCAAATTAATACTGAGCGTGCGATATACGTGGAAAAGGTTGACGTTAAATTTTTCATGATTTAAAATTGTTTAAACATAATTAAAAGCGTTATAAAAGAATAATAAATAAAACTCTTGAGTTGACAGCATTTCAGACATGGTAAAATATTGGAGAATTTTTCCAGTTAAATAGTGGTTCGCGTTCAGAAACTGCAGCGAGAAACATTTTTTAATGGTTTAGCATTCCTGTTCACCGAGCGTCTTGAACCGAATATTCATTGAAAATCACTTCTTAGCTCGAATCCTGACATTGATGTATGGCGCTGTTATGTCGGGATTTGAGGCGAACGGTTTGTTTTATTAAATACCCACTGTTATACAGGCTAGGTCTTGATTAAATTTTAATATAGAAATCTCTAGATGTTCTTGACTTTGCCAAGATTTATTATGCAGCTTAGATGATTAGAAGCATTGCTTTTGAATTATGATGGCAAACTGAAATAATTTACATCCGTCATGACCCTCATATTTGTCTTTATTTACCGCAGAATATTCACTCCATTTATAATTGATTTAATACAAATAGTTTCACAGTTTATAACTACTTTATTAAGAAAATAAGATAATAGATTTAATAAAAAAAATCTCATTAGGAAAATAACATGTTGCGGATTACTTTTTTGAGTGTCAATTTCAGGCGAACTAAAAATTTCGTGGGTTTATAATGAGAGTGCAGTTATAATTTATTTTACGGTTTTCAAAACATATAATATATGTAAGTGGGGAAGGAAGTTTTAATAAATAATTAAAATTGTAGAAGGTTATAATAAAAGGTACATTTTCATCGAATCCGATGTTTTAATAATAGTTTATACTATCAGATCTTCTTGGGCTTTATTAATTTTTATTTTTAAAAGTAAGATCATAGTAATGTAATAATATACGTGCAGAAATCAAATGTACAAAATTATTTGTACACGTTTTTGAGGGTTATAATGGCAAATTGCGGAATTAGCATGATAAATCAATGTATGAACATGTTTACGAGCTACCAGAGTTAATTCCAGTGTGACATGACGTTTATATTCGTGAATAATGCTCGTTTGCTTACTGCATCATGTGTTAAACCTTAAGTGAAATTATGATAGGATGGCACCATTCATTTTGAGTAAGTCTACGTTTTGTTTCAGAAATAATTCAGTTACATATTTTTAATAAGGGTACAAAATATATAAAAAAACAAACTGAATTGGATTGAAGTTTTGAGTGGGAATAGAAATAAAAAGCGGTTTTGTGATATTTTAACGAGCGTTATGCAAAATAATATTCTAATTTTATTAATATATTAAGTTATTCTAATTTAAATGTTATTTAAATAACATTTAAATTAGAACGTTAAATGTTATTTAAACAACACTTAAATTAGAATACGTACAAATTAGCTCACTGAACTTTTTAGACTTGATTATTACTCGCGTTAATAACAAACATTCATTTGAGATCTTTCGTAAACCAACTTACACCGATACGATCATACCGACTTCGGCTTGCCACCCTTGGCAACATAAACTTGCTGCCTTTCATAGCTACGTCCATAGGTTATTGTCGGTCCCTCTCTCAAAAAACAGCTATGAAAAGGTGTTACAAATAATTTACCAGATAGCACTTTCCAATGGTTACCCTACAGGCACGGCTAAAAACGTAATTAAAAATAAACACAAGTCTCAAGTCGCTAAACTTTTGTATGCGGTACCATCTTTTAATAAAAATAATTATAAAGCCAGTCTGACTTACTTTGGAAAATTAACAGATCGAGTGGCAAATATATTTAAATCAAAATCAGGTACTAAACTCTCTTTTAAAACTAACTAATCGCTTCGTAATTTGTTGTGTAAAAATAAAGATATATTAGATAAGGGTAAAAAATCCGGGGTTGATAAAATATATTGTCCTGAGTGCAATGGTACATATGTAGGTCAGACTGGCTGAAGTTTTGCGGTTCGATTCCGGGAACATATGGCTGCGTTTAGGAATAATAAACCACAAAATTCTAATTTTGCAAAACATTTGCTGGAAAGCGGTCACAAAGTGCCTAATGACCATTCATTTCATATTCTTCACACTTGTGATAAGCAATGACCAACTTAAGATAATAAAAAATAACAATGGTCACTTAATTAACGAGCAAGTAAATGTATCTAATTCCGTTATGCTACATGTGTTCGGAGGGGAGGGTATTGGTGGGAGTTGCTTTGCTATAATCCGTGCGGATTATAGCAAAGTAGTTAGTTCTGTTATATTGCTTGTAATATGGAATTCCGCAAAGTAACGCCTGCTTCTATAAATCATTCAAAATAATATAAACAAATAGTACGTAAAAATAATATTTTCAAATTAGAAGGATACAATTAAATTAGACTGATCTTAAGGAATTTTAGTTTTATATTTTAAATTATAATATACATATGTATATCATTACATTATGTAATGTCATTCATGCTACTAATTGTGGTTTTTTAAATTTAATGAACCCCAATGAGTGTGTGTTTTGTATGTAGAAAAATTGTTCCCCAAATCTTTGATATCTTTTCGTAAACGTAATCTTATCTGAAACATGACAATGTCTTTGTATTATTTTTTAAAATTTCCTACCAATTTTAAATTTTAATGGTGTTTTCATTTTGCTATTCACTTTCCGCTTAGTTCGTCTGTCTAATGTTAATAAACATAGGTGACTTTAGACTGTTTTTGTTTTATTCATAGTAAGTAAAGTAGCGGCCTGTTACAATCCCACGGATGGGAATAGGCCTCCTCTCTCCGTTTCTGAAGAGAAGGGTTGGAGCTAAGACCTTCCACGCTGCTCCAATGCGGATTGGTAGGTTATACATATCTCCAGAATTCTCTAGAGATATGCAGGTTTCCTCACGATGTTTTCCTTCACCGAAAAGCGTGTGATAAATTGCAATTATCTATTAGACACATGAGTTTTAATGGAAAATCTCATTAGTGCCTACCCGGGTATGAACTTGTGTTCCCCTCGAAAGAGTCGCATGGTCTCACCGCTGGGCTATCGCAGCTCAGTTTTATTCATAATTTCTATTCAATTCATTCAATTATTCATCATTTAACAAAAATATTCAGTAATTATTTGAGTGAAAATGAAGGAAATCAGAATATATAAAATTTATAAGTAACGTTATAACGATTCTAAATGTTTTTTTTTAACTAAAGTAATTATCGCATAGCAATCTATGTGAGTATTAATCACTTTAGGACTTTAAAAATTCTACTTATGGTAGTTGCTGTAAATTGCAAGGGTTTAATGCTCAAATGTAGGTAGGTAGACTTTAATATTCTCTACCTTTTCAATCCCTTTTAATTTAATCTGGAAAGTACATTTGTGAATTGAGTCGAGCTGAAAGTATAGTAACGATATTAAACCTGAAATGATTAACAATAAGAGTTATTGTGTTTTAATTGTTAATTATCATTTTATTATTATTAATTAAGTTTTTTTCTACATAAATACAGCGTAATAAAAATTTAGATTAAAACTTGTTAAATCGATTTTAATTTTTGATCAGATTGCGAATTGACTGGCCCGTAGGCGCAGTTGCCAATGTCCCTGTCTTGAGCTCCGCGGGTTACGGATTCGATTCCCGCAGAGGGCCAATATTTTCGAACAAAAACTTGCTGATTTTTCGACACTGCGTGTATATATGTATTCAAAATTATGTGACTATAACTTGACCAGTTGTCCACCGTGTGGTATCCGGCTGAGTAGGATAGACCACCCTCATTTCTTACCGAGGTGTTGTAAAAGGCGACTAAGGTAAGTTGACGTCAGGCAGGCCGCCGGTCGTAAAATACATAGCCAAATCATGTGACAACATGTTTGTAATATGTTGTGCCGACCTCACTTAGAGTGGGATTAAGGGCAGGAGAATGATGAACTTCACTAGTTGTCTTTCATCCATAACACAAGTATTTACTTACTTTGGGGACTGACGACCGTGTATATAAGTGCCCAATATATTTATTTAATCTTAAATAATGCAATATAATGAATAAAGCAAAAAAGATTACTTTTCGAAATAATGAAATTTAAAATCCCTTTCTTAAATATTCAGTTTCTGGAGTATGTATATCGAAATACATTTCATTTATAGAATTAGGTGTTAGTTTGCGGAGATCCATAATACAAAAGTAATAATAAAATTATTTTGCGCGATACAGTAAATAGAAAATATATATAGTGTTAAATGTATCGTGGACTATCCGTATTTTCATACCTGATACGACGCTTTGCGATTTTGTCGTGGAGTCTATCTCCTGATGATGCTTTGGTTGCGGGGCGAAATGATTGTTGAGTTTGTGATAGTGGACGTGTGTAGTGCTTGTGTATTGTGGTGGAAGTGGTGGAGGTTTGTCCATGTGTTTTTACGAATCCTGCACGTATCGGGTATGAAAATACGGATAGTTCACTATACATTTAACACTATCTATATAATCTATTTATTGAATCGCGGATTATAGCAAAATAATTTTTAATATTACTTTTGAAATACATTTCGTAAAACTTTTTATCTTTGTTTTTGTTACGCTTGGATCGGGCGAATGTAATGTCGATAAGTAGGTTGGACAAACATCGCTCAGTCACCTCCAAAAGTCAATTTCCCGTGACTAATATCACAGCCACGACCATCCCAATTTCCAATGGCAAAACCTACGTTAACCTTAAGTGCCCTCTGTCATCAACTGCGTTTACAGAATAAATCCGTTTCAAGAATAAATTAGGGTCTTTGTGTCGTAAAATTGTCCCCACTTACCCAAAGAAGCTTCGATCGCGGTATTGCCAGGTACCGCCTTTCACCCACAAATAAATTCATGATTTACGAACATATTTACCAAATTCGCTGAATGATGTAAATATATGTATTCCTTTCGCGTGTTCACAGTTATTACTATGCAAATTCAAATGTTATTGAGGTAGATACGATATTTTTTTAATAAACAATAATGATCAGGTACAACATTACATAAAACTAAACTCTTTCTGTATATTTTTGCCTTTATATTTTAGTAGTAGAAAATGTATATTAAAAATATAATTTAAATACATCAAATAGATGATGAGCTGTGATAGCGGTGAGACCGTGCGACTCTTTCGAGGGGAACACGAGTTCAAACCCGGGCAGGCACCAATAAGTGCCTATCTATTCTATTAAAACTCATGTGCCTAATTGATAATTGCAATTTATCACACGCTTTTCAGTGAAGGAAAACATCGTGAGGAAACCTGCATATCTCTAAAGAATTCTAGAGATATGTGTAACCTACCAATCCGCATTGGAGCAGCGTGGTAGGTCTTAGCTCCAACCCTTCTCTCCAAAAACGGAGAGAGGATTGGGATTGTAACGGGCCGTTACGTTACTTTTTTTTACATCAAATAAATAAATATTTATTTGATGTATTTAAATTACTATGTATATTGCGTATATATATTACATTGCAGTAAATAGGCAAATTTTTTAAAAATATCATCATTTTCTTGCCCTTATTCCAGTCTAAGTGGGGTCGACACGACATGTTATAAACATGTTGTGACAGGATTTGGCTACTTATTTTACGGCTGGCCATCTGCCTGACGTCAACTTACCTTAGTCGTATTTTACGACACTTCGGTAAGAAATGAAGGTGGTTTATTCTACTCAGCCGGATACCACACGGCGGGTCGACTTACCTTAGTCGCCTTTTACGACACCTCGGTAAGAAATGAGGTTGGTCAATTCTGCTCAGTCGGATACCTTCCGGCGGGTCGACTTACTTTAGTCGCCTTTTACGACACCTCGGTAAGAAATGAGGTTGGTCTATTCTACTCAGTCGGATACCACACGGCATAAATTATACAAAAAATTATCAATTTGCGGATATTTATTTATTTATTACTATATACATATATATGTTAAAGATATTCTAAAATTAGCTAAGGCATTGACAGACATGCAAGGATGGCATTGCGATAGTATAAAACTGTGTTGCATTTGCCATCCTCACAGTCAAAAATAATCAAATTGATATTATAAAAAACAAAAATAAAATATTACAATAAAGAAAGTGTGTGCGAAAGAAAGTGTGATATTGAAATTATCTATATTTATTAATTATGATTTATAGAAGCAGGCGTTACTTTGCGGAATTCCATATTACAAGCAATATAACAGAACCAACTACTTTGCTATAATCCGCACGGGTTAAGTGAATGCATGCAAAGCCAATGTGTATGAAGCAGGCAAAATCTACGCACCTTATACATGCAGGACCAGCCACCACATGCACCCCAAGGCGCAATTCACCAGCAACAACGAACACAAAAGCAACACACACACCCACCACCACAATCTCGACGATCGTTTCGCCCCGAAACCGAAGCATCATCAGGAGGATAGGCTTCACGACAAAAATCGTACTGCAAGTACAGTTGCAAAGTTATAGCAAAGTAGTTGGTTCTGTTATATTGCTTTTATTAATTATATTAAATCAAACATTCAATTTATTGTGATAAATAAACATGGTTTACGTCAATACCTTTCGTTTTACCGTAATTACATCAAGCTTTGTTAAAAAAAGGAACAAATTCATAAATAACTCTGCAATCGTATACAAACATGTAATCCGGGGAGAGGGTTACTAATAGGGTGGAATGGATCGTATGTCAATTTCGGAGACCAGCAAAGCGTTGCCGAGTGCCGGCGTAAGAGGTATCTAAGGCAACGGAAATAATGACGTCCGCTCTGTAATTGGAATGGGCCGTTGCGCACGAGGGCAACTCGAATGTAGGTACCTAATTTGCATTGAGATTTGTTGATGCACGATGAGAAAAATAGTTGTGCGGTTGGATCTGAGTATACTCACTAGTTATATATAATATCAGTTGGATGATTAAATATACAAATATTTAATAATTAGGCCATATAATACAGCCTTAGTTTACTTTTAAAAATTTTAAAAACCGCTTCACCTAACTACTTACGTGAGTGGTTCCACGAAGTTCCTCCTCCTGACAGAACTGTACGGTCTTGTGTGCCTAAGAAATCACTTATCATCCCGCCTTACAATACTGTATTTTGTTGCCAAATCTTTTACAGTTCTTGCTGCACGTTTATGGAACTCGTTGCCATACAGCATTATCTATGATAGCCTTAACCTGTCCCCCAGTGCTTTTAAACTTAGATTAAAGAAACATAATATTTCTTTACTCACATAATGTATTTGTTGACATTTATGTATATATATTTATGGTTTACATTTACAATATATTATTTATATAAATATATATATTTATTAGTGTATAAGTTAGGATATTAGTACCATAACTGTTTAACTATAAATTGTCTAACTTCGTAGGTTAGCTGGTAGAGATCTCTGTCAAAGGGATAAGTTGAAAGTTGTATTCTGTTTTTTATTGATAATGTTTTTCTTACGTTTTTATATGGTAGATAAATAAATAAATAGAATGGATGCGAAACGTGCGTCGCAGCGCGCGATGCTTATTAAACGATTGTCGTGACTCAGCGTAGTACCTACAGTTTTCTTTATTGCAAAACATTAAAGGCGAAATATTATAATCGTGTACGTACTTATACTTGACAGCCCGAGAACTTAAGGGACCTGTAAGAAAATTTTCATACATATAGTTCTACTTTTAGCAAAATACAGGCTTTTACGGTTCAGGGAAATACAGAGCGATAAAAAAAATCGAAATCATCTGTAACTTGGTACATGTACGTAACTATCATACTTTGTATGTAACGTACAACGCGAATAAAACTCTGGGGAAAAACTAGTATGCTATAAAATATATTACATTTATATCATATTTCAAGTAGAGAATGATTTCACTTTTATTTACAACAAAAATGTACAAGTTATGTCTATCCCTAATTACTTCCACGCCAGTAATATACAAATCATGCTCACGTCTAATGGTCCCAAAAATTCTGACAGCGTTTCCGCGTTGAATTGCTAAGCTGATTCTTTCTGAGTCAGCCCTCTTGTCACCTGAAGAGGTAATTAGCCAAGGTATTAAAACTCAAATTTTTTTGTATGTTGACTGAAAGAAAAGAGTCTGAATCGTTTTATTTTTCAATGGAAAGATCGTAGAGAGGTCTTGAGGAATTTATTTGCAGAAATTGTCTCTAGGTGGTCGAGTCGCATTTTGTATCAAACACTTCTTTGAGAGAAGTGCTTCTGCTTTTATATAAATATTATCCAGTTATTTAGTATGTGCCTTGCTATGTGTCGTGCGCGTCATCATATCCACTTGGCACAATTACTTGTATCGGTCAATGTATGCCGTTGATACAATAAGTACGTAATATGAAATACATTTTATTTCATATTCTACTTATTTCAGTGTGCAATAAAGTAAGTGCACATACCGGTAGTCATGATTGTTAGTACTACGGGTCCCCGGTGCGCAATCAACAATTATTCACGAATATAAACATCATGTCACACTGGAATTAACTCTGTTAGCTCGTAAACATGTTGCGACGTTGATTTATGGCATTAATTCCGCAATTCCATACCATAATCATCAAACACTCGTTTTAATAAATATGCCAAATGTTACGGGCTATTATGAGTGGCAGAAAACTGGTTATAACTACAATAAAAGATCTTTATTATCACTATGGGGTGCTATTTTATATTGTTTCAGAAATATTCTTTAATATAGAAATCATTTTATTATCATTGTGTTATAGGCAGTATGCTTTATGAAAAGTTGTTTATTGTGCCGGACGGGTGGTAAGTTTTGTGATTTGTGTGTGTTTGCGCGTGTGTGTGTGTGTGCGTGTGTGTATGGTCCGTGTATTGATTGTTGCCATACTTTTGTGTGTTTATACCGCTGAAACGGAATGGAGGTTTTTAAAGGATTTATACCCTATCCTATAAGCTGTGATAATCTAGCGGTGAGACCGTGCGACTCTCTAGAGACGATCACGGGTTCAAACCCCGGGCAGGCACCGATGAGTTTTTCTATTAAAACTTATGTGTCTAATTGATAATTACAATTTATCACACGCTTTTCGGTGAAGGAAAACCTCGTGAGGAAACCTGCATATTTCTAGAGAATTCTAGGGATATGTGTAACCTACCAATCCGCAATGGGGCAGCGTGGTAGGTCTTAGCTCCTATCTTTCTCTTCAAAAAAATGGAGAGAGGAGGCTTATTCACAGCAGTGGGATATTAACAGGCTGTTACTTTACTTTATAGGCAGTATGCTATAAGAAAAGTTGTTTATTGTGCTGGATGGGTGGTAAGTTTGTGATATGTGTGTGTGGCTGTGTGTGTGATCCGTGTATTCATTGTTGCCAAACTTTGTGTGTTTATAACGCTGTAACGGAATGGAGATTTTAAAGGATTTATACCCTATTATATATGTGTTGGTAAATTTTATAGCCTCAAGAACCACGAGCGCTCGTGTGCTATTAGCACATATGGTATTGCCTTATTGCTATTATTATTATTAGCTCGGCTCCTATTGGTTATTGATGACGTGATATCGCTGGACACTACTTGCTAGCAAATGGCAGCCAACGCAAGGAAGGCGCGACTGGCGGAGGGAAGCTCAGGAGGAGCTCCTCCGCCAATGGAGGCGGCGGCTGGAATCGCCCAGAGCAGGAGGCTGGACGATTTCGGCCATCCAGCCCATTCTCCAGGGCTGGATCGCCAGGAGGCATGGGGTCCTCACCTTCCGCCTGACGCTGGTACTTTCCGGACATGGATGCTTCGGGAGGTATCTGTGGAGGGTGGCCCAGTGCGAAGTGTCTGGTGTGTGCCACGAGTGCGGCGCTGAGTTTGATACGGCGCTGCACACGCTCGCGAAATGCCCAGCTTGGGCGGTTCAGCGGGCGAAGCCCGTGGCAGAGGTGGGGCACGAACTCTCCCTGCCCGCCGTGGTTCGTGCCATGGTGGCCATCCCTGTCCACCTGGGATCGTGGGCAGCGATGGCCTCCTTCTGCGAGGATGTTATCTTGCGGAAGGAGACGGCGAAAAAAAAAAGGAAAGCGCGAAGAGAGATTTTTTATGGTTCACAATAAACCACAGCTACGTCATTAATAACGTTATTGTTTTATTTAATTTATTAACGCAAGCGTATACGCCAAATGTAACCTAAAATAACACCTAGCCTACTTACAAAAGTAATAATAAAATTATTGTGCTATAATCCGCGATACAGTAAATAGAAAATATATATAGTGCTAAATGTATAGTGGACCATCTGTTTTTTCATACCCGTTACATGCAGGATTCGTAAAAAACACATGCACAAACCTCCACCACTGCCACCACAATACTCAAGCACTACACACGTTCACTATCACAAACTCAACAATCGTTTCGCCACTATACATTTAGCACTATATATATTTTCTATTTACTGTATCGCGGATTATAGCAAAATAATTTTATTATTACTTTTGTAATATGGATCTCCGCAAAGTAATGCCTAATTCTATAAATTATCTAGCCTACTTTTTATTTCTCATAAAATTATTTTAGATAGTTAGTCTATTACTACTTTTGCTAGTAATTACTAAATGTTGCCTTGCTGTGAGTGATCGATATTTACTGCATTTCCAAACTTTTGTGTACTCTTGTGAAATTTCCAAACCTAATCCTAGAAAAACGAAACAATCAGTAATACTGGAAAGATAAAAGCATCGTCGCCTTGAAATGTTCACGTTTTTGCGAAGGGACCCTCATAAAACTTTATTAGGCGCATTAAGGTCGTGGTTGAATCCTGTTTATGTAATCGCCGCCCGGGACCTTTAGCAAAGGAAATATTAGGTGAAGAAATAATATACCTACAATGTTCAAATAAGATTACGTGCTTTAACGTTAAAAGGCAAGAGCGACCTTTCGATATACTCGATGAAGTTAAGAACTACTAAGATGAGGACAAATTAAGCAGCCTTCTGTCGATTATAAGTATAATATTAATATGATGAACTCAATCACTTATTAAAATACAAATTTATACTACATTTTGAAATAAATTTTATTAAGAGAGACATAAAAAAACCATCTATTGTGGTTATATCATGATTTTGTAAATAAATATGTAAATTTGGTTTAATGCACAGCAATTCGTATTACTTAAATAGTTTATTATCTGACAAAGAAAAAACGAGTATATATCTAGTGTATATGTTGTAGTCATAAGGGTGATTTTGCTGTGCACAGTATTTACTGAGAATGAGAGAGGTGTTGTTGCATTAAAAGTTTATTTGACACTAAACTATTTAAAAGATGCGTAAATGAACGAACAGTATATTATCTTTGAAGTATATATCTCTGAAGTACTGATAATTCATCGATACCATGATGATACTCCAGTATGATAAACATGCAAATGGTCTAATCGAAAGAGCCTTTTTTGAAATATCTTTATCGATGTACAGAACGGGCTTAAATAAATATAAGCGTGTAACAAAGTTTTCGAAATTCTTTACAGATGTGCAAAATACTTTCACTATAAAGCCAGTCTAACTTACTTTGGAAAATTAACAGATCGAGTGGCAAATATATTTAAATCAAAATCGGGTACTAAACTCTCTTTTAAAACTAACCAATCGCTTCGTAGTTTGTTGTGTAAAAATAAAGATACATTAGATAAGGGTAAAAAATCTGGGGTTTATAAAATAGATTGTCCTGAGTGCAACGGTACATATGTAGGTCAGACTGGCCGAAGTTTTGCGGTTCAATTCCGGGAACATATGGCTGCGTTTAGGAATAATAAACCACAAAATTCTAATTTTGCAAAACATTTGCTAGAAAGCGGTCATAAAGTGCCTAATGACCATTCATTTCATATTCTCCACACTTGTGATAAGGGACTCCGACTCAATACGTTAGAGCAACTTGAGATAATAAAAAATAACAATGGTCACTTAATTAACGAGCAAGTAAATGTATCTAATTCCGTTTTACTGCATGTGTTCGGAGGGGAGGGTATTGGTGGGAGTTGAACTATTTAAGTCTGCTTGTATGGGTAGCGCGGCGCAGTACGATTTTTGTCGTGAAGCCTATCCTCCTGATGATGCTTCGGTTTCGGGGCGAAACGATCGTCGAGATTGTGGTGGTGGGTGTGTGTGCTGCTTTTGTGTTCGTTGTTGCTGGTGAATTGCGCCTTGGGGTGCATGTGGTGGCTGGTCCTGCATGTATAAGGTGCGTAGATTTTGCCTGCTTCATACACATTGGCTTTGCATGCATTCACTTAACCCGTGCGGATTATAGCAAGGTAGTTAGTTCTGTTATATTGCTTGTAATATGGAGTTCCGCAAAGTAGCGCCTGCTTCTATAAATCATTTACTTCATAATACTTAATTTAATTTTTAATAATGGGCGTGCTAGATATTTCTTTATATATATACTAGCTGTGCCAACAACGGCTTCGCCCGCGTCGATTTCAGTGATTTACGAAACATTACCGAATTTTCGGAATTTTGAACATAAAAGTAGTTATTGTGAGTTAACCGTGAGAGATAGAGACATGCTATCGCGGACTTTTTTGTAGTAGTTTTATAGATCTACAATTTTCTACTAAATTACTTTAGCGTATCTCTACTGGTTAAGGCAGCGCACGCGGCTAAAGCTCTCAGCAAGCAAGTTTTTTAACAACTGCGATATCTCTTCAACACAATTTACATAATAGCGATATGTGCTATTTACGTAAACCATCCGGAAGTATTGCACCTTGGTGAAAACCGTACAAAAATCCGTTAAGTAGATTTTAAGAAAATCGATTACAAACAGACAGACAGCATTTTTGGGACTTTGTTTTATAATAAATATAGATATATCTCTAAAGTATTGAGAATTCATCGATACCGTGATGATATTCCAGTATGATAAGCATGTAAATGGTCTGATCGAAAAAGCCTTTTTAGAAATATCTTTATGGATGTAAAACTTCATTAAAATCGGTCCATCCGTTTCGGAGTCTATAAAGGACATACAGACTAACATTAAGTTTATATATTAAGATATGTTGGTTAGATAATAGAGAGGACAGACACATAGATGAGATAAAATATTAATAAAGTACAATACACGGGCGGTTTCTAACAAGCACATGAACATAAAATAACATAAGACCGAATTTAAGTACCTATGTAATAAGGATACATACATAGACTCAAATCATCACGGCATTAGATTTGATAATAAGTGCGGATTGCGAACGTTTAATTTGATATTGATAAAGTAATTTTAAAACGGGTCCTGTGTAAATGTCAAGGTATATTGTGCGGAAATTGAAAACTAATTGGACAGGTCAAGCTGGTAGCGGATTGTAAGTTATGTCTGCAATAACTAATATACTAAATTTCCTGGGTAGGCATTCGTTTTCCGTAGCAATTTATTGGTTCCAGCCCTTGACCGGTGTGTTTCAATTACGGCAGTGTATAGGCAGTTATATTATTCGTCTATACTGTGTCTATACATTATATTAGTTGTTATTATAGATCGTTAAGAAAATGTCACATTGCGATAAAATCGACCTACCTTTATATAAGGTTCAATGATTCGGCAGAGTTGCATCCAATGATCAGTTCGAACGATGTGACCCGTATGTTTATATAATAAGTTTAAATAAATATTTATATATATATGGGACACTTACACACACGGTCTTCCGTCTCCAGGGTAACTTAATACTTTCGTCATGGGTGATGGACTGGTAGATATACTACATATATTATTAAATACATACTTAAATATAAATATATACATAAAATAAAATATACAACGCCGTATGGTATCCGGCAGAATAGAATAGACCACCCTCCATTCTTACCGAGGTGTCGTAAGAGGCGACTAACGTATGTGCCGTGTGGTATCCGGCTGCATAGAATAGACCACCCTCATTTCTTACCGAGGTGTCGTAAAAGGCGACTAAGGTAAGTTGACGTCAGGCAGGCGGCCGGTCGTAAAATACGTAGCCAAATCAAGTGACAACATGTTTGTAACATGTTGTGCCGACCCTACTTAGAGTGGGATAAGGGCAGTAGAAAGTTAAATACAAATATACATCCAGGCTCGAAGAACCAACAAATTGTTTGTAGAAAATGTTGGCTCTCGGCGGGAATCGAACCCGCGACCCGTGCAGCTGAAGGCAGGGTCAATACCCACTGCGCCAAGTAAGAATCGCCAAAGTATAAAATCTACCAGAATTGAACAAAGGATGTTATTGTAAACTAAACTAACATACAGATATAAGAATTTGGTTTTTTCTGTACAGTCATATGAACCGACATTTGTTTTTTTTTGTTTGTTTTTATGTGTGCTATTTAATCTAGCAAAACGGTTGATTGGGATGAATTCGCCACACTCAAAATTTATAATCTGGATTAAATCCATAATTTTTTTTCATGCATTAAAACATTGGACGCTATCAAGGTCGCAGATAAATACTTACTTTTATCCGTTAAATAACTTATAATATAAGCGAAATTTACATTTAAGTCGAAATGGAAAAATTGATTGACGAAATATGGCATTTGTTTTATTTATCGGTAAACCAAGCAATAACACAACAGAAAAATTATAATACAATATTTCGGGTAACAGAGCATTCGTTGAATTGATGTGTCAATATTGCATTGGAACCAATTGGAGTTATATTTTTAAACGAATATGGACCTAAACTTAGGTTCATATTCGTTTAAAATCTGAAGATAAGTTGCTTTCATGTACGGATACAGTTTTACTACAGAGTGATAGTGTATTTTCTCTGCACGTGAAGCCTCTACGCTGATACTATGTCATGCTTTACCGGACTCGTAAATGTGAGTAAATATATCTTATATAACTGTACTTCATTTGAAACTTTTTGTGCAAGTCATTCTTAGTTAGTTGTATTTGATATTTATTTTATACTAGCTGTGCCAGCGGCTTCGCCCGCCTGGAAATCTGCGTGTCAATTTTTTTTCTAGAATTCAAATTTTAAACATAAAAGTAGTTATTGTGAGTTAAACATAAGAGATAGAGACATGCTATTGCGGACTCTTTTGTTGTAGTTTTATAGATTTACAATTCTCTAGTACATTACTTTAGCGTATCTCTGATGTTTTACGCAGCGCACGCGACTAAATCTCCCGGCAAGCAAGTTTTTTAACAACTGCATGATCTTTTCAACACAATTTACATAATACCGATATGTACTACTTACGTAGACCATCCGGAAGTATTGCACAATCTTTTGGTGAAAACCGTACAAAGATCCGTGCAGTAGATTTTGAGAAAACTGATTACATACAGACAGACAGCTTTGGGGACTTTATTTTATAGATAGATAGGATAGATCTACCGTGCTATTTAATGTATGAAAAGCATATTTTTCAATTTTGATTTTTTACTTTGTCCCTACCTATTTCTGACAGTTTAAGTCCATCTGTTAAAGAAGAAGAAGAAACATAAGCAATGACGTCGGAAAATTAATTCTAATAAACGGAAAACAAAATAACGATGGGTTCAAATAGCTCCTTTAAAAAAGTACGTTACTAAAAATACATAAATAACTTAACCATCTTAATATAAGTATCTCAGACGAGATGATTTTGACACAATGGTTCGTAAATTGCAAAATTACGTTAGTTGGCAGTACAAATACACATCTACACCCATACACACTCACAGCTTAGGGGTTTATTATTCTATTAATATTAATAGAAAAAAAGGATTGCGGTGTTGTTTTACAACTGTCACGGGTTGGATTATAATGGCCTCTACTCTGAAATGATTAAAATTACAAAAGTAATAATAAAATTATTTTGCGATAATTCGCCATACAGTAAATAGAAAATTATATAGTGTTAAATGTATAGTGGACTATCCCTTTTTTATACCCGTTACATGCAGGATTCGTAAAAAACACATGCACAAACCTCCACCACTGCCACCACAATACACAAGCACTATACACGTTCACTATCACAAACTCAACAATCGTTTCGCCCCGCAACCGAAGCATCATCAGGAGATAGACTCCACGACAAAATCGCAAAGCCTTTGTGAAAGCTTTGCGATAGTCCACTATTCATTTAGCACTATATATATTTTCTATTTACTGTATCGCGGATTAGAGCAAAATAATTTTATTATTACTTTTGTATTATGGATCTCCGCAAAGTAACGCATAATTCTATAAATTATGATTAAAACTCTAAAAAAAGGCTCTTAACACGGCCAAGGTACTTTGTTCTTTTCGACCATTTCATAACGCCAGAATCATACACAAATGTAATTAAATTTTGAAGCATCATTGCATATTATAAATTAAACATATATGATAATAAATATTCCATTGTATTTTCATTCATGTCTGCTCCATTTATATTTAAAAGAACATTTATTATCGCATTTCATAACTGATACAAATAAAATTTTATATAATTTTGCATTTTACATATACGCATTTTAATGAGCATTGGCATTTATAAAAGGCGAAACAATGAATGACGTATGAGAACGAATAATGTATCGCTATTGTTTTTTACCGAGTCGCATCATTATAAATTTTCACAGCAACAAAGTCTAATGAGTAAAAGCTTTGCATATATTCCACACTCGTCAATTACACGACTCTATTGTTTGGTCACAATGATAAAAGCAGGCAACAGTATGAAAAGTGAAATATTTGAAAATATGGCATAGTAAATATAAAATAATAACATGAAAGTTTCCTGCTATCATCTATCTATACTTATTATAAAATAAAGTCCCCAAAGCTGTCTCTCTGTATGTAATCGATTTTCTCAAAATATACTGAACGGATTTTTGTACGGTTTTTACTAAAAGCTAGTGCAATTCCTCCGAAAGGTTTAGGTTAATAGCACATAACGGTTTCATGTGAATTGAGTTAAAGTGATCGTTTTACAACTATTCTTAGTGGGGGTAGTAACAAACAGGTGTCAATTGTAGTTTAGAGGGGGGGAATAGGTATAAAAAGCGGTGTAGGGTATCAGAGAGCCAGTCTCCTCCCGAGACTCGAGCGTCTATAACATGCTAAACACTGAATTTCACGCGGGCGAAGCCGCACTTTTTCCAGTTTTTAATAATTGAAAATTCAAATTCAAGATATTCTCTATCCAAGTAAACTTGGAAACAAGTACGTTTGAATCGTGACTCTATTGCTGGTTCTAAAAGCTATTCTTACCGAGAAGAGCCAACAAGAAACTCAGCAGTTGCTCTTTTCAGTATTAGTTCTGATAATTGCTTACATCACATAATAGTTCATGTCCACCAGAAATAAATAGGTATAAGATTAACAAGCTCTCTCTGCAAATTATACTGCATTAAAAACAAACACCGCCCAAGCGTATTGGATATTAGATAGGATATTAGATATGAATTGATTATAAATTGTTAAAAAAAAAATTGTCTTCTTGTTCCGAGTTTCCTAGTGGTTCTCCTCGGTAAGAGCAATATTCCGAACCAGTGGCAGCTTCATTAAATCTAATTGATTCATGACGATTCAAAAGTGCTTACAAAGGCTTAATTGAATAAAGATGATTTTGATTTTTCAACCTTCGAACATTTATAGAACTTGGAAGACGTATAAAAAAAATAAAAAAAATTAATAAGGTTAAAAAAATAGTTGACACCATTTTACAATGATGGGTTTGTTTTATGATGCCGCTGAAAGATGGTTTCTTCTACCACATTCCTACCAGCTTCCTAAATTTTTATCAGCCTTTGAGAAGTCCGTTGGTAAATCATTAAACATATTCAATACAATTTGCTTTGGCAGACGATACCAGTATTTCGAACAATAAGACAGCTAAGCAAAAACAAGTCATAACTATTATGAATAAATCAGTTTATATTATTTATACGTGACTGGGATATAACTTATTATAAAACAAGGTCCCCAAAAGCTGTCTGTCTGTATTTGAGTAATTCTCTCACTTGACGGATTTCTGTACTGTTTTTACAAAAAGGTAGACCATTATTACAAATATTACAATGTTTCCGAAAGGTTTAGGTTAATAGAACATTACAGTTTTGTCTAAATTGTGTGTAAGAGGTCGCAAGGTTGAACACAACTTACCTGCTGGGAGCTTCAGTCACTAAAGTAATGTGCTAGAGAATTGTAGATCTACACAAATGGTATAATAAAATCCAAAACAATGTTTTTATGTGTTTTGATTAACTTAAAAGAACTTTTTTTTATGTTACAAGGCAAGTAATTAATTAAAAAATACTTTTCTAACAACCGAGTAAAATAGATATGGTTGTCCATATCTATTTATATAATAAAGCGAAATTACTTAATGTGTGCACATTTTAAGTAATATCGCTGAATAAAAGCGTTATTTTATAATAAAACAATTTGAAATACCTTTAAGCTAAAATTAACTGAGATCATAAAATACTTTTTCGCAATTTGTTTATATATAATCAAAAAAGGATCTCCGCTTCATCACGAATGTAGGAGGAGATTCCAAAAACTACTGTTATACAGTCACTTTTGATAAAAATTGCTTAATTTACAGTCATATTAATAACGGTAATGAGGGTGACAATAAATTAATATAAAATAATAGTTGAGTGTAAGTTTGAATAAATATCTATCAAGAAAACATGAGTCTCTTATGTCGCCTTTAAAAATATTTACCTTCTTTCTACACGTACACTTTAAGGAAATCCGGGGTGCAAACGTGATGGAATTATTTTGCTCCTATCCGCGTTTTTTTTTACTCGCAATTATAGTAAAATAATTCTATCATTACGTTTTTTCAAATATTTGTTAAAATATTACTATGTGGGTATACATTTTCTCGGTATAAATTCTTCTGTCGACGTATAATATATCTCTTTTGAAACTGTCAAAGAACATTAATCATTGACTCAGCTGTAATTAGCGCAATGTGTTTGATTTTTTCATACAAATGCATTTTCAATAAAACTTTGAGCAACGTATATTTTCTTCAAAAGTATCTTTATATTTCCGTTTAGAAATTTTTAATAAAGTAAATAACGAGCTTGTTATTTTTAGAAAACTACGTTTTTTTTTATAAATAGCATTGGGAGATTATTAACAGATAAACGGGGTTGTGCAATGAATTAATGATTCAAAAACTACTAATTATATTTTGGGAACAGCAATTATTCGCTAAAATCTATGTAAGATAATCAGCTTTCGAGTTTATGTTACGTTTTTCCTGATCAAGATAATTAATAAAGTTTTTCTAACGCTTTCATCGTCCAATTTTTATAACAATATTTTTGCTTCGTTTTTAGGTTATTTCCAATTGAAAATTTTGACCTTGATACTTGACTAGAACGTACTAATTAAACGTGGAAGACCCGTTGAGTTTAGGTAATGGACTAATTTCGACTGGTAAATTACGCCTAAATGTTAACTGGAGAAAGATCTAGGATAGGTCTAGGTACAAAATTAATAATAAAATTATTTTGCTATAAACTGCGATAAAGTAAATAAAAAATATATGTAGTGCTAAATTTATAGTGGACTATCCATTTTTCATCGTTTCTCCCCGCATGACAATATCGCAAAGCTTTGCGATTGTATCGTGGAGTCTATCTCCTGATGATATTTCGGTTGCGGGGCGAAACGATTGTTGAGTTTGTGATAGTGAAAGTGTGTAGTGCTTGTGTATTGTGGTGGAGAGAGTGGCGGGTTTGTGCGTGTGTATTTACGAATCCTGCGTGTATCGGGTATGAAAAAACGGATAGTCCACTCACTATACATTTAGCACCATAAATTATTTACTTTATCGCGGATTACAGCAAAATAATTTTATTATTAATTTGTATTATGGATCTCCGCAAAGTAACGCTTAATTCTATAAACTATAGGTCTAGGTTATTTCTTATACTTTCTTACAATATTTTTGAGTTCGTCAATCCATCTTGTAGGGGGTCAACTGACGCTTTGTCGCCATTCCAACACTTTGAGACCTAAATTCCTATCGGTTCTCCGTAGTATGTGCCCCGCCCATCACCACTTCAGCTTCGTAATAAATTGGCGGCCATATTGGTAACTTTGGTTGTTTCACGATCTCCACTATTTTAGAATTGATTACGTAGCATAGATGATTTATAAAAGCAGGCGTTTGCGAAATTCCATATTACAGGCACTATAACAGAACTACCTTGCTTTAATCCTCACGGGTCAAGAGAATGCATGCAAAGCTAATGTGTATGAACAAAATTTACGCACCTTACAAATGCAGGACAAGTCACCACACGCACCCCAAGGCGCCTCCACCAGCAACAATGCACACAAGCAGCACACACAACCACCACCAAAATCTCGACGATCGTTTCGCTCCGAAACCGAGCCTTTCCTCCTGATGATGCTTCGGTCGGTTATGAGTCCCATAGTCAGCTTATCTTTAAGTACTTACTTTTATGATTAGAAAAGAGCACTGTAATTTACATGAATCCAATGACGGAAATAACTGAAGCGAGTTTTTAATGACGTGTCTTGCAGCGACAACGCAGGTGCACAAAACTCAGACCGTGCTATGTTTTCTTACCCGGTATTCATTAAATATTTAAACTTGGATGAACGTTATTTTTATGAAACTTTTATTTACTATTCCGACGGATAACCTTCATAAAATCCTTTCTCAAGAAGCTTTAGAATCTCTTCGGACAGTAACAAATAAAAATAAGGCCTCTGAGAGATGTCTATTTAAGACATTTCTTTTAGAATATTTTCTATTACAAACTAGCGTGGGATAAGCCGGATGATGTAGTATCTAAATAGAAATCACAACAAGGCTTCTTTGAGATCAGATTTTAATATAACACGAATGTTAAAAAATAATAAATTTGGAGTTCCCTAAATTTTATTTAGCTGTTTTTAAATCGATCGATTATTAAACATGTAGATAGATAGCGAAGACTGTGTTTCGAGTAAGGGAATGTTGATAAAAATCCGAGATTCTTAGACAGGTGTTACGTCTACTCAGCGTTTGCGGCTTGCCCAGACCCCACTCGACACCGGAGGTGTAGTGTTCCACGCCTGGGAAAGACACTTCGTGCAACCTCGCCTTTCCCTATCTAACTTCGGTGGGATCTGACGCCATTAGTATTTAAGATTTTAGCATAGTAGTAGTATAATAATTATTATAATTATAATTAACTGAAAATAAATAGATTTATTTGGATAGTGAGTTTTGTGTATCCAACAGTCGCCACCCATAATATAATTCAGGTAAAAGGCCTAAAATCTCTTATAATAAATCTCTTATATTAAGTAAAATCATTCATAATATGCGTCGTTGAATAACGTGATGACCTAAGAAAAACCATATTACATGCAAGTGATTAAAATAAATAGAAACTAACATGTAAAATTATGAATTTATAAGTCTCTCTATCTACCTGTCTATTACTTTGAGTCTAGCCTTTAGAGTCTTGGGAAATATTGATGAAATTTATTACAATTCAAACTTACACAGCGGGCTAAAATAAAAAAATCTAATTTTTCATACATAAAACTGGAAAAAACACTTATTATAAAATTGACGGTACTAAAGCACTTAAGTCGACGCTATCGTAGTCGGGTGTACATATTGTAATAACATAAAGGTAAAAACTGAGACACAATTACATTATGTTGTGATAGATAAAGGAACTTTTTCCGAATACTGCAGATTATCTTATTCATCTTTGAGACATTTCGTTGCCCTAATGAAATCCAGTCAAAGGAAAGAAAGAATTTAATTTAAGACGAATCAGAAAATATTCAGCTGCCACCCGCTAGTTATAAATCATTTGAATGCTAATAAATTCGAGTAACCCCCAAAGTCTCAGGTGGAAACAGAATTTCTTTCTTGGTCTTTATTTTTTTAGGAAAAAATGAAAAAACAGTCTACTTTATTATTAAAATCTTTGATAAAGCGCGCTTTGACTTTGTGGTTTTGCTTTAATATGGCAATATCATTTCATTTGTTTTATATTCAAATGCAGTACAGTAAATAGTAATAAATATATTTATTACACACACTCACAGTCGTCCGACCCCAAAGTAAGTAATTTAATACTTGTGTTACGGATTATAGACTACTGGTAAATATAATTATACATAATTTTTAAATAAATGCCTTATTAAATACATTCATACACGCAGAACTACTAAACCAACCACTTGTTCTTAGAAAATGTTGAAAATCGAACCCACAACCCGCGGAGCTGTAGGCGTCACTGCCACCTGCGCCAATGTGCCAATTAAATGTTTATGTTTGAACTTAGATTATACTCATCTCTTCTAAGTGCCTGTTAGTGCTTGTGAAGCTTCGCGTTGCGAGTAAACTCCATTAAAATGGGTTTTCCTGTCGCAAATAAAGTAATCCTTTTAAAATGTTTTTAGACGGTAGGATTTAAGTATTTTAATGTAAAGTTTTTTTTATTGAACGAAATTTTTTTTACAAAGAGTTCTTCGAAGAAGTTATAGTATAATTTATATATAATGTTGATATAATAATGAAATTATTGAACCATTAAATAAGAAGTAAAAAGCTGTGATAGCCCAATGGTGAGACCGTGCGAGTCTTTAGAGACGAACATGGGTTCAAACCCGGGCAGGCACCAATGACTTTTTCTATTAAAACTTATGTGTCTAATTGATATTTGCAATTTATCACACGCTTTTCGGTGAAGGAAAACATCGTGAGGAAACCTGCATATCTTAAGAGAATTCTAGGGATATGTGTAACCTCCCAATCCGCATTGGAGCAGCGTGGTAGGCCTTAGCTCCAACCTTTCTCTCCAGAAACCGAGAGAGAAGGCCTATTCCCAGCAGTGGGATATTAACAGGCCGTTACTTTAAATAAGAAGTATATATCCGAATATATATTTTTTAAATTTTATTATTAAAATAAAATTTCTTATTCTCTATTGTTAAATTAATGTTTAGCATTTAGCATTAACGTTTAGTTTAAAATGATACTTTTTTAATAATTATAATTTAAATATACTGTTGTTGGATATGTAGATTTAACTTAATATTTCTTGTACCTGTTACTCTTTCAAAGGTAATCCACTGGACCTATAGTGATGAAATTCAAATAACAAACAAAAAGAAATTTAAAAAAAAACGAATTTCAGTTTGTAATTCTGGAGTCATTTCATCATCCATAGAAAAAACAGCACCGAATCTAATTTATTTTACCACATAATAAAAGTTTACCTTGTAATGGTAAGTATAGTTTGTAATGTAATATTATCATTCTAATTGACGTTATTTTTCTCATTATAACGTCTATATAATATTTTTTCGCTATTACTATTTCATACAATTAAAATTATTTGTTTTATTCAATATTAAAAGCTGTGATAGCCTAGCGGTGAGACCGTGCGACTCTTTAGAGAAGACATAGGTTCAAACCCGGGGCAGGCACCAATGAGTTTTTCTATTAAAAACTTATGTGTCTAATTGATAATTGCAATTTATCACACGCTTTTCGGTGAAGGAAAACATCGTGAGGAAACCTGCATATCTCTAGAGAATTTTAGGGATATGTGTAACCTACCAATCCGCATTGGAGCAGCGTGGTAGGTCTTAGCTCCAATCCTTCTCTCCAAAAACGGAGAGAAGAGGCCTTAGCCCAGCAGTGGGCATAGTAACAGGCTGTTACTTTTTATTCAATATTTAAATAATTATGTATGAAACTGTTTTATTATTCTTTTACAATAATTCCTTACACCAAAGGTTGTGACTGTGTGTAAGAGATTGCTTACAGCAATAAGACCTCCTTTACATACTTTTTGCCTAGTATAAATCTACTATTTACTATTCACTATGTATTCTGTGCACAATAAAGTATTGAATAGATAAATAAGCAGAATAAATAAGTTATTTGCATCTTGGCGTTATGATTGTATGATTGAGCTATGCACGAATCCCGCGCGGCGGTAGTTGCCTACGAGAACTTGCTACGCACGCCTGTGTCGGTACCCCGCTACGCCGTAACGCTTTCACAACCGCTACGTGGATTCTACACGATTTATATCAATAGTGATTATTGACTATTGCATTTGTGTGATTTGTGAACTGTTTAAAAATATTGAAGTTCGATAAATTGGATTTAATTATTATTTATATTCGGGTAAGTCTTATTATTTACTAAAGTATTTTTTATAAAAATAATTACGTGTAATTGTAGTATACTATAGTAAAATAAAATGATATACAACAACGATAAAAGAACGACAAATTGTCGAATACCACAAAGCTTTAACATATCGAATAATTTGAAATAGTATTTAAGATTTAACATTGTATGAGATGATGAAAAGTCCTTATTTAAAATATTTGATGATTGACTAAACTAAAACAATATCTTTTGGTTCTCATAAATATAAAAAAAAAATATTATAAATAATTTAAAGTTCAAAGATTGTTTTTTAAGAAAACAAATTATCATTAAAATACAGTATTACTCTGTTACTAGACACGGTATAGTAACACTGATGTTATTCATAAATTATTTCCGTATTCGGTACTAATAGAACTTTTCCATTCTTGCTGATCCATCTTGGTAAAAGCACCTTTCCAAACCAATAGAAACTTCATTATAATGAATGATTCGAAAGTGCTTTGAAAAACAGCATTGTCAATATAACGCCTATCACATACAATGATATTTGACTAAGGTTAATCATATATTAATCTTATAATTTAGATTATAACGAATATATAGAATATAATCTATTAAATAATTAGTCGTTTATTTGGGTACTTTGTTTTGATACACGTTGGTAGCTCTGATAGTCACTGTCAGTTTTTCAATTATCACTTGTCATAATTTATTTAGTAAGTTTAAATAATATTTAAATTTACTTAATATACTTTAATATATAAAAAATTTTGCGTCTATGTTTACTATGATTAAAAAAATATTTTTTTCAGTGCGTAAAAGCATTTGTTTGAACAAAAAATATTGTTAATAATTGGTTACACGGCTTGACAATTTGCATCTATTCCCTGGCACAAGTGTTGACGAATTTCCGAATAAAATACTATGGGATTATATATTTATATATTTATTAAGGAAATTGTATATGTACGTGTTGTGAATATTTGAATAAATGCATAAAATAAAAAACAAATATAATATATTTTGTAATAAATACAAATGGACGCTGTAGTAATAGCGTAGGACTGGTTGAAGCGTTTTTTCTAAAATACCTATCACATTTTATCTAAAATATTTTGTCCATTTTGTTGTATTATTTATAAATCAAGAGTGGATTGTAGCAAAATAATTCTATCATTACTTTGTATAATACTTTTGTAAACGATTCATTGAATAAAAATTGATTGCTTGGTTACACAGATGCACCTGTAAAATCTGAAACTGGTGATTATATGGCGGTTAATTATTGATTCGTTGTTTACCGAATAATAAAATATTAATCTCATTCACGATTTGTTTCCCGAGTTTCGTATAATACTGATGATGTTTACATTAAGCGTGATGATCGACTAGCCCGTTGGCGCAGTGGGTAGTGACTCTGTCTTCAGCTTTGCGTGTCACGGATTCGATTCCAGCTGAGGGCCAACATTTTCTATATACAATTTGTTGGTTCATCGAGCTTGGGTGTATATTTGTATTTAAGTATGTATTTAAATTTATATATGTAGTATATTTACCAATTGCCCGTCACTCAAAACACAAAAATTAAGTAACTTACTTTGGGGACGGTTCACCGTGTGTGTAAGTGTCCCATATATTTATTTGTATTTTTTTAGCATCTGTTTCTATTTTACCATTGCTGGACAAAGTTTGCCACTCTCGTTTAACCCGAAGTATTGGAGCGAGGAATAATAAACCCATAATATTTGCGATTTTGTCGTGGAGTCTATCTCCTGATGATGCTTCGGTTGCGGGACGAAACGATTGTTGATTTTGTGATAGTGAATGTGTGTAGTGCATGATGGTGGCGCTGATGGAGGTTTCTAGTGCATATGTTTTTACGAATCCTGCACGTATAGTCCACTCTACATTTAGCATTATTCATCATTCCCCTGATGTTTTAAACATGTTGTAACATGTTTTTAACAGTTATTTTACGACCTGCCGTCTTACATTTAGCATTAGGTAAATATATTCTCTATTTACTTTATCGCAGATTATAGAAAAATAATTTTATTATTGCTTTAATAATTTGAAAATTCATATTCCCTTCAATTTGAATGATTTTAGCTCTTATCTCTTTGAACATGCTGGATAAGTAAATAGTACTTACCGTTACCACCACATTCACACTACGTACTAATTCGTTAAAGCACTCTCAACTTACGTTTCGAAGCGAGCGAAGCGTCATTGGAAAATAGGCACGGTATTGACAATTTGTATTAAAGACAAAACTAGTTCTACTTATGTAAAAGTAAAGTAGCGGCCTGTTACAATCCCACTGCTGGGAACAGGCCTCCTCTCTCCGTTTCTGGAGAGAAGGGTTGGAGCTAAGACCTACCACGCTGCTCGAATGCGGATTGGTAGGTTACACATATCAACAGAATTCTCTAGAGATATGCAGGTTTCCTCACGATGTTTCCCTTCACCGAAAAGCGTGTGATAAATTGCAATTATCAATAAGACACATGAGTTTTAATGGAAAAACTCATTGGTGCCTGCCCGGGTTTGAACTCATGTTCCCCTCGAAAGAGTTGCACGGTCACACCGCTGGGGTATCACAGCTACTTGTGTACTGCATTTATATTACTTTTGAGAACAAACAACTCTACGATTCTTTTGCAAATAATTCTTTCCGATATGTTCCTTCAACAATTAATTGTACATATAATTTTTAGAGTAACCCATAGTGGTAACCCACAATGAAACCTGCTTTCTTTGATTGAAGCGTATATAAGGTTTTAATAAAGAATTATATATTTTTAACACAAATTACTCTAATTCTAATTCTCAATTAAAATGAGTGTTTACACGTGAAATTTTTAATTGAAACAAAAGTCCAATGAGTGTTGCCGACAGGGCTTAAGAAAAAAATATATTATACAAAAGTTAATATTTCTCTTCTTTCATTTGCATTAAACTTTTTCAAGCTTATTATAACAATACAAACGTTCGAGAAGTCTTTGAAACTTTTAATAAATGTTTTTAGATATTTTAGCGGTTCTTTTACATAGATAATTATTCTATGTAATGTGTAGTAAGCTTTTGTACACGTAATGACATTTGTGGTGCTAGAGAGATTAACTTATTTTTCTAAATTTCATTGTAAGAGCTATATTTTATTGGTCTATTTAAAACAGATTCACCGCTGGACATATATGTATTTTCTCTAAGTACATAGTATTTTTATTAGTGAAGGCATATTTACTTAATGTTATTGTCTTATATTTTTATATAGGTTTAAATCAGGAAAAGTATTTTGGAAGCAGAAAAATGGTAGAGTAAATGACATCGTCGCAGTCTCTACAGACAAAAGAGATCAATCAGAGCAAGATATGGATAATGTTGTAATAATAATATTCTGTACCTACCTTTAATTTGTTGTTTTAAACTCACAGTTCAGTGAGAAATAAATGAGTAATAAAATTGATAAAACAATGATGTTTCATATCTAGCTTTGTTAGAATAAGCAACACCATAGGTGGGTTTGTGCTTGCAAATTGTAGAATCTTTCGCGTTATGTAACGATTAAACATCGCTAGTACATCATGACTCGATTGTTTTCCTGCTAATACATCATTCACCCAGAAGATACATGCAACTATAATTTAAATTTACAGTTATTTGTTTGCGTACTACAAACACAGGCTAGCGTTAGTTAAGTAAGTAATAAGTTACATAAGGCAGTTAAGTTGCCTGTAAACATACGGGTTGTCAGGAGCATTGCCAAATGCCCTGCCTTACTAAGAACTGAGATGTGATATCTCATGTTCTTCTGCTTGTGTCTATATAAGTGCAATATTTTGGTACATTTGTATATCATAGCTCCAATCATCATTCTCCCGCCCTTATCCCACTCTAAGTGGGGTTGGCACAACATCTTGAAACATGTTGTGCCAACAATATGATTTGACTAGGTATTTTATGACCGCCCGCCTGCCTGACGTCAACTTACCTTAGTCGCCTTTTATGACACGTCGGTAAGATATGAGGGTGGTATATTCTATGCAGCCGGAAACCACGCGGCATTTACCTTAGTCGCCTCTTACGACATCTCGGTAAGAAAGGCGGGTGGTCTATTCTATGCACCCGGATACCACACGGCATTTACCTTAGTCGCCTCTTACGACACCTCTGTAAGAAAGGAGGGTGGTCTATTCTATTCTGCCGGATACCACACGGCTAGATATATCATAGCTCCAAGTATAATTTAATATTTGGATAACCAGAATGATTATAATTTGTTAATAATCATGGCTGTCTCTTTGTATTCATATTATAAAAGTTAACTCGGATACAATTTGTAATATTTGTCTCAATATTCAGTTAACAACGAAGCTATTAGAATTTTTGACGTTGAATTATGGCTAACATCGTTACATGGATGATGGGGTTAGGTATAAATTTATTGTAGTTCATGCACATAAGGGTAGTGTACAAATTTTAGTACCAATGTTTTAGGGCTTCCAAATTCCAATTTCGACATTTAGTGTAATAATTTTTTTACGAGAAACCTTTCTTTCTTACTTCATATTGGGTTCGCTAGTATAGTATGTCGTCGATATCATCACTCCGTACTTAACATATAAACAGGCCTTTGTGTGTTATTATTTATAGAATTAGGCGTTACTTTGCTAAGATCCATTATACAAAAGTAATAATAAAAATTATTTTGTTATAATCCACGATACAGTAAATAGAGAATATATTTAATACTAAATGTATAGTGGACTATCCGTTTTTTCATGCCTGATACATGCGGGACTCGTAAAAAACACATGCACAAACCTCCACCACTGCCACCACAATACACAAGCACTGCACACGTACACTATTACAAACTCAATATTTTTTTTTGCATACTTTGCGATTTTGTCGTGGAGTCTATCTCCTGATGATGCTTCGGTTGCGAGCGAAACAATTGTTGAGCTTGTGATAGTGAACGTACAACACACGTTTACCATCATAAACTCAACAATTGTTTGTGTATTGTGGTGGCAGTGGTGGAGGTTTGTGCATGTGTTTTTACGAATCCTGCATATTATTACTTTTGTGTTATTATTTGAATTAGTATTCGCTATTTCTTTTGGCTCGATCATTGAAAGGGAATCACTGAAAGAATTTAGTTACGAAATTAAAAAATATTTTACTTAAACAGGTGTTTAGTAGTAGTACTCGTGCATAAATATAAATCTTTGAGTTGATGTAATAGCATTAAGTTATTAATATTTGGAGCGTACATTTCATTATCAATTGATTGTATAGAGCCTCGGGAAGTACGTTAAACCGTCGGGGCCTAACATTTTGTTAATAACGGGGATGGACAATTATGTCCCGTTATTTAATTTTAATCGTTAAGAATTTATTTTATTCCCGTACCAATGGTTCACAACAGGTGACGGAGATAATCACCAATTTCTTTCATAACTGGTGACAAATGTGATAAATATGACTTTAAAAAATATTCAGACCTTAAATACCTAAAAAATTACGACTGCATTGGTAAAGAAGTTTTTATTTTACGTGAAGTGATACCGCCTTTATCGATATTTATTACTGCAATCATCAACCTCACTGCCAAGATACATCTTCTTCAAGCTTGTGAAATAGATGCTATTGAATTAAGTAAAGTTTTTATAATCATTCTCCTGTCCTTATCCCACCATTTTTTTTCAACATGCTGTTGATTGATTTGGCTAGGTATTTTTCGACCGGCCGCCTGCCTGCCGTCAACTTACCGTAGTCGCCCTTTGCGATACGGTAAGAGAAGAGAGTATTCTTCTCAGCCGGATAGGAGACGGCGGTGAATAAATTAAAGTTTTTATACAGAACTAGCTGTGCCAGCTGCTTCACCCGCGTGGAAATGCGTGTCACAATTTTTTTCTAGAATTCAAATTTTAAACGTATAAGTAGTTATTGTGAGTTAACCATAAGAGATAGAGACATGCTGTCGCGGACTTTTTGTAGTAGTTTCTTAAGCGTATCTCTGCTGGTTAACGTAGCGGACGCGACTAAAGCAAGAAAGGAAGTTTTTTAACAATTGCGCGATGTCTTCAACACAATTTCACATAATACCGATATGTACTATTTACATAAACCGGAGGAAATTCGGAGGTGTTGCACTATCTTTTGGTGAAAAACGTACAAAAATCCGTTCAGTAGATTTTGAGAAAATCGATTACATACAGACAGACAGCTTTTTGGGACTTTGTTTTATAATAACTATAGATGTTATTCTAATTAATATAAGCAGTCGAATACGATTCAGTCATTACGCTGACAACGATATGTAGTCAATTCAGCGATAGTTGAATGTAGCCAAATCTTTGTTAGTTATGCGTTAAGTTAGTGTAGGGTGGTAACTCAGAACTACAGTAATAAAAAGAGTATTAAATAAAAAAGCTACAGACTCGCCTCCATACGTCCAACTTTATATTTTAATATGAAAAGCGCATATTAATGTATTTGTAATCCATATGATGTATGCATGGATTTCAGAGGAAATGAAATTATCTTTGTTTCTTCAGTGTGTCATTCGGTTCGTGTTTCACTTTTACGGGTTTGCATTTTGCTTAATGACATTATGTAAATGTAATTTTTTTTAAATACTCTTCACATTGCAATGAAATAGTGTAATGCTATTAGATTGAAAAAAAAAATAACAAAATTTAATCTACCCTATTTTATAATTATCTCGTTTAATAAAGTTATAATATAACTAGAAATACGTGCGGCTTCGCTTGCGTGAAACTCAATTTTTAACATGTTATAGTCACTCGAGTCTCAGCATAAGATCGACTCTCTAATACCCGACACCGCTTTTTATATCTATTTTCCCCTCTTAACTACAATCGACACCGGTTTGTTACTACCCCAACTAAGAATTGTTGTAAAACGACCTCTTCAACTCAATTTACATGAAGCGGTTATGTTCTATTAACCTAAACCTTTCGGAGGAATTGAACTACCTTTTAGTAAAAACCGTACTAAAATCCGTTCAGTAGATTTTGAGAAAATCGATTACATACAGACAGACAGCTTTGGGGACTTTATTTTATAATAAGTAAAGATATAAACTAGCTGTGTCCACGGCATGGCTCGCCTGGAAATGAGCTTTTCACAAAGCTTTCCCCGCGTAAATCCCTTTATTTTATTCTGAGTTATTGTGAGCTAACCATAAGAGATAGAGATATATAATTGCAGAATTTTTGTACTCTAATACATTACTTCAATGAGTCTTTGTTGGTTTACGCGGCGTACAAGAGTAAATCATAGCGAGTAGATCGCAGACGAATCTCAAAGACAAAAAAAATTTTTTTAATGCTTTTAATATTTAAATATTCTTATATGCATATCCACGATCCACGTTGCCATGTTGCAAGAGATCGCAAAACCTGGTTATCAATGAAAAAATTGTGAGAAAATATATTTAATATTTATTCACCTTAACCCGTGTTAATTATATTGTATAATTTTTTTAAATTTTCCTTTTTTTCATTTTAATTTTTTATCTTCTTAAATTATTTTTTTTTTTTTAATATTCTGAATGTGCTTTAAATTCTTTATATTAGTTTTATGTTTCTTATCTGTAGTTATAAGTCAAGTTTGTTTGTTTTTTGTTCTTCAATATCTTAATGTTAAAACTTTTGTAAGACTATTGAGGAGAACGAGTCAAGGCATTTGAATATGTTTCAACCGAGAAATAAAGCCAATCTCCCCTAGTTTACAAAATAGGTGACCATACATAGAAGAAAAAATTAAGACAACTGAAAAGTCATTCGGAGAAAATTATCCATATTATGTTCATATCTATGATATAATTTACTGGCTTACTTTACCTTATCCCTTTTCTTCTTAAAGAAAGTTTACGCCATTCTCCGTAATAGCAGCTCGACTCGGTATAATAAACGATTCAGACGTAAAACCTATCGGAGGGTATAACATTGAAACTCCATTTAAGTTTCTTTTTAATAATCGCAACTTCCTAAGGTTCTACTCAATGTAGTTTAGCTAATGAAATATAATATTCCACTACTCGAGGCTTTTTTTTTAAATTTGATAACGCGTTATTACAATGTAGTTCATGCTATGCACAATCACATATATGTAAAACGACTAGTCAACTTAAAAAAACTTTGAACAAAATTTCATATCCTTACTGTCATCCTTATCATAAACAAGCATTGTCATCGAGACTGGATCAGTATGTAAAATTTCAGCATAATCAGACACCTGAAAGTAGGTAAAATTTAACTTACAAGATTCCTCTTTTACATACATACACGGTAAGTTACATAAAAGCTTTTAAAAACAATTGGCTGCTGCTGATGGCCCTGTCCTTGCCATCGGCAGCGTGGTGGAGCACACAGGTCGTTTTAGTCGGTGCGAGTCCGACATAACCGCCGCCTGTCCCCGTCGGGCGGCGGTACCCATAAGGGGTTTTTTCCTGTATAAAAAAAAGTACAATGTAACATTTTATTCTCGACTAAGTTTGGATATATTCTTCACACAAACTATTTTTGTTTTCCGCTTTTTATTTAAAGAAGAAAAGGCCGTTTGTCCCCATCGGACGGTGGGTATGTAGGACTCTTCGACTAAAACATCTGAGTGCTTCCCACGCTTTTGGTGGCGAAGAGGAGGACGATCTTTTTTTCGGTCTTCCCTAGTAATATGTTTGTCTATCCACATTACAAAACTAATAATAAAATTATTTTGCTATAATCCGCGATAAAGTAAATACAAAATATATATAATGTTAAATGTAGTTAATATATAGATACCACCTGCGAGTCGCGCCTAGCGAGCTGCTGCACGCAATTCCCGCCGCGATAATGTCGTGTAAAGAGCTCATGAATAAGTGCCCCGGATGGGCTCGAAACTAGTCGGGCTAATCCGATAAAATTAGACGTGAGTATAGCCGGTATCTATATATTAACTATGATTACGACTCACGATAGTTTAAATAAAAAAAATTATAAATGTAAACTAAAAAAAAAACGGATACTCCACTACGTATCCGTACGTATCATACCCGTTACATGCAGTACTCTTAAAAGTACATGCACAAACTCCTACCACCGCCACCTATTTCATTATTATATACAAAAAATCAACTTCCTGAAAGTTAGAAAACGATTATTTTTTTAGTTTATATTTATTTTGGAGGGAGAAAAATCGATTTATTAATCGTTTTTTCCACTCTAAGTCACATCCCTACTGTTTTTAGTATACACAAGTAAGGAATTTCTTAGCGTTTTATTACGAGTATCATGTAGTTTTTGCGATACCGTGATAAAATGTCTGAAGATATTAAGGACGCAATTTGTATAGGCATAACGAGGTTCTTCTTAGACTTTTGTAAATAAATGAATCAAATTTAGCATTTTTGGAGCAGACGCGAACGTTTTGAGAATATTCGTATTTTCCCCGAAAGATAAGATCCTACGAGGATAACATTTATGCTTAAATTTATTCGCATTTTACAGCAATTCTTAGCATAAAATTGACAAAATAAAAACCGAAATAAGTTTCCAGTATCTCGTTCACGTAGCTTTGCTGTCTAAAAACAAACAAATGTAGTAAAAAGTGAGTATATGGTATTTGTTAATACCATATACTCACTTTTCCCCATGATTTTATGAGATTCTAGTAATGAAATTTTTCTCAAGGTTGTCACTACTCTTACGGACAAATTGCTTAAATACTTAAGGACTTGTAGGCAGATGTTTGAATCTAAAAAACGGCCATTTAATAAAATTAATTATTCAAATTAATTTTTGTGAAATTAGAAAAAGACTATCTCCAAACCAAAAGAGAGCTAGGTAGAGCAACCGGAGTCACCGATATATCTCAGCATGTCATAGTGTATTATAAACAGGGTACATAGTTCGAAGAACTATTAACGTTGGGTCCCGAGGTATATGAATTGCGACGCACTAAAAGGTACAATATTGGTAGACATCCGCTGGCTGGAATCCTTTAAAATATTAAAACGCAAAAGAGGGGAAAGGTTACGAGTGGTAAAAATATCTTATGTAGACTGCTCAACAAAGTGTAACGTAGAATTGTGGACAGTCTATAAAACGTATTAACACAAACTTAAGAATAGAAAGCATTATTGTATTTATTTTGATACTAATTTTGTTTTTAAGCTCAAATTTATTAATAATTTATATAAAAAAACTTTCTATAATAAGCAACTCATTCATTCTCCTGCCCTTATCCCACACTGAGTGGGATCGGCACAACATGTTACAAACATGTTGTCACATGATTTGGCTACGTATTTTACGACCGGCCGCCTGCCTGACGTCAACTTACCTTAGTCGCCTTTTACGAGACCTCGGTAGGAAATGAGGGTGGTCTATTCTATACAGCTGGATACCACACGGCACATACCTTAGTCGCCTCTTACGAAACCTCGGTAAGAACGGAGGGTGGTCTATTCTATTCTGCCGGATACCACGCGGCCTAATAATGAGCAACTATAGATGCAATAATCCTCAAAACAAATCTTATCAATATAAACACAATCTAAATGTCAATGTGAAAAGTTTAACTTAAATCGTAAAACATTGAAACTTTTTTTTGAGCTCTAATATGCTTATTCATTGACAAATAAGAGAACTGAGCAATAATAGAAATACGCTGTATTCAAAACAAATACATGCATTGAGTGAATGAACATTTTACTGGAGATTTACCAGGTCATTTACCAATCCCACAATAGTCGGTCTGTAACTTGTCCAAGTTACCATTAATAACAGTCTGATGTCGCTTTAATATATTGAGGCGTCAGCGGAGGTTGTGATGTTGGCTATTTTATTACCTTATGTACTGTATAATAATAGAAAGGATGTTGCATTTGACAAATTTGTTTTTATAATAACATACATTCATCTATACTTCTAAATTAATATTATAATGAGAAAGATTTGTATGTGTGTATGTTTGTAACGTTTTCACGCAAAAACTGCTGGACTGATTTCAAAAATAATTTTACCATTAGAAAGCTGCTTCTTCACTGATCAACATAGGTATTACATTTCCAAAAAAAATAAGGATCCGTAACAAAATTGTAATAAGGTGTGACAAATTTAAGTCGTAAAAATCTTTCATCGCGTGCGCTGCGGAAACTATTGATGAAAGAACAAAAAAAATTGTTGTACAGTATTATAGAACGTATCAATATCCACAAAAAGGTCCGGGATACCATATGTCGTCTAACTATTATAGTTATGCCAATATAACTACTTTTTTACATTATAAAAGTTGGTAAAAGTGCCGACAATAATCAAACCATTTTATTCATATCTTTGTATTAATCCTTATTCCATTAAATGATATTTTATTAAAAACTATGACATAGTTTTCAATCGAAAAGCAATAGAAAGCAAATAATGCCATAACAAATTCATTGAAGCGACCGTTATAGCAGGGCCTGCATTTGGTGTGTTATCTCTTATTCCAAGAATACTAATGATACCCATTTTTTTATAATTAAATCTACAAATAAATCTATAGTCCGACTTCGTAGACTTTCCACTATCACGAGATCGGTATGGATGCGGATAAAACCGCGGGGATTGCTAGTATACATATATATACATTGAAGAATATACACAGTTTTGAACATATCTATGACAAATATTACCAATAATCGTCATAGTAAATTTCATAGCAAAAACACCTATTTTTTATATTTAACTTTGCGACGACAATTACTTACTTGACTCGAACTATATTTCAATACGTATGTCTCATTTCATATACGAAACATCTGTTGTTTCCCTCTTGCTACATTTAAGACTCATTAGTATATATTTAATTTAGAAAATGGAGTGTGATTGTGTATTTATAAATTTTACTGCAGTTAAATTTGAATTTTTAAACAATAATATAGTAATAATGAAAATAATATATTGCTATAGTAAGGACTCTTCTATAAATTTTACATGAGCATTGTAATCTCTTATTATTGTCGAGGTACAGATTCTCTAATATAAATTCCCTGCACGTATTTGTTTCTCTTCCAAAAGATTGACTCTTCAACATCCGTTATAAAGACAAAAATGGCTTATATACAAACTATTGTTGTAATTTAAAAATTACAATAGTTTGTGTGGCCATGCAGTTTCTGAGGTCAACAATTTTTTTTAGCAAATTTATGTATTTTTTTTTATTTTGCCACTCATCGGCTTAATTGCGGAAATGTTTTGTAATGAGTTTAAAACCTCTAGTGATTTTTGATATGTTTGGTATCGGGAATGATGTTGATATATTAATATTAGTTATACAACAGTTGTTTTTCTGAAATAAAAAATATAAATCCTTAATTTTGTTTTCTTTTTGTTGCAAAAGTTTCTGGTTTGAGATTTTTACCTTGCTTAGTTAATGTGTCTTTATTTTTTTACTACATAATAAACAGAAAGCGCTATATTAAGAAGATGCTACTTCAAAAATATGTTAAGTATTTTGTAGATAGACCAATAAGACTATTGGTCACAAAATATACAATGGGATAACTTCTTTCATTACTTTTGTTACTCGTTTTACTGATGTCTGCTTATATAGCACTGAGAATAAATATATAAATAAATAAATATTTGGGACACTTACACACAAGGTCACCAAGTAAGTAACTTAATACTTGTGATATGGATGACGGACAACTGGTAGATATACTATATATATAATTTTAAATACATACTTAAATACAAATATACACCCATGCTCGAAGAACCAACAAATTGTTTTATAGAAAATGTTGGCCCTCGGCGGGAATCGAACCCCCGGATCTGAAGGCAGGTTCACTACCCACTGCGTCAACGGGCCAGTCAAAGAGAATAAAACCATTGATATTTATCTAACAAGCTTATATACTAATAAGTCAAAAGATTAAGTACTTCGCTTGTAATATCCTTACTAACGAAATATGACAGACATAACTTCAGTTGTATTTTCTTCTGATATTTTGAATGATTATGCAACCGTAACGTGTCAACTGTCTAAAGAACTGACCACATACTAAAGTTTCAAAACGTGGAAAGTTAAAGTTGGAAGTGTTGTTTTCTTTTAAAAGACCCTACTGATGTTCTTGTTTATATTATTCTGTAGATTTTTTATTGAGTTTTGTTACTTTGAGTGTGCAATGAAAATAAAGGTGTAGGCAAATATAAAATACTAGCAATGCCAGCGGCTTCGCCCGCGTGGAAATGAGCGTGTCACAATTTTTTTCTAGAATTCAAATTTTAAACATAAAAGTAGTTATTGTGAGTTAACCATAAGAGATAGAGACATGCTATCGCGGACTTTTTTGTAGTATTTTTATAGATCTACAACTCCCTAGTACATTACATTTAGCGTAAGCGCACGCGACTAAAGCTCGCTAAAGCAAGTTTTTTAACAACTGCGCGATCTCTTCATCACAATTTACATATTACCGATATGTAAGTAAATATTGAACCATTCGGAAGTATTGCATGCACTATCTTTTCGTGAAAACTGTACAAAAATCCGTTCAGTAGATTTTGAGAAAATCGATTACATACAGACAGACAGCTTTTTGGGACTTTGTTTTATAATAAGTATAGATTTGTATCGTCATGCTCTTGAGCTCAGATGGAACAAGAAAACATTAAAAACATTGGAGACACTTTGACGTATTGTTGTTGGGTTACAGGCCGTCGCTGTCAGCGATTCATCTAACATCTAACAAAATACTATCGATCTTCGTTGTTTTCGTATTCATAGTAACACGAAAGTACTATAATATATCTAGACGACAATGATGGAAGTGAATGATGAAAACTATAACGTTGTGCGCTGTGTCGTGAAATTTATAAATCGTTTTTCGTTACATTATAAACGAGTCTCCTGAATTTATTTTTGATAAACTGAATATGATTAAACGTGATAGTCGTAAACAAAAGTTATATTTATTTTTTCGTTCCGATAATGTTCAGTTATATTTCATTTGGAAATTATTGGTTATTACGTTTTTCGGATCAACGAAACATTTTATTTTGCGCGTATAATCATCAAATGAAATCTACAAAGTCTGACACTAAAATTTCTTCTGTGTCCGGTCTTTAATAGTATGCTTATTATTCTCATTTATTTATAATTCAATACCAGCCTTTAAACAGAAAAACTGTCACAAGACCTCTGTAGCCCGTAAGGTTTGAACCAGGCAAGGCGACAGAACAAATTCTGGGGTAGATTTATATCATTATTAGACACTGTTAATAACTGGGCCAAACGCCTAAGCGCGTTCATTAAAGCGCAATCATTTTATGCCTATATTTGCTTTTGTACTAGTTTTGTCAAAGCACTCTCAAAATTATCGTAAGTAATTATGAATTAATTTGTTTTTCAGTTTAATGATGTTGCTTTGGGAAATTATAATTATATTATATTTGTGTTTTTGCCAGAGGAAAAACATTGTCTATTTTGCACAAACTGAGTTTGTGCGTAACTTAACAAGGCTCTCAATTAAAGAGGGGTCTCACTTGCAATTTATTGGAAAGATCGTCATAATAAGCAAATCCTTTGTGTTTGTTTTGCGGCCTTGGTTGACAAGTTTGTGTATTTTTTTAAGAACGTATATAGTGTATATCCAACATATGTAACATAGTAACCTGGATTACCTGGTACGTTGTTATATTTTACAATTTTGCTGATAATTACCAGCCAATAGTTCTTTCCAATTATAGAAGAGCAGTTTCATATAACTAAAAATATCATTTGTCGTAAGAATAATAACAACTGCTTCGTTTGTGAAAAACTACATTCGTACGAAATTCAATCCTAGCCGAAAATAAATAAACTAATAGCCTAAAATAAAAAAAAATATTAGGGTTTAGACAGCATCATTTCCTGCCCAGTCTCATTGGGATCAGCTCAGGGGGTCTTTTTAAAATAAAAAAAATAAATACATAGGACATTTACACACACGGTCGTCCAGCCCCAAAGTAAGTAACTTAATACTTATGGTATGGGTGAGAGACAACTGGTAAATAGATACATATAATAGTTTTAAATACATACTTAAATACATATATACTCAGACTCCAAGAACCAACCAATTCTAAATTGAAAATGTTTGTTCTCGGCGGGAATCGAACCCGCGACCCGCGGAGCCGAACACAGGGTCACTGCCAACTGCGCCAAGGGCCAGTCTCTTCCATTCTCTCCTATCATTGGTCAACTCCTTTTATATGCATTTCATACTTCGTACAAACTACGCATTTTTTCGGTCTTCCTTCTAACCACATCAACATAACAATATAAAATTTAAGAATTCATTGTGTGATGATATTCTTTAAAAATCCAATTTTAACACATAGTGTGTTAATTTCGAGCTCTATGAAGAATTCTGTCGAAGCATTGCATATATTTGCGGTTATATGAACGCGTTCGAGTTTCCGAAGTTACGTTATTGCCGCTTGGAAGTGGTCTCTAGAAACAATTGCAATAGCGCTTTTAGAATTTACCAGTGCATTTTGCAACTACGAGAATCGGTCTGTCTACATAAATGCAATTAAAGCAAGTATATGTTCAAAGTTTAACATGTGTATTCTTGCACCTGGAGTCTTTAAGTGAGTGTCTTTTTCGAAACACCGGATATCTTTAAGTCCCCTTTGGTTTATAATCTCAAAATTACAGCCTTCTTTTGTCTTAAACTAGGTATCCTCACGGCTTCACCTGCGTAGTGATTAGTCCTTTGGCCGCCGCGCAGGATGAAGAGTAGTCTATATGTTGCTTTACAACCTCCTTACTCCTACACTGTAAGGCCCATGAAAGTTGGTTTAGCCATTCCGAAGAATTATCTATTTATTTAAACCTTTTACAAGAATTGCACAATCTATGTTATTATTATCTTTATTGATAACTTTTAAACTTTAGATCTTAACACACACACACACACACACACACACACAAACCTCATTCAAACATACATACACAGACATATTCATGATTGATCTCACATACCATTTAACATAATGTTACTGAATAACACTTATATCCATTTCTTTTTAATTTTATACATACATAAATACATATTTATATATATTGTTTATAAATATATTATTTATAGTTATTTTTATATTTATTATAATATATATACAAAAACTGATACAACAAAAAGATTATATAATTACATTATCTTTGGCGTTATGGAAGAGTGCGGTCTTCTGACACAGGCTTTACTAAGCTTAAAAGAAGTCCTGCACAATATATCTTGTAAGATATAAAATTATTACTGTCAATAAATTTTATTTTATTAAAAAAAAATTAGTCTCTAGAAGTATTTTTATCCTTTATTTTTCATAACATACATAAAATAAATAAATATATCTCTCATTTAGATCTCAAGAAATTAATCGTATACCATATTTCGGAAACTGAAAACCCAAAAACATATTTTCTTTAAATAAACTTTAAGAACTCATTTGAATAGTCAATAAATTTAATATTTTTCTCGGTTCGGAACATTGTTTATACCGAGAAAAGCTAGTAAGAAAAAATATGTAGATGCTCTTTAAGAATAAATTTTGTTTTGGTAGCTGCTGGATACGATCCAAATTCATGCATTAATATTGATATCCCTTTAAAAATATAAACTGCAATTAAAAGATACACATCATAACAGGCACTCAATAAGTTTCGGGGCGAAAATGTTAAACAACAAAACAATTTATTTTCTTGTGATATTTAAAACCGGTCCTTAAAAATATAGGAGTTAGTTTCCTTTGGGCATAAATTTAGGCTCCTTTTACTTTTGGATATTCACCTACACCTTACTTTTCAGATAAAGCTGTGAATCTATTTCATGCGAAATCCACTTTTCTAGATCTCGTTCCCGTACTTTATTGAATATCTATGTAAATTCGTTAAGGATTCAGTTACCCATTTGCTTCGAACAGTCTTAAGTAAATAGTTAAAACTTTGGGTAAGTAACTAACAAACTTTCTCGTTACCGACGAGTTAGGCACGTTTGATTTTTTTGATTTTATTATTTATAATAGTATTGTGGAGCAGCGGCAACAGGTAACAAGTTACAAACATGTTGTCACATGATTTGGCTACGTATTTGAGGACCGGCCGCCTGCATGACGCCGACTTCTTCTTCTTCGTCGATACGCTTTTGTCAGAGCGGTCGTGGCCGTCACATAGTTGAGACGCATATCGCTCGCCTTACGATGTGTCGCCATTTGTTTCTATTCGCCGTCTTTCTGGCGCATTCATGAAGAGGGCCACCAACAGCAGATTTAACTTGATCGGTCCACCGCATCGGCGATCGACCGCGAGGTCTGGTACCCTCGACCCTGCCTTGGACTACAAGTCGTTCTATGGACTCTTCGTTCCCGCGTGAGACGTGGCCAAAATATTTTAAAATACATGCTTGGACTACAGTCGATAGACGCTGTTTGATGCCGAGCTCTTCGAGTATCGATATATTGGTCCTGTATTCAGTCCAAGATACTCGAAGCATTCTGCGCCAACACCACATCTCCAGAGCGTCAACGTCAGACGTCAACTTACCTTAGTCGTATTTTACGACCCCTCAGTAAGAAAGAGGGAGGTGTATTTTACTCAACCGGATAACACACGGTAGGTCAACGTACCTTAGTCGCCTTTTACGACACCTTGGTAATAAATGAGTCTATTCTACTCAGCCGGATACCCCACATACCCGGAGCGTAATTTTTATAAATACTTCAACTAGGAAGGTCACCAATCGTCGAAGGTCGTCATTTTTTGTGTCAATTTGATGTGTCATTGTCAGAGTTTTGATTCAGTATTAAATATCGTTATAAAGAATCATTAATAATAATCATTACTATTAAAATACTTAATGAAGTTTTCACAGGAATCAGTTAGGTATTCAAATAGTAGTATAATTTTGATGTCGGTATTTCGTCCGTAGCCTGCGGGAATGTCCTTATAACTCATGGACAAACACTTTAAGTTGATTTCATGTTAATTTAATATTGTCCTGGCTACATTTAGCTTCAATGAAAAAAAAGGGCTTTAAATCTAAATAATATTTTAAACGCTATTACTCTCTTCCTTTAATAGCTGTAAGCTTATTAATGGATCCTAAGAAGTAATTTGATATAGATATATTTTATTTATAAATCACGCCTTATGCCTCTATTTTTTTTAAAAATTATAATGCACCTAATTTTATATTTGGAATTTAGCTGTAGTATATTTAAAATAGCGGTGATAGCCCAGCGGTGAGACCGTGCGACTTTCGAGGGGAGCACAAGTTCAAACCCGGGCAGGCACCAATGAGTTTTTCTATTAAAAAAAAAACTCATGTGTCAATTTATAATTGCAATTTATCACACGATTTTCAGTAAAGGCAATCATCGTGAGGAAACCTGCATATCTCTAGAGAATTCTGGAGATATGTGTAACCTACCAATCCGCATTGGAGCAGCGTGGTAGGTCTTAGCTCCAAACCTTCTCTCCAGAAACGGAGAGAGGAGGCCTCTTCCCAGCAGTGGGATTGTAACAGGCCGCTACTTTTAGATACAAAAAAAATGGCCTTCATTATGCCTGTACTTTGGGAAAGATTGAAATGAATATTAAGATACAGCTCAAAACATTGTATCACCTTAGAATAAGAGCTTAAGGGGAAATGAGAAAAACCGTCGTAATCTCGAAACAGATGAATTAAGGTCAGGCTTAAATGTAACAAAAACGTTAAATTGGTAAAAACGAGAACAGATAAATTAGCTCTGTAAAGGCAAGGCGGGCGACCATTTATTGAAAGTCGGGATACGCGTGAAGCCATTAGTCGTCTCGCTCAGTGGAAAAAGTGTCGCTTTTGCTGAAACATTGCTCTGGAGCGAGATATTCTATTTAGAATGTGTTTTGTTCGGTGCCAATCGATCTCTAGACAACAAAACTCACGTTGCCAATGGATTGTCTCAGGGGAAAATAAATAACCGCTTCGGAATGTACTTTGATAAAATTCACTTTTGTTGCTCCTTTATTGAAAGCTTAGTTTCAGAATAAGACTTATTGGTAAAGTAACTGGTACTATTTTCTTACAGTGAAATGGCTATTCCGATCTTTTTATCCCTGGTACATAAATGGCGTATAATATAATATTAAAAGGAACCATGAAACCCTTTTAAAGTTACTTAATAAAGTATGACGTGACTTTTATTGAATTGAATCGTGTTATCGAATATACGCGGCAAGTTATTATTTATTTTGCAATAGCTACAGCCGCGATTAAATTTCTTTGACATTATGCTCTCATTATGTCTTTTTTGCATAAACATGCAACGATTTTTTTTATTCGAACTGACTGTATGCTGTTAGCCCTAACGGCTTTTACAGCGTCACCGGGTAGGATGGGCGAGCGCAGAAGCATCGTCGAGATTGCGAAATGCAGAGAGTAGAGCACAGAAGTTCTACTAGCGTCGGGAAACGTCGTCCTAAGGGTGTCTCCTGTGTGACTGATGTATGACTTTGATTAGTCATTGCGACGTCAGAAGGGTGGGTTTCCGAACGAACAGCAATAATTTTGTCCTATTTGTTGGTTTTGGTATATAAGCTTTAATTGTAGCAATAAATTTTTTAGCTTGTGATAGCTCAGCGGTGAGACTGTGCGACTCTTTCAAGGGCGTTACGTGTCCAAACTCGAGCCAGGTACCAATGAGTTTTCTGATAACATATGTGTCTAATAATGTGATAATTGCAATTTCTCAAACACTTTTTACTGAAGGAAAACATTGTGAAGAAACCTGCTTACCTCTAGAGAATTCTCGGGATATATGTAAACCATCAAGCCGCAGTCTCTTTTGTTTGTTACAGATTCACATGGGCACAAGGAATAAAGATGCGTTGTCACCGACAAAACGTTATACTTTAACGCATTTGAAAACATGACGAGGGGGTATCCAATATTTACGAGGCATTGAGAATGGAGAAAGTTATAAGAAAAGGTCGGAGCCGTCAAGAAGCGCTCGCAACTTGACGCGTGGGCAACAATATAGAAAACCAGCATGACTTATCAACTTGCCGCTATATTACTATGGCTTAGTGGAAGTAAGTATCCATTGATACTTGAACAAATGTATAAATTTATTCTTATAAACAAATATTATTTTCATCAGCATTTTCCTGCCCATATCCGGTGTGGTATCCGGCATAATAGAATAGACCACCCTCCTTTCTTACCGAGGTGTCGTAAGAGGCGACTAAGGTATGTGCCATGTGGTATCCGGCAGAATAGAATGGACCATCCTTATTTCTTACCGAGGTGTCGTAAAAGGCGACTAAGGTAAGTTGACGTCAGGCAGGCGGCCGGTTGTAAAATACGTAGCCAAATCATGTGACAACATGTTTGTAATATGTTGAGCCGATCCCACTTAGAGTGGGATAAGGGCAGGTGAATAATGATCATATCCCAATCTTATTGGGTCGGCACTACATATTTTAAACATTTTATACATATTTAAGATTTTATACATTTTTACGACCGACCGCCTACCTTACGTCAACTTACCGTAGTCTTCTTTTACGACACCTCGATAAGGATTTAGGTTGGTCTATTCTACTCAGCCTGATACCACACGGCGGGAAATGATGAATGATGATGGTTCTAGGCAGTATAACTATTAAAAATGCAGGGCACATTATATTTACGGAAAGTATAGCCCCTAAGAGAGGCCAAAACATTTCGTAATTTAAATTTATCTTTTGCTTAAGAGATAGCCTCCAGTGTTTAAAAAGGCATTAAAATAATTTGTAATTGGCTAATGACTAGAGGTTTAGATTAAAAATATTTTTTTTTATTTTACCACGTATCAAAGAAAGTTTTATCATTTGATCCTTTTTCATTTACATCTTGTATGCCTATCTTCCATAAGATCTATGCTTACGAATATATTCCGCCTTAGTGAAATGAGAAATCGAGCTCCGCGTCTCAATAAAGATGATGAATTATTAAAATGGCCTCCGATACATCTTTTGAATTCACTCGCTTAAGTAAAGGTTATTGAGAATTCAAATATTTCAACCAGAAATGTAAAAATCGAAGGTTGAAAAATTCTCAAAATCATGGCGCTTATAAGCAACTGCGTTAAGATTTAGTATACATACTTATTTATTGAAAAACTCATTAATTTATGACTTTCATATCATTAAACGAGTCTGTACGTAGTTCTGAGAAATTGTATATAAGCTTCTTTCTGAATGAGTTTTCTTTTTGGTAAAGTTATAACCATACATTTTTTCTTTTTCTTTGGCCGTTGTTCCTAAAAATAAATGGCTCGGTATCTATTGCAAAAAATGTAACGTGTGAAAAAGAAGATGTTATTAATATAAAGATCTGTATACGACGTGCCAAGATTAGCACTTTTAATTTCTCACATGTAAAACGTGGCATAATTCCTATTCATAAAGTATAATTTTAGAGGCCCACGTATTTTTAAGCTTCTTCTGCATTGCGATTGTGAGGTACAAGATGATTTGAGAAAAGCGACTAAATTGAAATCCGCTGTCTAAATGAAATATTGTGATGTGGGCAAAATCGTAAATTGAATTTGGTTACATTGTAATGAGTTCTTGTCGGGAATTGTATATCGGATTGATCTTAAATTCAATCACGTAGCCTTCGCTTGATTTATGTATTCCGACCACCTTTATTATTGCCGAACTCAAAGATTTGATTATCTAATACTTAGGTTGCGTTGGAATTCTGCTCGGAAGCGGCTCAACTGTGCGTAAAAGTACTTCAATGCCAAACTTTATAGATGTTCATAGTAATCCCTTGGACTTCTATTACAAATTTATGCGTTTGTTGAGGTTTTTATACATTTAATAATATTAAAATTATATTTTCTTTATAATTTATATTTATGTGAATATAAAAAACAATTTTTGAAACAACCTCTTGTTCAAGAGTAAAGAAAAAGTGGGAATTTTCATCGTTTATGTTAACCATGTATATACGACTCAATTCTACTAAATCTGATCAATATCGCTACATCAGATTAGCTGTGAAAGCGTAAAAAACAAACAGACTACAAAATTTGCTATACCACTGCAAAATAAAATGTCAAATCTAATCTAATAAAACCAACTTTTTTTCTTTCACAAATTTACTGCCTATATGTAATTTATATGTAGTAGATAAATAATGTTGATAAATTAATTCTTTTATCGGATAACAATATATATTAGTGTTGTAAAACGTGCTCATAACAGGCTCTTTGTCTGCAAAATTAATTAGGTCTTTGAAAAGTGTACTTAACGAACCTCGTTAAGAGGTTTAATTTACCATAAAGAAGTAGAATATCGGGATTTTATATAAATATTGCAAAAGTCTATTTGTCTTTCTGTTTGTCAAAAAACCTATTCGTACTCATATTATAAATGCGAAAATCTATCTGTCAACTTTCAAATCAAATCAAAAAGTTTTATTAATAACGTCACAGTAAAGTAGATTACAGTAAAAATGATAATAAAAAATATACAGAATTGTGACGTTACGAATCAGAACACTATTCAGCATAAGTTGAGGAGCCTTTCACGGCTTTCACACCTCAACGCTTTTCACGGCTAACTGAAAATATTGATAAAATTTGCTGGACTAATATTGATAAAATTTGACACATTTTTGTCATATATATAAATCAGGATAACATATATGACAAAAATATTCTAGTTTTTCTTTCGGGAACTGAAAAAAAAAACCCCCACAATATTAAAGGTACTTAAACGAAGTACTACTAGTCTATATCTATACTAATATTATAAAGAGGAAAGATTTTTATGTTTTTTTGTATGTGTGTATGTTTGTAATGTTTTCACGCAAAAACTCCGATTTCAAAAATTCTTTCACCATTGGAAAGCTGTTTCTTCACTGAGCAACATAGGCTATATGACATTTTCAAAAAAATAGGGATCCCTAATAAAATTGTAATAAGGTGTGAAAAATTTAGTCGTAAACATCGCGTGCGCTGCGGAAACTGTTGAGAATAGAACACAAAAATGTTCTAAAGTATGATAGAACATATCAATTTCCACAAAAAATTCTGCGATACTATATGTCTAACTATTATAGTTATACCAATATTTTACAATACATTTTTGTATAGTAAAAGTAGATAAAATTTGCTGACCATAATCAAACCATTTTATTAATATCTCTGTATTAACCCTTATCCCATTAAATGATATTTTATTAAAAACTATTTCATACCTGTAAAATATTTTTTAACTTATTAAATTCCCAATCAAAAGATATTACGAATTTAAGAATATAAATCGAAATAAAATAATACTATAACAAATTCATTGTAGCGACCGTTATAGCAGGGCCTGCATTTGGTGGGTTAGCTTTTCTTCCAAGAATACTAATGATACCCATTTTTTATAATTAAATAATCTACAAATAAATCTATAGTCTGACTTTATAGACTTTCCACTACCACCAGATCGGTATGGACGCGGGTGAAACAGCGGGACATTGCTAGTTTTATTATTACATTTCCGTTTGTAGGTGTTTTTGGACTACGGGATATCCAACTGAGCGTGCCGGAAGCGGTGGGTTTGGGCTCCAGCGCAACCCTTGGCTGCCGATGGGCGTTAGATACCGGCGAGGCTCTATACACAGTCAAATGGTACCATGGTGCCCAGGAGTTCTTTCGCTTCGTACCTAAAGAACTTCCAAATACAAGAGTTTTCTCTCAAACAGGCATTAGTGTTGACGTAAGTAAAAGTTTAACTGTTTAAGGTAGCCCTATTTATATTCGAGCAGAGTACGCATCTTTTGATAGAAACGTAGCAAACATTCGAATTGATTTCTAAAAGAAATCTATTATCTTTAATTACTTTATTAACAGTAAACAATCGGTATTTTAACTTTGACTGTCTGCATTGAAATTTTATAGTAAACGATCCAAATTGTATGAAGTTTTCTTAAATATTCGTTATTGCTTACATTTTGTCGATTGGTTTCAAAGTAAGTTTACTGCCCTACAATATTAATAGGTTTAATATAGGGTTGGACAGAATCACCAATCACTTAGTGATCATGATATGATTTACTCATCATATAGCATCATCTGCTATTGAATTTTAGATAACTGCGATTGCTATACAAAATTATGGATATTCCAAAAAAAAGTTTAATAATATTACAAAGAAATGTTATCATTATATCATATGTATCGAGGTTATGTGACACTTTTACGATATTCCTAGTGAATGTATTACCAAGAATTGACCAAAATTATTGTTACACAAACAAATCTAATTCTTATATCTGATTCAATATGGTCGATATTCCGGGATGATTTGACACTTACGCTATTCTAACTGAAAATAAAGACTATAATAAAAAGACAAGATATAAAGACTCAGAATAATAAATAAAGACTGTATTGAATATGATTCAAGAATTACGTTTGTTGGTACACAATAGCAATCGCAATAGCAGCACGATCACCGTAGTCACCTTTGATCCTATCATGGTGCGAATATGATTCTTAAATCACAATCATAACCAAGTTTAGTTTAATTTGTACAATATATGTATAATGGAAAATGTGTGTGTGTAAAAAGCATTATCAAAAATCGATTAATGTTGATACTTTTCGATGTCATTACATACTCACGTACGTACTCACACCTGATACATGCAGATTTTGTACCACCCGCCACCAATAACACAAGAATACACATTCACCACCACAATCTCAACACCCAGTAAACTTAGCATCGTTAGGAGATAGACTCCACAACAAAATCGCTAAGCAACGCATCACCCAAGCTAGCAGGGTTATATGGTAATAATAATTTAACCTCCATCGTTTATTTTGTCTTTGAACACGTGTTGTGAACTGGAATTTGTAAAGTTTATCACCAAATGTAATGTAATTATTCATAGTAATGTAAATTTCTTCATCTATATTTACTATAAAACAAAGTCCCAAAAAGCTGTCTGTCTGTATGTGATCCATTTTCACAAAATCTACTCAACGGATTTTTGTACGGTCTCCACCAAAAGATAGTGCAATACTTGCGAATGGTTTAAGTATATAGTACATATCGATATTATGTCAATTGTGTTGAAGAGACAATTGCGCGAATTGTTAAAGTTATGTATTAGAGAATTGTAGATCTATAAAAAGTCCGCGATAGCTTATCTCTATCTGTTATGTTTAACTCACAATAACTACTTTTATGATGAAAATTTGAATTTTAGAAAAAAAATTGTGACACGCTGATTTCCACGAGAGGGAAGCCGCTGGCACAGCTAGCTCAATTAGAAATTGCTATACTAAGAATAACTAATATTTACTAATATTAACATAGGATATAAACACATCAACAGTTTTGCCTTGCTCGATAATTATTTTGAGTGCAACGAATAGAATATAAAAACAATCCCGAGAGAACTTAAGACGGAGGACACGTTAAACCTTCAACAGCTGGCGAAATGCCATGACTGAGCCATAAAAGTGTGCCAGAATAATACATTAAACGTTTTTAGAAAGTACGGAAATGCGATATTTTGTTAAGTCTTAAATACGACGAAGTTTTTATTATTTTATATTTATGCATTTTATTCTTTATCATTTTTTCGTAGCTAACAACATTTTCTATAAGAGAATGATTGATATTCAATAGGATTTTTTTGCGATATACGAGCTCCAAGTACGATGTAGTAGTAGTTCGAAGTAGTACGGATATCAATTTTAACCGTGAAATTACAGCAGTTTAAAAACACTGTTAAAAGAGGCTGATACAGAAAGCCTACTTATACTGTTGAGGATTACTTAGATGATAAGAATGTATGGATATAGCTACTCTACCCTTTAAAAGACAGTAATAACTACATGTAACTAGTTATAAGAATTATATTTTAAAAGAGCAACCGCTGAGTTTCTTGCTGACTCTTCTCGGTAGAAAAGCTTTTCGAACCAGCAATTGACGAATCAAAAGCACTTGTTTACAAGTTCACTTGAATAAAGAGTATTTTGAATTTGAATAAAAGTTAAAATTTTGCAGCATCAAGTTCTGACTAATTTTACATAAATGCTATCTGTTTGTTAACTGTGATATAACAAAGAACAAGTAAGTAAGTTTTGGGATAAAGTGTTGAGCGTCAAGTTCTTTAGCAGCTTATCTCATAATCCTTGCATAGTACTTGAGTAACTAAGCTTTTAAATACTGCAAAAACATGACCTTTATGAATTTGATAGTCCAGTCTATTTACCTAATCGCGGATCATAGCAACATAATTTCATTATTACTTTATATCACACAACATTTAAGTCGAAGTTATGATATATATAGCATATCGTTAAACAGAAGTACACTGAATCCAGAACTACGAACAAATATATTTTTTAGAATTCAGGTCAATTGCTACAGAGAAGATGGATCTGAATCAAATTCGTGATTATCCGTGCCCCAAGTGGTCAATTTTGGTGCAAGATGGATGAAAGCTTTTAGTACAATAGTATGACTCCAGCTGTGTCCACTAAAGTAGATGGTTTTGATGTTGTATAATAAATGCACTGCTTGTAAAAATTACTCTATAGCTAGACTGAAACCTTACCGTATATGCAATCACGAAATATTTTAAATTTTCTACCTATTGAAAAATAAAGATTCAATAAGTGCTTATGAAAGAACTAGAGAATCGCACTGGCTTCGCCCGCGTATAAAGTGTGTCCCACAGTTATACCCTCGTAAATCCTGACCCCGCGGAAATTTAACCATACCGATCTATTCACTTAAACCGTCCTCAGGAATCACACTATCTTTTAATATAAACTATGCAAAATTCCGTTCAGTACTTTTGAGAAAATCTATTACATACAGACAGACAGCTTTCGTGTACTTTATTTTATATAATGTATAGATAACATTAACAGTAGAAATTCCCAAGTAACTGGGTGGTAATGTGAAATCCATTTTAAGGACTAATAGTGAGTAAAATCACTCACTAATGATCGAATGAACCATGATGGCATTAAAATAATTTATAGAAGCAGCAGGCGTTACTTTGCGGAATTCCATATTATAGACATTATAACAGAACTACTCTGCTATAATCAGCGTGTGTTAAGCGAATGTATGTAATGCTTAGTGTAGGTAGCAGGCAAAATTCACATACCTTACACATACACATCCATGTTGGAATGCATCATTACGATTTTATCGTGAAACCAATTCACCTGATGATGCTTCGGTATCAGGGCAAAACCAAACTTTTTTTTCCCGCTTCATACACATTAGCTTTGCATGCATTCGCTTATCCCGCGCGGATTATAGAAAAGTAGTTCTGTCATAGTTTCTGTAATATGGAATTCCGCAAAGTAACGCCTGCTTCTAAAAATCATTATTTGTTTGTACTTTGCTGAACGTTATGGAGATGTGGTAGCCCAGCAGTGAGACCGTGCGACTCTCTAGAGACGATCGTGGGTTCAAACCTAGAGCAGGCACCAATGTGTTTTTGTATTAAAACTTATCTGTCTAATCTATTGGTCCAGGTGTCCGATTGAGCTGGTATTGTTTATATTGGTCCTCATCAGGAGTCCTCGGATTCGGGGTGAAACGATCGTAGAGTTTTTGGTGGTTGTTGTGTATAGCTTGTGTGTATTATTGCTGGTGGAGGCATCTTGGGATTCGTGTGGTGAATTGTCTTACACGTGTAATGAATATTGAACATGAATTTGAACATTTTTTTTGTACATGAATTTTGCCTGCTTCATATATTTAGCATTACATACATACACTCAACACACGTGGATTATAGAAAAGTAGTTATGTTATAGTGTCTGGTATTAAAATATTCAAAAGTAATAATTTAATTATTTTGCTATAATCCGCGGTACATACAGTAAATGGAAATTATATATAGTGTTAAATGTATAGTGGACTATCCGTATTTTCATACCCGATACGTGCAGGATTCGTAAAAAACATGCACAAACCTCCACCACTTCCACCACAATACACATGCACGTTACGAGCAGATAAATGTTTCTAGTTCAAGCTTGTTGCACGTGTTCAGAGGTAAAATACAGGGTGGGGATGAACGAAGTACTATATAACAATGCTTGTTTGGATAATGCTTCGCTTTGCAATTTTGTCGTGGAGTCTATCTCCTGATGATGCTTCGGTTGCGGGGCGAAACGATTGTTGAGTTTGTGATAGTGAAAGTGTGTAGTGCTTGTGTATTGTGGTGGAAGTGGTGGAGGTTTTTGCATGTGTTTTTACGTATCCTGCACGTATCGGGTATGAAAATACGGATAGTCCACTATACATTTATCACTATATATATTTTCTATTTACTTTATCGCGGATTATAGCAAAATAATTTAATTATTACTTTTGTATTATGGATCTCCGCAAGTAGCGGCCTGTTACAATCCCACTGCTGGGAATAGGCCTCCTCTCTCCGTTTCTGGAGAGAAGGGTTGGAGCTAAGACCTACCACGCTGCTCCAATGCGGATTGGTTACACATATCCAGAATTATCTAGAGATATGCAGGTTTCCTCACGATGTTTTCCTTCACCGAAAAGCGTGTGATAAATTGCAATTATCAATTAGACACATGAGTTTTAATAGAAAAACTCATTGGTGCCTGCCCGGGTTTGAACTCGTGTTCCCCTCGAAAGAGTCGCACGGTCTCACCGCTGGGCTATCACAGCTCAGTAATCCATCTCCGCAAAGTAACGCCTTATTCTATAAATTATTAAAATGTTCATTTGAATTGGCAGTAGTTTTATTAAGAGAGCTCACTTTTTTAATGAGGTGCGATGAGTGCATCTAAAGAAACGTTTCTCAACTGACTGGATAATGCGAAATCCATTCCAACGACTTTTGCGTGAGCGACTTACGGTCCGAATGAGCCATGTAATTAGGGCATTATAATGTTTTGTTTTACCAGGAGTTTAATGAAAAGAACTTTCTTTGCTTTGAATGTCATGGTATGTCTTAGGTGTCGCGGTCAGGTGCTCAGCAGGTCGTGTTGCGAGGCGCATCACGAAGTCTTAGCGGCCGATATCGATGCGAAGTTTCCGCCGATGCGCCGTTCTTTCATACCGTTTATAAAAGTGCATATATGCGTGTTGTAGGTAAGTATTAAACGGCATAATTTATTCCCCATATTCTCCAAAACAATAACTAGATGTTTGACACTGTTACTATTTTATTTGTAAAAAAAGTTTTAATAGATTATATATAAAAGTAGGAATCTCTTGCAGAATCGCAAAATTTTCGCCATATTTTGTAATGAACTCACCGTGTTTGCTAACGATATGCAGCATATTTACCCAAAAAAATATTTTCGTGAAAATTGATTACCTCATCCTTTTGCTGGCTAAGTGCATCGTATACAAGAAGTAGGTAATTTCATATTTCTAATATATTTGTTTATAACTGTGGTTCATAACAGGCGTTTTGAACTTTTAATATAATGTTTTCAGGAGTTGCTACACATTTAAAATTTACCAACTTTAAATCTATATCACATCAATAACTTAAAATATACAACATATAGTTCGGTTAACTAAAACTAATAAATAAACTCTCCTGAATTAGTTTATAAACTAGTAAACAATGAGAAATGTTGATTGCTCGCTCCAGAGATTGCTTGTTTATGACTTCGTAAACGTAATTTAAAGTTTGCAATGTAGAACAGTAACTAAACAAGTTAGTTAGTCAATCAGGGCTGTTCTGGATTTGGCATCAGGAAATCTAATTTTCGTCAATCAACTATCAATGTACACAGATTAACTATTAGTGTCACATTAAGTGACGTATTCAAATACAAGTCACGGATTTGCTTCATTGCTTTGATTAAGGCTAACAGCCGTGATGTGCAGATAACTCTTCCAAGATTAGTTGATATCTGTCATGCAGTAGTGAAACAAGTGTACATCTTTTCAATAATAAACTTATGTAATATATTAGAGTGTACATATATAATATTGTAGACAGCAACATATTTTTGAGCATTTTTTTACATCTGTGATAGCCCAGCGGTGAGACCGTGTTACTCATTCGAGGGGAACACGAGTTCAAACCCGGGCAGGCACCAATGAGTTTTTCTATTAAAACTCATGTGTCTAATTGATAATTGCAATTTATCACACGCTTTTCGGTGAAGGAAAAGATCGTGAGGAAACCTGCATATCTCCAGAGAATTCTAGGGATATGTGTAACCTAACAATCCGCTTTGGAGCAGCGTTGGTCTTTGCTCCAATCCTTCTCTCCAGAAACGCAGAGAGGAGGCCTTTTCCCAGCAGTGGGATTGTAACAGCCGCTACTTTATAACATTTTTTAATCAGTGTCTCAATTTATTATTGCTTTTCTAGCAATAAAAAATTGAGACTTTATAGTTACCGCCCATCCAGGGGAATATAAGTGACTAGGCCTACCATTAACTCTTATTGCGACTAAATTGAAGATGTAAACTAAATTGTTTTGCTTTTTCATACCATGACGTCGTAAACATGCACACTATAAGTCGTTGCCGAATGAGCGTACGGAATGCGTCCTAAAACATGTGAGTAAAAGAGACAGAGTTATCTATAGTTCATATAACGTTATCCTTTTCAAACATTATGACCCCAAAGCAATCCACACTTCATGGTACGAAAAGAAAGCGTTTCGGTTTAGGTACTGACTTTGAATCGAATCGTTATCTAAAAGTTCGTGGTAGGCCTACAGGTCATTAACAGAGGTTGCTGTCTCTTTTACGATCGGTTCTTGCCTGCGGAAGCTCTGTCTGTCTGTTCCATTCACGTGACTCATTTAATTTATTGCGTTGTATGGTTACATGCGTGTTAATTTAGTTCTCTTTTAAAAATCCTACTTTCCTATCCTAAAAATATTATAATATTACAATATTTCATTTAGCCAACTGCGATTATAATCCTAAATTCTAATCATAATTCACTAAATAAAGTAGCATGATATTTTCTGAAATATTGACTAAATTAGTTAAGTTACGAATAGATATGGACTTTATACAAAATAAAACAAACTAGTCATTATTTGTTTGCACCACAAATGTATTTTTTGACGATATATGTAGCTTTGCAATAAAATAACCAGGCGCGAGTAGTTATAACTCCCGTCCGCCTGTTTAAGGTTTTTTTATTAAAGAAATTAGTAGCTTAATCCTATTCCTTCATCATTCCTATTCCGTCATCTCACAGCTCCACGCGGATTGGCAAGTTATCCAAAAACCATTTCGTGTGTCCATTTTTCCTTCTTGCTTAACTGTACCAAGATGTTTATAGCTTGGTGATTTTTTGTCACATCAATCACCATGTACAAAAAGCTCCTAAATTGGAGAAAGCTCATAAATCGGAGGGAGAAAATTCGGTCGTTTTGATTTATTAGTAGCAATTTGTAGATCAGCAATAAAAGTGCGAAATTCGCAGCGATGAAAGTTGCGCCGTGCCTTTAAAGTTTTTGCGTGCACTCGAAACAGATGAGGGTTTTACTTGCAAAAGGTATGAGATATTGTTCCGAAACTTCTCAGTGTTTGAATGTTCTCAGGAAACTGTGAGCATTTCTGTGGTTATGAAAACAGTTGAACTAACAAAATGCATAAAAGTCAAAATAAGTGTTCAAATAAAGTTTCACAAACTTAAGTTCTAGTCGCCGGAATTGCTAGTATACGCCGTGAAATACAAGCTGTATTTCACGTTAGTGCTCATAAATTTAGAAGTAATTTTATCTTTATGACTTGAAGACTGTTGGTAATTGTAAGAGTTGTAACTTCATACCCAAAAATATGTGATTGTTTTTTTTTATTTCAGTACGTAAATTATACCTATTATAACTACTTTTTAAGTAATACTTGTATAATAATATTAATCTCTATTCTTTAACGTAAGCTCTACTTGTAGGTATTCTATAAGAGCCATTTTCTTTACTATTAAGACATTAAGTAAGAATATACTTATAGCATTTATTAGGTTATTTCTAATAACCTGCTTAAAATTTAATTTAATTTAAATGTATTTCATCGCGTTATCAATTCTATCGCAGATTATAGCAAAATACCCGTATCATTACTTTTTTACCATGGGATTCCACATAGTAATATTAGGTCCTTACATATGAAATTGGCGTTTTGTCATACTGGCCACTTTAATCTCAAATATTACCTTTATGGTTAGGAATTCCAAATTCAAATTCATACAGCTATTTACTCATGCATTTGTGTTTAAAAACCCCTTAATTCATTTGTTTTTTCTTCTTTTGTTTTTTTCTTTGTGTCACTCTATTTACAAAATGGAAAACATGAAATATCGCGTTAATTACGAGTATGAGTTCCACCGTGGCACCAGTGCTGCAGAAACGGCTCGAAGGATTAATGATGTGTATGGTGACGGTGTCGCAAAAGAAAACACAGTGCGTTTTTGGTTCCAACGTTTTCGTTCTGGAAATTTCGACCTGCAGAACAAGCCTCGTGGACGGCCGGAGACCAAAGTTGATAATGAAGAATTGAAGGCTATTGTGGAAGCGGATCCATCGCAAACCAGGTCCGAGTTAGCTGCAGGCTCCGGTGTTAGTGATAAAACTATTCTAATCCACTTGAAGCAAATTGGGAAGGTGAAAAAGCTTGAAAGGTGGGTACCTCATGAATTGAGTGAAGCAAACCGACAAACGCGCGTCGACTGCTGCGTTACGTTACTCAACCGGCACAATAATGAAGGAATTTTAAATCGAATCATTACCTGTGATGAAAAGTGGATCCTCTACGATAATCGGAAGCGCTCATCGCAATGGTTGAACCCTGGCGAACCAGCCAAATCCTGCCCTAAGCGAAAATTGACTAAAAAAAGTTGCTTGTAAGTGTTTGGTGGACTAGTGCCGGTGTCGTTCACTACAGATTTCTTAAATCCGGCTAGACGATTACAGCAGATATCTATTGTCAGCAACTGCAAACCATGATGGAAAAGCTAGCTGCTAAACAACCGAGGCTGGTCAATCACTCTAGGCCACTGCTGCTTCAGGACAACGCTAGACCACACACTGCACAACAGACGGCTACCAAATCAGAGGAGCTTCAATTAGAATGTCTTAGACATCCACCGTACTCTCCGGACCTTGCTCCAACAGATTACCATTTTTTTCGCAATTTGGATAACTACTTGCAAGGAAAAAAATTCAACTCCGATGGGGCAGTCCAAACCGCCTTCAAAGATTTTATTGATTCCCGCCCGAATGGTTTTTTTAGTAAGGGGATCAATAAACTACCTATGAGATGGCAAAAGTGCATACATAGCAATAGTACATACTTTGATTAATTAAATATATTTCATTAAAAAAAAACGACTTTATGTTCCTCCCATAGAAAACGCCAATTTCATATGTAAAGACCTAATATATGAATTTATGAATTAAGTTATATAAAAAAACGTTTTTAGAATATCTATCGTCGCAATGATTTAACTCAAAACGATGATAAACTTCAATTATATTACATATTTGGATGTTTCAATGCATAAAGACTTTTCGAAATACAGTGAAGTAGTTGTTTTATATAGATGTCAGAGAATTTTTCAGTTTATACTTTAAGTTAAGTTAAGAAAAGCAAACAAAGATCAGAGAAAATACCTTAACCGAGTTGGGATGTTTCACCACCACACAAAGGGATGCTTTTGATAAACAAAGCAAGCTTTTACGATGGCTCGATATTTTGTCACGAGGTAAATTCCGTTAAATGTGGAATTTGTTTGTTCAAATAGCATCCTGTATGCTAATTAATTATTTTATTTTTGTTTAATTAATAAATTACAGATATAAATGAATAATAATAATAAATAAACAGAATAAGTGTAACCTACCAATCCGCATTGGAGCAGCGTGGTACGTCTTAGCTCTAACCCCTCTTTCCAGAAACGGAGAGAGGAGGCCTATTCCGAGCAGTGGGATTGTAACAGACCGCTACTTTATTTTTTATACATAAACTTTAAAAAAATATACAATCTTTGACGGATTTTTTTTATTCAAATTTCTTTTCTTAAAAATATTTGAAGGACTTGCTTATTTCAACTTATACCATGTCGTTGATATATTAAAATTTAACCAACATCACCTCAACCAATAAGATATATCTTATAATATTTACTAATAATACTTTATATACTTACTAGCTGTTGAAATATCGTCAGTTATATAACAAGTGTGTTTTCCATTACTCCCAAACGAAAATCAGGAATTTATTTAACTGGTAAATAAGGTTAAATTGAAGTAAATTCTATCAATATTGTTTCAACGTATTAGACGTCAAAGTGTAACAGACAGATAAAAGCACTTATTATAATAGTATTTATTTATTTTAAAGCCATTAACACACCGTATAAAGGCTATAAATACACAGTATGAAACTATTTTTAAAATAATTGCTATAATAATTATAGCCGCTGTGTGGTATCCGGCTGAGTAGAATTGACCATCCTCATTTCTTACCGAGGTGTCGTAAAAGGCGACTAAGGTAAGTTGACGTCAGGCAGGCAGCTGGTCGTAAAAAAAGTAACCAAATCATTTGGTGTGCCGACCCCGCTTAGAGTGGGATAAGGGCAGGGGGATGATGACCTCAACCAATAAGCAAACTATTAGTATACATACGTAATGAATAATAAAATTTAACATAAGCTATGGTATAATTTATGTGCTATTATTATTTGCGTTCACTAAGAAAATATATGTAATGCTAAGTGTAGGAAGCCAACAACGTTCAAATACCTTACTTAGGATAGCTCCACGACGGCATTACAATTTTGTCTTTGAGTATGCTTAATGATAGCCCAGATAGAGCTGTGCTAGCCCCGCGGTGAGACCGTGCGACTCTTTGGAGGGGAAAACAAGTTAAAACCCGGGCAGGCACCAATGGGTTTTTCTAGTAAAACTCATGTGTCTAATCGATAATTGTAATTTATCGCACGCTTTTCGGTAAAGGAAACATCGTGAGGAAACCTGCGTATCTCTAGATAATTCTAATGATATGTGTAACCTACCAATCCACATTGGAGCAGCGTGGTAGGTGGCATATTCATAAACAATTACAAACGTTTTACAAACAACTGAAAATACAAATACGTTTTTGCCTATTCATACTATGATAATTGAGAAAGTTTGTCTATCTGTATTTTACGTATAATTCTTTGAAATGATGAAATTTGGAACAATTAACGACTAAATCAGACCAACAAATAACGAATAAAAAAAAAGTCCTTTTTTCTTCCAGAGCTGAACAAAATAATAAATAATTGAGGGTATTTTTTATAATTAAATGTTTATTATTTTGTCATCAATTTAAAACCAAATTTATTTATAGTATATGCGTTACTTTGTGGAGATATATAATACAAAAGTAATAGTAAATTTTTGCTATAATCCGCAATAAATTATATAGGAAATATATATAATGCTAAATGTAGAGTGGACAATCCGTAAAACATGCAGCATTCTTTACAACACACACACAAACATTTGTGCATGTTTTATCAGGGATTATAGCAAAATAATTTTACTATTACTATTACTTTTACTTTTGTTTTTTTAACGTAAAACCGAAATTTAGTTATTTTATTGTCAATGTAAAAAAAAAACTCGCACTATCACACCGATAATGTTTGGTTAAGAAGCGAAACGATCGTACAAATTGTATTAGTGAATGAGTGTAATGCCTGTGTGTTGTTGATAACAGCGTTTTGCTACGTGTGGTGACTGGTCCTGCATGTATAAGGTATGTTAACGTTGTCTGCGTCCTGCAATTTACATTACATAGATATTTCTTAGCAAACGCGGATTATAGCAAAATAATTCTATAATAGATTCCGTACTATGGAATTCCGCAAAGTAACGCCTACTAAATTAATATAATTTAACCCAAAGAGCAACTCGCTTTATTTATAAAACCGCAAACTTAAATTTTACTATGCTGTTCTAAATTGTTCTATAGATTTTTTCTCTTCCATATACGATATTGGCAAACAAGTACGCTGTCTGCCTGTGCCGACGTTCTATCTGTCCAGCGTTTTAACAATTTCACTGAAAATTCTACTAAACTCGAATGAGCCCGTAGAGAGCGTACAAAAGATGAATATGCAACGTCGAAGTTCCCACGGGTTCCATTTAAACGCATGCGGCCTTGTCTGATATGATTTATTGAGATCGAAATTTCCCACTCTGTTACTTTTTGTGCTGCTGGACAAAAGACCAATTTAGATTCAATGGACAAGAAAATTTCAGAAATATTTATTTTGCTGGAATCGAAATTTCATCAAAATGTATGAGTCACCCGCTTGATGTTTTTAATAATTTCCTATGAAGCTACATTTCGCATATGTGATACTAAAAATCAAACGTTTTCGAGATGGAATATGTCCACAATTATGTATGGGAATAATTAAGGCAAATAATATACTGTTATTTGCTTTAATTATTTTTTTAAATCCTTTATATACTGTTAACTTCCTATTATACACTTTTATCTAATAAGACAACCCCTAAAGTCGTAATATCACACTCTTAGTATTATAGTGACCTAATTCAATTATTTTTTGTGGCAAATTGTAATAAAGCGTAACATAAAGTCTCCCAAAAATCCTATTGGAAGACCTAGAAAACAGAAGTTTTTTTTTAAAAGTTCGCAGCGTGATATCATATATGGCATTGAAAAAAAGGATTACAATGTATCTTATTAAGACTAATTTTGAATAAGGTTTCAACTAATTCACTTTAAATATACTGGTTTACATGAGTGAGTTAACAAAAATATTTTACAGAGTTCAAATTATGATTTGAAACAGTTTTAAATGAAACAACGAAAAACAAATAATTGAAGTTAAAATATAAAATAAACTTAGATGTAAATGCTATTTAAAATGTATACGTTACACGACATGTATTTACAAGAATATTAAGCACTAAAAAATAAATTGTTCTCAGAATTACCGGACACAGGACCGAAAGTGCTTGCACAGAAGAGTTGGTACACAGTAGGCGATATGTTACGAGCAAATTGCACATCCCCGCCGGCGGATCCTGCGGCAAATCTCACTTGGTTACTTAATGGTTATGAGGTCAGCAGTTGTTGATGACTATATGTCTTGTCTTAGTAGATTAAACTTTCTGTATAGTTAAACTACTTAAGTATGCATTAATTATTACTACCAGACATTGACAGGTAAAAAACAATAGTAATAAATATAAAAATTTAAGTGTAAACAAGTCAAGCTAGAAAAGCTTTTAAAAAAAGGTTTTGCCTAAATTTTATGTCCCTACTGTTAACCTGGAGCCAATCTTCAGCACCATCAGGTCATGCTTATCATAGATATAAATCATGAATTGGACTGGACCATTATGTAAAATTTCAGCTCAATCGAACCCCGGGAAGTGAGTCAAATTTAACTTGCAAAATTCCACCTTCACATACATATAGTACCCGGCAATAAATAATGCTCATTCAGAAATTAGAACGAAACAGCCGGCCAAATCGGTTTCGTAGCCCTGTCACTGTCACACACGGGTTCGTCAGTCTGTGCGACAGAGACAATGCTCTATGAAGCAGAATCTAGCCGATTTCTCTCTCTGAGCCCCGATGTGCATTATTTATTGCCGCGTACTATACACGGCAAATTAAATAAACAAAACATATTCTTCCGCTTTTTCATCGGTTACAAAATTTTAAAGTTTCTCAAAATTTACTGCTGCCAAAGTTAAGGAAAGCGAAGATATATAGTATCATAGTTCGTTTTGTTTAAGGTCAAAGGTCTCGATATTCCGCTGCAAGACACATTTTATCCGCAAAGACAACCTGTGATCAACGATGCATCGCTAGAAGATGCGAATAGAATAATATTCAGCCCGTGGGACACAATCTCTGGGTACGAAGAACCTGTGACTGACGTTATAGACATTCCGGGCGACGTGAGCGTCGCTTCAAACTCTCACAAGAACAACTTTGAAAGTACAACGTTACTCGTTCCGAGACTTGAACAAATTGCAAGTAAAAATATAAGCGTTGAAGAAGAAAAATCTAATAAGTCTTCCTCCTTCAGTCAACTCGTTATTCGAGTGCAAACTTCACATTTTTATAAGGTATGCAGAATAAAAATGATGTCCAATTTAAAGAATAGAAAAATGTATTTTTCCTAGGTATAGCGCTTCATAATTATGCTCTTATATGTAGGCATTACAATGATAGCCCAGCGGTGAGACCGTGCGACTCTTTCGAGGGGAACACGAGTTCAAACCCGGGCAGGCACCAATGAGCTTTTCTATTAAAACTCATGTGTCTAATTGATAATTGCAATTTATCACCTACCAATCCGCATTGGAGCATCGTCGTAGGTCTTAGCTCCAACCCTTTTCTCCAGAAATGGAGAGAGGAGGTCTATTCCCAGCAGTGGGATTGTAACAGGCCGCTACTTTATTATGTAGGCTATTCGTTTGCTTATATTTTATAATTACAAATACCTTCTTTTTCTTAATAATTTTAAAGTGTATAGGCGAATTAGGAGGTAAATGTAAGATATTGCATGATGCAAACACGTTATTCATGGAAGGAAAGTAGCATGGGGCAGTTAGTACATCTAACTCAATGAAAAGTATGCAAAATATAAGAGCGCTTATAAAATTAATTTGGAAAAATACTGATTCCACTTTCTCTTTTATATGAAATGTAACGTAAGAATTTTAATCAAAAATTAAAACAACCAACTCAAAAAAAAAACATATTGTTTAAAAATAAGTTTTCTGAAAAGTAAAATCGATCTATTTATCATAACAGCGACTAGGTGTGAAACTTAAGATACTGTTCTTTAGTATCAAACATGTGTACAAGTAAATAATCTTAATCTATACTTTTTATAAAATAAAGTCCCAAAAAGCTGTCTGTCTGTATGTAATTGATTTTCTCAAAATTTTCTGAACGGATTTTTGTACGGCTTATCACCAAAAGATAGTGCAATACTTCCGGATGTTTAAGTATAGGACATATCGGTATTATGTAAATTGTGATGAAGAAATCGAGCAGTTGTTAAAAACTTGCTTGATGGGAGCTTTAGTCGCGTGCGCTGCAGAGATACGCTAAAGTAATGCAGTAGAGGATTATAGATCTACAAAAAAGTCTGCGATAGCATTTCTCTATTTCTCTCCGTAAACTCCGCAAACTACTTTTATGTTCAAAATTTCGAAAATTAGGGAAAAGTTTTGTAAATCACTAAATTCCACCCGGCCGAAGCCGTTGTTGGCACAGCTAGTTTTTAGTAAAATATCACAACTCGTAACGTAGACTGAGCTGTGCTTGAGCGAGTATATGTATAAGTGAATGTATTTCAAATTAACATTGACGGACTACTAGAATACAGGGCGTCTCTAAATTTATATTGTTTACATGTATATTAGGGTCGTCTCAATGTAACCTGCGTTGCGCGGATACTTTCTGTATGGTCTGCTAGCGGTATTCTTTTGCTGGACGAAGAAAGGCCACAAATAGCGCCTGTAATGGGCAGTCGCGACACAAACTCTGGTAAGTTTTAACAAGTTCTTTACTTTGGTGAATAACCAAATTAAATACCAAAAACTTAATAAAATATTTTATAAACTTGCTTTTATTCGTTTTGAAAGTTATTCCTGTGTGATCCCCGATTCCATGCTGAATTTTATGTGCTAAAATGTTTTGTTTATTTGCTACGCATATCCAGAGAATTCTCAAGAGTTATGCACCTCATCAGAGGGTTTCCCCACGATGTTTTCCTTCGCCAAAACACGTCATAAATTGCAATTATATATTAGACACAAGTTTTAATAGAGAAACTCATTGGTGTCCGCCCGGGTTTTGAACCCGTGAAGCTCTCAAAAGAATCGCACGGTCTGACTGCAGGGCTATCATAACTATAGCACTGTATCAGAAGTATCAGAAGTTACTAGCAGACCCAGCAAACGTTGTTTTACCGTAAAAACAGGAATAACGGAATTGCTAGTGTACATAATAAAAAGTTATTTTTTGTTTAATGTTTACCTACTGAATAGCATAAAACTTCTTAAAAATCGATCAAGCTGATTTAAATCTAACTAAAATTGTGACACATAATAATATAATATAATCAAATATATTTATTTTTATGACATCTAAATCACAATGGTCGCAATTTTAATTGTGGTTCCACAAAGTTCCGTACAAGTGAATGAATAATACCTATTGTTTCAGGTCTCCGGTGCTCCATATCGCACGTCGTGACGCTTTTAAACTACTTACTCTTGAAGCTCTGGTGAGAACTGTTTCAGTTTCGTGTTTCATGCATAACTTAAGTCGTAAGAAGTTTTGGAAATGCACTGTTTACTGAGCTAAAACTGACAAAGCGTGTGTTATTTTTTATATAATTCGAGCGCGCATTCTGAAACAATTATGCAGTAAAACCGACTGAAATAATTATGCAGTCTAACGTTATGAAATGAAAATTAGTATAAAGTCTAGCACGCTGAAATAGTTTTCTCCTAATATCTGTTATTATTAATTGCAAAACGTTTGAAAATTTGCGAGATAATCCTAACAATAATTAGACTAGAAAATTTATGCTATCGATTATTTATTTAATAATAAACAGCGAGATAAAATACATTAATTTACTGAGAAAATTGTAAAATCCTACAATAAGGCCATAAACTAGTTTACAACATAATGAACAAGTTATTTACATTAATAGAGTACAGAAAATAGCAAAATGTTAAATAACAGAACGAAGATCTGAAAAATCTTTAAAAATATTGTATAAAAGACATTTAGATTTTGAATAAAAATAAAAATATCCATAACGCGCATGTGCGAACGTAGTTAAGGTGTGTGTGTGTGAAATTGTGTATATATACTATATATGTTCGTGTGTGTGTTGTGCTATTTATCGCAAGTTAGAATATAATTTGTTGTAAATTCGTGTCAGCCGCGTTATAATGAAGTTCTTAGCACAGATACTCGTATCTTTTAAAACACGAGTTTGTACCTATTGAGTGTTAAGCATAAAAATTACATAAAAATATACATTTTGACCCTTCTGTCACATGCTCAGAGATCCTAAATCTTAATCTAAATATAGACCAGTAGGTAGAGTTGCTAAGTCTGCGACTCTCTCTCTCTCTCTCTCTGAGTGTCGCGACACAGGATACTCAAGCTTATTGTGGCCTCTTGAATGTCTATGATATACATTCATTCATTCGATTTCAACAATTCATTTCGTTACTCATTACCATAGTATTGTTATTCAAACATTCAAAACTTCTCTCTTTCAGGGCGGTGCGATGATCGCGGACGACGGCAAATGGATATAATGTAATATTTTCTTCGAAAATATCAGTGTTAGACTATTGAAGGTTAAACCCATATCTATAGTCGAGTATTTGTTTTTATGTTATACAATAAACATAAATGTTATTCATATATTCTGTGTAAATATATTTCTGAGAATTGATAAAATATACTTCAAGAAAATATTCTACTGGCGGGATACTTCTTAAAAAAGAATTCTTATTCAAATAATGTGGAAAATGTAGGGTATTTATGTTATTTTTCAATGTAGTGATTTATTATACTCTGCTATATATTTGGGTATTAGTGATTTTACAAATTGACAGGTGAAACGATTTTATCAGTGGAGTGATGTAATTGTAGTGAATTTTATACTTGTATATAGATAGTTTTTAAATCTAAGAACATAGTGATGTTTTGGCTTCACAAACTTTATGTATGTAACTGTTACTATAAAATAAGGATGGTAAATTAAAAGTGATCACAGTTTTTTTTTAAAATTTTTATTTAAAAATACCTATAGTGTAACTCATATATTACGCCGTGTGGTATCCGGCAGAATAGAATAGACCACCCTCCTTTCTTACCGAGGTGTCGTAAGAGGCGACTAAGGTATGTGCCGTGTGGTATCCGGCTGCATAGAATAGACAACCCTCATTTCTTACCGAAGTGTCGTAAAAGGCGACTAAGGTAAGTTGACGTCAGGCAAGCGGCCGGTCATAAAATATGTAGCCAAATCATGTGACAACATGTTTGTAACATGTTGTGCCGACCCCACTTAGAGTGGGATAAGGACAGGAGAATGTAGTGTAACTGAGATATTGTTTCATTTAGCATCATCTGTAGTTATTTAAATAGGCGTAGCCGACTAACTGCTTAGCACCTACTCGTATACGCTAATTTCCGCTAATTTCCGTTCACTTGCCACGTTGACCGAACGATAAGATCCGTATATGCACGTAACAGTTTTCTATTAAAATGAGATACGTACCAAATCATGAAACAACCTGCATTTGTAGATTTTCTGAGATATATATGTATTTTTATTAATCCAGGCAGCTTTTTAATTAAAATTTACCTTGGCTTGCACCGACTCCAAACACAGCGATAATGGTAAATATTGTCTTCCTTATGAATTGATTGCGTTCTGTTCAATGTATAAGTAGTAAATAAATGTTTATAATAATAATGATAACCAGAGATATGAATAAAATGGTTTGATTATTGTCGGCAATTTTATTAACTTTCACAATGCAAAAATGTAGTCATATAACTATTATAGTAAGTCAGACTTTTTTGTGCAGATTCATATGTTCTATAATACTATAGAACATATTTTTGTTCTATTCTCAATAGTTTCCGCAGCGCACGCGATGAAAGATGTTTACGACTAAATTTTTCACACCTTATTACAATTATATTAGGGATCCCTATTTTGAAAATGTCATATAGCCTGTGTTGCTTAGTGAAGAAGCAGCTTTCCAACGGTAAAAGAATTTTTGAAATCGGTCCAGTAGTTTTGCGTGAAAACATTACAAACATACACACATACAAACAAACATATAAATCTTTCCTCTTTATAATATAAGTATAGAACAGTGGTTCCCAAAGTGGTCTATATCGACCCCTAGGGGTCTATGACAACCTGCAAAGGGGTCTACGTCAGCGAAAAAGTTTGAGGGTCCATGAAATGAAAATGGGGGTCCACGATAGTGGATCTCAACACATACACTGATAGTACCTACATATTTACTTACATCATACTATCTTATAATATCAAAACATATACATTATTTGTAAAAGTACATATGAAGTAAAAATTTATTATGTGTGTTTATAAAATTGTGTAAGTTGTAGGATGTAGGTATTCGTTTTGTGGTCGCAATACATTTTGAACTTGTTAAATCCTAAAAGTCGCAGTCTCAGAGCTTCGCTGCCTTGCACAAAATGAATTATTTTGAGTAGTTTTAATTTAAATTCAATTAATAAATGTATAAATTAACACGTATTTTTACTTAAGTTTTAAACACTAAACTTCACTACAGTTAGAAATTTGCAGGAAATCAATATCAGGTAAGTAAGGGGTCTACTCAACACGGAAAAACATGGTAAGGGGTCTACGACACAAAAAAGTTTGGGGAACTCTGGTATAGAAGTATAGATATAGATAAATATAATATTATAATAATAAATATTTTATAAGATTATTGTGCTATATTTATTAAAAAGAAATTTAAATTTTTGTTCCGTTGGCAATTCTTTATTTAAATAATTCCATGTTAAAACTTCTGTCTCGTTTTATCCAAAATGGCACCAACAGAAATGTGTGTTCAGCACTTGAAGGTAAACTTACTACCGAGGCTTAGCGAAGTTTGTATAACTTTGCCTAATCACGTCTAAAGCTCTACGGAACACATACATACAACATAAATTATTAATAGGTAGCCGATGAGTACCTCTAAGGCATAAGCTATTAAGTAGACATACACTACTTTAAGACATGAGAGTATATATTATAGAACGGTACATTTTAGAAATCTCTGTGTACACGAAAGTGCATATAAAATGAGAACTGAATTTGCAATCAAGTGCTACGCTTTCGCTGTCATTATAATTTTTTCAGAATACATTTTACGTCATTACGCGGTTAAAAAACGAATAATAAATCTTTGGTTTTTAATATTATATAACGTATTTCAGAAATTTGGATTAAATTTTTGAAGAGATACTATATATGAATAGGCAATGGTTTTCGCCTCGGTGATTCTAAATGTTATTTTCGTATATATATGAGCACATACATAATTTATCGTCTGTATACAACATTTAGTTTTGAAGTTGCTTTCTTATAATTGCAAGAAAGTTATCCTCGTTCAAAAGTAATAATAAAATTATTTTGCTATAATCCGCGATACAGTAAATAGAAAATATAAAAAAATAGAAAATATATATAGTGCTAAATGTATAGTGGACTATCCGTTATCATACCAGTTACATGCAGGATTAGTAAAAACAAGCACTACACACGTCCACTATCACAAACGCAACAATCGTGTCACCCCGCAACCGAAGCATCATCAGGAGATAGACTCCAAGACAAAATCGCAAAGCCCAATCAAAGATCATCCCGGTCGTTATGGTCTAGTGTTTAATTCATCTGATCGCATTTAAGCTTCATGGATTCAAATTTAAAGAACTCTACCTTATACATTCTGTAAGAACTTATGCCCAGGCATTAAATATGTAACAAAAGGAAAGAGATATCAAAATATACGAAAAGAATTCTTAAGAACCAATAATAGTAGTAGCTTTATGTGCGTAGTTCACAAAAAGCTCAAGATAAGAAAATGCTGAATTAGTTCGATACTAGTCAGCCAAGCACTGAACTTACGATGTGAACGTTGAACTACTTCAACAACAAGTCACATTAAGTTAATTCCGTTAATCAACAGATTTAAAGTAAAAATAATTATATTTACTAATAATTAAATGATAAATTCGAATTTTTCAAAAATTGAATGTTTGTTTTCGTGTTTGACGTAAAAGGTACTCATCGCTAGTCGCTTAGCAAAGCGCACCCTATTTTCGAGGAGCAAGTGTCGAAACACTTTATCTCTTGCCGTCATCATCATTAAATAGCTTGAATATTGAAATGAACGTGTCAACGTACCGACGCGTCCATTGCATCGCATGTATTGTCCTGCCATGATTTATTATGATCCATATTCTATTGTTACGGTCCTTCCAACTTTTTATCTATCCTGGACGATAATGGACCAATAGACATTAAATGAGCCAGCAGAATTAATCTTTAAAATATAATGTTCTCTTTTGTTTTGCCAACGTCATGGCAATCCGTTTAACGAAAAATAAGAAAACCATTAATCTCTTCTTGCTTAAGAAACGTCTAAATTTGCTTTGCAGAATTACCGGCATTTGTTTATATGTACCAAACCGTTATATGTTAATCACTTGAAATACAGATATAACTTTCTGTAAATAATTTTGGTTACAAAATTAATTAAACGAATTTTTACATTAATCATACTTACTAACATAATATTTTTAAAGTAAATAAATCATAAGCGCAGTCCACATTAGACTGTACAAGGTCGCTTTTCACTAATTATGAAAAACATTTTTTTTGTGTCAAATAACTAATTTTTTCGTATAAAAAATTGGATCCATTTTTAATCATCTACTCCTATCAGATTTTACTAAATTTTATATTAAATGACTTGAAATGAAATGAAAATGCAATAAAAAATCGAAAACAATGTGTCTAAACCTTATAAAATAAGGGCTTCCTGTTTAATTTGTGTTTTCTACAGTTTTGTTTTCATAATTACTACATTTAAAATGATGATCAGGATCCTGGATACTTATTACAAAGAAAATATTGCCAAAAAACTTTATTTGTACATATTATATTGTCTGGTGGAAAATAACAAATATCTAATAACTAAACTAAGACACATTATTGTAACCATACGTGTAATCATTTTTTACATAGTATCGTTCCAGGGTTCTAATTCGCCATACGTCACTCTTCCCGTAAATTTGTCACTTTGTTGGCATAAGACTTCTTACTTCTGAAAAACAAAACAAAAGACCATATTATTAAATTAGGGAATCAAAATGTTAAAAGTTATTTAAGTTAAGTGATTTATAACACGATAAATCCAAAAAAAAAACTGCTTAAATCGAAATAAAAGAAATAAGTAGAAGCCTTCATCTAATAACAACCGGTACGAACAAGAACTAAACTCGATTTATCTACTAATCAAAAATAATAGCAGAGTCATTAGTTTCTGCACGTTGGATTCAGAAAAGTCTAACAGTTTTGCTTCAGTTCAACTTTGAGGAACTAATCAAGCTTTCAAGTTACGAATTAGTTGCAGGTCAAATAATTAAAACAGCTGAAAGTAGCTTGCTTTTTAAAAACATAATAATGGATTTCAGTTCCGAAAATTCTAAAGCACAGATTATTTTCTTATGAAAAAGAGTTGTATCATATTGTTTTATTTGGGATGAATATCATCATCATTCTCCTGCCCTTATCCCACTCTAAGTGGGTCGGCACAACATGTTACAAACATGTTATCATATGATTTGGCTACGTATTTTACGATCGGCCGCCTGCCTGATATCAACTTACCTTAGTCGCTTTTTACGACACCTCGGTAAGAAATGAGGGTGGTCAATTCTATGCAGCCGGATACCACACGGCATTTGTCGAGGTGTCGTAAGAGGCGACTAAGGTTAGTCGCCTCTTACGACACCTCGGTATGAAAGGAGGGTGGTCTATTCTATACCACACGGCTGTTATTTGGGATGAATAATTAACAAAAAAACCTCTGTGTTTCAGAAATCACGACATTCGAAAAGTCATTTACTGATAGATTCCAGTACGTAGATTTGCTAGAGCATACCTTTTAAAGATATTTGTTATTTTTTATTGGAAAATTAATCTGCAATGTAAGCCACATTTTAAGCTTAAGTAATCAGTTTTTGATTAATTAATTCTTCTAATCCATTAGAGATTTTAACTCAGCTAGCACATTGGTTAAATTGAAATTCCTAAAGTTTTTATTGAAACATATTTATTTCTTCCTCGAGCTAATTTAATTTCTGATTTATCTCAACAATTTCGAAATAAAACAGCTTACTTAGGGCACGAATAAAATTTTCATACACATAAAAGTTTTAGTAACTAAAAGTAAAACTATATCATGTTAGTAATAATAAATATAAGATTATGCGGCCAGCATACGATAGATATCGTGTGTTATTAGTACAAGAAAATAGAAATATTAAAAAAAAACATTTTTTTTAAAGATTCATTGCATCAAACCATTATTAATCTTTAGTACTCTGCAGTACACGTCACGGAACCTGTAAACAATTTGCAGTTTAAGCTTGTACTGAGAAATTGGTTCTGTTTCTAATTATTCATAGCTTATGTGCATATGAAAGCTGTGGTATGGTTTTGGGAACCGAAGCATATACAAATAGTAATTCTATAATTTGTACAACGTTTGAATAAGTTATCGTAATTTTCATGTTATCAAAGAGCTTGAAAAAGTGTTTATTTATTATTAGCGGACGGTATGATCTTAGGCCTTTGCATTTAACGACCTTCCGAAAAGAGGCATCTAAGTCTTTGACTTTGTCCTTTAATTGGTTTGTTTGTAAATTTTTATCGTGCACAAAATACATTGTAGTATTACATTTACAGCTATTTTCTTAATTTGAGGTCAGTGATCTATTTGTAATCTGTAGGAATATATTTAAAGAATTATAGGTAATAAACAACCATCATCCTCCTGCCCTTATCCCACTCTTAAGTGGGGTCGGCACAACATGTTACAAACATGTTGTCACATGGTTTGGCAGCGTACGAGTATTTTACGACCGGCCGCCTGCCTGAAGACAACTTACTTTAGTCGCTTTTTACGACACCTCGGTAAGAAATGAGGGTGGTCTATTCTACTCAGCCGGATACCACACAGTGGAGGTAATAACAAACCAACCAATTTTTTTATAACGGAACTTTTTCTTTCAATAAATGCGCTTTCGGTTTATTAAACTTTACAGAAATAGCAACGCAGTGACGAAAGCATAAAGTCATTACTGCATTCATGAGCATACCTGTCAAGCTTTGTGATTATTCCCTTCATGGGAATTCACTGGAATCGAATTGGCTTGATGTTTGCATTTATCGATTGAAAAAAACTACAAAAGTAATAAAAAACTACAAAGTAGTTAGTTCTGTTATATTGCTTGTAAGCAATATAACAGAACTAACTACTTTGCTATAATCCGCACGGGTTAAGTGAATGCATGCAAAGCCAATGTGTATGAAGCAGGCAAAATCTACGCACCTTATACATGCAGGACCAGCCACCACATGCACCCCAAGGCGCAATTCACCAGCAACAACGATTCACGACAAAAATCGTACTGCAGTACGATTTTTGTCGTGAAGCCTATCCTCCTGATGATGCTTCGGTTTCGGGGCGAAACGATCGTCGAGATTGTGGTGGTGGGTGGGTGTGTGTGCTGCTTTTGTGTTCGTTGTTGCTGGTGAATTGCGCCTTGGGGTGCATGTGGTGGCTGGTCCTGCATGTATAAGGTGCGTAGATTTTGCCTGCTTCATACACATTGGCTTTGCATGCATTCACTTAACCCGTGCGGATTATAGCAAAGTAGTTAGTTCTGTTATATTGCTTGTAATATGGAATTCCGCAAAGTAACGCCTGCTTCTATAAATCATACAAAAGTAATAATAAAATTATTTTGCTATAATCCGCGATACAGTAAATAGAAAATATATATAGTTTTAAATGTATAGTGGACTATCCGTATTTTCATACCCGATACGCGCAGGATAGACTCTCCTATAGAGTCTACATACCCGTTACGTGCAGGATATCTCCTGATGATGCTTCGGTTGCGGGGCGAAACGATCGTTGAGTTTGTGATAGTGAACGTGTATAGTGCTTGTGTATTGTGGTGGAAGTGGTGGAGGTTTGTGCATGTGTTTTTACGAATCCTGCATAGCCGCATACCCGGTATGAAAATACGGATAGTCCACTAAACATTTAACACTATATATATTTTCTATTTACTGTATCGCCGATTATAGCAAAATAATTTTATTATTACTTTTGTATTATGGATCTCCGCAAAGTAACGCCTAATTCTATAAATTATTTGAAAAAAACTAGTTTTTGTCTTTAACTGCAAATCCCTGACATCTATCTATACTTATTATAAAACAAAGTCCCAAAAAGCTGTCTGTCTGTATTTAATAGATTTTCCACAATCTACTAAACTGATTTTTGTAGGGTTTTCACAAAAACATAGTTCAATATTACCGGATGGTTTATGTAAATAGTACATATCGGTGTTATATGAATCATGTTGTTTTCAACATCGCGCCGTTGTTAAAAAAATTGCTAGCTGGGAGCTTTAATCGCGTGCGCTGCGTAAAACAGCAAAGTTACGCCATAGTAATGTACTAGAGAATTGAAGTTCTATAAAAATACTTCAAAAAAGTCGGCGATAGCATGTGTTTGTCTCTTATGGTTAACTCACAATAACTACTTTTGTTCAAAATTTTAATTCTAGGAAAAAATTGTGACACGCTGATTTCCGCGGGCGAAGCTGCTGGCACAGCTAGTTAGTAATATTTGTTAGTACAATGTAGTAATAAATAATGCCAATAAAATAAAAAATATTTAGGTACAGGTTGAAAAAAAACATTCAGTGGTAGCAATTTTATACTATTTTTTGCTAAAAGATCATATTCCACAGAATACTCGTATTATGTATGATATTACAAATGAATAATCTGTATCCAAGCAATGATGCAGGGACATAATTTAATCATCATCCTACTGCCCTTATCCCTCTCTTAAGTGGGGTCGGCACAATATGTTACAACATGTTGTCACATGATTTGGCTACGTATTTTACGACCGGCCGCCTGCCTGACGTCAACTTACCTTAGTCGCCTGTTACGACACCTCGGTAAGAAATGAAGGTGGTCTATTCTATGCAGCCGGGTACCACACGGCACATACCTTAGTCGCCTCTTACGACACCTCGGTAAGAAAGGAGGGTGGTCTATTCTATGCCGGATACCACACGGCGTGCAGTGACATAATTTAAATTAAATTCATTATTTATTATGATATATTTTTTTAGTTTCTGAATATTATTACTGTATAATACTTATTGTATTTATTACTGCAGTCATGTTTGTTTCTTTATTAAAAAAACATTATTAATACAATTAACATTATTTATTATTATTATATGATTGTTTTTGCAACGAGAGATAAATATTACGATACATATGGATGTGAGTGAAAAGTTCGCCGGGTCGGTTTAAAATGGTCCGTTGTAGTATGTTTATCAATTTTCAATCAGCAATCCAGTAACTGCAAAGCGCAATAATAAACATAATCCGATTAAAAACATAAAACTTTATGGATGACGACTAACCATAAAAGACATCTACATCATATAGCTGCGGAAGTACATAATGTGGAACGAGCGTATGCACGTTAGATTATCTAAGTATCAAAATTTTCAGTAGATAAATTACAGGTTTGAAGTCGGTTTTATCCTATTCTGCCCGCAATTTTTTTTTTAAAAAAAAGGTCAACATACGAATGTCCGTTGACGTCAGCGCGCACGTGGTCGATACTCTCGGTTTTTTTTACTCAAGCTATTGTTGGCTTTGTTTTTATGAGTTCAAGCAGCAATTTGTGATAGCCAGATGAATAGCCGATAAAAATAAACAAAAACGATAATAATAAAATGTATATTTAGTACGCACTGGTCTTTGTTTCGAGCGGCTTTTGAAAAAATGGGTTTCATTGCCAAAAATAAATATTTATAAATAGAAATACTACAATGTTTCTTTTATGTTTTATATCCCTAGAATGTACATAAAATGAGGTTTCCAATAAAAAATAAAAATATGCATGTCATTATTATAATAATTGTATTTTTTCACTCTCAAACATTTGTTAAAAATTAGACGATAATCAGTTCTCGCGCGCGTTGTAAGGTCATTTTCAAAACATTCTTGGGGGCGTAAATACTACCGTAATGACTTATATCGTTTTATAACATAAAGATAAACTATTCATAAATAGAATTATATAATTATAAATGTCTAGTCAGAAACAAAATATTTATAAAAAAGGATAAATATCCCACAAAGTAGATTTTATCAAGTACATCCATAAGGTTCAGTTTCGATCAAATTTGTCGTTATCGATCGATATTTATCGTTAAACTAATTCTTTTCTCAATAAGAAGATGAAATTTCGAACTTATTGGCATATATTACAAATACACTTATCGAATAAACTCTGTGACAAAACAAATTCTAAAAATAGACATTTTTTGCTTGGGGCCCCTCGCCGGGTTTGAATTTTTTATGTGCGTACACTAAGGTTATACAGGCTGATCTTAGAAGCGCGGCACGATATGACCGACACCACCGCTAGGCCCCGCGATGTTTTCTATGGTATTCTGACATTAGAAATTTAACAGTGTAAATATTCTGATTATGTTATGAAACTGAGGATCCAGGATATATTGGATTAAAAAATAATCAAAACAAAATAATAGGTGAAAATAATAAATTATTATGAAATACCCATTTTTTATATCATTTTGCCACATTTTTGTAGTTCGGAACTCAAAAAAACAATTATAAGCACTGAACATTCATAACGTAATAATAAAAATATACCCAAAAATTAAAACATCAACAAAGTTAAAAAAAATCAAGTAAACAAAAAAGAACATACTGTAGCGAAATCAGCTCGGCCGCCATGATGGAATTAACGCACACATACAACTACCTTGCGAGTGTGTGAGTGCAATTTGACACCTCACGTAATTTATCGAAGAATATAAACAAATACTGTTCACTTTGTTATAAAAATACGGATGAATATGGATTCTAATAATATTTTCTATTAGAATTAGTGTTTCTAACAGCGTTTTGTATAAGAATTACATACTTTTTTCTCACTGCAAATCGCGAGTAGAATCTTAGTTTATCCATAGGCTATCGAAGTTAATTTTTTTATCAATTGAAATAGGACAAATCATTGTTCTAGTAACTTATATTGGTCACAAATATTGTCTAGTAATGATATTAAATATAACTTCCCGGTTAAAGTTTCAATATATCCAAAAAAACACAATTTCACAATGTCGTACGCGTACATCTGTGAGCGAGTTTAGGCGCGAACTGAAGTGCCGTTTCTTTTTATTTTTTTCTACGGGAGCGAACGAACCAAATTTTTTGTTAGTATCCGTGTTTAAATGATAACAAGTTGAAGTACTTGGCACAGAAAAAGATACTCTAGCTATTTTATAATAAATCAGAAATTGGACCGGAGAGTACATGGCTTGTTAAAACGCCCACCGTATTCAAGCGTCATTTCAATTTGGGCTTGTTAAAACGCCCGCCGTAAATAAAAGGTTAAATGACATACGAGTTATATGACACACGATTTTACACATTTATATTTTCTTATCCCTAGAGAAAATCGATATGTAGACCATGTTTTGTGTGTTTTTACTTTGTACGACAAAGAAACTAAACAAACAAACAAAAAACCATCTATATTTAATGGCCGGTTGACGCAGTGGGTAGTGACCTTGCCTTCAGCTCTGCGGTTCGCGAGTTTAATTCCCGCCGAGGGTGAATATTTTCTACAAATAATCTGGTGGTTCTTCGAGCCTGGGTGTATATTTAAGTATGTATTTATAATTATATATGTGGTATATTTTTATTGTCCAGTTGTCTGTCACCCATAGCATAAGCATTAAGTTACTTACTTTGCGGATAGACGACCATGTGTGTAAGTGTCCTATGTATTTATTTATATTTATTAATAGACGAATCAGAAAAATATATTTTTAATAATAATTGTTGTAAATCAATTTTTAACATTTCTTATTGGTCTCATAGTTCCATCTCAAAGACCAAGAACTTATACTTACTGTTTTTGTTAAAGAAATTATTCGTAACATAAAATTTCGGAATCACGTTGCAAACAAAAACATAAAATACTTACTATACTTGCTAATTAAAAGAGTGTAGAAAACTTTGATAAAAGTACAGTAACTTGAAACCCAGCTTAGCTAAGTTACAAGTATCGTGGACTTGTACTAGTGCTATTCATATAACGAAGTTTCACAGCAAAAAACTTTAACAAGGAACTCCTTCCTACAAGTACATATAAAAGAAAAAGAAGCAATTGGCTCTTGTGTATTCTTCCAACGCTGAATTTGTATTGAAATTCCTTAATTGAACAATTTTTTATATATAATTTACGATATAAAAAACGCATAATATTTCTCTCTGTAATATTGGAAACGATTTTTTTAAATCTTGTTTGAATTCCTTAATGGTGTCTTGTGAAAGCCAAATGGTAAAATCATGTGACTTCGTCGTCGACAAGTCGTAAGTTTTGTGGAAAAATTATTGACAAATTTGTCTTTTATATCAGGAAAACATTGAGAGGAAATCTGCATATCTCTGGATGATTTTGGCTGACCTTCAATCCTTCTCTTCGTACGACCAAAATACTTTTGGCTCAAAAGTGGGAAAATCGGCTTTGATAGTAAATATCTGTTTATTTGTCCCGTTTGTCTGTTCTTTTGTCTGTTAAGCTTTCACGGCTAAGGTACACTATGTAAGCTTATACATCAGGCAAATATTTTTGACAGAAACATACTCTTTTTTTTTGGGGGAAATAGGGAAAAAATAAAATGTTTTGCAGCGTTAACGTTGCTACTAAAGAAGTAGCAGGTATTATTAGTTTCTACTATAAGTAATTGATAGTCTTATTGAAAGTTTAAATAGACACAAACTAAAATAGCGAACAATGTTCATCCTTATAACATATCTCCCCTAGAGCGAACTACACAATTTCCAATCTAAACATTATATAATTATCACTAACAATTCATTAAATGTAATACGTGTTCAATTTTGTAGACAAGGTCGATGATAACAATATTAAATCGAATTATTGAACCCATTTACAGCCTTGCCAATTAATGAACAACTGCGGTTAGGTAATATTATTCAGCTTGATTAATTTTATAAATTTCAAAATAACGTAGCAATACTATAATAATTAGAACGACGCTTTGTGGCGCGGATACAGAGCATGGAAGTACGCGTATGCCACGGCGTCCACAAGTAACCCCTCGTTCGATAAAAATCCTCTCGTGCGTACGAGGGGTAAAAGATATGATTTTTTTAACTTAAGATTGCTTGTAGTCTTGCTGTCTATTACCTAATATATGAATTATAATAATGTAAAATATTGACAGACTGTGTTGATAATATTTTAAAGGCTCAAATAAAGTATCTCTCGAAAACACTACGTAAATGAAATTTACATTAGATAAAATATTTATATGGAAACTTGTTTGTTCATGTCTAAAGTTGTTGTATTCGCTGCGGTGACGACAGTTCAAAAGTTTTTAGACGCCTTTAGTGTGTGATGTTCGCACTTTGGCTGATATTTTATAGGTGAAAAATTGTAAAATTTAAGGATAATAATACAATGGACGGTGGGTGCGACTCACGTTCCGAAATAAAGTCGCATGAAAAGGAATATCAAACTGTTCAGGACACTTCATTGCAAATGACACTTTAAATCTGGAGTTTTTAATGATATTTTTTGTCAACTTCAAATTAAAAAGAAGATTTAACGACTTTCTTTGTCACAGATAATTGTCGGTCAAAAAAAGTTTCTAAACAAAACTCTTTTGTTTTTGCTTTCATTCAATTGGTAGAGCATTGCAAAATTTGTTTACACCGTGATTAATAAAGGGCTTTATGTAACTAAATTTTTACATAACTACCCTTCCATTGTCATAAAGATTAGTTTCGTAGTTCGTTAAGTCATGCTTGTAATGTTTAATCAATATATTATAGACAGCAACAATTTTTAATCAGTTATCAATTTATTATTGCTAGCAACACTTTATAGTTACTGCCCATCCAGGGCGACCATCATATATAAGTGACCACGTCATTAACAGAGCCCGTCCCCCGGCGATGCTTCCGCGCTCGCCCACACTCTCGGTGACGCTGTAAAAGCCATTAGGGCTAACAGCATTAGTTAGTGTTCGAAAAAAAAAACAGAGCCTTCTCTCTTTTGCGATCGGTTCTTGCTTGCGGAGGCTCTGTTAGTTGGTCGAGTCAAATGACTCATTTTATTTATTGCGTTGTATGGTTACATACGAATTCATTTTGTTCTCTTTTTATAAATCTACTTTGAATCCTAATAATATAATTTGAAACGCAATATCAACGTTCTCTGGTTTTATTTCAGAACTTGCTAGCTAGCCATGTAGGGTATAAAGGAAAACGCATCAACAGCTAGCCTAATTTATTATCACAATTTTTTAAGCGACTAGAGGAAAGATATATAGGGAATTACTTTTTTAATAGTTTAAGTTAAGTTTATGCATTGTTTTTTAAAAATTCAGCATTCTGATAAATATATAAACTATACCTGTGCGAAATTTCATACTCCATCCATGTAATTTTTGTATAAAGGGGTACAAAAGTTTGTTTCACATATTTATACAAGTATATAGATAATTGCTTATGCAAGTATCAATGTAAAAGGATTTGGCCTATCTGAGTATACCAGACCTAGTAAGAGTAGTTCATAAATCAGTTTTAAGTTAGGAATCGATTTCGTACGACTGTCGTATAGCTGTCGTTAAGACGACAGCCATACGAGTACAATATTTCATATTTCATAAACATTTAAGTAAGAGTTCTTACGTTTAAATGATTTATAAAAGCAGGCGTTACTTTGCGGAATTCCATATGGCAGAAACTATAACAGAACTAGTTTGCTATAATTCGCGTCTGTAAAGCGAATGTATGTAATGCTAAGTGTATGAAGCAAGAAAAATTCACGACATATGCAGGACTAGTCACCACACATTGAGCTTATACTGATGATGCTTCGGTTTCGAGGCAAAACGATCGTAGAGATATCAGTGGTGGTTGTGTGTATTGCTTGTGTGCATTGTTGCTGGTGGAGGCGTCTTGGGATGCATGTGGAGACTTGTCCTGCATGTGTAAGCTGCTTCATGCACTTAGTGTTCGGTGCAGTAGCACCTTACACATATTAGCATAAATACGGACACACGGCGCCGCCGCACTCAGTTTGCAACCGTTTACGAGGAACGCGAACAACGTGCGCGCCCCGGCATTAGTTTTAGTAGCATTAGTATATAGCACCATAATATTAGTATATCATTAAGTTTATAATAAGTTTGGAGTAGACAATAACTCTGCCCCTTACATTTTGGTCCTTCGAGCCGGATTTCATACATTCGCTTGACACACGCGGATTATAACAAATAGTTCTGTTATAGTTTCAGTTTTTACGTTTCTTATACACATGATGATATTGTAATCACCAATATCTCAACTGATGGGTTATTAATAAAACAAGAGAAATAACTTTGATATACCACGATTATATTATTTTTGTATGTTAATTGGAGGCCGGTCGGAAACAGAAAAGGGAGACATAGAGGCAGACGTATGTGACATTGACATTTACACAGACAAGTTAATAAATACATATTGACTTTTAGTTTACACAATTAGTACCTTTACTAACACGACCCCTTAAACTAAGGCAATATTATATTATACAAACAGTTCACAAACTTTAAATGTTTTTCTCTTGTTAATGACTTTGTAAATATATCTGCTAACATTTCTTCAGTACAAACATAACTCAAATTAACAATTTTCTTACTTATTAAATCTCTAACAAAATGATGTCTTATATCTATGTGCTTAGTTCTAGAATGAGACACATTATTGTTACATAATTTTTGAGCAGATTGATTATCACTATACAAAAGAATTTTACAAATTATACCAGTACATTCATGAACAAAGGTTTGCAAAAATAGAGCTTCTTTACAAGAGTCAGAGATTGCCATGTACTCAGCCTCTGTGCTAGAGAGTGCCACTGTTCTCTGTTTACGGCTTTCCCAGGATACTACACAGTTACCAAGACTAAAGACATACCCTGTAAAAGATCTACGGTCCAGGTGATCTCCTCCCCACTCAGCATCTGTAAAACCTCTTATGTCCATGGTGCTTCTTTTATATAAAAGAGAATAATTTAAAGTGCCCCTCAAGTAGCGTAATACCCTCTTCGCAGCTTTCCAATGACATTCAGAAAAACAATTATTGAATTGACTAAGATAACTCACACTGTGTGCTATATCAGGCCTCGTACATACACTTAAGTACATCAAGTAACCAATAAGACTTCTATAATCATGATTACAATTTCCATTATTTTCCCTTTGTAATTTCAACCCCACTTCCATTGGTGACTTTGCTGGTTTGCAATCTGACATGTTAAATTTATTCAAAATTCTTCTGATATAGTTTTCCTGATCTAGTGTGAATCCATCAGCAGTTCTTGTTATTCTCATTCCCAAAATATGATTAGCAGCACCTAAATCTTTCATTTCAAATTCACTCATCAGCTGTTTCTTGATTATATTCTTCTTCTGAGAATTTTTCAATGAAAATAATATTATATCATCAACATATAGTGCTATTATAATCATTTCACTATCTTGATTATTAATATATACACAGTTCTCTGAAGACAACCTTTTAAAATTTAATTTGTTACATAACACATTGTTTATCTTATCATACCAAGCTTTTGCTGCTTGTTTTAAGCCATAAATTGCTTTATGTAGCTTATATACTTTCTTTTCATTATTTTTATCAATAAAACCTTCAGGTTGTTCCATGTAAACAGTTTCTGTAAGATTTCCATTTAGAAATGCTGTCTTTACATCAAGATGTTCAATCATCATATCATACTGAGCAGCCAAAGCGAGTAATATTCTTATAGTTGAGTATCGAACAACTGGTGAAAACGTTTCATGATAATTTACTCCATATTTTTGTGTGTAACCTTTTGCTACAAGCCTCGCTTTATATTTAAGCAGCTCATTATTGACCCCTCGTTTCTTGCTAAAGACCCATTTACATTTCACTGGTTTGTAACCTTTAGGAAGATCAACCAAAGACCAACAATTATTTTATCATCATGTGACACATTCGTATTAATAAAATTATTTTCTAGGAATGTTACATGTCTTGCTTTTATACATTTCTTTGGATATGTAGGATCTATCAGCCTATAGCCCTTTGTGTCGTCACAATATCCTACAAAGATATAATCTTTACTCTTTGAATCAAGTTTTCTTCTATTGTCAACTACAGCATATGCTATACAACCGAAAACACGTAAATGTTGTACATTAACCTTTTTGGAATTCCATATTTCATCCGGAGTAGATCCCATTACTGCTTTTGATGGTGACAGGTTTTTCAAATATATAGCTGTGTTTGTAGCTTCAGCCCAATAATGTTTTTCAAGCCCAGCCTCCTGGAGCATACACCGTACTTTGTCCATAATTGTCCTATTGGCTCTTTCAGCGACTCCATTTTGCTGACTGCAATGTGGAACTGTAGTTTGATGCTTAATTCCATTTTTCCTCAAATATTCCTGAAAAACACAATTAACATATTCACCTCCATTATCACTCCTCAGAATTTTTATTTTCTTATCTTTCTGGTTTTCTACTAAGGCTTTAAATAATTTAAATTTTTCAAAAACCTCATCTTTTCTTTTCATAAAATATATAAAAGTTTTTCGTGAAAAATCATCAATAAAAGTAACAAAGTAAAGAGAACCACTTAGTGATGGAACTTGCATAGGACCACATACATCAGTATGCACCAACCCTAATAACTCTTTGGATCTATTAAAACTTTTCTTCGGAAAAGGCATTTTTACCATTTTACCCTTTATACACGCTACACATGAATTATAATTAGAGTTTTCAAAATCCATACCTGTAACTAATCCATTCTTCATTAGATTCATGCTTCTGTTGTTGAGATGCCCCAGTCTTTTATGCCAAACCTGTTGAGAGACTTTGTTGTCCGTCGATGCCAATATTGTCTCCATAGCACCCTCTGGCATGCCAATATTACCTGACACATCACTGACTGAATTCATGGCACTCTCTGACTTAACCTGACATTTAACAACATTATCAATAACATTTAATTTATATACGCCATTGAAACAGGAAGCAGTAGCTATCACTTCACTACCATCTAATATTTTACATACATTGGAACTAAAACTAATTCTATATCCTTTTCTAGATAGTTCACTGACTGACAATAAATTTGTTGATAACTTAGGAATGTAATAAACATTACTTATTGTCCTTACACCATTTGACAGATTAATTTTCACTTTACCTTGACCTTCTGTCAAAACTTTTTCTCCGTTGGCTACATTTACCTCAATAGGCTTAATAGTTTTAAAGTCGAACATGTTTTCTTTATTGTTGCACATGTGGTTGGTAGCTCCGGAGTCCACATACCAAACATTACTCTGCATGCTCACTGACAAAGCTGACAGCAATGATTTCTCTTTATTATGCGAAGTAGATTGCCTCTTGTTCTATTTTATATTATTATCCTTGCTGTACAAATTATTAGGACAGTCCTTTTTAAAATGACCAATCTTCTTACAACGAAAACACTTAACAGGTTTCTTCAAACTCAAAGCATTCATCTCCGGCAGCTCAGATTTGTCATCCCGTCTCTGTTGTTCCTGAAGTAACTTCGATTTGACAGCTTCACTGGTTAGCTTTATATTAGAATTCTCTAGAGCCATGATCAGGGGATCAAAATCACTTACTAATCCACTAAGCAATATTACTGCTATGAATTCATCATCAAGAGGTGACCCAATGTCAGACAACTGTTGTGCCAATTCTGTGATTTTTGATATATATACATGCATTCCTTCCGTTTCCTTTAACTTTACACTGAATAAAGCCCTCAGAAGACCCAGCCTTCTGCATAGTCCTCTATCTTCATATGCTCTTTGTAGTGCCATCCATGCTTCATATGGGGAATGTGCATTCCGAACATGCTGTAAAGCAGATGTCCCCACTGATAGACAGATTTTTGCTAGTGCCTTTTGTTTTTTCTTTTCATCACGGCAGCCATCTGTTTCTATACATTCGTAGAGGTCATCGTGCATAAGAATCATCTTCATCATAAATTTCCAATTGTTGTAATCTTCGATCCCTTTTAATTTCTCTATTGGGATTCCAACAGTTGAAGCCATGATGAATTTCTAAAGATACGTACCGGCCGGTGTGACGCCTCGTGGTATAGGTTATGTTTAATTTATTTTCCAATTTTACCAAAATATTTGTTATTTCGTGTTGTGCGAACGTTTCTGGGCCCATAACCTGATGGGTTATTAATAAAACAAGAGAAATAACTTTGATATACCACGATTATATTATTTTTGTATGTTAATTGGAGGCCGGTCGGAAACAGAAAAGGGAGACAAAGAGGCAGACGTATGTGACATTGACATTTACACAGACAAGTTAATAAATACATATTGACTTTTAGTTTACACAATTAGTACCTTTACTAACATCAACCATATTTTATTTTAAGGCGACTGAAATGGTGAATACATATATTAATTAAACAAATTAATTAAACAATTATCTCAAATTTGTATGTCGCTGATTAAAAAAACCAGGGTAAACAAGACCGGAACAGTATCACTGAATAATCACGATCCATTATATTGGAAATATTAATTTTTGACCAACCGATGTAATCTGAAATTGTGATAAAGTTCAGCAATTACTACGGCATACAATTTGACATCACTTTTATATTGTTATTCACCTTGGTTTATATTTGATGATCGCTACTAAGGAGAATACGTGCATTTGGTATTTTTAGGCCTTTCAGAAAGCAACATTAATGTTCAGTTTCTAGCTATAAAGCCTTGATGATGGCTAAACCCACATTTTGAAAAAATCGACCTTGCGATGCTTTTTGCAGTTAAAGTGAATGTTAAACTAATTCAAATAAAAAAAAAACATATGGAACAGCCAATTTATGCTGTAAACTTTGTATTTAAATTTTTAATTAAGGAAAACTTAATTCTAAAACGATACTAAGAATAATTTATTGGCACTCAAACTGTTCAGCATTATAAATAAGTTTAAAAAAAAGCTTTTATTTATTATTTGCTTTTAATAAATAAAAGCTTTCAACAAAATTTCATATTCCTGCTGTTAACCGTTGAGGAGTTCCCTCGTTTGGAAGCAATCCTGGCAGAACCATTCAGTCATGCTCATCAAAAACATGCATTGTCATCGGGACTGAACCAGTATGTAAAACAAGCAATTAAGTTTCGGGGCGAAACGATCGTCGAGATTGTGGTGGTGGGTGTGTGTGCTGCTTTTGTGTGCGTTGTTGCTGGTGAATTGCGCCTTGGGGTGCATGTGGTGGCTTGTGCTGCATGTATAAGGTACGTAGATTTTGCCTGCTTCATACACATTGGCTTTGCATGCATTCACTTAACCCGTGCGGATTATAGCAAAGTAGTTAGTTCTGTTATATTGCTTGTAATATGGAATTCCGCAAAGTAACGCCTGCTTCTATAAATCAGTATGTAAAATTTCAGCGTAATCAGTCTCCAGAAAATGTGTCAAATTTGACCTGCAAGATTCCACTTTCACATACAAACCAAATCAAATCAAATCAAAATAATCTTTATTCAAATAAAACATTTCAGGCACTTTTGAATCGTCAAGCATTAATATGATTAATGAAGCTACAACTAGTTTGGAATGTTGCTCTTACCGAGAAGAACCAGCAAGAAACTTGACGATCAATTTTCTATATATTTTCAATTATACATTATTAAACCGCTGACTTGTATAAAGCTTCATTCAAGGCATTCTTATCATCCTAATAATTTTCAATTTTGTAATATGCTTTACGTATAAGCATATTTTTTACACTTAGTTCGAATCTTTCTGCAGACTGGCTTTTAACTTCAATTTAAGCTAAATTAATCTTGTAAAAAATATAATTAGTTGTCTCTCATCGTAGCGGAGGTCGAAAGCAAGGTAATTTTGAAAACTGAAAATTTAAACTGAAATCACTGCCACTTTAAGTGAGTGTTGATTTCAGAGAGTAAACAGCACAAACGGGTTGGCTTTTCGCGCATTCGCGTGTCTTCTGTTACTTCACATCACATTTGCATACTTGCCGCTGTACCAGAGCACTAAGAGACAATTATTTCGTTTACGAGTATGTAATGTAGTTAAAGAAAGATTTAGGTAAATAAATTCTGTCGTTTCAGTTTTAAGGAGACTAGAGCTCAAGTATTTATGCATATTGTGTTTTAAATACTAATTACTTCCAACACTACAAGAATTGTGTATTTATATCGATACAATATTAAAAATGTGCATACCTAATTAGGATTTTAATTTCTGAACAAAGAACATATAAAATGCTTATCAATATCAATATCTAATACTATCTTCCAAGCACCTTTTTTGCTATATACTTTTATTTATATTCTTTTAATATTACCACCTAATGTTCACCTATTGTATCCACGATACATTATAATATTGATTCAATTTTAATGCAACTAAGAATCGCTATGGAGACTTGTGAGTGATGTAATTAATCGAACTACTCTACTATATTTATACTACTACTATTATATTATATATATACTGCTATTATATCTACTAATACTATATTTATACTACTCTATTGATACTAGTCAAAATTTTGTATGTAAAATTTTCACTTCAATTTTCATTCCACTTTTAATACCCAAGGTTCGCTCTTATCTGAAAACCACTGCGTTCAATTGATCGTTGACTATTCACGCAATTCAGTTCTGTAAAACAAGCATAAACGTATATTCGAGTAGTATTATTTTTTTAATTGTATCATGGCCTAGTCGAATGTTAGAATTACAATTGAATATAAATATAGACCTTTGCGAATAGTTTAAATGTTGCGCTAGCTGGATTCAGGCTAAAATGGTTTCATATTATTCACTGTAAATTACTGTCAAATGGTCAAATTTCAAATGAAAATGCCAACCGTTTTGTAGAAAACGCTAATTTCTGATTTTTTACCTTTTTATCCTAAGTTCGCTGTGACCACGGCTTCGGTCGCAATTCATTGACAAAAAATAAAAAAAATAATTTGCTTCATTTCCGACTCCGCGGAATTCTAGGATAAAAAGTAGCGTAAATGTTGCTCCATTACCTCCATTAAGATAGAGTCTCTATCTTTCAGTGAAAGTCCAATCGAAATTGGTTTGGCCGTTGGCGAGAAGGTACTATTGATTCAAACCTTCCTTGAATTGCACTATCTATTAGTGAAAACTGTACAAAAATCCGTTTGAGAAAATCAATCACATAAAGAAAGAAGAAAGACAGCTTATGGGGTTATATAATATGTATTGATTGATGTTAGCCCAATATTAAACGTTTTAAACTTACCATCAATATTGCTCAAGTGGATGAACAGACGGAAAACTGAAATTGGAAACGGCAAAGACATACAGGAAAACAAACTTTCGCACTTCTAACACTATGGATAAAAGTGACACCAATGTTTTTAATAAATGCAGCGCCCACAACAGTTGCTTTTAGAAGAAGTAGAGGGATCTTAGAAATTATATTGTTTTGTAAATTATCGCTCAATTTCACCTAAATTGCCTATTCATATGATAAACAGTTTAGGGAGCGGGAATAGCACCAACGGGGCTAGAACAATTGCTTTGTAACTAGTCCTGAATATTGTATGCATTAAACATCCAGTCAATAGTAGACCTCAGAGGTCGACGCTCTTTATATATCCAAAGGCTTTGAAGTAAAGATGCCTAAATTACAGACGACAAATGTGAAAGATTTTAAAATTAAACGTTTAAAAATATTTAATTTTGTTTAAAAATATTTTCATTACATTAAAAAATAGTTAATTTTAAATACCTTAAAATTATTTTACAGAATAATTTTATACTTTATTATTTTTCCATTGCCACTTTCCATTATTCCAATTACATTTCTTTATTATCAGGTATCTAGCCGTTTTATGACGGCTGTAACGATAGATTAATTATCAAAACCGTTTATTCAAACTGTTTATTTTAATTTGCAATGAACGTACAACGTTAAAAAATTTTAAAAATATTTCTTGATCTGCAGCATCCACTTATTTATTCACAATCGAGGCAGTAGTTATTGGACTTCATCAAAAAATCGCAAGGTAAAAGGGCATAGGCTTTCTATTACCTATGTAAGCCTATCTCCTGCTAATACAACGGTTATGTGTCAAAAAAATCGTTGAAATTACATTAGTCAATAATAAATAAATAATACATAAATATATGGGACACTTACACATACGGTCGTCCATCCCCGAAGTAAGTAACTTAACATTTGTGTTATGGGTGACGGATAACTGGTAAATATACTACATATATAATTTTAAATACATACTTAAATACAAATACACACCCAGGCTCGAAGAACCAACAAATTGTTTATAGAAAGTGATAGCCCTTGGCGGGAATCGAACCCGCGACCCGCGGAGCTGAAGGCAGGGTCACTACCCACTGCGCCAACGGGCCAGTCAATGTAGTGTAGTTTTGAATTGTTCTTGTAATATCAAACATTTTTCACGAGATGTTTATTGTGAAGAAGAAAGTCGATTCGGCTCAAACGAGCTAGGGGATGTAACAATCGGAACGCTCGTCTTCTACCAACTCTCAAGCAGTGCATTATAAAAACTGTCAGTAGACAATTTTAGAGAGAAAATCGCGAGTATATTTTAGAGAAAAATGTAAAGTGAACAGCACTTTGTCGTTCCTAGTCTACGGGATTTTATATGCGGGGGCTGATTTCAGAATGTTTTTTTTTATCATCAGCGTTGCAGATTGTTTTCTCTACTAATGTGACATTTATTATCTATATTGTTATTGATAGGTAAAAGACTCAGTATAAACGTTGCGTAATCGAAATATATATCAAGCTTTTGTATATAATTTGTAAGGCAGTCGTCCAGAAATTTATTTGACAAAAAGGCCTATTCCAAATTTGACCTACTTCGTTTGGGAACAGGACTTAAACACATAGTAGACAATTTAGGGTAATTTAGCATTTAATTTGACACGAATGATGTCGTGGGTAACACTAGTTATCTTTATGTATATAAGTGATAGCGCATCTCTATTTATATAATATATGTATTATATAATATGCCTTTCATTATTTTTGTTCTTAAAGTTAATACATAAGAACCATTTATCAACGGCAGAAAGTGAATTTCTATATATTAATATTGGAACAAACTACTCCACAATTGCAATGCTTTGTTCAAACAAGTAATTAGATACGCTATGCACGGTTGCTTGCATGCTTCGCTTAACCACTTTCTACAGTAAAGTAAAGTAAAGCCCGGTTACTATCCCACTGTCGGGCATACGCCTCCTCTCTCCGTTTTTTGGAGAAAAGAATTGGAGCTAAGATCTACCACGCTGCTCCAAAGCGGATTAGTAGGTTACACATATCCCTAGAATTCCTTAATGATATGCAGGTTTCCCCACGTTTTGTTGTCGATGTTTTCCTTCACCGTGTGGTAAATTGCAATTATCAATTAGACATATAAGTTTTAACAGACCGCCGTGTGGTATCCGGCTGAGTAGAATAGACCACCCTCTTTCTTACCGATGTGTCGTAAAAGGCGACTAAGGTAAGTTGATCTCAGGCAGGCGGCCAGTCGTAAAATACCTAGCCAATCTTGTGACAACATGTTTTTTACATGTTGTGCCGACCCCACTTAGAGTGGGAATAAGGGTAGGAGGATGACGAAGTTTTAACAGAAAAACTCATTGGTGCCTACCAGGGTTTGAACCCCTGGAAAGAGTCACACGGTCTCAACAATGGGCTATCACAGCTGTTTTTTAGCTGTCTTTGCTGTTCCTACAGCAGTGAGAATGTATAGAAACCGGCTATACTCATGTTTATTTTATCGGGTGATCTCGATTCGGCAACAGTTCCCGCCGTAATAGTAATAATATCGCATAAAGAGCTTATGAATAAGAGCCCCGTATGTACTTGAAACTAGTCGGGCACACCACTCACGATAGATTAAATTAAAATATGTATAAATCGTTTTACAAAAATAAAAAGGATTAATAGCTACAAATATAACATAATTACGCCATTCAACTATTATGAAATAAAAGATGTTAAATACTCTATTAAAACCCTTTCAGATAAAAGATAGATATCATCGCGGACAGTTACTAACATTTATATACTTCACCCGACCGCCTCGGGGGCTCAATTTATTACCCGTAGCACGAAATTGAACGCGAGCTGATGTTGCGACAAAAATGAACTTTCCTAATAAATATGGAGGTATTTTTCGATATTTAGCTTTGACTTCGTGAAAAAATTGATTATATGATTTAATATTTAATGGTTTTTCTGTATTTAAGCTTTATTTATACGATTTATAAAAGCAGGCGTTACTTTGCGGAATTCCATATTACAAGCAATATAACAGAGTATAGCAAAGTACAGTATAGCAAAGTAGTTAGTTCTGTTATATTGCTTTTATTTATACGCTTCTAACGTTTTGATTTCACTTGTTGCATGTAAGAATAGTTTAAATTTATAGAATCAAATACCAAATATAATTGACACGCAAGTCATTTGTAATTCTTTGTAAATAAGTTATTTATAATCAAAATAAGGGGAGAATATAATTAGAATTTAAAATTTTTTAATTTCAAATAGAAATTAATTAACTCAATTTATTAAATAATTTGATAATATTAATATGAATGATTTTTTTAATCATGACTTTGATAAGCAATTGATAATAAAGGTATTATTATCTGAGCGTGAAACGTATTTTTCTTCTATTTACTCATAAGTTTACTTGTCAATAGTTCTTTTTTTTAAATTGATTTACCATGTTAGCAAAATACTCGATAACATTTTAGTGTGATTTTTACAAAAACATATTTTTTAACTTAAATATAATGTTGATTGCAGGGTTCTGACGTGGTGCGCTTTGAAATAGTGTGAGATGTCTTTTGTACACAAGTATTAATTATATTATTTAACATGTTTATGTAGTGGTGTATTCATGTGTATACAAAGTGAGAATCGCACATCTCAACCCACATACATTACAACACTCATTTAGATTTAACAATTAACGATGACGGTACTTTAACAAAAGCCACAAACAATATTATCTATACTCTAGTTACGTAGGAAGACGTTGAATCAACATATCACAAATTGTACAAATTCAGTTTTTTTATTCTATTGTATACCAGCAGTACGAAAATATTTCTAAAGATGGGACAATTTTCGGCACCTCGTTTATTTAAGTCGCTCTGAATATTTATTTAATACTCAAAGCTTTGAACATTTATTTAATTGATGCTATTCAACAACGCCACTTCAACCTTATTTGGACGTTTAAACTGTTTTTTAAAAAGAAATTCAAATTGATGTGTATAGAAAACCTCTTAAATTAAAAAAAAACGGAACATGCTTTGCTTATTATGTTTACTTATGAGGTGTAGATTTGATATCATGAGTGAATATTTTTGTAAAATTTTATTATATATTCTTTATAAACAATATTAATTACAATGAATAGTAAAAAAATATAAAATATTTTATCATATAATCAAAAGTAACACAAAAAACTATGTACTTTCTTTGTTCCTTTTAGTTTTTATTATCTCCAAATATTGTTTCACTTTTTTTTAAGTAATTTTTAAACCGTATTTTAAATTTGTGTCCAAATAAATAACTCAAAACAAAAATATCAACTCACCAGCCGTGCCAGCGGCTTCGCCCGCGTGGGAATTCGCGTGTCACATTATTTTTTTTAGAATTCAACTTTTAAACATAAAAGTAGTTATTGTGAGTTAACCATAAGAGATATAGACGTGCTATTGCGGATTTTTTTGTAGTATCTTTAGAGATCTACAATTCTCTAGTACTTTAAATTACTTTAGCGTATCTCTGCCGGTTTACGCGGCGCACCCGCCTAAAGTTTCCAGCAAGCAAGTTTTTTAACAACCTCGCGATCTCTTTAACACAATTTACATAATACCGATATGTACTATTTATCTAAACCATCCTGTTATTGCGCTATCTTTTGGTGAAAACTGTACAAAAATCCGTTCAGTTGATTTTGAGAAAATCGATTACATACAGACAGATAGTTTTTTGGGACTTTGTTTTATAATAAGTATAGATAGATATTATGACAAATAAATTGCCCCATCAACAATCAACAAGTTACACGTTCTATGTTTATAAATAGAACATGTAGTTTTAATCTACGTATGGGGCGAATTATTCATTACGTCAGTCGACGCGAGTTTGTCTCAGTGCAGTCAAACAAATATTCTCAGTAAATACCACAAAAAAGTACAAATTGTTCCTACATACACCATTAGGGTATATTTATTATTCTAATACCATAATAATTTGTGTTTCATAATAAGGTTTTATTTTTTAAAATCCATAGTAACCGAGGGGTTTGTGTTTTATTGTTGATATTTTTTTACATAGTTGAGAGTTTTATTATATAAAAATTTAGTAGGTTGTAGCAAATTTAGTTTGGTACATTGAAAAAAATTTGAAAATGCCTTTTCGATTTCTATCCGTTTTATTCACTGCTATTAAAGTTGTTATCGCTAACGGTTGAACGTGACAATCGAACATAATGTAATTTCGATATTTTTGACTATCAATTTATAACATTTGTCCTTTTTTATTGTTCTGGAAACAATCATCTGATTGTATGTAATATATAAGCAGTAATATTATTAAAGGCTCAATAATAATAATTAATACTATGACAAGAGGGCTGCATCCTTTTTCGCACAAAGAATCAGCTTAGCGATTCAACGCGGAAACGCTGCCAGCATTCTTGGGACCATTCCACGTGGGCATAATTTGTATAGTAGTAGCGTGTTGTAAGTAATTAAGATAGGTACCGTAATCCTTGGAATCCGCTGATGAAGCAAGCTTCAAGACAATGGGCTTCGCGGAATCCTAACGGGGTTTCGGAGTTTGACAATTCTTCAACATAAATTAATTTACATTAAAATTATTTCTATATTCTATCATCAGTAAGGAAAGTCTTGTTCTTCTTTTGAATTTTTCATATTCTAATATTAATTAAATAATATTTTTAAAAGACTTACTCGCCGTCATATCATAACTCATAACTTGATAATTTTTGCTGTAAATGAAAAAAGAAATACTATGATTATATAATTGGCGTTGTTTACAATTAAAAATACAAACAAAAAATATTTCGTTCAAATACCAAAGAGCATATTTCTTTTTAACGCAGATTTTTTTACTTTTGCTTTTTGGTAATTTGTTTTTCGCTTATCATTAAAAGTTATAGCGTTTTGGAGCGATATCAATACCGTGCTATTATAGCATTAATCTATAAAACTATTTTATATAATCTGCTCTATTCATTGAAGCCTTCGTTTTTAAATATATCCAAAACGAAATCCAACATCAACGTCAGAAGTCTACAGTTACTTTTTCCATTTTTGTGTATTATGAATAAATGGTACGGTTTGGGGTAAATAATTTGTGTGTCAAACTAAGAAACGAAAAACTTTGGCACTTCGCAAAAGTTTTTGTAGTGAATGCCTCGGAGGCTTCCAATAATCAGATTGACTTAGGGGATTGAATTCAAAATACGATTGTATCGAAAGGATTTTAATAATTCATTGCCTTAAGGCATACAGGAATAGGCTATTGATTCAAAAGAATCATGGGTATATTATATCCAGCAGAATAAAAATTAATTAGTGTTATAAATGATATTCAATGTCAAAAGTTCTATTTTTTATTGGAGTAAAGTTTTATCTGCAATAATAAAAGGATTTAATATATATCAAATAAACAGTAACATATACATTCTTAAGAAAGTGAGATTCAAGCTAAAACAAAAAAAAACTTATATCAATCATGCTTCTTCATACTTTTAGTTGATAAGTTAGGCCGTAATAGTTTATATTTATTTAAAACATAACAAATACTCTTTATAAACTTTAGATAATAAATTAATTAATCCATTAAATAAGTACTGTGTGCCTTAAATACAAATAGAATTTTTATGTTCACCCTTTCGAAATTGGGAACCTCGTGACGGAGGCTAAGCCGTAAATTTTCTCAGCTTAAATGTTTGTGTCTAAATTATAGAGATTTAGATATCACAATACTAACAAAGTACCTATTTGCAAACGCAATTTAAGATATAGTTTGCATTGATTCACATTCTATAAGCAATTGGCCATAATATATTTAGGAATCTAGCCCTGCAAGCATTATTTCACGTTAGAAATAGTCACTCGTTCGTCATTCAATTCTAAACTCAATTCTAAATGACTGGCCCGTTGGCACAGTGGGTAGTCACCCTGCGTTCAGCTCCACGGGTCGCGGGTTCGATTGTCGCCGAGAACCAACATTTTATTTAAAAAATTGTTTATTTCTTCGTGCCTGGGTGTATATTTTTATTTAAAATATACATAAAACATAAATGTATATGTAGTATATTCACCAGTTGTCTATCACCCATAACACTAGTATTAAGTTACTTACTTACTTTGGGGATGGACGACCTTGTGTGTAAGTGTCCCATATATTTATTATTATTAAACTTAAAGGAAATAATTCTAAGATTCTTAGAATAAAGTTTGTGCCGGACTAATAGGTCTTTTTAATTTTACACATATAACGTTTGAATTCCGACTTTATCATCGATGCACTGAAGTCTACGTTAGATCGCGTTTTTGATAATGCAACACATCCTGGTTACAACAGGGTTTGCATTTTCAGTTCTACGAGTAGCATGCGCTCACACTATTTCATACGAAAATTGCGTAGATAGGTTTTAAAGCTCCGACTACATGGCATAAAGTTTGTGTAAATTTAAGTTGATTCTGACGTCGCCGTTCATTGAGATATATTTTAATTTGAAATTTGAGAACAATAATCCTCTATTAACAAATTTTGAAAGAGAGAAATAAATGTATACATGACCAGTAACATAAACAATTTTTTTAAAATAAAACGCTCATTATTTCAAAAAACTCAATCAATGCATATAAACGGCACATATTGAGGCTTTAAATAATATGTGTTTACTGTATATTGCATACTATAAATTATACTAAATCAAATTCTTAAATGTGATATGTAAGTGAAATTAAAATTTTCCTATTTTTTTATAAGTTTAGTAAATATTTGCCAGTAAATAGTGCCATGTAATCCCAGCTTAAAAAACCGATCAAACTAAAACTCGACGTGTTTTGTTTGCCAAAAACTGTTTCCTATTACACACTGACGAAACCTGCAAAGTTTTAAGTATTTAGCCTAGCTAGGCTGCTACTTTCTCCAACTTCATAAAATGGGATCATAGAAAGTTTCAGTAATTTATATAACTTAGCACTGGTAATAATAAGAAGAAATAAATTATTTATCTATCATATTGATTAAATGTAAATAACGCCGTGTGGAATCCGGCAGAAAAGAATAGACCTACCCTCCGTTCTTACCGACGTGTCGTAAGGGGCGACTAAGGTATGTGCCGTGTGGTATCCGGCTGCATAGAATAGAGCACCCTCATTTCTTACCGAGGTGTCGTAAAAGGCGACTAAGGTAAGTCGACGCAAGGCAGGCGGCCGGTCGTAAAATACCAAAGCCAAATCATGTGACAACGTGTTTGTAATATGAGAATGATGATTGATTAAATGTAAATAGTAATAGTCACTCTAATCCGTTGGTTAACAGTCTGTTATCCAACTGCTGAACGTAAGCCCACTTTCTCCTTTTTAGGAGAGAAGGGGAGAAGAAGGGAGAAGAAAATCCCATTACCAACTCTAAAATATAGCGCTTTGACCATTACGGGATTGGATACAATTGTTACTCCCCATCAATATATAAAAAAAGTCCTAAATATATATGATAAATCCCAAATATTTTACAAGAGCTTTATTTGAATACAATTCACAACATTTAAGTTCGACATATATCGTCATATTAAGTGATATCAAGCTGTGATAGCCCAGCGGTGAGACCATGCGATTCTTTCGAGGGGAACACGAGTTCAAACCCGGGCAGGTACCAATGAGTTTTTTTATTAAAAATTCATGTGTCTTATTGATAATTGCAATTAATCACACGCTTTTCGGTGAAGGAAAACATCGTGAGGAAACCTGCAAATCTCTAGAGAATTCTGGAGATATGTGTAACCTACCAATCCGCATTGGAGCAGCGTGGTAGGTCTTAGCTCCAACCCTTCTCTCCAGAAACGGAGAGAGGAGGCCTATTCCCAGTAGTGGAATTGTAACATTCCGCTACTTTTAAATGTAGTATTCGCGAAAGAATGTTCGAAATGTTAGATAAAAAAGAAAGATTGAACGGAAATTTAAACATATTTTTTTAAGGCCGCAACTTAAAATTATATCGACTAATTTTACCTACCGGTCGATCACGTAATGCAGTTTTAAATTTTCGTTTTAAGCATATTTATATTTATATATATTTGATTTCATAAAGAGTACAGTAAGTAGTGACTAAGCAATATAAGTTTTCTAATATAAGGTTTGTTGAAAGATAAATTATTTACTGGGACTGCTATTAGCAGCACATTGATACGCTTTTGTTTTCCTCACTAATGTTTTTTAAATAAGAACATAGTTTTTTTATGATTATTTTAGTGAAAGAGAGTAAATGAGTAGTTTTCTTTCTTTCAACAGTTACTTTCTGTTACATTAAGTTTTCTTTGATAATATCAACAAGAATGTTTCGTTTTGGTTGAACATTTACAATTCCGCAACGAAACACCTGTACTATTTCAAATACTCAACAATAATCATAAATTAACCATAGCCTCTTATCCAACTACGTCTTATTCAAACAACCCCCGTGTTCTCATTTATTGCCGAACAGTTCTGATTTACGATTTAGAATTTCAAAACAGCTCTTTTAGTTAATATTGTTTATACCTCTGACAATACACAGTTATTGCAAACTATCAAGTTTTCTTGTTAAGCCAGTGAAATATTGGTAAATACGTTTAAGAGGTTTACCTTTTGACGGTAGATACTCTTGGCTATTGATTTATTATGTAGTGGCAAGCGATACAAAAGCAATGAAAGGCGTTCACAATATGGTATTGAGATTTAATTTTAGACAGATTTTGAGTTAAAATCCATATGGAATCAAATTATTTATGAAAAAAAGTAAAATTATGACTTGTTACTATGTCGATGCTGGGCGTAAGCCTGTCCATTTTCTTTCGCTGAAAAGCGTGTGATAAATGGCAATTCAATTAAACACAAGTTTTAAGATATCAACTCATTTGTGCCTTAGAGTTTAGTAATTTTAAAATGTAAACTATCGTGAGTATTATTCATAGTTAATCTGTAGAAACCGGTTTTACTCACGGTCTTATTTTATCGGGTTAGCCCGACTATATAATTGCATGTGCATGTACTATATTTTATTTTTCTAAAACCTAACTCCTCACTCCCTTTTTAAATATATCTAATTATAAAAAAAAATTAAAAAAACATTTAAAAATATAAAAAATTGTCGTCCGCCGGAAGCGGGGCATTATCCCGAGCTACCGTTGGCTAGGGCTCCAGAGTGAGGAACTTCCTCACAATACGTTTCAAGCAATACTACCTTCTGCATTCGATTCTTGATCCAACTGTTAAGCGAAAGCCTCTGAAGATGTTGGTCGAGGCCTTCGCAATCAGACCGTTAACCGAAACAATTGCATGTACACGTTATTATTATTTTTTCCATTATGAAGAAAGAGCTTACTGAAACTTATTCAATCGTATCTCTCTCCGAAAACTTTAATTTTTAACGATGATTCTTTCCATCATAAACGTACATAGATTAAAAACGTACACAGCTTATTATTAAGAAATAATAGTGCAAAATACCCCGTGTACGTTACGGAAGACACCCTCTGTAGAATTGTAATATACGAGCTCTCGCCTCTAAACTCTACAACGGCATGTAAAAGCTCAACTATGATTAACAAAGTTTACTAAACCGCTAATATATCGATGGTCGCTTAGAACTTGTAAGCAATAATGCATCGTATTACAAATATGATTCGGCCTACAAATTAATCATATGTATATGCATATACAGCTTTGCGATTTTGTCGTAGAGTCTATCTCCTGATGATGCTTCGGTTGCGGGGCGTAACGATTGTTGAGTTTGTGATAGAGAGCGTGTTTAGTGCTTTTGTATTGCGGTGGAAGTGTTGGAGGTATGTACATGTGTTTTTACGAATCCTGCATGTATCGGGTAAGAAAAAACGGATAGTCCACTATACATTTAGCACTATATATATTTTCTATCTACTGTATCGCGGATTATAGCACAATGATTTTATTATTACTTTTGTATTTTCGATCTCCGCAAAGTAACGCCTAATTCTATAAATTATATAAACATATACTAAATCAATACAAAAAGTTATATGGAGATGATATAATAGCAGTAAAGTTGAATAGCTGAGACTGAAGACTACTGATAGGTGCTTGATCAAGTTTGAAAATGATCTTTTATAAATTACGCAGACTAATGAGCGGCTTCGCCCAAATAAATTATCTGCGTTGACTGAGAGCGTTCTAATTTAAAGTTACTAATTAAGGTCATGTATAGCATAATTAAAATATTTACACTAGATTAGTGTATTTCGTCTCAAATAAAAATGTAATTTCCTAGTGAGTAAAAAACTAAACGACACACTTAAAAGCATAGACGGATGCATTTAAAATAGTTATACAGTATCATTCTTAACGACACGTGGAATGTTAACTAATAGCATTTAGTACCCAGATTTTTTAAGTTAATAGATAAGGAAATAGTATAAACCAAAATTTCAAAAGGAGTAGGAGTATGAGAAAGTAACTGACATATTTCCTTCAGTCACCTTGTCCTAGACAAGTCTCCTATTTTGAGTAGTTTTTTTTAGTCTGAGGCTACAACCAATAGTTTTAAGTAGCTTTTCTTTAATATTACAAATTGGTCATCGTAGTATTGCTACAGTTATATAATTATTTTGACATGGAAAGAGCACTTTTATTATGACTCAGGTAGACGAGCATAAAAACTATAATAATTATTGGATAAATTCCAATGAACTTACGTAGGCAAGACCGACCTACGTCAGTAAACTAGAACCTCAAATTCGCCGTATGTGTGTATGTGTTCGCGATCGTTATTTGATTGTCAGGGTAATGTCAAGATATGGTCGTGGTTCAACCTAACTGGGATGTGTAAAACTCGAAGTTCTTGAAGGAGCTTAACTTGTTGGAACTATAAATAAACTTACATCCAAGGTCAGCAAGATTGCGATTTAATGTGAAGCCATCATATAGTATCGAATAAGAAGTTTTTCTGAATTTATAGAAACAGATAATCGATAAATTCAAGCTAATTACAATCAAGATATACGTTTGTGGAGGTACAAAACACACCTTGTAGAGATCGAATAACTTGACAATAACCGTAAATTAAACGAGATAAACCTTAATCAAACATTGTTGTGTTCTCCGCGTTTATTGTCGAACAATAGTTGTGATTTACGATCCGAATTCGACAACAGCGCTTTGGGATTATTGCTATTATTTACACCTTCCACGTTACGCCCACCAAAATCTTAGTTTGGTTTACTTTCAAATGTAAAAGCTATAATACCTTTTAATACTTATTTTTAAAGATAAATCCAATGTTCAAACTAATAATATAATTTTGAAAAATTGTATGTAACGCCTTCGTGGTGAAATTAAAACTAGTCCAAAAGAGATGAAAGTTGATAGATAGGATTGTGTACCTTGCTAGCGTATAATAAAAATCGCGTTGATCTTTTGGGAAAATATAAAAATATTCTCAAAAAGAATACAACATTCAGGGTGTTACGGACAATATTATAATGTATATCATTATATCAATACATAATAAAGAATCTTATAGAACAGTTCTAAATAGAAACATATAACGAGGTTACGTCAGATTTTATATCAAACTTATTATTAACTATATTATATCTATATAATATAATAGTTTCCCGTGACAATAGGTGGAAATTGAGCATGTTAACGATATATTATTCAAATGTAGCAAAATCACGTTAAAATATAATAGTTTCTAACCACAAATAAGTTTTTCAGAGCGCAGCGACCTTATAATCTCTAATAAAAGTTTTTACACTGAAGACTTTACAAAATCTTTTAAAAAAACTTATTTTTATCATATCAGATCCGTACTAATATTATAAATGCGAAAGTTTGTCTGTCTGTTAAACTTTCACGACTAAGCCACTTAACTAATATTGAGGAAATTTGTCATATTAAAAGCTTATATACGCATGAGTTAGAAAAAAATCCCATTTATCTTTCGGTTACAGTGAAAAAAAAACATATATTTCATGATTGAAGATACCACTCTGATGAAGATACAAACTCTTAGAATATTGACAAGAAACAAGAGCAACGTTCAGGTTAACATAATAACTGAATATCATAAATATCAAATAATAGCAATCTAGGACAACGTAAAAAATGAATGATGAATGAACAATAACCAAGTTTACAACCCGATGTAAAATTTATTTACTGGGTCCATTTATTTTATCAATCTGCCCGACCAATGTGCCTGTAAAAGATAGAATCAACACTGAGATTGGTAACGAGATTCAACTAATTAAATTTTGTTCCATCGCAAACGTAAATTGCCGTCACCGTTGTGTGTTGTGGAATTTTAAATAAAAGTTATTTATTGAGGTACAGGAAAATGAAAAATTACACAGAGGGATTTCAGCGTGTTTTAAATTGCAGGTGATATTCAATTCACCGTGTAGATATGCTGATTTTTACGTCGCCCCAAATATTATTTTTTAATTTATTCTGTATAATAATAATTATATGGGACACTTACACACACGGTCGTGCTTCCCCAAAGTAACTTAATACTTGTGCTATGGGTGACGGACAACTATTGAATATAAACATATATAATTTTAAATACATACTTAAATACAAATAAACACCCAGGCTCGATGAACCAACAAATTCTTTCAGAAGGGATTGGCTCGGTGTTTACTCTTTTCAAATAAAATTCTTATAACTAGTTACATTTGGTTATTACTATCTTGTACTGGGTAGAGGAGTAGCTATATCCACGCATTTTTATCAGTTATGTCATCACATATGTATTTGGTATAATATTGAATAAGTATAGTACATATATACATGTTATAAATTAAAGTGCCTAAAAGCTGTATAGTAAAAAAAAGTACACTTAAAACGGCCTATTACTTTCCCACTGTTGGGAAAGTGATGGGCCTCCTTTCTCCGTTTTTCGGACAGCAAGATTAGAGCTAAGACCTACCACGTTGCTCCAATGCGGATTGGTAGATTACATATATCCCTAGAATTTTCTAAAGATATGAAGGGTCCCTCACGATGTTTTCCTTCAACGGAAAGCGCTGGTAAAAGCAGAAAAAGCTGTTTATTATATAATTAATTTCTCGAAGGCTACTTGAACGGAATTTTATATGGTTTTTATTAAAAGATAGTGGAATTCTTGAGGAAGTTTAAGTTCATAGTAAGGTTAAGTTTCCGCGGGATTCAGTTTTTTCGGGAACAACTGTGACAGACTGATTTTCAGTCAGGGGAAGCCGGAGGCACGGCTAGTAAATGCTAATCACATTGATTGCAGCTAATTGAATAACAGCAAAGTGGTTTTTCCGCACATCAGAAATTCAAGGCTAAAAAATAATATAAAAATTATCTTACCCAGTGTTTTTGATGTACAAGAAATAGTGGATATGAATTTAAATACTTTTTTTCCATGCTATGTAATAAGTTACGAGATTTTGCTTCGTTTCATAGAAGATAAACTTGTGCATTTGGAAATAACTTTTAATATATTATTTTGGCACAACTTTGCGGCTAGTTTATGCCAACTAAGGAATTTACAATTCTTGGATTTGGCGAAATATGTCAGCCAATTTTTAACTGACTTCAAAAATGATTGTATCATTTTTGTTTGTAAAGACTGTTCGTCATTTATGAAACCTTTTATTTGCTACACATACACTCCCAAATTGGATATTGAAAAGCTTTAATCGTATTTTGTAGTAGTCATAGATGTTAACTTTTATATATGAAGAGCATGCAGATGTGTAGATCGTCTGGTAAGAGTGAATGAATAATACATAATAATAAATAAATATATGGAACATTTACACACGCGGTCGTTAATCTCCAAAGTGAGTAACTTAATACTTATTTATTTATTATTATTATTATTTATTTATTTACAACTGGTAATTATATACATATACACACCCAGATTCAAAGAACCAACAAATTCTAAATAGAAAATGTTGGTTCTCGTCGGGAATCGAACCCACGACCCACGGAGCCGAAGACAGGGTCACTGCCAACTGCGCCAACGGGTCAGTCGCCGAAACGGAATGTATAAACATGATTCTCATAGATCTTGCAGGTTTATAGTCTTTGCGTCTATTTCTAGTTATATAAAATTAAGCTGAAATTATTACTAACTAAAATCCCACGTTTATATGTTAAATGTTTTTCACAGAGCTAACTTTAACAATAGGCGTGTTTATGCGGAAATAGAACGCTGTATCTACATTTATTTTACATCCCTAACTTTTACATTCAATTTGATCACCCTAACCCTTCCGCTATAAATCTTGGACAAAAAATAGTTTTATGGTCGGATGTTCCGGCATCATGAAGAATTATTTTTAATCCGGTTACTTAATTTAGAGACACTTTTCCCTAGTTGACCTTAAATGCTCAGAAAGTAAAAGTAAGTTTGCAACTGTGTTCTATAAGATTCTAATATACGAGTATAAGGACTTTTAAGAAAGTTACTAGTTTAGTTATTTTTTTAAAGCTTTTCTTTAACTAGCCATGTATCCGTGGAATCTATTTGGGTCTAAAACAGATTGTAGAGAATATAGACAACCCGGTTGGAAATTATTAAATAATGCACAAAATAAATATTCAAATCCAGTCTACTGGATCAATAAAACAATAAATTGTTTTAACGATAGGCGTAAGAGCTCCAGTTCCTCTAATTTGTTTATAACCTTGCGAGGTAATCCATCTCCTGGCTCCTGTACTGTTATAGCGGGATGGTTTAAATCCCTGCTGAAAGAAGGTTAAATTTTCTCACTTCCCGATGTTCGATTGAGCTGAACTTTTGCATACTGGTCCAGTCCATATACAAAACATGTTTATGATAAGTATGACCTGATGCTGCTGCCAGGATTGGCTCCAAACGAGGGAAGTCCTCACCAGTTAACAGTACGGACATGGATTTTTTTTAAAGCTTTTTCAACTTGACTTTACCTTTGATTAAACGTTTCATTTTTCTTTTTCTTACTTATATTATTACTTATAATATATAAAGTTTTCTATAAAAATTATACATAAGGTCATTATACAAAATATTCTTGTTATATTATTACTTGGGGGTGTAAGGGGGAGGCTCGTCCCAGTCAGTCTCCTCAATTGTCAACCTCACCTGCACGCGGTGCACCCTGCAGATCAACCGACGAGGCTCTGGCGACCGATAAATGGCGGTATAACCATTTCATTTTGCTGACCTTAAATACCAGATTGACAGTGGGCAGCAGCACTGTCGGTGCAAAATGGTCAGCACTGCGATCACCAACCCGCATGCCAAGCGTGGTGATTATCGGCAAAACCTTTATGGCATCACAAAATAAACCACAGCCCCTAGTTCCCGGCAGCTCCGCTATTCCCAGCTCTGGCAGCGGTTTGGGTAACGGCGGGGCAGGGGGTGTCAAGAATCTCCGGAAGAGATTCCGCTGCCAACCCCGACGACTGGACCTGGCAACGTACAACGCACGCACTTTGAGGGAAGACGAAAAGATACTCGAGCTGGAAGAAACAGTAAGCAAGTTGCGGTGGGATGTGATAGGATTATCCGAAGTCCGAAGAGAGGGGGAGGATACGATGATCCTAAAATCCGGCAACTTGCTTTACTACCGGGAGGGAGAGCAACAGTCCCAGGGTGGTATCGGGTTTCTCGTCCACAAGTCCCTTGTCAACAACATTGTTCAAGTCGAGAGTGTGTCGAGCAGGGTCGCGTTCCTGATACTCAGAATTACCGAACGGTATTCGCTGAAGGTCATACAGGTTTACGCACCGACATCGGCACATCCGGACGAGGAGGTAGAGGCCATGTATGAGGATTTATCTAGAGCCATGCATGCCTCCAAAACCTCCTACACTGTTGTGATGGGGGATTTCAACGCAAAGCTGGGCAAGCGAAACGGCACAGAGGTGAGAGTAGGGCAATTTGGATACGGGCAACGGAACCACAGGGGCCAGATGCTGGCCGATTTCTTGGAGAGAGAGGACCTCTACATGATGAATTCTTTCTTCAAGAAGCGGCCGCATCGAAAATGGACCTGGATCAGTCCCGACGGTTCCACGAGAAACGAGATCGACTTCATCATGTCGACCAGGCGTCATATATTCAATGATGTCTCTGTGATCAACACCGTTAAGACCGGGAGTGATCACCGCATGGTTAGAGGCACATTGAATATATGCGTACAGCTGGAAAGATCCAGACTGGTGAAGTCTACGCTCCGACCAACTCGAGCTCATATCCAAAACCCCGAGAAGTTCCAACTCGAGCTAATGAACCGTTTTGATTGCCTAGCTGACTGCGCTTCTGTGGACGATGTAAACAACAGGCTGGTGGAAACTGTCCATACGGTGGGGTCTAAATTTTATAAGACACACCGTAAAAGACCCAATAAATTCTCGACCCAGACTCTCAAGCTCATGGATGAGAGGAACGAAATGAGGCTACAGTCTTCAGTAGATGCGACGCGCTACCGTCTGATCAATAGACAGATTTCTAAGGCGCAGAAATGCGACCTGCGACACTTCAACGCTGAGTTCATTCGAGAGACTATTGAGCGTAACAGGGGCTCAAAAGTGTTCGCAAGAGATCTATCTATTGGGCAGCGGCAGCTGACGCGATTGAAAACCGATAACAGTAGTATCATTTCATCTCGTCCTGAGATTTTGAGAGAGGTTGAGAGGTTCTATGGGCAGTTATACACGTCAACACAACAGCCTGTTGTCAATTTGGCAAAAGACCCAAGAGCCAAGTTGACCCGACACTACACCGAAGATATCCCGGACGTCAGCCTATACGAGATTAGTATGGCTCTCAAACAGCTTAAGAACAACAAGGCTCCAGGTGATGACGGAATCACTACCGAACTCCTGAAGGCGGGTGGTAAACCGGTACTTAAAGTCCTTCAGCGATTGTTCAATTCCGTCATTCACGAAGGCACTATGCCGGAAGCATGGTACAGGGGCGTGGTGGTTCTCTTCTTCAAGAAAGGTGATAACACCTTATTGAAGAATTATAGACCCATCACGCTGCTGAATCATGTTTATAAGCTGTTCTCGAGAGTCATAACGAATCGTCTCGCTCGTAGGTTTGACGACTTCCAGCCTCCCGAACAAACCGGTTTCCGAAAAGGGTATAGTACCATAGACCACATATTCACGCTGCGGCAGGTTATACAGAAAACCGAGGAGTATAACCAGCCACTTTGCTTGGCGTTTGTGGACTATGAGAAGGCCTTTGATTCGGTGGAAACATGGGCTGTGTTAAGATCGCTCCAGAGATGCCGAATCGACTATCGGTACGTCCAAGTGTTGAAGTGTTTGTATGAAAACGCCACAATGTCTGTCCGTATCCAAGACAAAACTACGAGACCAATCCACATGCGGCGAGGTGTGCGACAGGGAGATGTCATCTCCCCGAAGCTGTTTACCGCTGCATTGGAAGATGTCTTTAAGCTTTTGGATTGGAACGGATACGGCATCAACATCAACGGCGAGTACATCACTCACCTTAGATTTGCCGACGACATAGTCGTTATGGCAGGTTGTCTGGAGGACCTTAACACAATGCTCGACGACCTCAGCAGAGTGTCTCAGCAGGTGGGCCTTAAAATGAACATGAGTAAGACAAAAATCATGTCAAACTCACATGTTCCGCTCCACCCGGTCATCGTTGAGAACTCTGCACTCGAAATTGTAGACGAGTACATATACCTGGGACATACGGTCCAGCTGGGTAGGTCCAATTTCGAGAAAGAGGTTAGCCGCCGAATCCAACTCGGATGGGCAGCGTTCGGGAAGCTACGCGAGATCTTTTCGTCCGAAATACCTCAGTGTCTGAAGACTAAGGTCTTCGAACAGTGCGTGTTGCCAGTGATAACCTACGGATCCGAAACGTGGTCGCTCACTATGGGCCTTATAAGAAAGCTCAGAGTCGCTCAGCGGGCGATGGAGCGAGCTATGCTCGGAGTGTCTCTACGAGATCAAATCAGGAATGAGGAGATCCGTAGAAGAACTAAAGTCACCGACATAGCTCAGCGTGTTGCGAAGCTGAAGTGGCGATGGGCGGGGCACATAGTGCGGAGAACCGATGGGCGCTGGGGTCTTAAGGTGCTGGAATGGCGACCCCGCACCGGAAAGCGCAGCGTCGGTAGACCCCCTACGAGGTGGACAGACGACCTCAAAAAGGTCGCAGGGAGCCACTGGATCCAGGTGGCGCAAGATCGTGTGGTGTGGCGATCCCATGAAGAGGCCTATGTCCAGCAGTGGACGTCCATCGGCTGACGAAGAAGAAGAAGAAGATTATTACTTGTAATAATGACGGGCTTCTTAGCGCAGGAGGCAGTTACACTGCATTCAGCTCTGCGGTTCTCGGATTCGATTCCCTCTGAAGGCCACCAACATTATCTAAAAATATTCGTAAGTTCTTCGAGTCTGGGTATAAATATGTATTTAGGTATTACTTTAAAATTATTATGTATATTTTTACTAGTTGTCTGTCATCCTTAACACATGTATTAAGTAGTTATGAAAGAGTTATTTTGCTATTATATAATCTAGACAGTAGGAAGCACGCAACGTTCACATACCTTAGACATGCAGGGCCAGTCACCATACGTATCACAAAACGCCACCATCAACAACACACCGCTAAAGCACTACGCACACTCACTACGACAATCTTTACGATCGTTTCGCCCCGTAACCGAAGCATCAGCAAGAGGATAAATCTACACGACAAAATCTTAAATATCAAATTTAATTTAGTGACGAAGAACAATGTGTGTAATTATTACATATTTATTTATTTATTTATTTACTTAACTTTTCATATCTCAAATCCATTTCGTAGTTAAAGTGTAGAACGTCCTCACCGCGATAATTTCGTCTAAAGATCTCATGAATAAGTGCCCCTGATGGGCTCAAAACTAGTCGGGCTAACCCGATACAATTAGACGTGAGTATAGCTAGTGTCTACATGGTAACAGCTTGTTATATGCCCACTGCTAGGCTAAGACCTCCCCCGTTTTTGTAGAGAAGGATTGGAGCTAAGACCTACCACGTTGCTTCAATGCGGATTGGTAGGTTACACATGTCCCTCAAATTCTCTAGAGATATGGAGGTTTCCTCACGATGTTTTCCTTCACCGAAAAGCGTGTGATAAATTGCAATTATCAATTAGACACATAAGTTTTAATGGAAAAACTCATTGGTGCCTGCCCGGGGTTTAAACCGTCCCTAGAGAGTCGCACGGTCTCACCGCTAGGCTCTCACAGCTATTTTTAGCAGTGTCTAAATATTAACTACGAATACTACTCACGATAGTTTAAATGTAACAATCTACTTCTCTTATACTTATGTTAGGGCTAGTAATGCACGGAGGAACGATCATGGCCAAATATCTAAAGGCACTCAAATAAATCACTTTTCCTCGTGGCACTTACCAGAATCACATAAATATTGAGTTATCGACAGCTTTTCTGTCGACGCTAGAAAGATAGTTGGCAGCCGCGACCCCGTCTCTACATCAATACATCAAAGTCACACACTTGATATTTTATTGGACCATTCGCATGCCAACAAATTGACGTGAAAATAATTGTATAATATAGAGAAAGCTCAGAAGCATTACATAGTACAGCGAGTGTTTTGAAATTTTAACTTTTGTGAGTTATTAATCTATATCTATACTCTATCTCTAATATATAAAGCAGAAGAGTTTGTTTGTTTGAGTGATTTTTTGAACGCGCTTATCTCAGGAACTAGTGGACCGATTTGAAAAATTCTTTGAGTGTCAGATAGTCCATTTATCCACGAAGGCTATATATAATATCACGCTAAAATAAATAGGAGAGGACAAACGAAAACGGCAAAATTTAAAGATTTGTTTGCGTGTGCAACGTGTTAAACGGTGAATGATATTTGACTGAAATGGAGCGCTATAAAGTGTCTAACATGCGCGGCGCGCGAAAATTTTATGCAATCCTTTTGTTTTGAAGTTAAACATCTAAAATTATGAATGTAGGAGTAACTAAATAAATATATATATTTTTATATTAAGTTTTATGAATTATCTATAATGATCTGTCACGAAACTTGATGTAGCAGACCAAATTCAACGCGAGCGTAGCTGCGGGTAAAACCTAGTCTATTATAAACCCAAGACTTTGACTGCCTTTATATCTTTCTGTCTGTTACAGAAACTATAACAGAAATGCTTGAAATATAATCCGCGCGGGTTAAGTGAATGCATGCAATGCTAATATGTATGAAGCTGGCAGAATTCACGTACCTTACACATGCAGGACAAGTCATCTCATGCAATCTTCCTGATGATGCTTCGGTTTCGAGGTGAAACGATCGTGGAGATTTTGTTGGTGGTTGTAGGTATTGCTTGTGTGCATTGTTGCTGGTGGAAGCGTCTTAGTATGCATGTGGTGCGGTTCCATGCTGATTTGAAGTGAGAGAGGAGGTTGTTTAGTCCGTGCGAGTCGGATACTCTCTACTAGTACGGGCTAGTAGGTGTCCGTCAGGGATTTTTCCTCCTCGCGATAAAAAAAAAGGATGCATGTGGTGACTTTCCAGCATGTAGCAAAAGTAGTTTTGTTATATGGAATTTCGCAAAGTAACGCCTGCTTATATAAATCATTCTGTCTGTTACGTTTTCAAAGCCATATGCTATCACGGCCAATCCAGTGGAGCAATATAGATCAAATTGCGTACAATATAAGTTTACATAACATATAGTAGTAGAATGTAGTAAATTTGCGATTGTATAATGGATTTGCTTCGTATAATGTTGACCGTATGCCGTGTGGTATCCGGCTGTCGAATAGACCACCCTCATATCTTACCGGAGTGTCATAAAAGGCGACATAGGTAAGTAGCCCTGCCGTGTGGTATCCGGCTGAGTCGAATAGATCACCCTCATATCTTACCGAGGTGTCATAAAAGGCGACTAAGGTACGTATACCCGCCCTGTGGTATCCGGCTGCGTAGAATAGACCACTCTCATATCTTACCGAGGTGTCATAAAAGGCGACTAAGGTAAGTTGACCCGCCGTGTGGTATCCGGCTGGGTAGAATAGACCACCCTCATATCTTACCGAGGTGCCATAAAAGGCGACTAAGGTAAGTAGACCCGCCGTGTGGTATCCGACTGAGTAGAATAGATCACTATCATTTTTTACCGAGGTGTCGTAAAATACGTAGCCGAATCATGTGACAACATGTTTATAACATGTTGTTCCGACCCAACTTAGCGTGGGATAAGGGCAGGAGGATGATGATAAATGTTCAACGATGTCTTTATATGTAGTAGATTTTCTTCTTTTTTACTTTTCAGTTCAAAAACATGTATCTGAACGTAATAAGAAAGATATATTCAATCAATTATCACGGATTTGTAACATTTATATATTAGATATGTTAATTTAAAATTTAAATTCATATTTCTGAATTCTTTCCGGACTTCTCTCATTATAAAATTTGAATAAAGGAAATTGAATAATCATGTTATAATGTAATTTTTAAAACCGCAGTAACCAAATTTAACGCTGGTTATTTTATGTGCTTGTTTACCAGAACACATAATTGAGACGAAATACATTTTACACAGCGCAGACCTTAATTGTGTCTAGACTAACCCGTTCCTCATTCCGAATCTAATTATCGTAAAATACGTTTATTATCACATCTTTTTGATATGTTGCTTAGAAAACATTTGGATAATTGGCAAGCTGTTTCTTCTGTTAGTGGTAATTTATGTTTTGTAACAAGGTCAGCACTTATAAAATAAATTACAATTGTCTTATTAGCGGTAAATCCGTGTGACTTTCTCGAAAGGGTGACAGGTTCAAATACCAGGCAGGCAATTATTGATAATTTCAATTCGTCTCCCGTTTTTCAATTTAGTAAAACATAATATAACCTGCATATCTATAGAGAATTTTGGATATATATGTAACCTACCAATTCGCTTTGGAACATCGTGGTGGGTCTTAGCTCCCACCCTTTTAAAAAAACGGAGAGGTGGTCTTTGCCCAGCAAGGATAACAAAAATGAATGGAAAGATGAAAAAAGGCCAACGTTTCTTAACATTGTTCTTTTATCATGTTAGCCAAATTGTACCGAGTTATTTTTTCCTGACGAGTTTTTATAAAAGGTACTTACACTTATTCGAGATTTAAAATCACATATATCAGTTGCTTGAGAGCATGCAATACTTAACAACATCGGTATGGATTTCATAAATATTGCGTTTAACGATCACGGCAAAATCGCACGAGTTTGAAGCACGCAGATGAAAAATATTGCATAATAGAATATTTAGCATAATAGGATACTTGGCACAAAAAAAGAGTAACGGTTTATTATAAATTTCAATTTAATATTTTGTGTATTCAATTACTATGCTAATACCAGCGCATTTAAACTTGACTTGGCATTAATTATGAAATCGGGATACCATCGTGATTGAATCAAAGTTATGCCACTTTAATAGTATTTAGTAATAAAATGGAAGTTAGATTTTTGGCATAAAATATTTTCAAAGTTCACGATAAATTAGGTTTCATCAAGTTACTTATTTTAAGCCGTAAAAATGGAAAAATTCCCTGAAGACGTCTCGTCCTTTCTAATTTTATTACGCAGGAAACAGTTCGCACAAATTTCAGCCATAAAACAGGAACAAAAATCAAAAAGATAAACTTTATACATTTTAAAGTTACTTTATTATTGCTCCAAGACACTTTCTTCTTGGATAAGGTGATAAATGTTTTATGTAACAAAAAAAAATCTATTTAAAGTATGTAGTAATTAACTAATACGGTAAATTAAATTTTAGATAATTTTTAATTTTTGTCTTTTATAACCTAACAAAAAATTTATTACGAAGAAAAGTCAAATATCGATATGAACCCTGTGTAGGTCAACTTAAAAGTACGATGCGAAGTTTCTTAGAGTAAATCTACGAGTATTTCAAGAAGTTGTGAATTGATTTGTGTCCCGCATTGTTGCGATATAACGTCACATTTGTTGGCGCCACTTTATTCTCTTTAGTTCAATTGACATAGATTTTGTTTATCGTTGGTCGAGGAACGGCCAGTTATATGGGACATTAGTAACAAGTATTATAAAATAAAAATATATGTATGTTTACGAGACTTAGTTTAAGCAAGGTAACCATTTTTTTAAATCTCAGTTTATTAAGATGAACTCTTATTTGTTTCTTCCAACACAATATTGATATGAAAATTTAAACAGGAATTTAAAAATTAACTTGTTGACAGGCTTTAAATAATTTATAGAATTAGGCGTTACTTTGCGGAGGTCCATAATATAAAAGTAATAATATAATTACTTTGCTATAATCCGCGATAAAGTACATAGAAAATATATATAGAGCTAAATTTATAGTGCACTATCCGTTTTTTCTTACCCGATACATGCAGGATTCGTAAAAACATTACATATGTTCAGAGGTAAAATAAATGAAGGGGTTGAACGATTACCTACTATATAACCATGCTTGTTTGGATAATGCTCCGCTTTTAGATTTTGTTGTGGAGCCTATCTCCTGATGATGTTTCGCTTGTGGGGCGAAACGATTGCTAAGTTTGTGATAGTGAAAGTGTGTAGTGCTTGTGTATTGGGATGGCAGTGGTGGAAGGTTTGTGCATGTGTTTCTATATCCTGCATATATCGGGTATGAAAAAACGGATAGTCCACTATACATTTAGCACTATATATATTTTCTATTTACTATAATAATAATTATTATTATTATTACTTTTGTTGACAGACATATATTAAGTCAACTTTTTAATAATGACGCACCTATCGATAAAATAGCTGAAGATAATTAATTAACGTATGTTAACGGATCTTTAAGGTGGCTTAAGTTTCAAATGACAAGCAATACTTACTAGTAATATAACTATTTAAAAAAATCATATTTCCATCGACCACAATTTTACCATCCACTTTCATACTTAATTGTTTTGGCATAACTTTCAGCCAGAAGTAGACGTAATTAATTCCGTTTTGCTCGTCCATTCATACGAAAATCCTATTATAAATACATATACTCTGTTCTTTATTATTTTAATAATCTGAATAGCTGCTAAATTGAATAACGCCTTTGCACAAACAGAAGTAACTATTTGTTCTGAGCAAGACAGGTCTTAGTTCAAATTACGCCGCAAATAAATTATTCCGCCTTCATTGGTTGTTCTGCGCACCCAAAAACCCTTGAAACTCAGCTGTTTCATGCCTGAACGTAATTGCTTCGGAAATAATAGAAACCTGTGTATAAACAGTTAGCGACAGACGCAATGAAGATCCTCTTAAGATATCATTTAATATGTAATAGTCAGAGAATGTTTAATTGTTGACTCCCTTTACAAACTAGGCGTACCATAGACGAAAAAAATGTATTATTCAAACAACTTAGATCTGTATAGATTTTCAACTAAACTAAAGTATATATACTCGTAGACATAAATATGGGTGACTAATGTGAATTGTACAGACGAAATCTGCGAAACATTAATTAATTTCTATTTCTTATAGATTCCATACATATCCATGCTTTATTGAATAGTAATCTGTTCTTTTAGATTAGTAATATTCAAAGACAAAAAGCAAAACCTCAGACAATTTGATAACAAATTTAGCTGGATATATTCTAACTACGAGTACATAACATAAATTTCAGTAAATTATGTTACGCAAGGTACCCTGGGAAATATGTTTTTCGTGAAAATATAATTACGCTGCTATAACTACACCATAATTAGTAGATTGCTACAGAATTAATATTTGTACATTAATAAAGTGTATATGAAAAATCATTTTAATTACCATTATAAGTTATGAAGTATTTTATGACATTAATATTATATCTTGTTGTTTCGAAATTTGGAATGTAAAGAGTCAAGAAGCAAATTAAAGTCAGGAAAATAAAATACTAGATTATTGATCTTTGCGAACGAAAATTTAACAAGAAATAAGTTTTTAACTTTAAATTATCGTGGGTAGTATTTATAGTTAATGTGTAGACACAGACTATACTCACGTCTAATTTTATCAGGTTAGCCCGACTAGCTTCAAGCCCATCCGGGGCACTTATTCATGAGCTCTTTACACGACGTTATCGCAACGGCAACTGCTGCATGCGGTATCGGGATGGGCTTGAAACTAGGCGGGCTTACCAGATAAAATTAGACGTCAGTATAGCCGGTGTCTACATATTAACTAAGAAATAAGTTTATAAGGACGTAAACTTCTAATTGGTTACAAGCAATACAACAGAACTAACTACTTTGCTATAATCCGCACACTCCACGACAAAAATCGTACTGCAGTACGATTTTTGTCGTGGAGCCTATCCTCCTGATGATGCTTCGGTTTCGGGGCGAAACGATCGTCGAGATTGTGGTGGTGGGTGTGTGTGCTGCTTTTGTGTGCGTTGTTGCTGGTGAATTGCGCCTTGGGGTGCATGTGGTGACTGGTCCTGCATGTATAAGGTGCGTAGATTTTGCCTGCTTCATACACATTGGCTTTGCATGCATTCACTTAACCCGTGCGGATTATAGCAAAGTAGTTAGTTCTATTGTATTGCTTGTAATATGGAATTCCGCAAAGTAACGCCTGCTTCTATAAATCACTTCTAATTGGTTAACATACTAAGTATTAATTTAAAAATATACTAAACGTATTACTCCATGGCTTCGTGTGCATTGAGTTTATAATATAGTAGATATGCCTTAACTTACCTTCATACAAGGAATGACATCGCTCCGTTGTTTAGTTCGGACGTAAAAGAAGGAATAATTAAATCACTTCACATTTATAATTTTGTATTTATACGAATATTAACAAAATCGCTGCTGCATTAGAGTAAGGCGAAGTATCTAGTAATAGCATATCTGGAAGTATAATGTAATACTAAAACACATGGTCTAAATAAAAGTTACGAAGGTACTGTATGGTTTGTACGAGTAAGATTCTCTTAACGTGAGCAAACCAAAGTAGTACAGACTAAACTTTGAAGCTTGTACCACTTGTGGGCTCTTGTCATCGCGTAGTTGTTATCTAAGTTTCATGTTGAACTTCAGAGTTGTCGTTTGTCGCAAGACATAGAAGGTAGCGAATAAACCATAATATTATTTTATTTATAGAAACCGGCTAATCTATTCTATTATATAACTTTTTCTACGTTATCACGACTGGCACTCTGGCAAGGACCCACTGCGGTATCACCGTTTAAAGATCTCATGAATAAGCCCGTATAAATGGGCTCGAAAATAGTTGGGCTAACCCGATGGAATAAAACGTGAGTATAGTTTCTTTATATAAACAACTCATGAATGAACTCTGGAATAATGAAACCAAACGAATTTATAAATAAGTACTTGACATTTATTTGTAATTTAATAAAATATTTTTTTAAATTTTTATGAAACATGACTTTTAGTACCACACATAGGGTAGCATTATACATTTAGATTTATGTTAGATTAAATAAGTTAAGATAATAAGCCTGTCGGTCGAACTATTAAAACTGTACTAATGTAGAGAATTCGAAAGTATATCAGTCTTTCTACTTGTTAACGCACGGCTAAATCGCTGGATTATATTGATGAATTTCGAACAATTGAAACTTATATATCACCCTATATGTTATATAGGATAGAAAAATAATAATAAAAATAACATAGTAATAACAATAGGAGAGAAAAACAGATAGTATATAATTATTTTTATTTCAACACTAAATTTGTCGCGAACAAAGTCCCGGGTATAACAGTTATGGATAAATTATTGTAAAAGACAATAAATAACAGCAAGAGACTTTACCTGGACTGTGCGGTTCAAGTGAGGATATAAACTGAAAAGAATGACTGTAGTACTCGGGAACGAAGATGCAAATCTGATGAAACATTAACCTTATACAAAGTTAAATCGATTTTATCGCGATATGACCGTACGTTTATATGCTAATAAATAATATTAAATAACATATCAATTACACACAAGGTTATCTATCTCCAAAGAAACTAACTTAATATTTGTTTTATGGGTGAAGCTAGTAGCATAGCTCAATATACCAAGAACATAACTTACATTAATTTTAGAGAAAGTTATACTAATACGCTACCGTTGCTGTCTTAAATATGATTTCTATAACAGGCACTTACCTCTTTAAACATCTTTATCGACAAGTATCTATCTATCGTACTGAAACTTACACTCATAGTTGCAACTGTTCCCGCTAGTGATTTAGACGCTTTCAATATCTCGAATTATTTAGTCGTTATATTATTACTTAACTCGAGCAACTTTGACGTTTTGTAACTTTTCCTGCCATAAACTCTAAAATTAAGATTTATTAAGTTGATATTTACATTATTACTTTATATACCAAATTAAATGTAGATCATATTTCTGCATTAAAGTAGTTTACGAAGAATTCATAATGGAAATATTTGTTGTTTACTTTTTGCTTATTTTGAAGACTGTTTTAATAGTTATCTCTCGCTTTGGATCGGTATCGAATCGATAGTTTACTTTATATAATTTATAGAATTAGGCGTTACTTTGCGCAGTTCCATAATACAAAAGTAATAATAAAATTATTTTGCTATAATCCGCGATACAGTAAATAGAAAAAATATATAGTGTTAAATGTATAGTGGACTATCCGTTTTTTTCATACCCGATACATGGAGGATTCGTAAAAATACATGCACAAACCTTCATCACTTCCACCACAATACACAAGCACTACACACGTTCACTATCACAAACTCAACAATCGTTTCGCCCCGCAACCGAAGCATCATCAGGAGATAGACTCCACGACAAAATCGCAAATCGATAGTTTACTGGTAAATATGTATTAAATGGAACAATGTGCATAAATTACATATTGTTAACGTATAAAGTATGATTCAGAAATATGTCAGTATATGAGTCTTTCCTGTGTTCAATTATAATATTCCGATGCTATTCGCTGTCTAGCAATAATCGTATAAAATATTTATTATTAGTTTCGGGGTTTTACTATTCACTTCTGAGCATAGGTCTCCTGTCTCCGTTTTTAAAGAGAAGGATTAGGCCTAAAATTTACCACGCTGCTCCAAAGCGGATTGGTTGGTTTCACATATTCCTAAAATTATTTAGAAATATGAAGGTTTCTCACGATGTTTTTCTTCACTAAAAATTGTGTGATAAATTGCAATTATCAATTAGACACATTAGTTTTAACAGAAAAACTCATTGGTGCCTGCCCGGGGTTTCAACCCTTGACCCCCTCGAAAGAATCGCACGGTCTCACAGCTAGTCTAATTTAAGTTTTACAAGTTAATGAATAAAAAATAACACTGTTGTATATAAATACCGGGCAACAATTTTGTAATGGGACATTAACTTTATGCTGTAAGCAGAATCGATTAAGAAACTAAAATCCTGTTTGAAACTCATATAACTCGGGAAGCAGGTGAAAATGTTCTTGCGGCGAGTTTATCTAAACGAGGCGCCTGCTATCTGGCTTCCTGTCAGAGGAAAATTCCTAAAACTAACCGACACTTTACAGCTTACACCAGAGAAATGTTATTGTGATATTCAGACCTAGACAAGGATTTCACTATTATGTTTACGATATCACGTGTAGGGTACTAAATCTTTAAAAAGCTTTACTTCATCCTTTTTTTAAAACAATATACACATACTGGCCTCTAAAATCTAGACAAAATCACAAGTAATTTTAATATATTTGTAGTTATTTACGCATAAGTGAAAATTTCATTTATACATATTTGTTATGTATATAAAATTGACTTAAGAATCCTACAAATTTTAGACCACCTAAATAAGTTGTAAAATCGATATTATTTGTCTACTAATGTTTTCGTTGCCTTGTTTTTTAAACGATTATAAAAATATTTTAAAAGGACGTCTTATCATAATAGCATAACGTATCGTAGGTTTATAGAATTAGGCGTTACTTTGCGGAGATCCATAATACAAAAGTAATAATAAAATTATTTTGCTATAATCCGCGATATACAAATACAATACAATAATGTATCGCGGATTAAAGCGAAATAATTTTATTATTACTTTTGTATCGTAGGTTGTTTTCTGTCTTTTGAATTTTACCCTTACACGTATAATTCTTATCACAAAAACGTAAAATATATATTGTTTTATGATAATAAAAATTTAACAATATTTAAATTTCATTTTAATACATCAATTCGTAATTATTAGAAAGGTTTTATTAGATATTAAAGCAAGGAACATAGCACGCTCTTTTTCATTGTTATTTCAGACTTGTCCTTTATGACAGGTGTTCCGTTTCTTATTTCAACATCGACCTAACATTAGATTAAATTGTGAGGTCGCCTGAAACATTTTTCACCGCTCTACAGCTATTAGTCTCTGCTAGGAAAGCCTGGGTTTGACTTGAGAACCATAACGTTTATTTGTAACGTATGCTAGTGACATTCTTGCTAAGCTCAATATACTTACAGATATTTTTCTCAATATAATATGTTGTTTATACTAACAGTAACAGCAAAATTATTTGTAAATTTATATGTTAACCTTTACAATGTTATGAAAACAATAATCTTATATATAACAATCAATCTTTCTTTTGTTTATCAATCAATCTTTGTCTGTAATAGACACGAAATCCGTTGGATGAAGTTAATTGAAATTTTTAGACAATTTTAGAATGAACCAACCTTGTAATGGTGCTGCTTTGATGGCAATCAGAGCATTTTTAAAACTGTTAAGTTCTGTTTCGAGGGTAAATCGAAACCAAAATGAGCCTCAGAAACGCACGGCCGGACAGTTAGTGTACACATAAAACTAATATTCGTAGTATAATAAGTTTCAATACAATGTCAATTACCAATATTTTAAAAGTCATAACGGAGTAACAGTACGAGCGCGTAACCCTTAGCAAAGGCTCATTTCCAGTCTGATGACTGTGTTTGTGATTTTTTTACGCAAAGCTATACTAAAAAATATATACCATAATGGTATTTACAATTCATCACACGTTTTACGATAAAAGCAGACGTATTAATAAAACCACCATATCCCTATAGAATGCCTGGGATATGTTTACTTTGCTTACAAAAATATCGTTGATCCGGCTTTCACTTGATATGCGTGGCATGTTCCACAAGAAGTGACGTCATTTTCTATAAAATTTTCTGTCTAGTGCCGATAGACATATTCACGTATAATCTTATTGAAAGTGCGCCATGTTGAAAATGTGACATTTTAATACAACGCTATGTTCACTATCATTAAATCATTTAAAAGAAAATATCTATATTTTTTCTTATGTACGTCACTTATTTGACAATTACCTAGAAGTATCTGGAACAGTTTGCGTACCTCTTCCTGCCATGGACTACCATGAACTCTTATTGCGACTCAATTGAAGACGTAAACTAGATTGTTTTGCTTTTTCATACCATGACGTCTTAAAGACGCACACTTTAAGTCGTTGCCGAATGAAAATCTAAACTGGATCGCAAACGTATTTCATTCACTCTTTTTTCGTACCATTAGCTATTAAAAATTGACTTATTAATTAAATTTCATTTTCATTTAATTTTTGTAAAATTCAATTCTAACATAAAATATATTATAGCGACAACAATATTTTTCCATTAGACTTATTCAATAAATAAAAAGCAATTTTCCAAAAATCAACCCATTTAATCTTTTTCAACAACTCAAAAAACACAATGACAGCGACAATGTTTTTTTTTATTACTGGCCAACTATATGAAGGAGGTTGTATTTAAAACACGTCGTAACAGTCGACCATCCTGACAACATTTGCGACCCCGCAAATCTAATAAGCTGACTTCTGGGAATGATTCTACCACCGATTCGGAATGCTGATTGTACTGAGAAGAATCGGCAAGAAACTCAATACTTGCTCTTTTAACCCTTAAACTCTCTCCATCTCGCAATTAATCGCTGTCATGGCATAACACAGCACAATTAATGGCAACGAACTCAGCAGATGCATACGTAACGCAGATGCGTACGTAAACAGGCTTGCTAATGCTAACGTTCATCGCCATAGCTTGCTTGCTACATGCATGCTACACTTCTGCTCTCTTTTTTTTTCCTGCTGTTAGAGTCGACTATCCTGAAACAATTGCGCCGCAATTGGCGCAGGAAAGGTATTAGCTTTCTGTAAAGTCAATTATTAAATGTTACGAGCATCGCATTTATCCCCGTATACTAAATAAAGCTCTAATCTTTTAATCTTTTATTTCTTACGCTAAAACCCAAGCGGGAATTACATTTATGTCATCACTATTACACGTTACCGTCACTTGTTTTTTCTTCACCCACTTAATATTACGTTTTTTACATTTTATTTGTGGGTTACAGGTTTCCATCGCACTTCTGAATATAACGACAACAATATTTTTCCATTAGACTTATTCAATAAATAAGAAGCAATTTTCCAAAAATCAACCCATTTAATCTTTTTCAACAACTCAAAAAAACACATAATGACAGCGACAATGTTTTTTTTTTATTACTGGCCAACTATATGAAGGAGGGTTGTATTTAAAACACGTCGTAACAATATATAACTATGTTTTACGTGAATCGATAAAAACAATACAAAACAAACTGTATTGTTATGCATTTTGCTTATATTCATTGAAAATTGATTTAACTTCAAGTTTCAGAATGCGTCCTAAAACATTTGAGTAAAAGAGACAGAGTTATCTATAGTTCATGTAACGCTTTCCTTTTCAATCGTTATGACCCCAATGCAATCCACACTTCATGATACGAAAAGAAAGCGGTTGAGTTTAGGTACTGACTTTAAATTGAATCTTTTTCTAAAAGTTCATGGTAGGCCTACTTAGACCTTTGTACACATTGTCCCTCTCCCTGCGAGGGTGTACAGCAGTGCGTCCTCCGCAGAGTACAGCAGGCCTACCATGAACTCTTATTGCGACTCAATTGAAGACGTAAACGACGACCGACAAACCGCTCTCTTTTCGTACCATGAAGTGTGAATTGCATTGGGGTCGTAATGTTTTGAAAAGGATAACTTTATATGAACTATAGATAACTCTGTCTCTTTTACTCACATGTTCTTGGGACGAATTCCGAACGCTCATTCCGCAACAACTTAAAGTGTGCGTCTTTAAGAAGTCATGGTATGAGAAAGCAAAACAGTTTCGTTTACATCTCCAATTGAGTCGCAATAAGAATACATGGTAGGCTTGCAGGAGAGTACACTTTTTACGCAACCTTCTCATATTACCGTCGTCCTTGTAATCGACCTATGACGCTGAACTTAAGCCTTATAAATATACTAACTGCACAGTGTATTTAATGGAAATTTTGGACATAAAGGAGAGTGCCAGAAATTCATACGTCATTGGGCCCAGACGTTACAGTATTAATTTTTATGTTGTAAGATAGAAAAATATTTGTTATCTTAGGATCAATTATTATTTTATTTAATTTCTATGGGGGAACTATAAAATAAGAGTTATAGTTTGAGGTTATGGACAACTACAAGTACATGCTATATACCAGAAAGAACATAATAAAAACGATAAAATTTGTTATAAAAATATAACAGTAAGCTCATCATTGAATTAAAAGTTGATCATTCATTTTTTTGTCGTTAGAAAAACAAACATTTCGAGAAAACACGTTCATAAGAGCAACGTATATTTTAGTTATTACTCTATGGCAACATGTACCAAAAGATGAATAATAATTGACATATATTGCAAAAAGAATTTATTAGATCCCACAGCGATTAAGATCGTAGCCATACACCAAATGAGTAAACTATTTTATTCTAAACACCATATTTAATATCTGGAATGTAATTATTTATTTTTATTTATTTAATATACTTTATTGCACAACAAAAACATAAAGAAAATACAAAGTAAACTTATATCTAGATATCTTGTACAAAGAGGCGGTCTTATCGCTAAGCAGCGATTTCTACCAGACAACCTCGGTGATAGAACTTGAATATGGAGTCGGGTAGGAAGTGCATAAACTTACATACCAATATTTAATTAAAATACATAAATAGTTATATACTATACTAAATTCAATATATATATATATATAAGTATATAAATAAAATATTATACATATATATGAAAATAAACCTACATAAACATACTAAACACATATAAATAATAATTTAAATAAAATAATTAGCATCAACAGCAAAGCGAAAGATAAAAATCCTTGACTTCAAGTTTAAACCTGTGTATTGTTTTAGCCTTCCGAATATTTACCGGTAACGCATTCCATAACTTCACCGCCGTCACTGTAAATGACCTGGCATAAAACTTTGTGTGCTGTTTCGGCATTTTAAGCGTAAGGTTTTCAGCGGATCTAGACCCCTTGCTACTATGCAATCCCAGAAACTGAAATTTTACTTTTAGGTAAGCAGGAGTCGTAGGGTGGAATAACACACAGTACAGAAGAGAGACAATATGAAGATTCCGGCGAAAGCGAATGGGTAACCACTTGAGCTTCATACGAAATTCGGAAATATGATCATACTTGCATAAACCAAATATGAATCTAATAGCAACATTTTGAAGATGCTCAAGTTTATTTATTTGTGTCTCGGTTAAGTCAAGATAGCTTGCGTCGACGTAGTCGAGGATTGGTAGTAATAGGGATTACGCCAACATAATTTTAGTAGAAGTAGGAAGAAATGCACTCAAACGACGAAAGGAGCTCAATGCAGCAAACATTTTTTTACTAACTTCTGTCATTTGTACAGACCATGTGACCATTATTGTTAATAAAATGAAGCTGAAACGCTGGAATCCGCGCTGTTTAGGCAATTAAAAAAGTAACAAGTTGACAATGACACGTTCCGTTTAAGGCATTAACAACTTTAATACCATTATAAGTATCATTATTAAATAAGTTTTCTAACATTTTCCCATTGAAAGATTATAATATTTATAGTGATATTTAAACAGAAAAAAACTAAGAATTTTTTGATGTATGTGGGTTTTCTGTAAGAATTAGGCCCAATTCTGGCACCCTCCTTTGGTTATTGTGAGTAAACTATAAGAGATAGAGACATGCTGTCCCAGATTTTTTTTGTAGAAACAGAATTCTATTTACGCGGCGTACGCAATTAATGCTGCCAATAAGCGAGTTTTTTTACATCTGCGCGACTTCGTCAACACAATTAACATAAAACCACAATAATTCTTTCTTTCTGTAGTAAAAACTATACGAAAATCAGTTTAGTAGATTGTAAGAAAATAAAAGAATAAAACAGACAGGCAGCTTTTGGGAACTTTGTTTCATAATATGTATAGATTAATTAATTTCTTAATTTGTAGTTTTTTTATTCACTATTCTAATTTAAACATGACAAGAGTAATAGAAAGAATATAATAATACAAGATAAAATAAATAATACTGGATTTTTTTTATTATGATCAACATCGCCAAGTAGTTATAACACTTATTTGACATCGTTTCACAAAATTTAATCACAGTCATGTACTAAATTACGTATAACCAACTTTGGCCAAGATTAATCCGCTTAAAGTAATTTTATTGAAGTTGGAAAGGATTACGGTTAAAGTTTCCGCCGTGATTTCAAACGTATGTAATTGGGTTTAATTACTGTATAAATTTCAATCAAATAAATTAACATACACATATTTTTTTACTAAAATTATTATGTTCAAAAATAATTATTAAATAAACATAAACTAGAAATAGTGCTTGGAATTTGTAATAATGTCGTGATCATATACTCGTAAATGGCCACTTATTCCATTAACTTTACTCCAACTGCACTTGAATGTTACTCTTATAGCTCGACCACAAAGTACACTTAAAAGCATACGTGACTAAGTATTCACGTTCAATACATATACTTATATATACTTCAGCACTGTAGTAATATACTAGCCGATGCTAATCAATTTAAAGACATCTATGATAATTATCTATTTTAAGTAAGTCTGCTAACTCATTCCGGTGTTGTTGGAAGATCGGGTTGCATTATTTATACCTATGAATATAAACTAACAAAGATACAATAAAGTAATTTAGAAAAGAAATGTAGATCCACAAAAATACTACAGAAAGGTCCGCGACAGCATGTCTCTATCTCTTATGGTTAACTCACAACAACTACCTATATGTTTAAAATTACAATTAAAAATATAACGTTATTTTCGAGACTGTTTTCTGTTGTTCAGTATTAATTCCTATCAAATAGATGCGTTCGTAAGCTTAACGAATTATATTTATTAAAAAATAAAGTCGCCAAAAGCTGTATGTACCTAATAGAATTTAGGAAGGTTTTTGGTAATAGTAGATTCTCCGGAACGGCTAAGCCGATTTTTATGGAACTTTCACTGGAAGATAAAGGACAAGGAGCATATAGGCAACCTTTTATCCTAAAACTCCCGCAGGGTTGGGATTTGAGCTGGAAAAACTATAGATAGAAATTCTTTATTGCACACACATTACATTACACAAATTACATAAAGAAAGAAACAAGTACAGAAACATACGGCGTGCAAAGGCGGTCTTATTGCTAAAAGCAATCTCTACCAGACAACCTTTGAAGAAAGAAGAGATTGCAACATGAGATAGGTGCATCAACAAGAAAAAGATAATAGCTATGATAATAAATACATATAAAATAAATATATACATACATATATATAATAAATACACCAATACACAATAAATATAAATAAATAGATTAATATATACATGTCTAATGTATACACTAATATATAATATTACAACTACTAATTATTACTAATTATTATACTAACTATCTGACACACTGATTTCTAGGAGCACATCTAGTTAAGATATATGATGCAATTTACATTTTATTAACATCGCCTCTAGTCTAGCTTGGTTGCCCGTTTCATTCATTGTTGTGACCATACTGCAAATACTACAAAGCTGTTACGACGAACGATGCACAATTAACAACATGCACTCCTTAAAATCGACTTAAAATGCGTCTACGGTAAGTTGGCCCACCGTGTGGTATCCGGCTGAGTAAAATAGACCCTCTTTCTTACCGAGGTGTCGTAAAATACGACTGAGGCAAATTGACGTCAGGCAGGCGGCCGAGTGTAAAATACACGTAGCCGAATGATGAGATAACATGTTTTGCCGACCCCACTTAGAGTGTGATAAGGGCAGGAGGATCATAACTCCTTAAAATCGACTATTTTACCATTTTCCTATGACAATACACGCTTCTGTATTTATATGAATATAGCCTGGTGTTTTTTAAAGATATAAACACGAGTATATACGAGTATTTATCTAAACATTACTTGAAATAAATCAAATAAGAAGAATGGTTGAATCGGAAAGTTTGTCATAACATTTCTTATCTTGCGCTACATAACGAAACACCCACGCCATGTTCAGTTGACTGTAAAATTTTATTGCGCCTTTATAAGCTGTATCCTGCCTTTCAATAGCAATATGCCTTTTGATATCGCAGTAAACACAATAATGGCTTCGGAGGAAAATGTTAGTTGACGATTATTGAATATCTGTTAAATTCCAAATGCAATAGGTATCTAAGACAAAATATATTAGTTGAGTAGATATTTTATAAAGCGCCATTCACTTTTTTAAGTAGGAGTTGTAAAAGCACGATTCAAAGCCGTGGCATCAAAAGTTCAAGTTGCCTCAATGATTACCGAACTTAGTAAAAAGAAACATTTAATGCAAGGTAATTTCAAAAATAAGATTTTAGTTTATTAATTTGTAAATCAAAAGTAATAACAAAATTATTTTGCTACGAAAAAATCGCGTGGAGTCTATCTCCTGATGATGCTTCGGTTGCGGAGCGAAACGATTGTTGAGTTTGTGATAGTGAACGTGTGTAGTGCTTGTGTATTGTGGTGCCGGTGGTGGTAGTTTGTGCATGTGTTTTTACGAATCCTGCATGTATCGGCACACATGGCACTATATGTTTTTCTGTTTATCGCGGATTAAAGCAAAATAATTTTATTATTATTTTTGTATTGTGGATCTCCGCAAAGTAACGCCTAATTCTATAAATTAACATTTGTAATTTTTATCCTAAAGTAAACTGATATAATGTACTAACAAATATGTAAAGGCTCATAAATCAGCTTCGTTAGCATAATGATCTGAAAATTCAATGTGTTCATACAAACCAAGAGGGCCGAAGATGACAAAATAAAATACTACTGCGAGGTATGAAATACGAATGCACTGTTATTAAAAGATGTTTTACTAACGAGATGAAACGAACGACACAAATTTTACGACGTTACAAATTTTAATTTTACTGTACAATTATATAATGTTTTTGATTAAATCAATAATTCAAATAATTTATTTTTAGAATCGAAACAAATCCGATGACTTTAGTATACAATGTTATCTAGTAAAGATGTAAATTCCCAGTTGGATTCTGGAAAGTGGAGTAGCTGTTTGAAATAACCGAGTCGTGTATTCAGTTACTTGCTCATCTGAGATTTAAGTCATACTCACATTTGTCTCAAATGAACTACAATCTCGTCTACGTCATTGATGTCATAAATATTTTTCATTTAAAGTGTTATTTCCTTACTGCTAATGCTACTATTCAATTCAAATTCAAATTCAAAATATTATTTATTCAAGTAAACTTGTAAACAAGTGCTTTTGAATCGTCAACATCTACTGCTGGTTCGGAAAGCTGTTCCTACCGAGAAGAGCCAGCAAGAAACTCGGCGGTTGCTCTTTTTAAAATATAAATCTTATCACTAGTTACATATAGTTATTAATGTATTGTACAGGGTTGAAGAGAAGCTATATCCACGCATTCTTATCGTCAAGGTAATCTTCAATAGTATAATAGGCTTTCTGAATTAGCCTTTTTTAAATAGTATTTTTAAACTTCTGTAATGGTAAAGTTAAAGTAGATTGTGGAATTTTATTATAGAATCTTATACCCATACCCACAAACGAATTACGAACTTTTGCATGGCGCAAAGCAGGAACCGATATAGTTATATCGGTTCCTGCTTGCAAAAGTTATATCATTATAGTCATAATGATATAACTATTTTTGCAGAAGAAAAGCTATGAAGTTTCTTGTCAGTTCTCTAATGCAGCTTTCCAAACCGGTTGAAGTATTTTTCTTACAATTATGTTAAGTTTTATTCAAATTTAATTGACAACGATACTCAGTCATCAAGAAATACAATGTTCACGTGCGAGCTTAAATTAAAACATTACAAAACTAATACTTCATCTACAGACTTATAGGTCAATCAAAACGTCGAAAATGTAACAAGATAGTACAGAATCGTTTGTCATAAAGAAGACATAGTAAAGACTAATGGTTTTTGTGTACCCGTTTGAAATGCTAGCTAACAAGGGTCGACAAAATAAAATACGTGTAAAATAACTTTTTAATTTGTTCTTGAAGAAATGATATTTCTCATTTTCTAATCCAGCTACTACATTCTACTAGCACTCATTGTTATTATATATAATTAAAAACGATGTGATTAAATATAAAAATTTAGTACAACCTGAAACTAATTAAAAAGTATCACATCTCTTTTATGATATGATACAAAAAGTGCCCTGAAATCTTCTAAGTCCCATTCTTAAAAGGTTTTCCATTTAGTTATGTTTACTTCATACTTATAGCAATTTTTATGACATTTTCGATATCTTACTATTTAAGAGGTGACATTTTTACTTTTTGTTGCGTATTTTAGGTATAAAAGTCCATAATTTGTTCTTAAAAATGTAAAAATAAATTATTTCAAGACCATTTCGGATAAAAATGTAACAGGTTGTCCCTTATTTGTCGTTATTATCCTACAATTTACTGTAATGTACAAGAACAAAGTTTCATGCGAATTAAACGAATTACGTTAATTTAGACGTCTTTACAAAACAGCTTAATAAAATTTACGCGTCTTACACAAAAGAGGGAAATGAGAAGGCTGGTTTGAAAGAATAAATGTTAGATTAGATTTTTTTGTATTAGAGCGAACAATGAAAAGTTTATGTTGATAAAAAAATATTTATTGGCGTCTTACGTTGGTATTATCTATCAAAGTTGAAAGTTAGTTCACGTGAAGTTTGAAATATCGACCATATGTTAAGTTACTAATAAAGCTTATCTACTGCACCTTTTTCTCGCTGTTTTGTCACGTGACTTTGATTAATGCGTTCTTTTTTAACTGCTTGACTGCACAGAAACTTTCTAAGTAAGAGATTGTATCTCATACATATCAGCATATTAATATTTTGGAAATTGAACGTTAACGAGTAATGGAGATATTTGCAGGTTTGGATAGCGATATAGGCTACTGAGTATTACTACTGAACTACTGTCCACGCGGACGAAGTCGCGGGTAAAAGCTAGTATACATATATGTATATACAATCCAAATTCATTGGCGTAATATCATAATTATTTTTATAATAAGTAGGTATTTTCAATGTTATTTTAAATTATAAAAATTGTTATGAGAAATCCTAAAGTAAAGTACCCTTGAGTTATTAAACGACGACAAAGAAAAAGTTCTACAGAAAAGCTCTTAGTTAACAAAGTTGCACAAAAGGATTAATTATAATACTGTTTCGAAATATTTTTCCTGTAAGTAAAAATATTGAAAAATGTTATTACGATATTTCGATAATATTATCAAGAAATTTTTTCTGATATTAAATCCATACTAATATTATAAGTCATGTGTATATCTGTCTGTTTGTTGCAATCCACTGGAGTGATATAGATGATGTTTGGTATGAAAATTGCATTCGTATTACAGAAAATTGTGGATTACAGAAATTCGATTGAGCTATTGAAGCTTATGTACCGGCGTCATAATATAAAGAAATGTGTGTTCTTGGGGATTATAACAAAATAATGTGTGGAGGAATAATTTAAGTTTACTTTCTAAGTTCAAAGAAAATTCCGCGATAGCATATATCTAGCTATTTTAGATAACTCACTATATCCATTATAACTTGTAAGAAAGTGCTAGCGAACAATGGTTAATCCTTATCAACGAAAATACGTTAGTTATCTTAACCATTTCATCCTTCAAATTATGATGCTTAAATTACATAATTTACATAATAGCTTGAGATTTACTGCAAAATAAAAATTAACGTGCGCAAATAATTTTATTTTATTTTATTTATTTTATATTTCATACCTTGCTTGCTTGATGCGACTCGCCGTTCCATGCCGTTAGCCGACCTTTCCATGCCAAGCAGTAAAATTTAGTTCTCATGTAAGATATAAATATTAGCAAAAGCGAAAACATTCAGCGAATCCAGCAACCACGGTTGGATCACATACAATATATTAGTATATTAATACATAAAGTGTATTAAGCAGGCCTGTAAATGAGAGTGTCACAACAAATGAGAGGACAAATGAACCTTTATTATTTATTTATTTAAGAGAGACAGATAATAAATCTTATTTGATTTCTCTATATTGTCGATCAACTTAATTTAACGCTAGTATAATAACTCTATGCAATACAGAATTCATTTTAAAACAAGTCAAGTTAAAAAAACTCTTAACATAATTTGATGTCCCTACTGTTAACAGTTGAGTTGACCGTCGTCTTGACCCAACCCTGATAGCAGCATCAGGTCATGCTTATCATAAACATGCATTGTCTTCGGGACTGGACCAGTATGTAAAATTTCGGCGGACAATCGCGGCCAATACTCAATCGGACGGAAGTGAGTCAAATGTAACTTGCATGATTCCATATTCAAATACATACACGCCAAGTTGAATAAAAGATTGAAAAAAACATGGACATATAACCTATATTCTATGGAATACACATCCTTATCTTTTCAGGTAAGTGCGTTAATTTTCTTTACATACGATCACAGTAGAATAACAATGAACTTACATGAACCAATATAACACTAATCTGTATAATAATCGCACAGCTTATTTGAATTACGTTAAAATTATTCAGTGGGTACAGCGCTGAGGAAGGAATAAGGAAAGGCAAAATGAAGTCGCTTAAGACTTGCGGGGCGCAAGAATAATGACTCCGCTCCTGGGAACGCGCATTACTTTCCCTCAAGAATGCGTAAATTAATTTCGCTCTACTGAATACTTTATAGGTGATATTTTAAATATATTTTTTTGGAAATAATTTTGACATCCAAGTACAATTTATAATCTATTCGCAAACGAACAAATAAGCACTCTATATTTAAATTAAATTACGGGGATTACGAAACACGAATAATTTATCAACGCGTAACTAATGCGGTAACTTACTAATTATTCATTGCTATTCGCAATTTTCCTTTCCATATAGAACCTATTCACGCTTAATTAATTAATGTGCTAATAAGAATATAAACAATGCTAATGGTTTTTATTACCATTCATCACAATTAATTTCAATACAAACTATTTTTCACCACCAATATGTTTTATATAAAACTGGCCCTTTGACGCATATGGTAGTAACCCTACCTTCAGTTACGTAGGTCGCGTGTTCGATTCCCCCCGATTGCCAACATTTTCTAAATATGATTTTTTGTTTGTTTTTAGTCTGGGTTATTTCATTCCTTATTTTTTCCCATTTTCTTAAAAATCGATTTCAATTCTTGTCATACTATTTTCTAATTTTTATATAAAACCTTAAGATTGTGGATTTTTTAAAAATTGTATTATAGTTTTGTATTTTATAATATATTTTCTTAAATGTTATTTATTTGCATTTGACACGGGTTGTACTAGAATAATACTTTTTTGTACACAAGTAGTTTTTGTCGTCGATAAATTGCGTCCAATATTTTAAATCTTGGAGAGTTTTATACCACAGATAAAAGACATTTATTATTTAAATAACGTCTTGCTTTCAGAGAGGTTACAAATAACTTATACTGGGGTTATTATCTAATTTAATTTTTAAAGCCCAGTAGAAACTCATTTAACTCGACAAGCAGGTAAAAATGTGAGCGAAGTGAGTTCTCAACGGATGCTTAAATCTCGCTTCCCGTCTAGAATATTGCTGAAACTGAACAGAATTTTGTAGCTTGCATTAAAGATGAAGTTTAATATTCTCAGGTAAAACACAATTAGCTATATAATATTATATTATTTTTAATAGTTGCTGTCCTCTCGAAACAGAACTTAACTGTTTAAAAAAATCTTTCGATCGCCACCAAAATTTACAAGATCATCCGCTGAGTCATTCTATAGATTGTTTCAAAATTTCAATAAAATCGGTCCAGCCATTTTGGTGTCTATAAAGGACATACAGACATTCATTTTTCTATATTAAGATATATATGATTAATATCGTCATATATTTCTCATAAAATTTCAGCGAATAAATAGTTTTAATCGGTCTAAACATATAATATAAGCATCTTGCTTAAGTCAAAGTTTATAAGTAATAAGAATATTCTAATACATCAAGTAAGGATCCTCGTTTAGATAACATCCTCAAAGAAACACCCCCTTACCGACTTAAATGAGTTCCCAATTTTGAAGCACATGCCAACATTCTATGATATATAATAGTCGTATCCTATTAAATGTATAATAAAAAATTATACATAATTGGAAGATTTAATTATTTATACTTTGTAAAAAAAATATTTAAACGCTTTATAAATAATAAAATGTATTGTCCTAAATAATTTATAAATACGTTAACATTAGAAATAATACTAAATAAATTTGGAATTACTAAATTAAAATTATATTAAAATATTAAAATTGTCTTAACTTAAGTAACCATTTTATATATAAATGAGAGAATTATAATTTATAATAATAATATATTATAAATGTGAAAGTCTGTTACGCTTTCAGGTCTTATTGACTGCACAAATATTGATGAAATTTAGCATAATAAAACTTATACATCGCTGTGATATATAGGATTAAAAAACTTACTTTACGCTTAAGTTTGTCACATTACGCCAACTTTGTCACATTGTTTCAATATATCCGCCGTGTGGTATCCGGCTGAATAGACCACCCTCATTTCTTACCGAGGTGTCGTAAGAGGCGACTAAGGTAAGTTGACCCACCGTGTGGTATCCGGTTGAGTAGAATAAACCAACCTCATTTCTTACCGAGGTGTCGTAAAAGGCGACAAAGGTAAGTCGACCCGCCCTGTGGTATCCGGTTGAGTAGAATAGACCACCCTCTTTCTTACCGAGGAGGTCGTAAAATGTAGGTTTACGTCAGGCAAGCAGCCGGTCGTAAAATACGTAGTCAAATCATGTGACAACATGTTTTAACATGTGATGCCGACCCCACTTAGAGTGGGATAAGAGCAGGACGATGATGATGATGTTTGATTTGTTGTACGGTAAATACAGTAAAAATATAGAATGAAAAATAAGATTTGTATCGATCTGCGATATGATATCTACAACAAATAGTAAACATATATTCGAACTTCCAATAGAGCTTGTGTTTACTGAAATTAATGATTGAAGGAGAATATTATATTTGTTCATAATTACGCGATTTGTTCGTGTATTGCTATATTGATTTCCTTGGGGATCTTTTATTTAATCAACTTGCAATAATTGAAAATAATCAAATATCATAATACATCCAACTCTCTTTTTAAACGATTTTGAAATGTACGATGTTGAACGTGTTTATTGTATCATATATTTTTCGTAACAGAAAAATTTAGTTTTTAAACTTTCACCACAATAATTACTTATGCGGATGTAAATCACGTATTGTACCCGGCAATAAATAATGCACATCGAGGCTTAGAGAGAGAAAATCGGCTAGATTCTGCTTCATAGAGCATTGTCTCTGTCGCACAGACTGACGAACCCGTGTGTGACAGTGACAGCGCTCTACGAAACCGAACTGGCCGGTTGTTTCGTTCTACACATCAATGTGCATTATTTAATGCCGGGCACTATACCTTACTTCGTACTTATGTACGAAGTAAGGTATAGTGCCCGTAATACAATATTATTATCATTACAAAGGTCAAAATTCCTAGAATAGAATAGCGTCTTTAGAATGTCTGTACAAATAAAAGTAAGAGTAAAAATCACATGCATCGTTTATTTAATTGATTATGGGAGGTACTCATTTTAAATATAATTCCGTCTATTCTTACGCCATAAAATATTAGGTTTACAAGAAAGATTAACTGCCAATAGCATAGAAAAGAATCCCTTTGTGAAATTTGATAAAACGCAAACAAAATGTAATCTATTCACCATATTTTTCCTTTGTTCTTTTTGGACTTAAATAAAAACCTCTTTTGACTTTCACTACCTGGAAAGAATTGTTGCCTCATTAATACTTATATCTTTAATTTTTTGTGAATTTCGAAACTGAGAATATTCAAAATTAATTGTATGTACGAATTATCGCACATGACGTAGGTAATGTAAAAAAGTGTAGTAATCCAAAATCTTATCTTATCTTATCTTTCTTACTAATATTATAAATGCGAAAGTTTGTGAGTATGGATGGATGTTTGTTACTCTTTCACGAAAAAATTATTGGACAGATTTGAATGAAACTTTACAGTTATATAGGTAATACATCGGAATAACACATAGGCTACAATTTGTAATGATTTGATTATATGTAATATAACGATACATGTCAATAAAGTCGAAAAAAATCTGGCCTTTGAGAGCTATCTCAGCGTACGCTGCCTAAACCATTGGAGTAACACAAAGATGATGTACCGTAGTATTGCTTGTCTTGAATAGTTCTAAATAAAAGTCCGCGACAGCATAGATCTACTTTTTAAGTGCAAGCCACTATGACCAAAATTGTGAATCATAAATGTAATTAAATTAGTTACTGTGGCAAACCAAATTCCATGCGAGCGAAGCCGCGGGCAAAATCTGGTGTTATATAATTTTGTTTTCGTTGTTTGTCTAATCAAGAACAAGGTTTTATCATGAAAAATAAACAAATGACCAGACAAAAATTAATAAATAGACATATAATAATTATAATAACTTTTCTAAGAATATACTTCATCATTCATCATTCTCCTGCCCTTATCCCATGTCTAATTGGGGTCGGCACAACATGTTTTAAGCATGTTGTAAAAGGATTTGGCTAAGTATTTAACGACCGGCCGCCTGCCTGACGTCAACTTACCTTAGTCGCCTTTTACTACACCTCGGTAAGAAATGAGGGTGGTGTATTCTACTCTGCCGGATACCATTCTTTTCTAGGAATAAAGTTAACGACATAAAATATAGATAAACTTGCAGGTTCTCAAATTAGCAACAATAAGTTTCTTATATCAATTCATATTGCATTAAATTAATTGCATTAAAATTGCATTAAAATAATTTCTATACTAAATTATTTTTTATTCACATACCTTAAGAAAATTCCAATTTAACTTCGTTAAGAGCTGTTGTAAATATCTTCTGCGACCTACATACCTCGCACTCTTCTCACTGTAACACTTTGTAAGTTTTACTTTATCTTTAAAAGTTTCTTTATAGCTCTGATGAAGTAAAATTAAACTTAAAAGATTATATTAAACATTTGAATAATCCTATAAAATTAACAATGATGTTATGACCATATATTATTAAAAAGCTACGCTAAATATATGAGCTATGATAGCCCAGCGGCGAGACCGTGCGACTCTTTCGGGGGGAACACGAGTTGAAACCCGGGCAGGCACCAATAAGTTTTTCTATTGAAACTTATGTGTCAAATTGATAATTGCGATTTATCACACCCTTTTCGGTGAGGGAAAACATCTTGAGGAAACCTGCATATCTCTAGAGAATTCTGGAGATATGTGTAACCTACCAATCCGCATTGGAGCAGCGTGGTAGGTCTTAGCTCCCTTCTCTCCAGAAACGGAGAAAGGAGGCCTATTCCCAGCAGCGGGATTGAAACAGGCCGCTACCTTACGCTAAATATTACGAAATGTAAGGTAGCGTGAAGGTTACTAGATGTCACGAAATATTGATTTCCCTTAAATAAGGATAAACTTATTGATAAGTTTACGGTAAGTTGGGGTTTTATACAATTATTCTTAAGATTATTATTAAATATCTACGAGTATATATATTATACACGGCACACATATACGGCCAAAATTGGAACCTTTTGTTGATCTCTTATGATTGACTATGAATATGCAAAGTCGTTTCCCTCTTAATTAAAACAGATATATTAGTGGAAACTCTTTATCATTATTATTACTGACTACTTAATTTAATTTGCTGTCACATTGACGATGTGTTCGTAGTCATTATTAAAAACACTAGTGAAAAATAAGTATACATGAAATGAATTAGATCTTTAAACATCAAATAAGTTATAGGAAAAAACGAAAAAAGTTGACGTAAAGTAAAGTAACGGCCTGTTAATATCCCACTGCTGGGAATAGGCCTCCTCTCTCCGTTTCTGGAGAGAAGGGTTGGAGCTAAGACCTACCACGCTGCTCCATTGGATAGGTAGGTTACACACATCCCTAGAATTCTCTAGAGATTTTCAGGCAGGTTTCCTCACGATGTTTCCCTTCACCGAAAAGCGTGCAATAAATTGCAAATTCAAAATTCATTTATTCATTAACAAAGTTCTTCATTACTGTGCAAAGGTTGGAATCTTCTAGTGAGTAAGCAAAGTATACAAATATCAATTAGACACATAAGTTTTTTAATAGAAATAATCATTGGTGCCTGCCCGGAGTTTGAATCCATGTTCGTCTCTAGAGAGGCGCACGGTCTCACCACTGGGCTATCACAGCTGTTGAAGTACTACAAAAGTTGAAATACTAACAAGAAAAGGAAATATTAAACGAGTAAGATACTCATATAAGAGATACATCTAACGACGCATACTTCAACATTCTAGAAACTCCTCATGTGACTATTAGAGCGTCGTAACAAGCTTCGTGTTTGCTCTATTGAACAAACATGCATCTAAAAGATTCATATTTCAACGGGGTTGACTGCTTAAAGAAAAAGACCACAGTAAAAGTTACAGTGCAATTATATATTATGTCGATTGTACGGCCAATGCGTTTACGTCCGTTAACTGTGCGGAAACGTAGCGGAAAATTGTCGTCATTAAGCAGACCTACGAGTATGTTCTACGGAGAACTAGTAAAATAACGCTTTCGTCGTATTGCCACATTGTCCTCTTACCTGTTACAGAATGGGTGAGTTGAGTGTTAAAGCAATGAGTGAACATTAATAGTTCAGTAAAGAACCGATGATAATATTTCCGAAGCACAAGTTTATCTATTTTTATTTTATTTTTTATTTATTAGGATAACCAACAAGTCTTACATTATTAATACTACAAAATAATAGTTATAGCGACGTTGTATTCTGTTCAAGGTGGCGTGGTGGCCCAGGTTACTTTTTGCCGAGCTTGTAGCAAATGGCGAATATTTTGATTGCCTTGGTAGTTTAGATGAAGTTTTTAAGTTAATTTTTTCTAGTAACTCTGGGCAATCGATCTAAAAGTCTACTCATTTTTAAAACATACAGAAGGTTGTTAATAGCCCAATGATACGTAATAAAAGTATGTAAGTGAAATACTTATGAACAAATATGAATTCTTATATTAGTATTATGAATACTTATGAATAATAAATATAGAATTTTTCTATTTTACTAAAGTACGCCGTCAAGTATCCTGAAATAGTGTTTAGTGTTAAAATTATATAAGCAATAAAAATAATATTTAAAAACAAAATTGTAATGATAAAAGAGAACATAATGTATTTTTTTTCCATCCTTTCAAACCAATTAAACAGTTTAATTTTTAAATATTAAAAAGACAAGCAAAAACTTTTAAATATATACGAAAGACTTTCACAGGGAGCGTTGAATGGGTTCCAGCTCCCTGTAGTTAGGATTCCAAAGTTACGAACCTCCTCACTTATTATAATTATATGTAAACCTATACAATGCAAAGAATCTATATAAAGAAAAAGCCGAACGTGGAGTTAAGGAGCTAAGCAACGCCTTGACGGCAGTTAAACGGGCAGTTCCTAACATATTCCGTTAATTTTACCGGGATCTGGTGCTACCTATACTCATATAACTACGGATTTTTGCAATAAACAGAACAATGACCTTTATGATTTTCTCAATCTCATTATTATATACTAGTTTGAATAAATGAGGGAATATTTGTCATTTCGGTCTTCGCAATTGCAAACTTCTCGTGCCTAGCAACTCCTACAATTAAGTGAAGAAGGAATATAAATTGGCGTAATCAGCTTTCATGTCTTTGTTTTGAGCTTATTTACGAGCTTTTTATTTTGAAAATTCTAAGCTTCTATACTTATTATAGAACAAAGTCCCAAAAAGCTGTCTGTCTGTATGTAATCGATTTTCTCAAAATATACTGAACGGTTCTTTGTACGGATTTCACTAACAGATTGTGCAATACTTCCGGATGGTTTAGGTAAATAGTACACATAGGTGTTATGTAAATTGTGCTGAAGAGATCGCGCAGTTGTTAAAAAACTTGCTTGCCGGGAGCTTTACTTGCGTGCGCTGCGTAAACCAGCTGAGATACGTTAGAGTAATGTAGTAGAGAATTGTAGACCTGTAAAAATACTACAAAAAAGTCCGGGATAGCATGTCTTTATCTCCTACGGTTCACGCACAATAACTCGAATTCGAGGAACTTTTGTGACACGATGATCTCAACGCGGGCGAAGCCGCTGGCACAGCTAGTTAGTAATAAATATCACACAAAACCATAGCTGAGCATTGTTAGGTCGCTAAAGAATCTCTTTGAAATAATTTGTTCACAACTGCAGTATCCAGTTTCACCTCTTACTGTAAAAAAATAAATAAATTACACGATCTGTATTTGTTAATATCTCGTGCATACTAATTGTCGCATTTACACAACATCTATTCTTTATAGCAATTCTTTCTTTCATCATTTTCGCACCGCATGAGTGGGATACCTAACTACTAGTTTTATACTAGCTCTATTCTATCTTATTACTACAGTGATATAAGGTACCAAGAATGATCCTCGAAAATGTTGAAAGAATATAATAAAATTATTATTTAGTCTACGATGAAGGTTAATCAAACCGATAATGAAGTAGGCGGTCTGAGAAGATTTATTATAAGTACATTACGGAAACCTCATTATTATTCCCGATAATCATACCTTTTGAATATTAATTAGATCCTAATGGACTTGATCCCTTTTCTTTTTTGATAACATTTATTGAGATACATTTTAAATAATAGCTGTGATAGCCCAGCGGTGAGACCGTGCGACTCTTTCGAGGTGAACACGAGTTCAAACCCGGGCAGGCACTAATGAGTTTTTCTATTAAACTCATGTGTCTAATTGATAATTGCGATTTATCACACGCTTTTCGGTGAAGGAAAATATCGTGAGGAAACCTGCATATCTCTAGAGAATTCTGTTGATATGTGTAACCTACCAATCCGCATTGGAGAAGCGTGGTAGGTCTTAGCTCCAACCCTTCTCTTCAGAAACGGAGAAAGGAGGCCTATTCCCAGCAGTGGGATTGTAACAGGCCGCGACTTTTATATTAAATAATGAAGATAATAAGTACCAAATAATAACTCAACTATTTTCATCTATTAACCGATTAAAATTTTAAACTCTTTGTCAAGTAAGTTCATTCTTAAATATATAAAGGCAATTAGCATTATTTATTTATTGATTTCCAGGCACAATTTTTCCGCCATACATCGCGTTATACATAAATGGAGTAAAAGTTTTAAGATTAAGACAAATACAATTTTACAATGTAGACAAATTATTAGTTCAAAAAAGTATGTGACACGGTAATATTGAAATCAGTCGAGCGATTTTGCAGATAAACGATCATCACGGGATTTATATTTATAAAGATTTTTTATGCCGTGAGGTATCCGGCTGAGTAAAATAGACCACCCTCATTTCTTACCGAGGTTTCGTAAAAGGCGACTAAGGTGAGTTGACCCACCGGTGTAGCATCCGGTTGAATAGAATAGACCGTCCTCTTTCTTACCGAGGGGTCGTAAAATACGACTAAGCTAAGTTGACGTCAAGCAGGCGGCCGGTCGTAAAAGACGTAGCCAAATCATATGACAACATGTTTGTAACATGTTGTCATATGATGAAAAATCTTTTTTAAATTTTATTACGATGTGTATTTTTATATTATTTATTACTTTTATTTTATTTTCCTATAAAAATATCTCTCACAGGAATTCTACAATAAATACTGGAGATACATATAAAATGACTCGAAAATCCATGACATAAATAAATTGAATTGCAGTAATCCGCGTTAAATTCGAAAGCACTGCCTTCATCCGTAATAAGCATCGTACAGTATTTTTCAGCGAAAAATGCTTCAATAAGAATAAAGTTTAACCAGGATTTAAACGTTCTTTTAACACATTTTATATGTCGAAATACGTGTAAAATTGTTTATGATATAATTACTTAAAGTAACTCCTTGCTTATGACAAAAATCTTTAATTTAATTTAACTTTCTTATGCATAGTATATAAAATGTATACACCAAGGGCTAGCGGGATAAAATAAGTTGAGTTTTTTTCTGAGTGTTATCGTTTTTAGAAGTGTATTGTATCAGGAACTACCAAAATGTTCCAACGGTATTAGGGTTCTATTCTAACCCCGGGCAGGAACATATAAGTTTTCGAAAACATTATGTGTTTAATTTATAATTAGTCTAATTGAAAATAATTAAAACCAAATTATGTGCTTCAACAATTAACACGGAACAATAAGTAAACATTCACAATGAATATTAAACGTTTATTCAGGTAAAATATTCCTTTTGCACCATTTTCTGACGTGATTGCAACGTTTTACTCTGAGTACATTTTGTGATTTATTTTGCCTTAATTTCATTTTATGTTAAATTCGAAAATAATAATTTATAAATCAGTTAATTTCAAAATTTGTGATATGTGAAAGTTTCAATGTTTTTTTAAATTTACACATTATATTATAGATAAAGTGGGATATGTACTGCATAAAAAATAGTATAAATAAATAGTATTAAGAATTAATGTTATTTTATTTAGGACATAAATGCTCTTTAAAAGACAAGTCTAGGCTTTTGGAGTCACAACAATTTAATTTATGGAATTAGGCGTTACTTTGCGGACATTCAAAATACAAAAGTTATCATCTTCCTCCTGCCCTTATCCGACTCTAAGTGGGGTCCGCGCAACATGTTACAAACATGTTGTCACATGATTTGGCTACGTATTTTACGACCGGCCGCCTGCCTGACGTCAACTTACCTTAGTCGTATTTTACGACCCCTCATTAAGAAAGAGGGTGGTCTATTATACTAAACCGGATATCACACGGTGGTTCAACTTACCTTAGTCGCATTTTACGACACCTCGGTAAGTAACGAGGGTGGTCTATTCTACTCAGCCGGATACCACACGTCGGGTCGACTTACCTTAGTCGCCTTTTACGACACCTCGGTAAGTAATGAGGGTGGTCTATTCTACTCAGCCGGATACCACATGGCGGTCATAATACAAAAGTTATAATAAAATTATTTTGCTATAATCCGCGATAAATTATATAGACAATATATATAATAGTAAATGTAGAACTATCTGTTTTCATACCTGATACATGTAGGATTTGTAAAAACATATGATGATGATGAACAAACCTCCACTACCGCTACAACAATACACAAGCACTACGTTCACTATCACAAATTTAACAATCGTTTTGCCCCGGTCTTCTACAACCCATGAAGGTAAGTATAACTTTAAGCAGTATTTACGAAGCTTGTCTTATCGGGCCTTCAACGTTGTTACCAAATTGGGTCAAATGATTACAACCTTTTTCATCGTTCGCCGGAGCCTCGTTAGATCTTCGCCAATAGGCCACTAGCTACTAAGATTGGCAAACTGGAAGAGTTTTCCCTTTACACCTTTTAATATAAAATATCTGACTGTAATAAATATGTAGATTTTCCGGTATTGGTGGATATTCTAAGACGAAATTAAACTCTTTTATGGTCAAATATAAACCAGGAGAGTTTATACTAAGTAAGAGGTAAATACTTTTGACAAATTAATATATGACTTTTACAGCACCCCAGCAAAATCCATGAAAAATATATAATTTAACATCAAATATTTTTGTCATAAATATAGCCCAAATATAGTCCATATTTGGCCGAAGTAGAACATCTTCGTATAAGGTTCGACGTGATCTTCTGGGACCTTTTCAAGATGTGACGTTAAGAATCTGTCTAGGACTGAATCCTGAGGGAAATAGACCCGAATCATTAATCGTCTATAAAAAAACAGTTTTGTTACTCAGTCATCTGGCAATATTAATAATATAAGACATTTGAATAATTTTGTATCTATTTATTGATTAATAACAACTAATAATATGCATTCATTTTCATGCAGAAAATTTACAAATTTACTGCATGGAAAGTGCATATTTTCTTTCATGATTTTCTAAGTGTAATAATTGATTTTGAGGTAATGAACACTTATGGTTTAAAAAGTTTATTTATAATATTTATCTATCCGAGTATAATTTTTACTACTACTATTTTATTAAAAAATAATGTCTTTGATTTTTAATCCAAGATAAAAATCGAACACAAAATAAAAAATAATTTACAAATCACAATTTAACAACTGCGTAACGTAAACAAATTTTGCGAAATATTCGCGATGAATATAAATAACATTTTTCACAGAATTTATCCATCTGAGTGCTTAGTGATATTTAATTTCGTATTTCACGAGAAAAGTATGTCATATATCAGCGACATCGAACCGAGTAGAGGTTATTTATATGTTTTGAGGATAAATATTTAGTTAGACCCATACTGTATTAAACTTTGCTCAATATATTTTGATTCAATTTATGCGCACCCACTTTACTGAATAAGCAAAGGGTATCAATGTAATTACCCCTCACAGAATAACTAGGCATGCGTATATATTTATTTTATGTATCTAAATTGCCTTTATCGTTGTATATATGATGTATAATATGTTTCATACATTTTAAAATACAATTAGTACAAAACTTGTTTTCAAAATTTGATAATTATTTATGAGTTACATTAATTACCCTAAAAGAGAATTATCGTATTAGAATAACATTTACTATAAATAAATGTGCAATTAAAATTGAATAAAGCAACTGAATTAATTGAATTTCAAAGGTTATTTATCAATGTTAGTAGAGAATATTTTAGAGTAGACGTTCATAAGCTATAAAGCTCCGAAAAATCTAGTTACAGATTGTGATAAAGCTGTGATAGGAAATGCAATAAAGAATAGTTCTAGCGAACGATTTGTATTTGCTCGACTCCTTTAGTATTTCTTACATCCTTTTATCTTTTAATATGAATTAATAGGAAAAAAATATTTTAAAGAATTTATAATACACTAGCAATGCCCCGCGGTTTCACCCGCGTCCATACCGATCTCGTGGTAGTGGAAAGTCTACGAAGTCGGACTATAGATTTTTTTGTAGATTATTTAATTATAAAAAAATGGGTATCATTAGTATTCTTGGAATAAGAGCTAACTCACCAAATGCAGGCCCTGCTATAACGGTCGCTATAATGTATTTTTTATGGCATTATTTTCTTTCGATTTATATTATTAAAATTCGTAATATCTTCTGATTCGGATGTCGGGTTTTAATCATTTAAAAAGTATTTAAAAAGGGGTGCGATTGTAGCCACCTTCACGTGCGAGTCGAAGGTTGTCTTCCTTGTGGACGTCAAACCCCTATTTGAATGCAACCCTTAACTCCGGTGCATCCTGGAAACACAGTTAGTAACTTACTGGCGGCTTGTCTGCCTGTCTTGTCTCTTTGGTCCGGACTTCAGAGCCAAACGGTAGCCCTGAGGCTAACCACCTCTGCGGTATTCGGCGCTGGTGAGTGGAATGGAGCGATGGGGCTGACAGCCGGTGGAGCGCGGTACACATGGTGAGCCGGGGTGCTCTGTCCTCAGCAACCAAGTGACCACTGCGCACCATGTCGGGCTCGTTTGCAACGCGTTCTGGTCTGCTATACCTTCACGGTAATCCTGGTGACTCCGTGCAGTTTGTGCCGGAGCATCCCCAAATGTGCGGGCTCCGTGGCGGGTGGGAAACCGTGAAGGTGAATTAATACCAAGCTCTAACATGGAAGGAAATATCAGAGCAACAAGTACCAAAATACTCACTGCGAATATCGGGACGCAGCAGGGTACCAACAATACCGATACAATAGACGTCAGGGACCTGGTTGCGGCGATACCATCAGCGCCCGTCCCTAAACCTAACCTGTGGTCTCTACAGCCGAGGCCACCGGTAAGCAAAATCGCTCTTGCGGGGGATCGAAAGAAAAAGGCGAGACCTGGCAAAAAAGCGAGAAAATCAAAGGCTGCGCGACTACACGCTGCACCTAATGCGTCTGACGCAAACCTTAAGCAGGGCATATCTCGCGACATCGGCGCGGTACAAGATGTGCCCGGGGGGGTTAGTGTTAGTAACCCACCGCCTGCTGCAGGACTGACTACGGATGTGGCGGAGTCCGGCCGTACTCGGAACCTTTCGACGGGTGCCAATCGTGATACAAACGTGCGGCGACCGAAGGAAGGGGAAGGTGTGGCCAGATCTTCAGCAACTGAAGTGGGCATGTCTGCAGATGGCAACCCACTGTCTGCTGCGCGACTGACTGTGGATGTGGCGGAGTCTGATTGCATCCGGAACCCGACGACGGGTGCCAACCGCGACTTGTGCGCGAGGCGTCCGAAGGAAGGCAAAGGTGCGACCAGTTCTTCAGCAACTGAAGCAGGTACGTCTGCTGCACGGGTAGGTACGGGTAAAACTACCCAAGGCCAACCTGCGGTTATGTTTAGGCGTCCTGGCACACAAAGTAGTGTCGGAAAAAATGAGCAGAACCAAGGGAAAACCAAGAGAGGTGCTAGGGGTGGGAAAAGGACAAAACAGTTACATCCCTCCCCGACATCCAGATCACAACCCAGGGGGAAACCTCAGGGGGGCTTCAAGAGGGCGCGACTCGATGAGACAATATCCCCTAGGGGTGAGTCGAAACGGGTAAGACCAAACCCGGATGGAGCCGCTCCCAGCTACGCGAGGGCGACAGAGTCGCATCTTGCCGTGGCCGTGGTCACGCGCCCTCTACGGGAGCTCAACAGGGAAGAGTCAGAGCAGCTTCAAACGTCTATAGAAAATAAAATCTACCAGGCGGTTGAAAGCAGCACTGACTTCATAGTACCCCTTCCAACCTTCAGGGGCAAAGCGTTTCTGCGCGACGGCGCACTGTTCATGTGGTGCGGTGATGAACAGTCCCTTGCCTGGCTGAAGGAGGTAGTCAGAGATATTAAGTCTCCAAAGGAAGGTACATCTCTAGAGGTTAAACTTCAGAGGGATGTACCGAAAAAGGTGAAGGCTACGCTGTTTGTTCCCGGCAGCCAGAAGCGTGTGGATACAATACAACGCGTACTGGCCAGCCAGAATACCAACTACAGCGTGTCTGATTGGTCGCTGTACAGTTCCAGCGAGTCTACTACGACGGACGGGAAACAGGGCACCTTTATGGTGCTGGGTATCCCAGAGTCGGACGCAGACAAATTGAGGGCGAGCGGCCGTGGACTATCGTACGTGCTGGGCACAATATATGTCCGGCTAAACAGCAGTACGGAAACCGCGACCCCCTCTAATAACAACACTCCTGCAACGTCTTCTGCTGCTGTGGGGGAGGAGGTGTGTGGACCTGCACCGCAGACATCCTCTGTAACCGTGGCATCGCAGAGGACCTCCTCACCTGTGCCCTCTACATCTGGAATGCAGATGGTAGGGGTCACCGAACCGCCACTTGCGGCGCATCGAGAGTGGCCGAGGGGAAGCAGGATGGACACGTCAGAAGAGGAGGAAGGTTCAGAGAGAGAAGACGCCTATCTCCGCTCTCCTGAATAGTACCAACCTCCCCACAATACAGACTAACCTCCAGCACAGTCAAACCGCGACGGCAACACTTCGCCGGTGGCTGGAGGAAAACAACAAAACCATCGCCCTCATTCAAGAGCCGTGGATAAGAGGGGACAAAATATGCGGACTCAGTAACATACAAGGTAAGCTACTGCTGAAAACCTCCGTTAATAAACCACGCACTTGTATTTATATGCCAAACTGCTACCAGGCAGTGCTCCTAACCGAATTCTGTTCCAGAGACGTGACAGTGGTCAGGCTTCGAACTCAAGGGGAGGGGACCTTGGAGACACTAGTTTTGGCATCAGTCTACATGCCTATAGAGGAGGACATACCCTCGAAGGAGCTTGCGGATCTCGTAGAATACTGTGCCACAAACGACCTCAGACTAATAATCTCGGCAGACACCAACGCGCATCATCCGTTATGGGGGTGCGACAATCACAATAAAAGAGGTGAGGAATTAACATCTTTTCTCTTTAGCTATAATTTAGACATCGCAAACGTGGGCAACGAACCTACCTTTGTATCAACCCGATATCAGACTATAGTAGATGTGACTTTGACTTCTAACAATGCCTTGAATCTAGTTTCAGATTGGCATGTTTCGGATGAGCTTTCATGTTCAGATCATAGGCGCATTTGCTACAAAATTCAAATTGATGCTCAAGAAAACGCGTTTACACCTAAACGCAACCCCCGCAAGACAAACATGGCGCGGTTCAAGAAATATCTCACAGAATCGCTGAAAGACATCTCCATGCAGGATATGAGCACAAGTAAACACAACATAGATCACAATGTGGTCAATGTAACCAACATAATGAAAACCAGCCAAGAAAAGGCTTGCCCACTTTCAAAAGCTGAAGTCTTCAAAACAAAAAACTTCTGGTGGGGTCCAGAACTTGAAAGATTGAGACATAAGCTAAGAAAACTGTTCAACCGAGCTAAAAACACCAGACTAGACACTGACTGGGAATCGTATAAAGAAACTCAAAGTCACTACAAAAAGAGAATACGAGCCCGCAAACACGAGGCTTGGAGTAAATTTTGTAGCAGTATAGAGTCTAACAACACGGCCGCTAGGGTGAACAAGATCCTGCTAAACGGGCAGGTTCAATATCTAGGGTCACTCAAAAAGGCCGACAATACCTACACTAAGTCCGACAAAGAAACAAGTGATGTTTTGCTGGAGTCTCACTTCCCTGGCTGCACTATTACAACAGAGAGGGAATGGGATGAAGAGCCACACTACATACCAACAGCAGAAGATTGGCAGCTGGCTTATCAAATTGTCAATAATGACAAGGTACATTGGGCCATAAACTGCTTCCGTCCATTCAAAGCGGCAGGCCTGGATAGCATATTCCCGGCAATGTTGCAGTGGGGCACAGATGAAGTTACCCCTCTGCTGACTGATATATTTAGGGCCTGCATAGCACACAGGTATACACCAAAGAATTGGAGGGAAGCAAAAGTAATCTTCTTGCCAAAACCAGGGAAAAGTGATTATACTGCAGCCAAATCATTCAGACCTATTAGTCTGAGCTCTTTCCTTCTTAAAACCCTGGAAAGGCTCTGTGACAGGTATATAAGAGACGTGGTGCTGATTAAGAAACCGCTTAACCCTAATCAACATGCATATAGTGCAGGAAAATCTACAGAGTCTGCTCTCCACAACGTTGTGGGTAAGATCGAGTCGGCTCTAGAACACAAACAGTCATCACTAGGAGTCTTCATAGACATCGAAGGAGCCTTTGATAAAACAAAATTCAACAGCATAAGCCAAGCTCTGGCTAGGCAAGGTATTCATGAAACCCTCTGCGGTTGGATTGATAACATGCTTAGATTTAGAGCGGTACAGTTCACTGTTAACAAGACAAAAAGAGCAAAGGTGGCTATGGGATGTCCCCAAGGGGGCGTTCTTTCCCCACTGCTTTGGAACCTTGTGGTAGATGACCTTATCTACAGGCTAAATAACAGTAGATACTTTACTACCGGCTATGCAGACGACATAGTGATTCTTATTAATGGCACGTGTGAGAAACTCTTATGTCAAATCATGCGAAACGCCCTTAGAATCATAGAAAACTGGTGCACTGAATACCATTTAGCTGTAAACCCAAGCAAAACAGAAATGGTATTATTCACAGCCAAGAGATCGATAAACATTACTAAACCACCAAAACTCTTTGGCGTAGAACTAACCTTTTCAACCAGTGTCAAATACCTGGGCGTAACACTTGACAACAAACTGAATTGGCAAAAACACATTGATGACAAACTCCGGAAGGCTTGCTTATCGCTGGCACAATGCAGGCGACTTCTTGGGAACACTTGGGGTCTAAAACCCAGTATAACCAGGTGGTTATATACTGCGGTCATAAGACCAATAATAACATACGGTTCGGTAGTATGGTGGCCCAGAACCACACTGAGCTCGGTGCAGACAACCCTCAATAGCTTCCAAAGACTGGCGTGTCTATCCATTACTGGAAGCATGAAAACAACACCAACAGCGGCACTAGAAGTGGCATTAGGCCTTCCGCCTCTACATCTTCTTATAAAAGAAGAAGCAGCGGCAGCAGCACTGAGGCTCAAAGCTCTGCACCTTTGGAAAGACAATATAACCATCAGACACTCAACAGTACTAAAGGATGTTATACTCAAGCATCCCCTTGTAGTGGCTGTGAGTGATCGAATACCTCGTGAATATATATTCTTAAGGCACTATACAGTACAACTTCACGAAAATGCTAAAGAGTACTCCGGAGCTTCCGAAGTACGAATATACACGGATGGATCCAAGATGCGATCAGGCACAGGTGCTGGTGTCTTTTCCCAGGATCTTAACATCAGAATTTCGACTGCTCTTGGTTCCTTGAATTCTGTATATCAAGCAGAATGTATAGGTATAATCAGAGCAGCTCAAGCTGTCAAAAACAGAGGGGTAACAAACTGTCGAATCAGGATCCTCTCTGACAGTGCTGCTGTACTCCAGTCCTTAAAAAAAGTAAGGGTCACATCGGGACTGATAAAAGAGTGCCACGAGATCCTGGAGACTATCTCAGTAGAAAACCAGGTGGTACTCCAATGGATCAAAGGTCACAGCGGTTCACTGGGAAATGACGCAGCAGATGAACTAGCTAGAATAGGCTCAAATACCACGGTCGAAGGACCTGAACCTATTGTCCCATTTCCCTTTAGCCTATTAAGATCATGGCTTAGAGAGATGACCATGGTAACCCACAATACACTCTGGGCAAACCGGACCGACTGTAGGCAATCCAGAGACGCAATGCCGTCCCTGAATCCTCGCTTGACCAACAGTCTTCTTCGCATGAACAGACCCAACCTGCGAAGAATGATAAGCCTTATCACCGGCCATTGTCTGCTAAATAAACACCTGTTCTATTTAGGTGCGACTGACAGCCCCATTTGCAGAGGATGCATGAGGGAACCGGAAACACCATCTCACGTCATGCTATATTGCACGGAGGTGGCAAAACATCGGGCGAATATCCTTGGCTCACCGAGGACATTGCAAGAAGCCTTTGGTGCTCCGTCTGGGGTCCTTGGCTTCTGGAAGGAGCTTGGCTGGCTGGAGTAACCAGTCCGCTTTCACCCTCACGCACAATGGTCGCCAAAATGCGACTAAGTGCGGAAAACAGCCCGCCAACAAACAAAGAAGAAGAAGAAGTATTTTAAAAACCTGTGAAACACTTTTTAATAAAATATCATTTAAATACAGAGATATGAATAAAGTGGTTTGATTATTGTCGGCAATTTTATCAACTTTTACAATGTAAAAAAGTAGTTATTTTGGTATAACTATAATAGTTTGGTATCGCGGACTTTTTTGTGGATATTGATATGTTCTATAATACCGTAGAACATTTTTTTGTTCTATTCTCAATAGTTTCCGCAGCGCACGGGATGAAAGATGTTTACGACTAAATTTTTCAAATTTAATATCGCCTATGTTGCTCAGTGAAGAAGAAGCTTTCTAATGGTGAAAGAATTTTTGACATCGGTCCAGTAGTTTTTGCGTGAAAACAATATAGATACAAACACACATACAAATCTTTCCTCTATTTAATATTAGTACAGGTTACAATGAACCTGTGATAGCCGAACGGTGAAACCGTGTGCCTCTCTCAAAGGGTCATGTGTTCAAGCCCCAGGCAGGCATCAATGAGTTTTTCTATTAAAACTTATTTGGCTAATTGATCACACACACGTGAAGGGAACATTGAAGCAAAACCTTTTAATCTCTGGAGAATTCTCACGATGTGTGTAGCTAACCAATCTGTAATGGAGCAAAGTGGTATCCACCACGTCCATTGCCCCCAGCTGCTAAGCTCTATCCTAGCTTCTCCAAATGAGAAGAGAGGAGGCCGATGTCCAGCAGTGGAATATTATTTATTCAGCATTAACAAGTATACTGTTTATATGCATACCCAACGAGCAGCGATATAAAAACTTAAATGGACTAACCATAAATGCAATAAACGTTGCGACACTAGTTTAAGCTTTGTAATATCCTGAAAACAATGATATAATGAAGGAATTATGATATTTATTTTGCTAAAATCCGGGTATGTTAAGAGAATCTTTGTAATGCGAAGAGTGTATGAAGCCGGCAACGTTCGCATACCTTATACGTCCACCGACATCCAGGCTTAGTCACCACACGTATCATAAACGGCCGCCATTAACAACAAACCACACAAGCACTACACACACACTAACTACGAGATTATCTACGATCATTTCGCCCCGTAACCGAAGCATCATCAGGAGCATAGGCTCCACGATAAAATCTTAATGTAATGAAGACACAAGTTTGCATTGGTTTACATAATGTAATAAAAGTATGTAAATCTTAATTAGTTTGTCTATATTTATACTTCTTAAAATATTCTTTATTCAAGTAAACTTGTAAACAAGTGCTTTTGAATCAAAAGTAATAATAAAATTATTTTGCTATAATCCGCGATACAGTAAATAGATTCAGGATTTGTATTGCATTGCAGGATTCGTCGAAACACATGCACAAACCTCCACCACTGCCACCACAATACACAAGCACTACACACGTTCACTATCACAAACTCAACAATCGTTTCGCCCCGCAACCGAACCATCATCAGGAGATAGACTCCACGACAAAATCGCCTTGCGCTTTGCGATTTTGTCGTGAAGTCTATCGAGTCTGTCGAATCCTGCATATATCGGGTATGAAAAAACGGTTAGTCCACTATACATTTAGCACTATATATATATTTTCTATTTACTGTATCGCGGATAATAGCAAAATAATTTTATTATTACTTTTGTATTATTGATCTCCGCAAAGTAACACCTAATTCTATAAATGCTTTTGAATCGTCAACTTTACCGGTGGTTCGGAAACCTGTTCCTAGAAGAGCCAACAAGTAACTCGGCGGTTGCTCTTTCCAATGGATAAATTGTTATCACTATTACATTTAGTAATTACTGTCTTGTACAGGGGAAAAGAGAAGCTATGTCCACGAATTCTTTCGTCTAAGTAATCCTCAACAGTACTTACGTACTCTTGTAAGTCGCGAAGCAGAAACCGCAAGCTTATGTAAGTACTTTGTCTACTATATACATCGCCAATCTTTTTATAATTATATATATTATTATGCACAATGATATTAAGCTAATGTAAGGATACCTATTTCCTGAAACTTCTCTCGCAGGGAATCACGCTAAAACGAGACAGAGACGTTTAAAGCGGGTCTCAATAAAGAACTCTAAAATATTTTGTAATAAAAGCGTAGGCCATGTAATAAATTATAACGTTGAGTCGTAAAAGGTAATAACAGAGGTAATAAAAATGATTTCAATTGAATTCATAAGCCAAAATTATTCACTTTGTGGGAAGGAAATGAAAGTGACAAAATGTAGTCGGAACTCAAAGGGCATAAGAATTATGAGGTGATTCTCAGCGCTGTTTCTTTAATTTACTCAACTTTTTTGTCAAAACACTTTTGCACTCAAAGGCTAAGCAGTTCTCAATTAATGTAAACGAGTTAATATTGAGGAAATACACTGTGTACATATTAGAGCTTTCAGTGATCAAGTCTCTTCAAACTATATCATCGGACAACGGACCAAGTAATGATTTGTCACAGTTAAAGCAAAGTCTACAACACCGTATAAATTAAGATTTTTAAGAAAATTTTATATATTGTTTAATATTTGCTTATCGTTGATTACAGAGACAAGTGATTAATAGTGGTATTATCAATCAATTTTGGGTATTTGTAAAACATTGTTGTTAATATCTTGTAAGGCACTATGGAATACGAAAAACGTGAAAACAACATTATCCTTAAGTAATATACATTAAAATTTGTCTGTTTTACTACCGTTGTTGGATGGAAACAATATTTTTTTTTCAACAATTTTTTTAACGGCCCGTTTCTGTACCGAGGTAGACAAAAGCCTCTTCTCTCCTTTTTCGATAGGAGGATTGAAGAAAAGACTTACCGAGATGCACGTATGCGAATTGGTAGGATGCACATAACCCAAAAATTTTACATGCATTAAACCTCCATGTCTCACGAATTTGTTTTGAGAATCCATAGCATGTTTGCCTTCACCAATAACCCGCTTATGCTTATTTATTTATAAATATAATTAAATTCATAATAAATTATAAGTAAGTATCATTAATGCGCGAAATTATTAGGCCTATTAACTTTAAAATAAAATCAATTAATCTATATTGCAAACAGATTTAATATATTTCAAATCGAATCGAATAAATTAATAATCAAATCACAAAATGGCGATCATTAGTTCAAATAAATTGATTTATGGTATTATGTGAATTAATTGAAAATATATATTGTGCAACATTGTATTAAATATGGGATGTTTTAATTAGCACTGTCTATTTACTGTAAGCTTAAACATTGCTCTGTAATGACGTACTTCAATTAACAAGCAATAATTTATCAGTTATCGGGAAAATATAAATAGGGTGAACGGTATTATGTAACAATGCGAGAAGGTTATCTACAACTTAAATTTAACTGAAGGTAATAATACATTCGGAACTCTCAATACGTTCTCACTCCCGTAAATTGAGGTCTAATGGTGGCATCATTGTTACCATAAGTTCGTTGTTTCAAAGCCCATACAGACTTTTATGAGGTATTTATTTGATATACACAGTTTATACGAAGTAAATGATCATCATCCTCCTGCCCTTATCCCACTCTAAGTGGGGTCGGCACAACACGTTACAAACATGTTGTGCCATGATTTGGCTACGTATTTTACGACCGGCCGCCTGCCTGACATCAACTTACCTTAGTCATATTTTACGACCCCTCAGTAAGATAGATAGAGGGTGGTCTATTATACTAAACCGGATACCACACGGCGGGTCGACTTACCTTAGTCGCCTTTTGCGACACCTCGGTAAGAAATGAGGGTGGTATATTCTACTCAGCTGGATACCAAACGGCGATATACGAAGTAAATGATCGTTAACCGTAAATCACCGTATTTTTTTAAACTATATATTACGGTATATTTAATAACGCCTTTCATCTTCAATGATGTGTCGTCGTTGGCCCATCCCGTCAATGACACTATAAAATTCATCAGGTCCTATACTATTTTGAAGTACAGTAGCGGCCTGTTATAATCCCACTGCTGGGAATAGGCCTCCTCTCTCCGTTTCTGGAGAGAAAGGTTGGAGTTAAGACCTACCACGCTGCTCCAATGCGAATTGGTAGATTACACATATCTCCCGAATTCTCTAGAGATATGCAGGTTTCCTCACGATGTTTTCCTTCACCGAAAAGCGTGTGATAAATTGCAATTATCAATTAGACACATACGTTTGGTGCCTGCCCGGGTTTGAACTCGTGATCCTCTTGAAAGAGTCGCACGGCCTCGCCGCTGGGCTATCACAGCTCACAACTTGCCGCTGGGCTATCACAACTTGCAACAGACAACCTTGCTACACTTTAAATGTATATAACATGTCATGTAACACTAATAGATACTTTGATTATTACAAAATAATCGTTCGAAAACAGAACCAATGAAAAATTAAAAGCCTTCTTTGATATTATATCGTGCGGATAAGGTCGTAAATATAATAAAAAGCGGATGAATACGATGAAAGCTGATTTTAAACTCGATTAAATGCATTGAAAAGACTTGAATTTCAATATTCATTTTGAATTAGATAAGGATTCAGCGGGACTGCGATAAGTTAGAGATAAATAGGTAATGTACCATGTACCAATATTAAATGTACCATGATTTTATACAAGAATTCTGCTTTAGAAATCCACATTAATCTTAATATTATTTAGTCTTCATATATTGGACTACATGATAAGTCATGTAGACCAACTAAGGTTGGTCTTTTATGACATCATTGCTAACGGACATTATCACGATGACGTAACCAGTGACTGTTCATATTGAAGCCGATTTCTGATTAAATTAATTAATTATCTTGGATTACTTATCTACTTGGAGTGCTTAAAGTTGAAAGAAGTCATAAATATCTTCCAACGGCCCACATTGCCTTAAACTTTTCAAACTATATTTTACCATTTCGCTACATAAATTTGCGTAGAGAACAAAAGGGCGAAGTGTAAGAACCATTTAGTATTATAGGTAATTATTATCAGATCTGCTTAGGGAGGCGTAATTTAGATAAGTTTTATTGCAAAAACTTTCAGATCTAGGGAAAACAAAAATAAAATTAAGCATTCGGGTTAGATTGTTGCATATAAATATTTTACTGAGATATCTGAATTGAATTAAAATAAGGGACGTCTTTTCGAGTCAGAGTAGTGATTAGTACAGTAGTGAATAAAGATCACTCCATAAGACCCAATTAATCATAAAAAGAATACACAGGTTTTACAAATGTTTAGACAATTTTATATTTCACTAATGTCTATAACAGGATAGTCTATTGGGTCTTTTACTTTAATTTCATCTTTCTTGTCCACTCGAGGTATGACGAACTTTTTATATCAACGCTTTTTACTACTATTGCCATAGTACGGTAAACTCTATTGTAAATTGCGATTATATTTATAGAATTAGGTGTTACTTTTCGGAGATCCATAATACAAAAGTAATAATAAAATTATTTTGCTATAATCCGCGATACAGTAAATAGAAAAAATATATAGTGTTAAATGTATAGTGGACTATCCGTTTTTTTCATACACGATACATGGAGGGTTCGTAAAAATACATGCACAAACCTTCATCACTTCCACCACAATACACAAGCACTACACACGTTCACTATCACAAACTCAACAATCGTTTCGCCCCGCAACCGAAGCATCATCAGGAGATAGACTCCACGGCATTAAAATTAAATTTTTGGTAGAATTGCAACAGAAATGAGAGTACTCATTAATTTAATTTCGTAGAAGATAAATTATTGTAAGGTCGTGCCGTTTTTGATTTCCCACAAGATTACTACAATGAGAAGGCAACCGCAATGACTGTAATGTTTCTACTTCAGATATTTCATTTCTAATTTTCTTTTCGTATCCCACTAATGTGGTGATTCGGTTCGTTTTTATAATCATTTGTATTAATTAAGATTTAGTATGCAATATAATGAGGAGTAATGCATTGAGTAAAATACGCTAGAAGCTTTGGTAATAGTAAAATGGCTAAAAGCGAACAATTTGGTGCTGCTAGAGGTTTACGTGACATTTAATGTAATACAGTTTGTGACTGAACGTTTCGCATTTAAGTATATCTAAAATCGAAGTTTACCTGGGAGAGATATGGTAATGATAAATTTTTTCGATTAAACTTGTCATTGTAGTGGCAATTTGTATTACTTGAAATAGATGATTGATGGAAATTAGACTTTGCTAATATTGCCCCAGGACCACCTAATTTTCCACATTTTAACATTTTCAAAAACTAAAAACCCTAAAGCCTGCCAAGCGATAATGTTTCTTAATGATATTAATAATCACGGATAGTAAAATGATAATTGATATTTCAGGGTGTCTTTGTACAGTTAGGGTATAGAATTAGTTACTTTAAATATGTTATTGGAGGAATACTGGGATTAATCTTAATTCAATAAAGATTTAATTCAAAAGTAATAATAAAAATTATTTATTAATGTATATTGGACTATCCTTTTTTTCATACCCGTTACATGCAGAATTCGTAAAAACACATGTACAAACCTCCACCACTGCCACCACAATACACAAGCACTACACACGTTCACTATCACAAACTCAACAATCGTTTCGCCCCGATACCGAAGTATCATCAAGAGATAGACGCCACGACAAAATCGCAATTCTAATCAGTGTAAGAGTCAAAATTTTATTCAGGACTTTGGGTTTTTAAATTTAAGCCAATTTTACAGAGTATCTGTGCTTCTAAACGTAAAACAGTGCCTACAAAAGTTGTAGATTTCAGAACGCTTATGTGTTTGACAATTCCATGCCATGTCCATTGCGTGGAACATATTTCACGCCACAGCAGCCATTATTTAGAGCTACACAGTCCGACCCAGACTCGACCCGGACTCGACCCGAGGAACGACAAAACGTAATGTGCTCACATTTCATACAAATTTTACAATTCAAGCCACGAAGGAAATAAGACTCTTATGCGTGCTTTTCTCGACTCGGTGACATATCTTTGGATTTGAGTAAAATAAAATACCTTTTGTCATATTTGTGCTAGAATGTGAAACGCATAAAGTTCCTAGCTTTTATCGAGCACAAAGAGCGAAGTGAGTTGAACATTGAATAGATATTTAAGCTGTTTTTATTGTTTTAGTGTTTATTGTGCATAATCTACATAGAACAAATTATCTAAATTTATTCGTTTTTTCATTTTTTTTCAAATTTATTTCGTTACTTGTATCCTTCATTTAAAGCCGTAATAACTTGAGGAAGGAATATGTGACTCTTAATAAAACTTAATAATGAACTCAAATTTCGTGTACCTCTGAATGTTCTATAATAACTTACAATTAATTCTTATTTACGATTAATCATATGATGACTTAAACATAATAAGATAAACTGTATAGCCTTAATTGATTTGCGAACACCATGAAGAATAAGTTTTTGAAATCCATTGTCGATTTTCAGTGATTTTTTCTACAACAACAAATTTATTAATATATTTTATTTATTATACAATACCGGATATTATCAACTCCTTCTGCTCGCTCTAATTCGTAGTCGATTAAAAACAAGTTAAATAAATATAAACTTCTCAAAATTTATGAAATCAAATTAATATTCGGAATGGTTATCTGGATCATACAAACGCCCAGCCGACAAAGCATTTCCCAAATAATAAATCTAATGTATGCTCACTGGTAAATTTATTAGAGAAAGTTTATTCGTAAACATCAGGCAAAGTTAAATTATTTTGCTGAAAAGTAAAATATGGAGTTACAGTAATTTTCTGTGAAAAATGTATCAGATTTTAATTGTAACTAATATAGAACGACTAATATTTATTTTAAAGACACAATCAAAGTTTTAGATTAAAAAAACTGATGTCTCTGTGTTTCAAAACTGTGTTTATTATACAAAAGTTTATAGAATTGGGCGTTACTTTGCGGAGATCCATAATACAAAACTAATAATAAAATTATTTTGCTATAATCCGCTATACAGTAAATAGACAATATACATATTGCTAAATGTATAGTGGACTATCCGTTTTTCATACCCGTTACCTGCAGTATTCGTAAAAACACATGCACAAACCACTACTGCCACCACAATACACAAGCACTACACACGGTCACTATCACAAACTCAACAATCGTTTCGCCCCGCAACCGAAGCATCATCAGGAGATAGACTCCACGACAAACTCCACTCCACTTTGCGATTTTCTACATAAATAAAATAAAAGTTATAAATAAAAGTTAAAGATAATGTTAAAGATTAAACAGTAGTAAACAGGTAAAGATACTTTTGGGTATCAAAACAAGAACCTTTTACTTTCGCAAGTACCGTGTTCGACAGAAGTCTTCGAAAACAAAGTATCTCTATATCAAAGGCCGTTGGTGATTTTCAGTGCTCGTAACAATGTTGGCCATATCTGTAACGAGTCTCACAGATGTCGCAATTTAATTAAAACTTGAAGTATAGTAAGCTTCCCACGATGGTACTGGCCTTTTCCTTCAGAGAGAAACCCTTAAAATTTAAAATATTATAATGTGTATCTATGATTAATATTCTTACAGAAAATTATCTTTCTTTTTTTTTTGAAGAAGTTAATATCAGTTAACAAAAAGTTATAATCACTTTTTTCGGATTTTATCATTTAAATAGAGCTCTTTAATTGATGAAATCCGAAAAAAAGTTATTGTAAGGTTACTAGATGTAGATTACCATCTTATATTATACCTTATTTCGTAGTTAATTATTTACTTAATTTACTTAAAAATTATCAAAACCAAACCTAACCAAGTGCAAATATCAATCATCCGCAATATTGCTAACGAAGGTCTAAAGTTTCTTTTTCGTTTTTCTTCGTAGCATTCAAGACTGCTAGCAGAACACAATTTACTTTGCCAACGTCACGTAGTACAGAGTAAGCAAGCTTTAAAGTACATACCTACGTTAACAAACTTGCTTGCAATAATGATGTTCTCTTAAACTTATAAAGACATATTCAACAATAGTTGCTTTTTGCCATAAAATTATTTATTTATAATATGTTTCAAGAAAACTAACTTTATAGTAGGTTTTCTTTATGATCTAAGGGTAAACTAAAAAAATCTTACTTATGTTGATATACGACAATTTGATATTTGCTTAGTATAAAAAAGGTATTCCACAATTTAAAACATAAATTCTTGACACATTTCGAGGGTTTTAAGTAAAGAAACGTCGAATTAATTTTGTGAGCATATCACCCCATCCGAAGAACAAAGTCGCATTCTCTTTTCTTATACATGTGTAACTTTGTTTTTCGGATGGGACGATATGTTTCAGAATCGCAAGTCAAAATAAAATTAGTGTAGTTAAAACCCTTGTATATAAGTTATACACGTTACATTTATTCTTAATTACTGACACGCTATTACTATATAAATTATGTATATTTAGGTTGGTCCCAAGAATAAAGGCTGCGTTTAAGATAGCAATTACCCATGACAATGCTCGGGATGGAATTCGTTGCGATAGTTTCTTCAAATAACGGAGGATGCCGTATTTAATGAAGTCTCGATCTTAACGCAGAATACAACTATTAGGTGTCCTAATTTATAGATCGAGACTAATGTTGATATTACTTTTGTACCTGTAGTGTTCACTTTGATGTATTAATATACTAATGTTGTATGAATATAGCACAGGCTCAAACACGCACTACAAGTAACAACATGTCACTACACGTCCACTCTCACCAAAGGGCTCTCGTGTACTAAAACGTGAGTGCGCTTGAGACAGTGTAATGTTTCTTTGTACATAAGTGTTATTCAAAGGTCAGATTGCTCAGGCTCCAAAGACTACAGAACCGATTTATGCGGACAGCCACTGGTTGTCCGTGGTTCATGCGGAACGTTGACCTCCATAGAGACCTCGATCTCCCTACCAGTACTCACCTCTTTAAACGTTTTTCGAAATCTTACTTCGAGAAATCTGAGGTACACCCGAACCACCTTATTTCAGTAGCTTCTACCTACATCCCAGTTAGGTCCGATTATCGAAAATATAGGCGTCTAAAAAGCGTCCTGTATGACCCCGACGATCAAGTACGACGAAGCACGTAATACACACACACAGCGTCTTCGCCGGCGAAGACGAGGTCCCAGTATTCTAACGTTGGTCGGTCGTGGCTTCTCGCCACACTTCCGACGCCGCAATGACTAATCTAAGTCATACCATCAACCCTCCACTACACGTCGCCCTAAGCCGTGGTCCGGCCTCACAGGAGGCACCCTTAGGACGACGTTCCCCGACTTAAGTAGAGCTCCTGCGCTTTACTCTCTGCATTTCGCAACCTCGGCGATGCTTCTGCGCTCGCCCGTCCCGCCCGGTGACGCTGTAAAAGCCATTAGGGCTAACAGCATACAGTCAGTTCGAAAAATAAAAAACTTAAGTGTTAGGGTGTGGTGTGATATTCATGTATGTGTCTTGTATATAAATATACAAGGTAAGATACACATATGTCAACCCACATACACTACAGTACCCGACCTTATATTACTGACCTGACGACGTGTCTGACTGATCATGCCAAGTGCTCAACCAGACATGTAATAAGTCCAACGTTCTCTTAATAGATTTTATATAGGCATTTTAGCTTTCATCCGCTACTTGTAACTTGTTTGTGGTTATCTATCCTCTTAAAGGAGGTCCTCCACCTCTACATATCCAAGATCACCACTTGAACATTGAATGCAATATTTTTTAACTCTCTATAGGATAAGGAGTATCAGTATATTTATCATTTAATTGACTCTTTGATACACTCATCACAGCATAAATATATAAAATATTTGTGCGGCTTCAAAAATAATTTATACATCTACAAAGTACTTTGATGAATGTTTTTATCAATCAGCAATATAAAATAAAAGGCTTTAGGTTAAATCAGATTGTTAACCGATGTTTCATTTCCATATGTTGATAAATAATTAATGTGACTGTACGTATATGCTTTTAATGTGATTGCTTAAATAATAACAGAGTACGACATTATTGGAATAAAAGTAAAAGCCTTATTTATTATAATAAAAATACACACGACAATGCATTAAAATGAGAAAAAAGTTAAACATTTATCACAAGATACAGAGCGGTTTTTGTTCGCCCGAGTGGCTTTTACAGGTAATGCATGCAACTCTGAATAAAATATTTAGATATGCATTTTACGGGAGGCGAAAAAATAAAGTTGTTCCAGTTATACACGAGCAGGAAGAGTCGGATTTTGCAAGCGCTTAAATGTTTAAATAAATATTTAATCGTGCAAAAAGGAAAAGACAATAAACGGCACACGCCTGCCGTAGTTGGAAGGGAAATATTAATTCAATAACAATGAAATCGATAACTTAGATATCCTACAAGTAAACATTTATTTTACAGCTATGATATTTCTATATACAATAAGAGTATTAAATATAGAGTATATAATCAATAATTGTGCCTATTGTTGTATCAGTAAACGGTCTACTAGGGCCTCGACCTACATCTCAAGAGGCTCTCACTTAGTTGTTGAATCAAAAGCAAGATATAGAAGGCAGTGTTGGAGGTTAAGAAGGTTCCTCAGTCTGTAATCCTAACTACCGGGAGCTCGGTTTCCTGGTTCTCAGAGGAGCTCTTTGTGGATGCCAACCGATGGATCTTATAATTCTGGCCGCTACGGCCGTGGCTACTGCACCCACAGCTAATCAATTTAACGAGTAAAAAAGCACGCTAAACTAATAATAAGAGTACATATATTTCAAATATTTATTTATTTGTTTATTTTTTATATATGACCTCTATGTATATCTACTTATGATGACACGTAATTAGTTATATAACGGTATACGACTACGTTATGAGTATAAGGAACTTAACAATATTTGGTACACGCTCGATTATAACAATGTTGTTTCTCCACAATGTCTATAGATTAGTAGGCTGTCAGGTATTCAGCAGAATATTTTCCAGAAAGTTTGATGCCTTGCCCCACCGTTTGGAAAGAAAAAGCTAGCTGGGGATTAATGGCCGTGGCCTCTAAAAGGTTTATATCTTTTCGAATCATTACACTTGCTACGCTCATTAATTACTGTTTGCAGTGTTTCCAGCTGAAAAATGTATGTTATACTGCCATCAATTCGTCGTCAAAAACTGAACATCACAATACAGATGTGTGATGAGGAGAGGTTAGCATTTTTTGTTCAATCCATTGTCCAAAATTCGCCATCTGCAAACACAGATATGGGATTAAGAGAGGTTAGCATTTTGTTAACAGACACGAAAGAATGAGAAATCTAAAATGCGGAAAATGCTAGTAAAGTAAAGACAACAATATAAAATTATTTGAATATTAAATTATCTTCTAAGCTTGCAATTGGAATTCACATCAAATCCAAAAGGTCTGTCGGTAAGTGGACTATTATATTTAAATACCTAGTAATAGTTGTATCCAAAATCGAAATACTCATGGATACCTTTTTGCTTATAGGAGTGTTTCATATAAATGGTGGTTAAGTATTCGCGTATATAAAGCCACTTTCACACAGATAAAATATTATAAATATTATATACATATTACTTACTGTAAAAAAAACAGTAAATAATAAGAAGAAAGTATATGCAACACCAAAAAAGATTTTAAAGAAAATTTTACTTTTATATTAAGATTTGTGGACTTGAGTAAAATTCAGAGTAGACATGTTAGAAATTTTAGAAAATGGTTCCAGTTTAGATAGATAACGATGAAATTTCTTGTAATAAAATGTATGCATTTTTTAGCGCAACTTAATATCAAGATCTTAAGGATAAGATAAGAAGATGCTATGGATATCTATTTGATGGTCGATGAAGTAAATTTTGGTTAATTTTACGTACCTCCTATTCGTTAACGCTGAAGTTAAAAAACCATTTTGTAATTAGTTCCCAGGATACATGCAGGCACCTCGATTCCAAGGTAAATTTTGTTCTCTTTTCAACCTTTGTGAAAATCACAATTTCCAGCTACAATTCTGCGCGGCTAACGAACGGAAACGCTGGGGAAGCCAATTGGGATATAATCGCGCCGCAGATAGGACTATACTTTCTTCCTTCTATAGAATTTATCTACTATCCGATTATGGTGGAAATATACATATGTTTGATACAAGAATTATTTGATTTACTACTTCCTCACTTTAAAGATTACCTTCAGGATTTAACATAAGTATGAAGTGAACTTATTTTGTATTCCAAATCTCACACTTGACCAAATAAAATGTTTGATAAAAATTTTAAGTGTAAGAAAATTATATTGTGTCCACTAGCAAGACTATCGCTATAGAGTGATAATATATTCAAATTCAAATTAAAAATATCCTTTATTCAAGTAACTTGTATGCAAATGCTTTAGAACTCTACTGCTGGTTCGGAAAGCTATTACCACCGAGAAGGGCCCGCAAGAAACTCGGCGGTTGCTCTTTTCATAATATAATTCTTATAACTAGTTAACTGTAACTCACTGTATGACTAACTGTAATCATCACTATCCTGTATGAAGAGTTGAAGAGTAGATTTATAGACTTCTTCATTCTTATCATCTAAGTAATCCTCAAATATACTAAGTAGTAATATAATAGCAGAAGACATTCATTAACTCCATTAGCTTTTTAAAAACTTTGGTTAAACTATTTCAAATAAGTGAATTCAGTGTTTTTACTATGACATGTCCAAAAGAGATAACCAATAACTTTACCGTTACTTAATATACTGAAAATATCTAAATGTTAAGTTGTTAGTCGACTCGGAAAGTTCTATTTCCGTAACGGAAAATACTCGTATCCTTGTGCCATAGTTTGCAAGCTTCAAATTGCGGCTATTCTATAAGCCAATTCGAGTCGCCATCAACAAGAATTATTTTGATAAACCGATTTACGCAGTGTCACTTCTTATACTTTAATAGTTCTATTTATAAAAATATTATTTCTTTACTAAATCATATCATCAATTCAATATTAATACTCATCTCTTTTTAACTGGAATTATTTTTGATAATTAAAATTACATATGCATTGGAATTAACGAGTATATAAAAGTACGAATTAAAAATTATACAATTTTTTTAAAATAAATAATAGTGTCTACAAAATACATTTTACATCCATAACCTGAATAAAGTAATTTCACTAGTATTATATTTATATAAATAATAAAATATAGTTCGTGTGAACAGATTTTTTTGTGAAATAAAAAATTTTGACGTTATTTTGGGGTTCCAAGGTATAGAATGTTTTATTGTTTATTAAAAGTAATAAAACTACAAGAAACATGTTATAATGGTGGCTGAACCAAAAGGGTAAAATTTGATTTTTAAATGCAATCAAATCAAATCAAATCAAATCAAAATAATCTTTATTCAAATAAACCATTTCAGGCACTTTTGAATCGTCAAGCATCAATATGATTAATGAAGCTACAACTGGTTCGGAATGTTGCTCTTACCGAGAAGAACCAGCAAGAAACTCGGCGGTCAATCTTTTAAATATTTTCAATTATACATTATTAAACCGCTGTCTTGTATGAAGCTGAAAGGATTTTCAAATCCAGGCTTTCTTATCAACCAAATAATCTTCAATTTTGTAATATGCTTTACGTATAAGCATATTTTTTACACTTGATTGGAATCTTTCTGTACACTGGTCTAGAATGGATTGAGGAATTTTATTATAGATGCGAATAGCGAGACCAACAAATGAGTTGCTAACTCTGCTGAGTCGCGACGCAGGTATCGCAAGCTGTTTGTGACCTCTCGTATGTCTATGATATACATCAAATTTTGTTTTATATGTACTTATATTTTTCCGTACAAATAGAATATTACTATATATATATTGTGAAGCTACAGTCAGTATGCCTATTTCTTGGAACTTTTCGCGAAGGGACTCACGTTGCTTCATATTATAGATAGCCCGTATGGCTCTTTTTTGGGCAACAAAAATCTTTTCTATATCGGCCGCTTTACCCCACAGCATTATTCCATATGACATAATGCTGTGGAAATAAGCAAAATAAACAAGTCGCGCTGTTTCAACATCGGTTAAATGTCTAATTTTTCTAACAGCGTAAGCGGCGGAACTAAGTCTTCCTGCGAGGACAGATATATGGGTGCCCCATTGGAGTTTATCATCCAAAGTGAGCCCCAAAAATTTAGTTGTATTTTCTATCTTTAGTATCTGTTTATTAATCTCTAATTTTATGTCTGACCTAATTACGTTTGGTAACACGAATTGCAGACATTTGGTTTTATTTGCATTTAAAAGTAAATTATTTACTGAAAACCAATTTGATATCTGAGATAGAGCACTGTTTACATCGTCAAAATTGTCTTTATCTCGATCTACTTTAAAAATAAAAGAGGTATCATCTGCAAACAACACAATATCACAAATATTTTGAACACAATATGCTAAATCATTTATGTATACTAAAAACAATGACAATATAAACGGTATTCTATACATGGTGTATACGAATACCTTTATTGATATTAGATTAATAAATGCTTGCTTTGCCATTACACTCGCGCGGTATCAACTTCTGTTCTTTGTTATTATTAAATCACAATTTAGTATCCCAGTTTTATATCTGATCTAAACTTAATTAAGTCAAACTTTATAATTAATAATTAATAATGAACGACGTTTGACGACTTTGAATAGAATCACTTATCGCTTGACAACTCTTGTAAAGTTTCTTGCGAATGAATTAATTTACTGGTGATCACAATTATTAAATTAATATTTAACTAAAGTTGAGATGCCTATTTTTCTACGGACTCAATGTTTATATAAAATAGTTCTAGTCATTGATTAGACATAATTGTTTAATATGTATAAAATAGTAATAAAAGTATAATCGAAATGAAAATTAATCATCATCATCCTCCTGCCCTTGTCCCGCTCTAAGTGGGGTCGGCACAATATGTTACAAACATGTTGTCACCGGATTTGGCTACGTATTTCACGACCGGCCGCCTGCCTGACAACTTACCTTAGTCCTATTTTACGACCCCTTGTTAAGAAGGAGGCTGGTCTATTCTACTCAACCAGATACCCCACGGTGGGTCAACTTACCTTAGTGGCATTTTACGACACCTCGGTAAGAAATGAGGGTAATCTATTTTCCTCCTTGCGTCGTTTTCCTCAGTGCTGAGGGTCGGGACCTTTTTCACGGATCACTTTGGATTGGATAGCCGATTTCCAGGTTTTGCTATCTCTTGCAGCTTGCAAGGCATCGTGAACGGCGTCGAAATAAAAATAAAATTAATATTTGTAAAAATTAATATTTTTTTTATTTGAAGACCTTTTTACTTCTATACTTATGATAATATAAAGTCCCAAAAAGCTGTCTGTCTGTATGTAATCGGTTTTCTCAAAATCTACCGAACGGATATTCGTACAGTTTTCACAAAGTGATAGTGCAATACTTCCAGATGGTTTAGGGAAATAGTACATATCGGTATTTTGGAAATTGTGTTAAAGAGATCGCGGAGTTGTTAAAAAACTTGCTTGCTGGGAGTTTAGTTGCGTTCGCTGCGCAAACCAGCAGAGATACACTAAAGTAATGAAAAAGAGAATTATAGATATATAAAAATACTACGAAATAGTCCAGAATAGCAGTCTCTACCGCTCACGGTTATCTCACAATAACTTCTTTAAAGTTTAAAGTTTCGAAAATTCGGGAAAAGTTTCGTAAATCACTGAACACAACCACACAACGGGCGAAGCGTTGTTGGCACAGCCAGTTTATTATATATATTTCTTCTTCTTTCTTTTAGTAGGTTTAGTAGTAGGGTTGGTTAGGGTAATTCAAATTATAAATATATGAAATTATATTTATAATTCGAATTTATATAAATATGAAACAGCGCGCTACACCACATTGCCGCAGTCAATTGGAACGATATAGCAACACTACTCGATATTGCGTACCGTAATACCGTTCGCTCGAAATTGGTTCGAAAGGTCTGTTCAAATACGATTGTAGACAATATGATTTGGTATTTATAAACGAACTCGGCATTCAAAATTTAAGATGAATACATTTCTGAAATATAGTGCCCACTTAGAGAGTCTAAAAAGATTCAACTATGTAACGGATAGAGGTCGAACGCTGAATTACTCATAAGATAGTTTAGACTTTAGAGTCAATCACCAGGCATTATAGGCCAAGATCTATTTCCAGATAGGGCGTTATGGGTTAGAGCTTTCTATAAAACAATAATAAATATATAAATAAATATATATGGGACACTTACACACACGGTCGTCCATCCCCAAAGTAACTTAATACTTGTGGATGACAGACAACTGGTAAATATATACATATATAATTTTAAATACATACTTTAATACAAATATACACCCAGGCTCGAAGAAAATGTTGGCTCTCGGCGGGAATCGAACCCGCGACCCGAGGAGCTGAAGGCAGGAGATCACTATCCACTGTGCCAACGAGCCAGTCTACTAATTATTATTCTCCTAAGATCAACGCTCAGTGAGATTGACGCCGACAGGTACTTAAAGATCTGAAGATGCTATTACTTAGTTAGTATTTATTGCTAAAAGCAGCGGACGACTTCAAACACTCATTCAAATGCCACAAGACACTTGACGTGGAAATCTTTTTGACGTACCTAGCAACATTTTGCAGTGTTCCTCAATCGGAATAACCTATTCATTATAGGTGAACGAATTATGTTGAATAATATTGGTCTTAAATATTTTATAATAAGACTGCTATGGTCTAAGTTTTAATTTAAATCGGACAAAATTAATTTTAATGGAGTCCTAAAAGCGAGCAAGTATCAATTAAAATTGGAATGAGTTTTAAGTATTTGAAAGTGGGAAAATTATTAAAGTAATTTCGTACTAAGCTCTCGCTATTCCGCCCAGGCTGATAGCGAAATCACCACTCTATTTTACTCAAACCATTATACCATATTTCTTTTCTGAAACGAACTTTGGGTACGCGGCTATGGTATATACTTTAAGCAATTTAGTTGTAAATAATTTGTAAATTTGTAATTAAAAATTAATATGCCTAGGACTTGGAAATTGCCCTTCACTATATTATATTATTTTGTGGTGTTTTTATACATGTTTAAAAAAAAGCACCACACCTCTTTTGTTAGCGTAAAGATATATACACACTTATATGACCGGCCCGTTGGCGCAGTTAGCAATGACCCTGCCTACAGCTATGCGGGTCGAGGGTTCGATTCCCACTTAGGTCCAACATTTTCTATAAACAATTTGTTAGTTCTTCGAGTCCGGGGTGTATATTTGTATTTAAAATTTTATATGTATATATTTAACAGTTCGCTGTCACCAATAACACAAGTATTAAGTTACTAACTTTGGGAATGATCGACCGTAGCAAAGAATTAATCTCGATTAATTAACGTTAGCACAACTAAAAAATGATGTTGATCAGTCATTAAAAAAAAAGTTGTGCACGTGATGGTATGAATAAAAATCTCGTAAGAAAATAAATCTGTTATCAATGCAAAACACAATTCAAAGCAAGACAATGAACGTTTTGTTATTAATTATGCTAATTGGTTATTATGTTAATTAGTGTCTTATATTTCCATATTTTACAGGCTTTCCCAGATACCGTTAATATTTTGGTTGAAAATTAAATGCAAACTGAAAATGGTGAGAAGGTGGATATTAAATTGTTAAATTTCCATTAAGTTACAGTCGCCTAAGTAAACTCGTATTTTAAAGAAAAACAGTTTGCTATTAAAAACAAAAAGTGCCAACAGTTAGATGGAATTTGAGGATTCAAGAATAACAAAAACATTTTTCTCAATATTTACTACTTGTATACTAAGAATAACGTAAATTCTCTTTAAATTGGAATTTTCTAGTAGATAAAGAAAACTTCAAGAATTTTTAATAAATAAAATAGCAAATCAGCGTAATATTACTTTATTATTTTATTGGATTTTTGTTGACAGTTTTATTGGATAATGACTTTTTCGATCTCGCACAGAGTTCCCCAAACTTTTTTGTGTCGTAGTCCCCTTGCCATGTTTTTCCGTGTTGAGTAGACCCCCTACTTACCTGATATTGATTTCCTGTAAATTTCTAACTGTAGTGAAGTTTTGTGTTAAAAACTTAAAGTAAAAACACGTGTTAATTTATACATTTATTAATTGAATTTAAATTAAAACTACTCAAAATCAAATTCTGTGCAAGGTAGCGAAGCTCTGAGACTGCAATTCTCAGATTTTTACAAGTTCAAAATGTATTGCGACCACAAAGCGAATACCGACATCCTACAACTTACACAATTTTATGAACATATATAATATTTTTTTTACTTCATAGGTACTTTTATAAATAATGTATATATTTTGATATTATAAGATAGTATGATGTAAGTAAATAGGTACCAATGTATGTGTCGAGATCCACTATCGTGGACCCCCATTTTCATTTCATGGACCCCCAAATTACAAGCAATATAACAGAACTAACTACTTTGCTATAATCCGCACGGGTTAGGTGAATGCATGCAAAGCCAATATGTATGAAGCAGGCAAAATCTACGTACCTTATACATGCAGGACAAGCCACCACATGCACCCCAAGGCGCAATTCACCAGCAACGACGCACACAAAAGCAGCACACACACCCACCACCACAATCTCGACGATCGTTTCGCCCCGAAACCGAAGCATCATCAGGAGGATAGGCTCCACGACAAAAATCGTACTGCGCCGCGCTACCCATACAAGCAGTCTTAAATAGTTCAACTCCCACCAATACCCTCCCCTCCGAACACATTTAGCAAAACGGAATTAGATACATTTACTTGCTCGTTAATTAAGTGACCATTGTTATTTTTTATTATCTCAAGTTGCTCTAACGTATTGAGTCGGAGTCCCTTATCACAAGTGTGGAGAATATGAAATGAATGGTCATTAGGCACTTTATGACCGCTTTCCAGCAAATGTTTTGCAAAATTAGAATTTTGTGGTTTATTATTCCTAAACGCAGCCATATGTTCCCGGAATCGAACCGCAAAACTTCGGCCAGTCTGACCTACATATGTACCGTTGCACTCAGGATAATCTATTTTATAAACTCCAGATTTTTTACCCTTATCTAATATATCTTTATTTTTACACAACAAACTACGAAGCGATTGGTTAGTACACTACAGACACGGTTAAAACATAATTAAAAATAAACACAAGTCTCAAGTCGCTAAACTTTTGTATGCGGTACCATCTTTTAATAAAACTAATTATAAAGCCAGTCTGACTTACTTTGGAAAATTAACAGATCGAGTGGCAAATATATTTAAATCAAAATCGGGTACTAAACTCTCTTTTAAAATTAACCAATCGTTTCGTAGTTTGTTGTGTAAAAATAAAGATATATTAGATAAGGGTAAAAAATCTGGGGTTTATAAAATAGATTGTCCTGAGTGCAATAGTACATATGTAGGTCAGACTGGCCGAAGTTTTGCGGTTCGATTCCGGGAACATATGGCTGCGTTTAGGAATAATAAACCACAAAATTCTAATTTTGCAAAACATTTGCTGGAAAGCGGTCATAAAGTGCCTAATGACCATTCATTTCATATTCTCCACACTTGTGATAAGGGACTCCGACTCAATACGTTAGAGCAACTTGAGATAATAAAAAATAACAATGGTCACTTAATTAACGAGCAAGTAAATGTATCTAATTCCGTTTTGCTAAATGTGTTCGGAGGGGAGGGTATTGGTGGGAGTTGAACTATTTAAGACTGCTTGTATGGGTAGCGCGGCGCAGTACGATTTTTGTCGTGGAGCCTATCCTCCTGATGATGCTTCGGTTTCGGGGCGAAACGATCGTCGAGATTGTGGTGGTGGGTGTGTGTGCTGCTTTTGTGTGCGTCGTTGCTGGTGAATTGCGCCTTGGGGTGCATGTGGTGGCTTGTCCTGCATGTATAAGGTACGTAGATTTTGCCTGCTTCATACATATTGGCTTTGCATGCATTCACCTAACCCGTGCGGATTATAGCAAAGTAGTTAGTTCTGTTATATTGCTTGTAATATGGAATTCCGCAAAGTAACGCCTGCTTCTATAAATCAGACCCCCAAATTGTTTTTTCGCTTACGTAGACCCCTTGCAGGTTGCCATAGACCCCTAGGGGTCGATATAGATCACTTTGGGAATCACTGATCTAGCAGATCTTTTGAATATATTATCGACTCTACTTTGTTGGTAAAATTCAGTATGTTAAATCATTTGGTTCTCGAGGGGTTGACCCTAGAGTGTCATTTTTGCATTAATGACACTCTAGGGTAAAACAGCACAAGAAGACACAATGAATCCATGTGGGATAACGGTAATTAACAGAAAATAATAATAATACAAGGTTCAATAAATTTGAACTTCGCTTGCCACTAAGGGATGATAAACGACGAACGTATTAGTACCTCAGTTCAATCATCACATTCTCTACGCAATTCAATAGTCTTCAGTAGTCATAGTCTTATTCTATCGGAGCCCGACTAGTTTCAAGCATATACGGGACTCTTATTCGTGAGCTCTTTACGCGACGTTATCTCAGCGGGAATTCGGTGAACTGAACGGAACTTAGTGCTAAGTCAATTCTGTAAATAATAACTGTAAGTTATATGCTCAATACCGTGCAACTCTTACAAGGGGAACACGAGTTCAAACCGGGCAGGCACCAATGAGTTTTTCTGTTAAAACTCATGTGTCTAGTTGATAATTGCAATTTATCACACGCTTTACGATGAAGGAAAACATCGTGAGGAAACCTGCATATCTCTAGAGAACTCTGGAGATATGTGTAACCTACCAATCCGCATTGGAGCAGCGTGGTAGGTCTTAGCTCCAACCCTTCTCTCCAGAAACGGAGAGAGGAGGCCTATTCCCAGCAGTGGGATTGTAACAGGCTGCTACTTTAATTTTTTTATATGCTCAATATAATATAAAAAGGCCATGCAAACAAAAAAATAATTGCTGCTCCTTTAATTAGTCCCATAAAAGTAGAAAGTTATATATTTAATGTAACAAGTCAAGTTAAAAAAGTTTTAAAACGATGAGAAGTTCCCTCGTCTGGAGCCAAACCCGGTAGCAGCATCAGTTCATGCCTATCATAAACATACATTGTCATCGGGGCTGGATCAGTATATAAAATTTCAGTACAATCGGATGGTGGGAAGTGGGTGAAATTTAACTTGCAAGATTCCACCTTAATATACATACACGGTTATCCTCCTTCTGCCCTTATCCCACTCTAAGTGCGGTCGGCACAACATATTATAAACATGTTGTCATATGATTCGGGTACGTATTTTACGACCGTCCGCCTACCTGACGTCAACTTACCTTAGTTGTTATTATATAAATAAACGGGTCATATCGCGGCAAAATTTAGTTACCTTTTTACAAGATTCGAAGTTTCGGCAGAGTTGCATCCGCCATGGGCACGAACTGACTGGAGCGTCGCGGCGTCTTCGTTCCCGAGTACTACAGTCATTATTTGTTCATCTACCCTCACTTGAACCGCACAATCCGCGTAAGGTCTTGCCTTAAGGTAACGTAGTTGTATCTTACGACACCTCGGTAAGAAATGAGTGTGGTCTAATCTACACAGCTGGATACCATACGGCGGGTCAACTGACCTTAGTCGCCTTTTACAACACCTCGGTAAGAAATGAGGGTGGTCTATCCTATTCATCCGGATACCACACGGCATAACATAAATACATGGTAAGTAAAATAAAAGCTTTAAATAAATCAATCTAAAGTACTCTGTTTCCTTCTGTTTTCTGTTTTTTCAGACATTGATCGATTTGCTAAGTTTCATAAGTTGGCAATAAGATTTTGCTTGGCAATGTATTTGTGTATATAACCGATACAAATCTGCCTAAATAATTGCGAGCTTAGAGATTTATTGTCATAATATACTACACTTAAAAATAAGCATAATCTTGTATAAGACTTTGACCTTTACAGAAATAAATTGTGGGCGATGTTCGCATTTCATGGTTATTATTTATATTGGTTGTTATATTTAAACCTGTTCACAAAATGATATGTCAATTTATATTCTCTCATTTTTGGGATGCCTATTCTGGTCAAAGATATTCTCTCTTCTTGAAGATAATGATTGAATCTTTGAACCACAACGCTACTGCAATGCGGATTGGCAGGTTACATATATCAAAGGAAATCATTATATACCGGTAAGTTTCATCACAAAATTATAAGCACAGTTATATCAATTAAACAAATAAGACACAAAAAATGCACAGAGATCGAGCCTGCTAAACCTTCGGTCAAGAATTTTCATCTTACCGCCACTACAGATTTGAAATGGGAGATATCATTAAATTTTAATAATTTTCAATTAAACTGATCATTTCATAAATCAATCTCATGAATTATTTTCCTGAAAACCTATTAAAACAATAAAATATTATTTTTGAATATGATGTATAACGATAGGAATAAAATTTGTTTAGTTTAACTGATGTTATTACAAATATAACCAAAGGCTTGGGCTGTAATCTGGGGTTGATTTCCCACAAGATTTCCTTACGAGAGTACGAAGTCAACTGAAATGAATACGTTTCTACATCAGTTATTTCGTTCAAAAATACAATCCCATTTTATTTTGCATACTTTAATAAAAAAAAATACATTTTCGTTAACTACAAAATCGTCATTGGAGTCATGTATGACTCGTCTCTTGAACCTTAATTAGCAGGCAATCACAATACAAGACAATCGAAAATCTGTATATATTTATTCGTGAAGAACTTTAAATCTTTTTTAAAACCCCTTTTTAAATAAAGATTAATTTAAATAATTTATGAAAGAAGGCCACTGAAAGAATAAAAGATTAATTTGAATTCCAAATTTAGAATTATACATTAAACAAGATTAATATAAAAAAAAATAACCTTATTGAATAATACTTTCAAGCGACGGACTTCCGATGATCAGCAAAAGGTTTTTTTCTTTGATAGATGTTTTTGGTCTATTAACGAATTGCTTATTATTAATTATGACTTCACTTTATGGGATGAAGAAAGTTATATATTAATGCCGACGCAACTACAGATTTGATACTATCATGATATTTATGTATACTAAATCAAAACTATTTAATTTATTATAATTCTTTTAGGAGCACTTCGTCTCCATACGTCGTCGTCGAAATAACCATTCTTTTCATTGTGATCTTAAAATCTAACACCAATAAATACCTAACAATAATTATTAGACTAAGGTTGTTTTTTCCGGAAACGAACTGCTCCCGATAACACTATATAAAATACTATAATAAATCAAATAGTTTGATTTGATATACATAGTGTCAAATCTGCTGTGGTGGCATTAATGTGGTGTAGTGACTGAAAATATACGTTGGCAATAATTAAAATATAATTATTACCTTTTTTCAGTTTTATAGTCAGTGTTCTTCACCTTCTCGATTATCGTTGATTGTGTGATTGTCTATTATTTATTTATGTATTTATTTATTTATTTGTATAATCTACAGCTATACAATATATATTTAACAAAAAATCTTAGTCTATTAATAAAGCCAAACTGATTATATAATTTTACATATTTAATCTAGATTTTGCTTAACAGAATTAATAATAAATGTAGGAAAGATGCAACAACGACGTGACTTAAGCGCAAGCGCGTTTTCCGCGCGCGCGTGTGTGTGTGTGTGTGTGTGTGTGTGTGTGTGTGTGTGTGTGTATGTGAGTGCATGTATGTGGGAGTGTTGCGTGTGTGGCAGGAATGCATGATAGTTGTGAATGGGAATACGTTTAATTTTATTAATTATTCATTTGCGAATGTGATTATAATCGACACGATCATCATGCAATTATGTACACGATCGCACATAATATCATTTATCATCGTAGAATTGAAATGAAATGAAATTTATTTATTGTGGAACAATAACATTTTTTCTTTTACAATGGTAGCGATGATAATGCAAAAGTTAAAAACTGCGTTGCAGATATCAACGCCCGCCTCCGATATTAAAATACAGAGTTCCAGAACTAAAACTAAACTGAAAGAAACTACTAGGTAAATTACTATACTTGAGTAAGATACTGGCTCCCCTACTCTAGTATAATATGATTATAATACGATATATGCGATCATACTTATCACCCAGCGATTCCCTTTGAACCGACGAAAACCCGATTATTCTAGGGTATGCGATCGTATGTGATCATAGACGATGATCGGTGAGTACAGACGAGTATGCGTTTGTAATCGCCGATTACGAACAGGACCCATAACAGATTGATGACAGTGAAAGTTTACGGATAATTTAAGGGTAGCGTCATGTGTTGGTTCAATAACGTCGAAGGATAACGATCACTCAAAGTTTTAATTAAACAGCGGCGCCTGCACAAGCAGTTAGAGCACTACTATTATTTACGCAACATTAAAACAGACATATTTGCTTTGCTACTATGACAATGTTCAGAGTATTTGTATAATGGTAGCTGCGGAAAATAGTACTATAATTTCGTCTGCCAAATTGTAGGGTGTTAATTAAATTTGATAATACAGGACCGAATAGAAAATTAGTATGTTAAACAAACTTTAAATAAGATGATCTAATCGATACTAATAGTATGAATGTAAAATAATAATAATAATAATCTTTATATCAAGCATCGTTCGCTCAAATACAATTAACAAAGAAAAATAATAATAACATAAAAATCAAAATTAAAATTAGAAATTTAAATAAAGATAAAAATGAAAATAATAAGAATTAAAATGGATTTCTGGACTGCCTCACAAGCACCTTAGTAAAATGTTGTAGGATAGGCGAGTCCTTCTTACACATTAGCGTCTTCAGAATACTGTTGGAACTCGATCGCAGTCTTGTTATAAGGATGCGGTCTTGTTCCTTATTACGGCGTGAAAACCATTTGTATGCACATGAGCGAACATATTTGACGCGGAACAAAACCGAAAAACCCCAACAGCATTCTAAAGCCGTTATTATACTGCACCCTTAGGGTATCTAGAGCTTTCTGCGAATATCTTGTCAGGTTCCTATAGGTATAGAGTGTTTGGCAATATGCTTTGAACAAATGTATTTTTGCTTGAGTGCTACAATGGGAGAACCTGTGGGCCAACATATTGAATCTAGCCGCTAGTGCCCTTCTCTCACGCTCGTAAAAGTCTGTCTGTTACAATTATATCAATATTGCTATTATGGTAAAATTCGGTAGGAATTTAATATTATAACCAGACTACAATATAATATAAAAACTTTCGTGCTCTTCTTTCGGGAATAAGAATATTAAAACTTTTAATTGGCTGGCCCGTTGGCGCAGTGGGTAGTGATTCTGTCTTCAGCTCCGCGGGTCGCGGGTTCGATCCCGCCGAGGGCCAACATTTTCTATAAACAATTTGTTGGTTCTTCGGTTTTGGTTTTATATTTGTATTTATGTATGTATTTAAAATTATATATGTAGTATATCTACCAGTTGTCTTGTACAACACAAGTATTAAGTTACTTACTTTGGGGATGGACGACCGGTTGTGTAAGTGTCCCATATATTTATTTTATTTATTTATTATTATTAAATTTAATGCAAACTTAGTGACGGGATCAGCTTATTGGTTCATATATTCTTAATAATGGACAATTTAGATTGTGTGACGTATGGCGTGTATATAAAAGGAGTAGCACCAGAGTTGACGAATGATAGAGGAGTATGAAATGTGAAGACATTATATCAGACATATCAGATATTCCATCATCAATATTAGTTTGTGCTGTATTTTGAAAAAGATAAGAGTATGTAAAAGGAACACCCTCGATTTTTAAAATTATGGAATTGTTGCAGTAGATATTATTAAAGGTAATATCGTAAACTTAGAGTTTTCTTAATATCTGTGTCAGCTAAATATGGTCTCATTAATAATAAAATTAATAATGTTAAAAGTGCAACCATTACTTTGCCTCAATGTTCTCGAGGTCAAATAGAAACGATTTTTACCAACATTTCCGCGTGAACGGAAACGCCCGGGCGCTAACGTCCAATTGTCGTATAAATGCAGCGTAATTGTAATACTGTAGTTGCATTTTTCTATTTATTGGTTTCTGTTGTGTTTTTGTAGTTAATGAGCCGATAAATGTTCATACCATATTTATCTATTTAAAAAAGAAAAGTAACGGCCTGCTACTATCCCCCTTCTGGGCATAGGCCTCCTCTCTCTGTTTTTGGAGAGAAGGATTGGAGCTAAGACCAACCACGCTGCTCCAATGTGCTTTGGTAGGTTTCACATATCCCCAGAATTCTCTAAAGATATTATGCAGGTTTACGATGTTTAGCTTCACCGAATAGCGTGTGATAAATTGCGATTAGCAATTAGACATAATTAAGTTTTAATAGAAACCCATTGATGTCTGCTCGGATTTTAACCTGTAAACCTCTCGAGAGTGTTGCACGAATTTCACCTATGGGCTATCACAGATCTGTATTTATCTATACTATACTATATTTATTTATGTTGTGTCGTTCTTTTATATTTTATCGAGGACAGCAAATAATATTAAAAAGTTAAATATATTTCCTACCGTGATAAACGAATTCGAAACCGATTTTAAGATCGTTCAAATTATGGGACGCTCCAGGATTTAAATAGGCCGATGAACTAGTTTTACTCAAACTATGAAATGACTGAACTATCGTAATCCGTCATTCACAAAATCACGTTTACAATTTACTTTTGTTTAATAACTAACAAAGTTTTTTTGTTAAATATTTCTCCGGTGCATGAAATGAATATAAGATTTATTGTAAGAAGCATTGTCTTTTAGTCTTCTAAAGTAACAGCCTCTTATTATCCCACTGCTGGGCATAGGTTACCGTAGGCATAGCTAGTTAGGCATAGTTTAGCATAGCATTCTCTTCAAAAGTAAAGAAGGCTTTGAGCTAAGATCTTCCACGTTGTCCCAGTGTGGATTTGTAGGTTACACATATCCCCAGAAATATTCTATAGATATTCAGACTTACTTATAATTCACTAAAGATATGCTGGTTTCTCAAAAAGCTGTGATAGCCTAGCGGTAACACCGTGCGACTCTCTAGAGAGGATCATGGGTTCCCCGGGCAGGCACCAATGAGTTATTCTAATAAAAACTTGTGTCTAATTGATAATTGCAATTTATCACACGCTTTTCGGTGCAGGAAAACATCGTGAGAAAACCTGCATATCTCTAGATAATTCTAGGGATATGTGTAACCTACCAACCCGCATTGGAGCAGCGTGGTAGGTCTTAGCTCCAAATTTTCTCTCCAAACACGGAGAGAGGAGGCCTTAGCCCAGCAGTGGGCTTAGTAACAGGCCGTTACTACTTTTATGCAGATTTCCGTCACCGAAAAGGGTGTTAAAACCCATTGGTGTCTACCGGGGGTTTGAACCCGTGATCGAGTTCGAAAGAGTTCCACGTTCCAACCGCTGGGCTATCACGGCTTATGTCATTTCAGTAATGGGCCAAAATATTTCAAACTGAAATTTCCATTTTTATTCCTACGTCCTTATAATAAGAAACACATAAAACCCAGCTTCCGCATCAAATTAAGTACACAACACGTCTGTTCGCAAACGGCTCACATAAATTAGCGCCTCGCCGGGTAAGTGTCTTCAGAAAGCAATAAAATAAATTCACCCTCTGAGAACCGCAAAACCCAAACCAACATTTTTTTCCCTATTGCCGCTTTGTTTGTTATTAACATGTATCTTAAAGTCTTATTAAAAACAACGTTGAGCAGCTAAGTAAATAGAAAAACAAATCGGAACATTTCTATCTTTCATAAAAATCCATAAACAAAAACAATTTATGTTTTTCCTTTATTAAAAAAACGAGACTATAAAAATGATTTGTGTGACGACTATGCTCTATTTTCGTGAGTCAAAAATATGTTGTTTTATTAACTCGAATTGTTTTGTTCTATGTATCACCATTCTCCTGCCCTTATCCCACTCTATGTGGGGTACAACATGTTACAAACATGTTGTCACATGATTTGCCTACGTATTTTACGACCGGCCGCCTGCCTGACGTCAACTTAGCTTAGTCGCCTTTTGCGACACCTCGGTAAGAAATGAGGGTGGTCTATTCTATGCAGCCGGATACCACACGGCACAAACCTTAGTCGCCTCTTGCGACACCTCGGTAAGAAGGGAGGGTGGTCTATTCTATTCTGCCGGATACCATAAGGCACATACCTTAGTCACCTCTTACGACACCTCGGTAATAAATGAGGGTGGTCTATTCTATTCTGCCGGATTTCACATGGCATTGTTTTGGTCTATGTAGTCAAAGTTATTTTTAATACATTTAGAGATTTATCGTTTTCTCCAAAAACGGAGAGAGGGGGTCTCTGCCCAGCAGTGGGATAGTGACAGGCCGTTACTATAGTTTTGTTTAAACTAAAACAAAACACCTTTTACAAGCCGCCTTAAGCCCCGCCTGTTAAGGCAGTTCCTTTTGAAGAGAAAAGCTTGTGATACCTGCGTCGCGACTCAGCAGAGTAAGCAACTCATTTGTTGGTCTCGCTATTCGCTTCTTTAATAAAATTCCTCAATCCTTTTTAGACCAGTCTACAGAAAGATTTAAACTAAGTGTAAAAAATATACTTGAACTTGTGGTATATAAATAAATTTAAAAAAAAATAAGCAAAATTGGATCATGCAAAAATGTACTTCATATAGGTATGTCAAAAAGTCATGTCACAACTAGAAAGAATATAGAAGGACCGCAACGTTGTACTGATTGCGGTTGTACTGTATACTAGACCAATCTACAGAAAGGTTAAAACTACATGTAAGAAATACGCTTATACGTAAAGCATATTACAAAATTGAAGATTTGGAAAATAAGAAAGCCTGGATTTGAAAATCCTTTCAGCTTCATACAAGACAGCGGTTTAATAATGTATAATTGAAAATATTTAAAAGATATACCGCCGATTTTCTTTTTGGTTCTTCACGGTAACAGCAACATTCCGAACCAGTTGTAGCTTCATTAATCATATTGATGCTCGACGATTCAAAAGTGCCTGAAATGGCTTATTTAATTAAAGATTATTTTGATTTGATTTTCAAGGTCCAGTTTAGTCCAAGCCGCTGCTCTAATGCGGATTACAGATAGCTTTCAAATATGTTCTGAAATTCAAAGGTTCTCTTCGTTTTCGTCAACTAAAAAAAACTGATAAATGAAAATGACATTTAGGCACATTTTTTATACACTTACTACAAAAACAACATCGGTGCAATTTCGAAACACCTCTTTGTTTGGACGTCTTATTTCATTTGATTACTCCACTGTTAGACCAATAGCAAATATCGTTATTTATAATAACGATAAATATCCGAACCTCATACGCACTAAAAGTACCAAAACTCCTAAATACCGTTACAAAAAATGTCCGCATAAATAATGCTACGCTTCGGATACTAGATACCAATAGTAATATCCGTTTTCCTGAATATCTATTTTTATGAAGACAACTTTTGGAAAATTTTAAAAGTAGTCATACCGTTCTATTAGCTATTTTGTAAACAAAAGTAATAATAAGATTATTTTGCTATAACCCGCGATTACAGTAAATAGAAAATATATTTAGTGTTAAATGTATAGTGGACTATCCGTATTTCATACCCGATACCTGCAGGATTCGTAAAAACACATGCACAAACCTCCACCACTTCCACCACAATACACAAGCACTACACACGTTCACTATCAAAAACTCAACAAATATTTTTCTATAATCCGCGATAACCATCGCAAAGCTTTGCGATTTTTTCACAGAAATGGAAAGAAAAGCTTGAAATTTAATATTATGGAACAATTAGAAATCATTAAGCATAACAATGGCACCCTCATTTACGAGCAGATAAATGTTTCTAGTTCAAGCTTGTTGCACGTGTTCAGATGTAAAATAAGGTGGGGATGAACCAAGTACTATATAACAATTCTTTTTTGGATAATGCTTCGCTTTGCGATTTTGTCGTGGAGTCTATCTCCTGAACTCCTGATGATGTTTCGGTTGCGGGGTGAAACGATTGTTATTATTGTTGATTGTTATTGTTCATTTATCTCTCCTTAACAATATTACTATAGTACCCGGCAATAAATAATGCGCATCGATGTTTAGAACGAAACAGCCGGCCAGTTAATTTTCTTAGAGCGCTGTCACTGTCACTCAATATGACGTTTCGCACAAGTTCATCAGTCTGTGCGACAGAGACAATGCTTTATGCAGCAGAATCTAGCCGATGTGTATTATCTATTGCCGCGTACTATATGTATATTAGTATAACTTTAGTGTTACTATGATTTCTTTGTACTACTCATACTCTTCGGTAAGGAAGATATCGTCAAAAAGGTTTTGGTAATCGATTCATTGATTTTTGAAGTAAGTCATGCATGTTTACGGCATTTTTAAGTAAATTATGTGCATCAAAAAAATAAACATTAATGTCATAACTTATTACTACTTACTACACAAAACAGGTAGACAACTACAACGTAATCACTAAAATATAAGTCTTAAAACATTATGCTTTCAAAAATATAATGCTTTAAATGTTTTTATCATTTTCCTTAAAGGTAATGTAAAAGTGTCTTTTAAGAAAGAGCCATAATATCCTGGTTTTATAAATGTTTTCCTACTTTAATTTATTTGCACTGAATACAATTGTCTCTTCTTCTGTCCTTTCTGTGATTCATGTCTATTTTATTCTAAAAGTGTGAAAGTCAAAATGAATGCAAAACGGTAATTACAAATTCTTAAGTTTTTTTATTATCTTAAAATATGATTAGTAAGTACTTACAAAGTAATATTTAATTTCATTCACAATTTCATACTATTAATGTACAATCCTAGAATATAGCTTTTTAATTTTGAAACTATTACAAGAATTGGAATAAAGTTCGTAGTACGAATAAAATAAGGCCAAAGTAAATTGGTATCTCTTTGGAACACGTCTTCAATCAATTGTCGACAAACTCCGACACAGAACTAAGCGTTGGAACAAAGAGAACTAATCAACAAAGACACAATTTAGTCGACGCTCCCTCGGTCAAGCTGCCGGTGACAAAATTGAAAGCTCTCGGCAACATCTATCCATCAACATAACTATGCTCATTGTTCGTGTTAATACGTTTACATTTAATAGAGTCGCCGGAATCTGCTACTGCTTTATTAAATGAACATCACAAAACATCTGCGGAGCGTTTAGTTACTAAATTTACAAAAGTAATAATAAAAATTATTTTGCTATAGTCCGCGATACATTGCTAATATATATATATAGTGCTAAAAGTATAGTGGACTATCCGTTATTTCACACACATAGTAAAAACACATGCCACCACAATACACAAACACTACACACGTTCACTATGTAACGTATGATACGGTGTGTTATAAAGCTAGTAGTACTATATTATATACTAAAACGTACGAAACCTCGTGGGCTTAGGAGGCTATTACTTCCATTACGCAATCATTTGATCGTCGCAATTTGGCTGTATCATTCTAAGAAAATGGTAAATGTTATAAAAGAATAATGTGACACTCAGGCATTCAAAATTACTCATAAATAGATGTGAAATTTATGAATTACCTTTTTTATTATGTAAATATTTTTTTCTCGACCATTCAGTATCCTATGTTATAGCAATGATGTCTCACTGATGATAAAAATATTTACATATAAATACTGATTGACCGGAATGTTAACCGAAAATTTAAAAAGAAAAGGGCGTTATTAATTTAAATTATTGTATCATAAAGCTAATTAAAACATTAAGTAAAGGCTCAAATTAAAATGTAAAAACATTAATTAAATTCATTAGTTGGATTTGGCTAGTCTATTGAGTAATAAAGAATCCGAAGCTAAGGGGAAAACATCCTGAAGCGCTTTAATTAAAAGTTTTCAATGGCACTGCAAGCATTGGCGGTAAAATTCCAAAACATTTTGTTATTACACGATCATTATTTTTACTTTGTTTTCCGATATTAAAGCTTTATTTATAATTGAACTTTGAATTAATCTAGAACCAGTATTTCTCCTAAATTATTAAAAATTTATGACAACAACATTTAAAGCTTTAAACAATACCGTATAGTACCCGGCATTAAATAATGCACATCGATGTTTAGAACGAAACAGCAGTTCGGTTTCGTAGAACGCTGTCACTGTCACACACAGGTTCGTCCGTCTGTGCGACAGAGACAATGCTCTATTACGCAGAATCTAGCCGATTTCTCTCTCTTCTCTTAGCCTCGATGTGCATTATATATTGCCGTGTACTATACTTTAACTTTTTTTTAACAAGGTCTGTTAAATAAATTTTCTTCCTTTATATTCTTAGATAGAAAATACTCATAGATGAAGAAATCCATTACTATTATGAAATTTTATTATAGGAACTATACAAATGCAACGAATGGCAACGAAGACACGGCAAAAGTAAAAACTGCGCTGCAGACGTCAACGCCCGCCTCCTTAAAATTAAATAACAGACTGTGTTCCAAACAAAATATAACTAATCTAAATTATGTTGAATAAGGAACATTTTAATGTTTATTAAAAAAGTTTTTTAATGTTTATTAAAGTTTATATGACCTTATTTAACTTACGGTATTTGTACGTGTGTGGCTACATATCCACAGATACAAACAAATACACAGTGTGTGTTTGTTTGTATAAGATTATAATGTAAGTGATTAGCGTACAATAGTTAATAGTCTCATATAATAATTACTGACTGATTTTCATTAAGGTAACGAAGACGGATGTCATATGAAAATAATATATAAGATGCTTAAAAAATTATAGTATAAGCAAAAGTAATAATAATATTTTTTTTCTTTAATCTTTGATGGGGAAAATCTATGTAATGTTAAGAATGAGAGTTTTATACCTTAACCATGTAGGATTTGCACACCCATTTTTACAAACCCATGCTCTCAAATCCATTATCGATATCGCCAGCACTGCATACATTTACTGCGACAATCTCAAAAATCGTTTAGCTGTAGCAGTAAAGGATAATAGGAGTTAATAATAATATTCTCTTGTCTCTGAACTTATATCTTTATATGGCTACACTTATTTCTTAGCTAAAGTATCAGCCTATAGACTTGCCCGTCGTAATAAAAAAATTCTTAAAATAAATACGAATCAAATATGTACCGTACCGTATGTCTCAATCATAGCCAAGCAAAAATAAATCTTAATTAAAAACGATTGATTTCACGTTATAAAAAATATACTGTAGTAAATGGAAAATTTTTATCCATAGAAATAAAATATACAATCCTAACGGTTAAATATAGGAAAAACATCATCCTCCTGCCCTTCTCCCATTCTAAGTGGGGTCGGCATAACATGTTGTACATTACAACACCTTTTACAACGCCTCCGTAAGAAATGAGGGTCATCTATTCTACTCAGCCGGATACCACACGGCGGGTCGACTCATCTCAGCCGCCTTTTACGACACCTCGGTAAGAAATGAGGGTAGTCTATTCTACTCAACCGGATACCACACGGCATAAATATAGGAAAACATCAGAAAAATATTTTGTCTTTTTCATGGACATGAGAACATATAGATATTACATCTATAATTTGAAAACTTTTGCTAAAAGGCTAATAGAAGCTACTAAAAGATACAACCAAAAAATTAGAGTGTTCAGTGGTACCGAATCGAATTCAGTTAAAATAATAAAACACGTGTTTGTCGTATTTAATCCGTTCTGTTAAAATATGTACGACAATATATTTCCAGATTTAATTGTAATATTCGTTTTGTTCCCGAGATTAAATGAATGGCGTACTTTTTTAAAAGGATTTTTAAGCTTATGAATTATTAACACAATTTATGATGGTCATATTTCCATACTTTATGGAACAAGCGTCCAATTCGCAATAGCCACATTTAATTTTCGCACAATTATTTCAATACAAACCGAGAATATCCCACAACAACACGTTTCCGACCGAATTTAATGAATGTTCAGGGTGCAACAATAGTAGAAAATAGGTTTAATACATTAATTTTATCAATAAATATTTAATATAAAACGTTTTATCACTACTACGGATTAATAATCAATAACTCAGTTGTTTCCTGTAAATTAAAATATTTTTTTCTATTCATTGTGTACTCACCTTAATAGAAAACTTCAAAATTATTTACTCCACTGAAAATAAGAGCGCAGAGAAAAAATATGTGCTGCGGTCTTCATTTTATAACAGATCTTATTCAATACTTCCAGCTTTCCACAGAAATATCCCGTAACGAGGACTTACGAAAGTCACTTGTATAGAATTGTACATTTCCAACGGTGACGGTTGCATAAAATGTATTCCTTTTACTACAACAAAGACCACGTTTCTATTCATTTTTGTAGCGACTAGTCGTAACACAATTCTCGTATTTTAGCTACAAATGCGAGACATTATCGCTGGCTGGCTTTATGTAAATCTATTTGAAATTAAACTTTTACTACTAAGGCTTCACTATTTTCTAACAAAATGAAAACTATAATAAAAGCCAGTTGGTATCTTAGACTTATACATATTTCTCGTTCTTTTTTAATTAAAATAAAACAACATAGTTAAGCGAAGGGCTGTCACAATCCCAATCTTAGGCAAAATGAATAACAACTTACTATGCAAACTTAGTATCCCTTTTGTGAAAGTAACATTTTAATAAAAAAAAAGCTCATAGTCGTTTTAATATGAAATACGGAAATCTATATGAGAGTACACACAAGAAAGTAATTTCACATTCGAGTCGAAATCTTTTTCAAAGTCATTGACATAATTCTTGGGGCTTAACAAAGGCTACCTTCATCAAAGTAGGCCCCCGGCTAAAGGGATATTGATATGGGGCGACGTATCTCGCTACACTTTTATGTATTTCTACATCTTCATCTCATGTTATGATACCACACCCATTTTATGGGTATCTTAAATAACATTGATTACGGTAAACTATTTCAGCATAGAGCACAACTTATATACACACCTAAAAAGGTACCTTTTTTGGAGAATAGTTGAGTTTTTTAGTGTCTTTCTCTAGGATCAGGATTTAATATATTTTATCTACTAGCTGTGCCAGCGGCTTCACCCGCGTGGAAATCAGCGTGTCACAATTTTTTTCTAGAATTCAAATTTTAAACATAAAAGTAGTTATAATGAGTTAACCATAACAGATAGAGACATGCTATCCCGGACTTTTCTGTAGTATTTTTATAGATCTACGATTCTCTGCTACATTAGCATATCTCTGCTGGTTTACGCATCGCACGCGACCAAAGCTCACAGCAAGCAAGTTTTTAACAACTGCGCGATATCTTCAACACAATTGACATAATACCGATATGTACTTTATACCTAAACTATCCGGAACACTATCTATGAATCTGAAAACCGTACAAAAATCCGTTCAGTAGATTTTGAGAAAATCGATTACATACAGACAGACAGCTTTTTAGGATTATGGATTAAAACATTTATATATATTATTCTAGGCTAAGCACTAAACTTTTTAGAAATCTATTAAACCGTTCGACCGTTAAAGCGTTACCAACATAATCAAGAACTATAACTTTTAGAATATTAGTTTGATAATATAGTATTAATGCGACTTTGTGCCGAATGTATTAATAAATCACAATTTAATTAAATGTCTGAGTAAAAGTAAATAGACATTTTTGTGTTCTCACGAAAAACTTCATGTTAATGATATTTACAATCCATTAAGCGCCAGCAAAGAAAAAGATAATAACGGAATCTAAGTATCTCAGGCGAATTTCGGGGGTACTATAAAATTAGTAAGAATTTTTTATGTTATTAACTCTATCTCTAAAATAATGAGTTGTTTTTTTTCTTTTTAATATAAGGTCTCTGCCTAGTAATGAGATATTAAAACCTTACTTTACTTCTCTGTCCAAATTATTTATTTTCTGAGTTTTATATTATTTTCTGTGCCATTTACATATTGTAATATTTTATAAATTCTTTCAGTTTTTATCATTCTTGTCAATCAGATTGAAAGGTAAGATTCAAAATACATCCACCCACTGTAATAGGGTTTCGAGGTGTAATACTCGATACAGATTACGCAATATATGCATAACTGCATACGCACCACTATATGCATAACTGCATACGCACCACTATATGCTTAAATGCATACGTGTGGTACTCATCACGCTGAGTCACCACTGCTCATCACTTATCATCACTATTCATCACTGGTCATCACTGAGTTCTCACTCATCACATAGCAATCCTTAAATTCTGTAAACAGCAGTAACAACAGCGGTGTGTGTTCATAGCTATTAGAGCAATAATTTCACTACAAGTAACTATGCCACCTTATTTAGTTTAAAAAAAAAAGATTTTTTTTTGTTGTCATAGAATCATATTTACATATTTTACATTGTTAAAATGACCAATTACGTTCAATACAAGCTTAAAGAATTTCTTGCATTTTATCAATATATTATTCTATAATTTATTTATTATTTATTAACTCTAACAATAGCTAACTGTATCTACCTAAGTTGGAATAAAAAATAAGAGATCTAAATCCAAATATAAGATTCCTTGCTATTAACGCCAGCCATCGATGACCCGCTGTAGTATTACAGAAAGTTATTTTTTTAGAAGCTTCAAAACTACTATTGATGGTGTATTTGAACCCTGGTTAACACAATAACTGAGCAAAAAATGTACGTAAAACAACGTAACCTAAAAAACTTGACTCTTGCATAATTAAATCATCCAAAATTGCTTGCTCTTGTAATTTGCATGAGCTAAATGTAGTGGTACCATTTGCTCGCGTTCTATCTTTTATTTACGTTTCGTACAAAGTTTCATTATTTTGATATTTGCCTCTAAAACTAATTACATTTTCTGTTAAATGTGACATACAAAAAGTAATTTTTCAGTCTTACACTTAATACTATTGCACACTATTTTTTCAATCAATAAACAATTATCGATATACTAGTTTTTTCCCGCGGCTTCGCGAGGATTTTGGTCTGCCATAGTATCTAATTTAATTAATTTTATGATTCACAATCTTGGTCATAGTGGCTTCCACATAGAAGATAGATATATGCTGTCGCGGACTTTTATTTTAAAGACTATTATAGACACTATTAAAGACAAACAATACTACGGTACACCATCTTTGTGTAACTCTATGGTTTAAGCAGCGTACGCCGAGATAGCTCTCAGAGGCCAGATTTTTGCCGACTTTATTGAAATGTATCGTTATATTACATAAAATCATTACAAATTGTAGCCTATATGTTATTCCGATGTATACCTAAATGCCTAAATAACTGTAAAGTTTCATCCAAATCCGTCCAATAGTTTTTTCGTGAAAGAGTAACAAACATCCATCCATACTCACAAATTTTGACATTTATAATATTAAGTAAGAAGTAGGATATGGACATGAATAACATTCTATACAGCGTTTATTGCAGAGTTTTCCGGGAATAGTATAGATGTATACACTTCCTCAGTGCACCATGGAATATAAGTCGCGTATGGGTAGTACCATAGAGTGCCCCGATCATTGAGAGACGCCGGCACGGCTGGGGTGGCAAGCGATGTCTATGTAATATTAATAGGTGAAGTTTGTCAGATAGTCTTATATAGTATCCACACAAAACCCAAAAATGCTGCCACCAGCAACAATGCACACAACCAACCTCCACAATTTCTACGATCACTTCGCCGCGAAACCGAAGCATCATCAGGATAGGCTCAACGACAAAATCGCAACGATGCATTGCAAATTTTTGCCATTGCGAGGCATTTCGGGGTGACTTGTAATAATAATAATAAGTTTATTTGATATAAAGCCTAATACAAACATATCTTAACTTATAAAATATTTCTAATTTTTGGCTTGTATTAAGGTGCTTATTTTTATAAGCAACTTAATCGTGACCTTGACTTTCAAGCTAGGATAAACCTTAGAAAGTTAGTGGTTCAGCTCGGACATAAGGCAATGGCAACGGCATTCCTTATATGTATAATTAACCATTTAACAATTAGTGAGACTTACATGGTATATAAAAATATGTAATAGTTAGTTAGTATCTGTGTGTCAATGTGAGTGTATCTGTGAACTTACATGTACTGCATGTATAAGGTATGTGAATGTTGCTTGCTTCATACAATTAGCATTACATACATTATCTAAACAAACGCTGATTATAGCAAAATAAATCATATAGCTGTAACATTAAGGTCAATAAAACGTTGAGCAAGATTCATTTAGTATACGAAAGAATATTTAATATGAAATATGTAGGCGTATAAAATTAGTACTACCAAATCCTCTGTGAATATATCTGAAATTGTTACTTCAGACGAAACTTGGCAGGTATAATACGATATCAGAAAACATTTCTGACAGTTAGATTATGTATTTTCTTGTTTACGTGAATTCTGTGAATTAGTATGTCAGATAATTCGGTAACACATTGCTAAGGTTATTAACATTAAAAATCATCAATTTACATTACAATTTAAATAGATTTCTTCAACTGCACTTATCCGTATATGAAACTGATTGTGAGTTTAGAAAGATGTTCATTTCTTCAAACATCAGCTTAACATTCATTCATCAGGTAAATTGACGAGGCTCTAGTCCGGTTTAGCTATACAACTACTTTTAAATTTGAGAACATCAGTTTTTTATCAAATAAAAATTAATAAAATAATTCAGTTATAATAAAATTAATTAATTAATTTTCTTCCATTCATATTTATTTCAACATTTAGGGTCAGTATATACTTAATAAACGTAATTTTAAGTTTTAAGTTTCTACATCATTAGAAAATTACTTAAAACATAATAAATCTAAAGTTATGAATTGCTTGTTTTTTTTTTCAAAATTATTATTTATTCTAAAAGAAGAAAAAACATTCGAGTTATTTTTTTTTAATTTAAAACTGCCATCGTACAATACAATATTAACTTTAAATTTATTTATTTATTTCCTCAAATAGAATATTAAAAACGATTATATAATTCTTTAGGTATATTTATGAATGTCTTACGTATACTTCCATACAAAATGTTCTGAGACTTAAAATCCTAATTTTTCGGTGTATTTTCATAGAACATGTTGCCTCTTAGGGATTCGGTTACATAATGTAGAACTAAATAAGCCTCACTTTATAACAAATCCGGGCCTTGGGCTGGATTTACCGGTGACCGTTTTGTGGTTGTTATTCCAGTGCTCCGCCCGGCGCATGGCTTAAGTAGGCCCAACAATAGGGATAAGGAATTCTAAGGAGTGTATAATCTACATACTTGTAAGAAATTGGTTCTTTCATTTTGTCTCGATAGACTACAGGCATATAACGCAGGACATATAAGGAATCTCATACATGAGAAATTTGAAATTGATAAAGTTTAAACCGTTTGGCTATAGTGTCGAGCATATTCTCGCCATATCTCTTATATATTCGATATATTCAAGTGCAGTTTACACTGCAATCTTACTTGAACCCAATTCAACATAAGAAACGATACAAGACAGTATTGCATCTAACATAACTTACTTTGAAAAAATCTTTAAAGACAGATAAATAAATAAATATATGGGACACTTACACACACGGTCGTCCGACCCCGTAAGTAACTTAACACTTGTGTTATATATGACGTACAACTGTTAGATATACTACATATATAATTTTAAATACATACTTAAATACAAATTAAAACCCAGGCTCGAAGAACAAACAAATTGTTAATAGAAAATGTTGGCCCTCGGCGGGAATCAAACCCGTGTCCCGCGGAACCGAAGGCAGGGTCACTACCCACTGCGCCAACGGGCCAGTCAAAATAAAATATATTATAGTCACTGGTAATATTTATTTTTACTATAGTACTAAAATGTAGTAGTAAATAAAATGAAATGTGGTTAAAAAATTCATCCAAACTTTCTTTAAGCATTGCAACCAAATTTCGCTGAGAAATTGAAACTATATTGAGAGCCTTCCTGCAGCCAGCATCTGCGCTCAAAGTGTTTCGGTTACATTATGCGGAAAGCCCCACTTTGTTACAAATCTAGGTCTCGGGGTGGATTTGCCTGTGTCCATTTCCTGCTTGTTATTCTAACGCTCAATCTGCTACATTTATGTCGGCTCATATACTAGAATTAGTCTAACAATATATGTTTAAGTGCTTCGCCATTAGACAATGTCATGCATTTTGACAAATAAGCAGTTACAGCCGAACGGTGAGACCATGTACGTACCTCTCGAGAGGGCCATGTGTTCATACCCCCAGGCAGGCACCAATGAGTTATCTATTTAAAACTGATATGCCTAATTGATATTTACAATTTATCAGTCTTTACGGTGAAGGAAAACATCGTGAGGAATCCTGCATATCTCTGGAAACTTCCTGGGATATGTGTAACTTACCTTACCTTACTTGTGTAATTGACGTGGTGGATTTTAGCACCAACCTTCAATAAAGAAGAGAGAAGGCCTATGCCCAGCAGTGGGTGAGTAACACGTTTAACAACTTTACTTTTCAAAAGTAATAATAAAATTATTTTGCTTAATCCGCGATACAGTAAATAGAAAATATATATAGTGTTAAATGTATAGTGGACTATCCGTTTTACATACCCGATACGTGCAGGATTCGTAAAAACATATGCACATGCAATACTAAACGTGTACTAATGTGATGGGCCTTTCCTATATGTTATGCTGACTATGCTTTTGCAATTTTGTCGTGGAGTCTAATCTCCTGATGATGCTTCGGTTGCGGGGCGAAACGATTGTTGAGTTTGTGATGGTGAACGTGTGTAGTGCTTGTGTATTGTGGTGGAAGTGGTGGAGGTTTGTGGTGAGGAAGGTGTGGATACGGATAGTCCACTATACATTTAACACTATATATATTTTCTATTTACTGTATCGCGGATTATAGCAAAATAATTTTTCTATTACTTTTGTATTATGGATCTCCGCAAAGTAACGCCTAATTCTATAAATTATATAAACTTTTTTTTTTTTACTTACTCGTCGCTGTGTAGTAGTAATAACATATACTTAAAGAACATATAAAGTTTTATGAAGAAATGTAACTTGAGTTTCGTCAAAGTGGACATCAGCTAATGACATACCCTAGCGCTCGTTAGGACATGATATTCATTTTGTTTTATCATTCTAGTTAGTCAGCATTTTTGGTTCGCGTCCTTGTTTTTACTGCTCAAATGGAAAATTTGTCACAGCCTTCCTGCAAACGAGAAGAATGCTAATGCCGACCTACATAATGTTTTGTAATGTTATTACTTCGCATTATGTACACATGGGCTGTTTATAAAAATTTTGGTTGAAACTAAAATGATTTATCGCAATACGTCCAATGAGCTGTGATAGCCCAGCGGTGAGACCGTGCGACTCTTTCGAGGGGAACACGAGTTAAAACCCGGGTAGGCTCTAATGAGTTTTTCTATTAAAACTCATGTGTCTAATTGATAATTGCAATTAATCACACGCTTTTCGGTGAAGGAAACATCGTGAGGAAACCTGCATATTTCTAGAGAATTCTGTTGATATGTGTAACTACCAATCCGCATTGGAGCAGCGTGGTCTTAGCTCCAACCCTTCTCTCCAAAAACGGAGAGAGGAGGCCTATTCCCAGCAGTGGGATTGTAACAGGCCGCTACTTTACGTTCATGCTGCTATATAGTTAAAAAGAATTTCAACACTGCCTGTTTATGCGCCAGCATTTGTAAAAAAGTTTACTTACGTAATGTACAAGTACAATATATATATTAATAAACTTATAAGCAGGATCTTATCTGAAGTATTTTCAAGAAAGAATTAAATATATTCATATGAAAAGTACTTACTAATAAAGCGGTAAGATATACTTGTATGTTATAATAAAAATCAACGCTGCGAGCCATTGGATTATATTAAATTTCTCACTGTATGAATGATAAAATCGATAGAATTGCAAGAGTCCATTATCGCTTCAGATTTTCGGAAAATTTGCCATCTCCATATTGCGCACTCCACCATGCAGTACGATAAACCTGAATTCGGATGATTCGATTTAACGCGCAATAAAACTTGAATTTAACGTTGGAATATTCCCTAGTTAATGTTGATCAGTAAGTTTTTGTTTACCAAGATTTATTAATCAATGCGACATTGTATCAAAAAAGCAACATTCTACTAAATTTGTGAAATAATGCTTTGTCATAAATATTCTCTTGTCTATGGTATTTTAAATCGTTGGTACCATTATCATTCAGTATCATTACAGTATTTTCAATGCATCAAATTAATTATAAAGGGCCTAAAGTCAAATTCAAAATATTCTTTATTCAAGTAAACTTGTAAACAAGTGCTAATTAATTAGAAAGAATAATTCTTATTACTAGATACATATAGTTATTAATGTCTTGTACAGGGCCGAAGAGCAGCTTTATCCACACATTCTTATCGTCTAAGTTATCCTCAATATTATAGTAGGCTCTCTGTATTAGGCTTTTTAAATAGATTTTTAAACTTCTGTAATGGTAAAGTTAAAGGAGATTGCGGAATTTTATTATAGAATCTTATACCTAAACCCATAAACGACTCATAAAAATCATCATCATTCATCATTCTCCTGCCCTTATCTCATTCTAAGTGGGGTTGGCACAACATGTTTTAAACATGTAAAATGTATTTTACGATCGGCCGCCTGCTCGACGTCAACTTATTTTAGTCGCCTTTTACGACACCTCGGTAAGAAATGAGGGTGGTCTACTCTATTCAGCCGGATACCACACGGTGGACAAACGACTCATGATAATAAAGTAGTATTAAATGAATATAAATATATGATACGTGAATGAATTTAACTTATGTATCAAAATCCGGGTCAACGCTATCGATATTAAGTTATTATCACTTTACGTAACTCCGTCGTTTGAGCGCTTTGTGATCCGGGCGTTTGTCCAGGCTTAGTATAAAACCGAGCAAAATATCAAATGCTGTGATACGTCGGTCCTAGCCCCTTTATACATGATAAAAGGATTTCAGCTGTCGTCCTCTCATCAATGACTCCATGTAATCCTTTGAAGCACCGAAATTGAAAACAATATTCAGTTTGTGTTCCTGCTAGAAAACTAGGATCTTGGAAATGCAGCTTTTGGAACAATAATAGGAGAAAGAATGCAATATATAATTTAATAATAATTTCAGTGATTTTAAAATATTTTAAATTAAGTTAATTCAAAAATCGGTCCAGTGTTTTCACTCAATAAAACTTTTTTCTATTATCACGCAATTCACATTGTGAAGTATCGTTAATATACGTAAAATAAATTAAATCATGTTTAGTGGTGAAATAAGGAAAATTCCTTAGAGAATTAAAATTAAGTATTTGGGAAGATAAATTTCAAAATCTGCACATATAGCATACTCGTATTATCGCAACGAAGGCTGAGTATTTGTTGAGTTGTGTCATAAAAAGATTTTTAGTAACAAATTTCGTTACATAGAATTAATATATGGTTTTTATAGGCACGTAATACATACCGCCATATAATACCGTATCCTTAATCCTTTTAGTATCTGTGAATTTTAAGCCCATCCTAAAGCATACATTTAAGAACAATAATAAATATATAGGACACTTACACACACGTCGTCCGTCCCCAAAGTAAGTAACATAATACTTGGATTATGGGTGACAGACAACTGGTAAATATATACATATATAATTTGAAATAAATACTTAAATACATAAATCAAATGTTGGACCTCGGCGGGAATCAAACCCGCAACCCGCGCAGCTGAAGGTAGGGTCACTGCCAACTGCGCCAACGTTTCAGATTCTAGACATAGAGACAACATTCATTTTTATATAAAGATTAATAGAGCTAGGAAGTAATATGATGCCTTTTTATTGTATGGTATTTGTTAGGACGGTATACGATATAGCTCAGAGTTATTAAAGACATAATAAACTGAAGATAGTATGTACACATTGCAAATGCATACAATATTTCCGCAAGTGCCAACAAAGACAATCCTTTTATTCTTTTCAGTCGCGAGCGTCCTGCGCTTTAAAAAAATGGAAAACATTAATGCCTCGCCAGTCTGACAGGAAAAGTTAAAACGCTTGTATAATACAAAAGTAATAATAAAATTATTTTGCTATAATCCGCGATACAGTAAATAGAAAATATGTATAGTGTTTAATGTATAGTGGATTATCAGTATTTTCATACCCGATACGTGCAGGATTCGTAAAAGCACATGCACAAACCTCCACCACTTCCACCAAAATACACAAGCACTACACAGTTTCACTATCACAAACTCAACAATCGTTTCGCCCCGCAACCGAGGCATCATCAGGAGATAGACTCCACGACAAAATCGCAAAGCGAAGCGTTATGCAAACAAGCATTGTTATATAGTAATCGGTTCATCCCCACCTTTACCTCTGAACACGTGCAACAAGCTTGAACTTGAAACATTTATCTGCTCGTTAATGAGGGTGCCATTGTTATGCTTAATGATTTCTAATTGTTCCAAAATATTCAATTTTAAGCTTTTTTCGCAGATGTGCAGTATTTCGAAACAATGGTCATTAGGAACTTTATGACCGCTTTCTAACAAATGTTTCGCGAAATGTGAATTTTGTGGCTTATTATTCCTGAAAGCGACCATATGTTCTTTAAAACGGGTTTCAAAATTACGACCAGTCTGACCCACATATGTATCATTGCATTCAGGACATTTTATTTTGTAAATACCACTCTTTTTTGGGCTTTCTAATTTGTCTTTATTATTGCATAATATCTTTTTTAAGCAGTTATTACTTTTAAAACCTAATTTTATATTTGACTTTGTTTTAAATATAGTTGAAATTCGTTCTGACAATGTTCCAAAATAGGTCAAACTGGCTTTGTATTTATTATCTTTGTAATGTGGCACCTTGTGGCACGCTTGTATAATACTTGCGTTTCCAGTTAAAAAACAGTTCATACATTTTTATTACAAAGCTTTAGTGACGGAAAAGGTATTACAAATAATTGTAATATTTATATTCTTTAATACATCTCGTGTACCAAAAGTGTACCTCAAAAGTGGGATGATAAAATGACAATGGCTTTTACAAAAGGAGTTGGGTCAAAATGGCTTTTGACCCAAGTCCTTTAAATTAAATAATTTTAGTACATATTTTCAAGCCATGAGCTTTCATACAATATTTATCCATTTTAAAATCTTATCATCCTTTTTTTATAAAATAAGCTTATACTCAGCAGTCGAATAGCAATTAGCTTTTCTGATGTATCAAATGTAGCAAAACCATATTACTTAAGCGTTTTAGAATGCAATACGTATTTTCTTGCCTCTCCCGAAAGAAATCGGGATTTTTTATGTTGAATTGAAGTAGCTACCAGAAAAGTAATGACGTAATCGTAAGTACATACTGCTAGAGAAGGCAACTCAGCGCTACGTTCGGAACGTGCATCAAACTGCTTGCTAAGAGCCACTCGAACATGCCGGCGTCTGCGGGCATGCTTTATCACCATCTATGAAAAGGTTTGATCAGGCCTCCTCGCAGTAGGCTCCTATAAAGTTCGCTCCGATTTTATTTCTACGTCACACGTCTTTGTATTGTACAAAGATGATTCATTGATATTTAAAACAGATTGAAATAATTTATGTATGATAAGATTAATTGTTAATAGTATTCAGATCCATTCAAACAAAGCTTTTTTTTTATACAATAGAAACGTGAAAGTTAAGAGAAGGGTATAAACAGTATACAAAAATGTTACTATGGCAAGAGTGTTTGGTTAATTTTTGGCTACATTTACAAAATACAAAATATTGCGTCGCACATTCACCATTCTGCTTTGCCCAACTAAGTAAGGCCGGTACGACATATTTTAAACATGTTGTTAGATGATTTGGCTAGTTATTTAATGACGGGCCGCCTGCCTTACGTCAACTTACCTTAGTCGTCTTTTACACCCTGGTAAGAAATGAGGGTGGTCTACTCTACTCAGCTGGGTACTACACGGCGGGCCCGCACACTATGCCATGAAATTTAGAACTAAAAACGTTACTCGTGGTGATTATAAATGTTTAACAATGCACAACTCTCTCGCGATTCGATTCCAGATAAATCGAAGCTAATGGTTAGTTTCAAAACGATATATTGCATTTTGTGTAACGGCAATAGCTGTATATAAAAGGGCTTGTAAAAGCGTTCGTGATTTAACGACTAAATAACCTTCATGTAGCTTCGCCAATAAAATTCCATTTAGTTTTTAATACGAGTGTACAACCCAATCAATCCGATGATTGATAAAGAAACCCAACTACTAGTAACTCAAAATAATCTACAATACATTGGAATATCGTTAATATTTTTGATAGAAGTTGATTTGAATCAACTTCAAATAAATATCATGACAAAAATAATGACAATATTTATTATAAACAACTAAATAAAGGCCCTAATATTCAGAATGTTTGAAACATGTATTAAAAATAAAGTGGCTTCTCAGAATAATTAGCAAATTAATGGAAATTTGTTATATAATTAAAAGTTTTAATTACTTCTTAGCATCACATTACTGTGGACGACAGAGCGTTTCAATTTATCTGGTAAACATCATATTATATAAAGCTTGAAATATTTAGTCCCTTGGATCCTGTATGACTCAGGCTTTTATACTTAATTGAAATGGGGTTATTTAATAAAAACCACGATTCTATATTTTCCAAAAAGTCATTATAAATATAATTCAAACATTTTAAATTATTGCAATACAAGCTTTTGCCCGCGGCTTCGCTCCCGTGTAATTTCGTTTGGTAACAAAGGTTTAGGCACCGTACGGCAAATAGCTCTTAGAGAACAGATTTTTTCCAACTTTTTGTGATATATCGTTATATTAAATAATATCATTACAAATAGCCAATCAATACATGTAGCCTATATGTTATTCCGATGTATAACTTAAATAACTGTAAAGTTTCATCCCAAGCCGTCCAATAGTAGCCGATGATGATGGGTCGATGACCTTAACTGAACCCAATTCCAGCAGTATCTAGATAATGTCACTAAAGAAGAAGAAGGAATTCTCTTGCAAGACACCTTTTTAATATCTTAAAGTTTTATTCGGAAAATCCGAAATATTTGTATATTATTAAATTATAAAATTATAAGTATTATTCTAAACATTATCTACAGCACACCAAATCCAAGATATCTGCAACTATCTACATATACACAAGAGGAACGTTTAGAATCTTCTATATGAAGTTCCAAACTAATATATCTCAGAAACTTAGTATGTACTAAAGAGCTATCAATTGTAGCGTACAACTGCATATCTAAGATCCACAGAAGCATTCTGCAGTGTTAAAAGGACTTCTTGTTCCATAGAACTATTTAGTCTTGTTCTTGCAGTCGTACATCCTGGAATTTCCTCTATGCATCTATTTCTCCTTAAACAATCAAATTGTTATTGTTCAAATTTTATCTGATATGTGAATAGCTCCTTTCGTAGGCAATATTGTATTATATATCAATGTATTGTCTTATTTTATATAAATAACTTGAGTTTGCTGAGAATTGTCAATGTTATGGATTTAATTGTAATTTTGGTGGAAAAATGCTTAATAGATTTTTGATGAAAATACATAGTTTCTATCTACTTTTTATTTATTATATACTAGCTGACCCGGCGAACTTCGTTTCTAAATGAATGGTGTGTTACCTTTTACCTGAACTAATTTAGGCTTTGATGAACGTAATACAATGACACAAAATAGATTTCTGAACGCTCACATAAATTTTCATTATTTGACATGATTTCTGTACGCACGCATAAATATTTGAGGAACTTCTATGCATCTGCTTAATGCGTTTTTCAACCTTTTTAATTGATTAAAAAAAATACAGACAATAGTTTATTCACCCTTTTTATAAAGTTGACACAAAATATATAAAATACATAAAAATATATAAAAATACATTTCTGAACGCATGCATAAATGTCAATTATTGCTTACAGTATTCGACAGGATGACAACAAATGTTTGACAGGTACGAATGAACATTTATTTATTTTCATAATTATGTATTCGTCAATTTTTCATTGTTTTTAAGATGTATTCTGCTATTCGGGGCGGAGACAAATCCAACGAATCAAAACCATGAAAATTGGTCCAGCAGATCTCGATTTATAAGTATTGTAACGAACCCGACTTTGCTTTATATATATAAAGATTGTAGTAAGTATTGTGTATAGATGTATGCAGTCTTCAACAAATCATAAAAGTTTTTTTTTAATGTGTATAACAAGCATAGCTTAAACTACTATAACTTTTTATCTTCAGTGATATAATTCACCAGTTTTAACAAATTGCAGACCGAGTTCCTGCACCTGAACAACTTTTATGTCATCATCTATAACAAAAGTTGGTAAAAACTAAAAGAATTTACGTCAAACCCTCATTTTTAAGGTGCTGTAGACACGCTTTATTGATCCATTTATTTAACCTCTTCTCTTATCACTTATTAATTAAAGTAAAGTAATTAAATTAAGAAGAATTTAATTTTCAAAGCTTATTACGTAATTATGATGCCTAAAACGTCTATAGCGGTAATTGTTGAGTCAAACATATTTTTCTAAAATCCTAAATCGAATGAGGAACAATTATTGCATTTTTCAAAAGCCGCGTATCATAAGGAAGCTTGGGAAATTAAGATTTGAAATCTCTACTTTATAATATAAAAACTTTATAGTATAATATTCCATTGAAAAGGGTGAGTCCAATACGATATTATTTGCCAAAAAGTTTGAAAAAAATGTTATTTGCATGTATTTGTAGGTCACATATATGACTGTTGATACAAAATGTTGCTAATTTCTTGTTACATCTTTTGTTACTATGTTTTTAGCAAATAAATTAATTTGAATTTGAATTTGAAAATTAAAAAGTGCTTAGATTATTCAATAACCACATTAATGTCTTGTTATTTTTGGTTCCCCCGCGCATCAAGTGGCCAGGCGGCGCTGTCAGGTCGCCCGATCCTGGCCGCGCACCAGCCTAATTCATCTGTGGCCATCGCGACCAAATAACATTTTGTACGTACACAACATGTGACCGCTACAACAAGTGCGTGCACACTGATTTTCAGTATGTACACTGTAGTCTTTGACTCTAATCTATTTCCTACGAAATAGATTATCTCGTTGGTCGCGGCGGACAACTGGCCACGCGTGGGCTGCGATATTCCATTTGACCGCGCGGCCAACACGTGGTCGCTGGCCGCTGACCGCCTAGTACGCGCACTTGCATATGGCCTGGCCGCTTAATCCGTGGGGGCACTTATTCTTGATACACATAGAAGGATGAATCGAATAAATATATACTGTAACTAAGACTAAAATTATGGTAATATCAAACAATATCCAAATCGTTGATCTTAAAAAACTTAATTTTTATAACGGTTTTGAAAATACATTAATTATTTTATATTTACTTTTCAGAACTATAGAAATATTTTAAACCGGTTTCTTAATAAGAATAAATAAAAGATTTGGACTTACTTCTCTAATTACGGTGTACTAAAATAATGATTCACGTTTTTATCCCGAGAAAAAGCTGCAAATCCTGTGTGGATTTGTTGGCTAAAGAGTAAATTTAATTAAGTTGGAGTGCACTTGACTTTTAGTCTGTCAGGCTTGCCAATTAAAAAGTTGTTGACTTTTGTATCTCTCTGACGACAGCAGTGAAAAACGATAAGTTATACTTTGGAATAGGTACTTTTATATAACGTTAGTTAGAATTTTAATCCACTATTTAATATCTTTCGTATAAGGTAACTGCTTAAATAAAGTTTTGATTTTAATGATAAGTAAAAATTATTGGTAGATTATGGTAAATCATTCACATATAAAAATCTGAAGCTTAATTCATCAATTAAAGAACATCGTGCTAGATCGTAACGTATTTTTTGCAAACCAGAAAGTTCTGAAATATGAACGTGAAGCTAATCATATTATTGAACAAGTATAAAAAAATAATAATAAATATAAATATATGGGACACTTACACACACGGTCGTCCGTCTCCAAAATAACTTGATATTTGTGTTATTGGTGACAGTCAACTCGTAGATATACTACATATATAATTTTAAATACATACTTAAATACAAATATACTACCAAAATCGAAGAACCAACAAATTGTTTATAGAAAATGTTGGCCCTCGTCGGGAATCGAAATCGACCCGCGGAGCTGAAGGCAGGGTCACTACCCACTGCGCCAACGGGCCAGTCATGTTATTCTTATTTCAAAAGTCAAAGAATGGTTTTTTAGCACACTATTATGGTTTGAGTATGTTATAGGTTATAGTCTATTCCGGACAATTTTTTTTTTTGGAAATTGAATAGTGTCTGTACATGAGGTTGTCAACGAATAAGCGATTATCAATCAATTGTTGGTTACCAACTGGCTAATAGCGCTCTATGCAGTATTTTGTTTTAAATAGAAAACAAAACAAAATTCAAAATTATCAAAACAGAGCGGTAGTTCTGGTGTTCAAGTGAGCCGTAAATAATTCGCATCACGGAGCCGACCGCGCGATAACAGTGTAGTTATCCGATGTTACGTCCAATTATAAGTGAACCACGTTAAAGTTACTAACAAAGGGAGGTATTCTGAGTTTGAATATGGCTTGAACGTAAACATAACTAAAAGGCAGCAGTAGTTACAGATATAATAACGATAGGAACTCTACGAGAGGTTTTGGTTTTGCACTTTAATATTTTTTGTGACAAATTGTTTAATATCTGGTTCAAAGTGCTAGATATTTATTATGGAATCACGAAATATTAATATATTAGGTTGTTTCATGTTCCTTTTTTTTGTAACATACGTCACATTCTATTACATCGGTAGTGACTTATATTGCTTTCTTTTATACTTAAAAAGAAAGTATTCAATCGAATCGAAAGATCAAAATCTAAAAGAAAATATTTTAAGCAATTGAATTTTTGTATATAAAAATACAAAGAGTTGTAAAATAACAGATGATGATATATCTATACTTATTATAAAACAAAGTGCCAAAAAGATATCTGTCTGTATGTAATCGATTTTCTCAAAATCTACTGAACAGATTCTTGTGCGGTTTTCATCAAAACATAGTGTAATACTTCCGGATGGTTTAGGTAAATAGTACATATCGGTATTATGTAAATAGTGTTGAAGAGATCGCGCAGTTGTTGAAAAACTTGCTTGCTGGGAGCTTTAGTCGTGTGAGTTACGCTAAAGTAATGTACTAGAGAATTGTAGATCTATAAAAATACTACAAAAAAGGGCGAAGCCGCCGGCACAGCTAGTAATAGATAAAGAAGGAACCGACATAAGCGGCACCAACTTTGCGCTTTTTGCAAAAGTACGTAAGTCGTTTGTGGGTTTGTTTATAAGATTCTATAATAAAATTCCGCAATTAATTTTTGCCTTGCCACTTTTTTACAGCAGTTTAAAAAAACTTTTAAATGGAGGCTGATACAAAAAGCCTACTACATATAATATGTACTACTGTTGAGGATTACTTTGATAATAACAATGCGTGGACATAGCTACTGTTCGAACCTGGACAAGATGAAGAAGACCTGAAGAAGATGGCTAAATGTAACTAATTATTATTATTATTTTGTTATTATTATTATTAAGTATTATTATTATTATTTTGTTATAAGTATATTATTTATTATTATTATTAAGTATTATTATTAAGTATTATTTTGAAAAGAGCAACCGCCGCGTTTATTGCTGGCTCTTCTCGGTAAGAACAGCTTTGGACCAGTAGAGTTGACCATTCACAATCACTTGTTTAAAAGTTTACTTGCATAAAGAATATTTTTGAATTTGAATCGAAAAATTTTCAAAATTTAGACTACGGTAGGGTTTTATTGTTCAGTTTGGACTCTTAAGAAGCACAAGTAAACACACTTTCGCAGTTAATAGTCAATTTAATAAATTGCAATTATGAATTAGTCACATAAGTCGCCGTGTGGCATCCGGCAGAATAGAATAGACCACCCTCCTTTCTCACCTAGGTGTCGTAAGAGGCGACTAAGGTATGTGCCGTGTGGTATCCGGCTGCATAGAATAAACCACACTCAGTTTCGAGGTGTCGTAAAAGGCCGTAAAAGTACTAAGGTAAGTCGTAAAATATGTAGCCAAATCATGTGACAACATGTTTGTAACATGTTGTGCCGATCCCTCTTAGAGTGAGATAAGGGCAGGAGAATGATGATGAATTAGTCACATAAGTTTTGACAGAAAAACTCATTGGTGCTTGCCCGGGGTTCAAACCCGTGACCTCGAAAGAGTCGCACGATCTCACCGCTGGACTATCGCGTCTTAAATAAATATATATTATGTTGAAAGATAGGGTGATTAAAACCGGGATGTTATGTAATAAAGGAACGTTGCAAGTTTTGTAATACATTGTACATTATCTTGTTGCTTTAAAACCGTTTTATTAACCTATAGCTCGGCTTCGTAAAGGTTATCGCCAAGAATTACATAATCAACCACCAACGTACGCGTAAAAATGAGTTGCTACTTAATTTTTTGTACGCACAACTGATGCGTTTAATAATTTTCGGGCATCCGGTTCGATATACGATATCAGGATTGAATAGGGACATTCTATCTTTGTGTGCTATCCATGACGATACATAATAGCGATAAAAGATTTTGTAGTCAACATGCATTGCACAATACGTGATAGTGACGTCATTGCAAGCGGTTGTAGCTTGAAAGTTGAATATGCGGTTCATCTGACTTTTTACAGCTGTGATTAGGAGAGCTTAGAAGCCCAGCAAATATGTAAAATAATACACTTTCTATTCATACATACAGGAAGCCGAACATGGCAGCACGGAATGGTATTGAAGGCCACCATCTTAATCTGCCTCATCTATGCAGACTAATAACAAAATCCCTCGTGAACTTTTAAATTACACCTAACTATTAGTTAGGTTAGCAATCAACCTAACACTAGTTAAGTAGGGTTTTGGAGCCAATGCCTAACTAACACAAGCCTTTCTTTCATATGCGCCTGTCCAAAGAAGAATAGATGTGCATTTAAATAATTTATAGAATTAGGCGTTACTTTGCGGAGATCCATAATACAAAAGTAATAATAAATTTATTTGCGGTTGCGGGGCGAAACGATTGTTGAGTTTGTGATAGTGAACGTGTGTAGTACTTGTGTATTGTGGTGGCAGTGGTGGAGGTTTGTGCATGTGTTTTTACGAATTCTGCATGTAACGGGTATGAAAAAACGGACAGTCCACTATACATTTAGCACTGTATATGTTTTCTATTTACTGTATAGCGGATTATAGCAAAATAATTTTATTATTACTTTTGTAGTGCATTTGATCAATGATGATGCTATGTGATGATGAAGACAAAGATGAAAAGCGCTAGTCAGATTTTTTTTTTTAATAAATACAGCATCATTAGAAAATTATTTAGATCATATTCTATATGAAAACAAAATCGAAAAATATAAAAGTCGATTGAATAAGGCCACAGTGGTATTCAAAATGGGGTATATTCTCCGAAAACATTGTTTTTATGGCAAAACTTCGTAACTTAACTCCCGCAAACGCATTTCAAACAACGATCTTGATGTTGCTGGCAACCTTTGCGGTTAACCCGGACATATTGGTAGATATTAAGTTGCGAAATATGAACACGTTACAGCTATAAGCTAAAATGTTTAGTGCTTCATATATGATATTGAATCAACCGAACAATACTATATGAGAATACTCGTGGATGAAACTATTGGAGTTTAAGGGCTATCAAATACATAGCGTTATTAAACTTAGAGTCAGCCAGCCTAAAATGAGCTATATTACAATTATGGAAATAAAAGAAAGCAAATGAGGGTAATCCCATTGTCTCTCTGTGTGATTATACAAAGATGAAGAATCTGAATTTCAACTTTCCTTCAAATTATTTATTTGTGTCATTGTCACTTACAGTACTCCGCCGTGTGGTATTGAGATGAGTAGAATAGACCACCCTCATTTCTTACCGAGGTGTCGTAATAGGAGACTAAGGTAAGTTGACCCGCCGTGTGGTATCCGGCTGAGTAGAATAGACGACCCCCATTTCTTACCGAGGTGTCATAAAAGGCGACTAAGGTAAGATGGCGTCAGGCAGGCGGCCGGTCGTAAAATACGTAGCCAAATCATGTGACAACATGTTTTCAACATGTTATGCCGACCCACTTAAAGTGGGATAAGGGTAGGAAGATGATGATGATGTCATTTACAGGCTGTCTATGGCCCCCTACTCTAAGTATAATTACTCCATGATCTTTCTGTGTATAATCCTTAAGTAGTGAAAAATTTTAATGTTCTTTCTATAGGCATAGTAAAAAATTTGACATATACGGACATGTCTTATATGTGTATAATATTTCCTTTGACTATTTCTTTTTATGGTAGTTGGGGAGAAATTTGAGGTACCACTGATATCACAGATTTAGTTGTGGTTAGATTGTTTTTTAAACCATATTTTTTCATTTTACAAATCTGCTCTGGACCTCAGCTCAGCACCTCATGTATAAGATATGTGGTGAAATAATATTTGTTTAAATTACCACTCCCGTGGGCAAACCTATGCTGAAAACTTGATGCGCATATCGCCGACAGCCTGTTTACTTTCACAGTAAAGGGGTATTAATCTTTCATAATATTCGTTTTTAGTGTATCTCTAAAGAATATGCTCCTCGGCTTCCTAAATTGTAAATAACCAAAAATATATCATGATTAATTTCATAGAAAAGGAAATCCACTTAATTAATAGATATATTTTCGTTTGATTATACTTGCCCCCTTTACTCCAGCCTCACGAATTTTATTAAATAGTCTGGCATACATTAAACTACGTAGACTCAATCTTTTAGCAACAACAACTTTTTCATATATAAAATTGGGTATACTTAGTCAGTGTTCAAATGTACCTAATATTCTTTACATAATTGTGTATTTTTGTGTATTTGGATCATGCTCCATACTTTCAAAGTAGAACCACTCAGGAAGTTAGAAGATTTTCCGGTAAATTTAATTACATCATTCAGGCTAAGAACAAAAGGATTGTAAGATACGCACAAAGTTCTTCAAAGTAAAGATAGGGGTGAAAACCAAGGGACACGGTTGTCCCGTGGCTTTCTAATATTACCGACCGAAGAAAAACATGTTTTTTTTTCTTATAGCTTTGTGGATTAAGTCTTACCGATTTTTTTATAAATCTAGCATAAATCAACCGACGCTACTTAATATTAAATAACTCCATATGGTTAACTACAAAGCACGATATATAGTTTTGCAATAAAAGGTAGCTCGTTTGACATAAAAATGTATTACACAGTTATTACTACTAATGCACATACTTAACAATTATCACCATATATTTACAGATGTTTTTATTTTATCTCAGCTTGCATCTTCTGTGTGGACATTACTACCAAAATTAAGAGACGCCTCTAATAATAATCACATTAATCCGTTTCCGCGTTAGGACTTGAAAAACAAACCAACACATTCACATTCATTTCTCATTAACATTATTACCATGTATACCTGAATAAGGCGCAGCGGAAACGAATACTGCTAAAAATAATTTTATTCAATTCAGCTGATGTATCAACTTCAGTATGATTTTTCAAACGAAATCATTGCGACTTGATATGAACGATCGTAATAGTTCGCAATAATTTACCGCGCTGTCCTATTTAAGATATATAAATAAGTATAATAATATAATGTCAAATAGGTCCTCATTAGTATTCTCTTCATTCGTAGGCGGTGAGTTTTACAAAACGTAAAAACGGGAATGTTGAAAGGAAATTCGCTGACTAACTAGAGGGATAAATGAAATGAGGATCATGTCCTAACGAGCGTCAAGGGAGGTCATTACCATTAACTGATGTCCGACGTTACATTACCTGAATAGGGTCTATTATTAATACAACTCTTCAGTCGCTTCCATTTACCTTAAGATCTCGATAAATCAACCAAGCTTATTATCAAAACCAAAACTCTGTTGTAACTAGACAATGTCACGTGATTTTTCTTCGAACTATGTAAAGTAACAGTTTATCATAAAAAGGTAGAAAAATTGGCACACTTAAGTCCATAACCAAGATCATTTTATACCTAACATCATAAAGTAGGGGTTCAAATTTGCTTCCTGAATTTCCTAAGTTTTCTGCTTTTGGAAGGCGTAGGCTGTTAGAGAGAATCTATTGCTTAAGTAAAGCTGCATGCAAAAACGAATGGAACACTCACCAGCAAATCAAAATCTTAATATTTTTCACAAAATTAATGTTCTGATTACAAACTTATAATTGGGAAGTATTACAAATGACAAAGTAGTTTTGAACGCTTGATTACTCATAAATAATGAAAATTGTGATTATTTTGTATTTTTTTAATATTTTGTATAAATTGTGTGTAATTGAGATTGAAAGTAAGAATTAAGTGATTTTTGCGGGTCGTACAAAATTCGATTCTCAGATACCTACGCGGCTGAAATGTGACCTCTTAAATTGAACGAATAGAAGAATCGAAACTCTGGAAATGTTGTAACATAGCTAAGATTTAATTGAACATCTCCACACTAAAAAACCCTAACAAAGCTTTCAACGATCATTCGTTGCGAATCATCGATTTCTTACAAAAAAGGTTACTTTTTAACACTTAGTTTACTCCATCTAAACATCTAAGGGGTCATTCCTCTAGAAGCTGGATAAATATTATAAACAGTTCACACCCAAATTACATATATCTGAGTGCACGCTTTCACTGTGAAAATAATATCGCATGACCGCTCTGCCAATAGTGAGTAAAAATTAAATTTGGGAATAAAGTTGTACACGTTATTTGAAGACTAATATGATAGAAGCTTTGTGCTTCCGTAGGCGAAAAAATTCTTCGAGGCTTTAAAATGCATATTGTCGGTTAATGAACTGTAATTATTATTTTATTAAGTATTTTGAGATGAACTTGACCAAATAATAAGATTTAATTATCTGTATAATTTATTTAAAGTTTAAACTATCATGTTATCTATGTTGACCGAATTTTAAATTGCCGTCGAGGAAAGTTGTTCATTTCTGCCACAGCGCTATGATTAAATTTTTAACGTCATTATTTCGGCAATCAGAATTATTATTAAACAATAATTTTCAGAGTAAAGATATTGCACATTATTTCTTTTTCATTTATAATAAAAAAAAGTAAGTTTATGTAACCAAGAAAAAAGTATGTATTTGAAAAAAGCAACGCCATCTAGTAGCAATGGTAAGCAACTCTACCTGTTGGTGACTGGTTTCGTCAAGCTAAAGTTATGGATTGTATAAGTGTCTAAGTTGGCCTCACAGTTTGTTATATAACTGTTACGCAAGCCTTATATAACGCTCGTTACAGATCACTCATCGGTCGTTACATAACACTAATGAACATAATGAATTTAACATTGACACAATGAGCTCAATTTGTTACATTAAAAAAATTAATTAAAAACATATTGGCTATATTATATGAAAATGATATCATAAAATGAAACTAATATTTAAGTTACACATATATTTTAATGTAAACATCCATTTATTAAAAAGATATTAAGAAATAGAGAAAAATTTGGTGCAAGAATTGGTATTGGGGCCCCAGGTTGCCTTAACCTAGAAATTGGAATACAATATTAAAGAGAATTACACATACATTTATTCAACTTTACTACTATTTTCGGCTTCGGGTATATCAGCCTTAAATTTTTTTGCTTGAGTCTCCTCAGAATCGTTAGGTGTATCCTCCTTGCATATTTCATGCAGATTATACTTCTTATACAAGTAATAGTTATCTACAACACTTAGTAGACAAATGCCTTTTATTATCTCAACTATAATACATTGTCCTGGATTTTTCAAGTCTGCTTTGTTTCCTCCGTTCTTCATGACAGTCATCTCGGCAAGCTCTTTTATAATCAGCTCTCGCGAAGCACTGCTATTGAATCTTTTATTAAAGATCACTGCAAATGTAGATGGCTCTTTCAAAAAATACTTATCCAACAGTTTCCCAGCGCATTCCATAATATCAGGTAAATTTGCTTTACATGTTGCCATAATGGGAAGCAAGCGTAGAACATGGCGTGTCTTTTGCACTTTTGTTATTGACAAATCCTTTATGATGGCGGTGGTTAATTCTTCAGGACTTGGCAGATTAGTCTTAATGAAAATGCAGTTTGAAGCTCCTGTCTCAACTACCTGGAACCGCTTGTGCCTAAGTGAACCCTGTGAACCTTTTCTCATAGTTTCCACTTCGTCCTTAAGCATGTCTCCAATATCAGTCTCATTATCAGATTCACTATCAGATCGGTCGTCTGGCTCCACGGATGCTGGTCTGGGGCTGGTTATGTCTTCGTCAGGATATAACTTTCCTGCGTACTCATTCAGCAAGTTGTACATTTCCTTCACGCAATCTTTTTCTCTAAAGTTACATGTGCAGAAAAAGCCTCTGAAGCCGGGTTCTAAGAAATATTTATTTCTACGCCTACGAAAGTAAAACTTTTTCTTTTTTCGCGTGTCTCCCATTGTGTTTGAAGGTTCACTCCGCCCTTGATGCAGGTTTAATTTAAAGGATAGAAGATGATATAACAATTATTACGTGAAGCGAATTATGAAATCATAATAACAGCAAAAGATACACCCATACTATCATGTCATTTTTGACTTAAGTACGACAATTGACACTGACAGCTATTATGTGACTTTACAGTTTATAGATTAAATTTCGAATACGTTCAGTTTACTCAAGCTTTACAATTAAAATACCATAATATTATACGTTATTGCTGGTGTTAAAGAGTTTGTTCTATATATATTGGTGTATTAATACTGTTACTAGTCTCATTATTTTAAAATATTACAACGGTATATTGCTTTATTAGTATATGAGTGTTAATATAACAAAGCAAAAAGAAAGAGTATGATAATAAAATAAAATTTATTATTAAGTTTTTTTTTTTTTTTTTTACATTTAAGTTTATTTTTTTTTTTATTTATAACAAATATATACAAGTTATATCTATCTTAAATTACTTACACGCTACTACTATACAAATCATGCCCACGTGGAATGGTCCCAAGAATGCTGGCAGCGTTTCCGCGTTGAATCGCTAAGCTGATTCTTTGTGCGAAAAAGGAGCCAGCCCTCTTGTCACCCGAAGAGGCGATCAACCGAGGTGTTAATACGGATAAAAATTTTTTTGCACTTTGGCTCCATGGCCCTAGGGTCTCAACTGCAAACGGCACAAATATATAACTCTCAACGAGAGATGCATACTTTCGCCGCTTGCCGGATTCGGCCATTTCCGCCGCAGCTCCAAGTCTGGACGCCGTTTCCCTGATATGGGACGAGGCTAACGTATCAACGCATGTTGCGTCCCACATTAGGGCCCGTCCCCGTTCCCAAGGAACCAGCGTCAGACCGTCTGGTCTCTTGCCATCATCCCGACATATCCCGGAAGGCTCGAGAAGAGCAGGAATGTCGATGGTGGCAAGAGCTCTTTTGATGGTGTCATTAAGAGAACCATGGCGGAAAAGCCTACCAGAGCTCCTATGGCATGAAAGCCCGTGTATGCCAAAACTGTCTACCTCTTTTCCACATGGACATCTGTGCTTAAGGCACAATGTGGTTCCCAATCTGAGACCTAAAGCCACTCTAAAACTTTCATTATCTAAAAGTGTGCCAAGATTTTTAGACGGGAGAGCATGAAGCCAATAACCTGATTCTTTTTCTTTTATTAAGTTTAAATTATTAGTCAAGAGCTTTCCATTCTTTGATTGCAACCCACTGGTTAAAATCAATAACTTCACTTTGCTAAATTAAAAATGAACTATCTTTTTAGATGAAAAGTAAAGTGTCTGTCAAGCAAACTGTATATAAAGTTATTTTCCTACTAAAAGTATACAAAGGAAATTTGCTCCGCACTAAATACATATAGAATTGCAGAAAACGAAGCTCCTATCATAGCACTATCTTATTTTTGCCTATGAAAGCGCGAAATTTATAGGGTACACATACACTATTCGGCCCGTTAGTTTTTATATAGAAATCTAATAGATGGCTGCAGTAGTCCATAGTTAATCTAATATTGCTACATGATAAAAAAATAAGTGAAAGATAAGAAAAAACAATTTCTTTTTTTATTTTAGGATTTTACTTATAATGACGATGATGAGGAATATAAGAAAAATAGATAGTATTGTTTTTTAAATACATTTATTTTATGTATTTACATAAGCTACATAATATTTAAAAAAATATTTTTATATACACAGCTATATAACATCAATTTAATTTCTAATAAAATTTTGTTAAATTAAATAAATCTAATCTTAAATTAAAAAAATACTTTAGGAATACTTTGAATCTTCCTTTGGAGAAAGTTCCTTGCATTGTCAAATTTTAATTGTGCCATATACTTTGGTCAAAAATTGTTACTTAGTACAGTATTTGGTTTCCATAATAGTAGGTAGATTTGTGACAACTGGTTTTTTAAGCTTTGGGCATACAGTGATACTGAAACAAAAACAAAACAAAGCTATAAATTTTTACTCATATACCTACTGAATCGATCTATATCCGTAAATGTATCCGTATGTATCTCACAGAGAACAGTGAACTCAGCAATCGTAAAGTAAAGTATAAGAAAAACTACATCGCCAAAAGTACGTAATTGCGTGTTATAAATACAAAACAAATAAATAGCATGGTGATCATAGAAAATAAATATTCTACTATCTATTTTTCTATGCTACTATCCTGCAGCTATGAATTTATTATCAGTTTTGCGAAATAGGCCATATTACATACCTACACATAGCAACTAAAGTACAAATTTTTTCTTAACTTACTTACACTTTAGGCAACATTCAATGAAGCGTTTATTAGCACCGAAAAATTAGCAACTTCAAAATTTGTTAGCCTAATTCTCAAAAACCGTTAATATAAAATATGAATAGTGATAAATTAGAATAATGTGACGAATGGTAGAACAATCATTTGTATCAGCTAAATGCCTTTCTAAGCAAATGTTGCCATATGCATATAAGTTGCGATATAGGCTGCACTACAATTACGAGTCCTTCTGTCAACGATTGTGATAATTTTAATTGATCTTCGTTTTTATTGGCCTTAAATGAGACAGGCGAGCACTAATCAAATCAAACCAAATCAAAATATTCTTTATTCAAGTAAACTTGTAAACAAGTGCTTTTGAATCGTCAACTTTACTGCTGGTTCGGAAAGCTGTTCCTGCCGAGAAGAGCCAGCAAGAAACTCGGCGGTTGCTCTTTTTAAAATATAAATCTTAGAACTAGTTACATTTATTTATTATTGTCTTGTACAGGGTAGAAGTGCACCTATATCCACACATCCTTATCATCTAAGTAATCTTCAACAGTATAGTAGGCTTTCTGTATCAGCCTCTTTTTAACAGTGTTTTTAAACTGCTGTAATGGCATGACCAAAATTGATTTCGGAATTTTATTATAGAATCTTATACCCAAACCCACAAACGATTTACGTACTTTTGCTAGGCGCAAAGCAGGAGTCGCAAGCTTATGTCGGTTCCTACTTTGTCTATTATATACATCACCTATCGTTTTATAATTCTTTATATTTTTATGTACAAAAATTACGTTATTTCAGTCACAGAAACATAAGTAGGGTTATTTGAGCACTGAAGCTCTACTAACGTTTTAAGACCTTTTTGTTTGTCAGGAAAACCCATTATGGGTCGTCACCGCCCGACGGTGACGAGCGGTGGGAATGTCGGACTCTCCTAAAAACCTGACAGTGCTCCACCACGCTGCTGGTGGTGGGGACAGGGTAACGTCGTATACATTGCCCCCATCCCCGCCAGCAGCGGCTCTGTAACGTTTTAAGACCTAGAGCGACCCGAAATGAAGAATTTTGATAGGGATCTCATCTTTGTGGACAAATACATGATATGACTACGAATCTTTGCATCAGTAATCCTGAGGGCTGTATTAGTTTAAGCGTTAAGATATTCCTTCGGTGTGAATGTAATGTCAACGTTCTTGGCCAACAAACAACAATTGTCTTTAGTTACATTGTTATATTGTAACTAAGGGAAGATGCGTGGCAAACCTGCCACAAGTATTCTTTTAACTTAATAGGGTTGCTTCATCTATGCTATGCACGGAAATGTAAGATTCAATAAAAAAAAAGTAAAGTAGCGGCCTGTTGCAACCCACTGCCGGGAATAGGCCTCCTCTCTCCATTTCTGAAGAGAAGGGTTGGAGCTTAGATCCACCACGCTGTTCCAATACGGATTAGTAGGTTACACTTATCTCTAGAATTCTCTAGAGATATGCAGGTTTCCTCGCGATATTTTCCTTCACCGAAAAGCGTGTGATTGCAAATATCAATTAGACACATGAGTTATAATAGAAAAACTCATTGGTCAGGGGAACACGAGTTCAATACCGGGCAGGCGCCCGTGTTCCCCTCGAAAGAGTCGCACGGTCTCTCCGCTGGGCTATCACAGCACTAGATTCAATTCAGATTCAATAAAGATATATATATTTTAAACAATAGTAGGTATATAGGTAGGTAGGTAGGTAGGTAAGCTTTCTAGTTGTCAATAAACGAAGTTTGTTTCGCCAATAAATTAAAGGTTTTTACTAACTCAGTATTATATTCAAGCGATGATATCTTCAAGTATTCTATGTAAACACTTGAAGACTTAAGCAAGCGCCACGTCATCGGGTTGAGAAGGTTGGCTTCGTACTTCCATTCCACAATCACTGAAATGGGAGGATGTCCAGTGTCTTTGAAAGCTAATAGTTTGGTCTCCATGTCTCCCGGTCTGTAGTATTTTCTAGAAGATAAAAAATTTTTTCTTGTATCTTTAATTTTTGGTACATCAATAAATAATTCATTCATATTCCACCAAGGTGTCGTAAAATACGACTATGGTAAGTTGACGTCAGGCAGGCGGCCGGTCGTAAAATACGTAGCCAAATCACGTGACAACATGTTTGTGTAACATGTTGAGCCGACCCCGCTTAGAGTGGGATAAGGGCAGGAGGATGAAGATGATTCATTTTCCATATTTTTAACGCCATTTTTAAGTTAAGGTGGTAAGTAATTTCTATTCCATTATTTTCTCTTTATTAGTAACTTTTCTGTTGTATTTAATTTACAGTTAACTTCTTGAAGATTAGGCAAGTTTTGTATGGTTTTTATAAATTAACTAGATTTACCCTTAGATTCGTTCGCGTCAACTCACGAAATAATAAATAGGGGGTTTAAACTGGAGTTTTCTTTATCCTATCCTTTATTGTTAGTCCAGTGTAGAAAATTTTATTAAAATATACTCTAAATTACATCTATGCGTATAATATTTGAAATAGATGAGTAAAGATAAGCTCAATATGTTAAAATATTTGTTTTTTGCAGTTAGAAAATCGAGTTTTTTTTATCTGATGATTAGTTCATGAATTTCTTTTTATATCACATGAAAGCGTTATTTTGAACTGTAAACTTTGATAAGTAAAATAAAGAATCCACATGTTAGTATTTTCGTAAAATAATGTTTTATGTCTTTATGAAATATCGTATGAGATTTTTGGTTTTTCTATCGAAGCTAAATAAGTACGAAGATTTATATTTATCTCGAAATGATATTGTTATAATTGATTTGATTAATTTATAGTAAACTATCTCAATAAACGTAAACGATATAATAAGCGGTATCGAAAACGTAAGAATTACAACGTAATAGTATTGTTTTATAAACATAGATAGTGTAGTTCCGTGTTACTGATATCAAAATGTTTATATTATTTATTCGTATATTGTATCAAAAAACCGGTTGAATCAAAACCTTTAACCTAGACTTGGATTCATTTATGAATTGATATAAATTCTCACAATTTATTTCCTTCATCCAAATAAATCATTGTATATGAGACTAATATATTAATTATAATGGACAAATAAAACGACACGAAAATCTGTATATAGTAGAATTTGGTTTTATGGAATCTATTTTAAATTAAAGAGTTTCAAAAACTTAATATACTAAATTTTTGATCTTCTTTCCATTTCTCTGAGATTATTTTTTATATCTACATTAAATTAATAAAGGCTTAGGTATTAGCCTTTTTTTGGCTGTACTTTTGAAAAAAATTGTGCAGAACTAAATGCGAAACGCGATTTTATCTGAAGAAACTTATCGAAGCTCTTTTTTTTTCAATAAGAAATTTCGCAATTAATTAACCCGATCAAAAATCAACATAAGAGTTTTTTGGTTGCTTCACAAAAATCAAGTTACTGAAGCTTTTCAAAAAATTTCATGTCCCTACTGTTAACCACTGAGGAATAACCACATCTGGAGCTAATCCTGACATCAGCATCGTGACATGGTTATCATAAACTAATAGTAAATATCAAGGTTAACATAAACAAAAAAAATTTACCAGTATGTAAAATTTGAACTCAATCGGACAACGGTAAGTGGTTTAAATTTATCTTGCAAGATTCCACCTACACATCCATCAATTGCACACGGCAAGTAAAGCTTTTAAAAATATCCCTTTTTATCTTCGTTATCGCACTATTATAATAACTAATATGATATTACATTTTTGAATTTAAACTATCGTGAGTGGTATTCATTATTAATGTTGAGAGACCGGCTATACTCACGTCTTATTTTATCGGATGAGCCCGACTAGTTTCAAGCCCATACGGGGCTCTTATTCATGAGCTCTTTACGCGGTGTTATCGCGGCGGGAACTCAAGTCAACTTGAAACTAGTCGGGCTCATCCGATAAAATAAGACGTGAGTATAGCCGGTCTCTCGATATTACATTTATAAAATGTATGCCTAGGGCTAATGCTAAGGGAGAAATACGAAAGGTTTTGTTTTAAGTCTACTAGTCTTTAAGTTAAATTTTTACGGCGTCAATTAATGCGGGTATGTAATAAATAGGAACATGGTACTTACTGTTCATCGTTCATTAACTTATGATCGCTTCTGTTATTATTTTTATCGATGAGTGTTATAGAAATCCTTCCGACATCCGGACCATGGACTCTGCTCTCTGTTGAGTTCGATACCTTCAATGTTACTTCGTAATGGACTCCTGAAAGAAGAAACGAACTAATTGACTGGCACAACCGCAGTTGACAATGACCCTGCCTTCAGCTCCGTGGGTCGTTCAATTCCCGCCCAGAGCCAACGTTTTCTATAAAAATTTAGTGGTTTTTCGAGTCTGGGTGTTTATGTATTTAACTAATATTTACCAGTTGCACCCGTCACTCGCAACACAAGTATTAAGTTACTTATTATGGGGATGGACAGCCATGTGTGTAATTTTCAAATATATTTATTCAACGATGGAATATTTAGCTTATTATCAATATTAAATTACATTTTAATCAATTCAAATAATCACTATTATCTATTATTTTATTCATTTATTTTTCAACTTTAATCTATGTATAGTGTTTCGTTATTTTTATTTTTCTTCCTTCCTTTTTTTCCATCATCAATTTTTTTTTCTTTTCATTTTCTTTCTGTTACTCATAGGTTGGCTGGTAGAGATCCCTTTTAGGGATAAGTCCGCCTTTTGTTTATACAATAAAGATAAATAAATAAATAAATATAAATAATAGCTAAGCCCAGTGGCGTAGATAGAGTTTCTAGAATTCAAATTTTAAACATAAAAGTAGTTATTGTGAGTTAACTTTGAGAGATAGAGACATGCTATCGCGGACTTTTTTGTAGTATTTTTATAGATCTACAATCTCTAGTACAATACTTTAGCGTATCTCTGCTGGTTTACGCAGCGCACGCGACTAAAGCTCCCAGCAAGCAAGTTGTTTAACAAATGCGCGATCTCTTCAGCATAATCTACATAATACCGATATGTACTATATACCTAAACCATCTGGAAGTATTGCACTATCTTTTGGTAAAAACCGTACAAACAGCTTTTTGGGACTTTGTTTTATAAAAAGTATAGTTATACCAAACTATAGTACCCGGCAATAAATAATGCACATCGAGAACTTACAACGAAACAGCCAACCAGTTCAGTTTCGTAGAGCGCTGTCACTGTCACACACGGGTTCGTCAGTCTGTGCGACAGAGACGATGCTCTATGAAGCAGTATCTAGCCGACTTCTCTCTCTGAGCCTCGATGTGCATTATTTATTGCCGCGTACTATATATGGATGTATAAAAGACCATAATTATCGCAGTCCAGCAACGTTACTAAGAATAAGGATAGAGAGAGTATTATACTAACTGCAAAACGGTTTCGTGCCGCCCGTCATTGAGTAGAGAGCGATATTTGAGTTAGCGTCGACCAGATCGCCCATCTGCAAACGCTTGTACATATTGTGCGAATGTAACCCCATAGGTATGCAGAGGTGTTTGTTGCTACACGTAGTGCAGTTTCCGTCTAAGAACGACTGAAAAAAAAGTTATTAAGTGTTTATAACTAGTTGATTATATTCTGAAGTTTAAGGCGCGGATTGTATTATGGACATCCGAAAATAACACCTAACTCTATAATGTAGAATTAATCTACTCATGGAGCCATTAATATAATATAATATAAATATATGGGACACTTACACACACGGTCGTCCGTCCCCAAATAAGTAACTTAATACTTGTGATATGGGTGACGGACAACTGGTAGATATACTACATATGTATATAATTTTAAATACATACTTAAATACAATATACAATACTTAAATACAAAATACGCCCAGGCTCGAAGAACCAACAAATTTTTTGTTGAAAATGTTGGCCCTCATCGGAAATCGAACCCGCGACCCGCAGACCTGATGGCAGGGTCGCTACCCACTGCGCCAATGGGCCAGTCCATTGGCAAGTAGATACATTCCAACCGATTTATGTAAGATATCTAGCATCACATCGACTCTATTTAAATCTATGATTTGCTGGGAGAAATGTTAAACTACGTCCCTTTTTTTCTCCTTAACTCTAGAGATAATATTTGGTAAAAGAATAAAGCAAACGCTGATGTTAGCGAACAAAATTGTGGAGAAACTCGAATAGAAAGTACATAATGGCGCACGATTTCCTAGTCTTTACATACGCTTAATATAGGTATATAAATACCTCGTAAGACTTGCACTGAATCGCCATGAACGGACATCTTGGTGCAACACTCTCAATGAAAAGATCGTAGCTTCTCTCATGGTTACAACTGACATATTTCACGACCTTTAAATACATATCGTTGTCCATGCCTTGATAGCTTGGGCCGTCATTTTTGCAACCGGGTTGGGTAGATCCGCCATTTGGGTAGAAATCAACGTGACCGATCGGTTCTGATATACCAAAGCCTGAAATAATTTATTTATAACTGACATCATAAATATAATGAATAAAAAATATTGGTCTATTGATATCATGTTCATGTGATTATGGCCATTTGGGATGTTGGTTTCATAAATATTGAATGATAATTCCAGTCAACGGTCTCTATCTCTACCATAGCTAAAAACCTATTCCTTTAGGAATATAATACCTCAGAAACAAGAAATATTTTTTTAAACTAAATTTTAATCTTATACAATCAAATGACAGCAACGTATCCAAGAAATATCTGCAACCCATAAGATCCACTTGTATCCCGGATTACATAAGACTATCAGTAAAGTGAAGTCAGTGAAATTGAGTTTATTATTTACATATCAGGAGTTTATTTATTGTGTTTGTTCGTATAAGAATAATGGTAGGAATCCACCAAAATAGTGTGCAGCACATTTGTTTACAAAAATTGTGTACAAAGTTCGCGCACTACACGTACTAGACTGTTATCGCGTTTAGCTTCTGTCTCCAATTGTGTGTGTAATGTTGTGTGTAACTTGTGTAAGCACAGTGAAGCACACATGTGCGCGAACATGTTTATTTAGGAAGATCTTATAATCTTTATTATTATTATTTCACTGTTTAATTATATACAAATTTACAATATTTTTTTAGACATTTTCTATGACATAATTCTTAATAATTTTTGAATTCCTCCACTCCTCATTAAAGATGTGCGCGTACAAACAAATGTTTTCGTTCCAGTAGCGGAAGCAAGACTGAGCTCGTGAAGAACGAGTGCGTACGCGTCGACGCGAGTCCACTGTTTCAAGTTTACGCCCACAAATGTGCATAGTTGTGCGCGAATATTTCTAGAATATTCGCGCACAATTTTTTAATGTTTGCTTGAGTGAGTCGACCAAAGTAAACATTTGTACCGCACACTGTGCATTCACAGTGCTGTACAGTTCTGCACACTGGTGGGATTCTACCTTGAGATTAAATTATGAGTACTTTACCGTATTTGCAATGCTTATTAGTCATTTTACAAATTCCCTTTTAAACTTTTAGAAGTTATTATTACTAATAACACATATGTATGTGGTAATATATAAACATAAATATTATAAGTACCTGAGAAATACAGTGGCATAGCATTGCTATGTATTATATCAACAAACTGGGCATCTGATCTGTCCAACCGAACTAATGTCACAGTATTACTGAAATAAGGAGCAGCTGGATCCAGGCCAGTTATTCGACCTAATTTAAGATTGAAAGTCTGAAATACAAGTGTTACATTCTATTAATGTTAATATAATTACATTATTTTTTATATAATATTTATAGATAAAAAACAATAATTTGTTCATGTAACCCAAATATCATGTGACCAAAAGAGTTTTAATATAATATAGGATGGATATATTGAACAGGGAGAGGCCGAAAAAAAGATGGATGGATTTTGTAAAGATTTTGTAAAGAGATTTTGTAAGGATTTTGTCCTTTTGTATGACATGCATATAAAACGAGTAGCGCGAGATTTGACGAATGATAGAAGAGAATGGAGGATGAAAACATTGTGCCACTTAGAGTGAGATAAGGATAGGAGACTGATGAAATGATGTAGATGACAAAAATATCAAAATTTATTGGAATTAATAAGGCCCAGATAGCTTAAATGACTCTGATGATCACAAACACACATAGCACACGGATAGCATTTTCGCCAGCGAAGACATGGTCAGTCACTGATTGCGTGATGACTCGACGTAGTAAGTCATAGCAATGTTACTACACGCCCTTGTAAACTAGCCTAATTAAACGCGCCCATAGGGCGACTTTCCCCGTCAATAGTAGTATCACCGCATTTTGGGTGATGTTTAATACTCGACCGTTCTAGTGCGATGTAAATGCAATAAGTCCTAACACAATAACAGTACAATAGTACATCATCTAATAAATTTGTAGAGAAAATACATACCTTTTGTAATGCATGGCCACAATATCCACCTAAATGTGCTCCCAGAGAATGACCGATATAGTGAAAATTATCTAAATTTGATAACTGTAGAACATCCTGTAACAAGTTGAAACATGAAACGAAAATACCTTACAAATATTGTATGAGATCACGGTACTTTGGAATGAAAATTATATTTTATAGTTAACTAGAAATTCTTAAAGTAGTATAAAATAAATTTGAAATATCGTTTGAGAGAAGTCATTAAATATAGGTTTTAGTAGTTATAATTTATTTTATTTTATTTCGTTAACAAAAAAGTTCTAACAATAAATGGCTTACTGAAAATCAATGATGGGTGCGGACAGCAATTTTTGTCTTTTGCAGTTTAAAATAAATAAAAAAAATAACAATATTTTATTTAATTTCACAATATTTTTAAAATACATTCCAGTTTGAGATCTCCTTTTAAGTATAGAAATACTTGTGTTAGAAGTTCTCGCTCATCCATAACTACATACTAATATACAAACATTTTAACGTAAGGTTGCAATAATATTAAAAAATTAGGTTACTTTAATATAAATAAAATTCTAAAGCAAAAATAAACTAACAAAATTAATTAATAAAGTATATAATATGTATTGCTCTGTGTATGTATGGGCGTGCGTGTGTGTGTGTTTGTGTGTGTGTGAGTTTAATATGTATGTACTTTTTAATTTTTTACCGCTTTAATTATTTATTATTTCTAAACAAATTTGTAAAATAAGTATGGATAAACGTAATGTTATCAAAAATTTATAGTTACTTACGTATATGTTATGTATCAAATGTGCAGTCATAACACCGACAAGTCTGATGTTGGCCACGGCTTGCCCATACGGTGGTTGAGATCCCCTTCGCCAATCAACAACTGTTACAGTGGCTGCTTCGTTTCCTTCTTGATTCAAAAGTGCGTCCGCAAGAGTTTGAATCTAAAGGAAAATATAAGAAACTTTAACATTTTAAGTTACGTGTTTCATTCAACTTATATTTTAAATTGTATTATAGTGTTTCAGATAAATAAAATTAAGGAAATAATAAAAAAAACAATATTGTTTAATAATCTTATCCGACAGAATAGAATAGACCACCATCATTGCTTACCGAGGTGTCGTAAGAGGCGACTAAGATATGTGCCGTGTGGTATCTGGCTGCATAGAATAGACCAACCTCATTTCTTACCGAGGTGTCGTAAAAGGCGACTTAGGTAAGTTGACGTCAGGCAGGCGGCCGGTCGTAAATTACGCAGCCAAATCATGTGAACATTCAGTAAAGTGACCAATGTCCAGCAGTGGACGTCCATCGGTTGAAGGAGATGAATAGAATTCTTACCCAAAGTTTATGACCACCCTCCAAAAATCCATGTGAAATAAAATAAAAAGGTCCTCTGGGATCCAGATTGGCGTTCTGAATTTTGTCTATATCTTTAGACTGCAACAACACTGGTATTTTTCTATTTCTTCTTGTAAACACTGCATATCTGTAATTAGCAAATGTAAACGTCACCTATTTTAGATAATCATAACGCATCTGACTAGCTTTCTCTAAATATGTCACCAAATCGAAACAGTATTTTTCATTCGATACTCAGGTTTTAATCACATATTCCTCCTCGCGATTTATTCGCAAATTATATGTTAAATTTGAACCTATTAAAAAGTGCAATGTTTGTTATATCTCAGATTTTGGTATACATGGCTATCAGATACCAAAGTACTATGAACAGACGAGAGCTTCATTTTATAGCTTACTTTTTTTTATTTATATAAAACTAGCTGTGACTGCGGCTTCGCCCGCTTGGAATTTTAAAATAGTTGTAAATTAACCGTGAGAGATAGAGACATGCTGTCGGGGACTTATTGGTAGTATTTTATATATCTACAATTCTCTACTACATTAGTTTAGCGTATCTCTACTGGTATACGCAGCACACGCACCTAAGGCCCCAGAAAGCAAGCAGAAAGCAATTTTTAACAACTGGGCGATGATAAGTATAGATTAGGTATTAGGCAACTAGTGGTAATTGTATCATTCATACAAATGTTGTACTAACTTTTAAAGGTGTTTGACACAGAGATTACTTATATTAATAATGTCTTTGGAAATTGTGTATTGTAGAATACTATTAGTTGGTCTAATAAATAAATAAAAAATACCAAAGTACTGTAAACAGATGAAAGTACTATAAACAGAGAGATGCTTTAAAAATTGCATTATCCATAGTTAAATTCATGAACTAAAATGGTTTCATCAAATATCACCTTACAACATTCTTATGCCGTTGTATAAATGCATTTGTATTGTTCCTCTAAAATAAAAGTAGCATTTCAATAAAAAAAAATTAGACATTGATGATTGATATAATTCACCAAACTCATCAATGCTTGACTTATCGATATGCTTGCATCTTACTTTATTGGAGCTATCTAAAAAACCCAGTAGGGTTCAAAGGTTGTCTCGACCTTTCATGATCTTTTATAGATAAAGAACTTTACTTCACTACCAAAATTCCAACTTGTTTGTTTACAACTGGGCGATGATAAGTATAGATTAGGTATTAGGCAACTAGTGGTAATTGTATCATTCATACAAATGTTGTACTAACTTTTAAAGGTGTTTGACACAGAGATTACTTATATTAATAATGTCTTTGGAAATTGTGTATTGTAGAATACTATTAGTTGGTCTAATAAATAAATAAAAAATACCAAAGTACTGTAAACAGATGAAAGTACTATAAACAGAGAGATGCTTTAAAAATTGCATTATCCATAGTTAAATTCATGAACTAAAATGGTTTCATCAAATATCACCTTACAACATTCTTATGCCGTTGTATAAATGCATTTGTATTGTTCCTCTAAAATAAAAGTAGCATTTCAATAAAAAAAAATTAGACATTGATGATTGATATAATTCACCAAACTCATCAATGCTTGACTTATCGATATGCTTGCATCTTACTTTATTGGAGCTATCTAAAAAACCCAGTAGGGTTCAAAGGTTGTCTCGACCTTTCATGATCTTTTATAGATAAAGAACTTTACTTCACTACCAAAATTCCAACTTGTTTGTTTAGTGATAATACGTCATGATGCAGTAATGCTACAAGTATTTGTTTTGACTCAGAAATGATAGATCGATGTCATGGACGAGCCCCCAGTATTATCGTAATTATATTGTGTTGTATTATTAGCTTTATGTACTTTGAACAGACGCACTTAAGAAAGGGGTGGACATGCTATGATTGTAATTATACGGAGATAATCCATTTGCTTATTTAAATTATTCATTCAGTGATACATATTAATCTTTTCAAAAATCTTTTATTTTAGTAAAAGTAAACATTTTCTTTAAATAATTTATAAAGTTAGGCGTTACTTTGCGGAGTTCCATAATACAAAAGTAATAATAAAAACTATTTTGCTATATCCGCGATACAGTAAATAGAAAATGTATGAAGTGCTAAATGTATAGTGGACTGTCCGTTTTTTCATACCTGATACATACGCACAAACATCCAGCACTGCCACCACAATACACAAGCACTACACACGTTCACTATCACAATCTCAACAATCATTTCGCCCCGCAACCGAAGCATCATCAGGAGATAGACTCCACTTTGTTGTAGTGCTGAAATGGATTTCATATACCTACAGAAAAATTAATAGTTACGTGTCCTCTACATAATTAATAAAAGGCCATATCAATATGTTCATTATTGCTATACTTGCGATACACAAAGTTTATCTTAATATTTATGATATCGTCACTTCGAACGACACACCCTCCTTAAGATCCTGTTTCTAATTTTATTTATAAATTAATGATGTGTTTACAAGCTAAATTTGGTTTGCCTTTAGATTGCTACCTATTTCTTGATTGAAGAGGTTAATTTATTCATGGAAAATGTAAATACAACTTAACATACACTAACTTAACAAAAGCACATTGTTTATGCAAGTAACATATAGCGCAAGCATTTTAAATTTAAAAAATTACGCCGGATGACAGTATATGGTTTATACACTAAGGTGTTTTTTATCAAAAACGGACATAATAAATGTATTTTGTCTATGGCAAAAAAAAAATATATGGGACATTTACACACACGGTGGTTCGTCCCCGAAGTAAGTAACTTAATACTTGTGTTATGGGTGACGGACAACTGGTAGATATATTACATATATAATTTTAAATACATACTTAAATACAAATACACACCCAGGCTCGAAGAACCAACAAATTGTTTATAGAAAATGTTGGACCTCGGCAGAAATCGAACCCGCGACCCGCGGCGCTGAAGGCAGGGTCACTACCCACTGCGCCAACGGGCCAGTCAAAAAATAAAATGAGACGAAATTAACTATAAATGAACAAGGAAATAATATCTACGAATATGTTATTTTCAATTCATACCAATATTATAAATGCGAAAGTCTGGCTGTCTGTTGCGCTTTCACGGCTAATCGGCTGGACCAATATTGATGAAATTTGGCATTATGGAAGCTTAAACACCAGACTAACATATATGTAGGGTGTAAGATTTAAAAAACCATTTTACTTTTAAGAATAGCAAAAACTGCATTATTGAGGGTGTTTAAATGCTTAACGAAGCCGCTGTTACCCCTAAAAATTAAAATATTTTGAATTGACTATTTCTATTTAAAAAGTAACAGAACTTGTCAAAGATACTTCGAATAATTTCATTACAACTTTTTTATGTATTTTACAGATACTCACCTTACACCCAATGATTTCGGGGAGACCGGAAAGTAGTTGTCAGGACGGTGCTCTGTCCACGGATAGGCTTTGGAAAAACATCCATACGGTGGGTAGCAACGCTCCAAATCGGCATCGTCTTATAAGATCACAAAAATATATTAGAAACTAACGAACCTCGAAAAAATAAAGTTGATAACGCAACAATATATGTACTAGATTTATTCTATTTTAAAAACACTAAATTTTATTCTATTTTTAAATGAACTAAATTTTATTCTATTATTAAATTAACTATATTTTATTGTATTTTTTAATTACCTAAATTTTATTCTATTTTTGAATTAACTTCAAATTCATTTTTTTTTAATCTAGAAACTAGCAACAAGTAATCAACAGTAATAGTGTGTAAGGTAAAAAAAAGTTGACTAACCATAAGTACTCGGAAAATTAGTAACAAGGGTTGAATTTTGTTTGTCCATTAAGACCATTATAGTCTGCAGCATCAATGTAGCACTTGTTTTATTAAACATCGTTTACACGTACACTCGAGCAACATTCGCCAAACAGTGCAATGTGAAACCGTAATTTGAACCACGTGTGTCACTGTACTTTATCAAACGTTTTGTGTGTGTAATGTTTATATGTAAGTCTTGTTTATTGTCCGGCTGGCTGCGTAATGAAATATTTTCAAGGCGTCCCTTATATATACTGCTCATGGCTGCACTGGGGACAACCTCCGCTGGAACATATCATCACCTAATAGATCCGCATTGCTTCTAGTTCGCAGACGTTCCGGGATATGCCGATAAGAGGGGTTACGACGTTATCAAGACTATGTTATTTGTTAAAAGCGAATGACGCACATACAGTCTGCTCGATTGTAGAGTACGAGAGTAATTATGCACTATGGCCTCTGCGCGATCATGATTGTATTATTGCCGATTTTATCTCCCCCTCTAATAAAGGGTCTAGACGATGACAATAAGTAGGGCAGGGAAATATTTGAAATGAAATCGTGTAATATACACAATATGTTTTTAAAATAATTATTGGTATCTTTTGATATCTCGCTGTTTACTGTAAAAGGCGATAACTGCATATTCGATTTATAAACCTTCTTTCGTACATTAAATTTATCTTTATAAAAAAAATAATCCCAATCATTCATAGTATTGATATTCTTACTTGAATTTCTCTTCTAAAAATTTTTTTTCTCTTATGAATATAAATAATTAGAACAAAGCTTATAATATTGAAATCTGTGATAGCTTTGTATTATGAAACTGTTTTTAAACTCATTTTAGAACATCTTTGGTTTTACCGTCTAATATTTTTGTGAATTATTGTATATTTTACAAAAGAAGACTTTCGGTGGTGATTTTAAATCGCTTTTTATAATTCCTTCTCACTTGTAACCATTTCTGTAAAACTTTTACAAATTTTTAATTACGCGAATTACGCTATCGTAAATCATAACACAACTAATAAAATTATCGTAAAAATTAACAATCGAACTTTGTAACGACAACGCTCTTTAAAAACTATAACAATATGATGATAAGCACAAAAAATAACAAACAATGCCAAGTTTATTATTATTTCAATAACAACGCAAAAACAAGAAGCATTCGCTTTTTCTACCTCCCACAGCTGGGCATAGGCCTCTCGTAACCATCTCGAAAGATGCGCACGTTTTCACCTCTAGGCTATCACGAGTTCAAAATCGGGGCGACCATGAATTTTTCTGTTCAAACTTAAGTGTCTAATTGATAATTGTACTTTTATACGCTTTTCAGTGAGGAAATCTGTATATCACTAGAGAATTTTGGGGATATGTGTAAGTTACTAATTCGCATAGAAGCAGCGTGGTAGGTCATAGGTCAAATCCTTCTCACCAAAAATCGAGAGAAGGTCTTTGCCCAGCAGTGGAATAGTAAAAACAAGACCTTTTAAAATTCTATGACTGCTATTATCATACCTTAACATAATTATAATATTCCTAATGTAATAAAAACCTTTTTGAATTTACTCGATGATCTTATGTTACGCACTTTTAACAGAAATTAGAATGAAATGCAATTTCACCAAAAGAGCGTAATAAATAATATATTAAACAAAAAGTTTTTATAGACAATTCATTTGTCTTTCCAGAACTTACCCCATAACCCCAATTAGAATTATACGATTCTGCTCTTTAAAAATTTTCACATCCCTGCTGTTAACCGTTGAGGAGTTCCCTCGTTTGGTGCCAACTCTGGTAGGAGCATCAATCATTCTTATCGTAAACATGCATTGTCATCGGGACTACCAGTATGTAGAATTTCAGCTTAATCGGCCATCGGGAAGAGGGTCAAATTTAACTTCAAAGATTCCACCTTCACATATGTACAACGCAAGTTGAATAAAAGCTTTAATAACGAGCAGTGAAGGTTGTAAGAGCCCCGTCTCCTACCAAGACTCAAGCAAATATTAGATGCTTTGATGTCTTCCAACCTATATCTTGATATAGGTTGTGTCCTGTAGGCCTACCATGAACTTTTAGAAAACGATTCAATTCAAAGTCAGTACCTAAACTGAGGAGTACGTAGTGTGGATTGCATTGGGGTCATAATGCTTGAACAGGAAAACATTATATGAACTATAACTCTGTCTCTTTTACTCAAATGTTAGGAAGCATTCCGAACGTTCATTCGGCAACGACTAAAAGTGAGCGTCTTTAAGACGTTATGATATGAAAAAGCAAAACAATTTAGTTTAGGTTTTCAATGGAGTCGCAATAAGAATTCATGGTAGGCCTGCTGAACGGTATAGTGTGGTGAGGGTGTGTATCTTGCTCAGCCAAAAAATGCCACCAAAAAGTTTCACTACACGTTACACTAACTTAAATTACGCATGTGGTTCTGCATAATTCAATAAAAGAGAAAATAACGTTAATTATTTTTTATATTTAGGTATATAATATCTAGAAATACACCCTCGATGGAAACTTGCAGGATATTCTCAAAAAGGTAATGCCATTCACAAAATTCCGTGTAATATAGAAATTAATATAAAAAAGCATAACAAATTATTGCGAAATATAATTTTCTGGACTTATATATAGGCAAACCAATGGCAATAACGCAGATTATCACTTTTCAGCAAAGTGATTTTTGGGAATTTTTAATTTAAGCTTCGTTGTTAGTAAATATTTTGAGAATAATAATCATTAATATATTTATTAATTTTATTTTATTTCATTATATTTTATAAAGTCAAATAGTTATAACTTTGTCGTGGCTCACATGCAATTAATTTGGAAGCTGTCATATTTAGACTTGTGATAGATCAGTTAAAAGAAATTTCTAGATATACCATAAAAAATCTGGCAAATGCAAAAATAAATTTTCATAATGATTATTATATAATTATTATGAACTATATATTTGTATAAAAATGGCTGAAGCATAGTCGCGATAAGTTGTGTTTTCAGATTAAAAATATGTACTTTACAATAATCATAACCTTAAACTTTTTTTTAAAAAATTGTTATTATATTTGTAGGGGATTTGAAAATTTATTAATGTTACCCAACATCACTTGATCTTTAGAGTATTAAAGAAAACCTAAGAACAAACAAAATTTTAGATATGAATCTTGGTGGGTGTAAACAAATTTTGCTATCAAACAATATCTTATAGTAAATTGATTTGAAAGACAATTTCTTTTTTGTTGTTGAAAAAGATAAATAATCTATGGTTACAAGAGATCGACTCTTAGTTTAAAAAATGGCGTCGGTGCCGGACGCAATAAAACATACGAAGGCACGTTTTTTCAGAATTCATTATTAACAACTATTTTCAATATTTATAATTCGTAATAATAATTTAAATGTAAAACGAAAATGAACAGATATATGAAAATTTTTCATAGATACCAAATATTTCAAACAAAATGCCAACTATTTATTAATCTTCTCAAATAGATATTCCTAAAATCCCTTTTGAAGAAACATGTCCGCAAAGTATAGTAACCGATATATTTTTATGTGAACAGATGTTTCAAATTTGATGTAAGGAAAAATTTTTAATGTCAAAAAGAAAATAAAAAAAAACGAACAGAGTTACTGTAAAATGCTGTAGGTAATAGATTAGCTTTGTCTACACAAATGACAAACATTACGAAAAAATATAAGCGATAAAACAATGAAAAGTTAACAAAAAAAATATTTTTTTTCATAATTTTTCACATATAATTGAACTACTGAGGAAGAAAAAGAATATAACGAATATAAGTACATACAAATAGAAGGAAAGAATTTTATAAAGGAGAAATACCAAGGAAGAAAATTAGGTTTAGCAGATAGTATAATATTAGAACAAATATATTATAATAATGTGATGTATTACATTTGAGTAAAATGATATTGTCATACATTAGTACATAAAACAAAAATAATTACAAAATAGGGTAATACAAAAAAAATTGTCTATAACGCGAAATTGCTTCGTGAGATTTTACAAATAGTTTACTTTCGATGATTCTAAATGTTTTCAATAAACTAAGAGTGTCTAGGTATTACAGACGTCGAAACAGCAAAACTAGTTTATTTTGCTTACTTCCATAGCATTATGTCTTATGGAATAATGTTATGGGGTAAATGCGCTGATATTGAGAAAATTTTTGTATTGCAAAAAAGAGCCATACGTGGCATTTATAATTTGAGTCCGCGTGAGTCCCTGCGAGAGAAGTTTAAGGAAACAGGTATTCTTACGTTAGCTTCACAGTATATTTTTAACAATTTGATTTTTGTGCATAAAAATATACATAATTATAAAAAGACACATATTATGTCATGATATTAAAGTTAAAATTACTTTGAAACAGTCACTGTAAAAAAATCAGTACACGTCTTAAATATTACTTAATAAAAAGGCTTACTTTACATATAATTCAGTCTTAAAAAAATATTTATTAAAATTGACAAAATTTCATCCATTGCAATTATTAAGTCACATTATAAACGATTAAATAACTAATCCACAATAATGGATCGCCATCAAAACGCGCTAAATATAAGAGCATAAGTTCATAATTCTACTAAAAAGTACCCTCAGTGCTGAGTCATTAACCTAATAAATTATTCAAAAGTAATAATAAATATTATTTTGCTATAATCCGCGATATAAGGAAATACATATATGTAATGATAAATGTAGTGTACTATCCGTTACCTTATGTAAATGCAATGATTAATGCAGAATTCATTAAAACTCATGCACTTCCCACCAGCAACAACACAACAATACGCAATCACCGTACACATTTATTACCACAATCTCAACAATTGTTCGAACTGTAACCGAAACGTCTTAAGGAGATCTGAAATAAACGTTTCAAGTTCAAGCTTCTTGCACGTTTTCAGAGGTAAAATAAAATAAATGGTGGGGTTGAACCGATTACTATATAACAATGCTTGTTTGGATAATGCTTCGCTTCGCGATTTTGTCGTGGAGTCTATCTCCTGATGATGCTTCGATTGCGTGGCGAAACGATTGTTGATTTTGTGATAGTGAACGTGTGTAGTGCTTTTATATTGTGGTGGCAGTGGTGGGGGTTTGAGAATGTTTTTACGAATCCTGCATGTATCGGGTATGAAAAAACGGTTAGTCCACTATACATTTAGCACTATATATATTTTCTATTTACTGTATAGCGGATTATAGCAAAATAATTTTTATTATTACTTATGTATTATGGATCTCCGCAAAGTAACGCCTAATTCTATAAATTATTTGAAAAAAACTAGTTTTTGTCTTTAACTGCAAATCCCTGACATCTATCTATACTTATTATAAAACAAAGTCCCAAAAAGCTGTCTGTCTGTATTTAATAGATTTTCCACAATCTACTAAACTGATTTTTGTAGGGTTTTCACAAAAACATAGTTCAATATTACCGAAAAAACGGATAGTCCACTATACATTTAACACTATATTTATTTTCTATTTACTGTATCGCGGAATGTTATGTAAAATATATATATATAATGCTAAATGTAGAGTGGAATGTTCGTTTTTTTTCTACGCGATACCTGCAGGATTCGTAAAAACACATGCACAAATCTCCACCGCCTCCACTTCAGTACACAAGCACTACACACGTTCACTATCACAAACTCAACAATCGTTTCGCCTCATAACTGAATCATCATCAGGAGATAGACTCCAGGACGAAAGCCAAGCTTTGCTGGTTAATCGCGGATTATAGCAAAATAATTTTTATTATTACTTATGTATTATGGATCTCCGCAAAGTGACGCCTAATTCTATAAATTATTGCTTATGAACATTACGTGATTTATTTTTCGATGGAGTCGATGAATAGTTGCAATTGAAAGTCATATCATCAGCAAAAGACATCGATATTGCCTCTTTGGTAATTGGAACTTGGATGAGGAACCTATCGAAATCCTCATTGTTCTCCTTTCCAGGTAATTTTGCTTCAGATGCCCTGAAAACTTTTCTCCCTGAACTGTCGTTCAAGTAAGACGTACTGTCAGTAGACGTTTCGTCTTTGAATCCACTGTCTGCTCTCATCCAGTTAATATTAGATATTTCTTTCAACGCTGTGTTAAACTTAGGATTGGCAATGGTCAACTCGGAGGGTTTTATGGCACTTTCATAATAACTAGAAGCGTTCGTATAGAACGTGTTTTCATTAAAACCACTATCTACTCTCTTGAAATGTGTCGAACCCTCATTAACTTGAGCTCTATTCGAGACATCCTCTGATTGAGATGCGTTATCAGTCAAAAAGTTGAGATCAACGTTGTTAAAGTCTATCTTCTTCTCCATAATAAGAGGTATATCGAAATTCTCTAAACTATTATCTAAAGACATATGCAAAGGGCTCAGTGCGACCGATGCACGAATTTTACTAATCTCATGCGATAAAACATTCGTCCTACATTTACTTTTAATGGGTGTTTCGTCCAGTAAATTATTAACACAAGTGGAAGACTGTATTTCGTGTATGTGTGTATTGAGTTCTGTTTTAACTAATTGCTGGTTACTAGCATCTTCGATGATGGACCAAGTTTGTTGCTCATTTTGCAGGAAGACTTCAGAATCTGCTGAAATATTTATATTATTTTAAAACGTTTCAACCTCCCAAATACTTTATTAAGTACATAGAGAGAGCTGTGATAGCTCAGCGGTGAGACCGTGCGACTCTTTCGAGTGGAACACGAATTCTATTAAAACTTATGTGTCTTATTGATAATTGCAATTTATCACACGCTTTTCGGTGAAGGAAAACATCGTGAGGAAACCTGCATATCTCTAGAGAATTCTGGAGATATGTGTAACCTACCAATCCGCATTGGAGCAGCGTGGTAGGTCTGAGCTCCAACCCTTCTCTCCAGAAACGGAGAGAGGAGGCCTATTCCCAGCAGTGGGATTGAAACAGGCCGCTACTTTATAGACGATACTATTCAATATTGTACACAAAAAAATATGATAATATTATTTGATGAATTTAAAATGAGCTTGATGAATTTCATAAAATATTGGGTCATCATCCCTTATCCTACTTTAAGTGGAGTCGGCACAACGTGTTACAAACATGTTGCCACATGATTCGGCTATGTATGTTTTACATAACCTCGGTAAGAGGTGGTCTATTCTACTCAACCGGATACCACACATAGGGTCAACTTACCCTAGTCGCCTTTTAAGACACCTCGATAAGATATAAGGTTGGCCTGTTATACTCAGCCGGATACCACACGGCTTTTCATAAAATATTGGGTTAAAATACCCAAATTCTTCAAGCTCAAGGCAAAAACTATGACAAAATAAAGTTAATGCTGTATAAAGTATTTTCAAAACATCGTAGGTACCTTGCGAAACATTATGAATAGATCCGTCCAAACTCATATCCATGCTGAAATCCAATTTCAGCACCGAACGACTCCTGTTCAAGCTAGACATGCTTTGACTGCGATTTTCTGAAAACGAACTTCTTCTACTCCTATGTGGCGAATCCTTGAGGGAAGTACTCCTCCTTACGGTTTTTTTCGACGTTATCTTACAGCACGCCCCCTTTATACTATTGAGCAATGGTGAACCGACACAATCGAGGCAAGTTGCCATGGTTTCGAATTCAGGTGATGTTAAATTGTTTTTCTGGAAATAAGTCAAAGTTTCACGAGTAACAATAAAATCTTATGTAAAAAAAAAAGAAACAGCCTGTTACTATGCCCATTGTTGGGCTAAGGCCTCCCCTTTCCGTTTTTTTTGGAAAGAGAAGGATTGGAGCTAAGACCTACCACGCTGTTCCAATGCGGATTGGTAGGTTTCACATATCCAGAGAATTATCTAGAGATATGTAGGTTTCCTCACAATGTTTTCCTTCACCGAAAAGCGTGTGATAAATTGCAATTAGACACATAAGTTTTAATTGAAAAAACTCATTGGTGCCTGCAAGGGATTTGAACACATGATCGTCTCTAGGGAGTCGCACGGTGTTACGGTGCTAGGCTATCAAAGCAAAATGTTATGTACGCGAAAGAAAGATGGAAGATACTAAGGTAGATGTTATATTATTTAGTATTTGGATATTGGGAAGTTCAACCTCAGTGTCATAAGAATATCACCAGGTACATTAAGACCACCGATAGGTTTGAGGTGGTCATACTGTAAGATACTAGTATAGAGGAATTCGGTAGATTAGTCCTTGTTCTAGACTGACCTGTCTGACTTTGGCAGATATTTCCCGTTTAAATAGTAATAATGTACTATAAAGTCGCAAATTACGGCCAGAATAATTAGTTAGACACAAGAAGTAACTAATTAAAATGTAAGTCTAAAGATCTTTAGTTGTAATACCTTTATTTTATAAACAAGTCTGTTTTCAATGCGTGTCTGAAATTATGGACTTGTTTAAAACTTATTTTCTGCGTAATATAGTGTTTTAGGTTCACAATTTAGTTTAGTAAAGTTAAAAATTTTCTATATGTAAAGTTACTTCGGTCACTTAACTTACTATAACACGATAGAAGAAGTAATAATATTGTGTGAAATGACGAGTAAACTACTCACTAACAGCCATCCTAACGATCAATGGTTTAGCAAAGAGAATTTCACTTTTCACCCTGCAACTTGTAAATGATCGATCGGAGATCGATTTAACGACAAAATAAATAAGAAAAATCACTAATTCGGTTTATATGGAACATTAATTGTTGCTCGAATAATTTTTCTACAACATAAAGCATAATGATATACAAAAGTAATAATAAAAATTATTTTGCTATAATCCGCGATACAGTAAATAGAAAATATATATAGTGTTAAATGTATTGTGGACTATCCGTTTTTTCATACCCGATACATGCAGGATTCGTAAAAACACATGCACAAACCTCCACCACCGCCAACGCAATACACAAGCACTACACACGTTCACTATCACAAACCCAACAATTAATTCGCCCCGCGACCGAAGCATCATCAGGAGATAGACTCCAGGAGTATATTTAGCGGATTATAGCAAAATAATTTTTATTATTACTTTTGTATTATCGATCTCCGCAGAGTAACGCCTAATTCTATAGATGACATAGTATGATATATTGCAAAAAAAAAATCTATATCTAAATCAATCTATTAAACACTTTGATATATTTTATATCATCATCATCCTCCTGGCCTTTTCCCACTCTAAGTGGGGTTGGCCACGACATGTTACAAACATGTTGCCACATGATCTAGTTTCATATGGTAAGAAAGAGGGTGGTCTAATCTACTTAATATATATATTATTGAATACTCATATGGCGGGTCGACTTATCTAAGTTGCCTTTTACGACACCTCGGTAAGAAATGAGGGTCACCTATTCTACAGCCGGATATCACACGGCATTGACTTATTTTATATGTAAATATTAATATTACTTATATATCTATTTTACCTCTTCGTCACTAGAAGAAGCCTTGGTAACAGGAGATATTGATACAGATGCAAGGGATGACGATGCAGCCGACGTCTGGTTACGTTTCGGTGTCCTAAACTCTATGGGACTTAAACAAGGTTCCCCAAAGTCCACTACATCGAGTATCTTATTGTGGTAAGATGGCTTACTGACATTTTTTTGTAACGGTGTACCGAACGTTCGTTTCATGCCTTTCTTCGCAAAGTCCCGGATCTGTTAACAATTTGATAAATATATAATAAATAGATATAATAAATATATGGGACACTTACACACACGGTCGTCCGTCCCCAAAGTAACCTAATACTTGTGTTATGGGTGACGGACAACTGGTAGATATACTACTTATATAAGTTTCAATACATACTTAAATACATACACCCACGCTCAGTCAAAAAATAAAATGAGACGAAATTAACTATAAATGAACAAGGAAATAATATCTATGAATATGTTATTTTCAATTCATACTAATATTATATATGCGAAAGTCTGGCTGTCTGTTGCGCTTTCACGGCTAATCGGCTGGACCAATATTGATGAAATTTGGCATTATGGAAGCTTATACACCAGGCTAACATATATGTAGGGTGTAAGATTTTATTATAATAACTTTGGTACTTATATTAAGTTCTACGCTACTAATTCTTACCCGATCAGGACTAAATACAACAGGTGCATGAGTTTCAAAGCTAGACGGCGGTCGTTGTTCTATGTTTACTTCATCATCAGTCTGCTCTGAATCATCATGTTCCATATAACTTGGCTCCTCGAAAAATAACTGTCTTCTTAATGAGCCGTTTGCTGTGATTTCGTATTCGCCAGAAATATTTTGGTCCTGAAATTATAAATTGACTTATTTCAAATTAAAACTCTAATACTAAGATATTAAAACACAACAGTCACCAATCTCTACTCGCACTGGTCCTGTATATATTATTTACAATTAGAGGAAACTAGAAAACATTAAAAGAACAATATGCAATAAAGTAAGCAATGTAAAAAGCGATAAGTATATAGACCACTCTCATTTCTTACCGTGGTGTCGTAAAAGGCAACTAAGGTAAGTTGACCAGCCGTGTGGTATGCGGCTGAGTCGAATAGACCACTCATTTCTTACCGACGTGTCATAAAAGGCGACTAAGGTAAGTTGACCCGCCGTGTGGTATGCGGCTGAGTCGAATGGACCACTCATTTCTTACCGTGGTGGCGTAAAAGGCGACTAAGGTGAGTTGACGTCAGACAGATGGTATAAGTGCAGGAGAATAAATGATATGAGTACATTCATATGTAAAAGTAATAATAAAATTAATTTGCTACAATCCGCTATACAGTAAATAGAAAAAATATATAGTGCTAAAAGTATACACACGTTCACTATCACAAACTCAACAATCGTTTCGCCCCGCAACTGAAGCATCATCAGGAGATAGACTCCACAACAATAAAACTGAACAAAAAAAGGATAGTCTACTATAAATTTATCACTATATATATTTTCTATTTACTGTATAGCGGATTATAGCAAAATAATTTTATTATGAATCTCCGCAAAGTAACACCTAATTCTATAAATCATTCATATGTATAACTGCGAGAAGACATTGTAGATTTTTGACACAAGATCATGGAGGTTATTAACATAATCTCACCTGAGTATAAGTGCAGAATGGTGCAAGGATAGCTTCTATTTCAGGTGGTAGCTCTGGTGGCAAAGTGAGTACAGTCTGAGCTGAAACTAAAGTTACAAGATTAAAAAGCGAGATTTTCGGCAACTAAGGAATAACAAGTCTAGTTAAAAAGCTTTCAACAAAATTTCATGTCCCTACTGTTAAACCTCGAGGTAGTCCATGGTATGGAGTCGACCCTGGCAGTTAAACCAGGTCATGCTTCTGATAAACATGCATTGGCATCGGAACTAGACCAGCAGGCCTACTATGAACTCTTATTGCCACTCAATTGAAGATGTAAACGAAATTGTTTTTCTCCTTCATACCATGACGTCTTAAAAACGCACACTGTAAGTCGTTGCCGAATGAGCGTTCGGAATTTGTCCTAAGAACATGTGAGTAATAGAGACAGAGTTATCTATAGTTCGTATAACGTTATCCTTTTTAAAACATTACAACCCCAATGCAATTCACACTTCATGGTACGAAAAGAAAGCGGTTCGCGATCGTCTTCATTTCTTCGTTTTTAAGAGTTCATGGTAGGCCTGCAGTATGTAAAATTTCAGCTCTATTGGATATCGGGTAGTGGGTCAAATCTAACTTGCAAGATTCCATCTTAATATACATATACAGCAAGTTAAATAAGCTGATGATTCTTTTAAAACTACCAGGTGATTATGTGTGCTTCACAAATCACTTTGTGCACGAAATTCTGATATGAATAATAATAATAATAATAATAATCTTTATTTATAAAAACAGTGTTAACATTACATATTGAAATCCTGGCTCCTAAACTAGATTGAACTGTATTTCGGAACCAGTGCGCTCCCTTTATATATATAACTAGAACTTTTCACAACAAATTAAATGGTAAACATGAAGTTTAAGGTGCATTTGATTTCATGCATTGTTTGACGATTATTTTTTTTAAAGCTGTCAAATTTTGACAAATTCTTTACCATTCAAATAATTACTAAGGTAAAATTCAAAAGGACAAATAAGGAATATTTAAACAAAACGATGAAGAAATATGTCATCATATGTTATTATGCCCAAACTTTAAACTTTACTTAATATTGCGAGACTTAACATTTCTTAACTTAACACTTCATAGCCTGATTTCATAGATGGCATTGAATAAAGGATTACTTTGTATATGGTAATATTTAAAATATTAATTATAAAAAAATAATATATAAAATATTTATACAGATAAATCCATAACAACCCACACTGTTTGTTCACACTGTTTGCAGAACTTTTGTATTTAAAAGTGTACCATTGGACTCTTAATAGTTTTTAAATTAACAGTTAAGGTTGAATAAGGTAAATACTAATTTTTGAGCTTTTGAATATATTTTTATATAAACTATGAATAACAACTCAATGTAAAAATGTTTAAATTTTGAATAATAAACTATTGCTATTAGAGTATAGAAAGTATTCATTTTACTCATTACTAAAATTTAATTGAAACCTTCTCCTTCTTACCATCTCGAACTTGAACAATTTTCTCAGCAGCTGAACTGGTATCAGTAAACATACTGCTACATCCAGAGGATGACGGTAAAAGTGGTTTAATTTTCTTTGATATTTCTAGTGGACTTGGGACTACAATTTCTTGTGAAAAAAACCTAAAAATGATATAAATACATATTACAAGTCAAAGTCACAGCTATGTCTGATGGATTATTCAAAATGCTGTATACTGATTATACACTGATGTTCAAATACAAATTATTAAAAAATGTCAAAACAAAGATATCAAGTCCTCAATTAAACATTGATTTTGCAATAAAAATCCTAAATATAGTCACAGAGAAAATATTAAGTAAGGACCCTCATGTAACATATACATAATCATATTTTTACTTTTCATTTGCCTCTTCGGCAATCTTTTCGAGCGCAGGATCAGGTGACGGTTCAAACTGGCTACTGCAGGCCACTATATCAGCTGGAACCAAGGTAGACGCTTGGTTTATGTCCCATCTAAACGACCAGTTATCCTGCTTCCTGTAGATTTTGCACATCCCGGGACTATAAGCACATTATATAGTTTAATCATCAATTGAAGCAAAGTATAAAATTCATAACAAAATGCACCCAGTAATTACCTGCATATGGGTTTGTGTAATTTTTCGATTAAAACTCTATCGAAAGGATTACGAATTTTTTCTTTCGTAGGAGTCGTAGATTTGGTTTTACAATTTGGACTGCCATTATTAAAACTCATTTCGAAAATAACGTAAACTTATCATAACACTGACGCTGACGTAATAACATATGAGTAAAACCATAGAGAAAAATAAAATCAACCACAAGCAAATAACGAAGATTAATGTAAATTATTAGTTATCTGTTAATGTCATAAAATAGCATAAACATTGCTTAGTAAATTGTTTATGGCAACGGTATAACCCATGGACGTAGTATATACGTGTATTATTTATCCAAGGTATAACCTGACATGAAGGGTGGTGAAATAATTATTGCTTTCGGCACAGGCGACAGCACAGAATAAAAACTTCTACCTTCAAAATAAATCGATTAACTTGAATCATATAAATCAATTAATCGTTATAATAATCGTTTTTTTGATGGTTTGAAAGTTTTGTTATAATTTTTTAATAAGAATATAGACTAATGAAAGTGGAGTACTATGAATAAAAATCAGATACGCTGTTTGTAAAATTCGATTAAAATGTGTAGGTTATATTTGTTTTATCTAACTACGCATATCTTATTTTGAAAAAGCGATGAAAAGAGTGTCCAAAAAAGTTAAAAGAATAAGGTAGAAGAATGTTATTAAGTAACCGATTTTTTAACTACTTTTAAGTTTAGAAAGTCGATTATAAAAATAATCGCTTAATATAAGAATCGATAATTTTTCACATCCGTAATAAATGTCTAATTTTTTTCCGCATAGATGATTTTGTCGTTGACATTGACATTAAAGTACGTTTCTTTGAATTTTCTTTCCTTTACCAACTATAAAACAATACAAATTTGTAAATATAAAAAAAAGAACTTACAAGATTTGAATAGTTGTGAATACAAGCTGATTGATTTGACATAATCCTAGAACTTATATAACCAATAGAAAACGCAATGGATGATTACAATGTAAGCTATGAGCCGATGGATGTGGATTTAAGTTCTCACTCGACGAGTGCTATGGATATTTCGTACACAGAACCGACTGTAGATATTTCAATCGTTAAAAAGGAAAAACTAGATTTTTGTATACAAGAAAGAATTTCGTATGCTCTAGATGCACGTATAAAAAATATAGTCCCATGTAATATACCAAATGTAACCAAAAGTGGGAATGATGTAAAACTTCATCGTAAACTATTTCTATGCGTTGGCCTAGTATTCATGCTTATATCAGTTTTCGCATTTCATATAGCTAATTTTAATTGCTGTGAAAGTTTCAATATTAAAATGCTAAGCCACAATCTTATGACAAAATTATATGGACAATCTTCAGCAGTAAGTAACATAATAAAAGCACTGGAATCAATAGAGAACAGAAAAATACTAGTTTTTTATGGAGGCACAGGTGTTGGTAAGACATTTGCCTCATCGTTTATATTAGAAAATGTATTAGAGCATCAAAATATATATCATTATACCATGCCAACCTTTTTACAAGCATTTTCATCAGAATTTATGTATGGATTATTATTTTGTAAGTCTGCAACTGTAGTTGTTGATGGTTTAGCCAAAAATGATATCTACAATATATATGAACCTATAAGGGAATTAATCATTAAAAGTGAAAGGCTCTCTAAGAATTTAACTATAATATTAATTTTTAACTGTGATGTAACACACAAAAACTTTTTAAAAAAATGTGATGATCTTTTCATTTCTGAGTTGAAACAACATTTTGATCATCTAGAAGCTTACAAATACTACATCAAGTTTGAAACTTTAACTGAAGAGCATTTACGAAAGTGCATTGAAGATAAAAAAACTGATAGACCATTCAGTGCACTGGATTTTGAAAAAATAGTTAAACATTTCAATGTATCCCTTGATGGATGTAAAGGTGTGCGTCATAAACTGCAGTATTTAAAATATTTATGAGTTGAAGGTATGATATTGTAAATTATGTATTAAAATTGTAACTTGTATATTATTATGTAGTTTTATTTAGAGAAATAATGCTTTCATACTTAGTACCTGCTTTAGATAATATGGCTTTATGTAACATTTGAATTGATCCTGCAACTACAGTAATATTATTTATTTTAATGTTAAATTGTAGTATGTAAAGTCAGGCTACTATCAAGCCATCTTTCCTCTTAAAGAGATGCATTGTAAATGTAGTTGTTATTGTTAGAATCAAATAGTAAAATATATATTTATGGTTTTTGGGTTACACACTTTATGCAGCATAATGCATACTCTTCTTATGAATGAATAATAAAGAAAATAATGTACTAAAAAAATACCTTATTGATAGTTAAAATAAATTGTTTTTCCTTCTAATACCTCTGAGAATAAGATATCAATATATACAAATCATACTAAAATTTCTAAATAATTTGTGAAGTTGTAAAGGAATGGTATTGAATTATTTGCAATTGTAGATCAAAAAAACTTTATTTTAGAGAATGTTACATGATAATCAGCAATGCAGAGGATTAAGAAATTATTTCAAATATACACTTCCACATTTTCAATTTATGCTACTTTAAACTTTACCATCATCACAATAGAGAGAGAATTTAAAATAATTTGTGGTGCATTAAAATAGGTATGAAATACTTTGGTTTAATCCTAGCTATAACACAAAAAATCTCATATAACTAGGCAGGGGTGCAATATATTTTAATACAAATTAAATATTAATACTCACTCAATATTTAAGTACATCTTAGTAATAATTTTAATAATGTTAACACACATTGAACCATACTCATATGTATGCACTAAATACAATTTCTAGCTGAAGGGTCAGATATTGTAAACAACAAAATAATAATTTTCTGTACTAATTATTGATTTCGTTTATTACATTACAATTTTTTAACAGAATTAGCATTGTGTAAGATAATTATTAGCCAATGATCATATTGCACTGCACCCACTGTTCATGCAAATTTTCTCTAAAATATAATTGTGAAGCAAACTGAGTTTAATAAATATTATGTAACGATAATCACATTTACTTAATGTGCTTATATAGTAACTTCAAATAACAAATCGTAAGTACGTTTATTTTTCATCAAAACCTAATAATCTAGTTAATTATAATGATTAATTTCAGCCAATAGACAAACATTAGTTTTTTATTAATAAAGCCCCTTAAACACTAAAGCCAGTTAGTGCGTGCGATCAGGAAAAAGTGCTATTACAATGAGAACTGTCTTTTAAATATAGTTTTTTGGTAAATGAAAAGTCATTATTTTGTTTTTGGAACACTATTAAAGGAAGACAACACCATTATATTGCAAACTGTTAATGCTTACAACTTGAAGGACTGAAATTGCAAGAAACAGTATTAGCATGACATGTTTGTGCAACCATAATGGATACATTAATATATAAACATAACATATTTGTAATGAATTATCTTCTTATTAATTATAAACAAATCCTTTTGAATAATGTTATTCTACAGTTAGCAGGATATAATATAATAAGTTTATAATAGATGTGTATAAATATAATGATTTATTACAATAATCTAGTTAGTAACAAACAAAACCTTTGATAATTTCTGGGTCTTGTGAATATATATGATCTAATTTAAGAATTCAGTTACTTGAATACATGAACATTTCTTTAAATAAATCTTGTTGTTTGGGTAGGGTACATAATATTTCCTTCATTCATTAACAGTAGTTAATTTTCACTGTGAAATAAACAATATTACCACTAATAAACAAATCTTCATTTTACTTAACACATTTAAAAATTTCTAAATTTTCCATTAGTAATATATATTTTAAATCAAAATGTTTACAGTAACTGTGAAATTAATTAACATGTGTATATAAGAAAAATATAGCAACAAATAAAAATACCAGAGTGATGCAAGATAATACCAAAAAACCTAAAACAAGCTTACTAGACTTTCTGAAGTTCAATGTCAAGCATTTCTATGTACATATTTTAGTTTAGGTTTGTATAATTTTCCAAATAATCCAAACATTGATTAGATACTAAATTGCATAACAATAAAGACTAGAATACATTTTAAATTTTTACAGTTATTGGCACTAAATTCAATGGCAATGGCACAAATATGTACTTGCATACAGTTAAAGTTTCACTATAATCCCAAATAAGATGTTTATGACGCAATTTAAAAATATATTATGATTATAAAATTTTGAAGTAGGTGTACATTTATTAAATTAGATTTGCTAACTATGCTACCATTTACAAAATTGTAAAAACATTGGTAAACATCATCTACATCTAATTTTACTTCTAAAAAAAACTGAGTTTTTTGCAGACATACATTAGCACACTTCATAAAATTATGCGCAAAAATACCAATATATACTTAATATCACTTGACTAAGCTTCTCCCAAAAATTGTGTTTCTAACAGTCCACTCCATTGCTCAGTTATCGCTTTAGAAATGTTTGTTCAAAAGAATTGTGGTGATATGACTAAGTGTTAATTATTGTGTATTGTGTAGTGTTATTAGCAAAATAAAAATAAATTAAGTGACCACTAACATACATCTCAACAAATAAAGCAAAAGCGTATTATTGTTAACAATATTAAACTCTAAAATTGACAAAATTGATATAATTCACTTAAAACATTATAACGCAACACTAGACTAATAAATACTCGCAAAAAGTAATATTTTATGATGTGCATAATCCATTAAAGTACAAATACTTTAAATCAAGTTAAGGTACGTACCTAACAATATTAATATGTTTATTGTATAGTGCCAATAACTGCATTAGTAGATATTATTTACTTAAATCTTACTAACTAGGTATTCAATAACAAATAGAACACCATTTTTAAGCACGACAAAACATTCATAGTTAAAAATGTAGAGAGACTTATTGAGAAATGTGCTAATAATTCTAAATGTCGAAAATTTCTGTAGATTTTATAATTAGTTAGGTACTAGTTTATAAGATTCAATCATATCAGATCTGAGGCTGCTTGGAGATTACTTTTGTTAAGTGATCACCGACAATTTAATTCATGTTATATTCGATGAAACTGTTCGATCGTGAACGAGATCAATAGTACTGTCAATAGCATTTAGTATAGGATCCCTAACCGGTATCACATTTAGCCATTAAAAATATTGTTTTTTTTGTGACTTGAATATTACAGAATAGGTAAAAGCGAATTTTATATTGTTAGATAACCTATGTTAACTTAATTCTTTGAGATTACAAAGAATTACTAATAAAATTCGTGTAACTTTTATAGCAGAATTAAATATTAAGAATTTACTTTATTATTCTTATCATGCCAGAGAATAATTTTTTTTGGTCTCCTGTACTATTCATGGAAAGTTATTAAAGTTTTAACGACCTCACCGTTGCATAAATCTTGTTTTTTGAGACCAAATTCCTCAGGCAGCGTATTGCCTGTCCGGGAAAGGACTAGTTAGGAGCGATGGAAATGAACGGCGGTCCACTTGTTGTAGCGTTTGTGCCAGACACGTGTTTCTTGTGCTTGGGTGGTAGCATGCCGGCCTTCAGCATCCACACTTTGCGTTAAACATACGTATGCAATTATCGCAACATCCTCTCCAAGTAATTGTACCCTAGGATTTATAATTGTAGTATTCGTTTTTACATGTGTGGGAGTGTTATCAATAAAGAATTTATAGAATTCTGCACCCTCAATCAAATTTCCTAGTGAATTGGGATCAAATGATGTTACATGAGGATCACATAATTTGGAATATGTATCGTAATCGCCATTGTTGATAGCGTCTAGAAGAATTTCAGTTGCTTTTATAACTTCAGCTCGACGCAAAGAAGCATTACTATCACCACGAGCTTTACCAAAAGAATCTGCTTTGGTCAGTCCCTCTTCGTCATGCTCTTTGGAAATGACAGTGCATGCTCTGTCTACTCCCTTTTTATCTTTATCCAAATCATCATCCTCTAATGTAGTACTACTATCAGTTGACTCTTTTACCTGTGAGCCATCTCCTTTCTTATTTACCATAGATTTACCCGAAAAATTGCGTGTAGCCAACATAGTAGTAAGTATAGCGCCCTTCAATTTGCGACGTGCATTGAACTTCTTCAAGCAATCCACTGTCTCTTGCCTGTGCATGACTGAAGCAACGCGCTCACGGTGACATATCCATGGATGCTTCAGTGCTTCGGAGGCAGTAATTCTCTTGCTCGGATTAACAGTTAGCATTTGATTAATAAGACTCTTGGCCTCAGGTGTCACCGTATCCCATTCGGGGGATGGGTAATCATACGCACCAGCTTTGATTTGACCGTATAATCGGTGTTGGTCTTCATCCCAGAATGGTGGGTAACCAACAAGTAAAATATATAAAATAACTCCACAAGCCCAAATGTCTACTGGTTTTCCATAAGGCTCCTTTTTCAATACTTCAGGCGAGAGATAACCAGGTGTTCCAGCAAATCCAAACCAAGCTTGCTGGTCTCCTTGGACTTCGATAGCTAATCCAAAGTCAGCTAATTTCACAGCGGCACCTTTAGCTTTACTAGCAAGTAAAAGGTTTTCAGGTTTCAAGTCCCTGTGAACTACGCCGTTATGATGGCAATGATGAACTGATTCCAAAATTTGTTGAATACAGTGGGAAGCATCTGCTTCAGAATAAAATTCTCGAGCTACGATATCCTCAAATAACTCACCACCAGTTACAAGATCAAAAACGAGGTAATGATAGTGCTCCTCTTGAATGGAGTCATGAAGCCTTACAATATTAGGATGCTGTAATTTACGACAAATCCGAGCTTCTCTTTCTAATTTTTGAAAATCTCTAGATGACAGTTTCTTAGTATTGATTATTTTGGCAGCAAATTCATATAAAGTTGCTTTTTGAACTGCACGTTTCACTACAGAAAATGCACCTTTCCCTAATTCCTCTTTAAGTTCATAATTATCAGAGAACCGAGTACTAACACTTTCCCGATTTGGATTCGCCATGTTTTATTGAACAAACTAACTTCTACTGACACGGAAGTTCAAATTACTCCACACTTTTCTAAGCAAATTTCTTCACGTCTGATTGCTATCTGTAACAATATTGGACAAATTATTCCAGTTTTAGTAGAAAATAATCAATAATGCAGTTTTGTTTAATTCATTATATTAATTTAATTTAAGTTAAACAAAAATAAAGGAATCAGAACGGACACTTCTTTGATCTTGAAATAATATCTGAAATACAACTTAATATTGATAAACGTGCCCAGGGATCTTAAATTATTATTCTTGTGAAAGTTTTACAATATATCGCACTATTAAGTGTTTATTAATTAATTAATTATAAATTTCTAGAGTATTCTACTGGGCATAATATTTCAATCATCAAAGCTAAAATAAAATCTGCAAGCTGAATATAAAACGCGTAGATGCCTAGGCAAAAGTTACTATGATCGCAAACATAGACGTCTAATATTAACACTACGGTACCGGGATGACATTTCGTTAGCGCAAAATAATCGATACACCATTGTCTCAACACCGAAATCAAAAGATTTTTTTTTTCAATTAGACAATAATTTATTTATTGAGCAACAAGGAATAAAATTGATTTAAATTATGAAAACTATTTTTCATTGAATAATGCAAATTATAATTTATATTCTAAGATGATCAGTGCGCAACTTTCAACGATATTCTTAGCAATTGAAACTCGTATAGACTCGCAGTGTATTTTTAATAATGAGTATTATGTTAACAAAATTAAAAAAAACATTTAATAAAAACTCATTGCGTTACTAAAAAAGTTATTTACCTATTATGTGCCCATTTTACACAATATTAACGGGATGAAGACCGAAAACTAAGGGCCAGGCCCTACACCACACTCTCGTGCTCCGGACACGAGCTTCGGGGTCAAACTCATAGACATCTGTGTGTTGCTATCTTCCTAATCCTTCATATATCTATTAAGGATCTGTTATGTAAAACTGCTGTGTCAAAATTTACTTCTATTCTTATTTGATACAATTGGTGCTAAGAAATAGAATGCGCGTGATTGATATACATAATTATAAGACTAACAGGGACAAACCCAAATTTTCTAAAATCTTTTTTACTTGTGCAACACTGGTTGGGAACATAAAATCGATACACTAGCGCATTGCTAAACCAAAGAGAATATCCACGATATACTAAATCTGCGACATCTAGCGGCATGTAGTCTTACTATATTAATTTAGATAGAGAAAATTTTCAAATATTTAATTTGTTAGTATATCTTCCTTATTATGATATTATGATTGCGGCCAAAATTTCAAAAGATTTGTTCACATCATAAACAGTCGGACACAAGATTTTTTACATACCTTTAAACTTCAAGTCGCAAAAAGGTTTCAGTTTTTTTTAGATATTCTGTACTGATATTTTCAATTATATGATAAACTTTCGTAATGGTAATTTAAAAGAAGTCAAAATGGAAGTAGATTATACTCATAACAAAGAAGCGAACTTTCAGGCTATGATGTGTCACATTAGACTATTGAAAGCTAAATAGACATAATATCAGAAATGTTTTATATTTATCTTACGACTCGTATATATGTAATTTTTGTTTACTCACTGCAGCGGTCAAAAAAATTATATAAGTGTAATAGTTAAAATTGACGATTTCCATAAAAAGTATTGTCAATAATTTATTTTTAAATAACTCTGTTGTAATGTAAATTCAGATTTAACAAAAGTAATTCTATAGACATAGAATATTATTATTCGAATAATAATATTCAGTGTCGACTCTAGAAAAGTTCAAAATTTTTGATGGGCAGAAAATATAACAGAATTTTAAAGATTGTCTATTCATGATTTAATCTGTTGAAGTCATCATCTGGTTGATTAGTGATTATTTAGTTAATTTTTGTTAAAGTACAAAGTTAAAAGGTCGATAAAAGTATAGTGTGCTCATAAAAAATTGTTTAAATAAAGTTGACTGTTGTCACACAGCTTAAAATCTGCAATAACAAAGGCATGGCAGATGTACATACGTCTACAGCAGGCCTACCATGAACTCTTATTGCGACTCAATTGAAGACGTAAACGACGACCGCGAACCGCTTTCTTTTCGTACCATGAAGTGTGGATTGCATTGGGGTCGTAATGTTTGAAAAGGATAACGTTGTATGAACTATAGATAACTCTGTCTCTTTTACTCACATGTTTTTAGGACGAATTCCGAACGCTCATTCGGCAACGACTTAAAGTGTGCGTCTTTAAGACGTCATGATATGAAAAAGCAAAACAATTTTGTTTACGTCTTCAATTCAGTCGCAATAAGAGTGCATGGTAGACTTTCTGGTCGAACTTAGAGAACTACTTGTGTTAAAATAAGTAACATGTATGATGGGTTAATCGAAGGGATCAAAGTAAAAAGTCGCAAATAAAATTCCGATATTTAGGTACTTGGAATCTTATATTCATTCTCTCATGTATAATTAATGTATAATTAAGGTTTGTACCTTGTAGTAGCAAGTAGTAAATATGTAATGTATGGATTATCTTAGATCATAACATAAATTTTGGTAGCCTATATTGATTTACTAACTTCATAGATAAGCCTTCATAGATAATATTGGTTTTTATTATAATTTTATTAAAATATAGGATAAAAATATTCCCGTATTTGTTCGGAAAAAGTGAAAAACATATTGAGGGTATTTTAGCACTATTGTCGGATTTTTATTTTAAAAATAATCGATTTTCTGATTCTCGTTAAGTCAAGATACTAAACGGATTATTTCGAAATTTTGGAGTTTTTACATACGGATGACATAGATATCCTTAAATACTAAAAAGTCACCCGCCAAGCCGCATCTCTCTGTCTATCTGTTCGCGATAAACTCTTAAAACATCTGAATGAATGTTTAATGTAATTTTTACCTATAGATATAGTGCATTCATCAAACAGGCTTATAATTTGTAGTTGATTTTTATGTAATTTATACCAATATATAGAGTGGATTCATCAAACAGGTCTAAATGTATAATTTGTAGTTGAATTGTTTAAAATGACTGTTATTGTTGAAAATTCCTCAAAAATTGAATCGAAAACAATAATCAAAAATTATAATATAAATGAGGGTAATTTTTTTATAGGACTACAAAAAAAAGATACATTAGTTATCTTCAACATTCCATGATTTACAATATGATCTTTTACACCATATAATTGGAATATCTAAGAATTAAGCAAAACTAAAACTAACGCACGCCAGAATATTCGGGGCCATCTAAAACAATATGCGAAACGGCAACGCGTGAGCGGGTTTGCTAGTAATACAAAAATCTTACAAATTTATAATATAATATAAATAACTAGCTTGCACGGCTCTCGAATTAAATTACATAAGCTTAGATTTTGTTTAATTTTTTTTTGTATGTATTCATTAGTGAATTCGGAAATTCGCTCAAAATGTTGGATAACAAGACTAACGGGTTCAGCACAAAACGCCGCAAGCGAACGGTTAAATTCCCAGTTATATTAACAAAAATCAAAACGGGTTCGCATCTTGCGCAAGTGTAAGGGGGCCAAACAAGGGCTTTCGCAGCGGGCCCTTCCAAATTTTGACGGTGCACAATGCACCCTCCGTAGTCCGTACCATCCCCACGCGAGTTCTCTTATTATTACGCGACTCCTGTTCCTGTCCCCACATTGTTCATATTATTTTTATATTGGGGCTCGCTTGACGCGTCGCTAAGTTATTGTACGTCTTAAAGTTTGATAGTAGTCATCCCGGGACTTTGATGAACATCACAAAATCACTGAAAGGAATCGATCTTACGTATTGCGCGAAGTTATTCGAACGATTTCCTCAGTTCTGTCACTTAATATCGGCAGCGAAGGGAAGTATTAAGGTTTCGAACGCTGCGGTCGTCTCAAGTTGCTTTTCTCATGAGTGGACATGTTTGTAAAATAATAACTTGAGCCAGAGAGTAATACGTGTGGTAGGAGCGCTAGATGGACGGTGTTTTGCGTGCAGCGTCCGCAGGGCTGTGCAGTGACCGAGTGTATCGATCGCGGACTACCTCGCTATGCTTACGATGTACTGTGTATTTTGAGATCGTTTCAATTTGGCGGGAGCCGGGACGCCGATGTTTTGCATGATATCCTGTTTTGGTGAGTCCACGTATCGACTAATTTATTCACAATTTCCTGGTTTTCCGTTGTTAGTTGCAATTTATTTTATATACTACTGGCTGAACGGGCAAATGTTATCCTCCATTATAAATTTTAAAAAATTTACAAAAATTGTTTAGGGTTAGACAACCCTTATCATTTAGGGGTGTAAATAATAGATAGTAGCTGATTCTTAGACCTACTAAATATGCATACAAAATTTCATAAAAATAGGTCAAGCCGTTTCCGGAGGAGTATGGAAACTTACATTGGGACACGAGAATTTTAAAGACGAATGAAGTACTCTAAAAATGGTACCGTCATATTTAACTAACCCTATGTGAAAGGAATCTTAATGAACATTTTTAGTTGAAAAGTTCTGATTTATTTGAATATTTAATTTTTCATTATACAAACAAGCACTTTGTACGGTTTTATATCTTTATTATGTACAGGACATAATCAAAATATAGTATACTATGTAGATTGTATATATAGGGAATAGCCAAAAAAACACCAAAAGCACAAATATGGTAAGTATAAGGACATATTTAAAAAAATCCCCTCAATTTATTACAATATCACACTAACGATCTAACATATCATACTTTGAATGTAGCAGAATGTGCACGCGGTTGGTTTTTTTATATTTCAAAATCCCAAACTTTCAGTAAAAGAGCACGCACTTTAAAAATATTTAACAGCAGCATATAGGGCCATGATTCAATTGATATTGAATATTTAAATATCACTGTGACACTGTCTAGATGAACCTCCGTGATCATCATCTTGGAAGGTTGAACAAACTACACCATAGTTAAATCTTATTATCCACAAACACAAGTTTATAATACCATTGAGTTAATCTTTCTGTATTTTTGTTTTATATATATATATATATATATATATATATATATATAATATATATATATATATATATATATATATTATAATATTTCTAGCAATTTTGTGTTTAGTCACTACCGTCACGTGTAACAGTTTATACAATAAGAGTAAAAAAAGTTACTCTACTGTGTAACTTTTTTTACTACTACTGTTTTTTATCATCAAATTTATCATCAAGCGCGAATCTCGAAAAGGCAGGTCTAAATTTTGTTTAAAGATTTGCATGTTTTAAATAAAAGTTGACGCTTGATTTTCTTAATTTAATTTCTCCTTGAGTTTTGCTGTTAAGGAAAAACATGGCGAGAAAGCTTAATTAAGGTTTAAAGTACACTTAGATAAAATATCTATTCTGGGCAAGCCAAGGTTAGACTAGCTGGTAGGTAAAGCACCAAATTGATGTGATGTAGTCATAATATTATACCGCTTTAGTTTTTATACATAAATACCCCGTTGGCATATTGATTGGCTTTTTCGTGCTTTAAAGCATACGCACCCAATCCCCACTAAGTTACAAAATTATACTTTTTGAGCAGATATGTACGCACGGATAGATTTCGACTTTATTATGATAAACACATCATATATCAAAATTTAACAAAAAAATGCTATTTTCATTATTCCTGCAATTTTGTTTACATAGGTAGACTTTCGTGTTAAGACACCTACAGTTATGTACTATATTGGTGTATTCTATTCCCGAAGCAAATATGAGGATTTTTATATTTTTTGTTAGCCCTGTATGTTAGTTTCAATTTCACCGAATTTCATATACTATATTAAATTAGCCCTGAAAACGTAACAGACAGGCAGATAGACTTTCGCATTTGTAATATTAAGATTACGGTAATATTTATATTATTAGTACGGATGCATTCATTTAATCGATTCTTTGTGTTTCATGTACAACTTACACGAAATCGCGGGGTTTAGGTTATTGGTATACAGACTTGAAAAAGCCGCGACGGCCGAAAAGTAGGAACGCGTGATCACTATAATCTTATTAACGGTTTCTGGATTCATACCTCGACAGACGCTTGTCGTCGATAAAAAATTATACGCTTAATTAATATTTACAATTTATCGTAAGCTTTACGATAAATGCATCATCTGATAACATCGTGATGGAACATGCTAATCTCAGAGACATCTGGGTTCTACCGTTATTGTAAAACTGGCATCCAAATTAAAAGGGGTTATTATACGGGTGTTGTTTTCGATTAAAATGGTATTTTCCTATGCAAATAAGTGGATTCGATGGCAGCATATGAACATGGAATTGGAATTCACCACATTTCTAAAAACAAAAGTAAGCCCACCAAACCCATACTTTGATGACTTATGGTGTTTCATAGATCGCCAAGTTATAAAATCCAATGAAATAAAAATGGTAACTGACCATTTAGCATTCGGTTAACGTGGTGGATATAAACTCCAATCCTTCGCTTCAAGGAGATAGAAGGCTTCAACAGGCCGGTATATTTCTTTTATTTACTTCTATACAGAGTCTAATAACACATTTTGAAAGATTAAAACAAATTGTAATACTGGTTTAAATTAACGACGATTTTATATTTCTCATGTTAGATACAAGATGACGTATAGGGTGGGTCGGCCAATATAAATGCAAATTCTGAGTAGCTGCCGCGATTACCTCTTTCATGAATCTTTCTTTTTAAATTGCATTTAATAGATAAATAAAATACTTTTAACAGTTTCATGTTAGAATATATCATTAAGTAATTATTGGCTTCTCAACTTTCCAAAGATTTTCATAGCCATTATAGCTATAGGCTTTCTCTTTTTTATCAACCGATTGCGGTCAAATTTTGAAGAGAATTTAAACATTTCTATACTAAACGATTTTGTGCCCCTTAGATTCTGCAGTTTTTTTATTGTTCTAGGTAGCTAAATAACCAAACCTAACCTAGATATTTGCCGACGTAGCATTCTATCTTAAAAAAGATTCATTATTATCTTAGTAGCAATTTATCCATCACATGATATTTTGGATTTATTGTTAGACCTAATACCAATGATTATTTTTGTTCACACCATATTCTTATAGTTTTTTCGAAGTGGAGTCACCATAGAAGTTATTTTTTTTTAGTATTGAAGATTGTGTCGGCTAGGGCTTGATAAATACTCATCGACTGGATGGTGGTCGCAATTATGACGGTAGTCTGAAACAACGTGAACTTAATAAAGTGGTGCGAAAATTATTTATGAAATTATCTATAAAGTGTATGTGCGAATATATATAAGAAGCTTTTGTTCAACTTGCCGTATATGAAGGTATGTGAAGGTGGAGTCTTGCAAGTTAAATTTGACCCACTTGCCGCTGTCCGATTGAGCTGAAATGTTATGTACTGTTCCAGTCCCGATGACAATTTATGATACTTTTATGATAAGCATGACCTAATGCTGCTGCCAGGATTGGCTCTAGACAAGGGAACTCCTCAACGGCTAACAGTAGAGACATGAAATTTTGTTAAAATCTTTTTTTAAATTGTAATTTAAATAGCGTTGATTTTTCATTAGTTATTTGCCTTAACAAATAATTCTTCTGTAGGTACCCGTTTCAAATAGATGCAATATGTATGATTCATAATAGACGCAATGGTAAAAATAACAATATGTAAAGAGAAACGCACTAGCAAACACATCTAGTGCATAAAGCGGGAATAACTTGATATGTAGCACTGCAGTTTTTATACCGGTATTAAGGACGTATGAGAATGGAGGTTGGATATCAGATACCGCAGTATTTAGTTTCACGCAATCATTGCAGTTGCATCTACGCAACAGCTGATTTTCATTTATTAACACAGAAACAAGTTGGGAATGTTTCGATTGTAATTCTAATAATAATCCATACTTAGATATTAATATTATAAAGGTAAAAGTAACTTCTGTTTGTTGGTTACTTTGACGCCCAAATTGTCTATCCAATGAGATGAGGATTTCGGTATAAGAGGTAGATAAGCAACGTCAATTTGGTTGGGTAGGGCATAGCCTAAATATTTATTCTGCGCTATAAAATGGCGGATACTAGTGTATATATATAGACATACTAGTATTACAAATAAGGAAGTGTGTTTGTTTATTTGTACATCTTTGACATCTAAACTCAAAACATAGTTGAAGCACTGGAAAGGGACTGTAGCTATTTTCATCTCGGTGGTGAAAATAAGAATATATATTTTTTATTTTTAGGTTGAGGTATGGTTTAAAAAAAGCGGTATATTTTTTGTTTCAAAATAAAAAAAATAGCGCATCTTGTAATCTGGGTATTGAGAAATCTTTAAAAATGTGTTTGGCACAAATGTTTTATAACTCTGCTATTAGATTGACAGAATCAGCCAAATTTTGAGTAATAGTTAACTATAAAAAAGCTATTAATTGGCCCATTATTTACTTTTGAAATCTTGGGCCAAAATTTGTATGAAAGTGTATTAGTTTCTTTTATACTATACAAACATTTTATAATGCTTTGTGAATCGCACAAAAAATTTGTTTGAATTATTCATCGTTATTCAAATATTGCATGTAGGTTATTCCGTTCGGCTTCATATTGATTTGAGCAATATTAATGACATATGATAGTACACACTTTTGTATTTTCATGGTATGGTAACTTAGCAGCTATCTCGACCAACAACTTTTAACAAAGTTTCATGTTACTCTCAATGTAGCCTACTGTAGAATTCATGGTTGTTGCTACTGTTATACAAGATTTTATATTATTTTAGCAATCGACAATGAGTTATGAACTCTAATGGCTTTTTGCAACGAATCACTAATATCACCAGACAACGTCACCTTTACGGTGTTTCCTGTAAGACTTGATCAGGGCTAAAAGAGAAAAGGACTGATAGAATGACTATCACTAGTAATCAAGATTGCCAAAAAATGTCTTGGGAGCTGCACGCCTTCGCTGGCGAATGTAGTGTGTATGTGTGCGCGCGTTTGTGTTTACAATCGTATGTTGATCATAAGGGTTATGCCGTGTGGTATCCAGATGAGTAGATAGACCACCCTCATTTGTTACCGAGGTGTTGTAAAAGGCGACTAAGGTAAGTCGACTCGCCGTGTGATATCCGGCTGAGTAGAATGGACCACCCTTATTTCTTACTAAAGTGTCGTAAAAGGAGACTAAGGAAAGTTGACACTCTGTCTTTTATCCGGTTGAATAGAATAGACTTTTTCATACCGAGGTGTCTTAAAATACGACTAGGTAAGTTGACGTCAGGCAGGCGGCCGGTCGTAAAATACGTAGCCAAATCGTGTGACAATATGTTTATAACATTTTATGCCGACCCTACTTACAGTGGGATAAGGACAGGAGGATGATGTTGATCATAAGGGTTATATAGAACTCTTCTAATATTTACATCATGGCGTTTATACTTTCGAATCTGAATCTTGGATTAATTCAGAGATTTTCGAATGTTGTTCGCTTATTTGATACTAGCTGTCTGGCCACGCGCGGCTGTGGTTCAATCTTTCGAATTCCTCACGAAACAGAACTCGACAGTTATAAAAGTTCAATCGACACCATAATTCACAGGATCATCCATTGGGATATTCTAAAGATTGTCTGAAAATGTCATTAAAATCGGTTCAGCCGTTTGGGAGTCTATAAAGGACTGTATGTCCTTTATAGACTCCGCAAACAGGCAAACATACATTTTTGTATATTAAGATTTGAAAATTCGTAAATAACATATTAAACTTATCGGTATGAAAGTAAAAATATAAGATCATGCGGATGTGAATATTTTTTTCTATTTATAATACAACAAGTCGAGTTAAAAAAGATTTTAACAAAATTTCATGTCCGTACTGTTGATTGTAGAGGAGTTCCCTTGTCTGGAGCCTGGAGTCATTGTCATCGGGGTCGGACATGTAAAATGTAAAATAACAACTCATTAGGACACTGAAAAGTGAGTCAAATTTAAGTTGCAAGATTCTACCTTCACATACACGGCAATCTAATTGATAATTGCAATTTATCACACGCTTTTCGGTGAAGGAAAACATCGTGAGGAAACCTACATATCTCTAGAGAATTCTAGGTCTATGTGTAACCTACCAATCGTCATTAGAGCAGCGTGGTAGGTCTTAGCTCCAATCCTTCTCTCCAGAAACAGAGAGAGGAGGCCTTGGCCCAGCAGTGGGCATAGTAACAGGCCGTTACTTTACTTTTACTTTTCTATATACGGCAAGTTAAATAAGAGCTTTTAAAAAGAATCTCGAATTTTATATAAAGCGTTCTTACAATTACCTGACGTTTAAGCGAATCGAGAAAAAGTTAGAAACTTTGAAGTGAAAAAAATGTTCCAGCATAAATAGCTCTTTGCACGAAAATTCCAGTCAACAATTTTTATAGGCATGAATATCAATTTGTTACGGTTAAGCTCATCACGTGTATTCTCTTTGATGTTCCTGACAGCTATTTTTGCCCTGTGTTAACAATTTGCAACGAGATCGTTTGTAAGTATATGAAAAATTATAACGCGTTACTCCGATATTTTACTACTCAATTACAAACATACATATTGATCGTCCAAAAATAAGTTTCATGTTTTTTTATACATAGTTATAATCAAATTTATATTTAGTTTATAAATAGTACTTCAATGGTGATTGCAAAAGTTGATATTTGTAATCTATACTTATTAAAAAACAAAGTTCCAAAAAGCTGGCTGTCTGTATGTAATCGATTTTCCCAAAATCAACTGAACGGATTTTTGTACAGTTTTCGCTAACCATCATTCTCCTGCCCTTATCCCACTCTAAGTGGGGTCAGCAAAACATGTTTAAACATGCTGTCACATGATTTGGCTACGTATTTTACAACCGGCCGCCTGCCTGACGTCAACTTACCTTAGTCTCCTTTTACGACACCTCGGTAAGAAATGAGGGTGATCTATTCTATGTAGCCGGATACCACACGGCGCATACCTTAGTCGCCTCTTACGACACCTCGGTAAGAGAGGAGGGTGGTCCATTCTATGCAGCCAGATACCACACGGCACGTACAGTTTTCACTAACCGATAGTGCAATACTTCCAGTTGGTTTAGGTAAATAGTACATTTCGGTATTATGTAAATTGTGTTGAAGAAATCGAGCAGTTGTTAAAAAACTTGCTTGCTGGGAGCTTTAGTCGCGTGCGCTGCGTAAACCAGCAGAGATACGCTATAAAGTAATGTACTAGAGAATTCTAGATCTATAAAAATGCTACAAATAAGTCCACGATAGCATATATAATGCTAAATGTAGAGTGGAATATTCGTTTTTTTTCTACGCGATACCTGCAGGATTCGTAAAAACACATGCACAAACTTCCACCGCCTCCACCACAGTATACAAGCACTACACACGTTCACTATCACAAACTCAACAATCGTTTCGCCCCATAACTGAATCATCATCAGGAGATAGACTCCACGACGAAAGCCAAGCTTTGGTGGTTAATCGCGGATTATAGCAAAATAATTTTATTATTACTTTTGTATTATGGATCTCCGCAAATTAACGGCAAATTCTATAAATTATTTGAAACTAATAATATAAATAGCAAGTTTGCAATTTACATTCAAACGTTACCCACATATATGTAATTGTTCTAATAGTTTCGAAATTGCAGCAAACCATGGCTATTTCCATTGGCGAACCGTCACTTCGGACGCCTAATTTGAATGCGGTTTAAAGCGGTGTGGCTCTGCACATTTTCAGACAATATGTGAAGTGCAGTTTAAAGAGGCTTTAGTCTTTCAACCATAATAAAAGTATACATCTATTAGTGCTATGCCTACAACTATAACAGGTTTTACTACTGCCTGTTATATTGGCTTTTTAGACAAAACTATATTACCCGGCAATAAATAATGCACATCAAGGCTGAATATAATTAAATCGCAATGCCAATGCATTCGATTTTTTTCCTGGAGCCTATCCTCCTGATGATGCTTCGGTTTCGGAGCGAAACGATCGTCGAGATTGTGGTGGTGGTTGTGTGTGCTGCTTGTGTGCATTGTTGCTGGTGGAGGCGCCTTGGAGTGCGTGTGGTGGCTTGTCCTGCATGTATAAGGTGCCTAAATTTTGCCTGCTTCATACACATTAGCTTTGCATGCATTCGCTAAACCCGTGCGGATTATAGCAAGGTAGTTCTGTTATAGTGCTTGTAATATGGAATTCCGAAAAGTAACGTCTGCTTCTATGAATCATTTAATACAATAGGAATCTAAGATAGTAAAACAATGTGCCCGTATTTTCTATTATCCCCTTAAATAAAACCAAAGTTCGTGTAAAGGCGTATTTATTCTACGAACGACATTCCAGTTATCAAAGAACCGGCTTTAAGTGTGAAATCTTATACACGCGGGCCTCCCGAGGAGTGTTATGACGTCATGTCACATATTCAGAATTGAAATATGTACATATAAGTGTGTACTATTTAATAGTTATTTCTGAGTATTCGCATGTTGTCCACCGATCAGTATGTCTCATAAGTTTTATCTAAAATTGTAGATAAATAACTAACATATTCGTATTATTGTTGTGTTAAATCCGGTCTGTAATAACTCATCTTTAGTAGATTTTAGAATTGCTTTGACAGCAGTTTAAAATAACAATTTAAAGAAGGCTAATACAGAAAGTTTACTATACTATTGGATTACACAAATAATAAGAATGCGTGGATACAGCTACTAAAATAAAGTAATGTTTAAAGTAACTACTTATAAGAATTATATTTTGAAAAATGCAACCGTCGTGCTTATTGCTTGCTCTGCTCGGTAGGAACCGCTTTGCGAACCAGCTGGAGTGTTGATTCTAGACCACATGTTTACAATTATACTTGAATAAATAATATTTTGAGATTAAATTTGAATTTGATCATTTAAATTAGATGGGTATTTGTAATGCAGTTTGAAATCTGCAGCCCTTCGATGAACTCTTATTGCGACTCAATTGAATACGTTAACTAAATGGTTTTGCTTTTCAAACCATGACGTCTTAAAGACGCACACTTTAAGTCGTTGCCGAATGAGCGTTCAGATTGCGTCCTAAAAACATGTGAGTAAAAGAGACAGAGTTATCTATAGTTCATACAACGTTATCTTTTTCAAACATTACGACCCCAATGCAATCCACAATTCATGGTACGAAAAGAAAGCACTTCGGTTTAGGTTCTGACTTTGAACTGAAAGTAACGAAAGAAAGTCGGTTCGACTTTGAATTAAATCGTTATCTAAAAGTTCATGGTAGGCCTACTGGTCGTTAGATATATAATTTCTAAACTTCTTTTATTGTTATGCGCTATCAGTTGGGGCAAAAAATGAAATGAGATTTCACCTAATACCCAGTTATATCTACAAAATGTGTATTTGTCATCCGCGTGTTAATTTGTTTTTCAAATATTTTCTACAGTTGTTTGTAAAAATATTTTTCACGTAATTTAAGACGAAAACCATAGAGGGGGTGTAATTCTCAATAGCTTTCGTGTGTGCCTTATCTGACAATGGGATACTCAGGCGTGTGTCCACTTACTTTTGGTCTATTTAAAAATAAATTTTATTAGTTGTAAGTGTAATGTTCTTTGTACGTGTAACAAAGAAAATCATAAAGTTTGGGGAACTTTGCTCTACTTTATCTGTATTAACTGAAAGTATTAGATGAAGTTAGCAAAAACCTACTCGTATGTACGAGAAAATTTGCTAGAAACGAAACATGATACTTAGATAGAAATTGTTGGCGACATCCAATTTAAATAACCGGATCCAAAAGGTGAGGCAATTACAATTTCTGTCGGAAATAGGAAACGTCAGATTGCGAGGGGGTATCGGGTCGTCGAAATTGCGTTTCAACCAGTTTCAACGCAGTTCGATTTTCTGTATTAATCTATATCGTGGCCTTACATATATTTTTTGATGCTTTACTAATTTTTGAATATATTTTAGTTTTATTAAATTAACAGCCACAAATCGTAGAAAAACATTTCAATATTTCGGACTTAGGTTTAAAATTTTCTAAAAGAAATATCTGGTTAGGATGATCGAACTTCGAGAAAATAATAGAAATATAAAGCTTTTATGTTGTAAATAGACCAATTTTTCTCTATTCAAGCCAGATATATAAAAATTTCAGAGCGCATTTCGCATTTCTTTGCATTAGTTTAGAGATAATCAAAGCTATTAAGTATTAATTCAATGTAAGTATTGACAACAATTATATTTCAAAAATAGCAACCACCGAGTTTCGTGCTAGCTCTTCTCATTAGAAACTTCTTTCTGAACCAGCAGTGGAGTTGACGATTCAAAAGCACTTGCTTACAAGTTTACTTGAATAAACAATATTTTATGAATATAGAGAATGAAAAACTTTTAGTACCTATTAGTTAGGATTAGAAAAGAAAAAACGCATATACATATTTATAAAAAAAAAACTTAGCCGAAATATTCCTTTCATTGAGAGAAATAAATGTAAGAAAAAAGTCGCAATCCTCGTCTAGCATTCAAATCGTCAAAATGTAATTACCAGTGAATTTAATGTGAAAGATTTTATGAATATACCGAATATAAAGAGAGATTGCTTAATAGAAGGCGACGGCCAGACTGTGTGACGCCATTCCCGCCCTCCGCATATTGATGGCTACTAAAATATAACTAACGGCACCCTCTGAGATATTGATGCAGATTACCCTTTTGCGTAAAGTATCCTTTTTACTTACTGTCGCATAAAACTTTTTTATTTAAGTTATATATTTGCCCTATATATTTAAGATACTAGATAAATCTCGTCTTAAAAAATTATATAATACTGGCTGTTCTAGCGGCTTCGCCCGCGTGAAAAACATCGTGTTACAATTTTGTTCTAGAATTTAAATTTTAAACATAAAAGTAGTTATTGTGAGTTAACCATAAGAGATAGAGATATGCTTTAGCGGACTTTTTTGTAGTAGTTTTAGAGATCTACAATTCTGTAGTACATTAATTTAGCGTATCTCTGCTGGTTTACGCAGCGCACGCGACTACAGCTCCCAGCAAGCAAGTTTTTTAACAACTGCGCGATCTCTTCAACACAATTTACATAATACCGATATGTACTATTTATCTAAACCATCCGGAAATATTGTACTGTCTTTTAGTGAAAACCATATAACAATCCGTTCAGTGGATTTTTGAGAAAATCGATTACATACAGACAGACAGCTTTTTGGGACTTTGTTTTATAATAAGTATAGATTTGAGATATAATGAATCTGTGATAATTTTGTAGGTAAATAAGTTTTACCTACAAAATAGTACTATGAGCATATTTTCGACATAAGTTGTTTGATACTCATAGAGTATTTACTCATATTTAAAGCAGGAAAGCCAGCCTAAAATGTGACATATTACAATAAAGAAGCAAATGAGAGTGATCTATCTGTCTCTCTTTTTTATGCGTGATTAGACAACGATGAGATATACGAGTATCATATTCCCTCTCATTATATATGGTTTTATAGTCACTTACAGGCCCGTATATAGCTCTGCTGCTCTATGTATAATAATTGTTTTACCAAACTATGAAATTTTATTAGCAAAGCAATCAAATAGTTAAATTAAGATATTTTTTCTATTACGAAAAAGGTTGTAGGTTCTAACTAAGCATTTGCCTGTTGGAAAGTGAATGGTGTAGCGTAAAATTTATTGTGTCTATTTACTGTTTTATTAAAAAAATAAGTCAAGAGTCCGATTTTTTTTTAAATTCGACCCATATTGTATGTATAAACACCAATAGAAAACGCCACAGGTAATTTTAAAGGCAAAACGATTCCAAGAAGCACCCACGTAATAAAATTTGCGTAAGTATATTCGAGGACTTACGAGAAAAACATATTTTTTTGTTACAAACAAGTAGCCAACTAACTAGGTTATCCTTTTCTTATAAACAAAGAGCTGTATTCTGGCCTCTTAGATTCATTTGATTTAGTTAATCCCCTTACGTTTAATGAATGCCCTAAATAACTTATTACCTGCTCTCTTATCTTTTCATAGTTATTTATTGTAAATGGAAATACCTATACACCTTTGAGTAGTATATTCGATATAATATTATAATGAATATAATTATTTATGCAAGCCTTATTGAAACGATATTGAGGCCTACATAAAACGTAATACTCATGTAATGCAAATCTTTTTTTAGGAACACTATTAAACATTCGTATTTCACGAGTTGCTTAAACATTATTCATATACCAAATGAAAATATAAATAATAATAAATAATTTTCTCATTCATCGCATCGTGAGGAAACCCGCATATCACTAGATTCATTTCTGGAATATGAATATAACTTGCAAATCTAGATTGGAGCAATCCTGCAATCCGTCAATGAATTTTGAATTTTAAGCTTTAATCGAATCAATCGCAGGATTGAAGTTTAGAAGCTTCAATCCTTCACTGCAAAGAATATAAACGGCCTTTGCTCTGTAAATAAATAGTAAGAGGTCGCTAGTTACCTACACATTTATTCCTCTGCGGAAAGGACAATTTTCCTGACAAACATGTTCAATTCTCTTCTGGAAATTGTAACCTATCGATTAAAAAAAAGGATTTTTTTAAAAATAAATCTTACTGTTGATTGTATAGTAAAGTAAAGTAAAGTAGCGGCCTGTTACAATACCACTGCTGGGAATAGGCCTCCTCTCTCCGTTTCTGGAGAGAAGGGTTGGAGCTAAGACCTACCACGCTGCTCCAATGCGGATTGGTAGGACACATATCTCCAGAATTCTCAAGAGATATGCAGGTTTCCTCATGATGTTTTCCTTCACCGAAAAGCGTGTGATTAACTGTTGATTGCATATTTGATCATAATAACTATAAGTAAACTCAAACCCAAAAAGTAGCTTACGTAAATACTCCTAATTTGAACGCTTTGTTCCAAAGAAAAACACAACAACGTGAGAAAATCAGCACGTCATTAAAGTTATACAATAGAGCGGGGTTGCAGATTGAAAGAAAGGAAAGCTTTTGTTCATCGAGTGAAGTTTTTTAAAGCCGTACTTACTTTCTTAATTTTTTCATCTCAATAACCAAGTATATTAAAAAAATTACGATGTTTTCATTTTCTTTGTTAGGTCGTTGAGAGTTGTTATTACTGAATTTATAATTTAGATAAATATTATATTACAATGGCACAGATATCTATAATTTTCATCATTATCAATTATTGTGTATTTAATATGAAAATAAAATCGTTCTTAAAACTGCCTTCTATATTAAGTCTGTAATATCATATTTTTAACATAAATACTGGTTTAAACTATTGTTATACTTAACTAAAAGCGTCATCGTTTGTTTCAATTCAATCATCATCATTCTCTTGCCTTTATCCCACTCTAAGTGGGGTCGGCACAACATGTTACAAACATGTTGTCACATGATTTGGCTACCTATTTTACGACCGGCCTTCTGCCTGGCGTCAACTTACCTTAGTCGCCTTTTACGACACCTCGGTAAGAAATGAGGGTGGTCTATTCTACTCAGCCGGATACCACACGGCACACGGTCTTTTATTATAATTTTATTTATTTTTTAATAATTATTTTAATTTAACAATTACATGTACAATATCGACTTATTTTTTCTAAACATAAGTTCAATCACAGGTTGTTTGATTGCCATATTGCCTTAAACTGCACCAAGCTTAATTCGAATATCTAAAATTATAAAATTGTTTTTTTTTTCTTATATTCTCGTTTATTCGTTACCGTGTATTGTATTAGTATGTATGATTGAAAATAATTAAAACAAAGTAGCGTGTGTGAGTGACTTTTTTATTCATGGCTTAATTTATTCAATCTGTGCTTTAAATAATAATTTCTGCATATATATAGGCATGATGCCGTGTGGTATCCGGCTGAGTAGAATAGAAAACCCTCACTTCTTACCGAGGTGACGTAAAAGGCGACTAAGGTGAGTCATCCCGCCGTGTGGTATCCGGCTGAGTAGAATAGACCACCATCGTTTCTTACCGATGTTTCGTAAATGGCGACTAAGGCAAGTTGACCCACAGTGTTGTATCTGGCTGAGTAGAATAGACCACTCTCTTTCTTACCGGGGTTGTTGTAAAATACGACTAAGGTATGTCGACGTCAGGCAGGCAGGTCGTAAAATACAAATATAGCCAAATCATGTGGTAACATGTTTGTAACATTTTGTGCCGACCCCACTGGGTATGGAATAAGGGAGGATGATGATATAGGCACTATGAAATAGATTTTATATACTACATACCAAAAAAAACAGTTGGAAAGTCCACCTTTTGCGCTATTAATTTTGTTCTCCGTAAATAAGATACGTAACAATAAAGTGAGAATATTTAACAAAACTATTAAGAGAATGGTAAGTATAGATTCTGGGGTATTGTTAGCATTACAGAGAAGACTTCTTAGTAATTATGGAAGTGTAAATAACAGCTGGACGGTATTCGGATCGCATTCCTTATCTCGTAATGCCGAGTGGGATGAATTCTATAATATTATTTTTGTTCCGTGAATTCGCTACGGAGTATAATCACGAACGTGGTTAGGTTGTTGTTTCGTGACTAGGTGACTATAATAAAGGGAACATTATCAAGCCAATTTATTTATTCTTTATTATCATGTTTCTTAATATAACGGCACGAATTGCGTTAGTATGAGTGTCTAGAGAAAACATTTACAAAATGCTGACTATTTCAAGAAAGATGTAAAGTAACGGCCCGTTACAATCCCACGGCTGGGTATAGGGCCTCCTCTCTCCGTATCTGGAGAGAAGGGTTGGAGCTAAGACCTACCACGCTGCTCCAATGCGGATTGGTAGGTTACACATATCCCTAGAATTCTCCAGAGATATGCAGGTTTCCTCACGATATTTTCCTTCACCGAAAAGCGTGTGAATTAGACACATAAGTTTTAATAGAAAAACTCATTGGTGCCTGCCCGGGGTTCGAACCCGTGACCATCTCGAAACAGTCACGCGGTCTCACCGCTGGGCTGTCAGCTCTTTTACTTTACTAAAGAAAGATGGAATAGTTTCTATATTTATGTAATTATGAGCAATAGTAAATGCATATCTGTAAATGTCTTTGTTTAATAAAAGACATCGTGAATGTAGAGAAACCGGCTATACTCACGTCTTATCGAGTGAGATTACTAGTTTCAAGCCCCTACGCGGCTTCAGTTAGCCATTTTGGTAGTCATATAAGGGGCTACCAAAATGATTAATTGCTGCTCTTACATTTCCCAAAATATCTTAACTAAGATTTCAAAATGTACTTAAAGCATATTATCTATCCGATTAAAACTTTAGACCGAAATAAAAAAATGATTTGGCTCTAAACCCGGTTAAAGTAAATTGCTCCAATTCCTAATGAATGACCTCGGAATTTAATACAAAAAGTGCGTTTCCTTGCAATCTTTTTGATAATATTATCTTGGTAAAACTTGGTTTGAACACGACAAGTCGAGAGCGCAGTCGGGTAGGTCGATAAAAGTTATTTAATAACAAGAAACACTCAGCCTTCAGCGGCGTAGCCCGCCCGCTACGTGTTTCGACTTTCTATTAAATTCCGAAAGATGCGTTCAGTTGCTTTTTCTAATGCGTATTAAGAGTTTTATAAATATGTATTTTCGACGTCTATCGTTATTGAGTTAATATTAATCTAATGCTATGTACTCTACTTTATATAATACGTGATGTCCGAATGGTGAGACCACTTGACCCGTACTAGAAGGTAGCTGGATTACTCGTACATCCTGGGTACTTAAGAGGTTTCCATAAAATTTTTTGTGGTTAATTAATATTCACAATTCATCATGCGTTTTTCAGGGAAGCAACATATGGTAAGGAAACTTACATATAACTGGAGATTAAATTCTTGAGATACGTGTAAAATGCCAATTTGCATTGCAGCACTGTGCTGAGTCTGAATCCCAGTTTTTTGCTACGTCATAACTATTAAAGATTTCAAGAAAGAGAAAGAAGTTAAATAATATCGGCACAACATTAGTACAATCACACTTTTTGAAGTGACGTGCAATCCCAGCCCCAATAAAGTTATGAAAACAAGTTTTTGTATGTTAGTATTTACAGTTCCTTGAACAGAGTAAGTCGTGTTCTAAAGGTTGGCAACAAAAGTGAAGATGCGACAGGAAGCTTGCACTACTCGACACGTAAAACGTTACACACTATTTTAAAGTCTTTGGACTAGATCCTATAACAATTGACTCGTAACAAAAGCTACGGAATACGATAAAACTCTATTTTGCAAAAATTGTATCTTAATTTTAACCAAAATCTTAAATCACTTTTGAAAAAGATAAATATCATGTGAGTGTTGATTTAGGACGATTTAGCAGGTCTTATCGCAAAACCTTGTAAATAATCAATAAAAGTGGTAAAGTAATGTAAAGTTTTGAGGCCTTTTATATAAGAGAGACTTTATATGTCATCAGTTATGTCTCGATATTATAAATTGAATTATAACTTTTTACGTATTCGACTTTGTGAGAAATCGATGTTGCCTACTACAAAAATGTAGAAAACGTTGGAAGCAAAGTTATTCTGAAAGTCTCTGCCAATAATCCATTGTGGGAGGTAATATTCGCCAAATACAACCTAATACTGAACGAACACCCGCCAGGCTATAACCTAAATTCTAAAAAAGCTTTCAGCAATGCTTTTGCAGATGAATACGTAAAAGCCTTTGCAATATTCGCGCCTATATTGCTCGATCCGTCTTCTTTGTAAAGGTTTCAACATTATTGTGAATCGCATGAGACAATATATTATATTATCATTGTATATGGTTTCTAGCTTTCTAAAATATTCATTTAATATCGCCGTTTACCATTGAGAGTTTTCGTGCCAAATAAACCTTATGATGGCACTATACTATAAGTATAAAAGCTACATAAAAAAGGAATCATAAACAATGTGATTGACAACTTTTACACTGTTCAGCTAATTAAATTCCTGTTTTTAAACGGAAAAATTAGCCGTTGGGTACCACAGATCTAGCTACGATTTAGATATTGTTAATTTATGCATATTTGCACCTACATTAGCAGTACTTTAGCAAAACGGTGAGCTAATTCTCTAGAGCGAGTTTTCTGCAAACAGAACCCCCTTGGTTCATTTATCGATGCTCGCAATCACCAGACGAATAAACCGCCTTAGGGAGCTTTGTCTCAATTTGGCGTAGCAACATCAGAAATCTGCTCGGAGTTACCCGTATTTCGCCTGCCATTGCTGCTAGTTAACAACATGCTAGTTAGTAACATTAATTATGTAAGTTAACTTGCTACGTTACAACACGTTAATTAATCATATCACATTAATTAGCACATAATTGTTCATATATTTCGTTTATTGACAAATGATTCGTTGTTTTGCCCATAATTTAATTAACCAGTTACTTTAACACGAACATGATCCAGGATATAAAGTAATATGTCATATATGTAACTATTAGGGACATTTATTATACAGTACATATGATTCAAATACAGAGCAATAATAAATTCAATTTTTAAATTAAGTTTACTCGTATATTACAATTGCAATGCAAAAATTTTAATATTTTAATTCATATTTCGAGAGAAACATGAAAAAAATTGCAAATCAAGTGTTGCGGTCGTAACACATCTCTCCGGAGTTTTAATTTTAATTACTTTCTTTTGGCCCTTTCTGTTAAAAAATTTACAAATATAGTGCTTGTAAAATACGTCGGATCTTTTGTGAACGTTATTCAAAATTATTCTATGGATATCCTTATTGATGCTAAAAATTAATTAAAGAAACGTAAAAACATACTGGCATTTTAAAAAAAATATCTCCGCTGTCGTAAACAAACTCTCGGGTGTTCAATTATTCATATTTTTATTCTCAGAAATGTGTAAAAAAATTTATTTAACAGTTCGCTTTCCACTTGCGGTTGTTTAAAGTACATAAATGGGCGCATAAGAATAATCATATTTTTTCGAATTATATTTGAATTACCAATTTTGGCACCATTTTAAAAATAAATCTTCTTACTTTCTTACTTGTAATATAATAATATAATATATATAATGTAATATTATAAAGGCGAATGTTTGTGAGTATGGATGGATGTTTGTTACTCTTTCGCAGGGAATCCGCTGAACCAATATCGATGAAATTTAAATCAATTATTCCTTATATACCGGAATAACATATAGGCTATAGAAATCGTGTTAATTTTACAGGAGGACATTTAAAAACGCTATCTATTATCAACCTATCAAAGTTTTTAAATTATCTACTATGAGTCAAATCTTTAATTAAAAGGAAGTTCTTATTGTTCAGCTTACGTCAAAGGAGTTACTATTAGGAGCAGTTTTTATATATTTTGATTTCTGTTTACTACATTAATTTATCTGAGCTATTATAATGTATAATACTGAAGCTCCTGTTTATTCCAGAACTACGGTCCACGCTGACGAAGTCGCGGGTAAAAGCGTGTACTTTATATAAGTACATAATATAAATTTTTTGAGACACCCTAATAACACCATAAAGTAAGTATTTATCTTCGCTGCCAATCGTATTAATCGGATTGTTACGTAGTTGTTTGCAAGTGAAAATAGTCAGTTGCAGCAATTTCATTAAAGCGAACGAAAAACTGACGCCCAATTAACGAGGATAAAAAACGACTTAATTAAGTCGCATACTAAAAGGCTTCTGCTAAATAATGAATTTATTTCAATTACCAACTCAATAAATTGTTGACGAACAAGTACGAAATAATTTCAGCTGGTTCGTGGGTGCGCGGTATTAGAAATCGTTTATTTTGTTTATTCGGAAGTAAACAAGGTACACTATGTTAAATATATCTAGCCTATAAATTCTAAAAATATTAAGTAATTGGCAGACGGTATCGCATGGTAGGCCCATTAAAAAGTATGGTTTATAACATACTTATAATATTCATTAACCTTAGAAATCCTAAGGTTGACGAATATTATAAGAATAGTGAAATATAATATATTTAACCATTCTAGCCGTGTGGTATCCGGCAGAATAGAATAGACCACCCTCATTTCTTGCCGAGGTGTCGTAAAAGGCGACTAAGGTAAGTTAACGTCAGGCAGGCGGCCGGTCGTAAAATACGTAGCCAAATCATATGACAGCATGTTTGTAGCATGTTGTGCCGACCCCACTTAGAGTGGGATAAGGGCAGGAGGATGATGAATATATTTCACTATCAGGACGATGCAACAGCATAATGACTTGCTGTAAAATTTTGTCTGTAAGTTCTTTAAAGTTCAAAGGGCGAAGTTTTAATTACAGGTATAATGTACACGAATAAACTAAAGTCCACAACTACGTCGGCCTAACAGTAAGTAAATATTGAGATATCGATAAGAATCATACTAACTTTCTTAACTTCTAACTTTCAATGTCTAACTAGTCGAAGTAACATCAACACTGATTTTAAATTAATTTAGAACTGAAATAGGTTGTGGAAACTCTCAGCCCCAACAGAAGTGGGTCAATGACAGATCCGCTGAGAATAGAACTTACGCTCGAGGGGTGGTCTATTGTTGACTATGCATCGGTGAGAAATAGGGAGACAGATTATCATCAATTATGGCACATTTTTTGCATATAACATAATATTAATCTTCAGAATGAGCATCATTAAAAAAAGCTTTGACTATCTCATATCATGCATCACACAGTATAAATTAATACGCATTGTATAACATTTTGATTAACAGTTATTGAGTTATTTGTGAATTAATATCGTCCTCTTAGGCGATAGAGAGTTTCGAGTCGTAGGTCTTTTAGTTTTGAGACAGTAGCTTGTGCAGCAAACATCTGAATGGTTATAAGAATGGACTGGAATAGAACAATTAACAAGTCTTGGCTATTGAACTTATCACGTTATAGCCGTAGAGATAGGTAGAAGACAGTTCTCAAAGTAGTGTAATGAATAAAGCCGTTACATGTCCACTCATAAGCAGCTTTTACATTCAATTTAGATTTGATAACTAATTTGCCTTTGTAACAAATCTTTTCGATCGTTCCACGGATCTATTTTTCATCAAAAATCGAACCGATTTAGTATGTCCTCATTTTCAACTTAAGATTATTAAACAAATCGTGGCAAGCATTGTCGCAGTTTCACTCTTGTCATCTATTTATCATCTATCCCCTCCCCCTACGTTATGGACATCCCACGAAGGCGCACGAAGCGTTTGGTTTCTTTAATTCTGTTGTGCACAGCACGAGACTGGAATTATCTCCCGGTACCTACCTTTCTTTTCCAATGACTATAATATGGATATTTTTAGGATATTTTTAAATAATAATTAATGCGCGTTCCACTACGCGTTCCAACTGTATGATCGCTTACCGTCAGGCATGATTACAGTCCAGAGCTCGTCTATTAAACAATAAAAAAAAAACTTCGTCTCCATGGATTTCAGTACTGAGTTACAAACTCTAAAAATTTGGGTTCATATTATTTGCATGGACTAAAAATACATAAAGGAAGATAAAATAAATATAAAAATAACTACATAAAAATTTAATATTAAATTTGTGTACCAACAAAAGGTATATTTGGATATACGGCCTCGACAGATAAAGCGTCCCTTTTAAAGCAACAACCAAATTGGCTTAATAAAAGCGACTAACGAGGCACCGGAGTAGACACATTCTGCTGGGAAATAGGGTCTCATTTACATTTATTATTTTAAGATAATTTTATTTATTATACACGCGCCAATTAAAACAAACGTTTCGCTTGTATAATTCAATTATTTCCTATACACTGTATATATTTAATGTGTCTTAGCGGTTATATGTGTACAGTATATTCCTTTATGCTAATGCTGACTTTATCAAAGTGTATTTAATTTGTTTAGTATGCAAATTAAAGAACATTACTTTGATGTAATATACGTCTCTTTCACTCCACATTTTCAACCTTATTACGTCTTAGAACTCATGCAAAGTAATAAGTAACGTAAGTAATAAACAACTACGTAAAATTTTGTATATAAATATACGTAATAAGTATAAAGACGTATTGATGTATAATCTAAGCTAAGGTATTATAAAAACCTGATGTATAATTTGTTGCAACTATACCATTACTCATTTTACATATTTATACTGGTTAATGATCTATTAAAAATCTCAATGCGCTAAGCAAATTTTTTTAATTTGGTGTGGGTCCTTACTTTGAGGCTCGGACTTGAATCTGCTATAGACTAGTAAAAATCACTCGCTGAAACCGTTAATGATGATTTTTTCTTACATAGTAATTAATTTAATGTTAAGATTTCTCGGCTTAATTTACCCACATTAAATCTACAAACCTTCGCCGGACTTTTTTGTTTTGGTCCGGGTTGAAAGGACAAAAAAATATGTCAGCAGTTATATCCAGCCAGGCTTTAGCCGTATTTAAGCCCACACAAGCAAGGGCTATTGTGAATTTTGATGTAGGTCTTTAATCCCATCATTATACCTCTGAGCCATTACTTTGCACGTTTTGAACTACAGGATATGATGATAGAATGGAGAAACGTACCCGTAACTAATAAAAAGTTATAAAACACTGTATGTGTTTAAATAATAATTGTAATAAAATTAAATAATTTTTATACAAATAAATTCCTTATTATTACACAAAAAATAATAGTAGTGTAGGATTTTTCTGGATGGCAAATATATGTATGTATTAATTACCAATATTGTAGTGTAATTACGTATTTTAAGTTAATTTTGCCTAAAATATTATATCATTCAATATAATCTACTGACTTGACTCTGGAAAGTCTACAAGATATTTAAATAAAATAAAGGCGTACCTTTATGCATATTTTACTATACAGGAGTAATGTAGGTGAAATCTAAGCACTACCCACAGCCTTGCCTGGAATCGTCTAGCTGCTAGTCAAACCACGCCCTCGTAATGCGACGCTGAATATGAAATGTACGCCGCGACTGCCGCTCACGTCATTCGTATGTTAATTAAGATATTTTCATACATTTTCCTCGAAATTTTTCACCAACCAAACCAAAGACGATCACTACTTATATAAATTTATGTACTAATCTGTAATATCTACTTTAAAGGGGAAATTAATCGTTGTAAATTTGTCATTTGGATGATGAATATAAAGTTCCCGTAATATTTCTTTCTATTATCTATTTTTAATGGGAGATGGGTGAATTTGCTATAACTTTACTAGCAATGTGAAATATCATCCTGTATCCTATATATTGTCCTATATATTTCCAATATATTTCCAACATCCGGACTCACTTCCTGAGAGTCCCAGAGTCTGAAAGCCCCATTAGGTTGCAAAGTTGGATTTAATAAAGTTTCACGAGTTACCTCGCGCATGCGCTGTGAGTATAAGTGCGACTGAAACATATTATAAGTTTATCTACTTTTAAGCTCTGTTAGGAGGGGTTTGTCATTTTAATTAGACATAGCTTGTTCATTCCGCTATGATATCTATAGACTTGATGGCAGTTCTCTTCAATGTTTAGTGTTATATCGTCTCTATAATTTTTATAAATTTTAATAATAATAAAAAATGAAATTTGGGTTATTAGATTTGTTGATCATGTTATATTAAAATTCTAAAGGTTATCCGATAGAGGGTATCATAGCAAATAATTTCCGAGAATTAGGAGAGTCCTTTATGACCCAAATTAAGGAGCATGCATAAAGAACAATTCTTTTAAAATTATAACTTACCCTCTTTTAATCTTTTTTGATGAAGGAGGCGTATAGAGTGACACGTTTAGTTGCAAAAACAATGATCTTTATACGTATAGAAATACGTAATAGATAAGTAGTTTTAAAGATCTGGCTCTGGCTGAAGAGTTTTACGTAGAATTCACAGTTGAGCAGGGTCGTTAAACTTATATATTCACCATCATCCCATCTAAACCACATAATGAATAAAATAAATGATGACTTATCTCCCTCACTGACGTCACGAATCTAGATTAAGTGTAAATAAAAGATTTGGTACAGTGTAAATTAATTTATTATATAAAAAGTATTTAGAAAGTAAATCTACCTACAAATTATATTATGGTACAACAGGTCCCAATTATGATGCATGTGTGTGTAAGAAATGTGCTCCACCAGCAATTTGTGGTCTATGCATGCTCGTACCAGTTTATAGTTCAATTAATTTTAAAATACGCTGAACATACGTTTTGGTAGGAAACAAGTTGGCAGTTTTGAGCAACAGTAATAAATATATTATTGCATATATTGGTTAACTTAAAATGATTTATATTTAACCCAGAGTTTACCATTTCTATATTAAAATACGCATACCAAAATGAAACGATGAGAAATGGTGTTAGCTTTTCATCATCATTCTCCTGCCCTTATCCCACTCTAAGTGGGGCAGCACAACATGTTTTAAACATTTTGCAACATGATTTGGCTAGTTGTTTTACGACCGGTTGCCTACCTGACGTCAACTTACCTTAGTCGCCTTTTACGACACCTCGGTATGAAATGACGGCGGTCTATTCTACTCAGCCAGATAACACACGGCGGAAATGGTGTTAACTTTAATATTACTATTTTTTTTATACTTACGTTAATATAACGGCCGTGTGGTATCCGGCTGCGTAGAATAGACCACCCTCATTCCTTATCGACGTGTCGTAAAAGGCGACTAAGGTAATTAGACGTCAGGCAGGCGGCCGGTCGTAAAATACGTAGCCAAATCGTGTGACAACATGTTTGTAACATGTTGAGCCGACCCCACTTAGAGTGGGATGAGGGTAGGAGAATGATAATGATGACTTACGTTAATATAACTAATATATTGTCACCTGTAATGCATTTTACTTGCAAATAATATTCAAAATTATTTACAAACTTTACTGGTTGGTGTGGAAACGTACGGGTCCGTAGTCAAAGGTTAATTGCTTTACCCGCAACTGTGCGCCTACCCCATTCTAAATCAGGTCAACCTCTTCGATTGAGGTTGCGTCAATCACTGTGGCATCTGCAATAATTATTATCGTTGATTCTGTCTTGTCTTTCAATCTGTCAAGCGGATCACAAAAGGTTACATAAATCTTCTCATCATAGTTTTATTTAAATAGATTGTGGTAGTTATATTAAAAATTTATTTAATATATCATGGATCTAATATGAATATATCCATCGCTCCTTGTTTGGTAAGTGCACGATATCACTTACCAAACAAAGATTTCTAGACTATTATTGGTACAACTTAAACCCTTAAGTAAAATTAAAGCAAGATTGCTAGTATTAGATATTGTGATATCTCTTTAATAATATCTATCAAAGAAGATGGCACGTCTTTTTTAACTTATTTTAATAGGTACCAAAGTTCATAAAGGAAAAGGTAAACAATATGTATAGTCTATTGTCTTTTAATTTTGCTATTTTTCATGGCTTTAGAGAACGTTCCGCATCGGGTAAATAAAGTTCATATCCCATATAACATTAACCAAATAACATTTTTTATTTCATAATCAAATAAAATTCTGAGTAAAATTTATATTCATGTCAGGTCATTTGCAATTTCGCACCACTGCCAGATAAGTTGTCATAATTTTTCACTTCTTTTCGTATTGCGAAAACTCGACTCGCAATTTCCCTCGACCCCTTTCTGGTAACCTGTTAGAAAGCGATGGGTCTTTAGCCTCATGAAATTTGCATAAGTATATGTAAAGGTTTCAATCAACCCCGCAACAGTTTTTTAGGCTTTGTGTTATAGAGAGAGGCGTGAATATTTTTTACGAGAAGTTCTTAAAATGACTGGTTTTCTTTATTTGATTTTTGAACGAAATATTGATAAAAGGAATCACCGAACAAATAGATTTACCTACTTTGACCATAAGTATTATGGTACCTATCCAAATTAAATGATGATGCAGTCTAATATAGTAATAATGTTAATATAACACAGCTACCCTCGTCTCTTAGATCGATCGATCATCACGGGGGACCTGGAGGCCTACCATGAACTTTTACAAAACGATTCAATTCAAAGTCAGTACCTAAACCGAACCGCTTTCTTTTCGTATCATGAAGTGTGTTTGAAAAGGACAACATTATATGAACTATAGATAACTCTGTCTCTTTTACTCACATGTTTTTGGGACGCATTCCGAACGCTTATTCGGCAATGATTTAAAGTGTGCGTCTTTAAGACGTCATGGTATGAAAAAGCAAAACAATTTAGTTTACGTCTTCAATTGAGTCGTAATAAGAGTTCATGGTAGACTTGCAGTAAGATTTTAACATGATATAGGTTACAAAATAACAAATTCACAAGGTCTTGGCGGAGATCGTTCCCTTTGACATGAGATCATCATGATTATTTATTGTTTTTCTATTTTTTTAAAGATTTCAGACTTACGATCCCGTGTTACTATCCAAAGAGATAAGGTTCTCTCGTCATTATAACCTTTATTCTACTTAAATTTATATATTATCGAAGACGCGATTGCACGGGAACTTATGTTACCGGATGATCGTCCACATTGAATGAAAATGAACTTACTTAAAGGACATCTTACATATTTTTGATCTACTAAGATCAATAAAAATCAATAAAAAAGTTTGGAAAGATTAACTCTAGTCAGGTAGTGATAAAATTCAACATCGCCTTCCAACATCCAGTAGACATTTCCTATGTAAATACGATTCAACGACCGAGTAATGCAATTGTGATAGAATAGCATTAGAATAGGGCAGACGCTTTCAAACGTTATTTACACTTAAATAAACTCTGTTAGGTATGGGATATATTAAATAATAATAATTTAGAATACAACGGTCTATTGGGATTGTATAGCAGGACTTTAAGTAATTGTAATTCTCAAGGTGTTTTTACGACAAATAATTACAATTATAAACATACTCATAGTAAATATATAAACTGGCAAGCATTTCGCCGTGTGGTGTCCGGTTAAGTAGAATAGACCACCCTCATTTCTTACCGTGGTGTCCTAAAAGGCGACTAAGGTAAGTTGACGTCAGGCAGGTGGCCGGTCATAAAACACGTAGCCAAATCATTTGACAACATATTTGTAACATGTTGGGCCGACCCCGCTTAGAGTGGGATAAGGGCAGGAGAATGATCATAATATACTCGTAAGCATTATAACAGAGAGACAAGACAAGTAGAATAATTTTGGAAGATTAGTAATAAGTTTCGTCTTAGGAATTTAAAGATAAGAATTTAAACAAACTTCTTGGAGTGACTAAGCACAATTACCAACATCAAAAAATACTAAATCATGTCAGTGTCACCTTTTTAACTATATATATGTAGCATATAACATCAGGCAGAGACAAATCTTTATACAGTTTTGAATAACTACAAGCGGATTAAAACCGTAGGCTAAGACTGTCGTCGATTAATTTTCAAAAAAGAACAGCTCTCTTATTAAATCACGCCTCTCTGAACTTCTAAAATAACAATTGTCTAGTGTATTTAACACTAGACAATTAATTGTTATTTTCGCTACTGAATGATATTTATTGTTTTTTTTTTAAATTACTAAATTTCAGTTAGCCTACTTTTACAGAGTCACTGGGTAGGATGAGATATGTCTCAAGCATCGCTGAGAATGGATGGTCCCAGCATTAGTGCCCCTCGTGAGACCAAGCCATGACTTAGGGTGACCGGTAACTAAAACCTCGTCTTTGCCAGAGTAAACACTCAGTATTATTAGGTCATTGTTGAGTTATTATGCATACTACTGGTCGCCCATGGTTGAAATTCGACCACAATTCATAATGACTGAAATAATTATGAATATGTTTAACATTCAGTAAGACCATTGACAAATAATATTAGTCTCTTCTCAATTTCACCACAGACAATAAAAAAAAGAGTATGACTGTGTGTGTGCATGTGTCAAATGCATGTTGCGTGTAATGATTTTTTACTGACTGAATAAAATTACTTTGATTACTTACCTATGTATTATTGGTTATTATTATTATTAATGGTTACGTATGTATTTCTTTTGAATAACTTTTATTTGTTTTATCTTATATATCACAAAAGGTAGAAGCTATCAATTTTTAACTTTTAAATATGAGAAATATTAATAAATTATTTAAAAGATTATGAAATTATTAAAGCTGTGATAGCCTAGTGGTGAGACCGTGCGACTCTCTAGAGACAACATAGGTTCAAACCCCGGGCAGGTACCAATGAGTTTTTCTATTAAAACTCATGTGTCTAATTGATAATTGCAATTTATCACACGCTTTTCGGTGAAGGAAAACATCGTGAGGAAACCTGCATATCTCTAGAGAATTTTCTAGGGATATGTGTAACCTTCCAATCCGCATTGGAGCAGCGTGGTAGGTCTTAGCTCCAATCCTTCTCTCCAAAAACGGAGAGAGGAGGCCTTAGCCCAGCAATGGGCATAATAACAGGCTGTTACTTTACTTTTTTTTTAAAAGATTCGTTTCGTAGAATTGGTATTCTTAAATCGTACACTTGTATTCGAATATTTAACATTCAATTCTATTATAACACTACAATCTAGAAAGAGAGAATCTTAAGTAAAAAGACATAAGTGTGAGTGAGATAGACATGCTAGTCTAGATTTTATATTGCCCTCTAGCCGTCGTGAGGGTGTCGGCTGATTATGGATTTTATATAATTTTCCGCGCAATGTCAGTCCCGATGTCCATTTATGCTTTGGTTTAGATTTTTTTCTACTACATTCGCTCGTGTAGGTATTTTATTATCGTAAAACACGCTTCAAACTTATTAAAACATATATATATGCCCAAATAAAATACTGGTAACTAGTCCATATGTCCATATTATTATAATAGATATTACTTGTGCTAGGGGATTCCTAGCACAAGTAATATCTTTTGCTTAAAAGGAGGTCCCCGGTAGTAATTATGTAACATTTAGTTAAGTGAAAGCAATTAACAAATTTTATATTTATTTATTTTATTATAAAAGGCCCCGTGGCGAATGTCTATCTGTTGGTTCACAATAGACCTAAAAACTTCTAAACGGAATGTTATTTAGTTAGGTGGTGGTGGTAAAGATAGAGTGATTCATAGATAAAAGATTAAGGTGTATAATTTATTAAATTTTAGTTTAAATATGTAGAAATGTCGGAAAATCAACTTGAAAAATGTATCGAAACGTGACAATTACTGTTGTAATACTAGACATTATTATTTTTTCTGTTACGAAATTTAATTTCAAATATAAATAAATTAATAAACAGGAAATATACTTTTAAGCACAAGACAAGGCCTTTATTTTGAAAAATGAAAAATATTTAAGCTAATTTACATGAAAAATATGTATGCTACTTGATAGACAATATGTAAATTTATATAAGCTTAAAGGATTTATGCCATGAAATCTATAGTCAATTTTGGCTTTGCCATTACACCAGTTTAATATCAATAGGATAATAATACAGAAATAGAGAAATAGTCTCTTCTCAATTTCACCACAGACAATAAAAAAAAGAGTATGACTGTGTGTGTGCATGTGTCAAATGCATGTTGCGTGTAATGATTTTTTACTGACTGAATAAAATTACTTTGATTACTTACCTATGTATTATTAATGGTTACGTATGTATTTCTTTTGAATAACTTTTATTTGTTTTATCTTATATATCACAAAAGGTAGAAGCTATCAATTTTTAACTTTTAAATATGAGAAATATTAATAAATTATTTAAAAGATTATGAAATTATTAAAGCTGTGATAGCCTAGTGGTGAGACCGTGCGACTCTCTAGAGACGAACATAAGTTCAAATCCGAGCAGACACCAATGAATTTTTCTATTAAAAACCTATGTGTCTAATTGAAATTTACAATTTATCACATGCTTTTCGGTGAAGGAAATATCGTGAGGAAACCTGCATATCTCTAGAGAATTCTCGGGATATGTGTAACCTACCAATCCGCATTGGAGCAGTGTGGTAGGTCTTAGCTCCAATCCTTCTCTCCTATAAACGGAGAGAGAGGAGGCCTATTCCCAGCAGTGGGATATTAACAGGCCGTTACTGTACTTTTATTTCAACAGCGTTTGTTTAATAATTTTAAAAGACATCTTAAAAAATATTGCGATTATGTTATGTGTTTATAAACTGTTGTATTTCGTAATACCATCATATAAAACGAAAGAATTCTTTAACTGTTGTGATAGTCAGGTATTGAAAGAGGAACGCACAAATAACTGAAATGCTTAAAGAACTCAAAAAGAATCATTTCTCTCAGTTGATAGACTACTGCCAATTGCATTGCAATTTTCTTCCGGTTTTAATCTTTAAATAATTCTTTTATTTGCAGAAATTAACTCTATTATCGCTGTTTTTTAAATATATGCTTATAAAAACATAAGAATGTAGTACAAATACTTCTACTAGTATACTTATGATAGAACAAAGGCCCCTAGATCTGTGTCTGTATGTGTTCGATTTTCTCAACATCTCCCGAACGGATTTTTGTACGGTTTTCACTAAAAACGTAGTGAAATTCTTCTGGAAGATTTAGGTTAATAATACAGTACGGTTTTATGTTAATTGTGTTGAATAGGCCGCGCTGTAATAAAAAAATCGCCTACTGGGAGTAGATCTACAAAAAAAATCAAAAATGTCATAACATGTCTCTATCTCTTTTGTTAACCCACAATAAATACTTTTATGTTCAAAATTTCAATTCGGGAAAAAATTCTGATACATTGATTTTCACGCGGACAAAGCCGCTGGTCACATCTAGTTACATATATTTATATGTCAAATGCAAACCGCTCAAACAAACCTATCAAACCTTTAAGACATAAGGGATTGCCATCTAGGTTATATCTTTTAGACATTATCTACAGCATAGACGAATTTATAGTTGAGTTCATACCTACTTTTAATTAATATAAGAATTTTTAAATTATTTGTAATATTCACTAAAGGAAATTTATATTAGGCTCTACCACCACTCGTAAATTCAGTCTATAAAAATAAACCTTTTAAAGAAAAACGCTTCATGTAATATTCATGAGCCTGTGAGTTATTTGTTTAAGTACGCCCCCAAATTCTATTTTAAAATTCAGACCAGCCTTTAGTTCTTTATTATATTTTAGCCACTTGTTTTACTGGGTCACACACTAACTGCTGGTATTTGGACACCCTGTCACTTTTTGCGCAAACGTGTAAAAGCAGGCCAAGCAAAAATAGCATTAATGCATATGTGATTCGAGCTAGAATCGACTGCTTAATGTATAACTATATGCCGTGACCGATAATGGCGGGTATGTGTCACACTTGTCCGAGCTACTAACACGCTAAATAAGCTAGAGCGTTTAGTTGTAATATTTTATTAAACAAGTACTATTATGTAACTATACTAGTGTACTATTTTTGTATACCATTCCCATATTATAATATACGAGTACAATGATACCAGTTGTATCAATAGGAATTTATTACAAAAATAGTATAGTAGATAGTAAATGAAACATCTTAAATAAAAGTTTAACAGCTGTCAAAAATGCCTCGTTTTTTTTCATCGAGTGTATAGTGCCATCCACTCATTGATACAATGTGGAACATACTAAATGAAACTAAAAAAAAGCTGGTTTCAGAACTGGCAACAGATTTCCATTTTTTTATATAAACGATATATTCAAAAACAAATTAAAATATTGTTTATACAAGTAAAAAGTTAAGTTAAAAAGTCCTTTTCAATCGTCAAATCTACTGCTGGTTCGGAAAGCTGTTCCTACCGAGAAAAACCAGCAAGAAACTCGGTGGTTGGTTTTTCAAAAATAATTCAAAATATAATTCTTATTACATTTAGTCATTGCTGTGTTGTACAGGGTCGGATAACTACGCATTCTTATCATCTAAGTAATCCTCAGCAGTATTCTGTTTGAACCTCTTTTAAACAGTGTTTTAAAACTACTGTAATGGCAAAGCTAAAATTGATTGCGGAATTTTGTTATAGAATGTTATACTCAAACTGACAAACGACTAAGGTGACGTTCTTTGGCAAGGAGCAAAGCAGGAGCAAGCTTATGTCGGTTGCTATTTTGCCTATTACAAACCTATTCTTTTATAATTCTTTATTTTTATATACAAAAATTTATATATAAATAATTTATATGTAAGATAAGATAAGCTTAACACGGGAAATATTGTACTCATTTATTCATTCATCTACGCCTATTTATCCCAAATGGTTTATACCTAATATTAGAATTAATCGTTAGCTTACATTATTTATGATAAAACAATTTTTATTCATTGTGTATTTAGTGAGTTATGCAGAGTGTATCGATTTTAACATCACTCGTAACTTTATGGCCCCATAATTCACGATATAAAAGCCTCAGACGGAACGCATAAAGAGAATAAAATTTATCTGGTGCTAGCCACCCTCAATTTTGTTTATGTCTTTGGAAATGTATTGTTTATATATATTTTAAGTTACTAATATTAATATATACTATAGCAATTTCAAAATCGCCGCCAGCATTCTTGTGACCATTCCACGTTGGCATAATTTGTATAGTACTAGCGTGTAAGTAATAGCGAATAATAGCGTAAGTAGCGTGAAAATAAATAAAAAAACTCATAAAAGTTCAGTTTTGTCTGTCACGCGTACTTCGAAAATGCCGAGTAATTTACACTTACACCATTTAATGTTTTAGCTTTTCGGAAATTGCTATGAAGTTTCAGACTTAAACAAGCTACCTTTCGTTCCGTGAACCTGTCACTCTGTGAAAGAAATTTTACGTTACAAATTGAAAATACCGAATTTATTGGTGCATTTAGGTGATAAACGAGTGTTTCTGCATCGCTCAATTCAAAATAATTAAAAGCTTTCATATTGTACTACTCTATGACCAAATTTATTGCTGAACCACATTGATTAGGCCTGGGATTGTTATCTGGGACGGTACTTTATAAAATTATTCAAATTAGATTTCTTATGTCTTTAAGAGTGATCTTTCTTATATCTTCATGCCGCGTGGTATTCGGCTAAGCAGAATAGACCACCCTCATTTCTTACAGAGGTGTCGTAAAAAGCGACTAAGTCGACCCGCCGTGTGGTATCCGATTGAGTAGAATAGACTACCCTCATTATTACCGAGGGATTGTAAAATACGACTAAGCACTTGGAGTGGAATAAGGGCAGGAGGATCTATGAGAGTGACCACCGGGTTTCTTGCTGGCTCTTCTCGGTAAGAGCACCTTCTTGAACCATAAAGGTGCTAGTTTCGTTGCTTTCTTGTTTGTTTGCGATTTTGTCGTGGAGTCTATCTCCTGATGACGCTTCGGTTGCGGGGCGAAACGATTGTTGAGTTTGTGATAGTGAACATGTATAGTGCTTGTGTATTGTGATGGAAGTGGTGGAGGTTTGTGCATGTGTTTTTACGAATCCTGCACGTATCGGGTATGAAAATACGGATAGTCAACTATACATTTAACACTATATATATTTTCTATTTGTTGTTGTCACGTTTAACGCTACGTATCGTTAAACCGAACAAAAAAAACAAGAAAATAAGTTAACAATTTATAAGGATTTAAGTCAGGGTCGTAGGTCGGTTACGAGGTTACGGTAGAATGAGGTGGTCGCTCGAGAAGTGTACTCTCCTGTACTTGGACGCAGAGCTGTGCATGCGCAGCACGGTATTCGGTCAGCTCTCAATCAGTCCCAGCGACTGTGTACAAGCAGCAGCACGGTAGTAGTGGAAGAATGCCGGTTCTGGCTCACTTCCCAGTCCCAGTGCTCGGCAAGGTTCCAGTCAGCTCCGGTCTCAGTGGCTTAACAAGGGATCACCAGCCCCGAGGGAGTTCCTGAAGTAATAGATTGATTGACTAGTTGATTGATGCCTCATATTTCGGACAGTCCGTTACAATACGATAGGCGGCAAGCCTACATATAATAAGCACAGGAAGAAGTACACGAAATCTATACTACGAGAATGATGTGGCAACTTTATAAAACCGAAACGATTACTGAGTGGCAACAAAATTACTTTAAGGCATTGTTAAACTACATTGTATTAATATATTATAACAACTATGACAAATAAGTTTATGATCACTATAAGTACGATTTATATGTATATATAAAAATAATTTAAAATAATTACAGAATCAATTCTACAACAAACAAACAACAATAAACAAAGATTTAAAATTAATACTACTACACATAATTTTGAATAGGAGTAATTGCATCACTCCGATTCAAAATTTAACGATAAAAGTTAGTGACAAGTATGAGTAATGAAACAGATGATTCACATTATCTATTCTTTATTATCTATTATCTATTATATCTTACTAATTAAAATAATTTGCACAACTTACCCAGTACGGGAATAGAACAGACTTTAAATCAAGTATTCAGTTCACAAAAATAAGATTACAATAAGTTTAAGAAGAAGATTCACTTTAACACCTGATTAGACTGAGACGTAACTGTCAAGTAAGTCGCCTTCAAAAACAATCTTGCGGACGATGTCCACTGACTCACCCGTGCGGGTCAACGTCCTCCCGTCGCAGCCCTCTGGTCAGTTAGCTAAATCATCTGTTTAATTCAAAGCGCGCGCGTATTTGAATTAACAGTGTTACAGTATCCCCCTCCCTCGAAAGGATTTTACCTCTAGTTAAATCCTTCTAGTAGTCACTAGCTTTAAATCTTTGATATGCCAAGCACCTAGGTCATGGCCTGACATATCTTCAAGGATATATACTAAAGATGACATTTTATCCTTCACTTTGCACTTTAAATATTTAGGCGCTAACTTTTTAGTAAAGTGAGCACCTTTATCGCTTTGGAAGTAGCAGCGTTTCCAAACTATATCACCGGTATTAAATTCGGCACATTTTCGCCTTAGGTTGTACCTTTCTGTATTCTTCGAATGAGCGTTCCATAAAGCCAATTGGACCTTATCAAAAACAGCAGAAAGGTGCCCTAAATTTTGGGCATATAAATCTCTTGGAAGAAATAAAATCTCGTTGGGGATATCATTTTCAAGATAATGAGATCCGGAAGTGACGAGTTCTCTACCGTGAACTAAGAATGCCGGAGTGTAACCAGTACTTTCATTTACCGAGTTATTAATGGCAAACTGTATCTTTGGAAGATTTACGTCCCACGAACGGTGATCATCGTTTACAAATGTGGAAACAGCTGTTATTATAGTTTTATTGTATCGTTCTACGGTGTTAATCTGTGGGGTATATTTCGGTGTAAAATGAACGTTTGGAACTGCATATCTTTTAAGCAAATTATCCATTTCACGACTTGTGAATTGAACACCATTGTCTAGAATTATTGTTTGTGGCACACCGTGAACCAAGAAAACGTTCTCCTCAAGGTGTTTAGCAACTAGGTCAGCTGTAGCTTTACGCAGGGGAAACATAAGGCAATATTTGGAAAAGCAACATGTTACTACAAAAATATAGCAATGTTGCTTTTTAGATGGTGGTAAGGGTCCGATAAGATCTATTGATAACGTTTGAAATGGTCTACTGCATTGTTTGGGCCTTCCCATTATTCCGAGAGTGCCATGAGTTGGCAGTTTATAGGCAAGGCAAGTGTCACATTCACTGACAAACTTTACCACGTCGGAGTACATTTTAGGCCAATAAACGCGCAAGATCAGCCTTTTAAATGTTTTAAAGACGCCAAAATGTCCCGATGTCGGTTCGGAATGATTTTCTTTTATGATATTGTTACGTTTTTCCTGAGGAATAACCATTTTCCAATCAAATTCCGACGTAAGAATATTTTTACTTTTCATAAATCGGTATAAAGAACCATTTTCCACACGATAATTAGGAAACTTAGCTGGTGATTTTTGGCAGCCATGATAGATATTAAGATACCAAGAGTCCTGAGTCGTAAGCTCAGAGGTTATTGCCGCAAGTGTTGGTATTCTAGAAAGACAGTCTGGTATTACATTGTCCTTCCCGCGACGATGTTTTACGTCGAAGTTAAAGGCAGACAACCGAACACCCCAGCGTGCGAGTCTGCCTGTTGGATTTGTAATAGACAGAAACCATTTAAGTGCTGAGTGGTCAGTAAAAACAGTGAAAGGCTTACTACTTTCTAGATAGCAACGCCAATGCTCCAGCGATACAAGCACAGCAAGAGTTTCACGTTCTGTAACGCTATAATTTTTTTCTGGACCAGTCAAGGATCTACTCATATAAGCTATTGGATGTTCGACGCCATCAATAGTCTGGGACAACATTGCACCAATACCATAATTACTGGCGTCTGTGTGAACTTCAAAAGGATAGTCGAAATCTGGACATGCTAAAACTGGAGCATGAACAAGGCAAGACTTGAGTTCCTGAAATGCCTTGTCGACTTCTTCAGACCATTGAAAAGGAGGAGCATTCTTCTTAGTAGATGTTAACTTGTTTAGCGGTCCAGCAATGGAGCTGAAGTTTGGGATAAAGCGGCGGTACCATGAAGCTGTACCCAAAAACCGTTTTACATCCTTACGATTTCTGGGGACAGGGTAATTAACTATCGCTTCGACCTTTTCGGGATCAGTCCGAAGTCCTTGGGCATCAATCATATAGCCCAAATACCGGAGTTGACTACAAAAAAATTGGCATTTGCTAAGATTTACTGTTAAGTTAGCCGTTCGCAATTTTTCAAGCACACGAAGAAGAAGGGAGACATGTTCTTCAAAAGAGCTGCTGACAATAATAATGTCATCCAAATATGCGAATACCTTAAGTTCAAATTCAGGACCAAAAAGAGTATCTACCAAACGTTGTTGAGTAGCTGGGGCGTTTGATAGGCCAAATGCTGTAACTTTGAACTGAAAGGTTCCGCGACTAGGGACATAAAATGCGGTTTTCTCCTTATCCCCTTCCTTAATTGGGATTTGCCAAAATGCTTTAGATAAATCTATAGTTGACAAATACTTAGCATCTCTCAAGTTATCTAAGATTTCAGAAACATAAGGAAGACAATATGCATCTTTTTTAGTGATAGAATTAAGTTTTCTACTGTCTAGACAAAATCTCAATTTTCCGTTCTTTTTGCCAACTACGAGAACTGGCGAAGACCATGGGCTTTCGCAATGCTCTATAACGTCAAGGGATAACATTTCATCTACCTGTTCAGTAATTATCCTTCGTTTGTCCGGAGACATCCTATAATATCGTTGACGGATTGGCTTGGCATCTCCAGTATCTATACCATGAATAATCAAATTAGTTCTACCAAGGCCTTTTTCTTCAAAAGAAATTTCTTTATATCTTTCGAGTACGGTGTCTGCTTTTAACCGCTCAGTGCTACTTAAGCTCTCATAAGAATGTAGAAATACTTCTTTTGGAGTTAAAGAGAGTTCTAATAACCCAGGATCATCGTTGTAAAGATAATTTATATTTTCCGAATGTTTAAAAAGTAATTTGAATTTTGACCAAAAATCGATGCCTAGGATTAATGTTGAATCTACTTCTGGTATAATATGGGCCTTTATAGTATGTTTTTGGTTATTAAAAACGATCGGTAAAAGCATATAGCCTAATGATTTAAGTAGTTGGCCACCAGCTGCGGTAACAGTAATTTTGCAATCTTTAGTCAAGGCAAACCCATACTTTAATAATATTTTATAAGAATCATTTCCCAAAATACTCACTACTGACCCCGAGTCCAATAAGCCATAAACGTTTAAGTCGTTTATGTTATTGATATTTACTTTTACATAAGGACGTGGATCATTGCTCGGTTTTGAATTGAAAATTGCAGCAACGTTGTAAGAATTAAAGAAGTTTTTAATAGTAAGCAACCACTTTTTCCAATCCGAGCTATCAAAGAAATTGGTTGTTGATTTGCTGCAATTTTCAATAACTAGTTTTTTTGATCTGGAACAGATTTTTCTTTGTTGCACTCAGGACATTCAGTAGAGCGCACATCCTTTTTTCCGCACTTAAAACAAAAAATAACCCGTTCAGCGGGGCACTCCCTCATACTATGTGTATCAACGCGACAACGATAGCAAAATTTGGAATTAGTTATAGCAAAGGTTTTGTTTATATTTGTAAACGGTTTATTATTATTACTATTGGAATATGATTTTTGATTAGGCGTGTATTTTAAGTAGTTTCTATAAGATCCTTGATACGCAAATTCCGGTGCTAATGTTTTCGAAGAACCTGCCACAGGCTCCTTAAAGTTATCGGAACGGGCTTTTACTTGTTCGTAATTCCGACAAAGATTTTTAAGTTGATTGATAGATTCCACATTAGGCCAGTTAGCTAAAACATTTGCATAGCACGGGCGAATATTGTGAAGGAGAATTTCCAGCTGGTCACTTTCCTTTAAAGGAGTATTAAGTCTAGAAAACATACCTTGCATTATAGAAAGGTAAATAATAATATTTTCCGATTCGCCCTGTGTGCGGTTGCGTATTTCCGTAATCATGCGATAGTCATAATCAAAGATATCAAAATCCTCACGAAGCCGAGCAATCAGATCATCCCAATGATTTATACTGTCCCTTACTCCTCGAAACCAATGCAGCGCATCCCCTACGAATATTTCAAAAGCAAAAGACAGTAACTTTTCAAAGGAGATGTTCTTAGATAGACGAAATTCTTCAATCCTTTGTATAAACAAACGGACACAGGTTTTGCCGTCAAATCTAAGTTTTGATACATCAGAGGAAAGACCGCGGTCACAGGTAACGGAAATATTTAAATTGTCAAGATTTGAAGTTATTCTAGGTACGCTTGATGCATCAACTTCGATATCTCTTACGGTACTACTACCCGGCTTACTAAATTTATTAAATTGAACGGAAAGATCTTCGAAATATTTCATTACGATTCGTAAATTTGATATCTGTTCAGCCGAATCAGGTTGTTCTACACGCCGTATTCTATGGTGAAGATGATTTAACAATGAACGAGTACGATCTATTAAATTATCATCAAAAGAAGTCATTATTGTATCTAGGTTTAGCTTCACCTTACTAAGTGTATCTGAAATACCCTTAAGATCATCATCAAATTCTAGACACGTATCAGCAATATCATCGGAAGGATAAGTTTGAGTCAGTTTGCACACCTGACGTCTCAAATCAAGGACAGTACTAGCCGGTATTTCACCCCTGATAGTAACTTCATATTGTAATTCAGCCTTTTGCAAATTTAAAAATTTAATTGGATATGACATTTTTCTGTTTGATAGCTGGGTAAACTTTGAAATAGCAAAATACAAAATAAATATACAGTGAAATGGTTGCTACACAGAAAAAAATAGTACAGCACAAATTATTATACAAACAGCCAAACAGTTAAACTCGTTCCGTCACAATAATCAACTTGCTCGAGAACGATGTAGTAGTGACAAAAATAAAAATGATTAAAATTAAAATTATTATAATGAAAGAAAATAAATATGAAAATGATTCAATTTCAAACTATGCGCTTTACAATCAAACTTCCTAAAGTATATGTTTTAATACAAGGTGAATTAGCAAATCGATTTTAATTTACATAGCACATAGTTTAAAAAATAACTGACATCGTTTTACAATAAAGTACCATCACCAGAAAAAAAAAAATGAACAACCACGTCATGACCGAACTGTAACCTTCAGTAGTTGGGCGCCATTTGTCACGTTTAACGCTACGTATCGTTAAACCGAACAAAAAAAACAAGAAAATAAGTTAACAATTTATAAGGATTTAAGTCAGGGTCGTAGGTCGGTTACGAGGTTACGGTAGAATGAGGTGGTCGCTCGAGAAGTGTACTCTCCTGTACTTGGACGCAGAGCTGTGCATGCGCAGCACGGTATTCGGTCAGCTCTCAATCAGTCCCAGCGACTGTGTACAAGCAGCAGCACGGTAGTAGTGGAAGAATGCCGGTTCTGGCTCACTTCCCAGTCCCAGTGCTCGGCAAGGTTCCAGTCAGCTCCGGTCTCAGTGGCTTAACAAGGGATCACCAGCCCCGAGGGAGTTCCTGAAGTAATAGATTGATTGACTAGTTGATTGATGCCTCATATTTCGGACAGTCCGTTACAATACGATAGGCGGCAAGCCTACATATAATAAGCACAGGAAGAAGTACACGAAATCTATACTACGAGAATGATGTGGCAACTTTATAAAACCGAAACGATTACTGAGTGGCAACAAAATTACTTTAAGGCATTGTTAAACTACATTGTATTAATATATTATAACAACTATGACAAATAAGTTTATGATCACTATAAGTACGATTTATATGTATATATAAAAATAATTTAAAATAATTACAGAATCAATTCTACAACAAACAAACAACAATAAACAAAGATTTAAAATTAATACTACTACACATAATTTTGAATAGGAGTAATTGCATCACTCCGATTCAAAATTTAACGATAAAAGTTAGTGACAAGTATGAGTAATGAAACAGATGATTCACATTATCTATTCTTTATTATCTATTATCTATTATATCTTACTAATTAAAATAATTTGCACAACTTACCCAGTACGGGAATAGAACAGACTTTAAATCAAGTATTCAGTTCACAAAAATAAGATTACAATAAGTTTAAGAAGAAGATTCACTTTAACACCTGATTAGACTGAGACGTAACTGTCAAGTAAGTCGCCTTCAAAAACAATCTTGCGGACGATGTCCACTGACTCACCCGTGCGGGTCAACGTCCTCCCGTCGCAGCCCTCTGGTCAGTTAGCTAAATCATCTGTTTAATTCAAAGCGCGCGCGTATTTGAATTAACAGTGTTACATTGTATCGCGGATTATAGCAAAATAATTTTATTATTACTTTTATTTTCTTGTTTGTTGTTCTTTAGCGATTTAAAAGTCCTTGTGAAAATCCACTGCAATAAAGAATAACTTGAATTAATACTTACTTATGCTAGAAACACTATACTTATTAGTAATGATTACATTTAATCTTTATTTGTTTTCATCTTTCTTGTTTGTATCAGGAATAACACAAATACTCAAGAAAATTATATTGCTCGAGCCATCCAGTATCTTATTGGCTTGACCTCGTTTAATTGCCTCAATAAACGCTCGTCTTCTACGAACAATAAATATGTGATACAATGTTTTGAATGCGTAATAACGTACAATGATTACTTTATTATTATTTTAGGAATATCTGTATGTGTATGTTATCCACCAATCCACATTGGAGCGGCGTGGTGGGTCGTAGTTTAGCCGTGTGGTATCCGGCAGAATAGAATAGACCAACTTCCTTTCTTACCGAGGTGTCGTAAGAGGCGTCTAAGGTATGTGCCGTGTGGTATCCGGCTGCATAGAATAGACCACCCTCATTTCTTACCAAGGTGTCGTAAGAGGCGACTAAGGTAAGTTGACGTCAGGCCGGTCGTAAAATACGTAGGCAAATCATATGACAGCATATTTGCAACATGTTGAGCCGACCCCACTTAGAGTGGGATAAGGGCAGGAGAATGATGAATGATGATGATTACTTTTGTATATATTCGTATATATAATATTTGTATATATAATATTTCTATTACAAGGGTGGTATATACTATTGGCGTCAGCATATGTTTGCAGGACTTAAGCAATTGTGACTCATATGGTCATTAGATCTCTGGCCAAAAACAATTGATATATTAATCATGCCCATTCATTTCTATTGCTTTAAAGATTACGTCGTGTTACCAGCTCTGTTGCTGTACTAATTTTTAAGTCTAGGTACCATAAGTATGCAATATCGAGAAACGGTTTTGGATAATTCTTAAGTTCTCCGACCAAAAGACCTCGTTCCTCATATCAGTGAGATATCTTTATAAAAAAAACTCAAGGGTTCAAGAATTCATTAAGGGCTAGAAAATAAAATTTAATACTAAATATAAAAAAAGCATACTATACTGTTGAAGATTACTTAGATGATAAGGATATGATATGGATATAGGTGCACTTCTACCCTATACAAGACAGTAATAACTAACTGTAATTAGTTTTAAGATTTATATTTTAAAATGAGCAACCGCCGAGTTTCTTGCTGGATCTTCTCGGTAGGAACAGCTTTGCGAACCAGCAGTAAAGTTGACGATTCAAAAGCACTTGTTTACAAGTTTACTTGAATAAAGAATATTTTGAATTTTGAATTTTATATTTTAAGGCCCAGCAGACTGGGCCTTAAAAGTAGGGAAACACGGTCAACTTATATTATGTTCCAGTCCACTCGGTCATCACACGACTGATAGTCGTAATGAGTCAACTTTTATTCTTTCTTCAATATGGCAATGTCCAATATTAAAAGGAACTCATACTATCTTTCTCAATTGCTCATTATTTCTGATTTCGACATATACGCCTATATATTAACACACTTTCAGAGCCTTATTCAAATGTGAACATTTAAAGTCTCGTTGAATTTTCTCTTCACCCTGTTAAAAACTATCCAGTCAGCTTCGATAAAAAAATTGCTCCACAGTCCACTTAGGTAAACCTAGCGTATACGTTAATTAATTTCTGCTCGTTTTCAGACAAACTTCAGTGTTTCTCTTTTAATTTTTGCAAAACTCAGCCATTTATAAAGAAAACGAGCTGAACATTTGAAAAGAACTAAAAGCTTAGCGTTAATTAATTAGTTTAATCAGGTGTTAGTAGTTTTCTGGTATATTTCTATTCATTGTATTATCTATTCTATTATTTTAGGCCATATACGAGTCCTACTATACTTTTCTTCCCCAAGTTTTTAAGTTAGTATATTGTATTTTATGTTTAGTTCTTTGTTGTTCTACAACCGAGCGATATTATCTAAATATCTTCAACAACATCTATTTCGAGAATAATTTACTCTTAATTTTATAATTATGCTATTTTATCGTTCGTTTCCAGTTAAATTATATTATCAGATTGAAAAAAATGTATAGCATTCGTATCATAATTTATTTCGTTCAAGAAAAAAAACTACAATTTTTTTATGGATTGGCGAATACAACCCACGAAAATGAGTTCAATTTTTTTAACAGTAAAGAAGATTTCGCCATATCAAATTGGCTCATAATAATATAGTAGTAATTATTGTAGGTGGGTGCTAATATATAAAAATCTACTGATGATGAAATAGAAATTGATTATTATAGCAAATCGATTATTTAAAACTTATACGCTCACACGACGAACTCTTTGAAGTTCTAGTTACTTATGAATCGGTACTTTATACACGGCGGATTGGATCTTTTAAAGTAGGTACAGACGGGCGGTGTTTGCGAAGGATGTTCATAAGCTCTTTGTATAACAGAGCTTTACATAAGCTCAGAGGGAAGACTTAGATAACTCTAATCTTATTTCGAAACTAAGATTGCTATGATTAAAAGTTCGTAAATATATCACGAACGTTGTATATTTATGACGTAACATATTGACTAGGTACTTATTTGGACTGGCCTGTTGGCACCGCTGGTAGTGACCCTGTATTCAGATCCGCGGGACACGGGTTCGGTTCCCGCCAAGGGCCAAGATTTTCTAATAACTATATGTAGGTTTTTTCGAGACTGGTTATACATATCATGTTTTTAATTTAAGTTATATAAGTATATATTTAGCAATTGTGTGTCACATAACAAAAATATTAGATTACTTACTTTGGAGACGGACGACCATGTGTGCGAGTGTCCCTATATATAGTTTTTATTTATAAGTTAATATTTAGAAAAAAAATGCACAGAAAAATGAACAAACATAACACACTTATTTTAAGCTTAGAATCATTTTATGAAATGGAAACACTAAATTTTTCTTTAAATATTAAATGTATGGATTAAACATTTCTACAAACTTATTATATCTGTTGAAAATAAAGTTATGAACGAAATTTTGTAATCAATATTACCGACATCATCATTCTCATCATTCTCCTGCCCTTATCCCACTCTAAGTGGGTTCGGCACAACATGTTACCAACACGTTGTCACATGATTTGACTATGTATTTTACGACCGGCCGCCTGCCTGCCGTCAACTTACCTTAGTCGCCTTTTACGACACTTCGGTAAGAAAGAAGGGTGGTCTATTCTATTCTGCCGGATACCACACGGCTTATCAATATTACCTACATATGAACCGTTAAGTTAGATAAAAAAATGTAGAGTATGAAAATTCATAAAACGAAGACAACAAACAAACCCATAATATTAACACACTGTATTCAATTATGTAACCACAGCGAGAGGACTACTGTTCCGTTATAGGTACATCCTGTGTGAACAACTTTTGTCGCAAACAGGACACCTACTTTCGCCGACTTGGCCGTTTACTTTATTAAATAGCTGCCCCATTTCTTAGTGAAGTTTCGTCGACTTATTTACTAAGTGACCTCACAGAATGAATGTTACTTCTTTTACTTCGGCGCTGTTTGAGGGTCTTGAAGTGTATCAGAGGTCGTTTTAAGGTTGTATTTTTATATTATATATTTTGTATTTTTTGTATCTAAGTAGCATTCACGAGTGTTTTCATAATTTTACATATATTTATTGTGTTTCTTCGTGGAAATCAGTGTGGCACAAATTTTTTCCCGAGAAAATCCCTGTATTTTATTCTGAGCTAAAAATTATCAAAAATAGAATTAAAAAAATCTACTTAAGAATACCTACAATATACAAAAAAGCATACAACATTCATCAGTCAATGTGCGATTGTGCACTGACATGCGGATTTATTTAGATAAGAATTAATACTGAACAGAAGTAAACGGTCTCAAAAATAATGTAATATTTTTAATTAAAAATTTGAACATAAGAGTAGTTGTTATGAGTTAACCATAAAAGATAGAGATATGCTTTTAAATAATATGCTATTATTGAGATTATTTTATTATAAAAACTGTACAAATATTCGTTCAGTAGGTTTTGAGAAAATCAATCACGTACAGATAGAAAGCATTTTGGGGACTTTGTTTTTAATAAGTATAAATACGTAATATATACCAAACTAAATAATAACTTAAGCTGATCCATTTATCTAGTTAGTGAATGATATTTGTTCTGTTACCATTTAAGTATAATACAATACAGTCTAATCTTTTTTATCTAATAGAAAACCAAATTTCGCTTTGTGAGTTAAATCTCGCCATCTTTGCATTCTAGGCACCCCTCTTTTTCCTTTGTTCCCGGTTTCAGGACAATTGTATACCGAAACTCGATTAGACGTATGCCGCTCATTATAAATGCAAGCAGCTGCTTTTCCACACTATTGTGCGAGCACCGTTAGCAAAGAGATAAACTATAATGTATACACACTTAGTGACAATTAAATATAATAAGGTAACTAAGCAGATGTAAAAACCGGTTCGAAACGGCAAAGGTAGAATGCATAGGTGAGAAACGGTTGCCACTTATTGAAATCTTACAAGGCATCAAGATGTTTTTTTGGTAAAAAGGTGGTGCTTAGAGGAGAATATGAACTTTTTTCTCGGTATTAAAGTTTAAATTCTAATTCAAATGAGTCTTTATTCAAATTAATACATTCGTCGTAAAGGTTAATCAATACATATAATAAAATCGTTGAGATGTCAAATCTGTACATTTAATATTAAAAGAAAAAAAATAGTGTAGTCGTCTCAAAATACGCTCCTAAACATGAAACAATAGTTTTTAAAATTTTTGTCGGTTTATCTGTTTGTCTGTTTGTCGGTTTGTCTGTATGTCTGTGCGTTTGTTCCCGCTAATCTCAGAAACCGCTGATCCGATTCGGACGCGGTTTTCACTAATATATAGTCGGAAGTCTCACTTAACATATAGGGTATGTTTTATTCCAATCGGTCAGCAAATAAAAAAGATATGTCAATTTTAAGGTGAAAGGTCGTATACTTTAATACTGGTACAGTAGGCCCAATGGAGTCTCACATTGACTGATAAACTGAAAGACGCTGCTGTCCACTAAGAGAGGTTTTACAAATTTCTTATGGTTTTGATTGAATCTTTCCAGTGCAAATTAATATCTTTGTTAAATAACAGTAATGGCATGAAGGAAATTAAATTTAAAATGGAGTAGTAGATAGTAGTAGTATTCGAGTAACGTAACAATTGTCATAGGAACTGCTATTTAACCCCCCGGATCGATTTGATTTTTGTGATGGAGATATTTGCAAGGTTGGATACCGATAGAAGCTATTGAGTATTACAGAACTACGGTCCACGCGGACGAAGTCGCGGGTAAAAGCTAGTTTATAATAAAACACCTTCACGTATGTACAAGTATATAAAATTTAAGTACCTACATTATATCATAACACAATGTTGCTGTCTAAGCAAAGAGATTTTCAAGCGAACATTGTCGACTTCAAGCGGATGAATAGAGCCTGATTCTATAGTCTGGCCTCGCACAATATAACAGTTGATGAGTACTTATGTAGCATACGATTTCATTTATCCCTGTTTTAACAAACTATTAAGGAGAGTTCTAAGCAGTTGTGTAATTCTTATAAAATCACCGCTATATAAGATAATATCATAAGTTAATTGAAATTTTTTAATGTAATTAATCTATACAAAAATTACCGAATAAATGATGTAATGGTATAATAACATAATTGAATATTTAACAGTCTAATAGCGACCGATATCTAAAGTAAAAGTAACGGCCGGTTACTTTCCCACGGCTGGGCATAGACCTCTTCGCTCCGTTTTTTGGGGAGAAGGGTTGGAGCTAAGACCTACCACGCTGCTCCAATGGGGATTTGTAGCTTACATATATCCCTATTATTCTCTAGAGATACGCAGGTTTCCTCACGATGTTTTTCTTTACCGTGTGACAAATTGCAATTATCAATTAGACACATAAGTTTTAATAGACAAACTATTGGTGCCTGCCCGGGGTTCGAACCCATGCTCATCTCTAGAGAGCTTACTTACTTACTCACACTAACTTCCATCTAAAGTGGCTTTAGCTTAATTGGATCAAGGGTACAGAATACAGAAGGCAATATTACTTAAGACGGCACGTAAGGTAAAGAGGTGCATCAAATAGGTTTTTTTGTACTTTTTTTATAAAACATATTACCATCATATTATTATTTACATCATCGTTTGAAATCAGACAAATGGGGCAAATGTTCAGGATAATTCGGTGATAGTGTTTGTTCAAGCACATTGTAAAATTTTAGTGGATTAACTAAAAAAGATTTTATGTCGTATACTGGAAATACATTTTTAATTTTAACAATATTTATATTATTGTAGTGATTACTTAGTAGTTACTTAAAAGTTTAATGTTAGTAGCGATCCGTTACTATCCTACTTCTGGGTAAGGACTCGTCCCTTCTTAGTAAACGGAACAGAGATTAGACCACCACGTTGCCTAAGTACTAATAGGAATATCACAGGTATTACATGCATATACGCAGGTTTCACTACGTGATGTTTCATCACCATCAAACGTATGCCGAGCTATAAATAGCATATATTTTGTAGAACACTTTAAAGCGCATGTCCAGGGTTCGAATTCCCGGACCCGCAAATTCACTCTTCTGCCATCATGGCATTCGTTTACCCTAAAAAGTAAATACAATACAAACTCATTCTCCTGCCCTTATCCCACTCCAAGTGGGGTTGGCACATCATGTTAAAAACATGTTGTCAAATGATTTGGCTACGTATTTTACGACCGGCCGCCTGCCTGACGTCAACTTACCTTAGTCGCCTTTTACGACACCTCGGTAAGAAATGAGGGTGGTCTATTCTACTCAGCTGGATACCACACGGCGGGTCGACTTACCTTAGTCGCCTCTTACGGCACCTCGGTAAGAAATGAGGGTGGTCTATTCTACTCAGCCGGATACCACACGACATAGTAAATACAATACAATATGTGTTTAAATTGTACGAGTACTTCTATCTAGTATATAATCGGAAAAGAAATAACATTTGTTACACACGTGAGACAACAAGACGTTAATAGAGACAAATAGCTTCAGTGTTTTCTTATTTCATTCGTTGGTTTATTTACAGCGACTTTTATCAATGTAGCTGTTCTAAGATTGATTACACTAACATGGAAAATGGACCTAAATATTTGTCATAGCGGAATCCTTTTAGGCTACTTAACGATTTTCTAACACTTTGATTACAAATTAAAGAAAGTTTTTGGATGATCAAATCAATAATTACCTTGCTGAAATATTTTTTTTCTTCTGCAATGTCACGTGGTAAACGAATTTCTAAACTATTCTAATTAAAAACAGTTATTAATATATAGAAATATTTAATTTCTAAAAATTATAATTCTTAATATTAGCAATATTCAATTGGTGCATCTTTGCCACTCGAAATAGGTAATTTACAAAGGTACAACAGTTTTCTACTTATTTATCAAATTAATCCTCCCGCCATGAATGGATAAATGAGAATTCTAGGCTTCGTGTACGTTTTATATAAATACATAGTGGCATATATAACTCTATACACTAGTGTTAAGTGACGACTGATAAGGCGCAACCGTTGCATTCAAAATAGATTTTCAAAGCACCAAGGATATCTTTAATATTTAAAATTATCTTATCTTATATGGGAATATATGAAATTTCTTTGGAATATGGTCTGAATGTGCAGTGAAATCAACAGGTGTATTCTTCGTTCCTTGAAAATCAATCTGACCTTTACGAGATCTTTGAATTATTAAAGGCGTACTTGTAATGAATTTCTTTTTATCGGCATTGTTATGTATTAAGCGTAGGAAATCGGAGGTTTATTGAGGCGAATAAAGGTAGCTTATAAAAGGTTATATTGGGGTTAACATTTGCAACGTTGGTTTCTGGAGATAATCTGTTTTGAATTGTGTACGAATTTTTCAGAAGTGGGATGACTAGCAGAAAAATTCTCGTTCAAGAAATTTAATTCCCTTTTCTGGTAATATAAAAATAATTTGCAGTCTACTCATATACTACTATAAATTATTTTAATTTCAAAATTGACGAAAGAATAGGAAAATAAATACAGCAGAAGTTCGCGTAGTTTAAAAAACATAATGGGTGTATTTGAATCAAGTAGAAATCAATATTCAGTATCTACATTTACAAAAATCATTGCAATAAACGGACGCAATTAATATAAATTGTTTGTAAAATGATATTCCAACGAACTGCAATTAAATGCTACAATAAAAACCGTTCTCTGGAGATTTGTTTCTTTATAGAATAATTTTTAGATGAATTCAAAAGAGATTTATTATTCTTGCAAAATAATAAGGCGACCTAGTATTGGTATTTTAAATTGGAAAGAGTTATTTGAGTTACAACAGACGTTTTTAAAGGGTTTAATTAAGACTCGTGCTTAAAAATGTTCCTGTTTAATTAATTATTAACTCAAATCAAAAAGAAGTACCTCCTAATGTCCCTATTGTACTAGTCATTTTGTTGCCTTACGTTCCTTACGGTACTTACAAGTCTAATGTAATAAAACCTGTACCTTGTACCTGAATGTAATATATATATTTTTTTAATTTAGCGTTCTTTACTACTCCTTATCAATATAAAATTCAAAATTCAAAATTCATAATATTCTGTACACAAGTAAACTTGTAAACAAGTGCTTTAGAATCGTCAACATCCACTGCTGGTTCGGAAAGCTGTTCCTACCGAGAAGAACCAGCCAGGGACTCGGCGGTTGCTCTTTTCAAAGAATAATTCTTATTACTACTTACAAATAGTTATTGATGTCTTGTACAGGGTCGAAGAGTAGCTATATCCACGCATTCTTATCGTCTAAGAATAAAAGTATAGAAGTCTAATTATATAATCACAAACCTTCGTTTTTCATTATTTTTGATATATTCGCTAGGAAAAATTTAAACAGCTTTCTGCGTAATAGGTGATCTAGTGGATTATCCGGCAAAATAGCGCAAACACTGTCTGTTAATAACCACAGTATATGCTACTACCTAAATATGCGCTTTATAGATAAAACATTTTTCGTTACTTATTTTCGTTACTTATTCAAATGTTTTCTTTCATATCTTATCATTATTTAAACTCTATCTGAATTAGATAGAGCTAGAGAACTGCTCCTACTCTATTCACACACAAAACCTGAAAACCCCCTTTTACAAACGGTCTTGTTCCCTTTGTCGTCTTAAAATAATATTATCTCTCCATTTCACCGAAAGGGTGCATCATGGAAAACCGTTTAGTAGTTTGAGTCTATCATGAACAAAAAGACCGATCACGACATACCAAATTATATATTTATTAACTGTGTTTTGTACTATTATTTATTGTTCTATTGTATATTAAAAAGGCTAAGAATTTCAGAGTACTCGGGATTACAAAATAAGAAACATAATAACTGCCGTGTTCTCCTAATATTAAAACATAATATACACTTCTGGAATATGATTGAATACCACTCACAAATCTTATAAGAAGCCTTTTAAAGTTTGTCTTTACATGTACAAATTAATTAAAGCGTTAAAATAAATCGCCTGTGTTTATATGAAAAAGGGATACTTGTTTTATATAGAACGAAGTTCTTTCCGCAGCTTCATAAATGGTTTTTTTTACCCACTGTCGTCCATCCCGAAAGAAAGTAACTTAATACTTGTGTTATGGGTGACGGACAACTGGTAAATATACTTCATATATAGTTTTAAATACATATTTATATACAAATACACACCCAGGCTCGAAGAACCAACAAATTGTTTATAGAAAATGTTGGCCCTCGGTGGAATCGAACCCGCGACCCGCGTTGCTGAAGGCAGGGTCTTTACCCACTATGCCAACGGGCCAGGCACAGTTTTAATAACAATACTCTCAGTAGTCATCTTCCAGATTCTTTAAAAGTTGATCGAAAACATTTTTCCGCCATCTCCTTTGAACGCAATGACACTAGAATCGAATAGATATCGCGTTAGAGGAAATATCCTCTTACAAGCTTTGTCTGTGCTGCGATGCACCCGGCATTGTCCGGGATCCCTCGCCCGGAACCTCTTCAGCCTTTAAATAACTCCTCCGCTAGGAACGCGAACAGTGTTATGAGTAGAGGTTTAGTAGTGCAGTGTTTTGCGGTGTCTATCGTAAGTTACATGAATTGATCGTTAAATATAATTGTATCTGTGTTAATCTTCACTTAATGTCATTAAGAGCGGAGTGGTGTACATAGAAACCAGTAGATAACTTGTTTGTACACGTAACACCCTAAATAGTTGTATCAAAAGCTGACTTGGGCCAAAAAACAATGCAACAAAAAATGTTCATAGAGACAAAAAAAATTATATTGATATTTTATATCTTGTTTTGACATTGTAATTAGAAATTAATAAAATGATTCCCATAGTTAATAATGTATATTATAATTATAAGACTGAGTGGCCCGTTTTCACCCTGCCTTCTGCTCCATGGGTTGCGGGTTCAATTCAGCCGAGTGGCAAAATTTTCTATATACAATTTATTGGTTCTTTAATTCTGGGTGTATATATGTATTTACGTATATATCACAAGTATTAGTTTACTACCACCGTGCATGTGGTTGTCCCATATATTTATTTTAGGCTCACAAGATGACATGACGTAGAATTTTTTTAAAGATAGCTAAACCTATTTGTTGCAAATCAATTTGTTGAATCGAAAACATGCAGTACTAACTTTATTCGTTCGTCAATGCACAGATGACAATGAAATTACTCCCTAAATGTCGATTTTATTTTCACCATTTTATCACGTGTATTTTTAGCTATGTACTACTACAAGTGTATTATCATAAATATAACAGGCAACATAAATACATTTCCATCTAAGCTATGTTTCTCGGTGATAGTAGACAGAATCACGCTCACTTCGTACAAAGAACAACTGTATCAGTAGGTGTAACATCGAGTAAATTGTTGATAAAAATTAAGTTACCAAAAATCTACATTAGTACATTAGTTATCGTTATCTCAGTTAGCACACCTGTAGGCCTGCCATAAACTTTTAGAAAACGATTCAGTTCAAAGTCAAAACCTAAAGCGAACCGCTTTCTTTTCGTACCATGAAGTGTGGATTGCATTGGGGTCGTAATGTTTGTGAAAAGAATAACGTTATATGAACTATAAATTACTCTGTTTCTTTTACTCACATGTTTTTAGGACGCATTCCGAACGCTCATTCGGCAACGACTTAAAGTGTGCGTCTTTGAGACGTCATGGTATGAAAAAGCAAAACAATTAGTTTAAATCTTCAATTGAGTTGCAATAAGAGTTCATGGCAGGCCTGCTGGTCTATTCTCCTATAATATATCGAGACCGTAAAGACATAAGAGCATTATATGTTGTGTGCGTGTTATAAAATACACGTAATAGGTATTACAGTCTTATAATCCGGAAGCAAGTAACAGCCGTTCACCCTCTTATTAAGCCGCTTTAATTTTATTATGGACATAACTCACATTGTAATGGCTAGCGTACGTCTAATCGGGATTCACTGCAATGCAGAAATTCTCATAATATGTAGAATCTAGTTTTACTCGAGCTACAACTGGTAAGAGATGAACCAGTGGAATGAGGATAGAATAGTTTCCTCAAAAATTTAAAGCTTATGTCGAACGATTCTCTGAAAAAGGCTTGGTAGAGTGCTCAGTGAATACCAAACAGAACCTCCAAATTTTCAATTAGCCACTTAGATCATAATTGCTTAAATATTTTTACACTGCGCAATCATATCACAAGTAAAACACATTAACATAAGCTAGAAGATCTCTTAAGTTCTAAAAAGCTTATTCAAAAATCAAATTGAAATTTCAAATACACAGATTTCAAATTGATACTCATGGCGCCAAACTAATAAGCACATAACATAGCTGATATCTTAAATCACGACCTAATTGTTCGCTACACTTGCCACGCCCTTACTGATGAGAAGATTGCTTACAGTTCGTATGCTAACCGTATTAGATTCAGTGGATGATTATATAGTAATAATAACTTATTGCCTCGCCTTAATATATGAGACTGAAATGGGAGCAAGCTGAATATTAATTGTAGCGGAATAATTAAGTCTATCTCATATAAAATTGCTTATTATCGTAAATATATTCAGTGAGAGATCTAAACGTATATTTTATTAGTTATTTTCTTTATTATATAATGGGAGATATCTATCCCGCCTTTTTGCGAGAGACAGGTTGTAAAGTTTTCCTGTATTGTTTAAAAATCGTAGTGAAAGGTTAATAACACACCGCTTTCTTTCCCTTGAGGGATGCTCGAGCTTAGAACCACCATTCTGCTACAATGGCGGATTGGTTAGTTACATATTTTAACCTAGGAAATAGGAACTTTTTTATACCCCTTTTTTTCTGTTTAGTATATCATATTTTCCTTTATCTTATGTATTAATTGGTAAACTTACAATTTTATAATTCCCTTACCATTACATATAGTCATGTATTATTTTATTTTTATTTTTATGCCCACTTATTTATTTATCGTTTGCTTAGGCGTGTCGCTACACCTTATTGACTTTCATTTCTGTAAAGCCTATCATCACTTTTCTTCTTCTGTTTGTTTGCTTACTGCACCTATTTAAATTTTCCGTTTTACCCTAAGGTTGACTGGTAGAGAACACTTAATTTAGTGTTAGGTCCGCCTTTTGTACTTATATTTTAATAGGGCAATAAAGAATAAGTAAATAGAAAAATGTTGTGATATGTTCTATCACCGTGATGCGAATTATCATAATAATCAATTAAGTACATTAAAAAGAAAACCGGTTCTGAACCTTCATATACTGCAGCCTTTACGGCACGACATTACCGCTTCTATATTGTTTTTCATATAAAGAAGTTGCATTAGCTCTTTCTATTACTTAAATTTCAATACAAAAGGATCAAAGTGATTGCAACACCGTTTTTTATAAAAGTATGTGCGTATGAGAGATCATGGGGATCGCCTTAAATAAATAGGGTAGCTGCCCAACAAAACAATGATCTAAGATTGCGAGAGCAAATCCCTCGGTTCTACTAAAACTGACGAAAGGATCGTAATCTCTTTCTTATCTTGTTAATCAGGGATAACGCTGAAATATTGAAGGTTTCACTAAAATCCATTCGTATGTTATATTTACGATATATAGGTATACGGACGATAAGTCTATTCATTATTTTTTCACAACCAAATACTGTTGAAATACTAATTTTGATAAAATAAAAAGCGTTTATACCATATTATATATGATATTAACGCTTTTTCATACCCGTTACATGCAGGATACGTAAAAACACATGCACAAACCTCCACCACTGCCACCACAATACACAAGCACTACACACGTTCACTATCACAAACTCAACAATCGTTTCGCCCGCAACCGAAGCATCATCAGGAGATAGACTCTACGACAAAATCGCATGCGATTTTGCGGTTTTGTCGTGTAGTGAAAAAACGGATAGTCCGCTATACATCTAGCACTATATATGTTTTCTATTTACTGTATGGGGGATTATAGCAAAATAGTTTTATTATTACTTTTGTAAAACTCCTTCAATAAGTTCGTAAGTTTCTCTTGAAGGGAAACCTCTTTTAATGGGCTTGTGAACTATTATTTTTCACGAACATAAAACATAGTATGAACCCAACAGCATCGATTCTGATTTACAAGGTATTAAACGTTGAACGATTCAATAAGAAACGTGTTCCCGTTTACAGCTGAGTAGCACTTAGATAGGAAATCGATGACACAAGATCGTGTTTACCTGATGCTGAATGGGTATTTGCTATTTGCGTTTGAGCCTTTGTAAATGAACTCTTTATTTCCGTTGTTATTTAGTTTTATAAGTATTTATCGGAATTGGAATAAGTCATTGGTGGTGCTTTGGTTTTTAAATTAAGGGAAATAAAACTGGCAACTGGGTAACATAGAATATGTTTGTAATAAAATTTATCTACCCCAGTTACATAGGTAATTGTGGCCCTGTATTTTCCTCAATATATCCTGTTAGATATTGTAATAAACTGTACCATTCTAACCCGATAAGTTAATGAAACCTTACTTCTTTCTTGTATGTATTTCCCTCTCCATCTATATCTGCTCTTTATTTAGAATCTGTCAGATAAATGTTTCTCCTATTCCACCAATCCATCTCTTTTCTCAAAAATCTCATGCCCTTCCTTGTCCCAAACTCCAATAAACCCTTTTTCATAGATTGCCCTTATATTATTCACATTATATTCTCCTTCTACGAAATTCATGTCAATTCTTGACATAATACATATTCTTCCTCTATTTATAATCAAACCTTACAATATCTTAGGGATCAAACTTCAAAATGTCTTTTAAATAAGTCCTTTGACGAAAGATACACTAAAGATTCGAAGTCATTAAAGGAATTCAATGTTTATAAGCCACTATTATACTCTTTGTTTTACCAATCACATCAGATCAACGTATATGGCTAATAAATAATCTTCAGGATGTTTCGTTTGCTTCGTATTACTATTTAAACTCATCAAAGACATTTATCAGTGTGTACATCGATCAACAGTAACCGCTGTTTGACCTTCATAGTATGCGACCATTTAACCCGCGTTACGAGGGACAGCTTGATTATATATGTAACAGAAGCTCAACATTTTTATTAATACCCGATTAATCAATATTTTGCTTTTTACTTATATTAATGACACAGTTTTATTTTTATTTTATTTTTCTCTTTAACAAATTTACGTCCGCTGATGGTCTTTTTAGGGACTCTCTCTTTTAAGGGAGACTCTCCATCTAATTTTATTAAAGCATCATCATATGACTCCAACGTTCAACAGTATTTAACCGCCATGTGGTATCCAGCTGAGAAGAATAGACCACCCTCGTATCTTACCGAGGTGTCTTAAAAGGCGACTACGGTAAGTTGACGTCAGGCAGGCGGCCAGTCGTAAAATACGTAGCCAAATCATTTGACAACATGTTTTGCCGACCCCACTTGGAGTGGGATAAGGGCAGGAGAATGATGATTGATGTTCACCAGTATTTAACCATCGCCATCGCTACTTTAACTTTACAATTCGTTGATCCAAAATAACTCATGATTTTCTACGTTATGATTGTGTTTATAGATCACCCATATTCTGCAGAGCGACTGTAAACTTTCTTTTAAAGCAAATAAGTCGTAGTCAGCGACATGGTTTCGGATCTTCACAAAATCGCTGTTTGTTTCTTTTTGCTGCTCTAAGTCTTCAATTCCAAATGCTGATTTCTCAACGATAGAAGCGTGGTGAAAAACATGTGCCCTAGACTCTTTAAATTTAAGCCACCGAAATTCATTCATATCTGTATAGAATCACATATCTGTATAGTACAGTATTTATAAATGTAAATTCATAATACTCTTTTGTTATTTATCTCTATACAAAGGTTATGTTCCATGAATATTGTTGTTCAATGTAATTAATTCGCTGAAATCAGGAGCGTGTTTTTTTTATGTAATAAAGGTTTTCGCTTACTACAACACTTTATTACCACGATACACATAATCAGACGCATTGTCAGGGTCCGTCTCTGGTGAAAGTACTTAGTATTGGCGATTGAATAATCAGTCACTTGAATAATTAGTCTCAGAATTTAGTTAAGACTATTTCGGTATATCATATATTAAAAGATATAACTCCTTTGTGTCCTTCTTACATACATTAACAATCATTTTTAATTAATTTACATTTGTGATGAATTCATAGTGGTAATAAATAGTTAATGTTTATTTTAATGTGGAGAGAAATGCCTATCCCTTTCGAAAAAGTCTTATTAATTAATTCAAACGAAAACGATGAAATAACATATTTCAGCAATGAACTATTTATATTTATATTCGTGAACCGTTTCGCAACTTTATATATCACATAACGTATCTACCTTATAAAATAGTGAGTTTATTTAATTAGAGCATTCTAGTAAAGTATGAGCCGATAATGCTCAGGTTACACGCGCGCTACGCTGGCTTTTCAACAGAAATGAAAAATTTTACCTTAGTTTGTACCATGAACAAATAAATATTTCTACACATTTTGTTTATCTATTTCTTATTTAAAGTTTAGTCTTAATTAAGATAAACATATCAATTAAAACAACTGTATCTTTTAACAAGTTCTCCGCAGATATTAAAAAAAGGAATAAACCGGTTTATTTCGTAATAATGTTTATTTAATACTGGCCTTTGTGTTCCCTTTTCTCGAATAAGAAATGCTTAATTGAGGAATAGACATTTCGTCTGTTTCACAATCAAGCATAAGTTGTTAATTTCATTATTTAATAATACCGTCAGTAATTCGTAGGTTCTTTTAAATGAAGAAAAGTTATTATATTATATATAAAATTCTCGTGTCACAATGCCAGTTACCATACTCCTTCGAAAGGGCTTGACTGATTTTTATAAAATTTCGTATGTATATTCAGTAGGTCTGAGAATAGGCTACTATCTATTTCTTCATTCCCCTAAGTCGTAATTCTCTTAACTGTATTTTTGTTCATAATGTACACTAGAAATTAACTAAAAATATAAAGCAAAACAACGTTTGCCGAGTAATCTACAAACCTTTTTAAGTTTGTAAATATTTGTTAGAAAGCTTTTTGAGTTACATTTATTTCACGCGTTATCGATTAAAATATATAACCGATTATTGTATTGGAGATTTTTTTAATTTTCCTTCCCTGCAAACAAAGGGTAGTCTTTGTCAACAACATACACATGGTGACATACAACGCCGTGTGGTATCCGGCATAGAATAGACCAACCTCCTTTCTTACCGAGGTGTGGTAAGAGGCGACTAAGGTAAGTGCCGTGTGGTGTCCGGCTGCATAGAATAGACAACCCTCATTTCTTACCGCGGTGTCGTAAAAGGCGACTAAGGTAAGTTGATGTCAGGCAGGCGGACGGTCGTAAAATACATAGCCAAATCATGTGACAACATGTTTGTAACATGTTGTGCCGACCCCACTTAGAGTGGGATAAGGGCATCAGGATGACATGGTGACATACAAAAGTGCGAGACATACAAAAGACAAACGTGCGATTGTGGTATTATCCGAAAAATTTCGAAAATATAAAACTAAATTCAAAAATAAAATTTTATGTAAGTATATTTATTCATTAACTCATTCAACCGTCTAATTGCAAAGTATTCACTGTCTTCGATTTCATAATTTAGTATCAAAAGGCGATGTCATAAACAGAAAAGAGAAAATTGAATGAGTTAATAAAAGCTTTATTTACCAGGAGTCTTCACGGCAGTTCTATGTAGTAGGCGTAAAGCTTAATTTTGTTGTATTATTTAGCTCGAACGTTCGCTAGGGGAGGCGCGGGCCGATCGATAGTCGGACAGGTTATACGAGCCTCAGCGTTAATAATGAAAACGCTCAGCGTTTTCCTCGTGGACTGATATCCGTGTCATGAGCCGCGTGAATTTTTATTTATTTCTCACTCGAAAGGTTTGATGAGATATTAAGAGTCCCTTTTGCCGTTTCAACACACTTCAACCAGAATTTTTCCTTTGTCTTTCTGAGCCGTGAAGCTAAGTAGCTGATCCTTTATTTAAGTTACGGGTTTGAGGAAAATGTTACCTAATACATATAAAGTACAATGCGTTACGTAAAACCGTTGTGACGCAACGGTACCAAGTAGATATACCTACTCGTAGCTACATGTTTACTTAAACGTTATTTGTCACATTTGTAGACGTATTTAAATCCCTAACACTTTTTTAAATCTTTAATAATATTATACAATAATGTTCAATGTTTGAATCGCAAACATTTGATCCAATTTATAATTATGATAAATGTTAAATGTCAAATTTATATACATGGATGAAACGAAAATAAATTTAATACTTAAGAAATTTGCTATATTATCCCCATTAGCTATATTATACATATGCCGTGTGGTATCCGGCTGCATAGAATAGACCATCCTCATTTCTTACCGAGGTGTAGTAAGAGGCGACTAAGGTAAGTCATCCCACTGTGTGATATCCAGCTGAGTAGAATAGACCACCGAGGGGTCTTACCGAGGGGTCGTGAAATACGAATAAGGTAAGTTGATGTCAGGCAGGTGGCCGGTCGTAAAATACGCAGCCAAATCATGTGACAACATGTTTGTAACATGTTGTGCCGACCCCACTTAGAGTGGGATAAGGGCAGGAGGATGATGAGGATTACATATATTATGTAAGCTCCATTTTCGTTTTTCCAAAAATATTAGTCTTAATAAATCGTTGTTGCAGTGTTAAATATACCAGTGTTGTATATATACCAGCTACATCCAATTAAATATAAGAAATTAAAAATGTATTTTTGTGAAATTAAAATGACCAGCGAGAAAACGATAATGTTTATGGTTAATGTTTGTATTTGTTTAAGTTGTGTTGGAAATATTTTTTCTTTGTATAAGAAATAATTTTAGGTATGTTTTTTGTTTCTTATTAAAAAAATATATATATATTGTGTTCTTATAAATATTGTAAATACAACTTCCTTTTTATAGGGTGGCTGATCTGTAGTGTATCTTTAGTTAAGAGATAAGCACTCTTTGAACTGTATATCTTTTTCATTCCTGTTTTATAACCGGTAGACGTCCACTGTTGAAAAATGTTCTTTTAGACGGATTACCATGACATGCTGCTTTATCAACGTTTTTCGGAACGAGGTTGTCATTCCGATACCTTAGGAGCACTACGCCCATATGTTCTTCGTACTAATAAGCCGACTGAAGAATACGTTCAATTGAAGATCTGGATACAAAACCGTCGAAATCGAAGAAATACTATGGAACCATAATTTGACACTGTATTCGAGTGCGTGGGTAGAGTGGTCAATTATCTAGCACCATTCGAATTCAGTGCTCGAATGTGGACGTTCGACGAGCAGCGATGAAGAGAAGATTGGCTCTATTGATCTTTACAATTGTTATCGTTTATTTTGGTAAAACGCATGAATAAAATAGGAATAAATCAGTTATATTGAATGTAACCGCACCGTTTTTCATATAAAACTATTGCAAGAATTGCGATTAATTTTGAAATGAAGTTTTCTTTTTTTTTGTAGAATTTTTTATGATAAAAAAGTTTCGAACGGTACGACTGCATTTATATATTTTTGCAAATTTTATATAATATTACAATACACCACATTCAAACATATGCACAAGACAAGTTGAAATAAAAGCTTTCAAAAATACCGTATCAGGCTTACGCTACGCTAAGTTTCTGCAATTACGTAATTTTCTTAACTATTAGCTTTTAATTTCCTTATTAGGTAACAATTTATTTTTCTAGTTGTTTTTGGATGTAAATAAGGCCGTACACAAAACTTTTGCTTCTGGTACATAGGTTTTGATATAAAGTAAAATAGGGAGGGATAGCGACCTCTTATGATAAACTTGACACAAGTTGAGAAATTATCTTAAAACGATGCTGCTACATAAAGCTTACTATACAATTGAAGATTAAGTGATAGATTAAGTGATAGATTAAGTGAAGATTGAGTGATAGTAGCATATCTTAACTGCAGTCAGCTAAGCACCAAGCTGCAACGTTTAATTTGTAACCATCAATCAAATTGTAAAAAAAGTATTTAAAAAAAAACGGCCGCCGAGTTTCTTGCTGGTTCTTCTCGGTAGGAGCAAACTTCCGATTCAGTTGTAGCTTCTTGAAAATATTCGACGATTCAAATGTAATGTAAACAGTCTACTTGAATAAAAAATATTTTTAGTTTGAGTTTGAGTTTGATATTAATTGATTATTTTAATTGTACTTTTATTTTATTTTGTTCATAAGCCCCATTAATATAAACTTAACTTTAAAAATGTATTAGTTATAAGTGGAAACTAATTTTGGTCTATGAATTTGTTATAACTTACTATATTTATGTTCAATTTGTACTGTTCGTTTCCGAAATACAAATAGAATAAAATTAATGACTAGAAAATATTTTTCTCAAGTAATTTAAATTAAATATAGGAGCATCTTCATTCTACTTATTTCACCAAAATTAATTCATAAATTTTAGTCAATTTAAAGAACTACTTTTATGCTTTATTTTTATATTTTATTATATATTGCATCTTTTTAATCTTTTGTGTATAATGTGCAAATACTAATCTATGTATATAGTTTTCTGTTATTTTTCTTTTCCTCCTTTCTATTTTCATTATCCATATTTCACTTCTTGTCCTTTTCCTTTTGTCACTCAAAGGTTGACTGGAAGAGATCCTCTTTTAGGGACAGGTCCGCCATGTGCTTTTTTTTCTTTTTTTAGATTATGTATCTACAATAAAGGAATAAATAAAATTATTGATCCCAGCAAAAATTCTTATCATAAATGATTTCAACTTTCATTACTCGCAATCTTCCATTATAATTAACTATATATAACCTGTATTTATTACGTGTATTTCTCAAGTATATCCGCGAACAATAGAAATGTTACAATAAAACACATACGCTTAAAGTTACGTAGATATAATCACTTATAATTTTAGTTTACGTTCAGTTCATATTCAAGCTGAACGCAAGCAGACAGTAGCGTTATCTTACAGACAGACTATAGTAAACATTATAAAAGAGATCCATCTTCGACAGTGTACATTCATCGGTTAACCTAAAGACGCCAACTAGAACCACAACTTCGGCTGCTATTTGACCCATGTAATTTATCAAACGCGTTCCGGCAACAATTAGGTTCCCTTGATTGGGGAATCAATAGTCTGAGGTGTTTCATTAATCAAATTTAGGCTGCGATAAAGATTAATGATTCAACCTCAGAGTTGAAGCTGGAGAAATTCGCGAACATAGCGGGCCAGTTAGTTTAAAATTTATTAATACATACTAGCTGTGCAAGGCGCTACGCCTGTTTGGATATCAGTATGTCATATAGTAATACCCGCGTAAATCCCAATCCCGCCAGAATTTAACTTTAATTATTAACCTAAACCTTCCTCGAGAATTGCACTATCTTTTAGTAAAAGTCTTACAAAAATCTGTTCAGTAGATTTTGAGAAATTCAACATAAACAGACAACTTTTGGGCACTTTGTTTTATAATATGTATAAACTTGCAGGTAAGGTATCTTCTTATCTTTCATTCACAACAAAAAATGGTTTAGTAAAGCACAAAAATTATTATAAAATGTAGTATTTGTTTCATACATAATAATTACAGATTGTTTGATTGGGTTACATTGAATACTGTAGTATATGATCAACTCCACATTAAGCGTCCTAGAACAGATCCAGAGCTCTGATAGCCCAGTAGCGAGGTCGTGCCACTCTTTCAAACCTGGGAAGGCACCAATGAGTTCAAACCTGGGCAGGCACCAATGAGTTTTTCTATTACCTTTGTGTCTAATTGATAATTGAAATTTATCACACGCTTTTTGGTGAAGGAAAACATCGTGAGGAAACCTACATATCTCTAGAGATTTCTGGAGATATGTGTAACCTACCAATCTGCATTGGAGCAGCGTGATAGCTCTTAGCTCCAACCCTTCTCTCCAGAAACGGAGAGAGGAGGGCTATTCCCAGCAGTGGGATTGTAATAGGCCGCTACTTTACTCTTTTACATACAGACTGTAGATATTTACGGCACATCAACCGCGTTGCATGCATTCATTAAAACGCTAACTATTTCCATACTTTAACAGCGTTAGAGGGCGGAACAGGTGAGTGCTTAAAAGCCTCGTCGATCCAGTAATTTGATTCAATCTCCTGTAGTGCAGTATATTTGTCCCGTAAAGTTATTAAATGTGGAAATCATAACAAATACGATTAACTATATATAAAACGTCCGCGAGGTTGTATTATATGATATACAGTAGGCCTATAAATCGTACCTACTTCGGTAGCATCTGTCATTTATAAATTACCTCAATAGAGGTAGACTTCAGTTTGCGGAGTTCGATAATGCAAAAGTAATTATTAAATTTTTTGTGATACTCCACAGTAGTTAAAATCTAACCTCATGGTAAACTTCAGTTGCACCAATTTTCATCAATATTGAAACAGCGGATAAGCCTTGAAATCGTAACATACAGTAAGACTTTCGCATCTGTGATATTAGTATTATCTATATAGAATATCATTAATTATTGTTTGTTACTTAACGACATCTTCTGACACAAGTATTTTAGCGCTTACTAGAAGGAAAGTAATGTATGGAAATAATATTAATATTTTTGTATTTAAAATACCTTAATAAGTAACTCAAGTTTTATTTTCAGCGCTTTTCAAACCGAGGGACTACTGAATGCCGATCTCTTCATTACCACGGCCCTCCCATGGTAGTTTACCCACTTCGTAGAGGGCCTTCTAATGCTGCGTTTTCAGTAGCGGGGTTGCTATTCCATCATCTTCTGATCCCTGGGGACATCGTTCCTTTTTGATGGTAAAAGAATTCACACAATCAATTATTTTTATATAGACTATTCTGAGTGGATACGAAGTTGTCAGTATATAATATATATAGTTTTGTATAGCTTATGTATTGACAGTGTAGCTCAAATAACTAATAAATGATGAACCTGTCCAAACATTTGATGACGACTCCGCAATACGAGACGTAACGTTGACGTCTAGGTAGAGTTTTAGACATGTCTTTCTGAATTCGCACGGAGTTGATGGTATTTAAAGTGCACGAAACTATGTAGCGATATATACGGAATCCTTTATATTTATGTTGCGTAAATTATGGGAAGACTATTTAATCCAATTTAATCTCTTTCATCAACTCAATACCATTGACGGCAACAATGTTTTTTTTTAAATATATAATTGGTCAATATGAAGGTTGTATTTGAAACATTTTTTTTTTATGCGATAAGGCTAGCGCCTGGCTGCTATCTCGCCTGATGGTGAGCGAAAGATGCAGCCTAAGATGAACTGCGCTTGCCAAGTAGGTGCCTATTCACTCGTCTTTTGAAACTATGCAAATCGTAGGAATCCGGGAAGATAGATACAGGAAGGGAATTCCATACTTTGGCTGTACGCATCAGAAAAGATGACCTGAACCGCTTTGTACGTATTTTTGGCACATTAATTGTATAGCGGTGGAGCCCCTCGCGGCGTCTTGTTGTTCGGTTGTAAAACGGTGAGGAAGGGATCAGATCAAATAGATCTGTGGCACATGTTGTAACACTACTTCTTAACCTTCTATAAAAGTTAAAACGATATTTTCTAGTGTATATTCTCTCTCTAATAATCTATTTAGTCAGTAAAAATATATTTTCTCAATTTTTCATGCAGCAGAGCGCAGTTTTTTTTTTCGATCTGACTGTATGCTGTTAGCCCTAACTTTTGTTTCAGTATAATAAGCCTTAAAAGATTATGACTAAGCAGCCGGTACTTAATAGGTTTTAAGATTTTCTTTAAAATAATGGAAGTATTTGGTTAAATAAAATAAAATAATTTTAATCAGTGTATTTATTGTTTCATTCCTAATTAAGTGCATAAATAGGAAAAGTTATTTACAAATAAAATCTTACTTATAAATTAGTGAAGACGACAGCCAGCTGTCGCCAGATGATTTCTGACCAGAGATATTAGACGAATAAGTTTGTACTTACCTATTCTGTTGGAAATTATTTACAAGTTTGATTTACGTTGAAAAAGTTGTTACTAAAAATGTTACATGTGATGAAGGAGAATGTTATAATAAAAATGTTCTGCAAATCGTGTATTTATTTCATAATCTTAAAAACATAGAACTGGCTATATTGCATACGCAACCTATCACCTATGCGATAAAGTCGTTTCTGTTATTATATAATATTGTATAAGTTTATCTTAGCACTGTTGTCTCAACTTTTATATAAAAATTTCGCCTAATTTGACCCGAAAAGTTGATGCATTTCGGTACTCTATCTACCTAAGAAGACACACAACGATATTTTTGTTTCTAAAAATGGCAAACAAGTTTGTAACGTTAGAATGAGGCAGTGGAAGTATATTATATGTGAACGTATTTCATACAAATAATTGAGGGTTATATCAACCTTTTTTTAACCCAATAGAAGTTCTAATGTTCTGTTTTATAAATGTAAAAGACAAAAGCCGGATACGTCAATGAGTCCGTTGATTAACACATATTATAATATTTCCTAGCATGTATTATACACAGTATGTATAGTATTGGGTATATTTAGCAGTAATGCGAATAGGCATAGTCACTCATAATCACAGGTTCCTAATAAAAACTCGAAACAAGCTCAAGACATCTATTTAGTACTGCATAACATAAGTTTATATTTTCCGTACTTTATTATATAGTATATTTTTTAATTATTAAAATATAATATAAAATAGTGTAATTGTTTTTAAATTTGAAAACATTTACAGATAAAACAGTTTTTAATCTGTAAAGAAATATGAACAAATTTTTAATGGATCACGTTTTATTTTTTATTATTCTTTCTGTATGAAAATATTATTTCTGTAGATGGATATTATTTTCCATAGTGGAAAGATAAACATAATTTCATACATAACCAAATGTTTCTATTTATTATCATTTATATAACACGTGTCTAAATTAGTAGAAAACATCAAGTATGTATAATCATAAATTATAAAAATAATTGCGAAATTATATGGATGGAACAACTTTGGTCCACCTAAAATGCTTTCTTAAAAGTAACATTGTATATGTATATTGTTTTGCACACCCATATAAACTTATTATTATATAAAAATAAAGGAACATTACAATATGGAGAAATCAGTAAAATTCTTAACACTAATACGCTACAAAAATATTAATAAAAATCGAATCGACTTTAAGTTTATATTTAATATTTACAAGACAAAATCAATTCAGTGTTTGATTAAAAAGGAGAATATCACATTATTATACACAACATTATTACAGACTTTTAAAATAAAATAAAAATAGATAAAATAAATATAGTTTCGTTAAAATTATGATTAATTTTGAAGTCTTTGTCAAAAAAATATTTTGAAAAAATAAATAAAATATTTGAAATATCTTTACCAAATGCTATGGAATCTAATAGATTTTTCCCAATATTTTTTAATTAGTATATTATTTATTCATTTTGGCATATATTCATAATTTCTTAAAATAGAAAACAAAAAGAGTGAAAATAATATGAAATATGACAGAAACTATTCGGTTTCGTAGAGCGCTGTCACTGTCACACACGGGTTCGACAGTCTGTGTGAAAGAGATGATGCTCTATGAAGCAGAATCTAGCCGATTTCTGTCTCTAAGCCTCGATGTGCATTATTTATTGCCGGGTACTATGCCCGGCATTAAATAATGCACATCGATGTTTACAACGAAACAGCCGGCCAGTTCGGTTTCGTAGAGTGCTGTCACTGTCACACACGGGTTCGACAGTCTGTGCGAAAGAGATGATGCTCTATGAAGCAGAATCTAGCCGATTTCTGTCTCTAAGCCTCGATGTGCATTATTTATTGCCGGGTACTATGCCCGGCATTAAATAATGCACATCGATGTTTACAACGAAACAGCCGGCCAGTTCGGTTTCGTAGAGTGCTGTCACTGTCACACACGGGTTCGTCAGTCTGTGCGACAGAGACGATGCTCTATGAAGCAGAATCTAGCCGATTTCTCCCTCTAAGCCTCGATGTGCATTATATATTGCCGTGTAAAATACTATACTATCTACTATACTACGAAAGTAGGAGCAAAATATATGTTTTTGCATTATTCGTTTGCTTAAACTTTGTGCTCTTTTGAAAATCAACTCTCTCTCTATTAATAACTTTATCTTCTTCAAAGAAGAGTCATATGGTCATTCGATAGTATAGATAGCTTTTTAATTCAAAAATTTGCTTTTAATTTCCAATCATACTTTATACCAACAAATGAAACATCCTTAAAACAGAAATCGATCAAACAAGTAGTCTTAACGATCTAAAAGCATGTTGAGTTGGAGTTTTGAAATTATGTTGTTATTGTCCTCTTCATATAAAATAAATCTTGCACTGGATACGATATAGGTTTTTTATAGGTCTTTAAAGGTCGTATATTGTTGTTATTATTGTTATATAATAATGGCATTATCCACCTTTGTAAAAACACTGAAAGTACATAAAATAATCTTATCCTAATTAGTGAATTGTGCAAAAGCGCATTAAATTGAGGTAATAACTTAGCGTGTAATGGTGACTAATAATTGACTACATCGAAGAGAAACGATCTCGTATACCCAAAGTTTTAAGGTAACAGAATTGTGGGTAGTTGACTACGAATTAGAAAATAATTATGAAATAAAGAGTAGATGGAACATGAAATGGGCGATATTTTATTACTAGCTGTTTATTTTTTCTCTGAACTTAAACTAAATACATACATACAGGCGAAAAAATATTCATTTATTATTATTGTATAAAAGTGTCTCAAATAAGATGAAATAGTTAAAGAACGGAACGTAGTGGTGAGTGAGGGAGTAGGAAGGATGTGTGGGAAAGAGACGAAAGAGTAAGGGATTAAGATTCAAGATGGCTAAGGTGAAAGATGTAAAGACGTTACATCTTTAATTACTTCTAAAGAAGTTTTATTACATTAAAAGAAGTGTTGTTAATATATCCCCGTCCCCCTACATATATTCTTTGAATATATCTTAAAATATATTGAAATGTTTATTAAGGTGTATGGAATATAAATCTTTAAGTGGATTAAAGATTATCAATATCTCGGATACCAAATTATTTCAGCGCCCAAAAATGCAAAATGGGCTTCATTGCATAAATTACTACACGCATTACTTTATCGTAGAGCATTTATAGAAGTAAGTGTTACTTTGCTGAATTCCGTAGTACAAATGTTATGATAGAATTATTATATTCGCGATTTTGTCGTGGATATTATCTCCTGATGATGCTTCGATTACGGGGTGAAACGATCGTAGATGGTGGGGGTGTTTCGTGATACATGCGGTAACTAATGCTGCATATATAAGGTATGAGAACGGTTTTTGCTTCCTACACTCAGCATTACATAGATTTTCTCAACAAACGCGGATTATAGCAAAATAAGTCTTAAATTTTATATCAGAGAGCGTTTTAGTGATCGGTTTGTATAACAGATTTTAAACTTCTTCGTTCATAATGGGGTCTATAATCAACGATCAAATAAATTTCAGATTCATAAAACACACTATACAATTGTATACAAAATTTAAATACGACTTACCAAAAAATTAGGTTAGTTAAGAAATTATGTTAAATCGAAGATCACTACGAAGAGGTTAAATAAATATCATATATATAAAATTCTCGTGTCATAATATTAGTTACTCCTCCGAAACGGCTTGACCGATTTTTATGAAATTTATATGCATATTCAGTAGGTCTGAGAATCGGCTATTATCTATTTTTCATAGTGATAAGGGTTGCCTACCTCTAACATTTTTTTTATTTTAGGACAAAGTTTTTTTTTTATGTCACTAGAAACTCTTAATTTATATGACAAAACAAATTTTGCCGTCAGCTAGTTTTTTATAATTATATACTTTGGTACTTTAGTAGTTTAGTTCTTGAGTGCAGAGGACAGCTAGTTAATGTAATATAGACATATCGGCGACAGTCAACTACCCTGTCATGGATAACAATCGAAAAATAAGCAATAAATTCACGCCACAATAAAAAACCGATGGCGACCTTTAGGTTAAACAAGTGGTAATTTATTGGTGCTCCAGTTAGAATCGTGATGCCTCGTAAATTTTACGGGGGCTATAAACTGAACCGCCTATAATAAATTGCCGTCATTATATAACGACACCGCTTCTTGTGATAATTTTGGCTGTCTGGTCCTTGGATTTGTCTTCGATGTTCAGTTTTGAGGACTGGATCTTCTTCCACGTGTCGCCTAGAGCTTTGCTGAAGTGATCGTCAACTCCTTTTGTTTGCTTATTGTCTTTTAGTCTTGAAGTTTGCAATTGCCGCCATGTATCCCCGAGAGCTTTGGCGAAATGGTCGTCCACAGAAACACTGGGGTCATCTATTTCCATGGCGATGATTTTTGTCGCTTTCGGTTGGTCATCGGGTTTGAACTGTATCGGGCTGCTGGCCCGATCCTTCATGTTTGGTTTCGGGGGCGGTTGGGGGTTTTCTGCGATTGGGCTGGTGCTCTTTTTGAACAAGTTCATATAGTCGTCGCCGAGCGAGCGTCTGAAGTGTTCGTCGATGACGGGATCGCACATTGACATTGATCCTGTGGAAGCCAACAGAAAACTTTCAAGGTACATTGTATGGGTGAAATTTTGAGAACTGAATTTTTTTTTCATTGAGCAAACAATATTAACCATACCGTAACTTTTCTTTTAAGGGAGATTTTATATTGACTTCGTGATTGTAAATTATCTATCGTTTCACGGCTTGGTAGATCTCTTGTATTATATATATCGAATGGAGACTAATTGCAGGATACTGCAGTGACTAGATTGATTACTGTGACATCAAAAATGGGTTTTTGTATGTCGTTACAGGCCACATTAAAAATGGTCTAACCGCATAACTCTAACGTCATTTTAAGTTTACATAATCCCCCGTAGATATAAATATAAATAAATAATACTCCATAGATTTAAGTACATAAATCAACATGCCAAAAAAGTTATTTAAGTAGACAGATTACAACACTTACATTATCATTAAAAATTACTCTTGTTTATTTGTTTCAAATCAATTAAAATTATTGATAGCATTTATTGCATTATAGCGCGATTGCTCTCAATAGTTATAAAAACTGAAACAAATAAATAAGAATATTATTTTATGTAATGTGTCGTAATTTGAGTACTTTAAAATCTAAACACAAAAGGGATTTTAAACCTTTTCAAGAAAACGATGGAGAATATATGTAATTTAATTACTATTGCCATAATTTCACATTATAACATTATAGTATAATTCGCTCTTATTTGTATTTGATGAACCTAATTTATAAAATTAAACGTTTATGATTATGATATACTAAAGGCAAAATATTTAATTCTCTTAAAAAATAATTGATTATCATTTTGAAAACAACGGTTTTATTTCAATTTCTTTGTGTAAATAATATAGTTATAAAACGTTTGCCACTCCTGAAACATATTTTGTTTGTTTATATTCATCTAAGTACTTAAGCCTATGGAATATATGTACCTATTTGTATGGGGAAATATATTTTTTTAAATTTCTCAATAAATACAGTTCTGAAATGTTTTAGTTAAAAAACAGCGATAATATACGCACTCTCGTACTAGAATGTCCAGTCAGAAACAGAATATAAATTTCAGACATAGAACAAATATGGATACGGTTGTTTTATTTTATATTGCACAAGCTGTGCCAGCGGCTTCGCCCGCGTGGAGATCAACGTGTCACAATTTTTTTCTAGAATTCAAATTTTAAACATAAAAGTACTTATTGTGATTTAACCGTAACATATAGAGACATGCTATCGCGGACTTTTTTGTTGTATTTTTTTTAGATCTACGATTCTCTAATAGATTACTTTAGCATATCTCTGCTGGTTTACGCAGCGCAAGCGACCAAAGCTCCCAGCAAGCAAGTTTTTTTTAACAACTGCGCGATCTCTTCAACACAATTTACATAATACCGATATGTATTATATACCTAAACCGTCCGGAAGTATTTCACTATCTTTTGGTGGAAATCGTACAAAAATCCATTCAGTAGATCTTGAGAAAATCGATTACATACAGACAGACAGCTTTTTGGGACTTTGTTTTATAATAAGCATAGATAGATTATATTATATTTACTACTTTAACACACTAAGCGACCACATATTATATTACAACAACTTAAATGTAACTTCAGTTTACATGCTAAACGAGTCTATTGTGAAGTTCTTTATTTAGTTTTACAGACAGTTTTAGTGGTGGTTCTTATTTCTTGATCGTTTCGATTTATTGTCATATGATTTATATACACATCCACTATAAAATTATAGTAACTAAATAATATGTGTCAATAAATATTGACACATATTATTTAGTTGACATTAATTTACGAAGTACCGACCTCTGTTTATTTTAGCTGTAAACCTGTTGTATTAAATGTCAGCAAATAATATGGTAATAATAATCTAATTTACTGTTATCGAAAGTTTTATCGGTCTTTTAAGAATAATTCCCTGTAGGAATAATGATGAAATTTAGTATAATTAAAGAGTTGGGATAATTATAAATATTCAGATTTTTCTCTGGGAACGGTAAAAAAACACATAATACTAAATCGAGAGTATTTTCGAGTCAAAGTCAATGGTACCATATGTATAAAAAGTAAAGTTGTGACTGTTACTATCTCTATACTGGTGGGCATAGGCCTCCTCTCTCCGTTTCTTGAAAGAAGGGTTTGACCTAAGGCAAACCACGGTGCTCCAATGCGGATTTGGAGGTTACACATATTCCCAGAATTCTCGATGTTTTCCTTCATTAAAAAGCATGCGGTGAACTGCAATTATCAATGAGACACATAAGTTTCACATAAGTTTTAATAGAAAAACTCATTGGCGTCTGCCTGGGGTTTGAACTCGTGACTATCTCAAAAGAGTCGCACGATCTGACCGCTGGGCTATCACAAGTTACCAATTAGTATATTATATACATAAAACAGGCTTACCAGGCGGTGTATCGTTGCTCTTGATGACAGAGGGTCGGTTGTACGGCGGCGGTGCGGGTCGCGAACGGAGTCTCATATCTATTGGAGCCTCATGCTTGACTTCCGAGTATTCCGGAGGTGCTAATGATGAAGTATATTACAATTATATAAGTTACAATTATACAAAAGTAATAGTAAAATTATTTTGCTATAATCCGTATAGCATAATAATTTTACTATTACTTTTGTAGTATGGATCTCTCCGCAAAGTAACGCCTAATACTATAAATAACAATTATTTTAAAAATACAAAACGTTTGAACATCTTAGACAAAAGATGTATTGGGATTTCACAATGAAACTTGGAATTAATAAACTTAACTTTTGACATTGGTATAATAGACTAAATTAACTTGTAACCGACTTTTAGTTTCCATGAAAATTGGTAGAGCGTAGTGTTGCAAAATGGTCAGTCAAAGAAACAATCAGTTACTCTTCTCTAAGCAAAAAAGCCTCTCATTGGAAATAAGTATATGAAGTATAAGTATTGCGTATACGGAATATCATCTGACCTTACTAAATTGATTGATTATTATATAAATGAATGGGTCACAACGCGACAAAATCGAGTAACACAGGTATTAGGTTCGACCTTTCGGCAGAGTTGCATCCACCGTCAGGTCATGACCACGGTGGTGATTTTGTCGCGATTTGACTCTTTTATTTATATAACATTAGGTATGAATCGAGAAAGTTCAAATCTACCCTTACTAAATTGAAATACGTGAAATTTTATTACATAATCGTTTAAACCAAAGCTACAAATTTACGTAATTTTCTAAGGCGCAAAGCAGAAGTTGCAAGCTTTTTTCAGTTCCTACTTTTTTTTACAGTGTACATCAAATTTTATTATGTATACTTTTATGAACAAAATAATATTGCTTAATATATACCGTCAAACTAATTTAAGAACAACTATTTAGTGTCCTTGTCCCACGCTCTTTCTTACTGAGGGGTCGTAAAATACGACTAAGGTAAGTTGACGTCAAGCAGGTGGCCGGTCGTAAAATATGTGACAACAGGGATAAGGGCGGGAGGATGATGATGATATTTAGTATCCTTTTTGTTTTTACCTTTTCCATTGATGTTGAGGTCTAGATTAGCTGCCGCGTCATCCGCCTCATCCGAGAGCTCGCCGTCACTGTGTGGCTGAGCGCGCGCTATAGATGGCGCGACACGTCTCTCGTTGAAGGATTGTGAACGCAACGCCATTTTGCAATTGTCCCTGTAAAAAAAGTAATTTATATAGTACCCGGCATTAAATAATGCACACCGATGTTTACAATGAAACAGCCGGCCAATTCGGTTTCGTAGAGCGCTGTCACTGTCACACACGGGTTCGTCAGTCTGTGCGACAGAGACAATGCTCTATGAAGCAGAATCTAGCCAATTTCTCTCTTTCTGAGCCTCGATGTGCGTTATTTATTGCCGCGTACTATATCTATAATTTTGACCGATAAGAAGCGGAGAAGGGGGGCGGGGCGGATGTACGAATTTTTGACCTTCATTTTTAAATTATGTTACTGTTCTATAATAATTATACTATATTTATATACCACTTACTTTGTTATACTGATATAATAATAATAATATTGATATAATGCTTCTTACATTTATTGTTGGTGACCCCGCCGTGTAGCATCCGGCTGAATAGAATAGACCACCCTCATTTCTTACCGAGATGTCGTAAAAGGCGACTTTGTGTGGGATAAGGGCAGGAGAATTATGATTTATTGTTGGTGACGGAAACATTTTGATTTTTCAAAATTGAATTTGTGCACATGGTGCTCACTAGACGTTTGAGGAGTTAAGTGCTTTTATTCTCTTTGCGAAGATGAAATATGAGAAATTTTATACTATCTATAAGTCCGGTACAAGCTTCAATCGTACCAAGTTACAATTTGCGTTTTAATCTAAATTTGCAATTTGCAAATTTAGCGGATTAGTAACGCAGTAGTCGTTGAATGTAATAAACAAAGAGACAGACAGACTCACGCATTTATAATAAATACAAGTGGTAATAGTTAATAATAATACAGTACGTTAATTCACTATTCTCAAAAGAAAAACTGGAATTTTTTACCCTACATGTTACCATTGTACCTAATTTCATTAAAATTGGTCCAATGGATTTTACCATTCATGCTAATATTATTGATGCGAAAGTCATATAGGATTTAAAAGAGGTTGAAACAAAATACTGCTGAGGATTAATTAGATTGATAAGAATGCGTGGTTATCCGACCCTGTACAACTCAGCAATGATTAAATGTAACTAGTAATAAGAATTATATTTTATATATTTTTTTAAAAGAGCAACCACCGAATTTCTTGCTGGTTCTTCTCGGTAGGAACAGCTTTCCGAACTAGCAGTAAAGTTGACGATTCAAAAGCACTTGTTTACAAGTTTGATAAAGAATATTTTGAATTGAATTGATAATACGGAAGATCGTCTGGATACTTGCAAGGTGATCGTTCCGATTATAGGAGGCACCCTTAGGACGACGTTCCCCGACGCTAGTAGAGCTTCTGCGCTCTACTCCCTGCATTTCGCAACCTCGACGATGCTTCTGCGCTCGCCCGTCCCGCCCGGTGACGCTGTTAAAGCCATTAGGGCTAACAGCATACAGTCAATTCGAAAAAAAAAAAAAAAGTTCCGATTATAGACGAGTGTCACCGATAGTGAACGATAGTGACGGTATTTACCTGTACTCGGGCAAGCGGGCAGATCGCCGTTCCCGCCTCCATTTCCCAGTAAGTTCTTTGTTTTGTGCGCGAGGTGTTTCAGGGGACAGCGTCCGGTCGCCTTCCGACTCGCCGCTCGACGCCGTACTTGGGGTCTCTGTAAAGTAAAAATTACAATGATATGAATGAAAAGTCCTAAAATCCATTCTAATATTATAAATGCGAAAATCTGTTGTTTGTTACGTAACTTTAAAAGAAACATTAATCATTGCCCTGCCCTTATTCCACTCTAAGTGGGGTCGGCACAACATGTTACAAACCTGATATGATGATGAGCCATATGATTTGGTTACATATTTTACGACCGGCTGCCTGCCTGACGTCAACTTACCTTAGTCGCCTCCTAGGACACCTCGGTAAGAAAGGAGGGTGGTCTATTCTATGCAGCCGGATACCACACGGCGGGTAATTTTATAAGAAACATTATAGTAAATAATATAATACTTTACCAATGATTTTCTGTAGACGTAAAATATATCAAAATCAATTAAATGAATTTTTTTTCGTTCTTAATAATACCAATTACATTTAAAATATTTAATTTCAACACAGTTAATACATATTCATTATTAATTTATCCTTTTGCTATTTAATATATATTTTTTCATATAAAATATATATGGGACTTTACTTACATACACGGTCGTTAGTCCCTAATGTAACAATACTTGTGTTATTGGTGACAGATAACTAGTAAATATATACAAAGATAATTTTAAATACATATGTACACCCAGATGCGAAGAACCAACAAATTGTATTTTGAGTTGGCCTTCGGCAGGAATCGAACCCGCGAGCTCAGGGCAGGGTTACTGCCAACTGCGCCAACGGGCCAGTCAAAAAAGGATTAGCAAAAACATTAAGGCGCTGAACAGAGCTGGCGCAAATTCAGATTTCGGCATATAAGCCACGCCCACAATTTCTGCGGCGGCGTAGCGATAAAATTAATTTTTTAACACCCATTGTAGGTGTACACTATTTTATCCAAACTTTTTTGTACAATTTATTTAAAAAACTTATGTCTAATTAATCTTATAAAACTAAGTATGGTGAAACTATAACTAAACACCTAAAAAAAGACATATTATCAACACGGAATAGTCACAAAAGGCGGCAGCTAGCGACACACGTCCGTATAGCAGCGCGCCTCAGCGATCACTGTCTATCTTCGTAGATGTAAAAGAGAAGCGAGACGTTGACTCGTTTCAGTTTTGCTATTTTCTAAAAAATATTTAATTTGAATGAAATATCTTAATTAATTCAAAATTAAAATCTTACATTCTCTTTATATTATAATGATTTATTAGTCTTATTAATTTTATCAATTTTTGTTGATAAATATTAGAGATATTTACGATCAAAGTAAAAATCAGAGGTCTATTTACCAATTTTTTTTATCGAAAAAAAGTATCGTAATCATGTTTTGAAATCTTACATTCTCTCTGAGATATGATGTATATTAACATATATTTTTCTTTTAATCGTCATCCCTATAGCTTTTGTTAAAAACGTGTTTAAAGTCAGCCTATTTGGCTCTGTTCAGCGCCTTAACAGAAATTCTTGGAATGTCGCCAATTAATTATCTATATTATAATGGTTTTGTACCATTTAATTACCAGTCTTAAAATTTATTAAGTAAAAGTAAAATAAAATCTAAAGAAACTTAATATAATACGTGCTAAGATAACCGTCTCGCTGAACCGACAAATAACATCAGAAATGTAATCCAAGCGCTGCTGATTTTTTTATCATAAGTCAATTAAATTATGTCATGTCATATCTATAAACGAGTCCACCTAAATAATAATATTGGAATTCCAAATACAAAATGTTTCAATAAATAGAACCATTTCGGAAATATAAAAGACTTTTTAGAGAATAAAAAAGACCCACAACTTTTTAGCATCTACTTTAGAGTTAAAATATCCACAGTTATTTACTGTCTTCATATATAAAAATGAATGTTTGTCTGTATGTCCTTTATAGTCTCCAAAACGGTTGGAACGATTCTATTGAAATTTTCAGACAATCTTCAGAAGTCATACATTAGCCCTTCACTACGTGTCGCTCTAAGCTGTGGTCCGGCCTGACAAGAGGCACCCTTAGGACGACGTTAAACGACGCTAGTAGAGCTTCTGCGCTCTACTCTCTGCATTGCGCAACCTCGACGATGCTTCTGCGCTCGCCAGTCCTGCCCGTGGACGTTGTAAAAGCCGTTAGGGCTAACAGCATACAGTCAATTCGAAAAAAAGTGGCTATCAGAGATTTTTTTTAACTGTTGAGTTCTGTTTCGAGAGGAATTCAAAACCAGACTTAGCCACTGCAACGCGTGGCCGAAAAGCTTGTATAAAACAAAACAAAGTCCCCGAAAGCTGTCTGATTGTATGTGATTTTTTCAAAATCTACTGAAAGGATTTTTGTACGATTTCTATTAAAAGAAAGTGCAATTCTTGAAGAAGGTTTAGGTTAATAGTGCATTACATAAAAATTCCCGCTAAGTCGAAATTTACGCGGGAAAAACTTTGTGAGACACTGTTTCCCATGCGGGCGAATACACAGCAACAATTAGTATTTTTTTTTCTTTTTCCGAAGAAAATACGGATTAATATGACCACATGTTTTTAAAATGCTTCATCCAAAAAAATAACATAAAATAATAACATAAAACTTATCTGAAAATAATTGTCTCTAATCATTCATTAATAATCGACTGTTCTGATACATGAAAATAATATATGTATTTCATTAAATACCTTTATTTGGTGAACAAATCCATGGTTGCCATAGAGGCATGTTAAACTTTGGCGACTGCGGAGGTTCCATTGAAAGAAAATCCAAAACACTGAACGGGGTTTCACCCAAAAGAAGTAAACAATGCGATAGTTCCATTATCGCAGCACCATTAAAAACTATTTCATAACACTAAAAAAATTACATATAAAAGACCCCATAATTTTAATTGCATGACACTGAAAAGACCTAATTTTCTAGCACAAGCAAATTAGATTAATTCCATAGACAACACATTGGCGTCCCTGCACAGGTAACACTGAAGGTCGACTGAATAAAAAATGAGCTGGAAGAGATTACATTGGAATAAATAAATGAGATGAACAAAAAATAAACCGAAAAGAAAAAGAGCATCATGCTACATCCACGCGGCCGGACGTTGCGGCGCTTCCTTCGAATCTTATTATACAGGGTGTCTAGAACGTGTCATAACGTTTTTAAACGACATTTATTCACAATAATATGTATAACCAAATTATATACGGATTTCAATGCCCATTGTTACAGTTACGCAGAAATATGCTGATAAGCGGCATGGAGGGCACGATCTTTATGTGACCTCATCTCAATCACAAAGAAACGACGACACAATACTTTTTTTGTATGTCAAATGGACATGACCTCCTTTGGCCTCTCTGACAAAAGAATTTTGAAACAAGAACTTTATAAGTCGCTCAACTAATAGACAATATATACGAATACTACTGAAATTTTTGCAAAAACAATTTAATTGTCGTGTGCTAAAATCTTTTAAACCTAGAAATTAAAAAGCATTATTACAAGGAAATTTGAAGTTTTTAAAAATGATATTATCCTTATGTGTGTATTGCTAATTTCACTTTGTCTACAAAATGTTCTTTTGAAAAATATTACGAAGTATCAATAAAGTCGATTGAGAAAAAAACAACACATATATACCGACAGACATGTCAGTCCGCTCATGTAACGAATAACCGGTCACAAAACGAAGCAAAAAAGGGCATTAGTACTTTTCTTATTCTTTGATAGTGGTGTACTAAGTATTATTAGAAATCTTTGATTGAAAATATGATTCTTACGCTGCCAGAAGACAATTTTGATAATTTTTAAGGCAGATTTTTATGATTCAAACCTCACTCTTATGAATATTGTAGTAGTACCTTTAGGTAAAGGGAATATAAATTGATATAGATAATTGTTGCTTACGAAATAAAGTTATTGGCATACGGAAATACTACCTTTATTTTCTTTAACATGCTGTACATTAATACATCAACCTGTTCGGCCCATTCATGAAAGTGCGTGAGCGCAGTGCGCGGGGATTAATAAATTCCCTCCACTCCACTCCCTTCCGTCGCCCATACAGCCTTTTTCATATGACTGCAATTTTACACTTTACATACTTAAATTTAAGACGAATATTGCTAAGTGTAAGCTCGAATATAGGCAAAACCGTAACATCAAAGCAAATTCAATCTTAAAAATAAGTGGCATAAATTTGAAAGTTATTTGCCAATAACGTACTAATGACCGAGTTTAAATTACGGTGGTTGTATCCTTGGAAGGTTGTGTTTTATTTTGATGTAGTCGGGACGAGGCGGGGGGCTAAGTCGAACTGTGAGAAGTTGCCGCTCTGAAGCACTGTATAGGCATTAGTTTTTTCATTGTCTAATAGAGCAAAGGCAAAGGGCTGCCGACAGGTAAGCCGAAGTTGGCGCCGTAGGATTAATTATAGTCTGAAACTATAAAATAATAATCATAAATACTGCGGGATTTTTTAAAATTTTTGCATAGTGATTCTGATTTAAATAGTTTTTAAATTATTAATTTTATGTCAAAAAAGCAGTGGCATAGTATACTAATTATAAATAAATAAACCGTAATGAAGACGTTTAAATTTTAGCGGCAAGTCTATCTCGTTAAAAACCGAAACTAAATAGAAATATTTTAACTGATCAAAAATTAATTATTAACCATTATGACGTATGCTTTTTATTTCTAAATACTAGTATCATTCAGTGAACGGGTAATGTAAATCTTGTCATTTTTCTGCGTGCTGCATTCGAACATTTTTACTTGAATAGAGCTCACTTAAGTTCAGAAGGAATTCAAAATTTGTATGCATTGCATATAATGCATGCATACATCGCATTTTTATGAAATCCCTAGGAGTTGGGTTAGATTAATTAGTAAGCTATTTCAGGATTGAAGCTCACCGACACCTCAAACAAAACAATTGCATGCAATATTAACCCGTATCTAGTTGCAAAGAACGAATAAATATATATATAAAAGTTGCGTGGTTGCGAGTGCGTTCACACACACATATGACTGGTTCGTTGGTACAGGTGGAAGTGACCATGCTTTTATCTCCGCGAGTTGTGCCGCCGAGGGCCAACATTTTCTATAAAGAATATGTTGGTTCCGCGAGTTTGGATGTAGATGTGTGTTTAAGTCATCCTGCCCTTATCCCACTCTAAGTGGGGTCGGCACAACATGTTGTCACATGATTTGGCTGCGTATTTTACGATCGGCCGCCTGCCTGACCTTAGTGGCCTTTTACGAAACCTCGGTAAGAAATGAGGGTGGTCTATTCTACTCAGCCGGATACCACACGATGTGTATTTATGTATAAGTTTTAAGTATTTCTTTAAAATATAAATGTATACATTTACTAGTTGTACGTCACCAAGTACACAAGTATTTAGAAGTTACTGACTTTGGGGAAGGACGACCAAAACCGTGTGTGTAATTGTCCCATATATTTATTTATTTATGAGTGACAATGTAGACAGACTACCTCTTAAAGTTCTCAGAGGTCCACTAAATCCAAGTAAGTTCAATAACTTAAAAGTTAAGTCATAAACGAGGACAACAATTAATAAACAATCCATGACATAAATCAGCAATTGGCACAGAGAAATAAATAAATGTTTAAGATTTTAATATGTTAGTTATAAAGTGATTAAAGAAGTTACCATTTTTATTCTACTCTTACAACGTAAAGGTAGAAAATACGGAGTCTGCAAGGTTTAATTAATTGGAAGGTGTTCTTTTTCTTTTAAGTTTATTTTTTATTTGTAACCATTCAACCGAAGCGCCACGCAAGAGGGTTTCCTCTACCTGACCGAAGTAATCTTCAATGGATTGTTAAATAAATGAAATATGTACTTTATAAAAAAAACTAAAGTAACGGCCTGTTACTATTCCCTTGTTGGGCATAGGCCTCCTCTCTCCGTTTTTGGAGCGAAGAATTGGTGCTAAGACCTACCACGCTGCTCGCATGCGGATTGGTAGGTTACACATATACCCAGAATTCTCCAGAGATATGCAGGTTTCCTCACGATGTATTCCTGCACCGAAAAACGTGATAAAATGCAATTATCAATTAGACACATAAGTTTCAATTGAACTCATCGGTGCCTGCCCGGGGTTTAAACCTCTCGAAAGAGTCGCACGGTCTCACCGCTGGATTATCACAGTGTAGAAAAATAGTGTTTTCAATTAATGTTGAAAGATCTTAGTCTAGACAGAACTGAAACAGAGATAAACAAAGACATAAAATGGTGAACTCTTTTTAGGTCGAGCGTGAAATAGACAGCCTAATGAAATTTGTTTTCTTTGGACATGTTTTTTGTTTGCTATTAAAACTTTTCCAATAAATAAACAAACTTTCGCAATTTTCAGTTGCAAAATCAATTTACTGTATAAACGCGGCCTGTTCGAGACGAATAATGAATATCATCGAATTTCAATCAGTCACGTGTGACACATAAAACCAACGTGAGAGACTTGCGAGGCTGGGAAGGTGACTTTTCCAGATCGGCAAGGGAATATCGACAGCGTATTACATTTTTAATGATTCATATGATTGTCGTGGAGTTTACCTCCTCTGAATTTACGAGTACCTCTAGCGGGAAGAAATTTACGCTAAAATTTAAGTGTGAGGCGTAAATAAAGATATTATTACTGTGATTGTAATAACTGTATATTTATAATTGTATTTTGTATTGTATATTATAATTGTATTTTATAAATGTATACTTATAATTGTAACACTGTAACTAAAGTAGCAGCCTGTTAAAATCCTACTGCTGGGAATAAGCCTCCTCTTTCCGTTTCTGGAGAGGAGGGTTGGAGCTAGATCTACCACGCTGCTCCAATGCGGATTGGTAGGTTACACATATATTCAGAATTCTCTAGAGATATGCAGGTTTCCTCACGATGTTTTCCTTCACAGAAAAGCGTGTGATAAATTACAATTATCAATTCGACACATTAGTTTTAATAGGAAAACTCATTGGTGTCTGCCCGGAGTTTGAACGCGTGACCTCGAAAGAGTCGCACGGTCTCACCGCTGGGCTATCACAGCTCATAACACTGTAACTAAGAATGATGTAATCTCCTATAATTGGTAATACACCACTACTTTAAACTATATAGGATATTTGATGGAACATTTAATATTTAATGCTGTTCGAGATCCGAATTAATAAATATGTATTATTTTTACGAGAAATAGGACATCGGATAGTACTAAGTGTGGTCTACATTTAGCACAAGATAAATATTATTTCACTCAGTACTTTAGCAAAATAATTAGAGTCGTTCTGTTCTTATTAATTTATTCGGGTTTAAGCAAAACGACAAATCGCTTGCTTTGTGTTTTTGATCTGATAATACATTTCGGTTGCGGGGTGAAATGATTGTTGAGATTATCATAGTGAATATGTGCAGCGCTAGTGTAACAGTGCATACTTTTTACATATTCAAAGCACAAGGTATAAAAACGGATAGTACACTCTACTTGTAGCATACATAAATGTTCTCTAATCGTGGTTTATAGCAAATTTAATTAATTATTTTTAGTATTATTAATATTAACTTCACAAAGTAAAGTAAATAATAATTTAGGTATTCTAATATTATAAGCAGAAAAGTAAGTTTAGATGAAAACCTTCACAGATTTTTTTAATACAAAACACGTATGTTTTGTCAGACTTTCAAGCTTACTGCCGATTTACTTTGAGACTTCCCACTATTAATATTAAGGTACGATTCTACCGGTGTGCTGAACTGTGCAGTACTGTGAATGCACAGTGTACGACACAAATGTTTACTCTGGTGGACCCCTATATACATACACCTATATACATTTGTGCGCGTACACTTGGAACAGTGGACTCGCGTCGACGCGTACGCACTCGTTGTTCTCGCACTCAGTCTTGCTTCCGCTACTAGACGGAAAACATCTGTTTGCACGCGCTCACCTTTACTGAGCGCTGGACGAATCAAAAAATTATTAATAACTTTATAGTAGATGTCTAAAGATATTATGTAAAATTGTATACAATTTAAAAATAAGTGAAATAATAAGAATAAAGATTATAAAATATTCCTAAATAAACATGTTCGCGCACATGTGTGCTACTCTGTGCGCTTACACAAGTTACACACAACATTGCCGGTGGAAGAAGCTAAACGCGATATGAGCTTAGTACGTGCAGTGCGCGAACTTTGTAAACAAACTGCACTCTATTTTGGTGGAATCGTACCTTTACATTCCGGTGTATTCGAGCTCCTTAAAGGCCGGGAGCTAAAGGATGCGGGTAATTCAGTGGCGGGCGTGCGCGGATGCCCGTTCGCTTGGGGGGTTGTTTATTTGCACGCACGTTATCGATTACTGTCTCAACTCGGGGAGCGGAGCTGTAGGGTGCTTTTATTTCGACTTAAAATTGATTTTTCACAGGATTAAGTTACAAGAGTTGAATATTACATCTTTAAGATTAGAATGATTCTTAGGTACCTAACGTAAAAACGTAAAGGTATTTTATATCGATGTTGAAAACTTCCTGCATTAGGATAATTTCATTCATATATTATTCTTGTACGAATGCCTTTACAGGAATAACCTTTCCTTTACAAAAGAACCAATCATGGGAGTGGATTAAAATCCATTTATAACATTTATACATTCCATAGGATAAAAAGGCCGTTTCTCATATATCTTGGTAAACATATTCATATCCATTAAATTATATGTGTACATATACTATTAAATAAATAAATATATATGGGGCACTTTCACACACGGTCGTCCATCCCCAAAGTAAGTAACTTAATACGTGTGTTATGGGTGACGGAAAACAGGTAGATATACTACATATAAAATTTTAAATACATACTTAAATACAAATATACACCCAGACTCGAAGGACCAACAAATTGTTTAAAGAAAATGTTGGCCTTCGGCGGGAATTGAATCCGCGACCCGCGGAGCTGAACGCAGGGTCACTACCAATACCTGCATATATAATTTTTCGATTTAGCTTATTTCGTTATAAGACGAAAATTAAAAATAAAATAAAATATTTGGTAGATGTTGATTGTATTTAAATTTGGTACTTGCGTGAATTTAGTAGTTTGTCCGTTGCCGCGAGGCTTGTCGGAAGATAGTTAGTTATTCATAATCGAAATAATAAATTAAACTGATGGGCAACATGGCTATTTTAATGAGAACTATAGTAGCCATCCGGCTACGCGTTGCTGCGTTAGGCTGGTTTTGAATTCCCCTCGAAACAAAACTCAACAGTTTAAAAAAATGCTCTGATCACCACCAAACTTTACAGCATGATCCGCTGGTTAATTCTAAAGATTGTCTGAAAGTTTCAATAAAATCGGTCAAGCCGTTTCGGAGGGCATATAACATATATGGACGTGGAATCTTCTTAAATTCCAAGTCAAGTTAAATTTGACCTACTTTCCGGGGTCCGATTAAGCTGAAATTTTATAGAATGAATGTTTATAATAACCATGACCCGATGCTGCTGCGAGGATTAGCTCCAGACGAGGGAACTCCTCAACGGTTGTCATTAGGGACATGAAATACTGTTGAAAGCTTTTTTAAAACCTTTTTTAACTTAACTTGTTATATACTAAATTCAGCATTTTTATACTATAACTAGGTAAAACGAGTTTACCCGCCATTTAGAAAAAATCTACACATCAATCGTACATTGTTTTAATCATACTTCCATCTTCATTTTCTAAATGCAAACAATTACCTGGCTAAATATGTAAGAATTGTATTTTTTATGGTATGTCCTGTCCGAATATTGATCGTTTACTTATTCTATTAACATTAACATCCAAACGGGTACGTTGCGCGGAAGGCGGATGTTTGTAGCGAAAGTGCGGGAAGCGAAAACATTCCACATTCCGCACTTTATTGTTTCAAACGATTTGTGACGTAATATAGGCATCATATTTACTTAAATTTGATATTTGTTTGCCCGCTATTTCACCCATGTAAAACGGCGGCGATACAGAGTAAAATCGAAATGCACGAGTGTAGCAAATCTTTTTATCTCATCATCATTCTCCTGCCCTTATCCCACTCTAAGTGGGGTCGGCACAACATGTTACAAACATGTTGTCACATGATTTGGCTACGTATTTTACGACCAGCCGTCTGCTTGACGTCAACTTACTTTAGTCGTCTTTTACGACACCTCGGTAAGAAATGAGGATGATCTATTCTATGCAGCCGGATACCACACGGCACATACCTTAGTCGCCTCTTACGACACCTCGGTAAGAACGGAGGGTGGTCTATTCTATTCTGCCGGATACCACACGGCGTATGTAGCAAATCTTTTTATCTATAATTAATTATATTTCAACTAGCTGTGCAAGCGGCTTCACCCTCGTGTAAATCAGCGTGTCACAATTTCTTTCTAGAATTCAAATTTTAAACATGAAAATAGTTTTTGTGAGTTAACCATAAGAAATAGAGACATGGTATGTACTTTTTTGTAGTATTTTAAGAGATGTACAATTCTCTAGTACATTACTTTAGCGTAACTCTGCTGGTTTACGCAACGCACGTGACTAAAGCTATTACTATTTACCTAAACCATCCGGAAGTATTACACTATCTTTTGATGTAAACCATACAAAAATCCGTTCAGTACATTTTGAGAAAATCGATTACATACAGACAGACAGCTTCTTTGGGACTTTGTTTTATAATTATATTTCAATTTCAATATATCAATTTCAATTTCAATATCACCTTTATTCTTAAAGATGGTTTGTATAATTATTATCATCTGGAAAGTTTATGCCTAAATAACACTTTCGTCTCATAAATTTGACCAAGGCAAAGGCTACCTCTATCACAATAAGATTCAATATATTTTAGGAAGAACGCTCAAAAGAATAAGGTCTTCCTAATAATATAAAATGCCCCAGAATAATACACAAAAACATGTATATCATTGTCTAAAATACGACCTTTGCACATCTTCCTATTATTATAAAAGATATCAGAATTGCTTACTACATTCTTTTAAGAAATTCATCATAACGGCGCTTTCAATTATCACGCTAAACTATCTTTATTTTGCTTTAAAAATTGTCAAAATTGGGTTAGATAAAATATATTCATTCGTTTAATTATGTGTTAGACATCAAATTTAGTTACTATTTTAAGACCAATTTATTATGCATTTATTTAAGATAATAAGCCAGTTTCAACGGCAAATGTGCGTAGACTCATTTTTATGTAAAACGTATATAGATCATAAGATACTACTGTAACAGCACTAGAGTCATCTGTCAAGACTTGAACCAATCTACCAATGATTACAACGCCATCTGATAACACGATCCCTGTAAAAGTTGTCCAAAACGGCTATAGATGGAAGCACAACCGTTGTATAACAGTCGAAAACTTAAGACATTGATTTGATGGCGAAAACATGGCCTAAAAATATGTGGAACAAATTATAAAATCTTGTTGGACATAGTACATATTTAGTCATATAACGAAAATAGTTCTGTGTTTCAATGTGTATATATATAGTCAAAAGGGAGGCCGTAAAAAAGATCCATCCAAAAAGTGATATGCATATAAAAATTATATAAAATATATAAAATGATAGAAAAGAGTGGAAGATGAAAACATATTATACCGACGCTACCAAGTGGGGTTTTGCCCGTATCAAGGCAGGAGAAGATTAAACGGGTCACTTGACTCACCCCTGAGGAAAAATCAATGTAAACCATCAAGGGCTTAGTCCTTATTTCAATTGACTTCGGGAAATTAAAACGACCCACGAGGAAGACATATTTTTTGCTTAAGTTCAAAAGAACTTAATCGGAACACAAAACAGCTAAAAATACTATAAAATAGCCTTTCTAAATATAAATTTGTTATCATTTGATATACAAGTATAAAGTAAGAAATTTATAACAAAGGGGTATAAAATAAAACTGAAACTTGACAATGTTACACGCATATTAAAATAAATCGTCACACGTAATGCCTTTTTGGAAAGTGACATTAATGTAATGTATGGAATAATCTTGGTTTGTAAAAATTTAATTATAGTTAGTTGACTCCTTAAAAAATGTTCGTTAAGTGCCTCGTATTTTTCTATTTTTTTTTCAATCACTGTACGTCTACTGATAGGCATGGGTTTGGTTTAAGAAATTTTCACGATACATTATCATGTGCTACATACATCCTATCGCTTGATACAATCTTTTTGATGTCGTCTATCAAAACATTAAAGGATTTACAAACATAGCGTTCAGTAGGGGTCCGCTTCACCTTGGGATCCCAACGTCCATCCTTTATTTATTTTTCGATATAATTCGTTTTCAAATCTAATAATGAAATATTTTTTATTTCTAGTCCCTCATTAATGTCTGCGTTAGTATCAGAGTAACTTAACCATAATTATGAGAATTTGATAAAAGGGAGTTCCTTGCGATAAAATATAGTAAAGTAAAGTAGCGGCCTGTTGCAATCCCACTGCTGGGAATAGGCGCCTCCTCTCTCTGTTTCTGGAGAGAAAGGTTGGAGCTAAGACCTACCACGCTGCTCCAATGCGGATTGGTAGGTTACACATATCTCCAGAATTCTCTAGAGATAAGCAGATTTCCTCACGATGTTTTTCTTCACCGAAAAGCATGTGATAAATTACAATTATCAATTAGACACATGAATTTTAATAGAAAAACTCATTGGTGCCTGCCCGGGTTTGAACTCGTGGAAATATAATGGCGGCTTTAAATAGTCAATAAAAATGAATAAAGGTTAACATTATCAAATACAACATCGCATTGCATTTTTTCTATTACTTACAGATATAATAGCTGTGTGAAAGTATATAATGAATATTGACGTGATATAATACGCTGTACATAAATGGCCTGTTATAAAAAGTTGACCTCAGCGAAAACAAATATTGTGAAGGTCTCTCGTAGGAGTAAATTTTATGAGTAGGATGTGATTTTGAATAAAAGTTTTGGTTTATTACTACTATTTACTTTTAGGGGCAGAGTGTTCGATCATATAATAGCACAAGCGCTCAATAGCAACATGCGATAGGCGAGCCTTATGATTTATAAAATGAAGAAATAAAAGTCTTAGGTTGCAATGACGGTATGGCATAACTTTAAAAAAGTCACTAATAACATAATATATTAGCCGTGTGGTATCCGGCTGCATAGAATAGACCACCCTCATTTCTTACCGAGGTGTCGTAAAAGGCGACTAAGGTAAGTTGACGTTAGACAGGCGGCCGGTCGTAAAATACGTAGCCAAATCATTTAACAACATGTTTGTAACATGTTGTGCCGACCCCATTTAGAGTGGGATAAGGGCAGGAGAATGATGAATAATAAAATAATATATATTGTATATATATTTCGTTAAGGGGGATTTCAGCCGCCTATACTAGTAGAGTTTGTAAATAAGGGAGTTGAAGGAAAAACCACGTGTGTTGCTTGAAAAGTGATTGATGTACTCAATCAGAGTTAATCAAGACCTAGAAAGTGGCAAGGCACAATATTACGGTATTGGTACGCTACCATTTTTTAGAGTATGTTTAAACTAGAAGCATTGTTGAAGCGGCATAGGGAAAGGACGAACATAGGGTCGAAATACGAAATTATGAAGCGACACACACATATAGTACCTGGCAATAAATAATGCACATCGAGGCTTAGAGCGAAACAGCCGACCAGTTCGGTTTCGTAGAGCGCTGTCACTGTCACACAGTTAGTACGTGACGTTTCGCACGGGTTCGTCTGTCTGTGCGACAGAGACAATGCTCTATGAAACAGAATCTAGCCGATTTTCTCTCTCTTCGCCTCGATGTGCGTCATTTATTGCCGGGTACTATACGTGTGTTAGACAAACACGAATGAATAATACAAGATAAGATCTTTTTTCATCGTAATAACGACTTAACCTTAGCTCAGCAGCCATGTCTATTAACTAAACATATCTGAGAATTGCTGTAGGTGTTTAGAAATAGGTAAATTGATTGATTCCGGAATGATCCCGCCATTGCACATTATTTTGTTTTTTTTTTATAATTTTTTATTAATGTCAATTTCAGCACTAAGAGATTACAAACAAACAAACTTTTTGGAAATGGTGGCAAGACTGCGTCTTATAACACGTTACGCTTTATTTTCGCTATGGGTACGTATGAAAATCAATTTACTCAATTTCTTCTTACAGTTTGTTCAAAATGTATATTTTATCAAATATTACTAACATCTATATATACTTATTATAAAATAAAGTCCCCAAACCTGTCTGTCTGTATGTAATCGATTTTCTCAAAATCTACTGAACGGATTTTTGTACGGTTTTCACCATAAGATACTGCCGGATAGTTTAGGTAAATAGTACATCCCTATTATGTAAATTGTGTTGAAGAGGTCGCGCAGTTGTTAAAAAACTTGCTTGCTGGGAGATTTAGTCTCAAGCGCTGCGTAAACCAGCAGAGATACGCTAAAGTAATCTACAAGAGAATTGTAGATCTCTTAAAATACTACAAAAAAGTCCCAGATAGTATGTCTCTATCTCTTATGGTTAACTCACAATAACTATTTTTACGTTTAAAATTTGAATTCTAGAAAAAAGTTGCGACACGCTCATTTCCACGCGGGCGAAGCCGCTGGCGTTGCTAGTTGGATATAAAAAGTGATGCCAGAGAAGATTCAATTCCAAAAAAAATTATCAAACCTAAGTCTCCGCCCAGTTATGTATGCGGCCTTCGCGTTGCATAACAAAATAGCACCATATAGCGTGTGTCCATACGTGCGAGTACGTGGTAGCCCTGACATGGATCGATCGCTATTCAACTACGAAGTTACCCTTTGTGGATGTGTTTGTTCATGAATCTTATCACTTATGGTACCTAGACCCATAAATATATCGACTGGGCGACAAGATGAAAATTTGATGCAACATTTTATACACCGATTTCCGCTCGCGTGGAAATCGGTGTATTGAATTGAATTTTGAATATAAAAGTTATTGACAGTTAACCATAAGAAGCTCTGTGTGGTGTCCGGCAGAATATAATAGACCACCCTCCTTTCATACCGAGGTGTCGTAAGAGGAGACTAAGGTATGTGCCGTGTGGTATCCGGCTGCATAGAATAGACCACCCTCATTTCTTACCGAGGTGACGTAAAAGGCGACTAAGATAAACTGACGTCAGACCGGCGGTAAGTCGTAAAATAACTAGCCAAATCATATAACAACATGTTTAAAACATGTGGGTTTACACGCACACTTAAAGTGGGGTTGGAATCATTGGGAATGATGATGTCTTATAAAATGGAAACATATAGTGAAAATGGCTTTGTGATAGCATCAACGCCAAAAGCAAGTATTAAGTATATTGTTGTTTGAAGGCAGGTTACAAAATGATATCTTGGTAGGAAAAGGATAGGATCAATCTTCACTAGGCGAGACATTCCTAAATGACTAAGCGACATAACACAATGTTGCATCAGACATGACTGACTATGTACTGTTTATTAAGAATTTTTATTATTTATTTATTTATTTATTTATTTATTTATTTATATAATCTACAGCTATACAATATATATTTAACAAAAAAACTTAGTCTATTAATAAAGCCAAACTGATTATATAATCTTACATATTAAATCTAGATTTTGCTTAACAGAATTAATATAAAATGTAGGAAAGATGCAACAACGACGTGACTTGAGCGTGAGCGGGCGTGTTTGTGCGTGTGTGTGGATGTGTGTGCGTGTGTTTGTGAGTATTGGAGTTAGTGTATGTGGGAGTGTTCCGTGTGTGGCAGGAGTGCATGATAGTTGTGAATGGGAATACGTTTAATTTTATTAATTATTCATTTGCGATTGTGTTTATTAACTCCTTTTTAAATTGTGCCTTGGATAAATGAAATATATCAACATGAGAGTATTGCTTGTTATATGATCGTGCCAGCCGAGATACTATGGAATTTTGACCATAATTCGTATGGGACCTGGGAACGTTAATAAGACGTGTGTGGCGCATTCTCAATGACGGAACTATCAATGAAAACGCAGACAGTAAGCTAGGACAATCAATTGAACCGGACAATATACCTTGCAGTAGTAACATGTCGCTCTTTTGCCTCCTTTGTTCTAATGAAACAATTCCGTAATGAGAACATGCTTCCTGATAGCTGTTAAACTTCCTAAAATCTTTAAAGGCTAAGTACTTTAGAAATTTTTCCTGAATGGATTCAAGTCTTTTTATGTGTATGGTATAATGGGGCGTCCAGATGTTACAAGCATATTCGAGAATACTTCGGACGTAAGCAAAGTATAGTTCCTTTATGCAGTCGATATTGTTAAATGTACGGGTTACTCTCTTAATAAAACCTAACTGTTTATAGGCTTTATTGGAAACAACCTCAATTTGCTCGTTCATTGAAAGTTTGGAATCTAAATGAACTCCTAGGTCTCTCACGGTATTAATTTTGGGAATACACGTATTGTTATATTTATACTCATGATCAATGACAATAGTTTTGCGCGTAAATGTGATTAAATGACATTTTTTAACGTTTACTGATATTCTGTTCTGTAAATAGTATGTTCTCAAAGAATTTAAATCTTCCTGCAAATTTTTACAATCTTCATTAGTGCGTATTTTGAGAAAAATCTTTTTATCGTCAGCAAACATTAAATATTTTGCATGACGGAAGCAGCTGCCGATATCAAACAGGTAGGCATTATATAAGAGAGGACCTAGTATGGAACCCTGAGGTACCCCTGAAGGTACTGTAATAAAATCACTTCTAGCACTACCTGTGACAACCGCTTGCATCCGGTTTTTAATGTATGAAGTAAACCAACGAAGCAAACTTCCATTTATACCTAACGCGTAAAGTTTTTGAAGCAGGATAATATGATCTACACGGTCAAATGCTTTTTCAAAGTCCGTGTAGATCACATCTACCTGGCATTTATCTTCCATACTTCTTAATACATAATTTGTGAAAACCGCCAAATTTGTAATTGTGGAACGATTCTTCATAAAACCGTGCTGTTCGTGGGGAATAGATCGAGTTATGATGGGACAAATATGTTTGTAGACAATCCTTTCAAGTAACTTGCTCATCGCGTTAAGTATTGATATTGGCCGATAATTTTCTATTTGTGTTTTCGATCCGCTTTTATAAATGGGTACAATTAGTGCTTCTTTCCATATATCAGGAAAACTGCTGTAGACGTTTAGAGAAAGGTTAAAAATTATAGACAGAGGTACCGCGAGACTTCTAGCACATTTTTGAAGAAAAATTGGTGGAATGCCGTCACTACCTGCTCCCTTGTTAGTTCTTAAAGATTTCAGCAATTTGAAAACATAATCCTTGTCAACAGTAATTTTACAGATGGAGTCATTGTGATTAGGGTAAGGAGGTCGTATTGTATTATATGAACTCAAGGGTTGAACAAATACACTTTCGAAGTATCGGCTGAAACCTTCACAGGCTGAAACTTCGTCTGAGTATGTGGAATTTCCGAGAGTGAGTATAGTAGGGTATGTCTTATCGTTATTTCTTAAAGTTTTAGTGTAAGAAAAGAGAATCTTTGGATCTTTCCGAATAAACATTTGCATACGCCGAGTATACGAAACGAAACACTTATTTTGTAAAAATTTTTGTCTTGCCCTAAGTATGGTAAACTCATCATAATCACGAGGATTGCCATTTTGTTTCCATCGTTTGTGTTTATGGTTTTTTTCTTTTATGATATGCAATAAAGACTTAGAGTACCATGGAGGGAAATTACATTTAGTTCTAACTTTGTCGGGAACAAACTCATTAATGGTTGTATTTAAAATATTGTAGAATTTTTTAATAGAATTGTGCATAGAATCAGTTATTAGAACTTCTGGCCAATTGATTTTTGATAGGTGTTCATTAATTTTTACGTAGTCTCCTTTAAAAAAATTAGGCCGTTTGATAGGTTTCTGACGAGAATGGCGGATTAGTAAATTTGAGAGAGTAAATTCGAGACAAGGATGGTAAGTGTCTTCACTAACAAGAGGATTATTGCAATGGTGAACTGCAAAGTCAATATTACTAAACAGGAGATCTAAGGTGTTATATTTACTGTTCAAAATAGTGTTGTGCTGATTTAAACCGGAGAGGTTACATATATCTATTAAATTTACAAAATTATTATGTAATTCCACCGAACCACATTTCCGTATTGTGGGACCGAAAGCAGTCCATGAAACATAAGAAAAGTTAAAATCCCCTGCTAAAATGTAATAATCATCAGGATGTTTCACAAGAATGTCGGCAAGACGAGATGAGATCGATTCGAGACGCACCGGTAAGTCGTTATCAGGTGGTGCATATATCAGTCCGATATGAACATCACGGTTGTTAGGAGTTTTAATATACTTAGCTGGTATAGTTACCCACAGAGACTCCACTCCAGAGCATGACCACTCGCGTCTATGTTGGATATGTAGTTTTTTTAAAGCGCATAGGAGGACTCCACCACCCAATTGTTTAGTGGATGTTTCTTGATTACGATCACTTCTGAAGATATCATATCTATCATCACAAATCTCACGATCGTAAATACCACTTGTGAGCCATGATTCTGTGATCAAAATTATGTCATAGTGGTGATTTAAGATGTTTTGTCTAAACTCAATTGTTTTCGTTCGTAGGCCGCGTACATTTTGATATAGTATTTGTATAGAATTAGCGCCTGTGATTATTATGCGAGTACAAAAATATATTATAATAACTTAGGATAATAGATGTACGCGGCTCTTTGTAAAAGGTCAAGTTCATTGGAAATACAGCATATTTGTTCAATTGAAACAGAGAAGTTTGTGTGTTTATTTCGACAGTGCAAGTGTAATAATGCTGTTGTGGATTAAGGAGTTGAGTGTAAATAGATTTATTATTTTTACAAAAAAAGAAGTCATAATAAAAGTTGTCGTGTGTATGGATGTTTAATAGGAAGTGTAATAGTTGTATGTATTGTAGTCGTCGTTTATTATAGATTAGCTTAAAAAATAAAGTGGTAAGAAAATTAACGCGAAACATGTATATCGGCAACAAGTAGACATGCAAATTCATTTTATCTTTACTAAGTCCTTCTCGAAACGAATATGGATGGCTGGCGCTTCCTCGTTCTTCCTTAAAAAATGTTACAGTTTCTGACCCAGACGAACTTGTAAGCTTTCTCTCTCGCAGCAAGTTTAGTAGCCTTTAATAACTGTTTATTTTCCGGGGTTAGATGCTCGTTCACAAAAAACTTATTTTCAGCACCACCAATACCTACGTCACGAGTGCAAATACCTTTTTTCTTCTTCAATCCCGAAAGTATTTTATCTTTGCATAGCCGTTCGCTTAACTTGACCACAATTGATTTTGTTCTTCCAGCGGTAATGTTTTGAGGCTGGACACGGTGTGCAAATTCGATATCACTACTGTTAATTTCAACCCCGGCATGATGAGCCACTTTAATTACTAATTCAACTAATGACTCGCTGCTGCTTTGAGGTAGGCCTACTATTTCTAAATTATTCATTCTAGCCTGTTGTTGCTGTCTTCCAAATTGTGTACGCAGGTCTAAAATTTGGTTCTCTGATACAGTAATATGATCCTTTACTGAAGACAACTCATTTTTAAGTTGGTCGTTTTCAACCTGTAGTTGACTATACGATTCTTGTAATTGTGTAAATTCGGAGGATAGTGCAACTATTTCGCCTTTCAACTCAGTGAAGATAGTAGTTCTAAGTTCTTCCACGATTTCGTGTTTTATGGATTGCAATTTTTTGTCCAGTAGGTTTTCAAACCGTCGTATTAGGCTAGGGTTGTCATCTGCACAACCTGTAGAGATGTCACAGTCATGAATTCCCGCTGCGGACCGACCAACTCGAATAGGTGTGTTACTATTATCTCCACCTTTACGCTCCGCCGCTACACAATTAGGGCATTTCCATTGGGTTCTTGCAGACGTTGTATCGCCAGTGAATCTAACACATTCTGAGTGAAATATACTGTTACACGTAGTACATTTTATACGTTTCATGGTTACACTAATGTGTCCTTGGCATGCCCCACATGTTCCGACCATTATAAATATTGTCTACAAATATGTTACTAAGAAATTAAAAACGAACAAATTATTTTTAATTTTGAAAAAGTGATTTTTTGGTGAGTCTCGAACCCTGTATCAGTCTTGAGTATAGTACGTTGTTACCATTCAGCCACGAATCAATTTGTTAACAGCATCGAATTTAGAAGTCTTAATGTAATATTAAGAGCGATGTGTTTACTTTCAATTTGTGACAGTAACGCAAAATTTGTGCTATCTACCGTCTTTTACAAGTTGTAGTTAACAATTAGACGAACTATATATTCAAAGATTTAATCACTTTGGAGGAGAATTGAAAGTGAAAACCAAAACACAGACACGGGAAAAGATGTTCACTACACGCACTTGGCACTTTTGTTGCGGTCATCAATAGTTAAGTCAGTTTTTAGTAATTTTAAAGACCGGAGCTACCAATATAGGTCAATTCTGTTAAACGTCAAACGTCAATAATGCAATGCAATTATCATCTGCATTCCGCATATGGCGATCGTTTTGAATGGAATAAACATTCATGGTCCACGTTCCTTCGATTTATGTTATTTCGACTCTAGATTAACATAATTCAAATATATTTGCCCAGTGCCAAATCTACAGTTGAAATAATGCTGCTTGCGGATTTATCTCTAATATTTATTATAGAAGAGAATCCTTTTATCAATCTTCTATACTTATTATAAAACAGTCTGTCTGTATGTATTCGATTTTCTCAAAATCTACTGAACGGATTTTTGTACGGTTTTCACCAAAAGATAGTGCAATACTTCCGGATGGTTAAGGTAATTAGTATTTATCGGTATTTTGTAAATTGTGTTGAAGTGATCGCGCAGTTGTTAAAAAACTTGCTTGCTAGGAGCTTTAGTCGTAGTAATAGCGAATCGGAGATATATAAAATACTTCGAAAAAGTCCGCGATACCATGTCTCTAACTCTCGCGGTTAACAATCACAATAACTATTTTATGTTCAAAATTTCGAAAATTCGGGAAAAGATTCGTAAAACACTGAATTCCACGTGGGCGAAGCCGTTATAGGTTTGTAAAGTTTTGTATATAATTATAATATCAGGAACTAATAAAATATAATTCTCCAGGACATAACTCCTATCAATTCAATCATTACGCAGTCATATCACACAATGATAACAAAATTTTAAAGTATCACAGACAGTATTATGTAAATTTCTGCTGTGATTTTGATTGTACCTGTAGAAGCACTGCAAGACATTATGTACTTTAATGACTTTTAGAGGTGGGAAAAACTATAAAACTGACGTCAGATCGACAAAGTGCATTTGTAGTAAGAAATTATCATTATTGTGTTGCTTTTTTGAGGATCTTTATTTACAAAAGTAATAATAAAATTATTTTGCTATAATCCGCGATACATATCGCGTATCGCGTACGTATCGCGGATTATAGCAAAATAATTTTATTATTACTTTTGTATTATGGATCTCTGCAAAGTAACGCCTAATTCTATAAACGATCTTTATTTAAATACGGTTTTTAGTCTTTCTGACTAAAAACTGTACATTATATAAAATAAATTTATAACTGGTCAAGAGTTATTTATTAATACTACGTATTTTACGTGTCAAGTGTTATATTTGACTTCCACCGATTTATTTCCAACAAAGACGTGTAACGATAACATTTTTGTTCGGTTCCGGCGAAATAATTTTCAATGCCCTACAAGGTGCGTATTGCAGCTAAAAACGCATTATAAAAGACAGGGAAGAGATTCATTAGAGCATTGAAGCTTATTTTGAAACTTTACTTGTTTTCTTTGGATAAAAAGTTTAGTAATCTAGGATCTGAAGAAACTATAACAGAAATACTTTGCTATAATCCGCGTGTGCTAAGAGAATATACATATGTAATGTTAAGTGTAAGCAGGCAAAATTAGTAAAATTTTCGTGGTGGTTGTATGTGTGCATTGTTGCTGGTGGAGGTATCTTAGGATACGTGCGGTAACTTGTCCTGTATGTGTAAGGTAAAGTATGTGAATTTTGCCTATTATGTGAAATTTCATACACTTAGCATTACATACATTCTCTTAGTACACGCGGATTATAGCAAAGTAGTTCTGTTATAGTTTCTGTAATATAGAATTCCGCAAAGCAACGCCTGTATCTATAAATAATTTAATCTAGTATCTCCTTAAATGTTTGTATGTCTGACATACTCTGGAATGGAATCCTTTCCACTGATACTCTGATACTGATATCGATACTATTGTCAGGAATTGCACACCGCATAAATAAATAAGCAATACTTTTAAATATAACAGTAATAGCAATATTAATTGAGAGCTCATTTGCAAATGTGTACTTTTCAGGACAGTCGTTGTAACAGATTTCGATAACATTCAATTTAAAGTATAAGAGTAAAAAAAAAAACTTTTTGTTTTTTTTATTCTAGTCCGATGCATGATACATTTTTCATACCAAGAATCATCAATTGATATAAACTTGCAATTACGTGCTAGAAACTAAACGCATTATATTTCAAATGTCTCGTTATCTTCGTGAACGCACCATTATTGTCATTTTAACCAATTTCTAAATCATGTTTGTTCATACATTAACTGATTACATGCCGGACATTACATAATGAATCTCAATTCTACATTTTCATTGTTTTAAACGTTATTGTAATTAATAAAGTTATTGGTTATAGTTATGCTTAGTAATAACTCTTCTTTGAGTAAATATCAACATATTATACGAGATTTTAGAAATTATGGTGGCTCAATGTTCTTATTCAAAGAAAAGTAAAATTCATTTTTTACTATCTAGTATTAGAGAAATAAGACCATACGTAAAGCTTTCTCTGTATATTTATATTTATATTAACTTAAATTTTCGTTAAAATTAGAATAACAATGTGCTACCAAAACTCGTAAATATATGTTTGAATGTTTCATTAAATTTATTCATTAAACTATTTAATTTAGTTACTTCACTTCTTTACTTTACTTCAATTTAGTAAGCTCTTAAAAAAATAAAAGGACGATTTGTGAACTACGCTGTTACTATAGTTACTTTGTAACATACATGATGAATTTACATACTTGCAAAATTAGCTTTATAAAAAAAATTCCCATTGACTTATAGAAAAAATTCTATCGTAACCGCGTAAAATATTTCAAGGAGCTTTTCTAGATATGAAGGAAAAGTAAACGGTTATCGAGTACAAAATAAAAACCAAGATTACACATCGACTTCTCTATTTGGGTCCCAAATAATACAACCAAATGATATTTAAAGTCCCAAATATTATTTGAAAAGAAGTAAATTTATTTAGAATATGAGAAAAAAGTAAATAAATTAAAGTACGTACGTACGGAATCGCGAGTACCTATCTTTAGTATAGTCAACGGATGAGTCGGTTTTCGTCTATTTGTTTCCACAGCTTGGACATTCCATTTCAAGACGTTTACACGTTAAAGTGGAATCAAACTCCATATTATTATTGACCTGTAGCTGGCTACAGCTCTTAAGTGTATGTAGGAGTTATCGAGAAAATGTGAAAAGTAAACAACTTTGCATAAACCCAAGTTAAAGTAAGGGTCACCAGAGTTGATACTGAGGTTGACGGCATGTTTATTTACAACATAAAATAATCTTGTAAATAAATACCTCTAAAATTATTGTCGAAATTCAAATTATTCGTTATTCAAATAAACTTGTAAATAAGAACTTTAAAGCCTCAATTAGAAAGGTTGACGCTTAAAAAAACTAGGCATTACTTTGCGGAGATCCATAATACAAAAGTAATGATAAAATTATTTTGCTATAATCCGCGATACAGTAAATAGAAAATATATATAGTGCTAAATGTACAGTGGACTATCCGTTTTTTCATACCCGATACATGCAGGATTCGTAAAAACACACGCACAAACCTCCACCACAGTATACAAGCACTACACACGTTCACTATCACAAACTCAACAATCGTTTCGCCCCGCAACCGAAGCATCATCAGGAGATAGACTCCACGACAAAATCGTCAGAATCCTGCATGTATCGGGTATGAAAAAACGGATAGTCCACTATACATTTAACACTATATATATTTTCTATTTACTGTATCGCGGATTATAGCAAAATAATTTTAGTATTACTTTTGTCTTAAAAAAACTATTTCAGAAAAAAGCTCCCACCGAGAAGAGCCAGCAGGAAACTGGCGGTTGCACTGCTCAAAATATAATTCTTATAACTAGTTATATTTTGTCACCACTATTTTGCATAAGGTTAAAGAAAAGCTATATTCATTAATATTTATGTAATCCTTAACATCCTGTATCAGCCTCCTTTTGATAGTTTTTTTAAACCGCTGTAATGCAACACATATAAAAGAGAAAATACCAAAATGGATCGAATAAGACCTTGAAGTGTTATGGATTGCATTAATAAAGAAGAAGAAATTACCAATACTATTCCAATACTGGTACGAAACATCCATCCATCGAGTTAAGCGTGTTATATAGTTCCAGGAACCCTCAGTTGTTTAATAGTTGTTAGGTCACTGAAATTGCGATATAAAATATAGCATTGGTATATGTAGTATCAATCAATCAGTACCATAATTCAATACGACAATTAGTATTGTAACAACAACAATCGAAAGTATACAAAAAATTTAGTGAACTTAGTAAGGTGGCCAATCTTGACATATTTGGAGACACACTTTATGAACTCAAAACTAAATTAAAGCGCCATTTCTTTGAACAGTTACAAGGGATGCATTCTGGAATACATGGCCTCTAGCCCTTAACTTTTTCTCTCTCTGTAACTTAAATATAACACTATGTGAAGGTTATAGACCAACTAAAGCTGAAGATTATCTTTAAGTGGGTCTACATCTTAATTGAGGTAACCTGTTGATAATCCAACTATGATAACCCAGCGACGAGGCCGTGCGACTCTTACGAGGTGAACACGAGTTCAAACCCGGACAGCCACCCATGAAATTTTTATATTAAAACTCATGCGTCAAATTGATAATTGCAATTTATAACACGCTTTTCGGTGAAGGAAAACATCGTGAGGAAACATGCATATCTCTAGAGATTTCTGGAGATATGTGTAACCTACCAATCCGCATTGGAGCAGCGTGGTAGGTCTTAGCTCCAACCCTCTCTCCAGAAACGGAGAAAGGAGGCCTATTCCCAGCAGTGGGATTGTAACAGGCCGCTACTTACTTTGATAATCCTAGTATAAATAAATAAATAAAATGGACCAAATGTCACTAGACGAGTTGGCAGTTAATAATGAATGTAATTGTTAACAGATCTAGTTCGGGCTAGGATTAATTAAGAAATGGAATTGCCAATACTATTTCAATACTGGTTTGGAATACATCCATCCTGACTGATATATAGTTAAGCTTGTTATGTAGTTCGAAGAACTCTCAGTGCTTAAATGGTTTTTAGATTACTGATATTAAACGGACGGACGTAAAATATAGTATTGGTATTTGTAGTATTGCAAATAGCCAAGGCAATAAAGCAGCAGAAGAAATCAACGTCAACAGACGTAGAAATACCTTAAAAATATATTGAATAATATAGACGTCCATTATTGACAAGATTATTGTTTTATGATAGTAAAAGTCAAACAACCAAACAAACAGACGCGCTAAAATAGCGTCATAACGCAAATGCAGTTCAAATCTTCCATATGTAAATATTTTAATATCGATGATAGGTTTGTGATTAAAGTCTAATACCGAAACACACTCACCTAGAAGACTAGTTATTGTACCTTGTAAAACTAAAAGCTTTACAAGTTTACAATTTTACAAGGTAACACGTTGAAAAGCTTGGTAGTAGAATAGAATAGAATACAAACTTTCTTCGAGGCCTCCATTATGTTTTTCAAACTTGTTTTGTGGTGCGGGCAAAATTATTTACGTTAGGATGCTAAAAGCAGTGAATAAACTACAAAAGCTCTACTAGCATCGAAAAAGTCGTCCTATAATTGCAATGAGTTCCTACGTGGTGTTGTGATTGGGATTTAGACAATTTATTTAAAAATTTAGGATGTAAAATATCATAAAATGTACATGGAATTGGCCTAAATAAAACTTATTATTGGAACACAAATACCCAATTGTCAAAAAACGTACATTATTTTTGAAGTTATTTTCTTTCGAATATGAATTATTTTAAAACGGAAAATATGTATATAATGACTAATTTAAATCTCTAAACAAAGATTATTTTAATATATAGCTTTTGCCTTTAGCCTTCCCTACTCAAGTTTTCGTGCCGAGTAACAGTCGCAAATGTATCCTTCCAATCTTTCGGTTGAAATTAAAAAAAACTCAAACACATCGATACGTTGCCACGTTTAAACGTAAAAAAGGAAAAAATAAGCAATCAGAAACCTTCTCGTATTTAGATTATTACTTTGTAATAATAATACCGCCGACCTGTTAGACCGATCTTATTACTGGGCAAAGGACTTCGTTCTCCTTAGACGAGAACGATCGGAATTAAGACCTTCCAGGCTACTACTGTGATAGCCCAGCGGTGAGACCGTGTGACTCTCTAGAGACGATCAAGGATTCCAACCTCGGGTAGGCACCAATGAGGTTTTCTATTAAAACTTATGTGTCTAATTGATTATTGCAACTTATCACAAGCTTTTCGGTGAAGGAAAACATCGTGAGGAAACCTGCATATCTCTAGAGAATTCTAGGGATATGTGTAACCTACCAATCCGCATTGGAGCAGCGTGGTAGGTCTTAGCTCCAACCCTTCTCAAAAAAACTGAGAGAGGAGGCCTATGCCCAGCAGTGGGATAGTAAAGAGGCCGTCACTTTACTTTTTTTAGGCTACTTACAACGCGGATTTGCAAAAACTTTGTAGTTGTTGATCAGTCGGTCTAAATCTGATAAATTTACAAAAATCATCCAATTAAGCAAAAAAAGTTTACTTCTGACATTATTCATCATAATTTTAACAAATTGATACAGCCAAAAACAACCTAACACGCTAACCTTGTACTAAAACTCGCATTCCTTATCTTCACCTTGATGAATAAAAGAAAATATATTAAAGACCGCGATTACAATTACAGTAATTATGCGAGGAATTCGTATACCTATCAGTAATACCGATACATCGATACACGTACTATTGCAATTAGTCGTAGTGCGTTAGATCATTGAGACAATACAAGCTAACCCGAATACCTTGGATGGCTCGAATAGCTCGGATAGTTGCACTCTCGCTTGGCTGCCAATGAAATGGAATGATGCATTAGAAATTCTACTTTTCATGATGACTTCATTGGTACCAGAATTCCTTTACATGCGGTTGTCACATCACGCACGTTCATTTTAACATTGCATACCTGTGCAGTCTTTAGCCCATACATAAACTTTCTAACTAAAATTATATCTAATTTTTAACGCATATAATCAAGTGAAGCAATTGAAAATTAGAAATTAAAACAATTCTTTACTACTCGTGATTGAATTAAGTGAATACATTTTTTTTTAATTAAAATATTTGAAATAATAATACTCGTAAAAAAAATCTATATAATAGGTCTATGAAATGAGTATAATTGGAAATATGTATCAGAAATTATACATTCTTCTAAGAAAATCTGACTGACGTAGATAATACATAACACGTCCATCAAAATGAACTAAAGATTTACTATCAAGTATTATTCATTCATATTTTATTTGTGCAAAAATTTAAGTAGCCTAACAATGTTACCGAAAATATAATTTGTTATGATAACAATAGTGATCAGTAATTGCATTCCTAAGAATGTTAGTAACTGTAGTCCGCAACGCAACCTACATTCTGCATTCTTTTCAAAACCGTAACACGCCGCCTCAGCGTTCCGGATACAAAGGTACAAGCTACATTCATCTTTACAACATTCGGAATAAAACTGCAATTCACATAAAACACTTAATATAATGTCAGGTATTGAATTTATAGAGAGCTGTAAAACAGCTACATACAAAGTAGCTTATGATGATTGATACGAGATGTTGATAGCCGAGACGAGATTTCGAATGGGGATGTTAGCCTCGTTTGGATGCGTTCGGCGCTTATTGTTAATGTGGTGTGTTGTAACGTGACGTAAATATTGCAAATACCATTTGGTTCGCAGAAGGCAGAGTATCGCGGTGGACTCGACTCCGAGGCCGGCCAAATTCCTGAGCGCTTTCTCTGATAGTTCGTCGCACGCGCACGCATAGCTAGCAATGAAAGTAAATGTTCATGCGCCCCGCCTCTGTCATCGCATTGCATAATTATTTGCAATTGAACAATTGTTTGTAAACAACAAAGCAACAAGAAGCTGCCACTGGACGTTGCGTGATCGTATTTCGATTAGATGTAATTATATGCATTCCTCAATAAACCTCTTAGCTATTAGCATTGGATTCTACGAGCACAATTAATATTATCTTGCCTGATGAACTCCTTCAAAATAAATCAATTCGAAACAAATTTTTAAACAAAGAATTCGAGCGTTATATTACAAATATAAAACAAAGTAAATTTTATTGCCAGCAGTATGTTTACAAATATATTCACTGTGGAAATGTTATGCAAGTATGCGGAAAAATCTGGCGAGCAGTAAAGAATGAATATGGTGAATAGTGTTATACCTAAATTTTAAACAAGTTGAATTGTCACTATATGTTAAGGGGTTTATTACTTGCTCAGAGTAAATTGTACCATGCAAGATAGCTGCCGCTAGTTTTCAGCTTATACGAATGGTTATACTGTCATTAGTTTGTCGCTGAAACCATGCCATTATAAATGTAAAAGCAAACATTGTTTAAATTAATTTAACTGTCATAGATAATTTATAATGTGTGCATTGTATTAAAGACTTCTTTTGTGTCATGAAATTTTAAGAATTTTATATATTTTTTAAAATAAATAAACATATGGGACACTTATACACACGGTTGTTCCGTTCCCAAAGTAACTTAATACTTGTGTTATGTGTGACGGACAACTGGTAGATATACTTCATATATAATTTTAAATACATACTTAAAATTAATATATACCCAGGCTCGAAGAACCAACAAATTTGTTATAGAAAATGTTGGCCCTCAGCGGGAATCGATCCCGCGACCCGCGGTGCTGAAGGCGGGATCACTACCCACTGCGCCAACGGTCCAGCCGGAATATTGGAAGTTATATTAAAATCATTAGTCACGCATTTTATTTTATCTGTCTGTTAGTATCCCGGTAGCTCGGTATAGGCTTTCTTTTTGGGGCAAGGATTAGAGCTTAGAAGCATCACGCTGCAATACCACCGCCTAGAAATTTCCAGGGATGCAGATGTCATCACATTTATACCAGCAGAGCCTTTGTAAGGACGACTTCCATTCCACTCATCGCTTTGTCATCAAGGTGTTGCCATTCAATGTAAAGCAATCACAACGCATTTCACGTAGTAAATATAACATGATTGCAAAATTGTCTTCAATATCGAACAAATACAATAGACGTGGATTACAATTGCACGGTTACGACCCCGCGTTACCCGGACGTGTCGCTTGAATGCACGACGAAAGAAAAAACACGAAACACCTTAGATGACAGTAAACTATCATACCTTAAAGGAAACCTAAACTAATCACAATGCTACGAATAATGCTTCGCTTTGAGATTTTGTCGTGGAGTCTATCTCCTGATGATGCTTCGGTTGCGGGGCGAAACGATTGTTGAGATTGTGATAGTGAACGTGTGTAGTGCTTGTGTAATGTGGTGGCGATAGTGGAGGTTTGTGCATGTGTTTTTACGAATCGTGCAAGTATATATGAAAAAACGGATAGTCCACTATACATTTAGCACTAAATATATTCTCTATTTACTGTATCGCGAATTATAGCAAAATATTTTTTACTATTACAAGCAATATAACAGAACTAACTACTTTGCTATAATCCGCACGGGTTAAGTGAATGCATGCAAAGCCAATGTGTATGAAGCAGGCAAAATCTACGTACCTTATACATGCAGGACAAGCCACCACATGCACCCCAAGGCGCAATTCACCAGCAACAACGCACACAAAAGCAGCACACACACCCACCACCACAAACTCAAACTTTTTACTATTATTATTACTTATTTTTTACTATTACTTTTGTATTATGGATCTCCGCAAAGTAACGCCTAATTTTATAAATTATTTAAGAAAGATATGTTATATCGGGTTCTTTTTACTTTACACAAACCCTTAACGAATTCAAACTTTCCTTGTGAATCACTGTGGCTATTGTTGAAAATAGCATGAAAATTCGTTTAGTAGTTTTGAATTAATCGTGAACAGACAGACAGACGGGAGACTTTGTTTTATAATATTTAAGGATTAATATGGGCCGTTACGAAAATATAAAACTGTTTTTTATTATAGTTTGCCAAATGAAAACCTTTATTAGGAATATAGTATCTAAATTCTTCTGACAATGACAACAATGTCAGAACGTAGGTACTATGGTCCAAAGGAAATCATTTGTTCTTCCCTTTCAATGAGGCCTTGTCATTCAAGTCACGTCTGTCATATCAAAGACATTTTAAGGCAATGAGATATCGATCGAGTATACAAACAACTACGAATTCTTGAATCTGGACCCTAGTGACGTGATATCTAAAGGTGTGGTACAAGTATAAGATTTTTTATGCTAGTAGGTAAGTAATTTTTATGTAATAACATATTAAGGAGTATATGTAGAAAATAATATGAACAATATTTCTCTGTATTATATCTAGTTGTTGTGTTATGTTACCTATTTTATCTATTTAAAAATAGTATGAAAATGGTAAAAACATATGAATGGAAAACGAAAACAGACGGCAGTATTAGCAATTCTAATTAGATTTTTCGATAACCCACTATTATAACAAGATGGAAAGCTCTATTGAACTTTATTCTTTTTACAAAAGCAATATCGCATAAATATAATCAAAATCAATCACATCACACAAACGTCCACCCTAACATCAACAAGCACGAGTTGCCAAATATTAACGCACATATCGAAAGACCAATCTTAACAAAACGAAATAAAAAATGAAATAATTTATGTATACACGCCCTAACAGATTAACAATGTCAGCTGGAATCTGGAATGTGACCCGCCTACAAGGCCGCGCGTCGAGTATTGATAGCTAGCTATAGCTAGTTAGCCACAACAAAAATAAAGACATTTACGGTCGATTTAGGTCAGTCTAGTAAAGTAATCCAGCTGCTCTGATCCAGTTTGTTAGTTTAAAAAATGACGAGCAAGACACATTGCCTATTTTTTCACTTTGACAACATACAAGAGCAAGATTTAAGTCTAAGTTTCTTACTTAATAATATATTTCATATAAAACGTTATAGTTTTATGAAAAAAGACTAGGTATACCGACTACGGAGTTTGACTGGATACTGGATTTTGTAGCTCTAGTAAGTTTTACTTTTGTTTGCAATTTATGTGATTTTGACGTCAACTTAATTATTATCACCAATCAATTACATTATTAAAAAAAACTGTGATAGCCCAGCGGTGAGACCGTGCGAATCTTTCGAGGCGAACACGAGTTCAAACCCGGGCAGGCACCACAATGAGTTTTCCTATTAAAAGTCATGTGTCTAATTGCAATTTATCACACGCTTTTCGGTAAAGGAAAACATCGTGAGGAAACCTGCATATCTCTACAGAATTCTGGAGATATGTGTAACCTACCAATCCGCATTGGAGCAGCATGGTAGGTCTTAGCTCCAACCCCTCTCTCCAGAAACGGAGAGAGGAGGCCTTTTCCCAGCAGTGGGATTGTGACAGGCCGCAACAACTTACATTATGATCTACAGTTACCGCTTATATTATGATGTACAAATACATATTTCAGACTTCTATTATGAATTTCTTGTTGACGGAACCGATGTTATTTGACAAACGACTTTTAGACCTATATCACAACCCGCCGCTCCATTTTTTGTGAATATCATAAAATCTATTAATTAAATTTAAATTTAAAAAGGATATTTTAAATTTCGAAGTAACATTAGCACTCAAAAAAAACAAGGAAAATCCACAAAATATGCTTCATTTAGATGAAATGATATGATTTCTATCATATCATATGTAACACTTAAGTAATTTTTTTATTGGTCAATCAAATTTATGCTGTTTAAACTCAATTATCTTATACTACAAATTCAAAAATACGGTGGTTACTCACCAAAGCTTTCTGAATCGCTAGCAGGATACGCAGGACAAGGTTGCACCATAGTTGCTGCGCGTGATAAAACATCTAGGGCAGATTCTACCTTCTCCATGTTGATATGCCTGAAAAAATTTATATAAACGTTTTAGAACTTCATTTAAATAGAAAATATACAACAAAAAAATTTGAGAAATTAATATTAAAATTAAATACGAATGACTAAGTATACACGATTGAGGTAGATAGACCAGGAAAAACTTTTGGTACGCACTATAGTGCGTACTATAAGTCAGCTACTAATGAGCCCATTGAGAAAATTTGCTTTTTATACAGTAACCAGCCACGAAATAGCAAATAATATAACTTATATCTACTTCAGACTTAAGTTACGGGAGAACTTCTGTTGATGCTACGAAGTTTTTAGGTAAGGAAAAGTAAACAAGGAATCATTTCGAAGTGACTAACTAAGAAGTAATACGAACAGTAATATGATGGAAAATCAGTGCAAACGTTATAGTTATGACGTATTATCAAAAATTCGAACTCTCAAAAGCGGAAACAATTCATATCTGAGCGCGTAAAAATATTTGGCTCGCTACATGAATGTCGTCGGCGTTTTATACATAAAATGGCATGCAAATGCCGAGGCGAAAATTCCTCGGCACGTAAACGGCTAGACGGTAGTCAGACGACCGTGATCAGCGGGAATCAAATACATGAGATGAAAACAAAGACTGGTGGATGTGGGTCTTAAACCGAATATGAGAGATCAGCTTAAACGAAGCATCAACGCAGGTTAACTGCACGAATAAAGTTAAAAATCCTCTCAATAATAGCATTGTTGACAATCATATACGGATAGTAAGAAATATAATTCACTCATCTTTTGTGACACACACTATCTAGTACTGTAATTCAGTGTGTGTAAAAAGAAATAGTAAAGTATCGGCCTGTTACAATCCTACTGCTGGGAATAGACCTCCTCTCTCCGTTTCTGGAGAGAAGGGTTGGAGCTAAGACCTACACGCTGCTCCGATGCGGATTGGTAGGTTACACATATCTTCAGCATTCTCTAGAGATATGCAGGTTTTCTCACGATGTTTTCCTTCACCGAAAAGCGTGTGATAAATTGCAATTATCAATTAGACACATGAGTTTTAATAGAAAAACTCATTGGTGCCTGCCCGGGTTGGAACTCGTGTTTCTCTCGAAAGAGTCGCACGGTCTCACCGCTGGGCTATCACAGCTCTCAAATAGTAATAGAAATGGCTACGGATAAAATTAACCTGATGTTCGAAAGCGAAACAAAGTAATAAATTTCTAGAGAGTTATTTTATTTTTTATCAAGAATCATAGAATAACGGATGGACGGTGAACAGACCACCGGGGTGAGCACGCAAAGAGTAAATAAGAGGTGGGCAAGATTTGTGGATACGAAGCGTATGCATACCGAACGCTCGGGATCACAGCCAATCAAACTATCGTAGAGCAGCCGCGCGCTGCCAGTTTAAAATCTGACATTACGATTTGATTATATTGACACAAATAGTTTAGCAGACAAAAATATGTCGCGATTAAATAACGACATACAAAAATTTTGTTATTTTACTTATTAAATGTGAACATTAATATAGATGTAGATGTGTAAATAGTCTCTCAAATAGATATATAGCACGCCTAGTTTTAAAGTGACCGAATTCAAAATTAGGCTTAACTGAGATCCATTGTAGTTCTTATTACAATGCCATCCATGAAATCACAATACGAACTTTTAAAAAAGTCAGTGTTGTCTTGCTCTTCCAAGTTATAGGACTCTTTAGTTAGACTCTTGAGTTTTGTAGGCACCACTCTACGCTTAATTATGATTTGCCAAAAACAATTTTTCGGTCACAACAGTACCTATGTTATAAAGTTCGCGACTCCCAGTTTTGCGCCATATTTATAAGCAATTGTATCAAATATTGTAATTCCCAATAATGACCGAGCTTGTAAGGATGGGAAATTATATTGTAGTGACCGCTAACTTTGCTGCCAGTAATTGGTCAGCGGCGTTTACGTTCACAAATGCGACTAGAAAAGATAAAACGGCAAATAGCCGCCTCTGAGTCTCTTCAGTCCGTGACAGTTTTCATCTTGTATGAGTGAGGTTGGCGAAAAAAGGACAAAAATGTAGACGCTCTTCCATTCCAAAATTCTATTATATTTTAAATGTGTTTATTTAAAATGAGAAATATTTTTTATGAAGACAATGTACGGCACTTTCCAGATACAAACGATACAAAATAGTATTTTTGTTTTACTTCATTTTACCTATAATGCTTATTTATCTAGTAACGCATTGTCATTGTTAACTAAACTTTTTAAAAAATTTCATTTATATCAGAAATTGAAGAAATAAAATGGAAATGACCACTACACGAGTAGCTAGTAAATCTGAACAACATTTTCTTAATCACTAAAATTGTTTTTTGATTGCCCTCGCATTGATTTCTACACTTATCATACAGGTATTAAATATCGTAAGCTATTAAGGGAATTCCAAGCATATCCAGCATAATTTCAGAGGCGGTGAATCTTAAACATATTAAACGACGTCAAATTCCTGGAATGTGAGCATATGTATGACATTATACTTTCAAAAGCCGAGATCGTTGTCCGCAGACGAAATAAGGTGAAGGGAAATGTTCTGTGATAGCAACTGCTTTAATGAAGGAGAATTTGGTACATTAACCACAATAGAATTTTTCTCGGAGGCGGAGTTTCGTGTAGTTACCTACCTATCGACACGGTATGCCGGCCACTCCGTCGGAATAGATCACCCGGCGCAAATGTATGTACGGTTAACAAAAACTAGTTACATATTTAGAGGTTTTTTTTCACGTTCAGTTACATCACGCGATCTTATGTTTCCGGTAACGTTTTCGTATGCATGAAAATACCACTGTTTTTATTATTCATCTACCTTTTTTCACGATTGTGCTTACTTGATCATTCAATGTATTATTGAAGCAATACAGTGTTTATATTGTGTTTTGGCGCTTAATATAAAAATACTTAAGCTTAAAGGATACAGTTAAGGACTATTCTATTCTATTTGTGTATAGAAACTCTTTTACATTATAAATTTGGGGTTTGACATGTTTCAAATCTACTCAGATTTTATAGTTTTCAGTTTCTATGATGCAAAAGTTATATAAACTACTAGATGTGCCAGCGGCTTCGCTCGCGTGGAAATCTGCGTGTCACAAATTTTTTCTACAATTCAAATTTTAAACATAAAAGTAGTTATTGTGAGTTAATCATAAGAGATAGAGACATGCTATCGCAGACTTTTTTTGTAGTTGTTTTATAAATCTACAATTCTCTAGTATATAGAGTATATTACTTTAGCGTATCTCTGCTGGTTTACGCAGAGCACGAAACTAAAACTCCCAGCAAGCAGGTTTTTTAACAACTGCGCGATCTCTTCAACACAATTTACATAATACCGATATGTACTATTCCTTAACCTTTCGGAAGTATTGCACAATCTTTTGGTGAAAACCGATCAAAGTTCCGTTCAGTAGATTTTGAGAAAATCGATTACATACAGACAGACAGATTTTTGGGACTTTGTTTTATAATAAGCATAGATATATCAATAGTTATGGATATATAGTTCACGTATACATCATTTAAAGCAGTTATATAAAAAAACGGCCGTAACTATTTTAAACATGCTTGGTAAGATTCTATTCATTGAACACCAAGACAAAAGTGTCATCAGCAGTTACTGGTCAATAAAGAACTTAAAGTAAATATACTAAACAGACTTCCCTCTCATTTAATATAAATACATTTATAAAAAGGTAACTTGTCTACTATTAAAGTATTTTTAGAGGAAGATAATTATAATATTCTGTTGCTGTAGTTAATTAAGACCAGTTTAAATGTATTTTTATTATGTACTCTAACCAAATTTTGTGCATAAAATACATCGAAAGATATATTCTATTTAATTATGTTAATTTAGTATGGTTAATTATGTATGGTATTTGAAGTTCTTGTATTGTTTGAGTTGATTCTCGAGATGCATTAATTGGGTTTTATTGCTATCGGTACAAGCGTGGTCACGAAGCCGTTTAACGGAACAGGAACTAGTTATTATGTATCGCATAAGGCTCCTAACATTAACTATGAAGTTAGAGTTGAAAATGTCAACTATAAAATTACATTTACAACTTTATTTTTTAAAATGACAATCATTTAAATGTAGATTTTCATTAATATTGGATTTAGGCGTTCAAAATATTTTTTGGAGTAATATGGATATAGTATGGTTTTCGTCATTCCTTACGCAGATCGGTATGGGTTGGTTCCAAAACAGAGTCGCCTGTAATATTTATTATCGGCATCTATATAACCTATCGAAAGTACATTTGCTATTTTCCAGGGTAATTCTTAAAGGAATATTTTAAAAGAGTATTTTTTTTCTTCAAAATGTCTACTAGTGTGCATAGGTCTCTTTAGAGACCGGAGAGATTAAAAAATGAAAATAATCAATGGCAGTATAATGGGTCGGCTAGTTTAATATTATAACAAAAGATTTGTTTAATAAAAATAATAAACTGTTTTTATGTTTTTATTATTATACGTGGAATGATAAGGAATGATCCTCTGATAAGGGGTCTAAACGTAACAAACGCTTAAAAAACAAAATCAAAAAGTTAAATTATAATTAGAAATATTTCCAAGTTTGCAAATTGGATAAAGCAGATGTTTGCGGTAAATTTAAATTTACAAAGTAATTATAATTTCTACGATATAAAAGTTTAACGATTAGTATATGGTCTGGTGAACTGAGCGGGAGAATGATTTTAAACTCCGTGAGTATCACGTCTGAGATAGCTACACGATCTAATAAGTTCCAAGCAAAAAAATATACAAATTCCACATGACTATTGTAAAAGGCAGTTAATACTTATTTCTGTGATATCTAAGTTAAAAAAATAACATCAAAATCACGCGCATAACGCATATCTAGATAAAGATACCAATTTCAAAATTATTAAGAGTTGAGACCATTTCGAAGCAATAGGATATGCTCGTATGATAAAAATACATTTCACCAACTTTTTGAAGACTTTTTAAAATTACAAATTCTAGAAACGAATTTTGTTAATAGAAACGTTGTACGTATATTATAATTCTTTTATAAACGAAATTTGATTTGATAAATTTAAAAATTCTTATTGGTTCTCCTACAAAGTTTGTTTTTGTAATAGATTTAATCTTATTATTTTCTACTTAAATTAATGAAATTGCAATACCATCAAAGATCTCTAAGTTTAGCTGTTCTTTGAAACACAAATTGAATAGTTATTACGAGCAGATTCAGTTTATACTTTTCACAAATATTTTTTAACACATAAGTTATAAGAGGAAGTATTATTAAGTACTAGACGTATGATAATAATGTTCATTTAGTAGAATCAAAGACTGTATATCAAGAAAACAAAAACAATATTTTTTCACCCGTACAAGAATGAGATAGTAAAAAGTTATAGCAAGAGAAATATTCACCTTCGTTGCTGCGTTATACACATTTTATTAAAGCTAATTAAGAAAATGCGATGTGAAGTACTTAATTAGGTGTTATCTATTGTGGGCCATAGAAAGGTAGTGTTTTTTTTAATTACAAACACATTTTCTATTTAAAAGTGAATGTTAAGTGACACAAACAAATTCCTAAATAATTAACAGTTTTTTGTTCATTACGGCATTATTCATTTGTCATTCCAATGGTATTTGTTACGTAATTTATAGAATTAGGCATTACTTCGCGGAGATCCATAATACAAAAGTAATAATAAAATTATTTTGCTATAATCCGCGATAAAGTAAATAGAAAATATATATAGTGTTAAATGTATAGTGGACTATCCGTATTTTCATACCCGATACGTGCAGGATTCGTAAAAACACATGGACAAACCTCCACCACTTCCACTACAATACACAAGCACTACACACGTTCACTATCACAAACTTAACAATCGTTTCGCCCCGCAACCGAAGCATCATCAGGAGATAGACTCCACGACAAAATCGCAAAGGCTTTGCGTTGAGTTTGTGATAGTGAACGTGTGTAGTGCTGTGAACGTGTGTAGTGCTTGTGTATTGTGGTGGAAGTGGTGGAGGTCTGTGCACGTGTTTTTACGAATCCTGCACGTATCGGGTATGAAAATACGGATAGTCCACTATACATTTAATACCATATATATTTTTTATTTACTGTATCGCGGATTATAGCAAAATAATTTTATTATTACTTTTGTATTTGTTACGATTAGAATGTAAGCTAGAAAATGGGTAGATTCCTTCATGTTGTATTATAAAACTTCCATACGTTCTTGAATATTTAACAATTCACTATTAATCGTCAAATATTTACGTGATTGGTGGAGAAGGAAAACATAACGAGTATACTTTGCAATATTTCTGATATAACGCTCATGGTCTGCAAAAAGTGGCATAGCACATTTTCTAAACTGGCATTTAAAAGATGAATTAAGAAAAATTAAATCAAATTTATTCAATTTATCTTAGAAATGAAATTTTTTTAGCAATGAAAACTTTAAATCCATTTATCTCAAAGTATGATTTTAAAGTTGTGCCGCTATTGCAGCTCATGAGCAAAATATGTAGCCCGAAAACTTGCACCAAGTAAAAAACACGCGGACTCCAATCTTTTTTGAGTGAGGAGCAGACCCAGCAGTGAGATATGAACATGCTGTGACTTTGTTTACCAATGTCTGCAAATTATTTTCAACATAAACGAAATGTTGACTAGGTATTTAAACAACTGTCACCTGAAAGTTCCAAAAAGAGAATCACATGGTGATCGAACCTTGACATTCCAAGCGGTAAAAATAATAATCTATTTTAACACAGCCGCGACTCAGACTAACATAAACTTTATTTCCTTATAATAAAGTCGAAGGTGTGCTCTCCATTTCGTAGGAATGCCCGCATTTGGGGTGTGGTGTCTGTCTTTTACGATGGCTGCCACCCCTGCTGCGCTTGCGCACGTGTCTTGTCGAGGGGTCGCTACTGGCAGATGTTCAACAGTTTTAAGGTTGCCCCAAGACCGCTTGTGAAATGACGGTTATCGTGTTTTTTTAAACCAAAAAGGTGCGTTACATATGCACAAATGGCGACTATTTGAATAATTTTGTTAAATTTGTTTACTTTTCTGTTCCAGATTCTTGTGTATTTTCAGCCACCATTGTAGTTGTTATTTAAAGACGTACAAATGTTTCTATGCATAGATTATATAAACATAGAAACATTTATTATTTATAACCAATGGAAATTAAAGTATCATGATATGATACAATAAAATGATGGTGTTCAATATTCTACAGTAAGCTAAAATTGTCAAAAATGTTTACAACGATCAATTCCCATAGTTATTGTCTAAAATTATGACATGTTTTATTCTGTATTCTAAATTACAACGATTATTAGAAAATGGAATCAATCTAAGTAGTGAACAAATTTGTGATGTTTAAAGGTTTTTACAATTTTGAAAATTCTGAATCAAATCTTATGACTTTAACATACTAGTTTACTCAAACTTAATTGACAACTTAAGTTCTTCATGTTAATATATTCTTGAATTTTTTTTCCATTATTTTCTTAAGCATATACAATTTAAGCTGTGATAGCCTAGCGGTGAGACCGTGCGACTCTCTTGAGACGACATAGGTTCAAACCCGGGCAGGCACCAATGAGTTTTTCTATTAAAAACTTATGTGTCTAATTGATAATTGCAATTTATCACACGCTTTTCGGTGAAGGAAAACATCGTGAGGAAACCTACATATCTCTAGAAAATTCTAGGGATATGTGTAACCTACCAATCCGCATTGGAGCAGCGTGGTAGGTCTTAGCTCCAATCCTTCTCTCCAAAAACGGAGAGAGGAGGCCTTAGCCCAGCAGTGGGCATAGTAACAGGCTGTTACTATACTACTACTACTATATACAATTTTAGTGTGAAATATGGCCTTGTAAAATCACAATAGCATATGCAGTAAGCGAATTGCGTCACAAATTTGAAACTGCATCCAATAGTCCACTAAAAGTCTGAAGCGGTCACAGTGCGGGTCACATTGGGTAATCGGGCGAGGTAGGTATTATCGAGTTCTTATCATCGGGGCCATGAGTGTGGAAACGAATGTTTATAGGCGCGTATCACTCGCATTCCACGCTATTATGTTCGCGAGATTCCTTGCCGTGCTCACTGAATGCCCCCGCTCCGACTAGCGGCAGATTTTTTGCGTACTTGCGCGTTCGTAAATCAAACCGGTGGCTGTAGGTACCTATGTACTTGTACTTATTTGATGCTCAAGATTGTTTTCAGTAATTGCGTTGTATGATTCTTAATGACAACGTAAACGTTAAATCTTTCCTTACTCTTAACGAATACGGCGATGCTTATTATTTCATAAAGTTTGGAAACGAATTGTCTATTGCTACAACTTTGATTTTAAATATAACTTTATCATTATCGAACCTGAAACAATATTGGATTTTTTTAATATACAAGAACAACTTATAGTTAATACTTACCTTCGCAACGATATTCCCACGTTACAACACAATGCACGACCAAAAGTTCTTTACGTTTAACACTTTGCAATAACAAACTTATGTTTACACAAAACTGTTATTATTATAGTTAATATTAAACTACGCTAAAAGTGTATTTATCTTTATAACAATGTTACAGAACCGGCGAAGAATAAAAATCAATATGAAACGATTCGCAAAAACTACGCGATTTAATATTCGCTTGAAAAACACGATTGGGAACAACAACTTACGCGACGTGGAGCAATGCACTCAGTTTTACCGTGTAACATCCATTTTCCTTTATGAAAACTATTGTTGTATTTGTTGTTATTTTATAAAATCCAACTACCGCGCCACGACTCTGTTGACGAAATAGTCGCGTTTGACATTTGAGCCGTGCCCACAGCGACTGGAATGCACGGAATGTTAAATATTTTCAGTGCTGCCATCTGTTGCAAGGAATTCGACATCCCAAAGACGTCGTACTGAGCGCTTATCGAATACGTTGTTTAGATTAGAACAAATATAATCTACTTCGGTGTTACTTTCTACTGTTATTCTGTCAATATTCCTTTATATTATGTTTTATTATAATGAATTTGGATGTAATCTAAATGATGCAAATATTTCGGACTAAAATTATGAGAGAGTACAGCAATATGTTTGCAACTGTTGGAATGCGGCCAGGTTAGTGCCGCCGTTTAGAGACTTCACTGGCGCAGGCGTGATGGCAGGTCGCGTTTGCAACAGGGTTATCGACACACGAGGCGAAAAGGAGGGTCGGCATTCGGCGTGTCTGCTCACTGTGCATGTAGCGTAGCGTAACAGCCATTGTCTCGCTTCGTTTCTTTGGGTAATAAAGTTTCATTTGATATCTACTGAGTAACTGAGGTCACATTCGTACTTGTTTTTTGTTTAAATAAAGCTGCCCAGACAAGGACTTCACTAACGATTTCTTTATATTAATGCCATCTGTGGGTTATTTGATTAACTATCTTGAAACCAATTCGTTAGCTAGTGACGCTTTAATTTTGTTTAACGTTAACGCAGCATAGATGTCTCTGAACAGTAATTAATTCATGGATATGTTACATATTTTAGGCCTTAGCTTGTGTTTTTCAGAGGACGGAATATTATTATTTTTAATTATTTTTCAGTAGAAGCTAAGTTCAAGTTCGTGGGTGTCCCTACCTTTGTCCCCCGGCCGTCATCTTGGAAAAAGTTGAATATATTATAATTCTTGACTTGCCATTAAACTTGTTACAAAATAATCACCTATTTTTGTTTATAACGTTTTTGAGTTGACGATAAAAAGTAATTTAATTTGCTAAATTTTATGTTTAATGAAGTTTTCTGCGGGTTGCTGGTTTACGAGATACAGTGAGAAAACCCTATGCACCTCTTTTTCCAAGATGAAATATAAATAATATAACATTATCACAACTAACATATTTAATGAATTACTACTAATTTCTTGATAAAAATCAACAAAAGATAATATCAATTACAGATCGATGATCATTCTAAACAAATTGTGGGTTTTGATGTTAAATTCTCTGTTATACCAATTCTTCTAAATTTTTCGTAAGCATAACGTATCTATATAAAATGTTCAGTAGTCATAACATAGGATACTAAAAAGTTATACTACTGTTGAACTATTAAATTGACGAGGCGAGTCATGCAGGTATGAGAACTGTTTTGCTTCCTACACAGCATTGCATATATTCTCTTAACAAAAACGAATTATAGCAATTTAAAAAAAAAATGTTTTTGTGTGCTTAGACGATTACGACGGTTATCTTAAACTCCTACCGACTGAAAATCTGATAGTGCGTGTTGTAACGCTGTATACATTTTTTTCATGGCCGATAACAGCAGCTTTGTAACCTAGAGTGCTTCAGTTCTACGGCGTGGCCTCTTTAAGCAGAGTCTCGAGGTATCGACTACTTTCAGGACCAACTACAACAGGTCGTCCGATTCCTTGGATGATCGGACGTTACTGTTAGTAAAGAATGCTACAGACTTCGGCGAGTCATGTGCGCCCTGCTCACTTGCGATGGATTAGATGCAAGAAATCAATTCCCTACTCCAACGCTGCACCACTACCTTCTGCAGGTTCCTGCATTGCCCTTCCCTTCACAGCCGGCTGGGAGGAATCCTGTCCACCAGAACTGCGACCTGGTCTCTGGGCCACCAAAATCTTTTTATAGCCTTATTCAAGTAATGTGGTAGATAAAGCTTTATCTCAAAAGGTGATAAGGTCAGATTCAGAATTGATAAGGTAAGAATGTTTTATTATTAAGTATAGAAATCGATTACTAATGATTTTATATGAAAGGAATGAAAATTCAAACAATTATTATATATGACACATTATTTATATTTTCTAAAACAACTGTTTTACATTTAAAACAAAACAACGCAGTGACAACATAAGCAATCAGTACCAACTAAAATACAACATCGTTGTTATAATTCTAAAACTAAATAGTGTCATATTATGCTACAGTTATATAATATTAACATTAATTTGTGATTAAAAACATTTCCGAGTTGTTAAACTCACTACGGTCAATGCCTTATTTACATTGTGTGGTACGTAAGTAGTTAAAAGGCATCTAAGTAACCAAGTGAGAAAAAAATTAATATGGTTATTCAGAAATTATAAAAGGTTTCAAAAGGTATCTTTTTTTAACATATACAAATTGTTTTTTTAGTTCAAACAACATTTTGTATACTTAATATTTTTCAAGGTCGAAGCGGAAATGAAGCACGGAATTGTGATCGGTATGAAATTATTTCGGTAGGTATATACTAACTGAATAAACTTTTACGTAAGTAAGTTATTCTTGTAGTAGTGTTATTTTCTTTTAGAAAAAAAAAACAAAATCGAATTGTAATTTTGGTTTGGTTTCGTTTCATAACATTATATTAATATCCATTATATCTATCTTTCCTATATTTTTAATTTATTCTACGGTCATCTCTAACAATCAAGTCTAAAAAAAATGCTGTACCATTAATTACTTTTGTTTTTAAATAAACGTCAAGATAATCTAATTTTATTATTCCGTATCTGTAAATTTCAATAAATACTTTAATTTTAAGACTTTAGGGTAAGATTCCATTGTACAAAGATATAAGGAGGATTTGATTTTTTGTCTCGTATAACGTATTACAATAGTAACAACAAGTCGCTGCCCGCGGGGTAATATTGGGGTAATCTTTTAGGTATCTTCTTTAACTTCCGCTAAAAATGTTAGCACATTTTTAAATATATTAAACCATATTAAAAGATAAATACCTAAACGTAATTAATTATAATCAAATAACCCTTGCAAATTAATTATTAAATTACCGGCACTCATTAATATACTATAAATTTTTTAATAGTTATATTATAATTCGTTAAATTTTATATAAAATTATTTTATTAATATTATAGTTATATTAAATTAATATTATAAGCTGTGATAGCCCAGCGGTGCGACCGTGCGACTCTTACGAGTGGAATACGAGTTCAAAACCCGGGCAGGCACCAATGAGTTTTTCTGTTAAAACTCATGTGTCTTATTGATAATTGCAATTAATCACATGCTTTTCGGTGAAGGAAAACATCGTGAGGAAACCTGCATATCTCTAGAGAATTTTGGAGATATGTGTAACCTACCAATCCGCATTGGAGCAGCGTGGTAGGTATTAGCTCCAACCCTTCTCTTCAGAAACGGAGAGAGGAGGCCTATTCCCAGCAGTGGGATTGTAGGAGGCCGCTACTTTAAATTAATATTATCAAGCTACTCGTATCGCGTGCCAGCATACTATTCTTTATTTTTCTTAATATTCGTTAAACAGTTTTCGATAAGCGACGCACCGCATGCGCCTGTCCCTAGCGTACAGATATTTTATCGCATCGCGGGCAGCGACTCTTTGATACTACTATAGTAATGTGTTCGTACCGACAGAATATTTTTAAAATTTAAAATTTTTGACAACTAATATTCTACGCATCAAAATAATACTATCTAATGGACAACATTCAGTACAATACAACTTTTATAACGGCATAAGACCATTTATATTCTATACTTAACGTTACAATTAAATCACTTATCACATGTATATTACTGTTCTTTTAAATTTTAATTAAAACTAACATCTCACTTGGGAATCGTTCACCGCAGGGTTTATCCTAATTCTATGTAAAGAATAAGTTAAACAATATTCAAATTCATCTTTGGTTCTTTTTGGTATCGATACCGTTCTTTAAAAATAGCTTAATATTTGGATAAATTTTATGAGAATGCGAATATAATGTATCTCTGGACAAATATTCCTATTCTTATTATATATGGTGCGTATGTTATACCTACAGTAAATCCATAACTGTGATCGGTATATACCCTTATGGTTATACAGAGTGGTAGCAACGACACGATATTGAATGATCACTAATCACTTCAGAGTATAAGATGACTTTTGGATAAATTAATCTCCTTAAAAATCCTTTAAAAAAGTATTTTCGAATAAATTAAATATGAGACCTGGCTTTCATAGTAATGGTTGACTGACCTGGCGCAGCGCGTTTGTCCAAGAAACAGGAGAAATCAACATTATTGTATTGTCTTCGCCCCTTTTTACTTGTACCTTATTTAGTTTTGAGGTCAAGGTTGGAATAGCGTGATAGCGTACGGTAATTGATCTCTATAAATCTTTTTTTATAAAAATACGTAGAATAATTCCCATTTTACAAAATTTCACTGGATTAACTGATTTTTTATGTAGGGTGCTGAAGTGGGTAACTAAAATTTAAATTAATGTCGTATGGTCGGTAACACCCTGTATAGATTGCGTTACTACGTGGTGTTATTTTCTTCCTATTTTTTTCATATGGTAAACAATAAGTGTAAATAAATATTTATACATCGTCTTCTTATTATCCATTTAAATATGAAAAAGCCTTCTAGAGAATGTAATATTACCAACGACGCGTGACATATTTATATCAAAGGTAAAATTTAGTTATGGTACTAATTTAGTCATAATAATAATTACCTAACATCACTTTTGTTTTTTTTCTTTTTGTGCCAAAAAAAACCTTATCGTGCCAGAATTAATATGCACATATTACGCTGCTTATCAGCGTACATTGATTTTTAACATTACATGTGGTTTATATTTCTATATATAGAATGTGCTTACACAAAATATTCATGAAATATTTAGAGTAAATAATGTATAATTGATGCTTTAAATAGTGGTCAAAGTGTTATTACGAATCATAGTTAAATAATTTTAAATCCGTTCAAGAATATTTTTTAACCAAGTGCTTTGTTTAAAATATTAAAAACCAGTCTGTATATATACAGGATTTTTATTTCAGTTTTTTATATTTTAATGATTCTGTATTTTATGATGTACGATGCACATATTTAGAAGAATCGATGGACGTTATTTTTTTGGGGACGGAAATATACAAGGTTTGAAACTACAGATTTTTAGACATCTTTTAAAAGGATAAGGATCGTGCCGTAGAAATCTCTTGAAGCTCCGGAAATAAACGCCCATCGGTTGAAAAACAAGAAATCGAAAATACTACAATTAGAAAATTATATTAAAGATATTAAGGGGTTATTAACGTAATACGAGCATATTTATCATCGGAATTCCATTAAAGATTGTACAAAAGTTATCAAGATTGTCATTTTTATGGAAAGAGCATAATAACTGATAGAGATATTTGTAATTTAATACAATTGTTGTTATCCATTTTGTAATAACACACCTATGCTCGTATTTTAAAGGACGGCTCAAACGTTGCTAAATAAAATATACTATATTTTTGATAAATATTTTCAACTGTCGGAAGGAACTACAATCAAGGAATTTAAATGCTCTGCACAATTCGTGAAGTTTATACATATAGTACTTAATAGTTAATGGAGTAATAAAACATATTATAATTTTCTGTATTTCAGCACAAAATAGTAAATCTTGATTTTTAAATTCGAATTTGATTATAGCATAACTAAAAATAACTTGATTTGTTTTATTTTAAATTAATATACAGATACTAAGTACACTAATTTGATACAGACTGTAGTTGGAATGTTTCACAAAATAATAAACAATCAGATTCATAAAAAATAATTAATAATATATGAACTTTCTACGATCTAAACTATGTGTGTTTTGTTTCTTGCCTACTGTATTCAATTTTGTTATCTAGGGTTGGGTATTTTTCTAACCCCAACGCGTTAATTCCTCCGGCAGGATTTCAGTAGTGAGATAAAAAGCCTTTAAACCCTCCTAAATATAAATCCCATTTAAATTTGTATTAATAACAAATTTTCTCCATTTGGCCGTGAAGAGAACCGCAAATATAACCTAAAGTGGTGTGATTAAATAAATTAAATTTTTTAAAATGTAGGTATCTATACTAATATTATAAAGGGGAAACATTTGTGTGGATGTTTTAATGATTTCACACTAAAACTACTGCACCGATTTGAAAAATTCTTTCACCATTAAAAAGCTGCATTTTCACTGAGTAACACAGGCTATATTCAATAAAAAAATAGTGCTTTCTAAATGTAATTAATATATGTTTAAATTGAAACCGACGAAGCGGGATGGATGTGCTAGTCTTACGATATTATTTGGTTATTATTTTGTATGTGGGTGCGTTACTTTATTCAATTACATTCACATAATATGTAGCGAAACGATAATACATAAGCATTAAATATGAGTAACGTAATTACATATATTAAAATATATTCTAAAATTAAGGTTTCATATAAGTGTAGAGTATATTTTAATATTCATTAATATATATGTTACAAAAAAGTAAATAACTAATAAAACGAAGTAATAAATCTTTATTTATATCTAAATAATATTTAGGTATCTTACAATTAGCTAAATTAGATTATAATTTCATAATACATACGGCAAGGAGGTCAGTTGTATATAATTTTTATATTTATGGTATACTTGTAAATGATATGTTGCTATGCATTGTATAATATAATTACGCAATAATAAAAAATACCCTAAAATAACCCTAAATATGGAAGGATTACATTATTAATACATAGGCCGTAAGAAATATACATTTTTCAAAATATTAGGTAAAAGCAAGGATTATAAGAGGTAGGAATCCGAGAACTCAGTAATTATTTCAAGGTTCGATTTTGTTATTTGTCTTATAGAAGCATAAGATTTAGACCGTTTACTTGGCTAGTTGAATTATAGACAATATTCAACCGAGAAGAGTTATTTAGCGATGTGATCTAGGTGAAATATGTGTTTGATTCATCAATCTTAATTAATCTCTTTATCATACATCGACCAATATCGCTGGGTAACGTTTCTGCGTTATATAAATAACGAGGAAATATGAGGAAACTAATAATAGTTCTACAAGTTATATATAGTATTAGGCGTTACTTTGCGGAGATCCATAACACAAAAGTAATAATAAAATTATTTTGCTATAATCCGCGATACAGTAAATAGAAAATATATATAGTGCTAAATGTATAGTGGACTATACGTTTTTTCATACCCGTTACAAGCAGGATTCGTAAAAAACATATGCACAAACCTCCACCACTTCCACCACAATACACAAGCACTACACAGGTTCACTATCACAAACTCAACAATCGACTCCACGACAAAATCGCAAAGCTTTGCGATTTTGTCGTGGAGTCTATCTCCTGAAGATGCTTCGGTTGCGGGGCGAAACGATTGTTGAGTTTGTGATAGTGAACCTGTGTAGTGCTTGTGTATTGTGGTGGAAGTGGTGGAGGTTTGTGCATATGTTTTTTACGAATCCTGCATATAACGGGTATGAAAAAACGTATAGTCCACTATACATTTAGCACTATATATATTTTCTATTTACTGTATCGCGGATTACAGCAAAATAATTTTATTATTACTTTTGTTTTAAGTTATATATATTTTAAAAATCTTGCCAAATCACGTTCCAAAATTAAAGGAATAATTGCCTAACAAAGTTTAGAGGTCGATCACCTGACATAATGGGTTGCTCGTAGTAATAATCGTCTGGTGGTATACAAGGAGTCATTTGTAAAGGTCTGTTCGAAGATGACGCTCCGCATCTTCTGCAAGTCGTTCTTCTCACGCCTAAAGGTCTCCGCCACCACCACATGCCCTCTGTTGACGCCTCATAGCTGGCTTTGTCTGATTGTCGAGTTTGGTATGACTCCGGCCAGGTAGATGTTTCGCTATCGCAGGGTGTAACTGGCGCGCTGCGGATTGGTTTCGGTTCATAATATTTGCTGGATTCTTCGGACAATGACCCACGTCTCTGTTGATTTTTAGATATAATTTATAGAATTAGGCGTTACTTTGCGGAGATCCATAATACAAAAGTAATAATAAAATTATTTTGCTATAATCCGCGATACAGTAAATAGAAAATATATATAGTGTTTAATGTATAGTGGACTATCAGTATTTTCATACCCGATACGTGCAGGATTCGTCAAAACACATGCACAAACCTCCACCACTTCCACCACAATACACAAGCACTACACAGGTTCACTATCACAAACAATCGTTTCGCCCCGCAACCGAAGCATCTTCAGGAGATAGACTCCACGACAAAATCGCATAGCAAAATTTTTAGATACATACAATTAATATTTAATATATAAAATAAAATATTATATAATAATATTAATATATAAAAACGCCGTGTGGTATCCGGCAGAATAGACCACCCTTCCTTACCGAGTTGTCGTTAAAGTTGGCCACGGTTAGTTGGCGTCAGGCAGGCGGCCGGTCGTAAATAAAACTCGTAGCCATATCACGTGACAAAATGTTTGTAACATGTTGTGCCGACCCAACTTACAGTAGGATAAGAGCAGGAGAATGATGAATGATGATAATACAGTTTATACTATATACTATATATAATAGTATATGTATTTATATATGATACATAAATATGCTATTAAATATATATTCAATTTTAGTATTTAAAATATATAGACTACACAACTACAATTTTTTTTTTTTATTATGAAGTGTTATTGAAAAGTATTCTTCTTTGTAGTAATTTAATTGTTACGTAACCCGTACTTTCAGTATGATTCTCACATCAAAGGTTGTCTGGGAGAGATCGCTCCAAGTGATAAGAACGCCTTTGCACGCTACTTTGTTGCATATGTTACGTAAATTCTTTTTGTGTGTAATAAAGAATAAATAAATAATTTCGATCAGCATTGTCGTATACTAATACAATTTCGTAGTAATAACTTGTTGCTTTTATAGAAAGAAAGTGATATCTTTCCGTTCGGTATTACTTAAGCATTTAAAGACCATCAATAATGCAAAATGTTTTTAGCTATTTACGGACTAGCCCGTTGGCGCAGTGGGTAGCGACCCTGCCCTCAGCTCCGCTGATCGCGGGTGCGATTCCCGCCGAGGACCAACATATTCTATAAACAATTTGTTGGTTCGTCAAGCCTGGGTGTATATTTGTATGAATTTAATTTTGTATATGTAGTATATTTACCAGTTGTCTGTCGCCTATAACACAAGTATTAAGTTACTTACCTTGGGGACGGACGATCGTGTATGTAAATGTCCCATATATTTATTATATTTACTCCCTAAAGAAAAACGGGTTTTTGTTAAACGTATATGTTACCTGGTGTTAAATTTTTATTTGTATCTAATTTTATTAATATTAGCGAATTAGCCGAGAAAGCATAACAAACAGACAGACTTTGGAATAAGAGATATTTTAAATCTACGCAGAATATAACTGGAATGGAAGGAATGAAATTGTAATTTAATTGATGTATGAAACTTACTCTCCAGACATTAAAGTGGGGCAGCTTAAAGCGTCACACCTCCTGTAGAAATTTTATCGGACAGACTCCTTGTCGATTATCACCAGAGCGGATCATCACCATGCCGTCCACCTCATCACCAACCTGGATAACAATCTGGTCGCGGAGTAGCATCAGCCCATTATCTCCGTCTGATACCTAAAAATAGGATAACCTGATTATAAAAGATGATAATATTATGCCGCGATAAAACAAAATATATGATAAGGTAAGTGTAGAAGAGGAGACCTTTACCCTAAGAGGGGTTCTCGTTCGTAAGAACGAACTAAAAAAAAATTAAATTTGACTAATTTATTATGAACATTTTTCTTATAATTATTGAACAGTTGACTTTCTTTTTTATTTTAATATTTGTTTTTGGACATTTAAAAATAATTCTTTGTAAAACAATTTCAAATTTGGTAAGAAATAAAAAAACTTCTTTTTTTTTAATGTAGAAGGTAGGAACTGTTTTAGGAAATCAGAATTCGTAAAAATCATGCCGTACAATCATTAACTGATGTTGAGATTGTGGTAGCGAATGAGTGCAGAGCTAATTCAGTGTAGTGTTGCTTTGTAGTGCATGTGTTTCTATTAATTCTCCATGTATCAGATATGCAATACATATACTAGTAAAGGGTTCAAGAAACTTTGAAAAACATTTTGCTATAAGTATTAATTAAAAGGAGAGATCTTTAGTAGGAGATGTAATGTAACAATATGTTTATCTTAAACGATACTTAAATCTCACGCTTAGTTTTAATCTGACCGAATTCAAAATTAGGCTTAATTGAGTTGAAGATATAGTAATCTCTAAACTATTAAAAAATAGTGTTTACTTGCTCTTATAAGTTATGGACCTCTTTACCACTCACGAGTGTCGAAAGCGCTACGCTACGCTTTATTGCAATTTGCCACAAAACAACTTTTTTGAATTCGGTCACTTTAATACTAAACATACGATATATTCTGTCTCATTCCTTGTTTCCTCAATATGAAAGACTTTAGCCATGAACCCTCTTATAATGAGTGATCACGCAGTAAATCTTGAAAAAAGTAGCCCTCACAGGCTTTGGATTTAACAGGAAAGGAATTTGAAAATTCAATTAAAGATTTTTATATCAAATGGAGATAATGACGTGAACTTATAATTTTGATATAAAAAAAATAAATGGGACACTTACACACACGGTCGTCCATCCCCATAGTAAGTAACCTAATACTTGTGTTATGGGTTACGGACAACTGGTAAATATGCTAAATATATAATTTTAAATACATATTTAAATACAAATATACACCCAGGTTCGAAGAATCAACAAATTATTTATAGAAAATGTTGGCTCACGGCGGGAATCGAACCCACGACCCGCGGATTCAAAGGCAGGGTCACTACCTACTGCGCCAACGGGCCAGTCAATTAATTTTGGTAATGATATACGGTACGTTGTAATAATTTAACGATATAGATTTTACATACTTGCAAATTATGCGTCACTTGCAGAGGTCTCTCTCCGGCTTGCAGTTTAGTGCAGTATTTGGATGGAAAGTATCCTATCTTACCCAAACATTTGCCCTTCCACCAATCAGGGTCAGATGTATCGATCACAGTTACCTTGTAACCTGCCTTAAGATCTAGTTCATCAGCATGACGAGACTTAAAGTTGTAGAGGATCACATACAAGTTTGTGGGTAAAAGTCGTTGATGCTTCTGAAAATAATTGTATTTTTTATTAATAAACCGAAAAAACGACTTATTAGTTAAGTGTATTTATTATGTTGCAATAAAAATACTCGCGCCTTCTCAAAGTATGTATATTCACTTATTACTAGAAGCGCCTAAGTTAGGGAAAAACATTAGGTAAATAGATGTTAATTCAATCATACAAATGCAATCGAAGTTGCACTACTTTTATTATAAAAAAAAACAATGTATACTGTCAATATTATAAATAAAGAATTTGAAATTATTTTAATTGCAGTAATGTTTTTAGTGAATTCTTTTGTCTGTGCGTTTGGTAAGATTCTAAATCAATTTGAGCAAACGAAGAGGCCACTTTTTAGTACACTGAAAAATCTTTATTTATTGTAAAATTTCTAAGGAAGTATATAGTTGCCGCTTTATCAGATAGCTACTTTTACAAAAGTAAGGTTAAACGTACTGCCGTTATTAGTCATGCAAGTCTATTCTCATGTAACATTTACTTTTACAATACATAATAACGCAATCAAGTCATAAGCGCTGTGCAATATAAATTAGTGTAAGTGAAAGTAAATCGTATATCGTTAAAGTTGTCATGTGTTTGAAACTGGTTAGTAAATTTTATCTGTGATTGAATTAATAAATAAATAAATTCTCGTATATGGAACACTTCTACACACGGTCGTCTATCCCCAAAGTAAGTAACATAATACTTGTGTTATGGGTGACGGACCTAATTAAATACAATACAAATAATACTTATATACACTCAGGTTCGAAGAACCAACAAACTGTTTATAGAAAATTTGACAAGTAAAATGCGGTCATTGGAACACATTATTTGACATAATTACATTAAAATTGGCATAAATAAATCGTGGATAAATCTATAGCTCTAGTATTCTCTAATCCTTTGAGGTTGAAGGTTCTTGTTTTGATTGGGGGTTTTGGTATACATCTCTATAATTAAATTCCGCAATAAATTTCAGCTTTGCCATTACGACAGTTCATAATAACTATTAAAGCTGATACAGAAAGCCTACTAGAGTATAGAAGATTACATCTATACTTATTATAAAACAAAGTCCCAAAAACCTGTCTGTCTGTATGTAATCGATTTTCTCAAAATCTAATGAACGGATTTCTGTATGGTTTTCACCAAAAGCTGGAACAATACCTCCGGATGGTTTAAGTAAATAGTACATATCGGTATTATGTAAATTGTATCGAAGGAATCGCGCAGTTGTTAAAAAACTTGCTTGCTGAGAACTTTAGTTGCGTGCGCTGCGTAAACCAGCAGAGATACGCTAAAATAATGTACTAGAGAATTGTAGATCTATAAAAATACTACAAAAAAGTCCACGATAGTATGTCTGTATCTCTTATGGTTAACTCACAATAACTACTTTTATGTTTTAAATTTGAATTCTAGAAAAAAATATTTATGACACGCTGATTTACACGCGGGCGAAGCCGCTGGCACAGCTAGTACATTATAAGAATATGTGGATACTCTTTTCCGCATAAGATAGCAAACACAAAATTTAACTAGTTATAAGAATTATATTTTGAAATGAGCAATGGTTTCGATAGGGTCATTTGTATTAAAGTTTGTGATACTAACGTTATGTTGCTTGACAGGTGACGGACACGGGCTGGCACTGTTAGAAGAAAGGCTCTTATCAGGCTCATCGGGTAATTCCACACTGCTCATACGTCCTCCTCGTATACCCAGAAGTCTTCGGCTGTGTACTGGAGACGAGGGTGCTGTGTGCCACCGTGCAGTTAGTAAGTAAGAGAAAACATCTCTACACGATAAATTAGTTTTGAGAATAGCACATAAAAGTTATTCGTAAAGATGGTGCTTATAATGAAACTATAAGGTTAGATAAATTACTTGACGGATACAATTTTTAGCAATTTTTAGTTGTTCCTTCTATACTTATTATAAAACAAAGTCCTAAAAAGCTGTCTGTCTCTGTAATCGATTTGCTCAAAATCTTCTGAACGGATTTTTGTACGGTTTTCACCAAAAGATAGTTAAATACTTCCGGATGGTTCAGGTAAATAGTACATATCGGTTTATGTAAATTGTGTTGAAGAGATCGAGCAGTTGTTAAAAAACTTGCTTGCTGGGAGGATTAGTAGCGTGCGCTGCGTAAACCAGAAAAGTTACGCTAAAGTAATGTAGCAGAGAATTGTAGATCTATAAAAATACTACAAAAAAGTCCGCGATAGCTTGTTTCTATCTCTTACGGATACTTTTATGTTCAAAATTTCAATTTGGATTTTTTTTGTGACAACTGATTTCGACGCGAGCGAAGCCGCTGACACAGCTAGTTCAGTATAAATAAATGTGCCTTGACATTAATTGCAATAATGTAAAATGTAACCATATGTCGGCCCTAATGGCTAATCATCTTCCTTAACAAATAAAAGTTGAGATTATACTCTATAAAATATTTCATAGTTGATTGGATTGGAATATAGGTCCACATTTTTATTTCAATCTATCATAGTCGTTCGGTTTTATTTCTATAACATAAGAAGGGTCTGCTTGATACTACATCGAAATGAAGCTTCCCCGTTGTTTTTGATGTATTAAGTTACACAAATATATTAGACAACCTAGTCATAGACTGTGTTCGGAAGCAAAGTAGCAAATTTCTTTAGTTTTCATTATAAAGTTACTATTAATACTATAAATGATTTAGTTTCTATTTTAATTGAGTACTATAATAGAAAACCGTGATATTATTAAGTTAACAGTTAGAAATGATCGAATCACACACATGCAAGCAAATATTATAAAACTATTAATTCTAACGTTTAAGGCCGCAGGCTTATAATGCTGTATGAATTAATCAACTGTGTAAGCTATGAAATTAATTATAAATATTTGGTATTAATTATTCATTACAAAATAACATTGTTAAATATGGAACCTGAGTAGCATCATACGCCTTAGCAAATAAACCATTATCTTATATTAACGAAAACCAACGGCAATTACGTATTTTAAGTAAAGTAAATAGATGATCACAATGTTACATTGCAGTTGTGTTTCGTGAATTTATATGTACCCATGAATAACGTACATGACTGTGAATTGGCAAAGTGGTGAATCGTATGGTTACTTATTCTATGAGGGCCATATCTCATGCAATATGTTCTGTAGTCACCTAGAAAAATAAAATAAACGTGAGTGACACATGCAAAAACAATATTTAAAAGTGATAAAAGATAGTACATACATCCTTTGTATCACGTGTGGCAGGACCATAAAGATTTGTGGTTAAGTTGTACGGCCAAGAACACCGAAAGGCAAGACTTGGTTACCAATAAACGACGTCGAAAGCGCATCAACAGGAAAATTCAGAGATAATCCTACTTAGAGATAAGTGAAGGCAATTAATATTATCTAGGACAGACACAAGCTAAGCCAAGAAAAGATCATTCATGAATTACGCCATTTTTTAAAAAAGATCTCGATAAAAATACTAGTGACATGGATACAGAAAGAAATTATGAGACATATTTCATCCGTATGTGGTAAAAGACAACGATTAGCGTCTCATCAACATGTTAACGTATCTAGTAGAGATTTCAACACAAGCGATTCAATGAATTATTAGTGATGTATTGAAATTATGATAGTTTCTATAGAATTAAGTATTTGAATTATGGAAAGCTATCTATTATCTATTATCTTCTTTATTTTTGGGTGACGTAATTAATGGATGGTCTTTTATAGTAGATGTGAACATTCAACATTGCTCGTGGTCACAAGACATCGCTTTATAGACAACAATTTATCGATTGAGTCCAAAAAAACCGTTTAAATCTTGTAGCAAATAACCTACCTACCCTAGAGTAGTACCTATATGTAATGAATACAAGAGCATCTACGTCGTTTTCATTTGTGTATTCGGTTATTATGACAAAGTAGCTGAAACGATGCCAATATCATGTTGCAATAAACAATAGGGACTTGAGATCATGTTGATCACGTTACATAAGCAATAAATTTTGCCTAATTAGCTTTACATGAACAGCAGTATATATAAACGTTTGTTAATTTGATAGATGTTTAACGTGTTTTCGAAAAAGCTTTAACTATATATTTAAATATATTTTTGCAAATCAATCGCCTTAACAGTTTTCAATTATAATGACAACTAACTTTCTAAAACATTTATGTTAATTGAATTTGTTTAAAAGTTTCTGTTTGAAATATTTTGAACTTCTCCAATGAATGTTTTATAAGTTCATTGGCTAAAAGTGCATATATATCCATACTAATATTATAAATGCGAAAGTTTGTCTGTGTGTTTGTTTTATTTCACTGCTGATCCGCTGGAGAGCTATAAGTGACAAATAAAGCTTATTTACCAGGGTAACATAAACACGTAGAATAAAAAAACTGTTTTTCTTTCAATATCAGCGACAACATATTGACGGCACTAAAGCGTTATATAGAGCATAGGTTTGTTTGGACTCGTGTTTAATTACTAGCGATGTTCATACATAGTACTCTGCTGCCTTGCGCGGGCTGATCTTTAGGGCGACGCCTCAGCTCTCCACACTCAGGGGAATCCAAGGACAGACTCTTCATTCTAAGGTTCAACTTTTGACGTCTCGGCGAGTGCGGCGCTATAACAGTCATGCAATATGAGCATTGAGAACTTACCAATGTAGAAAAGTTCAAAATAACCTGTACTTTGAATCCATATAATATGTAATACATTCTGTGTTACGTTAATGAAATGGTTAACTAATTTTATTGTGATATAACAAGTGATTGAAGAAGCGTGATATACTTTTACCTTTTTCAGGTAACTAATCTGCAAACCTACAGTAAAATGATTTAATTTTATTAGTAAATAAGCTAAAATTAAATGTCGAATTTTTCAAATAAAATTTTGAATATTTATAGGATTAATGCATTTTCTGATAAAAAGAGATAAAAAAAATACATTACATCAAAGTATAAGCTAAATTTTTTAAAACAAAAGAATTAAAAGTAATATATGGAATCATCAGTGCAAAAGCTTTGCAAAAAAAATTCAAGACATTAAATATAATGTATAAATCAAGATGCATTTATATAAAGGTTAATGAGACGAAATTCACTGACTACTTATTATATAAAAGTCTACCGTATGGACCTTTAATGATTTCGTTGTATACAATGATTAAATATATCATACATAATTAAACGCGTCACCAGGTTTAGCTTCGATAAAAATAATAAAAGAGTGTCGTCATATAAGTGAAAATATGCAACAAATCTCTTAGCAGAGAGAAGTCTACGGGGATTCGCTTAAAAACAAATTGTATTTGGTACCAGGTGAGGGACTGATGCGGTCTGTCTGCCTCAACATTTGGGCACTCTTGGAATTCCTCATCGAACCTGCACGAACAAAGTAAACTAAGCCTAGTATGTAATTTATGGTTTTGGACCTAAGCGGTGAAGAAGTAGTAAAAAATTGAGAACAGCGTGAAGTTGTTAACGCGTCATTGTTAACTCTGAAGACGTAAACTATTTTTGCTTGTAGTGTTTATTTTGTTGTATCTTGTGACTAAGTAAGTGTGATTTAGAAACCATCGTGAATGGTAATAATTATATACAGTCAGCTTTATCTTGGTGCAAGCCAAAATACAATTGATTTGTGAAATAAACATACATCACCGATGACAAACGCATGCGATCATCAGCACGACACGCGTCAAGCCATGCACCACTTACGCGCATCCAAACGCCTGCCCGCGAGCAAAGACGCTTAATATAACACTGAATGTGCATAATGGTAGAAGGACCGAAAAAATAAAGCGATTCAATTCTGACTTTTATTGTAACAGCAACAATATACATATCACAGAACGCGGGGCGTTTCGGGGCAACATTGGACTCGCGAGGTGGCTCAAGCGGCTGAGCCAGGCAGGGCACTACGAGTGCCCCTTTTATTAAAAAGACTATAAGACATATGATCTCGGTCCCCTGGTGATCATTTTATCTAGACTCATTTTTTCTTGCGCACGCTGGCCGTGGATTTGAGAATTGAAGGCGGGGGATCGCCATTTTCATTTATGAAACATAAAGGCTGTCCGAAAGGTCGCGTCGTCGTCTCTTCAGATTCTGCAAAGATAATGGGCGAACGAAAAATAAATAAAAAATAACATGAACGGTTTAATACAGGACAAACTGAATAAACTAAAAAGAATGAAAATGAGGGAAACGAGTGATAAATTCTTTCCACGACATCCAGGGTGAAACGGGACCGAAAGCATCTATTGCGTGGTTGGCGGGCTTCATAACCTATTCGAAACTAACACCTCTAACGCAACATTTACAATAATAAATAAATAAATATGTAAATTAAATTCACACAACGAAAACGAGGCATCGGAGCCGAACGGAAGACGGGACAAATAAAGCTCAGTTGCGATTTAATAGCCAGTGCAGCCGTGGGCGCGTACTTTCCGGCAGAGAGATCGATCGGTGCTGCGGCGAGCCGCGGCGCGACCTCGATCCCCACATGGACAAACTCTTGACGCCGGCGAAGAGCCGCCGCCGCATGCCGCTCTCGCCCCGCGCCGCCGTGCCTATCGACAAGCAGCGCTCAGTACCACGCACCCCGCCCCCGCCCTGCGCCCGCGACATAAGGAATGCGTGCAAACAAATCGACACTACTGAAAACAAGTGATCTGAGTGAAGCGATGCTGGACCACCACACGTCACCGTCGCGTGGAGGGACGTCGACGGCCTCGAGCCTCGAGCGGAGAAGCGAGCGAGCCCGGGTGCAGCACCAGACCTGAGCTGGACGAGACAGGCTGGGACGCCACAGCCAGCCCCGTGCTCGGCCGCGCCGGAGAGCGCGCGGGCGGCGGCTCCTCCGGCGCTGCTGACACCCGCACTACTGGGCCCCCGCCAGGCTTCGATATTTCATTGGCCCGCTTCAGAACTTGGTAGGTCTGATCCACTTCCTCTTCTGGGCACCGATCGAAATGTTAGATACAAACGCGATCGTTATTACGCTATATTATAAGTGTCCGGCAGACATGTGCCCGATTTGGTCTGTAACACTTTGTTAGTATTGGTAATTTTGTGAAGGCGCCTATTCGTGAAATGACAGTGTAGTAAGTTGGTTAGTTAATATATGCAGGACTAGGTGAACAGGGAGCAATCCGCACCGACTCATACCGTACCCTCGTTATAGTTGCTATCGAAATCATCATCGAACTCGACTGATTTTTTGAAAGAGATCTTGGTTAGTCTCTGTCCTGGCAGCCAGCCGTCCTCCACCCCTGAACAATGTGAAGTAAGTGTCTGATTGTGTAATTAATGTGTGTATTTGTATTAACGTTTATGTGTCATACACAAAATTAAGCGTTAGTTCAATAATATCTCTATAGCATTTTTACTTTGATGCACGGCATTATAAGTAATGCATCATATTAAGTCTATACATTTAAATATTATCGTTAGTCTAGATTGTTATAATTAAGTTATACTCTTATTATGATATGTACTAAAAGAATACATATAAAAACAAATTTGCGCATCAACAAACAACGTAACAAAGGAAAATAAACTATGATACTTAATTATATTGACATATTTCAGCTTAAAGATACACAAACGTGTATTATTAGCAAATAATGTTCGGAACAACTTACCATCGCTACGAATGACTATAGATATGTCATTTTTGTGATCCGACAAGAAAGTTATTGATTGTCAATATAATTGATCATTGCTTGATTTGGTTGTTATCGATAAATAATTTTAAAGCAATTGATAGAACATTAAAACTTCGTATATAACTTACTTTCTTCATCGAATGCCGCTTCTTGTACCCTATGGGCTTCGATTTCAGACGTGCTCTTCTGTCTTCGTAGAAGGCGTGATTTAGTCTGGCATTTACCTACTTGAGGCATACAATCGCTGTGGACGTTCATCTTGCATACTCTGCACCGCAGTCCCTGTCGGGTATGCCCTATGACAAATAAAAACCGATTACAACTATTTTATTACTTCAGCAGGCCTACCATGAACTCTTATTGCGACTCAATTGAAGACGTAAACGAAATTGTTTTGCCATGACGTCTTAAGGACGCACTCTTTAAGTCGTTGCCGAATGAGCGTTCGGAATTCGTCCTAAGAACATGTGAGTAAAAGAGACAAAGTTATCTATAGTTCATATAACGTTATCCTTTTCAAACATTACCACCCCAATGCAATTCACACTTCATGGTTTTTTTTTTCGAACTGAATGTATGCTGTTAGCCCTAATGGCTTTTACAGCGTCACCGGGCGGGACGGGCGAGCGCAGAAGCATCGCCGAGGTTGTGAAATGCAGAGAGTAAAGCGCAGAAGCTCTACTTAAGTCGGGGAACGTCGTCCTAAGGGTGCCTCCTGTGAGGCCGGACCACGGCTTAGGGCGACGCGTAGTGGAGGGTTCATGGTTTGACTTAGATTAGTCATTGCGGCGTCGGAAGGGTGGCGAAAAGCCACGACCGACCGACGTCAGAAAACTGGGACCTCGTCTTCGCCGGCGAAGACGCTGTGTGTGTATTACGTGTTTCTGTGTTGGCGATCGTTATTTGATCGTCGGGGTCATACTGGACGCTTTTTGGACGCCTATATTTTCGATGGTCGGACCTAACTGGGATGTAGGTAGAAGCAACTGAAATAAGGGGGTTCGGGTGTACCTCAGATTTCTCGAAGTAAGATTTCGAAAAACGTTTAAAGAGGTGAGTAATGGTAGAGAGGTCGAGGTCTCTATGGAGGTCAACGTTCCGCATGAACCACGGAGCACTTCATGGTACGAAAAGAAAGTCGTTCGCGGTCGTCGTTTACGTCTTCAATTGAGTTGCAATAAGAGTTCATGGTAGGCCTGCTGGTCGCTAACTTATATATCGACAGTGAACCGGTAATATGTCCTATCTCAATTCTAAACAAAATAACTTTTTAACAGAATTGGGTACTACTGCCTATCATTTACCGTATCAACATGTATTCTACTACTATTCTATATTTACAACATGTATTCTATCTACTAGAAAATTTGTAAATAAATAAACATATTTAAAGTCAACAGTTATTTTTATTACGTAAAAATTATTACGAATATAATAATTAGACTGGCCCGTTGGCGTAGTGGGTAGTGACCCTGCCTTCAGCTCCGTGGGTCGCGGGTTTGATTCCCGCGGAGGGCCAACGTTTTCTATAAACAATTTGTTGGTTCTTCGAGCCTGGTTATGTATTTGTATTTAAGTATGTATTTAAACTTATATATTTAGTATATTTACCAGTTGTCCGTCACACATAACGCAAGTATTAAGTTACTTACTTTGGGGATGGACGACTGTGTGTGTAAGTGTACCATATATTTATTTACTTTTATTTTTATTTTTATTAATAGTCATGTTTTTTCTTCTTCCTGAAAAGTTGTCAAAAATAAGATGGGATAATTTGCCAGTTCACAGTCGATATGTTGGTTGACCAAATGTAGATTTTTTTTGGAACGGTTATCTATCTTTCGTGGCTTTAGTTTCATTCCATTTATATACAATTTGTTTTGGTTATTCACATCATCAATCTCGGGGGATGGTTTAATCAAAAGATTATTAACAATAATATAATTGTTTAACGTTGTTCGTTAAACAACTTGTAAGTTGTTTAACGAACCATTGTCTGTGCTTACACTTTTACGTGAATGCGTCAAATTACTGAATATTTTCAGACAGATTTTTCTTTTACGAGTATATATAATAATAATTTATAATAATATTTTAGCATACCATTTGGATAATCATTTCCTTCCACTTTATGCTATATCTATATACACTACCTTCGTTCGATGCAAAATTATTTTTTGAAAGGAATGTCAATGAAAAAAAAGTTTCATTATTTTCAATAGACAATATCACGTTCTTTTAATAAGATCCTATATAATAAAAATAAAAAATTTAAAAAACTTACGTGAGCTGGAAGTGATCACAGATAACAATTTTAAATCATTTTTTCACATAAATTATACTCATTTACAGTTAAAACTGTAAAAGAGTTTCACAGTTTGTCAATAAATTATTAACGCAAGACAACGTTGCGATATCTAATCCATAACGTTGATCTCAAACACGACTTGTCCGCCCAAGGCAATCAAAAACCAATCTAGGACACAACTCTTCATGAAAATATGGGCTATGCGTGAATATCATTTCAGTTATATGCGTAAGCCTGAATAAAATTGTTGCGTTAATATTCAATTTTATCACCTTGGTGTAGAATAATTGTTTTTTTATTTTATTATTTATTAATATAAGTATTTAATATATTTGGAAGCCATCACTGATTCAAAAGTTTAGCCTTACTTACAGGAACCAGCATGAAACTCGGCAGATATTCTTTTCAAAAAACAATGATACAATTTCTTACGAATTGTTAATTGTTGCAGTCTGGTGTAAAAGCAGTTAAAGTGCAGTGTTTTTATCTCAAATAATCTTCAATTGTATGGTAAGCTATATGTAATAGCATAAAATGATCTTTTTTCTACACTATTTTTTTTTATAGGGTTTGTATTATCTTTTTTATATGTTTAGATTAAGAACAAGTAATTAGGAACAGACGAAAATTGGTATCAAATGAGAACTTGTAATAAGATACGTGTAAATTACAAAATTACTCATTTGTGTAACACACTAAATCCCTAATTAGTTAGCTGAAGATTTTAATAGACTGTGAGATATTGTAATGATACTTTTATGTTATCCATATAATAGAATAAATAATAAAACAAATAAGCCTACTTTGATGATATAAAATTTTATTGGTACCGATTTATTAGGTTTAACCCTTATAAATCGAATAGGGCAATAGTAGATACGGGGTGTGTGTTGAAAGCGGTACCGCCTCGGAAAGGTACTGATAATGACATTATTTGCTACGTAGTGCCAGCCGGTGTCATCGTAGGAAAATAACCTTTGCTTTGACACTGCTCAATATGGTAATTTTATAATAATTTCCTTCATATGTATATAAAATAAGTTATGCCGTGTGGTATCCGGCTGAGTAGAATAGACCACCCTCATTTCTTACCGAGGTGTCGTAAGAAACGACTAAGGTAAGTTGACGTCAGAAATGCGGCCAGTCTTAAAATACGTAGCCGAATCATGTGACAAAATGTTTATAACATGTTGTGCCAACCCCACTTAGAGTGGGATAAGAGCAGGAGGATGACGTATATAAAATGTGTTGTGTATTAGGTAGACTTAAATCATGATATTTACTAAGAGTTTGCGAGTTCAAAGTAAAAGTTTGTGCTTGATTGACAGCAACAGCCGCTTTAGGATGAAAAAAGCTAACGGGGGGAAAAACTTAATTAAGAATTCTCACATCCCAATATTCATCCCAAATTTTTTTAGTCTACATCTCTGTATAATCTAGTTCGAGACACGCTTTGTAAAAAATAATTTATTGTCTTATTGGTAACATCTTTTATCGGATCAAATATCTGTATACAATATAATAAAGACACTACGCCGTGTGGTATCCGGCAGAATAGAATAGACCACCTTCCTTTCTCACCGAGGTGTCGTAAGAGGCGACTAAGGTATGTAACGTGTGGTATCCGGCTGCATAGAATAGACCACCCGCATTTCTTACCGAGGTGTCGTAAAAGGCGACTTAGGTAAGTTGACGTCAGGCAGGCGGCCGGTCGCAAAATACGTAGCCAAAACATGTTGCGCCGACCCCACTTAGAGTAGGATAAGGGCAGGAGAATGATGAATGATGAATATAACAAAGATACTATTAAAATACAAGAAAAATAAAACATTCATCAAAGGTTTAAAATAATATTTATAACGGAAAATGATAATTTTTTCTATGTAAAATGTATAAATAAATAAGAAAAGTAGACTTACCTCTAAGAACTTGAGAGCATACGTCACAGGGTGTAATTTTTTTGTACGTATATTCTTGAAAATTATGTGCGTCGGAATCCCCCGAGCGTATATCGCGAGCGGCACCGTTCCGTCTAAAGAAAAGAAAATATGTGGATACATTTTAAGTTTTTGGTAGCATAATATACAGTATAGTTTAGATACATTTATTACTTTTAGTGTTACTTATATTTTATTACATAAACTTAATTCATTTGTGATAGTTTTGACCTAAGGTTTGCTTTAATTTTGTTAGTTGATGCGTATAATCAAGTTACGTGAACTAGGGACATTCCAAGTCTTGATCTCCTCATCTTGTTTAGTTAATAATTATAAGTGAATGGATTTATATATTAAAATTAATAGGAGAAAAATAAAAAATTTTCTTAAATTCGCACGGGGTCAAATTAATACTTGCGTTGAATATACATCTTGCCTACGTACACTCTTTTTTTCTTTTATAATAAAAAAAATATAATCATAATTAATAAATTTGCCACGAAACATCAACTGTGAATTAATAAATTAACATAAAATACGAAATCTTCAGCTCCAATCAATATTTTTTTAAATCCCATTTAATGTACCCTTTAAATATCAATGTACAAGGTGCTCTATTTTGTCGTCTAGGCTACCATACTCTAAAGTGGCTACAGTGGTAGGATGTATGGATAAAAAACTTGCAATAGTGATTTATACAATCCAAATACATAGCGGCATGTTTTGTATATAGCGGTTCAATACAGTATTAATAGAAAAATATGAACAATATCTTTGATTGCCAGCCTCCCTTACTTAACTTAAAATGCGAATTATTAATTTTTGTATATCTCTCTAAATACAACGTTTAAAGAACAAGTGACTCGTAGTTTCAGTAAAAAAAAAGTAAAGTAGCGGCCTGTTACAATCCCACTGCTGGGAATAGGCCTCTTCTCTCCGTTTCTGGGGACAAGGGTTGGAGCTAAGACCTACCACGCTGCTCCAATGCGGATTGGTAGGTTACACATATCAACAGAATTCTCTAGAAATATGCAGTCAGTCAGTTTCCTCACGATGTTTTCGTTCACCGATAAGCGTGTGATAAATTGCAATTATCAATTAGACACATGAGTTTTAAATAATTTATAGAATTAGGCGTTGCTTTGCGGAGATCCATAATACAAAAGTAATAATAAAATTATTTTGCTATAATCCGCAATACAGTAAATATAAAATATATATAGTGTCTAATGTATAGTGGACTATCAGTATTTTCATACCCGATACGTGCAGGATTCGTAAAAACACATGCACAAACCTCCACCACTTCCACCACAATACACAAGCACTACACAGGTTCACTATCACAAACTCAACAATCGCGATGCGATTTTGTCGTGGAGTCTATCTCCTGATGATGCTTCGGTTGCGGGGCAAAACGATTGTTGAGTTTGTGATAGTGAACCTGTGTAGTGCTTGTGTATTGTGGTGGAAGTGGTGGAGGTTTGTACATGTGTTTTAAAGAATCCTGCACGTATCGGGTATGAAAATACCGATAGTCCACTATACATTAAACACTATATATATTTTCTATTTACTATATCGCGGATTATAGCAAAATAATTTTATTATTACTTTTGTTACATGAGTTTTAATAGAAAAACTCATTGGTGCCTGCCCGGGTTTGAACTCGTGATCCCCTCGAAAGAGTCGCACGGTCTCACCGCTAGGCTATCACAGCTCACAGCAGTAGTTTCAGTATTTCAAATAAAATCAAAACAATTTTTATTTAAATAAGCTTTATAGAGGACGTTAGAATCGTAAAGGGTCAATATGATTAATGAAGCTACAACTGGTTTGGAATGTTGCTCTTACCGAGAAGAACCAGCAAGAAACTCGGCGATCAATCTTTTAAACATTTGACTTTACATTATTAAACCGCAGTCTTGAAAGGAATTTCATATTCAAGTATCATTTTATCATTTATATAATTTTCAATTGTGTAATATGCTTTACCCTATATGCATTACCTTTCTATTGACAGGTCTAGTAATAGCGGAATTTTATTGTAGAAGCGGGATCAAAGTATGATTTGCCAACTCTGCTGAGTCGCAACACAAAAATCACAAGCTTATTGTGACCTCTCGTATGTATTATATGTATTCAGCATACAAGAATAACAAGATAACTTTTCAAATTCAAATTCAAAATATTCTTTATGCAAGTAAACTTGTAAACAAGTGCTTTTGAAAGGTCAACTTTACTGCTGGTTCGGAAAGCTGTTCCTACCGAGAAGAACCAGCAAGAAACTCGGCGGTTGCTCTTTTTAAAATATAAATCTTAAAACTACTTACATTTATTTATTACTGTCTTGTACAGGGTAGAAGTGCACCTATATCCACACATCCTTATCATCTAAGTAATATTTAACAGTATAGACGCCCTTCTGTAACAGCCTCTTTTTAACGTGTTTTTAAACTGCTGTAATGGCATGGCCAAAATTGATTTCGGGAAATTTATGTTGGTTCCTACTTTTTCCAGCTTATATTACTTATATTATATTATATTATAATATAATAATAAAGCTAAGCTAATAATAAGCTTATATTATATTACTTATTATAATATAATAAGTAATATAATATAAGCTTAGTATACTAAGCTTATATTATATTACTTTTCCAGCTTATGTTGGTTCCTACTTTGTCTAATATATACATCTGTCATAATTGTAAAATTATCTTGTTATTTCAAAGACAAAAGAGATTGACATAGAGCAATCTGTGCTACCATACTTTCAGACATTGTCACGTTGGATTAGTAAACACGCCACGTATTGATCAGTTACGTTCGAGGTATAGTGCATGTTTCTGCTTTGAACCTTTGCCCTTGACTTGTACAAATCCAACCTTGGCAATCACCTTTTACATCGAGAATAAAAAAAATACAACTAATGGAATGTAAATTGTTTGCGAAATTGTTTTTACCGCAGTAACTCATTAAATTTTTGAACTTTGAACAGACTAATTACTGAATATTTATTTGTTTTCGCTATTTAACAACTTTGGCGTTAATAAACAAATTACAAGACCTAAAATAAATACATTTATTACGGTCTCTTTAATTATTATTTTATATTCAAATATTAACGCCGAAAAAGCTACGATTTCAATGTATGTATATAAGCATACATTACCACTGTTGTAAGATATCATTTTAAAGTTAACTTGAGTTAAGAGATCACTATCAGAGACCTAGAAGACGATACGATAAACATTTCGAAGACTTGGTGAAGGGATGAAGGGATATTCAGAAGGGTCTACCTTTTTTATTACTTTAATCCATAGACCCACTCTATCAGCTTTTATACCGAGTGATTGCGGCCCGCGTTTGCAATCTTTCAAAATTTAAATATTGTCAATGGGACATATAGTGGAATTAAATTGTATCTTATTTTCTAACAATTACAAACTGTTGGTGATAATAACTTTGACTATTTCAGAGATTTGCATGGAGCATGGTGTTTCTAGCTCCAGCAGCAGTCAAATACAAACAAACATTTAAAGGCCACAATTTGCGTGAGTTTTCCATCACAATTTTATCACCAGCTAGCTAGCTTTTGCTCCGTGGATGCCAAGGTGAGAATGAAAGCCGAAAGTGATTTAGGAGGAAATGTCGCGTCACAATACACTTTAAACGAGTGAACCATGAAAAGCTGTAGGAAAACGTTCTAAAATTATTTTAAGGAGAGCATCAGACGTTCGATTCTAGATTTTTTGGGTAAAATGAAGGTAAGAATAAATGAAGGTGCCAGCGGCTTCGCCCGCGTGGAAATCAGCGTGCCACAATTTTTTTCTAGAATTCCAATTTTAAATATAAAAGTAGTTATTTTGAGTTAACCATAAGAGATAGAGACATGCTATCGCGGACTTTTTTGTAGTATTTTCATAGATCTACAATTCTCTAGTACATTACTTTAGCGTATCTCTGCTGGTATACGCAGCGCATGCTACAAAAGCTCCCAGCAAGCAAGTTGTTTAACAACTGCTCGATCTCTTGAACACAATTTACATCATAACGATATGTACTATTTACTTAAACCATCCAAGTATTGCACTATCTTTTGGTGAAAACCGTACAAACATTCGTTCAGTAGATTTTGAGAAAATCGATTAGATACAGACAGACAGCTTTTTGGGACTTTGTTTTATAATAAGTATAAAGTATAAAATGCTTAAATAACCGATTTGACTTACAAAAGAAGCAAACGTTCAAAATAATTCTAAAATATGGTTACTGGCAGCATTAGACCTTTTAATATTAACAGGATGGCCGTAATATTTTAAGCAGTCAGGTCATTTGGTAATAATTTTGCGAGGGTGGTTGGGTAAGGAACACTTTGTCTTTATAACACATTATAAATATACATTATTTTGGTTACCAGTTCTAATTAAATGGCTTCTAATGCTCGACATAGGTTTTAATTGTAGTATATATCCTTGAAATATAATGCCAATAACCGCTACGATTAGCTGAGACTTGAGAGGGGAGTTAAGTAAAAAGAGTTTTTCTTTCTTTTCTATACGATTATTTTGTCCTCTTGGCCATTAATTATTGTTGGTATACATAATATCGTGAATTCCCCCCATTTCGATTCGTCCCATTACGATTTTTGTCGTGGAGCCTATCCTCCTGATGATGCTTCGGTTTCGGGGCGAAACGATCGTCGAGATTGTGGTGGTGGGTGTGTGTGCTGCTTTTGTGTGCGTTGTTGCTGGTGAATTGCGTCTTGGGGTGCATGTGGTGGCTTGTCCTGCATGTATAAGGTACGTAGATTTTGCCTGCTTCATACACATTGGCTTTGCATGCATTCACTTAACCCGTGCGGATTATAGCAAAGTAGTTAGTTCTGTTATATTACCTTACACCTAATTAAATAAATTATTGTGTTTAAGAATCCGGCATAGAATAGACCACCCTCCTTTCTTACCCAGGTGTCGTAAACGCGACTAAGGTATGTGCCGTGTGGTATCTGGCTGCATAGAATAGACTACCCTCCTTTATTACCCAGGTGTCGTAAGAGGCGACTAAGGTATGTGCCGTGTGGTATCCGGCTGCATAGAATAGACCACCCTCCTTTATTACCCAGGTTTCGTAAGAGGCGACTAGGGTTGTGCCGTGTGGTATCCGGCTGCATAGAATAGACCACCCTCCTTTCCTACCCCGCCTTTCCCGCCCGGTGACGCTGTAAAAGCCATTAGGGCTAACAGCATACAGTCAGTTCGAAAAAAAAAAATCCTTTCCTACCGAGGTGTCGTAAAAGGCGACTAAGGTAAGTTGACGTCAGGCAGACGGCCGGTCGTAAAATACGTAGCCAAATCATGTGACAACATGTTTCTAACATGTTGTGCCGACCCCACTTAGAGTGGGATAAAGGCAGGAGAATGATGATTGTGTTTAAGAATTTAATATTCCAATAAGTCAAATCCAAACATATCACGTGAGTTTTCACGACTCGAACTTGCACGTTTTCTACCAGCAAACTGCGAGAAAAGAGCCTAAAATATTAGAGAAATGTAAGAAGGCTGTTTAAACAGAATATATTGTTAATATTAAAGTGCAGTTAGAGATACAGTGTATAGGGATATTAAGGATTTTCGCACATGCCAATGTTTAATTTCAAAAGCATCTATGTAAGTGGATATAGTACATCTATGTACAGTACGCGTGCGAAATTACAAGTATTGGAGATAAAAGAAGTAGAGAATTTCTCCTTAATTGTGTGTAAAATAGGGCTGTTCTCGGCAAATAAGCACGTTTATCAATATAATTATCAATCGGATATACATTTTATGTATCGTTTTATTTATTTACAATATTCTCATGTATACCGAAGAATATTTTGACCACTTGTAAACTCTGCATTATATAGGATAGCTTTAGAATAATCAATAGATGGCCAATGTTTTAAGGCTCAATATGATAGCATATACAATTGGTGAAAAAGAAACAATTGGTAGTAGTTGTGTCGTGAATAAATTTCAGAATAAAACACGATAAAGATTATTCTGTTTTGTTGCATTATTCATTAATTAATAATATATAATTAGAGGAATGTTAGAAACACAGTCGAGGATTGCAACGCAGTTATAATTTTAAAAAAAGCCACGTTCACGGTTATAAACGATAGGAATGAGACGAATGAAACATGATATGGATACACCACTTGATCTAAGACGATCTATTGTTATATTGAAATGGAGTGACTCATATCAGCAGAATCATGACCACAAAGAGTCATTGATGCCAATGATGATGCTAAAATTAGGTAGCCATACTTAAAGAAATGAGATTTAACTTATAGCTTTGCATTCACATAAGAATTTTTTTTATAATATTTAAACGACTTTACTGTTTATTTTATTGTTAAATAAATATTTAGTGAATATAATTATAGTACTAACATAAGTTCTACTGTGGAATATAATTTATGTCATCATTAATAATAAAATGCTGTGATAGCCCAGCGGTGAGACCGTGCGACTCTTTCGAGGGGAACACGAGTTCAAACCCGGGCAGGCACCAATGATTTTTTCTATTAAAACTCATGTGTCTAATTGATAATTACAATTTATCACTCGCTTTTGGTGAAGGAACACATCGTGAGGAAACCTCCATATCTCTAGAGAATTTTGGAGATATGTGTAACCTACCAATGCGCATTGGAGCAGCGCGGTAGGTCTTATTAGCTCCAACCCTTCTCTCCAGAAACGGAGAGAGAAGCCTATTCCCAGCAGTGGGATTGTCAGGCCGCTGCTATTACTAACATAAGTTCTAGAATTAAAAGAAATAGAATTTTAATTATGTTATCAATAATAATACAAAAATAGTCGCAGCACTACGCTCCTTCCTGATGATACCTATGAATTCGCGCGCATACTGTACATAGTTAAATTATAACATTTACTAAACAATCATACAAAAATAAGAAATTAATACTGAAAGCAATATATCTATATTAATTTGAGCAATATTGTATGTAGCATAGGTAGATACATATACATATAACGTATAGGTGTGTTCTAGGGTACGTATTGGGTTTAATTACACCTACAGGGCAGATTTACCTCATTGCCATTACTGTAGACACCGCGTGGTACATTTGATTTTTTCTTATGATGCAACAAGAAAGAAACATCAAAATGAACATGATATGTGTTTGAGACATCACATAATATCGTGGTGTTAATTTGAACATAATTTATTTACAAATTGTTAATAATTCTTTACATTGTAATAAAAAAGTAAAGGCAAAACTTTTAATACTGTTGACTAAAATATAAATCAAACGTTGCACTCTCATTAATGTATTGCCAATCTTTATATTAAGCAAAGAGACAAATTAGAAAATACAGCGTATGGCATCTAAATGGCCGGAAAACATTTAATTCTTTATTTAATTTTAACCAAAGTATAATATAAGCGAAAGAAAGCATTCATTATGCAACAGATAGAATATAGTGCTGCCATTTGAAATGTGAATCCATATTTTACAGGGCCTAAGCGGCTTAAAGTAAGAGAAACAATGTGGTTCAACCCGTCTAAACGTACGCACGCCTTTATTCAATTATACAATTATTAAAAGTTTTGTCATACTAGTTAATTGTATTTGTAATATTCTACTTATAATAGCTTCTTTACCTTCATTTTCTTCAAGAACTTTTATCCTAAAATATATAAAGTTAAATAAAACATTATTAAATGATTTATGAGCAATTGAAAGCAAGCCCATTTTTTAAAAAGTTGGTATATTAACAAACCTTTTCGCTTATGACTTTTAAATATCAATAACGATATCGTCAAGATAGTTTTCAAACATGTTTCATAAAATTAATATACATTTATAGAAAATGATAGACTTGCTTAAGGATAAAATAATCAATATTTTTAATCACAAAATGGCGAGAAATCAATGATGGCTGACACAGTCAATTATTTGAAGTGAAAATACATCATACTATATTTTAAATTGTTACCTTGTTTGTCTTGTATTAAAATTTGCTAACGTAATGAATTTTATAAATAATAATATAATGATAATAAATATATGGGATACTTACACACACGGTGGTCCGTCCCCAAAGTAAGTAACTTAATACTTGTGTTATGGGTGACGGACAATTAGTAGATATACTAGATATATAATTTTAAATACATACTTAAATACAATACACACCCAGGCTCGAAGAACCAACAAATTGTTTATAGAAAATATTGGCCCTCGACCTCTCGACTCGAATCGAACCCGCGACCCGCGGAGCTGAAGGCAGGGTCACTACCCACTGCGCCAATGGGCCAGTCCAATAATTTCTGAATGTTTATTCATAACTTCGAAGTGAAAATCGACTTAAGCTTTAGTTACTTTAGTATTGAACGACCCCTTATCTCTTTTTTATACGATTACACACTTAACAAATATAATATTTTTTTTTACTAAATTGATACTGAATTGATATTGATAAAACTATTTTTCTAGATACTAAATTGATATTGATAAAACTATTTTTCTAGAGAAAAGATTGGGTTTTGACTAAAGTAGAGCAGTGAAGACAATTCTATTTCTAAGATCGAGATTGTGTTCTGTGAAGGAGACTGTGAAAAAATCCTTAACAGATATTGAAAACTCATTATTTCCATATCAGAATTACGTCTTATCTATAATAAATAATAAAGCAAGAGGCTACATACTTTGTTTATTTTCTTTTCTATTGAATGACCCAGTTCCAATGTATGCATCTCGTTATCTCGCTACATCTCATATTTGCTTAAGTCTATATTTATCCAAAGTGTTAGTCAACAATGTTGTTGATTTCAACAAATAGAAAATTCACTTTTCTGTAGAATATTTACAAAGAAAGTATTCTAATGCTTTAAACCTTGCATATTTCTGGGATTTTACTAATTACGTTGTCTATATGTACTCTCCTAATTCTTCTATACTTTCTGATATTTAGTCTTATAAAAATCTCCTTATTTGAATTAATTTCAAACAATGGACACTTAAAACTTTGCTTGAAATATTTTAAGGCTAACTGAAAAGTTCAAACTTTAAATCGCGGAATTTACTGCATGATATTTTACTATCTAATATATATAGGTACTTGAATGATATTCCGATTATGCAGATGACTCAGACTATAAAGACGAAATCTTGGTACATACCTAAGTTACACTACTTTGAACCACCAACCTGTTCTAATTGTTAAGTCTATTACTCTAAATAAACTCAATAATTAGTTCAAAACATTACTTGTAAATGTCTATTTGCGATTAAGTAAATTTTGAGCGCAAAATCAAAGGTGCAACGAAAGCATTTACTGATCGATCAAAAGATATTTCAACGTGAAATAATAAATTATCTTAGAAAATGAACCAATAAAATTATCACATTTATCATGCGATTTGAAGCCATATTATATACCGCGACTACTTGCCCCGTTAATCTCATTTGTTTGTTACACATGTTATTGAATATACATAATTAATTTATAAGATTAGTTCTGTTTATTGATTGTGTTTATTCACTAACTTAAAACTAATGCGATAACTGAAATTTCAACCGACCTCTCTCTTATTAAGTGGTTAAAAGGAAAATTTTAAAACGCTACAAAAACGAATTAAGAGAATCTCAATTATTTTTATTTTTTCTTTAACTATCAATAATTATCGCAATATTATTTATCTTTCATATACATTATTTTCGCTGGTTAAGTACGTTGAGGTTAGTTCTTTTTACTACTAGCCAATGACGTTTTTTTGTCATCTTAAAAACAATATTTAACTGATAGGAAAATGATCTTTTTTTCAGTAACCAAAATCTGATTATTGGTTCCTGTGACATTATGTAAAAAGTAAAGTAAAGTAACTGTTACTATCCTACTCGCTGGGCATAGGCCTCCTCTCGCTTTATTCGGAGAGAAGGGACAGAGCTTAGACCCACCATGCTAATCCAACGCGGATTCGTAGGTTACACATATCCCAGGAATATTCCAGGGATTTCCTCACGATGTTTTCCTTCGCCGAAAAGCGAGTGACAAATTGCAAATATCAATATCAATAAGTACAGTAATACCCACATAAAATACACAATAATGCGCCAATAGATGCTATTTAAATCTATTATACAAAGAAACTGGCTGGAAAGTTACATATTAGACATTTATCAAAAACTTGTTTGGGTGATTTCAATACACCAGGACTGCTGATAACCTAAAAGAAATTCGGCACATTAAATTAGTTCTTAATGAATAATATAATTCTTTGCCGAGAAAGAACTTGAGATTATTATTATTTATTATTATTATTATTATTATTATTTATTATTATTTCAGATTAGAGCTTTATCTTCAGATCTATCTTTATCTATCTGTCTATCTTTGTATATAAATTGGGAGCTAAAAGAGTAGGGAACCGCAAACCTTAACAATTCTTCCACTAGTTGCTAGCGACATTTTAGTTACATAAAATTTTATGGTATTTATGTTATTTTGAAGAATTTCTATTCTTCATTAAACATATAAAAAACTATAGCGACTTATTTCTTCATTTTATTTATTTCTTTACAAACAACAAACAATAACCTAGAGATAGAATTATGACTTCAATCTCAATTTTTTTTATATATTTATTACGATTAAATAAGATTTCATTTAACGGTCACGTGGTCAAATTACATCTAAAATACAATGGTTCCCAAAGAGGACAACTCCTTGGACATTCGCATTGACGGTTATAAATAGACGTACCCAAGAATTGTGTGGGACGTTTTCTGTTGAATAATAATAAGGTTAGTTCTATTTACGACGCGTTTAACTTTTTTTGTCATCTTAAACACAATATTTAACTGGAAGAGACCTGAGATGCAAATTTTTTTGTGGTACAAGTAGCATCAAATTTGATTATTGGTTTTTCTGAGATTAAGTAAAGGTAATAAATCAAAAGTTAGCTTTTGAAGTCTCTTCGTTTACAGTAAGTAGGTACATATGAGTAAACAAAAATGCAAACATTGATTTTATGAATGCCATGTTAGTCAGAGGTATCGCTATTACCTGTCAGAAAGAGAATTTGTATTGAAAGTTGTTTCAAAAACTCAATTTTCATTTAGAATGAAATAAAAAATAATATTTTACTTTTGTTTAATTAAGTATTTATCCACACGTCCCTACTTATATCTTTATCGTTTATATTTATAACCATGTGACCTAAGGTCAGAAAGCTATTAATTTACTAAATATCTGGTTACGTGGGCAGTATATCATAAACTTTGTCAATAACTGTGCGAATATAGCACCTATGATGTCATTTTGAATTACGAGCGCCAATCTATGCGGTTCAATTTAGAAGTACATGACTCAGTTTACACGAAATATTGATTAACTACTTTAATATCGCTAGGCTTACTTAATCCATAAAAATTAGAAGTAGAGCAAATAATTATATTTGGAGCGAAAGGATCACATTTCAATTATTATAATTTAAAATAGATTATACAAAAAACGTGGTGTAATACATAATTGTAATAATAAAGAATTTATTTTTATTTGTATTATTTTTTTACTTCTGTACGTTTCTTCTTTCTTTCTCCTACCCTTATCCCACTCTAAGTGGGGTCGGTACAACATGTTTTTCTCTTCTATTCTCTTCTATCATTCGTCAAGGCCTCCCTCTAGTCACATATCCATCCACATTCATACTCAACACTCGTTTGATCACATGATTTTCATCCCTCCTCATTACATGTCCATACCATCCCAATCTTGCACCTCTCATCTTTTCTATAATGGGCGCAACTTTCAGACTTCCCCTTATATACTCATTTCTTATTTTATCCAATCTTGTCACACCACACATCCACCTTAACATCCTCATCTCATTTGCATGTACTCTTCTTTCATCCATCTTTTTCATTGCCCAACATTCTGATCCATACATTACGACAGGTCTTATGACCGATGTGTAAATTTTTCCCTTTAGTTTAGGGGGCATTCGGGGGTCACATATTGTGCCTGAGACCTGTCGCCACTTCATCCATCCTGCATTCATTCTATTCCTCACATCGCGATCAATTTCACCGTTCTTTTGGAAAAGCGAACCAAGGTACCGGAAGTCGGAGCAGACTGGCAAAACAACACCATTTAAGGTTATTGGAGAAAAATTTTACTTCTGTACGTTTATTATTTTAAAATTCCAGTTAAGTTCAAGATCGTTGTCTTTATATTATTGTAATAGGAAAAATGATAAATGTAATTTTTTAGAACCTTTTTTAACCCTAGCACGGTGATTGGCTTCTTGTATATCTTCTATCGGAACAATTAATATATATAAATAATGACCGACAGAGGCCATTCATGCACTGGCTGTATACAACATTCAGTTTCTTTGCGAGTTTAAAATCGTTATTTGTACTACAAATATTTTCTATTAGGTGATTATTAAATTTATATATAAGTAAGATATTTTAAATATTAAAAGAATATAAAAGTCTGTGTTCGACAGTGAATAGAAGAAGGTCCGGAATAAAGGGATTAAAGGAATGAAGGGCAACAACGTTATTTCATGGTATGATTCACTCTTTGATTATGTGCGTGTAAATAATCAAAGGATTCCCTATCCATCTATAAATAAAAAATATAATTATTACATGACTGTTTTTCTACCAGAATAGTTCGCGATAAAGTAAATATGAAATATATATAATGCTAAATGTAGAGTGGACTATTCGTTTTCATACCTGAAACATGCAGCATTCGTTAAAACACGCGCACAATCCTCCACCACCGCCACCACAATACACAAGCATTACACACGTTCACTATCACGAACTCAACAATCGTTTCGCTCTGCAACCGAAGCATCATCAGGAGACTCCACGACAAAATCGCAAAGTGTCGTTTTATATTTTATATTGAGTAGTCCACTCTACATTTAGCATTATATATATTTCCTATTTACTTATCGCGGATTACAGCAAAATAATTTTACTAATACTTTTGTATTATGGATCGCCGCAAAGTAACGCATCATTCTATGAATTATTTATGTATTTTATATTATATTATGTTTGTTTCTACTAATGAAGAAAAATTCTTTTAATAGAATATTAAAAAAAAAACTTGCATTACTTAGTCGACGTATGTATAATGACCTGAATTCGACCTGTGCGAATATCAAGGACTCTAAATACGTATTAAATCTGATTTGTCGCCATTTTGATGCTATATATGAAATTTATAACTGTTTATGTTTATTACATAAGTAAAGCTATACATACTTGTCAGGTGGGGCGGCATGGGGTGGAGGAGCGCTGGGAGGTTTTAGGCTTCGGAATGCCTTAAGCCATTTATTCTTCATGCTCCCTGCGGACGACGACGATAGCTTGCGATCAGCTGCGGCTGTGCTACTGTCCGCTTTAGCCGCAAATAACTCCCTCTGCAAACAAAGGCAATTCATTAAAACATTTGAAGCACCAGCGGGAAATCTGCCAAGTTACTATGAAACATTTCTTCGTTATTAAGGTAGCGAGATTTGGACCGATTTTTTCATTCGACGCTATGCAGCAGCAAATATAATTGGTGTATCGATTTTGAATGTAAAGTATAAAAACCGTAAGTAACAATTTGCGTGTGTAAAAAAACTCAGCTCCTTTGCAAAGTTAAGAAGTGCAAAGAACAGCTTCTTTTGAATTTCGAAGAAAAATTCTGATTATTCAATATTCCAGGAATCTCCATATACGATGCATAAAATATCAAGGTGAAATTCTATCGTTGAATTGCATTACTTCATAATTTTACTGCAATATTATAAACACAAAGCATTCATTAGAAGAGTGGAAAAATACAGAATTCCTCAATGGCTTGGTGGCTCGGTTAAAGTAAAAAGCTTAAAATAAAAGAGTCGTTCTTTTTAATTTTATGTCCCAACTTAGTTCATATTCTGACTATTCTATACTAATTTTGTTTTTTTTACATCAAAGTAATTCGGTAAGTTCGCTGCAATGTGTCAGGATATAATAGCATTATCAGACTTTAAAGTTATTTCTCGTAAATATATCTATCTATAAATATTTGCACGGTTATCATAGTCCCTTTATATTCATGGTTACCAAAAAAATAAACGTCTTTCAAATTTCCGCATCACAAGGATATGTGCCAAAGAATAAATAGCTCTATACGATTTAACTTTATGAAATATTTTTATATATTCAACAAATATAACACTACCACTGAATTAATGTTTTTTTTATATTCCATCCTTCTCCTGCCATTACCCCACTCACTGTAAGTGAGGTAAGCACAAAATGTTTTAAACATGTTGTTAAATGATTTGGTATTTTACGACCGGCCGCCTGCCTGACGTCAGCTTACCTTAGTCGCCTTTTACAACACCTCGGTAAGAAATGAGGGTGGTCTATTCTACTCAGCCGGATACCACTCGGCACGGCGGGTCCGCACACTATGCCATCAAAATTAAAACATAAAACGTCACACATGATCATAATTTTTTTGCAATACACAACCCACGGGATAAAATTTAAATAAATACTTTTATGCTGAAACTTACATGTATTAAAACTAGAACTATAATATTACATTGCCAATGTCTACATGTAGAGGGGAATATAGATATATATATATATTTTTAAAAGAGACATATTTCCATTCAATATTTTATTCAATAATTTTATTCAAATTTGCATCGGCGTCTCAGTTAATTTGTGGATGTTTTTCTAGTAAGCCGAATTACGTAAAAATGCCTACTTTAAAAAAGTGACGTCATATTATTACGCAATACGCCCCATTGAAAGATTTACTCAAGTTTTGAACTGTATTTTTCGTAACTTATTCAAAGTTACACAACAAGCCAAGTAAGTACTATGAAATAAATAAAGTACGAAATGGTCGCAACCCTCGTTAAAAAAGCTCTACGATTTTTATATCAGACCAAACACCAAACGAGTAAAGCAATTTTTGTACAATACATAACAAAAAACCGTGTATATCAATAAATTTATTTCACATATGGTACTCAAAGTTATTGCGAGTCCATATTGAATGGGGGTTGAAAAATTTTACGCCCCCACTTGAGTTTTAGTTTGCTTCTCGAATTTATTTTCTGTAAAAAATATTGGAAGTAAATTTTAGGAACAGTTAGTTACATTTGTTACGTACTTTTATCCAATATTTTTTATTATCAAATCAGTATGTTGCCACGAATAATAATACAATAATATAATAAAAAGTAATATACATCTATACTAATATTATAAAGAGAAACGATTTGTATGTTTGTTTGTATGTGTGTATGTTTGTAATGTTGTCACGCAAAAACTACTCGACGGATTTCAAAAATTCTTTCACCATTAGAAAGCTGCTTCTTCACTGCGCAACATAGGCTATATGACATTTTCAAAAAAAATAGGGATCCCTAATAAAATTGTAATAAGGTGTGAAAATTTGGCCGTGAAAAACTTTTATCGCGTGCGCTGTGGAAACTATTGATGATAGAACAAAACAATGTTTTACAGTGTTATAGAACGCATCAATATTCACAAAAAGAACGCGATACCACATGCCTAACTATTATAGTTATGCCAATATAACTACTTTATTATATTGTAAAAGTTGATAAAATTGCCGACAATAATCAAACCATTTTATTCATATCTCTGTATTAATCCTTGTCCCATTAAATGATATTTTATTAAAAACTATTTCAATACCTGTAAAATACTTTTAAATTATTAAAATCCGACATCCGAATAAAAAAAAGATATTACGAATTTAAGAATATAAATCTAAAGAAAATAATGACATAACTAATTCATTGTAGCGACCGTTATAGCAGGGCCTGCTTTTGGTGAGTTAGCTCTTATTCCAAGAATACTAATGATACCCATTTTTTATAATTAAATAATCTACAAAATAAATCTATAGTCCGACTTCGTAGACTTCCACTGCCACGAGAACGGTATGGACGCGGGGCATTGCTAGTTCTTTATAAATTGCTATGACGTATAGTTAAGTACTATGGCGAAACAACAAACTGATAGCATGTATTTCAAACCTAAAGGCTTCTAATGATATTTAAAAACAAAGAAACGAATATATTTAGGCAATAACTTGTCTTATCTAAGCTATCGCTTCAGTAATATTTACTGCAATATCCTTGTAAACAAAATTAATGATTCAAAGTCAAATCAAATTCAAATTAAAAATGTTCTCCATTCTAATAAAGTTGTTGTTATAGGGGCAGAATAAGTTTAAGGTTACCGTCTAATATTTGATGTCTTAATAATTACGGCCAAAAGCTTAACGTGTCATTCTAGGTAAGGTAGAAAAGATGAAAAATTATTATGAAAATCTTGGTTATTTAAAAGCTATTATTATGTGATAGTCGCTTTCATTACTAACTCGTACCGTCCCTGCAATAATTATATATTCGTTTTATCAATACCATTCACCTACATGAGTATACATAATGCGCAATATTAAGTTTATATTTAATTCACATGGGAGACGAGCTTTTACCAAAATAAAACGTACGTATTGTGGCGAATTAACCCGAATTGAAACCCCATTAATTAAATATTACTTTGTAAATTATTTACTGCTTTGCAAAATAAAAGTTTGAATTAACCCGAATGTAAATTTTTAAAACTTAAAACAATTTTGTTAATGACATAAAACTGTAATCGTAAGACGTCATCTACAGTGTTTACTGAAGTTTTTAAGGGGAATAAATTAAATAAACGTTCATGAAACCTGAAATAGTTGTGATTGTGTTATTATGAAATAGCCGAATTTTCTATTTTTTTATGACTTATTGATTTAATCTTTCTATAAATATCTAGAAGGGGCAGCAGGTAAAGTTTTAAAGTAAACAATGAAGAGTTGATATTACTATGGAGGAACAAAGAATCGCCATTTTCATTCTAAGCTTCAACACTGTGTGATGCAAATCAAGTCATTTACATGCCTTTTATTTCGTGAGCCTCTAAAACTTTGGTCGTTTACATTTCTTTCGGTATATCTTTATCAAGCCAAACATCTGACTTCGCCATAATGATGAGAGAGTATAAAAATGAATAGCCATATTTTCTGTGTTGGCTTCGAGTTTTTCTTAATTACTGTCGAGAGAATTGCCTTTTGGCACTGGAAACAATATGTTGTGTAACAGCTTGTTAGAGTCGCACTCAAATTAGAAGACCACTTCTTATAATAACCTGGTGTTCCAATGCGGTTGCAGATAGTCCGCCATATGCTTTTGAAAATTTGCTGACAAGTTTCAGTCCGAAATACTGAAATTAGTAGCTGCCGTCTAAATTTTTTAAATCTTTTACATGTTATTCAATGTTATAGATTATTAATACAAATTTAATGTTATGTTTTAGTATCATTCGATTTTGTAATATGTAGTGTATATGTTTTTAATATTTGATGTCAGTGAAGAGATAATTTATGATTGTATTTCTATACAACTTGTTTGTAATGTACTTACGTAGAGGGAGGCCTTGAAAGAGATAGTTGGATTGTGTGGAGTATGACATGCATATAAAAGGAGTAGCGCCAGAGTTTACGAATGATAGGAGAGAATGGAAGAGTAGAATATATTGTGAAGAACCCAAATTGGGATGACAAGAGAATATATACAAATATATTCTCTTGTATATACAAATATATCCTCTTGTCATCCCAATTTGGGGTCTACACAATATATTCTACTCTTCCATTCTCTCCTATCATTCTTAAACTCTGGCGCTACTCCTTTTACATACAAATGTAATGTCACTTCACATTACCTTTTAAATATAAAAATCGTTTTGGAACAGATGAATTACTAGCTGTGCCAGCGGCTTCGCCCGCGTGTAAATCAGCGTGTCATAAATATTTCTTTCTAGAATTCAAATTTAAAACATAAAAGTAGTTATTGTGAGTTAACCATAAGAGATACAGACATACTATCGTCGACTTTTTTGTAGTATTTTTATAGATCTACAATTCTCTAGTACATTATTTTAGCGTATCTCTGCTGGTTTACGCAGCGCACGCAACTTAAGTTCTCAGCAAGCAAGTTTTTTAACAACTGCGAGATTCCTTCGATACAATTTACATAATACCGATATGTACTATTTACCTAAACCATCCGGAAGTCTTACACTATCTTTTGGTGTAATCGTACAAAAATCTGTTCAGTAGATTTTGATAATATCGATTACATACAGACAGACAGCTTTTTGGGACTGTGTTATATAATAATTATAATTTTATTATTTATTTTTATATAATTTATTTTTTTATAATTAATAACATTTAATTATTTTTCTTAGTCTTGTTATAGTTGCGAATAAAAAGTTTACCACTATATCATTATTACTAGTGCAGCACGATAGTGCAATGCGATGTTTATTAAACTAGGTATACATCGGTGCTCTAACCTGTAGTTTCTACATACAGCCAGACTTATTTAATTAATACAGAATCAAGTTTATTGCGACTGACTAGACAATTGAACGACGTAGCTTTAAATTTTAATAAGATTTCATTCCTAGGCAAAGGATGCATTTTAACATTTTGAAGCAAAAGAAAACAATGGCCTTGAAAATTTGCTGTTGATATAATAGATGACCAGTAAAATTGTGGCGGCACTTTACAGAAATTTATACAAATATATTGGAAAAAAGGTTACGATTTCAAAATGACATACATACGTAATGACATACATAATATTATATATAAATAACAAAAAACTTTTAAAATATTTTATTATTAATTATATATATAAATAACATTTATTGGCTGCAGCCAATAAAGCACGAGCTGTGATAGCCCAGCGGTGAGACCGTGCGGCTCTTTCGAGGGGAACACGAGTTCAAACCCAGGGAGGCACTAATGAGTTTTCTATTAAAACTCATGTGTTTAATTGATAATTGCAATTAATCACACTCTTTTCGGCGAAGGTAAACATCGTGAGGAAACCTGCATATGTCTAGAGAATTCTGGAGATATGTGTAACCTACCAATCCGCATTGGAGCAGCGTGGTAGGTCTTAGCTCCAACCCTTCTCTCCAGAAACGGAGAGAGGAGGCTTATTCCCAGCAGTGGGATTGTAACAGGCTGCTACTTTACTTTGTTATTGGCTGCAGCTGCTGAATTCGCTGAATGAATTATGACGTAAAAGTTTTTAAAAATATTTTTATTAACGTTGAATAAAATCTATAAATTATTTTAATGTTTGTTAAAAATTTAAATTAATGAAATAATTCGATTGTGTATTATATTAGAGGTTTTATCATCTATTTTATATTTTTCTTATAATTTCAATGATGATATATAGAGCCAAGATAATACTTTTTAAAACCAATTTATAATTGTGCCAGGTTGTGCAACCTTATTTTGTTTTAATTATAGTGCTTATGTATTTTTTGTGGTGTGCAATAAAAGCATTATCATTCATTCATTCATTCATTCATTCATTCATTCATATAATATATACCTATTTGGCAGTAAAGTAAAAAGAAGACTATATCACTCTTCCCCTTCTAACATCTCCATTACTAAAATTCCCTATGCACCATGTTAGGACGTAAAAAAAGGATAAACAAAGCATTCGCATTGATATTATCTGTAAGGAAATTCCATTTAATTTTAAAAATTATTTCGAAAATATTTTATTACAGGAGCCAGGAGATTATTTTTACTGTGCGGTACTTCATTTTAGAAAAAATTGGCTTATCCCTCATCATAACAAATACTAGCATTACTGTAATAACGATGCTGAGGTAAATTAATAACAAAATTCAATTTGATATAAGAAATTAGGTTACAAATAATGTCACCGAAATAGAGCGTGTACAAAGCAATTTCGTTCAAAAGAACATCTTAATTATTATATAACACTGAATATTTTCTGCTTTCTTTCTTTGCTTACAGTAAAGTACCGTCGTAAAGCTGGTGTTCTTTTCTGAACTGAACATTCTTCGGCGTTTAAAGGGAATATTAGTTATTGTATAACTCCGCGCAAATATGCGGGGATCTAGCGACTCCAGCCATTGTCGAAAGTTTTCAGCCTACCAGCCTATTCTTCAGGGTTTAATGGAGTTGTAACCCAGATACGATAGTACCCAGAGACGTTCAGTGAGTGCGGCCCTGATAATTACAAGGCTCAGCATACTCTGGCTAAATGTAGCGAAAGTAACTACTAAAAGTACTGTGACCCAAAGTCTTTCTGCCTCTCCAAAATCTGTGGTGGGCTGCGATTTACTTCTTTTGCGTGACGTGAAGCGGACGGTCATAAGAGAGTCTGTGCGAATACGTCTACAAACTCAATCCCTCGCAGGCGAGCAGATTGAAGACGGTTTGCTCAAAACTATCGAATGCTCGTCGAATGCTTCGGGGACCTTCGAAAGTAGAATTTCGAGATTCAGTGCTCTAGCTGTTGAAAGATCCTTCCAGCTTGACAGACTTCCTTTTATTTTCTTTGAGAGGAAGATACGGAACTTAATCCTATGCTTCAATACGGATTGCAGGTAACATATATACCAAAAATTCTTAATGTTATATTTTCGCCGTGCTTACCTCATCATCAATAATTATGAATTAATTAAGCACTTCATTTTCTATAGACAACTCAAAATTACTTGCCCCAGCTTTGTTCCCGCAAATCCTTGGTGAGGTTAATTAGCTCTATGTGACGCTTCGCCATATCTTATTAAATAATATCTTCTTGATCAAATATCTACCTCCTGAAGAACATGCTGAGAATTAGAATACAACTTATGCTGCGTTCTCTATAACAAAAAAGGTACCTATAGCAGATTATTTTTAATGCATATTATTTCCAAATTAATTTCAAATTCCTTCGATAATAACAAAGATATTTTATCTAATACTGATAGTACGTAGTAATGTGGTGAATAACCAATCACTTTCTGCAATACAGTAAACGAGTGGTTATCCTTAGAGTTATTGTCACCAAAGATAATCTAACCGAGTGGTTACCCTGTCTTAGATTTATTGTCACCGAAGATATTCTTACTGAAAGGAATTGAAGCGAAATGGTTTTTTAAATAGTATTATTTCCTCTAACTCAAGATAACGAACTGAACTATTGCATGTTTCTTTGAATTTAGTTCACCTCCAAACGGCCTCGAATCTACAACGTAGCGTGACCTCAACTTCCCGTTTCGGACAGGCGTACTGTGATAAGCGTACAATTCAACATATATGTAAGAAAATATTATACCTTTGAATGAGACGGTCAGGTAATCTATATATTATACTAGCAATGCCCCGCGGTTTCACCCGCATCCATACCGATCTCGTGGTAGTGGAAAGTCTACGAAGTCGTACTATAGATTTATTTGTAGATTATTTAATTATAAAAAATGGGTATCATTAGTATTCTTGGAATAAGAGCTAACTCACCAAATGCAGGCCCTGCTATAACGGTCGCTACAATGAATTAGTTATGTCATTATTTTCTTTCGATTTATATTCTTAAATTCGTAATATCTTTTGATTGGGATGTACGGATTTTAATAATTTAAAAAGTAATTTTACAGGTATTGAAATCGTTTTTAATAAAATATCATTTAATAGGATAAGGATTAATACAGAGATATGTATAAAATAGTTTGATTATTGTCGGCAATTAATCAACTTTTATAATGTAAAAAAGTTAATATTGGTATAACTATAATACTTATACATATGGTATCGCGGACTTTTTTGTGGATATTGATTTGTTCTATAATACTGTAGAACATTTTTTGTTCTATCCTCAATAGTTTCCGAAGCGCACGCGAAATAAGATGTTTACGAGTGAATTTTTCACAACTTATTACAATTTTGTTAGGGATCCCTATTTTTTTTTTGAAAATGTCGTATAGCCTTTGTTGCTCAGTGAAGAAGCAGCTTTCCAATGGTGAAAGATTTTTTGAAATCGGTACAGTCGTTTTTTGCGTGATAACATTACAAACATACACACAAACATACAAACAAACATACAAATCTTTCCTCTTTATAATATTAGTATAGATGTGAAGCAAAAAGTTTGTACTCTATTTTAGGAAATTCACGCAGACGGAGTATGAAATTTGGCACGGTTATATTTTATATATAGGAGTATTGCCAATAAATAATTATAAAATAAATATATGGGGCATTTACACACACGGTTGCCGGACACCAAAGTAAGTAACTTACTTGTGTTATGGGTGATGGACAACTGGTAGATTTACTACTTATATAATTTTAAACACATACTTAAATAAAAAGTATAGTATGCGGCAATATATAATGCATATCGAGGCTTAGAGACAGAAATCGGCTAAATTCAGCTTCGGAGAGCATTGTCTCTGTCGCACAGACTGACGAGCCTGTGTGTGACAGTGACAGCGCTCTACGAAATCGAACTGGCCGGCTGTTTCGTTCTAAAGATCGATGTGCATTATTTAATGCCGGGTACTATACACTCTTTAGTTTTCTTAAAACATGATAAGTAAACTCAACTATCATCTCATACTCTTTTTGTATATCATACCAACATAAATAATTGGTATTCTTCTTATTTTTTAAATATTGTGCCGTTACATTACATTAAAGGCGAAATGGAATTGCAATAGTAGCAAGCAAGTGTGTCAAATATTTACTATATCTTATCTAAATAATAAGCTATTAAGTAACCATTACAAGTGTTGGTTGACACATATCTTTTTGTTGTTACGTGTTAAAGTTAGTCGGCAAATGAATTTGGCAATATGATACACGTAGAAGGATACGCTTTCAATTCATATACAAGTCCTGCACACCTGCGAAAAAAGCTTGAAATTAAATATTTTGGAACAATTAGAAATCATTAAGCATAACAATGGCACCCTCATTAAAGATCAGATAAACGTTTCAAATTCAAGCTTATTGCACGTGTTCAGAGGTAAAATAAAATAAATGGTGGGGTTGAACCGATTACTATATAACAATGCTTGTTTGGATAATGCTTCGCTTTGCGATTTTGCCGTGGAGTCTGTCTCCTGATGATGCTTCGGTTGCGGGGCGAAACGATTGTTGAGTTTGTGATAGTGAACGACTGTAGTGCTTGTGTATTGTGGTGGCAGTGGTGGAGATTTGTGCATGTGTTTTTACGAATCCTGCATGTAAAGGGTATGAAAAAACGGATAGTCCACTATACATTTAGCACTATATATATTTTCTATTTATTGTATCGCGGATTAAAGTAAAATAATTTTATTATTACTTTTGCATATACGAGTATAAAACAAATTTAGAGAAAACTAAAGGCAATCGGACAAGCGAAATAGAGACCTAAATGTACCCTGAAATCATTGACCTAAAAAGTATATTTCTTATTAAATCTGATAAAGTGTTTCGCATGTTCATTAAATTTTTGGAGTCGGTTCTTTATACAATTAGAATGAAAGCAAAAGAAACGAAGTTTAACCGCTTCATGAACAGGATCGTGATTCGTGTCAAGAACAAATAAAGGCGCCTACCATGAAACCCTTTAATAAATCTTATCTACGTTGAATAGACGGAGAAAAGGGTTATCTTCAATTATATTTCTTTTTAACTCCGTGGTAGTAAGAGATAATTTTAGTATGACGCTTTTGTTAAACCGAGCTTATAGCTCAGTCCATACTTCTTAATCTTATTTTATACGAGTACAATGACCAATAGCCCGGGAAGTCTTTGAGTAAATGACGGACCCGTTGGCGCAGTGGGTAGTGCCCCTACCTTCGGCTCCGCGGGTCGTGGGTTCGATTCCCACCGAAGGCAAACATTTTCTATCAACAATTTGTTGGTTCTTCGAGCCTGGGTGTGTATTTGTATTTAAGTATGTATTTTAAATTATATATGTAGTATATCTACCAGTTGTCCGTCACCCATAACACAAGTAATAAATTACTTACTTTGGGGATGGAAGGCCGTGTGTGTAAGTATCCCATATATTTATTTATTATTTATTAGTAAATGATCTGTGATCAAAATAGTTTCCTGAAAGATATTGTTGATTTAAAATGGATCTATAGAAGCGACTTGTAATGTAAATTTGACCGTTTAATTTTGCTCATCTCTGCTCTACAATTATTTTTTATAATCACTGCTAGATGCCAAAATTTTTTGGATCATATAAATCATATTATAGGAATTGGTTCTAGTCGTACAAGTGTCAAATTTTGCTATGATGATTTGGTTGTTGCCAGTGACTTCTTCATGCCTACGATTGCTTTTATATGCATTTCTATTAGGCGTATATTCTCAAGGATTTAATGCTTTAAATGTTATGTCGTTATTGTGACAGCACTGTATTTAAAATATTATTATTATATTACATTTTTAAATAGATTTAAGATATTTAAGACATACATAATTTTAAGCCGAAATGAGTTTTACAAATTTTGCATTTCTCTAATGGACGGTTGGCCCTTTATCTTAGCCATAATGCTTTGTGGCGTCTACAAATGAGACTTGTATGCACCAAAACATTGATGAGGGATTTCTCGAAAAGTTATGATAGACTTAGGTAGGTGATCGACTATGGCAAAAGCCCCTTTCGCTTCTCCTTATTCAGTCTTTTTATGTGACTACGATCAGCTTTCGTACGGGCATCTTTTTTTTTTTTTTTTTTTTTTTTCCGTGGTTATCATGCAATCAGTCGACAGACTATGAGCAGATGTGTTGTCAGTTGTTATTAACATTCGGAGATAACAACCCCAATGGGAAGAACTCCATGTGTCAGCCGTCTAGTATGTGGCGTCTTTTCAAACGGCGAATCGCCTGTGGCAGTGTCAATTGCACCGCTAAATGATTTGGATGATTTCCAAGTCTTTTTGTGTATGAACAATAGTGTTTTTCAATTTCTTGTTTGACGGTATTTATCTTTAGGTTATCATGGAGCTCGGATATTCGCAAGAACCATGGCGCGTTGGAAATTTGTTTGAGGATATAATTTTGTGTTCTTTGAATTATTTCAATATTGGAGTCACACGTTGAGCCCCAGAGTTCTATTCCATATGTCCAAATAGGTACGGGCATCTTTAAGACAATACTAAACGTTACGTGGTCGCTGTCTATGGGCCTCATAAGAAAGCTCAGAGTCGCTCAGCGGGCGATGGAGGGAATTATGCTCGGAGTGTCTCTACGTGATCAAATCAGAAATGAGGAGATCCGTAGAAGAACTAGAGTCACGGACATAGCTCAGCGGGTCGCGAAGCTGAAGTGGCGCTGGGCGGGGCACATAGTGCGGAGAACCGATGGTCACTGGTCTTAAGGTGCTGGAATGGCGACCCCGCACCGGAAAGCGCAGTGTCGGTAGACAGACGACCTCAAAAAGGTCGTAGGGAGCCACTGGATCCAAGCGGCGCAAAATCGTGTGGTGTGGTGATCCCATGAAGAGACCTATGTCCAGTGGACGTCCATCGGTTGATGATGAACAAGAAGAAGAAACGTTTTATACGCGGCAAAGTCATGTTCAACGGCGAACATAACTGCTATTATACGAGTTTGTTTATGTTGGTGTTCGTAATTTTATTGTCACGGTTGAAAAGGATTCAATTAAAATTATCATATGTAACATACAATCACCTCACTGCTAAAAGGGTCGTGAGCTGATTGGGATGTATCTTGGCTTCCTAGAAAATTTAAACCAACATTTGATACTTGTAAGATCGACAATTATACGAAAGATCTTTGACCTCAAATACGTTAATGGTTGGGATGAACGTTCCAAATGAACCACAGACAACTTGTGGCTATCCACTTGGATTTGTTTTGTAATCTTAGGAGCGTAAGCATTTTGAGTTTTGAAGCGTTATGAACGTATGCCAAATGGATATAATTTATATAAATATTTCGCAGGGAATCCTTTATTATATGATATAATAAATCAGGTACAGCATTAAAGCTGACAGCACTATTTCACTCGAATCAGGATTTTTCCTATAATGGCCAAATAATAGATCGTTACTGTGTGTAAATACATTGGGAAGAGGGAAAGAAGTTACGCCACTTAATATCTATGAAGTAGATATTCTTGCAATCAATTTGTACATTTTTGATTACATAGACAAAAAACAGCTCTTGAAATACGTATGTAATGTTAACTTTATATATCTGGCTCATAGATTGACATCTATTTATAGCAAGCAAGTAATAATGCAATAGATTTTTTACTTTATTTGAAAAAAAAATGATATACGAAAATAATCTTGGTTTGACGGACTTATTTATGTGCGTATCATTGACACACTTACGATGAATAGAAAGGTTAAATTGAAGTGAATGATGTTTTAAGCCCCTTTTTAGGAAATAAATTTTACTTTCATTAAGATTGAAGTTAGGCATGTCTTATTAATTTATATGTATCTTAAAACAAACTTTGGGGCAAGATCTATACATATTATAAAACAAAGCTGTCTGTTTATACAAACATGATCGATTTTGTCATAATTTATTAAACGGATTTTTGTACGGTTTTAACAAGGATTACAGCTATTCTTGAGAGAGGTTTAGGTGAATAGTATAATATTATGGTTAATTTCCTTCGAGGTCAGGATTTATGCGGGAAAAACTGTGTAACATACGCGTTACACGCGGGCGAATCCAGCGCAGTTCGCTAGTATTAAACATAAGTATCGTTTTAATTATGTCTCAAAACTAGTAAATGGTTAGCCAAAATTTAGCGTCTGTATTGCATAATCAATACTTGGCCAGTAAACGAAAAGGTCGATCAATTATTGATAATTAATGTGTATAATTTGTACATCGTAGGTAATTCTAATAATCGCTTAGCTTAAGTATTTATATCGTGCCAACTATAGATATTAACATTAAGCGAAAAGTTCATAAATACGGCAATTCATATATTTTTTTTATAAAACAATATTCATGAACAATAATTGATGTATTAAGTTCTTAAAAACGAATAGTAAACTAACGAATTACCTCTTATAATATTTATGAGTCCACGTGTGTGAAATTTGTCACAATTTTAATTAATTAATTCAGTCACGAAAGGACCGCATAACGCGCTAAACTAAAAAATCAGTATGTTACAACAACTGTTCAAATATTACTACTACATGGAATTATAAAATTATAGACATTGTTTTAGATATTAACATAACATACTTCAGTTTCAATTTATCATATTATGTACGAGTAATTAAAAAAAAATGTATTTAAATTTTGATATTAACTGTTTTTTTTTGTTAAGGTAACGAATAAAATAGATAATAGATATATAAGAGACAATAGATAAAAAAAAAAAATTCTAAATTGTAATCGTGGTATGCTTGGTTAAATAGATTTTGATGCCCTTTATTGAATTTAATGTTGTGTAAGTAGTCGGTAAAGTGTATTTTATTTAGATTACTTCAGAAGAAAATGCTTCAAATTCAATTGTAAGCGGTATAGAACAAAAGTGAAAATAAATAAAATGAAAATAAAATTCACAAGCACTTGAATAAATTTTCCACAAACGCTGCAAATTAGGTATTTTTCATGATTATGCGCGTAGTGTATTTCTTTTGTATATGGTAATTGTATATGGTAATTGTATGGACATTGAATGAAATACAGTTTATATTACTTAGAGAAGAGAAAGCTGAGTTTTCCCATCGTCGAGATTTATTAGCGTTAATGTCGACATGTTGAGAGAAACATTTGTATGAAATTTAGAATAGTTCAGCATACTTCTGCCCTTATTTCACACTAAGTGGGGTCGACCCAACATGTTATAAACATGTCGTCGTGCGATTTCGCTACGTATTTTACGATCGGCCGCCTGCCTGACGTCAACTTACCTAAGTCGTATTTTACGACCCCTCGGTAAGAAAGAGGGTGGTCTATTCTACGGTGGACTTCTAAGGTGGACCAACTTACCTTAGTCGCCTTATACGACACATCGGCAAGAAATGGGGATGGTCTATTCTACTCAGCGGGATACCACTAGGCGGGTCGGTTTACCTTAGTCGCCTTACACGAAACCTCGGTAACAAATAAGGTTGGTCTATTTTACTCAGCCAGATACCACATGGCATGAAATTTAGGAAAGTTAACTGAACTTTGCCTTTCACTTTAAAGAGGGAGGATTGGTGCAATTAAAATAAAAACATTTTGGCTTATAAGCAAATTCGAGTTTACATTATAGAAACTACAGCGCAAGATGGAGGCGGGAGAGGGTGGGTGGTGTTCCCTTATCTATCCCTAGGGCCACTGGTAAGAAACACAATGGAAATAATATTTGTTTGATAAGGATAACAACAAAATAAATTAAGACTTTTCTCTATTTGTGACGTTCAGACAAAAGTTATTTATATGGAAATTAAAAACTGTCGCGCTGAGTCTCTGTGCGAGCTTATATTTGAGTGTATTTATAATGCTTTTCTTTATTACCTAACTTTTTGTCTTTGTTAGCTATTTGCTGTTTTTCTATAAATAATATATCTATATTTATTATAAAACAAAGTCCAAAAAACTGTCTGTCTGTATGTAATCGATTTTCTCAAAATCTACTGTACGGATCTTTGTACGGTTTTCCACAAAAGATAGTGCAATACTTCCGGCTGGTTTAGATGAATAGTATATATCGGTATTATGTAAATTGTGTTCAAATCAAATCAAATCAAACATTTTATTCAAAATTGTCATTAGCGTACACTTTTTGAACGTCAAAATTTCATAAACAATAGTTTAAAAATTAATATGAAAAATGAAAATCAATATAAAATGTTGAACAGATCGCGCAGCTGTTAAAAAAATTGCTTGCTGGGAGTTTTAGTCGCGTGCGCTGCGTAAACCAGCAGAGATACGGTAAAGTAATGTACTAGAGAATTGTAGATCCATAAAAATAGTACAAAAAAGTGCGCGATAGCATGTCTCTATCTCTTATTGTTAATTCACAATAACTAAGTTGTTTCTCGAAAATTCGGGAAAAGTTTCGTAAACTACTGAATTCCACGTGGGCGAAGCCATTGTTGGCAGAGCTAGTTGTTAAATTAAACAAAGGATTAAACAGATTTTTATTAAATATATGATATCAAATAACTTCTAAACTAGTCTAACGCGTTGTAACTTAAAATGTTTCTGACGTTTTTCCTTTCTACTAGACGCCTAATAGACTTGGCTGCCAAAAAACTCTACATTTGTAGACCAGTACAAAGACAAAGTGGACAAAGAACCTCAAAAAGGAAACAAAACCAATCAAATTTGCTCTACTGTTAAAGGCCGTGCGATTCATTGAAGCGTAGTTCAGCAGTGGATGTTCGGTTAAAGAAGAAATATCAAAAAGCTGTTAGATTGTGATAAGAGAATGCTTTGCTCATGGCTATTATTACCCGAAAGGTCATATGATCTTTAAAAGATCTGTTCCTTTTTTGCAACTTTCCCACATTCACTATATCACAAAAGCAGTCTAGCAGTTACCACGGATAAACTCTTTAGAGATGATGTCACCATCATCTCTTGGTATGGTGACATCATCAGATGGTGAGATGGTAGTGACTATAAAAAGACTTAGATATACATATCTCAAGAGCTGTGATAGCCCAGCGGTAAGACCGTGCGGCTATTTCAAGGAGCCGAGGGTTCGAACCCCGGGCAGGCATCAATGAGTATCTCTGTTAAAACTTATGTGAAGTAAAGTAAAGTAGCGGCCTGTTACATTCCCACTGCTGGGAATAGGCCTCCACGCTCCGTTTCGGGAGAGAAGGGTTGGAGCTTAGACTTACCACGCTGCTCCATTACGGATTGGTAGGTTAGGTTACACGTATCTCCAGAATTCTCGAGACATATGCAGGTTTCCTCACGATGGTTTTCTTCGCCGAAAAGCTTGTGATTAATTGCAATCATTAATTAGACGCATCAGAATTTTACACATTTAATAGAAAAACTCATTGGTGCCTGCCCGGGTTTGAACTCGTGTTACCCTCGAAAGAGTCGCACGGTCTAACCGCTGGACTATCACAAAACTTATATATCTAATTGATAATTGCAATTTATCACACGCTTCTCCGTGAAGGAAAACATCATGAGGAAACCTAGATATCTCTAGAGAATTTTGGAGGTATGTAATCTGCATTGGAGCATCGTGGTGAATACAAAAAAGGAGAGAGGAGGCCTATGCCCAGCAGTGGGATAGTAACAGGCTGTTACTTTACTTTACATACATCTCCCAGGTACCTAATTAGTAAGTTACTATTACTTCTAGTATTACATAATCAATCACAATTTAGCAAGACAGTGGTCAAGCACTTATTACCCATAAAATAAATTGTACCAAAAAATATATAAAGAAAGGACTTAACTAAATATTTACGTATTTTTCTCTGTGATATATGTGGGTTTTTTTGAAATAAATATCGTGTTAAGCTGTTCTTTAAATAATAAGAAAATAGTTTATAGAATTAGGCGTTACTTTGCGGAGATCCATAATACAAAAGAAATAATAAAATTATTTTGCTATAATCCGCGATACAGTAAATAGAAAAAATATATTGTGCTAAATGTATTGTGGACTATACGTTTTTTCATACAAAATCGCAAAATCGCTTTGCGATTTTGTCGTGGAGTCTATCTCCTGATGATGCTTCGGTTGCGGGGCGAAACGATTGTTGAGTTTGTGATAGTGAACCTGTGTAGTGCTTGTGTATTGTGGTGGAAGTGGTGGAGGTTTGTGCATATGTTTTTACGAATCCTGCATGTAACGGGTATGAAAAAACGTATAGTCCACTATACATTTAGCACTATATATTTTTTCTATTTACTGTATCGCGGATTATAGCAAAATAATTTTATTATTACTTTTGTAATAAGAAAATATTCTATTTCATTAATAAAGTAGCTAATGTAATTGAGTTGTCTATGTGAGTACTAATATTTTTTTCTTTCAAGTCTGATTTATTTTGGCAGCTCTCGTTTAAGAAATCTTCTTCGTAAAAAAGAAAAATATAGGCACATTTCTTAGTAAGTGAAAATGTTCTTGATATAAGTATTTATTGGTTTACGTTCCGTTTGATATGTATTGCGAATATTATAAAGAAAATTAATAAAGCAATTTGTATATAATTTCTCTTTGAAGACTCGTCGATTTGTTGAAGAATAAGTAATAAGTACAAGGTTTTCATTAAAGTCAACGTTTGTTTGTGTCGACAAATTATATAAATAATATACCTACAAGTCGTTTGAAAAAAATTTTTCCGTTTTTAGTTGATTACATTTCCTATTTCAGTAAGGATTTTTGTGACAGTCATAAACAATAGTCTAACTTCAAGCTAGTCGCACAATGGTCTAAAACATTTATAATAAAACAAAACATTTAAAATAACTTTCAACTGAATAACCTCACTAGCTCTTGAATATTTATGAGTTTATCTAAAAGTAAATTTATTTGTAAGAATTTAATAATTTTTAGACTTATTAGAAATGTCTAGACAAATTTATCATTACTGAAATCACTCATTCAGTAATTTTAGTGTGGTGTAAATCTTTTGCACTAAAACACATTAATCCGCCTGCGATTGACATAACGATATTTTTCCATGTAATATGAGTAAAGTAAATTCTTGAAACCTATAATAAAACATATTCATACTTAAGAATTGTCCCCTTGTTTTAAGTGGGTTCTAGTTTAATAACATAATTTGTATTCAAGTCAGGTTTTCTTTTCTTCCTTCGTTTCAAACGATCAACGCGCAGTATTGGACCAAGAGATTTTTATGACGTTAAATCTAGCACCGCTCGACTCAGGTCAAAAAATTTAAAAATTATTTATAGAAATTCTGAGTGATTAAGAGACAAATACTTTAAATAAGGCTCACTCTTTTATGTGGATAGATATTTGGCAGCAAATTATGTATTTCATTAAACATTGGATTTGTAAGTATTTATAATTGAATTGGAAGCAACTTATTATTTGTCGTAATACCTGGGAGTTCGAAGATCGAGGTCCAGTAAGCATCGTCCTTATCGAATTAAAGTCATAAACACAGTTTTTCTTTTAACCAATTATAAATATTAAAATATTTAAGTGCACTTAAAATTCTGTCAAAGAATATAGCAACAGCAGAGCAGTTTTTAAACTTTATTTTATTCTGATTTACTTATTTTTACACATTAAATATAATGACAACGTCTATATCGCTTCGTTACTTCAAACGGTATAAGCAATCGTACTAAAAGTAAGCTGGGGATTTGGCGGTCATGCCGGCAAATCCACTTAACGACTCCCCAGTGCAATGAAATAAGAAATCATGGTAATTCTTTTTTTTATGAAAAGTTGTTAGTCCTAACAACTTTTACAGCGTCATCGGGTCGGACAGGCGAGCGCAGAAACATAGTTCGGTAATATCATACATTTAGAGCATTATGAACTTACGTCATTAAAATATGCTTGTTCAAGCCGTTGTCTCGTTTTGTTAGCCTTTGTATATTCTGGAAGACTTGATTGACGTCGCATACGCAATCTTTGTTCTCTGTCCATTGTCATCAGATCGGATTTTTGCGATAATACTAAATAATGCAAACGATGAACTATGTCCATTTTGTTTTGAAAGTTTATATATATGTATATATATTTATGGATTTCAATTCTTAAATAACATCAAACATCATATAGAGTAATTTTAAGAAAAGTTTAAGTGAATCAAGTCAATAAAAATCAAGAAAATAGAAAGTTATTAAATAAACTTTAAACATCAACACCTTTTGTTTGTTACACACATAACTTATTTTTAAATAATTATATGTTGGAAAGCAGCCACTTCACAAATTTTATTTAACACGTTAAAGCGACATGAAAATCGAAAGTCGAAGTCGATGATCCAAATATTGTTAGAGCGATAGCGGTTGACCCGAAACTGAGGGCGGGCGGGTGTCGACTGAGCTGGGCGGATGTAGTTTGGTTTTGCCTCCAACGTTTCCCAGCAACCGTTTGCTAACAACACGATCTTTTAGGCCGTAAGAACATTTATCCCAATAAATCGCTTTCTATCTAATTTGTGATATTGTTCACAGAAAATTATTTTTCTATCCAATTCTCGCTTTATCAACTAAAATTTGACGACGACGACGACGAAAAAAGATAGATTGACGCGTTAGAAATTTTATGATGTTTTTACGAAAAGTATTGTTTACAACGTACCTTTTACGATGATGTCAGTAATAAGTAAATGATTTTGTCTAAAATGGAAACTCAATAACTTAAATTGGTTTTGTATTGTGACATCATCATCATTCTCCTGCCCTTATCCCACTCTAAGTGGGGTCGGCACAACATGCTACAAACATGTTGTCACATGATTAGGCTACGTATTTTACGACCGGCCGCCTGCCTGACGTCAACTTACCTTAGTCGTATTTTACAACCCCTCGATAAGAAAGAGGGTGGTCTATTTTAGTCAACCGGATACCACACGGTGGCTCAATTTACCTTAGTCGCCTTTTACGACACCTCGGTATGAAATGAGAATGGTCTATTCTAATCAGCCGGATATCACACTGCGGTGGTTTTGTATTGTGACAAGATTTGTAAAACTTTGTATAAGAAATGTATTGTAACAACCTTCCAAAGATCAGGACTAAATCTGTCATTTTATAAAACAGAAATTGAATTAGGGATTAACTTCTCAAAACCTCGCAAGAGAAAATGAAAAGGACAATTTTAAGCTTAATCAACAAGACTATCAGATCATTAACAAAAACTAATTAATTGAAAGAGTACCAGTTTGAGATATAGGTCACATTATGGCGACATTTAATACTATTTTACATTCATAACATATAAAAGTTAGGTAATACAAAAAAGAGCTAGTTCTTATCACGTCTTTATTGCAAATGTAAGTTGTTAAAGTTCACCAACCCTTCCAACATCGTTCCGAACGGTTTGTGGTCTGATTTGATCATATGGATACAATTTAAGACGTTTCCAGTGCAATAGTTAAGCCAAAACCAATTCAATTTAATGTGTTCTACAATTTATCTTTGCATGTCTCAACGTCATTAAAGACTTCATTACATAGCGATTTCAAGTTAAATTAATACTTGCCATTTCTCTGTTGTCACACCCTGTCGCCCAACAAAATAGATGAATCACCAGAGCAAGGTCTGATTAAAGTTTAAGGTAAGATAGAATGTGTAAATGGAGTAAACAGTGAATTAACATTCAATATAAATTCCCAATTTAGTACTTTATCGCCTTTATGTATAATTGGCGTAAGATAAGCTGCGTTACGCATAAGAAATGAAATAAACTGATATTCATTTTATTTCAGAGTAGAATACGGAATTTTAAGCACACTTTGAATTTTAGCACACAATCGACTTTTGCGTTGCGTATTAAAAAATACCTTTTACTTAGAAAATATAAAAGTTTACTGAGAATGAATAGATATTTACAAAAAAAGGAGTACAATTATATTGCGCTTGGTATGGAACGAAAAACGTAGGCATACATCAATAAATCTCTTTGGATTTAATTTGAAATTCTGAAAAATACTTCAGTTTTTAATTAGTGTCTGCTATGGTTATCGAAATGTGATATAGTTTCTACTTATTATCCTGTAATTTTATCCGAATTAATTTCGATAATTCAATGACAATGCTCCCAAGAAGAGATAAGCCAAGTAGACGAGAAGTAGAAGAGATATTTAGTTAGGAACTTTAAAACTATTAGGATTTATTATTATTAAAACCTTAGGATCTTACTGGTCTTTGTAAAAAATAAATCCTCACTCGAAATGTTTATTTTTATAGATGTGGTTACTGTCTCGGACAATATGATAGGGCTAAAAATTAAAAAACCATTCAATTTACCGACTTTATTTATTTTAAGGCAGTCAACATTTCTAGGAGATATTTAAACAATATCAAAATTTTAAACTATAAGCCCTTGAGCAATCATTTACTCCAAAATAAATGTTATGTAATCTACATATAAAAATATAAGTATTCAGCTAACATTTAGATCAGATAAGTAAATAATTTCTAGACTTACCTTTAGGATTTCCATAATACAAAAGTAACGATAGTAATATTTTGCTAGAGTCTGTGGACACACACGAGATTTTATTTTCGAATATAGATGAAAGTGTTACTAAATAATAACATATATTACACCTTATTCATTCTATGCATGTATTCTTCTAATCTAATATGGGATTTATAAAACATCATTTACACGAGCGAGTGTATCGCAACTATATCGGTCTGCTCTGTATTTGCATACATAAAATTAGAAAGTGTATACTCAGCTAAAATGTCGCCGCAATGTGATGAATGTCTTTTTCTTTGTTAACCGATGGCAGTCCACAGTTGGACATTGTTAATCTAGGAACGTTATTGAGCCGCTTGATTCCAACAGCTCTCGGAATCCTAGGGGGTCATGTTGCTTTCACCGGGGTGGGGTCGTCATTCAGGCACCTTTTAATTACAGAGTGTCATTTTTTTTTTTTTCGAACTGACTGTATGCTGTTAGCCCTAATGGCTTTTACAGCGTCACCGGGCGGGACGGGCGAGCGCAGAAGCATCGCCGAGGTTGCAAAATGCAGGGAGTAGAGCGCAGAAGCTCTACTTAAGTCGGGGAACGTCGTCCTAAGGGTCCCTCCTGTGAGGACCACGGCTTAGGGCGACGTGTAGTGGAGGGTTGATGGTATGACTTAGATTAGTCATTGCGGCGTCGGAAGGGTGGCGAGAAGCCACGACCGACCGACGTCAGAAAACTGGGACCTCGTCTTTGCCGGCGAAGACGCTGTGTTTGTGTATTACGTGTATCTGTGTTGGCGATCGTTATTTGATCGTCGGGGTCATACAGGACGCTTTTTGGACGCCTGTATTTTCGATGGTCGGACCTAACTGGGATGTAGGTAGAAGCAACTGAAATAAGGGAGTTCGGGTGTACCTCAGATTTCTCGAAGTAAGATTTCGAAAAACGTTTAAAGAGGTGAGTAATGGTAGGGAGATCGAGGTCTCTATGGAGGTCAACGTTCCGCATGAACCACGGACAACCAGTGGCTGTCCGCATAAATCGGTTCTGTAGTCTTTGGAGCCTGAGCAATCTGACCTTTGAAACGTGCGCAAACGCAACGCTCGCATAGGACATTATTGGTCTTATGCAAGTTTTGTAGTGTCACTTTGTTGCGGAGCGACATCTTACTTTTTTTGCATAACATCGGATAAAGTCGTCCCATGACATATGCAGCCTTATTGCAGACTATGTGTATGTGCTCGTGGAAGGTCATGGAAGGTTGAAAGGTGACACCTAGGTACTTGACTTTCTGTTGTCAGTGTCATTAAAGAGGAAAAGTTATGTTGCGTTGCTCACCCGCTACGAAACGCATCATGCAGCGATGGTCTTTTACACACTGCGCACGGTTACCGTATGATAGACGTATTTTAATATTGCAGTATTAATACTATAAATGTGAAACTCTGTATGTCTGTCTTTCTGTCAGGCACGCTTTCACAGCTAACAAGATACATGAAGTATGGTACAATTGAAGTTTATATACTGAGTTAATGTATAGGACAAGTGAGCTGTGATAGTCCAGCGATGAGACATTTTTCTTCGGTAACATAAAACACATAGGTAGTATATATTTAAGGGTTTTTTAACATCTAAGATGATGCAGAGTCGCTACATCGTGCGGCTTTTCGTTACGCTATAACATCGATACTATGACGAAATTATATGGGATACGCAACGACATTGCAGCGCTGGTTGCGACAGACTTGTTTGTAGAGGTAATATGAAATAATTATGATAAAGGCTGAAGTCGCTAATGGTAACAAATTTTTAGCTAATTTCATCTTATCAGACCAACTAAAGCAGATTTAAAAAATTTGGCTTGTGGTGTTGTCATTGATTGTTTTGTGTGTTGTGTTATTAATATTATTTGTTCCTCATTATGGATTGTGTTTACGGAAGGATTCATCTCATAAAATGAGAACCTAAGAAGTATTTTGTCAACTCGTTACTATACTATATAACTATAAAACTTGTCAATTTCTAACAGTCTAGTAATAAAATAAAAACAAAATGTGGTATTTTATTATGCTTTCAATTATGCTTTCAATATGCTTTCATTAGTTAAGTCATTCTAAGTTAAGTCATACTATACTATATAACTATAAAACTTGTCAATTTCTAACAGTCTAGTAATAAAATAAAAACAAAATGTTCTCTTTTTCATTATGCTTTCAATTGTTTATTATTTAATCTTCCTAATATGTAAATGACAAATAAGACACAACAATTAATTAATCATAGTTTTGGCAACATTTCTTTATGATTTCATCAGTAACTAATCTCTGCATTATAACAAATGAAATATAATGTATAGAATTAGGCGTTACTTTGCGGAAATCCATGATATAAAAATAATAATGAAATTATTTTGCTATAATCCGCGATAAAGAAAATATGTATAATGCTAAAAGTAGAATGGACTATCCGTTTTCATACCCAATATATGCAGAATTCGTAAAATCACATGCACAAACCTCCACCACCGCAAAGCTTAGTGATTGTGTCGTGGAGTCTATTATTTCCTGATGATGCTTCGGTCGCGAGGCGAAATGATTGTAGAGTTTGTGATAATGAACGTGTGTAGTGCTTGTATATCGTGGTGGAGGTTTATCCATGTGTTTTTATAACGGATAGTTAACTCTACATTTAGCATTATACATATTTTCTATTTACCTTATCGCCTATTATAGCAAAATAATTTTATTATTACTAATTAATATAGATACCGGCTATATATATACGACGTTAATGTCGTGTAAAGAGCTCATCCGGCTAATCAAAGGGCTAATTTGATAAAATTAGACGTGAGTATAGCCGGTATCTATATTAACTATGAATACTACTCACGAGTTTAAATTTATTGTTACTTTTGTAAAATGAAAGATATTTATGTACTTTGCAATGTGAACTTATATACTTTTAGTCTAACTTAACTTAAAATAATACTATCATACAAGAAGAATTGGCTTTTAAATTAAATTAAAAAATAAAAAAACATGACATCACAGATTATGGATGTTCATTAATATCCGCTAAAATTGTAAATATAATCAATAATATATACTGGTAGTAATACATAATAACGTTTATTGGTTAAGCCTAGCTCTACTTTATTGTCTTACTTTACCTATGTATATGAGAGCAGACAAATTTGTCAGTCACCCTTTATTGTTACTATAATATCAATGGTAGAATCATCAATCATAATATAAAAAATATGGTCTAATTAACTATTAGGTGTTACTTAACAATATAGCCTTTTATATTTAGTTCTAAAAAGAAAAAAATATAGAAACTTTAATTTATGAACTCTGATTTAATAGCTTTAGAAAAAATCTATAAATAGAACAGGTATATAAATATCTAACAATCCTTAAACTTTACATCTTAGAATTCATTATGTATATAAACTTATTTTTATTATTCACCATGATAATATGCACATACAAATTTAATTGATTAGCATTTTATTTATAAAAAGTAAAAAGTAACAATTACCTACCACGTTGCGCCAGTGTGGATTGGTAGGTGACACATATCTGTTTAATAAATTGCAATTATCAATAGGAAACAAGTTTTAATAGAAAAACTCATTGGTGCCTGCCCAGGGATTGAACTTGTGACCACCTCGAATGAGTTGCACATTCTCACCACTGGGCTATCACAGTACATTTTATTTAGTAAGTTGGTGTATTATATGACAACTTTATCTATTAGTTAAAGATTAGTTGACGCAAAATCAATTGATCTATTTATAAACAAACAATAATTGTTTATACATATTGTTTATAAATATGTACAATAATTCTTCATATAAATATGTAGAAAGGATTAGTCTTATGTAAAATAGTTTACACCTATCAAGCTCACAGTAAGGCACTTACATGATATGAACGTTATTCATTTTATCTAGTGCATGTTTATTGGGTGTGCAATAAATGCACTAATAAATCCCTATAGTAACATAGAGGAATTTTGATATATTATTTTTATATACAAACAGAAGTTCTTAAATGGATTAACTATAAGAACAGCACCATAGAGATTGCAATTGCACCAGTCTTAACATTAATAGTGAAATGTTATTAAAAAAAAGTTATATGAACACTGTTTCTCGTTGGAGTAAACAATTTTGATAGATTTGTATTCTTCTTAAATCCCTAAAAAAAGCATACCGACCAATCACACTTTGCATGCATCACTTTGATCATGCACCTGTTTTATGCTCAACTGGTTGAGTTATCAACAGTAATATTATGTATGTCAAATAGTATACATATATTTTTTTAAACAAAAAAGTTGTACATTTAATATCCTTAAAAAATATATATTATATTTTATTATTATATTCAAATATTTTTATAGTAATAAATTGTTAGGTTTCTGATATTTTTGATTTCCCATTTAATTTTCCAAGTTGTCCTAGCATAAGAACAGTGTTAATAAGATTCTCTGAATAAATACGCTGATTTGTTTCCATTCTCCGCAACTTTTGCACTACATATTTCGAAAAAAATTCTAACTCATTCTCATTTCCATGTGATCTTAGATCCTTATTGTCTAAACTCCTTTTACCTCTTGGAATTTCAGGACTAGTTTGTGCTCTAGCTCTAACTTTCCTTTTAGAATTTTCATTTGATTTCTCTACTGATTCGTTATCTACAAATGCTGAGTTGAGGTCATTGGCAAGGTCATTCGCTTCTTCTTCATTTAACTGTATAGTTAAGTCATCTGGTACTGTGACCATTGGTATATGGTTATCTGAGAATACAGGAGACGGAAGGAAAGATACTCTTTTGCGTACTTTAACAATTGATATTTTAGGTTTAGTCACATGCTCAACAGCAGTACCACCGACAGTATGCCTTCGACTGCTATTCGTTTTTCTGACATCTGGTTTGTTTATTCTATTAACTGATTGTTTATTACTCCAAAAGTTAACTTTGATTTTAGGTTTTGATTTTGGCTTCCGTTCAACATGTTTAAGCTTTTGTGTAGGGTTAGATGTTGGTAATTTGTAACGAATATTATCATCATCATCGTCATTTTTAATAATTTGTCTAGATGTTCTCGACATCGATTTAGCAGCATTGTTAAAAAATAGTCTATTTATTCTATACCTTACGTTGTCGTCATCAGATTCATGAGCTTTTTTTTTTAATTTTTCATTTAAAGTTTGCTTCATAATGTTCCAGTAATTTATAGGTATTATAAGTCTGAAACAATTACCAATCTACAATAGTATACGAAATCATGAAAATAAATATAAATTCTTAGGCAACATCATTCGTATAGTTTTCCCGCCCAAAAACTCAAACATTGAAACGTAATGTTTGAAATATTTTACTCTTAGACACAAAAATAAATGCAAGCAGATTGAATAAAGAGTAGATTCGACAGAGGTAACTATTTAAATAGAGTATAAATTCAGTACTGAATTAAGATGCTACTCAAATAGTCAATGTTTTTTGAGGTTATGAGATATAATCACTTTAAACGAGCCAATTAAGTTATTCATTAATATTATAAATAAAATGTAATTTCTTTCAGATTTGCAATAAAATATTGATTTTATATACATAAATATTTTCATCAAATATTCAATGGTTATATCAAGTAACTGGCTCTAAACATTACATAACCAAAAATTGTAATAGAATAAAACTTACCTTCATAAACTGATGATTTAATAATCTTGTCTCACTTTTTATAAAACCATCGAAATGTAATTATTATATTTTAAAAACAACACCAATCGAACACAACACTATATACTATAGCCTTCTATATGACGCATTGTAGTTACACGATCAGCCATAAGCGGCGCTGTATACGCGCGGGAAATTGATATAGTGTATGGAAGCGTTCCTGTTTTCCCAAAAACATTTACCTTTGCGTTCGTCAGGTCAAAATTTATTTAACATTAAAGCAAAAATTAATGAATATTTTATTGTTGTAATAATCGAATTGTACTTTTCTAAAATTGCTCTTTTTCTTATTTTACATCAATTCATTATAAAGAGATAAGGACGTATTATAGCAACCCTACCACAAAAAAAAAACTGATTCTGTTAGTGTAAGCGACTAGTAAAATAAATGTTTCTCAGATTAATTTCATTCGAAATCAATAAGAAATAATATATATACCCATATATTTAGATTAATATTTCTGCCTATATATTTCTAATATGAAACAATAAATTCATTTCGTTCGTTAGTAAATTATTAAACCACAAATTAATTTCATATTAAATAAAAAAATACTTAATATTAATTTAAAAACTTTTTATATAAAACCTAAATATTGCAAATTTTCCCAAAAGTTAGAAAAAAATATTGTTTTTATATTTTAACTTTGCTAGGACTCAACATTAAATTTATTTAATAGAATGTGTTATATAAATAAATTATTTAAAAATGAGATACTAAATTTCGATACTATTTTACAAACAGTAGTAGTACTAATATCAAATTAATTATTTATTATCTAAGCTAGTACCTCTAGCTACATCGCTCTTATACATTAAGTAATAAGTAATTTCTAAATGGTCTTTTGTATTATTCAGCAAGACTCCATCTTACTTCTTGTTGATCTGATAAGTGATATTCAGCTTCTAAAGGAATAAATGTTGAATCTAAATCTTATAAAACCTGTTGATTATATAAAACTTTGGTATGTCGTTATGCGCTTTTGCAAAAAAAATTTCGTTCATAGATATAAAAAAAAATTTAATGTCTAATCTTACCCGATCTCGATAAAAATTAGAATATTTAGGAATACACCCAAAGAAGAGCTAAAAGTAATCACGTAAAATATAACTATTCATTATCAATTGTCGGTGCAAACTATGTTTTATGTCTTATTTTTATGTAAATCTACAACTCACCATATGATTTTTCATTGATATCCAACCCATTTTCAGGAGATACTTAACTTCTTTTTTACGAGCCGTGTTTGCAAAACGATAGAAAATCTTATAGAAATAATCTATTTTTCTTTAAACACGATAAATAGAATAACTGAGAGACTCAGCTGACGCAAAACGTAGGTTATGTCAGCCCGCGAGATCTCATCTCAGATTCAGTCCGAAACGGTGGGACGCTGTGCGCAATGCGGTACATTTCACTTTTGAAAATAACTTCGATGTAACTTTATCAAACAATATCACTAAAATTTATTAATTTAGCATCGTGAATTAGTTATTGTAAGAGAATATAAAATAAAATATTTTTGAATAATTATTTACTTACCTTGCTGATTGCGCTTTGCTTTAAATTGTTGCGTGCAATTCAAAGCTGGAGCTTTTAAACTATAATTAATTTGAATTTATTTACTAGTGCACTAATTTTAGAAAAGCATTAAATAAAGATGTTTACTTAAGATTATTTATGTAGACACAAAATAGCGGGAAAAATTGAAATATATTGATTGACAGTAAGATGTCTAGTCCGCATGGCCCGGGAGCTAGGCTTAATGTGGCATGCGCAGTTGCTGTGAAAACTAGAGTTTGCTTACGCGGGATACATACGTTCTTTGTCCCAATGTTGAAGGTCGTCTTTTGATACTCAAACTGCTTTTCTTGGTGCAAATCATTGCTAGCTTTTCAGGATTTTTTTTATAACGTAAAAGATTTGACACATATATACATATTATGAAACAAAGTTCTTTCAACTAAAAGGAACCTGTATGTGATCGATGTAAGAGAAGGTTGAGAGCCAATATATACGCTACTTTAATGTTAGAACTACCGCGGAATTACGTGGAAAAACTTTGTGATATCCTGATTTCCACGCGGGCGAAGTCGCGGGTACAGCTAGTAGAATTAACTAGTCATACAATCAAAATGTTAAAACAATAAAGTTAATATTTACCATTATTGTTATGTCGTATGGTATCATGTTATGGGTTTTATATCTTTATATTCAAAAGCTTGCCAAAAAAAATTGTTCGTATTATTGTAGCTAAACAGTACATAAACTATATACTACTCGCTTAATTTTATTAGATATTAATATGAACATGTACAAATACTATGGAAAATTTTATATATTCGATTTTTCTATAGTATAGTTTAATAATTAACGTGAAAAACATAGCAAAAAGTATATAAATTTATAAAACCTATCCAGAACAGGTCCAGACACTCTGTCCATTTGTGGACCATTCTGTGGACCATTTGTGGTCCATTTGTGGACCGTCGTGTATGTTTTTATAACCAAATTCCCTTGTTCACATTGTCTATAACATTCAAATTTAAAAAGTATCTCAAAGTCATCTTATAAAGTTACTAAAATATTAGAATTATCTTAATTTGAATTGCAGCTACGTATAGTCTTCAAAAATAGGCGCTAGAGCTATCTGGATTGAAATATTAAACAATATTCTGATCTAAAATTTGGTAGACGAAGGGAAGTATTAGGCAAAAAAATAAATTCGTTTTTTTTAATGTCAACTTGCATTTGCTGTGACTTAAAAAATGCTGAACTTATCCCGTACTTTGTTCCTACATATTTCTATAAAATTATTAGATGAAGAATTCCTGATATATGTTGGGAAATAAATTTTAAAGACATGATCGTCACACCAAAGAATTATGAAAACACTGCACGAGACCGAAATTATAAATTAATATGATAATACTACGATTGAAATAATAGACAATTCAATCTTAAATCGTAAAGTTTCTGGCTAGTACTTCGCGGTGGAAGCATTCGTCCAAATTATGTTACCAAAATTCTTCACAGCATTTGATGATTCAAATAGGTATAAGTTTATAAGTCTTTAAAATAACACGACAATTTCGTAATTATAGCCTATAATGAATATTAGTAAGAGCTAAAATTATTCTTTAAACCTTTGTTATTAATATTTATATCTACTAAACTTACTTGAGCTCTTACTGCTGCTAGATGTAGCTGTGTAGCTCTGTAGTCATACTTTTTTATCGAAATATCCTCCTGGAAAAAAAATCTAAATTAACACCAATTTAATTAAAATTTAAAAGTTAATGTAGAGGAAAAATTAAAATTAAGTGCATTGGTATTGCAATATTACTCATTAAAAAGTTTTATTTTATTAATAAAATTTTTATATACTTAATTATAATAATGATAATAATATATAATAAATATATATACGATTTATAGAAGCAGGCGTTACTTTGCGGAATTCCATATTACAAGCAATACAATAGAACTAACTACTTTGCTATAATCCGCACGGGTTAAGTGAATGCATGCAAAGCCAATGTGTATGAAGCAGGCAAAATCTACGCACCTTATACATGCAGGACCAGTCACCACATGCACCCCAAGGCGCAATTCACCAGCAACAACGCACACAAAAGCAGCACACACACCCACCACCACAATCTCGACGATCGTTTCGCCCCGAAACCGAAGCATCATCAGGAGGATAGGCTCCACGACAAAAATCGTACTAATCGTAAAAATCGCAGTACGATTTTTGTAACGATCGTCGAGATTGTGGTGGTGGGTGTGTGTGCTGCTTTTGTGTGCGTTGTTGCTGGTGAATTGCGCCTTGGGGTGCATGTGGTGACTGATCCTGCATGTATAAGGTGCGTAGATTTTGCCTGCTTCGTACACATTGGCTTTGCATGCATTCACTTAACCCGTGCGGATTATAGCAAAGGAGTTAGTTCTGTTATATTGCTTGTAATATGGAATTCCGCAAAGTAACGCCTGCTTCTATAAATCATAATAATATATAATAAATATATATACAGAAAAAATGAAAACGTAAGTACGCGATTCAAATAAAAAAGTTGTTCGGTACTTTATTTCACGCATATTTTTTTTATTTAAGTGACTCAAATAAATCTTATCGCATGGGCTCATAATATTTTGTATAATAACCGTGAATTAAAAAAAACCGTGAAATTCAGTGTTTTCCGTAGATGGCGCTGTTTCTATGTACAAATAATGAACCATTTGATTTGGTAAATTTAAAATAGATGGCGCTGTTAAAGTTAATTTTGGATTAATTACTAATGATTCCTTAAATTAAATTTTTTTTTTTTTTGTAAATTTGGAAAATTGCGATTTTTGAAAATTTATAACCATTTCAGTCTTAAAAGGTTGCACTAGTATATAATAAATTAGACATTATAATACTAAAAAATTGAATTTAACTTCAGCTAGTAATAATAAGTGATTGAATTATATTCTATCTAATCATTACCTAGCTTCATGTCATAATTTTGAAAATAAGGGAATGTAATATAATCTACATAAGCAAAGTACACACACACATTATCGCATATTCAGGGTAACAAAAAATATGACGGAAAAATCTGTGCATAATTAACTTTACCTGTATCTCATTGACTTTGCTATAGAGACTGCTTTCAAGATTGCGAGCTTGTACACGAGCTAAAGCGTCCAGGCCATCCTGTTAAAAATGCTATACATTTTAATGAGCCGTCATGAATAAATTTTAGAGAAAATTTAGATTGTGATAGAAAAAGGTTAGCTAGAACACTTTCTAGCTAAGGTTAAAAGGTTAGATAGAAAGTGATGAAGAATAAGGTAAATCAATGACAAAAATCCACATCACGCTGAAATTTAAGGTATTATAGTAATTTTGGTTAAAAATATTTGCTATATTTTATATTTAAACAAGCAGATTCACTCCAAATGTTTTTGCGTGTTTAATTATAATTGCGCTATAACTTCAAGATATTCGTTTATTATTATTATATTATAATTTGGTGTAAGGGATCGTAATGTTAAGCTTGACATAGTTATAGTAACTAATATTATATCCATCTAAATAGCTTTCCAAATTCCGCACTGTAAAAACATTCGAAGGTTATTCTTAAAAAAAATATTTTTATTGTATAATACAATGAAGCCTGTAGTTTGTAAAAAGTAAAGTAGCGGCCTCTTACAATCCCACTGCTGGGAATAGGCATCCTCTCTCCGTTTCCGAGAAGGGTTGGAGCTAAGACCTACCACGCTACTCGAATGCGGATTGGTACGTTACACATATCTCCAGAATTCTCTAGAGATATGCATGTTTCCTTACGATGTTTTAATTCATCGAAAAGCGTGTGATTAATTGCAATTGTCAAATAGACACATGAGTTTTAATAGAAAAACTCATTGATGCCTGCCCGGATTTGAACTAGTACTCTCCTCGTAAGAGCGGTCTCCCCGCTGGGCTATTACAGCTTGTGCCTGTAGTTTATTTACCTGCAATTGTTTAATTGTAAGTTCTAGGTCTAGAGCGTCTTTTCTTAGTTGTTCGTAATTAAGACGCGCCTGTCCACCGGCCATTCGATCCAATAGCATCTCACCCCGTAGTAAAGGCGGCATACTTTCCTGATAATAGAGAAAATACAGGAGAAATAAAAAAGTGAAATATATCAATTTCAGAAGTCAATATTTAAGAAAAAGCTGAGCATGTCGAATTGATAACCGTATCAAGACAAACCAACCGTATAGATTATGTTATGTAGGTAGCGTTTTTTTACTATTTCATAGCTCAGTAAGGGCTACTCTCATATAAGAGAGAAAGATTAATAACCCATCACTTTGCCCAAGGCAGCTCAGTAAGTTATATATTTTCGAGAATTCGGCTATATGCAGGTATTCTAAGGAAGAACGACTGTAAATATAACAAAATTAATTTTAATTTACCAGATAGCTAATTTAATTTAAAAGTGAATTACAATATAATATAAATAAACTAATAGTAATGCATATTCTTATATATATGAATATATAAGTATAGTATATACGTCATCGCATTGCTATGATTTAAAAAAATGTTATTAGGCCTACTTTTAACATCGCATATTATATAATTAGGTTGTAGAAGCATATGCCATTTAAGTTTGTAGCAGAGTTTATTGTCGCAGTCAAACATGATCTTCCTAGCTATCTTACTAATTGAGTTGATATATTAAATGCTAGATGTGATTTATTAGATAGTTGAACGCGTACTCGCCTACAAACTATATAGTTTGGCGAGATTATTTGTACTAAAACAAAATGTAAACCTAAGTGAAATAAGTATATAAAAAAAAGATGATAACCAAGGTGCGAACCTATGGTTTAGCAGAAGCTAGCAAGAATCTAGAGTTCGTGGTTCAATTGATGCGAAATTATAAACGAGTAGCCAATTTAATTTAGCTAAAATAGGGACTTAACATGGAGCTATGACGTAGAGTTAATAAAGTTATCTTATGTGCAAATCGAGTAATCAACCGACCAACTTTGCTCCAAATAGCACTACCTGCAGTTGATGAGGTCTATTACGACAGCATAGATTACGAGATTAAATATGTAAAAGACGTAACAATTATGTGTAATAGTGGGTTAAACATGAGTTTAAAACTCAACGAATATTTAAACATTTAAAAATTTGTCAAACAAAAGTTCCAAAAAGCAAAATTTTAGCCATTAAAAGTAAAAAGCCATTAATATTTTCATACAAATTTCAACTAAGTATTAAATTTTTAAGGAATAGTATTTTAAAAATATTTTATATAAGAAAGCTTTTGGATGAGGGCTAAATCTACGAACATATATAACATACTGCAACCTAAAAAGTATACCGGTTTTTTCCTTTATTCAAGCGGTCGTTTAACTCGTGATCGAATAAAATCATACATTAAAACTAATTGTCATTATTAGCCGTGTGGTATCCGGCAGAATAGAATAGACCACCCTCATTTCTTACCGAGGTGTCGTAAGAGGCGACTAAGGTAAGTGCCGAGTGGTATCCAGCTGCATAGAATAGACCACCCTCATTTCTTACCGAGGTGTCGTAAAAGGCGACTAAGGTAAGTTGACGTCAGGCAGGCGGCCCTTCGTAAAATACGTAGCCAAATCATATGACAACAGGTTTGTAACATGTTGTGCCGATCGCACTTAGAGTGGGATAAGGGCAGGAGAATGATGATATAATATATATTAATGATATTATGAAAATATTCTAGGTAAAAAATTTAAAAGTTAGACTACATTGTGCCAATTTTTCTGAATTCAATATTCTACGCTTCAATAGTCTTCAGTTGAATAGTCTCGCTGATGAATGAGTCAGTTCTACGACAAGGACATATATTTTCTTACAAATCTAGGACAGAGCAGATTGGGGCAATACTGCCCTAGAAAACTGAAAAGAATAAAAGAATGCAAACAATAACTCCTTGAAATCGCTTAACAACGAAGCTTTGTTATTCGTATTTAAAGATTTCATATACCTAAATATAATACCGTACATATTTCACCAAATTGAATAGATAAATACTGTCGCTGAATTTATTGAAAATGTTAATGAATTTTTATAACATGTTGTTATATGTCATAAACATATAGGAAATAAATGTTTGTACATGTGTCTCCGTGCGTGTGTGTGTGTTTGTGTAACTATGTACAATGAGTGTAACAATTTATATGCGTGTTTAATAAATTAAAGTTTCTGTACCGTCATAGTTCAGAAGACCTTGGTGAAGGTACTGCAGTATTTTGGTGGAAAAATATAAATAATGAAACATTCATCATCATCCTCCTGCCCTTATCCCACTCTAAGTGGGGTCGGCACAACATGATACAAACATTTTGTCAAAATGATTTGGCTACGTATTTTACGACCTGCTGCCTGCCTGACGTCAAATTACCGTAGTCGCTTTTTACGATACCTCGGTAAGAAAGGAGGGTGGTCTATTCTATGCAGTCAGATACCACTCGTCACATACCTTAGTCGCCTATTACGACACGTCGGTAAGAAATGAGGGTAGTCTATTCTACTAAACCGGATACCACACGGCGAAATAATGAAACATTCATTGTTTTTGAAAGAAAAGCTCAGTTGGTGTATGTAAGTAAAATAGGTTACTGCTAAAACATCTAGCGGTGGGTCTTCAGGCTCAGGTGGATAAAGCGGCAGGAAAGCTCGTTTCGGTGTTCTCATTGGTGGCTGGTTGTTCAGTAATGTACGCGCCAGGTGTGCCAAGTCTGCTGTACTGGATACGGCTCTCGCTTGTGCGCATAACGACTCGTATCTTCGGAGCTGGTTTGTGCTCTATAAAATGAAACACCGTTAGTACAACATTTTAATATCCACGAATCTGGATCTTTAAAATAACAATTTATAGAAGTAGGCGCTTCTTTGCGGAGGTCTATAATAAAAAAGGAATAAAAATATTATTTTTACTATGATTCGCTATAACAGAAAATATATGTACTGGTAAATGTTAACAGTACTATCTGTTCTCCTACCTGATACATCCAGAATTCCTCAAAACTCATGAACTACCCGTCATCAATAACAATCATTTCACAAAGTTTGGCAATTTTGAGAGTTGAGATGGTAGTAGTGAATGTGTGCAGTGTTTGTGTATTGTTGTGTTATTGGTGGCGGGTATTGCACGAGTTTTTAGAAAGTCTGCTTGTATCAGGTATTTGAAGAGACAGTACTCTCTACATTTAGTATGACATATATTTTCTTTTACGGCGGATTGTAGAAAACTAGTACCTTCATTAATTTTCGTTAAAATAAAATTACATTCACCAAAATCTCTCATTTCTCCAGTCAAAACCTTTTGTGTGTCTGCGAGTGTAATGTAAAATTTGAAGACAACACAATAATAAATTCGTCTTATATCGTAAGAATGGCTGCAACAAGTTAGTAAACTAATTTTAAGATATAAAATATTTAAAAGATTAAAAGAATATTAGTTCTTAATTATTATAATATAAAGTACTAAGTAAGTAACCAACCAGAGAAAAACTCGAAGGTCAATATTAAAAAAGAGATGTTTAATTTATATAATTAATTCAGTAGGAAGAATTTTTTGATCTAAGCTCTTTTATCTTTAAGTTACTTGACTACTGATTATTCTGTGTTTTAGGTATGTTTTTTTAAATAAATTACTTAATTTAAACCCTTGTGTGTTGTGTAACTTAATTATAATATTAGTTTGATAAGCGGCCACTCAAACGTTAGTTATGTGGATTTATTAATAGCGAATATAAGCGAAGAGAGATGAAGGAAGTAAGTGATACCCATAGATGGACACTATGACCGATACGATATCGGTATTTATAGTACCTATGAGTATCGGGACAAAAATATGTGAATAATTTGTTAGTAACAGAATTTTAAAAGAAAATAAATCGGCGGCTCGGTAAAAAGTTACGGCTGAACAAAAACTTTTATCTCCCGACGAGAGAAAGATTGCAGCTTAAACCCACCATGCCGCTTTAATTCAGATTTCATAGATCCCTTAAAACCTGCATCATTTGTCCCAATGGTTTCGTTCATGGTGATCGTAAATATCAAAAAAGAATTTAAATTTATGGAAATCTGTGATGCACCTGTGGCACGCGGCTAAGGGTCACTTGGTTTCACTGTGAAACCGTGATGGTTTACTCACTTAGTATTTTTGATAAACATATATATATATATGAAATATTTACTTATAAAGTACCGAACCTTCAACATCAGTATGCTTTGACGCTTGTCATATGTGCAGAAAGTAGATATTGTTTTCTGATCGATAAATAAAAAGTACGTAATTTATAGGTAAGTATTGGATTAATTTCATGTATTGTAAATTATAATTATCTTGATGTAATTAAAAAAAAACTCTAAATTCTTAAGTTTGCAACACTTTCATTAGTGTAGTGTAAAGTCTTATGTGCTTATAGTTAGCGAGGGAATCCCTAACACAAGATGTTGCACTGAAAGAAAGTATCATAAACCTATATAAAACATCTTTGGATGTTCATCAGTTTTATATAGTTAAACATTAAACAATATAAAACTATATATACTATAGAATTTAAAACCCTCAGATACCTTGGTATATAGAGCGAGAAGTAAAAGTATCTTAAATATGGGCTTTGTTTAGATAAAACAACAACAGTACCTTGTCCGTTATTATTTCACCCTCCTGACAAATGGCGTCGCTGACAGCGGTTGTAACATCAGTCAAAATTTCTTCTAACTCCTGAAATTAATACAGTGTCATTAATTATATGATGCTACGAAATAAGGGAAATGTTTCATTTTGTTCCATTCTAAACGAAGTATTATAAAACAGTTTTTATCTTACGCTAAATAAGCTTAATTTTATTTATCAACAGCTAAGATTCAGAGATGGATTAATATTTTTAATTAGTCAGGAAATTTAAACAAACCAAAGTAACACTATTACAATGCCATGATATGTGTATGTCAACATGCTCTTAGCATGTTGACATACACATATCTTTATTTTTAAAAAATTGTGGGAGTTAGAATACGATTAGAATAGTAGTTAGATATAATGCTCAATCGCGGCTCTATTCCTACGCAGAAAGAGTACAATATCAGAACAAAATATAATATCAATCAGCCTTAAGTAAGAAATCGTTCGTTCATTTTCTTTTGTAGCTGGTTAATATTTTTTATAAAAGAATAGTATATAGTTGCAAAACTTTTAAGGCCGTTATAGTGGTTTCGCTATTCAGTTTCATATTTTTAGTATAGCTGGAAAATTTAAAATTTATTTATTTATTTATTCCGATCTTGAACAGAATTACACAATAAATCATCCAACATATATCCCACATAGTTTTAAATTAAGTATGTACTACCAATTATAGAAGAACACATCATTCTTAGTTACAAAGTCACAAATTATAAACCTAAAAAAAACACTAGAGAATAATGAAGACATAGAAAAAAATGAGAAAACAACAACATTAAGGATCACCTATTATAACTATGAAATTAAAATTAATAATTAATTAATATTTAACTCATCCAAAATATAAATAAATTTTAATTAATTCCCTAGAGTTATATATTATCATAATAACTACCTTCTTGAATTGCGGTGTCGCGTTTATTAATTAAATTGTAACGCGACTAAAATAAATTTTTCGGCGTTAGAAAGTGGAGGAATAATAACATATTGTAACCTAAAAATGACACTGTCTTGAATGATCAAAATATGCATTTTTAAATATAATATGGTGATCGTGAATAGAGTTTTACGAATCTTTTGAAATTAGAAATTGAATAACTTTGAATCTTTTAGTTGTATTGGACACGAACACTTCTTTTTGGCAAGTTTGATGGAGATATTATGTTAAAGTGGGAAAGATTTTTAAGTAAGATCAGCAGGCCTACCACGAACTTTTAGATAACGATTCAATTCAAAATCACTACCTAAACCGAACTGCTTTCTTTTCGTACCATAAAGTGTTATTGGGGTCGTAATGTTTGAAAAAGATAACGTTATATGAACTGTAACTCTGTATTACTTGTTTTACTTTTAGGACGCATTCCGAACGCTCATTCGAACGACTTAAAGTGTGCGTCTTTAAGACGTCATGGTACGAAAAAGCAAAACAATTTAGTTTACGCCTTCAATTGAGTCGCAATAAGAGTTCATGGTAGGCCTGCTGTAGTTAGTTAACTGCGAACGTTTTGGGATCATATATTCGAAGTAAGTTTTTAATATAATCCACAGAATTTTAGAATGAGAATTTATTATGTATGTAATTAATATCTTGAATCTGAAAGCATAGTGACTAACACAGGGCTTATATACAAAAGTATTTAAAATATAACTTTAACACGTAAAGATTTTGTGAAGGTCTGTTAAATATAATTCCTGAAGCGTGTTATCTAAAAAGGAATCGAAATATTTTCCCAGAGATTTTCTGCTTTGATAGACCTGATGTAGAAAAATATTTGTATAGGAATAAATAATGTAAAGGAATAAGGGGCAAAATACGAATCTATTTTTGTGGAAAACTCATATCGCGTACATAAATATCAAAGTCATCTCAAATATTGTAATCTATTGATAAAGATTATTTTTCCATATTGAATCTTTTGTAAGGAGCCGTACCTATTTTCCAGCTGAGTATACTCGGAAATATTCTACTTTTGCTAAGCTAATGTAGACTTTTAAGAAATAAGATGTTTTAGGTAAAAACAGGCTAATAATAACATATATATCGGTGTAAATAACTTAATAAGTCCATAACGCACATTTTTCATGGCTGCCATAAATAGGTTTACGTTAAAGCATACGTTTAGAGAATTATTTAAATTTACAAGTTTGTATGTACATTACAAAAGACTTATGGACTTCCTGAAATATTCACCATATAAAATAGGCAATCCTAATGCCTATTATCATTAAAAACATAAAAGGACGTAAGTCGACTTATCAACATAGTCACGTGTGGTAATAATATTATCTGTATTTATAGTACTATACAAAATTAGTATAGAATAAAATACTTGCCCAAAAACATTATTTGATTAATCGATGATAATTAATTGTTCTAAAACTCATAACCTTTAATTCTATCTTAAAGCCTTATTATCTTAATAACTTTCTTCATTTTAATAACTTTCGGGTAAAAAGAAAAAATTGGCAATTAATTTCAAATGGTTTGTAAACGTAACGGGAGACTTCTGTATACAAATAGAAAATCAAATTCGAATAACGCTCCACAATCAAAAGTTTAAAAAAATATTTTTTCACGCTTTCAATTCACGAACAATAGACTAAAATTTTTGTTGATTTGGTTTAGTTGTTTTATTTTACAAGCATTTTTATAGCAGACAACTTTGTATTGTAATATCTATACTTATTATAAAACAAACTCCCAAAAAGCTGTCTGTCTGTATGTAATCTATTTTCTCAATATCTACTGAACGGATTTTTATGCGGTTTTCACCAAAAGATAGTGCAATACTTCCGGATGGTTCAAGTAAATAGTACATATCGGTATTATGCAAATCGTGTTAAAGAGATCGCGCAGTTGTTAAAAACTTGTTTGCTGGGAGCTTAAGTCGCGTGCGCTGCGTAAACCAGCAGATATACGCTAAAGTAATGTACTAGAGAATAGTAGATCTTTTAAACTACTACAAAAAAGTGATAGCATATCTCTATCTCTTATGGTTAACTCACAATAACTACTTTTATGTTTAAAATTTGAATTCTAGAAAAAAATTGTGACGCGCTGATTTCCACGCAGGCGAAGCCGCTGGCACAGCTGGGATAATATAAATATTACGTACGTTGTTATAAATTAGTGAATGCAAGTCTATTCAGTTTTTTGGAACAGATTCTACTCAGTATACATTTCCCGTTAAACATATTTTTATCGCTTAGATTCCAGATGGTAAATTTGTTACGCGGAGCTATGAATAATAATTAACTGTCAATCCGTGGTTATTGGTTCGGGAATAGCTTTAAATTGAATGTTGTTGTTATCTAAAATAGGTAAAGTGACGAACAGTTAGTATCCCACTGCTGGGCATAGACATCCTAATCCCTCTATTTTAGGAGAGAAGGGTTGAAGCTAAGACCTACGCTGCTCCAATGAGGACTCTATGAATAATAATGAATGAGTAGCCTACCAATAGGGTACACATATTTTCAGAATTCTCTAGAGATATGCAGGTTTCCACAACGGAAAAGAGTGTGATAAATTTCAAATATTATTTATACACATAAGTTTTTAAAGAAAAATCATTGGTCTGCCCAGAATGTGATGTGCGTTGACTGTGACTTCTTGAAAAAGTCGCACGGTTTCAACGCTAGACTATCACAGGTAGACTATCAGAGCTCGTAAAATATTGTTATCTAAAATATTGAAGGGAAATTTGCTTAAAATAAGTATCTTACCTGTAGTATAGTAGGTAAAGTATGCTTATGATATTGTTCTATCATGGCATTAGTCGCAGTCAGCTGTTGAACGTAGTTGTTATGAGCGTCGTAGTATGTGGCTAGATTTGTCGAGTTGGAGTTATTGCAACAGTTGAGGAACGCTGTTCGGTAATCTTGGCGGCTCTGTAATAAATTAAACTTATTTTAGTCTCTAAGCTGTCATATTTTTGAAGGCAGAAGGTAATTAATGTAATAATAATCTTTTAAAAATGCCATACGTTCCATATGCAATTTAAGACGTGATTCCCTGCGATAGAAGTTTCAGGAAATGGGTGTTCACATTGGCTTCACAATATTTTTATAACAATACATTTTTAGTGCATAAAAATATATAAAGGTATAAAAAAATTGACGATGTATATAATATACAAAGTAGGAACAGACACGCTTACGGCTCTTGCTTTGCGCCCTACAAAAATAGGTAAGTCGTTTGTGGGTTGAGGTATAAGTTCCTATAGAATTAGGCGTTACTTTGCAAAGATCCATAATACAAAAATAATAATAAAATTATTTTGCTATAATCCGCGATACAGTAAATAGATATGATATATTTATTGCTAAATGTATAGTGGACTATCCGTATTTTCAAAATCAACAGGATCTTTATTACGGGTTGCCTTCACACTGCTGCGACATTGAGGTCACAGATATCGTTAAACATCAACTCGTTCCAATGATTCCTGTTAGGTATAAAATGTATTTTGAAGATGAGTAGAGATATAAAAATTGTCAGAGCCATTGGCGCCTATAAAGACCAAGACCCAAGACAAAAGTGGGCATTAACCAAATAAATGCCAAAGCACGCCAGTGTCGCTTTTCGTGTTTGCCGACCACAGAGTTTTAAGTTGTCTAGACTCTACATAACATTATTAAAAGAAATAGTATTTTTTCAAGACAACGAATTCATGGAATTTGATTCCCAGTTGAACGTTCTGCGTCCCACTAATATTATAAATGCGAAAGTTTGTGATGATGAATGTATGTTTGTTACTCTTGCACGGCGAATCCGCTGAACTAGTGTCGATGAAATTTAACATTAATTCCTTATACAACTAATGTACTTGTAATGTAATGTAATGTAATGTAATGTACTAACTAATGTTGATCCTGTTGTTTGATATATTTATTGCTAAATGTATAGTGGACTATCCGTATTTTCATACCCGATACGTGCAGGATTCGTAAAAACACATGAACAAACCTCCACCACTGCCACCACAATACACAAACACTACACGAGTTTAGTAGCACAAACCTCAATCGCTTTGCGATTTTGTTGTGGAGTCTATCTCCTGATCATGCTTCGGTTGCGGGGCGAAACGATTGTTGAGTTTGTGATAGTGAACGTGTGTAGTGTTTGTGTATTGTGGTAGCAGTGGTGGAGGTTTGTTCATGTGTTTTTACGAATCCTGCACGTATCGGGTATGAGAATACGGATAGTCCACTATACATTTAAAAAATTGTAAAATTCCCCAAAAATATAATCTTTACAGAAGTTGAAAACAAAATATTAAAAGAAGACTGATGCAGAAAACTGTTTATGATTACATAATTGATAAGAATGCATGGGATGCCTGTATAAGCACATATGTTACATACTGGTCAAATCTTGATGACAATGCATGTTTATGATAAGTATGCCCTGAAGGTAACTCCTTAACGGTTAACAGCAGGGAGATAAAATATTTTCGAAAGCTTTTATAAAAGGTTTTTACTGTACTTGTTATAAACCAAATACACAATTTATTTTGGTTATGAAATAATGTATCTTATCATAATATATCCCTGTTCTTAATAGAGCTATTTACGATCGCAACATGCGTTGATATATGTAAGAAAAAAGTTATAAATGGCAGGTAATTTATAAAGCTTTAGGGCAGTTTTGTATTCATGAGTGACATGCTATCACTGGGATATTTTTATAAGAATTTTTGATAAAGATGGAAAGTTATGTTAAATTGCATTATTTTATTATTTGTGTTTTTTATAGCGATAATCCTTACATTTACATGAAAATGAATGTATTTTTGTCTTTCATAGTTTTCTATGCTATCCATCCAATCGAGATGAGATTTAACTAGTATGATATATTAATCATTCGTTATTGTATTTAACACGCTTTATGGTATAGGGAGAAATGGGTATTTTTTTCGAATTGACTGTATGCTGTTAGCCCTAACGGCTTTTACAGCGTCACCGAGCGGGACGGGCGGGCGCAGAAGCATCGTCGAGGTTGCGGAATGCATAGAGTAGAACGCAGAAGCTCTACTAGCGTCGGTGAACGTCGTCCTAAGGGTGCCTGTGAGGCCTGACCACGGCTTAGGGCAACGCGTAGTTGAGGGCTGATGTATGGCTATGATGAGTCATTGCGACGTCGGAAGGGTGGGGAGAAGCCACGACTGACCGACGTCAGAAAACTCGTCTACGCCGACGAAGACGCTGTGTGTGTGTATTACGTGTTTTTGTGTTTGCGATCGTTATTTGATCGTCAAGGTCATATATGACGCTTTTTGGACGCCTATATTTTTGGTGGTCAGACCTAACTAGCATGTAGGTTGATGCAACTGAAATAAGGGGTGAAATGGTTAGTATACCTGAATATAAATGGGATATGTGTATTTTTTTTACAACAAAAATATATATAAATCTTAAATATAAATCTTAAATTACCAGCTAGTATTATACAAATCATCATCATCATCCTCCTGCCCTTATCCCACTCTAAGTGGGGTCGGCACAACATGTTACAAACATGCTGTCACATGATTTCGCTACGTATTTTACGACCAGCTGCCTGCCTGACGTAAACTTACCATAGTCGTATTTCACGACCCCACGGTAAGAAAGAGGGTGGTCTATTCTACTCAGCCGGATACCACAAGGCGGAGCCAGTATTATACAAATCATGCCCAAGTATATATGCAAAAAAAATATGTTCCCGAGTAGTCGAGTTTTAACATTTCAGTGAAGAGCATAATTATATGCTACAAACGGATCACAGTGGAGGGTCGCACGTTACACAATTAACAAAGGACTTTGGTGTATCAAAATGGAAATCCTAATAGAATGCCCGCAAAGCCGTCAAGTTTTTAATTGAAAACAACATATCACGTTATTCTGACCCTGGTTTTTAAATTTAAATTATGTAATAATTAAAATATAGAAATCAGGAAAGTTATAATTTAAGTAAAAATAATATATCTAAACTTATTATAAAACAAAGTCTCAAAAAGCTGTCTGTCTGTATGTAATCGATTTTCTCAAAATCTACTGAACGGATTTCTGTACGGTTTTCACCAAAAGATAGTGCAATACTTCCGGATAGTTTAGTTATATAGTACATATCGGTTTTATGTAAATTGTGTTAAAGAGATCGCGCAGTTGTTAAAAAACTTGCTGGAAGCTTTAGTCGCGTGCGGTGCGTAAACCCGCAGAGATACGCTAAAGTAATGTAGTAGAGAATTGTAGACCTATAAAAAAACTTCAAAAAACTCCGTGGTAGCATGTCTCTATCTCTCACGGTTAACTCATAATAACTACTTTTATGTTCAAAATTTCGAAAATTCGGGAAATCACTAAATTCCACGCGGGTGAAGCCGTTGACACAGCTAATTGAATATATGGGACAATTACACACACGGCTATCCTTATCCTTAATACTTGTGTTATGGGTGACAGGTACAACCTATATACACGAATAGCGTTAATTACATACCTAAATACATATATACACCCAGACTCGAAGAACCAACAAATTGTTTAAAGAAAATGTTGGCTCTCGGCGGGAATCGAACCCGCAATCCACGGAGCTGAAGGCAGGGTCACTGCGAACTGCGCCAACGGGTCAAAAATCCAAATAAAGCTTTAGTATATTTATTGAGTCTTAGTTTCATAGTTAAATCAAATAATCTTTTAATAATAACAATAACGTCAGGCAGGTCGGGAAATACGTAGCCAAATCATGTGACAATACATATATTTGCAACATGCTGTGCCGACCCCACTTAGAGTGGGATAAGGGCAGGAGGAGGTATATGTAATACAACATAGTTGTACCCGTGACTTCGTTTGCGTCAATATTAATTTTAAATAACCTTTAATTCTGTACTATGTGTTTTTTCCTGTTGAAAAGGAAAATGGATATTTTTTAATTGTAAATGTTGACATAGCATATAGGCTTTCAAGCAGTGGATTAGCCAGGCTTTTGTACTTATAATATAAGCATAAATTATATGGACTTATGAACGTGCCCTACAATAATATGGAACGTCTGGCTAATTGATATGTAAAATTAGATTCCCCTCATTTATTCTATTTAAAAATATTACTCTGCCATATTCTTCTAGTATTTTATAAATTTGCGTTTTCTCCACTTCATTAATTTTTAATGTTATGTTATATATTAATTTAATTTTTTTTTGTAAACCACATAGTTATAGTATAAACAATACAATCACAAAAAATAAATATTTTGGACAATAGAAAAGGCGGTCATATAACGGTTGTATAAAATTGAACGCTTCCATTAACGAATTTACAATCAGAAAGATTATTCATAATGTGATTGAATACATTTTAATAGGTTTTTGATGATACTTAAGTAGATAAGATGAATTGCCTGTTATTTTGTGAAGAGTTTTTCATTGATTATACGGTAATTTATACAAAAAAATATATTTTTATAAATCGCAAATAATTCGTTATTACTTTTGTATTATGGATCTCCGCAAAGTAACGCCTAGTTCTATAAAGTAGTTTATCCTTTTTTATTTTAGGTGCGGAGCTAGAAAAAAAATATATACTAGGTGCATGTGTCTGGTAGGATTATAGTGCAAACTAAAAGTCTATTGAATCCTCTCACCTCTTATTATGACCGATAATGTAATAATCTAAATTTGGAAGAACAGTTAAGAAGATAATAAGGAAATATAAATACTAAGTACATAAGTTTTTTACAGTAACCTCGTAGGTGCCGCCGCATTAAATCCTCGGACGTGAAGAGTTAGTTGCAACTGAATAGCCGAGTTAACTTAGGTTAACTCTACAAAACTCAGTTAAGAGTAAGAGTTAATATTCTATAAAATTCCATTATAATTATACAAACTTGTCAATCTTCGTTGTCGGTCTTTTACTTCTAAATATTATTTTCGGTAAAAACAAATATTTACAAAGTGCAAATTCCATCCCTTTTAGTACTTATTTAAACAATTTATCCCACAATTGTTGCACCTATCGCTTTTGTGATGGTATATACTTCATTACCATTTCTATGAATAAATATTGTATTTTGAATTGCTAGAACATACCCTTGGGGTTTTCGCGACAACTCATTTATATTATAGTAATTTCCCTTTAGAATAAAGATAATCATAACTTTGTTTTTAATCGAAAGAAAAACTAACGTGGCTTGAAGAAGCCATAATCAACATTTTTCAATTTCTCATGACAAAAAAATTAACATGTGGTAACTGCATTAAATTATTGCCAGATCTGAGATTGGGATTTGGTTCTATAAATTCAATTTTAGTTATTTCTAGTAAGTTACAACTATAATTCAGTATCGCAGTGCTTTGCAGAAAATCGATAATCACATGGCGGTGGTATAACAGAGATATAAACTTAAATAATATTTTTTTAGATCAAATAGACGTTTTAATGTTTTGCATGTAATATGTAACCTTCTTTCTCTTTATGTTATAAAAAACATTTTTCTATATCATCTACATATTGTTAAGAAATTGTTTTTTTTTGTACTTGAAAATTGTAATTACTGCCTGGAAATTGATTTGTAATTTTCATAGCTGTTACAATATTTTTTCATGGAGACACATGTATTTATGGCAAAGTACCGGTCATAATCACATGGTTTTCCAAACTCATAAACAACCACTATTTGAAACAGTTGACGGTTTTCAGTGTAATTGCTTAAATTAGTTTTACTCCCAACTGCAAATTTCCTTAAAACAAAAATAGCTAAAACGTCTCTTTTGTTTCATTCAAATTTCGCAAAGCTTTTAGCTTCAAACCGAATTATAACAACAATAAGCTTTTGGCTAAGCGGATTCAACCCCAATGATATAAAAATTCATTATGTTAACATTTAGCAAGTATGTAACATAGAGAAATACAAAAAAAATGACGTTATCATTTTATAAGATTACATAAAAATATACATATATCATAAATTTACTTATCTTTTCCATGAATGAAGGGTATGCTTTTCTCCCCTATTACCGCTAATGGTCTAGTCTTAAACGGAAAATCAAAATCAAAATTGTTTGGCTGTTAAAATTTATAAGGATAATAGAATAAGTATATTCAAGTTATATGCTACTTTATATGTCGCATACACTTATTTTCTTCGTTTATAACTTTACGTTTCTATTAGTTTATGAATCCGCTCAAGTAAAGTAAATATAAACAAGTTAAGGTAAAAAAGCTTATAAAAAAGCTTTTAAAAAAATTTCTCGTTCCTACTGTTAACGATAAAGAAGTTCCTTCGTCTGGAACCAATCCAAGAGGAGGAGCAATGCAGGAGCATCAGATCATGCATATTGTTACGAACATGCAAAAAGACTTCGTAAACTAAAAAAAGTACAAATTCGCTTAACGATTCTCTTGAACATTCAACTTGTATCAAAACATGTTTGTCGGTAAACATGTTTTGATACAAGACGAATGTTCTCTTCAAGGCTATCGAATGTTCTCGAAATCGGTTTGTTCGATATATAAGCAGATGTATCGTGCGCCTCGAAATTCAGTTTGCGAATAGCGATCAAGAGCGAATAAACAAGCGAAACTAAAAGTGAATTATTAGTGACCTCGGCCTTCTTATTGGACAAAGAACTGTATAGAAACTGTAAGTACTAAGTTTGAAGTAAAAAGTTGAATAAAGTGTTTTTAACGAGTCACCAGGTATTTTCATCCAAATCCACGAACCCCTGTACGTAACAATATCATAAAAATGCATTGTCATCGGGAATGGATCAGTATGTAAAATTTCAGCTTTATTAGACCCCGGAAAGTTATATTTAACTTGCAAGATCCCACCTTTACATACGTACATTTCAACTTGAATAAAAGCTTATAAAAAAAAGTTATTTAAATTACTATGTGTTAACGCATTTCATAGTATAAACACGGAATTTATATTATTGCTTATAGTTGGTATCCCAAGTCATTGTAAGTTAAGTCTGTGAATGACACTCATCATGGAACACTACCTTCCTACATAATAAAAACCATAATATTAATATATTTCTATTTATATATTTTGACTGGCTTGTTGGCGTAGTGGGTAGTGCCCTGCCTTGAGCTCTGCGGGTCGTAAGTTCGATTCCCACCGAGGGCCAACATTTTCTATAAACAATTTGTTTGTCCTTCGACCCTGGGTGTATAATTGTATTTAAGTATGTATTTAAAATTATACATGTAGTATATTTACCAGTTATCCGTCACCCATAACACAAGTATTAAGTTACTTATTTTGGGGATGGACGACCATGTGTGCAAGTGTATGATATATTTATATTTATTTTATTTTATTTGTTTAATTCCAGAATAAACTACTATCGCCGTGACACTATGGAATTTTTACGTAAAGATTTTAAAATAAAAAAATAATAACAGCTACAGCTAATAGATTCATAGATTATTATCAATATGAATAATGTTTTCTTTCTATTTTCTGTTTTTGTTTTTAAAACTTTATTTTTTTTTGTTTTTTATGGTTGGTGTTAAACCTTGGGGTTTAACACCCCATTATTTGTCATATTTGTTGTAGATTAATTGTACACGCCTCTTATGATGCTTATGTGCCTTATTTTATAAGCGCTTCTTTTATTTGTGTTTTGCATATATGAATAAATAATGTTGGCTTGTCATATAAAAGAAAATAAAAATAAACACTACCCTTTGAAAATAATTTAATTAAATAAAGAGATTAACTGTTTTCTGAAGAACTAATTTTACGAACAAAATATTGTATTCTATTCGCTTTCTTATAATTCATAACTCATTCAAATCAAATCAAATCAAAATATTCTTTATTCAAGTAAACTTGCAAACAAGTGCTTTTGAATCGTCAACTTTACTACTGGTTCGGATAGTTGTTCCTGCCGAGAAGAGCCAGCAAGAAACTCGGCGGTTGCTCTTTTTAAAATATAAATCTTAGAACTAGTTACATTTATTTATTACTGTCTTGTACAGGGTAGAAGTGCCTATATCCACACATCCTTATCATCTAAGTAATCTTCAACAGTATAGTAGGCTTTCTGTATCAGCCTCTTTTTAACAGTGTTTTTAAACTGCTGTGATGGCAAGGCTAAAATTGATTGCGGAATTTTATTATAGAATCTTATACCCAAACCCACAAACGATTTACGTACTTTTGCTAGGCGCAAAGCAGGAGTCGCAAGCTTATGTCGGTTCCTACATTGTCTATTATATACATCACCTATCGTTTTATAATTCTTTATATTTTAATGTACAAAATTACGTTATTTAAAATATACTGTGAAGCAAATGTTAGAATACCTGTTTCCTTAAACTTCTCTCGCAGGGAATCATTAACCAAACTGACCGGCCACATGAGGGAACAACGAGGGTGGTCTCTGGACACGTCTCTGATAATAAAACTAACACAATAAATAGTCACATTCAATTTTAGTTGGTTTAAATTATGAATGATGGTGATATTTTTAAATAAAAAGTTTATGGAGACAGTAAATTATAATATATTTTACCTTATTAAGCTGATCATCAGCTTTACTCAAGATTAGCTCGCAGCCTTCTCGATGTGCAAAAAGTTTTCTCGCCTGAACCTTCATGTGAAAAGTTTTCTCTATTAACGGAGTGGAGACTACACGTTCCAAGGATGTAGATGCATTACTGTATCCGATCACATCAGCTTCTACTTCTTGTAGGAGTGTTTCCCAAGTGTGAAATAGAGATGACGGACAGGTGGCTCTGTTGACAAAAACCGAAAATATAAGATAAAATTACTTTACACAGTTTGCGATGGATGGGGCATATATTCAATTAAAAGATGGACGTTGCTGCTGTTGATAGATAACATTAAAAGGCTGAAGCGGCTCAAGATCTTTCAGTGTGGAAATTCATTGAAGAACATATGTGAAAAGAATGACTATCGAACATTCATTGGTTTTGAGAGAGTAGTTCACTCATGTTCTTATAAATTTAATAATTCATTACTTCTTAATACCTCAAAAAATAATAGCACTGTGAAGTCATTAAAAAGAAATTAAGTTGTGTCCAACAATAACATAAGCTAAATGATTTATAGAAGTAGGCGTTACTTTGCGGAATTCCATATTACATGCACTATAACAGAACACGGTTATAATCCGCAGGGGTTATAACCGTGCGGATTAATTATAGCAAGGTAGTACTATAACAGATAGTGCCTGTAACATAAGCTAACTTAACTTGATATAAATCAGCGTGCCTTTAATGTATCGACTTTATGTAAGACTATAATTTTATTTCTAGTCTATGTTTGTAAAAAAGTAAATGAAATATCAGTTTCATTCGTCCCATTGTAGAGACTCCGTTATTTACTTTCGACTTAATGGAGTTTATTTTACGTAGACTTTACAGAAATATGCATAGTACTCGTATATTCACTGTTTTGAAAAAGGTGTTGTTATTATTCTAAACCATAAGTGACACGTTACTAGTTTTTTACGTAACCTTCTGAACTACGTAGACGTGGAGTAAACTCGAGTGTATGCAAAAGGGTTCAAGGTAAAAGGCAATTTCACTAACTTCTTCTTCTTTACATGCGTCTATGAAAGCGAAAGTTGGCGGTTGGTTACATATCTGACCTGCCTGAGCCTATGCTCTAGATATGCAAATTTATTTGTATTAATGATCTGGAAAAGTTTCTGGTTTTACGGTGGAGCGCGTCGCAGAACTCCCGCATTCAAAACTCTATGCGTGTAGGTTATTCCCTACATGCGCCTATGCGTTCACCTCATGAATGCTTCTATCTGATTTCTGATTAATTTGATAGTCTAAGCAATCGTATCTGTATAGAAGAATCAGATGGAGCAATACAAGAGACAAATGCGAAAATTAATCTTAAATCTGCGGTTACGGAGTAACTGTTGTCGAAATATATTTATTGTCAGATGCACGCTGTGATAACCCAACTAGTCATTTTATTAACCGAATTTCTTAGTTGATGACTCTCGCTACTTACTACTTGTACGTAGTTTTTTCGACTAATTGGAAAGACACTATGAGTAATTTTCATCGCATCTCGCATATATAAAACCAGCTGGAATTTGCATGAGTTGCTAAAAAGTTGGAAGTTTCTCCTGCGACAGCGACTTGATAAAAAGTTCCGACTAGAAACCCGCAATGGGTTAAAAACCCTTAGATCCAACTTCCAAGGTAAGCCCAGCTAATTTTATTTTAGTTTTGAATACCGCCTTAGGCAAAACTAAAAATAATTACATTAGATGAAAAGTACACTTTTATTTTTTTCTTTTAAACCTGGTATTCAGATATTATTATTCTTTTATTTGTGAAAGAATATCAGTTTACACGAAGCGACATCTGTTCCATTCAATCTGTTTTGGATTTATATAAAGGGGAAAGCGATTGTTTTACAATTTTATACATAAAACGTCCATCTCGTGCTACTAAAACGGAAAATGAAAACGATAACTGTACAATAATATGTCACTATGATACCTAATCCTAATTAATAAACTAAAACGAGCTTCCCACCGTCATATTAACCATAAATTAATTCAACCGGGTAGTAATAAATTTACTGCACCGTTCATTAAAATATTGAACCGTGACCTTTCATAATAGCCATTAATTTTCATCGTCGGTGGAAATTTATGGGAAATAATAATTAAGTGTGTTATCCTTGTACCGCGCATTTTATAAAATGGAATTTCGATAACGAAATAGAAAGCTTTCAAGTTAATGGAACCAACCGTAGAGGTATCGAAGTTAATATATTGTGACGAATTTTCTTTATATCGCTCACATAAAAGTTCACATGAATTCAAAGTAAAAAATGCAAGAATAACGTTACAAACATATTTCAAGATAACATAAATTTCAGATTATATTAACTTCAATGTTTATAAAAGGTACATACCTCAAATTCAAAATGTAATTTATTCTATGGGACTTGTACAATTGTTTGGGATAGTAATTGGTCGTTATTTTACTTTTTTACCACATACATCAAGGAAACATTATAATTCATAATAAATAAATCATAATATTTAAACATGATTTAGGTAATGACTTAGTGATACTTTTGGAATACTGAATCAGATACGCCACGTATAGGCTTTTAATATAAAACAAGTAAAGTAACGGCCTGTTATCCTAGCAGTGCTAGGCATAAGCCGTTTCACTCTCCGTTATATAGAGATAAGAGATAAGGATTAGAGCTAAGACCTACCACGCTGTTCCAATGCGGATTGGTAGGTTACACATATGCCCAAAAGTTTCTAGAGATAAGTTGGTATTTCTTACGATGGTTTCCTTCACCGAAAACCGTGTGATAAATTACAGTTATCAATTAGACACATAACTTTTAAAGGAAAAACTCATTGATGCCTGCACGGGGTTTGAACCCATGATCGTCTCTAGAGAGTCGCAAGGTCTCACTGCTAGGCTATTATAGCATATTATAGGCTTTTAATATAAAGGGCATATATTCATATTGCTGATAGTTAAAGCTAATATTCTTTGATCTTAATACAGCCCCTAATGGCAGCTTCACTTGACGGCTTTTACATCAAAGGATACAATATTGATATGAAATTCAATTCCAGCCACTTCAGAGTCTTGTTTTTAGTCACGTAAGCCGCTATAAGCTTAGCTTAAATAAGCTCTTGTGATTGGAATATAACCGTGCGGAAATTTAACGACTGCCTTTTGTGTTTTAATGGTGTTATTACAACGTTTCACAAGTTAGAGAATCTGTTTCGTGTCCAGAGTGGTCAATTTAAAAAAATATATATTTATCGAGATCTGGCTCACGGGAGAACCTTCAATTAGTAAGTCAATGGGTTAGTTACCGCAACGTTATAGGCTAACCGTTGAACTCAGACCTAGCCTTCGGGGTAAAAGGGCGCGGAGGTAGAACGAGAACGAGGAATGAGGTAGATGCGAGCGGCGAGCGCCTGTAGCGTGATATATAAGAGGCGACCGCCCGTACCTATCCGCAGGCGAAGTCTGAGTTAAACTGTTAGCCTATTGTCACAGTTATAATTATAAGCGAATTAGCATTAATGTTTGAATCCTCGCAGAAATAATTATAAGTTACTATTAATTTTTACTTAATACTAGTTGTACCCGCGACGTAATTCGTGTTAATTTAAGAAGAAAAGTGGGGTTATCTTATATGTAAGCCCAGTAAAATAGTCCAAAATTTTATTAATATTTATCTATATAAACATTAGTTAGTACATTACCAAGGATATTTTAACGCTGAAGAAGACAAGAACGGTGCGCCACTAGTGGTAATGTAAATGAATAAGGTCTGTTTACTTTTATGTCAGTACGAGTGTAAAATTTGACATCTGACATTATCGAAGTAAGTTTAATAAATAATTTCCAGATAAAATAAAAAAGTTTACGCCGTGTGGTATCCGGCAGAATAGAATAGACCACTCTCATTTCTCACCGATGTGTCGTAAAAGGCGACTAAGGTAAGTTGACGTCAGGCAGGCGGCCGGTCGTAAAATACGCAGCCAAATCATGTGACAACATGTTTGTAACGTGTTGTGCCGACCCCACTTAGAGTGGGATAAGGGCAGGAGAATGATGATGATAAAAGAAAAAAGTTTAATATGACTCTAGTGGAGACTGAAATGGTTTCAAACAAATATGAATCTATACTGGCCCGTTGGGGCTGTGGGTGACCTTGCCTTCAACTCCGCTGATCGCGGGTTCGACTCCCGCCGAGCGCCAACATTTTCTAAAAACAATTTGTTGGTTCTTCGAGCCTGGGTGTATATTTGTATTTAAGTATGTATTTAAAATTATATATGTAGTATATTAACCAGTAGTCCGTTATCCATAACACAAGAATTAAGTTATTTACTTTGGGGGCGGATGACCGTGTGTGTAAGCGTCCCATATATGTATTTTTTATGTGATAAGGCCTGGCTGCTATTTCACCTGATGGTAAGCGAAAGATGCAGCCTAAGATGAACTGCGCTTGCCAAGTAGGTGCCTATTCACTCGCCTTTTGAAACTATGCAAATCGTAAGAATCCGGGAAGATAGATACAGGAAGGGAATTCCATACTTTGGCTGTACGCATCTGAAAAGATGACCTGAAACGCATTTTTGGCACATCCATTGTATAGCGGTGGTATTTATACTTATAATAAAACAAAGTCCCCAAAAACTGACTGTCTGTATATGGTCAATTTCTCAAAATCTGCGGATCAGATTTTTGAATTTGAAAGTAGTGCAGTCCTTCATCTAAAGATCATTGCATTTATATATCTGTAAATTAAGTTTTCCTATTTGAATAAAAAGATAAAATAAAAAAACAGCTTTGTTTTCTTTTAACAAAAATGTAAAGAGTAAGTACAATTTGTTAACGTAGATATAATCATGTTATCCCCTGTGGAGTAATATGTTTTCAGAAAGGTTTACCTTATTTCCTACGCTAATGCCATTAATATCGGTGTTATTACATCGTACATATATAATTACTTATTACTTTATATTTTTAAGCTATGAGAAACATTAAAACGTTGACTGAAAATACTAAGAAGCTGGTTAATTTAATTCATAACTAAAATTTATGGATTTAAACGACGTGCTTCCTGTAAAATAGTAATTGCGGATATAATTTTAAGGCTTCTAAGAAATGTATGAGACTGATTTAGTAAATTTTATTAGATTACTGCACCCTATGGTTTTATCCATAGTTCAAAGGTATAGTTTTTTCGTTCAAATCAACGTAAACTGTAATCTTTAGTTCAAATTAGCAATTTTGTCGTGGGAGCCTATTTTCCTGATGATGTTTCTATTACGAGGCGAAATGCTCGGTGAAATTGTGTGTTTATTGGGTGGTGGTGGTATTTTGTGATATGTGCGGTCTAACTTATCCTGCATGTGTAAGGTATGGGAACGGATTTTGCTTCCTACATTTAAAATCACCTGTAGTTAGATAAATAATTATATTTTTTTTAACAATAAAACCTTTAAATATACATTTTTTAATTTGTATTAAAATAACTTATATACTTGTATTATACTAGCTGTGCCAGCGGCTTCGCCCGCGTGGAAATCTGCGTGTCACAATTTTTTTCTAGAATTCAAATTTTAAACATAAAAGTAGTTATTGTGAGTTAACCATAAGAGATAGAGACATGCTATTGCAGACTTTTTGTAGTAGTTTTATAGATCTACAATTCTCTAGTACATTACTTTAGCGTATCTTTACTGGTTTACGCAGCGCATGCGACTAAAGATCATAGCAATTAAGTTTTTTAACAACTGCGCAATCTCTTCAACGCAATTTACATAATACCGATATGTACTATTAACCTAAACCATCCGGAAGTATTGCACAATCTTTTGGTGAAAACCGTGCAAAGTTCCGTTTAGTAGATTTTGAGAAAATCGATTACATACAGACAGCCAGCTTTTTGGGACTTTGTTTTATAATAAGTATAGATTTACCATTTAATTTCAAAGGCGTCTAACATGCTGGCCATCAAAAGGCCCAAACTAATCACCGCTGACCGCTGAAGGGTAATGGCCGTGAATCGTGATGTTACTGATGAAACTAAATTACCCACTTTGGGAATGTGCGAAAGAATTTTAGTATTAACAGAGGTAAATATATCAACGTTATAACGTTAACGAGTATATAAAATGAAGAAGGCACGCCGTAGTGCGAGATCAAAAAAAAATACTCAATATTTTTTTTTTGTTGAAGGCATTTTATTCCTTGGTCACTTGGCTCTTATGTAAAAAATATATTTTATTAAAATATATTTAAAGTTTAGCTTAATTTTAAAAAACAACATTTTTTTTACATTATGTTATTTTTATTTTACGCATTCAGTAATAAATAAATAAATATATGGGACATTTACACATACGGTTGTCCGTCCCCAAAGTAAGTAACTTAATACTTGTGTTATGGTTGACGGACAACTGGTAGATATACTACATATATAAGTTTAAATACATACTTAAATACAAATACACACCCAGGTTCGAATTTCAACCATTTCGAAGACCAACAATTTGTTTATAGAAAATGTTGGCCCTCGGCGGGAATCGAACCCGTGACCCGGGGAGCTGAAGGCAGGGTCACTACCCACAGCGCCAACGGGTCAGTCGAATCGTAATGTATTTTATTGTCGTAAAAAAAGCGTCTAATAATAGGTACTCGACTATAGGTAACTATCATAGTTTTTACAGAAACTGCATACCACATATAAAACGTCGGGGCACAACTAGTGTCATTTAAAAAATTAAGATATTATTAATTATAATAACGTCGTTGAATTTATTGTGAATTATTTTTAGGGAATTTCTGGTGTAGTTTTTTTTACAAGAATACAAAAAAAAGTTTAGAGGGGACAACCCTTATAAATATTGATGGGGTATGAAAAGAAGATAGTAGCTGATTCTCAGAATATGCATATAAAATTTTATAAAAATCGGTCCAGCCATTTCGGAGTATGGTAAGTAACATTGTGACATGAAAATTTTATATATAAGATTAATCGAAACGTTTACGTTTAGATAAAACGAAAGGTTTGGACCCAATTATTGTACAACCTCATTAGAGAAAGGTCTGTTGGACGTATTGCTTCATAAATCTTGTGGTTTTAGTAAATACATAAACATATTTTTTCCCTTCATGTGGTAAAGGCATAGTCAAACTTGAAATTGAACGTCATTTTAAAATAATACTCTAGCAGTGGTAAGCCAGGAAGTTTGCCGAATTTTAGCTGACAACAGCTTCTTGACCAATTAGATTCGTGGCACTGAACGGTTTCGACGAGATAGTATAAGCATCTGGGATGAATCAAAAGATTGTAACGCGCCAGATAATTGTTAGATAGCGCAAAACCGTATTACAAAGAAATCTCCATACAAGATCCTAATCTACAACAACATACACACATCCCCATACGCACAACATATAACACAGCCATACACACAACACACCTACACACACATATGCTGTAATTTAAAAGCGATTCTATATTGTTATGTTACTTTATGCTTTAAATTAAGTTACCTTTTTCATAATATACTTACCTGTGTTATGGAAGAACGAGACCTTCTGACACGAGTATTTTCTATGCTTACTAGAAGGTCTCAATCTGTATTTTTTGAAACGATTTATGAAATGAAATAAATATTTTTGTATTTGTATTTTGTATTTGTATCTTCTGGCTAGCCTAGAATATCCATATATTATAATGGTAAAAGTTGAAATTATCTAAATTTGCAACCAACGTAATAATTTAAAAAAGTTAAATAACACAAAAGTTAGATAAATGGACGCCCAACTTGAAATTTGTATTCAACAAACAAGATTTCTAATGGCCCTCGTTTCGAAACTTTACTAGCGCTTTCGCTAAGCCGATCAAGGCTTGCACTCATCTTAAATGATGCTTTCTTAAGTATCAAAATAGACTTGATTGTTGGGAAGCTACAAAGCCACAAGAGTGAAAGGGACATAAAGCTTCTAAGACACAAGCTTTGAATAAGACCACCTATAAACATTTATTAATACCTCTCACATATTTATTTTATAAAATTTTCTTCATAAAATGTACCACTGAAAATAGAAGAAATAATTGTATCTTTGGGAGTGACCTTGGATTCATAACTCCAATGGAGCACACACTTAAGAAGTCTCACTGGAAAACTCAGTTCAGCGGCTACGCTGGCAGAAAGCTAAGACGGCTTACAGACGTTGAAACAGCAAAACTTGTTTATTTTGCTTACTTCCATAACATTATGTCTTACGGAATATTGTTAAGGGGTAAATGCGCGGTCATAGATTTTTTGAATTATAAAAAAGAGCAATACGTGGCATTTAAAATTTAAATTCGCGCGATTCCCTGCGAGAGAAGTTCAAGGAAACAGCTTCCATTGGCTTCACAGTATATTTTTAGCAATTTAATTTTTGTACATTAGAATATACATAATTATAAAAAGATTGGCGATGTATATAATAGACAAAGTAGAAACCGACATAAGCTTGTGGTTCCTGCTTTGCGCCTTGCAAAAGTACATAAGTCGTTTGTGGGTTTGGGTATAAGATTCTATAATAAAATTCCTCAATCTACTTTAACTTTTACATTACAGCAGTTTTTAAAAAACACTGTTCACAAAAGGCTAATACAGAAAGCCTACTAGACGATAAGAATGCGTGGATATATCTACTCTCCGACCCTGTACAAGACATCAATAACTATATGTAACTAGTAATAAGAATTATTCTTTGAAATGAGCAACCGTCGAGTTGTCTGCTGGTTCTTCTCGGTAGGAACAGCTATCCGAACCAGCAGTAGATTTTGACGGTTCAAAAGCACTTGTTTACAAGTTTACTTTTTACTTGAATAAAGAATATTATGAATCTGAATTTGAATTTGAAATATATATATGCAGAGGTCTCTCTGTTTGTCTATTTCTCGCATTCACGGCTCATTCGTTTGAACAATATTGTTAAAATTTGGTGTAACAGGAAAACATAAATTACATACTTGAAAGTATTTTAATTTTTATATTAATGCTGCTCACGAAGTTTTGGATGCACCTTATTTTTATTGAAACAGTAAGGTTTACCTATCAGAATATGTTAGAGATAAAAAAACATTTTGTCTATTATTTTCATAGTTTTAAGCTTATGGTGTAAGATCAAAGATGTGGTATTTAACGAAGATAAACTGACGTAACTGTTAATCTGTGCTCTATAATGCTCTTCACAGAGATCTTTTCGAGGCACCGCTGCATCGATTGATCTAATCTGTGCATAAGGTCGAGGTTTGAAGCATTTAAAGTATGCTTTAGTCGGTGATACTCTATACTTTAGAAGATTGAGCAGCTAGGGCATTTAAAGTTAATATTGATAGTGTTTCTGAACCAAAAGTTACCATTGATCAGCGTCAAATTGATTTATGAGGTATTTTATACATAGATTGTTGTGCGATTTTTTTTTATTGATGTATAGATCGAAAGATAATTGAAGATCATTATGAACGACACGAATGACATGAAGCTGTGATAGCCTAGCGGTGAGACCGTGCGACTCTTTAGAGACGACATAGGTTCATACCCCGGGCAGGCACCAATTAGTTTTTCTATTAAAACTTATGTGTCTAATTGATAATTGCAATTTATAACACGCTTTTCGGTGAAGGAAAATATCGTGAGGAAACCTGCATATCACTAAACAATTCTAGGGATATGTGTAACATACCAATCCGCATTGGAGCAGCGTGGTAGGTCTTAGCTCCAATCCTTCACTCCAATAACGGAGAGAGGAGGCCTTAGCCCAGCTGTGGGCATAGTAACAGGCTGTTACTTTATAAACGACACGTATTATGAGGTCCCAACTATCTAAATATTTTATTATATTTACCCAAACATGCTGGTAGACATAGGCCTCCTCTCTCTGTTTGTCGAGAGTAAGGTTGGAGTTGAAAACTACCATGCTGCTCTAATGAGGTTTGGTGGGCTACATATATCCCCAGAATTCTCTAGAGATATGCAAGTTTACTCACAATGTTTTCCTTCACTGAAAAGCGTAAAACAAAATGAGATTATCAATTAGGCACATGCGTTTTGGAAAAACTCATTGGTGTCTGCCCGGGGTTTGAATTTTGTAACCGAAAGAATAGCACGGTCTCACCGCTGGGCTGTCACAGCTTTTCTACCCAAACAAAGCAATATTCCTTAAAAGTTTCTGTTTATTATGGGCTAGCTGACGCTTTATTTTTAAAAACAAAAGTAATAATAAAATTATTTTGCTATAATGCATGCAGGATTCGTAAAAACACATGCACAAACCTCCACCACTGCCACCAATATACAAGCACTACACAAGTTCACTATCACAAACTCAACAATCGTTTCGCCCCGCAACTGAAGCATCATCAGGAGATAGACTCCATGATAAAATCGCAAAATCGCTTTATTTTTAATTTAACAATGAGCAGGACATACAAAGATATTGCTGATGAAACCCAAAGCCGGTAAATTAAGTACTCTTTACATTGACGGACGGACGTGCTAAAGTGGCGACCCATCTCAGCGATCATTAAGTTCAATGGAGATTGAAATTAAATTATGTTCAATAATTTAATTTCAATCTAATGATTGAGTGTAGGAGATAAAACGAATAAATTATTTTATAAAACTGGATGTGATCTAATATTTAATCAAATATCCAATTCAATACAAAACAAAGCTTATCACCTTTCGCATGCGAATATACTTAATATTTGCGTTTTAACGAGCTAAATGTATTACATTTTTTCATATGTTGTATACATTGCATATATTGGGTATGTTCACTACAGATTTTGTGATCTATCTCTACATAATCGGTTTGAAAGTGCAACCTGTATGTTAAAGATACATAAAAATGTTTCTGGATGAAAAATTGTAATATTGGTAAAACTGCATTAAACGGCCTTTCCTTTCTACACCACGCATCGACTGCATGACTTTTGTAATAATAAAATTATTTTGCTATAATCCGCGATACAGTAAATAGAAAATATATATAGTGCTAAATGTATAGTGGACTATCCGTTTTTTCATACCCGTTACATGCAGGATTCGTAAAAACACATGCACAAACTGCTGCCACCACAATACACAAGCACTACAAGTTCACTATTACAAACTCAACAATCGTTTCGCCCCGCAACCGAAGCATCATCAGGAGATAGACTCCACGACAAAATCACAAAGCCTTTGCGATTTATTTAGTTTTGCGATTTGCGGAGTATAGCAAAATAATTTTATTATTACTTTTGTATTATGGATCTTCGCAAAGTAACGCCTAAATTCTAAAAATTATGCATGACTTTTAGTTTACTCCTAGTATTTTTCCGGTTTTTTTCTCTTTTTTCTTTGTTGTTTTCTACCAGAATAGTGTTACTAATGTTTTTCTATTAGAAACCAGATATATATTTTTTTAACTTGGATATTCTCACACTCATTGAAAACATTAATTTCAGTAAACGTGCCCGTACTGTTTGGACTATATTTGAGTTAAAATGATGTCTAAAAAGCTAATCAAACTTCTAACTCAATTTCTCTTATGTTTTATTCAAACAGTCCTTGCCAAGGTCTTTTACCCAGAGTAGTTGCCGAATTGTCGTCGTTTTATCTTAGTAGAATCCACATTCAAAACCGCAGAAAGCTTGCATAAATGAACATTATGTCAGTGTCAGCTTACAATTAATTTATCATTGTAGCGCGTTTCAATAAGATTAAGTATAATTCCTTCTTTTTCAACCCATTTAGTGGTTCTCTGTTTTCTTTTTTGTCGTTTGTCCACTTTGTAATGTAACGTTCGTTGGTTTTTCATCCTTACTATTTTACTTTATACCCCTTTCGACTGAATAATTTATAGAATTAGGCGTTACTTTGCGGAGATCCATAATACAAAAGTAGTAATAAAATTATTTTGCTATAATCCGCGATACAGTAAATAGAAAATATATATAGTGTTAAATTTGATTCTATGTAGCGAGTGTTTGTTACATTTAACGAGTCCTGCTTGTATAAGAAAAGAATACTCTATATCTATCTGTATAGTTTACATAATATAGTTTTTCTCTGAATCGTGGATTATAACTAAAAAAAACTGGTTATCATATTTGTAGTATGGATTTCCACAATGCGATGCCTCATTAAATACTCAGGAGTATATTTTATAATTTAAAGAATTAGGCGTTACTTGTGTATTGTTGTGTTATTCGTGCATGTGGTAGTGCATGAAATTTTGCGAAATCTGCATGTATCAGTTATGATATAGCACACTCTACAATGAGCATTACATATATTTCTTTTATCGCAGATTAAATCAAAACAATATTTTTAATTCTTTTGCCCTCAGAATATATTTATTTTATTTTATTTATTTTATAAGGTAAAGCCAACAGCGTGTACATAAATTTATAGCTTACAAAGTTCAACTAGTGTTATTCCTAATACAGTATGACACACTACTTACAGGCCTACACAACATTTCAACTTTAATAAGCAACATTACGTAATTAAACAAACCTTAAATTAAGAATATATATATATATATATATATATATATATATATGTACATAAATATATATGTACATATATATATATATATATTTATGTACATCTTAATAATCTACCACAAGAGAAAGAAAAAAAAAATATAGATAAATATACGTATACTCTGAGGGCAAAAGAATTAAAATATTGGTCAACCATGTTTCAACTAAGCTACAACAGTATTTTTAGATTGTGGTGGTGGTTGTATGTGCTGCTTAGGTGCATTGTTGCTGGTGGAGGCGCCTTGGGGTGCGTGTGGTGGCTTGTCCTGCATGTGTAACTTTTGCCTGCTTCATACACATTAGCTTTGCATGCATTCGCTTAACCCGTGCGGATTATAGCAATGTAGTTCTGTTCTATAACAGGTTAAGGGGTTATAAAATAGAGTACGCACTATGTGCCTGTAATATAAAATTCGGCAAAGTAACGCCTGCTTCTATAAATTATCTAAATTACAACAGTATATTAACCCCGTGTGGGTAATTTCTTAGTATTTTCATAATTTCCATAGGCAACAATTATTTAGTATCAGGTAAGTACAATATGCTCTTTAGATATATAAATAGTCTGAAGAATAAATGTATTTTAGGACTAAAACAATCGACAAGGTGTCCGACCGTGTACTGCAGATATTGATCGGTTGAGTTTCCAATAAGTTGGTCACAAAAAGATCAAAGGGCTGTGCTAAAAAAGAGTGGCCCAAAAATATGTGGTGTAAAAATAACTTGAAGATATTCCAGCAGTGAGCGATGAAATACCAGTCAAGGGATGAAATAACGTCGAAGAAATTAGAACGAATGGATTTATCTCTATTTCACCGTCGTTTATCTTTGAGGCACCGCAAAAACTGTCTTCATTTTACAAGCGGAAGAGCTTTACTGAAATAGTAAAAATGATACCAAGTTTTTATTTTCCTCTCCGCAAATCTTAAATATCCATTTATCTTCGCTTATGTCTAGCGCTGATAGAAGTCCAGTTTCTTAATCTTGAGATATATGGCTGGATGAAAGAGGATTTTATAAGAGCTTTTATTAATTCATATAATTAGGCGTTCGTTTACGGAAGTTAATAATACATACATAAGAAATGATAATATTATTTTGTTTTAATCCACGATCCAACTATTTTTGAGATTGTGGTAGTGAATGCGTGCAGTAGTAGTGTAGTGCGGTGTTGCTGGTGCGAATTTACAGTACTCGTACATGCGATTTATGAATCCTGCATGTAATAGGTATAAACACGGGTGGTGCACTGTACATTAAGCATTTAAAAGATTTTCTTAGTCACAGATTATAACTGAATTATATTTTCATTACTTTTGAGAGTTGTTAAGTCGATGACACTGGTGCGTAATGTTTATTATTTTGTCGCATCTATAGTTATTATAAAACAAAGTCCCCCAAAGCTGTCTGTTTGTATGTGATCGATTTTCTCAAAATATAACAAACGGATTTTTATACAAATTTTACTAAAAGGTAGTGAAATTCTTCCTTAAGGTTTATGTGAATAGCATATTACGGTTTTATGTGAATTGTTAAAGAGGTCGTTGTAAAAAAAAATAATCTGCTGAAGCTTTACTAGCGTGCGCCACATAAACCAATAGAAATACATTAAAGTATTGTATTTACTAGATAATTTTAGTCTACATAAATACTACCAAAAGGACCGCGACAGCATGTCTATCTATCTCTTATGGTTAACTCACAATAAATACTTATATGTTTGAAATTTCAATTTAAAATATTACGTTATCTACGCGGGAAGAACTTCGTGACATATACTGATTTCCACGCGGGCGCAACCCATAACTGGTTTAATATAAGATACAGAAAAGGGGCACAGAAGCAAAAAAATTAAATTTAATTTCCGGTAGTTTCATTTAAAAGTTATTCTCATATATTCGACATGAAAAAGTTAGTTATTCCCTTACCTCGAAAACCACTTCAAGAAAACTGTGCAGAAACTACTCACGTTTACATTTTAAATGCTCAAAGAGCAAGCTGGTATTTTAAATTGGTAGATTAAATGTGTTGCCGAATACTTTAAAAATTAATTAAAACTCACTATTCTACCCATTTCTATTTCTGTCATATGTACATACCAATTATTCAGAGTTATTTATTACAAAAGTGAATAAATTAATGCTTTAAAAGGATCACGCGACGCTATGAATAGAAGTCATTACCCTAACCTAGTTTATTTTACTAGTACAGTATGGTATTAACAATAGTATAGTGGGAGTGAAATAGACACAAACGAGGGATTGTTGAGGGTTAATTTAATCCATTTCAATCACTAATACCTAGTCGATTCTTTGACATTTGAGGCCAACAATCAGAGTCAGATACAATAACTTCTAGTCTATACCGTATACCCCATACGTTTAGATACTTAACTAAATTTAAACATGTAAAAAAAAGGTTCTATTAGTAGCCAGATTGAATCACATTACATTACCATTGAACATTATTTTAATTCATTTGTTTAAAGCATTTAAAATAATTGATAGTATTTACGCCTTTATATTATAGCGCGATTGCTATCAATAATTATTAAAAATGACCTAAAATATAAAAATATTATTTAAAGTAATGTGTTGTAATCCGACTACTTTTAAGGACCCGAACATATAAAATAACTGTAGTATTTTAAACCTATTATTTAAATTGTTATGCTTTTGATATACCCAAGGCCCCAATATATATTGAATTTTCTTAAAGAAATATTTTAATTAATGAAACCACTTTGAAAAATGCAGTTGTATTTCGATGTATATGTGTAAATAATATTACTGTAGTAAAATTTTGCTTCTCCTGATTCATATGCTTTGTTTGTTTACGTTTAAGTACCTACACCTATGGAGCATAAATCTATTTTAATATGCTGTAAATTAGTTGGGATTTATTCCACTGTTTTCAATTGACACACTCTACAGAAGTTATAATAGAATTACTTTTGCTATAATACGCGTTTGCTAAGAGAATCTATAATATATAATCTGTATGAAGTAGGCAGCGTGCAAGGCAAGGTATGTGAATACCTTAGAAATGCTTTAATACTTGATTTAACGCATGGATACGTAATTGTCGTCGAGCCTAACCCCTTGATGATGGTTCGGTTTTGGGGCGAAACGATCGTAGAGATTGTCTTAGTGAGCGTGTGTACTGCTTGTATAGAGTGTTGGTGGCGTGTTGTAATACGTGTGGTAACTGGTCCTGCATGTTTAAGGTATGTGAACGTAGCCTGCTCTATACACTTAGCAATACATGAATTAGATTGGAGCAAAATAATTCTATCATAACTACTGTACTATGAAATTCCGCAAAGTAACATCTGGTTCTATAAATTATTGACACACTTTGTGTTATTATAAATACGTCAATGAATATCGATTTAATTGGAACTAGCGGCTAATAGAACGTTGCACGTTGGCATTATATACTCGTATACGCGGGTATGTATTTAGTTTTCAATAGAACTCGGAATTGTTTACGATAGGTTGATTCTTATCGTCGTTGATTATTTCAACATGTGTGTACTTCATTTGTAGTCAATCTAACAAATATTTGTATATGTATTCTTTATACTTTTACTTCTTGCATCATCATCATCCTCATCGCCCTTATCCCACTCTAAGCGGGGTCGGCTCAACATGTTACAAACCTGTTGTCAAATTTAGCTACGTATTTTACGACCGGCCGTCTGCTTTACGTCAACTTACCTTAGTCGCCGTTTATGCCACCTCGGTAAGAAATGAGGGTGGTCTATTCTACTCAGCCGGTTACAACACGGCGGACTTTTACTTCTTGCATCGTTTATTGATAATGCACGACTAGGTTTGATTTTGCTCCATGAAAAAAGTGCACTGAAAGAATAACGGAAAAAGTTAGGGTTGTGGAGATTACATTTACAATTCCTGTGTTATTTGGTACGTTTATATTGCGAATTTTTTATTGCTTAAAGCTGTCTGCTGTTGGTTTCCATGGGTTCTAAGAGCTATGAGCGTATATATAGTCAAAATATTCACCCGTTACCTTAAAAAAAAGTTTATTATGGTACGTTCCCGCACCGTGAAACTCAATCCTATACGATAATTAAATCACCAGTAATATCTGAGTTTGTTAACATAGTGTTTTACTTTGATAGCATTAAAATAAAATAAAGAAGAGATATTTAATATCTATTTAAAAGGCTTTGAAGGTTGAGTTCAGTAAACAAGTAATGTAAGTTAGTTTATTAATAAACAATAAAGTAAGGCGGTTTTATTATGCCACTGTTAAATATAGGTCTTCGCGCTCCGTTTTTGAAGAGAAGATTTAGAGCTCCGATGGGGATTGGTATGCTATACATATCCCCAGCATTCTCTAGAGATATACAGGATTCCTCACGGTGTTTTCCTTCTCCGAAAAGCGTGTGATAAATTGCAAATATCAAAGTCAAATATAAAATTAGGTTTTAAAAGTAATAACTGCTTAAAAAAGATATTATGCAATAATAAAGACAAATTAGAAAGCCCGAAAAAGAGTGGTATTTACAAAATAAAATGTCCTGAATGCAATGATACATATGTGGGTCAGACTGGTCGTAATTTTGAAACCCGTTTTAAAGAACATATGGTCGCTTTCAGGAATAATAAGCCACAAAATTCACATTTCGCTAAACATTTGTTAGAAAGCGGTCATAAAGTTCCTAATGAGCATTGTTTCGAAATACTGCACACCTGCGAAAAAAGCTTGAAATTAAATATTTTGGAACAATTAGAAATCATTAAGCATAACAATGGCACCCTCATTAACGAGCAGATAAATGTCTCTAGTTCAAGCTTGTTGCACGTGTTCCGAGGTAAAATAAAGGGTGGGGATGAACCAAGTACTATTTAACAACGCTTGTTTGGATAACGCTTCGCTTTGCGATTTTGTCGTGGAGTCTATCTCCTGATGATGCTTCGGTTGCGGGGCGAAACGATTGTTGAGTTTGTGATAGTAAACCTGTGTAGTGCTTGTGTATTGTGGTGGAAGTGATGGAGGTTTGTGCATGTGTTTTTACGAATCCTGCACGTATCGGGTATGAAAATACTGATAGTCCACTATACATTAAACACTTTATATATTTTCTATTTACTGTATCGCGGATTATAGCAAAATAATTTTATTATTACTTTTGTGCAAATATCAATTAGACACATATGTGTTAATAAGTTCAAAATTAAATAGTAAGTTTTAAGTTTATTAAACTACCGTATAATTTAATAATTAGTCACGTTGTCTTTATTCTTTATTCTTTGTTAAGTGTTAACAGGTAAATTCAAATCCAAATTCAAAATATTCTTTATTCAAGTAAACTTGTAAACAAGTACTTTTGAATCGTCAACATCTACAGCTGGTTCGGAAAGCTGTTCCTACCGAGAAGAACCAGCAAGAAACTCGACGGTTGCTCTTTTCAAACACTTAATAATTAATAATTCTTATCACTAGATGTAACTAGTGATAATAATTCTTATCACTAGTTACATATAGTTATTAATATCTTGCACAGGGTTGAAGAGAAGCTATATCTATATAATATTCTTATCGTCTAGGTAATCTTCAATAGTATAATAAATAGGCTTTCTGAATTAGCCTTTTTTTAATAGTATTTTTAAACTGCTGTAATGGTAAAGTTAAAGTAGGCAATCAAAATTAGTTGTCTTTATTTAACTCGGATTTATAATTTCGTGATTAATGACAACAAATTTATGTGTTCAATTAATTTCCCTTTTCTTGAGCATATTGTACATTACTTGACAGCATACATTCTTGTTTGATAGTAAACAATATTTCGCTGTTAGGTGAGCTGTAAGGTTGGGTTTGAGCCAGTTAATAATTCACAGTTAGAGGCGTATACTCGTAGTTTGGACATACGTTTACTCTATATTATCAACAAACATGTTTAAACTTTTGCCATTTACATACTATATTATTTAAATTTATACAGAATATTTTTTTTTTTATTAAACTGTGATAGTGGTGAGACCGTGCGGCTCTTTCGAGGGTTCACAGGTTCAAACCCCGGGTACCAATAAGTATTGCTGTTAAAAATTATGAGTCTAAATGATAATTGCGATTTATCACATTCTTTTCGGTGAAGGAAAACATCGTCAGGAAACCAGGATATTTCTAGATACTTCAAGGAATAAATTAAACCTACTAATCCGCATTGAAGCAGCGTGGTAGGTCTTAGCTCTAATCCTTTTCTCTAAAAACGGAGAGAGGAGGCTTATGGCCAACAGTGGGATAGCAACAGGCCGTTACTGTACTACTATTATTATTTTTATTTTTCATTGCTTTACGTTTTGTAAAGCTAGGCTCGAAATTATTTTAACAAAATCTCGCAAGCGACATAATTCAACGCCATAATTTGGTATTTATTTATGCGTTAGTAAACCTAGATAATGAGTTCGTGTGGCTTGACGTACTGTTTAGCTTTTTTTATGATGTCAGTTATATAGCAGTACTTTTAATGAATTTCTACAGGAAAAGCAATTATTGCGTAAATTTACGCCAACAAATTCGAAAATGCCTGTAAAAAGATTTCATCTTTTTTTATTGACATTCTGCACATATTTGTACTTGATATCATTAAACGGGGGAATCTATTGGAATCCTTAGAATAAGGGAATACTTATCTGCTCTGATTTCTAATAAAATATTTGTTCCATACATTTCTGAAATTCGATTTCAACGCCTTAAAAAAATTATATTCCTTAAAAATAATACATAATTATTCATAATTATTTATGGTACTATAAAAATTTGCTAAGTCAAAATTTTGTATATTTTCTCAATCACTACCATTCGCACAATTCGCAAAACTTCAAATAAAACGTCTTTAATGGCGGTTGGATCACAATCCTTTTGAAGGATTCGCAGGTTTAAATCCTGGTCAGGCTATTATTAGAGTTAATAAGGACTTTAATACCTTCTTAACTGAAAGTTACTATTCACCATATGATTTATGATAAAGAAAATAACGCGATGAAACAAACATATGAGAAGAGGATTTCTTTTATATATGTAAGCTGAAATTTTGCATTTCAGCTTACATATATAAAAGCATTTCGGGTAACGGTTACGCGTTATTATAGTTCACGACAGATGATACACAGAAAACTAAGTTCTATTTTATATACTCTCTTAAAAGTGTATCAAGAAATGATATCAAGGAACTCCTGAATATAGACGGCACAAAATCGTGTTGCGTGCAAATATCTAGAAGAAACTTTTGTTCATCGGTGATTGTCCGATGGTTAAAATGAAAAAAATAATACAAAAGTAATAATAAAATGATTTTGCTATAATCCGCCATACAGTAAATAGAAAATACATATAGTGCTAAATGTATAGTGGACTGTCCGTTTTTTCATACCCGTTACATGCAGGATTCGTAAAAACACATGCAAAAACCTCCACCACTGCCACCACAATACACAAGCACTACACACGTTCACTATCACAAACTCAACAATCGTTTTGCCCCCCAACCGAAGCATCATCAGGAGATAGACTCCACGACAAAACAGCAAAGCCTTTGCGATTTATTTAGTTATTTGCGGATTATAGCAAAATAATTTTATTATTACTTTTGTATTATGGATCTCCGCAAAGTTACGCCTAATTCTATAAATTGTTTGAAAAAAATAATGAATAATATCAATCAATCTATGTATATAGTATTACGTTATTTTTCTTTTTCTTCCTTGTTTTTTCATTATCCGTATTTCATTATTCTTATTCTTTTTCTTAGTGTCACACAAAGGTTGATTGGAGATCCCTTTTAGGGATAAGTCCGCCTCTGTACATATGCTAGTTTTTTCTATAATGAAATGAAATAAAATAAATGAGAAAGAAATGAAAAAAGTGTGTGCGTGAAATGTAGCACAAAACTTCAAAGGAATGTAAGTACTAAGTAAAATATATGAAAGCACGTTCCAAATTTCGTGTGAACGATGAATGAACATCATTAATTCACTATTAACACGTGAAGCCGACGGGCATTTGACGCGGTGTCTACGTCACACGACCCAAACTAATTAATGCCGACCGCCTAAGGGCAATGTCCGGGATTCAACAAACTAAATTGCCTTCTCGGAAAATCGTAAAGTTGGAAACTGAGTAATGGTAAATGTGATATAACTTTCCATGTAATACTCAACAATATTATGAGGTGCACAAGAGGTTATCAACCGGAATTAAATTAAAACATCTGAGACGTTTGAAACGTCTGAGAAATAAGTTTTCATGAGTTTAATTGAACGTGTGCATTGTTATAAAATAAAATATATTTCAAAAGGGCAAAGGTAGGATTCTTTCAAATTATAAAGAAAAAAGTTAAAAATATTTATATTCACTAGCTGTGCCAGCGGCTTCGCTCGCGCGGTAATCTGCGTGTCACAATTTTTTCTAGAATTCGAATTTTAAACGTAAAAGTAGTTATTGTGAGTTAACCATAAGAGATAGAGACATGCAATCGCTGACTTGTTTGTAGTAGTTTAAAAGATCTACAATTCTCTAGTACATTACTTTAGCGTATCTCTGCTGGTTTACGTAGCGCACGCGACTTTAGCTCCCAGCAAGCAAGTTTTTAACAACTACGCGATCTCTTCAACACAATTTACATGATACCGTTATGTGCTGTTTACCTAAGCCATCACTATTGCACTATCTTTTGGTGAAAACCGTACAAAGATCCGTTCAGTAGATTTTGAGAAAATCGTTTATATACTGACAAACAGCTTTTTGGTGCTTTGTTTTATAATAAGTATAGATTTTATCCTACAAGATTCATACGTTATGCTAACCATAAGAGCAGTATTACAATGCAGTAGCCTTTATATAATTTTTTTGTTACTGCTAGTCGGCATTTGATCATACAGCATATTTTTTTTTAAATTTAAACTATTGTGAGCAGTATTCAAAGTTTATGTAGAGAAACCGGCTATACTGACGTCTTATGTTGTTTGGTTAGCACGACTAGTTTTTAGCCCATCCGTGGCACTTATTAATGAGCTCTTTACACGGTGTTATTGCGGCCCATTATTGATATCGTTATTAAGTTCCCATCTCAACAACTTACATGAACACAAAGATGTTTATGTAAGTTGTTTAAAGTCAAAGTATATATAATTTTTATAATTTTTTTATACGTAATGATATAATAACAGGGTAATAGGATTATATTGTATTGAGTTATATTATGAAGTGTTAAGTTATAATACTCACAGCTTGACGTCAGTGTCATATAGAGTAATCAGAGTCATTCAAAGAGAATTCAGCATGTTCACGAGAAAAAAAAATTAAGAACAGTTTAATGTTCTCGTTAATTTATTTTTTTTAAGATTTTAATGATACTATTTTAAGATCTTTTGGCTACAATATAAATAAGTTTTTCGCTAATTATATAGAGATTCTACGTTAAAGTGCTTTTACTAGTGGTAAGAAAAATAATCGAGGGAAAGCTTGTATTTGCCATAACAAAGTTTCGATTTGATTTGATTTTTTTTTTGATTATAAAGTAAGTTTAAATAATATTTTAGAAAAGTGAAATTATAAGAAATACATCGTTATAAAAAACAATATTTATAATTTAACACATATAAACGCCATGTGGTATCTGGCTGAGTAGAATAGACCACCCTCATTTCCTACCAAGGTGTCGTAAAAGCGACTGAGGTAAGTTGACGTCAGGCAGGTGGCTGGTCGTAAAACAACTAGCCAAATTATGTAACAACATGTTTAAAACATTTAGTGCCGACCCCACTTAGAGTGGGATAAGAGCAGGAGAATGATAACAATATACACATAAAAAGAATGAAACTGCAAAGATTTCGTTAAGCTTTATTATAGTGATACGAGTAGGTATCGAAATAAAATCACATTATTTACTCTCATTCAAACAATAACAATCGAAGGACAGGGACAATAAAATGGTTTTAACCCTTGAAAGTATCTTAACACTGTGTTGGTTTAGGCTGTTTCGCAATTCGCCTCCAATATTTTGAAATAGCAAATTGTATAAGTATTATATACAAATTTCGTGTACATACACATAAATTTCGTTATCTATTATGTCTAAATATGGTGCAGTATATTTATTTGAAATTAAAAAAGTAAAATTATTTTGCTATAATCCGCGATACAGTAAATAGAAAATATATATAGTGTTAAATGTATAGTGGACTATCCGTATTTTCATACCCGATACGTGCAGGATTCGTAAAAACACTTGCACAAACCTCCACCACTTCCACCACAATACACAAGCACTACACACGTTCACTATCAGAAAACTCAACAATCGTTTCGTCCCGCAACCGAAGCATCATCAGGAGATAGGCTCCACGACAAAATCGCAAAGGCTTTGCGATTTCGATGACCGCAAAGTAACGCCTTATTCTATAAATTATATTCGTCGTGTTTTCTATTTACTGTATCGCGGATTATAGCAAAATAATTTTATTATTACTTTTGTATTATGGATCTCCGCAAAGTAACGCCTAATTCTATAAATTAAAAAAGTAAAACTAGTCAGACTAAAAATTAATATATTTCTTTAATCTCTATGTTTATGTTTGGGTCTTGTTAACTATAATGTAATCGTTAGTCGCTTACACGGCTTCTGTAAAAATCAGAACTTGGATTTAAAGGACTTTTTGGACTGGAACAGTTAAACAGCAGACTTACAAAATTAATAATTATATGACGTATTATAGATCTTCCCAAATAAGCATAATAAGCATAAGCCTGTGTTAAAAAACAATATTAAAAATTAAAACAAAAACTTTGTACCCATTTTTACGAACATTACGCGCACGGTTGTTACAGTTGTAGTTTATATAGAAAAAAGAGCAGAATGCTATTATTTTATTAATGCATAAAAAATCGTTACACACAAATATTAATTAGTATACTGTTTTGTTTATGGTTAATTTATTTGGTCAAATTGAGAACATTTATTTGTATATAATCTCACTGAATGTCAAACATAATCATAATTATAATAATGAATCATCATTGATGAATTAGAGTCGAAATTCGACCACTGGACGGCCGCTTGTTTCAAATAAAGTGTATTGAGGTAATTGACTATTGTAGGATAACATTGTTCCCAAAATAAATCGAAACTCATTAATTTCATAACAATGTTATAACTTGGAATATGAACATTTTAAAAAGCTTTTATGTGAAGGTGGAATATTGGAAGTAAAATTCGACCAACTTCCCGTGGTCCGATTGAACTGAAATTTTTCATACTGGTCTAGTTTCGATGACAATGTTTATGATAAGCATGACCTGATGCTGCTGCCAGGATTGGCTCCAGACGAGGGAACTGTTAACAGCAGGGACATTAAATTTCGTTTTAAGCTTTTTTAAAAGCCCTGTATATGCTCAACTGCCTTGTTAGCAACGTATATCACAATATTGTTAAGAATCTTGAATTACATTTTATTTCATTCGAAACGATGTTGTAGTGCACACTGCGAAGTTCTAGGCATGCTTATAAAGGAGCTTCGGAATCATATTGTCAAAGCTTAGTGTAATACTAGAATAATCTAAGACTAAAACGTGAGACACGGTTATACATATAAAGGTAGATTTTCACCATATTTCAATTCTAACGAATATATACAACGATATAGTTTTCATCGTATTTCAATTCTAACGAATATATACAACGATTTACCACGTGACCTAACGTGGTCTGACGAGAAGCATTCAGCCATTGAAACGTAAATGACCTTTCGTATCAAAGAGTCTTTAAAATATATACCAATTGATCACATATTAACTGTACAAACCTCCTATGTAATTTTATTATAAAGAACATGATTACTCGAGGGCTTGGTACGAAATTTCGACCTTGTTGTACTAATTATAATATAGACATAATCATGTATTTATCTTGTTTCAATATTGTGCTATATTAATTTATCTATATCCTTTTATTACATGAGAAAACCCTTTAGAGATATTGATATTTTAAAGGTGTGAATGGACATTTTTTAATTGTATTTAGTCATACATTTTTGAGCTCCAAAGATCCAAAGATTCTTAGATATCCGATAAGCATCCTGTGTTTAACAATCTTGACAAAAAATGTACTATTAATAAAAAAAATCATTCGGTGCAGTCCCACCTAGCTCGGGCTCTCATGAGAAATCTATTACTTTATATTTAGAATTTTATAAATCTTATTTCACTTCAAACTAAAATATAAATACATTAAAGAAGTTAAAGCTTGAGAATAGCGCACAAAGGAGGTCTTAACGCTTGGAGCAATCTCCTCCAGACAACCTTTAACGTCAGTTTGGAATAAGGACAACGGGATAGTGCAATATATTTTAAAACTTTTTGCACTTTATTTACTAACGGTACAAAAGACTGTGTTGACGCCGTATGGCTAGATCACGTGATCTATACCTCAAAGGTAATGAGCTCGAATTTATCGAATGAGTTTTTCTTAAAAACTTGTGTTATTAATCTTCTTCTTCTTCGTTAGCCGATGAACGTCCACTGCTGGCCTCTTCATGGGATCGCAACACCATACGATCTTGCGCCGCCTGGATCCAGTGGCTCCCTGCGACCATTTTGAGGTCGTCTGTCCACCTCGTAGGGGGTCTACCGACGCTGCGCTTTCCGGTGCGGGGTCGCCATTCCAGCACCTTAAGACCCCAGCGCCCGTCGGTTCTCCGCACTATGTGCCCCGCCCATCGCCATTTCAGCTTCGCGATACGCTGAGCTATATCGGTGACTCTAGTTCTTCTACGGATCTCCTCATACCTGATTTGATCTCGTAGAGACACTTCGAGCATAGCTCGCTCCATCGCCCGCTGAGCGACTGTGAGCTTTTTTATAAGGCCCATAGTGAGCGACCACGTTTCGGATCCGTAGGTCATCACTAGCAACACGCACTGTTCGAGACCCTGATATTCAGACACAGGTATTTCGGACGAAAAGATCTCGCGTAGCTTCCCGAACGCTGCCCATCCGATTTGGAGTCGGCGACTAACCTCTTTCTCGAAATTGGACCTACCCAGCTGGACCGTATGTCCCAGGTATATGTACTCGTCTACAATTTCGAGTGCAGAGTTCTCAACGAAGACCGCGTGGAGCGAAACATGTGAGTTAGACATGATTTTTGTCTTACTCATGTTCATTTTTAGGTCCACCTGCTGAGATACTCTGCTCAGCAGAGTTATTAATGTTACTAAATAAACAAGCGCTTTTCTGTTAAGTAAAAGATTGTGAGGAAACTTCCATTTTTCTCGAGAACTCTACGATATGTGCAACCCTACTCGTACCTAAGCAGTGTTTCCAGTTTTTGAAGTTGCTACTAGGTATGTTGGCTTTGCCTGCGTTGAAATCAGCGTGTCACAAAATTTTTCCCGAATTGAAATTTTGAATATAAAAGTAGTTATTGTGAGTTAACCATAAAAGAAAGAGAAATACTATTGCGGACTTTTTGGTAGGATTTTTGTAGTTGTAAAATTCTCATGTACAATAATTTAGTGTATGATTGCTGGTTAACGTGGCGGTTTTTTACAACCGCGCCATCTATTTAAAACAATTTACAGAAAACAATAATGTACCTACTATTGAAGCGTTCCAGAAAAATCTTTAAGTAAAACCTCCACAAAAATCCGTACAGTAGATTTTGAAAAAAATCTATCATATAGAGACGTATAGATTTTGGGGATTTCGTTTTATAAAAAGTATAGATAGATAGATGAATGTCGTTATTAATATTTAATGGCTTCCATCGTATGGGTTAACCTGTCATATTTTAACCCAGTTATGTCAATGTCTTTACTCTTTAACAATGTTTATTTTCAATAAAAAATACAAAGCGTCGACATTTGCTTCGTGCACGCTCCGTCTATAGATCAATAAATGTAAATATTTCATGTCTGCATGAATAATTTACAATTTAGAGTTCGGCTGCCATTTGTAATAGAGTTACAAAGGATACTATAATTTCAACGACAAACAATGTGCGATATGCATCTATTTCATTACTTTGTATTCATCAATGCGTAACCTGTGTTGGAAGATATGAATATTATAATATTATAGAATATCCAATATTGTAACACACATGTATTTATTTATGTATGTACGCTTCTAATTATGTATCACCTAGTATATATAATATTATCCGGCTCGAAGGATCACTTGTTTATACTCAGATACTTTGATGATATTTAAGGTGTTAGTATAAATATATAAAAAGTGAAGATTGCTAGTTCGTCACAGTCTTTAAACATCTTGTATTTAGGTGTATCTTCGTTTGTTATCAGTCAACATGTCATTAAAATTCTTTCAACAGACGTAAAAGACCGAAAAATTTGGTTGTTGTAAAAAAATCGTTCGCAACACAAGCTGTACTCGCAACTTTATTAAATTTAATTTGAATATCAAAATACCTTTGCTTTGTGTATTATATGTTTTTTCTTGTTTCCAAAAAAAATATTTAATATTAATTACTTCAACGGAGTAGCCGTGCATTCGTCAGATATATACAAGTAGAGTTTTTAATAACATTTGTTAATAATTTTAATTTTGATTAATCATATTTTATTCATAATATTAGAATCGATACGAACGAATCACGTGCACAGAAGTTGCGTGCAACCTTTGGTCAGTTAATACACAAGGAACATTTATCACCAGTCCCGTATGTTACTCAGTTACTCATTTTAAACGAGGGCCACCGATATTTTAAAAATATCCGGATGATTTTAATTTATATATTATGCATTATTATGTACCAATAATTACTTGTTCTCATAAACATTTATGGAAGCGAACCCGCAAGCAATAATATTCATTGTACATAAACATTTTTTTTTAATATATGAGACACTTACACACACGGTCGTCCGTCCCCAAAGTAACTTAATACTTGTGTTATCGGTGACGGACAACTGGTAAATATACTACATATATAATTTTAAATAGATACTTAAATACAAATACACATCCAGGCTCGAAGAACCAACAAATTGTTTATAGAAAATGTTGGCCTTCGGCGGGAATCGAACCCACGACCCGCGGAGCTGAAGGCAGGGTTACTACCCACTGCGCCATTATGTTAAGACATAGATTTATTTCTTAAACAATTCTTAATACAGTGTCGAGGCATAAAGTTTGTTAATGACATGAGGACGCTCAATTACTATATTCGCACTGTAGTCCTTGTGGTCATTGTTTAACGTTTCGTAACTTTATTTGTCTTTTGTGTATTACTTAAGGTGGAATTCCACCAGTGTGCAACATTGTGCAGCACAGTGCGCGGCACAAATGTTTACTCTGGTCAACTCACTCAATCAAACATTCACAAATTGTGCGCGAATAATCTAGATATGTTCGCGCACGTCATAGCACATTTGTTCGCGTACACTTGAAACAGTGGACTTGCGTCGGCGCATACGCACTTGTTGTTCGCGAACACAGTTTTGCTTCCGCTACCTAAACGAAAACATTTGTTTGTACGCGCACATCTTAAATGAGGAGCGGAAGAACGAAAAAAATAATAATTTTATAGAAAATGTCTAAAGATACAATGTGAAATTGTATATAATTTTAAAATAAGTAAAATAATAATAGTTAAGATTATAAAATATTCCTAAATGAACATGTTCGCGCACATGTGTGCTTCACTGTGCGTTTACACAAGTTCCACACAACATTGCCGGTGGAGACAGAAGCTAAACGCGATATCAGCTTAGTACGTGCAGTGCGCGAACTTTGTACACAACCTTTGTAAACAAATATGCTGCACACTATTTTGGTGGAATCGTACCTTTACAGTTAACACTCTAGGTTCGACATATTTCAGCTGTGTGATATGATTACTATAATCTGTATTGTCATTTTTATATAAAATATACAAAAAATCTCGTTATTTCAGTTTATAAGGGTTACAAAGGAAATCCTATTTATACACAAAGCATATATGATCTGCATCTTAATAACTTACTGACTATAATATCACCGTCAGGTCAAACAAAAACCACCGGTGAAAGCTATTGGATTTTTTATATTAATTATATTTAATATATATGTGTTATAAAATTAAATGCTATAAAGTAAAAGAGGGCTATGTAGATGTACAAATCCTTACCCGTAATTAGGGCCCACACCACATGTATGGGAATAACAAATTGTTTGTTGGGTTGGTAATTAACCGTGGCAAAGCTTCTCATTTTTCATGCTTTCACATGGCTCCTTTACGAAAGATGAGTTTGAATAGAATTAAACTCATTAAGTAAACGGACTGTAGTTCATTTTCTATGCTGTCCGTCGTTTGTTTTGTCATGATTAAAATGTGATGATTGAATATTTATAAAGTTACTAAGGTCATATGGTATAAGATTATGCGACATCTGAAACTGAAATCTTGAATAAAAAATATAAAAAGAAGTTTTGTATGTGAAGTATTAAAAAAGAAAATTCCTGGGATTAAATGCCAATCAACGGGGATTAGTAATTCAATTCATCAAAGTAATTCTCCAGAGGCATGAACGTTGTTATATCAAAATAATGTTATTTTGTAATTAGTAGCCAGTCAATGATAGATATTTTTAGTTCTAAGGATATGTCATTTTATTTGTCCTTGTTTTGTACTTCCTGTATGATTTTTTAAATAAATATTTTCTTTTTGATCCGGCAACGTATTTTAGTAGACGTGTTGTCAAGAGTTTTCTTTCATGGCCCTTGTACTAGGCCAGAGCCCGTACAAGTAGCTACCTCGCTTATCCACCGAGGTTTATAATTGTAATAAATAATACTTAATTAATTCTAAATATCAATATAGCGCATAAAATTTATAGAAGCTTTTGTTTTGTCGGGTTAGTACTTGTTCGTTGTATTCTTAAATAATTTATATCTAAAATCTTCGAACTTTACACAAAAGTATAAATTCTTATTGAGTATGTCAATAAATTTTACGAATGTTTAATTTGAAACTAGCTTATGTACGTCTGCGTAAGTTTTATTACAGCTATGTATGTCTGTCTCCAAATTTCAATTGATTTATCTTAAATTTCATTAATCATCATGCGTAAATTTAAAAAGGCAACATTATTTTCTATCGATGATGTATGTAATACGTATCACAAATTAGTGACTGTTATGCCATATTGCCATATATGTATATAAGTATGTATGTAAATTCTGTGATAGAGTACTGAATTGATTTAGTGATGATGAATAATGAATTAATGATACAGCATTTAGATATGTAGTTTAAAAATTTTCACCGCCTCATCGCGCTTTTATGAGAGTTATCTTCAGATAAAGTCAATGAACACTTAACCTAGCTCCTCTGTCTTTTAAGCGGTTATCTAGGTCTTAGGTTTCTTTTAAAGCTGTATTCTTTAATTTGAAAATTTTGCAAACAGATCATATTGAAAATTAATGTAATACTCTTCTATACGTACTTATCAGTATTAGAGAATTCGAAACAAAAATATAATTAATTTATAGAATTAGGCGTTACTTTGCGGAGATCTATAATACAAAAGTAATAATAAAATTATTTTGCTATAATCCGCGATACAGTAAATAGAAAATATATATAGTGTTTAATGTATAGTGGACTATCAGTATTTTCATACCCGATACGTGCAGGATTCGTAAAAACACATGCACAAACCGCCACCACTTCCACCACAATACACAAGCACTACACAGGTTCACTATCACAAACTCAACAATCGTTTCGCCCCGCAACCGAAGCATCATCAGGAGATAGACTCCACGACAAAATCGCAAAAAAGATAATTGGATAACATACAAGACTGCAAGAGGATGCAATGAAAAAATATTGCAGAATTTAACTTCTTGAAATAGAAGAGAAATAATGAAATTAAAATAATATTTGTTTATATTCCGAGATTTTTCTTCAAATAGAATAAATCTTTTTCTTAACTCCATCTTATATTCTAATTATTGTTTTATTTAAAATGAATGCCAATGTAACTTGCAATATAAAAATGTCACAATTTTAATTGCATTATTATAGTATAATATAAAATACAGAACCTAATAAAAATCACAACGATTCGTCTAGTCTATAAATACATTATATTATTTATTATGCAAATAAAGAGCATAAAATATTTTCTTTAAATAGTGCAAGTTAATTGAAGCGTCTCGTTTAACGCAGACTCGCACGATTATAAGATGCTCAGCTGAGCATCTAGGTCGTGTTTAGGTCATGGTTTTGTCAACACACAGTACTGTCTTATTGGATCGTTACTGACACGTTTAGACGCGTTGTCAATTACGTGCTAGACACCGTGTTATTGGTTGGGTCTGTGCCTACTTTAGAATATTTTGTGTCCGTAGCGGATGAAGCCACAGGAAGGCAGCTGTGCGTGATACGCGTTGATTTGGGAGGAGAACTCGCTTCTTTAAGTGGCCTCGAGATGGTCCACCCGATCAAACTTGAAGGGCCATTACCAGTACATCACCGCTTTGAATTATAAACTATATTTCATGTTTATTTTTGTGTTCACATCTTCGAGCCAAATTTTTTAAATCCCAAGTATTGATAACGATGAGGAGGAAGGATAGGATCGCGTTAAATATATTCATTTAGCTTATCTTTACATGTTTAGTATTATAATAATTAAAATAAATAAATAAAAATATCTAATGTATTATTTATTTATATATTAGATTCACTAATATTTTCTATTTTAGCTGCAATAATTTTATAATTTATCGCAAAATGAAACATATGTAATCAATTTGTAGTCAATTGCAGAAAAACGAATATCGTGGTATGTGTCGTTCACCAACATTCGGTTTTTAATAAGAATAAATGCTAAAATGTAAAAAATATTTTATTTTATAACATTTTAGCTTCGTTTTTTATTTTGAAGTAATAATAATCGATAATAATATATTTGAATAAATTATTATGATTAAATAAAGTTATTAACTTTGTTAGGAATGATACAGAAAAACAATACATAACAATGAAAAACGATTATCCTGCAGAAGTATAAACTGTGTTGCAGTGATCAACGCCCTTTTCCTTTACAAAAAATAGAGTCTTCCTTATAGTTAATTATAATTGTAATATAAAAAAAATAAAAGGATGATGGAAAAAAAAAGTACTTTAACTTAGATTGTATTGATATGCGCGCGTGCGTGCATGCATGCGTGTGTCTGTGTGTGTAGTCGTGAATGCGTGCGGTGTCTGGCTGCGTGCGGGTGTGTCTGTCTGCCTGCGTAGAGTGTGTTGTGTGCGTTTTTATATGAGCGTGCGAGTAAGTGTGAATGTAGTCGCGTGTATATGCATGTATGTGTGCCTGTTTATATTTAAGATGCATGAAGTATATGGCAGATTTTAGGACTCACTCGGTTTCCTCATTTGAAAGAGTTATGAGCCATTAATGGATAAATATTAAGGAGTTTATTTACTATGTTGTGCAATGTGTGCTTTAGTTTAAACCTCTAATTTAAATATTTAATTTTAATACATTCGATCGATTTTCATGCTATTCCCGTCGTCTAAATAGAAGTTATGTAAATTCTTACTGGTTATTAATGATCCAAATGTAGCGGTGAAAAGTATGAGATCTTTTAAACGCGAACTAAGTGACTTATTACATAATTAAGTTGCTCGTAAGCAGATGTCGGCTAAGTCTTTTGTAATTCATGGCACCTACATAGACTCGCAATTTCATCCTACTATCGCATCTATATTTTATAATTAGTTTTAACGTCTTTTTTTTTAGACAGTATGTTAATGATTACATTACTTACGTTTATACATTAATAATTTATTTTATTTTATTCATACTGTGGTGTATGTGTTTATTTGTATTAATATAGACTAATGTTGTAAAAATATAGCACAGGCTCAAAGATGCACTAACAATCAAAATAATATGTCACTACGCGTCCACTCGCACCAAATGCTCTTGTGTTACTGACGAGGTGCATTCTGAGACAGTGTAATGTTTCCATTGTAAATTAGTATTAGTGTGAGTATATTAATTTGTGTGTCTTGTATATAAATAAAGATACACACGGCGCAACCCGTATACATTACACGTACGCGTTTAATACGAATTTATACAGTTTATCCATATCACTCAATATTTTTTTACATAAAGATAACAAAATAATAAATGTAAATGATAATAACAAAAAATATAGTAAAACTTATAAAATCAACGTTAAAAAGTGAATTAAATTAAAAAAGCAAAATTTTATTAAATTCCAATTCATAATTCATATGGCATTTAATTATTTACTTATTAAAATTTTAATCGCGGATTAAAGTAAAATAATATTTTTTTGTTATGTAACTCCGCAAGGTGCGTTACCGTACGAAGCTACATAATTCTAGAAATTACAGAAACGTCTTCATAATACATTTTTTTTATATCAATCACTCATACTAGTGTTATTGTTACTAAAGGTATGAAAATTAAGAAAAGCGACTTTCGAATATCTTTAAAAAAGCTTTATTTATATTTCAAATCACTCATGTTCGATGGATGATCAAATTGACTAGATGACGGAATTGAGTGCTGTCAATCCTTAAGTGATGTTACAGAATACGATTTTTATTCGAGTGCTTCTGAGTTGTAAGTCCCTTCAAAAATTTTGGAAGCTCTTATGTAATTGACGTTTGAGTAAACGGAAACGTAGGATTACGACGTCCCAAATATTTGACGGTTTCAAATATTTGTGTTTCGTTTGCGTATTCGGCTATATGTGTTCTAATTATAGACTTGAGTGAATTTTGTTAAATATGCGTACTGATTTATTTGTATACAAATACTATACATATGTGATCAAAATTGAGAGCATAGGGATAGTAAGCGGCTGTTACTAGATACTAGAGCAGATCCGATACTAGACCAGTGTACAGAAAGTTTAAACTAAATGTTACTTATGTGTAAGGCATATTACAAAATTAAAGATTATTTGGATGATAAAATGTCTGGATATGAAAATCCTTTTAGCTTGATACAAGACAGCGGTTTAATACTGTGTAATTGAAAATATTTAAAAGATTGACCGCCGAGTTTCTTGCTAGTTCTTCCCTATCTTCTATATTCATATTGATGCTTGACGATTCAAAAGTGCCTGAAATGGCTTATTTGAATAAAGATTATTTTGATTTTACTTTACTCTTTAAACAATTAAGACATATGAAAATAAATATTTAATACTTTGGAAGCAGTCTCGAGTAATAATTACTTTTGCTCTAACACTGCTCTTATATAGTCTTTTGCTCTAACAATCTTGAAACATGGGATCCATTGGGATTACTTTAGTCTTCAGTTAAAGGAGAATTTTGGACACAGATATTGCGAGCAGGCTATTACTTTCTGGTGCCTGCCCTATCAAATTACACTCAGCGAGTTTAGCCGCTTTTAAAAACATAACATGTTCATTTCAGGAAAGATCTATTTAATTTATCAAGTATGTTGAAAGATACAGGCAGATTAAATAAAACGAATTTTCGGAGGCGACACCTATTCAAACAAAACCCGTGACCAACGAATCCCTTTGAAATTGCTTGAGGGAATCTGAGCGTTAAAATTTATTTTGTACCACAAGCAAACAAATTCATTGGTCTGTATTCAAGCTTTTTTACAATATTTAAAAGTTTCCGTGCTTGTCATAAGATAGAATCTGTTAATTTTTTTTTGTAAAATAAGGGAATAAAGTAAGCCGATATTTAAAAACTAAATTTACAGGATCTTTACTTAATTTATACACACATCGTCCTTCTACTCCAAGTCTTTTGCTGTTCAAGCGGTTCCCCTTTGGAATTCCCTTCCTCAACAAATTAAATCATCGAGATCCCTCATGATATTTAAAAATAAAATAAAAGAACACTATCTCAACACTTCTTAATTCCCATTTTAATAACTTCCGTCTTTTGTTGTCTCCGTTCTCTTATCAATTTGTCATTATATACTTTTTTATTAAATTTATTATTTTATTAACTTATTCTCAGTATGCTACATTATTTTATAATATATATCACTTTTATATATTGTATTTGTATATATGTATATAATATATTATATATATATTAATATGTATGCCTTATTTCGTACACACCTACCTCCTGTTTTGCTCTAATTTTCCCTTTAATGTCGGTTGTCTGGAAGCGATCGCTGATTGAACGCCGCCCGTTGTACAATATATGTATATTGTTCACTATAATTTTATATTTATGTATCGTGTACGTGAAATATGTGTTTTTGTATTTCTTTTATGATTTTTGTTTGTGCATTAAAGTGAATTTGTTGTTGTTGTTGTTGTTGTTATATTTATCATATTTATACAAATTTCCCTTTCAGCCATATGTCAAGGTTTTATTTGATATTTCTTGATGTGAAGTACAATGTATGTGACCTTTTGGAGGTGTCACTGCTGCATATGATTTTGAATACGAGGGATCTTTCTCTAATAAAATAAATTGAAAGAACATTAGAAAAAGCTACTTTTTTATTTTCTACAACTACAAGTTTCTTTGACAAAACAAAGGTGTATTTTTGCTTAAAAACGCAGATTTATATCATCTAACGAACTTAATTCAGTACAACAATGAAGTGGTCGGGGTTTTATAACCAACTGGCAGTGCAGTCAGGCGTTGCTGTGGCTCAATAAAAAAATGCGCCGATCGCCAAAAAACTTTACAGGATTCAATTTAGATTGACTCAGCGGATAGCGGATTGACTGAAAGTTTAATTAAAATTGGAAGTATTTAGGGAACACACACGCATACTTTCTCTTGTATATATATGTAATTCGTAGATAGACATTAACATAGAAACAATTAACACGATATTACATACACATAAAGAGGATTATTTAGTCTACAGCAAATTAACTAAAAGATTACAAGTTTGAGGTTCAACATATCAATTGTCAGCTAGCCATTAAGGTCTACGAAGATCGTTTCTGATTGCGTTTGTTTTGGGTAAATGCCAACCGAGTAATTTGACGTCGAATACTACGTAGCTATTTGTAATCACAATTGTGAATATACCTAAGAACTATTTCAATAACGAAGACTCTTAATCCCTTTTACTAGGTCATTTATACGTTACACTAGATTCCTGCTAAGGTTTTAAGAAAACAAATTTAACGTTAAAATTAACAAGTTTGGGATAGTTTTTGAATAGCCTTTGAATTAATTCATGCTAATATTATTTATGCGAAAGCCTGTCACTCTGTTATGCCTTCAGGCCTAATTCGCTGGATTAATATAAGTGTAATTTTTGCACACTTAAAGCACACCGCGGTAATATATAGGCTAGCTAAATAATCCGTTTTGTTTCGGGAACGGAGAAAACATATTGCATAAATTAGGGTACGTAATCACTAAAGACGACGTGAACGAAGTTGCGTTCATATGTCAAATTCCTTTTTTAAATTAAGTAAAAAGTAGCGGCCTGTTATAATCCCACTGCTGGGAATAGGCCACCTCTTTCCGTTTTTAGAGATAAGGGTTGGAGCTAAGACTGCTCCAATGCGGATTGGTAGGTTACACATATCTACAGAATTCTCTAGAGATAAGCAGGTTTCCTCACGATGTTTTCCTTGATCAAAAAGCGTGTGATTAATTGCAATTATCAATTAGACACATGAGTTCTAATAGAAAAATTCATTGGTGCCTGCCCGGGTTTGAACCCGTGTTCCCCTCGAGAGATTCGCACGGTCTCACCGTGCGAATCACACGTGCTGGGCTATCACAGCTTAAGTCTTTCTTTCGCCTCTTACGACACCTCGGTAAGAACGGAGGGTGGTCTATTCTATGCAGCCGGATACCAAACGGCACATACCTTAGTCGCCTCTTACGACACCTCGGTAAGAACGGAGGGTGGTCTATTCTATGCTGCCGGATACCACACGGCGTCTAACTGCAGTCTAATTTAATAACATACAAAAAATGTGGACCGAGCTATTTCAATACCAGACAAAGGTAAACGCGTGCTGAATTATTTAGCTTCCGGCGAAGCATAATCGATGCGGTTTGAATATCGACGAATAACATGTCTATTATCGTTTGCCCGTTTAAAACTACATTACAGAATGTTAGTGGTTTTCGATGTTCTGGGCTAATGCCAAACCGCTTGTTAGAACAAAAAACAACTGTTCGGCTTCAAATGACTTAATAAACGTTGAAGTTATTTATGATTGATGCTTTTTAATGTAGTAATATAGTAAATATAATATAAATAATATACAGATACTTCTTATTCGAGTATCCGTGTGGTATCCGGCAGAAAAGAATAGACCATATTCTATTCTACCTTTCTTACCGAGGTGTCGTAAAAGGCGACTAAGGTAAATGCCGTGTGGTATCCGGCTGCATAGAATAGACAACCCTCCTTTCTCACCGAGGTGTTGTAAGAGACGACTAAGGTATGTACCGTGTGGTATCCGGCTAAATAGAATAGACCACCCTCCTTTCTTACCGAGGTGTCGTAAAAGTCGACTAAGGTAAGATGACGTCAGGCAGGCGGCCGGTCGTAAAATACGTAGCCAAATCATAACACAACATGTTTGTAACATGTTGTGCCGACCCTCTAAGTGTAGAGTGGGATAAGGGCAGGAGAATGATGACAGACAATTCTTATTCGAGCTTTGCATTGCTGAAGATTATATTCGATACGGTTTTATTAGATATGTGATTATCTTTTTTAGCATCGAAATTACGATTCTAATAATCCCAGTACAAAATGGAACCGAAGTTGTTTAAAGGTGACGTGACCTATATTTTATTGATAACATGCTAATGATAAAGTAATAGTAAGTGTGAGAGTAATAACAATGAAAAATACCTAATCCTTATTAGGTATTACAGATTTCTACGGGAGGACTGAAATATAGGAACTATATTTCCTATATGACTATTTTGTTTATTTTTATTTATTTAGTAATCCAACAGCGTTTTAACAATTCAATACAAACTATGACTATATATTATTAAATAAGCCAATTTAGGATTACACTGTTAATAGTATTAAGCTAGCTAGTCTTATCACTAATTATTCGTTTTGGAACTTACAAACTTACACATTATCAAATTAAAAACATATATAAATAAAAAAAAACAAATTTGAAATTTGTGTGGGTGTGTGTGCGTGTGTTTTGTGTGTGTGTATTTCACAGGAAAATATGTGTACAAATATGTCTATTAGAAATTTCTAAGTATAGTTTTTTTCTACTGATGTTGAACAAATCTATGTCACTATAACAGTCAGTATATAAACGTGCTATACGATTTAAGGTGAGTTTTGTGCATAGTTTGTATTAGAAAACAGTACATAAAATAACGACATTTGTCGCTTTATACAGTAGCGTCAATAACACAATATTTTAATAAAAAGAGTACATATACTTGGAATAACACTACAACTTAAGTCTCATTTGAATCAAAATGCAGTTCTTTTAACTTTTTCTCCAGAAACGCTCACTTTTGACACAAGTATTTAATTCTTTTTGACAGCGTAAGACTAGCACTTATAAACACAAAATGACAACTAAACGCATAACATATTTAATTATCCATAGCTCACGTATAGTACGCGGCAATAAATAATGCACATCGAGGCTCAGAGAAAGAAATCGGCTAGATTCTGCTTCATAGAGCATAGTCTCTATCGCACAGACTGACGAACCCGTGTGTGACCAGTAACAGCGCTCTACAAACCGAATAGGCCGGCTGTTTCGTTCTAAGTTCTCGATGTGCATTATTTATTGCCGGGTACTATACTAGTTATTTAAAACTATACAATATGCGAGCTATGCTTTTGCTTGTGAATTTATTTATGGCTGTGCACTAAACCCATTACTAAGCTGTGATAGCCTAGCGGTGAGACCGTGCGACTCTCTTGAGACGACATAGGTTCAAACCCCGGGCAGGCACCAATGAGTTTTTCTATTAAAATTTATGTGTCTAATTGATAATTGCAATTTATCACACGCTTTTCGGTGAAGGAAAACATCGTGAGGAAACCTGCATATCTCTAGAGCATTCTGGAAATATGTGTAGCCTACCAATCCGCATTGGAGCAGCGTGGTAGGCCTTAGCTCCAATCCTTCTCTCCAAAAACGGAGAGAGGAGGCTTTAGCCCAGCAGTGGGCATAGTAATAGGCTGTTACTTTACTAAACCCATTATCATTAATTAATGAGAAAATGCGAAAAGAGAATGCTTCACAGTTACAGCTTTTAGGTTGAGGAATGCACTTCCGTCAAAAATATGTCAGTCGAAATCCTTGTATATCTTTAAGAGGCGTGTGTAGAATCATTATTTATGTATGTAATTTATACGTATTCTTGTTTGTGTTGTATAAATGTGGAAATATAAATATTTCCACATATGTCTATTTCGTATTTATTTTATATTATTTTTAGCGTATGTATACTATGTACGTCTTTATATTTAGTTAATTCTCAATTGCACTTATCCGTACCGTTTTTTTTTAAGGTCCTCAATGTAATGGTTGCCTGGAAGAGTTCAACTTAAGTGATAAGGCCGCCTTTTGTTTATTATTTAATATTTAATTATATTGTGTGTACAGTAAATTTATCTTAAATAAATGAATAAATGCTTTATATTCTTTGCAAAGTAGATTTAGAGCTTATATAAGCTGCGTTGCAGAAAAATTTCTTCACTCTACAAGTTTCCGGTATTTATATATTTAATTCTCTAACATTCGGAGGATTAGAGCTTATGATCATGTACAAAGGTTGGTAAGGTAAAAAATGGGCTTAAGAACAGTAGTAGACATCCATCGCTTGAAGAAGAAGAATGATTTTGTTTTATTTGCGTCGATATTTATTGAACTTACTTCAAGAAATAGTCACACTATGAGGGAGTTAGCTGAAGTTACAATATTACTTTACGGTTTAAAAGAAACAGGGAAGCTCTTGTTTAAATATTTGTAAGGTCACGTCGTTTATTTTCGGTTTTCTTGTAGACACGGGAACTATTTTCGGCGGCGGTTTTCTGTCAAGATCACGATCAAGTGGACGAACTGACAAGGTTGTAATGGGCGTGCGACAGCTGTTCACATGTTTAATGACATCTCTTGGCATGAACTATTTTAATACGATAGATATTGACGTAGCATTGCATAGGTGGCCTACGGTATTTGGGTACGGTACGTGTAAACTCTAAACTTAAATGTGTTTATTCGTATTTATTATCTACTAGCTGTTCCGCCATGCGTGGCTATAGTTCAGTCTGGTTTCGAATTTCTTTTGATACCGAATTCGACAGTTTAAAAAAGTTTTCCTTCACCACCAAGCTTATCATTAGAGGATCATCCTTTGGTCATTCTAAATATTGTCTGAAAATTTCATTAGAATCGTTCCAACCGTTTCAAAGTGTATCAAGGACGTACAGATAAACATTCATTTTCATATATGAGACCTTGCTGTCCGGCCACACGTTGCTTTGTTTCAGTCTGGTTTCGAATTCCCCTCGATACAAACCCCAACAGTTTAAAAAAAATGTGTTTCGATCGCCACTTAACTTTACATGATCATCTACTGGCTTTACACTTTATATTATAAAATGACGCTATAAACTTTTTGATTTCGACCGTAATATGTAAAAAAATGGCAAATTTAAAAAGGACAAGAAAAGAGAGATTACCTTCAAATTGTCCCTTTGCAGTAACTACTCACAAATTCAGGCCATGACCTCATCCTTAATGCATGGCTAGTACGACCCCACAAGTCAGTGTATTGAAGTGTGGGTGACATAAAAATTATGCATAAAGACTCAGGAAATTTATCCAAGGCACATGTATAAATATACATTTATAAGAGCTTTCATTCAGCGAAATATAAGAATATTTGCTCTAGGTAATTTCAATAGCAGTTCTTGTTTCGTGAGTTATATGAACAATAAACACTTTTGAGTGAACACCTTCTTTTTGCAAATTTCAACAGCAACATATAAACGTAATATTATAAAACAAAGTCCTCAAATGCTGGCTTTCTGTATGTGATCGATTTACTCAAAACCAACTGAACTGATTTTAATATGGTTTTAATTGAAAGATAGTGTTATTCTTCTGAAAGGTTTAGGTTAACAGTGCATTAAGATTTTATCTGAAATTGTGTTGAAGAGGTCGCACAGTTGTAAAAAAGAATTACACTACCTACTGGGAACTTTAGTGCGCCGCGTAAACCAATAGAGATAAACTAAAGTAATGTACTAGAGAGTGTTAGATCTACAAGATCTAAAAAACAACAAAAAAATCACATATCTCTTATAATTAACTCATAATAACTACGTTTATCTTCAAATTTCAATTAAACTCTCATAGTATTCTCCTCTCACCAAAGGTTGTCTGTGAGAGATCGCTTTAGCGATAAGACCGCCTTTGTACGCTTGTTATAATTTAATAATAATTATTCTCTATGACCAATGTATCTCTGTATAGTGCAAAAAGCATAAATAAATTTTCCACGCGGGTGAAACCACAAGCACAGCTAGAATAAAAATAATTCTAACTATACCATTGAAAAATTTTGATTGTATTGTTATATTAAGATTGAGTTCCTAAATAAATAGGCATTTATCAACAAATTAATAGTTTTGCTTGACAACACAACTTCGTGTTAATTTATAGAATTAGACGTTACTTTGCGGAGATCCATAATACAAAAGTAATAATAAAATTATTTTGCTATAATCCGCGACACAGTAAATAGAAAATATATAGTGTTAAATGTATAGTGGACTATCCGTATTTTCATACCCGATACGTGCAGGATTCGTAAAACACATGCACAAACCTCCACCACTTTCACTACAATACACAAGCACTACACACGTTCACTATCTCAAACTCAACAATCGTGTCATTATCCAAACAAGCTTTGTTATATAGTACTTGGTTCAACCCCCACACTCTATTTTACTTCTGAACACGTGCAACAAGCTTGAACTAGACAAGAACAACTTCGTGTTCTATATAATGTAGTATATGATTTGTGCTGTGATGTTATTTTGTAGCTTATTTTGGTGTGGACCATATTTCCCAAGAGTCCCGACACACTATCAAACCGTCCCCTAGAATTTATGGTTAGTTTCTCAATAATACAATCGTAAAACAAAGTAAGCCGATTGCAAGAGAGCTGATGAAATTAGCTTATCGTCAATATGTTAAATTTGACACATTATTAGTATGAGTATAAGTATTGAAGTATCACAAAACTTATCCTAGTACTTCAGTCCACAAATACGAAGTCGCGGACAAAAGCTAAATATCATAATGTATTCCATTAACTTAGCTTTCTCTAAATATACAGTCTATATTTTAACTAACACAACTTCCGAGATGCGAACAGTATGAAATTAAATTAATTTCCTTTTCATTCTAATTAACCTGTCATATTCTTTGAAAGCGTTATAAAAACCATTTTGCAAGATTTCCATAAACACAGAGAATGTATTTTAAAGAATCATTTGTAATTAAATCACCTTTAATATGTTTATCGTGCTTTTTCTGTTGAAGTTTAATTAAATCACAGTTAAAGAAATTTTGTTGTACGTTTTTAATAATTCAAGACCTATATGTGGGTAGTGACCCTGCCTTCAGCTCCGCAGGTCGCGGGTTCGATTCCCGCCGAGGGCCAACATTTTCTATAAACAATTTGTTGGTTCTTCGAGCCTGGGTGTGTATTTGTATTTAAGTATGTATTTAATCTTATATATGTAGTATATCTACCAGTTGTCCGTCACCCATAACACAAGTATTAAGTTACTTTGGGGACGGACGACCGTGTGTGTAAATGTCCCATATATTTATTTATTTATTTAATCTACTTCTAATAACTGAACGCGCTATCCATAGTTTAATGGTGCAGTGGTTCTAAGGGGAAGCAAAGGTTCTGCTTTTTAATGTTCTGATAAAATTGTAACTTATATAACAAGTTACGTACCCACAAATTAACTTTTTTAACAATTTAACAAACGTGTGCCTATATTTGACACTTTATCAAAATTTTATAGGCCAGGAAATAATCGATCTACATTCTAAAAGTTTTACATTTACTAAATATTATAATAATATTAAGCGATGCAATCAAGTATCCATCCAATATGTTTCCAATATGTACGAGGGTTGATACCAATTTCGATTCAATTTAAAATAAGCTACGCTCTGGGAGTTTTAAAATATCATCGACAAATACGAAATTTTATGAGATTAGATAGCGAGGTGAGTGGGAAAATATTGCTATAATATTTAAAACATATTTTTGAATTTGTAGATCTATGGACAGTAATCGCCTCATTTCAACGCAGATGTCAATCAATTTTTTTTAATTAATAGATTTTAACCTCTCCTCATATCTCGATGTATTAGTTAGCGAAGTATTATTTTTTACTTAGACAAGAATAATTAATTAAAAAAATTATGTACTTCTTCGATATAAATAACGTTATAAGCGATTGATACCGTGCTGCAACGGAGATGTATAAAATAAGATTACCTAAAGGCATCTAAAAATAACTTATTTATATTTATCCTCAATAAAAAGTAGCATATTTGTTATTCCACATTTACAGCTATGTGTGAGTAAACTTTTGTGCAAATCTGGTAAACAGTTGGAGCATTTAATCAGAGTTAAACGCACCTACACAAAGTTTCGCATTTACAATATTATATTGAGAAGTAAGGGTAGTTAATGTGTGTTTTATTTTCCGAATATAAAATACAATTCAAATTCAAATTCAAATTCAAAATTTTCTTTATTCAAGTAAACTTGTAAACAAGTGCTTTTGAATCGTCAACATTACTGCTGGTTCGGAAAGCTGTTCCTACCGAGAAGAGCCACCAAGAAACTCGGCGGTTGCTCTTTTTAAAATATAAATCTTAGAACTAGTTACATTTATTTATTACTGTCTTGTACAGGGTAGAAGCGCACCTATATCCACACATCCTTATCATCTAAGTCATCTAATCATCTAATCATCTAGTCAATGATCAGAAGAAGCGATAAAGAAAAATGAACAACTAAGATATTAGGAGACCAACGGATGAATTAGAGTTATCAGAATAACATTTAGAAGAACACATGGCTTGACATAAGATCTCAAGGAACGGCGACCTCGTGATAGAAGGTTGCCCTAAATGGCTTGATTGTCTGCTATATAACCTATGGCGGATATTAGAAATCGAATTTATAATTACCTATATATTATATTATCCGCCGTGTGGTATCCGGCTGAATAGAATAGACCATCCTCATTTGTGTCGTAAAAGGCAAGTCAGATAACTTGACCCGCCGTTTGGTATCCGACTGAGTAGAATATCGAGGTGTCGTAAAAGGTGACTAACGTAAGTGGACGTCAGACAGGCGGCCGGTCGTAAATTACTAACAACATGTTTAAAACATGTTGTGCCGGCCCCACTTAGAGTAGGATCATGATGATAATTTGTATATAAATATTTGGTTTGAACATTTTAGCTCTATAATAATAATTTTTTATCTTTTGAACACTCGATGAATGAAGTGAAATGTTCAAACCTATATATGTGTATGTCCCATTTATTTATATTTATTGTTCCGAAATATCTTTCATTGAAACAATGGCATAAACTCGTACAGTATTGAATCATCTCAGAGGGTTGTGTTACGTATTATTTTGGTATAAATTATACTGTTAGGTCTTAAATGTTGGTTAATATGATATTGTTTATTATTAGAAATTGTTGTCTCAAAATAAAGTTCTATATGTTGGTATTACTTTAGAATAAGATGAAAAAAGAAGAAAAAGTAGAAAGATGGTGGATGCGTGTCGTGTCGGACTAGTTCATAAGAGATTGTCAATATGTATTTCAATAAATAGTGTGCAGTAAAGGGAGTTTTATTACAATACTTTGTTACTTAGGAACTGGATTCTACACGAAAAGTGTTGAGTAAATTTATGAGGATTAACTTAATTTTACGAGAATAAGCATTAACTTAGCCGTAATGGTTAAAAGTTAAATAATACCCCGTACTTTGATTTAGCTGGAAATGGTTTAGCGCTTAATATTAGGTCAAAGTACTTACCTTTCTTTTCGCAACTCACTATTCCGTTTGCGGAAAGTCGCAACGAGAAGTTGTAGTTCTGAAGAATGACGCTCGTATAACTGTGATAGTTGTGTCGTGAAATCCGCAACTGGAACAAAAGTATCGTTATCATTGTCCGTGTTACTTTTTATTAGCTCTAATAGAGAATTGTTTTCTTAAAATTGTTCATGAGAGTTTGCGCAAATAATAGATGAATGTTCTAGCGATGCTTAGTTTGAAGAACATAGTGTTTAATTTTTATACTAATATCTACTGAGTTTTTTTTTTCTGATTTGATTGGCCCTTTAGCGCAGATGATCATTTCAGCTGTGTGGATCGCGGGTTGGATTCCTGCGAAGGGCTAACATTTTCCAAAAACTATTTATTGGTTTTTCATGCCTGGGTGTTTGGTTTTCCTTAGAAATTTTATGTGTATATTTTGATGAGTATATGTCACCCATAACACAAGTATCAAGTTATTAATTCTTTGGAGCACATTGAGTAAAAAACGTTGATTTAGATGAATTAGAAGTAAGATTTTAGTAAGCTAAATCAATAATGACGAATGCGCTGTATTAAATTAAATTTTAATTTTGAAATGAAATTTTTAATATGTTTTTGAAAAATTATTTCGTAAGGATACAATTGAAATAACAAAACTAATATTATATATAATGTAATGATATATTTAATAATTTTTTTATTTCTACATTTCAATGACAACCAACAAAACCGATTTTAAAAACACCCCTTGTGTTTTTAAAATTGGTTTTATACTACAGCACTTTCAATTGAACATATTCGTTTAATCGGTTATTCGCAAATTTTGTAATAGAGTTTACTAACTAAGTTATCCAGACGTGCCTAAATACTTGAAATTTCAAATATTGTTCAGAACTATGATAAATGAAAATTCTATAGTGACCTGTTTGCTTAAAATTTTGTGCGGGATCACAAAATTCAAAATTTACTATCAACAACTCGTGCCGTGATTATGTTTTAAATCTAATATAAACTTTTACATCTTTAATAAAGGAAATAATAATTTTTAATAACAGAATTTAAAAAAAACATAAAGAGTGCAGTCATTTTAATTACAAAGACTATTAAATACATGTAATCTATATGTTTTATTACATTTTATTTTACATCAAAAAATCCCGTGTGAACAATTAACAACCTTTAATTCGTAATGCATAATTTTACTTGCGTTAGTGAACGTCGACGTATTTCCATTGCTTGAAACAAAAGAAATAAAATACTTCGACGATAGAGAGTATAGAACCGCCGAAGCATAGCCCGAAGCTATTTCCCATAGCAATAACCAAATCTAGTCCGGTACGAGCAACTTCTCGAGTGACTCTTTCAAAAGGTCTGTTGCTTAAAATAAATTGAACAGTTCCATTTAGTTCGCTTTCAACTTTAGAAACCTTTTTATTTATGGTATTGTAATCTGGCTCGACACAAGATGACAGACAGTTACAATTCAAGCCCATTTCTGTAACTCCAGGTACTTTGAGTTTGTTTAGTGTAGCGTAATGCTTAGTCAAACACTTTAAACCTCGTGTATCACAGTACCTGTCTTTGTATGCAACTGATGACATATGTGATGTACAATTGCAAAATTCCAGCTGCGCTTCAATACGACACTGAATAATACACACAGAGTAACTATAGTGTCGATAGCTTAAGTAATTTTCAGGTAATTCGTCAGGGAATCTGCACTCCCGAACATCTGGAGCCATTAGTGTAAGTTCAGGTTCATTGAGTATATCCAAAACGGAATATAGTATCGATCCTTTTGAGCCACGTGGAACTGTGATGCGTCTGTCATATTCCATATTCCAATATGGAACATCTTCAGGTGAATGGAGAAACGCTTCAAAATCCCATGACAGTCTAAGTTCAAGCGTACTTAATTTACGCGTATTGGACGATGCAACGTAATACGGTGATCGAGTTACCACGATCTGATTATTATTCATAGAATAACAACGTCCGTACTCAGTTTGAATTGGTTTAAAATGTTGGCAACAATTCATAGGTTTCCCATCCCATATGCAGCTAATAAACAGATCCTTACAGTCGCTGCGGAATGTGTCACTATAATTTGCAAATTCTGTATTACTGAGTGTAACGTTTTCTGGTAGGCTACAATCAGGACATTCTCCCCTATAAAATGCGACATTCTTTGCAAATACCGCGGTTTGTATTTCGTCCAGTACATTTAATTTTTGAACTTGGAATAAAATTTTGTCAAAATTGGCAATTTCACACACTGTTATTGATGGAAAAGTTGTATTCCAATCTAGATAGTCTGTTCTTGTTGTAAAACGTATAGTATCTTCTTGATATGTCACAATGTATTTATATATCGAAGCCACAGCAGCAATCCAAACATGTATATATATTATAAAATAAATTATTCTGTAAACGTAATGTACGTCACTGCGAACCAAAAAACTTGGTCCGTGCACTGAAAGGTTTTGACAGGTATATTTTAGACGTGGTATCAGTACATTTAGTTTTGTAAAAAGGCATTTCATTATGGCGTTTCCCTTACAAAGTTCACAGCGAAATGTGTTTTTGAAATTTCGGCGGGAGCTTATATAACTTCCTTACATTAGCTTAATGTTTTTCAGATAGTTTCAGATACCAGTAATTCTGTAATTGACTCATAACAAAAGAAAAATAGGAAGATAAAAATGTTAGATAACGGTTTTTACATTTGGCAATTTCATGAGTAACAACACGCAGAGATAGTAAAAAAATCTAGACATATAATTTTTAATGTAAAATATTTTAATACTCACTTTTTTATTGTATCATAACGTAATTACTAATCAGAATATGTAATATTTATAAGAAAAACCTGGTAAACAGTTATTTATAATTTGCAATTAATGCATAATAATTTAGTAGCAATCACATAAATTTAATACAATATCAAATTTTATCATTGCAATTTTTTTTGTGACGATGCTTCGTGTATAGTTCTTATGTATTGTGGTGACGGTGGTGGAAGATTATGCATGTGTGCTGCGAATCCTGCCAGGTATGAGATCCAGGTATGAGGATGGTCCATTCTACATTTAATATTATATATATATATATTCTATCTACCTAATCGCGGACTATAGCAAAATAATTCCATTATTAATTTTATATTATGGATCTCCAGAAAGTAACGCTTTATCTTTTAATTATACAACATGTTTTAATCATGAATTTAATTCCAAGAACAATAAAATAAACCATAATTGAAATTTTTAATTTAAATGTTCTTTTGTTTTCACTTTTATCTCATAATGTAACGTTGCTTACAATATCAGTAATTAATATTGATCGGTCGATCGAGAGCGATTGAGAACCGAGTGCCAAAGCGGAAATGATTGAATCCTGCAAATAGCGCAAATATGTCTCAGCTATTGACGTGGCTTTTGTGGTTTTTGCAATACCGCTAATAATGTTTATATTCTAAGGATAAAACTCTCCTGTTTTTATAACATCAGTATGTTAAAAAATAAAGCACAAATATTTAATATCCAATTGCTAAACATTCTTTATCTGTGGTAATAAAGTTATAGAGCATAAACCCTCAAGGCTATTTCAATCCGGATTTATAAGTTTTAGATATTCAGACATTATCTACGCAAATGCAACTTTGTTCTAAAGCGTATGAGAAATCGTAAAAATAGTTCGAAAAAATTAGCATGTAAATTATTAGGACAAATTGGAAGTGTGTGTCCGCAGTTGAAATCCATATTATCTTGATATGTGGTTTGTAACTATATATATATGAGTAAAATAAGACTTTTGTATTAGATATTGTCCAATATGTAAACTTATGTACAAAAGTAGAAGGGTTATAAAAATTACTCTTCTCCTGAGGGTTAAAAACATATTCATTCTCCTTCCCTTATCCCACTCTAAGTGGGGTCGACACAACATGTTACAAACATGTTGTCACATGATTTGGCTACGTATTTTACGACCGGCCGCCCGCCTGACATCAACTTACCTTAGTCGCCTTTTACGACACCTCGGTAAGAAATGAGGGTGGTTTATTCTATGCAGCCGGATACCACACGGCATGGTTAAAAAAACAACACAACTTTGTGTTTAACTAAACACACGTATGTACATATCTGGTTATTTATTAAGTCTGAGGTAATTCGACGTAAGCTTTTTGTTGGTTATTACGAGCCATTGATACCAAGGGCACTATGCTATTAGTACTTTAAGGTATTGTACAATATTTAATAAAGTTTTCTTTGCAAACACGAAAAAGCAAAAAATCAGGCTTTACTGAACCTTATTAACTTGTGGAAAAAAAACGTAAGTAAAGCTCATAGTTACTCAATAGTTCTTTCGTGCTTACAGAAAATAATTTTTTATACATTCCAAGTTATATGATTCATATTCATATTTAAAATGTATTTTTTTAACTTTAAATAAAAACGATTGTTGAGTTTGTGATAGTGAATGTGTGTAGTGCTTGTGTATTGTGGTGGCGGTAACGGAGGTTTATGCATGTATTTTAACGCATGCTGCATGTTGCAGGTATGAAAACGAGAAGTCCACTCTACATTTAGCATTATATATATATTTCCTATTTACTTTATCGTTTGTTTTTTTAACTTTGTTAATCGAATATCGTTTGTGCGGGGTTTCTTCCCTTCCGACGTCGCAATCACTAATCAAAGTCATACATGAGCCCTCGACTACGCGTCGCCCTAAGCCGTGGTCCGGCCTCACAGGAGGTACCGGAGGACGACGTTCCCCGACGCTAGTAGAGCTACTGCGCTCTACTCTCTGCATTTCACAACCTCAAAGATGCTTCTGCGCTCGCCCGTCCCGTCCGGTGGCGCTGTAAAAGCCGTTAGGGCTAACAGCATACAGTCAGTTCGAAAAAAAAAACGGTGTTTCTACCCATTAAATAAAAATGCAAAAATAGGAATGTGAAACAGTTGTTGACTAAATGTAGGCTATCCGTTGCCTAATCACACTAATCTAGCATTAGTTTGCTAATATTGCCTAATATTGGTCGGCGACTAGTGCAGTGCAAGTCTACGGAATAGTAGTTAAACCTTTGACCATCGAAAAACGTCGTACCGAAACCTGCATTGATCACAATATACATATAATCACAAGTGACATAATCAAACGATATTGACTATTTATGGTTCTATTTTTACTAACTAATCAAAATAAAATATATAACCCATTACTTCACTTCAAATACTAAGGATTGGTTACAATTTTACTGTTATTTGAAGCGTCTATCGGTAAAAAAACATTAACAAAGAACGATCTGAGAACCGCGTCATTAAGGCCTAGCCGGGAATTAAATGTTTTGTAACGCACAGCGTCTAATAAATGATATAGTCAAAACCATTGAAACATATACAGGGACTTCATTAAATATGTACACGATTTATCTAGAAACCTCATTATCAGTTTTTATACAGACTCTTGGTAAAACTTTACCGTGTCTTAATTAATCACCTTACGTGCGGACAGAAATTTTGAACATAAATCTTTCTTAGCTATTCTCTTTAAACAAAGTATAAGGAGCTTTTAAACTTTCGTAATGAATGCTTCTTCGAATGTAGTATAATGAAACTTATTTAGCACTACTGAACTTGGACAGAACTCTGCAAATAATATTTACTATTGAAGTATAAAGAAGTTTACTCTACTTTTATTTCGCTGATTAAATTATGGGTTACATATAATTAGATATATGCAAAAATTTATATTTTTACAGTATTAGGAACGTTTTCATAATCCTTTTGTTAATGAGAATTTATGACTTATTACGATAGTTGTATCGAAAGCTATGTCATGTACCTATTTATGCATTTTATTTGTTGTGTGTGTTTAATTGATGCGATATGTCAATGTGTAGATATTATATTGTAATTAATATAATTAAGATAGGGCAATTTTAATAGATTTTACAAACAAACAAATTTTATAACTAAATTTTGTTATATATACAATCTATATATACATAAAAGTATACAATCCATATATACGAGCTGTGATAACCCAGCGGTGAGACCGTGCGACTCTTTCGAGGGGAACACGAGTTCAAAACCGGGCAGGCAGCAATGAGTTTTTCTATTAAAACTCATGTGTCTAATTGATAATTGCAATTAATCACACGCTTTTCGGTGAAGGAAAACATCGTGAGGAACCCTGCCTACTCTAGAGAATTCTGGAGATATGTGTAACCTACCAATTCGCATTGGAGCAGCGTGGTAGGTCTTCGCTCCAATCCTTCTCTCCAGAAACGGAGAGAGGAGGCCTATTCCCAGCAGTGGGATTGTAACAAGCCGCTACTTTTTTTTAAACTTATATACATAAAAAAGAAATGACGTATGTTAGTCTCACGAGAACTCTATAACAGCTGGACCGATTTTTCTGATCTACCAAAGATTAACAATTATTATTAGAAGAAGAAGATCTTTATACTTCATTAAACGTCTAGAAACTATGAATAAATATTATGATGATAAAAATATTAAAAGTAGCAATTTTATTTTACTATACAACTGTTGGTACTGAAAAAACAGGGTGCGTTCGGTAATTAAATGTTAAGCTAGGAAGATAGCTTAGACTTCGATATTGAAAACCTGTAGCATGCTCATCAAATTGTTTATGTTATTTACTATTATATTTTATTTATATTTTAGTTTATTATAAAGACAATTTATTGTAGCTTGATAAATATTTCTATGAAAATTTCTGAACGCACCGTATTATTTAATTCAAAGGCGATACGCAGAACACCGAGTCAGTTAGTACATATATAAATATAGCAGTCACATTAAGAAACAGCAAAAAAATCTATAAATATAAAACTCAATAGAACAGTCCTGGTACTTATTTAATCAATAATATTGTCTGATATTTTTATACTCAGCTATCGAGTGGGCACCTCTTGCCCTTTTAAAGTGTAGGCGATCTTTAAGTGGTGATTAGAGCATTTATTGAAGAAAATCTATTGTAGTTATCGTTACTATTTTTATATTTATTTTCAGTCGTCTCATTTCGAACAATTCGAACAATTTTCTGAGCATAAATTGTAGTTTGAGTTTGAATTTTACATTTTACTTAAACGTGAGATTATTTAAAAAAAGGAAAAAATTATAGAATTAGGGAATTTTTATTATTAAAAGTAATAATAAAAATTATTTTGCTATAATCCGTAATACAGTAAATAGAAAATATATAAAGTGCTAAATGTATAGTGGACTATCCGCTTTTTCATGCCCGATACATGCAGGATTAGTAAAAACACATGCACCAACCTCCACCACTGCCACCACAATACACAAGCACTACACACGTTCATTATCACAAACTCAACAATCGTTTCTCCCCGCAACCGAAGCATCATCAGGAGATAGACTCCACGACAAAATCGCAAAGCTTTGCGATTTTGTCAAAATAATTTTTATTATTACTTTTGAAAAGGAAAAAAATCAATTTTATAATTAAATAACTATATTATTTTATTATTTAATTTAAAGTTTATTTAATTATTATATTAACTATATTAATAGTTAATTAGAATTATATTAAACTTTGTTACAAGTAGGCTAGTATCGCTTTCCATTCCCGTTATTTGAAGTACGTGTCAAATATGACTTGGCAAGTAACATAGATAACACAAGGGAGAGTGATTGTGCGGAGCTCTTAACATTATGCCTTCATCCGTTTAATCTCAATGTACACAATTATTGTATGTTTAGGTTTGTATCTCATATTTCTGACGTCCTTACCAATTTCACTCGCAGGCACAATTGTTGACAATGTGACACCGAGACGTTAAATTACGAAATACTGATATTAAACGGTATTTATTCTAAGTAGCATATGAAGATATAATAGACATATAAATAACAGCAAGTTTATACGTCATGTAGCGTACTCCATTCCACTCGCCGGTATTGTTACCAGATCATCTGTTTTAGTAGCACATTAACTGTATTCACACTGGTGCCCGTGTTTTTTTGTTTTCCGCCGTGTGGTATCCGGCTGAGATATACCTCCCTCATTTCTTACCGAGGCGTCGTAAAGGCGACTAAGATAAGTTGACGTCAGACAACATGTTTGTAACATGTGCCAACCCCACTTAGAGTGAGATAAAGGCAGGAGGATGATGATGCCCCTCTTTTTTGTTTTATTCCCAATTTAGTTTGTCTATTTTGTTGTTTACTGTTTAATGTTTTTATATTAGTCACTATATATAGCTATTACACTATGCCAATATATATATTTTTGTAACCACTATAGATTACACAGTATAATATTATGGGAGAAAATCAAAGATATTATAAATCTTTGATTTGATTTTTTGAGAGTTATTATATAAACTCTATGATTTTTATCTTCCTTTTTCACCCGTTCAACGGTTACTCTTACAAAATTTATAATTTTTTTATATGCCCTTATCCAACTCTAAGTGGGCTCGGCACAACATGTTAACCAAACATACTAACAAATGATTTGACTAGCTATTTTTCCACTGACGGCCAGACGTCAACTTACCTTAGTCAACTTACCTTAGAAATGAGGGTGGTCTGTTCTACTCAGCAGGATACCACACGGTACAGCAATTTTTTTATATGCACATTATTATTCAAGAAAACTATAAATATGAAAACCTATCACAATCAGAATTCGTATCACTTACTAATTTTCTGTACTAGATTGCTCAGAAATTAATTTATTAGATATAATTAGAAACAACAGTGATATAAATTTATTAGTACAATACTTGCTTTGTCCGGTAATTACAAAGTTGCCCCTTGAGCTCAAGTTCGAATAATATAATAGATTAGGAATTCTGAAATTGAATATTTGAAATGGGATTTATAAATGAAATTGGTCCACTCCATTTAATTCTCAGGTTCGTTGTTAGAATAAATCCAATTATTCTCGAAACGTAACAGTGTCCAATAGAACATATGAATTTTACAGTTTTATCTTTATATCTTCGAATGAAGCTTACTCATATAACAATGATCGAACTTCACTCGTGTATTTCAATTGATCATCTATTATATATGTGACTAGCAATGCCCCGCGGTTTCACCTGCGTCCATACCGAACTATAATAGTTAGACATATGATTTATAGAAGCAGGCGTTACTTTGCGGAATTCCATATCACAAGCAATATAACAGAACTAACTAGCACGACACAAATCGTACTGCAGTACGATTTTTGTCGTGCTTTTGTGTGCGTTGTTGCTGATGAATTGCGCCTTGGGGTGCATGTGGTGGCTGGTCCTGCATGTATAAGGTGCGTAGATTTTGCCTGCTTCATACACATTGGCTTTGCATGCATTCACTTAACCCGTGCGGATTATAGCAAAGTAGTTAGTTCTGTTATATTGCTAGTTAGACATATGTTATCGCGGACTTTTTTGTGGATATTGATACGTTCTACAATATTGTAGAACATTTTTTGTTCTATCATCAATAGTTTCAGCAGCGCACGCGATGAAGGATTTTTACAACTTAATTTTTCATACCTTATGACAATTTTGTTAGGGATCCCTATTTTTTTTAAAAAGGCCTTATAGCCTATGTTGCTCAGTGAAGAAGCAGCTTTCCAATGGTAAAAGAATTTTTGAATTCCGTCCAGTAGTTTTTGCGTGAAAACATTACAAAGATACACACATACAAACAAACATACAAATCTTTCCTCTTTATAATATTAGTATAGATATAGATATGTGATTTTCTTTCTTATCAAAATATACGTATATCCGACCTCCTTTATAAGAAAAAAGCAGATCAGAAAGGAACGTAGTGGTTAACGTTTTTTAAATTTATTTATTGTAATAATATTATGTTGTCGTTATTTATAAAAGATTACATTGAAATAATCGTACATTATAAGTGCTTATATATATCGCATAGTTTCGCTATGTTTTATTAGAATCTTCTTCTTCTTTCCGTGCCTTTTCCCATTATTTGGGGTCGGCCCTCCTCGTTTTCATGCGCCAGGTCCGGCGATCCTGGGTTGTCTCCTCATTCAACTGGGCTTGCTTCAATTCTTTTAATATCGAGGACCACCAAGTGGCAAGAGGGCGCCCTTTGCCTCTCTTCTTATCTGGCAGTGCGAGGGCTTTCTTCACGACATGGTCTTCGTCGCGTCTCATAAGATGCCCATACCATCTCAGGCGGGATTCCCTGACCTTGTCGGCGATGGGAGCGACTTTGTAGCTTCCTCTGATGTGTTCATTGCGCACTTTATCGAGTTTCGTTACACCAGCCGCCCATCTCAACATTTTCATTTCATTGACATGGAGTTTTTGTTCATGCTCTTGTTTGAACGGCCAGCATTCCGCACCGTATATCATAGCAGGTCTGACAGCTGTTTTGTAGATCTTGCCTTTAGTCTTTATAGGCATACGGCGGTCGCAGAGCACGCCCGTGAGCGCCCTCCACCTTTGCCAACCTACATTTACCCTATGTGTCACGTCCATGTCAACTTTTGCGTCCGCAGAGAGGACTGAGCCTAGGTATTTGAATTGGCTTACTTTCGGTATTAAATGTCCATCGATCATTAGTGTTGTTTGCTCTGTGGGGCTATAGAGACATGGCAGGTACTCCGTTTTGCTTCTGCTAATTTTTAAGCCGTTAGATTCCAGAGCGTGCCTCCACAATTCCAGGGTGTTTTGCAGTTGTTCCGAACATTTGTTAATGAGGACAACATCGTCCGCATACAACAGGCACCATGGTAATGGGGTTTGGATGTCTTTGGTTAGGTAATCCAAAACAATATTAAATAGCAAAGGGCTAAGAGCTGATCCTTGATGCACGCCGACTTTAACCTCAAAGGGATCGCTAGTACCAGCGAAACTTCTCACTCGTGTGCTTACATTGTTATACATATCCTGTACTAGCGATATGTAGCACTCAGGTATTTTTTGTGATCTCAGAGCTTGCCAGACTAGTTTTCGCGGTACCCTGTCAAATGCCTTCTCTAGGTCTATGAAGACAAGGTGCAGATCTTCGTGATTACTACGACCTTTTTCCATGAGTATTCGCACAGTTTGAATTGCATCTGTAGTTGATCGCGAGGCTGTAAATCCATACTGGTTTTCTGATATGGCCACGTGTTTTAGCAAACGGTTGTGAAGAATTCGTTCCCATATTTTGAGAGTATGTGATGTGAGCTTGATGCCTCTGTAGTTTCCGCAGTCTCTGACGTCTCCCTTGTTTTTGTAGAAAGGGAGTAGGTAACTGTAGCGCCAGGCTTCTGGAATTTTATTACTAATGAGGATGGTATTAAATAGTAGTGTTAGCCACTCAGCTCCTGTTGCTCCTAGTTTTTTCCACATATCAGCAGGTATTCCGTCGGGTCCCATTGCTTTATTGTTTTTCATTTTACTAACTGCGAGCTCGACTTCGCTCACATGAATAACATCTACTGGCCCCGCTACTGCACTGATGGGTGGTAAAGGTTTGCTTGGGAATTCTTCATTTAGCATTTCCTGGTAATATTGGCACCATCTGGCGTTGATCTTGACAGTTGACGTTAGAAGCTTGCCATCCTTATCCCAGATGTATTTGTTCCTCTTTATATCTAGCGTTGACCGGTTGCGTTGTTTGGCAATCTTGAAGATTTCTCTGTCTGTTTGTGCATGCTCCAGTCTGCTATAAAGGTTCTGATTGGATTCCGCCAATGATTGTGCCACTTTACTCTTGGCTGCTTTCTTTGCAAGTTTGTATTGTATACGGTCTTCCTCGAGCTGAGTTTTCTGCCATAGTTTAAATAGGTCTCTCTTCTCTTTCAGATGTTTTCTTACTTCATCAGTCCACCATGTGGGGTCCTTATTGTTACTGAGCCCACCCTTTGACATCCCTAAGATATTTGCTGCTAATTCAGTGCAGTGTTTCTCGAAGTTTGACCACATACAATTTGCATCGTTGTTATATACTCTGGTCATATCTTTACTCAAGTATAATTTAATTTGGCATGAAAGTTCTTCGCCTTTTTCGCTGTACAATTCGCGCCATTTAATTCTTGGTATCCTGTCTACTACTGTTTTGATGGGTTTGGGTAGGTTAAAAACTGAGACTAGTATTCTGTGTTGTGTTGTCAACGCCTCACCTGGTATAACTTTACAATCTTTGCAGTATTTAAGTAGTCTCCTGTCTGTGAGAATGTAGTCTATCTGGGTGCTTTTCCCTCCGCTTTTATAAGTTATTAAGTGTTCTGGTTTCTTCTGGAAATATGTATTTACTATTGATAGGTTATGACGAATACCAAAGTCCAAAATCTCCACTCCAGGCTTGTTTGGTGTGCCATATCCATTTCCTCCATGGGTGTTTTGGTAAGATGGATTTGTAGCGCCAACGTGTCCGTTAAGATCACCGCCTATGTACTTTGTTTCTTCGGGAGGTATCATATTCATGAGGTCATCAAAATCATCCCAGAATCTTGATTTTTCAGATTCATGGCATCCGATCTGTGGTGCGTATGCCGAGATAATATTGAGAGGATGCTCAAGTTCCATAGCCAGTTTGACGGCGATTAAACGGTCACTTTTGCGTTCGATGTTTATGATCCGCTGCTTGAGTTGATTGTCAAGGACTATGGCTACTCCATTTTCTCCACTCTTGGCACCATGGTATATGAGTTGATAGCCCTGTCCTATATCTTTAGACTTTGAACCTTTCCATTTCGTTTCTTGTAGACAGCATGCATTTATATTTCTCACTTCTAATACTTTGGACAGTTCTTGGCTCCTGCCGGTGAGGGTACCAAGGTTCCAAGTTGCAAGTCTGATATTTTTACATGTAAGCGAATATATAGTATAGCTATTATAGCTAATAATAGCTAATAATAGTATAGCTATGTTTTATTAGAATCACAATAATGAAATCCCAAGATACGAGATAAAATACCGAGCTTTGATACTTGCGGCGAACGCCAAAGTTACCACTCGAAGAAACTACTTTAACTTTGGTAGCGGCGTAACTGTTGGAACTAATTAAGCAGAGAAGAAATCAATAGTTAATGGCGCTTACATAAGTAACAGACCGTATTCCTATAATTAAATCGCAGTAGCATACAATATAAAGTGAATCTTCTGTCGTGAGAAATCATAATATCAAACAATAAAGAACCAAATAGTATGAAATTAAAAAATCCATGATAATGCACATTATAAATTAGAATTGTAATAGTTGGAGACATAAACTTGGAACAATCATCATCCTCATCTTCCTGCCCTTACAAACATGTCACAAACGTGTTGTCACATGATTTGGCTACGTACTTTCCGACCGGCCGCCCGCCTGATGTCAACTTACCATAGACGTATTATACGACACCTCGGTAAGCAAGATAATGGTCTATTCTACTCAACCGTATACCACACGGCGGGTCGACTTACGTTAGTCGCCTTTTACGCTCGGTAAGAAAATGAGGGTTGTCTATTCTACTCAGCCGCATACCACACGGCACATGTACTTGAAACAATAATATGTATCACATATACATATAAGCTGTGATAGCCCAGCGGTGTTCAAACTCGGGCAGGCACCAATGAGTTTTTCTATTAAAACTCATGTGTCTAATTAATAATTACAATTTATCACACGCTTCTCGGTGAAGGAAAACATCATGAGGAAACCTGCATATCTCTAGAGAATTCTGGAGATATGTGTAACCTACCAATCCGTATTGGAGCAGCGTGATAGGTCTTGGCTCCAACCCTTCTCTCCAGAAACGGAGAGAGGAGGCCTATTCCCAGCAGTGGGATTGTAACAGGCTGCTACTTTACTTTACTACTTTACTTACATATATATATTATTGCATCATAATATTCACATGGCAGGCATTTCTAGATCACAGTGTTACACACAGAGAATACTAAATTTCTAGACGCAGTGTTAGATGGGAAGCTTTAGATGACTGATTATACAGACATCTACAATCGATTCAAGCTAAATTAGAAAAAATCATACACTATTGTTACATTTTTCTTGAATGCACCACGCATCAAAAATCTCTTTCTTCTTGTGGTACGCATTTTAAGTACACTCATATCTGTACTTTTTATAAATTTCGTAGAAAAAAGTTAATTAAGTTTTTTCTTTAATCGGAAAGTTAATATTTTTAAGCTATATGAAGTTCAAAATCTTTATACTATGCTAGCTTAAGTTATAATACAAAGTAAACAAAATTCAAGGCAATTAAAATCCTTAAATTTTCGTAAAAACCTAATTATACTGTAAATTTTATGAATTTATTAGCCTTTATATAAATAAGTATTTAAGTGGTTTTTCAGTATTTCTGTTAAATTTCAATATTAAATTATGAAATAGTATATTCAGCGACAGTTGTAGTTATGATTTAATAAAGATTTCAAATAATTATAGTGACCTTATAAAATTAAAGTGAAGCCTGTTAATTCCCCAAAATTGTGCACAAAACTTCTTCTTGGAAATCAAGGTTTGGAGCTTCCAGTGACTATATATTACTACAGTTACAAATATCTAAATATTATCTGTTTATATTAGGAGCAAACTTCCGAATCAGTGGTAGATTTTTTTTTTTACTTTTGACGATTCGAATGTACTGAAAACAGTCCACTTGAATAAAGAATATTTTGAATACTAAATTTCATTACGATATTAACCCATTTATAAGCAGGCGTTACTTTGCGGAATTCCATATTATAAGCACTATAACAGAACTACCTTGCTATAATCCGCACGGGTTAAGCGAATGCATGCAAAGCTAATGTGTATGAAGCAGGCAAAATTTACGCACCTTATACATGCGGGACAAGCCACCACACGCAGCCTAAGGCGCCTCCACCAGCAACAATGCACACAAGCAGCACACACAACCACCACCACAATCTCAGGAGGATAGGCTCCACGACAAACGCATTGCGATTTTTATCGTGGAGCCTATCCTCCTGATGATGCTTCGGTTTCGGAGCGAAACGATCGTCGAGATTGTGTGTGCTGCTCGTGTGCATTGTTGCTGGTGGAGGCGCCTTGGGCTACGTGTGGTGGCTTGTCCTGCATGTATAAGGTGCGAAAAAATTTACCTGCTTCATACACTTTAGCTTTGCATGCATTCGCTTGACCCGTGCGAATTATAGCGAGGTAGTTCTGTTATAGTGCTTATGATATTAATAGTAATACCCCTAATCGTAAAACCATCACTTGTGTCTTTATTAGAAACGATCTGCTTCGTCTTAAAACTGTACTGAATAATATTCGGTTAGATGAAAGCATTCCATTTAAAATATGTTATATAACTTAGAATAGCAGTTGTTATTCTATCAATATCACATAAATCTCACAGCTTACCTTCTAAAGCTTCATTGTATGAGATCAATAATATCCTATTGTGTTCCACTTTCCCGCATGGCACGTTCATAGACGGATATGCGAACTTTAATCTGTTATCCAGTGCTATTAAGTTGAAGTAGGGGCTTGTTGTTGATTCCGCATAAATGATTCGAATGTGTATATAGATTTTTGTATTTACGGCATCAACTTCTTATTATTATTGAGAGCTTTTTTAAAGTTTTTTTTAACTAGCTTTGTATGTGAAGGCGGAATCTTGCAAATTAAATGTGACGTGCTTCCTAGTTTGAGTTGAAATTTTTCATACTGGTTCAGTCCCGATGACAATTTATGTTTATGACAAGCATGAACTAATGCTGCTACCAGGATTTTCTCTAGACGAGGGAACTCCTCAAATGTTAACAGTGGGGACATGTAAATTTTAAAAGCTTTTTGTAGTGAAATAAAGACTGGCCCTGCCTTGAGCTACGCGGGTCGCGGGTTCAATTTCCGCCGAGGGCCAACATTTTCTAAAAACAATTTGTTGGTCCTTCGAGCCTGGGTGTGTATTTGTATTTAAAATTATACATTTAGTATATTTACCAGTTGTCTGTCACCCCTAACACAAGTATTAAGTTACTTATTTTGGGGATGGACGACCGTGTGTGTGTCCCATATATTTATTTATTATTATTTATTTATAAAGATAATTTTATACTATTAAACCAAAAACAGATGAATAATAAAAATAGATGGATAGTGAATACAGCACTAGATTTCAACGGTATACCTTTCTACATACGAAACGCCGCGTTATTATTCCAAACGTTAATGGAACTGTAGTTGTCGTTCTATCTTGTATGATTTTTAGTTAGGGGATATTCATAGGGTTGGATAGTGATATAAGTTAGTTAATGTATTCTACCTGCAACTTTGTCTAGACAAAGTTGCAGGTAGAATATAACTATATTATTAATAACTAAGATTAAATCTTTTAAATAAGCTGCATATGATTTACTAGATGTGGCATTGTCCACTTAAATTTAGTAATTCCACCTGACCTGCATTGCGGTTGGCGCCTTAATTGCATAGCTCAAACGAAATCGAGCAAATAACACAAAGCACGTCATATGAGGTTTATAAAATTAATTAGTGGACGAAACACGAATCTACCTCAACACGAGCGGTCGTTGTAATGAAATGTGTGGGCGGGTGAGCTTTTAAAATAATTAAATGGAATTTATCTCATGACATAGAAAAACATTCTTTAAAGTTTTATTTTCACAAACAAAGGTAAATGTTACCTAATAAAACTGTATAAAAAGAAGTCAGTAACGAACAGTTAATTATAATAAACAAATTAAAACAATTGCGCCATCCTTATATATACATTTTATGTATATAATAATCAAAAGTTAAAAAAATATATTATATAGGAACAACATATAACAGTATAGTACACGAGTTTGTCACAAGTTAAAAATGAACCTACATTTAAAAATAGGACGATAGATTATTTATGAGAGATTACAAAAGAGTAAAGTAACGGCCTGTTTTTATCCCATTACTGGGCACAGAGCTTCTCTTTTTTTATGGGAGAGAAGGTTTGGAGCTAAGACCCACAATGCTTCTCCAATGCGGATTGGTAGGTTACACATACCCAGAATTCTCTTGAGACATGCATTCCTCATGATGTTTTCCTTCACCAAAAAGCGTGTGATAAATTGCAAATATCAATTAGAGATATAAGTTGTTAGAGAAAAACTCATTGGTGCCTACCCGGGGCTTGAACACGTAGTCCCTTCGAAAGAGTCGACTGGTGAAACCGCTGGGCTATCTCAATTTCATTCTGTGAGAGATTAAATTATGGTAAAATTTATAAATTGAAAATAGTCATTTCAACAACGCTTCTTTGAACTACGTACTTCTAAATTATATTTAAAGGTAAAGTTAATATTATGTTAGGTAAATTGATAATAAGGCTTTGAATAACTTACCCGCTTTAGAGGGGAGAAGATGTCTCAGTAACGTCATTTAGACATGCGTGAATAATTCGAGCCCAGTTCCTTTGACTGACTGTCTAATAAGATTTCCCTTAACAAACTTTACTGAAACTTTTGAGGTTCAATTAATGTAATTAAATTCAGGTGATGTGATAAGCGATGCCGAATTAAATTTTCTAAATCGATGTAAATCATAATAATAAAATAAATATACTCTTAATTAATATAAACTCATTAAAATAAAACGTAAAACGATAACATACGAAGTGAAATGCACTTTATCCGAAGTGTTTTAAAAAAATAATAAAAAACGAATGACATAAAATTAAGTCAAATATTACTGAATAATTTTGTATACTAATCTCGAGATATCAATATATATTATGAACTAGCTGTGCCAGCGGCTTCGCCCGCGTGGAATGCAGCGTATTACAATTTTTTTCTAGAATTCAAATTTTAAACATAAAAGTAGTTATTGTGAGTTATCCATAAGAGATAGAGAAATGCTATCACGGACTTTTTTGTAGTATTTTTAAAAATCTACAATTCTCTAGTACACTACTTTAGCGTATCTTTGTTAGTTAACGTAGCGCACGCGACCAAAGTTCCCAGCAAGCAAGTTTCTTAACAAATGCGCGATCTCTTCAACACTATTTACATAATACCGATATTTACTATATAGCCAAACCATCCGGAAGTATTGCACTATCTTTTGGTGAAAACTGTACAAAACTTCGTTCAGTAGATTTTGTGAAAATCGAGTACATACACACAGATAGCTTTTTAGAACTTTGTTTTATAATAAGTATAGATAAATTATCATTTCTTTTAAAAATATTAATTATTTCTTATATCTTATATATATTCCTTCTTCTTTTTCGATATTTACTCTTCAATTTTTTTTCATACCTTTAAATACTGATTCGTTGTATATAAAATAAATAAACTATTATTTCAATTCGATTTTTAGTCAACGGCTTTCAAGAGTACCATATTTAAATTTTTAGTTAATATTACACCTTTATACAAAGAACAGTCTAATGAGTTTATGTTTCATTTGATCTTTATTAAATCTTGGGGCAGGAACAGTCCACCGAACTTTTTCTGACTGATTTTTTTTATAAACGAATAATTTAAAAATTCACCCCTTAATATGCCTCACCTCACTAAATCTGTGATAGGCCAACGGTGAAACCGTGTCACTCTTTGAAGCGACCACGACATCACACCTCGGGAACCAATGAGATTTTCTGTTAAAACTTGTGTGTAATTAATAATTGCATTTTTTCACACACTCTTCGATAAAGGAAAACGTCGTGAGGAAAACAGCATATCTCTAGAGATTTCTAATCCACAATCATTCCGTACAAAAACAGAGAAAGAGGCCTATGTCCAGCAACTCATTTGTTGGTCTCGCTATTCGCTTCTATAATAAAATTCCTCAATCCATTCTAAACCAGTGTACAAAAAGATTCCAATTAAGTGTAAAAAATATGCTTATATATAAAGCATATTACAAAATTGAAGATTATTTGGATGATAAGAATGCCTGGATTTAAAAATCCAATCAGCTTCATACAAGACAGCGGTTTTTCTAATGTATAATTGAACATATTTAAAAGATTGGCCGCCGAGTTTCTTGCTGGTTCTTCTCGGTAAGAGCAACATTCCGAACCATTAATCATTTTGATGCTTGACGATTCAATAGTGCCTAAAATGGCTTATTTGAATAAAGATTATTTTGATTTGATTTGATTCGAGTGGGATAGTAACAGGTCATTACTTTTTATACCTCACCTGCACGCATTTACACTTGTGTAGGTGTTGATAAACCTACCGTTGGAACCAGCATATACGTAAATACATATACGCTAATTCCATACGTTTATGCTAATTTTATCAAATTTCTATATTGACGACGACCGAAAGACATTTTCCATAACCGCTGAATGTTCTGCTCGTCAAAGATATCGAATCAATTACGATATTAATAGGACAGATGTAGCGGACTGAAGAAACGGATGAAATGGGACAATTTTATTTATGAAGGGCCATCAAATTATCTGACTCCATCGTTTATGGATCGAAATTCAATAAGCTGGGAAGAGTTTTGCGATGAAATTTATAATCGATGACTTTTCTGCAAGAGTTGTTATCTGTGTTCATTCGTGTTCTGTATTTCAAAACGGTTATCAACAATTGATTGATTGATTTTATTGTAGACGATACTGTGACATTAACAAATAGTTGTTAATAGTCATTATACAATAGTAATAATAAAAGTTATTTTGCAATAATTCCCTATACAGTAAATAGAAAATATATAGTGCTCAATGTATAGTGGACTATCCGTTTTTTCATACCCGATACATGCAGGATTCGTAAAAACACATCCACAAACCTCCACCACTGCCACCACAGTACACAAGCACTACACACGTTCACTATCACAAACTCAACAATCGTCTCGCCCCGCATCCGAAGCATCATCAGGAGATAGACTCCACGATAAAATCGCAAAGCGTTTGCGATTTTCAAATATACATTTAGTACTATATATATTTTCTATTTACTGTATGGCGGATTATAGCAAAATAATATTAATTATTACTTTTGTATTATGGATCTCTGCAAAGTAACGTCTAATTCTATAAGTCATTATATCTTCATATTTTTTAACCAATTTACCCTCTGTGTATCGAATTTTCTATGACACTAAATTTAAAAATACTTAACGATTGAAATGGAACAGAAATATAATTTATGCAGAAGTTTATAAGATTCCGTTAGGTTTTATGTTTACGTTTCGGTATTCGGAGGCTTTATTAGTACCGAAAAAGGTTAGTTTATAATTCTCCCATAGCCATTTTTCATATTCAATGTGTGTGTGATATTAAATAACGCTAAACTGTATCTGAATAAAATAATATTATCATTCATCCACGTGCCTTTATCTCACTCTAAGTGGGGTCGGCAGAACATGTTACAAAAATGTTGTCACATGATTTGGCTACGTATTCTACGACCGGCCGCCTGCCTAACGTCAACTTACCGTAGTCCTATTTTACAACCCCTCGGTAAGAAAGAGGGTGGTATATTCTACTCAACCGGATACCACACGGTGGGTTAACTTACCTTAGTCGCCTTTTACAACGCCTCGGTAAGAAATGAGGATGGTATATTCTACTCAGCGGGATACCACACGGCGGTTTGATTTATCTTAGTTGCATTTTACGACACCTCGGTAAGAAAATGAGGGTGGTCTATTCTACTCATCCGGATACCACACGGCATTATATTCATTATATTCAAGTTAAATTAGCTTGCTCATTATGATGTATTGATTGATTTATTGTTATCACGGGCTATTGGCAAAAGGCCTGAAACCATTCGAAATGTGATTTCAATTACATTATGCGATCGGACAGTTGTTTTTACAATAACTAAATAATAAAGTTCCATTTTTGCCGTTGAATGTTGTACACACATTATTGCGAAACTGAGGTGATATTTCTGTCAATAAAAAATATTACCAAATTTTATAGGTCCCTATGGTCATAAAAGATAGATGAACACGGACAGTGTCTCGGCTACCTGTTTAATAATTCCTCGTATACACATACTCAGGCTGTGATAGCCCAGCGGTGAGACCGTGCGACTCTTTCGAGGGAACACGAGTTTAAACCCGGGCAGGCACCAATGAGGTTTTTCTATTGAAACTCATGTGTCTAGCCGATAATAGTAATTTATCACACGCTTTTCGGTGCAGGAAAACGTCGTGAGGATACCTGCGTATCTCTAGAGAATTCTAAGAATATGTGTAGTCTATCAATCCGCATTGGAGCATCGTGGTAAGTCTTAGCTCCAACCCTTCTCTCCAGAAAGAGCAGGCCTATTCCCAGCAGTGGGATTGTGACAGGCCGCTACTTTTACTTTTATATACTCAGGTCAACATATTTCGTTATATTTTTTCTCTACTTAGAACCATACAATAATTATAATGTTATCAAAAAGGTGAAGGGATGCCAGAAAGCCAGGAGATGTAATTTAATTTGCGGTAGTAGAAATTCTTATTATTTACGTTATGGTCTTCTTTTGACCAACTGTTTTAAATGCAAAGATTGTTTGCTTTTTATATTATAACAAAAAGATGTTCACGTAGAGTATGTATGTACTATATGCTTTTTTTTTTCGATCTGACTGTATGCTGTTAACCCTAATGACTTTTACAGCGTCACCGGGCGGGACGGGCGAGCGCAGAAGCATCGTCGAGGTTGCGAAATGCAGGGAGTAGAGCGCAGAAGCTCTACTTAAGTCGGGGAACGTCGTCGTAAGGGTGCCTCCTGTGAGGCCGGACCACGGCTTAGGGCGACGTGTAGTGGAGGACTGATGGTGTGACTTAGATTAGTCATTGCGGCGTCGGAAGGGTGGCAAAAAGCCACGACCGACCGACGTCAGAAAACTGGGACCTCGTCTTCGCCGGCAAAGACGCTGTGTGTGTGTATTACGTGTATCTGTGTTGGCGATCGTTATTTGATCGTCGGGGTAATACAAGACGCTTTTTGGACGTGTATATTTTCGATGGTCGGACAACATGGTTTTTAAAATAAAATTTATTGACAGTACTCTTATAATATTAAAGTTTAAGTGCCAAACTGTTGATTTGATGGTAAGAGTTTAAATTGAAAGACCGTTCGTTGCTATGTATCGCGATACCGTAGCTGGCATTTAAGAAAAAAAGATATGTAGTATGAGAAACTGTTTGGAAAGTAAAACAACTCTTGCCCTTATCCCATTGTGAGTGGGGTCGGCACACCATGTTCAAAATTCGTAAAATTACGATCAGTCGCCTACCTGACATACCTGACTTACCTTAGTCGCCTTTTACGACACCCCGGTAAGAAATGAGGGTGGTATATTCTTCTCAGCCGGATACCACGCGGCAAAAACATATTACTGCCATATACGGAACTAATAATGTTCGAACATTTTAAAGTGAAGAAAATTATGTTTTGTTATTATTTTAGTATTATGTACATATACTAAAATATTAAATTTAACATTTATATAAAAAGTGTATTACGGTTTCGTTGATATGAATTTATAGTATACTAAGGAGAACATAGTAATCGATTTGCTATACTGTTTTCGATAGGAATGTATGCTTTTATGTTTTACTAGCTGTGCCAACATCGCTTCGCCCGCGTAGAATTCGGTGAATTACGAAACTTTTTCCGAATTATCGTAATTTTAAACATAAAATTAGTTATTGTGAGTTATCCGTGAGAGATAGAGACATGCTGTCGCGGACTTTTTTGTAGTATTTTTATAGGTCTACAATTGTCTACTATATTACTTTAGCGTATCTCTGCTGGTTTACGCAGCGCACGCGACTAAAGCTCCCAGCAAGCAAGTTTTTTAAGAACTGCGTGATCTCGATAATACCGATATGTACTATTTACCTAAACCATCCGAAAGTGTTGCACTATAATTTGGTAAAACTTGCTCAAAATTTCATTCTGTATATTTAGAGAAAATCGATTAAATACAGACACAGACAGACAACTTTTTGGGACTTTGTTTTATAATAAGTACAGATTGTTATGTTACCGAGATGTCGTAAAAGGCGACTAAGGTAACTTGACGTCAGACAGGCGGCCGGTCGTAAAAAACGTAGCCAAATCACGTGACAACATGTTCATCATGTTGTGCCAACCCCACTTGGAGTGGGATAAGGGCAGGAAGATGATGATGACTGTTATGTTAATATAAATAAACCTTTAAAACCATAAACAAGAATAATTCTATGAATATAATATATATAAAAGGAATACAAATAATGAAATGCTCTATTAGTATAATTAAAATAAATGCTTGCGCGCGATGTATCTAGGCTACGCATAAGCAAAATATTTTACTATTGAGTTTGGATATTTTTCATAACATCTAGCTATAAATTTTGCAGCTACATTCTTCTTTATTCAAGTAGATTATAGAAAGCAACCCGAGACTTAAATCGTCAATGATCCGATAGTCTGTAGAAGACGCACTGGTTTGGAACGTTGCTCCTAACGAGAAAAACTGGCAAGATAATGATTGTCTATTTATGGAGAAAAAGGTAAAATGTATAAGAAAAAAAAACGATATCGAGAAGTTTTATTAAATAACTTTTATCTGTTTGTTGTTGTTTATTCTTACTTGAAAATTGAAAAGTGTATATTTAACTTATCAGGCAGGCGTAAAAGGCGTAATATATAAAATAAATGTCCAAAATTTTCCTTTTATTGTTTATTTATTTCCTTAATTAATTTTTAGTTTTAGTGAGTATGCCGTGTGGTATCCGGCAGAATAGAATAGACCACCCTCATTTATTACCGAGGTGTCGTAAAAGGCGACTAAGATAAGTTGACGTCAGGCAGGCGGCCGGTCGTAAAATACGTAGTCAAATCATGTGACAACATGTAACATTTTGCGCCGACCCCACTTAGAGTGGGATAAGGGCAGGAGGATAATATTAGTATTTTAGTGGGTATATTTTATTTAATAGTTTATTACTGGGGACTGGGGCCACTATTACAGCTGTTATTTCAATTAATAAATTAATATGATATATTTATATTAAAGTAATAAAATTTGTTAAATAGTTGTAATATATACGATATACGATATAGCACGAGATGTTTAGGCGATTTATCGCGAGAATAATGTTTTTGTACTGTATAAAATTGTTTAAATTATAAACTCTACTTCATCATCAGCCCACATCAGTCCACTGCTGGACATAGGCCTCTCCAATTATATGCTACTTTGCCCGATCCTGGGCTTTTTGCTTCCATGCACTGCCTGCTGTCCTACGTGTCGTCACTCCATCGAGTCTCAGGGTATCCTACACTACGTTTTCCGATACGCGGTCTCCACTCCAGAACACGTCTACCCCAACGGTCAGCAGTTCTACGACAGATATGACCGGCTCATTGCCACTTCAGCTTGCTTATGCGCTAAGCTATATCAGTGACCCTAGTTTTTTGACGGATAACTTCGTTACGAATACGATCCCTCAGAGATACCCCTAGCATAGCTCTTTCCATAGCTCGCTGAGCGATTTTAAGCTTGTGGACCGCCATAACTGTTAGTGGCCACGTTTTGGCACCGTAAGTCAAAACAGGTAGGACACACTGGTTGAAAACTTTAGTCTTTAGACTCTGTGGCATAAACGCTACTTAATAGGCATAAAATGGTAGACATAACCCGTAACAGTCACCCGTTTTTGGGACTCTTTCGTATTTTAATGAGCAACAAAGCGTAAGTTCAATTAATAAGGAAAAAAACAGTTTAATAATAATATTAAGTCTCGTTTTTTTTTTTTTTTATACGCCTAAAAAAGAAACGATACAAGTAACAGCCACGTTGACATTCTTTTCATGTCACAATAAGCCTTTTAAATTTCTTTTGATATTGAAATCACATAACTGAAAACCCTACATTCATAAATGATATTTAAATAGGTATTTGAGTAAACGAACAGTCACGGGAATAGCGATGATCATTTCGACTTTTATTCAAACAACCAATCAATCAGAGCTGATTGAATTCTCTCTGTGATTATCTATGGCCCAACGTTATATATTATCATTATGCTAAAATTGCAATGAAAATTTCATGAAATACTTACCTGTCTTGACTAATTTGAATGTGACTTGTTGTTGATTTTTCAATTGTTCATTGTGTGTAGGATGTGTAAGCTCCCGTAGAGCCATCTCCAAAGATGGCTGCTGCATCGCGACGAAGCGAGAGGGCGAAGGATCCTTCACCCGACTCAGCTTTCGGAAGAAGCTTACTTTCTTCGGCTTTGAGTTAGTTCCTGACAAATAAACATAAAAGGAATGAGAAACTTAACGCTATACATATAAACAAAAATCTAACCTGATAGTTATAAACAACAAACAAAACAAACTTTACACAAAATAAAATTCAATGACTGTGACTATTTAAGCGCAGTGTTACAACTTGCAATTACCATGCAATATGGACGTCATCGGCACGCATTACTATTGATTAGTCGTAGAACAGGCCCTCAATCCCAAACTCAAGCTGTCATTTAAAAACCTTCAAACGATGACCGCTGCGTCGGAGGCGTCGACAGTGAGGAAGTGCGAGCGGAGAGCGTGGGCGAGGAACTCGGCGCGGGCTCTGATTGCGGACGGGGCGGTAGTAAACTGAGAGATGATGCCGTAGGAGACGGGAAATGCGCCGCCGACACATCAGACCGACGGTCCGGCTCGGGAGTTGTGACGCGTATGTTCGCGCAAAATTCGGGTGTACTAGCTACTTCAAAAAGAGCGTCGAAGTCCCTGTCGAAGATGTTCTTCCGCGAAAAAGCGGGCGTGGGCAATGGAGCGGGCAATTCGAATTCATCCGGGGCAGGTGTCCTTACTATTTTTCCGAACTCGTTATCCTCGTGACGGCCAAGTTTTTTAAAGAGTTTCGTCGCTTTGTTGCGCTCGCGCAGCTTAGCCGGCCGCTCGAGCGACGGCGTCGGCGAGGCCGGCGCGCGCTCCGGAGGCTCCGGGGGCGCCGTTTTGGGGACGGAGGCGGCGCGGGGCGTGTCAGGGGTCGGGGTTGGGAAATTCGCGCTTCTAATAATATCGAGGGTTGGTCGCTGCCGTGGCCGTGGCAGCGAATGCGAGTTGTATGTCAGGGAAACTACTTCGTCCGCAGGATATATTACGTACATCCCTGGCGAGACCGCATCGCGCCGGCCCCTCGCGCCCTCCGAAGAGGTTCACGCGCCTTTGTCTTACTACGTATGCACTTTTTAATATTGCTTAGCTGTATTCACCGCTAAGCTCCTACGATTGTTGGAAGTTTAGGTTAATCGAGACTGTGGAATGTTTTATAGTTATAACGTTTGTTTTTCGAAGTATGTTAGGAATAAGGAATGTTTTATGGGGGAGATTTTGAGCCATAGGAGGTAGGAAAGTTTTCTTCGAAAATATATGTCGCTAGTCCTTATAAGATGTCTTCAACCTAAAGAAAAAATAAAAAAAATAAATAAAAAAATACACAATAAAATATAGTTAAAATAATACTCTTATGATATTAATAATTGATCTCTTATGATATTAACGCTGTGATGAGACTTGTGGTGAGACCGTGCGACTCTCTAGAGACGACATAGGTTCAAACCCCGGGCAGGCACCAATGAGTTTTTCTATTAAAAACTTATGTGTCTAATTGGTAATTGCAATTTATCACACGCTTTTCGGTGAAGGAAAACATCGTGAGGAAACCTGCATATCTCTAGAGAATTCTCTAGGGATATGTGTAACCTACCAATCCGCATTGGAGCAGCGTGGTAGGTCTTAGCTCCAATCCTTCTCTCCAAAAACGGAGAGAGGAGGCCTTAGCCCAGCAGTGGGCATAATAACAGGCTGTTACTTTACTTTACTTTTTTTATTAATAATTAATTATATTTATATTACAATAAGTGATATGTTTAAATTAATTTAGTTGTATTTTAATGCTCGCTTGGTGTATATAACTAATGTAAACATTGATATTGCGTGCCTATTTAGTCTATAATTATTATATAAATAACCGATAAAACACGGATCGCTCCGCTATTCACTTGTTATGCTCGTAGCGTGCACGTGTGATAAAAAGTTCGAGGGTGCAAGGCGTCGAATCTATGAGAATTTGTTATAATGCATCCATCATACATTGCATCTATACGGAAGGCAAAAGGTTTCAACGCACGATCGTATATTACGTTTCACGAGTATCCTGTCTCCCGCTCAAATGTACGAAAGTTTAGTACCCGGCAATAAATAATGCACATCGAGAACTTAGAACGAAACAGCCGGCCTATTCGGTTTCGTAGAGCGCTGTCACTGTCACACACGGGTTCGTCAGTCTGTGCGATAGAAACGATGCTCTATGAAGCAGAATCCAGCCGATTTCTCTTTCTGAGCCTCGATGTGCATTATTTATTGCCGCGTACTATATATGCTATGTCTATGACTTTTCAAGCCATGTACGAATATCAACATTAACTAATGTTACTCCAAAAAGTACACCCAATATATATATATAGGTGTTTAATATATTTTGACCTCAAATACCATTTTACTAGAATTGTTTAATATTATTTATCATTCTATAGAATTTATTACACATACCGTGTGGTATCCGGCTGAGTAGAATAGACCATCCGCATTTCTTACCGAGGTGTCGTAAAAGGCGACTAAGGTAAGTGGACCCGCCGTGTGGTGTCCGGCTGAGTAGAACACACTATCCTCATTTTTTACCGAGATGTCATAAAAAGCGACTAAGGTAAGTTGACTTCAGGCAGGCGGCCGGTCGTAAAATACGTAGCCAAATCATGTTGTACCACTTATCCGCGCCTTGAAACTGAAATTATTCTTATACCTTGAATAGTATACAACGTGCTGCAACTATTTGTCAAAAAAATTAGATGTAGGCATGTTTAGCGATATCATCCATAGTTTAAGACATATAATATAATTTAAAAGAAATAATTAAGTAGACGAGACAGTACTGCACATATATATCTTTTATTTTGTATAATAATATTTTTCTTTTACATGAACATGACATTTTCGTTCTTATTACATGCCGTGGTAACCTATAATTAAGACTACATTTAATTAAAAAGTTCGTATATCGAGCATAAATAATGTAAGTTCTGTCGGTTATAATAAATGAAGATTAAATTAAAAATAGAGTATTGAAGTATAATAAACATTCACAAATAAATATATTTATCAGACAGAATTTGGATATGGAATTTTGTGTGCTTATGAAATATTAATTTAATGACGTGTGACCCTCGTGTATTCTACTCGACCCCTTTTCGATACCGTCATTTGATCTGGTTCATCGCTTATTATATACGAAAACTTTGTATTTGAGAATTGTATCTGTATTTAAGCATTAAGATTGGTACATTTTCTTTATTTAATTATCAACATGATTAATAATAAGAAGTCAAGTTTAAAAAAAGGTTTTAACAAAAAAAAATTCTCCCTTCTGTTAACAGTTGAAGAGTACCCTCGGCTGTTGCCAATCCTGGCAGAAGCATTAAGCCCTGTTTATCATAAATATGCATTGTCATCGAGACTGTATGGAAAATTCAGCTCAATCGGACACTGGTAAGTGGGTCAAATTTAAATTGCAACATTCCGCCTTCACGTACTTACACGGTAAGTTAAAATTACAACTAAAATCAAGAAATAATAGTAACTTGAATCTAATTAATGTTCATCATCACCCTCCTTCCCACTCTAAGTGGGGTCGGCACAACATGTTACATACATGTTGCCATATGATACGGCTACGTAGTTTACGACCGGCCGCCTACCTGACGTCAACTTTCCTTAGTCGTATTTTACGACACCTCGCTAAGAAAGAGGGTGATCTATTCTACTTAATCGGATACCACACCGCGGGCCAACCTACCTTTATCGCCTTTTACGATACCCCGGTAAGAAATGAGGGTGGTCTATTCTGCTCAGCCGGATACCACACGGCGGGTCAACTTACCTTAGTCGCCTTTTAAGACACCTCGGGGAGAAATGATCGTAATCTATTCTACTGAGCTGGGTAGCACACGGCAAATCTAATTAAAGTTATATATAATTGACAATTTCTTTCAATTATTTGAATATTATATTGAAAAATATTAAATATTCGAAAACGATACAGAAATACAAAAAAAGAAAAAAAAAGAAAAAAATTTTATGAAACTAAATAAACTGTATGAATATGCAATTTCATTCAATTCAAATTCAAAATATTTGCATTGCATGTCTGCCACCAACAACGCTTTGCCCTAGGCTGTTCCACAAACGCAAAACGAGCGTCATATTGCGAATGACGTGTAGTTTGCTCTTGTTGAAATAAAGTTGTTCAATGATTTCTATTTCATTTCAGGTTTCCACGAGAGACGAAATTTAATTTTGATATTATTTCATGTTAAGTTACTTCTTGGCTTATATTTCCACTTTGATTAATTTTATGTAAAATAAAAATGTTAAATCTGTCTTTACCCCTTTTTTGCATTTACTAAGGTTGTTATTATTAATCGTAGATTGTTCTGCGGACAACTATACGCCCCACTATCCTTTGTATTAGACAATTTTCTGAGCACAACGGAATGATGCCTGCATATTTGTAATTCAAAGCCGTAAATGTTAGGAATGGCACGCAATTAATATTTTCCTCTCATTTGTAGACGTTATTTTGTTTAAATAATGCTCATGTTTAACTGTTTAATTGTACTAATAACATTTACGAATACTTATCAATATTGGTAATGCCATTTTCTAAATCGTTCTATATGACAAAGTGTTAAATACTTCGGTGAACTTTTATTATATGAAATGTGTAAAAAATTACTATAAGGTCTATATTTTCTAATCAAGTGAAAGCGATAACCAGGATGGGCGAGATAAGCGGGTCAAGTATCCCCAAGATCGCTGAAGAGGCATCCTTCAGATAGAAGAGCAATTCAAAATTTTCATCGTTGAACTGCTAGAGCATAGTTAAATTAGAAATGGTTTCAAACTCAGACACTATAAGCTCAAGATATATTCAGTTGTTTTTAAGATTGTGAATGTAAATACATTCAAAAACTCTATTTATTAGTCTGACTCACGGTATTTACTTTTTATTATTATCATTTAAGAATAAAAAAAACTTGGTTTGTGACCTGTCGTCATTGTTTAAAACAATACTTTTTTTATATTCGTTTTAGATTCTACGTCTATATGTGAACTCTATTTCATATTCGTAAATAATTGATATTTTTGATTTAACCTATCTAATTTACAGAATTAGGCGTTACTTTGCGGAGATCCATAATAAAAAAGTAATAATAAAACTATTTTGCTATAATCCGCGATACAGTAAATACAAAATATATATAACGTTAAATGTATAGTCGACAAAATCGCAAAGCTATGCGATTTTGTCGTGGAGTTTATCTCCTGATGATGCTTCGGTTGCGGGGCGAAACGATTGTTGAGTTTGTGATAGTGAACGTGTGTAGTGCTTGTGTATTGTGCTGGAAGTGGTGGAGGTTTGTGCATGTGTTTTCTCGAATCCTGCACGTATCGTGTATGAAAATACGGATAGTCCACTATACACCTAACACTATATATATTTTAATTTTCTGTATCGCGGATTATAGCAAAATAATTTTATTATTACTTTTGTTTAACCTGTCTGTTAAATTTATTAATGTAATTTTATTACTATAAAAGTTAGTCGTGTTAATGGAGGACCATAATAGTTTGTTAAAATATTTTATAACAAGGGTCTATTAAAACTTTAGTTATAAACGTTAAACGGAGTATGCGAAAAGTTATGAAAACTCCTGCTTATTAATTATTCCGTGTATGAAAAACCTTGCTCCATATACGAACTAAAAATAATTTAAGGCTTTAATCTATGCAAATTATGAAACAAAGGTCCCAATAAGTCTGCTGAGAGCTTTACTCACGTGTGCCGCATACCTCAGCATATATACACTAAAGTAATGTATAAGACAAAATACTAAAAAAAAGTAAGCGACAGCATGTCTCTCTCTTTTATTATATTTAACTGACAATAGCTACTTTCAAAGTAGCTAAAGCAGTAGAGTTGACGATTCAAAAGCCTTTATTTGCAAGTTTATTTGAATCCTACTAATATTATAAATGCGAAAGTTTGTGAGTATGGATGGATGTTTGTTACTCTTTCACGAAAAAACTATTTGACGGCTTTGGATGAAACTTTACAGTTATTTAAGTTATATATCGGAATAACATATAGGCTACAATTTGCAATGATTTTATGTAATATAACGATACATGTCAATAAAGTTGGAAATAATCTAGCCTCTGAGAGTTATTTTGGCGTACGCTGCTTGAATTATTGGAGTTACACAAAGATGATGTAGGGTAATATTGTTTGTCTTCAATAGTTGTAAATAAATGTCCGCGACAATATATATCTACCTTTTGTGTGGAAGCTACTATGACCAAAATTGTTAATAATAAATTTTAAATAAGATAATATTTTACAATGCACATTTTAGTATATCAATAAAACTGTTATCAAAATCAATACATTTGTTGCTTTCAGTATTTCATGTATATAAACTTTGGTTTTCAAACAAAGTAATTTGATTGAATAGTTAAAAAGTTATCACGATATGATTAGGAGCGTCATAGAGCGCCTAATAAGTGCGACGCGCGAAGATTGTATGGAATCCGAAAGTTTTAAAGTTGGACATCTGAAATTTTGAATGTACGAGTAACTAAACAAATATATATTTATTTAAAATGACTCTTCACAAAACATAATGTAGCAGACCAAATTCCACGCGAGCGAAGCCGCGGGCAAAAACTAGTAAACGATATTTTTAGTTTGAATTTAAAATCATATTACGAGTACGCAATGATAAAATTATTAATGTTTTAAGATTTTCGTATCTTGTTGATGAAATAAATAGATGTTGAAATATAAGCTTGTTTTTTCTATCTAACTGCCTTGAAGAATACTGAATGTAAAGTCGTTTCTGAATAAATTATCATGTTTATTCATTGGACCGAAAAAATCTGAGAATCACAAACTCGAATTGCTTATTCAATCAAGTATGTTTTCATTTTATGCTTCAACAGTTACAAATATAATTCTATCCACTTATAAATTTCTAACAATCTGTCGTACATAAACATTTACTAACAATTATTTACAAAAGAACATTTAATACTATGTAAACAGTATTAAATGTTTTTTTGTAATTTATTTATTCTTAAGCCTTTAAGCGATTTGGAGTCTTAATTAAAATAAATACATAATGAGATATTTTAATAAATATCATCATCCTATAATGCGATCATTACGATTTTTGTTGTGGAGCCGAAACCGAAGCATCATCACGAGGATAGACTCCACGACTAAAATCGTAATGCGATCATTACGATTTTTGTCGTGGAGCCTTTCCTCCTGATGATGCTTCGGTTTTGGAGCGAAACGATCGTCGAGATTGTGATGGTGATTGTGTGTGCTGATTGTGTGCATAGTTGCTGGTGGAGGCGCCTTGGGGTGCGTGTGGTGGCTTGTCCTGCATGTATAAGGTGCGAAAAAATTTACCTGCTTCATACACATTAGCTTTGCATGCATTCGCTTAACCCGTGCGGATTATAGCAAGGTAGTTAGTTCTGTTCTAGTGCTTTTAATATACTTAAAATTAAAATTGCTGCTAAGTATCACGCAAATAAAATATTGAATAACAGAATATTTTTATATTTAATAAAGATTTATAAAAAGTAAACTGTTATTTTTTAATGAAGCTCTCGCAACTCTGTTTTTCACTTTGAAACAAAATAAGTAAAGTGCAGCAATTAAATTACGCTATTATGGAAATAAGGTGACGAACAAACCCGACGAACTCGATTGTAAAGTCAATGATAGCTGAATGTTAAAAATATTTTGCGTATATATTTTAACATATGGGGTAAACAGAAATCAGCAAAGTTTCCACTGATAAAAAAACAAAAATCTTATAACTATATCAACAAGAAAAAGAGTAAAAAATTAAAATAAAAAATAGCAAAAAATTTAAATAACGTTAAAAAAGAGTACAAAATAAATATTCCTAAAAAATGACTAAAATATTAATTAAATATCACAAAAATTGACAATTTGTAATTTTTTCTTAAAAGTATACATTTTATCGTGCATAATATCTAAACTTTGACAATATGTATTGTACATTCTGCATGCACGATATATAAATATATTATCAACATATTTGGATCTGCATGTTGGTACAAAAAATGTAGACTGTTTTCTAACAATGTTAAGTCTGGGGCATTTTAATTTAACATTACTTAAAAGAAATTTAGAATCAACTACATTGTTTAGTATTTTATATAAATATATTTGGTCCCGTTCATATCTACGTGTTATCAGTGACTTAAAATTAGTATTATGATCGATGGAACAACCTGATTTAAATTGCAAATGCTTTAAAAATTTGTTTTGAATTTTTTCAATATTATTTATGTATATTTTGTATTGAGGGTTCCAAACTGTAGAACAGTACTCTAAAATTGGACGAACATAGGAATTAAAAAGAATAGTCAGTGTGGTGCCTTTTTTAAATTCTTTACCAATTCTCAAAATAAATCCAAGCATACTGTAAGCCTTTGCTACCAAGTAATTAACATGGGATGCAAAAGTTAGCTTCTGGTCCAAAATAACACCCAAATCTTTAATTTGAGACACTCTAGTTAATGTAGTATTGTCCACTACGTAATTAAATAATATGGGTTTAGCTTTCCTAGTAAAACTTACGATATTACATTTTTTTGTATTTAATTGTAAATTATTTTTCATACAGTATTGGTATAAATTATTAAGATCTTCTTGGAGCAATTCACAGTCCTGAAGAGTTTTAATACTTCTAAATATTTTCATGTCATCAGCATAAATCAATATGTTACAGTTACCAAAATTTTTGACTACGTCATTTATATAAATATTAAAAAACAATGGCCCCAAATGAGAGCCCTGGGGCACGCCTGATCTAACTGGTATAAATGACGAGCAAAAACCTTTAATAGTCACAGCCTGGCTTCGATCTCTAAGATAGGATTCAACCCAGCGAAGTAAGTCACCATGTATTCCTATCGAAGCAAGTTTTTTAATTAGCAATGAGTGACAAATTTTGTCAAATGCTTTGGAGTAATCAGTATAAATAACATCCATCTGACCTCCGTCATCCATTGCGAGTGACACACTATGAACAAACTCGCAAAGATTGGATTCTGTCGATCTACCTGTAAAGAAACCATGTTGTTGATCGCAGATAACTGACTTCAGAACAGGACATAATTGGTCAAAAACAATCTTCTCGAACAATTTAGCAATTGTATTAAGCTTAGAAATCGGCCTATAGTTACCAACGTTGTGTCTATCTCCTGATTTATAAATTGGAATAACAAAAGATTGTTTCCATATTTTAGGTATTTGACCAGTACGAATAGAAAGCTGAAATAAAATAAATAAAGGGCGTGATAGACTTACATAACAAGATTTTAAAAATAAAGGTGGAATACCGATATATGTATGATAATATATGATTTATGTGTGTGCTGAAATTGACGTATTTCATCATTCTTCTGCCCACTCTAAGTGTGGTCGGTACAACATGTTTTAACCATGTTATAATTTACAACATACTGCCTACCTGACATCAACTTAAGAGGGTATTCTATTCTACTCAGTCGGATACCACATGGCGGATCAGTAAAAAGTAAAAAGTAAAGTAACGGCCTGTTACTATGCCCACTGCTGGGCTAAGGCCTCCTCTCTCCGTTTTTGGAGAGAGGGATTGGAGCTAAGACCTACCACGCTGCTCCAATGAGGATTGGTAGGTTACACATATCCCTAGAATTCTCTAGAGATATGTAGGTTTCCTCACGATGTTTTCCTTCACCGAAAAGCGTGTGATGAATTGCAATTATCAATTAGACACATAAGTTTTAATAGAAAAACTCATTGGTGCCTGCCCGGCCATGGCGGGTCAACTTACCTTAATCGCGTTATACTACTCCTCTGTAAGAAATGAGGGTGGTCTATTCTTCTCAGACACATACCACATTTTAGACGTATTTTGTATTTATTCGTGTCATGTTATTTGTGTTATATGGTCTCGATGATAACTGATTTTGTAACTGATAATTATCTAAGACAATATTTTAACCCGTGAACTTGCGGGAAGAATATACTAGTAACTAGGTATTCATAATTTCATTCCAGGACGAAGGGAGAATCTTCGTTAGTTTAATTTGTGAATTGGTTTATTATTTTTTGTGAATGAAGTCATCCTGTTCATGATTTTCTTCTATATCTAAGTATCTATTGCATCTATGTATTGTTTTGGGCGTGTGCGACATTTTTACAACTTCTACAACTTTTTACAACTCTTACATAAATTATTCAAATATAGAACGATCCCTACTTTTATTTATTGCCATGACAGAAGTCATCTTAATTTGATAAAGGTGCAATCTAATTAACTTGACCAACATCAAAACGGCCTTGAGTTTTTAACAAAATATCCCCTTTTTTGTATCAACTAAAATTATGGTAAGCAATCTACATTTAAGCTTGATAATGCCGACCCAAGTATTTTTGTAACCAAGAACCAACTCCGCAATCTTGAGCGACTTCAAGAGCACTCTACTTGGTTTGTACTTTAATTAAGTAATATGATCTTGTATCTCAATTTCGTCCGAATCTCGAGTGCCTGTCTATACATTTTCGTTAAAATATGTACAAATAGTTTATGTTCTACTTCTGATTCACTCAATTATCGACATATTCTTGGTTAAAAAAATCGAGCTTTGTGGACTATAATACTTTTGTTTAAAGTGGTATACAATAAATAGTGTTTGTTTTTAAATAACAAAGAAAGTGAAGAATTATCCTTTATTATCGGTCTATCATTTATTTTTACAGACCCAAATAGTATTTATTCTGTTTTAAAAATAGTACGGACATTATTTTTATGTAATTGAAATTAAAGAATCATATCCCAAATAGATTATATTTGAATACCCCAAAAAAACAAATGTGTGATTACTAACGTCATAAGCTAGCAAAGATTCTAAGCCCTATGAAGATACAGATACAGAGAGCAATATAGAGACAAAGATAGAGGTCAAAAAGAAATAGGTAATAGAAGAGATAGAGATAGAGAGAGACATTAGACGCCACCTTGAACAGAATACAACATCGCTTTAACTATTTACCAAAAGAATTAGATGTAGACATATTTAGCGATAGCATACATACTTTTAAACATAATATAATTAAATTTAACAGAATGAATTAAGTAGATAGTATTTTTAATTAGTATAATTTATATCTTTTATTTTATTTCATAATACACTCAAAAAATGTACGCGACCATTTTACATGCCGTGGTACAAGTACCTATAATTAAGACTACATTTAATTAAGTAGCTAGTAGAGTATTTTGTAGTACTAAAAATATAAGTCTTGTTGGTTATCCTAATAAATAAAAATAAAATAACTAGACGTTAAATATGAATTTATTCTTTTTATTACGCATTGTGAATTGACCAGTAGTATTATTAGTTCATACCCAATGGGGATGTGGGGTTAACAGAGAGTGGCTCCATCTAATAATTGTTAGAATCATTAAACTCTGGGAATATAATACGTTAAAGTAGTCATTTGCAAAGTTTGCTTCTTCAAGAATGTTCATCACTTGAGGCGTTCCCAGTTAGAAAGAAATGAAAATACCTACAATATATTTCTTTGTTATTTTTTATACATTTTCGGCGCACAAAGGAATGTTATTTAAAAATTTAGGGTGTCTAATCTAGTCTATTATTTACGCGTTTTGTTAGTGCGTTGGCTGCCAGTTCGAAATACAAAAGGTTTTAATTTATAACACGTATAGTAAGACTAGTTTTTCAGCGCAACTTCGTTCGCGTGAACTGCAGTCTTATTATTTGAGTAAACCATTACCCATATTAATTAGGGTTAAAGTGAGTTAATCTCAAACGCTAGACATATGCTGTCGCAGATTTTTTTTTAAGAACTTTTAAATGGTAAATTTTTGTTATACATGATTTTTAATAACTTTCACTGTTTAACACATACTAATTAGGGTTAAAGTGGATTAATCTTAAACGCTAGATATATGCTGTCACGGATTTTTTTAAAGAACTTTTTTTAGAGGGAAAATTTTTGTAATACATGATTTTTTATTAACTTTCACCGTTTAAGTCAACGCAAGGAAAGCTTTAAATTTTGCCGTTTTCGCAAATTTTTATTGCTGCTCCTCTCTTATTTATCTAAGCGTGATGGTATATAGTCTATAGCCTTCTTCGATTAATGGACGATCTTATACTCAAAGATTTTTTCTACATCGGTCTAGTAAGTTCCTGAAATTAGCGCGTTCAAACAATAAATCAAACAAACAAACAAACTCTTCAGCTTTATATATTAGTGTAGATTTGTAAATACCCCCCCCTTTATGTTATATTAGAGTTTCTCTTGACTTTGTTCTTGTACTAATGTAATGTGTAATTTTTCACCGTTCACGAAAAAAAATCGGAGTAATTTTTTCCAATGTAAAAAAGCTTTCATTGTATCAAATTTCATTTATATTGGTTAAAGGAATTAACCAAAATGCGTAATAGACAAACGGAGAGACTTTTGATTTATAATATTAGTAAGGATGTTAGGGTTTACTTTATATAGATGTCAATTAAATGAGCCGAACAATGTACCATGCCATTATTATACTGATATTATCTTCATTCTCATACACAAACACACACAAACACAAACATACACACTCACACACTCACTAACACACATTAACGTTCACAAAAACACGCACACGTATACACAATCAAATACATTCATCATCTCTTACGACAGATGTATAGATAATATGATGGAAGAGCGGAGTCTTCTGGCAGAATTATATCCATGCTTAAAAGAAGGCTCCAACCTTACTTCGACTTTTGTAACTCTGTTGATGAAATAAAATTTATTTTATTTTATTTTATTTTTATCTTAAAGTTACTGTTTTTTACTCAGTCATACAAATAAGATTGAATACATTTGCATGTAATATTTGCATGAATTGGAAACACATATATTTAAAAAGGCTATGTAAGTTTTCAGTATTATCTGAGCGATGGAAAATAAACATTACTCTTCTATAGTGATAACGTTATGACCGTTTTGTTCTTATTTATGTCCTATGTGACACGTGTTTAATCGGAGTTTAAAGGTAGGTCACAGTAAAGTGACTACTAAAATATAATGATGCCGGTGTGGAAGTCCCCACTCGACCCACTTCCTTTTACATTAAGGTGGAACCCGCATACGCAGTACTTATTATATGATAGTTAAAAAAATCATTTGCTATATTTAAGTCTTCGGTCTGCTTTTTGATGAAGATCTTCGACCGTCAATTCAATATATTGGCATAAAATAGAGAAGATCTGCATCTTCCTACACACATAATGACTGGCCCGTTGGCGCAGAGGATAGTGACCCTATGATATAAGTAAATATTTGGGATAATAACACGCACGGCTGTCCATCCCTAATGCAACTTAATACTTGTATAAGTGGTAAGTACAACTGGTAAATATAAACATATATAGTTTTTAAACATACTTAAATACAAATATACACGCAAACTCGAAAATGTTGGCCCAGGCCACGGAGCTGAAGCCAGGATGACTGTCACTTGCGCCAACGGGCCATTCAATTGTTTTACGAGTATGTAATGCACTTTTATCGTTTACATAAATATTTTTATTGTTTTTGTCTTATTTATCACTAAATTCTTAAAACTACTACATAAATAATTAAAAGTGCACGGTCACAGGTATGTATGATATAGTTGTCCGCAAAAACACGCAATTTTATTCGCGTGTTTCTCTTTTGTGAGATGGGATTGCAAATGAAAAACAAATACTCTGCTTCTGACAGATTAGTTTTCCGCAGAGTTATTTGTTTTCTGTATGGATGGATGCATGTCGCTCTCATATCGTCGTCGTTGTCTATTTAATAATTCGCATTTTAAAGAAAATTTAAGACCGCCATTATGGATTACTACTTCAAACTATAATAATACTAGGTTTTGCCCGCGGCTTCGCTCGCGTGGAATTTGGTCTGCCACATTAAGTTTCGTGACAGATCCTTTAAGATTTTTTTTACTTAATATAAAAAAATATATATTTATTTAGTTCAACTAATTTCAAAACAAAAGGATTGCATACAATTTTAGCTATACCGCTTCTTCACTTATGTCAATCATATCGTGATAACTTTTCAACTATTCGGCCAAATTACTTAATGTAAAAGACAAAGCTTGTCTACATAAAATACTGAAAGCGTCAAATGTATAGATTTTTATAAGAATTTGATAAATATACTAAAATATGCATTGTAAAATAGTATCTAATTTAATTAACTTTATGATTCACAATTATGGTCACAGTGGCTTCTACATAAAAGGTAGATATATGATGTCGCGGACTTTTATTTAGAACTATTCAAGACTCTCTCTATGTCTCTTTTACTCACACGTTCTTAGGACGCATTCCGAACGCTCATTCGACAACGACTTAAAGTGTGCGTCTATAAGACGTCATGGTATAAAAAGCAAAACAATTTTAATTGAGTCGCAATAAGAGTTCATTGCAGGCCAGGTATTATGATTAACTAATCATCGTCATTTTCACGGAAACAGGGAGTACGTTTTGTCGACGGACGCTATGTGTATCTGAGTCTTTGTTACTTATATATAATTAACAAGGTTTGTTTTTAAGGGATATTGTTAGACGTCTATATTTTCAGTAAAAAGAACTGACTTGTGTAGGTGGAAGCCACTGTTATAAGTTAGGTCGGATTTTTGCAAGTACAATTTTTGGAAACGCTTACAGAGATCAACTCCATAGGGAAATTAAGGTTTCTATCGAAGTCACGTTTTCGCACGAACCACGGATAACCAATGGCTATCAGCATGTTTTTGGAGCTTAAATAATCTCACTTTTAAATAAAAAAAACTTAAAAAAGTTAGCCTATAATCAAACAATCAAAAACAAAACAATTGCACTATTTTGATTACCTTCGAATCGTTCCAAATAAGGAGCACCGATAACTGTGATAGCGTGCAATTGCAATGAATGCTCTTAGAATAACAAGATCATTCATTGTATAGAACTTGAGACTATATTGTTTCGGTACAAGTGCAGCAAAACAATTTTGTTTGATAGCTATTTTAAAAGAGATTTATCAAATATTATTTCTATAATATATGGTTGAGCAATGTGTACATATGTAGATTCTAATTTGACAAAATAAATTCATGTCTTGTTATTTGATTTTACGATTCTTAACATTAAGTATGGGTAATTACAAAGAAAAAACTTATATATATAAATTAAATATATGATGATTCAGTGGCTATGAATAAAAAAATAAATATATGGGACACTTACACAGTCGGTCGTCTATCCCCAAAGTGAGTAACTTAATTAATATTTGTGTTATGGATGACGGACAACTGGTAAATATACTACATGTATAACTTTAAATACATACTTACATACGCTGAGCTGTGACCTATTCGGTATGGTGTTACAGACAGGTATGTCATTAGTTTAAGTATCTGTTTGTAACACCATATCCGAATAAATGATTATTATTATTATTATTATTATTATTAAATACAAATATACACCTAGGCTCGAAGAACCAACAAATTGTTTATAGAAAATGTTGGCCCTTGGCGCGAATCGATATTGTACTGTTTGCGGATGATACATCTTTAATTTTTAAAGTAAATAGAAATGACCATAATATTGACGAAGTAAACAGTGGTTTATCGGAAGTAGCCCATTGGTTCAGGGTAAATAATTTGGTACTAAACTCTAAAAAAACAAATTGTATTGAATTTGCATTACCTAATACTGCAAACACAGCAAATAGGCTCTCCATAAATAATGTACCACTGAAAACAGAAAATACAACTGTATTTTTGGGAGTGACCTTGGATTCAAAACTCCAATGGAGCACACACATAAAAACTCTTGCAGGGTTAAACTTAGTTCAGCAGTCTACGCTGTTCGAAAGATAAGACAATTTACAGATGTCGAAACAGCAAAACTTGTTTATTTTGCTTACTTCCATAGCATTATGTCTTATGGAATATTGCTGTGGGGTAAATGCGCGGATAGTGAAAAAAATTTCGTATTACAAAAAGAGCCATACGTGGCATCTACAATTTAAGTCCGCGTGATTCCCTGCGAGAGAAGTTTAAGGAAATAGGTATTCTTACATTTGCTTCACAGTATATTTTAAACAATGTAATTTTTGTACATAAAAATATAAAGAATTATAAAACGATAGGTGATGTATATAATAGACAAAGTAGGAACCCACATAAGCTTGCGACTCCTGCTTTGCGCCTAGCAAAAGTATGTAAATCGTTTGTGGGTATGGGTATAAGATTCTATAATAAAATTCCGAAATCAATTTTGGCCATGCCATTACAGCAGTTTAAAACCACTGTTAAAAAGAGGCTGATACAGAAAGCCTACTATACTGTTGAAGATTACTTAGATGATAAGGATGTGTGGATATAGGTGCGCTTCTACTCTGTACAAGACAGTAATAAATAAATGTAACTAGTTCTAAGATTTATATTTTAAAAAGAGCAACCGCCGAGTTTCTTGCTGGTTCTTCTCGGTAGGAACAGCTTTCCGAACCAGCAGTAAAGTTGACGATTCAAAAGCACTTGTTTACAAGTTTACTTGAATAAAGAATATTTTGAATTTGAACCCACGACCCGCGAAGCTGAGGGCAGGGTCACTACCCACTGCGCCAACGGGCCAGTCAAATTTGTAGTAATTAAGAAAGGTTTACTTTTGAATAAGAGGGAATGAGGGAACCAGCATTATCTAAACTGACCTATTTTAGAAGAAATGTCCTGATCATGAGATTGAAACTTTCTAAGAAGTACTTTTTAGGTCACCACGAGCTAATCTTTTGGTAAGTACAAAAACATGCTTCATCAGCCAAGCCAAAATAACTTTTTGTTTTTTTTTCAATTTGCACTTTTTTATATTTTATAAAGAATCCAGGTCACCTAGGTACTTTTTTATTAAATGAGTCATTATAAAAATACAATACACCGCCATCTAGTGGATTATTATGGTTACGTTACAGTGACATCTCTGAGACGGACGAAAAAAGTTTTCTCTCATTCCTCGAATAAAAATAAAGGAGTTTCTCATCTATATCATATATAGTGTATTATCTATGGTCCTAATAGTTCATTATTTGGCACAGGAGCTTTAAAAGTAGATAAGGTATTTATGCAGCTACGAATACATATCCTTTGCCATTTAAAAACACTGTTAAAAAGAGGCTGACACAGAAAGCCTACTACTTCCTATAAAGTTTAAAAATCCTTCTAATATTATATATATATATTATATAATATATAATATATATATAAATTTAAATGCGAAAATATAAATGCGAAAGTTTGTGAGTATGGATGGATGTTTGTTACTCTTTCACGAAAAAACTATTGAACGGATTTGGATGAAATGTAACAGTTATATAGGTTTTACATCAGAATAACATATAGGCTACAAATAGTAATTATTTTATGTAATATAACGATACATTTTAATAAAGTCGGGAAAAATCTGATCTCTGAGAGGTATCTTTGCGTATGCTGCCTAAACCATTGGAGTTATACAAAGATGATGTACTGCAGTATTGTTTGTCTTGAATAGTTCTAAATTAAAGTCCGTGACAGCATAAATCTACCTTTTATGTGGAAACCACTATGGCCAAAATTGTAGATCACAAATTTAATTAAATTAGATACTATTTTACAATGCACATTTTAGTATTTTTATTAAACTCTTATAAAAATCATTCAATAATCACAATAAACAAAATCACATTTGTCGCTTTCAGTATTTCATGTAGATAAACTTTGTCTTAGACACTAACGGTCTTATTCATAAAAAGTTATGATACGCTTATAGGCTTGCTGTAGTACGTTTTACATAAAGTGTTATTCACAAACACATTTTAGCACTAAACCAATCTACAAGTCTACTATAACTTTATAGAGCCCAGAACCCTACTGTATCAGTGCTATAAGGTAAAAGATCCAAATAATGTCTATTGTTATACTTATTCAGTTGCAAAGACACATATTATCTGTGGAGAATTGGGTAGGATAGGGCAATTGGTCGCCAGATTTCCTTAAAATGGCAACATTCGGATTTATAAACGCATTTTAACTATAGATCAGTTATAGAAGGTTTATGAATAAACAATTTTATGAAACGTTTTATAAGCTTATAGAGCGTTTTATCTAAAGAGTGTCTAAAACCTTCTATAAGCTATTTTTATGAATAAGACCGTAAGTAATTTGGCCGAATAGTTTAAAAGTTATCACGATATGATTGACTTGAATGGATCGCCATAGAGTTTACTTATGTGCGTGGCGCGTGAAGATTGTCTGAAATCCGTCAAAAGCACTTGTTTATAAGTTTACTAATAAAGAATATTTTGAATTTGAATTTCTTTGACTGGTTTGTTGCATAATAGTTTGAGAAACTAGCTACACCCTGAATATACACAGCTATGTCAAAGAGATCTGTTATATTAGTAGTTAATATAGCCTTAAAAAATCTTAAAAAGTCTTCAACTTTATTAAACTTACATTGTCCGTATCATACATTTATGATACCGCGTAGTATGAATTATTAGTTGCTTGTATATGACAAAATTGGATATTTGTTCAAATCTCTTTGTATTTTATAGCCCTATGACACGCAAGCCTCAAAATTGCAAACGTATACCACAAGTTTTTTTGGTACAATTTTATTTTATAAGTATAATAAAAATGTGTTGTTTATTTATTTTTGGTTATGTTCGTCTGTTCTCTCTTTCGTTAAAATTATTTCAATCAAGAGTTAAAATAAAACATTAAAATACTGGTAACGAAATTTAAATTACGAGTACTGTACCGCAAATCCATTGAAAACCATGTTCAATTGGAAATGATCGAAAGATAACAAATCTTCGTAAGCCCGATATTGAAGTGAAAGGGTATTGTATTCATTCGATTCTTATATCATTTTGCTTTCTCAAATCCATCGCTTGAATTCATCAGTTCGAAATTGCGAATGCGAAATTGGGTTTCTTTTATTATGGCTAGTATGAAGCTACATATTAGTCATTAAAAAGCTCAAATACACGTAAACTTTTAATTTATAATTTCATCCAATATCTTAGATCTTCACATGTGATTCTTAGAATTTTTTTTTTAACTTTTAACTTTGGATATTTTTCCACTATCACTAATTTTCACAAACTTTAGTTTGGCAACATTGAAATTGCAGCTTTGACTATATCACCAAAGCATTACTGTTCACTATTTTTTATGGTATTCGGATTATTCATATCTCGAATTGTCTATTATATAATTTACCTATTATATATTTTAATTACCTATTTTATGCTATGTAAAGTAGTGCTAGGTCACCAAAAAAGTTACTTTCTATCTATTTATAGCAATTGCAATAAACAAAATATTATTACATGTAAAGCTTAAAGAATATAATAGTCATCATCCTCCTGCCTTTATCCCACTCTAAGTAGGGTCGGCACAACATGTTATAAACATGTTGTCACATGATTCGGCTACGTATTGTACAAACGGCCGCCTGCCTGAGGTCAACATACCTTAGTCGTTATTTACGACATCTCGGTAGAAAGAAGGTGGTCTATTCTACTCAACTTTATACCACATAATGGGTCACCTTATCTTAGTCGCTTTTTACGACACCTCGGTAAGAAATGAGGGTGGTCTATTCTACTCAGCCGGATACCACATGGCATTATTAAAAAATATAACAGTGTTTTTATTATTGCCTGCTTTCCACGAATAAGCCTTGAATTTGTGTCATATTTGTAAATGACTATTTTGCAGCACAAAGGCGTACTATCGCTTGACTACTGAAAATTCATGAGTTTTGAAAAGGTTTTCTATCTTTTATTTTTGCACTCTTTTGTGTCACATTATTAACGCCTGGTGTACTTCTATCTATCTGGCTATCTTTCTTTCTATCTGTACTTAATTCTACAAATGAGCTGCGGTTTTAGTCGAATTATAGAATAATCTATGGAGAAAGTAATAACAGCAAGTGGTGCAGACTTCCTCAGATGTCGTTTTTGAGGTGCACATTCTGAATCCCGTGTAATTCTAGTGTTATGTATCGTTTATGTATTAGAGCCGGATAATCACAATAAATGTATAGGTATTACGTTTTTTTTAGTTCTTCAGAGAAAAGTCTACACTAAGCTAAATAACAGAACCGAACGTTAATCAATGTTATATTATATACTCGTATCTGTTGAAGTCACTGTGTAAGCTTCGTTGCCAGTATACACATATTTGACCTACCGATCGCTAAGACTATGTTTGCAAGCTTTTGTCAAAAGCTTTCAGTAGCGCTTTAAAATGTTTTTATTCTTGTATTGTGTTTATAATAAGGGTTAAACCAAACAAAACTTTTCGGCATTTCACTGATAGTTACCTTCGCAAGCAAATACATCAGCTTTTGCACACCTGTGTACTAAAAATGTAACAAAGTAAAAACATTTTTGGTTACATAATTTGTTGAATAAGTCTATTCACTTCTCTAGTTTTGAGGTTGCAAACTCTGATATAAGAACTGATTATTTAGTGCACTGTTTTGTCACGTAGTGCATTAGGCGATAAATAATTCTAATACTTAATGTAGAAAAAGTCGATCAAATTTTTTTTACATACGTCCGCGAATCGAACGCATTACTTTATAACAAATTTTCGATTATTGAAATATTTTGAACCAAACGTAAATTATCTTTTTAATCATTTCTATCCAATTTGCTCGAGGTATTCAAAATGAAAGAATAAATATTTTTATCAGGGAACTTTTATCGATACCATAAATTAGACATGGAATCTAATTGATTTTGACTCATGCATAATGTAACACCTAAGCAGAAGGAAATTTTATTTTGATATGAATATTAAGTATGTTGGTTTATATTAAACAAAGAAAAGCGAACACACATTAAAACTTTAAGAATTTATATCGAATAGTATAAATTTTATTGACTTTCTTGTATAAGCCAAATACAATGTTCGACAATAGAAAATATATTTCATCCTTATCCTTACTTCCTTACTTCCTTACTAATATTATAAATGCGAAAGTCTGTCTGTCTGTCTGTCTGTCTAAATAACTGTAATGTCATGAAGGAAATAAAATTTAATATCGACTTTAGAGTAGCGTTATAAATGCAATAGGAACTGCTATTTAACCCCCCCGGATCGAACTGATTTTTGTGATGGAGATATTTGCAGGGTTGGATAGCGATAGAAGCTACTAAGTATTACCGGACTACGGTCCACGCGGAAGAAGTTGCGGGTAAAAGCTAGTTGTTTATAAACGTCAATTCATTTAAAAATGACTTGGCCGTGACAAGTGAGAGTAAACGGTTTGTGAATATATAGTTTTCATGATGAAATTTTATATTATTTATTAATTAGTGAATTGGAATGTGTAGCAAGCATAAAATAAATTATTGGATTTTGATGGCACCTTCATTTATTGGTGTAAGCAAATCCTGTTAAACCGTGATCAGAAATAAACATGTTTTTTCCAAAGTTACGTCAAAAATATATCATTTTTTGTAAAGAAATATATGCCTAGATATACAAAATTTGTATAATATTTTTTATATTCAGGTTATTCAAGTTTTTCAATTTTCGTTAAAAACTTTTAGGCTAACTTAGTTGCGCCGAGGTAAAATATAAAGGTTAAAAGGTTTTTGGGTCTGCATATGGATCTGTCAGAAAAAATAGTTTTTGATCCGTTTCGATTGTCAACATCCAAATCTTGATCAAACATATTCAGAATTCTATTTCCTGTTGTGCCCGAACACGCCTTACAGTTTACGTATATAATAATTGTTGTGTTCCTATAAAACTAAAAAACACTTATAAAGTATAAGACATCATCATTCTCCTGCCCTTATCCCACTCTAAGTGGGGTCGGAATAACATGTTACAAATATGTTGTCACATGATTTGGCTACGTATTTTACGACCGGCCGCCTGCCTGACGTCGAATTACCTTAGTCGCCTTTTACGACACCTCGGTAAGAAATGAGGGTGTCTATTCTATGCAGCCGGATACTACACGACGGATTAAGCGTGATATATATAAATATATAATACATTAGTATTTATTATATTATATATAACTTTTAAGCTATTTTATGAGGATGAATAATACCATCACGGCTCTAAGAATTTGTAAAAACGATAGATATGTTTACACAGGTAAAAGCGTTGTGCTAGATAAAGTGGCCACTTATTTATTAAAGTCGCCACGGGTCGTTACCACAATATTTCATTTAAAGTTTTCTCAACTAACGCCGTGGGTGAGGACAACGGTCCCTAACATAAATTTATAACGACACTGTGTTCTCTCTAGATTTAAGCGGTCTCATATAAAAATTTCATCTGATTTATAGAAGCAGGCGTTACTTTGCGGAATTCCATATCACAAGCAATACAACAGAACTAACTACTTTGCTATAATCCGCACGGGCTTAATGCCCGTGCGGATTATAGCAAAGTAGTTAGTTCTGTTGTATTGCTTGAAAAATTTCATCATTTTACAGTGGTATAAACCACTGTAATACAAGAAATAATTTCTTTCAATGAATTTCTGCGACATTTTTTCTTGTCATCCTCTGATTGCCATAATACCTTTTTCCTACTATATCGATCGAAAGGCGTTCAAAGATAAAAAAGAAGTTTTCTTGGAGCAACATGCTCATAAGTTGCTTAAATCCCGAGATTCATTAACTGTCGAGATCTATCCAAACCCCTTGATAACTACTTCTAGTGAAGAAACTACTAGTAATAAGGCTTTCAGTGTTCATAAGCAATTCAGCTTTCTAACTGCTTCTGTTCTAATACTTCAATTCCAGTTAGACTTATATCTTCATGTTCAATATAGACATGCGCAGAACGCAAAATAATTAAGTCAAGTTAAAAAGCTTTTAAAAAAGCTTTCAACAAAACTTTATGTCGCTACTGTTAACCGTTGTTGTTAAGAATTTCCCTCGTTTGCCTGGCAGCAGCATCATGTCATCTTTATCATAAACGTGCATTGTCACGTTCTGCTATTGATGTGAGTATTTATTTTGCAAGAAATCAACTAACGTTTGTCGTCGAGTCGCAGGGATCCATGATTTTTTTAATGATTGTGCAATCAAACAATTTATCGTCCCAGACGATTTCGAGTGTAAACTATTAAGAATAATGATTACTTCCTTCTAGGATCAAGCATATTATATTCCAAAAACGCCACTATGAGACAGACAGTCAAGTGCATAGACTTTTTATTGCATACCAAATAGTTATCACGTCAGGAAATTTTAAATTAACTAAATAAATAAATATATGGGACACTTACACACATGGTCGTCCATCCCCAAAGTAACTTATTACTTGTGTTATGGGTAACAGACAACTGGTAAATATACTAAATATTTAATTTTAAATACATACTTAAATACAAATATACACCCAGGCTCCAAGAGCCAACAAATCGTTTATAGAAAATGTTAGCACTCGGCGGGAATCGAACCCGTGACCTGTGGAGCTGAAAGCAGGGTCGCTACCCACTGCGCCAACGGGCCAGTCAACTACACTATTTTTTGTTTTCTTAATTACTCCGGAAATTCAACTTTAAAATACGTTGTAATTAACTATTAACTATTATTCAAAGCAGCGCGAGTTAGAACTCTGCGGTGAGTTTTGTTAAAAGTTTATCCATTTCGAACAAATTGTTAGTTGTTCCGCTAACAAAACTCGAACAAAACAACAACGGTGTTAAACAGAATGAGCTATGATTTATAGCTAAAGCAACAGATTGTCGTGTTAGTAAGCGAATATTACTCTCAATGACATTAATTTGATACAAAAGGTGCGCGCGTACAAGGCTGCTGATAAATTTAAGTACTTTATAAAATGTTTTTGAATTGTTATATAAATATTAAGACAGCGAATGTAACGTTAACAATTTTCAAGGAAATAATCTCTACAAAGATCTACCTTAGTTTTCTACCTTGCCTGCTAACAACGAACTAGTCTGGCGATTAATCAATGGTAAAGAATATAGCGATTTATATCAGCCAAACCAAATTGCTAGTGATGGACAACGAACAGTAAGTGTCTTTATTGGAACAAGAAGGTATCGGCCCTCTGATCATGTTGCAAAGCATGGTAATTTATTCGCTCTACATACAATTGCATGGGGGCGTGAAGGAATGTTTAAACTATTTTGAAACTTACATATACTAAGAGCAATGCTGTGTGGTATCCGGCTAAGTAGAATAGACCACTCTCAATTCTTACCGAGGGGTCGCATAATACGGCAACGGTAAGTTGACGAGCGACAGGCGGCCGGTCGTAAAATACATAGCCAAATCATGTGACAACACATATGTTTGTAAGATGTTGTGCCGACTTACTTAGAGTGGGATAAGGTCTGGAGGATGATGGTGACATATACTAAGAGCAGATGTCGCTAACTATCTTCAAAAATGTATACCTACACTACTGGGCAATTCTCCTACTCCTCTATCATTTTAAAAAAGACGAGAGTTTGTACCCCCCGTGATATTCCGTTGCGGATTAGTATGTACATAATGGCACGCATAGTTTTAAAGTGACCTCATTCGAAAAAGTTGTTCTATGGCAAATTGCAATAAAGCATAGCGCAGTGCCTTTAAATTTCTCGAGTGTTAAAGAGGCCCATAACTTGGAAGAAAACACTAGTTTTTCTAATAGCTTGTAGCATAATGTCATAGATGGCATCGAAATAAGGATTAAAATGTATCTAACTCAATCAAGCCTTTAATACTAAGCGTCCGATGTGTGCTTTAATGAAATACCAAAATTCCAAATGGTTACAGTACTTTCCAATTTGCCACTGTATAATTACTAGACAAAGGGATCTCACTATTATTCGTGAACCCGCCAAGCTGTTTGAATGCGAATCAGCAGGTTAAATATATTCCAACAATTCAATATCAATTAAGCACATACGGTTTAATAATACAAGCATATGAGCCTACTCGCCGCTTTATGTCACTCACTTTTTGTACGGATAATGAGCTATATTCAAATCATCATGGCTTCTTACATGCTTATATATAAAAATCCGGACATAAACTGCCGCATGCCAATATAAAAAAGTAAGTAACGGCCTCTTATTGTCCAATGCATGGCATAAGCCTCCTGTCCCCGTTTTTAGAGAGAAGGGTTGGAACTAAGACCTACCACGCTGTTTCAATGCGGATTGGTAGGTTAAACATATCTCCACAATTCTCTAGAGATATGTAGATTTCCTCCCGATGTTTTCCTTCACTGAAAAGCGTGTAATAAATTGCCAACATCACATACGCACATAAGTTTAAAAAGAAAAATCATCGGTGCCTATGGTTGGTTTGAACCCATAACTATTTCCATGGGAAGAGTCACACGGTCTTACTGCTGGGCTATCACAGCTTATCAATATAGAAATAAAAAAATTGGAGAAGGTCGATGGGTCGATAACTTTATGTCTCTTTATTCAATGACAGATGAACTCTATCCAGTATATTACTTTTAGTTAACCACGATATAAGCATTCGTAAAATTTCTCGTTATTTTTAAGTACACATTGATATGGAAGTTAATGTTCGTGGCCTCGAATTTGTAACAATTTATTTCGTACTGTAATTTAGATTACCCTAAGTGTGCGTACTATTAGAAAAATATGTTCACGTAGCGCGGAAATTCCGTGAGGGTCGGCCTAAATTAAAATTTATATGACGGTCGGTAATGACAGCTTTACATTCAACGACGAAGGTCGTTATCGAAATGGATACTAATATATATAAAGATAACAAGCAAGAAAGCACAAATTAGCGCTATTCATGTCACGTGGAAAAGGTAAAGGCCAATTAGCGTCACAAGTTATCTAGGAGAGAAAAAGATCAATTACTGTCAATGAAATAAAGGAACCCTAACAAAAACCTTTATTATTGCCCCTGTAAAAGTACAAATTGGAAATAAATGTATATAAAACTACCAACCTACATCAGTATTAGTCTTCTTGTCTTGTTCAACCGATCGACGTCCACTGCTGGACATAGGTCTCCTTAAGGGATCTCCACACCACACGGTCCTGTGCCGCTTGGATCCAGCGGCTCCCCGCGACCTTTTTGAGGTCGTCTGTCCACCTCGTGGGGGGTCTTCCAATGCTGCGTTTACCGGTGCGGGGTCGCCATTCCAGCACCTTAGGACCCCAACGTCCATCGGTTCTACGTACTATGTGCCCCGCCCATTGCCACTTCAGCTTCGCGACACGATGAGCTATGTCGGTAACTCTGGTTCTTCTACGGATCTCCTCATTCCTGATTTGATCACGTAGAGATACACCAAGCATAGCTCGCTCCATAGCTCGCTGAGTGACTCTGAGCTTTCTTATGAGGCCCATAGTCAGCGACCACGTTTCTGCTCCGTATGTCATAACTGGCAACACGCACTGTTCGAAGACCTTGGTCTTCAGGCACTGAGGTATTTCGGACGAAAAGATCTCGCGCAGCTTCCCAAACGCTGCCCATCCGAGTTGGATTCGGCGACTGACCTCTTTCTCAAAATTGGACCTACCTAACCGGACCGTGTGTCCCAGGTATATATACTCGTCTACAATTTCAAGTACAGAGTTCTCAACGATGACCGGGTGGAGCGGAACAAGTGAGTTTGACATAATTTTCGTCTTGCTCATGTTCATTTTAAGGCCCACCTGTTGAGACACTCTGCTGAGGTCGTCGAGCATTGTGTTAAGGTCCTCCAGAGACTCTGCCATAACGACTATGTCGTCGGCAAATCTAAGGTGAGTGATGTACTCGCCGTTAATGTTGATGCCGTATCCGTTCCAATCCAAAAGCTTAAAGACGTCCTCCAATGCAGCGGTAAATAGCTTCGGGGAGATGACATCTCCCTGTCGCACACCTCGCCGCGTTTGGATTGGTCTCGTAGTTCCGTCTTGGACACGGACAGACATTGTGGCGTTTTCGTACAAACACTTCAACACTTGGACGTACCGATAGTCGATACGGCATCTCTGGAGTGATCTTAACACAGCCCATGTTTCCACCGAATCAAAGGCTTTCTCATAGTCCACAAACGCCAAGCAAAGTGGCCGGTTATACTCCTCGGTCTTCTGTATAACCTGCCGCAGCGTAAATATGTGGTCTATGGTGCTGTAGCCTTTCCGGAATCCGGCTTGTTCGGGAGGCTGGAAGTCGTCAAACCTACGAGCGAGACGATTCGTAATGACTCTTGAAAACAACTTATAAACCTGATTCAGCAGCGCGATGGGTCTGTAATTCTTCAATGAGGTGTTATCACCCTTCTTGAAGAAAAGAACCACCACGCTCCTGTGCCACGCTTTTGGCGTAGTACCTTCGTGAATAACGGAATTGAACAATCGCTGAAGGACTTTGAGTACTGGTTTTCCACCCGCCTTCAGGAGTTCGGTTGTGATTCCGTCATCACCTGGTGCCTTGTTGTTCTTAAGTTGTTTCAAAGCCATACTAATCTCGTATAGGCTGACGTCCGGGATGTCTTCAGTATAGTGTCGGGTTAGCTTGGCTCTTGGGTCTTTTGCCAAGGTGATAGCAGGCTGTTGTGTTGAGGTGTATAACTGCCCATAGAATCTCTCGACCTCTCTCAAAATCTCAGGTCGAGATGAAATGATACTACCAGTATCGGTCTTCAATCGCGTCAGCTGCCTCTGCCCGATAGACAGATCTTTTGCGAACACTTTTGAGCCCCTGTTACGCTCAATAGTATCTCGAATATATTCGGTATTAAAGTGTCGCAAGTCGCATTTCTGCGCTTTTGAAATCTGTCTATTGATCAGACGGTAGCGTGACGCGTCTACTGAAGACTGTAGTCTCATTTCGTTCCTCTCATCCATGAGCTTGAGAGTCTGGGTCGAGAATTTATTGGTTCTTTTACGGTGTGTCTTATAAAATTTGGACCCCACCGTATGGACAGTTTCCACCAGCCTGTTGTTTAAATCGTCCACAGAAGCGCAGTCCGCTAGGCAATCGAAGCGATTCATCAGCTCGAGTTGGAAGTTTTCGGGGTTTTGGATATGAGTTCGAGTTGGTCGGAGTGTGGACTTCACCAGTCTAGATCTTTCCAGTTGTACGCATATATTCAATGTGCCTCTTACCATACGATGATCACTACCCGTCTTTACGGTGTTAATGACAGAGACATCATTGAATATATGACGCCTGGTCGACATGATGAAGTCGATCTCATTTCTCGTGGAACCGTCGGGACTTATCCAGGTCCATTTACGATGTGGCCGTTTCTTGAAGAAAGAATTCATCATGTAGAGGTCCTCCCTCTCCAAGAAATCGGCTAACATCTGGCCCCTGTGATTCCGTTGCCCATATCCAAATGGCCCTACTCTTACCTCTGTACCACTTCGATTGCCTAGTTTTGCGTTGAAATCCCCCATCACAACAGTGTAGAAGGTTTTAGAGGCATGTATGGCTCTAGACAAATCCTCATACATGGCCTCTACCTCCTCGTCTGGATGTGCCGATGTCGGTGCGTAAACCTGTATGACCTTCAGCGAATACCGTTTGGTAATTCTGAGTATAAGGAACGCGACCCTGCTCGACACACTCTCGACTTGGACAATGCTGTTGACAAGGGACTTGTGGACGAGAAACCCGACACCACCCTGAGACTGTTGGTCACCTTCCCGGTAGTAAAGCAAGTTGCCGGATTTAAGAATCATCGTGTCCTCCCCCTCTCTTCGGACTTCAGATAATCCTATCACATCCCACCGCAACTTGCTTAACGTCTCTTCCAGCTCGATGATCTTTCCGTCTTCCCTCAAAGTGCGTGCGTTGTATGTTGCCAGGTCAAGTCGTCGGGGTTGGCAGCGGAATCTCTGCCGGAGATTCTTAACACCCCCTGCCCCGCCGTTACCTAAACCGCTGCCAGAGCCAGGAATAGCGGGGCTGCCGGGAACTAGGGGCTGTGGCTTTTTACGTGTATCCATTAAGGGTATTGCCAATAATCACCACGCTTGGCATGCGGGTTGGTGATCGCAGTGCTGACCATGTCGCACCGACAACGCTGCTGCCCGCTGTCGGTCTGATATATTTAAGTCAGCTAAAGAATGGTTATACCGCCATTAGTCGGTCGCCAGAGCCTCGTCGGTTTATTTGCAGGGTGTACCACGTGCAGGTGAGGTTGACATTTGAAGAAACTGACTGGGACGAGTTTCCTCCTTACACCCCAGTATTAGTAGGAACAATAAAATTTTATATAACTGAATAAAAAACTATGTCAATTTGGATACCGGATAAATAAAAAATCAAATGACATTTGTGGATATTTTTGTTATTAACAGATTGGTGAATTTGAAATATTTATATATTGCAATTATATTATTCTTTCCTTGACAATTTAATGTAAAAATAAATGATAAACTTTATAATGTCACTCTATATATCGATGTTATTATTTTTGATTCTGTAAATAAGTTATTAATAATATGTCTAATTAGGAAATATCTGATTTATTTGCTACATTCTATTCGTCAGTAATAATCAATGGTCCCAGTTGACTAAAGCATCGCTATTAATGAGAATCGACGCTGAGCTTATATCCGAAAGTACTTCAATACCCTTGTGAATGCTGAGATAAATCAATCTCTACAAAATTACTATATGACTTGCCGAGTTTTCAAACTACCTTAATAGATAATGTTCATAATTTGTATTTATTTTTTCAAATGTTGTTTTGACGATGACGCCATATTCGGCCTTACATTCAGATCTTCCATTCAGTCTACGTAATAAATAATACGTTATTAATAATAAGTTATTAACAATTCTATGTGTAACTTTTAATTTGAACAGATAAACCTGAAGAAAGCTTAGACGTAAAGTGCAACGTGTATTGATACGTTAGCGTCGTTTTGCATCAGGCAAATGGCATTAGTGTATTGAACGGAAGTAACAGTTAAAATACCTGAATATACTTTTTAATACATTTTACTAGCCTTGACTTTCCTTTTCAACGCAATCATATAATGGGTTAAAAATATCTAGAGCAAGACATTTTATCTTGGTTGTATTTATGAGTAGGAAATACATAGATAAATTAAAGCTATTATAAGATATATAGACGACTAGATCACTTTAAGTAGATGTTAACTTTTAGCGTTCATGGTACAGTAGGTCTACCATGGACTTTTAGAAAACGATTCAATTCAAAGTCAGTACCTAAACCCAATCGCTTTCTTTTCGTACCATGAAGTGTGTTTGAAAAGGTCAACGTTTACTATAGATAACTCTGTCTCTTTTACTCACATGTTTTTAGGAAGCATTCCTAATTAGGTAACGACTTAAATTGTGTGTCTTTAAGACGTCATAGTATGAAAAAGCAAAACAATTTAGTTTACGTCTTCAATTGAGTCGCAATAAGAGTTCATGGCAGGCAGGTTATCCTAGTGCGAGCGCCAAAGCACTCCTTTTAATTAATACTGTCTTTTCATTTAAACTGAACTTATATAAATATTATTATAAAAGGATTACAAGCATTGCTCATAAGATAATAAGAAATAAATAAATAAAATAAAACTTTGTATTAAAAAAATTTAAGCTATAAAAAATGAATAGTAAAAATAATTCTCTATGGATTTAAGAAAAAATAAAAGAACTAAAAAGTCATTTGATTTTTCCGATTTGGACAAATATTGTATAACTTTCTCTTATAGTTTTATAATAACATGTTATTATAAAAATATCAACTCATTCCCCTTACTATACTTCAGTTTACATTACTTAGTGTGAATAGAACCCTTTTATCGTCTTAAGCCAAGTGCTTGATACATCTCTTTGATTAATGGACTGTTAAGATTTTGTAACTATACTGGGCCTTTATCTTCAAAATGAGTATAATATTTGGTATACTTGTACTAACGTTACCTTTTTTCGATTAACTCTTTTGACACTTATTCCAATTAGTTATTAAAAAGTACCTTCTTGTGACTTTTGCAAGAATATTAGCTTGTCAATACGTAAGTATTCATAAAACATACTTTAAAAGCTGTGATAGCCTAGACCCGTGCGACTCTCTAGAGACGACATAGGTTCAAACCCCGGGCAGGCACCAATGAGTTTTTCTATTAAAACTTATGTGTCTAATTTATAATTGCAATTTATCACACGCTTCTCGTTGAAGGAAAACATCGTGAGGAACCTGCATATCTCTAGAGAATTCTAGTGATATATGTAACCTACCAATCCGCATTGGAGCAGCGTGATAGGTCTTAGCTCCATCCTTCTCTCCAGACGGAGAGAGGAGGCCTTAGGCCAGCAGTGGGCATAGGCAACAGGCTGTTACTTTACTTTTACTGTAAAAGACTTCTATTAGTCTTATCTGTAAATAAGAAAAAAAACTCTTACCAATTAGATTGCTCAAGCGATAAAAGTAAGCAAATTTTTTTCGCCTCTATAAATATGATGCTAACCAAATTACCCAAATCATCGCAAGCGCTCTGACAAACAACTCTCTTGTGCCTAATTATATGCCTGTGGGCCTGTCGCATCGCAAATATTTACCGCTATTGTATCCGTTCCATTATAGAAATTAATAAAATACAGATGCTATTGTTGTCAAATATTTTAAAATTTCCGAATTCTCCGAAAACCCCGAATTCTCGACTATATACTTTAACAAACAATTACAATTTTATATAATCTTGTGTTGTAATACCAAAAAAAATAGTGGAGACAAAATATAAAAGTCCTCTATTTGAAATAAAACGTTGTTATTCATTCAAGACATTATTAGATTCGTGTAGTAATGAACTGATACTGGGTTCAAACTATGTTATCCGGTAACGGTTTAAGAACTCGTAACGTATTCGTGTATTGATGAGGATAACGATTTTTACATATTTGCTATTTGTTTCTGACGTAAGTAAGATTCTCATAATTTTTTAAAAGCGATGAGTTTCAATGCTTATCTCTACTTTCACTCAACAGACTGACTACATGTTATATATTATTTTTTTAATATGTTATTAATGCAAATGAATTACTTTTAGTCATAACCTAGTTTTTTTTTATTCTGTTGCAAGACGATAACAATGTTATACGGAAAATTCTTTATCAGTTAGAAGTATAATTGCAGAAGACAGATATCTTATTTAAAAAAAAAACAAGTAATAAGTCTGACTTCATTAAATATAATCTGATTTGTCTCAATGACAGTAAAATCTTAGTAATCGTGATATGATAGTCGTGTTAAAACCAATATCGAACTGTATGCAAACAATATCTTAATTTACGCTAAGCTAAATGCGTTCAATTTGTACTGTAGCCACATTTATCGAGCGTATCTAAGTAAACTTTAATTGCAATTACTATTTAGACGATGTGTTATTATGACCTTGCTTTAGACATCATTATACTTTAAACCAAAACACATGCCCAGTGACGCTGTAAAAGCTATCAAGCTATCAACAAATTGACAACTCAGAAAACAATAGATTTTCCTATGTTCCAGGTAAGCTTGATTTTCGTGGAAACGAGAGGACTGTTGCGTTGTGGCATTTTTGATTGCTTTTCGTAACTAGAATTAGAAGTTTTAAAAAAAATTTAAGGGTTTTACTTTTACTTACCTTAATAAAAATACAAGTGAATTCAAAACCATTTTATCTTATTAAAAAGACTACCAAAGACAATTTACTACTAGATTTTCATAACTATATGATACACAAAAAATCCAGTAGGGGGATTCAAGTTGTTTAAACATAAGTAAATACTTTATATAATTTATAGAATTAGGCGTTACTTTGCGGAGGTCCATAATATCATATAGAGTCATAATTATTTTGTTTCATTAAAATTAAATAAAATTACAATAAAAAATTATTTTGCTATAATCCGCTATACAGTAAATAGAAAACATATATAGTGCTAAATGTATAGTGGACTATCAGTTTTATCATACCCGTTACATGCAGGATTCGTAAAAACACATGCACAAACCACCACTACCGCCACCACAATATACATGCACTACTGTTAATGAGAGATCCCTCATTAACGACTGATCGTTATCTGAACTAAACGTTTATCTGAATAAACGTTTCAAGTTCAAGCTTGTTGCACGTGTTCAGAGGTAAAATAAAATAAATGGTGGGGTTGAACCGATTACTATACAACAATGCTTGATTGGATAATGCTTCGCTTTGCGATTTCGTCGTGGAGTCTATCTCCCGATGATGCTTCGGTTGCGGGGTGAAACGATTGTTGAGTTTGTGAGGAGATTTGTGCATGTGTTTTTACGAATCCTGCATGTAACGGGTATGAAAAAATGGATAGTCCACTATACATTTAGCACCATATATATTTTGTATTTACTGTATAGCGGATTATAGCAAAATATTTTTATTATTACTTTTGTATAAGTAAATACTATTCTAAAGACTATCAATATTTTTCATCCACTCCGCAGTCCACAAGACAAAGATGTGCTAAAGTCAAACAAATATATATAACATTTAAAATATGTTTACATTGGATATATTAACACTATATGTTAAATTTGAGTTGTAAGATTTACAAATTAAAGATATCTCATAGCGATAAAGTTCCTTTTGCATACCTCATCATGCGATAAGAAGATCCAACAGCTTTCATCTATTAATATAATTTTAATTAATATTAACGCCGAGTTTATCCCCATAGCCTATTTATAATTTATCAGTCAAAGACACTCCTTCAAGCATAATTAATATTAAGGCTTGAATGTCGTCTTAAATTTACATACTACATGCTATGTTAATGCGCTTCAGAAGATAAATCTCCTATTAGGTCATGAGAATGCTGAAGTGATTCAGAACAAATATACCAAGGATCAAAAAATTAACATTTCGTGCGCGTAGATATATCTACTAATAATATATAATCATATATAATATAATCGATTAACTACTATATATCTACTAATAATATATAATATAATCGATTAACGGTTCCTGCGACTGTGTTCGCATTGACTTGTGTTAAAATAGCCCTAATTGTTTACAATATTGTTTACTCTATTCCCGAAGGAAAAACACGAATCTTTTTAGCATTTATGTTAGCTTGGTATACAAACTTCAATGCTACCAAACTTTACCAATATTGGTCCTTAAAATTAGACATGAAAGCGGCATCATCCTCCTGCACTTATCACACTTTAAATGAGGTTGAAATAGCATGTTTTAAACATGTTTTACATGATTTTGCTAGGTATTTTACGACCGGACGCCTGCTTGACGTTAACTTAACTTAGTCACCTTTTACGACACCTGGTTAAGAAATGAGGGTGATCTATCCTATTCAGCCGGATAACACATGGCGGGAAGCGCAAAAGATAGATATAAAAAATAATTTATTTATTTATTTTATTTATTTAATAAGATATATAGACTTTCGAATCCATAATATTAGTATGATTTAGACCCAGTTACGTATTATTTTTCGTTTATTACGATACTCCTCTTTAATTAGGAATATAGGATTGGAGTTTAGACGCGGATTGGCAGATCACACATGTCCCTGGATTTTTTCAGAGATATACAGATTTCCTCACAACTTATTTTCTTCGTCCAAAAGCAAATAATGGATTGTAAATATTATCAGTATAAAAAAAGAATAATAGATGCTTTGGGTTTTAATGCCGGACTGTGGTGTGCGGTGTGGTAAGTCAATCCGTGTTTCGCACCGTATCAATTTTTTGTATTTCAGCATGACAGCTCTGTCAAACACCTGTGCTTTATGATATACCGAAAAAAAGTTCTGGTACCTATTTGGTATCTAATACGCAAACTTTATGTATGAAATACTGTTCCAGCAATACGGTAATGTACGGTACTGTATGAAAAATAATAATACTGTATAATATAATAAAAACGTGTTTTATTAACGGTCGAAAATCATCTTCCGTAACGTTCACGTACAGTACCAAAAAATAAAATACATTTGAAATATGTTTATGTATGTACATAAAGAGAAGAACGAAAAATCTATTTTATATATGATTGGATTGATAAAATCAATATACATAAAGTGTACTGAAATGAAAGATAAAGAGAATGTTATATGATTGGCATTTATGGGGAATGAATAGGACGGGCTCACGTCACTTGTGAAATTTAATTTCGTCTACAAAAATGTGTGTTTGAACAGGAAAACCTTAATATAGGTAAAACATAAAAAGTAAAGTGAACATAATATTATGTATCTCACATTACAAAGCTTGAAACCTGCTTATTAATGAGAGGGAAAGGGTTAGAGCCAAATATAAATAAGAGTCTTAGGAACATTATAAATGAGGTATCTAATGTCTTATACAACAAGTCTGTTTGTTTTATTTTTCTTCGATAGAATACCACCTTCTACTGGTAATCTAAAGAAACATGCCTATTTCGCTTATTTTTAATGTGACTTATAAATAAATGTGAATTAAATTTGAATAAGGGTCCCTTAATGCTTTTTTATTCCCTTAAATTAAAAAACAAATATGAAAAATACATTTATTTTAAGAATATTTTTTACACACATTAGAAATTTTGTGTACACAACATAAGAAATTAAACAAAAGTTGAAACTTTAAAATTACAAGTTTTATTTATTTTTTGTTAGAGAATAACACCCTGAGAATCACCACCTTAATGTTGGTCTTTTATTTATGGGACACGTTTGTAAATTAAGTACACTTCTATACCTTGACTGTCTGTCATGTAATCGATTTTCTCAAAATCTACAGAGCGAATTTTTGTATGGCTTTTACTAAATATAGTCGTCATCAATAAAAACATTACGATTTTGTCGTGGAACCTATCCTCCTGAAGATGCTTCGGTTTCGGAGCGAAACGATCGTCGAGATTGTGGTTGTGTGTATTGCTTGTGTGCATTGTGGCTGGTGGAGTCGTCTTGGGATAGGTGTGGTGATTTACCCTGCATGTATAAAGTACGTGAATTTTGCCTGCTTCATACACTTAGCATTCGCTTAACACACGCGGATTACAGCAAAGTAGTTCTGTTGTAGTTTCTGTAACGGTTTAAGTTCATAGTACATAACGTTTTTATGTAAATTGTTGTGCAGAGGTCGCGTAACATCAATTTTTTATGAAGATAGAACTGGTGTCGCTTGTTTTATATATCTATAAGTTACAGCATTTGTTTTGGCATGTGTTTATACTTCAATGAAGAGCAACTTTAACGATTTGCAACGCATTATTACGTAAGTAGTTATGATAACGGAGCGGCGGAAGCTGCATTATTAACACCCAACATTCTGTTATACAGACGTTAAATAATTTTATGAGCATCGTAAAACGAATTCAATCCACGTGTCTTTGTTATCTTCGCATCACTAGATATAGAGTACAAAATGTTAGTTACTATGTTCCTCAGAAACGGCTTGACCGATTTTTTATGAAATTTCATACTCATATTCATTCAGTAGTCGGAGAATCGGATACTATCTATTTTTATACCCCTGAATGATAAGAGTTGTCCACCCCTAATATATTTATATTTTTGAACAAAATTTTATATTTTTTTATTACGTACACTAGAAATTCCCTAGAAATAATTTATAAGGCAAAACAACGTTTGTCGGTTTAATTAGTTGTATCTTACGCCTTGTTCGCACGGTCGTGAAAATACTTCGCGTTAAAACTCCGCAATAGGCGTAATAAGAAGTTTCGTATGGTATATTCGGCTTAATGCCCTAATCCTAACGCCTAAAATCGGACTGCTCGATAAAAATACGTCGCGTTTTAAATGTGCTCTCATGTGAACAGATAGGTACGTGGATACCCATTTGTTTCATTTCGACGTATTTTTAACGCAAGGTAAAAAACCTCTCGTGCTTACGATGGGTTACTCTCTTAATGCCTGCGTTAAGCAACACAATTTTATATTCTTCATTAGATGAATCATATTTGAAGTTGGACACCGTTTGCTAAAGACATCTGATGATAAATTACATTTAACATTCAAAAAATATCAAGAGCAATTTAGTGAGTCACTGAATTTTTTTTATTCTTTAGATATATGTATACTTCTTGTCGGTATATAAGATTTGTAATTAATTTATGTTACTTTCATAAATAATTTTACCTGTATGAGATATTGGGAGTTTTAATAAAAATTTTGTTTGTAAATAAAATAAAACTAAATTGGTTCCAGCGATAGAACGGTGATTGCGTCTCGATAAAATGTTGCTAGAGATTTTCACCCGAGACTTTTTATCAAGTCCATTATCAATGTCGTGTCACTCTTTTTTACTCTGAAGAGGAGACAAAGTGAATTATGTTCGATCACGTACACTCAATCACTTTAAGGAAACGATTTATTATGTCCCTGAATTGAGAGAGAATGAAACAGTTTTCGAAGAAAGTTTATTATTCGCATTTTTTCTATTATTCTCTTAGACATGATTACCACGCAGAAATAAATATTGCTTTTTGTTATTGGAATTTTAGAGATCACTGGGACAAAATTTAATGTTTGAAATAGAAATCCCTCGTCGTTTTGGTTTCACGCCGGTGTGCTCAGATGCTCAGACTACTAAGCTAGATATCATCTAAAGATACGGTAGAAACATCCAGTTAGCAATTCTGCAATTAGGTACATACATATTTTAACTGTTATGCTTTGAAATGACGACAACATAATTTTTTAACAAAAAATGTTTTGATAACAAACACACTGCCAAAAAACTATTATACGCACAACTTTACTTCTATTATTTCAAATACAATATTTTATGTGATATCTACATAGAGATCCATCGCTATTGCTATTGTTAGTTTGTTGAATCATTCAATTGACATTCTTCTAATAGGTTAACGTTTTTTAGTATTCAAATAAAAATCCCTCCAAACATACTTAACTTGTTTTAAGGTTTGAATTAAATGTAATTCGCTTATAAGCAAAGTATAAATAAAAAAATTAAACTATATACATGATAAAAATTGCTTGAACTTTAAAATCTTTCTAGCCTCTAACATGACTCTTCATAATCATGTAAATAATCATGTAATGTCAAAAATGTAAAAAAAATTAACCGCCGAGTTTCTTGCTGGCCAAACCAGTTGTAGCTATCAATAATTTTGATTTTTGACGATTCAAAAGTGCTTGAAATAACCTTAGTTGACTGAGGTTATTTCAAGCAACTCTTGTGCCAAACATATTTAAAAAAAAATTGACACGTAATCTGTACTTTTAATATTATAAAGAGGAAGGATTTGTATGTTTGTTTGTTTGTTTGTTTGTTAGTTTGTTTGTTTGTTTGTTTGTTTGTTTGTTTGTTTGTTTGTTTGTTTGTTTGTTTGTTTGTTTGTTTGTTTGGTTGTTTGTATGTGTGTTTGTTTGTAACGTTTCCACGCAAAAACTACTGGACCGATTTCAAAATTTTCTTTCACCATTAGAAAGCTGCTTCCTGACTAAGCAACATATGCCGTTTTATATATAGCTGTATGACGTTTTAAAAAAAAATAGGGATCTCTAATAAAATTGTAATAAGTTGTTTAAAATTTAATCGTAAACATCTTTCATTGCGTGCGCTGCGGAAACTACTGAGGATAGAGCAAAAAAATGCTCTACAGTATTATAGAACATATCAATATCCACAAAAAAAGTCCGTAATACCATACGTCTAACTATTATAGTTACACCGATATAACTACTTTTTTACATTGTAAAAGTTGATAGACAATAACCAAACCATTTTATCCATATCTCTGTATTAATCCTTTTCCCATTAAATGATGTTTTGTTAAAAAATGTTTTAATATCTGCAAAATACTCTTTAAATTATTAAAATCCGACATCCCAATCAAAAGATATTACGAATTTACGAATGTAAATCGAAAGAAAATAATGCCATAACAAATTCATTGTAGCGACCGTTATGGCAGGGCCTGCATTATTCCAAAAATACTGATGATGCCCATTTTTTCTAATTAAATAATTACAAATAAATCTATAGTCCAACTTCGTAGACTTTCCTCTACCACGAGATCGACGCGGGTGAAACCGCGTGGCATTGCTAGTAAAAATATATAGTTAAATCTGGGCTGCGAATATTTATAAATGTTTTTTTAAATCAAATCAAAATAATCTTTATTTTATCAAGTTTATCTATGTTTGGCACTAACAATATGAATAGCAAAATGGCGCTTGCTTTTAAAACTGACCTATAAATATATTTTCGTTACACGTAAACGCCCAACTTTTGTGGACACGTTAATTTAAAATATCAACGTCAACTAAGCAACTACTTTCCTGCGAAACTTATTCGTATTTATAAATGAATGATACACTGTATTTTATGAGAATCATATACAAGCATTACGCGTAAGGTAAAATTATTTCCTAAGAGGCCATCTCAATAAAAATTTATATGACAACTAGGTGACCCGGCAAACGTTTTGCCAAATACATTATTTCTAGGGAATTTCTATTGTACATTATAAAAAATATTCAATTTTGACAAAAAATAAAAAAACGCTAGGGATGGACAACACTTATCACTTAGGGGTATTAAAAATAATAAGGAGTCGATTCTCACACCTACTAAATATTCATATAAAATTTTATAACATCAGTCAAGCCGTTTCAGAAGAGTATGGTAACTACCATTGTGACACGAGATTTTTTTATATAAGATGATGACTTTTATATCCTATACCAGAATACTAATAAACATTTATTACAAACATAAATTAACGTAAGCTTGTTTTTCAGTATAAACTAAAGAACCAACTACCCTCTAAATGTTTTTTTTGTCGAACTGACTGTATGCTGTTAGCCCTAACGGCTTTTACAGCGTCACCGGGCGGCACGGGCGAGCGCAGAGTCATCGAGGTTGCGAAATGCAGAGAGTAGAGCGCAGAAGCTCTACTAGCGTCGAGGAACGTCGTCCTAAGGGTGCCTCCTGTAGGGCCGGACCACGGCTTAGGGCGACGCGTAGTGGAGGGTCATTGCGACGTCGGAAGGGTGAGGAGAAGCCACGACCGACCAACGTCAGAAAACTGGGACCTCGTCTTCGCCGGCGAAGACGCTGTGAATCCAAATTTTACCTTGTCCATTTTGCAGACAAATTCCGATTTTGTTTCGCAAAATAATATGCCCTTCACGCTACGTTTCAAGTGGGAGAGATTCTTAAAGCTTATGACGAGCATTACATGTGCACTCATGACGTTCGTTTTTTTTAATTTTAGAAATAACCACGTACAATCGTGTGTCCTAAAGAATTCTGGCACGAATAGATAATGAGATGCCAAAATAGATATTGGTGCACGGCTTGACTTATTAATTTTGTTACTCGGCCAAGTGCAGTACTGGATATCGGTGAAAATTACATAAAAATTACTAACTACTTCAAGCATAAATTTCAATAAAGTTGAATCTGAATAAAATTGTTTTGAAATAATGTAAACAGTTCAACAGTTATAAAGAAGCCATTTAAAAATATTCCATTATCTACAATACGAAGTATAGTACTCGGCCATAAATAATGCACACCGAGGCGCAGAGAGAGAAAATCGGCTAATTCTGCTTCATAGAGCATTGTCTCTGTCGCAAAGATTGACGAACCCGTTTGGAACGTCACATACTAACCGAGTGACTGAGACAGCGCTCTACGAAACCGAACTGGCCGGCTGTTTCGCTCTAAGCCTCGATGTGCATTATTTATTGCCAGGTACAATATAAAGTACTTATCTTTGTCTAATCACACATAAAAAAGAGACATATGATAAATCTTAAGGTATTCTTTTTTCTGATGGACACATTTGAGGCTGGCTTCGCTACTCTGATATAATACTCTATGCACAGCAGGCCTACCATGAACTCTTATTGCGACTCAATTGAAGACGTAAACGACGACCGCGAACCGCTTTCTTTTCGTACCGTGAAGTGTGAATTGCATTGGGGTCGTAATGTTTGAAAAGGATAATCTTATATTAGGTCCTTACATATGAAATTGGCGTTTTCTATGGGAGGAACATAAAGTCGTTTTTTTTAAATGAAATATATTGAATTAATCAAAGTATGTACCATTGCTATGTATGCACTTTTGCCATCTCATAGGTAGTTCATTGATCCCCTTACTGAAAAAACCATTCGGGCGGGAATCAATAAAATCTTTGAAGGCGGTTTGGACTGCCCCATCGGAGTTGAATTTTTTTCCTTGCAAGTAGTTATCCAAATTGCGAAAAAAATGGTAATCTGTTGGAGCAAGGTCCGGAGAGTACGGTGGATGTCTAAGACATTCTAATTGAAGCTCCTCTGATTTGGTAGCCGTCTGTTGTGCAGTGTGTGGTCTAGCGTTGTCCTGAAGCAGCAGTGGCCTAGAGCGATTGACCAGCCTCGGTTGTTTAGCAGCTAGCTTTTCCATCATGGTTTGCAGTTGCTGACAATAGATATCTGCCGTAATCGTCTGGCCAGATTTAAGAAAGCTGTAGTGAACGACACCGGCACTAGTCCACCAAACACTCACAAGCAACTTTTTTTAGTCAATTTTCGCTTAGGGCAGGATTTGGCTGGTTCGCCAGGGTTCAGCCATTGCGATGAGCGCTTCCGATTATCGTAGAGGATCCACTTTTCATCACAGGTAATGATTCGATTTAAAATTCCTTCATTATTGTGCCGGTTGAGTAACGTAACGCAGCAGTCGACGCGCGTTTGTCGGTTTGCTTCACTCAATTCATGAGGTACCCACCTTTCAAGCTTTTTCACCTTCCCAATTTGCTTCAAGTGGATTAGAATAGTTTTATCACTAACACCGGAGCCTGCAGCTAACTCGGACGTGGTTTGCGATGGATCCGCTTCCACAATAGCCTTCAATTCTTCATTATCAACTTTGGTCTCCGGCCGTCCACGAGGCTTGTTCTGCAGGTCAAAATTTCCAGAACCAAAACGTTGGAACCAAAAACGCACTGTGTTTTCTTTTGCGACACTGTCACCATACACATCATTAATCCTTCGAGCCGTTTCTGCAGCACTGGTGCCACGGTGGAACTCATACTCGTAAATAACGCAATATTTCATGTTTTCCATTTTGTAAACAGAGTGACACAAAGAAAAAACAAAAGAAGAAAAAACAAATGAATTAGGGGGTTTGAAACACAAATGCATGAGTAAATAGCTGTATGAATTTGAATTTGGAATTCCTAACCATAAAGGTAATATTTGAGATCAAAGTGGCCAGTACGACAAAACGCCAATTTCATATGTAACGACCTAATATGAACTATAGATAACTCTGTCGCTTTTACTCACATGTTCTTAGGACGAGTTCCGAACGCTGATTAGGCAACTACTTAAAATGTGCGTCTTTAAGACGTCATGGTATGAAAAAGCAAAACAAATTCGTTTACGTCTTTAATTGAGTCGCAATAAGAAAGAGTTCATGGTAGGCCTGCAGAAGTCAAAAAGTCTCTGTATACTCAACACGATTGTCTGACAAATGCGGCGTCTTTTATCTTCTATCAAACAGTACGGGCGAATGTGAGTTGGACTTGACCTGAGCTGGAGAATCTTTGCCAAATGATTCCAGTATCAATCGGCAGAGATTGTCCAATAGTTTTGTTAGATCACAATCGTCAGTAATGAGGGACTATCTGCATGAATACGATACGCGCATTCTATGTATAAAGCAAGGAGATACTATTGTTGTCTGTTCGAACTTACCTTATGCATAGCCTTTAACATTATGGTCATAATACTGCCATTCTTGTCAGTTGGTTCAGGCCCAACTCCAAAAGCTGTGTCCCAGGATTCGAACTCGGGGACCCTTTTAATGCGTCATGTCATTCTAGTAAAATAAAATTTTACATTATAGAAAATGTGATTTCATTTTACTCAGGCGGTGTTCCGTATTCGAACGCAGCATCCTTCTAATATTCTTTTACAACGAACAAAGCCATACATTTCCTCTGTTCTCGAATAAGAAAATGGCACACGTGTGCTTGGAAACCTATTATTAGAATATGGCTTTGTATTTTTCTATTTTATGAAATATGAAATGAAAGATAATTTATTTTCTTCGGGAGAAAACGTTTCTATTTATCGATTATGATGCGAAAATATTTTTCTAAACTTTTATTTAGCTAGCAGTGCTAGGATTTATCAAAGGAAATAGAAAATACTATTCAAAATAATTAGTTTTCAAGGCTTCGGTCAACATTTATGCCTTTATCAGTTCAAAAAGGTTTGTCTTCACATAAATTATTATCGTACTGGACGTTACGTTAATGATAAGAAAGCTTGGATTCAAAATGCAACCAGCTACAAAGACTGCTAGACGACCAATCATCATCATCCTCATCATCCTCCTGCCATTATCCCACTTTAAGTGGGGTCGGCACAACATGTTACAAACACGTTGTCATATGATTTGGCTAAGTATTTTACGACCGGCTATGTACCTGACGTCAACTTACCTTAGTCGTATTTTACGGTAAGAAGAAAGCGGTCTATTCTACTCAACTTTATACCACACGGCGGGTCGACTTATCGTAGTCGCCTTTTACGACACCTCGGCAAGAAATGAGGGTGGTCTATTCTACTTAGCCGGATACCACACGGCATTGCTAGACGACCAATATGGGAATCAATTTTGCCGTGTAAAAAACTTACTTTAATAGAGTAATCGCTGAGATTTTGATGGTTCTCGTTAGTAAGAGCACCATTCGAAGCAGTGTTATTTATTACAACATGACTATACAGTAGCGCTTGTAAAATTAAATTTTAATTTAGTTTGAACTAAATTTCAACTTAGAAAAATACTCAATAGAATCAGAGTTTTCATGACATGTAAACTCAAAATTGCTGTTACTAAGAACATACTGTAATTTAATATTACATAAAGCATTAAAGATAAACGTTAATTAAAGATCAAAACTTCGCCGGCGAGGATGGATTATATATTTCTGTGTCTGTATTGCGGCTTAACAGCTTAATTATGTCGTGGTTAATCCGTTTAGGCTAACAGAAACGTAAGTATAGCTCTGTTATTTAGTATGTGCTGGAATAAATTAGCGTTAGTAAGAAAGATTGAATTTCAAAGTTGTTCAGAACCCACTAGGAGGAATAATTATTCTTTCCTGTCCTACAACTATTAAGGCGAACTAAATTCGATCAATTCGAGAAAATGAAATAAAAAAATGCATCTCTTATTGAGAGTTAGATATTTGGGCCGTTTGCAGTTGAGACCCATAGAGCCATGGAGTCAAAGTGCAATTTTTTTAACCGTTTTAACACCTCGGTCGATCGCCTCTTCGGGTGGTAACAGGGCTGGCTTCTTTTTCGCACAAGGAATCAGCTGAGCGATTCAATGTGGAAAGGCTGCCAGCATTCTTGGGACCATTCCACGTGGACATGATTTGTATTTTACTAGCGTGTAAGTAATTGAAGATAGACATAACTTGCAAATTGTTGTTTTAAAAAAAATGCCCAAAAATTGCAACTCATAAAAGTTTCATATCATTTATGGATTTCGGTCTATAATCGTTATAGCTGACTGTGAAGTTGGTTGAGCAACTATTTTATCTGATATTCTACGTTACATTAACTTTAAGGTCCTAGGAGCATACGTAAGGTTGTAAAGCATTTTATGTCAGCTGTAAACCGACTTCCGAGACATTAAGATGTGTGCAGATTAGTGCAACTTGCAATGAACGAGAGCAATAACGTTTAGTACTGATAAAATGGTTTCGTAGAAACATGACGTGTTGACTGTTATATAATGCTTTCTTGAAAATGTGGGCAGACTTTGCACTGATGTCACGCATTGCATACGTCAATAAGGATATACTAATACAATACTAATATTATAAAGAGGAAATATTAGTATGTTTGTTTGTATGATAGTGTTTGTAATGTTTTCACGCAAAAACTACTAAACCGATTTCAAAAACTCTTACACCATTAGAAAGCTGCTTCTTCACTGAGCAACATAGACTATGTCATTAAAAAAAAATAGGGATCCCTAATAAAATTGTAATAAGTTGTGAAGATTCAGTCGTAACCATCTTTCATCGCGTGCGCTGCGGAAACTATCAAGGATAGAACAAAAAAATGTTCTACAGTGTCATAGAACATATCAATATCCACAATAAAATCCGCGACAGCATATGTCTAACTATTATAGTTATACCAATATAACTACTTTTTTACATTGTAAAAGTTGATAATTTTGCCGACAATAATCAAACCATTTTATTCATATCTCTGTTTTAATCCTTATCCCATTAAATGATATTTTATTAAAAACTATTTCAATACCCGTAAAATACTTTTAAATTATTAAAATCCGACATCCCAATCAAAAGATATTCCGAATTTAAGAATGTAAATCGAAAGAAAATAATGCCATAACAAATTCATTGTAGCGACCGTTATTGTAGGGCCTGCATTTGGTGAGTTAGGTCTTATTCCAAGAATACTAGTGATACCAATTTTTTATAATTAAATAATGAACAAATAAATCTATAGTCCGACTTTGTAAACTTTCCACTAACACGAGATCGGTATGGACGCGGGTAAAACCGCGTTGCTAGTGTTATATAATAATATTACAGTCATATCAATATAGTAGTATCTACATACATGTACTATCTAGCGGTTTAAGCACTAATAGATGCCACTAGCTGCTTGTTCTAAATGTACTCAGACCCAAAATCCTTAGAGGTTATGTAGTTCATTAAGGGACTTCAGCAAGGGATAAGACAAATAAATGAAATACGAACGCTTTTTTGAAGAAGCCCTCAAAGTCGTACTTCAACAGACAGACATTGTACAAACCATCTTTTATTGCGAATTTCTTACTAAGTCAAGGGTAGTTTTCTATTAATCCTTGCGTTAAAATTTAATTGGTAGATTGGCAAGATTTAATTGGTAGGTAATATTGAAAGTGCTTTGAAGAGTATTTAAATATCATAAGTGGTTTGTTTCTTACAAAAAATCCTTTGCAATAAAATAGCTTTTTATCATACATCCCTAAAAAAATAAAAAAAATAAAAATCGAATAATAAAAATTATCCGAATGGGCAAAGTGACATCATTTGAAAACAAAATAATCAAATACCTTCAAATAAGAAAACTGTTAAACAAAGTTACTCTGTCCACCAGCATGTGTATTTACTACTAGACAGGTAATGGTCGAGTAAAACCGAAGCAATCTCCCACTTGCCTGAAGATTTATTGCCGTGGCTACTGCGGTAATTGCCCGTTTCGAAATGAAGCAAACGTGGAACACGAACTATTGGAAATAAAGCTTAGTTATAAAGCTGGTAGAAAAGACTTAATAGGCAGATTATCGTACTAAAAAAACAATGTAATTATGTTATATTAATGTTTAATATAACGTTTATATATTTATACTACAGATTTAGGTAAAATATTATAGTATGTTTATTATATAAAAGCCTGTGTAGGCAATACAATAAAATAACATAAATGATTTATAGAAGCAGGCGTTACTTTGCGGAATTCCATATTACAAGCAATATAACAGAACTAACTACTTTGCTATAATCCGCACGGGTTAAGTGAATGCATGCAAAGCCAATGTGTATGAAGCAGGCAAAATCTACGCACCTTATACATGCAGGACCAGCCACCGCATGCACCCCAAGGCGCAATTCACCAGCAACAACGCACACAAAAGCAGCACACACACCCACCACCACAATCTCGACGATCGTTTCGCCCCGAAACCGAAGCATCATCAGGAGGATAGGCTCCACGACAAAAATCGTACCGCGCCGCGCTACCCATACAAGCAGTCTTACATAGTTCAACTCCCACCAATACCCTCCCCTCCGAACACATGTAGCAAAACGGAATTAGATACATTTACTTGCTCGTTAATTAAGTGACAATTGTTATTTTTTATTATCTCAAGTTGCTCTAACGTATTGAGTCGGAGTCCCTTATCACAAGTGTGGAGAATATGAAATGAATAGTCATTAGGCACTTTATGACCGCTTTCTAGCAAATTTTTGGCAAAATTAGAATTTTGTGGTTTATTATTCCTAAACGCAGCCATATGTTCCGTGTAAGTTGGTAAACCAACTTACACCGATACGATCATACCGGCTTCGTCTTGCCACCCTTGGCAACATAAACTTGCTGCCTTTCATAGCTACGTCCATAGGTTATTGTCGGTCCCTCTCTCAAAAAACAGCTATGAAAAGGAGTTACAAATAATTTACCAGATAGCACTTTCCAATGGTTACACTACAGACACGGTTAAAAACATAATTAAAAATAAACACAAGTCTCAAGTCGCTAAACTTTTGTATGCGGTACCATCTTTTAATAAAAGTAATTATAAAGCCACTCTGACTTACTTTGGAAAATTAACAGTGGCAAATATATTTCAATCAAAATCGGGTACTAAACTCTCTCTTAAAACTAACCAATCGCTTCGTAGTTTGTTGTGTAAAAATAAAGATACATTAGATAAGGGTAAAAAATCTGGGGTTTATAAAATAGATTGTCCTGAGTGCAACGGTACATATGTAGGTCAGACTGGCCGAAGTTTTGCGGTTCGATTCCGGGAACATATGGCTGCGTTTAGGAATAATAAACCACAAAATTCTAATTTTGCCAAACATTTGCTAGAAAGCGGTCATAAAGTGCCTAATGACCATTCATTTCATATTCTCCACACTTGTGATAAGGGATTCCGACTCAATACGTTAGAGCAACTTGAGATAATAAAAAATAACAATGGTCACTTAATTAACGAGCAAGTAAATGTATCTAATTCCGTTTTGCTACATGTGTTCGGAGGGGAGGGGATTGGTGGGAGTTGAACTATTTAAGACTGCTTGTATGGGTAGCGCGGCGCAGTACGATTTTTGTCGTGGAGCCTATCCTCCTGATGATGCTTCGGTTTCGGGGCGAAACGATCGTCGAGATTGTGGTGGTGGGTGTGTGTGCTGCTTTCGTGTGCGTTGTTGCTGGTGAATTGCGCCTTGGGGTGCATGTGGTGGCTGGTCCTGCATGTATAAGGTGCGTAGATTTTGCCTGCTTCATACACATTAGCTTTGCATACATTCACTTAACCCGTGCGGATTATAGCAAAGTAGTTAGTTCTATTATATTGCTTGTAAAATAACATAAATAATAGAATAATCAATAAATAAAATATTCCTATTTTTTAGGTTAAAAATGTTGAGTGATTTTTCGAAGCAGGCGTACTTTGCGGAATTCCATATTACAGACACTATAACAGGACTATAGTATCAGGCCATAAATAATGCACACCGAGAACTTAGAACGAAACAGCCAGCCGATTCGGTTTCGTAGAGCGCTGTCACTGTCACACACGGGTTCGTCAGTGTGTGTGACAGAGACAATGCTCTATGAAGCAGAATCTAGCCGATTTCTCTCTCTGAGCCTCGATGTGCATTAAATATTGCCGCGTACTATACTTCGCTATTATCCGCGCGGGTGAAGCGAATGCATGCAATGCTAATGTGTATGAAGCCGACAAAATCTTTATGTCATTACGCATTACGATTTTGTCGTGGAGCCTATTATCCTGATGATGGTTTTGGGGCGAAACGATCGTAGAGATTTTGGTGGTGGTTGTGTGTATTGCTTGTGTCCATTGTAGCTGGTGAAAGAGTCTTGGGATGCATGTGGTGACTTGTCCTGCATGTGTAAGGTACGTGAATTTTGTTTGCTTCATACATTAGCATTCCATGCATTCGCTGAACCCAATCGGATTATAGCAAAGTAGTTCTGTTAATAAAAATTTTGAATATAATTGCTATTTAAAATAAATTCATTACCTCTAGTTTCTTCCTAAAGATTTTCTTACAACGTTTTACGTATTAGTATTCTAAAGCGGATCGATGGCCTTAAAATTAAGATGCGGGACTTGTTATTTACAACGAACCTACCTTTATCACCTATTTATTTACCACTATGTAGAATATGGTCCTGTTAAAGTGTAGGAGCTACTGCCAGCAAAGATTTATTACTCGATTACTTGAGTCATATAGAAGTTACTGGAATAAGATAGGGGTGTAATTCGTTCGAATAATTCCTCTAAATCGCCTCCCCATAGCGCATCGAATTCAAATCCAAAATATTATTTGTTTAAGTAGGGTTGTAAACAAGTGCTTTTGAATCGTCAACTCTACTGCTGGTTCGGAAAGCTGGTCCTACTGAGAAGAGCCAGCAAGAAACTCGGCGTTTGCTTTTTTCAGGACATAATTCTTACTACTAGTTACATTTCATCATCATTCATTTCGTCATTGCTGTCTTGTACAGGGTCGGAAAGTAGCTATAAACAAGAATTCTTATGATCTAAGTAACCCTCAACAGTATAGTAGGCTTTCTGTTTCTCTTTAACAGTGTTTTTAAACTGCTGTTAACCATCCTGCTGACTGCTCTCTTTGCCACAATTTGTACGACTTAAATGCAAATCACGAAACCGCCTACCTAAGTACTAATAACACTGTGAGAAAAGAAAAAAATCATCATCAACAACATCATCTGACTGGCCCGTTGGCGCAGTTGGCACTGACCCTGTTTTTGGCTCCGTGGGTCGCGGGTTCGATTCCCGCCGAGAACCAACATTTTTTATTTAGAATTTTTTGGTTCTTCGAGTCTGGGTGTATATATGTATTTAAGTATGTATTTAAAACTATATATGTATATATTTACCAGTTGTCTCTCACCCATAACACAAGTATTAAGTTACTTACTTTGGGGATGGACGACCGTGTGTGTAAATGTCCCATATATTTATTTATTTATTTATTTATCATCGTATTTATTAAGTAAGCTGAATTCTAAAAAGTAAATAGATAGATTAGTTAAATAACCCTTACGAGAAGGTCGAGGTACTCGCATCTTTGAGTTTTTCTTAAAAACATTGATATTTATAACTCATAATGCTCTCACATATCCATCTTATCATTCTCATCTCATTTGCATGCACCTTTCTTTGATCCTTTTCTTTTATTGCCCAACATTCTGAGCCATAGATTACGCCGGGTCTATTGACCCGTTTTACAAATTTTCCCTTAAGCTTAAGGGGCATTGATGAAAATCGATGAAAATCCATTATAAAATTTTCATCGCATGGTATACTGTAGTGTTTTGTTAGACTCAGACTCAGACTTAGATTATGAAACCATTTTTTAATATATTGCCATGTCTCACGATTATCTATTATTTATTCAGTTCAAGAGATTAACCTCCTTTCTTGAAAATTTGTATCAAGGATACAAATTTGTATCAAGGATACAAATTTGTATCAAGGATAAGCTATCACAGCTTATCACAGCCCAGCGGCGAGACCGTGCGACTCTTTCAGGAGGACTCTCTCAGGGGAACACGAATTCAAACCCGGGCAGGCACCAATGAGTTTTTCTATTAAAACTCATGTGTCTAATTGGTGATTGCAATTTATCACACGCTTTTCGGTGAAGGAAAAAATTGCGAGGAAACCTGCATATCTCTAAAGAATTCTGGAGATATGTGTAACCTACCAATCCGCATTGGAGCAGAGTGGTAGGTCTTAGCTCCAAAAACAGTGAGAGGAGGCCTATTACGAGCAGTGGGATTGTAACAGGCCGCTACTTTACTTTTTTTTTGTATCAAGGATACATGGCTGTGTTAAATATTTGGAGATTAAATAAATATGATAGTACGTGTACTTATTATAGTTACATAACAAATACAACATAAAAGTCAATTTATTTTTATCGTTTATTTAAATTTTCGTTTAATAACAGTCCGTCCACAGATATGTTTTATTATAAAGTATAAATTATAAAGTTTTCCTAGTTTACCTTTTACGCACGCGCTTGAAATTTTCAATAACATATTACGTGTTGGTTTAACGTTACGATAAAAATGAACATAGGCTAAAATTTAAAAAGCATGAAGGCACACAATAATAATTATGTAAGTTTGTGTTTGCCTAGATGTTCTAACAATTCACGAGGCCTTGGCTCGTTGGTGACAATGAACGCAAGTCACAAGCTAAATATACTCGCGACGTCCCACCTGCGGCCGGGATTCAACTCAGCTGTTTATTCTACGTATTGGCTCTTAAACAATTTCCTGAGCTGCGACCTTAAATTTTTAAAACGATTACAGATTATCCAACTTCCGGATTGACAACGGGAGCGCATAAAATATTCACAATTTATATGCCATGTTCGTTTGATCAATGATACTTTCCGGCGTCTGTATTTTACATCGCTTTCAATTAATTATATCCGATTATTTGGTTGATAATAGTGGATTGAAATTTAATTTGCATCGATATCTTTACAAACCAACAAATTCAATAAATTAATAATAGTCTGTGTTCGTAACTTTTTTGAATCTGAATATAAACTAAATGTAGCATTTTAAAATATTGAATCGTGCAAACTTCATCCGAACTTAACTTAAAATCCTCGCTCCTAAGATGGTCATTAAATTCTTGGCAGAATCAGGTGCTGATAGTGTAAGCAATGACGATAAAATAGACTAGAAATGGTCAAAGTAATCCTTGACTAATTTATAGAATTAGGCGTTACTTTGCGGAGATCCATAATACAAAAGTAATAATAAAATTATTTTGCTATAATCCGCGATACAGTAAATAGAAAATATATATAGTGTTTAATGTATAGTGGATTATCAGTATTTTTATACCCGATACGTGCAGGATTCGTAAAAGCACATGCACAAACCTCCACCACTTCCACCAAAATACACAAGCACTACACAGTTTCACTATCACAAACTCAACAATCGTTTCGCCCCGCAACCGAGGCATCATCAGGAGATAGACTCCACGATTACTTTGCGATTTTGTCGTGGAGTCTATCTCCTGATGATGCCTCGGTTGCGGGGCGAAACGATTGTTGAGTTTGTGATAGTGAAACTGTGTAGTGCTTGTGTATTTTGGTGGAAGTGGTGGAGGTTTGTGCATGTGCTTTTACGAATCCTGCACGTATCGGGTATGAAAATACTGATAATCCACTATACATTAAACACTATATATATTTTCTATTTACTGTATCGCGGATTATAGCAAAATAATTTTATTATTACTTTTGTAATCCTTGACTTTGAGGCCCTGCTTAGTAGCTACTCTAAAAGAATAAGAGGTCCTATGTAGGATGACTCTGTAATTATCCAACTCATATAATTCATAATTCATAACCTATTGAGGTATTCTCTCATGAATTATTGCATAAAAGATTATCATACAAGCTATTCTTTGGGAGTAGTATAGTGATAGCAATGCCGATGATATCGCACCATATCGAATCAATTCAAATTCAAATCCCAATTCAAAATATTCTTTATTCAAGTAAACTCGTAAACAAGTACTTTTGAGTCGTCAACTTTACTGCTGGTTCGGAAAGCTGTTCCTACCGAGAAGAAACCAGCAAGAAACTCGGGGGTTGCTCTTTTTAAAATAGAAATCTTAAAACTAGTAACAATTACTTATTTCTGTCTTGTACAGGGTAGAAGTGCACCTATATCCACACATCCTTATCATCTAAGTAATATTCAACAGTATAGTAGGCTTTCTGTATCAGCCTCTTTTTAACAGTGTTTTTAAACTGCTGTAACGGCATGGCCAAAATTGATTTCGGAATTTTATTATAGAATCTTATACCCAAACCCATAAACGATTTACGTACTTTTGCTAGGCGCAAAGCAGGAGTCGCAAGCTTATGTCGGTTCCTACTTTGTCTATTATATACATCTCTTATCGTTTTATAATTCTTTATATTTTTATGTACAAAAATTACATTGCTTAAAATATATTGTGAAGCAATTTAAGAATACCTATTTCCTTAAACTTCTCTCGCAGAGAATCACGCGGACTTAAATTGTAGATTCCACGTATGGCTCTTTTTTGTTTTCCAATTCAGGGGTATGAATGATATAAATAATATATACATATAACTCAGTCAAAACAGCCTCGTCGACGTCTCTACTTTGCAATACAAATCATGACGGGCCGGTGAATTTCACAGTTGGATAAATAGTCTAGCAAAAGCCACACTTCCATCATCATTATATTTTTATTTTCATTATATTATATTTACACTTTATAAGGGTCACTTTACTTGCTCTAATTACGTCATGTAAATTTCTGCGCTATATGGAATGAAACAGTTTCGAAGTATCAAACTTTACCTAAACATTTTAGACGTGTTATTTTTTAATAAGGGGTTTGGTTTTCCTCTTTATAAAAATATTTTTTTCGGCATACATCATCATCCTCTTGCCCTTATCCCACTCTATGTGAGGTCGGCAGAACACGTTACAAACATGTTGTCACGTATGTTGGCTACGTATTTTACGACCGGCTGCCTGCCTGACGTCAACTTAACTTAGCCGTATTTTACGACTCCTCGATAAGAAAGAGGGTGGTCTATTCTACTCAGCCGGATACCACTGCGGGTCAACTTACCTTAGTCGCCTTTAACTACTTTTACCACACGGTAGTTCTACATGTATACATACATATAATATTAAATACTGAGACCAAAAGTAACATTTCCGTTTTGACTAGAAATAAATAAAAAATAAAACACTTTCGCGTCTAAAATATAAATATGGATAAAATTTAATTTCGTTTCAATACACAAGCTATAAAATTAAAAACTCTTTCTTTTATATTGAGAATGTATTCTTTTATATTGCCTTGAAATTTGGTAAAAATAGATTGGTAAGCATTTATATCCCATATTGTTTTTCCGGATCGAAGGGCAATTTAACTTCTGAGTGGCATTTAGATAATTGATACGGGTTGCTGTAACTTTATATAACTGCTTTTGTTAATTATCAATTAGTTTACAGTATACCGGGAAATTTTTACCGACATCTGTGGTAATATTGCGGTAAAGCTATATAATGTTTATTCGATTTGAAAGGTTTTGAAAATTTTAGTTTTTAAGTTTTAATTGAAAAGATTGATTTTATGTCATAAATAGAATAAAAATAGTAATGGTATGTGCCGGCAGAATAGAATAGACCACCCTCCTTTCTTACCGAGGTGTCGTAAAAGGCGACTAAGGTGAGTTGGCGTCAGGCATGCGGCCGGTCGTAATATAATAAATAAATAAATAAACAAATAGGATAATATCAAATAGGATAGTACATTTATAAATTATCCTGCACAATAGGATATTATAAATGTAGTACTATACATTAACTAAACGTTCTAACCAATAAGTATAATTGTTTGTTTAATTATATTTAGTAACAAAGTTATAAACCATTAAATTATAATGAGTTAGTATGTACGTTGCACACGGATCGTAATTTTCTTTAAAAATTCTTGAAATGGGACGTTGAATTTATATAGATGACAGGTCTATCCATCACTTTCAGAAGTACGACAGCGGTTTTAACGTAATTTAATTTTAACTGAGCTAAAATATAGATTGTCTTAGTGTTGACAGAGAATATTCGAAAAATATATCCACCTATACTTGTGACGTAGAACTAACGGGTAAACCCAAATAATTTCGAATCCCGTGGGATTTCCCTACTTTAAACTTATCATCCATATAAATTTTATATTTCTTATTTCATAATGCTTTTAGATAAACACTCGCTTAATATTTCTGTCACTATTTGGATAGGCAATGTGGATATTTACGGCTGCTTTTAATTTCAGGCTAATTGCGGCAGTTAAATTTTCGTATTATTTGCTTTGACCGGGAAGGAAATCTTTTTCTCTCTCGTTATAACTATCCTCTGAATATCACGAATCGTTAGACATTCGCATTCTTATTATTAGTGTATGTATAGTTGCAGTCTAATTTAATCATCGTTCTCCTGCTCTTATCCCACTCTAAGTGGTGTCGCCACAACATGTTACAAACATGTTGTCATATGATTTGGCTAGGTTTTTTACGACCGGTCGCCTGCCTGACGTCAACTTACCCTAGCCGCCTTTTACGACACCTTGATAAGAAATGAGGGTGGTCGATTCTATGCAGCCGGATACCACACGGCATTTACCTTAGTCGCCTCATACGACACCTCGGTAAGAAAGGAGGGTGGTCTATTCTATTCTGTCTAATGGCTAATCATGGCTAATATTTATATTTATAAATAAAATTAAAAAAAAGAAAATCGAAATCATGGCGTCCTTTTTGTGACATGGCTTTAGCCATGTCACAAAAAGGATTCAACACAAAATTCTCGTTCTATTTTTAAATAGAACGAGAATTTTACATTAGTAAGAAATAACCTATTGCAACATTATATTCCGTATCGCTTTGTACTCTCGTAGTTTTACAATATATATACGGTCACTCGTACACGTAGAGTTAGCTTCAGAGAATTTCTATTTGGTGGAAATAGAGCTCTACAAATTTAGAACGATGTATTGATCGACATTCTCTGCAACTACAGATTAGATACGCCTCCAAACAATCACAATAGGATGGGATCATGACAAGTACAATAGATAGCTTCATATCGGTGTAATTACATACGCGTAACGGCGTATAACACCACCGAAATGAGAGAGATAGGATAGCGATCGATCATATCCCCATTTTGTAACCTTAATTAAATACAGGATCAAATTAATAAGATAATACCTACTATCGAAGCTGTGATAGCCTAGCGGTGAGACCGTGCGACTCTCTAGAGACGACATGGGTTCAAACCCCGGGCAGGCACCAATGAGTTTTTCAATTAAAAGTTATGTGTCTAATTGATAATTGCAATTTATCCCACGCTTTTCAGAGAAGGAAACCATCGTGAGGAAACCTGCATATCTTTAGAGAATTCTGGAGATATGTGTAACCTACCAATCCTCAATGGAGCAGCGTGGTAGGTCTTAGCTCCAATCCTTCTCTCGAAAAACGGAGAGAGGAGGCCTTAGCCCAGCAGTGGGCATAGTAACAGGCCGTTGCTTTACTTTTTACTTTACCTACTATCGCTCTATTCAAGCAGTGACTTTACAGGCCAATCTATAAAAGCAACCATATTGTTATTTTTGTAATAAATAATCAAAATTATAGTCTTTAAATGCATCATTCAAATATTTATATATTCTAATATAACAAATATGAAGAATTTTGCAACAGTTTCATGCCTAATATATAAACATTAACAAAATGCACTTTAAGCCTGATAAGAAATCCCCAACTTATCGAGTAACGGTAGCTTGACATGTCTTTAGCTTATCCGTTTCTGCAAGGATCTCTATATAAACGTTATAGAGTCGTTGAAGTAGCTAACAGCCCATAGGTGGAGTGACAATGGAAATTGCAGTTTTGGACAGACGACCCTAAAAAAGGTCGAAAAAACCGCTATGAAGGCAGCGTGCAAATTCGGAGAGACCTCTTTGTCCCCTTTACACGTACGGGCTTGGGTGCTATCATAATTAGTTAAAAATGAAAAAGAAAGTAGGATTGTGATTCACAGCGTATATTGTATGGATGCTAGTGGCTATTAGATATTTTTTCCATTCATCTTTGGTTCAGCCATTGGGATAATTTTATTTATTAAAATAATAATAATTCTGAAACTAACAAATAATTTTATTCTATCCCTGTGCTACTTATCTGTAACGGTTGCAGAGATCAAGGGCCACGCTGAGCAATATATACGAGTATATACTGTTATATATGATATGGATAAGGGAATGATAACTGAGAGAAAATGAGATGTTTAATATATAAAATTAGAGTGGATTATTATTGGAGTTATGAGTGGATATTAATAAAAGTCCCGAAAGTTTGTTACATTATATTTTCAATAACCAATAACTGTAACAACTTTTTTGTAAAGCCTATAATCGAAACAACATTAAACAGTTGTTTAACGTCTTAACAATTTGTAACAACATCGTATACTCACAAGCCAATTAACGATTTTAAATCCTTATAACTACTAAGTCCGTCTGGGGCGTAAGGGGAAGTTTGTTCTAGTTTTTCTTCGTGTTACTAACGTAATCCTATTCGGGAACACCTTTTCTACATTATGAAGAAACGATAATCTGTATAGATTATCAATTCATATTGGTGCTAAGAACCACAATAGTAGGAATGTGGTTATACTGCCTCATCTACCTTTACCACACTGATGAGGCACCAGTAGTAACTCTATCCTCAATGTTCCTCATTTGAGAAGAGTCATGGAGAACCAAAGAAACCCCACATTCTGCTAACCAGTGTAGGGCTGGTAGATATCCTAGACTCTATCTTAATTTCAGGAGCAGGAAAATCGAAAGATTTAATTGCTTGATTCGTCATATGTGATCCATAAGCTCTATACATTCTTAGGATCAAATTTGATAAATTTATTTAAAAAAAATTCATTGGAAAGAAAGTGACTCGTTTCGTTTAACATAACTATAAATGAACAATTAAAAAATAACAGTATATTAAAAATGAAACTTTAATACAATTTGATTTACAGACGCAGGCGTTACTTTGCGGAATTCCATATTACAGTCACTATAACAGAACTACCTTGCTGTAATCCGCACGGATTAAGCGAAAGCAGCCAAAATTCACGTATCTTATACATGCGGGACACGTCACACATGCACCCCAAGAGGCCTCCACCAGCAACAATGCACACAAGGAGTACATACAATATTTAATACAATTTGTTTTTAAATTAGAAACTAAAAGTACAGTGTGCCCTAATAAATCTGGCAGACTGTATTATTTATTACTTTAAGCGCTATTTCAGAGTTTGAGAATCGAAGGACAAAGAATCGAAAACTTTTAAGAAAAATAAATATAATTATTACTTTATTCATAATATATACACGAAGGCATTTTATTGTTTTAATTGATAAACAAATATATATATTTACTGAATTAAATTTTAGAAATGTTTCCAATTATAGATGATATATAATCCTAACGCACCCAGCGTTAGGATTTAGGCTATATTTAACAACTTTAAGACTACAAATAGATTTTTTCCGGTCAGCGAAAATATACTGAAAGATATTCAAATATATATCAAGACTTTTGTTATATAACCTTAAAAAAACAACCAAGCATGTCGTCAATCTTTTTTAAACAAGTATATTTTACATTGAAAGTTTATGATTTATTTGGGTTAGTGGGCCTTTACATACTCGTACAGTATTTTTAGTCATGAACGTCTCAATTCTTTGCAATTTGTCTGTAGTGTTGGAAAATATTTTTGGTATGTGGTTCCGGCTTCGCCCGCGTAGAATTTGTTTGTCACAAATTTGTTCCCGATTTTAAATTTTATACAAAAATAGTTATTGAGAGTTAACCCTAAGAGATAGAGACATATATTCGTGAACTCTTTTGTAGTATTTTTGTAGATCTACAACTCTCTAATACATTACTTTAAAGTATCTCTGCTGGATGACGCGGCTCACGCGAACATGTCCCAGCGGGCGACTTTAACCACTTTACGGACGGTACCACTTCAACTCAATTTGCAATCAATATACTATTAACCTAAACCTTACGGAAGAATTGTATGGATTGTTTTCCTGTCGGATTGTCTTGTCGGATTGTTAATCCTTAAATGTGAATATTTTGCACAGTTGCTACTGAATTCATGTCCATGCTATATAACCAAAATTGTGAATAGTCAATTATACACGATTTTTGGATATTTTGAACGCGGCCTTACGAATGCTACAATATTTTATACAAAATTGATACTACAAATTGCTGTTTTATAAATAATAAAGGTTTCATTATATTATTATAACAAAAAATATGTAAGCGTACTTTGTAACTATTTTAATACATAAACTACTCATACTTTAAATAAAATAAGTATTTTCGATACAGTAATTTCACAGAAAGTATGTATATAACCATTTTTTTATTGGATATTGATATAAGAGAAAGTTCATTTAAGCTTGCCTGAGACTTCAAACCACTGAACCCGGTGCAGGTTTGGCCTACTACGACTTAATAGGATATATGTTTTAAAAGATAGTGTCTTTTAACGTATTAAGTAATAAAAAGTAAAACCGTATTTTAAAATACTGTTAAAGATATGTATAATCCCTTAAGTTATTTCAGTAATAATTGTTTACCCATTGTCTAATCTATATGAATTTGCATAATATTTACAGGAATTTAAATAATATTTTAAGACAAGTTAATATATTCCAAATAGTATTCAAAAAATTTAAGCAGACACTGCAGAATGTAAATACAAGAATGTCTCTAACTATGTCGAGTAACCTCTGACAACATGAAATTGCAAATGTTGCTTTGAATAACTAAAATTATATTAGTATCACAAAACGATAGAAAGGTCAAGTCTGCATAATACAGTGTTCTCAAAGAGCTCCATCTTTTCAACTGAATTAAGCGGCCTTAGCTCTCATATTAACTAGGTAAGTAACTTGAATGAGTAAAATGTTTTAAAACATGAAAATATGTTAAAATCACGACACGTTTCCTCTTGACTTGAATATGCAACACAAAATCGTGACAACTTAGCATGTGAAGTACATGCTAAATTCGAAGTACACAATTTGGTTAGTTGCAGTTTAATAACTACTATAAATACTATAATAAGATAGAGAAAAATATTGTAACTATTCATAAACCTTTTTTTTCGAACTGATTGTATGCTGTTAGCTTGGCTTTTACGGCGTCACCGGGCGGGACGGGCAGGCGCAGAAGCAGAGCCGAGGTTGCGAAATCCAGTGAATAGAGCGCAGAAGCTCTACTTTAGTCGGAGAACGTCGTCCTAAGGGTGCCTACTGTGAGGCTGGACCACGGCTTGAAATAAACCTATTTCAGCATTTACGTATAGTACCCGGCATTAAATAATGCACATCGATATTTAGAACGAAACAGCCGGCCAGTTGGATTTTGTAGAGCGCTGTCACTGTCACTCAGTTAGTATGTGACGTTTCGTACGGGTTCGTCAATCTGTGCGACAGAGACAATGCTCTATGAAACAGAATCTAGCCGATTTCTCTCTCTAAGCCTCGATGCAGATTTAGTTTATCACTCGATCTTTAGTCGATTCACCTGAATTGAAAACGATAAAAAAGGTAAAGCTATATCCTAAAAATTATAAGTATTATGTTGAAATCCCAAAAATTTACAAACAGTATAATATTGCAAGAATTATAAAAGGAATGCCACTATTAAAGACATTACAATTGAAAATTAATGTAGAGACAGTATTATTCGATAAGTAGAAATGAATTATACGTCAATATGTATTACACGATTAGCTACCAAATAGGCTTGTTGAATATTACACTAAATATCACAAATTTTACAAATACGTTATCATGTAATGGCTAGCAATACCGAACTTTAACTGAATCATCTGTTAGTATATTTATTACCATTTACGAATGAAAGGCATATACCTCTACCCTAGCAAATAATGAGCGAACTGAGAAACTGTACCGTAGTACAAAATCATCTTTATTCTGCCCTTATCCCGCCCTAATACTATTAAGGATTATTTAGATTATTAGATTGCGTGGACATATGTCCTACTGTCTTGACAGTAAGAATTAAAATATGTGAATAGTAATAAGAATTATATTTTGAAAAGAGCAACCGCTGAGTTCTTCTCGGTAGGAACAGCTTTCCGTACCAGCAGTAGAGTTGGCAATTGAAAAGCACTTGTTTACAAGTTTCCCTGAATAAAAAATAATGTTAATATGAATATCTTGTTATATGATTTGATATGGTATTTTACGACCGGCCGTCTGCCTTACGTCAAGTTACCTTATTCACCTTTTACGACACCTCGGTACCAAATGAGGGTGCACTATTCTACTCAGACGGAAAACGGCGGCCCCGTAGTATAAAATAAAGAAAGAAATTGAATTAAGTTATTTAAAAAGGAATATTTTAAAAAACTCTATTCCAATTGAAACTTTAGAGTTAAGAAAAGTTTTTCTTTAAATAGAAAGAACAAAAGAAAGTTTAATTAAACAATAAAACGAGTCAAGTTAAAAGTTTTTATCGACTAATTAAATTTGAGAATAGTTGTAAATTGAATTTGTTAGGTCGACGGTGTTTTTGAATATAACTATATGGCTTACGTTTGGCATTGTAAAGTATTTTTAAAAATAATCACGATGTCATTGGACTTGGCACACTCGGAATTATCGTTTTAATAATATGTGTCATAATAGCCGGGACACTCGGCCTTAGTAACCGATCAATTTTGCCGCTTTCATTCACTCACCTTGCAAATAATGAATGTCTATAGCTGATTTTTCAAGTTCACGTTTTCACCTCAAACGCTCTAAGAGTAAAATCAAGATTTTCTTCCTCTCTCCAGCTTAGGTCTTTTTTCAATAAAACAAAATAGTTCACCAAAAAAATTATAATCACCACTAGATTAAGATGATCAAAACTTTTTAATGTATGCTCAATTAAGTTACATATGTTTATAAAAATAGACAAATATGTTTCACATTTCAGTATACAGTAGAGTTACCTTTAGATATGTTACTACTATAAGCATTATATATAGATATTGGATAAGTTTTTTAAAATTTAAATGGCGTATCATCCTCCTGACCTTATTCACTCTAAGTGGGGTCGGCACAATATGTTACAAACATGTTGTCACATGATTTGGCTACGCATTTTACGACCGGCCGCCTGCCTGACGTCAACTTACCTTAGTCGTATTTTACGAACCCTCGGTAAGAAAGAGGGTGGTCTATTCTACTCAACCGGATACCAAACGGTGGGTCAACTTACCTTAGTCGTATTTTACGACCCCTCGGTAAGAAAGAGGGTGGTCTATTCTCTCAACCGGATACCAAACGGTGGGTCAACTTACCTTAGTCGTATTTTACGACCCCTCGGTAAGAAAGAGGGTGGTCTATTCTACTCAACCGGATACCACACGGTGGGTCAACTTACCTTAGTCGCCTTTTACGACACCTCGGTAAGAAATGAGGGTGGTCCATTCAACTCAGCCGGATACCACACGGCGATAAAATTTAATTGGCATATTTTTTTTACTAATTACTTGAACTATTTAACAACTAAAAAGAAAGATAAGTATGTTAACGAAGCAACTGAAGTAACAGTCACACGTAGAAAATCGCAACAATATAGCAACATAAGTAAATTTTTTAACGTCATGTTTACAAAAGCCTCACAGGAGGCACACTTAGGACGACGTTCCCCGACGTGAACAGCTCCTGCGTACTACTCTCTGCATTTCGCAACCTCGACGATGCTTCTGCACGCGTCTATCCCGCCCGGTGTCGCTGTAAAAGCCGTTAGGGCTAACAGCATATACATAATTATTCGAAAAAAACATGCTTACAAATATATCAATCAAAATATTCTTTATTCAAGTAAACTTGTAAACAAGTGCTTTTGAATCGTCAACTTTACTGCTGGTTCGGAAAGCTGTTCCTACCGAGAAGAGCCAGCAAGAAACTCGGCGGTTGCTCTTTTTAAAATATAAATCTTAGAACTAGTTACATTTATTTATTACTGTCTTGTACAGGGTAGAAGTGCATCTATATCCACACATCCTTATCATCTGACCCACAAACGATTTACGTACTTTTGGTAGGCGCAAAGCAGGAGTCGCAAGCTTATGTCGGTTCCTACTTTGTCTATTATATACATCACCTATCGTTTTATAATTCTTTATATTTTTATGTACAAAAATTACATTATTTAAAATATACTGTGAAGCAAATGTTAGAATACCTATTTCCTTAAACTTCTCTCGCAGGGATTTACGCGGGACTTAAATTGTATATAATGAAACAAGCGGGACTTAAATTGTATATAATGAAAAAACTGACAATTAACCATAGGCAGGCAGATTGACACAAAAAGAATAAGAGGGAATATGAAACTCCTATAATTGATCATTATCTAATCACACACAACAAAGAGAGACAGATAGATAACCCTCATTTGCTTTCTCTTTTTTGTAATAGGGCATATTTTTACCTGGTGTCCCTACTCTAGTATAATACCTGAGCAGTAACTTATATTTAAAGAGATTATTAATTAGTTAGAAACATACAATAGAATGTAAATTAGAAGGTACATGAAAACTGCAAAGTATTGAAGGATATTTTGCCCGTAGTTTATGTTATGTGACGATGTTACACACATGTAACGATAAACGATTTCATATTTCCCTTTAGAATGCAGACTTCCGTTGTGAATCTCTCTGAGATATATATCTGTATACACAGCAGTCATATACCGGTAGTCGCTAGATACTGGCAAACGTTGTTATAGTGGATAAAAATTTTATATTTTCAAGCTGCAAGCAGATAACGCAAATTGAATATTATATGAAATTATTTTTCCACCTGATTCGCAATAGTAATGTGCATATACATAGTAGATAGATTATTGATATTCCCTCGGGAGAAGGTGCTCTTATAAATAGTCTGTGTCGTTTATACAGATGGAATGTCGCACGCTTAGTGCTAAAGTGACCTAAGTCAAAATGTCGTTTGTACCAAATTGTAATAAAGCGTACCCTAAAACTCATGAGTGTTAAAAGACACATAACTTGGAGGAGCAAGAAAACACTAGCTTTTTAACAGTTCGTAGTGTGATGTTATAAATGGCATTGAGATAAGGATTTCTATGTATCTAACTCAATTAAGCCTAATTTTGAGTTTGATCACTTTAATACTAAACGTGGAATATGAACGAGTGAACAATAAGTACTGAGGTGGCTTTCCATTAGATTTAAGACATTCTTCGTCAGTTTATTGTTAGATGTATACTGTAAGACCAAGGTGTCGTAAAATACGACTAAGGTAAGTTGACCCACCGTGTAGTATCCGGTTAAGTAGAATAGACCACCCCCTTTCTTACCGAGCGATCGTAAAATACGACTAAGGTAAGTTGACGTCAGTTAGGCGTTCGGTCGTAAAATACGTAGCCAAATCATGTGACAACATGTTTGTAACATGTTGTGCCGACCCCACTTAGAGTGAGATAAGTGCAGGAGAGTGATGATGATGATATTCTTATGTAATAATGGTCTAATAATCTTGAAAACTAAGTTATGTAGCTTATAAAATATACACAACATTAATAGGATTTATATCTGAATTTGTTTTACTAATATTAATCCATGCCGTTTGTGAATCCTTCGGATAGTACAACTGAGCTTACGCTTAGTTTTATCCCTTTGTTTTCTACCCGCATTTGTCGTTGTATAAAAGAGATTTGAATCATTACCATTCTTTTTGTCATAGCATCTAGGATGGATGCTTTGGAGTATTTTAGTTTATTTTGAACAATGAATTTATATAAATTCAAAAAAGTTATGAGAGTGTTTAATATATCGAAAATAGTTTTCGATATATTAAATCGGTTTTTAGTCAAGAAATCTTTTCAGGCGTTATCACGTCAAGGTACAAAAAAATTCGTGACGAAATTCAGCTGTTTTTGAATACGATATAAATATACTTCATTGTCAGAGTCAATATGATATATAAGCACTTTCAATCGATAAAGATTATTCGTAAATAACCTTTAAAAATAACTTTTTTGAAGTTCTATTATTATATAGTGATAACGCTAAACCCATGCAAAAAAAAATCTGCGGTAAATGCGATCTAGTAAGAAGTTGGATACGATTTTCAAATCTTCGTCTTTTTATAATTTGTACTCCAATTTGTGTAACAAAATATGTTTATTGAAGAATTATATTAATAGGTATCAAAATCACTTTTATTTTAGTTTTTCATGCTTTTTTAAAATATTCTAAAGCGTTCAAAAGTTGAAACAAAACCAATGAAATACATTTTCTTTATATTTCATAAAAAATCTGCTACTTTTTCAAATAGTAAATTAGTGTTTAAAATATCCAATTATGAACTAGTTGACAATATTTTTATATCGTATATAAGGTTGTATGTATGAAAACGTATCGATCAGAAAGACAGATTTGAAAACCAAATAGACAGACAGATAGACTTTCGCATTTATAATGTTAAATATAGAAATGGATGTAAGTGTAAATACACTTGAATAAATATTAAAAACTCAAAATATTCTTTATTCAAGTAAACTTGTAAGCAAGTGCTTTTGAATCGACAAAAGCTACTGCTGGTTCGGAAAGCGGTTCCTACTGAGAAGAGCCAGGAACAAACTCGATGGTTGCTCTTTTCAAATAAAATACTTATAACTCGTTACATTTGGTTATTACTATTATATCTTGTAAAGGGTAGAGGAGTGGCTAAAACCACGCATTTTTATCATCTATATAGTCCTCAATAGTATAGTAGGGTTTTCTGTATCAGCCTTCTTTTAACAGCTTTTTCAAACTGCTGTTGTGGTAAAGATATTGATTGCGGGATTTTATTATAAAATCTTATACCCAAACCCACAAATGACTTTTGCAAGGCGCAAAGCAAGAACCACAAGCTTATGTCGTTTTCTACTTTGTCTATTATATACATCGCCAATCTTTTTATAATTATGTATATTCTTATGCACAAACATTAAATGACTATAAATATACTGTGAATTCGTGTATTTTTCCTTAAAAACAGTGTTGTATCGCAACCAGCGTTAATTTAAAAAAAAACGATGTTGGTATTGGTCCACGCAAAGTAGCAGTCTACCTCCAGGGACCTCCTTTTAAGCAATGGATATTACTTGTGCTAGGCTCCTCCACATACAAGACAAGAACTTCTAAGACAACTACTGTATAACTAATATTGTATCTTAGAAATATATAAATAACGGTGGTGTGTGTTTGTGTGTGTGTGTACGTATGTTGTGTGTGTACGATCATGGTTATCTTTAGATGTAGGGAACTTTATTCGAGTGTTTATTTTATTATTTCCAAGAGACTTTCTGTTTCATCATAATCTAATAATTTTACCCAATCATTTAATATTTTTTTACAAACATGAATATTCCTTTTATACAAATTAAATTGTTTTGTTAATCTTCTTGTTAAGATAAATGGACTGTCTACCAAATTACTTTATTGCGAATTAGGCAGATACGTTTCTATCGAAACTCATTAGTGCATGCCCGAGTTTCGAACTCATGACCTCATGAGAAGTTATAAAAATCACACGTTCTTGAAGGTGACAAATGAAATACATTAACATGGTAGAGTGTTTTTTTAAGAAAAGCATAAATAGCAATTGCGGGTAGGCGAAAAAGATTTTATCTTGTGACACGTTATTTTATTTAAATGTGTCACGAATATGCACACTGAAAATATAAAATTAAAATAATTATTTATAATGTGTTTTGTATTTTCATAATACATGTATCCGTAGAGATGTTAGGAAAACAACTTTTAAATTTACTGGGTGAGCGTATTTTTATACGATAGATTCTCTAATTTCGAAAAGTTTATGTACCTATTAAATAGTAAAAACAGTTTTATGAGTCTGACAAATACTAATACTATATAATGTCTAATCTATACGGTTCAAAAGGTATTGAAGTAAAAGTAATAATAAAATTATTTTGCTATAATCCGCGATAGGTATTGAAGTCTTGTCAAAAATGTGCTAAGCCCATCTGTCTATTGTCTTTTATTTATACTTCCGGGTATTAAAAAAGAAACTATAACTGTAACGATTATTACCTATATTCTAACACGTGTAGCTTTTAGTGCATTACATAATACATAAATAAATATACTTGTACAAGCAAATTAAACATATTTGCCAATAAAAATTGCATGTTGGACGCTTACCAGCTGTTAAATTTGGAATTTTGCTTAAAAAAATGTTGTGATATTTATGTAAACTTCACGGACTGTTCAATATTAACTTTGACGTTTAAAAATGCCTTTAAATGCCTTCAAATGGCGGTCAAAATTGTAGTTATAATTATAAATAATTAAATGTTTAGAAAGGTCTTTCGCCGCTGGAAATGGGCCAGCATAAATTATTAATAATTTAAGACTTGATAATATTCTATTTTGCGTTGGTAAGTTGATCAACGGATATACCTTTGAAGTTTCCGTTTTCCTGAAAACAATTTTGGCATAATGTAATTTGGTAAAAGATATTTAGGTCAAAGGAAATAATAAATATCATTTTCCGGTTTCGTACTTGAAACAATTTATTCATCAGATAAGCATAATATTTTAGCATTGCGTTAGCTGCTACTTTCTATCAGTAATTGACAATAACTACTTTCATTATAAGTAAACAAAATAAATGTTAGAAACATTGTCATTTGATTATGACTTGAACTTCGGAATGACGCTACATTACTTAAGGACTTACTGTGGACAATATTTGAAAGCCTACAAGCGAGGAAATAATAATTAGATTACCTGTCCTATCCGATCTTCAAAACAATGCAAATGTTGTTTCCACTTCATATTGAGTTTAACTAGAAAAATATTAATTCTTTCAAAAAGTCTGATTCTCTATGACTTTATTGGAAGGCATTCGCTTCATATATAAATATCATATGACAACAGAAACTTCTATACTGTTTATTAAATATTTACTTATTAAGTAAAAATCTGCACAAATCTAGAATTAGATACAATTTACTTTGAAAAATCTATACTTATTATAAAACAAAGTCCCAAAAAGCTGTCTGTCTGTATGTAATCGATTTTCTTAAAATCTATTGAACGGATTTTGTTCGGTTTTCACCAAAAGATACAATACTTCCGGATAGTTTAGGTATATAGTACATATCGGTATTATGTGAATTGTGTTGAAGAGATCGCGCAGTTGTTAAAAATGTTGCTTTCTGAGAGCTTTAGTCGCGTGCGCTGCGTAAACCAGCAGAGTTACGCTAAAGTAATGTACTAGAGAATTGTTGATCTATAAAAATATTATAAAAAAGTCCGCGATAGCATGTCTCTATCTCATATGGTTAACTCACAATAACTATTTTTATGTTTACAATTTGAATTCTCGAATAAAAATTTGACACGCTGATTTCCACGCGGGTGAAGCCGCTGGCACAGCCAGTTTATTATAAAATAAGGTGCGTGTTTGTGATTTATGGAACTGTAGACTTGGTGGCAGATTATTTACCTCATACAAAGGTTTAGTCACTAAGATAATGTGTGATATGGTAATGGGAAAAGTCAATAAATTGGCTATAGTCGCAGTGCCTTGACGATGTTTCAAAAACAGAGTCACCAGCATAGTCCAACGAGGAGCGAAACTGAAATGGCGATGTCAAGAGTATATAGAAGAGGTGATTGTTTTGGGATACAAGATGTTATAATGGCGACAAGTGAAAGTTAAGTGAAAAATGAAAAACAAAATTGTAAAAACCGTATACATCCTTCATTTAAGTTGACGACAAAGAAATATAATCATTAATCTAGCAGCCTCTGTAACGTATTTTGAAATATTTTTTATAACGAAACCTTATAGGGATGAAATAAAAAAATGGAAGAATATTACATGAAATATTATCTCTTTTACGATTACACGTGCCTTTTATAGTATCCTAAATATATATCTTTTAATTGGTACTTACATTATATTATTTAGTAGCTTTCACTAATGAACATCCTAAGAGAAATGTTTTACGTCGTTAAAAGTATACCACGCGGAGTGGTCATAATCCTGCTCTTTTTCCAGTCTAAGTGGGGTCGGAACAACATGTTTTTCTCTTCCATTCTCTCCTATCATTCAACTCTACCATTCCTTTTATATGCATGTCATACTTCACACAATCCATGACTCTCTTTTTCGGCCTACCTCTAGCCACATATCCGTACCGTATTTAGCACTCGATTGATCACATGATTTCCATCTCTCCTCTTTCATTATATGTCCATATCATCTTAAACTGGCACTTCTCGTCTTTCCTATAACGGGCGCAACTTACAACGCGGAGTAGTATCAATAATAATTATTATGATGTATATTGCCATTTCAGCAATTCCTCATCCAGATTTCTATCTTACAGCGAATTATTCATCACCTAACATCAGATACAAAGACATCTACGAACAAATAAAACCTTTAAATTAAGAAACTTTTACTCGAAAATTTGGAAGTTTTGTTTTATCATAAATTGTTTGTCGCCGTGAGAAACTTAAATGCCCTCATTATGAGCTAAATTAAAAGTAGAACGCTTGCCCGGTTAACACTCAAATATACATTATACTTCATTTATTTTAATGGTTCCTTTTCTTTTTATTTTTACAAAAGAAACGTTATTTAAACGTAAATCCTGTTTAAGTGTAAAACTTTTGTGAAACTCTACGCGATTTTGAAGTAAATTTTAATGAGGAAAACCATTTCTTCATAATAGAATTAATTTGATAAACATTAATTGAGTACAAACGTCTTCCAATTGAATATTGTAAATTAAGCTGTTTAATGATAAAGTGCTTTTAGAGCATGAAATAAATTATATGTGTATGTTATGAAAGTGATAAGAATATACTCGAATAATATTATTACACTGTAAATATTATATGACGTGTGAAGAATATATATATTTTTAATTCTAATTTTCAATTTGTCAATAATGAGAAACAGATTACTTGTATGATACATAAACTTAAATATTCGAATACAAAAAAGTAAATTTAAAGTTTAATTGTATATTTATACGAATATACACTATACAAAAATGTAGAGTAATTAATAATTATCTTACCAAAGGTTTTTTCAAGGTAGCAATAATATAAACACACACAAGGGCACTAAAACACACTAGTTTGTAAGAAAGATGAACTACACACAGTATTTTCAACACTCGTGAAATAAGAACACTGTTCTGTCTATAATTACTCAAGCGTATTTTGGTCACACTTATATCAAGAGTACTATAGGATAAAATAATGTTCAAAATTATTTAAAAATTCGTGTAAACTGTTTATTACAAAGGTGTAAACATTTAAAGGCTGCAAGTACAAAGTTTCAGTCGTTTCTTGTGTATATAAAGGTTGCGGTATAAGTTTCTGAGATGCATATTGGGTACAGTGATATAAGGTGGACTTTTGCTACTAATTACAAATATACGTATTTGACAGAGAGGGATAATTTGTAAGGTAAATTTCTACATCCATTTCGTTTGGTTTGAAACTCGCGTAATTCGTTCGGTTTATTCGGGTTTAAGAATGGGGAATTGAAGTTACGACTAAGTTTTGTGTCGTTTGGTCGATCGTAGTCCATGGGGGTGTCGCGGTTGCGAAGCGCTCGGGCCAAGCGCGCAGGTCGGCGAGCGACGTGTGACTGATTGGTTTCGAGTCCGCCCAAGCCCGCCCAAGCCCGTGACAACCCTTGCATGCATTCACTTCATTCAACATGCAAACTTTATGCAATTTCGACTACTACGCTATTTAATATTTGGAGCTTCGAAAGCTTTACTTTATAAATAAAGATATTAGTTGTTCTCGTAACTTCTTTCACGTCAGATTTAGTTTTAAAATACTCTCAATACTTCACTATGTGTTTTATCCTGCTTTCGAAGGAAAAACGATTTCTTTTTCATTATATATGTCAGCTCGGCTATGAGGCTAATTACCACCAAATTGTACCTACGAGTATATTGCCCCAGCGGATTAGCCGTCAAAGAGTAACAGGTACACATACAGATGGAAAAGCAGATATACAAGAACGGCGAAATTTTCGTTTATATAATTCACCATTCACCTTTTTCTCATAATCCATAATAATTGATCCACGAAACTGCGTCATTATGAATGTTGCAGATTCAAACCTCATGTAAACACAGAGAATCTTATCTTATCTTACTAATATTATAAATGCGAATGTTTGTAAGTATGGAAGGATGTTTGTTACTCTTTCACAGCGAATCTGCTGAACCAATATCGATGAAATTTAGCTTAAGTATTCCTTATATACCGGAATAACATATGGGCTATAGAAAGCCCGTTAATTTTACAGGATTTTTACAGGAAGACATTTAAAAACGCCATCTATTATCAACCTATCAAAGTTTTTTAATTCACTATGTATCAAAGACGAGTCAAATCTGTAATTAAAAGGAGGTTGTTTATCACGTTGTTCAGCTTACGAAGGAGTTTTATGAAAGTTTTTTAAATATTTTGATTTCTGTTTACTGCATAAATTTAACTGAGCTATTATAATGTATAATACTGAAGCTACTGAGTATTGCAGGACTACGGTCCACGCGAAGTTGCGGGTAAAAGCTTGTTCTTTATAAAAACTTATGTTACGAAATAACTAAACTCCTCATCGGGTTTAGCCTCCAATACCGAGGGGGCCTATTAGGCAAATTAGGGCCTAGTTCAGTTGCCTTAGTTGCAGGTCAATTCATTACAAAAAAGCAATATTTTAATACACGATCACGGAATCAATCTTAAATCTCAGACAGCAAGTTAGATATTAGCATTAGCTAATATAATAAAACATAAAATTTGTTCAGTAAAACCTACATAGTCAATTATATAAATTGTTCAGAAAATTCGTTTTTAAGGATTCAAAGTAAGCGGTCTTCATTTTCTACGAAAACCTTTTGAGAATGTTATCAACCTAAGACATAACGATGTGTAATATATAAATGTAAAAGCCTTTTATATTTTTTAAGGTAATAAAGAAAGAAATTAATTAATATCAAAACGCTTCACTCTGTAAAAACGTTGGACTTCCTAATTATGCTACGGTCATTAATTCTAATTTCCTTTACGATACTGTAGGCTCGTATAATTAGTAATTATTTCTTTAATAAATGAAAATGATTTCGCCTCGAATAAAAATATGTGAAATTATATAAACAAATATATAATTTCACATATTTTTATTCTCATCTTGAGATTAATTCATCGAATTATTTAATATGTTTGATTTTAAATGTCCCCGTGTGGTATCCGGCTGAGTACAATAGACCACTCAGTTATTATTGCACTGTCGTAAAAAGCAACTAAGGAACAGAATAGACCACCTTCCTTTCTTACCTAGGTGTCGTAAAATTCTAAGGTAAGTAGACGTCAGGCAGGCGGCCGGTCGTAAAATACCCAGAAAAATCAAATTATAACATGTTGTGCCGACCACATTGAGAGTGGGATAAGAGCAGGAGAATGACGATGATATCGTTACAAATTTTGAGTAGTAAAATTTAAAACCCTGATCGACCTTTGGATGTCGTTATATATTCGATCCCGCGATCATGATCGTGTACTGAAATGTCGCGAGGACAGAATTAGATGTGTGCGTCGTCGCGTGACATCACACTACGTCATGTTATGCGGTCGAGATATCTTAGCTGCGGGAGACCTGAGTGCGCCAGCGTTCATATCTGTCATCGCATACAAACGAATCTTATTCCAGAACACGGAAATGTATATTTGCAGTTAGTTAATTCATCATCATTCTCCTGCCCTTATCCCTAAGGAGGGGTCGGCACAACATGTTACAACATGTTGTCACATGATTTGGCTACATATTTTTCGACCGGCCGCCTGCCTGACGTCAACTTACCTTAGAATTTTACGACACCTAGGTAAGAAAGGAAGGTGGTCTATTCTATTCTGCCGGATACCACACGACGTATTTGTAGTGAGTTAATTATCAATTTAAAATAAAAATACCCTGCACAAATCGCACTACCGTCTCCATCCTGAAAAAAATATTAATAGTCTTTGCAACGCATAGCATCGTTGTACATTAAAATATTGCAGTCTGTCCAAGTGAAGTCAGAGAAAAAAGAAAGAAAACAACTTTTCTATGTTGGTATGATGGTAGATAGTAGGACAGTAGTATTACAGTCCTGGAGATTGCGAAAGGAAGAAGAAAAGAGTTCCTTCGATAGTAGAGACAGTTTTCTATAACTGAAGATACCTACTCTCGGCGCAAGGAAAATTAAATAAACAAATTAGGAGAAGCGATTCGGATAAATTGGGACTGTTAAGAATTAAATCGAAATTACTTCACATTAATTCGATGTCTAAAATGGGTAAATTTGAAGATCATGCAAGATTAAGTTTGAAAATCCAGCATTGTTTAAGCAGTCTCGATAGATCTAAAAAAAAGATTTATCAAAAATATATATATTCATACCCACTGACTGTTATCTCTGTATAGCATATTGAATAACGTATAAAGTAACATGCGTCGGAAACATGCTTTTAACGAGGGTTTACATGTCATGACATGTTTAGTAATTTTTTTTTTATCTAATTCGTAGTTTTTAGTATAAGCTATCAGTTTGACGAACCATAAATCTAACATGCTCACACAAAAAGTTATTTTCTCAAACGAACTTGCGAGAATGATCGATGCATTCCCATTTGTCAACGTGACTATCCATATTTGACAGCTAATGAAAATCGACGCGAGTATTTTTAGCGCGAAGAACGTCAAGTGAGTCCAATTAATAAAAACATGCTGACAAAGGTACAGTAGTTACTTCATATGAATATTTCTTTTTTTTTATTCATTGCAAATAAAACCACAAACCACTTCTAAATTTTTCCTATTTAAAACACATTTTTTACTTTAACAAAAATTATGGAGAACCGTTTAATCGATAAAAACTAAATGTGATCATCACAAAGAAAACTGAAATCCTCCAAATGTAAAATCAAAATCCTAAAATTTTAATTAATTTTAGTTAATTAAAAATGAAACAAAGTTATGGGAAAGAGAGTTTCTTGCAGGCCTTTCTTGGTAGAGGAAATTTTCGACCCATCACTTCTTCTTGTTCAACCGATCGACGTCCACTGCTGGACATAGGTCTCCTTAAGGGATCTCCACACCACACGGTCCTGTGCCGCTTGGATCCAGCGGCTCCCCGCGACCTTTTTGAGGTCGTCTGTCCACCTCGTGGGGGGTCTTCCAATGCTGCGTTTACCGGTGCGGGGTCGCCATTCCAGCACCTTAGGACCCCAACGCCCATCGGTTCTACGTACTATGTGCCCCGCCCATTGCCACTTCAGCTTCGCGACACGATGAGCTATGTCGGTAACTCTGGTTCTTCTACGGATCTCCTCATTCCTGATTTGATCACGTAGAGATACACCAAGCATAGCTCGCTCCATAGCTCGCTGAGTGACTCTGAGCTTTCTTATGAGGCCCATAGTCAGCGACCACGTTTCTGCTCCGTAAGTCATAACTGGCAACACGCACTGTTCGAAGACCTTGGTCTTCAGGCACTGAGGTATTTCGGACGAAAAGATCTCGCGCAGCTTCCCAAAGAGTTGACCATTGAATTGAAGACCAAAAGTAGGAAAAAAAGTCTTAAAACGACTAGAATATTAAACATTTCAAATTTTAAAATTCTAAACAACAATAACAGGATCTTTGAGTATTATTTAAAAGAAATGTTATAAGAAATGTTATATATTATACAATTATGGTAGCGTTTCATTACAATAAGCAAAAAAGAGATGTCAATTAACATCTGATTCAATCAATTGTAGTAAAAAACTAAATCAATCAAGACAACACAGAGTTATCTAAGCTTACCAAATTAATTATTCTTGAGCCGGCAATACGAAGATTCTTAACGAAGCGAATCTTCCTAATTAGTACTTCGAAAATTTTAATGTCAACCGTGTAGTCGCTCTGAAGGCTGGCAAATAATAAGAGAGTAAAGATAGTCAACTGTTTTAATGACAGCAGACTGATGAGTGAGCGCTAGTAATTTTCTCAGAGTATTATGCCTTTTTTGATTGAAGAATATTTTGCATACAAAATATCGTTCCATTGATTTATCTCTATAAAATTTTAACAATTTTAATACATACCCAAACATAATGCGTAAACTTCGAAGTATTCTTTGGAAATCTGATTTATTTAGCTTACTTTATCGACCGTCCAAAATATCGAAGTGATTATTGAATATAGTTTGATATGTATCGTCATTAGTAATGATATTTTTAAAAACAATGGTAAAACATTTATTGTATGTATGATTTAAAAAATAAATTATATGTGAATCTTTGAAATCTTTCAGTGGATAATTGAAAAAAAAATTGAAAAGAGAAACGGTAAAAAAGTTGCGACACAAATTATAATTTGCTCGCTTTTTGAACTTGAGAGCTTCTTGATAATTGTCTCAAAGTCTTATGAATTTTAAGGATCTCTTCAGTAATGTATTACATATTTTAATTGCTTGAATATAGTACTTACTACTAGTAGTACTATAGTAGTATAGGCTAATCTTGTATTTAGACTAGCTACAACCGTATGTGACGTTTATGTATATTGCGTACGAAACTCTGTTTTTTGTTTATTTAAGAACTTTATTTTAATTCCTGACGGCTGTGATTTTGGTATGGAGATATTTGAAAGTTGAATAAAATATATCGGTTCTTATTTTATCTGCTTACGGAAGTGCGCAGAGACGACTCTAAAGGCAGATGCTAATAAACTGAAATATGTATACTGCTTATTTGCCTATCTTGCTAGAACTATAGATTTATTATACTAGAGAAGAAACACCAGTCTAGGTGGCTTAATACAATAGAGAAAGAAATTCATCATTCACAATTCTCCTGCCCTTATCCCACTATATGTTGGACCGGCACAGCATGTGATAAACATGTTGTTATATGATTTGGCTAGGTATCTTAAGACCGGTCGCCTGCCTGACGTCAACTTATCTTAGTTGCCTTTTACGACACCTCGGTAAGGAATGAGGGTGGTCTATTTTTCTCAGCAGGATACCACACGGCGGAGAATAGAGAAAGCAAATGTGAGTTATTATCTCTCTCTCTTTTATGTGTGATTAGACAAATATAATTATATGAGTTTCATCTTACCTCTCATTATTTATTGTTACATCACTCACAGGCCTGACTATGGCTCCTTTACTCTAGAAATAATAACGCTATGGCTCGAACAGCTTTGCCAAGTTTTTAAGAAAGTAGTATATTAAAATCTATCTATTTTTTAACGACATCTGTACGATAATAATCTTATCATTAAACATGAAACAGTTCATACTTGTACTCTTACGCCACAATGAGTTGAGAGATAGTGTTGAAAATCAACGATAGATGGCAGTAGAATAAAATATTGAAAACAAAAATATCGGTGTTTAGTTTTATTTCATTTATTTGAAATTAATAATATCCGCGAAAAACAATTTTTTTTCTTTTAACTGGAGTGAAACAAAAGGGAAGAAATAAGCAGATTCACTTACGATAAACTTATAAGCGTTTTCACAACTTTCCGAACAGTTCAAATTTTTTACCATTAATTTTTTAAGTAATATTAATTTAATTTAGCCCCAATTTATTATTATTTGCTCGGATTCGTACTGAACTAACCGCGAGATCTTTACGTCAAAATTCCTTCAAGGTCTGAAGACTACGTTGTCTTGTGTCTTTGAACAGTTCGTGCTACCAGTCTAACTAATGAATGAAAACTTTTCTTCTGACTATAGTTTCATGAGAAAGCTTGTTGTGGTCGTCAGCAGGTTCGCAGCGAACTACGCTTGGAGAACATAGGTGGTAAAGATGGTTTTGGTGTACCAAGGTTCCTCTTTCCCAGGTTAGTATAAAAGGAATTTTGGTTGTAGGTTAAAAGGTTTAGTATCAACTCAGCACTGGGAAACGCAGCGTTGTAGTAAGTGGATCTTAAAAAAGGACAGTACGGACAGAAAAATCCATACGGCGATTCGATTGTATGGCATGAAAATTCCATGACCAAAGCTATACTAAAACGGTTCATTTCTTCTTCTTCTGTCGGATTCTTCATTAGTGAAGGTCGTGTCCTTAATGAAAGTCCTTTATAGATCTTACAATCTTCCTCCATTTCTCCCGGTTTTCGGCCTTTCTTAGGGCGGATGTTACGGAGAGACCAGTAAGTGCGGTCACTTGGTCACACCCGCGGTTAGGTGATCGGCCGCGGGGTCGTTTTCCTTCGCCCTTGCCCACTACTATCAACTTGTCAAGGTTATCTGGTTGACGGCGAGCAATGTGACCAAAGTATCCCAGGATTCGTTGGTAGCACACTGTTGAGTATATATTAAAGAGAATGGGAGATAAAATACATCCCTGTCTCACTCCTTTTTCGGGCTTAAAAGCCCTGGAGATGATATTGTTGACTCTTACCATGCTAACGCCTTCTGCATAGAGATTTGCGATCAAAGCTATGAGATGTGTAGGCACTCCCATTTCCAGTAGTATGGACCAGAGGTTATCCCATCTTACACAATCAAACGCTTTGGAGTAGTCGATGAAACACATGAAAACAGGTGTGTTAAACTTTCGGCTTTTCTCAATAATCTGCCCCACATTCACGATCTGTTCTCGTGTACCTCGACCCCTCACAAAGCCTGCTTGCTCATGCGGTATTTGGCACTGGAGAAACGTTTGTAGGCGACTATTTATAACGTACAGCATGATATTGCTTGCGTGGGATATAAGTGTTACAGTGCGATAGTTTTCGCACTTTTTTGTAGAGCCTTTTTTGTGTAATTCATTCATTCAGTTCATTTATTAGTATTTTATTAAAGTAAACCTCAGTTAATACAAAATTTTTCGAAAATTATATATATTGCTACTAACTGCTTTAACTCCCGAATGCTCCTTAAACTTAAAGGGAAAATTTATAAATTGGTCATAAGACCTGTCGTAATGTATGGAGCAGAATGTTGGGCAATGAAAAAGATGGACGAAAAAAGAGTGCATGCAAATGAGATAAGGATGTTAAGGTGAATGTGTGGTGTGACAACACTAGATAAAATAAGAAATGAGTATAAAGGGGAAGTATGAAAGCACTATAACAGAACTAACTACCTTGCTATAATCCGCACGGGTTAAGCGAATGCATGCAAAGCTAATGTGTATGAAGCAGGAAGGATAGGCTCCACGACAAAAATCGTACGAATTACGATTTTTGTCGTAGCCTATCCTCCTGATGATGCTTCGGTTTCGGAGCGAAACGATCGTCGAGAATGTGGTGGTGGTTGTGTGTGCTGCTTGTGTGCATTGTTGCTGGCGTAGCCGCCTTGGGGTGCGTGTGGTGGCTTGTCCTGCATTTGTAAGGTGCGTAAATTTTGCCTGCTTCGTACACATTAGCTTTACATGCATTCGCTTAACCCGTGCGGATTGTAGCAAGGTAGTTAGTTCTGTTATAGTGCTTGTAATATGGAATTCCACAAAGTAACGCCTGCTTCTATAAATCATTTGGGAATTATGAAAGTTGCGCCCATTATAGAAAAGATGAGAGGTTCAAGATTGGGATGGTATGGACACGTAATGAGGGATGAAAATCATATGACTAAACGAGTGTTGAGTATGAATGTAGATGGATATACGACTAGAGGGAGACCTAAAAAGAAATGGTTGGATTGTGTGAAGTATGACATGCATATAAAAGGAGTAGCACCAGAGTTGACGAATGATAGAAGAGAATGGAAGAGGAAAACATGTTGTACCGACCCCACTTAGATTGGGATAAGGGTAGGAGAAAAAAGAACTGCTTTACTATAAATTGTCTCACTTCGTAGGTTAACTGGCTAGAGATCTCTGTCAAAGGGATAATTGAATTTTGTACACATTTTTATCAATATGTTTTTCTAACATTTTTAATGGTACATATATAAAATATTAATAATATTGTATATTTAAAAACATTTTTTTTTATTATTTTTATATAAAATAAAGCTTCAACTAGCTGTATTTTAAATTTAAGGAAAACTCGGATTTTCTGTAATTGGGTCAAGAAGAGGTCAAGGTTTTCATTTGAGGCTTCACAATGAAGTGCTTGTTGTTGAATATACTCCTATATCCACAGTCCGTCTTCGCGTGCACAAGTACTTTTTACTAACAATGGCTAGAAATAACAAAAGTAAGTAAACAACGGTTAGAGATATTACACGGAAACTTTTTAAGATGAAAACCGTGGAACATAAATAATAGGATAAAATATAATGCCTGGTCTGAAGACACCGAAATCTAAAAATAGAACTTTTCTTGCTTCTCGAATTTTCTGTGAATGCTCAGCCATTAATATATTATGCTAACGACTTATTACAGTTATAACGAAAGCTGTTTGATCTGTTTTTAGCTTTAATCGTACATTTCCTGAAACTTTAATTTTATTATTACCCTTTAAATTGCATATTTATCAAAATTTAAAATAATATTCATAAGTTTCTATTTTAAGCAATCAATCTAAAATCAATATTGATAGTCGATACATCTAGTTTTCCTTTAACTATATACTCGTAGAATTCAGAGTAAAGCCTTCCCATCAGGTGACGCTGTTAAAGCTCAAAACCAAAAATATTATCAATCCAAATGAAGAAAAAAAAAGAGTAAAGTTTGATTTTCATTTAGACGGCTGTAAAATGTACTAGTTGCGAAGGAAATTTGACAGGCTGTTCGAACGATTGCGCGCGCATCACTTCGCCATCTTGAATTTTCATCCCACCCTTGCCACAGTGAAAACTTACCAGGACGGAGGTAACAGCTGTGACCTGTGACCGCGAAACATTGTTCAGCACAGCCTCAGCTTAACAAAAGAATATTATTAAGTGAATATTTATTGTAAAAACTGAATGTAACCGGAATATAACTCAGTGTAAGTGTATAAAAAAACATTATAAGCTAGCGATTAGAATATCGATTTCGTGTTCTTAAAATTAACGAGCTGATTGCGTTGTTCAATATTTTTTATTTTAAAATGTCTTTTACTTATTCAACAGGGGTTTTCATGATTGGTTTGGAATTCGCGGAAGTAAGTGGCAGAAATCAATAAACGTGTGCTGGCAGTCGTTCCCGTTGCGTGATGCGAATGTAAAAGGGACAGAGATAGGCGCTGTGTTTCGGTTATATCGCTGAAACTCATTTACCAGATAACCGATAAAATACAAATATTGACGTCCCCCGTACATTGACTACAAAAACCAATAAAAGGTTTGTACTAATCATATGTACTTTGATATTTTATTGTTAGCTGTCTTTGTGCGTAGTCTTTGGTTACGTCAGTAGACGTTACGCTTGTTGTGTGCGTCGCCTATTCTGTTTTTTTAATTTTCTTATTTTTGCATTAAAATTTCGTTATATATGTTTCCAATATGAAAACAAAAGTGACTTGATATGAAACGAAAAAAAAGACCATAAAACGTAGATCCGATCAATAATATATGTATCAATAATATTATTTTAAATTATTTTTTTATATGAATAAAACCTTCTAAATTCAGATTTAATACATCCTTTCTGAAGTACGTACGTTCTGAAGTTTTTATTTTTTTAGTTGATATACAATCATTGTTTACTTTATTTTAGAAAAGCAAAAAATCGTTTGAATGCAAATGTCACTAAATTTCGACAAAAAAATATATTAATTTCGTTAAAAATGAGTCGTATATTTTACGAGAGAATGTCTAAGTTTATGGCACTAAAAGTAATATTGTAATTATAATGAACATTCCCACAATTTTATCAAATTCAAATTCATTTTTGTAGAAACATTTTTGTACATTGAGATGTTTTATAATATTTTTCTATTAGAAATGTCTCACGTAGTATATGTCACTATAGTATGTCAGTATAGGCCTGCAAAATTACAAATTTTATAAATAAAATATGTGACTATAATACTTCAATGTTGGATATCAATAAAATTAAATCTGTCATTTTTTTATGCGTAAAACACTAATCTAATTTTGACATTTTAAGGTTTAATTATTTAACACAAATTTTAATTTATTTAACACTCGTAAATATTATGTCATACTAAATAAAATATTCAGCTCTTTCAAAGATAATTTACATTGCTCCGTGTACAAAGTTAAAAAATTAGAGGCGGAAAATATATTTCAACTGTTAAAATATTCAAGCTTTTGTAGAGAGCCAGCCCGGACTACGTGGCGCATGATTTAATCCCAATACATAACTATTCGAGTTTTAGTATAATATGTTATGTTTTTTTTATCGGGCTTATACACAAATCCTATATTTTCAACTTATCGCAGATCCGATATTTGTATATACCTAAGTGTGGCAAGTATGCCACACTTAGGTATATACTGGTATAGAGTGGTATGAAGAATGGTATAGTCTAACAGAATCACCTCAAAAAATACTGCTTCTAAGTATACTTTAGTAAATCCGCTGTCAACAAATTCTTCTATCTTTATCCACTAGTTTCAAAAACCCGTTTTTACAGCGTACTGATGACCTGTCATAATAAACCGTCAAACGATATAATTTCCTAATCAAGCAAATCAAATTTACATTGGAAAAGCATTGATTTTTACCTCTATCTTAAGTACCATGGTGACAAACGACCCTTTATAATCATCACAGCCTAGAGGTGAGGCTACAATCTACGCATTAACCGCGACAGCACAAGTAGAACTTTGATACCCGGGAAACAATTCTTTGGGTAAAAGAATAGCTAGAGGCAGAGCTGGACGATTAACCCTTTCTAAATAGAAAGACTTTCCTCCATTAATCGACGCATTAAGATAAAAACATCACGGACACGCGATTCCCTGGCTTGTACGCCCATATTTGACCTTAATTCCAGATAAATCTTTTTGATGTCAGAAAACTATGAGTGCCAGAGAGCAAGGCTTGGACCGAGGAGATTAGCCTCTTATGGTAGAGACAGGGCGAGGCTGTTTCCATTATTCTTAAGACCTAAGTCTTAATAATAAAGGATACATTCAACTCTTGGAACAGCGAACTATTTTTTTAGAATAAGCAAGTTTTGAATTCACATACAGGATCGTTGAAAGTTCAGTGATCTTTTAAGTAGTCCATTATTCTACGCCGAGACATCTGACGCCGTAGATGACCTCCTTAGGGAGCCATACAAATGCTGATACAAAGATTAATATACCATATTTAATGCGTATCAGTAATAGAACTAGATGTGGTGTTTGAGTATGTTCTTCTAGCAAGATATGACCTGGCGTTTTGGAAAATAATTTATTAAGCATTGTATCAGTATTGTATTGCTTTTGGACAAGAAAACATTAATGAATGAACATTAATGATTACTTACGTTAATGTATAGCATAGCTATGACGAAGATATTCCAGTATATCTTCTATTATGATTTCTTTACAGATGCCGTGTGGTAGCCGGCTGAGTAGAATAGACCACCCTCATTTTCTTACCGAGTTGTCGTAAAAGGCGACTAAGGTAAGTTGACCCACTGTGTGGTATCCGGTTGAGTAGAATAGACCACCCTCTTTCTTACCGAGGGGTCGTAAAATACGATTCAGGTAAATTGACGTCAGGCAGGCGGCCGGTCGTAAAATACATAGGCAAATAAAGTGACAACATGTTTGTAACATGATGTAAGATGATGATATGATTTCTTTACAGATTTTAATTATTTATCTTTTATTAAAATCAGTGATTTCTTATAAAACGAGCTGCTTATTAGAAGTCTTTTTCTTTTGAAACCCTTTGTTTTATCTCACAATTATTCGACAGAGTATCCATTTGGAATCCTTTTTAAAAGCTTATGTTTTACTTACCGTGTATGTAGCATATGTGAAGGTAGAATCTTGTAAGTTAAACTTGACCTACTTGCCGGAGATGAAATTTTACATACTGCTCCAGTCCCGATGACACTGCATGTTTTGATGTATTGTTTTTTTGTTTTCTAATTAAATACGAAAATTGTGTAAGTAATTTCATTTTTAGTGTTTTCGTGAAAATATAACAAAGTTATAGTATCGATGTTATATGATCGCTAAAATTTCTTGTGAAACTTCTTCATTCTTACATTAAAATCGTTGTAAAGGCGTTCCGCATTATTTGGCACATTAAAATTAGATACAGTTTTTTTTATAAGGCAACAATTTAAAGTATAGATAAATGGTAGTCTTACGGGTTGTCTGTAAATCCTGGCAAGTCACAGGTCACTATCATAGGCAGCTCAAAACAAATTTCTAAATTAAATCTCAGTCAACTTTCTCCTATTGTTTTCAATGGCACTGTATTGGGAGTTAGCGGCACTGTGAAAAATCTGGGTATCACCATTGATAGCACTCTTTCCTGGGCTCCTTAAGTCTCTGACGTAAGTCGCAAGATTTTTGGAGTTGTAGGCAGATTGAGAAGATGGAAGAATCTCCTACCCATAAAGACTAAAGTGTCACTAGCACATTCTCTACTACTTCCTCTTCTTGACTATGCTGACTCATGCTACCCAGATTTGTCACAGCAATTGCTTAATAAGCTTGAGCGTCTACAGAATCTCATAATACGATTTATTTTCGGATTAAAAAAATAACACCATGTCACCCAGTATCGCGTATGACTTCAGTGGCTCACAATACGGCAGCGTCGTGATTTTCATATCCTTAGTCTTCTCTATACTCTTCTTTTCCATCCTCAGACTCCTTCTTACCTTAAAGACCGTTTTACTTCTCTTAGGACCAATTTCTTTCTTTCCCATAATCTCCGCTCACTGAGTGTTAATAAGCTTCAATTTCCCTTTTGTCGCTCTTATTGCTACAGTAAATCATTCACTGTAAGGGCAGTAAATCTGTGGAATATGCTTCCTTGGAATATTAGACACGCACAATCCGTTGGCATTTTTAAAGATCCTCTAAAGAGTCATTATTTATCCTTATAAATTACTATGTTAGTTAATATTTATTTAAAGACTATATATATGTATGTATAAATATTGGTGTATGTATTAGTGTATAATTATTCAAATATGTATTAGTGTGTAATTATTAGAATGTATGTATGTTTATTAACATATATATATTCGATAAGGCTTTTAATATTATAAAAAAAGAAGTCTCCAAACATCTCAGGTTTAGCGATTGGGCTACTAATGCCATTTATAAGAGTAGAAACAAGTTATTTGATCTGTATGCAGAAAAGCAATATAATCAGTCCCCCACATTCTTAGAATATGTAAAAAAATATTCGAAAATGTTTAGAAATGTCTGCGCACAGGCCAAATCACTTCACATTAAATGTAAAATAATGAACTCTGAAAATAAAATAAAAACAACTTGGGATGTTATAGGAGATGAAGTAGGCAGACATAAAATGCGTAATTCTGCCATAGAGCTGAAAATTGGGAATGAGTTTACTAATTCCGACGCAGAAGTGGCGAGTGTATTTGAACATTTTTTTCAGAATATACCCATTTCTACCACTAGCTCAATAAACTCATCCCCAATTGAAGCTCTTAATGTTTTAAAGGCCGGCGTCATGAAGTGCAATGTTAATTTTAAATTTAGACACATTTCTCCGCACGATATTGTTAAAACTTTTAAAAGTTTAAATATTAAAAAAACAACTGATTTATGGGGAATGTCTGTAAAGTTAATAAATAATGTTATTGAAATTATTGCACCTATTATGGCCAAGATCTTTAACAAGTCTGTAGACACAGGGACATTTCCAAATTTAATGAAGAATAGTAAATTGATCCCTGTCTTCAAATCTGGTGATAAGAGCGACCCTAACAACTATAGACCCATCTCGATCTTGCCAACTCTTAGCAAGGTCTTTGAGAAAGTTATTCTAAATCAACTGCTCAAGCATTTTAATTTTAATAATTTACTTCACCCTGAGCAGTATGGGTTTACCAAGGGTCGGTCTACATCGGATGCGGGCGTAAGATTGTTGAAGCATATCTTTGATGCGTGGGAGAACTCACAAAATGCCATAGGGGTATTTTGTGATTTGTCCAAGGCATTTGATTGCGTTCAACACGAAACTTTATTACTAAAGCTTGGTCATTATGGTATTAAGGATCATGCACTTCGTCTCGTTGCATCTTATCTCTATAGCCGAATTCAAAGAGTGTACATTAATGATGTGCAGTCATCCGGATCGGCCTTAGTTATGGGTGTGCCTCAAGGATCAATCCTTGGTCCCTTTCTGTTTTTAGTATATATAAATGATCTACCATATTTCATTCATAATATTTGCGACATTGTACTGTTTGCTGATGACACATCTTTAATATTGAAAGTAAATAGGAATGACGATAATAATATTGACGAAGTAAACAGTGGATTGTCGCTGGTAGCTCAATGGTTCAAGCTAAATAATTTGGTACTAAACTCAAATAAAACGAAATGTTTAGAATTTCCATTACCTAATGCAGCTAAAACAGCAAATGAGCTCTTAATAGACAATGTATCATTAAAAACAGAAAATACAACTGTATTTTTGGGAATGACGTTGGATACAAAACTCCAATGGAGCACACACATAACAGCTCTCGCAGGGAAACTCAGTTCAGCAGCCTATGCTATTCGAAAGATAAGACAGTTTACAGACGTCGAAACAGCAAAACTAGTTTATTTTGCTTACTTCCATAGCATTATCTCTTATGGAATAAAAAGAGCCATACGTGGCATTTATAATTTGGGTCCGCGTGAGTCCCTGCGAGAGAAGTTTAAGGAAACAGGTATTCTTACGTTAGCTTCACAGTATATTTTTAGCAATTTGATTTTTGTGTATAAAAATATACATAATTATAGAAAGATTGGCGATGTATATAATAGACAAAGTAGGAACCGACATAAGCTTGCGGCTCCTGCTTTGCGCCTTGTAAGAGTACGTAAGTCGTTTGTGGGTTTGGGTATAAGATTCTATAACAAAATTCCACAATCAATTTTAACTTTGCCATTACAGCAATTTAAAAATACTGTTAAAAAGAGGCTGATACAGAAAGCCTATTATACCGTGGAGGCTTACATTGATGATAAGAATTCGTGGATATAGCTGCTCTTTGACCTTGTGCAGGATAGCTATAACAAAATGTAATTAGTATTAAGAATCTTCTTTTTTAAAAGAGCTCCACCGAGTTTCTTGCTGGCTCTTCTCGGTAGGACGGCTTTCCGAACCAGCAATAGAGTCGACGATTCAAAAGCACTTGTTTACAAGTTTATTTGAATAAAGAATATTTTGAATTTTGAATTTTTTTTGAATAATAAATAATACTTTGTGCACCGTCCTTTATACTCCATGTCTCAGCTTATCTCTTAAGTAAGGTTGCCTTTAAGAGATTACTATTAGTAATAAGGCCGCCTTTGCACCACTTAAAATTATTATTAAGATTTTCTGTATCGTTATCTTTACTCTGTCTTTTTTCTGTATCATTGTGTTACATTCTTCTTCGTCTTTTGTGCAATAAAGTATTTTTATTATTATTATTATGGTATAGTAATCAAAATATGTGGTACTGTTATCTGTGTTTCACACATCAGTTTTGTAGGATGTTGACGCAATTATACTATCGAGATGCCCTTTAATTCTCTGAAACATAAATCATATAACAATATGCGAATACAATCCTAAAAAAAATCAGAATACACTCCATTTTACAATAAAGTGCGAAGATGACGAAGCGGTAAGCTCACACTTCAAAACTGAGCGCATATGTTATTTTTTACCCTTGTAATAGAGACGATTTTAGTAAATAGACTTTCGTATTGAATTCAGTAAACGCATTAATACGAGTTTGCTATTCGTTTGTAAAACAAAGGGAGTAGTGGTCGTGTTTTAAGATACTTGTGTATTATTAACATGAACAATGAACAATGAATGAAATGAAATGGTCAAAATGATTCCGACGAAAATGGAAGTAAGGTAACACAAAAATATTTGTCAATTTAAAAAGTTAATACAAAAGTTTCGGTGTTTGTGTACATTGTGTATTAAACGAGTAAGGAGTAAATGTGAATCTTTAAAGTTCGTGTAAGTCTAAAATAATATTTTTTACTTGAACACAAAAACAATTGTTTGAATGAATACAAAACTACAATTGATAATTATAGATATATATAATTTATGAAAACGATAACGCGTTTACTAGTTTTAGACTATATATTATTTGTTTTGTTCTAATTATATATTCAACTGTAGATGCTTGAATAAATGTACTTTATCTAAGCAACACGATTACCTATATAAACGGGTACATAATCCAGGAATGCTTACCCAAAAGCTCTGCTTACTCATTTCATTTAAATGTAAGAAATAGTATAGCATAATAATGTACTATGTTCTGTAAAGTAGTGCTTGGTCACAAATAAAGTTTCTTTCTTCCTAAATAAAAAAGAAACAATAATGCTTAACAATTCTTTATATATTTGTATTTCTTACTTTACTCTGTTCAACGTTTGTTATAATATAATGCAATCAATCTTTCAAGTTTCCAAATATCCTGAAGCACTTTGCAAAGGTGTTTTAGCTTTTTAATCTGTATGTAGACACAGACATGCACGCTTACATTTATGAGTATATGTACTTTATTTATTAGCGGTTGTTTGTATTTGTGCATTCATATTTTGCAGTTGAATATTGTGATAGCCCAGCTGTGAGGCCGTGCGGCTCTTTCGAGGGGAACACGAGTTCCAACCCGTGCAGGCACCAATGAGTTTTTCTATTAAAACTCCTGTGTCTAATTGATAATTGCAATTAATCACGCGCTTTTCAGTGAAGGAAACCATCGTGAGGAAACCTGCATATCTCTAGAGAATTCTGGAGATATGTGTAACCTAACAATCCGCATTGCAGCAGCGTGGTAAGTCTTAGCTCCAACCCTTCCCTCCAGGAACGGAGAGAGGAGGCCTATTCCCAGAAGTGGGATTATAACAGGCCGATACTTTACTTTTTTATTGAAATGGTACAAAAAGTATAAATGAAATATTCTGTTGCAGATGGGCGGCGGCGGTGATATGAAATGGCAAAAAGATGCTGCCGATCAAAATTTCGATTACATGTTCAAGCTTCTCATCATTGGAAATAGCTCTGTAGGGAAGACCAGGTATGTACTCTTCTTTAATGATATGTGCAATATCGCGAATATTAAAGATTATAAACACACACCGGTAGCTAAAGCACAGAATCACACGATTCTAATTTAGCGATCGGTGAAACGAGTTTTGGAATTTTTTTATAAGAGAAATGAAGAATTCATTTATTTATTACACATTAGATACACATTCTGTATGCGTATACATTAATAGAAAAATCATACTATGGATTTAGAAACCATTTTGCTTACGAAGCTGTCTTAAGATTATACTAGAGTAACCAAGCCAGCCTAAAATATGCCATATTACAACAACAAAAAGTATATGTGGGTGTATCTATGTCTCTCTTTTTTATGTATGATTAGACAAAGATGAAGTATACGAATTTTATCTTCCCTCTCATTATTTACTGTGTCACTATAACTTACAGGCCTGCCTATGTGTCCCCTATTACAGTATAATAACTCTATTAATTAATTCTTAAATTTAAAAAATGTACGCATAAAACAAATAGCGATAAACATAAATATGACTCTATTCTAGAATTAATCCCGACACCACTCATGAAGGTACTGCGATTACAACATTCCTCCTCGAGTCTATGAGTCCTTTATAAAAGAACGCGGATAATAATTCAAGACTAATCATTATAAGACTCCATCTAAAGTCTGACAGCTCTCGCATATTGCATCTGACTTTGGTTCTCTATGCACTCAGCCCTTTGTATATATCGATTCTTCCTTATATATAAAAAAATCACATTTAAAAATGTGATTAAAACGAAAAGTGACAATATCGAATGATCGCATATTTGATACCATTCTTTAACTCTTTAGTTCAATCTTCGTGCTTAAGTTTTTTGATTACTCTAGTTTTTGTGATGGGCGTGGTTCGCTGTTTCATGATAAATGTTTAGCTTAAATCGCCAAGCGCATAGATTCAAATACAGATTCAACTTCTTTGCAACACTAATTAATTTTTTGATGATTAAAATTGTAGTATTTATCACATCAATGTTGTATATTAATGTATATTCGTTTTATACTTTGTCCGCTCTCTAAAACTCTCAGATATTTTCAGTTTCCTCTTTCGCTACGCGGATGATTCTTTCACTTCAGCGTTTGTGTCAACCGTAGGAATAGACTTCAAGGTCAAAACAGTTTTCCGCCACGACAAACGTGTTAAACTACAGATATGGGTAAGTTATATGTATTTTTTTCAGTTTGATGTTTCATATTTTACTTGACGCTGTTTTTTTTCTGCTTTTGGTTTGATGATGTCATCTAAAATATAGCCCTGTTCATTACCAATCGCGGGGTTTTAAACTTCCTTATGATTTATGTAAACAAACATGTTTTATTGTAAAAAATAAAGTTACGTCCTGTTACTGTCCCACATTCGGATGAAAATTTTCCTACATCTACGCTGCTCTAATGGATCTATGCAGTTTGCACTAGAGTTTTTTAGAGATATAAGTACTAGGTTTCATAGGTACCTCTAAAGAATTAGAGCCTTATTTATGATCGCGATCTTTAGATTATAACGACTAAATACCACAACATTCATTTGAAGTAATTGTGATTAATGAGTTTATGATATAAATTGATAATATTCTTACATTTTAGGATACTGCTGGACAAGAACGATATCGTACTATCACGACGGCCTATTATCGAGGTGCCATGGGCTTTATTTTAATGTATGATATTACTAACGAGGAAAGCTTCAATAGTGTCCAGGATTGGTAAGAATTTATTATCTAAGTATTTGGGGGACAAAAGTAGATTTTGCTCAAACCCGCGTTTTAAGAAAATCTATGTAATGATAAGTGTAGAAAGCAAAACAGTTCTCATAACTATATGATAGATGAGCGTGATAATGATTCGGCTACAGGGTGAAAGGATCATTGAGATTGTCGCAGTGAATGTGTCTAATGCTTCTGTACTATGTTGGCGCTGGTGGTGACTTGTGCTGCTTGCGGTAACTAATGTATAGTACGCGGCAATAAATAATGCACAAGGCTTAGAGAGAGAAATCGGCTAGATTCTGCTTCATAGAGCATCGTCTCTGTCGCACAGACTGACGAACCCGTGTGTGATAGTGACAGTGCTCTACGAAACAAACTGGTCGGCTGTTTCGTTGTAAACATCGATGTGCAATATTTAGTGCCGGACACCATACTTACTTTTGTAATATGGAGTTCCGCAAAGTAATGCTTATTTTTATCAATAATTTGATGCGTATTTAAAATATAACTATGCTAATGATGATGTTAACATTGCCGTGTGGTATCCGGCTGCGTAGAATAGACACCTTCCTTTTTACCGAGGTGTCGTAAGAGGCGACTAAGGTAAGTACCGTGTGGTATCCGGCTGCGTAGAATAGACCACCCTCATTTCTTACCGATGTGTCGTAAAAGGCGACTAAGGTAAGTTGACGTCAGGCAGGCGGCCGGTCGTAAAATACGTAGCCAAATCATGTGACAACAAGTTTGTAACATGTTGTGCCGACCCCTTTAGAGTGGGATAAGGGCAGGAGAATGATGAATGATGATGTTAACAGTTTTTTTATATTCTTTTTCAGGGTTACACAGATCAAGACATATTCGTGGGACAACGCACAGGTTATATTAGTTGGAAACAAATGCGATATGGAAGAAGAGCGTGTTGTAAGTGCCGAGCGCGGAAGACAGCTTGCTGAGCAACTGGGTGTTGAATTTTATGAGACGAGTGCTAAAGAAAACGTTAATGTGAAGGTAAAGTCAATTTAAATTTTGATCATAAAAGTGTAAAGACAAATTTTCATCAGTAAAATGAAGTAACTATTAATAAATTATCAATATTGGAAATGACGATGGAAAGACCTAATTTAATTGTCAAATCCGTTAGAAACTTGATTTTTGGCTTAACTATTAAGATATTTTCAAATAATAATTATAAATATTGTCACGTAGCGACGCCTAATAGCACGATAGGCGCCTGTCACGTAGGGTGGTAATATCACTTCACAATTTACGGTGGGTGACAAAATTACGAGGGTTCGGTATCCCGAAATCAATGGATGACTTAAAGAACAAAACTATTACATTACAAACTTATAAAACAGTAAGACTAATTACCTTTAACAACTTGCCAAAACTTAACCAAAACGTTAAAACAATTGAGACATATACCATCTCGTCCGCGGAGGCGTAGTCTCACTAAAATTCAAAGACGCATCCACGAGGCGGGAACGAATAAACAACTAGTACTAATCCAAATAAATGGGCTTCCCCGAAATACGTATGCTACAATATGTATATTAAAATTGACAAATTAATACTTATAAGTTTAATTCACATATTGCCAAATATAAAAACAAGTGCGAGCGATATTGACTATTGACTATTGATATAGGTCATTGGTTAAGTTGAGATGACTCGAGTTGGAATTATACTTTATTTGATGGTTACTCAGATTGATCTCAGATCAATCGTATTGAGAAGAACAAAATAATTGCAAAGAGTCAGTTACTCAATGTATACATTATTTAATATATTTTTTAATAGAAATACAAATATAACAGTTTCAAAATGAATATACATTTTATTAAGGGTTGTTTGTACTAAGTATTCTCGTAAAATGTTTATGATCTGTACATTTAAGCTTTACTTCTGTATTACGTTTCATGTAATACCTTAATAAGAAAGTAATGAATTACATAGAATTGTTACTTTCCAACTAAAATAAGACAACATTTCATTTATTTTAGACTGTGTTTGAGCGACTGGTGGATATAATTTGCGACAAAATGTCAGAAAGCCTCGATTCGGAACCAGCTATGTTAGCAGGCGGAGCTCGCGGACAACGTCTTACGGAACAACCGCAAGGGAACAATAGTCCCAACTGTAACTGTTAATATCAGTTAATTGATTCTGGAAATGATCACCTGAAAGAACACCTTGAACTTACTGGAATTGATAATAGCCTTTAGGCGTCGCAGTATTTTATCACAGCCAATCTACGTTGGAGTTCAGTTCACAAAGGTATCGGAAACAATATATCATAAAGTACGCAACTTTGCCCAGTATCTTTAAAGGACTATTTTGTAGTAAAATTTTACTTGCAAGTGTTTAAAAAATTCTATAGTTCCTCATGATTCGCCAAGACCTAATTTTTTTTCTATTTCCTTTCTAAATTTTTAAAGGTCAAAATATTTTTTAGATATTATAAAATTAATTACTTATTGGTATTGTACCACTTTAATTCATCAATAAAATTAGAGAAAAACACTTTATTGAAATATTGTTAAACCTGTATAACAATAATTGTCTTTTATGTATTAGTATTATTAATTTAGGTGTTAGATAGAGTATTGCGAGCTGGAGTAGAGATCTGATACTTCTATATAGATGTTTATATTAACTCTTTATTGACGTTTTAACCACTGGATTGCTTCTGATACTTTTATGGTAATCTTAACTTTTTATTTAGGATGATTCACTTGATATACTACTTTCAAGTTTAACAACGACTTTTATTATAATAATGTTATTTAAGTTGTGCTAAATAATAATTTGCGCATTTAACCGTATTTTTGAAAACTAGAGAAGTTAGAGAAGAAAATAGACTTGTGGAAATCGGACCAAAGTCGTATTTTTCAGCTTATTTACAAATGTTTTAGAACTTTTTCTAAAAGCGCAAAATATTTTTAGACAATTTAAAAATTTTGTGTATTTGGTAATTTCATGCTATTTAGTTAATTCAATATATACCTATATATTTTCCTTAAGTTCATAAGATTTTATAAGTTACTTCGTCAAACATAGTTTAAGAGCTTGTAATTTTGGGAAATCCACAATATCTTCACTTGACGTGTATAGAGAAATATGCACAAATTGATTATGGATAATCACTTTAAATAAGGTAAAATATACTAGCTCTTGATCTATATAAAGATGCACATCCTTGCTTTATATTAGATAAAATTTAGAAAACGTGAAATTGTAATCTGTTGTCGTTTGAAATTAATGTAATGTTCAATTATTGTACACCGGTCAATGTTAGAAATTTAAGCTTACTATAATTTTTGCCTGTCAAATGTGTATTAAAAAAAACTTATATCCACCTTACTATTTATCTAAAGGGTTTGTAAATATGTTCCATCAGTGTATAAAGAAACTGTATTATATCTACTTACTATAAAAGCGGTTTGTATTCTTGTTACCTATGCTATGTAATTAATATAACGATAGGCATTTATTTAAAAACTATCGATTAATCGTCGAGCATATACATTATCTTCATAGTTGCTACGTCACTTAATCATAACAATATGTGTATTATCTAGTGTATAATGTGTTGTTTCGCGTTGAACTATCGTTAGACTTATTGTGTAGAAGACATAGACAATACAATTTATAATATCAAATTCTGTTGATATCTGAGCACATTATTTTTAGGCTAAGTACGTATATTTATTTTAACTAAATTACATCTCAAAAACTGTGGACATATACGTAATATTTTAATAAAGTTGAAAAATCATATTACCTAAAGAAAATTACTTAGTTAATGAAGTTATTTACTGTTTGTAACAATAGTTATTATACCATCAATAATTGATATACAATTATTATATATTCTATATTAAAGAGTAATGAAATATACAAATCTTAATGGGCACCTTAAATAATTATATATGTATAATCAATATTTAAAAAAATCATATAAAATTAAAGGGACAAACCTCTTCTTATATTTTATGCGAGCTCTTAATCTATAACTGAACTATGATTGTCAATTCGAAGTGATTTGTGTTGAGAGCTTTTTAAAAATGTCTTGCTTGGAAGTAATAGAAACCTGTAACTACTAAGGGTCGACTGAGAACTACACAAGCTAAAAGAGGGGAAAAAATAGGGAGTGATCAGAGGAATTAATGAATAATGTAGTGGTATATATTTAGTATTGTGTCGGTCTTAGAAAGGCATGAAATGGCATATCGTAGTAAAATGGCTTTATATCAAATTATTATTTTAATTAAAGAGACAACTGGAGAAGAAAATAATAGTAAGGGTTTCTTACAGCGGCCTTCTTTTTATTTTTATATAAGTATATTTCCTTTTGTGCCCTAATGCAAAATAAGTTCAGGTAAGTGAAATTGCTCTCATTAATAATGAAAATAGTCGATTAATTTTTTTAATGTTTGCAAGACAAAAATGTTTTTAATTTTTTTTAAGTATACTATAAAATAATAAATTGTACATGAACATTGTTGTTCTCAGGCAGTTCATTGGTTTCTAAACAATTCGACTATTTTTAATTTATTTTATCGTACTTTTCTATCATATGTAATAAACATAAGCTTCGTCTCACTAAAGCAGAAATATTAATCATTTAGATGTATTAATAGATGTACGTTATATTTGTTGTGAGTTAATAAAGGAATTATTTAAAATATAAAGCCGTGTACAAGATTTATGTTCATAATGTACAGCTATTTGTTTTATTAGCGATCCATATAGTGATAAAATGGAAGATTCTCCCGTATATCTGATTACCAACTTTTCTGTCGGCCTTTACGATCTATCCTGCTTATGATTCCTACGTCATCAGGTAAGGTACATGATAAAATACATTAACAGCTAAATGATAAAATACCATAATACATAATTAGGTTCACGAAGGATAAACGGGATTTTTTGCATATATGTTAGCACGATTTAAAGCTTCAATTCAATCAATTTTCTAAATATTGTTATAGTGGATAAGCCGAGAAAGACTTATAAAAGGCGCATTTATAATATTGGTATGAATATTACTAGCGATCAGCCCCGAAATATAAACCTTGATTTACAACAACACCACCTACCTAGTTAATGCGTAAATTAAATATTTAAAAAAGTCTTATATAAATGAAGTGTTAGTTGTTCAGCAAAATTAAAAAGTATAATTTAAATTAAATAATTTGAAATAAATATTTTAGTTTAAATTTAATAATCCTCAATTAAGAATCGATGCGATGCCGGGATAAAACGTATTAGGATATTGCGTTGTTTTTACAACGTTGTTCCATGTTGGTAACTAAAATTGTAGCCAGTATTTAGAAGATCTGCTCTCCAATAACTTGGACATTTTGCGTTGTTCCAGTAATTAACGACAATTTTTGGTATTTGGTAGCCGACCTTTGGGAAAAACACGCAGGCTTCGAGTTACAAAATAAAGGTCTTTAATGACATATAGTAAAAGTAACGATGTCAATCCTAAGTCGATAAATAAATATTACTATAAAAAGGATTACATTCCGATCATTTTAAAATAAAGTAATAGTAGCGTAGCAACTTAAAGTTACTATGTTGCATCGATCATGCCATGAAAAGATTGAGTTAAAATTATCCATTTAATTGTTTTCGATATTTTTTTTCTAACTTTATCTGTTAGTGAATTATCGATTCACTCACGATAGTAAAATAGGTCAAGGATATGGGTAATGACAGTTTATCTATTCACTGTGTGGGGTTTCTATGACATAGTTGATAAGAGGTTCTGTTTATCCTGATATAAACTAGTGCTGACTGCTAAGTTTGCCTGTAACTTGTGAATTTATTTGACTTCAGTGTTTAAAAAACCGTGAATATTATCAGTGAAATCAAATATCATCAGCTATTTATTCATAAATAACCATACCAAAAATCTCAAAAAAATATCTAAAAATTAACTTTTCGCTGTATATTTTATAGACTATGAAACGGCTGCACCGATTTCAATTAAATTTTCAGATAATCAATAGAATAACCCAGTAAATGATCCTGTAAAGTAAAAGTAAAGTAAAGAAGCGGCCTGTTACAATCCCACTGCTGGGAATAGGCCTCCCCTCTCCGTTTCTGGAGAGAAGGGTTAGAGTTAAGACCTACCACGCTGCTCCAATAGGGATTGGTAGGTACATATCTCCAGAATTCTCTAGAGTTATGCAGGTTTCCTCACGTTGTTTTCCTTCACCGAAAAGCGTGTGGATTTATTGCAATTATCAATTAGACACATGAGTTTTAATAGAAAAACTCATTGGTGCCTGCCCGGGTTTAAACTCGTGTTTCCCTCGTAAGAGTCGCACGGTCACACCGCTGGGCTATCACATCCTGTAAACTACGGTGTATATTAGTGTAATATTGGTATATTTTTTAAACTGTTCTGTTTCGAGGGAAATTCGAAACGAGACTGAGCTACATCAACATAGGCCGGACAGCTAGTATATTTAAATTTACAGTACCACGGTTTAGGTTGAAAAATTTACGCTACAAAAATATTTTTAAATTGTTACTTTATTTAAAAACCAACATTATTTTTATTGGCATGGTGAAAAGAAGGTTATAATTTTATTTTAAAAACATTTATTTGTTAGTTATTGTTTTTGCATATTTCTTATGGTTTTTAACATTTTCAGTAATTACTTTCCCCTAATCATCAAAGAACAAAGGTTGCTTTGCAGATACTCATTTGACTTTTTGAAGATCTGAAGTTCTTTTCCGAATGTGGCATGTGTTGATGAAGTATTCGTTAAGCAGAACCATTGAGGCCTGAAAGATATTTTAATATAAGTATTAGGACATAATCTGAATAGCCCACTATATAAATATTCATAATAGTTTTACATCATGTTTGACTGCAGTTAAGCATTATTCAATACTATAATCACATAAAAAACTAATATTATAAATGCAAAAGTCACGCTTTCGATGCTAAACCGCTTGATCAATATTGATGAAATTGGGTCTAATCGAGGTTTACATATACCGGGCTTACATATAGGATAGAAAACGAGGGTTTTCTTCGGGAAACTTTCGTAGTCGCAAGTAAGTATAATAAATTTTAAGTAAGAATACTTTTTTGTTAAGAATACCTTTAAAAAATCACTAATCTTAAGACCATTAATAGAAATTTTTTTACAAAATTAAATAGTTTATAAATTAAAAAAAAAACAGTACTTAACTAATCTCTTAGTTCTTAGTTAGAGATTATTGTAATTTAACCGTTTTAGACGTGATAAAGGTACTTGACCTTAAGCATAAATATTTAGTTAATCTTACATTCCTCGTAGGTATTTCATTAAAGGGCCATATCATTGAATTATGTTAGATTTATGCAATTATTATTCATCATTTTAAAGTATCATTGAGGGTGGCAACTCATATTTAACGACGTCTAACCATTTCGAACATTTTTTAATTAATACAGCTACGATTAAATCTATAATAATAAATTTACTTATATACTATTTAATATAGTTATTAAAACGAAGTAAATAAAACAGTAGGAACAAACAAGTAATTTATAATTGCGGAATACGGCAGCGCCCTCTTTCAAAGATATATGAATTACATTGCCGTTGGTGAATGGCGCTTAGACCGTAGTGTGACATTTTAAATTTTCATTAAGGCAATAGAGGTCGCTATTTTGATCCGAGTACACGGTTATTAGCCTTCTTAGGTTCTTCGGTTATCAGCCTATGATCGTCTTTGTTAATTTAGCCGATATAATAACTCAAGAATTACGAATATATTCCCGAAACATTTGTCATCTGTTGCGAGGAGTTTAGCGCAGACATCGCGCTAAGTACTATGTGTTTTTTACTATGCATCTGTTCTAGAGTCGTCGTTCATGCATTAGTAAGTGAAGATACCCCAGGCTGATGCTTAATAAATCTGTTATATCGATTAAAAGGATGTACGCTGAGACCATCTATACGCACCTCATTACACAATGTAGGCACTGTGAGATCTAAACCGAAAATTTAATAAATATAATACGAAAAAAGAACACATCCAAGATTTTTTGGAATTGCCAATTAGTCCAGAAAGCTTGACAGACATGATAAAAAAAATCTTTGACTTTCGTATGTTCTGCGTACTTAAAAAAACCTTTCAAATATAGTGCCATTGATATAAATAAGTTATAATAAATACAAACTGTCTGCCTATAATTAAGAAAAAATATTTGTAAAGGTATAATAGTAAAAAGATTCTTCTTATAGTTTACTTATCGCTTTTATTGTCAGACATCTTCTGCAGCATAAAACTAGTAATCTTCGGAGGCGTATACCAGTAGCAAGGTAAGGGTCGGTGCTGCCATCTGAGATATAAAACCCTAACAGGCAATAATAATGGTGGCGGAGTTGCCCGAAATATGAGAAATGTATGCTGCTTGTTTGTTCGAAGGGCTGCTATTACACTGTAATAAAAATATAGAGAAATTTAGATAAACTTCCGCTCCGAAATTAAAAAATAAAATTAAGATAGAGCTGTTAATTGTCAAAAATAATGACGGTATTCTTTAAGAAAATTATTTAAAATAAACAACAGTTTGCAAGCACAATGCGAGAAAATTGCAATTAACAATCGTACGCTCTATAGTCAAGTTTAATCTCGAAATCTCCGGAGGTTTAAATGAAAATTATTAACAACTGCGACCTAATAAAAGAAAGTCAACAGTGACATTACATTTTAATGTTCTCTTTTTTCTAATTTCATTACGTCGTATAAGATTTGACTTAAAAATCTGGTAAATGCTTTTCCGCAAAATGGCATATCATAACGACGTCACGTTTGCAACCGAAATAGGCGCTTCTTGTTTTAAATTTTTAGTATGTTTTTAGATAACTTCCTTCACACTTAGGTGTAGTAAATTTGGTTTCTTCTATTCTTTTATCAGTTTTAAAACGATTATTTAATTCCTTGCTAGAAGTATCGTCTTTAGAAGCATAAAAAGTCCTAATATAATAAACATTGTCTATTCCACAAAATTACCCTGGTTCCTTTAGATGGTGACCTATACTAAATATCCCTCCATTAAAGTCACTTAACTATAATTTATAGAATTAGGCGTTACTTTGCGGAGATCCATAATACAAGTAATAATAAAATTATTTTGCTATCATCCGCGGTACAGTAAATAGACTAATAACACTATATATATTTAATATATACTATTAAGACTATATATTTTTTCTATTTACTGTATCGCGGAGTATAGCAAAATAATTTTATTATTACTTTTGTGTCACTTAACTATTATGAATGTATTATAAGTTACAATACGATGACGATCTGTTAAAATATATGAAATATTGGAAACGTCTTTTACAAAACCATTTGTTTCAATTAGTTTATTTACTCCGGTCTTGATGTATAAAATTGTATGTTTGGGGTCAATTTACTTATTATGGCAGAAATTTTAAGCTCACCTGTTTTCGTTAATGGGAAAATTAACATCACCAATCGCTTGTGGAATAGTTATATTAAAATAACCATTTACATATAATTGATCTCTTGAAGCTCTTTGCACACATAATATGACTTTTAACGTTTCACCTAGAAATAGATTAACCTTTCAATTAGATTTTAACAATTTTGACACGAGCAATTTAGAGAAATAATAGATAATAACCATTTACGCGCACAAAAAAGTATTTCATCGCTTTAAATTAATCTCATTTTATTTGTAAATTTGTAAGCCTTGAGACTTTTTAAAGTTTTCAAATGAAAATTTATTAATAATAGTGAAAAAATCTTAAGAAGCCTGTCGATTTATTTTCGATAGACAGAAGCTAGGACGGTTTATTTATTTGGTATCATTTATGATTTGTTAATCAGGTGTTATTTGAAATTTGCTACAAATGTATTACTCAATATGCCCTAATTATGAAATATTTAGTAATTGGCATGTTAAACTTTTTTTATAAATAAAGTTTATTGAATATCTTCACTAATGTCTTCTCCATCTTCTTATCTCATCGCTTTAGCTATATAGAGGCCATTAAACTGTCTTCCGTATCAACTTTTACACCCCTCTAATTTCCTCTGAGACGTAATTGGGAAAAACCTTTCTTTGAATCTCTACGATATTAAATAAAGCTATTATCAAAATCCATGTCACGAAATTCAGCTATTTCAATTATGGCTTTAAATTTTAATGGATTAACCATTGTTTTTATATCTTACGAAATAATTTTTCGAATTTATTTACATTTTATCGCCTAATAACATGTTGGGTAATATTCTGAATTAATTTTGGGACTGTTAAATTAAAAACTATCTCGAGGAGACATGTTATTTTGAGTAGACGATATGCGTGATGAATATAAATGTAATGGCTAGACAAAAACAATAACGAATATACACATATGGAAAATAGAGGGGAAGAGACCTAGAGGTCGAAGTCGAAACGATGGTCAGGCCAAATATCCAAACAACTGGATAAGGCCATCAGCACCACACTACAACGAGCTGCCGATCACAATGCATGGAAACGCGCAGCTGACAGTTTGCAAAGGATCACGATCCTTAGAGATTAGGAAACGATTCGAAAGAGAATACTTCTCAATGACAGTAAGAGTAGATAGAGAATAAGTGTCTATGTTAAGACTTACTAAATCTGCAGCAAAAAAATTACAAAAGGAGTTGGACAATAACAACTAAAGATGATCTCTTATAAAAATTTGAGAGAAATTAATTGTCATTCTACTTTTACATATTGTTTGTTCTTCAAAAGTTTTATTTTAGTATATAATGGTACGAAAATTAAAACGCGCTTCGTCACAGCTAAATCTAAAAGGAATTTGTGCGTCTGAACTTATATGTTGTGTTACTAAACTTCGAAACTAATTTTGTTTGTCGAGCGTTTGCTGTAGGGGTATGGTAAAAGCAGTCTCGTAGCGTATTAAATATGAGAAGTGGGAAATAAACTTTCTTACAATGTACCAAAAGTAACAATTTGAATAACATCTCTTAGAATCCTATTTTATTCAAGTAAATAAATATTCTAAATATATTTTTCATTTTAATATTATTCTACGTTTCATAATTAAAGTAATTGGTAAATAGATATTGGTAATTCAAAGTTAAAATTGAGATCATTGTGAAACAAAAGTAATGTGTGTATTTTGGTGGCAGTGGTGGAGGTTTGTTCATGTGTTTCCGAATCCTGCATGTATCGGGCATGAAAAAATGGATAGTCCACTATACATTTAGCACTATATATATTTTCTATTTATGCGGATTATATTATTATATTATTGCGGATTATAGCGGATTAAAATAATTTTATTATTACTTTTTTATTAAGGATCTCCGCAAAGCAACGCCAAATTCTATAAATTACTCATTGTGGAAATATGAAATTTATTATAATTGTTATTCTGATTTTTAATTATAATTTACCTTTTACATCAACATATTAGTGAATATATTATTATCTGTTAAATTAGTAATTTTGAGATTGTTTTATAAATTTAAATGCTGTATAGAATGGACAATATTTCATAATTTAGATGGAAAAATCCCTTACGAATTAGAACTAGTCGGGAAAACCCGTCACTTGTTCATTGGATATATTTTAAGTTTAGTATTAAGTAAGTGAGTATAGCTTAATTGCAGAGGTGTTAATATCTTGTGAACTCCGATGCATTACTCCTAAGAGTTAACTTCTAAGTACAATTATAATTTTTATAAATGTTTGTTTATATCTCTCTTTTTTTGTATGTGTATGTATGTTCAATATAATTATTTTCAGCTGACGCTTTTAATGATTTCACTCCCGAAATAAGTTTTAAAACTGATGTCATCATAATCCTCCTGCCCTTATCCCACGCTAAGTGGCGTCAGCAGAACATGTTACAAACATGTTGTCACATGATTTGGCCACGTATTTTACAAACGGCCGCCTGCCTGATGTCAACTTACCTTCATCGCCTTTTACGACACCTCGGTAAGAAATAAGGGTGGTCTATTCTACTCAGCCGGATACCACACGGCATCTGATGTCTCATATGAAAATCAGTTCAAATGTATTAAACTGAAAGAAATGCTTAATTTTTTTAAATGTACATTATATAATATATTTTCATAAAAGTAATAATAAATACACGAACGTAACTCGCAAGATGTTACATAATTTCGTTAGGTTACAACTTGTCGTGTCGTGTGATGCGTACGCAGTTAACGTCGCATATATTCCAACACTAATTAATTCATCTACACGGGTCTGAGTAAACAAAACTCCGGCCTAATTTTAAACTAACATAACACAAAATTATACGTAACAAAATTTCAGCACATATCTGAAAGAATTTACTTCTGTTTCTAAAGTTAATTAACACTTATGAATGTAATAGTGCAATGAATATAATCTTCTACTATGTTCTTGAGGTATATATAACTTTATAGATTCACAGGATTCATAACCCTAAATGATTGACCAAAATTAAAAATGCGGTTTTAATGAACGAAAAAATTGAGGTTACTCAATACTGATCTCGTGGCAGTGGAAAGAAAGTCTACGAAGTCGGACTATAGATTTATTTGTAGATTATTTAATTGTAAAAAATGTAAAATTATTCTTGGAATAAGAGCTAACTCACCAAATGCAAGCCCTGCTATAACGGTTGCTACAATGAATTTTTATGGCATTATTTTCTTCCGATTTACATTCTTAAATTCGTAATATCGGATTTTAATAATTTAAAAAGTATTTTACATAGTTTTAAGTATTGAAATAGTTTTTAATAAAATATCATTTAATGCGATAAGGATTAATACAGAGATATGAATAAAATAGTTTGATTATTGTCGGTAACTTTATCAACTTTTACAATGTAAAAAAGTAATTATATTGGTGTAACTGGTAATATATGGTGTATAGTATCGCAGGCTTTTTGTGGATATTGATATGTTCTTTAATATTGTACAACATTTTTTTGTTCTATCCTCAATAGTTTACCGCAACCCACGCGATGAAAGATGTTTACGACTAAATTTTTCCCAACTTATTACAATTTTATTAGGGATCTCTATTTTTTTTAATGACATATAGCTTATGTGGCTCTGTATAGAAGAAGCTTTACAATGGTGAAAGAATTTTTGAAATCGGTCCAGTAATTTTTGCGTGAAAACATTACAAACATACACACATACAAACAAACATACAAATCTTTCCTCTTTATAATATTAGTATGGATGACATCTTTGGAGAATTCCTAAGAATGTATTAACTGGTAATACCTGTGAGAACAACATATGTTTAAGCTCCTGCTCTTCATTCTTTCTCTTCAAAGGAAAAAGGAGCTATTGGGTATTGATACCTAGCAGTAGGGTAGTAACAGGCCGCTATTTACATAATTCTATTCTCAAATTAAAGAAATAACGTTAACTTATAAGTAATTAAAATTAAATGCTTTTTACTTAAGTTGTAGAGCTGTGATAGCCCAGCGGTGAGACCGTGCAACTCTTTCGAGGGGAACACGAGTTGAAACCCGGGCAGGCACCAATGAGTTTTCCTATTAAAACTCATGTGTCTAATTGATAATTGCAATTAATCACACGCTTTTCGGTGAAGGAAAACATCGTGAGGAAACCTGCATATCTCTAGAGAATTCTAGAGATATGTGTAACCTACCAATTCGCATTGGAGCAGCGTGGTAGGTTTTAGCTCCAACCCTTCTCTCCAGAAACAGAGAGAGGAGGCCTATTCCCAGCAGTGGGATTGTAACAGGCCGCAACTTTACTACTTTACTCAAGTTGTATACGTGAAATTATTTAAACAAGCACTTGGTTGCTAAATCATTGAGGAACTGTCAAAAGCAGTAACGAACTTGTTTCTTAAGTAACTGATGAAGTTTGAAATTTTCCTTCACTTAGGATAATTAACGTAATTAACAAAAGTAAAAATCAATTATAGATACGAAAAAAAACCAAACGAGATGTGCTGATGATGATAAGTCCTCCTCTATATTAGAAAGTGTATCCAGTACTTGTACTATGTATATAAAAGTATTGGTGTCATAACAGTATATTTTAAAACGTATTTCTTTATATTGAACTAATAATTTCTAAGTTACTTTATTAGTAAAGCTATTACATAAACAAGAAGGCGAACGTTGTGGAATTGTCCTATACAAAATACTTTATTTATATGATTGAATATTCCGCTGAGTAGAATAGACTATCCTCATTTTCTAACCGAGGTGTCGTAAAAGACGACTAAGGTAAGTCAACCCGCCGCGTGGTATCTGGATGAGTAGAATAGAACACCCTCTTTCTTACCGACGGGTCGTAAAATACGATTAAAGTAAGTTGACGTCGGGCAGGCGGCCGGCTGTAAAATACGTTGCCAAATCATGTGACAACATTGTTTATAACATGTTGTGCCAAACCCACTTAGAGTGGGATAAGGGCAGGAGGATGAGGATGATGATTAAATGATTGAATATTAAAAAACGTACCGCAAAATGGAGGTGAGCTTGAAGTGACAAAATAATATCCATACGTGTTGTTCAACGATCGCTGAGGGCTTAATGAGTTTAAGCGTAAACAGTTCTCCATATTATCACCACATGCCGTACATTTACCCTTTAAATTGTTTTTATAATAAGAAGTAAAGTTCCTACTAAAAGATCAATTGACTGAAACAAGTATTCATTGCTAGACAGGATATAGGAGTTTCATATTACTAAACCATTTAATATGCTACAGTAAAGTAAAACATCATAAAAAACCTGAAACTCTGGATAATTGTCCTCCATAATTTATGGTTTTTTTTAAAATCGGAAAACGTTCTTACGGATGTTGTTTTGCTCGAAGAGATCGAGATAGAGAGTTACACGAGATGCAAATCTTGTGAAACTGCTGTTCCGCTCCACCCAATCACGTTTGAAAGCTCAGCACTTAAAATTTAAGACCTAATAATACGTATACCTGGGACTTGGTTTATCTAGATAAGTCTTATTTAAAGAAAATAGTCCGTTAACCGCGAGGTTTATTCGAGTGGGTCGCACTTAGAAATTTCATTTCATCTAAAATCCCATAATGTTGGAAGACCACAGTCTTTAAAGATTACAAGTCATCAATGATAGGTAATGCTTTGAGTGTGTTCAGGTAATCAAATTAGAAGAGAAGCAAAATTATCTCAACTCATAGAGTCGGGACATTGAATATTATATTCGCTATAGGCCGAGCACAAGATGAAAAAATCTCAAAGCATTAAAGTAAAGTCGAATTTGATATTGAAAAGGTCGTACGGAGCTGCTGGATCTAGGCAACTCAAAAAAAATGAGCAGCAGTAGTTACCCATCGATCAATAAGCTTGGATTTCATAAAATATATGATTAAGAAAATATACCTCCAAAAAGTCCTTATAGCTTTTACAAGCAATACCGAGGAACATACAAGATTGATTGATTAATGTTTCGATGTAATATTTCAGACTTCGTTTGTGTGAGCACCCTGGCAGAATCTCACCCAACTGGCAAATCATAACAACATTCGTTTATTTTATTGACACAATAAATATCACGTTTATTCTTTTATTGCTGGCGGTTTGACCTATAACTGATAACGTATAATAATTGCGTACATAAAGTTAACAGTATCTAGATTATTAAATGTATTTTATTGTATTTACTTTTATTCGAACGTAGTTTTTGCAAGTTTCCAATAAAAAATTTTAAAAATAAGAAGATAGAACTACGAAATTCAGTTATGGTATGCTATTCGGTTTAACAGCTTTACAATAGAAAAGCAACACTCTCTGCAATTATATCAAAAAGGTAATTATACAATAATAATGACATTATTTTTTAATAATGAAATTCCTAATTTCTGAAACGACTTTGTGCAACAGGTAGAATATAAAGATTATCATCATCTGTCTTGGGTTTACGCTAAGTTCTCACGCATGAGAAGCTCTCATACTTCAAGTGTAGAAGAGGTTCTTCTTAAGGAGGACCTCGGGCTATTTGCATTACAAGGCACACCTTAATAGAGGTGCCAGTAGTGCGCATAACGTTCTTGTCCCATAATCAGCTAATAATCATATATTTGCACCACAGATTCCTATAGACTTCCTAACTTGTTCCATACTGTGCCAGTGGAATAGAATATTATTATGATAACTAGCTGTGCCAACAACGGCTTCGCGTGGAATTTAGTGATTTACGAAATTTTGAACATATAAATAGTTATTGTGAGTTAACCTGAGAGATAGTGACATGCTGTCGCGGACTTTTTTGTATCATTTTTATAGATCTACAATTCTCTAGTACATTACTTTAGCGTATCTCTGCTGGTTTACGTAGCGCACGCGACTACAGCTCCCCGCAAGCAAGTTTTTTAACAACTGCGCGATCTCTTCAACACAGTTTACATAATACCGATATGTACTATTTACTTAAACCATTCGGAAGTATTGCACTATCTTTTGGTGAAAACCGTTCAAAATTCCGCTCAGTAGGTTTTGAGACAATCGATTACATACAGACAGACAGCTTTTTGGGACTTTGTTTTATAATAAGTATAGATAATATTATCTCTGAGACAATTTGGTGCCTCACATAGCACGTTCGGCCATTGATTTCGATTTTATACATGTATTTGATAACTGACAACGATATAAAAAATATAGTAAACTAATCGGATAGTCGCAAGGTCAAATAGGAAAATTCTGGCAACCGATACAATCTGGATAAGATTGATTATGTAAGTCTGGGTTCGTGCCGTCAGTATTAAGCAGAAATTGAGACCTTCGAAACATGAATAGACAAAAGAGTTGTCTTTTATTTTTGAAAGATTATCTAAGTGGGGTCAGCACAAACACAAAAAAAAAAATATTTATTATTATTCTACGCAGGGGGTCGATTAACCTTAGTTACCTTTTCACAGACGTTTGTCTGTCGGTATAACTTACTGTCTAAATGTTTAGTTAGACCACTTTATACATTAGCAAATCAACTTACAATTGAAAAGATTTGCTACTAATTGGTATGAACGTAGTTTTGCGGGATTAACTAAGTGGATACATAAACAAATTAACTTATAAAGAAGTGACTTAAAGAATAAGTTTACGACGAAAAACGAAGATTCATATATTTCATATATTGTGCAAATGCACGACCATACAATTTACAGTTTACTTTGAACGTTGTAAAAGATATGATGAAAAATTACGATATAAGTTAAAGTACATTGCTTTTACCAAAAGAATATAAAAGTCAACCGTTTCATCTCCAAGGGATTTTATACTGCGACGGGTATTATCAAAACGTTTACTCACACGAGAGATGAGGTAAGATTGTGTGACGCTTTCTAGTTTAAAAATTGTATTTTATATTGTGTTTTTCGCTTGTAATATTTTAGTACTGATTTTATTGGGTAATCTTTGCTCATATGTAAGTATGAAATTGCCTTATAATATATAATATAGGGAACGACAGAGAATACCGATAATATGAATCTTACTTAAAACTTCTACGTCATCAGACCTTATTAACGTGATCATCAAGACTGTATATAACAAAAAAATGGCATAATATCGAATTAAAGGCGCATCAATGTTTGACATAAATGTTTAGTATTTGAATGTACCTTTAAATCTCCACGTCTTATTGATTTAAGGAAAATTCCATGATCTTTACATCCTGGCTGTTTTCGACCACCGTTTGCAAAAAAGTCAACATGTCCCAATGTATCTTTATTGCCTTGACCAGCTGTTAATTAGTAATTACGGTTCGGCTTAACATGATGTTCTTTAAGTAAGTAAGTAAAGTAGTTAAGTAGGGGCTTATATCCCACTGCTAGGCTATGGTATCATTATGCGGCAGGGTATACAAATCTTTACACTCAATATCTTAGGAATATGCAGGTTTCCCGGTAGCTGGCTCCCGGTGCTTTTCGTGGATTTGAAGTTGCGAGCTTGGTAAGGGTCACATATTCGCCATTTGACCATAAGAATGTAATTAACTTACTGTTCATAAATAAAATACAAAAAACGAGTAAATAAGACAAAAAGATATGATTTCATTATTTTTCCTTGTTTGTCAGTTGTTGTTTCCTATTTTTAAGATTAATTACACAGTTCAGTTCTTCGTATGAAATTGTTGCAATCTATACTCATTATTATAAAACAATACTTAATATAAGACAAAGTCCCTAAAGTCTGTATGTAATCGATTTTCTCGAAATCTACAGAACGGACTTTTGTATGATTTTTACTAAAAGATAGTGCAATTTTTCCGGAAGGTTTAAGTTCATCATAGTACGTCACGGTTTTACGTAAATTGTGTTGTGGAGATCGCGTGGTTGTAAAAAAACTCTCCTATTGGGAGATTAAGTCGCATCCGCCGTGTAAACCAGCAGAAATATACTGAAGTAATGTACTAGAGGATTGCAGATCTACAAAAAAGTCCGCGACAGCATGTCTCTATTTCTTATGGTTAACTCAAGATCACTACTTTTGTGACACAGTTATTTCCACGCGGGCGAAGCCGCAAGCATAGCTAGTGTAATATAATTTCATAATACTAACTGGGAGATGTGTCAGTATGAAGTACTTCAATAAAATGTGCATCTTCTTTACAAAGTCGAACATTTGGTGGCATGTACTCGAAATATAATCCCGCGGGGTCCAATGCTGTAATACGTTTCAAGCGATTTATCTTCCCGACATATCCGGCGATATGTGCACCCACGCCGTGTCCGACTATGTGCACGTCTTCTTTCTTCAAGTTTGATGTAATCTGTGAGTTGTGATGGATTATTTATTTGATACTAGCTGTGCCAGCGGCTTCGCCCGCGTGGAAATCTGCGTGTCACAATTTTTTTCTGGAATTCACATTAAAAACATAAAAGTAGTTATTGTAAGTTAACTATGAGAGAAACAACTGCGCGATGTCTTCAACACAATTTACATAATACCGTTATGTACTATTTACCTAAACCATCCGGAAGTATTGCACAATCTTTTGGTGAAAACCGCACAAAGATCCGTTCAGTAGATTTTGAGAAAATCGATTACATACGGACAGACAGCTTTTGGGACTTTGTTTTATAATAAATATAGATTTAAATGGTGCGTTGGTGCAGGTGGTAATGACAATCGTTATAAGGTCCGTTAGTCACTGATTCATTCCCACCGATTGTCATTGACTCTCTAATAATATATTTACCGTTGAACTAGCCAACAGAGATACGCTAAAGTAATGTACTAGAGAATTGTTGATCTACAAAAATTCAACGAAAAATTCCGTGACAATATGTCTCTATCTCCCACGGTTAATTTAAAACAACTATTTTTATATTTAAAATTCCACGCGGGCGAAGCCGCCGGCACAGCTAGTATACTTATATAAACACATAAAATAGGAAATAGTAAAGAGTTACAATTAATGGAAAAGCGAATTTTCTTTAAGAATCATATTTAACATGTTGAAAAAAAAGATGATTACAAGAAATGTACTATGTCGTAGATCATCATTGTTCTGTCCTTATTTCACTATTAATTATTATATTATTTAATATCTCTCTCATAATTTTCTCATCATTCATCATTCACCCTTATCATTCGTCAACACCGGAACCACTCCCTTCATATGCATATCATACTGCACACCATCCATCTCTTTTTAGGTCCTTCTTTCCACTTATTCGGCCATTTGATTTTCCCACCATTATATATACTACTTTATCGTTTTCTTTATATATACATATTGTTTTACTCTTTACTACACTACACATCCATTTTAACATTCTCATCTCATTTGCATGAATTTTTTTTAGTGCGCTACAAGCATAGTTTAAAAAAATGTTGCATTTGTTATCTATGGTAATAATTTTATTTGTTTAACAAGTGACGTAAGCTGCCAGAGTAGACTTCCGGTATTGATGACTTTCCATGAAGGTTAATTACCACGCATGTTAAGTTGGCTGTGCATTCTAATGTATTCTATTTTAATTGTCTTCTTGTAATATCCTATTCTTTCAAGACATATACCTACATGAAAATGAAGTTTTAACATAGACGTTCATTACCTTGAACTATTAAATCCTATCTTAACCAATTAAATCATGTTATGTCACAAGACATTCTCCCATCGCCAAGGTAGTCAGGGCATTAGCCAAAATGTTTAACAAAAAAAAAGAGCTGAAACCACCAGATGCACGAGAGGATACTCTTACAGAGAGGAAAAGGAACATAGACAAGAGAGCTGATCACGGACCTAAAAGTATGGCATAATAGAAATCACAGAGAGATAGATCGCTGGCTCACTCAAGCTTTTAGCGGACACGGAGTGATTTTTACGTACCTATTTGCTATAGGAAAAGCGCCAACCGAGAGCTGTTACTTCTGTGGAGACGAAGACACCCCCAGATATGCCTTGTTTGAGTGTGCAGAATTTGCAGGATTAAGGAGTTCAGTGCAGGGAACGAAGGTGACCCTAAGCGCACATTACTTGATACCTCATGCTCGCAAGCGAAAAAGGGTGGCACAAGCATGAAGATGTCCCCCGCAAAATTATGCTTAAAAAGGAGCAGAAAGAAAGAGAGGAAAAAAAGCAGAGCATAGTATTAAAAGAACGGTCAGCTTGAAGAAATGCAAATGCGATTCCATGCTGATTGGAAGTGAGAGGAGGTTGTTTAATTCGTGCGAGTCGGACACTCCCTACTAGTACGGGCTATTAGGCGTCCGTCAGGGATTTTTCTTCCTCGCAATAAAAAAAATGGCACAATACATTCTATACTGCTATCATTTGTATAATATATATTGATCGTAAAGTATCAGACTGTTACTATCACACTGCTGGACAAAAACCCCTTCGTTTTTGGAGATAAGATTTAGAGACAATTCACACCACGTTACTTGAATGCGGATTCGTACGTTAAAAAACGTGTGCTAAATTGCAATTAGACACATTAGTTGAAACAGAAAACTCATTGATGCGTGCCCGGGATTTAAACCTGTGACCTCTCAAGAGACTCACAGACTTACTGTACTGTACTGTTACTGTGAGTACTGATAGTACATTTAAAAAATTTCATAAAAAGAACGAAGAAAGAAGAAGAATAAGAATTTAATAGAACGAGAAGTCAGCTTTTTAATTTCTATATATATATGTGTGTTTTTAATTTTTTCTTTCTTTTTTCATTTTATGTTTTTGTTTTTCATTTTAACTTTTAATTTTAAGTTTTTGTATTTGTTTTAATTAATAGTAGACAGTGAACCGTCGAAACAATGCTGTGTACATCTATAATTGGTGCATGTATCAGATGTTTTCTTATTTTGGTATGTAGCCTAATCAATTTTTAATACGTGTGCTGTTGATGTTTCTTAATAAATACATAAAAAAACTTCATTAAAATAATTTTATTACCAATCAATTGAGTCGGGATTCAAAGGACAATTTTTAGAGCACTATGAAGGTTATGCACAAGGAAAGATCGAATAAAGGACATTCTACAAACATCGATTTATTGCACCGTATCTGTTGCTATAAAAAAGGAAGAGGTTATCGCTTTGTATGTTTTTGACCATCACTAAAAAGAAGGTGAACAAGCGACCTTTAGTAATATGGAAATAACATTTTATAAACAGACAGTGAATTATTAAAACATGTGTATTACACAAATATTTTTTTTCTTATTTACATTACAAAAATACAATAATGCTCTTAGATACTTGCATAACATCTTTTTTCTTTTTAGTTAAGTTTAGTTTGCCGCTCACTTGATAGCAAGACACAGTTTTAAATGGAAGCGTCGGTAGTATGTTTAGTTTTTTAACGGTCATCTCTCCATTCAAACGTTACAAAATAGAAAAACTTCACTAATTTTGTACATCAAAGTAGTACATATATATATATATATATATATATATATATATATTTATATATATATATATATATATATATATATATATATATTTATATTTATATATATATATATATATATAATCCTCGATAAAAGAAAATACTATATGTAATGCTTAATGTAGAGTGTACTATCCGTTGTCGTATCTGTTGCATACAGAATTCCTAAACACTCATGCAATACCCGCAATAAAAAAACCATACACATTGACTACTACAATCTCAACAATCGTTTCGCCCCCTTACTGAAGTATCGTTAGGAGATGTTGTGTTATTGGTGGCAGATAGTGCATGAGTTTTTGTGAATTATGAATGTATCAAGTATGAGAACAAATAGTACCTACACTCTGCATTTAGCAAAACATATATTTTCTTCGATTGCAAAATATAACAAAATAATATTTTTATCATTTTAGTATTATGGACGTTCATAAAGTAACGCCTAATTCTACAAATTATTTACTAGTATTACGCAAGTTAGGTACACATTATTATTTGCAAATGTATGACAAACAAATATTAATAACATAGCCTCTCTGAATTGATAAAGGAACGACCTCCTAAAATTAAAATTTTCCATTCTAAAACCTCGTGCATAATTGAAGGTTTCGAATTTGGATGTGTCTTGCATCATTATGAATATGAGATCATGATTAAGCGGATCTTGAATCAAATACACACAACAAACTCTTTCTTCATTACCATGACTGCGAAATTTCTTTAGATATTTAGTAGATGTATATACATCTACTAAATATCTTCTACGATTTAGGTACCAGCCTGCTAAAATATCGTAAGTTACTTTTTAGCTACGGAGTTACTGATTACGTCAACAAATTTACGTTATTTTATAGAAATTTCGTGGCAATTTACCAGTAATTTAAAAAATGATAAGTGTATCACACACTTCATATCATACATTTCTGCACATATGTGCAGAAAGGACAGTACAGGTCTAAGACCTATTTTGACACTAGACAATACAAAACGGTTAAATAAAATTCAGCTTCCACTAATGCAGAATGTGGTGTAGGCCAAATTTGAAAAATGAAACGCTAAATAAAATAAAGATCATAGTTGTGTCTAACGCCTTATCATTTTATTTTGTAATTGAACAAAGAAGTTTCCAACAATCGAAACAGAAGGCAGTTGCCGTGGTACTCCAATACTCTTGAAACAATGGCATATGCAACTTTACTAAAAAATATTCAAAACAAAAGTACTATCACGACGGAACTGTGTACTCTAAAGAAAATATTATTTTTTTATTTATTACGAAGAGCCAATAGCATTTTAAACATACTTATTAGTACATTTTATCACAAGACAAGTTCTTAATAAAACACTTTTTAAGACGAGTACAGCGTATCATAAAAAGTAAGGTACAAAGTATTTTATATTAATTAAAAAAAGAAAATTATACTATCAGTAGAAGGTAATTTTTTCATAAAAAATTGACTGCCACAATTACTATCACAACTTAAATCAGGCAAGCAAGTTTTTTATTATATTTTTGTACTTTAACAGAGGGTAAAAGTAACTTACGTGCAATTTATGAAGGAAATTCACGATCTCTAAGGCAACAAGTCTGGCGTTCGCGACTGCTTGAGCATACGGCGGTTCCGCCCCAGCGGCCCAGTCCACAGATATTACATTCAAATTTGAATGTGAATGAGTAATTAATATCCTAGACAAATGCTAAAAAGGAGAATGCGTTTTTATTTATTTCAGTACTTCCTTTTCTAAACCAAAAGAGTCAGAAAATACTATCGAGTTACTTTTATATAAGGTTTGACATTTCGGCAGAGTTTATCGATTTTATCACGTTGTCGCCCATATATCTAATGGGGAAGATTTAACACATCTAGGGCATTGATATAAGCCGTCATGGTGACTCTGGTTTGTACAGTTTTGCAGGTTTAAATCAGGTTTCGAGCATAGACTAGTTTTTAAATTGATACTAATTTTTTAACTTCATGCAGACGATGTCGCAAGTAGAAGCTTGTATTAAAGTGTTAAATAATTTTCATAAGTGTTATTGGTATACTACACGTAGCTTAGGAAAGTTAGAGCCAATACTTTTATTTCAAGTTTATAAGTAAAATAATGTTGAGGGGACATTTAATAATACGTCCACACTATTATTATGAATCCAAAAGTATGTCTGTTACGCTTCACGGCTAATCCGCCGGAGCAATATTGATGAAATCTGACACAATTAAAGCTTATACACCAGGGTAACATATAGAATAAGAAAATACCGTTTGCATTGCACCATCGAGATTATAAAACGCTTAATTTGGCGCCAACGAAGTCTCGAATGTCATTATGGAGATATATGTATATTGTATTACCAGTCATATCAATTATAGCGATCCTTGAGTATCAGGCCTAATCAAAAAATTATAGTTCTACTAACTTGTATCCATCCAGTGTACCCGTTGCTTGTAAAGTCATGCACAAGTAGTTTTAGCGGTGGATTAATTTGCGTTAAATTCGCACAATTTGATCCAATAATTTCTGGTACGGTAATCTGTAAATTATCTTATGCAAATATCTAAAAATTTAAGCCAGGAACAGTATAGGTTGATAAATGTGATTATCAAAGACACGCATAGCATAGCAATGCGTTTACATGTGAAGGTGTAGAACATTCCTAAACTTCCTGGGACTTTATAATATAATATTAGGTAGAGTTTTTTTATTAACACACAGGGAGATTAACTGAACACCAACTTAAACGGCACGAAGTGAATATTTAAGCCTAGATTATTTACTTTAATAAGGTAATCACCCTTCTTACGCTTTAATTACTTCATTTTTTTATGCATTCATAAAAAAAAGTCTAGGAAGTGGTATAACTATGACACTACTGAACAATGCGAATCTTGATTGATATATCAGAGATTTTTTGGTTGGAAAAAAGCAGCTTGGGAAATAATACTAATGACAAGTGGAACTTGCGAACAATTTAGAAGTTAAAAATTTGTCAATATTAAATTACAAACGATCTGATTTTTCCATGTACTCATAATAACATGAAAGAGCCTTTGCAGCAATTTCATCACTTTTAAGGACTTAGTATTAATAATTTAATAAATTTCCGTTTTATTTAGAACTGAAGAAGCTATCCTAAGAAATAGCTATTTCTTTTGTAATAATCTCTGGTACGTTTATAAGTTTTCAAACCGGAATCGCGTTTTTTATAAATTGACTATTTTAAGTTGGACGGAACACTAAGAAATTTTATCAATCTAAGATTCTTAAGTTTTATTACAAATTCGTAGTTCCTAGCACTCTGATCTCAATATAATTCAGTGACACTAAAATCTTCGTTATCACGAAAAAAATTGATTATACTATATGAAGTGATGTAAATTTTGTATTGCGAGGCAATGTATACCAGAACGCCGTGTGGTATCCGGCAGAATAAAATAGACCACCCTCCTTTCTTACCGAGGTGTCGTAAGAGGCGACTAAGGTGAATGCCGTGTGGTATCTGGCAGAATAGAATAGACCACCCTCCTTTCTTACCGAGGTGTCGTAAGAGGCGACTAAGGTATGTGCCGTGTGGTATCCGACAGAATATAGACCACCCTCCTTTCTTACCGAGGTGTCGTAAGAAGCGACTAAGGTAAGTTGACGTCAGGCTGGCGGCCGGTCGTAAAATACGTATCCAAATCATGTGACAACATGTTTGTAACATGTTGTGCCGACCCAACTTAAAGTGGGATAAGGACAGGAGAATGATGATGATGAGGCAATGTATACCAGAATTTGAAATACCATTATAATATGTTGGAGGCACACTATAACGTTCAACATAATAACATAATGATTTCGATACTTAGGATGAGTAAGATAATATGAGTGATAAAAAGTTATGAAATTAATTACCAATCAAAATAGAAATATTAAAGAATGTGTGTATTTCTTTGCTCCGCTATGAATTCTCTGTAGGATGACTGCTTTGAAATGTGAAACTTACAGAGCCGCGTAACTTCCACTGAACGAATATTGTATTAACAGCGTATCGATCAGCAGGTAACAGGTTTACAGGTCGATATTGAGGATGACTCCATTCAGGTGTTAGTTTTATACACCCTAGATCATTGAAGCATTTTTCAGGACCTTTATTGTTTTTATAAAACAAAACTATTAATTGTTTCATAAAGCAAACAAAACCTGTGAGTGTTAAAGTAAACATAACCTTAAAATCTTAATATATTAAGTATTTCTAAATATCTCGTATTTACTCCTATAAATGTATATACATATATTATAAAGATAATGTGATTGATTTTTTCAAAATCTACAGAACGAATTTTTATACAGTATTTACCAAAAGATAAAAGTAATTCTTGTGGCAGGTTTAGGTTGAGCTGTGATAGCCCAGCGGTTTCGAGGGGGACACGAGTTCAAACCCGGGCAGGCACCAATGAGTTTTGCTATTAAAACCCATGAGTCTAATTGATAATTGCAATTTTTTACACGTTTTTCGGTGAAAACATCGTGAGGAAACCTGCATATCTCTAGAGAATTCTGGAGTTGTGTAACCTAGCAATCCGCAGAGCAGCGTGGTAGGTCTTAGCTCCAACCCTTCTCTCCAGAAAGAGAAGGCCTATTCCTAGCAGCAGGTTTAGCATTAGAGTAATAGTACATTCTCCGGAACGGCTAAGCCAATTTTGATAGACCTTTCACTGAGTTTTAAAGGAGGCTCTGGAGAAACATATAGTATACTCCTTTTTATCCTAGAATTTAGGGGTCAGGATTTACGTGGAAATACTTAGCGACACACTGAATTCCACGCAGGTGATCGCGGGTCACAGCTAGTTAGTTTAGCCAGTAGCGCAAACATTATGACTCAATCTGTGTTGTTTTGATAAAGACTATACTAAAAACTACGGAGTTTAACCGATAAAAACAGTCAGACAGCCCATGACAGTTCAGCTGGAAGAAGCATATGACCTCATTCACTATATCACGATCCATGTAATTGGGGCAAAGCTTGACCAATAAAGTGAGCTTAAGCCTGTTTGAATCTTACGACTGTTTCTCAGAAACTACAGTACATTTCCGAGTTTAACAATAGATAACAGAATAGATTCCGATTTGTGGAAGATATATTTTAGGAGAGATATATTATCCTTACAATACGGTATTCTTCTTTCGTCATAATTATGCTTAAAACGTATGTAAAAAAATATTTTAAACTTGAATAAATAAATAAATATATGGAACACTTACACACACGGTCGTCCATCCCCAAAGTAAGTAACTTGTGTTATGGGTAACGGACAACTGGTAATAAACTGCATATATAATTTTAAATATATACTTAAATACAAATATACAACAATCCTCGAAGAATCAACAAATTGTTTATTGAAAAGTTGGCCGTCGGCGGAAATCGAGACCGTGACCCGCGGATTAAAGGCAGGTACTAACTATTGCGCCAACGAACCAGTCGAAATGAATATACTGGCGCAAATTTTTTTACCCCTTTAATTTAGTTCGCATTACAAAAAAAGATGCTACAGCTGAGAGGAAAAACTTGTACTTCGATAAGAAGTTTTTATTATTCCCTGGCATATATTGGCTACCTTTTTCACTTCAATCTACGTTAGCGTTGCGGTTGCAACTTCGTACATAAAACAGGCAAAGCAAATAAATAAGGTGCAATTTAGTCTTGTATTACCTTGGCGCTGCGAATATAAATACTAATTTTCTTCTTGATTTCGTTTTCTTGCTTTTTCAAGATATAGAGAGAGTATACTTGCCTAAACTCGTAGCATTGGTTTTACAGTTATATATTAAGAAAACTGTGAGAAACTTAATGCTATTTTTAATATATACTGCAAGCATTACTAATTTTCACTTAATCTTAAATACTTATACATAAACAAATAGCAATGTCAAAACTTGAAACCGATTAATAGAAATATGAACCATAGACTATATAATAGTCTACTCGGTGGTAATATTTATATTTTCTTTAATAGGGAACTCGAAATAAATATATTCGTAGGTAGTTTTAAATTCAAACTTTATTCAAAAATAGAAAAAAAAATGTAAATGTACAGTATTCAGGTTTGTTTGTGAATCTTTAAACTATTGTGTTGAATAGGGAGTAGATAAAACAGTAGAATTTTGGAATGAGTCTGAATACTTACTGTTTCAAACAGTAACAGAAATATCGAAATATAAGTATTACTGAAACACTTGTAAGCTCTCCCACATCATCATCATTCTCCTGCCCTTATCCCACTCTAAGTGGGGTCGGCACAACATGTTATAACATATTGTCATATGATTTGGCTACGTATTTTACTACCGGCCGCCTGCCTGACGTCAACTTACCTTAGTCGCCTTTTACGACACCTCGGTAAGAAATGAGGGTGGTCTATTCTAAGCTCTCCCACATAGTTATAAAAAAAACAAAACAATATCACGTAACGAGAGAGAAATATCGGAATCAGTAATAATCATTTCTGGTTAATTGCAATTGATGTAAGATATTCGTGTTAATGTAATAGGTTGGTTGGGCAGGTCAGTGCCTAAATAAATAAAATTTTCTGTGTTTAAAAGCCGTGATAGCCCAGCGGTGAGATTATGCGACTCTTTCGAGCAGTCACGGGTTCAAACTCCGGGCAGGCACCAATGACTTTTTATGTTAAAAACTCATGTGTCTAATTAATAATGGGAATTTACCACACGCTTTTCGGTGAAGGAAAACATGTCGAGGAAACCTGCAAATCTCTAGAGAATTCTGGGGAAATGTGTAACCTACCATTCCGCATTGGAGCAGCGTGTTAAATGTTAGGTCTTAGTTCCAATCCTTCTTTCCAAAAACGGAGAGAGGGGCCTATGCCCAGCGTTGGGATGGTAACAGACTGACTTACTTTACTTTTATTCTGTGTTTTCTATAACAGTTCATCATTATCCTGCCCTTATCCCATTCTAAGTGGGGTCGGCACAACATGTCATAAACATGTTGTAAAAGGATTTGACTGGGTATTTTACGACCGGCTGCCTACCTGACGTCAACATCCTTAGTCGCCTTTTACGACACCTCGGTAAGAAATGAGGGTGGTCTATTCTACTCAGCCGGATACCATACGGCGGGTCAACTTACCTTAGTTGCCTTTTACGACACCTCGGTAAGAAATTAGGGTGGTCTTTCTAATCAGCCGGAGACCACACGGCGGCCATTTCCTATAACAGTTATTTAGCATGTTTTATCGTTATATAACTAAATACATTAGTTATATAACGCGCATATTATAACTCATTGTTATATGTTTGTTTTTATCGACTTATTGTATATTTAAAAAGAAGTGATTTTTATTGTAAATGAAAAGAAACATTAAGGTTTTCAATGTATATTATTTACCAACATGTTGGTATTTTATATTTGACGTGTACGTAAAGTGAAGAGTTTAATTAACTTAATTAACAGAATAAGAGTAATTGTTTATCCTTTAATAAGGTTCGCTTGTGAACTCGCAAAAGTCAATGCTACTGTTCACGTATGGTCGTAATTTCGCTTCGAACTTCTCCCAGGAACACACGCCCTCCTCACATATCGATCTTATCGGCTCCTCATTTAAGTAGAACACCACATTGTACTCCTCCAAGACTTCTTTATTGCAACTGTGGATGTGAACAATCCAATTAGATCTACTCTTTACTATAATATATTGTTACGAACATGCGAAAAGAGTTCGATAACTATATGTCATAGAGTTCAAATTTGCTTAAAGTTAATTCTCTGGAACATTCGACGTGTATCAAAACATGTTTATCGGTAAACATGTTTACGACCGTTTCAGGGCTATCGAATGTTCTCGAAATCGGTTCGTTCGATATATAAGCAGACGTATCGTGCGCTTTGAGATTCAGTTTGCGAATAGCGATCAAGAGCGAATAAACAAGTGAAAATAAAAGTGAAATAGAATTGACCTCGGCATTATTGTTGGACAACGGACTGTGTAGAGACTGTAAGTATTAAGTTTGTAGTAAAATGTTGAATAAAGTGTTTTTAACGAGTTTAAAGAAGGTATTTTTATCCAACCTCTGTACGTAACAATATTTTACAGTTCTTTTCATCTATAAACAAACTTTCTACATGTTTGGAATATTGTTTGTTACGTAACTCTCTCTCTCTTCATCTCTTTAACCAATAAACGTCCATTGGACATAAGCCCCTTGCCGTTACATGGCAACATATACGACTTTTGTAAAGAAGGAACTTGGTATTAATAGGCATATAACTTTCTAACTAAAATTTTAAAACTACTATGAAATGTACAAATTAATTTTTCTCACTTGAAACATTGGCTATATAATTATTAGATGCCACCATTTTCCGGGTTATCACACATATTTAAATATCATCATTGTCCTGCCCTTATCCTACTCTAAGTGGGGTCGGCACAACATGTTACAAACATGTTGTCATATGATTCAGCTACGTATTTTGCGACCGACGTCAACTTCGTCGTATTTTACGACACCTCGGTAAGAAAGAGGGTGGCCTATTCTACTCAGCCGGATACCAAACGGCATACAAATTGAATAGTACGAAGTGTAAATATTTGAGTTTTGTTCAGTGTAATCTTTTGTATTGTTTAGTATCAAAGAACCAAATGGACTCTTAATAAATTATAAGGCAAAAAATATTTGTAATCGTAATTGTAGTCTATATTAGAATTAAAATCCTATTATATTAAAAATGTTAAAATGAGTTATATATGTTACGCAAACTAACACTTATACTTGACGAGCAAATTTTCTAAGATAAAAAAGGTCGGTCTATATTCTGTATCTGGAGCCAGACCCCGTCGTTCTGAATCACGTACGTGTCTCAAATAGGTATATTGATTCCGAAACACACTTGCGCATATCTCGTTTGTTGAAACGAATTTTAATAAACCTTAAAATTTTGTGTTGTAAATATATATATAAAAGAGAATGCATGTATATATTCCTCAAAGACCTCGAAACGGACCTATTTGATGAAATTATGATTTGACCGGCGGATTATGTTGTAAATTTTGGAAGCGATCGAAATTTTTTGTATTACCTCATTATTCTCCTTCCCTTATCCCACCCATAAGTGGGATTCCATTCCATAAGTGGGGTCGGGACAACATGCTACAAATATGTTGTCATATGATTAGGCTACGTATTTTATGACCAGCCACCTACCTGACGTCAACTTACCTTAGTCGCCTTTTACGACGCCTCGGTAAGAAATGTCCATTTTAATGTGCACGGATTCTTTGCGATTTAGTCGCGGCGTCTGCTAATGATGCTTTCATTATGGGGCAATTGCTAAGATTGTAGTAGTGAATGTGTGCAGTTAGTGTAGTGTTTTGGTGGTGTGTTTATTTAATACATGCATCTTACGAATCGTGCCTGAATAAGGTATGAATTATCAGTGGATAAGCCATATAAGCGTAAGAGACAGACTTTTGCATTTAAAATGATAGTATGGATAGTTTTGTAAGCGAAATTACTGTAGTTCAAAAATGTAAAACATTAATAATCACAGTAACGGTCTTTTGATTGTACATAAAATCAGTCAAAAAAAAATTTTGATTTGATAATTCATTAGAAATATATTTTAGCGGTAATAATTAAAAATGTAATTAAAAGTCAATTCTTTCGTAATTTGCCAATCATGAATGCACCAAACTAAACCAATACTGGCATTCTCTCGTTTAAAATACAACCATTATCTGAAACACGTTTTGTAACAGGCTTAAATACAAACCGATTTAGCACAGCCACTAAATTGGCAGAGAACACAGATATCTTGCTTGTTCTCCATTTCCTTTCACGGTCCCGTTTGGCGCCAGTTAATGGTTTTGTATCTTTAAAAAGTCCCAAAGCTGTGTATATCTGATCCAACATCGTAGCATGAGTTACGTAGGCAACAATTTTCTTTCCGCCGCCTTTTTTTACGTCTTCGAAGCTTGTTAACAAATTCCCTAATGGGACCCTTCCAAATGCTTCATTGACAGCAGTGCCATAACCGTTTCTGTAGTAATGTCTCAAATCTTGTATGTATTCGAGAACCTCTAAGTCATCCTTGGTAAATAGTGCACACCAGGGACTAATTTTGCCGTCGATGGCGGACCAGGTATATCTACACACGTCGTATAACGCTGTAATGTTTTCATCTGTGAGGATATATTCTATACCGCTTCTCCGTTGTATTCTATCTTTTGTCTGTAAAACAAAAGGAAACGATCTTTTATTCTGTATTCTATTGTAGCTTTGTCTTAAAATAATATATTTACGTATTTCTATTAAAGATTTGTTTTTATTAAAGTAATAAATTTATCTAGCTGTAACTTTTTTTACATATAAACACATTTATATTTTTAAATAAATTACCATTCTGGCCTCAATTATTAAAATAAAATAAGGATTATTATAATTAATTTTTATTTTCCTAACTTATTATTAAACTTAACACTTATGAGACAGGGTTTCTTTTCACAGAAGTAGTTAAATCAGCATGTAATCTTTATCTATATCTTTATCTTAAATATCTATCTTTTCATATAATTTATCTATTCATGTAATTTATAAATTGATATTGAGTATAAATCTGGCAAATGAGATGTCTTCAGGCATTGTATTCTCTTGAATGTTAACTTTATTAAATTAATAGAAATTACAGATTAAAAATTTTCATCAAAAATTTCTGAGAGTGATATACGTTTTGACCACCGGAATAACAAACGTATTATAACGTGTGTAAACTAAAAAAACTATCACTCTTAACCTTTTCATTTCAGGATTCCTTGATCTGACATATACATTATCATATAATTCTATATGAACCCGATTTTGTTTCATGGATTTATGATTCAGTATTGGTTTAAATCACGTTGACGGCAAACTTAGTAGAGAATTAAACTGAATTTTCTTAATTTTTTTTATAAAAAATTCCAGCAAAATCTTACCGCTAAATAATCTGATGTGCTCAAGTACTTCTCAGCTTCTGCATAAATGTCTGGATTCTTTTGAACATTCTGTTGGTAGGATCCACAGGTTGCATACGGCTAAAATTTAAAAGTAATTAACTGTACTGTAACTCTATTGTATTATAGGATACGATTAAAACAACATGTATGGACATTTCTAATACGGACAATTAGAAAACAAAATTAACATACGAGTACATAAAAGCATGTTGAATCGCACCCTCAGCTCAGTAGTAGGTAACGGAAACAAATAAAGTTTTCTATTTAATTAAATAATTATAGAGCAGTCAATTCTTTAATAAAGATCCGAAATTACTAAATGACAAACATAATGCATTGTTCACAAATACAGAAAGGAATTGTTATTCATTTCCCATGATTCATAATATTTTTTTGTCTCCTTACGTAGGTATCACACGTCATATTTCACATCCAAAAACTAATAACCACGGAGTATAATATGATACAATAATAATCACATGTCACTAGACCTCTGGTGACAAACAAGAGTCTAATAATAATCACCTCATTGATATATTGCGTAAAAGTCAAAACAAGAAATGTTTTCCTTGTAAGTATTTGTTTTCATTTTGATACGTTATTGAGATTTTATTAGTGCAGTAGACCCAAAGCTCTGGAAACTTCAATTAAAATATACCTGTAAATCTATATGCACCTTCATCAGATTACATCTTTAAAAGTAGGTATGCATTCCCCTTTTAATGATAAGTCACTTTATAATAAATAAACAAGTTGCCGTGTGGTATCCGGCTGAATAAAATATACCAACCTCATTTTCTTACCGAGGTGTCGCAGAAGGCAACTAAGGTAAGTCGACCCGCCGTGTGGTATCCGGCTGAGTAGAATAGACCACCCTCATTTCTTACCAAAGTGCCGTAAAAGGCGACTAAGGTAAGTTGACCCACCGTGTGGTATCCGGTTGAGTAGAATATAGTACCCTCTTTCTTACCGAGGGGTCGTAAAATAGGACTAAGGTAAGTTGACGTCAGGCGGCGGCCGGTCGTAAAAAACGTAGCCAAATCATGTGACAACATGTTTGTAACATGTGCCGACCCCACTTAGAGTGGGATAGGGGCAGGAGGATAATGATAATAAATAAACAAATGACCGGGAATATACTCACATCCATAACATCTGCACCAGATTTTGCGTCATCAATAATTAAATTTGCCTTTCCTAAATTCGAAACAAATAATTGAATGCTCTTCTCTATCCAAGGGCCTTTGGCTGATCTGAATGTGTAACTGCCCTTTGGAAGGTCTTTCAATAATATAGGGAATGCTTCTTTCAGTCGTTTACCAAGACCGATCATTTCCGTTCGACCTTCTTCTGTAATATCTGGTATGCCGTCGAAAAATTTGCTATTAAATTGCCAGTTCTGTAAATTTTCGACGTCTTGTGCACACAATGAGCTGTGGCCTTTCTCGTAGCTCTCTACGACATGGTTCCTAATGGATATTGCTTCTTTCATTTTTTCACTAAAATTGGCGCCGGGTTTTCTTTTTCCGTGACGATATATTCCCCATATGCTGACAGGCTCACATCCTGCAATAAAGTTATTGAATTAATAATATTCTAAAAAAAGTAAGAAGTACGTTCTCGAACATTTATATGCCTTTTTATATTTAATGCTTAATGTTCTTTTTCATACACATCTTAGAAATACAAGTAGTTCTTATTTTAATAAACTGAATCTGACAAACATTAAAACCCTAATTAATATTATACAATCTTATCGTAAACTTAAGTCCAAATTATGTTAAAATGTAATAATTTTCTCTATGAATTCCTAAACTATTACAAAAAAAATAGTTTAAACCAAATATATTTTAAAAATAGGCTAAAATCGTAAGGTATTATCCTACTGAGTATCGCCACTTAATTACACACTCGATAGTTATTTAATAATTGTAAAGTTACATGTGAGACGTAATTTAATAATGATGTTAGCGACTTTTGGGTTGGATTAAGTTATAATATAATATTGTATTCATGCAATTTGCTCATAGGTAATTGAAATATCATCATCAATCTTCCGCTTTTATCCCAAACATGTTGTCAAATGATTTGGCTACGTATTTTATGACCGGCCGCCTGCCTGACGTCAACTTACCTTAGTCGTATTTTACGACACCTCGGTAAGAAAGAGAGTGGTCTATTCTACTCAGCCGGATACCACACGGCATGGAATTGAAATATCAATGAATCATATTAAATTTACAGGAATTTCATGATTTGAACCGGTGAAATTTTGTTAAAAATCACTCTCGACGCGCGGTTGCTCGCTGTCCTGTAGTAGTTTACAAAAATAGTTTTGATTTTCTTTCAATAATACACAGATTATATAAACAACTCACCTGTTAATTTTATAACAGAATCTCTGATATCTCCTCGCACAGAATTATAAGGTGTTTCAGTTGATAAATATTTATATGGGCATCCCGTATTCCAGTAGCAATAATTTGATGTTGTGTTATGTATGCAGCAACACAGGAATATAAGGATCATATACTTGTTCATTTTACGTGTTGCAATAATTTATTCCTCTAAGAATGTTATCGGTATAAATATTAAATGTAGACTAAGAAGGATTCTGACATGACATGAACGGCGTAGAACTTTGTAACTGGTTTGAAATAAAATATGTATTTAAGTGGGTGTATCGCCTTTAACATCTTGATTAATAATAAAAGCAAAAAGTTAAATGCAATCGAAATATAAATTTCAAATGTTTTTATTACATGGCACAATAACACGCGAGATTGATAAGACTAAATAAAAATTGAGATGATGACATGCATTGTTGTTAGGAACCTGTTCAAAAATACGATTCAAACTCGGTGTTATCGTTTTATTATCTTGATTGATAAAATAAAATGATCATTCGCAATCAATTTATTACAACCTCATGACAGTTTTTATATGTGCTTATTCTGTTGTCTAATTTTAAATTATAAATTATATACATAAAAATAATTCAAGCTACAATCAGTATTTCCAACTTTTGAATATTATACCTTGGGATAAAAAAAACCTAATCCCAAACTTTTGCTTACACGAATCGGTGCATATGATGCGGTTGTTTAACTAGTCTAAGATTAAAAAAAAATTTTGACACCTTCATGTTTTTATTTGTAATAATTTCAGATGATACCGTTCGGGATTTGCATATTAAAAGTTCAATTTAATTGAAACGTTTTAGTCATTTATAACAGTGCCTATAAATTTAAAAAAATAATTATCTTTACATTCTACATTAGTGTTGTAGCGTTATACGTGGTTATACGTGGTTAATTTTAATTACATAAAATAAAATGTTTTAACAGAGAAAAGATGAAATAATCACAGCTCAAGTTTTTAACAATATCACAGTGAGAATATTTTAGTTTCAATACTTTTACGAAAGTATTTATACTCGTATTTTTCTAAGATACCAATTTTTTGTAATATTGTTATACATATATGTGAAAAAGGGTGCGCTTGTATGTCCTCTCATCTTTGTATATATCAACTGATTAATTTTGATTTTTAGTCTGGACTATGTCCAACGTAAGTGTCATATTATGCTAATCTCAGTCTACGCAGGCGATGTGTCGAGCTGAAGCTACTATCAAATACACTTCTTCATATTCCTAAATGTCCGCACGAAAAATAAACTATAAACATACCCCCGATAAGCTTCGATAATAATCAATCGAGATATCATTATTTTACTTATGAAAAAGGTGAATATTTTGTTGCGTATAAAGTACTAGTGGTACCTGCGATTTCGTTCGCGCCTACTTAAATGATTAAGTACACTCGATAAAGCAATGTGCTCCTTCCCTCTTCCCGAAAGAAAAACTGAATTTTTTATCTTATATATTACTCAGGTGTATAAGCTATAATTCCAAAATTTCATCGATATTGCCCAGTGGATTAGACGTGAAAGCATAACAGACGGACAGACTTTTGTATCTATAACACCAGTTGAGTACTGGAGTAATATATTTTCATTTCAAATTTCAAATACATTGTAAATATAATCGTTACGAATTTTATATGAAACAATGGAGAGGATTTTAATTTTTGCAAAGCATGAAGAAAAGGGTGTATATTCGTTGTTGAGACAAGAAGTGGCGAAGAAGAAATTCGCAACTCTTTTGTTTGTTTTCTTCTATTCACTGCTCACCGCTTCGCCCATATGACGTCGTCTGCTGACATAATCGCTTGATGTATTAGGTCCTTACATATGAAATTGGCGTTTTCTATGGGAGGAACATAAAGTCGTTTTTTTTTTAATGAAATATATTTAATTAATCAAAGTATGTACCATTGCTATGTATGCACTTTTGCCATCTCATAGGTAGTTCATTGATCCCCTTACTAAAAAAACCATTCAGGCGGGAATCAATAAAATCTTTGAAGGCGGTTTGGACTGCCCCATCGGAGTTGAATTTTTTTCCTTGCAAGTAGTTATCCAAATTGCGAAAAAAATGGTAATCTGTTGGAGCAAGGTCCGGAGAGTACGGTGGATGTCTAAGACATCCTAATTGAAGCTCCTCTGATTTGGTAGCCGTCTGTTGTGCAGTGTGTGGTCTAGCGTTGTCCTGAAGCAGCAGTGGCCTAGAGCGATTGACCAGCCTCGGTTGTTTAGCAGCTAGCTTTTCCATCATGGTTTGCAGTTGCTGACAATAGATATCTGCCGTAATCGTCTGGCCAGGTTTAAGAAAGCTGTAGTGAACGACACCGGCACTAGTCCACCAAACACTTACAAGCAACTTTTTTTAGTCAATTTTCGCTTAGGACAGTATTTGGCTGGTTCGCCAGGGTTCAGCCATTGCGATGAGCGCTTCCGATTATCGTAGAGGATCCACTTTCATCACAGGAAATGATTCGATTTAAAATTCCTTCATTATTGTGCCGGTTGAGTAACGTAACGCAGCAGTCGACGCGCGTTTGTCGGTTTGCTTCACTCAATTCATGAGGTACCCACCTTTCAAGCTTTTTCACCTTCCCAATTTGATTCAAGTGGATTAGAATAGTTTTATCACTAACACCGGAGCCTGCAGCTAACTCGGACGTGGTTTGTGATGGATCCGCTTCCACAATAGCCTTCAATTCTTCATTATCAACTTTGGTCTCCGGCCGTCCACGAGGCTTGTTCTGCAGGTCGAAATTTCCAGAACGAAAACGTTGGAACCAAAAACGCACTATGTTTTCTTTTGCGACACCGTCACTATACACATTATTAATCCTTCGAGCCGTTTCTGCAGCACTGGTGCCACGGTGGAACTCATACTCGTAAATAACGCAATATTTCATGTTTTCCATTTTGTAAACAGAGTGACACAAAGAAAAAAACAAAAGAAGAAAAAACAAATGAATTAGGGGGTTTGAAACACAAATGCATGAGTAAATAGCTGTATGAATTTGAATTTGAAATTCCTAACCATAAAGGTAATATTTGAGATCAAAGTGGCCAGTACGACAAAACGCCAATTTCATATGTAAGGACCTAATATTTGAAATTGGTACTGCTTTAGGTAGAAAAAGGCACTGTTTATTCGCTTGAGACAGATGGTAATGACAGATTGTATTCTACTGCCTTATTTAATTGTCAAGTACTTTCTATTATCCATGAATCCATTCATCTAATAACTTTTATTTCATACATTTACTTTAGCTTTAAAATCTATTCCTGACCCGTAGCAGGATTACATTACTTATTCATTTGTTTCACACACTCTCATTAAACTGTAAGACTATTAGTAGTATGAAACAAATTTATAATAACTATCTGTGGCCATGGATTCGCTGGCGTGGAAATCAATGTTTCAAAAACTTGTACCTAATTTCATATTCTGATATTTGATAGAATGGACAACAAATGTTTGACAGGTACCAAAACGAATGTTTAGGGAAAATCTTTCATAATTATGTATTCGTGGATTTTTCATGGTTTTTAAGATGTATTCTCTATTCGGGGCGGAGACAAATCCATCGAATCAAAAACCATGAAAAGTGGTCCAGCAGATCTCGAGTTATAAGTGTTGTAACAAACCCGACTATGTTTTATATTTTATTTATTTATTTATTTATTTACTTTAACAAAATCCACAGCTCTTATATATATAGATATAGTTTGTAATACATACATAAAGACAAATACACACCCAGGTTCGAAGAACCAACAAATCGTTTATAGAAAATGTTGCCTCTCGGTTGGAATCGAACCCGCGACCCGCGGAGCTGAAGGTAGGGTCACTACCCACTGCGCCAACAGACCAGTCAAATAACAAGGACAATGTTTCTAAGATACATTCAAAATCACTGAATGCACTTGTAGTCAACTCGATTCCCAGATTCAAACACTATTGCTATCAAAAATAAAAGAAATCGAATAGCGAATACAATCAGTAAAACAAGTACTCGTAAATTTACTGCACTCAAATATAGCTGCAGGCGAGTATGTTTGGCTTTTGAAATAAACAACTGGCTCTGGTCCAGATAAGTTTGAACAGTGAGCAATAAAATAGTACTCATAAAAACCATTTCATAATATAATACCGTAGAATATTTTAAAAACTCCATCATTCATGAATCTACTCAATGTAGCGTTACCTCGAGGAAATATCTTAATATAAATTAGTATATAAGTATATAGCCGTAACTTAGATAGTATATAGTAAAGTATATATGTAAAGTTAAAGTGTTTATAAGTAATTTAGTTGTAATGATTAAGTAGTAGATGTAGTAGATGTAATGTAGTAGTAGATAACGAGTACGAATAAAAGTATTGAAAAAAAATACAAAAAAAATATTACTTATAACAAAAAAAAATAATTAAAAATAGTTAAATTTAAAAATATTTATTGTATTAACATTGATGCGTTAGAGTAAGTTTCGTTTATAAGTACAAGTAAATTAAAAGATACAAATAAAGCTTAACTAAAAAAGGGCACGGACATAAAGTCTGTGGTATGTAATGTCATTCACTAAAAAAATAAAATTAATATGGTACGGCGATATATCGCACGCTTAGTATTAAAGTGACTGAATTCAAAATCAGTCTTAATTGAGACTAGCTGTGCCTGCGGCTTTTTCCGCGTGGAATTTCAAATATAAAAATAGTTGTTCTAAATTAACCGTAAACATACATGCTGTCGCGGACTTTTTTTGCAGTATTGTTATAGATCTACAATTCTCTAGTACATTACTTCAGCTTATCTCTGCTCGTTTACGCAGCGCATGCATCGAAAGCTCGCAGAAAGCAAGTTTTTTAACAACTGGGCTATCTCTTTAACACAATTTACATAATACCGATATGTACTATTTATCTAAACGATCCGCAAGTAATGCTCTATCTTTTGGTTAAAACCGTATAAAAATCCGTTGAGTAGATTTTGAGAAAATCGATAACATACAGACAGACAGCTTTTTGGGACTTTGTTTTATAAAAAGCTAGTGTTCCCTTGCTCTTTCAAGTTAAAGATATTTTGAACACTTCAGAGAGACCGAGAGAGGCGCTACTCTACGCCTCTCTCGGTCTCTCATTCGGTCACTTTACTACTGAGCGATATATTTTCATATATTTTGCCTTATTGATGTATTTCTACTATATTTAATATTAATAATCGCCTCTGTGTATTCCAAGATGATAACGTGCTAAGTTGGAAGGATCGCTGAATCGCTTGATATTTCATTTGTATGTTAGCGACTTAGCTAGTCATTGCCCAGGAAATATTTAAGGTCAATGTTTTGTTTGAGCTTTTTTCTTTTATTATATATCACGTAACTAAGTAATAAGAACTGGAAAGTTGTCGGTAAATATGTGCCTTATAAGAAGGCCCAGTCATTTAGCGGGCGTCGGAGCGATCTATGCTTGGAATATCTAGTACTCGATCAAATCAGGAATGAAGAAATCCGTAGTAAAAACAGTTACCGAGCGTATCGTGAAGCTAAAGTGGCGGTGGGCGGGACACATAGTGCGGAGAACCGATGGGCGACCCAGCAGCGGAAAGTGCAGCGTCGGTAGAACACCTAAGAGATGGACTAACCACTTCAACAGGGTTGAGGTGAGACGCTGGATTCCAGCGTCGAAAGTACGCGTGGTGTGGTAAAGATATCTATATCCAATAGTAAACGGGCATCGACTGAAGATGATGACAGTAGTGTAAAAAAACTCAGTCCACAAAATATATTAATTAGATATATATTATTCTTTGAGTTTATTAACATCACAGACAAAAAACTAATATACGTACAGTTTTATCTCTCTTAACATAAAACCAATCATTGTGAACATAATAAAGACAGCGCTCATATCAGCGGGCACTACATAATTCAATACGGTTGATAAAATAAATATACATGAACGAAACAAGCAAGCAGAAGTATAATTTTGGCGAAGTTGATTGCTACTCTTTTGTCGTATTAATAAAACGAATAATTTTAAACAAATTGATTTATTCCTTTATCTACTCTGATACTATAATACAAAGATTATAAAATTGAAAACAAAATTCTTATGACCAACCTTACGTACAGAACAAAAATAAAAAATTAATAGTTTTATTACGATACAGGTCGTGTATGGACACCTGTATCATAATATAACATTTTAATCATAACGATATACCTATACAACTTCCAGCTGGACCAAAGAGGTTGAACCTCTACCCTAAAAAAAAAGGTTTCAATGAATGGGTCCGCGGCGACGCAACACGCATGCGCAATCGATGTTTGCGCCTTGGCGCCAATATATGACGTTTAAAAAATCTTTTCAATATTTAAACGAAGTTTAGTTTTGTTTGTAAAAAAATAAGTTTTTGTGTAAAAACGTCTGAGAGCGGGGATAGTGGTGATTGTACACCACCAGATATTCTGAAAGCTGCGTCAAACATGACCGTGAACCTGTTCGACGAAATCTAGGAGCAACTATATTAAATGTTACCACGAGTTCATGGAATGGAAAATGAATATTCAGAACATCAATAATTATTACTCGTGTGATACTATAAAAAAAACTCGCCTGCGGCTCGTTTTTTTAACACACTCGTGTTATAAGAACCCTTATTATGCAACAGTATCATAATCTACTATAACTTATTACTAAAAATATTAAAAATGTTCAAAATAAAACATTTCCTTAAGACATTGAGCGCTTTTTTGCTCAGTATATTTAACCGGCTCGTTGGGACTGTTGGCAGTGATACTGCTTAGAGCTGCGGGTCGCTGATTCGATTCCCGCCGAGGGCACATCATTTTCTATAAACAATTTTTGCTTCTTCTAGCCTGAGCGTATATGTACATATTTTAAGTATGTATTTAAAATGATATATGTATATATTTACTAGTAGTCTGTCTTTCGTCCGTCCTTAAGTCCTTCCCCGTGTAAGTGTCCCATATATATTTATTTATTTATATATCTGTACTATATTTATATGTGCATTTGTTTGATTTATAGTTAGGCGCAAATACGTATTGGGGAATATTAATTAGAATACAAAAAACACAAAATCAACGCACACACATCTTTGAAGCACGCAACGCCGATGAGCAATGGAACACTTCACGGTAAGGAACTTTTTAACTTAATTGTTTTCAGTGATGCATAATAGTAACATCTACCGGCCTGTTGGCGCAGTTGGCACTAATCCTGCTTTCATCTCCGTAGGTTGCGGGTTCAATTCCAGCCAAAGGCCAACATTTTATATGAAGAATTCATTGGTTCTTTGAGTCTGGGTGTATATATATTCAAATTCAAATATTCTGAAAATTCAATATTCTTTATTCAAGTAAACTTGTAAACAAGTGCTTTTGAATCGTCAACTTTACTGCTGGTTCGGAAAGCTGTTCCTACCGAGAAGAACCAGCAAGAAACTCGGCGGTTGCTCTTTTTAAAATATAAATCTTAAAACTAGTTACATTTTGTTATTACTGTCTTGTAAAAGGTAGAAGTGCACCTATATCCACACATCTTTATCATATAAGTAATCTTCAACAGTATAGTAAGTAGGCTTTCTGTATCAGCCTCTATTTAACACTGTTTTTAAACTACTGTAATGGCATGGTCAAAATTGATTTCGGAATTTTATTATAGAATCTTATACCCAAACCTACAAACGATTTACGTACTTTGCTAGGCGCAAAGCAGGAGTCGCAAGCTTATGTCGGTTCCTCCCTTGTCTATTATGTACATCACCTATCGTTTTACAATTATTTATGGATATTATTATACATTTTTATGGATATGTATGCCAGTGGTTTGGCAAAAGCACCCGTCCTTTATTTCGTTCGCGGCATCAAAAGTTCAGATTGCCTTAATGATCGCCGATCGTTGCAAGAAGATGGCACCCTAAGAAGAAGAAGATATTTGGAGACAAACAGCCTTGTATATAATTTTCCTACATAATTATTATTATTATCTATTTCCATTGTAGGAGTAGGGAACGTAATAAATACAAAATAAATACATCGTTTCTTTTTTAAGTCAGTAAACCAGTTATGGATATCGTAAATTATTGAGCTAAGTGAATAATTTACCATTGATAATTATATGTCGCAGAGGGGAAATCTTACAATGTGCCTATAACTTGAGTTGATACCAATGAAAAACTGCCATGTGGTATCTATCTTAGTAGAATAGACCACCCTCTTTCTTACCGAGGGGTCGCAAAATACGACTAAGGTAAGTTGACGTCAGGCAGGCGGCCAGTCGTAAAATACGTAGCCAAATCATGTGACAAAATGTTATAACATGTTTTGCCGACCTTACTTAGAGTGGGATAAGAGCAGGAGGATGATGATACCAATGAAACAACTAAGTTGGTGGACGTAAATTATTTAACAACGTCGAAATTCTTTAAAATATTTATTTTAATTTTATTTTATATAATAATATTTATTATTAATAATTTATTTATTAAAGGGAGAAATAATGATTGTTTGCAGCGACCTTCTTATAATAATGTTGATAAAAGTAAACCCCGTAAGTAGGAGTACTAATATGTTGTGTTTTCGAATAGAAGATATTTGTATTACTGCGGCTGCTACCTATTATTATTTAGTTCTCCCTCCGTCTCTAAAACGAGACAAATTATCAACGAGACAAAGTATCTTAAAATCCTCTTACTTAAAAAGGAATATGTGGGAAACAAGCGTACTCATAGTACATTGGTGCCCAAAATTAGGTTGCGCTTTTTATTACAATTCAAACATTTAATTTTTATTAACTAGCTGTGCCAGCGGCTTCGCCCGTGTGGAAATCTGCATGTTACAATTTTTTTCTAAAATTCAAAATTTAAACATAAAAGTAGTTATTGTGAGTTAACCATAAGAGATATAGACATGCTATAGCGGACTTTTTTGTAGTAATTTTATAGATCTACAATTCTTTAGTACATTACTTTAGCATATCTCTGCTGGTTTACGCAGCACACGCGACTAAAGCTCCCAGCAAGCAACTTTTTTAACAACTGCACGATCTCTTCAACACAATTTACATAATACCGATATGTACTATTTACTTAATCATCCGGAAGTATTTTACTATCTTTTGGTGAAAATCGTACAAAGATCCGTTGAGTAGATTCTGAGAAAATCGATTACATACAGACAGACAGCTTTTTGGGACATTGTTTTATAATAAGTATAGATTATATTTACAATTATAAAAAAAATAATAATTATTAATAAAAGATACTCTAACGACGTTTTATCCTTAACAGGTTGCAGTAAATAGAACAATAAATATGGAATAATACGGACAGTTTACTTCGACTTTAGCTAAATAATTCAAGTATAACAGAAATCCATTGTGGCGTTTGAATAAATTTTAAACATGTCCTCAAACTGTTGCCAAGAGCAGACCCCGTTCTCACACACCGACGTAACAGGTTCTTCATTTATGTAAAATACAACTTTGTAATCTTCTGTGTCAGCAAACGAACATCTGAAACCACGTGTGTGTTTTTAAACCTAACAGTAAATTTATTAAAATAAATAGTTTCTGACAGAAGTGAAAACTGGAACATTAACGTTGTGCATTTTTGATATTTTGGAAAATTTTGCACCTTTGCTTTAATTATCAGCATAAAGGTACTATCATTTATGTGGTAAATAAAATACTCATTTATTCCGCTATTGTACACAAACATGACATTCGCACAAGCGCTCTGCGCCACCTAAACGAAACGGCATGTGCAGACAAACATTTTCGCTGCACGTTAAAAAAAGAGGGTGATACTTCCTCTCCTACTCCGTGCCGGTGGTCTACTCTCTCTCCGTCTTAGGAATTTTATATCAGGTGCCATGTCCTGACGCGAGTTGAACATTTTTTACCCATCACAAAAAGTGCACAACGTCGCTAAGGAAGTTTTCGCATCAAAAACCATTGGGTATTCGTGAAGCCGAATCAACATAATATATTATATCAATACATATGAATACGAACACACGCATACAGAAACACACATAAACATATGCAATACAATTTTATGACTATATACAACTGTATAAAAAACCGTGACTCTATATAATATTATGTAAAAGTTTTTTCAATTGAATAATATAAAACCTATAAAACCTGTATAAAACTGCAATAATATTTCCAGCAAATGCCGATAGCTTTGTGGATCTCCATTTTCTTTTCGGATTTCTATATGCACTGGTTAAGGGAATTTCGTCTCTGAACCAACCTAGAGCGCTATATATCATGTCCATCATCGTAGCATGTGTAAAATATGCTGTCAATGTCCTTTTGTTTCTATTTTTAACGTTTACAAATGTTTTGTATAAATCCTTCAAAGGAATTCGTCCGAATTTCTCATTTATTGGCGTACCATGTCCGTTTCTATAGTAGTGTCTTAGATCTCCGTAGTATTCTATCACTTGGAGATCTTCTTTAGTAAACAGAGCGCACCATGGGCTTGCTTTATTGTCAACTCCCGACCACATGTAACGGCATAAGTCGTATAGAGACGTTATGTTGGTATTTGTTAAGACATATTGTATACCTGTCCGTTTTTGTATTCTTTCTTTTGTCTGCAATCCGAAATAGTTTAAATAATAGGCTTATATGTCTTTAAATTTTGTAAATAATAACAATAAAAATACTACTAGTGTTTCATAGACAAAAATATTCCAGAAAACTGATATAGTTTAAGGAAATTTTTAATTAATTCTACAAAAGTTTTTTGTTACTGAAACATTTTATACATTTCTAAATATATGTTGAAATTTTAATATATTAGTAAAATTCAATCCTATTGAATCCATCCATTACAAAATGAAAACATGAAAAAAACCTTCTTAATTAAAAGCACTTTGACTAATTGCGAAAGTGATTCAAATACTTTTGTGCGCTCATTCATTTGTAATAGCAGAAAATGACGATGTAGCGGCCCACATTAAATAAGAATGAATTAATTGCAACCATTTTGTCACTTTAACGGATGGGTTCTAAGAGCTTAATAGATGAAAGAAAGGAAATAAAATATCTTTTAAATCAATTAAATGAAAGAACTGTCATATTTTTCTCAATGCAAAGCACTAATCTCTGTACTCAAAACTAATAAAAAGTACTTACATCTTTAAATCAAAAGTCAGTAAAATAAACATTTTGAATCATAAGAATATCTTCTACTAGATCAAGTGCATCAAAACTATTTGATATATTTAAATAAAAATTGTCTTACTGCGATATATTCCAAAGTATTTTCATATTTTTTTGCTTCATTGTATGTATCTGGATTTCCTTTTACACCTTCAATGTATTTAGGGCATGCTTCGTAAGGCTGCAATTTAGATTTATTCAGATGATACTCGTCATAGACACTTATTATTTATATAAGTGCCATAGCCAACTATTTTTCTTTATAATTAAAATTAGCGTGCTATCTACAGAGTAACCACGCGTACAAATCTTCATTTTAATTATATATGACACAGATTTCTGAATATAGAATTCAGAATATAATTTATAGAATTAGGCGTTACTTTTCGGAGTTCGAAATCGCAAAGCCTTTGCGATTTTGTCCTTGAGTTTATCTCCTGATGCTTCGGTTGCGGGGCGAAACCATTTTTGAGTTTGTGATAGTGAAAGTGTGTAGTGCTTGGTATTATTGTGGCGGTGGTGGAGGTTTGTGCATATGTTTTTACAAATCCCGCATGTATCGGGCATGAAAAAACGGAAAGTCCACTATTCATTTAGCACTATATATATTTTCTATTTACCTTATCGCGGATTATAGCAAAATAATCTTATTATTACTTTTGAATTCAGAATATAATAAAATTTACAGTTAGTTGCACACAAAACTTAAAATGACGGCTGATAATTAATTTGTATGGGTAAAATCTGGTCGCAATACACTGAAATTTATTTAAAAACGGGTTTCTAATAGACACAGCAAAACGACGAAGGTTTTGTGTAAATTTATAAAAATATGATCATTATTGATGAAAAATCTTTTATCAACAACTATAACTATCTCTTTGCGATATAACAAAAATAAATTGTATCTATATGTCATGGAGCTTAAAATTTGTCCGCAATTGCATATATTTTAGGATAAAATAATGCTCAATAATGTGGTATTTGAAAGATATTTTGACAGATAAAGTATTAATCCTACAATTGAAATACGTAAGCTACCTTTAAAATTTCATTAATATTTTTATCTCTTTACTTACAATTACATTGAATATTTTAGAACTGACAAAATTAAATCAAAAGCGCGCCAAAATATAATGAGGTGAGGTCGAAAACATACTGAGCAACAGCAAGGCGTGGCCAAGCTTACTAGCAGAAAATATAATTGAGATAATAATCGCATATTAGAGACCATGATCATAACCCGAAATTTCGTGCTTATTCAGAGACGTCGTGTTTCATATGCGGTACCTACTATAATATTGATAAATATTTCCTAATAATTTTTTAATCTGTAACTTTATGTGATGTTAAATAAATGTTTTTAAACTTACCGCCATGATATCGTAGTCAGCGTTAGAATTTTCAACAAATAACTTAGTGTTATTTGATAGACCCTTAACAAAAGCCTCAACTCCATCTTCGACCCAATAGCCATAAGCTGACCTTAAAGAGTAAGTGCCATCTTTAAGGTCATTAAATAATTCACTAAAAGCCTTCTTTAATCTTCTACCAATGCCGAATATTTCCTGATAACCCTCATTAGTAAGACTGTGTATATTTTTCAACAAATGCTGATAATCTTCCCAGTCGTGTAGATTTTCAATGTCTTGAGCGCAAAGAGAACTGTTTCCATTTTTATAACTTGCTACTATGTAATCTCTTACGACAACAGCATCCGTCATATGCCGTCTAAAATCAACCCCGGGACTTCTTTTTCCGTGTCTTATAATAGTCCAAACACTAATCGGTTCACATCCTAAGCAAAATTACCAAATTAGAATCGTTACGAGACTTATTATTGTTATATCCTTTCCAATGATACAAGACAAATGAATGGCATACTAAAATCAGTCATAAATTTAGTTTATGTAATTACCACAGTGTAAGTAATATGCTAGAATATAGTCAGTACTAAAATAAACTATATATATTGTCGCGGCAAATCTCCGTAAAGCTGTTAAGTGCACAGGAATGATCCGCATAGACATTTTACAAATTTAGTGGATCTTATTAAAATCGTCGTGAATAATGCATTAATAGCATTTGTAATTAATGCACTTCACTATCGGGAAAGCTGTGATAGCCCAGCGGTGAGACCGTGCGACTCTTTCGAGGGGAATACGAGTTCAAACCCGGGCAGGCACCAATGAGTTTCTTATTGATAATTGCAATTTATCACACGCTTTTTGGTGAAGGAAAAAATTCATGAGGAAACCTGCATATCTCTAGAGAATTTTGGAGATATGTGTAACCTACCAATCCGCATTGGAGCAGCGTGGTGGGTCTTAGCTCCAACCTATCTCTCCAGAAACGGAGAGAGGAGGCCTATTCCCAGCAGTCGGCGATGATCTTTGATCGTGTGATCGTCCATCGGCAAGATCATCGTATAACTGTCCACACGATCATCCGTATTTTATAGAAGGACGAGCATCAAGATGGACCTGGTGCTATTCTTTTTTACGCGTGCCCGTGAAACTGACAATTCAATCATAGAAGATTGGCGACTACAGCTGAAAATGCCCTCTCCACATTCGTGCTTTTGCTTAATCGTTTATAATAGCCGATTATAAAAAGGTGCCCTAAGATTATATAGTCGTTTCTGATATACGCACAATTTTTTGCATTTATTTAAAAACCATGTACGGCAACAGTTTATGTACATTTTATTTTTTAAATTATTTGAGAAATTTTTCATATTATAATTATTTCAGAGAAATTGTCTAAGATAATTCTTTGTATGATTATGAATATTTATGTTAATTTTTAACCAAATTTGCTGCTGTGCTTTAAATATTTGATAAATAGGTTAAATAACCATCGTCTTTAAACTCTTCAACCTATGGGCGTATAAAAATTTATGGGTCGTCGTAGGTTTTTTTAAGATGTGCCGTCTATCAACACGTCACAGCGTCTTTAGGTACGGCGTTGACCGCCCATTACCTCAGCATCATTGGATGCTGAGGTCTGAGGGTAATGTTTGAACAGAGCATATAATACACAGTAGAATCATTGGATTCTACTGTCTATATGCTCTGTTCGCTATCGCTACTTCAGTTCACCTATATCGATCACTCAGATTTTACTACCGATCATCTTATCTCTGTTTTTATTACATAGATGCTTAGTACAATATTTTGAGTTACTATTACTACCCAAGCTACGCTGAGTCCCAGTGCTTTCTCATAAAGCTCAAACTATGCGAAATCTGAGTAAAGAATAAAAAAAAACTACAGCGAATGTACTCGTCATTCTAATAGAGCAAACGCGCAATACGCGCTTGTATTACTAGATAGGTAGATACTTTTAGAAAATATTATAGATTACTTACCTAAAAACTACAAAGAGTCAATTGTAGATAAGCGTACCTACAATATCTGTTGGGATTCAAAATCGCTTTTGAGTACGATTTTATCAATACGATTAGTATGAAAATTGCTTAGTACGACTGTATATCACAGAAATAGTTTACTTTAATAGAAACATAACTATTTTTTTTTGTTTTTTCAAGAAAATACCGGTAATATATATAGATTTTATTATACTTAGAGTAGTGAATGCCATAGGCAGGTCTGTAAATGAGAGTATCACAATATATATTAAGAGAGAGAATCACACATAAAAAAGAGATACAGATGAAACGCCATTATTTCCTTTCTCTTTATTGTAATATGACACATTTTAAGCTGGTCTCTACTTTAAGTATAATAACTATGATTTTAGATCGTTAAGAAAATTATCAAAGAGAATAACGTATTACTAACCTTTTAATTTCACTATCGAATCTCTTATATCACCTCTCACTAAATTATACGGGGTTTTACTTGAATAATATTTGTAAATGGAGTCAGAGTTCCAAAAACAGTCTTTCGCCGTTCCAATCGTAAGTATATAGAAGAAAACTATTAATTTAAAATAACACATCACTTCTTAAAATCCGTAACTGTATAAATAATCAAGTGACGAAGTAACACTGACCTCCGACTGTTTCCTACAAGAGGATAAGAGTTACTGAACAAATTTGCGTAAAGTGAGTACCTTACAAATGTGTCTTAAATAGTTGTTAATGTGAAAATTATTAATTAGTACCATTTATTTGGTAATAAAATATTACTTTATTGCTTAAACGATCGAATAGTAATGGAATAAAATGATGTCTATAATAGGTTGATGTGACATAGTTTCAATCGAACTGAGGAAGTATAAATAGACGCAACCTATATAAAAACGCGGCACGTGCTCACCATATCATTAAAACAATAGTTAAATTGCTAATTAACGTAAAAATTTATACGCGTAACAATTAAAGTTGACCTAATTATAAATATTACTTCAATTATTATTATTATTGTTCTCTTACACGTTTCTTGCATATGGATGCTATTTACGAATAATAAAGAAGTCATCATCATCCTCCTTGCCTTATCCCACTCTAAGTGGGGTCAGCACAACATGTTACAAACATGTTGTCACAAGATTTGGCTACGTATTTTACGACCGGTCGCCTGTCTAACGTCAATTTACCTTAGTCATATTTTACGGCCCCTCGGTAAGAAAGAGGGTGGTCTATTCTACTCAACCGGATACCACACGGTGGGTCGACTTACTTTAGTCGCCTTTTACGACACCTTGGTAAGAAATGAGGGTGGTCTATTCTACTCAGCCGGATACCGCACGGCATAATAATAAATAATAAAGAAGTCAATCAATTAAAAATGTTTCTAAAATGTTCCCAATTTTCAATTCAAAATTAACTCTTATGTTTCGTTAGGATCACTGAAACAGGTCAGTGAAACTTTTTAAAAGAAATAGTTAATTAATATTTGCATGTTATCAAAATATACGTTAGACTACGTATTGCTTTATAAATTTTTGATAGAAACAATCATAAATTCAAATTCAAAATATCTTTATTCAAGTAAACTTGTAAACAAGTGCTTTTGAATCGTCAACTCTACTGCTGGTTCGGAAAACTGTTCCTACCCTTCTGGGTACCCAGCAAGAAACTCAGCGGATCCTCTTTTTAAAAATATAATTCATATAACTTACATTTAGTAATTTAGTAAGTACAGGGTAGAAGTGCAACTATATCCCCACACATTCTTTTTATCTAAGTAATCCTTAAAAGTATAGTAGGCTTTCTGTGTCAGCCTCTTTTTCTTATATTTAGGTAATGTAGTAGGTTATCATATTTATTTACTTATACCTTGTTACTTATCGTATGAGAATCACAAAACCACATCAGAAATTTGATCCCTATTATACTTCGCTAATGGGTTGTTGAGGTCAGATGTCACTCGCTTGGTGTGATAAATAATCTTTAGAAAGAAGCGAATATGATAGCTGATGTTAGGTCTTAGCGTTTCTAATGTAATATAAAAATGTATAAATGATTTTAGATTGATCAATAAAACACTATTTCCCACCAATAGTTTATTTTCACTATTTTTTTATTTTACAACAGAGCTGTCATATTTAGACAAATAAACACGTATTATTGAAAAAATAATATAGCATTTTGATTTAAACAAAAAACATGAGTTAAAGAGTATACATATATCAGTCAATTACGAGATTAATTGTCAATAGTTTACATTACAATTGTTAGCTATTTTAACATTTGAATAATAATTATAATAATAATATTGTATTGATATCAATTATTGTATTAAGTTAAGTGTATTTGGAAGTTTAAGTATTGGCAGTAGCCTCAACTTGAGGGGATATTAAAAAAAGGATAGGGTAATTCGTTTTGGCGGCATTATGGTGTAACGAAAAATAATTAATATAAAAGTAATTACGCGTAATAAAGTGTTTTAAGAATGGTTTTGATATATTATTGGAAACCTTTATAAGTATTTTAATACAATTATTTTATTAAATACGAAACCTTAAAAAGGCCAAAATGTGCTTTCAGTTTTTTTCAATCGGTCTAAGTATAGACAACGAGAAAAAGAATTGGACATCAGAAAACTATATCCAAATTAATTCTATTGTTTGCCACTTAAACATAATCGTTCGATTTATGTAACGTCGAGTTCCTAAAGATAAAAAAAACTAAAATGATAGATAAAAACGTTCATAATATTATGAACTTAAGCATCTTCAACCTTGTAAAATAATAACATGTATATCTTTGTAATGTAATAATTTTTTTAGTTAAATGATTAACTTTGTACATATAAATTAGGAAGATTTTATATTCTGTGACCATGACAGTGCTCCATTGTAAATTTAAAATTTTGTCATCCATTAAATTAGTTCATTATCGATTGTATATTTACAATAATACACAGATAAATAATTTTCGATTACAATTAAGATTAATATTAATTCTAATAAAATTGGCGTTTCATTTACATTATTCTCTATTCCAATTACAAACACGCTATTTGTTCACACAAACACAAATATATAATTAATTTGAATTTTAAAATATAAGTAGGAAAATATGTGGTGTATGAAAAAATGTACGCTGTTTTCGGTTAAGAAACTATAATAGAACTCCATTCTATTATCATATAGTAGAAGTATACTTTAATTTACTTTGTTAGGATGCCAGGAATGAAAAATGAGTACTCGGAAATTTGTGCATGCTAGTACCAAAGGAGTCTAGAATCAACAGTTAGAAAGTTGCCTATATCATATAATTATAAAGCATCATGTAAGACTGACTGGACGCGGTGTGGTATTCGGCAGAATATAATAGACCATCCTCCTTTCTTACCGAGGTGTCGTAAGAGGCGACTAAGGTAAGTGACGGTCGTAAAATACGTAGCCAAATCATGTGACAACATGGTGTGCCGACCCCACTTAGAGTGGGATAAGGGCAGGAGAATGATGAATGACGATGATGTAAGACTGACTGGATCCGAGTTTCTTATTATAGAGCACTATGTGAAACGACACCACTTGTGAAAAACCATAGAGGGTTTCTAATAACTCGTTTGCAAATTAAATAATTTATAATATATTTTTGTATAATTTTTAAAATATGTGTTGAATACATACGCGATAGGACTGGTGGAGTAGATCCTGAGTGTGTTGATTATGAAACAGTAATAATTATTGTAAAATTGGTGAGGCTTGTGAGTCCAAAGGGCCTTTGAATCATGATGAGTAAAACTAGTATATTAAAGTCGTAAAACGGGTATAAAAGCCGGATATCTAGTATGAATTATTTTGATTAAGTAAGGGTAATTGTTGAAGAATATAAATGATTAATACAAAATTACTGAAATGTCGGATGTAAAACTGTATTCTCTATATTGCGGCGAATCTGAATAAATAAAAAAAGAGTTTATGACAGGTACTATCTGTTTTTTGCCAATTATATAGATCTACTTAAAAAACTCAATTATACGGTTCCACAAAAAATCAATAAAGTGCACTTAACGTAATAAAGTGGTAATTTAAAAAAATATTAGGCCTCCACGAAAGTGTTCAATAGGTATATTAGAGATAGAAGAAAAACTTTAATTTTGTCTTTTATTATAATTTCTTACGTGCCTTTCAAATTCCTAAAAGTTAAAATGAGTCAAAATATTTCGGTCAAACCACAACATTTTAAAGTTTAATATTTAATATACTTTTTCCATAAATGTACACATAGCAAATTCTATAGTTGTAATCCTAATACATAATATTCATTTTAAAATACATGTAGTTTCTTTTTAAGATTTTGAGTTTTTTTATCTACTTAGATTTCTCTACTCGATATAATGTTTTAATATAAGTGTAGAGTGAAATGCATAAGACTTTAAATATCACCAGATGAATCACATCCAATAGAACTACGTATAAATAATATAATCTTTGTCAAATAATTGTAGTTTGGTCCAAAATCGCGATACAATTATTGCAAATTCTCATATTAAATCTGGCTAATACTAAATTATGGCAAAAATAATGACCAAAGTAGTATTGTTATTGAAGCTACTTAAAGTTATAATAATTAGTAATTCAAAATATGTGTGAAGGGAAAGTGCTAAACTACAGATTACTTAGCAAACGTTTAGGATTAAGTGGGATTTAGAATGCGTTGTTTAAAATGATAATTAAATAATAAATAAACAAATTAATAATTTAACTACTGAAACTACTATTTTGTCTGTGATTAAAATGGTAAACTCAAAGATTTTTTTTGTTAAAACGAATTTATCGTCGAATTTCCGATGTAGTAGTAATGTATCTGAATTTTGAGGACGAAAATTCAATAACAAACCTTTTTTTACTCAATTTAAATGTATTATGCTATTATGAGTAGGACTGAATTGAGCTTATGGCTAAATGGTTTCATTAACATCTGTATACTATATTTCTGTAAACCATCGATCGACCTGCGTAATTAAATTTTGCTATATTATTATGTTAATTCTTATTAAGTTACTCATAAATAGTTAATTGCGAATAAAAAATTCGTAAAATATTGCTTTAATGGTGAAACCCTTTTCGTATATTCTCTACTTTATGTCAGCTTTTTATATCGTAATAATACAAAAGATATTACAAATATATAAACAATTTCTTAGCAAATCTTTATGAGCATTTTTATGATTTAAAAATAAAAAACTAATAGATCTAATAGTGATAAAAGAGTAAAAAAACTTATTTATTATATAAACAATAAAAGTTGTTATGAGTATATAATAATATTGTTATTGAATATTTTGTTTTATTGCTCAGTTCTAAGGAGTATTACAAAAAATCTCATTAAAAATTCGAATGATAAAATCTTCCAGTAATTATTTTTCTAAGAAATTTTACGCTGTAAATTAAAATAAAGCTGTATAATAGTAGAAAGTGTAAAGCTGTAAAGCGGAAGCTGCATAAATGTTTACTTTATATAAAATTTAGAATTTATTTACAAAAAATATTGGTATTCAAATGCGTATCTATCGAGCAGCTTTTTCTGGAAATAAAAATTCAATCACCGGGGGCAAATCTCTTATTCTGACCAACTTCTTTGTAAGGACTTTAAAATGTGCATATAAATTTTGATAGATAAAATTTATAAACCGAAATCTGACACTGTGTAGGAGTGTTAAATTAATGTAAGAAAAGTTTTTTTATAATATTTTCTATAATGATGTCTTGCAAGTTATTTAAGATAAAGTTTTTCATAAATATCGTTTTACTCCAAGGTAAAACTATGATTTTTTTATTAATTTTGTAATTAAGTCTATACATTAAAATACTTTTGAATTATACTATGTTTAATAGTTGAACTTTATCAACTGTCAACTACAAAATGATATTAGTACGAGTATAATAAGATAGAAAGAGAAGTCTAAACTAAAATCTAGGGTGCAACTCTAGGATAAAATCGTGTTACTTAAATATGTATAGTAGTTTTTGGCAGTATGATTTATTAATTATTTTCTTTTTACATTCACATTATTCTTATATTATTATAGCACACCATCAATTTTCTATTAACTAGCGCTTCGTAAAATGATATTTCGAAGCATGAAATATAGAACTTTCTTATTTATTTGGATACGTCTCTTTGGCATTTCACTTTAATAGAGCAAATATAATTAAAATATATTTCCTGATAATTATATGTCATATGTATTTTAAATTATATATTAAATATGTGAATATTTTTGTAGCTACATGACTGAATTGAAGAATAATGCATTAATAAAAATCACTAATAATTCAGGTTAGATTTTTAATAATAAGTATTACGATAAAATAAATTGAAATTAATCTTGAATATTTGAAATCGAAATATTGTTGCTCCACACTCGGCAAGCCATAAAAAGATCACGACTAAGAATGCAGGAACTGATCGCAAGTATGCTCAGTTTCTATATAAAAATATTAATTCTTTGTTTTTAGTAAGAGACGTTTAAAAAGTATCATTTAAAATCTTATATAGTCGAGTAATCTATTCATACGTGTGTCAAATGTCTGAGTCTCTATTTTATTGCTATTGTTCAAATTACTTATATCAACGAAATCACTAGTATTTTATATTTTTAAGCAAGTATTTATTAAGTAAGACAAATACTAATATAATCAGCATGTACTTAGTTTTTAAAGAATTTGTAGCAGGCTAGGATGACTCATAAAATTCAATAGTTCTGATTCGTAAAAACGGTATTAAACAAAAAATACCTCAAACAATAGAAATTATAAAAAATACATACATAATAATATTAAGAACAAATTTTAATTCTCTAAATATGTATTATATTATATATGAATATACATTGAAAACTGAACATAGCTTTTAAATATTGTTTTTACTATAAAGTATCTATACATTAGAATCACCATCACTTTATCATCATATTGAAAGAATTATCTATCGGTATCTAGATTAGTAATAGAATAAAGCACTTTAAATTTTCTGGTCACAGCTATAATTGGTAACATTTAAAATAAATTAAATCAATGATCCTAAACCACTTATATCTATATCGCGTCTTATAACGACTTTTATGGACGTAAAATCTCAAAATTCAATATTTTCTATGTGCCTCTTAAATTGTTTGACGCGAATTTGAATCCGATGAAACGATAATACTTAACTTTACTAACCATCTAAAATACAATTATATCAAGACACTTAAATGAACACTGGTTTATAGTAACTCCTGCTAGTTCTGCATCAAACAATGTTAAAAGGCACAAGTTTAAACATCACGAACGTTTTCTTGGAAAAACTTCTATGTTTCCTATCTCCATTCGCCCAACAGCTATAAGAAATATGAAGTGACTTTTCTACTAAAGATTCTTTCCAGATCAAAATACTTCTGTGTTCATCCTGGATCTCGTTTTGGATCCAAACTTGCTTTCTTCTCTTGAAGTGCTGCCAAAAGGGCTTCCTTAACTTCTCGTTCTGAACTTCGCCATAACCTAATCAGTTCATCTTCTGACAATAGAGATAACTGTGATTTTACACCACTTGGAGATACTCTTGGATAAGGAGGAGGTGGTGGAATATCAATTCCTTTTGAAACCATTATCTCTACACTAGCTCTATGACTTGGTGGGTCTACAGATAAGTAATTAGGTGACGATTCCGATACATCTTGATAGGATCTTGTCGAGGAGCCTTCGGGTCTTCTTACCATTGGTGAAGGTGTTCGGAGCCTACTGTTAATATCAGGGGGTGAATTAGTTAGAAAGCTTACGTCCCTACTCAATCGTCGGCCGATATTCAAACTAGTCTTTTCGTAAATAGATGCTGAATCAGATCCTAATACTGAATCTGTGCTAAATCGACGAACATTGAGACCAGTGAGGCTACATCTTTTTTTTCTACTTCTAGGGGAACGAATTTGGCGAGGTGATCGACCTTGACGGGGGGAACGAGACGAAACGTCAGGAGACGGTGACAAAAATTTTGATTCTGTAATTTCTTCAGACACCTCAGATGTTTCAACGGCTACATTTTCTTTTATTGAATCCAAAGATTGATCCCGACTTTGCTGGACCCTATCAAAAATATTTCGATTAATAATAAAAAAAATGTTATAATATATTAATACTCATATTATAAATGCGAGACTCGGTTTGTCTTATACGCTTTCACGGTAAAACGACTTGACCAATATTGGTGAAATTCGGTAAATTTAAGGGGTAATTTCGGGATGAAGAAAAACGCAGGACATAATGAAAGGAACTTTAACATTCAATTTAAATTTATTTTATCCATTTTATCGATTTTTATAGATGAGTGAATTATTCTCAGATTTCATAGGTCACGTTGTTTTCGGGGCTTTTACCAAATCCGCTAATATAAATTTATTTTACCTTCTGATTTCTTGTATCATCTCAAAAAACTGTGCTTTACTCTTTCTTCTTCTACGCTGTTCGTGTTCCTTCTGAAACAAATGCATTTCCTGTCGCAAACTGATATACTACTTTAAATTTTATAATGAAATTCTACGACTAGAATTTATTGCTTTAAAAATAAAGTGGGCTAAATATATACATATCTTACCCTTTTGACACTTTTTTGAAATAATGATGTAAAATGCCCTTGGCGAATAGTATTGACCAGTTCTCGTGCTGCGTGGTGCGGGGACACGAGTTCCACGCAATTTATAAATCTGTAAAGTTTCTGAAAGTAACAATTCTAATTTAAATGTTGAAATTAATAAATATATTTGAAGAAAATATTTTACAGACAGATGTCGCGCAAATATGTTTAAAGTTTTTACTAAAGTATTATGTTATGCAAATTTCTTCTAACTAGATTAAAAAAGGACGTGTTATTGATTCGATCGTTTCATAAATTTTCTTATTCTTGGAACAATAAAGTTCATTAACAATTTTAGGTTTTAATGTTAGGTTTTTATTAGATTTTGACAATACCTGACTAAAAAACATAATATTTCTACTCCTCCATATAGTTCCTTTGGGCTGGTGTCGTAAAACGGGAAGGGTGTATTTATAAAACAGATGCTCCAAAATCAGTATAAGGCAGCCGACAATCATACCCACACCTAATAAGATAAACACACCGGCTACTGCTGCTACGCCTAAAATATAATTTTGAAAATTAATGATAACAAATACATATTCAATGATATACAAATTCTTATTTTTATAACTTCTTAATTTATCTTTATCATTAATATGTGATTCTCACTTAAAAACTCTTTATACCAAATGATATTCCCGATATCATTCGCGTTGACTTTAGACAGAAAATACCCTTAATCGAAAACAAGAATCATCATCCTATATTAACATATAATGCCCGGAATGTAAGCTTAAATTTTTTATCTATATTACTACACCTAATCAGTTTTTCACAGCGTAACAGAAAAACATATAGACTTTCTTTCGCATTGATAATATTAGTATAGATAACACCATGATACTGGTAAGTTTATCCTTTATATATCCTACAGTCTTACCTTTTTTGTTTCTTGTAACACACAAAAAACTAAAGCGAAAGATCCCCCAAAAAAGCAAACGGAGATAACCGATCACGCATTTAAGAAGTAAAAGTCATTCCCGACAACTGTACGAGCACAAATATAAAAATATTTCAACGGTTGGACAATAATATTACGATGGAATTTTAGCGTTTGCTTTTTATTCAATGAGTTTTATTCTATTTCATTAGATTACACAATTTAAGTAGTTCAATTAGACTTATTAGTTAAGAATCAATAAACTATAATTTTAAAATTTGAATTTCCAACCTATCCTGTGATCGGGTAACACTATCGTGTTCGTTCCGTCATTATCCTCAATGCTGAGGGTCATGACCCCCAAATATTTTCCTTTTTTTAGATTTCATATATACTTTCAATGATTCCGCAAACATTAAGTTTCACATGTAGCCTGAATCGTGGGCTTAATGTTTATTCAGAGTAATCTAAATTTATGTTTATTTCATTAGAGATATATAACTTTTCTCCGAAAAAAGGATTATTATTGTGATAAACAGTAATGAAACAAATCGATTGTGATATCTAATGAGCCATACAATCCATTATTTGTAAGAGCTCATTTATTATATGACTAATACGCTTATTAAATGGCGAAAAAGGCGCTTATTAATAAATGTCATAATCACAACATCCCACGTACAACAGAGTATGTTCATTCACTGGTTTTTTTTTAAATAATACGTATAGATATTTAACGTGGATATATAAAGCAATTGTGCAAAATAAAAAAATTGTACCATTGAAAACAGAAAATACAAAGCTCGCAAAGAAAGCTGTATCTGCCCCCAATTTTGCCTTCATTTTCTCAAATTCTCGGATATATAAAAAATGTTTTATACTCTCTCTTTTTATTATTATATAAGAAGTAAAACGCAAACAAGTCTCTTATAAATAAAAATCTTAGAAGAATTAAATCCTAGACAGTTACGGGAAAGCACATTACATTATTTTTAATTGAAAACGAGGAACTTTGTATTTTTGTGTGAAAATGGCTTTAGTAGCCAACTAAAACTTTTCTAATAAAATCCAATGTCTAGTTGAACCAAAAATCTCGCTGTTTGTAATTATACGTTGCAAACGCAATATCCCGCGAGATAATATCAGTTATGTGTTGAAGCTAAATGGTTTGTTCACCAATAGCTGTCAAACGGCCTGTACTATTGTACCCGATAATTCTTTTACAGCATCGATTCAACGCTGTGTGAATTTAATGGTACCGCAAACTTTATATGTGTAAATGTTTTAATAAAGTTCTTTTCATCAGAGAGTTCTAGCATCATTACATTACAATACTAAAACGAGCAGTGGATGTTTGTTTAACTGCGTGAAAACTGTCAATATACTAATATCTCATTTTAAGTAACTAGTATGAATGAAGCATGAAACGATATCAAAAATTTCTACAGGAATTCGAATTAATATTGGATCCTACGAGTTAATTTTACTTCACACAGGACTGTTAAAACATCACGCAAAAATTCTATAGTCTGTGGGGAATATAATCAAAGTAATTAGCGATAACTGGGAAATGAGAATATCGTATCTAGCGCAATGGGGCTAGTATAAAATATGTAATGAATTTAATACGGATTTTCATCTTAAGGATAAATTTATGACATTGTAATTTAAAAAAAATCCTTTTATTAGAGCTTAATGAAGTAAAACTTAGTATTTTTAATAAACTAGCTGTGCCAACAACGGCTTCGCCTGCGTGGATTTCAGTGATTTACGAAACTTATTCCAAATTTTCGAAATTTCGAACATAAAAGTACTACTTACAAGTTATTGTAAGTTAACCGTGGGAGATAGAGACATGCTATCGCGGACTTTTTTGTAGTATTTTTATATACCTACAATTCCCTACTACATTACTTTAGCGTATTTCTGCTGGTTTACGCAGCGCACGCGACTAAAGCTCCCAGCAAGCAAGTTTTTCAACTGCTCGATCTCTTCAACACAATTTACATAATACCGATATATATTATATTATTTACTTAAACCATCCGGAAGTATTGAACTTTTTTAAAGTGAAAACCGTACAAAAATCTCTTCAGTAGATTTTGAGAAAATCGATTACATACAGACAGACAGCTTTTTGGGACTTTGTTTTATAATAAATATAGATTATAGTAATTTTTTTTCGAATAATATTTTTTGGTAAGATTTTGAGCTTCTATCATTAAAAAACCCCAAATGAAGTAACAACAGCTGGCAGCGCTTTCTTTTTTCACTTTTAATTTTCTCGCCTCTCTAAAGATTTATCCAGTACAAGAGGTAAACACACTTAGGTACGTGCCGACTTATTTTTTAAACGATAAATTCCATGTTTAATCTTTTAGGTCGGTCGCTAGCAACACTCACTTCCCTTCACCACGAGGGGTTGGATTAACGCGCGGGTGGCGATAAATTCTAATGAAATTTCCACCCGAAACGTAACATCTGACTATGTTGATATAGTATCAAATAAATAGTTAAATTATCTAATACGCGTGGCATCGTAGTCAAACGAAGACTTTGTATACTAGTAAACAATTTTGTGAGCAATTCTTGTTTCGTTCATGTGCATGCGAAATTTTGTCAGGTGTCATTAATTTACTGTTTTTGCAGGACAATTATATTTATTTATGTCAAAAATCTATTTAAAAATACTACTTTTTTCTCTTTACGCATTATGAGTTTCGTGATCGGTGACGTGCCAAAAATATTTTATCACGTGCACTGGCACGCATGCCATTTATTCGCCATTCCTAGTCTACGTAGTTGCAAGGCATGATAAGTAAACTTTAGTAAACTCAATTCATCACTCTGACTGGCTAAATATCTGTCATTCTTTTACAGGTAATTGGCTTATTTACTGGCCTAACATTCTAAATTTCTAATATTCCTTCGGGGACAAAAGCCACAGAATACATAGTTGAGGGTATTTTAATGAATAAGTAAACGTAAAAGAATTCGCGTGTACAACTAGTAATAATTTTTTTACACGAGAGAAAGTTCTCCGCAAAGTTTTATCATTTCAATACCCTCAACGTTGCTAATTTATATGTAGGTTTGGTTAAGTAATATAACACTTAAAATAATAATAGATAAGATGTAGATATACCTATTCACATAAACGTTCGCGGAAATATTATATTTATAGTAGGGAATATTGTATTTATACTGGGGGATCTTAAGAGGTTCGAGAATGTTTACTTACCAAGAGGTTTCGGTTGAATTCCATAATCTGGGCTTAGCTTGAAACACGGCAGAGCGCCATACCACTTCTCTGTGAGAATATCCATGTATCCGTTAGAGGAATACTTAGCTATCACAGCTGATATACTATCCTGAAATAAGGATACCTATTATTCATTCTATTCGTAAAATTTAAACCATTACGATTTTAATCGAACGAATTAAATTTTAATCCATGTTGCGATTTTGTCGTGGAGCCTATCCTCCTGATGGTGCTTCGGTTCCGGAGCGAAACGATCGTCGAGATTGTGATGGTGGTTGTCTGTGCTGCTTGTGTGCATTGTTGCTGGTGGAGGCGCCTTGGAGTGCGTGTGGTGGCTTGTTCTGCATGTATAAGGTGCATAAATTTTGCCTGCTTCATACACATTAGCTTTGCATGCATTCGCTTAACCCTTGCGGATTATAGCAAGGTAGTTCTGTTGTAATGCCTTTAATCCCTGTTCCCGAAATAAAAACGAGAGTTTTTGGAGTACTATACGTTACCTTGGTGTATAAGTTTTACTGTGTCAAATTTTATTGATATTGGCACAGCGGATTAGCCGTGAAACCGTAACAGACAAAGACATACTTTCGTCTTCATATTATTAGTTCAGTATTAGTACATGGATTTTCTTCTCAATCGTAGCGTTCTTGACAGAGCGGTCGTGATCGCCATCAAGTAGCGGTTTTGGACGCAACTGCTGTTATGGGCTTCACAATTTTCCGCCATTATTTCGGGTTTTATTTACTATCACAGTATGGATAAGACAGCATAAATTTAATAAACAAATAAATAAATATATGGGTGGTCCATCCCCAAAGTAAGTAACTTAATACTTGTGTTATAGGTGACGGACAACTGGTAAATATATTACTTATATAATTTTATTACATAACAAATATACATTTGTATTTAACAATATCATTATATTTCTTCAAGCCTGGGCATACGCCCAGGCTTGAAGAAATATAACACTCACTCAAATATAACACTGGATTATTTTCTTATTTTTTCATCAGCTTTGGTGGGAATCTGTAAGTGGCGCTTTTTGGGTGGCTTCATAAAAACAAGATAACACTTGCAACCCATTAGTTTTTAAATCACTTCTCCACAACTATTATAATCATCATTTTTCAACTTTTGTGCTATTCTTACAAAAGGCAACTTGGAAATGGATCTAGTTCTTTCGTATAAAAAATAATAGAGATCTTCTTGGAATATTCGACACAATCACACTCATTCAGTCCTTCGTATTTAACACAACTTTACTGATTCACAACTATCACCATATAAGTAATATTCACGTAAAGTTAACACTCGAAACATGAAACATATATTAACTAGTAATCGACAAATAAATATTAATTTGTAATTTATTTCATTTGTACTATAAATTGAAAGTCAACATATCTAACAACGGCAAGATAAAATGACGTAGAAACGATATAAGCGAGATATACGACACTTAGCTATCGATCACACCATTAAGAGGTTTCTGTGCCATCCATCAATCTTTACGCGCTAAGATCCGAAGTCATTTATGCGTCATTGAGGCCTATCTACGACCTTCTTCATCTAAATTTAGGTATTTAAGCTATATAAAGATACAAATCAGTACAACCATTAGAGTTTTCATACAACCGTAGTGGCACCAAAATATACGAATCAATGGAGAAAGCAATCATATTATATATATAATTCATCAAAAAGCCTTCTATTACCTTTAAAGGAAATCCTTTCGTCATACCAATAGCATAGGTATCCTTTGTAAGGGCGTGGTCGCCTACACGTTGGAGCTTACAACCGTGATCTGTGGCGCGATAATAGTCCAAAACAGTAGTGTCAGCAATCAGTAGATCCAAAGTTCCATTCCTAAAATATAAATTTGCGTTCAAAAAAGTTAAATTCTCATCAGATAAAATTCATTGAAATATAAATAATTTTGTTGGTATTTGGTATTATCAAGAAAAAAAATTATGTTATTATTTAACGAAAAAAAATGTTTCCTAATAATATGTATTGATTTCGTTACATGCTTTAACTAATAAATTACGAAGATCTGAAATGGTCTAGTAATCATGACATTATATATTTAGTATCATTTTAACATAAAAATGAATATATTAACACAGATTCCATAATTTATGTATATCAAGAACTTTTACACAATTAATTAATTTACACTTCATAAATTTGCATGCAATAAGTGGGATATCATATTTTTATTTTATTATCTCTTAATAAATTTGGACTTTCTTAATTGTCACATTCTAAAATGTAATATTTAAACTTTAATATGTTGCCCTATTTTCTTTAGAAAATATTAAGATGTTGTTTACTTATAAATTTAAAGCATCGTAACCTTAGCCGTTGTATTCCTTCCTCAATGTCCTGAAGGGCATATCGACGCATTTGTTGAGCCAACTGCGGGTTACTTCGACGAACGTAATATTCCGCTACCGAAGATCGAGCTGTTCCTACTCGTAAAGACAGCCACTGAAATTAATAAACTTTAGTAATTTATTTCAATATTGAGTTCATTGAATGCTATAAAGTGAATAAAACTTACGTTGCTTCTTCCTTGATAATCATCGACAGCGTTGTGAAAAAATAATCCCGCTATGAGAGCAGCAATATTGGCAGTGTAACTGGCAACAAATATCACAGAAAATCCTCCCCACACGTTTATGAGGAACTTATTAGGCCAACTTTTTGGTGCTTTGAATGCGACTAAATGTCCACATAGTAAACCCCACATTACCCATAAAGCACTGGATATACTAAAATTTTTTGACCTCTGCCTACCCCAAGGATTTAAGCCAAAAGGAGACAACCATTCATAAATAGCCACCGCGATAGCCGTTACATTAAGTGATGTGAATATTGCAATCCATAGTTCTGGTGAAAAAGGTAACAAAAAAGCCAGTAAGGGTATATCCGGTCGTTGGTTGGGGGCTGCTAATATCGATATTCCACTAAAAAAGTACGGTTGACTGAAATCAATTACTTCGGCTCGTGCAGCTGATACGCTAAGAGCTGCAAATGACATATGGGCGGCCCCAGAAACTAAATCTCCTATAATACCGTCCCATTTCTTAGAATCGTCGTCTGGATCTTCATTATACATATACGGCTCATTAGTGTCATATCCGTTTCTATACTGTGGAAAATAATTCTTCTGGTTTGTCACTAAATAATTATCTGTAGTTCCTTCCTCTGGAAATCTTCGAAATGGCTTAACTAATTTTCTAGCTCCATATAGGCCATCTTCTACGATATATAAATGAAAATCGAATTCTAGTTCTTGGGAAATATTTTCCAATAAATCCATGGCTAGTCCATAACAACAATGAGCAGCCATTTTCCAAAAACTATTTGGATTGGATGTTGGAAAAAAATAATCTTCTACGTCCTGAACATTTTCTCTTTCTAATTCATTAAAAGCAAGTGTTAAATTATCGCGATCGGAGCTCTGTGGACGATGGCAAAGTAACCCTCGAAGGCATTGACCATCTTCATCAAGTTCACCTTCCATGACGAAAGGTGGAGCCAAGGCTGTGACAATACGAAAAACAGTGCGCGCCCCAGATGATTGGCCATGGGCAACAAGTCGACCTCCTGGCCATACAATAGTATTCAAGCTCACACTTCGACCTAAAACATGACCAATTTTTCGCCAAAAGTTTTTTCCCTCCGAATTGGATACTAAATTTAAAAATGAAAATGTTGCTGTTAAAGACCGTTCAGTTTGGTCAGCACTTCCAGCTAAAGCGGCTGCTGATGACATTCGCATCTCTCTGAAACAAGTAATTGATAAATAACGATATTAAATATAAGCATATAACGTTTCTCTAAGTTACTTTATAATATAACTTATATTTTAAGGTAACTTGCGTGTATAATAAATAAATTAACAAAATAATCATAACCGAAACAATAGCACACAGAACGTATAAAAGTTTAATTATATAAGATAAATAGTTACGCATAAAAATGGAAAATTACTAGTTTGTTCAATAAGACTATACTCCACATTTTTATTCGAATGTTTACAAAAAAAAAACTTTAAATGTCATTTCTGCGACACGGTTTTAAGGCTGGAAATAAAATTGTAGGCCTCAATAAATGAGATTTTAAAGCACATAAAAACGACTTTACTATTGACCTGACCTACATAGATCTTCCCTATTTAGACGTGAATAAAAAGGAAAGTATTGACTTCAAGTCATGTCAATGGTAGGTCATCATTTTGTAGAATCAGCATGTATAGTTTGGCTGCCGGCCAAAGTTTTTTCCATAGCTACGCCTGATATATGATAATGTAATCTAGTTGGATGTTATCCAAAAATAGCCGTTATTCAATATTAACAATTAAGACTTTCATGTAGTAATTTTTCCATAACATTAATACTACTTGCTGTATATCTTTGTATATATTTAAACAATAAATATATTTTACATTCCTAATTTGCGTCGACGAAAAGGTTTATAAAATGTTGCAGCCTGTATATTTTAATGTATGCTAAATGGAAATAAAGATATATTTATAAAAGATATATATCTTGATTGATTGTTGTTTTCGTATGAAATGCAAATTTAACAAAGACTGTGATGTAGAAGGCAAATAGAGTTCAAGTCAGAAGTCAAATATGCATATTTAAAAAAAAATTATAAAACTCTTGATAGTGTACGCAAATATACCAATAGTTAATGACGAAAATTATATATATTACATTTACAATGATATATGTATGTCCAAAATATGAAAAAAGTCGCAGTTCTAGTTTTCTCTGTATGAAATATCGGTCGAACATCTCTACCACGCAAAATTTCTAACTAAATGCGTCGACACACTTGGATAAAATGTTCTACCATTAGACAAAATATCTTTCGACATTGAAATATTTTTACTCGGTTCAGGGTTTAATGTCTTGGTGACATGTAACTAATTGCGTCTTTCGTTCAAACTGGCAGTTAAATTACTTTTGGTGGAAAGTTTTCTCGTTTGATATGGACTAGGCGCCGTTAGGGTGTCCGTTTGCAGAAAATAATTTTAGACGTGTGATATTTATATATTATATAGATTTTCAGCAATGCAATGATCAGGGACCAATTTTTACTTTGTCTTAAATAAGAATGAGAGCTTTTGGACAACATGTTAGGTTAGAACTTAACCCAACGTACTTAAAAATTTGAAGAAGTACTTAGTATCATTAGTAGAAGAGTAAATTTAATTTGCAAAAATCAAACTGTGGAGAATATCACTACCAGTGCTTACTATATAGTTTATTCGAAAACAACACAAATTTAGATACCATTGTAACCTGTATATCGGTTTTATAAAAAAAGCGATATTTGTGTAGGATAAACTATTATTTTATCGGGTTTTTTTGTTTACACTTCCTTTAGAAATTTAAATAGGCTATTCAGTTATTTTGAATACATTCAAATTTAGTAGCAATAATTGCAAATTTGTTAATACACTAGCTCTGCCAGCGGCTTCGCCCGGGTGGAAATCGGCGTGTCCCTTTTTTTTCTAGAATTCAAATTAGAGAAGAGATAGAGACATGTTATCCAGGACTTTTTTATAGTATTTTTATAGATCTACAATTCTCTAGTACATTACTTAAGCGTATCTCTGCTGGTTTACGCAGCGCACGCGACTAAAGCTCCCAGCAAGCAAGTTTTTTAACAACTGCGCGATCTCTTCAACACAATTTACATAATACCGATATGTACTATCTAAACCATCCAGAAGTATTGCACTATCTTTTGGTGAAAACCGTACAAAAATCGAATCAGTAGATTTTAAGAAAGTCGATTACATACAGAAATTTCTGAAAGGCGAAACAAACAAAAGCAACTACCGCCTAGTTTCGGTAGAAATACGGATAGTCTTTATTAAAAGATAAGAAAGATTATATACAGTATAAATATTTAAAATTACAATTCGTGATAAATGTATGGCACAAAAAATGGATGTATTAAAACTGGATTAAGTAAGGGAATTCTAATAGTATTTTACTGTTGAATGATTTATTTCATATGGACCTGAACGAATAATATATGTCTAGAATATTCTGTGCACGTATTATATTAAATAACGCCCAAATAACTGCGAGGTTCGAAGTGTTTAATTTGATAGGTCAAGTGGAAAATCCACTATTTTTCGCTGAAAGGCTCATTTATATAAACTTATCATTGCCTAGCCAACAAAATTCTTTTATCGTTTCTTGGAGACCACAATTTCTGTTTTTGGTACTAAATTTTAATATGGTTCAATTTAGTAACGTGTTCGCTGAAGTAGAAGGTTCATGCTGCCTTCCATGTTTCTTGTTTATTTAATGCTATAATACTTAAAGTTATTGCTCTTATATATTATTGTTATAATTACGGTCCGTTTGCTAAATTTATTCCGTTTATTTAGACAATTCCTTCTTATATGTAAAAATAATTTTGGTCGTTCTGAGAATCTTTTATGGTGCAAATACTGTGAACCTTATTTAAGATTAATAAAAGTTAAAGTAAAATTATAAGAATTATAAAAAAACTCACTAGGTAGATTGATATGTCCCGAAACAACAAAAAAATATTAGAAATTGGTTTTAACTTATCACATTTGCTAGCAAGGTAATGTATATTGATATTATTTAATATTACGTCAATGGCTGCAAAAGTTATTTTTACGATTTTATCACACATAACAACACAAATACAATCATTAAAATTTTAAATATTTAACAATGACTTTCACTTTCAGGCCTCATAGTAACTATTGTTTAGCGGTATGCTCGGTAAATAAGTAACAGTTAAAGTTACGGAACAAGCAACCCTTTTGCATATTTTACTTAATGTGGAACAGAGTAACAAGTTTACACTATAATATAAGTCATAATGTACTGTGAACTAACAAAATATAAAATCTAAAACGACTTTACTAAAAAAAAATATTCTACGAATTTGTATAGATACTTAATTTATTTCTTTTCTGTGATTTGATCTAAAACGATAAATAAGAACTTGAATTTTTTATTGTTTAAGAACGTCTTATGTAAGTAATGGGTAATTTCAAATAAAGTAATAATTTTAATTTATAATTTATTGCAATAAATTATTTCAAGGATATATCAGCGCCTATATTATAATTATAAAAAGAGATCATCTTGGTAGAAGAAATTTTCTGAATGAGTTTGACCGATTCAAAAGTCTTTTTATAAGTTTGTTTAGATAAATAATATTTTTTTTAATTTTAATCGTTTTATTAGTGAAAAATTCTCATACTTTGAAATCTTATTTTTATATTCTCCAGAATAAATATTTGTTTATTTGCCAACCTGAACTGATGTTCAAGCAACTAGTTTTTTATCTTATTATTGCAAAACAATCATCATGAGGTTTATTTGGTCGCACATGTTTTCTAAAAAACAATTTCTAAAGAAGAAGAAAATAATTCAAATGAGAAAAATTGCAGACATACTTTTTTTATGATCGCTTAGGTGAATTTTGAGCTTTAAAAAAATATTTCTGGTACAATGTTCAGAAATACTTTTATAGAACAAAGCTAAGTTCAGATAACTTATAAAATTCTTTTATTTTGTATACAAATTTCTCTTGGCTACCGGCTTGTCTTGAATAGAAAATAAAAGTCAGCCACCAGTCTGTAGTGATTGTTTCAAACAATATACATAAATATTTCGTACCAAATAAATGTCTACTAAGTAAATAAACAGCTTCAAAGGTAAGATTTTAAGACATAATAAGTCAACTCTGAAGCGAGCAGCGTAGTCCGCTTTGCTATGTTAATGTACATTAAGAGTTCATATTCGTCAGTGCGATTCATCTTCGATTCAATTCAAACCACAACCTGATTTGGAATTTTCAATAAATTTACGATGGGTGACACCAAACTGAAACATGCAAGCTGAATAATTTATAGAATTAGGGGTTACTTTGCGGAGATCCATAATAAAAAAGTAATAATAAAATTATTTTGCGATACAGCAAATAGAAAATATATATAGTGCTAAATGTATAGTGGACTATCCGTTTTTTCATACCCGTTACATGCAGAATTCGTAAAAACACATGCACAAACCTTCATCACTACCACCACAATACACAAGCACTACACACGTTCACAAAGCCATCGCAAAGCTTTGCGATTTTGTAGTGGAGTCTATCTCCTGATGATGTTTCGGTTGCGATTGCGAAACGATTGTTAAGTTTGTGATAGTTAACGTATGTAGTGCTTGTGTATTGGGGTGGCAGTGGTGGAGGTTTGTGCATGTGTTTTTACGAATCCTGCATGTATCGGGTATGAAAAAACGGATCATTTCTCATGTCGAACAGTTGTCTGAATTTCAACTCGAATTCCTGAAAAAATTGGTCCTTTCTGTAAACCCTTTTCGGAATCTTATTTCGGGAGAGCCCAGTTACATTCGAACCCGCTTATTACAGTTGCTATTTACTACATTCTCACGTTTAGATCGGTAAATCGAAAATACAGTCGAGCCGAAAGCGTTTAAATCACCAATCCTACACTAATCTTCCTTAACGGCAGACCAGATTCACATGAGGTGCAGTGCACTTCAAATTCCCGTTAGATGACACTTTTAAAATCCTAAGTGCATATTAATAATCGGAAAAAACTTCAAATCTATTTTTTTTGATTCGCGATTTATTTTTATTCCAACAATTACAACTACAAACAAAACTACTTTACCTTTGTCTTCTAGGGTGGCATATTATAGTCCAATCTTAAGTAATTTTCAATTTATCAATTTAAATAGTACATTTATTGATCCGGTAGCATAGTCGTAACAACGCAATCCCTTAATACATTTCAAGCTAACTAATATATTATTTAATGAAAATATAATCGCAAGACCTATCAAAGAGAATGAATCAAATAACAAGAAGTCAAGTTGTATTAAATCGCAAGTCATTTGAAACCGACTTAATACTGTCTCTGATATAAACCGACCAACCTTCGCCTTTTAGATAGAGGGACGTAAAAGTAATCTCGTGCCGTTGTCGGACTCGCTAGTCAATTTGCTTTTATGATGATGCTCCACGCTTGTTGCCATTCTATTCCGTAGTGTATATCGTCTTTGTTTGAATGCAATAGAACTTGGAAAAGAATATATCATGTTTTGTTTTATTTCTTTTATTTGGTGCCTATTACTTTTATCTCATTATAATACATGCATTTTTTATAAACAATACTTTAAAATTAGCCTTTATTTATAGGATATTTATCGTCTTCTGCGTTATAAAATAATAGTGCTTAGAAAAAAATATATACCAAAATATATATGAGAATACTTACTATAAATATGTTTAGTTTTACGAATGCTAAAATAATTTTAATCAAGTCTAATATTGCTTCAAAATTATGGCCATTCTTTAATAATATTAATTTAATTTATGAAACGTCTATATTGGGTTCATATTAAATGTTATTCTATCTTTATCGACCATTTAAAACAAACCTATTTTAAATCAAGTACAAGGAATCAAAATAAATTAAATGCTAATCTGAATCTCCTTTTGTCGTCCGTGTCGTGAAACTTAATGGATTAGGTTCGCCGATTTATACTTACTCCATTCAAACCTATCACAAATATCTGTTGATTTGCAACAACAGTAAACAATGTCATCAATCTAGTCATGATACATTTATGAGTGTAATCTTGAAACTTACGTTTCCTTGATGTACTTTGATATTTAACTTTTTTAAACCTTTTAATAAAAACGGGAATATCCAACAGAGAATAAGAAAGATTTTACAAACTCATCGAATGGTTGCAGCTGTGTACACATAAAACATGTATATTTTTTAGATTGTCTAACAAAAATGAAGACTTTTTACAAATTCAATCATAATCCTCATAATATTTAATAAGAATGTAACCATTATAATAAAAAGCGTTGACACAAAAAAGATCCATCACGGAGAATGTAATCAGTCAAGGCAGTGCCCGACATTAGGTTTTTACGGTAAGGCCATGAATTATCGCAAGGTCGTTAGCTGCTTGCATATCATACAGAAGTTAGGCGATTGACATAATAGAAATTCTAAGAGGAGTAATTTTCAAGTCATCAAAATTTCATTAATTTTCATTGAAAGATGCTGATAGCGGTGTGGTTATAATTTTTATCATTTAAAAGCTCTTCTTTAATATATCGCTTCTTTTGTTCAACTGGTTTTACATGTGTACAAAATAGTTATAACCTAATGTAACTTTACATTGACTGTAAAGTTACATTGACATTGATTGTAACTTTACAACTTTATATTTACTATGAATTTTATTTGAAAAGAGCAACCACCGAGTTTCTTGCTGGGTCTTCTCGGTAGAAACAGCTTTCCGAACCAGCGGTAAATTTTGACGATTCAAAAGCACTTGTTTACAAGTTTACTTGAATAAAGTTATTTTGAATTTGAATTTGAATATAAGTTTTTATGTTACTTACCTAACAAATTCCATAGAAAAGTCTGAAGCAGCATCACTTGTCTCATCCCAACAGGACGCAGCCGCATCACTAAAAAATTGTGCTTGCGCCGACCATGCGTCGCACGCTCTTAATACGCGGCGCAGAGCTCCCACCATCAGCCTAACTGCAGCTCGGGCAAACATATGATCTGATAATATTTAGATTCATGTGAGTACCTATGTATTACAAATTTTGTATACGATACTAAATTTTATAATTAAATAGTTTTGTGCATTTAAACTCACCTAATTTCATCGGCTGAGGATATAAGGCCAAAAGTCCAATAGGCAGAGAATTAAATATCGTAGATACGTTACTTTTTGTATCTCTTAGTGGTTCGTCGTTTTGATTTATTAGTAGTTGATCCGATTGATCTTCAGATTTATCTCTAAATATATTCATCGCAGGAGTATGCACCGTGGGATTCAATATGAAATCGCTAATATCACTTGAAAATAATAACTTATCCCTTAAGTCTTCACTATCGTAACTACTTACAACATTTTCTTCTATCAACATCTCCTTTCTTTCATATAAGTTATTCACTCTTATGCTATTTACATATTTATTAAAAGATTCATTTTTCAATTTACTAAAACTATTATGTCTACTATTATTTCTATCATGAGAAGGCGTGCTATCCTTCTCAATTGAATTGTTTTCGATTTTAGAAGTTTCAACGCCTTTGTTATTTATATCATTATTCTTTCTTATTTCATAACTATTATTGACACTACTATTAATAGAATTATTTAAATTTAAATATAATTTATCATTAATGTGCGTTTCCAATTTATTCATACTCTTACTACTATGACGAGAGATTAATTTTTTCGAATTATTTCTCACAGAAATGCTATCTTTTTTACTAATATTGGAAAACTGCCTTAACTTTCCCGTTAAATTAAAATGTTTTTCCTTGTCGGTTGAGTTATTGTCTACATCATCTCGTTTGATACGCTCGAAGTCTTCAATATCATGATTTATTGCTTCATTGTTATTCTTAAAACTATTAAGGTCTCGATTGTTTACTTCAGAAAATTGTGCTTGGTTGCCGATATTGTGGAAGACATCAAACTCGTTAGAAGCGTCAATCCATAACCAGAAAAAATGACCTTCAAGCATGTTTAAGCGTTTGGCTTCATCTAATACATGTTTTGAGTAATTTAAGTCACATATTAAGACAATAACACCGCGAGTCAGTCTTGATACTTCTGCAAGACGCCTAAAAATAAAATAGACTTCAGTTTGGAAGTAATACGATGAAATATCTACACCATCAGTTTTCACCAACACTGTAATTTCACGTCGTGAATTTTCAGTTAGAGCGTATAAAAATTAACAAAAGATAGAAATGTAACTTAAGATAGCAAATATTTTTTATTACATCATAATAATAATATAAGTTTTCAAATCCAATACCAAACAAATTTTAAATCTTCGATGTAGTTGCCACTATTTTACTAACTGACCATAAAAAAGTAAGTGACATACCTGAAAAGAGCGCGACGAGAATATTTTGATGGAAGCGAAAGCCATTTAGGATTAAGCGGTTGAGTGGTAAGAATTGAAGACAGATCCTTCCTTAAAGATAGCTGTAAAAATATATCTTCCTCGGCAAGTAACGTGAATGTATGCCAATGTGTGTGTAGTAGAGTCGCTCTGCTGAATGAAATTTTCATATATAGAGATGGTTATCAGTCCTACAGATAATATATGTTAAATATAAAAAAACAATATAAACGAACATCGTCTATTGCAAATTTAAAAAAAAGTTATACGTCTATAAATTATGTTTTCAAATATAATTAATTCTCTGACGAAATATTTATGTAAATAAAAGACAATCTACTTTGCAGTGATTATGAAAATTTATTTGATAGTTAAGAATTTTTTAGGTCAATGTCAATTCGTTATTATTGAAATGCGTTTAAATAATATGCTAATAATAATAAAACAGACGGAGAACAGTCTTTTTTATTCCATCGCTTTCACTTGTATCACTTTATGTCGAAACCAAATAATGTAACTACACATGTGATTATTTTATTTACAACTTAACTATATTATACAAAGCATACATTTAAATTTACTAATTCTTTCTATTGTCCAAGCTAAACAAGTGTCCTGAATGTCAATGGTCTTAGACGTCTGATGTTAACAATATTTTATATAACTATGTAACATGTTCACTTAGTATATACTAACTATGTGTATGATATTATAATGTTTTAATAAAAAAAATAACATTAAAAATAAATACTGTACTTCTACTGTTACCAAAATTAAAAAAATATATCTATTTATATGTCTGAAAGTTATCCCTATTATAGAAACAAATTGAAGTGCAACATAAAAATGGTATCGACATCATGAAGATGAAAATCATGTCATGATTGTTATAAAATGGGGATGGATATTGGACTACAGGGAGCCCAAAGAAGAGATGGTGGGATTGTATGAAGTATGACATGACATCAATAAAAAAGGACCAGAGCCAGAGTTGACGAATGATAGAAGAGAATGGAAAAATAGATTGTGACGACCCCACTCAGGATAGGATAAGGATGGAAAATTATGTTTTTTATGTCTCACTAAATAGTCTTACAAACCTCAGTGCATGTAATGTTTCTCTAACGGTTATCTCCAATCGTATCTCCAGAGGCAGCAATTCCTGAGAAAATTTGTTTTTTTAAAAATTGGCTATCACTCTTAGTTCTTTTGTCGATAAAATTATTGAAAAAGTTGATTATAAATGACAACTATAACATAAAATTGTCAGACTTGGTTGTGGAAAAAATTTGCTGACTTAATAATATTACTTTACGGACGAGGTCTTTCTGAGATTTATTGTAATCGTAGATTTTGAATGGAAATACAAGAAAAGAGGTGTAATTTTCCACTTTTAATCAAAAATCAGAGCAACGCTGCTCGAGATTCGATCAGTATCAACACATCAACACTGTAACTGCTTATATTTGAATTTCTTATAAACTTAAAAATTTAACTTAAACTTTTGTTTTCATTACTATTAGATTTCTAGAAATAATGGGAACTCCACACCTTCATATAAACCCTGAGTAGTTGTGGTGAAAATATGTTAATGTATATAAGTAAAGTAATATATATAAGTCATAAATATTGTTCTTGGAAAAAAAAAATATATATACTTTTAATTTCAGAGGCTTCTGCCAAAAAATTGTTTTTTTGATAAAATATATTTTCTTAAATTGTCTTTAGGTTAGATGTAACCACTTTTCATTTGACTCATGAATCCGAACGTATATTGAAAATATCGAAAAAGTCATGATGCATGGGACGTTTAATTGAAAATTCAAATCCTGCCAAATCCCTTTAATATATAACAAAACATATCATATCAACATATATTCCAGAAATTCTCTCGACCTTAGGGGTTTAGGGTTTCCATTTTCTTGTAAAAATGTCCATGGAAAGCGTACACATTTGGTGAAAATCGACTTGATTTTTAATTTTGATTCATGTTTTATGATATCTAAATTACAATAGCATTTCAAAACTATCATAAGTGCTAAAAAAAAATCAAATTTAATATGCGTCACAATCTGAACAACTTGAACAATTAGAAAACAAATAAGTATTCATTTTAAGAACCCTTAGTAAATGCCAAATTTACCCATATTTACATTCATTTTAACATTACATAGTTTATATAACACATACATTTATCATATCTCCGGTATTGTATTTATGAAATAAATTTCTATAGGCATCAGAAGTTTTTTGTTATAGCAACCTAAATCTGTTAAGAAAACACTTTTATGTAAATTTCCTTTATAGTAAATCATAAAGGTGTAAATTGTTCACACTGTAATAAATCATGAAATATGTAAGGATCGAAAGTATAAAATGGTATATACTTAAGGTTCATACACACAATATTTATATTATATTATAACAAGTATAAACTATCTAAATACAAAAAGCTATGACTTTGAACCTTTCGAGACTTTTTTCAACTTTTGCCTGTCTCCAAAAAACAAGTGACCAAAAAAGCCTGCTTGCATATTACATTAAGCATCTTCGAAGGTCTTGTTGTTCTGGGAGTGGCCTTAGATGCAAAGCTGCAATAACATATAACCAATCTTTGTGGTAAACTTTGCGCTGCTTATCTCGGTAGAAAGATTAGGTAATGAGCTGATATTGAAACTGCAAGACTTGTCTATTTTTCTTAATTCCATAGCATTATGTCGTACGGTATATTGTTGATAAAACCACGTGATTCGCTTCGTAAAGGTTATGATACTGTTGAAGACTATGTTGATAAGAAATATTGGATTTAAGTTGCGACCAGCTACTCACTAGATTATATTGTAATTATAGTTTATATAGATACCGGCTATACTCACGTCTAATTTTATCGGATTAGCCCGACTAGTTTCGAACCCGTCCGGGGCACTTATTCATGAGGTCTTTACACGACCTTATCGCGACGGGAACTGATATTGTATAGCCGGTATCTATATTAACTATGAATACTACTCACGATAGTTGAAATATATTGTGATTGTTGATAAGTAAACAATTATATATAAATGAAATATTTATTTTTGACATAAGTAAGCGCCGAGTTTTTTGTTGATTCTTCTCGGTAAGAGCACTTTTCCGAACCATTCGTAGCTTCATTGTAATTTGACGATTCAAAAGTGCTTGTAAAAGCCTACTTGAATAAGGAATTATTTGAATTTGAATGTAGTATTTTTAATGAAAGACAACCAAATATACCAAAAGATTTGAAGAGGCTGGTATTTCGTAAAAATGAAATTTAATTAATCCGGGTCTATCATCAGTATTGTCATCACTTTCGCTATTCCACGATTGGATATTTTTCTTCTACTTTGATACTAACTGTTAAAAGACTTCTGTGCAATGGTGAGACAATTTATTTATTTTTGGGTAATGAACAAATTTTCTCCACTTATAAACGCAAACTTTTATTCACATGTTATTGCTCTAGTTAATTGTAAAGGCGATCAAGAATTGACAATACAATTGATGTGTATTTTGTTAGGCATGCGTTTTTTTATCATGATTTTTTAATTATCTATGTGATTGCCAGTATGACTTTCAAGATTTTCTTTACTATTTTAACCGTACATATTGAGATACATCTTATAAAAGTAGCGGCCTGCTACTATCCCACTGCTGGGCATAGGCCTCCTCTCTCCGGTTTTTGGAGAGAAGAGTTGGAGCTAAAACCTACTACGCTACAATGCGGATTGGTGGGTTACACATATCCCTAAAATTCTCTAGAGATATGCAGGTTTACTCACGACGTTTTCCTTCACCGAAAAGCGTGTGATAAATTGCAAGTATCAATTTGATACATGAATTTTAATAGAAAAACTCATTGGTGCCTACTCGGGGTTTGAACTCGTGTTCCCGTCGAAAGAGTCGCATGGTGAGACGATCATGGGTTCAAACCCCGTGTTCAAAAACCGGTCACACGGTCTCACCGCTAGGCTATCACAGCTTTTTATACATCTTATAATAATACGATTATTATCACTTAGAGTGGGATAAGGGCAAGAGAATGATGATACTTATTTAACATAAAACGGATGTTGTAAAAATATCGAATTTCTAATATTAATTTAATTTTATGAAGTTAGTAACTAATGTTTTTGAACATATTTTAGTTGATTTTTAGTATCGTGATAGCTGACAAAGCTTTTCCTTTTGTAGACTTAATAAGATCATCTAGATGTCTGAAGGGGCGACCTCGTTTCACTAGCTGACGTAAGCAATATTTATCAAGAGCGTCAAAGTTTAAATTTTTTTGTACCATAACCTTATTTTAAACAAATAATTTAAGAAACTTTTTATCTTGTCGTTTTCGATTTAGCATTACTAACGACCTAAGATGGAGTTATTAACTAAGTTCTGATTAAAGAACATGATTCCTACTGAATATTATATTTTCCAACCTTAGTTGGGCAGTTCTAAGGGTTTTTAGAAATGATATACTTATTGATTGTCATGAGACATGAAACAGCGTTAAAGTTGTAGCTTAAAGGTTAAGGCTTTTTCGACTTTTGATGTCCATTGTCCGTGAGCGATCAACGAGAATATAACTATGACTTAACGTAACGAAACGTAGTAACGAGATTGAAATAGACTATGGATGGTATTGGAATAATGATACTGTAACTTAAACTGCAAAGATATTTTTGTCTATCTGATACCCTATACCGCATTTTATATCTATTCCCCTCTGTAAAATACAATCGACACCGATTTGTACTCCGCTAAAAATTGTTGTAAAAGGACCCCTTCAATTCAATTTACTTGACTGGCCCGTTAGCACAGTGGGTAGTGCCGAAGTCCAATATTTTCTATAAACAAGTTGTTGGCTCTTTGAGCCTGGTTGTATATTTGTATTTAAGTATGTATTTACAATTATATATGTAGTATATCTACCAGTTGTCCGTCACCCAGAACACAAGTATTAAGTTACTTAGTTTGGGGACAGACGAGCGTGTGTCCCATATATTTATATATTATATCAGAAAACTCGTCTCTCCTCAGAAAGAAAGATTTTAGCGTAGATTCCTAAGCCGTACTTGAACTAGACAACCTTAAAACAAAGTTCCCCGATGCTTTAGAGCTTCTGCGCTCTGTTCTTTCAGTTCGAAAGGATAACGTTGATCCACCATGAGCTAATAGGGGTTGTCAAAGATTCAATGGTATCGTTGTTACCATACAGTTAACACGTGTGTAAGTGTCCCATATATTTATATTTATTTATTCATCTACACCAAACCGTTATGTACTATTAATCTAAACCTTTCGGAAGAATTGCGCTGCCTTTTAGTAAACACCTTACTAAAATCCGTTCAGCGGATTTAGAGAAAATTGATTATATACTGACAGATAGCTTTGGGGACGTTGTTTTATAATAAGCATAGATATATATTTTGAACTCACGTTAGCAATAGTATAGGAGAAATGTAAATGAGAGGGCGAGGCGCGTAGCACGGGCACGCCGGCGCGTGCGGCAGTCGTTACCACGGCGGCCGCGGCAGACCCGCCGCCACACACCAAAAGCGCCGCCACTCGTCTGCCGTCCAGTGCCGAGCACGTCTGCTCCAGCACCCGCACGGTGAACCTATGATAATTCAACTTAGTTAATATTATAACTCTTCGTAATCAACGATTAAAGATTAAAACAATTAAGCACGCTGTCGAAGGCAAGCTCGGCTGTACTCGCCAATCCAATGTGACTGTACCAATGTGACCGTTGGCGCAGTGAGTAGTGACGCTGCCGTCAGTTCCGCGGGTCGCGGGTTCGATTCCCGCCGAGGTCGAACATTTTCTATAAACAATTTGTTGGTTCTTCAAACCTGAATGTATATTTGTTTTAAATGATTTATAGAAGCAGGCGTTACTTTGCGGAATGCCATATTACAAGCAATATAACAGAACTAACTACTTTGCTATAATCCGCACGGGTTAAGTGAATGCATGCAAAGCCAATGTGTATGAAGCAGGCAAAATCTACGTACCTTATACATGCAGGACCAGCCACCACATGCACCCCAAGGCGCAATTCACCAGCAACAACGAACACAAAAGCAGCACACACACCCACCACCACAATCTCGACGATCGTTTCGCCCCGAAACCGAAGCATCATCAGGAGGATAGGCTTCACGACAAAAATCGTACTGATCGTTGAGATTGTGGTGGTGGGTGTGTGTGCTGCTTTTTTGTTCGTTGTTACTGGTGAATTGCGCCTTGGGGTGCATGTGGTGGCTGGTCCTGCATGTATAAGGTGCGTAGATTTTGCCTGCTTTATACACATTGGCTTTGCATGCATTCACTTAACCCGTGCGGATTATAGCAAAGTAGTTAGTTCTGTTATATTGCTTGTATATTTGTATTTAAGTATGTATATAAATTATATATAATAATAGTAAATAAATTAGTTGGGTTAAATTGATTTGGTACATTATTTATGACGTATAGTAATTACAAGTATGTGTGAGTGTACGCAACAATTTTGAAATTTTTTATTTATTTGCCATGCCATTTTTAGCTACAGTGCATAGTATGTGTGTGTGTGTGTGTGTTTGTGTGTGCGTGTGTGATGAGGTAGTTGGTGTGGTTGTGAGTTTATTTGAGCAGAATTGTTTTATATATAAGAGTGAAGAATTAAACGGAAAAAGACTACGGAGAAGATTTCAACATAGGAGATTTTCTGTGTCTTCATACAATAAGCAATTAAGGTATGAAGTCAAATTTCGTTTGTAAATTATTTTGTTGAGTGATATGTAGTATATCTACCAGTTGTCCGTCACCCATAACACAAGTATTGAGTTTCTTACTTTTGGGACGGAGGACCGTGTATGTAACAAAATCATCATCTATGATAGCAATGAATGAAGATTTATACGCCCTCGGCGGGAATCGAAGGCTTAAGGCAAGATCACTGTCACCTGCTCCAAGGGGACACTCATATCAATCATTTATCATAGCATAGCTGCCAATTTGGAAATATTTGGTTTTCTTTTAAACATGAAATGATAACATTTTCTTGAGGTACACGATTGTTGAAGATAGTATCCGAAACATCCATTAATCCCGGATGAGATTCTAAACGTATATTGTATATAACCGTATCTATGATATAACGATATTGTTTAACTCAAAAGGAGTACAGACAGGAAGCTCAAAAATTTCAAAGTAGGGTGTTTTAAAACTAAAAACCATCATCATCATTCTACAGCCCTTATTCCACTCTAAGTGGGGTCGGCACAACATGTTACAAACATTGTAACATGTTGTCACATGATTTGGCTACGTGTTTTAAGACCGGCCGCCTGCCCTGACGTCAACTTACTTTAGTCGCCTTTTACGACACCTCGGTAAGAAATGAGGGTGGTCTATTCTACCCAGCTGGATACCACACGGCACTTACCTTAGACGCCTCTTACGACACCTCGGTAAAAGGAGGGTGATCTATTCTATTCTGCCGGATACCACACGGCGGTTAAAACTAAAAACCATATAATTATATTTACAACATGTTATAATAATAGTTATAAAGTAAACAAAGATACTTGCTTATGCAAGCGTTGCCTATGTATATTCAGATCAGTAACACAATAGGCTACTTTAATAAAACCGCAATTCTATCGACGGATTGTTAACAAGGATCACAATACTTTATATCGACCTTTCTGTATCTCTTGATGATATACAGGTAGAGTTCTAAATTATTTATATAAATATAAACGTTTTTTATCATCATTCTCCTTCCCTTATCGCACTTTAAATGGCACAATATGTTTTGGCTAGTTATTTTTCGACCGGCCGCTTGCCTGACGTCAACTTCCCTTTTACGACACCTCGGTAAGAAATGAGAGTTGTCTATTCTACTCAGCATGATACCACAAAGCGAAGAAATATAAATGTTTTATTAACACTTTTCATTACTTTTAGCAGTAAGTAACAAAATATAAACTTTATTGATACTGTTATAAATTCAAAATGGTATTGATTTATTTATTTATTTAAAACTGATATGGCAGATAATGAGTGTTCTATCAACATCATATGATTACTATGAAGAACATGACAAATAATTTATAGAATTAGGCGTTACTTTGCGGAGATCCATAATACAAAAGTAATATTAAAATTACATGCAGGATTCATAAAAATACATGCACAAGCCTCCACCACTGCCACCACAATACACAAGCACTACACACGTTCACTATCACAAACTGAACAATCGTTTCGCCCCGCAACCGAAGCATCATCAGGAGATAGACTCCACGACATAATCGCAAAGAATTTTACAAATCCTGCATGTATCGGGTATGAAAAAACGGGTAGTCCACTATACATTTAGCACTATATATATTTTCTATTTACTGCATCGCGGATTATAACAAAATAATTTTATTATTACTTTTGAACATGCCAAAGCTATTTATTAAAAGTTAAGGTTAGTTACGGCCTGTTCTAATCCCAGTGCTGGGCATAGACCTCTTTTCTCCGTTTCTGGAGAGAAGGGTTGGAGCTAAGACATACCACGGTGCTCCAGTGTTTGGTAGACTACATAAATGCCCAGAATTCTCTAGAGATGTGCAGGCAACCTCACGATGTTTTCCTTCATCGAAAAGCGTGTAATAAATCGCAATTATCAATTAGACAAACAAGTTATAATAGAAAAACTCATTGGTACCTCCTCGGGGTTTGAACTCGTGACCCCCCACAAAAGAGTCACACGGTCTCAGTAAAGGGCTATCACAGCTAAGTTGTTTATATTTATATTAATATTAATTTAACAATGTTAAAAATAAAATTTGATTTCTTGATGAAGATACAAGTATAATGTTTTAGCCACTCAACATAAACGCTATTAATATTATTTAGTAATAAATAACTTCTTTTGAGCAATTATATTTGATATTTGAATAACTCGTCATAAAATGAAAAAGTCTCATTTCAATAATTTATAGAATTAGGCGTTACTTTGCGGAGATCCATAATACAAAAGTAATAATAAAATTATTTTGCTATAATCCGCGATACAGTAAATAGAAAATATATATAGTGCTAAATGTATAGTGGACTATACGTTTTTTCATACCCGTTACATGCAGGATTCGTAAAAAACATATGCACAAGCCTCCACCACTTCCACCACAATACACAAGCACTACACAAGTTCACTATCACAAACTCAACAATCGTTTCGCCCCGCAACCGAGGCATCATCAGGAGATAGACTGGGTGCCATTGTTACAACAATGGCACCCTCATTAACGAGCAGATAAATGTTTCAAGTTCAAGCTTGTTGCACGTGTTCAGAGGTAAAGGTGGGGATGAACCGATTACTATATAACAATGCTTGTTTGCATAACGCTTCGCTTTGCGATTTTGTCGTGGAGTCTATCTCCTGATGATGCCTCGGTTGCGGGGCGAAACGATTGTTGAGTTTGTGATAGTGAACTTGTGTAGTGCTTGTGTATTGTGGTGGAAGTGGTGGAGGCTTGTGCATATGTTTTTTACGAATCCTGCATGTAACGGGTATAAAAAAAACGTATAGTCCACTATACATTTAGCACTATATATATTTTCTATTTACTGTATCGCGGATTATAGCAAAATAATTTTATTATTACTTTTGTAAGTCTCATTTCATATAGTTTTCAATTATGATTGTTGAAAAAAGATTTCATTAAAGTATTATATTAAAAATTATTATTACTAAAATTCAATATGTATCATTTTCCGACTATATTAAATAAGTTTTATGAAATATTCAATACAATGTTTTGCTATAAGTAAAAATAAAATTTTAAATTTCAAGTACGTAGCAAGAACTAACTACCCGTGGATTCATCTTTAAGAAAATAAAGTCCATTCAAAGTGCCTCCTTTTGAGCATTTAAAACTTCAGAATATAAAAAATAAATAAGAAACAAAACTTCTAAGAAACTGTTCCAAAATCTGTTCTAATTAGAAATATTAAATTAAAAAAATATCTTATTAGAATACTTAATTGCACTAATGTTTGACACACACAGGTAGACACTAAATACTGTTGAAACCTCATTATCAATCTACCATTCCTATTTATACTCTCTTTTTGTGCACCCAGTCGACGAACTGCCTGACTTTAAAACCATGCTTTCCACTTAAACCAAAAACTGTTAACTGATAAAGTGGCCTTTACTAAGCAGTTATTGGTTTTATAGAGGCGGCTTAAAATTTTCAACCCATCTGCTTACTTAATGTAAAGATCTTGTTAACACTGAGTGGCAATATTAATTTTTAAATGTTTGTTGTACGGCACTAAATTTTCTCATACAATATATATTACGATTAATAACGTTCTGTTTGTTACTTGTATCAAACACGTGTACAAAAAACTAACGTGCAGCTGAGGAATTGGTACAAACTTCAGCTGTTTATACGTCGTTTAAAGAATAACATATTTTTTGCCGACAAGTATAAACCTGGTGTAGCTTTCATCAAATTTGAGGAGTAATAACGTTGCTCTGCCCAAAATATTAAATATATTAAATTAGAAACAGATAAACATTTATTTATAATATATAAAAAAGTGTACGATTATGTTGATTTATGTTATCTTAAATTACTTCCACGCTAGTACTATACAAATCATGCCCACGTGGAATGGTCCCAAGAATGCTGGCAGCGTTTCCGCGTTGAATCGCTAAGCTGATTCTTTGTGCGAAAAAGGAGCCAGCCCTCTTGTCACCCAAAGGGGCGATTAACCGAGTTGTTAAAACGGATAAAAATTAAACAGAACAGAAACAGATATATTTTAAAAAAATATGAGAAATAATAGATTTATGTGAAACACGCTGTATGTAGAGGAAATAATATCCTGAGCGTTTATACATGAGAATCTATATAACAAGCATGGTTAGATTTCAACAATCCCACATTAAACAGACACTTCAGTTTCAATTTATTCTTGTACTACTGCACAAGTGCCTCTCAATTTTAAAGTCTTAAAAGCTTTGAGCGCGTTCGCAATATAACAGAATGACTTCACGAGAATATCCTAAGATTTGGAGTAGTTTCGAGAGAATCGCTGAAAATGGTAGGACATTGAAATTTGTAATAGAAGATGCCCCAGAGGCTCTGTGGAGTACGATAGTGGAATTTATGCTCGATAATTATATAAAAGAGGATGTTTGGTGGACTACAGCTGGTAAGATTTTATCTCACTATATTTAAGTTAATAACTAAGTTGAAGAAAAACCTTTTTAAACTTGCTTAGAGAAAAAGATTTTTTTACACAATGCTCAATGAAATTAATCAAACAGAATATAATAGGCATGACAGCTGTTTTCTATCTCATTGCTGGACAAAGTCAAATTATTGTGGACGCGCAATTGATATGATAAATAGTATCAAATGCCATTTATCTACAGACTCGTATGCAGGTGATCATACTTCATCATGAAGGCTTTTCCTTTATTGGTAAGCCCCTATAAAAGTAAATATCAATTAAGTACATAAGTTATTATACAAAACGCTTAGATGGTTAAGTAACTTATATTAAGGATCACGTCACGATTTATAAAAGTTTGCTCGGCTTATCAAATGGAATTAGGAAAACAGAAACATTAATATAGATATATTATGGCGAACTCCCAGAACAGCTCGGTAGTCTAAGCGCCGATCTTTCACTCCAAAAGGATAGAGGCATTGTCCAGTTGTGGGATTGCAACAGGCCACTTCTCACTAAATATTTATATTATAATATTGGGTAGCCAACCTAGTTAAATTTAATTTTGAGGCACGCTGCCGAACAGTTAAATGAATTCAAAGTCTCCTTGTCTTGTATTCATTTGTATTTCAGTCTTATAAATATTATTTGATGCTTTGTACAATATGACTATATAAAACATTAATCAGAGCAGAGCCTTATTCGGGAAATAAGGATTTTTTGCAATTAGCAAAATCCCATCTCACGATGTCGAAGTTACAAGCAAGAAAAGTTGTTGGGAAAAACGTTTTACCACATTCCTTGTTATTCCTCTCTTATGATATTATCCATTTCTCTTCTTACTACAAAGATATTGAAAATCAATAGAAATGACAGACACAAAAGATAGCTTTTCCTTTGTTATGTTTACATTTTAATAAATAATTAATGTAATAATAATGTACTACATACAGACTATAGAAAAAAAACCCTCACCGTGTCTTTCTATCCCTCTATGTCCCTCTGATGAGTGGCTCCTGCAGTATAAATTGATTGAAATAAAACGACAATTGTTGAAAATGTCAAAAATTTAAGCATCTTGGGTCCTTTCATCAAAATCCTGTCCTTTGAAATATAACAAAACAATGTCAAAAGGGTTATCTGTATTTTATAGATCTAAATCAAAATCGGGGATGGCATATAATATATATCTATTAACGATAGTTTATATTACAACTTCAACTTCAACTATTACTACTTCAAAAATACAAAAATATGGTTACGTACAGTTTGTTATTTGGAAAGCTATTTTGAAAGATTATATATTGAAAGATTATAAATCCTTATTGATTGATATTTGTTACTTTAAACATTAGGTACAATATGAACTTTTTACTAATATTCTACTATCTGTTAGCAGCCTGGGCGGAGTCTTTACTTATTATAAAACAAAGTCCCAAAAAGCTGTCTGTCTGTATGTAATCGATTTTCTCAGAATCTACAGAATAGATTTTTATATAGTTTTCACCAAAAGATAGTGCAATACTTCCGAATGGTTTAGGTAAATAGTACATATCGGTATTATGTGAATTGTGTTGAAAAGATCGCGCAGTTGGTAATAAACTTACTTGCTGGGAGCTTTAGTCGCGTGCGCTGCGTAAACCAGCAGAGATACGGTAAAGTGATGTACAAGAGAATTGTAGATCTATAAAACTACTACAAAAAATAGTATGTACGGGATAGTATGTCTCTATCTGTTATGGTTTACTCACAATAACTACTTTTATGTTTAAAATTTGAATTCTAGAAAATAATGTGGCACACTGTTTTCTACGCGGGCGAAACCGATGGCACATGGCTAGTTATATTATAAAAATACATAATTCATCTATAAATACAGGACTCATATTAAAATAAAATAGCTACAGGTGTATTATGGTGTCATTATTGGCCCTGGGTCATTGACAGTAAGCCCAAATATCCTATTTAAGCTGATAGTTTCCCAACAAGCTAAGAGGATTATTGAGAATGTAGTGTCAGCTTTACGCAAACAGTTCGCAATGAATATCAAAAGCTTACTTACCATCTTTATTGATACTATTGCACTATTTATCGACTGCTTTATTTTAATATTGAATGGCATTTACAAATATTAAACATCTAAATATACGACTTTCCGTTAATTTTTATTTCTGTAGAGCATTAATAAAGTTTTTCCCTTTTTTATTTAAAAGTTCTTCAACAGATCGCTTTAATTATGTCATGAAATTCTCTGAGCTATCACATCACGACAAAATCCAAGCGATTTTGTCGTGGAGTCAATCTCCTGATGATGCTTCGCTTGCGGGGCGAAACGATTGTTGAGTTTGTGATAGTGAATGTGTGTAGTGTTTGTGTATTGTGGTGGAAGTGGTGGAGGTTTATGCATGTGTTTTTACGAATCCTGCATGTATCGGGTATGAAAATACGGATAGTCCACTATACATTTAACATTATAAGTAATTATTAAACAATTTAATATTAAGTAATTATTAATTAGTAAACATTATAGTAGTATCTTTCAAGTAAACATGTTTTGATACACGTCTAATGTTCCAGAGAATTAGCGTTAATCGAAATTGAACTCTATGACATATAGTTCACGAACCCTTTTTGCATGTTCGTAAACTACCCCGTTCAATTTCAACCTTATGACATATGCATTACGAACATATACTGAATATACTGAAGATTTAAATATTACGTCTTAATTCATTGAGATTTAAAAAAATTCAATGACAATTTATCTATCTACAATTTAATTACTACTTCTAATACACGTACTGGGTGTCGAATCCAATTTGGGGATCAATGCGTCAAATTAATTCACGGAGGGTGTTCTATCACGGGTAATTAACACAGATGCGATGATAATAATTCATAAAGCTTTGATATTTCAGGTACGGCACAGGATCCACAGGCGGTCGAAGAATATCGAGTGCTACTGACATCCATTATTAATTGGAAAATGAGTTTGGCTTGCTTTCTATTAAATAGCGAGGGTAGAGACCGCATTCTTGCAGGCGTTAATATGTGCATGCCGCAGGAAAAAGATCATTTTGTTACGCACACTCCGGTTAGCGTTTCTATGTTTTTAATCTTTTAACAGTATCGTGGTAATGAGAAACCTGAAACCTTAATAGTATCGTGGCCGTCGGAAAAACCCGAGTAAGCTAATCTAAATTAAAAAAACTGAGCATAACACTTTTGTTATTTTTTAAACAAAAAGAATCTTTTAAGGTGGAATTCCACCAGTGTGCAGCACAGTGAATGCACAGTGTGGGGCACAAATGTTTACTCAGGTCGACTCACTCAAAAAAACATTAAAAAATTGTGCGGGAATATCCTAGAAATATTCACGCACATCTATGTAATATAATATATATTCACTTGAAACTGAACTCACGTCCACGCGAACGCACTCGTTGTTCATGAACTAAGTTTTGCTTCCGCTACTGGAACGAAAACATTTGTTTCACGCGCACATCTTTAATGAGGAGTGGAGGAATGAAAAAATTAGTAACAATAATTTTATAGAAAATGTCTAAAAATATATAAATATTCCTAAATGAACATGTTCTCGCACTTGTGTGCCTAACTGTGCGCTTACACAAGTTACACACAACATTGCCGGTGGAGACAAAAGATAAACGGGATATCAGCTTAGTACGTGCAGTGCGAGAATTTTGTACGCAATCTTTGTGAGCAAATGTGCTGCACACTATTTTGGTGGAATACTAACTTTAGAAATTAAAGGACAAAAGAACCAGACAGATGTAACTGTAGCCCCTAATGGGATGTATGTAAAGATGCATAGTGGCCGAGTAGTCGACCAATTAAGGTAAATTTCGCCGCGTAATGTGTATAGTCAATAACTATGCTCTTAAGAAATATATCAAAGCCTACGGATTTGGATTTCATATATACAGGTTTTTTTTAACACCGTAGTACTATTGTACTTCTAACTATATCTATAATATTTTGCAAATCGCGGATTATAGCAAAACAATTTTATTATTACTGTTGTGTTATGGATCTCTGCAAAGTAATTCTAATTCTATAAAGCACGCCTAATTGTATAAATTATCTTGTACTATTATTGTACTCCTCAGATTCGGTTCAAAATGCGTGTAGATAGGTGGTCAGGTAGGTGAATCTACATACCATTTTTTTATATGCTGGTATTCTTGAATGGTTACTTTAATCTACATAAAGCAGGCAAGGGAAACGACTAATTAAATCTGTAATGCGAACCTCTGGCTCTCGGTATCCATTCAGTAATAGACCTAATAACGGCATCATCTGATATTCCATGTCAACTTGCAATTAGGCTGCTGCTAATACATGCGCCAAACATACGCATAATAGCATATTGCATTGTACACTACAAACTATTAGTTGGAATCAACGTAATTGCCAACCAGTTTCAAATACTTTAAAAACAAACTAAAGCGAGCTTTTGAAAAAAATCGGTACGAAATCTATTTATTGAGTACATATCTCATTTAAATCTTATATTTTCATTAGAGCAGCGTTTTTTTCTTCTTTGACTTCACTTCATACATGCTTCTAGGGTCATTTTTCAGAAGTACACCACTCAATTCAACCTAAACCTGAGCAGAGTATTTCACGGTTTCAATAGTCAGTCGTCACGGTGTCATCGATATAAGATGCTATTAGCAGATGAGGTTTGCAATCTAGGCTATAGGTTAAGACAGTTTCGTTTTGAACTTTTATGGTAAATATAATGAAAACACTTATTCTACATTAAGATAGCGTAGCGTATATAGAAAGAACCAAATGAATTCATTTTACAGTCGTCTCATAAATTTAGACAGTAGCTACCGCAAGTGGGAATTCTTTGCACGAAGACGTCATAAATTTACACTTTATTCTAGATAACAATTGTGTGCTTTGAGTAACGTGGTAATTAATTATTGCATGAAGAACATCATGTTAACGTTATTTATTGCTATAATATTCTTAACGACATTTAAGGTAAGTCCGATTTCAATATTAAATTACCCATGATCAATACGTACACCTCAGAAGAAGAAATAAAAGGTGTGCCTATTACTGGTCAAAACTTTAGTTTTGTTTAATGTAATGTTTAAGGTTTACCTTAAAGATACGGATGGTTGGGTTTAAGCTTTTATTTCTTTTAGTTAATATTTATGTTAGTATGCTATGTACACATTTGTTATGTGTACATAGCATACATTGTTTTCCTAGAATTTCTGGGTAAAGAGTTTAACAGTTTCTTTGAGTAAAAATTACATTATTGGGCAAGTTGAGACAGGAAAACTGATTTTTCCTGAAAATAATGAACAAATGTAGCGCAACGCTAGTAGTATAATCTGAGAGTAGTCATCAAATTATTGGATGTATGGTTAAAAACCTCGACCGATCCCCACCAGAACCACTGGGCTATCTTTGGTGCAGCTGCTGTGTGTAACTTAATTTCTTGGTGCTAAAATTTGACTCGTAGTTTTTTTGTTAACGTCGTAGTGATATAGATACTGACCTAGACTATACATACTAGATATAATAGATCAAACTAATAACCCGGTTCAGAACGCGTGAGGTGAAATTTTATACGTTTACTTTATAAAGTTGAGAAGTGAAGTCGTGGAAAGTTAACGTCGGGAGTTAAGTTGCCGTGATTTATTACAATAACACGATCCATTTTTGTTTCAACAGCCTAAAACAAAGGCAGGAATGTTGTCGCTCTGTATGTTTAGCGAGGCCATGAAAGTGACAGCGATTTATGACAAGTACGACATCAGTAAATATCTTATGGGAGCCGGTTTATCGGTGTCTCCAGGATACAGGGGGCTCGGAGTTGCCGTCGAGCTGCTTAAATGCAGGTAAGAATAAGCATGTAAATAAGGATGTCTAATAAAAGAACAATATGAAATTGTTAACATTATTAATTTATAGAATTAGGCGTTACTCTGCGGAAATCCATAATACAAATGAAATAATAATTATTATTTTGCTATAATCCGCGATACAGGTAATACAAAATATATACTATAGTGCTAAATGTATAGTGGACTATCCATTTTTTCATACCCGTTACATGCAGGATTCGTAAAAACACATGCACAAACCTCCACCACTGCCACCACAATACACAAGCATTACTCTCTACTACTCAAACAACTCAACTCTACAAGCACTACTCTCTAATACTCAAGCAAATTAACTCTACAAGCACTACTCAAGCAACTCAACTCTACAAGCTATACTCTCTACTACTCAAGCAACTCAACTCTACAAGCACTACTCTCTACTACTCAAACAACTCAACTCTACAAGCACTACTCTCTACTACTCAAACAACTCAACTCTACAAGCACTACTCTCTACTACTCAAGCAACTTAACTCTACAGCCACTACTCTCTACTACTCAAGCAACTCAACTCTACAAGCACTATCCTCTAATACTCAAGCAAATCAACTCTACAAGCACTACTCTCTACTACTCAAGCAACTCAACTCTACAAGCTATACTCTCTACTACTCTAGCAACTCAACTCTACAAGCACTACTCTCTACTACTCAAGCAACTTAACACTATAAGCCCTACTCTCTACTACTCAAGCAACTCAACTCTACAAGCACTACTCTCTACTACTCAAGCAACTCAACTCTACAAGCATTACTCTCTACTACTCAAGCAACTCAATTCTACAACCACTACTCTCTACTACTCAAGCAACTCAACTCTACAAGCTATACTCTATACTACTCAAGCAACTCAATTCTACAACCACTACTCTCTACTACTCAAGCAACTCAACTCTACAAGCACTACTCTCTTCTACTCAAGCAACTCAACTATACAAGCTATACTCTCTACTACTCAAGCAACTCAACTCTACAAGCACTACTCTCTACTACTCAAGCAACTCAACTCTACAAGCACTACTCTCTACTACTCAAGCAACTCAAAGCTACAACCACAATATTTACATTACAAAATATTTTTTATTATTACTTTTGTTAACATTATTCCTTATTTAACTATGGCGTCTGGTATCTGGCTGAGTAGAATAGACAACCCTCATTCCTTACCGAGGTGTTGTAAAAGGCGACTAAGGTAAGTTGACCTACCGTGTGTTTTCCAGTTGAGTAGAATAGACCTCTCTCTTTCTTAGCAAGGTGTCGTAAAATATGACTAAGGTGAGTTGACGTCATGCAGGCGGCCGGTCGTAAAATGAGTAGCCAAATCATGTGTCAGTATGTTTTTAACATGTTGTGCCGACCCCACTTAGAGTGGGATCAGGGCAGGACGATGGTGATTGCTTCTTTAACTCTTATGATCATAAATCGTAATCGCAGCTTTTTTGAGAGATTAACATGTAAATGAACAGAAATATGGAAATTATAAAGAAAGTTAATCGGAGTGTAGCCTTTCACTAATATTCATTTACTATTTTTCATTCGTTTAGATAATTCAAACATTGCTCTATCGCCATTGCTACCTAGGATCAGATTTGTTATGGATTCTGAATACTGCGATCTTCATGCTTTAAGAAATTCGGGGCGACATATTCACAAAACTTTGCTTCACATTTGGAAGTAATATTTTATTTAAGTTTGCAATATATTTGGTGGATAGTTCTTATAAGATAAGAGTACAAATATTTTACTTTAATCTAGTTACAATTGGCATTGGCAGTTGCTTAATGAAATGAAATTTACTTCTGTACTTATATACATGGCTTTAGATACTTGTAATTCGTTACGTTACAATAGTGGTCATCATTTATTTATTTACTAGCTGTGCCAACAACGGCTTTGCCTGCGTGGAATTCAGTGATTTACGAAACTTTTCATGAATTTTCGAAATTTTGATATTAAAAGTAGTTATTGTAAGTTAACCGTGAGAGATAGAGACATACTATCGCGGACTTTCTTGTAGTCTTTTTATAGATCTATAATTGTCTACTACATTACTTTAGCGTATCTCTACTGGTATCTCTACTGGCGCATGTGACTAAAGCTCCCAGCAAGCAAGTTTTTTAACAACTGCTCGATCTCCTCAACACAATTTACATAATACCGAAATGTACTATTTATTTAAACCATCTGGAAGTATTGCACTATCTTTTGGTAAAAACTGTATAAAAATTCGTTCAGTAGATTTTGAGAAAATCTATTACAAACAGGCAGACAGCTTTTTGGGACTTTGTTTTATAATAAGTATAGATTTCGAGTATTAAAACAATCGGTAATCTAATCCAGCCTATAACGCTATAACAAACAAAAAAGAGAATTATTGTTAAATTTGGATGTCGGTTGATAAAATAAAGCAATTTTCTGAAAAAACAACATTCGGAAGAGATGATCGATCGTTGTCAGCCGTTTGACTGTCACAAATCAAATATATACCCGTATTGTGAAAGTCTATTTATTAGCTTTGACTTCAGATATTTTCGTAATATTTATTTTCTCGTGATTTTATTTTTTTAATTCAATTTCCATCATCGTCTTTTCTTATTATAAAGCAAAGTCCCCGAAGGCTGCCTATATGTATGTAATCGATTTTCTTAAAATCTACTGAACGGATTGTTGTAAGGTTTTTACTAAAAGATAGTGTGATACTTCCGGAAGGTTTAGATTAGTTTTACATTACAGTTTTATGTAAATTGTGTTGAAGAGGTCGCGCAGTTGTAAAAAAGTCGCCTGCTAGGAGCTTTAGTCACATGAATCGCGTAAACCACCAGAAATACACTCAAGTAATGTACTAGAGAATTGTAGACCTTGCACTGGAAAACGCAGTGTCGCTAGACACAAACCACAGACCAACACACCACAAAAAGGTCGCAAAAAAGTCGCTGGCACAAGGTCGTGGGTTGTGGAGATCCCATAAAGAGACCTATATCCAGCAGTGGACGTGCATCAGTTTAAAAAACAGAAGAAGAACAATAGTGTATCCAAACAGTCAATTACCACATAGGATGACACCATTCTCTTAGACTTCATTCATTCATTTTCCAAGTCAGAATTGTAAACTGTCCTTAAAAGATCTTTTAAAAATATAATAGGCAGACTTTTCTGTAGCAATTAAAGAAGAATAAGCTAACTTCACATTGTTTTCTTATATCTCTAGCGCGTATATCTCTGTACAGAGTTTCCGATAAAAATTTCCAGTTGTGTCGATTTTTTTCTTTTATTCTCAATAATTATCGTCATCGAAGCAATGTACACAAAACCTTTACTAAATATACCTTCCTTATGAATAACATATTGGAGAAATCATCCTCATTCTCCTGCCCTTATCCCACTCGGAGTGGGGTCGGCACAGCATGTTACAAACATTTTGTCACATGATTCGGCTACGTTTTTCACGAGCGGCCGCCTGCCTGACGTCAACTTACCTTAGTCGCTTTTTACGACACCTCGGTACGAAATGAGGGTGGTCTATTCTACTCAACCGGATACCACACGGTGGAAAATCTATGGCAGAAAATCACATGAAAATTTCATCAGTAGTTCTTGAGTCTAGACCGACAGAGAGACAGATATATAGATTAACAGACAGATGCGTTGGGATTTTTTATCATACTTTATAATTTTCTTTTCAGGATGCTGCTTGCAAAGGAGGAAGGTTTCAGTGTCACGGGTGGAATATTCACAAGTACACCCGCCCAGCGCTCAGCAGACAAAGCGGAGTGGGAATGTGTCTACCAGGTTCCTTACAAACAGTTTGGAGAACAGTGTAAAATCGACTTTAACACAAGCACGGAGAATTTGAAAATATTTGCAGCAAGAGTTGAATAAAATTACAATTGAGGGAACGATATCACAAAGCAATATCGTCTGTAAAGAACAAAACTTACCTATTGCTTAATTTGATATTCCTTAATCTTCTAAATCTAGTATTTAACCCTTCACCCGTCGCTGTGCAACATGTGCACGAATCGTCGCGCAGAATTTTTCACATTTATTTTGGAATCATTTTTTTTAAGTATATAATAATTATTACCTATGATTAGCATACCATTTTCTTCGTTATAAAATTCCCCATCGAATGAAACCAATTATTTTATAATATATTAATATTGTAAGTTACATTTATCTTTGGTACTTGCTCTTATGTGCGAATGATGCTCAAATATAGTGGGTTCGGAAAATAAAAATATTGTATAATTAAATTTTCAATACCCAATTAAAATAGTATTGTAAATCTATATAGTAGCAGCCTGTTACAATCCCACTGCTGGGCATAGGCCTCCTCTCTCCGTTTCTGGAGAGAAGGGTTGGAGCTAAGACCTACCACGCTGCTCCAATGCGGATTGGTAGCTTTCACATATCTCCAGAATTCTCTAGAAATATGCAGGTTTCCTCACGATGTTTTCCTTCACCGAAAAGCGTGTGATAAATTGCAATTATTAATTAGACACATGAGTTTTAATAGAAAAACTCATTGGTGCCTGCCCGGGTTTGAACTCGTGTTCCCCTCGAAAGAGTTGCACGGTCTCACCGCTGGGCTATCACAGCTCAAATCAAATCTATATAGCTGCATGGATATGTCTTAAAAAAATATTGTGTTTCTTTACGTGAATTTACGTGAATTTGATAAGATATTTTATGGATGATATTTTAATTTTGGAAAAATCAAAATGTTTTCGTCACCAACGATAAATGTAAGTTATTATTATAATATGATTTATAGTATACAATGGGGAATTTTTTATCAAAAAAAATGTTATACGAATCATAGGCATAATTATTATATAGTAAATCACATGATCTAAAAATGGATGTCAAAAATTCGTTTTATAATCAAGGGAACCTTAAGGAAAATTATATTATAAGAAGCATATAATCCTAATATAATGCTGTCAATATAAAACTACTAGCCCCAGAGTGTCGCAGATTTCCTCACAATATATAACCTATGCATTATATTAAAGCAAGTACAATGATAAGTTTTAGATTAGTCTTACACTGTTTCTTTGCTGCGTATTACTTGTCTGCTTGCATTTGTGACAATCACTTACATGAGAATCCGATACTATAAATACTAAGATTTTTAAATAATTTATAGAATTAGGCGTTACTTTGCGGAGATCCATAATACAAAAGTAATAATAAAATTATTTTGCTATAATCCCCGATACAGTAAATAGAAAATATATTTCAAGCTTTTTTCACTTTAGAAATTAAATATTTTGGAACAATTAGAAATCATTAAGAATAACAATGGCACCCTCATTAACGAGCAGATAAATATTTCTAGTTCAAGCTTGTTGCACGTGTTCAGAGGTAAAATAAAGGGTGGGGATGAACCAAGTAACAATGCTTGTTTGGATAATGCTTCGCTTTGCGATTTTTTTCGTGGAGTCTATCTCCTGATGATGCTTCGGTTGCGGGGCGAAACGATTGTTGAGCTTGTGATAGTGAACGTGTGTAGTGCTTGTGTATTGTGGTGGAAGTGGTGGAATGTTGCGCATGTGTTTTTACAAATCTGCACGTATCGAGTATGAAAATACAGATAGTCCACTATACATTTAACGCTATATATATTTTTTATTTACTGTATCGTGGATTATAACAAAATAATTTTATTATTACTTTTGTACTAAGATTTTTAAATTAAATATAGATCTAAATGAACACAAATAAATAACGATATGAATGGCTTTAGATTCATTATTATATTCGCATTTTACGATATGTCTTATAAAGTATTAAAATTTAATTAGTTTACCTTATTTCATAGTATTCTTTGCATTACCAACGTTTATAATTTACGCTTAAGCAAGCTATGAATACTAATGGCCTCTTAGAGTTATATAAAGTGTATGAACATTTTATTAAGTGTATTTTATTCGCCTTAAACTCCTCCTAAAACTTTATTATAATACTTATTTTCCTAATCTCAGTAAGGAGATATTAGTAAATTATACAATTATGGTTATTATAAATATTGAATATTACATTTAATCACATGAAATCTTTTGTAAGTTGCACTGTTAAATATTTATTTTTTTCTACCCAATTAATACATGATGTTATTCGCACATATACTTGCAAAATAAATCATTTATCCACCGATATGACTTGTAGCATAGTCATATTAGTGGTGATTTTATTATTACGATATCATCAACCTCCTGCCCTTATCCCTATCTATGTGGGGTTGGCACAACATGTTATAAACATGTCGTCACACGATTTGGCTACGTATTTTATGACCAGCCGCCTGCCTGACGTCAACTTACCTTGGTGTTATTTCATGACCCCTCGGTCAGAAAGAGGGTAGTCTATTCTACTAAACCGGATACCAAACGGTGGGTCGACTTACCTTAGTCGCCTTTTACGACACCTAGGTAAGAAATGAGGGTGGTCTATTCTACTCCGCCGGATACCCTACGGTGGGTCGACTTACCTTAGTCGCCTTTTATGACACCTCGGTAAGAAATGAGGGTGGTCTATTCTACTGAGCCGGATACCACACGGCGGGTCGACTTACCTTAATTGCCTTTTACGACGAATCGGTAAGAAATGAGGGTGGTCTTTTCTACTCAGCCGGATACCACACGGTGGGCCGACTTACCTTAGTCGCCTTTTACGACGCCTCGGTAAGAAATGAGGGTGGTCTATTCTACTCAGCCGGATACCACACGGCACATTTTATTATAACTATACTATAATTATCACCCATTTTCAGAGTCTGTAATATCGAACATCATACAAACAGAAACTTTAATTTCCTTCATTTTAAAACGTTTTCGAGACAAATTTTATTTAAAATAAAATGATAAACAAAGGACGCTTAGATTTTATAGTCAAAAATCTTCTTATTATCACCAAGTTCATTATTTTCCCTTCATATTTAGATAAAGCGAAAATTTAAGGAAATTTATATTGTATACATAAAATAGCCCTTTTTATAAATGTTATGGTATATTTAATAGCACCCTCCTCTTTATTATTATGGCAATTAGTGAAAAGATCCGTAGCAAGAAAATTTCCTTGTTATTTCATCATTTATTTAGCAGCTTAGTTTCAAACCTGGACCTTAACAAGGTGTTACCTTTACCAAGTCGTTCTACCGTATCTATGTCCAAAAGGGTGTTAACCAGCCCGGCCAATAGAGAAAATAGACTAAAATTAATAGAGAATAACTCTTCTCTAACTAAACTCTGTTCTCTCTGGTTATCCACATAGAATGTATATTTATATACATTTTTTATATTAAAATAAAACTTTTTTAAATAGTTATATTGATACGGCATACCCATCTATCATGAAATGAAAATGGTGGTAAAATTATATATGATTTAAGTTCAGAATTTTAACCCTTGAATTAAGTAGCGATCTCAAAAAGCTTTGAGGAACTGTAGTAACTCTCTAGTGTAAAGCCATGTGACGTTTATCCAGTAGAAAATATGTTTTCACATAATTTTACTATTAATGAAAATAATCATAACTAAATTTGATCGTTCGAAGAAAACTTCCCAAACTACATGCATGCTGACTATTTAAAATACAAATGTGAGAAAAAATTATATAAAGTTTGCTTTCACATAAAGTATTAAGGAACTCTAATATTTATTTTGAAATAAAGTATATAAAATGAACGCCGTGTGGTATCCGGCAAAATAGAATAGACCACCCTCCGTTCTTACCAAGGTGTCGTAAGATGCGACTAAGGTATGTGCCGTGTGGTATCCAGCTTCGTAAAATAGACACCCTCATTTCTTACCGAGGTGTCTTAAAAGGCGACTAAGGTAAGTTGACGTCAGGCAGGCAGCCGGTCGTAAAATACGTAGTCAAATCATGCGACAACACGTTTGTAACATGATGTGCCGACTCCACTTAGAGTGGGATAAGGGCAGAAGAGAGTATATAAAATCAAAGTTTCCCAACTTCAAGCTAAGACACCAAAGCTCCAATAATTATTTCCCAATTAGCCACCTCTTTTGGCGATTTATTATTAAATTTTGCGAGCTTAAATATCATCACCTTGTAGAGTTGTCGTGTTGTCGGTTTCTTGATTAAGTTATTTTATTATCATTATTATTCTCATTTATATTGAAAAATTATTGCGCCGGTTAAATGATGAATGGTTGAAAAACAGATTGTTTCTGTGAAAGCATTCAAAAGCTCAGTCAAAATTATTTCAAAACTTTGCACAATGATTTTCATTTCAATTTTACGTATGCACACAGGCGTGTTTATTGACCACAATTGCTTTTCAGCAAGCTTCCTTTGACACTATTTGGCGCAATCACCATATAGATTATTCAAACGTAAATATATACCTTACCCTGAAATTGTTTTTAAGCCTAGTGGAAAAGACTGAAGAATCTGCTAAAAACCGCTAGTTTCTTTCAATATACCAACATTACTAGCTTCCCATCAGTTTGCAACTGTAGGCAACAAGGCTTTAAAATAGCTTTTTTACCACAAAAGTCACAACACTAAGTGAATGTGAAAAAGCTCTATCAACACGAACTACTATAATGTGGATGGCATTTTTTATGGATAATCTTACAGATAAGATTGCCAGATTGATACAGTCTGATTGCCAGAGCAAAACAGACACAGAACACATAACTTATCTGACATAACGTCAGCTATTAAGTGTTTTGAGAAACAACTGGACAGCATCTATTTGTTTAATCAAGATGAAGAATGCCATTCTTAACCTCCCGACCTTAATCAAGAACATTACTACGACACTAAATCAGAGATATTTTTATATTTTTTATTCAAAATATCAAGGTTATTGCTACCAAAATTTGGCAATCTGTGAAATTACGGAATACACATTCAATGCACATTAAGTGAATCTGTGATTTTATAACTTTAGCATTATTATTGAAATGATGACCAGTTTTCCAAAGAACTTTATTGCCTGTTCGGTTTGAATTTATTCTACCAAAAGCTCAACTTTACATTATAAAATAGAACAGGCGTCGACAAATAGCTAGATTAGATTTTATTGCAGTATATATATTATTTTAGTATAAGTGAAAAACCAAAGTAGTAAATATTTCTGAAAAAGGCGTACAAAGTTCAAAAATATGGTCATATATTATCTTTATCAAATAATACAAAATAACTTTATTTCAGTAGCAAGAAGTTCAAATCAATTACAATTGTACCGAATCATAACTGACAAAAGTCTGCCTTCTGTGTATTCACCAATTTATATATCAACACAATTTAATTCAGAATTCAATATCAAAAATTAATTCACCGTGAGAGGTTTGATAAGTAGAAATTAATACGGACTCGAAGGTAATTAATTTGTTCAAAATTATCATTTCGAATTAGAAAATAGGATAAAACAGGCAGTAGGTACTTTTTCTGAAATAAAATATGTTAATTTCTTTTAAGAAAAATTTTTCCCCATGGCATTTCTAAAAACAGTGGCTCTAAGGAAAAAGTATTTCAAAAGTATCGCATTGTTTAAGTTCTGCTTTAAATTGAAATTCTTTATTTCACTTGTACCAATTATATATCGGGTGATTAAATTTTAAGGGCCGATGTTGATTTTGAATAAAATACAAATTATTTAGGAAATTATTGTCATAATACTTTTTATTATGATAATATGCTATGGTTCAATTATGTATAAAACAAAATATCGGCCAAATGGCCGCTGCGGCCTCGGCGGCACACCTCCATCCGATGGTCCAAATTTTTGATGACGCTGAGGCATAATTGAGGTGCTATGCCGTTAATGTGCCGAATTATGCAGTACGAGCTGTACGAGGATGCACTGGTGTTTTCAAATCTCCTACAGACCCAGTTTGCTCAAATTTTTGCACAATTTTTCCGATTGTACGCACATTTGGACGATTAAATGGAACGAAAAATAACGAAGTGAACGATATGCATTTTGATTTGAACGCCCATTTTCATAATAAGCCTGAATGAACTTTTGTGTATCTTTCCATAGTTTAAATTGAGTTAGTTTGAAATTAGGAAATATCAAATGAAATGCAAAAAAAACCTTGACGTTTAGGTGTGGTTCACATTCAACGTCGGCCCTTATAATTTAACCACCCGTTACAAAAATTCTAAATCACTCCTGTACTACTACTACTATAGTTCTACTTCAACGTGACTTCCGTAACTCACAACACAAGTTGTAAGTTACGGATTTTATGCAAATATTCAAATTCATACGAATTAAGCTGATAATCATTCTGTCGGAAGTTTACATAAAACTTATAAAATGCATTTGCTACGAATCAGTTCTAAACTGATTTAGTATTTAAATAAATAAATCTTTATTTTTCAAACACCTCAATACAGCAACAGTTTTATACTGTTTAATAAAAAGAAAAAAAATAAAGTAAACGTGCAAAGTAAAAAAAAGGAATCCCGACATTTGTCGTAAAAATACACACGTATGTATAAAGTGTATATACAAATTAATAAACTTTGCATACACATGTGCATCTCAATTATTATAGTCAAGTAAAAATGCGCAGCGGTGTGACGAAGAATGAGATAGCCATTCCGACTAACAAGGTTGGCAATGTAAACCCATTGCTGATTTTAGTGGCCTTCGTTCGTTGACATGACATGCCGTCAGACGGCACAGCTCAACAATTTAATTTAAAAAATTATGAGCTGTGCCAACAACTCAGTAGGATTCAGTGATTTACAAAACTTTTCCCGAATTTTCGAAAATTTTAACATAAAAGTAGTTATTTTGACTTTACAGTGAAAGATAGAGACATGCTATCGCGGACTTTTTTGTAGCATTTTATAGATCTATAATTCTCTACTACATTAAATTAGCGTATCGCTGCTAGTTTACGCAGCGCACGCGACTGAAGCCCAGCAAGCAAGTTTTATAACAACTGCTCGATTTCTTCATCATAATTTACATAATACCGATATGTACTATTTATCTAAACCATCCGGAAGTATTGCACTATCTTTTGGTGAAAACCGTACAAAAATCCGTTCAGTAGATTTTGAGAAAATCAATTACATATAGACAGACAGTTTTTTGGAACTTTGTTTTATAATAAGTATAGATTAGATAAAAGTGGCATTAAAAATATGTAAAATAATAATAACTAAAATAAATATTTATCTTCATATTCAATCCAATCCTCTAATATTTGAATAAAACCTTTCTCTAAAACCAGTTTTTAAATCCTGTGAATTAATCTAATAATTTCTAACGGTTTAATAAAAAAAATTGAACTTGAAATACTTCCGTAGGTTTTATCTAGCACTCAAATGTAGAGGACAATTCTTTACAAGATTGGATACAGGGTATTTTACTCTACAGTCGATCTGACGTACAGCACATTTGGCCGAGTCCCGCTCGTTTAAGTAGGAGCAACATAATAAATAATCCCATTTTACAAATTGAAATCCAGCGGAGCCTTATCCAGCCCCACAGAGAATTCCTTTCACGGAAATGTCATAAATTCAAACCTATTTCCGGATAACATTAATATAATTTGAATGATGATATCATTTGTTTTTTCAAGCGGTAGCATATATTATTTTCCTCACCGGTTACATTATGTTTTCCGACCATATTAATTAGTTTCTTGCGATCAACTAATAGCCTTACTACCTAGTTAGTAGTTTAAAATATTAAATGCATTATCATTTTCTGTTCGTTTAATTACCGCACCAAATTTCAATTTAACCCTAAGGTTGTCTGGTAGTGAACGTGTGTAGTGCTTGTGCATTGTGGAGGCAGTGGTGGAGATTTGTACATGTGTTTTTACGAATCCTGCATGTATCGGGTATGAAAAAACGGATAATCATATATAAGGATACATTTATTATATATATTTTCTATTTACTTTATCGCATATTATCGCATAATAATTTTATTATTACTTTTGTATTATGCATCTCTGCAAAGAAACGCCTAATTCTATAAATTATTGGTAAAGAACGCTTATTTTAGTGTTAAGTCGGTTTTTGTATTTTTTGTGTCATTAATAGTGCCAATTAGTATTTCAAAAAAATTTGGAAGTGAAAATACTTCAGACACTACAGTATCAAAAGGTTACCTGTAAGTAAAAATTTAAGACGCAGTTGAATTAGAATAATAAACCATTCGTCAAGATGCAAAAAAATAATATACAGGCATGTTTACATACATGTGGGCTGTATGAAAATAAATCTTAATATTCTAATAATAATACCTACGGCTATATCAAATCGGACTAATGTTTTTGGATATAATATTATTATTTCATTTATGATATCATAAAATTTTGCTAGATTAATTAAAAAGGGTTTATTTAATAGTACTCAAAAAGATAAATCATGCTGTATAATGACAAAGCAATGCACTAGAATGATAAAACTTTTGTAAAGGGATTTAAATAATGAATTGAGTTTAGTTACCATTGATTTCATAATTAATATTTATATAATTATAAAACCTCTATGCTTATTATACAAGGAGTAGGGAGCCAACCTTAAATGTGCCATATTGCATTAAAAATAAATAAAGAGGAAGCAAATGACTGGCTCTCTTTGTGACAAAGTTAAAGTATCCAAGTTTCATCTTCCTCCCATTATTTATTGTGTCACTATCACTGACACTTATGGCTCTCCTACTTTAGTATTAATAGCTTTATATAGTGGGGTCGGCACAACATGTTACAAACATGTTTTCAAATGATTTGGCTACGTATTTTACGACCGGCCGCCTGCCTGACGTCAACTTACCTTAGTCGTATTTAACGACCCTTCGGTAAGAAAGAGGGTGCTCTATTCTACTCAACCGGATACCACACGGTGGGTCGACTTACCTTAGTCGCCTTTTACGACACCTCGGTAAGAAATGAGGGTGGTCTATTCTACTCAGCCGGATACCACACGGCGGGTTGACTTACCTTAGTCGCCTTTTACGACACCTCGGTAAGAAATTAGGGTGGTCTACTCAGCCGGATACCACACGGCATGATTAAGTAAAGTCCAAGTGAAAACTGATTTAATTGATTATCATTAATTATATGTCTCAATAATTATCTTCGACAAAGACTTGTAATTGTATATTTTATATTGAAAGATTTTAATCGTTAAGTTTAATTGTTTGAATGGCGCTTGATTTCATGACTCTGTCCAAATGAGTGAAACATAATGATCGTTTCTACTTTTAATGAAATGAGCTTTTTATTTTAAGAAGTTGGTAGCTTACAGTTATGTAGTCAATTTAATGTTTAAAATTAATATCATATCCCTGTTTGTATCAATAATTCCGTAAGCGAAGTGATCCAGAAGCTCGGGCACTAATTACCGTAGACTTCGATATTCCCTAACGTACAACCTAAAACAAGATCAAACACATCATAAAAGTGTATGTTCAATAATGAAAGAAAGCAATAACTAAATAACAAATAAAGTCATCTTCATATGTTCTTTCATTACAGACACTTTTATTTTTTTACTTCACACAACTAAATCTATTTGGATAACGCTGAAAATTATGTGAAATAAATATTATCAAAATTGAAGGTTTTATATATGAGACATGCTTTATTAAAGAGGGCTTACAAGTTCGTTGTCGTCATCGAGAAATATTGAGTAATTAAAAATCTACGGCCTATATTGTACTTAAAAATTCCAACGCTCTATCGTCTCGAAATGAAATGTAGATAAAGTTTTTGCTGTTCCGAATTCACATGTATAAAAAGTGAAATGGTAATACAATGTTGTTCCCAAATTTTATTTTTACGCATTTTGCATTTTATTTACCAAATACGAGTTAGTCTTAATAATGAACAATGACTATTTATTAAAACTCTCGTAATACAAATAATGTAAAGATCAAACCATATATCTCGTTAAGTTTATTTTTACGTTTGTAACAAAATCCGGATCAAATACATTGACATGAAGTTAAATTTCATCATTTGCTTACACATAACTCCAGGTTGAGGGTGGGGCAAAATATATCTTTATCTTCTATTTTCTTCTATCATTCGTCAACTATGATGCTTACTTCTGTTATAAGAATATCATTCTTCACACTATCTATCCATCTTTTTTTCGGCCTCTTGTCATATATCCAGCCACAAATCAAATCAATCAAACCAAATATTCTTTATTGTACAACTAAAAATAATAATACAATATGTAATAGTGACAATATATGACAATTAGTTGCATATAATATACATATATATATATACATTATATATAACAATACATTATATATATATATATATACATATATATACAACTACATGTGATGAAGTTGTGAAAAAACAACTACTTAATAAATAAATATAGACAGGAACAACAACACGCCGTGTGGTATCCGGCAGAATAGAATAGACCACCCTCCTTTCTTACCGAGATGTCGTAAGAGGCGACTAAGGTATGTGCCTGTGGTATCCGGCTGCATAGACTAGACCACCCTCATTTCTTACTGAGGTGTCGTAAAATACGACTAAGGTAAGTTGACATCAGGCAGGCGGCTGGTTGTAAAATACACAGTCAAATCATGTGACAGCATGTTTGTAACATGTCGTGCCGACCCCTCTTAGAGTGGGATAAGGGCAGGAGAATGATAGACAGGAACAACAACAAAAACATGGACAATATTTCAGGAAATGATCTTTTAATTTGCTTTTAAATATTGGGAGTGATTTAAATTCAAAAGTCAAATTCAAAAAACTTTATTTGTTACTTTATACAGAAAAAAGAAAGAACAATACAAAGAAATATAACAATTTAAAAAAAAAACAAGAAAAAAAAAACAGGATATTAGAAGTAAGAAACAATATACTAAATACAATTAAAAAAAACAATAGGTCACAAAATGGTAAACCACTCAGCTTTAAGCTAGGGCTGGGACCCTAACAATGATTTTCAGTGGCTACCATAATGCGAAAACGAAAAGAAAGTGACAACATAGAACAGAACAGAAGTAGAAAATATATATATACATTATGACTTATATAAACAGACATATAACATAAAACAATACTGGGAAAGAACATATTAATCATTAAGAAAATTCGTACTTACATATATTACAAACAATAGCCACAATTATTAACAACAATTTATCAGGCGCCGCATTTCAAGGCAAACTAAAAAAAAATATCTGAAATTAGGTGCCAAAATGTGTCTTAATATTTCATGAACTCTGCTTTTGTAATCCAAACAAGAAATCTTTATATTTGTTCTTAAATACTTGTTTGGACTGCAGATTACGCATAGGCGGTGTAATATTATTCCAGCATTTTATTGCTGTGTATTTAAAGCTGCCCTGAAATGCGGCACTTTTGTGCGTCGGATAGAGAAGCTTATACGATGTAGATCTCAATTGATGACCTGAAGTGTAATCGCTTGCCCATTTTAACTTATTGTAGAGATATAGAAGAGTTGCAAAGTGCAGTTGACGCCGGTAGTCCATTTTTAACAAACACGCGTTATTAATGTAAGACGTTACATGCGTTCTTGGAGGGATATTAAAGCAATACCGGGCGCAGGCATTCTGTACTCGCTGTATGAGATTTTTTGTTCGTGCAAGTAGTCTTGGTCCAGTCACGACATCAGCGTAATTTAATTTGGACAACACCAGTGCTTCACACAACATGATTCGTATTTTGGGCGCAATGTAGTTTCTAATACCATACAATATTTTAAGACGGTAGAAGCAGTTGCGGACAGTGTAAAAAATATGTTTCTCGAACCGCAAATTCTCATCGAGTATCAACCCAAGGTTACGAGCGTCTGAAACACGTTGAATGTGGACATTATTAATTGCAACAGGCGCAATGTTAGAAATTTTGCTAGTTTGTCTTTTAGTGCCTAATATCATATATTTAGTCTTATTAGGATTTAAAACTAAAGAATTTGCTTGCGCCCAAAACGCTATATTTTTTAGATCATCATTAAGCTTGTTTACAGCTAAGTTTGATTCACTAGGCTTAAATGATATGTATACCTGAATATCATCTGCATAAAAATGATATTTACAATAACTTATGCATTTTGTAATGTCAGCACAATACAGAAGAAACAATAGAGGACCCAAGATGGAGCCCTGGGGTACGCCCCTAGTTACGCTTGCACATTGTGAAACAACTTCGGATCCGTCTTCAAGTGTGACTTCCACGACTTGGGATCTGTTTTTGAGATAGCTAGTAAACCAGTCGACAGTATCGGAACTAAAACCGTAATAAAACAATTTTGCCAGTAATAAAGGTATGCTGATAGTGTCAAAGGCCCGAGAGAAGTCTAACATAACAAGTATCGTTCCCTCACCCTTATCCTGGGCAGTTAAAATATCATCTACTACCTCAGCCAGCGCAGTAATAGTGCTCCTCCGTTTTCGGAAACCCGATTGACAATTCGGCAAAATGTTATTTTGTTCTAAGTAGTCCACTACCTGTTTAAATATAATTTTTTCTAGGATTTTGGAAGGACATGGCAATATGTTTATTGGTCTAAGGTCTTGGAAATCAGTAGGGTTCTCTATCTTTGGAACCGGTTTTACAATAGCTTTTTGCCACAATACTGGAAAAGTATTACTTTTGATTGACGTATTAATTATAGCTGTTATTGAACCAGATGAACATGGTAGGGAACAAATAAGCATTTGCAAAGAAATTCCATCGGATCCAACGGCATTTGATTTTAAGCTTCTCAGAGAATTCAAAATTTCTTCGGTGGTTACAGTCTTTAAACAAAATACATTTCCATTAAACCTATTGCCACGGAAAAAGTCTAAAGTTGCTGGAATTATGTGTGAGTTACCTGGAAGATTTAAAAAATATGAACTCATGTTTTCAGGATCATTTAAATCGTGCGGCAGACATCCGTCTTTCCTATTTTTGCATGAGACATTTTTTTTAACTCTTTCCAAAGATAAGAGGAATTACCTTCGTTACGGTTAATAAACATATTGAAATATGCACATTTCTCTCGATTAATCGCGGAATAAACTGTGGATTTCAACTCTTTATAGAATTTTAAATGTATATTTTTCTTAGTGCGACGTGCACGTATATGTGCTTTATCCCTAGCCCGCATCATCATCTTTATGTTATAAGTAATCCACGGATATTGATAATCCCTGATCTGCATAACCTTCAGTGGTGATAAAGTGTCAAATACCGATAAGATTTAAAAGTGTAGTAAGGTCATTGTTATCAATATCTCTTATTTGTCTGTGTAATATACGGCGAACTGGAGGCTTTTCTTTCGGAAAATTTATTTGAAAAGACAGAAATGCATGATTACTGAGCTCCCTAACATTTAGACTTTCTTATATGTACTGGAAGAGAATTCCATAAATTTATGGCTTCGACAGTAAAGGAATTAGACAAAAAAGAAGAGTGGTGAAAGGGAAATTTCAATCTGAGATTCTCGTCTGGACGTAAAGAACGGCTATGGGTGTCGCCAAAATATACAAAACGTTATTTTAGGTAAGGAGGACTGAACAGTACGCAGTAAAGTACGCTATTCATTTCTAAAACTCTTTTAACATGGTTTACATCCTTTCTTGTACTTCTCATCTTTTTAATAAGGGGTGCAACTGTCAAACATCCCCTAATATACTCATTTCGTATTCTGTCAAATCTAGACACACCACACATCAACTTTAATATCCTCATCTCATTTGCGTGTAAATTCTTTCGTCCTTTTTTGTTTCCTTTTGTATTTTTAACATGAAGTTAAATTTGTAAAAGGTAAATTTATGTAACTCAAATATGCGGTTTAGTTCTTTGCTGTCATCTAAAAAAAAACTAACATCGTATCAAAACTCAATCGATTTTAATTATTTTAAAGTTAAACAAAACTCTTAGAAATAGATTATAAAAGTTTACAATAGTATAATAAAAAATTCTGCTGTAATTTTCAGCCATTTACAAGCTCGAGACAATTAATGTTACTTCATAGGACAAAGGTACTCTCAATTAAGGAGAGAAGGCGTGCTTTTAGTCGCGTTTTAAGTTAAGGTGAACAGTTGAAAATGTCTGGCTTTTTGTTTCACTCAACTTCAAGTCCATTCTTAACGCATTAAAGGAAAATAATTATTGGTTACTTTTACAAACAGAATTGAACAGTTTTTTTATTTAAATATAGTTATTTGTTAGTTAAACTGATTAGATACAAGTTCGTTGCATGTTTATATAGAGAAGACAACATTATACGAAGTGTTAGTGAAATCTAGTCTCTAGCTACTAAAACTGCTAATTGCCGGCTGCCTTATTAATAGTTTATATTTACAGACACTGCAATTACATAACATTACAAGCAAAGTGCTTTTTAGAATAATAATTTATTTAAGCTTCTTAACTGACAAATTCCCTAGAGGATGTTATTTATTTAGAAGCATATGAATTGTTTCATTAGAGACGATGTTATGCCAATTTTACAGTGATAGAGAACTCGCAGTTTTCTCTACTTCGTTTGTACCAATTTAAGAGTTTAAATACTCTCAATAATTTAATATGTGCTTTTTTCTTGTTCCCTGTAGAAGACTGGGAATAGAAATTCTACATGTTACTGTGGTGTATACGCTTAAATTTTACTGAATTTCATAAAATACATTGGTAATGCCGATCAGCATATAAAGCATAACAGACCGACGCACTTGTAATATTAGTTAGGAAAAAAGCTTGAAATTAAATATTTTGGAACAATTAGAAATCATTAAGCATAACAATGGCACCCTCATTAACGAGCAGATGAATGTTTCTAGTTCAAGTTTGTTGCACGTGTTCAGAGGTAAAATAAAGGGTGGGGATGAACCAATTACTATATAACAATGATTGTTTGAATAATGCTTCGCTTTGAGATTTAATCGTGGAGTCTATCTCCTGATGATGCTTCGGTTGCGGGGCGAAACGATTGTTGAGTTTACGATAGTGAACGTGGTGGAGGTTTGTGCATATGTTTTTACGAATCCTGCATGTATCGGGTACGAAAATACGGATAGTCCACTATACATTTAACACTATATTTATTTTCTATTTACTATATCGTGGATAATAGCAAAATAATTTTATTATTACTTTTGTATTAGGATGTGTAACGATCATACGACATAATTACAATACAATTAAGTTTACCTTTCATCTTCTGGCAGTTCGATATACAGTGGTAGCAGCGTGATATTGCGCAGGTAGAGCGGGTAGTCGGCGAGGTAGGTCTTCGATAAGTCGCTCAGGGTGCGGTTGAAGGCGCGCACGGCGTCGGCGGCAGATGGCGGCGCGGCAATCGCTACGTAGAACGCGGTTCGAGCGTCCGCCTGCAGCACGCGCAGCTCGCGAGCCGACGCCGCCACGAGGACCGCCAGCGCCAGCAGCAGGCGCGCGCGCATCGCCGCCGCCCTCACCGCGCCCGCGCCCGCCGCCCGCACCGCGCCATGCCCGCCGCCCTACCACCATCCACCTCGCCGCCCAGTCACCCGCCTACGCAACTAATCTCGTACATTTGCTAATTGAATGCTGCACCCTCTGAAATATAAATTTCAATAGCTCTACGTATACATGCACTTCGATTCTGACATTTATCTCTCACTCATCTTGTTATGGACGGTTGATACGAAGTCTGCGATGGGAGATTGGTATCTGTAACAAAATAATAAGAAAGTTAACGTTTATTGAACTTTTGTAAACTCAAAATGTTCTTTATTTAAGTGGACTGTTTACAGTATTTTTGAATCTTCAAATGTTTTCAAGAAGCAATATAACAGAACTAACTACTTTGCTATAATCCGCACGGGTTAAGTGAATGCATGCAAAGCCAATGTGTATGAAGCAGGCAAAATCTACGCATCTTATACATGCAGGACCAGCCACCACATGCGACAAAAATCGTACTGCCGTCGTGAAGCATATCCTCCTGATGATGCTTCGGTTTCGGGGCGAAATGATCGTCGAGATTGTGGTGGTGGGTGTGTGTGCTGCTTTTGTGTTCGTTGTTGCTGGTGAATTGCGCCTTGGGGTGCATGTGGTGGCTGGTCCTGCATGTATAAGGTGCGTAGATTTTGCCTGCTTCATACACATTGGCTTGACATGCATTCACTTAACCCGTGCGGATTATAGCAAAGTAGTTAGTTCTGTTATATTGCTTGTAATATGGAATTCCGCAAAGTAACGCCTGCTTCTATAAATCGTTTTCAAGAAGCTATAACTGATTCGCAAGTTTGCTCCTACCGAGAACAACCAGCAAGAAACTCGGCGGCCATTTTTTTACAATTTGATCGATGGTTACAAATTAATCGTTGCAGCTTGGTGCGTAGCTGACTGCAGTTAAGATATGCTACTATCACTCACATAATCCTCAATTGTATAGTAAGCTTTATGCATCGTTTTAAGATAATTTCTAAACTTATGTAATGGCAAGTCTAATGTTGAGGAATTTTATTATAAAAACTGGTACCGACACCGACAAATGATTTTCGGACCTTTTGGAGGCGCAACGTTGGCGTCATTAGTTTATTTCGGTTTCTAGTGTGTCTGTCATAACTTCCACTATTCTTACTATATAAGTGAATATTTTTTCTTACAAATAGTTTATTACTATAGATATATAGTCAAGCTACAGCCGCATATGCCACCTATTTCTTTAAATCTATCCCTTAGAGAATCACGAGGTTTCATATTATAAACACCACTAATAGCTCTTTTTTGTAAAAGAACCTGTGAATATCAACCGCTGTACCCCATAGTATAATTCCATATGACATAATGCTATGAAACTAGGAAAAATAAACAAGTTTTGCTGTTTCAACATCAGCTAATTGTCTTATTTTCCTAACAGCGTAGGCAGCGGAACTTAGTTTTCGACAAAGGTGTGATATATGGGGATTGGGATCTTTGTGTCCAAGGTCATTCCTAAAAACACAGTTGAATCTTCTTTTTTTAATGTTTCATTATTTAATAAAAACTTTATTGCTTCTCTGGTTTCATTAAGCAGTGAAAACTCTACGTATTTTGTAATACTATGTAATTTCATAATTAAACGACGCAAGGCTTTCTTTTTATTTAAATATCAGTCGTAGTTTATTCCCGTCTGCTCTAAAAGAGTCACACACATTCACATATTAAAAAATATACAACCTGTAATAAACCGTGTAGGCAGAACAGTGAAAGTGTAACGCTCTCTTCAAAGGATCCGCTTTACCAGGTGAAACTTTGAACCTAAACTTATAAGCTTTCTATACAATATTATGCTTGATTCATATTAAGTTTATCGCGAGTTTTACGTTGCAGGATGACATTGTGAGGAAACCTGCATATACCAAGATAATTCTTAGCATAGGTGAGATGTGTCGTTTCGCATTCAAACAGCTTGTTGGATCTTAGATTTTGCCTAATCGTAGAATAGCAAAAAACCGCTAACAAGAACTTTCCTCTTCCAAAAAATTCTCCCTTGAATAGATCATTTGCTATAACCATCTACCCATCACATATAATTTTTTGATTCATTAAAAGGACTTCAAGCGAAATGCTATTATGTCTAAGATACTATAATCTATAAAAAGGAGTTCTTAGTGTGCTTTCCGTAAAAGGAACTATCAACCAATCTCAAGTTGTTGACGCGCCACTTCTATACACAAAGCGTTTTATTAAGAAAAGAGCGAAAGAATAGAATGGAATTCAGATGGTTGAAAATACAAGCGAACAGTCCTTTAAACACAATGAAGTAAAGAAAACGTTCTCAACTATGTGTTTAGTTTATTGGATAAAAAATAAAGATCATCAATATGTTTAAATACCTCAATTTTCTATCAATAGTAATTTCTTTTTACCGCCGTGTGGTATCCGGCTAAGTAGAATAGACCACCATCATTTCTTACCGAGGTGTCGTTAAAGGCGACTAAAGTGAGTGGACCTGCCGTCTGGTATCCGGCTGAGAAGAATAGACCACCCTCATTTCTAACCGAGGTGTCTTTAAAGGCGACTAAGGTGAGTTGACGTGAGGCAGGCGGCCGGTCGTAAAATACGTAGCTAAATCATGTGACAACATGTTTGTAGCATGTTGTGACGACCTCACTTAGAGTGGGATAAGGGTAAGAGAATGATGATGAGTAATTTCTTTTTAATATATTCAATGTTTATTAGTTTGTAACTTTTGCAACTTATTTTAACGACTATAGTGATGTTTCATTAATTGATATATGTATATAAATTATTGTATTTTTAACGGCTCACATATTCAAAAAAACTTTAAAGTTTATGTATCATCTTGATATATGTTTAAGCTTTCGATGATAAAACGATCGAACGGTCTCTTATGTTGACATGCTATCTTTGGCGTAGAAAAAACTGTATATTTGGCTTGGCGCTATAGATGGTAAATTCGTAAATGCATGGTTCAAGCATGTAAATATTTAAATGAAGCCTAAATTAAACAATATCCAACAAATTTCTTAAGGCAAACTACATTAATACCACGGCTTATTTAAAGTCTGTGAGTACATATCTCGAAGTTAAACTAAGTGCCGTAAAGTTTCGAATTCATAAGCTAAAATTGACAATAGTCTATTGGCTTCACCAACACTAGTTTACATATAAAGCGATGTACCCATAAAATGTCTACAGTGGACACAAAACAGGCGTTACTTTGCGGAATTCCATATTACAGAAACTATGATAGAACTACTTTGCTATAATCCGCGAGTATAGGCTCCACAACAAAACCGTAATGAATTTACATACGAGAATTTTGCCTGCTTCATACACTTAGCATTTTATGCATTCGCTTAACCGACGCGGATTATAGCAAAATAGTTTTGTTATAGTTTCTGAGATATTTTAGTATTAATTTTATTGTTTGCAAAGAGAAACGTATGTTCTTATTTTAACAGTTGTCGATTAATGGAAATGCATTAAAGCGACATTGTATGTCGTGTGGTATCCGGCTACATAGAATAGTTCACCCTCCGAGGTGTCGTAAGAGGCGACTACGGTATATGCCGTGTGGTATCCCGCTGCATAGAATAGACCACCCTCATTTCTTACCGAGGTGTCGTAAAAGGCGACTAAGGTAAGTTGATGTCAGGCAGATGGCCGGTCGTAAAATACGTAGCCAAATCATACGACAGCATGTTTGCAACATCTTGTGCCGACCCCACTTAGAGTGGGATAAGGGTAGGAGAATAATGAATGATGCATTAAATTGATATTGTTAACAATCTCAATCTCATCTTTAACATGCATTAACATGTATAAAACATTTATTTATTATTTTACTTTGCGTCTAGTTAAAAATGTTTACCAAAGATTGTGTTAAATTTGTTGTCAAAAATTGTGTCAAATACAAAAGATAAGTATTATAGATATTGTAGGACGGAGAATATTTAACGTATTCAATAGACTAGATTTATGAATAAATATGATTAAAAAAAAATTAAAAAAATTATTTGTCTATTTTAAAAAATAACAAATAACATAAATAATGTTATAACATTGCATAAGTCTTAAAACCTCACCTCAAATTAGATTTGTTAACTTTACGAGTTAAGTGGCTTTCTACTGTCACCTAATTACAGTGGATTTTATCGCCACAATTCACCGATTTTCGAACAGTGGGTTTTGACCTAATTTCAAATTGTGGACCATTAAATGAGTTTGATAGCTTATTTGATAATTAATCTTTATATCTTAATAATTATAAATATTATTGCTTCACTCATAGTGAAAGGGAAAATTTGTGAAAATATATTCTGTATAACATCGATGTACGATAAGTTGTTAACCCAACACAGGGAATTTAAATGTAGGCAAACAAAGAAAATATACATCCTTTTCTCTCAAATCATCTCATTTCACGCTAGCTTAACACCGCATAAATATGTGATGAGAAATTTGAAGCAATCTACGCGTATATAGTTATTGGCAGCCAGGGTATGATTTCGAGGGTTGACTGGCATAGTCTCCCTTCTGTTGTACTTAATGGCATTATTATACCGTATTGTTCTACTGCTAAAGATCTTGGATTACACTTAGATCAAACGTTATCATGGTCCACGCACATTCAAGATGTTAGCAAGAAAATATTTATGACATTAAGTTCGTTACGTCGACTACGATCGGTGCTACCAATTCCTACTAAAATTATGTTGGCAAATTCTCTTCTTCTTTCAATTCTCGATTATGCCGACGCAAGCTATATCAATTTGACTGAGGACCAATTAAACAAACTTGAGCGACTTCAAAATCTTGCCATTCGGTTCATATTTAGCTTACGCAAGTATGACCATGTATCAGTCTTCCGTCAAAAGCTCAAATGGCTCCCTATTCGTTGTCGCCGGAATTTGCATATACTTTCACTTCTGTACTGTGTGTTATTTGATTCAAAAACTCCTTCGTATCTGAAGGGGAAATTCAAATTTCAGGGAGTGCAGACTGAGTTGCGTATCACCAGAAAACTGTTGCTTACGATGCCTACCCATAAAACTAAATTTTTCGGCCAGTCTTTTGAAGTTGGTGCTGTTAAATTATGGAATGCACTCCCTCTAGAAATTCGTAACTCCACTTCACTGGGCATTTTTAAAAATCGTGTTAAAGCTTATTATCTCGCTAACTCATAATAATTGACGACTAATTTTACATACTTTATTTTAATTTGTATTTATATATAAATGTACATATATTATACTATTTATTAGTCTGTGTCGAATCTGTATGTATTTTAAATAATATTATTTGTGTAACATGTCCTGTGTATTAGTGTGTACTTAATTGTATGTATGTCTATTATAATACACCACCTACCTACATTTATCTTACAACTTTCCTAATTCGAAGGTTGTCTGGAAGAAATCGCTTAGAAGCGATAAGACCGCCTTTTGTACTCTATATTTTTTTTTTTTATATTTAGTTGTAATTGTATATTTAAATTTTTTTGGTGTGCAATAAAGTATATAAATAAATAAATAAATATATACAGTGAACTACGATTTCTTTAATAATTCTTTTAGTGAGTCACTAAATATGCATTTTTTTTCTACAGACATTTTTAAACATTAAAAAGTTATGAATTTTGCTATCAAAGTGGTTGACCAAAAATTTGAGAAAGTAAAAAAACTTGATAAAATTTGTTCAGGGGATTAAGCCTCAGAAATGAGAAAGGTCTAACCTCACCTCTAACAGAATGAGGAAAGTACTCTGCAACCGCAGACTTAAGATGTGGATTAGACTGCTGTGTTGTTACATCGGAACTATATTTCTGTATGTATGAGAGGCATGGACTGTTAAGAAAGATCTTCGAAAATGCACAGAGCATCGCAAAGTGAACGTATAGATGCAACCTGGCCATAAGTTGGAGCACGGAGTTTCTAATATGGCAGTACCAAACAATGTCAATCAGCAATATCTTAGGCATGTATTTAGATACGAGAATGAACTCCATAACTGATTATAATGGGTAAAGTAGCAGGAAAAAGAGACGTAGGAAGAATCCTGAGTTCAGGAGTAAATGAGAATCGCGATTACTGCCAAGTTATTTTACCTCGATTAGTAAAGTAACGTAAAGTAGCGGCCTTTACAATCCCACTGCTGGGAATAGGCCTCCTCCCTCCGTTTCTGGAGAGAAGGGTTGGAGCTAAGACCTACCACGCTGCTCCAATGCGGATTGGTAGGTTACACATATCTCCAGAATTCCCTAGAGATATGCTGGTTTCCTCACGATGTTTTTGTTAACCGAAAAGCGTGTGATGAATTGCAATTATCAATTAGACACATGAGTTTTAATAGAAAAACTCATTGGTGCCTGCCCAGTTTTGAACTCGTTTCCCTCGTAAGAGTTGCACGGTCTCACTGCTGGGCTAACACAGCTTTTACCTCGAATAAGTAGAACAAACATTTTAAAGTCATATATTATTGTATTTCGCAGACGTATAACAGATTAAGCTTCGGTATCGCATTTAATACAAATTCTTGCCCCAAGGGCAGGGTAAAAGTCAATAGTGCTCTGACCTAGAAAGTTTGAAGGACCGGATTAATATCATTAGAGCCAAAGGAGCGTTAAGTCGTTAAGTATGCCGTTAGCCTGCAAACAGACCAAGATATTGTAACGATAGTTTTGTAATGACTGTAACTATTTTTAATCGTACTTTACAACATAATCATAACGATGAGTTTGATAACGTCAATGTTCTAGTTTTTTCCTTTTTCGACATATTTTACAAGCTTCTGGCCGCTAATTGGTCTTAGAGAGAGACCAAGAAGATATAAAAAAATATATTTTCTCAGTCCATCAACTTCGTCCATCCCGAAAATCACATCGATGCTGTAACGTTTCCCCTCTGACCCCATCTATATACTCGTCTAGATATCTCTATACTTCACTCATCATCATCCTTCTGCCCTTATCCCATTCTAAGTGGGGTCAGCACAAAATGTTAACATGTTGCCACATGATTTGGCTACGTATTTTACGACCGGCCGCCTGCCTGACGTCAACCTACCTTAGTAGTCATTAACGACCCCTCGGTAAGGAATGAGGATGGTCTATTCTACTCAGCCAGATACCACACGGTGGGTCAACTTACCTTAGTCGCCTTTTACGACACCTTGATAAGAAATGAGGGTGGTCTATTCTACTTAGCCGGATAAGACACGGCGGTTATCTCTATAATTCAATATATTTACTAAATTAATATATTTATATTATTTCCATGAGACTAGAGCTCTCGCACTCTACTATTGAAAAATATAAAACATGCGTGTAAATGCGTTTTTAAATATTTGATACGTGATTCGTCTAGTTGGTTAGGACCCATTTAACGTTGTGATTATAATAACTCAAATCCTTTTATAAGAGACCACAGATTCATCAGATTAGAGGAGTAAAGTAAACATAAATTAATATTAGTTGTTGTACAATCATCGCACGATTCATAAACGGTATATATATGTTCAACACATGAGCGCATTCCATATATTTTATTTCATGAACGGACTCCCTATATTTATTATATGAACAGATTCTATATATATTTATTACACGAACCGATCCCATATCTTTAATATATGAATAGATTCTTTACATTCGATACTTATATGTTTATTACACTAATCGAACCCATGACATATAATAAAAGAAAATACAGACCATTTAGAAGGTTGAATGTTAATTATTGTAATATTTCATAAATAGCCATCAGAGAGGATATTTTTACTTTTGATATGTTATATTTAATTATATATTTGTTTTCCATCAGTATGGGTCATAAAGTTTTGTCAGTAATACCTGAAATAATGTCTTTTAAAGCCAACAAAAGGATCACTAGAGCAACTATTGCAACATTTATCGAGTAATAATCTTAATGTTAGAACATTTATTGTTTTTCTTAAGTGTAGAAATAAAGAATAATAAAGTTTAAGGTTTGATGTTATTTTGGAATGAAATTACTCTGTAAAAAATATTTTTTTTCGCAAACATCAATAAATGAGGACAAGGGTTTCACAAGGGATAACATCGAAGATTCTATGGAGATTGGTATAGAACACTCGAATGGGAAAAATAGTACCCTTGTCCAAGCGACATTTACATATCCCCGACAAAAATATAACATAAACCGTCTTTTAAAACTGTCATAGAATCCATGTTATTATGCCGCTGTGTATTACATTAAAATTTCTCTTTAGTGTTTTTTTTTAGATCTATATAAAATAAATACAAAGATAATTCGGATTATAAATTTTTATAGAAATTTAATGCTTAAAAATTGTTAAAGTAAAATAAAAACACATTATCATCATCATTGTCCTAACCTTATCCCACTCTAAATGGGGTCGGCACAACATGCTACAAACATGTTGTCACATGATTTGGCTACGTATTTTACGACTGGCTGCCTGCCTGACGTCAACTTACCTTAGTCGCCTTTTACGACACCTCGGTAAGAAATGAGGGTGGTCTACTCTATTCTGCCGGATACCACACGGCGTAAAATAAAAAAATAAAAACTAAAAGTGAATAATGGAAAGAATTCTATGGTTTAACACACATATATGGAGATATAATGTTTTGTTGGACCGCAGCAACGAATGCAATAGTGTAAAGCTCGTTTGATATTTTTATGCTTTATTAAAGTTTTATTAAATATTAATATAAAAGCAAAGGTCAAGAAGTAATCAGGATGGAACTGTTCTTGTTAAATAGGAAGAAGGTGAGTGACCTGACTACAATCATATTATACTGAACATAATAAAAATAAAACATAAATCTTATACTTATAATAAACTACCTGTGCCAGCGGCTTGGCCCGCGTGGAAATCAGCGTGTCACAATTTTTTTTTTATAATTCAAATCTTAAAAATAAAAGTAGTTATTGTGAGTTAACCTTAACAGATAGAGACATGCTATCGCGGACTTTTTCGTAGTATTTCTATAGATCTATAATTCTGTAGTACATTACTTTAGCGTATCTCTCTCTGCTGGTTTACCCAACGCACTATTTACCTAAACCATCAGGAAGTATTGCACAATCTTTTGCTGAAGGCCGTACAAAGATCAGTTGAGAAGATTTTGAGAAAATCGATTACATACAGACAGCTTTTTGGGACTTTGTTTTATAATAAGTATAGATAATTTATAAATATATGTTACTTAATAGAAACATAGACGCAATTTACTAAACTAAACTGTTTTACAAAAATAAGCATTACTTAAAATAAAATTAGAACTAGCTAAATAATAATAAAAAAATATAAATTATACTGTTAGGAATGGAAATAGTCAAGTTTTGCAACAATGCGAAATTCCTGCTATTTCTAAGAATATATAGATATATTATTAAAAGTACTTACTATATCACCACCATAGCTACGGCTTATAATGCAACATTAGTACTGGAGTAATATTATTATAATGGTACTAATTAATGCTAGTCCGTCATTAGTCTGTAGCTCATTAGAAGTATTATTGGGACGACCATATTCCACTTATTTCCTCGCAACGTTTTTTCACAAATTTAAATATGACAATAGAGTGCACGCGTTTAAATCACTTTTGTTAACAGCGAAATGCAAACATGTTTCGAGTTGAAATAAAATTTATTTCATTTTGTATTTTTGAATATAAAAGAGATGCAAAACGTGCTAGTGTAAACCGATATTTAGTTTATTTTTTTGTGAAAAATAACGGTAGGAAAGCATTGCAGGCGTACCTGCTATTTATTCAGTGTGTTCTTATCCGATGTATAACTTCTTGACTATGAATATTTGACATTCGTGAAGGTTTTTGGCTTAACATTTAGCAAAGGAACTGACGTACAATAAGCCAATGATACATGCGCATTATCCATTAATAATATTTAGATTAGATGTTCTAACTTTTTTGCACTGCCTTTGGCCCGTCATAGGATCGATAATGTTGGCAACTTAAAAAGAGCTACACATCCTTACTTATCTTAAAAAACCATACTAAATTTAAATTATTACACCTTAATTTGTGTATTTATTAATGTCAATATTTCAATTCTAAAGTGCCACAAGATATGTATGTATTATCTTAATTTTCGCATCATCTGAAGGTAATGAGATGGAATGGTAAACAGCCAACATTAAGGTGTAACAGCGGGGCTTAAAAACCAAAGGACTGCTCGAATAACTTGTAAATCTGTGACCACTCGTAAAAAGATAAAGAATTGTACTGATATTACTCACAATTTTAGAGAACATTAACATAAATTTGGGTATTATTCATAAATGTTATTCAAGCAATAATATCTATGGATGTTGTTGCTGTTATAAAAATTAAAGAACCATCTAAACAATTATTTGTGCCGTTTATTTAATGTAGTGAACATTATTATTTACTATTATATAAGACATAAAAAACTTTATTAAGTAAACAATTAAAAGTAAAAAAAGTAAAGTAACAGCCTATTACTATGCCCACTGCTGGGCTAAGGCCTCCTCTCTCCGTTTTTGGAGATAAGGATTGGAGCTAAGACCTACCACGCTGCTCCAATGCGGATTGGTAGGTTACACATATCCCTAGAATTCTCTAGAGAAATGCAGGTTTCCTCACGATGTTTTTCTTCACCGAAAAGCGTAGATAAATTGCAATTATCAATTAGACATAAGTTTTAATAGAAAACTCGCCCGGGGTTTGAACCTATATCATCTCTAGAGAGTCGCACGGTCTCACCGCTAGGCTATCACAGCTTACAGCACAGTAAACTATTAGTTTATAGTTAATAACATAAAGTGAAACTACAAATCACCAACTAACAAAGCGTTCATTTTTGAGCGATATATATGGAAATAGAACATTACAAAGTAGGGACTACCCCGAGGGCACAATGTCAATGAACTGAAAAAAGTTATATCTATACTGACAAAAATTACTTGAAATAAAATAAAAAATAATAAATTAAAATAAAATAATATAATAACAAAATAAAATAAATATAAAACTAAATAATAAATTAAAATTACGATGTACATCTATATACAGGTGGGAGCGCATATCTCTTATCTGGCATTCTGGGGTTGATATCTTAGCTACGTAGAAAGTGGTATGGAACAAATCATGGTATAACCATATATTTCTAAAATTAGCATATTCTGAAACTTATTAGCCTTCCAGTTAGAACAGCTAGCTCCAATCCTTCTTCACAAAAAAAAGGCGGCATTCACTCATCAGTATAATCACTATTTATACTCCAATACCTACATAAACAACTTTTGCTTTACTTTAGAAAATGTCATAGTATAAATCTTTATTTATGGCAAAACTTTTTCTAAGTATTTCCTGTATTGAGGCATAAATATATAAAGTTATTGAAAGCAAATCTCATGAGATTTGTACATGAGTCTGACGTTGTAAACAATTTGTAAAAAAGTATACCTAAATTATCAACGTATTGATTTCAAACGTTATTAACTATATAAAAGTATTGATTTCCAGCAAATGTGTAAAAGTTTTAAATATTTGTATAAATTATTTGAAATAGGAAGATGATTACAGGGCATTTCGAAAAAGTCAAGTCATCTGGGGGCGTTCATTGAAATCGACTCAATCCATTGAGATATAATAGAAGAATTAAGGTTGGGGATATTTACATAAATCACTAACCTATGGGCATCACAAGAAAGCTCAGATTTATCCAGCGGGAGGTGGAAAGAGCTATGCTCGGATTATAACAATGTGACCAAATCAGAAATTTAGAAGGTTCGTAGACGGACCAAAGTGATGAACAAAGCTCAACGGGTCGCGAAGCAGAAATGGCAATGGGCGAGGCACATTGGTCGAAGAACCGATGCGCGTTGGGGTCTCAAGGTGCTAGAGCGGCGACCCCGGAATAGAAAACGCAATGTAAATGTACATTAGGTAAACAGTCGACCTCAAAAAGATCGCGGGAAGCAGCTATATATAGGTGCAAAAGATCGTATAGCGTGGAAGTTTTTGGAAGAGTCCTAGTAGTCCATGGACATGAAAACAACACCTCATTTTAGAAACGGCCTAAATATGTTAAAACTAGTCCCCCCCCCCCCTTTCCATCACAAAATGCAAAATGTCCATAATTTCTATATTAATTAAGTTAATCAAACTAATGTGATTTTGCACCTACATTTTTATTTTGTCTTATTGCTATTCTTATATTTTATGCCACTAATCTTTGTTAATAATCGGAACTTACTAGTTATATCCTTCTCTTTAAGTAAAAACCACCTGTATTTGCTCATTTAGCGTTTAGTCATAAGAAACAAATAAAGACTGCGACACACATAAATTGGCTTACAGGCAGGGTGGTGGTGGATAGCCAAATCCAATAGAGGAAGCTACCACTCTTAATCTGTGACGAGTTTTGCCACATATTCGGCGTTTCTCGTCAGTGGCACAAAAGATTACAACAGAGAACCACTAAAAAAACACGGACCTTTAATAGTTAATCTTTAATAATGCTAAAATAAATTATTCGCGGTGTATAATTTAACTATATGACACTCCGTCAATAAACAGATCTCTAAAGAATATCTCACGTGTACACTTTAAGTCAAACTCGGGCCGCCTCCCTTCTTGTTATTAATAAAGGTGCTATACAATTTTATAAAATCACAAGGGAATATTTGGGGAACGGTTGGGCTAAATCGTATTTTCTCATGTTCTCTCTACATATTGGTTGTCAGAATGATATGGTTTATGCGAAAAAACTATTATTAGGAAAAATATGTTTTTATCCTAATATAAAAAACGAAAGTTTATTTGTTAGTCGTCTTTTCACATTCAAAAAAATTGATAGTGATAGGTGAACGCATGTAGTGCTTGTGTATAAGATTTGTGACGGTCTGATTACCAAACGGCAAGGCACAGTTATTGTAATATAGAAATAAATTTGCGTTACGCATTTCCGTGTAGCTTTAGACAGCGATATTGTGTGAACACCTATATCTAATAAGGAAGGGTCTTCCTACCTGAGCATTAATTTAACCCTTCTCACTTAATAGCCCTTGTTCGATCGTGTACTGGGTGATATCTGTTTGTAAATCTAATTAACCATTTATAATAAATTGATTATAGTATATTATATAGACTTAAATTATTCAAACCGATTAAAACCGATGAAAGTCCTATTTTTGAGGTAGCAACTCTGCTTCAAAAAAAGAAATAAGACCTAGCTGGGTGGACAGATAATCAAAAAAAATTATAGGGATTGTTAAGTAGAACACTGCATTGTGTATATTTCTACTACCTTCTCTACTACAAGTCAAGTTATAAATCTTTTAGTAAAATTTTATTTCCCTACTGTTAACCTCTGAGTAGTTCCCGGATCTGGAGCTAATCTTAGCAACAGCATAAGGTCGTGCTTATCATAAACATGCATTGTCATCGGAATTGGGTCAGTATGTAAAAAACCAACTCAATCGGACACCGGGAAGTGGTTCAAATTTAATTTGCAAAATTCAAAATGCAAGTCGAAAAAACAATTTTTTTTAAATAAAAAAAGTTCCTAACACTAGCAACCTATGCAACTGTCCTAAATTTTTTTTAATAATAATTTTTCTTTATCACCCTTTCACTGACTTTGCCAAGGACCCGTCTTTACTATTTTCGCCTGTTTACGATGGTGTTGAGATTCGTTGGCGCCTCTATGACGCTGCTCGACGAGACTATCACTCAACACACAATACAAGGAAACTTTGTCGTAGAATCCAGCAACTGCGTAGCATTTCCGGAAAACAATGCCATTGTATCAGTCATTTCCAGGACCTAAATAATAAATATGTAGCTTGCTCATGATTTCTATAGAACGCCGAACGTAGCCGCTATAGCTTTAAGCAAGTATAAATGCGCGCCTTTTGCGTGATAGAATAAACTTATAGTCAATTTTATATGATAAATATTATTCTTGTATAAAATTAATTATAATAGCATAAAATGATTTTTATCTGTATTTTTAATGTAAAATTAATTTAATAGTAACTAAATGTTTTTTTGAATCACGCAAGTCGTTTTGAGAAAACACTATGACGTAAGAGGGAAAAATGGCGGAATGGTTGGTTGCTTATTATTTAACACTGCTTGCTGTTAGATCGGCATCATTTTTAGATTGAGTCGTTCTTACTCTGCCCGAATAAGGTGTAAAAAGTGATGTGATTATAAAAGTCCATCTTTATTGCTATAAGTTTCTTTCTATATCCATCTAATAACTAAATATGGATAATAAAGACTGTGTCGATGGAACTGCGCCGACATATATAGTATATGTCGGCGCAGTTCGGATGCCGGCAGCAGGGTGCAATTGAATATGTGTTCTATACATTAATTTATTCTAAATAAGAAATAAAATTATTTAGAATAAGCAACTTATGAAAAAAAAATGAAGAAAGTATTTAATACTCCATCCACATTCTATACTTATATAGTTCTATATTTTATATTGATTAAAAGTATTTGTAGATACAGATAGATACAAAGCCCTGAAAATAATCCTAGTCCCGTGAAATTTACCGCAATTATTAGAACTATAATTTGTCACTCAATTTACGAACGTATTCCTTATTAAAAACAAAAGGACCGTTTGGTCCTTTTACTTATGTCGAAAATTATATTCTTATTTTATGTTTTAAAATATTTTCACTTTTACGTTTATTTTCTAGATATATGTTATAAAATCCATACATCATATATTTTATACAATATTATCACAAGTTATAGGTATCAGCGGAAAAGAAAATAATAGTAAGCTAGGTCAATTAATGCAAAACAAAAAATTGTCCTAATTGAAAGAATAGCAGGACAGAGATAATTGTTATTTGCAAATATTAGCAGCCATACTCCCGAGGCCGTCGACTAGTTTGGGAAAAATGTATGTTTGTTAAATTCGTCTATATTTGAGTCGTTAGCCGGAAAATATAGTTGTTGGCGACGTATTTAGGTGAATTAAAATATCAATTATTTTTTACTTGCACTGTGTGTTTCATTATTTGTGTGTGTGTGTGTGAGAGAGAGAAAGAGTACCAAGTAAAATTATTCGCCACCTATATATTAGTCTAAAAATAATCATCATTCATTATTCTCCTACCCTTATCCTACTCTAAGTGGGGTCGGCACAACATGTTACAAACATATTGTCACATAAGTGACTGGCCACCTGCCTGACGTTTTTTACGGCCCCTCGGTAAGAAAGAGGGTGGTCTATTCTATTCAACCGGATACCACACGGTGGGTCAACTTACCTTAGTCGCCTTTTACGACACCTCGGTAAGAAATGATGGTAGTCTATTCTACTCAGCCAGGTACCACACGGCTGGTGGACTTACCTTAGTCGCCTTTTAGTCTTAAATTAATACGTTTATTAGTCTTAAAGTAATACGGAGCTATATATTTTCTCATATATCATTCTAGAGCAGGGAGACCACAGTAAAATGTGCCCTATTACTATAAAGAGAAAGGAAATGATATTGTATCTATCTGTCTCGCTTTTTGATGTGTGATTAGACAAAGATGAAGTATAGGAGTTTCATCTTCCCTCTCATTATTTATAGCGACATTATCGTTTACAGGTCTGCCTATGGCTGCCCTACACATTCAAATTGAAAATTCAAAATATTCTTTATTCAAGTAAACTTGTAAACAAGTGCTTTTGAATCGTCAACTTTATTGCTGGTTCGAAAAGCTGTTCCTGCCGAGAAGAGCCAGCAAGAAACTCGGCGGTTGCTCTTTTTTAAATATTAATCTTATAACTAGTTACATTTAGTTATTATGTCTTGTACAGGGTAGAAGTGCATCTATATCCACACATCATTATCATCTAAGGCGTGGGTAGGTGATTAAAAGTAAACACGCGTTTTTAAGAGCTCTTACTTTTTTATTAAATTTAATTAATTTTATTACCTAATTACACATGTGTTAAGTGTTATTGTACATACCAGCTGAATTTCCTATCTTACAATCCGTAATTTGCTATATTGAAATTGAAGCACTGTCACTGATAAGTATTTAGTGGTTGCAATATGGACTCCATACAAAATTCAATTCAAGCTTTAACAGAGCACTTCAACTCCCAGATGGCTGAATTCCAGAAAAGTTTACAAAACAACATTCCTGCTACAAGCCCCACATCAAACATAGCAGCACAGTTTAGTTCTTTTCGAGTCTTTGTATTGTCTGCACTTGAAGGCCTGCAGCAGCAAGTAGAACTCCTTACAAGGCAAGTCGACGGTTTGGAGATGCATCGAAGAAAGAAAATCTTATTGGTTCATGGTATTCCAGAAGAAAGGAATGAGAATACTGCTGATGTTGCTTGTACTTGGCTTTCTAAAACCCTAAAGCTTCCTGATTTACAAGATGTCTGCATCAGCCGAAGCCATCGGCTCGGTCATCCCAAAGGAGATAAACCCCGGGCTATACTGCTGAAGTTTCATGATCTAGCTCTAAGAAACACAGTCTGGTTTTCTAAGTCCTCTCTAAAAAATACTGGTGTAACGTTATCCGAATTCTTAACCAGAAGTAGACATGAAGCCTTCATGGCTGCTAGACAAAAATTCGGAATTGGCAAATGCTGGACGAGGGATGGATCCGTAGTTGTGGTGGGTCCTGATGGTAAGCGTCATCGTATATTTACTACATCGGAGGTAAATTCTTTACAGTTAGCTAATGTACCCCAGGTGCCCGCTACCACTGTTGCCTCCAGTTCCAGTACTACTGTTCCAAAAGTGGTGAAAGCTTCGCTACCATATCGTTCCAGAAGGATTGTTAAGCGATAAAGCTAGTGTTATTACGACTTTTCTGCGCTCACAATTGTCATTAATGCAGCTTCACCATATTTTAGTGTTGCAATTATATTTTTATTTGTATTCCTCTTCATTTTAATTAGTTGTTAATAGTATACTTAGTCTATAATTATGTAGCTGTATTTCATTAATTATTCCTAGTTGAAGGTACTTTAATGTTTGTATGTATATATTTGTTAATTTTGAATGCAACCTTCCTTTTATTTTATATTTTACAAAATATTTGTGCCGATATGTAAACAAACGTAATGTCCTTTTGACAGTTGTCAGAGACAAATAGCAAGTACGTTTGCAGTCCGTGTCTTTCCGTTTCTTGAGTTTTAAACGTTGTTTCCATAGACTACTAACTAAAATATTTTCTTTAGTTTATGTAAATTTTGGTTGTTGTAGATTTTAGATAATATAATATAATGCTTAAGGAAAGACTTTATATATAAATTTCAACCTTCTTTATTTTTATGTAGCAATCTCGTGTTTTAAGGCTGGCATATGTACGATAGTTGTATATAGAGATACCTAAGGTAATTAAGAATTAGCTCATTAATTATTTATTTTATTATATTATATATTTATTATTATCTTTTAATATATTTATATATTTTAGTATTTATATAATACACTTTTTTTTAAATATTATATTTTAAACTATGTGTTCAAACAAAGACAATCTAGGTGACTCAATCTCATCAACCTCCTCCCCAAATGGGTTGAGCAGTGACGACAGTTTTCTCAGTCTTCCCTCGCTTAGTGAAAATCTTAACTCATATTTCTCAGATGTACTGAAAAATTTCAATATCATTCACATTAATGCCCAGAGTATTCCAGCACATTATCTTGATATGGTGTCAAGTTTTGATAACAATAACATCCACGCAATTCTTGTGTCTGAAACTTGGCTAAAGCCTTGTTTACCTTCATCAACATACTCGCTCCCAGGTTTCAATTTGATCCGAAACGATCGTAACAACCGTACTGGTGGCGGTGTGGCAATTTACCTCCGCTCTCATATCCCGTACTCAATAGTAAGTTTGTCTGAGCCCAACACTAGTAATAACCCAGAGTATCTATTTATTGAGATCATGTTTGGACTTACGAAGGTTCTATTGGGAGTATATTACAGTCCTAATCGTACGGTTGATTACTTTACGTCTTTTGAAATTCTTTTAGAACAACTTACACCGACCTATGAACACACTTTAATAATAGGTGACTTCAATACTTGTCTCCTCAAGGATGACTATCGTTCAACTTGTCTAAAGTCAGTAGTTGATGGAGCAAACATGCATATACTCCCTCTTGTTGCAACTCACACTTTTCCAAATTCTTTGCCATCTCTTCTAGATTTAATTTTTGTTTCATCAATTGATCATGTTGAGAAACATGGTCAATGCGTTGCCGCAGCTTTCTCTTACCATGATCTTTTATATCTATCATACAAGCTTAAGCCACCCAAAGCTAAATCAAGAATCCTTCTCCAGCGTAACTTTGGTGCCATGGATTTAATTAAACTTCAAGAAGATGCCACCAAAATCGATTGGTCTGCTGTCTTGAATGCAGCTACTGCTGATGAACAGGTTGATATCTTTAACACGATGTTAAAACAGCTGTATGACATCCATGCTCCAGTTCGACCAGTCCGTATTAAGCACCTCCCAGCACCTTGGCTTACTGCGGATATTCGTAAATTACAGGAACGAAAAAATGCAGCTAGAGTTAAATATCAACGAAACCCCAGTGACGATAATAGAGAGTTATATTTGAAAGCCCGTAATCGCTGTAACAGAGAATGTAGAGATAAACAACGACGCCATATTCATAAAGCTGTTGTCGAGGAAAACGATCCTTCTAAGGTCTGGAAATTCCTCAAATCTATAGGAGTCGGTAAGGCACGTGAAAACGTTACATCAAACTATCTAAATTTGAGCCAGCTTAATGAGCATTTCTCTTCATCTGTTACAATGGACAGTAACATTAAGTTAAATACAATAAATCAACTTTCAGCCTTATCTCCTCCTGATGTTCCGAATTTTTTCATTAATCAATTTACTTGTTGTGATGTTAAGAAAAACATTTTATCTGTTAATTCAAATGCAGTCGGTTCTGATAGCATTAGTCGTAACATGATCATTCCCATCCTTGATATCCTTACACCCGTCATTACGGCTATTTTCAATTATTCCATTCTTACTGATTCCTTTCCATCGGCCTGGAAAGACGCTCAGGTCATCCCTCTCCCTAAAAAAACAATCCTTCCACTTTTGCCGACTACCGTCCAATATCCATACTCCCTTTCCTTTCTAAAGTATTTGAAAGATTAGTGCATCATCAACTCAGCCTTTTCCTTTCTCAACACAATCTTTTGAGTCCAATGCAATCTGGTTTCCGGCCTGGTCATAGTACGACTACTGCTTTAGTAAAAATAACCGATGATATCAGATCAGGCATGGATAATCGGAAAGTTACGGTGTTGACATTATTGGATTTCAGTAATGCTTTCGGCACTGTAGATTTTGATATCCTGCTTGCTATTCTATGCTCTCTTAACATATCTCCAAAAGTTATTGATTGGTTTCGTTCCTACTTGTATGGACGTCGGCAGCGTGTTCGTGTACAAGATTCGTACTCGAAATGGTCAATGATCACTGCTGGCGTTCCACAAGGTGGCGTGTTGTCTCCTCTCCTTTTTTCAATTTTTATCAATTCTATTTGTAATTCCATCACTTCTCTCTACCATCTCTATGCAGATGACTTACAAATTTACTCTCTATGTAAATTATCAGATTTACCTTACACAATCGGTACTGTTAATGAAAACCTTCAACGTATTGCACTGTGGAGTAAGAATTTTGGACTACAAGTAAATCCTGAAAAAACTAAAGTTATAGTAATGGGCAGTCCAAAATTAATGTCACATGTGGATTTGGCTGTCCTCCCTCCGGTAATTTTTAACGGCGTTCACTTACCATTTAATGATACTGTAAGAAATCTTGGTATTATTTTTGATCGGTTTTTATCGTGGGCACCGCAATTGAACGAAGTCAGTAAGAAAATCTTTAGAGCCGTGGCATCTCTTCGCAGATTGCGTAATTTTCTACCCATACCTACCAAAGTTGCGCTGGCTCAGTCTCTCCTTTTACCGGTTCTTGATTATGCTGACTCATGTTATCTAGATATCACAGAGGAGCAAATTAATAAGCTTGAGCGCCTCCAAAATCTTTGTATTAGGTTCATATTCGGGCTACGTAAGTATGACCACATTTCCGAGTTTCGCAATAAGCTCAAGTGGCTCCCAATTCGCTTTCGCAGGAATACTCATATTCTTCATCTTCTTTACCGTGTACTGTTCGACCCTAACACCCCTCCTTATCTGAAAGAGCGTTTTGTTTTCATTCGTAACACCCATAGTCGTTCCCGTCGCTCGGACGTGAATTTGCGTATAAAAATTCCTTCGCACTCCTCTTCCTTTTTTTCCAAATCTTTTACCATCCAGGCTATTATTTTGTGGAATTCCCTTCCCCTTAGCATAAAAAAGTCTAAGTCACTTGCAATATTTAAAAATCAAATAAAAGATCATTTTTTAAAAATGGTTGTGTGACTTATTAGCTTGTCCCTTGTTTGTCGTTTGACATCTATATATTATGTATCAGGTATATGTGTATATATATATATATATATATAAATATATGTATATATTTATATATGTTATAGTATATTATATTATTTAGTATATAATCTTATAAATCTCATAATAATTATTTAATTTGCCTTGCCTATTATGTTTTATTTTTATTCTTGGTTTTATCATTAAGGTTGCCTGGAAGAGATCGCTGGCTTAGCGATAAGGCCGCCATTTGTACCTTTAAATTGACTTTTGGTTCAATGTGCTTATATCTTTTTATATATAGGCTAAATTTTAATTTTATGTTTCTTTTGTTTGTTTTTTATTTTATGTTTATGTGTGCAATAAAGAGTATTCTATTCTATTCTATTCTATTCTATTCTAAGTAGGATTACTTTAAAAGTATAGTAGGCTTTCTGTATCAGCCTCTTTTTAACAGTGTTTTTATACATTTATAGTGTTTTTTCTTTCTACTCTAGTATTAATAACTCTACGCCTACTCTAGTATATCGTGGTCGTGAAACTATGAATATATTTAAGACGTCAACGAAATATACGTCACAGCCCTTAAAATTCTTTCCGTATTACAGTGTATTCGACATTTCACAATATTTTCACAACGGATAACGATAAAACTCAATTTATGATATTTACCTTAGAAAGGCGAAATGGAAGTTGGTTCGTTTGAACGTAGCACCCTCGAGGCATTCTATTAGTATATACCTCTATATCTTCCTAGTTAATGGCCGTAATGTGGGTTCAATCAAATAGTTCATTTAATATTATATTTTATATTATACAATCAAGTCTGTTCTGAACTATAAGACACACAAAAATTAAAGAAAATATAACAAAAATATTAAAATAATTAATATTTTATTTAACTCTTACATTATGAGCGAAGATGTCTGATGTAAAAATTAAAAATAAATAAATTTACAGCATATTATACTGGTCAAGGAGAGAAACTAAAGCCGCTATTCTCATATCGATTTTCAAGACACGTATTACACAGAATCTATCTAGGCATACGTGGTTTCATCGAGATATTTTCATTCACGGTAAAACGTTTAAGTTTTCAATCCCAGAACATACGTTTCTACCTAAGGCGTTTATAAACCTGTTTTAGTACAATTTTCTTATAAGAGAAATAAACTATCATATTTCAAAATGTCTTGTAGGGCAAGGTCTTGTAGGACTTCCCTACAAGACCTTGTAGGGAAGTTATCCGGCTAAATGTTGCAGTGCCTAAGGCTGGTTTGCTAGATTCTGAAAGTTTCAGTAAAATCGGTCATTCATTTTTATATATTAAGATTGGAGCCTTCAAAAATAATCATCATCCCCCTGCCCTTATCCCACTCTAAGTGGGGTTGGCATAACATGTTACAAACATGTTGTCACATGATTCGGCTACGTATTTTACGACCGGCCGCCTGCCAGACATCAACATACCTTAGTCGTATTTTACGACCCCTCGGTAAGAAAGAGGGTGAGGGTGGTCTATTCTTCTCAGCCGGATACCACACGCCATGCTTCAAAAATAATAGATTACTTAAATAAGGAGGTTGCATAGACATTTTCAGCGACTTTATTTCAAAAGGAATATCCAATTTCCCGAGTTAAATTTAATTAAATTTTATCCATTGTATTGGAGAGCGTTGAATCAAAAATCAGAAAAGAAAGGAACTATATAAATATATTTCAACGGGCAAGGAAATCTTATAAATGGTGGCTAAGAAATTTAATGGGAAATAAAGGGCTACTAAATTAAACATCAAAAGAAACAATCGTAAACTTAGATCCATTTTATTCTGATTACTCTTATATACCTACATTTTCTTGTCTATATTGTTGTAAGTTCGAAGATCAAAAAGAACGAACTGTTTAATAGACGAAAGTAAGTAATTAAATCTGAAACGAATAATGAAGAAGGCATAAAAATAAGATCTCATATTCGATGGAATAACAGCAAAAAAAAACATAAAATCAAAACTTCGTATACAGTATTGTAACCATAGAGTTATCAAACTTAGAGCAGGGGAGCCATAGGCAGGCTTGTAAGTGATATCCTCCTGCCCTTATCTCACTCTAAGTGGGGTCGGCACAACATGTTATAACATGTTGTCATATGATTTGGCTACGTATTTTACGACCGGCCGCCTGCCTAATGGCAACTTACCTTAGTCGCCTTTTACGACACCTCCGTAAGAAATGAGGGTGGACTATTCTATGCAGCCGGATACCACACGGCATTTACCTTAGTCGCCTTTTACGACACCTCGATAAGAAAGGAGGGTGGTCTATTCTATGCAGCCGGATACCACACGGCATTTACCTTAGTCGCCTTTTACGACATCTCGGTAAGAAAGGAGGGTGGTCTATTCTATTCTGCCGGATACCACACGGCTTGTAAGTGATAATTACACAATAAATAATGAGAGGGAAGATGGTACTCGTATACTTTCTATTTGTCTTATCACCCATAAAACTGAGAGATAGATAGATCCCCTGATTTGCTTTCTCTTTATGGCATATTTTAGGCTGACTTCCCTACTCTAAGTATAATAACTGTAACATAGCAACGAAGGCTTATTTACTTAATAACAGTTCCTGCCAGACATCCATTTCAATGAAAAAAAATGTAATAGACAGGTTGTAGAAAACTCTTTGTGGTTTAAACAAAGATAAAATATAACGTACCAACATAAAAATACTCCTAGCGCAAAATTCTTTAACGCGGCCTCTAATTATAGTTAGTGGAAACCAGCCAAGACAACATAGAAGAGGATTTATATTTATCTTTGAAACAATCTATAGCATTAACAGTATCTTTAAAACAATTGAAACACTGTAGTTGTATTTTGACATTCTCCTTATGATAACATGTTTTGCTTATAAAAGAATGGTATACAATGGATTAAGAACATGAAAGATGCGATAGTATCAAATACAATCATATTTGTGAGTGAAATTGCAACTCTTATTTCAATTTTCTTAATCTAAATATATACCCAACAAAAATAAATAGTAAAGCAGTTGGTTTAATCATATTTGAAGCCTCAGTTTGACAAAGTTGCGAATCCAAGATTGCAACGCGAAGAACTATAAAAGTTTGTCTCGTATACTAATATTACTCGTCGCAAACCTAATTATTGCATAGTAAAGTAAGTAAATAGGCCTCCTCTCTCCGTTTCTGGAGAGAAGGGATGGAGCTAAGACCTACCACGCTGCTCCAATGCGGATTGGTAGGTTACACATATCTCCAGAATTCTCTAGATATATGCAGGTTTCCTCACGATGTTTTCCTTCACCGAAAAGCGTGTGATAAATTGCAATTATCAATTAGACACATGAGTTTTAATAGAAAAACTCATTGGTGCCTGCCCGGGTTTGAACTCGTGTTCCCCTCGTAAGAGTCGCACGGTCTCACCGCTGGGCTATCACAGAATTATTACATATATGAAATGAATGTGACACATATACTTATTTGTACGTATATAAATGGATATTTTGTTTTTGTATACAATACACTCACTTTGTATCCCATTGTAATATGTTTTTGAGTTACGGAAAAACCACATAACAACAGTGAAGATAAAATCTTATATGAATAGCACGGTCCTCACGACACACGCATCAAAGGAAAGTATTTGAAAGATAACTTTAACCTTTTTACGATCTACATTAACATATGTCAGAAATATTATAGCATAAGTATAGCGATATTTCCTCAACAGGAGCATAAGCTTATTTTATCTTATATAAATAACTGTACAGCTAATTTCAAACCTTACAAACTAATTGAATCGGTAAAAATAAAGCATACCTACTGCCTTAATAGCTCAAAAATTTAATTTTGTATATTCTGTTTATAAATTAAGAGAGATATTTAACACTACATGACAAAAACATTTATACTTCTTTTCGTAATCTATACTTATTATAAAACAAAGTCCCAAAAAGATGTCTATCTGTATGTAATTTTCTCAAAATCTACTGAACGGATCTTTATACAGTTTTCACCAAAAGATTGTGCAATACTTCCGGATGGTTTAGGTAAATAGTACATACGTATTATGTAAATTGTGTTGAAGAGATCGCATAGTTGTTAAAAACTTGCTTGCTGAGAGCTTTACTCGCGTCCGCTGCGGAAACCAGCATACGCTAAAATAATTTATTTATTTTATTATGTATTTATTTATTTATTTATTACCTAATCAACAGCGTTACAGATAAAACTTATTTATAAATTTTAAGACTATACAATAAGGCCATAACAAGATTACAAAATATATAAACAGATTATTTTCATTAACAGGGTAAGGAAAATATAGATGTGTTAAGTAACAGAACAAACATGATATAAAAGATAAAACTAGACATAAAAATTGTAAATAAAAATATTTACAACGTGTAATTTCAAACGTAGTTATAGTGTGTCAGTGTGTGTGGGTGTGTGTGTGTGTGTGTTGTGTGTGCCCGCGTGTGTGTGACTGAGTGCTTGTTAATTATCACGATGAATAATGTACTAGAGAATTGTAGATCTATAAAACTACTACAAAAAACTCCGCGATAGCATGTCTCTATCTCTTATGATTAACTCACAATAACTACTTTTGTTTAAAATTTGAATTCTAGAAAAAAAATTATGATACGCAGATTTCCACGCGGGCGAAGCCGCTGGCACAGCTAGTAAAAAATAAACAACAATAATGAGAATAATGAGATACTTTATTTAATACTGTAAACGATCTTGTAGAGGACAGTGGCGTTAGCCCTTTATAATATAACAAGAGAGGTTATGAATTAAACAATATCTTGGCCTATGGCCTAGATATGTTACACGAAACTTGGCTGCAAAACGAAAACACGTATAAGGAATCAATTATTCTAATTCAAATTCAATAGGAACGGTTCCATTTAAAAAAAATATGAAACATGGTTTTTCATTTCAAAATGAGATTTATCTTTTTATTTCATCTAAAGCAAAATTAAATACACAACAAGTACATAAAATAATATCAGACAGAAAAACCAACAATAATCTATAAACAAAGATGGAAAAACTTACATAAAATAAGTGTATATATACATACATATATTTTTTCTTTTAATGGCTTTAATCTGACGATGAAAAAATCTGCAGATCACTGTTGTCATTGTTTTCCGCAATGGAAATAAAAAGAGTGCATCATGATTCCTCTTACCCAAGATTAGCAGCATGCAGAGATACGAGTACATCGACATCGAAAAAAGGTTTTTGTCATTATAGTGAAATATTTGAGGCTGTAAATCGAAAACGTGTCAAAATTGAAGAGAGCAAGGTATGAGTGTATTGGAAAGACACTGTTATATTTGTAATTTTATATACAAAAAAAACTCTCCAGTCTAGTCTACAAGGCAGCGTAATGCGATGACAAGTAGACAATACACCTACGCAATGAGTAAATTACGTCTTTGCATAAGATTTCAAACAAAGACGTAATTTAGTGTCATTTACGTCTTTGTCAAATGAACCTACCTGTTCATCCTTACTAATTTATATTATAAATAACAGATTTATTACTTTATTTGTCCTGCTTTAAAGACTTATCGGAGTAATAAATTAAAGCGATGTTTGGTTTGTAGATAGTTGAAGAGCTGGAGTGTGACATAGGCTTTTTCAGGACTGAAATCCTTACTCACGAAGTAGCAGATAGTAATAAGGTATTATATATAAAAGTGTTAAAAAAGAAATCCAAATGAATGGATGCTAGCAAAATAACTCAAACAACATCCTCCTGCCCTTATCCCATTATAGTGGGGTCGGCACAACATGTTACAAACATGTTGTCATCACACGGCGGGTCAACTTACCTTAATCGCCTTTTACGACACCTCGGTAAGAAATTAGAGTGGTCTATTTTACTCAGCCGGATACCACACGGTGGGTCAACTTACTTTAGTCGCCTTTTACAACACCTCGTAAAGAAATGAGGGTGGTCTATTCTACTCAGCTGGATACCACACAGCATAGCAAAAGAACTCAAGTATTTTATAATTATACTTACTTACTGTTGCTTAAATCACTTTTGCAATATATATAGTCCACACCGGGGCCAATTTGATCGTATGGCCAGCACTTCTAATACTTAAACTTGATAAATATATTTATCAGTTTTTATTGCAATTGCTACCTTATCCATTCGCTATGTTACTGAAGCTAGCCGCTTCATAGCATGCTCTTTCTTTAATGACTTCTCTGTTTATCATATTCAAATTCAAATTCAAATACAAATTCAAATAAGTTATTCAAATTGGCCTATTACAAGCACTTCTGAATCGTCAAATTAAAATTAAAATAAAGCTACAACTGGTTCAGAAAGATGCTCTTACCGAGAAGAACCAGCAAGAAACTCGGCAGTCGCTCTTTTCAAAAATAAATATTACAATATTGTATTTACTATTGTTAACAAACGTAGATTACAATATCATCTAGCACGTAGCCGGTCGCAATTTAGTTCCAAGCTTTCTTATCATTAACTTATAGTCCTCGACAGTACAGAAAGCTTTATTAATCAGTCTCTTTTTTGAGCTTGTGTAAAGGCAAGTCCAAAATAGATTGAGGAATTTTAGTATAAAAAAGTATACCGAAGCCCATAAAAAGTAACTCACTACATTGTAGTAAATTTAGTTGTCATACTTGATAAACATAAGTCATTCTCAACGCAGTATCGTTACTGAAATTTGTATTTTCATTGTGTAGGCGGCGCCAAGCAAACTAGGTCCGATGAAACTTCCATATTCATGTAATCCAAAGGTAAAACACAGCGCGTTTCATTTTCGGATATGCGGCAGATTACTTTGTATATTTTTCTGTTGTGTAAGTGTAAATAATGGGTGCTAGCGTAGCCGACGAGATAAACTTTTTAATATGGAAACAGTACCAGTATAAATTATCCAGTTTAGTTCAAAAATTTACATGTGTTCTACCTACAAGACTAATTTCGACAACGGAGTAATTTGAGTTACACTATTACGCAAAAGAAAAAATCATACATATTATACACGAAAGTCCCCAAAAACAGATATCAATATAAACAGTTATGTGATCAATTTTTTTAGCAAAGAAAACTTTTTCAGGCCATATAAAACCAAACTGAGAGAGCGCACAGCTTTGATCCGCAGTGTAATACAACAAAATACAATGTACAAAATTGTTTTCTTAAAAATAAATAATGTTAATAAAAAAGATCCAAAGCATTATTATAACCAAAAGCCTACTGTGACTCTTTCAAACTTAACATCAAGTAATTGAGATTGATAGTACCACGCAATTATATAAGCTATTTAAAAGAAATCTTCACTATGAACCGCTGCTAGAACTGTGCCATTATTTAACAAAAGAATAATTGCGCAGTTATTTTATCCAACGTAAAATAAACTACATTGCACCTAAATAAAACTAGAGAATAATACAGCTTTTACGGTAAAAGCTTGCACTTGATTTAAGTGCGCTATCATGGCGACAATGAAGACGCTTCAATTCAAGCACTTTATACAATATTAAATATAACCTCTCTTCAACTGCTCCAGACGGTAGCCTAAATACGAGATAAATTACACATTTGAACGTAGTAAACTCAATTAACGTAACGCAAAGAAAGCTAATAGCGTTAAACTATCAAAACGATTTTTATTATGAAGATTTCCTAAGTCATAATATTACCTAATTCAACCTAATTACAAATTATGCTGATCGATTGGTATAATTAATTCAGTGCAACTAATAAATATTTCGTCACTTGTTGCCGTGACTTGATGAAAGAGATCAGCGATTTCTAATGTGCTTATCTTTCTATACTTATCTATTTTTATCAATTACAAATAAAGATCTATAACAGACTATTTATACCTTTCTTGTTCCACGTCACAGTTTTTTTACCCTTGTCACATTATGTATAAAAAAAATAGCAACGTATTTCTTTACTCCGTCCCCAGTGAAGTGAGAAACATCTGTTACACAAGTATTTCGGGATGTCCGCAAGCAAAAGTATTACTTCCTCTAATCAAACGCAATTCCTGCAGCGTTATTGCTAAGACAAGCACTCACAGACTAGCTCTTTACATCTACCCGCTCCTTTACTTATATTGAGAATAGCCCGCTAAAACTTAGTCGTTATAGCACTACTACACAACCTATTTATTTTATGCATTATTATGTTATCTGTAATTCTTTATAATATTTGTATTTTATCATCGGCCTATATATTTATTTATTATATAACAATAATTTTATAAAGATCCATTTAAAAAAAGGAAAGTAACGGCCTGTTACAATCCCACTGCTGGGAATAGGCCTCCTCTCTTTGTTTCTGGAGAGAAGGGTTGGAGCTAAGACGTACCACGCTGCTCCAATGCGGATTGGTAGGTTACACATATCAACAGAATTCTTTACAGATATGCTGGTTTCCTCACGGTGTTTTCCTTCACCGAAAAGCGTGTGATAAATTGCAATTATCAATTAGATACATGAGTTTTAATAGAAAAACTCATCGGTGCCTGCCAGAGTTTGAACTCGTGTTCCCCTCGTAAGAGTCGCACGGTCTCACCGCTGGGCTATCACAGCTTCAAAGATCCATGTGCGCCACCGGAAGTAGGTAGACTATGACGCATTACGCGCGTTAGTGGTATTCAACACATCTCTTTGCTAATTTCTTCTGTAACGCTATTTAAAATTTTCGTTTAGAAATAGATAGAAGCAGCTAGTAATTGTAAAATAGACAGAGCCTTATTGAAAAGTAGGTGCAACGCTAGCTTGTGATGTTGAAAAGTATTAAGTACTGCTTCACTTTTTTTTTCCTAATTTAATGTCATGAAAATATTATTTTGTTGTCAACTCCTACTAAACAGAGTATTAATTATTTAAACATGTATAATCAGCGACTGTCACACGCAACGACTGCTGTCGGAAATCTACAGCCCTTTAAGAATGATCTAGCGAAACATGCAGGAACAAGGACATGACAGAAACCAGTAACATAATAATTTCTGTATTAAGAATAAGTGATAAACGCCCAAATATTTACAAACCATCAATTAGCTTGTTAGCGAAATAGGACAGTATTACATCCAAGTAATCATCTTATACTCACTATCGTAACTAGGCCACACAACGTTCAGTGAAAATATGATTTTCTATATTTTGCATAAATTTATATTCGACTTTATAACGGGAACTATTTGAATGTGCTTTAATTTAATAACAGCGTGTTCCATTTCGCCGTACACGGAACAGGACTTAACGAGCAAATGTCCATTTTCATTATAATAAGTACACAGACTATGCCGTCCAGTTAACGATATAATTAGTATGCACGAATTTATCTTTATTTATTATTATTTAATTGTCTTTTTACTTCATTAAACGACCTAAAATATTTCTTTATGAACACAGATATTACAGTTAGTCCATCTGCGATACATCAAATAAAAAATATAAATGACTAATGGTATAGAATGCTAAAGTAATAATAAAATTATTTTGCTATAGTCCGCGATACAGTGCATAGAAAATATATATAGTGTTACGTCCACTATACAAGTGGACTATCCGTATTTTTATACCCGATACGTGCAGGATTCGTAAAAACACATGCACAAACCTCCACCACTTCCACCACAATACACAAGCACTACACACGTTCGCTATCACAAACTCAACAATCGTTTCGCCCCGCACCCGAAGCATCATCAGGAGATAGACTCCAGACAAAATCGCAAAGTATGGATCTCCGCAAAGTAACGCCTAATTCTATAAATTATGTATAGAATGCTATTTTAAATTACAATAACGCGAACACATTTATAAAACTAGCTTGTTTAAAGAGAATCACAATCGTTCGGGACAAATTGTAAGTATAAATATTAATCATTATTCTCTTGTTAAAGAACTTATTTAAAGGATTTTTTGAGTAGAGTGGGATCGTCATTATGATTCTTTATTAAGTTTGATAGAATAGGCGCCGCCGTTGTCCATTTCCAGAGTTTTCCACCGTAGCAAAACAAAGTCTATCTAACAGTCACGTAATTTAAATTAATGTATGAATTTCGCAGGTAAATTAAGAAATACTAGAAAAATCAAGATAACTAGAATAAGAAGCTAGTTGCTAAGAGAAATGTTCTTGATTATTGAATCAGGAACAAGATTCTTAGATTTTAGTTATTAAAGATAATAATTAATAATAATAATTAATAATAGTTAATATTTAATAACTATGAATACTACTCACGATAGTTTAAATTTAAAAATTCTTAGATTACTATAGTTTTTATAAAGTTTTCGATGGTTTTCTATTTTCTGATGAAATACCGTAGCCCGTACTTCTGCCTTAAACTAATATGTTGATATATTTAATATACTCTGATATTATTAAGTATACATATAATAAATTATAGAATAGAATACACATATAAAATAATAGAATAATAACTGGAAATTTCATAAACGAAAACGCGTAATCTAGCTGTAATTAATGCGCTCATAAAATATTCATTATTTATAATGAGACTATAACAAATGTATTATTATATATCTATATAACCAGTACTGATAACTAGTATGATTAAACTAATAACCACAGACTGGCTTTTAATTTTTTTATAGGTAAAATTCCAGGCAAAAAATGATTGAGATGAAATTCGAAATACACTTATTATACATATTGATATCATATTACGGTCGGTAGTGAACAGACAAAAAATTGCCTTAATATTTAAAAAGTTACAGACACTTGAATGGCCGGTTGGCGCAGTGGGTAGTGACCCTGCCTTCAGCTCCCCGGGTCGCGGGTTTGCTTCCCGCCGAGGGCCAACATTTTCTACAAACAATTTGTTGGCTCTTCGAGCCTGGGTGTTTGTTTGTATTTAACTATTTATTTAAAATGAAACATGTACAATAGTATATAGGTATTAAGCTACTACTTTCGGAACGGACGACGTGTGTAAGAGTCCCATATATTTATTTATTTATTAGCTAATACAGTAAAAGATAATGTTAAATGATAGAAATAATTAAAACATCTTATATTAAAATACTCGTTTAGCCTTTTATAATTATATTACCATGTATACTTTGAGGGAAAAATAAAATTGGTATATAAAACAAGTGTATAAGAACCTCAGAAAAAACTAAAAAAAATTGCTAGTTGATAGTCACGATAGTGGCGAAAGTAATATGAAGAGGGGACGAAGAGCGAACATGTGACCTATATAAACAATTTTAATATCGACAGGGCTGTGTGTACTGGAGCAGCTTGTAGAATAATCGTGTTTGACCTCCTTATATATAAAATTAACTGTATATGTAACAATCAGCACCTCTCAAGATCTTTAAATTAAAATCATAATGATTTATAGAAGAAGGCGTTACTTTGCGGAATTCCATATTACAGAAACTATAACTGAACTTTGCTATAATCCACGGGCGGCATTACGATTTTGTCGTGGAGCCTATTCTCCTGAAGATGCTTCGGTTTCGGAGCGAAACGATCGTCGAGATTGTGGTGGTGATTGTGTGTTCTGCTTGTGTGCGTTGCTGCTGGTGGAGGCGCCTTGGGGTGCATGTGGTGACTTGTTCTGCATGCGTAAGGTGCGTAAATTTTGCCTGCTTCATACACATTGGCTTTGCATGCATTCGCTTAACCGTGCGGATTATAGCAAGGTAGTACTATTATAGTGCTTGATTCAAAAGGCCTGAAACGGTTTATTTGAATAAAGATTATTTTGATTTTGATTTTGATTTTTGATTTTGATTGCATGCATTCGTTTAATCCACGCGGACAATAGCAAAGTAGTTTTGTTATAGTTTATGTAAAATCATAATCTTGCCGGATGAGTAAAAGTGAGAATATAAGACGTTTACAGCTAGGAATTACCGATAAAATAAAACAATGAAACCGTAGCTCGGTTTCATTGTTTTATTTTAATTAGTTTCGACGTTTCGAAAGGGCTCAACCTCGAGCTGACTGTAGTGCCGCCTTGTTCTTCTCGAGTACTAGTCATTAGTTTATTTTCGACGTTCATTTGATCCATCACTTCAAACGTTGAAATCCTACTAATCCTACTTCCTACTTCCTATCCTACTATCCCACTAATATTATAAATGCGAAAGTTTGTGAGTATGGATGGATGTTTGTTACTCTTTCACGAAAAAACTATTGGACGGATTTGGATGAAACGTTACAGTTACACAGGCTATATATTGGAATAACATATAGGCTACAATTTGTAATGATTTGAAGTAATATAACGATACATATTAATAAAGTCGGAAAAGTTCTGGCATCTTAGAGCTATCTTGGCGTACACTGCCTAAACCATTGGAGTTACATAAAGATGATGTACCGTAGTATTGGTTGTCTTGAATAGTTCTAAATAAAAGTCCGCTATGATATATATCTACCTACCTTTTATGTGGAAGCCACTATGACTAAAATTGTGAATGATAAATTTAATTAAATAAGATATTATTTTACAATGCACGTTGTAGTATATTAATCAAACTCTTATCAAAATCAATACATCAATATTCCATGTATATAAGTTTGTCTTTCAAACAAAGTAATTTGGTCGAAGAGTTAAAAAGTTATCTCCATATGATTGACTTGAAAGGAGCGTCATAGAGCGCCTACTAAACGCAGCGCGCGATGCACGCTGCACGATTGCACGGAATCCGAAAGTTTTAAAGTTAGGCATCTGAAATTTGAATGTACGAGTAACTAAACAAATATATATTTATTTAAAATGACTCTTCACGAAACATAATGTAGCAGAGCGCGAGCGAGCCGCGGGCAAAAACTAGTCTAATATAAGGATAACTCAATTTTATCATGATTTGATCCGTATGTTTATATAGTAATATGTGTAGCTTTTACCTAGACTAAGATATCAGGTCTCTAACATTTTATATTGTAGCAATTTGCCTCCTTCTCCGGCTGTGTCAAGGAGCTTCTTGTCTTGTAATAAATTCTATTGACAAAATGTACCCCTCTGTTTCCCCGTATATTAATTGTAAATTTCCTTATGTTGCGTCTATTCCTGTACGAAAACATCGAAGGAATAATTCGATGTTCAAAGATATGCTTAGGCGTAAATATATTATTTGGTCTAGTTTCTTGTGATTAAAATATTAATTATCTTTACATATCAGTGGAATATGTTATGTTGTTAGTCTACGTAGCTTCTACCTCTGGTGTGAGACGTCACTTAATAATTTAAAAATTGCAAATTGAATATGTGTATTAATACAAAATTGGAAGTCTGTAATCGTCTTATTATTGACGATTAAGTTACTTACCGTACATGAGAATAACCCTCCAAATATTTACTTAATAACTACACATGTAAGAAACATGTTTATTGGAACTTATTACGAGAATTCTTACTGTTGTCTATTGAATTCTATATTCAAATACATACACGCACTTACGCACGTGAACGCATGTACGACTGCACGCATGCACGCACGCACGCACGCGTATGCTCATTTACGCCAAAAAAACACTACAAAAAAACTCCAGAGTAGTACGTGCTATCGCTATCAGAAAGAAATCATCGCCATTGTACAAGTACGCATGTTAATTTGTGTTCTATTAATTAATAAATTTAAAGTTTTCATTTGAATTAACACATAACCACATTATTTCGGGAACCGTCGCCAGCAATCCAAATATTCCGCTAAAGGCAAACTTAATATTGTAATTTGCGTCATCCAACGCATTACCTTGTTTGCTTTATGAATAACAGAAACAGATAATTGTAATTATGTTTTCAATAAGTAATTAGCGGTATAATTATCACAGAAACATGGAAAATGTACATATACATATATTGCCAGCAATCATCTCAATTTAGACTTAACAAATTTATTAATCAAAGTATTTGATTAATAAATTAAGCCGTATTCGCACCGAACTGTATTAATTCATCCTCTTACTAAACAACATTAAAATAAAACATAATACTAAATGTTAGATTTACCGATAGACGCCGAAGAACTAAAACTATACAGTACAGTACAGTAATTACTTTGACTTATTATCAACAATTTTAATAGAACATTAAAATAATTTTACACTGTCACTATAAAACAGTACACTTAATAATGATATAAAAACAACTCAGCTATGATTTGAAATATATATTAATCCTTAATAAATCCTTAGGATCAGGCGCTTTAACGAGGATCGACACGATTGATTAATTGCACTGCTTTTACCTCTGTCAAATTAACACGTTCCACTTTGACTGAATTAATCACTTGAGTACATGACAAGGGGCATACCATTCAAATACGAATCATTTAAATACAGTAAGTGATACTTCTACCTGTTCAAAGACGCTCAACTATCATCACGCTTCAAATAATGACCGTGTGAAATAAGCTTTAAATTAATGAAAGATTTTTTTTAAATAAAGGCACGTTAAACACTCTACGAAGCATTTTTCAGGTTGCCGCAAGGTCTATCTCTTGGCAGGCAGAAAAACACATTACTTTTATCCGAGAGCTTCATAGATGTCGTAATGTCTACAATATTATCCGAAACGAATTGCTAATTACGCTGTCAATGTACAAATCTTTCCGGGCTTTTAATAGATATTTCCTGAATCGATCAAACGTTTCATCAACGAAGCCAAATTTACTTTTGCTTTTTTTTCAAATTGCACCCTTTACATAATTTCTTAAGAAAATATCAGGTACTTTTTATTACGTAAGTCCATATAAAATACAGTACAGCGCCATCTAGTGGATTATTAAAGTAAAAAAAAAAGTAACAGCCTGTTACTATGCCCACTGCTGGGCTAAGGCCTCCTCTCTCCGTTTTTGGAGAGAAGGGTTGGAGCTAAGACCTACCACGCTGCTCCAATGCGGGTTGGTAGGTTACACATATCCCTAGAATTCTCTAGAGATATGCAGGTTTCCTCACGATGTTTTCCTTCACCGAAAAGCGTGTGATAAGTTGCAATTATCAATTAGACACATAAGTTTTAATAGAAAAACCCATTGGTGCCTGCCCGGGTTTGAACCTATGTCGTCTCTAGAGAGTCGCACGGTCTCACCGCTAGGCTATCACAGCTTATTGTGGCACAGTGGATTATTATGGCAACGTTACAGTGACATCTTTTAGACGGCAGAAAAACCAGTTTCTTTTCATTACTCGAATAAAATGAGCAGTTTCTCATCTACATATATAGTGTATTATCAATGATAATGTTTAAAATTTGATTTTAAGGTGGATTGTACTACGCGTATTACCAGCTATCCTGGCCAGCTTGAATAGAAACAAAATATTTAAACTATCATACTAGCAAATAGACCTACTTTAATAAAAAACATCCGTTAAAATAAAATAGTATCGTACCGACAATTCAAATATTTTTTAAAATAAGTTTGAACGTGACTCAAAGCAATTAAATGTTTAATTGCTTGTAACATCAATTATGTATTCTCAACTTGTGGGGAGACCATACATTAAAGTCAATAGTAACGAATAAAAAAAAATTGAAGCGGATGCTTATATTTTTAGTGAAATAAAGACATTAACGCCAAATTGGCGATATTATGAAGCTAAAATAATGGTTATAGTATATACATTGAGAAGAAGTAGGTATATTTTAAAAGAAAAAGGCAACATACGAACGTCTTTCTGTCCGCCTTAGTGATATATGTATGTATGGTACAGTGGCACACTATATACTTTACTTTTCAATAGTACTAAAATATTTTTGTATGATATCTACTTCACTAATGTCGTCGCGTAAATTATAATTAATAATTACTTAATTACATGCTTCCAATTAAATAAACATTATGGATTCAGTTAATTAAGTCTCCGTCTATAAAACACGCAATAAATACTGACATAAAATTTCCGTAAACTGAAATATTCAAATGTGAATTCAAAATGGTTCTGTGTTCCATATTCGGCACATTTCTTTGTTTTGCTCTGTTGTGTGTCACATTATATTGGGGGCAAAAGATATACGAGATAAGCTCTTTTATTATTTAAATCCAGTACCAAATTATGTTATGTTATTCTAATTTTATATTTTTAATAATTCGTAAACTGTTTAATTTATATTATTGACTTCACTACGAACTATACTACTATGCTAAGGAAAAAGAAGTTGTCATTTAGTTTTGCTATTTGTGTACCAAAACTATGTATATCTGAACGTATTTAATCTCTCCATGAATTATGAACATAATCAATTAATTAACAATTAACGCGAATCTGATGATAGGTTTAGATTCACGCGATGAGACGGTAACGCAATTTAGATTTAAAATACTATTTAACGTATCATGCGCTTTACGGTGTACATCATAAGGAAATCTGCATGAATGAATATGATCTGCAGGATATATGTTATAAACCAGCGATCATATTCTTATTATCCCCAATCCGCCTTGAAGTAACTTAGGAGGGTCAGGCTTCGATCTTCCTCGTTAGGAAATGAGGGAGGATTGTTTTGCACTGGTATAGTTACGAACCGCCATTTTACGTTCTTTGGTACATTTAAGAGAACGTAACGTTAATAGAATATCCTGGTTTCATTATTCACTAACATAAAATAATTCTTAGCTTTTGATTTTTTGATTTTAAACTCTTGTTGATTTTACTTTCAACTAATGTATACATATACTGAAAATATGAGCTGAAAGTCGAAATCGAGTACGATCTTGAGCGGAGAGCATCTTGGTAAATGTAGCGTAGAGGGCTCTCGAGTAAGATCGAATGACGACGTAAGAAAATGGATGGAAATTGTATTAGAGCATGAAACTGATAAGAGTCTCGCGAAAACTCTAATTAAAATAGACATAAGATGGACAACGATGACGTGACAAATATTTTGTTATTAACTTGTATAACATTGAGTATTTCACCATCCATCATCCTGCCCCATCCCACTCTAAGTGGAGTCGGCATAACATGTTACAAACATGTTGTCACATGATTTGGCTACGTATTTTACGACCGGTCGCCTGCCTGACGTCAACTTATCTTAGTCGTATTTTACGACACCTCGGTAAGAAGTGAGTGTGGTCTAATCTACTCAGCCGGCTACCACACGGCGGTTATAAATAGTATAACATTTACTATTTATAAACTTAAAAAAATATCGAATTTTACGTTCAAGATTTGACTTTGGTATATGTTTTTATCAAATTTGATTTTCACAAACCAGTCTTTTCCATATTGCAACATTACTTCAGTAAGAGATGCCTAGATTCTCATTTAAATTGATGTAGAATTGAATTAATTCAACATGAATATCAAGTAAGAACTTATATAGGTAAATTTTTCATGATGTTTTAAGAATATATTCTCGTGAAAGTCGTGATAACTTAAACTTGACTAAAAATTGTATAAATTAAAAAGAAATATAAACTAACACCCTTTGTATTAAAGTAAGTAAATACTAAAATACTAATCCTACATTCAAAGTCAGTTAAAAATATTACATTCAATGTGTTACAATTGTTGGTCCAAATGGAAATTAAACAATATAAATATATAGCGAAACGTAATTTATACAAATGTTTTATTTTGTAATATACTTAAATTATGTACGCTTCCCTATTCCATGCCGTGATAAACTATTATTAAGACTACATTTAATTAAATGGTTTGTAGAGTATTTTATAGTAATCATAATGTAAGTCTTCTTATTTATCCAAATAAATGAAAAAAAAATATCGATATGCAGCAAAACCTTATAATAATTCAATACTAATTAAAGCTGATTTCGTTTCTAAGTAAATTGATCTTTAAAATTTTATTCAATACAATTATAAATTAGTAAACATTTTATATTTTAATATTTATTTTATCTTATTAATTAAAAATAACACTTATTATATACCGTAATTAATCCTATTTATAAAGAACTTAAGGCGCTGAACAGAGCTGGCGTAAATTCAGATTTCGGCATATAAGCCACGCCCACAATATCTGCGACGGCGTAGCGACACACTTAATTTTTTAACACCCATTGTAGGTGTACACTATTTTATCCAAACTTTTTTGTACAATTTATTTAAAAAACTTATGTCTAATTAATCTTATAAAACTAAGTATGCTGAAACTATAACGAAACACCTAAAAAAAGGCATATTATCAACAAGGAATAGTCACAAAAGGCGGCAGCTAGCGACACACGTCCGTATAGCAGTGCGCCTCAGCGATCACTGTCTATATTCGTAGATGTAAAAGAGAAGCGAGACGATGACTCGTTTCAGTTTTGCTATTTTCTAAAAAATATTTAATTTGAATGAAATATCTTAATTAATTCAAAATTTAAATCTTACATTCTCTTTATATTATAATGATTTATTAGTCTTTTTAATTTAACCAATTTTTGTTGATAAATATTAGAGATATTTACGATCAAAGTAAAAATCAGAGGTCTATTTACCAATTTTTTTTATCGAAAAAAAGTATCGTAATCATGTTTTGAAATCTTACATTCTCTCTGAGATATGATGTATATTAACATATATTTTTCTTTTAATCGTCATCCCTATAGCTTTTGTTAAAAACGTGTTTAAAGTCAGCCTATTTGGCTCTGTTCAGCGCCTTAAAAGCGATACTCGTGAAGGTCAGTTACTAATTTGATGGCTGCGTATCGTAATTTAATATAAACATTTCATTTATACACTCTTATCCGTGTTGAAATGGTAATAAAGTTAGTTTTAAGGTGGATTTCGATCAGTGTGCAAGACAGTGCAGCACAGAGTGCGGCACAAATGTTTACTCTGGTCAACTCACTCAAACAAACATTAACAAATTGTGCGCGAATATTCTAAAAATGTTCGTGCACATCTATGCACATTTATGCGCGTACACTTGAAACAGTGGACCCGCGTCGACGCGTACGCACTCGTTGTTCGCGAACACAGTTTTGCATCCACTACCTGAACGAAACCTTTGTTTGTTGTTTGTACGCGCACATCTTTAATGAGGAGTAGACAAATGAAAACATTATTAATAATTTTATAGAAAATGTCTAAAAATATATCGTAAATTTGTATATAATTTAAAAATAAGTAAAATTATAATAATAGATTACAAAATATTCCTCAATGAACATGTTCCCGCACATCTGTGCTTCTCTGTACGCTCACACAAGTTACACACAACAGACAGAAGCTAAACACGATATCAGCTTAGTATGTGCAGTGCGCGAACTTTATACACAATCTATGTAAACAAATTTGCTGCACGCTATTTTGGTGGAATCCTACCTTTATATTTTTAGAAAGATCTTTTTCCACTACAGAGACAGAAGCATGGTTTAATATTTTTGGTTTATAACTGTTTCTGGTACTAAGTAGGTTTCGGAACTAATTCTTTTTTTTTCTTCTCCTATATGACCCTGACGATCAAATAACGATTGCAAACACAAACACACGTAATACACGCACACAGCGTCTTCGCCGGCGGAGACGAGGTCCCAGTTTTCTGACGTCGGTCGGTCGTGGCTTCTCCCCACCCTTCCGACGTCGCGATGACTAATCAAAGTCATACATCAGCCCTCCACTACACCTCGCCCTAAGCCGTGGTCCGGCCTCACAGGAGGCACGCTTAGGACGACGTTCCCTGACGCTTGTAGAGCTTTTGGGCTAACAGCATACAGTCAATTCGAAAAAAAAGGACCTTATTCTATATAGTTTAATCATTGATCAATAAGCACTTTTGCTTATGAATCGTATATCGGCGGGTGTCTTAGATTTTTAAAAGAATGTAGAAAACACGGCAACGCTAGCCGAGAAATTATAAGTCAATTTACAGTACACCTCATACACCGTTACTGTCATACGTAATCGAGGTTTCGCATCCCGCATTCATAAAGCGTATACTAGTGTGCACTCCGCACCAACGCTCATTATGATATTAAGTTAGGTTTAGCTTTGAAAGAACGCGCTCAGATTCATGACAGCTTACTGCAGTTAACAGGCTGAATACTAAATGTAAAAATTGTGAAGCAAACGCGACATAGTTAGAAAGAAGTGCGCCTATTGTGAATACTATATCATTTGTTAACTACAAAGAAAAAAAAACTTTGTCTTTTTTCTTCTTAAATCACAAAGCATCATTTTGTTGTGAAGTGTCTGCTGCAGTTTTATTTTTGGACGAAACATAGATAAATAGAATTCGTTATTGTACACCATTAATTATATACTTAAAATACAAAAAAGTTTGGTATAATAGGAAACATGAGTTGTCAAGAAAGTTAAAAGGTGTTAAAATATTTTAGTAAAAGTGAAAAGTGAAAAACTTATAAACAATTTTATAGAAAATCACAAAATTGCAAAACTAAACTAATATAATACTAAATGGTAAAACGTAGCTCGAATACTTCTTAATTACTCTACTAGTCTTTTGTTAAGCTTACATAAGATTTAAAACCGTGCGCAATTTATTAAATATAATGTTCAATCTCAAAAGGTAACTCACAGCACAGGATTTCCTAGTATGAGTACCTACGGACAGTCCCAATTATTTTAAATGTGTTTTGGTAAATAAAAATTTTTTAATTATATAATTATGACAAATGTTAGTCTCATTTTCTTTTTAAGCAGCGACTTTCTTCTATATCTATACTAATAATTTAAAGAGGAAACACTTGTATGTTTGTTTGTATGTGTGTATGTTTGTAGTGTTTTCACGCAAAAACTACTGGACCGATTTCAAAGATTCTTTCACCATTTAAAAGCTGCTTCTTCACTGAGCAACATAGGCTATATGACATTTTCAAAAAAAATGGGGATCCCTAATAAAATTGTTCTAAAAAAGGTGTGAAAAATTTAGTCGTCGTCTTTCGGACAGCGTAAGCCGCTGAACTGAGTTTCCCAGTGAGAGTTGTTATGTGCGTGCTCCATTGAAGTTTAGAATCCAAGATCACTCCCAAAAATACAGTTGTATCTTCCGTTTTAGTGACACATTATTAAGCTCTTCAAGCTTATTTGCTATTTTAGCAGCATTATATAATAAAGGTACCCGAGGTATTACCTATAAGGATTAAGTTTATAAATTGAAAATAGATTAGTACATAGATCTCTTAATCGATACTAACAATAAGTGAACAAAATATCCTTATTATGTAAATAATTATTTGTAGTTTATCTAGGTATATTTTAGTATGCTATAATATTTTGTAATAAGGATTCATTAATTCATCAACTGTCAAAAACACAGTACCGAAACTATGGTAGTTTTCTTAAAGAACAAAAACATAAAGAGAAAGTACAATATCAAATTTCTGAAGACAGTGGGAATATATGATATATAAGCTAACCCTTGCGTCGCTGCCAGAAAGGTATTTTGCGATCCATTAGATAGGGGCTAATACGGAAAACCAATATTCCGTAGCTCACGAATACGCCGATTAATTATACTAAGAGCCTATCCAGATGTCGCATTAAACGTTGAAAGTTATACTAGAAAATGTTATATTTGAAATCGGAGCATACACGAGCGTTCTAATGGGTGTTTTAACTACAGCTATTTATCAATATGTCCGAGGCCTAAATAAAAAAAAAGACGCTGTTATTATAAGATTACTGTAAGCACTTACAGGCGTTTTTTTTAATTAACGTCGGCGCCCTACTTCGTCTGTATGAACTTCACTGAATAAAAGACTGGACATTGTTAGGTCTACCAGAGCTCGAACTAGTTTACTTTACGTACGGGTTCCCAATCCAACAACTGTTGTTTTATGAAATTTTATAAAAGGCTGGTATATAACAGAATATGGTAATACACAGAACAAAAAAATGGTAAATAATGTTATGGGTATAGATTTAAATTGAAATAAACTGACCGCTTGTTTCTCATTAAATTTTAAGCTGCGAAATGGCCCGCTGGGGCCTTTAATGCTGTTGGATTTGGAAATGCTTTTGCAACACTTTATGGTAATTATTGCTATATAAAATAGTGTATAAGATATGTTTTAGGAAATGAAGATTCATAGTAAAAAAATATTATAATTTAGTATTTATCTGTAACTTCCACACATTAATATTTTACGAAAGAAATCCATAATATACAAATAGGAATAAATGAATTAATAATTTATAAGTATATAATATTTTCTATTGATCTATAAAGATGATTTAAATTTTTATTGTGTTTTTTTAGTTTGAATTAAAACTCAAATTATTCTGCATTCAAGTAAACTTGTAAACGCGAACTTAAAACGTAAACTCTATTGCTGGCAAGGAACCGAGGAGAGCCAGCAAGAAAATCGGTGTAGCACTTTTTTTAAATAAAATAATTCTTATATTTAGTAGTGACATATATATATATTTAGTAGTTAATGTTATTATAGTAACCAAATACGGTTATTATAAATAATTAATCACTAAATAAAAAAATAATGTTTAAATAATGTATATGAAGAATAATTAATAGTTACCATGATTCTTAAATGTATCAGTAAAATACGGACCGTATTATAATTCGATAAATATATTTGCCTCAAAACCTAATCCTATAACTTAAAGTAAACTATTGTCAAAAATTTGCTTTATTTACGTCAAGCAAGAATATAAAAACACATATTAACTAAAAATACTACCATGTATTGCCTCGACCGGACAAGCTCTTATGGGAATCGTTTCAACAATAAATTTATTTTCGTATTGGCTTTTTGTCCGCACAGCACATATTGCAAAAATTCCGTTTATTGCGGAAGGAGTAAGCTATAGACTTTTATCCGTTCGTTCACTTGTTATTTCACCTATAACTGCTTGGGACAAAATAGATCATCATCATTCTCCTGCCCTTATCCCACTCTAAGTGGGGTCGGTCAACAAGTTACAAACATGTTGTAATATGATTTGGCTACGTATTTTACGACCGGCCGCGTGCCTGACGTCAACTTACCTTAGTAGCCTTTTACGACACCTCGGTAAGAAATGAGGGTGGTCTATTCTATGTGACCGGATACCACACGGCATTACCTTAGTCGCCTCTTACGACACCTTGGTAAGAAAAGAGGATGATCTATTCTATCCTGCCGGATACCACACGGCATTGGGACAAAAATAGATCATATGTACCAGATCATTATACAGCAAACTAATTTATTAATTAATAATTTTTCTCTTTAATTAATTCTTGTTATTTACAACGCCGTAGGCGTAATCAATTATGTAATTGCCTCATATTATTTGTCAATTTATAAAGAATTGTTATTTTTTATCATTTTTTTTGTAATGACCTTTGTGAATAAAATATTAATTTGATTTTTTATATCTATGAACACAAGGAATATTCAGAATTCTCATAATATTGAATTTAAAAGAGTAAATTAGTGTTTTTTGTAGAGTTTAAGCATTGTTTACATTCAATGACAAGCATTATCGTGGCAAAATTAAAAATGATGATAAGTTTATAATTTCATTCAAGATGCAAAGCTAAAAGCTCTAAGCTATGCGTAGCACCAACGCTTATTAGTGAAGTAAGACTATTCCAATTTAGTCTAGCCAAGTTAACCACTTGGCTTTGAATATGCATGACGGACCACACAACTTCATAGACCTATTTGAGTTGCCCCTATTGTAGCTAGAGCTCAAATAGCAAGTGCGAACACTATAAGTTTGAAATAATTCAATCAATCAGTTTATCATTTTGACACTTGACTTTTATATTTTAACACTATAACTGGTGCGTTGGCTATAACCGTGCCTTCAATTTCGCGGGTCGTGGGTTCGATTCCCGCTGAGAGATAACATTTGATTAGAAAAAAAATGGTTGTTTCTTCGATGTGTATATGTTAATTATCTATTTAAATTAATAAATCAATATATTTACCAGTTGTCTGTCACCCAAAATACAAGTATTAAATTACTTACATTGGGGATATGAACGGACGAAATAGTAGTGTCAATGACGTAGTAAGTAATATTGATAGTTAAATATAAAATTATGTTATTTAATATAAAGCTAATAAAAACACTTATATCAGACACCTAGCACGATTTTAGATCCGTCAGGTGAAAATAATATATATTATTTCACCATGCAAATCACCGCATAAGTACTTAATATCTCGGATATTCAACGCAATGAGTGTCTTAGCTAAAGCTTCTAAAGTAATATTTCCTTTAACGTGTTAAAAATAAACCATATAAGCATATTTAAACAGTCAAACAAATAAAACGTAGAAAATATAATTTTAAAATACTCATATAACATTTATATAAACGTTCGCTTATAAGAGGATAAATAATCAAACTTAACTATATATGTCTATGAAATGTACGTGAATATTCGATAATACGGTGCCGTAACCTCATCTGAGAAAGCTTTATATTAGGCCTCCAGGCGTTGCAGACATTCTAAGCGTAGCTCAGGCGTACTGCCACCTTAACTGTCTTCTCGCTCCATTATACTGAAATAGAGTTAAGATTTATTCCTTGTTGCCGCTGTCTACGGAAGACTTGCCGTGTAATTTATATGTAGTTTGTTACAAAGGTATTTAAATTAAATATAAAGAAACTGTACACTAAAACTCAACAAGTCTCGCAGGCCTACCATGAACTTATTGCGACTCAATTGAAGACGTAAACGAAATTGTTTTGATTTTTCATACCATGACGTCTTAAAGAGACTTTAAGTCGTTGCCGAATGAGAGGAATTCGTCCTAAGAACATGTGAGTAAAAGAGACAGAGTTATCTGTAGTTCATATAACGTTATCCTTTTCAAACATTGCGACCCCAATGTAATTCACACTTCATGGTACGAAAAGAAAGCGGTTCGCGGTCGTCGTTTACGTCTTCAATTGAGTAGCAATAAGAGTTCATGGTAGGCCTGCTGTTCACTTTACCGGAAAAACTTTAGACAAAGATGGTATAATGAAAATTAAAAACTGCTATTTTTTCTAGGTAAAACATATTTTAAAATTATACTGTCAATGCTTATACTAACCTTTAATTTTTTTTTTAATTAGTGGTTTTCTATAGCATTATGCACCATATTTGTTTACCATAAATATGTTATTAGTTTATAATCTTAAAGCTAGTGGTACCTAAAGCCTTTTTGTAAGGTACCTTTCAAAATTTAATAAGAAAATCCTTTTCAAACCCCCTATTTTCGAGTTTTACTTTAGTATTTTTTAACAATGACATGCTATTTGTATCTGTTAACTACAAATACACGTACAATTAGCATTAATGGCATTTGTAAGTAAATCCTTTCAACTTATATGTCTTGTTTGCATTATTATAAAGAAATTAAATTATTTTTTAAAGCAATAAACATTGTTTTATAGCTTATAATATGATACTTTATAAAAACGTGTATCGAACCGATTTATGTATGATATTATTAAACGAATAACAAATACGTAATGAAAATATTTTACATTTGGAAAACTGTGAATGGTAAGTGATTTTGATGAGTATAAAAATATATAAATTTTATGACTTCTGACCTTGGAATCTGGGGATTAATGATTTCTTATTTGAAATGCTTCGATATAGATCTTCGTTATGTTAACTTTAACATAACATTCACACACGATGGTCACATAAAATTACGCAAATATTAATCATTTCTTCTACATTAGCGTTAAACAATTTTGGCGTGAAAATACAGCCGCATACGTTAATTTATCATTATGCTAGTCATTCATAATAATTCGTTAAATACAGCTTATAAAATTGCTTAAATTGAATGATATTTTGTGAAAATGGCTCATAATGTGCGCCGTTTAGAGAAATAGTCGGTCTATTATGCTATAAAAATGTAATGTGATTCTGTTTTTGTACTGAATATTAATAGTTTTAATTTTACATTACATTAATCTATCGTGTAGTATTTCTTAACTTTTATTTGTTAATAAGTGATTACTGTAAACTTGTTTAATTGCAACTAAGAGACTCCTATATTGTTAATGACAGTGATGATGAAAATCTATACTTATTATAAAATAAAGTCCCCAAAGCTGTCCGTATGTAATCGATTTTCTCAAAATCTACTGAACGGATTTTAGTACGGTTTTCATTAAAAGGTAGTGCAATTCCTCCGAAAGATTTAGGTTGATAGTACATAATTGTTTCATGTAAATTAAATTGAAGAGGTCGTTTTTACAACAATTTTTAGTGGGGTTAGTAACAAATCGGTGTCGATTGTAGTTTAGAGGGGGGAATATGTATAAAAAGCGGTGTAGGGTATCAGAGAGCCAGTCTCCTGCCGAGACTCGAGCGACTATAACATGATAAACACTGAATTTCACGCGGGCAAAGCCGCACGTATTTCTAGTAAATTATAAAGATACTAGTTTTGGCCCGCGGCTCCGCTCGCGTGGAATTTGGTCTGTTACATTATGTTTCGTAAAGAGTCATTTGAATCAAAATTCTTACTAAATGAAATACTGAAAACAACAAATGTATTGATTTAGATAAGAGTTTGCCAAAAATACTAAAATGTGTATTGTAAAATTATTTAATTAAAATTTATCATTCACGATTTTGGTCATAGTGGCTTCCATATAAAAGGTAGATATATGTTGCCGCGGACTTTTATTTAGAACTATTCAAGACAAATATCCTACATCTGTGTAACTCTAATAGTTTAAGCAGCGTACGCCAAGATAACTCTCAGAAGACAGATTTTTTCCGACTTTATTGACATGTATCGCTATAATTACATAAAATCATTACAAATTGTAGCCTATATATGTAATAGTATTATGTATTATTCTGATGTATAACCGGTATAACTGTAAAGTTTCATCCAAATCCGTCCAATAGTTTTTTCGTGAAAAAGTAAAAACATCCATTCACACTCACAAACTTTCGCATTTATAATATTAGTAGGATAGTAGGATTAGTAGGATGACGCCAAAATGGCAAGAGCGTTTGAAAGCCATGAGACTTTCTTAAAAAACTTATCGTCATACCTGATATCAGTATCCTACAGTTTCTTCGCTAAGAAAGCTCAGAGTAGCTCGGCGGGCTGTGGAAAGAAGTATGTTCGAAGTATTAAATCAAATCAAATCAAAATAATCCTTATTCAAGTAAGCTCTTTCGAGCACTTTTGAATCGTCAAGGATCAATATGATTAATGAAGCTACGACTGTTTCGGAATGTTGCTCTTACCGAGAAGAACCAGCAAGAAACACGGCGGTTAAAAATTTTCAATTTTACATTATTAAACGGCAGTTTTGTATGAAGCTGAAAGGACAGTCAAATCCAGGCATTTATATCATCCAAATAATCTTCAATTTTCTAATATGGTTTACGTATAAGCATATTTAATTTAAACCTTTCTGTAGACTGGTCTAGCATGAATTGCGGAATTGAAAGCATATTTATGCTATACCCTAAAAAATCCTATGATCATATTTCTTTAATTTTACCAAGAAAAAATTGAACCCGAGAGCTTTTATTAATAAATTATATAATAGAAATCCACAACCTACTTTAACTTTACCAATACAGACGATAAGAATGCGTGGATATAGCTACTCTTCGACCCTGTACAAGACATCAATATGTAACTAGTAATAAGAATTATTCTTTGAAAAGAGCAACCGCCCAGTTTCTTGCTGGTTCTTCTCGGTAGGAACAGCTTTCCGAACCAGCGGTAGATGATGACGATTCAAAAGCAGTTGTTTATAAGTTTAGTTATAAAGAATATTTTGAATTTGAATAAAAGTTAAAATTTTGCAGCATCAAGTTCTGACTAATTTTACATAAATGCTATCTGTTTGTTAACTGTGATATAACAAAGAACAAGTAAGTAAGTTTTGGGATAAAGTGTTGAGCGTCAAGTTCTTTAGCAGCTTATCTCATAATCCTTGCATAATACTTAAGTAACTAAGCTTTTAAATACTGCAAAAACATGACCTTTTTTCTTTTTATACTGCGAATAGTTTAATATAGAGGGCTTATTGTTTACCTGAAAATTTAGACGGACGTTTACCTTAATTTGGATATATAAATGAGAAATTTTCATTTTTATAGATTATACATTTTATTACTGTTTAGGATAAATGCAAAACTTTGGCAAAAATATAGTATTCTTACAATTTGGTAATAATAACCAGTTGTGATGGTTCAATTCCAATTCAAAGTATTCTTCATTCCAGTAGACTCTTTTCAGTACTTTTTAATCGTCAAATGTTTTTCAAGAAGCACTGATTTGGACTGATTTTAAACTAAAACTGGCGTACTATCTCTATAGCATAATCTACTTGAAGAGAACCTATTGTTAGTTTAAACTTTCTGGTCTGCGTATTATTCTAACCAATATGGATTAGTGTAACCTTCAACGTATCGAAATCTACTGAAAATCTGCTCGCACTGCTTAAATAAAGCTAACGACCCAAAAATAAGGTTTATATGAAGGGAGACTTTCAATCGGATGAAACGATCGGCGTATTTACAACGCCATAAAATTACATTGCCAAATCGGTTTGATTTGGTTGGTAAAAATTTTACTGCGAATATATAGCGATTACTCGAAATGCTGAGTTTACGCACGCATCGTTTCGTGAATTTCGCAAACTTCGAAATGTCGTTTGTTATTCATAGGCTATTATAATGTACAGGATTCGTCTGTTACCAACACTTAATCGAATTACAGTATAATTACTTATTAAACTTCCAAAACCGTAGTGATCTTGTTGTAACATAGATCCTAACCATAGTTTCATCGATTATGGAACGGCTAACGGCTAAAATTCTAGTCGTTATTTCTTTTACTATATATTACGATTTTATAAAATATTCGAAGAGATTAAAAACTGCTTCTTGAATTTTGCTTCTTGCATTTAATTACAAGACTGTGGGGACTCATAACATCATATTATCATATTTCGAACGAAAACGATTAATAAATGTTAACTATACTTATTCATCAATAAAACATTTTTGAAAAGTCTTTTGATTTAATGCTTTAAGTATATATTTAATTAACGAATTTTGCTGCAAAATACTGCAATGACACTAAGTACAAGTCATAATATTGCAAATATGTTTATGAAAGCTATTGATCATATATCAAAATAATTACAAATCATAAAAAAGTCAATAAAGGACAAGGGTAAGCCTATTTATATGTTACTGGCAATGCCCCGCGGTTTCACCCGCCTACATACCGATCTTGTGGTAGTGGAAAGTCTACTGATTCCGACTATAAATTTATTTTTGTAAATTAGAAGTTTGGCCCTGAGTCTTAATAATGATAAGGCAAATAAAGTGTTAACTGGAAATTGAATTCCTTTAAGAGTTATAGCTATATCCGTGGGTATCATTGGTATCCTTTGAATATAACTCATAATAACTCATCAGTTGCAGGCGCTGTTATAATGATCGCTATAATGAATTGGTAACGGCATTTTTCTTGTCATTTTTAAATTCGTTACATCTTTTGATAGGAATGTCCGATTTTAATAATTTAAAAAGTAGTATACAGGTATTGAAACAGTTTTAGGATAAATATGAACATATGAATAGAATGGTCTGATTATTGTCGGCACTTTTATTAACTTTTACAATGTAAAAAAGTATTTATATTGGCATTACTATAATATTAAGTTCTATGGTATCGCGGACTTTTTTGTGGATACGTTCTATAATACTGTACAACATTTTTTTGTTCTATCATCAATAGTTTCCGCAGCGCACGCGATTAAAGATTTTTACGACTTAATTTTTCACACCTTATTACAATTTTGTTAGGGATCCCTATTTTTTTTAAATGTATTATAGCCTATGTTGCTCAGTGAGGAAGTAGTTTTCCAATGATGAAATAGTTTTTGAAATGGTATATTGTATGCAGCCGGATACCACACGGCAGACACCTTAGTCGCCTCTTACAACACCTCGGTGAGAAAGGAGGGTGGTCTATTCATTCTGCCGGATACCACACGGCGTTCCATTTCATACTTAAATCCATGCTAAAACCATTCAAGAAATTTCACTAATAAGTATATCTCGAACAGTAAATCTTTACTCACAATCCCCGAAAGATTTATTTAAGAGAGATATTGTAATGGCCTTATTAGTATTCACTAGGTGCTTTGTAGTGTACTTAGTCAAAGACGTGACGTAGTGACTTTAATGAGAGCAAACGCTCCTCTGACCTTACTGTCAAGAATGTTCGCGACCCAAATTCTTTCTTGAGCTATTTCAGAATCGACAATATTCCATCTAATCTTGTTTTAATATTTATTATTTCGTAAACTCTGGTCAATTTTAAACATGCTATACCTTATAGTCTATAATACGTTCGTCTTTGTACATTTCAAGAAGCAAACCTGAAGCAGCTTCCTTAAAAAGGGACCTCCGTTAATATTTTTACAGCTTTATTAACCCGTAAAAAACTACTAAAAAGTACTTGCCGTCCCTATTATTTCATAAAGATAACCTTTTTTAACATATTTTCATACAATTTGTATTATTATTTATGTATTCATCAAACCTATTAAGCCGAATTGAATTTGATAATGAAAAAGATTGACAACTTCGAGTAACTTACTAAGGTATAACGTTTTCTGACATATATATTTCATGAACGTATGTACAATTTCAGAGAATTTTTTTAGTAAGAGTCGCTCTTTAATATTACGCGTTCCAGCAACTTGTCTATCTATTCTTATCACAAAACAAAGTCCCAAAAAGCTGTCTGTATGTAATCGATTTTCTCAAAATCTACTGAACGGATCTTTGTACGGTTTTCACCAAGAGATTGTGCAATACTTCCGGATGGTTTAGATAAATAGTACATATCGGTATTATGTAAATTTTGTTGAAGAGATCGTGCAGTTGTTAAAAAACTTCCTTGCTGGGAGCTTTAGTCGCGTGCCCTGCGTAAACCAGCAGAGATACGCAAAAGTAATCTACTAGAGAATTGTAGATCTATAAAACTACTACAAAAAAGTCCGCAATAGCATGTCTCTTTCTCTTATGGTTAACTCACAATAATTACTTTTATGTTTAAAATTTGAATTCTAGAAAGAAATTGTGACATGCAGGTGTCCACGCGGGCGAAGCCGCTGGCACAGCTAGTTTGTTATAAAATAGAACAATAGGCATGCCAACAGCAGTCTATATATACACTCCTTCCAATTTAATAATCAAGGTCGACCGGCCCTAAAGTGTCATTAAAAACCTTGTCTCAACTAGTCAAAGATGAAATTAAAACAGACAAAAATGCATATTAATAAAATCATTGCTTCAATTTAATTTTATTGATTGTATCTACCACATACAGTTCTGGCTCATACCGCTCTTAATTTCATGTTCAATGTCACGAGTGACTATAAACTTGGATAGTACAAATATCACGGGCCCTAAACGCGTACAACGGCAAACATTCTAAGCTTTTATATTTAAAGCTATAAATTTTTAATAGTAAGCATATTTTTTTTATATTTTATATCAAAACTTTGAATACTTTTGAGTTTTTCTTTTTATGGGTTATAAGAAATATACACGAAATCAATATAAATTTAATAGATACAAAACTGTATGCGAAAGTATAATATTTTTATATTTGTATACAACTGTTTGAAACATGAATCATGCAATAACAATTAATATTAATATTTATATATTAATATAATTTTCTCAGTGCCGTGTGGTATCCGGCTATGTAGAATAGACCACCCTCATTTCTTACCAAGGTGTCGTAAAAGGCGACTAATGTAAGTCGATCCGCCGTGTGGTATCCTGCTAAGTAGAATAGATCACCATCTTTCTTACCGAGGGGTCGTAAAATACGACTTAGGTAAGTTGACGTCAGGTAGGCAAAGGTCGTAAAATACGTAGCCAGACCACTTAGAGTGGAATAAGGGCAGGAGGATGATGATTTCAGTTCATTTTAACAAACTCCTATAAATCTACTCAAGTACGGATAACAATCGTAAAGTTTTTTATTTAATGCGATTATTTTCCAGATTGTTACAGATTCAGTTCACGTCAGCCAACTATACAGAAGAAATATGCCCAAGAGAGATTTCCCGTCCGCTATCGCCTCCGACAAGAAAAGTCAATTCAATAGAAAAACGATAACGGCTGCTTAAATTAGGGCACAGGTGTACAAGTAAAACAAATTACAGGATCGATACTACACATTCGAATAAAATAAGCAAGATATAATATCCCTTGAGCCCTAATATTTTTTCGGTTGTATTCAGTTAACATTTAATATTATCATGGCCCGTTGGTGCAGGAGGCAGTGTCCTTCAGTACAGGGTTCGCGGATTCGATTCTCGCCGAGGGCCAACATTTTCTATAAACAATTTGTCAGTTCTTCAAAGTCTGGATGTATTTATAGATTTACCAGTTGTTTGTACCCATTACACAAGTATTAAATTGCTTACTTTATGGACAGAAAATCGTGTGTGTAATTGTCCCATATATTTATTATACGTATTTAGTTAGGTATGAACCTACTTTGACATTTCAAAATGGTAACATCAAGCAACAAATTTTACCTTCCAACACGTATACTAGACTCATTGATTATAACTCAGTGAGAGAATAATATTTTTGTATAATCACCGAAAATTATTACAACACAGCAATAGTAGGCGATAGGGTGATCACAATGCTGAAGCCATTTGAACGTATCAACGTCTCTTCTTTTCTTCTCATGTTACATGACGTCTCTAAATCATTTTGATTATTAATTAATAGATTATTAATTAGTATTTGTAGTTCTTGTCAACTTATTAAATTCGACAAGCGTCAATCATATGCTTATTTTTCTTGTCTTATCCTACTCGTATATATTGGCCCATATATAAAGCTTTAATTTAATTTTGTCAAATTTCATCAATATTGCCGTGAAACAGTAACAGGCAGACAGACCGAATATTTTAGATACAAATCATTTTTAACAAACACATTCAGATCTTTTGAAAATGGTTGATGTTATAAATATTTATTTAAAAGGATTTCAGTAATAAAAAACTGTGATAGCCAAGCGGTGTGACCGTGTGACTCTCTAGAGACGTTCACGGGTTCAAACCCCGGGCAGACACCAACGAATCTTTCTACAAAACTTATATGTCTAATTGATAATTGAAATTTGCCACACGCTTTTTGGTGAAGGAAACATCGTGAGGAAACCTGCATAGCTCCAAAGAGTTCTGAAGATATATGTAACCTACTAATCCGCATTGGAGCAGCGTGGTAGGTCTTAGCTCCAACTCTTCTCTCCAGAAACGGAGAGAGGGGGTCAATGCCCAGTAGTGGGAGAGCAACAGGTCGTTACTATCTCTCAATAATAGCTCATTTAAGCAACCACCCATAACTCCTTATAAGTGGGCGCATTACTTTTGCACGAATTCTATACTAACGAGAGTAGGATTTATAGCTCCAAAGTCCTTTGTCCGTTCGAGGTAGGGGAACTCACGACCTTGACAAGCTGGCGCCGAACATTTGTGTTTGCTTTGCGATATATATCTTGACGCGGGATAAAGTAAGCCTTATTCTCATCCTATAAGTAAGATATATTTCTAACCATTAGATTACGAATAGTGATCGGCATGAAATATATGCAGAAATAAAGGAGAAATAAAAAAAAGGATATAATAATTATCCCTCACAACGATGTTCTTTGTTTCTTCTGCATTTATCTCACTCTGAGTGGGTTCGGCTCAACATGTTTTTCTCTTCCATTCTCTCCCATCACTCATCAACTCTGGTGCTACTCTTAATATATGCATGACATTTTTTACAATCAAACTATCTGTTTTTAGGCCTCCCTTTAGTAACATATCCATCCACAGTTAATGTGTAGAAACCGGTTATACTCTTGTGTAATTTTATCGGGTTAGCCGACTCATTTTGAGCCCATCCGGGGCACTTATTCATGAGCTCATCACGCGATTTTATCGCGGAGGGAACTACACACGGACAACGCAGGTGTCTACACATTATCTATGAATACTTGTCATTATAGTTTAAATTTAAAAATGTCCATCCACATTCATATTCAACACTCGTTTGGCCACATGATATTCATCCCTCCTTATAACATGTCCATACGATCTCAATGTTACACCCCTCATATTTTCTATAATGGATGCAATTTCAGACTTCCCCTTTAATAATAATTTCGTATTTTATCCAATCTTGTCACACCACACATACACCTTAACATTATCATCTCATTTGCAAGCACTCTTCTTTAACATCCGGGTTTTTTTCATTGCACAGCATTCTAGTCGTGTGGTATCCGGTTAATTAGAATAGACCACCCTCATTTCTTAACGAGGTGTCATAAAAGACGACTAAGGTAAGTTGACCCACCGTGTGGTATGCGGTTGAGTAGAATAGACCACCCTCTTTCTTACCGAGGGGTCGTAAAATTCGACTAAGGTAAGTTGATGTCAGGCAGAAGGCCAAGCATAAAACACGCAGCCCAATCATGTGACAACATGTTTGTAACATGTTGTGGTGTCCTGACTTAAACCTGTACGTAAAACACCTTGTGAATATCTAGGATATGTAACCTGCTGTTCCGAATTAGTGCAGGGTAGTAAATGTAAACTCCACATCTTTCTCTCAAAAGCAAAAATGGCCCGAAATTTCAATTTTAACCACAATTGGCTTATATCCAAAAGAGAAACAATACCAGTATGTTACTTTTTCTTTTTCGTTTATTATTTGTAGAGTAGTTGCACTGAACAATCTTTCAAATACTCAACAATGTTCTATTTGTTATTCTATAGGTACTTTTAAAACGAGGTTGGATATCAGATGTTTTCACTACCTTACACTAAGCTCAGCAGGCCTACTATGAACTCGTATTGCGACTCAATTGAAGACGTAAATGAAATTTTGATTTTTCATACCATGACGTCTTAAAGACGCACACTTTAAGTCGTTGCCGAATGAGCGGTCGGAATTCGTCCTAAAAACATGTGAGTAAAAGAGACATAGTTATCTATAATTCATATAACATTATCCTTTTCAAACATTACGACCCCAATGCAACTCATACTTCATGGTACGAGAAGAAATCGGTTCGCGGTCGCCGTTTACGTCTTCAATTGAGTCGCAATAAGAGTTCATGGCAGGCCTACAGGTCTTAATCGTACTTCTCTGTATATTAAATACCATTTCACAAAGACAAGCCCGAGGATTAAGCGTAAGTTAAAGGTAACTAGCAATCTTATCTAGACAGTCGTTTCCCCTCATTTAATGTTGACTGTAATACAAGAGGCTAGGGGACGCTGAAAATGGGACCATTGTCTCTTATCCTGCACACCGACTTTTTATTTAACTTTTTACCGACTGATTATATTAAAGACAATTATAAGAATAGTTAAAGTAACAAAGCGTAAAAAAGTAACAGAATAAAGATGAGTAAGAATAGAGTTACTATTTGATACTGTAAGTATAATTTCATCATCATCTTCCTGCCCTTATCCCACTCTTAGTGAGGTCGGCACAACGTGTTACAAACATGTTGTCACATGATTTGGCAACGTATTCTACGATCGGCCGCCTGCTTTACGTCAACTTACCTTACTCAAATTTTACGACCCCCTCGGTAAGAAAGAAGGTGGTCTATTCTACTCAACCGGATACCACACGGTGGGTAATCTTACCTTATCACCTTTTACGACACCTCGGTAAGAAATGGGGGTGGTCTATTCTACTTAGCCGGATACCACACGGCGGGTCGACTTACCTTAGTCTCCTTTAAAGACACCTCGGTAAGAAATGAGTATGCTCTATTTTACTCAGCCGGATACCACACGGCATACTTTAAGTGAAATATCCATAACCGTTTTTATACTAAGAAATTAGATTTTCGTTTGATTTAATGCAGTTATTTTATTTCATTTCCAAACTTTTATCGAAAGTTAAATATATGAAGGTAGTTTTACAAACTACTTATCTCATGTCAATTGACTGCCCTTCCTACTTTTCAAAAGTTCACAAAACACTCAGTCGTTCAGAAACAAGAAATACATTTATGGGACAGATTCGGTCACATTGATTGGAACTGGGTCGTTGTCAATCAATCCTTGTTAACCTTCAGCGTTCACAATGAGAGTGATGAATTAGGCAATTTTGATATATAATTGATTGGAAGCTGACCCTCACTTTATTATCTCACCCTGTCATAGAAATTTCATGATATCAGCAAGATTTCGAAACTTTCACAATTTATGCTTGGTTGGTTGATCATTTTTCATCTGACTTATGTATTTAAGAAAAACAAATTAGAAAAAATTTCCGATGAAAATTGAATAAAACACTAGTCTTTTTAAGGTATCTTCTCTGGGTAAGCTTAAATTCCTTTTCGAGCGCAATCAATCTATTTATCTATATATTAATACTAGCTTTTAAGCGCAACTTCGTTCGCGTTCCACTCTTATTATTTGAGTAAACCGTTATACTTTTATTAATTATGGTTAACGTGGGTAAATGTTAAATTATATTATTTTAAAATATATAAAATATTATAAATTATTGTATTATATTATTTAATTATATTAGTTTTCAATAACTTTCACGGTTTACTTAGCGCACGCAAGAAAAGCTTTAAATTAAGCCGTTTTCGCAATATTTTTTATCGCTGCTCCTCTCCTATTCATCTTAGCGTGATGTTATATGATCGCCTTCCTCAATAAATGGACTATCTTACACTCAAAGAATTTTTCAAACCGGTTCAGTAGTTCCTGAGATTAGCGCGTTCAAACAATCAATCAATCAAACAAACAAACAAACAAACAAACAGAGAAATTCTTCAGCTTTATATATTAGTATAGATTATCATTTAACGTAGAATATAACGTTTACAAGTTTAATATTTTACAATGACTTATAATATACGTCGATAATAATCGATCGGTAATAAATAATATACTCAATATATGCGTTAATGAAACTGACACACTATATCAACACTTTAAAAAAATGGTTTAGTGTACCTACAGACAGGAGACGGAGAAAAGCAGTAATTCACACTTCTTCAATTCGACATTTATCTCAAAGCAGTTATATTAAATTTTCAACATACACGTTACTGACCCGGCGAAGCTTCTGCCCTTGCCCATCCCACCGGTGACGCTTTAAAAGTAAATAGGGCCATCAGCACAAGACAAATCCAAAAAAAAACCTTACTTAAATAGCCAGTTGTCCTTAAAGTTCAATCGCATTCAAACAATAAACGCGTTACAAAATTTAATAAACTACTATACTAGTTCCAAAGTAGGTCACACCACACTTGACACAGGGCGTATCTATAATAATTCGAATTAGAACGGAATCGCCTGCCAAAAATAACTGGAGGGTGGTTGAATAATAGATTTGGTGAAAAAGGGCCATCAATCAAAACGAATCACTTCAGTCGGCTCAGGTTCTATTTTTCTGAAAGCTTTCCATTTTAGGTAAAGATGGGTTTTGGAATGAAAAAATTATGACGAGTCTTATCAAAAGTGATGCAATAAAAAACTGTTCAAATGTTTGCAAAACATTAGCAGGTGACGTGATCGTAGCTGGGTATATAAGATTCATTACGTCAGTCTACACGACCATATTCAATATAATGTACATTCAATTTTACACGTTCAAATCTTCTACAGAAACCCAAAAACACTTGCACTATATACCTCCACAACCGTCACCACAATACAACAAGCAAATATTTACGATCCAAAGCAAAGCTTTGCGATTTTGTCGTGAAATCTATCTGCTGATGATGCTTGGGTTGCGCAGTGAAACGATTGTTGAGTTTGTAATAATGTATATCGCGGATAACAAAATATTTTACTATTACTTTCGCATCATATTACAAGAACATTCACATAGTTTTATGAACAAATGCGTACGTACGTATTTGCGTATTTGCTAAACCTATGCGGTATTAAAAAAAATATTTTATCATACTGAGTTAATGATCACCTGTGAAGATATATAATTATTCAAGCGAAGCAATGTTAGTCTGACTTATTAATATTAGTTAACTTTTTATACAGTGACATCGCAAAACAATCTGGCAGTCGAACGAAAATATAATTTTACATTATTTATGAATTTTTATTTTATTATAATTTAAAATTACGTACACCCGATATAATTAGACGTGAGTATAGTTGTTTGCTGAAAATTAACCACACATGGGTTATTAAAGTTAAAGATATTGTTAAATCATTGGGAATTCGTAATTATTAAGAAAGGACGTTAATGTACGTCGTTTGTCGTCCTCGTTATCTTTAGCTTCTTATTCACTAGCAAACTTATCTAACACAACGTTCCTGCTCACAAATTTCTCAGATAACTAAATCGGAACAAGAAAAACTAAATGACAAAGTCCAAACAAAACAAAAAATTGCCACTTTCCTCATTCCATCAGTTTGCAGACAAATATTTTAGCGCTTCCGGTGATCCCATAAAAGAACGGATATAAAAACTAAATCTCCCGGTGAACTGAAGGATAGTATTCAGACAATTTTGGGACTTGCCACTTTTATAAGGAAAATATATCACTTTTTTCCAATATAACATTACACAGTTTTTGCTTGTCCGTATAATGCGAATACGTTTCGGAGAAGTTTGTAAATCGTATTCTATAGTAAGCTGGGTGTGTAAAAATAATAAAATGGTTTCATAAATATTAAATAATAAAAAAGGATAAAAAACTACTGTCCTTTGAGATTTTGGTTTTCCTAATTCATGTTTAGTAGATCCATAAATGGTTTATTATAGGAAAAAGCTTATTGAAATAATGTCGGTATCGTGTAATGTTGGTAAGTATTATGAGGATTAAATTAACAATGGTGGTTTTGTACGCAACTTATGTATTGATTTTCTCTTTAAGCAAGTGGAAAGCGCAAACCCAGTAACTACACAATTAACAATTCCTGTCGTTTTAATTATACATAAGAGATTGTAGTGTAATTTTAATGACATACAACTTGTGATTTAGGTGTAAAACTTTAGGAGACAGCTTTTATTCTCTAGATATCTTAGTATTATATATAAAACATCTCCCGTATTTTTGAATCCGCTAAACCCAAAAGCCGTATTTTAATTGACTTAAAATTTATAGAAACTGTTCTGTTTACATTAGAGTGTTCTCTTTAGGAGAACTTGAAAGAAAAAGTGGAATGAAAAATTTCAAGTGTTTCTAAATATGAATAAATAATATCATCCAATATAATACATTAAAACGTGGCTTGGTTTAACTTGTCCTAGAGTAAAATGCAACATAATTTTTTTCATTGCAAAACATCGGCGATAGGTTATAAGTTGAGTTAACAAAAGCTTAGAAACTGAGCGTAATATCAGCGTCATTATATTTGTATTGCGACTTGAAATTTATATTTCAATTCATTCTAGCCAACCAGTGATCCATATATGCTTTATTACCTAAGTACGGTGTGCAAGGAAAAAATAATAATATGAGAAATTTAAATTTGAACAAATTGTATGTTCAAATTTTTAACATTGTTCAAATTCATGGGTCAGATATGAAAATATTAGAGTGAATATCCTCTGAATGTTTATTTCACTGCATTAACTTAGTCACGTCCTACCACAGCAATTTACGTTTATTGTCTCACTACATCTACTTTTTATTATAATAAATGACTCGGTTTAATTTTGCTATGCAGAGTAGATTTGTAATTTTCAAGCGGTATAGGTAATATACATTAAGGACAAAAGGATAGTACCCGCCAATAAATAATGCACATCGATGTTTATAACGAAACAACCGGCCAGTTCGGTTTCGTAGAGCGCTGTCTCTGTCACACACGGGTTCGTCATACTGTGCGACAGAGACAATGCTCTATGAAGCAGAATCTAGCCGATTTCTCTCTCTAAGCCTCTATGTGCATTATTTATGGCCGCGTACTATACAGGTTTGTAAGTCCCATTAAAAAATATATTGTTACAAGAAAAAATGTGAGATCTTTCCAAAAGCCTTCAGTGTCCATATAAAGCTATTAAACAGTCCATGTTGTCCATGTGTCGTAAGTTATATATTTTGACCTGGAGTCTTTTATTATAGATATAAAAAAAATGGATTAAAATCCCTTAGCTTGTGGAACATAGTTCTGATGAACTGACGGTGTTACTTAAAAGTTCAAATATAAATCTAGGAATAGAATTGTATGACATTGTAGAATAATAAATAGCATGACAATTAAGCTTGAAAGTAAAGCTCTGTAATAAATCATATACGCAAACTACTTACTCGATTATTATCTAACAGTCCGAAATTGAACCAAATATGCAATAGTTTCATTTGATGATACATCCCGGGAGAATGCTAAACTAATAACTTTACGAACTTGCTTGCTTGCTTTTGAATAAATCATTTATTTTTATTTAATCTTATAGTATGAAAATATACATTGCTGTATATAATACCAAAGCAAAACAAACTTGCAAAGGTAGTTTTATCTCTTTAGCGGTCTCTTACACAGTCATTAGTGTGAAGAGCCGTATTATATTTGATTTCTCAATCTCTTATTTCACACAAAACTTTTATAAATAAAATATCATCATCATTCTCCTGCCCTCATCCCACTCTAAGTGAGCTCGGCACAACGTGTTACAAACATGTTGTCACATGATTTGGCTACCTATTTTATGACCGGCCGCCTGACGCCAACTTTACATTAGTCGTATTTTACAACCCGTCGATAAGAAAGGGAGTAGTCTATTCTACTCAGCCGGATACCACACGGTGGGTTGACTTACCTTACTCGCCTCTTACGACACGTCGGTAAGAGATGAGTGTGGCCTATTCAACTCAGCCGGCTACCACACGCATGACTTTTATAAAAATTATGTGACGCCGAATTAATAACCCGTAAAGTTACTATATTCTTGATTACTTATCGCAGGCGCAAGCAGTTTAAATTAAATAATAGTCATATAAGCTTAAAGTTCTTGAATTTCGTAATTTCTTAAAAACTTAAGATCCTAAATGTAACTATTAGTGAAGATGTAACTATTAAAATTACAAAAACCTTTAGTTATGTAAATCTTAGTAGGTATTGAAGTACCGCAAGTTATATACAAGTCAATATTTAAAAAAAAATTGAATAATTTATAGAATTAGGCGTTACTTTGCGGAGATCCATAATAAAAAAGTAATAATAAAATTATTTTGCCATAATCCGCGAAACAGTAAATAGAAAATATATATAGTGTTAAATGTAAAGTTGACTATCCGTATTTTCATACCCGATACGTGCAGAATTCGTAAAAACACATGCACAAATCTTCACCACTGCCACCACACTACACACGTTCACTATTACAAACTCAACAATCCTCTCGCCCCGCAACCGAAGTATCATCAGGAGATAGACTCCACGACAAAATCGCAAAAATTTTGTCGTAGATTCTAGCAAAATAATATTATTATTATTTTTGAAAAAAAATTGACGTCACAACTTATAATACTACTGCTTTTTTTATTTCATTTTACTTGTGTTTTTTTGGTTAATTAAGATAATGCAGTTTGTCTGAAATTTTTGACATTAATTGAATTGAACAAATTAAAGTTTGCAAATGCTTCGCTATTCTTATTTTAAATTGATCACGCTTTCAAAGATAAAGACCTTTCTTATAATTCAACTTAATGGGCATCGTCTGTCTAATGTATTTGGTGGATGAATAATATATTTCATTCAAATAGAGCTTCAATTAAAATAAATCACTCCGTCGGGTCAAATTTTCCATCTCTCCCCGCGTCCGTTTTTGTGGGTCAACCCTCGTATACCAAAATAGAAGAGTTTGTTCCGAACCTTACCCAAGGCGTAAGATCGGCTAAAAGTGATGTATTCAAAAGGCGTTTTATAAACACAATCACTTTTTTATTTAATCAAAAATCAATAGTAAATGTAGAATTTCAATAGAGGAAAAAACATTTTTAGTAAGAATTGTATTTAATGGCAAGTAGAAAAAACGCTGGAAAATACCGACCCATCCCGGTGTGTAGCGATATCACTAGGCTCAAAATAAAAGACCATGTGATACCTGGACTATGGTGGTATTTATTGGTACCTGCTCTTACGTTTTTTTTTCGAACACTAACTAATGTTGTTAACGCCTTGTGGTATCCGACAAAATAGAATAGACCATCCTCCTTTCTTACCGAGGTGTGGTAAAAGGCGACTAAGGCAAATGCCGTATGGTATCCGGCTGAGTAGAATAAACCAACCTCATTTCTTACCAAGGTGTCGTAAAAGGCGACTAAGGTAAGTTGACGTCAGGCAGGCGGCGGGTCGTAAAATACGCAGCCAAATCATGTGACAACATATTTGTAACATGTTGTGCCGACCCCACTTAGAGTGGGATAAGGGCAGGAGAATGATGATGACTAACTAATGCTGTTAGCCTTATTGGCTTTTACAGCGTCACCGAGAGAGTTGGCGAGCGAAGAAGCATCATTGGCTAAAAAGCTGCGAGAGCAAGTCTCGAGCCTGTGAGGCCGGACCTCAGCTTAAGGCGACTTTTTGTGGGGGACTGTATCGGACTTGTGCTCTTTCTAAATTGTTCACTTTATTTATAGTACTTTGATTGTACACTCGATAACATGGGCTAATAATGTAAAGCGCCACCTATGTTTCCACGAATACAATTTTTATTAAATATTTGATCTATTGTTCATATATGCGGTTATAACAGTTACTGAATCGTTGAATGTTTGTTCATTTTTATCATCTAGTAATTTAATTTAGGTATTGAGTAGAGAGAATAGAGAATTGAGTAACAAATATATCATTAAGAGGATTGCAGAATTTCATAATAGTCTACGATACAAATAATTTTATTTGCAATACTTCTCTATTATGAGTACTAGTTCTATACAGCAAGTATTAATTATCCACCCATGGTTCCTATTAATATGATATGAGTATTACATTACAGCAGCCTTCACTATCACTAGGAATTTCGAACCTTACTCTCTCACGAAAGGTCTGATAAGATTAGCTCTGTAATTTAACTGTTCTACAGAACAGATTATTGATTCAATAGCCTAAAATTGGTTTGTACGTTTCTGATCTGATATAAATTAAAAATTAGGAACGAAACGCGTTTTTAACCATCGAATAAGTGACAAAATAAGTGAAAGAACTATTTTTTTTACAAAATAAATAGGCCGGCGCAAAATAAATATTTTGTTGTTCACTTTATGATGGCTTTAACGTTTTGATTTGTTTAAATTGGACTACTCCATATTTTATATATTATTTTTGTACTATTGTTATGAAAAACAACTCTCACTTAAGAGTATTCTGAAACATGAAATTTATTGATTTGTTGGGCATTCCAAAAGCTAGCTTCCAAACAATGGGTGAATAGGCAGTTTTTATAAAACGAGTAAGATATCGGGACAATGTTTATATTTAAGGTTACTAGCTATAATTTATTCCTTTTAGAGTAATATGCTTCTAAAGATTTTAAATAAATAAATACACTAGTAGTAGTGTACCTCAGAACTTTGATTTGTAATTCGCTTGAACGTTACCCTCTAAACTAAAGCAAACCAAACATTCTCTGATTTCATTAGAGTTCAACTACTTTACTTAGTAGGGTTACTTCCGCAAACTATAGTCTAATTATGATAATTATTAAAATACATAATATACTAAAGATGTAATGATTCGTTTCGATTTATCAATATTCGGTTAGCTACAGTGGTTTCAGAAGAGTCAGCGGTGGATAAATGCAAAAACATCGTCGAAGATATCAAACGCGCCTGTAATCGGATTTGAAAATAAGAATATATAAAAATAAGTGTATGTAAAAAAAGAATATACTATTTTTATTTGTTCTATGTACATAGCTTGTCTCATTATAACGTATAAACCTTTTGTTTAAATATTCAAATTTTCTCTAAGCATAGAAAAGACTTTGTAATGGTGATATCATTAGATGCAAGTATGTGTTTTAATAACACTTTGAATTTGATAGATTTAAAACTTTTGCAATTCATACTAATTGTTATATAAATAAACGGGTCACATCGCGACAATATCAAATTATCTTTATACAAGGTTTGACGTTTCGGCAGAGTTGCATCCATTTTGAATTTCCCATTCTTGTGGGAACTTTTGGACCCTTTTTCTTGAAAGTGACCTTATAATCAGGTAAAGCCTCCTTAAAAATATCCCGCACAATTTGAACAAAAGATATAGCAAAATACAATTACTTTTTACAGAAGTCATTGCTGTAAAATTACTTAACAAAGACATATTACCCTTGACAATTGGACATGCGCTGCTGTTGTAATATTGACTCCTAAAATAATAGGATTTGTATTCATAGATACAGATGTTCGCTTGTGATAGGTGTATGGCGTCTAGGTTATTTACATAATCCACTTGTATGGAGTCCGTTATGGTGGTAAATTATGTTACATATCTGCATTAATTATAACAATTTATAAAAAAAAAATAAAGTAACGATTGATTATTTTGATACCAGCAGAAGTTACTTTAAAATACCCAGTGACTGATCAACTTAATTTAGACAGTATAATGTTGTTAATAACTATTTTAAGGCATATTAAAAATGCAAAAAACAGTTTTTTATGTAAATCGATGGTATTGAAATAGTTGAAAACCTGAAGAGTACTTTGGCTATTTATCTTGATACTGTGGGCTACGCAGAGGAAGTTGCTGGAAGACGCACTTCTAATTGCAAAAATTAAAAAAATTATGTCATTAAAATGGTTTTAGCTTCAAAATCTCCTGACATAGGTATACAAGTAATATAACAGAAACAACTACTTTGCTATAATCCGCACGGGTTAAGTGAATGCATGCAAAGCCAATGTGTATGAAGCAGGCAAAATCTACGCACCTTATACATGTAGGACCAGCCACCACATGCACCCCAAGGCGCAATTCACCAGCAACAACGAACACAAAAGCAGCACACACACCCACCACCACAATCCCAACGATCGCTTCGCCCCGAAACCGAAGCATCATCAGGAGGATAGGCTTCACGACAAAAATAGTACAGTACGATTTTTGTCGTGAAGCCTATCCTCCTGATGATGCTTCGGTTTCGGGGCGAAGCGATCGTTGGGATTGTGGTGGTGGGTGTGTGTGCTGCTTTTGTGTTCGTTGTTGCTGGTGAATTGCGCCTTGGGGTGCATGTGGTGGCTGGTCCTACATGTATAAGGTGCGTAGATTTTGCCTGCTTCATACACATTGGCTTTGCATGCATTCACTTAACCCGTGCGGATTATAGCAAAGTAGTTGTTTCTGTTATATTACTTGTAATATGGAATTCCGCAAAGTAACGCCTGCTTCTATAAATGACATAGGTATATTTTTTGCTAATCTAAAATTTGTTTAAATATCAGTTTTAGACAATGAGAATCACATTATTACATTGCTACAGTGACCAAATTCAAAATATTATTTATTCAACTGTTGGTTCGGAAGCTAATCCTACTTAAATAAGACAGCAGAAACTCGGTCATTGCTCTTTTTTAAAAAATAATTCTTATAACTAGTTACATTTAGTTATTACTATCCTGTACAGGGTCGAAGAGTATCACGCATTCTCATTATCTATGTAATCCTCAACAGTAAAGTAGGCTTTTTGTATCAGCCTCCTTTTAATAGTCGTTTTAAACTGCTGTACCGGCAAATCTAAAATTTGTTGCGGATTTTTATTAAACATTTATTATACCACAAACGATGAATTATTACTAATGTCCGATGACAATCATTAACCTAGGTACAATAGATTTTATCGAATAATACTTCATATGAACAAAGGCAAGAAATATTTTATTTATAGCTCAGGAATTTCGGTACTGTTAATTAAAACAGTTCCCTCCCGGGTAACCACTGAGTTCACTACAGAAAAACATCCATAAACGCGTACGAGTACCCCTCTTTGGAGAGGATCTACTGCTCTTCACAAAACAAAAGTATGGGAATTTTGAAATCGCTTGAAAGTACAGTTCTGCTCTATTAGTATATTAATTAGCAAGAACCTTAATTAAGAGAGGTACTTGAACTTTTGAGGCGTATTTATTTTGAACTTAGTCATATATTACATGGAATATACAAATCTATGTTTACATATTTATTATTGATATATATGTATACGATAACCTAATGTCTAATTTTGTACCCTTTTTTAACATTTACTTAGAGGATTTGAAATTTGAAATAATTCTGTCCTTGAACAGGAGAATTTATTGAAAATTAAAGGCATTTATGATATATTGATGACTTTTATATCATTGTCTAAAAAAATCAGAATGAAACATTGTTTTCATGAATATATAATTTATATCTAATAAGGACATATATCTAAAAGCGAATATAAAAGGAATAAGGAGATAATTCTTAATTTTAGAATAACAGATGCCATAGACATCGTTGGAAATCCAAAAAGAAAGTCCAAATAATCATAATTCATACCTTTTACACTTAGTTGTTCCTTTTGTTGCCATTTTATTTAGCACTGTATAAATTAAATATTATTATTAGTATAAGACTTTAGCTATGTTGATTTTTATATTCAATTTTTTTTTAATAATTTTTACTTAGTGTTATTATAGCTTAATTTATTTTGTAAGTCAATATATAATCACATCAGTTTAGTAGAGTACATGAATATGTTATAATTATAGAATAGATGCTTTACAGCAAAAAAAAACCGATATTTCATATGAAAAGACTGAATAGTGGAGGTCAGAAAAAATATTGATAACCCCAGTACATAAGTCGATTTCATGAAAAATGTCACCTACCCTTTTTTGGTTATCATTCGAATTCAATTTTAATATCAAACATTTTAGTAGACTTAGTTAGAGATTAAGTATCCACGCTTAACTAGATATTCATAAGCGCGTCTGTGCCTAATAGTTATGTTATAGAGACAAACTGTGAAAGCTTTCACAATGCACGTATTGTTTATTTTCTAACGGCAACAAAATACTCGTCTGTTTTGTGTGTGCGAACAATTTTCAAAGCTGGATCAAATATCGATAAGCTCTTTTGTGTATTTTGTTATTTTAGCGTTGTTTAGCTATAGCTGAACTCCAGCCTCTCATTTTTTTTTATTCTTTGTTAGATTACATTTTAATATTCTTTTATTATCATCATTAATTAGTAATTTATAGAAGTAGGCGTTACTCTACGCAATATCTTCTTTACCGTAAATGAGTTAATTTGCTTTTATTTCTTACAATTAATTCAAAATGAAAAGAAAATTATATAATTAAACTTTTAATCTATATTAAATATCTTGTAAATAAATCCTTCTGTACATGACAAGAGTATTATTTTAAAATAGTATTGTAAATTCCAAAGGGGATATAAAATAATAAGTACCATGGATATTCTAATCTGCGTTAATCATTCTCAAAAAAGGACTAAACTATTTAAATATATAGTATAATCACATCGTTCTTTGTACTTCCTATAATAAAAGTAAAAGTAAAGTAACAGCCTGTTACTATGCCCACTGCTGGGCCAAGGCCTCCTCTCTCCGTTATTGGAGAGAAGGATTGGAGCTAAGACCTACCACGCTGCTCCAATGCGGATTGGTAGGTTACACATATCCCTAGAATTCTCTAGAGATATGCAGGTTTCCTCACGATGTTTTCCTTCACCGAAAAGCGTGTGATAAATTGCAATTATCAATTAGACACATAAGTTTTAATAGAAAACTCATTGGTGCCTGCCCGGGGTTTGAACCTATGTCGTCTCTAGAGAGTCGCACGGTCTCACCGCTAGGCTATCACAGCTTTTTATCGACAGCTTTTTGTCGACATAGGTCGATAATATGGACGACATAGGACAATATTTCAATCAATACAATACACTATATCACACAAGTATTGAGTCACTTACTTCGGGGACTGCCAACCGTCTTTGTATATGTCCCATATATTATTCCCAATATTATCCCATACATTATTTATTATTATATTTATCTGAAACTCGTAGTTCCTAGTTAAATAATTGCAGATGCAATAAACTGATTGATGTCAGAAAACGTATCAGAATACAAAGAGTTTTGTTTCCATAATTTCCTACTTATTTTCCTCGAATCCGGATTATACTGGATACGCGATCGGAATACAGGAGTAATTTCAAAGATAACGACAGCTTCAGAAGTCATAACAACTCGTTGGACAGCTTACGTGACTCGTAACCGGATCGAACTTGTCATTAACTTTCTACCTTCAATATCTGTATGATTTAAATACTAAAAAAAATATACATCATTCTCCTGCTCTTATCCCGTGGGGTTTCCACAACATGTTTTAACCATGTTGTTACATGTTTTGGCTTGTTATTTTACGACCCACCGCCTGCCTGACGTCAACTTACCTTAGTCGCCTTTTACGACATCTCGATAAGAAATAAGGGTGGTCTTTAGTATTCAGCCGGATACTAAAAAAATACTTAAAAATCAAGATCTGTAGGAAACCAAAAAAAGTAGCTCATCTTCTATACTTATTATAAAACAAAGTCTCTAAACGTTGTCTGTCTATATGTGATCGATTTTCTCAAAATCTACTGAACCAATTTTTAAACGGTTGTTAATAAAAGATAGTCCAATTTTTTTGGAAGGTTTAGGTTAAAGGTAATTAACGTTTTAAATTGTGGTGAACAGATCGCGCGGATATAGAAAACTCGCGTGCAGAGACACACTTAAGTAATGTACTAAAGACTTGTAGATCTACAAAAAAGTTAAGTGCTAAAAAGTTAAAGCTAAAAAAGTGTTAAGTGAAAGGTCTCTATCTCCATAAGAGATAGAGACTTTTCACTTAACAACTAATGTTATGTTCAGAATTTCAATTCGGGAACATTTTTAGGTGACACTTATTTGTACGCGGGCGAAGCCGTGGACACACAGTCGTATACAAAAATGAAATGGAAATAGGCAAGGTTATACTATGTTATGATGGGGGTTAATGTGCTAAAATGTTACGTGATACAACAACACATTTCAATGCATCTTTACAAAGCTTTTAAATGAGCTGATCGATGTGCTTAAAAATGTCGCAAGAGATCCAGAAGTGACATATGGTGATACAGCGTTTAAACTCCTACTATGGAGTTATTAACTAAATTGGTAATTCCCGATGACAAGCTGTGAAATATAGTTGTTAAACGGAATAATCGTATAACTATTTAAACGACTCAATCGGTCTTAGCCACACAAGTGTCTTATTGATTGAAGTAAAGGAGATTGAAATCTGGTAATAAAATAAAATAATATAATTCATGTGGGATCTCGTGTAAATTTTTATGTAGATAAATGTTAAAGTTGAGAAGTAAGACACCTCAGTGCTCAAGTCAGTTCGTGAACTACAATGAATGCATTTATGCCAAAACTTTGGTAAGATTTAAATATTTGTACGTAAAAGTCAAGCTCTCACCTCTTTCATTCCGTGATAGTCAAAAAGTAGCCCTTAAATCTTTATTCAACAAATTTGCCTCTCTGTATCAGTAATAGTTTTATTCCAAACGTCCTACGGAAATGGAAATGTCCAGCGTTTCTACGCATAACAGTAAAAGTAATACAAGTCTTTGTATCACTTTAAGTCAAAGCGTATGGAGAGGATTTGTAATTTACAAAATATTAACATGATATCATCCGATTGTACATCTATTATCACCACAATAATGATCACATTTACCAATAATGCATGAAGCGGGCAGGTCAGATGGCGTTGGCAATAGTAGAGATTGAAAAGGAGTATACTTTGGCAGAAGTTATAATAAAAATATTTTGCTATAATCCGCGATACGGTAAATAGAAAATATATATAGTGCTAAATGTATAGTGGACTATCCGTTTTTTCATACCTGTTGCATGCAGGATTCGTAAAAACATATGCACAAACCTCCACCACTGCCACCACAATACACAAGCACTACACACGTTCACTATCACAAACTCAACAATCGTTTCGCCCCGCAACAGAAGCATCATCAGGAGATAGACTCCACGACAAAATCGCAAAGCTTTGCGTACTACTGTATACGTATCGCGGATTATAGCAAAATAATTTTATTATTACTTTTGTAGTATGGATCTCCGCAAAGTAACGCCTAATTCTATAAAGTATACTTTGGTTACACATTATTATATCAACCTACAATTCGTTAATGATAATAATGTATGTAAATATATGTATGTTACATATCCATTAAGATAAAAAATGTGCTTTTAACGAACATCATATCTAAATATTTTTTTTATATATATCAAAATATTTAATCGCGTATAAATATTAGTATTGACAATGAATCTTAACAACGTTCAATGACAAACAAAAATCTTTTCAATAGATAAATGTACAAACAAAAATATTTTGAGCACCGACATAATCTCTTTACCAATTTGGCTGACATCCCACCGCTAAGGCAAATATCAAAACTAGCAGATTATTTGTAAGATTTGATTAATGACCGAACTTCCTAACATGGATGGCCCTAGATCCAATACGATCAATTTTCGGTTTTGTCATAAACATAGATATTTTTACTGTAGTATAGCGCCCAATTACGAGAGAAATTTTATATGTTTATGTTATTATACGACTTACGATACGATTTCACTTGCTGAAATCACTTTCTTAAGAGCAGTTTTGTAATAAAAATGGTATCAATATTAATGTATAATTAAAGTTTAATTATTTAATTAAGTAATTTAAGTTTAATTAAGTATAATTGAGAGCTGTGATAGCCCAGTGGTGAGACCGTGCGACTCTTTCGAGGGGAATACGAACACGAGCATTGCTTTTGTATTCTGTAACCGCAAATAGTTCTATGCACATTCAAATATAGACTGAGAGGTAATGGAAAGATTTTGTTTGAGTGCGATGCACGTATGTTATTTTCGCGTTTTTAGAGCATATAAAATGTGGTAGAGTACCAAGAGTTGTGATAGCCCAGCGGTGAGACCGTGCGACTCTTTCGAGGGGAACACAAGTTCAAACCCGGGCAGGCACCACTGAGTTTTTCTATTAAAACTCATGTGTCTAATTGATAATTGCAATTTATCACACACTTTTCGGTGAAGGAAAACATCGTGAGGAAACCTGCATATCTCTAGAGAATTCTGGAGATATGTGTACCAATCCGCATTGGAGCAGCGTGGTAGGTCTTAGCTCCAACCCTCCTCTCCAGAAACGGAGAGAGGCCTATTCCCAGCAGTGGGATTGTAACAGGCCGCTACTTTTAATGTATAATTACTCTATTCTTTCTGTAGTTACTTATTAAGATTGTCGCAAGTATTGGCAAGCAATATAAGTTGTCACAATCGGTCAAAGTTAGGTAAAATCTATTCTCCAAGCGTCCAAGATAACGCTTTTAAACTAACTGCAGATAATTCAGTTGGTCTCAATGTTTCAATATTCCCCGCAATCATAGAAAATACATGTTTCGTGTAAAATTAGTAATTAGTACGTACATATTGTAACTTCATGAATGATGCTCTCAGGAACTAGTTAATCTTCAACAGTCTCAGGACTAGACCCCATAATAATGATCACAGCTCGAGTAGTTTAGATTTAATCACAAAATGCTTAATAATTTCTAAACGGAAACTAATCCTGAGCTTCGTAATTTTCGCCCTGAGATATAAATAATGTCTATTTTACAATCTAGGCTGTAACTTAATAGAGAGTTAACATATTATTTGTTATGAATATCCTAAAATATAAAAGTAAAAAACAATATATTGATCTTAACAGAATTAGAAGGTCACTTAACGTCAGATCAGTAGCTGAAAATACAAGATTTTTTATTATCATTGGAAGACACAAAAAAATATTTAAAATAACGTGACCATACATGAATGCCGATCATTTAAAATGTTTTGTTAACTTCCAAATCAACTCGCAAAACTGTCGGAAATATGAGAAAGTTTTAATTACATTTTGCATGTTGAAACACATTTGTAAACTATTTTTTTTTTATTTAAATTAGTTTGTCTGGATCAGATTTATGTCTCAGTCGTAACAAGCAACAAACATAGTTGTAAGTTGATTTAAAATTCAGTACACCAACATGCAAGGTTCGCAGGGAAATTTTAAATTTATGTTTGTAACTTAAGATTGTCAACGTTGTGTCGAAATGTAGTGCTTGTAAATAGAGAAAGCATTGTAAAAAAAAGTAAAGTAGCGGCCTGTTAGAATCCCACTGCTGGGAATAGGCCTCCTCTCTCCGTTTCTAGAGAGAAGGGTTGGAGCTAAGACCTACCACGCTGCTCCAATGCGTATTGGTAGGTTACACATATCTCCAGATTTCTCTAGAGATATGCAGGTTTCCTCACGATGTTTTCCTTCACCGAAAAGCGTATGATAAATTGCAATTATCAATTAGACACATGAGTTTTAATAGAAAAACTCATTGGTGCCTGCCCGGGTTTGAACTCGTATTCCCCTCGAAAGAGTCGCACGGTCTCACCGCTGGGCTATCACAGCTCATGAAATCATTGGGCCATATTATAATTATCAATGTTTGTATATTGGGACGTCTGTTACTCAGTCATGCAAAAAGTCAAAACGGCATTCAATTAAATTAGGCACATATAAAATGTATAAATTGAATTAACAGTTAAGGACAATTTATCTAGATACTGAGATCCACGAAAAACAAAGACGAAAACAGAAGTTAGTATTATAAAGTAGTTAATTTAAAGAATAGCATAATTTTATAAAAATAATTAAATATTTCATCAATGTAGAAGCATTAATATTATTTTGTAAATGAGAATTAGACGTGAAGTTCGTTAATTTTTGCGAATTTATGTTACATATAATATATTCGCGAAATATATTTCAATTAATTTAATAAATTTCTAATTATTTTAATAATAAAACATCATCATCTTATCCAAAATCTATCAACGATTCGAAGCCGGGAGGGAGTACATATTAAAAAAAGATCTTTTTTTTTTATTTTAGTTGGCCTTAATCGTAAACAATAAACAACAACAAACAAAATACTTTTATTATTTGGCGACACAAATTTTTAGCTATCAAATTATATTGTATGATTATTAAACTGGGACTACCTTAACCTTTTTAATGGACTACGAAAACATAACCGTCCGTCCATAGTTCCGCTCCCTGAATTCCTTGTTGGATCATAAAGCAGCTAATAATGAAAAATGAGCTCTACATCAAATTTATTCCTAATAAGGCGCTTAAGTGTATAGTAATTTATTTTTTGTCCTCTTCCTTTCTCAAGAATAACAAGAGAATAAAAACATAAATCCCTCTCTTCCGACGACTGCTTGTGAAACAAATCTATTGAAGATTTGTTTAAGGTGTCGACATTTTGAATTTATCACCGTCTTCGCTAGTTCGTAGTTTTGAAATAGCCACAATAGGAATCTCGCATTCCGATTGGTTACAATACAAGAACTAAAGAAAATGCAAGACGCATCGCACCGTTTCAAATGAAAAGATATATGTTTTTTAATTACTTGATAATACTCTGTGATAAGAACATCTGAAACTCAATATATATTGTTTTTTGTATATACAATTTGTACGGGTTATTTTTTAACGCTTTTTTCAAATATCTCGTGTAATAAACGTCTAACGTTGTTTAAAGGTTAATAAAATAGAACTTTAAACCTTACGTTCATTACTTATAAAGAACTTCTAACGCCTATGTCAATGATAATGTTCTTACAAAAAAAATGTAAGAGAATTTGACAGTGATATCGTGCAAGATATCAAGTAACAACCTTTTTTGCCTGTCTGTGAGTAGGGTCCAGACGAGACCGGCCAAATGGATATTCATATTACATATAAGTGTGTATTATCGTGTCGCTTTCTCTAAAATATTGTATCCCTACCTATCTTTATTAAAAAAAACTAGGTATGTTCGTTCCATATATACTCCGAAACGGTTCGACTGATTTTAATGGAATTCTCAGTCAATCTTTAGAATAACCTAGGAAGTAATCGTATAAAGTTTGGTGCCCATCGAATCATTTTTTTAATGTTAATGAGAGTTTTTAAAGACGAACTCCAAACTATACTAATCCTTAGCAACCCATGCCCAGACCACTAGTATCTTTTATACTCACAATAGCAGTCATTTAGGCTAAACAAAATTTTATAAAACTACGTAATATTGTGATTAAAATACATTTAACACATCTATTTACACGACATTTGAAATTCATAACAATGATTGAACGCAACACGTTTAGAAACGTCAAAAACAAATCGCAATGAAAATCACATTATTAAAGGATTTTTAAAAAAGTCAACTTACTATAAGAACTATAAGAAACAACTCGTCATGAAAACATCACAAACTATGAAAGAAAATTAATATCGCACTACCACAAATGCCGGCCAACATCATTTACCTATTTACCAAACTACAATTGCTATTGATGTTAACCACTTTTGATTGAACTGCGAAATAGGGCTGCCAGAATAAGCTTTATGGTTATCGCCCTTTCAATATGAATCAAAATGACGGATAGACTAAATGATTTATGGAAACAGGCGTTACTTTAACGACATCCGTATTACAAATACTATAACAGAACTACTTTGCTATAATCCGCACGGATAAAGCGAATCCACACAACAATTTGGCTTTATGATGGTGCTTCGGTTTCGGGGCGAAACAATCGAAGAGATTTTGGTGGTGGTTGATTGTGTGTATTGATTGTGTGCATTGTTGCTGGTAGTGGCGTCTTGGGATGCATGTGGTGACTTGTCCTGCATGTGTAAGTTGCGTGAATTTTGCCTGCTTCATACACATTAGCATTGCATGCATTCGAATCAAATCAAATCAAATCAAAATAATCTTTATTCAAATAAACCATTTCAGGCACTTTTGAATCATCAAGTATCAATATGATTAATGAAGCTACCACTGGTTCGGAATATTGCTCTTACCGAGAAGAACCAGCAAGAAACTCGGCGGTCAATCTTTTTAATATTTTCAATTATACATTATTAAATCGCTGTCTTGTATGAAGCTGAAAGGATTTTCAAATCCAGGCTTTCTTAACATACAAATGATCTTCAATTTTTTAATATTCTTCACGTATAAGCATATTTTTACACTTAATTGGAATCTTTCTGTACACTGGTCTAGAATGGATTGAGGAATTTTATTATTGAAGCGAATAGCGAGACCAACAAATGAGTTGCTAACTCTGCTGAGTCGCGACGCAGGTATCACAAGCTGTCTGTGACCTCTCGTATGTCTATGATATACATCAAATTTTGTTTTATACGTATTTATATTTTTCCGTATAAATAGAATATTACTATATATATATTGTGATGCTACAGTCAATATGCCTATTTCTTTGAACTTTTCGCGAAGGGACTCACGTTGCTTCATATTATAGATAGCCCGTATGGCTCTTTTTTGGGCAACAAAAATCTTTTCTTTATCGGCCGCTCAACCCGCATGGATTATAGAAAAGTAGTTCTGTTATAGTTTCTGTAACGGATAGACGGATTTATTTATTAAGTTTAATTGATCCTTTACGAAGAACATAGACCGTCTTGTTCTTAATTGACCGTCCACTATCTGACTTCTACTTTCCTCGCTACCAGTGGCTTGGTAGCAAGGAACCGGTAACAGCATCAAATTTTATCTGGCCGAGTTCGACAAACCCTCCATCCATCACCGTCAGTGAAACGCAGGTTTTCCTTGTATTAAAAAAAATTAAGGCATGACGACGACAAACTACGGTATCTACACGAGAGTTACCCATAGTGCGTATTTATATTTAATGCAAAAAAGATTTTTATTTTAATATTTTACTAAATAATCTTTAAGATACTTGTATAGTAGTATTTATGTAAACATAAAATGCCACCTTGATGTATAAAAAATGCGTGAAATAATATGGAAAATACAAATGTACACAAGCGGCTTTTATAGGACTCGCGATTTACCGATGAAATAAATCAGCTTAACGAGACAATTTGTCGTCCTCCTAATCCCTTTTGACACGTCCTTTTCGAGAACAGTATAAGGATGAATGTTATACTTCAGTAGATATATTTTCTTCATATAAAGGTTACATAATGTTTATTTAATGTTTGTTGTAAGGTAACAAGGTTTTTGAACAAACTTTTACATTAAAGTTTGAAAAATACATCCTTATTTTAATATTCAATTATATCAGATATGATTTTCAATAATACCAATGAAAATGAGGAACGACAGCCAAGCGATGTCCCCAGACGAATTTCAAAGCGAAAAATTTACGTTTAAGACCCTACTTATCTTTGTAACTGGAGCCGCTTGAACCTTTACTTGACCCGAATGTAAATAATGTAGCTTAACGTTTTTAAAAAAATGTTTTATTTGGACGTTGTTTGTATTAAAACTTATTCTTTTCGGCGGCACTTTCAGTGAGTGAAGATCCACGCAAAGCTATTACAATAAAGTCATTAAAATTGTAAAAGATTAATATTCTATGAACTGAAATTAATATTATGCGCTGCTTATTAGTATTATAATTTATTAACACCCATTCAATCTTTAAGAGGAAATCTTTTAAAGAAGATTGAATGTATTTATGCCTATCGTTTCAACTGTAGTTAGTTAACATTACTTTAAGAATGATAATGTAAGTAACTGAGGTGATATGATATCTGAAAATTATAGAAATTAACGCCTGACCGTATGAAGACGAGAGCATACTTATATAAAGTACATGACATATATTTTCATCTCATTTTTAGTTTTTTCCAAATGCACTCAACTGAGATTTCTTAGGAGAAATCTCAGTTGAAGTGCTGAAGTGCTGAAGTAGTCATTTTCAATTAGGATTGAAAATGACTACTTCAGCTAAATGGTCAAGAAAGTATCTTTACTATCTATTTTCCTCTTACAAGTAAATTAAGGATTGCAAAAAAATGGATGTTTTTTAAGTAAAATAATTGTATTATTTCCATATTAAGGACAATTGAACAGAGTATACTGCCACTCGATCAAGACTGTAAAGGAGTGGATAAATGCTATCACAATGAAATAAAATACTCAAATTAAAATACAAATAATTGTTAATTCACATTGGCTTTTACAAGCACTTTTGAATAGTCAAATTAAAATGAGGCTACGACTGGTTGGGAAAGGTGCTCTAACCGAGCAGAACCAGCAAGTAATTCGGCGGTCACTCTTTTGAAAATAAATATCTATACTTATTATAAAACAAAGTCCCTAAAAGCAGTCTGTCTGTATGTAATCGATTTTCTCAAAATCTACTTAACGGATTTTTGTACGGTTTTCCCCAAAAGTAAGTGCAATACTTCCGGATGGTTTAAGTAAATAGTACATATCGTTATTATGTAAATTGTGTTGAAGAGATCGCGCGGTTGTAAGAAAAACTCTCCTTCTGGGAGCTTTAGTTGCGTGCGCCGCATAAACCAGCAGAGTTACACTAAAGTAATGTACTAGAGAATTGTAAATCTATAAAAATACTACAAAAAAGTCCGCAATAGCATGTCTCTATCTCCTATTGTTAACTCACAATAACTATTTTTATTTTTAAAATTTGAATTCTAGAAAAAAATTGTGACACGCTGATTCCACGCGGGTGAAGCCGCTGGCACAGCTAGTATATAATAATATATTGATCCTAAATTGGCCCTATAGGCGAGCGGGCTAAGACTCCATTCTTTTGCTTTTAACAAAAATTTAAAAATAAATCGTACGAAAAATCAAAAGTAATCAGAATAAGATTCTTTATAAAGGGGTTGTTAAAAAGAATGAAGTGATTGACCCAACCAACCCCTTATTGTGAAGTGAAAAAGTACTGAGGCGATTATACAGACATTTATAACAAAGTTTTCGTGAAAGAAAAATGGCGGTAAAACGTAGTCCCCTGCCGGGGATCGTAACGGGGAAATTACATTTGGGTTTTTACTCCTACTTTTCTTTATAACTTGAGCCATCAGAATCCCTATCTGACCCTAATATAACTTGCTATTTAATAATTTTATCTTCACCATGAAACTTTATAGGTATAGTAATATTAATCCTGAAAAAGAGTCGCAATCGAATTAGGGTTAAAAGTTTTTTTAATTTAAACTATCGTGAGTAGTATTCATAGTTAATGTATAGACACCGGCTATACTAACGTCTAATTTTATCAAATTAGCCCGACTAGTCACGGCAGGAACTCTAATATAAAGGATAAAATTAGATGTGAGTATAGCCGGTCTCTATTTATTAACTACGTTTAAAACTGTTCTAAATGAAACAACCAAAGATCATTAATTTCGGTTTAATGCTAACGAGGTGCTTCAATTGCAGTGAGTTAGTTTTAGCGACATTCGGAGCTCTTAATATGTCGTATATATAGCTATATATACGACATAAAAAATAAAATATTGCAGTTGCCTGCACTGTACACTAATAGTATAATTTCATGCATGCTTAGTTTCAAATAGAAATATATCCTCAAAAAAGATCGCAAACAACCATGAATAATAGATGTAACAAGTCGCACAGTATTATATGGGATAGAACCTATAGAAATCCATAGAGACCTACAAGTATGTCAAACTGTTGATATGCTCTGGCTGAAAAGTGATAGATTATTTATATATAGATTAGTAACATTATTAATAATTAAGTTTAGTTTTGTACACTTTTTTATCAATAACATTTTTCCTACATTTTTTTATGGGAGATAAATAAAAATTAATAAAATAAGTTGGTTGTACCAAAAGGTTTACAATATTCAAATGTTGGTCGAATTAATTAACCAATTTTTAATAAATAACCTCATTCAGTATGTCTCTCAAATTAATAAAATATGACTGCTTTAAAGAAACTCAGTGATGCATTTCCTAAAATAGCTATATAAAACAATATACGTAGCGAATCAGTAGAGAAAAGTAGTGGAAGTTGTAAGGAGGAAGGACGTATAATATAAATTACAACCACGCTGGTTGGTATCACGACGAACCACCCGGAAGGGTAATCAGTCTTATCTAAGATATATTTATCGTAGCTTTCAGTGTTGGGGAAATAGTTCATTTAATAGTAGATTGATTACTTCGCCGTGTGGTATCCGGCAGAATAGAATTGACCACCCTCCTTTCTTATCGAGGTGTCGTAAAAGGCGTAGCCAAATCATGTGACAACATGTTTGTAACATGTTGTGCTGACTCTACTTAGAGTGGGATAAGGGCAGGAGGATGATGATGATGAATGGTAGATTGATTACTAACGACTACACCGCTGAAACTAAACACTACAACTCTTACAATAGAATTATATTACTATAATCCGCATTTTTTAAGAGAATCTATGGAAAGCTAAGTGTATGAAGTATGCAATGTTCGCTTAACCTAACAACAACAAAATAGAAACGTATTAGGATTCTGTCGTGGAGCCTGTATTCATGACAATCTTTATTTATTTCTTTATTGCACATACATAATAATATAAGAAACATAGAAGAAAAAAATAGCATATGTACAAAGGCGGATTTATCGCTATAAGAGATCTCTTCCAGTCAACCCGTCAGTAATAGAAAGAAAAGGGCCAGAAGTGAAATATGGATAATGAAAAAAGGAAGGAAGAAAAAGAAAAATAACCAAAAAGAAAGAAAAAAAATATTTTTGTTTATTTATGTTTAAAGAAATATATATATTAATGTTGAAAAATGATGCAATAAAAATAATAGTGATTATTTGAATTTATTAAAATTTTACTATTTAATTTTTAAATTATGTTTGGTAAAATAATTAGATGATGTAGATTGCTACTAAATTAATTCTAAATACTAAAAAAAATTTAAATATAAAAAATGCTTTATGCTTAGAGCGCGGTGAGACCGTGCGACTCTTTCGAGGGGAACACGAGTTCAAACCCGGGCAGGCACCAATGAGTTCTCTATTAAAACTCATGTGTCTAATTGATATTTGCAATTTATCACACGCTTTTCGGTGAAGGAAAATATCGTGAGGAAACCTGCATATCTTTAGAGAATTCTGGACATATGTGTAACCTACCAATCCGCATTGGAGCAGCGTGGTAGGTCTTAGCTCCAACCCTTCTCTCCAGAAACGGAGAGAGGAGGCCTATTCCCAGCAGTGGGATTGTAACAGGCCGCTACTTTACTTTTTACTTTAAAAATGCTTCGGTTTCGGGGCGAAACGATCGTAGTATTGTAGTAGTGTGTGTGTGTGTGTAGTGCTTATGTGAAGTGTTGCTGGTGGCGGCTGGTGCGTTAATCTTGTCTGCATCATATAGTTAGCATTACATAGAATCTCTTAACGAACACGGATTATAGAAAAATAATTCTATTGTAACTTCTGTACCATTTCACAAAAATAAAGTGGAATTGTCTAATGTCGTCTAATGTTTAAATTCAAAAGTTATAATAATAGTATTTAGTTATAGTAACTTAAAAGGTCTATAATATATAAGCCAATATAATATTGAACTTATTGATGGAAAGTGAACGCACCCATATCACTATATATATTTGTCTGTGTCAAAACTATTACTTCCTTCTGTCATCGACTGCTCTTGTAAAAACTAAAATTACGTTGCACAATATATCTGTCTTCTAAAAGTTATCTTTTATTTATGCTCGCGAAGTTCAATAAGTGTCGAATAAATTCCTACATGGTAGCAGAGCGTGGTTGCAAATATATTTTACAAAAACAATATATTGATTGCCATAGTAAATTTGGATATATATTTTACCGGCCGCCATTTGTCACAGTGAAGTACAATACCGGTATATTTATTGTAAAAATTTCAGAACAATGTCGAATTCTTTCAATATCGACAAACTAAGTGGTCGAGATAATTATAATACGTGGAAATTCGCCGTACGCACTTATTTAGAGCACGAAGACTTATGGGAATGTATTGTTGAAAAACACGTGGACGCCACAAAAGATAAAAAGGCAAAGTCAAAAATAATACTATTAGTGGAGCCAGTCAATTATGTCCACATAGAAGAATGCACAACATCTAGACAGGTATGGTATAACCTAGAAAAAGCATTTAGTGACTCTGGCCTTACTAGAAAAGTTGGTTTGTTAAAAAATTTAATTACAACTTCCTTAGAGAACAGTAATAGTGTGGAAGATTATGTAAATAAAATAATGTCTACAGCTTATAAGCTCCGAAATATAAATTTTAAGGTGGATGATGAATGGCTTGGCACCCTGCTGCTCGCTGGCTTACCAGAATCATATAAGCCTATGTTAATGGCATTGGAGAATTCAGGTATAACAATATCAGCAGATGCTGTCAAAACAAAGATTCTACAAGATGTAAAACCGGCAGATACAAATTCTGCATTTTACATCCGCAGCAATGAAAAACAAAACCTATATAATAAAGGAAAATCAAAAGGCCCACGGTGTTATAATTGCAATAAATTTGGTCACCTAAGTAAATTTTGCAGAAACAGAAAACCAAGAAATATTAGTAAAAATAATTGTGGATTTGTTGCTGCTTTTTCTGCAGCATTAGTCAATGATGAATATAACTGGTATATAGACTCCGGAGCATCAGTACACATGACTAAACATAAAGAGTGGTTGTCAGAAGTAAGTTTACCGAGTGAGAGTCATGTCCGAATAGCAGATGATAAGGTGCTCAAAGTCGAATTGTGTGGGAATGCCACTATTTCAGTTAGAAGTGAAGATGGAGTTGTTAATAAAATACATGTAAAACATGTTTTGTATGTACCCGACCTGGCAACAAATTTATTATCAGTAAGCAAAATTATTGAAAATGGTTGTAAAATTGAATTTACTGATAATGGCTGTCATATTGTTAATAATAAAAATGTTAAGGTTGCAACAGCAAACTGCCTAAACGGGACTTATAAACTGAACATATGTGAAAGTCAAGCCCTGTCAACACAGGCTGAGAATAATAGCTTTCTCTGGCATCAAAGAATGGCTCATCTGAATTATACAGATTTATATAAATTACAGAACTGCGCTGTTGGTATGAAACTAACTTCCCAGAATGAAGATGTCACATGCATCGCATGTCTTGAAGGTAAACAAACTCGTCAACCTTTCAAGCATGTGGGTTCCCGAGCAAATGATTTGCTTGAACTAATACACTCGGACATATGTGGGCCGATGGAGCATACCTCAATGGGAGGTTCAAGGTATTTTTTAACATTTATAGATGACTTTTCTGGCAAAGTATTTGTGTATACTTTAGTAAACAAAAGTCAAGCTTTAGAAAAATTTCAAGAATTTAAGCATAGAGTAGAAAACGAACTAAATAAAACTATCAAAATTCTTCGAACTGATAATGGTAAAGAATACATAAATTATGCTTTCATAAAGTTCCTAAAAGCTTCTGGCATTTTGCATCAAACCAGTAACCCATATACACCAGAACAAAATGGGAGAGCAGAGCGAATGAACCGAACTCTTATTGAAAAGGCTAAATGTATGATTTTCAATGCCTCTTTGCAGAAGGAGTATTGGGCAGAGGCAATTCTAACTGCAGCATACACAACTAATCGCTCTCCATCTCGCTCACTATCAGGACTCACTCCCAATGAAAAATGGACAGGATCCAAGCCAGATATTAGCCATATGAAAATTTTTGGATGTAAAGCCATGGTCCATATACCTAAAGAAAAAAGGCTGAAATGGGATTCAAAATCACAAGAGTTAATTTTTGTGGGATATAGTGATACCACAAAAGGTTATAGATTTATTGATAATAAAACAAAACGTGCAATAATGAGTCGAAATGTAGTTTTCTTAGAGGACTCACTAAAACAAACAATAAGGATGGATAAAAACAATGTGAATAATGCAAGTCTAAACATTGACACTTTGTCAGATGATGCATTTGATAACTCAGTTTCTACCGTTGAATCCACAAGCAATACTTCACATTTTGATAGCGTTAGTGATCCTGACTATTTACCCGAAAAAAGTTTAGAAATGCCATTCTCAAATGTTACAGTGAGAACAAGAAATAAACATAGAAATGAACATATGGATTGCAATAGTCCTGTATCTATGATGTGTTTCAATAATGAATTAGCCATGAGTATGCTAGATTGTGACCCACAAAGCACTGAAGAAGCATTACAAAGTGAACTAGCTCAACAATGGAGAGATGCCATGGATTCTGAATATAATTCATTATTAAAAAATAATACATGGGTTCTAAGTGATTTACCGGAAGGAAAAAAGGTGATACCTTGTAAATGGATCTATAAAACCAAAGTTAATGAAAATGGAGAAGTAGTCAGATTTAAAGCACGGCTTGTTATAAAAGGATATAAGCAAAAGAAAGATATAGACTATCAAGAAGTTTTTGCACCTGTTATTCGTTACACTTCCTTAAGGTTCTTAATGAGCTTAGCCGTAAGATATGACTTAAAAATACATCAAATGGATGTAGTTACAGCTTTTCTTCAAGGTGATATTGATGAAGAAATTTACATGAATCAACCTCCTCTCTATGAGCAAGAAACAAATAAAGTCTGTCGTTTAGTAAAGTCAATCTATGGTCTTAAGCAAGCCAGTCGCCAGTGGAATAGGAAGTTAAATAATTTTCTTACAGGTATTGGATTATTGAGATGTAAAATAGATCCTTGCATATATTATTTTATAGAGAACGAAAATAATATATTTTATTTAGCAGTGTATGTTGATGACCTGCTTTGTTTTTATAATAATACAGAAACTTTAAATTCAGTGAGAAGTAAATTAAAAAATATGTTCAATATGAATGATATAGGAGAAGCAAAGCACTGCATTGGTTTAAGAATACAAAGAGGTAATGGTTATCTTTCCTTGGATCAATCCTTGTATATTGAAAAGATTCTACAACGTTTTGAAATGTCACAATGTAAACCAATGAATACACCGTGTGATGTTAGTTCAAAATTAATACCTGCAAAAGATGACAATGAAGTTTTAACCAATATTCCATATCATGAAGCAGTAGGATGCTTATTATATTTATCACAAGGCACAAGGCCTGACATTGCTTTTGCAGTGAATACCCTAAGTAGATTTAATAATAAACCTACCAAGGAACACTGGGTAGCACTTAAAAGATTATTGAGATACTTAAAAGGATCTGTAAGCATGAAATTAACTTACAAGAAAAATAAAGATGACTATATAACTGGATATTGTGATGCAGACTGGGCATCAAATATAGAGGACAGAAGGTCCTGCTCTGGTTATGTATTTCTTTTTCAGGGTTCAGCTATAAGTTGGAATTCCAAAAGACAACTTACAGTTGCCTTATCATCCACTGAGGCAGAATATATGTCACTGACCTTAGCAATGCAAGAAGCACTTTGGCTCAGACAACTTTACAGTGACTTGCATTTTAATAAAGCAATTCAACCTATAATAATTTATTGTGATAATCAAAGCACTATTAGACTTTCAGGTAATGATGTATATCATTCTCGCAGCAAACACATTGATGTGAGGTATCACTTTATTCGAGAGAAGGTGTCCAGTGGTGAGATTGCTGTCTATTTCAAGAGTACTGATGAGATGGTTGCAGACGTTCTTACCAAGGGGCTGTATAGTAACAAGCATGACTTCTGTTCTACTACAATGGGGTTGCGTTCAGGAGAGGATGATGGAAAGTGAACGCACCCATATCACTATATATATTTGTCTGTGTCAAAACTATTACTTCCTTCTGTCATCGACTGCTCTTGTAAAAACTAAAATTACGTTGCACAATATATCTGTCTTCTAAAAGTTATCTTTTATTTATGCTCGCGAAGTTCAATAAGTGTCGAATAAATTCCTACACTTATATATTCAATATTGTAATTTATTTATTTTTTAATTGTTTTTGCGTGACAAAATACAAATTAATGATTGTACTAAGTCCGTAAGGTTAAATTGAAATATGCATTAGGTACTCAAATTCAATGCATTCCAAGCCATCCCGTCAGATCTGACTTAAAGTAGAGTGTGACAATAAAGATTGGAATTTTTCATTCGCTGTGAGGAATTTTATTAAAATTCCCGAGTGGTCAAACTTTGTAAAATCGCATCTCTGTGCAAATGTCGCCGAATATTTTTTAGCTCATTGCAAAAGTTACCTCATTCAAAACAGTTGTTTTGTAGCAAATTGCAATAAAGCTGAGCGTAGCGATTTCCCAATTCGTAACCGTTAACGTGATCTATGACTTGAAAGAACAATAAAACACTAGTTTATTATTAGTTTGTAGCGTGATAATGCAGATGAGATTGGAATTAGGATTATCTTGTATCTAACTCAATTAAAAAAGTAGTAATAAAAAGTATTTTGCTATAATCCGCGATACAGTAAATAGAAACTATATATAGTGCTAAATTTATAGTGGACTATCCGTTTTTTCATACCCGATACGTGCAGGATTCGTAAAATCACATGCACAAACCTCCACCACCGCCACCACAATACACAAGCACTAGACACGTTCACTATCACAAACTCAACAATCGTTTCGCCCCGCAACCGAAGCATCATCAGGAGATAGACCCCACGACAAAATCGTAAAGAGTACTGTATTGCGGATTATGGCTAAATAATTTTTATTATTACTTTTTTATTATGGATCTCCTCAAAGTTGCTAATTCTATAAATTATTTAACTCAATTAAGCCTAATTTTAAATTCGATCAGTTTAATAGTAAGCGTGCGATATATGCATATTAGTTCAACTGGTGTGGTACATAAAATAATATATAATTTATTATGTTGATACATTTCTTACTCCGTTACAAATTATGTTGATTAGTTATTTTGACAAGACTCCGTGTAAGAACTTCGAATGTGGAACACCCTGCGCATAGAACTTTCCTACTTTACATCAAACTTTTAAGTTTGTAATTCAAGAAACCACGAGTTATAAAACAGAAAGAAGTTATCATAACAAATTACGCACACAAGTTGCTCTGTTAAAATATTAAATATATTTTTGGCACAGATAATACTTCCTATTTCGCTCCATCCGTGGTTTTAATGTCGATGAATGCTGTGACCTACTATATTAATCAATACGTGTGTGTTTACTCGATGACATACACAGTAAGTAAAAAAGCAAAGTAGACACTTTTTACTATTCCAGTACTTGTAGAGACCTCTTCTCTCCCTGAAATAAAGATCTAGAGCTTAAACATATCACGACCCTCTAATTCGTATTGACAGGTTACTGGATCAAAGTTTCTTCATGATGGTTTTTCTTCACGAATAATCGATAAACTGTAAATAATAATAATAAATATATGAGACATTTACACACACGGTCGTCCATCCCCAAAGTAAGTTACTTAATACTTGTGTTATGAGCGGTGAGGGGTGAGAGACAACTGGTAGATATATACATTTATAGTTTTAAATACATACTTAAATACATATATACACCAAGACTCGAAGAACCAACAATTTCTAAATAGAAAATGTTGGTTCTTAGCGGGAATCGAACCCGCGACCCACGGAGCCGAAGACAGGGTCACTGCCAACTGCGCCAACGGGCCAGTCAAATAATTGAAATAATTTTTAATTAAATAATTTTTAAATAAAGAACACAATTTTTGTTACACTTAATCTTGCATGAATGCTATAAGCCCATTATTTAAACTAAAATTTATTGCAATTTTTATGTACATAGAAATGGACTCGTATTTTTCTACCTTTTACAATAATAAATTCTACTAGGCAAGAATAAGGGTTTTATTCATTCAGAAATACATAAACACTCGTTTGATAAATTACTTATCTATTTCTATCACTTATCTTATCTTATGTATCACAACTTTTTTGCATTTACCTATCTCAGCTACTCGAACCTTCCGGCCCCCTGTTTGATTAAACTTTTCCAGACCATTTCAATCCCTTGTATTTCTCTAAGTAACAATACAATATATTTGAAACACAAATAATTTAGCGGCGTCAATTAGGCGTTGGGAATGCCGAAGCGAATTTATAGACCGGAATCCGAATTGAGGCCACAATATAAACTAATGGCGTCTTGTCTGGCTTTCTAATCCACTAGAGATAGTGTTCGATAACTCGGAGTAACTCAGATGTGGTTCCTAAAACGCCACCATTATTGATGGCATATAAACATTGTTTGGAAAAATCACAAAAAAATACACAAATAGGTCAGGTGCTATGTTTTTTATTTATTAGGAGACATGTATTTACTAATACTAAGAATAAACAAAAGGATATTAGCACAATATCGGCTTCGGAAACAGGGAGAAACAGAGTATTATTCTTGTAAGTGTTTATAACTTGCCAATCCACCTGTATTTAAAAAAACAGAGCACTCATTTTTCAAAAACAGCATCCCAAAACCTTTACTGAAAGTCTAAGTAACCTCCAATATTTTCAGTAATTATATGAGATCGGGAAATTTCAATGCAGACAACTTTGTCATATAAAAAAGGGAGCAAGAAGTCACTTCTATAGAGAGAAAATCCTGACCTAAGTCCCTCAGTAAGTAACTGCGAAGATTCATACTAGACAGACCCAACATAGACTCAAGCTGTCTCCTTGAAAATTAATTATTAATATTTTAATTATCTCTTACGCATTCATAATAACATCCTGTACAAATATTAATATTAATTGGAAAAAGACAAAAAAAAACCTAAAACGCATTTTTTAAAATTTCTTTTCTTAAATTACTCATCCCATTTAAAATAGGATCTTCTTATTTTATGACTACCTAAAGTGTTCTGCGTACTTTTATCTTTTTAACTTTGCTCAGTACTCTGCAAATGCCAGTAAAAATAAATATTTTGAGGAAACTTCGTTGCTATAAACTCGACAACTTTTTTAATTTTTACCTGCTTAACATTTTTAACTCGAAACTCGTGAATATACAACAGAACTTATTTTACTGACTCAGATTTTTTGCTAATATCCAGATTATATGTTCACATATTATCTGGATATTAACGCCGTGTGGTATCCGGCAGAATAGAATAGACCACCCTCATTTCTCACCGAGGTGTCGTAAGAGGCGACTAAGGTATGTGCCGTGTGGTATCCGGCTGCATAGAATAGACCACCCTCATTTCTCACCGAGGTGTCGTAAGAGGCGACTAAGGTATGTGCCGTGTGGTATCCGGCTGCATAGGATAGACGACCCTCATTTCTTACCGAGGTGTCTTAAAAGGCGACTAAGGTAAGTTGACATCAGGCAGGCGGCCGGTCGTAAAATACGCAGCCAAATCATGTGACAACATGTTTGTAACATGTTGTGCCGAGCCTACTTAGAGTGGGATAAAGGCAGGAGAATAATGATGATGATGACTTGAAGGCGTTAGCTAGTCATATAATAAAAATTCGACATTCGTTAATATCCGGAATTTAATTTCAAAATTATTACACCAGCCATTCCCTTATTATATAGTTTAAAGTAGGCTTGCGCCGACCTTAATTTGTGGTTTACGTCTCTCGTTCAGTTTCGTGAGGATTACTGTCAGCTGAATACAAGTAGAAATAATCTGATGAATAAACTGAACACTAACTTTCGTTAGCCTTACAATATAAGAACTGTAATGGCTTCGTCGAAGGAATAAATTAATTATTACTACATAGGTTTCTGAAAACTAATAACAAAAATGATATAAATTTAATTTGTTTAATCATATACCCAAAAAATTAAAAGGCGCTGTAATAATGTCGTTTCAGAAAAACGAATAATATATTATAACTAGCTTTTACCCACGACTTTGTCCGCGTGGACCGTAATCCTGTAATAGTCAGTAGCTTCTATCGCTATCCAACCCTGCAAATGTCTCCATCATAAAAATCAAATCGATCCGGGGGGTTAAGCAGTTCCTATTGCATTTATTCCGCTACTCAAAAGTCCATATTAGATTTAATTTCCTTCATGACATTACTGTTATTTAGCAATGATATTAATTTTGCGCATACGTTTCCGAAGCCCGCATATCGGTGTGATGATCACGGACTGATATGAGTCTTGCTTTGATACCGTTTTTGAAGCTTTAATCTTTGAATGACAACGGTGATATGCACTTAATTACTCTTTATACTGAATCAATATCTCCGAATTTCGCATTTGAGTGTGTTGATCACAATCTGCTGTAATCTTCGGATGCATGCTGAATTGAACTTTTGCAAGATCTAGACTTTAAATAATAAAGCGAGCAGTGAAACGCTATTCATATAAAGTAAATATTTCCAGGTCTTCATTTCTGTATGATACTCACAATCGGCTGTAACATTTCGGGAAGACAGAGAGATTTATCGTGTTTTCGAAAGCATAGTTTATTTATTTAAGTAAATAGCGCGTATTATTTATATTTATTATACGTTGTGATACCTATCAAATTTATAAATTATTAAATTTATCCAGTAAACAGAAATCAAATGATATAAAGACTTACACCTCTTTGAAATTACAGATTTGACTTAAAGGGCTCGATTCCAGGCCGTTTATATATTCGTCACTATGACAAATTGCAAATATAAATAACCTATTATGTTTATTATAGATGGCGTTTTCTTACGTCATCTTATTCCTGTTGAATTAACACGATTTCTAAAGCCTATATGTTACCCCGGTGTATATAATTGTGCATAGGAATAATTGTGCCAAATTTCATCGATATTTGTTCTGCGGATGGGCCGTGAAAATGATACAGACAGTCAGACAGTCTTTCGCATTTATAATATGAAGAAGGATAAGGATGTTAAAAAAGTGTCTAGTGAATTTTTCTAGATTTTTGGTTCTCTTATGACGTCTTCCTAAATCTTAAAATGAGTAGAATTCAACATTTTCATTTATCTAATCAAATAGAAAAAAAACACTTCAAGAATAATATCCCTGATAAGAGGTTCCGATCGCTCTGATAGCTAGGTTTCGGAAGCTTCAATCTTCATAAACTAAGTGTATCGTGTGAGGAATTTTAGTCAAAAAAGTCCGCTGACAAATTCACCGAAAGATTTCTTAATTAGTTTTGGCATTTAATTATATTTATATTTTTAACATATTCCCAGCTTTGGAACGAAATAATTGCCCCCTGGCCCTTGCATATAGTTAGTAATATTACGACGGATTTAGATTATCGATTGTTGTTTTACGTTGAGGTTAACCGAACCCGATGGCTTAAAACTGCTCTTAATAGAAAGTCAATTATGAAAATGATCAAATGGTTATCAATATTTTATTGTAACGTATAAGGCCTTGGATCGCTTTCACAACAACGCAATCTTGGGAACCTCAGTGTCGTGAACTAAAATAATTCATTCACTTTACTCTTCATAATGTAATTCCACAAACAAGCCGCAAAATATACCTAACAAATACATTGTAATTTCACGGATAATATAAGTTAACAGTGAAACTGAAAGCGTAACATCCTTATCTTTATTGCATTAAGTACATTATTAAATCTGAGGCTTAAGACTCTTCCACTAATTTAATTTGCTTTAATTTCTAAAGCCATGCCTCGAACATCAAAACATTACTGAGCATGAAAATAGGCTTAAAAGATATCTCTCGGCAATATACTTGAGTTCTGTGTAGGATGGTAAAGACTGATTAAAATGCTATTTTAAGAAATACATTTAAGTGCTCTTGTGTATTGATAAAAGAGTACTTAAACGTATCAATATACAAGAGCACTTATATGTATTTCTATTATGTTTTTTTGTAGAGATTCTAATAACATAACTGTATTAGAATTATCGTATTGTATAATGAAGTGATTTATAGAAGCAGGCGTTACTTTGCGGAATTCCATATTACAGACACTATAACAAAACTACTTCGCTATTATCCGCACGGGTTAAGCGAATGCATGCAAAGCTAATGTGTATGAAGCAGGCAAAATCTACGAACCTTATACATGCAGGACAAGCTACCACACGCACCCCAAGGCTCCTCTACCAGCAACAAAGCACATAAGCAGCACACACGACCACCACCACAACAATATCAATTGATTGAGGTTATATAAGGTTCGTAGATTTTGCCTGCTTCATACACATTAGCTTTGCATGCATTCGCTTAACCGTGCGGATTATAGCGAAGTAGTTTTGTTATAGTGCCTGTATAATGAAGTATTATTTTCGTTGTAGAAAACTTCTTTCTTCTAATACTTTACTACTTTTCTAAATTCTTGTATTATAAATTTCGATTAGAATTTTCGTAAATTCTTTTTATTTTCATATGATATACTTACAAACTAGTTTCATATTTATCATATATAGTTAGGATATATAGTTTCAGAGAGTGTCGTGGAACTGATGGACACCGAAGTCCCTTCAACCAACTTGTTTTTTTTTTTATTTGTAAGGATGTCTAAACTTGATCGCTAAGTTTGGGTCTCATGATGATGATGTCCTCCCAGACGTATCCGTCGACGGCGACACACTGCTTTTAACAATTAATTCGACGATCGTGAGCGCGAATGTGACTCGCAAAACCGAATTTGGTTTTAAATATTCGGTCACAGAGAGCGCAGTGTAGCTGCCCGCTATCATTATATGTGTAGTTATAGGAGGGCTTGGGTCGAGTTTTCAGAAGCTGGCGTTTGGCGTCAAGATGTTCGACGCGAGCGCGCTCAAAATTATTAATGCCCATTTCGACAGCATTACGCCACTCCGGTCTCTGAGTAGCAAGCTCCTCCCAAGAATCGCAAGATATTCCACAGGAAGTTAGGTGGCGTTTCAGAACATCTTTGTAGCGTAAATATTGTCCTCCGGGTTTGCGCTTTCCTGAGCTAAGCTCTGAATAAAATATGCGATTCGCTCAGTGAGCGATGGAATAGCTATGCCAGAGTATCTCCACGTGATCAAATCAAAAATGGAAAGAACCATCACATTATTTGTAATGATCGGTATAATAATAGATTATAAAACAAAGAAAGAAAGTTAATTTATCCCCAAGAAATCTGATTTATTGAAGTCATTAATATTAATAAATTGTTAATTTACTCATATTCAAGCCAAGATTTGATACGAATTTAAAAAATATAAAAATACGAAAAAGAAAATACGTCAAACATAATTCAAAATACTGATAATATCATCCGAGAGTCAGATTACGCCGTTAAGTTTATTTTCAAGTATAAATTGTTTACATCAGTCATAAGGATATCGCACCTTTATTGTCACAATAACGTTATAATTCAAACTCTAGTTATAACATTTAATATTTAAAAAAAGTATTTGCGTCGTGTGGTATCCGGCAGAGTAGAATAGACCACCCTCATTTACCGAGGTGTCGTAAAAGGCGACTAAGGTAACTCGACCCCCGTGTCGTATCTGGCTGAGTAGAATAGACCACCCTCTTTCTTACCGAGGGGTCGTAAAATACGACTATGGTAAGTTGACGTCAAGCAGGCAGCCGGTCGTAAAAAATATATAGCCAAATCATGTGACAGCATGTTTGCAATATGCTGTGCCGACCCCACTTAGAGTGGGATAAGGGCAGGAGGATGATGACTTAAAAAAAGTTTTTATTTATGTAACTAGCGAGCTAGATAAAAAACTTAATAAGGTTTTAAATGCAAAATTATCATTACAACATTGTGTTGTAACAGTCTCATATAAAAACTAATCTTAAAATACAAAAAAAAAAAATTTTTTAATTCAATAGCAACATCAAACTAGCGATTCATACATAAGTATTCGTGACAGGCTTTTCAAATCCTGAGGGAGGCGTTTGAAATTACTGACGGCTTAAGTCCCGAGGGCGTGAATCATAAAGTTAAAGCATTCTCGAGAATTGACCGTCAGAAAACAAAGACCGCTTCAAAGACCGCCGGTTCCATAGAATATCAACAATTAATCAAGCAACAATTATTAGTTCAAATCAACCTTTAAGGGTTATTTATAACAGAACTATTCCCTGGTTTACATACGACTGTAAGCCATTTAAGTTTGCAACGCTCAAATTTTTCTTTCCGTATGGAAAATACCGACCCCTCCCGGTTTGTAAGACCGGGCGATATCACAAGGCTCTAACGAAAGGGCCTGTGATACCTGAACTACTGGTGGTATTTATTGGTACCTGTATATACAAAATTGCTCTCAAGACTTATACTATTTACATTTAACACTCGATAGCGTGAGCTAATCTGGTACAGCGCCATCTATGATTGGACTAATAAAACTTAATATTAATTAATTATTCTATCGGTCATGAACATACCGCCCACCAAGGCCATTTAGTGGCGAAATGGCCTTACAAAAATACAAAATACATTAAATTATACAATACCTAATAATTGGACTAAAATTTATACAATACAAAATATGAAAATACGTTTAACTTATCTAAGGCAAAGCTGTACCATCTGTTTGTTGTGAACCATTAAAAAAAATAAACTATAATTAATGACAATTAATGATAACTTAATATAAGCGAAATATAAGCAAAATAATGAAATCAATGAACAATCTTAAAACTAAACAAAACAACAGGGTAATAATTATAAACTAAACCGTTCTACTCTGCAATGGGTAAAATACAAATTTTGGATGTTGGTCTTTTAACAACAGAACTAGTTGTGCGAACGGTGACTACACGTGTAATATTATCATCACCGGGATGTTCTCAAATATGTGACCTAATATTTTAAACTTATAAGAATTGTGAACTGTGAACTAAAAGCGTACTTTCTGTCGAGGAATCTCAGAACCTGCTGGACTATTTATCGACAAGCGTTTGTATCAAGCCAATGAGGTATGCTAATATTGGTTAACATGAACTGCTCTTCCTGGTAAGTCTTCCTTTAATTTACTAATTCAATTGCTAATTTTTATCTTATTCAATAGCTACTAGCCACAACTTCTGAATACAGATTTTTGTCCCTTTAAAATTCTTTTTGTTACAGGTAGGATCATCGGCGGGAGATTCATCGAGTATTGAAAAATGTCATCGCTGCGGTTCCAGGTATGTTCTAGAATTTTATTTGTAATAACTTAGCTTCTATTTTGTTCTACTTCTCTATTTCCTTTCCTGTCTTCTCCTCTACTCCATTTATGTTTCCATCTTGGATGTCCTTGACCTTCTCTATTTTCTTTCCTGTATCTTCCTTTATTCCATTTATGTTTCCCTCTTAGATGTCCTTGTACTTCTCTATTATGTTGATCTTCGAAACTATTGACCTCTATTGTCCTAAAATGATCTATTTGACTCTTCCTTTCCGAAATTTCTTCTATTAACCTTCTTTCTAACGTTTTAAATCTATTTTCAGCTCTAGCACGTGTCCTGCCGACATTGCAAGGAGGATCTCCACTTCGATATGGTTGCCTAACCATGTGCCGACCATCATCTCTTCGCTTCGTGGTAGTATGGTATAAAAGTTCACGTTTGTCTTCTAGCGTAAGTATTCTCTTTGTATTCTTAAGACTTACATCTTTGACCTCTGCATGCATCACGTTTATATGTCGTGATGATGTCACATTATTGTTTGCAGGATTGACTGCACCCGATAGGATCCACCCTAAGGTAGTGTTCTGTGCTATCATATTCTCCGTCGGACTCTTTAAAATTCCTTCCTTCACCATGCAACTGTAAACGCCTGCACCCAATAAAACATCTATCTGATTGGGTGTAGTGAACTCTGGATCTGCTAATCTCAAACCATTGTTGTCGATCCAATCAAAGGAACCAACACTTATATTTCGCTCAGGTAAGTACGAAGTTATTTTCCTTAATACATACGCCTTTAATTGCAGCTTAAACTCTGGATGTACTCGCGATTGGATTGACAATTGTACTGTATGTTTCGCTATGGTTGACCTATTGCTTCCTAACCCTGAAACTATTCCATGTACAGGAGTTTTCTTCAGGTTTAGATGTTGGACTGTGGCTTCGGTTATAAAACAAGCCTGTGACCCTTGATCTATCAAGGCTCGAACTAACTGATAGTTACCCGATTTACATTCGGCCTTTACCAGTGCAGTGGGTAACAAAATATGCGAGTTCTTAGGAACGTGGCTTGTAGCTAAGCAAGATACGATTGGCCTATCGCTAATTGAATCGCTTGTAGAACTAACAGCTGGTATATCGTTTGTATCATGCCCTTTAGTCTCAGACTCTCTGTCAGGGTGTAGCAACGTATGATGCCGCTTGCGACAAATCGTACAGACTGTCGGCTTTTTGCAACTATAGACATTGTGGTTACTACCTAGACAATTAAAACATATTTTATTCTTTGCCACAAAGTCACGTCTTGTTTCTATCGCTAACTTAGCAAACGATTTACAAAAACACAGCTTGTGAACTTCAGAACAATATTCACAGCGCATACCGGTATCGTTAGTAACTAATAAAGACTTTGACCTAACACTAGACCCATTGACCTGTTGTATCGAAGGTTTTTTCGTATCAATAAATTCTAAAGCTCGAAAACGGCTTTCTATAAAGGATTTGAACTGTGCTAATGTTGGTAATTCAGTTGAACTTACAGAATTGGAAATATGTAGCTCCCATTGCTTACGCGTCTCTTGGTCAAGTTTGTACGTAACAATATTAATGATGATAATATCCCACGTGCTTACATCAACATTTATATTTGTCAAAGCATTCAAACAATCAATAGTGGTGTCCAATAATTCTTTTAGACCCGATGCTGATTCAAAATTCATTCGCTTTTGACCAAAAAGCCGTTTAAAAATGCAATTAGTCAAGTACTTTTTATTCTCATAACGGTTTTCTAAGAGAGACCAACATTGATCATAGTTTGTGCTAGTAATTGGCGTATGCCTAATTAATTGTTCTGCCTCGCCCGTTAAGTGCGTTTTTAGATAATGCATCCTTTGAACATTATCTAAAGACTCATTACGATGTATCAAGGATATAAATAAGTCGCGAAACGATGTCCACTCGGCATAATTACCCGAAAACACTGGAATATTAATTTTCGGCAATCTTACAAACGAGCCAGGCAAATTACTATCATTCTCGTTTGGCACATCTTCAGACGTCACAAATGGTTTCAACAAAGATTTCATATGCGATTTATACATTAAATAGTTTTCCTCAGTGATCTCATATACATCTTTTGTAACATATGATGAACTAGCTAACTGATCCGAATCAGATATTTCAAACAATTTTATATTATTCGATCTAAATAACAACCAATCCCGTTCTAAATTCTCTAATCTTGCTTCTATATATTCTTTAGTTAAACGGTCTTTAGGCCTTTTCTTAAAATTGGACAGCCCCTTCATAATTGAATTATATAAATCAAGTTGAATCCTTAAAAGTCCGTCCATTTTTCTACAAACTCTAATAAAACTAATTCTCTAACAAATAATCACTTTCAAAGTCTATCTAAATTTGCCACTTCTCTAAGGTACGAAAATATTCTAAGTCTAAATAATTTTATCAAAATTTTACAAGTGTTTTGGCTAACAATTCTGGGGGAAATCGGGCATAGGTTCCCCGTTCCCTCGTTTTTTAAAGAATTATTCTAAGTCCTAACTATTATAAATTATTTCTAAGTTAAAAGATTCACAATATTTAAAGTTAAACTGTTCTAAGAAATAAAGTCTAAATTTGCTTCGAATTTTGTTTCAAAGATTGAATAAAATGTACTCACAATTGTCGCACTTCACTCACTCACTCGCGACTGAAGTCCTGCGATGCTCAGGTACTGTGTTGCTCTGGTACTGCATTGCTCTGGTCTCGTACTGTGTTGCTCTGGTCTCGTACTGTGTTGCTCTGGTCTCGTACTGTGGTTGCTCTGGTCTCGTACTGCGGTTGCTCTGGTCTCGTACTGCGGTTGCTCTGGTCTCGTACTGTGTTGCTCTGGTCCTGCGATGCTCAGGTACTGCGTTGCTCTGGTACTGCGCTCGCGAAGTGCTTGTTCGCCGCCCACCGTGTTGTACTGTGGTTGCTGCCGGTCTCTGGCTGCCGCAGTCACCGTTGCTGCTACTGGCGGCGCTTTGCCGTCGGTGGCGCTCGCCGTCTGGGACGCCTGTCGCCGTAGATGCCGGTTGCCGTCGGTGCTGCTCTGCCGCCGTCGGTGCCGCTCGCCGTGGGTACGTCACCGGCCGCCGTTGCTCTGCTCTGCTACCGGTGCCACCCGCTGCTCTGCTTGCTGGGGCGTCGACCGCTGCGCTGTTGCCGGTGCCGCTCGCTGTGCTGCTGCCGACCGCTGCGTTTCTGCTGCCGCTCGTTGCGCTGCTGCCCGCTGCTGGAGGTGGTGCCCGCTGTGGTGCCCGCTGTGCTGCTGCTGCCCGATGCTGGTGGTGGTGCCGCCCGCTGTGCTGGTGCCGCCCGCTGTGCTGCTGCTGCCCGGTGCTCTGCTGCCGTCCGCTGCGCTGCTGCTGCTGCCCGTTGCTCTGCTGCCGTCCGCTGCGCTGCTGCTGCCCGTTGCCGCTCCTGGTGCTGCTACCGGGTCCTCTTGCTGCAGCGATCCACTGCGAGTACCGCGGGGGTGGGGGAAGAAGGGCGGTCTACTTCTGACCGCTGTCGCGAAGCTCATTCGGCTCCGAGGACCAATGGAAAATACCGACCCCTCCCGGTTTGTAAGACCGGGCGATATCACAAGGCTCTAACGAAAGGGCCTGTGATACCTGAACTACTGGTGGTATTTATTGGTACCTGTATATACAAAATTGCTCTCAAGACTTATACTATTTACATTTAACACTCGATAGCGTGAGCTAATCTGGTACAGCGCCATCTATGATTGGACTAATAAAACTTAATATTAATTAATTATTCTATCGGTCATGAACACCGTATTATTACGTGCTAGAGTTTTATTTATGAGATTACGATCAGCTTGAAAACAAATCACATTTACTAAAAAATATATTATATTATTTTTTACTATGCAGGTTATTATAACATTAAAATTATACTCTTAGTTGTATAGGCTTGGGCACCGTCTTTATCGATATTCACAAATGGTTTGACACTTTCCAAATTAAGAGAGCAGATTCTATAAAAACATCTCTGTTTGTATTAATATTTTTGAGTTCTTTACACGAAAGTAATAATAAAATTATTTTGCTATAATCCGCGATACAGTAAATAGAAAATATATATAGTGTTTAATGTATAGTGGACTATCAGTATTTTCATACCCGATACGTGCAGGATTCGTAAAAATACATGCACAAACCTCCACCACTTCCACCACAATACACAAGCACTACACAGGTTCACTATCACAAACTCAACAATCGTTTCGCCCCGCAACCGAAGCATCATCAGGAGATAGACTCCACGACAAAATCGCAAAGTCAACTTAGAAGTATCGGGTATGAAAATACTGATAGTCCACTATACATTAAACACTATATACATATATTTTCTATTTACTGTATCGCGGATTATAGCAAAATAATTTTATTATTACTTTTGTATTATGGATCTCCGCAAAGTAACGCCTAATTCTATAAATTCTTTACACGAACTTCAGTTGGATAGAATTTTGATTCACTACAATCGACACAATTTTCTTTTTAATTCTCATTAGTTGAATTGTAACTTTCTAAATTGAGCTATTATCATTTTATAAATTATTAAGAGTAAGAAGATATTGAAATTTCTAATAACTCCTTTCTACATTACATTTAAAACTCCTTTCTCGATTTACTGCTGTTGATTCCAAAAGTAAATAAAATTATTTTGCTATAATCCGCTATACAGTAAATAGAAAATATATATAGTGCTAAATGTATAGTGGACTGTCCGTTTTTTCATACCCGTTACATGCAGGATTCGTAAAAACACATGCACAAACCTCCACCACCGCCACCACAATACACAAGCACTACACACGTTCACTATCACAAACTCAACAATCGTTTCGCCCCGCAACTGAAGCATCATCAGGAGATAGACTCCACGACAAAATCGCAAAGCTGTTGATTCCATTTATAGCCAATAGATAACTTATAAACAATATATTTTCATTAATTATTTGTCTATAACCCGTTTGTTCAACTTGTTTGTACACCTGCGTGTTCCGCGTTAGTCGATTAGAGAATCGGAAAACCATTTTTGCCCAATTTACCCAAATATCAAACGAATCTCAGACAGCATGCTCCTGTTTACCGTATTTGCTATCAATTAAACTCATATAAGAGCGACATAGATGTTTTCTGTTGTTCCTTAGCCTCATTTAAAGGTAATTTGTGTTGTGCCATGTGGTATCCGGCTTAGTAAAATAGGCCACCCTCATTTCTTACCGAGGCGTCGTAAAAGGCGACTAAGGTAAGATGAACCACCGCGTGGTATCCGGTTGAGTATAATAGACCACCCTCTTTCTTACCGAGGCGTCGTAAAATACGCATAGGCAAATTGACGTCAGGCAGGCGGCCGGTCGTAAAACACGTAGTCATGTGACAACATGTTTGTAACACGTTGTGCCGACCCCACTTAGAGTGGATAAGGGCAGGAGGATGATGATTCGTAAATGCTTATTAGAGTAATTAACTCAAACCTAACCTATTTATAATAATAATACTTGTCTATCTAAACAATCTTGTGTATTTGTCAATACTTTATCTTTCATACGTCGGAAATGATTATAGCCAGTTTAATAAATAAAAATAAAATAAAAATGTTTTATACCGTTTACATAAAATAAAAAACGACTCGAAGTAAGGAAAAACCCGTTCTATGATAATTTCAGCTTTTCACTTTCACAGATTTTGGAGCTATTATAAACGCCGCTTGATATTTCGTATTTCAAAGACGAGCGGACCGGAGGCAATCTTGTTGGCTTTGTGGCCTTTTTTACATCTGCCTATATTGAAAAGGGTTGTCCTTTTCAGTTTTGATATATGTGTTAATGTGTGGAATGTTGTGGAATGGACGGATTCGAACTTTGACTTGATAATGATGGAGTGAAAAGGAATAAAAATTTTAGCATAGTCGTATAACGATACATAAATATATCGCTTATTAAAAATTAAATTAAATGAATACTTTCTCAAAACGTTAACTAATAAATCAGCTTTATATCATTTGGTTGTTAAAATATAATGGTACTTGCCTAATTCCTATAAAGTTCATACAATCGTGTAGTAGTGCAGTATATACTCGTATTATGCTTTAATATAAATGACCTAAGCACTAAGCACTCTGTGGTTTTTTATAGAATCAAGTACTGTTAGTAAATTGTTAAATTGTTAAATAAATATAAAAAATACTTGATTGCTCTCACCTATGATGCACCCGGTTATTGAAATAAATATCAGTAACTCGATACGTTAAAATTCCCTCCACTTATGTATTTTATATTCATTCCTATTCCCAAATTGCTTCAAACCTGAAATCGTGATAGGCTAACAGAGTGAAATACAGACGTATCGTAGACGTAAGTATATCGCAATTTAATATTAAAGGGTAAAAGCTAGTTATACTACAAATGAAAAGTATTTTTATTTGTTTTTCTTCTTTCAGTTAAGAACGGAGTGATGGTTCGTCCTAAATTCAGATTTAGATTTAGTGTTTTTTTTATTTATTCCATAAAATCATTAAAATTACTCTGATATCATTATTAATATAAAGCGAAATTTAGAAAATTTTCTTACTTTCCAGTCAATAGTAATTCTAACATTTTTTCATATAAAGTTTATTAGCTTGTATACTTAAGTTACCTTAGAATCTTAACAAAGCTTTCAACATTGAAAGTAATGGACAAAAAGCTCGCTATAAAATACCTGAATACTCCCTTAGGTCGTAATACCGTGTGAAATAAAATTCTCTGATAGAATCAACTGACGATATACTTTAACAGCAACGTGTGAAGGAGCTAATAATAAAAGCTGTAAAATAGTTTAATAGCATTAATAAAATGTTATCATAGATAAATTTCTATCAGAATATGACATAATGGTATTATTCAACTTTATGATATTTCAACATATAACGGCAGAGACACGAATATCTTTAAATCCATAAGAGAATAAGAACATTTATTGATGGAAAACAGCAGAAAATTTACGATAGGAAATCTTATACTTCAGAAAAAAAAATTGTAACTAAGCCACAAAATTCACATTTCGCTAAACATTTGTTAGAAAGCGGTCATAAAGTTCCTAATGACCATTGTTTCGAAATACTGCACACCTGCGAAAAAAGCTTGAAATTAAATATTTTGGAACAATTAGAAATCATTAAACATAACAATGGCACCTTCATTAACGAGCAGATAAATGTCTCTAGTTCAAGCTTGTTGCACGTGTTCCGAGGTAAAATAAAGGGTGGGGATGAACCAAGTACTATTTAACAACGCTTGTTCGGATAACGCTTCGCTTTGCGATTTTGTCGAGGAGTCTATCTCCTGATGATGCTTCGGTTGCGGGCGAAACGATTGTTGAGTTTGTGATAGTGAACCTGTGTAGTGCTTGTGTATTGTGGTGGAAGTGGTGGAGGTTTGTGCATGTGCTTTTACGAGTCCTGCACGTATCGGGTATGAAAATACTGATAGTCCACTATACATTAAACACTATATATATTTTCTATTTACTGTATCGTGGATTATAGCAAAATAATTTTATTATTACTTTTGTAATTTATTTATTTTCGTATTACGAACTAAAACCCTAAATTAAAATTAATTAATTACTAAAATTAATAACGTAATATATACAAATCTTCAACAGATAAGGTATTAAAGTTTTACAGCTTTCAAAATTCGTAATTACAAATTAATTAAGACTCTAGGGCCTCTAGACTCTATGGTACTTAACACTCTATGGCCATGGACTCAAAGTGCAAAAAAATCTTTATCCGTTTAAACACCTGGGTTGATCGCCCCTTCCTTTTTCGCACAAAGAATTAGTTTAGCGATTCAATGCGGAATCGCTGCCACCATTCTTGGGTGGTCCCAAGAATGCAGGCAGCGTTTCTGCGTTGAATGGTTTCCGCGTGGGCATGATTAGTATAGTACTAGCGTGTAAGTAATTTAAGATATAACTTGTACATTTTTGTTGTAAATAGCATCACATCATCCTGCCCTTATCCCACTCTAAGTGGTGCCGGCACAACACGTTACAAACATGTAGTCACATGATTTGGCTGCGTGTTTTATGACCGGCCGCCTGCCTGACGTCGACTTACCTTAGGCGCCTTTTATGACACCTCGATAAGATATGAGGGTGGTGTATTCTATGCAGCCAGATACCACACGGCGCTTTTGTTGTAAATAAGATAAAAAAAGACTACGAAATTTACCAGGATCACAACACTGATGAATAATATGATATTTTTTATAGTATCCTAAAATTTATTTTTAGGATTACTCTCCCTCCGTCTTACGAAATTTTGATCAGCAGGCCTACCATGAACTCTTATTGCGACTCAATTGAAGACGTAAACGACGACCGGAAACCGCTTTCTTTTCGTACAATGAAGTGTGAATTGCATTGGGGTCGTAATGTTTGAAAAGGGTGACGTTATATGAACTATATATAGATAACTCTGTCTCTTTTACTCACATGTTCTTAGGACGAATTCCGAAAGCTCATTCGGCAACGACTTAAAGTGTGCGCCTTTAAGAGGTCATGGTAGGAAAAAGCAAAACAATTTCGTTAATGTTGTGCCGACACCACTTAGAGTGGGATAAGGGCAGGTCGATGTGATGCTATTTACAACAAAAATGTACAAATTATATCTTAAATTACTTACACGCTAGTACTATACTAATCATGCCCACGCGGAAACCATTCAACGCAGAAACGCTGCCTGCATTCTTGGGACCAACCAAGAATGGTGGCAGCGATTCCGCATTGAATCGCTAAACTAATTCTTTGTGCGAAAAAGGAAGGGGCGATCAACCCAGGTGTTTAAACGGATAAAGATTTTTTTGCACTTTGAGTCCATGGCCATAGAGTCTTGAGTACCATAGAGTCTAGAGGCCCTAGAGTCTTAATTAATTTGTAATTACGAATTTTGAAAGCTGTAAAACTTTAATACCTTATCTGTTGAAGATTTGTATATATTACGTTATTAATTTTAGTGATTAATTAATTTTAATTTAGGTTTTTAGTTCGTAATACGAAAATAAATAAATTACAAAAGTAATAATAAAATTATTTTGCTGTAATCTGCGATACAGTAAATAGAAAATATATATAGTGTTTAATGTAAAGTGGACTATCAGTATTTTCATACCCGATACGTGCAGGATTCGTAAAAACACATGCACAAACCTCCACCACTTCCACCACAATACACAAGCACTACACAGGTTCACTATCACAAACTCAACAATCGTTTCGCCCCGCAACCTAAGCATCATCAGGAGATAGACTCCTCGACAAAATCGCAAAGCGAAGCGTTATCCAAACAAGCGTTGTTAAATAGTACTTGGTTCATCCCCACCTTTTATTTTTCCTCTGAACACGTGCAACAAGCTTGAACTAGAGACATTTATCTGCTCGTTAATGAGGGTGCCATTGTTATGCTTAATGATTTCTAATTGTTCCAAAATATTTAATTTCAAGCTTTTTTCGCAGGTGTGCAGTATTTCGAAACAATGGTCATTAGGAACTTTATGACCGCTTTCTAACAAATGTTTAGCGAAATGTGAATTTTGTGGCTTATTATTCCTGAAAGCGACCATATGTTCTTTAAAACGGGTTTCAAAATTACGACCAGTCTGACCTACAATAATAAGACTAGGCCTACAGGTCATGTGTCCTTACAAGTTTAACATTTGTATCCATCTAAAAAAGTGCACAACGCCGTTAATGAAGTATTCACTTCAGAAAATATATCCACATAATCCATTAGTCGTGATGGAGGAACAGCGAAAGCATATCATGAGGTTGTGGTCACGAATCCGGGAAGTTTTAAAACTGGATCTTTTTCTTCTCTTCAAAGAAAATATCAGGTCTTTTCCACACACACGCTGCTTTAATTATATTGTTGAAAAAAAAGTTGTTATACTACAAAAGTAAGGAAAATCAATAAACGTATATATTATCCCAGAAAGTAGAACTTAATAAGGTACACCAAAATAGGGCGCCATCAAACCAACCAATTATATCGAATGTTAATATTGACAGTCTGCGGCAGTAATTTGGTTTTCCGTTAATAATAAAGTTAATGCCAGTTTAAAAGTTTTCTCCTTTATCTTTGGTCATATAATTATCAGAATGTGCGGTAATTAAATTTGTTGGTTCAGTGGTTTTTATTATCGCTATAAACTCACTATGTTTGTCACTGTCCTTCAATTAAATTAAAACTAATGTAGTCCTACATTAAGCTGGAAAATAATCAATTCTTTGGCAGGCAAGAAAGCTATCATAGCCCAGCGGTGAGACCCTGCGACTCTTTCGTGGAGAGCATAAAGTTTAAACGCCGGGCGGACATCAATGAGTTTTTACGGTAAACTTAGGTGTCTAATTGATAATTGCAATTTATCACATCGTTTTTCGGTGAAGGAAAACATCGCGCAGAACCTACATATCTTTAGAGAAATCTAGGGATATATGTTACCTACCAATCCGCATTGGAGCAGCGTGGTAAGTCTTAGCTTCAACTCTTCTCTCCAAAAAGCAGAGAGGAAGTATACCCAGCAGTGGGATAGTTACAGGCAGTACTTCAAAGTTACAAAATCTTTCAGTATCAGTAACGTTCTGTAGAAATAAAAAGGAAGGAAAGTATATTAAAAAAATCAATGTTATCCTCATCGACTTCTATTGCATTATGTACAATTAAACAGCGACATAATTTTATAAGACGCCAAACTAGATTGCCATTTCATAATTATTCTTTAATTTATAATAAGTCGATAAAAGGATTGACATAAATCCTATAATTTTTCCACAAATCTTCGATATGGAATTATGTCAGGTTACATACATGAAAACATAATTAATTAGTGAACATTCAAATCGAATGCACCATTAAATAAATGTAAATGGACTAAAATGTTAGATATTATTGTGCATTATTATGTACATTAAAAAGCATTTATCAGTTATTCGCTAGAAAATAATTCTATAACACAATAAATGTCTCTACGTAACTCGCCGCGATGTAACAATGTCTGTGTGGTAGAATTTTAGTCGATCAGGCCCCAAGTTTGACGGGAATCACAAATTGGATTATGTCGCACTAACTTATAAGTGCCATGCTTGAGAAAATTATGTACAAACTGTGGATGTGGGTTGTTAATTTGATATCGGTGCAAGTGCATTATATAACCATCGCAGGATGCATACGTCGCATCATACAGTAATGTTAAAAAATCCAGGGAAATTGTATAAGACTCTCATCTACCCTTGCAAATTATAAATCTGAGTCTCCAATCGATTTCTACTTTTTTACGCCTAAAAGAAAATTTTAATCTCTGACTCAATTAGTACGTATACGCCTGCTGAAATCAATTTCATTTGCTTCATGGGCATTTCTGTAACGCGTATTTAAAGTTTTCTGTTCTCACACTAATCGTCGATGGGCTCGAAAGAGATTATTTCAAATCTCATTATATTTGTAATTTATAATTGTATTAAAATTACATAATTTCTCTAAATAATAAAGTTACAGAATTTATACGTTCCGGTGTCAATTGAAGAAAACGCGCAAACGCTTATTATTTATTATATATTATATATTATTAACGCTTATATATCTATTTATGACATTTTATTAGATTTTTATTTTTAAAAAAATCTTACCGTCGTGTATCCGAAGAATACGTCACCGACAAAATCTCTATAGCATCAGTCACAGAAACTATTTATAAGTCCAAGTCCATTCAAACTACACGCACTGTTGGTCAAAGTTTATACGGAGTTGGCGCGAGTGAGAAGGTGTGCGCGGACGAGCGAGTGGAGTTACCGCCCGCCACCCGAGAAGTGGCGGGCTGTCGGGTACACCACCAGCGCGGTAGGCGGGGGTTGTAGCGGACGCATGCGTTTTCCGACCGTGCCCGGTCTGGCTGACGTCACGTGAGATCCGACGGGGGTAAGTCAGACCTCGGCCTCGATATCCTCATACCGCACGCTCTAACCCCAAATGAACAGGGAACGTCTGTGTAGTATATCTGTGTCATTGGATGCCTTTAAACGGCAATGATGCTATACATGAGCCTCACTAGCACTAGATTAAACGAACAAAAGGAAATGGTAATTATTATTTTATATTATTTTGATAGGAAAACTTCAGCGACATTAAATAAAACTATAGAAAAAAAAAAAAATAAAAAAATAAAAAAATACCTAAAAAAAAGAAAAAAACTTTTAAAAAAATTGTTCAATACATAACTTGATATGGATTTGGACTTGACTGCGAGAAGATGAAAGCGGGATGGTTCCTTTTTAAACTTTCTTTTAATTGTATAAATTCTAATAATTGTCATCTTATGTATGACTGATTAGACAAATCTTCATATTACATACAAAAAAAAAACAGAAACAAGTCTATGTCATTCCCTAGATTTGGAATTAAACTTAAGTTCTAAAGATAACATTTCGCACATTTTCAATTACATATATGTAACATTTTATGTAAATCTTTAATTGACATTTACATAACAAAACATAACTATAACTGTTGATATCCATGCATTAAGTCATATTAACATAAAGAACATTATGTCATTAATTTAATATTCTACAAGACTCATAAATTTACTAGTGACATACAAATCGTTAGAAACCGAAATCAAACTTAAAATTCCAGACGATTAATTGCTCATTTTTTTCCTTAAGGAATCGCTCAGAATAAGCGTCGGCAACATTATGATTAATGCCCCTTTTCTTTATTTATAACCTAAAACATAACGTTCAGGTATTATTCTATGTTATAACACAGAGAGAAAAATACGGGGGAAAATAACTAGATTAGTTATGAGTGTTCATTAAATAGAATTGCCAGAACGACCATCATTAGTTCAAGATACCGATTCAAGGTTGTTCTTGCCGAGAATCTATATCCATATCTATACATATTATAAAACAGCTAAATGCTGTCGGTCTGTATCGGATCGATTTTCACAAAATCTTCTGAATGGATTTTATCACAGTTTTTACTAAAAGATAGTTCATTTCCTAGCCAGAATTAGGTTAATGGTATATTGCGGTCTTCTGTAAATCGACTGAAATACATATATGCGGGAGCAGCCGCAGGTTCAGCTAGTTAATATTATAAATACAAAAGTCTATCTGTACACATAATCATATTAAAATCACATAATTCCTCTTAAAACTCTCCAAAACTCTGTCTGTATCTGATCTATTTTCTCAGAATATATATAAGATAATTAAAAAGGAAATGTTGGGAACGGCAAATAAAATTGTGTTGCTCTGAAAACAATGTTTTTATTTTGCCAACTCTCTCGTTACATTTTACTTTATCCTAGTATCTTAATATTTATTTTAATATCACAATTATTAACAATATGGTTTTGCTTTGTAAAACTATTTTTCCTTTTGACGGCGTCAAACGGAAAAATTCAAAATTCAAAATTAAAATTCTCTCAATCATTGAGATTGTGAAAAAAAAGAATTTATTTTCTTTACATTTACTGTACGGATTTGTGGTCGGTTTTTACTGAATGATAGAGCTTATTCTTGAGAATGGTTAGGTTAATAGTACATTCTCCGGAACAAACGCTTTTAGTGGAACATACTCCTCTATGTTCCACTGGAATGATATATAGGTTTTTTTTATAGTAGAATTTTCGCGGGGTCGGCATTTACGCGGAAAAACTTTATGACACATTGATTTCCATGCGGGCGAAGACGCGCGCACAGGTAGTCTAATTGGCTTTATTATGTAACGCTTTCAATGCACTGCACAAATATTGGCGAAATCTTGTGCAATTTATGTTTTATATCATGATAACTTTTAGTATGAAGAAAATCCCGTTTTCTCTTCAGAAATAGGAAACAACCCACTTCACTCACATAACTTTCAGATTTTCTCGTACGCAAATGTTAGTAAGACGAAATAAATAAGTGACATAGAAACAGGAAGTTTGTTTACTCTGCTTATTTTCATATTAAACAATATTTTTTCATGAAGAAAGGCGACTTAGCTTTACATAATATTTTTATTACAAAAAAGAACCATTCGCACTATATTTAGCTTGGAAATATATGATCCACTTTGACACGACTTCCTCGTGATTATTATAGGTATATTTCAACACATTAGTCATTGTTAGATGGAGGGTTAATATATTATGTAGATGATATGAACATGAACTGACATTTATGTATGTATTAAGATTTCTGTTTAAATAAAATAAAATAAATAAATAAAAATAAAATAAAATAAAGAGTTTTTTAAGCTTATTTTAAATTTGGATTAAATAAAACTGAAATCCGTTAAATAATTCGCACAAAGTCTGATAGTTATATGAAATTTAAAATTTAAAATTCATCTTCCTATAATCTTTAGGACTTTCCTTAGTTTAAATATTTCAAAACACTATTTAAAAAATCTACTGCAATGATGCTTACGAGAGAAAGACTCAAACGAGTATTATACAAATAATAATTATGCATGTATTCAATTATGCTTCAACATTGCTCAAGTATATACATACTAATATTGTAAACGCGGAAGTCTGTCTATTTATCTGTCTGTCTGTCATGCTTTCACGTCTATTCCGCTGTACCTTTAATTATATCATATGTGATTTTTCCCCTGTCCCCAAAAGAAAAACCGTTTTTTCATCCTATTTGTTAGCCAGGCTTATAAGATACAATTGTGACAATTATTTTAAATAAGTTCAGCGGATGAGCCATGAAAGCGTTACAGATAGACAGACTTTTGGATCGGTGTTACAAAAAATATTTGTTAGAGAAATGACAATACGTCTTTGAGCCAGCCTCTATCATAGTTTGGTATCTATTGGTATTATCAGATACGACATCAGTTTTAACCTATCGAAGAAATCCAAAATTGTTTAGACAGCGACTTTTAAATTAACTCCCATCTGGTAAATTGCGAAAACGCTATCACAGTGACAGGAACTTTAGGAAACAACGCGAAATAGCACACTGGGCTCATTTTAACCCTCGTTCGCGGTCTCAACGGAGCGCAGTCACATTAACTATTTAGAAGTATAGGTTTTGTTTAGAAAGTCATTTGATACTTATGTTAATTCAGTCCCATAACTGTTTAATAATGGAGATTAAGATAAAAGCTCGTCCTTAAAACTTATGCGCTTAAAGGACATTAAAAATTTATCATGCGCTTTATGATGACGGAACAGCCGTCCTGAAAACATGTGTAACAGAGCAGCCCATTGGGTGAAAGCTTCGTGAAAGAAACATATGTGGACAGCAGTTACCCACTTACAAGCTGTTACATTGGACCCTTGTTCTAGTGAAATAATAATTTTCGAGTTCCGTGGTTCTGTCAAATTGTTGTAAGTTTTTGCTTTAAATCATGCCCCCTGAGTTCAATCCTGACTCTCCCGTCGGGAATTTATTATTTTCGATGATTATCAGAGTTAGGTTAGGGATAGTTTAGGAAAACACAAAATGTTCCCGAATTTTCCGATTTTCCTGGTGAATATTCTCAAAAACTACTTGCGAAATAGGGTTTCGTAAGACGCGTTTAACGACGTATCGAGCGTCCCCATCGCGCCAGTGGTTCCATTAATTTTCACGATTTTCATAGTTAGGTAAGGTTACGTTAGGTTAGGTTTAGACTTTTTTCTAATTTTCACTTTTTTTTTCATAATTTTCCCCCCTCGACCAATTTCCTTGATCCGGGCGCAGTTTTGTAGAGCACGTTGGTGCGCAACTATTGACAGCAAGCACGCCCCGACGTGACCTTTGGGTCGCCAGGAAATAAAGGAAGACATAAAAATTTCCCGCGTTTTCCGTTTTTCTCGTTGAATATTTTTGAAAACTACCTGCGAAATAGGTTTTTATGAGACGCTAACGACGTGTCGTGCGTCCAAATCTCGCCAGTGGTTCCATTAATTTCCACAATTTTCAGAGTTAGGTATGGTTAGGTTAGGTTTGTTGGTGTATAAGTAATAATTGTGCCAACTTTCATCGATATTGGTTGATCGGATTGGCCGCGAAAACGACACAGACAGACAGACAGACTTTCGCATTTATAATATTAGTAAGGATAATAGCCGTTCATATCATAAATAATAATAATAGTTAATAATAATAATAAAAATAATCGCAATAATAATGATATATAGAATTATAATGATTATAATAATTGTTAGAAAATTAAAAATTAGGGAAGAAAAATAAAACTAAATACTTTTCACTACAAATGGCACAGTTGATATAAGTAGAGTAAAACTAGATATAATTGGTATAATTTTGAATAGCATCTTAGCTTATGCTGGAGAATAAAAAACTAAAAATAGAAAGAATACAAACGACATAAAAAGTCTCTGATCTCACTATCAGAGAAGAAAGCATAGATTTAAACAAAAAAAGCAAGCTACATTACAATATTAAGAGCCGTGCACAGCATATAATATGGTAGTTTGTATTTTCAGGTCAGTGCGTTTTCTGCCTAAGGCGGCTGTAAGTTATTTATCGTACAGTAATATAATAATAACTAGCGTCAATGAAAAGTGGAAATTAGTGAAGTTTAATAGATTTTTAAAACACATAAGTAATTAATAGAGACATGCTATTGCGGACTTTTTTGTAGTATTTTGTAGATCTCCAATTCTCTAGTACATTAATTACTCTATTGTGTCTCTGTGGGCTTACGATCAACACGCGATTAAAGCTCCAAGCTATTTTCGTGATGTCTCTTCTGCAAAATAAAGAAAAAATCAGAACTTACATACTCTCTCACAGGTTACATATAAGTATACCTAACATATAAGACCTATTATATGAGTACTATTTTTTTCATATTTTCGTTGAGTATATAAAGTACATAAACGCCGTGTGGTATCCGGCAGAATAGAATAGACCACCCTTATTTCTTACCGAGGTGTCGTGAGAGGCGACTAAGGTATGTGCCGTGTGGTATCCGGCTGCATAGAATAGACCACCCTCATTTCTTACCGAGGTGTCGTAAAGGTGACTAAGGTATGTGTCGTGTGGTATCCGGCAGAATAGAATAGACCACCCTTATTTCTTACCGAGGTGTCGTAAGAGGCGACTAAGGTATGTGCCGTGTGGTATCCGGCTGCATAGAATAGACCACCCTCATTTCTTACCGAGGTATCGTAAAGGTGACTAAGGTAAGTTGACATCAGGCAGGCGGCCGGTCGTAAAATACGTAGCCAAATCATGTGCCGACCCCACTTAGAGTGGAATAAGGGCAGGAGAATGATGATATAAAGTACATAACTATAAACTCAAAAAATATCTAAACTTGTTTTGCAAAACTTAAAACGTTGAGAATTACTTACAAATAGAATTCCCACTTGAAAGCGCTGAAGCTCTTCAACTTATCAATGCGACGGCAACTGTGAAACAATGCGAAACTTGCTTACTCATTAGCTGTCTTGACTCGCCTTTCCCGTCTTAACCATCAACGTTATCTATTTAGAAGTTTTAAACACTGATGTGACATTTATGTATTCCCTTACACAAAACTCGCTCAAAAGCGTTGTTAAATGCTTACTAAAGGTGAACACGCGATTTCCTTTGCGTCAATTTTAGTGTAAAAATATCTCCAATTATATATTACTAGATGTGACCGCAGCTTCACCTACATGAAAATCAGTGTGTTGTAAAGTTTTCGCTGCAAAAATCCCGACCCCGCGAGACCCCTGCTTGTAATATTAATATAAATCTTTCTCATGCAGTGCACTACGTTTCAGTTAAAATCATACAAAAATCCGTTCAGCAGATTTTGATAAAACCCATCACATACAGACAGACAGCTTTTCGGGACTTTGTTTTATAATTTGTAGATTTTTTTCTAGTTCCAAAATGAAAATGGGATTTATTTTCGGTCCGATATAAATAAAAAACAAATAAATATATTAATTGGATTAAAGCAAAGATAATTCGATAATAACTTCTGTACCATCTAAGTCTGCAAAGTAGCACCTACTTCTACACATAATGTGCAAAATATTCACGTTTTGATCTTAAAAACATAAATCGATACCCAGATATGCATAAATCCAATAGTACCTTCCATACTCGGCAATATGACGAATAAATTTACCATATTGCTGAATCTCAATAGCCATCCAGAATGCTCTCTGTGTGTAGTGTCGATCAGCTTATTGTATTCTGGGGTTGAAGGTTTTTTGTGTAGGTGTACATAATTTAATTAAAATAACACTAAGAGGTGTAATAGTTTAGTTTATTACTTAAGGATAGTTGCATAAGGGTACCCTTATTAACGATCGTATAGATGTTTTTAGTTCAAACTTGTTACACGTGTTCGAAGGCAAAATAAATGGTGGGGGTTGAACCAATTAATATATATAATTATGCTTAGTTGGGTTATACGTCGCTTTGCGATTTTGATGTGGAGTCTAATCTCCTGATGATGATACGGGTTCGGCGCGAAACGATTGTTATTTGTGATAGTGAATGTGTGTAGTGCTTACTATAAAGAAGTAAAATATTTCTATACGTAAAATTTGAAAACATTTATAAAAAAGCAAACACTCACGGTATTCGTAAATATTTAAGAGAAACAGAGAGTGCTTTATCGGATTACAGCAATCCAACAAAACGCTCTTTGTTTCTCCAAAAACTCTATAGTAAAATGAATTAAAGTTTTTGTTACTTTGAATTATCCAAACAAATTCAGTTATCCATAATATCTCTGTAGTTACTATAAATATTCATAAATACTCATCGCAAGGGGGAAGCAGTTAGAGGAATTACGAACAAAATTTTAAATAATATAATTCCGTCATATTCCAAGTAGTAACTCGAATAACGAGTTTTTTGCTTTTACAGATAAAAAACTCTCCACTACCTCCACTATGTAAGTGTTAAGTGTAGTAATCCATCCAAAGGTTTATGATAAATGATACCGACTCACATTTTATTTATAACTACACACTTCTATAAAGAAAGAATATTGTTGGACAGAGTTTACCACTTAGGTGTATTGTTTCTATAATTTCTATCAATAAGGATATTATTTCAAATGCTAATTCAAATATAAAAGATTATCAAATTCAAAATATTCTTTATTCAAGTAAACTTGTGAACAAGTGCTTTTGAATCGTCAACTTTACTACTGGTTCGGCCGGTTCCTACCGAGAAGAACCAGCAAGAAACTCGGCGGTTGCTCTTTTTAAAATATAAATCTTAAAACTAGTTACATTTATTTATTACTGTCTTGTACAGGGTAGAAGTGCACTTATATCCACACATCCTTATCATTTAAGTAATCTTCAACAGTATAGTAGGCTTTCTGCATCAGGTTCTTTTTAACAGTGTTTTTAAACTGCTTGTTGTGTTGTAAACATGGCCAAAATTGATTTCGAAATTTTATTATAGAATCTTATACCCAAACTCAGAAACGATTTACGTACTTTTGCTAGGCGCAAAGCACGACTCGCAAGCTTATGTCGGTTCCTACTTTGTCTATTATTTACGTTAATATCTATATCTATCTATATTTATTATAAAACAAAGTCCCAAAAAGCTGTCTCTCTGTATGTAATCGGTTTTCTTAAAATCTACTGAACGGATTTTTGTGCGGTTTTCACTAAAAGATAGTGCAATACTTCCGGATAGTTTAGGTAAAAAGTACATATCGGTATTATATAAATTGTGGTGAAGCGATCGCGAAGTTGTTAAAAAACTTACTTGCTGGGAGCTTTAGTCGCGTGCGCTGCGTAAACCAACAGAGAAACCTTAAAGTAATGTACTAAAGAATAGTAGATCTATAAAAATACTACAAAAAATTCAAATAATATAATAATATATAGCAATAGCATGTTCCTATCTCTTACGGTTAACTCACAATAACTAATTTTATGTTTAAAATTTAAATTCTCGAAAAAAATTGTGACACGCTGATTTCCACGCGGGCGAACAGCTAGTTTTTGAATAAAACTTCGTCTAATTGTGCTTAAACAAATCTGGAAAACTTGGCCTTTGTACTTGACAAATAAAATTCCTCGCAGGAATAAAATCTGCAATTGTCTTCGAGGAGCTTTAAATTAATTAATTCAAATGCTGATGAACAATATTTGTTAGACATAATTCAGATGTTACTAACTATATTTCAGCTTTTGAAATGTTTTTGTCAGTCTAGCATTAGACTTATGTTACCGATTTAATTGTAAAGGCAATTATAATAAAATTACATTCAGTTTCCTTACGATGGTTTCAACCAGCGGACGGAAAATGAATATATACGTCTTAAAATACCGCGTTATGTGATCCTAGGGCTCTATATTGTGTTCCTGATAAGAAAGATCAGAGTTAGTCAGCGGTCTATCGAGCGGGATAGCTTGGAGTATCTCTACGTGATTAAACCAGGAATGAGGAGATCCTTACAAGAACTAAATTCCACATAGATCCTGCATGTCGTAAGGCTAAACTGACGATGGGTGGGGTATGTAGTGCTAAGAACCGATAACCATTCCTAAGGTGTTAGAATGTCGACTCCGCAGCAGATAATGAAATGTCAGCAGACCGAGTTAGACTGATCGTGTGATTTGGAGATCCCATGAAGAGACCTATACGTCAATCGGTTGAAGGAGAGAGTTTTTGTAAAAGTAAAGTAAAGATGTTTTTTATATTTCCTTAAAAAAGTAGACTTTAGATAATACAGTTTTCCGACTGAGTAACGTTTACATGACGTAATTTTATCACGACTCACTTGGTTTTACTCAACACTACCATTTTCACAAGAATAAGTTTGTACGAAAAATCATTTTGCAAGAATTTAATATAAAATTCTTTCATCAAACTTCGACAGATGATTGATCACCACACTCGCCACATTTTGCTTCCCTGAATTTTTACTTTCCAACTTAAAATAAAAATTATTTTAAAAGATATAGCATTAAGATATTTCGATTTTTAAATCAGTGTACTTCGCTGTCTTCCCTAAATATTTATCTAATAAGTTTTTAATTACGCTAGTAAAATTTTTAATTGATCTACAAATTATAATAATCTACAAAAAACTTCTTAAGTCTATCTTAAAATAAAACATAAAATAGAAAGAATCAATGAACGAGAATTCAAATACACAAAATTGCATATCATTTTCATGCGCGATAGTTTTACTTTTTATTTCAGTACTTAGATGGTATAAGAATGCTTAATGGACGTAACTTTATGAAAATTACATACACTTTGTAGAATATGTGTGATCTGCCTTTTAATGAATAGAACAGATGATCTGGTATTTATCGGCTAATGATAAAATAACCAATAACGCCATCTGCCATATGACTTACGGTTAATAGTCCAAACATAGCGTTACTTAAATATAAAATAAACAGTAAAGGCAGTACTTTCTAGTCAAAAACACGACAGAAAACACCTTTACTTCAGTTAGATTTGAACTCAAACTATATAATAATAATAAATAATAATAAATATATGAAATATTCATACAAACGGTCGTCCGTCCCCAAAGTAAGTAACTTAATACTTGTGTTATGGGTGACGGACAACTGGTAGATATACTACATATTTACTTTGAAATACATACTTAATTACAAATATCCACCCAAGCTCGAATAACCAACAAATTGTTTATAGAGAATGTTTGCCCTCGGCGGGAATCGAACCCGCGGCCCGCAGAGCTGAAGACAGGGTCAGTACCCACTGCGCCAACGAGCCAGTCAAGTATATATTATATATATACATCTGTAAACGAATATTCAATTATTAAGACATCAAAAGGGTTAACAATAGTCTAATAGACCACCACTTTTTAAATGAGAAGGTCAAAATTTAAACGAAAATCGTAAATGAACTTAATAAATCATATCGTTATCGGACAAGAAGAGACACTAAATTTCCTCCGTCGGCAGCGAAGTTATGTTATAACTTTTAACAATCTAGTTCGTGTCTTACTCGCTGCTCGTTCTCGATGTTCCGTAAAGTGGAAATAAGAAATAAAAATCAACTACTCTTAACTTAACCCGGAAACTATTACAATATTATAAAAATAATTTAATATTTTCTATATAATTTAACAAAAAAAACCCTTTATTGGTCGAAATCTCCAGAAATGAGAATATTTATGGCGGTGTCTTTGCGGTCTTTGCGGTCAAAAGCATTAATAAAATTATTTTACTATAATCCGCGATAAATTAAATAGAAAATATATATAATGCTAAATGTATAGTGGACTATCCGTTTTTTCATACCCGATACATGCAGGAATCGTAAAAACACATGCACAGACCTCCACCACTGCCACCACAATACACAAGCACTACACACGTTCACTATCGTAAACTCAACAATCGTTTCGCCCCGCAACCGAAGCATCATCAGGAGATAGACTCCACGACAAAATCGCAATTTTGTCGTTTTGCATTATATATATTTTCTATTTACTTTATCGTGGATTTTAGCAAAATAATTTTGTTATTACTTTTGTATTATGGATCTCCGCAAAGTAACGCCTAATTCTATACATTCTTTCTTAAGATGTTACAACCATACTGTTCTCTTTTCATTATACTCTATTGTAGTTAGAGTTTTGTAAACTCAACAATTTATATTTCTTTCTACGCTGATGAATAAAGCCGGAGAATTAAATCCATTTGCTAAGTCAGTCATAGACTATCCCATAGACCAACAATAGACCTTAGCTATGAATAAAATAATAAGCATTTAAAGTTATCGTTAATGCTATCACAATAAAATCTCTGAGAAACTGATAGTAGAAAAAAATAATGAGTAGAGATCTTTCATTCTAAAAGTGCACGCCCCTCCACCAAATTACATTATTTTAATGTGTGAGAGAAAATATTGACTGTACTATTGTATATGTTTGCGCGCAGCAATTCAAACTTGACTCGACTCATTCGCGCACTTAAAGGTCAACTAATTGCTCGACTGGTATAAGTCAAGCATTTCTATGGCGGAGAATGCACGCTTTGTATGAGACAACACGTCTATTCTGTTACGCGTTCCTATCATTTGTGCACTGGTTGACCAACCAATCCGGTTACACGGATTACAAGTAACGTTTGCATAAAAATAAAATTAATATTATATAATATTTATAATCAAATTTATGTTGAAAATTCTTTAGAATAAAAAAGTAAGTTTTTAACGTTTCCCTGGAGTAATAGTCAGCGCTGTGGATTGTAAACGGGAAGTTCCGCATTCGAATCCTAGAAAAAACATATAAGTATATTTCTAAAATGTATCCCTGGTCTTGACTAGATAGATACTTCCGACGTACCCTTCTAACAAAGACGTACCGCCAAGCGGTTTAGCGTTCAGGTACGATGTCGTGTAAAAACCCTGAATGGTTACACGTTTAATCTCCAAACCCTTTCAAGAAACTTAAACTGCATCGGCATCCATCGGGTGAATTCGCAATCAAGAGCTAGCTTGCCCACTTAATTTAATAAAGATCATATCATATATTCATTATGCAACTATTAGAATGATTAATAAAACGTAATGTACAGAAGTCTGTTCATTTATTTTATTAGTAAAAAAAGAAAAAAATTAAACCGTAATAAATATTTTCTATTTTAACGCTATTCACTCACGTCGCTATCTTCAGATTCAGACTCAACATTAATAATTAATTCAAAATCCATGTCAGAATTTTTCATATATTCTATCTCAATATCATTCACATTTCGTTACGTATTTTCCCACATATTTCTATCAATCATGTCAATTCGTTCCTTAATTAAAGCAATGGCTTTAATGATGAAATAATGATAGATGTTAAGTTTTGCCCGTTTTTTTTCGCCACATAGTTTTATAAAATTCTCCATATTTTTCTATTAAAGAAAAAATATTTATTTAATTATTATGTAAAATAAATAATAAAAATTATTTATCCTCTTTTTTTATGACATGCTAACTGTACTTTTGGCAATAATCGATGCGTGCTCCTACTTTCGTGGCTGTCCGGCAACTGAGTAACCAATTAGAATAACAAGTTCGCGTGTATTTCGTCTGTACATAAGTTTTTTGTGTGTGAGTAAAGACATTGGAGGGGCGTGCACTTTTAGAATGAAAGATCTCTAATAATGTATTAAGTACTTTAAAAAATCACATATATCAATCAATTTTTATTATAATATTCTGAGAGGAAGTTATGAAATGTATATGACGCGATGTACAACAGCGGCATCTGTTGAACATTCGCCCAAACACAAGGTTGAAACCACATTTAGCGAAGCCAAAGACTTTGATGCAAATAGTTCAATAATATCTATATAGATGGCGCAATAAAATAAACAATTACAAATAGTGTATTTTAAAATCCGTAGTAAGCATGAAATGCAAGCATACTAATTCAAAGATGTTTAAGAGAAGATTTAATGTTTTTCTGACGAAATCGCCGTTTATGATTAAGTTCACTCTTAAACCATATTTAAAAACTGGTTCTACACATAAAGACCTTAGTTTTTAAATAAGTACCAGTTTATTCGCTTTATAAAAAATTGCGTACAGGTTTCGGCTGGAAACAACTTTTAATTCGGGAAAATCCAGAATTAATAATGTCTTCGTTCAGTAAAATGAATGAAAAAACCCAACAGTTATAGCACCATTAGTGTAAGATGTAATTTATAATTTTCCCTATAAACTAACAATCTCAAACAAAGAAAAATATCCAATATTTAAGACAGCCTAAAAAACTTTATTTAAGCAACATAATTTTTCATAATCCATTTGTCTTGTTGTTTCAAATGAACTATTACACCAACGCTATATTAACTTTAAGACAATCTCTTGTTTTAAAAATACACAATTTTATTTCACCAATCATAACATAACCATTACCTAATATGTAACTCGTTTGCCCTTAATGGGTTAAGGAGGTCAGGTTTGATTCGGGTGTGCGAATAACAGTAACATGAATAACGAAATAAATTAAAAGAATTGTTTATACAAAGAAGTAAGGCGTCACGTTCTGGAGTTTCGCATCGCTCAGGAAACAGTAAAAATATCTTATCCACAATAAATCCAAACAAATGTACTTAAAACAGTGAACACTAATTCACTTAAATGATAAAGAATCCTCAGGAGATACAAGTAGACTCTTAATCAATAACTCTTACTCTTATTCTTACCGCCGTGAGGTATACAGCTGAGTAGAATAGACCACCCTCATTTCTTACCGAGGTGTCGTGAGAGGCGACTAAGGTAAGATGTCCAGCCGTGTGGTATCCGGCTGAGTAGAATAGACCACTCTCTCCAGACTCTTTCTTACCGAGGGGTCGTAAAATAAGACTAAGGTACGTTGACGTCAGGCAGGCGGCCGGGCGTAAGATACGCAGCAAAATCATGTGACAACATGTTTGTAACATGTTGTGCCGAGCCCACCTAGAGTGGGATAAGGGTAGGATGATGTATGGTGAAATAGTAAATGTTATACAAGTTAATAACAAAAGTTTATTTAGGTCATCATAGTCCATCGTATGTCTAATTTTAATTAAAGGTTTCGCGAGACCCTCATCAGTTCCATGCTCTAATACAATTTCCGTCCATTTTCTTACGTCGTCATTCGATCTTACTGGAGAGCCCTCTACGCTACATTACTAACACTAAATAATTTAAAGATATGGCGTTACTTTGCGAAGGCCCATAATACAAAGTATAAAAATATAATTTTGCTATAATCCGCGACAAAAGAAAATATATGTAATGCTAAATAATAAACTCAAAAACTCATGCACTGCCCGCCACTAATAACACAACAATACGCAAATACAGCACAATTTCACTAACACATTCTCAACAATCGTAAAGCAAAAATTGGTGATTTTGTCTTGGAGTCTATCTCCTGACGATGCTTCGGTTACGCGGCAAAAACTTTATAACAATTCTGCATGTATCAGGTATAGAACGGATAGTATACTTTACATTTTGCATAATATATCTTTTCTTTTATCGCGGATTGTAGCAAAATAGTATTTTCCCGCCGTGTGGTATCCGGCTGCATAGAATAGACCACCCTCATTTCTTACTGAGGTGTTGTAAAAAGCGACTTAGGTAAATGCCGTGTGGTATCCGGCTGCATAGAATAGACCACCCTCATTTCTTACCGAGTTGTCGTAAAAGGCGACTAAGGTAAGTTGACGTCAGGCAGGCGGCAGGTCGTAAAATACGTAGCCAAATCATGTAACAACATGTTTGTTACATGTTGTGCAGACCCCACTTAGAGTGGGATAAGGACAGGAGAATGAGTGTAGCAAAATAGTATTTTCATTATTTTCGTATGTACTTAACGATAGAAAAATAAGGATAATGTCATTTTACAAATCGCGGATTATAGCGAAACAATACCACGTTAATACATCATCATACGTTTGTCGTCCAATTTTGATTTCGCCGAATTTAAAGCCATTTTACGATGTTCTAGTTACCGTCAATTGTACATACCCGTCGTAGTCGTAAGCATGTATGACGGTACTTAGTGACGAAATTTAGTTTGCTATGGATCTCATACCTCGCGAATCTACCGAATACGGCAATGTAATTTTTAGACAACACCAAAAATAGACATGGATTACTTAGAAATGGTAGATTTTCACTACTTGTTCTATTTTTACCGTAATGTTCACAAGGCTTTATTGCTTCACTGCTTAAGGCGCTGAACAGAGCTGGCGTAAATTCAGATTTCGGCATATAAGCCACGCCCACAATTTCTGCGACGGCGTAGCGACACACTTAATTTTTTAACACCCATTGTAGGTGTACACTATTTTATCCAAACTTTTTTTGTACAATTTATTTACAAAACTTATGTCTAATTAATCTTATAAAACTAAGTATGCTGAAACTATAACTAAACACCTAAAAAAAGACATATTATCAACAAGGAATAGTCACAAAAGGCGGCAGCTAGCGACACACGTCCGTATAGCAGCGCGCCTCAGCGATCACTGTCTATATTCGTAGATGTAAAAGAGAAGCGAGACGATGACTCGTTTCCGTTTTGCTATTTTCTAAAAAATATTCAATTTGAATGAAATATCTTAATTAATTCAAAATTTAAATCTTACATTCTCTTTATATTATAATGATTTATTAGTCTTATTAATTTTACCAATTTTTGTTGATAAATATTAGAGATATTTACGATCAAAGTAAAAATCAGAGGTCTATTTACCAATTTTTTTTATCGAAAAAAAGTATCGTAATCATGTTTTGAAATCTTACATTCTCTCTGAGATATGATGTATATTAACATATATTTTTCTTTTAATCGTCATCCCTATAGCTTTTGTTAAAAACGTGTTTAAAGTCAGCCTATTTGGCTCTATTCAGCGCCTTAAAAACGGCAGGCCGAGAATGATCTAAGAATAAAATCATATGTAAATGTATTGTTACAATTACTTTGAGTCGTTTCGTTTTACGTTTTTTTTTAAGTTGCATCTGCTTAATTTTTACTGATTTTCACTGTGCGTAGTTAGATTTTCGAAGTTGCGTTGTTTTGGATTGGAGTCTTTAATTTATTTATTTTTTTCCTAAAATATGGCAACACCTTTGTTTTTAAATGCGACATGCCATAAAAATTTCGGGATACCCTTTCTAACTAAAAATCAACGCAAATTTAATACAATTTTATTTTCCCTTTGTTTTGCTTATTTTAAAGTTCAGTTTAATTACGTAGTGCGAGGTAATGTAGTGTGTTGTGCTTTTTTACAAAGATAATAATAAATTTACATATATAAAGTTTTACCTGGTGTTTTCGGTTACTAAAAAGATAAATATTTCTCCAATTTATTTATTGGCAGAGTTCTATTCTTTTTTACATAAATTTGTATTTTTTTTTCCCCCAAATATGAGGGAAAAGGGTGCTGCTGCTGGTAGAATTGCCAAAAATACTAAAAAAACTATCAGCTTGGAGACAAAATGAGTTATTCCGCGACGATTTGATAAGGGAGAAAAGGCGGAGATAACAACGGCTGTTGGTTTGGCTACAGCCACTATAGACTCATCAGACAGTGATTAATTTTAATTAAATTTTCATAAATTAAATGAATATGTAGTTTATTTTGTTTAATTGAATACGTTTATTGTATTTTTTTTTTATGCATTTTACTTTGTTCAATTTTATTTTTAAAAGGTAGTATTTTCGTAAGCCTGGAACCTATCTTCGATCATATGGTTTGTTATAGAAAATCTATTTTCACTTTGCGTTGTTTCAACGCAAAGTGAAAATAGATTTTCATCGTGATGATTAGATAGATTTACATCGTGTTTTTTTGGAATGTAACCTCGACGCAAAGCGAGGTATGGGTGTATTGTTAACAATTTTAATAAGTCTATACGTATAGCGTCTATAAGTATTTGTATATTATTAGTATCTGTATATATGTTTTATTTATTTTAAGTATGTATTTGTATTTATGTATGTATATATATATATATATATATATATATATATGTATTGTATTTATGTCTTGCATCACCTACCTTCTTTTCTTGTGTTGACAAGCTCCCTAGCCCAAAGAATGCCTGGAAGATCGCTATTTAGCAAAAAGTCCGCCTCACTGTATCACGCAGTTTATATATCGATCTTTGTATTTAAGTACTATTGTAAATTTTGCATTGTACAATACAGAGTGTTCTATTCTATTCTATTCTAAATCTGTACTTGTTGATCAGTTTGAAAAAAGAATTAAATCTTTGAAAATCAGCCTATTTTGAGTAGGTAAATTGAAAGCAAATTTAAAGAAATACTTTGACATTGTTATGCCGCTTGTAACCGGAGAGTGGATAACTCGAAACCCGATTAAAATTATGTAGGTATCAAGGTCGTTTAGTCTTAAGTTTCTTTTATTTTATCGTTGACATTATTTTTTGTTCTGAAACTTGACGGACATGACTTATTTCCAATTTAATTAAATCATAAAACTATAACTAGCATTAATATGTAGAAAACTAAATTCTCACGTTTTAAAGGTTCTCTACATATTCTAGAGATTCTAAGGTAGGTGTTTTTTGAATTGAATTATACATGAGATGTTGTGACCTGGCAGAGACTTTAAAATCATAGATAACTTTAAACACTCGTAGACACATATACGCCGTTATGAAATGTGCACTGCAAAAGTGCACTGGTCCAGAATGTGCGATATTTTTTCATAGATATCAATCTATTAAAGTGCGAGATAACGAGACTATGACGAAGAAATTCTGCTATCATGGAGAGCGTCGACCTTAGGATGGCTATTGCAAACAATAAACAGCTTGGAAACGCGTATCATAGTGCTAAGAGTATTACAGCTAATCATTATGCCGTCCGGTGCGTAGCAGCAAGCTAATATCGACTGAGGTATGAATTGTAGAACTCTATGTTTTTCGGTAATGTTAGGAATGCAATAAGTCTTGCGGCAAGTATTTTTTGGCGATCATAATTAGATCGATTGGAAATATAGTATAACTTGTCCGCGGATGTTTGAGGTACAATAAATTACCTGATATTAGTCTTATATAGAACAATTATTATTAACTCAAAACCTTAACCCCTCGTACACACGAGTGGTTTTTTTACCGTTAAAGATACGTCGAAATGAAACTAATGGGTATCCAGATATCTATTCACACGACAGTGCTTTTAAAACGCGACGTATTTTTATCGAGTTGTGTGACTTTTTTGGCGTTAGGCGTACGGCGTTAAGCCGAATAAACCATATGAAACGTCTTATGACGCCTATTGCGGATACTATACCTAATACGTCGTATTTTTTACGCCCGTGCGTACGAGGCGTAAAGCAGCCTATGTCTAGGGTCACACCAATCAATTAACGTTCATCTCTGCAGCTCTTAAAACATAAATAAAAAAATGAAAATTACAAAGACTAACTTTGTAATTTACATTAATTCGTACTTAACATTTAGCAAATGATAGGTAACGAGAAAACTGCATAGACAAAAGATGTCTGAGAAGATGAACTCATTTCCGCCAGTTTTTAAGTTGTACAATCGTGATAGCATATTTACATTTACATTGTACAGCACTAGCTTATACTATTTCAAATAATTAATAGATTTCTTCGTTTTTCTCTCATGAGTACGAAAACGTGAAACTCTACCAATCTTATGAAAATTATCATTACCGGTTTACTGGTCATTTTTAATATATACCGATAACATCATATTTAATTCTGAGATTATTAGTAACAACCTTTTCCCATACCATTCGCATATGCTCCCTCTTTCCTTTCAAAGGAGAATGGAGATTGGCAGGTTATACAAACACTAACGTTTTTAGGTAAGCTCACGATCCTCTACTTTATTATTTCTTATTATTCTACTTATTTTAACTCTGTCTATGATAACAGAATACAAGTAAGGCGGCTGTATCTAGTTATACATAATAACATTGTTTATTTTTGTAGTTGCAAGATCGTAAAGAGAAATTAACATAAATTTTTTTCTAAATATACTTTTTAAACAAGACTTTAAATAATAGCCGACAAAGTAGAACCAGCTTATATTCTATTGTACGTAACATAAAAAAATGGCTCTTATAAACTTCAGGGCTTTTTACGATTCTTTTTTTGCTTAAGCGTAGAATTCGTTTTTTAAATCTTAAGAAATAAATTAGCTGTTTTCTGAGTACACGCTACTTTAATAATCTTTACGAAAAGAAAACCAAACTCTGTCTGTCTGTTTGTCTAACTGTCTGTTTATGTATTGATGAAATCGGGTACCATTGTTAAAAGGTTCAATGGTACCGAATTTTATCAATATTGCTTATTTGCTTTAGGTATTTTCATATTTGCTTTAGGTTTAACAGTTGTAAACCGGGCTAACATATAGGATAAAAAATGCCCTTTTTCAAAAGAAACGAAAACAATTTATACATAATTAAAGAAGGTCTTTTGACAATTAAGTAGATGGGAAAGAACTTGCCAGTAGTACTATAATTAAATATAACCTTTAGACTTTACAGAGCATCTTGCTTATGAATTGTAAAAAGATTTTTTCAAATAGAAAATTCTGGTAAATGCTTCTTCAAAAAAATTATAAAAATGTTATAAAAAAAAATCGTTCTTAAAATACAATTCTAGTAGATGAAAAAAAATTGGAGCGTATCGCAAAACTTTCATATCTTTTTGACATCTCTTAAATTTGCATCTGTCCATCTTGTCGTCAAACATGTGTTATCGTTTCTACAAAAATCAGATCACATAATAACATTTATCGGTTTTAAATATTTGAGAGCAACAGTACACTTTTATCTACCTTGAATGCAACATAAAATACCATCTACAGAAATATAATGACTTGACTTTTAGGTTTATTACTTTTTGCATATTTGCATTTATAAACTGGCTATACTCACGTGATATGGACAATAAGACGATATGACTTTTATATTGCTCTGTACCAGTTTTTAGGATGTAATCTATTTGCTGTGATCTAAAAAAATCCGACAATCATAAATTGACCAGTTATTTCTAAGGCGTCAAAACCACGTAGGTCTTGCTGGAATTTAGGACGAAGGACTGATGGGCGTACGTTTCCTAAGGTGTGAGACTAGCGTTTGAAGAGTAGATGGATAAACAGCCTCCAAACTTGGAAATAACGTAGATCTAAGCGGCAAATCATCTTATGGGGCTAAAATCCCATAATCTTTATGGGATTCTATATCCAGTGAATGTCTAGCTGTAGTAAAGAAGAATAAATTTAAAGAATGAACTTTATATATTCATTAACAATATATATAAAAACGCTGATAAGAAATAATAAATCTTTCTAAAATAAAAAAAAACTGAATCTACCATTTAAAATTACGTTAAAACCGTTTAAGAAAATCAAAAGATAATTCGGTAGAGGCAGGCCGGTTTTTTCAATACATTTGTATAAAAAAGATTCATTCATTTTTATTAATTTCTTAAACTTCATAAGTAAGATATTAACTAATAATCTATATCCTAGAAATCATTGTTGCAATTTTATTATTTCACACATATTTACCGTTACTCGAAAGGAAGTAAAGCTACTAGCCTAAAATTTCAATGAACCGTAACCAATACTTTACGTAGCAATAATATGATTTTGGTCTTACACAAGTGCTCTTCATTGCATTATTTAAATAAACTTTATCTTGAGTGCAACGAAAAGTGAGACCTCTATTTTTCTCTTTCGCGTACGTAGAACGAGGTCTCGAGTGAGCCTAGAGCAACGGCCAACGAGTATCGTAAGTAAAAGTAACTTTTAACAATACCTTGGCGGCGCCTGCGCTCGGCGTACGTCAGTTTTGCCAACTGCCACCGCGCGGCGATACGTATTTATCAGACGTTTTCTTTGCGGACGACGGAAACGTCTTTAGTGGCGTTTACTAATTTCGTTTTCTAATAGTGACCTTCTGATATTTTCCATATGGATCGGGCTAAACTTATCTGTGAATAAATACTATTTAGTTGAACAAACTCTACAAAATATCTAATAATTTAATGCAATATTAAGTAAAGTACAGTTCTAATAGCAGATAATTTTGGATGTTATGCTCCCTTGGACGTAAGTTATTTTTACTTATTTTTTTTAACTGTCTTCATTATTCTGTTTGATTGTACACCTTATCTTTATATCTTTTTCCTTTTCGTCTTTTATGTATTTTTAAAAAATTCTAGAATGCAATAACCTGTAGAGGGGCGCGGTTTAATGCAATGTTTGTTATTGGTTTCTGTTTGCGTTACACGGATTACGAACGAGATGTCGAAAGTCTATTTCCCGCCGCTAAGTGGTCAGCGGGCTAGTCGGTAAACCAGTGATTATGAACAACTTGCAATCGGATCACTAAAACGGGTTTCATTTATTATAGACACGAGTGGTCTTGTCTTGGACAGAGCCCCGTACATTACAGTCCACAGAACCGCAGTAAACCTGATTTAAACTATACAATCGGGATCTCATATTATTAAGTATATATGCTAAGTATATATTATACATAGATGCAAATCTGAAATAAATACTTTTATTCAAATTGCAGCTCTTTGTCAATTTACCTTTAATTATGCAAAAAAATACCTACAATATAAATAGGTGTACTCTGTAGAAACAACATTCCAAACTAATGGCAGATACAGTCTTAAACAACAAACGTACCCTTGACAATCTAAAAGAGGTTGAAAAACTCTATTCGATAGAGCATTGTCTTTGATTTAATATTTAACGTATGTAATTTTATACAAATTGAAGACGTAAGGTTAAGGTATTTTTTATTCCAAATCTATTTTTCAAGTTCATAAACACTATCATTTACAGCAATCATGAATTTAAACGTAACCATATGTCGTAAGTTTTCTGAAAATCAGGTTTTGTCTGCAACGTGATGACGTTCGCTGTAGTGTTTATATAAACTAACGTTAGGCTAGCGCAATAGTCAGTCACATCTGAGTTTCATCAGTGTTAAAATCTCGGAAACAATAATTTTGATTATATAGAATTTAATTTATGCAATATAGAAGAAAAGCTTCTCCGAGGTAAACATAGAAAATACCCGGAAATGCAATTAATCCTCACGATCTACGTGAGCGAAGTCGCGGATATAAGCTAATTAAGTATAAAATTAATTATTGTAAAAAGACAGACAGACATACCGACGGGAATTAGTACGCATTAGGCTACCAAGTTTCTCAAGATAGTAAAAAAATACAAATACATTTATAATAATAATAATAATAAATATATGGGACATTTACACACACGGCCGTCCGTCCCCAAAGTAAGTAACTTAATACTAGTGTTATGGGTGACGGACAACTGGTAGACAAACTACATATATAATTTTAAACACATACTTAAATACAAATACACACCCAGGCTCGAAGAACCAACAAATTCTTTATAGAAAATGTTGGCCCTCGGCGGGACTCGAACCCGCGACCCACGGCGCTGAAGGCAGGGTCACTACCCACTGAGCCATTGGAATCATTGGAATCACTGATTTTGGTTACTTACCGAGTCCAAAATTAAAATGTGATTGCCTATTAATGGGCGAAATATATTGTACCCTACATTATGGATTATTAGAATTCAATTGAAACTTCATACAGCTAAAGGAACTCTATTTCATGTAGTGTAATATTAAGACAACCTTTTAGAATAGAACAACTAAAGTAAAAATTCAGCAATCCTAAACGAGCATCATAATGAGATCGAAACATTATCTTTAAATCAAACGTCTATAAAGTACGAACAAATTATTTTACTCACGATTTACTTATACATGACAATTTGCTTTCCCCTATCTGATTTGCAATTCAGAGAACGCCTGACCATTATATTGCCGATACAAACACTGAATAAAACAAATCCGTATGTTTAAATTTTGCATTCCGACGTTAAGTGACATTCCAAAGCATAGAAATCTATCCATTGTAATGTGTATATTGATTGCCCCGAAAAAAAGGAATGAATATAATGGCATAATTACAACCTTCCTGGTATTAGTGCGTGCGTAAATCGCGACAATGAGGAAATTCATTTTACGCTTTTTCTATGTGAAATCCACATATTGGCAATGTATCTTTTTGTACTTCTAATTAATGCACAAGATAATTTTTGTCCTTTGTAACGTTGTAATACTTTTATTCGCTTGACGGAGCCGATTCTGGAGTATGGTTTCATACCGAATAGTTACCATCGTTCCGCTAAGCGAAGATTATCTTTTCTGATATAATGGTATATAAAAGTAAGTAAAGTAGGCACATATTCATTTTGGTGCAATCCCCACCGTGAGTAGAATAAAATCCGGCTGAGTAGAATTAAAGTAAAAAGTAACAGTCTGTTACTATGCCCACTGCTGGGCAAAGGCCTCCTCTCTTTGTTCTTGGAGAGAAGGATTGGAGCTAATACCTAACACGCTGCTCCAATACGGATTGGTAGATTACACATATCCCTAGAATTCTCTAAAGATATGCAGGTTTCCTCACGATGTTTTCGTTCACCGAAAAGCGTGTGATAAATTGGAATTCATCAATCAATTAAAAACATAAGTTTTAACATAAAAATTCAGTTTTATTAGAAAAACTCATTTGTGCCTGCCCGGGTTTCAACTCGTGTTCCCCTCGAAAGAGTCGGACGGTCTCACCGCTGGGCTATCACAGCCGAGACCCTCCAGTGGTTAGGACCCTACGTTGTGAGTAGAATAGGCCACCCTCAATTCTTACCGAAGTGTCGTAAGAGGCGACTAAGGTAAGTTGACCCACCGTGTGGTATCCGGTTGAGTAGAATAGACCACCCTCTTTCTTACCGAGGGTAAATTACGACTAAGGTAAGTTAACGTCAGGCAGGCGGCCGGTCGTAAAATACGTAGCCAAATCATGTGACGACATGTTGTAAAATGTTGTCCCGACCCCACTTAGAGTGGGAAAAGGGGAGAAGGAGGATGATGATGATTCATTTTGGTGCAATCCATAGTCCAATCCAAAAACAAAAAAAAACTAGGCGAATCTAGTATTAAATAGAATTTCTTACGTGTCATTAGTTAGTGCGACATCGCCAAACCTATCACAGTAATGATGTCGTTGATTTTTATTTAGTGTCACTGGATTGAATAAACCACCTATTCATCTATAAGACAAATCTTAAACAAATAAAGAGACGACTTTTTTCCAATGTGTGTTTTAATTTATTTAAAAAAAATTCCTAAGAAGAGTAATCTAAATTGACATTTGTTTTTTATTAATTAATTCAGTAACTTCCTTATGAGATATAACAACTAATTAATATTGAGCTTACACCTACCTACTAATAAGTAATCAAGCAACCTTTCAGTTTTATTGTTCATGGTTTAAAAAATAAAAAACTTAATTCACTTTCGAGCTTTTGACAATGTTATATGTATGAACGCCATCTTATTGACAAACCGTTGTTTACTGAGGGTTTGAAGGATTATTAAGAAATTATAACCTCTAGGATATTTTAAAAATCAAAATATAAATAACATTAAAACTGCGTTTATGTTCATGTCCATATTTCGATTTTACTTTACCTAAGTTCATGATGCATTTTCTGCATATTACTAAGCCTAACGAGAATTCCGTTCTATACAATTGATTAAAACTTTTTTTAAATGTTATAAAACAATAACAATTTGAATGGCTCGTTAATAATAACAAAATGTTGTCGTCAAATAATTTTAATTAGGTAGATAATTTTATGAATTCATAATTTACCCAGTGCCTACAACATTTGATGGACTGGTGATCGCTACCCTAAATCACTCATTGCTCAGTAGCATTTGCGTCAACCTATATGTATATTTTATTTGCCTATTATTTAATCAATACCCTGTAAGTCCGCATTAGAGTATAGGAACTAGAGCAGTAGATGAAGGGTACAAGTTCCGTTTTCTCCTTTTCAAGTAGACAGTAGAGCTTTAAATAACAATGCGAAAATTAGAAATCATTAAGCATAACAATGGCACCCTCATTAATGATCAGATAAATGTTTCAAGTTCAAGCTTGTTGCACGTGTTCAGAGGTAAAATAAATGGTGGGGTTGAAATGATTACTGTGTAATGCTTGTTTGGATAATGCTTCGCTTTGCAACTTTGTCGTGGAGGCTATCTCCTGATGATGCTTCGGTTGCGGGGCAAAACGATTGTTGAGTTTGTGATAGTGAACGTGTATAGTGCTTGTGTATTGTGGTGGCAGTGGTGGAGCTTTGTGTATGTGTTTTTACGAATCCTGCATGTATCCGGTATAAAATAACGGATAGATAGGATACATATATATATATTTTTTTTTTCTATTTACTTTATCGCGGATTATAGCAAAATAATTTTTATTATTACTTTTGAACAATCCGAGAGTTACAAGCTTTTGCTTACTTAGTCGCAAGAACCCTATCTATTCTACTCAGCCGAGTACCACAAGGCACTTAACTTAGTCGCCTTTCGCGACACCTCGGTAAGAAAAGGGGGTGGTCTATTTTACTCAGTCGGATACCACACGGCACGTATCATTTCATCAATATCATTTCAAAATCCATTCAGCAGTTGTTTTAATATAAGTACCTACAGATTATTAAAATTATAAAATAGAAATAGAATAATTAAATATTTCTTAATAATTTATATTTCAAATATTTATATCGATAATATTCAGACATGTCATATTAAATATGTAAATTACTTCAAATTACATAGTCACAGTAATTTAATATCTAAGCGAGGTGTATATAAAATTTACATTTAGCAGTCTTGGCACGGCGGGCAGTTTATTTGATTTTACAATACATTCCTCCTGTTAGCGTTTAGTATAATTTACTATAAACAAACACAAAGAATATAAGTTTCTGAGTTTAGGCTTATTTTAAAACATATCATCTAATTCTGTTATGCATTAAATGAAGTCAAATATCAGAGCTTTTAGGATAATTTGCTAAATCTATTTTAAATATATTCAATTCATCGACCACTTTTTTTATTAAAATTGTTCTTAAAATACAGGAGATAAAGATTTTTTAGTAAGATTTCGTATGAGACTACTAAATAGGGCTGCTAAGACTACCGTTCTATTAATGAATTGAAGGTAACATTGCATAAATAAAATAATAATTATAGACTTACGGAACTCTTTCACATAAGCTCTACCTATTTGGTCATGACGGATATTCTTTTTATACGAAACAAATCTATTAAGCCTATACAAGACCCTCGTTGAAAAGCCATGTGACTAAAAATTCTCTCCAAGTCTAGTTATATCAGTTAAATGATTTCACATTATTACACTGCTATCGAAGTTACATAATTATTTCAAAATTATAACCGGTCTATTGTTAAGTTTTTACAACATAGAAAAAACCGAAATTTTGCGCACAGATAATAAATACTAAAACTGAAATATCAAGTTGGGAACTTTTGAGTCAAGCAAAATCTGTGGTTCTAGAGGAAAAACATCATAAATAAATAAAAATCATTTGACGTTACCATTTATCGCAGTCAAAGCTGCAGGACAAAAAATATAATTTAAATCGCCTTTAAATTAACTTATAGAAACTAGCTATACCCACGTTTTATCAGGTGAGCAGCAAAAACACATTTAAATGAAAAGCCAGATTATCTTAGACAAGCAACAATTTTGTTTTAGATTAAACGTATATAAATCAACATTTGCATTGCAGTGTGAATTTATTTAAATGTCGATTGACATGACTGGGTCAGTCAACTACTTGGCTTACAAAATCCGTGGCGGTAATCTAAATACGAAACTTTAGGACATTATATTTTATTAACTCATTCGTGTTAGAGCTTTGGCAGGTGTTGCAACTGACTAAAAACCTGTGCACGACTGGCTGCAGTTAATTTTTACGAACAACTCGTCGACAAGCGGCTGTTCTCCTTGATATAACTGATTGAAAATAACATACAGAAATTTTAAAAAAAATGTACTTTATTTTCCGAACGGTCTTAAAAAAACTGCAAAATTAATCATAAAATAATTGTACTCCAGTGTCAAAAATATTTATTCGTTTGTGGAGTGAAACGTGCATTGAAAATGTGTAGGGTGTAGTTGTGTAGTACTAGTGTAGTGTAGTATCAGATGTTATGGTATGTACTATTTACTATCAAACCCTACCCTTACATCAAACTAAAGATATGGCGTAGATAACTCTTTAGACACATCATTACTTACGATTTTATTCCATAGTTTATCGAAAAAATAAAAATAACTTTTATATTATAAAACTAACGTCTTTGGTTATACCATATTCAATAACGTGAATAATTAATAGAATTAGGCGTTACTTTGATCCATAATACACTAGTAATAATAAAATTATTTTGCAAAACAATTTTATTATTACTTGTGCAATAATGTAAAGTTAAGGAACTAGTGCATCATATTTTTATTTTCAATGATGGAAGCTTTTGTTCAATGTGTTTGAACATTGAACAAACCCTTTGAAATGACATGTCGAATATACCGCTAATGGGCTTGCAATAGTGGCACAACAAACAAAAAACACTAGTAAATGTTGAAATACACATTCCTTTCAGCACCAATTCCGGAAAAACTCATCGTTTAATATTAGACCGTTCGTTTAAGCAAACTAAAGCATGCGAGCATATGCATTTACCTTAGTAATGAAAACTTTAAACCCATTTATCTCAAAACATGATTTTTTAAACTGTGTCGCTATTGCAGCCCATGAGCGATATGTGGGTGCAAAAATTCACTGTCTTATTATATTATGATCCACCAAAATTTACATTTAAAACAAAAACTATTTCCTAACATTCATATTTCTTTGTATAATATGTTTTATATTAAATAAAATAATTGTATATTCAAGGAAATAAATATAAAAATAGATGTTACGCTGTCTAAGGCCGTACTTTAAGCAAAAACTATTAATCAATTGAACTTATTAATAAAACTAATAACCGAATGGTATTTTTATATATCTCATTTATAATCGAGCCTTAATGTTTTTATATATTTTATATATCCACATTATCTTTTTAATCAAATTATAGATTTAACAATTTCCGGAATCAATTTCGTTCGTAGACGAAGAATTTACACAATTTTATCATAATTTGCTCGAATTATTTAATACGCAAAACTGTATAAATGCATAGTCGAGCGAACTTCTATTTTCTAGAACACAAGGAAGATTGCACTAAGTTATTGACATAACACGTCGGTCGGTAGTGCAATACGTTTTTCCCAGCCAATTGGATAATGAGACGTTTCGACAGATGTTTAACATTCGACCGGCCTCTGGCAGACGGTACTCGACAGGTTTGACACATTCCGACCTTCACATTTGTAATCACCCGTATCAAACGCATTATGGTGCTGGCCACAAAACGGCAACGAAATTATTATTAGCATCATAAAAATTCATTACGTCACCACGAGAAGAATTTAAACTTCTTATTAAATCCACGCGCATAAGTTCTCATATTCTATTAAAACTCATGTGTCTAATTGATAAGTGCAATTTATCACACGCTTTTCGGTGAAGGAAACATTGTGAGGAAACCTGCATATCTCTAGAGAATTCTGGAGATATGTGTAACCTACCAATCCGCATTGGAGCAGCGTGGTAGGTCTTAGCTCCAACCCTTCTCTCCAGAAACGGAGAGAGGAGGCCTATTCCCAGCAGTGGGATTGTAACAGGCCGCTAGTTTAAGTTCTCATATCAAAGCATAAATTATGTTTCTAAAATAGCCTTTTTTTTAATGTGTATAGCAGATTCATTTCAAATATGTAAATGTCGCTAATTTTCATAGTTTGGTCCTAAGTATACAACATTGCGGGTAAAAAATTTGCAGTTTTATTTCAAAACAATGTGTATCGATTCTGAACAATGCATTGTGCAAGAATAATTTCCCGGAACGGTATGTCTATTATCGTTGTGTTACATCTGAAAGTTTCTATTTGTTCTAAACAACAGAGCACTCCGCTGCGTCCCACCAAAATTGTAACCAAAGGCATGATTTATGTAATCCGAATTCGTCTTACTGATGCGTACCTACACTATATAGTTTGCTTTAGCTACTATAGTCTCAGAGACGTCTTAAAATATGCTACAAACTCAATATATGTATATGAAAATTAAGTTTTAAGATAACACTAAAACAATGAATAAAATGATCAACCAAATACAAGTTTTATATTTTACTTCAATAGTATTAATCACTTAAACCAAACTTTTAATTATATATTATTTTATGAACAATACATACGATAACTGAAGTCCAGACATGAAAATCTCATTATTATATTGCACATTTCATCTGATAACGCAGAAAAACGTGAAACGAATAGATGAAACTATGACCCAGCTGCTGTCTGATTACAATTATTATTGTAGTTAAGATGTAAACTAAAATAAAACTATAAACTTGTACGAGCTTGGAATTCTGCTGGGAATAGGCCTCCTCTCTCCGTTCTTGGAGAGAAGGATTCTTCTTCTTCTTCTTCTGGGAGTAGCGGCTATGCAGGGCCTAAGGGCCCAGTATCACTTTGACCATTGCTGATCTATTGTGATCGCCACTGCTTACAATTCGCCACTAATACCGGTGACCTTGAAGAATTCAAGGATCTTCTTGGCGGCGAGTGCTTTCACTTCTATAGGGCGTAAAATATGTGACCCTAGGAGAGAGCATCGAACGTTGATTAGCGCAGGGCAGTCACATAGGATATGCATGGGTGTTTCCTCCGCTTCAAGGCAGAGTCTGCACAATCCAGTGACTGACAGCTTCAGGTTTAACATGTGTCTGTTTAGTCCACAGTGCCCTGTAAGCACCCTAGCTAAGTTACTTAGATTTACTCTACTTAGCGCTAAAATTTTCCGAGTAGCACTTTTATTAAAGGCTTTCATTAGCGCTTTCGAGTGCTTTAACCCCGGACTGTTGGTCCAGAGATCAAGTGTGTGATAATAACAATAGGTCTCCAGAGTAAGCAACGCCAGACTTTTGGAAATTCCACAGATAGGTTCTGGGCCCATCTGCAGAATTTTGGCGCCGGCTTTCGCTAGGCCATCGGCTATTTCGTTGCCGGGGATGCCTTCGTGTCCTGGGACCCAACGTAGTATCACCCTGTTACTAGAGCCCAGAGTGTTAAGTAAGTTTTTACAGTTTTCAACCAGCCTCGACTTTGTAATCTCAGTGGAAAGAGCTGCCAGAGCTGCCTGGCTGTCTGAATGTATGTATATTGTACGGTTGAGGTAGTTGCCCCGAAGTAGAGATGAAGCACATTCAATTATGGCATACACCTCTGCCTGGAATATGGACGTAAACTTGCCCAGGTTTAGACGGATCATCTGTCTGGGAGCTTCCCCATAAATACCGCATCCTACCTCATTTCCTGACTTGGAGCCATCAGTGAACAATTTGAGGCTTCCAGACTTCCAAGTTACCTGATTCTGTAACCAAGCATCTCGATTGGGTATTTCTACAGAGTATTTCCTGCGGAAAATAAATTTGGTAACCATCACATCTGATGGCATGCCCAAAACTGGTATATTGAGTATTGAGTCTTGAAAGGATCTCAGCACTTTAGATTGCCATTTTATCTCAGCTTGGTGGGTGATTCTGTACATGCTGACTCTTGCCTCCTTTCCAACATACAGGTGAAGAGGAGGCATATTCAGCAGCGCGTTCAGTGCAGCACCCGGTGATGTAGACATGGCACCAGTGACTAGGAGGCAGGCTGTTCTCTGCAGGCTGGCTAACCTAGTTTGAATGGTCGTTTGCGTCGTTTTCCTACACCATGCCACTGAAGCGTAAGATACTATTGGTCTCACGATGGCAGTGTAGAGCCACAGCGCAACTTTGGGTTTAAGCCCCCATCTATTGCCTGCTAGACGACCGCACGTGTTTAGGGCCATTTTAGCCTTTTTCATAATACCATCAACATGTGAGTTCCAAGTCAGCTTTTGGTCCAGGATAACTCCTAGATACTTGACCTCATTGGAGAATGGTATTATTTTTCCTTTCAGCTGGGGTGGCTTGAGTTTATCAAGTTTAGTCCGCCTGGTGAAAGGAACAATGACAGTCTTTTCGGCATTGATAGAGAGGTCATTCTCTACACACCATCTGTCAATAATTTTTAGAGCTTTTTGTATAAGATACGATACGCTGCTAAAACAGTTACCTCTTACCGTTACCACTAGGTCGTCTGCGTAGCCTTGGGTGTCAATGTGGAGGTCGTTCATTCTGAACAATAGTTCATCCACTGCTAAGGTCCAGAGCAAGGGTGAAAGAACGCCGCCCTGCGGGCAGCCCCTTGTTGTGTATACCTGAGCAGTTACATCGTTTAGCTCTAATCTAGCTAATCTGTTGGTGAGCATCGCTTCCACCCAAGCTATAGTGGTTTCGTCTACCAGTTTCCTAGCAAGACCTGCCACTAGTGTTCGGATAGGAGTATTATCGAAAGCTCCCTCGATATCAAGGAAAGCCGACAGGGCTACCTCCTTGTCTTCTAATGCCTTCTCCACCTTATCTATAAGGCATAATAAGGCCGTTTCAGTAGAACGGCCCCTGCAGTAGGCATGTTGGTTATTATGGATGGGTCTTGTTATAATAACCTCGTCCCTAATAAATCGATCGATTACCTTCTCCATAGTCTTAAGTAAAAAGGAGGAGAGGCTTATAGGTCTAAAGGATTTTGGAGAAGAATAGTCCTTTCTCCCAGCCTTTGGTATGAATACAACCTTAATCTTGGTCCACTGTTCCGGTATGTATCCCCAGGCATAGCTGGTCCGGAAGATTTTTACTAAGTGCGGTATTAAGATGTCTGCTCCTTTCTTAAGTAAAATAGGAGTAATACCATCGAGTCCGCCACTCTTATTACCGTTGAAAGAGTTGATCGCCCACCTCACTAGTTCGGGTCTTATAATTCTAGCAGCTTTACCCCAGTCCTCATGACGAGGCCTGCGCGGAGCGCGCGCAGAGGTATTAGCAACACTAGCATTTAGTGCTCCCGGGAAGTGAGTTACCGCGAGTAGCTCCAGTGTTTCTTGTTCACTTGTAGTGAAAGATCCATCGGGTCTTTTGAGCAGACCCAGTTGGTTATTACCGACCTTAGATAGCATCCGATGGAGTCGCGCACTTTGAGGTGTGCTTGATATATCCTCACAGAACTTCCTCCAAGATGCCCTCTTAGCCTTCCTAATTTCTTTGCTGTATTCAGTTTGGGCCTCACGGTATAAGTTCCACTCTTGTGTTCTCTTGGCCCTATTGAATAATTTTCGTGTCTTTGCTCTTAAGTTGTTAAGTTTAGAGTTCCACCACGATACCTTCCGCTTGGATTTCCTAGTCTTCAGGGGACAACTGTCTTCGAAGGCCTTAATAGTTCCTGCAGTTACAGTATCCACAGCCAAGTCTAGGCACTCCGGTGATTGGATTCTTCTGGGTACTGATTCCAGGTTTCTTCCCAGGAAGCCTTCGAAGGCTTCCCAGTTTGTACATCTGGGATCCCTGAAGGTGGTGGTTCTTGTTGTAAGTACGGTTGTTAGATCCAGGGAAATGTGTCTGTGATCTGACAATGAATTTTCGCTGCTTACTTCCCAGTTTCTGACGTACCTGGCCAAGTTTGGTGTAGCAAAAGTAATGTCTAATACTTCTTTCCTAGTTCTAGTTACAAAAGTTGGAGTATTACCTCTGTTTAATACTACTAGATAATTAGTTAAAAGAAAGTCGTACAATAACTCACCTCTGTTGTTGGTGTCAGTGCTCCCCCAGGTGGTGTGGTGAGCATTGGCGTCGCACCCCACTAGTAGCTCGGCTTTGTGTGTCTTAGCATATCGGATCACAGGCAGCAGCTCGGCAGAGGGGTCTTCGTTTTCTCCGGGAAGATAGGCCGAACAGATGATTGCTCTAGGCCCATTCCACCCTTCGAAATTAACATAGGCTGCAACCAGATCGTCAGTGCACAACTCTGGAATTGGCAGAAAGTTAATATATTTGTTGAAAACAATACATGCTCTGGGTGTAATACCGCCGGGATTTGAAAGAATCTTACCCCCAGCGTTCAGCCCGAGAATCTTGGAGTGAGAAATCCAGGGTTCTTGAATAAGAGCGAGGTCCGCATTACCCTCTACTAGGCAGCGCTCCATCACCGCGGCTGCAGCAGCCGCGTGATGGAGATTGGCCTGCACGATCCTCGCTGTTGTGCCCCCGGTTGCCGTTACTTAGCCCGTTTAACAACAGGCTGAGACCGGGAGCCCGCTGCCACCGATTGAGGCAATTGATTTCCTCGCGTGGTGGGAGCCAGCTTCGGCGCCCTGCCTTTCCTACCTTGGGAGACCCCGCTCCGTCCCCCACCCCGACCAGGAGGAGACCCGCCACCAAGGCCACTAGGGCCAGGGATCGCGAGAGTCCCACCAGAGGACGTGGGAGGCGTTGTGGTTGGTCTTCCAGAAGGTGCCAAGGAGGGCCTCTGAGGGTCCCTGCTAATCCCTCCTTGAGGGACCTCACTTAGTCCCCCACCTCGACCAGGAGGAATCCTACCGCCCAGGCCACTAGGGCCAGGGAACGCAGGATCCACGCCGGAGGACATGGGGGGCGCTGCGGTAGGTCTTCCCAAGGATGTAGTAGGGGGGTTCTGGGTTTCCCCTCTAACCTTGAAGGTAAGCTTTTTAAAACCAAGGCTTACCCTGAAATCCAGAGCACGGAGGGCTTCCACCGAGGATTCATCCATGGATAGGGCAGCAACCCGTCCGTGATTCTCTACCTTCTCGTTGAGAACCCTCCAGTGCTCTGTGTGAAGGCCTCTGTTCATATTTCCGAGGAGTTCAATAACCTCCGTCATCGACTCTGCCTCGGACTCCGGAAAGAAGGCCCACACTGTTACAGGTTTGGGCAACTCACCTTCAAGCATAGTGGAAAGTTGCGCCTCGGGCCATGGCTTACAGTTGGGCACCACTCTCACAAGCCAGTCCTGGCTTTGCTGATTCTCACAAGTCACCAGCACCCAGCCCGGCCTGTGGGAGAATCCCAAAAAGCCGAGGTCAAATACATCAGCATCCTTCTGTCGGAGAAGGCAGAGCAGATGCCGGTGTACCGACCTCATTTGTTCCTCTGACATAGGGACCTTGTGACGGATCCCTACTTTAGAAGAACCAGCGATTTCCTTGAAGGTCGGGGCCGTGTTGGTTCGGCCTCTAGCTTCATGAGAAATCCTGGGGGCCTTCTTAGGGTTGTCCTTGGGAGATTCGTCCTCCGATCTGCCCCTTTTGAGGGGTTTAGCAGAGGGAGGCCTCTCCACCGGGATATCCTTCCAAGGCTTTTTACACAAGGTGAGGGCAACCTTAGGATCAAGTCCTGCTCCGCCCACCAGAAGCCGAAAACGCTTGCGCGCTGCACCACACAGTTTACGGATAGACCTGCCTGTGATGTTGCCGTCCAGGGGCGCCTCCTTGGGCGTATCGGAGTCGTTACCTCCTCCGAAGACCGCAAGGTCGCTTCCTGTGACGTTTGAAGCTGCGTCGAGCGGGCTAGAGGCTTCAAGAGACCTCTCATCCGCTGAAAAGTTGTTGCCCTGGATATCCAGGGCGGGGGTTGTAAGGGTTTTATCGGTATCAATATCCATAAAAGTCCCACGAGAAGCTAGGGAAATAAAGGTCACGAAACGACGGAGCCCCGCTTGTCGCCCGAAGGGCTGAAATACTACCTCGATTCGCCCTGGTGTCGAGGAGACACCGTTCGAGACTGAGCTTCCCCCCAGCCATGCATCCATCGGCACGGTACGAATTACACCTTGGATTGGGGATTTTTAGAGTCGAGGTTTACTCCTCCAGGAACGGAGACCAAAATGGGTACTGGGATAAAGACTTTTAGGGGAGATGGACCTGGATGTGAGAGGGAGTGGGTAAAGGGGTAATTTTGATAGGAATTGTACTGGGATAGTTGGTAAGGGAGGGGAGAATGCATGTAGTATTGGACTGTACCACACACACCGCCAGTAATACTTAGCTATTGCAGTCCGAGGTATGTAAATTATGTTGGCAAGCTCGTTGATAACTGCAACATTGCCCAGAGTGTACGACGTGGACGTGTAATACTGACTTGTGCCAGACACATGAGTTTTAATAGAAAAACTCATTGGTGCCTGCCCTTGTTTAAACTCGTGTTCCCCTCGAAAGAGTCGCACGGTCTCATCGCTGGGCTATCACAGCTCTTGGTACTCTACCACATTTTATATGCTCTAAAAACGCGAAAATAACATACGTGCATTGCACTCAAGCAAAATCTTTCCGTTACCTCTCAGTCTATATTTGAATGTGCAGTGAACTATCTGCGGTTACAGAATACAAAAGCAATGACATAGAACTAATAGCCTTGTAACAAAGTAGTGTTGTTACAATTTTATCAAATCGCTCGAAATATTTTGCCATATAACCGTATTACCCTATATAAGGTGCTTGTGATCCAGTAATTGAAATTTACTAATATACTAGCTTCGCTTTTGACCCAGGAGTTATTTCGGGAGAAAAATTAAGTTAGTGATAAAAACAATTACTATGCGCCATATTTCAAACTGAAGATTAAATATTAATACTATTTTCGACGCATGAAGCAAAGGTATCATAATTGCGAGTAGCCAGTATTGTTGCGGGACGTTTAAATAATTTTATTAACCCTGTATGGTGAAATAAACATATTATGTATATATATATATAAATAAACATAACAAAAAAAACATAGGCCTGTATATCTTAAGAAAATCATTCATTACCAAACCGCACTATGCTTTAGTGCGGTTTGTGCGAGATGGTCTAATGTTTACAAATTTGCCAAACTCTTTCATATTAACAAGTCGTAACTATATTCTATTCTCATTAATTGAGAGTTTACTGGTAGAATAGTCATGTTATGTCATTATTTTATATTTCTAGCATGCTGCGAAAGCAGGTTGGTGATCACAAACTACATCCCATCTATAGCGCTTTCGGCTGGATAGCTCCATTAAATATTATGGACATGCAATCATCCGGAAAAAGCATAATTGCTACTGTTATGATACTGGTATCACAAAATTTTCAATAACGCATATTACTCAAATGATAAATCGAATAACGTCTAAAAATCTACTCTTTTATTTGAAAGTGCAAATTTTAATAAGATTTTCGATATTACAGAATCATATCGGGAATTGTAAAAAAATACCCACACAGAAAAAGAGACCTATGTATATTTTGCATGCGGTATTTGAAGGTTAGAATTGTACCCGAGATTGCTTATATTGGTGTTGCTAAAGTATTAGACAGAATTTGACGTTATCCGATGACATTCGCGATGCTTCGCGTGCCAGTTGACGCAAGTCGTGAAGCAACCTCGCATGTTACGTGACCCGCCAGACTGCTGCTTAATGGTTCAGTCTATAATAATATGTACTTTGATAAGTGTTTTTTTTTATTTACAACAAAATGTACAAGTTATGTCTATCTTAAATTACTTACACGCTAGTACTATACAAATAACATCCAAATAGAATGGTTCCAAAAATGCTGGTAGGGTTTCCGGGTTGAATAGCTAATATGATTCTTTGTGCGAAAGAGGAGCCAGCCCTCTTGTCACCTGAAGAGGCAATTAACTGAGTGTTAAATCGAATAAAATTTGCACGTTGACTCCATGGCCCTAGGGTTTCAACTGCAAACGGCACAAATATATAACTCTCGATGAGAGATGCATACTTTCGCCGCTTGCCGGATTCGGCCATTTCCGCCGCAGCTCCAGGTCTTGACGCCGTTTCCCTGATATGGGACGAGGCTAACGCACCAACCCATGTTGCGTCCCACATTAGTGCCCTTCCCCGTTCCCAAGGAACTAGCGTCAAACCATCTGGTCTCTTACCATAAATATATTGCTGTATACAGAATATATTCTGGATCAAAGTTCGGTCTTAACCAAAGCGCCTTTTGTTTTAACCTAACCTAATGTTTTCAAAGACAATGATGATGTCGATAACTAATGCTTTATTGTATTATAGATTTTGAATTTTGTATGCACCTCTACGAATATAAAATTGTAAATATTAGATATATCAGTCACTATTATTGTTTATAAAGCCATTTTTGCAACACAAACAGGTAGGATAAACTTTTGTTTGACTCATAGTGAGATTGTACCATACGTATCCTATCATTTTGCCTATCCTGGGTATTGAACCAGGATCTGCCTCACAATGTACTCTCGCAGATTCGGACCAATTAAAAAACCGAACATCAGCAATTGTGTAACTATGAACAATAAATGGCGAAAGAGTCATGAAATATTTCGAACATTTTACGAATGGGATACTAATGGGGATTGATTTAAAATACCTGCTGCTTTATCGTTTGCAATTTGCTGTGCGATATTAATAACATGCGATAAATAATGCCGGGCGCCACACGCGACACCAGATACACGGTTCGTCGACCCCACTCAGTGGGTTTATTCCAGTGAGATCCCGAGAAATGAATGCGATATGCTGGTATTGTAGATTGAATTGCATTTACTTATCTATATTTTGCTAAAATTATCGCGGCAAAATAATATAAAATGTAAATATAATAATAATAATTTTTCAAGGATTTTGTCGTGTACGTGTTTTTATTACGTATCCGTCGAGCGTTCGATCGCTCAACATTTGTTATTTCAATTCCAAAATAAATATAAATAAAATAAATACATATATGGGACACTTACACACACGGTCGTCCATCCATACTTGTGTTATGGGTGACGGACAACTGGTAAATATATATACTACATATATAATTTTAAATACATACTTAAATACAAATATACACCCAGGCTCGAAGAACCAACAAATTGTTTTTTTTTTAGAAAATGTTGGCCCTCGGCAGGAATCGAACCCGTGACCCGTGGAGTTGAAGATAGGATCACTATCTCCTGCGCCAACGGTCCAGTTGCAGCCAATTCCAAAATACCATGCAGCATACAGAACTGATGGTAATTGGTAAATGGCACTTCCACTGGGTGAATAAATGACCTGATGATAAACGAGTAAAGTTAGAAAAACTTTCAACATAATTTCATTTCCCTACTGTTAACCTTTGAAGATTTTCCTAGTCTGGAGCCAATCCTGGTGATGCAGCAGCAGCATCAAGTCATGTTTCCCACACACATGCATTGATATCGAAACTGGACCAGTTTGTGAAATTCAATTTAATTTGTAAGATTCCACCTTCAGATACAAACAAACGCACAAGGCAAGTTAAATACAACTTTAAAAAAAATGTAAGGGTATAAATTCCTTTCATTACATCCCTTGTGTCGTAAAATACCTCACGTAGAAAGAATTAAAGCAAGGACATGTACAATCTAAAATGCAACAAAAACAAAACACAAATTGGTATTTACAAGTACCTAGCAGAAAACTCCGTTCGTACGAAATGCAACTACTGCAGAACTTAATCGTATTGCAACACGGTTCGTTTTACATAAACACACTATAATATTGCCTTTTTGCAAACATATAGAGGCGCCTACTAAATAGGTTTGTTTTTTATTTATATTTATTTTGATGGTGGCTGCCTCGTAACAAAGAACCAGTATTGCTTTTTAGGTATACTAACTGAACACAGTTACTTGATCTCGCAATTTTTTTGTCTACGTTACATACTCTATTATTAGGCAACGAAGCTACCCACACACAATAAACAGCAGAACATGTTAAATAATACCAATTAGAGTTAGACAATCAATATGCACTCATTTTTTTTAAGTAGAAAAACGTAGACAAATATTACGTACCCTGGATATGTAATACAAAATGGCATAGAAATTTTCTGAAGTAACTGACATCGAACCATGTGTGTGCGCTTTTTTTAATATATTTTGACAATAACAATTAAATAAAAAATTGGTTATGTAAAAAGCAATAAATCAAATAATTTCACCTACTCGTATTACCTACGAAATCTTGCTTTAAAAATCATTTAGCATTACTACGTTCATAACTGTTTAAAAATGTTTAGAAAATTCAATTAATACTCTTCAATATAAATATTCCAAACACACACTTACTACTTTAAATCACAATTAATCCATTAAAGCATAACGTTCAATATTTTCAATAAATCAATTTTCAGTAAATCAATTAACAGTACACAGTACAGTACAGTACAGTAGTTAAAATAAAAGTAATTTGACTATAGCAACCTTATTATATCAAAGAACGCAATTCTTAAAAATTGAAAAACATTTGTTTTGAATGCATCATACCGACTTAAATCACGTAATAAATATTGAATAAATTGATCATGATGAAAATTGTTCCACACCGTCGCATGCAATACCTCGATACTATTTAAACGAACTGCGTTGCGAAAGTAGAACCCATTTAAAGCATAAATGAATACAGTTTTAACGTTTTTTTGGATTTAAAATTATTTTTGCAATGTAGTAAGTATATACGAGTATGATAAAATTTATTGTTCATGCATGAGGCTAATCGAAGACTTTTCAATCCAATTACGATATTTATTGCTGAAATCGTCTGTAAGGTCTCATATCCCTAGAAGCATTAATAAAGACAAAGTATAGTACCCGACATTAAATAATGCACATCGATGTTTAGAGCGAAACAGCCGGCCAGTTCGGTTGCGTAAAGCGCTGTCGCTGTCACACACGGGTTCCTCAGTCTGTGCGACAGAGACAATGCTCTATGAAGCAGAATCTAGCCGATTTCTCTCTCTAAGCCTCGATGTGCATTATTTATTGCCGGGTACTATAGATCTTGATAGTCTAGATTTTCATTTCATTTTAAAAACATCAGTACAATTCTTTCAATAATATTTGCTTACATAAGATGCGTTTAAATGGTTTTATTATGATTTAATATAACTGTTTAAATTACTTCTTAAAAAGTCGTCTTAATATAACATAGCATAAATATAGTATACTTATTATATCTATACTTATTATAAACTAAAGTCCCATAAAGCTGTCTGCCTGTATGTAATCGATTATCTCAAAATCTACCAAACGGATTTATTGTACGGTTTTCACCAAAAGATAGTGCAATACTTTCAAATGGTTTAAGTAAATTGTACATATTAGTGCTTTTTAAGGAGCTTTAGGAGGAGATTAGGAGCTTTAGTCGCGAGCGCTGCGTAAACCAGCATAGATACACTAAAGTAATGTACTAAAGTAATAAAGTAATGTATGTATGTAATGGGAATGGTATATCTCTAAAAATACTAGAAAAACAATTTCTGATAGTATGTCTCTATCGCTTATGGTTAGCTCACAATAACTACTTATATGTTTAAAATTTGAATTCTAGAAAAAAATTTTGACACGCTGATTTTCACGCAGGCGAAGCCGCTGGCAAGGCTTGTATAACATAAATATATAGGACACTTGCACACACAGTCGTCAGCTTACAAAGAAACTTAATACTTGCATTATGGGTGATAGACAAATGGTAGATATGTACTTATTTAATATTGAAAAGATACTTTTGAATAATTAATTTTTAAAACAACCAATAAAACGTTGTTAGTAAATTTAGGCCCTCGGCGGGACTAGAACCCGCTAACCGCGGAGCTGATGGTAAGGTCACTGTCAACTACGCTAACCGGCCAGTCAATAGTGGAGATATAGCTAAGTAATAACTATGTATGGTCAAGCATGACTTTTGCGATTATTTTGATCTTTTCCTTACACATTGAATATAAAGTGTTTACAAAATTGGAAGCACAATAAAATTCACCAAACAAAATAAACTCAAACCGTTCATTTAAAAACGCAGAACGAATTCGCTTATTGACTTGTTATTGAGCGAGGTATCTTTAAATTTGATGTCTTTATCAGGTGCAAAATCTCGGCGCTACGCAAATCGCAACACAGCGAGTACACAACTTGCTATTCAGTACAATCGCATTCAATCGTCTTTACAATAAGATGATTGGCGCATGTGATGGGATATTGCGAAGTCGGTCAATTGTATGTCCAGGTGACAAGTTATCGACATCTTGCTGATCACGATCTCGTTTGGACTTGTTCGACTGAACTTTCTACATCAGCTATTCAAATCAGAAGTTACAATCAAAAGACATGAACTAGCAATGTTTATTGTATTCGTTAAAATCAACGCTCTCGTTATTTTTTTATTCAACTTCAAATAAAGAATAAGTGTAAAAATCGCAGACGAAATATAAAATCAAATTCTTAACTATTAAACGAAAATATTTATCCAAAAAACTGAAGTGTAAAAGCGGTGATACCCCAGCGGTGAAACAGTGCGACTCTTTCGAGGGATTGAAACTCTGGGCTTACATATCTAAATGATAATTCAAATTCAAAATATTCTTTATTCAAATAAACTTGTAAACAAGTGCTTTTGAATCAACTTTACTGCCGGTTCGGAAAGCTGTTCCTACCGAGAAGAACCGGCAAAAAACTCGGCGATTACTCTTTTTAAAATATAAATCTTAAAACTAGTTACATTTAGTTATTACTGTCTTGTACAGGGTAGAAGTGCAGCTATATCCACACATCATGATAAGGATTTATCATCTAAATAATCTTCAACAGTATAGTAGGCTTTCTGTATCAGCCGCTTTTTAACAGTGTTTTTAAACTGCTGTAATGGCATGGCCAAAATTGATTTCCGAATTTTATTATAGAATCTTATATACCCAAACCCATAAACGATTTACGTACTTTTGCTAGGCGCAAAGCAGGAGTCGCAAGCTTATGTCGGTTCCTACTTTGTCTATTATATACATCATCTATCGTTTTATAATTCTTTATATTTTTATGTACAAAATTTACATTGTTTAAAATATACTGTGAAGCAAATGTAAGTATATCTATTTCCTTAAATTGAATTGCAATTGAACACACGCTTTTCGGTGAAGGAAAACATCGTGAGGAAACCTGCATATCTCTAGAGAATTCTAGGGATATGTGTAACCTACCAATCCGCATTGGAGCAGCGTGGTAGGCCTTAGCTCCAATCCTTCTCTCCAAAAACGAAAATAGAAGGTCTAGGAGGTTCAGCAATAGGATAGTAACAGGCCGTTAATTTAATAAACGATATGTTGGGCTTTAAATATCTAGTAAATCTATAAGATATTATAATGATACTGATCCTTATTTGCAGATCTACATAATATTGAGAAGATATCTTATATAAGATCTAAATAATTAAATCGGTAATAAGGTTACGAATTTACTTATTTTTTTATAGAACAAAGCAACAAATATCTTTGTAGAGAGCTGCCTAAACATACTGTGGACTAAAGCGTAGATGCATTAGAGCGGATATCATGTCATAACTGCCAATCTGCTTGTTGCACCTTTGACCTTGCGCGTACTACTTTCAAAATGCCGCATTCCGTGTATCCACGATCTACCATAACGCTATTGTTCGTCGTTAAAAGCTTACACGTTAATATTATTACGGAAGGTTTCGGTAAAACGTATGCCAGAGACAAGGATTCTATGCTAAATATTCCGAAGCATGCACTGTAATATAAAACCATAGAGTTATTTTGACAGAGTTATTATACTTAGAGTAGAGAAGGAAGCCTCGTATAATGTGACATTATTACAATAAACAGATAAAGGGAAAGCAAATAAGGGTTATCTATCTCTCTCTTTTATACTAGTTTCATCTTTCCTTTTTTCGTCTCTCATTTCTTTGTCACTTACTGCAGGCCTAACATGAACTCTTATTGCGACTCAATTGAAGACGTAAACGAAATTGTTTTGCTTTTTCATACCATGATGTCTTAAAGACGCACACTTTAAGTCGTTGCCGAATGAGCGTTCGGAATTCGTCCTAAGAACAAGTGAGTAAAAGAGACAGAGTTATCTATAGTTCATATAATGTTATCCTTTTCAAACATTGCGACCCCTGCAATGCACACTTCATGGTACGAAAAGAAAGCGGTTCGCGGTCGGTATGGTAGGCCTGCAGGCCTGTGGCTGTGGCCTGTGGCTCCCTACTCTTCCCTAAAAAGTGTCCATCGAAACAAAAGAGCTAGCAAATTAGAATTATTATCTATTTCTTTGTTTTATGTGTGATAAGACAAAGATAAATATAAAAATTTCATCTCCCTCTTCATTATTTGTTGTTATACTCCCACTTATTGGCCTACTTATGGCTCCCCTATTCTAGTATAACTCTGTGTATAAAACGGTACTAAATTTAAAGTCTCATATATTACACACATACATATGTTAGTTAAAGTATAGAAACCGGCTATAACCCCGTCTTATTCTATCGGATTAGCCCGACTACATAGTTTTGAATCCATCCGGGGTACTTATTAATGAGCTCTTAACACGACGGGAACTGTTGAACGAACCAATCCGATATAATAATTAATAATTAATAATTAACATATAATAATTAATGTAGGTACGATACGTATGCACGTAATAATGCACCTTACGTAAAATAAATGAATAAACCTAATGCTAAACGAATGTAAGCTAAAGTAAGTTTCCTATTCCATCATGGTAAGAATTACCATATTAATTAATAATTAATTGTTTTCGTCAGTGAAGGTTCCGTAATCAAAACTTCTGTCTTTTTTTCATATATATATACATATATATATGTATACTCCACCTATTTAAATAGCTTCGTTGTTTTGTTTAACTTATAGTATAATGCCTTCTTAAAGATAGGATCATTGAATCCATTAAAAATAGTCATCTTGTAATTATTTGTGTCATGTTAGTTAAGATTTTATATCTGTGCGTTACGATTTTATATCTTTCTCTCTTTCTTTATTGAACATACATATTGTTAGAAAAAGAGAAAAAAGACACATGTACATGGGCACATGTACAAAGGCACATGTACAAAGGTGGACTTTTTCCTAAAAGGGTTCTTTTGCAGACAACCTTTAAGTGATAGAAGGAAAAAGACAAGAAGTGGTAATATGGAAGCATCCGTTTCTACTCCTCCTCCTCTCGCCATTTAGTTCAAACTAACCACGCTCCTCTGCTGCGGATTGGCAGGTTACGCGAATCCCCAGAATTTTCCAGAGATATGCAGGTTTCCTTGCGATGATATCTTTCACATATAGTGTATGATAATTTGCAAATATTCAATTAGGCACATAAGTTAATAAAAAATCTCAATAGTGCGTGCCTGAGGTTTGCACCTACGACCCTATGTAGAGAGTCACACGGTCTTACCATTCGCTATTACAGCCAACATTTTACTTAAAGTATCGGCCTGTTAGAATCCCACTGCTGGGAATAGGCCTCCTCTTTCCGTTTCTGGAGAAAAGGGTTGGAGCTAAGACCTACCACGTTGCTCCAATGCGGATTGGTAGGTTACACATATCTCCAGACTTCTCTAGAGATATGCAGGTTTCCTCACGATGTTTTCCTTCACCGAAAAGCGTGTGATAAATTGCAATTATCAATTAGGCACATGAATTTTAATAGAAAAACTCGTTGGTGCCTGCTCGGATTTGAACTCGTGTTCCCCTCGTAAGAGTCGCACGGTCTTACCGCTGGACTATCACAGCTTATACATTTTACTTAGTAAGAGAACGGCTAATGGTACTTAGTATAATTAAGTAAAAAAATTGCCAAATCGTGCTGCTTATAAATAAACCTCGATGTTACAGACTACTGGTTTTAATAGTTGTGTCGTGACAGTAGGCTTCTGCCAGGTGTTATATGGAGTTGAGGTGTCAAGTGTATCTCGGTTTAAGTCAAAGAGTTCCGTATCGATATTTTATTTCAATCATTTTTTTTTAATATTTTCACGGACGGTCACAATAACAATATTTCGTATTATGGATCTGCACAAAGTAAATCCTAATTATATGAATTATTTTTTCGAAATTTTATCGTAGGGCACGTATATATATAGTAGTATCTCAAACTTGCAGTAGTATCTAAAACTAAACAAAATTGAAGCAAGGATGATGAACTATTCCAACTACTAAATATCATAATATAAAAAGCTGTGATAGCCCAGCGGTGAGACCACGCAATTCTCCGAGAGGGTCATAAGTTCAAATCACACCAAAGAATTTTTCTATTGAAAACTTATGTGTCTAATTGATAATCTCAAATTATCACACGCTTTTCGGTGAAGGAAAACATCGTCAGGAAACCTGCATATCTCTAGAGAATTTTGGAGATATGTTTAACCTAGCGATCTGCATTGGAGCAGCGTGGTAGGTCTTAGCTCCAACCCTTCTCTCCAGAAACGGAGAGAGGAGGCCTATGCCCAGCAGTGGGATTGTAACAGACCGTTACTTTACTTTTTACTTTTAATATATTTATGGCTATAAATTTAATACTACAAAAGTAATAATAAAATTATTTTGCTATAATCCGCGATACAGTAAATAGAAAATATATATAGTGTTTAATGTATAGTGGATTATCAGTAATCAGTTCACGAATGTTCCATACAAAGAAACAATAAACATTTTAACCACATTACTTGAGAAAAAATGTTTACATCCTGGAGAGATTTCAGAAATAATAGAGTTAACAGAATTATGTATGGAACAAAATTACTTTCGATTCAATGACCATTACTTTCATCAAAAGGATGGTTTAGCCATGGGCTCCCCTTTAAGTACGCTTATGGCTGAAATTTTCATGGACCACTTCGAAAATCAACATATTGTCCTTAATAAAAACATACTTTACTATTATAGGTATGTGGATGACATAATTATATGCTGGACGGGTACAGATAGACAACTTGATATTTTTATTAATAATATAAACTCCAAACATCCCAAAATTAGTTTCAAATTAGAATCAGAGCAGAATAACTCACTAAACTTTCTTGACCTAACTATTACACGGTCTAACAACGAACATACGTTTGAGATCTTTCGCAAACCAACCTACACGGATACGATCATACCTGCTTCTTCCTTTCACCCCTGGCAACACAAACTTGCTGCCTTTCATAGTCATATACACAGACTCTTATCAGTCCCTCTTTCGGAAAAGAATTTTAACAATGAGCTGCAAATAATCAACCAGATAGCGCATTCCAATGGCTACGATGAGCAATTAGTACAAAATATATTAAAAAATAAACAGAAGTTGCAATTGACAAAACACTTCTATGCGGTGCCACATTACAAAGATAATAAATACAAAGCCAGTTTGACCTATTTTGGAACATTGTCAGAACGAATTTCAACTATATTTAAAACAAAGTCAAATATAAAATTAGGTTTTAAAAGTAATAACTGCTTAAAAAAGATATTATGCAATAATAAAGACAAATTAGAAAGCCCGAAAAAGAGTGGTATTTACAAAATAAAATGTCCTGAATGCAATGATACATATGTGGGTCAGACTGGTCGTAATTTTGAAACCCGTTTTAAAGAACATATGGTCGCTTTCAGGAATAATAAGCCACAAAATTCACATTTCGCGAAACATTTGTTAGAAAGCGGTCATAAAGTTCCTAATGACCATTGTTTCGAAATACTGCACACCTGCGAAAAAAGCTTAAAATTGAATATTTTGGAACAATTAGAAATCATTAAGCATAACAATGGCACCCTCATTAACGAGCAGATAAATGTTTCAAGTTCAAGCTTGTTGCACGTGTTCAGAGGTAAAGGTGGGGATGAACCGATTACTATATAACAATGCTTGTTTGCATAACGCTTCGCTTTGCGATTTTGTCGTGGAGTCTATCTCCTGATGATGCCTCGGTTGCGGGGCGAAACGATTGTTGAGTTTGTGATAGTGAAACTGTGTAGTGCTTGTGTATTTTGGTGGAAGTGGTGGAGGTTTGTGCATGTGCTTTTACGAATCCTGCACGTATCGGGTATGAAAATACTGATAATCCACTATACATTAAACACTATATATATTTTCTATTTACTGTATCGCGGATTATAGCAAAATAATTTTATTATTACTTTTGTATTATGGATCTCCGCAAAGTAACGCCTAATTCTATAAATTAATACTACAAAGCAAACCTTTAATAAATAAATCAAACATTTATAAAATAAATTATCATTTATTTCTATTTTATAAACCAAAAATATCTATTGTCATTTACACAGACACATAATCAGCACCTGATTAAGTTCCTTTCTATATTCCTTGGCGGATAACTTTTTTTGATAGCGTTCTATGCTAACCAACCACAGTGTAAACTAATTCTACCAAAAACAGACTTAAACCAAATCTTTAAAGAAGCTAGTTCCATTTAGCTCATCAATTAACCTAACGAAAGTTTTTGGTGTCCAGATATAAGTCAAAAAAATAACAGTATATTTTCCACTGTCACATTGTTATCAAACTTGACGTCCTCAATGCACTCGGGAGCTGTACTATAAACATAAAACTGTAGAACAACAAAAGCGAATGTGCGAAGGTGCTCTACTGATTACCTTAATGACACCGGTTGACCACGCCGGCGTTGGTATCGAGGGAAATCGTGTTGTCGAAGCTATTTCAGCATCAACTTCTATGATTAAAAATATTTTGAGTTGTGATAAAATATAGGAATTAAGCGACTTGTTAGTATTTAACTAAGGGTTTTAACATTAGCGTTTATTTAAATAATAGCATTGGCGCTAAATTCGCGCTTATGCATGCTAATTTAATGCGGATTTCCAGATTACAAATATGGCTGCAATGTTCTGGAAATTTGCAAGTTTCAATAGACTGTTTTTACAGTAATACGCATGAAGAATTAAGTAAATAACAGTAAAGTACAATATCAGTAAAACTTATATTTTATATACAACTCATAGGTTTTTATATCAGGACCCCTTAATAAAGGTCATGAGAACTTTTACCTTTTTGGCTAAATAATACTTACGCTTTAAATTTAGTTACCTTTTCGTAATTATTATATAGTTACCTGTGTTATGGAAGAGCGAGATATTTTCTATGCTTACTAGGTCTTAATCTTAATTTTGAAACGATTTATTTAAATGAAATAAATATTTATATTAGGCCGCAGGTGCAGGTAGCAGTAATCTTGCCTTCAGCTTCGTCGGTCGCGGACGCAATTCCCGTTGAGGGCTAACATTTTCTAAAAAAATATAATATAATTTGTTGGTTCTTCAACTCTGTGTGTGTTTATATATTTAAGTTTTTAATAGAAATTATATGTTACAAATTATATTATTTTTCACCAACTGTATGTCAGCCATAACACAAGTATTTAGTTACTTACTTTGGGGACCGTATGTGTAATTGTCCCATGTATTTATTATTTCGAAGAGAAAAAAAAGTTGCCATATCCTATCGCAGGGTAAAGGATTTTCACTCTACGAATAGGGTATTCATGACGCTTGAGCACGACACTCCACATTTATCTCGAAAATTCTCTAAAGTTTGACAAAATATCGCTGTATTCAATCTAAGCTTGGGTATGATTGCGATTTGAGAACCATATTCAAACCATGATATGATCAAAGGTGCCCACGGTGATCGTGCTGCTATTGCGATTGTTATTGTGTACATAAACAAATGTAGACCTTATATGCGTATACAATGTATAGGATATAAGGAATACATTTGTTTATATAAGCAATCATTTAGTCCAGTAATCGCTGAATCGCTAAAAGCGTAAATAGTAAATAGCAAAAAATGCTATTGGCTATTATATTATTCAGCTATCACGGGACAAAGTTATGGTTATTACAAACAAACGTAATTCATAAAACATATTCAATACGGTCTTTATTTCTAGGTTATACTTTCAGTTAGAATAGTGTAAAGGTGTCACATCATCCCGAAATATCGACCATATTGAATCAAACATAAGAATTAGATTTGTTTGTGTAACAATAATTTTGGTCAATTCTGGGTAATACATTAACTTTGAATATCGTAAAAGTGCCACATAACCTCGATACTATGGTATAATAATAACATCTCTTTGTAATATTATTTTACTTTTTTATAGAATATTACATAGCAATAGCAGTTATCTAAAATTCAATAGCAAATGATGCTATATGATGAGTGAATCATATCATGATCACTAACTAATTGGTTATTCTGTCTATCCCTAATTCAATCAAGCATTGAAAAGGTGATTAAGGTACTTTTATACACGCACACATACAAAATGTACATGCATGGTTTAAAAAATGTCATCAATTATAGTATAATTAGATATATTAAAAAAATTTCAAGCTTGTTAGTTTTACGTAATAATGATTTGACATCAAGACATGCCTTCATACGAGTAGGTACATTAAGATCCTTTAAAAGATTTCAAACTTACAGCAGCGAAAGTTTCACGAAGAATACCAGGACATTTTATATGATGTTTAACCGTTTAACAACATGTATAGCTTTGTTACACATTCGATTTGCACTTATTATAGAGTTAATTTATATTTTAACTTGTCGTTTAATAAGCAAATAGTAATATATTCTAGTAGCTATGTTCAAAGTTTCTTTGCTAATAATTGCACCTAAGAAGATACATAGAACTAATAGTACGGGGCATTAAATAATGCACATCAATGTTTAGAACGAAACATCCGGCCAGTTCGGTTTCGTAGAGCGCATCACTGTCACACACGAGTTTGACAGTCTGTGTGACAGAGACAATGCTCTTTGAAATAGAATCTAGCCGATTTTCTCTCTCTAAGCCTCGATGTGCATTATTTATTGTCGGGTACTATACTTCTATTATTAAAGCCCAAATTGAGAAAATTTATATCAAAATAGACATCAATTAAAACTTTTCTTTTACGTGATTATCTTGATTTCGTTGAAATAAATCAGAGATGAGAAAGTAATTTCAATATGCAATTTACTGAACGCAAAAAAAATAACTTTCTTATATATCTCAGTGGTAATAAAAATATCACATTAACGATAAGCTCTCTGAATTGAGGTTGTTACCAACCAATAAAAAAAAATTTGTCTCTGGGTCAACTTAAATACGATTAACCCACTATTCCAAATTTGACCTGCTCACGAAACGAACTCCATGTTGTAATGACATTGATAAGGCAATTATATTTAATAAGAACTCGTGTGGGACAAATTTACGTTTTCTTTAACTGCAATTAATCAATCTATATTACAATATGACTCTGATATGCATTACAAGCTTTCAACATGATTTCATTAATTTATCATATTTGATTTGATGCCAATATTTATTTTATTTGGAAGACATACAGTTCTACAATACATAATTATAAGAGAAACAAAACACAACATAAACCAATAAGGTCTTCACTAGAAAATTTAAAAAAAGGAACAGACATACAGAAATACCTAAAAGAATATACAAGTGACATTACAGGTTGAATAAAGAGAAATAAATTTTAAAACTTATATCGGGCAGGGAAGAAATTCTTTGTAAGACACCTAATCTTATTTATAACTAGCTGTGCCAGCGGCTTCACCCGCGTGTCACAAGATTTATCCAGAATTGAGATTTTGAACATTTGAGGTATTTATTGTGAGATAACCGTAAGAGATAGAGACATGCAATCGCGGACTTTTTTGTAGTATTTTTATGAATCTACAATTCTTTACTACAATACTTTAGCGTTTACGCAGCAACTAAAGCTCCCAGCAAACAAGTTTTTTAACAACTGTTCGATCTCTTCGACACAATTTACATTATACCGTTATGTACTATTTACCTAAACCGTCTGGAAGTATTTCACTATCTTTTGGTGAAAACGGTAAAAAAATCCGTTTTTAACAACCGCGCGATCTCTTCAACACAATTTACATAATACCAATATGTACTATTTACCTAAACCATCCGGAAGTATTTCACTATCTTTCGGTGAAAACCGTACAAAATCCGTGCAGTAGAGTTTGAGAAAATCGATAACATACAAACAGACACCTTTTTGGGACTTTGTTTTATAATAAGTATAGATTGTGTTGAACAAATCAAATATAATATTAAAAATACGGTCGTATAGGAGCTTACATGTTATCCTAGAAACCATGGCTTTAAACCCTCATACCTGAACCTCAGCAGCTGTCGTCATACAGGCACCACCAGTGCACCTAAGCATCGGTTAAGCAATGGTTAGATGCAAATCTAACCATTAAATCGCTTGATACTGTTAAATATAAAAAGTTCGCTAAAATAAGAGTCAGCCCGACTTACAAGAAATGACATTTTATGCTGCAAAAATTAATACAATTATAATTTTTTGAAAGTAATTATATTTTAAACTTCAGCAACGACACTTACGTTAATAAATTCACGGTCAAAGTAACGAGTCCTTACAACCACAAAATTTATAACCTTGTGGTTGATATGTGGTCTACATCTTTGCATACAAATTTCAAATTGTAGTGGCGTTTCTATATGAGGACGAATATAGTGTGAATTTGAAATTTCCATAGAAGCAAGTACAAATTCTGACATCATCTCCAATCAATACATCCAAAACAAAATGTACAAGTTATATCTATCTTAAATTACCTACACGCTAGTACTATACAAACCATGCCAACGTGGAATGGTCCCAAGAATGCTAGCAGCGTATCCGCGTTAAATCGCTAAGCTGATTCTTTGTGCGAAAAAGGATCCAGCTCTCTTGTCACACGAAGAGGCGATCAACCGAGATGTTGAAACGGATATTTTTTTTTACATCCGAATATAAGAAAACCGAAGAGATGTAAAATCTGTACATTTAATATTTTTAAGCACAAATTAATGTTGTTTCAAAACACGCTTCTAAACATGAATTAATAGTTTTAATTTTTTTGTCTATTTATCTGTTTGTCTGTATGTCTGTGCGTTTGTTCCCGCTAATCTCAGAAACTGCTAATCTCAATTGAACGCTGTTTTCACTAATATGTAGTAGAAATTTCAGCCGTCTGAAATTTTCTCTCACTTCTTTTCAACCTCACTTATCCGTGAACCTTACCCAGAAAACGGGGTAGTGAGTTCTATCGATAATGACAATACCCCAATCAATACGATTAGTTGAACATTGATATCACCCCTACTCGAATGTATTATAATTATTGGTTAACATATTCATGGATTAACATACATCTATACTTATATAAAACAAAGTCCCAAAATGCTGTCTATCTGTATGTAATCGATTTTCTTAAAATCTTCTAAACGGATTTTTGTACGGTTTTCTCCAAAAAATATTGCAATACTTCCGGATGGCTTAGGTAAATAGCACATATCGGTATTATGTAAATTGTGTTGAAGAGATCGCGCGGTTGTTAAAAAACTTGCTTGCTGGAAGCTTTAGTCGCGTGCGCTGCGTAAACCAGCAGAGATACGTTAAAGTAATGTACTAGAAACTTGTAGATCTATACAAATACTACGAAAAAGTCCACGATAGCATGTCTCTATCTGTAACGGTTAACTCACAATAACTACTTTTATGTTCAAAATTTCTAAAATTCGGGAAAAGTCGTAAATCACAGAATTTCTCGCGGGCGAAGTCGTTGTTGGCACAGCTAGTACATATATAAAACAGACATAGTGTCGCATTTCCCACTGGAAAACACGTAAATACGTTATCAGCGAACACGTTTACACACGTGTAAACTTCAACACGCAACACCGACTACTACACCGCTAATAAATCTTTTTTTCGTAAATATAATATGCCTACTAGACATAAAGGCATCCGATTTCTCCATCTTAATAATACTCAGAAATTTATTCGCTTTTTTAAATGGCTTAACTGCAAATTAAGTTACACAATAATTCGAATCAGTTTTTCTACGTAATAATTCAGCGGGCGCGAAAAGAAACTAAATCGTTATTGTTAGACGAACGTCAATGCCATTTGCCATAATTGAATTTAATTTAACAACTATTTTAACCGCATTCATTTCGAAACACTACTGTATAAAATTATTACGTACCATAAATAGATAATAAAAATGATACAAAACCGCACAGTGAACCGTAGAATCATGAAGTATAATCATTTGTGTAACGAGATTGATACACTTTTAAGGAAAACTTAGAAGGTAGACTGTAGATTTGAGTAATATAACTAGGTCAAAGATTTTAATGAAACATAATCCTGGCGTATGAGATAAGCATTAGGTTGTGTTTAAAATTTATTTTAACAATCATAAAGTATCCCGCCGCGTCTGTGCATGTGTTAAGTCTTTCATGTTTAACTAATATATGTAATCGTATAATTTAAATGAGTATCATATAAGTTGTCGCTGAAGAAAACCAACACACGTAAATAAAATATATTCTTTAAAAAAACTATTTCAAATTTTGAAAAGTTAAATTACGTTAAATATTTAACGTAAGTACATCTTTAAATAATATTAATTGAACATTAATCTTTTAAACGACAGTATTAGACAGCATTATAGCAATACGAAATGACCCAATATGACCGAGAGATCAAGTGATATCACTGAGGTTGACAAGCTTACAGTCTGTCTAGATAAATTATCTGTGACCTTTGCAGCCAATTAATGGTAAAGTAGTGTTGAATTTGATGAATTCTTTTCCTGTTGAAAAGATGCAGCCTTCGATTTACATCAATTTGTCGTAAAGGTGAAATTCCATCAGTGTGAAAACTGTGCAGCACTGTGAATGCACAGTGTGCGGCACAAATGATAACTCTGGCCGACTCACTCAAGCAAACATTAATAAATTGTGCGCGAATATTCTGGAAATGTTCGCGCACATCTATGCACATTTGTGCACGTACACTTGAAACAGTGGACTCGCGTCGACGCGTACACACCCGTTGTTTACGAACTCAGTTTTGCTTCCGCTACTGGAACGAAAACATTTTTTTGTACGCGCATATCTTTAATGAGGAGTGGAGGAATTAAAAAATTATTAAGAATTATTTCATAGAAAATGTCTAAAAATATATTGTATATTTTCATATAATTAATAAATGAAATAATGATAATAAAGATTATAAAATATTCCTAAATGAACATGTTCCCCCACATGTGTGCTTCACTGTGCACTTACACAAGTTACACACAACATTGCCGGTGGAGACAGAAGCTAAACGCGATATCAGCTTAGTACGTGCAGTGCGAGAACTTTGTACACAATCTTTGTAAACCAATGTGCTGCACACTATTTTGGTGGAACCCTACCCCAAACGATCCTTTGTAAAAACTCACCCAGCATATAACTATATACACTACGTGTGGCAGATCAAACTGTATATAAGCTTAATTAAACAAATCGTAAGCAATATTAACTGTATGCATTAGTACGAAGCGTCTATATTAAGTATAATATAGATGTTTCGTTCTAATATTAGTTTATTCAGCTAAAAAGTTTTTTATCATTGCCATCTTTATCAATGTTTAGAGACCGGCTATACTCACGTCTTATTTTATCGGATGAGCCCGACCAGTTTCAAGCCCATACGGGGCTCTTATTCATGAGTTCTTTACGCGGCGTTAGACGCTCATGAAAATAAGACGTAAGTATAGCCGGTCTCTCAACATTAATAATGAGTACTACTCACAATAGTTTAAATTCAAACATTGTCATCTTATTAGATTATGTCAATTTTTAAGTTGATAGTTATGATACTAACTCTGTCACTAAAAAAAATGTACCATTGATATTATTATTTATACCTTTAATAATACCTTTATCTTATTATTTTAAAATAAGAAAGACTCAATACTCCAAAATTACTCATACAAGTCTATGTGATTTAAGTAAATCTAGCTCTAAAATGATAAAATTTAAAACAACGAGAACGAACTTATATATATTATTTGAGCGCAGAGGCCAAAAAAGGTGCCTTCTTATGTTGGTGCATAAGAAACGCAATAAGATCGATTATTACAGATAATATCAATTTTAAGCTAAAGTTACCTAATAGCCTAAAAGCCTTAATATTATTTAGCCGATAAAACTTGCGATAGCAAAAACAGTAAAGTAGACTACATTAGTGAAATCCTACTTAATATTATAAATGCGAAAGTTTGTGAGTATGGATGGGTGTTTGTTACTCTTTTGCGAAAAAACTATTAGACGGATTTGGATAAAACTTTACAGTTTTATTATATAGGTTATACATCAGAATAACATATAGGCTACAATTTGTATTGATTTTATTTTAACAATACATGTCAATAAAGTCGGAAAAAATCTGGCCTCTCAGAGCTATCTTCGCGAACGCTGCCTAAACCATTCAAGTTACACAAATATGATGAACCGTAGTATTATGTATCTTGAATAGTTCTGATTAAAAGTCCGCGGCAGCATATATTTACCTTTTATGTGGAAGCCACCATGACCAAAATTGTGAATCATAAAGTCAATTAAATTAGATACTATTTTACAATCCATATATATTGTTAGCGACGCAATAATAATAAATATAAATTAAAAAAAATAAAAATCCAAAAAAAATGTACTGAATATTTTTAATAAAAAATGGGAAAAGGAACGTGCGTCGTGTAACAGTTCGGTACAAACGTTTTTTCAAATTTTGACATATACGTCAACTCATACGCGCGCCAACGTTTTTAAAAGCTCCCAATTTTAATAATTTTTCCTAGCGAGTATAATAAGCAGCACGACGTACACTCCATTACCGATATAAAATCCCTCGCTTGTTTTATTTATAAAAAAGTCGGTTTCATATATTTATCAAATTCTTATAAAAATCAATACATTTTTCGCTTTCAGTATTTCATGTAGATAAACTTTGTTTGAAGTTAGACATCTAAAATTTTGGATGTAGTATGTATATTTTTTAATATTAAGTAAAAAAAAAATTAAATCTAAAATGATCTGTCACGAAACTTAATGTGGCAGACCAAATTCTACGCGAGCGAAGCCGCGGGCAAAACCTAGTTTATTATATTTTAAATTTATTATATAGCCCGCTTCGCTGAGATACAAAACTAAAGTAGGCAGATAATTACTTTATCATGGCTATTTCATAAGCTTACCTAACACAATGACATTATGGTTTTTTAAAAGTCAAGTGCCAGATGCCTTGGGATAATCGTTTAGCTGTTAAAAACAAGTTGAAACGATACATGTACATCAATAATAATGGCTAAGTGATTAGTAACATACAAATGATATACGTAATAACGGCTTCTAAAGCTTTATTACTTAAATCGCTTTATCGACAAGAATCTAAAGTTTAGTCCACGGACTCTTGTTTGAGTTAAATAATCCAATTTATATTTTATTTTTACCTTACCTTCATTAACTATATTTTTTTACTTGATCATAATGTCTCTATACGAAGAAAAAAAGTCAAACGTCAATAAAAAGAAGTCTGTGAAAACGACGAATAATCTAATAATAATCTGTGAACGGGTGTTTATTTTTCTTAACAAAACCATTAATTAGATAGCTTACTGATGTAATAAAAGACCATGAACTCTTATTGCAACTCAATTGAAAACGTAAACTAAATTGTTTTGCTTTCTCATACCATGACGTCTTAAAGACGCACACTTTAAGTTGTTGCCGAATGAGCGTTCGGAATGCGCCCTAAAAACATGTGAGTAAAAGACACAGTTACCTAAAGTTCATATAACGTTATGTCATGGTCATATGTACTATACGTTATTGTTATTGTTATATGTTATTGTTTTACCATTTTGACTTGAAAATACATAATTTTGTAAGCGAATTATGTATCCAAATTTGTTTTTGTACGTTTCGTTTTGAGGGTCATGCTTAATCCGGCTTGAATTATCATTTAATTTTTATTTTGTTTTTTTTAGATTATTTATTTTAATACTTGTTCTTATTATTTAAAAAAGAAGTATGAAAAAAAATATATTTTAAAACAAATATAGTGGATATAATTGTATTTTAGGTTATAAATTTTTTTTAAATTGATTTTACGACGTAATTTACGATGCATAGTCAAAGTTATTAAAAACTTATGTTATAATTAAATATGCTTTAAAATTATACTTAACACTATAATTACAGAGTTTACCATTTATACGAAATTTACATGTATAAAATACATTAGACAGTGTATTTACGCACATTCTCTTCATCTGAAAGATGGGTAATTATTAATAAAGGCCTAAACTCAAAAGGAATTATGTTACTTTCACTGAACCACTTACAAATTTTAATAAAGGTTTTATAAACTAAAAAACAAAACGAATATATATATTTTATCGCCAAACAAAAATAGATCTTATTAATGTTAAATAAAAATGATTCCATAAAACTCCATCTAGCAACAAAGTAACAACGTTATGTCTATAAATGTACATTTAAAATTATAATTTATTAAACAGAATAAGATCTGCATTTTTTATATTATATAACTATTACGGGTTGATTTTCGCGGAATGTGTTAGTGACACTATATAATTATGATATTTATATAACAAAACGAGCAATGAGTATTATAAAAAGAGCTAATTTGCGTTTTTTCTCCCTCCTTCAACCAATGCAATTCCTCTTCCACATCTGGACATATGTCTCTTCACGGGATCTCCATACTACACGATCTTGGATTCAGCGGCTTACCATGACCTTTTAGAGGTCATCAGTTCACATCATAGGAGGTCTACTGACATTGCGTTTTCCTGTGCGGGGTCGCCATGCTAACACCTTAAGATCCCAACATCCATTGGTTCTCCACACTACGCACCCCGCCAATCGCCACTTCAACTTCGCGACACGCTGAGCTGACTTTGATTCTTCTACAGATCTCCTCATTTCTGATTCCATCACGTAGGTGTACTCGTAGCATAGCTCGCTCCATCGCTCTCTGAGTGACTCTTAGCTTTCTTATGAGTCGCAACATCAGCCATTGCGAGCGGTTCTTCTGATAGTAATCTAATTCTTCAAATATTACAAATGTCAACTTTTAATTTAGTAGCACTCATATAACCCTAAATTACTCGTTTAAATAGCCTTACTAATGCAACGAATCGTATTCGATCTGAGCATTAATTACAAAAGAAGATACTTACTTACTTACAAAACTTCATTCATTCTAAAAAATAGATTAAATGACAGTTATAAGTTCTGCACAAGACACAAAACAGTGAGGTAACTGTCTTAAGTCATCGCTGTCTGTTGAATCTGGGCGACATCGTCCTACTATCAAGTTTTTCGTAATTATAATACTTAATATATAAGGCCTCATAACATTATTTAACAGAATCCGGTGCTACTGGTTGTATTTTCGCAAGTTTGTTGTTTCCACCTCTGAACTCTCTTAATCTAAAGAATTATCAATCTAATAGACTCACCTGTTGCTAAATATTAATATTATAGTATATCTATACTTCTATATCTATACTAATATTATAAAGAGGAAAGATTTTTATGTTTGTATTGTATGTGTGTATGTTTGTAATGTTTTCACGCAAAAACTACTGGACTGATTTCAAAAATTCTTTCACCATTAGAAAGCTGCTTCTTCACTGAGCAACATAGGCTATATGACATTTTCAAAAGAATAGGGATCCCTCATAAAATTGTAATAAGTTGTGAAAAATTTAGTCGTAAACATCTTTAATCTCGTGCGCTGCAGAAACTATTGATGATAGAACAAAAATATGATCTACATTATTATAAAACGTATCAATATGTACAAAAAGTCCGCGATACCATATGTCTAATTATTATAGTTACACCAATAACTACATATAAAATTTCCGTCAATAATCAAACCATTTTATTCATATCTCTGTATTAATCCTTATCCCATTAAATTATATTTTATTAAAAACTATTTCAATACCTGTAAAATACTTTTTAAATTATTAAAATGCGACGTCCCAATCAAAGATATTACGAATTAAACTATAAATCGGAAGAAAATAATGCTATAACAAATTCTTTGTAGCGACCGTTATAACAGAGCCTGCTACTGGTGAGTTAGCCCTTATTCCAAGAATACCAATGATTATGGTTTTTATAATTAAATAATCTACAAATAAATCTATAGTCTAACTTCGTAGACTTTCCACTACGACGAGATCGGTATGGACGCGGGTGAAACCGCGGGGCATTGCTAGTCAATATAATAAATATATTTTTAACACGCACTTTGAATGTATTTTATGAATTATTTATCTTACAATAATGATACTTCAATGTCTAATTCAATAGATTTGTTTATAATACGTTTTCACAAGTATAAAAAAATAATTATTACGCGATATCTGATTGGACTTAATGTGGCGAGACATTACATTTTTTGGTCGCACGGAGATGTTAGACTTAAGGCCCTCGATCGTATTGCCTGGAAAATTCTTAAATAAGGTTTATTATTGGAATGTGCAATAATGTTTTATAAATAAATAAATAGGTCTATTTCCAACTATGGAAGGACATTGCTTGGAAAAATTGAACCTTGATTATGATGGAATGACATCTACTAATAACTAATTAGTATAATTAGCTAATAAATTGTGAAATTTTTTATGTCCGTGGAGCTTAAAAATAAAAAGCATAATATAATCAAGCTTTTGTACATCAAGACTATGTTTAATTCACTTTTCACGTTTATTCACAAGTTTTTTTCCAGTTTAAAGCGTAAACCGAAACGCAAGACAATTTTTTAATTATATATTCAGTTTTATTGTGCAATGAAAGATGGTATGTTTAAAAGTTAATATACCAAGTAATCTAACACAGTTAAGGATACGCGATCTTCACACATCTTATAAACATGCTTTGTTGACATCGTTATATTATCGTTATATATATCTTTGATTACGAATGAATTAGAATCAAATATCTATAATATAAATTTACATATAATTAAATTTACTATAATTTAAATTTAAAATTACGACAATTTAAAGTGTAAAAATACGGCTGAATAGTATAGACCACCATCATTTCTTACCGAGATTTCGTAAGAGGTGACTAAGTTAAGTCGACCCGCCGAGTGGTATCCAGCCGAGTAGAATAGACCACCCTCATTTTTACCGAGGTGTCATAAGAGGCGACTAAGGTAAGTTGATCCACCGTGAGGTATCCGGTTAAGTAGAATAGACCACCCTCTTTCTTACCGAGCAGTCGTAAAATACGACTAAGGTATGTTGACGTCAGGCAGACGGCCGGTCGTAAAATACGTAGCCGAATCATATGACAACATGTTGTAAACATGTTGTACGGACCCCAATTAGAGTGGGATAAGGGCAGGAGGATGATGATGATGATGATCTATCATTAAAAATATTATGTGAAATCTATATCTAATAGATTTTTAAATCTATAGCTCTGGCCAAGTCTAGCTTACGTGTTGAAGTTAGGTAACCGAAGATGCTGTAAATGCCATCGTCTTTCTCACAGCGACCATTGTACGCGGAGTGTGTCTAGTTCAACGATAAATCCCACTATATACTTATAGCTATATGCGCTTTATTAATGGTAGTATAATCATACACGTGTAGAGATCTTGCATTCTAAAAGTGCACGCCCCTCCAATGTCTTTACTCACACACAGAAAACTTATGTACAGACGAAATACACGCAAACGTGTTATTCTAATTGGTTACACAGTTGCCGGTACAGACACGAAAGTAGGAGCACGCATCGATTATTGCCTAAAGTACAGTTAGCATGTGATAAAAAAAGAGGATAAATATTTTTTATTTTTATTTTAAATAATAATTAGATAATTTTTTTCTTTAATAGAAAAATATAGAGAATTTTATAAAACTATGTGGCGAAAAAAAACGGGCAAAACTTAACATCTATCATTATTTCATCATTAAAGCCATTGCTTTAATTAAGGAACGAATTGACATGATTGATAGAAATATGTGGGAAAATACGTGACGAAATGTGAATGATATTGAGATAGAACAAATGAAAAATTTTGAATTTATAATTAATGTTGAGTCTGAATCTGAAGATAGCGGCGTGAGTGAATAGCGTTAATATAGTAAATATTTATTGCGGTTTAATTTTTTTCTTTTTTTACTAATAAAATAATTGAACAGACTTCTGTACATTACGTTTTATTAATCATTCTAATAGTTGCATAATGTGTATATGATATGATCTTTATTAAATTAAGTTGGCAAGCTAGCTCTTGATTGCGAATTCACCTGATGGATGCCGATATAGTTTAAGTTTCTTGAAAGGGTTTGGAGATTAAACGTGTAACCATTCAGGGTTTTTACACGACATCGTACCTGAATGCTAAACCGCTTGGTGGTACGTCTTTGTTAGAAGGTTACGTCGGAAGTATCTATCTAGTCAAGACCAGGGATAAATTTTAGAAATATACTAATATGTTTTTTCTAGGATTCGAATGCGGAACTTCCCGTTTACAATCCACAGCGCTTACTATGACTCCAGGGAAACGTTAAAAACTTACTTTTTATTCTAAAGAATTTTCAACATAAATTTGATTATAAATATTATATAATAATAATTTTATTTTTATGCAAACGTTACTTGTAACCCGTGTAACCGGATTGGTTGAAATTGCTGCGCGCACACATATAAAATAGTACAGTCAATATTTTCTCTTACACATTAAAATAATGTAATTTGGTGGAGGGGCGTGCACTTTTAGAATGCAAGATCTCTACGACAGTTTTTTAATAAATTCAGATCCTTATATAACATTTTTAATTAAAAGTATATCGTACTAGTGTTGTGGCTTTCGCGTTCTTCTTCGTTCGCTATAACTTGTGTTAAAATAATGAAGTATCGTTAATATTTCTGGTATATGTATAACACAAAGAATCTGCCTTAGAGCAGCGTGTAAAATCTGAGTTCTCTAACCCTCTTCAAAGAGGACATATGTTGTACAGTAGCAAGCTATTACTTCATGTAGTTATTAAATTTGTCGTAAAATATTATATACATGTGAAGTATTGAATTCATTCTAAGTCCTTTTTAATAAGCCCTGTCTGCGGTGTTATGTCACAGATATAGACTACTGTAATAAAGAATCTCAATACATGAGAAATAAATTAAAACAAAGAAAAATAACAGACGTAACTTTGTTTAATTGTAACCCTCATTACTACTAACTTTATACATCATACGAAATCTCTAATTGTATTGTTAAACTCATTGTGTCGAAGTATGAATGGGGAGCAATTACAACGGCTTATTAAAAATTAAAATAATGCGTCACGTATTAAAATACTCCTTTCTTATCGATAAGCAAAAGTATGCTTATTTCCCTGACATGAATATCAAGTTAAAAATGAGCTTGATTTAAATTTTGCGATCTAATAAGAAGCTAACGTTTGCCTTCGTCGTAAGAAAGCTTCAATGATTATTGTTATACATATTTTAATGTAACAAATGACACACTCATAAAGTTGTATGAATTGATAAAACTTAATTGACAAATGCTTCTTCGCAACAAAAGTGTGCCTCTTTCTTATGCTTATACATGCTACAATGTGGTGTATGAGTTTAGCACAGGCTCAAACATGCATTAATAGTAGTACTACACGTTTACTCTCATTTACGACTCTGGTGCTACTGACATCGTGCGCTTGACACAATGTAAGACTATGAATAATGATGTATGTATGTATGTCTATCTAATATATATTATTGTTGTCTGTATTTCCTTTATGGACTACGTAACGGCTAGACTGATTTTAATGACATGAATTTTCAGACAATCATAAGATTGACCCAGCGAATGATCCTGTAAAGTTCGAGGGGAATTCGAAACCAAACTAAGTCACAGCAACCCATGGTCGGATAGCTAGCTAGTGTCGTTATATACAAAGTAATGGTCACACATCTCAACCCACATACATTACAAATGTCAATTGACTAAAATGAAACATTACCACACCGTAAATAGAAAATATATATAGTGTTAAACGTGTGTTAATATGCTTTGCGATTTCGTCATGGAGTCTATCTCCTGATGATGCTTCGGTTGCGGGCCGAAACGATGAGTTTGTGATAGTGAACGTATGTAGTGCTTGTGTATTGTGGTGGCAGTGGTGGAGGTTCGTGCATGTGTTTTTACGAATCCTGCATGTATCGGGTATGAAAAACGGATAGTCTACTATACATTTAACTATATATATTTTCTATTTAATGTATCGTGGATTATAGCAAAATAATTTATTATTACTTTTGTATTATGGATCTCCGCAAAGTAACGCCTAATTCTATAAATCATTACCACAACGTTTTCAATCGAATTTAAAGTCAGTTACTTTGCATTGCGTCAAACTATTTCATTTATTATCACATTATATTGCACCCTGCGATTTGAATTATCAAACACCTGTAATATTTACAATAAAATCTTGGTATGTTATGAACGCGATTTAAATATCAACGTTCTAATAATATGAATACCGTGCCTGAATATGAGTTCAATAAAAGGCAGTTGAATAGAATGTCGCTTTACGGACATAGTTAACAGTTTTTATAATACCCAGATAGTTTTTTATGGTATGCGCGACACATTTATAAATGGCGGACATGCGTTACAGTGAAAGGGATTACAAAAAATCAAACCATATGACGTCTGATATTAAAATAGTAATGAAATGCCTGTCTAATAATAAAGTTTTTTTAAGTCTAATAATAGAAATTAAATTTTTTCCGCAACGACATTATTTTTAAATAGCAAGTCGTCCGGTTCATAGATTATATGTTTATCTTCCAATATTTGAAAAACCGAAATATTGGTTATGTAAATTTAAAAAAACTAACATAGTTTAAAAAATGATTGATGTTTTTATACCAGGACGAAGCCTCTGAAGAGTGATCGCGCTAAAATTTGTTGTTTTGTTATGTTCTCATAAGATTTTCCTAAAATTTAATGAACGGATTTTTGTACGGATTTTACTAAAAGGTACAGCAATTCTGCCAGAAGGTTAAGGTTTACATTAGAGTCTATAGAACGGCTTAACCGAGTTTGATGGGACTTTCACTGGAAGAAAGGGAAGGTTGTGAAGCTACATATAGACTTTTTATCGTAGAACTCCCGCAGGACCTGGATCACGCTGGAAAAACTATGGGATACAGTTATTTCTACGAGGGTGCGGGCACAGCTAGTAAATAATAAATATCTATATTACTAGATATTGAGGATAAATTTAAACTACAGCTAAAATACCCTAAACTGGAAGAAGCAATAATTCACGTTCAAGAGAATTTGACGCTGGAAATAAAAGAAGGATAATTGTCCATAACACAATTATGAGATTTATAACGCATTGTTAGTCCGTGTGACGCGGAACTTAGCAGAAATATTTGTATGAGCCGCACGTAGCCTCAATCATTTTCCCCAAGGTTCTACGATAACATAATGTTCAATCATATTTTTTTGAATTACTACGATTCGCTCCACTAACATTCATAATTGATAATTGTGCTTTATGACTACTCATTACCAGGCATACGTAGTGTATTCAACTTCATACAAAACCTTGGAACAACAAGATAATTGAAGATTGATAAAACACAATAAAACTAATTTTGAGAGTAGGTATAACTAGTACGTACACACAGTGTACACACACACAACCGTAAAGTGATTACTGACATAAAACAAATTATTATAAAGTGACGGTCTGTTACTCTCCTACAGCTGGCCATAGGACCCCTCTCTTCGGTTTTAAAGAGAAGTGTTGGAGTAAAGGTGGAATTCCACCAGTGTGCAGAACTGTTCAGCACTGTGAATGCACAGTGTGCGGCACAGATGTTTAATTTGGTTGACTCACTCAATCTAACATTAACAAATTGTGCGCGAATATTCTGGAAATGTTCGCGCACATCTATGCACATTTGTGCGCGTACACTTGAAACAGTGGACTTGCGTCGACGAGTACGCACTCGTTGTTCACGCACTCAGTTTTGCTTCCGCTACTGGAACGAAAACATTTGTTTGTACATATCTTTAATGAGGAGTGGAGGAATTAAGAAATTATTTTATATTACGTTATATTATTTTATACAAAATGTCTAAAAATATGTTGTAAATTTGCATATTATTAAAATATGAAATAATAATAATAAGGATTATAAAATATTCCTAAATGAATTATAATAACAAAAGACAGAAGCTAAACGCGATATCAGCTTGGTACGTGCAGTGCGAGAACTTTGTACACAATCTTTGTAAACAAATGTGCTGCATACTATTTTGGTGGAATCCTGCTCCATTGCGCAGATTGGTCCGCTTAGTTTACACATATGCTCGAAATGCTTTAGAGATATGCAGGTCTACGATGTTTTCTTTCACTGCCAAAAAAGCGTGTGATAAATTTCTGCCTGACCGGAGCTTGAACTCTTACACAAAAAAGTAGTAAAGACCTTACAACTTAGCTTTTACAGCTTATCTTTTTTATTAAGTATATAAGATTGATATAAGGACGGTTCAGAAGATTTATAAATTTAGCTTAAACAGTTATAAAGATAAATAAACCATGAACGTCCTATTTTTAAACCGCCGTGTGGTATCCGGTTGAGTAGAATAGATCACCCTCTTCCCTCTCCCTCGGTAAGGCCGAGGGGTCGTAAAATACGACTAAGGTAAGTTGACGTCAGGCAGGCGGCCGGTCGCAAAATACGTAGCCAAATCGTGTGACAACATGTTTGTAACATGTTTTGCCGACCCCACTTAGAGAGGGATAAAGACAGGATGATGATGATGAACGTCTTATTTTTAAAAGTTTTTATTTAACGTGGAAGGAAGAAAGAAAACTTCCCAATGTCCGATTGTGCTGAAATTTTACGTACTGGTCCAGTGCCGCCGATAAAGTATGAATACTGCTAGGATTGGCTCCCGACGATGTAACTCCTCAACGGTTAACAGCAGAGACATTAAATTTTTAAAAAGCTTTTTTAACTTGACTTGATATTATTTGTTTCTAACAGAGTAGGAGTGCCAAAGCGTCATGCACTTTAGGGTATTTGATTTATACACCTATTTAATTTACACAAAAAGTCATAAATATTGTTTAGTTGGTAAAACATTAACATATAGTCGACAATAGCACAAGTAGACGCTAAAATATAACTGCCGACTTCACAAATAAGCTATAATAGCTTTCAAACATAGGCGATTTTTAATTTGTAGGAAGGTTGAAACCAAATAAAAACAACTCGATTATATAAAAATTTAACACAAACAATGAACAATTAAATGTTATTTCAGATATTTTTTATTATTTTTTCATATATTATTTTAACGTGAAGCGATTTAAATTTTGTAGAATTCTGTACCGTTCAATTTCTTTTTTTAATCAAATTGATGGGCTGATCTTAAGAAATCGAAAACATTGACATAGATCATGAATAAATATGTTAAAAAGAATAATAATTACTATATACCATTTATAAATTAATACTAAAAAGATTTTATGATTGCTTTCGGTTGATATATTTAACCATTCTGTGCAATTAAGCGTATATTATTATTATTTAGCATAATTGAAAGATGATTGCAAAAGGAATAGCAGGAAAAATCCTTTACGTACGTAATTAAAGTTGTACTTGCTTGGATTATGTAAAAATTAAATTCAGTTAAGCTATACTATAAATACCAAAGATCACTAAAATCCTCTATCCTTATTTTTCTATGTGTAAGAGAGATAAGCCGTAAGCATTTTCGATGTAATAATTTTATTAATAATCTCTCTTTTTTCTTACGTGATTGACAAAATATAAGATAGCATCGACCAAAAGCTAATATCAATCGGAAATTATAAATAAATAATTAAATGAATATATATGGGACTCTTACACACACGGTCGCCCATCCCCAAAGTAAATAACCTAATACTTGTGTTATGGGTGACGGACAACTGGTAGATATACTACATATATAATTTGAAATACATACTTAAATAGAAATATACACCCAGGCTCGAAGAACCAACAAATTGTATAAAGAAAATGTTGGCCCTCGGCGGGAATCAAACCCGCGACCCGCGGAGTTGAAGGCAGGTTCACTACCCACTGCACCAACGGGCATCATGAATCATGAATCGAACTCCAAAAATATATTTGTCAAATACCATTGTTCCCAGACAGTTTAGTAATAATTTCAAATAACTAGCTGAGCATATAAATATAATGAAAAGATCACCGGCAAGTGTGAGGAGACCATTTTACTTATTGATGTGCGTTTAGTTTAAACCTAACGAGGTAGTAAACGTGCGGCGCACGACCCCGCACGGCGCCTTGGGACATAGTTTTTGCTTCCGCGGATCACTTCACAAAAAAAACTAAGATACGCTTTTAACTAGACAGTTAGCTGTTTAGCGAAATTAAAAAGTACAATTTAAATCAAGAAATATTTAAGCAAAAAAAAAAAATACTCAATTAAGAATCAATGCGATGCCGGGATAAAACATATTAGGATATTGCGTTGTTTTTACACCGTTGTTCCATGTTGGTAACTAAAATTGTAGCCAGTATTACCCCTCGTTCGCACGAGAGGATTTCTATCGCGCGTAAAAATTACGCCGAATTGAAACAAATGGGTATCCAGGTATCTGTTCACGTGTTATCGTGCAGTGTTCCATTTTAGTCGTTAGGGCGAGGGCGTTAAGCTGAATATACCATACGAAACTTCTTATAACGCCGACTGTGGAATTTTAACGCGACGTAATTACTACGCCCGTGCTAACGAGGGGTTAGAAGATCTGCTTTTCAATTACTTAGACTTTTTGAGTTGTTCCAGTAATTAATGTCAATTTTTGGTATTTCAAATTCAAATTCAAATTCAAAATATTCTTTATTCAAGTAAACTTGTAAACAAGTGCTTTTGAATCGTCAACTTTACTGCTGGTTCGGAAAGCCGTCCTACCGAGAAGAGCCAGCAAGAAACTCGGTGGAGCTCTTTTAAAAAAGAAGATTCTTAATACTAATTACATTTTGTCATAGCTATCCTGCACAAGGTCAAAGAGCAGCTATATCCACGCATTGTTATCATCAATGTAAGCCTCCACGGTATAATAGGCTTTCTGTATCAGCCTCTTTTTAACAGTATTTTTAAATTGCTGTAATGGCAAAGTTAAAATTGATTGTGGAATTTTGTTATAGAATCTTATACCCAAACCCACAAACGACTTACGTACTCTTACAAGGCGCAAAGCAGGAGCCGCAAGCTTATGTCGGTTCCTACTTTGTCTATTATATACATCGCCAATCTTTTTATAATTATGTATATTTTTATGCACAAAAATCAAATTGCTAAAAATATACTGTGAAGCTAACGTAAGAATACCTGTTTCCTTAAACTTCTCTCGCAGGGACTCACGCGCATTCAAATTATAAATGCCACGTATGGCTTTTTTTTGCAATACAAAAATTTTCTCAATATCAGCGCATTTACCCCATAACATTATTCCATAAGACATAAAAATTTGGTAGCCGACCTTTGGGAAAAACACGCAGGGTTCGAGTTACAAAATAAAGGTCTTTAATGACACATGAATTGAATTCAAGTAATTAAATCAGGTGTACAGACGCATGTACTTTAATTACTTGAATTCCAAAAAATGTTTTTTTAGATCACTGCCGAGTACAGTTACGAATGTTGCGATATGATCTATCTAAAGATTCTTCAATAAGGATTAATTATTCCGCGTCTTGTATTATTGTCTTGTACTTGTATTTCTATATTTATAAGCAAAATTATATAAAATGAGATTACATTGTTTTTATTGTATATTTCATTTAATTTGTATGAATAACACTTTTCGTATTACTTTTAATTTTTTTATTCTATTATAATTAACGCAACTATGTACTACGAATATTTGTTACCGAAACTTTATAGCAATATATTCTTAACCCTGTCCACAAGGTGACATTTTAAAATAAGATAGACAAACACCATAGTCAGAACACGACAAAAAGACCCAACAGTCAATGTGCGAAAAGGATGTTCTACCTACTTATCAATTTTTAATTATATTTAACAGCACAGTAAATATGGTATATGCAATCAACTTAATTACACAATAGTAAGTTATGATAAAATATATTTTCTTAACGATTAAATCTTACGTTCACTATTTGAAAACAAACTCTTCTGACGCTTTTTATTTCCAAGTCAATTGGACATTTTTCTTATAAAAACGCGTATTTTGCGATAAAGCTGCCATTTCTATTATATTCAATATACAAAAGAGATTGTTTATTGTTACATAATTCTACAATTATCATTTAATTGCGCTGAATTATAAGTATACTGTTGAAACGAATACCTATATTATGAATTTAGAAACTATGTATCTATACTAATATTACAAAGAGGAGAGATTAGTATGTTTGTATGCATGTGTGTATGTTTGTAATGTTTTCACGCAAAAACTACTACACCGATTTCAATAATTCTTTCACCATTGGAAAACTGCTTCTTTACTGAGTAGCATAGGCTATATAACATTTTCTAAAAAATATTGATGCCTATTAAAATTGTAATAAAGTGTGAAAAATTAGGTCATAAAAATTTTTTCATCGCATGCGCTGCGGAAACTATTGATGATAGAACAAAAAAATGTTCTACATTATTATAAAATGTACAAAAAAGTCATATAATATATATATAGCAATACCATATGTCCAACTATTTTAGTTTTGCCAATATAACTACTTTTCTACATTGTAAAAGTTGATAAAAGTGGCGATAATAATCAAACCATAATATTTACATGTCCGTATTAATCCTTATCCATTAAATGATATTTTATTAAAAACTGTTTCAATACCTGTACAATACTTTTTAAATTATTAAAATCGGACATTCCAATCAAAAGATGTAACGAATTTAAAAATTACAATATAAAGAAAATAATGCTTTTTCCTTAACTATTGATAAGTCCCAGGACCAAACTTTCAATTTACAAAAATAAGTATAGTCTGACTTAGTAGACTTTCCACTACCACGAGATATGTACCCGGGTGAAACCGCAGGGCATTGCTAGTAATTGGTAAAGGCATAATCAGGTTTTGAAATAAGCTTAGATCAAACCTGAATCATATCTTTTCTATGATAGAGGTTTAGACCTAAGCTTTATTCGAAACCGATTCATTATACAAAACACGCATTCCATTGAATTACATTTAACCTTGCAATGTACCACTTACTTACTACCCGACATTTCGTATTGTCTCCAAGCATATGATTTGTCAATAAAACGAATATCTCGCCAATTATATCATCTCGCATGCCTTTAAAGAGGCGCAGTCGATATTAAATCCAAACCGGTTGGATGGCATTTAACTTATCAACTCTTAACATTCACCGTACATTATTTTAATTACCTAATTCAGAGAATATACAAAAAATATAATAAAAAACATTATAGAAATGCGCGCTGATCTTCTTCTTCTATCTTCTTAGTCAACCGATGGAATTCCACTGTTGGACATAGGTCCCTTCACGGGATCTCCACACGCCCAGAAAACTATCCCTGCCCTGCATCACCCCTCGGACGTACGAGAAGTTTTTTAACCGTGCGTTAAAAATACGAAATGAAACAAATGGGTATCCAGCAGGCCTACCATGAACTCATATTGCGACTCAATTGAAGACGTAAACGAAATTGTTTTGCTTTTTCATACCATGACGTCTTAAAGACGCACACTTTAAGTCGTTGCCGAATGAGTGTTCGGAATGCGTCCTAGAAACATTTGAGTGAAAGAGACAGAGTTATCTATAGTTCATAAAACGTTGTCCTTTTCAAACACACTTCACGGTACGAAAAGAAAGCGGTTGGGTTTAGGTACTGACTTCGAATTGAATCGTTTTCTAAAAGTTCATGGGAGTCCTACAAGTATCTGTTCACACGACAGCGGATTTAAAACGCGACGTATTTTTATCGCGCAGTGTTCCATTTTAGGCGTTAGGGTTTTGGGAGTTATGCCGAATATATAACACGAAACTTGTTATAAGGCCTATTGCGGAATTTTAACGCGACGCAATTTTTACCCATTGGTTTCATTTCGATGTATTTTTAACGCACGGTAAAAAATCTCTCGTGTGGGAGAATCGAGGGGTTACCCTGCCAGAGTTGGAAATAGCGAGGCTGCTGAAGTCTAAGCACTGTGGTTCATTGTGTGTGATCTTAAAGGATTCGCCAATAATCACCACGCTTGGCATGCGGGTTGGTGATCGCAATTCTGACAATGTCGCACAGATAGTGCTGCAGTTTGGTTTTATTTAGGTCAACTACAGCGTGGTTACACCGCCATAAATCGGTCTCGTTGATTTATCTGCACGTTGCACCACGAAATGAGGTTGAAAATTGAAGAGACTGACTGAGACCAACCTCCCCCTTACACCTGTCGCGTTGATGTACTGATTAAATAAGTTTTATACATTTAGTATTCATTATTAATTCAGCACGCATTTTGGCAAAATTCAACTTTTCTTTTTGACCTGAACTGTTTATTTTCCTCATTAAATCTACCTATTCTAAAACCAAAATGATATAATTATGATATATTAGTTTTCGCTCATTACTTCGTCTGAATGATCTTTAGTACTGAAATAAAAAAGTAGCCTATATCAATGTTAAGCCTTATAACTAAGATCTCTAAACTAAAAATTTCCTATATACCGATCTATTACTCTGTTGTAAAAGATAACATGCAAGATTTCGTATTTACAATCTTAGTATTAGTAATAACGATGACACGTATATTTTTATATCTCTGTCGTAACAACTAAATACTTTCATGGGTACACCAGTAAATAATAAATAATTTATCATTCGGCAATTTCAATTCATCTTTTACTGATGTCAAAAATATCGCGTTGACCTATTACGTACTATTTAACCTTTAATCGAAGTTTGTCGAAATAACATAAGGATAGCTCACAAAATATGTAGGGTAATTATTCGCGCAGTAATGTGTTATGTCTAAAATCAAATCGCAACTTTAATCAAATCTCTTCTACTAAGTCAATTTCTCAATAGGAACATAGATAACTTCGATAATGTATCATTCGATATAAGTGAGTGTAGGCGTTTTCGGTACGTAATGAATATCACTCACGATAGTTTTTCTATTCAGAATTATACGCTCGTATAAGTAGTTATATTTCATTTCTACTCTATGGCCCTAAAAATGATCGATTATTTATATATTCATCATTAATCTATGTTATCTAGCGATACGATGTATACATTTTCATAGCTATATAATAGCTTGTTTTATAATTCATGCAAAAACGATTGTAAAAAAACTGTTCCAACAATCTTATTATTAGGTCCTTACATATGAAATTGGCGTTTTGTCGTACTGGCCACTTTTATCTCAAATATTACCTTTATGGTTAGGAATTCCAAATTCAAATTCATACAGCTATTTACTCATGCATTTGTGTTTCAAACCCCCTAATTCATTTGTTTTTTCTTCTTTTGTTTTTTTCTTTGTGTCACTCTGTTTACAAAATGGAAAACATGAAATATTGCGTTATTTACGAGTATGAGTTCCACCGTGGCACCAGTGCTGCAGAAACGGCTCGAAGGATTAATGATGTGTATGGTGACGGTATCGCAAAAGAAAACACAGTGCGTTTTTGGTTCCAACGTTTTCGTTCTGGAAATTTCGACCTGCAGAACGAGCCTCGTGGACGGCCGGAGACCAAAGTTGATAATGAAGAATTGAAGGCTATTGTGGAAGCGGATCCATCGCAAACCACGTCCGAGTTAGCTGCAGGCTCCGGTGTTAGTGATAAAACTATTCTAATCCACTTGAAGCAAATTGGGAAGGTGAAAAAGCTTAAAAGGTGGGTACCTCATGAATTGAGTGAAGCAAACCGACAAACGCGCGTCGACTGCTGCGTTACGTTACTCAACCGGCACAATAATGAAGGAATTTTAAATCGAATCATTACCTGTGATGAAAAGTGGATCCTCTACGATAATCGGAAGCGCTCATCGCAATGGCTGAACCCTGGCGAACCAGCCAAATCCTGCCCTAAGCGAAAATTGACTAAAAAAAAGTTGCTTGTAAGTTTTTGGTGGACTAGTGCCGGTGTCGTTCACTACAGCTTTCTTTAATCTGGCCAGACGATTACGGCAGATATCTATTGTCAGCAACTGCAAACCATGATGGAAAAGCTAGCTGCTAAACAACCGAGGCTGGTCAATCGCTCTAGGCCACTGCTGCTTCAGGACAACGCTAGACCACACACTGCACAACAGACGGCTACCAAATCAAAGGAGCTTCAATTAAAATGTCTTAGACATCCACCGTATTCTCCGGACCTTGCTCCAACAGATTACCATTTTTTTCGCAATTTGGATAACTACTTGCAAGGAAAAAAATTCAACTCCGATGGGGCGATCCAAACCGCCTTCAAAGATTTTATTGATTCCCGCCCGAATGGTTTTTTTAGTAAGGGGATCAATGAACTACCTATGAGATGGCAAAAGTGCATACATAGCAATGGTACATACTTTTGATTAATTAAATATATTTCATTAAAAAAAAAACGACTTTATGTTCCTCCCATAGAAAACGCCAATTTCATATGTAAGGACCTAATATAAACAAGTTGTTAAAAAACAACCCCTTAAAATTCAACTTAAACTAATAAATTTTTAAGTACCAATAATATATTTATATTATGTGATTTATTGAACCTTTGAATATGTTTGTAAATAAACGTCATATATTGAACATATTAATTAATAAATTACAGTTTATTAAACCTCATTGATAGGCGTATAACTACAGTTTCATAGCAAATTATAGCTAACTCTTGCAGTTAGCTATAAGTTAGCTAATAAAAATCTTTCATAGATTCGTATAAAAGTTAAAATACAGATATCCGAAACCGAACTAGTTCTGTAATTTCTTTTGAATTACCTGAGGGGCCCTACAGCTAAACAATTTATATAACTATAATTAGCATCAAGAGCTCATCTTATCATATTATGCGTAAGACTAAAGAGTGGAAATCTGTTTACATACTCGTACAACTTACAAAACTTAAAAAAAGCGATAAAGCAACCTTAGGCTGCATCATTCGCTTTTGATCATACGTGAACGTAGACAGGCGCTAGCCTTTTTTGCATATTTTTTTTTTAATGTAAATCGTTTTATTTCTTTTTCAGAACATGAGGCGGATGTGCGAGGCTGGTGTTTAAGTGATATGAGGCACGAAGACGGCAACAACATGTGGGGCTCATTACACGGTTCCGTCTGACTAACACTTGCGCTGCACGTTCTTTACATTGAGGCAAGTACAGTTTCGAGTTTATTTATAATGGGTTATTATTAAAATCCAAGCACTGTTGATGCTAAAAGATTTTATTATGGAAGCAAAAGAAAAGTACAGAGATATCACGCTTGTCAATGTACACTTCGAATAAGAAAATAAATTGACAACGTTTCATAGAATTTTATATAAAAGCAGATTAAAGCAGCCCTGTGAGTGCGAGTGACAAACACACAAATACATACATAAATATGCTATCGCGGACTTTTTTGTAGTATTTTTATAGATCTACAATTCTCTACTACAATATTACTTTAGCGTATTTTTGCTGTCTTACGCAGCGCACGAGTCCAAATCTCTCAGCAAGCAAGTCTTTAACAACTACGCGATCTCTTCAACACAATTTACATAATACCGATATGTGCTATATACCCAAAACCATCCGAAAGTATTGCACTATCTATTGGTGAAAATCGTACAAAAATCCGTTCAGTTAATTTTGAGAAAATCGATTACATACAGACAGCTTTTGAGACTTTGTTTTATAATAAGTATAGATGTCCACGAAAGTGCATAAAAATAAACAAAATTCTGTAAACATTAAGGTAATAGTACGGCTACAGCATTGATCAAAGTCACGGATGATATTCGTTGCGGAATGGATAATAAACAGCTCACAATTTTAACATTGTTAGATTTTAGTAACGCGTTTAACACGATCGACTTTGACATCCTGTTGAGCCTGTTACGTTCTATTAACATATCTCCATTAGTGATTGGCTGGTTTCAAAGTTATTTGAAGGGCCGCCAGCAACGCATTAGAGTTGAAGATACTTTTTCATCCTGGTGTGAAATACGAGCTGGTGTGCCACAAGGTGGTGTGTTGTCACCTTTACTCTTTGCAATTTTCATTAATTCTATTACTCAAAACATAACTTCTCTCTATCACATGTATGCAGACGATCTTCAATTATATTCACAAACATTACTGAATGACTTGCCCAATGCGGTTACTGGTGTTAATAAAGATCTTGCTTCAATTTCTGAATGGAGTAGACAATACGGTTTAAAAGTGAATCCGAGTAAATCCCAAGCTATAATTATTGGCAGCCCAGGCATGGTCGCTAGAATTGAGTGGAACTGTCTTCCTCCAATTTGTCTTAATGGTATAGTTATTCCGTACAGCACAACAGTTAAAAATTTAGGTATTTATTTTGATACAAAGTTCACATGGTCTGTACAAATGACAGAAGTTAGTAAAAAAATGTTTGCTGCATTGAGCTCCCTTCGTCGTTTGAGTGCATTTCTTCCTACTCCTACTAAAATTATGTTGGCGCAATCCCTATTACTACCAATCCTCGACTACGCCGACGCAAGCTATCTTGACTTAACCGAGACACAAATAAATAAACTTGAGCGTCTTCAAAATGTTGCTATTAGATTCATATTTGGTTTATGCAAGTATGATCATATTTCCGAATTTCGTATGAAGCTCAAGTGGTTACCCATTCGCTTTCGCCGGAATCTTCATATTGTCTCTCTTCTGTACTGTGTGTTATTCCACCCTACGACTCCTGCTTACCTAAAAGTAAAATTTCAGTTTCTGGGATTGCATAGTAGCAAGGGGTCTAGATCCGCTGAAAACCTTACGCTTAAAATGCCGAAACAGCACACAAAGTTTTATGCCAGGTCATTTACAGTGACGGCGGTGAAGTTATGGAATGCGTTACCGGTAAATATTCGGAAGGCTAAAACAATACACAGGTTTAAACTTGAAGTCAAGGATTTTTATCTTTCGCTTTGCTGTTGATGCTAATTATTTTATTTACATTATTATTTATATGTGTTTAGTATGTTTATGTAGGTTTATTTTCATATATATGTATAATATTTTATTTATATACTTATATATATATATATATATTGAATTTAGTATAGTATATAACTATTTATGTATTTTAATTAAATATTGGTATGTAAGTTTATGCACTTCCTACCCGACTCCATATTCAAGTTCTATCACCGAGGTTGTCTGGTAGAAATCGCTGCTTAGCGATAAGACCGCCTCTTTGTACAAGATATCTAGATATAAGTTTACTTTGCATTTTCTTTATGTTTTTGTTGTGCAATAAAGTATATTAAATAAATAAAATAAAATAATATAATACAGTCTTGGTTTAATTTCTTTGTTCAAAGTAGTCTCAACTTACTTGTATGTGTGGAATATCAAAGGGCATACTAAATAGTTATCAAATCTTTGTTAGTATAACATGTGCAGCATGATATAAAGAATATTGCCTTCTCAACTGCAACTCATTCTAAACAGAATTTTTAGTACATTGAACTCAATCTGATACAATAATTAGACTATAAATAATTTATATAATTAGGCGTTACTTTGCGGAGATCCATAGTATAAAAGTAATAATAGAATTATTATAGCAAAATAATTTTATTTTTAATTTTGTATAATTAGATTAATTAATTTCGTTTCATCTTAATTTATTAATCATAGCTGAGGATGAAACACTGGCCGATACGTGGCGTGTTCCCAATCACGTTTTCCTAGAAACATACTTATATTCGTAGCTATGAACAAAAAGCAGCGCCCCCATTTACTCGAGAGAAACTAACACGCTTCTGTGCCAAGGCCGGCGAACAAATTGATATTACATCGGGCGAGAGTTCGCGCACCGACCTGCGCTTGCGAATTCACCGTTTGTCACGTTTTAATGCGACTGCAACGTTCGCCAATTATAAACTCTTCTGTCACAAGACAACTCATTAAACGTGGCGCAACAGGCTCTGTGAAGATGTACTATTTAAAAGGATTGTATAAACGCACTCTTTGCAACAATATATTACTTGCAGATGTTCTTCAGAAAGTAACGCTATAAAAAAGAACATTAATATCTTGTGTGGGTAATTATTTAAGTAGCGGCCTGTCAATTCTACTTCTGGACAAGTCTTCCCGATTCATCTAAGTAGGTTCGGCAAAATACGTCTTCATGTTCCATTTTCCTCTATCGTTTATCATCTCTGGTACTACTTACTCCTTTTCTATGCTTATCATTCCTCATACAATCTATCCATTTTTTTTTTCGGCGTCTAGTCACATATCTATCAACATTTATATTTAAAACTCTTTTTGGTCACTCCTCCTCGATTATTGCAGAAAAATAATAGATTATAGAGCCTACTCTAATACTCTGGTTTGATGCAGATTGTCGCGTTGGCTCGCATATATCACAAGAATTCTATAGATCCCTATAGAATTCTTCTATATAAGTTTCCTTGCAATCTTTTTCTCCGTCATAAATCGCGCAATAGATCCTAGCTATCTTTTAAAAGAAAACTCATAGGAGCATCCGGATAACAAACCCTTAGAACCCTGTAAATCCTTATTAAGGACCACATGTTCGCAACTTTCAGCCATCACGACTGAAATCTTGTTCTACGTGCAAGTGATTAATATTATATTTGCCTCACTCTTCATCAGATTCCAACGCATGTGATGAAAAAAATTTCATGGCAATTAAAATAAATATTCAGTAAATCTGAATGAACTATCGAGTACATAAATCTATTTTTTAACATATTATAAGTAAAAGTCAAAATACTTTATAAATCTAAGCAGGAAACCTTTGTCAAATCCTTTGCAATAAACTTGAATCAGTCGTTTCCGAGATAATTGCAAACGCTTATTAGCTAAATGCCTATATCGAATCGGCAGGTCAACGAGCCGGCGCGACGCTAAATTTAACCGAGGCCACTAATGCCTATAGATAAAAGCGTAATCATCTGAAATATTGCCGTCCGCCATCCGGAGTCAATTAAAATCAAGACGTCCGTCCGATCACTGTCTTATCGCACTTATAAAACCGTGTGAGTGCGTGCATTGAATAATTTATTATCCTTGTGCTAAGAATATCTGTATTAGGGCCGTTTGCCTTAACATTTACCTCCTTTTTATTAGCGTTCCGCAGCCAAACTTCAGAATATATTTTACTAGTTGTGCCAACAAGGGCTTCGCCCGCGTGGAATTCAATGATTTACGAAACTTTTCCCGAATTTTTGTTATCGTGAGTTAGTCGTGAGAGATAGGGACATGCTGTCGCGGACTTTATGTTATAGTTTTTTAGATCTACAATTCTCTATCACATTACTTTAGCGTATCTCTGCTGGTTTAGCAGCGCACGCGACTAAAGCTTCCAGCAAGCAGTTTAACAACTGCGCGATCTCTTTAACACAATTTACATAATACCGATGCGTTTTATATACCTAAACTATCCGGAAGTATTGCACTATCTTTTGGTGAAAACCCTACAAAAATCTGTTCAGTAGATTTTTAAAAATATCGATTACATACAGACAGACAGCTTTTTGGGACTTTGTTTTATAATAAGTATAGATTAGGTGCAGAACGTAAAATTTCGTTCAACCTAAAACCATTGGCATTGGATTTGGCTACGTAATGGTATAGTCAAACTACCAAAAATATACGTAATTATTTTTGATGATAACAAGATTGTCGCTTTACGAGCGTAATACATTTTATTTTATTTAAAGAGTATAAAATATGTAATGTTATATGTATAAATTGAATGTATGGAGTCCTCCATCGTTTCGACGCACACTTGACCACTTTTTATTCCAAATATGTCATTAATTCTAAACCTTGCAACTGAAGAAGGTCTGCCTTCTTTTTAGGTAATATGTATATCAGTATATAGAAGAAATGATATTGAAATAAACATTCCGTATTATTTGTAATAATAAGTACAAACTTTATTTAATCGAGTACTTTTTACGTATTTATTTATCACATACTCGTAGCTTTAGTAATAATAAAGTGGCTTAGCGTTCCTTTTTTATTATTGAAGTAATTTTATTATTATCAAAAAATAACAGCTAATCTTTCCTACAATTCCGTACACTCCGTTATCCTCTTATATTAATCTTACCGGAGTTATTTACCTAAATCTTTAACCTCATTCATACCTGAACCGTGCAGGTTCTCGTTATTATATCTGTTATTCGTTATTGTATCTCGTTAATACATTACGGTATCTGTTTAAAACTTCCTTTATCATTTATGATTAAGTAACAGCAAATTAATTCATGTAACACTTCATATTGGATAATCTCAAATTCTATAATTAACTGTCAAACTTTTCCTGCAAATGGTATATTTGTCACTGTGTGATAAGAAGAGAAGAAGAGAGAGAGGTGAATGACTAACAAACATATATAAGTCAATTTAAAAAAACAATCTTAACAAAATTTCATGTCCCTACTGTTAATCGTTGAGAAGTTCCCCCGTCCGCAGCTAATCCTGGCAGCAACATCAGATTATGCTTATCGTAGACATTATATATCGTAATGGAACAACGAGAAGTAGATCAAATTTAACTCGTAAGATTCCTTCACCTTCACATACAATTCAAGTTAAATAAGTCTTAATTAAAAGCACGCTATTATCAACATACACGCGTTAATAGAGACAATTTAAAACATTGCGGTCAACGATAAAACACAAAATTAATCATTTTTGGTAGCCAAAAAATATAGTAGCAAGTTTTCTTTTCTAACAGAAATGGTTTGTTAAAATTTATTCAGATATGTTTAATGTTTTCATTCGTTTTTCTTATTAAACCGTTGGTTTTTGCAATAAAATCAAAGAGCATTAGAAACATCATCATCCTTCTCCTGCCCTTATCCCACTTTAAGTGGGGTCGGCTCAAAATGTTATAAACATGTTGTCACATGATTTGGCTACCTATTTTACGACCGGCCGCCTGCCTGACGTCAACTTAAATTAGTCGCCTTTTACGACACCTCGGTAAGAAATGAGGGTGGTTGTTAATTATTGTAGCTTTATTCTTGATTTTTGTGGTAATGAAAAATGCGTGCAGTCTTGATTAATTTTTAATGTTATAATTTTACATTGACATAGACTAAAAAATCCTTGATGACATTATAGACTAATAATTCTTAACATCCTCCCCCGGCTTGAAAGAATCTTTCGAGTTGACAGGCAGTGGACAAATTTTGCTGAACGCCCGGCGGATTACGCCCTTTGCTGTCCTTAGATCGGCGACGCGAGCAACACCATCTGTTCCCGGATGTACTTTGGTAACACGTCCGAGGCTCCACTTCATCGGTGGTAATGCATCTTCTTTAACAAGAACAAGTGTTCCTTCCTTCAGAGCTTGTCCCTTACTGGTGTGCCATTTCGTGCGTTGTTGCAATTCTGCAATGTATTCCTTGTGCCATCTTGACCAATAGTGCTGCCGCATTCGTTCTAGTCTTTCAAATCTGTTAAGCCGATTTTCTGTAGTGAGCGTCAGATCAGGTGTTGGCAGTGCTGTCAAAGGTCGCCCAACCAAAAAGTGTCCCGGAGTTAATGGCGTCAAGTCATGTGGGTCATTCGATAATGGCGTTAGGGGGCGCGAGTTTAAGATTGCCTCAATTTGAACGAGGACAGTATATAGATCTTCGAAATCTAAGTGAGCATTTCCCAAGACGCGTTGCAAATGTGATTTAACAGATTTAACATTTGCTTCCCACAGACCGCCCATGTGTGGTGCATATGCTGGTATAAATTTAAACTCAACACCTTCATCGGACATAGTGTTAATTATAGTATTAGTATTACATTTAAGGAACTTATAAAGGTCGTTACGAGCTCCAACGAATTGAGTGCCGTTATCAGAGAATAACGTGGTAGGCTTAGAACGCCTAGCTATAAAACGACGCAATGCCGACAAAAATGAATCCTTTGTGAGATCAGTTACTAATTCGAGATGACAACACTTTGTGGTGAAACAGACAAAAACAGCAACGTAAACCTTGATTGTTCTACTGCCCCTCCCCTTTCTGTTTAAAGCAACCATGGGACCTGCGTAGTCCATACCAGTAGTTTGAAACGGGTAGCCTGGTTGCAGGCGCTGCTCAGGTAAATTACCCATGACCGGATTAATAGCCTGCGATTTCAGTCGAAAGCAACGATGGCATTTATGTACAATAGATTTGGCTAAGTTTCGACCTCCCAACGGCCATATTCGCTCTCGGAGAGATGCCAGTAAATGCTGCGGACCGGCGTGCAGTAAGCGAATATGCTCATTTTGGAATATCAATTTAGTCACCAAATGTTTGGCTGAGACTAAGACGGGATGTTTTTTATTAAAAGAGTAATTGCTGTTTTTAAGCCTACCCCCCACTCTAAGTAAGCCATTGTCGTCGATAAATGGACTTAATGACGATAACTTGGTCTTTGCTGGCAGTGGCTTCTTTAATGCTAACGTTTTGTATTCTGGAAAGAATTCTATTTGGGATAACCTGAGCAAAGTATTATAAGCCCTTTGTTTTTCATTTAATGTAAGAAAACCTAATAATCTATCATTTTTGGATTTACGACAATTTTCAATAAAACGCAAGACATAAGCAGTTGTATTCCTTAATTTTAACAAATTAGAAAAACGAGAAAAAGGGAAAGGTTCATCAAATTTAGTGCCTAATCCTAAAACTGCCACAACTTCAGGCAATTTAGATTCCGATTGACTAAATGTTTTATTAGGCCACTTATTCTCATCATCAAGTAGAAACTTAGGCCCATGTAGCCAAAATTCAACTTTATGAAACTGACTACTACTCATACCTCGACTCAACAGATCTGCTGGATTAGAAGACGTAGGCACGTGACGCCAAGCAAAGGTTTTAGTTCTTTCCAAAATGTCCGATACTCTATTTCGAACGAATTGCTTTAATTTATTAGGTTGAGTGGTGAGCCAACTTAAAACTACCGACGAGTCTGTCCATAAAAAGCATGAGCTATATCGCAATCGAGTAGTCTGAACTACCTTTTCGAGTAATTTAGCTGCTATGGAAGCACCGCAAAGTTCGAGTCGTGGTATGGATGTCGGTTTAATTGGTGCAACACGGGTTTTAGCACACAACAAATGAACCTGAACAGATCCCGATTTGTCCTTTGATCTTGCATAAATGCAAGCACCGTAAGCATCCTTAGATGCATCGCAAAAAGCATGAAATTGTATGTCAATGGGATTGTTACACACAACCTGCCGGGGTATTCTTAAATCATTAAGCGAATTAAGACCCTTGAAAAACTTCACCCACATTGCTACTACGTCTTCTGGCAAAGATGTGTCCCAGTCTAATTTGTAAAGCCACAAACGCTGCAAAATGATTTTGCCATTAATAGTAAAAATGCTTAAAAGCCCTAAGGGATCGAAAATTTGGGAAATAATTGATAAAAGAATTCTCTTCGTAACGTCACATGCAAGGCCCTCTCTGATGTGAAACTGCAATTCATCTGTATACGGAGACCACAACAAGCCTAATGTTTTTGATGGCTCGTGTTCGCTAAAATCGACAGTGTTGTTAGGATCCTCGGTAGGATTCTCATCGCTACAAGAAGGAAGGTTAGACCGAAATTTTCTCAAGTTGAAACAACCTGAAGAAAGAACTTTAGAGACCTGCATCTGTATCTGTACCAAACCTTCTTCTGTGTCATGACCCGTTATTAGGTCGTCGACATAGAAGTCTTCACGTATGATTCTACTAATTAACTTATCTTTACATTCATCAGCTAGGTGCTTCAGACAGCGAACGGCTAAAAATGGCGCAGAAGCTGTACCGTAAGTAATTGTATTTAAACAATGTGTTTTTAAAGGCGACGAGGGATTGTCCCGCCATACTATTTGTTGCAAGTGCCGCTGATTTTTATTTATAAGAACTTGGCGGTACATTTTTTCTATGTCTCCCGCCAGTACATAACGATGCTGCCTGAAGCGCAGCAATATAGAAAACAAATCACTTTGAATTGTTGGACCTATCATTTGTAGGTCATTAAACGACAACCCTGACGTAGATGATGCACTTGCATTAAAAACCACACGTAGTTTTGTGGTTGTACTTTTTTCGCGCAAGACACCATGATGTGGCATGAAATATGAATGTTTATGTATTTTGTTAGTTTCAGACATATGACCTAGATTTTTGTATTCGTTCATAAAGTCTGTGTACATCGATTTCAAAGTAGACTGGGTTTGTAGTCTTTTTTCTAATGATAAGAAATTTAATTTAGCGCGTTCTAATGAATTTCCTAAATCACATTCGTCTCCTTTCATGGGTATTCCTACTGAAAATCGCCCATTTTCATCACGTGACATGTTCTGTATGAAATGGTTTTCACAAATTTCATTTTCGGTCGAAGAAGAAGTTTTGTTTGGAGTTTGTATCTCTTCTATAGACCAAAATTTTGTAAGTTGTTCTTGTATTAAATCATATTGTAAAAAATTGCACGAAATTGATTGTTTATTTGTCGTTCCAGTGGGTCCAGATATTATAAATCCGAACTTAGTGTCTTGAAGCACTGGAGAATTATGCCCTAAATGTATTTTGTTCGTGCAAAGCAAATCCCAGAAAATGTCTGCGCCTAACAATATATCTAAGCTAGACGGGTTATAGAATTCTGGATCTGCCAATTTAATTTCAAATGGAATGTTATATCTATCTTTATCTAAAGTTCCTTTCAATGGTGATGTTATGGCTGGTAACACTAGAAAAGATACTTTGATTTGAAATGATGTGAGCCTGGACTGTATTATTGCATAGCATCGTTTATTCACTAAAGAAGTTGTATTATTGATACCGGAGACAGAAAAGTTAATGGTTTCAAATTTTAAACCTAATCTTTTCAAGAGTGATTCTGATATAAAGGAAGCTTGACTACCTGAATCTAAAACAGCCCTCACTTCGTGGCTTCTATTATTGGTGTCCAAAATTTTAATTAAAGCTGTTGCTAGAAGGACTTGGCATGATAAGTTATGAGAAGCTGAAAGACTTACAGTAGCTGGTGGTGCATTTGAAGACACAGGTAGTGTATTAGAATCCACCTCTTTGTGTATTAATGAATTATGTTTTAGACTGCAACGCTGACATGGACCTAGCCTACATACCCGAAAATTGTGCCCGGCCTTCAAACAATTCCTACATAGTTTATTATTTTTAACATAATTTTCCCGATCAGTTACGCTCATGTTTAAAAAATTATCACATTTATATAGTGCATGTTCACCTTTACAAAGATGACACTTAAAAATTCGTGGAGTGGTGTGTGTAACTGAAGCAAGACTTCTTATATTTTTGTTATAATTTTTAGATGATGTTTCCAGCTTGTTGTTATTAAACTCAATAGTTTCCAACAAGTCAGCCTTATTTTTTAAAAATTTTGTAAATATATCTAGAGTTATGTATTTGTGTGTTGGTTTATGTTCCTCCCATTCTCGTAAAGTACGACTGTCTAATTTAGTTGAAATAATAAAAATAATTAAGGTATCCCAGCTTCCTGTGGGTTCGCCCAGAATGTGCAATGCACGTAAGTTCTTTACATACATATCGATAATTATGCGCAACGAAGTAGCTGATTCCCTTTTAATCGGTTCATGGTCGAAAATAGCCTTAACATGGTTCTGCACTAAGAGTCGATTGTTATCGTACCTATCACACACTAAACCCCAGGCTATAGCATAATTAGATGCCGAAAATTCCAGTGCACGAATGACCTGCGCAGCACTGCCTTCCAAAGAAGCGCGGAGGTAATGAAATTTTTGTATACAGCTAATGGTTGAATTATCATGAATAAGTGAACAAAAGGTATCCCGAAATTCAAGCCAGTTCCCATAATCACCACTATATTTAGGAATTTGAATGACTGGTAATTTTACCCCCTTTACGCTACTCTGTTTTTGCTTCACCACAGTGTTTTCGTTATCACTCTCTGAGGATGAGATATCAGTTAAGCTATTATCCCCATTATTGTTAGGCCTATGTTTTGTTTTAAACCCACTACATAATTCTTGAGCTCTGGCCATAAATGAAAAATACTGAGTTTCAAAATCTGACCTTTGGAGGCACTGGTTCTGATGATCCTCTTCAGACAAATTCAAACACTCAATATTAGTCTGAACCTCATCAAACTCACTGTACATAGATTCAATTTTATTCATGCGCAGTTTTAATTCTAACTTATCAACATGACTGCAATCTGGAACATTTTTAAAATTATCTATATAATTTTCAAACTTAGTTAATCGACCTTTATATGAACCTCGTTTCTTTACTAACTCAGCAAATTTAGACATTTTCAATTATAATATAATAGAATAAATCAATAATAATAAAGTAATCCAAATAATAATAATATCTTAATTCTGTATACAAATATATGATACAATTGACAACCCTAACTATAATATTGTTTATTAATTATAATTATTTGTTTGGAAATGTTGCAGGATACTCATTTAAATCTCTTGAATGAAGTATTTACTATAATATTTAAATCAATCAAATAAATTATATTTTATGTATATGTTACTGTAGTATTTATATGAATAATTATTACATACATATGAATGTTTCATATAATATGAGAATTGTATTAATACCAGCATATAATATCTATTGATTGTTGTAATTCGCGCTAAGCGAGCTAAACAAACATTAACACTATAAGTAATTATGACAGATTAAATGTATATAGCTTCTGAACAAAGTTATAACATTTTATTAATTAATTTATCAAAGTTATCAAAATATACCAAAATAATAAATTTGTTAAATCACATGAAATAGTAGAAATAGTTTGCCGCGATCGACATGTAAATATGTAATAAATTACTCAAATTATTACGCCATTTTGATGATGTTAACTTAAGGGGCAAATGACAGATCGCATGGATAAGTATTTCAAATATTTTTTAAATTATTTATGTTTACCTTTGGGAGAAACTATAAGAATATAGTGATGTTTAATCGTTAAATCTGATATTTAATTAGTTGTTTGCAAAGGATAACTTATTAGGGAATACTAAGAAAAAGTAATGGAACTGACTTTAATGGCTGCGGCGTACCTGTATAGATTATTGTTTTCTTGAATCGGCTTGCACTGTATGTTTATATCTTATCGCTCTGATAGGTCACAAAGATTACTCCAATTTATGATTGTGTGCGGCTCGAAGAACCAGAAATGTTAATTATTGTAGCTTTATTCTTGATTTTTGTGGTAATGAAAAATGCGTGCAGTCTTGATTAATTTTTAATGTTATAATTTTACATTGACATAGACTAAAAAATCCTTGATGACATTATAGACTAATAATTCTTAACAGTGGTCTATTCTATGTAGCCGGATACCACACGGCGTATAAGCATTAGAAAGAGCGTAAGAGCATTAGAAACATAAAATGTTAATAATGCCCGAGGGAACAATTAATCGTGATAAAAAAACTTCAGTTAAAAAATAATAATAATAAACTCAAAATGATAATAAAAATATTTACCCAGGCATAATTCTTAAAATATTTACCTATGTGTAATTTATAATGAATTACAGATAAGTAAATATTAGGTATGCTTGGTATGACCGTAATCACACCTGATTACATAGATCACTACCTAATGGCTTTTACTATAAAAGGTTAAATTTACATTAAAGGTAGCTCATCTTCAGATTTAGCATTTGATACAGACTAAAGATTAATAGTAGATGTTATATCTCGCATCTATGCTCATATTAATAGAACTTTTACTAATGGGTATAATGCGTATATCTTTGTGAAAGATTCTAATATCTAATACAGCGTTTTTTAATGTTTTTGATAAGTGCAGAAACCATTTTTAGTACTCAGTTTGTTTTCTGGAACCACTGGTTTTGTTTTAATAACTTTATTCAAAAGCAACACTCTGGCGAATGACTTTTATGGCCAAATACTCACAGTGTCACCACCACCGGAATCACCGATACAGATACCATGACGGCTGCTTTTAAATACCAAAACTTGTTCCAAGGGCACTGTTAAAATTCGCAACGTCATACGGTCGCATTTGCACCGCCTATCCACGTTAGTAAGTGGAATTTAGTTGTGTCGTTAAATTTTTATAACTTTTCTATATTACTTCCTTGAATGTTATAAAAAAGCACGTATCTTTCGGGCAACCAGTGATTTCCAAGGGGTTCCGCGAAACATAATTTAAGAAACGTTTATCTAATAGAACAAATAAGTATAGAAAAGTAAAGTAGTGGCCTGTTACAATCCCACTGCTGGGAATAAGCCTCCTCTCTCCGCTTCTGGAGAGAAGGGTTGGAGCTAAGACCTACCACGCTGCTCCAATGCGGATTGGCAGGTTACACATATGTCCAGAATTCTCTAGAGATATGCAGGTTTCCTCACGATGTTTTCCTTCACCGAAAAGCGTGTGATAAATTGCAATTATCAATTAGGCACATGAGTTTTAATAGAAAAACTCATTGGTGCCTGCCCGGGTTTGAACTCGTGTTCCCCTCGAAAGAGTCACACGGTCTCACCGCTAGGCTATCACAGCTCTTTTTAAAATTGTAATAATAGACAGTAATTAAATTGTTTATGCAATTAAGAATTATATTTTTTAACGAATACGACTATCGTTGAAATTATTTACTTTAACACCCTGTACTTAAATATAAGTATAGTACCCGGCAACAAATAATGCACATTGATGTTTAGAACGAAACAGCCGGCCAGGTCGGTGTCGTAGAGCGCTGTCACTGTCACACACGGGTTCGTCAGTCTGTGCGACAGAGACAATGCTCTATGAAGCAAAACGAGCCGATTTTCTCTCTCTAAGCCTCGATGTGCATTATTTATCGCGTACTATAATTTACTATGTTTGTGCAATACACAAGTATAGTAGTTGGTGTAATCACAAAATTAATATTTATATGTACTTGAACCAACTGGAATAATATAACCATGCCACTGTTAGCTCCCTGTTTTATTGCAAACTATTGCGATACGAGACTCCCATCAATCGCAGACCGTACTGAAACGAATGTTTACTAATGACATGGTAATGATGATATTCAAATACATTCAAAATAATATTGCACTGCGGCGCCTCTGTAGAGCGTTCAATATTGTTAAAATAACGTAATCATACATTTTATTGGCCTTTGTACTCAGAAATTTTAAAAATATATATATGTTTAATGAGTACATATAGGAGTTGAGATCCAGTAATACTGGAAGTAATTTTGAAAACAAATCTCATAAATTTTTTCATACTTATGATATTAATATTGTAATTTATAATTTAAACTAGTATTCAGCCCGCTTCGCACGGCTTGATACAAAGATATATGAATAACAGTTACAAAAAAATGCTCCGATCACCACCAAACTCTACATGATCATTTTAAACATTGTCTGAAAATTCCATTAAAATCGGTCCAGCCATTTCAGAGTCTGTTAAGGACATACAGACAAACATTCTTTTCTAAATATAAGATTGAATTATTAATTCAAAATTAATAGGAATTTATTTTTAAATACTTTTAAAGTAAGTTTGAAACGTCAATTCTTTTTATAATTATACTTTGTCTTTATTTTCGTACTTACTTTTCCTATATTAGTCCTATCCTTATTTTGTAAATTTCCAAAGGCCAAACTTTATGATCTCAACATATTATAGATTATCAGAATCAATTTGCATGCAAGTCGAATGTTAAAACTTTACGATGAATAACTGTAGAGGAAAATAACTTAGAAGGAAGTCAATAATTTTAAGAGTTCTTACAAATTGGCTCAAAGAAAAAACGTATTCCGAAACTTAAGATCTCCTTAAATTAAATATTTAATGTGCTCATGTATCGACGTACACACAACTACACATACATTCACACACACATACACTCCGGGCTCGCAACACAAACGCACTCACGCACACATATACTAAAGTTTTTGTATATCCGAATCATATAATATCTATATCCGGCTTATAGCAATCAAATTTTCTTAATTTTAGATGCATGTTAAAAATTAATTCACAATGGTAATCAGTTATTTTTATGTAAATAATTATTAATTAATTTTGGGAAGGTTGATGCTCGCGGTACATGGCGACCTAGTGCGAGTATCAATAGATATCTGATGATTTCATATATAATGTAATTGTGAAATTGTGTAATTGTGTGTCTACTATCATAAATCAGTGGACACTTTTAGTCCTATTTTTGTGTAAGTGTAATAAATATAAAAGTAATAATAAAATTATTTTGCTATAATCCGCGATACAGTAAATAGAAAATATATATAGTGTTTAATGTATAGTGGATTATCAGTATTTTCATACCCGATACGTGCAAGATTCGTAAAAGCACATGCACAAACCTCCACCACTTCCACCAAAATACACAAGCGCTACACAGTTTCACTATCACAAACTCAACAATCGTTTCGCCCCGCAACCGAGGCATCGTCAGGAGATAGACTCCACGACAAAATCGCAAAGGCATGTGCTTTTACGAATCCTGCACGTATCGGGTATGAAAATACTGATAATCCACTATACATTAAACACTATATATATTTTCTATTTACTGTATCGCGGATTATAGCAAAATAATTTTATTATTACTTTTGTATTATGGATCTCCGCAAAGTAACGCCTAATTCTATAAATTATGTAATAAATATATAGTACGCGGCAATAAATAATGCACATCGAGGCTCAGAGAGAGAAATCGGATAGATTCTGCTTCATAGAGCATTGTCTCTGTCGCACAGACTGACGAACCCGTGTGTGAGAGTGACAGCGCTCTACGAAACCGAATTGGGCGGCTGTTTCGTTCTAAGCTCTCGATGTGCATTATTTATTGCCGGGTACTATACATGTACTGAAAAATTATCCTATTTCACTCATACTATTTTAACCTTGACAGCAGTCATTATAAATTTAAGGATACATACTCAGAGGGAGTGGTTCCAACTGTACGTATAAGAAATAAGTAAATTGATAACTTAAGTATTAATAAACAATCAGTCAAACTTTCAGGTTAGGCATGTTTATATTATATAAATAACCGTGAAAGAATCAAAGTTATTGACATAGGTCGTAGAAAATTAGTTGACAGGGTCGCGATGCTTATACGTTGCACGTAGTTTAAAGAACATAGAAATGGATGAATGGAGTTTTAAGAAATTTGTAGTGACCACCCCGCACCGAAAAATGCAAGAACTGCAAATCTTAGGTAGAAGTCTATAATGTCTATCGGTTGAAGCGTCTCTTTCGGTAGATCGTAAAAAATATATCTAAAGACATAATAGATTGAACAGTTTATTTAATTAAGAAAAAATATTTATCTACACACATATTGGCATTATTGACAATTATCTACAAAGATTTCGTACCCAGGTACGAAGAACTTTTAGATTTAGTCAAACTGGTCTATCAACCTTGAAAGCTAGTCAACTTTTATTCCGGAACCAGTGTTTTGTTAATGGTTCAGTAATTATATTGGATTGTAATGAGCACTTAAAGATAAAACCAAATGTAAGGAAAAATACAAATCGCAAAACACCATAGGACTTAAGTAAACAAGTATTTAAACAGATTTCTGAAATATATATATTTAAAAAACGTATACTTTTTTCATTGATATGCACCTAAATATATTTTGTCACGTAACGACGCCTAATAGCACGATAGGCGCCTGTCACGTAGAGTGGTAATATCACTTCACAATTTACGGTGGTTGACAAAATTACGGGGGTTCGGTATCCCGAAATAAAAAAAATAATTTGGGCAGAACTTCGTATACTATGAATGACTTAAAGAACAAAACTATTACATTACAAACTTATAAAACAGTGAGACTAATTAACTTAAACAACTTGCCGAAATTTAACCGAAACGTTAAACAATTGAGACATATCAAAAAAATAAAAATCAAAGACGCATCCACGAGGCGGGAACGAATAAACAACTAGGTACTTAGACTAGGTACTAATCCAAATACCGAGCGGGCTTCCTCGTAATACGTTTGGTTGCTACAATTTTTTTATTTTCAAAATAAGCTTTATACTATATTGTTATTACTATTAATTAATTAAATGTTTGATATTAAACAATCTTTTTAACTAGTTGGCTTTAATACGAAATAAACAAAAATATAAAAATTACAAATATGTAAGTGTTATTAATTATTTTCACAGATTCTTCTGACATAAAAATATTAAAATGATTGTTGTGTGTCTCGTGAATATTTTACTGCTCTAATTTTTTACTACTCTACAATTAGAGTAAGTTCATTGTAATATATGTATTACAATGAACATTATAGCAATCTATAATGGTGGAAGTTTGTACCTGTCTTGGTAACACTCGAAAGCGTCAGCTAAAGGTCTGCACAGATGCAAGATACCTAAGATATTCAAAATGTCAAGGCCGGAACGTCGTTAAGCAGTACATGCTGCCAGCTTAGGACTTTGCAAAAAAATTTGATGTGGTTAAAATCCTTACCTAAGTTTACTAATCGATTTGCATATATTGAGGTAAATTTTAATATAGTCTGTGTGAACCTAGTGGTATAGATATGTAATTTGTATTCTGTGGATTGCTGGTTTTATGGTTGAGGGTGAAATTAGTGAAAGTAAACTTTTTTGCGTTTTAAAGAATTCTTGTTTAGTTTTCCTAAATATTCAAGTGCATACAGATATTATTGATTCTTAGAATTTTATTTTGCGGCCTCGTAGACGAACATAATAATTTCGTCAATATCGTAGAATAACGTTTTTGTGTTTTGTAAAAATAATAAGATCACAAATGTGATAGATTTATAGTGATTGGTAGGATACCATGCTTTTTCACAGAATATCTCTAATATGACAATGACTGTTCCCATTATATTCAACTAGCAATGCCAGCGGCTTCACCCGCGTTGAAATGAGCGTGTCACAATTTTTTTCTAGAATTCAAATTTTTAACATCTTTAAGTCCTTTTTTTGATTTAACCATAAGAGATAGAGACATGCTATCGCAGACTATTTTTAAGTATTCTTATAGATCTACAATTCTCTAGTATATTACTTTAGCGTATCTCTGCTGGTTTACGCAGCGCACGCGACTAAAGCTCTCAAGCAAGTTTTTTAACAACTGCGTAATCTCTTCAACAAAATTTACATAATACTGATACTATTTACCTAAATCATCCGGAAGTATTGCATTATCTTTTGGTGAAAACTGTACAAAAATCCGTTCAGAAGATTTTAAGAAAATCGATTACATACAGACAGCTTTTTGGGACTTTGTTTTATAATAAGTATAGATAATTTAATATGGTAACTAAACCTGACTGTTAGACGTCCTTCGTTGATATAAACTGGTTCGTGATTCAGACAAATGTCTCTCCTAGTTATTTATTCACCGTGACGTTGGGTCAACTTTGATGTTTAAATTTAAGTGCCTTTGACATTCCTTCTCACTACATGCAATGTGAGTCGCATTTAAAAACTTGGAAATGAATGTTGATCCAAAAATCATAATTCGTGACAAAACTTGGAAAAACCTATCCAACAAATACCAGCAGTTGACGTCGATAGTTTATATATAGAAAAGAAAAGTTATTTTAACAAACAAACAGACACTATTACATTGTCAGCGGATAGATTATATCATCCAAAAATCACACCTTTAATCAAATTAAAATCCCAACCGAACTATACAATTTAAATCACTGTCGTAAAATCATCACTGATTACTAAAATTAGAAAACAATTGGACGGTAAATAGCGTAAACCTAATCTTTTTTTTATATTCATTCTGGGCGTGACGATGAAAGTAAAAGTTACGTTTACTTGCATAAGAAAACTCCGGTTGTTGGTCCAAATGTGGATTTATTGCATTTACCTGAGCTCCATTCAAATCCATAACGAAAAAATAATTTACATATTATATTTGATGCCTTTCTATACTTAAATTATACTACAAGATAGTAAAGTTAGTCATTAGAGTAAAAAAGTGGCTAAGGACATTGCCCATTTTCTTAGAAACTTTGGACCCCTCCAAAATTTGTCACAGTGAGTATAACTGCATTTTATAGACAAAAATATATCTTTTTATGAAATAAAAATTTTCTATTTATTTAAATATTCACCCAGGTTTAAGAGAAAACTTATTTTAAATTAAAAGTTAGGTTTAAGTGACCTAAGACTATTAAGTGTAATGTTATCAGCAATCAAAACATGATCTGTGTTATCGTCAATTATATCGTTGCGATAATATTAAAATAATATAGATGTTATATTGTTTTAATATTTTTTTATGTGACAATTAATTGAAAAGAGGTTTTATTGAAGAGAATGTTTTTACCAATTGGACCTTTTATTAAAGTAAAAGATTGAAAATAAGTAGCAAAAACTACATTTTAAGATGCCGTGGAATTAATTTAAGGAATTCATATTTTTAATAACGCCTTGTTTGCAGTGCTGTAGTTTCTGAACTACAAAAATATAGTTTTATTGAGGTTGCAATGTAACAAAAAGATGTTCCACATGAATACAAATTTTGATACAGTTTAAGGTAATAAATGCGTTCCATGTAAACAGACTACGGTAAAAGCAGGTTGAGTGCGTTCCGTCATTGCGCAATAACGCATTGCCTCCTTCACGTAAATGTCTGCTATGCAATTGTCTATTACATTCCAGTAGAAGTATACAGAGACAAATGCTATCTTCACGAATAAGAATTAAATTTTTGAAGTTAAACTATCATGAGTTATATTCATAGTAAATGTACAGAAACCGGCTATACATACGTAATATTATGTCCAGTGAACCCGACTAATTTCAAGCCCATTCGGGGTCCTTATTCATGAGCTCTTAATACGGCATTCCCGCTCGTTAACAGCGGCTCACCCGATATACGCCGGTTCCTGTAAATTGTGATAGCCAAGCGTTGAGACCGTGTGACTCTAGAGAGACGATCATGGGTTCAAACCCCGGGCAGGCACCAATAAGTTTTTCTATTAAAATTATGTGTCTAATTGATAATTCCAATTTATCCCACGCTTTTCGGTGAAGGAAAACATCGTGAGGAAACCTGCATATCTCTAGAGAATTCTGGAGATATGTGTAACCTACCAATCCGCATTGGAGCAGCGTGGTAGGTTTTAGTTGCAACCCTTCTCTCCAAAAACGGAGAGAGGAGGCCTTTGCCCAGCTGTGGGATAGTAACAGGCCGTTACATTACTATTTTATAAATTAACTAAGAATTAAATTCTAATGTTTTTATTATGTTAAACAATTATCATCATGTAACAAAGAAGTAATATTGCTACAATTCCGTTTACCAAAGGTTATCTGTAAGAGATCGCATACTTATTGCATTAGGTTCTTTCTCCATAAATATAAAGGTATATATATACCTATAGAGGTATATAAAAGCTAATTCTAATACTTGAGAATTCAACCAGCCATCAATATATCCCAACTCAATAAATAATTTCTTTAATCAATAATTTATTTGGCAACTGCAAAGATATTCGAATAATGTAAGAACACGGTTTCAGTTAACCTTTTAAGAACGTCATAATTCTTAGTCGCATCTAACGCTTTAACTTTCAGCAATGAACAGTACAAAGCATTAATGCAAGTAATAACTTGTCTACTTTAGATTTCCTCTGTAAAAGTTACAATCATCGAGGCGCAAACAGAATCAGCATACTCTGAATTGCAATTCAAGTAGGTCATAACCTTTAATGGTGTTGCCCCCGTTTTTGCGGAATTCGCTTACTGGTAGACTTATTTGTAATCTTTACGCACTACCCTTTAAAATTGTAATATTAATTCCTATTCGAAAGCATAAAATATACATTTTTTAAATCTTAATTTAGGAGCTTTATCTTTATTGATTATGCCGCTCCGTACGACGACTACAAAATTTTACTATATCGTAATTATTTCAGCTAATTTTATTAATATAATTTTAGTATATTTTAATTATTTTAGCTAATTGTAACAGAGCCTTGGTTCTCGTTAAAATATAAAATAATATTTTATATGTTACAAATTATGGAACTGGTAAAAAAATATTGAAATATGAGGCGTTGACTTATTATGTTGAAAATGCATTGTTACCAATTAGTAATATAATTATTTGATATAAATAATTATAACATAATGAACAATTTATGCTATTAAATTTCAACAAACTTCCTTAGTACGATGTTCAAAATTACAACAAACTATCTTGCAATCGGTTTCACATGTGTAACTGCCGGATTTGGTTGCATTGTCAATTTTACTTTAGCGGTTCAAATTCGCAATGAAACTATCGTCGGTAACTTAATGAAATCATAAAAACGTTATAGTAACGTGTTGGCTTTCAGTTAGTGTAAAAAAAACTTATCTATAGAATCTGTACAAAATTATAACGCTTCTAAATCCTTTTAAAAGACGTCTTCTAGAAAATATAATTAATGAATTCAATATTAATTTCTTATTGTGTGCATAACTGCTTGTTTTAATCTTTGTTATTATTTTAATTGTTATGTTTAATACTAATGTGATTTCAGGCATTATGACTTAAATTAATTCCTAAGCCTAAACCTAAGTCAGGTTGTAGTCTTATTAGACAATATTTAATTAGTTGTATGAAAGTATGATTATTCAAACAATTTAGTGAATCATCTGATTAATACACAATTTGGTGGGTGGTATACACGGGCGTGCATGCATCACTGCAAATTGTTGTTTCTGTAAGCCAAGGGCAGGAACGTATCTATGCCTTATTCTAACCAAGGCCGTGGTTCCTCATAGACGCATATCGTAAGATAATTTAAACTCAAGTATACACAATGCTTATATTTATTGTAATAGGTTCGTACTTGATATATTATTTTCATACTATTAAATTTTTTCTTAAACGTAGCTATAATCATATTTTGACTGGCCTGTTGTGCTTGTCCGCAGTGGGTAGTGACCCTGCCTTCAGCTCTGAGGGTCGCGGGTTAGATTCCCGCCGAGGGCCAAAATTTTCTATTAACAATTTGTTGGTTTTTCGAGCCTGGGTGTGTATTTGTATTTAAATATGTGTTTAAAATTATATATGTAGTATATTACCAGTTGTCTGTTACCCGCAACACAAGTATTAAGTTACTTACTTTGGGGACGGACGACCGTGTGTGTAAGTGACCCATATATTTATTTTATTTATAATCAAAACCTTCTTATTTTTCCTTTCAACCAATAGATGGAGATTGTACAGCAGCCTATTAGAGAATGTTTAGAATAAATTATTAAGGTGCGGTTCGCTATTGACAGTTACTAAGGACCTGAAATATCCATCGAAATTTCAAATTATGTTCCCCGCTCACTGTCACTTCAGCATCGTAACACAATATTATTATATATATTTTACGAATATTTTATTTAAATAAAAATTAATGCAATAATAAACACACTAAATAGCAAAAATAGTTTAGCGTATAAGCATAATGCTATCTATCTATCGTTAAAAATATTGATCTCTCACGAATTATTATAGTTGGATGAATTTCCCTATTTTTGCATTCTGTATGAAATGCTGAGCATGTATCAATAACTGAATGAATTTATCGTTTCTGCCGAAATTAGGTCAGTTTGTTCATTACATTATTCTGCTTTATATTAGTCTGCCACCATCCTTTGCTGCCAGATGTTTTCGTCGTAGAGCGCCTATTCACAACAGGATATATTTTATGCATTAATATTTTATGTAGGAAATACCATTACATGTATTACAAAATATAATCGTATATCGACGCCTAGTTGTCAGTTCATTAAATGTCAAAATACGCTAAGTTACATCCGCATAACACAACCTAAGTACCTTTAAAGATATAGCTGTGATTTCAACAATAAGTACCTTTATTGCGATATTTCTTAAATAACTTCGGATATGTAGTAAATTATTCATTTAAAATGTATAATTCAACGAAATATATACTCCATAAGACAGGTCCCGAAATTTAATTTTCGAGTTCGGGAATCGTCTTAAGCACAACAGGCTACCTACCAACGTGCGGCTCCCGGATGCATTGAACCCCTTGCACCACCTGCGTCAAGACGCGCCTGCTCACGATTAATTGAGTGTTTTATAGGTTTAACCCTCCTGGGCACTGTGCACCCCAACTTGCGACGCCCGGGTGCATTTCACCCCCTAGACTTTGGGTCAGAATGGGCCTGCACGAATAGATCCTTCAGCAGTTTTTGTCACATATATACAGAAGATTATTATGCAAAGGTATTATTTCAATAATGTGATTTTAAGAATAAAATAGCTGATAATAGATAGTGAAACGGAATTCATTTTTTTAACAATGTGCTAAGTTTTTTCATGTTAAATAAAAATAAAAAAACCTAGTTATAACAATTGAGAACTTAATGTGATAATATCATATCCAATTTTTATTAAATAATCATGATGATAATTTAATTATTGATTTGATTATGTGCCGACACTTAGACACACAAAATACACATATATAAAAATATCTTCCTCGAGAGAGATATATATATCTCAGTAAATAAAGTAAGTCTATAAAGTAATTATGATTTATAGAAGCAGGCGTTACTTTGCGGAATTCCATATTACAGAAACTATAACAGAACCACTTTGCTATAATCCGCGCGGGTGAAGCGAATGCATGCAAGGCTAATGTGTATGAAGCAGGGAAAATTCACGTACCTTACACATGCAGGACAAGTCACCACATGCATCCCAAGACGCCTTGCGGATTATAGTAAAATAGTTCTGTTATATTTTCTGAAATAATTATGAGTAATACCTAAAAATATTTATATATATTTATTATAAAGTTCCTGTGAGAACGGGAAGTTGTAATTGTTTCCGTACGTTATAAATTACTAAAATAAAGAAATATTAATGAACAAAGTAAAATCTAATAGCCGGGTACTACACAAATCTTTAACTCGTACGAAACTCATTGTATATAATCGCTGCTCGAGTTCTATATCGGGATCATATTAAATCTGCAAATATATAAAAAGTTATTCAGAAACTAGTTAAAAGTCATAACAGATGATTAAACAATTACAGAAACTATAACAAAAATACTTTGCTATAATCCGGGCGGGTTAAGCGAATGCATGCAATGCTACTGTGTATAAAATCGTAATGCATCGCAATACGATTTTGTCGCAGAGCCTATCCTCCTGATGATGTTTCGGTTTCGGGGCCAAACGATCGGTGAGATTTTGGTGGTGGTTGTGTGTATTGCTTGTATGCATTGTTGCTGGTGAAAGCTTCTTGGGATGCATGTGGTGACTTGTCCTGCATGTATAAGGTACGTGAATTTTTCCTGCTTTATTGCATGCGTTCGCTTTAGCAGCGCGGATTATAGCAAAGTAATTCTGTTATAGTTTTTGTAATTCGGAATTCCGCAAAGTGACGCCAGCAGGCCTACCGTGAACTCTTATTGCGACTCAATTGAAGACGTAAACGACCGCGACCCGCTTTCTTTTCGTACCGTGAAGTGTGGATTGCATTGGGGTCGTAATGTTTGAAAAGAATAACGTTATATGAACTATAGATAACTCTCTCTCTTACTCACATGTTCTTAGGACGAATTCCGAACGGCAACGACTTAAAGTGTCTTTAAGACGTCATGGTATGAAAAATCAGAACAATTTCCTTTACGTCTTCAATTGAGTCGCATTAAGAGTTCATGATGGGCCTGCTGCTTCTATAAATCGATTAAACAATCGTTCGGAAAAACCATGTCAAAAGATAATTCGACCAAAAGTAACTAGGAACGATTAGTTTACAAGCGACCACGAAACAAAAGGTCATGGGAATATTGACCTGGCGGAATTACTGTGAATATCATTCCGAAGAATGACAATATAATTTTTAATTACTACATTGAATTAATGAAGATAATTATTAGCTGGGTAAAGGTCGATTCACGATGGAGCGTGATGATCAAAGCACGAATGGCTATACATACTAACGTAATGTAGTGTGCACACATGAGACATAACATGAATTTAAAAATTATCAAAGGTTTGCAAATATACACAAACAAACGAGTCAAGTTAAAAAAAACTTTGAACAATATTTTAATGTCCCTATTGTTAGCCGTTGAGGAGTTCCCGGCTATAGCCGAGGGAACCTTTGATAATTGGCTATAGCCAATTCTGGCAGCAGCATCAGACCATGCTTATCATTAACATGCATTGTCATCGGCTCCGGTATGTAAAATTTTAGCTCAATCAGACGCTACGAAGTGGGTCAAATCTTGCAAGATTCCACCTTCATTCGTATACATAAAGTAACAAAACGTACAAGTAACACGGTTTACGTATTTTACTCACTAGAAAAACAGATGGCGCCACTAGTACTTTGCTTCGCGCTGTAGTAGTGCTTTTGTAATTACATAAGAAGTCCCCATACAACGTATGTTTGATTCGGCCGCAGCCCTCTGCCGCGGCCGCCGTGATGCAGACTTCTTCAAAGTCAATGTGTTAGATACAGCCCTCCAAAACGCGCCGCTTTAAGCCGAGGTTCGGTCTCGCAGGAGACACCCTTAAGGCGACGCTCCCAATAAGTTACGAGTGCCTAAAAAAAACACTCGCTTCTTATCAATTTTACCCGGCGAAGCTTCTGCGCTCGCCCATCCCACCGGTGACGCTGTAAAAGCCATTAGGGCTAACAGCATTAGACACATTCGAAAAAAAAAAAAAAAAAAGTATGTTTGGTTCAAAGTGAAGTCTACTGGAACATCTAAGCGACGTCGTTAACGCTGCATCTTTCGGTACGCCATTTCTTGGAATCCTGTGTAGGTCTCGTCCGCGATACTCTCTATATAAGTGAAAATTAACTATTATCCAGTATTCTGTCACTTGTACGTATTATTACCCCGTCCGTACGACTGTCCGGTTCGATGCTTTACACTAGTCAAAGAAAAGTAACTTTTTAAATTCCCAGTTCCTAGTTATTTATTATCAGCTTATAATTGTCGTTAACGCCCTTAATTATAGCGAAATTTCTATAAATGCTACGTGACAATTATACATTTCAGCTTATACTTATGACTAAACTTAAGGATGTAAACATCTAATAGATTTTAAATAAGTTATTATTTATAATTAAATAAGAATTATTACAATAATATACTCTTTTATATCTGGCTTAAATAACTTCTAATCTTTTGTCTGCGTCTTCATCAATTTTGCCTACAATTTCGAATGCATGTCAAATTTAATAGCAAGCTGTCTACTTGGCCTAATTTTCGGTGTTACGGTAAATTATGGTTTAGCTACCTAATACAAGATAATTGCCTTGCGTAACATAAATATGGTCCTTTCTGCTGCTTTAAACGATTGAATAACTTTATTTAATTTATAGAAGCAGGCGTTACTTTTTCGCAATTCCATATTACAAGCAATATAACAGAACTAACTACTTTTATTTTTGTTTTTTGTTTTTTATTTATTTAGTTCACAAAACTGTCATACAATTAAAAATATCAAATAGTCAACATAATTTTTCGCTTAAATAATTGATGACTTCTAGATGTGAACCTAGCATGCTTACATGGTACCATACATATTATAATAAAATATAAGTATTATATTACAAAACATTAATATTATAAAAAGTTCTCGTAAATATAAATATGTACATCAAGAGCGCCTTTTCCTTTTAATGATTATTTTACTTATTTAATTTATTTACTTTGCTATAATCCGCACGGGTTAAGCGAATTATTAGCTTTGCATGCATTCGCTTAACCCGTGCGGATTATAGCAAAGTAGTTAGTTCTGTTATATTGATTGAATAACCTTATTCTTATTAAAAGTTGTTACATTACTTAAGTAACTATCAACTATAGAAATATTTCTGAATTAAATTTGTTAACGTTTGTCTAAGCCCATACAATTTGATATATGTTTGTATATCAAAATAAACAACTTTATTGTAGTTACATAAATAAATAGTGTATACCTATATAGGTCAACAACAGTTTTAGAGGGATATAAACTGACTATTACTAAAAATATACATTTTACAACTAATTTTAAATTTTATTAATATAAGCCAAATTGCTTTATCCAAAATAGTTTAGTTGCTACATTTAAACCTGAGAAACAGTTAAATCTGACCGTGTAATATGAAGTTACGTCGTTAAATAACCCAAGCAAATCGCTTTAAAAAAAATGTACATTAAGCAAACAAATGATACAATTTGATCATGCTATATGTTATATATGTAGGGGTGTAAGGGGGAGGCTCGTCCCAGTCAGTCTCCTCAATTGTCAACCTCACCTGCACGCGGTGCACCCTGCAGATCAACCGACGAGGCTCTGGCGACCGATAAATGGCGGTATAACCATTCCATTTTGCTGACCTAAATACCAGACCGACAGTGGGCAGCAGCACTGTCGGTGCAAAACAGTCAGCACTGCGATCACCAACCCGCATGCCAAGCGTGGTGATTATTGGCAATACCCTTCATGCATAAAAACAATAAGCCACAGCCCCTAGTTCCCGGCAGCCCCGCTATTCCCAGCTCTGGCAGCGGTTCGGGTAACGGTGGGGCAGGGGGTGTTAAGAATCTCCGGAAGAGATTCCGCTGCCAACCCCGACGACTGGACCTGGCAACGTACAACGCACGCACTTTGAGGGAAGACGAAAAGATACTCGAGCTGGAAGAAACGGTAAGCAAGTTGCGGTGGGACGTGATAGGATTATCTGAAGTCCGAAGAGAGGGGGAGGATACGATGATCCTAAAATCCGGCAACTTGCTTTACTACCGGGAGGGAGAACAACAGTCCCAGGGTGGTATCGGGTTTCTCGTCCACAAGTCCCTTGTCAACAACATTGTTCAAGTCGAAAGTGTGTCGAGCAGGGTCGCGTTCCTTATACTCAGAATTACCAAACGGTATTCGCTGAAGGTCATACAGGTCTACGCACCGACATCGGCACATCCAGACGAGGAGGTAGAGGCCATGTATGAGGATTTATCTAGAGCCATGCATGCCTCCAAAACCTTCTACACTGTTGTTATGGGGGATTTCAACGCAAAACTGGGCAGGCGAAGCGGCACAGAGGTGAGAGTAGGGCAATTTGGATACGGGCAACGGAACCACAGGGGCCAGATGCTGGCCGATTTCTTGGAGAGAGAGGACCTCTACATGATGAATTCTTTCTTCAAGAAACGGCCGCATCGAAAATGGACCTGGATAAGTCCCAACGGTTCCACGAGAAACGAGATTGACTTCATCATGTCGACCAGGCGTCATATATTCAATGATGTCTCTGTGATCAATACTGTGAAAACCGGGAGCGATCACCGTCTGGTTAGAGGCACATTGAATATATGCGTACAGCTGGAAAGATCCGGACTGGTGAAGTCTACGCTCCGACCAACTCGAGCTCATATCCAAAACCCCGAGAACTTCCAACTCGAGCTGATGAACCGTTTTGACTGCCTAGCTGACTGCGCTACTGTGGACGATGTAAACAACAGGCTGGTGGAAACTGTCCATACGGTGGGGTCCAAATTTTATAAGACACACCGTAAGAGAACCAGTAAATTCTCGACCCAGACTCTCAAACTCATGGATGAGAGGAACGAAATGAGGCTACAGTCTTCTGTAGACGCGACACGCTACCGTCTGATCAATAGACAGATTTCTAAGGCGCAGAAATGCGACCTGCCACACTTCAACACTGAGTTCATTCGAGGGACTATTGAGCGTAACAGGGGCTCAAAAGTGTTCGCAAGAGATCTGTCTATTGGGCAGAGGCAGTTAACGCGATTGAAGACCGATACTGGTAGTATCATTTCATCTCGTCCTGAGATTTTGAGAGAGGTCGAGAGGTTCTATGGGCAGTTATACACCTCAACACAACAGCCTGTTGTCAATTTGGCAAAAGACCCAAGAGCCAAGTTGACCCGACACTATACCGAAGATATCCCGGACGTCAGCCTATACGAGATTAGTATGGCTCTCAAACAACTTAAGAACAACAAGGCTCCAGGTGATGACGGAATTACTACCGAACTCCTGAAGGCGGGTGCTAAACCGGTACTTAAAGTCCTTCAGCGATTGTTCAATTCCGTCATTCACGAAGGCACTATGCCGGAAGCATGGTACAGGAGCGTGGTGGTTCTCTTCTTCAAGAAAGGTGATAACACCTTATTGAAGAATTATAGACCCATCGCGCTGCTGAATCATGTTTATAAGTTGTTCTCGAGAGTCATAACGAATCGTCTCGCTCGTAGGTTTGACGACTTCCAGCCTCCCGAACAAAGCGGTTTCCGAAAAGGGTATAGTACCATAGACCACATATTCACGCTGCGGCAGGTTATACAGAAAACCGAGGAGTATAACCAGCCACTTTGCTTGGCGTTTGTGGACTATGAGAAGGCCTTTGATTCGGTGGAAACATGGGCCGTGTTAAGATCGCTCCAGAGATGCCGAATCGACTATCGGTACGTCCAAGTGTTGAAGTGTTTGTATGAAAACGCCACAATGTCTGTCCGTATCCAAGACAAAACTACGAGACCAATCCAAATGCGGCGAGGTGTGCGACAGGGAGATGTCATCTCCCCGAAGCTGTTTACCGCTGCATTGGAGGATGTCTTTAAGCTTTTGGATTGGAACGGATACGGCATCAACATCAACGGCGAGTACATCACTCACCTTAGATTTGCCGACGACATAGTCATTATGGCAGGTTGTCTGGAGGACCTTAACGCAATGCTCGACGACCTCAGCAGAGTATCTCAGCAGGTGGGCCTTAAAATGAACATGAGTAAGACAAAAGTCATGTCAAACTCACATGTTCCGCTCCACCCGGTCATCGTTGAGAACTCTGCACTCGAAATTGTAGACGAGTACATATACCTGGGACATACGGTCCAGCTGGGTAGGTCCAATTTCGAGAAAGAGGTTAGCCGCCGAATACAACTCGGATGGGCAGCGTTCGGGAAGCTACGCGAGATCTTTACGTCCGCAATACCTCAGTGTCTGAAGACTAGGGTCTTCGAACAGTGCGTGTTGCCAGTGATGACCTACGGATCTGAAACGTGGTCGCTCACTATGGGCCTTATAAGAAAGCTCAGAGTCGCTCAGCGGGCGATGGAGCGAGCTATGCTCGGAGTGTCTCTACGAGATCAAATCAGAAATGAGGAGATCCGTAGAAGAACTAGAGTCACCGACATAGCTCAGCGTGTCGCGAAGCTGAAGTGGCGCTGGGCAGGGCACATAGTGCGTAGAACCGATGGGCGCTGGGGTCTTAAGGTGCTGGAATGGCGACCCCGCACTGGAAAGCGCAGCGTCGGTAGACCCCCTACGAGGTGGACAGACGACCTCAAAAAGGTCGCAGGGAGCCACTGGATCCAGGCAGCGCAAGATCGTGTGGTGTGGCGATCCCATGAAGAGGCCTATGTCCAGCAGTGGACGTCCATCGGCTGAAGAAGAAGAAGAAGAAGATATGTTCAAGGAAGAGAAACAACCCCTATTAACCCTTAAATTATTTTTTTAACAATTAAAAAAAACTACGAAAATAAGATCTGAAAATTTACCCAAATATTGCAATATTGTGGAAAATAGAAAAATTGTCATAACATAAATTGTTACCGATACCGATAATATACCGATAAAATGTAAAATAGCTATGTTACAAATGTATTAAAAAATGTAAAAAACGTAAATCGTAAACAAAGAATACAGCTAAATAAAGTCTCTGACCTTACTTATCAGAGCAACAAGCATAAAAAATTGTGGAAAGGCTGCTCAAAATTAATGATATTTTTTTATATTATAGCAAAATAATTATATTTTATATTATTGTATTCCAAAGTTACGCTTACTTCTATGAATTATTCAAAGACTGTTTGTCAGTTGTTGCTGGGCAAGAGCTTAGGTATTAAGAAAGTTATGTACAAGTTTCACGGTCACAATAACCGGATTTGTAGATCAATAGTGACAGATTCAACACTTTAAGACGCGAGAAATTTAAAGTGCACATATTTTGATAGTTATTAAATTTATTGGTGACATATTTTATATTTTGCCCTTGCTAAGAGCAACAAGGATAAAAAAATATAATTTTTAAAAAGAATATAGTTAACTAAATAAAATATAATTATTATTAGAATATTATATTACCAGACAACTAATTAATATATACATACATAATATAACATACATTACTAAAATACAAATATACAACCAACAAATTCTTTTAAATGTTAATAATATTGGAATCGAATCCACGACTCTCAACTGCGCCAACGGGCCAGAATGAAGTAAATATCCTCACATTTCAAAATTAATAACTATCTGTTTTGTTTATATCAAGTATACTTACATGAAAACCTCATCATAGATAATAACGCAATCCTCGCAAAATCATCAAAAACATCGCTTCTATGCTTTTTTATAAGGTGTAGTTTAAATAAAGATATTGCCTTAATGTGAAATAATCGTGAAAATTTTAACGACTTATAACTATTATTATGCAACTTTTATACGTCGACCAGACACGCCCAAGTCAAAATGACGCGTTACATTTGAAATACAAAATGATCTTCTGCTAACTTTACATAACACAAATTGGCATGAGAACTTTTCTGATGAAATGTTAAAATTCTAAATGCCAGTGAGACTGCTTTATTCAGGCCTACGAAAAAGTAATAGCAATCTCTTTACAAAAGTAATAATAAAAATTATTTTGCTATAATCCGCGATACAGTAAATAGAAAAATAAATAAAATAAGAAAAGTAAATAGTGCTAAATGTTTAGTGGACTATCCGTTTTGTCATACCCGATACATGCGGGGTTCGTAAAAACACATTCACAAACCTCCGCCACTGCCACCACAAAACACAAGTGTCTCTCTTTTTTATGCGTGATTAGAAAAAGTATACTTCATACGAGTTTCATCTCCCCTTTCATTATTTATTGTATCACTATCCATTACTCTAGAATTATATATATAATAAAAACATATAGGTGATCTATCCTACTCAGCCGGGTACCACACGGCGGGTCAACTTACCTTAGTCGCCTTTTACGACAACTCCGTGAGAGATGAGGGTGGTCTATTTTACTCAGCCGGATACCACACGGCGGCGTTATTTTACTTTTTTTTATTTAAACAAAATTCAAACACCAGTAAAAAGAAAAATTTAGGAATCAAACTAATTATGCTATTACCGACGGGTTAATACATCATTGAGTGAGTAAACAATAAAAAAATTCTGAGAATCACGCAGGAAACGTCGCGGAATTCAACGGAGGCGGCGCAGACTCAGACATTTAATATTAGACATTTTCGTTGAACGTATATACCTTTAAGCACTAACAACGTTACAGGGCTTAAATAATTAAACTTATTACATATATACACACTTTATTGGATAGGAGGTAAGGGTTTATAGGTAAGGGCTATATTCAATTAAACTTTTAAATAGGTGCTTTTAAATCGTCAACTCCACTAGTGATTCGGAAAGCTGTTCCTACCGAGTAAAACCAGCAAGAAACTCGGTGGTTGCTCTTATCATATATAATTCTTATAACTAGTTACTTTTAGGCATTACTCTTGTACAGAGTAGAGGAGTAGCTATATGCACGTATTCCTATCATGTATATTATTCTCAATAGTATAGTAGGCATTCTCTATCAGCCTTCCTTTGACAGTGTTTTTAAACTGTTGTAATGGCAAAGATAAAATTGATTGCGGAATTTTATTATAGAACCCAAACCCGCAAACGAGTTACGTACTTTTGCAAGTAATTTAATATCCCAAATGCTGATTAAAATAACATAACTGGTTTATGCATAAAAAGAACAAAAAAGTTAGGATAATTCTAAAATTTTCTGTTTTTAGAATATTTGCAATTGAAGCCAATTAATCGTCTTCTTCCTTAATTTGATTTATTTCCCGATAAACACATATTTCCCAACCTCAATTTTTAACAAATAGATATATTATTTGTAGTCTCTATTAAAAACTTTAAAAAGATTAAACAATATTACTTATTTTTTATGTTATTTATTTACATTTAGTACACTACCGATATACATATTATTACATTAATTTATTAATAACATTTAACCAGTTCTTTTCCTGAACGTAAATTATACTAGTTCCTATTTTTGCTTGTAAAAATGAGCTCTTTTTAATAATAAATGTCTAGTTTAAGCCGTAAATGTAATTTGACCTTCCGCCGCATTCCGAGCTATGTCATCCAGGATGCAAACTATTTGGCTCTTAGGGCAACAACCTCGGCGACAAACTCAGCTAGACGGGTAATAATGTCTAATTATAAAAAAAATTCTAACATGACAAGCAGGGCTGTATATTGCATGCTATAAATATAATATGATAAAGATATATTATGAACATAGATAAACTGGCATGTTGTAAAATAGGTATCAATTTTATTTTTGCATCATAATCTTGCCCTTATCCCACTCTAAGTGGGGTCGGCACAGCATGTTACAAACACGTTGTCACACGATTTCGCTACGTATTTTACAACCGGCAGCCTGCCTTACGTCAACTTACCTTAGTCGTATTTTACGACCCCTCGGTAAGAAATAAGGGGGGGTCTATTCTACTCAGGCGGATACCATATGGTGGGTAATCGACTTATCTTAGTCACCTCTTACGACACCTCGGTAAGAAATGAGGGTGGTCTATTCTACCCAGGCGGATACCACACGGCGGGTCGACTTACCTTAGTCGCCTCTTACGACACCTCCGTAAGAAATGAGGGTGGTCTATTCAACTCAGCCGGATACCACACGACGGGTCAATTTACCTTAGTCGCCTCTTACTACACCTCGGTAAGAAATGAGGGTGGTCTATTCTTCTCAGCTGGATTCCACACCGCAAAAATTTTTTTTTACATAATACAAAAGATTTCCATTTTCTTAAGTACGATCAAATATATAAAATTGCAGCCTGATCAAACGGTAAAATCTACATTTACACAACTTATTTGACACTATTATTCTATAACTACAAATAAATCTAAGGCGGCACCTTTTACTTGCAAGCGTATATTAACTTTGGTTTAGGTTATGTAAGTTAAGCAAGACTCTAGCCAGTAATTAGTTGGATAATCGAATTCGCATTGTACAAAATTTTTTATTTACTGTTTTGTTTTGTAAAGACCTCAAATATTAAAATATACGTCCGTTTGAATAAACTAAAGTAAATAGTAACTATTTTAGACTTGCGTTATATACCAAAATAGATTTTAGCATTAAGAAATAAAGCAAGATCATACAGTCATAATTGATAGAATATAAACGGAGCAAAAGAGGTACTGATATCTTACAGATTTCCTCGAATAATTTAAGTAGTAGAATAGACCACCCTTATTTCTTACCGAGGTGTCGTAAGAGGCGAATAAGGAAAGCAGGTGGCAGGGAGAAGCCCAAAATTTGTCGATAGAAAAAAAGAAAAGCATTTGAAGCTACCTATCTGTCTGTTTTTTATGTGTTATTTATTTATATTAATTTATACAAAAATAGGTATGGGTCTATTTCTTCCCTCTCTTATTATTTGTTGGACACACATATGTCCTACCTATGACTTCCCGACTCTATGTATATTATCTCTTTGTCAGTTACACAGAATACATGACACAGAGCTGGACCCATTCTCACAGAATCATCGCACAAAAAAAGTACTACATGTTAAGCTTTTGTAACGATATATTATATTTATGCAAAGTTCTTCCAAAATATTTATTCGATGTGTAATATAGTATACAACTAGCTTTACCCGCTATACTTTTTTAACATGGACCATACGTAAATAATACATAACATACCTATTACATCACACTACATGATCTGCAGAAGAAAAATGAGCCTATTCGCACTCATCTATTAGTGAGCAATTAAGGGCATTCCGAATACCTAAGGAACTACTGATACGTAGCTGACCTTTAATTAACTTATTTCATAATGTCTTTTAAATAACACCAAGTAATCGTAACTTTGTGGAAAAACTGCAAAAGGTAGTAACTTCCACATTTGGAACGCCGAAGGAATGTTTGGGATGTCGAGATTTCCAGATTGTATGAAAGGAACTTCTTTCTGATAGGCATATAGAATTTTGATTCGATGAAATTTATATACTAAGCGTCCTACATGTTGTCTGATAAATTCAAACATAGGGCATTGAAAATCCATACACAAGCGATATACGACTCGTACCAGTATAATCTAAAAAAATGAAACTTATTGCGATTGTAATTTATGTTAGTAAAAACTAATAAGCTACTATTAAATACGGTAACTGCAATCTACAATTATTTATTAACTTAAGTCCCCGATTTTTTTCTTGTAATCATATACAAAAGGAATAATTGAACATTTATTACTCGCGGCAGAAAATAATATTAGTAAAAAGTAAATGTACTAATAAACTAATGCTAAATACGGTATCAACACTGTGTATATATTTATTATCCTAAAAGCCTAGCATTTTCTATTGTTATTATTTTTTACAAAATAAATTATCGGGCCATGTCGTATCCGGCTAAGTATAATAGACCACCCTCATTTCTTACCGCAAAAGGAGACTAAGGTAAGTCCGTGTGATATCCGGCTGAGTAGAATATACCAATCTCATTTTTTACCGAGGTGTCGTTTAAAGGCGACTAAGCTAAATTGACGTCAGGCAGACCTACCTAAAATACCTACATACAAATCAAATCACAACATAATTAAAAAATTTGTACCGGCCCCGCTTAGAGTGGGCAAAGGGCAGGAGAATGATGATGATACAAAATAAACTATCAAAAGAATATTAATTGCGATGTTAAATAATAAAGTATTGTTAAAAGCAGTAGCTGCTATCTATAAATGTATAGCACCTTTTATCCTCTAAGGATTAAAAGTGATCGTATCCTGTTTATTTACGCATATGTGACGCGTAGTAGAGAACTGAGTCACTGTCATTCACGATCATCCTAATGCGTGTAGATTGTCATGACATTCTATACATTCACTCTACCTTGGACAGTGAACGTATCAACTTCTTCTAGGGAGTAAGTCTCAATAAATTAAATTCTCATATTAATTTTTTATTAATAATGTATGTAATACTTTAGAGCTGTGATAGCCCAGCGGTTAGACCGTGCGACTCTTTCGAGGGGAACACTAGTTCAAACCCGGGCAGGCACCAATGAGTTTTTCTATTCAAACTCATGTGTCAAATTGATAATTGCAATCTATCACACGCTTTTCGGTGAAGGAAAACATCGTGAGGAAACCTGCATATCTCTAGAGAATTCTGAAGATATGTGTAACCTACCAATCCGCATTGGAGCAGCGTGGTAGGTCCTAGCTCCAACCCTTCTCTCCAGAAACGGAGGATGATGCCTAAATACCCAGCAGTGTGATTGTAACAGGCCGCTTCTTTATGTAATGCTTTTATTATGTTAATATAATATACATTTAAATTCACTTCAGGATATACAAATTAACAATTTAATATAGTTGTTACATTGTACCACCACTTCGTCGATAGATTTTGTTAACTAAATTCTTCAAAAGTAATGGAAGTATTATTTTGCTATAATCCGCGATAAAATTGATGTTTCTAGTAGCAAAATCATTGCAATAGGAACTGCAATTTAACCCCCCGTATCGAACTGATTTTTGTGATAGAGATATTTGCACGGTGGGAGAGCGACAAAGACTACTCTTTATTCCAGGACAACAGTCCACGCGGATAAAGTTGCGTGTAAAAGTTTGTTATAACATATAGTTAAAATTTAATCCCAGATATAAAATCAAAAAACAACATGAATGAACATAGTGTAGGCGGGAGGCTGTAAACGATAAAAATAATCTTCTCGTGAATCCAGCCTGAAATTATGCGCATAAACGGTAGTTAAACGTTCCTTATACGGCCACGATATCATTTGGCACGCGCACAGGTAACTATTATTAGCATAATTGTACTTCGCGTAGGCGGTCTTATTGTTCGGAGAATTATGTGAACAAACTAAAAGATCTGCCAAACATTATGTCGCACTGCTTCTATCTACAATACTGCATATGTTACCGTTAGTTTCTACTTTTGTATATCAAGTGATGTATCCTGAGAAGATTGGTTCTAATACGGAAGTATTTGATAGAATTTTTGTAATACAAAAAAGAGCCATACGTGGCATTAACAATTTAAGTCCGCGTGATTCCCTGCGAGAGAAGTTTAAGGGAATAAGTATTCTTACTTTGACTTCGCAGTATGTTTTTAGCAATCAAATGTTTGTGCATAAGAATATACATAATTACAAAACGATTGGCGATGTATATAATAGACAAAGTAGGAACCGACATAAGCTTGCGGTTCCTGCTTTGCGCCTTGCAAAAAGTGAATACGTCTTTTGTGGGTTTGGGTATAAGCTACACTACAGCAGCTTAAAAAAAGCTATTAAAGGGAGGTTGACACTAAAAGCCTACTATACTATTGAGGATTATATAGATGATAAAAATGCGTGGATATAGCTACTCCTCTACCCTGTACAAGATAGTAATAACCAAATGTAACTAATTATAAGAATTTTATTTTAAAAGAGCAACCACCGAGTTTCTTTCTGGGTCTTCCCGGTAGGAACAGTTTTTCTAATCAGCGGTAGATTTAGACGATTCAAAAGCACTTGTTTACAAGTTAACTTGAACGAAGAATAATTTAAATTTGAATTCGTTCCTTTTCCAATAAATAGTAATTAAAAAAAAATGGATATAAAATAATAGTGAAAGTAAAACGTCTTTACACCCTAATTATTAAAATTAGTAACTTTCGGTTTATGTTAGGAACTGAAACAAGGGCTTTGCAATCTAAATAGTCTTTTTATGTGTTGTTAGGCAATTAAATTAAGTTTGGTCAATTCGAATATGATCATATTCTTTCTACATACTATTTTAAAATATATTCTATGTTAAATGTTATGATCAATGATAGCTTCCAATATTTTGTTATTAAGAAAAAAAAAAGTTTTATATCTATCACAGTAACCATTATTAAAATAGTTAAGACACGAGAAGTATTGTAATGAATTTGATGTAGATTAACTTACATTACGAATATTTTTATGTATAACCTCAGATAAAAAAAAGGACGATGGAGTGTACGGAACTAAAAAATGAGTCCATTTTCTCTATACAAACATAGAAACGCTCACATTGATACGGTAAACTAAGCTAATCTTCGTCATAAGCGAACGAGCATTCAGGTAATTTACAATTATTTCCTTTGATTGTTCGAACTCCATCTACCTTTTTTGATTCGACTATATAACATTTATAATTATTGGTAACAAACGATTGATAAAATGGTTGCCGTGTTGTAGAATAGACCACCCTCAGTTCTTACCGAGGTGTCGTTAAAGGCAACAAAGGTAAACTGACCCACCGTGTGGTATCCAGTTGAGTAGAATAGACGACTCTCTTTCTTATCGAGGAGTCTAATATGACTAAGTTAGGTTGACGTCAGTCAGGCGGCCGGTCGTAAAACACGTAGCTAAATCATGTTGTGCCGACCCCACTTAGAGTGGGATAAGGGCAGGAGTCGATGATGATTAAACTATTGATAAAATATCAATCAGTAAAAAACTACTAATCTGCAGTAAATGATTACATGTAAATTTATTTAATTACCACTTGACATTTATCATATCAGGTAATTATTTGTAAAACAAATAAAAATATTTTATAATAATTATATAATTTATTACCAGGAAATCAAACACGGTCTAAATATGCCATAGCTATAATTATTAGAATATTCAGTAGTTATAAATGTCAGTGATTAATTACATCTTATTTCTGAGCTTGTCATATCTATTCATCAGCGTATGAACAACCATATTAAATAAGTCAAGTGTTGCTATTTAAAGGAAAGAATTGCTAAAGCGAAATAAAACAATTTCATTGCCTTAATTATTAATGATTAATAATCACCTAATTATTTTTATTATTTTATACAAATAATAGTATGTAGAAATAACAATTTTAAAGCTAAAAAAGATCAATACACTCCGGGAATGCCGGCAAAAGTTAAAACTTTAATATTAATGTTGTGTATTTTTGATTTTCTGGAATGGCTAGGGAATAATTTTGTGCAAATTGCTTTAATTATCAGTATGACAGTACTGTCATTTAAGTGGTAAACTGCAATATTTACTAATTGCGCTATCGTGCGAGCTGTACCACGCCGCCCCGGCGGTCTACTCTCCCTCTGTCTTACGAATTTTTTATCAGGTAACCTGTGCTGACGCGAGTTTAAAATTCTAAAGAATTTTTAACTTCAAAAACATACGTTTCCGCATTATGGTTATAATTTTCCCATCTTAATATATTTAAAAAATAAATAGGAAACCTAAATTAAATTACATGATTTAATATGCTAAAAAATGAAGAGACTATGCCGTACATACGAACGCAATGCTAATCACGCAATGTAACAAATAACAGTTGCACCAAATGGAAGTTGTGCAAGTTTAGATTAATTGCGAACAGTTACGTTTCCAAATAAAATGTCTGAATTTGAATATCTTCTTCTGAGTTTTGTTTTAAATTTTAGTCAGGAATCGCATTTCAGGGTCATAGGAAATGGGAAGTAAACTATAACAGAACTAGCAATATAACAGAACTAACTACTTTGCTATAATCCGCACGGGTTAAGTGAATGCATGCAAAGCCAATGTGTATGAAGCAGGCAAAATCTACGCATAAAGTGCCTAATGACCATTCATTTCATATTCTCCACACTTGTGATAAGGGACTCCGACTCAATACGTTAGACCAACTTGAGATAATAAAAAATAACAATAGTCACTTAATTAACGAGCAAGTAAATGTATCTAATTCCGTTTTGCTACATGTGTTTGGAGGGGAGGGTATTGGTGGGAGTTGAACTATTTAAGATTGCTTGTATGGGTAGCGCGGCTCAGTACGATTTTTGTCGTGGAGCCTATCCTCCTGATGAAGCTTCGGTTTCGGGGCGAAACGATCGTCGAGATTGTGGTGGTGGGTGTGTGTGCTGCTTTTGTGTGCGTTGTTGCTGGTGAATTGCGCCTTGGGGTGCATGTGGTGGCTGGTCCTGCATGTATAAGGTGCGTAGATTTTTCCTGCTTCATACACGTTGGCTTTGCATGCATTCACTTAACCCGTGCGGATTATAGCAAAGTAGTAAGTTCTGTTATATTGCTTGTAATATGGAATTCCGCAAAGTAACGCCTGCTTCTATAAATCATATAACAGAACTACTTTGCTATAATCCGCACGGGTTAAGCGAAGGCATGAAAGCTAATGTGTATGAAGCAGGAAAAATTTACGTACCTTACACATGCAGGACAAGTCACCACATGCATCCCAAGACGCCTTCACCAACAACAATGCACACAAGCAATACACACAACCACAACCAAAATCCCGACGATCGTTTCGCCCTGAAACTGAAGCATCATAGGCTCCACGACAAAAATGCATTACGATTTTGGGATGCATGTGGTGACTTGTCCTGCATGGGTGAGGTACGTGAATTTAGCCCGCTTCATACACATTAGCTTTGCATGCATTCGCTTAACCCGAGCGGATTAAGGCAAAGTGGTTCTGTTATAGTTTCTGTAATACGGAATTCCGCAAAGTAAGGCCTGCTTCTATAAATTATAAATAAAATGGGAAGTGGCAATATCCAAAGTTTGGTTTATAAGAACTTCGGAATAATACAACGAAATTATTTCGTATCGTCGTTGACTATGGGGTAATAAGAAGGCAGAATTGCTCAGAGGGCGATGGAGCATGCATCAAATCAGAAATGAGGAGATCCTTAGAAGTACCAGAGTGTGATTAATTGCAATTATCAATTAGACACATGAGATTTAATAGAAAAACTGGTTGCTTCATTGGTGCCTGCCCGGGTTTGAACTCGTGTTCCCTTCGAAAGCGTCGCACTGTCTCACCGCTGGGCTATTACTGCTCGCGCACTTAGCAAGTAGCCTGAAATATACATTCCTCTTTGTTTCAAGCAAACACTTTTCTACAATTTTTGGTGAGTTCTCGAGTTAATATTTAAGAGAGAAAATAAAACCATTCATCTATAATATTCAATCAAGTTATGCAATAATGTCCAAAACGATTATTTGCGTGTTATGTGAATGTCTCATAATCATATTAAAGCTGTTATGGTTTTGTTATGTATTTGCATTTATAACGGAAGTCAGCGGTTCCAAAACTTTCTTTTCCTCTTACATGTCCGTGTTAAGTATATTTAATGTGAAAATTTAAAATTAGTCTTCCTCAATTGACAAACGAAATGTTTGCTTGTAGTGCCGGTGATGCACAAAAGGCTATAAAATATGTAACAATTTATATTGACTTAATTCGTACTGACGTGTAGTACCACCTGGCTCTATACGGTTAGCATCACAACGACCAACCCACCAGGCATGTAAAAAGCCAATGTCGGAAACTAAGCTTGTAGAACCTACTTGCTGTTCCAGTGTAATTAAAAATTATTTAAAAGCAAGAATCTGTGTGTATACGTATAATTGATTTCGTGACCACGACGGTCGCAACTCTGACGAAACTTGAAACTTAAAGTATCTTTTAACTTGGCATTATCGCGACACAACCTGTATGAATATATAATAAGATCTTCTGCTATGGAGGTAATATTTATTGTTTTTTAAGCCATATAGATATATATTATAGCATGGAAAACAAAAAATATTACGCTATTATTCTTCGCGCCAACTGCGTGCCCTTCGATAGCTACAGTTAGAGAGCGTCATTAGGATACGCATACAACCAGCAATTTCTCCACCACGAATAATCAAAGGATACTGACCTTTCACTGGGAGGCTTCTCTGTAGGTTATGGTGTCCACGTCGCTCCGGCCGGAGTATAACAAAGCCACTTTTATTCGTGGAATCATTAATGTTTTGGTTCTTCCGTTTTAGTACTTTACACAGCCACCAATTTGTCTTTAATATTCCGTATATATTAATAATAAATTTCCACCGAACACCGATATTAACACTACTTGACCGCGAGTACCGAATTCACCGTGTTGCGCGGCCGACCGATCCCTTTGTTCCCTTGTGTGACATTTTTGTGCCACCTACCCGCACCGCCTCAGGTGCAGTAAGCCCCGATTACCCTCGGCGGAAAAAATTGCCCGAACAATTATAAACATTAGTTTGTAAAAGTAGGCTTAAAAGCAAATTGAGTATAGTACGCGGCAATAAAAAATGCACATAGAGGCTTAGAGAGAGAAATCGGCTAGATTCTGCTTCATAGAGCATTGTCTCTGTCGCACAGACTGACGAACCCGTGTGTAACAGTGACAGCGCTCTACGAAACCGAATAGGCTGGCTGTTTCGTTATAAGTTCTCGTTGTGCATTATTTATTGCCGGGTACTATACGTGCTTTAACATTCACGCTTAGTTTACTGTAGGAATAAATTTCTTATAGAGGATGATTTTTTGGTGCCGATTTAAATGAATATTAAGGTTTCGGGTGATCAAAATGTTACAGAAAATTTTGCTATGTTTTTATCGCATAATTCCAAATGACAAACAGTTGCAAACTTATTTTTGAAACGTTTTGAAATATTACAACCTCTTGCTGCCTATCAATTGATTCAGCAAATTAGCCGTCAAAGAGTAACAGACAGACAAACGGATATTTCTAATTACAATATTAGTATTTTTTTATGCCTGTTCCTCTGATAAGTAAGATCAGAGACTTTATTATTTGTGACATAACTATTTTACATGTTCCTTACTTTACATGTAACTATTAACAATTTGTTTCTATTGTTTAACTTACATTAATTTATGTTGTAGCTGACCACAACATAAATGGGTTTTCTGTTCAAAGGGCTATTTTCGCTTTTGTTTTTTATACTTACCTATATCTTGTTGTTTTTTTTTATCAATTCTTAGCTTTTCATAGTATTGACTTTTTTATCTTAGAATTACCGCTCACGTATCGTTTGTATTCTATTTTTTAATCTTACTATTATTCTACTTTTTAGTAAATTATTTTATTTTATTACTTCTTCTTCTTCTTCTTCGTCAACCGATGGACGTCCACTGCTGGACGTAGATCTCTTCACGGGATCTCCACACCATACGATCTTGCGCCGCTTGGATCCAGCGGCTCCCCGCTGATTGACAAATATTTTATTACATTGGCCTAATATTTATTTGTTGCTAGTTAGTAGTTTTTTACCTAATATGATATTAGTATGGTTAGTGATAAATATGTTATTGTGAGAACAGTTAGTATCATGTATATTGTGTTAACATGCGCCATGTTATTAACTTCTTTGGCTAAACTTAGATTCGAATGTACTCTCACGTCTTCTCAAAGAATATTAGCAACTACATTAGTGCGAACAGTCCGTAAATGCATCAACTAAATGTCGGTGACTGCTAACACAGTGACCGCTATGCGCATTGATTTATACCTATAGTTGCTGACATAACGGACCCGTTCAGGTGGCCCGTTATTCGATACCATTTATTCTATATGAGACTATTAGCTGCCCGAATAAGTCGAATAGAGTTTATATCATAGCAATTTTTAAGATAACATTGTTGAAATAATAACAATTAATGTCTCTAGTCCAAATAGGGATAAACGGTTCGGGCAAAATATATCTATATCTATACTTATTATAAAATATAGTCCCCAAAAGCTGTCTGTCTGTATGTCATCGATTCTCTCAAAATGTACTGAACGGATTTTTGTACGGTTTTCACCAAAAGATAGTGCAATACTCCCGGATGGTTTAGGTATATAGTACATATCGGTACTATGTAAATTGTGTTAAAGAGATCGCGCAGTTGTTAAAAAACTTGCTTGCTGTGAGCTTTGGTCGCGTGCGCTGCGTAAACCAGCAGAGATATGCTAAAGTAATGTACCAAAGATTTGTAGATCAAAGAAAATACTATAACAGAAACAAAAATATTTGAATATTCTACAATTGAATAAATATTTCCTTATTATTTATTCAATAATTATTTAATAAACAATAATGTAAAGATGAGAAATAAGTATAATATATCTAATTTACGATAATCCACGACTTGTTACTAGTCATACCCGAATATTGAAATTTGCACAAAATTAAAAAATGTAATGGACATTTATTATTTTTACATAAATCTGAATCATGGTCCAACGAATCTGGACCCAAACTACTTTACCGGTCAAATACTTGCTACATGGGCGCAAAAGGTTCAAGTGCGTTTCTTTAAACTTCGACGGCCTTACAAATAAAACAACGGATAAGCGAGAGTTATTCTCGGAATAGTTATGGTTAGAATAACCTAAGTTTAAAGAGACAAATATATTCCTACAAATAAACTCGGTATAAGCTCGTCATAACTATTCCACCGTTATGCCATGCATGCGTAAGAAAAAGTAAAATTTTGTTTATGGCTGCCGTGTTAGTTTTTCATTTTGACATAACTTTGACATTTCTATTTGTAATTTGGCGGGCGGCAACGACTTTGTCTCAGTATAACATTTCATACTGGGTTTATTTGTAAGGCCGCGAGAGATTATGAAAAAGATTATTACTCAAATACCATAGACAAATGTATGTTAAGACTAGGTTTTAATTTCAAAAAGAGTCCACTGTTAAAACGACATTCAAACATTTTTTTTTATTCTAAATTATTGTCTCGCACCATAACACTTTCATTAAACTTTTGTCCCTGCTCTAATATTGTGCCGTTCAAATGCCCCGTCTTATAAGGAGACCACGCCTTAATAAAATTACAGGTAAACTGGCACAGCGGCTGTTGCAATAGCTTTCACAATAAAACATAATTAGTAACCTTATATCATTGTTTCTTTATATTATGGTTTTATAATATTGTGTTACAAAACTATTTATTAGAGAGTACAACCTTCACCTATCAGGAGCCAGCCTATAGTGTGTTGATTGAAAATAAATAGACAGCAATGAGGCCTTTTATCTGGCTCTCTATTTTTGATGCGTATTTAGTGACCAAACACTATTTTTAGTTAAATATTGAAAGCTGAAATAAAACTTCAATGTGACATCAAATTGGAGTAAAAATTATACAAAATTTTATACTGTTTATTAAAAAGTATAATAATTTGAACAATACAATTACTTGTATTGTTTTTTTTTTCAATTGACCAATGCTATTAGCCCTAATGGCTTTGACAACTTCACCGGAAGGAATGGGGTATTCGGTCTCGAGGGAAGCCAGTGGGCCAAGCTGGTATAATTTAGTGATCATTCAGATGAAACTAAGACTTTTGTTATTAAAATACAGTAATATCTATGGGAAACGAACTTGAAATTTTATAATACCTCATCTTATAAACCACTTACTAATGTCCCTTAGAAACGAATATACACGCAAAAATATTAAAACCAAACTAAAAAAATATTATAAACAAATGTACTTACAAAACATAGGTAAATAATAATTGAAACAACATAAAGTATCATACATACTTTAATATCATACCCATTAAAATGACTTTAGAATCTTTATATTTGTAATATGTATCATTAGCATTGTTTGTAATCTGCATTCTGTAGTACAAATCATCATTAAATTAATACAGATATTAATACTATTAATATGTAGTTACTTTACAAAAAACTTCACTCTTTGACAACAGTAATTCTAAATCCATCAACAATCTTTATTAGAGCTTACCTTGCTTTTACTTTTACTTGAATATTTATAATACTAATAAAATTATTGACTTTGTTTTGTTACATTATCTGTCGACTGACTGTTGTAAGGTAAAACTTTAATAAGTTCATGTTTACACCTTTATGCGTCGTAAAAGGCGACTTAGGTAAGTCGACCCACCGTGTGGTATCCGGTTGAGTAGAAAAGACCACCTTTTTTCTTACCGAAGAGTCGTAAATTACGACTAAGGTAAGTTGACGTCAGGCAGGCGGCCGGTCGTAAAATACGTAGCCTAATCATGCGACAACATGTTTGTAACATGTTACGCCGACCCCACTTAGAGTGGGTTAAGGGCAGGAGGATGATGATGTTTACAACTTTATACTGTAATTCGATATTGTTATGTATGAACAAATAAAAAAAGGGAGTTTCCTTTACCGACTCACGTGCAGTGTGTGTATAAAACGCAAATACATTTTAAAGATGTGCTAAAATGTATTTAAATTAAGAATGCATAAATAATGCATAAATATTTCGCTACGCATGTGCTATTAGAGAATAATAATTATTTGAGTTTCATCCTTCTAGCTTACTACTGTAGTATAAAATCTCTATGCTTTACTTATACTTAGTTAGTACCTAATTAGTATCCTAGTGAGTTCTATTTTTTTTTGTATAATTTATTCGATACATCAGTTTGACACGCACCAGTGCTTAAAGTAACGACCTGTTACTATCCCACAGCTGGGCTTAGGTCTGCTCTCTCTTTATATGAAGAGAAGGATTGGAGCAAAGACTCATCACGCTGATTAAATGCGGATTGGTAGGTTACCCATATCCCAGGATTTCTCTAGAGAAATGCAGAGAGAAATTATTCACCGAAAAGCGTGTGATAAGTTGATAATATCTCAGCTCATAAGTATAAATAGAAAAGCTCACTGGTGAGTGCCTAAGGGTTTGAACCCATGAAGCCCTCAAGAGAGACACACGGTCACACAGTTAGACTGGCACAGCTTCCCATCCATCAGACAATCTCCGTAATAGAGTAAAATACAATGTATAATTCATTACGAAGTCACAGGAATATAACCGCGTTGTATTGCTACAAGACTAAGCTACAGCTATTAGTTATAAAGCAAAAAACATTAAGTTCACGGCCTACTTCCTCAACTATTAGCGGTGTAAAAGTAGAACTTTTTAACTTCGAAATTTTTAATTGTTTTGTTATGCAATTTGGATGGTGCATATCGGAACAATTCATTGTAGATGGCTAATTGTAAATGTCGAAACTCCATTGTTATTTTGTGATGCGCGTGCGAATATTTCAAACTAGCTATTGTGATATTGTTATTATCGCTACGTTATATCAAGCCCTGTTATTAGAATGCAATATCAGTAAACATTGATTATGAATGAAATTTAAAAGTTTTGTTTATAAGAAATGGGTATCAACTAAAATAACGGCCTGTTTCTTTGATTGCGTGGACCACAAACCACCTCTCCGAGAAAACGCGAGAAATGTTCCCTAATTATTAAGCTTAGGTATGATTGAGATTTGAGAATCATATTCACACCATGATATGATCAACAGGTGACCACGGTGATCGTGCTATTGTGTACACAAACAAATATAGGTCTTATATGTGTATGCAATGGTATAGCATATAAGGACTACATTTGTTTGTATAAGCAATCATTTAGTCCAGTAATCGCTGAATCGTTAATAAGCGTAAATAGCACATAGCAAAAAATGCTATCGGCTATTATATTATTCAGCTATCACTGGACAAAGTTATTGTTATTACTAACAAACGTAATTTTTAAATCATATTCAATGCGTTCTTTATTTCTAGGTTATAATTTTGGCCAATTCTAGGTAATACATTCACTAAGAATATCTTAAAAGTGCAACATAACCTCGATACATATGATATAATGATAACATTTCTTTTTAATATTATTTTACTTTTTATGGAATATCCATAATTTTGTATAGCAATAGCAGTTACCTAAAATTCAATAGCAGTTGGTGCTATATGAGGAGTGAATCATATCATGATCACTAAGTGATTGGTGATTCTGTCCATCCCTACTAATTATAAGGAACCGGGTCAGGGGCACTTAGGTCGCTGGATAAAAGCAACTGTAATATAAATGGAAAGCGGACTGTATAGGGAGTTTTTGGAGTCACACTACTTTCATATGTTCCTGGGCAACTAAATTGATCTAGTGTTACTAATACAAATAGTAATAGTATAAATCCGAAATTTAAGACCAAAACTTAAAAACTGCAGTTACGATTTTGAGTTGTATGGTTCACATAAGTGATTTGTAATATTCTTTAATTAATTCTTTAAAGAATCGTGTATTCATCGTGTAGTGATAAGACGGCCATTAGCAAAACGATTGATTTAAATAAACATGTATTATATAAAAAAAGGTTTGCCATCAATCTTTATACATAGAATCGACGTGATGGATATCTAATCCTTCCCTTCCAGGACAGAAGACTCTTGTGGGATACTAACGGCGCAATAATTATTCCTTTTATTTCATGATATTTATATTATTTCAGATGCGGCGGCAGGCTCGGACCTCAGCCGGCGGCGCGCTTGTAGTGCGTTCCGCCTCTGCTTTACAAGGTTATCCCTTTTCTATTTGTTACTAAAATGCATAATTTAATAGTGTTTGGCTACATAGCCATGTACCATATTTTACTAATGGAAATTTAATACTTAATTACTACTTACTTACTTAAGGATACTTAAGGATACTTAAGGATAGAGAATAGACTTGGATTGCAAGATAAAACTTGTCTCGGTCGACATTTCGATTATCCCAAGTATGTTATTTTGTAATAATTATTTTTTTTAATACGAGGAAGTATTTGATAATTAGGTCCTCATTGCATACTATTTATAACAAGCAATTAAATATGACATTCCTGTTTTAAGTTAAATTACATAATTATTGGAATAATTACTTTAAAACTTTGCTTAGGGAGAATATCCAATGCAATTACAAAAAATTTAATATAAAACTTTACTGTATAAAACTTTTAAAAACATTTTTAACGACTACATTACAATCACACAATGTAAATTTACATTTTTTATTTGCTTTTCAGTCTGGCTGTGGTTACTGCTCTTTGTTTTTCAAAATGAATTTCGGATATCGAGGTCAATTCAACCTGGCGTAAGATATAATCAATCTTATAGATAATGTTAAGATTCAAGTCAGATCATAAATATTCGATTCACAATTACGCTTATGTAATTATATAATAATATTGTTTTTAAATTTAGTAATATTACGCAGAATGCAAATATTAATTCCAATAAGAACCATGGTCTAAACGAAATATGCAGATTCCAATGGTTTGACGTTGCAATATAATAGAATACTATAATAAAATATAATCAAATTTATTGATTTTTATGATTGTTATATTATTTGTTATGCTTATTTTATTTCCAGTACTTGGATTTCGATAACCTACCTGAAACTAATTTCACATGCAACGGCAAGGTGATTGGTGGTTATTACGCAGATCTTGAAACCTCTTGTCAGATGTTCCACGTGTGTACTGTTGGACAACAAGATGAGCCCATGGATATCAAGTTTCTTTGCCTTAACGGCACTGTTTTTGATCAGGTAATACTGAATAAGTATAGAAAAATTTATCATGTAACACTAACACACGAAATAGTAAATAAAACAAAATAATCTTTATGGTCTAAACATGTACCTATAAAAATGAATGCAAAGATTAAATAATAAATTAATAAATAATCTTATTTCTTAGTCGTTTAACTTTATTGCCATTTTAAGACTATAAGATAATTAAGTTAACTCTAAGGAAATTAAGAAAAATCGCATTTTTATCGAAGTCAGCGCTACAGCGAACCTTAAATTAAAAAAAATATAAATTTGCTTGAATTCTATGGATGCCTTTCTTGAAAAATCTATAAAACTTTCTCTTTAATAAATGTTTGTTGTAAAAAAAAAACAAATAATTTTGTTATGAATAATGTTTTACTTTCCAGGAGACCAGAGTATGCGAGAGGGTAGACGAAGTAGATTGTACAAAGTCTGAAAAATTCTATAGTTTAAATTTAGAATTGTATGGAAGTACTACGCCACCGATCATTCAACCGGAACCAACGAAACCTCAATCTAAACCAACTGAACAAACAATTCAACAAAGAAAACCTAGTAGTACCACAGTAATTTCCGATCCATTAATTAACGAAGCGCCCACATCACCTGATAGAGTAATAAATTTATCGACAGAACTTATTGATTCTACTGAAGATCCAGTACAAGAAACCAAAAACGAAGAAAACAAAAATCCGTCATCCTATTCATCATCACCACCAACAAAGCAACAAGAAGTACAGCCACTGGAAGGTACGTAATAAAAAAGACACCGCTGAGTAAATAAGATTATATTTTTCGGAAAAAATAAACTATTCAAATTTTACAGAATATGAAGAAGATGATGCAACAGATGAAGAAATATCAGAATACGAAGAAGATTATTCACATCCACTGACAACAACTACGATAAAAACAATTACTACGACATCAACAACAACAAAAAATCCCTCAACAAGTACTTTATTGCCTTCAACTACACGATCAACTTCTAAGCTTCATGTGATTTCGTCACCTTCTCCATCTGTTTCATCATTATCACCACCAATTCATTCGTCGTTAACTCCTTCGGTGCCGCCTTCATCAACTTTAGACCCCTCATTACTGTCACCCCAAGAATTTATATACCAACATAGAGGACCCGGATCAGAAGCAATATCTTTTCAACGACAGAGTTTTCGTCCAGCTGATGGGGTCTATATAACTCATGCTCCACCTCACCAGTATGATCATTTCCAATACGAATCTTCAAGAACCGCTCCAAGACCTGTTGTCAATCGCCCAGTAGCATTTGTGCAACGTCCGCATCCGACCCCGTTCCGTCCCACAACTATAGATCCACGCGATCAAGTTTTACGTCCAGGGACAAACTCACAGGCTTCTGAAAAACTCGAAACTACAGGTAAAAATCGACCACAATCTCATCATTCTCAATTGCCTGCTCAACAACCCTTACCGTTCAACCCTTTCTATTACGATCGTAAAAGGAGTGACGACGTGATCCCAGAAGATGAATCATCGCTATCCGCTAGATCAGTAGCACCGCCTACTGTTACAGGACGTATACGGTCTAAACCTAAAAGTCCGCCAAGAGTTATAGTGACAGCTAGTGCCTCTGTAAGTGATAGCAATGGGAAAAAGTTGAATTATACCGTTGGAAATGTAGTGAGCGCTGTCAAACCAATAGTACCAATTAATTACGACGATTATAAAGAATCCGATCTTATTTTCGATCCGTTCTTTCTCGATGTGCCAAAACTACAAACGCGACGTAAGACTAGATCTAGCAAATATAGAAAAGTTGTAATTGTTCCTATACCTTCACCAACGTCAGGAAGGGTATTACTAGAAAAATCTTCGACGACCTTTTCTCCCGTGACATCGCGGGCGACTACTACAGAAATACTCTCCACTACATCCACGACTTCAACCACAGCAGCTTGGAATCCTCAGGATTACGTTGATGATAATTACGAACCTCATGCCTATATTCCACCAATTCCTCCTTTAGCAGTTTTAGTGACACAAGATCAGATTAAATATAACAAAAAAGAAAAAGGATCTATTAATAGTGCAATCGGGGGGAAGATAAACGAGATTAAACCCGAAATTGTCCTCAAGAAAGAACCTAATTTAACGTCGTCTGTAGCGCATACAATCTCTAGTCAAAGTGTGGGTACTGAGGCTACGGTGGCGATCACCTCGCCGACTCCTATAGAGGCGCCCGCCTGCATCACTCCGCGCTCCACTGACTGTCGGATTCGTGCCTAATAATTAGCTCACTTAATTCATAGATAAGTAGTTTCATATTTAAATAGGTAGTTAAATTTAATAATTTTTATGAAACCGATTATATCAGAATAGTTTATTATTTCTTTACTTGATATAAACTTAAAAAAATATTGTGAACCCATTCTCAAAATTCATCATGCTGATTATAATAATGTACATAATTTAAAAAGATAGTTAATAGCTTCCATGTAAATTGTCCCGTTCATAACTTATATTTTAGTTCTGATCATAATAATTTAAAATATTGTAAATATGTATTTTAAAATAAACACTAAGTTTTTATAATTGACTTTATTTATTTTGTGATCTCTTGTTTAATATCAATATAGTTTAAGGAAAATCAATTTAATAAAGTTACCAACAACTTAAACCCGTTAAATGTATGTATCATAATAACCATTGAGAAATACGCTGAAATAGTCAAGATACCATTTAATGAGTGCAATTTTCAATTTGGAAAATAAACATGGTCAGTTGCATCGTTGTATCGCCATTTTTATATAAAGGGGGACAAAAGCAACATTCAATCATTTAATATATGAACCTATTTCTTTATCCACTGACGGATTTCCTCGTGTCTTTGTAAGCACTCATATTTGTAGAAGTCTTACGAAAGTAACAATAAAAATTACGTCGTGATGGTCAAATGCAAAGAGTGTGACCTGGGCAGACCTCTCTTACTGGTGAAACTTTTAACTGATTATAAATGACAACTTCCATAAAAAATATAAACGAAGTGTCAGAACATTTGACTTTGACTTTCAAAAAACAATTAATTACTTAGCCATAGCGATTATACAAACAATATTCGTAGCAATATATTATATTATAGTGTATTATCTATGTTCGTAGCTATTTTAACATCCAATTTGCACTACGAGAATAATAAACTTTATTGTTTGTGGCAGTAAATTTGTAACTTTTATAAGCTCTCGCGCTTTATTCATTTAAATCTTAATATAACAATGTCGAACTCTAGTATAGTAAGTGTTAGAGAGCTAATAGATATGATCTTTGGGGAATCCGATGTGAGTATAATATTTTACTTCAAATTAAACACTTTTGGTATCATGTTTAAAAATGTAAAGGTTATCAAACTGCATAGTTTGATAACCTTTACACAACACCACAAACACAAAATTACCATAGGGACTTATGGAAAAGCATCATTATTTGGGCAAACTAAATTACTTAAATATGTGTTGGAAAAATATAATTCTGTATAATCTTTCAGTTATCTGTACAATAACATTTTAATATATTTTCTAGGGCAATGTTGTGAATTTCAAACTCATGCAGACTGTACTATATCTCCTTGCACGACAACTGAGACTATTAGAACGCCGAATTGGAATTGAATTTGGCACTAGTGTTGTTCCTACAACATCTAGTCTTTCCGTTACTGAAGTGAAATTGCAAGCGAAGGTTCCTAAAAAGAGAAAAAAAATGATAAAAGCAGGAGGAGGGCTAACTGAGGCAAATAAAAGTGAAGCTACTACTTCAAAAGCTGTAGATGACAAAACTTCAAAGAAAACTTTTCAGGAAATGTCGTCAACTGACAAGAATTCTGAACTAACATCTTCAAAATCAACGACGGAAAAATCTACAACGGATAAAAAATCTTCCAAATCAACTACAGATAAAACTACGATTTCATCCTCCGATAAAACAAAGACCGACAAATCATCATCTGATAAAACTAAATCTTCTGCAGGAAAATCTTCATTTACTAAAGAATCATTGAACAAAAGTACAAGGCAAGAAAAAAAAAAGAAGGTACAATTGAAATTGTATTATTTATTAACTTTACAGTGAACTAAACTCGTAATTTATGAATTATATCACACTTTCATTTAGTTTTCCTCTCAGGATTATCATCACGTCATGGAGATTATTGAACAGCAAAGAGAACATGAGCTGCGAGTTGTTAATCAGGTGCAGTCAGACACAAATATAACTACTTTATTTTTTTTTGTCTTTTTTTATAGCTGTTTTCAAGGACCTGCTGTCTTCTCCGATCTAATTTTAAGTTTAATGTTTTTGGTAAGTAATTAAATACATGTGATGTACATCTTTTATTTGAATGAAGATTTTTTTATTTCTTCATTCTAATATCAGCAAACACAATATAACTGGCACTTATTTTAAATTTTTTACAGAGAGCTGATTCGCGCGAAGTAGCAGAGAAAACACCTACTCCCATGGCTTCTTTAGATTCATTGGGTAACCGGTTTTTTAGTATTTTATTAGATACACACATTTAATGATAAATTTATTCATATTATTTTTAACCTACTTAAATGATCTAATCTTTTAATAAATATTTATGTAAAGCTCACGTATAATATTAAATTTTATTTGCAGAAGTACAATATGAAAAACTTCTTGTTGGTATGGCTCTATTCATTTGTGTTGGATTTATGAATTTACAAATATAAGTATAAAATGTCCAATATTAATTATAGTCGAACGAGTACCTGCTTCAGAAGCTGAAAAAAAAATAGGTAATTATGTTTAAAATTGGAACACTATTACTAGGATGCAGTTTGAAAAATACATCGCATTATTTCAGGGCGCTTACGAGATGGCAAGACACCGAAGTTAAGTGTTGTGACCCAAGATGAATTTGACGAACTTGCACAGTTAGTAAAAGAACTCCAAAGAAAATTTGGCTTAATTGGTACAGCAGACTTTCCAGAAAACATGCAACTAATGCAAGATCTTCGGCGAGGCGCCTCATTGACAGACGCAATGGCAGCTTTGCAAATATCTGCTCGCGTTGAAGCTGCTGAAAAAACTTTGAAACATATGATGTCACTAGTCACTGATTTGGCTTCTAGTAAGGGAATAAAAATCGCAGATGAACAAGGGATAAAAATCGTATGGACTCAAAGTTTATACAAAGTTTCTTAAATTATAAAAATAAATATTAAATTGATTTAAAACTTTTAGACCACAACAGGCGAAGCTGAAACAAAAGTTATTTATGATGCTCCAACCAGTGGATCAAAAAGTTCACGAAAGCCTGGTGCTCAAAAAAAAGTGATACCAACAAAGTTAGATGACACAGAAGAAATACCGATTTATTTATCTTCGGAAGCGCCTTTAGTTGATACTGAAGAACTAATGGTTGAAATAGAAGATTTGCCAAAATTAAGTCCAGATTGCATAAACATGAATGAATTGAAGTAAGATAAAATTATTAAGCATTAAAGTGTGATAGGATCAACATTGTGTATGCCATGTCGTATCCGGCTGAGTAGAATAGACCATCCACATTTCTTACCGAGGTGTCGTAAAAGGCGACTAAGGTAAGTTGACGTCAGGTGACCGGTCGTAAATTTCGTAGAAAAATCATGTGGCAACGTGTTTTTAACTTGTTGTGCCGATCTCACTCGGAGTGGGATAAGGGTAGGAATATGATGATGAGGATCAACACTATGATTGGCAAAAGCCTACCAGTCACAATCGCTTTAATAGATAGATTTAATATTTTTAAGTCCTCTAATATTGCTACACTATTAATTGCATTTGTTTTAAGATCTACAAAACAACATCATTAGTTGTCATTATAAGTATATACTTATACAATATTCTTTATTTAAAATATATTATATTATATTCAAATATGTTTTATTATAATAAATATCAATACAAATATATATTAATTTTAGCGAAGCTATGCAGGAAATGGTTGACAATTTGACAAAAACAGTGGGAAATTTAACTAATAAAGCTATATTTGATGCAGAAGATGCAATGAAAATTGCTCGTAGACTAGGTAATTAATTAAGAACTATATTTATATAATTAATATGAACTATTTAAAGATTTTTTGAATTGTATATATAGTTAGAAATCCAACTGAAAAAATTAGAAATAAGGATTGGATCTGACTAAGAAAAAAATAATCATAATTTCGTTTCGTAAAATAACGATATATAGAGTTTCAATTTTTCTTTGTGGGATAGAGGGTAAATTGGACGCCACAATAGGTTTAGACATACGCATGAATGACCTTGAAATACTAGTGTCTGAATACGCTGGACAAATCAATACGCTTGATGCAAGTCTATCCTCGCAAGTGAGTAAATTAAGATATCTTATAGTCTGCGAGCTCTAATGAAAAATAAATATAATTTAGAAACTAAAAAACACATTTCTAATACGTCGAATTAAAAAGCTAAAGATAACGAAAAATAATATTAGTATTATCATGACACCACCATGAGGTGCTCAAAAAGGTTTTACGAAAAAGATGGCTTAAAGCGCCCCAATCTTATTTACAATTTTCGACTAAAAGAGATGAAAAGAGATGAGAAGGGTTAAAATGTATTTCAAAGAAATAGTTTAATTACAAATATATGGATGAAACTAGCTGTGCATATTAGCGTAGCCATTTCGGCCATTTATAAAGTTTTTTAGTTTAAACTATATTTATTTTATCTTCCTGGAAAGATTATTTTGAATTGTTATTCACATTTAGTATTTACAACAAATTAATAATAAATTCTGAGCAGGCTTTAAGAAAAATTTAAATGTATCCAAAATTTTTGTTGCGTAGATGACAACTTATCAAGAACAACTGACCCAAATGCAACATGATCTAGAAGGAGGCTTAGAAGCTATGGCGGAAGCTTTAGCTAATCCTCCAGGAGATACAGCAGGTAGAGAATTAGCAATTTTAGTGTAGGATATGGTATATAGATCCAAATGTTTATATCTACAGTTTGATAAATTTATAATAACGAAATCATCTTTTTAATTTGTATATATAAATTGTAAAAATTTCTGTCATTTAACGTTATAAATCCATGACTAATACAGGAGCTGCAGAACTAAATGCAAATTTTACGAATCTGCAAGTAGAATTTGAGATTACAAACATAAGACAAAAGGATTTGAAGGAAAACCAAGAGCTGCTATTCGTGGATGTTCAAGTAAATTATAGAAACTTAATAAATAATAGAGAGTATCACAAAGTCTTAAAAACTTTTAAAATTTCAAGCGCATAGCTCCATTGACACTGCAAATCAATCTCATTATTTGTATTAATTCCTATAGACTACTGTCTATAAGAATAATCGATGCCGTTCCATAATTTTTGCTCCAATCGTTTAAATTATACATCAACTTTTATTCGTGATCGATTTTCACACAGTTTATCTGTTCATTCATTTGCTAATGTCAATTTGACTAGTTAATTATTTAAATTATTTTGTGGGTGTCTCTTAAAAGACAGTTATTTATCATCTCCCGTCACAATCTTGTTTAATACCTTATAAGATTTTATTTATACTCCGCCGTGTGGTATCCAGCTGAGTACCACGCTTAGTTCTTACCGAGGTGTCTAAGGTGTGACTAAGGTAATTGACCCACCGTGTGGCATCCGGTTGAGTAGAATAGACCACCATCTTTCTTACCGAGCGGTCGTAAAATACGACTAAGGTAAGTTGACATCAGGCAGGCGGCCGGTCGTAAAATACGTAGCCAAATCAAGTGACGGCATGTTTGTAACATGTTGTGCCGACCCCAGTTAGAGTGGGATAAGGGCAGGAGAATGATGTTATTTGTACTAATACTTATAATATCTGTAGGCTTTGTGGAAAGAGATTGAGTTATTACGTGGCATTAAATCAGATCGTGAGGAAGTAGCAGATGCATTACGAGACAAAGCTGGTCTTGGTGCTTTAAACGGCCTAGTTACACAACAACAATTTGACGCTGTACGAGGCGACTTTGAAAAAAAAATCGGTGCCTCTTATGATAAGTTCAATAATCAAGAGATTGTTTGGCAAGTAAGCAATAAATATTTTCATTAGAATCTTTTTTGATACTAATATGTTACAGATTTATGTGCGCTAAAAATATTTTCAGAAAATCATAGACGATCTGTTAAGAGAGCTTAATGAAAAAGCTGATTGGGTACAACTAGCATCTTTGCGCGATGATGTAATCAACAATCTCGTCAAATTGCAAAATAAAATTCATACGATGATGGAAATAATCGGGGAACCTCGTTCAGCTTCTCTATCTAAAAAACTGTTCAGAGATACCGCATGTCTTTCTTGTTCAACTCCTGCACACATGAATTTAGAAGAACCAACTTTACCAGCGTTACCTGCCTTCTCAAAATCGTCTCGTCCACCTACAATTGGAGCAGAAGATACAACAAAACCAAAAGAAGACGGCGATCATGGTTTATGTTATTCTGGCCAACAAATACCGCACCCTAGAGATTCCAGGTGAAATCTATGCTATGCTAAACCATCGTTTATTACTTAATAAAATCTTAATAATCTAAAAAATCTCAAGCGAGAATTCAATTATAAAAATATTTCAGATCCCATATTTGTCAAAGATACTGCGGCGGATCGCACACAGTGCTAAAGAGGGCCTTAAGTCAGGCTCCTAGAGGAATGACTATAAGCGCAATTGGCCGCGAAACTGCTGGAGTTGGCTCTGATGGAAAAGTAAACAAACAGATCAAAAACACAGATTAAATAACCGCAAACCAAGCATTAAATTCTTTTAATACTTTTTAATGATAATCAATTGAGCTTAGTTAGAAGTTAGAATCAGAAAGACATAATTAAAAATTGTTACGGCCACAAACATAATGTATCTATTATACGGTGATATTGATCTGCTAAAATTTACTACCCTTATTTTAACTACGTTGTACATAATAATATACAATTACAGGTCTATATGATGGAGCAGCCAGAATACGAAAGGAAACCATGTGTACCGTGTAACATTCCAAATACTTTAAAATCTCAGCATGTGGAAATTGGAAAAGGTTAACATTGACGTTCAGAAGTTGGATGTTGTACAAGCCAATATAAATTTTAATTTATAATTTTTAATTGGTTCAAATAACTATTTACAACTACAATCTAAAGGAAACTGACTGTCAGAATTTTGTTCCTACTATATTTAAAAATCGTGCAACGAAACAATCATAACGTACATGAGAAATGCCTTAGAATCTAGAGATAGAGCTAAGAAAGGATTAGTTTTTAAAACATGGCACGAATTTTGAATTTGACAGCATTATTTTTAAATTACTAATATAATCGATCATTATTTGCCAGGTCACATAAAAGTAATAGCCTGTTATTATCCAATTATAACAACAACAACATATATTTCCTTTTTCTTTTCAGAGGGTTATGAAGGCTACGGAGCGTAGACCATTACAACACTGTTTTTCATAGCCTGCACATACATATTTATTATGTAATAGATATGTCAAGTGTAAACCTATTAATATGATTAATTCAATATATTTGAAAGAAAGCACAATACTTTGAACTATATTTGATGTTAGAATGATAACAAAACGCAAATAATGAACCCAAAAAAACAAATTGCTAAATCATTATTTCAGAAAATTGCGTTTATTCATATTCTACAATTTTCCTTTTTAGGTCCGCAGAGTTATGAATTTGATTCTGAACAGACGCCTTTTTACGTTTTGTCAGCAATGACTTCAATGGTAGAACCTGCTGTTGACAGCGTATCAGTAACACCTCCTCTTCATGATGAATGTTGAAAACGAAGTTTATAAAATAATATCAAGACAGATTTACATAATTTATTTTATTTGTAATATAAATTGAAAGTAATTATATTAAAAACATTGAACTAGAACAAACTGTAAACTTTACTACTCTATAACATTATTTTCGCATTATGATTACGTAACTATTAATGCTCTGGTGTAAATTGGTAGGAGATTTCATCGTAAATATTGCAAAACTCCTTTGAGATATAACAAAACTCATCTTTTATTGGTCTACAGAAAATTTTTCAGTACCACGTATCTATCTTTAAATGAAGTTTATTTTACTCGTTCTAAGTTATAAAAAAATGGTCTCGTATATAGTAATTGAATAGTACTGTTGGCACATACACATATATATAACATTAAAAAAAATTAGATTGCTGTGCCTCATAAATTGAGGCAGATTGATTGTTCAAATATTTAGCAAGTTCGTAAAAACTAAGATTGTATCGTCAGTACGCTCACTTTCGGAATATTGGTGCTCTCATGCAATTGTATTATTGGTAAAAAGAGAATTGCCTATATTAGGAAATACCGAATGATTGGAACAAAAGCAAAAGATAACTTGGTGAAAATATACGTAAATGGAAAGTTAGTTAATTTGAAATTGAAAATGAATTGCTATGATTTCAATAAACTGGAGAGATTAAAAATATGTAGGTAGTTTAGCAGTACTTTGTGGTTTTTTCGAGATTACTGGGGTACTCTACCATGTGTACCCTAGTAAATGCCAATTGCCAATGAAATATTTTGTCGTTCCTCTTACATTTTTACGTTATCTTATTGTCTATGACTATGAATATGTTATCTTATTATCTGTGGCTTTTTGAAAGTTGTCTGATTCTTTGTTTTTCGTTTTATTTTATGAAATACCTAAAGAAACAAATCTCGAACACACATTTCCAATATTATTTAAAGCTTGTTTATCAAGACCCGAACACGAATATAAGTTTTCGTAATAAGTTTATGTTATAATTATTTCACGTTGTATTTCATCATCCTAACCTATATCTCCATAAGATAAATGTTTGACACCACAAATGCTTAAGATACTAGAGTTTCAAGCTGTAGTGTTAGCAGCAGGAAGGGGTTCGCGTCTACCAGATGTTGGTGGAACTGTCTCTAAATGCTTACTGCCGGTGGGACCCTATCCAGTACTATGGTATTCTTTAAATATGCTCGAAAAATTTGGATTTCAAGGTAAGTAACAAAAACTATAAATCTTTACTGATTTAAAAACTCCAGACTAATACTCTCTTATTTTTCATCGAAAATTGATTTTACATTTACATCTAAATATTCTATAACACTGGCTCAACAAGAGTTTTGTAAACAACATTGAGTGTAATCATAACTTGTATAATTTATTGTTCAATAAATAAAAATTTTAACATTATTATATTTATAAACCTTTGTTTATTTATATGGTATTATGCATTATATGTGTTAATTTCTTTGATAAACTGCTTGTTTTTAGAAACTATGATTGTGGTGCTGGATGAAGAAAAATCGAACATTCTAAGTGCATTAGAAAATTGTCCTTTAAAAATTAAATATGAATTAATTGTCATTCCGTCTGATGAAGATTGGGGTACTGCTAACTCCTTGAAACACATAAGCAATCTAGTGACAACAGATCTCATAGTTATTTCTGGAGATTTAATTACCAATATAAACTTAAATGAAGTCTTAAATCTATATAGGAAACATGATGCAGCAATTACCACATTGTTCTTTAATAACGGACCTGAAGAATGGATTGAACTGCCTGGTCTAAAAAGCAAAGCAAAACCTGATAGGGACCTTGTGTGTATTGATAAAGAAACAGAGAGACTTGTTTTTATTGCCAGTGCTAGTGATTTTGAAGAAAATGTTACCCTACCTCGTTTGTTAATGAAAAAATTTAGAACCATAAGTATGCATAGTAGATTATTGGATGCTCATTTGTATATAATGAAAAACTGGGTTATACACTACTTAGTGCAATCTGATAAATTTACATCAATAAAAGGGGAACTAATACCTCACATTGTTAAAAAGCAAATATCCAGACCTAGAAAACTATTAGAAAAAAGAGGAACCTCAGAAAAGAATGTTGATGTTAGTAAAGATATTTTTGATTTTGCTGTTGATCAGGGGTACGAAAGTAAAATAAGGGAAATGTCAGGCTATAATGATCATAAACTAGGCAGTAAAGGAGTATATTTTAATGATATTCTTAGGTGTTATGCTCATATACCAAATAAGAATACTTTTGGTATTAGAGTGAACACTTTATCAGCTTTCTATTTGTGCAATAACAAGGTGAGAGTTTTAACAAATATAAAATATGTAAATAGTCAATTCAAAAATGTATTGTTTTTGTCCCATATCTTATTCCATTTTAAATCTTTAAATTTATAATATAACTAAATTTCATTCAAAATTTTCTTCATAAAAGTTCACAAATGTAAGAAAAAAGCATGGGTACTGAGGAAATATTATTATTAATAACATTATTTGAAAAATCTTAACTGCAGTTAAGTTAGCACTAACTTTGTTATATTCAAATTCACCCCAAAAGATATTTCTTGGTACCATGTATTTTGTTATTTATATATACTTGTAATTTCAGATTTTATCTAAATGGGAAGAGGTAACTGGTACAACCCTAATAGATAAGTTTCATTTGAACAGTGATGTAAAGACGAAACAAATAGATGAAACATGCACAGTTGGTGAAAAAAGTGTAATAAATGAAAAAACATCCATAAAAAGTTCATTCATTGGTGCAAATTGTACCATTGAAAACAAAGTTAGATTAACAAATTGCATATTAATGAACAATGTTACTATAAAGGAAGGGTAAGTTATGCAAAATCTTATGTAAACCCTTTTTGTTGAATATTCGCTGAATTGTAATTAAAACTTATAGTACACCATAGAAATTTTAAAGTTTTAGAACATGCTCATCGTTTTTTAAAGTGACGAACTTTAGTGACAACCTATATCCAAAATAATTGTTCAGCAGCAGTGAATATACCTCTGTACTTATAAAAGTATGTATATTCCTTATATACTCCTTAAGAGCTGTACTGATTTTAATGAAACTTTCAGACAAACTTTAGATTAACCCAGCTGATAATCCTGTAAAGCTTTTTGTAATATGAGCATTTTTATTATAGTATATCATAAAATTAAACCTGGCAAAGTGGACAGGGTATGCTAGTAGCTAGTGTCACTTAAATCAAGCATAAGTAGCATTCATGATGTTTTTTGTGTTTTCAGATGTGTTCTTCAAGACTGCATAATATACACAGGTGCTACGATAGATTTAAACTGCAATCTGCAATACTGCATCATTGGCCCACACCATGTGCTACCTCAAAATTCAAAAGGAAACCATCAACTATTTGCTGAAACTACAGATAATATGATTACTCTCGGTTGATTGTTACTTAACTACATTAAATACATCATATAAAAATTTGTTTCAATAGCCTACCAAATTAAAAAAGTATAATATAATTGAATGCATTATAATTTTTATTGCAATATATTAAAAAATACTTTTGGCCAATTAAAAACTATTTTATGGAGAATGTAGAGTTTTAGTAGCAGATACTGAATGACATAAATATATTAATTACACAAGTAATTACTTTAGCAGCTGTAAAAAAGTTTATATATTAAAAGAGAAGCTTATTATCATCTATAGCATCCAACTGTAGGGACCTAATGCACAATTTAAAAAAAAACTAATACGTTTTAATAGGGATGGACAGAATCACCAATCACTCGGTGATCATGATATGATTCACTCGTCATATAGCATCTTCTGCTATTGAATTTTTAATAACTGCTATTTCTATACAAAATTATGACTACTCCATAAAAAAGAAATATTATCATTATATCATATGTATCGAGGTTATGTGGCACTTCTACGATATTCCAAGTGATTGTATTACCTAGAATTGGCCAAAATTATTCTTACACAAACTAATCTAATTGTTATATCTGATTCAATATGGTCGATATTTCGAGATGATGTGACACTTTTACGCTATTCTAACTGAAAGGATAACCTAAAAATAAAGACCGTAATGAATATGATTTAAGAATTACGTTTGTTTGTAATAACAATAACTTTGTCCAGTGATAGCTGAATAATACAATAGCCGATAGCATTTTTTGCAACTTACTATTTATGCTTTTAGCGATTCAGCGGACTAAATGAGTGCTTATACAAACAAATGTAGTCCTTATATCCTATACACTGCATACGCATATGAGATCTACATTTGTTTGTGTACACAATAGCAATCGCAATAGCATCACGATCACCGTGGTCACCTTTGATCATATCATTGTGCGAATATGATCTCAAATCTCAATCATACCCAAGCTTACATTTTAAGCCTATGTTCATTTTGAAAGTGCTTATTAATATATTGTTATATTGCTTGTAATATGGAATTCCGCAAAGTAACGCCTGCTTCTATAAATCACTTATTAATATAGTTATTTGTCTATGAAATATCTCCTTTCTTTTTTTACTAATTTTTTTTTCACTTTGGGAATATCGAATGTAACACATAGTTAACAGGCGCGAATATAAATAAATAAAACCTTTGCATGTTTCGATAACTTGCGGAATATTTTTTTATTGCCACAACATCAATCTACAAAGACAAGGAGATTTTTAGTTAAGATGTATCAATAAATTACACGATGAAATTAAACTTGTATGTCGTAAGTCCAACGTTAGAATTGTGTTACAAGTTACATAACTTCAATGCAGCTCTTTGGATTGGGACAGAATTGTGCAGGTGGATAGTATAGTATACGAAAAAAAGAGTTCGTTCTCTGATTTTATAAGTTTGCCTTGCCGACTTTGCCCTCGTTTTTTTAACATTGGTCTCGACGGATGGAAAGCGATTGATGCAATTCGAGATGGGTTGCACTGTTCTTATTTATCTGTTTATTTACATTGCTAATAGTATAGTATACCAACGTAAAGAATACGCAGGACCAGAATTAGTTTACTAATAAAACTTATACCTACCTAATATAAATGACAAAACGTGATACAGAATAAATTACAATCCGTTACAATACCCTGTTTTTAAGTTGTATTTTTATAAATAATTTATAGAATTAGGCATTACTTTGCGGAGATCCATAATACAAAAGTAATAATATTTTTTTTTTGCTATAATCCGCGATACAGTAAATAGAAAGTATATATAGTGTTAAATGTATAGTGGACTATCCGTATTTTCATACCCGATACGTGCAGGATTCGTAAAAACACATGCACAAACCTCCACCACTGCCACCGCAATACACAAGCACACACGTTCACTATCACAAACTCAACAATCGTTTCGCCCCGCAACCGAAGCATCATCAGGAGATAATCTCCACGACAAAATCGCAAAGCGAAGCATTATCTAAACAAGCATTGTTATATAGTACTTGGTTCATCCCCACCCTTTATTTTACCTCTGAACACGTGCAACTAGTGCAAGCTTGTTATTACTTATTATTACTTTTGTATTTATTTAATTAAAACTAAACTTATTAACTTAAGTTTCTCTTAATATTCCCACAAAGCTATAGGCATTAAGCCAACCATAGCTTTTGCTTAGATATGCCTATCTTTAGATACATGTATCTAAAGATAGGCATGTCGTATTTAGTCATATCTAACCGCCATGTAGCATCGAACTAACAATTCTCAAATCACCACATTGGAAATACTTTAATCCATTTAGCGCCAATGCTTACGCAAAACATTGTCCTCAAGACCACCATAGAATACTACGCTATGATCGTATGTTTTCAAAATTACACGTAGGTAAAAATAACGCGTTTTTTATTGCCAAATTACAAGACACGTATTTTTAAACATGGTGAAATAATTTTTTTTTTCACTAAAGATTAGATTTTTTATTGAAATGATAATAACGTATGCGTTATTATCGAACTATGATTCGAATATATAAAACTGTAAACTTACATTTTTCGTATAAAATAACGATACATAAGTAATAAAGGTAAGGATAATATTTTACAAAACACATATTTCGTAAGACTGTTGCATCGAAACTGTCCCATCCAAATCTATTAGGCGTTTATTATGAAATCGACTGCACAATATTTCATATGTATGAGAAAGTTGTCTACGTGTTCACGGGTATTAAAGTTCGCAAAGACGTGATCGTATTACACTCAATAAAGTCACAAATATAGCTAAGTTATTAATAACTTAGCTATGTTTGTGTCCTAAATTAGATAGAAATTTTTAATTTCATAGATTTGAACAAATTATTTATTAGTGAATTTCTTTTAATTTTGTTACAATCACTGTTATTCCAAAATTATTTTTAAAAAGGAGAAGCAGTTTTGCCGGAGTCCAACTTTTTTGTTACCGAAGAACTCATCGAACAGTTTCCCTTATGATAAATACTATAAGTGTAAAATCGTAACATAACTTTTAGGAAGGAAGGACAAGAAGTTAATACCGACAAAATTTTATATAGATATAACCTTAGCGTAATACCTGCAGAATAGCTTTGTATGTAAAACAATAGGTAGAAAAGCTTTTAGTATCTGCAAAAGGACTTATCTTCATTTAGTTGTAAATCAAACCTAGCATCCCAGTTGTGAACTGAACACAAAAGCACCGAAGAAGCCGTATGAAATCTGAACGTAAATTTTTGGTGGTATAACTTATTTAGCCGCTATGACATTCACAATTATCATATAAATTTAACAAAGCGTTAGGCCCACAATGCATCGACGAAACTTTACCAAATTAATATAATTGATTACGATATATTGTATGTATGTAAGGTCAGATTATACTAAAAAAGGTCATGTTAGAAAAAACATAATTTATCACATTTTATCACAATCACTTGCTTTAATAAATAAGTATAAAGCAACGTGTTTCAACACGACATTGAGTAACAATTTTTGTAGGAACATCACAGTTTATTTTGTATTTTATTTTGTTCATAGTTCCGAAGACAATCTTTACTTGAAGTCAAGGTCTATATTATACAATATTTTAGATTGCGAGCCTAGTTTTACGGGAAAGCATGAATAAAAATATTGACTCGTATCTGATATTACTACAATAATTAATATAAAAGATTGACACACATGTATTGATACTTAAACATAAGAGAAATGAAATAATAAAACTAGGAACCTTTGAGAAGACTTTTTCTATTTGTCACCGCTTAAAACGTAAGGAATACAGAAATAAGGAAAAGATTTAATAATATTTATGCCGCTAATCAAGCTCAGAATAACAAGTAGAAATGGAAGGATCGTATTTATAGTGTTAGTTTGATGATGTCTTGTGTATGCTCATAGCATAAAAAAGAACCTACTAGGAAAAGAAAACTCAAAGAAAATACATTCAAAATTAAATCAAGAATATTTTCTATACTAAGAGAATTCAATAATTATCTACTTTAGGAAGTATAAATAACCAGCAGCGACGTATAACTATATAGCCATTCAAAAATTTCAATTATTTACGAACAAACAAGAAATTCGAATAATTATATTAAATTTATATTATTGTCAAACAATTTAGTTACTCTTTAACATGTTATGTGACAATATTATAATAAGACCAAAAAATACTCGAGTAAAAAGTAGCAGCATTTTACTGTTGAATAGTAAACAGAAGACCAGTCGGACAGAGACCTCTACCTTTCTCGGAGAGAAGGATTGGAACTTTGACCCAGAATGCTGCTTTGATGCAGATTAGTAGAAATTTGCCTTCTCAATTTGGAAATTTACTCATGATGTTCTTCTATACCGTAAAGCGCATAGGGCAGTATAAATATCAATTAGACACAATACTTATACAAAACTCACGAACTATGTGTAAGAATCATGCAATCTGAACGTTCGGCCATTAGGTGCAGACAACCAAATTTATACAATCAATTATTAGAGAAATAATAACAATTATCTATGTAAATATATATTTATTTTGTCATCTGTCTGAAATCGTGAGAACAGTCCGTAAAAGCTACAATGAAACGATATATTTGCAACTCCGTCCTTTGAATTGGCAATCCGAATGCAAACAAGAACTGAACGGGCAAGAAGCAGTCGAGGTATAACTTTCCAGTACCGTGCACGCGCACTCCGGCCCAGCTTGCAACACTCGGAAACGTTCGAAAATTACGTGACGCCGCTTAAAGAACATTTTCATTCAGTGTTATTTGTTGTAGTTACGTCTTTCCCATGAATATTTAGGCATTATATCAGCAATTAAAACATCCCTAGTGTTTGTTCACGCGTGTTCATCACACTGCACTCGAAGATTTAAAAAATACACAATCTTTTAAAAACATCTGATAACATATTTAGGTGAGTACATGAGTAATATATATTTATTGAATTAAAAAATCTTATAGGTTTTACACTGCTAAATATCCAACGTGCTTACGTAATGTTCTGGAAGGAATAGAGGAAGGAATACATTCAACACGCATGGGAAGGTTCGATATTACAACAATAAATTAATAGTAATAGGTTAAAACAATTAGTAATTTATTGTTTCTTTTGTATTTTAAATGTTAAATTCTCTCTTATTTTTGCCTCATTTTAATTAACTTACATTCATATAAATAACTAAATATAGAAAGTAAAATATAAAAATAATATAGTAATAATAAAACCACGTCTATATGAATAAGCTAAAACGAAAAGGTTATATGCATTTTTGCGAAAACTAATATATATAAGTTACTTATCGGGCTCTGTCTTTTAAGTCCAAACACGATAGATCAGAAAAATTAGAAACACTTTTCTTCTGGGATCCACGGTCACTCCACAACATTATTCCTTATCTATTACTACGACAAACATTAATTTTTATCATGTTAGAATGGTAAACTTTAAAATTTTAATTAAATATTGTTACCTGTGTAAGTTTTACAAATATGAGAAGGTTTGCTTAGCGAAGCTATAACATAAGTATTTATATAAATATTACATAAAGCGGCTCATTCGGAAATTTGACAAAAGATTTTTAGCTCTATTAACTACAAAAAAATAAGAGCTACATCTCGCTCAGCAAAAAAATTTATTAATTACAAATATTGTCAAAACTTAACCCAGCAAAAACGTATTAAAGTTTTCTACAATGCAACATAAACCATTCAAAAATAATGCAAAAAATAAACGTTTACTTTAGTTATGTAAAATATTATTTCACTTAGAACATATCTGATACTACTAATGGCATAATTAAAGGAAATACTTCCGAATCAGTAACAAATAAATAGCGTACGTGAACGTAACTATGTCTACGCCTCATTGCGGACAGCTACTGCAAACACGTAACGGCAAAAAGAATGTTACGTAGACTACATTCTGAAATATAAACGATGGCTTATTTATTGGACTACAACTTCTTAAAAATTCCCTTAAACCTATGTTTTAATTAAATATCAAGCAAAAGTAATAATATAAAATTATTTTGCTATAATCAGTACAGTACAGAAACAGAAAATTTATAAAGTGGACTATCAGTTTTTTCATACCCGTCTCATGCAGGATTCGTAAAAACACATGCACGAACCTCCACCACTGCCACCACAATACACAAGCACTACACACGTTCACTATCACAAACTCAACAATCGTTTCGCCCCGCAACCGAAGCATCGTCAGGAGATAGAATCCACGACAAAATCTCAAGGCAATCGCGAGATGATGCTTCGGTTGCGGGGCGAAACGATTGTTGAGTTTGTGATAGTGAACGTGTGTAGTGCTTGTGTATTGTGGTGGCAGCGGTGGAGGTTTGAGCATGTGTTTTTACGAATCCTGCATGTAACGGGTATGAAAAAACGGATAGTCCACTATACATTTAGCACTATATATATTTTCTATTTACTGTATGGCTATAAAAGTGAACATTAGTAACTTCATTAAATTTTAATAGTATAGAAGCATTACGATTTTGTTGTGGAGCCTGCCCTGCTCATGCTTCGGGGCGAAACGATAATAGAAATTGTCGCACTGAATGTGTGTAGTGTTTGTGTCGTCGGTGGTGGCACCACTTCATACGTGTGGTAACTAGTACGTGCGTTCCTCCATGTATAAGGTATGTGAACGTTTCTGCTTCCTACACTTAGCATTACAAAGATTTTCTTAACAACGCAGATTGCAAAATAATTCTATCATCAAATATAATTGGTTCTTGACTTTTCAAAAGCGCTTGTAAAAGTTTACTGGTATAAAGTTTAGTTTGATTTGATTTAAACGGTGCTACTAATATTTAAAATGCTAGAATGTCTTTTACACTTTCAATGTTAATCTACTTAACCGATATTGACGAAATTTGGTATAATTGAAGTTCATATACCGGGCTAATATATAGGACAAAAAATTACGACCGTTCCTTCGAAAACAGGAAGCAAGAATATACTTTAAAAAATATGTACTTAGGGTAATCGACACCAAACAACGCACACGCAGTCACAGGTCCTCAGGTCAATAATATTATTTTTGTTTCCTGAAATATTAGAAATATATGCTTTGCAATACTCTTAACTTCATGAAATGGAAAAATTTTAGCCGAATAGTATTATTACAGTTTGCAAGCTACGTAAACGAACTTGAAATACCGTAATTTTTAGTTTGTCTCATGCTCTATATTTTTATATTACTATATTATGAAACATATAAGAGATAAGGATATATACACGGAAATTTTAGATTTTATTATTATAGTTGCACATTACTACTTTACTAACTGTACCCGCGTCTTCGTCAGCATAGAGATCAGTTTGTCACAAAGTTGTTCCCGCTTTTTTTTCAAGGGAATTCTAGAATGAAAAGTAGCTTATATATTATATATATATATATATAATATATATATATATATATATATATATATATAATATAATATATATATATATATATATATATATATTATATTATATATATATATATATTATATTATATATAGCTCCACAAGCTCCTCTATCTTCCAATGAAATTTCTATCAAAATCGATTTAGTCGTTCCAGAGTACTTACTATTAACGTATAACTTCTCGATTAATTGCACTATTTTGTACTAAAATTCCCCGTTCAGTAGATTTTAAGAAAATTGATTCAATACAGCTTTTAGGGAGTTAGTTTTATAATATGTATAGATAAATTTAAAGACAATAAGATGTAACCAATAAAATGTAATAAATTGTCTTTTACGCCTTTTATACGAAGCTTTTGCCATTTAAATTTACTTATCGCATCGGATTCTTTTGCTTTCAAATCGTCTTACCAGTTATCTCCGTTCACGTAAAATTACAGCAGAATTTTAAATAATTTTTCATCAAGTAATATGACCTTACCATCTTTATAACAATAACTTTGTGTACCAATATATCCCATGACCTCACTCTGGAGGTTACGTAAGAGATTGATGATAACATATATCGTAAATATTGTTTTTAAACAGGTTTTCTTACGTTTGTTAAACTTTAATCTGACGTATGCTAATTAATAAAACATAATGTCTATTCACTATGATGTAGTATGATGTATCTTATAAGATTAGACTTCTATGATAGACCTCTAAAGTTCTGGCGATAGGTTAAGTTTTACATAGTTTTAACACTTAATGTTGCTAAATTTCATTCATACCTTATTAACATTTATATCCAGTGGATGTCGAAAATCCCAAAGACAATTAATTTGCAAATTTAGAATTAGGACATTATTGTTATTTAAAAATTACTTCTCAACTAACTAATTAGGCGTTACTATACAAAAGAAATTTAATTATTCGATTTGTATAAACAATACCACCGTGTGGTATCCGGTGAGTAGAATAGACCATCCTCATTTCTTACCGAGGTGTCGTAAAAGGCGACTAAGGTAAGTTGACGTCAGGCAGGCGGCTGGTCGTAAAATACCTAGCCAAATCAATATGCTTACAATATGCTTAAAACATGTTGTGCCGACCCCACTTAGAGTGGGATAAGGGTAGGACAATAATGATATGTATCAACAATAATAGTCTTAAACTTGAAAATATATGTGTCATTCTAGTACAATTGGCATTTATATGTATATACAACATTTAAAATAAATTATGTAGTTCAATTTAGTAGGTTAGTAAAGGAACGGTTAAAGGAGGCGGAGTTATAACTGCACTCCTTGACAAAACTCTTTAGTTACCAGTATTGATTATTCTGATTAAATTACTACTAAACCTTAAACCTTGTCAAAACCAAATGACAACCACACAATGTAACCACTAAGAGTTTGGGCTATATAATAAATGTATAAATATTACAATTAAAATCTTGCAATTATATCCTCAGACTAAATTTAAGTCGAACAATTACATTTTTAAAATATAAATGACCATTAAATATTAATAACTTACTCGAAAGTATTGTTGAAAACTATAATGATAGTCATTTCAAAAATAATAAATTGCTATGCAGTTTTGAATGAGAAATTCCTGCAATTTGGTACTGAAACTAACTCAACCAGTTATAACTCAACTAACTCTTATTCAATTCATTTATTATTATTATTGATTATTATTATTTTTTATTATTATTTTTTATTATTATTTATTATTTTATATTTTATATTTATTAAACTCCCATGTTATCTAATTCGCAACGTGTTATTTTACATATGCTTATTTATAACACAAACTTAAGTTCGGTTTCTCTTTAAGATGAAATAATGTATACAAGTGGGCGTTACTTTGCGAAATTTCATAGCACACAAGTAATGATAGAATTATTTTGCCATAATCCGCGTTTGCTAAGAAAATCTATGTAATGTTGAATTTATGAAGTAAAATCCGTTCGCATACCTTATTACATGCATAATTTATAAGCACACGTACTACATACCACCAACACTATAACACTAGAGAAGCATTGCACACATTCACTATGACAATGTCAATGATCGTTTCGATTTGAACCAGGCTCAACGGCATTTCTGTTCAACAACATGGTTTTACGATTTCATCGCATGAATACCAAACAAACTTAAATTAATGACATTTTTTTTTATATTGCCACGGTTCTTATTTCCATCGGATAGAAGTTGGAAAAAAAGTGATTAAGTAGTTTCAATAATTTGTCATAATATATGTATATCGATTGAAATATGTAGATTTTAATATTGATTAGATTACACAACAATCGGAGCCTTGGGTGTCCACTACGAAAGCCGAGCACGTGCGCTGCATTAAGCAAGTCGCATACACGATTACCTGTACTTGCAACACGCACCGCTTTCTAGTCACCAGAACCTTCGAAGATGTGGTAAATTCTGCACCTAGTTCAGATGCATAGGGAATCTACGAAACTGGGGAAATCATTGCTTTATTTACATCACGTAAAATGGCGTTTTCTGTTTATAGCGCCTTTGCGCGAATAGTTCAACAAAACTATATATGATATAAAAATAAAACATAAAATTATATTAATACTTCCTGTGCCAGCGGCTTGGCCTGCGTGGAAACCTGCGTGTCACAATTTTTTCTAGAATTCAAATTTTAAACATAAAAGTAATTATTGTGAGTTAACCATAAGAGATAGAAACAACATCGCGACCTTTTTTGTAGTACCTTTATAGATCGAGTTGGTTTACGCACCGCACGCGACTAAAGCTTCAAGCAAGCAAATTATTTAACAACTGCGCGATCTCTTCAACACAATTTACATAATACCGATATGTACTAATACCTAAACCATCCGGAAGTATTGCACTATCTTTTGGTGAAAACCGTACAAAAATCCGTTCAGTAGATTTTGTGAAAAACGATTACATACAGACAGACTATTTGGGACTTTGTTTTATAATAAGTATAGATATAGATTTATAAACGACTTACTCATACAATACTAAAAAAATAATTAAATATATACATTGCTCCAGATCATTATCCTCCTGCCCTCAATTTATCTCCCCTTATCTCAATTTAAGTAGAGTCGGCACAACATGTTTTAAACATGTTGCTTGGCTAGTTATTTTACGACCGGCCGCCTGCCTGACGTCAGCTTACCTTAGTCGCCTTTTACGATACCTCGGTATGAAATGAGGGTGGTCTATTCTACTTATCTGGATACCATATGTCGGATATACATGTGTCTAAATGTACCCAAATAAAACAAGCACTTTCATAAGGTGAGGTTCTTTCACATTCCTTCCAAATAACATTTATGATTACCGAACAAATATTACTCTAGTGATTAATATCGCTAAGTGCGTTGCCCATCTGCGTTATAATTGCTGGACGCCGTAAAAACAAATACATATAATATATAACAATATAATTAAAATCACGTAAGAGATAAAACTTATGCGTGCTTCCTAGTAGCTGACTGTACGCATCGTACACTCAAAAGAATGTGTTATTGAGATTTGAGATGAACGAAGAAGCATTGCTTCATACATTAGGTAAGTCAATGCCACCATACTGGAACGACGAAAATAAATAGTAAAAAATAATAATATAGTTTACATTTCAAGTTTGAGAAATATCTCGAATAATAAGAATGAAGTATATTTTTATGTTAAAAATATTTACTAGTTATCATTATTATGAATATAAATACCAAATATAATCGTGGAAACTAAATATAATGAATGAGATATTCAATCCAATTATATTTTGGCAACCTACATAAGTTGACATAATTCCCACGATTATGGATAAACACTCGATTATTTCACTTAATTTTAATATCAGGCCCATAATTTAGAATAAATATTTAATAATTTAATTTAATTACAAAGACAAATAGTTCCTTTTTATGTAACTCATCAATTACGCTATTCATCTTAATTTCGCACGCATTCAGGGAAGTGTGGAAAAAGCTCAATGTTCCGTGTCGCCTGAGTTTTTCTCAAAGTAGTCCCCGGCTTAAATAAAAGCCTATGTTTATAGACTAGAACTATTAATTATAAGCGAAAGCGCTGGGAAAATCTTTACGATCTTAGATCTTACCTTAGCCGTTATACACGAATGGCGAGCAACGTTAACACATATTGCGACCGTGGTGACTTCCTGACATGTAACGAATTCTAACGATCGGTGTAACAGATACCAAAAGCATATGCAACCACTCTTCCTCCCTCAATATAAACAGACTTAGTTGTCATTGTATTGTCTTTTTTTAGTAACTTTAAAGGGTGGGTGTTTCCAAACATTGTTCACTTCTTACCAAATGGGAAACATAATTAATACTTTTAAGACCATTTTGAATTATCTTAAAAAAAGCGATGATAATGGCAAATTCTCTGTTTTGGATGTTTGGTAGTTCAAGCCCCGGGCAGGCACCAATAAGTTTTTCTATTAAAACTTATGTGTCTCATTGATAATTGCAATTTATCTCGCGCTTTTCGGTGAAGGAAAACATCATGAGGAAACCTGCATATCTCTAGAGAATTGTACGGATATGTGTAACCTACCAATCCGCGTGGTAAGTCTTAGTTCCTATCCCCTTCTCTCCAAAAACGGAGAGAAGTGGCCTACGCCCACGATGGGATAGTAACAAGCCGTTACTTTACATACACTATATCAGATACTCTAATAAATTAAATTATAATAATAGTATTTTTTTTTCTTTTCATGCTTAAATTAATTACAGGGTTTTGAGACCTTCTAGTAAGCATGACAATGCCTGTATCAGAAGAATCTCGCTCTTCTATAACAATAATAATTATAAGCTTACATGGTTTTTATTACTATTCGTATAATATTTATATATTTATAACATTTATATTTATATATCTATATCTATCTATACTTATTATTGTGTTTTTTGGGTGTGAATGTGTTTGTGTGTGTCCATGTGAGTTATTCGAATGTTATATATATTTTTTTTATTTTTTACTTACAATTATAAGATTGGTTCCAGAAAAGCTTCTGTCTCCTGATCACTTAAATCTTTTAGCCTGCATATTACACAAATTATTGATGTAGCTAATAGGTAGTATCAACAAGGGAACAAATTATGAAATGTTATCTTCTCGAGCCATCGTGGCCCAAACAAGATTTAATCAAGTCAGCAGTACTCTAGAGTACCACGTATTTAACATTATTATTATTTGAGGTTTTTTAAATAATAATAATAATAATATTTATTTCATTTAGGTAAAACCCGTAATTTAAATCTAAATTTACACATTCTTAGTTAAAGAAAACATACATCATAATAATAACTGTATTTAAATGCATAGCACTTGGGACTGCTGACATCACATCATCAACTTAACTAAGAATGTGTACGTTTGTTCTGTTAAAATCATGGGTTATACCTGAATAATAACCGATTATTATAAAACGTTATACAAATGTTATGTTACGTACGACAATATTTTTTTGTTATTATGCAATTCTAATCGCACTATCAAGGACTTATCTTTCGTAAATATAGATCTGTAACTCTGCGAAACTATTACCGCATTTTGTATGTATCAGATATTATCTGTTTAGAATGACGGAAAAACTTCATGCAGAATTATCCTACAATCTTAATACAGTAATTTAACTTGTCTCCGATTCAACACGTAAAGTTTCCTAGTTTTAAATACAGTTATACCTTCTTGGTACAGTAGTTATAACGAGAATCTAGACTAATCATTTAGGAAAAATATTAATACAAATGCTAAACGTGCTAAGTCCTTTAGATAGATAAAACATGCATTGTTTTGTTTTGCCAGTGATAATTTAAATCGATTAGGAGAAAAATAAAATATTTTGTATCTAGTTACAAGTTAGTAGTCTTTAACTCTTGAACGAGTACCCTCAACTTGGATAAATACACTATATAAAGTATATATATATATACTATACTGTTGAGGATTACTTAGATGATAAGAATGTGTGGATATAGCTACTATTACAAGATAGTAATAAGTAAATGTAACTAGTTATAAGAATTATTTTTAAAAGAACAACCGTCGAGTTTCTTGCTGGCTCTCGAGACCTGAAGCAGAGTTGACGATTCAAAAGCACTTTTGTACAAGTTTACTTGAATAACGAATATTATAAATTTGAAATTAAATTTAAATATATACCGCAATATAACGCCATATGTATACTAAAATAACATAATAAGGCGCTATGTAAAACTATATAACTCTTTAATGTCTGTTTCAAATTATCTGTTTTTTCATAAATAAAAATAATAAAACGATGTTTACCCGATTGTATATACAAATATTATCATTCATAATAAAAAATATCGCTGGAGGTTCGCTGTTAATCCCATTCAAGCACCTATGTGAGTTACATAAAATGTATGCTTAATTCATGTTCAAAGTTCATCAGAGCTTTACTATAAACGAAAATCTCGTGAGTAGGTGATGGTGATAAAAGTGTAATACTTCAAACCGTATTGGAGCAGCATATTTCGAGCCATAGGATAGAGCAAGGCGTTGCTCGCCCTTTACTTTGCTATTTATATATTGACTTGCAATACTTATAAAGTTATGTAAACGAAGTATCAATTAATTATTTTATCGTGTACACGAATTTAAAACCTACCAAGGTTGTAAACTGTTACAAAATAATGGAAAACCGTTTTGCCTATCTCAAGGCAACGACTATTAAGAAGGGACTTTACGTGCTTGTTTCAGTTCTATGGGTTGTAGATATAGTGGTATCATGTGTTATCTGGTTAACTATAGAATACATTCGTGATAAGAATAAAATATTATTATGTGACTAGTTGTACCCGCGATCTAGTCCGCGTCAATTTTAGTTTGTAAGTACCATCAAATACGTATTGTGTTGGCATTTCTGTCCCCGAAGAAAAAACAGGAATATTCTATCTTTTATGCACAGTCTCTATGCTTCATTTTTCATCAACAAAATTGGCCATGAAAATGTTAGAGATAAGACAGAAGATTTTCGCATTTATAATATTAGTATAATTATGCCATGCAGGCAAATAATCGTAGCTAAATATTACATATTCCTCTATAAATTAGGTATTCCTCTGTTCAATTGATAATATCTAATATAACAACAACGATCCGTTGAACGAACTTTAATTCAGGATATGTTTGAGTTTCTAACATTTATTGATTTCTATTTAAATTCTTCGATACTGCAACATGTTCTTTCTTTACAGTCAGATTATTAATGATTTAAGCTTTTAGCGCATATAAGAAGTCAACACTCTTTTAAGTACCGGATGCTTACCAAAATGTATTGATATCATTCTAAAGAAAATCACGTCCAAATTGCTTCTTACACTTGATTTTCTGCAGGTGTTCCATTCGTCCATTGATATTATGGATATCCGGCAATTGACAATCTTCAATTCAAACAATTCTTCTGTATAAGCAAACACACTTTTTAATAATATATTAATTGTAATGTATTAAAATTTATTCATATTACTAAAATTAAATAAATTTTAGCATCCATTATATTGTTGGAAAAAAATTTCAGAACATATAAACAGAAAGAATCAAATAGATCAATCTATATAGAAATCTATTAATTCCCCAACAATACCTTTAAAAAGCAAATTATTTTTATATAGAACAAAGCAGTAAAATTTTTACAGCGAAGTAATATATTTATCAATATTTGATTGGTTATTCGCACTTAATGATATGCAATAAAATGAAGCACACACATGTACAAAAAGGTAATGTGGTTAGTTACTATATCAGTATATAGTAACTAACCTGCTACCAATTAATAAATTAAATGTACATTTAAGATAGATCTTCTTCTTCGCGAAAATCACATCGATCCATGGCCTTGGGAAAGAAAGTTAAACAAGTAAATTCACTTATCTCTTAATTTATAGAATTAGGCGTTACTTTGCGGAGATCCATAATACAAAAGTAATAATAAAATTATTTTGCTATAATCCGCGATACAGTAAATAGAAAATATATATAGTGCTAAATGTATAGTGGACTATCCGTTTTTTCATACCCGGTACATGCAGGATTCGTAAAAACACATGCACAAACCTCCACCACCGCCACCACAATACACAAGCACTACACACGTTCACTATCACAAACTCAACAATCGTTTCGCCACGCAACCGAAGAATCATCAGGAGATAGACTCCACGACAAAATCGCAAATCGAAGCATTATCCAGACAAGGCATTGTTATATAGTAATCGGTTCAACCCCACCATTTATTTTACCTCTAAACACGTGCAACAAGCTTGAACTTGAAACATCTATCTGATCGTTAATGAACCCTCATTGTTATGCTTAATGATTTCTAATTTTGCGAACCTGCATGTAACGGGTATGAAAAAACGGATAGTCCACTATACATTTAGCACTATATATATTTTCTATTTACTGTATCGCGGATTATAGCAAAATAAATATTATTATTACTTTCACTTATCGCTCTCCATAAGCAAATTTAAAAGCATTATTTTTTTAGTTTTTTAGATGTATATCACTACCAAATGTACTCGGATATCGTACTTCCTGGCCTAAATGCATAAAGTTTAGTATGTATGTAGTTTAAACTTTATTTAAAACATTTGTAAAATCATTTACACGAAAACATGCTATGGTAAACGGTTAAAGAGGCCTCTGTTTGCGCTCTATATGCTCTAAGCCTCACAAAAGATCGTGAAATGTAATACGGAAACATTCTAATATTTAAGATAGCTCAAACGAAGGAATTCTAAAGACAACACGTCTTACGTCTTTAATCTTTACACTTTACGTATTAAAAGTTACGGTCTTCCACTAAAAGATTGTGTTAGTTTAAGGCCGCTATTGACCTGAATGTTTACCATTTTAAGTGGTCAACCTCCGCGTATTTGCATACCTTATAGGTATCTACATCAAAACTGTAATAATTCCGAACGTATCTACTGTCGGTGAACAATATCTCATTGTCTTTTACTACCGCTGTACTAATAATAAAATAACTACTGTCTGTTGTTTATTATTAATGCTTACATGTATCATATAGTTCGAAAGAAAGAATGTATATATTTCAAAATGTATTGTACAAACAGAAATACTACGTTTCCGTATGTGGCAACAAGTTATCTCAAGTAACAGACTTGGCTACTACATACTTATTTATAATTTTAATTAATATATTTTAATAAAATATTCGTTTTTCTCTTTGTCCATCTTTCCACTAGATCAACACCTTTTTTATGTGGAAATATCTAAAGGGCTAGACGCTGACATTCGCTAGTTTTAATCACATTACTTATTTCCAAATATCCGAATTGTAGGCGAAATCCTGTTATAAATATTGTAAGAATAAAAATATCTGTTTCAAGGCTATTTTAATAGTAGGTGAGAAATATTTAGTGCGTTGTTTTAGAAAGGCAACGAAATATACTTAATTTGTAAAAGAATACGTAAAGGGATCAAGATTTAAAGAAACAAAATACTTAAAGTCGTGTAATCTAAGGCAAGAACTATTTTTTTATAATATTTACTTGAACCACAATGATCAAGTGGTAATAGTGGAAAATTTACCAATGGTTACAAAAGTTTTTTGAGATATGCAACTTTGTTATATATTGGAATACAAAGTTTCCCGCTGCGTATGCTCCGTCTGTTCGCAATAAACTCAAAAACTACTGTCGGATTCCACGACTAAACAGCGTGATTCATGCTGGTTTTAAGTGTATATATAATTCGTTAAGGATTTTTATATATTACTTGAAATATGACAGTAGTATTTAAAAATTTCAGAAACTTCAAGTCGCCTTGGAGCTTTCATCGAAAGCGCTTCTTATTACGTTTAATATATAACATTTAAGGTAGAGATATGACCGTTTTAATGGAGCTAAAAAAAGTCCGAGATAGCGTATATCTTTTAAGTATAGCTTACCATCTATTCTAACTTCAGAAATATTGTCACGTACAATGTGGTCTTTGGAAAGGTACATTATAAATCTCTATCAATTGAAATACGTTAGTTATAGTAAGTTTAAGAAGGCGATTAGCTGAGTTTTACGTTTCAATGAATGCGATTAATGTTTGCATCCAGTTAATCGGCTTAATTTTTGACAGATAGATATGCTTAATGTTTTATTTCCGGGCTCTATCTTCTTTTTTCTTAATCTGAGGTTCTAATCTTTGGAAGCGGTTTTAACTAAGTAGGCTTTCTATTCGAGTGACAAGACGACTTTCATAAGTCATTAAAATCGAGTTCTTTCTTATGTTTTAATATTTATTAGCTTGTTTGGTGAAAAATAATCTATGCATTTAATACGAAGTAATTTATTAACTGGCAATTTCACATACAATTGCAATCAAATAATAATCCATAGGGGCTTTTTTCTATCTCTCGGATCGGATATCTAAAACACAATAACATCTTATGCAAATGGTAACCACTTAGCGATTTGTAACATAGTAATATTCAGACTACTGTTTTGTCATAATGTGAACAAGACCTCAAAATCGTGGCCTAATGACCGGCACATTACCTACCGACCTCGATAGTTATTCTGACATAACAGTTACGTCTTGGATTGTAGATCGACGAACATAAACCATTGTGTCTCACATCGCTGCGACGACAAATTGCCGTCTGAATTTCCGCAATGTTGAAAACCACTCGTTAATCTACTTGACCTGTGATTAGTGTTAGTGGATTGTTATCCACTTTATGAAATGTTACAAATGTATGACAATAATACGAAAGGTATATTATTAACCGTTTCCAAAATCGAATACTTTTGTACAACCACCTTTGGAACAAGCGTACCAAAAATTACTAAAGGCATTGGATTTGATTAACCCCGCCGTGTGGTATCCGGCAGAATAGAATAGACTACCCTCCCTTCTTACCGAGGTGTCGTAAAAGGCGACTAAGGTAAGTTGACGTCAGGCAGGCGGCCGGTCGTAAAATGCGTAGCCAAATCATGTGACAACATGTTTGTAACATGCAGGAGAATGATGATTGGATTTGATCAACCATGGAAGATGACCTCATAGATATTGACGTAGTCAGTTGATTGAAACAACACTAGAAGGTCTGGTAGTGGACGTTCAAAATATAGAGAATAACTGTACAGAAAAAAGTAAAAGTAAAGTAAAGTAACGGGCTGTTACAATCCCACTGCTGGGAATAGCCCTCTCTCCGTTTCTGGAGAGAAGGGTTGGAGCTAAGACCGCGCTGCTCCAATGCGGATTGGTAGGTTACACATATCTCCAGAATTCTCTAGAGATATGCAGGTTTCCTCACGATGTTTTCCTTCACCGAAAAGCGTGTGATAAATTGCAATTATCAATAACACACATGAGTTTTAATAGAAAAACTCATTGGTGCCTGCTCGGGTTCGAACTCGTGTTCCCCTCGAAAGAGTCACACAGTCTCACCGCTGGGCTATCACAGTTGTACAGAAAAATTATTATATTGCTGACTTTTTTCAATGACATTTTCATTTTCATAAACTAGAACACATAGAGGACATAATTCGTTTTCATTTTCGTAAATACCATATGGATTTTCTGGTTTTATTATACTACAACGATTTTGTACATAAAATCGTATTAGTATCAAAAAAGATAGGTTTTAAAATTGGAATTAATTAATAGAACATAGACGTAGGCTGTATATAGTTTATGTGTTCAGTTTATCGTTGAAAAACTAAAACTGAACACATAAAAACTATAGACCGTATCCCGAAAAAATTTTACAAAATTGATCAAATAGTTGTTCGAAGCCATTCAATTGGTATACAACTCAATTTTCTCTTAAATCTGCAGATTTTCAACATTCACCGCTGTAATGTTTCGCACTTTTCAATACCCACAAGCAAATCAGCCGATAACGTCAATAAAGTTATAAAACCTTTATTAAGTTTATTTAATTTCTTTAAGAGCAAGTTCAACATATGGATATATGTAACACGTCTATGTCGCGTTGTTTCCTACAGTTAACGTGTACTGACATATATTGTTCAAAACCTGTATTGTAGTGCATGCTTAGTGCAAAACAAAAAGCATCAGAGCCGAAACTGCAGTCTTTGTTCCCGATGCGCTCTACTTATCAGAATGCAATCGCCTTAAGGCCTAGTAAAAGTCTAACCGAACTGTAAATCAATCTACATCGTGTCAATTGATTTCTCTCAGATTCCCTTATGTTGATTTTTCAAAAAGAACCTTAACTTATATTTGGTTTATAATTATTGCACTATCTAAGTATCAAAACTGAAATTTATAGCTGCTTAAAAAATACCTTTTATGAAGATGCTACGAGAATTATTACAAAACTCTTAGTTACATTGTATTCGTGACACAAAATATTTATAATAAGGTAGTATCATATATTCTAAATTAAAAATTCATTTATTCATTAACAAAGTTCTTCATTACTGTACAAAGGTTGAAATCTTCTAGTGAGTAAGTCAAGTGTACTCGTGTCAGAAGGTCCCGCTCTTCCATATCTAAATAATAGCACATAATCATTAAGAATAAATGAGTCTATATATGTTTTTTTGTGTGTGTTTTTATGTGTGTGCGTGTGTGGGTGTGTGCAATATGTACGAGCGCATCCGTAAGTATGTTTTATGATTATAAATGATTACATGATTAGTTTTTAATGTTTCATTATCAATTCTATCTTATCATAATCTTGTGTCTTTAACCATTCAGTCAAGACTTTTTTGCACTCATGATATGTCATCAGGTAGTTGTTAAGAGATTTATTAATATTATTGTAAATACGAGCAGACTGCGTATATATGACAACGTAAATAGGTTCTTACTTACTAAAATAAATACAATATATTGCTTATAACGTCTTTGTTTTACATTCATTTGCATATTAATACGTTACGCTAAGTTGCTATCAATTTCACAACTCAATTTGTTAACATGTCATCTGATATTATAAATCCAATCAATTTTCTAATGACTTTCGTCTGATTCGTAATTTAAAACCGTGCACGAAGAAGTGAACCAGCTCGCCTCTCGAGAGAAAACAAATACTTTCGCTTAATAACCTATTCCTTTGCATTTCTATATCTTAAAAACTGATTTTCACTTGTTCGATTCAGCATCAATTGGCAAAATTAAAGTAAACGCTTTAAAATTACTTGCGAATTTTATCGCAGATATGTGCTATAATTATCTGTTTTGAAATTGGCTCTTGAATCGTACTCTTGTCGAAATAATTTTTAAACGAAGTTTTTGGTTCTGTTGGAAAGTCTTGTTCTGGATATATATTCTATATACTAATAACATTTTACTCTATATTCTATATTCTGACAAATGCGTTAACCATTCTGAATATTAATTTTAAGTAGATACTGGAACCACCCTTTCAAACTAGTTTCCATTATTTCTGTATATCTTAATATAATAATCTTAGCGATTATATTATATAGTATTTCACTTCTTTAATCTCCCCGGTAATGAATAGCTGACATGTAGCTTATATAAATTTGCAATTTAAATATAATTGCAATTAACAATTAAAACTAAATTGAATCTACGTGACGCCTGTTAAAGAGATTCTTCAAAAATGTTGTTTATTACATTATATATTTACTGTATCGTTCGCGTCAATTTAAGTGCTAAATTATGGTCAGTAAATGTATTTAGTCTGTCGTGTTGCCGAAGGAAAAATTGATTTTTTTATCTTACATGTTGTCCCGGCAAAGTGTCGAAATTTCATCGATATTGCTTTATTAAATTGGCCGTGAAAGCGTAACAGATAGACAGACTATCGCATAATTAATATAACATGCATATAGATAAAACTATATCAGGATACTCTACAATAATTCGCTCAAGGTATTAATCCGACACATATTTTATTTAAAATTTACAATTAAACATTTTAGTAGTAAAAAAGTAAAGTAGCGACCTGTTACAATCTCACTGCTGGGAATAGGCCTCCTCTCTCTGGAGAGTTTCTGGAGAGAAGGGTTGGAGCTAAGACCTACCACGCTGCTCCAATGCGGATTGGTAGGTTACACATATCTCCAGAATTCTCTAGCGGTATGCAGGTTTCCTCACGATGTTTTCCTTCACCGAAAAGCGTGTGATAAATTGCAATTATCAATTAGACACATGAGTTTTAATAGAAAAACTCATTGGTGCCTGCCCGGGTTTGAACTCGTGTTCCCCTCGTAAGAGTCGCACGGTCTTACCGCTGGGCTATCACAACACTTTAGTAAAAGTAGCGGCCTGTTAATATCCCACTGCTGGGAATAGGCCTCCTCTCTCCGTTTCTGGAGAGAAGGGTTGGAGCTAAGACCTACCACGCTGCTCCAATGCGGATTGGTAGGTTACACATATCAACAGAATTCTCTAGTGATATGCAGGTTTCCTCACGATGTTTTCCTTCACCGAAAAGCGTGTGATAAATTGCAATTATGAATTAGACATAATTGCAATTTATCACACGCTTTTAGTACTTTAGATACTTAAGATGAATTAAGATATACACTTTAGTACTTAAGATGAATTCAAACAAAATTATATTCATACACAAATATTGTTAGTCTATTGTACTACATATTATGTAAATAGTATCTTCTATTTAAATTTTAAAAATTTTATTTCTACATTCCAACTTTTGTCATACTTTCACCACTCCGTCGAAACTTAGTGTATATTACTGGAAACACAAATAATTAAAATAAAATGAGGATCGCTACACAATGTTGCAAATAATATTAGCATTTGTAAAAACAAAGCTTTCTCCATGTCTTAACTACATTTCTAGTGAGTGGAATAAAGGTCAGCAGTTTTCCCTCGAGTCTAAAATTTCACGGCAGGCATAGTTAATGGATTGGTTAACCATAGAGTGCATTTATACACCTAGACAGAGCTAGATCTATAGAGTTATACAGAGAGCGATCGAGCTAGGCAAAATAAAAATAATATTTTTAAACAATTCTTCTCTTTCACATGTTTAAATATACTTCTTTAGCTAAATCAGGTATTTAATAAAATCAATTAAGAAACACAAGAATACAAAATTAAGTTCGATCGATTCGAATTTTTGAATGAACCCGAAAATACGCTTCATTCATTTTCTATACTTAAATATACTTCATTTTCTTTTTTTTCTTTTCTTTCACTCATTTTCCTAATATTAAGTTTTATATTGTTCTTCTTTATGATTTTTCCTAAATAAAATATCATATTAATAAAAATTAACATGTTTAATCAAAGATATTTGTTAAAACATATTTATATGTCCGGCATTAAATAATGCACATTTAATTGAAAATTTTTTTGAGTGCTTTAGAACTGATAACTTCAAATTTAATCCATAAGTTTTTGAAAATAACATTTCTTACATTGTTACCATATATATATGCTTCAGTTTAATTTTTATTAAGCTTCAGTAAGCAACTCACTTGATGAATTTGAAATGAAGATATATTGTATTATTGTATTCGGGGTAAATGCACCTGACGCTTTCTCTGTGCAGTTATCACTGTCACTTAAATGTGTTCAACACAGAAAGCTCGTAAACCAGTAGACAGGCAATCATTAAATGGTAACTACATTATCGGGTTAGCAAATATTTATATGATAAAAAATATGTTTTTGATCAGAATGAAAACATACATTATTTTAAATTTCAATATTAAAAATCTATTCTTAATAAAGCTAATTGTTACTAAATTATATAAATCATATGTACATAGGTATAACTGTAACAACCTCTTTTGCGTATAACTTATAACAATAATAAGTATAGTACGCGGAAATAAATAATGCACATCGAGGCTCAGAGAGAGAAATCGGCTAGATTCCGCTTCATAGAGCATCGTCTCTGTCGCACAGACTGACGAACCCGTGTGTGACAGTGACAGCGCTCTACGAAACCGAACTGGCCGGCTGTTTCGTTCTAAACATAAAGTGCATTATTTAATGCGGTGTACTATATGTGGGTTAAATCTCTAACAAAAAAGCTTTGGTTAAAGTCGTTGAAAGTCTTAACGCAAAAACTGAACATATCATATTATATAAACTAAAATGTAATGCCAGTCAGTTGAATCAAATAAGAAACGTTCAAAAAAATGATTACAATTATCAGCTGTCTAGACTCTACATCTCTTTATTTACATATTTACATAACCAACCTGACAACAAAATAATTTTAAATTTATATTGGCATAGACAAAGAGCAAATAGTTTTATTACAAGCCCTCTCGCTTCGATACAATTTGATTATTATTTATAGAGATTAGATTAAGCTTATGCTACCGTAATACAACGATAACGCATATTCATTTCTAAACCATTAATTGGTTTACAATAATATCCTTAATACGTGGGAAGAGTCGCCTCGTAGGGTCACAGGGAAAAGAAGGTATTGATAAGGAAGAAGGGATTGAAAAAATTAGACGCGCTTTTGGCACCTATTATGTAATAGTAAAGGCGACTGAGGTAAGTTCACCCACCGTGTGGTAGCCAGTTGAGTAAAATAAACCACCCTATTTCTTACCCTGGGGTCGTAAAATACGACTAAGGTAAGTTGATGTCAGGCAGACGGCCAGTGCGTAGCCAAAGACATTGTGCCGACCCCACTAAGAGTGAGATAAAGGCAGGTGGATGATGATATGCAAAATAATTTTGCACGTAATTAAAAAAAATCACATAGAAACTCCATTTAATATTTGATTTTTTTGAGGGATTTTAAGTTGACCAATATATCATCTGGTTAGCAACGTGTAGACTAACGGAAAGATTGATGTTTATATAAATAACGATATTTTTCTTATCAAATTCATTGTGTAGTAGTTGTAATTATACTGTAAATTAAAAGGAAATATAATTAAAATAAAAATTTGGTAACCTCCAAACTACGTCTTAAAATAGATAAAACTGGCTCGCTTCACAGTTGAAGAATAAGCCGAGAGCCTTTCACAGACTCGTTTTTCCACTTTCGCTTTACAAACTTTTAATGAGGTCATTCGTCTACGGTCTTAAGGAACTACTGACATATATAACAACATATATTGCCGGGTACGGAATTTATCGTGTATAAGGAATGTGAAGTAACCATTTTTATGCTTTAAGTACGATACGGAATTCCTCAAAAGCCGCCTTATTTTATAATTTGTTTATTTATATTATTAATATATAGTTTAGTGTGAATACATATATTAGAATTCAAAATCTTCACAGCACGGATTTACTGATACCAGCGAAGAATATTTAGTCGCGATTGAAATGTCTTACTTGTGAACTGTTTGCTCCAACCACTGTATTATAAAGGTTATCGAGACCTTAACATATTGACAAGAAGGTGAAAATGCTAAACACCACTTAAAGTATTATAAACACCTGTTAACCTTCTAGTCTATAAATACTATTACATATCGAAGGTATGAGAAATAAAGATAAGGACTAATGTTTTTAACACACCGAGTTCAAAAGTACTAAAAATAGAAAAATTCTATTTTAAAAATATTATTCTGCTATAATCCGCGATTAAAGAAAATATATATATATATAGTGCTAAACGTCGAGTGTACTATCCGTTCTCATACCTGACATGCATATTGCAATTCTATATTCTATGCAATTCATAAAAACTCATGTAATATCAATAACACAACAATACACAAGCACTGCACTCACTCGCTGCCACAATCTCAACAATCGTTTCGCACCGTAACCGAAGCATCCTCAGGCAATAGACTTTACGACAAAATCGCAAAGCGATTCAATTTGCACACCAGACACCGTGTTCAATTTTAAATTAACAATAAATATGTAAGTGAAATTGGTTTTGCGTGCGAATTGCCAACATATACTTATTACCGAAATAAAGATTAATTCTCACTTTGCAGTCCTTCAAACCCACCAACGGTTTTGGTTAACCATTGGTCGGTTTCTTACAGAACCACTTCTTAACCATTCTTGTAAGTGTTTTATGACATTTCTATAATCTCAGTTCAACATTCTAATAAAAGTTTACAGGAAAAAAAAAGTTAAAAAATATAAAACCGATTTAAGCAATAAAAAATATAATAAAAATAAATAATAGTATAAGCAACCTTCAGAGATGCAATGACTTGTAATATATGTAATTTTACATACAATTATTAGTCAATAAATACTTATTGATGATTATTATAGCTAGTAAAATTTGATCTTATTTCATCTATTATCGTGTTCAATTTATATATTTAAAACTTAAACCAATTTTTATATATTTTACGAACATGTTTCAATAAGACATTATATTCCTTTTTTTCCAAAGGAAAACATTTATGTACAATAAAAATGTTCAAGTTATATCTGAAATTACTTACACGCTAGTACTATATAAATCGTGCCCACCTGGAATGGTCCCAATGGCAGCGGGTTCACGTTGAATCGCTAAGCTGATTCCTTGAGCGAAAATGGAGCCAGTCCTCTTGAACCCTGAAAAAATATTATTATGATTACAATATAAAAGTTATAGAAGTCTACATTTAAGAAAAGGAATCTTATAAAACAACGCGTGTTTCTGTTTTGTCTTCATCGTTGCTTCCTATATTTGATTATAATATTATATGTAATTATTAATATAATATTTATAATACTTAAAAATATGTTTTATTTTTTTGAATATGACCTAAATTTGAAACGAAATGTGCCCAGAGCGCGTTGATGTCTTTTACTAGCAGAATATTACAAGGATAATAATTATGAACATAAATTTAATATGGAATATATTCAGAGAAGGAAATTGTTGTGGCTGGTGGCTTTCCTGTCCCGGCGTTTTAATGTTTTTCTTAACTTCAGTAGCCGACTTTTATCTTCTTAATAACTTATACATAAAAATGGCTACAACTTCCCAAATAACTCACAGAGATTCACTGTATACAAACCGTAATAATAAATTTCTTGCTCGTGCAGATTTCCTATATTGCAAGTTATTTAATGCAATATACTTGGGAAAGACAGGGAAGGACATAGTCGTCCCCAACTTTACTCTAATACTAATAATAATAGAAAGGTTAATAATTTTAAAATGGTAAGACTATTTTAATTATCTTATTTTGGTAAATACAATGAATTTTGTAAATATATATCATTTTATTAAAATTAAATATTTTTGAGGATGAGGTCTGGTGTGGCAAATGATATTAGAGCTTGCTTTACTCATTAGTTTACAACCACCCTTCCAAGCGTATCAAAAATGGAGACGATAAATTAACTACTGTGCGTCGGTATTTTATACTTGATTTTTGTCTCTATAAACTGTAGACACTGAGTAAAATATTGATTGTGTTCCTGATTAACAAATCACGTCGTTAGACCGAGATATCCTCAGTTACAATTATAGATATTATAAATGTTTAATAAATAATTCACTGCACGTCAGTTCCTCGTTATATTGACATCACGTAGTTTGGGGCTTCACCGTTGACGAGGAATAAGATGATGTTATCTATTTATACAGTGGGCGATCAAATCAACGTATAAAGAAGCTTTCAGCAGTAATACTCGTATATTCTATACAGTCATTTAAATACAAACAAGTTATAAATAACTTTTGCTATTTTTATACCTAGTTTTATTTATTAAAATAATTGTTTTTCTGACTATATAGTAAGGATTGAAAAAATTGAAAGTGCTAAAGCAACTTAGATATGACTGCATGATTAATAAATGATTATTGATGGTTCGTGGTTATCATAAACTGCTGAATATATTATGATTACAGTATTTATTGAATACAACTGCTCGTATTTAATAAAACACAAAACCTAATACTCGTTTGTCGATATTATATTTCAGTAAAAGCACAACTGTATTGATTGACCTTCAAATAGTAAACATATGAGTTAATTTTGCTTTTTAAAGGTCATTCAGTTTACCAAACATTTATTCGCGTATACTTGTTATTATTTTAATACACTACAAATACCTTAAGAATAAATTTTATATTAATATTTTTTGTTGCTCCACTGTTATTCTACGTCACGTATACTGCGTCATTGTATTTCACATTTTATTTCTTTAATAAAATTTTATTCAGAAATCATTCTATTATGCATTTCGTTTAACTATTATTGAAATGTCATTGCTAAAGGATATAACATTGGTATCTCAATCCATATTGCATGGCATTTTTATACGTCATATTAATTTTATTCTGATTGGTTTAAGTAATGTTCTGAGTTTTCTATAAATAATGACAACAAAATGTCACTGAGAGATATTTTAAATAAGAAAAACCATTGCGTGCTTAACTTAGCGATATGAAAATTTCTAAGAGTTTGACATACTAAGTTTAATAATTTTGTATTATAATTTGGTTGCAAAGACGGTTAGAACGCGTATAAGTAAAAAATATATACTAATGGTACCCGCGAGTTGGTTCGCGCCAAATTAATCGTTTCAGTAGAATGATGCAATATGTAGGTCCAGAAAGAAAAACTGTTTTTTATCCTATTATTACCCCGATATATTAAGAATAATTGTATCAAATTTCATCAATATTAATTCAACGAAATAGCTGTGAAAGCATAACAACAACACAAATAACAACAACAACAGAAATAATTTCACAATATTAGTATCGACAATAATAATGCCCTTTTTAGCATCTAACGCAACACATAAACGCTTTTGAACAACAAAACATCATCTCCTTATATTCAATTGCTGTGTAAAGACTCACTGGAGAGGCATAAAGAGGCACTAGGTCATTGTCATTGTCAAAAATGACATTACACCTTTACGATTTAGTTCGAGAATGTTCTATGAAAATAATCTAAATTCAAATATAATGGTGGCCCTAGTATACCACTTGAGCTCGAATATTGCAAGACTCCGCCAGTTATGCCATCCTTTCAAACGGACTCGAGTCATTCGTATTACGTAAAGGTCGTCCAAACAATTGCAGCACTCATATAACATTAAGGTGACTTCAACTTAAAAACTTGTACTAAACGTGTTAAATAGTAATTATGAGTTGCTTTCAGATACGGGTCGATAACAGGTATAATGAGTTCCATCAATGACATCGAATTACGTAAATCTATACACGCGATTGCTTAAAATATTCATTTTATAATGTATATTCAGCAAAACACTTATCTATACAAAAAGGACATTAACCTAAACCGATAAGGAAATAATTTAAATCGCATCGACCGTCCTTTTGCTATAGACAGCGCTACGTTTTATTTACTCTTTGTTGCAAAAAAAAGTCTTCTTTATCAACCAGCGTTCGACTATGAACGTATCTGTTGAAAAGACACCATTTTAAGCCGCAAAGATCTAAGGGCTCGCCGCTAAGATAATGCTCTCCGAGAAATCTACAAATGCTGCCTTTTATTGATTTAATATCTATAGAGTTAGGCGTTACTTTGCGATACAAACTACTATCACAAACCCAACAATCGTTTCGCCCCGCGATCGAAGCATCATCAGGAGAGAGACTTCTGAACGTGTGTAGTGCTTGTGTATTGTGGTAGCGGTGGTTTGCGCGTGTTTTAACGAATCCTGCATTTATCGGGTATGAAAAAACGGATAGTCCGTAATACATTTAGCACTTTATATATTTTCTATTTACTGTATCGCGGATTATAACAAAATAATTTTAATATTACTTTTGATTCAATATCGCTTCTCCAAAAATAAGGAAACAAAAAAACGCCCATCGTTTCTTCGTACTATGTACCAACATTTTTTAATAAAAAAAAGTTTGTTGATGATTGTTAACACCAAATAGTCAAATTATATTTGGCCTGATTTAAACTATAATTTTCTTCTATAGTATATCAGATCATTGTAATTGCGTCATACGGCGTAACTTCCGTACCTTAGAATTAATAAAAGAACGGCCTATTACTACTCTCCGAATTTGGACAGAATGGTTACAGCTAAGACCCATCACGGTGCTCCAATGCAAATTGATAAGTTACTCATATTCCAAGAATTCACGAGAGATATGCAGGTTTTCTTAGAATATTTTACTTCAACGAAAATGAAGGTGGTCTATTCTCCTCAGATGGATACCATACGGTGGACTTTATAATTAGTTGTATTCATCTCATTTTCATCCATTTTAATATGTTACATCCTATTCTATTGAGACGGATGGATACAATCACCAAAGTTATCTTGACATAACTAGCGTGAGTTTGATTACTAAAAGTGAAAGCTTTAATATCTACCTTTGCCGTCGTTCCATTATCGCTTTGGATATTGATATAATTAATTTGCTTCAGTGCACTTAGAATTTTAATTTAGCTTTTTATTTTGAATTAACTTTATTGTTACTTATATTATTCCATAAAATCTATTTCATCCAACGCAAATATTAGTCCAACTTTATCTTTTAAACTTATTTTTAAATAGACTGAGTACGTACAGATTTGATATTATTTGAAGTAAAACCATCTCAGTTGTGATCATCTGCATCTTCTGGATGATTGGATTTCAATCGTCAGTTCTTTTACGATGATTTTCAACGTAAAATATTTTACCTACAAACTTTGGCGATATTTTTATTGTAAAGAAATATCTATCATTAAAGAATCGTATTATAATTAAATATCTAGTTCCAGAATACAACTAACGTAGCAGTCAGTTGTTTATGACTGAAGAATAAGACCACAGTAGAAAATTCAAGAAGATTTAAACATATACATATCTTCTTTGTCTTAAGCGGAAGTACTTTCTTTAGATATCCTACTTCCTACTTCCTACTAATCCTATCCTACTAATCCTACTAATATTCTAAATGCGAAAGTTTGTGAGTATGGATGGATGTTTGTTACTCTTTCACGGAAAAACTATCAGACGGATTTGGATGAAACTTTACAATTATATAGGTTACACATCGAAATAACGTATAGGCTACAATTTGTAATGATTTTATATAATATAACGATACATGTCAATAAAGTCGGAAAAAATCTGGCCTCTAAGGGCTATCTCGGCGTACGCTGCCTAAACCATTAGACTTACACTAAGATAATGTACCGTAGTATTGTTTGTCTTTAATAGTTCTAAATAAAAGTCCGCGACAGCATATATCTATCTTTTATGTGGAAGCCACTATGACCAAAATTGTGAATCATAAACTTAATTAAATTAGATACCGTGGCAGACAAAATTCCTAGCGAGCGAAGCCGCGGGGAAAAACTAGTAATACATAAAAAATAAAAGTGTAATCTTTACTCCAATTATGCAAAATATGAACTATATCGTCATATGTGGTACATAATCGTACGAGGCATAAGTTAGTACTTAATAAACATTACATAACAACAATACGTAATACCTTCCGCGTGCGCTAAAAATAAGGGAAATTAATTACTATTCATATGAGGTAAACATTGTTAGAATATTTAAAATAAATTATCGGAAAAATCAAATTAATGTTTTATCAATTTTATTTGATAATTCATTTTTCACAGTCCAATTTGTAATGTGAGTGTGCATTAGTAGTTTGTAGTCGTCCGAATCGGCCATAGCTTCTGGAATACCTCTACAAATAATCATGAATCCTTTTCTGTTTTTTATTTCTTATGCTAATATGTATTTGCCATATTGTTATGTTTTATGTTGACACCTCCGTGATATTGAAACACTAAAAACAAAATATGCAACAGTCTTTTTGTAAGCGAACAATTGAATTCGTGAGCAAGTCTCGTAGGCAAATTAATTTCAGTCACCTAAGTTGCACAGTGGGCCAGAATTCCAAATATGGTAAAAACCCCAGAATGTTGTCTGAAGGCTTAAAAATTTTGTCTCGAAGGTTTTAAGGATCGCTGATAACGAATCCAATTTCCGTTTAAAAAAAATAGGGGATCCAATATGGCGACATAGTATATAAAAAAAATCCTTATTTTTTAGTGAATTTCTTTATCAAGCGGTTTTGGTTTCCAATTTTCCAATCCAAATTTTTTTAATTGGCGGATCCCATAAGGGGATTAAGTATAAAAAATTGTTATTTTCCTTGTTACTAAATTTTGGAGTTTTCGAAATTGCTGATAACGAATCCAATTTCAATTTCACAGGTACGGCGGAAATATTATGCGACGGCTTTACCTGACGAACAGACATCTCCGGGTTATGCTTTGGTGTATCCTATTGGGTTTGCAGCCAGCTTTCGCCGGAATTCTAGACCCCTTCAACTGGGCACGGTCCGATCGTATTGAAGTCAATATACCGTGGTTGCCGTGTAAGTACACAATAAAACACTGCGAATATTACCTTATATAACCTATTTATATTATTTATTATATTACCCTTGTTATATCGTATGTTATTATATATATATTGGTGACACCGCACCGCACGCAGTTTTGCATAAACATGAAATTACTTTTCTAAAAAATTAATTCCTATTTTTCAAAAACCTATATGTAAAATTTTAATTTATTTAATATATATTTATTTTAATATATTATAAATTAGGTTCCAAATTATAATTTTTCTTTCAATATTTCAGTTGAAAATGAAACAAGATGTTATGACGAACTGGGTTGCCTAAATATTACTAGAAGCTGGTATCACCTCATTCATAGACCATTCAATGTTTTCCCCCTGCCAAGAGTCGTCATCAACACCAGGTAAGATAAGATTGCTTCCACTTTATAAAAATGTAAGAGCGTCTTAGAGCATTCAGTTGTACGGTGAACTTAACGAAGCTAAACTTTATCAACATCAAGATATATTAATGATAAAAAACTAAGAGGCAAAGATTGATCCAATATAAATTTAGTGCTAATAGAAACATAATAATAGTTGTACAGCATTCTTATTCTTACTTATTCAGAAGAGTTGTCTCCGTTAATGTCTAAAAACCGCCTATACTCACGACGTATGTTATCGGAATCGAAACTTTAAATCTAAAAAAAGAACTGTTACGTTCACATCCTTCGTGGATTAAACTTTATTTTATTTATACTCTTAATTCACAAAAACGAAAATAATTTATTTTACTTTATTTTCGCAACCTTTTCTTTACAGATTCATCTTATACACAAAAAAGAACCCCACTGATGGACAACTGCTAAATGTTAACGTGAACAAAACTATCGTGAAATCTAACTTTAATCCTAATCGGTTGACTAAATTGATAATTCACGGGTTCATCGACACACCGCTCTCTAATTGGGTAAATTTATAATTGAATCGCTTCTAACTACTTACATCAGACTGTTCCCCAGACTGAAAGGTTGCATCAAATTGTATAATGCTTAGCCCCATGAGAGAATGATAGATTTGCGTGACGCTAATTGCGATGTGGCTATTTTCGTAGCATTTAACTCTACTAATTTAACTGTACAGTTTATACGATTTTGTAGTAAACCTATTACGTTACATAACGCCTTGTTTGTAACAAATATGTTGATTTTGTACAGTTCAATTTATACAGATCTTGACTTGTACATTTTATTAAAAAAAACTAGCCCCAGTTTCGCATGGGTATCAGCACAAATTGTGCCCTGAATGAAAACCGCTATGGAATAATTTTCGCAAGCGTTATTACTTGCCCTGATACTCCTTAGATATTCATTTCAATTACTTGGTCTAAAGGATCGTTTTTTTTAAGCACGAAATGTTCAAGTAGCAATGATAATACTTTAAGTACGCACGATCAGATATTTTTGAACATGAATTCCCTATTGTCTTTACTTCTTAATGTTTATCTATTATTGCATTAAAAATAATAACAACGTAGGTACTCTTACTTGCGGGAAAATATTGATAGGGCACCAGGGCAAGGTTCGTTTCTTGCAACTTAAGTAAATATTTATGCAGTATATAAAATTAGCTAGTGTGTAATGATCAGTAGAGGTTATGATCAAAATCAGTAAACTATTGTATGTTTCCTTCATACATACACACGTAAGAAAATATTGTATAATTTATTCTGAAATCTCTTTGGCCTTTATGAACGATATTTTATTAAAAACTAATTATGAAGACTTAATTAATAAATTAATAACAATTTTAATTATTAAGATAATTGTCGTGTATTTATTTTATTTATTAATTTATCAATTTAATATTTATCATTTTTTTATGGTATGTAGATCTCGTCTGTGTATTGGTGTGTATTATTAGTAAGTATTTAACCATAAAATAGTGCACTACTCGCACTCATTTCAGATCTCCTAAAACCCTAAGGTCGTCTGGAAGAAATCGCTACTAAGAGATAAGACCGCCTTTCGTACCTTATAGTTTACTTTTTCTTGCTGTTTTTTTTTTCCTGTAGGTTTTTCTCTGTGGTGCACAATAAAGTGTTAAAAAAACAGTAAAATAACGGCCTGTTAATATGCCCACTGCTGGGCTAAAGCCTCCTCTCTCCGTTTTTGGAGAGAAGAATTGGAGCTTAGACCTACCACGCTGCTCCAATGCGGATTGGTAGGTTTACCAAGTCCCCAGAATTCTCTAGAGATATGCAGGTTTTCTTACGATGTTTTCCTTCACCGAAAAGCATTTGATAAATTGCAATTATCAATTAGACACATACGTTTTAAACAGAAAAACTGATTGATGCCTGCCCGAGGTTTGGACCCATGATCGTCTCTAGAGCTTTTTACAATAAAGTGTATAAATAAAGAAATAAAAACGATTATTATAATTGAGGCATTAAATACAGGTCAGTGAAATGAAGGATGAACTGGTGAAAGCAGGAGACTTCAACGTAGTCGTCGTTGACTGGGCTGGCGGAAGTTTACCTCTTTACACACAAGCCACAGCGAACACGAGGCTAGTGGGTCTAGAAGTGGCGCACTTTATAAATACACTACAGGTATAGAGTTAATTAGATTACATGATCCTATTGATATTATAAATGCGAAGGCCAGTCTGTCCGTCTCTCATGCCTTCACAGCTTATCCGCTGCATCAATAATGATGAAATTTGGTTGTTTTATAGAAACAGGCGTTACTTTGCAGAATTCCATAGTACAGAAGCTATAATAGAATTATTTTGCTATAATCCACGACAAAATTGTAATGATGATTTTGTAGTGGAGCCAAAACCGAAACATTATCAGGAGGATAGCCTGATAATGTTTCGATTTTGGGGCGAAACGATAGTAGAGTTTTTGGTGGTGGTTGTGTGAATTGCTTGTGTGCATTGATGCTGGCGGCGGCATTTTGGGATACGTGTGGTGATTTGTCCTGTATGTGTAAGATATGTAAATTTTGCATGCTTCATACACTTAGTATTACATACATTCTCTTATCAAACTCGGACTATAACAAAATATTTTTGCTACAGCTTCTGATGCAAATTTAGCATAGTTAGTTTATACCGAGCAAAAACCGGGTTTAAAAATCCCGTTATTAGTTCGCCAACAGGATAAAAACCTAGTACAATAATAAGGCTATAGAAACACTTAAATTGACGTGCCCGAAGTAGCGGGCGCCATTAATACAATGCTATACATAAATTTCATTTTAACTTATAAAATTTAACAAACGTTGCTTCGTATAAATGATATCAAATTAATAAGAAAATATTTTAATACCATCAGAATAAAGCAAGTTCTATTTAAAAGAAGAATATGATAAAAGAATTTTTTATTAAATATGTCACTAAAAATTTTGGCTTTAAGCTTGTAATGTCCACGCAACGCTCTTCATGCGTTAGAACGTCGATTGCAAATAACATGTTTAGAAACTTCGGATTGGCCCGAAACTAGTCTAGAAACCCGACACTAATGATATGAATTGAAAAATATATGAATACAACTGAAGATCTAATAGAGTTATAATACTAGAGTAGATAGTCTGTCTACATTCAAAATCTTTTTAGAATGTTACATTTCATCAGACATTTAAACGTTTAAAATTGACGTTGTGAAACCTAAAAACTTTTGCAATATGCGTGAGAGATTCTTCTATCAAGCATATGATTCTATATAATCATATACATAATTAGTATATAAGTATATGAGGTTTACAGAATCGTGAATTATGTCTTGTGAAATGTTAGGTAAACTGTTAATAAAAAATATTACAACGTAATTTAATTATATTTCAGAAAGATTATGGGTTAAACCCACTAGATGTACATATTATAGGCCACTCATTAGGTGCACATACGGCTGGTTATGCAGGAGAACGAATAAAGGTGAGCAAAAAAAATATTGAATACCCTAATTTTGAGTGATGTCTTCAACTTTTAGTTATACACATTTATAATTTCCTTGAGTTAGTTTCTATTTTTAAGCTGTGATAGCCTAGCGGTGAGACCGTGTGACTCTCTAGAGACGACATAGGTTCAAACCCCGGGCAGGCACCAATGACTTTTTCTATTAAAACTTATGTGTCTAATTGATAATTGCAATTTATCACACGCTTTTCGGTGAAGGAAAACATCGTGAGGAAACCTGCATATCTCTAGAGAATCTAGGGATATGTGTAACCTACCAATCCGCATTGGAGCAGCGTGGTAGGTCTTAGCTCCAATCCTTCTCTCCAAAAACGGAGAGAGGAGGCCTTAGCCCAGCAGTGGGCATAGTAACAGGCTGTTACTTTACTACTTTTTTTTAGTTTCTATTTTTTTAGGACTTGGGAAGAATCACTGGGCTGGATCCCGCCGAACCATACTTTCAAGGAATGCCAATCCATGTCAGGTTGGACCCGACTGACGCCCATCTTGTTGATGTGATACATACTGACGGAAAAAGCATTTTCCTTTTAGGTAATCAATGATGTTATTACAATCAAAATTTCTTCACTTTCTATGCTTTTTATTAAACACCCTTTCATGTAGATTATTTCATTACGTTGATAACAATTTGAGTTAACTTATATTATGAAAAAAAAAGCTTATCGCTCTGCTTTTATTAATATACTAATATTTTCTATTTATGTATGTATGTAAATATTTTTGCTAATCCGCTGTTTCATGTCCATTACTGTATATATTTAAAATATTTATATTAATTTATTGCTGTTGACTAATTTATCGACGTGTTTATTCCACGCGTGCGACAGATTTTGTATTTATGGCAGGATACGGGATGTCTCAACCCGTCGGTCATTTGGACTTTTATCCAAACAATGGTAAAGAGCAACCGGGCTGTGACTTGACTGAGGGTCCATTGATTCCTCTGACCTTGGTTAAACAAGGACTTGAAGAAGCTTCTAGAGTTCTTGTAGCATGCAACCATGTGAGAGCCATCAAACTCTTCACGGAATCTATCAATGGAAAATGTCCCTATATAGGTAAAAAAAACATGCATATATAAATTAGACACTGAAAATATTCACGTCTTAGTTAAAATCTATATAAAGGATAACAATATCAGACTTATTTTACACAGAATACGTTGAAATCTTAGTATAAAAATATGAATGTGTTGGATCATACATCGAGGGATTTGGTTCAAGGTTGTACGCAATATGTACTTACGAATTTGTTCGTCAAAAACTGGTGTGATTACTGTGTCGCGATTTTCGGAGTTATTGTTAATATTTACTATTTTGGTATAGTATTGCATCTATCGATCTCCAGTCAACTGAAATTGCTGATTATAATTTATTATCTAGGTATTTATTCGCAAAATACTCTTACAAATTTAATCGTAAAAAAATTCGTCGAGTTAAGTACAGCATTGTAAATCCATTAATAAGTTTTGTTTTAAAATTGCTAATAACAATTTATTACCTATTTTCTAGGTCATCAGTGTCCATCATACCAACATTTTATTTCGGGAAAATGTTTTCATTGTGGGCATGGGTGTGCAATAATGGGGTAAGTTTTTCGCAAATAATTGAAATTTAAAAATTAAATATTTCTACACCACAATACATTCCTTTTTTGAATTTTATATCAGATTGACATTATATTAGGTCCTTACATATGAAATTGGCGTTTTCTATGGGAGAAACATAAAGTCGTTTTTTTTTTAATGAAATATATTTAATTAATCAAAGTATGTACTATTGCTATGTATGCCCTTTTGCCGTCTCATAGGTAGTTCATTGATCCCCTTACAAAAAAAACCATTCGGGCGGGAATCAATAAAATCTTTGAAGGCGGTTTGGACTGCCCCATCGGAGTTGAATTTTTTTCCTTGCAAGTAGTTATCCAAATTGCGAAAAAAAATGGTAATCTGCTGGAGCAAGGTTCGGAGAGTACGGTGGATGTCTAAGACATTCTAATTGAAGCTCCTCTGATTTGGTAGCCGTCTGTTGTGCAGTGTGTGGTCTGGCGTTGTCCTGAAGCAGCAGTGGCCTAGAGCGATTGACCAGCCTCGGTTGTTTAGCAGCTAGCTTTTCCATCATGGTTTGCAGTTGCTGACAATAGATATCTGCCGTAATCGTCTGGCCAGATTTAAGAAAGCTGTAGTGAACGGCACCGGCACTAGTCCACCAAACACTTACAAGCAACTTTTTTTTAGTCAATTTTAGCTTAGGGCAGGATTTGGCTGGTTCGCCAGGGTTCAGCCATTGCGATGAGCGCTTCCGATTATCGTAGAGGATCCACTTTTCATCACAGGTAATGATTCGATTTAAAATTCCTTCATTATTGTGCCGGTTGAGTAACGTAACGCAGCAGTCGACGCGCGTTTGTCGGTTTGCTTCACTCAATTCATGAGGTACCCACCTTTCAAGCTTTTTCACCTTCCCAATTTGCTTCAAGTGGATTAGAATACTTTTATCACTAACACCGGAGCCTGCAGCTAACTCGGACGTGGTTTGCGATGGATCCGCTTCCGCAATAGCCTTCAATTCTTCATTATCAACTTTGGTCTCCGGCCCTCCACGAGGCTTGTTCTGCAGGTCGAAATTTCCAGAACGAAAACGTTGGAACCAAAAACGCACTGTGTTTTCTTTTGCGACACCGTCACCATACACATCATTAATCCTTCGAGCCGTTTCTGCAGCACTGGTGCCACGGTGGAACTCATACTCGTAAATAACGCGATATTTCATGTTTTCCATTTTGTAAACAGAGTGACACAAAGAAAAAAACAAAAGAAGAAAAAACAAATGAATTAGGGGGTTTGAAACACAAATGCATGAGTAAATAGCTGTATGAATTTGAATTTGGAATTCCTAACCATAAAGGTAATATTTGAGATCAAAGTGGCCAGTACGACAAAACGCCAATTTCATATGTAAGGACCTAATAAATGCCTTCAAACTACAACATCATACTTATATCATTTCACCGTCCATGCTATATTATATACGAAAATGCATTGCACTTTCAAAGCTAATCCACTGGACATATATGTGTAAAATTTGGCAGAATTAAAGCTTATACCAGAGTAATGAATGCAAGGGTACTTGGACGTTTAAGTTGGACCGAACGAAGTCGCGGGTACCATGTTACAACGTGTTACAAACATGTTGTCACTTGATTTGGCTACGTATTTTACGACCGGCCGCCTGCCTGACGTCAACTTACCTTAGTCGCCTCTTACGACACCTCGGTAAGAAAGGAGGGTGGTCTATTCTATTCTGCCGGATACCACAGGGTTTAAATAAATTACGAATGTATGGTGTATATTATAAATGGAATAACTGTATATTGTTTAAGATTCCATGCAGACAGTTCGCCTGGCTTAATAACCGACAAAAACAATCAGTCTGAGAATGAAGTTTATCCCTCCGAAGAACAAGATACGATTGGAGCTAAATATTTTCTTAATACGGGCAAAGAACTACCATTCTGTCGTGAGTATAACTTAAATAAATTGTATTCAAAAAAGGAACATTAAAACAAACTTGTGAACTAAATGTCAGTTATATATATATATAAAATACAATAAAAATTGCTTTTTAAATTCGGGAGTATTTTATTTATAATCAAAAGACAATGTACATGAATTGCGACAATATATGTAAGGTAGTATTAAACTCATCAATACTGTAAGTAAATAATATAGTTACGTGAATCTATTGAAATCCTGTTGCGGGTTCGATTCGCGCCGAGGGCCAACATTTTCGTAAAAAAAAGACTGTTGGTTCTTCGAGTCTTGGTGTATAAATTCTTTTTTGAGTTTTATATGAGATTCACATTAGAAATGCCTCTAAAACTACCCTTGGAACATTTCACTGCCCATACTAATATTATAAATACGGAAGTCTGTTTGTCTTTGAGTATTTCTTGAAAATTATAAATGCATATATTTTCCAGTTCCTGTCACCCATAACAAAAGTATTTAAGTACTTTTATGATTAAATAACTTAAGTTTGAGGTGTATGGTTTGTGGTGCAAAATAAAGTTTTATTTACTTTGGGGAGGGATGGCGGAGTAATTGTCCCATATATTTATTTATTTGTATTATTCCAATCTCTTAGTTTGCACACATGAAGTATCTCACTCATTCTAATTCCTATAATAAATAGAATGAAACAAGTATCTCAATTCTATATAACTACAGTCTTTTCTGTTTTCAAATCTATTGTAGTTAGAGCATTTAAGAGATTCTTTTTTTAATCTTAAGAATAGAATAATTTATAGAATTAGGCGTTACTTTGCGGAGATCCATAATACAAAAGTAATAATAAAATTATTTTGCTATAATCCGCTATATATGTCCAATGGTCAGAACATAGACTTAGAAAATGAAACGCCACGTCCATGGGAGATCCAAATCATACAACACAACAAAGTCTAAAATTTAAAACTTGTATAGCGGATTATAACAAAATAATTTTATTATTACTTAAAAATAGAAAGCTAAAGGCTAAAAATTTACATTAGACAAGCAAATGCTCATTTTATCCGCACTCTATCAAATGTAATTACTGTATACAAACATCGTAAACATACGTTGGCAAAGAATCTATGGAATATATTTAGATGTAAACGCTAAGAACGATCTTTCGTTTACACAAAAAGCAAGAAAGAATGCTATTGTTCTAGCTCTAGCTTTATGTTCGTTTGGTGTAAATCGGACCTTAGACTACGAAAAAAATGAACGACACTTCAAGAATAACTGAGACTGTCTTTATTTCTGCGTGTGTATATTATAAGGCTATATTCAGATACTTGTCGTTTCAGAACGCCATTATAAGGTAGTGGTTCATTTGGCGAATCCTAAAGGTGCCGAATCTTGGGTACAGGTAAAACACTCATCTTAAATTGTTTTTCTAGTAGGTATTCTTTATAATTCTTATAATATTGCGTTTATGTCACTAGGGCTTCCTTAAAGTGACACTGTTATCGGATCGAGGGGTTATAAGAGGAATGGATCTCACTCCCAACAATTATGTGAAGTATGTAAAACCCACGCGACAATTTTCATTTCTATGCGAAAATTAACTCAACTTAGTATTACCACTTTCTTTTATAGGTTAGAGCATGGTACATCTTACACAATCGTAGTGACAAATCCCATGGACTTAGGTGGTAAAGTTAGAAAAGTAAGTAAACAAAAACATTTTATCACTACACGTAAAAATTTCATATTTATTTTATAGAGATGATACCAAAGAAAGCTGTTGAACGCAAGCTTTTAATATTTATCCGATATTTGATAAACTCCCGCCGTGTACATGGCTAAGTAGAATAGACCGCCTTCATTTCTTACCGGAGGGTCGTAGAAGAAGATTACTGTAAGTTTACCCGCCGTGTGGTATCCGGCAGATTAGAATAGACCACCCTCATTTCTTACCGAGGTGTCGTCAAAGATAACTAAGGTAAGTTTACGTCAGGCAGGCGGCCGTACGTAAAATAACTAACTAAATCATCTAACAACATGTTTATGACATGTTTTGCCAATCCCACTTAGAGTGGGATAAGGGCAGGAGAACAATGATTTAATAACAAGCTCATACCTCTTTTTTATTTCTATCCAGTTTAATCTAATGGTCAGAACATAGACTTAGAAAAGGTGACGTCTATGTGAGATCCTAATCACTCAACACAACTAAGTTTAAAATTTAAAACTTACCGTATGAACAAACAAATTATTTTTCAAGATTACTTAATTTAGAACACAATTTTAAACTTTTTTCAGGTAGAGCTTGCGTGGGAATACGACATGAATGTATTAGAACCTCGATCTCTTTGTATTTTATGGTGCAACGATCGCCTTTACGTGAAGTCCGTGCTTGTTGAACAAATGGAGCTGCCGAGTAGAGGGTAAGAGAATTAATAATATCTGTAAAATTAAAATATGATACCGAATAAATTTAAGTTAACGTACAATGAATGCCATATGCAGCGATTTACGACGCGACGAATATAGAGCATCCAAATTAAAATTTAAATCGCAAACGGCACTCAGCGAACAATGTATCCACAAGGCTCGTTGACAATGTTTATGTTTTAATCGCTCAGCAATCGGAGGTCGTGTCGCTGTCTAACGTAGGGTCCACACGACAGCGACTTTGATCGCTGAAAATTGCGGAAAATTGGCGTGTGGATGTTAATATTTGACATAGAGACTTTAGATCGCTACAATTGCGGCGATCTGAATGCTGCAATTCTATTAAGTCGCCAGTCGCTACCGCTGCCATGTGAACGTAGTATATATGACACGGAGCGACTTAACGTCAATATCCGATAAAAAATTAAAATGGACTTCCGTAACTATTCACGCCCAATAAATGGGCTTTACAGAAATTTGCTGGCATTGTAGATGAATAAAAGCAAAGTTGCCTTTCTAAAGACATTACAAATAACGAGAAACATATTTTAATATAAAATCACTAATAATTCTTAGAGGGTAATACAAATACTACTAATGAATTGGTCTCTTCATTCCGTATTAAAAAAAGAAACTCTAAACCAAATTTTTTAATAATGAGTAAACCTTTAATTACTATCAATCTGTGATCGCTAATCGCACATTTCTAACCTATTAAATATTGCTTTTCAACAGGAAACGCAATGTTGACTTCAGCAGCAAATTATGTACACCGAAACGTGAATACGCCGAAATTCCCAACCGCGGCTCAGCAAGTTTTTATGACAGCTGTGGTAGATAGCAGTGCCATTCGTAGAGAACCACCTGAAAACCCTGTATGCAAGTTATTAAGTAAAGTTAGGCATTTAAATGAGTGCAACGAAAGCTCTCACATACTAAAATATGTACTTATATATCGCAATGTGAAGAACACTCCACTTGATACCGCCGTCTCTAGGTAGTTTACAAAACAAGGTTGTTTGCATGCATAAGTCTACAAACTTGATTTTTGATACAATTGTATGTTTGTTGAATTCACCGAATTTACGTACGTACTTTCATGAAAATTCATGATTGTCCGTAAATAACTATATCCATATGAAAATACATCATGAAATCAATGACTATAATAAGCGGCAATAGAAGTTCAAAGATTGATAAATACAAATTATAAAAATGTAAATAGTAGAAAACGTCATCGAAAACGTGATGTGATAGTAGTTACAGGGTGGACACTTTTACTTATAGGGATAAGTGTTTAAAAAGAAATGTAAATATAGATTTGTAATTTAATATAGCTATAAAGAAAAATGTGAATTATGGACAAATCGAAGCGAATTATATTTAAACACTTATGTATATACAATTACAATCTATACATAAATACATATTGTGTTGAAGCTAAAAAAGGAATATTTAATTTACTAAATATGTAGCTACGCATTTTTTATTTATATAAATGTAGTACCATATTAAATACATTACAAGACTTTATTTATAATTTTCTGTAAATAAATACTTTTGTAAATAGTTTTTTATAACTCGATTTATATTTGTTACTCTATACTTATGTACTTTTGATGATTGACGATCGAACATTAAAATTATTTAAAGAACTTGAATCGAAATTTTATTTGTAGGAATAAATTAAATTCTATTATTGTAGTCTCTCGAAACTATTAGAAACTCTTGAATAATTGTCCATAAAAAATAAGTAGACCTCAATCAATTTCCCCATATTGCCCTATAAGTTACATACCTACGTAATACGTATCTAATGAGAAAAACCAGCTAAACTCATCCACAGTAAATACGGATCGAATTTTTAAGCCAGATGAAAATAAAAAAGCAGCTAAGTGAAATCACTACCTGTAAAATTGATCATCATCCTCCTGCCCTTATCCCACTCTTAAGTGGGGTCGTCACAAACATGTTACAAACAAGTTTGTTACATGATTTGGCTACGTATTTTACGACCGGCCGCCTACCTGACGTCAACTTACCTTAGTCGTATTTACGACCCCTCGGTAAGAAAGAGGGTGGTCTATTCTACTCAACCAGGTACCACACGGTGGGTCGACTTACCTTAGTCGCCCTTTCGACACCTCGTTAAGAAGGAGGGTGGTCTATTCTACTCAGTCGGATACCACACGGCGGGTCGACTTACCTTAGTCGCCTTTTACGACACCTCGGTAAGAAATGAGGGTGATCTATTCTACTCTGCCGGATACCACACGGCATACTACCTGTAAAATTAATATAAACTAATATGCATCTCGAAAGCGAATGTACGTTACGAGATGGTACGAAGTACTAACAAATGTATGAAAGTCAATAAAAATAAATTTTTATTCAATTTAATTTATTAATTTTTTTATCAATTTAATTCTCTGCCAAAAATCTATTATTAATAATCGGTTTTTTTCGTTTCGAGTTAATCAAATTATTTATTAATCTATCCGTATTAAAATTACGATAACTCTATGTTATATATCTATACACATTAGCAACTTTTCTTTTTACTTGTCTGTGGGCATATTTTGGACAAACGGTTGACAACTATTTTACTTAATTATCTATGAAAATAACTATTAACTACTCTTTTTAAGTTTTGAATTCTAATACTCTTAACTTCTCTATTTACGAATTAAGAACGAAGCACAATTTTGTAATTCAAAGTTAAATAAAATATATCAATACTATATGTACAACATATTTGTGATAAACTAGAAATGTCTTCAACCTCAAAATTAATATTGGGATTATCTTGCGCTATATCAATTGGAATAGTAAGCTACGTTCACATAAAACAGCAAACAGATAGGTATTTTATATTTATTTATGTAATCTTATTAAAGTATCTCATTAAATTAAATATATTTATATTTTTAGAATCAAGAATTACTTTTCGGAGATCACCAATACAAAAATATGACGTTATTTTAATTTTTGCAAAATAAAATATTCTTTTGCAAAAATTCATTCATTCACTCATTACTTTTATATTCTAAATCTATGTTGCAAAGTTCATAGCTCACGATATATACGATTAATACGTAAACTATAATAAGAATAATGGTATTCCTTTTTCAATTTTTATTAATTATAAAACATTTTATTCTTCATTATGGATATTATGTACTACATATTATTTGGTATACAACTATAAAATCAAAGATTTATTTCAAAATTTATTATTTTAAAGAATCTAGCCTCTAAAGCCTAATAAAGTATGTGTATTGTTTGTTAAAATTTTTCCATCAAATTAAGTCATTTTACAAATACATATAGTTTTCCATTACTTCAAGTTCGATATTCTGCCAGTTTTATAAAATAGTAGCAATACCCCACTGCTTTACCCGTGCTCATATCAATGGTCGTGGAAAATCTAAGTCACAGTATAGATTTATTTCGTAAATTGAAAGTTTGGCCCTGGGACTTATTAAGGCAAAGGAGGTTTTATTATTAATTATTTTTGGCATATTTATCAACTTACAATGTAAATAAGTAGTTATATTGGCATAACACTAATAGTAAGACATATGGTCTCCCAGACTTTTTTGTAGATATTGATATGTTCTATAAGTTTCCAAAGCGCATATGAAAGATTATTATGGCTAATTTTTCACACCTTTTTATATTTTTATTAGGGATGTATATTTTTTTTGAAAATGTAATATAGCCTATGTTCTCAGTGAAGATGCAGCTTCCCAATGGTGAAAGTGTTTTTGCATAAAAACATTACAAACATATACAGACATACAAATCTTTCTAATATTAGTATAGATAGAAGAGATATAACCAAAAATTATGAAAACCAAATTTGAAGCAAATTAAAATCAATAAAAAGATTTACATTAAAGCAACAATTTGAGGTATAGATTATATTATATGTTGCCATGAAGCCACTATAGATTTATACTAAGATCTTATGAACGATCAATGGTTCACTGGAATTCATGACTTTCCATCACACTTGCCTTGTAGGATATCCTTGTGTTAATAAAATATATTACCAGACAATTCTAGAATATGCACTTGCTTTGGAGCAACTCTGTATGCTCCGTATAAGCTCATTCCAAGAAGATACAGGTTGCCTTATAACTTTTTTAAAATAAAATATATAAATTTATGATAGAATATTGCTGAAATAGAATCTATGAACTGTCAATACATTTGATATTTTCATATCAAGACTAAAACAACAAATTTTGAAAATTTACAGAGAAAAAATGCATGAAGGAGTTATTAAAGATAAGGAAAGGCAACAAAGAAGAAAAATTGAGAACCTGTATATAATGGAAAAGCAAAATGAATTAACAAAAAAACTTAAAAAGGATTTAGAAACTTCATAAAAACACTATTTATTAATAATTCTATTTATTACTATTATAAAACATAAATTAAACTACTAATTCTTTTCTTTAAGCCAATGTTCTAGAAAAACATTGTTGAGATTTAAATTTTTTCCAGTGGGTGCTTTTTTGTCGGTACCATCAATAAATCCATCAAGATGCAATTTTTCGCTTGCGATTGCAGCTAAACATTCGAAGGTTTTAGGTTCCCACGCCGCTAAATCAGACAATGATTTGCGATCTAACATAATATTAGATCTGTCTAGACCCTCTCTCAATGAAAATGCTGTAATATTATGCTGTTCGCATGCTGCCGTAATACGAGTGTCCCAAAGTTGTTTCATATCTTTCTTCTTTAACCTTCTAGCTTTTGAAGCGTAAGTTAAAGCACGATGTACGTTTCTTATTGCAACGGAATAACAATTCCTCCGACGACCTATAAAATGTGCGGCTAATCTAAAAATTTTCCTTTTCCTCCAAAATTCATCCGGGCCCCGAACTCTTAACAAATTCACAACGGTTAAAAATACCATTGTCTCCTATAAAACGTTGACTATAGAATTAAATTATATGAATAATGTTAAACAAATTCACGGTAATTACGATTTTTCACTATTTCATTGATTTGATTTAATGAATAGTTATATCTTTTTCTTTTATCTATATTATATCAAGAGTAACCTAAAAAAAACCATAGAGTTACACCTCTATGAAAAGTACAGATAATAGATACTTTGGTATGTTTTTTTTTATATGGCTCTTAAGTACAGCATCGAGTTTTTTGGGACTTTTAAGTAACAATATTTTCTGTTTTACATGCACACCACAATTAGAAAAGAATGGTAAAGGCTAATAATAAGTATATTTATCTCAATCTGTTACTTACAATGGTGTTGAATTGATAATTAATTGTCCTCTTTCAATCTCTCTATATCATCAAATTCATCGCTGTCTTCTGCGTCTAAGTGGCATGAGCTTGAAAGCTCGAAATTGTCATTTACTGACATTATGTTTTTTATATTGAACTTTTTGCTACTTTTCTTAGAACCATCTGAATTATTCTTTCTAATACTGATATATCTTAATAATAATAACTAAAATTGAAAAGTTAAAACAAGAAAACTAAAACTGTAAATTAGACTCTTACTTTTATTTTTAACTTTAAACTATTAATATCAAAGGATCATACGGACAGATGTAGTAAACGATGGTAATATAAAAATTGATATTGAAGGGTATCGACTATATAAGAAAACTTATATGAAGATAAATTAAATAATATATAAGAAAAGCGCTAGAATCTAGATAGACACAAATCAGAAAATATATCGTAATAGTGATATGATTATGATATTAAAAATATTTCAATAATATAATTTTTGAATGACGTTTATCACGTATTCATTCCGAGGGAATCATTGAAATGTGTAAAAAAAATAAGTCGGTCATACGAACAGGTATACCGGTAACCGATTCAAAGTTTTCCATAGAGTCGATTTCAAGAACAAGTCTCGACTCGATAATGTTAAATGTGTACATGAAATCACTGTGGCAATTGGTATGATGCCCGTCAGCGTGGTTTGGAACGTAACTGTTCCAAACATAAACATCAAAATCAATAGGTACCATGGTCCTAAGCCGTGGTCCGTGAATGACCTTAATGTGCATATACGTATATATGATCTTAAAAAATCAAAAGAATATTCTACACATAGCATAGGATAAACACAAGGTTATCTCATCGCTTACCCTACTGCTTAACCCAACCATTCTCAAAAATAATACACATACACATATACATAATCATTATAAAACCCTCACCTCCAATACTATAACAGTAGTAAACATCAAAAGGTGGACAATCATTGATGTCATTATTATGTGATACATTAAATAGCCGCATCCGTTTGTGTTCACAGAATAGGTGCCCAGCTCTTTTAAATAACTCGACACACAAGAACCGCTTTTGCAGCAACTACGTAATAAACAATCATTATTCTCAGCCTTAAATTCTATTTAACCGCTCAATTCAGTGTCGGTGCCCGCATTGTAAGCGCCTGAGCGAAAACTAAAAAATGTCATTCATGATGCAAGTTTCACTTAACTTTTTTTTGTCTGCGAGGCTTTTAACAATAGAATGATATATATGTTAAGTAAAATTTTAATATTGTTACCAAAAAGTATTTGTAGAAAAGGCCCACCGTTCCTAAACTTTAAACGCCGTCTTTATTTTGTCAATTTTTTTCAAGTTAAGAAAATAATGACGAAAGTAGTTCAACAATATACAAATACAGACAAAAAAGACCTGAATTTATGTTTTCGTCAGGAAAATTGTGAAATTATAAGACTACTAATAATTACTAAAGCATTTGTTGTACCTGTACTTTATGAAACCAAGGTTTTGCAGAAGAATGTTCTTTTTATGTAATCCGAAATTACCTCAATGGCACACTGTCAACTTCTATTTTATCCTTAGCTGATTTAACACCTCTCAAATAGGAAGGATTCCATTCGTAATCGCGCACTTTATCATGCCAATCTTGAGTGAACCAATCTTTATATGAGTGAAGCTGAAAGTTATTACTAAAGTAAAAAAACTAATCGTGAACTTTATTTCTCAGTATGTGTGATGTTTAATCCGGTCATAAGCAATTATAAGGTTCAATAACTTGTTACCTAGAATAAAAGAACGAAGCGGTAAAACCTGTTGCGCAAAAGTACTTGATACTTAATTATAATGAAAATGACGTGACAAATAATCAACTTAGGCATGACATCAGTTATACTAATATCAATATCGATCATATTAACCCGGGCCCATTCAGGATTTATTTTTTAATTATATAGAAATTCCAGACGATCGACTATTGTAGGTCATTGATATTTCCAATGCTGAATGAACAAGACTGCATTCAGAGGTGAACCAGTCTGACTATGTTTATGGCTATAACATTTCATATTCTGCAGAAATGCTGAATCTATATTATACACAAAATATCGAGCAGTTTTTTACGAAACAAAAGGTTAAAGCTGACCCGTCTAGACCCATGGTGGAGGAGATCCAATGCACCCAGGCGCCGTGCCTAAATCTTTCGGTAAAGAGAGGGGGGCACTTGGGGCGTCAGAACACTGCTCGAAAGTGCTGTTGAAGTAAATAAAACTGCTATCCGATTTATTAAAAAAGACCTTGTTCTTTGCAGATAATTTATATTGGTGCAAACAAGCTCTCTTGAAGCTTATTTTTTTAATTTGGCTAGTATTATTTTCTTGCAGAATTAGAACAACTGGACACAGTCTTGGACGATTTGAATAATTTTACAACATCAAATAATTTTAAGCTTGTAAACCCTGGTATTAGCATAAGTACTAAAAATTCTTACACCACAACACCCTAAAAACCACTGGATATTATCGATAAAGTGTTTATGCTTTGGCACTGTTCTGTAATGTTTCATACTATTTGAAATATATCTCATAGTTATCTCTTGACATGAATAAATTCTTTGTACACATAGAATTACGCCAATCACATTTATAATTATAATCCAAAAAATGCACGTCCTTAACCGGCAGCACATAACTTTCGCATAACAACTGGAACGAAAAATAGAATAGTTCACACAGTATTATTAAGACAATTGCAATTGTTTTCTGCTAGAAAATAATGTAGAATAATTTAAAAAAATATTTATGCGTCATCATAACATATATAAGAACCATTTATGTGAAGCCTTTGCTTTTAATACCTACTCAATAATCTTTACCACTTTCACCATACCAACACTATTATTGGCTTTGCTGTATTAAAAAAATGTCTTAGTGTTACATTGTTATGAATTTAAAGTGTAGTTGTGAAATATTACTTTATCGAGATTACGGCTCTGTTAATATTTATAATAAGTAGTTGATACTGATGTTGAAATTATAAATTACGCAACTCGATAGAATTCCCGTTGGCAATAGCATAGACAATATATAGATTTATAGGAAGCATTAATATTCCTGAGAGAAGAACAAGCGCGTTTACCATGTCTGTACCAGTTAAAAATAACATGTCACCAACACCTGCAAGAAATTGAAAAAAAAAACAATAATTAAGTCAATAGGGCAATTCACAATTCACATAGATTCATAATATAATGTATCAATAATAAATACTGATAATTTTGGAAAAAGAATGTTTTTTCTGCATAAAAGCCTAAATTGTAAAGTAAAATCAAATTCTAAAATAATCTTGATAGGTAGATAATTTATAGGTACCAATTTAGTTTTGGTTATAACTACATCATATTGTTATCGCTTAATGACCTTAAATAAAGGCATTAAGATAAGACACACATACGATATTCAGTATCAAAAAAGTAAACTAATTATATCATTGTCACAATTTTAATTGAGTAGCTAGTATCAAGTACGAATATTGTGGAAATTTCGTATGTAGCATACTCAATAAAATAGTGCCTTTTTTCAGGGATTGTTGGGACAATTAACTATAAACGGAAAATAAGAATATTTATGGAAACAATATAAATTATCTTAAATCGTAAAATCATAAAGTTGAGACTTTCTTATCAAAACGCTGTTCGTTCAATCTTATTCGCTGTTTTGTAAAAATTCAGAACGTAAGAATAAAAAGTAGGCATGTTTCATTTATAGGATAAATACATTTCTACATCAGAATAGTATATGTAGGTACATGCGTTGTAAAGCGTATAATTTAAAGGCAGTGTATCTAGTGGAGGTCTATCAAAAGAAACAACTTTATACATTTTGAACTAGACTACACTTACAAAAGAATAAAAATAAAGACCACAATATAGCAATTATAGAAATGATCCATAGCACACACGCAACCCAAACCACCAATGGATGATTTGGTCTTTTAGAACTCATTACTAAAGAGGAATATGTACTTCTTTCAGTTTTTTGGGTTAATTTTTGTCTCATAATAGTGTCAATACGTTTATACAGAATATATTTTTTTTAATTTTTGTGCAAGAATTTATTAAATTTAATTTTCAAAGAACTTTTTTATGTAAAAAGTTTTGATTAATTAATTTTTCTATATATTATAGTAAATGATATAATTTAAATATTTATAAATTTAGGCTCTGATGGGACTAGTACCCTTGTAGGATAAAAATCCTTAAAAAAAAATCTATTTGTTTGTGAGAATTAATGGTCGTGGACCCTTTCGTTAAACAAAGTTATAATTAGGTTTTTTTTGTAATATTTTAGTTTTTTGAATGCTGGGGAGGAGAGTCACTGTAGATATAAAACAAAAATAATGAATCGCTATCTGAGAGAATGTATTCTCTCTGGGCTTAAATCGAAGCAAAATTATTGATCACACATAACACAATGGATTCGGGTCAGATCCCCTAATCTCACCTTGCTTGATTAAAACTTGACAAAATAAAAAAAAAATCTAGGTATCGTGAAAAGCTTACGATCCGATGTATAATTAACTCTACAGTTTAAATTTTCTTTCAGCTATTTATGTTTTTTATGCAAAATTATTAAAGAAATAACTTTTTTTTCGGTAAGCCTATAAGCAGAAGTATAAAGGGAAGGGGTTGATTAATAAAGTGAGTTTTTTCGTATATAATTTTATTAAACAATAATAATATAAAAATATATATTTGAAAATAAAAAACTCTATACTCTTACATTAAGGTATAATTACCGCTTATGATTAGGTATTGTATAATAAACTTTTAGAAAAATAATCAATTTCTATAATTTTAATACAAAAAAGCAACACATTCCTAATGAAGATACCACTCGTACATACATTATTTGCCATGACATTTATATGAAGATGACCATGTTTTCACTTAGGCATTTAGGGTAGACCTCGGTTTAAAAAAACTGTAATAATAGATCTAAAATAATATTTATACTATGTTCGATAATCAACGCCGTATTCTTAGTGATAAACACCTAGGAAAAGAAGAAAGGGCAATACTTTTCACACGACAACTTTATTTATTTTTATCGATATTGAAAATTTAAATTATGTGGCAAATAAGATTTATATTTGTTTTGTCATATGTATATATACGTATATCTTAAACATTTTCAGCCCACTTACGACTGATTTGAGTTTCTTTAATGGATATTGTTTTAATGGCACGCAAACATACTTCAATGTTAAAATAATTGAAATAAAGATATACATACACCTTTTTGAGAGTATTTAGCGATTATACTCATCATAAGAAGTGAGCATAGTAAAAATATATTTATCAAGCATGTCTTCTAGTATCGAGTAAGCGTTTTAAGTAATTTGTCTACGATTCATATAATTGTAGATATATGAACAACAGCAAATAAACCGATAAGGGAAAACATCTGTTATCAGTTACGCGATATCACATTTACCCAATCACGCGTCAACTTTCTTGATTAAAGAGGCGAAGTTCATTGATATCGCAATAAATATAACTTTATTGATTGTTTATTTCGGTCACATCGCCCATTTTCTTGATATTGGTGGCTACGTTGAATTCGCACCCCGTGCTTACTAGCACGTCTTCAACAGTCACTCCGTCGGCCAATTCCGTTAAAGTGAGACCTTTTTCTTTATCTACCTCAAACACACACTGAAATCAGAAATAACTTGATCTAGATTACACGTATTGTTTGATTTTTACTTGAATTATTAGCTTAACGATCTAAGCAGTATAAAGCAAAAGTTGAAGGCGCGTATCCTCTATCAGGAGTCACGGGTCATAATCTGGGCTCGTTACCTAAGAAATCTACACAAATTATGCAAATTATCTTTAGAAACCTATGTGCTTAACTGATATTTACTTTTTATCAGGGAATGATTAAGAAAAACAAAATGAAGAAACCTGAAAATCTCAACAGAAACCTTACTGGGGCAGCGTGGCTAGTTAAGGCCTCCTCCTTTTGATAACTTTTCTTTAAACCATAAATACATTGAACCCTTCATATTAGGAAAATTATTTTTTAAGGAAGAGGAATTTCGTGTTAGCCTCGAACCTAGTAACTTTGTTTTGAAATCCGAATAATCACGCCACTAAACTATAGACATCGTTGAAAAATATTTGAAGCATTAAATAACCTGATTAGATATATTAAAACTGATTTGAGATCACGTGTAGTATAATAAAATGCAGTACATTTTGCAATAATTCAAATTCAAATTCAAAATATTCTTTATTCAAGTAAACTTGTAAACAATGCTTTTGAATCGTCAATATCTACTGCAGAAACAGCAAGAAACTGGGCGGTTGCTCTTTTCAAACTATAATTCTTATCACTAATTACATATAGTTATTAATGTCTTGTACAGGGTTGAAGAGAAGCTATATCCACGCATTCTAATCGTCTAGGTAATCTTCAATAGTATAATAGGCTTTCTGAAATAGCCTTTTTTTAATAGTATTTTTAAACTGCTGTAATGGTAAACTTGAAGTAGATTGTGGAATTTTATTATAGAATCTTATACCCAAACCCACAAACGACTTACGAACTTTTGCAAGGCTCAAAGCAGGAACCGCAAGTTTATTTCGGTTCCTACTTTGTCTATTATAATAGAAGCCTTATTGTATATCAAACCACGCACACGTATGTCAAGTAAGCTATAAATACAAAATAACAAAAAAAATATTAGCATACAGGATTGCATATTCAATCGCACGGAATTACATACATATTTATCTATGAATAAATATTATTATTAACAATTACAATTAATATTCTTAAGCCATACCTTTTCAGTGATGATCATGTCAACGCAATTTTTACCCGTTAACGGAAGCGAACATTCCGGTAGTATTTTATGGGCGCCATTTTTAGCTGCATGTTCCATCGTTACTACTACTTTTGTTTTTGGCGCCGACACTAAGTCCATTGCACCACCCATACCCTTTACCAATTTACCCTGAAATATATTTTTTTTCCGAAATCAATTTTGGTCATGCCATTACAGCAGTTTAAAAACACTGTTAAAAAGAGGCTGATACAGAAAGCCTACTATACTGTTGAAGATTACTTTAGATGATAAGGATGTGTGGATATAGGTGCACTTCTACCCTGTACAAGACAGTAACAAATAAATGTAACTAGTTCTAAGATTTATATTTTAAAAAGAGTAACCGCCGAGTTTCTTGCTGGCTCTTCTCGGCAGGAACAGCTTTCCGAACCAGCAGTAAAGTTGACGATTCAAAAGCACTTGTTTACAAGTTTACTTGAATAAAGAATATTTTGATTTGATTTGATTTGATATGAAATTCTAAAATCCGATTATTGGGCATAGTAAGTAAAATCTCAATGACCGACCTTTGCTTAGTATTTTTTTTAAATATACTTAGATACCGAATTAAAAATGGAAGTGGCCAGAACATGATGATGATGATAATACTAAGATACCGAATTATATACAAAAATATTTTTTCTCACAAAGGACGGAATAATAATCGGAATGGAGATATTTAGACTCGAAAACCTTGACCCAGACTTGATTTCGGGGCCGTTCTACCACCTATTACCCACCTGAGCTATTATAACTTTGCAAATGACAACCAAAGATGTTTACCACTTCGCCATTTCCCATTTACAAAATAAAAATAACCATGTTATATCTATAAGTCTTTTCACGTATTCCCGATGGAAAAACGGTATTTTTGAATGCTAAATGATAGCCCGGTTCAATATTCATTAAAGTAAAAAGTGGTACTGGTTCAACAGTTTAGTTGTGTGAGCGTAAAAGACAGACATGCAAAGACTTTCGCATTTATAATAGTCGTAGGGATATAAATATTTATATCTAGACAATAATTTATTTACATGTATAATTTCCGCTTCACCTTCAATACTTTACCTAAAGGAATGTTCCAAACGATTACACGGATAGCGATTTTAATTTATCGGAATAATTAATAGTGTAAAATGAATGTTAACAACTATATTTATAAAGTGGAATACATTACATAAACGTTAAAAAAAAGACAAATTATCCGCATCATTTACAATTTACAAATAATATATAGACATGAGCTGTGATAGCCCAGCGTTTAGACCGTGCGACTCTTTCGAGGGGAACACGAGTTCGAACCCGGGCAGGCACGAATGAGTTTTTCTATTAAAATTCATGTGTCTAATTGATAATTGCAATTAATCACACGCTTTTCGGTGAAGGAAAACATCGTGAGGAAACCTTCATATCTCTAGAGAATTCTGTTGATATGTGTAACCTACCAATCCGCATTGGAGCAGCGTGGTAGGTTTTAGCTTCAACCCTTCTCTCCAGAAATGGAGAGAGGAGGCCTATTCCCATTAGTGAGATTCTAACAGGCTACTTTACTTTTTTTACAATGCGTATTGATGAAAATTATATGAGTAAACGAGTGTTAAATATAAATGTGGATGGATTCGTGACTAGAGTAAAAAGAAGTAGTTGAGTTAACAAATAATAGTAGAGAAATGATGCGAAAAAATGACTGACTTAGAGTAGGGATAATGATGATATATAAGATTAGATAATGATACTTAGAGGCGGAACTGAGTAGCTCAAGGAAATATTTTATACATAAATACCAGCGCTTTTTAATATATTGATAAAGAGGAATTACAATACACTTATACAAGCATGGATTTTAATTACAATATAATTCATCTCACGGGTATCATCCAATTGGCCAGATCACCAAACCTCGATACTTGCATAGCGCCAAGTATAGTGAGGTCAATATGCCCGCCTCTAATCATTGCAAAGCTGTCATCAGATGAAAAATACGATCCGCCTAAAAACAAATTTAATAAAATTTTGGAATGTTTATTCAAATTCAACATATTCTTTACTCAAGTAAATTTGCAAAAGAGAGCTTTTGAATCGTCAACAATACTGTTTCCGATAAACGCCCCTATTGAGAAAAGCCAAAAACTCAGCGATTGCTCTTTTCTAAATATTATTCTTATAAATGTTTACGTAATTGCTATCTTGCATAAGGCCCAAGAGTGATATCTTCAGCTATATCTACGCATTATTATCATTTGTGTAACCCTCTAAAGCAGTGATTCCCAAAGTGGTCTATATCGACCCCTACGGGTCTATGACAACCTGCAAGGGGTCTACATCAGCGAAAAAAACTTTGGGGGTCCATAAAATGAAAATGGGGCTCCACGATAGTGGATCTCAACACAGACACTGATAGTACCTATTTTCTTACATCATATCATATCTTATAATATCAAAACATAAACATTATTTATAAAAGTACCTATGAAGTAAAAAAAATATTATATATGTTTATAAAATTGTGTAAGTTGTAGAATGTTGGTATTCGCTTTGTGGTCGCAATACATATTATTTATAGTTTGTTTTATGTTTATTTAATGTTACGTATATTTTACATAACAGATACAAAATTTTATTTTGAGTAGTATTAATTTAAATTCAATTAATAAATGTATAAATGTTTAATATAATATAATGTGTAATAAATGTTTTTACTTTAAGTTTTTAACACTAAACTTCACTACAGTTAGAAATTTAGAGGAAATCAATATCAGGTAAGTAGGGGGTCTATCCAACACGGAAATACATGGCAAGGGGTCTACGACACAAAAAAGTTTGGGAAACTCTGCTCTAAAGTATAGTAAGCTATGTGTATGACAAATGTTTATGTATGATAAATTGTAAGAGAGAAAACTAAACAAAAGATTCTGATAAAAATAAATAGGTTTTTCACGACGAGCAATTTTTAATTCATAATGCTTTTAGGTACTTCGGAATGTATTTAACGTTTAAGACAAACCAGTCGTTACTGTTAACCGATTTTGTATTTTGTAATGCAAATGAAGTGGTGTGGCAATATAAAACCGGTATGGTAAATAAACAGACTTGTTTACTTTGAATATGGAATGTTATATTTTATGACTTGTACAATATGTTGAGAGCTGTGATAGCCCAGCGGTGAGACCTTGCGACTCCTTCGAGGGGGTCACGAGTTCAAACCCGGGCTGACACCAATGAGTTTTTCTATTAAAACTTATGTGTCTAATTGATATTGCAATTTATCACACGCTTTTCGGTGAAGGTTCGGTGAAGAAACATCGTGAGGAAACTTGCATATCTCTAGAGAATTCTGGAGATATGCAAGCAAGATATGCTAACCTAACCTAACCTACCAATCCGCATTGGAGCAGCGTGGTAGGTCTTAGCGCCAACCCTTTTCTCCTGAAACGGAGAGAGGAGACCTATTCCCAACAGTGGGATTGTAACAGGCCGTTACTTTACTGTTTTTTACAATATGTTGTATCATATTCAATTTATAAGGTCATTTATTTCAATCGAAACTCCACAATCATTCCAGGGTTCGCGGGAACAACATATTTAAAAAAATATACCTCATATTGCATCACTTACACACGCTTAATATATAACAAAATTGTGATATGACAAGGTGCATAATAAATAATAATATGTATAACAAATAGATGTTGAAATTGTTTGTTAGAGATAACTCTGCTAAAAAAGTGAATATATTTCATAAATAAATAAATAATAAATAAATATATGGGACATTTACACACACGGTCGTCCATCCCCAAAGTAAGTAACTTAATACTTGTGTTATGGGTGACGGACAACTGGTAAATATACTACATATATAGTTTTAAATACATACTTAAATACATATATACACCCAGACTCGAAGAACCAACAAATCCTAAATAGAAAATGTTTGTTCTCGGCGGGAATCGAACCCGCGACCCACGGAGCCGAAGACAGAGTCACTGCCAACTGCGCCAACGGGCCAGTGAAAAAATAATGTTGATAAATTTTTAGCTATTCAATAAGAATATATAGAAAATTATGACTTCCGCTTGCGCAACTCTGTAGTATAATTCTCTAAAATAAGTTAAATAAGTTTTAAGTACGTAAAAAAATAATTGTTCCAATATTGGTATCAGAAACCAGTAGGCCCTACCATGGACTTTTAGAAAACGATTCAATTCAAAGTCAGTGAGTACCTAAATTCAACCGCTTTTTTTTCGTTCCATGAAGTGTGAATTGCATTGGGGTCGTAATGTTTGAAAAGGATAACGTTATATCAACTATAGATAACTCTGTCTCTTTTACTCACATGTTCTTAGGACGAATTCCGAACGTTCATTCGGCAACGACTTGAAGTGTGCGTCTTTAAGACGTCATGGTATGAAAAAGCAAAACAATTTAGTTTAAGTCTTCAATAGACTTTCTTCTCGTACCATGAAGTGTGAATTACATTGGGGTCGTAATGTTTGAAAATTATAACGTTATATAAACTATAGATAACACTGTCTCTTTTATTCAGATGTTCTTAGGACGAATTCCGAACGTTCATTCGGCAACGACTTGAAGTGTGCGTCTTTAAGACTTCATGGTATGAAAAAGCAAAACAATTTAGTTTAAGTCTTCAATAGACTTTCTTCTCGTACCATGAAGTGTGAATTACATTTGGGTCGTAATGTTTGAAAATTATAACGTTATATGAACTATAGATAACACTGTCTCTTTTACTCACATGTTCTTAGGACGAATTCCGAAAGTTCATTCGGCAACGACTTGAAGTGTGCGTCTTTAAGACGTCATGGTATGAAAAAGCAAAACAATTTAGTTTGCGTCTTTATATACATTTTCTTGACAAAATGTTTTACATACCGGGCAGAAGGGTGACAGTTTCCTTCCCAGCGTTAATAAGATCGGCGTCGACTTCGCTCTCAGTAGGAAACGGTCCAAGACCGAGAATCCCATTTTCAGACTGCAACAGAATTTTTACATTTTTCGGGATGTAGTTGCTTGCAAGCATCGGTATCCCTAAAATTAATTTAGAATTTGAACATAAACTGTGCAAAAATCTTAGAATACCATGCAATAAAAAAGGACTTAAATGAAATTTTGTAGGTTAAATAAATAAAAAAGTGATTTTAGATTATATATTAAAAGCTGAAAATATTGTCTTGCCTTTTTTCCTGTGTATTTGTTCAAAAGTAATAATGAAATTATTTTTCTATAATCTGTGGTAAATTAAATAGAGAATATTTGCGATTTTGTCGTGGAGTCTATCTCCTGATGATACTTCGGTTGCGGAGCGAAACGATTGTTGAGTTTGTGATATTGAACGTGTGTAGTGCCTGTGTATTGTGGAGGCGGTGGTGGGAGTTTGTGCATGTGTCAGATATGAAAACGTATATTCCACTCTACATTTGGCATTATACATAGCCAAATTCAAGTGATTTTATTATTTCTTTTGTATTATGGATCTCCCCAAAGTACGTCTAATTCTATAAATTGTGCATGCTTTTATGTATGTGTGTGTGTTTTCATGATGATGATGATAATGGACCAGTACAAGAATAGCAGATAAGCAACCATAGTGGTAACACCAAGTATTAGCTAACCCAATACAGCCAAAGTGGCGATGGACGTATTCAATGAAGGAAGTCGTCACCCCTAACTGAGTCGAGTTTGGCGACATGTTTGCCGTATCTCAGTAGTGTCTAAAATAACCTACAATGAGAATCAATCAAGATACGAATAAAACGCCGAACTTTGATGAAGCTATAGCTCAAAGTGACGATATTAATATTTGAGGCGATTTCCGACATCTCTTTCGTATATATATTGAGTCACACACAAGTCGCGGCTAGTAGGCCTACCATGAACTTTTAGAAAACGATTGAATTCAAAGTCAGTACCTAAACCCAACTGCTTTCTTTTCGTACTATGAAGTGTATTTGAAAAGGACAAGGTTATATGAACTATAGATAACTCTGTCTCTTTTACCCAAATGTTTTAGGACGCATTCCGAACGCTCATTCGGCAACGACTTACCCCTCGTACGCACGAGAGGATTTTTATCGCGCGTAAAAATTACGTCGAATGGAAACAAATGGGTATCCAGTTATCTGTTCACACGACAGCGTATTTAAATCGCGACGTATTTTATCGTGCAGTGTTCCATTTTAGTCGTTAGGGCGAGGGCGTTAAGCTGAATATACCATACGAAACTTCTTATAACGCCTATTGTGTTGTATACGCACGAACGCTCGCGATTTATTCGCGTTCGTGCGTATAGTAATAAGAAGTTTCGTATGTTCTATTCGGGTGACGCCCAACGCTACCGCAATAAAATGGAACACTGCGCTATAAAAATACGTCGCGTTTTAAATGCGCTGTCGTGTGAACAGATACCTGGATATCCATTTGTTTCATTTCGACGTATTTTTTATGACTCGTTGTCGCGTTAAAATTCCACAATAGGCGTTATAAGAAGTTTCGTATGGTATATTCAGCTTAACGCCCTCGCCCTAACGACTAAAATGGAACACTGCACTATAAAATACGTCACGATTTAAATACGTTGTCGTGTGAACAGATACCTGGATACCCATTTGTTTCAATTCGACGTAATTTTTACGCGCGATAAAAATCATCTCGTGCGTACGAGGGGTTAAAGTGTGCGTCTTTAAGACGTCATGGTATGAAAAAGCAAAAAAATTTAGTTTACGTCTTCAATTGTGTCGCAATAAGAGTTCATGGTAGGCCTGCTGAAGCTAGTATTTACAAGTGTGTATGCGTGTAGGGGCATTCCCATAACGTTGCATTTTTTAGGCTATAGGCTGCGGGCCCCTAATAGCTTACGCCCGCCGCGCATAGCGCTACATAAGTTAATACGATTGTTAATTGACAATTAAAAAAATAAAAATGAGTTATTTGTCACCCACAATCGGTTGGATGGATTTAAATAAGCTTTGGTATACAGATAGAACAGATATATATAATCTGGATTTACAAATAAGATTTTTTTATCTCGAAACTTCTAAATGTAGTCAAAGTATGGGGTCTATGTGACTTAATAACCAATTTATTTTTATGTTATTGGAATTTTAGTCCCTTAGTATTTTACTCTTTCAATGCATGTACCCGGCAATAAATAATGCACATCGAGAATTTAGAACGAAACAGCCGGCGAATTCAGTTTCGTAGAGCGCTGTCACTGTCACACACGTGTTCGTTCAGTCTGTGAGACAGAGACAATGCTCTATGAAACAGAATCTAGCCGATTTCTCTCTCTGAGTCTCGATGTGCATTATTTATTGCCGCGTACTATACCTGTTGCATACAGCAAGGTATGTAAGTTAATGTGTAAAATTTTACGCTTAATAAAAATTGAATTTTACAATAAATTATAAGCAAAGTAAATTAATACTTACCAATTCCTAAGTTTGCATGCATACCGTCTTTAAATTCTAAAGCTGCTCTTCTTATTATTCTATCACGCATAAGATCGGATGATTTTTTCTCTTTGTTCTCTTTAGGTTTACTAACTGTTCTTCTTTCAATGCGTTTTTCAAACTTTTCTCCCAAAATAATTCTATGTACGTAAATAGATGGAACGTGAACGCCATCTGGATCAATTTCATCAACAATTTCTTCGACTTCAGCAATAGTAACTCTTGCTGCTTTACAAATGGCTGGATTAAAGTTGCGAGCAGTTTTGCGGAAAATCAAATTTCCATATTTATCTGCTTTCCAAGCTTTGACAAGTGCGAAATCACCTGTGATGGCTTCCTCCATTATATACTGTTGGCCATTAAACTGTTGCACATTTCTAGGGGAACTTGCTATATCTATCTAGAAGAATTTCAAACAAGAATTTCTACTTTAAAATGTTGCCTTTGAACCTGTATTGTTGAAAATTTCTTTTGTAGTATGAATATTTTTTTAGGACTTACAATACAATATGAAAATATCATGAAATTAATGCTTATCAAGTTCAACTGCAAATTTCACAGTTGCTCATATTTTCTTATAACTTATGCGTGTTATTATATTTGGTGCAATTAAGTTTTTTTGGAAAAATAAGAAACCTACCTATACTTATTATAAAACAAAGTACCTAAAAGTTCTCTGTCAGTATGTGATCGATTTTCTCAAAATTTACTAAACGGATTTTGTACGGTCTTTCCTTACAGATAGTGCAATTCCTCCGGGGTTAAGATTAATGGTACATTACAGTTTTATGTTAATTGTGTTGAAAAGGTCTCGCGGTTGCAAAAAAAACTCGCCTGCTGGAAGTTTTACTCGCGTGCGCCGCGTAAACCAGCAGAGATACACGAAAGTAATGTACTAGAGAATTGTAGATCTACAAAAATACTACACAAAAGTCCGGGAGAGCAAGTCTCTATCTCTTAAGGTTAACTCGAAATAACTACTTTTATGTTGAAAATTTTCATTCGGTATTTGTGACTGACTGATTTCCACGCGGGCGTAGCCGCTGGTACAGCTAGTAATTATATAATAATTACAAATACTGTTTAATACAACCAACGTCTTCCTAAGATCCTAAATGCAATAAATATAATAAATAATAATATTGAAATATTATTATTCTCAGACAAACCTTTCCATCCTTGGTGTATTTGATAGGAGCACCACCTTCGTGAATCAGAGTCCCATATCCAGTTGGAGTGAAAAAAGCAGGTATACCTGCACCACCAGCTCTTAGTCTCTCCGCTAATGTTCCTTGAGGCGTGAGTTCTACCTAAGATATTACATATAAATTAAAAATTATAGTTGAAACTTGAATTTTGGACTACGCTTCTGGATTATGCAAAATACTGTTGATATGTACAAAACTTACTTCCAGTTCTCCACTCAAGTACTGTTTCTCAAATTCAGCATTTTCCCCAACATATGATGCTATCATTCTTTTTATTTGCTTTTTTTTAAGCAAAACACCTAATCCAAAGTCATCCACACCTAAATTTATAAAAATTACCAAATTAATAATACTATAAAATAAACAGCATTTTGTTTAAATACTATTAGATGTGTCCCTGCTCTACTATGGCTCTATCTTGTTTATACTATACAATACTGAAATTACTTTTTCACTGTTGAAATACCAAATCAAAATAACAGAATAAAAATTTTATATGGTGAGGAATACTGTATGATTGCATCTGGCACTGAATGGGTTTACTTAAGTTGAATGAGTATAAACTCATCTCAGTCAATTGCCAATCTTATGTGAGAGACATTATGAAGGCTTTAAATAAATAGAATGCTTTATAGGAGCAGAAGCCCAGAGTTAAATATAAATATTTGGAGATGTTAAAAACTAATATCTGGGTGACATTCATTTATATCCTACCTGCATTATTAGAGACAACAGTAAGTCCCTTAACCGCTGTATTATTTAATGCCTTTATAAGATTTTCAGGTATTCCACATAGCCCAAATCCACCAACCAACAGCTTAGAGCCATTATTTATATCCTTTATAGCTTCATATATGTCACCATATATTTTGCTTCTATGGATTGTACTATACGAGACACCAGATGTCTGATAAACCTAGAATATAATACATATTTAAAGTATGTAAAATCAAACGCAACTGGTAATAAGGCCTCTAACTTTTTTGTTTCTTTACTACTATTCTCATTTACAACTTAAAAGATAGAAGGAACTATTTTTTATATGTTGCAATATATCTTTATAATATTGATATATTTTCAGGTAAGTAAAATACTTTTTGAAATAATTAATTGCTACTTGCCTATAAGACCATTCTAACTTTATAAACTAAAGAAATGAGATAATTAATATTTTCTTTAAAGAAGTCTCTTCATAAATTTACACGAGATAGTAATTATAATTAAAGTACTAATTTATTTGCTTGGAAATTAATTAAACTAGATCGAAAATGTTCTTTCTTTTTTTATCTTTCATTTAAAGATATATTTTTATACATTCATGAAACATCAAATAGTTATATTAAATATAAACAATTTTAGATAACAATAAAAATTTATTTACAACATTCGTGTAATAAAACCATATGCGTAATTTAAAAAACATAGATAATAGAAATCCATCTTAGTAAAAAATATAAAATAAAATGAAATTTACCTTTTGATGTGCCAACAATTTATTTAATCTCAAAAATCTATTGATTCCCATTGTTTTCGTAGTTATGAGACACACGACACTTTTCACAATATCTGAATAAAAATGTATAATTTCATTGGCGTTACAAAATAACTTTATCTTAAATATCAAATATCATAGATTTAGGGAGGTACTTTTGCAATTCTATATAAAGTCCAACGCATATATTGTTTTAATATTATTACGATAAACTCAATCATAGATTATTCTCAACTTAAAAAAACTACCTCAATCCCGTAAATATAAAGAAATTCTTTTCCTAACTCGTCCAATACAGAAAACTTTTCAACAAATACAAATAACGTAAACTACGAAATACTATTATACTCCTTATCGCTGGGACACACAAAACACATTATACCACGAGATAAACTATTTTTTTTATAACTTATAAGTTGTACTAGACACCAATAAGAAGATAGCACATTAGATAATGACATTTACCCCCTTCCCACTCCCCTGGTAATACAATTCCATGATAATTTTCAGCATATAATGTTGTTTGTCGATGTTTACAGAGTTTTGTTCTTTTTAATTTTTTAAAATTCTAGTTATAACTTATTTTAAAAATTTCATTCCTTTGTAATTTAGCCAAAATAATAACGTTTTAACATAATTTGTTTACAAGATAATCTTGTAACGTGTTGCACTGTACCCATATCAACTCTTCAAGCATAATCATATGATGTTATAATGAATTGACATGGACACATATTTTTATCTTAAAAGTCTTGTTGGATAGCGAAATTAATTACTTACTACTTAGTTACTTTTTCATTTTTTGTAAGTGACTAGTTAAGTAGTAACTAAGTTTTAGTATCAGTAGGTGGTTTCCAATATCTCTGTTTTATTTTAAATATCGAAAATATCAAATTATTAAATTGTTGCATTCATCTCACTTCCCAGAATCTAAATGATACAAAAATTCTTATATTTTTTGATAAATATACCATGAAGGCAGATATTGCTAGTAATAAAATGATTACTTATGGGGAAAGCTTCTACAAATTAAATTACAAATTTTGCTAGTCGTCTATGGGCCGTCCCCGAATAGTTCAGCAAAATGATATCTGACGTTTGAGGTAGTTTTCGTATGCAATATGCAACTTTTTGTTTTTAAAAAACCAAATCGTGGTGTTTATAAAATATTATCAAATGAAACCACATGAATAATTAAGGGGGAAATATAAAGAAATAGGCGTCCTGACTGTAGTTTCATATTTTTTTTATTGTAATACGCCGAGGTTTATTTATGGTTCTTCTCAGTAGGAGCAAACTTCCGAATCAGAAATAGCTTCTTTAATAACGTTTGAAGATCCACCTGGCAATGTCTATTTGTGTAAAGAATATTTTGATAATTTGAATATTCAAAAACATAATGAGATTTCTCTTCACCTGAACGAATCATATCCTTTTTTTCATTTCATGTTAGTATTTTGCCCGACATGGATGTTTTCAAAAGATTTCCACGTTAAACGATGTTCTAGAGCAGTGGCTCCCAACCTTTCTTGTGGCATGCCCCACCTTAGCCTCTCTAAAAATTATTTTATGCCCCCCCTGTGTGACATACATAATTGTATTATTAGAAAATTGAATTGTTCACTAAAGTAACATAAATGATATATTTAAGTGAATTTATACCTAACTATTTCATTTTCCCATTCACGTCAACGTCACGGTCATTCTAAAGACTGTCTAAAAAATTATCATTATATTTAATTATTATTATATAAATCTATATAGGATATAATTATAATTTGTATATATTAGATAACTAGCTGTAAGCTACGCTTTGCTGTGGCTCAGTCTGGTTTCAACTTCCCCTCAAAATAGAACTCAACAGTTAAAAAAAATACTCCGATCGGCACCAACACTACAAGATCATCCGCTGGGTCATTACAAAGATTGTATGAAAATTATATTTAAATCGGTCCAACCGTTTCAGAGTCTATAAAGGACACACATACAAACATTCATTTTTATATATTATGATTATATACTATAATTATTTATCAATTTTCTTTTATCGTTAAATTTGGCAAGGAATCTAGTATTGCATTTAACTTTACACGTATCTCTGCTGGATTACGCAGCGCACGCGACTAAAGCTCCCAGCGAGCAACTTTTTTAACATCTGCTCGATCTCTTCAATGCAATTTTCATAATACCGATAAATAGCACATTTACCTAAAAGTACCTACATTTTCGAATTGCCCCCTCTTAACATTCAAATTGTCCTTCTCTGGGGCGTGGGCCCTACGTTGGGAAACACTGTTCTAGAGTTTGGATCTAGCGTCTTCCCACAACCTCTTTGAGGTTATGGAGGGTGTACCAAGTACCAACACTGCGATTTCTGTTGTGGGTCGTCAATCAATCAATCAATCAATCAATCAATCAATCAATAACCTTCAACCCGACACGCTGATGCATAGATTTTTTAAATTGTTTTCCTCATTCCGAATTTCATAACCTAAAACTTTAATAAATTTTAATGGTCTATAAAATTTATTTGTGGAATTCCGTTTTATACAAAAGAGGATGTAATATTCTCATTTTAACAATATAACTTCTTTTTATATGTAAACTTCTTAGTAATAAATCTTTATTGTTCACATTTCATCAAAAAGGGGTTAAGCAATAGTAAAAGACATATACATATTGAAATAGATTTATATATTGAAACTTTAGGATGAAAAAATTGTATATGAATAATTTTTAGATGCTTCTCACCACTAATATTAAAAAGGCACTCAATTTATTGTGGCGATTATAATACATAGCGGGCAACTAAATTATATCTCTAACTATAATAAACGAATTTTATTAGGAAAACACATTTAATATATTTTTTTTACATAATAAGACAAGTCTCACTTACTTAAACGGATTTGATACTGAACTCAACCTTATTACTTTTAAATCACACTAGATCATTGTTATTTTTTAAAAGTAGGAATCGTTTAATTTCACGTTATATCATACAATTTGATTTAAATTTTATTTTCGTATATTTTTATATTTTCCGATTTTTAATAAAAAAATTATACAAAGAAACTTTACTTACTGAGTTAAGTGTAAAACAATAATAAAGTGTATGTATCATATCAATTAAACTGACAAAAATTGATTTACGTTTTGTGCAGATTCATTTCAGATATATCCAACTTAATTGAAATAAGTCCACAATTTTTCTTTTCGATTTCTAGAAACTGTGTAACAGCAGCCTGTTACAATCCCACTGCTGGGAATAGGCCTCCTCTCTCCGTTTCTGGAGAGAAGGGTTGGAGCTAAGACCTACCACGCTGCTCCAATGCGGATTGGTAGGTTACATATATCAACAGAATTCTCTAGAGATATGCAGGTTTCCACACGATGTTTTCCTTCACCGAAAAGCGTGTGATAGATTGCAATTATCAATTAGACACATGGGTTTTAATAGAAGAACTCGTGTTCCCCTCGTAAGAGTCGCACGGTCTCACCGCTGGGCTATCACAGCTTGTATAAAAAAAAGAAACTGTAACTATGATGATGTCTAGAAACTGTGACTCATATATAAATGGAAACTAATTAATTGCAATTTATATAATAGACGAAAGAAATGTGAAATATCTTTAAAAAAAGTATTAAGTAGAAATTAAAGCTATACATTGAGTTTTTGTACATATAAAAGAGACAGTAATAATTTTGCTTTTTTTTTACATCTTTACCTATATCTAATAATATTGCCTTTATTTTTCTTAGTTACTTAAACTAGAAATACCTTAATTTTCTTAGTTCTAAAACATTGACTCAACATACTTGTATACCCAAAATTTTGTTCGTGAATTTTTTAAAATTTCGTTGAGTGCGTTACAGTGGTTATTGAAAACTAAATTAAATCTTTATTTGTACACTCGCCTCAGCGTGTCAAAATCTACTCTTTTTAGAAGACTAAAGGAAATTTATTTAAATTATTCAGCATTAAAATTTATTACCAGCAACGGAATTTCAGTCAAAATCTACGGATTTTTTTCTAATACTAATTTTCTTATTTTTACTATAAATGCAACATTAAAAAATATATTGATTTTGTGTTAATTGCGTTTTAAAATCTGTTTTACGTTAAGTAATATAAATCTTTCTAAAAAAAATTGTTTTATATTCAATTTAGATTACTTATAACCAGAACAAAATTGTATACTTAACTTTAGTTTTAGCTTAACTGCTTAATCAAATAACAATATTTTATATAATTTGGCTATCTATTATTCATAACAGTATTATATTATATAATATAATAAGGCTATTTTTTATTCTAACTATCATGCTATAAATAAGATTATGTAATTACTCAGATAAATTCTAAACACTAATAGAAGGACAAATCCTCGTTTTAGCCGATAGACTTCGAATAATTTATACGCGTTACTTTACGGAAACATATAGTACAAAAGTAATGATAGATGACTTGGATTTTATACATACAGACATTTTATCATTCACTCTTGAATTATATTACAAAGTTTTACTTTTAATATATCTTAGAAAAGCCAATGTCAGAGGGTTATATATAAAATTTTTATGACCAAACAAAAGATATCCTCCAATCGTTAACTTAAAAAAAATGCCCTTACTCTTTCTAAATAATTAGTTCTAAGATTTAACTGAGTCTTCCAGATCTAGCATCAGTGATGACGCCCCATAATTCTATGATGAATTCATCGGTAAATCCAAATTCTTGTAAGTCGCTATTATCGATAGCGTCAGCAAGTTGCATGGAGTTTGTTTTGCCGTCAGCCAGATCCCACATTTGGGTCGCCAGTTCTGTGTCATTTATTCCCATAAATGATTCTAATAAACTGTTTATCTTGTCTATGCCAGCTTGAGACCCCTCGTCGTGCTGTAATAGTAAAATACTAAAATTAAAAATCATCATCCTCCTGCCCTTATCCCACTCTAAGTGGGGTCGGAATAACATGATTCATACATGTCTCAGGATTTGGGTATGTATTTTACGACCGGCCGCCTGCCTGACGTCAACTTACCTTAGTCGCCTTTTACGACACCTCGGTAAGAAAGAGGGTGGTCTATTCTACTCAGCCGGATACCACACGGCGGAAAATACTAAAATTTAAAAAACTCTAAAAAACGCAATGTCAATCGATAATTATGTTTAAGATTTTTAAAATACTAAAATTAAAAATCTTAAACATAATTATCGATTGACGTTGCGTTTTATAGATTTTTTTTTCTTACCACCAATCGTGAAATTATCCTTGAATAGGTAGATAATAGAAAAGGAAAAGATTATATAAATTTGACAACCGTAAGCAATTTTGACAATATTCCACCAATAAATGTCGATAAGAATAAAGTTCACGTATATGTAAAATTAGAGGCCTACCATCAACGATTAGAAAACGATTCGATTGTAAAGCAATTCAAAGTCGGTATCTAAACTGAATCGCTTTCTTTTCGTAATATGAAGTGTGTTTAACTGAGATGCATTTGCGATTCGGTTTAGGCAACGACTTAAACTGTGCGTCTTTAACATTTCATGGTATGAAAAAGTAATTTCAACAACAATTAACAATTCAGTTTAGGTCTTCAATTGAGTCGCAATAAGAGTTTATGGTAAGGCTGCAGTAATAAGTAGCCTCAAATAAATATGAGTTATGACACACTCTTTTTATCTTAATCTAGTTTTAATTACTTATTTATACATATCTTCTATTATCAATAACTTACGATGCGAATCATTTTAATTCAATATGGAAAAAATATTAATTAGTATATAATTATTTCCCTTCGCTTCATTACACTTTTTGTACTAGGCAATTAAAAACTAGTTTCATCATAAAATAGTTCCATACCTCATTTTCTATAGTTGCTTGCCCGTTAGCCTTGAATCTAAGAGTTTCTTTTCCAGATCCATAATTTTGTTTCTTTCCTGATCTTCCGCTACCTGTTTTGGGACCGATGCTCCCAAAACCGCTTTTCAAGGGTTCTACAAGTCTAATCGTGAATGTTGTCCCTTTTGGTATTTCTTTTAGCAGTTTTGCAACTTCATAATGCCTCTTGCCGATCATGTTCTCGTCGTTTAATCGTTCAATGTGATCTCCAACCTGAAGTTACAATGAGCGTGAGCAGCTTAATACGATAATAGATTATTTCCTACAGAAACGTTAACAAGAGCAATGACCGAACGGATGTTATAATGTAGACCAACAATAGGCAGACGGAAAATCGATGTGATTCTTTCACTTTCAATGACTGCTGGTAGTTACTAAACAAGATAAAAGCCCATATTTTGATATGATATACGATAAATGTAAAATATTTTACGAAGATTCACGTATTTGGCTTCGAGTGACATATTTCTATCTATACTAATATTATAAATCCAAAAATTTGTATGTTTGTATTATTACACGTACATTGTACGCTTTTAAGGCTAGTCCGCTGAAGCAATATTGATGATATTTAGTACAATTGAGGCTTATGTACCGGGCTAACATACAATTAAAAAAAAAAAAAATTATTCATTCCTTTGGATCCCCAACATAAGAAACAGTAGTAAAAATATTTATAATTTACACTTAACACGATTTTAATCTGACGTCTTCTTACACTTACAGGTAACCACAGCATGCTATGTGTTACATAAGTAATAAATCATAAATCAATAATCAATTTTTCTTTGAAGAAAAATATTTTATCGTTTTTCTATAAGTACGATTGATGGTATTTTAATATATTTCACTTAACGTGCCCGAAACTCGTGGATGCAGCTTGCTTTAATAAACGAAGAAAAATAATTAAAAAAATAACCTTTCTAAGCTGGTATCGGAGAAAGTTTCAATATCTTAATCTATAATGTCTTCTATAATTAATCTTGGCCAAAAACTATGCTATTCTCTTAAAATGTTAATAAATAAAACAAAACAAATGTCTGTTAATTCCTATTGGTTATTATTAAAAACGGTATTTCTAGAATTCAATCATTAATTCACATCATTTCGCGTTTGCATTTATTAAGGCAATGAGTCTACTCGTTAACAGTTAATTGAACCGCTGATAAAAAAATTTACTTGTAGAGTTTTTATTATTCTAAAGATTAAAAATATAATAATATACGACTTCATTTAGTTTGAGAAACGTGCATAGTAACTTTTACGAGTTTCTTTAATTAATGTCTATATTAAATTCCTAGTTTAATTTAATTGTAATTCTGCAGGGATGAAATAATGAAGACTGCTAAAGGTAGAACATTTTCTTATAATCAATTTATTACGCACGTTAAGGTACTAGATCTAAAAACGATCATACCTACACATCGTATACATTTTTTGCACACCATCTTTAGCTATCTGAGAAATTGTTCTAAGCAATAAAACCAAAAGTTACTTGTACCCACTTCTTTAATGTAATGTCATTTTTTATTGCATACACCCAAAGCGGGACTCGAGATAACAGGTTCCCCTATCTGAAAAAAAGTCAAGCTTTGTGGAATGCTCCACCTGATGCGATCCATTTAAATGTTAGACCGGACAATAACTTTTTGCTGTACATATAAAGCTCACTGTAACAACGGTTTTTAATATAATATTCAATTATAAATTATCATACTTACTTCATACCCTTAACATTAAAATAGTGGTCGTATTTATTCGGGGTCAGCCTTCTATTAAATCAGACAATTAGAAAAATATCTTTTATATTATTATCATATAATAGATATTAATTTTAACTAAAAAAAATAGTATCAATCATTTAAACCTTTACAATTGATTTTAGAAATCCTTTAGTAAAGTAAAAAGTAAAGTAACAGCCTGTTACTATGCCCACAGCTAAGATAAGGCCTCCTCTCCAATTTTTGGAGAAAAGGATTGGAGCTAAAACCTACCACGCTGCTCCAATGCGGATTGGTAGGTTACACATATCCCTAGAATTCTCTAGAGATATGCAGGTTTCCTCACGATGTTTTCCTTCACCGAAAAGCGTGTGACAAATTGCAATTATCAATTAGACAGTTTTTAATAGAAACACTCATTGGTGCCTGCCCGGGGTTTGAACCCCTGATCGTCTCTAGAGAGTCACACGGTTTCACCACTAGGCTATCACAGCTACTAATACTGTACTACTATATTATACTGCTACTGTACTATCGTAAGCCAATCGTTATCGAAATGGTAAATGTTCGTAGTAGTTCGAGTATGTATTATGTGCTATGTCATTTATTCCGTCGAGTTATATTTAATTAAAATACCGTCAATTCTGAAAACGGGAATTTCTTATCCTATATGCATTTTTATAAGCTTCAATTTCATTAATATTCCTTTAGCGAATTACCGTGAAAACGTAACAGACTGACATTTCTCTCATTTATACTATTCATAGAGTTATTATACTAGGCCTGTAAGTGAGAGTATCGCAACATATAATAAGAGAGGGAAGATAATATATCTATCTTTGTCTGATAACACATAATAAAAAGAGTCAGATAGTAAGTCTCATTTGCCTTCTCTATTGTCGATAGAAACATCCGCCGTGTGATATCCGGCTGAGTAGAATAGACTACCCTCATTTCTTATGAAGTGTCGTAAAAGGCGACTAAGGTAAGTTGACCCACAGTTTGGTATCCGGTTTAGTAGAATAGACCACCATCTTTGTTATCGAGGGGTCGTTAAATACTACTAAGGTAAGTTGATATCAGGCAGGCGGCCGGCTAAAATACGTAGCCAAATCTCGTGACAACATGTTTGTAACATGTTGTGCCGACCCCACCTAGAGTGGGGCAAGGGCAGGAGGATGCTATTGTCGATAGACACATTTTACTCTGGTATAATAACTATATGATAATGTTACTTTGTATGTATCTGGCATATTTGATATCTGTAATTACCTACTAACTTCCATATTTCTATATATTTTTCACCGTTCTTACTCTTTACCATAAAGTTGTATTTTTTTTTAATATTTATACTTGTCATCAAAATACTTCTTATCTGTTAATTTACCATACGGGTTGTTAGGAAACAACGAAATTATTTAGGTAATCTCAGTGACCTAAGCATACAACCTATAAGCGAAACGACCTAAAGATCAAGATTTTAACCGCTGCAAATATGCTGCATAAATTTGCAAAGAAAGTCGGGCCCTTAATAAAGAAGTATGTATGATAGATCATCATTCTCCTGCCCTTATCCCACTCTAAGTGGGGTCGGCACAACATGTTAACACGCTGTAACATGATTTGGCTAGTTGTTTTACGACCGGTCGCCTACCTGACGTCAACTTACCTTAGTCGCCTTTTACGACACCTCGGTAAGAAATGAGGGTGGTCTATTCTACTCAGCCGGATACCACACGGCGGATGTATGTATGATAGATATAAGATGTGTATCATTTTACCTCTATGTGTGGTATTCTCGATACGATGGAGCCTTCCTTTATTCGCTTAATGAATGCGTATCCTGCGCCATTATCAGTAATAGTCAAACCAAGTGCATCTTCCGTTTTAACTATTTCTATTTCCTTTGGCCGACCTTTTCTATGTGCGAATATGAAATCCTCTAACCCGATCTGTCCACCAAGTAATTTCTTCATATCAACTTTGTGAGTATTCAAGGTGCAGAATAAAATCTGAAATCATAAAAAAAACAATGAATCCGACTACAGTTAATCTATAAGATTAATTAGGTGGTATGTTTCTTAACACTCCTAGATATAGCGTGTCTAATAAACATTTACATTGTTCTATTTAACGATATACTTGTTTAATCTGTGTTCTTAACAGGAGTGGGACCAGGGTTTACGAATGATAGAGGAGAATGCAAGACTAAGACATATTGTGCCGACCCCACTTAGAGTGGGATAAGGTTAAGCGACTGAATGATGATGATGTTTATAGATCTGTAGGTTTTGTAACAGATAGATATTATCTAAAAAAAAATATTTTAAGATGATAACATAAAGTAAAGTAAAGTAACGGCCTGTTACAATGCCTATCTATAAAGGCTATCACAGCTTATGATGATAATAATATACCATAGACTTATTATACTAAAGTAGGAAAGTCACCCCATGTTAAATATTACGATAAAGAAAACACATTTAATTATATCTCTCTCTTTTTTGTGTGTACGTAGTGAGTAAACGTCATTTTAAGAGTGTATTAGACACATTAAAAATGTTGAAGAAGTTTTAAATTAAGGACGCATTCTTCTTGCGCATGTGTGATTAGACAAAAATAAAGTATACGAATCTGGTCTTCCATCTCATTATTTATTTGGATCTCCAACAGCATTACATAAATAATACATCAAATATCCTATATATTTTTAATTAGTTATGTAGCAACAATCACATCATTCTAAGTTACAGAGTTAAAGTTATAAGTAATTTATTGTGACACTCTTACTTCCGGGCCTGCCTATGACTGCCCTACTCTAGTATAATAAATTCTATGAGCATTCCCGGCATTAATTGAAAAAAGATTATTGCTAACTTTAATACTAAAACTCTTCTACGATAAGATAATAAGATTAACATGTTCATAATATTCAAATAAAAATACACGTAAACATCTAATATTTATGCAAATATAAAAAATTGATTCATAATTTATAGAATTAGGCGTTACGTTGCGAAGATCCATAATACAAAAGTAATAATAAATATTATACAATAATTTTGCTATAATCCGCGATAAAATAAATAGAAAATATATATAATGCTAAATGTATATCGGCATGTATCGGGTATGGAAAAACGGATATTTTCTATTTGCTTTATCGAGGATTATAGCAAAATAATTTTAATATTACTTTTGAACTTGATTCATATAAATTTGCTATTGGTTTCTTTCTTTGAGTTATAATATTTTACATACAGATTGATGGAAAAATATATTCGCAGAATCTTAATAAAGCATTAAAGCAATAATAAAGTATTATTAGTATAGATTTAGGTATCATGATTTTATTGTATACGAGGGCTAGATACTCGTCGCTATTTAATTATGTACTAACCAGTTCGTCGATAGTCGATAGTCGATAATGAATGAATCAGTAAAACGTGCCCATGATTTGAAGCCCATACAGACTCGAAAGTTCTTTTAGCCAAGGATTGTATAAAGGCTGAATATAAGTTTCAAATCACCAACAAATTTTCTACATAATAAAATAAATAATAATAGGGCACATCGTTGATTTTTTTAAATCCCAGAAAAGTATTGCGTATTATATATTTCCAATATTTTCGTGAGTGATATTGTTTGCTTACGGTTAGTATTTCGTCCGGTCCTTGACCTATGCGCGCATAGGGTCATTGATTATTTATAACTACATTCTGCTTCTTGTAAAATAAGTAGTCTACATTAATCCCCAGTCCTACTAGAAACCGTCCCAATAATCAAATCAACCCGTAGCCTTAATTTACAATTACTTATTGCATTAACGTTCCTTCGAAAACGTCGGCCTTAATTCGTTTCTCTTTGAGGAAAATTTCTGATTAGCTAAAATATATCACTTGCAGAAAAATACTATCAATACCAAAACCTAGATATGAGACCATACAGTCTCCCGTTTTAATACACAAAATATATAATATATGGTGCTGCGAGTGCACGCTAACTTAAGCGATTAATTACTCTCGAGAGACGAGACAGTGTTATTGTCCTTGTTCACGATGATTATGCTTAAATTATCGAATTTACTTCGACTAAGTAACTTCCATAACTATAATGATACCAATACTTTGTTTCATGCAGATTTAGGCGAATTGTAACGCTACGTTCATATCACACGAGACTGCGCCCCTGGGCCGATTTACTTCCTGGCGGGCTCAGCCGTGCGTGTTTCCGCAGTGACAGTTTCGAGACAATTACATAAATATGCATAGAGCGATAACTTTCCATATTTTATAACTTAAATATTACTGGCCAACCGCATACTGCACTTGCAGTCAACGTGGGTCATAATAATAAGAAATTAGTAACGTGTCTTCAAAGATACTTCACATAACAATTTGTGCAGTCAATTTGAGTCCTTTAAGGTTTGAATAAAACCTCACGATGCAGTAGTTATGTTATATTTTGCGTATGATATTTGCAATTTATCAAACGCTTTGTCGGTGAATGAAAACATCGTGAGGAAGTCCAACTTTAGTCTAAGAAGAATATAACTGGAGAATTCCTTAGATATCTGTCTTGCCGAGACTCGAGCGCGTCGCCCTAAGCCGTGGTCCGGCCTTACAGGAGGCACCCTTAGGACGACGTTCCCGGACGCTAGTAGAGCTTCTGCGCTCTACTCTCTGCATTTCGCAACCTCGGCGACTCTTCTGCATTCGCCCTTCCGGGCCGGTGATGCTGTAAAAGCCGTTAGAGCTAACAGCATACAGTCAATTCGAAAAAAAAGAGGTATCTTTAACCCACCAAACCGCATTATGTGGTAATTCTAAGCTCCAACCATTTACTCTAAAAAAGTAGAGAGGAGGCCTATATCCAACAGTGAGACACAAGCGGTAACTTTTAAATTTTTTTATAGCACCTATACATTCGCGCACAGACAAAATTACATCGTCGAACATTATCGAAAATTGGCAAATAATCATTAACACACATTGATCACTTCAGACATTCACATTAATCCTTATTTACTCTCAGGTCTGAAGATTCTAAACTATGTAAAATTTATTTATCCCTAATATTATATTACAGTTCGTTAAAAAGGACTAAAAATATGTATTGAATCAAGGCGAGATCATTCTATATACTTTTACACATCCATATTTATTTAATATTTATTATATATTGACTTGTCTTTAGGAACTAATATTGATTGCTAAGGAAATAAGCGGTTTAACTCGTGTAAAGATTATGTTACAAAGCCTTTTGGGTATCGATTACTGAACACTTAGATGGTTTTAATTTGCACAGGGGAAAGATATACTACGTAAAAAATCTACAATTTCCAAATCGCCTAGTTCTGAAACGATCAAAGTTTTATGTCTATATATTTATAATAACAAAGGCAGGATAGTTGGATTGATGGTAAAAAAACTCCTTTCTAAATATGATTATTGGAATAGTAGAATAGAATATTATGTAGCATGTCTTGTTGTCTGTAGATAACCATCGATACGACTTAAACATCGTCATATTATTTATCAGATTTACAAGTGTAATTTACTTTGTTAACGCAAGTAGAAGGAAAACTTGAAATATTGTGTGAGGCTTTATTTAGATAAATTCTATATTTATTATAACAGCCAAAAGATCATTCATTTGGTTCAAATAGTACTCGTACGCGTTAAATTAAGACCTGATTGCGTTGTCATTACATTAATGTATAGTCGGATATAACTTAAGTACTAAAACAGAAAGCCAGCACTTTTTTTTCGAATTGTCTATCTGTTAGCTATTACGGCTTTTTAACTGATACCGGTTAAGAAGATAATCACTACTGACAAGAATTGGATGGAATATTTGGCACAAAAGTAATAATAAAATAATTTTGCTATAATACGCGATAAATTATAGCAAAATAATTTTATTAATACTTTTGTATTACCTCCGCTAAAGTAACGTCTAATTGTATAAATTATGGAATATTTTGTATTAATTCATTAATAAACCATAAGACAACATTTAAAACGCAGTAATAGTTCATTTAATTTTTTAGCCAAAATACAACGTTCTATATATTACTCTTGTACATTAGTATATTAATTCAGCTTCATACCAAACAAACCCATTTTTATCCTACGTAAAAAATATTAATGATTGTAATTGTTTTTTTTACTAAGATTTTTTCTTATTATATAATCGAAGCTATTTTACTCACTGTATATCGCAGTGCATCTTCCGAAATAATGGTACTAAATTATCGTGTCGGTGGTGCAGTTCGGCGGAACATGGTTATTATAAGACTTAATAAATGACAAATAAGTCATGAAATAATGACGCTCATTGTACTTCGAACCATGAATAATCGCGCACGAGTTTAAACTTATCCTTCAAGTGCATAATTTGATACCAATCGATAAGCCATTTTAAAATAACTAGCTGGAATTTATCTAACAGTTAAATATATTAGTCAGTCAAACAATCTTAATATTTTATATTTATAGTTATATAAGGAGGCTAGATAGTCATAGATAATACATTTTCTATTCTCTGATTATCCGCATGGATTCTATCCTTTCTACCGAGGTTGTCATTTACGATGTCACTTAGTATCCTACCAAATACTGTAGTAATTTATATGACAAAACAACGTTTGCCGGGTCAGCTAGTATTAACATATAGTTGGTATACTAGAGTAAGGGAGACATTCTATGAATCCATCGACAATAAAGAGAATGGAAATGACACTTGTTACATCTCTCTTTTTTATGTGTGATTAGACAAAGATAGAAAATATATAGTTTTAAATGTTTAGTGGACTATCCGTATTTTCATACTCGATACGTGCAGGATTCGTAAAACCAAATGCACAAACCTCCACCACTTCCACCACAATACACAAGCACTACACACGTTCACTATCACAAACTCAACAATCGTTTCACCCCGCAACGGAAGCATCATCAGGAGATAAACTCCACGACAAAATCGCAATTTTCTATTTACTGTATCGCGGATTATAGCAAAATAACTTTATTATTACTTTTGGATTATGGATCTCCGCAAAGTAATTCCGTAATCCGCCTAATTCTATAAATTATTTATAAGTATATGAGTTTCAGCTTCTCTTTCATTATTTGTCACGACACTCTATCTTACATTCCTGCCTAAGAGTATGACTCCCGACTATAGTAATTTAAATCTATAAATATTCACAATAAAGATGTCTGGCCAAATATACATTAGACACGCACGATTTAACATATATCTGACTAGGTACCTCTCTGATTGTGATCTACTTTGGACTATACTGTATAAACCTTGGTAAATGGTAAATTTGTGAATATTGTATTTCGTATGCCAACTTGGCATTTAAGGTAGAAAATTGACAACGGCGGCCTTAACACTTTTTGGTCGCGAAATATTAAGAAAACGCTGCTGACATTTCACTAACGACCTTTACAGCTCGCCCCGTTAACGTTGACGGTCAACCTATTGCACTACATTTATATTGCATTGATAAGTGATAATAAAATCTAATAATAATAATAATAAATCATTTATTGCAAGAACATAGGAACATGTGACATAATGTGATGTAAATGTAATAATTCAAGCCATATATGTTCTACTGATATCTCAGCGTGCAAATATTAATTGTAGTTAGAATGTAAAAATGACACACACAGTAAAATATGAATAAAAAAATGCAAATAATAATTACGGAATAAAGTGAATTAATTAAAAAAAATACACAATTAAACTCTTGTACAAAAAAAATATAACAGATATTTGCTGTAAAATACTACTTGCAGTCTTGCTTGATACGAGTTTTCCATGAACTCAGTGTATACAGATCTGTATTATATTACTAATAGCACTTTTAATTTTTGGGCAGTAATAAAATCAATTAAAGTTAAACCAACAGCACCGATCATATGACGTCATTGAATATTTAATCTAAGACTTACCTATTCTTTTGAATCTAGGACACTATTTGTATTTTATTCGGATTTACTTAATGAAAAGGAAACACGGCGACATACTGCTAGCTTGATGCGGATTGAATGCCGTCTAAACTCGCAAACCCAAAAACGATGAGCTATGCACGGGGATATAATAAATTCCACTTTGGGTCCAAGATTATTACCTGATGTACGCAACAATGACGTTATACACGAATGGAAGAAAATTATCATATAATAATTCCTATGCAAAGCGCCGCGTATTACTAAAATTTCACTTACACTGTTTAAATCACTTGCGAAATGTAAATTGCAATCGCAAAACAGTATTATGAAAATTAGACTTAACATTCAAATAATTTGTAATTTATGTAACGCTTACTGCTATAAATTATGTAAGCAAAAAGAAATACCGAAAGAAAACTATAAAAGTGGCAATTTTTTTTAACGCTAGTATCAACGTTATAACGAATAACTTTATGAAACACTAGCAATGCCCCGCGGTTTCACCCGCGTCCATACCGATCTTGTGGTAGTGAAAATTCTACGAAGTCGGAGTATAGATTTATTTGTAGATTATTTAATTATAAAAATGGTATCATTAGTATTCTTGGAATAAGAGCTAACTCACCAAATGCAGGCCCTGCTATAACAGTCGCTGCAATGGATTTGTTATGGAATAATTTTCTTTTGATTTATATTCTTAAATTCGTAATATCTTTTGATTGGGACGTCGGATTTTAATACTTTAAAGAGTATTTTACAAGTATTGAAATAGTTTTTTATAAAATATCATTTAATGGGATAAGGATTAATACAGAGATATTAATAAAATGGTTTGATTATTGTCGTCAATTTTATCAACTTTTACAGTGTAAAAAAGTAGTTACATTGGTATAACTATAATAGTTAGACGTATGGTTTCGCGGACTTTTATGTAAATATTGATATATTTTATAATACTGTAGAACATTTTTTTTTGTTCTATCCTCAATAGTTTCCGCGCATGAAAGATGTTTACGAATAAATTTTTCAGACCTTATTACAATTTTATTAGGGATCACTATTTAAAAAAAATGCCATATAGCCTATGTTGCTCAGTGAAGAAGCAGCTTTCCAATGGTGAAAGAATTTTTGAAATCCGTCCAGTAGTTTTTGCGTGAAAACATTACAAACATACACACATACAAACAAACAAACAAATCTTTCCTTTTTATGATATTAATAAAGATAATATAGATTACTCTACGTATCTAAAGTATTTTTATGGAATATAATCGTTAGTCAGCCCACAATTTTCAATAGAACAAAGGCCAAAGTTGCGTCATATATTGAAATAAAATATACTATGGCACTGATAACTGCCACATTATTTAGAAAACACATGCGGTTAATGGTAGTTGGTTTTCAATTGTTGTATGTATATACAGATTACGTTTTTTGTTTAACAAATTTGTTACTCTGAGTGACACTTGCAAAGTTAGTCAATGTCACTGCAAACAAATCACGTAACATTCTGCTATTTTAAGATTTTTTCATGAAATTACGCATAGACGTAATAAGATAGCAACAGGGATAATATAATAATCGCTCTTTATTCGTCCACTATCTATTTGCTATTTTATTATTACACAATTTTTTTACTTTCATAGACTCCGCCGAAACAAATCAAATTGATCCAGATGTTAACAGGATCGCCTTCACTTTTGATAATATGTAGTGATAATAAAATACTGCAGTTTGTACTATTCCATTTTATTCAATTTTATAAACAATCCACTATATTACATTATTACATCATTATTTATGTTTATTATTTATGTTATATTATTTATCATTTCTCCGTTTTACGTCTATTCCTTTCGACCGCTAGCGCCAGCATGGCCGCTCGTCGGCTTTATTTTATAGTCTCGTCTATGATTTTTAGTTTAGCTAGAGACAAATATTTTGGAATAGCTAACACAGAAGATATTGTCCCTGCCTCACGTGGCTTAGTGACATTAATTTCACAAATTGTTTATTATCATTATTTCTATATAAATTAGGCGCAAATCACACTGCCTGTGTCACGTAAAATAGCAAATACACGAGTAATGGCATTTTGAATTTACCTCGAAAAAAATGCAACAACTTAACCAATCTCCTAAAAACAGTACAAAATACATGGAATAAAATAAAACTAATGATATAATCAAAATAGTTGGACCTTTTACTTAGTATATACAATAAATTCACACAACTTTTTAACAAATGGTTTAGCAACTAACATCAACGGACACGATAATTTATACTAGCTGGTGAATCAATGTCCCCAGCGATAAGAAGAACATTGTTAATGAAAACGTTCCTCCTAATGGTGTCCTAATCTAAAATCATTTATTTAATGTGTTCCCCACAACCATTATATTATTTTACCATGGGTAACTTCTACCACGACTTTTTTCCTCCTTCCACCTTCTATTATTTAAGAACTGAAGTTTTCCTCATATTATTTATAAGTATAAACTTTCACTACTTTTGCAATAAAAATTTGTCATGTAAATTTTTTGTAATATTTTAACTATATCTGAATAAACGACTAGTATGACTAATTAAAAACCTTGTAACAGGAATCAAATATTTTATATTATTATTTACTTTTATCGGCCTATCACATTTGATACCCCTTGATAAAGTCAATAACTTTGTGCAATCATGATAAATATCGAATAACATTAATGAAGCCACAAATATTTTAATATAAAAAACAAGCTTTCGTATGTGCCTAGTAGCGTTAGAAATCAAAATAAGTCTTATAAAAAAAATCCAAAATTTTTACCCGATGATTTTGCTTTCCTACATTCTCTACATTTTTTTATATAAATATTTATTCTAAACACCTCATTAAAACTCTTAACGAGACTTGGAACACCAAAGTTTCAAGTCATTCTCAGCACATATTATGTCTCATGGTAAAAATCTTATAAATATTTGTATGAATAACACTTCACTGTAGTATGCGCACATATTGCAGCAAAGGAGGCGAAGCATTTTCCAATACTGTTTTTATGGTAGCCAAATTGAATTACAAAACTTATCCTAATTGTTGTTGAAGGATGTTTGAGATCGAGAGTATGGAATTTTTGTATCGGTTGAAAATGTGTTAAAAAACACAAAAATGATTAAAAAAAAATTTCCTCACAAATTCGAACCCGCAGTTTATTTTCTTTTTATAAAATATTAAGGAAGGAACATTAAAGCATAATTATACGCTAAAATGGTAATTATCAAGAACATTAAAGCTTCAAATTTTTCGGAAATTGTGGTTTTTAGAAATTGTTTTTTTCAGCTATTTTTTGTTATATATAACGATATTAAGTTAATTTTATCTTTGGAACGGATATTTTACAATGGTTGTATCGATACTTTGTTTTTTTTTGAGACGGCAAAATATAAGATAAAAATTGTTTGTAAACCCCTGTTTTGAATATAAAATAAACCCTTAAATCAAAATAAAGGTAAATCAGAAAACAAATTTAGGTAGTTTTCATATCTATTTTTTTTAATATAATACAGAATAATAAATATAATACGCTTAAACGAAAAAAAAAAGTGAAACTCATAAAATATTTATTTAAATACCTAATGATTTTAATGGTCTTAGGTAATTATAATGTTAAATGCTTATCGTTAACTAATGGATTGCAATTGATAAGGATATCTTTTTGAATAGGTTTTCTTATAACATATTAGGTACTTGGAGAACACCGTACGAAAACGTAATGGTACGTGTTATTTTGAGTTCATCGCTAGCAGACAGACATACAGTCGCATCGAGGTATTTTTTATATTATTTAGTGAAGTTAAAAGTTAAGTTATTTAATTTATTAAGAAAACATTTTTTTTTCTGTTCATACATAATGTACACCATATAATTTAAATGATTTGTGCGCGAAAGCATCGACATTCAGATTGCAACAACGTATAGTCTAGTCTGGTAATAACAAATAAATAACCAGCAAGTATATCAATAACTATGACAATTCAAGTAAATAAATTAGTTATGTATATTTAAGTATTTTATAATAATTAATAATTAGTCGTAATTTTGCATTAGTTATTTTTTACTTTACTATTACTTCTCTTTTCCTGAAAGACAAAAACAACGCACAACTTTTACTGTATTCAATCGAACAAAAGTAATAGTAAAATTATTTTATAATTTAACTATTACTTTTGTATTATGGAGCTCCAAAAAGTAACACCTAATTCTATAAATTATTCTATTTAATCGGTTGATTTTTGAAAATAAAAGTAACTCGCCGAACAAAACGGAGAATACAGTCAAGCGAAGTAACTTTCTGAAGTGGTGATGGGCGCAGCACATAATGCGGAGAACCGATTGGGGTTGGGGTTTTAAGGTGTTGGAATAGCGATCCCACTCAACTGACTGTATGCTGTTAGCCTTAATGGCTTTTACAGCGTCACCGGGCGGGACGGGCGAGCGCAGAAGCATCGCCGAGGTTGCGAAATGCAGGGAGTAGAGCGCAGAAGCTCTACTTAAGTCGGGGAACGTCGTCCTAAGGGTGCCTCCTGTGAGGCCGGACCACGGCTTAGGGCGACGCGTAGTGGAGGGTTCATGGTATGACTTAGATTAGTCATTGCGGCGTCGGAAGGGTGGGGAGAAGCCACGACCGACCGACGTCAGAAAACTGGGACCTCGTCTTCGCCGGCGAAGACGCTGTGTGTGTGTGTTACGTGTTTCTGTGTTGGCGATCGTTATTTGATCGTCGGGGTCATACAGGACGCTTTTTGGACGCCTATATTTTCGATGGTCGGACCTAACTGGGATGTAGGTAGAAGCAACTGAAATCAGGGGGTTCGGGTGTACCGCAGATTTCTCGAAGTAAGATTTCGAAAAACGTTTAAAGAGGTGAGTAATGGTAGGGAGATCGAGGTATCTATGGAGGTCAACGTTCCGCATGAACCACGGACAACCAGTGGCTGTCCGCATAAATCGGTTCTGTAGTCTTTGGAGCCTCAGCAATCTGACTTTTGAAACGTGCGCAAACGCAACGCTCGCATAGGACATTATTGGTCTTATGCAAGTTTTGTAGAGTGTCACTTTGTTGCGGAGTGACATCTTACTTTTCTTGCATAACATCGGATAAAGTCGTCCCATGACATACGCAGCCTTATTGCAGACTATGTGTATGTGCTCGTGGAAGGTCATGGAAGGTTGAAAGGTGACACCTAGGTACTTGACTTTCTGTTGCCAGTGAATCGGTGTATTGATCCCACTCTGAAAAACGCAACATAAGTACGAGGTGGAGTGGCAACCTAAAAAAGGTCGCGAGGAGCTCTGCTTGATCCAAGCAGTCGTGCGGAGATCCCGTGACCTATGTCCAACAGTGAATATTAATCGCTTGTTGACGAAGTATCTTTCTGTAAATATGGCGTCGACGCTTTATCACAACCATTTCCTGCACTTTTTACCCGCTGATTGAATAATTTCATTATTTGTATAAAATATAAAACAAAACTACAAATTTCTTGCAACTACATAAACTGATTACCGGAATGCAAGGCAAAAATGTTACAAGAATTGATCGACTAGTCTTGTAAAAAACAAGATAAGAAATATCTTGTCATCCTTTAATGAGGCCATACTAACGATTATGTATTGAACTATTAATAGGCGTTGAGTAACGATATAATCTCTTCAGAAATTCCTTTAAAAATAAAACACTATCTTGTAACGTTAAGGGAAAAAACTGGTTATACTTATAGCTAATATTTTTCGATACAGGATAATGCCTTAAGAAAACCTAAATATCCCCACAGTTTCTGGGCTATATAAATCTTGCTTGTCCCAATGGAGTAAGTAGGCAAGCTCGTCCGCGTCGAGTTAGCGTTGAGCTACCCTCCATTATGTATTACTAGTTTTTGCCCGTAGCTTCGCTCGCTAGGTATTTTGTCTGCCACAGTATCTAATTTAATTAAATTTATGATTCACAATTTTGGTCATAGTGACTTCCACATAAAAGATAGATATATGCTGTCGCAGACTTTTATTTAGAACTATTAAAGAATAACAATACTACTGTACATCATCTTTGTGTAACTCTAATGGTTTAGGCAGCGTACGTCGAGATAGCTCTCAGAGGCCAGAGGTCTTTATTGATATTTATAGTTACATAAAATCATTACAAATTGTAGCCTATATGTTATTCCGATTTATAACCTGTATAACTGTAAAATTTCATCCAAATCCGTCTGATAGTTTTTTCATGAAAGAGTAACAAACATCCATCCATACTCACAAACTTTCGCATTTCTAATATTAGTAGGATATTGAGTTTACCAATTCCCAGAGGAAAATCGGGATTAATTTATATAAGCGGTATATAAGCTTAAATTTTACAGAATGTAATATAATATATTCCTCCAGCGGATTAATCGTGAAAGCGTTCAAGACGGACAGACTAATATTAGTTTGGAATATGACTGTAATTTTAGTATAGATATCTCGAGATATTTTAATTACTAAATTTAAAAAAATTATACCTGAATATAGGCTAAACAACAATGCGATTTATCGTTCGGGCAAACCACCAGAAACTTAAAAATATCAGATCATATCAGCAATTTTCATTAATGCCGTATCAGATATATCTATGAAATAAAACACTTAAATCCTTTTGAGCGATAGATTAGTTGTGTGTATAAAATATTACCTGTTATATCCAATTTTCAAATAAAATGGAATGGACTTAATTATATGTATTTCCTATAAAACAGAAATTACAGATTAAAATCCCCAAATATCATAATCGCTTTTATTTATAATTTACGATATAGCCAAATCTATCTATCTGGCTATCATGGTAATTTTATTACAATCGGTTAACAAATAAAAAAAGTCAAATCGAAAAGTCACATATCGCGACCGTAGAGTTATTATACTTAGAGTAGGTACTAGGGACCCCGTAGCCTGCAAGTGACAGAGAAACTCACTTGCTTTCTCTTTATTGTAATACTAGCTGTGCCAGCGGCTTCGCCCGCGTGGACATCAGCGTGACGCAATTTTTTTCTAGAATTCAAATTTTAAACAAAAGTAGTTATAGTGAGTTAACTATAAGAGATAGCGACATGCTATCGCGGAGTTTTTTGTAGTAGTTTTATAGATCTACAATTCTCTTGTACATTACTTTACAGTATCTCTGCTGGTTTACTTAGCGCACACAACTAAAGCTCCCCGCAAGCAAGTTTTTTAACAAATCCGCGATCTCTTCAACACAATTTACATAATGCCGATATGTACTATTTACCTAAACCATCCGGAAGTATTGCACAATCTTTCGGTGAAAACCGTACAAAAATCCGTTCAATAGATTTTGAGAAAATCGATTAAATACAGACAGACAGCTTTTTGGGACTTTGTTTTATAATAAGTATAGATGTTACATTTTAGGCTGGCTTCCCTACTCTAAGAATAATAACTCTATGATCGCGACACTGGAATTCGTACTTTTTTAGTTTTCCGTCGAAGAAACTTGTTCCGCCCAGTTTTAATATATTTAAAATTATTGATTACGCAAATGTCTTCATTAGCATTTATTTTAACATCTACTTATAATTGATTATCTAGAACACGCGTCTTGTTAACATAAAAATAATTACGTTTTAGATTGTATTAAATCATACACTGGTCCTTTAGATTTAGAAGTGAGTGAATAGTAAAATTCTTTAGTTCAAAGGTATAAGACCCCGTGGGTCGCGGGTTCGATTCCCGCCGAGAACCAACATTTTCTATTTAAGATTTGTTGATTCTTCGAGTCTGGGTGTATATATGTATTTAAGTATGTATTTAAAACTATATATGTATATATTTACCAGTTGCCTCTCACCCATAATACAAGTATTAAGTTACTTACTTTGGGGATGGACGACCGTGTGTGTAAATGTCCCATATATTTATTTATTTATTTATTTATGTATTTACAAAGAATCTATTTCAGCGAAAAACTCGAGAATATTCTAAAATTGTAACTTACATCTATTACGATTGTATTATCTAGTGTGTCTTTTACATTTTCACGGTTAACTCGCTGGAGCAATAATAATCAAATTTAACACAATTAATGTATGGGATAAAAAATCCTGTTTCTCTGGAACAGGGAAAAAACATATAACAGGATAAAGGAGAGCACTTAAAGTTAGCGTGACAGAAGTCGAAGGTACCACAAGCAATCAATATAAGGAACAGTAAAGCTATTCAAATATCTGTACAAAAAACCGTCAACAGCACGATTTTCAAGCGACTCGAAGGTGTTGAGAAAACTCGATTCTTTTTATGAAACAGATGTTTTTGCTTTACCAGACTAAAAACATAATTCGTTAGAAAACTATCACTCTAAAAAGTACAAAGTAAGGACAATAATAGCTTGACTGTTTATAAGTACTCAATGAGGTTGTTTCAATAGACAACAACCTCAATCCTACATAATATGTAGGATATTATGTTCCTACTCGATTTGAATTCTATCGCAGTAACAGGCGTATAATGGAAAGCTATAAATAAGAAATTCGCGACCCGTACACGTTTCTACTGTTAAAAATGTGTTTATTCGTTTCTCATTGATGCAATCAGTTTAATAATCGTTGTCTAAAGTAAATTGAAGATATATATTAATTCTACATCTTCAGCAGAATACATCTTAAAAACAATGAAAAATCGACGAACACATAATTATGATAATAAATATCAAATAAATGTTCATTCGTTTGGTAGGTGTCAAACATTTATTGTCCATCCTGTCAATTGTCAAATACTGTAAGTAATGATTGACATTTATGCATGCGTTCAGCAATGTATTTTGTGTTAACTATTTAAAAAGGGTGAATAAACTATTCTGTATTTTTGTTTTAATCAACTAAAAAGGTTGAACAGTGCTTAAGCAGATACATAGAAGTTCCTCAAATAATTATGCGTGCGTACAGAAATAATGACAAATGATTAACATTTACGCGAGAGTTCAGAAATTCATTTTGTGTTATTGTATTACGTTAATCAAAGCCTAAATTAGTTCAGCTAAAAGGTAACACACCATTCATTGACTATTATGCGGTACGAAGTTCGCCGGGTCAGCACCTATCCTATATATGTGATATAGTGAATAGAGCGATGGGTTTCACTAATATACAATCGGTCTTACGTACTCCAAGACATGAGCTACCATTCTCAAATTTGTACATAACATAGCTTACTTTCTTCGCAATGTAAGTTTATAAAAACAGTTTATTCAAGATCATTCTATCTTTGTTATTAAAATAAGTACCCAGCGGATGTATTCATGCGTATATTAGCCAAACTTTCCCAACAAGAGGGACTATATTTTAATGAACGTTTTTGAATCGCTAAATTTTACGAACGTACAGCTTAAAACTTTAATTACGCCTTAAATAAAATGCTTGCCATTTACGAAACATATTTAAAGATGTCTATAAATCGCTCTAAAAAAATATATATTAAGAACCTTAGTTAAAAAAAACTTTATTTATATCCCAGAACCTTTTATTATCTGCCTCCGTTCATACGAATAATACTAGCATGGAGTTATTATCCTAGAGTAGGAGAGCTAGCCAAAAATGTGTGCATCGAAAATAAAGGAAAGGCAAATGAGAGTTATTATCTGTCTCTCTTTTTTATATGTGATTTGACAAACAAGTAAATAAGTTTCATCTGTCCTCTCTTATTATTGATTGCGATACTCTCACTTACAGGCCTGTATCGCTATCGCTGCCCTATTCTAGTAAAATACTGCTATAAACATGAGCCGCATCTTCAAACACAGGTCTGTCCTGGAAAAACAAATGATTGTTGCCACAGGCTTTTCCACGTTCCGTTATGGAACAAACCAGATTATCAAATTCTGGTTTGTTCTTTTTCATTGCTTTCAAAATTCATTCATTCGTTATTTTAATTGGCATACTCAATTGTCGCAATGAAATAATTAAAAAGATAATTGTCAGCCGCGATTACAAATAAACACGTTAAAAAATCGCAACCGACATAATCGCATAACTAAAAATGCTTTGACGAGGAAAAAAAATCTCCTGACGATACTTCCGTTACAGTGAAAAACGATTCCGATAGCGAATGTGTGCAGTGCTAGTGTATTGTGGTGGTGGAGGGTTTGCAGTGTTTGCGTTTTTAGGAATCCTTATGTGTCAGAAAATGGATATGAAAATATGTGTATGAAAATGGATAGTACACTACAATAGCAGATCTCCGGAAAGTAACACTTAGTTGTTAAAATTAGAACATGTTATAAAGTACAAATGCGTGAAAAAATCATTTCGCTTTCGATATTTATTATATTTACTGGTTTTTCCCGGATATCAACTATATGAGTAATATAAATGTAGTACCGAACGAGTCACTGCTATGTTTTGAGTTGCAACAATAGACTAACATAAGCATTCATATATTCTATTTCTTTCAAGTAAAATTTTTGTCGATACTATTAACATACTGAGAGAGTCACCAACTGAGTTTCATATAATATTTAACTATTTTATCCTGGCTTATTTTATTCATTCAGCCCTATTTCTATTGAAAACAATAGACAAATCGAGGAGCTTTAATGTGTTTATTGATTATAAAACCGAGCATATTTGTAGTTGACACCGCATTCTTGGCTAATTACGACAAGAACACGTTCGTCATAATATTGTTTATGATGTAATGATGAAACTTACATCGTCCGAAGGAAAGTCGTAACATTCTGCTATCTTTTGATACAGCTCGTGGACGTTTGAAAATCCAGATATCAGTCCAAGGGGACTTCCTTGTGCTTGTTGGCAGTGGAATACTAACTGCGACTTTTGAGCTCCGTTGTTATTGTCTAAACCGTTAGATTGATGGTTTTGTATCTCGTCTGCCGGAGCGGATGGGACTGGAGGCGCGGAATATTTTTGCGCCTTCTTCTTGAACAACGACATCACGATAGAAGCACTAAACTAATGTGCATAAAAAAGTTTTTATGGTACTAATGATAACGCACAAACATTACACTTGTCCACATAAATTATTCCTACCACAGTCGCATAACTTGTGAGAACTTTGAATGATTATCTCCGCGTCATAGCATATTATGATAAGTTATCACTCAATGACGATACAGGATAAGATTGTCGAAGTACTGTTGAAGGTTCTACATATGAGCGAAAATGTTTATTTATGCAACGTAAACACGCGTTCAAATAACTCCGCACCGGCTGACTGACTGAGGAGGGAGGTCAGCGAGGGCTGAGGTGAGAGGTCTGAGGTGCGAACAGCGGGACAGAAAGAGCGCGAAGATTCTACCATTTCAAATAGCACGTCATCAACTTGTGTGATATTTAGCTATTATATTTTAATACACTTTTACTTTGAATTTTATATCCATAAATACTGATCTTTGATGTGATAAAAGTTGCGTAATTTGAATCGCAGATTTTATATTACTAAAAGTAAAACTTACTATCTTCATCCGTAATCGTAGGTACGTCATTATTGACAACGGTACACTCGACATTTCTCTGCACACATTCTGATAAAACTTTGGTGTTTCTTATTTGTAGTTTTTAGGAACCTGCTGTTGTTATTCGAAATATTACTCTTTGTCCACTGAGTATCACTACGAAAGTTTTAAGGATTTTAGAAATTTCTTTTTGAACATATCACTGTTTACTTCACAATAAAATTCTCCTTAGGTAAACAATTGACAATAATCTAATTACAGTGGAGCAAAACTCACAAAACTTTAAATCATTTCAACTTCAGTCCTTTAAAGGTGAAAAAAAGAGTAAAATAGAGTTTAAAATAACAGGCTTACGTTTATACGTAAGTACATATTATAAAACTAAGTCCCCAAAAGCTATCTTGTATGAATATATGTATGTTTACTCAAAATCTACTGAACGAATTTCTGTACGGTTTTTACTAAAAGATTTAGGTTTAGGTTAATAGTATGTTGTCCGGAACTGCTAAGCCGATTTTTTTATCCTATAGCAGTCCCGTGGTTCAGGATCTACACGGGAAAACTTTATGACATAAGCAGGTGGATAATTTCCACGCGGACGTAGCCGGGGGTAGGGCTAGTTAATAACAAAAAGAGGACACAAAGCCCCACGCTTTTCACAAAATTCTATACTTTTCATTATTCACTTTTTAGTTTGACGTGTTTTTTAGTTTTTTTAACTCTATTTTCAATTTTTTTTTGTGTGATTGATTATTTTATTATTATTCACATTATTTATTTATTTTATTGTATTTCCACCGCTTCCTGATAAGTGTACAAAGTTTGAATTAAATTCGACTGCTTTAAGTGGGTTAAAATTTAGTTCTAAGAAGTCTGTTACATACAACGAAACGAATTCAAAGCGTGTAAAAACGTAATCATCGTTTATAATTTATAGAATTAGGCGTTACTTTGCGGAGATCCATAATACAAAAGTAATAATAAAATTATTTTGCTATAATCCGCGATACAGTAAATAGAAAATATATATAGTGTTTAATGTATAGTGGATTATCAGTATTTTCATACCCGATACGTGCAGGATTCGTAAAAGCACATGCACAAACCTCCACCACTTCCACCAAAATACACAAGCACTACACAGTTTCACTATCACAAACTCAACAATCGTTTCGCCCCGCAACCGAGGCATCATCAGGAGATAGACTCCACGACAAAATCGCAAAGCTTTGCGATTTTGTCGTGGAGTATTGAAGTATTTAGATTCTGTCAAATCCTTCTGTCTTTCCTTCAGTGTCTATTCCAGCTACGCCTAATATAGAAATGTATTCCCAAGTAATAATGTATTGATTACAGTACCTAGTACAAGTAATACTATATAAATAAATTAGAGGACAGTTTCCATTTCGCAGGGTGAAGGTCTCTTGACTGATTTAGTAGCGCTCGATCTGATTTTCCAATTTTCCAATCATAACCCAATTTGATCGAGACCAAATTGTGATTGTGAGAAGAAAGGATTTTGGGCATTATAGCTACTAACTAAATATATCCGTATCATATTCGAATGTTGCCACAATTATATTTGGTGTTCTTGGTAGATCTGCGCTGTAGCTTGAACAGCGTAATTTTGAATAGAGTTTCATTATGTACACTGTAATCTTTGGGTGTCTCATATAAAGTATATGAGATTGGTTTGACTGTTGGGCTATAAGTCTAAATTCAAACTGATGTGATAGTATTGAATAACTTGGAAATTATAAGTAAGATTTATTTGTTGGCATATTCTTTGGGAGCTTTACCAAGTTTCATAAAGGTGGTATTCCACTAGGACTGTGAATGCACAGTGTGCGGCACAAATGTATACTCTGGTCGACTCACTCAAGTGAACATTAACAAATTGTGCGCGAATATTCTAAAAATGTTCGTGCACATCTATGCACATTGCACATTTGTACGCGTACACTCGAAACAGTGGACTCGCGTCCACGCGTAAGCACTCGTTCACGAACTCAGTTTTGCTTCCGCTACTGGATTGAAAGCATTTGTTTGTACGCGCACATCTTTAATTAGGAGTGGAGGAATGAAAAAATATTAAGAATAATTTTATAGAAAATGTCTAAAGATATATTGTAAATTTGTTTATAATTAATAAGTGAAATAATAATAATAAAGATTATACAAATATTCCTAAATGAACATGTTCGCACACATGTGCTTCGCTGTGCGCTTACACAGGTTATACACGACATTGCCGGTGGAGACAGAAGCTAAACGCGATATCAGCTTAGTACGTGCAGTGAGAGAACTTTGTACACAATCTTTGTAAACAAATGTGCTGCACACTATTTTGGCAAGAATAAATAAATACATATACATACATAAGAATAAATACCTTCCAGAGTAAGGCAGTTATTTCATTTTGGAAGTTCCCTTGAAATTTTCTTTGACAATAAGATCGAAACTATCTATTAACCTATTTATAGAATATACTGAGGAATAAAAAATTTTAGTTTTCAATTACATTTTCTTTCTATAATCTTTATAAATTTGAAGCCAATAGCAAATTAATTCAAGCCAATTTAATAATCCCATAGATAGGTCAAGCCAGCAACTTTACAATCCTTTAAAGTAAATAGTTAAAACTGACTTCAAGTTCCATCACAAGTTTTTGCTCCTCTTAATGGATATGGGGTATATAAATCTAGAAGGATCTATCAATAGATTAATTTTAAAACTAAATCAGACACCACATAATTTAAATGTATTTTTATTCACATCAAACAACCAGTCTAAGAAGAGGCAACAGCTTTTTTAGGTGTGGGTAAGCCTTCTTTGAAGCCATTACGGAAACGTCTCCTTACGATCTTGAGGTGACGCATGCGTCCAGTACCTGTAGTCTTCCTCCTCTTAGCTTTAACCGACCAGTGATCTAAAAATCACAAATAATATTATTTCTACAATTGATACTGCAAACAAAATGTAAACAATGTCACATTTTTTATTGATTGCAATCAATAAAGGCGAAACGAAATAAAACAATAAAAAAGTATACTGTGAAGTCAAAATAAGAAAGATCAACACTTAGAAGTAATGCTACAGGTGTCTAACAATCTACTCATTTTCCAACCTATCATAGTGTATTGATTTAGACTTAAAAGATGTACTAGTAGTAAATATGTAGACACCAGCTATACTCATGTCTTATTTCATCAGGTTAGCCCTATAGGAAATAGGGTAATATAGTAACATCATGTAAAGAGCTCATGAAGTACCCTGGATGGGCTCGAAACTAGTGCAGCTAACCCAATAAAATTAGATGTGAGTATAGCTGGTGTCTATATATTAACTATCAATACTACTCATAATAATTTAAATTTAGTAATAACAATGTTTATTTTTCTTTCGAACATTTTGAAAGAACACTATACGATAACATTGCTCTCCAAAATACTTCACACTAGTATTGTAAAGGACCTTTATAGCTTTTACTATTTTTATTGTGCATATGGCTATTCGAAACCTAGCCTGCTTGCTTAAGTAAACATATTTTTTTCTATGTATAAAGTTATCTCTTTAAATAACTATTCCCAAAACTTTTATTGCTGTTACAAATAATATTGCAGCACCATAGACCTCTTTAGGGAAGGTGCACTTTCATGACTAAATGTTATAATCAAGCATTTTTGCTCATTGACAACATTACTGCTTAACATTATCAACTTCATTTAGGCTTCAGAAAATTTTTTACTTACACAGTCACACTTATTATTACTTTTGACATATAATTATATATCATCTAATTTAACATGTTAATAATAATTACAACATTCTATTGGATAATAATTATTATTATTGTTAACAATAAAAATACATTTAACACTAATATATTTGTTGATATGTTTAGTAAAACAGATATTCCATTCTTTTAATATTTATTATTCATTAATAAAAGACAGCCAAATACTCTCAAGATATCACTAATCCTAAAATTCTATAGTTAATCCTGATTCAGACAATAAGTTCTTATAACATTAGTAAGATTATACTAAATTTAATTAATGCAATTGTCCACATAAATTATTTTAGGTAAATAAACATCAAGTCACTTTAGTTCAATGGAACTGAATTAAATTATTAAGATTTGCTTAATCCTCTCATCTAACGTTTTTTACGTGACCAAATTAAACACTCGAAATCTAACGTCTTTTGTAGTTGATATGTACGAAATAAATCTCCAGGCAAAATTTGCATTTTTCGCCATAATTAATTACTTCATTATTATATTTTACCTACATTTACAAGAAAACATTATGATTTTAATGTTCTCTCAATCATTGTAGGGTACGGTATAAATCATTTATTTATTTATTTATTTAAATTAAAAAAAAATCATGACTAGAAATTGTTAAGTTATAAAAAACAGCAAAATAACTAATTGCCTCCTTATGTAGATTTGGTTTATATACTCACATGAGCGCAATTTAGCCGCAGGATATCCACACTGTGCACATTTAGATTTTTGGATGTGATATGACGATCTTCCACATCGTCTACATAAAGTGTGTGTCTTATTTCGGCGTTTACCGAAACTGGAAGTACCTTTCGTCTGAAATATTTACCAAGTATAGGTTATACTTTCATAAATCTCCATTAGTTTAACATAAATATAACAAGTCCTTAATCAAACAAAACTTTAAAAGACCAAACATATAGAAATTTTGTAATTTTCTAAGAGATAATAAGAGATTCTTAAAGATTTAAATACAGAAATTTAAAATACACTACCATTTTCACGAAATTTGACAATCAAAGAAAGCATAGATTATAAACTATAACAAAATTAAAACTTTGTAGATGTTGCCACATAATAGTATTTAATCGTTTGTAGTTAACCGATAATTAGAACAAAGGATTATCATATACCTTATCGATGACTATAATTATAATTTAATAATAAATTAATAAAACACTATTTAACTGTAAAAAATTAATATATTATTTTTTAATTCGATATGCTACTTTTTTTTAAGTATCATTCAGTAAAAGTATCTTAGATTAAATATTAACGCAGCGACTTTCATCGCCGTCGACTCGCCAGCGATTTATAGCTATTGTTTTCACATTATACCGATAATCGATCAAGATCATTCATTGTACAATTGGTTGTAAATATGATGGATCTTTGCGACTTTTCAATGAAATTTTCCTGTTCTAGTGTACTTCGTTATTTGCAATGTCTTGAGACAGGCAACTTTGTTTTTAATTTTCCACTATGCCGGTTAATTTTCTATAAATTTCACATGAGTTTGAAGAGGAATTTATATTCCTCTTCAAACTCATGTGATTGATTACGAAAGTCCGCCATTTAAACTTTTTTGGAAATTGACATTAAGTAGATCCGCCGATCATAGTTGCTTTCGTTTACTGTAAGTATAAACAATAATAATAATATAATGTATTGCAAAAACTCGATACTCTAGATCTACAGTATCATTTTCTTTCGTTAGTAGTCTGCACCAGGGCAGTTTTACTACGGGCGCCAATACAAGAGTTCTTGCATCCCTCTTGCACATGCACGTTTTTATGAATGAATCGTATGAAAATAGTCTCAGCTGCATCTCGCTCCACTCCGCCATACATATTAATTACGCACTCATTCTTATTTTGACAGTGTATAATATAACAAGAAAATTTATCAATGAAAGTATGGGAGCCATTTTAAATTTATCAAACTTCCCGTTGAAAAAACTACTTTAATTTTAACAAAAATTAATAATTTTATTTTAATTTAGTTAGAAATATACTTAAAACAAATATTGCTTATTACAATTTAAATGTATAAAGTCTTATTTCACTAATATCTGTTGAGATATTTCTTAAATATGTACTAATGAAATAAAATTGTGTGTTAACACGTGGAAAAACAATACGAAGAGGATTTACTTAATTTTAATGTAAGTATTGAGTTTTAATGAATTTTGTGCATTTCTATAATAGTAAGAGCATTCTTAAAATTTATTATTCTCACATTATATCTCAGAATATTCTCACATTCTAAATATAATAACCTAATTCCTTGCAAGCTGAAATTGTATTTCAAAACTATTACTACAGTAAAAATTTTAACAACTGTTTGATTCAATTATCGTAATATGAAAATTGCGCGGTTTATAGCAAAATAATTTTATTATTACTGTTGTACGTTACGCACATTAATTTAGATTGACGAATTACCTGTATTAAATATTAATATATTATGTCCTGCAATTTTATATTAAAGGGTCTAGTGGTCTTGTTGCTCTATAAACGATCAATAATGTAGCATTAAAGTCTTAAGTTAGTTTATTAGAAGCTGTTTTAAATGGTTTTAAGGGTGAATATTAGTTATTAATAATGTGAACAGAATTAAAATGGTTTTGAAAAATGGAGTTCGCTGTCATAGCATAAAATGTAAAAATATTTTCAGATCCGCTTGCTCATTGGAAATCATTGTGTACCTCTTATACCTTAATTTTATAGATAGCTTAGAAACCAATACTTGTGAACTGTGTGAACATAAAGTTACATTCTTTACAGTATTTTTGATTGAAGTAACATGTAATATATTAACATGTAATTTAAAACTTATTGTCAGGTTTTTAAAAATGACACTCAGATAAAAACGAGTAAATAGTATAATAGAGAAAGTTTATTCTGTATAAAGCAATAGAGTATATTGCTTTATATAAAACTATTGTTGGTTTGTAATTAAAAAGCCAAAGCAAATTTTAAGACTGTTTAAACAGATGTACAGAAAGTCAAATCCCAGGATTCTTGAATCAATTGCGTATTCTGTAATATATAAGCAACTCAAAATAAATTTATGTAATTTTTGTCTAAATTTGATTATCACATGATCTGATTTGTGGTTTAAGATATATTTACATTTACAGTGCTGATAAACAATATAGTGCTATGTGTAGTGAATGAAAGAATAATAGCAATTTAGAAAGACTGTTCAATAATACTACAAAAGAATAATTATTTTGTTTAATTAATCACTTATATATGCTACTGTTTGTACAGAATTTATTCTCAATTTTACCAAAAATATTTTCAGAAATTTAAGACTAGACTGTATGACTAAAGGCTATAAATATATACAGTTATATTTGTGAAAAAGATGACACTCAAGCTACCTACCATCTTATCTAACAGTTTCTACACATACCTGCGACAACAAGATTAAGTATGTAAGTCTTTTTTTTTATTACAAATCATTCAAGTAATAACTTCCCTTTGACTGACAAGAAGCAGGAGGGTGTACTAATTTTTTACCTTAATTTTTAGATCATGTTATTACTATATGTATAATAATTATACTTATAATTGATATACCAATTTCTTTGTTATAAAATTCCCCATTGAATACAATAAATCATTTTATAATAACTTTTTTTGCTGGTGATGAAAACATTTGGATTTTTCAATCCCCCCTCCCCATATTTGGAGGGATTAAATATAATTTTAAGTAAATTTCTGCTCTGGCTTCTAGGGTAAATATTTTTATTTCTAGTTATTTGTCGCATATCTATTTCTCTCAAGTCTTTAGCTCAGTCTGTTTTTTACTCCTAATATTGTGGCATATGTTAACACTTTACACCCATAGCACTTTTATGTACTCTTAGTTTTTAAATACTGTGTTTATGTTAAGAAAATAATGAGTACATATAAAATACAGATCAAAGAAACTGGCTTATCCCTACAACTCCTTCAAAACATTTAATGATATAGTTTATTCAGTTTCTCGACTTAAACTCAAGTTTACTTTATCCAAAGGAACTTAGAGGATTTTTAAATCGCTAATTTAAACTTTAATTTGGAAAATTGCTTCTACCAAGAAGAACAAGCATGAAACCTGGTGATTGATATCTTCATAATTTAATTCTAATACAAAAGTAATAATAAAATTATTTTGCTATAATCCGCGATACAGTAAATAGAAAATATATATAGTGTTTAATGTATATTGGATTATCAGTATTTTCATACCCGATACGTGCGTGCTTTGCGATTTTGTCGTGGAGTCTATCTCCTGATGATGCCTCGGTTGCGGGGCGAAACGATTGTTGAGTTTGTGATAGTGAAACTGTGTAGTGCTTGTGTATTTTGGTGGAAGTGGTGGAGGTTTGTGCATGTGCTTTTACGAATCCTGCACGTTCCATGTTTATTGAAATCTTTGTGTAATATTTTTCAGACCAACCTTGTAATTGCCAAAGAGAGTACTCAGTGGGATGACATCCTAGGCTATATATGCTGATGCTTTGTGGGATGAAGCAAATGATTAGCCCAATTTTTATGACAAGATGAAGGCAAGTAAATATTAATTCAATGCCTGTATGTCTGTCTGGCTATTTCACTTTCACTTAAAATTAGGTACATCTGAATATATATAGTGGGCCATTCGATTTGAGATATAATAAAATACTGTATAAATCAATTATTTCTCTTTTAGAGTTATATAAGTATGTGATATAAGAACAGATGTAAAGATATGTTAGTGATAATTATTCTAACTTTTTTTTGTCATGTGACAATGATGCTGAGTTACAGTATTTGGAAAGCTTCTTATTTAAAACCTGGTTTGCTAACAGTACATAATCAAAGATATTTAAGTTACAAAGAGACACAGATATACCTACTATTTTATTAATTTTAAAATATACTGCTGCCATTTGTAGGAAGGATCTGCCAAATACCAATTGGATGCTTTGGACTCGGTGGATCGACGTGGATCGACAGGAACTCATAGGTGATGAGACCCTGACAAATGCCAAATTGCAGAGTCTGCAACACCGGCGCAGAGTTGCCTGTTTATCGGTTTTCTACAAGATATATTTCGGAGAGTGTGCCCAGGTACTTCATGAACTTATTTCACCTTCGCCGTTCAATCATCGCACCGCTAGGCACCAGGAGAAGTTCCACCCTTATGTCATCGACATTCCACGAAGACGCACACAACGCTTCGCTTCGTCTTTTTTGTTGCACACAGCAAGGGAATGGAATTCTCTCCTGGCATCTATCTTTCCCAATACTTACAATATGGGTACCTTTAAGGCAAGAGTGAATAGGCATCTTCTAGGTAAGCGCGCTCCATCTTAAACTGTATCATTGCTTACCATGAGGCATGATTACAGTCAAGCGCTCGCCTATTTAACAACAAAAAAATATATATATTTATAGTGTCTATATAAAACTGGCAAAGTAAGACATCTAGACATCACTTGTAGAGATTTTACCTAGATATCAGAACTCTAGACACAGTCAAGTCTGTTAGTTAAAGACCAATATAAAAATATTTTGAGGACACTATTTAAGAGCAGGAATATATTTTTAAATATAGAATCTATCTTTCTGTCTGTTATTTGTTAAAGCATCACACACAATACACAACAATTGAAGCTTATATACTAACAGATAGGGTTAAAAAGTTCAATTTTCTTTCAGGAATAGGAAAATATTATATATATTTTTAGGAGTGTTCTAATGTACACAAGCCACTCTCTATTTATTTATTAAATAAAACTCACAAAATAGACATTTATAACTCGCTGTAACATTAAGTATGCAAGTAACCCTGTTATTCTTATGAGAACAGGATAAAATACAGATCGTAATTCTAATTATTATAAAATGTCTAATTAAAGTTCTTGGTTTATTTAAATAATACTAGATTAATAATATTAGTACAGTTTATAATAACAAATTGTATATTTAAACATTTCTATTATAATACTTTATTTCCTGTAAATTTTCTAAGATTAAGAATAATTTTCATAAAAGGAAAATTCTTAATTGTTATACGTAGTATTTATTTCTACATAAAATTGCGCAAGTTTATTATTGTTTTGCATCTACCAAAATATTGTCAATTCTATATGCCAAGATTGTCTGTAAGATTGCTTTTGCAATCACTATTTTTAGTATCATAACATTATTTAAACAATACATATGCATTACAGGATCAGTAGCTGCACAATCCTCCGCCGGGAAGTATCTACCAGCCACATGATGCAGATGAAGATATATGAAGAGCTTCAGTTGGATCACAATTATTTAGCACCAATATTAATAATAATTTGGCATAAAATACCTGTTCTGATTATAGTAGTGGACATCTAAAATTTCTCTTTGTCAGTAAATTCAAACCATTCTGAATTTTGAAATTCAGCTGTAAAAGTCAGAGTCAATGCGATTCGATGCTTGAGACTCAAGAAAAAGCAAACCAATGTCTATAAAATTGTATTCATAATATTCAAATTGACAAACAATATAAAGTTTGAAGGATGTTAACTAGGAGCCCATGGATTTTTTTCTCATAATCATAGATAAGGTAGCTGACACACTAGCACTGATCGTAATTTTGTTGTTTTGTTAGTTTAAAACATTATTGGTTAATAATATTAGTACCAGTAAATCTTTGTATGCTAATGTGCCGATGATAGTGATAAAATGTTAGGAATTCTCAGTGATAGGCAGAAGTTTGATAGTTACAGAACCTAATATTCCATCAGAAATATGTTCCAAATCTAATCCGTATATTTCCGGTGCGGTACATCGATATATCGCAAAAAATTGTATTTTGAGACTGGTTGATTGAGATCTTTTGAAATGGGTTTATAGTTTTTGTTGCTAAGGAAAATGTATAAAAATTGTTATAGTTTGAAACGACGGCCTAATATTGAACCATGAGTTCTTCTTGTGTTGGTGCTGAATAGAATGTGTACTTTAACATTTACACATTTTATTCCTATTCCGATAGACGTGTTTTTTAATAGTGCCACTATTGCATTCCACAAGCGATATATTTCTTTGAATGAAAAATCTGAATTTTGTAAATTTTGAAATTTTTATAAGTACGCTGTTTTCTAATAAAATTGAAAGATTTGATTAAATTGCTTTAATAAAAAATAGAGAATATATTGCCAGTGACATCACATGTGTGAAATTATATTATCCATCACAGAAACTTATGTCTTTTGAACAGTATTATATATGTTTAAGAAAAGACTTATTAAGTCAACGATTTGTTTAGTCTACTTGAAAAATTATATTATTATTTTTACTAGAAGAATTTACAGATAGCTGAAAAAAGGAAATTGAAATGTAAATTTTTTTATAAGACCCGTTCATTACCATAAGTGATATGCGATTGTACATACATTCTCACTCTAATATTTATAATTTACCAAAAGCGACATCTATCGTTTCAAATATTGAAAAAAAAATTGTTTCGAGTGAATGTATAAAATTCCTTTTTTTTTGTTAATAAGTTACAAATCCAATTTAAAGATACATGATCGCTTACGTGTCTATGTTTGAGGCCTGTGAAATCTCTGTTTGAATAACTTTTTGTCGGCTCGGCTTATTCTGTTTTCTATGTACAAATTATATTTGTGTTTTTTTTGTTATACTTTTAGCGTGTTTAGGAACAAATTTTTTTAGCACGTATGCTGAGTTAAATTATTTGCATCTCTATGCGCTGTTTTTAAAACATTTTTTTTTAATTCAATAATAAATTTAATAAAGAAGTTCTAAAATATTTTGTTTTATTTAAATTTTAAGATTAATATTAGTATGTAGAAGAAAACCGGTAACTGAAATAATCGGTAACAGAAAAATACGAATCGATAAAACTTTGGAATCACTAGTTACGGTTTTAGCACAACAAGTACATCACTAATTTTACTAGGAATTTACGTCATTCGTTATATATATTACGCGTAGTAAATTTCCATGTGTTAGAGAGAGTCAGAGCTGAGACTATTTCCGGATTTATGAATGAAACGGGTGAGAGGCAGATACATTTCCATGAATGACTATAATTAGTACCTATAGTACGTAACCGCACCTCCCACCATCTCCCACTCTTCCTAATATTCTCACGCGCCAAAGTATGAAACATTGTCGTCTTTATTTTAGTTAGTAGTCTATGGTCTGCACCATAATATTTTAGTTAGTAATCTATGGTTAGTAGTCTATACTCTATAGTCCATTGGTTTATTACATAGATAATAAATAAATACTTAATACACTATTTCATTTTTCTATTTTAGTTAGTAGTCTATGCACTATTTTATTATACACTAGAAAAAGTAAGTTCCTCTTTTCTTATTTAACATTTATTATACATATTAACTAGTATTGATATGAAAATATACAATTTATATCTATCCTAAATTATGTATACATAACTAAGATTTGATATAATTTGTATATTTTCGTTGTAATAAATTAAGATCAATGAGAATTAATGCCATACAGCATACACTATTAATAATAATAATAAAAAAGTATTGTCATTCATATGAAAATATTTACTATTTAATTATAAGACTACGAGCCGGCTTTTATCTCTAAATGATTATAAGCCGAGTTTATTGTTTAACGTAAAATCAGTAATATAAACTTATTTACGCTATTTCACTCTCATACATTAGGTCTAGAAAAAAAAACGAACCATCTAATCCAGCTGCGTAACCGCTAATTATACTGTTCAGATGGAGGTGAAAGCTGTAAAACTAATAACACCAATGCCATTCAGTTAGTGATATTTTGATGAACCTGTAAATTGGGTATACTGTACTTAGTCAGAAGTATGGTGTATTATGGCAAATGAGGTTAGCAAGAAAATGTATTTCAAGTCTTTTTCTTAAAGTGTGATATAGTGTTTTAATATGTAAACATATAATAAAACAAAGTCCCTCACTGCATATGTGGCTGTTTACAATAAACTCACCAAACTATTGAAATAATTTTCAAGCTAATTTTGCTGAAAGTTTTATATAATTGAAAACACTTATGTATATAGGAAACTTATATACACTAGTTAACATTTTTATTCTAGATTTAAAGATGGAACTTTTAAATGTTATGAAAAATTTATCTATAAAGCATATGGAAGCTGAGAGTGAGCAAAAGTTATTTAAATCAGTAGCTGCTGATATAGATGATGTACCAACAGAAATTGTTATTGCAGAATACACAGATAAAACCTTATTGATTGTTTCACAATATCAAAAAATTGGAACTATGTTGTTGATTCAAAGAGATCAAGTACATAATCCTTTAGGAATAGACAATATTTATTCAACAAAAGTTATTTTTGGTGCCACAGGAGAGGAACAACAGGTAGCAGCTAGGTACCTGGCTGAGGAAATTAAGATAACAAAACCGCTCTGCATTTTCATATGTCTCAAGTCATATGATATTGAAACCATAAAAGCTTGTAAAGATATTATTTTGGATCTCAGAAGTCAAGGAAGTGAGTAATATGTCAGACAAAACTATTAAATTTAAAAATGTAAATAGACTATATGGCCAACTGGTTCTTGGTCCACCTGGTGCAGGGAAAACAACATATTGCAACGAAATGTCTAAAATTCTTAAAAAAATTGGGAGAACAACAGTGCTTATTAATTTGGATCCAGCCAATGACTGTATTTCTTATAAACCCGATATAGACATTAGAAGTTTAATTGTTCTTGAAGATGTCATGGATCAACACAATTTAGGCCCTAATGGTGCATTAATCTATTGTATGGAATACCTGGAGAAGAATATTGATTGGTTACTAGAACAAATTAAAGGAGAACATTCAACAAATTTCATTTTTGACCTGCCTGGTCAGGTTGAACTCTATACACATCATAATGCATTGAGTAATATTTTTTCTAAATTAGCCAACGATCATAAACTACAACTATGTGTTGTACATTTAATTGATTCCCATCATTGCTCAGATGCAGGAAAGTTTATAGCTGCATTAATGTTATCTCTAAATGCTATGTTGAAAATTGGTTTACCTCATGTTAATTTGCTTACCAAAATTGATTTATTAAAAAAAAATACAGATAAATTACAGTTTGGATTAGATTTTTATACTGAAGTTTTAGATTTAAATTATCTACTTGATACACTAGACAGTGACCATTTTACAAACAAACATACTAAACTCAATAGAGCTTTGATATCAATAATTGAAGATTACAGCTTAGTAACATTTCAACTGGTTGATTTATATAAAGAAAAAAGTTTATTGAATGTTAAAAATATTTTGGATAAAGCTAATGGATATATTTTTAAATCTGAAGAAGGCAGACATATAAATAGTATGTTAGCATGTGCTATGGGTGTTAATAAGTTTGAAAATGATTTTGAATAAAATTTATTCTTGACTTGATGTATAAATGTTATTTTTTTTAACTTTATAAATTTAAAAAATTAGGTTTCTCTTTTGAAGTTTCATAATGTAATAATATCCTAACCACAGATTTAAGCAATGTCTAACAATTTTAATTTGAATAATTATATTTATCATATATTAGCTACAGACATTGTTATATTCATGTATTAAAATATTACTTTAATTATTATTTTGTACCTTTACATATAAGAAATTGAGACTATAATTAGCAAAATGATACTAAAAATAAGATTGTAAAATTGAAGAATATATTTAAAATATTTACTTCTCAACAAATAAAAATTTTACAAAGCAAAAAAAACAGTCTCTTACTATTTATCTACTTAATCTATTTCAATAATTAAAATGAGCAAAAGGTGTTTCCATCTTTGGTGACGTGCAGTCTAATTAATTGATGTGATTACTTTTGAACATTCATAATAAGTATTACAATTATTAGTGTTGAGAGACCGGCTATACTCACGTCTTATTTTATCGGATGAGCCCAACTAGTTTCAAGCCCATACAAGGCTCTTATTCATGAGCTCTTTACGCGGCGTTATCGCGGCAAGAACTGAGTTCAGTTCCCGCCGCGTAAAGAGCTCATGAATAAGAGCCCTGTATGGGCTTGAAACTAGTCGGGCTCATCCGATAAAATAAGACGTGAGTATAGCCGGTCTCTCAACACTTATAATGAATACCAGTCATGATAGTTTAAATTCAAAAAAGTATAACAATCGCCAATTGTTTAATATTAAAAAATATATATTTTGAAGCCTATTAGCATTAATTTTGATGTAACATATTCTTTTACTCTGATGGCATTCTGTGTGCTTATTTACAGATGTCAGCCAAGAAAGAAATATATGTCAAACTTTTAGAAGCAGAGAAAAAACTTGATCAATTGTTACATAATGAAAATGCAATAAAAGTTGAACTTTTGCATCAGTATAATAATATTAAAGATGCAACACAAATAGTAATTGGTCACTTAGCAAATATCGAAGGCAGATCTATTTCCGAAATACATAAAAAAATGGATTTACATGATTGAAATAAAACACAATTAAATAATGGAACGTTTTATTTGAAGACAAATACAACTCTTACAGTTTAAATTCATCCAACATTTTTTTGTGTTCATGAACTAAAAATAGTAGAATGAACAATTTTTTTACACTTTAATAATATATTTAGCAGGTTTATGTACTTAAGTTATAAGTGTTTTCAAAAAAGCCACAGTTCCATGTTGCTACTTCAATTACGAAAAGTGTTATGTATTACATGACAAATATTTTCTAATACATTTATTATATGTTGACAATATTAAGAGACTATTGTCAGCAAACGAGTTTTAAAATGGAGTAAAAGGTAATTGTTGTATATTCTAAAACTATAGCGAATAATGTTTTAAGAGAAAAAAAAAATCTACTTCCTTCTCGGAACCACTGCTAAGATTACATTTTAAAATATGTGACATATATTTAAGCCAAATGGCAAGGTAACGTGGAAGGCATATTTTCAATCATTTATTTTACAAACAGTAAAGTTGATAGTGCCTTTAACACGCACCCGACTAATATAAAATGTGAACCTCCCATTGAAATATAACCAAACCTCTAACATGCTTTTAATGTTACACATAATTCTTAAACAAATCAAAAATACATTGAAGTTACATTTCTAAACGCTACACATCGTGTTTATAAGTTTAATAAGCAAGTAATAATATATGTTTATATTATGGTGTGCCGCAATAGGCGGCCGATTGCTTACAGCATTAAAGGCTGGGCGTCGCCCGTCTCTGGCCATCTCGTGGCATTTACAAAATAGTCACATGCATTATATTATATTTTATTTGGCAATCACTGGGACAGCTGGTGTCCACCGTGTGTTGTGCTCTCTTCTGATCATATTATCATTGTTTAAATCAATTAATGTTATTGTGGCAACATATGTTGTCTATGTTTCAGCCATGGTATAAGCAAATTGTAAAGTCTTCATTTAGTTCCATTCTCTACTGGTGTCAATCATCTGTCATTGTCATCTGTTATTCAAATGGAATGTAACATTACGTCCGATGCACGCGATTTGCCACGACGCGATAGTTCTTGTATTATTTTATTTTATTTTCTTGTTTTATTATCTATGATAGTAAATCGTTTGTAAGAGAGACTAAGCCGTGATATCGTTATTAAATTGTAAAGTAATAATAATTCCTCGGCATTTACATTTCTTTATATTAAGATCATAGCTTTTAGTCTTCAAAAATTTAATTTTTAGTTAAAATTTTATGAAGCATGCGTACTTAAAACCATTCTTTACTTAAAATAGTATTAAAGAATCACAATACACGCTCAGACTTAGAAAACATTTGAATCGCACCATACGTCGCGGCAAAACGTTCACATAGGTCGAAGTGTGATGATACAATTCGACAAGCTTATCACCGATCGAGTATATCAAGACTTTGTCTTAATTGTCGTTAGTCATTCCAGCTTAATTTAAGTGTAACAATATAACAAATTTACAAAAATACATATAAATTGAAGAACATTCGCAGTTTTGAGATTCCTAAAATGCATATAAATATATCACTAATAAATCTACGATATTCTATCGAAACAATACCCTATAGGATGTGGAAAGCTCAATACCCGAATGTTCTATCAGTTTTATTAAACGTCTATCGTTAGACTTAAATCTATGAGTTTCAGACTCGTTTCAGGCAGTCCCACAGACTACTAAATTTCAAAGCACCACCGTCATTCAATAAATGCAAATTTTATTCTAATCCTATCCTTCCTACCAATATGGTATAAAATATCCATCTTCAACATGTGCTTACCAAAATACTTCATTGATACAGTCATTCAAAAGGAGATCTGACTATTCAACAATTGACCTAAAGAATGTACTAGACCGCTGTCATGCAAATATTTGTTATTATTATGCTTTAAGTTTTGCAAAGTTAACATTGCATCAAATTTATTTTTGACCTGAGCACGACAGCGGTGTATGCAGATGTCGGATAGTACACAATACACGCATTCAATAAAGCCTAAATATACAACAAGAAATCCTAAAAACAAGTCTGAAAACGTTTGGTTTAGCCTACCAAATCAGGTCTGTCATAAATAAGATCGTATGGCAGATGATAGAAACGTGACAAATCAAAAATATTACAGTCCAAATAAATCAGGGATTCCATAGGCCAAACCAAAGTAGGAAATAAAAATTATAATTTGGTAAATTGTAAATATACTATGTGTAAATAAATAATGCTGACTCAGTACTTTATATGCTAAACTAAACACATTTTTCACTAAGTCATCTCACTTTTGAATTAAACATGACTTAACAATCAACATGTTAATTTTAATATATATTTTCTAATTATCACTTGTAGGATAACGGTTGTTCATGATTTATCTTTCCAAAAGATATTATACTGTACTACTTAAAGTAGCATAAATCAACTCTGGCTGTTTTGTTATGTGTTCTACGGTATGGAACTTAATTGTTTTTTTTTATAAATATTATTATGCTCATAGTTACATATCACAAAATATCCAGAGAGACTGTTCGTCTCAATAAGGAATCGAAGCATCTTTGCCTCGAATTTAGTTTGTCATTTTATTTTGAATATTACACTTAATTGAGCACTCAATGTGCCAATTAAAATAATACAAAATCAGTCTCACAATTGGGAAGTCTCTTAGATGTTGAGGCACGTATACATTGCAATCGAGATGCCAACTGACAGACAAAATCTCATTACATTCTGTGAACTGCTCGTAAAAATGTCAACGATGTATTGAACCTCAGAAAACCGTGCACATATAAATTATTTAATTCCATCTCATGTTATTTTTCCCTTAAAACCATGTTTCAGAATGTGCCAATTAAAGCTAGTGAATACAGCAAAATTATTACATTGAAAATAAAACAAGAACTCAAGGTGTTTAATAATATGATTGCAATAGACCGCATAAATTAGCATATGCAAATTTTTATTATACCAAACTGTTGCTGCAATTGCAGATGCCAATTCATTCGAACTAATGGAATGTTTGCGTTCAAATTCACTAGCAAATGAAAAGTCATTCACTGTACATTAAAACAAGCTGTCCATACAAAACAAAATAAAAGTGGCTGCCAAAAATATCATTCTGCTGTTATAATAATCGGGAAGAATTAAAATGGCCGACAAATGAGGACAAAATAAATTAATTTAATTTACCTTTGGAACTAAAGGAACAATTTTAATTATTAACTGGCGCGTCACCTTGGCCAAAGTGTTCTTGTTCAGAATTAGGATTAGATTCCGTCACCTAAAAAGATTGATCTTATTAACAAACAAATTATTGGTGTAATTGAAATTATATGGGAATGGTGCTGGGCATATCGATAGAAGAAAAGCTGTATTTGATATCCTGGTGTCGTTTCTATGTAGGCTGTCGAAATTTATTCAGCAGTCACCTTATTTGTATCTAATGGTCCGTTGGCTTCCAAGGTCTGAGCTACATCAGTCTTCTGGTTGGAGCTCTTTTTTTTACCTTTCCCTAAGTTCTTCTTAATGTTTTTCCCAGTCTTAGTTTTCTGAGGTTGGTTTCCTGTAAAATTAAACGATGAATGCTTATGTATTAAATCTTCTTTTCTTGTAATGTTTACTAGGCACTAAGGTTCTCTCAAAAGCTGGTACCTTCACCGTCATTTTCGGGCTGAGAGTTATCTTCTTGTGGGCTGCCGTCGTCAGCGGGAGCGCCCATTTCATCGGATCTAACAGTTTTACTGCAACAATAATATAATCATTATTCTCATAATTTCCTGATGAGATATAATTATTTATTTATACATGGATGTAGTTTCATTGTTGAAGTTATGGTACATGGTCATTGAACACCACTAGTCAATAAGATTATTTGTCAAGATTGTGTTACACTATTATAAGCTTACGTGTTCCAGTGTTGGGAATAGGACTTCTCTCTCCGTTTCTGGAGAGAAGGGTTGGAGCTAAGACGTACCACGCTGCTCCAATGCGGATTGGTAGGTTACAGATATCTCCAGAATTCTCTAGAGATATGCAGGTTTCCTCACGATGTTTTCCTTCACCGAAAGGCGTGTGATTAATTGCAATAATCAATTAGACACATGAGTTTTAATAGAATAAGTCATTGGTGCCTGCTCGGGTTTGAACTCGTGTTCCCCTCGAAAGAGTCGCACGGTCTCACCGCTGGGCTATTACAGCTCTCTTAATTTTTTAAAATACAAATATATATATATAAATAATAAATAAATATTTATTATAAATATAAATATAAATATATATTATTATCTTTTATTTCTCTTAAAACTAACTTTTACATTTTTAAATATTTCTAAATAATTTAAAAAAAAAAAAATTTTAAAATATAAAAAATCGTCGACCGCCGGAAGCGGGGTAATACCCAAGCTACCGGTGGCTAGGGCTCCAGAGTGAGGAACTTCCTCACGATGCGTGCCGTTTCGAGTAATACCGCCTTCTGTATCCGACTCTTGATCCAACCATTAAGCGAAAGCCTCTGAAGATGTTGATCGAGGCTTTTCGCAATCAGACCGTTAACCGAAACAACAATAGGAACAATTGACTGGCCCGTTGGCGCTGTGGGTAGTGACCCTACCTTCAGTTCCGCGGGTCGCGGGTTCGATTCCCGCCGAGGGCCAACATTTTCTACAAACAAATTGTTGGTTCTTCGAGCCTGGGTGTGTATTTGTATTTAAGTATGTATTTAAACTTATTTGTGTAGTATATCTACCAGTTGTCCGTCACCCATAACACAAGTATTAAGTTACTTACGTTGGGGACGGACGGCCTGTGTGTGTAAATGTCCCATATATTTATTTATTTATTTATAATTATTGTTATATATTATTTATAATTATTATAAAAAGGATTACCCGTTGATAGTGAGCGTAGCCGGTTTGGCAGGCTCCTGCGTGCGCGGGCGGCGGGCTCGCGTCGCCCCGCGGCCGGCCGGAGCGGCGCCGCGCCCGCGTCCGCGCCCCCTGCCGCCGCGCCACCCGCGCCCGCCGTACGCGTTACGCGGGGTCGGCGTGTAGCCCACGTAGCTCACCTACACATTGCATATATATATTTTTTTAATTTAAGTTTATATTTTTCTTACATTTTTAAATGATTTATAGAAGCAGGCGTTACTTTGCGGAATTCCATATTACAAGCAATATAACAGAACTAACTACTTTGCTATAACCCGTGCGGATTATAGCAAAGTAGTTAGTTCTGTTAAATTGCTTGTTACATTTTTAATTATTTTAATATTTTTAATATTCTTGTTATTTTTACTATCCTCCGTGTCATTTAATATTTTATCTTAGTTTTAGTTTGAGTTTTGTATTTTTCATTTATCTTTTCCCTAGACTTTTAAGTTTAAATTTGTATGTATTTTGATTAATCCTTTTTATTTGAAACACTGTATATGGAGCATGTTGTGTTCTCCTATAATTGATGGTACACTTTGCTCATGTGTCAAATAATATTGTAACTTTATTTTGTGTACCTCTGTTGGAGTCCCTAAATAAATAAATAAATAAATAAATATTGCTTTTTTTAGATAATTTATAGAAGCGGGCGTTACTTTGCGGAATTCCATATTACTATAACAGAATTAATTTGCTATAATCCGCGTGGGTTAAGCGAATGCATTTATTTATTTAAATTTCACAATTGCATTATAAATGAAATCAACAGATGCTCGCACTATGTCGCCCTGTACCGCAGCATTAAACCTTCCCAAAATAGTACAATACGCACAAAAAAGTTCAAACTATTAAAATAAAAATAACTTGTTACAATTGCGAATTAATTTTTACTATGCAATAATATAAAATTAATAAAATTTGTTGCTATAAGCCAGATTTTATATCTTATATCCGAATCATGAAAATTTATTTTAAACATAAAAATTCAATTACTATTTAAAGTACGAGTGCTACAACGAACATGGACTGTAAACTAGAATTTTTGCACAACCATTCTATCATTACTTTTGTACTATGGAATTCCGCAAAGTAACGCTTACTTCTATCAATTATTTTATTTATTTATTTATTTTCTTAACTTCTGGATGTATATTGTCTACGGACAAGTAATTTATATAGGAGTATGAATTTATAAGTATTTATAGTTGCGAAGGCGCAAGCACAGCCTCGTGGAAGTTGTTATTCTAAGTTAACCTTAAGAGATAGAGACATGATGTCGCGGACTTTTGTAGATCTACAATTCTCTGGTACATTGAATTAGTGTATCTCTGTTGGTTTACGTAGCGCAAGCGAATAAAACTCCGACAGGAGAGTTTTTTTGCAACTGCGCGACCTTACGATTACGATTTACATACGATTTACATAAAACTGTAATACATTATTAACCTAAATCTTCCAGAAGAATTGCACTACTTTTTAGTAAATCCGTTCAAAATTCCGTTCAGTAGATTTTAAGAAAATCCATCACACACAGACAAGACAGCTTTTGGGGGACTTTGTTTTATAATAATTATAGATATTTTAAGTCTTTATTTGAAAAAAAAAACAAAAATAACATAATTTTGATCATATGTAGCTTTCTAAGCAATACCAACCTGAGGATAACGAGGCGCCCGAGGATGCGTCGGGTAGGAACCACCACCCCACTGTCCGACTACAACACCAGCGATCTCCAGTCTCGCACCACGCCCACGCCCGCGCCATGCCAGTGGTTCGCCCACCACACCTACTAGCGGCAGCGGAGGCATTGCGAACTCCACTTCCAATCCTTCTAGAATGGCCTTGCGCATTCTTTCCACCTAATTAACAAATTATGAAGGAATAATAGGGGTATCCGGTTGAGTAGAATAGACCACTCTCATTTCTTATCGAGGTGTCGTAAAAGGCAACTAAGGTAAGTCGACCCGCTGTGTGGTATTCGGCTGAGTAGAATTGACCACCCTCATTTCTTACCGAAGTGTCGTAAAAGGCGACTAAGGTAAGTTGACCCACCGTGTGGTATCCGGTTGAGTAGAATAGACCACCCTCTTTCTTACCGAGGGGTCGTAAAATACGATTAAGGTAAGTTGACGTTAGGTAGACAGCGGGTCGTAAAATACGTAGCCAAATCATGTGACCACAAGTTTGTAACATGTTATGCGGACCCCACTCAGAGTGGGATAAGGGCAGGAGAATGACGATGGACGATGTAGGGATAAATCGTAAATTACAATAGCAACCAGCATTCAAAAAGTCTCAATGGATTCAAACACCATACGATGAAAAACTTGTATATGGTATCTGCGACGTTAATGAATTTTTGTATCCAAAGTACAACTTCAACACTTCAGTTTAGGATCTCAACACCGTGGGTTCACCATATAGAAGAATATAGTTACTTATTACACAAAAACACCACAATGTAAAAAAAAATTTTTTATATATATATCGGCGTGAACGTGGTGTAGCAACCCCACTATTGATGCAGTCGCCTTGTCAACCCCACCTTGTCGTAGTTATAAATAACGAAGCATTGTCGTTGGAGGGGTTATTCGTTTGTGGATACTTCATATTACTATATTTATATATATTATTATTATTATAATTATTCAGTGTAACGTCGGTCTTGTGTTATCATAAAGCTAGTGAAGTGATTGTTTACCATTGTATAAATAAATTAACTAATTATATAATAAAATGGATACTGAAGATAATGTGGATTATGACTGCCCTGGATCTCCTATTCTTACATATATATATAACGTCTTATATTCAACCAAAGCACGTCGACTGGATATAAATCTGTTCATGGGATCTCCACAACACACGATCTTGTGCTGTTTGATCCAGCGGCTCCCCGCGACCGTTATATATATAACTATTGTATAATAATTAAAAAGTAATGATTTGGTTCATTTTACTGATAATCTCGAAAGTTATGAAAGTAATGCTGATCTATGATTGTAATTGGCTGGGTTGTCAAAGTACTTAAGTTTAATTTCTGACGTATTTGCAAGTTCGTTCGCGTAATCAAGTATTTAAATACCCTCAATTACTGTGTTTTCCTGTTCCTGAAGAACAACTGTTTTTTGCCTTTACTATGCTATCTATTCATAAGTTATCCTATATGTTGGCCCAGTATATAAGTATTAATTGTGCCAAATTACATCAAGATTGGTCCAGCAGATTAGGCGTTTAAAGCGAAAAAAAGAGCCATACGTGGCATCTACAATTTAAGTCCGTGTGATTGAGTGCGAGAGAAGTTTAAGGAAATAGGTATTCTTACATACGCTTCACAGTATATTTTAGGCAATTTAATTTTTGTACGTAAAAATATAAATTCCCGCCGGTTCTCGCCGCGATAACGTCGTGTAAAGAGCTCATGAATAAGTGCCCCGGACGGGTTCAAAACTAGTCGGGCTAATGCGATAAAATTAGACGTGAGTATAGCCGGTATTTTTATTAACTATGAATACTACTCACGATAGTTTAAATTTAAAAATATAAAGTTTTATAAAACGCTATGTATCGCGTAAGGAAGTAGGAACCGACATAAGCTTGCGACTCCTGCTTTGCGCCTAGAAAAAGTACGTAAATCATTTATGGGTTTGGGTATAAGATTATATAATAAAATTCCGAAATCAATTTTGGCCATGCCGTTAAAGCAGTTTAAAAACACTGTTAAAAAGAGGCTGATACAGAAAGCCTACTATACTGTTGAAGATTGCTTAGATGATAAGGATGTGTGGATATAGCTGCAATTCTACCCTGTACAAAACAGTCATAAGTAAATGTAACTAGTTATAAGATTTATATTTTAAAAAGAGCAACCGCCCAGTTGCTTGCTGGCTCTGTTCGGTAGGAACAGCTTTCCGAACCAGCCGTAAAGTTGACGATTCAAAAGCACTTATTTACAAGTTTACTTGCGGTTTACAGTTTAAGAAAATTTTATTCTCATAAGAATTACATTCACTTAAATGAGAACTTAAAAAAAAACTCAAATAAGTCCAATTTTCACATGTAAGAACGCGCTTAACAAAAAACGTCGTAACATAAAATGTCATAAGCAAACACTACTAACAAAATAAAACAAAACATTTGTATATGTATATAATAGACAAAGTAGGAACCGACATAAGCTTGCGGCTCCTGCTTTGCGCCTTGTAAGAGTATGTAAGTCGTTTGTGGGTTTGGGTATAAGATTCTATAACAAAATTCCACAATCAATTTTAACTTTGCCATTACAGCAATTTAAAAATACTGTTAAAAAGAGGCTGATACAGAAAGCCTATTATACCGTGGAGGCTTACATTGATGATAAGAATGCGTGGATATAGCAGCTCTTTAACCTTGTGCATGTCATAGCTATGACAAAGTGTAATTAGTATTAAGAATCTTTTTTTTTAAAAGAGCTCCACCGAGTTTCTTGCTGGCTCTTCTCGGTAGGACGGCTTTCCGAACCAGCAATAGAGTCGATTCAAAAGCACTTGTTTACAAGTTTATTTGAATAAAGAATATTTTGAATTTGAATTTTGAATTTTGTATAAAGAATATTTTGAATTTGAATTTGAATATGGATTGGGAGTTACCTTGACAACAGTATCGAGATGATTGTCGCAGAGCTGAGCGAGATGCTTGCAATGCGACGCCCGGTACAGGTTGCGCTGCAGCAGCTTGCCGTCGAAGTACAGCCAGGGCGCGGCCACGAGCCACGGCACCGGAGCACCGCACGCGTCGTTGGCCATCAAGGCGGCCTCAGCCCCGGCCATCACGAGGGCGGCCAGCTGCACTCCGCGAGAGCTCATACCGTTCACCTGCACCACGGTATGGAAAATACACTACACTCAACCCACACATAATAACTCGAGCTGGGAAACTCAAATAGTGAAATTGTTTTACAGTCAATATTTAATATTGCTTTTTATAGTTCCAAAGTTGTATGAAAATAATTATGTACATTATTTTTGCAGACAGATAAAAAATTTAAAAGAAGAATTTAGAATTTTTAAGTTCTATAATAATATAACTTACAGTCATCTCCTGCAGGTGAAGTGCGTTCATGAGATCATTTGAGAAAGCTGTAGCTAAAAATGCATCCAATTCTTGACGTCTCAATATTTGTATCTGGGATGTCATGATGAACCTGCAATATAAGTAATAATATGAATATAAACCTCTGCCAAAATGTATGTTTTATTAATAATAATAATAATTTATCAAATTGCCAAATTGTGGGTACATAGTTATAACTTATCACTGAAATCCCTTACACAATTGACCGTCACCAAACAATGTGCAAATATTTAAATCTAATTACATTAACAGTTAATTAATAATAACATCTAATCATATTTACATAACAATTACATATGTCACATTGAGATTACAATTATGTCCGTATAAAATTAAATTACCATTAAAACATGAATAACATTTAAAATAAAATTATTGCATTATTGTAAAACACATGACAATTATAATATTAAATTCTTATGATTATGATGAAAAATTAAGTTGGTACATTGTTGTAATTGAGGTATATGAATACCTCAATTACCGTGTAATAATTTATTTTTGGTTTAATTGAATATGAATTGTTTGAAAAGACAGCTAACCGTTTTTACTGAAACATGTATTACTTACCGCAAGACTGTGGCTAAAATAAGAAGATGCTGAGGCACATACGACGTGTTTAGCATCAGTGGAGTGTCAGAGCGCATGCAGGAGAGAAATGCACGCATTCGACGGCACTTATCATCTTGCGCCGTTCTAAAACAATAAATAGTTACATTACATACCTAATTTTATTTAATCTTTTTTATTATTATTATTGACTACGCCTATACAGTTATTGGTACGATTGACTTCTGGAAGGAGAACTTAACCTCTTTCCATTAATAATATGCTTATTTACTCTTACAACTCAAAGAACTTTAAATCGATCAGTAGGCAGTAAAGTTAAAAAAAATCATTCTGTACTCTATTAACAACGGACAAACAAAATTTGGATTAGGATGGTGTAGTTCTTCAAAATATAAGCGACTAGCTGTGCCAGCGGCTTCGTCCGCGTCGAAATCAGTTGTCACAAAAAAAATTCAAATTGAAATTTTGAACATAAAAGTAGTTATGGTAAGTTAACCGTAAGAGATAGAAACATCCTATCGCGGACTTTTCTGTAGTATTTTTATATATCTACAATACTCTAGTACATTACTTTAGCGTAACTCTACTGGTTTACGCAGCGCACGCGACTAAACCTCCCTGCAAGCAAGTTTTTTAACAACTGCTCGATCTCTTCAACACAATCTACATAATATGGATGTGTCTATTTACCTAAGCTATCCGGAAGTATTGCACTATGTTTTGGTGAAAACCGTACAAAAATCCATTTAAAGAAGGTAAGAAAGAGGGTGGTCTATTCTACACAACCGGATACCACACAGTGGGTCGACTCACCTTAGTCGCTTTTTACGACACGTCGATATGAAATAAGGATAGTCTATTCTATTCAGCCGGATACCACGGCGGGTCGACTAACCTTAATCGCCTTTTACGATATCTCGGTAAGAAATGAGGGTGGTCTATTCTACCACACAGCATACTTTAATGAAGTTCAATAGACATAAAACAAACTCACCCAAACCAAAGTCTCTGCACAGTTGGCACGGGCCAATCGAGCAGCACTCCAGGCACACTCTCAGGGCTTTTCCCAGGATTAAGACGGGAATAGATCCATTCTGCGACTTGTACAGTGCATGCCCGTTCATTACCCATGGTTGATGTACTTGCGGTGCCTTCGTCTGCAATATATATTCTTTAAAGATAATTTTAAATTACCAAAATACTAAGACAAAAAAGTACAAAACAAAACAGAAAAGTATCCTTTAAATCATCATCATCATCCTCCTGACCTTATCCCACTCTAAGTGGGATCGGCACAACAATTAACATGTTGTTACATGATTCAGCTACGTATTTTACGACGTCAACTTGCCTTAGTCGCCTTTTACGACGCCTCGGTACGAAATGAGGGTGGTCTATACTACTCAGCCAGACACCACACGGCAGACTTTATAAAGTTCTATATTATATTTTATTTTTCTGATTAAATACTAGCTTGATCATTCAAATGAGTAATAGTTTTAATATCTACAACTCAAACAAGACTAAATATTTATAAATGATATGGAAAGGCCATCATTACCTTTAGCTTTTTGAGCCATAAAGCGGTGGTGGTGCATATTGTATAAGATCGCATAAACATTTTGCCTGATTGGCCGGAAAAAGTGATGTATGGATGGTATTTCGCGATGATTATCATCTTCCATCAGAACGGGCAGAGTGACTTGACGATGCGTGAGTACTGAGAGCATCTGAGGATGCATAAGGCCCCTGGTATGTCGCTCGGCGCAAGTACGCAACACTTCCGATGGAGCGGGCGGGCAGTTGTCATCACACTGAATTTGTTTGCTCACACTCGTTGTTGCCTGCGATTAAAAACTAATTGTATATTCAAATCAACTTGCAGACGATTAATATTACATAAATAATGAAGCATCATCAGGAGCATAGATTCCACTACAAAATAATACTGCTTCGGTTTCGGAACGAAACGATCGTAGAGATTTTGACGGTGGTTGTGTGTATTGCTTATGTGCATTGTTGCTGGTGGACCTTGGTGGTGCATCTTGGGATACGTGTGTTGACTTTTCCTGCATGTGTAAGGTATGTGAATTTTACCTGCATCATACACTTAGCATTACACATTCTTTTAACTTACGCGGATTATAGCAAAGTAAAGTAGTTCTGTTGCCGTTTCTGTCATATAACAGACACTATATATATATTATAACTAGCTAACCCGACAAATGTTATTTGTATAAATAATTTTTAGTTGATTTCTAGTGTATATTAAATGTTACAATGTTAAAGTTTTGTCCAAAAAATAAAATTTTAGGGATGGACAACTCTTATCACTTATAGTAATATGAAAAATAGATATTAGCAGATTCTCAGACCTACTGAATATACATATAAAATTTCATAAAAATTGGTCAAGCCGTTTTGGAGGAGTATGGTAACTGACGTGACACCAGAATTTTATACATAAAATATTAAAATCAAATCAAATATTCTTTATTGTAAAACTAATAAAAAACAATATGTAATAGTAAAAGAAAAAACAATTATTAATAACCTATGTAATGACAATTAGTTGCACAACTGGCGGCTAACATATTATTTTTAATTTAACTAGTTTTAATGTGTGCTTAATGTTACTTAAATTATTAAGTAACCAAGGTCTAATACTTTAATTGTTAAATTGGACCCTGAATTTATAATTTTGTTGTTTAGCATTGCATTATTTCTAATGAAAGATTAGTATTAACATTGATAAATACTTGGAGTAAAGTAAAAAACGCATAACAGGAGTAAAGATTTGTCTGTAGAATTGCTTGGGTATATGTTAAACTATTATGCATTAATTTTTAAATGACTCATTGAAATCCTATTGAATTTTAAATTAAAACTTAATATGAATAATATCATATTCATCAAGCTGATCACATTCTACTAAAATTCAGGAAATTATATCATAAATTGTTAAAACAATTCTAATTAGGTATGTATCACAAGTAGTTGTAATGACAATCAGTCAATCATACTCATTTTAATACAGTTACTATTTTAAAAAATACATAAGTATTAGTTATATTTATATTAGAATTCAGACTTAAAAAAAATGACAAATTAAGTAATTCTAATTTGTGTCTAAGGACACTTTAAATTTCCTAAAAAAAATAAATATATAGTTAATTTGTAAATTTCAAATTTATAAAAATTAAAAAAAATATATATTCAGTGAAATATCTGTGTTGTGTAGAAGAGGTAATAAAAAGAATGGAACACATGATCACACCTCTTTGGATGAAGGTTTTTCGCTTTTGTTGTCTGCAACTTTGTTAGACTGTTGCTTGGCTGGCGTATCTCCGCTCTCCAACGATATTGATGCAACACCATGGCTCAAATCGTGGCAACGTTCTTCGATGCTAAAGTCGGCGTTAATCGATGCATTTGCTGTTGCCAATTTGTAATCTTCCAAGCCTTTTTGCTGTAATTTATTGAGTTTTCAACTTTTGAAAACTTCCAAGTGCTTTAAAGTTGTAATACAATGATAAAATAATAAAGAAATTAGAAAATAAAAAATAAATATATATATACAAATAAATAGAATTGTAAAATGAAAAAAAAATAGGTAAATAATTGCAAACCCAGCACATGGAAAATTTTAATCCCAATTTTGTAAGTAACATGCAAAATATTTATTTCCAACAATCAATGAATGGCCAATGTGTTCATGTAAAAGGCGTGGATGACCTTAGTAATAAATATGTGATTAAAATGCATCTCACCTCATGCTCTGAAGACTCAGTGGCAAGTTTTGAGGTGTCCATGTCAGTTGGAGTTGATTGAGGGCTGGATTCCAGTCTTTGATTTTTCTTATTATTTTTCGGACGGCGGCCTACAAAATAATATGTAAACATACACATCATTATTTGTATAAAAGAAATGAGTTGTTTTACAATAATAAACTCTATAAACTGACCAGTAGCTGTTCTATATTTTAGGAAGCCATCTTTGGTACCGTTGAGGTAATACTGTACAGCTTGTTTTAATTTTGCAGCACGAAGATCATTGAGATCACCAAATATTTCAATACAAGCAGCATCAATGTCAGATGATGGTAAATCTCGAACAAATTGCCCAATTGTTTTGATGAGGGTATCAGGTGGAACTTGTTGCTGCTGAATATAAAAAAAATATTGCTATTTTTTTAGATTACTAAAATATATTAAAGGAAAATAGTGTTCGTACAGATACCTTCTTTTGAGCAATCCCTAATCGTTTATAGAAATCAGACAGGCTTTGTTCAGATAAAATAATTCCACCAAGAAGTGCAGCCATTAAGCAAAGCCGATCCTGTGGAACATCTAATAAGTTAGGAAGTTCATGTACCATGTACTCTTTGGTTTCCAGAGATGACTGAAAAGGGCAGACAAAACAAAATTATTTATTGCAAGTTCTTCCTCCTCAATTAGCAGGAATTTATTGATTAATACAACACTTACTCTGTATGTAAGTTTTAGTTGCGATGAACTAAAATATCTTGGTGGCTGGAACACTAAATATTCTCCAGAGCAACCTACTAGACCAGCATAAGTTTTTTCACGACACAATCCAACAACTTCCTGACAATGATCATCAGAAGACACCATCTATTGATGAATTTTTTTTTTTTAGTTTATTATATATTTAATCATATTAGGAATAACAATAAAAGAAGTTTTTTACATACAATTGGGATGTTGAGGTATCTCAAAGCAGTTCTCAGACACGAATGTAACCCTGTTGGAGGAACCCACCATACCTTTGGTGGTGGAGTCCCTTTTGTGACAATGTGGCGCAAAACCTATAAATGAAGATGTCAAATCAATTTTATTTTTATTTTTCAATATATAAATTCATGGAATTATCACTTACAGAGTTGACTCTCTGTCTATAAGTTGATTGAGTTTGTATCCAGTGTTGAGGTAATGCAGGAGGTGTTGGATGGGCTCCATTGAAGCAAACACAAAGTGATACTTGATGTTCTGCCAGCGCTTGGGCTAGTGTGGTGAGAAATTGTACACAACGTGCCCATTGTCCTCCACATGCCCAGTCTAAGCCACAATAAAAATAATAAGTTTTACAAATAGTTATTTGTAATTTTCATGTACACATTCACGGAATAATTGTGAATTTTGTTTTCTTATTGTTTGACAAATATAGTGATAATTTGCACAAATAATAGCAATTACCTGAAAAATAGCCGCCATAAAGACGATCTAAGCATCCTTCCGCGTCGAGTACTAAACGAAAACCTCCGGGATGTGTTCTAGCGACTCGAAACAAATCAACACCTACTCCCTCGTTTTCTAAAAATATTTGTAAATCTTGTATGCCCATAGTTATAGGCGATTTTTATTATACTCTATAACTCGATCGAATATGTTCGTTGCAACTAATTATGTGATCTGTAAAATAAAAGTGAATTCAAAATGAAAACGACTTCAATAAAGTTATTTATGATATAATTATACAATACACTGCACAAACTGTTCAGATTTTATCAAAAAACATGCAAAAAACGGACTACCTACCCGGCACGTTTTCTCGACTACATTTAAATTATAATATGCTTTATCGATCTACTTGCATACAAAGGGTATAGCAAAAATCCTATTCAATGCAATGCACAAAAAAATATATAGATTGCTTAATACGAACCTTATTTTAAAAAACCATGCCAACAGGGAATTACGGCAGCCGAAAGTTGGAAATGGAAGCCATTTGTAAATTTTTGTACTTTTTTTATCTATTCTTGTTCGATGTATGTTTAAACCATAGATTAAATATTTTGATATACGGCTCATTTAGTATAAAAAAAAATGTTTATTTTACATGTATTGTACTTCAGTATCAATGGCAAGTTCAATTTAAGCGGTAATATCGCCTTCACAATAATACAGCGAAAGTATAGTTCATAGAAAACCAGACCTTGTAAATGGTTGCAGTTAGTCAATTTTTATAAGATATGAATTATATCCGAACCAGACTCCTAACATCCCTAACTAAACTAAACATTAGCCCTGTTAAACATAATCGTATATTTTTTACTCTCTATAGGTATGTACCGTCACACTTTCTTTCGGATTAAAAAACCCCAAACACAATGGTTAGTATTTTTCAAAAGAAAAATTATACTGATATACTGACAGATAAGCTCTAGAGGAAGGATTAAAACGTCTTGGTTATGTGTAAGAATACCAATTACTATACAATTACTTAAAATTAATGAGGATGGCACACAAAACTACAGTGAACATCCGTGTAGGTAGGTACATCTAGAAAACTTAATATAACTTTAGTTGGTAATCTATGCTAAATGCTGTATTTAGTTAGTAATCTATGCTGCGGTATCTGTCGTATATGGTCGTAATCGTTATATGGCTGTTATTTTCTGTGTTATTCATCTTTGTTGTGTATTCGCTAAATTATGTTGATTGGGCGTGTTAAATGAAAAATGTTATAAGAATATGTTTAATTTTGACGCAAAATTAATATTTTGTCGAGGGTCTTAATCATCTATAAAAATTGCACCCTGAAATTTATGTGAAATTATGAAGATGTTGTAACAGTAGCGAAATCGTAACTGCTGCTGACCACGAAATATAAATTGATTTTACGATTCGGATTCCAAAAAAAGTAGTAATGCCAGAGCAAAGTAACGATTATCGTGTTGTTGTATTTGGGGCGGGCGGTGTAGGAAAGAGTTCTTTAGTATTGCGTTTTGTAAAAGGGACTTTCAGGGAATCCTATATACCGACGATTGAAGATACATATAGACAAGTAAGTTAACATTGTCTGTTATTTTCTTAAAAGTACTTATTGGTTATTTAAATTTCTATATGACTGCAGAAATAATATCTCATGATTGTGAGACAAGTACATAATATTATTAAATATAGAATCTGCTCATTTAAAATGATACCCTCATAGCAAAATATGGCCAGTCAACTATCTCTCCATCAACTCAACTACCAGTCAACTACCAGTCTTTCTCTATGACACAGGATAAATTTGATTTGATGCCTGTATTAATTTCAGTCGTGCATTTTCCACCCTGGTATTTTGTAAAAAATAGAATCCTCATGTTGGTGCATTAATAATGCCAATAATTCTACACTCATATTTTTATCTTTATGAACTTAAATTATTGTACAATTGGTGTAGTAGTTTTGTATTTTATTTTAAGGTGATAAGTAGCAACAAAACTATATGCACACTACAGATAACAGATACTACAGGATCTCACCAGTTTCCAGCTATGCAGAGATTATCAATAAGCAAGGTAAGACCTATTTAAAAAAAGCAAAGTATGGTTGTTAGCCTATGTTAAAAATTTATTGATGATTTCAAATGATAATTTAGAATCATTCTCTGATTGTAAATTACCATTTGAAATCATTTCCAATTGTATAGTAAAACTCATAGAACTAGCAAAGTATTTTTAGTTATATATATAGTAAAATGCATAATGATGTTACTGATGAAGTAGGACTGATACTGACACTTCTGACATTTAAATTGATTAAATTAAAAATATAATAATTCTAACTCTACTTTGTAATAAAATGTCTTAAATGTTATTTTTGTAGATAAATGTTATTAAATCTCATGGTTGGGATTAACTAAATACAAATCAAAGATGGTATACATCTCTAAGATATTTTTTTCAATTAATCTCATTCAGTATGAAGAAGATTGAAATTCATTTAATACATTTCATATATCTACTTAGAGCCAATATATTCTTCAATTAAAAATGATACTAGTATGAACATAATTATATTTGAGTTAAATAGATTAGCCTATTTCAGTTAATTTGCATGTTTTTTGTACTAAATTTATTAAAAAATATATGTGAAATTTAATTGTGTTTAATTGCAGGGCCATGCATTTATTCTAGTTTATTCAGTCAGCAGTCGACAGTCATTGGAAGAGTTGAAGCCAATATGGCAGACAATAAAAGAGATTAAGGGAGCAGAACTGCCTAATATTCCAGTAATGCTGGCAGGTAACAAATGTGATGAAAGTCCAGAGATTCGTGAAGTTTCTGCAGCTGAAGGGCAATCTCAAGCTCAGACATGGGGAGTTTCATTTATGGAAACTTCAGCCAAAACTAATCACAATGTTACACAGTTGTTCCAGGTAAAGAATCCAAATTATCTATTGTAGAAACTGCAAATATTTTTTAATTGCCTTGCCTTTATGGCATTGCCTTATACAATATTTTTACACAGATAAGTATATGTAGATCATTTATATGATAAATTGAGTTATACAACATATATAAAAAAGCTTTAAATTATGACTATAATAATAATAATAATTGTATGTTTTTGTTAATAAATATTTAACTGTCAAAATATAAATTTCTTTATACATCAATGAATAATAATTTGTACATTTGTAAAATATAATATTGTTTTAAAACAGAAACAGTTATGCCATTGTTATGTTGAATAGTATGGGAATTGTAGATTTGCTATTCTTCTCTCCAAGGATAGAAGTGACCTTTTCCTAGCAGTTAAATGATAGTTTTTTTTTACATCGATATCCTTAATGTTGCAGGAGCTTCTTAATATGGAGAAAAATAGAAATGTTTCCTTGCAAGTTGATGGCAAAGGGAAAAAGAAAAAAGATAAGGTTGTAAAAGATGGTGGTGAAGCATCTGCAAGTGGTAGAGAGAAATGCCATGTTATGTAATAACAGTTTACTTAATTCTACACAGTTTAAGTGTCAAGTAATAAACAACATGGCGTAACAATATATAAGACAATATAAAATTGAAATTCGAAATGAGATAGGATATAGATTAAGGCATAGACTTAGTCAAAACAGCAAAATTAAAAGTTAACATTGCATATTATATTTATGGCCTTGCAGAACTTCGAAACAAACATTTGATTAAAAATTTTATAGAGGGAAAGAATAATAATCTTTAATTAATGACATATATTAAAAAAGAGGTTTTTTAAAAATAAATATCAACTTTAGGTTGATAATATTACAATCAGTAAGTTATTGCATTTCCTGGTACAAAATTAAAACATTTAAATCATAAACTGCGAGTTAACTGGTTTTTCAATTATAACCAAGTTTAAATTACTAAAATTCAAATACTTAAAACTATTCTGTATCATGTAAAGTGGTATATAATGTTGATATAAAATTTTAAAAAAAGTTATTTATCAAAAAATTTATTAATTAATGACATTTGCATTCATTAAAACCGCCGTGTGGTGTCTGGCTAAGTAGAATAGACCACCCTCATTTATTATCGAGGTGTCTTAAAAGGCGACTAAGGTAGATTGACCCACCGTGTTGTATCCGGTTGAGTAGAATAGACCACCCTCTTTGTTATCGAGGGGTCGTAAAATACGACTAAGGTAAGTTGACGTCAGACAAGCGGCCGGTCGTAAAATACGTAGCCAAATTATGTGACAACATGTTTGTAACATGTTGTGCCGACCCCAATTAGAGTGGGATAAGGGCAGAAGGATGATGATTTTCATTGAAAATTTGAGAGGTCTATAAATTAGTGCACAAAAATTTTCAATTTGAGTTCCCAACTTTGTGTTTCACTGCTTAAAATTATCAATTTTTCTTATATTATTAATATAGATCTTCTAAAAGAATATGTATGGCCTACAAAGAGACGAGAAGAGTTTTGAAACTGGTGTTTAAAATTCTTTGAAAATAAACTTTATTGTTTTGCATTGCCTATTTGCAATTAAAGTTTCAATTTTCTGTACATTAAATATAAAGTGTACTCTCCGTTTTCTCATAGCTGATACACGCAGGATTCTTAAATCGCATTTACCACCAATAAAATAACAACATATTAGCACTACACACATCACTACCACAATCTCAATAATCGCTATGCCTTGAAACCGAATCATCATTAGACAGACTACGACGAAATCGCAAAGCTTTCGTGCTTTGCCAGTCTATTTCCTTGCAGTGTCTCAGTGCAGTACTAAATTTCCAATAGTATTTAGTTTCTTCAAGTAGTACATCATTAAGCCTTTAACTAAATGATGTATTGTGAAATAAGTAAAAATTTGGATGCAGTCATAGGCATACTCATCCCTGTTATTTATTTGCGGAATCATTATGTAAACCAAAATTACGTCGTCTTATAATTTGCGTGAGCTGTGATAGCCCAGCGGTGTGACCGTGCGACTCTTTCGAGGGGAACACGAGTTCAAACCCGGGCAGACACCAATAAGTTTTTCTATTAAAACTCATGTGTCTAATTGATAATTGAAATTTATCACACGCTTTTCGGTGAAGGAAAACATCGTGAGGAAACCTGCATATCTCTAGAGAATTCTGGAGATATGTGTAACCTACCAATCCGCATTGGAGCAGCGTGGTAGGTCTTAGCTCCAACCCTTCTCTCCAGAAACGGAGAGAAGAGGCCTATACCCAGCAGTGGGATTGTAACAGGCCGCTACTTTACTTTTTTATAATTTGCGTATATTGTTGTTTATTACTTGCGCGCTTAATTAATCTACTAAGTATCTACACTGTATATTTTGATTCTAGTCAAGATTTTTCATCGATTTAAGTAATTTATTTTTATTGCATTTTTTAAATATTTTTATCATTACAGCTATTAAGTATTATTATAATTGATTTTAGAGTCGAAAGTCATCGTCTAAATGTTTATTTTGCTAAATGAGAGTGACTTATTTACACTAGTTGCATATTACATAAATCGATAATGACTGATGACGGTTAGATGCAAATCACGGCGTGCCACCTTGCGCTAAAAATCCATATTCGAAATTTCCTAATACATTCTTTTAAACAGTTCTAATCTAATCAAAATTGGTCCTGGATAAGATGAATTATTATAAGATATATAAGCACTTATAGTATTGCAACTAAGACATTGCAAAATTAAGAAGTCGAGTTTAAAAAGATTTTAAAAATCTTTTAAATTTCATGTCCCTACTATTAACTGTCGAGGAGTTTCCTCGTCAGGAGCCAATCCTAGCAGCAGTAATTTAAACTTAATCTGACACCGGGAGATAGGTCAAATTAAATTAAATTTACATACATTACAGCAAGTTGAATTAAAGCTTTTAAAAGCTGTGCTGCAGTTATAACGCCTACGTCCTTAAAATTGTGTTCCAATGAAAATATAAATAAACTAAATTATGTGACTTTTAAATATTTAGCGAGTTTATTGTGAGGATATCCAAAGCATTTACCTTCTGAATTTTTTTAATATATAGTAGTAGTAGTAGTAGTCTATTCCAGACAAATTTATAAATAGAATAAAATATCTATTAAGTATTCAAAAATATTTATATAGGCAAACATATCTGTTCTACCAAACGAGTTCTGCTTATTCTATATATATTCTCTATATATTCTATACATAATACTTTGTCGTAAACTTTTTTTTGTAAAATTAAATAATTATTTAATTGTTTCATATCTCTCTTATTCTGATAAGCTGTCCCTGTTTTTATATCATCCGCTGAACAATCCAATTTTATATTTCAAGACCAATAATTCATTAATAATTTCCCATCAAACTTAAGGGACATAAAAACGCTTTTAGGCAAACAATATTAGTGATATTCTGTGCTACCAGTAAGAATATAGGTTTTCATAAAAATTTCTTCGATCGCTATCAAACTACCCGATTGATGTGATAGCCCAGCGGCGAGACCGTGCGACTCTTTCGAGGGGAACACGAGTTCAAACCCGGGCAGGCACCAATAAGTTTTTCTATTAAAACACATGTGTCTAATTGATAATTACAATTTATCACACGCTTTTCGGCGAAGGAAAACATCGTGAGGAAACCTGCATATCTCTAGAGAATTCTGGAGATATGTGTAACCTACCAATCCGCATTGGAGCAGCGTGGTAGGTCTTAGCTCTAACCCTTCTCTCCAGAAACGGAGAGAGGAGGCCTATTCCCAGTTGTGGGATTTTAACAGGCCGCGACTTTTATCAAACTACCCGATTATCATTTTGGTCAATATAAAGATTGTCTTAAACATTCCATTAAAATCGGTCCAACCGATATAAGGTACGTAAGTAAGATATAGATAAGGAACGTACTTTTTCTTTTATATGGATTTTTACGTGCAATGAGGCCGGTATATGTGTCATCGTTTGCGGAACATTGTGATGATTCCGCGTGTTAATGTGAAAAATACAACGAAATGGAGTCTTTACGGCTTTATTGTTATTCTATTGTATGCTGGTTTATTATCAAATATGTTTAATATTTACACGGATCGGTGATCGTCGTTGTGCCTACGAATGTATAAAAATGCACCTTTGCAATGTGTATTAAATGTAACGTAAAGTTTATGACTTTGTTTTTATCAAAGCCAAAGATTATCTAACATGGAGCGGCTTTTTTGACCGATAATATTTGCATAATACAGAATTTTAGCGTTTTATTGTCGGTCAGTGTAAGTTTAAGTGTAATACCCGGCACTAAATAATGCACATCGATGTTTAGAACGAAACAGCCGGTCAGTTCGGTTTCGTAGAGCGCTGTCACTGTCACACATGGGTTCGTCAGTCTGTGCGACAGAGACAATGCTATATGAAGCAGAATCTAGCCGATTTCTCTCTAAACCTCGATGTGCATTATTTATTGCTGCGTACTATAAATATTGGCAAGGATTACCTACCTTTGATGCATGGCAATCTTCGTTCATCTCAATAAGTGTACCTGTCCTAATTTGATGTGACCAAATTGTTTAAACGCTCTATAATACTGTATTTTTTTTTGGTAAATTGAAAAAATATTTGTTATTAATATAATTGGTTACCTAACGTGCCAGTCCACATAGTAGTAGCGTAGTGGGTTTAAGTTCTAGTCTAATTTTCTTACTGATCAGTAAACAGGCCTTTGAGGTGCTTTGGTGATGTATGAATTCACTCAATTGTAATAATTTAATCGTTTATTCTTGTTTTAACTATGGCGCCTCATCCGAAGAATAAAGATACGTTTCCTATATTTGTACATGGGACATGTAACTTTATTCCTCGAATGAGGCGATCTATACATAAACAGATCGAAATTTTAATACGTTATATATACATTATTTTCATTGCTAATTAAAATAATAATCACTCACTGGTTTATGCAATTTAATGATTTATGAAATGAACATAACATTTTTTATTAATGATACAGAATTATAAGTTTAAAGTTTAGTTAGTATTTTATAATACATATCTTAAAGCTGCTCATTCATTTTTATATTTATTTGCAATTACAATAAGCTCAATAAAAGGATCGTAGAGGGTGTTATCGCGAGAGTTTTATGTTCAATGTGCCAAATAAACTGTATTTATATAAAATAACTAATGAATGAAATATAAGCTATAATTTTGAAACAATAAATGAACAATATAATTGTTAAATCTAATTCATGTTTTAGCAAACGTATGTCTGATAATATTAGTTGCAATTTAAATGACATGAATGTGACATATAGCTGGGCGTAGCGCTCTATTTGGACAAAATTGTTCCTGTATAGCTTAGTACGGAACTATATCAGAGTAATTTGAAATGGCGCGCCCCACTACTTAACTAGTTAAATCAAATCAAATCAAAATATTCTTTATTCAAGTAAACTTGTAAACAAGTGCTTTTGAATCGTCAACTTTACTGCTGGTTCGGAAAGCTGTTCCTGCCGAGAAGAGCCAGCAAGAAACTCGGCGGTTGCTCTTTTTAAAATATAAATCTTAGAACTAGTTACATTTATTTATTACTGTCTTGTACAGGGTAGAAGTGCACCTATATCCACACATCCTTATCCTCTAAGTAATCTTCAACAGTATAGTAGGCTTTCTGTATCAGCCTCTTTTTAACAGTGTTTTTAAACTGCTCTAATGGCATGACCAAAATTGATTTCGGAATTTTATTATAGAATCTTATACCCATACCCACAAACGATTTACGTACTTTTGCTAGGCGCAAAGCAGGAGTCGCAAGCATATGTCGGTTTCTACTTTGTCTTTTATATACATCACCTATCGTTTTATAATTCTTTATATTTTTATGTACAAAAATTACGTTATTTAAAATATACTGTGAAGCAAGAAGTTAGAATACCAGTAGTTGATATAAATGTGTGAGTGCTAAAGTTTATAATGATATTTTGTGTCTTGCTATCAATTGCCTGATTTACGATCTGCAGGCTTACCATGAACTCTTATTGCGATTCAATTGAAGACGTAAACTAAATTGTTTTGCTTTTTCATACCATGACGTCTTAAAGACGCACTCTTTAAGTCGTTGCCGAATGACAACCTAAAGTGGATCGCAAAAGTATTTCATTCACTCTTTTTTCGTACCATTGGCAATTAAAATAAATTAAGTTATTAATTTAATTTTTCTAAAATTTAATTCTATCATAAAATTTATAAAACTATGTTTAATGTGGATCGATAATAAACAATACAAAACAGAGTGTATTGTTATACAGTTTGCTTATATTCATTGCAAAATATATTTAACTTACAGTATTTCAAGACGAATATGAAGAAAAAATTAGTTTCGGAATGCGTCCTAAAAACATTTGAGTAAAACACAAGAGTATCTATAGTTATAACGTTTTTCTTTTCAAACATTACGACCCCGATGCAGTCCACACTTGATGGTACTAAAACAAAGCGGTCGAGTTTAGGTACTGACTTTGAATTGAATCGTATTCTAAAACTTCATGGTAGGCCCTACTGTTTGCGAACGTTGTGGTCGATTAGTCGCGTGATAAATCTGGTAACGCTTTCTATATTAAGTAACGCTGGCTTATTGTATGAAACAGGATGTCTGCCTTCGCGAGCATTCGGAGAAAATTAAACTAATTTATAGAATTAGGCGTTACTTTGCGGAGATCCATAATACAAAAGTAATAATAAAATTATTTTGCTATAATCCGCGATACAGTAAATAACACGACAAAATCGCAAAGCGTCGTGGAGTCTATCCTGATGATGCTTCGGTTGCGGGGCGAAACGATTGTTGAGTTTGTGATAGTGAACCTGTGTAGTGCTTGTGTATTGTGGTGGAAGTGGTGGAGGTTTGTGCATGTGTTTTTACGAATCCTGCACGTATCGGGTATGAAATACTGATAGTCCACTATACATTAAAAACTATATATATTTTCTATTTACTGTATCGCGGATTATGGCAAAATAATTTTATTATTACTTTTAAAATTAAACTAGTTGAACAACGAATCGAGAGCAACCGGATTCACACAACAACGGAACAATTGGATTTCATGTGTTTTTTACCTTACATATTTTAAATTTGCTTGAGTGGGTAAACACGAGAGTGGGGCGCATCATTTTAGCTTAGACGAGCTCTAGTATCATCCACTTTTAATGAAATCCTAATTACGGTTAAGTTTTTAATATGTGTAATGTTTAGATGAAATTTTTGCTAACCCCAATACGTCTGTAGGAGTTTATCTAAAAAATAAGAATGTATCACAATTTTTTAATTTTTACGACTGTCTGGATCAAGTAAAGAAATCTCGCGTTAACATTTTCTCTTAAGCATTTTTAGCTATTATTTTAAGCATAAAATAGATTGTATGTAGTTAAAGTAGCTATTGCTGGAATCAATGCACTTTATTTAATATCGTTCACTTACATATCCAATTAGAATTGTCCATAGTTTAAACATTTTATCTAGTCGATTATAATCGTATCATATGCAACTCATAGTGAGGTTATCCTTAGGAGTGTTTAACATTATTATAGGAAGGTTATTTGTATAGAGCTGTGTAATCGTGATAAACATTAATTATTACAGGCTAATGACCTTAATTTCGTGAGAGTAACAACAGAGACCCGACAACAGAGCTCTCTATTCAGTAAATGTAGTACTAAATATTTTTTGTATTAAATTTACTGAATTGAAGAAATATTTTTAATGATTTTATATATCCCATTTTAGTTGTACATGATTGGACAAAGTGGGTGATTTCGCTCTTTAAGGGTTTATATACGTTTGTCAATAACATTCACGGAATTAGATTTTAAATAAGAAAGATTGTTAAATTGTTGAAACTGGACCAAGAAGTTGTTTGATGTTATTTAATGTATTTATACCTATGATTTGTTTGTTTAATGAATCTGTGTTACATTGTAATATCAGGTATTTGATAATTTCGGATGTGATATGATGTAAGTTAACTTTTGGCTCAATCATGTAATGAAGTAAACGTGCTACGATTTACATTACCAGTGAATTTTCAAAGATTGTGTAAAGTCTTAAATGTAGTTTGCTTCGACGTTACCTCATTCAATCTATTTATTACGACTTTTCTTAATAATAAAATTGTTACATTATTTAAAAAAACCAAAACCTATCTTCATAGATTTTGTAAAGTCTTAAATGTAGTTTACTTTACCTATCATTCAATGTATTAATTACAAATTTTCTTAATAATAAAATTATTACGTTATTAAAAAAAAGTAAAAACTATGTCAATAAGAAAAATAATCGCGATCCTCTGCCACGATCTATAATGGTCTAGCTTTGTGTGGAGCAAGCTCTTCCGTTCGCTGCAGTGATTATAATTCTCGGAGTTTCGGGTATAGATAATATTTAGCATTTCCGGAAATTGGAATTGAATGATTTGATTAACTGAAAACACTATTTTCGCATTTAAAGCGTTATAAGATTTTTCGTAACATATTGCCATTTTTATTGAAGCATTTGACCGATCCGAGGTATTCATGTAAAAATGCGACTTCACTTAATATCGTAGACCTATAATTACATGATTGAGCTTGTCTTTAATGCTTTCTGTAATCGCTCTATTCTATCCACTTCTATTTCACGTTTCATCAAAGGGGTTATTGTGTAAATTCTATATGTATTTATAAATTTATTGTGGTACTGCTAATATCGAACCTTCTAATTAAACACTCTCTAATAATTCTAAATTTTTAATACAATTTTTTACTATTCTTTATAATTTGCTAGTAGAAAACATTCATTTAAAGTACATTAACGAACTAAACCCCTTGTACTTTCTACTCTTAACACATTTGACTTTCCTACAATGAATCTCTTACTACTTCCAACTATTCTAGTCTATAAACATTTCCAAGCAACTTTTAAAGTATTTAACGGCACATCGAATTTACCATACTAGTTATTTATATATGTATAAAAATACGATCGCATCAGCTAAGCTGTCTCACAAACGTCAAAGCTCATTAATATATTGAATTTATTATAAAGATCTGATAAAGGGTAGAAGTTATGTAACTTAGGAGCTTTACAACTAATCTAATCACTTCTATACTTTTCTCTCAATAAATATAAACCTCAATATTCACAAAATAGCACTTAGGAATTAGAACACCAAGGTGTATTTTAATATCATGAAGGTGTAATAATATGTATGGCAATAATATTAAAGTAGATGAATAGTAAATCATATAGCAGGTTTTAATATCAAATATATATTTAAGGAGCAGTATGTCGATTTTGGAATGTTTTCCATTAGTCTTAACAAAATTCTCTAATACTATGTGCCAATTATTAGTATATTTTGTTTTTAAATTTTTCGATGCATTTAGTATAGCCAAACCTGTTTATAAGCATCGCTCGATGCTCTTTCTGGTACACGCTTCAATCGGCTATAATTTAGATTAAATTACCAGTTCAGGCTCATCCTAGTCTGAATTTATACCCTCGCAAAGTGTATTCATATTGATTATCTAACTATTCGAGTGAATATCTTTGCGTCCTATGTACTCCTCCCCACCGATAATGGGGGTTCTTCTTTGGTCTAGTCTTGCCACAAATATCAACGGTAAATCATTTTCCTATGCATAAATCGAATGTCGTTATAGATTTCAAACAGAGCTCATTAGAGGCGTGTGCCTATATTACACTTTCGTAGGAAAATAATAGAAAGGATTACAATATAAGATATGGAGGAATTAAAACCCATATATACATCGTAATTCAAGCATCCTTTATTACTTATTTTTAAATTTTGTCCTTAAGTATTAGGATAGGCCACATAGACTTTGTTATGTCATCCAAGTGTGTAATATTAATAAGCGATGGTTTCTATACAAAATTATAAAGAAATAAATATTTAATATTTAAATAAGACCATGGAAACCGTTCTAGTATCGACTTTTAATTAGTATCATTTATGTAGTTTTGTTTTTCCTAATATACTTCTACGTATTTTTTGTAAGAATTTCATTGCCTGTTTTAAATCGAAAGGCAAATTTAATAGAAGGGTTAATGGCCCCATATAACTTTTTAAATATTTAATTAGAAAAAAATCTAGATTCTCGTTTTTACTAATAAAATTAATTGAACTTTAAAAATTAAAGTAGCGTTCACAAAGAATATAGAGTGATTAGTCCATTTAGATCGTAAACGTAGGGTAGGCGGATATAGTGGCGAAACACGAATGTTGTTAAAGCTTGGCTCGATGCGCGAGGTTCATTAATCTCCGCTAATTACGTTTGGGGAGTAATAGTTGTACATATTACGTTTTGTTATGATGTTATTTATTATGAGGTTGCGAGTTTGTTGACCAATAGATAGACTTTATATTGTAAGTACCTTTAAACGAAATTTTGAATTTGCTTCTTCATAAGTACTGTTGTATCTTTTTATAAAATTGCTTGTCTAATTCTATGTTTCCAGTCTCTTATGTTATGTTTATTATGACACTTTTCACTAAGCATCACAAAAATTAATTAAAAAACATTATATTGAAAGTTTAATTTTATTTACAAAACCCTTAATTTATAGTAAATTGTTTGATTATTTAAAAGCAATTCTACAAATGTTTCTTAAAAGTACGCTAGATTTAACTGTCTTAAGTACCTAATGTTATACATATGTTGAAATAATGAAACGAAAACAGTTTAAAATTATATCACAGATTAAAACATGGCGTAAGGTACGTTAACATGTGGATCTTAAAACTATTATTCTAAATTGTAAAAGTTTAAGGCGATAAATTAAAAAATATTGAAAAATTAAACTTTTGCAGTCCGGTAGAAGGAACAATAAAATAGCTTTTCTTTGCGAACAGCAAATGACAATATATGGTTGTTTTAAAACACAACGCAAACGAAGTCGCAACAACAGCTGTGTTTGTTAGGTAGATATATATTTAGAGATATTACGAAATCTTATAAAAATATCTCAAAATTTAGTAATACCGTACGCTAATCACAAGTAATCGACTGGAAATCAGATAAATATTTTTATTTCCATTTTCAACTATCCGTCTGTGGGCTATCTTAAATTAAAAAAAAATACAGCTTTGCATAGTCAACCTTATATTTAGAGATAGATCCTAAAGCCGAGGATTAAAACTGTGTCTTAAAATAACACAATATGATTTTGTTCTGTTCCATGCGAGAAATATATTTAAATATAATCATTTGCCATGTTAAGGAGTAATTATGTTGATAAGTTATAACATAACTCTCTTATTAAGAGAAAAAGGTAAAGCTCATTTAAGTAATCTCTTTAACTGGATGGACTGTATAAATTTGCAGTTAAAATCTGGACCTCCATATGCAATATGCACATTCTAAACCACAAAAACGCTTATTAGTATTAGTATTGTAGAACAAAACTAGAATTACTTTGAACGTCAGTGATTTTTAATCTTAAAATATTTTAAAAAGCCATAATTATTAATGTAGATAAACATTTCATATAATTTTTTGAAAGTATATTAGTTATTAACAAAATTAGGCAATCGACTGGTACTTGCAGATCTAGACATTTTAGGCTTTTCAGCTATTGATAGATTTTTTCCTTGGCCTTTTTTATCACTGATTGGGGCTAGATTCGCAGACTGAGTGATATTCAAAGCTTTTGAACAAACATCTAAGAATCTTGATAGTGTTTCGCCACTCATTCGATCAATGTTGTCTCTTGGTAAAGTAGAGGTATCATTATTATTATCCTTTGGAAAGGTTCTATTACGCTGATTCAAACCAATATTAATCACACCCAAAAAATTTAAGTTAAATGGAATGTTTAAAATATAATTAAATAAAATCATTACTAATAAAAATAGTATTAATATATTAAATATTAGCATAAGCATTCCATAAAATAATTTGTCAAAAGGAAACCATAATCCATCTGAAACAAAAAAATTGTTATAATATATAATTTTAGCAACCATATGCCTAGAATAGATAAAATGGTGTGCCTTTTCAGTATATACATTTGAATGAAACTATTTGATTTGAGCATAATATGCAAACACATTAGTTATAATTTGTCTTTGGGTTTGATTTCAAGAAAATTCTAGAATCGATAATAGCTTTTACATTATAGCAGTTTACAGTAACCATTAAAAGCAGGGTGATACAAAAATATAAAAATATGTGTATATACTTGCTCAAGATAGTAATATAAGCCTTGATTGAGCTTTGATAAGGTAATTCTTTTTTACTTTTAATGTCTTTAGCAATTACAAATTCTTGAAAAGTCGGTATTTAAAAAAAATTTAGAAATAATTAACATTTGTATAATTTATAAAATGAGGCGTTACTTTGCGTTGATCCATAATACAAAAGTAATAATAAAAATATTTTGCTATAATCCGTGATACAGCAAATGGAAAATCTATATAGTGTTAAATGTATAGTGGACTATCCGTATTTTCATACCCGATACGTGCAGGATTCGTAAAAACACATGCACAAACGTCCACCACTGTCACCACAATACACAAGCACTACACATGTTCACTATGCAACCGAAGCATCAACAGGAGATAGACTCCACGACAAAATCACAAAGCTTTGCGATTTTGCGGGGCGAAACGATTGTTGAGTTTGTGATAGTGAATGTGTATGCATGTATCGGGTATGAAAAAACGGATAGTCCACCATACATTTAGCGTTATATATATTTTCTATTAATTGTATCGCGGATTATAGCAAAATATTTTATTATTACTTTTGTTTCAATTACAAATTCTTGAAAAATGTGTATAAAAAAATGTAGAAATAATTAACATTTGTATATTACAAGCACTACCACTTTTTATGAAAAATAATTGTTTGTTTGTTAATCATGTTTAAGAGACCAAGAGTGTTTACTAAAATATGTATGCTTAGCAAATGAATATTGTACAACACTTACCAGTTATTCCATGGGTTATTGTCTTCACAGTTTCACTAATTGTTATCATAGGCTCTGATATTACAACACTAAACATTCTTATACCAATTTTAAGGGGATTCATATGTTTTAAAAATATTAATGGATCAGGTGGTGGTACTTCACAGGTTGAACTCCAAATAAACCACTTGCATGTATTCACAGATGTTATAAATCTATCAAGTTCTTGTTTTTCAGCTTCCTGTTAACAAAATATTTGTAAGCAAAGTAACTGCTAATAATTAAGGTTTAAGTACCTTTTCCTCCTTTTTAATTTATGTATAATTTTAAAATACAATAATTTATGTTATTATTTATTCAATAAATATGACCAATATATGATATACAGGTACATTTTTAGTAGTTGATTTATTGTTGATTATTATGCATTATAAATAAATAAGAATATTCAAAATATAATTTCCATTTCTTTTAAATTTAAATATTACTTAATTTAAAAAATGGTTTACCAAAAATGATGAGTACTTGCCTTATAAGAAACAATGACTTCATACATGTAAAACCCAACAAATAAAAGTATTATTACATGTTTATGTGACATATGATGCAACAACCAAAATGCTAATCCAATCGCTCCTAAAATACTTGTAGCTCCAACAATATATGCCTGAAAAAATAGAAAGAATATATGAAATTCACCTTAACCTGTACATAATATATTCTATTTTTTTTTAAATATATATAGTAAAACATTTGTTCTATCTTCATAGGCTATTTACTGATCTATATATAAACTTTGTTGTGCTGTGGAATTCCATATACCCAGAATACAACCTGCAGCCTCTTTTACTGAGCAAATAAAAGACTTATTATAAGTTAACATAGATGTTTCAGAAACTGCTAAGTCCAAAATAAAAAGTTCTACTTCTCAGTTAGGCTTTAGTTTGTCCTGAGACTCGCATAACTATTATAAACTAAGAAAATCTAAATAATCAATGTAATAGCATTTAAATTCACTCAAAAATATTTAATACATCTGTTTCTTATTTTATTTTTTGTGTTGTTGTTAATATTTAGATATTACCTTATATTCTATCAAATAAAATTGTACATATTCAGTCCATGCCATAACAATTTTTTCAGTAATAGTAGGTTTGTAGATAGCTTCTTCTACATATCCCAAAGAACGCCTAAACATATCATCAGACAGTGCTGTATTTGATGAAATGTATTCTTCTATGATACTCCAACGCTTTGCATCAAATCTCATTTGCAATGAAATATCCACACTGCCATCTTCATTTTTCTGGTAAATAAAAAAAGGATACATTTATAGATAATAGTTAAAAAAAAAACAAAATGAATTTAAATTGGTAAATGAAATGAAGTTAAAGATTATATATGTCAGAAAGAAATAATGCAGATAATAATTGATAATGATAAAAACATATTTTCCATATTAAAAGCATTAACATGTAAATATAGAATATTTTCTCATTGAATAATTGGTGCTGTAAGCTTGATGTAGTTCAATTTTTATACATTTTATGATATTTGATAAAGTTTTTAACAGTAAATACATCACAAAAATTTAAATTTTGTTGATACTAACCTGTAGTATCAGTAAAACTAGTTCAGTTACTTTAGCGCTTAAAAATAAAAATTTTGTAAATGATGAAATTGAGAAATAACTTACATAAAATAACAATTTGGCCTCTTTTAAGAAGATCCATAATCAAAACTATAGTAGAGTTATGAATATACACAATCACATTCTGTTTTTATACAGGACTAAATTAAAGTTAGGATTCTGTAATGGCTGATAATGAGCAGTTTTATAATTAAATTAATTAAAGATATCTTCTTACCTGCACTAAACCACCTTTTAGTATAATAGCCAGAATGCGTTTGTAAAACCATTCACCTGTACTCATGTTATTTGTTTGCACCTTTTTGGTTGGTATAGCTCTAAGATCAGGTGGAATGTTATTTCCATGATTTATCGAATTAATGTTTGGCGAATAGTCCCAAGGGTCAGGACCTATCTGACCGTTGCATTTTGCCGAAGCAATGTTATACACAAATAATACGACCGTTATGTGTTTTATATAAGTCCACATTATCATGGATATAAGCTATGTTATTGTAATTGTTTAACATTCATGAATTGCAGGTGTCTTAGGAAATAAAACGCTAAGCTTAGTAACAAAGAAACTGTTAACAAAATATTAAATAATTCATTTATGTCAGTTATTCAGTTATCACAGATGACACAACAACACAACTGACAACATATGATTTATGTTAACAACCATAGGCTATAAACTAAAATATAAGCCTGTTGTCAATAAAAATACTAAATACAAAGAGTTGTTTTAAAGAAATACGATAATTGGTTAATAAGGAGTCATTCAAATCTACAAAAACTAACTAAATACATTCTATATTTACATGTAGTTTGGTGTACATCAAAGATATAAAGAAAGAAAGTACCTATTGTTTTAGTTAGGAGTCTATGATATGAATCGCCTGTGAAATGTGAATTGATTCTCCGTTCCATATTTTTTGTCTGTACGAATTTTTCCTAATTAAAAAAAACTGTGAATTGTTATTTGATAATAGATATTTGTTTTTTTTACTTAAAAATAAAGTCGTGACGATGTCTTCTATTGATTTTGATCCTTCTATAAAGATGTGCTTAAAATATTTGCATTCTAGTGCATCTGATTCAACAGAACAATTACGTTTAACCCTAGATGATATGATTAGACAAACGTATGGCAATTCGAAAACTTTGGGTAATGTTTTGCCAAAGAAGTACATAAATGAGGAGAAAATGGAGTCTCCGTCACGAACAAAACACAAGAACGATAAAAGTGTCAACAGCGTGAAAACTGTAGCTATTCCTCAACAAAGTCCACAGCAAATACAAATCCCTGAAAGAGAAAATGACGATGGGTCTGTTATGGATGGAGAACTGGAGTTTGATTTTCTGCAGGAAGATTTGACTTGCGTTGTTTGCAGGCAGATAGCAGTTCAGGCTGGAAATCGTTTGGTTGAATGTGATGCATGTCATGCTCTGTACCATCAGGTAAGTTTTTTTATGTGAACATAACATAACATAAATCTGTTGAATACGGTGCGATATATATATAACATGTTAATTGTACCTTATTTTAAATTACAGGATTGTCACAAACCAGTTATTAGTGATAATGACATGGCATCTGGCTGGCAGTGCGCATCATGCCTCTCATCTCAGGGTTTTGCTCCTGGTTACACAAATAAATTATCTTCAGCATCAAAGTCTCCAACACAATTGTCTGGATCTACAACACCTGTGAAAATCTCTTCTAGTAGCTCTGCATCGTCATCTCCTTCAAAAGTTGTAACCCCAAATATTAATATAATATCTGCTGATAAGAGAATACAAATAATGAAGAAAAAGGCAGCTAAACAACATGAGAAAAAGAAAAGTAAATAATAAAGTAAAATATATCTTTAAAAATATTTTTTCTTACTTATTTTTAAATGCAAAAAATCAACTAAATTACCTGTAATTTAAATCTTAGCTACTTGTATTTGTAGTGCCAGAGTATAAAGAACTTCTTTGGTATATGTGAAGTTTCAAGCCAGCCTTGTTTTAATATGTTAATAATTAAACTAAAGTTTTTATTTTTTTCCTTTACCAGTATCAACAAAAAAGACCTAATATAATGGGAGTTCTAAAATACCATAGCATTTGTTATGATATGAGTTTTTTTAAGGATATTAAAAGTGTTTTATTGGAGTATAACTGTGGAGGGCTCACCATACTATTAAGTAGATACTGCTAATACAGAAACGACCATGTTTATCCAATGTATGCCTAGGTCGCGTCTTTGAGTTCTTTGGGTCACAACGCACGAAAAACAGGCGACAATCTCCCTGAAAAAAAGCTGTTTGAGTCCGGAAAGATAGATTGAGAAAGATTGTGTGGAAGAAGTCTGATGTGCCGGACCGATCAAATGCGTACAGTCCTTGAAATTTATGTCTCCGATGCCATTCGCGTAGCAGGGCATCTTAGTAGATAGAAAAATGTCGAATCTTTAGTCGAAGTTTACGTGTGATCACGACCGAACGTGATTTAAATCGACTAGAGGAGAATTAAAGCACAAAAGTAAAGAAGTTTTAACAAAATCGGCTTCATTGATAATACTGATCTCTCATTCCTTATCACAAATATAATAAGGACTGTAAAAATATGACTTATATAAGGTGTATTTGCAACAACGATTTCTTTCATTAATTAGAATCGCTAATACTATAACATTTTTTTTATTAGCTTTCTTGCACTTGTATGTGCTACTTAAGACCGCTAACCGATGACATTTCTTATTATGGTGGAGAAACAAGCCGCTATAAAATGTAGTATACATGTGCTATAAAAATGTATTTGTATGGACTGGCCCGTTGGCGCAGTGGGTAGTGACCCTACCTTCAGCTCCGCGGGTCGTGGGTTCGATATCCACCGACGGCCAACATTTTCTATAAACAATTTGTTGGTTCTTCGAGCCTGGGTGTGTATTTGTATTTAAATATGTATTTAAAATTATATATGTATATATCTACCAGTTGTCTGTCATCCATAACACAAGTTACTTACCTTCGGGATAGACGACCGTGTGTGTAAGTGTCCTATATATTTATTTATATAAAATAATCATATATGAATTGGAGACTAGTCAAGATATTTAAGTTAAAAAAAGTAAGTAAAATCAGCCAGATTATGACAAACATCCTAAAAGTCCTATTTCGGTTTTGTCGTGGAGTTTAGTTGACGATGCTTCGGTTACGGGGCGATACAATTATTCAAATTGTAGTTGGGAATGTCTTTTCTGTGGTAGTGTAGTGTGGTGTTGTTACTCGTGTTTTGTAGAGAAAGTATTTTAAGAATCCTGATTATACATATAAGGTATTAAAAAGGATAGTAAACTACATTTCACATTATATAGATGTTTCTAATTGCGGTTCATAGTAAAATAATATTATCATTACTTTGCAAAATAATATTATTTTACAATTTCGCAAAGTGACGCCCAATTCTACAAATTTACAAGTGTTGTAGGAAGTGAAGTTAGAAAATGTCAATATATCAAATAAAGTCCCACGTATTTGTCCGTCTACCTAGCAGTCTGTCGGTTGGAGATAAACTCAAAACTACTAGACTCATTTTCACGCGACTTTAACTACTCGTCATTCATAATTCTCCTGCCCTTATCCCACTCTAAGTGGGGTCGGCACAACATGTTTAAAACATGTCGTAACATGATTTGGCTAGTTGTTTTACGACCGGTCGCCTACCTGACGTCAACTTACCTTAGTCGCCTTTTACGACACCTCGGTAAGAAATAAGGGTGGTCTATTCTACTCAGCCGGATACCACACGGCGGACGCGACTTTTCTAATACTACTATTGGTCAATATTTACAATTGTAAATATTGGTCTGTCATTGTAGTATACATGTGCTATAAAAATGTATTTCTATGGACTGGCCCGTTGGCGCAGTGGGTAGTGACCCTACTTCAGCTCCGCGGGTCGTGGGTTCGATATCCACCGACGGCCAACATTTTCTATAAACAATTTGTTGGTTCTTTAATTATTTTCTGTATTTAAAACCGTAATACACTTCGGATGGGGCAAATTGTATTGTATTCATGAGCGTAGCGAGGTACAAGCAAGGGGGGGGGGGGCGTATGTTTACTGAATAACTATTACTATACGAAAAACAAGTTCTACTATAGAGATTGTTTTAGAAGTTTATGAAGAAATTCTTATTTCTTCAAATATAGTCTCAATGTGTAGTTCATAAAATTTATACTTTTTCAAAAAGATATAGTTAGCTTTGTACATTTTTCAGATAAAATATTTAAGTTAAACAACAGTTCAAATCATCACCAAAATTTTTCCAGTGGTTTTCTATGGTCAATTTTGGATTTTCAATGATTTGAAAGCAGATATTTTATTTAAAATTAAACTTTACTTTTCGTTACTGTTATAGTAAGTCGTTTGTAATTCAGTGTAATAATTGATCTTTAATAATAGATATACTACTGCCCAAGCATTTAAGTTTATGTAGAGTATGAGAGTATACACATAAAAAATTGGGTATATTCATACTTATATAGTATAATAGTTTATTTCAGAAAGGTGACGTCATTCATTGTTTATAAAGTAAGCAAAATATTGATGTAGAACATCTTGTACATTTTTTGTTGCTTTTACAACTGAAATACAAGCCAAGAGCTACACTGAACAGTTTCCGTTTGTTTTTCCGATTATTACTGTAACCAATAGCGAATATACTGCGTTGTGATTGGCCGTAATCCGCGCGGGGGCGGATTTGGATGAAAGGGATGCTGCAATGATTTCAGGAATTTGACTTTATCTCCTATGATTTGGGGTTGAGGTTTATACGTTATAGATACAAGCCAATTGTAGCGACGCCTACCGTCTTAGTGTTTCGAAATAAACACTCAAGTTTGGATAGTTTCAGGGCGGAGAGTTGTGTGGGAGGACGATATTTTTTAATAATGTTAAGTGTTATCCTAACGTATTAATAACGATTATTTTACGTCTGATTCATAAAACCAATCGATTTAAACACTCTAATGTTACGGTCTTAAAGTATCACAAGTATATATTTAATATTATTATATTGAATTCGTTAGCTCGTATAGAAAATTTTATAATATAAAATGAATAACGGTCGGGCTAGAGTCCCGAAATGCGCTCGATGTCGAAACCATGGCCTTATTTCAAGTCTTCGTGGTCATAAGAAGGCCTGTGCCTACAGAGACTGCCAGTGCCCTAAATGTGGACTCATCAAAGAACGTCAGAGGATAATGGCGGCTCAGGTGAGATCTAGAATCTTAAACTACTATGTATCACGTAATATATATTATCTAAATCTAGTATATCTTCAATAACATGAGCCGTTTTCTGATAGGTACAGATAATTAATGTCAGTAGAAATCCTTTTAGCTTCATACAAGACAGCGATTTAATAATGTATAATTGAAAATATTAAAAAGATTGACCGCCGAGTTTCTTGCTGGTTCTTCTGGGTAAGAGCAATATTCCGAACCAGTTGTAGCTTCATTAATCATATTGATGCTTGACGATTCAAAAGTGCCTGAAATGGTTTATTTGAATAAAGATTATTTTGATTTGAGTAGGACATCTCGGGTATAGTTTCAATTTTTGTTACATATGCCGGAATTGTTAATTACTGTAGGCAGGTGTCAGGCATCAAGTAGGTGTGTAAAGAGACATTTTTTAGAGAGGGCCACCTATTATTTGCAATAGAATAAGTTCAAAAAATTTATATTTAAAATAATGTGAAAAGGTTTAAGACGCTCGGAAAATTAACTTTAAATAGTCATAAAAAGACTTTGACTACCTAGTAAGTCCCTTGACATTATTAGATTCTACTAAATTATTAAGTCAATTTATACTAATCGTTACTTTGTGCAATATTTTGGCTAAGCACCGAAATCAAACAGTGGCTGTTTGGCGTATGGTAATAGTAATGAAAACCATCCGTAAAATAATGTAAGATTGTAAGATAAAAATTAAGTTAGCTTAACTTAGCAGTTTCTAAGCCTATCTTTACTTTTTGAAAAAAATAAAGACCAAAATAGTTACAGGATCTTTAATAAGCGTATGAGATGCATTGAATTGTATGAAAAACGACTAGTTTTATGTAAAAAGAAAAACTAAAACATGAAACTTGGACAGTGGGTTGACGAAAGTTAGAATTTTACTTTAATAGAAAGTGATATATTTTAAGGTAGTCTCGTTATTTTTTCGTATATTATTAATTAATATATATAATATACACAATATATAAATTTACAATATAAACCTAAGTATCTATAAGTAAAAGAATGTTTTTCTGCTATGTCTTCTGCAGATAAAAGGGGTTCAAACAATATTTATGCGATAAATAAAGTAGGTACAAGATCGCACTTGACACTTGGTTATTGTCGTGTGTTACAGCACTAAAAGTATAGTAAAAAGAATGACTGCTTTAAAAGGAGTACTTAAAACGCTTACGTTACGTTACGCTTACGATATCAAACAGAATGTTTAAAAATTGGTCTGTTTTGGTTTTGTCAGCACGGAGAAAGTTTATGAGTAAATTGAGAAGGCTTACTTAGCTTTTATAATATTGATAAATTGCCCTAAAAATTGTTTCTATTTGAGTCGATAACATTTTGATGCAAATTTATGGAACAGATATAAGAAATATTTTCTGATGAATGTATTATACAATACATCTCAAAAACAGGCGTATCAACTTGAAGCATATTATCAATTAAAGATATAACTTCCTTGTAAGCCGCATTGCACAGCTTGATAGCCTAGCGGTGTGACCGTGTGACTCTCTAGAGACCACATAGGTTCAAACCCGGGCAGACACCAATGGGTTTTTCTATTAAAACTTATGTGTCTAATTGATAATTGCAATTTATCACACGCTTTACGGTGAAGGAAAACATCGTGAGGAAACCTGCATATCTCTAGAGAATTCTAGGGATATGTGTAACCTACCAATCCGCATTGGAGCAGCGTGGTAGGTCTTAGCTCCAATCCTTCTCTCCAAAAACGGAGAGAGGAGGCCTTAGCCCAGCAGTGGGCATAGTAACAGGCTGTTACTACTAAGCCGCATTGCAGCCTCTCATTATCCGAGACTTTCGGCAAATCCAAGCACTAAAAGGAACAAAATTCATGGAGTGAAATTATTATTGAAATCGCCGTCTACTTTTATACTTACATACAATATCTATTTTTACATACAATTTATACTTAGCTTTCGAAATAAACAGTCGTTTAAAAGATGATGCTGCAGTTTTGAAATTTGCACATATATTTTTTTAATTAATGAAAATGTAACAACAATATTATAATTATTTTCTTCGTTGATAGTTATTTTAATGGTAAATAAATCTTTATATAAAATTGGTTCATTCAAATTCAAAATATTCTTTATTCAAGCAAACAAGGGCTTTTGAATCGTCAAAATCTACTGCTGGTTCGGAAAGCTGTTCCTACCTACAAGAGCCAGCAAGAAACTCGGCGGTTGCTCTTTTCAAATAAAATTATTATAACTAGTTACATTTGCTATTACTATCTTGTACAGGGTAGAGAAGTATCTATATCTACGCATTTTTATTATCTATGTAATCTATAGGCTTTTTGTATTAGCCTCCCTTTAACAGCGTTTTAAACTGCCGTAGTGGCAAAGATAAAATCGATTGCGGGATTTTATTATAGAATCTTATACCCAAACCCACAAATGACTTTATTACTTTTGCAAGGCGCAAAATGGAATCCGTAAGCTTATGTCTGTTCCTACTTTGTCTATTATACGCCTACGCTGTTCGAAAGATAAGACAATTTACAGATGTCGAAACAGCAAAACTTGTTTATTTTTCTTACTTCCATAGCATTTTGTCTTATGGAATATTGCTGTGGGGTAAATGCGCGGATAGTGAAAAAATTTTTGGTATTACAAAAAAGAGCCATACGTGGCATCTACAATTAAGTCCGCGTGATTCCCTGCGAGAGAAGTTTAAGGAAATAGGTATTCCTACATTTGCTTCACAGTATATTTTAAACAATGTAATTTTTGTACATAAAAATATAAAGAATTATAAAACAATAGGTGATGTATATAATAGACAAAGTAGGAACCGACATAAGCTTGCGACTCCTGCTTTGCGCCTAGCAAAAGTACGTAAATCTTTTGTGGGTATGGGTATAAGATTCTATAATAAAATTCCGAAATCAATTTTGGCCATGCCATTACAGCAGTTTAAAACCATTGTTAAAAAGAGGCTGATACAGAAAACTTACTATACTGTTGAAGATTACTTAGATGATAAGGATGTGTGGATATAGGTGCACTTCTACCCTGTACAAGACGGTAATAAATAAATGTAAATAGTTCTAAGATTTATATTTTAAAAAGAGCAACCGCCGAGTTTCTTGCTGGTTCTTCTCGGTAGGAACAGCTTTCCGAACCAGCAGTAAAGTTGACGATTCAAAAGCACTTGTTTACAAGTTTACTTGAATAAAGAAAATTTTGAATTTTGAATATATACATCGCCAGTCGTTTTATAATTATTATATTCTTATGCACAAACATTACATAGCTAAAAATATACTGTGACGCCAAAGTAAGGATACCTATTTCCCTAAAATTCTCTCGCAGGTAATCACGCGGACTTAAATTGTAAATGCAACGTATGGCTCTTTTTTATATGACAAAGATTCTATCGATATCCGCGCATTTACCCCATAACAATATTCCATAAGACAATGCTATGGAAGTAATTAAAACTTTGGTTGGTCGGTAATAGATCCATGCATTAATTAGATCCCAAAAGCCTTCGAAGGTTTGAATTGATGTCTATATAGCTAATGAAAACTGCCATGAAAACTAATTTTTTAATTCATCGTATTGTTCAAATATAATATTTGTAGTAGTTTTTACATCATCCAAATAATCTTCAATTGTAGTATGCTTCACGTATAAGCATATTCTTACATTTAATATAAACCTTGACTGGTCTACTATGGATTGTGGAATTAAATTGTAGAATCGAATACCGAGGCCAACGAATGAGTTGCTAATTCTGCTGAGTCGCGACATAGGATTCATAAGCTTTTTGTGACTTTTCATATGTCTATATACACTGGCAATGCCCCGCGGTTTCATCCGCGTCAATACCCATCTCGAGGTAGTGGAAAGTCTACGAAGTCGGACTATACACTTATTTGTAAATTATTTAATTATAAAAAATGGGTATTATTAGTATTCTTGGAATAAGAGCTAACTCACTAAATGCAGGCCCTGCTATAACGGTCGCTACAATGAATTTGTTATGGCATTATTTTCTTTCGATTTCTATTCTTAAATTCGTAATATCTTTTGATTGGACGTCGGATTTCAATCATTTAAAAAGTATTTTACAGGTATTGAAATAGTTATTAGTAAAATATCATTTAACGAGATAAGGATTGATATAGAGATATGAATCGGCAATTTTATCAAGTTTTACAATGTAAAAAAGTAGTTATATTGGTATAACTATAATAGCTAGACATATAGTATATATGATATTGATATGTTCTATAATACAGTACAACATTGTTTTGTTCTATCCTCAATAGTTTCCGCAGCGCACGCGATGAAAGATGTTTACTGAATTTTTCACAATTATTTTTTTATTAGGGATCCCTATTTTTTCGAAAATGACATATAGCCTATGTTGCTCAGTGAAGAAGCAGCTTTCCAATAGTGAAAGAATTTTTGAAATCGGTCCAGTAGTTTTTCCGTGAAAACATTACAAACAAACATACAAATCTTTCCTCTTTATAATATCAGTATAGATAGTATAGATCAAATTTTGTTTTGTGACTATGAATCATAGATCATTTAAAGGGATCTTCAAAGATGCTGACATATCGAATACCTTACCTAATTCAGGAATAACATGCAACGTAAGCGTTAATGTGTTTTAATGTAGTGTAATCGAGCCCGGCTAATGTGGTGGCAGGGTTTATTTAAACAAGTGCCACGTGTTTACGGCAGACGCCGGATGAACATCGATCGGTTTGTTCAGTAATGCATCGCTGTCGATGTCCTACCACTTTCAACTGGAATTTCTGATATTTCGTTTTTGTGTATGCTTTTAAACATGGACGAGCAGTATCGGGGAATAATAGAAATCGTATAAATTGTTTAATGAGAATTCACTGCTATCTAATACATATTATATAATTGAAAATAGAATTGGGACATGAATCCTAACAAATTCTTTATACTGCTGAGATGAAATTAGAATACTAGGAACAGAAACTTTAGTTCAAAATATGTTTTATTTTAATTTACATCGTTAGGTAATTAATTTTTCACTTCAATTTCATATTTCATTTATATTGCTTAAAAGGATGTAAGTTTGACTGACCCGTTAGCGCCGGTGGCAGTAAACCTGCCTTCAGATCCATGGACCGCGAATTCAATTTCCTTTAAGGGCTAACATTTTCGATAGACACTGATGTTGATTCTTCGAGTCTGGGTGCATTTATGTATATAAGAATTTATTTTTTTTTTGCATTTTTTTTTAGTATTTAAAAATTATATATTTACTAATTGTTTGTTAGCCATAACAAATTAATAAGTTACTTTGGGGACTTTTGACCGTGTGTATAATTTCTCCATATATGTGGTTATTATTTAAGTTACTCCTTTAAAACTAAAGACTAATTTCAACATTCTTTTTATTAACCTGACGGTAGTAAAACAAACGGTCAACTTTAGATTCGTCGTATCCACTGTATCTTGGTACATAATAAATTTCATTTGCGATATATAATTTTGGATTTTCGGCTATTTCTTTAAAGTTATTTCCATGTTCATTTTCGTTTTCCGTATTGTTACGTATTCCACAGCAGTCCTTATTTGATTTATAGGGATCAAGTTTTGTTTTCGTTTTCAATGAGGCGGCGATCGCCCCGGGAGCGTTAGTCCCCGACTAAAGTCCCCTGGGTGACCGCTTACCAAACACAAACATTCACTGTTTGTCATTGATTTTCTGCTAAATTAATTTATATCAGTTTACCAATCGCTCAATGTCTATACGCATTTGAGTTTAAAAAGAGTGAGTAAAACAAAAGAATCCAGTTTATACTAACTACCACTAATATCTTAGTTTTGTCAAGTAGTAATTCATTGGAAGTATTCAAATGAAAACTCATTTGTTAATATATAATTTATATATTTTTTAAAGTTAAAATAACTTACATAAAAGCAGATATTTCTTTGGCTATTACTTAATGTATACAAAAGGAGTCTATCAATTCTATTTTAATACTTTACTTACTATTTCTATCAAATCTTTCAAAGTTTGTTTGGAAAAACAGCTGAGGGAAATTATGACCTAAAATAATAATATAATTTATAAAAAAGTTAAGTAAAGACCCGTTACAATCCCACTTCTGGACATAGAAGGTGTGGACCTAAGACCTAACACGCTACACATGCTACAATGCGGATTGGAAGGTTAGGTACACATATTCCTAGAACTGTTAAGAGATATTCAGGTTTTCTCACGATGTTATCCTTCACCGAAAAGCGCGTGATAAATTGCAATTATGAATTAGACACATGAGTGTTTATAGAACAACTTTTTGGTGCCTGCCTGGGGTTTGAACTCGTGACCTTGATAAGTCTCAAGACCCCCAATACAAAATATGCAAATACAGAATTGTACCAGTTAAGAATTTAAAGTTTAAAATATAATTAACTATTAATAGGGCTTATCTAGAAACAAGGAGAATATACTCGTATTTATATATTTATTGTGTAAGTATAGCTGCTTTTAAACCAACTTAGGCCAATGTATTAGGTCCTTACATATGAAATTGGCGTTTTCTATGGAAGGAACATAAAGTCGTTTTTTTCAAAATGAAATATATTTAATTAATCAAAGTATGTACCATTGCTATGTATGCACTTTTGCCATCTCATAGGTAGTTCATTGATCCCCTTACTAAAAAAACCATTCGGGCGGGAATCAATAAAATCTTTGAAGGCGGTTTGGACTACCCCATCGGAGTTGAATTTTTTTCCTTGCAAGTAGTTATCCAAATTGCGAAAAAAATGGTAATCTGTTGGAGCAAGGTCCGGAGAGTACGGTGGATGTCTAAGACATTCTAATTGAAGCTCCTCTGATTTGGTAGCCGTCTGTTGTGCAGTGTGTGGTCTAGCGTTGTCCTGAAGCAGCAGTGGCCTAGAGCGATTGACCAGCCTCGGTTGTTTAGCAGCTAGCTTTTCCATCATGGTTTGCAGTTGCTGACAATAGATATCTGCCGTAATCGTCTGGCCAGATTTAAGAAAGCTGTAGTGAACGACACCGGCACTAGTCCACCAAACACTTACAAGCAACTTTTTTTTGTCAATTTTGGCTTAGGGCAGGATTTGGCTGGTTCGCCAGGGTTCGGCCATTGCGATGAGCGCTTCCGATTATCGTAGAGGATCCACTTTTCATCACAGGTAATGATTCGATTTAAAATTCCTTCATTATTGTGCCGGTTGAGTAACGTAACGCAGCAGTCGACGCGCGTTTGTCGGTTTGCTTCACTCAATTCATGAGGTACCCACCTTTCAAGCTTTTTCAACTTCCCAATTTGCTTCAAGTGGATTAGAAGAGTTTTATCACTAACACTGGAGCCTGCAGCTAACTCGGACGTGGTTTGCGATGGATCCGCTTCCACAATAGCCTTCAATTCTTCATTATCAACTTTGGTCTCCGGCCGTCCACGAGGCTTGTTCTGCAGGTCGAAATTTCCAGAACGAAAACGTTGGAACCAAAAACGCACTGTGTTTTCTTTTGCGACACCGTCACCATACACATCATTAATTCTTCGAGCCGTTTCTGCAGCACTGGTGCCACGGTGGAACTCATACTCGTAAATAACGCGATATTTCATGTTTTCCATTTTGTAAACAGAGTGACACAAAGAAAAAAACAAAAGAAGAAAAAACAAATGAATTAGGGGGTTTGAAACACAAATGCATGAGTAAATAGCTGTATGAATTTGAATTTGGAATTCCTAACCATAAAGGTAATATTTGAGATCAAAGTGGCCAGTACGACAAAACGCCAATTTCATATGTAAGGACCTAATATAATTTAATGAAATCTAACGAATTATTTTAATATGTACAACTAGTTATTGAAAAATTTAAACTATACATACAATACTAATAGAGTACTCGTATTAAATATATTAAAATTAGATGACATAAATACTCATACTTCTGCACATAGTACGACTAGCCAACGGGCTTTTTTTTATTGTTCTGATACCTCTGACATTATAATCAGAGTCATTGTTGCTCCATTTTTCGATGTTTGCTATTTAAAAAAATTATTTCGTCTTATTCCTAAACACATATATACATTTAATTATCTTTATTAGACGTTATACTATCTACTTCATCTGCTTAAAACTTAGCCGACGGGCGTTTGGGTTGTAAGGTCGTAGTTAAAACGCAGTGTTGGTGGTGTTCCACCTTCGAGGCGAACTGGCGACCTCGAAAAGGTCGGGAGAGCCAGGATCCAAGATCGTGTGGTGTGGAGATCCCTTAAAGAGACCTGAGTTTAGCAGTAAACGTCCATCAGTTGAAGAGGAAGGAGAGAGAATAAGAGTAAACGCTCTGTAGGAACAACTTGAAGAATAAACGTGATCTAAATGTATTTTTATATTTTTTTTATTGAGAAAACATTAAGTTTAATTTATCTTACTCAAATTAATATTAAGGTCGCCTTAAAAAGACAACAAGCCGCTGAAGACAAAATAGCCCTGCATTTGGCGTCGGTTCAGAGTGGCACTGCACTGGAGAGTTTGCCGCCGGGGCGAATTTATGGCATGCGAGTCACTAGACCATGCCCTAGTCCTGGACCAGAACCTGATTCTGCTGTTGAAGATCAAACTGTGAGTATGCATAATTTATATTATTTCTCCTCTGAAATATTATGAGTACGCTTAGTTGTTGTAACAGTAAATAGTCTTCTATTCCAATGCGTGTTTTAAGAGCAGCCATTTTTTATGTTTCTTTACAGTTTCGTTATAGCCTCTTATCTTTTTTAACAGTCTTTTTCAGTTCAGTTTATTAAGATTAAAATTTTAAACAATATTGGAGTATTCAAATTTTGAAATCCGAATGAATTTCGAAGAATAGCTTATCGATAGCCCCTCAGCATGAAAATATAAGAAGGTTAAACTCAAAAAACTTGTTTTGCTTTGTTGCCGAATTTCATCAAAATCAGTCCAGCGGGTTAGCCTAAATCGTAACGTAAAGACGGAAAAACAGTACGTCATTCGCATTGCCTATTGGATTGTCTCGCACTCTGTACTGAGGTTTACAGGTAGAAGCTAGTTTAATTTCAAATTTCAAATTATGTAGCTTGTGTTCTTTATATCTTACTGTGAATTAAAATAAATTAATAAAAATAAATTTTATTTTAAGCCGATCCATATCGATAGCGAGACAAGCGACTCTCTTCCCGATTGTTGCAGTGCGACTGCTGATTCCGCCATGAATTCAAATGTTTCATCTAGATCATGGTATGTATATTTCTCAATTAATTTATCTCTTTAAATGCGCTAACCAGGTACCATATGGGTATATCACCGTATATATTTTTTTGTTATTATATATTCAGTTCTCAAAAAACGTAAACAAGTTTAAATATTTAATAATCATTAACTCTATTATTTCTTATCTCTATTTCCCTTAATCCTCGCACCACGCGTGAACACATGAAAAAATTTACTATCTTTGTTTGTTTTGTTCATTATTGTGAAAGTTCATACGGAATGATAAAAAACCGCTAAAATTTTTGATGTGGATATCTGAAGAAGGTTCTTATGAAAGAAAACAATTTGTAAGTTTAGTGGAACATTAGAAAAAAACTAGATTTTCGTCTATAATCTACATATCCATTTCACTTTTAATGCCTATAACCTTTAAACGCCCATAGATGCAGATAGGTATCATTGATTAATAATTATAACTTTGTATAGTATGGGAGTTAATGAGGAAAGCAGTGTAAGTTCCGCGGGCCTCGAGATGCTGAGAAAATTGTTTCCAGGCAAGAAGCGCTCTGTGTTAGAGCTGGTTTTGCGACGCTGTAACCACGACCTACTACGTGCCGTTGAGCAGTGTAATTCTATTATAGTAAGTCCGTTGGTATTGTTGCTGATTTTGTAAAGAATTACATACTGTACTAGATGTATACACATACGGTCACTTTCTAATATCTTGTTGTTTCATCATTATCATTGGAATACGTATTTGCATTACAACGCACGCTTAGTATTAAAGTGACCTAATTGAAAATTAGGCTTAATTGAGTTAGATACATTGTAATAATAATTTCAAACTAAAAAAGCTAGTATTTTCTTGCTCTTACAAGTTAAGTCTTTTTAAAACTCACGTTTTTTGTAGGCGCTACGCTACGCTTTGTTGGAATTTGCCACGGAACAATTTTTTAAATTAGGTCACTTTAATACTAAGCGTGCGATATTAGGGCAGCGATGAACCATCACCGCAAAAGAATAGAAGTATGTAAATAGATTTCAGACATTGATACATAATAAAAAGGTATTTTTTATTCAGGAATTTCATGATAAATTAAAAAAAAACCTGGACATCTAGTATAATACTTATACAATATTTACATGTAATATTACATATGATGTCATTTTTAAAATATTCTTTTTAATAGTAGAACACGCCTATTCAAAATTAATGTTAATTTACATATTGGATATGTATATATCTGCACTAGGCGTGTTGTTGTTGTTGTTAATATGTTGTTGAGTCGACTTACGTATTTTTATATGTTTGATCATAACAGACCTTAGGATTGCCTAATTTATATGGTGAATATTTTAGAGACGACGATAAGTCTTTATATCGCACATTCATACTTGTGAATATTTAAATAACTCTCTTGAACGTATACTTATCGTAAACCTGTTTGTGACTGCCCTGAAAAGTGTGCGCTTTGGACTTGTTAAGTTATACACTTATGAAATTCATCATAAAAGTAAAAATATATATTTATTTTATATAGACACACCGGGACAAATCAACTTCAGGTGTTGGTTCGAGCAATAGTCGATTTGATGCCTCCGTTTCCAGCACTGAAGAACTTGAATCCAGATGGTCGGCATTTCGTCCTGTAGGACCCAGAGCTCCTTTATTGCCCACACTTGTGATGGGAAGGGTTTGTGGGTCAGAATGGCTGGTACCTCTTCCAGCATTGCCTGCACTGTCTGCACCACTACTGTTACCCTTACAGCATCCTCACACTCCGCCATCATGTACACCTGATTGCAGACAGTGTAGTCATCATTAGAAAGAAGAAAGAAAAATATTTATATAAACATTGCATAAACCATAGACAAATACAGTACAACACTTATATATAGATCACTTATGGATAGAATGCATCATTACAATTTATGCATCTAAATTTTATGCAATCTTGAAAAAGGCCATACAGCTCGGCATGAACCGAGTGACATTGGCAGTGACACTCGGGACCGATTTTCAGGACGACTGAGTAAACCAAAATAATTAAAATAAAATAAAAATTACAGAATTTATAAGTTTCAACACCTAATTGATAAGAAAAACGATGCTAATAATGACAAGGAATAACAATGATATAAAAACAACGAATTTTTAAATCACATATATATAGAAAACTATGGCTGTTTAATTTGTTTAAAAAATATATATATATATAGTAACGAAAATAGTTCATTAAAAGTAAAAAGAATTGGTCGGTTAATACTATTTTGTATTTTATTCTGCATTTTACTGGATGTGTATACTAAGTTAATTTACAAAACTTTATACATACGAATTAGTTTATATTTAATAAAATTTATGATGAGATTATTTGTTAATATGTATTATGTACATTACTTAAACAATTTATACAATAACAGCCACGATTTTACCAACGTAGAAAGCGGTGTGTCCCAAAAATAATCTAAATCCCAATCAATCGGGAATTCTAGGATAACAAGTAGTCTAAATATGGTGTTCCACAACCTCCTCCATTTTCTGTTTGAACCTTTGAAAATCTGAAGAGTGTTCTATATATTAATCAACTAAGCTAAACCTTCCTTAAGAATTGCGCTATCGTTTAGTAAAAACCGAACAAAAGTCCGTTCAATGTATTTTGATAAAATTGATCACATACAATGACATTGATATATTACTTTTCGCCTTTAGGGATTTTGCTTTATAATATGTAAAAAGGTACTTTAATCGTACCAAAATATATGTAAAGTCAAGGATAGTCACTACCTATAAAATAATCGCATTAAAACATACAAATAACTTTCATTTCACTGAGAAACATGCAAATATTTACGTCGATTATGACATATTCAATTAAATATACCATTACACACTCTAGCTTAATTATTTTTCAATTGATATTATAAACACACCTACGTTTAGTTTTTTGAAAATTGTATTTTATATAAACTTTAATCTATAACATAGAACTTTTATTATAATACATGCTATTCAAAGGTTTTCAATGAATACAAAAAAAAGAACGTAAACGAACGAATTTTGGCATTTTGATATGAATATGCATTATCCGATGGAAAAGTAAAGTTTCAAATCTGTAGCTTATCGTAAATACAGTATACTTTATAATTTTTTTACTGTAGATATAATTTTAAGCTCGTGTATTTAAAACTGTATTTGTTATTTTACGCTCCTTTTCACTATATGATTACTATGTTAAACAAAGTCAACTCTAATGCCAAATAATTATTGTTTTATTATTTTTATTATCTAATTATTATTACTGTAAATACATTTTTTAAAGTTAATAAATGTGTTATACACGAATATGGATTATTTATTTATTGTGCGTTGTTTATGGTAAGTATAAATTTTGAAGATATTCATATAAAAAGCATTATGATATATACACTAGAAACTAACTAAAATATAAAAAAATATAAGTAAATAAAATATCTAATTATAACCAAGGAATAATTCAAAATATATCAAAGGTAACATTCATATTAAATTATCCAACTAAAAGACTTGAACTTAACAGGATGATCTCTTCCAGGCAACTTATTCAAATAATAACCTTTTTTTTAATCATTTAATGGTAAGTAAGTGGCGGCCTGTTACAATCCCACTGCTGGGAATAGGCCTCCTCTCTCCGTTTCGGGAGAGAAGGGTCGGAGCTAAGACCTACCAATGCGGATTGGTAGGTTACACATTTCTCCAGAATTCTTTACAGATATGCAGGTTTCCTCACGCTGTTTTCCTTCACCGAAAAGCGTGTGATAAATTGCAAATATCAATTAGACATGTGAGTTTTTAATAGAAAAACTCATTGGTGCCTGCCCGGGTTTGAACTCGTGTTCCCCTAGTAAGAGTCGCACGGTCTCACCGCTGGGCTATCACAGCTTAATAATTTAATACAATATTTTAAATTATATGCCGTTTTGTTAGTAAAATTTTGGTTCAAGTAAGGGATTCTAAGGGAAAAGTTATATTTCACTAATTTTGTATTAATCTGGTATATAAAAAGGATAACTAGTAAATATAGCAAACTAGTAGTAATGAGTTGTATAAACAATAGTTCACCCTCTGGACCGCAGGCTATTATCACAGACACTGACAAATCTGTGACAATACTCATGACTTACAAATGAAGAGATATCTTCGTTTTGTTGTTTTAATATATTAGACAAACATACGACATTATTAGATACACTGATTATCAAGATTTAGGTAAAAGCAAACTTTTTATTACTATTTTACTATTTATTATTATATTATTTACTATTTATTACTTTATTTATTATTTGTCATAATTAACAGCATGTTATAAAACATAATTTCATTGTTAAATTGCAAAATAAAAACAATGGTACTACGAAAATAGAAGAGAATTGAATACAATGGAATAGAGCGATTTAATTGAATAAAGAATATTTTGAGTTTAATTTGAATTGAATACTACGGTTCCCACTACGGTTCTAGGAGTAAAACGAATTCAAATTTGAATATTTATAATATTTGTACATCAGTGAAGAAAAAAGACTTGGAATATATGTCTCTTTGTTTGTATTTATTGACAGTACAGATAATACTAACAATCGGTATATAAAACCATGACCAGGTGTGAGGTGATGTAGGCGCGCGTAAAAGTATCTGCTAATTTGAGAAAGACGTAACACGTATTTTGAGGAAAACTCGTTTTTTGATCAAAATCGTTAATATCTTCAAAATATTCAGTCATCTCTTTATTTACAGCGTCATCGGGTTGGATGAATTAGCGAGAAAATCTGCGTGTGCAGATGATCTATTAATGTTGGGAAACTCAGTTTTCCAACCCAAGAGAAAAGAGCTGTGGAGAACCGTTTACTTATAAATAGAATATGGAAGTGGCATATGCGTGTGGAGAGTATGAGATCAATATTATTGAAATATATAAAAACCGGCTATACTCACGTCTTATTTTATCGGGTTAGCCCAAAATAATAAGCCCGAGCTGCTGCACGCAGTTCCGGCCGCGATAACGTCGTGTAAAGAGCTTATGAATAAGTGCCCCGGATGGGCTCGAAACTAGTCGGGCTAACCCGATAAAATTAGACGTGAGTATAGCCGGTTTCTACATATTAACTACGAATACTACTCACGGTAGTTTAAATTTAAAAATGATTGAAATGAACATAAAATGACTACAGCTTTTTTATCTGTGCAACAAACTGTCAAAATAATATTAATGACAATCCTTTAATATAATAAATCGTTTTAATACATGCTTAGAAGTTTAAAATATTTTTTTAATTGAATGATAGTTTGCGAAATAAAGGTTAAAAATTTTGCACGGCTTACTGAACAAATTTAATTAAATATCGCATGCAAAAAGCATCGGTATAATCATTTTATAAGTGGTAAAACTTAAATTATACGCCGTGAGCTTAACTTTAAATTTAATATTCTCGTAACTCAAAACCGAATACTATGGAGGTCAAAGAAAAGTTAATTATTTCATTTGTATTCACAATCAGTACCTATTTGAATTATGCTTTAGTAAACGATAAGTATTGAATAAACAGTCCAGACAAGAAATCAGTGCAAAGGAAATGTTTTACACGTCTGTTTCATTGATAATAATTTTTGTCTATATTTTATTCGATTTAAATTACGTACTTCGGACTTGCTTTACAGTGCTTTCAGGCCGTTTTTTTCAGAAGAGATTTAGGTTATGCGATGTAACTACTATTTATGGTATGTATTTATTCAAACCTTAATTTGTAGACGATTGTTTAGTTTATAAATATTAGGTCCTTACATATGAAATTGGCGTTTTGTCGTACTGGCCACTTTGATCTCAAATATTACCTTTATGGTTAGGAATTCCAAATTTAAATTCATACAGCTATTTACTCATGCATTTGTGTTTCAAACCCCCTAATTCATTTCTTTTTTCTTGTTTTGTTTTTTTCTTTGTGTCACTCTGTTTACAAAATGGAAAACATGAAATATCGCGTTATTTACGAGTATGAGTTCCACCGTGGCACCAGTGCTGCAGAAACGGCTCGAAGGATTAATGATGTGTATGGTGACGGTGTCGCAAAAGAAAACACAGTGCGTTTTTGGTTCCAACGTTTTCGTTCTGGAAATTTCGACCTGCAGAACGAGCCTCGTGGACGGCCAGAGACCAAAGTTGATAATGAAGAATTGAAGGCTATTGTGGAAGCGGATCCATCGCAAACCACGTCCGAGTTAGCTGCAGGCTCCGGTGTTAGTGATAAAACTATTCTAATCCACTTAAGGCAAATTGGGAAAGTGAAAAAGCTTGAAAGGTGGGTACCTCATGAATTGAGTGAAGCAAACCGATAAACGCGCGTCGACTGCTGCGTTACGTTACTCAACCGGCACAATAATGAAGGAATTTTAAATCGAATCATTACCTGTGATGAAAAGTGGATTCTCTACGATAATCGAAAGCGCTCATCGCAATGGCTAAACCCTGGCGAACCAGCCAAATCCTGCCCTAAGCGAAAATTGACTAAAAAAAAGTTGCTTGTAAGTGTTTGGTGGACTAGTGCCGGTGTCGTTCACTACAGCTTTCTTAAATCTTGCTAGACGATTACGGCAGATATCTATTGTCAGCAACTGTAAACCATGGTGGAAAAGCTAGCTGCTAAACAACCGAGGCTGGTCAATCGCTCTAGGCCACTGCTGCTTCGGGACAACGCTAGACCACACACTGCACAACAGACGGCTACGAAATCAGAGGAGCTTCAATTAGAATGTCTTAGACATCCACCGTACTCTCCGGACCTTGCTCCAACAGATTACCATTTTTTTCGTAATTTGGATAACTACTTGCAAGGAAAAAAATTCAACTCCGATGGGGCAGTCCAAACCGCCTTCAAAGATTTTATTGATTCCCGCCCGAATGGTTTTTTTAGTAAGGGGGATCAATGAACTACCTATGATATACCAAAAATGCATACATAGCAATGGTACATACTTTGATTAATTAAATATATTTCATTAAAAAAAAAACGCCTTTATGTTCCTCCCATAGAAAACGCCAATTTCATATGTAAGGACCTAATATTTCACTTATTCTGAGAATTAATGAAGAAATTTGTATCTTTCCGTTGTCCTTTGTAGCCAGATCGTAGTGAATCGTACTAACAAACCGCTAAGGCTCTGGGATTGACTAACGGAGCAGTTTTGTTCAAATGACAGCATAGCGTTTATCGAAACTTTTTCGGATTAAATATTTAAATAGTTAGTTGTATCCGTCCGTCGTTTGAGACGCCGCGCCGAGAAGAAGATTATAGATATATAATTATTTTTTCATAGAATGCCGCGAACTTTCGTATTATACACAATTTAGTACGTAAACAAATAAAGATAACAATTGTGGGGATAGATGGAACGGAACAAATTCGAAATAACTAAATCAAAAGCAAGAGTACTATCGCGATTGGTATTCATAGTAAATGTTTAGAGACCGGCTATACTCACCTCTTTTCTCTCTAAATAAGACTTGAGTATAGCCGGTCTCTAAACATTAATTATAAAGAGAATATGTATTGCAAATTCATAATAGAATTGATTACAATCAAAAATAAATAATGCAATGATAGATTTTCAAGTTGCATTGTGGTAAATTTGAGAAAACGAAATTTTTTTTTGCTTTACTGACGAAATGCTAAATATACGTTACTATTACTTCGTGTAAGTCAATTTATAGATGCCATATATCTTTCCTCTTCGTGTTTGCGTTATATTCTGGTCTTATTTATGTGCTCGTTAATGTTTATTTTAATATAAAGTTAGTATCCAAAAATTAAACGAAGAACTTTAGTTACAAACGGCTTATAATCATATCAGGCAATGGATATATTAATTACAGCAACATATTTTTTTTGTTTACCGTCTAGATCTAGATATTTTGACCCCAATAGTAATTGCTATTAAAACAAGTGTGGCTGTCACCTTGTAAATTGTTTTGAATTATCCCATTTAAAAAAGTATGTCTTAGGTCAATTCTTTATTATATCTGATTCATGTTTACAGGTCTTGGTACATTTCAAGACTGTGATGTTCATTTGAAGAGCATTCGTATGGATAGACTGCTTCGGGAAATTGATTTTGCAAGATTCCATTTTTACGACAGAACCGGCATATTACATCGCAGTCGGAAATTAGGATTAAGATCTTTGCAGGGGTCCACTTTGACCTTATCTATCGTACCTGTACCTTTATTCGTAGCTTATAAAATAAATACGAAGGTATGGATTTAAATCTATACTTATTATAAAACAAAGTCCCAAAAAGCTGTCTGTCTGTATGTAATCGATTTTCTCAAAATCTACTAAACGGATTTTTGTACGGTTTTCACTAAAAGATAGTGAAATACTTCCGAATGCTTTAGGTAAATAGTACATATCGATATTATGTAAATTGTGTTGAAGAGATCGCACAGTTATTAAAAAACTTTCTTGATGTGCGCTTTAGTCGCGTGCGCTGCGTAAACCAGTAGAGATACGCTAATGTAATGTACTAGAGAATTGTAGATCTATAAAAATACTACAAAAAAATTGCAATAGCATTTCTCTATCTCTCACGGTTAACTCACAATAACTACTTTTGTGTCTTGTGACAGTAATCTAATATTACAGATTTCACAGTACGCAAGAACATCATTAAGAATTCATACACAGTAATTGTGCCTAATTATTATAGATTATGTTTATATCGTTAAATATATTTTATAATCATCATTCTTAATTATAACCTAATGATAATGCAATTATAATAAAAAAAAACTCTAATGGATACTTCATCCATAAGAGTTTTTTTTAGAGAGAAACCGACATTAACTTGAACAACTTTGACCAAATAGCTTTCAATATGAATCCTATTAATTTTCCGAAGCTGTGATAGCCCAGCGGTAGCACGGTGCGACTCTTTCGAGAGAGTCACGGCTTCAAACCTCGGGCAGGCACCAATGACTTTTCTATGAATACTTATGTGTCTAATTGATAATTTCAATTTATTACACGCTTTACGGTGAAGGAAAATATCGTGAGGAAACCTGTATATTTCTAGAGAATTTAAGGGATATGTGTAACCTACCAATCCGCATTGGAGTAGCGTGGTAAGTCTTAGCTCCAATCCTTCTCTCCAAAAACGAACAGAGGAGGCCTATGCCCAGTAGTCGGATAGTAACAGGTCGGTACTTTTTTATTTTCCAGTTAATCTATTTCGATGAAAGAAGTCTATTCCTTGAACATGAAGTACTAACGCTACATGACAACAAAGTGCGATGTTTTCTGGTCTCTAGACAATTCGCTATTGGTAGCCACAAGGAAACTACAACCAGCCTGCTACAAGGCTTACCTGGGTCGAATTTATTTAAAATGTGTCCAGAATCTGTAAAAATTTGGCTGCAAAGTATGCTCACGTCTAGTTCTAAATTGAGGGTAGAAATAGCTGCGTAGTGTCTATAATTAGAAATGAAATTGACGATTAACAACCTCGTTTTAAATTTGTCATAGTTTGCTTAAAATATAAATATAAATATAATTATAATTAAAAGTTATACACTTGGCCAATCAAATTTTTTTTTATGTCGACATGTACATATTATACAATTAAATATCTATGTGAATCTAAACATTATCTTCAATATTAATTATTCATACCATATATAACGTTTCCTCTTTATTGTGATATCCTTTGCTTGTTTTTCTATTTATTTCTAGTTTATTGAATTAAGGAAAATGAAAACCAATATAAGATATAGAGAATAGGCACAGAAATACTTGGTAAGCTAAAATACCTCGTTTTCCTAATTCTATTTCTCAATATGATTATTGTCCTCAATAATTAAATAAATTATTAATTTAAAACTAAATGTAAAATAAACGGTACAGAGAGCATATTAGCTAAATTTATCCAAATAGAAAATGATACATTTAGTACTTAGTTAGAAAGGATTAATTATTGGAATCTTTGATTGAATTAAATTAATAATAAACAAAATTAATAAGATTTTTAGTTGATATATTAAATAAACATTTAAGCCATGTTCAAGCTGTGGAAATGCATAGGTTGATAGAAACGACAACTCGTAATTTAAAACAATGTAACCTTTATAAGATTGCAAGTGGAAAAATTTTAGAACTTACTTATAATTCTTATGACTTTAAAACATTTCATTTATATTTAAATCGATTATGCAAACTAGAATAAAAGATAGACCAGTCTTCATGGCGGCCACAATTGCAAACTTTATACTCAAATACATACGTTTTTAAACAGAAAAATTTAGGAAGAGAACGAAAACATAATTATACATGAATTTTGTACGAATATGCAGGTCACCTGGTGTTGAATACACCTTATCGAGTCCGTTAACCATTTACCTACTCACACTTCGCTGCATTGAATAAAATAATCAGTATCGACATACCTTCCACGACTAGAACACGTGTGATAAACATAACAGACTAGTAACAAATATATTTATTTTAATAAACTTATAAACAATAACATGTATTGTATAATAACAACATTAATAGCATTGCTGTACATTTTCTGGGACGTTAACTACTTTCTCCGCGTAGCTTTCACTATTCTTATTGGAAGATTGTTCCAAAAAAAGAGTAGTCTGAAGGATGTTACGACTATTTACGGTGAGTTTATTTATTTTTGCATCGCAGCTATATATACCGGTTACCTATGTATATTACAGGGATTGAATATAATGCAAATATCAAATGTAGTAAATGGATATCTATTTACTACATTAAATATTATTATTAAATATTATTATTTACTACTTCATTGTTTTGTACAGATAATATAGATCGTATATGTATACTAGTACTAGTTTTTCCCCCTGTGTTTAGTTTTATTTTATTTGTGTTTTTGTTAACAATTCATCAACGCGCTAATTTTGATTTAATATAAATCTAAATCTAAATTCTTTTATAGAATGCATCCATACTTTAGAAATTAGAATTTTTCTATACAATTCATATCATGCTAATATTATAATATATTTGTTTTTATTTTTTACCGTATATATCATATATTATTGACCTTTAGTAAAAAGATTCCTTAAGTCATATATGGTGTGTTCTCTATCTTACGACATTGCAAAAGTAATCTGTGCTAATATGGCACACCTGAAATTCATTAAGAAATTGAAATGGAATTGAAGTCATATATGGTTTGCAAATATTAAATTAACGTTTCAGGTTTTTGCACTACCCAAGATGTGGACATATTTCTTCGCCACATGAACAATGCTCGTTACGTTCGTGAACTCGACTTTGCAAGGTTCCACTTTTACGATAGAACGGGAATTTATACCAATATTAAAGCAGTTGACGGCCATGTACTCCAAGGTGCTTCCAGCATTCGATATAGGCGAACGATACCTATATTCAACGCGTACAAAGTCGAAACCAAGGTAACTACTATATACTACAAGGATACACTTTGTAGATTAATCTCTAAATAAACCCTAGTAAGAAATGGCTATGATAGCCCAGCGATGAGACCGTGCTTCTTTGAGGGGTCACGGGTTAAATCCGGCCGGTAGGCACCAATGTGTTTTTCTGTTAAAACTTAAGTGTCTAAGTGAAAATTGTCATTTATCACATGCTTTTCGGTGAAGCAATACATCGGGAGGAAACCTGCCTATCATTAAAGAATTCTAGGAATATGTTTGACCTACCAATGCACATTGGAGCAGCGTGATAGGCCTTAGCTCCAATCCCACTCCAAAAATGGAAAGAAGAGGCTTATACCCAACAGTGGGATAATAACATGCCATTACATTACATTACAAGAACTGACTATAAAATGTTATGTATAAATGCGGTAACCTTGGTTGGAAGAGATTGAGTCGTCAATTTTGTTGTTAGCCTTAATAACTTTATGGGGCGAGAGCAGCTAGTAAAAAATGACGTAGAATGTGCAAAATGATTTGGAGGGTGCAAAATGACGTGGATGGTGCAAAATGACGTGGAAGGTGCCAAATTCGGAGAAAAGAGCATCGAAGGATGTTGGTCAGTGGCGGTCGAAGCACATATCACTGTTAGGTTATTATGCGGTGGAGGGAGGGTGGTGTGAAAGCACTTAATTATTTCATGTGAAATGAAATGAAATGAATGCTAAACACGGTCGGCCTGCGTGATAACGCTGTCATTTTATTTATTCGTCTTTGCCGGCGAAGACGTTCTATAAATATTAGTTATGTTTGCATTGGCGGTCATCATAGTTACATACAACGCTTTTGGGACCCCCAAATCTCTCGGTAGCTCAAAATGTAAGCATAACTTCATAAGTATGAACATATATGAATGAGGTCTACTTTTGATTTAGTGAAAGTGGTATACACGGTTAAGCTCAATAGCAAATATCTCTATAATAAGCGGCTCAACGCTTTCGAAAATAAAAACATCTGCTTTTATGCGACAGTAATAGTGGCAGTGTAACTTTATATATTAGTGGCCGACGATTAACGGTTTGGTTTCCAAAAACAACAGTTACCTTGAAAATACAGATTGTAGGCTACATATAATAAGTTAGGTAATATTGATCTTTGGCCTGTATAATGCGATATACTCGCAATGTAATGTTCCTTCTCGATTGTAGGAAATAAAAAAAATTGACGGAGTACTAATATCGTTAAGGCGTGAATACGTTGATAAGTCGACTTTAAGTATCAATCTTTTTTATGTTTATTCATAATAGGCATTAAGATTGCCTAATTTAGATGTTAAATATTAAGGTGAAGTCGCTAAGTCTTTTATATTGCACACACACATTTTTGATATTACATACACAAATTTTAAATTACTCTCTCAAATGTATATTAAATGTAAACCTATTTATGGCTGACTTAAAAGTGTGCGTTTTTGATTTGTTTAGTTATTCACGTTTAGTTCAAAATTTTGATCTGTTGATCGATTTAGTGTTACATTATGATACTTGTATTCCATTAATAGAACAATAAAAACAAGTAAATAGGAAATTTATTTATTATCATTATCATGAAATTTAAAATTATATATAAACAAGTAACATGGTTAAAAAAAACGTATGCCTGGAGTATTTACTTAATGCCGACATTAACATTAGTAATAGTAATATCTTAATTTGCCACATCATTTAATTAATTAAAATTTGTTTAATTAATTAAACAAATTTTTCTATTTTGTATCTTCTTGATTGCCAAGGACAGATAATTGTCTAAGAGAATGGCCTCGAGCAACTATGGATGATAATTTTTTTGTTGATCTAATAAAACAGATTATATTTTTATAACTAACGCGGATTATAGCAAAATAATTCTATTATAACTTTGTACTATAGAATTCCGCTAAACAACGCCTAATTCTATTCAATTACTTTGAATATTTGTAGCACACTTTCAAATGTTTATGCTTTTTATATGCAAAAAAAAACAAGTTTGATATTTTCTAATATCCAATTTGATCTAACTAAGAAAATTTTATGTACAGATAATGCGCAAAAATGAGAGTCCTCATCCGCTTTCTCTTTTACACATTACATATTACATTTTACACATAGGCTGTCTCCCTTACTCTACTATACTAACTCTATGCGTATGCTCAAATAACAGTATAAGTACCCGACAATAAATAATGCACATCGAGGCTTAGAGAGAGAAATCGGCTAGATTCTGCTTCATAGAGCATCGTCTCTGTCGCACACACTGTCAAACCCGTGTGTGACAGTGACAGCACTTTACGAAACCGAACTGGCCGGCTGTTTCGTTGTAAACATCGATGTGCATTATTTAATGCCGGGTACTATACTTCTAATAACGGCATGTGGCACGTCTCGTTCTGAACGTTCAGAACTTTAATACAGCAAACTCCGCTCTCTATTCGAAATATCTTATATCTTATACAGCTATATCTTCCTTGTTGCGATCAGAATCAATATTTATTATTATCTATTTTTTATATCTATGTTTTCCAGTTGGTGTATTGGGAAGAAAAATCATTATTTATTGAACAAAAATTTGTAACTTTTGATGGCTTTGTACGCGCTATCGTTTTGTCAAGGCAAAATCTGGTCAATGTGGATGCCGACACACTTTTGAACAATATAACCGGTGCTGATGAGAAACCAGAATGCCCAGAGGAAATCAAACATTGGCTGCAAGCCATCGAAATTACTAGTGCTAGACTTAGGAAGAAGGATTAGTTATTTAGATCTAGTTTTTACTTTATCAATGTGGTAATTAGATATTTAAAATGTTAAAATTTTTATTTAAATGTAATTATTTATACTGGTGATAAAATAAAAGAAGGTAATGTGATTTGTAATTTAAATTAGCCTTTATATGAACTTAACTGCCTAACCCAAAGAATGGAAATCGTTTGATAAATTTTCTTTTATTTATACATGACAAGGAACCATAAACGTCACAAAAGCAGACGAGTTTAGTGTATAATATTAATATTACTAAAAATATATATCGATGGTCTAAAAAACAAACACGCTAAATACGGATTGTCATTTTGTGAGAAGAGTGAATTTCGAATTTCTCAAACCAAACCATATCAAAACCACGTCTGTTAATTCCATAATTTGGTTAAAGAAGTCAAGGTATAAGTTTCTTGTATAAATATCGTTACTTTCTTATTCCAACAATCAGCATAGATTTCACATTGTTAGATAGAATCAAGTGGTATAATATTGACTTCAGTTAAATGATTTGAGACTCAAATCATTATTTTAGACCTTCAATTATCTCTATACAAGACACATTTTCGAATGTAAGTAATAGTAAGCATACGCTTAAAAGTTTTTTTCGGACGATTTGGTAATAATATATTATATGTTGCTGCTTTATATGGTTCATTTACTTATGTAGATTTATAAAAAGATTTCTCCTTAAAATAGCTAAAGTTTACACGACTCGAAATGAATATCATGTTACTGAACTGAAATGCGGCGCTTACTCCCTAATAAGTGTTCGGTTACTGTTTATACAACCTGCACATTATAGACATCAGCTTAGGGAATTAAGTGAATACATTTTTTATATATACTTAGGGTTACTTATGTTTATTTTTACTGTTTCGAAATCAGGAGATCCATAATACAAAAGTAATAATAAAATGATTTTGCAATAATCCGCGATAAAGTAAATAGAAACATACATAATGTAAAATGTAGAGTGGACTATCTGTTTTCATTCTCGATCCATGCAGGATTCGTAAAAACACATGCACAAACCTCCACCACCGCCACCGCATACACACCACACACGTTCACTATCACAACAATTGTTTTGAAACCGAAGCATCATCAGGAGATAGACTGCACGACAAAATCGTAAAGCTATAGAGTGGACTATACGATTAGACGCAAAGTCTAATCGTATTAATGAAATTGATTGACGATTAATGAAATGCTTGCGGTGGTTTCCCATTGTCTTCTGCACCAGTCTTTAAGGAGTTAAAATCCAAGTTCGGGTAAAAAGAGTTAAAATATTATAAATCGATTAAAAAAAACGAATTATTATAAAAATTTATAAATCTCTTTTAATAATAAAATAATCGATTAATATAAAAAATCTATAATTTTTTTCACATCCGTACTTTGCGCAGTCAGAATAAGGATACAATAACGATTATTTTTCGTTAAAAATATTTTTACACCAAGAACTCTCTCTTTTTTTCTATCTATTCTAATCTCTATTTTTGTTTGGATTTCTAGATTGAAGTTGCATAGTTTCCGGTAACATGGTTAGTGGAAACTAACATGGTTTTGAGGCGCACTATACCAAATAGTCGTGTAACTCGAGGGACTCTTGTAGTTTATTTATTATTTCTAAGGGAAAACGATAATTTTATCCTATATAGGCCAATTTATAGGCTTCAATTGTATCATATTATATCAATACTGCTCTTAAGCTGGGAAAGCAGCACAGATAGACAGACTTACGTATTTATAATATAACTATGGATTTATATAATTCGTAGTCTTTGCAAACGTGCGCATGGAAGTAGTTTCAATAAATTTTTAAAACCATAATGAGAAAACTTTCGCCGGCGTAACTTTACATCCTAACTATGATGAAGCGATATATTTGGAGTTATAAAAACACGACCACACAAGTGATAAACGCCATCTTGTGTACCTAAACTAGATATCTTGAGAGTTTTATTTTTGAAACTTCTTTCGTTTTCAGTGATAATTTATGACACCAATTTTTAAACAACATGTAGCAACGAATGAATTTTTTTCTGTGTTTATTCGATAGGTGAACTATAAAATCTGAATTATACGATAGGTAAACTATAAAATCTTTAAAGACTCAATAAAAACCTTTCTTTTAGATAACATCCAGCATTTATTACAATCCTGATAAATACATTTATTGTACGATTGATCGTTTTGGACGGAAATTTATCAATTAACTAATTTTTTCATTAAACGGAAGAGAACATTCTACGTCATGACGCTAAATTACTTCTTCCTGCCATCGACATTCCTTCTGTTTTTGAGTCTTCGTTGATATGTTGGGATGAAGGGACCGGACGGTTTGATACTAGTTCCTAGGGAACGAGGACGGCTACAAATGTTGGAAGCAAAATGCATTGATAACTTAGCCTGGTCCCAGACCAGGACTTTCTTCGGCTAATAGTTTCTTAAATCGGTAAGAAGGCTTCCTCCTTTCTCGAACAAAGAATCAGCTTAGCGATTCAACGCGGAAACGCTGCCAGCATTTTTAGGAACATTCCATGAGGGCATGAGTTGTATTTACTATCGTGTACGTAATTTAAGATAGATATAACTTGTATATTTTCGTTACAATTATTTATACATCAAAATTATATATGTCTTACGTATCACGATCGTTCGGTTGCACAAAATTATTTAAAAGGTGGCGCTACACCACCGTGTGTGTTTTGTCGCGTAACAATAATAAAATATCCATTAGCTGCATTGACTTACGCCGCCATACCGATATGTGATATTTATTTTGTACGGCGAAAAAAAACCAATTATTATAACAAAAAAAATAAAGATTGGCACTGCTTTACAATATAACACCTTTTGTATGGGAATATTAAACGCTATCTGCGTTTTCACCCGAATTGGCACTGTGGGTGAAAACGCAGGTCTAGGGAAGGTTAACGACCTGATACCCTCCGAGTGCCAATTATACTATTAAAAACGGTACTTTAACGATATTTTCACTACTTTGTACGGAACTGAACAAAAATATAGTACTTATACATAATATTGTTTTCAGCATTAAAATGCTCAAAACTATAAATATGTTTTAGCTTAGATGCTCACACAATTTTCTTTATATAATCAAGAGGCGATCAGTGCAGCGCAACTACAGATAAATCACGATTTCGGAACGAATCAGTTTTTATAAAGACTAAATTAAGAAGTTCATTCCTAATTCCGCGCATCCCTTTACAATCGATCGCATAAATAGGGCACCGGATCTCTATTAATGTAGAGAACAATCTTAAGCTTTTTTCTTAAAGAGACTTGTGCAATAAAAAAAAATATCCTTCCTACCTCACCACTTTTATAAAAGAACCATCAAATGGTAAAAAACAACTTGATTTGGTAACGTTTGATGAAAAATTATAAGATATAAAAAAGTCGAAAAAAATAATGATTAGAATGATTTTAATTGAAAGACCGAATGAAGATATTATCAGGTAAAAATCGTTCAATTGGATTAATAAAATTGCCGTTATGCCTAACAGGTAACTATAGAAAAGGTATATGACATTGGTTCAAAAATATTATTGATATATTTTTTAATTTACCAAAATGTTTAACCAGATTATCACTTTACGATATAACAGGAACCTGCGTTTTCGGGTTAAAGATAATTTATTTTCTCAAAAGAACTGTTTTCATAAAGCATATAGAGTTAAAGCAAAAGTTTGGCATTCGTACTTCTGTTAGATACGTCAACTTCAAATATAGGTCAATTAAATAATGATCGGCAGAACAAAAACCTATATAACATCTCCGGCGGCTATGATATGACCTAGGTTTTCTTAATTCCATCGACTGTGGCTACATACAAAAGCCACGACGCGACGGCGTTTGGTCATCTGTGGGCAGCCACATGATATTCGTCTTAAATGATCTCCCGGAGTGATAGGAACCACCTCATGGGACGAATATGCTCACTCTTCTCTATACTTCTCAACCTCAACGATCCTTTTGACCTCTCCCGTCCTATCTGGTATAATAGTGGGAAAGAAGGGACTAGCGTATTGACAATTCAAATAAAATATGATTGATTATAATAAATGTTAACGAAAGGCCTAATCTTTTGCGTCTAACAAAAACATTTATTACACACGTAATAGTTTTATTTATTGTTTGGTTAAGGTATCAAGGACCAAAAACAAAACTTGTCTAGTTATGGCCATAAAGACATGATATATATAAAAAAACCATTATAATACTTACAGTAGGGAAGCTAGCCTAAAATGTGGCATATTACAATAAAGCGAAAGCAAATGAGGTTGATCTGTCTTTTTTATGTGTGACAAAGATTAAGTATACGATTGTCATCTCCTTCTCATATTAGCTTCTAAGGTTAAGTAGGTTATACTTAACCTTTCTTTCGTAAACTAGAGTCTATTAAATCGGTCATACATTGCGACAGTACATGGAATTTATTAGTAGCCAATTTATAAAATACCTGTTCAAAGACTACAATTACACATCGTAAATTTTCTTTGAAGAGCCTAATGGTTGTAAACAGTGATAGCAAATAGGTATCATTTTTAATAAACGGTTTTTTGAATACATAATGATCTCATAATTAATGACTTTCTATTAAACAAACACGGAGTTAAGTTACTGCTTGTCAACTATGTGGGTTCTTTTAGTAAAAAAAACATCATATTTCTCTAGTTATTATATTTTTATAGAATCAACGTTCAACGTATCAACGTTTACTTACATACTAAAACAGACAGATTTTAAGCACTACTCGGTATACTTAAAAACTTAAAATATAATAACAAAGCAGTGGACTTTATAGATAATTAGGACGAAATTATCCATTTTTTATTGTTTTAGCAAAATATGCTTGATCAATATTTAGTCAGTCAATAGTAGTTAATAGTCAGGACTTATTTAGTAAATATAAAAATAATACATAAGTAAATTTACAGAAAGAACCCTGAAACTTTTACCGTATACAATAAAAACAGACGATACTAAAATTTTTACCTTTCTTAAGTAAACATCATAAATCGAACGAAATACCAAATAAAAAAAACTAAAACGTAATATTTTCTCAAAATGATATTGATGCGGCAGAATATGTTGCCCATAGAAATATTATTACAAATTATAATAGACAAATACTTGATTTCATCGTATTGTATAACTTTTGTTTCGAAAGAACCACTAAACATAAATTTATCAAATAGTTTTATGTACATTTGTGAGGAAAACACAGAAGATCTTGTTCCTCTTATGCTTAATGCTTCAGAAGCGGGTTGTTCTGATTATATAGTGCAAATAAATGAACCTAAACAGTTTATGTTAGCTTTTGATGAAGTCGTTCATATGGGAAATATTAGAAGAAGTGATAGAAAAATTATAATATTACCTTCTCCGTATATTGACAACAAACCAATAACACGTTACCAATTATTGGATATTTTATCGATGAAAGAAACAACATTTGTCGCAAATTTATTACTGATTGTACCCGTAGAAAAAGTGTCTGAATGCAATTCTTACAATTTAATTACTCATACATTTATTGGACCAACTAACAACAAAAGTCCGATGTTATTAGACACATGGAATTCATGTAACGGGAGTTTCGAGAATAATTTAAATTTATTTCCTCACGACATGACTAATTTAAATGGAAAAACTGTTAAAGTAGCCGGTTTTACTTACAAACCCTATGTTTTATTAGATCTTGACACCAACTTGGTACCACTTGGTCGTGATGGAATGGAAATGAGGATAGTTGATGAATTCTGCAGGTAAATTGAATTCTATTTTAAATTGATATCCCAATAGGCTCCTTCTTCTTCTTCTTCTAGGAGTAGCGGCTATAACGGCCTGAGGGCCTAGTATCATTTTTTACCATTACTGATCTATTATGATCGCCACTGCTTACAATTCGCCGCTAATGCCGGCGTCCTTGAAGAATTCAAGGATCTTCTTGGCGGCGAGTGCTTTCGCTTCCGTAGGGCGTAAAATATGCGACCCTACGAGAGAGTATCTAATGTTAATCAGCGCGGGGCAGTCACATAGAACTCTGCCTAAAGGCGGAGGACACGCCCATGCATATCATGGGTGTGTCCTCCGTCTCTAGGCAGAGTCTGCACGATCCAGTGTCTGACAGCTTCAGTTTTAACATGTGTCTGTTTAGTCCACAGTGCCCCGTAAGCGCCCTAGCCAAGTTACTTAGATTTGCTCTACTTAACGCTAAAAAAGTCCCAATAGGTTTAATTCAGTTTAAGTTTTTTTCTTCAGGTGGGTAAACTGTACCATAGAAATTGTGAGGGATGATGAATATGAATGGGGCGAGATTTATGATAACCGAACAGGAGTCGGGGTACTAGGTAACGTGTATGAAGATAAAGCCGATCTCGGTATAAGTACGTCATCATCTATATTCTAGTTTAATAATTTTTATCGTGTCTCAATAATCATAAGATTTATTTTGCAGCCGCACTTTATTCTTGGTATGAGGAATATGTTGTCATGGATTTTTCCGTTCCAATTATAAGAACTGCAATAACTTGTATAGCACCATCGCCGAAGTTAGTTCGATCTTAATCATACACGAATACGTCAAATAATAATTTGTATACGTATGCTACTTATTTTTACGTTTAATATTATAGATTGTTAGCAAGCTGGGAAATGCCATTACTGCCTTTTAACATATACATGTGGCTTGGATTGTTTTTTACGTTCGTATATGCATCCGTTGCACTTATGATAGCAAAAGGGTTTTCGACAGATGATGTTTTTCTCACAACTTTTGGAATTATGATAACGCAGGTAAGTATAAACACATAACTTTTTTTCCTTAAAGTTCCTAAAATATATATGAGCTGAAGTATTTCAGCGTTTACAAAATAGTACTGTTTGCAAAAGCAAATTATAGACCGCGAATAGTAAACTTAGCTTGACCTGATGACGCGGTCAGATAAAACATGTGATCGATTGAATACGGAAATATGACGGAAGCTTTTTAAATTAATAATAAACTAGTGTGTAATCTACAGATTTTACGGATACTTGAATGTTTATAAGCAAGTATCAGCCTACAAAATAAATTCATTGGGAATAGGGAAATTATTTGATTGGGAATTACCTATAAGAACTAATTCTGTCAATCTATATGTAAAATTTGTACAAAATATGTACTTCCTGCATTGTATGAAAATTCATAAAATTAAAGAAAAAACGTAAACTTGAAAAAAAGATCTTCAATCAAACGTTTAAATAAATATATATATATATTTTATTCTAAATAATTTTGAATCTGTTTTCAATTATGTATGTATAAAATGACAATATATGCGTATGATATAAAAGTGAAAGCGTTGCGTGTGAAACATTACTTAATCATTTTACAGTCGCAGCCTGACTCCGAGTTTTCTTCCTGGCGTGTACGCAGCGTCATCGTTTGGATGATGATGACAGGCTTAGTATTGGACAATGCCTATGCAGGAGGTCTAGCATCTACTTTCACAGTGCCCAAATATGAGAAATCAATTGACACCATACAAGATATTGTAGAGCGACAGTTAGAATGGGGCGCTACACATGATGCGTGGATATTTTCCCTGATGCATTTGAACGAGGTTAAAATTGACCCTAAGCTGTAAACGTTCCAAACTAAGTATTGTTTCGTTTTATAAGATTAATTTTACCATTTCGGTAATTATTTTTAACTAGCTGTGCCAGCGGCTACGCCCGCGTGGACAATGAGCGTGACACAATTTTTTTCTACAATTTAAATTTTATACATTAAAGTAGTTATTGTGAGTTAACCATAAGAGATAGAGACATGCTATCCCGGACTTTTTGTAGTATTTTTATAGATCTACAATTCTCAGTACACTACTTTAGCGTATCTCTGCTGGTTTAAGCAGCGCACGCGACTAAAGCTCGCAGCAAGAAAGTTTTTAACAACTGCACAATCTCTTCTACACAATTTACGTAATACCGATATGTACTATTTACCTAAACCATCCGGAAATATTGCACTATCTTTTAGTGAAAATTGTACAAAAATCCGTTCAGTAGATTTTTAAAAAATCAATTACATACAGACAGACAGCCTTTTGGGACTTTGTTTTATAATAAGTACAGAAGCTACGTCAAATTAAGTTTACCATTTCGGTAAATATTTTTAATTATAATTTGGACACTAATGACGAGTTAGGTGCAAACCGTAATCATTTACTTTCTATTGCTATAAAATTTCTGCACCTTATAAAATATAATATGTGATAAAAATATAATATAATAAACTTTATATAATTTCATCAATGCAATTAATTACACAGTAGGTAATACTTTAATTGTAGCCTTTGATAAAGCAATTGCTAAGTCTATTTCATACATATCCAGAAGAAGAATTAAAGCGTAGAAGTTTTACAAGGAATATGGCATTTAGTATTGAAATATTACCAGCAGGTAAGAAATTCATCCATAATACAAAACGCAATTAATTCGAATGTATGAAACTTACCATAGTGAAAATTTATTTTCAGGCTACTTTGCAATTGGAGAATATATAACTGAAGAGGCTTCTTTGGATTTTACAATATTGTTAGAGCAATTTTATTATGAACAATGTGTTGTTATGATGCGTAAAAGTTCACCTTACACTAACAAATTAAATGAATTAATTGGGCGTCTTCATGAATCTGGACTTATGTTGGCATGGGAAACTCAGGTCTTTTTAATATTCCTTTATATTTAAAGTAGAGATTTTTTCATTCTGGGAAGTCTTTCTTATTGAAAACCAGGATACGGAGTCTATAAGCTTTACTCTTACACGAAAGTAAAGCGAATAGTGAGTGTGATAGTATGAAAAGCGTTTGATGAATTCTTTATTAAGAAGTCAAAATGTTAGTAATCAGTCTTATTTTTTACTGATACAATTTTTTTGTATATACCTATGTAGATAGCGCTGCGGTATTTGGATTATAAAGTACAACTGGAAGTCGGATTGTCACGATCAAAGCGAGATGTTGAAAACATTGAACCTTTAGGCTTTAGGCATGTTGTGGTGGGTATTAATTATTTAAGCACATTCTTTTTTATCAAGAAAAGTTGAATGTTGATCATCTATAGTATTCCTAAAAAGTTTATTATACTCTTAAAACTCGTTTTACCTAAGAGTATAAAATTTATTACAAACGACACATACATCTCGATGTATATGTCGTTTGTGGAGTGCCGGTTAGTGACTAGGCTAAATCCGTTAATAATAAGCAATGATTTGTATTCTTTATATGTATAAATTTTAATCAAATTGTTCTCAAAATGGCGGTGAAATTTTACAAACAGCAAAAATCGTATATGAGTTGCTAATACTATATTGCACAATTCTCTTCACATAATGTTTTTATTATTTCTCTGATTTTTGTAATTTCAGGGTGTCTTTATAATATATGGAATAGGGATGGCCATATCAGTTGTCATCTTTTTCATAGAAAGTTTCGTTCATAAAAAGAAGATTAAAGCAGCCAATAGTAATCACATATAACCATTGTGACATCTTACTACTATTATTTTGTTCTAAAAGTATTCTACCTATGTTATAAGTGGTTCTGTAACCATTTTTTTTTAGATTTCAGGAAATTGCTAATACTACAATAATTTGTTTGTTATTGTAGTCTTAGAATGTTTATTGTAACAACCTAGTATAAACGTGTGTTTACTTTATTATATTGCACATCTTTATTTTTGTATACTACTGTTTATTCGAGACCGCTTCATAGTAGGGTATAGGGTATAATATAGTATAGTATAGGGTAGAAGCGACATATATTTACGTTTATTGCTAAGCTGCAATAAAACTATATTTATATAGGTATATCATTTCTTTTAAAAGCTGCAGATCAAAACATCTTTATTTATATTGTTAGTCAAACACAATAGATGGTGAGGAAGTAGCATTATTAAGAAATTCTGCGAGCTAATTGAGTTTTGCACTTAAATTTGATGTCTTACTAAAATTAAGCAACCACAAATATATAATATTGTACCTATGTACCTATATGAAAAAAATTAAATTCGTTTGTTCAAAATTGAATTTTTCTTTACCTTCTCACGATCTTTTCAAAATTAGGATAACATGCCGAGCATGATTTTTTAATTTTTTTTATTCAGAATGAAATTGATATTGATATATATTAAGCTTTTTTTTTGCTTCCACCTAATATTTAATTTTGTGTTACAACGTCTTGGCATTGTTTTATAATTTTGTTGTTTCTTTTTGCGTTTCTTGCGTTATTGAAAATTATTAATTTAAAACCAAATTGTATCAGATAAAATATTCTACACACATAAAGTCTATATACATTATAAAGGAAGATAACAATAGCAATATAATTTTACCTATCTTGTCTTGTACCCTCTTTCTACCTAGATTGAACGCATGTTTTTACTATAAATGTTGGTAGCATTCGCTGTCAAGTACCACAGTATGGTAGGGGTACCAGCCGAATTTCCTTTTCCCAGAAAAATGTTTTGCGTGTTAATTTTTAATCATGATTTATTTTGTGTGAAGGTATTATTTATAATTTTTTTGGTAACAACCACGGTGTCAAAATTAAAAAAAACTCGTAATATCTCATATAAAATATATTCAATCGATCGTTAGGATCATGTGATATTAATAGTCAATATCAATTAAATAGTTTCCTAGTTGTAATATTATACATATTATATTACAATCTTCGAAAAAAAAGGATAATGCGGTGTTAATGCGAGGGATAATAATTGTAATGAGCTTTGTTCGCAATAAACCGCATGTGATGAAACATATTGTTTTAATTTTTACGTATAAAATCGTACATGCGGTAGTACATACTGTTATAAAACCGTATTTTACAATGAGTACCGTTTTAAGTTTGATCTATATTACTTACGAATGGCTTATGATGTCATTATCACAGTAACAAAAGAGTTCAAAAGCTTTAAGGTCTTTTGTAGTAAATCACCATAATTACTAAGTATTCACTAAAAATGTGTTTTTGAGTTACATTTCTTTTAATACGATAAAAAAATGTTGAAAGTGAATTTTTAGATTGAATGACATGCTCCAACATTTAAAATTAACAGGATATTGATAAATATATATGTATATACGTATACATGTATAGTAAATGTCCCATTATTTGTTACTCTATTAACGCTAATCCGTTGCAAAGAGCAAAAAAAGTATATACTGTTAGTAATAATAAAATTATTTTGCTATAATCCGCGATACTTAATTAAATAATTTTATTATTACTTTTGTATTATGGATCTCCGCAAAGTAACGCCTAATTCCATAAAGTATATATTGTTGTTACTAACCCGTCATTATCGATACGGTTATTTATTATTTATGCTGAACTTCTTGTTAATGTGAGGTTATTAGCGTTAATTCTATTATTAACTCATATTTCGTAATTTATAATCACCGTAAAATATATTTTGCTGAACATTGTCCTACATTTATGGTTAACATTAATTTTTAATTTTGGCAACACTACTTTCAATTTGGACAACATTAAAAAAGCACACAGTACAGAAATTACTATACATTTTATTTGTAATGTACTATCGCGGGAAAATCGATCGATACCGTGCAGTGTAGATTGTGCGACGTGTTACCAAATTGTTAAGTAAAATAGGTTTTTTTTTGCATTTCTGATGCCAATTAAAATTTAGTGGCTTAATATAAATTTGGTTGATATAATGACGGGATTCAAAACATTTTATTTTGCATTTTTCGTTGTGGCATCTGCTGAATTCGTATGGAAACATCATAACAATGAAGAATTACCTTTAGTTTTAGAGGAAATTCACGAAAAATGCCCAAATATAACAAGAGTATACGCATTAACTGAACCATCCGTAAGAAATGTTCCTCTTTATGTTATTGAGTTTTCCGATAACCCAGGATTCCATCAACCATGTAAGTATATTCTTAGTTTCAGATAATTCACATTTTGGTCAATGTTTTCGCTTTGTAGACATGTTTTTCATTTCAAATTTATTATTTCTATTTATTAAATTATTTTTGTTCATTGAAATAAATTATTTCTTGTATAGATAAACCAGAAGTAAAGTATGTGGGAAATATACATGGCAATGAGGTTTTGGGTAGAGAATTACTTCTAGGACTCGCAGACTATCTTTGCAATGAATATATTAAGCATGATCATCAGATCAAAACCCTAATTCATAATACTCGCATACATCTGCTGCCGTCTATGAATCCTGATGGGTGGCAATTAGCTACAGATGCTGTAAGTTTACATTTTATTTAATAATCATGCTTTGATTAATAATAATAAAATATAATAATAATTATTGTAATTTTTGCATTACTTTGAACATCATCAACATATGTTCTAGTATTTTTTGATGTTAGAATTTTTCAGAATTTTCTGCATATTAATATGGGTCTTGTTGATATGATATATCAAATATTAAGATATATTTAAAAAAATTGAATTCTAAACTAAAGGTTTAGATACACATTTATGTAGGCAAGCCATATGGAAAATGTCATCCTTGATTTTTTAAATTTAGTATTAAAGTAAATTAGATATTAATTAAATTATACTTTCAGGGTGGTCAAGATTATCTGATAGGACGTAATAATAATCACTCAGTAGATTTAAATAGAAATTTCCCTGATTTAGACGCCATTACTTTTGAATTCGAAAGGCAGGGTATCAGTCATAATAATCATTTGCTTAAGGATTTGACACGTCTCGCTGCTCCTGTAAGTATTTTATAAATCTATTTTAGCCATAATGTAACAAATTTGAGTCATATAATTAAAGTAAGATATAGTTGGTGGAACATGAAAGATATAATTTATTTATTTAGTAGTAGTATAGGTAAGAATTGAGTAAGTTACAATTTTGGTCGGATGAAAGTAATAAAAAATAATATCTTGGGATGTCATGAGAACTTAGGGGTAGATAAAACAGGCAAGCATAATGCATAAGTTAATAGATAGCAAGGATTTCAAAATATGAACTGCCTGTACTACTAGCCTGGAGTGCAAATTTGCGCTGATCTCAATACTGGTGTTGTGGCAAAGGATATTTTACTATTAGCTAATGTTAATGATTTTGTGTATAAGTGGCATTAAAATATGTGATAGCTGAGATCATTATAAATCTTTCAAGGGGTTCACACAGCAGGCACCAATGAGTTTTTCTGCAACAATTTTGTTATTTATCACACATTTTTCGTTTAAGGAAAACATCGCGAGAAAACTTGCATATCTCAAGAAAATTTTGGAGATATGTGTAATATTCACAACTTTGTGGATCTAAGCTCCAAAACTTTTCTATAATGCCCAGCAGTTCTTTCAACATCCTCCTGTCCTTATCCCTCCTAAGTAGCGTCGGCATGTTATAAACATGTTGTCACATGATTTGCCACGTGTTTTACGACCGGCCGCCTGCCTAACGTTAACTTACCTTAGTCGTATTTTACGACTCCTCTATCTGGTCTATCCTACTCAACCGGATACCACACAGTAGGTCAGTTTATCTTAGTCGCCTCTTACGACACGGTAAAAAATGAGGGTGGTCTATTCTACTCAGCCGGATACCACACGGCGTTTGTAACAGCTACCTTATTTTACATAATTTTGTAGTTGGAGCCTGAAACACGAGCTGTAATGAGATGGATAATGTCTGTTCCGTTCGTGCTCAGTGCAGCCATGCATGGTGGTGACTTGGTAGCCAATTACCCATACGATGAGAGCAGAAGCGGTGCTCCGGTCTCTGAATATTCTGCCAGTCCTGATGATGACACATTCCGGTATCAATTATCATTTTGTCAAAATACTAATATAAACACGAGTAACAAAATACTAATATAAATTCTTTCCGTAAAGCTTTCACGGTTAATCCGCTGGAGCGATATTGTAAAATTTTGGTACATTTAAAGTTTAAGTTTTTAGAATTTAAGTTTGGATATAGGATAAAAAACTATCGTTTTTCCGTCAGTAAAAAACATTATAATTGAGAGTACCTTACCACTCAAGTTGACGCGTTAAAAAAAGTTAAAAATATGAATAATAGATAAATATATGGGACATTTATACACACAGCTGTCTGTCCTCAAAGTTAGCAACTTAATTAATTTAATTTATAGAATTAGGCGTTATTTTGTGGAGATCCATAGTACAAAAGTAATCATAAAATTATTTTGCTATAACCCGCGATAAAGTAAATAGAAAATATATATACTACTAAATGTAAAATCGCAAAGATGTAAAACGATGATGCTTCGTTTGCGGGGCGAAACGATTGTTTAGTTTGTGATAGTGAACGTGTGTAGTGCTTGTGTATTGTGGTTGCGGTGGTGGAGGTTTGTGCTTGTTTTTACGAATTCTGCATGTAACGGGTATGAAAAAACGGATAGTCCATTATACATATAGCATTATTTATATTTTCTATTTACTTTATCGCGGATTATAGCAAAATAACTTTATTATTACTTTTGTAAGTAACTTAATACTTGTGTATACATGTAAAATTAAATAAGAAAAAAACATAAATCATATAGATCAAAGATAATATTGACCTTTGGCGGGAATCGAACTCGCGACTTGCGGAGCTGAAGTTCACTACCAACTTAGTGAAAAGGCCAGTTAATCGGTCATTTTCGGCCATACTGCCGAATATATTAGAAATACTTATCTTCAGTGCCCTTTTTTAGTTAGTTCATTTTAAATTTTTTTTTTTTACGTTATTGTACTTAAAACGAACTTACTCTAATGCATCATTAATTAATTTATTTTTTATTTTTTTATTTTTTTTATTTTTTTTATTTTATTTTTTATTTTTTTTATTTATTTTTTTTTTCGTTATTTTGTTTATATTATTTTTATATTTTCAATAGTTTTTCGGCCACCTCCATATATTTGTCTTTTATTGCCATTTTGATGTTTTGGTCCCTTATCTCTGTAGATGGTGCTTTTATTGCCTTAAGGATGAAGTAAGCGAGTTCGTATATTTAGAATGTTATATTAAGTACAAGTTTACATGTCTTTCACTACACAACATAACAAAAAATACATACAAGTTAACTACACTTGAAGGCCGCCACACAAAAGATTTTACTTTTAAATGATATCTGTTTTTTACAGAGCGATCATAAATTAAATGTTACGTAAAGAATATATCTAGAGAAATATTTATAATTACATAAGTTTTAAGTACAGATTCGAAGTAAAAGGTTATTCATACTAATATTATAAATGCGGAAGTTTGTCTGTCTGTTACGATTTCAAAGCTAGGCTAGGACTAATATTAATGAAATTAAGCAAAATTAAAACTTATAAAAGTAACAGCCTGTTACTATGCCCACTGCTGGGCTAAGGCCTCCTCTTTCCGTTTTTGGAGAGAAGGATTGGAGCTAAGATCTACCTTTACTTTTATTAACGACTCTCCGAATTCTGTTTATTCCGATTTTCTTCCTGTTCAAATTCAAATTCAAAATATTCTATATTCAAATAAACTTGTAAACAAGTGCTTTTGAATCGTCGACTCTATTGCTGGTTCGGAAAGCCATCCTACCGAGAAGAGCCAGCAAGAAATTCCGTGGAGCTCTTTTAAAAAAGAAGATTCTTAATACTAATTACATTTTGTCATAGCTATCCTGCACAAGGTCAAAGAGCAGCTATATCCACGCATTCTTATCATCAATGTAAGCCTCCACGGTATAATAGGCTTTCTGTATCAGCCTGTTTTTAACAGTATTTTTAAATTGCTGTAATGGCAAAGTTAAAATTGATTGTGGAATTTTGTTATAGAATCTTATACCCAAACCCACAAACGACTTACGTACTCTTACAAGGCGCAAAGCAGGAGCCGCAAGCTTATGTCGGTTCCTACTTTGTCTATTATATACATCGCCAATCTTTTTATAATTATGTATATTTTTATGCACAAAAATCAAATTGCTAAAAATATACTGTGAAGCTAACGTAAGAATACCTGTTTTCCTTAAACTTCTCTCGCAGGGACTCACGCGGACTCAAATTATAAATGCGTGGCATTTGGCTCTTTTTTTCAATACAAAAATTTTCTCAATCTTCTTTCTTTCTCCTACCCTTATCCCACTCTAAGTGGGGTCGGTACAACATGTTTTCCTCTTCCATTCTCTTCTATCATTCGTCAACTCTGGCGCTACTCCTTTTATACGCATGTCATACTTCACACATTCCAACCATCTCTTTTTAGGCCTCCCTCTAGTCACATATCCATCCACATTCATATTCAACACTCGCTTAGTCACATGATCTTCATCCCTCCTCATTACATGTCCATACCATCCCAATCTTGCACCTCTCATCTTTTCCATAATGGGCGCAACTTTCATACTTCCCCTAATATACTCATTTCTTATTTTATCTAGTCTTGTCACACCACACATCCACCTTAACATCCTCATCTCATTTGCATGCACTCTTCTTTCATCCATCTTTTTCATTGCTCAACATTCTGATCCATACATAGAAAAATTTTCTCAATATCAGCGCATTTTGTTCAACTTCTATCCCAGTGGGAGACAACTAATTTTTGCATACTTTAGAGAGTTGGCTATGGCGTACGCGAGTGCGCACGCGGACATGGCGTCAGGAACCCGTGCGGGCTGTCGGGTTAGCGGTGACGATTCTAACGCATACAACTTCGGCAAACAGGGTGGGGTCACCAATGGGGCTGCTTGGTACAGCCTAAAAGGAGGTAAGTTACTTACAAACAAACAAGCTGTGATAGCCTAGTGGTGAGACCGTGCGACTCTCTAAAGACGACATAGGTTCAAACCCCGGACAGCAATGAGTTTTTCTATTAAAACTTATGTGTCTAATTGATAATTGCAATTTATCACACGCTTTTCGGTGAAGGGAAACATCGTGAGGAAACCTGCATATCTCTAGAGAATTCTGTTGATATGTGTAACCTACCAATCCGCATTGGAGCAGCGTGATACGTCTTAGCTCCAATCCTTCTCTCCAAAAACGGAGAGAGGAGGCCTTAGCCCAGCAGTGGGCATAATAACAGGCTGTTACTTTACTTTACTTTTTTACTTACAAACATGGCTCGGATTTTCTATTTAAAAAATAGTTTATAAACGCCTCCCCGTATATGTCTAAATAATGTAAAAAAATGTTTTCTGTTCGAACTTTTACTTATTTGTAATAATCATGGTGTATAGTAAAGTGTATTTCTATTCCAATTCCAATTCTTATTCCAATTTCTATTCTATTCTGTCTTTGTAGCTTTTCTTTATAAGAAAATGAATTTTTATGAAGCGTTTTTTGAGTTGAAAATTATTCAAGAAAGTTTATTATTATAATTTCTATATGATGATTTCTAACTCTTGCATGAGATATACTGAAATTTTCTGGTCTTCATACAATAGCATGTGCGAAGACCAGATAACATATAACAGGACAAAAATTATCGATATTCTCAAAATATACTAAACGAATTTTTACTAGACGAAGAATTCTTGAGGACAGTTTAGGCTAATAGTAAATTCACCGGAAGAGCTTAACCGATTTTGATGGGAATTTCACTAGAATATTTTCTAGTGAAATTCCCATCAAAATCGGTCAAATCATCAAAAGGATGTGAAGCAGCATATACTTTTTATCCTAGAATTCCCGCGGGGTCGGTATTTACGCGATCAAAACTTCGTTCACCACTGATATCCACGGCTAGTTTAAAATAAAGTAACAATCTAATCACATTGTCGTAGATTAGTGAAATACTTGATTTTCTATTCTTAGCATATGTATAAAATTACGATGTTATCTTTCTTGTGACAAAGTTCTAGTAGTACTGTAATAACTCGTAATAGTTACTCGAGCTTAATAAGATAATTCGTTGCCGTTTATTACAACAGGAAACGCACGATATAATTGGTTATACTCGTGACATTTTTATGCGGTTAGCCATGAGATGTAAACTAGTTCTGTAATGCTTTTACTATTGTTGTCAATTTCGAGTTTCAATTGCCGATTGTGTGAGAGAAATATATGCGCTGTTGTCAATTGCTGTTATTTACGCCGTGTGGTATCCGACAGAATAGAATAGACCACCCTCCGTTCTTACCGAGGTGTCGTAAGAGGCGACTAAAGTATGTGTCGTGTGGTATCCGGCTGTATAGAATAGACCACCCTCATTTCTTACCGAGGTGTCGTAAAAGGCGACTAAGGTAAGTTGACGTCAGGCAGGCGGCCGGACGTAAAATACGTAGCCAAATCTGACAACATGTTTGTAACATGTTGTGCCGACCCCACTTAAAGTGGTATAAGGGCAGGAGAATGATGATGATGATCAATTGCTGTTATTTAAAAAAAGAACACATTTTGAAATTTCTAACTACGTCAAAAATTCCGGAGTTGTAATTAATACGGGCTCAAAATAACGTAAGCCATTCGAATCTATAAAAAGTCTGCCTATATTTTCAGTCCAAATATGGTTATAGCTCTTATATAATTAGTCTGACAGTTGTGACGTGATTTAAATGGGCATAATTGTTCGGTGACGTTCCGAATTGTTTTGACACCAATATCATCATTTTCCTGCCCTTATACCACTCTAAGTGGGGTCGGCACAACATGTTACAAACATGTTGTCAGATTTGGCTACGTATTTTACGTCCGGCCGCCTGCCTGACGTAAACTTACCTTAGTCGCCTTTTACGACACCTCGGTAAGAAATGAGGGTGGTCGATTCTATGCAACCGGATACCACAGGGCACGTACCTTAGTCGCCTCTTACGACACCTCGGTGAGAAAGGAGGGTGGTATATTCTATTCTGCCGGATACCACACGGCGAGTGTTTAAACACCAATAAGCATAATTAATTTTACCAATAATATAGAATTTGGGTGTAAAAATGTGGCAGCCTGTCTGTTAGTACGCTTTAATGGCTAATCCGTTGGAGTAGTATTTATGATATTTAGTAAGTTAAATGTTTAAATACAAAAGCTTTTGAGCTTAGAGGAAAAAGAATAACTTCATTGAACTTAAAAATATATAGAGAAAGTACATACAAAAGTTACATTTAAATGTGCAAAGAGCTGTCTTATCACATTATGATTTCTTCCAGACATAGCTTGAGCTGAATATACCGGGGTAACGTATTGGATTAATCTGTTTGGGGTTAGGAAAATAACAATATACAATAATTATCCTCCTGTTTTGATTTAACTTTTTATCCCACTCTGAGTAGTTTCGGCACAATATTTTTATCTCTGCCATTCTTTTCTATCATTCGTATCATTCTGAGTAGAATAGACCACTTTCATTTCTTACCGAGGTGTCGTGAGAGGCGACTAAGGTGAGTTGATCAACCCTGTGGTATCCGGTTGAATAGAATAGACCATCCTCTTTCTTACCGAAGGGTCATAAAATACGACTAATGTAAATTGACGTCAGGCAGGCGGACGGTCGTAATATAAGCGAATCATGTCACAACATGTTTGTAACATGTTGTGACGATCCCACTTAGAGTGGGATAAGGGCAGGAAGATAATGTTCTTTCCTATCATTCGTTTCCTCTGGCGCTACTCCTTTTATATGCATGGTATTTTTCAGACAACCCAACCCTCTAGTCACATATCCATCTAGATTTATATTTAACACTCGCTTGTTCACATGATTTATACTTCTGTTCCGCACAAACGTGCGGGCGGATGAAACAACCTCCGAGACCTGGGCCCGTCGTCTCGGCGTCTCAACCTACCTTATGCGGCCGTCAGCTGTATGCGGTCCGGCCTCATGAATCACTGCGTGTATATGTGTACGTGTGTATGTGTGCTTGTATGTACTTGGCCGATTCCCGAACCCGTTGGCTCGCCTCTGCAGTCTTCCACGGACACGTACTGTCTATTTCTCCCGGAGTATACACTTCACTATATCGGTTAAATAACACAAATAACACGCGGTGTGCACACAACCTTCGTAAGGTCACACGTTATTGAATCGTCCCATATCGGGGAACATTAACCCGAACGCGCACTAAAACCGCGGACGGTCGCGTCTTGTCAAACGCTTCACTAATTAAACGCGTCACTAAATCTAAAGACCACACCCAAAACGCATAATTACGCGTTTGCGTTATACAATTAAGTCGTCTACAGGCGCACGCTTCCTGTCTTTATCGTATCCGAAACAATACTAAGTATCGGCGCTCGCGTCGACAATAGAATGCAGAAAGGTCGTTGATCCGGCAGGTCGCGCCGCGTCGCGCGCGTGAATTTATACAAAACAACTTCATATAAGCATTTATTGTAGGTATGCAAGATTTCAACTATTTGGCAACGAACGCTTTTGAAATTACGCTCGAATTGGGTTGCCAGAAGTATACACCTGAAAAAGAATTGGAGAAGGAATGGATCCGCAACAAGGACGCCTTACTAGCGTATATATGGAAGGCGCACACTGGAATTAAGGGCATCGTTAGTGACGATTCCGGCTTCATCCAGAACGCTATAATATCAGTTGTCAACATCACCGGGCCAGTACCACGACCTATACGACATGATATCACATCTGGTAAGACTTTATTTATTATTTATTTATTAATACTTTTTGCGTACAGAAGAAAAAAATACATACATATTATTAGGTCCTTACATATGAAATTGGCGAACCACCCAAATCCTGCCCTAAGCGAAAATTGACTAAAAAAAAGTTGCTTGTAAGTGTTTGGTGGACTAGTGCCGGTGTCGTTCACTACAGCTTTCTTAAATCTGGCCAGACGATTACGGCAGATATCTATTGTCAGCAACTGCAAACCATGATGGAAAAGCTAGCTGCTAAACAACCGAGGCTGGTCAATCGCTCTAGGCCACTGCTGCTTCAGGACAACGCTAGACCACACACTGCACAACAGACGGCTACCAAATCAGAGGAGCTTCAATTAGAATGTCTTAGACATCCACCGTACTCTCCGGACCTTGCTCCAACAGATTACCATTTTTTTCGCAATTTGGATAACTACTTGCAAGGAAAAAAATTCAACTCCGATGGGGCAGTCCAAACCGCCTTCAAAGATTTTATTGATTCCCGTCCGAATGGTTTTTTTAGTAAGGGGATCAATGAACTACCTATGAGATGACAAAAGTGCATACATAGCAATGGTACATACTTTGATTAATTAAATATATTTGATTAAAAAAAAACGACTTTATGTTCGTCCCATAGAAAACGCCAATTTCATATGTAAGGACCTAATATATGTACAAGAAATTACAAGAAATTATTAGCAGGAACTTGCAAGGGCGGTCTTATCGCCTACAGCGATCTCTTACAGTCAACCCGTAAGTTCTTAAAAGGATCTTAGAACAATAATAGGTTGGTGCGACAGAAATACAATGGAGTAGATATTTTGTTTATATACATAAAGTATAATAGATTACACAAATTTGAATACTAATACTACACTAGACTTTATTATGTAACTTCGTATATTTTCATTACGTACTTGAATTTATTTGTGTTTTTTTATGGAACGTGAAAACATGTCTGATGAACATCGTTATAAAATGTTGAACGCGATCAGTGTTTTTACTGGTTTGGAAGATGATTACTGTAGTTATGTGAGTAGCTTACTATTATAGTTCAGGTATAGGAACCGCCTAACTCACGTCTTATTCTATCGGGTTAGCCCGACTAGTTTCGTACACATCCGGGGCCCTTATTAATGAGCTATTTATACGACGTTATCGCGGTGGGAACTGGTTACTATTAGTATCAGTCTCCATATTTAATATAAATAAACTTTTACAAACGCCGTGTGGTATCCGGCAGAATAGAATAGACCACCCTCCTTTCTTACCGAGGTGTCGTAAGCGGCGAGTAAGGTATGTGCGGTGTGGTATCCAGCTGCATAGAATAGACCACCCTCATTTCTTACCGAGGTGTCGTAAGAGGCGAGTAAGGTATGTGCGGTGTGGTATCCAGCTGCATAGAATAGACCACCCTCCTTTCTTACCGAGGTGTCGTAAGAGGCGAGTAAGGTATGTGCGGTGTGGTATCCAGCTGCATAGAATAGACCACCCTCATTTCTTACCGAGGTGTCGTAAAAGGCGACTAAGGTAATTTGACGTCAGGCAGGCGGCCGGTCGTAAAATACGTAGCCAAATCATTTGACAACATGTTTGTAACATGTTGCGCCGACCCCACTTAGTGTGGGATAAGGGCAGGAGAATAAAAATAAAAAACTTTTACAAATTCTCTAGTCAGTCTGGTGTAGTCTCAAAAAACTAGTCATAGCAATTATAAACATAAATTTTTTAAACTATTTTTATAAAATTTTTAACTATTGCTTAATTTGTAATTTGCATTACAAATTAAGCATTCTTAACAGATTAAAATTACATCAACCCTTTCCCGTTTCGTATATGGAAATAAACTAATTTTCGCATTTGTAATATTGGTATGGATTTGAAGTCACAAGCAAAACTCATTTGTGAAGAAATCATAAACAAAAAGACCAAAATTGTTAGTTTTACCGATTAATTGCATATTTTATTTTGCTTTATTTTTTCGGCCTAGCACATTTCCGGAATTCACTCAGGGTCAACTTATACATTTTATTAACAACTAGCAATGCCCCGCGGTATTACTCGCGCACATACCGATCTCGTGGAAAGGCTACTAAGTCGTACTAACGATTTATTTTTGTAAATTAAAAGTTTGGCCCTGGGAATTATTAATGGTTAAGGCAAAGGAAGTTTTAACTGGAAATTGAATTCTTTTGAAAGATATAGCTATATCCGTGTATATCATTGGTAACCTTTGAATAAAAGCTAACTCACCAGTTGCAGGCCCTGGTATAATGGTCGCTACAATGAATTTGTTATGGCATTATTTTTTTAGATTGTTATTTTTAAATTCGTTACAGCTTTTGATTGGATTGTCCGATTTAATAATTTAAAAACTATTTTACAGTTATTGAAACAATTGAAAAAAAAATCATTTAATAGCATAATGATTAATGCGGAAATATGATTAAATGATATGAATAAAATGGTTTGATTATTGTCGGAACTTTTATCAACTTTTACAATGTAAAAAAGTATTATATTTTGAATTTGAAAGTATTATATATTGGATTAACTATAATAGTTAAGACATATGGTATCGCGGAGTATTTTGTGGATATAGACACGTTATATAATACTGTAGGTTTTTTTTCCAACATCAATAGTTTCCGCAGCGCACGCAATGAAAGATTGTTGACTAAATTTTTCACACCTTATTACAATTTTATTAGAGATCCCCATTTTTAAAAAATGTAATATAGCCTATGTTGCTTAGTGAAGATGCAGCTTTCCTATGGTGAAAGAATTTCTGGAATCGGTCCAATAGTTTTGCGTGAAAACATTACAAACATACAAATCTTTCCTCTTTATAATATTAGTATAGATTGTGATGAATGCGTTGTACAAGGATCGATTAAATTCTCCCTATCAGATTCGATATGATAATACATAATGTATTATATGCCAATATCCGATGGCTTGTTTGTTTGAACATGACTCGAGTGTTTAACTGGATGGTTATCCATATACGAGCATATACCGTTTCATAATCATTTTGTCATGCTTTATGGTTTTATTAACTAACTCAGAAAATAATCGTTAACTCAATATTTGATTTAATTAATTCTTAATATGTTTAATTTATACTCTGGGTTCTGTATGACAGTTGTAGCATCTCACAGTTAGAATAATGAATAGATCGGCAAGACAGGGTTATAATAGTAAATATATGTGTTTCATTTAACGCTCTTACCATAATTTATAACGAAATGAGGTGACAGCGATACCCTACGTTAAAAGACTAGGTTGACAGAAATAACAAAATCGCAAAGTGATCTTTGTTTGGTATTGGAAATAATAAATATATGGGATATCTACATACAAGGTCGTTCATACCCAAAGTAAATAACTTTACTTGTTTTATGTGTGACGGACAACTGGTAAATATATACTTAAATACAAATAAACGCCCAGTCTCGAAGAACAAACAAATTGTTTATAAAAAATGTTGGCCCTCGGCTGGAATCCTACCCGCGACCCGCGGGGCTGAAGGCAGGGTCATTAACCACTGCGCCAAGAGACCAGTCAAATAGGTCTCTTCAAGGGATTTCGGATACCTATGGATTTGGAGAAGCTGATGATCACTGGTTCTGTGGAAGGAAAAAGAGCAAGAGGCCGCAGTAGAACTTGATGGTCCGACCAGATTATTAAGTCGCTCTCCATCCAAGTTCACTATGCCTTGCAAGCCGCAAGAGATCGCAAAATCTGGAAATCCACTATCCACGAGTAAGTGATCCTTGGAAAAGGTCCCGACCCTCAGCATTGAGGAAAACGACACAAGGAGGAGGATTTATATCCTCGATCCTGATTTAATCATACAGATACACTACTAAGATAGCTCACTCCACTGCCCGATGAGCTGCTCTGAGTTTTATTATGAGATCCATTAATCGTTCTGTTAAAATGTTTACCTTTCTTTTTCGATTTTCAAATATTTTGCTTTACGGATGCGGAAAAAGCGGGTGACGGGTGGTTGATCGACCCGTTTACCTTCCCTAGTAGGTATACTTATGTACGCATTCCCCTTAAATGTCAGCGAAAGGTTAAAATCTCTTTATAATTTAACTACTTAAGAGTGTTAACGTGAGAGTACTGTGTTCTAGTCTAGTACTACTTACATAGACAACTTAACTAGACAGCTTATTTTTTTTAGCTTAGTATTTGTTTTTGGTAAAATAAAAATTTGATCACGATATGTACTCGTAGGATAAAATACAAAATAAATAAAATAAAGTGTATTATTATGAAAGAGGAATTTTTTCGACATTTGCTACATTAACCATATTTGTATTAGTACTTATTATATGTTAAACATTAGTATTTCTTATATTGTCTAGTACACAATACAGCATAAAGAATGTCAATAAGCCATATTGTCTCGTGCGACAAATAAACTGTCGTATGCACTTGATTTATTCAATTACTAGTGATGTAACATCCTTTTTGTACGTATCATCCAAACATCAGTTGTTAGTTGCCTAAAAGTGGATAAACAAGGTTTGATTATACAAAGGAATATATCCTTTGTATTATATTCCGCACAGATGATGTCGCACATACTTGTTAACATATGGATCATATAATTTAATTGAAGCTTTAAAAAAATCAATGCAGAAAATGGGTTAAGGCATATTTTCATATGATTGACATAGAACGTGCCTTTTGGTTTGAAATGTGCATGTTTATATATTAAGGAACAGCAAATACAGGAAACAAAACCATGCACGTAGTAAATTTGCATGTCCGAGTACGTGTTACCAAAACCTGTGATCTTATCCAATGCAAATCTCTGGTTATTTTTATTTTAGTCACGTAATTACGTTTACATCTACAATTAAATTTATTATATAACATATAATAAATTTCACTAAATAGTGAAGATTTTTGAATCAATAGAAACAAAATGTTTAATCTTATGGTGTTCCATATATCTTACATATTTTTTGGCTTTGACGTAAGAAATTCCTGCAACAGCTATAAATTGGGCAATTTTAACAAAATACCCCGCGCTCTTATTAAAGTTGCCCGACTTTACACTGCCCTAGAAACTGAAGCCAGATTGTCCAATCCCTTAATCGACATCACATTACCTTATAGAGTTAACTTTGATTGAAATACCTTTATATTGGTGTCCTTCAAGGTTCATTACTCTCGCCAATACTGTTCATTCTGCATTTCAATGATATGTTTCAAACTAACAACAATCATTGCTATGCCTATGATAGTACAGGCTACATACTGACAATATACAGTTCTCTTGGCCTTAGATAAGTGGATAAACAACTTGTTCAATATAACTATAAGCTAGAACATATTTCCAATATCGATACAGTTACATTTATGGTAAAAGTTTGACCATTAAACAATTTAATACAGTATTGGGTTCGTTTGAATGCATTTAGAAAGTAAATTTAAGTAGCATATAAAAATTCCAGCAGAGCTACACATAAATTGCAGCATAGACATTTTTTATGTAAAGAAACACATTTATTTGAATTATGGCAAGCATATATGCAATCAGCCGACCAACTTATCGTTTCGAATTCGAAGTCGTATAGTTTGAACAATTGTTAATCCTAATGTAATTAGCACATAATTTCAAACATTCAAGACTTCTGAACTTGTACGATTTCTGAAACGAGAAATTATCTGACTTAATGTTTGGGCTGGAAAGTCATAATCAATATAATCTTACCACCTTCATAATTTTGTACTCCAAATCTCTTCGATTCTTACACGTGTGTGTAAGATGTAGAATCACCGTTCTCTGGCGATATAATAATTAGTGATATCGTGTTATTTATAAAGCCGGATTCAACAAATTATTTCTCACTGGACAATTTTTTCTTCATATTCACTGTATTTGTAAAATGTTCTCAGGTAATAATAAGTGAATTTGACCTTATTAGACATTTATTTAGTCGTTATATGTAGGAAACAACGGTCTGTTAACATCGTAGTTATGGGCAACGATTTCGTTTTGACCTTCTTGCTCACCAAAATGATATATATATTTTTTAACTAAGCAAAAACACATAAAATCGCCTGACTGTTCGAACTACGAACTGCAATGCATGTATTTTTGTTTGTTTACTATGTAAAGGTTATTTTTGTCATCAGGTGCATATGGCGATTATTATCGTCTGCTTACACCGGGTCACTACGAGGTAACGGCATATCATCCGGGATATTTCCCAGTGTCACGCATCGTAACAGTACCATCGCATCAGACTACCGCCAGAATCCTTAACTTCAAACTTGAGGTGAGTTTGACCTATTCTATTATATTTATAAAGAATGTGAAAATATTTCAGTGCACAGTGTATTGTGATGGGTTGTAGTGCATGTGTTTTACGAATCTTAAAGGCTTAATGTAGGAAAACGGATAGTAAATTCTAGTCTTAGCATCACGTAGACTTTTCTACTCGTAGATTATATATCATTACTTATTATAAAACAAAGTCCCGAAAAGCTGTCTGTCTGTATGTAATCGATTTTCTAGAAATATACTGGACGGATTTTTGTACGGTTTTCACCAAAATATACTCAAATACCTCCGGATGGTTTAAGTGTATAGTACATATCAGTATTATGTAAATTGTGTTGAAAAGATCGAACAGTTGTAAAAAAAACTTGCTCGCTGGGAGTTTTAGTCGCGTGCGCTGCGTAAACTAGCAGAGATACGCTAAAGTAATGTATTAGAGAATTGTACATCTATAAAAATACTACAAAAAAGTCCGCGACAGCATGTCTCTATGTCTTATGGTTAACTTACAATAACTGCTTTTATGTTTAAATTTTGAATTATAGAAAAAATTGTGACACGCTGGTATCCTCGCGGGCGTAGCCGCTGGCACAGCTAGTAGAAAAATAATTCATTATTTTTGTCTCGAAATAACGCAATTAACTGATCTGATATTAGCTGTTACAATTAGGCAATATTTTTCTTAATTATGTATTTCGTTTGCAATATTTTAGTGTTTTCGTATAGCTGTTAAAATATCTTTACTATCGGAGTCAATATTATGATTGCTTTTAATACCCGGCTTCACCCTAGTAGATGTGACGTCATTGAAAGTCATCCATTGACGTCAATTGAGCTCTTGATTAGTTTGGATAGCATGTGGGCGATCGCTTTAATATTTAACAGCCAAACAATATTGATTTTCATCTTGCCTTTCATTTTAGCGATATTGTGACAAAATCACACTGTGCAATAATTTATTTTTAGTTAACAAATGGAAAGAGTTATTTTAGAATTGCCTTAGAAAATTGTAATTTTTCATCTTTATTAAGATTTTAATTCCCGCCCAATTCTAACCATAAACTTATATTGACCAAGTTAGATGCGGGTCCAAAAGATAACCAAGCTTGCGTCGAATTACGTCGCAACGCATATATTATTTTAATTGTTGGTAATTCATTTTGGTGTACCTATTTATGTAACGTTATTTATTAAAATCATTATTTTTTACGATTAAGATTATTTAAATTCTTCAATCCATTCTTCATATTTAAAGGTACTGCAGTGCGAAATGTAAACACTAAAGCGCAAAATATATCAATGGTATAAGTGCGCTTCAAATCAATTGTCAAAATAGCTTCAAATACGCAATATTGGTTTTTTCTTGCAAAGGAAAAACGCAAATTTTCTTATCCTATATGTTGGCCAAGTATTTTAGCTTTGATTTATCAAATTTAATCAATATTGGTCTAAAGCATTAGGCATAAAACGTAACTGGCTGATTCTTCTAGCATGTATAATTTTTTTTTTATAACAGCCTGTTACTATGCCCACTGCTGGGCTAAGGCCTCCTCTCTCCGTTTTTGGAGAGAAGGATTGGAGCTAAGACCTACCACGCTGCTCCAATGCGGATTGGTAGGTTACACATATCCCTAGAATTCTCTAGAGATATGCAGGTTTCCTCACGATGTTTTCCTTCACCGAAAAGCGTGTGATAAATTGCAATTATCAATTAGACACATAAGTTTTAATAGAAAAACCCATTGGTGCCTGCCCGGGTTTGAACCTATGTCGTCTCTAGAGAGTCGCACGGTCTCACCGCTAGGCTATCACAGCTTCAGCATGTATAATATTACTATTGTCGGCGCAACGACTAGCGCCATCTCTTAGCGCCCGCAGAAATGACGACATGTCGACAGGATCGATACTTCAGTCGACACATTCCCTTCTTGACATTTTTGAAACGCACATCTCTTTTTTTTTTGTTAAACTTAATTCACGTTATTAAACGACTTACGCAGGAAAAAAAATAGTTTTATTAAAGTAAAATAGAACACATAATACATATAGAAGATCGAAAGCCCCCGTGACTAAACATTTGTTCCTACGAGCCGGGATACGAAGATATTATACGAAATACGTCGATTAATAGTTCAACGGTCAGGTTTTTGATTCCATCTTTTCCCGTCATAAACGAAACGAATTGTGTTAAAACTGTGTTTTGTGTGCAAATTCGACTCAACAGAAACTGTAAGTACCTTATTTCTTTTACACGTATCCTGTTTAAAAATGGGCATCGAGGATAAACTTACAGTGCCGTCTCGTGAACCGTCACCTTCTAGAAAAAATTCCAGTGATTTGAATGACCTTAAACGGCAGCGCGGTAACTTACGGGGTAGATTAACTCAATTTAGAAAATATATAGACGGATTACAAAATGTTTCTTTATCTCAGTTACAAATTAAAGAAATTAAATTTCGAATTACGTCAGCTAACGAACATTTCAAACTTTTTAACGAAATAGAAAATAAAATTGAACTTATATGCCCGGATTCAGACATTCCATTAAATATTGAATACGTTGAGTCATTTGAATCCCTGTATTTTACCACCCTAGCGGTAGCTGAAACCCTTACCGAAGGTGATGAGACTGGTGCAAGTTCTAGTTGTAAAGACGTACATTCTGCTAACGTGAAATTACCGGAAATAAAGTTACCTACGTTCGATGGTTCATATGATCATTGGCTTGAGTATAAAAATTCCTATGTTACCATGATCCATAACCGTTCCGAATTAAATTCAATTCAAAAGTTTCACTATTTACGATCCTCACTCAGTGGCAGTGCATTACAAGTAATAAGTGCATTAGAGTTTACAGCTTCCAATTATATACATGCCTGGGAATTGCTCGAAAATCGATTTCATAATGCAAGGCTTTTGGTACACAACCATTTAAAATCGTTATTTTCAATTTCGTGTTTAAAAAACGAATCTGCATTACAAATAAGGAAGTTAATAGATTCTGTGCTAAGAAATCTACGCGCCTTAAAAACTTTAGATGAGCCCACTGACTCGTGGGATACATTAGTAATATATTTAATCGTTTCGAAGCTTGATTCTTCCACTGAGCGCGACTGGGAGAACCACATAGGTACCGTTTGTTCTCAGCCTTCTAGAAAATTAAAGTTAGACGATTTGCTTACTTTTCTTAGAAATAAAGCGGATATGTTGGATATGATTACTTCTAGTAATAATAAATCTCAACCGAAACCAACTGAGAATAAACCTTCGAATAATAAAAATAGTGTATCTGTTCACAGTTACGTTGGTACTTCGGACACGAGTTCAAAGGTCAAAACGTCGAACGTTAAAAAATCTTTTAATCGCAGTTGCCCTTCCTGCAACGGTAATCATAATTTATATACGTGTTTTAAGTTTTTAAATTTATCTATAAGGGATAGAATTAAATTCGTAAACGATCACGATTTATGTTGCAATTGCTTACGTGCAGGACATAGCGGTTCAGACTGTTTATTCGGTCCCTGCAAGCAATGTCAACGGAAACATAATACGTTGCTACATTTAAACGGTTCGGATAATAACGAAGCAGACCGCGCGCGAAGCGAGTGTAGTTATGACTCACCCGCCGTCGCTGCTTCGACCGCGCTTCATTCATCCTTACTACATCGAAACTCGAGTAGTTTGAAGAGAGGTGTCGCGATGCAACAAGTCTTATTGTGTACGGCTTTAGTGGAAATAATAGACGAAAATAAACGTGTTCATACAGCCCGTGCACTATTAGATAGCGGCAGTCAACACTGCTTTATTACGGATAAGTTAACAAAATTGTTAAATATACCTACGATACAGTCCACTGTACAGATTTCTGGCGTCGCAGGATCTGTAACGCGATCGAATCTTACGTGTAACATAACTATATGTTCTAAACAAAGCGATTATTGTACACGGGTTCGATGCTTTGTCTTGCAGCGTATCACATCCAGTGTACCCACGACAAGCATTGATACCCAACTTATACGAATTCCGCCTAATATTGATCTCGCTGATCCCGCCTTTCATACTCCTGCGGAAATCGATTTATTGATAGGTGCAGATCTTTTTTGGGAAATATTATCGGATAATAGAATACGACTAGTAAACGGACCATACCTTCAAAGTTCAAAACTAGGGTGGTTGTTGTCTGGCCCCTTAACGAAAAGGAGTCAATACGAATTAGACGAAACTCAATGTAATTTTATTCAATGTATAGACGAGCAACTCAAACGGTTTTGGGAAGTAGAAAATGTACCACAGTCACATGAAGCCCTCACTAACGACGAGCGTTTTTGTGAGGATTTATTTATAAATACGACTAAACGCGAGGCTAGTGGTAGGTTTTCTGTTCGCATTCCATTCAAGGAATCCCCAGGAAGTCTGGGTGACTCGTTCAATTTAGCTAAAAATCGGTTTTTATCTCTAGAGCGAAAACTTGAACGTTCACCTGATTATAAACGTATGTACTGTGATTTCATGCGCGAGTACGAGAGTCTAGGTCACATGACGCAGATAGAACAATTAAACGAACCAAACTACTTCTTACCGCATCACGGCGTTTTTAAAGAAAGTAGTTCGACGACCAAATTGCGTGTGGTCTTTAATGCCAGTGCTGAGACTACGTCTCGTAAGTCCCTCAACGACATTCAGCTTCCAGGACCAGCGCTTCAAATCGACATTTTCTCGATTCTTTTACGGTTTCGCCAATATAAATACGTAGCTTGTGCGGACGTCGAGAAAATGTTTAGGCAAGTGCTGATCCAGGAGGATCAAAGGTCACTGCAACTCATACTGTGGCGAGAGCGGCCGATAGATCCTTTGAAGATTTATCAATTAAATACCGTTACGTACGGAACTTCATCGGCGCCGTATCTCAGTATGCGCTGCATACGACAACTGGCATTCGATTGTAGTGACCCTAGCATAGCATGCGTCATATTAAATGATATATTCGTAGATGACCTGATTACGGGTGATGACAATCGCGAAAATTTAATGATCATTTGCGAAAAGGTTTCCCAAGTTTTGCACTCTGGGTGCTTCACACTTCGTAAATGGACGTTTAACTCTGACGTCACACGAAGCACTCCGAACAGTATGTTTGTTGGTGAACATGTACAGAATAAAACTCTCGGTATAGGCTGGTACAGCGATAGTGACGAGCTATATTACGCGACAAAAATTAATATAGATTGTCCTGTACCTGTTTTATGTAAACGCGTGATGTTATCAATAATCTCCCAAATATACGACCCGTTAGGTTTACTTTCCCCTACAGTTATTATTGCAAAAATATTATTACAGAAGCTGTGGCTGAGTAAACTTGACTGGGATACACCCGTACCAAACAATTTAGAATTGGCTTGGAATAAATTTTATTATACGTTAAAGCAGTTAGATAATTTAAAAATACCTCGTCATGTGAGAAGCGGCTGCGTACAATATACGGAACTACATATATTTTCAGACGCGTCACAGGACGCGTATGGAGCCTGTGCCTATATACGTACTTACAACGATGACGATCAGTTACCGGTATCTGTCAAATTACTCTGCGCGAAAACCAAGGTTGCACCCCTAAAATCGCTTAGCATACCCAGACTCGAACTATGTGCTGCGCTTGTAGGTGCGAAATTATATAAAAAAATTACGGAATCGATGAGATTGACCTTCACCAACACATACTTCTGGACTGACTCGACTATAGTTATCGGCTGGCTTAGAATGTCTCCACACTTATTAAAAACATTTGTACAAAATCGTGTCACGGAAATAAACGAATTGACCGGTGATTCCAGGTGGTTACACGTTGTGAGTACAAATAATCCAGCTGATATTCTATCCAGAGGTATGAATGCGGAATTATTAATTAGTTGTGATTTATGGTGGAGTGGGCCGTCTTATTTACACTGCCGTAATAATGAATTTTCAAACGCTATAATCGATATGCCAACTAATATAGATAATTACCCCGAGGTAAAATTTCAATCATTAAATCTTACATGCGTTACTACTGAGAATGACCTTTTTCATTTCGAAAAATACTCATCTTTTAATAAATTAAAACGCATAGGCGCATACGTATTAAGATTCATAAATAATATTCGAAGTCGATCCGAGCGTAAGCAAAAAACCGGTTCCTTATCAGTGGAAGAATTACTCGCCTCGGAACGCATGCTAGTTACGTTCGCGCAAAGACAGTCGTTTGCGAGCGTCTATCATAACCTATTGAATAACATGCCGTTAAAATCAAATAACAAAGAATTCAATAAGATTTCAGGTCTTAATGTGTTTTTAGATGAATATAAATTGATTCGTGTGGGTGGTAGACTAATCAATAGCACTAACTTTGATTATAATAAGAAGCATCCTATTTTGTTGTGCAATAAACATCATTTGACTATACTTATAGTTCGAAGTGAACATAAACGACTTCTTCACGCCGGTCCGCAACTTTTGTTGTATAACTTACGAGAACGTTGGTGGCCGCTCGGTGCGCGAAACTTGACGCGCAAAATAGTGCATCAATGTGTTATTTGTGCTAGACTAAAAGGAAAAACTGTAAATCCCATAATGGGAAGTTTACCCCGCGAACGATTAGATGTTGGCTATCCATTTTTACGAACGGCTGTGGATTATGCAGGGCCTATGTACATATTGAACCGGAGAGGCCGAGGCGCGCGTCTGGAAAAAGCGTATGTATGTCTTTTTGTTTGTTTTTTGACGCGAGCTGTACATTTAGAACTCGTTACCAGTCTTTCTACTAACGATTATATACTAGCTCTTAAACGTTTTATTAGTAGAAGAGGTATACCTGAAATGTTATATTCGGATAACGGCAAAAATTTTGTGGGTGCCGAAAAAGAACTTTCCCGGTTTTTTGAAATTCATTCCAAGGAAATTGTGGATTTAGCCGCAAACGGCGGTATCAAATTCCATTTTGTTCCACCTTACTCGCCCCATTTTTCGGGACTTTGTGAAAGAGGGGTAAGGTCGTGTAAACATCATCTTAGACGGATCGTAGGAAATGCTAGACTTACATATGAGGAATTTAGCACAGTTTTGACACAGATCGAATCTATCCTCAACTCTCGTCCTATGTCTCCCATGTCCACCGATCCTAACGACCTCACTCCATTGACTCCTGGTCATTTTCTCATCGGCCGACCGTTGGCTGCTCCGGCGTATGAAAATCTGATTGATACTACAACATCACCACTCAATCGGTATCAACGAATTGAACAGCTCCGTCAACAATTCTGGCAACGATGGGCCAAGGAATACGTGTCCGAACTACAACGTAGAACAAAATGGAAGTCTCATCAGAATGACCTTTCTGTGGACAGCTTGGTTCTCATCAAAGAAGATAACCTCCCTCCCCTCAAGTGGAAGTTGGGAAGAATCATCAAAGTTTTCCCTGGTGCGGACGGTATATCACGTGTCGCCGACGTACGTACATCAACGGGGACGATCAGGAGATCATTCCAAAAATTATGTCCTCTGCCTCAACCAGATGACCATGAAGACGATGCCTGACGCTGAAGTTTCATCGTGTTGGAAGTGGATCTTCCAAGGCCCGGGGCATGTCGGCGCAACGACTAGCGCCATCTCTTAGCGCCCGCAGAAATGACGACATGTCGACAGGATCGATACTTCAGTCGACACATTCCCTTCTTGACATTTTTGAAACGCACATCTCTTTTTTTTTTGTTAAACTTAATTCACGTTATTAAACGACTTACGCAGGAAAAAAAATAGTTTTATTAAAGTAAAATAGAACACATAATACATATAGAAGATCGAAAGCCCCCGTGACTAAACAACTATGAATTACTGATTTGACAAAAATATAGTAAAGATAATATTTTATTTGTTTACTTAATTCTCCTACTTTATCTTTTAACATAAAGAAATTAGCTTTATTAGGAGTGCGTCTAAAGTATCTGAGCATAATTGGTAATATAATAATTGGTAATAATATAATAATGTTGGAAGCTAGAGGTTGATAATCTTGTATGCATCGGACGTTTCCTCAATATCGTCTGCATCCTAGACCTGCGTAGACCTAGTTTGCACACTATTGGCAATTTTAGGAACACTGTACACCTAGAGAAACCACCTGATGAATTATTCATTTGATGTAACTGCATGATCGAGCACTATTGGCATTGACGATTCAAAAGTGGGACAATTGAATTGTCCGATTTAATATTATTAAATAATTGTGAACAAACGAATAATATACGCCAGGGAAAATTATTTCGTTACTACCGTAAGTACAGTGGGTGCAGTAAATAAAAATATTTAAACAAAATCTGAATTTTCTTTATTCACTAATAAATCTACTTATTAACCCGAATTTATTATTTTATACGATACTAGCTGTGCCAGCGGCTTCGCCCGTGTGGAAATCAAAATGTCACAATTTTTTTCTAGAATTCCATTTTTAAACATAAAAGTAGTTATTGTGAGTTAACCGTGAGAGATAGAGACATGCTATCGCGGACTTTTTTGTAGTATTTTTATAGATCTACAATTCTCTAGTACATTACTTTAGCGTATCTCTGCTGGTTTACGCAGCGTACGTGACCAAATCTCCCAGCAAGTAAGTTTTTTGACAACTGCGCGATCTCCTCAACACAATTTACATAAAACCGGTATGTAATACTTACCTAAACCATTGGGAAGTATTGCACTATCTTTTAGTGAAAGCCGTACAAAAATCCGTTCAGTAGACTTTGAGAAAATCGATTACATACAGACAGACAGTTTTATTGGGACTCTGTTTTATAATAAGTATAGATTTTAAAACGCAATTTTTGACTACAGACCTTGAAGGATTATGTGAGTCGATTGTATTACAATTTTGAAGTCAGATATAGTCACTCAAAGACATCACAGCATTACATAAAAGTGTCTAGTTTTAATTTGTCGTATTTGTAGTACCTCAATAAAATGTTGGCAGGCAATTCTTAATTTATTGCGCGTAGATTAATGTATAATAGCATTCCGTCGGTGATCATAAAATGACCAGATTGAAGTGAAAGTTGTATTTTATAATGGATTGTATCCCTTAAGATTATTTTATTATTTTGACATTTAGTTATACGCCATAATCCTTCTTCTTTGTTGGACATAAACAGAGCGTAAATAATATTTTATTTAATCCCATTCAAGGTATGTAAATTTTGTTTTTCCGAACTTCTGTGATATTAAATGTCCAATCTTTCACAATTCAGACGAATTATAGACATAAGGGGATGTAGAGTTTACTTTTACGACATACATTAGTTTAATACATATTACGGATTGTTTAAGCAAAAAATTAACTTCGCTGTTATTCAACAGAAAATATATACAATTTGGTTGTTACGGTTAAAATTCTAATATTTAATTACTAACTCAAGTATCAGGTGTTTGTGTTAGTTAAGAAAAAACTAAATATCTTTATAAATAGGGCACCAATATGAATCTTTATTACATATATATTTGTCTATCACGATCATCTCAATTTATTTAAAATTAATATATTTTTTTTTCCAGGGTGTTAATAGGGCTATTTTAATATATTTAATTTATTCGTTTTTAAATATATCTATACTTACTTTAAAACAAAGTCCCAAAAAGCTGTCTGTCTGTATGTAATCGATTTTCTCAAAATCTAATGAACGGATTTTGTACGGTTTTCTCCAAAAGATAGTGAAATACTTGCGGATAGTTTAGGTACATATCGATATTGTGTAAATTGTGATAAAAAGATCGCGCAGTTGTTAAAAAATTGCTTACTGGAAGCTTTAGTCGCGTGCGCTGCGTAAACCAGCAGAGATATTGCAGATCTATAAAAATACAACAAAAAAGTCCGTGATAGCATGTTTCCATCTCTTATGGTTGACTCACAGTAACTACTCCACGTCACTCCACTTCCGCCTTCAGGGGAAGTTTTAAATATGCCGCCACACGATGTTGGAATAACATTCCTCCGCCCATTCGAGATTCACGTTCCAAAATCGCATTTAAGAATAAATTAAAAACACTTATGATTAATAAACAAATTGAATGTCAAAACTTTTCAGTGGAGACATCAATTCTATAAAGCGGCATATTATTACATTCTCTTATTCATAATTATTATTATTCACGTATTATTTTATATATATTACATCTCCGTAAAGCTTTTATATCATATAAATTGTACACTGTTATTTATTTAATATTTTATATAACAAACACATATATATATGTATATATATACCGTTATACGTATATATATATATATATATACGTATAACGGTATATATATACATATATATATGTGTTTGTATGGCAACAGTGTACCGTATATATATATATATATATATATATATATATATATATATATATATATATATACGGTACACTGTTGCCATACATTGCACATTTCGGGTTACTGCTGAAAATCAGCGCCTAGGCAGGACATACGCTGAGCTGTGACCTATTCGGTATGGTGTTACAGACAGGTATGTCATTAGTTTAAGTATCTGTTTGTAACACCATATCCGAATAAATGATGATGATTATTATTATTATTATTATTTTTTTTTTTTTTTTTTTTCATTTACAATCTACCATTTTAACATGGCGAGACATTTCCATTACGGGCTTTTGGCCAAGCAATGGAAAGTAATTTAGGTATCTATTGTAAGAAATTTACGGACCAAGCGGCATGTGTTTAGTATTACTGTTTTCTGTAAGAGAACGTATGTGAGTGGGTGTATGTCTAACATTTTTAAGCTATTGTGAAGGGATTTTGGTATGACTCCGGTAGAAGATAGGATTATAGGGATAGTTCGGACACAATTAACCCGCCATTGGGCTTTAATTTCTACAGCAAGGTCGGTATATTTGGCAATTTTTTCAGTAAATGTAGTTTGAATGTTGTGAGTGTTAGGTATGGCTATATCTATTAAGTAAACTATGCTATTCTTTTTATCCTGCAGTGTTATATCTGGACGGTTGTGATGTACAGTTTTATCCGTTACAAGTGTTCGGTCCCAGTACATCTTATGAGTAGCCGATTCCAGTATGACTTGCGGCGTGTATTTGTAATACGCAGTTTTGTCTGTAATAAGTTTGTGTTTATTGGCTAGATATTGGTGTATGATGGCGGCAACTTGGTTGTGACGATGTTTATAGTCAGTCTGGGTGATGGATTTACAGGCTCCTGTGATATGCTGAATAGTTTCAGCACTACTATGACAGTGTCGACAAAGATCACTTTGTAGTGTGGGGTCCCGTATTATATGTTTTCTGTAATTTTTTGTATCTATTATTTGGTCTTGTATGGCGATCATAAATCCCTCTGTTTCGGGGAACAGCTCGCCTCGCTTCAGCCATGCGTTTGACGCAGTTTTGTCAACATTCACGTTGGTTAAGTCGAGGCGATGTCTTCCGTGGAGGGATTTTTGAACCCATGTGTCTAATTTTTGTTGTGCTGATGATATGCTTAATTGAAGATTGTGTTGTTTAAGATTGAGTGGTGTTAATTTTATATCTGACTGAACAATGGTTTGGTGTAATTGTGAGTACTGTGCTTTGTCGTGAAAAAATGTTCTGAGTAAAGTCATTTGTTTATTGTGGAGATTTTGTATATCAATTAACCCTCTCCCACCTTCGATTCTGGGTAATGTTTGTCTTTGGATGCAGGCTCGTGGATGGTGTTTGCGGTATTGTGTCATGGTAGTGTTGATTTTCCGTTGGAGATTTTTCAGGTCAGTCTGTGACCACTGTATAATCCCAAATGTGTAGGTAAGTATAGGGATAGCAAATGTGTTTATTGCTTTAATAGTGTTGTGAGAGTTCAGTTTTGTATTCAAAATTTTATGTAACCTAGCTGTAAATTTTTCTGTTAGTATTTTTTTAGTTTGTTTTTGATGTATTTGTCTTGTCTGTTGGTATCCTAAATATTTGTATCCCTCTATTTCGTCCACTGGTTCTATAGTTTCAAGTGTACTCAGTTGGTACGGATTGTGTTCAATGTTCCCTTTATGAACGGATTGTATCTTGCACTTATCAATCCCAAATTCCATTTGAATATCTGTTGAGAATGACTGGGTGATAGCTGCTAAATCCTGAATTCCTGCAAGGGATGAAGCGAATAGTTTTATGTCATCCATGTACATTAAGTGTGTCAGGGTGTAATTGTCGAGGTCATATTTAATGTTGAAACCTTTTTGAGTGTTGTTTAGCATTCTAGATAAGGGGTTGAGAGCTAAGCAAAACCAAAGAGGGCTTAAGGCATCTCCTTGGAATATACCTCTTTTTATATAAATAGGCTCAGTTTCAATCAATCCTTCTTTACTGTTTATCTTTAATGTAGTTTTCCACGTTTTCATGGCAGTTTTTAGGAAATTGATTATTATTGGGTGTATATTATAATGTTCAAGAGTGCAAATCAGCCAGCTATGGGGTACGGAGTCATAAGCTTTTTTATAATCGATGTTCATGGTATAAATATCCTTCTTGTTTACTGTTGCATAATTTGAAACTACATTATCAATCGTCAGTTGTTCCTTGCAACCCTGGCTATGTCTACGACACCCCTTCTGTTCCTCAGCTAAAATATTGTTATTCTCTATGTATGTATAGACGGTCTCAGTTATACATGCTGTGATGATTTTATAAATGTTCTGTAGGCAGGTTATTGGTCGGTATTTTGCAGGGTTTATTGTGTCGGCTCTATCTTTGGGCAACATGAAAGTTATACCTTCGGTAATATAATCTGGCATTAACTGGGGGCATTGCATAAAATTATTTATATGGTTCAGCAGGAGTGTGTGGGTGCTAGTAAATTTCTTATACCAGAAATTATGAATTTTGTCTGAGCCGGTTGCCTTCCAGTTATGGGTTTTTCTAATTACTTTTTGCAATAGTTCCAAACCAATATCTTTAAATATCATTTTAGGCGAAATATTATACTTCTCTTTTTCATTATCTATCCAGCTATTATTTTTATGTTCCACTACGTTCGACCATATATTTGCCCAGAAATCGTGTAGATTTTCTTTTGTAGGTGTGATTGTACTGGTTTCTTCGTTAGGTGTGTTATTGGTTTGTGTTAATTTTCTATAAAATAGTTTTTCATTATTCATAAACAGTTTATTTTGTGTTTTTCTAAGAGTTGTTTCCTTATATCTTCTTAATCGGTAGGCTAATGCTCCTACCTTCTGCTTTAAAGTATCTAAAAAATGAGTTAGCTCTGTGTTAGGGTTTTCATGTTGTGAGTGAATTTGATATCTTTTCTTTATTCGCACTATGTGATTTTGTAGTTTGTTACTCCTATTTCCTCTGATAAACTCTGTTAATCTGGCTATATCTGCCCGCAACCCGTCAATCTTATTTTGAAGCCTTTTTTGCCAATGTGGTTCTGTGTAATGAATTACATTTTGTGTAGAACGAAATTTAGCACCGTTATTTTTAGCTGCGGTGTAAGCTGCACAATAAATTATTAATTGTAGAGTATCAAAATCAGTTTCAGAAGTAATTGTTTTGGGGATAACATGATTATTTAAAAAGTGTACAATGTGTGCCAGTTTTTTTGATGATTTTTGTTTTGGAATGTGTTCTCGTGAAATCGGCGTCGTGTTTTTGAAATCATTCATGCATTCTGTAAAATCATTTTCTATTTTATATCCAATATCCTCTGGTAAGTGTGTCTGTGTAGGCTCCAGTTCTTGTAAAGTTAGTGTATTTTCAAATGTCGCATGTACTGTTAGTTCTGGAACACTAACATCTAGTGGTTGGTTTTGGTTGTGTATTGTGTCTTCTTGTGAATGTGTTTGTGCGCTAACATCTTCTTGGATATCATTGGCATTGTGACTAATCTCTTTATGTATTTCTTTTCTTATTTCTTCTAGGTTTTCAAGTGTAATATATTTATTATTTATTATTGCTCTTCTCTGGTCAGCAATCCGTTGTACTGAGATATGTGCTAGCTGAGGGCACTGTTTGATGACTTCCTGATGCAGAATTGAGCGATAAGTCGTCATGTTTACTGTTTCTAGTTTTGTAATTTTGTAGTAGGTTCTAATGATTATCTCATTGACCTCTTTGCTCCAGCTCATTCTGCCACTAGTACTGAGAGGTAAGTTACTCGTTGCTTTATGGGTTTGGTTATTGTTTTTTAATTGAGCTTCTACTTCTAATCTAATTTCTTGGATCTTCTCAACTGATAGTAATTTTCTGTTGATAATTGCTCTTCGTTGATCTCCGATTCTTTGTTTGCTGACACCCATATCAGGAAATTTTTCGAGGAATTTTGCGTGTAGTGGAGGTAGATAGCGAATTGATGTGTCTGATTCTAGTGATGTAATCATGTAATAAGTACGCATAATAAAAATGTTCATTTCTTGTGTCCATCGTTTGCGCGTACTCGAGCCAGCCTTAGCGGATGCAGGTTTTTCGGCGGTTCTTGCCTCCTGCATAACGCTTTCGGGGATATAACTATTGGCTGAATGGGATGAAATTATAGATGATGGCGAAGACGACCTTCTTAAAATGTCTGCATATGATTGTGGTGACGATGGTAGTGATTGAAATAATGAAGATGACGAGGGGGATGATGAAGGTGATATTGATGGTAATGGTTGATTCTCGGCTGTAGTATTTTTCTCGGGGGGAACCCGCCTGTTCAGTCCCCCACCGCCAACGGTTCGTATGCTGAGACGTCCAGCGTCGGCTCCAGACGCGCCCCGGCGACCCCCGGGCAGCGGCCGCAAATTATATTCTCTTTGTGACATTACTTTCATAAATGATTTTTTTTAACAGTCAGGAAAAGGAAGAAATAGTTAAAGGCAAAGATAGGAAAGTGGGACCGTTAGTTAGAAAGGGTATTAAGCCGTGATGTTAGTGGCTAAATTACATCTCATGGAGGTATATGATCTAGGTGGTATGATCTATGTATGTATCACCTTCCTCTAAGCCCCCCCACCACGTCAAGGTGGCCCCATGGGGGGGTTATTATTATTATTATTACTTTTATGATCGAAATTTCGATAATTCGGGAAAAGGGAAAAATCACTGAATTCCACGTGGGCGAAGCCGTTGTTGGCACAGCTAGTATTTTCATAAAGTGATAATCTTTATTTTCACCTACGAGCTGCTTGCTTAAATTGTTACTGAAATCCACTAATTTTACGTTTTTAGAATAGTCTAACCAATTATCATATCCAATATTGAAGTCAAGACTTGTGTTCCCATACGTTTTAGGTCTTTTTTCAAATCTTCCGTTTATACAATCTATGCTCCTTATTTAATATTGGTTCTTGCAGACGATGCTTATCGTCAATATATTTTTAAATTTCTATTTCAGCCCACGACGAGTTGGTTCGACGACTACACAACTTTCGGACTGTACCCGCACGGACTACGCGACGGACAGCCGCGAATCTACAAGCGCTCAATCTATGAACAAATTACGGCTTCTCTGTTGGATAACAAAGACGTAAAACATTAAATATTTATCAAACCTGGACCACGATCTGAATTCTTGATGAAATTAGCGAATTGTGTATATTTTTTCACTGTTGTATGGAAATTAACCAATTTTAAAGTAGGATGTTTAAAATGTTGTTTTAAATGATTTAAAATGATGTTTTAGCTAAAATACCATTGCAACAATTATGATAAAAACATATTTAATATAATCCGCAATCAAAAATCAATCTTGTATGGGTTATTGGGAAATAATTCATAACTTATATGCTACTCGAAAATAATTTTAATTGTAAATTTGTGTTACGTTGAACGACTTTTTGCAGTATAAATATTGATATCTAAATATTTTGTAACTTGGCAATAATATATTATTAATTTCATACAATTGCATATGCATTGATGGTTGTATCAAACATATAGACAGCCAATTAGAATTTGAGAGAATAATCACTAAGGGTATTTACGTGATTTGCATTCATGCCAAGAAATACAAAACCTTAAATATATCATTTGGTTGAGATACAGGCCGATTACTATTCTCGAATATTCCTTTCCGCTGAAATGATTTCATCATCTATTATTTATTTATTTATTTATTTATTTATTTATTTATTAGGAAGACACACAGTTACATAATACATAAATATAATACAAGAACAATATAAACCATAAACCAATCAAGTCTTCACAACAAAAAACTTAAAGAAAAAAAAGGAACATATACAGATGACAAGTTAAATTAAATTTATTATTATATAAAAAGGAAAAAGAAATATGAAATATTAAAACTTACAATTTGGCAGGGAAAAAACTCATCGAATGACACTTTAATTTATTTAAAGATATGTTGAACAAATCAATGTCAATAAAAACACTATTGTGACTGTTGCATGCACGATGAAGAAAGGTATTATTTGCATATTTCGTTTTTCTTTTAGGAGTATAAAACAGAAGTTGCTTTCGTGATTGAGAACGAGGACATCTTATAAAAACATTACTCAGAAGATAAGGGGACTCAATATAATTATTTAAAATTTTATACAAATAAAGTTCGTCTCTCAACGTTCTGCGATCTTGTAAAGTTAAAAGTTTAAGTTTATGTTTATGTGAATTTATGTTACGAAGGCTATTCATAAAAGTTAAATGTTTACAAAACTTATTTTGGATACATTCAATTTGGTTAATATACTTGTTGTACATTGGATTCCAAACAGTGGAAGCATATTCAAGAATAGAGCGGACATAAGCATTATACAAAATAACGAGAGTAGAAGCATTGTGAAAATTCTTTCCTACCCTAAGAATAAACCCAAGCATTTGAAAGGCTTTACCAACTATGTAATCAATATGATAATTAAATAAAAGCTTATGATCAAGGTATAATATTCGATAACATGCTTTAATTAATGGAGCCATCTGTTCTATAAAATAAATGACTAATGAAAATGGCGTGATCTAGTTACAAAGATAACTACAATAAGCCATATTTATAAGTAAAGTTATCTCTAGTCGTAACTGTTTAATAGTATAATAGCTAAACGCGCCGCTTCGTCCGTGTTTTGGCAGGACACTGATAACCTCCACCGCTTTTTATACTAATTCCCCCCTCTAAACTACAATGTTATATGAGTTTATGTAAATTTTGTATTTCAACATAATATTACACGAGTAGATAAGAGAAATATTACCCTCACAAGCTAATGGGGTTGTGAGGGAAAGTGAAACGCACGACACCATTAACGCGCGCTCTAATTTGTAGAAAAACCGAGATTTGCACGCAAAAACTGTGTATTCATCTCTTGCACATTAACGGTGGTGGGAAAACTTATTGTTAAGTTACGTTGGACTTTGAAAAAATTTGCAAAAAAATACTTATGGTTATTTTTCTTGTTTTTGGGACACTAACTGTTAGACTTGAAAGCTTTGACCGCGTCCACCGGGCGAGCGCATAAGCATAGCCGTGTATGGTTATTCGTCTATGTTTTATTATAATACTAAATGCAGGCCTACCATGAACTCTTTACCATTACTCTACCATGAACAGGAGGCACCCTTAGGACGACGTTCCCCGACTTAAGTAGAGCTTCTGCGCTCTACTCCCTACTCGCAACTTCGGCGATGCTTCTGCGCTCGCCCGTCCCGCCCGGTGACGCTGTAAAAGTCATTAGGGCTTACAACATACAGTCAGTTCGAAAAAAAAAAAAATCTCCCCGACGAGATACGTGTCCGAAAAAAGTGAGAATACGACCTAGAACGATGGAGGATAGACGCTGCTTGATGCCGAGTTCTCGAAGGATGGACTCGTTAGTTCTAAATTCAGTCCATGAAACACCGAGCATCCTTCTCCAGCACCACATCTCGAGAGCGTCTATCCGCTTCCTCTCACTTTCCCGTAGCGTCCACGTCTCACAAGCGTAGAGAAATATGGGAAACACTAGAGCCCTAAGTAACTTTATTACTTTATACCAAAGCTATAGTAGCTTAGGTTATGTTTCTATTCCTCCATATTTTTCTCAACTTGCTCATGGATGATCTGGTGATAGCCATGCGTCGTTTAATTTCGTCAATAGACCCGTAACTATCAGAAATCAGCGCTCCGAGGTAGACATGATTGTACGACGTCGCAACCTGCGATTCTTGTGACTTCTGGCAAGTTTATTTGCACGGTAGACAAACAATCCCTAAAGAATTCTAAAGATATGCGTGACCTACCAATATTACGATTGAAACCTACTAGTTGGAGCAGGTTTTGGCTCCAATCCCTCTCTCCAAAACATCGGAGAGAGGAGGTCTATGCCCAGCAGTGGGATAATAAGAGGCCGTTACTTACAATCATCATCTTAATGCCCTTATCCCAGTTTAAGTAGGATTGCCAAATGTTACAAACATTTTGTCACATGATTAGGCTACATATTTAACGACCGGCCGCCTGCCTGACATCTTAATCGCCTTTTACGACGCCTCGGTAAGAAATGAGGGTGGTCTATTCTACTCAGCTGGATATCAAGCAAGGCCGTTACTTACAATACGTATTATAAATAGCATAAAAAAAAGTCAGCCGAGCGCGCTCTTAATAAAATATCTCTGTATTTCAACGTTGCCCGTAAAGTGTTCTTTGCTAATTGTCGAACTCAATTATGACTGAGATTTCATTAAAAATATCTCAGATTCTTACAGAGGATCATCATTACGTGATTTTACTATTCTGTCTTCAAATCTAAGCTAGACATATCGCACGCTTAGTATTAAAGTGAACTAATTTAGTTATATAATTAGGCTTAATTAAGTTGGAAACATTGTATTCCTTATGTCAATGCGATCTAATATCATGGTAAGAATTATTAAAAAAAAACTAGTTTTTTTATTGCTTTTCCAAGTTATGGGTTTTTTTTAACACATGATTTTTGTAGGCGCTACGCTTCATACCAAGTTGCCACAAAAAAATTTTTTTTAATTAGGTCCCTTTAATACTAAACGTGCGATATTGTCGTATGTTTACTAGTTTATTTTTCTTGTAATTACGATTATACATAATATTCAGATGCATAAATATATTAACTCCTAAGGTCGCATAATCACGACTAACTAAACTTATTTTCTATTTACACGTGATAGTTACCATTTAGTTCGACATTTTTTATTGTATAGTTACAACTAATTTCTAGTCCGAACTGATCTTTTATGTACTTTTTTAAATATTTTTTTTATAAAATGTAATAAGTTGACGAATATGTACAATATTCAATTCATTTCCACAGTTAATTTTTGAATGATGGGGTATATGTATGTTTATATGAGATGTCAGTTATTGCGTGTTTTGTTAATAGTAACTTATTAAAACACTATCTGAAAATTTTATTGTTAGTTTTATTTATGACAAATTAATATTCTCACGAATTCTCTAAGAAACACATATTTTTTAAATTAATTTTAAAATTCATAGTCAAAAATTATATGTATATATTATGTAGTTTTAACAAAAATATTAGATTTGATAAGTATATGATTTTTATTTGAGAAGGTTATTGGAATAAATGTTTACAATTTTTGTTAATAACATATGGGTATTTATTAAGATAATTAAAGACAAGAATTTGTTAAAATAAATAAGTAAATAAATAAAAATTAATATTTCATAATTTTAAAGTATTTATTATTCTGTAGAAATACTGTATGAATTAAATGTAATAATTTTTCCTTGCCTTTTAAGTAATTGTGTAGTGTACAAAAACTTAATAAATAAAGTAATTACGCAAATTGGCCTTTTTCTGTTGTAATTGTGAAGTTAAACTTGGATATTCAAATACAAAATATCCTTTATTCAAGTAAACTTATAGCAAGTGCTTTTGAATGGTCAGCTCTAAAGCTTGTTTGGAAAATTGCTGCTACCGAGAAGAGCCACAAGAAGCTCGGAAGGTGTTCGTTTCAAAATGTTATTCTTATAATTCGTTACATTTTCTCATTACTATCTTGTATAAGGAGGAAGGGTATATCCTATAGCTTGAAAAAAACTTTCGTATCGAATAAGCTTACGAAGTCTAAATCTACTACTATAGTGCGAGTAGAATGCTAATTTTACCTTTCCCAGAAATTTTCTCTAGTATCTAGGTATTTTGACATGATGAACAATTTATCGTTGTTAACCTAGGAGTTGGATTATAATTTGCTAGTTTGCGCTTGAATATTAAAGACCTCACGGAAAAATACTGCAGCAATAAAACAAGTCATCGGTATTATAATATAATTTATTATTTAACATTATCACACAAGTTTCACATAACTATTTTATTGTTTGATTTTTATATATTTTTTTAATCTAAGCAATACCTAGTAACTAGCAATAACTGTACTGGAAGGAAACTTTGTGCATTGGGAAACCAATATACTTATTACGCATATTTCACAGAATTTAAGACAGTCTGATCAACTTCATCACGTACATTTTTCGAGATTGTTGCTATTAAAAGTAGTTCCACTTGATAATTAATAAAAAATTAACGTTATTTCTGGTTAAGTAGTCTGGTCATAGAGCACTGCTCTAGTTTAATGTTAAATATTAAATTGCATGTCACAAGTCGACACTAACGTTTATGTTTATCTCTCTATTTTATCATCGTGAGAAAGATATAATGTCTATATAACAGTGATATATTTATTAAGCAGTATCACTTTCAAGCAATGTATAAATAGATTTCTACATACAATTTTAACCATTTGGTAAACAGAAGTATCAAATATACTACTATATTAGCACCTTGATTATATATAAGTTTTAAAATATGTGAATTATACTTTTATACATTTAAATTACATTTTAATTAATTATCATGTATTTGTAACATATAAAACACAATTTTAATAGAAATCCTACTATTAACATTCTTAATTCTAAGGGACGGATTCGTTGCATTTATCAGGTAGGTACACAAAGTCTTTAGTATACCTGTTGGTGAAAAAAATTATCGTAAAACAAAAATTACATTTTTACGGCTCTTTCATTAGATATGGAAATAAAGAAAATAAATGGCACTTATTATTTTAAAATATAAGTAAACTTATACTACCGGTCTTACTCAAACGACTTGTGAATACTTACCACGTGAGGTATGATTAGTTATCGTTTCATTTAATTACCTAGGTACAAGATATATAAACATTATTATTAAAAACTTAACCTAAATATTCGACGAATTTGGGTTAAACAATTAATAACGTCAATCGGTATCTACGTAAAAATATATACTAAAGCATTAATGTTGCCAGTTTAGTCTTCTAAAATCATTTCATAGAATTATTATTAATTAAAATAATTTTTAGTTATTTGAATGTTCTTGATTATATATTATAAAAGAATAATTTCTGTGTGAAATGGCAGCACTGATTTAATCCTTACAAGCTTATATTTAGTGAGCTAATTCAAGTTACGCACTCAGATATTTGCAGCTCTTTAGCTCTTTTGCGACAGCATAATTTTTAAATAGCTGATAGCTAGTCGGGCTATTACTCTTCTATCTATTACTCTTATCTATTATGTATCAGCTATTACTCTTGGCTAAGAGTCCTCCTATATTAAATTAATACTTTCATTGCGACAGCCAAGCAGTGGATACATATTTTTTTTATTGAGCTGCGGTACAATATAACTAATTCCTGCATCTGAGTAAGGCAAACTATACATTTATATAAAATACTAAGTTCTATTGATATACATATATCACTTTTCTTGCTATGACGTAGAATTTTCATTTGAAGAGCCTATCTGTTAGATGTCTTTCCTCTGAAAATAAAAAGGTAATTTTCATTAGGCATACTACGTTACTAAATTTAACCCCTAATACGGCAAATTTGAATTTCAGAATTCTCTAAAGAAGTGTTGAATCAAGTACCAACCTATATGAAAAAAATCTTGGATTATAAAAGTTTATATATTGATTTATTGTCATTGCTCAACAGATTGCAATGATGAAATGATTAGGCTTATTAAGTTAGACAAAACTATGGCTATTAGGGTTCAAACGACTTGAATTTCAACGGTTTCTAGTTGTAAAATATTTTGTAAAGTTTTTGGTAGCAACTCGCAGGTATTTACAGGAGGAACATAAAATCATTAGCGTGCATAAATTCAAAAATGATTTTACCTGCAGCTCAATGTCTATTTCGATGCATGCCGGAGTGTCGACTCCCCGGCCTCGACTGAACTATGGCGTAGTGATCGCTGTTGTCCGATACTGACCTAGTTTGTTAACCAGAACTATATTTAAAGTATTATATTTACTGTACAATTGAATAATTTTAATTCCAAGCATATTGTTAATTCATACGCTTCAGTTTCCCGTATTCTTAGAGTATAAATATTTTTTTTTTATCAATATAAGAGTAATATAAAAATATCGATCTCATGAAGAGATCGTAGTGGACCTCTGTCAGTTGTGTCAATAGATTGTTGATACCGATTGTTAACATTGTTATATTTATTTAGTAAAGGGTGCAGTTATGAATGATAACGTAAGTTCAAGGTAAAACATGAAACACAAAATAAATATTGAACTGTATAAATGCATTTTATATTTTATATTCCCGAGGTTTTATATATGAACAGGAATAGGAACAGCTTTCCGAACGAGCAGTAGATGTTGACGATTCACAAGCACTTGTTTACACGTTTACTTATATATTTTATTAATCTAAACTAAATTTGGGCAAAGTTTCGACTAACACTATTTTCATGTATAATTTTTTATATGACTGAAACCGAAACCTGATGATACGGAATTAACTAAATATTAAAAAACCGGGTTGTAAATTTATAGGTTTGCAAGCCCTGCATTTATCAGGGTACTGAAAAAGGTTACACAGGTCGCCACCAGAAGCTATTATTTTATTTATTTTACCTTTAATCAACACGAATTTATTTTTCAACCATGTTTTTGTGTTTACACTGTTATCTCGAAAAAAGATTCCTAAAGATTTATATATTTTTAAACTTTTATTTTGGGAATTTACAGAGTTCAAAACACCTATATTAATGCGTGTATTTCACGAGATGCGAAAATTTAATAGGAGGAAATTAGAAGAAACTTTTATATTAGAATTGAAGATATTAAAGCTTTTTCTTTCCTCAACATTTACTATCATGAACTTTGTAATTATTTTTTAATCATTTTGTTATACATTGCAGACTCTAAATTTTAGCAAATTGCAATTTTTACTCTTATTATATTTATAGGCATCGATGTGTATCACTTCTCGTGTAATGGACCTTTGTATTGTTTTTAGTCGTTTTTTGTCATTATATATAATCCGTAACGTCAATTTTTTTTTAATTGTTTTAAGCAACGGACGTTACCTCGCAGAGTGTATAGTTGAGGAGGGATATCGGCTGCCGTATTGACTTCCGTGCCAACTGCGGTAAGGGTCATAGTCTTCCACCACAGAGGGATCCTTCTCTATCACCTGTGAGTACATGAACGTGCTGTTACCGTAAACCAACACCTGCCTGCCCGTAACATATATAACATAATGCGAACGATATATAAAGGACTCTACTATGACTTTTTGTACCGAGAAAACGAAGTCAGTGACAACTAATCGATTAATGAATTATTTTTGAATACAAAAAGTAAGGAAAACTGTACCCGGTATACCAGTAGAACGCACAAACGCCCGGTATAGCATTGTACTGAAAAAAATGTCTTATTCATGAATAAATTAAATGTACCTCAGGTAAAATAAGTTTATTTAAACTACGTTCATTGAAGCTATGAGTAAAACCAAACATATGTTATTACTGAAGATATGTTTTTTAAAATAAAATAGATTAATATTTTTTATACTCGTAAGTTTTGCCTTCAAAGTCTTATCTTTAATATTCGTTAATACCGTTGTTTAAGGACATTTATTATATTAAACTACCTTAAAAAACCTTAAATTTTTATACGGAAATTAAATTTTAATTCCTGATAGTAGTAGGAAAATATAAATTTGTTATAAATACACAGATACATTTTAATAATTTTGTATACATAGCGGAACAAGAATATTATGGGCTTTCAGTGTATAACATCACAGTAGAGTCCAAACAGTGCAGGTTCTCAAGTTAGTAACAAAGATGTGGTTTTAGACGGTAACGGCAGTATTAAAACACAAATGGAACAAAATGAGAATAATAAATTATATATGGTGATTAATTACATCACACAAATTAAATATAAATGGTTAAAATAATGACGACACACAATATAACGTTATGTTATATATACTGTGTTATAATTGAATACTCGCCTGCTTCACGTTCGTTAATAGTAACCATTAATTATTAAAAAATTATTCCCTTAGACGGAAATAAACGTTATTTTATTAATTTTCAATTTCTTTTGAAACTTACTGGGCTCATATCCATAATAATACACAGTAAAATATAGTTTTATAGCAGTTGTAATTAATCAATAAATATTCTGGAGAAACATTAGTAAACAAAAATTACCAAATTAAAAAAATATTTAGCCGAATTCGTTTGTATTTAGTAAAGTTTTTAAAAAGACAATTTGGAACTTGTTTGAGAAGAATCATATTTCATTAGAATATGCATTAATAATTTAATATTAAAATAATAATCTTCTTAATTTCTATCAGAATGATATCATTATATCATTAGTAGCAAACTTGAAATAAACGAGTAATAGTCATATTAAATGGAAAATACAAATAAATAAATACAAATCTTAACAATTATCATAGGAAAAAATACCTGCATATTACATTTTATAATATGGACGTATACAGTGCGATATTCAACGTTGTCTATTGCACGATACGTAATAAAAATTAAAGCAGCAAATGACCAATCTATTTACCCATTGAATGTAACCCGTATATGTGCAATTGTATTAATATATTAAATAAAAAATTATGGTTATATCATCTTTAAAATTCTATACTCATTTTTTATTCGTTGGTCAGTTTGATTTTAGATTATAAGATGTGAAATTTGGCGTTTTATAGGGACCTCTGAGTGAAACGGAAATACACATTCTTATATAATAATGTGTAAAAAATGTATGTCAATTCATAGACTATATTTCAAGATTTATACGTAAACGTATACATTCTTGTTTGAGTTTCATGAATGTCTACGTGTAAATATATCTTAAAGTTTTTTGATTTGACTAGGTTATTCAATTAACGACTTCGTACCTAGACTCTTCATTTTTGTGATGTGTTTGATAAATCAATGCAGAAAATTGTTTTTCGTAAGGAACATTCTGTTGATGCTAAGCTATTGCATTTTTCTTTATTATAGAAGACATCAAGTTATTGCCTTAAATAGTATTTACTTAATTAATTCAATTTCTATACGTCAGATCAATTAATTGTAGGTATCTTTAGTAAAAAACGATCCAATATTTATCTGTATAATATATTACGATTTTACTTTCTTTATTCTATTCGTCGTTTTGATTTTTCCAGCGAATATTAAGGCTACTTATTGATAAAATTCCTTAGTATATAGATACTCCTCAGTATATAGAAGTTTTATTCGAAGCATTCAGTAAAGTAACGACCTATTGACCGAAGTATTTTGTTGTCGTAATTTTTTGTGTAACGATTCTTGCAGGCTTTATTTTTATCTATCAGCTGAGAACCAAAATCAAATGAAATAATTAAGACAGAGCTATTAAAATAAAATAAAACTCAGATATATTACTAATGTTTATTTAATAGATAGTGATATCATTGTCTATCACGTCGCTAATATACAAACTTCCGTTATTATTAACGTTTAGGTCGCTATTGAAAGAAGTTAACGTTACTACAGGTGTTATTTTTTTATAACTGGTTATTCTTTATTGCATTAAGGCCAGACAAATTATGTTTTTCATACTATGTGTCATGATGAAAATAAACATTTGGTGTTTATTTTATTTTTACTGATAGAACCAATCAAGATTTCACGTATGTGACTCCGTTTAACAAAAGTAACGTTTTTATGAAATGACAAAAATACACCATCAATTTCGCTAGTGTATACTAACTTTCTTAGTTTCCATTTAGTATAATATGAATAAACGTCGAGAGTACTCACGTCAGTCCTCGCACAAGAGCAGGTCATGGCGGTGCAAAGGAAGCAGTTGATGAGCAACATTACTATGAACATGACCCCGAGTGCGATTGCAAGGTATAGGAGCCACAGAGGCCTCACGCCGCCTTCGGTACACGCTAGCGCTGCAACTAAACACAGGATCGTAAATAATCATCAGAAATAAAATAGCGCGTTACTTTACCACTGGCAAAGTGGCATATCTTCACTCTCGTTTTTGGATGGAATTTTTCAAGAATTGGAATTTTTCAAGGATCAATTGGTCCCTTTCTGTTTTTAGTTTATATAAATGACTTACCATATTTCATTCATAATATTTGCGGTATTGTACTGTTTGCGGATGATACATCTTTAATTTTTAAAGTAAATAGAAATGACCATAATATTGACGAAGTAAACAGTGGATTATCGCAAGTAGCCCATTGGTTCAGGGTAAATAATTTGGTACTAAACTCAAAGAAAACAAATTGTATTGAATTTGCATTACCTAATGCTGCAAAAACAGCAAATAGGCTCTCCATAAATAATGTACCACTGAAAACAGAAAATACAACTGTATTCTTGGGAGTCACCTTGGATTCAAAACTCCAATGGAGCACACACATAAAAGCTCTTGCAGGGAAACTTAGTTCAGCAGCCTACGCTGTTCGAAAGATAAGACAATTTACAGATGTCGAAACAGCGAAATTGTTTATTTTGCTCACTTCTATAGCATTATGTCTTATGGAATATTGCTGTGGGGTAAATGCGCGGATAGTGAAAAAATTTTCGTATTAAAAAAAAGAGCCATACGTGGCATCTACAATTTAAGTCCGCGTGATTCCCTGCGAGAGAAGTTTAAGGAAACAGGTATTCTAACATTTGCTTCACAGTATATTTTAAATAACGTAATTTTTGTACATAAAAATATAAAGAATTATAAAACGATAGGTGATGTATATAATAGACAAAGTAGGAACTGACATAAGCTTGCGACTCCTGCTTTGCGCCTAGCAAAAGTACGTAAATCGTTTGTGGGTTTGGGTATAAGATTCTATAATAAAATTCCGAAGTCAATTTTGGTCATGCCATTACAGCAGTTTAAAAACACTGTTAAAAAGAGGCTGATACAGTAAGCCTACTATACTGTTGAAGATTACTTAGATGATAAGGATGTGTGGATATAGGTGCACTTCTACCCTGTACAAGACAGTAATAAATAAATGTAACTAGTTCTAAGATTTATATTTTAAAAAGAGCAACCGCCGAGTTTCTTGCTGGCTCTTCTCGGCAGGAACAGCTTCCCGAACCAGCAGTAAAGTTGACGATTCAAAAGCACTTGTTTACAAGTTTACTTGAATAAAGAATATTTTGATTTTGATTTTGATTTTGAGAGAAGGGTAGGAGCTCAGACCTACCATGCTATACGAATGGGGATTGGTTGTTTACATTCCAAGATTGCTCTAGAGGCATGCAAGTTTCATCCCACTGTTTATTTCATCTAAATATTTATTTGTCACATAAGTTTTTATAGAAACCTCATACACTCTTTTGAAACGATCTCTCCGATTGGTTATCAATGCTCCTCATTCGAAATAGGCATTCCCTATTTATGAAACCTTCCTCAATGTATATTCAATTTTATTTGTAGATTGTGTTATTTATTTGTTTAGAAACCTATCATCTTTTATCGATCAATTTAACATAGAGTGCCTGTGAAAGTTTAAATTCCAATTCATTACTTTAAGCCCTTACATGTCTGAACCATCAAACTGTTTTTTTGTATTTTATCACCTTACCAGCACTATCATTAGGATCGAGCACGAATAGTCCTGTAGAAGCCGTGACTGCGCCCTCTTCATCTGCTGGTTCTATGCGTCCATCCGTTTTGCAGTCAGTAGTCATACAGCTGCCTGAAATATGCATGGCATATGTGCATCATTGTAGTTTAAATGTATACTATTATCATAAAAAACTATAAAACTATAAACTATAACCACTATTTTGATTGAAGTCTAAGATGTTAACTAACTTAGTGGCATACTTGAGTACACTTGAGGACTTAGCTATACCTTTGATATATTATATATATATATATATATATATATATATATATATATATATATATATATATAAATTTATTTTATGTTGTGGCATGTTATACAGGTAAGTGAGAAAATATATGGCCATACATTGAGATATATGTATAAAATCTTAAATTATATGGTCGATGCTATTGCTTGCAATGACCATTGGATCTAAGTTTCGTCCGTATACTAAGACAGGAGGACTTATTATGATTTTATTAAGAAAGTATTAAGATAATGTAAAAGATAAGATTCGCTTTATTATAAATTAAGCTAAAAATAATAAAAATATACATGTTTTCCTACCTTTACAAATTCCAATTTCGCATTGGAAGTTTATTTGTGAGGAATTTGGAAATTTAAACATTGAGGCAATCGCCAACTCCGCCGCACCATTTTCCGATTTCAACGCCACTGATTGCTCCTTTACTGGACATCTGAGAAACCACAATGTTAATTTCAATTTAAAAAAAAGAAAATATCTAGAATAAGCTATATCTACATTATAAGCTGTGATAGCCCAATGGTGAGACCGTGCGACTCTCTAGAGACGAACATAGGTTCAAACCCGGGCAGGCACCAATGAGTTTTTCTATTAAAACTCATGTGTCTAATTCATAATTGCAATTTATCACACGCTTTTCGGTGAAGGAAAACATCGTGAGGAAACCTGCATATCACTAGAGAATTCTGTTGATATGTGTAACCTACCAATCCGCATTGGAGCAGCGTGGTAGGTCTTAGCTCCAACCCTTCTCTCCAGAAACGGAGAGAGGAGGCCTATTCCCAGCAGTGGGATATTAACAGGCCGCTACTTTTACATTATAAATATTATATTTCCAAAAATAGTTTGTCGAGGGCGTTATTGGTAAGTTGCGCTCGACTTAAGCAACGTCAAAACATTTTTTCATTATGTATGTTTTGGACATTTCCAAAACATACAGATATAGGTATATATAGATAAACTTTACAGATATCGATCTACTCATTAGTAGATCGATATCTGTAAAGTTTAATAAGCGGTTGGTTTCTTTCGGAATGAATACCTCGTAAATGGACTTTTTATTGTGAGACGTTTGGCTGAGCCTGCTTTTATTGTGTAATGCACTGCTCAACTTGTTTTTATTATATAATGTACGGCTTAACTTGTTGTTATTTTGATAAATATGGTTCAACTTGTTTTTATTGTGATTTTTTTTTGAAATCACTGTATGCTGTTAGCCCTAATGGCTTTTACACCGTCACCGGGCGGGATTTATCGTGATAAGTACGGCTTAATTTGTTTCGTGACAACTGTATTCGGTTCAATATTTTGGATGATCTGCACCCGCTTCTTTCGTATTCTCTTCCCTTTTGTCATCTTTTTATTTGGACGTAATGTTCATGTTTCTTTAAGAAAATTGGTTATTCTTAAAGTTGTTACACAAAATGATAATTATTCATTCTACGCGGGTCGTAATGCGGACGTACAGTATTCGACTGTCAAAATTGTTTTAAATATTTATACGAAACGATTACATTCAGGCTTATGACATAAAAATATTGTACGAAGGGAAACCATTTTCCTTTTTTTTTCGCTAGATTTATACGCTTTCCAGGCAAACCGGCGCACGTACAGTATGTATGAATGTATCAACGTTAAAAGTCCTTGCGTTGAGGGAATTTATTACATCCCTTTCTGTGAAGCTTACCATAGTGACTCGTGACGGCCATTATCACATATTAAGTGGATTCTTCCTTGTTTTACTCTAGAGAGAAATAAAGATTTAAAAGTAGCCAAAAAAAATTTTTTGTGTCTCCTTGGCATTTGTGCTTGTTGCCGTCGAGGTTTTTCGTCGATAATACAATACAGGTTAAAACACCCAAAAAGCCTAGTGTTATTAATGAAAAGTTCTGAACTTCTGCGTATTATGCGACGTACGTTCCTTATAAGCAAGATTTATTTTGCAAAGATATTAAAACGTTACTAAAATGCCAGGTTTGCTTAAATTAAGATAAAAACATAGATTATATGTTTAGAGAGAAACTTATTTAAATTAATTCGTACGTGTAATTTTCACATACCCTCGGTTATCCAGAAGATCTACGGTATGATTGCGCATGCTGAACGCGAAACAATTTCTCATTCGTATGCCGTGGGTACCTGGGAATTAAGAAATCAACAGAATCAATAAGAAATCTAATCAGTAAGTATGTAATAAAATCAATAAATACATACTTAATAAGGATATCGGGAAATTCATGAAGTTTTTACACATTTCACACACACAAGTCTATTTTAAAGAGGTTTGTCGTCGTAACTTCATAGCTATTGCAATCGCAAACATAACACTATAGGTAAATCATCTTTATAGGTATATCATACAAATAACATATGCAAACATTATCCTTAATATCATTTTCTTTTTGGCTATTTAGCTTTATCATTTCAGACTTTTCATTTTAATTTAAACACATTTGCTGTTGTGTTCGGCTATCTAAAAGATACATAAACTCACCATCAGGTTTGCTTAATTCTGCTCTTAAGGTGTAAGGCATTCCGAATGCTGCATTCAAGATTTTGCGTCCATCGGAATTTAACATCCTCAAAGACACAGTTAAGGTTTCGTTTCTGAAAAAAAAATTACTTGTTATTAAAAGTTGTTATCTTATTTTTTGTCGTAATTTACAAAAAGTGTTTGTTTTTCTACAGTGATCCATGTTGGGAATGGTAGAGGGTTGAAGGTCCTTGTCAATTAAAAACATTCTGCCAGTTTTTTTACTTCCTTGGAACGTTCAGTCTGCGCGGACTGCCCTAGTTGCTTTCACTCAATCTGATATTAATAAAACTAAGTACAAAAAGTATTCCCCGACTTAAGTAGAGCTTCTGCGCTCTACTCCCTGCATTTCGCAACCTCGGCGATGCTTCTGCGCTCGCCCGTCCCGCCCGGTGACGCTGTAAAAGCCATTAGGGCTAACAGCATACAGTCGGTTCGAAAAAAAAAAAAAAAAGTATAAGGACAAAAAAAATTAAGTCCCTCATGACTTTGTTGATTCCTTCGTACTATTGAGTTGCAAAGGTCGAAATAAGTAATCGGATGCTTCGTACCTATATGTCGCTTCTATGATAGAATAACAACTAAGACTTGATTTAATGCCGAGATTATGCTAGCTGGCAGATAAAAAAAAAACAAAATTCGCAAATTTACGTTGTTACTATTCAAGGTTTTCTTGAATATTACTGTTAATAAAACTATTTTTATCGCGTTTCATCGCTTCGTGACTACGTACAAAAGAAGTGTTGTATACGATATTTTTTGTCTATATAATGATACACGACATGAACCTGTTATAGAATTTAATTGTATTTGTTCTTTTATTTTATCCGATAAGAAACCTTATTCCAAAAATATATTCAGTTACACCGACATAGTAAAATTATTAGTGTATATATTTTAAGTATATACGTTGCGGCACCAATCTATGCCAAACCCGAAGAATCCAGATTAGTTAAAGTTAAAATTCCCTTAAAAAGAAGACTTTGCTATCAAGAAATACGACAGGTGACTTTTTGTTCCAAAAGTACTGTACGTAATAATGGGAAGTAGTATTATTCGTATAAACTAAGTTATCATAAAATGATACAGCTAAGTTTGAATTTATTTTTCACTTAGAATTAATGAATACCAAAGAGGATTATCATTAATGTAACGTTATTTGTAGTAACGGTATCGTCAACTTAAATTACTCTTAGAGCCATAACGTCTTTATTATATACTAGCTGTGCCAGCAGCTTCGCCCGCGTGGAAATCAGCGTGTCACAATTTTTTTCTAGAATTCAAATTTAAAACATAAAAGTAGTTATTATGAGTCAACCGTAAAAGATAGAGACATGCTATCACTGATTTTTTAGTAGTATTTTTATAGATCTAAATTCTCTAGTACATTACTTTACCGTATCTCCGCTGGTTTACGTAGCGCACGCGACTAAAGCTCCCAGCAAGCAAGTTTTTTTAACAGCGCGCGATCTCTTTAACACAATTTACATCATACCGATATACACTATAAACCTAAACCATCCGGAAGTATTGCACTAAAACCGTTCAGTAGATTTTGAGAAAATCTATTACAGACAAAGCTTTTGGGACTTTGTTTTATAATAAGTATAGATATAGTAGTTAGAGTTATCTATCAGGTTATACCAGTTTTGATTCACTTTTTATAAATATTTTATTTTGCTCAATTAAGTGACATAATTATAAATAATAACTAATAAAAACGTCCATTGGTGTTCCACTGACTACTGCTAAACTACTAAACTAAACTGCTAAACTAGTACGTGGTACGTGCTTGAAGGTAGGAATATATTGAAATAATTTCAAACTCACAAAAAAAAGTAATGACCCTTTATAATACCACTGGGCTAAGGCCTCTTTTGTTCGTTTTCTCCGAGAGAAGCTTAGACCTCCACGCTGCTCCAATGCGGATTGGTAGGTTACACATATGTCCAGAATTCTCTAGAGATATGAAGATTTCCTCACGATGTTTCCCTTCACCAAAAAGCGTGTGATAAATTACAAATATCAATTAGACGCAATGATGAATCATGATGATGATCAATTAGACACAAGTTTTAACAGAAAAACTCATCTGTGGCTTGACTAGCGAACTAATTACAATAAAAAGACAGTATTTATTATATTAATTGCCATCATTTTTCTTCTCGTTTTTATTTCCCAACTATGTATAAACAATGGAACATAATTTAAGATCTATAAGCATAAACCACTTAATTCGGACTGACCTCGAGTTACTTATGCCGGCCTTGCCACACGTGATGACATAGAACTTGTCGTCCGCCAGCTCTAGTGTCCGGTGCACGCGAACCGCCAGAGGTAGCGATCGTTCATCTGTTTTCTAGTGATAAATAATTAACGTGAGACAGACTAGCTTGTATCTCAAATCGCCTTCTAAAAAAAAATATCATCTGCCCTTATCCCACTCTAAGTGGGGTCGACACAACATGTTACCGACATGTTGTCACATGATTTGGCTACGTATTTTACGACCGGCCGCCTGCATGACGTCGACTTACCTTAGTCGTCTCTTACGACACCTCGGTAAGAAAGGAGGGTTGTCTATTCTATGCAGCCGGATACCACACGGCATAAACTATTATTTTTATATGAATTATAATACCTTAAACGAGCAATATTTGTATAATCTGGATATCGAAAACGGCTCCAACGATTTTCGAGGACTAGTGCGCTCCCTGCACACTAAGTTTCTGGGCTATAAATTTAGCTAGGCGTTCATTTTAGGTAAAACGTCATTATATCCGTGTTTTCAGGCGATGAAAAACTGCTAAATAGTATATATAGTGTACGAGAGTAAATTTCGCCATTAACTTTAATGTTAGAGTGGCTCTGGTAAATCGGGCGGTTCCGATACCAGAACACTCTGGATAGAGTTATTTTTTTTCACTTTTTTCAAGTTCCGCCTTTGTTAGAAAATTAATGGGGGCCCTTTATCAATACATTCAACAATTCAAATCTTAGTATATCTTGGATCAAAAATACCCAGCCAATTAGCTCATCCAGAAGTATTTAATATTAGGGCCACTTAAGTATTACAGAGACCGTTAGAACATGGGTGATAAATAAAGTTATATGAATTCTAATAAAGCTGTAAATATTGTGTGGAATGTAGGTTAACATTCCTTCTAGTGATACGGGTGCTATTGTACCTACTAAAATGAAATACAAAGTTGGTACAATATCGTAATTACGTTATTCGCTGTATGCAAACTTGTATTACATTGTTGCTACCCATATAGCTTTGTATGGACACTAAAAATGTTTTAAGCAATTCTTAAAAGTATATCCTGTAAAATTTTTGGCTAATTCGGCGTTATTACAATTTTGTAATAAAAAAGATCTTACAGAATGATTTAACTCGTATATATTTAACAGCGTGACGCAACGACCACTACTTTTAAATATATTATGTTATTCCTTATAAACTTATTCTTTCTGCTTTTGTGTCTTATTGTATATATGTGTGTGTATATATTTGTGTTATTTTTTTTCTCTTGCCATATGTAATGTTTATTTAGTATTCAATATTTCTTAGCGTTCCGTTAGCTTTTATATGTATTTATAAACTAGTGGAAACTTCATTGGTTAAGTGATTTATATATTTTTATTCCTAGCTATTAAGTTTTTTCACATACTGTTTGTTTCCTTTAAAAATAAATAAATAAATGAATTCTTAACTGACAATGAAAACCGTTATGCTTATGCATGCATAATTGAAGAAAAAACGATTTAACCTCAATATATGTACTCAAATTTATATTATTTTAATAATGTACTTTAAAATATATGTGTAAATTACCGTGCATAAATATATTTTTAGTACGATTAGGCTCGGGCCTGACTACGATCTTATATGATGGAATGTGAATAATACAGCGTAAAGTGGACAGCGCTTTCTGATATATTCGTAGTCTAGCTATTTACCCTTTTTTTTGTAAGCTTTAGAACTAAAATATGCAGAATGGGAACTCTACGTTTTGACCTTACGCAAGATAATCCATTATGTAATATTTGAGATATAGAAAGGAATAGAGTATTACTTACATGGTTCCAAAAGACCCCGCAATAATCTGGCGATCCAGTTGCTGCCGTGAGACTAACGTCGAAAGTTATTGACTCAGTACCATTACCCAGCACCATGCATGATGGTGTTCTGAAAATACAAAAAAAAAACACTTTTAGGAACAGCTATAAATATAAATTTTAGTTACATATGTATATACTTTGAATAATAATTAAAAATCTTTACTTAATTATTTTACAATCTGTTTGGTTTATAGTCATGACTCATATAACTTTATTTCCACAATTGAAATGCAAGTTATTCAGTTTAGTATTCTGTTATATCGATGCAGTTATATTATTCAGTATTTAAGTAAAACTTAGAAAATGTAGCCATGTAGATTGAATTGGACTGCTTTTGTCAGTATTATCAATTTATAGTGAAATTTGAACTCTTTGAAGCTGTTAAATCTCAGCATTTTTTTTTAAATCTCTGAAACGGCTGGACTGATTTGAATGAAATTTTCATATGTCAACCTTTAGAACGACCCAGCGGATAATTTTTAAGTTTAGTGGCGATCAAAACCAGACAGAGCCACAATAACGCGTGACAGGACAGCTAATTTTCTATATATTATATTTACTAAAAATATGTAGGTATATAATCAATCACTTTCATTTGTTGTGCTAGTTCTTTTGTCAGTTGGTTAACTGGTTCTAGTTCAATATTTATTATTACATGTAACAAAACAATCTCACAGCGGTTAGTTATGACTATCAAATTATTGGTTAAGTAATTTACATACGTATTGCCAAATCGGTACTCTTACGGCACGCCTAAATAGGGCAAGTATCTGGTCGAAACAAGTTTGCAATGAATCACCTGAACTCCCTGGCATGTGCAACTCCATTGAAAGGTTGGCTGAAGTTGATCCTGATTGACATTACACCAGTCTTGCACGTTGCACTCACTACAGGCGTGAAATCTACGCCGCTGTCCGTGTTCTGTGATAAGAAAAAAATTACAGCTATTAATTTTGTACACACATCTGTCAAGTCACTGCCATGATATATGTAACTTTTTAGAATTATTTTCTTATTTTATCGGGTTAGCCCGACTAGTTTCGAGTTTTTCCGGGGCACTTGTTCATGAGTTCTTTATATGGTACTAACAACTCGATAAAATAAGACATTAGTATACCGGTTTCTATTTGTAAAATAAACTTACTAGTGTTGAATGTTGAACTTTATTAGTATTTTTTAACGCCTCTTGCTCCCATACGTTTTTTTTTTGCGGGCGAAAACTACAATTTATTCGCAGTGCGTAGCCCCGGTTATCGGTTAACAGATATGTCGGATACATAGATCACATAGGTTCTGTTTGTATCGCGGTATCTATACTTATTATAACACTAAAAAGCTGTCTGTCTGTATGTAAGCGATTTTCTCTTGAAATCTGTTGAAACTCTATTGAACGGATTTTTGTACGGTTTTCACCAGAAGATAGAGCAATAGCTCCGGATGGTTTAAGTAAATAGTACATATCGATTTTATGTAAATTTTGTTGAAGAGATCGAGCAGTTGTTAAAAACTTGCTCGCTGGGAGCTTTAGTCGCGTGCGCTGCGTAAACCAGCAGAGATACGCTAAAGTAATGTACTAGAGAATTGTAGATCTATAAAAAACTATAAAAAGTCAATGATAGTCTCTATCTCTTATGGTTAACTCACAATAACTACTTTTATGTTTAAAATTTGAATTACAGAAAAAAATTGGGACACGCTGATTTTCACGCGGGCGAAGCCGCTGACACAGCTAGTGGTTTACTAAGAGCGTGAATTGCTTTAACTATATGTGATTATATTAACGGATATCAACTTTTGCAGATAAAAAAGAGGGATTGAATGCACAGTATCAAAGAAGAAGCACTTTTTATTATAAAGCCTTTAATTCAACTTGCTATGTATGTGAAGGTGGAATCTTGCAAATTAAATTTGATACTCTTCCCGATGTCCGATTGAACTGAAATTTTATATTCCGATTCCCGATGAAAATACATTTTTATGATAAACATGACCAGGATTGGCTCCAGACGAGTGAACTGCTCAACGGTTAACAGTAGGGGCATGAAATTTTATATGCTGGTCCAGTTCCGATGATAATGCATGTTTATTATAAGCATGACCTGTTGCTGTAGCCAGGATTGGCTCCATAGAGGGAATTGCTCAACAGCTAACAGTAAAGATATGAAATTTGGTAAAAAGTTTTTTTAAAAGCATTTTTAACTTGACTAGTTATCGTTGTATTTGCCTATTTGACAACCATCTTAACCAAAAATATGGTCACAAAATATATTTTTTCGTGTTATGTAAATTGCTTTCAGCTAAAGTAGATTTACTTTGTGCCTGCCTTAGGTTTGAACCTATTACCCTCTTAACACTACTGGGCTATCACAGCTGTAGTAAAATAAAATTTAAATTAAATCATTAAATTGTTGTAAATAGAAAATTATTTAAAAAATTTCTATACGATTCTTTGAATTTGTTTAGATATTTGAAATTCTCACCTTAAGGCAAATTGCAGTCGAATGAAGAAAATGAGGCACGTCGTATAAGGATCGTTTTAAGATGCCACAGTAAGTACATTTGCGCCCTTAGGGCGACGAGAGCGCACGATTCCGTCTACACGACCTAACTTGATAGCTTCCTAACATTATTCAAAGCCAAGTACGACTATTACGCTATTACATACCATGGAAATGATTAACATGCACTTAGACCCTACGCCGGTAATCTGTTCTCAGAATTCCCTGCCCATTATTAACCTTTTTATATATTTTTTAATAACCTTTTTTGATAGTGCTAATCGCGTTTCAGAATAAGATCTTTAAGAAGAAGAGAAGATTTATTTAACAATATGGACGGAATCCATAATACCAAAGTAAAGTAACATTAATTTTCTCAAATGTAGAACGTTAATTCCTCGCTTTGTAGGATACCTATTTATATTCGCAAGAAACATATACAAAAATGGTTTACAAATATAATATTAAGTATATTAATACTATATACAGTACATATGCCTTTATCATACAGTATTTACTGTATTGAAATTACGTAAGTTAAAATTATTTTGTAAATCATTTCAAATATACGTACTTTTCGTCTGAAAATATACTCAACTCTACCATTTAGATACCATTTCATAGGTGTCATGGTTATTAAATAAAAATTTATGTCTAGTTTAGGAGTATTACTCAGCTTTCTATTACGTTCTTGTGTTACAGATAATTAATAGTATAATGTATATAATTATATAATAAATCATTATAATGTATATAATTATGTGTTTACTAAAGTCTATTTAAAATAAAGCTATTTTAATTTTTAGAAAAAGTAAAGTAGCGTCCTATTACAATCCCACTGCTGGGAAAAGGTCTCCTGTCTCCGTCGCTGGAGAGAAGGATTAGAGCTATGACGTACCACGCTGCTCCAATGCGGATTGGTAGGTTACACATATCTCCAAAAATCTCTAAAGATATGCAGGTTTCCTCACGATGTTTTCCTTCACCGAAAAGCGTGTGATTAATTGCAATTATCAATTAGACACATAAGATTTAATAGAAAAACTCATTGGTGCCTGCCTGGGTTTGAACTCGTGTGCTCCTTGAAAGAGTCGCACGGCCTCACCGCTGGTCTATCACAGCTCTCTATTTTAATGTATATTTCTGTAATTTCAATTATTATATGTAATTTTCTTCTGACAAAAACAAAAAGGGTAGTGGCATAGCAAAAGACCAAAGGTCCTGATACAGACTGTCCCAACTAAGTCTTATTTAATTAAGTCTTATTTGTATTCAGAATGTGTGTTTTTTTGAATTTATGGGTAATAAATCCTAAGGGCCCTCTTGGACTAGGGGCCGCGGGGCATCGCACCGTATAGCCCTCCAGTAGGTACGCCAGTGGAAAAGGGCTTTAGGACTCCTAAAGCCCTTTTTCTACGGTCTATGTTTGCGATGACTCCATTGCAAACATAGACCGTAAACGCTGACGACAGCGGTATTGCAACGAGCCCAATAAACCATTGAAAAGGTCGTTTATAATTGAAGACTCAGCCTGAATAGGCTGAGTCTTCAATTGTAATGCATTATAGTATTGTAACTAATAAAGATATGAGTTCGTTTCATGATTATTTATTATTGCATTGATGATATTGTCATTAGTAACTACCTTGCAACACAATATACGACCATGTTGCTTGCTAGTGATCACACCTACATACTAATAACTTCACAAGGTGAAATGAGATGTCTATGTATGTAAAAAACAAAATTTAATAAATAAAACTACATATTATGTTGATTACGCCGGTTTTTGATAACCTTACTTTCAACTTTGCTTAAAATCTTAGTTAGTGGTATTTTTTTGTTTCGAATTAAATAACAATTACGCACGACTCATAATAATAATAATTTTAATCTCGTATTTTTTGGGAATTTGTGATAACGGAAGAATAATATTACCATAACTTGTGTATTATGGATCTCCGCAGAATAACAATTTAAGACTGGCCCCTGGCGCAATTGGCAGTGACCCTGTCTTCGGCTCCACGGGTCGCGGGTTCGATTCCCGCCGAGAACTAACATTTTCTCTTTAGAATTTGTTGGTTCTTCCAGTCTGGGTGTATATATGTATTTAAGTATGTATTTAAAACTATATATGTATATATTTACCAGTTGTCTCTCACCCATAACACAAGTATTAAGTTACTTTCTTTGGGGCTGGACGACGGACGTATATTTATTATTTATTCTATGACCTCCCAATCATATGTTTGATAGCTTAGCGATTAAACTTAATTCGCAATATTTAAGCCACTTTTTGTATTTAAGTAAGTAAGTTATATCTAATTAGTATTCATAAATGTATGGCCACAAATAAAATAATCTTATATTTTAATTATATCTGATTAAAAAGCTAGGCGTACAATTAAAATGAAATTTACTGTGTGTATTGACCATTTCTTCTGCGCATGTTTAATACATACATAATTCTTTAAATTATTTCATGGCAAATTATAGGCGGAAGTGAAAGCTACATTGTTTATATGGTGAGAGTTTGCCATTGAATATTTACACAAACATATCGAAATATAGTAAGACAAAAGTTAGCAAGCCTATAGAGAAGTATTGTCCTCCTAACAAGGGCTGAGGTCAACGTACGTCTGGCCTCTCAGATACAGGCTACGAATAGGATACAGGTCAATTCAACAAGCTATTTAGCCTCGGATTAAAATATTTTTGTTGCCTTTATAAAATACAATCACAATGGAAGTACTTTATTGAGTTACGATCTAGCCAAAAGGCCACTAAAGCTTAACTTATATCTAAGAATAGGGACTTATCTTACTATATGAGATATTTCGTTCTTGTTATTTTTAAGTAGCACTTGCACTACACTACACGATTACAACTCGAAAGGTTTTTTACTTTTAGGTTAAGACTGGCCAGTTAGAGCACTGGGTAGCGACTCTGCCTGCAGCTCCGCGGGTCGCGGGTTCGATTCCCGTCGAGGGTCAACATGTTCTATAAACACATGTTGGTGTGTATCTGTATTTAAGTATGTATTTAAAATTATATATGTATATTTACCAGTTGTTTGTCACTCACAACACAAGTATTAAGTTATTTACTTTGGGGAGGGACGACCGTGTGTGTAGGTGTCCCATATATTAATTATTTCCGATACCAAACAAAGATCACTTTTCCATTTTTTTTCTTTCTGTCAACCTAGTCTTTTAACCTAGAGTATCGCTGTCTCCTGATTTCGTTATAAATTACGGAAAGAGCGCTAAATGAAACACATATTTACTATTACAACCCTCTCTTCCGGATCTATTCATTATTCTGTGAGATACAACTGTCATACAGTACCCAGAGTATGAATTAAAGATATTAAGAATTAATTAAATCAATTATTTAGTTAACGATTATTTTAAAAAAACCAGAACATTATTATTTTATAGGAAGTTACAAATGATTATTATTATTAATCTTTGATTAGGTTTGTTGATGACTTTGTTTATTGAATTTATTGAAAGCAACAAAAAGCTGCGTATTTGTAATAAAATTCATTTATTTAAGAATGTGAAAGAAAATATGAAATAGCCTATTATATTTAATAGACTATTTCATATTTTTATTGCTTGGGTGCAATATAGTAGCACAATATGTGTTAATTTAAAGAATTGTTTCAAAACGATATATTAATTACCTAAATAATTAACTAATATGAAACTTGCCTTTATATTACATAATTTTATGAATTTAGTTCAAAATTAATATGATACAATAATTGTATTTATAGCTAAATGAACAACTGAAGTTCGCTACTAAAAATCGTTTAATTTTTTTTTCTTCTTTACATTATTTTGTCATGCAATCAATTCAATTCATACAAGGTTCTATCCGCGATTACGTCTGAATTGATTTCAATACTGGTAAATAAGTTTATTTTACTCTCAGTCTTTGGATAACTATGTATATATCATGATCATCACATTACATAGATCCACCGTTTATAAGAAGAAGACGTAAAAAAAACACATCGGTAATTATAGAATTACAGCTAGTAAAGCATGTTAACATAAAATTAAGATTGTAAGTACCAATTATATTTTTTTAAACAATTAAAATAGAATAGAAGAATTGCAATAGTGATAATAGATGTATTAGTAGTTAAATGTCATTCCGTTAAAAGTAGCACTATAGTTATAAATGACATACTTTTTTAAGGTATGTTGTTTAGTTTATTTGTATTAATCATAATCGAAAGCCTGAAAAAGCATATAACTTTGTTCAGGTTTCAAGGTTATGTTATAAATATACAATGGTTGTGGTATTTATACCTATTTGAACTGCTTAAATAATATACATTCACTTTGGGAATAATTGCAATCGATAGTTAAGTATTCCCAAAACTGTCGGTAGCAGTTATTCGCAAAATGGTCAATCATTCATAAATATAAAACGATTGGTGCTTGTACAGTATTTATTTGTTGCAATAAGTCTGTAAAATAACAAATGACATTTCCAAATTCGAAGTATTATAAATGAACTATGCCAAAATGAAAAGGAAGCATTAATATTTATAACGCTCTATTTTTTTCTTAATAGTTTAAAGCAAGAGGCTTTAAACTATGAAGAAAAAAAATAACAGAATTACAACCAAATCGTACATAACAGTGATTACCATTATTTGGAGACTTTAAAACGTCTAACGTGTAACGTAAGGTAAAGTACGGTATACGGGTATGTATAAAGAAGAGAAATGTGTGTACCGATGCGCAAAAAAACGAATTCGTAAATAGCTTACGTTTGCTAAGTTAGAAGACATTATATGTTTATTGGAATAAAGAAAATTTGGAAATTAAATATAAAAGTATAGAAAAATGATTAAAAAATTTCTTAATTTTGTACATTTTGAAATCACCTATGTTTTCATAGGGTTATTTGTCAAGTTTATTTCGCTGATGGAGTATTTTATTCTATAGATAATTGAAAACAAATTAAAAAATTACACTTGAAAAAATTTCTGTAAACATTACGACTCCCAGAGTCAGAGCGGTCACAAAATGTATAATGAATAGTATGTCTCAACTTACATATACATGTAGAATTTGTTTTTGTAGAGAATTCTTTGAAAAAAATGGATATTTAAAGGTTGAACAATTGCATAAGATTATTAAATGAGACTCACAGGATCTTCAGGTTTGCTCTAGAAAATGTATGCATAGTACTAATGTTCCAAATATTTAGTTTAATTGCCCGTTCAAAAAAATTTAAGCAAAAAATTCCATTATCAAAATGGTACCTCGCTCAACTAACGGTCACTTCAACGCGTTGAAATCACAATACGTCAAAGTAAGGTTTTAACTAAAGTAACATTTCCTTTTGTTGACACAGCGGAAGAGCTTTCTACGAAGAGTTCCAAATAATTTGTGTAATGCATGAATGGGTTTACGCCATAACTATCAAATACTTATTACCGAGTGTAATAGAGTACCCATAGTTAAAGTAAACGTTAGTTTCTCAATATTATTTAATACTTATTTTATGCAGAAATCAAGTTTTACCATAATCCTTTATGCATTAAAATATGTATTAGATTTTCGTTTTAATATATATACATATATTCTTATTCTATATACATATATAGTCTTCAAAGTTTTTATACGTAAAAACGAATAAATAAAGAAATATTAATAGAAATAGGAATATTATTTTTTTTTACTAACTTACAAACAGTTCATACATATTTAAAAAAGTAAAGTAAGCAATAAAAACGGATGAACAATTTTAACAAATGAATCACAGGGAAGATTTAACGAAATCATAAAAAAAAACAGCATTACTCCAAATTACTTTTATTTAATAAGAAGAATAAATTATTTAATTCATTACAATATCTACCCTTTGAGATTATAAGCGGTAGTAAATGTAAATGACGTTTATTTCTTTAAAAGAATTACCATTGTTGACGCCATTTATAATTAAACTATATTAACTATTTCATTTATATATCGCTCACACAAACGACTGTAGTAACGTGTATGTATTTGTATAAAAGTAATAATAACAAAGTCTTATGTTCGTCGAATAACCGCTTTCAGCTCTGCTCAGTGCACATTATGAGAGAGATCCTATAATCATAAAAGAAGTCCAATGTTCTATTTAATAGCACAATATTCTTCAATTGTAATTTTCGTTGGAATCTATTTCGCAGTTTGGGTGTAGTCGTGAGAAAAGTATCAAAATATGCTTTCACATTGATAATCGATGTAAGATAATATCAAAACAAAGCGTTCGAGAACCGTTGAACACAAAAAATTTATGGCTTTCGCTTTATATTTATTATAGACAGTCATGAAGATTGTAATCCCATGATCTAAATTAATATTATTAGTTACTATTTAGTTTGATTTTGTCGGCGTGATTTTTCAATAACTGTAACAATGCGTTGACTGAAAGTAGTTTCTTTTTAAAGCAAAATGGTATAACTTTATTAAATTATGAACTATATGCGATCTATTTTTTTTTCTAATTATTTCTTAAGTTCATTTAAGTGTGACAAAGTGAATTTTACTTGAATTCATATGTTACATAACACTGAAGCTAGCGAAATCCCTATATAGAATCTTATTTGACGTAACTAGTGGGCCAACCGGTTTGGCCGACATCGATATTACCTGCAAGTTCGTCATGTTGGCTTATTTAGGACAGATCTACAAGGCAACAAAATAGTGCAAATAATTTAAATAATGACTATACAATGGACAATATAACTACTTGTTGTATAGCTTTATCGGCGATTTAATTGATACAATACTAGTCCATATTAAAACGACTTACGAAGTTTCTATATAAATTGTATGTGTAAAATACATTTTGATTAAAAAAACAATAAGAAATGAGTTTCACTATAAAATTAAACTACAAATATTTTACGAGATTGCACGTTCTGATATTTAAGACCTCGAAAAGAATATTAATTTTATTGTTCACAGGAAACATATATATTTTAGTTTTAGTTATTATTGTTTGCTTGACGACTGTGATAAATGTTAATGTGGTGAGGAATACATTTTTAAGTAATATTTTCTACTAAACTTTACTTATTATAAATCTAAGTCCCCGAAAGCGATCGCTAAAAAGTTCCTAATAAAAGTAGTGAAATTCTTCCGAAAATTTAGGGTTGTTATTAAATTACAGTTTTATGTAAATAGTGTTGAAAAAGTGGTGCAGTGGTAAAAAAGTGATAGTAGTGTGAGTACAAGTAGTGTGAGTGGTATACTCGAGAATTATAGATCCACTAAAGTACTATATAAGTTACGCGAGGTTATGGTTGTCTTTTATAGTTAACTTACAATAACCACTTTTATGTTCATCTATCTGTACATGTTGACTGGCCTGTTGGCGCAGTGGGTAGTGACCCTTCCTTTAGCTCCGCGGGTCGCGGGTTCGATTCCCGCTGAGGGCCAACATTTTCTATAAAAAAATTGTTGGTTTCTCGAGCCCGGGTGTGTATTTGTATTTAAGTATATATTTAAAATTATATATGTAGTATATCTACCAGTTGTCCGTCAACCATTACACAAGTATTAAGTTACTTACTTTGGGGATGGGCGACCGTGTATTTGTCCCATATATTTATTATTATTATTATTATTATTTATTATTATGTTATAAAACAACTCAACAACAGTTTAACTAACAATAAACTTAAAGGATTTACGCGGGATAAGCTCGTGTCTCACTGATTTCAAGTGATTTTTTATAATATTTGTTGTTTGTCTGATGTGTTCGATTGAAAATGACAAACGTCAAATTATATGACGTGTTAAATGTGTATATAATAATGACCTTTCTTTATTATTCGCATTGTATGTCTGTAAATGTGAATTTAAGAGTGACAATAACTAAATTGTTATTTCCCACGGACACAATGTTTGAAACCTCCAAGTGTATAGGAAGTTCCCAATGATGATTGCTACGTATGAAGCAGAGACGAGTAGATAGACGGAACTAATGACTTGTCATTATTTTGTCTTTTATCAAATATCTTTATAGAAGTCCTGTACCATAAGATTACAAGTCATTAAATTATAATGTTACTAGATGGATCTTCATCCTGGTGGAAATCAGTATGTCACAAACTCTTCCCGAATTTAAAATTTGTATGTAAAAGTAGTTATTGTGAATTAACGATAAGAGATAGAGATATGCTATTTTAAAGTATTTTGTAGATCTACAATCTCTACGACATTACTTTAGCGTATTTCGACTGGTTAACATGGCGCTCCCGAGTAAAGCTTCCAGCACGTAATTTATAGAATTAGGCGTTACTTTGAGGAGATCCATAATTCAAAAGTAATAATCAAATTATTTTCCTTTAATCCGCGATACAGTAAATAGAAAATATATATATAGTGTTAAATGTATAGTGGACTATCTGTTTTTTCATACCCGATACATGCAGGATTCGTAAAAACATATACACCAACCACCACCACTTCCACCACAATACACAAGCACTACACACGTTCACTATCACAAACTCAACAATCGTTTTGCCCCGCAACCGAAGCATCATCAGGAGATAGACTCGTCGTCAAAATCGCAAAGCCAAGTCGTAGTATATGAAAAAATGAATAGTGCACAATGCATTTATCATTAATCATATTGATGTGTGACGGTTCAAAAGTGCCTGAAATTGTTTATTAGAATAAAGATTATTTTGATTGATTGATTGATTGATTTAGCACTATATATATTTTCTATTTACTGCTTCCAGCAGGTTTTTTTTATAACCGCGTGACCTTTTCAACACAATTTATTTAAAACCGCAATTTAATATTATCCTAAAATTCCGAAAACATTGCTCTACCTTTCAGTAAAAACCGTAAAAAAATTACTATTTAGTAGACTTTGAGAAAATCATACTTTTGGGGACTTTGTTTTATAATAAGTATTAATACATATAGATCACTTTATATATATAATTTTAATCTACGTCAGTTTCGCTGCTTATTTACAAAGAATACGAAAAATATTCTGTATTCCGTCAAATTTTACACAATATACGGAAACAAGAGAATATTAATTCCATTTTCATCGATTTATCATGGTATTTCAAAATTCGTTGTTATGTTGTGGGTTGTCTTGTGTTGGCCAACAAAGAAAAGTTCTTCGATACGCTAAAATGATCATAAAGGCAAAATGTTTAGTTATGGAATGACGCAAGGATCCTTCTTAATATGTTTACAATTTATGTAATGTTTAGAAAAATATCTGTTAACAGTATCATGGCCGCAAAATTATACGTGACAATATTTTTTTTTACTTGAATTTGCATTGTAATTTAATAGATTAAGTCTGATAAAAATACAATGCCTATCGTTGAGCATGTTTTTCATGTGTTTTTTTAGTAATTTTAATAATATTATAATACTAATAATTTTAGTAATAAGTTAAGGTACATAGTTTTAGCTTGCTAATGATTGCTTTTAAATTACACCAACGCATTCTATTATAATACATAATTTATTTAAATGCAGATTGCCTTACTAAAAATAATTATAAAATAAACTAAGATATACAATATCTTCTTGTTGTATTAGTGAATTATAAACTTTGTATAAAATATTAGCTTGCTTATTTTATCTACATGTTTTATTTTATTGTAAGTTGAGGGCTAGTATGGAGGATATAGAGAAAGAAATATAGATACCATTCTTATCTTATCTATCTGAAAGAGGACATCAATAATAACAAGATTATGAGTTAACAACATTTAAAGGAGTTGCTTTCAGCTTTAAAAGTTATTTTTATATTTTAAAACGATTTTATATAAAACACTGTAAATCAGATAGGTTAAGTTTAGACAATACAGTGTCAAACCGTTTATTGTTCTCTGATAACCCTATAGATCAGGATAATGCTATTATGTTGTCCTTGTTGCCAACTTGGAAATTACGAAACCGAGTTATCTGATAAACGAAAGGATGAAGTTAGGTGTTAATATTACTCGGTTGAGGTCCAACGAGCGAAACAGCAATTTGTCGAATAACATAATGATTCTTATTGTACTCGAAATAAAGATGAAATTAAAGCTATTCCTAAAGTCATTTGTACTTCCGCGAGTATCATTATCATAGATCGAGCCGTGCTAATCAGAGCGAGCAGTACAGTACAAGCCCAATGTTTTAGTCAAGAACGTTTGTTGCAAAGAAAGTTGCGTAAGTCTATTAACACTTTTTTCAAATTAATACTGTTAATCGTAACTTCGGCCAGTTTTAGGTTTTTAATATAAAATTAAATAACCGTGTAGGATATTTTTGTATGTTATATTATTAAGGGAAATATAACATGATAACGTATGAATATACTTAAAATGTTCAAACATCTCATGAATACATTTATTTATTATTTAGACAACCGGTATAAAAAATGGGTCTTTTTAATCATTTTCGAACATAAATAATTTAAGACAAGGAATACAAGATGTAGGTATGTTGTAACAATGAATATCGTGCTCTCCATTTCTAGACGTAATTTATTAGATTTTCGCGTGACAGGTCGGGATTTCACTGCTTTCAATTCGGGTTGTAGATAGCTGTAGCTAACAAAGTTTTACCCATTTATTTTACAAAAGAGACAAAACATCTTTGATAGAACTTTTTTAGGTGAAAATAACAAAACAGATAATAAATTAAATAACAATGTCTTATGGTTATTATTTGCATTAATCTGTCATTTAAAGATCTTTAGTACAGATTATTGTCTTGACAATGAAGTAAATGAATGAACGAAGTAAATTAAGATCTTGATCTTCATTTACTTCGAATTATAGATTAAGTTATTTTGATGCGATACACCATAATTTACTTTTCAAAATCACAAAGTCGTTGAGTCTATCCTCTGACGATGCTTCGGTTACGGGGCGAAACGATTGTTGAGATTGTGTGTAGTGCTACTGTATTGTTGTGTTACTGGTGGTGGGTAGTGGATGAGTTTTTACGAATTCTCCATGCATCTGGCATGAGAATGGATGGTACACTCTACATTTAGCAATACATATATTTTTTTATCGCGGATTAGAGCATAACGATATAAAAAAAATATAAATAAAATTATATAAAAAGACATTGTAAAAGTTCTTTCAAATCATTTTACGATGATGTGATAAATACATATGTTGTAACATGTACATATTTAAAATGACCTAAGTCAAACTTTGGCTTTATTGAGTTATTGCATTGCAATGCTTATTTCAACGCCATCTATGACGTCATATACTACGAAAAAAGCGAGTGCTTTCTTGCTCTTCTCAGTTATGAGGCTCTTTAACACTCACGAGTTTTGCAGGCGCTAGGCTACGCTTTATTGCAAATAGCCACAAAGCAACTTTTTCGATTTCGGGCACTTTAATATTAAGCGTACGATATATACATACTAATTAGAACGTACCACTAATAGTATGTAATAGTTAGTACATCATCATTGTCCTGCCCTTATGCCACTCTAAATGGGGTCGGCACAACATGTTACACACATGTTGCCACATGATTTGGCTACGTATTTTACGACCGGCCGCCGGCCTGACGTCAACTTAGTTTAGTCGCCTCTTACGGCACCTCGGTAAGAAATGAGAGTGGTCTATTCTACGCAGCCGGATACCACACGGCACTTACCTTAGTCGCCTCATACGACACCCCGGAAAGAAAGGAGGGCGGCCTATTCTATTCTGCCGGATACCACACGGCATTATGTAATAGTTGGTACATATCACTTATAATTTTTAATACATGGACATAATATCGGCACAGATTACATACGAGTTCTCTGTTCTTTTATTTGTACAGCCAAACTGTTATTTAAAGCAGATAAAATATATCTATTGTTAATAAAAAATTTAAATATATTTACTAAAAATTTACTAACGACTTGTTTAAAATCGTCTGACTGTAACAGTAGGAACGTTAATGTACTATAGTTCTTGAATAAATTATGGGATTGCATTTAAACAACACAGTTAAGTCGCCTTGGGTGTTTTGTTATTTTGCGATGCACGCCTGTGTTGTACCCTGGTGTCGCCATAAATACAAAGTCGCGCTGTTATATATTTTTTTAATGAAATTCAAAAGCACACAGGTACATTCCTATGCTGCCAGAAAAATATGAAGTGTCAGTAAATGAGAGTTGCCAGATATATACACTTGTCTTTGTATCTATTTACAGTATTAAAACTCTTTTCAACTGAAATAAATAATTTTGTAGTTAATAATACACTCATTTTTGATTTGTTGTTAGTCTCAAAGGTAAGTGTGATTGATTACATATTCTAAATTAAACTGACACTGCGTTTTGCGTTTTTATTATAACTTGACCAATGAATTTTCGTAGAATTATATCAATTATATCATACCCTTAACGAGAACTGACCAGAGTAGTAAGTTAGGTCTTATTAATCAGAAGGGACCACTGCTTGCTTTGAAATTTAGTTAATAAACAGAAGTTTGCTTGATCTACGTAGTTTGTGTAGTGTGTACACACTTTGATTACTTATTGCATTCCATTGGCGTTTGTCACCTAAATAGGGATATAGGAACTGATAAACAATAGAATAAATATTCTCAAAGTTATATTGTATTTAATGAGTCAAAGCTGTCGCCTTGAGGATCTTCTTATTATGCAATGCACGCGACGTTCGTATGACAAGTGTTTGTACCATTTGTCGCCGAGTAGAACAGTAAAAAAGTAAAAGCCTGTTAATATCTGTACATTGCTGGGTACAGGTCAGCGCTCTCTTTGAAAGTTCAATTGGACCCAGCACGTGTTGGGTGCAATGGTAAAATATATGTAAAACTTAATATGTTTAATGCGGAATGGTGGTTATACTTGTTGTGTTCTCTTGAGGTACACAGGTCTTATAGCAATAAGTTTTTACACAAAGCTACAGTTTATCATGGGCTTTTCGGTCTTTAGAGAATTGAGATTCTTTCGAGTGTAGTGAATCTAAACTTCGACAATTCTCTCCAAAGGCCAATAAGGCCTTTGTCGGCATTGGGGTAGTAATGCACCTTGTCGTACAATCAGGATATGGTTGTTAAATCGATGGTTTTCTAACGTTTATTCATACTGGACCGGCCCCTTTGGTGTTGTGGGTAGTGACCCTGCCTTCGGCTCCGCGGGTCGCGGGCTCGATTCCCGCCGAGGGCCAACATTTTCTATAAACAAATTGTTGGTTTTTTGAGCCTAGGTGTGTATTTGTATTTAAGTACGTATTTAAACTTATATATGTAGTATATCTAGCAGTTGTCCGTTACCCATAAAACAAGTACTTAATACTTACTTTGAGGACGGACGACCGTGTGTGTAAATATATGGGACATATTTATATATTTTTTATTTATACCAATATATTAAATGCGATAGACTGTTTTTTACGCTTTCATACCTAACCCGCTAGGCCAATTTTGAAGATATTTAGCACAATTAAAGCTTATATACTATGTTTGTTTATATATTTTGTATATTGTTACATATAAGATAAAAAAACCCATTTCATTATTAAGGGAACTTAAACGCATAACTTAGTGCGAACGAAGTCGCAGGTAGCAATAGTAATTTATAAATTAAAGTTTAAGTATTGGTATATAAGATTTTATGTAAGAGTATTCTTTACTATTACGTGCTTTAATTTGAATAGAATTTTAAATATGTTCTTTTGTATATTGTATCAAATTGTCTTTATGCCATACGACATTCGGTATTTTTTCCATACTTAAATATAACTGATTCATTAGTAAAGCAGTTCAGTTGTCATGTATGTGATATGAGTCAATATATTTGTACTTGACTCACAGTTTGTTTCCATGAATGGCAGCAATGCCGGTATTCGTTCGTTGTACATACAAGTTTTTGTCTAATGATATAGCAATACAACCTGGCAACTGCCTCTATTACTCGTAAATATATATATTTTTGGTTATTGCTTCTTCTTCTTTCGATCAATGGAAATTCAATGCTGGAAAAGTTTTTTCACACCATATGATCGTCCGCTGCTAGAGTCTAGTATTTACCATATAAATAATAAAAAATAAAATGAATAAAAATAGCCTTTATTTTGTTATTACATTAAAATAAATTACATTAGTAGTACTAAGGTATGTGCCGTGTGGTATCTGGCTGCATAGAATAGACCACCCTCATTTCTTACTGAGGTGTCGTAAAAGGCGACTAAGGTAAGTTGACGTCAGGCAGGCGGCAGGTCGTAAAACACGTAGCCAAATCATGTGACAACATGTTGTAACATGTTGTGCCGACCCCATTTATAGTGGGATAAGGGCAGGAGAATGTAACATTAGTGTCATGATATTTAATAATGTCAGTTAAAATGTTAATGTCTTACAAAGGTAACAGTGAATTAAAAATATTAATGTTATTTCATCAAGTATATAGTTTTGTTTGCGTAACTGCGACTTTCGACAAAGCCTTCCTCCAACCTTTTCCAGGCGACTGTATCCTTCGTTCTGTATTCCTCTTTCCCATATCTTTGAGTCTATTTAGGTTAAACGTGAAATTTACAGCATTTAGTAAAGAAAATTTGAGTAGGTCGTGGCATTATAGAGACGATGTTTGTCATCAATAAACTTTTTCAAGAATTCATTTACTTATTTATTAATTAATCGAGATGAATTAATAGTATAACTTACATTTGTTATTTCTTTTATTAAAGTCTACATGATAAAACAAGAACATGTCTATATAACTTAATGTCCAAAGCAAATATGTTTTTTCATGCAACTTCAATTTTGTTATTCACTTCCTTCATAGTGACGAAAGTACACATTTCATTCTGTTAGGAAAATTCGTAAATTATGTGAATATGATGATGCGATCTCAAAAAATCTCTGGCTTTACCAAAACTTGGCGTCATTATACGAATAATGATCATTACAGTTTAGCCTAAAAATGGAGTAAGAGCAGACACGTAACAGTTATTTTTAATGTCTAAATTATTAAAAGTATGAAATTATTAAGTAAGCTTACTGTTCAATATACAAAAATGGTGTTAATAATTCTACAACAGTTACATCAACGGTAAAACAAATAATTGCGAATGTTTATACTTTCAAGAATTCGTAGTTATTATTTAAAGGGGCGCGCGCGCGTTGGCGATAGCCTTGCCAACACGCCTTATGTACTGGCATTGGTCTATGTGACTGTAACTGCTCCTTATATGGGGCAGTTATGACTTATACTGCCTGATATTTAGGTCTGGACTGAATCTATAATTCTGAGACAACTGCATAACATGCTATTATATATTAAAACACCTTAGAGTGCGTATACTTATATACCTTTGTCCTCTGCACAAAAGACAAAAGGGATTTCTAGGTCTAGGTTGTTTTCAAGATAAAGTAATATTTCAGAGCAATCTTATAAATGCTGAAATATAATTGCTGTTTGGTCATGTTTAATGGGTGTTTATTTGTATTTAAGTATGTATTTAAAATTATATATGTAGTATATCTACCAGTTATCCGTCACCCATAACACAACTACTAAGTTATTTACTTCGGGGTCGGACGACCGTGTGTGTAAGTGTCATATATATTTATTATTATTTTATTTATTATTAATCAATGGAATTTGTTACAGCAGACGAATAAATTTATTCTTAAATAAGTTTTTGGCACTTAATAGAATCCTAAGTACCTCAAAATCGTAGGAAAGCTTTAAATTAATATCAAAGAATTTAAAGGCGAAGCGAAACGTTTTTTTATGAAGATAGGATTGTATTCGTTTGAACTTACTTTTTACAATATTTGTTCCCACTCCACATAAATTTCAATGCTTTCATTAATAAAGTCACATTATGAACTCAAAATGGATAACAGTAAAAATGCGATGTTACGAATTGGAACACCAAACTTAATTTGAGGTGTATCTTAACGCTGGTTGTCAATGGCGACCATTGTTGCTTTAACCTAAGGATTCGGGAAGAAGAATTAAGGAAGGAATTTCTTTTGATCTAATCATTCAATCATAACCATAATCATAAAAAAAGTAATTGATTTAAGTAATTTGATACATATCCTTCTCTGTAAAACTAGATCATTATTTATTTTTCTAAATTTTGTATTTATTTTTATAATACTTCCTTTGTAACTTAATCCTGGGTTTGTTCTATCTTTCTCAGATACTTGTTCAGGCATTTATTATATACATTGTGACGATGCATAATATAAAAATGCCTGTAAGAACCGAGGTTATAAATATTTGTACAACTGCGTAGGTGAGAGCGGCTTGTCGAATTTTAATACGGTAGTAATGTACCTTTTTTTTCATCTGAACATCTTAAACGCTTAAGTTTATCTTTTTTAATAATCGAATGACTTTATAATAGTAATATAATAAATATTTGAAATATCTTTGACTCTATCATATTCTAAGCGGGAGACAGTGACTAATGCGACAGTATTTTCAATATCTCGTTTTAAGTTTTGTACTAAGTAACCTTATGAGTGTATATAAATTTTCCAGTTTTTATTCGAATAACCGTAGTATTAATTTCGTGAGTATTAATTGGAATTCGCCCCTTTCTTCGTCTGTGTGGAATTGTATCAAATTAAGACGTAGCCTAAATTATTCTTCATACTTTTCAATGTCTCCATACAAAAAATCATGTCGATTCGTTGCTCTGCTCATTAACGAGATAATGACAAAAGAAACACATTTGTTCTTATACACTATGGATAGAGATACGTAGAACTGATGGGTGTTGTAGTGCTAAAGTGCTGGAACAGCAAACAAGCACCAGTAACGCAACGTTAGTTGGCAAAATGGGCTGACGACCTCAAATAGGTAGCGGGGAGTAGATTGATCGTGAGGGCTTGAGAATCCCTTTAATAGACCCATTTCCAGAAGTTTAGGTCGATAGGTTGAAGAGAAAGAAGAGATGGACATAGATTGTATATGTTAAATCATCATCATCTTCATTCTCCTGCCCTTATCTCGCTCTAAATGGGGTCGGCACAACATATTACAAACATGTTGTCATATGATTTGGCTACGTATTTTATGACCGGCCGCCTGCCTGACGTCAACTTACCTTAGTCGCCTTTTACGACACATCGGTAAGAAATGAGGGTGGTCTATTCTATACAGCCGGATACCACACGGCATACAGATTGTATATGTTAAATATAAAGCTAAAACACACGTTAATAACGTAAAAAAATTGCTCAACACAATAACTGCTCGTTATATTTTTTTATAAGTTATTTGTCGTATTTATGGGGTACTATGCTCAAGTACTAGTAGTGCATCGTTATTCGTGCCATGCGTATCTGGGTTAGGCGTTATGACACGCTGTTACGTATACATCACTTCAATGAATGAAATACAGTAAAATACATTTATCTATTCATGTAACCACAATTGTTGGAAATTAGAATCAGTTTGGCGCTATACAGCAGTAAATTTTTATTATTTGTTTTTCATTCTGTGAACATTATACAATATATTTACGATAAACCATTTTAAAGGTAAAAAAATGGTTATTAATTGTATGAATTTTAAAACTCTTATTTAGTACATTTAATGTTATTTAAAGAAAATGTAATAACAGGCTAATTTAAATGAATAGGCGTATCTTTAAATGTTTATTATAAAATTTATCAATAAATATAAATCTATCAAAACATATGTGCAATGGTCCCAACTTGTATTTATAGCTATTTTAAAATTTAAAAGACAAGTTAAATGACATCTATATTTTGTACAATAATAAAACAAAAGTGACACCTAAATAAATTTCAACAACTGCTTGTTGAACTTTAAGTTCCTGTAATCTCAAAAATGTGTTCCAATCAAACCATAAGGCTTTATTTATAATGATCGAAAGAGTGAGATCATCTGCACCCCTACGTCTGTCATTATTAGGCGCGTAGGAACGAATAAGAAAAACAGCACAATTACCTGCGCAAGCGCCGTAGCCAGCAACGTGCAAATGAAGGCACATCTCCTGATCAGACACAACATTTTCACAAGTATTCTATATATTCTCACAGATTTATTCTTTAATAATTAAAGGCACGCGGTGTTAGAGTTTCATGGCGGCCAACCGGTGCGCGGAACAGAGCGACACTGCCTCCGCACATCGCATTACGAGAACAACAAACTTTACTTTCTGCGAGCGGCCGCGTTCACAATTACGTGCACTATCAGCAATAACTTGACACAATTATCGAAGTCCGCTATAAGCTACATAATATTATACGTCACAAATAAGCTTGCAAATTAAGCGTTACGGTAAATTACATATTATGTTACGATAATAAATGAAAATTATTCAATTAATTACGTCGAGATCATCATACTCCTCTATCATCGCCCCACTCTAAGTCGGTAAAGGGTTGGCACATCATGTTTTGACGACCGACCTGACGTGAATCACCTCGAAAAGAAATCATGGTGGTCTATTTTACTTGGCTGGATACCACACGGTGGTACGACTTGCCCTTACTCGCCCCTTACGATACCTCGGTAAGAAATAAGTTGAGATCATTAACTTAAAAATTAATTTACAATAATAAATATTGTGATATCACTTTTCTGGAGTTTTCTTTTATTTTACCTCTGCGATTAACTTTGGATTGTTAGACATAATGAAATAAATCATCATCATCGCATATTGGCACAGTTATTTAAGTTAATGTATTTCATTTAAACTTGACCTGTGATACTTTTTCGTAATAGTCGGACAAATGTTATAACTCGTTATAGCTCTATTGTGAACAAGCGTCATCGACGCAACGCTTCGTCGACGCGCGGGCGGCCGTTACGACATACTCCTACACACGCACTACTTACCTGTACGAAACATGCACACGTATGCATTCTCAGGTAAGGTACAAGTTCATCCTAAACTTTTTATTGTTAGATTCTTTCTTTGATAGTGTATCCGGTTTACAATATATATTTTTCTAAGTTTTTATTCTTAATAAGGATTCGTAAGATATAGGTTTAAATAATTAATTCTCAAAAAAACCAATGGTCACTTTTATGAGAATATAAACTAATTTCAAAAACTCAGGTGGTCACCAAAACACCTGCTCGTTCAACAGTTGTAATTGACTTTATTTAGCTACTAAGATATACATACTATTATTAATGACTGTATGTGTCTGTCATGTTTTCACGCTTTATCAAATATAGCAATATTGTTTAAACTTGGTATAAATTGTGGTCACGTTATGTGTTTAATTGATAATTGCAATTTATCACACGCTTTTCATCGGAAAACATTGTGAGGAAACCTGCATATCTCTGGAGAATTCTGGGGATATGTGTAACCTATCAATCCGCGTTGGAGCAGCGTGGTAGGTCTTAGCTCCAACCCTTCTCTCCAGAAACGGAGAGAGTAGGCCCTATGCCCAGCAGTGGGATTGTAACGGGCCGTTACTTTACTTTACTTTTTTTGGCATAAATAAAGCTTATACCGGGGTAGCGTATAGAGTAAGAAACAAAATTTTCTTACAAGATAAGGGAAAAATCACACATTGCATTATTGATGGTAACGGTTCTAAGGTTGCATCCTTTGCTACTATTATTACTAATGAAGGTGTTTTAAATGTTTCAAGAACATTGTTCGGTCTAAAGTCCCTAATGTTTGAATTGTATACGTGCATGTTCTCATTACAACAGGAGACTAAATAGAATTTTATATTAAGAGGTTTAACAGATAATGACATGCTGCATGTCACTATGTATTACAATTTTTTCAAAATATTTTTGATAAATTAATACAATCATGCAATAAGGCATTACTGCTTCAAACGTCATCGAACCAAGATTGAATAATTCGTGTGGCAAAATCATTGCGACGAGTAATTGCAAATTCGCACGAGACGATGAGTTTCGTGATAGAGATATTTGCAGAATTGTAGACTGATAGAGACTGCCTTTTGTCCGGGTACTTAGGTCTAATAAGACGAAGTTGCGAGCAGAACCTAGTGAATTAATATATAGCTAAGCACCAAATAAGTCCTGTGTAATATAAAACTTTATCTTAACTATATCTTATCCTTTTTTTTAGTGTCGGTATCAAGGTCTAGGGCAGAAACTTGTAGATGTGTGAAAATCTTTTCTAATTTGCCTTTATCTTCTTTATATGAATGAATATATTTTTTTTAGGCGACATTTTTATACGAAGAGAGGGAGAAAGAGAGGGAAGAAATGTGCTAGAGCGTGACAGAACTTAGGTTAAGTTTCAATAATCCGTGTTTCTTTGGATTTTATTATTTCCAACTAGTTGTACCCACGACTTCATTCGCGTAACAAATCAAATCACTTAGATCTTCTTCCGTGGGAAAAGCAGAATTTGTTTAACCTACATGTTAATGTGGTAAATTATTTTAACTGTTTTTTATTTCGTCAATATTGGTCCAGTGCTGATAGCATAACAGATAGTTTCTCTTTTTTAGTATTAGCACGAAACTATGGAACTTATGAAAAAAATAGGCGTAACTTGAAACTTTGAATTACTTTTCTGACATATCGGGGATATTTAATGTCTGATCTGTTCCTAAGAATGTTTCCCATGTGTAAAATCTTGTGTCCACCGAACCACAAATTCCCCACTCACTTTAGATGAATAAAATCGAAAACGTAATTCTCCGAATTTATCCGTCGCGTTCTTTAGTGAGATATCATCGATAGTTTGTTCTCCCACATGGGAGTAAAATTCTTGCATACAATTGATGATCATATTTCTAGATGTACAATAATAAAAAAAGGTGACTCATGAAAAAGCTGTGATAGACAAGTTCGAACCCGGGCAGGCACCAATGAGTTTTTCTAATAAAACTCATGTGTGTAATTGATATTTGCAATTAATCACGCGCTTTTCGGTGAAGGAAAACATCGTGAGAAAACTTTCTAGAAAATTCTGGAGACATGTGTAACCTACCAATCCGCATTGGAGCAGCGTGATAGGTCTTTGCTCCAACCCTTCTCTCCAGAAATGGAGAGAGGAGGCCTATTCCCAGCAGTGGGATTTTTAATGTCTCATTGAATTTATATGTGTATACATGTCCCTGGTGCCGACAGCGTGCCTATATAGAGTACATATAGCGCGCAAATGGTAATTCAAAATAGTATTGCTTTAGGCGTTACCATTATGGAACTATCAGATGCCTCAAAAACAATCGTCTCTCACGAGAACCAGTTAGACGAAACGTAAAACGCCAAATTCTGCTTCCAATAACTATATTGTTGTAATCAATGACAGCGGAATCTTTTGTAACCCTTACATGCAGTAGAATTACTCATAAGTATTTATTTTCACTATTTTACTATCTACTCGTCTTTAACTATAAGATCTCAATTCGCAGAGCCATCTAGGCAAAGTTTAGTGAAAGCCAAAATTTTAGTTCCCCATAGTACGTATGGGTATAGGTGTCTCTACCATCGTTTAGCACGTTGCCGCCCAAAATCAATACCCCATTGGCGTGCGCCGTCCCGCCGGTTTTCGCTTCAGTATCTAAGAAGGCACCCTCATTTACATTCATTTTCCTACCCGTTAACGCGCAACCAGTGCTCCGTGAGTCAATTCCCACCATTGTCGGATTTACCTCAATAATCTGTGAGTATAAGTTTCGTTATAATACTTATCTTAAATTCTTGAATTAAAATCTAATTGATTTTCTGTAAATAAAATTGAAGACTGTTAAGGTTAACTGTGTTGTACGAGAGAGTAAAGTTTAAATGGGTATGTAGGGCGGATAAAGGATGAATGCTACGACGAATATCGGTCACAAGGCACATTTCACTACTTGAAATGTAAAATAGAAATACTAGAAAAATGTTAATTATAATATATCTTTTTTGCAATATGACTAATAATATTTTAACAATCTATTAAATAAAGTTAAATAATTGAGTGTTTCTAATTCATTAGTTTTTTTAAATAAATGATATTTATTTACTAGTACTATTTTATTCATAAAATTTTAATGACATGTTATTTGATAGGGTTAATTTTTTTCTTAGTTAACAGAGTTTAGCTACACGTTCGTGTAAACTTGTAATAATTTTTATAAATATAAATTAACTTCAAAAATATTTTATTATTTATTCAAATGAATAAATTCATTCAATCAAGGACATTTTAGACAAAATATTTTTTTTTACATAATAATAAAGTGTAAATTTTATTTAAATTTAAAAAACATCAGTAACTGAAAATCTTTCTTAATAATTATAAATTAATCAGTAATTAGCTCTACCGACAGTATTCTAATCGTCGCGGGAGTCACAATTGATGAATGGTAAGGACATAGCACGAATGTATTTATTAGATGTGACTAATAAAAATTTTTAAATGTTTCATTGCGCATAACTTACTAAGTCATTTAATAATAGGCTAATTCTGTTTTTTTTTGTGTGATTTTATTGATAATTTACTTCTAGAGAATTTAGGAACTTATTTTTTTTGTGAAAGCCTTTCCTAATAAACATAACTCAGTAAATAGGATTTTTTTAATTTTTACGATCGACGGTTATAAGACAATACGTATAATAGTTTCACTAACTCTTTTAAAAAGCTCTAGTTAAATTAATATTTTCAATATTAACTAAAGTATTACATTCAAAATAAATATTAATAGATGTATAAGAGGGAGATAACTGTAATGTGAACCTAATCCGTTTCTCGACGTTAGTCTTCACTATTTGTAAGGAACTGAACGTGTTCTGAAGACTATTAGCTATATAACCTTTTTTCTTAGGTGCTTCGGTTACAACAAACCGATAATTTGTAGTATCTTTGCATGAGTCATGCGTAGTCTCCATACAAATCATGACGTCTATCACATAATAAATGAAGAGACGATATCACAATTAATTACGTAACATTAACAAGTGGTATCTATGGCCTTTAAAAATAAGTTACAAAGAAAATGTATTATTTGAATTGTTACGAATAGATTTTGATCTATTTAAATACATCAGCCATTAACATAATTTATTTTAATTAGGAGGTGTAAAATGAATTCGCATCTATTGTTCTTTAAATAATTAAAATTATTTTTTATGATTTCTCGAGTTGATATATTGGTCTTAGTTCAGCACGAATAATTTCTATCAGCCTTATTTCAATTGAACCGATGATCAACGTTATAATATTTTTTTATTGTTAGTACACAAAAATTTAAATGAATATTTTGCTTTATGCCTTTAGAACAGAGAAGAATTGTTTTTGTGATTTTCCTTTGTTGAATATGTTTCATTGAACATGATAAAGCATTATATCGTAAAATAAATAAAATTGCAGATTATTTTACGGATGGGCAGAAGTCTTCTTTTTCACTTTGAGAAAAGGGTTTTGGAGCTCTGATCCATTACGTTACTGCAATCCGGATTGGTAGGTTACACATAATTAAAGTCAGTTCGAGGTAATGTTACTAACCAAACTAAATTTCGATTCGGTTGTAACGCTGTTACATAAACAGTTCAGTGTAACATAAAAATTATTAGACTATAAAATAATTAGGTCATTTTGATGATTTGTCTTCTTCCCAAAAACGCTTGATTAATGCACCATGGTCGACAAAAAAACAATGGTCTTTTGCTTAAATCACTTACAAAGAAAATATATTTAGAATACCAATATTTTTTTGTGTGTATGCTTTTGTGTAATTTTTTTTAATAAAAATGAATCCATCGTTTAGATGTGTTCCATATTGCAGGAAAACGGGATAAATAATTATAAGTGATTAACTGAAGAATCATTTGAATATTATAACGTCTATGATTTTGTAGCTTTTACGGTTTTATTGTTAGTACAAAAATAGACATCTATTAGTTCATCTATATATGCATATATACCTATCTAGAATCATTTATCTCAGCTGAAACAAATAGTATTAGGATTAGTCAATCACCAATCTCAACAGTACATCAGCGGAGAGCAAAGTGGCCAGTTGATATTTATGAAGACGGGTTAAACTAATTTTCCTTAAACTCGTGGTTAAATTTTGAAATGATAAAATATTTCCGAATTTTATGTGAAATATTTTTGTTATGTAGGTGTTAATCTGCAAGCTGCAAATAGCTTATTATTATTGCCTAAAAATAAATAAACAATAGCAAAGAAAAACTAAAGTAAAAGAAATGAATAATAAAATAGGTTTTCGTTAAAGAATTACGTGTGCCGCATCTTCAACGATCGTGAGATCGATTCTTCCGTAGCGGGACGTCACAAAGTTGGCCGGAATCCAGGAGATGGTTGGAACTGTTTGTCTAACGGGAAACTTCGTACCTTATAACTGAATATCATTAAAATTGACAACATTACTGACGATTTGTTTATTCCATTGAAGAATAGGAGTTGTTAAATGCACTGTACAAGCAATTTTAATTGATAAATATAGTTTGTTTTTGCTAAAAAGGTAATTTTCTTTGATAGATCTTTCGTATATATTGGAAATAAAATTGTAAACTGATTTCATGAGACTATTAAATGGCTGAATTTAATAGGCTAACGATAGTCTCACAGACAGATAGAGATATCATTGATTCACTGAATTAATTAAGTTACCACTACACAGAATTTACACCGTATACGAGTACTGCGCGTGATAAATTTACGACGATTTAAATGATGATTCCTTGTCTGTCGTTGCAGTAGAGATATAAATAATAGTTACCATAGACTTCCACCATGGCATATTTTTTTAATTCCGGATTATAGAAATTGCACTCTTGTTAAATTGTACCATACATTTAATTCAAGCAAGAATCGAACTAAACTAGTACCGCTGTAATAGCGTTCTATTAGTATACGGTAAGTTATTATTCCTTGGTGCTATTATAAAGCTTTTATACAACACAAAGGCTTTCCTTTTATACGTCCGCTTCCGAATCACGAAATCATAAATAATGAAGGGCGAGTAAATTACCCAAAAAATATTTTTCATGTCACTAATGGAAACCTTTTCAAGAAACTCACATTTCCGCCGCGCTGTTTTATACATGAACGTACAGCTTGTTCATTCTAACGAAATCCTTATCTTCAAAAATTTCGTGATTGTGCTCGTAAAAAACAGGCATTCATTTTACCTGTTATTACACTTTTCAAGAGTTCGATTATTATATGAACTGAAAATGTATCCATGTGTGGTACAAGCAATTATTAGTTTTATTGACTACTAGCTATCCGGCCACGCGTTGCTGTGGCTCACTCTCGTTTCGAATTCCCCTCAAAACAGAACTCTAAAAAAAAGCTCCAATCGCCACCAAACTTCATAGGATCACCAGCTGGGTCAATCAGCGGCCTAATAATCATCTGTGGCCATACGGATGACATGCACCAATCGTGGGCATCTACGCAAAACGTTACATACGTCGTTATACGTTTTTAAATCTAATTGTCAAAAAACTTATTCAAATTTTGTAACGCAATCTATGTACTTCTTTTAAATTGTAACCAACAATATGGTTCAACAGTATTCACAAGTCTTTTTATTATCAAAACGGAGCCTCCTATAAAGGCTTAACGCAAGCGCAAACAATATATATGAAATATATGTGATACATTCGTTCAGGCAATATTTCATCAGGATCGTATGATATATATACAAAAGTATATAGTTAACAAATACATTGGTCGAGTGACGGAGAGAGTTGACAATTTGATGGATGATCGAACTTTATAGGAGAATGTCCGTCATTTTTCTACCACTTAGTAACTTTTAATCGTGTTATTGCGTAATAATTTCAATATCTTTATCCTCGATCATTTTAAAAACACATCTGATGTTGTTCGATAACCTTTAAGAAAATAGCATTTTTTTACGCTGTTAAATATTAGATGAGATTGCTCCTCTCTCAAATTATACATTAACATATGTGACATATGAAAAATATAATTTTCGTACTCATATAAAACCTAAAACTGTCTTTAGGTCTTTCATTCTCTGAATAGATTGAGGCCAAGCGCATACTCGAAAACCGATGCGAATGGGAATTCCTTAAGTGTTGCTTTTTGTCTTGATTTTATTGGAAATATCTTTATATAACCTGCCAACTTAAAACTGTAATATTAATTTAAATTTTCATGAAATCTACAAAACTGTTTCGAAGAAAGGGGAAAATCTTAAATGAAAGCCTAAATTCTAGTTTATAATATGCACATGGCCTTGTATATAGAGGTATTATAATTATATACTGAATTAAAAAAAATTAAGTTGAATTATAACAAATTGAAACGCAATCGAGCGAGAAAATAAAGAGTAAATTAAAAAAATTTATAACAAACAAATAACATCTGAAAGTGTTCTGAAGCTTGAATATGATATATAAGGGAACACCAGTTGTAGAGTGAAAAAATTGTTAATTTATGTCATAAACATAAAAGTATATCCAACTTATTTAAAAATATATAAAGTCAAGTTCAGCTTTTAACAAAATTTCATTCCCCCACTGTTAATCGTTGAAGAGTTCCCACGTCTGGAGCCAATCCTGGTAACAGTATCATAAACATGCATTTTTATCGGGACTGGATCAGCATGCTTGACCAATCAATCGGACACCAGCAGGCCTACCATGAACTCTTATTGCGACTCAATTGAAGACGTAAACGAAATTGTTTTGCTTTTTCATACCATGACGTCTTAAAGGCGCACACTTTAAATCGTTGTCCAAGCGTTCGCAATGCGTCCTATGAATAAGTGAGTAAAAGAGACAGAGTATCTATAGTTCATATAACGTAATCCTTTTCAAACATTACGATCCCAATGCAATTCACACTTCATGGTACGAAAAGAAAGCACGAAAAGAAAGCGGTTCGCGGTCGTCGTTTACGTCATCAATTGAGTCGCAATAAGAGTTCATGGTAGGCCTGCAGGACGTGGGTCAAATTTAATTCGCGAGATTCCTCCTTCACGTACTTAACACGGCAAGTTAAACAAAGCCTTTAAAAATACTTGTTGTACAGACATGAAAGATACATTCTGAATAAAGTAAATAAGTTGGAAATAGGACAAGTAGGTAGTAGGTAGGTATGGTATTGATGTGATTTTGAGAGGGCGACGCGACGTGTTGACGCGGGTATTTGGCTTCGAGCCATGGTTATACTCCAGTCAACATAAACTTGGGAAATTAGTATTTTGGTCAAATGTATAACCCGAAAACTTCAAAACGTGGGCTATCGCGCATGGTGTTAAAATATTCAATGACAATACTAATTAATCGACGACATAAAGTTTCCAAACCCTACTAAGATATTGAACATCAATTTAAAAATTAAGATTTTAGATTGTAGCGAATTGCGCAGCAACTCGTTTTAACTTATGATAAGAATTGAAATATTTATATTGCAAATCATTTAACAATATAATAAATGATCTAACTCGATCCAAGCCTCCGATCAGGACCTTTAACTTCTATATTCTATAAAATAACTCCCAGCTATCTATTAGGTCCTGACATATGAAATTGGCGTTTTGTCGTACTGGCCACTTTGATCTCAAATATTACCTTTATGGTTAGGAATTCCAAATTCAAATTCATACAGCTATTTACTCATGCATTTGTGTTTCAAACCCCCTAATTCATTTGTTATTTATTCTTTTGTTTTTTTCTTTGTGTCACTCTGTTAACAAAATGGAAAAAATGAAATATCGCGTTATTTTCGAGTATGAGTTCCACCGTGGCACCAGTGCTGCAGAAACGGCTCGAAGGATTAATGATGTGTATGGTGACGGTGTCGCAAAAGAAAACACAGTGCGTTTTTGGTTCCAACGTTTTCGTTCTGGAAATTTCGACCTGCAGAACAAGCCTCGTGGACGGCCGGAGACCAAAGTTGATAATGAAGAATTGAAGGCTATTGTGGAAGCGGATCCATCGCAAACCACGTCCGAGTTAGCTGCAGGCTCCGGTGTTAGTGATAAAACTATTCTAATCCACTTGAAGCAAATTGGGAAGGTGAAAAAGCTTGAAAGGTGGGTACCTCATGAATTGAGTGAAGCAAACCGACAAACGCGCGTCGACTGCTGCGTTACGTTACTCAACCGGCACAATAATGAAGGAATTTTAAATCGAATCATTACCTGAGATGAAAAGTGGATCCTCTACGATAATCGGAAGCGCTCATCGCAATGGCTGAACCCTGGCGAACCAGCCAAATCCTGCCCTAAGCGAAAATTGACTAAAAAAAAGTTGCTTGTAAGTGTTTGGTGGACTAGTGCCGGTGTCGTTCACTACAGCTTTCTTAAATCTGGCCAGACGATTACGGCAGATATCTATTGTCAGCAACTGCAAACCATGATGGAAAAGCTAGCTGCTAAACAACCGAGGCTGGTCAATCGCTCTAGGCCACTGCTGCTTCAGGACAACGCTAGACCACACACTGCACAACAGACGGCTACCAAATCAGAGGAGCTTCAATTAGAATGTCTTAGACATCCACCGTACTCTCCGGACCTTGCTCCAACAGATAACCATTTTTTTCGCAATTTGGATAACTACTTGCAAGGAAAAAATGCAACTCCAATGGGGCAGTCCAAACCGCCTTCAAAGATTTTATTGATTTCCGCCCGAATGGTTTTTTTAGTAAGGGGATCAATGAACTACCTATGAGATGGCAAAAGTGCATACATAGCAATGTTACATACTTTGATTAATTAAATATATTTCATTAAAAAAAACGACTTTATGTTCCTCCCATAGAAAACGCCAATTTCATATGTAAGGACCTAATATTTGCACTCCATGAATACTCAGACATTTGGTTGTGTCTAAGTAAATACTTAACAAGGTTAGCCACTTCAATTTAGTCTGGAAATGGTACTGACGGCGAGTTTATATTTACTTAAACTATACAAAGAGCAATCTTTGAGAGTAGCCTTGGAGTAAGTTCACAGGATAAAATCAAGAGTTCAATAAATATGTGGTTATTGTTGCAGACCAGCCTTCATCCCTTTGACAACGGATTGCGCTGATTGTTATCAACCTTTTCAATTCTCTTGAGTGATTATCCCAAAGTAAGTTGTAGGTTTGTTTAGTTGCTTTACTGCAAGTCCTATTTATGTAAAGGGCATTCGGTAACTTTGTATGGACCAGTGGCTTGAAGTTTTTTTTTAGCGGCTTCTAATCAAATTTGTGCAAATTTATATAAGTAGCAAACATGTATCAATTGTCAAATTTAATTTTTTTTACAGAAAATATTATCAGGGCTACATAAAAAGTCGACAACTTAAATACTACGAGTAATATTATGTAACAAAATAAATCATCATACTTTCTATTGCTTCATTCATAATGTCATATGTCCAACAAAGACTAGGCTTAAAAATAGGCTTTCGAAAATTCTTAGTATTATACTTTGCTTGTTACAAAATGATATTATAATAAGGCTATCATCACTTATCATTATTATCGCAAAATTGTGGCGTATTCATGGTTGAAGCACTTAATAACAAAGGATTGCAAACTTCGGACAGGAAATTTGAGTTTTATTTAGTCTTATTTTCTTAATAAATGGGTATTCATGATTTCTCCACCTGCCCACCAGCAACAAAGGTTAAACTCACAGCACAGGTTTGAACACCATACCGTACGATACGATCTCCCCAAGGTCTCCCAAACGTTCTCGACCTTCGGTTTGTTCGATATATAAGCCGACGTATCGTGCGCCTCAACATTCAGTTTGCGAATAGCGATCAAGAGCGAATAAACAAGCGAAAATAAAAGTGAAATAATAGTGACCTCGGTATTCTTCGCAAAATCATCGATATTATAGTAGGCTTTATGTATTAGCGGTTTTTTAAAAGTGTTTTTAATCTGCTGTACATAGTAGGTTATTATTTACCATATTTTATCTTTTTCGCAAATACCGAAATGTGGATATAAAAAAATAGGTGGACAATTTAGATAAAAAGTTAACTATTCGCAACTGAGATATACTCGTATTAGTCAACCAAAAAATCACAAGTTCTTCGAGCCTGGGTTAATTATTTGTATTTAAAATTATATATGTATACATACCAGTTGTCCGTCACCCATAACACAAGTATATAGTTACTTACTTTGGGACGGAACAACCGTGTGTCTAAGTGTCCCATATATTTATTTATTTATTATGCATTAAGCGAACTAAGTAGACATTACTATAACATTATTTATTTTATCTCTGACTGATTTATTGTGTTTTATTAGGGGCGGTCAAAATAGATCGTTCGGGGTGCCCTGGAATCTGTGGCCCGCAGGCCGCGACCACTGCAACCCTGTCTTTCTCAAGTTTCCGAAACTCATTCACCTCCAATGTCAATTACCTGAAACGAAGGTAAGTACCTTTTTTTAAAATGAAATAAAAATATTTATTTACAACAAATATGTACAAGTTATGTCTATCTTAAATTACTTACACGCTAATACTATACAAATCATGCCCACGCGGAAAGGTCCCAAGAATGCTGGCAGCGTTTCCGCGTTGAATCGCTAATCTGATTCTTTGTGTGAAAAAGGAGCCAGCCCTCTTGTCACCCGAAGAGGTGATTAACCGAGGTGTTAAAACAGATAAAAATTCTCTTTACACTTTGACTCCATGGCTCTAAGGTCTCAACTGCAAACGGCACATATATATAACTCTCGATGAGAGATGCATACTTCCGCCGCTTGCCGTATTTGGCCATTTCCGCCGTAGCTCCAGGCCTTGAAGTACAGCGTCAAGACTTGGACCACCAGAGACTATGTGATCATTTTTCGATCATTAAACTAAGCTGTTACAAAAGAAACAATTTTATTCCTATCAAAATTTAAAATTGTGGCATCATTAGCTGCATATGAGGTTTTAAATAATCAAATTTGTCAAATTTTCTTACGTCATACAAGTACGTCAATGTTATGTAACGCCTTTGAATTTTAATGCTAATGCGCGGTTCGCATAGTAGAGTAGGGTGTTTCACCCCACAATGTGAGCGTATTTGCATAATAAACTTATGTTAATTTAATTTAGTTCCAAATCCTTCTTACCTACTTTAATCAATATAATATATTCGTGCCTGCTATTTAGATTAAGTATTTTCAATTCACTTTAATATCAAAGTGTAGCAAAAATGATATAAAATAAGTTTATGTACAAAGAAAGACCTTTGTGAAGATTGATTACAATTTTACGTAAATTTATCCTCCTGCTGAATGACTCATCAAATCACTTCCCATGTGTTACATGACAATCAATATTTAAATATTAATAAAAATAAATTTAATTAGCCACGAAATACATATTAAAATAAATTATTAAAAATAACATCGACTTTTGTGCGTATTGTAGTTTACGTATGATAGGGCTTTAATTTGTGGAACAAATAGAACCAACCGTTTTGATAATAGAAACTTATATTTATAAAATTAAATGTATGTCAGTAAAGTTTATTTTTGTTGTTGACGTGCTTCGAGATTTTTTTAATGTATATACATTTAAAAAAACTGGAAGCATTACTCTGAGATATAAATGACTGACGTCAACTTAAGTATTGAATTATATACTGTGTTTTGTTCCCGAAGGATAAACAATATATTTTGTACGTTATAGACCTGCCGGTTTAGCTGCGGTCTAGTAATAGCTTCAATTGTAACAAATATAATTAATATTGCTCTAGCTGATTAGCCATGAAACAATAACAGATGGACCGACACATTTTTGCATTTATAATATATGTGTGGATATTTACACTCGTATAAAATAATTCATTCGCTTCCTAGTGCGAGAGTTTCGCTTTGAAACAATATTTGTGCCGTTTACCGTTTATCTAATAGAGTATGAATTTATTTTCGTACTGCATCAAGTTGCGGACACAGCTAACCGCCAAAAGCTTTACCTATCTGTACTCCTGAACTTACTTATAACTATATAAAGGTAACGGCTCGTCATAATTTTTATTACTTAAGTTTTCAAGGAGACGTCCTTGTAGTTATAAGATAGGTTATCCTTATTTCCTTTAAACATCACACTCCTCCGCGGCATACCGTGTAGCACTCATCAGCTCAATTTTATAAAGCCCTGGTCATCGTTATCGTCAAATAAAAATAAATTATTTCAACAGTGCATGGTGCTTAATTCCCTCGTTGTTGTCATTTCAATTGCTTCTAAAATCGAAACAGGTAAGTAAACAAATGAAACAGCGATAGTTTGTAGTTTTAATAACAGCCATTTATTTTGCTGGATGCGCTGCGATTTTTAATCACAAATCGTTTAAAGTTTATCTAATAAATATCTAAAAGTGTATGAGTAGCATAAAGCGTTATAGAGTTTATTCATTTCACCTCTCTAGAGAATCGTGCATATGACGTTTTAAACTAGAACAAGCAGTTCTTTCAGATATTTTTTTAAATGAACTTGCAAACGACAAGGAATTTCGAATTTCGCTCGAAATAAGAGCGCAAATTTCTTGTTCAAAACTAGTTGTTTAAGAAAAGTATACTTTGTTTAGTTTCTTTATAGTTTACAGTTTTCAATAAAAAAAATAATCTAATGATATCATTAAATTAATAAGGCAGCGTATACCATTAAATAGGGAGTAGAGTCTCTCGCTTTTAATGCAACAAAACTTAATATTTAAAACGGAAAAAAAGCTGATTAGGGAGATCTTTAATTTATGAATCCGAAATACTTAATTTGGTAATGTATTTTTTACTATCTGTATGCGATACAAGTAAAGTATAAATGTTTTATTATTAAAAACAACTCAATTGTGATAATCAGACTTAAAGTCGATCCTAATTTCTTGATCGACTTATGTGTACATATGAAATTGAGTCAGGCATTGTTGAGACTTGTTTAAGATAGTTAAGACTTATTTAAGCCAGTCGCCAAACAAGTCGTCTAGACTTGTTAAAAACAGACTAGAATGTGATTGGGCTAGAATATAATTTAAATGGGCATTATGGCGATGGGTGGCTACATTGTGTGTGTCGGTTGTTTTCCCCTGCCCTGTCCCGGTGGCTGTGACGTAGCTCAGCGGAGGCGTTGCGCAGATTCAGCTCGGGGGATCTCCAATTCGAGTGCGATGAGGGCGAGGTGGATCCATACACCGGCAAACCGGCGACCACCAGTCAACCCAAGCCGCAGAATCAAAGGCCGGTCTCACAGGGTAAGAAGATATTTATTCATAATCGATAGCGGTCATTAAGGAATTTAAATTGAACGACTTTAAATTTTATATAGTAGATCGGCTACGCATTATATGAAAATACTTCATTGAAGTATTTAGATTGTGATTATTTGTAAAACAGTGGAGAGTAAAATATATATATTTATTGAATTCTAAAAAGTAAAAAGTTCTAAAGTATTGTAACTTATATCCGATGAACGTTTCTAATTTAGGTTTATTAATGAGTCGAAATCTTCAGAACAATTATTTTAATTAATTACTCACCATTAAGCTCCAAGTTGCTCATACTATCGTACTATATGAACGTTGTTGAACGAAAGTAATTTTCTGTACATGCAGAATAACTGAAAAGACAAAGATAAAAAAAATACTATCGACATCCTGTAAGTAAAGTAAAGTAAAGTAGCGGCCTGTTACAATATTACAGCTGCGAATAGGCCTCCTCTCTCCGTTTTTTTGGAGAGAAGGGTTGGAGCTAAGATCTACCTCGCTGCTCCAATGCGGATTGCTGGATTTCACATATCTCCAGAGTTCTCTAGAAATATGCAGGTTTCCTTACGATGTTTTCCTTCACCGAAAAGCGTGTGATAAATTGCAATTATCAATTAGACACATACGTTTTAATAAAAAAACTCATCGGTGCCTGCCCGGGGTTTGAACTCGTGACCCCCTCGAAAGAGTTCCACGGTCTCACCGCTGGACTATCGCAGCTCTATTGACATCATGTAACGAAGTTATTTTTTTTGTGTACGCTGAAAAAAGTCACCCAGTATATTTAATATTTTGCAGCGACGGGAGGCAGTATCGGCAGTGCGTCTACGTCGTCGGTTCCTGCACCTAGTGCAGGGGGTGGTGCTGCCGGGGGTGACTTGTCGTTAAACCTTCGCGGTGGTTCTCGGGGCACTTCAGCACCATCATCACCGGCCAAGTCTCGAGAGTCCTTACTCCAACGCGTACAATCACTTACAGGCGCTGCTCGGGACCAGGGCGCTAATTTATTAGGTACAAATATATGTTGGGAAATGTTTTGCTTTGATTGTCGTATTGGATGTCGTAAATCTATATCTATATTTATTATAAAATAAAGTCCCCAAAGCTGTCTGTATGTAATCGATTTTCTCAAAATCTACTAAACGCATTTTAGTACGGTTTTAATAAAAGGTAGTGCAATTCCTCCGAAAGGTTAAAGTTAATAGCACATAACCGTTTCATGTAAATTGAGTTGAAGAGGTCGTTTTACAACAATTTTTAGTGGGGGTAGTAACAAACCGGTGTCGATTGTAGTTTAGAAGGGGAAATAGGTATAAAAAGCGGTGTAGAGTATCAGAGAGCAGTCTCAAGCCGAGACTCGAGCGCATAGATGATAGAGCTCGAGCGACTATAACATGCTAAATGAATTTCACGCGGGCGACGCCGCACGTATTTGTAGTTTAACTATAATGAACTCTTAAAAATAGATTGATAGATAATAACTTTATGGCACAAAAACACATTTAATATACAAAAATACATGAAAACTTAAATAACGTAAATAGATACCTTTGCGGATCATTTTATCTTTGACTGTCTTATAACGAAAAACAAAACAATAACTTATTTCATATTCCACTAAAGCTAAAGTTGTAGAGATGATTTTAAATTTACTTTAGCTTCAATTCGACGAGAGTCTAATTAGAAAAGCAATTTAACATTTCAAGAGTTTCCAGAAAACGAAGAATAAATTCGAAATAAAAGGTATTTTAAGTGTTCATTTGAATTTTTAATAGGTTTCAAGATTTAATGGGTCTTATTCCACTTTTTAATTGGAACATTTTATCAAGAAAAAATTAAAAATGAATGAAGCTATGCGTGAAATGGTTTTGCAAAATTACTTTTACCTCAATTTAAAATTCAAATTCAAAATATTCTTTGTTAAAGTAAACTTGTAAACAAGTGCTTATAAATCATTAACTCTACTGCTGGTTCGGAAAGCTGTTCCTACCGAGAAGAGTCAGCAAGAAGCTCGGTGGTTGCTCTTAATTAATATTGATATAAACATAAATTAATATTGATTGTATTTTTTTTAGTATGTATTGTTATTAAATAGGAAGTGTCACATCGGTGGCATCTGTTGGGCGTGGTTACAATCGCGACCGCTGTGTTACTTTGCTGGTGGTAGATGACCAAAACACTGATTGGTCCAAGTACTTCCGAGGTCGTCGATTGCCCGGCGAATGGGATATTCGAGTCGAACAGGCTGAATTTAGGGTATGAACATTTTAAACGGATTTTTTTTAATGTACTGGATTTCATTTGTTTATTTATTTATTTGTTTATGTAACATAAAAAACGCAAGAAAAATATTATCAATAAAAAAACAGAACAAAGTTCAACTTATCCCTTTGACAGAGATCTCTACCAGCTAACCTACGAAGTGAGACAATTTATAGTAAAACAGTTTTAGTACGTAGTATCAAAAATAAAGAATTCAAATTATATTTACTAATAATATCCTAAGTTATACACTAATAAATATATATATTTATATATACAATACATTGTAAATATAAACCATATATTGTTAGGCATGAAAGTTGGCAACACTACAATCACGTGGCCGATAGCAAGGAAGGGACTTGCTTTTCTGAAATGAAAAGAATTTCCTTCGTGAAATTCCTGCCATTTCTAATAATATATTATTGTGTTAAAAATTGATTTAGGCTCCGATAAAGGCTGTAACTAGTTACGCTATCTTTTTTCTCCATGTACACCACAGGAGATAGGTTTTTTATAGATGTTTTTGCTTGAATCCAGCTGCTCCTCGTGACTTTTTTGAGGACGTCTATCTATGTAGACACAACCCTGTGTAACCTGTTAACGCGCTTTGTAAAAGCATCATGGTCTAAGGTCCAATCCTGGTCTGCAAGAGGCGGCCTTTGCCCAGCTATGGGATAACTCTAGTTAGATAACTCTCAAAACAATTTCCCTTAGAAGGTATTAGTTGTTCAATAAAAATCCATCTTTGGCGAAGTTCTCTTCCGTTTTTCGAATTTGGATGACGGGTAATTTTTTGTTACTTTAGTCCCAAGTAGACCTGAAGTTGAGAGCAATTTGTTTTACGATGTTTATTTACAGGAGTTAACGGTGACGGCGAGCGGTGATGGGTCTAATGTTTCTATGGCGGTCTACCGCAGTGGAACTAAAGTTACCCGTTGCTTCAAGTAAGTTGTGATAAATGGGTACTTATGTACGGAATATATCCATAATTAGTATAAATTTCCATGTTCTCAAGCTTACCTGAAGAGATAACAGTATTATTACTATAAAAACATTATATAGTTTGAAATTAATAATGATGTACGGCCGCCATTTCCGAATTATTTATGATTTTTTAAGAGATTGAAGTTTTTGTTGGTGCTTCTTTTTATAATCTACCATCTTTTAAAGTTTAATTACCGACTATAAGGCCAGTAGTGATTTCAAAGCGCTTGTTGAGATCGAGATTTACCCAAATTAAAGAGTTACAAAGTTACTTTAATTACAGGAACGAGAAAAACAATAAGTTCACCGTAAATCTTTATTATGTAAAACTTAAAAAGGTTTCAAGCTATTTAAAAAATAGCACAAGTGTGATTTTTTTTATTGCATTCATTATGTTTATACGAGTATTGTGTGTTCTTGAATATTGGCGAGATTATATGCCATAAATGATCTATGGTTACATAATTATGTACATTAATGCGCCGATTAAGTTACTTCAAAGTCTTTAAAAAAAAATTTAAATCGGACAAATAAACAAATATATTTTCGCATTTATATAAGAATAGATAGAATAATGTAAGTTTTGGTTGTTAGGCCAGAATTCGTGTTGGTACGACAAAATGTCCGTGACGCTGGCGCCGACCATCGAGCGTTGCTACTTGGCCTCAAGTTTGGCGGAGTACCCTCTATTAACAGCCTCAACTCCATTTACCACTTCCAGGTAAGTTTATTATTCTTAAGCTGTTATTATTCTAGTCTCTTACTTTTATTTTCTATCAATAAATGCTTCAGTTCTTTGATAAAATAGTTTATGCCCACGTTCTAAAGTCTAGTGAACAGTATATTGCCAATTACAAAAAATAAAGAATTCCACTTTACAAACATATCTTACTGACGCCGAACATTATTAAAATTTATACGTGTATATAACTTTAAATAAATTTAAAAAAAAATGTAAATTACAAATACCGTTTTTAGTGAGACCTAGTGATATTTTGTAAAATATTATAGCTGCAGCCATTGTGAACTTCACAGTAACGGATAGATAGATAAATAAACCTCTGCGTACGTTCTCGAAGAAATTCCTTTCTTCAATAATATTAAAAGAAAGGAATTTGAAAAATGTGGCGACTATTGAATTAAAACGGTAGCAGATAGGCCTGCATACTTACGTATGCTACTCGTATGTTTAGTTAGATTGTATACTTGTCGTAAAAACACCTGCAATTACAATATGTGCAAGCTAAATAAATCAGTTCTTTGTAGGTAACAAACGCAATTCTTAAAAGTAGAAACGTGGGCGGATTTACATAGTAATAAATTATACGGGTCCCCGGGGTACAGTAGAAATGTCAGTTAAGTCCGGCCTGTAGTATGTAGATAAGCTCTGTAGTCGTTTGATAAATTGACTCCGCTTGTTTTCCATTTTTGCTTCTTATAAATTAAGGGTTTTGAAAGGATTGGATACTGAAATAAAAGTAATAGGGATTTGTACGCGACATATTTGTGCCACTTGGGTTCAACGACTGGCCGCGAAATAATTAGTTTATCTGTTCATTTTATGGTGCTCTTCTTCTGCTGTAGTATCGCTTCAAACATCTCTGTATTCGTACATTTGGCGTACCTTGGAATACATACGTTATGTTTTTTTTTTCATAATTATCATCATGTCCACCATGTCTACCATCAACTTTTAGAAAACGATTCAATCGCAATGCAATTTAAATTCGTTACCTTAACTGTATTACTTTCTTTTCCTACTATGAAATGTTTTAGCTGTAGGCCTACCATCAACTTTTAGAAGATGATTCAATTTCAATCCAATTCAAAGTCGGTACCTAAACTGAATCACTTTCTTTTCGTACTATGAAATGTTTTACTGAGTTGCATTTGGATCGCACACTTACTATATAAATAAGAGTGAATTAAATGTTTTTGCGATTAAGTTTAGGATTTAATTCGTCAACGTCTTAAACTTTGCGTCTTTAACACGTGGTGGTACGAAAAAGCAAACAATTTAGTTTTGATCTTCAATTGAGGCTCTATAAGAGTGCATGGTAAGCCTACTGAGTTTCATTTGGATTGCACACTTACTATATAAATAAGAGCGAATGAAATACTTTTGCGATTCAGTTTAGGATTTAACTTGGCAACGACTTAAACTGTGCGTGTTTAAGACGTCATGGTATGAAATAGCCAAACACTTTAGTTTAGGTCTTCAATTGAGTCGCAATAAGAGTTCATGGTAAGCCTGTTGTTCCTGAAAGACGACATATGACTGGGAGACATATTCAAGTTAATTTGATATAGTTTTAATAGACAGCATATTGGGTTAGGATTATACGTATATATGCTAAGCTTGCTTATAAAAATTCTACCTAGCGGAATATTGGGCGATTGACTAATGTACTTGTAATTTTTTAAATTATTTCTAACGCCTTTTACATCACCTATTAATATGTTTATATTAAATATTTAGTTAGATCAAAAGATAGGATTATACAAAATGCACGTAGCTATATTACGGAGATTGGTCACACTAGAACCTTAACTACCGTTAGGTTAGACTTTCCCAGGTTTAAACCATATTCTTATCCCAGGATCGACCGTGGGTATTCGGACATTTGCTTCAACTGCAACGTCGACTAGGCAGGGAAAACTTCCCGTTGATTGAACAAACTTACTACCACAATCATACGGACATGGTAAGTCTTTACACTTTTGCTATGTTACTTTTAGAGGGCGTTTGTCACACTTGATGCTAAGGCATTAAGTGTGACAATTTCGCACCACAATAATACCATATTACTAATAATTATATATACAACCATATTAATCATAATTGTTAAAAACCTGTGTTAACTTAAGTCAATTTTGTTCTTATCTTGTTATATCTTTTTACGCGAGACTTGCTAAAAAGGATAAATAAGTTAAAAAGATATTATAGAGTCATGAACGAAAAGGTGAATAAGTAAATAAAATACATTTTGTGATTTTTAAGGCTTTATTGTAATTTACTTACATAGCTATTTTTGTTAATTTACAAGATTTAACTTAATCGGAAATATAACTTAAAATAAATAATACAAAATAACGTAAAATTTACTTCTGTTCAATACATACAAAACAATAATTTGGAACCGCTGAAATGATTTCCAAAATATAACAATTGGTATTGATTCTCAGTAAATTCGTCACTTAAAAGTCTTAAATAATTTCGTCGAATCGCAACATTCTCACGAAGAAATAGTCATAGCCACACACTTGCTGCTCAATGTTCTCCTAATTAAGTTATTAATTAGATATCTCCTTGACTAGTCAGAACTTTGACCTATTAAACAATCTTTCAATCAAATCTAACTAAAAATACTAAAGTTTTAGTCCTGGTACGAACTTTTAACATTTACAATAACTAACCTACAAGATGTTAGGATGAAGGTTTTGGCGCAGTAACTTATAGTGTTTCTATAAATTATTAGTAACAATTATAAGGTAACCGGAATTACGATGGAGTCGAGATATACAAATGTTTGTTACAAATAATATTTAGTTTGAGTCGAGTCGTTTGATGAGTCAAGTCATGGTGTTGTTGAAATGTTGTTTCTGCAGACACCTCGTTAGGGCTGGGGCCCTGTAATATAAAGGATTAGAATTTATTTATTGCTTGATAACCTTCAGCGTTTGTGTTTTGAGATCAAAGAAATTGAGGTTTATTTAGAGATTTAGTTATGACCTATAATGAGGTTAGCGAATGTGTTTTCTCTGCACGTACGTATTGATCTCCTACATCGTTTATTCAGAACCTTTTATGCAAACGAAATGTGAATGTGTTAAGTTTATGAAGGTAATGCACGCTATAAAACGGCCCACCTTGTAAATGATGTACTTGTTGACATAGAAATCATTTTATTTTGTCCTTTTTCATATTTTGCTTACCCAACTTAAAAAGCGATAATCGAAATTTTCATCGAACGATTCGTGTCGTACGTTTTTTGTCACTAACAAATAGCCATATCTGGAATAATCTATTATGGCTTATGGAGCGTAATAGATTTTTATCGAACTGACTGTATGCTGTTAGCCCTAACGGCTTTTACAGCGTCACCGGGTGGAGCGCATAAGCATTGTCGAGGTTACGAAATGCAGAGAGTAGAGCGCAGAGCGGTAGACCACCAGCATCGGGGAACGTCGTCCTAAGTGATCCTGTGATGCTGGACGGCTTAGGCGTAGTGGAGGGCTGATGATATGACTTTAGTCATTGCGACGTCGGAAGGGTGGTGAGAAGCCACGATCGACCGACGTCAGAAAACTGGGACCTCGTCTTCGCCGGCGAAGACTCTGTGTGTGTGTTACGTCGTTCTGTGTTTGCGATCGTTATTTGATCGTCAGGGACATAGGACGCTTTTCGGACGCCAATATTTTCGGTGGTCAGACCTAACTGGGATGTAGGTGGAAGCAAATGAAGTAAGGGGGTTCCGGTGTATCTCAGATTGCATAATAGAGAGAGTATTAAGTACCTTGTCCACCGGCAGCGTCGTTCGCGGTCATGCAGGCAGATGCCGTGTCGCTCGTAGCATTCGGTCGCACTGCGGCCCGTTACGCATGTGTTAGGTGATTTCGTGCTGCGTTTGTTAACGTGTACCTGAAAATTACAGATCAATTATTGCTTATTGTATACATCAAAATACAAAGGTGAACCAATAAAAACATGTATTTTCTAGTGTTGTACTATGGCATGGCGCCGGTGCCACATGTGTAGGTTTGTGTTAAAAAGTCCCATAGTGCTCCTTAAAAAGTAGGTCAGTATCTACTTAATCTATCAAAGCGACTCAAGCGTATTTCTTATGGAAAACATGAGTTTTCCATGAGAAATACGTACATGAGGCATAGGACTTAATCTCTTACTAACCTAATAGTGTCTATTTATTTTTAATTTGAATATATAATAAACAAGTAAATCAGATAAAGTACTAACTCACTGTTGGGCAAAACTATCGAAATTCGCAGTATATTTGCAAGTTATTTCACGATGTTTTTCTTTACCGAACAAAAGGCAACATAAAAAGTTTAATTACCATAGTTATTTTGTGATCAAATAATATAAGCACGTAAAACAGATGAACTCCATCCATTTAAAGGTTTATAAATGTTGAAACGTGACTCGTTTTCGTAAAAAAAACACGCTGAGTTAAGTAAACTGAATTGCAGAATTAACTCTTCTGTAGATCTAATAAGCTTCGTTTGACTCGAGAGTCATCTCCATTATATGTTTCTTTAAGTTTTTAACGGGACCCCGAACGAATAAATTCATGAAAGCTAAAATATTTAGCTGTCGTCAAATAATTTTTTTTTATATAATTTTATATTATCTATTATGTAATTTAGCAATTTAATGATATTTATAAGAAGAATAGTAATACCCGCGAATAAGTTCAATCTAATTAAAGCGTTTAAGTACCCTCAATATTACAATATACGTTTTGTCCCAGTTCGACAAGGAGAAAACCGCAACTTTTTATCCGATAATAACTCCGGTATATAAGCTTTCATTAAGATAACTGTTATCAAAATTGGTCCTGCGGACTAGCGGTGACAGCGTAACAGAGAGACTTTCGCATTTATAGCCTTATAATTATGGATTACCATATAGGCTATTTTCAATAAGAGACAAATTAAATTTCTCACCTTGCACGTACATCCTTGTTTGTAAAGCAACCTAAAGCCTTTTCGTTGTCGAGGAGTGACTTCACGCCATTTGTTCACGTAGCCACACAGCTGTATGTGAGCTTGGAGTTGGCTGACGCGACCTGCAATTTAAATATAAAAAAGTAAAGTACCCCATTGCTAGGCGTAGATCTCCTGTCTTCTTTTGGAGAGAAGGGTTAAGGCTTAACACCTAATGCGCTATTCCAATGCGGATTGGTATTTTTACTTTTTTTTTACATATTTTGAAACATGCACGTTTACTCACGATGCCGTGTGGTATCCGGCAGTAGAATAGACCACCCTCATTTCTTACCAAGGTGTCGTAAAGGGCAACTAAGGTACTCGTAAGTTGACCCACCATGTGGTATCTGGTTGACTAGAATAGACCAACCTCTTTCTTACCGAGGGGTCGTAAAATACGACTAAGGTAAGTTGACGTCAGGCAGGCGGCTGGTCGTAAAATACACAGCCAAATCATGTGACAACATGTTTGTAACATGTTGTGCCGACCCCACTTAGAGTGAGATAAGGGATGATGATGATGCACGTTTACTCGCGATGTATTCCTTCATCGAAAATAAAACGTGTGATAAATTTTAAATATAAATTAGACACGTAAGTTTTAACAGAAATACTTATTTGCGTCTGCCCGGGATTTGAACCCGTGATCCCCTGCCGTGAGTCACACGGCTTTAGCGTCAGCTATCAAAGCTATCGTTGTGATTGAGTCCAAATAACAACTTTTAAATGTGGGTAAAGTCAATTTCAGTTTAGACATATATATTTTTAACAGGTGCCGTGTGGTATCCGGCTGCATAGAATAGACCACCCTCATTTCTTACCGAGGTGTCGTAAAAGGCGACTAAGGAAAGTTGACGTCAGGCAGGCGGCCGGTCGTAAAATACGTAGCCAAATCATGTAACAACATGTTTGTAACATGTTGTGCCGACCCCACTTAGAGTGGGATAAGGGCAGGAGAATGATGATGACATATATATTTTTAACAGATTCGTAATATGTCATATATTGCTCCTGCTAAAATATTCTATATATCCACCTCTATCATCATTCTTCTGCCCTTATGACACCTTATCGGTACAACATGCTACAAACATGTCGACATATAATTTGGCTAAGTATTTTACGACCGGGCGCCTGCCTGATGTCAACTTACTTTATTAGTATTTTACGACCCCTCGGTAAGAAAAAGGGTGGTCTATATTCTGCCGGATACCACACTGTTATATATCCACCTCTATAAAGTTACATAATAGATATAATGAGAAAAATAACAATGTTAAGCCTTGTTAAGTCTGTTAAAAAAAAGGGTTGGCAATCGAACGTATATATATGTTAAATAACGGGAATTCTTTTATCTTTAACTTTATACATTAATTGCTATTAAAAAAACTTACTACTAAACTTTAACTTTTGATTCGCAATGTATTAAGATTTCATAATAATATAATACAACTGTACATATATATATAAAGAAACACGTAAGACCTTCCTATAATTAATATAAATTTAATTATACGCTGAAGATAACGAATCGCAGAAACGCATTTAATACGACCAGGCATAAAATTACTTCCAATGACGATGCTAAGATATGGACATTCTTAACAATTTTATAATTGTACAGTAATTGTATTTTATAAGTATAATAATGTGCGATAAACTGGGAAGTGAATTCGTTGTCTAGGGTTCCGCATTTATTCGTAACATTTTAATTGTAACAATTGCTACAACTGCTAACATTTTTCATCATGCCGTGTACGGATAAGATTTCCTTAATTTATTTAGTATATTTTAATATAGAATAGTAAATAATATTACATCGTTGATGCCATTTGATTCTTGAAAATTCTTAGTTATTAAAAAAATTAAATAAGAGGAAATTTTCTTTGATTCTTAGTTAAAGCCAGCCTAAAAGTATAAATTAGACAGATTAAAGTATAAATTAGATTTTTTTTAATAGAACGTTTTATTTTATTTGAAATTAAAGGAATTATAAATACAAGTTTAGCCTCCGAACCTTAAAAATAGTTTTTATGTTCAATATAAGAAACAGAGTAATTAAGTATTGACTTAATTATTTCTTATATTGCAAATCAAGATTTAAATTTTATCATATGTACTCGTATGTTGTACGTAGGAATATGCTTTACCTGTTATGACATAGGTTTCTCTAGGTTGAAGTGTGACCCCGCATAAAGAATCAAATGAAGGCGTCAGTAGTCGACCGGCTTTAAGTGCTACTGCAGCTTTTGGTGTTGCCTGCAATGAAACAAAATTTGAACTGACTGTATGTTGTTTGCCCTAACGGCTTTTACGGCGTCACCGGGCGGGTCACGCGCAGAAACATCGTCGAGGTTGCGAAATGCAGATAGTAGAGCGCCGAAGATCTACTAGCGTCGGGGAAGGAAGATAAGACGACAAAAATCTAACTCGTTTAGCCCTATTTTGAATTCAGTCAGTTTAATACTTGAATATATCGCACATGTTCAAAATTGATGTGAAGAATTTTAGCTTAACTTTTAGATAGTATAGAAACGTAAATTGAAAAATGAAAATATATACAAATACATAAAATTTGTATTCTTTTGTCGACTAAATTTCAAAGATTGCTTTTTTCCATTATACTATGAGCATAAAAGCTTAAATTAAAGTTGCTATTTTTAATCAAAATATTAAGCAAGCATTCCGTAAAGTCCGTTACAGTCCGTTGATCCGTAACGAATTAGTTACTCATATACGGAATGTTTATAAATTAAACGTGCAATATTTATTTTTATAAAATTTACTACACTTATATAAACAATACTTATACAAACAATGACACAATGAGCATTTAAAAGTGATCTTAAAAAAGTATAATCAAGAATTTTCAAGGACTTTGAAACGAGTATTCAGAAAGTTGAGTATGGCTTTGAAATAATTATTGATTTGAAAATTATCATTCGGCTAAACATCAATTAAATCAATTAATCTTGAATCAAATCGAATCAAATCAAATCAAAATATTCTTTTTTCAAGTAAGCTCTTTCTACCACTTTAGAATCGTCAAGGATCGATATGATTAATGAAGCTATAACTGGTTCGGAATGTTGCTCTTACCAAGAAGAACTTCAACAATCTTTTAAACATTTTCAATTTTACATTATTAAACCGCAGTCTTGTATGAAGCTGAAAGGATTTTTAAATCCAGGCATCTTTATTTCGTAATATGCTTTACGTATAAGCATATCTCCTATATGATTTAAACCTTTCTGTAGACTGGTCTAGTATGGATTGCGGAATTTCGAAAGTTGGCAAATCCACTATCCATATTTTGACAATGAATTCATCGTAGCAAATTCTAATATCAAGTCGATATGTAAGCAATTAAAAGTTTTCCTTATCATTCATTCATCTTTCCGTATTACTATTAAAAGATAGTTTAAACTTACTTTGAATATGTTTCGGATTTTCACTTTGTACGCATCGTAGAAATCGCTTCCTCTGAATAGCTTTTGTACCCGACCCACAATAACTGCAAACATAGTTAACTTAGTGTTATTAAGTTTAAACTTTTTAAAACGGTTATTGTTAGTATTATTTTATAAATTTGGCCCTTGAGATTACGTTAGATACTTATTAATTTTTTTCTCGCAAATTTTTCTACATTAAACAAAGCATGCGGCTAGCTTATACAAGATTTGATCAATGAATTTAATTTTAAACCCTTTCTTTACACTGCAAAAATCTTTAGCTAATCTTTACAAAACATGAACAAAATCGAAGGTAAAGGCATACTTACCAAAATCACTATTGCAAAAATGTGTCTGTGGATGTTCTGGAAAACAGGTGCATGCATCAGCGACGTGCCAGCTCCCTGCCACTAGGGCAAAGGTAAGTAATCTTGTGAGCATTCTTCTGTTAAATATGTATCTGCAATAGAAAAGTGTTAATTTACTTATAAGCTGAACGTTCCTTATCTATTGCGTTGTCTACTTGATAGTGAGATCTGCTATAATAAATAAACATAAATCGAAGTCACTCCATATTAAAAAAAGAGCGGAATTATCTATTAAATATATATTTTTTTTATATATCATACAATTACATAATACTGTCACCCGTCCACACAGTAAATAAACTTAATACTTATGTTATGGGTGAAATAGAATTGGTAAATATACTACCGATATAATATTCAATACATATATTATACGCCCAGAATCGGTGAACCAACAAATTATATTTATAAAATGTCGGCCTTCGGCGGGATAAGAACCTGCGACTTGCAGAACTGAAGACACGGTCACTGCCAACTGCGCCAACGAGGCAGACATTTATTTATATGTAAATTTAATCAAAATTCAAAAGTTCAAAATATTTATTCAAGTAAACTTGTGAACAAGTGCTTTTGAATCGTCAACTTTACTGCTGGTTTGGATAGCTGTTTCTACCGAGAAGACCCGGCAAGGCACATAAATATTATAAATAGTTACATTTAGTCATTACTGTCTTGTACAGCGTTGAAGTGCAGCTATATCCACACGTTGTTATCATCTAAGTAATCCTCAATAGAATAGTAGGCTGTCTGTATCAGCCGCTTTTTAACTGTGTTTTTAAACTGCTGAAATGGCTCTGCTGCTTAAGCTGATGCAAACGCTCTCAAATAGTTTATATCGTTTTCTAATTCTATGTACAAAAATAAAATTGCTTATAATATACTGTGAAGCAAATTTAAGAATACCTATTGCTTTAAACTTCTCTCGCAAGGAATCACGCGGACTTAAATCAAAAGTACAAACAGCTGAAAAATTTGCGTTGCAAAAAAAGATGGTTGAGATTGTTTGAATGCAAGGCACAGAAACAAAAGGCAGTTCACAACCCAATTAGACTCAAATTATCAAATTAGAGTTTCAAATTGGGGCTATTATAGTATCAAGTTGTTCTTATAGTGGTTATTTTGTTGTAAAGATTCGTTGCAGTCATCACGAACTGTGCGGGCGGTTCGCAAAGTGCATTGCAATTAGAAGCAGACGCGACCGGTTATGCCATTCACTAGAAACAAAACAACTGACCAGATTTCATATTCATTGAGGTATTTTTGGCCAATGAATACGTCGTTACCTATGGTTAACATTTATAGATTCATACATCGTCATTCTCCTGCCCTTACCGCACTCTAAGTGGAGTTGGCACAACATGCTAAAAACATGTCACATGATTTGGCTACGTATTTTACGACCGGCCGCCTGCCTGACGTCAACTTACCTTAGTCGTATTTTACGACGCCTAGGTAAGAAAGAGGGTGGTCTAACCGGATACCACACGGTGGGTCAACTTACCTTAGTCGTTTTTTAAGACACCTCGGTAAGAAATGAGGATGGTCTATTCTATTCAGCCGGATACCACAGGGCGGGTCGACTTACCTTAGTTGTGTTTTACGACACCTGGGTAAGAAATAAGGGTGGTCTATTCTACTCAGCCGTATACCACACGGCATCCAATTATACATCATCATAATGAAATCAGCATTGGCAATAAACAATCAAAGAGAATTATGTGATTTGGATCATTGGCTCAATATTTTACGACTGCATTGTCTTTTTTTCGACTGCACCTAACATGTATGAATTCGGCAGGTCAAAGACACCAAACTTAATTGTTTAAAAGTCCTTGTTCAAGTTCACTTTATTTCAAAACGAAGACAGGCCTTATACGTTGTTTCTGAATTGATTTAGAGCCGTATCCGAGAATAACTTTTCATAAATAATAATGTTATGGAGAGCATCCTAAAGCTTCTATCGTCCAAAAGCCGTTAACTTATTGTGAGGTTTAATCTTATGAGACTTGGGCGGACCACCCTCGGATAAACAAGCATGCATGCGGTACTGTATCGTTTTGCATCAAAACAAGTTAATATCTTTTCTGGAATATTAACTACTACACGTGAGCGGCAAATTTAACTTGTAAGTTCACGGTCAAGTTTTATGGTCACGCTATGTTATTTAATGATAAGCCGCAATTTATTTCAATCCTTCACGTTTACTGTTATTGTAAATAATATCACATAAATATCATTTATTACCTAATTATAAATTTTAAATGCAAAGCTTGCGAGGCATTAAATTTAATAAACAGAAATTCTATCATTAAAAATGTTTATGCGATTTCGACTTTTTGTAGCTAACAAGCACATCTATATATTTAGTACATGTAAAAGTAACGGCCTGTTACTATGCCCACTGCTGGGCTAAGGCCTCCTCTCTCCGTTTTTGGAGAGAAGAATTGGAGCTAAGACTTACCACGTTGCTCCAATGCGGATTGGTAGGTTACACATATCCCTAGAATTCCCTAGAAATATGCAGGTTTGTACTATGTTTTCCTTCACCGAAAAGCGTGTGACAAATTGCAATTATCAATTAGACACATAAGTTTTAATAGAAAAACTAATTTGTGCCTGCCCGGGGCTTGAACCCATGTCGTCTCAAGATAGTCGCACGGTCTCACCGCTAGGCTATCACAGTTTATATTTAGTACATGTACAAAAGATTAAATCTTGCAGCAAGCCTAAGAGGATATCTGAACTAAATCGTATATAAAAGTTATATTGTCGGTAGGAGTCTATTTGATTTATTTTAGTTCGTAAAGTTACAAACCATTTTTATTAAAATGCCTTGCTTGGCATCGACAATAACCTTTTGTAAGGATCTAAATAAAGCATAAATAAAGAAGTAGAGTGCCTTCCTGCTGAGTGCTGACGGTAATCCGATTTGTTCATATTATGTCACGGACAGCTACATTTACATATTTATATTTATCTCGTCCACTTCTGCTAGAGACCTCAAGCACGCTTAAGTTTATTTTGCTCCGGTACCTGTGAAGGCTTTGAGATTACAAATGCATTCTCACGTGTTTAAATAAAATCGCCGCTATCGTGCGCTTTAGAAATCCAGTCATTTCTTAATCTCTTTTTATATAATAGCTATAAGGTTTTCGTGATTATATCACGGAACAATTTAATGTAATCATTCAAATGTTTAAAAAATGTGTCTCTACTAAAGTCGTGAGAAAGGGACAATACGACGGATTACTTTGTTATCAGTAACATCCACATTCTTAGATTTTATCGGATAAATTTAACGACAATTCTTGTGAGTCAAGCGCAACATAGACTCTGGTCGACAGTTCCGCATGTTGCAATTAAAGAGGTGTAATTGAGATGATTGTGGATGATTGTTTCAGTTTTAACTTGTTCAATATAGTTGTACATACTGCTTACTATATAGTACTTACACACTGTTTACTTGTATAATACAATGCCTTTACCTAGTGTTCAAATAATTTGGCTAAATCGATATATACAAATCATATTATTATAGTATACTTGCAACTGATGCGATATTTATAAATCGCGTTTGGATACACTATGGTGAATTGTAATGTAATTGCTTGTTCTCGAATGGAAAAAAGTTTAGCTGTGCTATAGACAATTACTACAAGTACTATATTATGCATGTAGAGTCAATTATATATGTTTTATAGCTGCATTTTGTGATTTAATAAGTCTCTGCTTAAATTACTCATAATAATATGAAATTTTTATCCCTAATTATATAATCACGTAGTGTTTTTTTATTATATATACATCGACGTTTATATTATAAAATTAAGGGACTAGTGAGAAGACTGATAAGGACAAAGCCTTTTGAGTTAGTGTAATAAAGTGTTATTGTAGTGTATTGTGTGCTACTCAAAAGAACACACGAACGAATGTCTCCTATAGTAAGAAAGACTAAGATAAGTCATTGGACCTGTTCTTAGATATAAGTTAATTTATAAGTTTAGGTTAAAGTTAAGTTGCTTATTAACCTTAAGGCTAGATTGTGACTTCAATAAAGTACTTCCATTGAGATGTACTTTATAATAGGAAGAAAAATTTTTGAGTATATAATAAAATTGTAAATTTTGTCTTTTAAAAAGAAATTTTAAATCACAAAAAACAGGGTTTTCTTTTCTTTCTTGGGACCCTAAAATGTATGTTATTAATAACTTTAAATGGCAGTATCAGCATAATTTATTAAAACGCATTTAATATTATTATACCTTATCACTAAAGAAAAATTATTTGGTAAAAATAAACAATAGAGATGTTGAATCGCTTAGGCCTGGCGCCAAACATCTTGGATGATATAACCAGTCTATAACTTCGTATTGTGTTGACTTTCTCCCGTACAATTTGTAATGGCTATATTATTTTCAAGTACAAGAGTATAGAAGTAAATAAATCGAGTACGCCATGAAGAACCATGAAGCAAGCATGAAGAAAATTCTTATATCAAATAAAATTCTTCTTTCTTGTTTACTATAATGTATACCATTGAAGTTAAGTATTTATTGCACCGAATAGCTCGAAAAGTTCTTTAATGTGCTTAATTTTAAAATATAATATAGTAATGCATATTAACTATATGTAGTTAATAAAAATAAAATGCGCTATGGTGCAGGACTATCTTACTAAAATTAATATAAAATATAAGGTATATCTTTTTATAGCTAAGGTTCATCATATTATGTCATTTCAATATTTGTGGATATTAAAACAGCTTATTGATTGATATTACAATAGGCATTACATTATAATTTTCAGATAATGAAGAGTATAAATATGAGGAGTTATCTTATATATTATACACAATTCTCGTGTCACAATGTTAGTTACCATAGTCCTCCGAAACGGCGTGACCGATGGATATGAAATTTAACATGCATAATCAGTAGGTCAGCTACTATCTATTATGACTCTAAGTGATAAGGGTTGTCCATCCCTAACATTTTTTTATTTTTGGGACAATTTTTTTTATATAATAATATACACTAGAAGCTGTGATAGCCCAGCGGTGAGACCGTGCGAATCTTACGAGGGGAATACGAATTCAAACCCGGCAGGCACCAATGAGTTTTTCTATTAAAACTCATGTATCTCATTGATAATTGCAATTAATCACACGCTTTTCGGTGAAGGAAACATTGTGAGGAAACCTGCATATCTCTAGAGAATTCTGGAGATATGTGTAATCTACCAATCCGCATTGGAGCAGCGTGGTAAGTCTTAGCTCCAACCCTTCTCTCCAGAAACAGAGAGAGTAGGCCTATTCCCAGCAGTGGGATTTTAAGAGGCCGCTACTCTTATACACTAGAAGTTCTCTAGAAATAATTTAAATTGCAAAATAACGTCTGCCGGATCAGCTAGTAACAGTATAAACATATAATTTTTATTAGGAGATACATTTCGAATACGTTGGAAAATATATATTACGTGTTTAAGATTTCATGTGGATAAGGTTTAACGAAATATCGTGCGCATGGGCGCCACAACAATACCTCATTTGTTAGGCTTCACCGAGGAAAGATTAAAGTTGTAAATGCAGTGTTTATTGAGAGGTTTTGTGAACATAAGAACAAGCTTCTTCTGTTCTTGCTGCTAATTTTTTGAAAAATTCCTCTCTAATTTTACTACTGGGATTCCTTAGTAGGAATTTTTTTCCTTTTTATTATCCTTTTACACATAGAATATATATACCATATGTATTCTGTGTGTCTTATAGATATGTAATTATTTAGTGGCTGTCTGCTAAGTTTAAAGGGTTTCTTGGAACTAGTTCACGGTCCTTGATTGTCAGCGAAACTTTGACATATTGTTTCTTATTTTACACGGTTTGAATACTATGTTAAGATGATAACCGAAAGGGCAATTAACACGCTGTTAACATGCACTCATTGAATAATTGTTGTAAGTAATTTTACAAAGTCATTTTATGATTTCACTTTGATTAAAATTACTTGGACACAAAAGTTTCAAATCTATATTAATATTATAATGAGGAAAGATTTGTATGTATGATTGTAATATTTCCACGCAAAAACTACTAGACCGATATCAAAAATTCTTTCACCATTGGGAAGCTGCACTGTTACTAAGCAATATAGGCTATATTACATTTTCAAAAAAATAAGGATGTAATAAGGTGTGCAAAAATTAGTCATGAAAATCTTTCATCGTGTTCGCTGTGGAAAAAATTGACGATAGAGCATTATGTCTTATGGAATATTGCTGTGGGGTAAATGCGCGGATAGTGAAAAAGTTTTCGTATTACAAAAAAGAGCCATACTACAATTTAAGTCCGCGTGATTCCCTGCGAGAGAAGTTTAAGGAAATAGGTATTCTTACATTTGCTTCACAGTATATTTTGAAATAATTTTTGTACATAAAAATATAAATAATTATAAAACGATAGGTGATGTATATAATAGACAAAGTAGGAACCGACATAAGCTTGCGACTTCTGCTTTGCGCCTAGCAAAAGTACGTAAATCGTTTGTGGGTATAGGTATAAGATTCTATAATAAAATTCCGAAATCAATTTTGGCCATGCCATTACAGCAGTTTAAAACCACTGTTAAAAAGAGGCTGATACAGAAAGCCTACTTACTATACTGTTGAAGATTACTTAGATGATAAGGATGTGTGGATATAGGTGCGCTTCTACCCTGTACAAGACAGTAATAAATAAATGTAACTAGTTCTAAGATTTATATTTTAAAAAGAGCAACCGCCGAGTTTCTTGCTGGCTCTTCTCGGTAGGAATAGCTTTCTGAACCAGCAGTAAAGTTGACGATTTAAAAGCACTTGTTTACAAGTTTACTTGAATAAAGAATATTTTGAATTTAAATTTGAAACAAAAAAAAATCTACAATATTACAGAACGTATCAATATCTACGAAAAGGTCTGAAATACCATGTGTAACTATTATAGTTATGCCAATATAATTACTTTTTTTACATTGTAAAAGTTGATAAAAGTCAATAATTATCCCAATACATCATATTTTATTTTATTATTAATTTTGTACCTTTTTATATTGCTATGAGTAAACAATGATTAAAATTTAGTTTTCGTTAAGATAACGAAGACAATTAAAAAAACAATAAAGATCTTGGGTTGCCATGTCAACAACCGTATAAAACCAGGACAAGTCCTTACACAGATTCTGACTGCGCCTAATAGTCTGTCAGTCGAGTAACTGTAAAGATGTCACGATCCCTTGTGAAACCCTTTTTCACGTACAAGTAGACAAGAATAAAGATTTCTTAATTCCTCGCGGCCTCGTTTCGCTTCAAGTTATTCAAACTATATCACCAGTCACTTGAGTATATCCACATACTACCTGTACAGTGTATCACAAAATTTTTCTTATTTCATAAAACCGTAATGTATAGAAACTAAAGCTTCCTTAATGGTTGTTCTATAGTTTAGTAATTTGTGTACAAAATTCGTTTAGTAGATTTTGAGAAAGTCGATGTCATACAGACAGGCAGTTTTTGAGGACTTTGTTTTATGTATAGACTAACTGAGCTGGCGGCTTCTCCCGCGTCGACATCAGTGTGTCACAAAATTTATTTCATCATCATTCTCCTGCCCTTATCGTGGGATAAGTGGATCTAAGTGGGGTCGGCACACATGCTATAAACATGTTGTCACATGATTTGGCTACGTATTTTACAACCGGCCGCCTGGCTGACGTCAACTTACCATAGTCGTATTTTACGACCCCTCGGTAGGAAAGAGGGTGGTCTATTCTAGTCAACCGGATACCACGCGGTGGGTCAACATACCTTAGTCGCCTTTTATGACACCTCAGTAAGTAATGAAGGTGGTCTATTCTATTCAGCCGATACCACACGGCATTGTCACAAAATTTTTCTCATATTGGAATTTTGAGCATAGAAGTAGTTATTGTGAATTAACCTTAAGAGATAGGGTCATGCTCTCGTAGTATTTGTAGTAGTTTTGTAGATCAATAATTCTCTAATACATTACTTTAGTGTATATCTGTGGGCTTACACGGAGCACGCAAATAAAGGCACCGACAGGCAAGTTTCTTTACAACTGTGCCATCTCTTTAACATAATTAACATAAAAAGGCAATGGACTATTAACCAAAACCTTCTAGAAGACTTGCGCTATCTTTTAGTAAAAACCATACAAAAATCAGTTCAGTAGATTTTGAGAAAATCTATCACATGCAGACCGACAACTTTTTGGGACTTTGATTTATAATATGTATAGATAGATAACAAGAGCAAGCCATAATAAAAACGTTTAAAATCACAACTGAGGAATGGCAGTCTCTTTATAACGCATACAACCTTATTTCTTAATTAATTTAACATTACTAATTTAATTTCGTCAATGCGGTTGTTACATAGAATATTATATAAATTTAATCTAAAGCTGAATAATTCAATATTATTCACTTCACCACGGGAAATAATATGTGCATGAATTTGTGTGTATCATCGTAACTTGCTCATTTTATATATAGAAATTTGTATTTAATTCGTTATTTATTGAATGATTTATTTAATATATAGTAAGACAAACTACTAGAAACTTAGAACACCGAAGCGCGTCAAAACTTGCAAAGTTGATTTTATGAGGTAAAAATACTAGATGTTAACTTACCTATTTCAAAGAATCTTATTAAATCCAATGCTAATAATCTTCCTAAATAAATTATATCCCTTTGTTTACCCATACAACAGCCGATACACGAAAAGGTTAAACTAATTATAGTTTTGCAAGTATTGAGATGTTGATAATACATGAGTTGCTGAAATAGGGTATTATATGCATTACAATGTAATTTTATAGGTATGCCGGATTCTACATTCTATTATTAACTAAAGAATAATGATGTGGCAGCTATGCCTACGATACATTGATAAAAAAATATGAATTTTACGAATATACGTATTAGTCTTTATCAGGTTGTACACACAACAAGCAAGTTTATCTGCGAACACGCACACACACACATGCATATATACACATAAAGGCCCATACACATATTTTCAAACACTTTATAAATCCAATGTTTTTTTTCTATCATATATGAAAATTAGCCCTGTATTATGGATGTTTCGTTATCGCTAGGATTATCAGGTGGTTTATTCATTGCAGTGCTCAGCCCATTAAATCCATAGCTTAGTAGTCCTATACTAGTCTATTTGGTCAACTAGTACCAGTAGTATAACAATACTAGACAAACTACCAACACCAGAGAATAAACGGTTCGTCGGCTTTAGAAAAGTGAAATTGGCCCTTAAGAGACATACCAGAACGAACTTTCACCGCATCGGGTGTAAGTGTAATTGTGTATTCTACTAAAATGATTTTACATCGAGTACCTACTAGCTCAAAACTAAATATCGGAAAAGTATAATATTTAATTATAATCGATAATACCAATTTTATGCAATTTATAGAATTAAGCGTTCAAAACTATACAAAAATACCACTACCATTACTTTAGAACTCTGGAAATTCGCGAAGTAACGCCTGCTTCTGTAAATCAATTAGGCATTACTTTGCAGATAACTCATCATCAACCTCCTGCCCTTATCCCACTCTAAGTGAGGTCGGCCCAACATATTACAAACATATTGTCCCATGATTTGGCTACGTATTTAACGACCGGCCGCCTGCCTGACGTTAACTTACCTTTAGTCGCCTTTTACACCACGGTAAGAAATGAGGGTGTCTATTCTACTCAGCCGGATACCACACGGCGGACTTTGCGGAGAACTATAATATTAATAATTTATATACATTGTATAATAATAATAAACTGATAAAATGAGTAAGCTCCTTTTGTAGCTAATACATGTTTTAATATTTAACATTCGTATATCAATAATACTCATAAATACTCTAAATCACCTTTTACCACACTATTATAGAGGGATCGTCCAACATTCTGCGGTTTGGTAAAGCGAAGCATTTTCTGAATTGCGGTTACGACCGATAAACCATTGAATAGTTGTTACGATGTGGCTTATTGTTTATTAACGTAAACCAATTGATATTTCATTAATTAACGACGATGAATTTAATTCTTTTGTATTTTATATACACTCAGTTAAACAATGACCTAGTTAAATGTAGGTCGCGAATATAAAAATATAGTATAACGTTGTTGTTTTCCTCATTATTTCTTTGTGTACCTAAAATAAATGTGACCACAAATTCTAGTTAATATAAGTCATCAAGGCTCAGTGTTGCTGCAGTCAAAACAATGTTCATAAGAATAAACATATAACGGTAATTAATATATATATTGCAATTAAAATTAATAATAATTAAAACTTTCTTGAGTATATACAGGTTACAACTCAGACAGCGCAATATACAATAGACACAAGAGCATTTCAAACACTTAAACGCGTAAATATGCAATAAACTCTCATTTAAATGATGGAGTTCTCATTTAAATTAAAATGATGGAGTGGTAATTTATATTAAAAACCCGATTATGGCTAATATTAAGGAAGTCAATATAACACATGCATCTTGCTTACAAATTGAGCTCGAGTCAACTATAATACTTGGTGTATATCGCTCACCATCAAATACTGACGCTGAACTATTTATTGACTTCTTAAACAATTATTTAGATACTGTTAAGACCGTTAAAAACATTATAATAACTGGAGATATTAATATAAATCTAATACCTAAATTAACAGAGCAAGCATATGAAAGGAAAAATAGATCGCAATTACCTGGACATACATTACCAACAAAAGAGGACAGTTGTCTGGATCATATTTTCCTTAAACATGATACGAAAAGAACCTCTTCACATATAGCAGTTCTAAATACTACGATAACTGATCACTCCATGGTCCTCCTTCATCAAATAAATTCAGTACGGAAAAGTCTATCTCCAAGAAGTAAACTTATAATTAACTTTAATGATGCATTAAATAGCCTACTTAAAACTAACCTTTCGGAACTACTCTTTTGTCAAGACCACAACACGATTGTCGAACAACTAACCAAAAAAATAAGAGATTCGCTTCAAGAGAATACTAAAACAATAACTATTTCTAGAAATCAACGCATTATTAAACCCTGGATAACGCCCAGAATATTACGATGCATTAAAAACAGAAATGCAATGCAAAAAAGGGTAAAGTTGGATCTATATAATGAAGTTTTAAAAAAATCTTATAAAAGATACAGAAATTATTGCAATAATCTTATTAAAAAACTTAAACGAAAATATGACAGCCAACAACTTCATAAATCCTCTAAAAATTCTAAAATGTTTTGGAAAAATATTAAAAGTATTACTAATTTGTCACAGATGAAACCCACTAACACTGAATTGCTAATTCAGAAACCCTCATCTCTCGAGTCGGTCAACTACATTAATGATTACTTTGCAAGTATTGGTAAAAACTTGGCAGAAGTAATAGCTTTGAATAACGACATACAACAACATAAGTTTTCTTTTAGAAAAGCTTATGCACATCATTCATCTTTTGTTCTTCTAAATACATCTATACAAGAAATCTGTGACATAATAAACTTAATACTGATAGTGCTCCAGGTTGTGACAATATACCAAGAAGTTTCTTAAAACTAGCAAAAAATGAGCCAATTATTTGCCATCTAGCCAACAGATGCTTCGACGAAGGTGTATTCCCATCCCTGCTTAAACGTGCAATAATCACGCCAATACATAAGAGTGGTGACAAACATGATCTTAAGAATTATAGGCCAATCTCTGTTTTAACAGCACTCTCAAAAATTTTAGAAAAACTAATAAATAAGAGACTAATTAATTACCTAGATAAATTTAATCTTTTATCGAATTCCCAATTTGGTTTTAGGCAAGGCAAATCAACCGAAGATGCAATTCTAAAACTTAGCTCATTGATCGTTAATCAGCTAGATCATAGGAAAAAATCTTTGTGTGTTTTTGGATTTGAAAAAAGCCTTCGACACTGTTTCTGTCACCATCCTTTTAAGCAGGCTGGAACAAATTGGTGTAAAAGGAATGCCCCTAAAACTTTTTACAGATTACCTTTGTAACCGCACACAGTGCACTAAAGTGGGTAAATATGTTAGTGCAGAGACATATACGACCTATGGAGTTCCTCAAGGTAGTATTTTAGGCCCAACATTATTTTTAATCTACATCATTAATTTGTGTAATATGCAGGATAATGGCCAAGTATTTTCTTATGCTGACTACACGCCGATAGTTTTCTCTGGTGATTCTTGGAATGACGTACAAATGGCAACTCAAGACGGACTTGCTAAGATTGCTGCATGGTTAAAAGTTAATTTGCTAACTCTGAACGCCTCTAAAACCAATTACATGTGCTTTTCAATAAAAAACAATACGCAACCACAAAGTCACTTCAGTATAAGGATACATAATTGTGAGAAGAATAAAAATTGTACTTGTCCAATTATTCACAAAGTATCCTCTACTAAATACTTGGGTGTTATATTGGATCAAAGATTATCGTGGCACAATCACATTGAACTCGTAGCGAACAGGATTAGAAAATTAACATGGATGTTTAAAATTTTAAGAAATGTTGCATCGGCCGATTTACTTAATAAAATATACATAGTATTAGCTCAGTCCCTTATTACCTACTGTATACCGGTATGGGGAGGAGCAGTCAAAACAAAATTTATAGAGCTAGAAAGGGCCCAACGCTATTTGTTAAAAGTAATGTACTTTAAACCATATAGATATCCCACACACCTGCTATATTCAACAAGTAAATTACTAACTGTCAGACACTTATATATTTTTAATACTATTATAAAATTACATAAAACAGTACATTTTGACTCCACCCTTTTACTTAGAAGAACAAATAACGCTGTTGTCACCGGAATTTCAGTAAAAACTAATTTTGCCAGACGTCAATATAAAAAGATATCTATGGTGTTGTACAACAAAATAAATAAAAAAACTTATATTTTCTCTAAGACATTATATGAATGCAAAAAATTATTAAATGCCTGGCTAATAGATTTAAGTTATGAGGAGACAGAGGCTTTACTGGAACCAATCATATAATTGTAAGTAAAAAATATAATAAATAAAAATAAACATATAACATTCGAATAACTCACATGCACACGCACAAACACATACACACCCAAAAACACAAAAATAAGTATAGATAGATATAGATATATAAATATAAATGTTATAAATATATAAATATTATACGAATAGTAATAAAAACCATGTAAGCTTATAATTATTATTGTTATGGAAGAGAGAGAATCTTCTGATACAGGCATTGTCATGCTTACTAGAAGGTCTCAAAACCCTGTAATTTAAGCATGAAAAGAAATAAAATTTATTATTATTATTATTATTATTTGGGTAAAATTTTATATAATATACTTAAATTACATACACTAAAATCCATACCAAATTAATAGAACTACACGATAGTAGGATACGTAGTAGCTCATATTAATATGGCGATAATGTATATTGGTAGGTAATTACTTTAGGTAGGCGTTACTTTGCGGAGATTCATAATACAAAAGTAATAATAAAATCATAAATCCGTGTTTATCGCGGATTATAGCAAAATAAATATATTATTACTTTTGTATATTGGTTGTGTTTTTGGTATATTAAATAATTACGAGTGAGCTTGAAAAAAATAGGGGTAAATCTTAAAAAATAGGAAATATAAAATGATTCTACATCGGGAAAACTAAGATAGTGATTTTCTAGCTTCAAAATTTTTCTTGAACCACGAACCACGAACACTATTTACTATCATTTTGTATTGACGTAAGTATTCTATTGTACCAAAAATAAAGTCACTATAATCTGGTATTGTGTACAAAATATCAAATTGTGGCGCGCGTAAATAAAAAACCGCTAATGATCTTTGGCGGCGCTGCCGGCGTCACATCTGTCGGCATCACGTCAGAATCGGTGACGTTAGGTATAAATCTGGCGGCCAATCTTGTCGATTCGTGACGCTTCAATCATTCCACTAAACAAATCTATCAATCTCTTAGTGTAGTCTATTAATCAGCTAATTGAAATGTTGCAAACTATCTAATGGACACGATGCAAGTGCGCTTGTTCATACTTTAAAATACTATTGTAAATACTTTCATATTTGTTTATAATTACACTAGCAATACGTGCGGCTTCGCCCGCGTGAAATTCAGTGTTTAGCACGTTATATCGCTCGAGTCTCGGCAGGAGACTGTCTCTCTGATACCCTACACCGCTTTTTATACCTATTCCCCCCTCTAAACTACAATCGACACCGGTTTGTTACTATCCCCACTAAAAATTGTTGTAAAACGACCTCTTCAACTCAATTTACATGAAACTGTTATGTACTATTAACCTAAACCTTTCGGAGTAATTGTAATACCTTTTAGTAAAAACCGTACTAAAATTCGTTCAGTAAAATTATGAGAAAATCGATTACATACAGACGGACAGCTTTGGGGACTTTGTTTTATAATAAGTACCGATTGTGTGTAAGTAAGCTCATTTAGCTCAAACACGGGGTTGCATGAAAAATAGTACTTGTAGTAGACTACTATCTCAAAACTGGGGAAAGACCTGTTTTTTAAAGTGTTTTTTTACTAGGTTTTTATCACAAAACACGTAGGTTTTAATAAAAAATACTGATTAGGGGCTGCCCGAATCGTTTAATCCTCATTCAAAACTGTATCTGAAATGCTTACTTTTAAATGCACAAACCCATTACGTCACTTACGAATGCAGCCAGTCTGTCAGTCAAAATATCTATAATATTGTTGACTATAAAGAAGGCGAAAATCAGATATACTTCGGAGTTGTATGGAAATACATACGCACACTACCAAAGAATTGAGACACACTAAAAAATTTTATAGTTTTAAAAATGTAATTGTTGATATTTAACGGGATTATTATACGTAGATGATTTTCTTACTATATTTAATAATAATTAAATAAAAGCATCATACTCAAATTGAGAAATATTAATTCCATTAATAACAATGTGTCTCGTAATTCATATCAAAATTGCTCCATGGAATTCCCCCATATAACTACTTTGATATCCCGAAGGATTTGCCACTTGACGCGTTTACACTTTTGGCCCATACATAACACACATAACATCTATATGATGTTTATTTATAGCAATTTGTTTTCACCATCAATAATTAATTACTTTCTCTGTTTCTTCAGAGTTGAGGGATTTTAACACCGTTTCGTAGAGAATGTCAGGATTTCTGTTGCAAACAAATTATCGAAATGCTGAATGCATACAGATCTCAGTGTTATTTTAATGAAATCTCAATGGATCTGATAACACTTCATTAAAATCTGCAACTGACCTAAGCAATTGGGCTGATGAAAAAAGAGAAATTAGTTATTATGACGCTTTCATGTTGTACAAAAAGTTATACTATGGAATTCAGCGAAGTAAAACTTAATCAAATATCAATTTTTCATGACTTGTTATATATTTTGTAATACTAAAAGCGATTCTTTATTTTAGTCCAGAGTCCTACCAGTCCTCGTTTGGCGTTATAAGTTGTGATATAAGTTAAAATTGTACGCGCTTATTGCGAAGATGAATAAAAGACAATTATATCTACATTAGAACGATGTTTTTATTTTGGGCAAGCGTGCGTTTACACGTGCAACGTTATTAATTTTGCAAAGTGTTCTTTGCTTTTGTAAAAATTCAAATAAAAACTGCTTAGCAATAATTACTTTTTTTAATAATGAAAATGTAGTTGCACTTAAGCGAGAATAACATCACCATGCTACTGCAGTGTGATTATTTGTAAAAGTAGTGGCCTCAATCATGACTTGTTAATTAATGTAATATTAAAATATATTTCACTTAATTTTCTTTCTAGAGGAACCCTGAAAGTTCTTAAATATGAAATTTCATGTATAAGTACGTAAATTTTATATAGCAATTGTGGATTATGCTCGTGGCTTCAACATTTAGTCCCATTTCGTTTAATTAAAAAAAAATTGACTGGTCCGTTGGCGCTGTGGGTAGTGCCTGACTTCAGCTCCGCGAGTCGCGGGTTCGATTCCCGCCGAGGGTCAATATTTTTTATAAACAAATTGTTGGTTCTTCGAGCCTGGATGTGTATTTGTATTTAAGTATATATTTAAACTTATATATGTAGTATATCTATCAGTTGTCCGTCACCCATAACACAAGCATTAAGTTACATACTTTGGGGACGGACGACCGTGTGTGTAAATGTCCCATATATTTATTATTTATTTATTTATTATAGGGAGTAGGAGTTAAAATGTTATTCCAATGACATCCCATATTTATCAATAACTATTTGGTTTGATTGCATGAATAACGCATTCCTTGCTCTTGACAGGCAAGTTTATGCGTTCAAAGTTGAACCGCAAAGGTTCAAATTTACAAATATACCTAGTATGTAAAGTCAAGTTCAAGTTCATTAAATTTTTTGCAGAGATTTTAATAAAAGAATGAAAAATTGTATGTAATGTTATTTTAAAGTATAAGTGGTTTACACCTTCAACTTTTAATCTTATTTCACTTTATAGCATGACACGCGCATTCCTTGGTTATGACAGGCGCGTTGGAGAGTTGTAATAATTTTTGTTGCATCAGATAGCGCACAAGATGTTTGTAATTATTTTAAGATAAACTGGCGTGCCAATTTAATGACTATAATTTTGCATTCATACTTATATGTATGAAATTGCTAATTTCATTGTTTTAGAGATTATTTTGAAATTTACCGAGTTATAACGTATAATATAATGCCGTGTGGTATCCGGCTGAGTAGAATAGACCACCCTCATTACTTACTTATCGAGGTGTTGTAAGAGGCGACTAAGGTAAGTTGATCCTTCGTGTGGTATCCGGTTAAGTAAAATAGACCACCCTTTTTCTTACCGAGGGGTCGTAAAATACGACTAAGGTAAGTTGACGTCAGGCAGGCGGCCGATGGTAAAACACGTAGCCAAATCATATGACAACATGTTTGTAACATGTTGAGCCGACCCCACGTAGAGTGAAATAAGGGCAGGAGGATGATGAACGTTTATTGTGGTGGCAGTGGTGGAGGTTTGTGCATGTGTTTTTACGAATCCAGCATGTAACGGGTATGAAAATGATAGTCCACTATACTCTTAGCGCTATATATATTTTCTATTTACTGTATCGCGGATTATAGCAAAATAATTTTATTATTACTTTTGAGTTATAACGTCGTTAAAGTGAGGATATTTATCTTCTTCTTCTTCTTCATCAACCTATGGACGTCAACTGCTGGACATACATAGGTCTCTTCACGGGATTTCCACACCACACGATCTTGTGCTGCCTGAATCCAGCGGCTACCCGCGATTATTAAAAATGTAATCGTATTAAATTTTGCTCAGAGCACACTCTTAAATTTAGATTAAATCTTATAAACTCCATTAAAACACATTCCAACAACTGCAAAGATTTTAAATATTTTTCGAGCAAATTTTCGGAGACAAATAACATGTCCTTCGAGTAACAATTACTTGGCGTCCGGGCTAGTTCTGTTACATTATCTGTTGTTAAATACGTCTTGGTATTTAATTACTCTTATGAGGATTGAGGACTTTTATGAAAATGATTCTTTGAAACTTATATAAAATTAAAAGATACACGATACAGCATACGCTATAATTTATTCGAACTAGATTGCTTTTTTGAAATCAATTTTAATAATTATTTTTAAATATAAAATCGGAACTTTTTTAATTTGATTCAGCGGCTTTATCGTTATAAAAAGAATTCTTTCATCATAATCTTGAAAAATCTTGCATTATCTTCTCTATATAGTATAAAAATCCTGTGACACGATGTGCGTTTACGCAAATCTTCAGAACTATTGAACTGATCTCAATTAAGTATTCGATAGATGTCAGTATAAGTATTAAGGTTTTTTTAATCACGATGTGTCAAAGTCAGGTCAAGTCTGTAAATGAAAGAAGTATCACGATAGCTATATATGTATATAGAAGGTTCTTACGAAAGAAAGAAGATTGTAAGTTTAGCGGAAATTTAAGAAAACTCTGATTCAAATATTTATATGGAACATGACAACGTCTGCAGGTTTAACTAGCTTTATACAAAAAATCAACTTGTTGCACTCGGGGAGTGCAGGCAGAAGTGAAAACTTGATTATTAACATTCTGCACTTTTGATATATTGGAATGGTAAGGGAAAATTTTGCACGCAATACTTTATCAGTATAAAAATAATTTAATTTATGTAATAAAATACAACATTCCTTTATCGCGCTAACGTACAAAAGCATGACAATTTATATTACATTAAAATTTAACACTTCAGATCTATGACAATTATTTTACATTGAAAAATCTATCTCTTAGAAAAACCGCAATAATAATGTGATAATAAAATGCAAGCGCCATGCCCTCCCTAAGTAAAACAGCAGGCGCATTTTCGCCGCGCGGTCGGGAGGGCGATACTTACTCTCCTACTCCAGACCGGCGATCTACTCTCCCTCTGTCTTACGAATTTTCACGTCATGAGGTCAGATCATGTGTCCTGGCGCTAGTTAACATTTTTTACCCATCACAAAAGTGAAGAAAAATTATGATATTTTTTTATTTATCTAAATGCACTCATCATGTAGGAAAGTAAGTTAATTTTTTTTATTGTTTTCCTAAATAACGCCTATAATACAACGACGAGGTGAACATTTAAAAAAACAATGAAGTTTCGAATAACTAACGGACTAAGCATGAACTAAGAGACAAAATTAAAAATAAAATTTTGCCATAATCCGCGATTTATTATTACTTTTGAATTCTGGATCTCCACAAAGTAACTCTTATTTATATAAATTAACTAAGAGACAATTGATATATCGCAATTGACGTGTTTTAAGTATCTTAAATCTCCCATACTTATATATTATCTATACGTGATTTTTAAAATTGTCAGAAAATGTTACGTAAAGAGATATTATTATAATGTAAGAAAAGATAATATACGTGAAAAATGTTTATAAAACTAATCAACAAAAAGTCGTATCTTATCTTATCCTGTATGAATAAATTTTGTATCTTGTAATATGTTATTCTAATGTAATTGTATTTTTGGATAAATTGTTCTTATTATAAAACTCTTTTTCATTATACACAGTTTTTACAGTAGAATATTTTGAAGATTATTTTTAATACTTAATTTTTAACTATGTTTTAGTTGGTTAGTTATTATCCTAAGATCCTTCTAGAATAATGGTATCCTACTTTAAATTATTATAAATCTGATAGTTTATTTTTTTTTTGTTATTTAATCATAAAAACGACTGAACAGATTAGAATGAAATTTAGGCAAAAATTTATTAACAAAAAACAATAAATAATGTAAGTTTGTTAACAAAAAACAATAAATAATGTAAGTTTATTAACAAAAAACAATAAATAATGTAAGTTTGTTGACAAAAAACAATAAATAATGTAAGTTTATTAATAAAAAACAATAAATAATGTAAAAAATATATACTTATACACCTCATAGTATATATTTAATTTAATTTTTTACCAATTTTTAATGTCTTGTAATATGTTTGTATGGAATTTAGAATAATTATTACGCTAAAGAGTTACCAGTCGCTTTTTGTATGCAAACTCATTCACATACAAATATAACTTGCAAAAGGAAAACTTGAACAAAAATGGAATGCTAATTATGTATAAGTATAATATATCCACGTTTGTCCGAGATTCTGTTAGCCAGAGACTTTTACAAATGTACATAAATTTGTCAGTTTTGCGCAATGTTTATTTAGTCAAGCAATGAACAATATTATGAGTGTACTTGGTGAACCGCCAACTCACGTAGTTTCATGTGTTTCGGTCCTCGAAATTTTCCGCATCGAATCGCGATAACAATCGTTACCTTTGATATTACCACTGTATATTACTATCTTTAACACACTTAACAAAATGGGTTCGCTTTGCTTTCACCACAATTATATAATATCACTGAAAAATGAAAACTTTTTGGGTTCAATCGATTGTTCCTTATTATAATTAAATTAAAGCGAAAACTAAAGTTGTTTTGTTTATTCGTCAACCAATTGTCACGTCCACGCGTCGTTAATTCGGTTGCGAATTGCGGCCTAAATTCGCTCCACGACAGTATTTAAATTGTTTATTTTTGCTGCCCTACAACCGCAGCGAGATGTTTTACCAACTACCGAGAAATATGGTCATATAAACAACCTGTTAGTTAAAAAACAATTTCGTGAATCATGGCGGTCCCTCTATTCTCTAAGAGGCAGTGAACTGTTGACCCCGCGGTGTAACAACAAACTACTCGAACTGAACTCGACCGCCCACGTGTGCACACTCTCCTTAACAGATAGAGCAATCGAGCGATTGTCAGTTTTAAAAGAACGTAGTAACTAAATAACATCCTAATAATATATCATGTATTTATTACTTCAATGTTGAGATATATGTAATAATAGATAAATTTCTCTAGGTAAAATGGTCTCTGTCATCTTACATGTTACTCTGTTTATTCTTATAATATTCTGTACTACGGAAATAGTCAAACAAATAAACAATGCGATGTGACTTTTACACACCTATATAAGATAATATAGGTCAAAAACACCTATATTATCTTTAAAATAATATTACAATCTTCGAATTTGATATATCGCAATCGGCAACATTTCCATCTCCATTTCATAACAAGTACAGTATAGTCTTACATTACATTCAGTGTCCTCAAAAGTAATGCTCCAATTGTTTTAATGGACTAATGTGCTACAGCAGGTAGCTTTTGTTTAAAAAAGAAAACTAATGTATTAAATTTTTTTATGTACGGACAGGATATCGATAAAAAGTCAAGAGCTTAACGTATTGATACCAAGTAAACACATCATATTATAATAACAAGGACATCTCTAACCCTTTACTAAACGCGATAAATGACAGAACAATTTACAGTACTCAATAAAAAACAGATATTCCTCAAAACAAGACAGTTTCATATCATCATGGTTACGAAATTGCTTTCCATACAACATACGCTTACAAGCCACGCTAATTTTTTTTTAAGTTCTACCTTCATTATATATTATATAGAATTTTGCTCTTGTCTAATAATAGGAAAACCTGGAATGCCTCTGCTGATTTACTTTCCCCATTATGCAACTAGCCAAACATGAAAACGATACATTTTCAATCGTTATACGTTAATTTTCTTAACCTATTTCTGTAATTATGTATATAATAGTTAAATATAGTATAATTCTTTAGTACCCACAAGTTTTAATTTATAGAAATGAGGGTGATACTCAAAAAATAATAATCAATCTATAGTACGGCTGTTCATGCATATAACTTTGAAAATGAAATACAGTTCTATTCAAAATACAATTAATAGGGTAAGCAATTAAATTTATTTAGAAAATTACGATACACGCCCCCATTTATTTTAATGGCTCTAGACTGATAACATCATATCGATATGGTTTGGAACCCATCGATTTATGTGAAGCGATCGTCCGATAACTATATTCTATAAATTGAACCAATTTTTGAGACCGCCGAAATAGTTGTAAAGATTTAAATCTCTCCACCTGGTGAGATTGGATGTAAATAATATGGCCACCGCTGATGGAATAATCAAAAGGAACATCTACAATATTATGTTGTAATTGGATGGTTTGAATGAGATGGTTGAAGATTAAGAACCATTAATTATTAAATATTAAAATCAAAATCAATTCAATTTACTTGTTTTAGATATATAATTTCTATTGATATTTGTAGCAGTGTGTTGATGTTCGTAGTTATATATAGTCGTAATAGTTTTCCATGTTTTAATTGTAAGTCCATATAGTTAATGATGCACCAATATAATCTCATTTAAGATTTCTTTTAAATTTTGCTGGTATAGTGTTAAGAAGCACCAACGGAAATCACATTTATTTTGATTAATATATCCGCTACAACCTAACATTCTTAACGATCCATACAAATATTTTACATGAAATAATAAATGATTTTATGATATATTATTTTATGTTATATCATTTATAGCTCAAAGACACTACGCTGAGATACGATATAGTTACAAATATTGCTGTATGAATGTATGTTTATTTTCATAATTGAAAATTGTAGGGTAATAAAAAAATTATGAAGCGTTATTGGAAAATTTGAAAATTAGAAGTTAATAAATATATTTTATTTGCTCATAGACCTAAAAGCTTTATTAGCTTTGTCAACAATAACCTAAATAGTAGCTAGCGTTAACACTTGGAAAAATCAAAACTATTACAATTACAATCTTTGATTTATTGACTTTTTTGTTATTGGATTCTATATTAAACTTAATCATGTTATACACAAAGAAGACTTATGTGTCTGCCAGCTATCGTCATAAAAAATCATCAATCAACGTTTTGAAATTTGTGGCGACGTTACAAAATCCAACTCGTATCGAATTGCATGCAAATCAACACGTTTATGTCACGTTGAAATTATCATTGGAGAAAGTAGCATGATATTGTTACGAACTTATTGCGAAAAATAAATTCTTATTTACTCACGCCATATTGACTGACTTGATGTTGTGGCTGGATTACATATACGTATACGGTAAGGCGATATTTTTATGGAACTAATAAATGGTAACATGAAACATCAAACAATTGAGCAAACACTAGTTTGGAACGAGGCAGCGCTTAACAAATGAAATATGGTAAGCCAAAGAAAATGAAAATTTATATAACATTAACCTTTAATAATCTCTTCACATTTTCTCTAAAAATGATAAATCAGTAAACTCTTTAAGTCAACAGTAATGACAACAAAATAATCAAAATGATGACTTTGAAATGAATGAGTGAATAGCATAATTTTAATGCTTGAACAGGAATTGAATCTTTTTATAGGACTCAATAGAAAACCGGCAAGTTCTTTCTTATCTCTTGCCGCTACAGATTTATAAATGATGTAGTCTATGGCTTCCATAATGTACCCGTAATAAGATTAAACCAAAATAACGTTCGAATGTTTACGTCAGAACATTATACGTAATAGACTGGGTATATCTCGTATTCTTACCAAACGGTCAAACTTAAATATTTGACAAGAAGTGTTTAAAATGTTAAAAAAATATTATTATTAATTTAATTGAAAAAACTACTAACCTCATCTTGAGAGATATACATTTGGACACAAACTTTTCTTATTGAATTCCTCGATTTGGTAATTTTGGTAGCTATAGAAGTTATCACTGGCACCGTCATGTGGTATCCAGCTGAGAAGAATAGGCCACTCTCATTTCTTACCAAGGTGTCGTAAAAGGCGATCAATGTAAGTTGACGTCAGGCAGGCGGGCGGTTGTAAAATAACAAGCCAAAACATGTAACAACATGTTTAAAAAATATTGTGCCGTCCCACTTAGAGTGGTAGAAGGGCAAAAGAATGATGATGATAATGACAGAAGTTTAGAATAGCAGTTTTTAATAATAGGCCGAATAGCAATTGTATGAAGCATCTACAATTATAATTCTAGTAATACCTATAAATATTTATGAGTTATGATGAGTCATTACCTTGCAATAGTGTTCCAGATTTGAGACGCTAGATGTTGCATTCCAACATATTTGTTTGTACATTACTAATTTGTATAAGGCAACGAATCTTCTAAAATGATTTCACCGAAATCAACGTTATGGAAGTTAAGCGAGCTCATGTAATTCGTGAAGATCAAAGTATTTGTATAGTGTTGACCTTATGGATCAGAACCTTGATAACTATAACCCTCAAAAGAAGCGTAGACGGAAACGTAAATTAGGTGTGTCTCGGAATGATTTAATTAGGTAAACATGAGGAGATCCGTAAAATAACTAGAGGCACCAAAACACTAATCCAGAGTCCATAGGCGGTGAATTAGCGACCGTGCACCGGAGCACTCCGAGTTGGCAGAGTAAGCATGTTGGATGTTTTTAATTTGCCAACCAACAAATCTCTCCGAATTGTTAGTAAAATGCTTATTTTACTAACAATTTTACTGACGCGGATTTAATATTGATAAATGCCCGTTAAAAATTTCATGAAACGCACGGAAATCTTAAATTTAATTGTTCAAATCCCAAATTAGCTGTACTAATAATTAGAAATAATTAATAGTCATTAGATTTATGCCGTGTGGTATCCGGCTGAGTAGAATAGACCACCCTCCTTTCTTACCGAGGTGTCGTAAGAGGCGACTAAGGTATGCGCCGTGTGGTATTCAGCTGCATAGAATAGACCACCCTCATTTCTTACCGAGGTGTCGTAAAAGGCGACTAAGGTAAGTTAACGTCAGGCAGGCGGTCAGTCGTAAAATACGTAGCCAAATCATATGACATCATGTTTGTAATATGTTGTGCCGACCCCACTTAGACAGGGATAAAGGCAGGAGGATGATGAATAGTCATTAGATCTATTTAAGATGTTATATTATGTCGTAGTATGTTATAAATAGTAACTTTTTGAAATCCCACACCGTGAACTGACTTTTTAATGTAACCTTTATAAGAACATATCTGTTTTAATCTAGTGTTCACTATATGACTACAGTTAGTTGGGGAAAGCGAGTCACTACGATCTTACAATGCACTAAGATGGGTTTGTAGCGACTCTCGTGTTATAGGCGCACAGCACACCTGCTACTTTTGACGTATATCTATTTTGTGCTTTTGTCTGTTTTTTACAGTTTTAATAGAAATTATGTGAACATTCAACACGTCTCATCGTATGTTAGTACCACGACTACTTTTTTTTTCTAATGAACTTGAAAGTCACTCATTTGAGATACTATTTAGAATGCCTTAATACTGTCTTCTAAAGCAATTGTCGTGTAGTGATAAGTATATTTATTTATTTATTTCGAACGTTACTTACTCACCTAAGTTGATGCTATAAAAATTAAACTTAGAAGCAAATCATTCAAGAAGTTTACATACATATTATTAAGAAAATATAAGAAAAAAAACAACTTGAAAAATAAATCGTATATAATCATTAAACTATAGAAAAATATCCTCCTCCTGCCTTTATCCCAGTCTACGTGGGGTCGGCACAACATGTTACAAACATGTTGTCACATGATATTGCTTCGTATTTTACGACCGGGCGCATGCCAGACGTCAACTTACCTTAGTCAAAAATATTAAAAATCAACATTAGAAGTAAATTAAAATAATACAAATTTCGCTGTAATAACAAAAGATATGTACACAAATACCGTTAATACAGTTTTTTTCCTGAATCATATTTTTGATTAAGCTATTTATTTTATAATATTAAGAAATATAGACTTAACTATACAAAGTAGTTTATCTGGACATGGCCTTACGCATTGCATTTAACTTTGTATGCTGCACCCATGCATCAACATTGACTTTCACGGCTAACAGCCTTTCCAATCTGCTTCCAATATCATTTAGGATACGTTAATAGTAAATATTCATTATATATAGTGATAGTAAAAGATTTTAAATATTGATACACAAATAATTAAAAAATAATAATATTTGTCTTTTTTTGATATGAAAAAAGATAAATATTATTATTTGACTGCGCTTTGGTCGTATTACACTCTGGTCGTATACGACCAAAGCGCAGACGTAACACGATCAGTAATATTTTCCTGTTGTCTGTCTACTGCTAATAAACTCCGGTTTTTTAAAGTTTAGCTCGAATATTTTTTATATATGATCACTTTTTATTTCGAAAGAGTTATATCGGAAATTTAGACATAGAGAATACAGATAGAAATATGATACAGTTCAAGGAAACAGGTATTCTTACATTGGCTTCACAGTATATTTTTAGTAATTTAATTTTTGTACATATGAATATAAATAATTATAAAAGGATTGGCGATGTATATAATAGACAAAGTAGGAACCGACATAAGCTTGCGGTTCCTGCTTTGCGCCTTGCAAAAGTTCGTAATTCGTTTGTGGGTTTGGGTATAAGATTCTACAATAAAATTCCACAATCTACTTTAACTTTACCGTCACAGCAGTTTAAAAATACTATTAAAAAAAGGCTAATTCAGAAAGCCTATTATACTATTGAAGAATATCTAGATGATAAGAATGCGTGGATATAGCTTCTCTTCAACCCTGTACGAGACATTAATAACTATATGTAATTAGTGATAAGAATTATTATTTGAAAAGAGCAACCGCCGAGTTTCTTGCTGGTTCTTCTCGGTAGGAACAGCTTTCCGAACCACCAGTAGATGTAGATGTTGACGATTCAAAAACGCTTGTTTACAAGTTTACTTGAATAAAGAATATTTTGAATTTGAATTTGAATTGAATCCTTTATGACAATGGAATGAAATGTAGCGATAGCTACGCATTGGGACGTTATTGTGTTGGGTAAAATTGATTACTGCATTTTAATATTAGAGGTTGATTATTGTGTGTTGATGCAACGTTAACCTTGGTAATGAAATCTATGCGTATTAACTATAGTGGAAGTCAAAAGTCAAAGATAGAAATATGATACAATTTATATATTTAATACTACAACATACAAGCAAATATTCTATTCAACTTTCCACGATAGTTCAAATGGTGAGTAAATTTCAATTTATATTATGTGATAGTAAAAATATTAATCAATTATCTTTTTTTAAATTTACAAAAAATGTAGGAAACACACTCCTGACTGTTTAAATAATACCTTCCCAAATCGATTATTTTACAAATTTTTTAACTCGCATTATTATTACTTTTGGTTAAAATTTAAATTTAAGTTCCCATCGCGATAACGCCGTGTAAAGAGCTAATGAATTAGCCTCCATATGGGCTAGAAACTATTCGGGCTTACTCGATAGAATAAGACATGTTACAAGCAATATAACAGAACTAACTACTTTGCTATAATCCACATGCATTACGATTTTTGTCGTGGATCCTATCCTCCTGATGATGCTTCGGTTTCGGGGCGAAACGATCGTCGAGATTGTGGTGGTGGGTGTGTGTGCTGCTTTTGTGTGCGTTGTTGCTGGTGAATTGCACCTTGGGGTGCATGTGGTGGCTTGTCCTGCATGTATAAGGTGCGTAGATTTTGCCTGCTTCATACACATTGGCTTTGCATGCATTCGCTTAACCCGTGCGGATTATAGCAAAGTAGTTAGTTCTGTTATATTGCTTGTAATATGGAATTCCGCAAAGTAACGCCTGCTTCTATAAATCATTTAAATAAAACATGTGTTTAACCAGTTTCTATACAAAAGTAATAATAAAATTATTTTGCTATAATCCGCGATAAAGTAAATAGAAAATATATATAGTGTTAAATGTATAGTGGACTATCCGTTTTTTCATACCCGATACATGCAGGATTCGTAAAAACACATGCATAAACCTCCACCACAGCCACCACAATACACAAGCACTACACACGTTCACTATCACAAACTCAACAATCGTTTCGCCCCGCAACCGAAGCATCATCAGGAGATAGACTCCACGATTATAGCAAAATAATTTTATTATTACTTTTGTATTATGGATCTCCGCAAAGTAACGGCCAATTCTATAAATCAGTTTCTATACATTAATTATGAATACTACTTACGACAGTTTAAATTTAAAACATTAAATTATTCAAAAACTATGAATCCTACGTTAAAATTGATTAATACCGCATCTGCGTTAGTAGGTGTAAACAAAGCAGAAAATAGCTATCACGCGGAGCGCTACATCATTGCGTATCTAATAATTTCGTAGAAGCTCCCTTTATCACGCAGCGCGGCATAAAGCTGCGTCACCTCGAATCTCACTGAATGAACCATGATTCATTGCCGCAATATATTTTTAGTTTATAGCAGTATTTATAAAATTTACTACAGAATACGATCATTCCCACGCTCGTTTTGTATTTAATTAATATGGTAATAGCTTACAAGTACGGCAGTGCGATACGGTACAAGTTTTAAAAATAATTCTGAGTCATTTAAACTTAATATTTTTTTGTTTGCTAGGGGGAATGTATGTATGACTGTATTAAATATTTAGCACAGCAAAAAAAGGCCTCAACAGTATAATTAATATCCATTAAAAATGAATCAGAGAATAAATGAACAATAGAAACAGTTTAGATTTTAATCTTCAGTGCTATATAGGCTATGCGACCCACTGTTTGCCCTAGTGATTTTGAGAGAAATTCTCTTATTGAAAGCAGTGCTGGTCTCCACGCAATCAAGTTGGAAGTACGGAGATCTATTAACCTACCTACGTTTAGTTAGTTAACGAGCTGTCAAGGAAAATTCTTAAAAGACTGTCATTAAAACTTCATCGAATAAAAAACAAGGAGAGAATAGAAAGTAGCGGCCTGTTACAATCCCACTGCTGGGAATAGGCCTCCTCTCTCCGTTTCTGAAGAGAAGGGTTGGAGCTATGAACTTTCACGCCGCTCAAATGCGGATTGGTAGGTTACACATATCTCCAGAATTCTCTAGAGATATGCAGGTTTCCTTCACCGAAAAGCGTGTGATAAATAGCAATTACCAATCAGACACATGAGTTTTAATAGAAAAACTCATTGGTGCCTGCCCGGGTTCGAACCCATGTTCGTCTATAGAGAGTCGCACGGTCTGACTATTGGGCTATCACAGATTCGTTTAGCATCAGCAAAGTTTTATATTTAAAATTTTTAACATAGTTGTTGAATTTGTATGAATCATCATAAAAAAGGAAATAAACACCTAAAATGTGGCCGAAAGTAAAGATGTATAAATCAACGCTTCATTTATTCCAATGACTTTATTACCATACTGTTATCCGTGAAAAATAGTCTTACCCTTCCACATAGCTAGCATTCAAGTGCCATCCTCGTAGAAAATATTGCAATAACGCGGATTTAAACAAAAGAATATTTTATTTATTCCTTATCGTCTGGGAGTAGTGGTTCGCCCTGAAATACTTCGGTGAAATAAAAATAAGAATCGTGCTCTATCGTGGCTGAGTGCCTTCTATCTGTTGGGAGTATCGTTCGGTCTTACATCTTTTATTCATGGGATCCCTCTCTCACTTGTTCCCGCATTGTCTACGCGTCTGCAATTATGAAATTTATGCTTTGAGCCTTTAGGCAGATCATATTAATGGAGTGGCTGAGTCATCAACGTTGTGCACGAATAATCAAGGTTGTCCACTTGAACAGCCGGCTGATGCTGATTTATCAGACTTCTTTAAAGGTTGATCGATGTGTCTGACAAATTGCCGCTACTACTATAAACGTGTACTTACTTCATCGAAAACGAAACAATAGTTCCAATCAGTCCTTTTAAGAATAACGAAAATTAATATTTGATGCTGATAAAAAATAGAAAAAATGAATATTTTTTTATACATAAGGTCCCAATTAATCCAATCAAGGTTGAAAATAATCTTTAAATTCAAATTCAAATTCAAAATATTCTTTATTCAAGTAAACTTGTAAACGAGTGCTTTTGAATCGTCAAAATCTACTGCTGGTAAATTGTTCCTACCGAGAAGAGCCAGCAAGAAACTCGGTGGTTGCTCTTTTCAAATAAAATTCTTATAACTAGTTACATTTGGTTATTACTATCTTGTACAGGGTAGAGGAGTAGCTAAATTCACGCATTTGTATCATCTATATAATCCTCAATAGTATAGTAGGCTTTTTGTATCAGCCTCCCTTTAACAGCATTTTTAAACTGCTGTAGTGGTAAAGATAAAATCGCCTGCGGGATTTTATTATAGAAACTATACCCATTTGTATATAAACTATATCCATATCAAAACAATATTAATTTTTTAATTGAATTTTCAATATTAGTTCATCAAATTATTGACCCTTTTAATTTATGGGTTTAGTAATGGGATAATATTTCGAAGAATTTGTGATAATAATTAAATGCATTTGGGCATCGACAACGTTAAATCAAATAGCTGTTTTTAGAATCGTTTGAATAAAGTGATGGTAAGTGATAATTAGAGGATTATGTGTAATTTTCAATGGTTATTCTATAATTCATTTAAAGTTTTACAATATCTACTATATGTCTTCAGTTCTGTTTAATCTGCGTGCTTATATGAGGAGTATACGAGTAGGTGACATTAATACGTGAAATAATCCGCAAAGGAGTATTGCAATATATTTGAATTGCCTTTAGTAAAAACCCTACATAAATAATATCTGCGTCTCACATTATCGTCATCTCCTTCGATACATCACGGGATTAATCTATGACACAATAAACTTATGACATGACGTTTAAAAGCTTTTCGCTACACGCCTCTTATACTCAGAGGTAAAATTATTAGTGAAGTAACATAATAATGAATTCCAAGCGGTCGTTTAGTTTTCAAGCGTACGAATTTTGTTAATAAATATAAGTATGTATTTCATAATGCAGTGTAGTAATGAAATATCTTTTTAGTTGTAAAAGAATAATAATACATTACGCTATTGGAGATGATATGTGAATAGTAAAAACGTATGAATTTTATTTTTCTCCAAACTACAAGATATCAATTGACAAATTGTAGCTGAAAATACTCTATTTTTAAATGGTTAAGAATGATTTAACTTAATTACTACATACATAGTGAAAAGACACTATGTTTTTATTATATTAAATAGAGTACCAGCGGCTTAGTTGTTAATATTTAAATACATACTTATAGAAAATTAAAAAGGCTAACAAGAACGTAAAGCTTTTCGGTCCAAAAATATCTTCCAACTAGAATCTGTAAAGCAACACATATTTAGAAAATGTTATTGAAATCTGTTAAACAACTTTAAAAAACGCAATAAAACACTAGTATGTCTAGCACATTTCGCAGGGCATAATTCAAAGATATATAAATTACAGTTATATAAAAAAAATGCTCCGATCGCCATCAAACTTTACAGAAACATTTGCTGGGTTAATCTATAGTTTATCTGAAAATTACATTAAAATCGCTGTTGGGAAGTCCACAGACAAGCATTAATTTTTATTTATAAGATATATTATATTATATGTTTGCTGTTCCTATAATGTGTATGAAAATATGGTCGTTTTATTATATACTAGTCGTAAGCTGTAAAATTCTGTCCTTTGTCTTTGACCATAAATCAAACATTTAACAATCCAACGCGCTGTCAAGTCAATAAACTACTATTGACCATTTGCGAGTATGTACAATGCGAATATTGCGTAACAAGTATCGACTGGATGCATATAAGCGGAATATATCCGCATTTCAATATATTTAAGAGTAAATTTTGAATTTGTGCCCTATGGAACGTTTTCGAGAAATATAAAAACAGCGTCAGAGCTTCAAGATTGAATTATTAGGTCTTAGTGAATCGGGTTTTTTCATATTGTGTTCGATATTGTCGAAAAACGCAGTTAGCATTTATATTGGATAGTTCAAAATCTATATAAAGCGTGTTAATATTGGTCATCTTAAGATTTCATTTTCTAACTTTTCTAATTTTCTACAGTAATTACCGTATTGACAAACAATGTTTTGTTCCGCTCTTGTCACGTTTCTTTGTAACTTGTGATAGAAAAGTATAGAATAGAAAGAATCGAAGCCTTAAATCATAATTTATGCTTTTCGATATTTATTTAAAAAATTGTTAGTTGGAAACTTTACGCCGTGTGGTATCCGGCAGAATAGAATAGACCACTCTCCTTTCTTACCGAGGTGTCGTAAAAGGCGACTAAGGTATGTGCCGACTTAGGTGAGTTGACGTCAGGCAGGCCGGTCGTAAAATACGTAGCCAAATCATGTGACAACATGTTTGTAACATGTTGTGCCGACCCCACTTAGAGTGGGAAACTTGGAAACTTTTTAATTTTATAATTCATTAATATAAAGCAAAATGAAGTCAGTTTTAAAGAATTTAAGCCAAAGACATCCTTGTCAAGTCCATAGCAATGTCATCGGCTCGAACGATTTGTCACAGAAATGTAGTTCAACTATATTCGTGAAAGGATTTATGTCGCTCAACGACGTAGACTGACAGTTGTATGTAACTTGTTGATACATCTGGTTGTCTTACAATTTAATATGTCGTAACTAAACATCAATATAAAACTAATAACGAAAAACTATAATGATAATGCCGTGTGGTATCCGGCTGCATAGAATAGACCACCCTCATTTCTTACCGAGGTGTCGTAAAAGGCGACTAAAGTAAGTTGACGTCAGGCAGGCGGTCGGTCGTAAAATACGTAGCCAAATCATACAACACATTCATAACTGTCAACGGTGTACAAGAGTGCATTTGTTCCGTGTCATAAAAGATTTTAAAATATAAAATTACTGTAAATTACACAAAAGTCTTGGTATACAAACTTATAATATTGTGAAAATCCGGTTAAATTGTTATAAAAACAAAATGTTGTGGAAATATTAATCGTAAAGTGAATTTATAAAAGTGTCAGGGGTTAAATAAAAAAATAAATATATAAACAAACCGATTTTACCTATGTGTGCGTCTTTAAGCTTTGAAAATAAATGTGAAACATAATTAAAATATAATTGAAAACTAAGTGAAGAAGGATCCCGAATAAATATAAACATTATCAGTATCGAATGAAGAAAAAATTCCTTAATAATGAGTCATCTTTAACGATGTTTTACTTGTTTAGCGGTTAAGATCAAAAATTTTATCATTGGCATTTAACACGTCGTGGCTCATTGAGAAGACGCTTAACTTGAATTTGCATGAACTAAGATCGAATCCTAGTTCTTAGGGGTGATAATATTATAAAAGGAATTATAAAAGTTATTATTCGTTTTTTCTTCACAACAACTATATTCTACAATAATTTGAATAAAATAGAAGAAAAAAAAATACAAACACGGATTACTAATACAGGACGTATACATACAAACATGGACATCATCTACGTGCTACAATAATTCGCAACTAGAGGGCAGAGTGTTATCAAAATTTAAGCACGACGATGTGTAACATTTCAGTCAATAACCACCTCAACGAGATATGAAGCAGATTATAATAATATAATAAACTCTCGTGTTCAGGTTAGTGGTTAAATATGTCAGTCCCAAAAACGGTTAAATATGAATGCTGTCTACGTGTGGGTTCATCTCCTGATATTCTAAAATGTACACTATGTAAAAAGAAATATCACTACTCATGTATTAATATAACAAGCACTGATTTCAGTAATGCTACAACAGATTTTAAAACTCATTGGCAATGCCCTTCTTGTCAATCTAAAAAACCTAAAACAGATAATACGAACACTCCGATCCGCGGTGTTCAGAATTCCAGTCCGGCTGAGGATGATAGTAAAACTCAAAATATTACGACTAGAAAAAAAAGGACCAATAATTCTCCCGATGTATCGCTAATAAATATAAGGCAAATTATAAGAGAAGAGATGAACTCAATAATGGACAACTTTAAGACAAACATTATAGAGCGATTTAACTCACAAATAAAGGAAGTACTTGATGGCTTGACTAGTGTTACTACTTCGATGAATTTTATTGAACAACAATATGAAGATTTACGCTCTAATATTGATGAAAAAATCAAAAGAATACAAACTCTTGAATTGGAAGCTCAGACCCTTAAATCTACTATATCTGATTTGACCGCAAGAATAACATCTATGGAACAGCATGCGCGATCAAATAACATTGAAATACATTGTGTTCCTGAACACAGAAACGAAAATCTGTACTCTGTAATTAAACAACTAGCATCGACTGTCAAATGCAAAATAAATGAGTCTGATATCCACATGTGTACACGTATTTCAAAAATTAACAAAGATAGCCCCAGACCACGGTCCGTCGTAGTAAAATTTAGTTGTCAAAGAGTACGAGACTCATTTCTAGCTGCTACAATCTACTTTAACAGAAAAGCTGGCAATATAACGGAGAAACTTAACACTAGTCATCTCGGTATTGGGGGTGAAGCAAAGCCAGTGTATGTCATGGAACACCTATCACCGACGGTAAAAGCTCTGCATGCAGCTGCGCGTAATAAGTCAAAAGAACTTGGATTTAAGTTTGTATGGGTCAAAAACGGTAACGTTTTTATGCGTAAATCAGAAAATTCTGAGTATATATTTGTAAAAAATAACCTCTGCCTTAGTAATCTCGTATAAATTCAATCTTATCACAGTTTCTCATGCATCAGTTTAAAACAGTAAAGTCCAGTCTCAGTTTATATTATCAAAATGTAAGAGGACTTCGTTCGGTTACTGAGAAGGTACGTCAACGTATAATTGCTGTTGATTATGATATAATAATCTTCACAGAGACTTGGCTCAACGAAAGTATCTTTAGTAGCGAAATTTTTGATAGTAGGTACATTGTCTATAGACGTGATAGGGAATCTTCCTCAGAAGGGCGATCTAAAGCTTTAGGTGGTGGTGTTTTAATAGCAGTTTCTAATCGTTTAGTCTCCTCGCGAATAACCAGTTGGGAATCGGATATTGAAGATTTATGGGTAACTATTGAGATTAAATCCCATAAAAGAAAAGATGTACTGCGAATATGTGGTGTCTATTTACCTCCTCCAGTATCCTGTAAAACAATCGATTATTTTATTGCCAATACGAATAAAGTAATGGAAAACACATGTGCATATACGTTAATAATAGGAGATTTTAACTTAAGTGGCATTAGCTGGCACTCGCAAAATAATGAGTTACGCACTCAACCTTCAAATTACAGTAACTGTCTCACAAAAAGTATTTTTATAGATTTCTTGTCAATGAATCAATTTAATCAATTTAATACAGTAACTAACCAAAAAAATAAAATCTTAGATTTAATCTTATGTGACTCTAATATAATTAAGAATGTTACGAACTGTTCTTACGTCCTTCGCGAGATTGATATACATCATCCAGCACTTGACATTGCAGTGGACATTCCAGCTGTAGCTAAGTCTCGTAGTAAATGCCAAACTAAATTAAACTTCTTTAAAGCTGACTATGGAGCAATAATAACATCTCTGAATGACATTGCATGGGCGGAGGAGATATTAAAAACTAATGACGTCGATATTATGCTGCAATCATTTTATAGTATTCTTCATAATGTAATTTTAAAACATGTTCCTATTACTAAAACGCCGCGTAAATCCTATCCAGTATGGTTTAATTCTAAATTAATTTATCTGCTAAAAAAGAAATATAAAATTCATGCTAAGCTTAAAAAATTTAAAAACCCATTGGACGAAATAGAATTTGATTTCCTACGTAAAGATTGTGCACACTTAATGAAGGCGTGTTACAATAATTACATTGCCTCTATAGAAACCAAAATTAGAAAACATCCAGAGTTTATTTACAACTATGTCAAAAATCTTCAAAAAAGTAATTCAAAATATCCACTTATAATGGAACTAAATAATAAGAAAAGTGAAAATGCTAAGGAAATCTGTAACTTTTTTGCCCAGCATTTCTCAGCGGTTTTTGAACCTCAACAATGCAACTATGCGAATAACATGACTACTTCGTTAGCTTCCGTAGACGAACTCATTGAAATTAATATTACTCAAAAAGAAGTAATTAATAAATTAAAGGGTCTTAAGGCTAAGAAAGGTTGTGGCCCGGATGATATTCCACCCATATTCCTAATAATGTGCGCTGAAATATTAGCCATACCTCTCACTATGATTTTTAACTCTTCTTTAAAATATGGAGTTTTTCCTGAAACATGGAAGGAAGCCCGAATAGTACCGATTTATAAGAGTGGCAAGACAGAATCTGTATTAAACTACAGGCCTATATCTATTCTTTCAAAAATGTCGGCTATTTTTGAATCACTGGTCTACACAAAATTATTTGACCATGTAAAACACATCTTATCTAATAATCAGCATGGATTTTTTCCGAAAAGGTCCACGAGTACAAACCTTGTCAGTTACGTGAGCTATGTTATACCATTAGTAGATAAAAATTTGCAGGTTGATACCATATATACTGACCTTTCTAAGGCCTTCGATAAAGTCGATCATCTGCTATTAATTAATAAACTAAAAGCTTGTGGAATTAATGGATCCTTCTTAAAATGGTGTACATCTTACTTATCTAACCGTAAGTGTAGGGTCGCAATGGATGGTGAACATTCTGAACCGTACATTGTATCGTCCGGTGTTCCTCAGGGCTCTAATTTAGGCCCACTATTTTTTAACATTTTTATTAATGATATTAATAATATATTCCGACATTCTAAAATTTTTTTGTATGCTGATGACTTAAAACTGGCTAGAGTAATTAGGGACAAGAGTGACTCTGACTTATTACAACAAGATCTGAATAATCTTACACAATGGTGCAAAATGAATAAAATGAACCTCAACTTATCTAAGTGCTATCATATGAAACTAACACGTAAGAGAAACATAATTTCAACATCATATAAAATTCAAAATACACCTGTAAATGAAGTATATGAAATGACAGATCTTGGTATAGTAGTGGATACGAAGTTAAACTTCAAAAACCACATCAACAACATTTTAAAATCCGCATATGCTTCACTTGGATTCATATTACGTTGTTCTAGGGAATTTAAACAACCTGATACTGCACTATATCTTTATAATAGTCTTGTCCGCAGTAAATTAGAATACTGTTCACCAGTCTGGTCTCCGACGTACAAAGTATATAAATGTAGGATCGAACGTGTGCAAAAAAAAATTTCGCGTTATCTGGCATTTAGAATGAAACTCCCTAAAACATATACATACCCGGAAAGATTAAACCATTTGAAAATGCTTTCACTCGAGAATAGAAGAATCCTTTTAGATATGACATTTCTCTACAAAGTACTTAATAATAAAATTGACTGCGAAACAATTGTTAGTAAAATTGGTATAAATGTTCCTTGTAGAGTACCACGTAACCCGCGTCCTCTTTTTAAAGTAGGTAATCACAGAACTAATCTAGGTAGAAATGCGCCAATACCACGACTTCTAGAAGAATACAATAATCTTACAAAGATATCTGGTGTAATTGATATTGCACATGACTCAATTGGCCGCTTTAAAAACTCTATAAGAAAAATTCTTGTAAATGGTTGACTACCTTTAAAGTATTTTTTTTTTAAACTTATTATATTTATTATTATTATTAGTCTAGTTATTATTGTTATTTGCTATTTTATTTTTTTATTTGCTATCTTGACATTTTGATTTTTTTTTTGTAATGAGAACTTAGTATATATTTGTTTTTTTGACATTTTGATGCTTTAATATGTTTGACATAATTTAATATTCCAATTGTACTGTATTTTTTTAAGCATGTTGTGTCCACCTCTAATTAGGGTAGCATTAGACCTAGCATATGTATGTAATAATAATTAAGTTTGACAATTACTGTATACTCTGTTGGCGGACCTATAGAATAAATAAATAAATAAATAAATAAAAACAAAAACATGTTTGCAACATGTGGTGCCAACCCCACTTAGAGTGGGATAAGGACAGGAGAATGATGATGAACGAAAAACTATAATGATATACGAAAACGAACAGAATATATTACTGATGAAAAATTTTCATATATTCTATGCAATGCTGTTATTATTAATATCCGATTTAATTTGTATTGAAACTAATAAATTAGTATATCCGAAAACTCATTATCATTTAGAAGATCACAAAGAATTATATTATAGTTGAAGATGCCGTAACGTAATCTTAAAAACAATTAATAACAAGGAATTGTTATATATTTTATAATATTGTTACAAACATGCGAAAAGACTTCGTAATGCATATGTTATAAAGTTCAAATTGAACGGGGCAGTTTACGAACATGCAAAAACGGTTCCTAAACTAAATGTCATGGAGTTCAAATTCGCTTAATGCTAATTCTCTGGAACATTCGACGTGTATCAAAACATGTTATCGGTAAACATGTTTACGATCGTTTCAAGGCTATCGAATGTTCTCGAAATCGGTTCGTTCGATATATAAGCAGACGTATCGTGCGCCTCGACATTCAGTTTGCGAATAGCCATCAAGAGCGAATAAACAAGCGAAAATAAAAGTGAATTATTAGTGACCTCTGCATTCTTACTGGACAACGAACTGTAGAGAGACTGTAAGTACTATGTTTGTATAAAGTTGAATAAAGTGTTTTTAACGAGTCACCAGGTATGTTCATCCAAATCCACGAACTCCTGTACGTAACAATATAATTCTTAAGACACCTTAGAAAAATTCATTTACTGATGTCTTTTTTAGACTGCCACAAGCGCTTACCACGGATATGTACGAATATGTCGTCGTAGTTAATTGTTTCGTCTTGCGAAGGACAAAATGGCTTAAAGTACGCTAACGGCCCACCTTAAGTAGTGTAGTAGTAAGTTAGTACGTAGAAGAAGGCTACACTGTCACTATGTCAGAATTTGTTTTTACATTACATATTTACAACAAGACTACTGTCTCATATTAAAACATTGTCTTTTCAGAAAACAGAAAACAGAGACAAATGTTATTATGATATTTCAGAATATAAGTAAGAATAATTGGCAATACCTGTGTGCTAGTATATACTTTTTATTATTACTAGTATTTTTAAATTGACGTACTTGTTGTAACTTCTTTAAAATTATTATTTTTTATGCTATTTTATATCTTTCATATAAATTAGGTTATTAACTAGCTATTATCAAATAAATTTAGTGTCGTTATTCAAAACTTCATAAATTTAATTATTAACAAAAATTATTTAAAAAATTAAAATTATATGCATATTATAAAATTAGCATAATGTCAGGAAACTAAAAATATTCTTACCTTCTTATTATATCTACCATATGACGAACACCGTCAATTATGAACTGCGAACAAATTAAATTAGACGTAGTCGCACTTCTTTGAGTACAGTAACGATAACATCTTGCTCTTATATAATATGATACTAACATTATTTAACGATTTATTTATTATATGAACAAATTGTATTGTTATACATCTACGTATAATAATAACTAGCTGAACTTGCGGTTCGACCCGCGTGTAATTCGATGTATTTAATTGAAATTTTAAACATAAAATAAATAATTTATAGAATTAGGCGTTACTTTGCGGAGATCCATAATACAAAAGTAATAGTAAAATTATTTTGCTATAATCCGCGATACAGTAAATAGAAAATATATATAGTGTTAAATGTATAGTGGACTATCCGTTTTTTCATACCCGATACATGCAGGATTCGTAAAAACACATCCACAAACCTCCACCACTTCCACCACAATACACAAGCACTACACACATTCACTATCACAAAATCAACAATCGTTTCGCCCCGCAACCGAAGCATCATCAGGAGATAGACTGCACGACAAAATCGCAATCGCTTTGCAAACAAAATAATTTTATTATTACTTTTGTAAAATAACTACTCATTGTGAGTAAACCGTAAGAGACATGTTATTCCTGACTTTTTTAGACAATTTTGTAGCTCTACAATTCATTAGTACATACCTTTCGTGTATCACTGCTGGTTTACGCGGCGCACGTGACTTTAAAACTCCCAGTAGGCAAGATTTTTTACAACTGTGCGACCTCTTCAACACAATTTACATAACATTTTTATGTTTTACGAACTTATACCTTCCGGAAGTATTACACTACTTTTTATTATAAACCCTACAAAAATCCGTTCAGGAGATTTCGTGAAAATCGAACACATACAGACAGACAGCTTCGTTTTATAATAGCATAAGTAAAGATAGACATTCGCATTTCAATACAATCCTTGATGTGTGGGTTATTAACAGTTAAAGTGATGGAGTAAAAAAATATAATAATACGTCTATGAAATTCATACATATAGAGGTGGAAGTTGTAAATCCGGCAGGAAAAAAATCAAAGAGGCCTTATTTTGAGTAATCCGATTCATGTTCTTTTCTCACTTTAGCATTTGCCATAATGAATGCATATTTCGTCATCCAATTCAACTTTTCTCAACCGAACAAATATGTTTAATTCGCCGTGTTTAAATCAGTATTCTTATATTTGCTTTTTAAATTCTAGAAATACTTACGTAATATCTAAATTAAGACCCAACAACTTCGAAATGTTCCGACATAAAGTGGAGTTTACGACCGGCCAAGTCTTTAAAACGAAGTTTAGGTTATGAAAGAATACTCAAAACAATTCGAAATACGTTCGCACATAAAGCCAGGTGGGCTTGTAAATAAAAAATTGCTCGGCTCCATTGGTCATTTATTTGTGCCGTTGAATGTTGTAAAGAAAAGTGAGTGCAACCAGTCTCGTGGATACGCGACCTAACCTGTACAAACGCCGATTTCAAGAAGTATTACCCTTTGTTAGTGGGACCCGCCTGAGAGGTGCTTACGAGGCCTTTTATTGAGATTCTGACTTAATGTAACGGCTGCGAATGTGGTGGCAAGCTTTGTTTATGCGTTTGTTTTTGAATGCCTCTCGAGTATGAAATAGAGATTATTTTAAAGACTGACCTCCCATTCATTTTTTTGCGTCTGTTTAAATGCTTTATAGTAAAATCTTATGTAGAACGCTCTGCATTGATTATAAGAATCTCCGAATATAACGGTAGCATCTACGTCAATTTTTTATATCAAGTATTTCTTTAAATATAGTCGAACCCAGCCATGTTTCTTAATAGGTCAGTTTAATATTACAGAGAAATTTAAAGCATGTAAAATGTAATTATATAATAATTCATTGATGAATAAAATTTTCAAGTAAATTCACAATACTTTTTAGGTCTTGTGGTTGCAAATGTTCTACAACTGAACTTATGTACAATAAGAGTTTCTCCATGTATTGAACTAACTATTGTTGAACCGGTTTTCAGCTTTCCCAAGTGTCACATTTTCATAGTGCATTAGCATAGTTTCACCAACTTATGACGCTTCTGAGCTGAGACAGCAATTGCAACACGTGTCTTTTAGTTGTTCGCTAAATGACTGGACGTTGTGACAGACATATTTCATGCCCTTCATGTATAGATGGTCAGGTTTGTAAATAATTTCGTTACACATACTTTTTTAACGACATTCCGGCAATGCGCGGTTTGCAATAAATTTGTAATAAGTATTGGGAAGAAAAAAGTATTCAATAAATTATTTCAACTAAAATATTTATTATTTTACGACACGAAAAAGTTCATTTGCTTGTGCTTATAATATACTACTTTAGAAAAGTAATAATAAAATTATTTTGCTATAATCCGCGATACATACATCCGCGATATAATACGCGATAGCATTGCGGATTATAGTAAAATAATTTTATTATTACTTTTGTATTATGGATCTCCGCAAAGTAACGCCTAATTCTATTAATTATACTACTTTAGAATTACAGTTCAAGAATAATTTTGAACATTCAATAATTCAATTTTTCAAATATTTCAATTGAATATTTGGCAGATTTTTTGTATTACATTAGATTATCGTATTTTATTTATAGTAAAGAAATATAAACATAAGGTATCGAGTTAAAATATAAAATAATGCAGGCATTATTTTATGCTCAGATCGAAAAAACAGAAAAATGGATTGCACGGAACAAAAAAAACATTTTTGGCATAGTATTTGACATAAACTTGACCGATTTTCTTTATAGGGATACGAAAAAATAAGCCGATAACTATCATAAACTAAATGTCATTCGATGCGTACTGATCGTATAATTTGCGTACATTGTTTGTTTAGGTGAAAATAAGATACCCAACAGACTTGTAAATGTATGTATAGCTAGGATGACATTTATTAATCACTACTTAAAATTATTAAATATTTGTATTAAATATTTAAACTTAAAATAAACTTAAAAAAAATAAATAAACTTAAAATAATTGTACAATTGACACCAGTTAGGATTTCTCCTGATCGGAGGCTGCTGAACAAAGTTTGATACGAACCGAATTTGCCTGTGAAATGTCCATTAAATACCCATTCTCATTCATGTAAAAATGATTCAGTATTTTAAATACAAAACAAATCCGAGATGTCTCGTTTGTGGTTTGAATAATTCCATCGATCCTTTACTTTCTCTACAGCCAAACAGGATGACGAGTGGCTTACACCTGTACCGTATACTGTATAGTATAAATATTGCTTTACAGCCAGCGCTGCGCCGTCCCAACGGGTTTGAATGCCGCGACGATTTTATAAATAAAACATGCATTGTCTTATAAATAAAAAAACCAAAAATCTAAAATAAATTTAAATATATGTTCTGGGGCCGCTAGAACAGTCTAATGAACATTAAAGTTTATTAAAAATATCATCATCATTTTCCTGCCCTTATCCCACAACATGTTACAAACATGTTATCACATGATTTGGCTACGTATTTTACGACGGGCCGCCTGCCTGACGTCAACTTACCTTAGTCGCCTTTTACGACACCTCGGTAAGAAATGAGGGTGGTCAATTTTATGCAGCCGGATACCACAAGGCACTTACCTTAGTCGCCTCTTACGACACCTCGGTAAAGAAGGAGGGTGGTCTATTCTATTCTGCCGGACACCACACGGCTAGTTTATTAAAAATATATAAATATTATTAATTATTGACGCATTATCGTAGTTATAGGAAAAAATACGTAAAGAAACTTATTTCAGGAAAATATATAACAAGAAACTCAGACTTGTATTGGAGCTCTGTTTCATACCTTTATTAGTATATTTCCTTACTGTAATAATTCTATTCAATGTAATAAAGCCTTTGCGCGAAATATTTTAATGAGGCGTTAACGTGGGAAAGAGAAAATTTAAGAAAAGACCTTTTTTATATTCGACATCGTCAAACACAAAAATATATTCATCCTTTTAATACACACAAAGATAGAACTAGTTTGTTTACGTCACACCGTGCTATAGATATATGGCAATGCATTATGCGAAACTATTTTGTTTCTCTACATCGTAATGGACTCGACCTCGACCCAATTCGCAAACAGACACCTCGTTAAATATTGGGAGCAATCAATATTTTGGACAATGATTGAGGTGAATTAGGCTACGTACGTACTCGCATCTAATCTATACTTATTATAAAACAAAGTCCCAAAAAGCTGTCTGTCTGTATGTAATCGATTTCCTCAAAATCTACTAAACGGATTTTTGTGCGGTTTTCACCTTCAGATAGTGCAATACTTCCGGATGGTTTAGATAAATAGTACATGTCGGTATTATGTAAATTGTGTCGAAGAGATCGCGCAGTTGTTAAAAATTTGCTTGCTGGGAGCTTGAGTCGCGTGCGCTGCGTAAACCAGCAGAGATACGCTTAAGTAATATAGTAGAGAATTGTAGATCCATAAAAATACTACAAAAAAGTCCGCGATAGCATGCCTCTACCTCTCACGATTAACTCACAATAACTACTTTTATGTTCAAAATTTCGAAAATTCGGGAAAAGTTTCGTTAAATCACTGAATTACACGCGGGCGAAGCCGTTGTTGGCTCAGCTAGTTTGATATAAATTAACAATTCGCCCGAAGAATAAAGTAACATGTTCTATATCTTATACATAGTACTTATAAATTTATTCTTCGGATGTGGCAAATTTATTAATAGTTTATTAATAGTTGTATTGTATTATGAAATGCTAATAGAAACAATAGTGACAATTGCAATTTGTAATGTTGACGCACAAACAACATAAATATTTATTTGCTACACGTTATGCTAATGACGGATTTATGGAAGCTCACAGGGGTATGGCTTGACTAGTGGACACCTGGATAATATACGGTAGTCTTGTCACGTCTGTCTTGGATCAGGACCTTGGGCTTATATAACGTCAGACCTCATTCTCGCTAATTTTATTGTATCCAATTGTAACTTAAAAATATTCTTCCTAAAGAGAAAAAAACTACATTCAGTTACTACAGCTTCAGTCAAGGTAAACAAAGTAGTATAGTAAATTAAGGACTTTCTCCCAGGATGAAATGAAACGCACGAAAAAATCATATTTATTTGGTATGGCAAGATACACTCCATCACAACAGCTCTTCGTACAGCATACAACATAAATATCAAGGCATCTTACAGTCGCTCGGTATTCTCCCCTCTATACTACAAGCCACAAGAGTTTTGACAAACGTTAACCAAGGCTATAAAGCATACATCTATACTTATTATAAAACAAGGACCCCAAGAGCTGTCTGTCTGTATGCGATCGATTTTCTCAAAATCTACTGAACGGATTTTTGCATAGATTTTACTAAAACGTAGAAAAATTATTTCAGAAAGTTTAGGTTTATATTACATTAAGGTTTTTTGTAAATTGTGTTGAAGAGGAATCCGCGTAAACCAGCAGATATTACACTAAAGCAATATACTAAAAAGTTTCAGTTCTATACAAAAGTCCGCTACAGCATGTCTCTATCTCTTATAGTTAGCTCACAATGACTACTCTTATGTTATTTTTTTTAAATTAAATACTGTGATTTAAACGCGGGATTAATGATAATAAATTAATAACCCACCTTGCACCTATATGTAGACGGCATTTTGGTGCATTGAATTCAGTACATTTACGACAACAACATCTACATTACTGCAAATATGAAAGTCGCATAAGTCAGGAATTCTTCTGAGATAAGCAGATATTGGTATTTTTAAGATTTATTTCTCTATTTTTTTCAATTACTATATTTTTTTAAGCACGCCGTGTGGTATCCGACAGAATAGAATAGACCACCCTTCTTTCTTACCGAGGTGTCGTAAGAGGCGACTAAGGTATATGCCGTGTGGTATCCGGCTGTATAGAATAGACCACCCTCATTTCTTACGGAGGTGTCGTAAAAGGCGACTAAGTTATGTTGACGTCAAGCAGGCGGCTAGTCGTAAAATACGTAGCCAAATCACGTGACAACATGTTTGTAGCACGTTGTGCCGACCTCACTTAGAGTGGGACAAGGGCAGGAGAATGTGTATATTTTTTAAGCGTATTATATTTTATTTATGGTCAAGAAAATTTGTTGAATATTTATAAGTGATATAAAATAAATGAAATTATATGCACATATATATTGGAATAGGAATTTTGAAGTTACAAAATATTGTCTACACCTTGTTACTTAATTTCATTAGGATTTTCCTGTTTATATAAAATATTGAAATTACCATATTTTCCTTGCTAATATTGTAAATAATAGTAGATATGCTAAGTGATTCACATCAAACAATAAGAGGCTTAGTTTTGAATTCCTCGAACTGTAAAATGTCATTCATAGAACGCTTTTGATTAGTTTGCGGAACGAACTAACCGTGTAATAATTTGTTACATGAATCATTGAACGCATCCATTGAGATTTCGCATCAGCCGGTACGTTCAAATATCTATGATGGGCTATTCTAGTGGTACGAAATCAACGATTTTAAAGCACTGTTACATTTTTATTTAAAATCGTGAATAGAGTGCACAAACGCCTATATAATTTCATTTACGGATTTTAGAGTATTTTTATTGCAAAATAGAATTTTATCGTAATAACAAAACTGTTATACGAAAATTCTTACTAAAACTATTAAAATAAAGCCTAATGTCTTTATTCTTGTTCACAGAGTACTGAATGACCGTTTAAAATGTTTTATTTGAGTACGAAAAAGAGTCAACACAATTTACTGAAAATATATTTGATTTTGAAAATCTAATAATGGTCACTTCTTTAAAAGTGAAGTTCTGAGGGAGTGAGAGTAGTTTATGCTAATTGTAATTCATGTATGTGTACCTAAAAGTTATTATACTAGAGAGTTGGATACATAGGCATGCATGTAAGTGTCACAATAAATAATAAGAGTGAAAATAAAACACCTATGTACTTACAGATAAAAAGAGACACGGAGAGACACACCCTTTATACACTCTGACTCTTCTTTTCTCTTTATTATAATAAAAAGCATAACAACTCTATGACTAAAATTGGATCAAAATACTACCAAGATGCAAATAATATCATTATGAATATGAAAGCATTTTGACTCGTCCATGTCAAAAACCAAGCATCGAGATCCATAGACTTCGAGAATTTGTGCCAATTCGTCTAAAAATAGGACAACAATATCGAGGTAACATTATGCAGAATCGTTACGTTAAGAATATATTAAAAACGAACACCAAAATATAAAGTTAATTTACGATATTGGAAATAAATTAGACTTCTTTTATCAAGAATTTCTTACAAACAAAAATAAAAACTCATGTCCTCATCATATTTATTTACACAATAACAAAACCGATGTAATATTAGCTATATGTGGTCGAATAAAAGCTAACATTGTAGGTATGACATCATATCCCACTGCACCTTCTGCATTTTACAATAAAACGTTCGTTATTTTGCGATTGATGACTCCATGGGGTATTTCAATTTATGGCGCCATTGAATACTTTGAGCGGACGATCGTTACCCCAGTTTCTACGCAGCCGTGTACATGCTATGTAGAATGATGTTGCTAAATGCATCTGGTGTGAATATTTGTGAATGAGTTTAATTGATTTTAATGAAAACTAACTACTTGAATTATGAATATTAGAAATAATCATTTGTTCTTAAAATTTGATTAAAAATGAATGATTTAAACAGAAAAAGGTAATAAGATATCAATTTAATTTGTTAAATTTATTTTAGAATTCTTATTTTAGAAGATAAACTTCGGCGTGACAAATTTGTTGTTCAAATTTTACTACAATAGAAATATAATCTCAAATGAAATATGAGAAAAATATATTTATTAATATTTACATAATGATAAAGTCGTGTTCATAAATACACCAAAGTATTTCAAGGAAATAGAACTGATAATCATTATTGATAAAATGATAATGCAAATAAAACGTTATCATTTTTCCTCCCTTTCAGTTCTTCTATACTCGGCATAGACTTTTAGCATAGTTGCGCAATGAAGTTTTATTATTATAAAACTATAGTAATATTAAAATAAAATATAGTGTGCGAGTAACTGGAAAAGTCGAGATTTCGGCGATTCTTTTGTTAGGTACTTTTATGACAAAATCTCCATTTTTTTGTGATAGACGCAAACATTTGTGACACACGGATAGCAAATACATATATATTTTGAAATATTTTGTTAAAAAAAAGGTTAATTGCATGTTGTTTAACTTAATATAGTTAAGTAATTAGCAACAGTTATATATTATTATAAGAATTCGAAATTATATTATTTCTATAAATATAAGATAATAAGCTAATAAATAAAAAATATAATGTTTCATTACTACTAGAAAAATTTGGAATTAAAGAATTTAGTAGAACTAAGATTAAATTATGGTACTAAGGACTTTACAACTTAAACATAATACTGCAATAAAGTTATGAAATACTTGAACTTAACAAAGTTGATTTAAAAAATGAAAAATATATTATGGACATGTTCAGTCAAACTTTGTATTATTATTCATCATTCTCCTGCCCTTATCCCACTCTAAGTGGGATCGGCAGAACATGTTACGAACATGTTGTCACATGATTTGGCCACGTATTTTACGACCGGCTGCCTTTCTGACGTCAACTTACCTTATCCGTCTTTTACGACATCTCGGTAAGAAAAGAGGGTGGTCTATTCTATCCAGCCGGATACCACACGACACATACCTTAGTCGGCTCTTACGACACCTTGGTAAGAAAGGGGGGTGGTCTATTCTATGCAGCCGGATACCACACGTCATTTACCTTAGTCGTCTCTTACGACACCTCGGTAAGAAAGGAGGGTGGTCTATTCTATACAGCCGGATACCACACGGCACATGCCTTAGTCGCCTCTTACGACACCTCGGTAAGAAAGGAGGGTGGTCTATTCTATGCAGCCGGATACCACACGGCACATACCTTAGTCGCCTCTTACGACACCTCGGTAAGAAAGGAGGGTGGTCTATTCTATTCTGTCGGATACCACACGGCACATACCTTAGTCGCCTCTTACGACACCTCGGTAAGAAAGGAGGGTGGTCTATTCTATACAGCCGGATACCACACGGCACATACCTTAGTCGCCTCTTACGACACCTCGGTAAGAAAGGAGGGTGGTCTATTCTATACAGCCGGATACCACACGGCACATACCTTAGTCGCCTCTTACGACACCTCGGTAAGAAAGGAGGGTGGTCTATTCTATTCTGTCGGATACCACACGGCGTCAAACTTTGTATTATTATTATTATTTCAATTTTATTTAAATATAATGTGGTCACACCAGTTGTCAAAGGTTAACGAGTGCTTATTTATCTTGTTAATCTCATGCACGGTTTGCTTCAAGTCATATTGGTTTCGCATCGGTCCCAGTACGCTTATCTCACATTACATGCAAGGTTAGTAGAACAATAGGATACGCTGATGCCAATGTAGTTAAGAGCGTTATGGAGATGCGGCCGATTCACGACACACTGCATATATTGTGCGCAGATAATATTGGTAACGAATGCAAATAAATGTAACGCTTATATTTTTATCGAGACCCGGTTTTTTGAATTACAATTTTTAATAAGATATTTATTAATTTCAAACGCAGTTTTCAAAAGCTGCCTTACTTTATTTAATCAATTTTCCCAAATATAATGAACAGATTTTTGTACGGTTTTTTACTAAAAGGTTCTTGAAGAAGGTTTAGGTTAAGTAGATTCTTAATAACGGCTAAACCGATTTTGATGGGACTTTCACTGGAAGAAAGATTGTGGAGCAACACATAGGCTTTTTATCCCGGAATTCTCGTAAGATCGGTATTCATGCGGTAAAACTTTGTGACACAGATTTCTACGCGGTAATTAATTTTACTCATATAGAAAGTAGTTATATTTAATACTAACAATGTTAGTGAAATGTGTTCCGTCTTCGACTAATAGTTGAGCCATTAAAGAAGGCCTAGTTACAACGAGTACGACATGCTTCGTAACCTACTCGACTTGTTTTGTCAGCTACCCTATCTATCAATAACCTATCTATCTATTAGATAGTACTAAGTATATATTAGTAACAGAATAACGATCCGGCTCCGGCGACGTATCCGGCTGAGTAGAATAGACCACCCACATTTTCTTACCGAGGTGTCATAAAAGGCGACTAAGGTAAGTTAACCCACCGTGTGGTATCCGGTTGATTAAAATAGACCACCTTCTTTCTTACTGAGGGGTCGTAAAATACAACTAAGGTAAGTTGACGTCAGGAAGGCGGCCGGTCGTAAAATACCCAAACCGGGTACGTAGCCAAATCATGTTTCATCATGTTTCAATCATGGGCTTGGAGGATGATGATAACAATAGATAATTATATGTTTTCATTTTCTTGCTACTATATTTCCTGGATTTCATCCCGTTTAAGAGATGGGGAGTTCGAAATCAGACGTCAGTTGGCTAAATATTAAATTAATATTAGAGCAGGTGAATGATAAACTTTGTGAATAAGTGCAGGGCAGTCGCATAGGGTCGTCGGTTCTTCCGCTTCTAGGCAGGATCTGCACAATCAAGTGTCTGACAGCCTCAGGTTTGGGATGTGTCTATTTATCTCACATTGCTGCAGAGCATTGTGAGATAAATAGACACATCCCAAGCGCCTTCACTAGTCTACTTAGATTTGCCCTACTAAGCGCTAAGATTTTTGGAGTAGCTATTTTGTTAAAGACTTTCATTAGCGCTTTCGAGTTTTTTAATTCCGGACTATTCTTTCAGAGATAAAGAGTATGATAATAGCAATAGGCTTGAAGAGTAAGCATGACCAGTCTTTTAGTAATTATAAATTAGGAATTATAAATAAAAGTTACATTCTCGTGCCACAATGTTAGATACAATACTCCTCCGAAACAACTTGACCGTTTGTATGTAATTTCATATGCATATTCAATAGATAATCAGCTACTATCTATTTTTCATACCCCAAAGTGTTAAGGGTTTTCCACCATTAACAAACTTTTTTATCTTTTGGTTAATTTTTGATATTCTTTTATAATGTTCAATGTAATTATTTATAATGTATGTAATTATATTTCTACGGAATACTTAGGTATTCCCTAGAATACATTAAGTTTATCTGGCAAAACAACGTTTGCCGGGTCAGTAAATATATTACCTTATTTAGTCGACTTTATTTACGATACTGAATACAGAGTCAAGTATATTTACAATAGCGTCAGATTGTGGAGTAAATAATTTAAGATGTTTTCAAATCCAGGTATTAAATCTGTTGAAACATATTAAAGGGTTAAAAATACCTTTTGGCAACAGTTTGTTCTGAGAAAACGTGATGCTATTTTAAGCCATTAATAAATACAATTATTTAATGTTATGTTACGTTGATGTGTTGGATGTTGGCTCAACAACCAAAACTAAATTGGTGGCTAATTTCCGGTATCTCGATACCAGTTTCGTAGTAGGTGGTGTGTTGGTGGCACTGCCCTACATTCCAGCTAATCAGTGCCATAAACTATACAACACTACCTTAAAATTATGATAACAAATATTTTGATACATAAATCATCTAAACTACGTTACAAAATCAAGACATTTTGTGCATAACGGACGTCTTGGATTGCTTAGTTGTAATTTAACGATTGTTGTTCAAGCTCGAATAAAAATAATATATGTTAATAAATTATAAAGAAAATTTACTTGAGCCTCTTTTTAAGAATCTTTTAAATAAACATATTTTTAACACTAATACGTTTATATCTTACCTTATGATTAATAACGTTACATTCAAATTTAACTGGGCTTTGTTCAAGTTTATATGTATAATCTTTTTTGAGGAGTTCTTTGTTGCAATTTCTTTACAATAGATAATCTATTGCTTGATGTTGATAAAATTTTTTAAGTAACATCATATTGAAAACTTTTGAAGGTACGGTAAACTTAAAGCAAAACCCCTATTATGAATTCATAATCGGGAAAAAAGTCCAAGTTCTATCTTATTTTTCTAGTTTGTCTATCTTTGAATCTTACATGATAATTTATCTGTCTACGGCAATCGTAATATTTTTGGAATATTATTTGCAACGAAGAGTTAACTGTCGAAGAGGTATTACTTAGTCACTGCGAATAATTGTGCATTTAATATGAAGTACGCTCAATATAATAAATGTATTCATCAGAATATATGGGCCAAGTATGCAACGGTGCGTAAAAGCAATCTGAGTCGTGGTCTAATTATAGTACAGTGGCTCGTCACCACAAACGATGCTCAATGAATTAATTATTACATCCATTATGCGTAATTATTATTGTAAAGTACTGTTTTAACAGATCGTATAAACTTTTAATTGCAATTGATAAAAATGTGAAATAAAACTTTAAGAACAGGGAGATCGATACCGTGTTCGATGTCACGCTCTGCAACTAGGGATGGACAGAATCACCAATTAGTTAGTGATCATGATATGATTCACTCATCATATAGTATCATTTGCTATTGAATTTTAGATAACTGCTATTGCTATACAAAATTATGGATATTCCATAAAAAACTAAAATACTATTACAAAAAAATGTTATCATTATATCATATGTATCGAGGTTATGTGGCACTTTTACAATATTCCAAGTGAATTTATTACCTAGAATTTGATTTAAGATATTGAACTGAATATGAATTCAGAATCAGAACTACGTTTCTTTGTAATAACAATAACTTTGTCCAGTGATAGCTGAATAATATTATAGCCTCTAGCATTTTTTGCTAGTTGCTATTTACGCTTTTAGCGATTCAGCTATTACTTGACTAAATGATTTCTCATACAAACAAATGTAGTCCTAATATCCTATACATTGCATACGCATATAAGGCCTACATTTGTTTGGGTATACAAAAGCAATCGCAATAGCAGCACGATCACCGTCGTCACCTTTGATCATATCATGGTGCGAATATGATTCTCAAATCGCAATCATACCCAAGCTTATCTCCAACGTCCCTAATTACGTTATATGGAATATTTCATCGGTTTTATCACCAGCCTTAGACATTTTATGTGGTCATTTTTTCTTAAGTATGGTCTTTTTATATAAACAGTTACTAGATTGTTTACCATAAAATATAAGAAATATTAGCCTGTCAACAGTGATCTTTGTTTAAGAAAGTTTAAAGAGGATGAAAAACGAGTGGATACGTTCTATTTAAACTAGTACTGGTTTTATGATAGCACCTGATCTACATTGTTAATAGTCGAACACGGTCAACGTCACTATATATGTAATATGAAGCAGCATAGTACCTAATCAAAACTAATAACCGATATCAAAAAAGGTGTTTTTTTTACCAAAATTATTATGAATAATAAACCTGCCTGCATTTAAATCAAACATACATAATTACATCAGTAAAAGGATAACTAAAAAACTTTGCTCGTTTATTATAATTATATTTAACAACCAAAATTAGATGAAACACAGTCTTAGTCTATAACCGTTATTATACTCGTAACTTATACGTAAAAATCAAGTAATTGAAATCGGAGCTAAACTATTTTAATCTACTTGATGTTGTTAACTTGCCATTTATAGCTTAACTTTCGCTACATCTTTAGGAGCGTAGGGACGTGATCTAGCAACGTGCGAATTAAAATAGACTCTGAAATGTAACACTATAGAAGATTTTATTTTCATTTTACTTATGATTCAGACGCTATATAAACTTTCTATAAAAGAAGAATCATAGATCAAAATTTATAGATAAATAAAGACGTTACGGACTTCCATAATACAAAAATAAATATTATATTATATTTTTGAAAGAAAGAATCAGTGAACAATAAAGCATTGACAGGTTGGCAGCAGGATTAGGAAATTATAGTGACTGGTAACTGAAAGGTCATATCTATCAGTAATTGATATTAGTGCACTTATGTAATTAATAAGATAGTTAAGACAATATTGAACATAAGTATTTAATAGGAATTTACTGGCCAAATAGTCGTATCCCTTTTTAATTCGACTGCTTTAATTTGAGATTCTCGGATGACGGAAAATACTCCGAGCACAGATCTTCCTATCACCCGCACACCATGTGACCAATGTGATTTCATACAAAACATACAATCGACGAAGTCTCTTCTAACTCGTGCACACTATACTACCAAAACATTTCCCACAATTAACTTTCATTTAACCATACGTCAATTAATCGTAAATAAAGATAGATAAAGTAGACAAGCGTATGATAAACATTAGGAATGTTAAGTGCATTTCTTTTTACAACTTATCATAAAGATAGCTGCAAAAGAGTAAATTCCGTATTTAATTTTATACAACTCGATAAAATGCGCGGTCACGTTTGAGAAGGCAATGTTTTTTGTGAACCTTTCAAATACACATATTATTTCAATACTTAAGAAACCTTGTTGACTTCAATTAGCACCAAAATATTGCGTCTATATGTTATGATAATCTAAAGTTAGCTTATATGTGTTTGCTTAAATCATAATGCGCATATTATCGTCGACGCATTAATCCTTTATCAAGGATGGAAAAAACTTTTATATAATAATGTATTCCTATTTAATGCACAAAATTTTAATATTGATAATTGTTTTGTTTTAGTACAACTTTAGATTTGGATTATAATTTAACAATCACTAAATTAAGTTTGAATTAAACAAAGTAAAAATTAATTTGATGTTGATTGCTTGACACAATTCTAGACTCAGATAGAACCTCGATCGGCTTAATTTAAGAATGAATATGTGACAAAAATTATTGACGAACCTACGAAACATATTCTATTGCTTTTTTGATGGAAGTACATATTACATAAGTAAAATGATATATGGTCAATAGATGCACATAAATTGTCGCACTGGATATTGTCCAAGAGACTTTTACCATTTCACTTAATTTCTGACAGTTTTGTTTAGTTTACTTAATCACATATCATTTATATACTACGTATATTTATAACTATAAAAACTTTAGCAAGAAATTCCAAAGATTATGACTATACAACTGTCATATCTTAATCTGTGCTTCAATAAAACCAATATTAGCATTTATAATACCACTGCCTGTTTATGGCCATAATTTTTTATTGAAATCTACCCAACCACGAGCCACTGGCAGTATTTAATAAAACAATTACGCGGAGAACATAAATCATATTCTCAATTTGTAAACGTCATTTAGCCAGTTTGTAAGAGGAGCATTTTTAAAACGCTTAATGCAACTCCTTGTCGAATCATCGGACGGTTGGGCTTAATTGAAACATTGCAGCTAACCCGTTTTTAGAAAGTTTTGGCCGAATGCCAGCGTGTGTTGTTCTGTATCAAGCACTTGTGTGGATTTTTGGTTCAGCAGTAAGGTCAAGGTTACTCAAGCAGGCGATTAGCGCTTCTCTGAGAAATATCTAATAAATGCAGATTAACTTTTATTATTGGATGCTTCAGTCATGACTACAAAATTACTGTGCAGTGATTTGCACTTGCAAATACTGTGCAGTGAGTTGCATATCTAGATCCAAATGTCGTTAAACACAATTAGCAACACTACTCTGTAAGTAAGTTAATTTGTCGAAATTTCGGCTTAGTTCGAGTGGACCTAAAAATGATTCTTGTTGCAGTTACACTAAATTAATAATAACGATTTTTTTTTTAATAAAATTAAATTTTTAAAAATATTTCCACTTTTAAAAAGTTCTTATCTTAAGTTACTCTATTCCCTATATACTTATAATGTATCTTTTAACTTAATCACATATTGATATCATTTATATTTGATTCATAATTTATAAGGTGTACAAAAACTAAAACTTTTATATAAATTTATATATAAATCTAAATCTAATTTATTTGAAACTGATTATTGTATGAATGTACAATATTGGAAAGTCAAGAATTACTTATTTCAATAAACAGACAATCAATTCTTTTTTTAGATATATCGAATACTTGTATGTCACATTCGTGGTTCAAAACATACACCAATACACGTTAAACAGTGAATAGCACTAGGAAGTTCCGATTATGCATTTCCTTAAGATGTGCCAAATAGTAAATCTAACGCAATGTTAACTCTGGCCATAATCCAGATAGTTTATGGTGGCGGGGAGATTAAAGTAAATAAAGCACTCATTGCTATCACTGATATCAATACGTTCCTAATCCTGATATATGTACATAACCGAGAGTAAAGCAGCAAATGACGTCCCTCTAACTGCAAACATTGTTGACTGAAATTTTGTACATAAAAATGTTAAGAGTTTGTATAAAATAAATCGCCATTACCAACACTGGTCACTGGTCATGCAAACAGCAGCGTAAAAATACAAAACCTATTTGCCTTCGGTTGATCACCTTATTACAGTCTTCGTCGTCGTCTTTTACCTTGAACAATAAGAACCACATTGAGATTATAGAACCTCGATTGATATTACCTCAGAGGACACAGGCGCATTGTGTCTAAGGTAGCTTAAAATAGGATTAGAGGAATAGGAAAGGCTGTATTTTGGGGTCCGTTAAAATTGATGCATGTTGGGTTATGCCATCTATGAATTGAATCTATGTTTCACGCAATCGCCTTCATTGCAAGAATAGTCAAAGTTTCTAAACAGTATACGAAGTTGGGAAATATTAGTGCTTGTACTAAACTTTATTTTGTTTTATGTGAAATGTATCGATTCTCAATATTATTTTAAATTGACTATATGCTGACTTTCACATCACCGGGTGATTGCGAAATGTGAAATGTAAAGCGCAGAAGCACAACTAGCTTTGGCGAACATCACTCTAAGGGTGCCTCATGCAATTGAGATCGAACATTTTTTTAGGGTAACGTTTGGTAATATGCTGGTTATACAACCAGCATATTGCCTTTCTTCGCACTTTTCTTCTGCGAAGAAAGGCCACAACCGACAGACGTCACACAATTGCGTCTGTGTTGACGATCGTAATTTGATCATCAGATTCCTAAAGGACACTTTTATGATGCATATTTATATGCAGTCTACTCGTTACGTCAGATATTACTGTTCGGTTGACATCGATATATCTTGGTTTATTCTAGTCATTATCAATAACATAACGATAGTCGTTAACGACTTTATCCCTGTAACACACTAATAGCTGAATTATTGACTATACAGATCGATAATAGTAGAGATAATGTAAAACTCGGAAAATAATTAGAACAATATCGAAGATCCGTGTTGTTTCAAAAATAAAACAAGAATGGTTACGTACGAAAAAAGATGGTCAACCTTCAGTTTACATTTTACAGTTTCCTTATCGCGATAACATTTGAAGGTAAGCAAGTAAAACGTAAAGTGCAAACTGGCCCATTAAAATATGCAGATAAACAGTCTACCGTGCTAAAGCAAGTAGCACAGTGCTCAACCTTGGCCGACTAGACCTGGATTGTTTTTACCACAGGATGTTTACATTACGAATTATTTGAATAAATAGCAACTCATAAATTATTCTAGAATTTACTAAAACAAGATTAACCTATCCAACTTCTGTTTAACTTTCAACGTTACCTATTTATACTACCTTTAATTTATTACATACATTCAACTCCTGCCAATAAGTTTCGTGAAGTGTTATAAACAGTGCTAATCGCAGTGTCGACCTTGAAAGCGGTAGCAAAAACAGATGAAGTAATGATACCGAAAGTATGTTGGAATCATCCTGTAGTGATTACATCATGTGTTATGAATGAAATGACTACATTTTTGTTTTACGAAAAGCAGTCTGCTCTAATGTCTACATCTTACATGACATTCCATTCCGTTTCGCTAATTCGTAAGATCTGGTCACACAGCTGTTAGTAATGCATTGTAAATAGATTATACACGTACGTCTACACTAAAGGATAATATACATTTTTCGTCATTTGTACGCATTTGTGAAAGAACCTCATTTGGGGACCGAAAATAGACCGTAAACTTTTAATATAATTCAGCAGTAAAGTATAAATTAGTAAAGTAACGTACTCGTAGTAAAGTATGCAGTTAGTAGCAACACCAACATTTTCTTAACGCAAAAGCAATATAGATGTTTATGTATATGAAATATTAATGTATTTTCTACAAGACGAGAAAAAAACGTGTAAGTTTTTCCCAGATATTGAGAGTAAATTTTCGATTGTTTTACCAACTCTTACGGCTTCCTAGTTTCGTATTTAAATCAAATAAATATAGCATTGTATCAAATATTTATATTTTATCTGAAACCTAAAATCGAATGTCTGGGCATCAGAAATTTAGAAAAAAATGGATTTCATGACTAAACGCGTGTTACCTCACGTCTATTGTGAGTTCCACGTATTTAAAGTATCAATCATCCTCCTAATCATGCTTATTAATAGGTCGGTAAACAAAAATACCCGATTTTGTGATATTATTATAAAACACTATCTCTCCGGCTACGCGTTGCTGTGGCTCTCTGTTGTCGAATTCCCCTCGAACAGAATTCAACAGTTAAATAAATGCTCCGATGGCCAAAAACTTTACAGGATCATCCGCCGGATTGTCAGAAAATTTCATTAAAATTTGTCCAGCCCATTCGTAATTTATAAAAGACTTACTGACAAACATTCTGCATTCATTTTTATATGTTAGACTAGCTGTACCAACTACGGCTTCGCGCGCGTGGAATTCACTGATTTACGAAACTTTCGAAATTCAAAAAAGTTTTCGAAAAAAGTTATTGTGAGTTAACCGTGAGAGATAGAGACTTGCTATCGCGGACTTTTTGTTTTATTTTTATAGATCTACGATTCTCTAGTACATTACTTTAGCGTATCTCTGTTGGTTTACGCAGCGCACGCGATTAAAGCTCCCAGCAAGCAAGTTTAACAAATGCGCAATCTCTTCAACACTATTTACATAATATCGATATGTACTATGGGTACATAGTACAAACCATCCAGACGTATTGCACTATCTTTTGGTGAAAACCGTACAAAATCCGTTCAGTAGATTTTGAGAAAATCGATTACATACAGACAGACAGATTTTTGGGACTTTATTTTATAATAAGTAGAGAAAATGATTGCAATTTCTGCACAGGAATCTTAACAAATGTGTTCAAAGTCAAAACGATGCTGCTCCCTTTTCTTTTTATTAATGAGCCATATAGTAATCTGATTATCCGAGCTTATCTCTAAAAAATGTTTGTCATTTAATCCGACTGACTACTGTTTATTTATGTGACCGCATCCACATTATGGTTGGATGTGACGCCTTTCTCGAAATCATCGTTCATCGTTATTTCGGGATATGTCTCTAATCTCTGCACATTTTGGCATTTTGATCATTTGTTATCATTATAAAGCTTATATTTTAAAGTCCCTACACAGTTTTATAATTAAAAATGTCAAGTGTAACGATATTAAAGATTATAGAAAAGAAGTGAAAAAATCTTTACACGATCATGATTTGATTTATGAGATGGTTGTTACTTTTTATTGTATTTTCATATCTAGATGGGTACTAATTGACTATTTTTAAATGGAAGATTGAACTAAACAACCTCAAGCACTTAATAGTTTTGTCTGTATAATATATTACTATTGCAGTAAAAATAAATGCGCATATTCATAATAACCGGTATTTTTTGTTGTATAAGAGTGTGTAAGGTCCCGAACCAGGTCACTCAATGATATCATACTCCATAATATCGTGAAACGCAGTAGCAGTAAACTATTATATTTACGCGTTTGTCATTAAATAGGTAGAGTAGAACAGTGATTGAACGTGTTTTATGAACTTGGCAAGGGAAATGTGATAAAGCTCTTTACCTCACATAAAATAGGAGAAATGTATTAAATATTTAAGTTTATTCTTGCATAACATATGGTGATAAACTGCTTTAGTTGAAACTGTCTCACTTCGTAGGCAGATATCTCTGTCAATGGGATAAATTGACCTTTGTACACTTTTTTTATAAATAATTCTGACGTTTTTCATGGTACTTAAATATTGATAAATAATAATAAATAAATGAAAATGATGACTTATCCTATGTAATAGCTTCTGTTATTCCGGAGAGTTCGAAAGTTCTCACAGTAGTAGAGGACACTTTTTTTATTAATAATGTTTTTCATGGTACGTAAATATTGATAAATAATAATAAATAAATAAAAATGATGACTTATATATAATATGAAATAGTTTGGAATTTTTTTTTTACAATGCAAAAGCTTTAATCGCGTGATATAAAAATTACATGTATTTTACATGCACTGACTATTAATTTTTGTGAGGCTTACATTTGATTTACATTGATTGTAATTAAAAAAGATTTGCGCTAAAAAGGCAAAGCAACTTGTCACGAAAATTGATCGTTAAACTGGCGGCGAATAATAAAATAAATTTAATGTGGGAATTAAAATGCAAGCGTTGTATTGCCCTGAATACGCCGTGATTGCAAAATAAGAGGTAGCCCTCGTTAAATAATCACTTTTTTTATACCAACACATAAAAGTTCTATTTTGAAAATCTGCTTCATTCAAATGGAAATGTTAAAATTTCAAATCAAATAGTAATAAACGTAGCATTAAAATAGGATACAATATTTAAAACTTATTATTTTTAACAATGACGTACGAAATAATTATAACAAACAAAAAACATGGATTTGTGTATATTCAAATTCAAATTCAAATTCAAAATATTCTTTATTCAAGTAAACTTGTAAACAAGTGCTTTTGAATCGTCAACTTTACTGCTGGTTCGGAAAGCTGTTCCTACCGAGAAGAGCCAGCAAGAAACTCGGTGGTTGCTCTTTTTAAAATATAAATCTTAGAACTAATTACATTTATTTATTACTGTCTTGTACAGGGTAGAGGTGCACCTATATCCACACATCCTTATCATCTAAGTAATCTTCAACAGTATAGTAGGCTTTCTGTATCAGCCTCTTTTTAACAGTGGTTTTAAACTGCTGTAATGGCATGGCCAAAATTGATTTCGGAATTTTATTATAGAATCTTATACCTATACCCACAAACGATTTACGTACTTTTGCTAGGCGCAAAGCAGGAGTCGCAAGCTTATGTCGGTTCCTACTTTGTCTATTATATACATCACCTATCGTTTTATAATTCTTTATATTTTTATGTACAAAAATTACATTGTTTAAAATATATTGTGAAGCAAATGTAAGAATACCTATTTCCTTAAACTTCTCTCGCAGTTTATATTAAACATGATGTATGTATAAGGTTTAATCCATATAGTTCGACGTTAATCTTCTAATAAATAAAAATGAATGTTTGGTTAATTGATGAATGAATGATTGGCTGGACAGATTTTAATGAAATTTTCAAATAATCTTTAGAATGACCCAGCAGATGATCCCGTAAGGTTTGGTGGCGATTGGAGCATACTTTTAGCTGTCGAGTTCTGTTTCGAGGGGAATTCGAAACCAGACTGAGTCACAGCAACGTATGGTCAGATAGCTAGTCTTCGTTTATACAAAAATGAGTATTTGTCTGTACGTTATTTATAGACTCCGAAACAGCTGGACCGACTTTAATATAATTTTCAGGCAATCTTTAGAATGACCAAGCGGATAATCCTGTAAAGTTCGGTGGCGATCGGAGCATTTTTTAAACTTTTGAGTTCTGTTTTGAGGGGAATTCGAAACCAGACAGTCACAGCAACGCATGGCCGGTCATTTAGTAGTAAATATATATGCGACGTATGTAGTCATTGGCAGCTCTAATTAAAGATTGCGAAGTGGTAATGGACATCTATTTATTACTCGGTTATTTATAGAGGATACTATAGTAGTATAGATTGAAGTACGATTTGATGCGCATGCTTTGAAGTTTTCTCCCTGTGACTCGTTCACAAAGCCAAGTCGTGGCATGAATTCGATCGTGATTCAACTGTTGGACATGCTTTTCGGTCACAAAACTTTCAACAACGTTCTTAAGTATCCACTCAAACCCTAACCGTATTTCCATTTTGGATTTTATCGAAGTTCAATGAATGTAAATAAGTCACATAGTGGCTTTCAATAAGAATTCCTTTAGAATTGTAATAATCAGTTAATTTTAATTTAATATAATTTTAAAAATGTATATTATTATGAACAATATTAAGTTGGCAATATATGCACATAAAAACATTATCCAACGCCATATATCTTCGATAACTCATAGAAAAATTATTTTAAAATATGCTTTATACATCATTGTTTTGTTCATTTTTTAATTTATCACCTTTATCCCACTTTAAGTGTGTACAACATGTTTTACGCTTCCATTCTCTCCTATCATTCGTAAACTCTGGCGCTACTCCTTTTATATGCATGTCATTCTTAACACAATCTAAACATCTCTTTTTCGGCGTCTTACTAGTTTACATATCCATCCACATTCATACTCGATTGGTCACACGAAATTAAAAAGCCTAATAAATTAGTAAAGAAAACTATATTAAATTAAAAATTATATTTAGTTTTTGGAGATTATTTTCTCAATGTGCTGGTGTTTTTATAAGCTGCGTATATGATTTTCTAAAGTGAGTATAAGTTAGGCATCTCGTATTACCGTTAGCGGCAAAGTGGCGCCGGCAGTACGCTAGTTCTCGGGTACTCTCAGCGTAAACTCATATTCCACATTGTAAGCGATATTCGATACCCCACACCTGAATAACAAATCGTGGACAAAGTCCATCCAACATACTATAATTATAACACTAATAGGACAAAAGGTATCGCTTACTTTCTTGTTTTTAATTCGTAAATGATAATGAAATTTTTCAATCGAAATTTCTGAATAATCATAAAAAGATCCTCGACATGTGACTCAATAAATGAACTAAACTATTTAAAACTTAATTTCATTATTCTTGACCAGTATCTTTAATAATTCAAAAAAAAAATTATAGTTCGCTGCAATCTACACTCTGCCTCTGGGGACTTCATTTGTGTAGACTTTAGTGCCCAGAATATCAGGCTACGTAACTCAGCTCAAATATTTCCATGACAAAAAATACTTCGCATATGAAGTAGTTGCTTCCTTTCGACGTGAAATAAGAACAAAAGAAAACACTTTAGCATTAACGATATCAGTGCAGATTGTAATAGTGTGATGCATATACGCAATTAAAAAAAAAGGATGCACTCACTTTTATTTCTAGGCTTTTAATCACGGACTAAATTTTAGATAAGCATAGAGTAAAACTGCAGGTTTAAAGTAAATATCAAACTATAATGTTAATAACAATGTATTCAGGCCAAACAAATCTCATTTAAATGTAAAAATAATTAAAATGCATACAATAAATATACTATAAGTATATTTCATATATGCATTTTAATTATATTTATTTACAATAAAAATACAATAGTATAATTATTAATAAGACAACAGTTTATATTGCTTTTTTTTAGTTTGACTCACGTAAATACCGAGATTAAGGAAATCCACATAATTTAGATGTATTTCAATATTTTGTTAAATAAATTTCCAAAATGGTTCAGTGTATTGTTCAACTCGTATCCTTTAAGTATACTGTTTTCTTTAAATATCACAATGCTTCTGAGAACCCGGTCTCACCGGGTAACGCTGTAAAAGGAAATGGAAAGGAATGTCTGACAATTACGTGATAGTTTCGTAAGAAACTGTAAAAAATTATCACCAAACATAGTATAGGTCCTTACATATGAAATTGGCGTTTTCTATGGGAGGAACATAAAGTCGTTTTTTTTTAATGAAATATATTTAATTAATCAAAGTATGTACCATTGCTATGTATGCACTTTTGCCATCTCATAGGTAGTTCATTGATCACCTTACTAAAAAAACCATTCGGGCGGGAATCAATAAAATCTTTGAAGGCGGTTTGGACTGCCCCATCGGAGTTGAATTTTTTTCCTTGCAAGTAGTTATCCAAATTGCGAAAAAAATGGTAATCTGTTGGAGCAAGGTCCGGAGAGCACGGTGGATGTCTAAGACATTCTAATTGAAGCTCCTCTGATTTGGTAGCCGTCTGTTGTGCAGTGTGTGGTCTAGCGTTGTCCTGAAGCAGCAGTAGCCTAGAGCGATTGACCAGCCTCGGTTGTTTAGCAGCTAGCTTTTCCATCATGGTTTGCAGTTGCTGACAATAGATATCTGCCGTAATCGTCTGACCAGATTTAAGAAAGCTGTAGTGAACGACACCGGCACTAGTCCACCAAACACTTACAAGCAACTTTTTTTTAGTCAATTTTCGCTTAGGGCAGGATTTGGCTGGTTCGCCAGGGTTCAGCCATTGCGATGAGCGCTTCTGATTATCGTAGAGGATCCACTTTTCATCACAGGTAATGATTCGATTTAAAATTCCTTCATTATTGTGCCGGTTGAGTAACGTAACGCAGCAGTCGACGCGCGTTTGTGGGTTTGCTTCACTCAATTCATGAGGTACCTACCTTTCAAGCTTTTTCACCTTCCCAAATTGCTTCAAGTGGATTAGAATAGTTTCATCACTAACACCGGAGCCTGCAGCTAAGCTTGCGATGGATCCGCTTCCACAATAGCCTTTAATTCTTCATTATCAACTTTGGTCTCCGGCCGTCCACGAGCTTGTTCTGCAGGTCGAAATTTCCAGAACGAAAACGTTGGAACCAAAAACGCACTGTGTTTTCTTTTGCGACACCGTCACCATACACATCATTAATCCTTTGAGCCGTTTCTGCAGCACTGGTGCCACGGTGGAACTCATACTCGTAAATAACGCGATATTTCATGTTTTCCATTTTGTAAACAGAGTGACACAAAGAAAAAAACAAAAGAAGAAAAAACAAATGAATTAGGGGGTTTGAAACACAAATGGATGAGTAAATAGCTGTATGAATTTGAATTTGGAATTCCTAACCATAAAGGTAATATTTGAGATCAAAGTCGCCAGTACGACAAAACGCCAATTTCATATGTAAGGACCTAATATCTTAAAGGTTTCATTCTCACTTTCTACACTGAAGTGTGTCTAAAGTACTTTTATTACTAGAAAACCAAACTATTTAACCAAATCTATTAGTCTGGAATTCTCCTAAAACATTTATTAAAACTGTCTTAAATAAAAATCGTAATACAACAAGAATGTCTTTTTTAGTTAATGCTTAAGTTTATCCAAGTTTTTTTATACAGAGTGGTATATCTTTAACGTGAGGTATCTTTAGCGGGAGGCGACAGTAAGAGATTTTTTATTGGATTGTTCACAGGTTGTCGAAATAATAGACGACATCTATCAAGATCTCGCTTGTTATCATTATACTTAGTGTCATTATACTTGGGTGATTAAGAAATTCTTTCACAGCAAAAAGAGAATATGTTATTCTTCATTTATGTATTGATATATCGACTTATGTTTTCATTTGAAGTATGTGTATAGGCTCAGTTGTAAAAAGTAAGTTATCATGTTCGTCCAATAGTTTTGGATTTAGTGTATTCACGAAATAAAAATTTGCAACTAAAAAAGATTGCGGAGAATATATGAAAAATTTTATATATTGTTTGCTCAAACTAAAAATTTTCTCTCATTTTCACAACAATTTTGGTCCAGTAGATTATTCAAAATCGTTGAAATCAAGAGAATATTTATGTTTCTCTGGTACGTTCGTAATATGCCATATTATTGCTATGATTCCAAGTATTCGTTTTTGTAAAATAATTGGTGACTGTACCGTATCAAATCTTGCTTACAAAATAATAGCAAGATGGACAAAAAAATTGGCTTCTAATATAAAAAATAAGTCATAATTGTATACTGATCGCATCTATACTTATTATAAAACAAAGTCCCAAAAAGCTGTCTGTCTGTATGTAATCGATTTTCTCAAAATCTACTGAACGGATTTTGTACGGTTTTCACCAAAAGATTGTGCAATACTTCCGGATGGTTTAGGTAAATAGTATATATCGGTATTATGTAAATTGTGTTGAAGAGATCGTGCAGTTGTCGAAAAACTTGCTTGCTGGGAGCTGTTGTTGCGTGCGCTGCGTAAACCAGCAGAGATACGCTAAAGTAATGTACTAGAGAATTGAAGATCTATACAACTACTACAAAAAAGTCCACGATAGCATGTCTCTATCTCTTATGGTTAGCTCACAATAACTACTTTTATGTTTAAAATTTGAATTCTAGAAAAAATTAGTGACACGCAGAACTCCACGCGGGCGAAGCCGCTGGCACAGCTAGTTAGTAATAAGTAATATTTATGTTGGAAGAAATTAAATTGAAAAATAATATCATTAATTAATTCCTATAGTATTTGTTCATGGCTATTTTGAAAGCTACACGTAGTCGAGATTGAATAACAATAGACCCTAAATGGCCGCGTTCCAGTTCTGCGTAAGAAACAGACATAATACTTGGAAATATAAATGATTAAGTGAAAATTTAAAACGTTAAACAATACTATCGCATTACACGTTTTGATCAGTATAATAGATCCCTAATGCCTTCCGTATATATAATTTTAGCAGCACATAACTGTCTGAGTTAGTTTACTCAAATTCAGCGTGCAGTCAGTATACATTAGGAAATTATTGTTATATAATCTCTAAATCTGCGACCTAATGTTAGTTTCGGGCTGGCGCTAAGTAAATAGTACTCTCAAACTGCCTAGCGTTGTGTATTATACTTAATGGAAAGCAAAGGTTAAGGATTTATTTAAATGTCAACTTGACGTTTCATCTTAAAATTAAGCATAAGGAGCTATTAACCCTTCCGCCGTCACTGTGCACCACGTGCACAAATCGTCGCGCAGAATTTTTCATATTTATTTTTGAATTTTTTTTTTCATTATTTAATAATTATACCTATGATTAGCATACCATTTTCTTCGTTTTAAAATTCCCCATCTAATGCAACCAAATATTTTATAATATATTAATAATGTAAGTTACATTTATCTTTGGTACTTGCTCTTATGTGCACATAGTGCTCACCGGACATATAGTGAGTTCGGAGATTAAATATATTGTATGATTCAATTTTCAATAGCCCATAAAAATAGTATTGTTAATCCATATAGCTGCATGGATATGTCTTTAAAAATATATTGTGTTTCTTTATGTGAATTTACGTAAATTTGATACGAGATTTTATGGATCATATTTCAATTTTGGAAAAATCACCAACGATAAATGTAAGTTATTATTATAAAATGATTTATTGTATTCAATGATATACTAATCATATGTATATTTACTATATAGTAAATAACATGGCAATAACGTGGCACAAAAAAGGTTGGAAAACACTGCGTTACATCAAACAGTGATCTAACTCAATTAAAAATAAATCAACAGGTTGCATTGTCAATCTCCGGGAGTGCCGGCAGAAGTAAAAACTTGAATATTAACGTTGCGCATTTCTGATATTTTTGAATGATTAGCTAATAATTTTGCACGAATTGCTTTACAAGTACTGTCATTTAAGCGTAAAATAAATAAAATATTCATTTATTAATATTTTATTTTATCCCCCTCTCTTAAGGGGGATACTTCCTCTCCTACGCCACGCCTAGCGATCTACTCTCCCGTAACGTGTTCTGACACGAGTTTATTTTTTTTATCTATCATAAAATGTGCACAGCGCCGCTGAAGAGTTTTCACTTTAAAAAAGCAGACGGTCAATCAAGCAATATTATTTTTATTTGATTCGAATTTCAATATTCAGACATATTAGAGACATATCGAATTCGAAACGACGATGTGAATTCTATTAAATTACTGCAGGAAATTATATTACTGTTCTAAGTAAACATAAGTAACCGCATACCAAAGGTAGTCACCTGAGTGAATCAAGCGATTGTTTTCATGTCACCTGAGAAACACAAGCCGTGCACTCCTGTGGCTAGCACATTCTCGAATGAAATCAAGACTACATTATTTCCTCTTTCGATTGAACTAATGTGTAATATTAGCTAATACTCGGTTTCTGTAACTTACACCCGTTTCAACTTCAGCAATTTGACATCATGGTGTGTGATTATTATTTGTATTTCAAGATTATATTGGCTTGCTGTATATGGTCACTTTAGTATTGCGTGTAAATTAAAAAACGTTAGACGAGTTAAAAAAAATTAATATTATTTAAATATTTCAATATATTAAGCATTCACTGATTTAACTATATCGCATGCTTAATATTAAAATGACTGGATTCAAAATTCTTTAAAAAAAAAGGATTTATTGAGTTAATTACATTGCACTCCTTATTTTAATCTCATGATATCACAATACGTACTATTAAAGAAGCTTTGTTGCTCTTTCAAGGTATGTGTTCCAGACAAGTTTTGTAGAAGCTACGCTACGCTTTATTGCAATTTGTCGCAAAACAACATTTTTGAATTAGGTCAGTTTAATTCTAAGCATGCGTTGCATAATGCATTATTTATTGGAGGTGCTTCAATAGGTTTTGGTTAGGTTAGGTTTGGTTGAACAAGTACAATTTTTATAGAAGATTCTTGAGTAATTTTCATACTAAAAAAGTATTTTCATACTAGGTTCCTATTAACTCATCATCCTCCTGCCCTTATCCCACAATAAGTGGATGCGGCACAACATGTTACAAACATGTTGTCAGATAATTTGCCTACGTATTTTACGACCCCTCTGTAATAAAGAGGGTGGTCTATTCTATTCACACGGCGGCTCAACTTACCTTAGTCGCCTTTTACGACACCTCGGTAAGAAATGAGGGTGTAGGTTCATATTAACTGTATTCTTTTATTTATCCGTCAAAAACTCTTACAGCCTTTAAGAAATATTTCCACTTTTAAAAATACAATTTTTTTATCCTATATCCAAGCTTCAAAAACCACATTTCATCTATATTGCTCCAGCAGCCATAAACGTTAAACGGACAGACAGAATTTGGCATTTATAATGTAAGTATGAATTTTCACTTTTAAATTGGCTTTTCACAATTATTTTCAAGACAAAGACATCAATGAACTGTAAAAAGAACATCTATCGTATATCGTATATAACAATCGTTTCGCCCCGCAATCGAAGCATCATCAGGAGATAGACTCCACGACAAAATCGCAAAGCTTTGCCGTCATGTAACGGGTATGAAAAAAAACGGATAGTCTACTATACATTTAGCACTATATATATATATTTGTATTTACTGTATCGCGGATTATAGCAAAATAATTTTATTATTACTTTTGTATTATGGATCTCCGCAAAGTAACGCCTAATTCTATAAATTATCTACTTAATTATATTAACAGTATTCTTATCATCCTATACTTTCTCAATCCAGATTACGTATATTGAGAATAATATATTATACAAGTTACGGAAGTATTTATGTAAGAGAATGCAACTGTATATTTATGCGATGCTTTTTAATATTATGTAATACATTTTCTTGAATAAAGAATACAGAAGGCCGGCATACTTTCGTTGGGTTTTCCACGTTTATAGACGTGAACCTGATCGATAACGACGCCCGCAGCATTAAATTAAGATAACAATTTTATTAGTTCCCTTTCAATTTGTAACGTGTTTTTTTCTTTATAACAACAACTTATTTATGCAGACTTTCTCAATAGCATTTTTTTTAAACTCATTACATAACTAATTGACAATATTCAAGGACTAGACGGTTAAGATTAATATAATTAAGACTAATGTTATATATATGAAGGTCTGTCTACCTGTTTGTCTGTCTGTCACTCTTTCGTGGCTTATCCGCTAGAGCAATTTTAATGAAATTTAGAACAATCGAAACTTATATAATGGTTCACAAATCGGATAAGAAAATACCCGTTTTTGTTAGAGAACAGGAAAAAACAAATAATTGAGAAAAACACGATACATATTTGAGGGTATTTGAACACTTAAGTTGACGCATAAGAACTTTCGCGTACAGCTTCTAGACTATAAATAAGCCCACCGCTGGTGGGTATCGTAAATGGATTGAACACATAATTAACAATGACTTTGATAAATTTAAATATTTCTCATTTTATTGTCATAATCATTGAGTATACAAAATATCATATATTATTATCAATATTGATTAAATATTTTTTTAAGGAAATGTTATTTACTTGATATTTTTTTTCATAAATTTTTGGTTCGATGTTCTCACATTGATTTGACACCGAGCTGCATAACAAACCGGGATAAATTTATTACCCCATAATATTAATTGTTTCAATGAATCTAGTATATAAAACGCAGAGCAGTCATCTTGATATTACTTGACCCAATCTGAAGAATAGTCAGAGGTCAAGTTCAAATTATACATCCAGTACATTATGAATATGGTCACGGAAGTCTACGAACCAATTTACATTCAGACAAGGTAAACAAACTTTCGTCTTATCATAAAGATATTTCGGAACGATAACATAACAGATTATCCAAGAATTTGTATATTTATATCGATGACGACGATATAAAAAGATAAAACAGTTTTTTATCTTCTTTCAAGGTTACGTTATTTTATTAAGTATTCACTTATTTTAAGTAAATAACATCTAGTTTGTCAATTTTCTAATAACCGTGATGATTGTGACAAGTTCATACCCAAATATATACCTATACCAGAACCTTGATTGTTAAGACCACAATTGCAAGTAAAATGCAAAAGACGATCTTCCAAGCATAAAATTTTTCATATTGATGATTATCTATTAAATTTTTCATAAAATTTATTTTAAGAAATTCAAAATAACAAAGTATGAATCTCCTGTTTTGATAACAAATATTTGCACTATAAAACCTTAAAATTATATTTAAACATTTTTTTACCAAAATTTTTAAAACCAACATCTATGCTTATTTTTAAGTTCAAAGTCTGTCTGTATTTGACCAAAATTTCTCAAAATCTACTTAACAGATTTTTGTACAGTTTTGACTAAAAGGTAGTGCAATTCTTCCGGAAGGTTTAAGTTAATAGTACATTACACTTTTATGTAAAATGTCGCGCTATTCATTAAAAAACTCATCTGCTGGCAGCTTTTATCACGTGCGCCGCGTAAACTAACAGACATATACTAGAGTTTTCTAAATCTACAAAAAAGCCCACGATAGCAAATCTCTGTCTCATATGGGTAACCCACAATAACTATTTTTACGTTCAAAAATTTCAACTCGGGAAAAGTTTAGTGACGCATAGATTTCTACGCGGGCGAAGCAGCTAGTATATTATAATCAATTCTATGATAAATATAAATTGCAGATGATTTGCTTATCTAAGACTAATCAGAAAAATATATAGCTAACAAACGCTAGGAACAATCAAGTACTAAAAAATTACGAGAATTTGTGGCCCTCCTCGAGAGACTGATGGATAGTAAATATTGCAAAAAATGATGAAATCGAATTTCTAATTTGAAATTTGAATTGAAAATGAGGCTGTAAGGAATGCTTTTGGGATTGACGAAAAGACTACGTTTACTAATGTTAAATATCGCTCTATACCTATTAACCTTTAGGTTAAGGTTGCGTATGTAGATCTTTGTGAAAATGGTAGACTTTGAAACGCTGAGCAATCGGCTAGTTAGTTTTGCTTGTTTAAATTACTGTACTGTTCAGATGTATAACATCATATACCAGCATCCTATACTTAATAAATATGTACAAATACTTAAACACTAGCTATTACCATACAAGTCATGTTCACGTGGAATGATACTAAGAATACAGGTTGCATTTAACGTTTGCATAGAATGGCTATACTTGTAATTTGTGCATAAAACCAGGCAAAACTTGGTTCACTTGAAAAGTCAGTCAATTTGAGAAACATTTTCTTTCATGTACGACTCTATAATCATACATGGTCTTGACACAAATGGTACAAATATGCAATTTCTAAAATTAAATTACATTCAATGATAACTATCAAATATACAAAGGGTATAAAAGGGATATTTAATTTCTATAAGATAACAGATAAAACAGTTACAGAACCTTCTTTTTCGTATTATTTCGACCAAACAAAAACAATTACACTTCTAACTTCCAAAAACCAATATATATCAAATTCAGCTATAAAGAACCGCCGCAGTTAGCTATTAAAAGTATGTCATAATTTAAAGATAAATCGTACCAAAAATGTCTAATATGATACACTTGAAAAGCGAATAAAATAGATTTTAATTTGGAACGTTGTCTGCCTTGTTCGAGAATAAGAGTAGGCAATAACCATCAATTGGCATGTGAAATAACATCGATGTCGTCGTAATTCATAGTTACAGAGGAGTGCGGGTCTAGTTCATGATTAACTTCTTCCGTATGCAGGGTCAACTATCAAGGGTCACACTGCTCTATGCTAGAGACCCGTGACCCAGGGAATATCTTTAATACCGTTAACACACGACTTTCACTATCCCGACTAAACATAAATTCATTTCCTTGGCCTTTCTTTTTGACGTAGAGATTTCTACTCATGAACCGTGTACTTTTATGGATAAGGAAAAAACATAACACCTATTCAGGTCACACAACAACGTGATTCGTTATGCGATAGAGACGCAGTTTTGCCTCTTTATTTATTTATTTGGACAGCCAGTTGTTGCTTCATGTATATGATATTTAATTAAAATAGAAACAAAAAAAATAATTTAACAATATAACAATAATATAATTTGAAATTATTTATAAAGGTGTCACAGCACGCACCAAATAAATATTAAACAACATACATAAAAAATAGTAGGTGAAAAAAAAACAATAATATTTATGGTTTATGAAACTTATGAATTTTTTTATAAAAACTTGTTATAGGGGAGTTATCAATCATACTTTGTATGATAACAACGCGAAATTGTTATAAATTTATCATTATATTAACTTAACAAAAAATTGATTAAACAATAAATATTCTACTGCTTCTAATGTTCATTTATATGTAAAAACTTGTTTATTACGTGGATGGTATTTTTAAATTCACATAATGTTTTTTTTTTGTATAGACGAAGAAGGTTTATTTATTTAGATAAAAAAAACCATTGACGACAGCCTAATGGACCTTTTTTTCGTTTATAATCGATGTACGCCCACAGTTGGATAGGGCTCTTAACAATATATTCACGACAAACGATCTTGTACCGATTGGATCAGTGACTTGATTCTTTTGAAGTCGTCTGTCCACTTTCCTACCAACACTGCTTTTTCCAGTGCACGGTCGTTTCTCCAAAACCTCAGCGCCCCAACGACAATCGGTTCTCCATATTATTAACCCCGCTCAGTAGTATTCAGATGTTAGTCTTAAAATAGTTCAGTTTCATTCGTCTGTTTATCTGTTACGCTTATCTACTGGGAAAAGCTTATAATATAACAGGTTACCAAGTAAACCCCTTTTTGCTTCAGGCAAAAAAAATGCTTTAGACATAATATAGGGTATTGCAACATTTAAGTTGACGTGAACCTAATCCCAGGTCCATGAAAGTATCGAGATCCGTCAATGCATCAGGTTCGTGTTATTATAACTTAAGTCATTTAAAATTTACAGTCAATGCATTTTCCTTACTATTATGCAGCAATATTTATTTACCTTCGGCAAGATCGGTGCCAACGTAAGTATAAAATGCCACATAATTTCGTCTTAGTATTTTATTTACAAAATGTACGAATAAACCTTAAGTAACCTCGGGGAACGATTAGAGAATTCAATAATATACACAAGTGATAATATACGCTAATAATAATGTTATAACTTATCAGATACGTGTGTGACATTAGCTATTACGTCGTAACATTTACTGTTATGAAAGATGGCACCATTGTTTACTTTACTATTAATCACCTAAGGTAAAGTGATATGAAGTACTTACTTAAATTAAATGCATTCGTCGACTTCACCGATAAACGTTAACTACAAAACTAGGTCTCTTTAATGATCTACGTCACATATTTAATGTGTGAATGTGTAGGATACATACACTATATGTCAATGGCAATAATCCCCGACTTTTTAGACGGGTTGTTAATCGAAGTGAACTCTGATACAATACTAACCTAACCTAACACCATTATTTTTCTCAGTGTGGCACGGTACTGTATTTAAAAATGTAAAGTTATACCCAGAGCCAGACCCAAAATTTTGAAACACTTCGCACCCCGCAAAAATATTTGCGGGGTGCGAAGTGTTTCAAAATTTTGAAATATCGAACAATTACCATAAAACTGTTACAATGTTAAATAGAAAGAATAGAAAGAATAAATAAAAATTGGTAATTTTAAAAAATATTTCGATTTTGTTAATGAGTTAAAAGTATTTAAATATTAAATATTATGGACTTATAACTTTCGAGACTTTCCACCCAATTATATTGTCTATTAACAAAAATATTTCCTACCGTATGTATGACGAAATTTTTAACTGATATAGATATTTTCGGTTCGTCAGTATAAAACAACTCATCATCATTCTCCTGCCATTAACCCACTCTAAGTGGGGTCGGCACAACATGTTACAAACATGTTGTCACATGATTTGGCTACGTATTTAACGACCGGCCGCCTGCCTTACGTCAAGTTACCTTAGTCGCCTCTTACGACACCTCGGTCAGAAAGGAGGGTGGTCTATTCTATTCTATATATATATAATACAACTATATATAGTATATAAAACACGATATAAAACAACTATACATAGTATAAGATAATTTTTAATGGTCACACATATATCAACAACATACAATATGTTGTATTTAAATTCATGAAGGCAACTTCCACAATACAGGTATAGTATAGAATGTACAGTAATTGCTATTATTATTCTCAAAACTGGTATTGGACCTGAACCATATTAAGTAAAATTTGGCTTCACTTAAGACTGCAAGGTAAAATAACTGGGTAGAAAGTGCTTAAGCGCATGTATCCGTGGGAATATCAGTCTGTATAACAGGAAAAATGTATACAAATAATTTATTATAATGTATCTTTAACCTCGTCCGCCGTGTGGTATCCGGCTGAGTAGAATAGACCACCCTCATTTTTTACCGAGGTGTCGTAAAAGGCAACTAACTGGTTGTAAAAGAACTGGCCAAATCGTGTTGCAACATGTTGAAAACATGTTGTGCCGACCTCACTTAGAGTGGGATAGGGCAGGAAAATGATGTATCTTTTACCTCGTCTAATTTTATACTCGTCTAATAATATACATAAGTATATTTTATTTTATTATATTGAGATTATAGAATAAATATAACATCCACGGATCGCCTAGAAATATCTAAAAAAGCAACAACGCGATTGCCCATATTATACTATTGTCAATATAGTTTATATAGCACCAAAGTAACGCATTAAGTTGCAATAGCCCAGGGGTGAGACCTAGCGACTATTTCAAAGGGGTCATGAGTTTAAGTCCCGGGCACGCAGAAATTTCTATTTAAACTTATGTGTCTTATTGATAATTGCAACTTATCAAACGCTTTTTGGTGAAAATCGGTGAAAGATTTAGAAAAATATTAATAATCGAAATTCTTATTGAAAAATAACTAAATAAATACTTAATTAAAAAAAAATCGTGCATTTGAATATTTTGGTCCGAGGGATTATTAAACTTTGAACGTTAGAGAACTTTGAAGTCACACTATTTTTATCAAAACGGATTACAACCATGATCTGTATATATTTTGAACAAATATCTACGTTGTTACACGCTGTACACTGATAGAAATAATAGAAGACAGAATACTCTAATCCATTAAATGATACGCTCTGCTTACTATCTATACCATCCGACTGTATTCTATGCTTTATCATTATGCCAATGTACCTTTTACATATTTTGATTAAAGATGATGTATGTATACTATATATGTTCTAAAAATATATATTCCAATTCAAATTCAAAATATTATTTATTCAAGTAAACTTGTGAACAAGTGCTTTTGAATCGTCAACTCTACTGCTGGTTCGAAAAGTTGTTCTTTCATAATTTAAATAAATTTGATGACATCCTGGCTAATATTTAAATGCAAATATTTGTTTGCTTTCACAGCTGGATAATCCGCTGGAGCATCAATAATATAGGATAAAAATTGGTATTTATAGTCCTAAAAACATCCTGTTTCGCCCTCGGGAATAAGAACCAAACAATATGACACATAATTGAATGTGTTTTAGTTGCGGGCATCACTATTTTTCTATAAATACAAGTTTGGCAGTTTTACTTCGTAAAGTTACTTTACGAAACAACTTAGCAATCCTTTTCTTCAGTTGTACAAATTTACAACAGAAAGTACTTACTTTTCCATCATATTTTCAATGGTTTTGTGTGAGCACGCACTAAGATGTTGGTAGGTTTAAAACGTTCAGCTCTTCCAAGAGCAAATCTTGACCATTATGCAATAAAAGCGTTTGATTAATCAATAGAGTCAGTGGGTCCCGCGGGATCGAGCTAACGACGTGCTTCCTTCACCTCTATTGGCTGGTCTTTGCACTTTTCCGAGCACGTACGGTGTAACATAAATAAATATGGGACACTTACACGGCTGGCCGTCCCCAAAGTTACTAACTTAATACTTGTGTTATGGGTGACAGACAATCGGTAAATTATAGAAAATGTTGGCCCTTTGCGGGAATCGTACCCACGATACGAATTGAAGAAAGGCTCGCTGCCAACTGCGCCAACGGGCCTGTGAAATATGTACCGTGTATACATAACTTATATCAGCTGTGTAATAAAGGTGCTAGAGTTAGGGGGAATAATAAAAAAATTCAATATTATATATTCGTGATCGAGCTGTGATAGCTCAGCGGCGGGACCGTGCGACTCTTTCGAGGGGAACACGAGTTAAAACTCGGGCAGGCGCTGAGTTGCCTGCGATGCAACTGCATGCACTGCAATGAGTTTTTCTATTAAAACTCATGTGTCTAATTGGCAATAGCAATTTATCACACGCTTTTCGGTGAAGGAAAACATCGTGAGGAAACCTGCATATCTAAGGAGAATTCTGGAGATATGTGTAACCTACCAATCCGCATTGGAGCAGCGTGGTAGGTCTTAGCTCCAACCCTTCTCTCCAGAAACGGAGAGAGGAGGCCTATTCCCAGCAGTGGGAATAAAAACAGGCCGCTACCTTACCTTACCCTATATTCGTGATTAAAGAAATATAGAAGCAATGTGTAACTGAGCGAATGCCTCATGTCTACTTATAGAGAAGGATTAGAACTTAGGGCTTCCACATTGCTCTGATCAGCATTGGTAAACATATACCAGAAAATTTCTAGAAATAAATATATCGCAATAAATATATTAAAAATAGAAAATTCATAGTTTCCGACCCGGGATTAGCACTCTTTAACCCTTTGTTAGGGCCCTAAGTTGTCATTTCGGACATCACGGTACCTACGGCTTATATGAATCTTCCGATCAATCTTATACCATTTCCTATTTTAAAGCATTCTTTACCGCGTCGTTCGCCCCAACCTAAACATTAAAACACCCTCAATTATGCAATGCTTCTTTTCCCTTTTCCCGAAAGTAAAGCAGGATTTTTTTATTGTTTATATTGCTCGGTTGTATAAGCTTTAATAGTGTCAAATTTAATTAATATTGGTCCAGCAGGTTAGCCCTTAAAGCGTAACACAGAGACAGACTTTTTCATTTATACTATAAGTATTGAGTGTAAGCTATAAGAACCTAAGGAAGAAGCACTTTCAATCACTAATTACCTAATTAATTGTTCTTCATAATATGATTTATATCGATTTGTGGTAAACACTAACGTCCAATATTTTATTTTGTAGTATTTAATACAGTGTCAATTTTAACCTATAATGAGCAAGATTACGTTTTAGGAGAACAAGACTTTTTTGTTGAATCTTTTTTGTATATATTTTATAAACAAGTTCGATGAGTATGTAGTAACTTTAGATGTGAAATTAAATTTATAAAATATGTTTTAATGTTTATTTTTATGTACTTAATGTATTAATCGACAACTTAACAAGATACAATCTTTTTTAACAGCTTTGATCTAAAGTTAAAGGTAATTACTTAATAGTCTAAAGATTTTAATGTATCGTTTAGAATTTGGAGCATGTCTAACCTATTTAATTTAAGTACTATTTCCAACCTGGACGTATTTAACCGACAGTAATAGTATGCGAGGACGCTAACGTTAACGATGTTTACAAAATGTGTCACGTTTGCTTTACAAACAATACCCACATAGTTGCAAGTATGTACTCAGCAAATAGTTTTTATGATATTAATTCAGGCGTGACATCGGTAATTTACCGTACTTGTTTGATCTGAATTAAACACATAAGGTGGCAAATTTCTTTTAGCGATAAATTAAACTAACAATTAAATATCATTACTGCTATAAATCTATAATAAATAATGTAAAAATTAAACTATGTAATAACAGATAAACATTGCACCTGTTGACGTTGATATTTCAATTTCGTTTTCAGCCTAATAAAGTTCTTTCATCCGATTTTTTGGGCTATGCACTTTAACTCACTAGACTGTGTCCGATTCGTATTAAATAGTTGTTATATATTTTGTATAATACTGGCAATCGTATGTGCGTCCGCGCAATGCCGGCTCGCGTAGAAATCGACACGCGTTCTGTATAGCGGGCAATCAGTGACTGAACATTTCGTTGTGCCGGACCAGTTATTATGCGCCCACTGTTGCCATCAATAACTTCAGTAACACGTGGGACCCGGTATGCTGAGGGCTTTGCCGTGATATCACACGATGGGCACAACTCTTATCGGTGCATCGCGATGAAAACAGATGATTCACCAGAATTAGTTTTCGCACATGACATCATCAAGACTCTCCCGTAAACAACAATTGCTACCAGATCTGTAAACAGTATTCCGGTGAAGATTACTCCGTTTTTTTTTAAATATATTTTTAAAAAAGGAAATTTATTTAATAACTCTCACAAGAAATACTAAGACCTAAACTAAAGTTAATGCTTATTGGTAGGAGTCGAGTTATGGACTGACTCCTCCCGATGGCCCAAGCGACTATCACGCGAGCAATGCAGGTGGTCGCTGTTACCCGGAATCTACCTCAGCGTTTTCGCGATTCATCGCTTATTGTTGGAAGACTACCCTGCATATCGTGGGATCGACATCCATAACTAGATTGTAAATAAATAATAATAAATAAATATATGGGAAACTTACACACAGGTTCGTCGGTCCCCACGGTACGGTAACTTAATCCGTATGTTATGGGTGACGGACAACTCAACTGGTAAGTATATTACATATGTAATTTTAAATACATACTTAAATACAAATACAAACACAAATACAACAAAATGTAGAAAATGTTGGCCCTCGGCGTGAATCGAAATCACGAATCGCCGCGCAGAAGGCAGGGCCACTACCCATTGCACCAACGGGCCAAATTGTAACATTATAAAGCCGCCAGCAGCCCTACCGCGAACAATTATTTCGACTCAATTGAAGACGTAACCTAAATTGTTTTGCTTTTTCATACCATGACGTCTTAAAGACGCACACTTTAAGTCGTTGCCGAATGAGCCAATCTTGGCAGCAGCATCAGGGCATGAATGTCATAAACATGCATTGTCATCGAGATTGGACCAGTATATAAAATTTCAGCTCAATCGGACACCGGGAAGTGGGTCAAATTAAACTTGGAAGATTCCACCTTCACGACAAGTTAAAAGCTTTTAATAAATACAAGGATCTTATAAAAATATGTCCACATTTTTATATAATAAGTAAATTATTCGTTAAACTACTATACCATATACCATATACCTAATATACCATATTTTATGTACAACTTCATTAACGTTCTTAATGTGCATAATTAAAATGTTAATTTACTTGATGACATCACTGTGCTTCACGCTTAACGCCAACTGAAAAATGTGTTGAAAAAATATTCCATAATATACGTTAATTATTGAGACGGCGTCAAGCGACGCAAATAGGTTTCAATTAGTTGCACGATGCACGTATGTTTGTAGATGCCTCTTGTTCTTATCAATATAGGCCGAACCAAGTTGGTGCAATATTTCGTTTAAGACAGAGAATATCTTAATCCTTAAAGCGACGCATATCCTTTCCACATAACATAAGATCAATTCGAAGGTTTCCTTGAGAATGTATTTATGTAAGCTATAATTTGACTGACAAAATCGCAAAGCTTTAGTTATGAAAAATTCACAAAGAATTTACGATTTTGTTGTCTATATCCTGATAATGCGTAGTTAAAAAACGATTGTTGAGTTTGTGATATTTTTTTCTTATTAATTCTGCTTATATCTCATATATGAAATGGGTAGAACACTTTTAGCATTACAATTTCTATTTGCTTTTTTGAGGTTTTTAGGAAAATAATATTATTATTACTTTTGTATTGTGGATGTCCGTCATAGTAGCGCGTATTTGTATAAATTATTTAACTGATTGTTATGTTCTTTTCACTAACGGTAGATTCGGAGATTTGCTTACATTTTATTATTAAAAAAAACTCTAACCAAAACTTAGAGTTATTGACGTTTGATATGCTATGTAAACTTGTTTATGGATGACAAACATAACTAGACCCTTACCTTAAAATACCTGTTTTAAATATTCAATATTATCATTACATAAAATAAAATATATACATATTATTAAACAAAGTACCTAAAAGCTGTCTGCGTGTATGTGATCGATTTTCTCAAAAAGTACTGAAAGATTTTTTACGGTTTCTATTAAAAGATAGAGTCATTTCCGAGAAATGTTTAGGTGAATAGTTGTTCATTATGGTTTCATTCCCGCGGGGTCAGGATTTACGTGGGTAAAACTGTGAGATACACTGAGTCGAATACACTGAGTTCTCTAGTATAATGTCTAACAAAGTCACCAAAAAGGTGTTTGTTTGCGAGTAATCGATTTTCTCACACAGTTCTGAACGGAACATTGTGCGATTTTTGCTAAAAGATTCTCGAGAAAGGTTTCGGTTCATAGTACATTCTCCGGAACCACTAAACCGATTTTGACGAGACCTATTTCCACGCGGGCGAAGCCGCAGTCACAACTAGTAAAATGTAATACAAAAGCGTTTATTATTAAACTATCTTTCTCTTATAAGCACTATATACTTGCTTGTAAAGGGTTTGAGCCTGCTTACCTTAAGTATCATACTTCCTCACCGCCCAGTCATCAGGCCATCGTACAACTTCTTGTTAAATTATAATTTTCTTATCGTATCTCTGGTATATTTTTTCGTTAATGATAAAAAACAAGTAACACGTAAAAAAAAACTGATTATGTACACGTGTCTTGTGTCTTGAATGAATTATTAATGAAACTACCACGCATACACCTACTAATCATATTTATAGTATCTACATTAATTGTTTTATTGCTTTTACTTTATTCTTAAATTCATAGGGACAGTTGTTTTCTAGTCATTTATTATTTGGCACAAGGTGCAAGAAGTTGGTCAGAACGGAAAGTGATTGGGTGGATTTATAGAATTCTAGGATTCATTTGTTTTATAAAAGTAACGGCTATTATCCCACTGCTGGATATAGAACTCCTCTATAAATTTTGCAGAGAAGGGTTAGAGCTTAGATCCACCATGCTGCTCCAATACGGGCTTTTAACTTTACAATATCCGAAGAAGTCTCGAGAGATATGCGGGTTTCCCTCACAATGTCTTTCTTCAGAAAAAAGCGTGTGATAAATTTCAAATATCAATTATGCACATAAGTTTTAACAGCAAAACTCATTAATACCTGCCTGGGGTATGAACCTGTGGCTTCCTTGAAATAGGCACATGGATCTGTTCGTCAGTTTTATACAAGTATCTAATGAGTAACATTAATCAATTATATAAAATGTCTAATCTTAGTTTCTTGTATAAAAACTTTGACTTTTATTATTCTCCACCCCTTATCCCACTCTAAGTGGGGTCGGCACAACATGTTACAAATATGTTGTCATATGATTTGGTTACGTATTTTACGACCAGCCGCCTGCCTGATGTCAACTTACCTTAGTCGCCTTTTACGACACCTCTGTAAGAAAGGAGGGTAGTCTATTCTATGCAGCCGGATACCACACGGAATAAAAAAAACGTTGACTTTTAAAAGTAAAAATTTTGCCTTTTTTTGTCTTGCTTGCATTATTAACATTAAAATAGTCGTAATTATTTTTACAATTATAATAATGATTTTGTCAAAATCATCCGTATTTAAAAATAATCTATTTTATTTCATCAAGGAAATTTCTTCTACAAGTTAAAAAACATGACTCTTAAAAAATTAATCAAAAGGTTCGAAGGAGCTAAAAATCTTTTGTGTCATCTCACTTATTCATGTTCAATGGTGCTTATGCCTCAATTACGTGTTTGAAAAGCTTTTCAATTATTGTTAATATTATGCATAATGACTTCAGTAACACTGAACGTCTATAATTGCAATAACACAAAACAATTCGAATGTAATGACTGTTTAACATTCGAATTGTTAACTTAATGTTTTCAATTTTAATTTTTATTATTTTACATTGAACAATAGGCTTGATAATTTTGTTTTATTAATTTAATAAGGGTGATTCCATGTTAGAATAACCGCCGTAATGAATTGCACTCATCTATGAAAATTAGCGTTGTATCAAATGTAGAAAAAAAAGGGTTTTGCTATCTTGATTCTAACGCATAATCTGCTAATTTACAATATACATATACATATATAATCGTGGGGTTCAAACTACAGGAAAATATTATCAAAATTCGATTTTAGTTTTTTACTATTATTCGATGTCTACTATTGTTATGCTATTTTTTATCTATTTAGTCACATACGTAACATACGTACGTATCGTCGTAGGGATTATGGTCCATACACCGTTATATGTTTAGATTTGTATTTGATAATGAGTGTAGAATAAGAACGGTAATTGTCATCAAAACTAAGGGAAATTAACACAGCATAAGATGTTACAGTGAATACAAGTACAATTCAAAAGTAATAATAAAATTATTTTGCTATAATCCGCGATATAGTAAATAGAAAATATATATAGTACGACAAAATCGCAGAGCCTGGCTTTGCGATTTTGTCGTGGAGTCTATCTCCTGATGGTGCTTCGGTTGCGGGGCGAAACGATTGTTGAGTTTGTGATAGTGAACGTGTGTAGTGCTTGTGTATTGTGGTGGCAGTGGTGGAGGTTTGTGCATGTGTTTTTACGAATCCTGCATGTAACGGGTATGAAAAACGGATAGTCCACTATACATTTAGCACTATATACATTTCTATAGCATACTGTATCGCGGATTATAGCAAAATATTTTTATTATTAGTTTTGTATTATGGATCTCCGCAAAGTAACGCCTAATTCTATAAATTATTTAAAGTACAACTCACCTTGACTAGCAGTTAATAACAGGAATGAGTTCACATTCATATTAAACACCAACTTGCGCATTCAATTCCAATGATTAGATAACGCCATAACTATATGCACTCCTATTACAGCAACTCGGGTGGCGGAGTGATAACATCAAAGGCAGTCATTATAGTGATAAATGACAATTGTCTTGTCCTTTGAAGACAATATATGCCATCTAGCCTTGTGCAATACTATTTCTCGCCTGCTTATAGTCATTAAGAGTTATTCTGGGCGACGACGGTATTTATAATTGAATTGAATGCTTCTATAAACGCCGCAAAGCTATCATGTAGATCGATCGGAAGATAAGAATCCTTGTTATGGTGCAAATTATCGCCGGCCTCGTAGCGCCGGTACACAAATAAAGCACGCAGGAAAAATATCCTCTAAAAATCAGCGTAGAAAATAAAACCATGACTGCACGGCACAAATATGTGACCAAGTATTGTGAAAAAGTTACTCATCAATTCGTTCCCCTGCATGCAAAATACCAACGTTTTAAGACTGATGCGTCTGGCACGTAACAATGCGTAAACAAGAGCTCAAAAGATATTATGTTTGAGTGGACAGCGTCGTTTAATCGCTAGAGGTCTCAATACACAAGTTGTGGCGAACCATAAATAGCAATATACACAGCGCGATGATGTCTGTTTCTCGAAGTTGACGGGCATTGATGCGTCATCACTACAATCTGTAAAGTTTGTGTTATAGAACCAAACACTTGATGCAGAGCCACCCACGATCACGCCCCCGCGGAAACTTCGTCATAATGTAGCGCCACAAGGAACAATCTCAGAAGTGTCAAAGAAAAGCCGTCTTAAGGATTAATGTCAACTTTTAACGTATATTATAAATCATCGAAAATCAATACCGCTTCCTCCTCTGCATTCATTGTATTGATTCATGTTTTTATTTTCACAAGAGTCGAGTGTCGATGGCGTGAACCTTAAGACAAGCAACTTTTCATAATGTCAGTGCAATTATTTACGCTTTACTTCATAATCCTAGAATAAACGTTTTGCTGGCGCGGTTATTTGATCCGTGCAAAAATTATCACTTTACGCTATGACAAGATTAGCTATGTATATTTATTTTTAAATATAATTTAGACATACAGTACCGAAGGATATGGAATCTTTTACCGTAGATAATATATTCATATTTACACGTTTGATCATATTTGGTTGTAAATATTTGGTTTTTTATACACTTAAATTTGCTTGATATAGTTATCTTACGCTGACTCTAAGTCAAACAACTTAACAACCTACTTTAAAATATTAGTGATACAATACTACGAGTGTATTGGAATTTTAGAAAATATAGTAATGGAAAAAAGTTAAATTAAACAAGGTAAAGGGAAATCTATTAAAATTTAATATCTGCAGATATTTTTCTATGGGACTAAAACGTCACATTCATATTAAAATAAAATTTTATATTGAGGCAATAAAAACGTGGAGGATGGGAATTCAAGATATTTTACATTTTATAAAAGGTTCTTTATATTGTGCTCCATGTGTATATAAGTATTGCATATGTATCCAAAAATATGACAGTCTTGTCAGTAGTGGAACAAGTGCTTTGGAAACTAAACTACAATCACTAAATAAAATTTTTATGTTCTGCTTCTACTAGCACTAAATTAAATCGCATATATAACGGTTTTAGTCATTGCTCGTCTATCGTCTTCAACACCTCAATATTTAGCAGATTTAAACTTTGATATTGAGTTATAAATTGATTCCGTGGATAAAGAGTGTCATCGACAGCAGTCTTAACTGGATGCTTCTTCAGGTTCTATCTGTTCCCTTTTTCATACTGTTTTTGCATGAATATACTTGTAAAAGACTTGTTATATTTTTTTGTGTGGCAAACAAGAAAAGAAAGAGTAACTTATTTGATAAATAATAATAAATCTGAAAAACTACATTTCCTACAGTTGGTGCAAATGATATTTTCTAAAGTAAATTCTTATCAGACACCAATCTAGTTTAAGTTTAATAAGATCAAAACACAAGTGAGTGTTTTAAGTGCTAAACGCTGCCTTTTAATGTATGTGTAAGTTGTACGCTAATCCATTCCGGTTTTAGATCCATTAGCAAACATTTTGTTCAACATCGATTTTGGAAAATACATTAAATCTAGTGTTAAAGAGGTAATAAAAGCCGTCTTTGCCATATGGGCACTCGGTGCACTCACATTCAGTTTTCAAGTTGGATTTGGAAATAATTCAAGACTGACAATGACTGACGACATTTAAGTCAGGCTAGAAATTATTTGTCTAAAGTATTTATAGTATATTAGTAGCATCTTTATTCATCAATTTAATTAACAAAAATTCATTTGCATTGCATCACCGCCGTGTGGTATCCGGTTAAGTAGAATAGACCACCTTCATTTCTTGCCGAAGTGTCCTAAATGGCGACTAAGGTAAGTTGACATCAGCAGGCCTACGTTATGTTATCTCGAGGGAATATTAATCTAGGTACATGGTTTTTCTTTTTCTTTCTTTCTTTATTACCCGTATTTTATTTCTTGTCAACCTTTCAGTAACAGAATATTCTTCTCTTACTGAAAGGAAGTCTGAGATATCCATTTTAGGGTTAAATTCGCTTTTGTGAGAAGCCCTTGTAAAAAGTTTTCTAATATTATGTATGTACAAAAAATAAATAAGTGAATGGATGAGATAATAGTCGTAAGTTTCTAGCTAAATTAATCTGATAGTTGTAGCCTAAGTTTGAAGTGATATCATTCTACAATCTGGTTTTTCCAAATTCCAAACACTTTTCATTTCAACATTTATCTTAGTTACGTAAATATTGATATTGACGTTTTGTTTTTAGCATATGATCCATTTTCCCTTCTTGCAACATTAATAAAAATCCCAAGCGCCATTACAATAAACGCACCCACTTTCAATTTTTATGTTATATTTATCGATCGTCAATGGTCTCAATTTAGAAAATGATAGATTATTGAATCACTGCCAAAAACACCAACGTTCTGACAAATGCAAGCAAACGATTTCTCTTGAAATGATTGTTATGGCTAGCTCAAATCCGTTTAGTCATGAGAGTATTACATAACTTATACACAACCCACATTGACTATTGTGTTTCACCACTTCATTGAATACGCTAACCTGGAAGATTTTTTTCGAACTGACTGTATAACTGGGACCAGGTTTACAGTCACAGTTTACAGACTGAGGTCCCAGTTTTCTGAGACACACAGCGTCTTCGCCAGCGAAGACGCTGTGTGTGTGTATTACGTGTTTCTGTGTTGGCGATCGTTATTTGATCGTCGGGGTCATACAGGACGCTTTTTGGACGCCTATATTTTCGATGGTCGGACCTAACTGGGATGTAGGTAGAAGCAACTGAAATAAAGGAGTTCGGGTGTACCTCAGAAGTATACATTCCTACTTCATGCCTATGTTCCTGCTAGTTGCTAATTTCTCTTATCGCTGAAACCTACCCTCTTCTTAATTGTAAAGTTTTTATGAAAACGATCTATCAAATGTTTGTATACGGTTCTGTAGACAATATATATATGTACGAGATGAGATAAAGATATTAAATATTTTTGATTGAATTGGAACTCTGTTTTAATTTATGCAATAAGTAGTAACAAAAGTATAGTATTATTAATTTAGATAAATAAACTTTCCACCTAATGTTATGATTCCATAGTTGAAATCTTATGAGATGATAACACAAATATTATTTAATTCTTATTTTCTAACATACATCATAATTGTAAGAATTGTATTCAAGTTTACTCTTATATACAATTCTTATAATTATGATGTATACTGAAAATAATTACAATATATTATTATGATATATGCCAACTTGTATGGTTTAATTATCAGAAATATGAAACGGTCAATTTATGTAGCATGTTATGAGAAATAATTTCTATTGCTTTTTAACTTATACAGAAACCGATTTTGTTTTCGTTTGTTTTAAATTCAAATTCGCATTTTGTATAAGCCATAAACAATTAAATTCGCTGCGTAATGTTAGTAGAACTAGATTTATGAATAACAAACCTATGATTACAGCGATGGTTTACACATTACCTATTCTATTATTATTAGAATTTTGCCGTTCCATTATTATTCATTATGAAGTAATTGCTAATAATAGCAGCGGTAAAGCTTGATGTTTACCGCCGTTTATTGAATATGTATGTAATAAAATAATATAAATTTGTTCTTTAGAAAATCTTATCTGAAGATGTTCTTGCATAGAAATTCAAATACCAAAGGCGCGTTTGACTGTTCGATTCCCACCAATATCTATACTTATTATGAAACAAAGTTCCAAAAAGCTGTCTGTCTGTATATAATCGATTTTCTCAAAATTTAATGAACAGATTTTAGTACGGTTTTTTACCAAAAAGATAGTGCAATACTTCCGGTTGGTTTAGGTATATAGAACATATCGGTATTATGTAAATTGTGTTGAAGAGATCGCGCAGTTGTTAAAAAACTTGCTTGCTGGGAGCTATAGTCGCGTGCGCTGCGTAAACCAGCAGCGATACGCTAAAGTAATGTGCTAGAGAAATGTAGATCTATAAAAATACTACAAAAAAGTCCGCGACAGAATGTCTCTATCTCTTATGGTTAACTCACAAGAACTACTTTTATGTTTAAAATTTTAATTCTAGAAAAAAATTGTAACAATCTGATTTCCACGTGGGCTACGCCGCTGGCACAGCTAGGTTTCTGGCTAGTTGATGGTTCTTTAAGTCTGGGTGTATTATGTATTATTAAATCTTCAGTAGAATTTATTTAGAATCATATATTTATATACATATTTACCAGTTTCACTGTCACTCATAATAAAAGTAGGTACATATTAAGTTACTTACCTTGGGACGGACGATTGTGTGTATAATTGTACGAAATACAATTTATAAAGAGACATGATTTAAGGTAATGAGGATCAATCAATCATTTATGAAATCACCGTCGATCGCTTACCCATCGACCCCTCGAATGAGTTGCTCGGTCTCAGTGCTGGGCGATCACAGATCTAAACTAATATATATGACTAATATTTTCCTTTGAAAATAATATCTTATAATGTCTTCCTTAAAGTCTGTCGAACCAGATGCTTCTAATTCACTAGCCACCTACCTATTCCTCTTTTCCAAATGTAATTTCCGTCCATGTCTCCGAATTTCAATTGCCTGCATACATGGTCCTGGATGGATGGATCTTATTTCTTTTTTTTTTATATGATCTTGCAATAATCATAATAATCCGTTAGAATATGCATGTATTTTATGTATATGCATGTGCTGGTATGGGCAGGAAGTATATTCAGGTGTGATTACCTGTTAACAGATATTATTTTGGTATCAGGTAATAATTTATCTACGAGTATATCACCATAGATCAGCAGGCCTACCATGAAATCTTATTGTGACTCAATTACAGACGTTAACTAAATTGTTGTTTTTTCATACCATGACGTCTTAAAGACACACACTTTAAGTCGTTGCCGAAATGAGCGTTCGGAATGCGCCCTAAAAACATGCGAGTAAAAGACACAGAGTTATTTATAGTTCATATAACGTTATCCTTTTCAAACATTACGACTCCAATGCAATCCACACTTCATGTTACGAAAGTAAGCGGTTCGATTTAGGTACTGACTTTGAATTGAATCGTTATCTAAAGGTTCATGGTAGGCCTACAGGTAAACGTAAATTGTACCTTATAGACGTTTAATTTACACATCGCTAATTGATAATAACAAGGGAAAATTGTTTGTTGAACAGGTAACAGCGCCGAAGTTCCCTGTGGTGATCAAGATCGGGCACGCGCACAGCGGCGTGGCCAAGGTGAAAGTGGACTCTTTGGCCGACTTCCAGGTAACGTTGCAGTCCTATTAGGGTTACTAAGTCTTTAGGATTTGCAGACCTGTTTACCAATTTGTTTAATATAGAACCCGCGAATTTACGAATAACTTATTTTCTTGCCTTTTGTCTTTATTATCTATAATTATTTACTGAGTTTTGAAATACTTTATCGATGATATTACATCAGGGATTCTTAAACTTTTGTCATTCACGACCTCATTTATGGTTGCGAGTTTCTTTACGATCCCATACAAATATAAGAAAAATAGATTCATATTTTTTGATGATTTATTTATTAGGTAACAATATACATTTACATATACGTATGAAAATATATAGTTTTAGAATTCGTTTAGAAAAATATAAAAATCTATCTGTCGATGGAGATAGCTCGAAACTTCAGTAAATGCGCGTGTCTAGACGCTGCAAGTCCACTGTATTCCACGAACTCTAGTGATGTTAAAAAATGGTATATATAAATATTTGACATTAAAATCTATCGATCCCAGAATTTTGCTAGCCATAGTTTAAGAAGCCCTGGTTCACATGATGAATTTGTAACCCGTAATGGCCTAATGGTAAGTCCTGGAACCTTCAGGATCAGGGATTCTATCCTAAGCAGAGTTAAATTCATATATACAATTCACGGTGAAGGAAAACATCATGATGAAACCTACTAACTACTAGAACTGTGACCCTTTTCTAATCTTCTTATTTTCTACTTATTTAATTAAATAAAACTACATTAACAATTTGTAAGTAATTAAATGTAGAGTAAAGTAATAATTAATTTGAAAACAAGACCGTGATTAAACCTATATATTTCTGAACAATTCATGTTATATGAGTAACTTACCAAACCGCATGTGAATGGCAGGTCAAAGTTCTACAGGAGAAAGGAGACTCTTGATTAGGATATATGATTGCCCTGTAATGGGATAGTAGCAGGCTATTACTTGCATTTTAAAAAATACCTTCATAAATAACGAAAACGCAAACGTGCAATGCAGAATCAATTCAAAAAATTGTTGAAGGTTCTTAGTCAAAGATTTGCTAAGGTTTGTCCTGGAAATCTGTTCTCCAGTTTGGAAAGCGTACTTTGAATGTATAAAATATAAACACATTATCTTTAACTTCAGTTGCACTGCACAATGGGTTGATAATATTACCATGATCGCTTTGTTTCAAACGAGATTAGATAATAATGGAAACACATAATGGAGCTCACCTTTATTTGTTACTGAGATATTATTTTCACTGTTATTATTATATTTGCAATGCAATGATATCGTTTCTACGTACAGGCTGCGGTTAAATAATTTACTGATAGAGTTTTTTTGTTTTTAAGATGTAGTAGCCAGTTATAAACGGATGATAGTCGTGATTGTCGCATTGTGAGAGCGAGAGATTTTAAATAAGGGTTAAAGCTAAAACCAAGCTCAACACTCAAAAACCAAACAAGCTCACAGGTTTCCTCACGATGTTTTCCTTCACCGAAAAGCGTGTGATAAATTGTAATTATCAATTAGACACATGAGTTTTAATAGAAAAACTCATTGGTGCCTGCCCGGGTTTGAACTCGTGTTCCCCTCGAAAGAGTCGCACGGTCTCACCGCTGGGCTATCACAGCTCTCACGTCACTTATAACTATTTGAAAAATTGGCAGACAAAACTAATCAAGAGAAACAATATGAAAATTGAATTTTGAATTGCTCAACGTTATGACGGCATCTGTGTGATGATTCAAATGAGTGGAATGAATTACAGGTGATTCATTTATGCATTCAGTTTCAAAATATTTAGCCTTGGCGAGTTGAGGCTACGCAATTATGTAAAATCCAGATTAAGTCTTAATCTTCTGCCGAATACGGAGGGACTGGATTGCGTCCATTTTAGAATAATATATAATAAAATATAAAAGTAAACTAAAGTTGCGGCCTGTTACAATCCCACTGCTGGGAAAAGGCCTCGTCTCTCCGTTTCTGGAGAGAAGGGTTGGAGCTAAGACCTACCACGCTGCTCCGATGCGGATTGGTAGGTTACTCATATCTCCAGAATTCTCTAGAGATATGCAGGTTTCCTCACGATGTTTTCCTTCACCGAAAAGCGTGTGATTGATTGCAATAATCAATTAGACACATGAGTTTTAATAGAAAAAGTCATTGGTGCCTGCCTGGGTTTGAACTCGTGTTCCCCTCGAAAGAGTCGTACGGTCTCACCGCTGGGCTATCACAGCTTCATGCCCAGCAGTGGGATAGTAAATAAAATATGTACTTTAATATTTTCTTTAAGCGAGATATTTTACTATAAAATATTTTCTTTAATATGTTACATAAATGTTCACGTCTGTTACTTGTAGAAAATGTAATCGTAATATAAATGACGTGTGATTTCACATTTATATAATATACATATCTGATTTAGATATCCCTTTGGACTTTTATAATATGACATAAATTTATTTAAATAAAAATAATAATTTATGAGACATGATGCGCAATCAATCAAGTTAATTTACCAACCAAATAGAATGTAAACTGTCTCCTATATTTATTTTCATGGTTATCAATAGTAAATGGTTACACACAAATACCCTTATCTTTTGTTAATGAAATATTTAGTATTATTATGTTACTCTATCAGTTTCTTTATCAATTATATATAATTATATATATACAATAAATTGTCCGCTGAGTTTCAACAACATACTACATAAAAAATTATCAATATCTAAATGTTAATGATTTTATAAATGACTTTAATTATGTTGCATTATATTATTAATAATATTATATTACTTCTGACATTTTACTTATCAACTCATTTAAAATGTAACATGTTAATAATTTAATAATAATTGTAAATAATAAAATAATTGTAAAAAGTTAATAATAATTATATGCTAATAAAATTGCTACAGATTTTACACCATATTTAGTGGTAGTATACACTGGACTATAATAATTATTGTAGCATCTTTAATTTTACTGTATTTGCAATAAATATGATTTGATTTGATTTGTTTTGAAAAATCATAATTGAAGCTTGTTGCTTGCGTTTACATATATTTTTCTTACGAGAACGGAAAAATAACATATTGAGTTATTGAGGGTACTTTAAGTATGAGAATATACAAATATAAGTGATATTTCTACTGGCCTATATTATTAATTGACTTTTCTAGGACATAGCTGGCGTTGTTGCTATGCTGGGAACATACTGCACAGTAGAACCATATATTGATGCAAAGTACGATATCCATATCCAAAAAATTGGCACAAATTACAAAGCCTTTATGTAAGTATCAAACAGAAAATTTAGACACTATAATTGTATATTACGTTTATTATTCATCCGATGCTATCTGAGGTCAATTATAATAAATTGTGAGTATTTATTATAGAAATAATTAACACTTCTAACTGCTGTTAAACTAATTTAGATACCTCTTGTGCTATGTGATAGATCGGAAGACGATAACACTGTTTACGAGAATCAAACAACCGGAAGTTTTTACTCCTTATTAAAAAAATATTTTATGCCTTCATTTTAGATTTATATTTGACGGAGAATGGCCATCATCAGAAATAGTAGTTGTCTTTATACTCTGTGGGCTGTGTTTGTGGGTGGGAAATTCAAAAGAAGAGTTGACAGCATTGATAATTATTTGTCTCTAAAAGATTCACACAGTAACTTGAACAGAATTAATTAAAACAGTTGCAATAACAATTATTCGCCTGGATTTCCAAATTGTATGGCGATTTGTCGAAGACGCGGTGCGCTGGCTCTTTTCATGCCGATCCCTTGTTAAAAGATGGCTGCCCCGCTGCCACAGTAACGACACTTCGCCTGAGTGACATCCAACGTCACTCAATTCAACATTTTAAATTGTTCGAAACATTTCGAACGCCGTCATATTCATTCATTATAGTGTACCATCTATGTTTATATTGTTAAAAAAGTCATCCTTATAAAATTCCTGCCAATATTTTGGGCTACAAAATTAAACATATATTAGGTCCTTACATATGAAATTGGCGTTTTCTATGGGAGGAACATTAAGTCGTTTTTTTTGTAATGAAATATATTTAATTAATCAAAGTATGTACCATTGCTATGTATGCACTTTTGCCATCTCATAGGTACTTCATTGATCCCCTTACTAAAAAACCCATTCGGGCGGGAATCAATAAAATCTTTGAAGGCGGTTTGGACTCCCCATCGGAGTTGAATTTTTTTCCTTGCAAGTAGTTATCCAAATTGCGAAAAAAATGGTAATCTGTTGGAGCAAGGTCCGGAGAGTACGGTGGATGTCTAAGACATTTTAATTGAAGCTCCTCTGATTTGGTAGCCGTCTGTTGTGCAGTGTGTGGTCTAGCGTTGTCCTGAAGCAGCAGTGGCCTAGAGCGATTGACCTGCCTCGGTTGTTTAGCAGCTAGCTTTTCCATCATGGTTTGCAGTTGCTGACAATAGATATCTGCCGTAATCGTCTGGTCAGATTTAAGAAAGCTGTAGTGAACGACACCGGCACTAGTCCACCAAACACTTACAAGCAACTTTTTTTTAGTCAATTTTCGCTTAGGGCAGGATTTGGCTGGTTCGCCAGGGTGCAGCCATTGCGATGAGCGCTTCCGATTATCGTAGAGGATCCACTTTTCATCACAGGTAATGATTCGATTTAAAATTCCTTCATTATTGTGCCGGTTGAGTAACGTAACGCAGCAGTCGACCCGCGTTTGTCGGTTTGCTTCACTCAATTCATGAGGTACCCACCTTTCAAGCTTTTTCACCTTCCCAATTTGCTTCAAGTGGATTAGAATAGTTTTATCACTAACACCGGAGCCTGCAGCTAACTCGGACGTGGTTTGCGATGGATCCGCTTCCACAATAGCCTTCAATTCTTCATTATCAACTTTGGTCTCCGGCCGTCCACGAGGCTTGTTCTGCAGGTCGAAATTTCCAGAACGAAAACGTTGGAACCAAAAACGCACTGTGTTTTCTTTTGCGACACCGTCACCATTCACACCATCATTAATCCTTCGAGCCGTTTCTGCAGCACTGGTGCCACGGTGGAACTCATACTCGTAAATAACGCGATACTTCATGTTTTCCATTTTGTAAACAGAGCGACACAAAGAAAAAAACAAAAGAAGAAAAAACAAATGAATTAGGGGGTTTGAAACACAAATGCATGAGTAAATAGCTGTATGAATTTGAATTTGGAATTCCTAACCATAAAGGTAATATTTGAGATCAAAGTGGCCAGTACGACAAAACGCCATTTTCTTATGTAAGGACCTAATATATCTTATAGCTACTTATTTAGCCAAAATAAAATTGTAAGTGAAATCGCCTGGACAGACTTCGCCAAATTGTATCGTAATGAAGTGTAACTAAAAATTGCACGTAGGCGCTGTTTACGAAATCGATTTGTCATATTACTTTTGTTAAAAGAACAAACTGTTCTATGTTTATATACTTATTTATATATATTAGTTAACATGCCAAATGTTGATTTGCCATATAAATTATTTCTATTTAAATTGAAGTGTACATTATTAAAAAAAAATTGTCCTAAAATAAAAAAAAATTGTGAGGGATGGACAACCCTTATCGCTTAGGAGTATGAAAAATAGATAATAACCGATTCTCAGAACTACTGAATATGCTTATAGAATTTTATAAAAATCGGTCAAGCCGTTTCGGAGGAGTATGGTAACTAACATTCTGACACAAGAATTTTATATATAATACTTATATAATATGTACAATTATTGTGGCATGTATAATTTAAGTCCGCGTGATTCCCTGCGAGAGTTTAAGGAAATAGGTATTCTTACATTTGCTTCACAGTATATTTTAAACAATGTAATTTTTGTACATAAAAATATAAAAAATTATAAAACGATAGATGATGTATATAATAGAAAAAGTAAGAACCGACAAAGCTTGCGACTCCTGCTTTGCGCCTAGGAAAAGTACGTAAATCGTTTGTGGGTTTGGGTATAAGATTCTATAATAAAATTCCGAAATCAATTTTGGCCATGCCATTACAGCAGTTTAAAAACACTGTTAAAAAGAGGGTAATACAGAATGCCTACATACTGTTGAAGATAACTTAGATGATAAGGATGTGTGGATATAGATGCACTTCTACCCTGTACAGGACAGTAATAAGTAAATGTAACTAGTTCTAAGATTTATATTTTAAAAAGAGCAACCGCCGAGTTTCTTGCTGGTTCTTCTCGGTAGGAACAGCTTTCCGAACCAGCAATAAAGTTGGCGATTCAAAAGCACTTGTTTACAAGTTAACTTGAATAAAGAATATTTTGAATTTGAATTTGAATATAACTGTTACGATAGTTGTACTATGTACGATGTTCCTAATCTTGCATAATTTATTGGCAAAAAGGAAACTGTTCTACTTAACCAATTATTGAACAGAAATATGTTTCAGGCGCAAGTCCATATCTGGTAACTGGAAAACTAATCAAGGCTCCGCTATGCTTGAAGCCATTGGCATGAACGATAGATACAAAATGTGGATAGATGAGGTAAGCGTACATTATATTTATGCTGTTCTGTACATATTAATTTAATTCTCAGATTATATAAATCTGTACAATGATTGTTTAGATTTATATAATCATCATTCTCCTGCCCTTATGCCACTCTAAGTGGGGCCGGCACAACATGTTACAAACATGTTGTCACATGATTTGGCTACGTATTTTACGACCGGCCGCCTGCCTGACGTCAACCTACCTTAGTTGCCTTTTACGGAACCTCGGTAAGAAATGAGGGTGGTCTATTCTATGTAGCTGGATACCACACGGCACATTTTCGTTATCTTTGTATACTAATTATAAGCATTAAGCTTTTTTTAGTCTTTCGATCTTTAAGGTTTTTCTAGAACTTTTTAAGAATTTTTTTACAGTATACTAATAAAATACTAGTTAATTTTAAAGAGAAAATATATTAAAAGAACAAGTTATTTCTAGGTGAGCGAGATATTCGGGGGTCTTGAAGTTTGTGCCCTTGAACTAGTAGTAGGCAAAGACGGCCGTGAGCACATCATTGAGCTTAATGACTCCGCCACCTCGTTCATGGGAGATTCACAGGAGGAAGATCGACGCAATCTTGCTGAACTTGTTTTCCAACGTATGCAGGTATCGTATAACATATCTTATATTTAATTACGTCACTAAAGTCATCATACACATGTAGCGTATTTTACGATACGCTACTTGTAGATTATTGTAGTTACCCAAAAAGATTTAATTTAATACATTTCAAGAACATTAAATAGAACTTTTATAACGCCAGAAATTTCTACGTGGTCGTGCACAATGTAGGTAATTTGATTATTCGCTTATACATACTTTTCCGATATATTATCTAACAATTAATGCATTTCTAATAGCTTTCATACTAATTTATATAATTTATAGAATTAGGCGTTACTTTGCGGAAATCCATAATACAAAACTTATAGTAAATTATTTTGCTATAATCCGCGATAAATTTTTAGCTTTCATACTATTTACAACTGCGTTATTGGACATATGCATCGTACAACATCGTACATTTCTATTACTTATTTTTGTTTTTTATTACTTATTCTTTGCACGAAGTAAATAAATATTTACCTTTAGTCGCGTTGGATTAAAGATGCATTTATTAAATACGATTATTGTTTTGTTTAGGTAATTGTGTATTTCGTCGTCACCTTCTACACTCACGCTCTCATACATCAAATACGATAATTGCAAATCGATAATTGTGTATTTCGTTGTTATTTAATGCTCACATTTATGCTCTAATACGTCAAATGGATAACATTACCAATATGATTTAATTAATAATGTGAAACCGCGAAGTCTTCTGCCACAAGTATCTTCATACCTGAAAAAAGGCTCCACTTATGTGATGCTAAAATACTATCCATCCATCTAGCGATCGTTCAAACAGTCCATAATGAAATTATTATTATTATTATTTAATTTTTTGTTCTGTTACCTCTGAAATTATGATCTGAGTCTTTGTTGCTCTATTTTTGGTTGTCTGTCTATTATATAAATTTTCCTAAACACATTTACATTTAATTATCAATTATATTATGCCTATTCTGTTAAATTTTTACACGTTATAGTATCTACTTAATCTGCTTAAAACTACTTACTATTACTATATACTACACACTATATATTTACATAACTTACAATTTTATCATTTATTTCATCTATCTACTACAATGAAATTATATTGCATTCTAGTCCGTTTGCCGGCCTGGATTGACAAAGACCACTTCGCGAAGCTCGGTAGCGGGCAGTGGGGCGGCTTCGCCCGAAGATCGTTCGGCTGCCTCAGGGCCACCTTCTGGTCCACCGCCAGCACCGCTCGCCACTGCAGCCAGCATCGACCGCCCCTTGCCACCGATTCCAGCTGAACCCTCTCAACCACCACCGCCACCGTTAGCTCGCCGAGACTCGCAAGGTTAATAAACCATCATTCATCATTCTCCTGCCCTTATCCCAGTCTAAGTGGGGTCGGCACAACATGTTTTTCTCTTCCATTCTTTTCTATCATTCGTCAACTCTGGCGCTACTCCTTTTGTCATACTTCACACAATCCCACCATCTCTTTTTAGGCCTCCCCTAGTCACATATCCATTCACATTCATACTCAACACTCGTTTAACACATGTTGTTACTAGGTTTACGACAGGCCACCTGCCTGACGTCAACTAACTTTAGTCGCCTTTAATGACAACTCCATAAGAATTGAGAATAACTTTACTGACAGACCTTATTTTTTGTTACTTCACGATATCCACTTGTAAGAAATTTCAGTGCTATGTGCCAAATTAGCACATAACATTATTATATAACATTTAGCGATCTCTGCAGCCTCTCAATCATCGACCGTATCATCGGCATCAGCGGCACCTAGTACAGCCAGCAGCTCAGCTCCGGCAGCGGCACCAACCACAGCAAGCGCCGCTCGCAGCGGATTCGCTAGACAGGGCTCGCTTAGTGCCACACTCACTGAAGACGCGGAGGACACCATGAAGAATCTTCGCAAAACGTTTGCGGGAATATTCGGAGACATGTAACACGATCCAAATATAGAGAAACGACTTCCTTAACAGCTATGAGATCAACGATCCTTGTGACCATCTTCGTCGACAGCCACAAATACACAGCTGTGGAACAGATATTGATGTTTTATCTGATTAGTAAATGTTGAAATAACGAGCAATTGGCACGTCTAATATAAATTTCTATCACCCAGTACACAATAAAGACCAGACGAGTTATAAGTAACACAATAGCGTGCTGATTTAATGGTAAAAAAAATCAACAAGTGTAAAGTATTTTATGAGAATAAAATGACCAATAGACTCACGTTCCGATTTATAACCTTCGCATATTGCATAACTAAGTTACAAAATTCTATAAAGGAAACTGTTATGCTCGCATCCTTATCTGATCCATAGGTGTGGCCTACTTGGCTTATCTTTATCTTGAGGTGCCGTAACAACAGGATAACTTAAAATAACTATACAAAACCAACATCGTATTTGAAATTTTGGCACCAGAGTATTATGATACATTAAGATGTTTGTTTGGCTTTTGTTAAATTCATGAATTTCCTTCAATGAAATAAAAACGATTGCAAACAATCAAATTTAAAATTCACAAATGAGCAAAGCAAAACTAATAATAATATAATTATTCCCATATTAAAATTACCATTATAATGATCAACGTAAAATTTTACTTATATGGTTTTTAAATAATTTACATTGTACTAAATTCAATATTTAATCTCCAACGAAGTTGTTATTAATATATTTTAGAGATGGTCATCGTCTGCTCAGAATAAAAAATTACATTCCCACGTTTACTAGTGCCATAGCAATTATTAACCATATATTTAAGTAAAAAGTCATCGGTAATTTTTGTTTATTTAAAATAATTACGATTACAACGCAGACTTGAAGTTAAATAGATTTAAACGACACACGGAACTACAGAATTGTGTAAGCATAGTCTTAATGTAATGTTATGATAGATTTTTTACAATAATTTTAATAAACTACGAATCAACTGAGCTACATTGTGATCGAATCCGTTCGAAGTGAGGCGCACACAAAGCGTCACGTCTAACATTAGAATTATATACATGTAGTACCTACTACTGTAGTGAACTTTTGTTAATACACAATGGTACCGATGATGCGACATTAAATGAATCCACTGACCACTTTAACGTATAAGATAACTTTGCCATCATTCAATCTTTTAGATGTCGTTTAAAAAAATGTATTTTTAAAGAAAATAAATATAATTTAATTGAGATCTAGCTTTGTTAATAACGGTTGAATGACCCGATACGGTGCGCTTGTTCCTAAATCAGGAGAAAACAATTACATATTTTTGTCTACTTTGCACTTGTATTTAGTCTCTCGGTCAAGGGACAAACGAAAATGGGGTACGGTCATTCACCCGAATATATCATGATTTTTTTACAAAACGTAAAATAATTCCTGTGGCTAAATTACTTCACTAAATTAACTGATTTTTTTTTTGTAGACTGCTAAGGTGTGTAGGTACCTGGAATTAAAATTAATGTCGTATGGTTGATACCACCCTGTATAATCTTACTTTAATGTCATTTGCTCTGCTTGTTTCACGTAGTTGTAGTACTAACATGTTATAGCATATACTCTATTGATTCTCCTATGCGTAGAAAATAGTAAAATTCGGTTGTTGAAAGAAGATAAATTTCGATAATACATAACAGGGCAACTTTATAAAAGAAGTAGCAATATTTAAAAAATCGTTGATTATTTATAGAATAAACATTTATAAATAATAGTACATTTTCGTTTATTTTAAGTAATGACAATATACGATGTTTTAAAGAATTCATTAAAAATTATTGTATTCTACTAGAATGACTTCAAAAAAAAAGTGAAATGAAGAATGATACACTCTGTTACGGCTTATAATTATAATTGGTGTATTGATGGCAATAAGTAGAATATAAATCTAACGCAAAATATTCGCTGCATACGAAAATAAGGATAAATTTTGCAAACATATGAATATAAATTCATCGAATTTTTTAAAAATATCGTTTTTGCAGTTTTGTTAAAAACAACTTGAATGTCACGGTCATTTTGGCTTCCTCCTAAACTTCCTGTATATTGCTTACATAAAACATACAACTTAAAAAAAATACGAAAGTACAAATTCGATTTTAATTTACATAATTATTGATTTCCAAGTGATTGTGTCATTTTGGACACAATCCCTTATAAGTAATATCTAAAAAAGGAGGAGGACTTATAAGTTTGATTCGTGAAAGCTTATAGGCGCTTAGCCAAACTGCAATGAAATGTATATTAGAGAAGGGGAATATATCTAACGAATCGTACGAATCGTTTCCTGGTGAGGTTGTTGGCAATGCTATTTAAGACAATATTGTTGAATGCAAAAATTATTCCACATTTTATATACCTATCTTATTAATCCATAGTTGTAATTGGTAGCTATAAGAGTAGTGTTGTTGTATTTGGGTGTTCCTCACGCAATATCTTTATAACTAGTAAAATCTAGTTTTTAATTAGCATTATTTTAAAAATGATTTACAAATTTAAAGAGACAATTTGATTTTTCTACAATTCTATGAATCAGAATGCATAAACTTGCGAGGCGAAGCTTTTTTACAAATCAGATAAAGTTTTCAATAACTAGCCCCCCATTCTATGGTTTTTTTATTGACTACTATACTAGCCCAAAGTATAAATTGCTATGAATTTTATAATTAGCTTAAAATTTTATAAATTTAAATGCATAAATATAACGTTTGAGGAAACGAATTTAATCGAATGGTATGTATAACGCGAGTTTCACAAACTGAGAAATTTTCATGTTTATTCAATTTATCTATACGTATAATTAACAACGAAATATTTAATAAATATATACGCGGTTAAAAAAACAAGTTTAAAATATTTCGTAGCTCAATTTTTTTTTGTCGTTTTAAGTTAATTTTTTTTTTAATAAAGTAGTAAATATATGTATTGAGCTGTTGAAGCCTTAATTTCATTTACATTTTAACCAATATAATATAATATTCATACATGCACATTATAGCGAACTTTCGACACGAATCCTTTAGCTCCTTATAAGTGTGTACGAAAAGCGCAATTAGATACTCGTAACTATTAGCATATTATATACCTAATATCGATTTCGCAATACGTTAAACATTTTATATCGTTGATTTCTCTCGTAAGTCAATAATATTCATTTTATATTAGACTGTTCTGTGTTAACCATAGGATTAAATATAAACACTAAATATAATGCTGTTGTTGTTGTTGCTAAACAAGTTATACATTGTGTATCTACTCATATGGGAAAAGGAGACTGTTGCGGTATAAATAATATATCTCCGTAGTATTACGTAGCAGTTGTTAATTTTATCGCAATAATCTTCAATTAGTATAATGACATGGCGTGTCACTATAAAATTTTAGCAAATTTTATTTTTATACACACACAAAGGGTCTGATACTATGTCAAGTAGTTGTTGAATTGCGTAACTTTCTTAACACTAACGACGCATGATCAAAGGACATAAAATACTTTCTTTGTCAAAGAAAGTCTTTTACGGAAGATTGCCCTAAGAATATTAACTAGTCTGATAATCCCTTCGTCATTGATGATTGTAAATTATCTTCACAGATAGTCCAATTAGCATCATTATTAATATTGTAACCCAAATACTTATTAGTGATTTTGTGGATTCAGAGGGAGAATTGTAAGTTATTTTTATGTAAAATCGAATCAATCAAATTGTTACTTGGTCATTGTCCAGTAAATGTCCATAACCACATTAACTCAAAGGTAATTATGGCTTCACAAGCAGAAGCAGAATCTGTTATGTTAGATTTTACTGTCATAAATATTATAGAAAAATCTTACCATGGGAAATTTAGTTTATATGTCATATATAAAAACATGTTAAGCTTTTGCCCGCAGCTTTGTCCTTGTGGACCTTAGTGCTAACAAACATTAGCTTCTGTCATTCTCCAAACCTGCAAATATCTCTATCACAAATTAAATTGCAATTATTAAATACTAATAACTTCTAAATAAATATTTTCTCGATCAATGGACTTCCACTACAAAAGTAATAGCAAAAATATTGATAATTACTTTATTTACTATAGATAATAATTATTATTTTTGTATGATGAGTTTTCGCAAAGTAACGCCTAATTCTATAAAGGACTTCCATTACTTGTCATGATTTATGCATAGATATCTTACATTGATATACATGCAAAAAAACGGATTATAACGTAAAGGTTTCCAAATATAAATCAGTGCATAAACAATTCATAGTCGATAGCACGAATATTTATGTAATCGGTCGCTAGAGTCTTGAAACGTTTAAAGATCTCTCCACGTGTATATGAAAAATGGGATGACAAATGGGATGACAGACTGGATAAGTTTCTACGATCCATAAATAACCTGTTGATTATTTTGTACAAAAATAGTGACATCCATGTTTATACTAAAATAATAATATAATGGAATTTGAATGCATGTTAATCTAATAATAAATATATATTAAATATAAACCTCTTTTGGTAAGGCAGTAAATAAATGTTGTTTTATTGTTTTAATAACGCTTATTAACACCTAATTATAAATGAGAGTGAATACCATGAATCATCGTAACCCATCAAACTCAAACTCAAAAGTCAAAATATTCTTTATTCAAGTAAACTTGTAAACAAGTGCTTTTGAATCGTCAACTCTACTGGTTCGGAAAGCTGTTCCGACCGAAAATAGCCAGTAAGAAATCGGCGTTTGCTTTTCAAAGTATAATTCTTATTACTAGTTACATTCAGTCATTACTGTTTTTTACAGGGTCGAAGAGTAAGAGTATCGAAGATTCATGTTCCTATACCAAAATAAGGAGGTATTATTTGCCTGATTTCGTTATCATGCAATAAACATTTACGGTTGGAAAGATTTTTTTAATAAAAAATAATCACAAGTAACGACTACAATTTTTATATTTTAACAATTATTATATAAAAGTTTATAAAATGTGAATACAAATTTCCTAAAATTGTTTGATCAGCGGTAGCCAACAGGGTCCATCCCGGTGTTCAAACTGTAGTTCCGATACATGCCGGCGGCGGCAAGGCGGTTCGTAAACGTCTGACCCGCCGGGAAGAACACGGATGGCACGGAGTAGTAACCTAGAACATAATTATTAAGCTAAGTAACGACCTGTTACAATCCCACTGCTGAGCATAGGCGTCCTAACTTCGTTTCTGGACAGAAGGGTTGGAGCTAAGCCCTATCACACTGTTCCAATGCAGATTGGTAGGATACACAGCTACAGAATTCTCTTGAGATATGATGGTTTCCACGCGATGTTTCCCTTCACCGAAAAGCGTGTGATAAATTGCAATTATCAATTAGACACATAAATTTTAATAGAAAAACTCATAGGTTTTTTACATAAGGCTCGGGGTTCGTGACACCTCAAAAGATTCGCACGGTCTCACCACTGGGCTATCACTATCATATAATTTGACGTAAAATAACAATAAAACACCAGAAATAATAATAAATTTTATTTCGTGTCGCTATCCCTTACACAATTGTCACTACTTGTCACATTAAAATAATGCACAACTTAGCCTCTAAGAAGAATTACACAAATGTGCTTAAAACAAATGTATTCTTAAAACTTAAGATGAAGATTAAATCAAATTGTTGCTTTTTTATTTTTTCTACTTTTAGTACTAAAATATAAGTAAAAATATCCTTATTTTAGTGGCGTCGGATCCAGTCCAGTGTTGAGCGAATAGTTGCGGTACATCCCAGCGCTCGCCAAGTGATTCGAGAAATGTTGGCTCTTGGGAAAAAATACATTCGGGATTGAATGCCAGCCTGTTCAATACACACAAATAAATTTGAATCGAACAGAATTTTTAAATTTGACAATCATTTTTAGACGAATAATTTAACATAAATATAAAACACAATATATGTTACATGAAGTAAACATGCGTACTCGTATACATATTGCGAACATACAAAAAGAGTTCGTAATACCTATCAAAGTCGCTTGAGTCTGGAACATTCACGTTATTTACGAATTGTGTTCCGTAACCGCGCCACGATTTGCGAGTAATCGAGAAGCTGCCGTATCGGGCACCTCGGAGATTCAGTTTACGAATAGCGATCAAGAACGAGTACTTTGCAGGACCAAAGGACACCCCGCGAACTATCGCGGTTGTCCAAAAGCCCCGCGTAAGACAAAACACGTCGGTAAATCGGCAGCCCGAAAGAACAACACACGGGCGGGTCATAAAGTTGTAGCTAAGCCCGTTGTAGATAAGTACATACCGGCTCCTTTGCCCGCCACTAATCCGTGGCATAAAAACAAACAAACCACAGCTGTTGCTACCCCCGTCGCTACACCCCACCCCCCTCAGGTAGTGGCGAGTAAACCTAATCCAACACAGGTGGTCGCCAGGTCGGCTAACAATGCGACAAATAACTTCGCAGAAGATATGAAGTTAATTAGTTCCATTGTTGCGCTTATCGACGTTAATGAGCTATCTATATTGGCTAATAAACTGAGGAATAATCCTCAAAACCGTCTCTCCGCACTATTGGAGCACGCTAGCCTAATTGAGGCAGTAAAAAACATTAACGCTTAATATGGATAGCACACTAAAAGGCAGACTCAAACCGACTCAACTTTCTATAGGTCTGTTCAACGCAGACGGCCTTTGGGAACAGATTCACGAAGTACGCGAATTTTTGGCTGCGCACCCGATTGACATCCTTTTAGTGCAAGAGACATTCCTGAAGCCTTGCAATCGCGATCCTAAAATAGCAAACTTTGTATTAATTAGAAACGACCGACTTACGGGCCCTCTTGGAGGCACAGCAATTTACTACAAGAAGTCTCTTCACTGCACCCCTCTAGATCCCCCTCGACTTACCAACATCGAGGCCTCAGTATGTCAGTTAGGCATGACCGGCCATCAGCCGATTATAATTGCGTCAATCTATCTCAGTCCATCTAAATCTCTCCTAGAGAGCGACATTAGGACGCTTTTAGGACTTGGAGATGCCGTCTTCTAGGCGGTGATTTCAATTCAAAACATAGTCAATGGAACCGATCGTCTCCAAATGCCAATGGCAATCTATTACATAGATTAAACAATTCCCCGTTCCTTAACTTTGAGATTTTAGCTCCAGACGAGCCCACACGGTACTCTCGCCCCACCCACCCCATTCAGACTGCCAGTACAATTGACATGGCACTAATAAAAAACATTACCCTGCAGCTTCATAGCATACAAGTTGTTCATGACTTAGATTCCGACCATCGCCCGGTCTTACTACAGCTAGGACCCCCTCTAACCGCGTCGGTTCAAAGTAAAACTATAATCGATTGGAAAAAACTTAGTGAGCGTCTCCACTTTGTTGATTCAGAGCACCTCAAACAAATTCCTGACCATATAGATTCAGTGGAAACTGCCAAAGCAGCGACCGCTCATCTCACAGCCCACTTATGTAATACTCTCAAGGATTGCTCTAGGGAAATTCCCGACAACTTCCGCTGTCGAGAACTACCAGATGACCTGCGAGAATTAATAACTAAAAAACGTGCTGCCACTAGGGCACGCGACAGATATCCGACTCGAGAGAATCGTAATACGCTTAACAGATTGCAGAAAGAGGTTAAACAAAAACTAGCCTCATTTCACAATACTTCCTGGGATAGAAAGCTCTCGGAGATTAAGCCAGGACACCAGGCTTACTGGCGCCTGGCGAAATCTCTAAAAGCGGATGGGTACGCAGCCACCCCACCACTACTTCGTCCGAATCTTCCCCCTGCGTTTGACGACGCTGAAAAGGCCGAATGCTTGGCGGACAGCTTGGAAGAGCAATGTTCCCCCAACCCCAGTAGACCCGAACTCACCGAATTCCACTCCAGAGTGGTAAAGGTAGTAGATGATCTATCTGTGACGACTCCCGAAAGCGAGCCGTTGCTTCCCACTACCGGAGAAGAAGTCCGCACCATTATTAAAAACCTACACTCCAAAAAAGCCCCAGGACCTGATTCCATCTCCAACAGAGCACTAAAGTGCCTTCCTAACCAAATCATCCACTTACTGGTACTGATTTTCAATGCCCTCCTTGTCGGATGCTCCTTTCCTGATGATTGGAAAGAAGCTACAGTGATAGGTATCCCTAAACCGGGAAAGCCCCGAAACATCCCGACTAGCTATCGTCCCATTAGTCTACTAAACAGCTTAGGGAAAATATACGAACGAATCATCCTCGCCCGATTAAAATCCGTAGTTGATAGCCAAAATCTTATTCCGAACGAACAGTTCGGATTTCGTCCAAATCACACCTGTGTTCAACAAGTGCACCGCCTCACGGAGCACATTTTGCAAGGTTTACAAACCAAGCAGTTTACAGGTGTCATATTCTTCGACGTCGCCAAAGCCTTCGATAAGGTCTGGCACGCAGGCTTAATCTACAAGCTGCTCCAACTAAATATACCAGACCGACTTGTACTCATCTTACGAGAGTACCTGACTAATCGCACCTTTCGGTATCGCATAGACGGCACTTTATCGTCTCGCCGCACAATTCGTGCTGGTGTCCCTCAAGGATCTGTGCTGGCACCCTTATTGTACTCGCTCTACACGAGTGACATTCCACGGGCGCCTATCAAAGAGCGTACACATCTTGCCCTTTTTGCGGATGACACCGCTGTATTTACCACATCCCGCCGGCCTCAAGTAATAACTAGACGTCTCCAGAAAGCGGTAGACAGCCTCGGACGCTGGTTCCGCCAATGGAGAATCGAAATAAACCCGGATAAAAGTGCAGCCATGCACTTTATCGGTAATCGCTTTAGATCTCAAATAGACACACCTAAGGAAATTTCCCTTTACAATACACCGATTCACTGGCAACAGAAAGTCAAGTACCTAGGTGTCACCTTTCAACCTTCCATGACCTTCCACGAGCACATACACATAGTCTGCAATAAGGCTGCGTATGTTATGGGACGACTTTATCCGATGTTATGTAAGAAAAGTAAGATGTCGCTTCGCAACAAAGTGACACTCTACAAAACTTGCATAAGACCAATAATGTCCTATGCGAGCGTTGCGTTTGCGCACGTTTCAAAAGTCAGATTGCTCAGGCTCCAAAGACTACAGAACCGATTTATGCGGACAGCCACTGGTTGTCCGTGGTTCATGCGAAACGTTGACCTCCATAGAGACCTCGATCTCCCTACCATTACTCACCTCTTTAAACGTTTTTCGAAATCTTACTTCGAGAAATCTGAGGTACACCCGAACCCCCTTATTTCAGTTGCTTCTACCTACATTCCAGTTAGGTCCGACCATCGAAAATATAGGCGTCCAAAAAGCGTCCTGTATGACCCCGACGATCAAATAACGATCGCCAACACAGAAACACGTAATACACACACACAGCGTCTTCGCCGGCGAAGACGAGGTCCCAGTTTTCTGACGTCGGTCGGTCGTGGCTTTTCGCCACCCTTCCGACGCCGCAATGACTAATCTAAGTCACACCATCAGTCCTTCACTACACGTCGCCCTAAGCCGTGGTCCGGCCTCACAGGAGGCACCCTTAGGACGACGTTCCCCGACTTAAGTAGAGCTTCTGCGCTCTACTCCCTGCATTCCGCAACCTCGGCGATGCTTCTGCGCTCGCCCGTCCCGCCCGGTGACGCTGTAAAAGCCATTAGGGCTAACAGCATACAGTCAGTTCGAAAAAAAAAAAAAAAAAAAGATCAAGAACGAATCAAGAAGCGAAAATAAAAGTGAAATAATAGTTACCTCAGCTTTGTTATTAGACAGCGGACTGCATAGTGAATCGTTAATACTAGTTTTGTAGTGAAAAGCTAAATAAAGTTTTAGGCTCGTTAATTCACCAGGTATTTTTATCCAAGTTGACGAATCCCTGTACGTAACAAGTACATACGTACTTTTTATGTTACAGTACTTACTAATATAAAATCACAAAAAATATATTTAGAAAGAGTTTTTTTTTAATACAATTCATTAATATAAAATATTTTTTTAATAAAAGCTGGTTAAATGCTAGCATTGATACTAATCAATGCAGCATTTAATCTATATCTAAAGTGACTAACTTTACTCAATAAATCGCGTTGTAAAAGCCTGTGCTTTAACTTTTAACATATTGTAATGAAAAGATATACTTCTAGAGCAAAATAGAAGAATGAGCATTAAAAAAAAACTTCAACGATACTCTAAGTGTTCAGCACAGAGTAATAAAGTTCTTAATACCTAACACATAGCATCTAGAGAACGCACATCATAATATATAGGTCAGAATGACAGAATATAGATATTATATTATTTCACCTGGTGGATACCATCCATACTCGCTTGCTGAAGTTCTATAAAACGGATGTTGTTTGCTGGTCTGACACCCATATCCATTAAACCAATCTGTAATCAAAATACATGCGAAAGGTGTTTTGTGTGCATTCCTTCTAAAAAGAACACTAAACTGCACACAAAATAAATAGATCATTCATTATGAATTATTCAACAGATTAATTCATAAATAAATAAATCCATAGGCTATTTATTAAATAAATAAATAGGTAGGTTCCTAGTGTATTGATATAATTCCAATACAAAAAAAATACTCTCATAGACTTACTTGAAGCTTTTGAAACAACTACTGTTTACGATAACAATTTTATTTCGAAAACAATATTTCTACTATATAATTTTTCCCAAATGACAGTTAAGGAGAAATTCCTGGAACTTGCATTATGGGTAGTTTATATTCGCATTTCGAATTACCTAATCTACAGACTCTGAATGGATCTTCTTCTATTACCGATTGACGTCCACTCCTGAACAATTTTTTTAAAAGTATGCCTTATTTGCCTTGCACCGTTTGAAGCCAGCCTTGCGACCTTTTTTAAGTCGTCAATTTAGTTGGAGCTCTACCAAAACTGATTCTGGTTATGGTGTAAGATCATCTTTCCAAAATCTTGAGACACCAACAGTTCTTCGAACTTAGATCTCCAATCACTTCAGCTTCGTGACATTTTGGCTCTTCTATATGTCTATATATCATCCTAAGCCGATCTTAAACTATAATATTGATAAACTCATGTAAGAAATTTATTAACTAAGGAGTCTTTCCTTTTTGACTCGAAAACAGTCATCCATTCTGAATAACTTCACGCGTGCTACCCGTATGCAATATACCTATGTTTACCAATACGGGCTGTGAATAAGGTTCAGTGACACCATTAACAAAATGCCAGGTAAATTTTATATTAACTTTAGGTATTAATGGTGTTGTTGTTACTTTTAGAATCACGAACACTTTGTAATTCATAAGCGAAATAAAAATGCACCTAGATTGTATATATACATACCTAAACTTCAGCAATTTTAGAAAGAGGACATAATTAATCTTCCTCAGAGATAGAAGAAGGTTATAGAACCGAACGATACATATTTAACTCATAAATCCATCTTTGACAACAAATATGATGTAATCATCAACATAAGAAAAAGTGGTAGAAACTTTTGTGATACCCTAAGTACTTACGTGGATGCTCAAATCTTTTCGGTAAATTACAAGTTACAAACATATCTGATGTCTTAAGTTCAGGTTTTTTTATTTCCTGTTGTAATGTTTCTTTATCGATGCAAGTTGCAGAACAGAATCCAGGTTGAGGTTCTGAAATAGAATTTTTGCCCTCGCTCATCATAAATATCCAATAAACTTATAAAAAGCAAAATATAGTAGCTCAAAAACGTTTATTGTTTCCGTATATGATCAATGGGCTCATTGTTGAATTGTTTCCATGGTTACAGAATAAAAATCATAACAAAAAAAAGCTACACAATGAATTGGCTAACATAGACTTTAAAGTAACGGCTTGCTACTTTCCCATAGGATAGGGCATAAGATTCCATTCTCCTCTTGAAGAGAAGGATTGCATAGACCCTTAGATATATTGATTATACTATAGATTGATATCATGTTGAATGCGAATTGGTAGGTTACACAGAATTTAAGAATTCTCCAGAGATATGCAAATTTCTTCACGAAGTTTTCCTTCAACGAAAGCGAGTGATAAAGGGTATATATCAATTTAGCACATAACTTTTAATAAAAAAACTTATTAGTACTTGCCCGGTGTTTGAACCAGGAAAGGTTTCACTCTTGGTAAGAGTGACATAGTCTCACCGTTCGGCTACCAAAGTTCATTATTTCAGTACCTAAATGTATTGGCATTTATATACTTTGTAACAGTCTATTGTGTCATTAAATAGATAAAATCCAACGCAATACAGCTACTGAACGTACATATATCTAAAGAAGAACTTTCAGAGATTCTTTAAAAAAATCGCGGTTAGTATGGTATCTTCTAAAAATAAAAAGTTCCAGTGGAGGAATATTGATAAAATTTTGTACAATTGAAGATTAAATACCGGATTAATTCTTCAGGAACAAAAACTACATAGTACATAATAGTGGAGATATTTTCACAGTATATTTGAGGTAAACGAAGTCTATAGGAAGAATATAGCACAAGTAATAAATATAAAAGTAATTTATGTTTTTTTCCGTATTCTAAAGTACATCTACGATTCTTCTTTCTTCTTTCTCCTACCCTTATTCCACTCTAAGTGGGGTCGGTACAACATGTTTTCCTCTTCCATTCTCTTCTATCATTCGTCAACTCTGGCGCTACTCCTTTTATACGCATGTCATACTTCACACATTCCAACCATCTCTTTTTAGGCCTCCCTCTAGTCACATATCCATCCACATTCATATTCAACACTCGCTTAGTCACATGATCTTCATCCCTCCTCATTACATGTCCATACCATCCCAATCTTGCACCTCTCATCTTTTCCATAATGGGCGCAACTTTCATACTTCCCCAACTTTCACACATCACCTTAACATCCTCATCTCATTTGCATGCACTCTTCTTTCATCCATCTTTTTCATTGCCCAACATTCTGATCCATACATTACGACAGGTCTAATGACTGATTTATAAATTTTCCCCTTAAGTTTAGGGGGCATTCGGGGGTCGCATATTGTGCCTGAGACCTGTCGTCACTTCATCCATCCTGCATTCATTCTATTCCTCACATCGCGATCAATTTCACCGTTTGGAAAAGCGAACCAAGGTACCGGAAGTCGGAGCAGACTGGCAAAACAACACCATTTAAGGTTATTGGAGAAAAATTGGAGGGACCACTGAAATCACACTGCATGTGTTCAGTTTTGGTCAGGTTGATCTTTAAACCAAACCTCTCCAATTTCTCTTGCCATTTTATAAATCTGCTCTGGACCTCAGCTGCATTTTCACCGACAATCACGATATCGTCGGCAAATATGCTATTTGCCGACGATATCGAGGAGTCTCCTCTTGAATATCAGCAGTAAGTGCATCCATCAATAAGAGGAATAAAAAGGGACTTAAAGCCGATCCCTGGTGTAAGCCTACAGACACATCGAAATTGTCAGTTACTCCGGCTTCAGACCGGACATGAGTACTAGCTCTGGCATACATGGAATATACAATCCGTACATACTTCCCAGGCAGGCTCTTTTCTTTCAAAATCCACCACAGAACTTCACGGGGAACACGGGGATCGTACGCTTTTTCTAGGTCAATAAAAACCATGTGCAGGTCCTTACGCGCATGTCGATATTTCTCACATAGCTGGCGTAAGGCGAAAATAGCGTCCGTCGTGCTCCGCCCTGGCATAAAACCAAACTGGTTCTGCGTTATCGTACACTCTTCTCTCATTCTTCGCTCTATCACTTTTTCCCAAATTTTCATACTGTGTGACATGAGCTTTATCCCTCGGTAGTTGTTACATTCTTGCACATCCCCCTTATTCTTGAAAATGGGTACCAGCGTACTGGTTGACCACTCTTCTGGGATTGCTTCTTCATGTAACAACTTGTTAAAGAATAAAGTCAGCCACTTCCATCCATCCCCTTTCAAGCACTTCCACGCCTCAGCCGGTATGCCATCTGGCCCAATCGCTCTCCCACTTTTCATACCCTGCACTGCTATTCTAACTTCATCTTCATTCACTTCTCTCACTATACCTAAATTAATAGGTAAACTTTCTAACTTTCTGCTCCAATCATTCTCTTCATTCATTAATTTTTTTAAATAATCCCTCCAACGTCCTTTTATATCTTCATCATTTGTCAAAATCTTTCCTTGGTCATCTTTTATACATTTTACAGGCATAATATCCTTTTCATTCCTCTTTCTCATGTTCACTATCCGATATAGGGCTTTTTGTCCTTGAGGGGTTTCCAGAGTACTATATAATTTACTCTGTACTTTGCCTTTCGCGATAGCGATTGCTTTCTTTCCTATCTTCTTTTTCTCAATGTACACCTTTCTCTTAACCTCTCTCAATTCATTATCATTTACATCTACACTAGTCCAATCTCTAAATTCATCCTTCTTTTCTTTCAAAGCCTGTTTTACATCGTCATTCCACCACCACGCATCTCTATCTATCTTACCTTTCCCTTTAGTCTCACCAAGGACGTCTTTTGCGGTACTCTTCAAACATAAAGCTATTTCATTCCAACATTCGTCTATCGACTTTTCATGCATTTTATCCTTCATATCTATCATTTTGTCTACAACTCTGCTTTTAAATTCTCTTCCATATTCCTCTTTCTTAAGGATATACCACTTAATCCTGGGTGGAGGCTTTGGCTTATATTTTTCTACTTTTACTGAAAGTTTAACCTCCAGTAAAAGTAACCTGTGTTGGGTCACTAATGGTTCACCAGGAATGACTTTACAGTCCTTAGCCCCCAACAAATTACTCCTCCTCAGAATGAAGTAATCAATCTGGGTGCTGTGACTGCCGCTTTTGTAGGTTAAAGTACATCTACGATATCAGTACTTTATTGTAGTTAAATTCTAGCCGTAAGGCTTAGTAAAAAACTTATTATTAATCTAAACTTGTAACTTATACATATCTAAACACTTCAGTTCGGTTCAGTAACTTATTTTAATTTTTCTTAGTATGAGATTCTTCGTTCTTGTGTTCTTTTAATAACAATATTTAATAGCTATTAAATATAGCTGTGCGCGTTCAGTGCGCGTTGTCATTTATCTTATTTAGCATGCATTCAAATGAATATATTAAGCGCTATCAGCGATATCAGGAGGAACAAATGTGTGGGTTGGGTGGCAAGTATCGGCGGCCTCGCCGTCAGCATACAGTAATACCGCGTTACAGTCCCATTCATTAACTGCTTAATAAAGGATAAGAAAAAATCGAACAATAAATGAAATAATAAACCTCATTGGCCAATTGTCACTTTTAATAGTTTTAAATAAAAATGAAGACAATAACTATAGACAACGAAATAAACTTACGTGTAGTGAAATTCGAATTAGATTTTTCTACTCTTTACGATCCAAGACCCAAAAATAAAAGAAAATATAAAAAAATCAAATTACCAAAAGGTAACTGCAGGCAAAAACATATAAATATACCGCCACCACCGAAGATCAAAAATATTCAACAGGTAAATTTTATTATTTGAAAGCTTATAATTTGAAATTAGTATATTTTTCTTATATTTTCGATACAACAAAAAAATTATCTTATATTTAATTATGTGGTATTAAAAAAAATTGTTCAAATTTATAAGTATTTTTTTTCTAAGCAGCTCACAACAGGATAATATTTTTGTTTAGGTATAGACTACCAAAACTGTAGATAAAGGCTATAACTTGCTACTGAAACGATATATCCTATTTAAGCAATAATTCATTTCACTTCTCTTGCAGAAACGAGAAGTAAAGGATCTAATAGAAGAATTACTGACCGACATTTACGCTGATCATCAAGATTGGAGCAGTAATAGCGCCATCGGATACAGCCAAGGGTAAATTATCCAAAATCAAATTTAGCCATAAACTAGAAAAAGCATAATTAGAATAAAATAAAATAAAACATATTCTCAAAATAAAATATAAAAATACTGAGCATGAAAGCTTAAGGAAACTAAGGTAACTAATTGAAGTTGATAGGGATCAATGCTATTTGATATTTTAAAAGCTTGAATGGGAACGGTATTTTTTATCGTTAAAGATATATGCCATCGCGGACTTTTCTATAGCCCTTAAAAGGGGAATATTGGGTATATTCTTTCCATTCATTGTTTTGTTATATGTCAAACTAATTTTGCAATGTTTTCGATGGAGGATTAAGTTACTTACTTTGCGGATGGATGTCCGTGTGTGTAAGTGTCCCATATATTTATTTATTATTCGATAAAAACTCCTGGGCGGCTTGATTTTTTCGGAAATTTTAATCATATTTAAACTAATTGACATACAGTTAATGGTTGGCTGTGAATTAATTGTCAATTGGTCACAACAGCATAAATATCTTTGTAATAAAGTAGCATTTGAGTATATCGCAAACAGATAGACAGTTGCGGCGGGGACTTTCTTTTATAATATGTAACAATAGTCATAACGACTTAAATACCTTACTGTTAGCACGACCATATCTACATAATCAAGTGATTCCTATATTGAAAGAAAAGAAAAATATTTTTTTGTCTATGGGTTTTAGTGATTTTTTTTTGTTTTTTAATTGTTTTTATAGATCAACTACAGTTCCTTCAATTACATCGACCCAGTCAAACTGTGGCGAACAAACAAGCATCGAACGGAGTTACTTGGAATCTTTAGGTAATAATTTACATTTATCAAGGAATAGATGGTGCCGAACAGGCACCAATGAAGTTTCTACGAAAATAAACTTGATATGTACAAATTACGTGCTTTTCAGTGAAGATTTTTATTTCACAATGGGACAACTTCTGTGTTGTTAACAACAATCTGGATTGTAACTGAACAATCCGGATTGAAACGGCGTGTTTGATCTAAACACGAATCCCTTTAAAAGGAGAAAGAAGGCTGTTGCGCAGTTTTTCAATACTGACAGGCTTATCTCTTTATAACGTTATTAATTATTATTGTATATTAATAATTGCAACGAAATTAAAAATACAATTTTAAGAGTGTTTAGTAAGTTTTACTACGATTGCCATTATCGTTGTACTGTCTTATCGTTACTAGTGGTCTTCTAAACATTAGTAACCGGGGTCATTGACACAAATAGTATTGCCATATATATAATTGATGCTTGGAACTTCGATCGGATATCCTTTTTGCGAACACATCGCGGTTACATTGAAGACCTTCAAAGAAACAACGACGTAATGTTTATAAGGACTTTGTTCTTGTGTGGTATATGCGATGACTTTAATAGAAAGTTCTTGAAAGTTCACTAGCAGGATTAAGTTCACAGAATATATAATTTTTTCTTGGGAAATCCTCCAGCCCGATATTGTTATCATGAGTCACATTTCAATTGTAATTTTATATAATTGATTATTCCTACCGTTTCTACATAGTTTTTAAGAAATATGTTAGGAAAACTTTAGTAGTGTAGTCGTATTAACTTCATACCTTATACTTTATTCTACACATAAATGAGAAATAACCATATATTGTAAAGTTAACAATATCTTTATAGCTGTACATGAACTCAAAGAACAAGTCGCCGAGTGGAAAAGTAGTTTGCAAATAGCAGGGGAAAGCTTAGCAAGATGTTTACGTACGCGAGATCGACTTCACCGACAACAAAAGAAGCTTTGCGCGGCATTTACTGTCCTCCTGCGTCACATTAGTACGTATAATGTCGAATATACATCTAGTACTCAAATATAAGAATTCTTTAGTTCATATATAGTATATAAATTTTGTTACACATCGTGTAGATAATAAAATATTCATTATAAATTTATTTTATCTAATCAATTCTTTAATTAAATCACGTAGAATAATTTGAATAAATAATTTTATCTTCTTTGCTTCTTTAAAAAAGTTGTTTGAAAAAGTTGTCCAACAATTTTCCTATCTACGTAATATATAGTATTCAATATACAACAAAGTCCTCAAAAAGCTGTTTGTCTGTATGTGATCGATTTTTCGAAATCTACTGAACGGATTTTCGTTCGGTTCTTACTAAAATGCATTTTTTGCGAATGGTTTAATTTAATTATAATTTTATGTAAACTATGTAAAAAAGCTCGCCTGTTATTTGAGCTTTACTCGCATGCACTGCGTAAATAAAACAAAAAAAATGTACTAGAGAATTGTAGATCTATGAAAATACTACAAAAAAGTCAGTTGAAGCATGTCTCTAACTTTATGGTTAGATAACTACGTATATCTAACTACGTATAACTATAGTTAACTACGATAACTACTTTTATGTTATAAAATTTCTATTCGGTAAAAAATTTGTGACACTAATATCCACCCGAGAAAAACCGGTGGCACGGTTAGTATATAAATATTGTACTAGAAGCTACATAATTATTTTCTATATAATTGTTATCACTTGCTTCATTCATATAGACACCCTTTTTGCACGTAAAATGACTGGCAGATATATATTGTATACACACACCGAATTCCGTACGTCTTTGTTCTATGAGTGAGAGGGTCCTAGTTCAGCATTAGAATTTTTGTATCATACTTTGCATATAAACCTAACCTCTATATACCCTTCTTACATGTAAAGGATATATTTATTTGCGCATCCTTACGTTATATAACGATCTAGTGACGTAGGTCTACTGTCTATGCTTTTAGAATATTTTAATATGTCGAATATAGAAATACAAAAAAATAATGTTTAACTTGTTTTACAATTTTAGCTAAAAGGTTAAATTTTTTAAAATTTGTTTTAATAATCACGTGTTAGGCGGTCACTATATTGTCAAATCAACCTATTATATTATACTATATCCTTACAATCTTTTTTCATAGATACCTACAAACTAAAACTTTATGAATAGAAAAGTAAGACGCGTCGCCTCCATTCAGCTTCTAAACAGTACGTACATAAAAGCATGTAGTCTCGGAGTGGCTGTTACAATACTGTGTCGGTATCTGACGTACACAACTATGAAATCAATAGCCAACACACACACACGTTAAACTCTTGGGCCCTTTTGCGCATGCTCTCGTCAGACAGCTACCACGGCACGTTACGTCGGCATTCTAACCAATTTAGTCTTTGCTGATATCCGCGCATCGATTTAAAATTAACACCAATCCAGTGAGATAGTACAGGGCGAGCAGCCCTGCCGCATTGGCTAGCGATTTACTCAGTAAACATCTCATCAGCTGGTCGAGAACGCATCTATAAATGTTTTGACGACATGACACATTTTGACTTCCGTTCTGCATCCTGTGTTCTGTTTTGTACGATCAAAACTACGATCACAAATGTCCTTACAGACTTAAAATGTAATTGACGCATTGTTCAGTCATTCACTTAGTGTCCGTGCAGTAACAAAGATATGCATTTGGTGTCAAATGTACGCGTCGCACAGGACAGATGAGTGCAATTCTAAACTCTCTCAGGAACTTGGCAAGTTCTGCAAGGACCACCTCAGGTATAGTTTGTAAAAAAGTAGTCTATAATTGCGTATTAGTATTCATTAAAGTTTCAATAAAGTTATATCACTATAATCTCTATTGATTTATTGTTTTTAATTTCAAATTAAATTAACAACTTAATAAATAAAATCGAAACTAATTGATAATTGGTTTTGATATGTTAAGCGGTAAAAGTAAACAAAGACTCATAAACCTTTGTTTACGTTTTAATCATTTAAAATATGCGATTTGTCATGTAAACATCCGAATCTCCGTAATCTGAAGCTTTTTTACAAATTACAATATATGCATGTTTCAGAGCCGATCACCATAAAATATACATATATTAGTCTTATATATGAAAGCTAAAAGAGTTGTAATGCAATAAAAGAAAGTTACCGATAATATCATTATATAGAATACGTAGAATCCAATTTAAGTAATTTTATAGTAAAATAAATCACATTATTTTACAACGATAAGTGTAATCATTGTTATATAATATATATAGCATAAATTGACTTATTTGTCGGATAAATATTAAATTTCAATTAAAGGGCTGTAAGTCTAAATGGTCTAAGTCCCGTAATAAAACAATATTTATTACAAAAACGCGGTCTAAGCCCTGTAGTGAGTGCCTGTGTAATATTGGCAGTAAAACCCTTGAGATCCTTCAATTTTAAAAATTACTGCGTATTTTCATAATTGGAATTATTGTGGCAAATTACTGAGTATTTTGATAATTGTAATTATGAAATGATAGCTGGCGACACGAACGCTCGTTTCGGCGTGTCGCCGGGTGCGGAAGGGCCCGGCGAAGGTGGCTTTGGAGAGTGGCTGCACGCTATGCGGCTAGTAGCCCGCCTTCCCGCAGGAGTACCTCAACATTTTCGCAGAAAGGTACATCATACATGTCATACGATATCTTATATATATATATTCGAGTTCAAATTCAAATTTTTTTTTATTCAAGTAAACTTGTATGTGAATCAACTCTACTGCTGCTTCGGAAAGCTTTTCCTGTCGAGAAGAGGCAGCAAGAAACTCGGGGGCTAATAAACTATAAACTATAATGCTAAATAAATAAACTATAATGCTAAATATAATGCTTATAACTTATAACATTTAGGAGTTACTATCTTGTACAGGGTAGAGAGCTATAAACACGCATTCTTATCATCTATATAATCCTCAATAGTATGGTTGGCTTTCTGAATCAGCCTCCCTTTAACAGTATTTTTAAACTGCTGTAACGGCAAAGGTGCGGAAATTGATTGCGGAAGTTTATTATAGCATTTTATATCCAAACCCACAAATGACTTTACTACTTTTGCAAGCAAGAGCTTCAAACTTATGTCGGTTCCTATTTTGTCTATTATATACATCGCCAATCGTCATCAAAGTCACTTATTTACGGGTAGCTATAGAAACATATTAGGCTATTAAACTCGTTGATTGTTCTCAAATGAAAAATTCTACTTAATCAGTGATAGCATCATTGACGATTCAAAAACTCTAATAATAGTATATTTTAATAAATAATTAATTAAATTTAAATTAATATTAATGCATAATTAATGAAAAATGTATTCGTATGTTAAAGAACATATGCTAGTATTTAGAACTTATTACGAGCTTTTCGGTTAATGAAAACTTCGTTATGAAACAATTACGTCTCCTGAGACTCATAAACAGAGAATTCCCTAGGAATGTGAAATAATTAAGAAATAATTAAGTTTACAATATTGTTAGAGTTGGTATTATATACATATATCATATATCTTTTATTTTGTAATATATTTAAATAATGTACGCGTCCCTATTACTTATTGTTGTAACTAGAGTATTTTATGGTATTAATAATGTAAGGCTTGTCGGTTATACAAATAAATAAAAACAAAAGAAAATAATGTGTTACCAATCCAGTTAAGGTGTTATTTGTTCTATCTTGCTCTACGAAAAGCGAAATAGAGCCTTAGCCCAGCAGTGAGATTGCTGCAATCTCATTAAAAAATTGTGCACTATGAATTGTGATAATAAATAAGTAATATATAAATGTGTCTTAGATAGACCCGGTAACAGTTATAATAGCTAAGGACTGCGCACTTTAACCGTAAGTAGAGCTGCTTATTTCTTTCACATGCTTCAAAGTTTTATGCATGATTAAAGAATATTTTCTTCTTGTCTAGTCTAAGAAGGCCTTATCAAAGATTAAAATACTACATTATGAAATTATAGTACTATACCTAAAGACAAATTATTGTTTACGTAATTTTTGTTCGTTATGAAATAGTATAGACAATAAACTGATTTTTTGTACTGGAACTTATTTGAATAAATATTATAAAGCCTTATCTGTCCCTGTCAGCGCGATATAGAGCCATATTAATTTTATTGACATGTATTTGACGTCCACTTGACCCTTTCATCAAATATTAATTTTGGTGAAGAGCAGAATTTGCGTCACAGCAGGAATGAAAAAACCTTTTTCATTTATAGTCTCGACTCTGACATCAATTTCGTAAAACGTTGAAATTATAGACCTCTTTTTATTTATTTAAAATTATTTAATCTTAAATGTAATATTATGAATAATATAAGAAAGAGTGAATAATCGAATGTTATTAGCGTTTGACCAATGGTTGCATAGTTTGGGAGGCAAATATTGACAAAATGTCGATTATGAGTAATACATTTTCGATTTCATCACTACATTCGTCTATATAAAAAATATTTTATGAAATTAAATCAAAATAATATTTATATAAATAAGATTTTTACAAGCAATTTTGAATCGTCAAGGATCAATTAGATTTAATGAAGCTATAAATGTTTTGGAATGTTGCTCTTACCGAGATGTGATAAGTATTCGATATCGTTCTGACAGAAAACCTTTTCAAATTTTATTTAGGTACATGGTCAGCTTAAAAAAAAAGACGAGTTAAAGAAACTTTATAGAAAACTCTATAGAAAAAATAAAAAATCGGCTTAATACTATAAAAATAAATATTAATATATGGGATACACACACGGTTGTCCGTCCCCAAATTAAATAACTTAATACTTGTGTTATGGGTGACGGACAACTGGTAGATATACTACATATATAATTAGCTCACTATCGATAAAACACACAACTGAATTATTTATCATCTTTCTATTTTCAATGAACTGAGAGTTCAGTTAATTTAAAAAAGGTGCTAATTTAAAAACGCTTATTAACGGTATACTTTAAACAAGGCATGGTTCTCCACTTACTTAATTGGAATCTCAATGATATTTCAGCTATGGTTGACGCTAGCAGATCGACACTTGACCGCTCGAGGCATCGACTGGCCGGTCGCAGAACGTGCCTGTTTCCGAGGCACTGCCCAACCAGATGATACTGAATTGAGTGCACAGATTCTTAAGGTATTTCTTAAAACTCGTAAAGTATCTTTTAACTTACTAGTTTTCCGAAATCTTTAATTGTTGAATTGCAGAGGTTAGATAGTGGCCGCACTTAATAAAATTTATAATCCCTTACATTCGATCACAAAACCAAATACAACCATTGTTAATACAGCCTGTCACTCAGTTACGATTTAACGGCTATTCTATTAAACCCATATTGATGAAATTTGGAACAACTGAAGCCTATATTGGGACTAAACTAATACAGGACCTTTTTTCCCGAAAAAAAAATATACAGTGCATAATGGCACACATACGTTGACGCGCACTAAGTCGTGGGTATATAAAAGTAATAATAACATTATTTTGCTATAATCCACGATACAGTAAATAGAAAATATATATAGTGTTAAATGTAAAGTGGACCATCCGTTTTTTTCATACCCGATACATGCAGGATTCGTAAAAACACATGCACAAACCTCCACCACAGCCACCACAATACACAAGCACTACACACGTTCACTATCACAAACTCAACAATCGTTTCGCCCCGTAAGCGAAGCATCATCAGGATATAGACTCCACGATAAAATCGCAAAGCGAAGCATTATTCAAACAAGCATTGTTATATAGTAATTGGTTCATCCCCACCATTTATTTTAACCCGTGTAGCAAGCTTGAACTAGAAACATTTATCTGCTCTTAATGAGTGGGAGTATCTTGTTATAAATAAAAATGTCACAAAGAAAGTTGTATTTAGTGGATGTTATTTACTACATTTACTATTGTAATTAATATATAATAAATATTTCACAATATTTTACAACACGATAGATTGCTTGTTAAAGGAAACAAGGATCAAAAGGTGATTATCAAACAAGTATAGTATAGATAGAATATTAAATATGTTCAGTACCCTTTCTTTAGTTATTATACTGTTAAAAAAAATTGCAGGATCTACATAGAACGGGCTGTTCTCTGTTTTGTGGAGCAGAAGGTCGAGAAAATCAAGCAATGCTGCGTAGAGTATTATTGGCTTATGCGAGGTAAAGTTTACTGTCCTTCTATAATAACATATAATCATGGCTTTTTGCACTAAGATATCTAAAAGAAAATGTTCAGGATGTTATAATGTAGTCACTGATTAATTGCGTATAAAATAAAATTTTCAAGTAAAATTATATTTAACTATTTCAGATGGAATAAGGACGTCGGTTATTGCCAAGGTTTTAATATGTTAGCAGCTATAATTTTAGAAGTTATGGACAAAGCAGAATCTGATTCCTTAAAGGTAATTGAGTTTTAGTGTATGTTTTTAAGCCTAACAGTGTTGTTTTTAATAGTAATAGATTTAGTTAATTGTGAATTTTTTCTTTTTTGTTTTTCGTCACTTTTTACTATTTCAGAAATTGATAAAATGAATTAGTTTACAAATTTATAAATTAACTATTGTAATTAATTAAGTATTTGTATCTGTAAATTTTGTTGCAGGTTATGATATATTTAGTTGAAGCAGTGTTGCCAGAAGGCTACTTTGCGGATGACCTGCGCGGTCTTTCGGCGGACATGGCAGCCTTCAGGGATCTTTTAAGATTACGACTTCCCCGCTTAGCTCAGCATATGGACCGCTTACAAAGGATATCTGATGGTGATGCTTTAATACGCTGCCAAAAAATTTTACTCTATAAAAAATGATCCTGCAGAATGTGCAAAAAAAGGGCGTTGTTGTCAGGTTTAATTACCACAAAAGTATTAAGTACGTCTGGTAGCATTATAATTAAATCGAGCCGAATGCTGGATTGCATAAATTGGCCTTGAATTCTCGAAAAGTTATTCGGAATAACCATTTAAGAAAAGTCTTTCTATTAGCTTGCTTTCTATTTCTATTTTTTTTTTCAATTTATCCTAGAAAGTTGTGGAGGATCTAAGAGAACATAAAAATTATAGTCATAGGAACGGAAAACCTTTACAATCTATTTATAAGGCAAGATTATCGCAAATTTTTTATATTAACAGATTTTCAAATCTCAAAACATTTCAAAACAAATTTTGTCCTCAAATAGTAGCCAATGACCTGTTGGTGCAGGTGGCAGTGACCCTACCTTATGCGCTGCGGATCGCGGATTCGATTCCCACCGGGGTCTAAAATTTTCTAAATACAATTTATTGGTTTTAGATTTTGGTCGTACGAGTAAGTATATATGTATATATATACTTACTCGTACGACCAAAATCTAGTATGAATATATGTGAATTAAATATATGAATATATGTGTATACATATATTCATATATATATATACATATGGGTGACAGACTACTGGTAAATATATAGATAATATTTTAAGTACATATGTACTCGTACTTCATGATTTATCATTTTTTTATAATAAGAAAAAAAATATTTGAATCTCTACACTGAACATAGAACACATATCGACTGTGAACAATATCTCCTATCTCAATTTTAAGCCAAATCACTTTTTAACGTCATTAGGTACTACTGCCCTTCATTTACCGTATCAACATGTGTTATCTACTAGAAAATTTGTAAATAAATAAACATATTTAAAGTCAACTGTTTTTTATTACACAAAAATTATTGCGAATATATTAATAATCACGTTTTCTCTTCTTCCTGAAAAGTTGGCAAAAATAAGATAGGACAATTTGCCAGTTCACAGTCGATATGGTACTTCACTGAAAACAACAAAATTAATAGCAAAATTAATTCGTTAACTTTGTCATCAACATTGTCCATTTCAGGTGGAGGCGTGGAACCACCTCTGCCCGATGTATTTACAATGCAGTGGTTCTTGACACTGTATGCCACTTGGTTGCCACGAGAATCGTTGCTGAGGATATGGGATCTTATTCTCCTCGACGGCAATGAGATCTTATTACTCACTGCACTCGCAATATGGGATATGCTTCAAGAGTTTGTATATCATTAATTTTTCTCAAGGTTTTATTATTAATTTGATGCTTTTTTACGCTTTTTGAATACACTAAAATATTCATGTTTTTAATTGCTTTTACACACACAGTCGTCCATCCCCAAAGTGAGTAACTTAATACTTGTGTTATGGGTGACGGGCAACTGGTAAATATACTACATATATAATTTTAAAAACATACTTAAATACAAACATACACCCAGGCTCGATGAACCAACAAATTGTTTCTAGAAAATGTTGGCCTTGGGAATTGAAACCGCGACCCGCGGAGCTGAAGGCAGGTACCTACCCACTGCACCAACAGGCCAGTCAAATTTGTCTGTAAATGCCCTTTCTTAGTTTACGTAAATTTAACAGTCTCAAATTTTAACTTTTTGTTTGTAGAATTTTACGATTTTTAATAAGCTTCGTCATTGCTTTTAAAAAACTTTTAGTTTTTAGGTATTCACTTTCGCTGTGGTTGTTCTGAATGTCAATTTTGTTCTTTTCTCTTCTGTTCTAGTCGTATCCTATCAGCGCGATCGGCAGATGAATTCTACAGTTGCATGGGCGGCGGTGTAGGCGCAGTTTGGGAAGCTGGTGACGCTTTAGTATCGAGGGTAGTTGCCTTCAACTCAGCTCCTGAACTACCACGACTACGAAGCCTCCATAGATACAGAGTAGCCCCACCGGCACCACCCAATGCCCCACCAGTTTTTCATCCTCCTTTGCAGTCTGCGGTTAGTTTTATAATGTAAATTTAATAATTATTTTATAAACACTTTTATTTTATTATGATTGATTTACTTTGATTTAAGTTTCTCAATCATTATAAAATTTTTATTCTTGATATGATGTATACAATAAATTTTAATATCAAGGTACGGAATCTAAAATCGCTTATTTTGGGTTTATTCTTGATCGGAAAAAGCTACTTATCTGAAAAAATATCTTTTATAGATGCAGTCAGTAACCAAACGCGGATTACGTCTTTTTTATTCCGAAGATGAGGGCGACTCGAGTGATGATGGAAATAAAATGGCGTTGGCTACGGTACATATATATTTAATTTATTTCGCTTAAAGATATTTACGTTTGATCATTGTATCATTATTATTATTTTTATTTATAGGTATTACCCAGACGAGAAGATCGCTTAGGTGCCGGTGACCGATTATCCTTGGACATTGGAGCACTTAAAAGGCAGTATGCCAGACTGCGAGAACGCCAACGCCAAGCTCATGTCATTTTAGCTGCTGCATGTGCTCGTCACGCAGCAGGTAATGACTCATGACAACAAGGAAGTTCTGATGTAAAGTTTTTAAAATTACTTTAAGTATCTTTTTTTCAGTTGGTGTTCCTACTTCTCCAACCTCACTTACTGTCAACAATTTACTCCTAGGAAAAAGTGCAATCGTTAGTTCGAGAGGTCGAAGGCTGGGTCCGCCTCCAGGTGCTATTCCACCATCTAGGCAAACCACAACACTACAAGACAAACCCGAAGAACGGTTGCCAAAAAATTCTGATGACACTATAAGTTGGGAAGAAGAAAAAACTCGAAAGTCTGTAAATAGAAGAAACTCTGTTAAATGGAGAGATATTAAAAAACAAAAAGCAATAGAGATTGCAAGAAAAGCGTCAATAGATTTAGATGAAATTGGAGATGGTGTCATTGTATCTGACTTAGAAGCTAACGAGATGATAGCTTCAATACGATCTCGCAGCTCCAGTGAAAGTTCTTCGTATTCTTCACATTCTGAGTCAAGTACAGATACGAGCCTGTGTGATGAAAATGAGAAAGCCAGTGATTCCGAACAAGATTTACCTAATGATGACAAAGGAAATAAATCTCAGTGTCTCAAAAATAAAAAGTCATCTTTGAATAAAGATAATAACCTCACTTCTCCAAGTAAAGTGATTGAACCTCTAGATATTGGTAGTTCCAAAACTGAACAAAAGGTTAAGCTAGAAGATAAAAATATGAAAAACATTTCAGAATATCTTGATTCTGCTGCTGGTGAACCTTTACGTATTTACATAGATGGTTTCGAAACCAAATTGAAAGATAGTCATGTGGTAATTAAAGAAAAAAGTAATTATATTCCAGTGAGTCCATTTAAATGTGTTCGTCACCATCGATTAGAATATGAGAGAGTTGACGCTTTTCATCGGCCAAAATATGAAGAGAACAAAAATCTAAAGAATGCCAATATCTCAAAAGGTCGAAATGTAATGGAATTAAGTCCAATAGATTTATCCCCTTGTCACTGTGTCGTTGAATTTAGTACATATAAAAATGAACTACGACGATCGTCTATATCAAATCCAATAACATCTTCGAGACCTCCGGATATAATAGACAGTTTTGCAATGTATCCTAATTTTATACCAGACATTGATTTATCTGAAAAAGGTATTTCAGATACTGAAAGCCCATCAAGAAGTCCGGGAGCTGAAAGTATTATAGTAAGCGAAGACGAACCTCCAATTCCATTAAAAATTGATAAATATTTTGAACATAGTCCCGAATTTTTTGGAGCGAGACTAACTGATCCAAATAATTTCGATATTCCAAGTAGGCGAGCTATAAAAAGAAATTCAAGATTGCCTAAAAAGCCAGATTCATTAACATTGCAAAACAATCACAACGATAAATTAAAAAATGAATCGGAGAGAGCTTCTTCTTTACCACAAACTTACAGTTTCGTATGCAAAAAATCTGTTAGTCCAGACTTAAAACATGAAAAAAATATCGGATTAAATATTTTAGACATTGAGAAGTATAACGTCCTTAAAAATACAACGGATTGTAGTAATCTATCAATACTGAAAACACCATCTGTAGAGAAAGATATATTTTCTTCTAGAGAAGTTGTACATTCGGGGAGGAAAAATAGTGAAAGAGCCTTACAAATAATACAAGAAAATTCACAAATCCTAAGTCGTATATTGACAAAACAAAATATTTCATCTGACTCAAACAGTAAATTGCATGAAAATAAGAGTATAATATGTAGTCAAAATAAAGATATCATAAATCCTATAAAATCCACAGAAAATAAATTACTTGACTCACCTTTGCTTAAAGAATCAATATCAGATTCTTTAATTGGTTCAATTAAGAGAACTAGTAAAGATGACACATCTGACAAGAGTGATTTCCTTAGAGTCAGACCGATTTCAATAGACGACCCATTTTCTTTTGATGTTCGTCAGATTGAAACGATTTCAGAGGATTTTGTACTAAAAAACGCTAAGACACCAAGCACTGAATGTCTTGGCAATAAAACTGATTTTTATGGTTGGGAAAATAAAGGATTTTTAGCAAAATGCGACTATAAAAATAACATTAATAATGCTGATGCTGAATACAAAAATAAAAATATTTCAAAACATAGTGACGTACAAGATAAGTTTCCGAAGCCTTCAACTGCCGAATGGACCCAGTTTTCATTCTCTAGTGAATCGTCCAAGATATCTACTACACAACCATCGTCAGAAATAAAGGATACTTCAACATATGAAAAGCTATTTACTTCAGATGATTACAACTACCCTCAATCGAGCTCTACAAAATACAATGATTTTCGTTTGTTTAAAACTATTGATACAGCCTGTAAAGTCGATGATCAGAGTCCAAAAATTTTTGACACAGTATTTAAAACAGAAAATAGTTTAAACACATTTAGTGATTTTTCTAACAGAGTAACATCTTCTATCAGCTTTACATGCGAACCGTCGATAGAAGATGATTCCCCTATGGGTGCAAAGAGTAACTCTAGTGACACTTTATGTCAAATTACTTCATTAGACCAGGTTTCTACACCGATATCACCAAAATTATTTCCAAACAGGGAAACGCCAACACTGCCTAAGGATTCCGCCGAAAAAAGTGACAAAACTAAATTTGAATCTGACGATACCTCAAGCGCTATTACCTCTCTCCTAGAAACTGATACTTTATCATCGCTTTCTTATCCACGCAGTCCTTCGACAGGATCTTTTCATCCATTTCCTACTCGGCCAGCGATGCGCTTGCCGAAGGATCTGGGCGTAAGGTTGGGTATGTATCCAAAAGAAGCAATTAGCTCTCCCCAAAAATAAGTTAAACTGTTATGTAAAAATAATATACTTTTAATACGTATTATATACGCATTTTTGTTAGAGTGCGTCTTAATTAAAACGTTTAGATATAATAAAGTTTCGACTGATTTATTTTATTATTATTGTTAAATTGCCCAACCAGTATTTTGGTAATTTACGCTGTAAATTTTATTGTTAGATATTAAATAATGTTGTTTATTTGTACGTAAAGTTTGCTTGACAGCTAATTTGGAATACGAAAAGCTTCATATTTCTTAGTAATAAATAGTCGGTTCGAAATATTAAAATTATAACATTGAAGCAATCCGTATTCTATTTGAGCTTTAAAAGTATTTTAGACACTAAACAAACATGTTGCCTTGAAACCACTGTATAGTTATAAATTCTGTGCAATATTTGTATTGGAAGTTATTGATCAGATTAGAGTCAATATAATTCATGGCAATTAACTATTTATACGGCATAAAAATTCTATCTTTGCAAAATAATAAACAGAATAAAAGATAATATTTATTATACGACAATATTTAAAAAATAAATACGATTTGCGACTGCAATTTTATATTTTATTCACATAAACACTTAGATTAAAAATCATCAATCACAGGTGGGCAGGTGCAGACGAGATGCTTATCACCATACATGTCATCGATTCGGCTTACTGTCGGCCATATTTTTGTTTCTCCTTTAACGAATGGCTACAAATCAAATAGTTACGAATTAAATACAACATTTCATACCCTCCGTATAAAGTAAGCGATAAAACTATGACTTACAGCGGGGAATGCCGCTTGTTCTCTGGTGTAAGGGCGATTCCAATCTTCTGTAATAACTTCCTCTTGAGTGTGCGGAGCCATCTATAAAATTAGTAAATTTACATTTAACGTCTTTCTGAAATGCTTATATATTCAGACTTTTTAATATTCATATTTTAAGAAGCGTAACGCGAACCGGACGGACGTACGGACGGGGAAAGAATACATACAAGTGACAGGATAGTAGTTTATTTTCTTATACAGAGAGTATCGTGGACGAGTCCTTCACAGTATTCCAAGAATGGAGATAACTGGAAGATGCACTTAGGCAATGTCGCTTAGGCTTAGTGTTCCAGTAGGATGCACTTTGGTAGGCGATGCTGATCCAACGGGCATTTTGTTTTGGGATTTCTTATGTAATTACGAAAGCACAACTATAGCACGAAGCAAAGTACTAATAGCGCCATCCGTTATTCGAGTGAGTAAAATACGCAAATCCCGTTACTAGTACGATATGTTACAGAAGTAATATTTTATTATTTACCTTTACTGGATTCAATCGTTTATCTATAGCTCCATCTTCGATATCTTTTATTTCCTTCCTTATGAAAATAAGTGCATCACAGAACCGATCTAACTCTTGAAGATCTTCTGATTCCGTAGGCTCAATCATTAATGTACCAGCTACCGGCCAGGATATAGTAGGCGCATGGAAACCTAGATTAAAGTATCAATCCGTCAGTTTCTTGAAATTGAATTAATGCTAGAACTCCTTTATTTTAATATTTGAATTAGAGGCTTGGAAAAAAATAATAACTGCAGCAGATACGGAGAAAATAAAATTAATAAATCAATAGTCAATAAAATAATAATTAGCTACTTACTTTCAGCTTTTAAATCAATTCGTCATAGCTAACAATCATCCCTCAACATTATATTATTATGTAAGTCTAAAGTAAGAAAAACATGGAGCTTATATCAAATCAAAACAAAGTGTGTGGATTCAAGTTGAATTCGTATATCGTATATTACGTATATTCAGGAAATATTTTTTTATGAATTCCTAGGATACACACCGGTATATTAATTTCTATCCTCACAATGTTTTAGTTTTTGTTAATGTCAATAAAGCATAACAGCAATTATCCGATTACAAGAAACAGTATTTAAAAATGAAGATCAAAAATAATACTTAATATTATATTTCTTACCGTAATCCATAAGACGTTTTGCAATATCACCTGGCTCAATATTAGCTGTTTTTTTGAGATCTCGTACATCTATAATAAATTCGTGAGCCACCAGTCCTCTTTCACCTTTATACACTGTTTTGTAGTGGCCGTCTAACCTTCGAGACATATAATTAGCATTCAGGATTGCCACTTGGGTCGCTCGCTTCAAGCCTTTTGGGCCCATCATCTGCAAAACGTTTATGCTATAATGTACTGGGAATTTCGAGTATACGATTACCATAACTAGAATAAGTGACATGAGTTTTATTTTCCTTTATTTAATACAATTTTTCGAAATATAGGAAGATTATATAAAGGAGAACGAAGACAGGATATTTTCAAGTTAAACAAATAGCACTAAGGATGTACGTACTTTGATATATGCCCAAGAGATAGGCAAAATCGCGGAAGATCCAAATGGTGCGGCACTAACAGAACCAAAACTATGCGCTGCATCGCCTAAGTCCGCTAATGGATTAATCACAGGGTGCGATGGCAAAAAGGGCGCTAGGTGAGCTTTTCTGGAAAAATAAAAACTGGCTCTAGAATAGACATTTAATTCATTTTAAATATTAGACTTATTAAATTGCTATTGGTAATTACTTCATGTCAAACGTCAAACGTAAGCAATCGTTAATATTGTCAATTTATTAGAGAGGAATAAATTATAGTTCAATTCATTATAAATATTAGATTATTAAATTGTTATTGGTAGTTACTTCATGTCAAAATAAGCAATCGTTAATATTGTGAATTTAATAGAAAGGAATAAATTATAATTAACAGAAAGATTTACCCAGTCAGTATTCGCATAAGTAAATATCGCACAAATTAAGTAAATACGATTTGATGACGATTTAAGTAAACAAATGTTGACAAGCAAGTCCAAAAAAGACAGGAGTAAGCGGATCATGGTCGTGCCGCGGAAATTTCAAAAAACATTTTTTTCAGAATCAAAATTGCATCGCTTAAAGGGCATAAGTTCATTTAAGGATTTTTCTTTTTTAAAACTAAGTTTTTGGCAAAATAATTTATTTTATTTAAAAAAAACGCCGTGTGAAAACACAAATGCTAAAAATAATCTACAAACTTCTTATAGAATTATTTATTACAAAAAAAATTGCAAATCCGGCTACGTGTTACTATAACAATAATTTAGACTCTTCTCTATTATTCTCTATTGGTTTAATTTATATACCTTCAATGTGCTTATTAATACAAATTACGCTTGCCTTCACAATACGTATTTAATAGGCTAATATAATATACTTACACTCCAATAGGTCCCATACCAGGGCCCCCACCTCCATGCGGTATGCAAAAAGTTTTATGCAAATTTAAATGTGAGACATCGCTACCGTAGTCCCCCGGCCGGCACAGCCCCACCTTTTGATGTGAAAATCATAGAGATCGTAAAGGTACGATTCCACCGGTGTGCTGAACTGTGCAGCACTGTGAACGCAGTGTGCGGCACAAATGTTTACTCTGGTGGACTTACTCACGCAAACATTAACGGTCTTATTCATAAAAAGTTATGACACGCTATAGACTCGCTATAGTACGTTTTACAAAAAGTGTTATTTATAAACGCATTTTAGCACTAAACCATTCTATAAGTCTATTATAACTTTATAGAGCCCAAAACCCGACTATATCAACTCTTTAAGGTAAAAGATGGCCGACTTTCCTACAGCTGATCATTATGAAAACGACATTTGACGTATGTACGGATTGAAATTCAAGTGGGTCACCTGTCGTCAGTACTATCTATCGGTCTCGTGTTAGTGTCAATTAAAAAAACAATTTAAACAATAATAAAATTACGTGTACTGACTACTGACGATACTGTGTGAAAGGCGACTCCGTGTCGTAGACAATAAAATATTTTTTAGTCCATAATAATGTCTATGGTTTACACACTTTATCGGTGTGTTAATACATATTATCTGTGGGGAATTGGGTATGATCGGGCACTTGGTCGCATGATTTCCTTATAATCGCAATATTCGGATTTATAAACGCATTTTAGTTATAGATCAGTTATAGAAGGTTTATGAATAAACAATTTTATGGAACGTTTTATAAGCTTATAGAGCAGTTTAACTAAAGAGTGTCTAAAACCTTCTATAAGCTATTTTTATGAATAAGACCGTAAGAATTTGAGGCCTATATACATTTGTGCGCGTACACTTGAAACAGTGGACTCGCGTCGACGCGTACGCTCTCGTTGTTCGCGCACTCAGTTTTGCTTCCGCTATTAAACCGAAAACATCTGTTTGTACGCGCACATCTTTAATGAGGAGTGGACGAATGAAAAAATTATTAATAATTTTATAGAAAATGTCTAAAGATATAATGTAAAATTGTATATAATTTAAAAATAAGTGAAATAATAATAATACAGATTATAAAATATTCCTAAATGAACATGTTCGCGCACATGTGTGCTTCACTGAGCGCTTATACAAGTTACACACAATATTGCCGGTGGAGACAGAAGCTAAACGCGATATCAGCTTAGTACGTGCAGTGCGCGAACTTTGCACACAATCTTTGCAAACAAATGTGCTGCACACTATTTTAGTGAAATCGTACCTTTATAAAGCTCATTTTGAATAATTTAGTGTTTGAAACTGCGTAAATAACGAATACATGACTGACTGATTTAGTTTAGAACATAGGAAAATCTGAACATACTCAATATTATAAATCATTAAAAATGTTAACGGCTCTTCGTTTCTAAAGTTTCTCACATTCGAAAATGTGAGAAACTTTAGAATCATGGATACAAATGATGTTATTTTATAATTTAATGGCCTAGAATCAAAACTTTTTTAAATAAAAAAAAAGATAACTGTTAAAAATACTTTCAAACAAACCTGAGCATTCATATTAGCCCCGTCTAGGTAAACCTGCCCACCGTGAGCATGCACCAAGGCGCATACATCTGCTGCACGCTCCTCGAACACCCCAAACGTACTTGGGTACGTCAACATTAAACAGGATAACTTATCACTATGTTCTTCTACCTGAACAATAAATAACAAAACAAGGATAGTATTTGTGTTATTAAAAGCTTTCATTTAACTTTCCGTGTATATATGAAGGTAGAATCTTGCAAGTTAAAATTGACTCTACTTCCCGGTGTCCAAGTGAGCTGAAATTTTTATTACATACTCGTCCGGTCCCAATGACCAAGACAAGAATTTTTTTAGAAGCCTTTTTTAAATTGACTCGTTAAAATTATAATACGTTAAAAATCATTGACAATCAACTCTTATTACAAACTAAAACAAATCAGTTCACGGTCAGCATCATTAATTAAGACCTTCCTAGACTCGACGATAATTAACTGATAATTAATAAGTAGTAGTACGAGTTTCCCTATTAGTCTAAACGAATCTATTGGCCGTTGGTTAATATTTTAGGATTATTATTATTGAATACTAGATGGGGCCGTGGCGAATCAAATCCATCCTTGCAGGAATTCTAGGATAAAAAGTAAATGTTACTCTACAACCCCCTGTATCTTCCAGTGAAAATCCGAAGTTCCGGATAATGTACTACTAACCTAAACTTTACAGGCACTATAACAGAACTACCTTGCTATAATCCGCACGGGTTAATTGAATGCATGCAAAGCTAATGTGTATGAAGCAGACAAAATTTACGCACCTTACACATGCAGGACAAGTCACCACACGCACCCCAAGGCGCCTCCACCAGCAACAACGCACACAAGCAGTACACACAACCACGTGGAGGCGCCTTGGGGTGCGTGTCTTGTCCTGCATGTGTAAGGTGCGTAAATTTTACCTGCTTGATACACATTAGCTTTGCATGCATTCACTTAACCCGCGCAGATTATAGCAAGGTAGTTCCTGTAATATGGAATTCCGCAAAGTAACGCCTGCATCTATAAATAATCTAAACCTTCCTCAAGAATTGCACAAATTGTACAAAAATCGATCACTAAAGACAGCTTTTAGGGGCTTTGTTTTATAATATGTAGACATAGAACAACGAAAGTGTATTATGGCTAATTAATATTAGTCTAGTGTAATTCATCAGTTTTTGTCCATTACCATGTCCTTAAGATGTTCCATATCAATGTCTCCAGATGGTGTGACACGTATCGCACAAACTCTCATTCCAGCCATATGAGCGGAAGCTGGATTAGTACCGTGTGCGCTTACAGGAATAAGACAAATATTACGCCCGGTGTCACCGCGATATTCATGATAACGCTTGATTGTTCGTAATCCAGCATATTCACCCTGGGCACCACTGAAAAATAAAATATTAATAATGATTTATAGAAGCAGGCGTTACTTTGCGGAATTCCATATTACAAGCAATATAACAGAACTAACTACTTTGCTATAATCCGCACGGGTTAAGTGAATGCATGCAAAGCCAATGTGTATGAAGCAGGCAAAATCTACGCACCTTATACATGCAGGACCAGCCACCACATGCACCCCAAGGCGCAATTCACCAGCAACAACGCACACAAAAGCAGCACACACACCCACCACCACAATCTCGACGATCGTTTCGCCCCGAAACCGAAGCATCATCAGGAGGATAGGCTCCACGACAAAAATCGTACTGCAGTACTTATCGTATCGTACAGTATCGTATTTGCAGTACGATTTTTGTCGTGGAGCCTATCTTTCTAGCCTATCTATTTTGCCTGCTTCATACACATTGGCTTTGCATGCATTCACTTAACCCGTGCGGATCATAGCAAAGTAGTTAGTTCTGTTATATTGCTTAAAAATATTAATAGTTGCGAATTGTACTGATAGAATCTATCTTAAGAAATTAAATAATTCCTGTTTAAAGGTTGGTAAGTTTGAACATAGCTAACCTGTTTGGCTGAAAAGAGACACGGTCATAGCCCGTTATTGCGCAAAGGTCGTTCGCTAGTTCTTCAAAAAGTGTATGGTACCCTTGACACTGATCGAGTGGTGCGAATGGGTGGATATCAGTAAAATGTTTGAAAGAGCAAGGCATCATTTCCGTTGTGGAATTAAGTTTCATTGTACACGAACCCTGCAAAAGCAAATAAATAAATAAAAGAAAAAATAAGTAAAAACAATTAGTATTGACCAAATTAAACATCCCTGCAATTAATGTACGATTGTCAAAGGGTCTGTCCGTATAGACTAAATGCATAATAATTTTTTTTTCACACTGTCTGCTTTTAGCCCTAATGACTTTTACAGTGTCACTGGGCGGAACGGGCGAGCGCAGAAGCATCGTCGAGGTTGCGAAATGCAGAGAGTAGAGCGCAGAAGCTCTACTAGCGTCGGAGAACGTCGTCTTAAGGGTACCTCCTGTGAGGCCGGACTACGGCTTAGGGCGACGTGTAGTGGAGGGCTTATGGTATAACTTTAATAAGTCATTACGACGGAATTTTGACGAGAAGTCACGAATAATATTTATTAAAATAAGTATTATCATGTCTGTCGTGATACAGTTCCTCATATTAATCTAGGTAACATTTAACAAGCTTTAATTAATCAATGCTTACAAGTGGTATCATAGAATGGACCAAAGATATATCTTTATTTTCTAATCGTTTCATGTATCGCACAATTCTGGTTTCTGAATGGTGCATATTAAATACAGGATGCGTTAAATATGGAGACGTTCTACGAAACGAACCCTTTAAAATACTTCGCGATATAACATCACTACTTTGCATGACCTGAAAATAAAGAAAATTATAATATATTGATATGTATAATTTATATTGTAATACTAGCTAACCGGACAAACGTTTTGCCGTATAAATTTTTTCTAGGGAATTTTAAGTGTAAAATACATTCCCCTGTCCTTATCGCACTCTAAGAGAGGTCGGCACAACATGTTGTCGCATGATTTGGCTACGTATTTTACGACCGGCCGCCTGCCTGACGTCAACTTACCTTAGTCGCCTTTTACGACACCTCGGTAAGAAATGAGGGTGGTCTATTCTATTCTGCCGGATACCACACGGCGTGGAATTTTAAGTGTAAATTATAAAAAAAAATTAACCATAAAGTAAAAAATAAATGTTAGGGGTGGACAACCCTTATCACTTAGTGGTATGAAAAAAAGATAGTAGCCTACTGAATGTGCATATAAAACTTTATAAAAATCGGTTCAAGCCTTTAGAATAAGGTAACTAACATTGTGACACGAGAATTTTATATTAACATTCGTTAGTTATTAGCCCGTATGATATAGTTTTAATAACGTCTTAATATATTGATATATGTCTCACGTCATTCACTTTATCACAATCAAATATCCACAATAAATCATCGACATCTTGCATCGTAGTTGTTTCGTCTAATGCCACTCCAATTGCACCATCATCGAAATATCGCAGATTGATCTTCTTTTCTACAGCTCGTGCTTTTATTGCAGAGGCGTCATGATTCACGTTGGGTATAACGTAGAGAGTATCGAAATATACATCATTCGATTGTGTATGACCGCGTTTTTGTAGACCTACAAAAGATATATTTTAATAACTTAAAAAAAAGTAAAGTAGCGGCCTGTTACAATCCTACTTCTGGGAATAGGCCTCCTCTCTCCATTTCTGAAGAGAAGGATTGGAGCTAAGACCTACCACGCTGCTCCAATCGGATCGGTAGGTTACACATATCTCCAGAATTCTCTAGAGATATGCAGGTTTCCTCACGATGTTTTCCTTCACCGAAAAGCGTGTGATTAACTGCAATTATCAATTAGACACATGAGTTTTAATAGAAAAACTCATTGGTGCCTGCCCGCGTTTGAACTCGTGTTCCCCTCGAAAGAGTCGCATGGCCTCACCGCTGGGCTATCACAGCTCATATTTTAATAACTTACAGTAACATTATTCTATAATAATATTCAAATAGTGACCGTTTTACCATAATCCAGCACTAATGTGGCGTTGTGAACACGAGTAGCAATATCTCTCAGCCCTTGCGGTCCGTGGTATACTGCGTACATCGCTGACATGTTGGCTAAAAGTGCTTGAGCTGTACAAATATTTGATGTAGCTTTATCACGACGAATATGTTGCTCTCTTGTTTGAAGAGCCAATCTAAAACGAATAATCAATAATATAATTAATTAAAAACTCTCAAACCTTTGTTTCTAACTTCAATACATCTAACAAGCTAAACCTTGAACCGATTGAATCTAAAATTACCAAAAAAGGTTTACACTAAAAATAAGTACAAAACACTTTATCTGAAAAAAAAAGCAAACGATACAGTCAACAAGCTTAAAAAAACACTAATCAAAAGTCCATTAAATAGATTACAAAAGCCGCAGAATTCAATATAAAATCTCAAACAAATATCAAAACAAACCTATAAGCATCTCTTCCAGCAGCATCTCTAGTAACTCCTACCATGCGTCCAGGCATCAATCTTACCAAAGGATGTTCAGCAGCAAAGAATCCAGCATGTGGTCCACCGTACCCTAAAGGTACACCAAATCTTTGTGATGTACCCACTGCTAAGGCAGCACCACATTCTGCTGGAGGACGTAAGAGAGCTAGCGCTAATAGATCTGTCGCTACAACTACTAATGTCTGAAACAAACGTAAAACACCATACCAATTACTAAATACTTACACATAATACATTACATTCAAACTAAATGTAAAAAATATGCTTATACGCAAATAATATTAAAAAATTGAAGATTATTTGGATGATAAGAATGAGCCTGGATTTGAAAATCCTTTCAGCTTCACACAAGACAGCGGTTTAATAATGTATAGTTGAAAATATTTAAAAGATTGACCGCCGGCTAAGTGAGTTCAGGATCAACAAGAATTATCAAGATATAGGAGGGGCGCCAATACACCATACCACTATCGAAACCGTCAATCGTCGTTGAATATTCGGCTCTCAAATACAAAGCTCTGAAGATTCAATTAAGTATTCAATCTAAATCATGAAGATTAAGTCGAGGTAATAATTAATTCATAGACGGTATAACGCTTATTTCTTGGGAAAGGGTCCTTCATATGAGAACGATGCGCATTGATATTTGTGATGACAAAGATCTAGCTATTTTATTGACAAAGAATTAGATATTCACTATGAAGTCGAAACGAGCACTTCAGGCAACTTTTAATATTAATACAATATAATACAATAATAAATTAATAGTTCCTAAGGTAAGAATTTCTTTTTTTTTATGAAATATTAGATGAAAAGAGACAGACCCCGTGTTCTTGCGCAGCAGCAGCTAGACCCGAATAATCATACACCAACCCTCTCGTGTCTGGACATTGCAACAACACCGCTGATATATCTCTCTGTGCGAAATCCGCTTGTCGTACGTCGGGAACCACTGTTACTTTAAGACCTAAAGCGTCCAATCTTGTTTGCACCACGGACAGTGTTTGTGGATGCAATCTTTCAGATACCACAAATTTTGTTCTCTTATTGTGCCTTAAAAATAAATGGTAACATATTTATTTACTAACTACTTGTAGGTAAGATTCCAATTTATTATTTAATCCCTAACCTGTGGCACAAAGATAATGCCTCCGCAGCAGCAGTACCCTCGTCTAACAAAGATGCATTAGCAACATCTAACCCAGTGAGGTCGCTAACCATGGTTTGGTAGTTTAATAAACCTTCTAATCGCCCTTGCGCCACCTCTGGTTGGTATGGAGTATACTGAGTGGTCCTGAAAATAAGAAAAATAGTTGTTTCGAGTTAATTTAAATTCCGTAAATATTCTATTTATAATAGTTGTGATAGCCCAGCGGTTAGATCGTGCGACTCTTTCAAAGGACTCACGAGTTCATACCTCAGAATGAGTTTTCTAAACTTATGTGTCTTATTAATAATTGAAATTTATCATACACTCTTCGTTGAAGGAAAATATCGTGAGAAAATCTGCATATCTATCTTTTTTTTCCGAACTGACTGTATGCTGTTAGCCCTAATGACTTTTACAGCGTCACCGGGCGGGACGGGCGAGCGCAGAAGCTTCGTTGAGGCTGGAAATGCAGAGAGTAGAGCGCAGAAGCTCTACTAACGTCGGGGAATGTCGTCCTAGGGGTGCCTCCTGTGAGGCCCGACTATGGCTTAGGGCGACGCGTAGTGGAAGTGCATACCTCTAAAGAATCATAGGGATATGTGTAATCTACCATTCCGCATCGGGGCAGCATGGTGGTGCTTAGCTTCAACCCTTCAGTCCAAAAATAGATAGAGTCCTGACCATAGTCAGCAGTTGGATAGTAAAAAGCCGCTACTTTTTTTTTACTATAAATGATAGCAGAAAAACCTTACCATCCTGGATTCTCGAACATATTACGCATGATAGTATGGGGAACACAGCAATTGTGATATCCCATACCAATAAACGAGCGCCATATTTTATTTTTTTCCGCCAATTCGCTTACTCTTTCAATGAGATCATACTCACCTGCGAAAAGTAATAAATATTTTTCTTTTAGCTTTTATACCTTTGCAAATTAAATAACGGCACTTTTTATAAACAGGCTTAACGGAGTTAACTTTTTCATCCGTACATATGAACATTCGAACATTATATGTCCTTAGCTAGTTCTCTACATTATCGAAATTCTAATTCAACTCTAAATCTCATTAAACATTAGGGCCTTTTTCCTGTTATCAAATCTTTTCATTGGTGTATATGATTTCTTTGATAAAAGAAATTTTTATTTTTAAAAACTGACGATATTATCTTTAGCATACAGTAAATATATAACAAGACAAAGAATCATAATAAGTATAATAAAAATCAAATCGTACTCATTGGTTCGTCGATTTTCATAAGACCTTGGAGCTGTATTTGTTTAGGGACTGCATCATTTGTCAGTTGATCAAGACTCTGAAAATTAGCAATTATTTAATTCATATTTTTTTAAAGGTCGAACTTTTAATAAAAGGATAGTAATATATTTAAAGCCACTATAATCTGCCCTTTGTGAACCCTTTCCAATGCCTTTTGATGTCGATATAATGAAAAAGAAAAATGTGTAGAAAATTGCAATAAAAATAGTAGCGTCTTCGGACCTAATGACTGCTAAAGAAACCCGTAACTAGGAAGAGCAAAAGACCAGCTTTTTTAAAAGTTCGTAACGTGATGTCACAGATGGGATTGAAATAAGGATTATAATGTGTCTAACCCAATTAAACCTAAATTTGAATTCGGTGTCTTTAGTACTAAGCGTGCGATGTATAGTAAATCTATACTTATTATAAAACAAAGTACCAAAAAGCTGTCTGTCTGTATGTAATCGATTTTCTCAAAATCTACTGAATGGATTTTTGTACGGTTTTTACTAAAAGATAGCAATTCTTCCGGATGGTTTAGCTTCATAGTACATTACGATTTTACATAAATTGTGTTGTGGAGGTCGCGTGGTTGTAAAAAACTCGCCTGAATTGTAGATCTACAAAAATACCACAAAAAAGTCCGCGACAGCGTCTCTCTATCTCTTATGGTTAAATCACAATAACTACTTTGTGTCTTTTGTGACACACAGATTTCCACGCGGGTGTAGCCGCAAGCACAGCTTGTTAATAATAAAATGAACTTATAAAGAAAACTTTTCACAAAACAACATAGAAATATAAAATAAAATTGTCCACAAGCTTAATAACATACCTTGTAACCTAAGAGATCTAACATAGTCACAATATCATGGTCCCTTGGTCCAATGTGTCGGTCAGGGAAATCGACCCTCTCTGGAAAGAGGTTATCCGATTTTGACTTATGTGCACTTATGCATCGTCTCAGATTTTTCAAAATTACCTTACATTGTGACTCTTGAAGTCTATGATACTTTAGAGAAACACCATGTTTAAACAACCTATACATTTTTAATGTAAATTATTATGACTGATCATTCTACTCTCCGACTTACGAAAGAAACATAATGAACTGATAGAGAGGTCAAGCTGTTGTAAGACTTCGTCTCAAAAGATAAGAAAGTTCAATAACAAAACGTAATTTATCTGACAATTATAGAAAATTGTTTGTTCAAACATATTAAGTAACTGCTTTAACCTCTTATCATATATCTTAATTTATATTAAGTTTCACTCTCTTTAAATACTTTGATAAACTATACAATTTAAAGTGAACATGGATTATTTCTTTTTCTATAAAGTGAAGTGTAGCTAAAATATTTACTTAGTCATGCACATAGGTAAAGGTTCACTTTCATTTAAGCTTGTAGGTATTATTAGTAAATTCAGTTTATCATTCAACTTTGGTTCAACATTTAGTTGATGTTAAGAGAAAAAACGAGTTTTTGAATATAGATTGTTTTCTCATATCTCAAACGGATAAGGCTCGATGCAAGCTCAGAGACGGCTTGATTTTTGGCGAAATTTACGAAAATGATCATCATATTTGAAGTAATTTACACAAAACCTTAATAAATTACGCACTATAGCTAAATTCATCGTCGTCTGAAACTCTGTCTACTGGTGCAAGCCGCATGAAATTCAGTAGTCTTTGAGTTTATCACTGTCCACTGACAGATATATAAACAGACGTAGTACTATGTAAATATGTTGTGATATAAATATCACAACAAATAAATTTTATTGCTTCACACTGGAGTACAGTGAAACCCATTTATATATTACAAAATACAAATATTTATCTATTATACATCTAGGGGAAAACCCCTCAAAATAATGAGCTACGTTCCATTTTAAAGAATATATGTGACTATGACATATATTCACACTTGAGCATTACGTGATCACAAATTATCTTGTAAATTTAATAAGTCAAAACATTTTACCAAACATATAAAACATGTTGTAATATTTTTGGATCCATGGCTACCATCAGTAACATGATTATAAGACCATCAATAATAACAATGAAGACGTAAATTGAAACATTAACGTCACTAATTTATTGACTGTTGACATCTGACAACTATAAGTTGTTACCATTTCTGTAGCAAAATCTAAATGTTTAATAGTTTTTTTGTGTTTGAAAAAATTGGTGATTGCTCTGTTACATAAAAGAAAAATGAAATGAAAATGACGTTATCAGAATACATACAATTAAAAGAACAAATTGTTTTCAATGTGGGAAAAAGTGAAAACCACAGTCATTTGCTGCACAAATTAAAGGAGTTTTATAGAGACGATATAGATTCTGAGAGACGATTTGAAAGAGTCCATACCATAGGCCAGTTACTAAAAATTCTAGAGATAAGGGATGTACTTTCTGAAGACAATATTGGGCCTTTAAAGGAAATAGCCCGAAGGCTAAGTCACAATGACCTACTACGAAAATTATCCGAATATGAAATGAATCATGTTCCGAGAGAATACATTAATTGTTATGGTAAGAAAAATTTAAAACATCAAAATAAAAATAATCTTCAAATTTAAAAATAGATAGAATACTTGAAAATAAAGTTTGTAATCTGATTAAGGTAAAATATTAACTATTAGTAGTCATTACATTTTACTTGTACTGACTGCTAACTATGACGATTGTGATCAAATAATGATTACCTTTATTTTATCCAAAATTGTATGTTGTTGAAATCAATGTTCTTATTGTAATAGAAAAATAATTTACAGCTCAAGGAAATGACAAACCTGTTATAAACAAGGAATTTGGTGAAAACTGTTTGAGTAATTCTTTTGGATCAATAAGCTTAACCAAGAGGCAAAGAATAGACAACACAATTGTAGAAGAGATTGGGAAATTTTGGCGTGATTTAGCTAGAAATCTTAAAATTCGTGAATGTAAAATTGATGAAATAGACACAAAATATGAATCTCTTACTCAAAAGGCTAGGGAACTGTTAAATCTATATTATAATAATAAGGCTGACCCACAAAGATGGTTCTATGTTTTATGCAATGCTTTAGAAAAATCACGCAGAAAAGATTTGAGTAAATCTATCCAGGAAATTATGGTAATGAACATTTAATTTTAAAGATAAAAATCAATACTGTATTAAAACAATTTATGCAGCAAACAAAATTATGAATTAAAATGAGTAATATATATTTCAAGTATTAATTTATTTTAAATAATCAAATTATAGGCAAGTGTACTAAAACAGCAAGTATTTATAAAATTATTTATTATAAAAATCAAAAAGTAAAAAAGTTTGAAATATTTTAACATCTTTAACGAAAACCTTATATAAAAAAATTTAAATGTACAAAATATATAATATATTTTTAAGGCACATACTTGTTTAAAAAGTTCTTAGAGAACATTCTCATATATATATATATATATTTGTAAAATAAAAAATGATATGTTCAAGTTTTGATTAACATTGTGTAATATTTTATTATGTTATGTACTAAATAACAATGAGATTACTTTATTATTCGAGATACATAATAATTGGAATGATTCACAGTCTATTTTTCATAACATATAACTATTATATTAATATAAAGTATTATAACATAAAATAGTTTCAATAGCTATTAGATAGTTTAGTTATAATATTCTTGATATGAAATGACACTAAAATAAAATTTTATTTGAATTGATACAGAACTATTAAAAATTTTATATGATTTTTTTGTAAATTACTGTGAAGCCCAGATATATGCGTTCTGGAAAAGTCTCAACCAAGGTGAGGCCTGATTGTCTCCAACAAGTGAGGGGTTTAATAAAAGTGGCAGTGGTGTGGCACATTGCCAGCGTAACACGCAGCGCTCAGGATGTGGCATCATGGCTATGTGACGTCCATCAATTGATCGAACTCCAGCTAATCCCTCTGCAAATAAAAACTTATATAATATACAAATCAATATCGACTGGCCCGTTGCAGTGAGTAGTGACCCTGCCTTCAGCTCCGCGTGTCGTACGTTCGATTCCCGCCGAGGGCCAACAGTTTCTTCAAACAATTTGTTGGTTCTTCGAGCCGGGGTGTTTGTTTGTATTTATGTATGTATTTAAGCTATATTAGTATATATTTACCAGTGTTCTGTCACCCATAAAAAGTATTAAGTTACTTACTTTGGGGACGCATGACAGTGTGTGTAAGTGTCCCATATATTTATTTATAAATACTGCTGTGACCTAATAGTGGAAATCTTCATCATCAATAGTTTCTAGTTTCATGCCCCAAATGTAAAAAGTATTACTCTTTAACAATGGGATTTAGCTCTCTTTTTTGAGTTAACTTCTATCATTCGAACAGTTTTTGACAGGGCCCAATATAGTTAAGTCTCAATCCACTATTTATATATACCTCAATATACCTTGAATAGAAGAGATTGAAGCAGACTGCTTAATATTGAAATCTCCAGATGAAACCTATTTTTGTTGGTTGACGTACTTACTAAGTATAAAGGAAAAAGAATAAACCTATTTAAAAGCAGTTGTACAAACATATATATAATGTATAACACTAACCAGGACTGCCATTCGGATTCATAGGGTATATCTCAGTGGGAACTCCATCGTCATCAACATACTGCATCGCCACTTGTCCGTTTGTTCGCAGCTTATTCAGTATGTGTTGATCAGATACAGTGAATCGTCCTTCACCATGAGCTACCCAAACTCCTAGCACACTCCCACCCATTCCGCGGAACCAAATGTCTTCAGCCTGTTCATTGATCTTAACAGTAGACCAGCGACATTCGAACCTGTCAATATTAAGTGTCCAATCAATAAAAACAATATGGGAAATATGAACTAAAATATATTATGCCGAGTGGTATCTGGCTTAGTAGAATAGATCACCCTTATTTCTTACCGAGGTATCGTAAACGGCTACTAAGGTGAGTCGACCCACCGTGTGGTATCTGGTTTAGTAGAATGGACCACCCTCTTTCTTACCGACGGGTACGTAAAATACTAAGGAAAGTTGACGTCCACTTAGACCATCCACATACTATATGTAATATAATTTTAATTAATAACAATCAGAAATAGGAGCAAGGACTGTTTTGAGTATGTCAAAGACAATTAACTATATGCTGTACTGGTGTCGCATTGTTCCAGTCAAGAATGTCAATCTGGTATGTTACACCTACACAAGCTATATTCACGTCTTATTCTATCGGATCAGCCCGACTAGTCTAAAGCCCGCCTGGGACTCTCATTCATGAACTCTTTACAGCGATCAGATAAGTGCCATTCATATTAGTCTAAATTCAAAAATATTAGTCTGGCTGTTTTTTTCTTAACCTAAGCAATATTCAGTAGACGTGGGTCGTTACGTGATTTTCGCGTAACGTAACGTAACTAGTGACGGTAAATATGTAACCTGTTTTATAACTAGTTACTTTCGTAACTAGTTACTCATTCGAAACTGTATCACAGTAATGAAATTTAGCCAAGGTTAATACGTGATTCTACTGAAGTGTTACAGTTACTTCAGAGACGATTGACAGTTGAGGGATCAGTTATGTTCGTTATTCTTCGTTACAAGTTACATTTTGTAGTTAATGCAGTAGGCCGATGCCGTAACGTAGTTCAACGAAACGCAAACGCAACGTAACGTAATGTCGCATGAAAGCTGCTACGAAAGTAGCTAGTTAAAAATAACTACTTCGCCTTCGCACACGTAACTAGTTATTCCGTTTCATAGCACGTAACCGGTTATTGTATACAGTGACGTGAAATAACGCCCACGTCTAATATTCAGAGTCATAAAGAGATTTAGCTTCATACGAACCTTTCAGATAAATTGTGATCTAAGAATATCTGAGTTTTAGTAGATTTGTTTGTCCGATCCGGATCCATCCATCCCAAAAGTGCCATCAGCTGGCACCCGTTACATACGCCCAAAGAGAATGTGTCGTTTCTACTTTTAAAGTTTGCAAATTGTGCGCTTATTGATTCGGAGAAAAGTATACCTGCGGCCCAACCTTTAGCTGAACCAAGCGTGTCTGGGAATTTAATATATCTATGTAGGTTATTATTATTAAAAAAAAATATCAATGTAAATTAAATAATTGTAAGTTGCTGGTATTGTGGACTCCGTTGTAATACGGCCCGTTTCGATAACTCTTTGCAAAAGAAGGTTCAGGCCCCGAGGCACGGTCTTTTTGTAAGTTTCTTGGAACTTGTAAAAAACATCGTGCTGTCACAAAGCCAATGCAATATATGAAAGATACATCAAATCAAAATAATCTTTATTTAATTAAGCTTTTTCAAGCACTTTTAAATCGTCAACAAATAATATGTTTTATGATGCTACCACTTGTTCAGAATTTTGCTCAATTACAATTAATTTAATTGATGGACAGATATTTATATTTTATCCTAGTTCGTATCTATCCCATTGCATGATCAATGACTACATTTTTTTATATAAAAATCAATGTATCAAAATTTCAATTCAATACAAAACTAATTAAAATCGTGTCATAAAATAAATATATGACAACCATTATTTAGTAATTCGCACAATAATTTGAGTTAAAATGTGACATAATACTGCTTTTTGCGTATTTTATAAATTAAGTGTGAATAAGCTCTCTTAGATTGGAAATATCCAAATGCAATACAAATATGTGATGTTAACAGACAATAAAATATATGATTTTTGTTGTTTACTGATACACAGATAAACTTTGACTTATCGTGTTGGTATATTATCTTGACCTAGTTTACTAAGTTACGATATTGAGTATTAATACAGCCTAAATGTTCAATCATTTGGATACTGGGCGTCAAGATCTTGAAGGCCTTTTGCGCATGCCTCTATAACTAACAATTTGTATACATTGTACTATAAACACCTCTAAAATAAATGACAACTAGTTGAATTGGGCAGTAAGCTTGGGTATGATTGCGATTTGAGAATCATATTCGCACCATGATATGATCAAAGGTGAACACGGTGTTCGTGCTGCTATTGCTATTGTATACACAAACAAATATAGGCCTTATAGGCGTATGCAATGTATAGGATACAAGGACTACATTTGTTTGTATAAGCAATAATTTAGTCCAGTAATCGCTGAATCACTAAAAGCATAAATAGCAAATAGCAAAAAATGCTATCGGCTATTACATTATTCAGCTATCACTGGACAAAGTTATTGTTACAAACCAACGCAATTCTTAAATCAAATTTAATACGGTCTTTATTTCTAGGTTATACTTTCAGTTAGAATAGCGTAAAAGTGTCACATAATTCCGAAATATCGACCATATTGAATCAGATATAAGAATAAGATTTGTTTGTGTAACAATAATTTTGGCCAATTCTAGCTAATATATTCAGTTGGAATATCGTAAAAGTGGCACATAATCTCGATGCATATGATATAATGATAACATTTCTTTTTAATATTATTTTACTTTTTTAGGGAATATGCATAATCTTGTATAGCAATAGCAATCTAAAATTCACTAGCAGATGATGCTATATGAATCATATCATGATCACTAAGTGATTGGTGATTCCATGCATATTGGGCAGTTGTTATCTTGCTACAGACTTATATGTTCATATTTTGATAACAACGCCACCTGTTGAATCAAAAGTTTACTTTCTCTAAAGTAGGAACAAACAATACATATTTACAAAATACTAATATAATTTAGCACTTTCAGAGTTTTTCATAAACGAACGTGGTGACACGAGATTTCATATTCAAAATAATTCAATAATTATTCGTTGCCTTAACGGCTTTCCGTAGAAATTATCGAACAGTTGGATATAAAAAAACTTAGTACTCTATGTAGTAAAATAACGGTCTCTTATCATCCCACTGCTAGGCATAGGCATCCCCTCTCCGAATAGAAAGGTTGGAACTGTGACCCACCACGCTGCTCCAATGCCGATAGGTTAGAAATCTCTAGAGATATACAGGTCTCCTCACGATGTTTTCCTTCACCGCAAAGCGTGTTATAAACTTGTAATACGAATTAGGCACTTAAGTTGAATTATATACGGTACATTTTCTAAAAACGACTTATATCCAACACTTACCAGCATAACTAAACCCTCCCGGGAATACCAAGCCCTGGAAGGCATCTAGCGTTATCTTTTTGGTCTGTAAATCGCTCATAGTAACATCAAATACGTCGAAATTCGCCATCATAAGCGAAGCGATCATTTCCCGGTCGCCATTTATACCTAAAGCATTAATTATATGATAGTGTCCAATTTACATGATGAGATAACTATACTTAAATGAAGCATATCATTTTTTATTTAACATTTGACGTAATATACCGAAGAATTCTCTTGTTAGCAGTAAAGATGCCTAATTGTACTACTTAATATGACACACTACTTTATATGAACCTTTCTGTGTGTATTTTTAAGGTTATGTACAACACATTACATCGATGTAACTTAAGTTACATATTACAGGATTATCAAAATGTATTCCAAGAACAAAATTTATTGCGTTTATTTCCTTCAAAATAACGTACTTTACATATGAAACAAATATTTGAAACTTGAAAATCAAAAAGTTACACAAGCAAAATAAACAATAAGCAATTTAAAAAAAGCATGTGCATGTGTTTTTACGAATCCTGCATGTATCGGGTAGGAAAAATCGGATAGTCCACTATAGATTTAGCATTATATATATTTTCTATTTACTTTATCGCGGACTATAGAAAAATAGTATAAAAACTACTTTTGTATTATACCGCAAAGTAACTCTTAATTCTATAAATCAATAAGCAATTCTTTTTTCCTTACCTTCTTCCCTGAGAACGGCTACTCTAACTGATTTAGTTTTTATAATAGCAGCTGAAGGGTCAAATGTAACATTGTATGTCGCTCCTTTGCGATTCAAAAGGCCTGGGAGATAAAAGTTAATACTAAATTAAAAATATAGATACCAATCTATATTTTAAGGCTAGTTAAGCTCATTATCATTGGCAAAAATAAAACTTAAGACACTTAGACATCTATACTTATTATAAAACAAAGTCCCAAAAAGTTCTCTGTCTGTATGTAATCGATTTTCTCAAAATCTACTGAACGGATTTTTTTACGGTTTTCACCGTAATATGGTGCAATACTTCCGGATAGTTTGGGTTAACAGTAATAGTAGAAGATGGTTGAAAGAAGAGTGCATGCAAATGAGATGAGGATGTTAAGGTGGATGTGTGGTGTGACAAGACTAGATAAAATAAGAAATGAGTATATTAGGGGAAGTATGAAAGTTGCGCCCATTATGGAAAAGATGAGAGGCACAAGATTGGGATGGTATGGACATGTAATGAGGAGGGATGAAGACCATGTGACTAAGCGAGTGTTGAATATAAATGTGGATAGATATGTGACTAGAGGGAGGCCTAAAAAGAGATGGTTGGAATGTGTGAAGTATGACATGCGTATAAAAGGAGTAGCGCCAGAGTTGACGAATGATAGAAGAGAATGGAAGAGGAAAACATGTTGTACCGACCCCACTTAGAGTGGGATAAGGGTAGGAGAAAGAAGAAGAAGTTTGGGTTAATAGTACATATCGGTATTATGCAAATTGTGTTAAAGAGATTGCACAGTTGTTAAAAAACTTGCTGTGTCGTGCGGTGCGTTAACCATGAGAGATGCGCTAAAGTAATGTACTAGAGAATTGTTGATCTATAAAAATACTACAAAAAAGTCCGCGATAGCATGTCTCTATCTCTTATGGTTAACTCACAATAACTACTTTTATGTTTAAAATTTTAATTCTAGAAAAAAATTGTGATACGCTGATTTCTACAGTGGCGAAGCCGCTGGCACATCTAGTAATTAATAAAAAAATAATTTTAACTTATCTCACCATCCCACTCTTGTCTGACGCAATCAGAGTTGGCCTGAAGACATTCCAGGCGATAACTGGTTTCTTCCCACATTCTATACGCGGTGATTAATTTTGTGTTCAACACCAATTTTCCATTTACTTTTACGACCACCTACACATAATAACCACATAAATCCAGTTTTTATATACTTGAAAAAATGTAATAGAATAATCGTATGAATTTATTCTAGTTGACAGAATTTGCTGCAGATTATGTATTATTCCTTAATGACCTCTGCGCGCAATACGTTGAATCACTTAAGCCAATAGTTCTATGTATGAGACGGAGTCAAATATATAGCTCACAAAAAAGAGTATAACAATAAATATATAGTAGTACTGGAAGTATTTTATTTATTTACTTCTTTATTGTACATACATCTATAGTTATTATAAAACAAAGTCCCAAAAAGCTGTATGTATGTAATCGATTTTCTCAAAATCTACTGAACGAATTTTTGTACGGTTTTCACCAAAAGATAGTGCAATACTTCCGGATGGTTTAGGTATATAGTACATATCGGTATTATGTAAATTGTGTTAAAGAGGTGTTAAAAATCTTGCTTGCTGGGAGCTTTAGTCGCGTGCGCTGCGTAAACCGGTAAAGATACGCTAAAGTAATGTACTAACGAATTGTATATCTATAAAAATGCTACAAAAAAGTCCGCGATAGCATATCTCTATCTCTTATGGTCAACTCACAATAACTACTTTTATGTTTAAAATTTTGAATTCTAGAAAAAAATTGTGACACGCTGATTTTCATGCGGACGAAGCCGCTCGCACAGCTAGTAATAATATAAAAAAGAAGAAAAAAATAGCATATGTACAAAGGCGGACTTATTCCTTATTTAAGTCAACTTTTGACAGAAAGAAAAGGGCAAGAAGTGAAATATGGATAATCAAAAAAGAGGGGAAGAAAAAGAAAAATAACGAAACACTATATACTATAGATTAATGTTGAAAAGTGATTGATGCAATATAGATAATAGTGATTATTTAATTTATTAAAATGTAACTATTTAATTTATAAATTATTTTAATACAGAAAATTGATGAACGTTGATTTCACAAAGCTATATTACACATTACCTGAGACTCCATCCCATATTTTCCTGTTCTTCCAATAAATTTAGCCCTCAGACCTTGTTTCTGGTACTCTTTTAGAACATAATCCAAATCAGTTTGATCTACTTCTATAACGATACCAAGTTCTTCGTTAAATAGCGCCTCTATGGTAGAAACGTTGTTTTGCACTTCGATATTCAATTCTAAACCCCTCACTCCACCTATACCCATTTCCAAGACCGTCGTTACGAAACCACCCTCACTTATATCGTGTCCAGAGAGTAATTTCTTCTCTAAAAACGTAATAATAGCTGTATATTATTCGTTAAGATCTCTTTACCTGCACAAACCACTGTGCAGGTAAAGAGATCTTAACGAATTCTAGCAATAAACCGAACTCAAGATTGTATCGTAGGGCTGGGCAGGTGCCAGGGGTGCTAGTTATTTATTTAGAGCTTACATAGTTTGCCGAATGGGAGTATACTGCCGACAAACTGCTTGGCAGTTTGGCAGAACAAATATCTCAGTAAAAAAATGTTTAATTATAAGAAAGATATATGTGCCGTGTGGTATCTGGCTGCATAGAATAGACCACCCTCATTTCTTACCGAGGTGTCGAGACTAAGGTAATTTGATGTCAGGCAGGCGGCTGGTCGTAAAATACGTAGCTAAATCATGTGACAACATGTAACATGTGCCGACCCCACTTAGAGTGGGATAAGGGCAGGAGAATGTAATGTATAAGAAAGATATATAAATAAATAAAAATTCATATTGTTTAACACGAACTAAACTTTTTAAATTAACTCTCTCCGTTTCTGGAGAGAATTAATTTAAAAAGCTTAAAAAGGGTTGGAGCTAAGATCTACCACGCTGCTCCAATGCGGATTGGTAGGTTACACATATCTCCAGAATTCTCTACAGATATGCAGGTTTCCTCATGATGTTTTCCTTCACCGAAAAGCGTGTAATAAATTGCAATTATCAATTAGACACATGAGTTTTAATAGAAAAACTCATTGATGCTTGCCCGGGTTTAAACTCGTGTTCCCCTCGAAAGAGTTGCACGGTCTCACCGCTGGGCTATCACAGCTCTTAAACTTAATAATGATAAGATTGTTCTGCTATAATCTTCGATTAGAGAAAATCTATGTCATACCTTGTGCTTTCAGGATTCCTATGCATGCACTAGCAATCAGGATAGATCTTCTGTAATCGCCGATTACAGTAAAATAATATTAACATCACTTTTGGATCTTGTGACTTCGAAAAGTAACACTAAATTCTAGAAATAATTTATTACAAACTTATTGGCCTCACCTTTAAGAAGTTTTTGTGTGACTTTGAACAAATTTTTCAAGACCTTAGGATCATCTACATCTGGTGGGGAGTCTCCTAATTGTTTGTAACATTGTGCTAGAGCCGATCCGCCTAGCCTAGAGAAATATCGCTATTTATAATTTATCTATTATATATCTTTTTTCACTCTGCAATGATCAGTTAGAATAAGGCTAGAAATTAGTACAAATAATAGTTTAGCATAGGTCTCTACTAACTGATAGATTTAGTTAGAGGTTTTACAAAATATATAAGTGTAATACCTGTATTTTCCGGGATTTACTGGAACATGTACAAGTGCAGAACCCTCGCTAATTAGAGCCGGTTCTACTTTAACGGTTATGTCAGGGCACGGAGCATAAGTGGAAATCACTAGTGTACCCGGTGACCGAACTGAAATTAATTCTATGCTTATCATGTGGAAATTTGAGCACAGAAACAATAAGCGGGCAACTGTGACTGTCAATTAGTCGAAAAAATCTCGTAATAGAAGCATAATCGACTTCGTAACGTAGTAGTAAAAATCGACCATGAACTGGATCGATCAACTCGAAACGAGACTCCTATTGAGAATACTAATAAAATCACCCATTTGAGTGTAATAATAAAAATAGTTATATTGGCAAAACTATTATACTTAGACATATGGTATCGCGGACTTTTTTGTAGATATTGATACGTTTTATAATAATGTAGAATATTTTTTTGTTCTATCATCAATAGTTTCCGCAGCGCACGCGATGATAGATGTTTACGACTAAATTTTTACCAAGTTATTACAATTTTATTAGGGATCCCTATTTTTTTGAAAATGACATATAGCCTATGTTGCTCAGTGAAAAAGCAGCTTTCCAATGGTGAAAGAATTTTTGAAATTGGTCCAGTAGTTTTAGCGTGAAAACGTAACAAACATACATACAAACAAACATACAAATCTTTCCTCTTTATAATATTAGTATAGATACCTATTTTTTCTGAAAATGTAATATAGCCTATGTTGCTCAGTAAAGAAGCAGCTTTCGAATGGTGACAGAATTTTTTGCTCTAACCGAGAATAACCAGCAAGAAATTCGGCGGTCACTCTTTTTAAAAATAAATATTACAACATTGTATTTAGTATTGTTAACAAACATAGATTACAATACAAAGGTAATAATAAAATTATTTTGCTATAATCCGCGATACAGTATCTAGAAAATATATATAGTGTTAAATGTATAGTGGACTATCCGTAATCCGTATCCGTCTATTTACTGTATCGCGGATTATAGCAAAATAACTTTATTATTACTTTTGTATTGTGGATCTCCGCAAAGTAACGCCTAATTCTATAAATTATTTATAAAATATCATCTAGTGCGTAAAATATCGTTATACTCACCAGGCTTTCCTTCTACACTGGCACACATAGAAAGGGAGTCTTTCCCTCCATCTATAGCGACGCCTAGCTCCCTCATAGCACTGCAGAGAGCATCACAAGCTACTACGAGAGAAGCCCCTTCTGCGCCAGTTTTTCCCGGCCACATCCAATTGCCAGAACATTTTACATCCTCTAATTCAGTTATACCAGCAAATACCTTTAAGTATTTTAAACAATGTAATTTTTGTACATAAAAATATAAAAATATAAAACACTAGGTGATGTATATAATAGACAAAGTAGGAACCAACATAAGCTTGCGACTCCAGCTTTGCGCTTAGCAAAAGTACGTAAATCGTTTGTGGGTATGGGTATAAGATTCTATAATAAAATTCCGAAATCAATTTTGGCCATACCATTACAGCAGTTTAAAGCCACTGTTAAAAAGAGACTGATACAGAAAGCCTACTATACTGTTGAAGATTACTTAGATGATAAGGATGTGTGGATATAGGTGCACTTCTACCCTGTACAAGACAGTAATAAATAAATGTAACTAGTTCTAAGATTTATATTTTAAAAAGAGCAACCGCCGAGTTTCTTGCTGGTTCTTCTCGGTAGGAACAGCTTTCCGAACCAGCAGTAAAGTTGACGATTCAAAAGCACTTGTTTACAAGTTTTCTTGAATAAAGAATATTTTGAATTTTATTGTAAGGGGTAATTATTATACAAGAGGTCGCTGCTATCGTGCGTATTACGAGTGCAGCCGATGAATAACGAACACAACCGATGGCGTTGTCAAGGCAACGCCTAACAACGAATAGTGGTTGCCATGGAGACGGAATAACAAGGAGCCATCTTGTGTGATGTGACGTGTGTTTTGTATTATTGTATTAATTGCGAATAAGGAAGTACAAGTTGAATTATAGATTGAGGATTCATTAATACTCACTTCTGAACATTCTTTAACAGTATATATCTTTTCTGTATCTTTATACCTTTTTAGAAACAATTTCATACATACTTATACATACGTAATTCTTTGAATCATCATCATCCTGCCCTTATCTTACTATAAGTGGGGTCGGCGCCACATGTTACAAACATGTTGTCACGTATTTTACGACCGACCGCCTGCCTGACGTCAACTAACCTTAGTCGCCTTTTACGACACCTCGGTAAGAAATGAGGGCGGTCTGAGTAGAAAATCAGCCGGATACCGCACGGCGGGTAAAATTATTCTTTGAATGAACTAAATAAATATAAATTTGTATTAACTGAACATGAAATATTCTCGATTGTTAAATTTAACTTGATCCGTAACCCAAATATTTAATGAAATGAGTCTTACAATTTACGTACATATCGCAGTATTTTTTTTTTTTTTTTTTAAACAAATTGAAATATTACAACAAAAAAGCTTGGTATTTGCACAATAAAAATTTATGTAATATTTCTATGCACTTGATATTCTAAGATTTTAAGTAAAAGTAACAGCCTGTTAATATGCCCACTGCTGGGCTAAGGCCTCCTTTCTCCGTTTTTGGAGAGAAGGATTGGAGCTAAGACCTACCACGCTGCTCCAATGCGGATTGGTAGGTTACACATATCTTTAGATTCTCTAGAGATATGCAGGTTTCCTCACGATGTTTTCCTTCACCGAAAAGCGTGTGATAAATCGCAATTATCAATTAGACACATGAGTTTAAATAGAAAAACTCATTGGTGCCTGCCCGGGTTTGAACTCGTGTTTCCCGCGAAAGAGTCGCACGGTCTCACCGCTGGGCTATCACAGCGGTGATTTTAAGTAATACTTTGAAATCCACATCCGTAAAAAAATGTATACTTACCAAATTAGTGAGAGCTTCACCGAGAGATAATCTTGCTCCTGCCGCGGGGTCCAATAGACCCTTGATATTTTGGGTACCGATAGACGTAGCAGAGCCAACGAGTTCATTGTAAGATAGCGCAATAATTGCAAAATCTGCTAGTGGGGTATGAAGGGGGCCTATGCATTGTTGCTGTGCAACAAGACCTGTGACACAACGGTCTACCTGATAACAAACATTCATTAAAAATAGTTAAATTCAATAGTTTTTCTCTAAGCAAGTTAAGTGTCCTGTAAGCAGTGTTGGATGATCATTGACGCAATTACGCAGAGGACAAATATATTTTATTACAAAACCTTACTTACTCACCTTACAAACCTATATATCTATACTAATATTATAAAGAGGAAAGATTTGTGTTTGTTTGTTTGTATGTTTGTTACGTTTTCACGCAAAAACTACTGGACCAATTTCAAAAATTCTTTCACCATTGGAAAGCTGCTTCTTCACTGAGCAACATAGGCTATATGTCATTTTCAAAAATAATAGGGATCCCTAATAAAATTGTAATAAGTTGGGAAAAATTTTTCGTAAACATCTTTCATCGCGTGCGCTGCGGAAACTATTGATGATAGAACAAAAAAATGTTCTACAGTATTATAGAACGTATCAATATCCTTAAAAAAAGTCCGCGATACCATATGTCTAACTATTATAGTTATGCCAATATAACTACTTTTTTACATTGTAAAAGTTGGTAAAAGTGCCGACAATAATCAAACCATGTTATTTATATTCCTGTATTAATCCTTATCCCATTAAATGATATTTTATTAATAACTGTTTCAATACCTGTAAAATACTTTTTAAATTATTAAAATCTGACATCCCAATCAAAATATATTACGAATTTAAGAATGTAAATCGAAAGAAAATAATGCCATAACAAATTCATTGTAGCGACCGTAATAGCAGGGCCTGCATTTGGTGAGTTAGCTCTTATTCCAAGAATACTAATGATAACCATTTTTTTATAATAAATTAATCTACAAAATAAATCTATAGTCCGACTTCGTAGACTTTCCACTACCACGAGATCTGTATGGACGCGGGTGAAACCGCGGGGCTTTGCTAGTATATAAATAAATGTCTATTTCCCTTGGTCATCGCATTACGCGTGAACGGATGGAACTATTCCGCTATTTCTTTTTTACCCTGTACATTATTTAGTGTCAAGTTAAGCGGAAGGAAAGTGAGTTTAGCGGAGATAAGAAAATTTAAGACTTGATTTTCCTCTACAATCCATACATCTTATTGATCATGCCTTTTAACTACCGTTACTCTGATAATAATTACTACCAGAGTAACCTGCGCAAACAATGGTTATATAGTACTTGGTTCATCCCCACCCTTTATTTTACCTCTGAACACGTGCAACAAGCTTGACTAGTTAACCATGCTTGTTTGGATAATGTTTCGCTTTGCGATTTTGTCGTGGAGTCTATCTCCTGATGATGCTTCGGTTGCGGGGCGAAATGATTGTTGAGTTTGTGATAATGAACGTGTGTAGTGCTTGTGTATTGTGGTGGAAGTGGTGGAGGTTTGTGCATGTGTTTTTACGAATCCTGCACGTATCGGGTATGAAAATACGGATAGTCCACTATACATTTAGCACTATATATATTTTCTATTTACTGTATTGCGGTGTTTTGTATAAATTCACGCGCGCGACGCGGCGCGACCGGCCGGATCAACGATCTTCATGCATTCGTTCGCCGCCGGGCACGTCCGCCAGTTAGTGATGTTTCGAACACGACAGGAAGAAGCCGCGCGCGCCTGTATACGGCATTCCTTTTATAACGGACACGCGTAATTAGGCGTTTTGGGCGTGGTTTTTAGATTTAGTGACGCGTTCAATTAGTGAAGCGTTTTGAGAAGACGCGACCGTCCGCGGTTTTAGTGCGCGTTCGGGTTACTGTTTACCGATATGGGACGATTCAATAATGTGTGACCTTACGAAGGTTGTGTGCACACCGCATGTTATTTGTGTTATTTAACCGATATAGTGAAGTGTATACTCCGGGAGAAATAGACAGTACATGTCCGTGGAACATTGCTGAGGCGAGCCAACGGGTTCGGGAATCGGCCAAGTACATACGTGCATAGCACACACACACACGTACACATATACACGCAGTTATTCATGAGGCCGGACCGCATACAGCTGACGGCCGCATAAGGTAGGTTGAGACGCCGAGACGACGGGCCCAGGTCTCGGAGGTTGTGTTTCATCCGCCCGCACGTTGTGCGGAACATGCGGATTATAGAAACATAATTTTATTACAAATGTTTTGGATGGTCCGATAATACAAACAACTTAACTACACACAGTTTATAGTGTAAAACATACCTTGTTAGTCAAATACCTCTTGCTAGCTACATTAACCAGTCTCAAAACACGATCGAGTGCCTTTTCTACAGTTATATCACTGGGCAACTTTAAAAAGAGCTTAACGCGTTTATCTTGCTTTAAGTCGAAAGTCTTACGCGGCATGTTACCTGTAAGACGCAATTTTTTTATTTATACTATATAGCGAAAATATATTAATATATATTTTGTTAACTTTGTGACATATACAACATTGTATAACAATACATACATTGTATATAATACAACATTGTAACATAGTAACATAGTTAACTTAATAGTTAACAATGTGCCTTTAAGTGCAAGTAAACAATTTATAAAAATATAAAATTAATACTTCCCCACTAATTAGTATTAGTGGGAAAGTATTTGTTAAGAAATCAATTAGAATAGAAAATAAATTAATTACTATTATTAATTATTGATATATAATTAAGTAATATTTTGTAAAGTAATAAGACCTGTGGATTTTGTAAACGTAAATAAATAAATTAATTAATTAATAATAGTTAATAATAGATACATTTCTGCATTATAATATAACTCCATAATATTGTCACGCATCTATATACTCCCTGTATACGACATAAAGATTATATTCATTATGTTCAGGTATAAAGTTCGACAAAAAGTTGTTAATATTGGACATATCATGAAAATTATGAGCTGATCTAAAGATTCCACCGCAGATATCAGCCAAGCGTTGTGTTGCAAGCAACCAAAAAAGAAATATTATCCTACCAAACTGATTACGATATGGAGTAATGGGTGATTGAGAAAAATCCAGAAAATAGCATTCAACCTAAGCAAATAATCGATACTTTTAATGATTTTATACTTGAATATTCGTGGTTGAAGACATAATTATAAATTATTACTTTCGGGTACATACCACGGTAATTTGTTTTGATTCGCCGATATTTCGACCCAGTTGCATGGATCGTGGTCACGACGGAACTGCAGGTAGGCGGTACTTCAAGCTGAGATGTTAGGGGCAGTATCTAACTACCCTCCGTCTCGTTCTTTTTATCGGTGCGTCACGGATTGTTCGGCATACTACACTCACAACGTCACTTTTAAATTATGAATTTTGGCGCCGTTTCTGAGTTTTACACAATTCTACTACTGGATTCCACATGTTCGCTAATCTAAAACCGTCTTCGTGATTGAGATTAAAAAGAACGAGACGGAGGGTAGTTAGATACTGCCCCTAACATCTCAGCTTGAAGTACCGCCTAACTGCAGTTCCGTCGGGACCACGATCCATGCAATTGGGTCGAAATATCGGCGAATCAAAACAAATTACCCCGATACTTTTAGTATCAGTTCAGGTAAAGGACTTCATAAATTATGTAATAGTTAAAATCCATACCCAGAACCGCCTCTAAATGTAAATCATATGGCAACTTAGATTTTATGTCAGGTTTCAGCCTATCAACTCTTTCTATATATGTCTCCTTATAACTATCTTCTACGAGGCTCATAAATCCGTCTCCAGTTACTTCGCCAACGAACGAAACCGGACATCTTTCCCGAAGACATATTTCTGAAATAGTAAATGATAAAATATTAATAGAATTAGGCGTTACTTTGCGGAGATCCATAATACAAAAGTAATAATAAAATTATTGTACTATAATCCGCGATACAGTAAATAGAAAATATATATAGTGTTAAATGTATAGTGGACTATCCGTTTTCTTATACCGTTTGTGATAGTGAACGTGTGTAGTGCTTGTGTATTGAGGTGGCGGTGGTGGAGGTTTGTGCGTTATCCTGCACGTATCGGGTATGAAAATACGGATAGTCTACTATACATTAAGCACTATATATTTTTTCTATTTACTGTATGGCGGATTATAGCAAAATAATTTTATTATTACTTTTGGTAAAATATTAAGTGAAGGGTAAAAAAATCACAAAAAGCAACGGCCTGTCGCTATCCTACTGCAGACCTTCTTTCTCGTTATATGGAGAGGAGGGTTGTATCTAAGATCCACTACGCTTAATGCGGATTGTTAAGTTACACATATTCCAGGAATTCAAGTATTCAAATTTTTTATCGACGTTTTCCTTCACCGAAAAGCATGTGATCATCATCATCCTCCTGCCCTTATCCCACTCTAAGTGGGATCGGCACATGTTGCAAACATGCTGTCATATGATTTAGTTACGTATTTTACGACCGGCCGCCTGCCTGACGTCAATTTACCTTAGTCGCCTTTTACGACACCTCGGTAAGAAATGAGGGTGGTCTATTCTATGCAGCCGGATACCACACGGCACATACCTTAGTCGCCTCTTACAACACCTCGGTAAGAAAGGAGGGTGGTCTATTCTATGCAGCCGGATACCACACGGCACATACCTTAGTCGCCTCTTACGACACCTCGGTAAGAAATGAGGGTGGTCTATTCTATGCAGCCGGATACCACACGGCACATACCTTAGTCGCCTCTTACGACACCTCGGTAAGAAATGAGGGTGGCCTATTTTATGCAGCCGGATACCACACGGCACATACCTTAGTCGCTTCTTACGACACCTCGGTAAGAAATGAGGGTGGTCTATTCTATGCAGCCGGATATCACACGGCACATACCTTAGTCGCCTCTTACGACACCTCGGTAAGAAATGAGGGTGGTCTATTCTATGCAGCCGGATACCACACGGCACATACCTTAGTCGCCTCTTACGACACCTCGGTAAGAAAGGAGGGTGGTCTATTCTATTCTGCCGGATACCACACGGCACATACCTTAGGCGCCTCTTACGACACCTCGGTAAGAAATGAGGGTGGTCTATTCTATGCAGCCGGATACCACACGGCACATACCTTAGTCGCCTCTTACGACACCTCGGTAAGAAATGAGGGTGGTCTATTCTATGCAGCCGGATACCACACGGCACATACCTTAGTCGCCTCTTACGACACCTCGGTAAGAAATGAGGGTGGTCTATTCTATGCAGCCGGATACCATACGGCGTATCCTTTAGCAGGCTAAGATTTGAAATAATATTGCAATTACGTGATGACCCATAATCCTTAAGTACCTTACTTGCTATTTGATGTAGCACGAATCTTATATAATATCATCTATAAGTTATGTATAAGTGGAAAAGCACATAACTGCTTCTAGAATCATAAGATTGTCTTCAAGTCACAATAATATTGCAACGTTTTAAATATTTTAATGATATATTAATTCCACACTTTTATTCTAATCCAATTTCAGGCAATTTTAAAGGAAATTGATTCAACAACGTGTTATTTACTAGTCTATTGCGAATTGAAAATAAGGCTATTGAATTAATGATATCTATGCTTCAGTTAGTAAAAGTACCTTCAACAATATGCCTATTCGCCTTAGTACAAAGCAATGCATCATTTTCTTGGTACTCTGCACCCCACAACTCCAACGTGGTGATCGTGGAATCTCCCAGCTTAAACTCCTGTGTGAATACCACTGCTCCTTCTGGCTCAACTAACTCTTTTAGAACATTACCGTTACCACCAGCACCCTGGTCGTGGATGGCTAAAAGACCGAAGACAATAAAGTTGAAAAGAAACAGTGTTTTGGTAAACCCAAGAATAATTTTTCTTTCGTATCTTGTTAAAAGAAATATTCAACGAAAAATTTAAACCATTACATTAATTTTAAAAGTTATTTTTTTGTTAGTACATACTTAAATTAAATTGGCGGTCATGTAATGAGGAAAGATGGAGATCATGAGTCTAGAAGTTTTAAATATAAATTTGGATGGATATATAACTGTCGAGATGCCGTAAAAAGATGGATGGATTGTGTAAAGAATAAAATGCATATAAAAGGAGTATCACCAGACTTGACGAATGACGAATCACATATTGTGCTGACCCCGCTAGAGTGGGATAAAAGTAGGAAAATGATCATGACTTAAGATGATTGATGTTTTGCCAAAGTTTCTTTAAAGTTTAATTCTCTAAACATAACGTCGTCGATCTAAACAGAACTTTTAAAATTTAGCCTTTACATATCAACTGCTGCGTATTATTTTACATTTATTCGGCATAGTGCCCAAAACTTACATTCAATAGGATTGACATCGGCCTCCAAGCATCCTCTGACAACTCTGTTAAGACGGTTTCCCATTTCCGCATCACCTTAGATTAAAATATACAATTTATCTACTAATAATAGTAATAATACAACCAAATTATGTACTACATAAATAAGAAATGACTTTGTAATATGTTTAAAAGGGCGTTCTCTGGAGGATGTAAATGTACCCTATAAGAGACGGTAAACGAAAAAAATTAATGCTCCCTCCAAATTTAGTTTTATAGATTTGTGAGCACATAACTATACACACATTCGAATTTTCAGAATTAAATAGCTATAATGAATTACTTTTCTCACTAACGTGTATCCATTAAAATACATGTTTAATACCTGATCTCAATGATATTAATTCATTATTTTTTCTCTAACACATGTAGCAAGTATATTTCTCTAAATATTTATTTAAATATCATTACAACTTAATACTTTAATAAAGGCAATTGGAGTTGTGCACGAAAGTAAGCACATTAATGCAAGAAAAATTTTTAGTATTCAAAGTAATCATTAACCTCTCTGAACAGCCCCAAAGTCAAGAGCGTGGTCTCTTGAATCACCACCCTGGACGGCGACTGAAGAAGCCGCGCCTCCTCCGACGCCAATCCGATAGACAGGCCCACCTACTTTCACTAGTAACATTCCTATAAGACAAATATAGTTTAGGTAGCACTTGGGAGCTAGACGAAGCAGCCCAAAGCCCCCAAAAAGAAGGGGCCTCAATGTCTTACAAAAATATAAATTAACTAGTCAGAATTGCTCCCACATCCGAAATATCAATAAAACTAGATTCCAGGAACACGTAAAGTATTCACTTTTACAATAAAATTTACGCAAACTAGACCAGTCTACAGAAAGGGTTAAATCAAATGTAAAAGATATGGTTATACATAAAGAATATTACAAAATTAAAGATTATTTGGATGATAAAAATGCCTGCATTTGAAAACTCTTTCAGCTTCATACAAGACTGCGGTTTAATAATGTAAAATTGAAAATATTTAAAAGATCGCGCTGCATAAACCGGCAGAGATACGCTAATGTAATAGAGAGAGTAGATCTATAAAAATTGACTTGAATAAAAAATATTTTGAATTTGATTTTGATTGATTTTTTATGAGAAGGTTGTTAAAAGGCTGGAAAGTGACTTGTGATACTTTTATCTTAGTGCTGAAGCCTACATTAAAAAAGTCGAGGACAGAAGCATATTCTTTATTAAATAGAAATTATTTATTAAAAAAAACTGTACAATAATTAGGACATGTGTTAATTTTTTAACTTAAAGATGCTAAGTTACATATCTTCCCTTTAATGATGGAAAAAAACAGAATATGGAGAAAATGTATTTTTTATATTTCGAAGCGAAAGTGACTGCCAGAAATTATTGTCGAGATAAAAGATATTATCGAGCATCGTATGTATTAAAAACTATCTGGGACATAAAAGATATTTTATGCAAGATATCTTCTATGTCCCCGCCGTGTGGTATCCGGCTGAGTAGAATAGACCACTCTCATTTCTTACCGAGGTGTCGTAAAAGGCGACTAAGGTAAGTCGACCCACTGTGTGGTATCCGGTTGAGTAGAATAGACCACCCTCTCTCTTGCCGAGGGGTCGTAAAAGGCGACTAAGGTAAGTTGACGTCAGGCAGGCGGCCGGTCGTAAAATTCGTAACCAAATCATATGATAACATGATTGTAACATGTTGTGCCGACCCCACTTAGAGTGGGATAAGGGCAGGATGATGATGATATCTTCTATTTTCCATAGATTAATTTTTCCTTAGGCTTGCATAGCAGCCTAAATTATATAAGTACCCAACAATGTGACTAATGTGAGGAATTGTGATCTGTCTAGTGTACCTATCTTTTCTTATGAATTTATGTTATACCACATTTTAAACTATAATTGAAAATTGATTATTATCCCAAGTCTCTCGACAGTTTGAGTCAAGGGGACAAGGTTAGCAGACCGATACGATAATAGTTTTAAATAAATTGAATATAATGATAATGATAAACTTTATTAGTCTCATAAATTTTATAAAATATGACTTAAACTATGAATTCCACACTAAGCATGCTTGTATCATGGAATTCATTCTTATTATGTACCACTTAATTATTTTGTAACAGACATTGCGGGTATGTCGCGTTCACAATATCATAGAATAAATATTTTATTAATATTTTTCTTTTTTTTTCTCTAAATTAAAGATAATTTTCAGTATCTTGGTAATTTAGATTAAGTAGCAACGAGATGATTTTTTTCTTAGCTATACGTCCTGTCATTTTTTAAGTTGCATAATTGAGCAATTTTATTATATAAAAAGATGGAGAGATTCGTGAGGTGAGGCAATAAAATTTTATTGACTCTAAAAACTCTGTTATTAAGTAACGTATGATAATTAGGTAAAGCTATAACTGTAAGATGGGTAGGTACTAAGGATAATCCTATGGATGAAAAATTGATTCACTCGTAGGACTCTAAATTCCTAGTAAATAAAATCGTTCGGGTAAAAGTAAGGTCTGTTTAAAATGGATTTTATAACTGATAGTTGATCAATTTCAAGAACTTTCAAAGTAGTTTACATAATTCTATAGCTATAGATTATATCGATTAACATACCTTTATTAGGTTTATTCTTTTTAATCATGGAATGGGGCATGTAGCCAATTCCTCCACTGAACATAATAGGCTTTACAAACTCCTCTCTTACATTATCACCGTTTATTAAACCATAAGATTGAACAAATCCTAAAAAAAGAGTATCTGAATTGAAATCGGATATAGAAACTAGAATAAATAAAGAATAGCAAACAGTCAATATTTTATGGTCACTTTGTTAAAAGTTTGTGACCCTGCTGCGTCAAAACAAAATAAGGGCCACTGCATATTTTTAACATCTATACTTATTATAAAACAAAATCCGAAAAAGCTGTCTGTATGTAATTGATTTTCTCAAAATCTACCTAACGGATTTTTGTACGGTTTTCACCAAAAGATAGTGCAATACTTCCGGATGGTTTAGATAAAGAGTATATATCGGTATTATGTAAATTGTGTTGAAGAGATCGCGCAGTTGTTAAAAAACTTGCTTGCTGGGAGCTATAGTCGCGTGCGCTGCGTAAACCAGCAGCGATACGCTAAAGTAATGTGCTAGAGAATTGTAGATCTATAAAAATACTACAAAAAAGTCCGCGACAGTATGTCTCTATCTCTTATGGTTAACTCACAATAACTACTGTGCACGCACTTGTTGGCACAGCTAGTTAGGTATAATTTATGATCTTGAAATACATAAATGGCTGATACCTATCAGACTCTTTGAGATCAATGTTATTAGAGTATACCACTTGTTTTAAATTGTTAAAGTGACTAGATTTTGAGTTTTTTCGTAACTGTTAGATTTTACCATCATTGTTGGTTAAATTATTTTGTTTTGACTAGTTTAGATCTGATTTAAAAAAGATCTTTAACTTCAACATACCTGAAATTAAAGGTTCGCCAAATTTATTACCGTAGTCCGAAGCACCATTACTAGCATCAATTATAATTTGAAGTGGATTAGCGAAATTATTTGGATACTTCCAACTTTTATCTTCCCAGGGCAGTTCATATCCTAATACAAAGAAATTATTACTATTATATAAAAAAGGAACTAAAAATAAAGCATATTTTCGACCTTACATTAAGCACATACTAAAAACTAAGCTATTTTGAGCGGATAAGCATTCGGGCTTATTTTTCGACCTTATTTGCATGGTTATAACGCTCATTATTCTTAACACTACGACGTACTCACACATTGAAAATAATTTTAAAATATTTGATACTATTTTTCGGCATTCCACTCCATCTTTCTTTTTTGTTGATCTGAGATTATAAAGAGTTGCAATGAGATTCACGTTTTACAAAAGAATACAATTTTGTTCATGAATACCATCCATTGAATATATCTCCCTTTAAACTGATGGACGGCAACTGCTGAATATAAGTCTTTCAGGTACCAGGATCTTCACACCACACAATTTTCTGCCGTTTGGATTCAACTGTTGCCCGCGACCTTCTTAAAGTCATCAGAACTACGGGGTCTACCTTAAGAACCGAAAGCTCATCGGTTCACCGCACTATGTGCCCCTCCCGTCGCTAGTTCAACTTCGCGATACCTTGAGCTATCGCAAAAATTCGTTTTTGTAAATGTTGATTTCAATTACTCCAACATATCGAAAAGTAAAAGAAATTCAAATAATTGCCAATAAAGTGAAAAACGGACCTGATACTTTATTTTACATTTGTTTAGCAATTGTACAAAAATTTTACGAACAGGTGGGACTGATCCTTATACAAAATATATAATGCGATAGCGAATAATGCCGTGTGATATCCGGCTGAGTAGAATCGACCACTCATTTCTTACCGAGGTGTAGTCTGAGGCGACTAAGATAAAACCCTATGGTTCTTACTTATAGGAATGAATTTGATAATGTTACTTCTATACAGGGAACAAATATTTATTGCACAGCAACAGTGCATATGACAAAAGAATTTTGTTAAGTTCAGTCAAAAAATATTAATAATCAAGTCATACATATTACCTGGTATTAACAGATTGCCGACACTATAACCTGCTGTTCCAGCTACAGTATGCCCACCTCTGCCCACACCCTGGACATCTCTAATACGTCCACCAGTGCCTGTAGTAGCTCCACTGAACGGAGCTACAGCTGTGGGCATGTTATGAGTTTCTGCAGTAAATATGATATCCGATTCTGTTACTTCCTGAATCATTTGAGATGGTACTTTCACATCACTAGGTCTTATCTTTGTATGCCTAAAGCCTTTTATTGCACTGAAAAAGAAAATTCTTTTCATCTAGTTAAGATCAAGTCTTCATAATCATCAGCCTTTGCCTTTACCAACTCCTTAGAGTGACCAACTATAAGATACTAAATATGCACAGCTTTCCTTATTTTATAAGCTACTAGCTTTTAAGACTGCAGTCTTATTATTTGAGTAAACCATAACACATATTAATGACAGTTAAAGTGGATTAATCTTAAAAGCTAGACATATCCTGTCGCAGACTTTCATTAAGAACTTTAACTTTACTTAACTTTAAGAAGAACTTTAAGAACTTTAAAGTTGACGATTCAAAAGCACTTGTTTACAAGTTTACTTGAATAAAGAATATTTTGATTTGATTTGATTTGAACTATTTTGTACTATATGATATTTTTATAACTTTCACTGTTTACTTAGCGCAGGCAAGATTTTTAAGAGATTTTAGATTTTGCTGTTTTCGCAATATTTTTAATTGTTGCTCCTCTCTTATTCATCTTAGTGTGATGGTATATAGCATATAGCCTTCCTCGAAAAATGGACTATCTTACACTCAAAGAATTTTTCAAATCGGTCCAGTAGTTCCTGAGATTAGCGCGTTCAATCAATAATCAAACAAACAAACTCTGCAGCTTTATATATTAGTATAGATGATAGCAAAGTGGTGAGATCATTCAACTTCTTTGTGAGGTGTTTCAAGTTCCAACCCAGGCAGGCACCAACAAGTCTTCCTGTTCAAATTCATGTCTGCTTGATAATTGCAATTCATCAAACACTTTGCGGTTAAGAAAAACATCATGAGGAAACCTGCATATCTCTAAAGAATTCTGGGGATATCTGTAACATACCATTTCAGATTGGAGCAGAATAATGGATTTTATCTCCAACTCTTCTCCCGAAAGAACAGAGAGAGGAAGCCTATATGCCCAGCAGTAGAATAGGAACATCGCTTACTTATTAATTTTCTAATTCAAAAAGCCAAAAGTTATTCTAAAAGAAAAACCTAACAATTGCCAGTCAACTTGCAAACGTTTTAAGAGATACTAACAAACTAGGTTCTTTTCCAGATCTGTAACTGAATTTCAAGATACTTTTACAGTATTTTGTCGAATAATGCCCACATTATATTGTGATTTTGAAAAATAAAAATATATCTTACCTACTATTATCTCCAAATTTAATAACATTATTGTTATTTGATGTCTTTTGGGTTGAAGCCACCATATCAATTAAGGATTCATCTATTTCTTTACCATCTAAAATGATTTTACCCTAAAACATTATGAACAAATTATAGTTTTATTTAAATTTAAATTTTATAAATTACAAAAAAACAAGGAAAGTGCTGGAGGAGCCTACCTTAAAAAACCAATGTCTTGAATGTTCACTATTACTTTGGGCAAGATCAAATAACTCTACACTTGTTGGATCCCTCTTTAGTTTATTTACAAACAGATCCATATAAAACTGCATGTCCCAAGTATCAAAAGCTAAACCTAAAATCCAAAATATTGTGAGCAAATTTTTGTGATATATTCTATGATACTTCATATTACAACAAATATATCTTGGACACAAATCATATATTTTTAGGAGCAAAATATACACTTAATTTCACTTTCCATAGTTTATTATATTGAAAATTCAATTAGAGCAGCATTACACATATTTGTACTATAATATTTGATATAGATTAGATCAGCTTACCTAACTTATTATTTACTTGTTCCATAGCTGCTATACCTTTTTTTTGTAAAGGTACTACAAACCAAGGTTCTAAATTCTGAGGTAGACCTTCATTGAAACTGTGCCGTGGAAGATTCTCTGCTGTATAAATACACTCTGTCATTCTATCATGCAATGGTGAAGCTAAGTTTTCGAAATTCTTTTGGTTGATGCTTTTAGCTGCATTAAATGTTATAAGATATCTTGTAGATACTTCAAGACGCACAATGTCACCAAGACCAATACTTTCACATATTTGGACTGAATTACTTGAATCAGCTGTTGAAAAGTTAAACCTGAAATTTTTTATTATTATTTTATATTATATTACATACAATAGAAAAAGACATTCCACATTATTTAAAAAATTGCTAAATTTTGATTAGCAACAAATCCAAATTAATAAAATTTTCTTTAGAAAAAATAGAATAAGCCTAGAATTTTCGCTTATAGTTTCCATTACTGTTAAAGGTTCCCTTCAAATACAGACCAAAAAATGTTTATTTAAGCTTGAGTAACTATTTGATTATCATACCTGGGCCCAATTTCAATTAAGATTTGTTCATCATTTATGTATTTAAACATAGACTCATTTCTTAACGAATGAGGCTGCAGAGGCGAGCTGAGAAGCCACTGTAGTATCTTTATTTGATTAATGTTAAGATAATCACAACCTCGAGCAAGTTCCACATGGTAGCAAGTCTCCGTGGATAATTCTCGCACATCAGAATCGACAAGTTTTAGTTTTGAAAGTATTTCATTGCTTTTATGGGCACTAAAAGCCTCACGGGAAAAAAATCTTATCAGACACATGATTAGTTCAATTCTATGATGGAACTTGTTCCAATAAACCTAATATAAGTTTACTTGAAAATTGCCTATAATTCTGTGCAAGACTAATAAGGTAATGTTATTTCATGGAGTCCATTGTATTTCATAAATTGGTATATTGCATCAGTGTCAAAGATCGAATCCTATCACTAAACTTGTTTATTGACAGTGGTGAAACTAGATGAATGGCCTTAATTGTATTACAACAAATCTTACGCAACCTATTATATTTGCATATAATATCATAAAACCAACCAATCAAGTTGAATTCCTGTCTCCATGAGAGAAAGAGATAAATATATTTCGCTCTTACTATCTCATATCTATTATGGTCATTTGTTACATTCAATTCGTTGTATTATGGCATCACATAAGCAGCATATTATTCTAGAGGTGGTTAGTAGGGATGAACAGAATCACCAATCACTTAGTGATCATGATATGATCCACATATAACATCATCTGCTATTGAATTTTAGATAACTGCTATTGTTATACAATATTATGGATATTCCCTAAGAAAGTAAAATAATATTACAAAGAAATGTTACCATTATATCATATGTATCGAGGTTATGTGCCACTTTTACGATATTTCAACTGAATGAATTAGCTAGAATTGGCCAAAATTATTGTTACACAAACAAATCTAATTCGATCTAATTTGATTCAATATGGTCGATATTTCGGGATTATGTGACACTTTTACGCTATTCTAACTGAAAATATAGCTTAGAAATAAAGACCGTATTGAATATGATTTAAGAATTGCGTTTGTTTGTAACAATAACTTTGTCCAGTGATAGCTGAATAATAGCCGTTAGCATATTTTGCTATTTGCTATTTACGCTTTAAGCGATTCTGCAATTACAGGACTGGTTAGTCGAGGATTTTAGAATCGACGAAACGATACCGTTTATCGTATACGATTATAAAATGCAGTCCAATTTTTTTTAGTATTCTTCTACGTTTACACAGTAAATAAGTATGTATATAATAAGAGTCCTGTCAAAAGATAAAATCAATTGAAACTATACTGAAACTAAACCATTTCTGTCTGGAATTTAAAAAAAAAATTAAAACCGAATATATATATATATATATATATAGAGTTATTATAGTAGAGTCGCCAAGCAACCCTAAAATGTGCTATATAATACTACTATAATATACTAATATAGTTTACTAATATAGTATATATATATAATAACATAATATATAATATAATATTATAAAGAGGAAAGATTTGTATGTTTGTGTGTATATTTGTAACGTTTTCACGCAAAAACTACTGGACCGATTACAAAAAAGCTGCTTCTTCACTGAGCAACATAGGCTATATTACATTTAAAAAAAAATAGGAATCCATAACAAAATTGTAATGAGGTGTGAAAAATCCAGTCATAAATATCTTTCATCGCGTGCGCTGCGGAAAGTATTGATGATAGAACAATAAAATGTTGTACAGTATTATAGAACGTAGCAATATTCAATATCCACAAAGAAGTCCGCGATACCATATGTCTAACTATGATAGTTATGCCAATATAACTACTTTTTTACATTGTAAAAGTTAATAAAAGTGCCGACAATAATCAAACTATTTTATTATTATAAAAACTATTTTATTACTATATCACCATTTTAATCCTTATTCCAGTAAATGATATTTCGTTAAAAACTCTTTCAATACCTGCAAAATACTTTTTAAAATATTAAAATCGGTCATTCCAATCAAAAGACGTAACGAATATAAAATGTCTAGGAAAATGCCATAACTAATTCATTAATAACGACCATTATAACAGCGCGTGCAACTGAAGAGTTATTATGAATTATAATCAAAGGATACTAATGATATCCACGGATATGGCTATACCTCTTAAAAGAATTCAATTTCCAGTTATCACTTTATTTGCCTAACTATTAATAAGACTCAGGGCCAAAGTTCTAGTTTACAAAAATAAATCTGTAGTCCTAATCAGACACTACCACAAGATCAGTATGTACGCGGGCGAAACCGCGGGGCATTGCTAGTTACGAGATAAGAAGCAAATAAAGGGTGTCTCTATCTATCTCTCTTTTTTATTTGTGATCAGACAAAGATGAAGAACTTATACGAGTTTCGTCTTTCCTCTCATTATTTATTGTGTCACTATTAATCATTTACAGGCCTGTCTATGGCTTCCCTGCTATTTAAGTATAATATTTCTATGACTGTAGACATTGGTACCAATTGGTACGTTGTAGTGTTACTATAGCTTAGCGATTTTACCCATTAAAACCGACCTAAAAACAACATGTCATATAACTTTACAGCATTTTACAAAATAAATTCATGTTTGAAAATTTTGATGTAATAAATATAATTTTAAAATACTTTTTTCTGCTTGTCTGATTGAGAACGAGAAAGAAAATATTATATGATGTTATCATCCGCTAACTTTTAAAAAATCGAGAATGCAGTATTTTTGTAAGGTTCTTACTTCTTAGTATAATTTGTCTGTGATCCTGAGCGTCATTTCGGCTTCTGTTAACCTCTGCCATTTTGTTTTAAACATGGCGGTCGATCACGTTTAGTGTGCTGCCATTATTAATTTGTGTAAGCCTCGTTTTAGAAACGATAATATTTAATGCTAAAACTCTGGAGACATCAAATAAATGCAGTGTTTTATCTGTTTCAATTATGCTATCTTTTGCAATGTTAATTTAGTGATTTTGCCGTCTTTCGTGTATTCTGTATGACGACACGGGTTCAGCCCAAGCCGATTAATTGTAATATATTGATTTTTCATACTGTGCAAACATGATGATGTATACGGTAAGATTATTTTTATACCTCTTCTAAGAATATAATAAGTACTCAAATTACTTTATATATACAAAAAGTATAATATAAAGTCTGCATCTTTACGGGTTGTGAATTCTATTACTAGGTACCATTAGTAGTAGTACACGTGAACTTTACTTGTGATGGTGCATTTTAGATGAAATCAACCTAGTTAAGAATTATTGGCTTGTAATACGCTTCCTCTAAAGATAGCAGTTAGTAATCTTGTGTGATTTTAAATAAAATTCAACATATAACTTATTTGCGCATTATATATGTATGAAGTATTTTAATCAATACTGCTTATTGTATATTGCGACACGAATGCCTCAATACGTGGATTTATCAAGCATTTTCCAAGACAGTATTAACAAAAAGCAATCTGGCATTAACTTTTAGGTTCAAAGGCCCTTGTTCCAGGACTGCTAAGAACAATTGCCTGATTTTATTTTCTTAGTGTTTTTTAATTTCTATTCTTAAGATGTAAATAATTTATTAAATATAAGATCAGAAATGAATCTATTTCATTAGTGTTTTTTCTTAGACCAAAATTATTATCCTGATGTTTACTAAATAGCCTAAAATTTGTCCATTTGTTTTATGAAGAGTTTGTTTTATAGACATATATCAAGTTCTGAAATGAACATAACACAATAATTCCTTTTATTACTTATATCTCTTATTAAATAGGCATACTGATTCTCCAGTCACTGATTTGTTTGCCTTGATCTTCTCCAAATCAGTGGTTCTACTAAAAAGCTTCACTCTTCTCTGCCACATATTTGTTCTGTTTGACAGGCATCTGTAATCAAGTACTTAACTTGACTCACACCTTACCTTTTGAGTACATTTAATTGTTACTCTGTTACATTCTACATTAATTCCATACTTACTAATTGATATAAATAGATTTTTTGTTTGTAGCATGTAAGCAATATATGGTACAACTATAACATTTTGTTATGGCTGGCTTATAAATATCATTTTTAAGAAGTTGAATTTTTATGTCTTACTTTAAAGAAGCTAAAGACATACATTGTATGAAAAATATAAGTGTCATTCTTTTACCAGGGAACTAGTACTGAGCAGGACACCCGCTTCAGTGATAAAGAAAAAAAACTTATGAAGCAAATGAAGTTTGGAGATTGCTTGACCCAACAGGTAGTATATCTGAATTCATAATTTACTAGGATATATTTTCAGCTTTATTTTATTTGTCATAATTATATTTTATCATTGAATAGTTGTTATTGATATTAAAAAGGTAAATAGACTTAAAATAGTTTGTAAGACATGTTTACAGGCAATTTCTGTAAAGTATATTTATTATACATGAGTTTATTGTAAGTCAATCTACAAAAAATCTATCACTTATGTTATCCAACTGCTATTCAAGCTTCAACCTTTTTAATATTCAGGTGACATTGACATTTAAATATGTACATAATGTAATAGGTACATCATTATCAAACTCTCCTAGTCTTTTTTGTTTGTCTGTTGTTGCTATATTACATATCCAAAATTTTAAGTACAATTTTTTGATAACACAAAAAGTAGGAACGCAAGGCTCCTGCTTGCTAAATACATGCTAATTTTTTGCTATAATTCACTATGAGAGAAAATTGATGTAATTTTAAAAGTAGTGGAGTGTCTAAGTTGATACTTTATGCAAGAAAAATTCTCTAAAATATACACAGTCCCCACCACAATACACCAAACTAAAACTTCACATATTCTCTACTGTAATCTCAGCAATTTTTTAGCCAGAAACAAAGTGTCATCAGGAGATAGGCTCCATGACAAAATTAAAAAGCTTTTTCCCTTGAGAGAATTGTGGCAGGTTGCACATACATATATTCTTCAGAGATATGCATATTTTCTAACATACTATTTTTTTCATCAAATAGCACATGATGAATTGGAATGTTTTGCATTAGGTACATAATTGTTATCCAGTTTCTCAATTAGCTAGTTATATAAGTGGAACTATATATTTATAAATTATTTTTTTTAAATAAAAAATTGATGGACTTAAGTGTTCAGAATTTTTTATTGAACTTTTCTCCAAGTTTATCGCAGATTTTAATTTATGAGATTAAAGATCTGTATGTTTAATTGATTTACTTGAAATCATTGATACATTTGGTTTGTGTTTATTTCGAAAAACTGGGTTTTACATATTGTATTATTTTTACTGTATATTTATGTCTCAAGTTTGTTAGTAGCATAAACTATATATTATTATTAATGATTATTAGCATGTAATTATTATTATTCCTTACAGTCCTGCAACATCTTTACTAATCTAAAACTAGTAGGGTGCAATAATACAAATGTGTGGTCTACATGATAGATGAGAATCATAGGTTGTAAAAAAAAGACCTTATTTGAATTACACTTTAAAAATAATTCAGGTGCAAAGCCTATCAAAATCAATGTTATACATTATCTGTTGCTCTTCTTCTATTGTTGTTATTATAAATAAATCTGGGGTTGCATTACCCACAGGGAGTTTTTAACATTTGTTTACATTACATTGTTATCGACCTCTCCAATGTGCCTTTTTTAGTGCCATATCTGTATAATTATGGGTTCTACCAGCTTAAAATAGCTGCCTTTATAAAAATTATTCAGTAAGTCTGTAATGATTGACACTTGTAATTTTGTTTTAATCATTATTAATGGGTAATGATTCAGAGGAATGATTTGATTAATTTGGCATAGGTGGATATGTCGAAGGTGAAACTCGACGTATTGAAGCCATGGATCACCCAGAAAATCACCGAAATCCTCAAGATGGAAGATGACGTCGTCATCGACTACGTCAACAACCAACTAGAGGAAAAGGTGACTTAACATAATATTTCCATTCACAACACGAATATTTTTAAATTTATGTAATCATTGCAGTTTCTTTATCTCTCGTTATAGAAATTTTATCACATTTTACCTAGAGAATATCTGTGGGCTTTAAATCCGAAAACGAAACTGCAATCGAAGTTATATTGTCAAATGTATATTCATTGGCTATGGCTATTTTTATGGTCTCCACCGGTTAGTGCGCCGCCGACGCCGCCCGCCGCCGCCGCCTGCCGTCGCCGCGCGCCCCGCTCCACTCTTACGGAGGCCTTAGCATTCTGAATCGGTATTTACGGGGAAATTAAATACTAAAATGTTAACAAATAAGAAAATATGTGCTGTGGACATTCGTAAACATAGTATGACGATGGTAGTACGCTCTGAGGTGTTCAGAGAACGACTTGACTCGAGGTAGGGAAGTCTCAGTTAGGCTTTGCGTTCAGCATAATGTGGTTGTGTTCGCAACACACTTACAGGTGCAAGAAATTGAAGAGAGGTGTTTGCGAATGGCGTCGTGTGACGTCGTAGCGGCGGCAGCGGAGCGGTCGGCGTGCGCCTGCGCAGCGACCGCGTCCACGTCTCGCGGACTCCCCGCTCTCGCGGCCGGCGCCGTCCGACCGCCCTCACGTTTAACACCATGTATTGATATTACTATGTTCGCTTCCCTACCCGAGTCATTTCTGTGTCCCCATTGTATTTCGAAGATATCACCTAGCGACGCTCTCAACGCCTCCCAGAGTATTCTTTCACTTCGAAATGGTTTTAAATGTCTACAATTTAAAGCGAACCATATTGTGGAACAGTATATGGTCGATAACGCAACTGACATGGTGCAGGGCGGTTGAGATTAGTATATCACTAATGACGCAATTTTTTCTTCCTATATCCGTCTCCTCATCTCCCAGTTCCCATGTCCAAAGAAGATGCAGATCAACTTGACTGGGTTCCTTAATGGGAAAAACGCAAGACTCTTCATGGGCGAGCTGTGGGAGCTTCTGCTGAGCGCCCAAGCGAGCGAGAATGGTATACCGGAATCCTTCACGCAACAAAAGAAAGAAGAAATCAAGAAAAGAATGGTTTGTATCTTCTTGCAAATGCTTAAGTTTCAGTACTGGAGTACTGAACTTAAACATTTACAAATTAAGCCAATGTATTTGTCGTCAAAATTTACGAGGCTAACTGAAGTTAATTTTGCGTGAAAGAATTCCATTATTTGATTTTCTACGCGGCTAAAATTGGAGAGGTCGAAACAATAATATTATATATCAAATTACATGTTAAAACTTATGACTATGTGTACATATATCATGGTAGGTTTTGAGTTTTTTGTACTTCGGTAAATTTCGATATTATTACTATAAACTATAATACCATTGGAAGTCTCGTTGCGTCAACAGAAGCCTTGTTAGTGCTCACTTAAGGTATACAGATATAGAAATTGTGATGCAATGCACAAAATAAATGGGTTTAACAACTCGAACACAGGTAACAAGAATAAGGGCAGTCAGATATATTTTTGAGTTCATGGCACTTTTTACGGCTGAAACTATTTGTTGCCAAGTGTACACAGCTTAATGAAGTCTTATTTTATTCTTTATTCCTTTTAGGAAGAACAACAGAAGGACAAGGACAAAGACAAGGACCGTCGCAGATCACGTTCGCGGTCGCGGCGACGTTCGCGCGACCGTCGACGGTCACGGTCCCGGTCACGTGACCGTTCTTCGGACAGGAAGTGAGTATTAGATCTCCTTTTACTAATCCGTACTAATATTATAAATGCGAAAGTCTGTATCCAAGACATTAATTTTAGTTACCTACACACCTCAGCACCTTACAATAAAAAAATCTGTTAATTCAGCGAATGGCTAAACTTGGCACATGCTTACAAGTTTACTTAATTCTAAACATATTATAAAACAAAGTCCCAAAAAGCTGTCTGTCTGTATATAATCGATATTCTCAAATCTACAGAACGGATGTTTGTACGGTTTTCACCAAAAGATAGTGCTATACTTCCAGATGGTTTAGGTAAATAGTACATATCGGTATTATGTAAATTGTGTTAAAGAGATCGCGCAGTTGTTAAATAACTTGCCTGCTGGGAGCTTTAGTCGCGTGCGCTGCGTAAACCAGCAGAGATACGCTACAGTAATGTACTAGAGAATTGTAGATCTATACAAATAGTACAAAAAAGTCCGCGACAGCATGTCTCCATCTGTAATGGTTAACTCACAATAACTACTTTTATGTTTAAAATTTGAATTCTAGAATTCAACGCTGATTTCCACGCGGGCGAAGCCGCTAGTAAATAATATTTTGAATTTGAATTCAAAAACATTGTGATTCATTTAGGCATCGCAGTGGGGGCAGCCCGCGCCGATCCAGAAGACGTAGCCGCGAGAGGAGCAGTCAGCCCAAGGCCCAGGTTGAAGAAATCAAGCTACCTGAACCCAAGGGTGCGTATATAGCGTTTACTAATACATTGGAGCAGGAGGATAATTAATGTTACGAACATGCGAAAAGAGTTCGTAATGTGTATGTCATAGAATTCAAATTTGACGGTGATAGTGTTACGAACATGCGAAAAGAGTTCGTAATGCATATGTCGTAAAGTTCAAATTTGACGGGGGCAGTTTACGAACATGCAAAAAGGGTTCGTAAACTATCTGTCATACAGTACAGATCCCAGATTCCCTGGAAAATTCGACGTGTTTACCAAAGGTGTATAAAAATGATTTGTTTAAGATCTCAACAAGGTCTCGCGAATTTTCTCGATGACCGATGTTCGAGATCATTCGCGAGACCTTTGACATATAAGCAAACGTATCGTGCGCGATCGACATTCAGTTCGCGAATAGCGATCAAGAGCGAATAAACAAGCGAAAATATAAGTGAAATAATAGTGATCTCGGCATTCTTATTGGACAACGGATAGTATAAGACTAAGTAGTAAGTTTGTAGTAAACAGTTGTATTTTCATCCAAATCCACGAACCCCTGTACGTAACATTAATAACAATTTCTATAATTACAACAACAAAAATGCTAAATAAAACAATACACTAAGACTCAAAGGCGATTATATTCATTGTAGATATAGTACCCGGCAATAAATAATGCACAACGAGAACTTAGAACGAAACAGCCGGCCAATTAGGTTTCGTAGAGCGCTGTCATTGTCACACACGGGTTCGTCAGTCTGTGCGACAGAGACAATGCTCTATGAAGCAGAATTTAGCCGATTTCTCTCTTTGAGCCTCGATGTGCATTGTTTATTGCCGCGTACTATACTGTTGTTCTCACTTAGCGCTCCCAATGGTAATGCCCATAGCCCAGCAGTGAGACAGTGCTTACGCCCTCGAGGGTGAGGTGCACACCCTGGGCAGGCACCAATAAGTTTTTCTGTTAAAATTTATTTTTATTGATAATTGCAATGCATCACATGTTGAAGGAAACATTGCGAGGAAACTTACATATATCTAATTCGAATTCTAGGAATATGTATACCCTACCAAACCACATTGGAGCTTGCTATAATCCGCGTTTGTTGACATATCACTAATTCTTGTTACTTGTAGTAAGGTTCAAACTTACACTCAATTATATCCAACGTGACATTAATAAAAAATCAATTATATCTGTTACCTGTAGAAAATGGGAAGTCTCCTGAAAAGAAGGAAGAAGAGGTTGAGGTCAAGGAGGTAGAAGTCAATCACGCCGCAACCACCGAACCTGTCAAAGAAGAGCCGAAGCCAGAAAACAATCCAGTGACGGAAAAAGAGGAAAAGAAAGAAGAAGAAACTAAATCAAGATCAGCATCACCGGAAAAGTATGGGATTTGAAACAAAATTATATATTGGCTAGATTGTTTTTTTACATTTTTAATGGTCGTTAAAATATTTTTCCCGCGAGAATTTAAGCGTTAATGTACTATTAACTTCCGCAAAAATTATACGATCTTTTGCTAGAAACCTCACAAAAGTCCGTTCAATAGATTTTGAGAAAATGTATTGAATTAAAAAAAATATAAATCCATTGTTTGCTTATAATATGTCCATAATTTTTAAAATTCATAATACCTTTTTATTGAAACTTTACAGGATGTCTCCAAAGTTTAATCTATCTTAATATCTAAACTTTGATAATTTCAGCAAGCATTCATAGATAAGCGCAGCTTCTATTAAATAAATCAAAAACAGTTTCTTAATAATATAAAGATTTTCGGTTAAATAGGTGGTGGTGTACAAGTGAGATAATATAAAAATAATATAATAATGAAATAGAACTATTTGTAAATTTAAAGGTACATTATTTTAATCTTACCTTGTATATTTATGTACAAGACACATACATGTAATACATAGATGAATATATTCACACTTACTCACATACTAATGTACAAAGGAAGTCTTAGAATGCACCATGTCAGTAACACGGGAGCCTTTGGTGGGAGTGGACATGTAGTGACATATTATGTTACTTGTTAGTGCGTGTTTGAGCCTGTGCTATATCATAATGTGTGCAACATTAGTCTACATTAAATACAATACAACTGAACACATACACCACACTATTCAAAGTCATATGTTCATAATGCGTATTTAAATGTTTAATATAAAAAAGATAATGTATGTTCAAGGTAATGATTTTTAACAGGAAACCAGCACCGGAAAAAGAAGAGGAGAAACCAGCGGAGAAAACGCGAAATTCATCCAGTGAACGTCGTTCCACCTCCGTTTCATCGCGTAAGCAATATTATTCAGTATCACTATTTGCATATTTGTACATTCAAGATATATTTTAATTCTCAAAGCTTTAATTTAACTTGTCGTGTATATATGTGAAGGTGGAATCTTGCTAGTTAAATTTGACCAACTTCCCCATGTCCGATTGAGCTGAAATTCCACATTACTGTTGACAATGCATGTTTATAATAAGCATGGCCTGTTGCTAGTGCTGCTCAGTGGTTAACAGTAAGGTCTTAAAAAATACTACAAAGAAGGTTGTGATGGAATATTTTTAAGGATACCAAGGTTTTAAGTAACCTTATTTAACCAATAATTTTTGAAAAATGTACAAGTACATACAATGTGTCAAGATAAATATATTGGGCAGTTACAGTATGAATCCTTATCGCCTTAAATTAATCCTTATCGGGTTAAAAAAGTGACAATAGTAAGGTGACCCACCGTGTGGTATCTGGCTGAGTAGAACAGACCACCCTCTTTCTTAGCGAGGTGTCAGGGAATGATGAGGACAGTATAAATCCTTATCCACTTAAATACATTAGTTTTCTTATTCATTCCATATTTAGATAATATAATTTTTAATGATTATCTAAGAATTCATCGCAAATTAAAACTAGCCCGTGATAAAACATTAAGAGAGAGTTAAGAAAAAACAGAACAAACAACAAACAACAGCAACAAGTGACCTAGTTCTAGCTAATAGCCATTTAAATAATTCCACCACCTTTGGAAGCAAAAAATTGGTCCATCTAGAGTCCAGTATAGCGAGACTAGCTCTTATGACAAAGAATCTGTTGGAAAAAAATGGGTTTTATGTAAGTTTTTCTCTGATAATCAGGTGGTAGTGCAAAGAAAAGATCATCGCACAAGAAGCGACAATATCGCTCTAACCGTGACTCCTCTGGAAGCGCTAGTCCTCGCCGCAGTTCACGTAGAGAGAGGTGAGTATTATTATTATACTAAAGAATATGAAGGAAGAAAGAAAGAAAGAAGAAAACACATTTATTCATTCATGCGCTACAAACGGTGCTTCAAAATAATATATAAGCTTACAAAGATAAATATGTAAAATGTTAACTATTATTAAAATATACTACAAATATAATTAAATAAAACTATGAAAAACATAGTATGCCACCGCATATAGCGCAGCAACGAAAGGCATTCAGCTCAGCATGTTGCCGCATTTATATTATTATCACAAATGCAGCGCTGATTTTCAGCCAAAAGCCTGTGATGCCACGGTAGTGTATGCCAACGTATACTGCATTTGAAAAACAAACTATAACTTACAATAATATATGCTAATATAAAACATAGACATAAACTGCTAACTAGAATCATAACAATCAACAAAAAAAATAAAACAGATATACATAATTAAACATAACTGAAAACTTACCCATAATATATAATAAATAATAACTTATAAAATTAAAATATTAATAAAACATTCAATTTGCGCTTTAAAATAAAGAAATTTAGAAAGATTAAAGAAAGGAAGCATATGATGTTATTATTTTTTTAAAAAAAATCTAGATATACATTATATTGCTTCATAATAATTTGTTGGCAGCTTACACAACTCTATCAATAGAGGTGTTGTCTAATGTGACAATTTCCAAATAAGGCAAATATGTTTATTTGCTCTACTCCAAAACGCAAATGTATAGCTTACTTTTGTATGCTTTGACCATTGGTTCTGCTATCATTCTTTTGAAACCTTTATTACGTGCATAAGCAACTTATCTGATTACAATTAAGATTAACCTAAAGCTCCTTTTTTTTCTTTATATTTAAATTGCACACAATTCTGTAGGTGGACCTAATTAAATAAATAAAATAAAATAGCAGGATCGTCCTGTGGCTAATGACCAACAGCTTCAATACAATTTCATATATAGATATATAGATTATTCTTAGTAAGCAAAATAAGTGTACTGACTAAAATAAACTTCAAACAAAATTTGTAAATCAAGTGAGTTATCGGTAACCAGCAATCCCTTACAATCAATTTGAGGGTTGCTGAAAGCGTACTTACCAAAGTATATCAAGATAATTCCAAAATTAAACAAAGTAAAGGTTTTATATACACATAGTATATAAAACCTTTACGAAACGAAACGAAAGTCACGTAACGTAACTTATTATCAAAAACTTATTTATTTATTTTGTTTATTTATTTATTCCGAAAAAAGTTGGTTACATATAAATATCTTAACTAACTTAACTGAAATACTAATTAAACAAGACATAAAAGAGGAGAGAAAAAAAAACAATTAATTATTATTAATCCACACTAAGGTAAAACCTGTGCCGTGGATATTGACGGTTACGAGTATATAAACAAGTATATAAACTTTTTACTAAATTCGTGTATAATAACGTACATGGAAGTAAGAACGGGATGTGCGTGCATCCATGCTTATGTACTGTACTATATTATGTATTGTACGCGCAAGTGTATTGTGTGAAGGCGTTGTATGTAGGTATTTGTGAGTGTGTAGGTGTGTGAACGTATTGTGTGTATGTATGAAGAGAGTGCCGTGGAAATGAGAAAGTGTGAATGATGTGCTGGAGATGGCTTATTTCAGAATAGTAAGTAAGCTTTCCGTATCTTCGTATGATTTATTCAGTAGTAGTTTTTTTAACATTGTTTTACATGTATATTTAGGTAAATTAATAATATCAATGTATGCCGATATCCTATTTTATAGAAAAGTACACAAAAAAACCGGAGAATTTTTAAGCAAATACTGTACTAAAATCTACTTACTTACATCTACTTACTTATCTGCTTACTTACTATTCTGAAATAAGCATATTTCAGAATAGTAAGTAAGCTTTCCGTATCTTCGTATGATTTATTCAGTAGTAGTTTTTTTAACATTGTCTTACATGTATATTTAGGTAAATTAATAATATCAATGTATGCCGATATCCTATTTTATAGAAAAGGACACAAAAAACCGGAGAATTTTTAAGCAAATACTGTACTAAAATCTGGTATTTTGCAATATTCTAAATAGAGGAAAAATATGAATTGAAGCGACCTAATTTTGAAATTTCATAGCAATAACGACTTAGTGCCACTATAAAATAACAAACTATGACTGGCCTGTTAGTGCAGTGGTTAGTGACCCTGCTTTCAGCTCAGCGGGTCGTGGGTTTGATTCCCATCGAGGGCCACCATTTTCTAAAAACAATTTGTTGGTTCTGCAAGCCTGTGAGTGTATTTGTATTTAAGTATGTATTTAAAACTATATATGTATATATTTACCGGTTGTCCATCATCCATAACACAAGTATTAAGTTACTTTGGAGATGGAGAACTGTGTGTGTAAGTGTCCCATATATTTATTTATTTATTTATAATGGTGACTAAGATTAAAAAGAACTATAATGAGGATTAACTAATATATGGTTTGTATTATATTAAGCAAATGTTAAATTGATTATAAAGTGTCATAATATAAAACTTTTTTGCTAATTCAAGACACAGGTCTAATAAACTTATAAATATGTCCTAATTGCCAATTTGTTCTGGGTGCATGTATACTTGTATATTTGTTGTTGAAAATATAAATAAATAATTTATTAATATATTTGTCTATTTAATATACACAGATAAGTAAATAAATTTATACACTTGTACTTATTAGTCCTGAGCAAAATTGTAAATAGTTTAGTTTTCTTTAATGAAATAGCTTTAACAAAATTTGTGTTTAAAGACCGGCTATACTCACGTATTATTTTCTTCTTTCGTTCTTATGAGCTCTCAATGCGGCGGTAACTCGCTGGGCGCGACTCGTAAGAGCGTAAACAAAACTTTATTTTTATGAAAAGCCTCGATTCTAGGCCGTTAAATAAACTTAAAAAAAATATATATATATTATGCGTTTATGCCCGGTACGTTTGTTTATTCTTCGTTTTATATTAGGAGTAAGTCGCGGCGTCGCAGTAGCCGGCGTCGGTCTGTGGAGAGGCGTGAGCGGGAACGTGAGAGGGAGAGGGAACGCGAGAGGGAAAGGCGCCGTCGAGAGCGAGAACGACGAGAACGGTAACTATAATTCACGTGATATTTAATTTTTAGATTTTTTTGCAAAATTGTGGACGTGAATGTAGTTAATGCTAGTGTAATTTAGTGGTGGTGATTGCTAGTGAATGTGTTCAACGAACTCTGCATGCTTCATTATGCACTCTACATTTAGCATTACATTACATAGACTTTTTTGGTGACATCGTTAGGAAAAGGATAAAAGTATATAGGAATAAAGTCACTTTAGGCAACGTGTATTAAGTTAAGAGGAAAAAAGTAGTGCTATGAATAATAAATAATTATTATTTATTATTCGTATATCGATGATTGCATGTAGTCACATTTTATATTATGATTTTGACTATTTTTAACACTAGAAAGTTGTATGATAAAAAAGCTTTTGTAAAATTATGATTACCAATAATTTGTTAATATAATCAAAGTAGGAATAAACAAATTAATGATAATTCGTTCGTTCACCTACACACGTTCACTATAACAAACTCAACAATCGTTTCGCCCCGCAACCGAAGCATCATCAGGAGATAGACTCCACGACAAAATCGCAAAGCGAAACATTATCCAAAAAAAGCTTTGTTACATAGTAATCGGTTCAACCCCGCCATTTATTTTATTTTATACGTATGAAAAAGCAAAACAATTTAGTCTTCAATTAAGTCACAATAAGAGTAGGCTTGCAGTTCTCGATTACTCGCGAGTCGTTAGTAGCGTGGCGGAGATAGAATTCGAAAATGATTATGATTTTCGACTCTATGGCATATACATTACAAACACTTTTTGCATGTTCGTAACATTATTAAAAAAAATGTAAGGAAATTAATATAATAATGCCGTGTGGTATTCGGCTGAGTAGAATAGACCACCCTCATTTCTTACCGAGGTATAAAAGGCAACTAAGGTAAGTCGACCCGCCATGTGGTATCCGGATGAGTAGAATAGACTAACCTCATTTATTACTGAGGTGTCGTTAAAGGCGACTAAGGTAAGTCGACCCGCCGTGTGTAGTCCGGCTGAGTAGAATAGAATACCCTCATTTCTTACCGAAGTGTCGTAAAATACGACTAAGGTAAGATGACGTTAGGCAGGCGGCCGGTCGTAAGATACGTAGCCGAATCATATATACAGAAAGCCTATTATACCGTGGAGGCTTACATTGATGATAAGAATGCGTGGATATAGCTGCTCTTTGACCTTGTGCACGATAGCTATGGCAAAATGTAATTAGTATTAAGAATCTTATTTTTTTAAAAGAGCTCCACCGAGTTTCTTGCTGGCTCTTCTCGGTAGGACGGCTTTCCGAACCAGCAATAGAGTCGACGATTCAAAAGCACTTGTTTACAAGTTTATTTGAATAAAGAATATTTTGAATTTGAATTTGAATATGACAAGTTTTGGAATAAGACATGTTTTATAGCATGTCACTTACATTGGGATAAGGGCAGGAGAAAGATGATGTAAAGAAATTAATAAACATTCATCATTATAATGCGTCGTTTAAAGTTTTAAACATGTACTTCAATTTACTGTTCTATTATTTACTATACGTTACTTTTTTCTTGTCTTTTATGGATTATATTATTTATTTTGCTAATATTGATGAGTCACTACCAGGTCGCGTGAACGTCGCCGATCGCTTGAAAAACGTAGACGCTCGCGTTCGCGCTCTCGACGACGTTCAAGAGACAGGTAATTTGTTTATTTATTTTGTGTTAATATGTGTTCTTTATATTCTGTTGTACCTATCTTGTACTAGTCGATTTACTTATAATTTTTCACAAAACGTAACTACTTATTAATAAATCTTCTAAATAGTGTTAAAATATGAATTGAAGTGACGTAAATTTTAATTTTCATAACAAGACATAGTTCCACTATAATGGTGGCTAAGATTAATAAACTATAATGATTAACTAATATATGATTCGTATATTAAATTTAACAAATGTTAAATTTATCATTCAGTCATAAAAAGTTTATTGGCTATTCAAAACTGTCTAATAAACTTATAAATAAATACTAATCGCTAAGGGTTTGTTTCGGGTGCATGTATTCTAGTATGTTTCTTGCTGAAACTATGAATATTTTATTATTATTTATGTCGTATATTCTTCGACATAAAATCAACGTGAAAATGCTCGTTGATTAAAATTCGCGGTGATTAAAATTGATTGTACTTTTAAATTTTTATTGTAAAATAATAACATTATATTTCTGATAAATTGCCTGTATAAAATATAATGCTGCTGTAATAAAATGCTTATTTGAATTATTCAAATAACTTGATTACAAATTAACCACAAAAGTATACTAACATTTAAAAGTTTACTTGTTTAAAATTTACATAATACCTCCATAACAAATTTGCCAAAATACTGTGAATTTAATTTTGAGCTTAGATTTATTAATGTTACCATTATTTATATTTTTAATGGCCATGATTTTCCCTTTGCACACTCTAGTTTAATAGTTTAAAGAGCTGAAAAATTCACCAAAAATGATACAAACAACTGACTTCGGCATGAGTTATAGATGTTAACATTTAATCACATTCATTATACACATAATTTCATTACATTAAGTTTATTGTAACATATATGTGTCTAGTTAAATAGGAATAGATTCTCACATTTCTCCGTACATTTTTTATTTTAAACAGGTCTCGTGATCGTCGGCGTTCACGCTCTCGCAGGCGTTCACGATCCCGTCGTCGTTCGGGACGCGGATCAAGAGATCGTCGCTCTAGAGATCATCGTTCGAGAGATAGACGCTCGAGGGATAGGTCCAGGTATGTTATTGTGTTGTTAGAAGTTTTTTCTGAATTCCTCACATGTTATAAGCCTACTACGTTAACTGGTTAGACAGTCAAGTACAGAAGCGTTTTTGACTATGTAAAATCCGAAGATAGAAAGATAGGTTGCTATATATCTGCATCATATGTGGGACCAAAATATCAATTTGCACAGCTCAGATAATTAATTTATTGTTGTTTTAAGAATTAAAAGTTTTCGGTGATAAAATCTATAATTATTTTTTAAACAGAGACAAAAGATCAAGGGATCGATCTGGAAAGGAAGCAAGGAGGTCAAGGGACAGAAAATCACGTGACCGAAGATCTAGCGATTTGATAAAAGAACGTCTTGAGAAGTCTGTGTCGATTCCGCGTAAAGGTTAGTTATCGTTTTTTGACTATGTTATTTTTCTCACCTTAAGATATTTTTAGTCACAGTTAATTAAAATGATTCATTTCATCACAGAAAACATTGAAAAATTGCGCAAAAAGTCACCTGAGTTCATAGCAGTCCCGCTTGAACCAACCAAAGAACGCGCGGTATCAAGTACCAGCAGGGAGTCATCTGTAGTTAACGAAAAACCTCCACCTCAAAGTGAACCTCAGCCTATCGAGAAAGCGCATTCATCTGACGATGAAGATAAAGATGATTTTATATCAGTGCCGATACTACGAGAATATTCTAAAAGTTTATCGCGTACACCATCTCCATTCCTAAGAAAACACGAAATAGAAAATAATAAAAAATCTGACAGGTCTGGTGATGAAGCATCTGGTAAAGAGAATAATGAGGAACAAGTTAAGGTTCCTGAAATTAAAAAGACTAAACGCAAAGGAAAGCAATCTGAATCGGAAAGTGAAAGCAGTGGAGAAGTTGCTAAATCTAAGAGCAAATCTAAGCCTAAACGTAAAGAAAAACCCACGTCAAAGAGGTCGAAAAAACCTAAAAAAGAGAGTTCTTCTAGCGACAGTGAATCTGAGGACTCGTCATCTAGTGATTCTGAAGAGGATCGGAAAAAGAAAAGCAAAAAGAACACTAAGAAAAAGTTAGCAAAGAAAGCTCGAAAGAAGAGAGCACGATCATCAAGTTCGGAATCCAGTTCTGAAGAAGAAGTTAAGCGTAAGAGCGCTAAATCCAAACAGAAAAATATTACCGAAGATTCTGACACAGAAAAGAAATCTAAAAAGCGCTCTAAAGAAACTAGTATGGATAGACCAAGATCAGAAAAAAACGAAGGCAAGCAAATAAAATCAAAGAAAGCCGATAACTCCGAAGACTCTCACGATGATAGCTCAGACAGTGACGAAAAATCAACCAAGAAGAAACCAAAGCATGATTCTACTTCATCTGAAAAAGAAGTTAGACGTAAGAAGGCGGATTCATTGAAAGAGAAAGCACCCTCGCCTGAACCTTCTAAAACACGAAAGGATGAGAAAATAACGAAAGCAAAACACACCGATGAACCTAAATCAAAAACACGTGATGAAACTGAAAAGAAAGCCAAGAAGAGAGAGAAAGAGGATTCATCTTCTGACAGCGACCAGGTCACAAAGAAGAAAGCCCGCAAAAAAGTCTCAGACTCTGAATCTGATTCTGACAGTGACGAACCTAAAAAATCTAAAAAGGCTAAGAAGCATAAGAAACACTCTAAGAAACATAAGAAACACAAAAAACATAAGAAAACATCAAAACGAAAAGATGACTCTTCAGATAGTGACGAAGCCGAGGAAGAGGAAGAGGAAGAGGGAAAAGTTAATAATGAAGATTTAGAGAAGAAACTGCGAGAACGAGCTTTAAAGTCTATGAAAAAGCAAACAAGCGTTTCTGGCTCTGATTAGTGTAGAATGTCAAGAGGTAATAATTGTTTTACATTTAAAGTAACACTTATTTTAATTTCTTAATCGGTTTAAATGCAATGCTCAAACCAAATCTGTGTGACTTTTGAGATGTGTTTGAATTTGATTAAGGGTATAGTTTAAATATTAATTTTAAAGCCGTTGACGACTTAGCGTTACGAATTCCATTTTATCAAACGCACCTCTTTAGTGGTGACATCTTTTATGTAAAACACTTTATAATTAAATACGCAACTAAAATTTTAATGTAGTATGAATTTAATATTACACGTCATTGTTAGAAATAAAATTTGCTAAATATTGATAGTTTTATTGTTATTATAAAATATTCCACAACTTGAATCATTAATATAAGTACCAATGAAATTATGTAACACAGTATGCTTGCTATGTTGTCAGTATAGTAAAGAATGAGGATAAAGACAAATCGCAAAAAAATCTATCTCCTGATGATGCTTCGGTTGCGGGGCGAAACGATTGTTGAGTTTGTGATAGTGAACGTGTGTAGTGCTTGTGTATTGTGGTGGCAGTGGTGGAAGTGGTAGAGGTTTGTGCATGTGTTTTTACGAATCCTGCACGTATCGGGTATGAAAATACGGATAGTCCACTATACATTTAACACTATATATATTTTCTATTTACTGTATCGCGGAATAAAGCAAAATAATTTTATTATTACTTTTGTTTAATAATCATGAGATACCTGAAGTCAGATTTATTATACTAGGGTAGAGGACCCGATGAAAAGAATATAGGGTACGAATAAATAAAAGGTCAGTTTGTGCAACTGTTTATTCATATCGAATCAAGAGATCATATATAACACATTATATACGATATAGATGAAAAATTCTTCCATTTTCGGCTAGTAATGAGACGAAACTTTTTACCCGCAGTTTCTCGCAGCGGTGTAACTGCAAAGTTACCGCAATAGTACACTGCTGGCGCTGTACTGCAAATAGTTAATTGGATTAGATTGATGATACATAGATTCGATCCCGGAAATCTTTACTTTGAGTCCGCTCGTTCCCAGCTGAGTTGTAGTGACTTTGTAAGTGACAGTGGAATTAACCTTTCTTTTGTGAAATATCGTAGACATTGTGATATCTATTAATCTTTGCTAGAGGGAATATATTCTGATTTTTTTTATTGATAATGTGTAATCTTAAATAAATAAATAAATCTTTTTGAATAAAACTCCTTTTATTTTTTACTTGCTTGATAAAAGATGGCGATCGCGGCGACCTGAAAAGTGCTTTTAAGAGGTCTTTAATCTTTACCCCTTGCAAGAAACGTACAAATGTCACATTCACGACGAAAGTGTTTTCTAAATTATCGACCTAATTATTTTGAAGCAGGTTGTATTTTACAGGGCTGTAGGAGTGTCACAGTAAATAATGAGAGGGAAGATGAAACTCGAATACTTATATTTGTTTATTAGGTAATATCAATACATAATGTTGTTACTTATATTATTAATTTAACATACTGTTGCCAAGCGTGTCATACGATGTCCAGAACAGTGGATAATAATTTTTATAAAAATATAACGTTTTGCGCTTATATATTACGCTTTGCGATTTTGTCGTGGAGTCTATCTCCTGATGATGCTTCGGTTGCGGGGCGAAACGATTGTTGAGTTTGTGATAGTGAAAGTGTGTAGTGTTTGTGTATTATGGTGGAAGTGGTGGAGGTTTGTGCATGTGTTTTTACGAATCCTGCATGTATCGGGTATGAAAATACGAATAGTCCACTAAACATTTAACACTATATATATTTTCTATTTACTGTATGGCGGATTATAGCAAAATAATTTTATTATTACTTTTGAAAAATATTACTGTTGGAGCTGAGGAAGAGCGTGGCGTAGTGGAGCATATTGCTGTTTAAGTCCTATCTAAAAATTCTACTACGTAAGTGTATTAAGTAAGTGGATTATAGCAAAATAATTTTATTATTACTTTTGTACGTAAGTGTAATTATAGATATATAAACAGTAACTAGACATTGTACACTAAACAAATAGATTTATTAACAAAAGACACTTTGGTTTACATTTTATATAGGGAAATAAATTAATACATAACCATAAATTACATTTCTGTTACCAAACAAGGCTTCTAATTTTTATAATGAAATTCACACTTTGTCTAAATCTATATTTTTAAAAACATTATCTGGAGTTTCTGTTGTATTTTATTTTACATCTTTGAGATCATTCGTTAGGTATATCTTTTGAAAACTATAAACCAAAAATACATCGTAAAGAGACTGAATTTTCTTGCAATAATTAGTTAAATAGTATAAAAATATAATAATATTACTACAAGATCATATTGAAGCTAAATTGTTAATATTTTATTACATTATAGTATTATGTACTATGTATTATAGTAATATGTTAATATTTATAATAAATCTAAAAATTATTTACATGTCCATAACGACTTAAGCATAACAGTGTAATGATCTTTGTGAATAGTATTTTCTAATTACAACATCATATTAATTTTATAAAATCCACGATTTATTTATTTTGCATGGAGGATGCCCTTCGTGTGGCTATGAAAAGCTGTGTATATTTTGTGTACGGCAAAAAGTGAAGTTCCAAAATGAGAAATTTTATTTTACGTTATACACATTCACTTTTTTAAACAGTACTGACTAATCGGTAATTTCATACATTGTACATATTAAAATATATATCTGTACATAATAATTTACTTGTCATTCGTAGTACTATATTACGTATTATCTTGAATAGCCTCTGTAACCAGTTACTAAATTAGGGGTTACACCGCTGCTGTAAATGTTACCATATCCAGGTTTTTTATTGTAATAGCCGTAACCAAGGTGACCCGCCCGTTGGTAGTATGGATTGTTATAGCCGCTGTAAGAATTTAAACCACCATTTCCCCCATAACCACCATAGCCTCCATTGCCGCCGCCGTAGCCTGCAGTATTAAAATAACCACCCGCGCCGTCTTGTCCGCTTGGTCCATACGCGCTTGTGCCATAACCGCTTGTTCCATACGCGCTTGTACCATAACCGCTTGTTCCATAAGCGTTTGTTCCATAACCGCTTGCTCCATAACCGTTTGTGCCATAAGTGTTTGTTCCGTAACCGGTTGTTCCATATCCGCTTGATCCAAGACTGTTTGGTCCATAACCATTTGTTCCATAACCGCTTGATCCATAACCGCTTGATCCATAACCGCTTGATCCATAACCGCTTGATCCATAACCACCTGTTCCAAAACCGCTTGGTCCATAATTATTTGCTCCATATCCGCTCCCTCCGTATCCGCTTGTACCATAACCAGCAGGAGTGTATCCGCTAGATAAACCATAACTGCCTTGATTATATCCCCCATATCCTTTATTTAACCCAGGGCCAATGTTGCTATTATAACCAGCTATACTGTTATAGCCACTATTTTTAATACCGGTGTAACTATTTCTGACTGGATTGTCATATCCACCTAGTGTGTTGTAACTCGGAACATATGCGCTTTTATCATCTAATGTTCCAAAACCGGTAACTGAAAATTCATAGCCGCCAGGATAGCTGCCTCCCCAATCAGAGTATTGATGGGAATCTGTAACCAATATGACGGTATATTACTCTTTAACCTTTTGACTGCGCTCCAAATGGGACACTAGATGAAAAGTTAAGAAATTGTTCGATAAATTATCGATCTATACAATATAAAATGAAGTTTTTTAACGTTTTAACTTCTTTCTAAATAGATTTAATCGACACAAGCTTGATCTTCAGGCACTTGTTAAGTTTAAAACAACTTTAAAAAGTTTTAAACAAAATTTCATGTCTCTGCTGTAATCCAGGAACCAATTGTGCCAGTATTAGATGAATGGTTATCATAAACAGGCACTGTTATCGGGAATGGATGAGTGTGTAAAATTTCAGCTCTATTGACCAACGGAAAGTGGAGTCCATTTTAATTTGCTAGATTCCACCTTCATGTACATACACAGGAAGGTAAAGCTTTGAATTAATTATTTTGTTAGAAATCCCACTAAAATTAACAATCGGGTGACGAATTTTAAATTTAAATATGGAATTTTAATGGAAAAAGGCAACAAGGAATTTAATTTTAAAGTACCGCTAATTTTAACGTATACTCAGCAACAAGAAGTAGCAGGAATCATGAAATCGATTTAAAAGAGCGTTTCATTATAGAGCTCTTTTAAATTGTCTTGTTTATATAAATTCTTTACCTAGCATTAATACAAACATACATAAAAAATTTAACTGAGATTCAATACATCAATGTATCAGTGTAATGCTAGCTTCTGTACTTTTCTATTAACTTACAGGCTACCGAAACAGTGTGATCTATATTATGGGTCGTAGGTAAAACCTTAGCAGGTATTTTGGAAATATCTGTATAAAATATTTGATCTGTTGATATTTATTATTCATGCGATGTAAGCCGGGAAAAAATATCGTGATCGTATATCTAAAAAAATCCTGGAACTTGAAAGCTACTGTGACGGTCTTGGCTCCTATCCTGCTGTTGCCTACGTTAAATTTTAACTTATTACGATATACACTTATTTAGTTGACAGGAAGAGTCAAGGTTCTGGCGACCAACTGGGTAAAGTAAAGTAAAAGTAAAGTAGCAGGCCGCTACATACCCCCACAATCCCACAGCTGGGAATAGGCCTCTCTTCGTTTCTGGAGTGAAGGGTTGAAGCTAAGACCTACCACGCTGCTCAAATGCGGATTGGTAAGTTACACATCAATAGAATTCTCTAGAGATATGCAGGTTTCCCCACGATGTTTTCCTTCACCGAAAAGCGTATTATAAATTGCAATTATCAATTAGACTAGATAGTTTTAATAGAAAAACATATTGGTGCCTGACCGGATTTGAACTCGTGTTGGCCTCGAAAGAGTTGCACGGTCTCACCGCTGGGTTATCACAGCTCTACATACCAACGGTTTACAATTCCTACTAGCCTCAAATTTCTGTGCTGACAGATCACAGTCCGAAGTATAATAGGGTTACCAGACAGTTATCATTCTTCAAGAATTACATCCATAGAATCGAGATTCATCAGAGGCCTTATAGATTGAGATAATTTCACATTCAAACTTACAAGAACTGCTCGAAGTTTTGAGATCATCAGTTGCTCCTTTGACTTGTCTAGGTATAATATCCGCTTTTGTTTGCTCAGCAGTTTTTTCAGATGCTGTATACGTGATTAGTGTAACCAGGATCGTTATCAAGGATTTGTAGTTTGTCATCTGTAAAAAAATGTAATTATAATAATTGGAATCATTAAAATTTTAATCGTCGTTGTATGATACTTTGTGTTGAGATAAAAAAATTGTCAATAGGTCAAATTTATTTCAATTCAAAAAACCACATTTTTTAAAATTGATCATAAAAAAGAAATCAATAATAGATATCCACAAAACGACGGCGTTTTATGTGATGATGAATTTAATAGATAATTTAGACAGACAGCTTTTTGGGACTTTGTTTTATAATAAGTATAGATTCTGGTCCACGTACTTTACGGCACAATATTCGATCGTTTATTTATGTTTCTAGGGAATACGTGCTCTTTTTGGGAAGAAGGGTAGCTTTTAGGGACTCGAGTCTGTCCTTTTCTTTAATTTACGACATGTTTATAGGATTTTTCAGCCTTACTGAGCGAGACAGAAAAACTTTCTAATTACCTAATATTTAGATTTAGAACTGAAAGTAGTTCTATTTATTTTCTGTTTTTGGGTATACCGATTTGGCTCTTCTTAATTGAATGCAAGTTTGAAATAAAAGATTTTTATTTCACAATACCCGGAAATATTATTCACAGATCGAAAAAATAAAACAAATATTCGTTAACAATTAAACACTCTTATAGTAAATAGTGGAATAATGACACGCTTGCGGCTTTTCATTGAAAATTAACATGTAGTAATTACTATGTGAAGGCAACATTAACATGTAGGTATGTTGGCGTTTAATATTTTGACCCTCAACCTCGGAACTATAATCGGCTGATTGTAAGACCATTCTCACGTAAAATGACCCATGTAGTATAAATAGCATGATACAGCAGTAATAAAATGAAATTTTTATATAATTTATAGAATTGGGCTTTTCTTTGCGGAGATTCATAATACAAAAGTAATAATAAAATTATTTACATATATATAAAGTAAATAGAAAATATATATAATGCTATGTATAGTAGACTATCCGTTTTTTTCCGATACATGCAGATTCGTAAAAACACATGCACAAACCTCTACCAACGCCACCACAATACACACGTTCACTATCCCAAACTTAATTGTTACGCCCGCAACCGAAGCAACATCAGCAAAATCGAAAAGCGATATTGTCCGTCCTGATCATGCTTCGGTTGTTAAGTTTGTGATATTGAACGCGTGTAGTGCTTGTGTATTGTGTTGGCGGTGGTTGAGGTTTCAGCATGTGTTTTTAAGAATTCACATAACTATATGTCGATGCAGAGAAAAGAGCTCAACGTCTTCTATTGTTTTGTATATACTAGGAATTTCGTTCAACATTTTTAAATTTCGATATTCATATGTCATTCTATGTCATATTTTTAACGCTCTTTGGACAATGCAATACCATGGGGGTGCACGAACTACTACTAGTAAGTATTATACTTATACAACTATTGCGCTTCAGAAGCGGTTCAACTTCAGTAAAGTTCAAAAGTAATAATAAAATTATTTTGCTATAATCCGCGATACAGTAAATAGAATATATATATAGTGCTAAATGTATAGTGGACTATACGTTTTTTTCATACCCGTTACATGCAGGATTCGTAAAAACATATGCACAAACCTCCACCACTTCCACCACAATACACAAGCACTAGCGGAGCAGCATCTCCTAATGATGCTTCGGTTGCGGGGCGAAACGATTGTTGAGTTTGTGATAGTGAACCTGTGTAGTGCTTGTGTATTGTGGTGGAAGGGGTGGAGGTTTGTGCATGTGTTTTTACGAATCCTGCATGTATCGGGTATGAAAATACGAATAGTCCACTAAACATTTAACACTATCTATATTTTCTATTTACTGTATGGCGGATTATAGCAAAATAATTTTATTATTACTTTTGTATTATGGATCTACGCAAAGTAACGCCTAATTCTATAAATTATTCAGTAAAGTTCACGATAAACTATGACAGATAATTTGGATGTAAGGAGGTCGATTGAACAGTATAAAAAAAACTTTAAAACAATATAAATGACAAAATTGGAGGAGTTTTAACATATATGAATATCTTGTTGGTATTATTAATAAAACTTAAATACTAAATAATTTGTGAGTGATTAAAATCTATGTTCTATTATTATATTATCATATGAATATATAACTATTAGTAGGTATATGGTTTATGTAAAATATTGAATGTCAAATTAGATTATTTATTTTGGTTTACTATAAAGACACCATTAACTTACTTTGTGGTAGATAAATAAGTCCTCAACAACGAAACACTAGGCACTAGCTATGCGGATGGTCTTTGATGCGCTCTGCGTGTAAACGCATACGTTCAGACCTTTATAAACCGTGGGAGTTTTTGTCTTGTAATTGGACAATGGACACTGGGAAGTAATGAGTCCGTTTGTAGGCAATCCGTCCTTCTGCAAGGATGGTATGACGCAGACTAATTTAACCATAACACAATGTGTCATTTTACGTGTAATAAGACTCAGGGATATCAGCTGTAATAGCTAAGGTCAACACATATATATATCACCGTTAATTCTTCGATCCCTTACAACTTAAATACGTACTAACTGTGAAGTTATGTGTAACATGTGAATTCTACTTCCATCTGACGACGTAACCCTTAGGGAGGCCACTGAAAATAAGCTTAGGGCTCACCGTCCTTATTAGTTTGAGTGGTTATCCTATTTATTTTTCTTCACACCGCTACACAACGTAATATAAAATTCCTTAAACTATTTTTTGTTATTTTTAAAAAAATTTGTAACTTTAATTGTAATGTGTGTAGAAAAGAAATAAATAAATTTTATTGTAATCTATTCTTACTTAGTCATTTATAGAATTAGCCGTTACTTTGGGGAGGTCCATAATACAAAAGTAATGAAAATATGCTTTGCTATAATCCGCGATAAAAGACGTTATATGTAATGCTAAGTGTAGAAAGAACAAGAGTACACTCTAGTAGCATTCGAGAGCTACTGTAGTATTTGAGTAAAGTAAAGTAAAGTAACGGCATGTTAATATCCCACTGCTGGGAATAGGCCTCCTCTCTCCGTTTTCTTTGGAGAGAAGGATTGGAGCTAAGACCTACCACGCTGCTCCATTGCGGATTGGTAGGTTCCCTAGAATTCTCTAGAGCTATGCAGATTTCCTCACGATGTTTTCCTTCACCGAAAAGCGTGTGATAAATTGCAAATATTTTTAATTTTAATAGAATTAGTTTTAATAGAAAAACTCTTTGGTGCCTGCCCGGGTTTGAACCCATGTTCGTCTCTATAAAATCGCACGGTCTCACCACTAGGCTATCACAGCTTTTTTAGAGTATAAGAGTGTACTAGTGTAATCGCAAAGCTTTGTGATTTTGTTGTGGAGTTCTATCTCCTGACGATGCTTCGGTTGTGGGGCGAAAAGATTGTTGAGATTGTGGTTGTGAATGTGTGCAATGTATTAATCGCGGATTATAGCAAAATAAAATTTTCATTACTCTTGTACTTAGTATAAAAATGTTTGAAGGATTAAAAGCGGTGAGATTAAGCCTCTCTATTGTGGAGGAACAGATTTTCTGAATAATTATAATTTGTTTTTTTGGCTATTTTATAATTTATAATATCTATCGCATATCAAAAAGGAATATCCCAACTATATGTTTTCGAAAAAAGCTCCCAGAAGACTTGATTCTTTCTTAAATTTTAAAAACTATTAGCTTTTTTATATATTTGTATATATTTTTTTATTTCTTTCAATTTTCTACTTTGTAATAATTATTTGTAAAATTGTGTACAATAAAGATATATACAACAACAACTACAACTGTCTTGACATTTTAACTTAACAACTGAACACATCAACTTAACAAATTTTACACTTTAACCTTCCTCATAAATATTGATTTAATGTAATGACTGTCTATTGGTGAAAAGCTCGTAAAATACATTTAATAATATTGAGTTAATCGCGAACAGACTAACAGACAGACGCGGCGGGGGTCTGTTTTTTAATAGCTTCTACTTAATTCGCCTTGTATGTATGTAAAATCGGCTAGATTCTGTTTCATAGAGCATTGTCTCTGTCGCACAGACTGACGAACCCGTGCGAAACGTCACTAACTGAGTGACAGTGACAGCGCTCTACGAAACCGAACTGGCCGGCTGTTTCGTTCTAAACAACGATGTGCATTATTTAATGCCGGGTACTATATGTGAAAGTGGAACCTTGTAAGTAGATTTGACCAACTTCCCGATGTCCGATTGAGCTAAATTTTTACATACTGATCCAGTCCCGAAGACAATGCATGTTTATGATAAGTGATGCCGGGATTGGCTCCAGACAAGGGAATTCCTCAGAAAAATTTCATCGTAATGCAAAATTGCTTTGCAAATTTAAATAACACTCATTAAGTGTTGGTAAAAACTCCGAAAAATCTTTGGTGCAGGTAAGTTTTTGTTTCGTGCGATAGGCTGATGTTATTAAAACAAGTTATTTTGATAATGACATTGTTTAAAAATTTTATATAGTCGTATGTGAAGTTGTTGTCAATTAATAATTACGCGGAAGTTTAAGGGTATGAAATTGTAATCCGTGAAACTCTGAAATGATTAAAGTGACGGTCTCGCCATTACGCTTGGCTGCGTAGAGGATGTCGTGGCAAGGTCGCTTTTAATGAATGCCTCTCATTTTAGGAATAAGTTACGTGATATATGAACTATGTGGTTATGTTATTGTAAATACTAAGATGGTTACGTACATCTACAGTTTTACTCAATTATGCTTAAGAGTTCAGCATCTCAATGTAACAAGTTCAGCATCAATTTTGAGAAAGCGGTTAATTGAGAAATGTATTTGGGTATATTATTCATATAGTGAATGTCTAAGTATCCCAGTCCAATTTCGCTACATGATTATATCCTAGATCATCTGATTTACTAACTTTGCATAAAAAGTCTAAAACACGGGCGAAAAGCGGGGTATATAGTTGGAAAAATCGATATGTCTAACCTTAGTGTTGATATATTGACAACGCACAGTGGTAGACTTTTCACTAGCTGAAGAGACTTCCTCGATAAGGTCAAGGCACCTTATAGAAATCCTTTAAAAAGACATATCTATCAGTAGACCTCGAGCGATTTAGATGATGTTCTTAAGTTATTGGTTTTTTTTTGTTGATTAATAACAAGAAAATATATAAATCAATAACTTAACAACATCATCATCATTGTCTGAAGTTTAATAACAAACTAGAACGTTTATCTCGTCTGAAAAGTTTACCTTCTATTATTTGTTGCTTTCCACTTTCGCATAACATGCGCTAAAAGCAACGATAGGAAGTGGAGAGATAGTAAGTTGGGTAACGCTTTGGATGATTTTGTTGTTTCTCCTGATGATGCCTTTGTGCTCAAAGCTGTGGCGATAAAATGTTGATGCAACAAGCTTCTAGTGGTATAAGCATATTGCTGATTTACATCGAAAATTGCTAGATTGTTGCCGCTGCTGAGGAATGGAAGGCTCTACGGAATCTGAGGCGTGCGATGAAATGATTCTGTCTGTCTGATTATAATTTATAAATCAAGTAATTATTGTAACTACTTTTTGTATATAAGACAATTATGATAAACGTTTACGAGATTCTACGTATAGTTTAGAATTAGTGTAAGGAGTATTTTAGTATGATCGGCCTCTGTGTCTCTTAATGGAAAACAAAGGTTTAGCAGTGACCCGTGACTACGAATTTAAGCCATGGCCATGTATGGCACTTGTAAGAACGCAATGTTTCATGTACTCATATGCTGCAAATAGGATAAAATCAATAATTTTAACGAAGCTTAAAAAATAAAAAAGTAAAGTAATGGCCTGTTACTATGCCCACTGTTGGGCTAAGGCCTCCTCTTGCCGTTTTTGGAGAGAAGGATTGGAGTTACCAATCGGCATTGGACCTACCACGCGGCTCCAATGCGGATTGGTAGGTTACACATATCCTTAGAATTATCTAGAGATATGCAGGTTTTCTCACGATATTTTCTTTTACCGAAAAGCGTGTGATAAATTGCAGTTATCAATTAGACACAAAAGTTTTAATAGAAAAACTCAATGGTGCCTGCCCGAGGTTTGAACCCATTTCGTCTTTAGAGAGTCGCACGGTCTCACCGCTAGGGTATAACAACTTTCTGAAACTGTATGTAACAATATTCTAAGAAGAATGTTTAGATATTAAGTACTTGAGTTTCATCTGTAAAACGTGAAACAAGGTTTATTGGTATCATCTTAAAAAAATTAACCTATAATAATATTTATTTATTTCAGACCACTTAAGGTTACTGAAATTGTAAAATCTGTTTAGAAATATATTTTAACAACAATTGAAAGAAATTATAGAATATATGAAGAAAAGTTGAAAAAGTTAGGGAGTGTCTCAAAGCACTTAGATGATTTTTTGCATCATTGGTGATTCTGTCTTATATATGTCTTTAGAATGCTGCATTCATTTTTACACTACGTACGAAGCAAATCAGAATATTCAAATTGAAATTCTTTGGCTCCAGAATAAATGTATTCTTCTTCTATGTCGTATTAAGAACGTCATTATAAATGAATTACCACCATAAATTGATAAGAGAAAAATACAAAAGTATCTTTTTATGTAACTCTTCGTAAATATTCACCCTTTTATTCATTTTTTAACATCTTTCTTGTCTCTAGGCGATATTCATTTTTTATTCACCGATATGTGGTTAACAGTTGAAACTCTCACTAACTGCCAACCTTCGACCTAGGTCTACGGACAAGTTTCCTTATAATTAGGGAAATAGAGATTATCTCATCATAGATGTAAACATTAACAAATATGGTGAAGTATTTAAATATGTCTAGAATATTTAAATGAAATCTATTTATCGTACTAAGAGTAATTCAATGTGCTTGTCACGTTTCATCTAGTGAGGACAATAATAGAATAATTAAATTAACTGCAATCATATATCTCGCAATACACATTTTATTACTTATTGTTTTATTAATGTATAGTTTTATAGCTAAATCTCGTATATCATACTTGAGATTCATTTAAAGATTACTTTGAAAGAGGTTCTGTGTCAGATGAGTAAAAAGGGTGGCGTGTATGAATCATAAAAAATAAAATGTATATCCATAGAGTTATTATCCTTAGAGTAGGGAAACTAGCCTAAAATGATATATTACAATAAAGAAATCGCAAAGGAGGGTGATCTGCCTGATTCTCTTATTTATGTGTGATCAGACAAAGATGAAATATACGAACTTCATCTTCATCTCAATATTTAGCGAGTCACTTACAGGCCTGCTTATGGCTTCTCTACTCTAACTATAATTACTCTATGTGTATATCAAGTACTATAACGATTCTCACAATAAAGTTACGTAAAACCACGCGTATTTACGCAAAATTGGATGAATAGCCATCAAAAGTGCATACGGTTATTATCCTTGTAAAGCTTTTTATATTAACATCACGGCGGTTCCGCACATTTCAAAGATACCTTTGATTGTTCGAAATAAATTGATTTTTTTATTACTTAATGTTCGAGGACCCGATGAACAAGACATAGGTATCTAATAGATTTAAACTGTGCGGTGTATTTGTAACTCAATATCATAAATATTATTTTTAAATAGTAAAATAAAAAATCTTATAAGAATTAAATGTATTTAATGACTCTTAAAACTATTCGAAATATTTTTCACATTATATATCAAAATACAAAAATATATTTTATTAACTTGAGCACGATATAAATGTAAATATTACATACTGGTAACCAATAATTCGATAATTACACAAATTCTTTGCAATTTACTATTAGTTTACTGTGTAAAAATAAATATTACCTTTAAGGTTCGTCAACTATAAATTTTGAGATCGTCCAAGATTCTGTCGGACGTTCTCAAAACTTAATCAAATTTCACTAATTCATCATATACAAAAATAAAACATATCCTATTCGTATTTTATTGGTTAAACGGATTTTCCTTCTTTCTTTTCGTTCGTTACGTCGTCGAGAACTCTGGAGTGCACAGCTATTCTTTTCAAGCTCTTTCTTGGAGCTTTTATTTCATTTTTCAATAGATTTTCAAGTTCTGGCAACGATTTAATTTCTTTCAAATCATTTATATCTACACTACGTCCTCCATTAATTCTACTGAAATATCTGTATACGTCTCGGTTTGCTTGGCACTGAGCGCAGTTGTAAGGTACTGGCACAGCGCTGGGGAAACTTTGTTGGGCTGTTTGCATATCGGTTACGTTCCCTGGACAATTTGGTACAAATAGAACGGGGATGAAACCGATTATGCCGTATGGGGTATAGCCTGGATTATAGCCGTTTTGATTAGATGGCTGCGACATTCCATTGGTGTTATTATTTCCTGGGTTCAAGAGATAGCACGGACACGACCCTGGACTTGGCACGATAGGCAACGGGTAAGGTATGACATATATAGGGAACGGTGGCATTTGACCTCCTGGAGGATAGACAGGTGGTTGTACTCCAGTTCCAGAAGGTTGGCCAAGTGAATCGCCACCTGTAACAAAAAAGTATCCGTATATATATATATAACAGAATATTAAATTATTAAAATATCCAGATACATTCAGACTCTAAAAGAAATCAATAGTCATTATCATTATCATCATTATATATCATTATTAAATATATACATATTATTATCATAAAGGAGAGTTTTGTTACAATTCATATATTCATTATATTTTATATGATACTATAATTATTCAAAATCGAAGTAGCAAACGCTGATCTGTAAATGACACAAAACAGAAGTTTGTAAACTATATCAAAAGGGTCTATTTATTTTATTCAATATTGTTCCGTAGTAACAATATATAGGTAAGACCTGCAGCTTATTTAATCTCAGCAAATTGGATTTGAGGTAAGGACAAATTATAGTTCCAAAGTCACGTTTTTTCTTCAAAGACAAATCCCCCTATGCGAAGAACAAAATCACATTTTCTATGCCAAAGTCATATTTCTTTCATATTATATGGGAGATGTGACTTTGTTCTTCGGATAGGGCGAAAAAATGGTGGAATTATTTTTGGTAGATATACCTAACTTTATAATAATATTGGTATACTTTTTGACTGTTAAGATTACTAAAACCTTATAAATATTCAATTGTAGATAATTTATAAGATCTTACTATAAATTCATATATTATAAAGGTATACTGTAATCAATATGAAAAAAAAAAAACACATACCGTCAGGGCCTGGATATCCTGGTTGTCCTGATTGGCCCGGTTGACTTGGATATCCTGGTTGTCCTGTTTGCCCTGGCTGTCCAGGATAACCTGGTTGTCCTGGCTGTCCAGGATATCCTGGTTGTCCTGGTTGTCCAGGATATCCTGGTTGACCTGGTTGTTCTGATCCACTAGGATATCCTGGTTGTCCGGGAAAGCCTGGTTGACCGGGTTGCCCTGGTTGACCCGGATGTCCTGGTTGACCCGGACGTCCTGGTTGACCCGGATGTCCTGGTTGGCCGGGATGTCCTATCTGTCCTGGTTGTCCTTGTTGACCTGGTTGGCCAGGAAATCCTGTTTGACCTGGTTGTTCTGGCCCACTAGGATATCCTGGTTGTCCTGGTTTGCTTGGTTGGCCTGGCTGTCCGGGATATCCTGATTGTCCTGGTTGGCCTGGCTGTCCGGGATATCCTGGTTGGCCGGGTTTGCCAGGTTGGCCTGGTGTGCCTGGTATGCCTGGTTGGCCTGCCTGTCCTGGTTGACCTGGTTGTCCGGGATAGCCTGGATGGCCGGGTTGTCCTGGTTGTCCTTGTTGACCTGGTTGGCCAGGATGTCCTGTTTGGCCTGGTTCTTCTGATCCACTAGGATATCCTGGTTGTCCTGGTCTACTTGGTTTGCCTGGACGTCCAGGATATCCTGATTGTCCTGGTTGACCCGGATGTCCCGGTTGACCCGGATGTCCCGGTTGTCCTGGTTGTCCTTGTTGATCTGGTTGGCTAGGATATCCTGTTTGGCCTGGTTGTTCTGGTCCACTAGGATATCCTGGTTGTCCTGGTTTGATTGGTTGGCCTGGCTGTCCGGGATATCCTGGTTGTCCTGGTTGGCCTGACTGGCCTGGCTGTCCGGGATATCCTGATTGTCCTGGTTGGCCTGACTGGCCTGGCTGTTCTGCTTGTCCTGGTTGACCTTGTTGCCCGGGATAGCCTGGCTGTTCGGGATATCCTGGTTGGCCTGGCTGTCCGGGATAGCCTGGTTGGCCTGGTTGGCCTGCTTGTCCTGGTTGTCCGGGATAGCCTGGTTGACCGGGTTGTCCTGGTTGTCCGGGATAGCCTGGTTGGCCAGGTTGTCCTGGTTTGCTTGGTTGACCTGGCTGTCCAGGATAACCTGGTTGGCCTGGTTGTTCTGGACCACTAGGAAAGCCTGGTTGTCCTGCTTGTTCTGGTCCACTAGGATAGCCTGGTTGTCCTGGTTGTTCTGGTCCACTAGGATAGCCTGGTTGTCCTGGTTTGCTTGGTTGACCTGGCTGTCCAGGATATCCTAGTTGTTCGGGTTTGCTCGGCTGGCCTGGTATGCTTGGTTGGCCTGGTATGGCTGGTTGGCCTGGTTGTCCTGCTTGTCCTGGTTGACCTGGTTCTCCGGGGTAGCCTGGTTGGCCGGGTTGTCCTGGTTGTCCGGGATAGCCTGGTTGACCGGGTTGTCCAGGTTTGCTTGGTTGACCTGGTTGTCCAGGATATCCTGGTTGTTCTGGTCCACTAGGATAGCCTGGTTGTCCTGGTTTGCTTGGTTGACCTGGCTGTCCAGGATATCCTGGTTGTTCGGGTTTGCTCGGCTGGCCTGGTATGCTTGGTTGGCCTGGTATGGCTGGTTGGCCTGGTTGTCCTGCTTGTCCTGGTTGACCTGGTTCTCCGGGGTAGCCTGGTTGGCCGGGTTGTCCTGGTTGTCCGGGATAGCCTGGTTGACCGGGTTGTCCAGGTTTGCTTGGTTGACCTGGTTGTCCAGGATATCCTGGTTGGCCTGGTTGTCCTGGTTGTTCTGGTCCACTTGGGTAGCCTGGTTGCCCTGGTTTGCTTGGTTGGCCTGGCTTGTTAGGATATCCTGGTTGGACGGGTTTGCCCGGCTGGCCTGGTATGCCTGGTTGGCCTGGTATGCCTGGTTGGCCTGGTTGGCCTGCTTGTCCTGGTTGACCTGGTTGTCCGGGATAGCCTGGTTGGCCGGGTTGTCCTGGCTGTCCTGGAAAGCCATGTTGACCTGGATGTCCTGGTTGTCCTGGCCCACTAGGATATCCTGGTTGTCCTGGTTTGCTTGGTTGGCCTGGCTTTTCGGGATATACTGGTTTACTTGGTTGTCCGGGATATCCTGGTTGGCCTGATTGTCCTGGTTGCCCTGATTGTCCGGGGTATCCTGGGTGGCCGGGTTTGCCTGGTTGGCCTGCTTGTCCTGGTTGCCCTGGTTGTCCGGGATAGCCTGGTTGGCCGGGTTGTCCTGGTTGTCCTGGCTGTTCGGGATATCCTGGTTGGCCTGGCTGTCCGGGAAATCCTGGTTGGCCTGTTTGTCCTGGCTGCCCTGGCTGTCCGGGGTATCCTGGCTGTCCAGGGTTTCCTGGTTGGCCTGCTTGTCCTGGCTGCCCTGGCTGTCCGGGGTATCCTGGTTGGCCAGGTTTGCCAGGTTGGCCTGCTTGTCCTGGTTGGCCTGATTGTCCTGGGTATCCTGGCTGTCCGGGGTATCCTGGGTGGCCAGGTTTACCTGGTTGTCCTGGTTGTCCGGGTTTGCCTGGTTGGCCTGCTTGTCCTGGTTGCCCTGGTTGTCCGGGGTATCCTGGGTGGCCGGGTTGTGCTGGTTGTCCTGGCTGTCCGGGATATCCTGGTTGGCCTGCTTGTCCTGGTTGCCCTGATTGTCCGGGGTATCCTGGGTGGCCTGCTTGTCCTGGTTGTCCTGATTGTCCTGGTTGTCCGGGATAGCCTGGTTGGCCTGGTTGTCCTGGTTGTCCTGGCTGTTCGGGATATCCTGGTTGGCCTGGCTGTCCGGGATATCCAGGTTGTCCTGGTTGCCCTGGTTGTCCGGGATAGCCTGGTTGGCCGGGTTTTGCTGGTTGTCCTGGTTGTTCGGGATATCCTGGTTGGCCTGGCTGTCCGGGATATCCTGGTTGGCCTGGCTGTCCGGGGTATCCTGGTTGGCCAGGTTTGCCAGGTTGGCCTGCTTGTCCTGGTTGGCCTGATTGTTCTGGGTATCCTGGCTGTCCGGGGTATCCTGGGTGGCCAGGTTTGCCTGGTTGGCCTGCTTGTCCTGGTTGTCCGGGATAGCCTGGTTGGCCGGGTTGTGCTGGTTGTCCTGGTTGTTCGGGATATCCTGGTTGGCCTGGCTGTCCGGGATATCCTGGTTGGCCTGGCTGTCCGGGGTATCCTGGTTGGCCTGGTTTGCCTGGTTGGCCTGCTTGTCCTGGTTGGCCTGATTGTCCTGGGTATCCTGGCTGTCCTGGGTATCCTGGGTGACCAGGTTTGCCTGGTTGGCCTGCTTGTCCTGGTTGCCCTGCTTGTCCGGGATAGCCTGGTTGGCCGGGTTGTCCTGGTTGCCCTGGCTGTTCGGGATATCCTGGTTGGCCTGCTTGTCCTGGCTGCCCTGGCTGTCCGGGGTATCCTGGGTGGCCGGGTTTGCCTGGTTGACCTGCTTGTCCTGGTTGCCCTGGTTGTCCGGGATAGCCTGGTTGGCCGGGTTGTCCTGGTTGCCCTGGCTGTTCGGGATATCCTGGTTGGCCTGGCTGTCCGGGATATCCTGGTTGGCCTGCTTGTCCTGGCTGCCCTGGCTGCCCGGGGTATCCTGGGTGGCCAGGTTTGCCTGGTTGACCTGCTTCTCCTGGTTGCCCTTGTTGTCCGGGGTATCCTGGGTGGCCAAATTCAAATTTAAATTCAAAATATTCTTTATTCAAGTAAACTTGTAAACAAGTGCTTTTGAATCGTCAACTTTACTGCTGGTTCGGAAAGCTGTTCCTGCCGAGAAGAGCCAGCAAGAAATTAGGCGGTTGCTCTTTTTAAAATATAAATCTTAGAACTAGTTACATTAGTTATTACTGTCTTGTACAGGGTAGAAGTGCACCTATATCCACACATCCTTATCATCTAAGTAATCTTCAACAGTATAGTAGTAGGCTTTCTGTATCAGCCTCTTTTTAACAGTGTTTTTAAACTGCTGTAATGGCATGACCAAAATTGATTTCGGAATTTTATTATAGAATCTTATACCCAAACCCACAAACGATTTACGTACTTTTGCTAGGCGCAAAGCAGGAGTCGCAAGCTTATGTCGGTTCCTACTTTGTCTCAAAATCAAAATAATCTTTATTCAAATAAACCATTTCAGGCACTTTTGAATCGTCAAGCATCAATATGATTAATGAAGCTACAACTGGTTCGGAATGTTGCTCTTACCGAGAAGAACCAGCAAGAAACTCGGCGGTCAATCTTTTAAATATTTTCAATTATACATTATCAAACCGCTGTCTTGTATGAAGCTGAAAGGATCCTCAAATCCAGGCTTTCTTATCAACCAAATAATCTTCAATTTTGTAATATGCTTTACGTATAAGCATATTTTTTACACTTGATTGGAATCTTTCTGTACACTGGTCTAGAATGGATTGAGGAATTTTATTATAGAAGCGAATAGCGAGACCAACAAATGAGTTGCTAACTCTGCTGAGTCGCGACGCAGGTATCGCAAGCTGTTTGTGACCTCTCGTATGTCTATGATATACATCAAATTTTGATTTATACGTACTTATATTTTTCCGTACAAATAGAATATTACTATATATTGTGATGCTACAGTCAGTATGCCTATTTCTTGGAACTTTTCGCGAAGGGACTCATGTTGCTTCATTTTATAGATAGCCCGTATGGCTCTTTTTTGGGCAACAAAAATCTTTTCTATATCGGCCGCTTTACCCCACAGCATTATTCCATATGACATAATGCTGTGGAAATAAGCAAAATAAACAAGTCGCGCCTTTTCAACATCGGTTAAATGTCTAATTTTTCTAACAGCGTAAGCGGCGGAACTAAGTCTTCCTGCGAGGACAGATATATGGGTGCCCCATTGGAGTTTATCATCCAAAGTGAGCCCCAAAAATTTAGTTGTATTTTCTATCTTTAGTATCTGTTTATTAATCTCTAACTTTATGTCTGACCTAATTACGTTTGGTAACACGAATTGCAGACATTTGGTTTTATTTGCATTTAAAAGTAAATTATTTACTGAAAACCAATTTAATATCTGAGATAGAGCACTGTTTACATCGTCAAAATTGTCTTTATCTCGATCTACTTTAAAAATAAAAGAGGTATCATTTGCAAACAACACAATATCACAAATATTTTGAACACAATATGCTAAATCATTTATGTATACTAAAAACAGAAAAGGACCAAGGATTGACCCCTGTGGGACACCCATAACATTAAACGATCCAGATGACCTAACATCATTAATGCATACCTTTTGTAATCTATCGCTAAGATAAGAGGAAATAAGACCAAGCGAGTTATCATTTACACCGTAATAACTTAATTTTAAAAGAAGGGTCTTATGTTCAACGCAATCAAAAGCCTTAGATAAATCACAAAAAATGCCTATAGCATTTTGTGAGTTTTGTGTATCTATTATATACATCACCTATCGTTTTATAATTCTTTATATTTTAATGTACAAAAATTACGTTATTTAAAATATACTGTGAAGCAAATGTTAGAATACCTGTTTAAACTTCTCTCGCAGGGAATCACGCGGACTTAAATTGTAGATGCCACGTATGGCTCTTTTTTGTAATACGAAAATTTTTTCACTATCCGCGCATTTACCTCACAGCAATATTCCATAAGACATAATGGATGGAATGTTTGGATGGAATATTTTGCTATGGAAGTAAGCAAAATAAACAAGTTTCGCTGTTTCGACATCTGTAAATTGTCTTATCTTTCGAACAGCGTAGGCTGCTGAACTAAGTTTCCCTGCAAGAGTTTTTATGTGTGTGTGTGTGTGTGCCAGGTTTACCTGGTTGGCCTGCTTGTCCTGGTTGCCCTGGTTGTCCGGGATGGCCGGGTTGTCCTGGCTGTCCGGGATATCCTGGTTGGCCTGGCTGTCCGGGATATCCTGGTTGGCCTGCTTGTCCTGGCTGCCCAGGATGTCCGGGGTATCCTGGGTGGCCAGGTTTGCCTGGTTGGCCTGCTTGTCCTGGTTGCCCTGGTTGTCCGGGGTATCCTGGTTGGCCGGGTTTGCCTGGTTGGCCTGCTTGTCCTGGTTGCCCAGGTTGTCCGGGGTATCCTGGTTGGCCGGGTTTGCCTGGTTGGCCTGCTTGTCCTGGTTGCCCTGGTTGTCCGGGATAACCTGGTTGGCTGGGTTGTCCTGGTTGTCCTGGCTGTTCGGGATATTCTGGTTGGCCGGGTTGTCCTGGTTGCCCTGGCTGTTCGGGATATCCTGGTTGGCCTGCTTGTCCTGGCTGCCCTGGCTGTCCGGGGTATCCTGGGTGGCCGGGTTTGCCTGGTTGCCCTGGCTGTTCGGGATATCCTGGTTGGCCCGGCTGTCCGGGATATCCTGGTTGGCCTGCTTGTCCTGGCTGCCCTGGCTGTCCGGGGTATCCTGGGTGGCCGGGTTTGCCTGGTTCACCTGCTTGTCCTGGTTGCCCTGGTTGTCCGGGGTATCCTGGGTGGCCGGGTTTGCCTGGTTGGCCTGCTTGTCCTGGTTGCCCTGGTTGTCCTGGCTGTTCGGGATATCCTGGTTGGCCTAGCTGTCCGGGATATCCTGGTTGGCCTGCTTGTCCTGGCTGCCCTGGCTGCCCGGGGTATCCTGGGTGGCCAGGTTTGCCTGGTTGACCTGCTTCTCCTGGTTGCCCTTGTTGTCCGGGGTATCCTGGGTGGCCAGGTTTATCTGGTTGGCCTGCTTGTCCTGGTTGCCCTGGTTGTCCGGGATGGCCGGGTTGTCCTGGCTGTCCGGGATATCCTGGTTGGCCTGGCTGTCCGGGATATCCTGGTTGGCCTGCTTGTCCTGGCTGCCCAGGATGTATGGGGTATCCTGGGTGGCCAGGTTTGCCTGGTTGGCCTGCTTGTCCTGGTTGCCCTGGTTGTCCGGGGTATCCTGGTTGGCCGGGTTTGCCTGGTTGGCCTGCTTGTCCTGGTTGCCCTGGTTGTCCGGGGTATCCTGGCTGGCCGGGTTTGCCTGGTTGGCCTGCTTGTCCTGGTTGCCCTGGTTGTCCGGGATAACCTGGTTGGCTGGGTTGTCCTGGTTGTCCTGGCTGTTCGGGATATTCTGGTTGGCCTGGCTGTCCGGGATATCCGGGTTGGCCTGCTTGTCCTGGCTGTCCTGGCTGCCCGGGGTATCCTGGATGGCCGGGTTTGCCTGGTTGACCTGCTTGTCCTGGTTGCCCTGGTTGTCCGGGATAGCCTGGTTGGCCGGGTTGTCCTGGTTGTTCTGGCTGTTCGGGATATCCTGGTTGGCCTGGCTGTCCGGGATATCCTGGTTGGCCTGCTTGTCCTGGCTGGCCGGGGTATCCTGGTTGGCCGGGTTTGCCTGGTTGGCCGGGTTTGCCTGGTTGTCCTGGCTGTCCGGGATATCCGGGTTGGCCTGCTTGTCCTGGCTGCCCTGGCTGCCCGGGGTATCCTGGATGGCCGGGTTTGCCTGGTTGACCTGCTTGTCCTGGCTGTCCTGGCTGTCCGGGATATCCTGGTTGGCCTGCTTGTCCTGGTTGCCCTGGTTGTCCGGGGTATCCTGGTTGGCCGGGTTTGCCTGGTTGACCTGCTTGTCCTGGTTGTCCTGGCTGTCCGGGATATCCTGGTTGGCCTGCTTGTCCTGGTTGCCCTGGTTGTCCGGGGTATCCTGGTTGGCCGGGTTTGCCTGGTTGGCCTGCTTGTCCTGGTTGCCCTGGTTGTCCTGACTGTTCGGGATATCCTGGTTGGCCTGGCTGTCCGGGATATCCTGGTTGGCCTGCTTGTCCTGGTTGGCCTAATTGTCCTGGTTGACTTGATTGCCCTGGTTGACCTGGTTGTCCTGGCTGTCCAGGATATCCTGGTTGGCCTTGCTGTCCGGGATATCCTGGTTGGCCGGGTTTGCCTGGTTGGCCTGCTTGTCCTGGCTGTCCGGGGTATCCTGGTTGTCCGGGGTATCCTGGTTGGCCGGGTTTGCCTGGTTGTCCCGGTTGCCCTGGTAGTCCTGCTTGTCCTGGTTGGCCTTGCTGTCCGGGATATCCTGGATGGCCGGGTTTGCCTGGTTGGCCTGCTTGTCCTGGTTGCCCTGGTTGGCTTGGTTGTTCAGATTGCCCTGGTTTTCCTGGTTGAACGGGATATCCTTGCTGTCCCGGTTGACCCGGCTGTCCTGACTGCCCTGGTTGACCAGCTTGCCCTGGATGAACAAAAGAGGGCTACTTTATATACTGCGATTAAATGCTAATAGCAACTAATACTAATAATATTTTATATGTATAAATGTTTTTTTGTACTATTTATTTAGAAAATATTTAAAAGTATAATGTAAATTTGTATATGAACAAATAAGAGCTATATATGAAGTTCAAAAGGATAAGCATTTAGTATAGGCCGTTAAGTTCGGTACTACATTCAATGACATGTGTAATAGATTTAATTTAAAAAAATCAACGAATTTTAGCTGATTATTTTTACATTTTTAGCTGAAATAACGATGTTAAGTTAGTGTACTTATTTGTTTCAATTACCTGCTCCGCCTGACCCACTTGGTCCTCCTGGTCCTCCAGGCGCACCAGGTCCACCTGGTGTCCCTGGAGTGCCCGGGGTCCCTGGTCTACCGGGCTGCACTGGTTGAAATCCTTGTGAAAAACGGACATAATTTAAAAAAAAACTGAAAACAAGCTTTTATAGGACAACTAACTAAACACAGTAAAACTATTTTTTAATATAAGTATCCTTTCTAATATTATAAATTCGAATGTCTCTCTGTCTGTCTGTGTCGTTTTCACGGCCAATCCGCTGAACCAATATCGATAAAACCCCCCGTAACGATCTGATTATTGTGATGGAGATATTTGCAGGGTTGGATAGCGATAGAAGCTACTGAGTATTACAGGGCTACAGTCCACGCGGAACAAGTCGCGGGTAAAAGCTAGTTATATAATAAAAATAATCAACGGAAAATATTAGTATAACTTTATGAAAAAAGCGTAGGCCGCTTTGTACCGCCGTTTTATATTGTATGTATATTGAGCGCCCCACGCAAACAAACATATAGTACCCGGCAAAAAATGATGCACATCGAGGATTACTGACAGAAATCGGCTAGATTCTGCTTCATAGAGCATCGTCTCTGTCGTATAGACTGACGAACCCGTGTGTGACAGTGACAGGGCTCTACGAAACCGAACTGGCCGGCTGTTTCGTTCTAAACATCGATGTGCATTATTTAATGCCGGGTACATACAGAAGAAACCGTAAAAATAAATCATATTTAATATGTTCTGGGTGCATTACATAAATATTCCTTTCAAGGCACATAGGTTGTATATTCTTATTATGGGATTAGCCCTTCACCAGTCTTTGTGCACCATGTGCACAAATCGTCGCGCAGAATTTTTCACATTTATTTTTGAATCTTTTTTTTCACTTTATAATAATTGTACCTATGATTAGCATACCATTTTCTTCGTTATAAAATTCCCCATCGAATGCAACCAATTATTTTATAATATATTAATAATGTAAGTTACATCTATCTTTGGTACTTGCTCTTAAGTGCACATGATGCCCACCGGACATATATTGGGTTCAGAAATTAAAAATATTGTATGATTCAATTATCAATTGCCAATAAAATTAGTATTGTTAATCCGTATAGCTGCATGGATATGTCTTAAAAAAATATTGTGTTTCTTTATGTGAATTTACGTGAATTTGGTAAGAGATTTTATGGATTATATTTCAATTTTGGTAAAATCTAAGTGTTTTCGTCACCAACGATAATTTTTTGATTTAAATAAATAAATAAATTCTTTATTGTAACATTGTTACACTTCAATGTAGCCCTGGCTTATGAACTAGCGCTAGCCGTGAGTAAGAAGTCAGACCTTCCCCTACTTATAAGTACTAAAAGAATTAAAAAATTTATAACAATTTTTTTCACAGATTCATCATCACCCAAAACCTAAAAGTGTGTGTTACGTGTGTGTGTTATGTATGTGTGTTATGTATATACGTGTATGTCTGTGGAGTTAGTGAAGATCTGAAAATACGTGTGTGCATTGGTGCTTGTGAGTGAATGCATAATCATCTCTCTGTTTTTTCTCATTAAAAAAAATGGCCGCCGAGTTTCTTGCTGGTTCTTCTCGGTAGAAGCAAACTTCCGAATCAGTGGTAGCTTCTTGAAAACATTTGACGATTCAAAAGTACTGTAAACACTTTACTTGAATAAAGAATATTTTGAGTTTGAGTTTGAGTTTACATATGGTTATGTCACTAACACTAACAATCTTTCTACATCATCATAATCTAGATTTTTTAGCAATGTTTCAAAGATTTTTTTAAGTTTATAATGTAAGTAATATAAATGTAAGTTATTATTATAAAATATAAGTATTCAATAGGGAATTTAATAACAAAGAAAATGGTATAATTATTATATAATAAATAACATGATCTAAAAATGGATGTCAAAAATTAGTTTTATGATCACCTAAAGGGACCTATCGTCCGAAGGGTTAAGAAATTAGTTTATAGTAAGCAAAACATACCTGGTCCACTAGGTCCCTGGCCGGATGGGCCACCTGGATAATAGCCACTTCCAGGTCCCCCAGGACCTCCGGGTCCTCCTGGGCCACCTGAATGATTTAACAGCCTTAATATAAATATCGTACACCACATAAAACTGCAGTACAATCTGCCTTTTAAGTATGCATTCTTAAAAAAATATTAATCAAATACTTATATATAATATTTAATAATTAAAAATGGTAGAGTTTATAACGCACATTCACATATATTCACAAATTTAAAATTCAAAATATTCTTTATTCAAGTAAACTTGTAAAAAAGTGCTTTTGAATCGTCAAAATCTACTGCTGGTTCGGTAAGCTGTTCCTACCGAGTAGAGCCAACAAGAAACTCGGTGGTTGCTCTTTTTAAAATATAATTATTATAACTAGTTACATGTAGTCATTACTGTCTTGTACAGGGTAGAGTAGCTATATCCACACATTATTATCCTCTAAGTAATCCTCGACAGTATAGTAGGCTTTCTGTATCAGCCTGTTTTTAACAGTTTTTAAACTGCTGTGACACGGCTAAAATTCATTGCGGAATTTTATTATAGATCTTATACCCAAACCCACAAACGATTTACGTACTTTTGCTAGGTGCAAAGCAGTAACCGCGAGCTTATGTCGGTTCCTACTTTGTCTATTATATACATCACCTATCGTTTTATAATTCTTCATATAAAAACATACATAAAAATATAAAATTTTTATGCCTAAAATATACTGGATGCAAATTTAAGAATACCTACTTCCTTAAACTTCTCTCGCAGGGAATCACGCGGACCTTAATTGTAGATGCCACGTATGGCTCTTTTTTGTAATACAATTTTTTTTTTACTATCCGCGCATTTACCCCATAGCAATATTCCGTAAGACATAATGCTATGGAAGTAAGCAAAATAAACAAGTTTTGCCGTTTCTACGTCTGTAAATTGTCTTATCTTTCGAACAGCGTAGACTGCTGAACTAAATTTCCCTGCAAGATTTGTGCGTCAAGTTGTGTGTGCTCCATTGGAGTTTTGAAGCCAAGGTCACTCCGAAAAATACAGTAATATCTTTTGTTTAATGTAAATTATAAAGATGATGTTATATCGAGTAGTAAATATATACTTGAGATGTATAAATGGTATACATCTGTTGCAAAATGGAAATATTTCATGGTAATAACACTACTGCTATATATTTTATTTGGGATACATTATCGTAATTGGTATAACGCAAGGGGAAAAAAAATGGTAGTTCTCCTTACCGGGTCCGCCAGGCGAGCCAGGTGTGCCAGGAGTTCCAGGAGAGCCGGGAGTGCCCGGGTAATAAGTACCACCGGGACCACTAGGGCCAGATGGACCACCTATTATCGAATATTAAAGCTATATTACTAAATTATATAATACTAGCCAGTGGCTTCGCCCGCGTGGAAATTAGCGTGTCACAATTTTGTTCTAGAATTCAAATTTTATACATAATAATAGTTATTGTTAGTTAACCATAAGAGATAGAGACATACTATCGCGGACTTTTTTGTAGGAATTTTATAAGTTTACAATTCTCTACTACATTACTTTAGCGTATTTCTGCTAGTTTACGCAGCGCACGCGACTAAAGCTCCCAGCGAGAAAGTTTTTTAACAACTGCGCGATGTCTTCGACACAATTTACATAATACCGATATTCAGTATTTACCATCGGGAAGTATTACACTATCTTTTGATGAAAACTGTACAGAAATCCGTTCAGTGGATTTTGAGAAAAACGAATACATACAGACAGACAGTTTTTTACGACTTTGTTTTATAATAAATATAGATATATTATAAATTATAAATTTATATATATAAACTAGGTTTTCAATAAATGATAAAGATTTATTTGATCACAATAAGTGGTAAACTTGGGAATCTCTCGCTGTGTTCAAACGGCACATACAAGAATATTCTTGTCGAACAATGTCTCTTGTTTTATTTTATGAAATTGTTATAAAATATTATTGAGTTAACCTTTTTTTAAATTTAAACTATCGTGAGTAGTATTCATAGTTAATATAAAGATACCGGCTATACTCACGTCTAATTTAATCAGATTAGCCCGACTAGTCTCGAACCCATCCGGGGCACTTATTCATGAGCTCTTTACACGACGTTGACTGACAAGAACGGCGTTGTCAGACTGACTGACTGTTGAACTGACAGGAACAGTTCCCGCCGCGATAACGTCGTTCGAACGTCGGTTTCGAAACTAGTCAGGCTAGTCCGATAAAATTAGACGTGTATAGCCGGTATCTATATATTAACTATGAGTTACTCTTGTAATTTGTAATTCCAGTTAAAATTAAATTAACTTGAAAATGAGCGGCTAGTATAACAAAGAAAGTACCTTGTCCACCTTGGCCTGGGTAGTAACCTCCAGAGCCAGGGCCGCTTGGTGCACTTGGACCTCCAGGACCCCCAGGACCGCCAGGACCACCGGGCGAACCTGGAGTTCCAGGGGTTCCAGGACTGCCTGGGGTGCCAGGTGAGCCGGGTGAGCCTGGACTACCTGGAGTGCCAGGATAATATCCGCCAGGCCCTGAAAACAAAATATTCACATTCTCAGTATACTTAAACTTTGTAGTAACTCAAAAAATATTTATAATTTAATTAATTTGAACAATGAACCCTCTCTTGCAGAGGAGCTGTGATAGTCGAGTCGTAAAGTAGTTTAGTTACAGGTAGTGCCGATTTTCTAAAATTCGGGGAAAGTTTCGTAAATCACTGAATTCCACGCGGGCGAAGCCCTTGTTGGCATAGCTAGTACTTAATAAAAGTAATTGAAAAACTACCTAGTGCAAGTAGTTTTAAGTTAAATTTGCATGTGGTGGTTTGCCTTTAATTAGTTTTATATTTAGATAACGCTAAGTTAAAATAACATTATTAAAAGTTATAGCTGTTGTTAAGCCTAACAAATAAAAAAAATATTTCCAGAGATTACGGATTCTTTGAACAAGAAATTGCTTGAATAATACTCACAGGAACCTTCTTGGCCGCCTTGTCCACTTGGACTGCCTGGTCCACTGGGTCTATTCGGGCCGCCTGGTCCACCGGGTCCATTGGGGCCACCGGGTCCACTGGGTCCATCTGTATACAAAAATACAATAATAACATTTGTTATTCACATATATTTAAAACGAGTATTTCGTCCGCCGTGTGGTATCCGGCTGAGTAGAATAGACAACCCTGATTTCTTACCGAGGTGTCGTAAAAGGCGACTAAGGTAAGTTGACGTCAGGCAGGCGGCCGGTCGTAAAATACATACGTAGCCAAATCAAGTGACAACATGTATATAACATGTTGTGCCGACCCCACTTAGAGTGAGATAAGGGCAGGAGGATGATGATGTATTATATTGATCTTCTCTAATTGCTGAGAAGTACAATTTTAAAAAGGACCAAGGATAATCCGTTTTTATGTCGTTTCAAAAGATAAAAGTCTACAACTTGGATTAGTTATTCAATCGATTTTGTCCGAAACATTTTTCCTTTAAATTGCAACGTTTGACTAACGCGTTCTTCTAATTAACACTAAAGTTCTTTTTTGGATTATGTAACTCTGCGATTAATACTAAACATATAACTAACTAACTAGCTAAACTAACAAAGGCAATTATATGCTAAACATATTAAATAAAACGTATCACGTACTTTGTCCGGGGTTGTAACCACCGCCGCTTCCGGGATAACCGGGACCACCTGGGCCACCGGGTCCACCAGGTCCACCTGGTCCACCTGGACTGCCCGGAGTACCGGGAGTGCCAGGTCTGCCGGGCGTGCCAGGATAATAACCTCCTTGTCCTGTTAACAAAATTAGATACTATTTGTTGACCACAAAAGATATAATTTATTAACCAAAACAATCAAATCTAGAGCGGTGAATATTTAACAATGCTTTGTGTCTTTAAAATAATTGATTAATCAGTAAAAAGATATTTACTACTGCACGATACCTCATTATCCAAAAGCATCTATACGCGAATGTGTGGTAAGTGTTAGGGTAAAATATAGCAATGTGCAATTATATGAATAAACAATGAACGTGTTTATATATGGCGCATAACACGCAGAATTTAAGTGAAGCTTTTGTATCTCATGACACTTCTTCATTTGCAAGTCGGGGCTCAATATCAACCCTGCACAGACTATGGTTTCTGTTATATTCTCCAATACTACAGCAATATGATAAGGCATATGCTTTGAAGGACTCGTTACCAGGCAGTTAATAAAAATAGGAAGAACAAAATGCTGAGGCAGCAATCTTTACATCTAGAATACCGCATTAGCACTTATTTAAGGATAATTTACCTAGCTCTTCTCAAAATATTACTCATAAATTGTGTATATTTTTTAGTTGAATAAATACTTAATACTATTATTACCTGGTCCTATCGCACCTCCAGGTCCACTAGGTCCACTGGGGCCACCTGGTCCACCTATGAAAAACAAAAAAAATGTATTTTTTTTTAAACGAATTGTTTACTTAACTCTATTAATGTTTTACGCAATTTGAGACCGTTAAGTGCTTAAAGAAATGATAAATATTACAAAATCGAATCTGGATACAATTGTAAAGCTGTGTACACGGATATTAAACGTTTGAGCTTACTTTGTCCTGGGTAATAACTGCCGCCGCTGCCGGGGTGCCCGGGAGTACTAGGCCCACCTGGGCCTCCTGGTCCTCCAGGTCCACCGGGACCACCGGGACCACCGGGACTACCCGGAGTACCTGGTGTTCCGGGTCTACCAGGGGTGCCAGGGTAGTAACCTCCTTGTCCTACCATGAACATTCATATTACTACAAGTGGATCTTACATTCATGCTTCATCATTTTATTTGAGTACTTATGGTACCCGCAACTCTTTTCGTTGTTAAAATACTGTCAATTATGTTCTATATTATTTTTTTACTTTTTCGGAACGAAAAAAGGCATTTTAACGTAGCTTCAATTGTACCAAATTTCATCTTTATTAGTAGAGAAAAATATAAGCTGGTAAGTATTTCAACAATATGCCAGTTTTGAGAGTTGAATGGTAATTAAAAAACATATTATATGTATGTACATTAATAAAGTACGCTGTTACTTTTTCGAAATTTCATCAGTATGACACCAACGAATATGTTGGTACAGTTAAATCATAGCTAATATTAAAAGTCTGCTATATATTTTGTAAAATTACAAGATTATTTAATCTACAAAAAAATACAAAACTTACGACTGTTGATTTGCTTGCAGACAAAAAAACATTTATGTGATTCAACGTATTCAACAAAAAGTTCAATTTAAATAAATTACTAAAAATTTATATTAGTATTTCGGAATAGAAGCATTCTTGATTCAAATGTAAATCAAACACATACCTGCCCCTCCAGGTCCAGAAGGGCCGCCTGGACCACTCGGGCCATTGGGTCCACCGGGACCACCTGTAAACAACATAAAACATCATAAATTATTCTTCTGCCTTCTCGCGTGTTTATTTTGTAATCGAATTAAGAAATTCAATATATAGTTTGCTGGTTTTAATATTCTACATCACCAAAACTAAGTACTTTATTTAAAATTGAAGAACCTTTACCCACAAAAAATTCTGCCTCGAAATCAATTGTCTCCAAGAAGGGTTTGTTTTCACTACACTTTATTTCTCAGTTTCTGATAGCTTACCTACACTTACAATCAAAATAATGGCACATTCTTACATTTTACAAAGAAAATGATAAGTATAACGAACCTTGTCCTGGGTAATAACCACCGCCGCTGCCCGGGTATCCAGGACCACCAGGACCACCGGGACCTCCTGGTCCACCGGGGCTACCGGGTGTGCCCGGAGTTCCGGGTGTACCAGGCGTACCAGGTGTGCCAGGGTAATAACCTCCCTCTCCTATTATGATAATTCGTTGGATGTTATTTAAAATAATTACGAGACAATTGTACTTGACTTTATTATATTTGAGCAAGATAGAGTAAGCATGAATTATATATAAGAAAGAGTAATGGAACTTTGCAAGATCCTAGTTATATTACATATCCATATTAATATTGTAAATGCGAAAGTCTGTGTGTCTGTTACATCTTAACAGATAACCCAATAGACCAAATTAGTTTGATCTGTCTGTTAGTAGCACAGCTGGGAGTAGGTCTCCTTTCTCCATTTTTGGAGTGAAGACCCATTATGCTGTTCCAATGCGGATTAGTAGGTTAAACATATCCTAAGTATTCTCTAGAGATATGCAAGTTTCTTTACGGTGTTTTCCTTCAACGGAAAGCGTGTAATAAATTTAAATTATCAAAAAGACACGTTTTAAAAGAAAATCTCATTGGTGGTACCCGGATTTGAACCTGTGGCCCTTTCGTATGAGACATCGCTGTACTATCACAACTTTATATATGTAGATGCGATTTTTAAATCTCTATTAAATTAATTTAACATATCACAGTCTTCAGATTTGTCTATGGCCTTTGTTTTCGAATTTTGTCAACACTGTTATGTTTTGATCAGTGTCAGATACGATTATATTATACTGTTCTGGATATCTCGATCTGAAATAGTCGATTAAAAGATATCATGTTTGTATTCCTCATTCCGTCCCATGAAGATCATCCCATGGCGATCCCATGAAGATACCTATGTCCAGAAGTGGACTGCCATCGTTGACAAAGAAGGAGAAGATGTTTGTATTATTATTGCATGGATTATTTTAACTATTCATAACTCAAATAAGTTTTGAAATATACCAGCTCCACCAGGCCCGGTTGGGCCTCCCGGTCCACCAGGTCCATTAGGGCCACCTGGTCCACTAGGTCCATTGGGGCCACCTGGTCCGCTAGGTCCATTGGGGCCACCTGGGCCACCGGGTCCATTGGGGCCACCTGGTCCACTGGGACCATTTGGACCACCTGGTCCATTGGGTCCGCCAGGACCATAAGGTCCATTGCCTGCCAGCAAATGAAATAAATTTAATTAGTGACTTTAACAATACTTTTGATGACATAATTAAACTTCCATTTCTTACGAATGATTTCTATCTATTCGTAAATTGTTGTTAAGTTATAAGTTTAATAATTCATTAAATCAATCAACAACAAAAATTGAATTTCGATAGATATTAGATAGATCAGATTAGAAAGTCGGAACCAATATATTTAATTGAACAGGTATTAATTGATTTATTCATTTAGGGTTTATTGCAACATAGATATCATTGATTAAAATTATATAGCGTTGTTGCATACCGCCAGGATAGTATCCACTGCCAGGTCCGCCAGGTCCGCCTGGTCCTCCTGGGCCACCTGGACTACCGGGTGTTCCTGGGCTTCCGGGTGAGCCTGGTCTACCCGGAGATCCTGGTAAGCCAGGAGCCCCTGGTGCGCCAGTGCTGCCGGGTTGTCCTGGATAATAGCCCCCTTGTCCTGGGTAATAACCACCTTGTCCTAAATAAGAAAAATAAATTATTAGTCTAAATAACTGATGCGAATTTGAAACTATTTTAAAAATATAATCGTATCAGACTGAGTTTCTAAAGACTCAACGATCCAACGTTGAAGGATTTGCGTAAAAGTAAATTTAAACCTGCTACTCTACCATGAACTCTTATTGCGACTCAATTGAAGACGTAAACGAAATTGTTTTTCCAGCAGGCCTGCTGGAAGAACACATTGACTACTTTTTACTTCGGGAAAATCCATGGTGCGAGCTACAGAAAAAAAAATCGTTTCTCGTGTATATGTATTATATATTAATTGTAATTTATTAATTTTTATTATTTTTACATCCTGAGTGATAGGATTCAGCAAGAATTTTCATATATTTAATTTCTGCTTCAAAAGTATTTGGATAAATTCTAAATATATCTCGTCTATAGTTAGGTTATTCGAAGATTTTCGTGCACTGGACATAAAGCGGCTGCCATTTCATAGAATAGTATATTTTATTTTGTATGTAAAAACCTATTATGATGAAGAATCTTTTAATACTAACCAGGGTAAACAGGATTCTGATTGCTGGTTTGTCCAGTGCTATCTGGAGGTGGACGAGGCAGCTGCTGTGGCGGTTTCGGCTTCGGTTTCGGAGGAGGAACGGAAGGGATTCCGCCTGGAGTTCTACCACATCCCTTGGGTAGATACAACTGATTCCAAGGAACTAATTGTCCGGGTTCCGGGCTTGGAGTGATCGAGCTAGTAAATTACGTAAGCAGTTCTAGTTATTCATTGATTAATATATCAAAGTGGTCTTAATTTACAATTAAGTACTCTGTAATTTATATATCCACAAGATTACGTAATGTAACGACTAAGTAATATATATAAATAAAACAACGTTAAATAAAAAGTATGTGAAACAATGGAACACACGACCGTCTCCATCATCATCATCATTCTCCTGCCCTTATCGCACTCTAAGTGGGGTCGGCACAACATGTTACAAACATGTTGTCACATGATTTGGCTACGTATTTTACGACTGGCCGCCTGCCTAACGTCAACTTACCTTAGTCGCCTTTTACTACACCTCGGTAAGAAATGAGGGTGGTCTATTCTATGCAGCCAGATACCACACGGCAGATATCTTAGTCGCATCTTACGACACCTCGGTAAGAAAGGAGGGTGGTCTATTCTATTCTGTCGGATACCACACGGAACACACGACCGTGTCCAAAGTAAGTAGTCTAATACTTGTGTTTATTGATGACAGACAACTGGCAACTAAATGCATATATAATTTGAAATAAATACTATATATAGAATTACACCCAGGCTCCACTAATTGTTTGCCTAAGACGGAAGTCGTATCTGCGAACTCCGAAACTTAAAGCAGGTTCACTACAACCTGCGTCAACCAGCTAATTAAAACATTGTTTATGTATTTTATAATATTTAAATATATGGATACAGTGTTAACTTACTAGACATTATGTAAGGATAGCATAAACAGTTAAAAATAGATTTGGCCTTGTCAAATAGATTTGGTTCCATGGGATTATTATGAATACATTTTTCATTTTCGATTTGTTCTCATAAGATACTTACTTTTCATCGTATACATGTTTAGGGTCTTCGGGGAAGACCTCTACTGGCTTTTCAGGCTCAACGACTCTGTAGCCGTGGCTATCGGCTACGTAATGCGTGACACGTAGGTAATTGTCAGGATCGATGTAACCGTAACAACCGTATGTGACACCATCGGGACCTCTGTTCTCGTGGTGAAATTGGCCATTGGGACCAACGTCGTAACCAAATCCGTATGCATCTAAAAGAGTCATTAAAAAAATTAAAGTAGGGGCCTGTTACAATCGCACTGCTGGGAATGGCCCTCCTCTCTCCGTTTCTGCAGAGAAGGGTTGGAGCTAAGACCTACCACGCTGCTCCAATGCGGATTGGCAGGTTACACATAACCCTAGAATTCTCTAGAGATATGCAGGTTTCCTCACGATGTTTTCCTTCAAAGAGTCAATGAATGATTTCATTTAAATTTTAAAGTATAGGTTCTTGTGTATATTTCGTCATCATCCTTCTGCCCTTATCCCACTCTAAGTGGAGTTGGCACAACATGTTATAAGACATGTTGTCACATGATTTGGCTACGTATTTTACGACCGGCCGCCTGCGTGATGTCAACTTACCTTAGTCGTATGTTACGACACCTCGGTAAGTAAAGGTGGTCTATTCTATTCAGCCGGACACCACACGGCATGTACTTGTGTATATTTTAATATATAATAAGAAGTATACAAAGGATCAGTCAGAGATCCTGCCAGTTAACCTTGGAAGGAGATATTTTATAGAAGTACAGTATAGGGACGCATAAACATAAAACAATATTATGTTTAATATATTTCTTCTTTTAATATGCATATAATAAATTTTAATAATAATATAAAATATAAATTATATAAAAAATAGACATAACTGTCTACATAATACATAATAAACATACACTGTACTGTATGTACGCAGAGTATTTTCCCGTAAAATGAATAAAACCTATTAAAAGTGATAACATCTTAAGCCTAAAAATTTAGTTCTACAATTATAATTATAGAACTAGGTATATGTATTTCTTAAATACTATAGATACGATAACATTTAAACAAAAAAAAACATAAATCATCGAGTTTCGTATCCATTCGAAAAACAAATAAGCAGAAAAGTAAAGTTATTATTATAAGTAGGAATTATTGATATTTTAATCGGCAAATTTTCAGTGTATTCTTGTGTTATTTTCAACTGTGGTAAGATTGTACTAATATAATTAACTACAAAATATAATTTACAACATTTTCATTTATAATTCTGCTTTCTTAATTATATTTAAAAAGCGCTTGAATAACTAACACTATAATATAAATAACACCTTTAATGTATAACAGAATTTTGATATAACTATTTTGCTAATAATCCGCATTCGTTAAGAAAGTTTATGTAATGCTAAGTGTAAGAAGCAGACAACGTTCACATACCTTATACATGCAGGATTGATTGTCACTCACCACACCACACAAACACTACCCACATTCACTACGAAAATCTCTACGATCGTTTCGCCCCGTAACCGAAGCATCATCAGGACTCGACAAAATCGTAATACTGTTTGTAGCAAAATAATTATATCACAGTTTCTGTACTATGTAATTCCGCACGTAACACCTATTTCTAGAAATTATTAAATACTAATAATAATAATGTGCCAACAACGGCTTCGCCAGCGTGGAATACAGTGATTTACGAAACTATTCCCGAATTTTCGAAATTATGAACATAAAAGTAGTTATTATGAGTCAACCGTGAGAGATAGTGACATGCTATCGCGAACTTTTTTGTAGTATTTTTATAGATCTACAATTCTCTAATACATTACTTTAGCGTATCTCTGCTGAAACCAGCAGAGACACGTAAACACGCAGCGCGACAACCGCGCTATCTCTTCGACGCAATTTACATAGTACTGTTATGTAATATTTACCCAAATCATGTGGGAGTATTGTACTATCTTTTGGTGAAAACCGTACAAAAAAGCGTTTAGTAGATTTTGAGAAAATAGTTAATATACAGATACACAGCTTTTTGGGACTTCGTTTTAGAATAAGTATAGATAACGTCAAACGGTTTGGAAAAAATCTTAGGTCAAGGTTAGAGTATCTTTTTTGTTTGTTTGTTATATAGATTTTATACTTACTAGTATCATAGTTCGTTTCATAATATTGTTTTTTTTCATCGTCTTCGATGTCCACTACAACTTCTTTGCTGTTGTCTCCATAATTTCCATACTGTCGCGCGTCCCGTGCCTCTTTTTGTATCAACGCCCGTGTTGCTTTGGCATCCTCTTTGGCATCTTCCTTGGCATTTCCTAATACCAATAATGCCTGTAACAATTGAGAAATAATTTATACAAACGGTTATTGTTTCATGTGTTATAAAAGATTTGATATATTTTTAGAAGAATACAATACGATGTACGCACAGCAGAATTTGTTTCAAATATTATATTCTACGTAATATTCTAAAGATAATTTGCCAAGAAATGTATCTATGAATAAGTATAAACGAACAATAAATTACGGTTTCATTTATCAATTATAGTACAATGGGTTATTACGCGCAAGTTAATATATTATTGCCGCAATAATGTTAAAAAGCTTTAGGTCATACCTCGCATTGTACTTGTGCCATCATTTAATGTAACTATGAATGGATTCATTCTCATTATATTTTCGGTTAATCTTGAAGGGTTTTAAAAGAATTGTTTTCAAACATATTTTATCAATCACGCCTCAAAAATATATTATTTAAAAACACTTGACGTTATACATGAGCGAGAAGTTATTAAGAAGCTAAAGCAAAATAGCATTGGACATCTAAATAGATTTTATGTAGAGATAGTATTATTTAAAAACGAAAACTAATGAATTTAAAACTAAATCCAAAAACTAACATGAATATCTGGAGTAAAATTTGTTCCATTTCAAAGCTTTTTTTTCGTAGCTTTCTCGAAGCTCTTTTCTTTTTCTCTTAAATATTAGTGAGAACACCCACTAAGTTAACGCAGCGTATCAATACGCAATCTGTACACGATCTAGATAAACTGCTGCTTTAGCTTTAACGAATTTTGTCATTACCAAAATTTGTACTTATATTATCTGTGTCTATACATATTATAAAACAAAGTCCCCAAAAGTTGTCTATATGTATTTGATCGATTTTCTGAAAATCAACTGAACGAATTTATCTACAGTTTTGCTAACAGAAGAATTCTTTCTAAAGGTTTATTTAATAACTACATTACGGTATTAAGTAAATTATGTCGAAGAGGCCGCGCGGTTATAAAAACCACTTGCCTGCTGGGAGATTTGGCGCGGGCGTCGCGAAAAGCTACAGAGAAACATTAGAGTAATGTTCTGGAGAATTGTAGATCTATAAAAATGCTACAAAAAAGTCCGAGACAGCCTGGTTCTATCTCTCATAATTAGCTGACAATAACTACTTTTATGTTCATAAGTTCAATTAAATACACTGGATTACACGCGGGCGAAGCCGCAGGCAAAACTTCTAAGTGCATAAGTATGTGTGTGTGTGTGTATGTGTTTGATATATTTTACGTACAAAAAAAGTGGCGGAGCCATGTGATTTTTGTTAAGAAGATAATTGAAGGGTTTAGGAAAAATTACTAATTTTTATATAATAAATATTCATAATATTACAGAATACTTTATTAGAGAATGTGTCAGAGGTTTTTATAGTTTTAAAACGTGCACATTAAAGCTAAATAGAATGGATTCTAGATATGTTTTGCAGATAGGCATTTTGAACATCTTCACATTTGATATTTAGAGCCGCGGTTGAAATCTCCTTGACAGTTTTGCAATAGATGTCTATCAGTTATCGAAATATTACTTGACACCTTTTATTGACAAGTTTTGACATTTTATTTATAAACAACATTTAATTGATATTGGTTTACATGATTTTTATTCGAAACCGCTCATAATTAAATTGATATTGATAATTGATGAGCACTAAAGTTGACGATTCAAAAGCACTTGTTTACAAGTTTACTTGAATAATAGTAGTTTATGATACTGTTGCATAATAAGGGTTCTTATAACACGAGTATGGTTTAAAAAAACGAGCCGCAGGCGAGTTTTTTTATAGTGTCACACGAGTGTTGTAAGACCAAGTTATGTACAGTATCATACACTACTTTATCTACTCTCATACTATAATACGTAAAACGTACGTTTCCATTCCATAAACTCGTGGTAATATTTAATATAGTTGCTCCTAGATTTCGTCGGCAACAGGTTCACGGTCATGTTTGACGCAGCTTTCAGAATATCTGGTGGCGTACAATTACCGATATCCCCGCTTTCAGACATGTTTTTACACAAAAACTAATTTTTTTACAAACAAAACAAAACTTCGTTTAAATATTGAAAAGATTTTTTAAATGACAAATATTGGCGCCAAGGCGCAAACATCGATTCTGCATGCGTGCTGCGTCGTCGCGGACCCATTAAATAAAACTTTTTTTTTAAGGTAGAGGTTCAACCTCCTTGGTCCGGCTAGAAATTGTATCGTTATGATTAAAAAGTTACATTATGATACAAGACCTGTATCGTAATGAAACTTTTTAATTTAAATTTTTGTTCTGTACGTAATGTTTGTCATAAGAATTTTGTTTTCAGTTTTATAATCTTTGTATTATAGTATCAGAGTAGATAAAGAATATTATGATATAGGAATATTCTTAAATTTCGATAGTCATTCTCAATAACACAGCCGGATGACTGAAAGGTAGGAAATATTAATATTAAATAAAAATAAATATGGTTTTCCAAAGTAATATCGATTCAAATATTGATTACATCGCTATAGCGGCATAACACAAAAAACACGTTCTTAGGAATAAGAATTTGTGTAACTATTAAAGCACACATTTTTTTCAGCAATAATAGCAGAACTCATAATTCAAACAATTCGCTTAAGTAAACTAAAACATTTTTATGCATTCTCCTTAGAAATGAAAACTTTAAAATCATTAATTTCAAAACATGATTTTTTGAGTTGTGCCACTATTGCAGCTTATGAGTTACATATTTAAGACAAATATATCTTAAATAATCATTGTACATGTGGTATCCGGCAGAATAGAATAGACCATCTTCCTTTCTTACCGAGGTGTCGTAAGAGGCAACTAAGGTATGTGCGGTGTGGCATCCGGCTGCATAGAATAGACCATCCTCCCTTCTTACCGAGGTGTCGTAAGAGGCAACTAAGGTATGTGCCGTGTGATATCTGGCTGCATAGAATAGACCACCCTCCTTTCTTACCGAGGTGTCGTAAAAAGCGCCTAAGGTAAGTTGACGTCAGGCAGGCGGTCGTAAAATACGTAGCCAAATACGTTGTGCCGACCCCACTTAGAGTGGGATAAGGGAAGGAGAATGAATATCTTAAATAATCAATATTTGAATTTTGTTGTTACGAACACTCGTTTGTGATTATATCGTTAGATGTAGAACATATGTCATTTCATTTGTTTTATTGTAGCACGGGGCAAATTAAACATTCCGGCGGTTGAGTAAATTACGTCATTAGTATGATCTAGACGTAGGATTTGCATATTTGTTGATATAACTCTTTGAAAACTTAGCAAAGCTTTTCGTTGAACGTTTCAGACAATCAATGATGGAGATTTAATGTGAATTTAACCAAGGGCTTGATTGTATTGTGATTATGAAATCATAAGGCTAATACAGAAAACCTACTATACTATTGAGGATTACTTAGACGATGAGAATGTGTGGATATAGCTACTCTTCGACCCTGTACAAAACATCAATAACTATATGTAACTAGTAATAAGAACTATTCTTTGAAAAGGGCAACCACCGAGTTTCTTGATGGTTCTTCTCGGTAGGAACAGCTTTCCGAACCAGCAGTAGATGGTGACGATTCAAAAGCACTTGTTTACAAGTTTACTTGAATAAAGAATATTTTGAATTTAGAATTTGAATTGGGAATCAGAATAAATTTTACTGTAATTAGTTAAATGCAAAATCATTCAAATGATAGCTTGATATATTTCAACACGTTTTTTTGTTCGGCACCTTGATTAAATTCAGAGGATATTCTTAGCACGAATGTATGACGTAATCGATATGCACATTACATTACTAAGTTATTGCGTATTGCCTGTGAAATTGGGACTATCCTAATATCTTATTTACCTTTTAAGATTCGTGATGTCTTATGACTGTAGGTTGTGAATAATGAACATTTTACAAATCAAATCAAACTAATCTTTATTCAAATAAACACTTTCAAGCACTTTTAAATCGCCAAGGATCAATATGATTAATGAAGCTACAACTGGTTCGGAATGTTGCTCTTACCGAGAAGAACCAACAAGAAACACGTCGGACAATCTTTTTAACATTTTCAATTTTACATCATTAAACCGCAGTCTTGATTTAAGCTGAAATGTTTAAATCTAGGCGTTTTAATCATCCAAATAATCTTCAATATTGTAATATGCTTTACGTATAAGATTATCTTACACTTAATTTAAACCTTTCTGTAGACTGTTTTAGTATTTAACCATAGAGTTGTAATATTAGAGTAGGGCGGCCAGCCTAAAATAAACCGTATTAGAATAATGAGAAATCAAATGATCTCCCAGGTTTTTGCTTTCAAGGCGTTTATGTAGTAAAGAGAAATCCCTAAGATATTGAATACCATTTAACTGTAGACAAATATAACATCGTGTTTATTATTGTTTATCAAAAGGAAGGTATCTATCTGTCTCTTTTCTTTATTGTGATTAGACAAAGACAAGTATACGAGTTTCATCTTCCCTCTAATTATTTATTGTGATAATCTCACTTTCAGGCCTACCTACGGCTCCACTACTCTAGTGTAATAACTCTATGCATTTAAAACTGTATTATAGAATAATTGTGTATTGTTATCTTTTTAACATAAACAATCTAAAGCAAACAACAAATATATGTTATGTTTTTAGATGTTTAGAATTCGAGATTTTGTGTCCCGTTAGCTATTTATTTTTGTTTGCGAATTACGCGTTCCAATTTTATATGTGCGAATTTTGTAAAATAAATTCTTTTAAAAGTGTAAAGGATTTCGGTCAGTTCAATCACGAAGAAAGAACACGCCGCTCCATACCAAGGACCTACTTAAAATTCAGTTCATGTGCGGTTTATATTTTAGTAATGTTCATGGTGTATGTGACCGTAACCTCGGCACTCAATCTACCGCTTGGTTTCAGGCTCACGTACGAGACAACGATCGAGAAAAAATAGTTTATAATCTGCAAAGCAAACGTGTAAGCGGTTTGAAATGGTGCTAGACAGTAACATTTCTAGAAGACCTAATAAAATATTATAGGCTAACCGTTTAACTCAGACTTCGCCTGTGGATTACAAGGGCACGGAGGTATACCAGAACGGGAACTGAGGTAGCATAATATACAAGAGGTGACCACCCGCACCTGCCTGTACATCAGTCCCTGTTCTCGTCCTACCTGCGCGTCCTTGTATCCCCCAGGTGGAGTCTGAGTTAAACGGTTAGCCTAAAACAGATAGAGCGCTGCCTCTTAGCACGTTCCTTTTTCACATTATCAAATTCCAATATCATATCGAGATACCAAGGTTAAATGAAGGTGGTTGTTTTGATTCCCATTATACAATAACCAATTTCTGACCCGATAATGGTTACAAATTCTGTATGCATTTTTATTAAATTAACGTTATAGCGTGCATATATAAAGTTTGTATTACTTCATTATATAAAACTCAAGGGCAAACGATTTGTTGCTACAACTTAAGGTATGTTACATAACTTTAGTGGCTGAACACATTATAGTAAAGATTCAACTAAAATATCGTGGACGATTGCCAAAGCCTTGGTTTTGTGCCAAGTGGGTATAAATTTTTAGATCAGTATGCAACAACGTGTATGGTTGTTAGAACTTTATCACAGATTTCATTTGTGACGATCGCAGACTCCATTCTTGTTCGCTCGCATATATTTTATAAAATTAATGCTTTTTGAACGATCATTATATTATAATTTATTTATTTCATTTTATGTTTGTTTGGGAAACAAAGAATATGTGGAACGGTAATAAAGGTAATATCTATATCTATACTTATTATAAAACAAAGTCCCAAAAAGCTGTATGTCTGCATGTAATCGATTTTCTCAAAATCTTTTGAACGGATTTTTGTACGGTTTACACCAAAAGACAGTGCAATACTTCCGGATGGTTTTGGTAAATAGTACATATCGTTAGTATGTAAATTGTGTTGAAGAGATCGCGCAGTTGTAATAAAACTTGCTTGCTGAGAGCTTCAGTCGCGTGCGCTGCTTAAACCAGCAGAGTTACACTTAAGTAATCTACTACAGAAACTTAGATCTATAACAGTACTACAAAAAAGTTCGCGATAGCATGTCTCTATCGGTTATCTCATAATAACTAATAAAGTTTCCTTAATCACTGGATTCCACGCGCGCGAAGCCGTTGTTGGCACAGCTAATATATAGTAATAATTGGTGCTTATGTAACAGCATATGTATATCCCGTGAACACGTGTCATCTGAACCAGAAGACGAACAAAACTAAGCATAACTTAATCTGTGAATGATTGTTATTTGTGATTCGTGCTATATGCCAATAGATACCAACTTCAACAGGCGGGATAGTAAGGAATATCCTCTGTTTACTACACTGGGATGTAGCAAAAGCTTTTACAAGTAAACATGTATATGTCACGAATGTATATGATTTTGAAATTTACACATATGTTCATATAACCAACCGTTATATGTACTCATTGCAGCATTTGAACATAGATTGCCCTTTTACATTTGGATATCAAATTGCATCTACTTGACTGGCCCGTTGAGCTGTGATAGCCCAGCGGTGAGACCGTGCGACTCTTTCGAGGGGAATACGAGTTCAAACCCGGGCAGGCACCAATGAGTTTTTCTATTAAAACTCATGTGTCTAATTAATAATTGCAATTTATCACACGCTTTTCGGTGAAGGAAAACATCGTGAGGAAACCTGCATATTTCTAGAGAATTCTGGAGATATGTGAAACCTACCAATCCGCATTGGAGCAGCGTGGTAGGTCTTAGCTCCAACCCTTCTCTCCAGAAACGGAGAGAGGAGGCCTATGCCCAGCAGTGGGATTGTAACAGGCTGCTACTAGTAGACTGGCCCGTTGGCGCAGTGGGTAGTGACCCTGCCTTCAGGTCCGCGGGTCGTGGGTTCGATTCCCGCCGAGGGCCAACATTTTATATAAACAATTTGTTGGTTCTTCGAGCCTGGGTGTATATTTGTATTTAAGTATGTATTTAAAATTATATATTTAATATATCTACCGGTTGTCCGTCACCCATAACACAAGTATTAAGTTACTTACTTTGGGACGACCGTGTGTGTAAGTGTCCCATATATTTATTATTTATTTATTTATTATTATTATCTACGATAATAATTGTCTGTTGTTTAACTTACATTTCGGAGAATTCATATGTTCTGCACGAAGTCAAAAGTGACTAATATAAATGTTTCGACACGATTATATGCATCCAATATACTTGTAATTATACCGTTTAGCCTGCTCTTAATATTATACTACACGACCAAACCATTTTCGCATTACCCGTTTTAACACGGGTATTAAAACATATTACACCCTGACTGAGACGCGCTATTGCTAAATCGTCGCGCGTATTTCATTTTGCGATACCTTCTAAGATATTCATTATAATGGTAAAGGGAATTTTACTTATGAATGAATATTAGACATGTTACTAAAGTAAGTTGTGCCTAGCGGTGAGACCGTGCGACTCTCTAGAGACGATCACGGGGTCAAACCCGGGCAGGCACCAATGAGTTTTTCTATTAAAAACTTATGTGTCTACTTTATAATTGCAATTTATCACACGCTTTTCGGTGAAGGAAAACATTGTGAGGAAATCTGCATATCTCTAGAAAGTTCTGGGGATATGTGTAACCTAACCAATCCGCATTGGAGCAGCGTGGTAGGTCTTAGCTCCAATCCTTCTCTCCAAAAAATGGAGAAAGGAGGCCTTAGCCCAGCAGTGGGCATAGTAACAGGCCGTTACTTTACTTTTTTTTTACTATGTTACTAATGGTAGCTACTAGCTTATTGGTTAATAAATAAATAAATAAATATTTAGTTGATAAAAATCATTCTGTATCCGTCTAAATAGCTTTCCAAAAACCACATTGTACGTGATATTTTTTTTTTAAATAAATTGCTTAAAGTGACCTCAAAAGGTATTCGTTATCGCAAACTTTTCTGAAGATCTTTAAGAGGCATATAAACAGACCGTACATTGTTTTGTTAGATCTCAAATGGTTTAGGTAGCGTTTTTGGTGAAAGCTTTCAGAGTGCTAGGCTTTTTTGAAGCAATTTACGCAAATATAGTACTTACACAATTATCAAGTTCTTCCTCTTGATTTACTCTATAAATCGCATTAAAATCTGTTCGCTACTTTTTGAGCAACGCGAAAAATATACACGTGTGTTTCTAATAAATTTAACCATTTACTATTTACTTACTAAAAGCTAGTTAGTGGGCAACTCGGGTACTAAACCTTCGACTGACCGACCTCTCTGATTCGTTAATTATTTAATACTAGCTTCCGCTGGCGATTTCGTCGGCTTGGACCTCAGTACCTAACTACCCGAAAGTAAACCACGTTAATTTCATACTCAAGTTCCAACTACGAGTATCTGCGTACGTAAAATCATATTGATCTCTGTTTAGCTTTAATAGGAGAAACAGGCTTTTGCAATTATAATAATAGTGCAAATAACTTAATAAATACAATTCTTGTTAGTTTAGTAATAACATTTAATATTAAATAATGATACAAATTAAGTAATTTGTGCATTAATAACTAAATAATTTATAGTTACGATGAAATCTTTTACGACGCATATTTGCTGATTTAATTCGGTAATAAATCAAAATGAAATTATTTCGTACATAGCAAGCTTGGATGTAAAAAAACATTTTACAACAACAGCCACACTAAATTCTTCGTTCAGTAATAAAAATTGATCGAATTTATATATCTTTAAATTTCCCCTTTAGTGTATTGTGCGATACTTAGATTATAACACCAATTATTGACCTTACGTGTAGTTTGCATTACAAGATTCACGCCTTAGATGTCCTGAGTTCAATTCACGATTTAATCGGGAATCGATCTCAGGAGAAATTTATTTCTAAACGTATATATCTGTTACTGATAATGGCATATGTACGAAAATTAGCATATTACGCGAAGTCATTTAGCATGCTTGTAGATTTCGTGTAGAATCCATGTAAACATGCTTCTAATACCTTCCAGTTTAACGCGCTACCACCATGACAATATACTCATTAGAAAATAAAGCCCCAAAAGCAGTCTAGTCTTTCTCTATATGACCGATTTTCTCAAAATGTGCTGAACGGGCGGTTTCACGGATTTAACGGTTTTTACTTTCAGATACGCAATTATTGAGGAAGGTTTATTTATGGTAATAGATCGTTCTAAATTGATTTTGATGGGAGTTTCACTGGAAGAAGAGTTGTGGAGCAACTTATAGGATTTTTATCCCAGAATTCTTTCGGGGTCGGAATTTACGCGGAAACATCTTTGTGACACACTGATTTCCATGTGGCAGATACCGCAAGCATAGCTAGTATATAAATAAAGAGAGGAAGACATGCGGGATTTTATTATAGAATCTTATATCCAAACCCACAAATGACTTATTTACTTTTGCAAGGCGCAAAGCAGGAACCGCAAGCTTATGTCGGTTCCTACTTTGTCTATTATATACATCGCCAATCTTTATATAATTATGTATATTCTTATGTACAAAGATTAAATCACCGAAATTACTAAAGAGATTACTTGGAGAGAGAAGAATATGGTTACCGGAGCATCGTAGCAGAAAAATGATTATTCCATTTTAGGTTTGTAGAGCTTTAGGTTTTATCTACAATATTAAGTGTTGAGAAAACAAATATCGTGACGTTCATAAATTGATTACGTTTGATTTTCTGGAAATCAACATGAATACATAAAAACAACAATGGAACTAAAGTGAGCATTTAAAACGGTAGTAACGATCAAGGCCGTATTAACATATGGGTGTTATGACTTTACGTTACTCAAGTAGTTAACATCGGTTCCGCATAAATTGTTTATCAGACCTTCACAACATTTAATTTTGTCATATACTACGTACGTCATATACTACTAGTATCAGGCTGAGTATAATAGACCACCCTCATTTCTTAAATAAATAAATAAATAAATAAATATATGGGACATTTACACACACGGTCGTCCATCCCCAAAGTAATTTAATACTTGTGTTATGGGTGAGAGACAACTGGTAAATATATACATAGATAGTTTTAAATACATAATTAAATACATATTCTTTCTTAACGAGTTTCTATAAGATGTGTTGTAAAATGTGACTAAGGTGAGTTGTCTCGCCGTGTGGTATCCGGCTGAGTATAATAGACCACCCTCTTTTCTTATCGAGGTGTCGTAAAAGGTAGCCAAGGTAAGTTGACGAAAGGAAAGCGGCTGGTCGTAAAATACCTAGCCAAATCATGTAACAATATGTTTAAAACATGTCTTGCTGACTCCATTTAGAGTGGGATAAGGGCAGGAAAGTGATGATTATATACTAGATGTGCCTGTAGAATCGCCGTGGAAATCGATGTCACTAAGTTTTTTACGCGTAACTCCTGATCTCGCGGGAATTCCAGGATAAAAAGTACCCCACGACCTCTTCTATCTTTCAATGAACATCAGTTTAGACGTACCGGAGAATGTACTAGTAACCTAAACTTTCTTTTGAAATTTGGAATTGCTTCTTTGTTAGTAAAAACCTTACAAGAATCCGTTCATTACATTTTGAGAAAATCGATTACATACAGCTTTTGGGAACTTTTATTATAATAAATACAGATTAACATAAATTATGCAATGATAATTCACGTACATTTATAACTTAATAGGTTTATTGCACTCAGAATAATAAAATCGTTTTATTTAGCTAAATTATTACTTCGGCCTTCATTTAATGATAAAAGATGTGGGACTAATACAATTCGATTTTAGAATATTTTTTACGTATAACAGTTTTGAAATCAGTGTAAAAATTAATAACTAATAACCAGGATATTTTAATTTAGTAAGAAATATCATATTATTTTTATTGTACATATTAAATAGCAGACTCGCCCACGCGTTGTTGTGTCCGTTTTCGATTTTCTATCTCCAAAAACCTTCGCACGTTAGTTTTCATTTTGCGAAAACTTTTAAGAAGTTAATTTAAATTAATATTTTATTATAATATTTATATTATTTTATTTCACTCATTTATTTATCCACAAATTAATTTACATTTTTAAATATTTTCTTAAACAAACACAAAAAACAAAAAATATAAAAAATTGGACTACAGATTGAGGAACCTCCTGACTATACCTGCCGTTATTTTATTTATTATTAATATTAACATTTTATTATTAAATTAATATTTAAGTTTCCGAATCATTCAACAACACAGACAGGCACGGCGAAGCACATTTTTACCATTGTTCACCTTTTTCATAGTTCCATAAAGTTGTTAGAAATATCTTCATTTTTTCAAGCGTTTTAACCTTTTAAACTTTGTAGGTAAAACATTATGAAACGTTATGTACACGTTCATAAACAGCTTAAAGTAAACCCCAAATTGTGTTCTGAGGTGTTATCCATCATATTAAATGGCTTGAAACTTACTTAAAATAAAAATTTCGTGGTGACAATGGCACTAACATCTTTCAAGATTACAATCTTTACGCTTTTAAGTTAGTGTGACTTATCGCTGTTATTTCGCGATTAAATTTTTTTAAAGCTTACAGTAAGATGACTCATCATCCTCATACCCTTATCCCACTCTAAGTGGGGTGGGTCCAACATGTCACAAAAATGTTGTCACATGATTTGGCTGGGTATTTTACGACCGGCCGCCTGCCTGACGTCAACTTACCTCAGTCGTATTTTACGACCCCTCGGTAAGAAAGAGGGTGGTCTATTCTACTCAACCGGATACCAAACGGTGGGTTAACTCACCTTAGTCGCCTTTTACGACACTTCGGTAAGAAATGAGGGTGGTCTAGTCTACTCAGCCGGATACCACACGGCGGTTACAGTAAGATGACTATGGCTAATATATCACACACTATATTAAAGTGACCTAATTTATATTTGACATAATTGAGTAAGATATATTGTAATTCATTTTTCAATGCTTTCTAAGGCTGCAATCCTGACTATTAAAAAGACCAGTGTTTTCTTGCTCTTCCAAGTAATGGGTCACTTTTTGTAGGTGTTACGCTATGCTTATTGCAATTTGTCATAAAACAAGGTTTGGGGTCACTTTGATTCTAAGCGTGCGATATAGTTGAAGGCAACTTTAGGTACTTGTTTTCATTAGACAGAAATGTTTATCAAATAGAATTAATTGAAATAAAGTATGAAAATCGAGTAATTTTTTAATACCAAATGTAGAGCTTCGTCACGCGTTGTGTGTGATATAACATTTTAACTACGTTCTTAATCATTCCGTTTACACTGTCTAGTACCGCCGTGTGGTATCCGGCTACATAGAATAGACCACTCTCATTTCTTACCGAGGTGTCGTAAAAGGCGACTAAGGTAAGTTGACGTCAGGCAGGCGGCCGGTCGAAAAATACGTAGCCAAATCATGTGACAACATGATTGTAACATGTTGTGCCGACCGCACTTTGAGTGGGATAAGGGCAGGAGAATGATGATGAATTCTCTAATACATTACTTAAGTGTAGCTTTGCTGGTTTACGCAGCGGACGCGACTAAAGCTCCCAGCAAGCAAGTTTTTTAACAACTGCGCGAATCTTTTCAACACAATTTACATAATACCGATATGTACTATTTACCTAAACCATCCGGAAGTATTTTACTATCTTTTGATGAAAATCATACAAAAATCCGTTCAGTAGATTTTGAGAAAATCGATTACATACAAAGACTTTTTAGGACTATGTTTTATAATAAGTAAGAGATGTGCTGATCGCTAATATCCGGTTAAACATCTCGTCATTAAGCTGGTTTATTGGAAAAAAGAATTTTTTTTTATCAATTATATACGTAGCAACAAATTTCAACACAAGTATAGAAGCAAACATTCTGTATAGAATTATAGTATGTGTCAAGGTGCGATGGGTGACGGCAGCGCATTATGTCATACACTCTCCTATGTTTGGATGGCAATTTAGGCGTTAAGATGGCGATAAGTGGCTATTCAAACCGACGAAGGTCGCGTGCATCCGGCATTCTCTATGAATTCCGTGACTTGCAGCAGGGAAAGTGTTTGTGTTCTTGACTTGTTCGAAACGGAAAAAGTTTCGTTCGAAAAGATTTTACTATTTTTTTTAACAAAAAGTATATATTTTATGAATATAAATGTTCCTGGTATATACCCCCTTTTTCAATTTATTGATTATACTAAAGTTAATATCTTTTGGCAAAGCTTAGCTATACCATGTACCTATCACAATGCAAAGTGATTGTAGCCGCCCGGGAATATTGTTTCAATTGTTTGAGAAATTGTATCATGTTATTTATTATATAATTGATTTTAGTAAATTAAAAAGAATACTTATCATGAATCCGTCGTCATGATAATGAGCCTTTAAACCATGTGATGCGTGGTTTTTGAAATTTAGTCCTGACTAGGCACATTATATCTTTATTAATAACTTGTGCACTAAATTGATACTTTCGATTCATAATGATTTATAGTGAAAATAAATATTAACGTAGAGAATTCCTGGTATATATAACTGGGCCGTTGGCGTAAGTGGTAGTGACGGCCTTCAGCTTAACGGGTTGGGGTTTCGATTCCCGCCGAGAGCTAACATTTTCTAAATGAAATTTGTTGGTCCTTCGAGTCAGGTTTGTTTATGTATTTAAGTATTTATTTAAAATTATATACGTAGATATGTACCAGTTGATTGTCACACATAAGAAAAGTATTAAGTTACTTTGGGGACAGACTACTGTATGTTTAAATGTCGTATAGGTATATCTATTTATGGTGAGAATGAAAACGGACTTTAATTTAATAATAGTCTTATAATTCATGTACCATAATCTCCAAAATAAATAACACAACCGAAGGCCTGCAACAATTGTATATCTACTATATATACTATAAATATATATAATATATACAATATAGATTAGGCTGGGACCGGTATTTTTAGTTTCAACACTGGATCGTAATGACCTCAAAAATCATAGGCCGATATTAAAAAAATAATAATTTTATTTAAAATTTGAACATAAGCTGCAATAGCCCAGGAGTGAGACCGTGCAATGCTCTCGAGGGCTTCGGTTTAAACCACGGGCAGACACCAATGAGTTTTATTAAAATTTATGTGTCTAATTTTTAATTGCAATCTATCACACGCTTTTCGCTAGAAGAAAACATCGGGTGGAAACTTGCATATCTCTAGAGAATTCTGGGGGAGAAATATGCAGGTTTCCTCACAATGTATTTAATATGTAAAAATATGGGTCACATCTCGACTAAATCGAGTTTATGTACTGTTCGACGTTTCGGCAGAGTTGCATTCGCCATGGTCACGAACTGACTGAATTCCTCACAATATTTTGAATTCGCAATTGAGCAGCTTGCTGGATCTTGGCTCCAAACCTTCTCCCAAAAACGGAGAGAAGAGGCTTTTGCCACGCAATTCGAGTAGTGACAGGTCGTTACTTAACTGAACTAGAACTATGTACTAAAACAATAATGCCAGTAACCGCAAGATCCGTGTAACGTAAATTTTCAGTTGTATTGACTGTAGACACATCGTAATATTGCCAATGCATTTACAACCGCTGACATTTAGTGTTTTATTATATGTATAGATATGATATTTTGCCTCGACAAGAGTACAAAGAAATATGAAGGGGTAATTTCAACACCTGTTATTGAATTTTTCTTGCTTAATGGTCATTGTGGTTATAATATCTTCAAACCAAGGTATATCACATGTCACTTGAACGTCAACAATATTAAAACTGATTTCATGATGAGTAAATATCCGCAATGAATATTGAATGTGATTTATCGTAAATATCGTAATATTTGGTCTAGCTGACAAATGCATTAACACATTTGTGATTCCATTATCTAAAAAAAACATTTGCTAAAATGCTAATAGGCAGCATTAATTTTACATTGTGTTTTCAATCTTTTATTTTATAGCTACTTAGCGGTCGGGCCACTCATTGCTGTCGCTCAGTCTGGTTTCGAGTTCCCCTCGAAAAAAACCCATAGCTTCCGACATGGAGCATTTTTTTAAGCTTTTACCCCCGTTTGAGTTCCTTAACAATCAAAGTTTTAAATGTATAATTCATAATATATATTAATATTATTTTAGTTTTAAAATTTAAGTTTATAATGTAAAAGTTAAAACTGTAATTTATATTCAATATTTAGATTTTAAGCCGTTGTGCATATTTTTTATAGAAAATATACATGCATTTAAAAGAAGCAAACCTGATTAGAGACGATCACAATTTCAAGATGGATTCCATTCTTGGATTGCACATTCTTGAATAGAATTTATTGTTTTGATTTTACTCCTGACATTGAATATACTGAATTTGTAAATAGATATATCTTAGTTTTATATCAGGATATAAGAAATATATGCAACCATTGAGAGAACAAACAACAAAATTTCATGTCCATATAACAAAAGCGAAACAAAGTAATGTCCGAACGGTGAGTCGAACTTTACATAAGAACTAATAGGTCTCTAGAAAGATTTACATAAATGATTGATACTAACTATTCATCATACGCATATTTAGGGAGAAACGCCTTAAGAAACTGTTTATCTTTATTCAATTCCTGGGTTTGTTGTATTTGCTATCTTGAATTGAATACCACGGTGAGGTAAAATCTTCTCTCTCAGAAGAGAGAATGCTTTGCTCACGTACTTGACTTTAATGTAACGCCGGGTTTCTGGGTAATGCGTATAGATGTCAACATTAAACTAGACAATGTCCGTGACATATTTTAACATTTTTCTATTCAACATTTTGCTTATATCCTGGAAACATCTAGCAAGCATATCTGCACATTCAGTATTCTAATTTTGTAATTGTCATTTATTGAAATTTATATATTTTGATATATTTTGAAATATTAATATTTATGTTCAAGTTCTCGTACAAATTAGCACTTAAAACAAAACTATTTCATCAAGACTATTTCGTTTTGATCGTAGATTAATTACATCAACATTAACCGGCAGGTGAGTTGGTGATCAAATACAAACCTGTTGTTCATAACAAAAAAATTAGAATATATTATAGACAACTATGTTTAAGCTATTTTTATAAGTTATACAACCAATATAGTTTATTGACTATTCTACCCGGACGCATTCGAGTCGGATCACCATATCTAAACAGTTCTCTCAATTTAAATATTACTAAACATTGTCGCACCCAAATTTATTCTCATAACTCACTGAAAAATGGAAACCTTTTATTGCAATGCGAAACCGGCAAACGTACAATACTATCTGTAGGGTTCCGTAATGAAAAATAATGAACCGCAATCAAAAGTACAAGGTTTTGTTTGTATAAGTTTAGACATGAAAATTAAAATATATATTTACATATAATAAAAAAAAAATAGATTTACATAAAATAATAAAAGCCAAACTTTTTGATAATTTACCGTTTTTTTAAACCATTATGAATATTTAGTATTATTTTGAAACATATTTAAATTATAATAATGTAAAATTTATAATAATCCTTGATACATTATTAAGAAACACATGTAAACATATATAACTCAATAGTTATAATTCAAGTATGTTGAAATGCAATAAAATGATAATTTATTGTTTATATCTTTGTATAGTTTATTGATCTCCGTAAAAAGTTAATTTATTATATATGTCAATTTTAGTTAAGTTTAGTTGAGATATTTCCATGTTACCACTTTGAAAATAAAAAATATCACTAAAAAATATATATATACTTGTATGATATTTTATGAAATACAAAAGGCGATCATCTGATATAATACCAATTTCGGTCACATTCTGATATATCAAAAAAATGTGTATATTATATAAGTACATAAATCCGACAATCTTTAAACAAACGCAATACAAAAGTAATAGAAATTATAACACCAAAATAATATAAATGTTAAATAATAAATGTTATAAATAAAGTTATTGTTTTTAAGGTCCCTTATTAATCTGTAAGTTATACGGATCAATAGTCCTGTTTAATTTTTATATGGATTCAGTATTGTAAAACCAAATAATATTTAACCAAAAGGTTACAATGCCAATGTAGTTCGTGGCATTTCAGTAAAAAATAAATTAATTGATTAAATAATTGCCTTTAATGCCTTTGTTGGGGACAGTCTTGTTTAGTAGGAAATAACATTTTTATAGAGCTAATAATCAAAGAATACCTACAAAAAAGGCATTGCAAATAAAAATTAATAAAAGGATTTTATTTTGTACATTTTTTTTAAATAAAATGAATAAACAAGATTATCTGGAGTGCGGAACCAGTTTGAATATTACTTATGCAATTCGACATTGGACTCTCATTAGGTACCGAATAATTTGAGCTGATAACATAAGATTAGCACGTTAATTGCAAAACGTCGCTATTGTAAACATACTTTGGTCAATGTTGTTAGCATATTAAATAAAAGTACGTCTATTTACTTACAGTAGTTTGGTAACACAAAATATTATGTATTCTGTATGTATTTAAAACTAGACGTTGTTCATGTAATCTAATAGCTTAAGTTTTTACATATTTTTTGCACATAACTTAAATGTTGTGGTTTTGGCTTACAATTATGCGAAAGTTCAATGTTTATTGAAATGAGCACAGCATAGTATTTTGAACTTAGGTGATTTTTTTTAATGGTATAGAACTGGATTCTATAATTTATGTAAATACACGTTATGACAAGGTAAGTACCATTTGGTGTTAGAGTATTTAGCCTTCACATGACGAGTAAATATTGGTCATGTCAAGAATAACGGTTAGTAAGTTAACTAATATTTGTATTACTCAAATACAGTTTACAACCTAAAACATTTTAGTAAAAATAAGTTAGTGAGAGTTAACCGAAATATAATTCGATCGATATATAATATAAGAATAGAAGTATGTCTTGTAGATTTTTTTATTATATATCTTATACGTTTTGTCCTAGTATGGTTGACAAGTAACGGTTTTTATATAATAATAAATCTGATATACATATACCAGTTATATCAATTTTTATACAAATATTGAAAATCACAACAAAATTTGTGAATATTTTTATTTTATTAAATATTTATTTTCACATTGAATACAATAATTAAAATTGTATGAAAATTTCGATCTTCAATCAAAGTCAATCTTCTATAAATTGTCAATTGAGGAGAATCTTAATTTCTTAATTTTTCCATGTTGTTATATTTTTATATATTTGTATTACAGGTTTTGTGATTCAGTATTTATTAAAAAACTTCAAGGGTTTCTGGTTCCGGAAAAAATCCTTGTAGGTAAGAACCTTTGAGATTCCTTCAATACGTTGTGTGACTTAAATAATTTTTTTGCTAGAATAAAATTTTCATTAAAAAAATTATTCATATCTTTTAACTTTAAGCAAAACCTAAATTTCGTACTCTGCGTAGGAAAAGCATACATGAGTTGATTACCATGCCATAATCACTGTCATATAAGATGTCCGTTTTTGTTATTCGAAATATACGTATGTAGGTAACAGGTACATCATTCGGAATCTATTTATTAAATAATTGGAAAAGGAGTAGGAATACCAATGAACTATGTTAAACTGTAAAAGTAAAAAAAGTTAAGTAGCGGCATGTTACAATCCAACTGCTGGGCATAGGCCTCCTCTCTCCGTTTCTGGAGAGAAGGGTTGGAGCTAAGACCTACCACGATGCTCCGATGCGGATTGTTAGGTTACACATATCTCCAGAATTCTCCAGAGATATGCAGATCTCTAGGAAAACATTCCTTCACCGAAAAGCGTGTGATAAATTGCAATTATCAATTAGACACATGAGTTTTAATAAAAAGACTCATTGGTGCCTGCCCGGTTTTGAACTCGTGTTCCCCTCGAAAGAGTCGCACGGTCTCACCTCTGGGCTATCACAGCTTCTGATTCAACAGTTAAGTTGATATAAAAATATTTTCTCTTTAGATTAAATCCCAAGACAATTATAAATAATGTTTTTAAATTATTTCTATTATACCAAACGAGCGTAACCGCGTTTAGCAGCAATAAATAATTAGTCAAATAAATAAAAATTCATCAAGGAAGTTTCACTGTTAATTAACCTATTGATATCTTGAGGTATTTTTACTATGTTTTACGTAATTGATCAATTCAATATACAATGTTTAATTAAAACTTAATTGACTTCTAAACAATTCTTTCTGGTTTTGGCATGGGATGACATCGTTTTACAAAAATATTGTGCTATATAGTTTTTTATGTACACACAACTAATATAACATTTAAGGCTACGCATTTGTGATATAGTAGTTTGATATATACCATTACTGAGCCTTAATCATTAATTTTGTATATACTAAGTACTCGACTAATCAGTTAGCTGTGAGCCTACCTTTAACTCGTGAGTTAGATTCCCGCACGAGGGCAAACATTTTTTAAAATCATCAATTTTTCAATCAACCAATCAACATTTTTGGTTCTTCTAGTTATATATTAGAGAGTATATATATTTAGTATTTATATATATTTAGTATTTAAAGATATATATGTAGATATTTACCAGTCGTCTGTTAAACATAACACAAGTATGAAGTTACTTACTTTGGGGCTGGATGACCGTACGTCTACGTTTATATGATTGTTTTATAAGAAGCAAAATAGCTGGATATTACGATACCTTTGATCGTTATTGAGGCGAGAAGCTTATGAATTACAATAGTCTAGTTATATAACGGTAGAATGACATGGAATGTTTGTCAAAAAATGTCAAACATTCTATGTCATTCTATGAATATGTGAAACTCAGATATTCAAGTAAATTTGCATTTTTTGGATATTGTACTGCAGTAAGTGTATATTTCATAACAAAATGTTTTTGTCCTCACCTTTTCATTAGTATTAGGTCCTTACATATGAAATTGGCGTTTTGTCGTACTGGCCACTTTGATCTCAAATATTACCTTTATGGTTAGGAATTCCAAATTCAAATTCATACAGCTATTTACTCATGCATTTGTGTTTCAAACCCCCTAATTCATTTGTTTTTTCTTCTTTTGTTTTTTTCTTTGTGTCACTCTGTTTACAAAATGGAAAACATGAAATATCGCGTTATTTACGAGTATGAGTTCCACCGTGGCACCAGTGCTGCAGAAACGGCTCGAAGGATTAATGATGTGTATGGTGACGGTGTCGCAAAAGAAAACACAGTGCGTTTTTGGTTCCAACGTTTTCGTTCTGGAAATTTCGACCTGCAGAACAAGCCTCGGGGACGGCCGGAGACCAAAGTTGATAATGAAGAATAAAAGGCTATTGTGGAAGCGGATCCATCGCAAACCACGTCCGAGTTAGCTGCAGGCTCCGGTGTTAGTGATAAAACTATTCTAATCCACTTGAAGCAAATTAGGAAGGTGAAAAAGCTTGAAAGGTGGGTACCTCATGAATTGAGTGAAGCAAACCGACAAACGCGCGTCGACTGCTGCGTTACGTTACTCAACCGGCACAATAATGAAGGAATTTTAAATCGAATCATTACCTGTGATGAAAAGTGGATCCTCTACGATAATCGGAAGCGCTCATCGCAATGGCTGAACCCTGGCGAACCAGCCAAATCCTGCCCTAAGCGAAAATTGACTAAAAAAAAGTTGCTTGTAAGTGTTTGGTGGACTAGTGCCGGTGTCGTTCACTACAGCTTTATTAAATCTGGCCAGACGATTACGGCAGATATCTATTGTCAGCAACTGCAAACCATAATGGAAAAGCTAGCTGCTAAACAACCGAGGCTGGTCAATCGCTCTAGGCCACTGCTGCTTCAGGACAACGCTAGACCACACACTGCACAACAGACGGCTACCAAATCAGAGGAGCTTCAATTAGAATGTCTTAGACATCCACTGTACTCTCCGGACCTTACTCCAACAGATTACCATTTTTTTCGCAATTTGGATAACTACTTGCAAGGAAAAAAATTCAACTCCGATGGGGCAGTCCAAACCGCCTTCAAAGATTTTATTGATTCCCGCCCGAATGGTTTTTTTAGTAAGGGGATCAATGAACTACCTATGAGATGGCAAAAGTGCATACATAGCAATGGTACATACTTTGACTAATTAAATATATTTCATTAAAAAAAAAACGACTTTATGTTCCTGCCATAGAAAACGCTAATTTCATATGTAAGGACCTAATATTTCTATCGAAATTTCATAACTGTAAAATTGAGTCAAGCATAGTCGTGAGATGTAAACATTGCTCAAGCCGTTGATCACGAAAGTGTTATGTTATATGCGAAACGAAAGCGATAGGAATGGGCTACGATTGTAATATGGAAATCATAATATCGATTTTGTGAAATAAATCAGAACGTTGATAAAAAGAAATCTTATTTATTTTGTGCTGTAAAAATATTTATTCGCATCCATGTAAATACCGGCATGTGGTCTATATCGCACACCTAATAAAACCATACATTAAAAAAATTACATCCAAAACGTAAAAGAAAATATGCAGAAAGGTCGGCGTATACGACCAAATCGCACCACAACTCGGCGAGCTCAAAAGCTGTTATGCATAGTAGGAGATGAAAACACTGGTATGGATAGATGACGATGATGAAGAAGACTGTAGTTTTGAAGATGAAGAAGAAAATGGTGCAATACCGGTTACAAATATTTTGGAGCATTTAGTAAATCCTTGAACTTCTGATGAATAGAAATATTATTTATTTCTTCGCTATAAAAGATTTTAATTGATTTATTAGAACATTATTATAAAAACTATCAAAAATAATTTCAATTCTCTTAATTTGTGTACTATTTGAAATATATCATATTCAGAGAGGGGGAGGTCTTAGATTTTGTGACGTTACGAACGGTCAACAACGTGTCTTTCAAAGAGTCTATGGAGTTAAGCAAATAGAGTCTAAAATTGTTTGTATACAGTTCATTTTCTACGATTCTTTCCGTTCGCCGACGCTGTAGAAGCTTTAAGGGCAAAAAGTTCATTATCAATTCTGCAATTATAAACACTATCTTATTTGAATGAGCATCAGAAGACAAAGAAACAGTCAAAATCAAATCAAAAATGGAGAAGTGAAACTGATATAATCTATTCAACGTAATTGTCAGCTTTTAAAGATGTACCTACTGTAAATCGTTGCTCTACCTAAACGGGGGATACTCTCATATATCCTAAGCTGTGCTAACAACGGCTTCGCCCGAATGGCATTCAGTGATCTACTAAACTTTCACGAATTTTCGAAATTTTTAACATAAAAGTAGTTATTGTGAGTTAACCGTGAGAGATAGAGACATGCTATCGCGCACTTTTTTGTTGTATTTATATAAATCTACAATTCTATATTCCATTACTTTAGAGTATCTCTGCTGGTTTACGCAGCACACGCCACTAAAGCTACCATCAAGCAAGTTTTTTTAACAACTGCGCAATCTCTTTAACACAATTCACATAATACGGATATGTACTATTTATGTAAACCATCCAGAAGTACATATTGCACTATCTTTTGATGAAAAGCGTACAAAAATCTGTTCAGTTGATTTTGAGTAAATCGATTACCTACAGATAGACAGCTTTTTGGGACTTTGTTTTATAATAAGTATAGATATTAAGTAATACCATGTTATAAAATGTGTTTTTTAAGCATTACGCCATCTTTTATCTTACGCCATCACGACATTGTGGTCAAGTTCATTATATTCTATTGGCGTGTCATGTCAAATTCAGCTAAAGGTGTCGGTGGTTTAACACCGTCACGACACTACTTCCTTTAAAGTGTGTTGAAAAATGATTTCAACAAATTATATATATAAATGCCAATTTACGAACTGAACTCGTGACATGACTTGATACAGATTATAATCACGAGTAAGTATAATTTATGGTCCTGTTTCAGCAATTAATATTAAAATATGATCTTAAAATAATCATTATAAAATCCTGCTTCATAATTTGATTTAAATTTAAATATTATTTAGTGTCCAATTAAAATTGGGTACATGAATAATGCAAGAGATCAAATTAGTGTCTATTACAAAGCCGCTAAAGTTGTTTTGACGCAATATTAAGTTTTTAATTGTTTCGATTGGTTTCAAAATATTGGGTTATTTTGACTCGAAATGTGTACTAGAGGCAAAGAAACTTAAAATTTTAATATGTGTATAATTTGTATTTTAATATCATTGTTAATCATTTTTAACATGCAATATATAATTTATCCTTTTTTCTATTTATTTATGGGTTTTATATAAGTTGTTCGACATGACACAAAAGTGATAATAAAATTATTTTGCTATAATCCGCGATACAGTAAATAGAAAATATATATAGTGTTTAATGTATAGTGGACTATCAGTATTTTCATACCCGATACGTGCAGGATTCGTAAAAACACATGCACAAACCTCCACCACTTCCACCACAATACACAAGCACTACACAGTTTCACTATCACAAACTCAACAATCGTTTCGCCCCGCAACCGAAGCATCATCAGGAGATAGACTCCACGACAAAATCGCAAAGTGAAGTTTGTCGTGGAGTCTATCTCCTGACGATGCTTCGGTTGCGGGGCGAAACGATTGTTGAGTTTGTGATAGTGAAACTGTGTAGTGCTTGTGTATTGTGGTGGAAGTGGTGGAGGTTTGTGCATGTGTTTTTACGAATCCTGCACGTATCGGGTATGAAAATACTGATAGTCCACTATACATTAAAAACTATATATATTTTCTATTTACTGTATCGCGGATTATAGCAAAATAATTTTATTATCACTTTTGTATTATGGATCTCCGCAAAGTAACGCCTAATTCTATAAATTATTGTTCGACATGACTTGCGGCGACAACAGGAATAAAATGCTTGCGATTTTGAATTTAGCTGATCTGTTTTAGGTTCTGTTTTATAACTTTTGGTCATTCATCTTTCCTGTACGTCTCAAAAAGTACGTTAGGCCTGCAGTCTTTGTTATCACTAATATCTGATAACAAACGCTTGCCTAATGTATAGTATACACGTGATAGTTCTTTGCATAACCCCTAAAGGGTCGTAGGAGTTAAGAGGTATCACATGTCGATTAAGCTGTGATAGCCCAGTGGTAGCACCGTGCGACTCTCTAGAGACGATCATGGGTTTAAACCCCGGGCAGGCACCAATGAGCTTTCAATTAAAAACTTATGTGTTTAATTTATAATTGCAATTTATCACACGCTTCTCGGTGAAGGAAAACATCGTGAGGAAACCTGCATATCTCTAAAGAATTCTAGGGATATGTGTAACCTACCATTTCGCATTGGAGCAGCGTGGTAGGTCTTAGCTTCAATTCTTCTCTCCAGAAACGGAGAGAAGAGGCCTTAGCCCAGCAGTGGGCATAGTAACAGGCCGTTACTTTACTTTTTTTTACATGTCGATTTAATTAAATAGTGGGAATGTGCTAGATCGAAGAAGAAGAAAATTAATAAGTTTAACAAATATTGCCATTTTATTATAATAACTATAATTATACTTGGAAACTATATTTATACTTGGATGTCGACATTTACCGCCATTTGACATTGTGTATACGTAAACTTTTTAATTATTTATTCTATATTTAAAATAGTCGAAGAAAATAAATCTTTGACAATTCCCTGTATTTTGTTTTTAGTATTCATGCTGAAATATAACGCAATTTAAGTAGTTATTAGAAGAAAAAAAACAGTGAAATGTGTAAACGATCCTTCGCTTAGTTGTCATCAGAAATATATTTTCTTGCAAATTGGCAACATACCGCAGTTTTTACATGGCTTTAGTCATCTGATAAATTATATACTTTGCTACGATAACTGTTATTATATTGATAACTTGTTTGTGCCGTGTGGTATCCGGCGGCATAGAATGGACCACCCTCATTTCTTACCGAGGTGTCGTAAAAGGCGACTAAGGTAAGTTGACGTCAGGCAGGCGGCCGGTCGTAAAATACGTAACCAAATCATGTGACAACATGTTTGTAACATGTTGTGCCGAACCCACTTAGAGTGGGATAAGGGCAGGAGAATGATGTTTGATAACTTGTTTAGAATGGAATATAAAATTCGTCTTACAAGTTTATATTACAGTAATATTAAGTCTTAATATGATATATTTGACGGAATGGTTTATCTTAATACTACCATTCGTATCTTCGTTGTTCTTACGTCATTACTAGAATCGATCGGCTCGTCAAAGGTGAGCCAGTTGCATCCTCAACCTTTAATCTATTCTAATCACGTATAAGTATGCCGTTACATACCTCTGTCTTATTCCCCTCATACTTACAACCGGATTATTTTGTATCGACTATATACAAAAATAGAGATGATTCATAAACAAAACTTGTTACATATGCGAGTTTATAGGATTTTTTTCCATCAGTTTATCTGTAAGTTGAATTCTTTAGTAAAATTATTAAGGACTTACTATAATATAGAGCTGTGATAGCCCAGCGGTGAGACCGTGCGACTCTTTCAAGGGGAACACGAGTTCAAACCCGGGCAGGCACCAATGAGTTTTTCTATTAAAACTCATGTGTCTAATTGATGATTGCAATTTATCACACGCTTTTCGGTGAAGGAAAACATCGTGAGGAAACCTGCATATCTCTAGAGAATTCTGGAGATATGTGTAACCTACCAATCCGCATTGGAGCAGCGTGGTAGATCTTAGCTCCAACCCTTCTCTTCAGAAACGGAGAGAGGAGGCCTATTCCCAGCAGTGGGATTGTAACAGGCTGCTACTACTATAATATATAAATATAGATTAATAAGGACTTCTATAATCTATAAAATATAAAAATTATATACCTTCCTTATAAATTATATATCAAAGCTTAGTTTTATATGAAACTAGCATACCCATCCCTATTCGCTGGCTTAATTTAAAGATGCGCGTAGTAAAAAAAACCCTCATTGAGAGTTAACAAAATGCTCTGATCGCCATCAAACTTTACAGGATCCTCCGCAGGGTCATTTTAAAGATTGTCTTATATTTCACTAGAAATACGTGCGGCTTCGCCCGCGTGAAATTTAGTGTTTAGCATTTTATAGACGCTCGAGTCTCGGCATGAGATATACTCTCAGAAAGGCTCTGATACCCTACATCGCTTTTTATACCTATTCCCCCCTCTAAACTACAATCTACACCGGTTGGTTACTACCCCTACTAAAAATTGTTGTAAAACGACCTCTTCAACTCAATTTACATGAAACGCTATTAACCTAAACCGTTCGGAGAAATTGCACTACTTTTTAGTAAAAACCGTACTAAAATCTGTTCAGTAGATTTTGAGAAAATCGATTACATACAGACAGACAGCTTTGGGGGACTTTATTTTATAATAAGTATTGATTATAATCGGCTAAGCTGTTTCAAAGTCTATAAAGAACATACAGACACACATTCATTATATAAAAATCTATATAAAATATTAGCTGTCTGCGGCTTCGCCCGCGTGAATATCAAGTTGAATTAATTGATATTTTGGATATGAAAGTACTTATTGTGAGTTAATTATAAAAGATAGAGAAATGCTGTTACAGACTTCTTTGTAGAATTTTTTATAGATCTACAATTTTCTAGTACATTATTTTAGCGTATCTCGGCGCACGCGAGTAAAGTTCCCAACAGTATTTTTTATAACTGCTCGATCTCTTCAACATAATTTATATAACACCGTAATAATGTATTACTAACCTAAAACATCCGGAAGAATTGAACCTTTTGTTAAAAACAGTACATGAATCCGTTCGATAGATTATAAGATAATTGATCAGATAGCTTTTGGGGACTTTGTTTGTTATATTATATATAAGACTAGCTTTTAAGCGCAACTTCGTTCGCGTGAACTGCAATCTTATTATCTGAGTAAACCATAACATATATTAATTATGATTAAAGTGGGGTAATCTTAAAAGCTAGACATATGCTGTCGCGGACTTTTATTAAGAACTTTTACATGGGAACAATTTTGTAATGCATGATTTTTTAATAACTTTCACCGTTTACTTAACGCACGCAAAGCATTATAGCCTTCCTCGATAAATGGACTGTCTTACACTCAAACAATTTTTCAAATCGGTCCAGTAGTTCCTGAGATTAGCGCGTTCTAATAATCAATCAACATCAATACAAGTTGAATTATAGATTGAGGATTCATTCATACTCACTTCTGAACATTCTTTAACAGTATGTAAAATCATGCTTTGTACTTGACGAAACTAACTTAAAATCAAGCAAGTTTTAATTACCCTAATTCTGTATGTACCAAGATCAATTAACCTTAAAATTGACCATGTTAAATTATAAAAAGCTATTGTTTATGCTCTGAGAAGACATTTCATAACAGCATCCGCATAATATTAAAGTTAAACAGATTACAGAGTCGGTTACGAGTAACCAATGTAGACGAAAAAATTATTAATATTTTATGGATTGTTTATTCGAAAGTCGGTTAGGTAATACGAATTTATGACCATGCCCATAACAAAATGTATTTACTATTGTAATGTAACGTAAATTGGGACAGTCCTGGACGGATAAGCTTATCGGAATCTTAATTGTGACGTTATTACGGGGATCGTCCATTGTCAAGATCAGTTATGGTAGAATTTACTTTTGTTCCGCCCACTGAATTGACCGCATTGATGAAATGATTGACAACACAATGAACGAACGTAACGTGTAAAGGCTCGACAACTGTCACGTTCTTTCAGAGATACAGACACACGAGATGAAGTCAATGTCCTCATACGTTTTCTTCCTTTCATACTTGATTCTCATAACAGGTTGCATATTAATATAAGTGCGATACAACGGTCCATTCGTTGCGTAATACTTTGATTTTTCGGCCATATTGTGATCATCGAAATAATTATTTCAAAATAAACTATTATGTCGATAGGCTGGTTATACTGAATTAATTTGATACTTTAGTTTTGTTATATATGTATAAATATAATGTTAAGACAAATTAACCTTACAATTAGATGCTGTAAAGCCGTTTATAGTGTATTAAAAATAGTGCTAGTAATACAAATAAATATAAGCATTTACTACATGAAAGTGAAAATAAATATAAACATTTACTACAAATAAAGTGTTACATTTATTAATATTAACAGAGAAATCTCAAAATATTATTTTGTCATCCAGATAATTTTATGATGTCAGTTATTAGTTCTATTTTTTGTTACAACTTAATGAAGCTAGAAACATATCCCTTATAATTTTTGACTAGCCCGTCGGCGCAGTGGGCAGTCTTCAGCTCCGCGGATCGCGGATTCCCGGGCCAACATTTTCTATAAATAATTTGTTGGTTCTTCGAGCCTGGATGTATATTTGTATTTAAGTATATCTTTAAAATTATATATGTAGTATATCTACCAGTTGTCTGTCACTCATAATACAAGTATTAAGTTACTTACTTTGTGGACGGACGACCGTGTGTGTAAATGTCCCATATATTTATTTCTTTATTTAATTTAAGGACATAGTAATAGAGGAGCTGTGAAAATACAAATGATAACAACTTGGATAAATAAGATGTTTATTGAACGTTGGTAACTCAAATGTCAAACAGTTAATAATGACCTAATACATACATACATTGAAATTTACGCTTTAGGTAATAAATAGAAAGACGAGATTAAAAACGAGCCATCCGTCCGCATCATTAAAGCTTAAACGATAATTATGTTGTAACCTCGTTTTGAAAAGCTTTACAACGGCTTTACTTTATTGTATTACGGGTTAATTAGAAGACAGATAATAAATTGAATGTGTTAGCCCAAATTCAAAGTCGGAATCAAATTGTTCATTTAATTGTTAATTACCGTAATGATCGAACGGTGAGAACACGTGATCCTTATCAAGAGTTCGCAGGCCAAGCCCCTAGGTTTCAACATATCGACTATATAAAGTTTATTAATTAATTTTTACTATGTGCTTCATAAGAAGGAAACATTACATTACAAAGCCGGGTAACTAATGAAAAACTACTGTGCTCAATTAAATAGTACAACTCTAAACATGATGAAGGAGAGTATCGTGGGGAAATCTGTTTATTACTAGACCATCTTAATATATGTAATCTGCCAATTCACAATTGAAAAGAATGTTGGATTTAAGCTGCAACACCTCTACTAAGACCTAGGAGGCCTTTAACCGGTGTAAAAACAGCAAGAGAATCACTAGTAAGTATACATTCGCATACTGGGAACTATAAGGAATTAAATGTAGCACAATTTAAGGGGTCTCAAATTGAATTCTTACATTGTCCATAAATAAAACACTACATAGGTGTTTTGTCAGATCTTAAGGGATTACTTTATAATCCCATTATTCCTTGTATATTCGAATTTCGCAAATATCCAATATCATCTTATACCCACCAGGTGTCGGCAACCTGCGCCTGCAAGCGGGACTCTCTCGATTTATCTCTCTCGGCTCTTCAATTCCGTAACCAAAAAATTACAAAAGTAATAATAAAATTATATTGCTATAATCCGCGCTTATTTTACTTTTGTATTATGGATCTCCGCAAAGTAACGCCTAATTCTATAAATTATTCAAAAAATTACAGTAAACATTATTGGGCACACTAATGGGCCCCATTGATGTTATAATGGTAGATTATGATTTGTGCTAAAAATATTTTATATTTTCATACGAATAAATATAATTTCGTAGATTCATTTATATCAATACTATATCATTTAAAAGATGATTGGCTCTTTAAAATATAGATTTTTTAAATCGTCACTTATGGCTTTGTAATTTTACTCGTAAAAGGTTATCGACCCCTGCTCTTTACACGTACGAAAGATTAGACGGATGTTGATTAGAGCTTTAGGAAACTATCAGATTTCCTTTATGATATGACACCAAAACTGCTGAATATAGGAATAGTTTGAGCAACTTCATTGTTGATATTGTGATATCAAGGTTATCAGTAACAAAGGATTTGTTTAATGAGAATTTGTATAAGTATTTACATGTCAGCAGGTATTTCCCTAACAACAACCTACTGAGTCAGAATAAATGGCGAACGTGGAATGGATAATTTGTTAAACGGATGTGTTCATACTACTAGTGTAAATATCCATATATTGGGTAATGCTGTTCTGCTTTTAGATTCTACCTATAACTCGAACTCCGATGTCTCGTACATATCATGTCATTCAAACGGTTGTTCACTATTGTCATCAACTCATTGATAAATAATTCATTGTGTTTTTTATAAGGCGTTTTAAACTTCTTAATTTATTGAGGTTTTTTGTGCTTTAAAACGATATCATATGTTTATATATTATTAATATTATATGAAATCCTATAGGAAAGTTAAGTAGTTAAAAGCAATTGCTTTTAACTACTTAAAAAGATTATTAATTAATTGATAAATATTTGTATTTTTAATATCTTTTTCAAAGTTTTGCAAAAGTCAAATAAGACAAAAATTTGAACGTTGAGTCATTTGCTTAGGAAGTTATTTGCTTTAAATGGATTCAATCCAGATCAAAATGTAGCTCAGAATCTGTTTTAAATAATAACGGCAGAAATTAATTGTCCATTTGTAGGTCATTCACCTTCAAAAGTCAACGATAATACGCATTTATGGTCACATTGGTCGATTTTTTTTTTGATGTAGCGGAAACAGTTTTGTTTTTCTAAGGATAACCATAACCTGTTAAATAATTTATAATAATATTAAAAGGTAAATCAAACCGTATCGATTAGTTATTACATTCTATAACTACACTGAATAAAACTCTTACTAAATTTAAATGTACTTAAATGTAAGAGTGACAATAATAAATCGGAACTTTTATCCGAATATGTATATAATAAGATAATGAATACGATACAATCTTTTCTATTAATGACAGGAGGGATAATAAACATCGGATTATTTATGCAAGCTGTCATGTTATTTTGTCAATTTTTTGTCATGTTGTTTATATCTGCTGTCTGGGAGGTCAGTTACTTCTATCATAACAAAAAAAGCATACATATGACCAAAAATACATACTATTAGAACTTGCTACATGTTACGAATTCTTAGGTCACATTTACAACGTAAATGAAATTGTTCACCAAATTTCAAAACTCCATATAGCAAAATTAAGTTGTGTGTCATATGGTAGTTATTTTTTTTTTCGTTTGCTTTAGGAAGTGGGCGTTAATGATAAAATTGGGTCTACGCAAGGATGCTTTGGGATTGCATTAACAAGTACAAGTATGAGATTAATATGGAATTTATGAAGTAATTTTGTTTTTTTTCCCAGGAATACCTCAATGGTTCAATGGTAGAAAATTTCAATGATTTTATTTTTATGGCATATTTAGCAACGCATAGAACTTTGAGATATACATATTATTGAATTACATTTTAGGTGATATTATATTTATGGGCCATATAGTGTAAATTACTCGGGTATATGTAAAAATGTTACACGATAGAAGTTATTGCATGATATTGACATTTTCATATTCTCTGTTCATAGAAAGGTAACATTCTTGTAACTTTGCATTTTTGTGAAATTTAGAGTGATTGAGTCACAAACAAGGTTTTATCCTAGGAATTTAGGATTTCTTTATTTAAATTAATGTTTTGAATCAAAATCAAATCAAAATAATCTTTATTCAAGTAGACTTTTTTCAAGCACTTTTGAATCGTCAAAGATCAATTAGATTTAATAAGCTACACTGGTTCGGAATGTTGCTCTTACCGAGAAGAACCAGCAAGAAACTCGGCGGGCAATCTTTTAAACATTTAAATTTACATCATTTATTTGTCTTGTTTGGAGCTGAAAGGATTATAAAATCCAAGCATTTTTATTATTCAAATAATCTTCAATTGTGTAATATGCCTTACGTGTAAGTTCGTACACTTAATTTAAACTTTTATGTAGATTAGTCTAATACAGATTGCGGAATTTTATTGTAAAAGCGAGTACAAAAACCAACGAATGAGTTGCTAACTCTGCTGAGTCGCGACGCAGGGATTACAAGCTTTTTGTGACCTCTGGTATATCTATGATACACATCGAATTAGGTTTGATGCATATGAAAATATGTGCCTACGAAAATAATATTACTATATATATTGTGACGCTTCTGTAAGTATGCCTATTTCCTTGAGCTTTTCGCGAAGTGACTCACATTGCCTCATATTATAGATAGGCTTTCTTCTGGGCAGTAAAAATCTTTCTAATACCTACCGCTTTACCCCACAGCATCATGCCGTATGACATGATGCTGTGAATAAAATATAAAACGAGTTATATGTTATAAAAAATAGTAATTTTACTCCATTAATATCGACTAGTTCGGAAATCGTGTTGTTGCGACCAGTGATCTTCATATGACTACAGGATCCCGGATGAGTTTAAAACTGGTAAATTCGATATTCCTCCGTGTGAATGTGGCAGCCAATTTGAATATGAATGAGACTGCTACACATTATAATTGAATAAATTAAAAAGTTCTTTAAACTATGTATTGGTAGGTATTAACTGGTTAAAGTATTGCTGAAGAATCGTGATAACTTATGACACGTACAACAATTGATCCGTTTTAGCTTATAATCTGATTGATACTGCCTGATTATGGAAGTTGCTGTATCTATACTAATAATATAAAGAGGATAGATTTGTATGTTTGATATAACAATATGATATGATAGAACAAAAAAATGTTACACAATATTATAGAACGTATCAATATCGACAAAAAAGTCCGCAATACCATATGCCTGACTATTATATTTATGCCAATATAACTACTACTTTACATGTAAAAGTTGATAAAAGTGCCGACAATAATCAAACCATTTTATTCATATCTCTCTATTAATCCTTATCCCATTAAATGATATTCTATTAAAAACTGTTTCAATATCTGTAAAATACTTTTTGAATTATTAAAATCAGACATTCCAATCAAAAGATATTACGAATTTAAGAATGTAAATCGAAAAAAAAATATATAAAAACAAATTATATAACCGTTATAGCAGGGCCTACATTTGGTTATTTAGCTCTTATTCCAAGAATGCTAATGATACCCATTTTTATTATTAAATAATCTACAAAATAAATCTATAGTCCGACTTCGTAGACTTTCCACTACCACAACATCGGTATAGACGCGGGTGAAACCTCGGGGCATTGCTAGTATTTTATAAAAAAACATTTATTGTATTATTATGCTTTATCTATTCCATTCCTATGCTACTGGTTTTTTTCCTAAGATTAATAATGTTCACACGGGCATCGCTCCATCGAATCGAATAACTATAAATTGTAACTAAGTACTAGGAATGGTTCCATGTTGAAGAGTGCATATGTTATATGACCATCTACTACAAAGTACTCATTTTGATTGCGTATTCCTTGTAAATGAATAGGTTTAAATCAGAAGACTAGACTTTTCTTAAAAATATGTGGTTGGTTGATATTTTTTCAATTCAACTCTTAACGGTGTAGGAAACATAATTAGCAGAATTATATTTCGAATGAAATTTTTGACCACTTGCAATGTATTAATTAACTGAATGAACTTACAATTATATTATACGTAATAGTTTAGCGTTACATCCAAGATGCTTTTACGATATCATGAATTTAAACTATTGTGAGTTGTGTAGTATTCATAGTTTTTGTATAGAAACCGGGTATACTCAGTGCCCCAGATGGGCTCGAAACTACTCGGGCTAACTCGATAAATTTAGACCTGAGTATAGCCGGTTTTATATACATAAACTAAAATATCATGGTTTATCAATTCTACTACATCCATACTAATATTATAAATGTGAATGACTGTCTGTCTTTTTATTACGCTTTCACCGCTTATCCGCTGGACCAATATTTACAAAATTTAGTACAATTAAAGTTTAAATATCGGGCTTAAATAAAGGACGAAAAACATTCTCGTGTATTCTTCAGGAACAAAACATATTCGCGGGTATGTTAAAACTGAATTGAATGCAAAAGTATTTGCGGTACAGGCAGTATGCTACTTAGTGCATTAGAAGTAACTGTCGTACAGTAAATATATTTTTTTAAAATTAACATAAGACTCAAGGCACATTAAGAAATTTGATACAGTAATATAATCTTATGAAAAATTGCAATTATATAGATGATTAATAATTTTGTTAGAATTCGTAAAATCAGCACAATGGTTTTGAACATACGAAATTAATATTCACGATCAAGACCGTCATCTCAAGGATATCATCTGATTTATATAATAAAAGACTTCCTACATCCAATGAAGACTTTATATAGTTTTATATTTTATTGATGTTCATTTCATGAATATATCCATACACGCGTATAAATCAAACACAGATTAAAAAATAAATAAATATAATTTACTTCTCCACACCCAAAATGATTCTACAATTGTTACTTGATACTCCGCGCTCCAAATTATTTATTCAAAGTAATCGACATTTAAAAAATATTTAGAGTCGTCTGTCGTAGACGCCTATAGACGTCTATCTGAGCTGCGATTTTTCAAAATTTTCCCAAGCAGGGAAATAGATCGAAACCTCCTAAATGTAGACCATATGTTTGGCTGAGGCAGATGCCTATAATAATATAAATCTCCAATAGTGTCTGTAGGAATTCTTTGTGTTACATATGATGAAGCATGGTATTGAGATATGTTATTGAATAATTTATTGAATAAGGCGTTACTTTGCGGAGATCTATAATACAAAAGTAATAATCAAGTTATTTTGCTATAATCCGCTATACAGTAAATAGAAAATATATATAGTGCTAAAGATATAGTGGACTATCCGTTTTTTCGTACTCGTTACGTCGTTTCGCCAAAACGACTCCACTTTGCACTCCACAAGCTTTGCGATTTTGTCGAGTCTATCTTCTGATGATGCTTCGGTTGCGGGGCGAAACGAATGTTGAGTTTGTGATAGTGAACGTGTGTAGTGCTTGTATATTGTGGTGGCAGTGGTGGAGGTTTGTGCATGTGTTTTTACTAATCCTGCATGTAACGGGTATTAAAAACGGATAGTCCACTATACATTTAGTACTATATATTTTTTTTTGTATCGCGGATTATATCAAAATAATTTTATTATTACTTTTGTAATATATTATTGATACAATAATTATAATATACAAAGGATATACGCATTTCACAAACCCAGTTAATAAAACACATCCGTGATAAAAGATAAATACAATCTTGATACATCCTCGCAAAATATTTTTTGTGATATAGTTTTAAATCGCAATAGAAGAGCTTAAAAAAGCATTTGTTTGGGTAACTGTGGGAAAACTTTGTTAAGACCAAATTTTTGGGAAGAGTTACATCTGACGTGTCACTAATTAAATAAAGTGCTACGCCACCTTAGCTTCCGTTTACTGCAGATCATAATGAATATTTTAATAATTCATCTTCCTAATTTAATTAAGGTCTCTTATAAGAGATCTTATATATAAAACTTTTTTTTTATATATGAAACTTTAAGTTTGACCTTTGAGAAGACGTATGTCGAAGATTGGAAGTAAAGAAAATACACTGAATTACGTTTTTTGAGTTATATCCATTTTTCAGTATAATCCGAATGATTCAAAATAAATTTGAGTATTAAGAACGTTGTAGTTGGTTTCACTAAAAAAATATAACCCCGTAAACTTCGTAATGCCTTGAAATAGCGTTTATGAAAGAAAGAAAGAAAGATATTTATTAGAAATATTGTATCACTTACTGGCTAACACACTCAATAACTATAATAACAATGGCTTAACTAATAACTAACTTACTATTCAACTAATTATAAATAAATATTACTAACTAGTTATGCTTTATACGAGCCCCTTATGCCCCACTCTTGTTAAGTACCTGTCAGTTTTGCAATATCCCAAATAGGTATGACACCCAAGTTAGTACTGACATCTGCTGACGCAGTATGTCACCCTAGATATATATACATACACTAAACATATAGCATATATAAGCTATACATAAATATAATACTGTATAAATAATTAAACTATATATTTTATGTATTTTTTTTTTGTTTAAAATAACAATCAGTTTATATAGTAAGAACAAAGCGTTGTTTTGCCTACTTTCTCTAAATAATAAGCTTCGCCGAGTATTAAAAATAATTAAAAAAAAACTGAATTCAGCCGTATTCGAGTTTTATCCTTATTAACATATTAAGCGATTTAATTTTAGTTATGACGATACAAAAAATGGTTTTAATTTTCGATTTTCTTAATAATCTTTAAAATTTATACACTAGATATATTATTTTGTTGGATGAGGTTGCACTCCATTATTAATATGCGTATTTTAGAAATGACGAAAAAAGTTTGTACTATCTTTATATAAGATGGCCATTAGAGCTTTTTTTTACCATTGTGTTTTATTTTTTGCGTACAAAAAATCGTGCGTTGGTTTGATTTATTACGGACAGTATATGCCCAGTTTGCTTATCTCATTTTATGATGCAGACTGAATAACCTACACAACCAAAAATGGTTATATGGGGTTCCTTATATTCATAAATTCAGAGTGGGATTTCCTCAAGTTTGAAAAATTAATTTGTCGAAAAATAAATGAGTTGAAATCATTGCCGGTATAAAAAAACAGTTCAAAATTCAAAATATTAATTGTTAAAATATTACATTCAGTAGCGAAACAACTAAGTAAAGAAAGTATCCAGCTAAGAGTATATAAATATAAACCACAGGTTTTTTGGTTATACAATCTCTAATTTATGAAAAAACGCTCTTAAGTTTTTATAAAAAAATCCTGCGTCTGCGTTGTTTCTAACCTTTTCACTGAGTTTATGAATTTCCTATGCACTTCGATCCTACGCCGCGCCGGTTGACTTCGCTTAGTACGTATAGAAGGAAGTCCGGTTTTTCATATTTTATATATTTTTCAGCCTAGTAGTACACGTGACTTTTATTGCGCCAAATTAAGCGTTTAAGTATATAAATATATTTTTACCCTGTTCTCGAAAGAAAAACGGAATTTTTTGCTATACTATATACCACGGCTTCGCTCTCGTGGCAATCTGCGTGTCACAAGATTTTCCCGCATAAATACTGACCCCCGCGGAATATCTTATGTAACGTACTATTAACTAAAACCTTTCCCAATAATTTTTATAATTATATTTTAGTTAAAACCGTACACAAATCCGTTCAGAAGAGTTTGAGAAAATTGATCACGTACAGACGGAGAGGCAGATGGCCTGGTGACAATCGTACAATATTGTTCATGTTCATTAGCCGATTAAATCGTTGACTTTCACATTTATAATATTAATATGTACTTATAATAATTAAAGCTGTGATAGCCTAGTTGTAAGATTGTGCGACTCTTTATAGAGGGTCACTAATTCAAGCCCCGGGTCGACACCAATGCGGTTTTTAGATAAGAACTCATGTGTCTAATTGATAATTGCAATTTATCACATGCTTTTTGGTGAAGAAAAACATCGTGAGGAAACCTGCGAATCTTTAGAGAATTGTGGGGCTATGTGCTACCAATCCGCATTGGAACATCACGGTCTTAGTTACGCTTCTCTCTTAAAATGTAGAGAGGAGGCCTATACCCAGCTGTAGGATAGTAACAAGTCATTACTGTACTACAATAAATCTAAGCCAATAAAATTTTACATTTACATAAGAGAAAACAAGTTCATAATTTATACCACTTTTTGGTTTCATCTAAAGTTACATTAACCTCAGACAAGATAAATATTTAGAGTAGTATAATCTCTAATTGACCATTTTGATAAAAAAGGCAATGAAACTTCTTTTAATTTGTATATTAATCACGTGTGAGAAACTGGTTAATTGTCGATGGTAAAGTGGCGCTAACGTAGTAAGCTGAGAAGTCGCACGGAAACTGCGATATAATTGGTGAAGAATGGTGGTATTTTAAACATGTGCTAAAATTGTGAAATAAATTATATCATAAAATAAGAAATTATCATAGAATATTTTATAAAGAGTAAAGGAACGGCCTGTTACTATTCCTTGAATAAGGCTTCCTCTCTCCGTTTTTGGAGAGAAAGGTTGGAGCTTAGATCCACCAAGCTGCTCCAATGTGGATTGGTAGATTACACATATCCCAAGAATTCTCTAGAGATATGTAGATTTCCTAATAATGTTTTCTTTCACCGAAAAGCGTATGATAGATACCAATTAAACATAAGTTTTAACGGAAACAGAAATTACTGCATGCCCGGGATGTGAACCCGTGAATCCCTCAAAAGAGTTTCGCGGTCTCACCGCTGGGCTATCACAGCTTCATTTGACTTTGAATATTTGTAAACACTCTTTTTGTAGAAAATATTATAGCATAAAATTATGAAAATTATTCGACATTTTCATACATATAATTTTAATAGTATTAATTATAGATTTAAGTAAAGTACATTAATTTTAATTTATATAATTTTTTGGAGTTATCTATCACTTAGGGTGTCGGAGGAGGCCAGTTTTGTTTGTCTAATTGCCAACTTACCCTATTCTTGGCACAGACGTAGATATGACCAGAAAAAATAAAACATTAAAAATTATTTAATAATTGTACAAAGATGAAATCATATCAGCTTAAACGAGTGTTCGTTATATGATTAAGCTACCGTACTAAAAGATCCGCATACCGCGTGAACGATGACGTGCGTAAATATTAGTATATTAGATATAAACATTTTTTCTCAATTCATAAAGTTGCGAGTCTAAGTATATGAATTGAGTAAGCAACCGATGTGAATCTGACTCAGACATCGTTATTATCTCGTGAAAAGTTCAAGGTCACATTAGAAAATATCACATTTTTCATTTCAACGACGCTCCTAAGATAGAATATCATTAAAATTAATAATGTATTTGTAGAAAAATATTTGATACCTTTATAAATATATGCAATTTAATATTTATAATTGAAAATACTTTTTAAAATATAAACTCTTTTAATTTTAAAATAAAAAATATATTATTACACATAATTTAAATTATAGTATATATAAATTAGAAGTAATCTGAATGTTATATTGTATTTCTAAATATTTATTGTCCTATTAAAAGATTTTTTTTTCGAACGTGTTTGTGGTAGATTACTCCTTATTCTTATACAATTATTATATTAAATATTATTACTATTTTAATATGACACTTAGTTATCTTTAAATACATTAGATCTTGCCTTCCCTAAATGCTCCTCACTGACTTACTCGAGATCATTTAGCTTTCAAGGTGTAAAGCTGTGGAATGATTTACCTGTATCAATCCGCAAATCTCCTTCCCTATCAGCATTTAAGTCACAGACTAAAAAATATTTGTCTCAAGTCAGTTAAATTAAATTTAGCTTATTATCAATATTAAATTACATTTTAATCAATTCAAATAATCACTATTATCTATTATTTTATTCATTTATTTTTCAACTTTAATCTATGTATAGTGTTTCGTTATTTTTATTTTTCTTCCTTCCTTTTTTTTCCATCATCAATTTTTTTTTTTTTTTCATTTTCTTTCTGTCACTCATAGGTTGGCTGGTAGAGATCCCTTTTAGGGATAAGTCCGCCTTTTGTTTATACAATAAAGATAAATAAATAAAAAATAAATAAATATATTAGATATATACTATATATTGATATTTTATATAACTTAAAGTGGATTATAATAAAATTGGTCATAACATTATTTAAACTTACCAACAGATAAAATATGATTCCCGGCGCCATGGCACGGGATGGCCAAAGGCGTCACCACCCGATGTCCCGCTCCAATTAATACACCACTGTAAAGCCTATAAACACAGCCAGCTTATCTCTGGTCGTGCTAAAAATCGCTAACATGCCCCGCTCTCCGACGGACGGCTTTTAAAACTAAATTGTGCAAACTTGAAGATGCGCGTCTTATATTACCTCTTACGTTAACGCCGAATACCGCAACGTATTTGGCATATAAGTGTTTTCTTTGTGTGGGTGTATTTCGGCGACGAAGCCTCCGCGTGTGCGTCGGTGACAAAAGGACATGCCTTCATGTGTGTGTCAAATCACTGTCCTTATTTAATATTTTCGTTAACGTAGGCTTCTAATAAAAAAAATTGTTAACACAAATCTTTGTTTTTTAAGAATAGACGTCAATGTTCAATGTCAAGATACTAAGTAGCCTTTGTTACTTCAACCCTTTAACTATCACCACGCCAATGCCACTCTGTTCGAACGTGAAATAAGGACAAACAAACAAACATTAGTTAAAAACAAAAATTAGACAAGATAAAAACTAAAACCCCTTTTACGCTGATCAGCGAAAAAGTATTTTTTACGATTTTGTTTCATAGAATAAAGTTCTTCCATTAAACTATCTGAAGCAAATCCTTTGCAGGATATTCTCCATCAATGATTTCACCTTGATGAAATGGAGTTAATATCTAAGTAATATGTAAATGCGTTTGACAGGTGGATTGATGGTCCTATTGCGTTAATAACGCCTTTACCCGATTTAGGTAATATACAATAAGTCTGAATTATTTTGTTCAGGTATTGGTTGCTATATTCTGTTTTTGTGTATGTGTGTATATAACTCTGGTAAGCTACATCTGTTCCTAAGAGCTAATTGCGGCAGATATTATTAGAAATGAGAAAAATTGAAGGATTTGAAGAATTTTACATTTAAAATTGATACAAAATCAACATTAAATGCATGTGGCTGTTAAAACTAATTTATTACTCCCATCTAGAGCAGTAGGTAAATATTTAGTTTGTGGCAATGTCTTTGTCAACATTTGAATGTTCAAAGAATCACTGTAAGCACTGATGTAATCTAAAACTTAAGGAAGAAATACGGGCAATTAATAGTTTAAAATTTACTAAAATGCTTAAATGCTTGCTTGGCTTTGTCAGCAGCAGATTGATTTACATTGGTTAGTCAAATAATCTGGACCTACCTATACCACAATTTATATATAAAAATTAAATAAATATATGAAAAAATATATATTATTAAATATATGAAAAAAACACTACAACTTAAATGCTACTGTACGCTATCCTATCTTATTAATCTTAGAAAGATTACATACTTATTCATAGTACGCAAGTAAATAGTCCTACATTAATTTATTATTAAATCTTAAAATAGAAAGCTTATTCCTATACTTAACCACGAGATTTTCATAAAAACTTTGTCGTTAAGAGATACTCTTTTAAACGCCGGTCGAAAATTATTTGTATGAACTTATTAGTCAATTTTATAGATTCATTAGAATTGTGGTTGTTAAATATATAAAATATAGCACTGTCCGTAAAATGTTAGATCATACTATTTCATATAGTTTAAACATGACGGCTTCTCACATCCTTATGACGGTTAGTGCGAGACTAAAGTCTATCGACAATGCATTTTGTACAACTATACACTAAAGCTTAATGTTTCTTTATATTTCCTATTCTTATCCTTTTTTTAACTACTGCAAGACTATGTAGTCTTATAATATTGCATTTTTGAAAGCCTTACGTTTGCTTCTATTTCCTATCCTAATCTTTTTTGCATCCACTTCGAGACTGCATTCTAGGAACAAAACGTCTTCGAAAGCTATGTAACGTGATATTCACGATGTTTTCCTTTAAGCGAAAAGGGAGTGATTAATTGTAAATATCAATTATGCACATGTTTTAATAGAAAACTTATTGGTTCTACCCGGAATTTGAACGCCGTTACCATTTAACGGTCAGAAGTTAACCGATAGACCATTACGGCATTATGAATACAGTAAAAATTATCATATTGAAACCTATTTATTATAAAAATATTATTTTTGACTTTTAAAATAAAGGTTACTATATAAATACAAAACTAAGAGATTGCATTAATTGAATTATTATTGTGTGTTAAAATAAAAACAAATAAGCCGTAATATATTTATCGGACTGCATTTTTTATACATTTATTTGTTTTCATTACATCCGGTGTTTACCTCGGCGCATACTTTATCTATAACGTAATCAGAACTTGTTGGCAATTGGTTTACTTCTAGCATCCGTTTGCCCGCAATTACTTAAAAGGTTTAGTTAAATAAGTTCTAACTTCAAAATGATTGATGATGATTAATAATTACAATTAACGATTTATAACCTTTTAATTAAAGACCTCTGTGACATTAATCGGCCTTGGTTAGTCCTACACGATAAAATAGTGAAGTTAAGTCATTCACCATAAGGAGAGGTAAGTTTGAAACATTAAAATAAGAAACTGATGATAGTCATTTAAAATTTGTGAGAAAAAGCTGTGATGGTCGATCGGTAAGACCGTGCGACTCTCTCGAGAGGGTCATCGAGGTTTTCTGCTACAACTTCTACGTCTATTTGATAATTGCAATTCATCAAATGTTTTATTTTGAAGGAAAAAATCGTTAGAAAACTTGCATATCTTTGGACAATTTTGGGTATATATGTTTCCTAGCAAACCGCGAAATTCGCATCCCAGGTTGATAACAGCAATAAAAAGGATCCTACTTTCTGCTAAAGTTTAGGACAAAATTAATAACATCTCATTCATAATGCATTTGCATTTATATTAATATTATTAGGCAAAAAATATTTAATAATAAACACGAACGTGTACTATAAATCAAACATCTATTACAATTACTTCATTATTTAGTTATAAATTAAAATTTACAGCGATAAATCATATCTATTCCAAATTGTTTGGCAGCAATTTATTTCGCACAAAGTCGTACAAACTGTAATTTGGATCTATTTGATACCGCTTCCAAGGTAAGACGAGAAGTTTTTCAGATTACCCATAATTTTAATAATATACAATATATGAATAAATAGGCGTATAATTTAGTAATAACCGCCAGGTTAACGTACCTATTAAAATGTTTGATGCATAGCTTTTGATGTTGATTCATAATAACGTAAAAGTTATAGTTATATTCAAGTTAAAGCGTCAAATTCCTACTAAGCTACAATCTAGTTGCCTTATTATAATATTTATTAACATGTATATAAAATGAAAGGAGGAAATAACAATATTTAAATAGTTTAATTTGGGTTAGGTATAAAATATTATATTTTTCTCTTTTAGTTTTATTGTAAGGTTTCGTCAGTCTGCGCGATAGAGACGATGCTCTATGCAGCAGAATCTAGCCGATTTCTCTTTCTGAGCCTCGATGTGCATTATTTATTGCCGGGTACTATACTTATTAGAAGTCAGTATTGAAATTTACCGATATGCGAATGAACATGGTTAAGAATTTGTTTTATAAAAGTATCCTTTCTTACTTTCAGGTGACTATCGTTTTTAACCTTTTTAACTCCACTGTATAAATATCACATTTTTATCGTGAGGGATTGTGGGTGAGGAAATAATAATAAACCCTTAAGCTTATTTCTCTTAGGATTTGCCGTACCTCAAGTCAATTTTGGGTAAGAATGTCAGTAAATAAAAATAAGTTTTATAAAGGAATATTTAGGTTTTCAAAAACTTATGATTTACTTTAGGTGAGCCCAGTTCCCTTTTGATAACACTTCCCGGGAAAGTCCTTAAAAAAGGTTGTTAATAACTGACTGTGTCAACTCTGATTAACGCGCCAAATAGTTTAATTATTAGTTTAATTAAATTAATAAAAACATAACACCATTTATTCATTAGATATATCGATAACGAAATATCTGAAGATACAAAAAAAAATCCAATGATATTTATTTCTTTATTGTACATACTTAATGATAGAAAAGAGAGAAAAAAATAACACATGTAGAAAGGCGGACTTATCTCCAAAAATGATCTCTCCAGTTACCTTCCTTTCCTTTCCCTCCAGTCCTACCTTTGAGTAACAGCAGGAAAAAGACAAGAAGCGAAATAGGGGTAATATGTATAATATATAAAAGAACATAAAAGAAAGATATAAAAGAACTAAAAACTATGTACCTAGATAAATATAACACAAAAAACAAAATAAGTGATGCAATATAATAGATTTTTATAATCGATCGTAGAGTGTAGATAATAACTGAAGTAGTCACGGAATACATCTTGATATATGAAGTCACTGACTTATAGCTTTCAGTTAAAATTTAAAAAGGATTCTAAATTTTCTCTTAGGCATAAAATTAATTTTATCATTGTAAGTTATGTGGTTTTGATTGTATCTTATCAATATGTTTTGTAAATGTCAAAGAAATAAAAGCCTCCTTAAAAAAATGAGGTGCATTAATAACATAAGTAATATGTCATTAAAAACATCATATACGTTCGTGTTATGTAATTTTATTACTATATAACTAGCTCGCGAAAAATAGGCTTTATATTCTGACTCTACTGGAATGTTTGAAATTTTCTATTACGCGGAAAGCTTTTACTTATAAGACAGAACCGTTCGATTAAGATTGAAATGGTACGCAGATAACTGAATGTCATTAAATAGTTAACGGACACATATCAATTATACTTTTCTATTTACTTTATCGCGGATTATAGCAAACTAAACAAACAAAAGTAATAATAAAATTATTATTACTTTTGTATGATGAGTTGATAGGATTATCGTTTTATTACGTTTCCTAACTATGACTTATAGTAGAATAATTAAATTAATAACTTTCAAATATCAATCAATCAAAATATTATTTATTCAACTTGTAAACAAGTGCTTTTGAATCGTCAACTTTACTGCTGATTCGGAAAGCTGTTCCTACCGAGAAGAACCAGCAAGAAACTCGGCGGTTGCTCTTTTTAAAATATAAATCTTAAAACTAGTAACATTTAGTTAATACTCTCTTGTACAGGGTACAAGTGCACCTATATCAACACATCCTTATCATCTAAGTAATCTTCAACAGTATAGTAAGCATTCTGTATCAGCCTCTTTTAACAGTGTTTTTAAACTGTTGTAAATGGGCATGGCCAAAATTGATAAGGATTTAATAAACATAATTTCGTTTTTATGATTTCGTTTATTATTTATTATTTTATAATAAATGTAATAATCATTAAATAACCCAATATTTGCGTGAAATTATATTTAAAAAAGTGTAAAGAAAATATAAATGAGACAAAAAAAATATACATGTTTTCCGCCATTGCTCACGGATCACCAAATACAATGTCCTGATTTGAGACATTATTTAAAATGGACGTTCACCTCGACGAAATATTCAACATGTTTGTTATTTTAAAGATAACAGGATTGTAACGAATAGTTCTATTGAACCTCTATTTAATGGAATTGCTGGTTTTTTACATAGTTTTGTATTGCAGCTGTCAGTATGATATATACTATACTTAGGATGTTGATAATTAAACCGGGCTTATTACATATTACAAGGCAGGATATATAATATAATAATCATTAATTACTGCAGTGTACAACTAGCAACACAAAATCGTGTGTTGTGGAGATCCCAGGAAGAGACGTACATAAGTCCAGCAGTGGACGTTCATCGGTTGACTTTTTTTTTCTTTATTGCGTAATAGGCGAGCGCTTGTCTGTAATCATGCCTGATGGTAAGCAATTATACAGTCTAAGATGGAGCGCGCTTGACTAGAACATGCCTATTCGCTCTTTCTTTGAAGATACCCATATTATATGACCCGGGAAAATAGATGCTGGGAGAGAATTCCATTCCCTTGCATTCGTCGGATGTCAATACCGTAGGGGTGGAACTTCTCCCGGTGCCTAGCGGTGCGTTGATAGAAATCTGATGGAGGAAAAAGGTTATGCAGTACTGCAGCACACCCTCCGAAATATATCCGGTATAATACCGATAGACAGGCAACCCTGCGTCGATGTTGAAGACTGTGCAATTTGGTATCGGTCAGGGTTTTAGGGTTGACATAGAAGAAGACAAAAATTATGTATACCTCATATATGAGGTTTGAGATATGTTTATTTATGATCAAGAATAATAATCATTTAAATGAAATAATAAGTTAATACTATACACTCAGTGCCTGTAATTTTTTTTGTCCAATTACACACATTTAGTTAAAACTTCTTTAAAACTTCAACATAGAAACAAAATGTAACACTGGAAGTGATCGTGAACTTTTAAGTATACGTTTAAGATATATTTTATATGAAATCGTATTTATTTTGTGTGTATTTTTTCCGGCCATGCCTTGCTGTGGCTCAGACTGATTTCAAATTCCCCACGAAACAGAAATCGACTTAAAAAAAACGCTCTAATCGCCACCAAACTTTATATAATCATCCGCTTGTTCATTCTAAAGAATTTTTTGAAAATATCATAAAAATTGGTATAGCCGTTTCGGATTCTATAACGGACATAGACGTTCAGTTTTATATATAACATGTATGTTAAATATATATTTATTCATTGTACTAAGTTTGGCATGTAAAATAATGTATATGATAAGTTCAATGAACTATTCCTTCTCTTACTTATGTAATTCTGTGTATGGCGAAAAGGAGCAGCATAACCATAAATATTAAATATGAGTCATATATTGTAATTTTTTTTAATCTAAGAAAGATTTGAAAAATCCAAATTTCTTAAAATAACGCGTTTTTGAATTATAAAAAGGCTAGGTCATACAGAAAGCCGATAAAAGCAAATTTTGTTAAGAAATAAGAAGCTTATTTATATTTTTGTAAAGACCGAAACATGTAAGCTCTAAACAAGACAACTAGACATAAAGTATCTACAACAACAGGTTATAAATTTATTTTCAGTTTCGTGCTACTTTGGTGCAAAATAATAATAAAACGAAATAAATTTCAAAAGAGAGTGGGATATTTTAAATGCCTTTTTGCAACAGGTTTGCAATAGACAAGGTATCGATAATCAAGAGATTAGATAGCAAAATAAAATCTAATTTAATTTTTTTATTGTCTAAATTTTTTTAACAAGCTTATGGTTAATTTTTATTATGAAAGTGTAATATTCCCTAAGCATATAAAATTTTATGAGGTCTCTTATTTTCGTTTTCAAATGCTTCGTAAATCATAATTTTCCCATTACAAAATTGGTTTTGACCATTCATTATTGTACGCCACTTTTATTATTTATAACAAAATAAATTAAGCTTTTTAAAGGCAATAAATTTTCAGTGTAACTTTATAACGTTCTTGTGATTCCTTTAGAATAAAAATACATGGAAGCTTTTGAAATAAATGTATTTTAGTATTATATGACTGTTCCCAACAATTTATTGTTATTAATTTTCCTTAATAGGTATCTACTCGTGTAAATTAGTTTGTTAAAATCCTGAGCCTACTTTAATTACGTCGTAATTTATATAGATATGTTAAAGAGCATATACTTCGTTTCTTATATAATATTTTTCAACATGGTGGCCATGACTGACTATGGTATAATTTGACACCATAGCTTTCGTTGGTAGAGCATCTAATTTAATTAAATTTTTGAATATATTTTTTTCTAATTGATTTATTAGACAAATCAAAATTAAGAGTACAGATTTAATTTAAATTTGGTTCATTTGGTGGATCTCTTTTGAAAACGTGTTCCAGTTAGTTTTTGACCGAACCTATTTTCCTGGACTCCCTCCCTCCCTATAATCCCTAAAGAAAACTCGCTACGAAAACGTCTAAGTTATTGTTACTTGAGAGGGCTACTAAAACAACTTTATGTATCAAGTTAAAAATGTATACTTACTTATAATAGCATTAGATATATTGACTATAAAATAAATAGTTTATATATTAAATGATTCGTTAATACAAAAAATATACTTGTTTAAAGATAATTGCTAAAACGATTGCTTATTAATGTTTATGAAAGACTCTCCAACTCGTTTTATCAAGAAGGTGCCGTTGTTTATTTTATTTCGCATTAATATCATTAAATGATAACATTAAATGCACAAAAATTCCAGTATTCAAAGTATCACGAAATGTTTTCGTTACGAAGAGATAAATATAGCGGTATCGGAAAAGGCTGCATCGAATTCATGTTGCTTTCCGTTCTTCGAAGCCAACGGGAGGAACAGGAATTGCGAGATTGGATTTAAACTGGAAACATTTTTTTTCCTCATAATCTGTGGTTCGTTGACCGCGCCACAGGACAAGCTTGATCGCTTTACAACCTACGTACTGACACGCGCATGATATATACTTAATAACAATACGGAATTAATCGCCGTATACTTTAAGCTTCTCAAGGTGCACGATAGTGGGCTGTCACGATATGGCACTGTTGTCGTGTTATGAGCTTACAGTTTTTTTAATTACTGATCAAGTAATTGGACTGATACATTTCTTCTAAGGCTTTGGAAAGGATTTTCATTATATGTTAGAAAAAAATCACATGACCGAATTTATTCTTATTATTTTAAAGAATTTTTGAACATTACTATTTTATGGAATGTTTTAAACTTATTATATATTTTTTTTATGATATCACTTTATTTATTTTATTTATTTATTTATTTATTGGAACACCAACAAGAATGCACTTAGAGTAAACTTAAATATAAACAATATTGTATCCTGCTACAAGTACATCCTTACTTACAGGTGTACACAACATGCATACTTATGGTGCTATACGTGCTTTACAATTTTTACAATTTTTTTTTTTAAATTAAATTAAATATAAAAGAAATACGAAGAACAAAGTCGGTTTAGTTTTTTAAGGTTTAGTTTAGTCGGCTTTAGTTTCCATAGAGTCCACAACTGCTATAAATTTGATTCTACAGATACGCTTTCTAAAGAATCATAGCAACAGTTATGTTTTGACCACAATTATTTAAATATGCCTCATATTTTTTACTTAATAACTCCTTAAAAAAACTAAAAAACTTTATTTTTCCCTAACATTTCATTTGATACGTCTTGAAAAAAAGTGTCTCACTTGGTTTTAAATCATCATCATACGGACATATCATACATCGTCTAATGTTTAAGAGAACTTATTTTATTGCTTTCGTTACTTCAAGTACTATAAAAGTTCTTTTCGATTTACTTTTTGACGTTTTTACTGACATATTATATTTAAGAATATTAATACATAAAGCACATAGTATACATAATTCATAAAGTTTTCTTACAAATAAAGGAGACCAACCGTCATCGAAACTACGAGTAACATTGTTGGTGTTTAGTTGTATCTTACTGCGGTGACGATAAAAAGATAATAGATTAATATTACGGTATCCAATTATATATGGTCTGATTAGATTCAAATTCGAAATATTCTTCATTCAAGTAAACCTGTTCACGAGCGTTTTTGAATCGTCAACTCTACTGCTTAACACGGCAGTTGTTCTTTTTAAAATATAATTGTTATAAGTCAATTAGTCATTACTTGTACAGGGTCGTACAATAGCTATATCTAGCTATACTGTATAGTAGGCTATCAGTATTAGCTTCCTTTTAATAGTTGTTTAAAACTGTTGTAACGGCAAGCTTTAATTGATTACGGAATTTTATTATTGAATGGTATTTTTTTTTTATACAGGAAAAAACCCCTTATGGGGGGGGACTTCGGCGAGTCGCCTGCGCCCCGCTCGCCTGCGGCGGATCGGATCCAAAGACCGTATAGAATGGTATACCCTAACCCACAAACGACTTACTTTACTTTTAAAAATTTCGTCCATGAATATCTAGATTCATTATACATATTATTTATGTATGATAAATATCTATATAAATAAATCTTATCTTTCAACCTTAGAGAGCATTTCTGTGTGATGAGATTCTTTGTACGAGATTTATTGCGAAACTAAAAAAATTTATATGATATACCCAAGTGATTTATTTGGACTGTTAATGTTAATATGTGGAACTGAATAGATATCATCGCAATACTTTGTACAATATGTTTATGGCAAATTATTTATGTTTGGACATTTTGACATTAACTAGCATTTTCTGGTACAGAATTTTATACTTTGTATCCCCTTATTTCTTACCTCTGTCTCTTCATCATCCTTATGACCTTTATCTCACTGTAAGTGGGGTTGGCACTGCATGTCATGAACATGTGGTCACATGATTCGGCTACGTACTTTACGACTGGCTGCCTGCCTGACGTCAACTTACCTTAGTCGTATTTTATGACACCTCGGTAAGAAAGAGGGTGGTCTATTCTACTCAGCCAAATACCACACGGTGGGTCACCTTACCTTAGTGGTCTGTTACAACACGTCGGTAAGAAATTTGGGTGGTCTTTTCTACTCAGCCGGATACTACACGGCGGGTCAACTTAGCTTAGTCGCCTTTTACGACACCTCGTTCTTACTTCTGTTCCTTTATTTTCAAAAATGATTATCTAAACGAAAATTTTTTATTCACTAAATTTATATTGTTAAATAAGATGGAATAGATTTCCTGTACCACCAAAATTATTGACATTCTTGGCTAGTTACCAAGATAACTATACGGTTGGGCTTAAAGCAAGTCTCGCATTTCAAACTACATATTATATCCTTCCCTTAGCGCCAAAACCAGTACTGGAATATATGGTTTTGTTTCCATTAGCAATTATAAATTGTTCTTATTTTGTAGATGGATACTTTTATGAAAATAGTTTACCGTAGTACGAATGTATATAAAATGTATACTGAGAATAATTTAAATTTTTATCACACCACATATATTAGTATTATGACATGACACCTAAGTATAAACAAGCGTACGCGCACTAAGATATTCAAACAATAAATAAACACACACACACACACATACGCAAGCTTTCTCGCAACTACACATAGAACAAACACAACCATTAGACATTTTTCCATTATCTTTCATTAGTTTTCTATATTTATTTTTTTCTTCACTTCATGTGTAAATAAATTCTTTACAATATATAAGAGTACATTGATCTTATAGAAGAGCGAGATCTACTAAAATAAGCATTTATTTATATTTAGAAGATCTCAACAAGCTGTTCAAAACTCAAGATGTAATGGAAATAAACCATTCCTATTTTATTTTTTGAGAATTGAATTGAAAAAGCATTGATTCTAAAATAAATATTTTCGGTTTTTCAACTGTAAGTTCATAGCAATCAGTCAAGTTTTTACGTTTTTTAACGCAAAAGTAACGAAAAAATTATTTAAGTTAATTATTTAATTATTATTTTAATATTAATAATTATTTAATTTAAGTTATTTTAGTATGATACTTACTCGTTTTTTATGATTGTCTTTTAGAAAAAAGTATAGCGAATTCTATAAACAAAAACATATATTTCCTTGCGGTCTTGTGTAAATAGAAGTTACAAATTTCATTTCATGACACACACATATCTTAACAGTGGGTTAGGATAATATTTATATAGAATTAAAACTTATCTATATACTATAATACTATAATTGACAAAGTCTGTATGTCAGTATGTGGCACTTTAAAACGACGTTTATAAACATTATTATCACGTTTTGACAATTAAATTAATAAAAAATAATAAAATTAACTCCATCATCATTTAAAATCCTTATTTTGTATATTCATATACTTATTATTTTATATTTATTATTGTGTGAAAAAATAATGAAATATTGGAAATAGTTTAATATCTTCATCATCATCTTTCAGCGAGTATTTTTCAAATTAAAAAAAAATTGAAAGCGATTGGTTACTTCAAAAGAGCTATTTTTTTTAAGCTGTTCGTTAATTTTTCATTTTACCTTTATAGGTTAAAAAAATTGTGTATTTATATACACAATTTTTTAAGTTAAGTGAAATTTCTAATTACAAAATCGAACAACAACTAACAACAACTACGAAGTTATATTTGAAATACATCTTACATCATATATATATATATATAATATAAATACAAATATAATCTACATATTCAAAAATCATTTTAATGCAATAAATTAATAACGTAATTTTGTTCCAAGCGAACTCTTATGCTTCTGTAATACGATTTTATTAATCTTATAAATTATTGTGTTATAATGATTTGTCTTATATGAAAAATAACATAAAACGTGTTTAAGATAATGATGGTAAAAACAATTCCCCTATTTTTACAGAAACAAGTGTAAGCGCGGTTTTATATATATATGTTAAATCAGCGGTAATATAATTATAGTTGACTATTATAGTGTAGGTTTGCTCATTTTGAGGACAATTTCAATGTGGGCATGTAATCATGCTATCAAATTGTTGCCGCGATAGTATTTGCATAGATATTGCACAAGTTGCAAATCGCTTTCAGTGATATTTTAATTGAGTTTAAACCTATTCCAGATTTGAGACGTCAAATCGCCCTATCCGAAAAACAAAGTCTAATTTCCTATGCTTATATATGGGAGATTTGACTTTGTTCTTTCGATAGGGCGATATAGTCAATAAGTATTATATACATACAATAAGCAATATAACAGAACTAACTACTTTGCTATAATCCGCACGGGTTAAGTGAATGCATGCAAAGCCAATGTGTATGAAGCAGGCAAAAATCGTACTGCTAGTACGATTGCTTGCAGTACGATTTTTGTCGTGAAGCCTATCCTCCTGATGATGCTTCGGTTTCGGGGCGAAACGATCGTCGAGATTGTGGTGGTGGGTGTGTGTGCTGCTTTTGTGTGCGTTGTTGCTGGTGAATTGCGCCTTGGGGTGCATGTGGTCCTGCATGTATAAGGTGCGTAGATTTTGCCTGCTTCATACACATTGGCTTTGCATGCATTCACTTAACCCGTGCGGATTATAGCAAAGTAGTTAGTTCTGTTATATTGCTTGTAATATGGAATTCCGCAAAGTAACGCCTGCTTCTATAAATCATACATACAATAAATTTTCTTTTACTTAAAATGTTATTTTAAGATTTAAAAATGTAAATTGAAACCCAGAAAATGATCAAAGCGTACTAGCATAGCATATGCGCAAAAAACCACGTCATAAAACTTTACGTGTCCATTGATCGTGTCGTAATATATAAAGCAAAAGTGAATAGATAAATAGTATGGAATAGATTTATTTTGATAATATTGTAATATTACTAACTGAACGACCAACGTTCTTTTGCCATATTAAGTCTAAGGGATTTCTTGTGGATATTATCAAAGAAATGATAAATATTGCCCAAAAAAAAGAAATTAAAGGACTCACTAAGGGGTCACAATAATCAAAGTGTCTGTATAAATTATATAATATATACAAATATTACAACGAATGTTTACTAGACGTATCATAAGACTGGATACAAAGTTTTAAGCTAGATCTGAGTGTAACGTTTGTATAGTACCCGGCATTAAATAATGCATATCGATGTTTACAACGAAACAGCCGGCCAGTTCGGTTTCGTAGAGCGCTGTCACTGTCACACACGGGTTCGTCAGTCTGTGCGACAGAGACGATGCTCTATGAAGCAGAATCTAGCCGATTTCTCTCTAAGCTTCGATGTGCATTATTTATTGCCGGGTACTATATGTATGAATTGGTAAGAATGGTAGTTTTTTACAGAATTGATTGATCTTTTTCCATCCTTTACAAACCTATTTTCAAACTTGAAAAATAGATAGTACCCTATTCTCAGACCTACTGAATATGCATATCAAATTTCATAAAAATCGGTCAAGCCGCGTATCTAGTATAAATACGAATATATAAATACTAAAGTGTTTGTTTGTTTATATCTAGTTCTACCGGTGCAACGGATAACGACAGTTTTAAGGGTTGCAAAGTGAAGTAAGCTTCTATTTATCAAGGTACGGAATTTAAAAAAAAAATTGTGGGCATAATTCACATATTATGTAAATTAATCATATTTTTAATACTTTTATTACTCTTGGCACGTAACGGTAATTTCGACGCATGTCAAAATTCAGGAATTCAGGGTTCGTTTGGACGGTAATGTCTTTTTTGCTTTACTGGACGGTACGCAATTTAAATATAATTGCTTTTAACGACTATACAGGCTCATGTATATTGTATTTGTTTTTATGGGATTAGCCTGCTGAGATAATAATTGTAATATAGGGATAGAACTCGCCAGTTTAAAATATTTGTTGTTTGATATGAACTTTAAAATACACTTTACCAATTTATTTTCTTGATTTTCTAAACTTTTTATATTTCAAACTAATTTAATTTTACACATAAAAAATATTCATATAATTTACAATCATGCAAAAGATAGATTATTATAAATAACATTTAAAATAAATACATATTTGTATATACCTATTAGGCATAATTTTAGAATTATCATATTGTTAAAATTATGTAATATATAATTTAGAGTAATTTATAATTGCGTTAAAAAACATATATTATAATTTGACAAATGACGCTGCTAATAATATACGGGTTACAACAGAATAACTTAAATTATTTGTGTATGAAAACAATTCCTTCATCGTATGCAAATGTGAAATTGCAAGATGCATTTATATTATATAGAAAAATTAACGTTGTCTTCATAAGTGAAAATATTTGCAAAAATTTTAGCGTCTGATTATTAAATATTTTTTTGCATTTTAAATTAGACAAGTATAAGAAGAGGCAAGGTAATTGCCTTCACCTGTTGCTGGTTTCTACATGGCAATGTAACGGTTTTAATGATTATACTAAATTACTTCATAATGGTAATCATGTACTCCCAATACAACTGCTTTTTACTTTAACAGGTTTAAGCGATGACGTACAAAGTTAGTTAACTTTATTCTTTTCTATGGTTTGTCTCTATTCGTTGCTTCATTACTGAAGGTCGTAGTTCTAGCTAGATTTTATCCTCGAGTGGATGACCTGTTTCCACCGGCTTCTATTAGTGACCATTATTGCAACATCATAAAATTTGCAGGAGCTAATTATATTATGGGTGGCGACTGTTGGGTACACAAAACTCACTGTCCAAATAAATCTATTTATTTACAGTTAATTAATTATAATTTTTCTTATACTATGTACTATTCTAAAATCTTAAATATTAATGGCGTCGGATCCCACCGAAGTTAGGTAGGGAAAGGTGAGGTTGCACGAAGTGTCTTTCTCAGGCGTGGAACACTACACCTGCGGTGTCGAGTGGAGTCTGGGAAAGCGGCGAACGCTGAGTAGACATAACAAGCTGCAGGACTAGCGCAGGTACTGGTTGGAGTACTTAGTTGGTGAGCGGCCTCTAGGTGCTCTACCTTCAGTGTTGCCTGTAACTATTGATCTCTCGAAGGTTTTGTCCCCACGCCGCGTGATATGTCCGAAGTACTCGAGTAACCCCTCGTACGCACAAGAGGTTTTTTACCGTGCGTTAAAAATTCGTCGAAATGTAACAAATGGCAATCCAAGTAGCTGTTCACGACAGCGCATTTAAAACGCGACGTATTTTTTACGCCCGTGATAAGCGTTTAAATGTAGGAGAGGCGCATTACTAATTTGAGCTGCGTAAGATTTTTTGCTCTTGTCAGTCCGCGGGATCTGCATCATTCGCCTCCAGCACCACTTTTCGAATGCATCGATTATTTGCCTTTCTCTCGATTTAATAGTCCATGTCTCCATTCCATACATGAAAGATTGGGAAAACTAGGGCACACAGGAGCCGACTCTTTGTTTTAGCGATGCCTCTATTTTTCCACGATCATCTCAATCGAGTCATAGCGCTTTTTGCCCCTGCGATACACCTTTTAACTTATCTGTATTTTCTTAACAATTTTTATAGTTTGTGGAATGAGGAATTATTTTGCAGAAGTCCATAATATACACAAAATAATAAATTACTTTGCTATAATCTGCGATCAAATAAATTCTATGTAATATACGTTTTTAAAACGATTATTACACTATACTTAGTATTATATATTATTTTTCAAGCAAAATAATTCATTATTTTTATTTATAGTCCTTTCGACATCGGCATAGCGCTTGATATTACCTAAGTACGACCGTTTATAGGCTAGCGCTACGGTGCCCATATTTGTCAAAGTGATAACATATTCTAACTTCAAGGACTTCTCTATTTAACAATAGTCGATAAATATGGTATTACATCAAGTGTATATTACAACCAAAAATGCAATGTGCTAAACTTCCTGGAATAAATTAACCTGAAAATGTGTTGGCCTTGAAGTTATTTACAATTGTTTCAGATGCAGGAAATGTTTGAAAAATATATGTTTGCATGTTAATAATGCCATATGCAAATAAAATGTCTGAGACATTTGACACCAATGTGAAAACCTTTTAACAGCTTTTAAACCAGAATGAGTTCAGAATATTTCACTAGATCCGGAAATGAACCTGTGATTACAAGCAGGCAGATCGCCACCAACGTTTACAGGATCATCAACTTAGTCATTCTAAAGATTGCCTAAAAATTTCATTAAAATCAATTAAGCCGTTTCGGACTTTATAAAGGACATAGAGACAAACATTAATTTATAAATAAATATTAAGGTTTTCGAAGTGCTTAGAAAAACTTAATAAAAATGAAACTTTGAAATAATGAAAGTTGTTGTCTTCATTAAATTAAGGTTATTTCGGTTACTTTTAATTACCATAACATAAAACTAAAAAAATGAAAATGATTTTTCATTATTGGTTATTATCATTGGTTATTTTATTGTATGAGAAGAGAACTGAAATGTATATGACACTATCAGTACTCTGTGTATGTCTCCTCTTGCAGTTAAATCGTATGTATCCATAATGATTTGAGTTTCTTCATTAATATTATGCTGTTAGTCCAATCAATACATACGTGTTAACCATCGCCATGTTAGATAGAGAAACCTACTTTCATAGACTCTGCAATACTATCGTTTCTCTGCAAAATTTTAGATATAATGAAATTTTATTTGTGAATAACTACAACAACACTATTGAAATATTTATTTTTGATAAGAGTGACCGCTGAGTTTCTTGCTGGTTCTTCTTGGTTAGAACACCTCTACGAACCAGTTGTAGCTTCATTGAAATTTGAACATTTAAGTGTTTTTACAAGCACTGTTGAACCAATTTGTATAAAGAATTATTTGAATTTAAATTTGATTTTAAATCGAAAACAACCCAACACTAGATTTGTAAAATATAATCGACCTTGTTATAAAAAACTAATATGATAAAATCAATCAAATTAGGTATTTGTCGACGAAGGAATTTGTCGATATCTGCATCCGTCGTACATATTTCAACCTACTGAATCATTGCGACAAACCAAGTTCAGAAAGATTGATCGCAGTCGATTGTTTGTAATGAAATCCGTAGGTTGTGGAAAAAAACGTGACCCAAAAAAACCGTAAAGCTTTCTTTTTATCAGCGAAATCTCGCGGCCCTCTTAAGTGCTTCCTTTTCAAATACACACCATTTATCGATTATAAGTCGGATTATTGAAAGATTAAGGTATCTTTACACACACGAAGTAATATTGGCTATATTTAGCACTAGCTTTAACCCGCGACTTCGTCCGCGTGGACCGTAGTCCTGTAATACTCAGTAGCTTCTACTACCCTGCAAATATATCCATCACAAAAGCAGATCGATCGAGGGATTAAATAGCAGTTCCTGCAATAGGAACGACAATCGAGTAGCGTAATAAATGCAAATTTATTACGCTACTCAAAAGTTCATATTAAATTTGATTTCCTTTATTTATTTATTTAGCAAATATTCGAACAAAACCATGAAAAAATTGTAAAACCTCTCTCAGTGAGCAGTAGCACCTTTCAGTTTGTCTGTTAAGACTCTATTGAGCCTTCTGATTAAATTATAAACAGGGTATAATTTTTTTTTACAAAAATTCTAAACATTCGTTTAATAACTTTTTTAGTATAGTCTTTATTTTTTAGTATAAAATACTTCTCTTGAACCAACATCAATAAAATTTTGGCACAATTAATGCTTATACTCGTCATCAGGGTAACTTATAGGCAATGATACAAGTTCTAGAAATCCTGTTAATTTAACAGGAATAGCACGAAATTAGGAAACGCCATCTATTATCAACCTATCAAAGTTAAGTCACATCTGTTATTTAAAGAAGGTTATATATATCACGTTGTTTGACTTACATCGAAAGAGTTATTTAAAAAAAGTTTTTATTATATTATGGTATTCTATTTACTGGATAAATTTAACTGAGCTCGAAGTAATATTGGCTATACTTAGGATTACTAGCTGTTACAGAGTAGCAGTTTTATAACCTAACAATATATACGCTTTAATGAAAACGAGATATATTTTTATGATTAAATTTCGTGTAATACACCTTATATTAACGCTCTCACAATAAGTCATGTATACCAAAGTACTTATTATGTTAATAAATAAAATATTGTCATGTAGAAAGCGGTCTAATACAAATTCAGAACCAATTAATTATATTAAGTAGCTGTCTGCTGTTTTGCTCGCGTGGAAATCAGTGTCTCACAAAAGTAGTTATTGTGGGTTAACCATAAGAGATAGAGACATGCTGTCGGGGACTTTTCGTAGTATTTTTGTAGTTCTACAATTCTCTACTACATTACCGCTGTGTATCTATGTTGGTTTACAGACGAGTTTTTTTAATAACCAATGATCTCTTCAACACAATTTACGTGTAACCGTAATGTACTATTAATCTAAACCTTCTGGAAGAATGGAAACGTACAAGAATCCGTTTTTTTTAGAAGATTTGGAGAAAATCGATCACATACAGATAGACAGCTTCTGGGGGGGGGGGTATACGAGTCTGTAATCTTTTCATAACATTGCAAGCTCATTTCTACTTAATATTCGTTGTAATGTAGTCGTATTTAAGGTTCTTTTTTAAGATTCTTATTTGATTTCTTGTTAAGTTTATACCTATCTAAATAAAATTCGTCCGAAAATTTTCCTATCATTTTCCTGTCTTGATAAATTATGAAATATTTAATTATTGATTTTCATTTTAGCAATCTTCCGAAAAGTATATGCTATTTGCTGCAGTTTTAAATGTCTGGTAACATTGGAAATAAGCGTTAGTTTTAATCTCATATCGTATGACTTAAACTAAAAACGTTCTGCACTGAAACTCAGTTCAGCAGCCTATGCTATTCGAAAGATAAGACAGTTTACAGACGTCGAAACAGCAAAACTAGTTTATTTTGCTTACTTCCATAGCATTATGTCTTATGGAATAATGTTATGGGGTAAATGTGCTGATATTGAGAAAATTTTTGTATTGCAAAAAAGAGCCATACGTGGCATTTATAATTTGAATTCGCGTGAGTCCCTGCGAGAGAAGTTTAAGGAAACAGGTATTCTTACGTTAGCTTCACAGTATATTTTTAGCAATTTGATTTTTGTGCATAAAAATATACATAATTATAAAAAGATTGGCGATGTATATAATAGACAAAGTAGGAACCGACATAAGCTTGCGGCTCCTGCTTTGCGCCTTGTAAGAGTACGTAAGTCGTTTGTGGGTTTGGGTATAAGATTCTATAATAAAATTCCACAATCAATTTTAACTTTGCCATTACAGCAATTTAAAAATACTGTTAAAAAGAGGCTGATACAGAAAGCCTATTATACCGTGGAGGCTTACATTGATGATAAGAATGCGTGGATATAGCTGCTCTTTGACCTTGTGCAGGATAGCTATGACAAAATGTAATTAGTATTAAGAATCTTCTTTTTTAAAAGAGCTCCACCGAGTTTCTTGCTGGCTCTTCTCGGTAGGACGGCTTTCCGAACCAGCAGTAAAGTTGACGATTCAAAAGCACTTGTTTACAAGTTTACTTGAATAAAGAATATTTTGAATTTGAATTTGAATTTGAAAAGTTCCATTGACAAATTAATTTTTTTTACTAATTACTACTTTGTTATTTTTAGGTTACTTTACAGGTTATAATTAGCAGTAACTAGTACTTTTTATTCTATAAAATTAAATGTCATAACAAGAAAACTTTTCCGGTATTATAGTTTACTTTTATTAAAGATTACATCACGAATAAGTTATTATACATGCAATGGCCATTTGACCTTCCGTTATAATATTGCCCATATCGTATCGTAATTAACAAACCGATATCCCCAAATTGTGGTGATTTAATGTGCCATTTGACTTAGCGGTGGTTAAAATATACATATGTATGTATTTTATTTCATTGCAAAATACGACTGTTCATAAAAACTCTTTATATATATTAATACACTAATTCCATTTAATAAAATAATAATAATAAATAAATATATAGGACAATAACACACGGTCGTCCGTCCCCAGAGTAAGTAATTTAATACTTGTGTTATGGGTGACGGACAACTGATATATATATAATTTTAAATACATACTTAAATACAAATTTACACCCAGGCTCGAAGAACCAACAAATTGCTTATGGAAAATATGGGCCTTCGGCGGGAATCGAACCTACGTCCCGTGGAACTGAAGGCACGGTCACTACCCACTTCGCCAACGAGTCATTCAAACAAGACATCTTTAATTGTTGCTCCCAATAATTACTTAGTTAATTCGCAATACAGAGTCAATATATTTAGGAAGCTGGTTTTTGTTCTATAAAATTGCTTCGATTTCTCGCATCGTTTTTTTCAATATAGCATGAGTAACTGCCTTTTTTATGTTTTATTTGGTAATTGATTTAACTGGTTTGTCCACTCAGATAACACATGCGATTTATGTTGCGAGGAATTCGTTACAATGTATATGCAATGATAAAATATCTTGGTTGACTAAGAGGTAGATTATTGGCGCAGAAGACATATTAAGTAATGTTTTAATTGAATATTTAAGTAGTAATATATCAGGATCTCGGATATGCATGATTTTCGAATTATCGAACGTAACTTTATTTTGACACCAATTTATTAGATTCATATAATAGTAAGAAATGAAAACGTTCCGTTTGTTAAAGCAGCATACGTTTTGTCATTTGAATCTTGTTGGTTTAAAATGCCTTTATGGGGATATGCTGATGGCTTACACACTATTTAAAACTTTTTGTTATATTTCAATAACCTTTTAAGTCTTTGCCTCTTTATTTATAGGCGTAAGATTCTTGAATGTACCAAAAAGCCATTAAATATAAGATAAGAAAGAATTTTACGATGCATAAGTCATTAGCTTGGCGCAAAAGACGTAAAATTTATAATGTACTAAAAATTACATGTGAGATAAAAACTCAAAAGTTACTTTTTATATATTGTGCGTACAACAGCAGGCGATAGTACAACAATTATATTTTTGATGATTTAACTGTATTTTTGATACACGATAGGTAAATTAAAAATTTTTGATTTATATAAAAACTTTGAACATATAGAACGAAAGTCAGAATCAATATGGAGAGATATCAAAGTTACAGTTACTTTACATTTTTTTATTTTTTTAAGGTTTCGACCACGAACGAACTTGAACAAGATTAAGCTGATTTAAACAAAATATGTGACCGTTAAGATACGAGAAACAACAAGAATTAAAGAGCCTGTTATTTTGGATTCTTAGTCATCATTTATATTATCGAAAAGATTTCTTTGGAGACTTTAAATTTTTGCTTACTCAAAATAAATAAGTACCTAATAAACTCTCCAATTATAAATTGTAAAACATATACTGTTACACTCATAGAAAAAAAGATAAAAAAGGCCCATTCAGTAGATATTCCCAAAATCTACTGAATGGATTTTTGTACGTTTTTTTACTTAAAAATAGTGCATTTTAGTCATATAGACTTTAGTAATAATGTTTATTAAACATTAAAATATTCCTTAAGGCGCTGAACAGAGCCAAATAGGCTGACTTTAAACACGTTTTTAACAAAAGCTATAGGGATGACGATTACAAGAAAAATATATGTTAATATACATCATATCTCAGAGAGAATGTAAGATTTCAAAACACGATTACGATACTTTTTTTCGATAAAAAAAATTGGTAAATAGACCCCTGATTTTTACTTTGATCGTAAATATCTCTAATATTTATCAACAAAAATTGGTAAAATTAATAAGACTAATAAATCATTATAATATAAAGAGAATGTAAGATTTAAATTTTGAATTAATTAAGATATTTCATTCAAATTAAATATTTTTTAGAAAATAGCAAAACTGAAACGAGTCATCGTCTCGCTTCTCTTTTACATCTACGAAGATAGACAGTGATCGCTGAGGCGCGCTGCTATACGGACGTGTGTCGCTAGCTGCCGCGTTTTGTGACTATTCCTTGTTGATAATATGTCTTTTTTTAGGTGTTTAGTTATAGTTTCAGCATACTTAGTTTTATAAGATTAATTAGACATAAGTTTTTTAAATAAATTGTACAAAAAAGTTTGGATAAAATAGTGTACACCTACAATGGGTGTTAAAAAATTAATTTTGTCGCTACGCCGTCGCAGAAATTGTGGGCGTGGCTTATATGCCGAAATCTGAATTTGCGCCAGCTCTGTTCAGCGCCTTAACATTAAATTTGTTGAGTTATATTTTTTTTTGGAATACTGTTTGTTATTTAATTTTAAGGGGGCGGGCGTTGACATCTGCAGCGCAGATTTTTACTCTTCCAGTATCTTCGTTGCGGTTGTATAAATGCATTTGTATGGTTCTTATAATAAAATTTCATTTCATTTCAATTCTGCCGGAAGGTTTAGGTTAATAGTTTATTTCAGTTTACGTAAAGTGTGTTAAAGAAAAAACTCGCTTGCTAGGACTTTTAGTCGCGTGAGCCACGTAACCCCTCGTTCGCACGGGCGTAAAAATTACGTCGCGTTAAAATTCCACAATAGGCGTTATAATAAGTTTCGTATGGTATATTCAGCTTAACGCCCTCGCCCTAACGACTAAAATGGAACACTGCACGATAAAATACGTCGCGATTTAAATACGCTGTCGTGTGAACAGATACCTGGATACCCATTTGTTTCAATTCGGCGTAATTTTTACGCGCGATAAAAATCATCTCGTGCGCACGAGGGGTAAACCGCAGATATACGCAAAAGTTATATACTAGAGAATTAGAGATCTACAGAAATATTACAAGAAAGTCCGCGAGAGCATGTCTCTATCTCTTATAGCTAACTCACAATAACTACTTTTATGTTCAAAATTTCAATTCGGGAAAAAATTTGTGACTCACTAATTTCCTTACGGGCGAAGTTACTGGCACAGTAAGTAGAAAATAAAATATAGAAATGAATGATTACCTTGAGAAAAAAAGTGGTAGCTCCTACTGCATAATGAATATGAACGTAGCATAGATCACTTTTTCACTCACTGTTCTTATTATTTTGTATTTCTTCAACCTTTTGTATATACTGTTAAAGAATTTATTAGTATTAAGTTAGTATTAATGAATCCTCAATCTTTAATTCAACTTGTACTTCCTTATTCGCAATTAATACAATAATCCAAAGCACGCGTCACAACACACAAGATGGCTCCTTGTTATTCCGTCTCCATGGCAACCACTATTCGTTGTTAGGCGTTGCGCCGACAACGCCATCGGCTGTTTTCGTTATTCATCGGCTGCACTCGTAATACGCACGATAGCAGCGACCTCTTGTAATTACCCCTTACAATAGTTATAACTATATAGTTATTAATATATTTTTATAAGCATCAATGAAGCAACTTACGAACCATAAGTGCTTTGTGAATTATTATAGATGCAATTTTTTAATCTTTTTAAAGAGGAAAGACTGATAGAAAATGAAAGGTAGAACAGACATTGTTTTATTTTCATTTAATTAAAAGTGCCACAGTTGACAGCATTCTTCTTTGCAATGATAAAGGAAAATTTAATATATTATCATTTATAACTGACATTTAGATACTTCTTTCCATGCCATGTGGTATCTGGCTGAGTAGAATAGGCCACCCTCATTTCTTACCTAGATGTCGTAAAAGGCGACTAAGGTAAGTTGACGTCAGGCAGGCGGCCGGTCGTAAAATATGTAGCCGAATTATGTGACAACATGTTTATAACATGTTGTGCCGACCTCACTTACAGGGGGATAAGGGCAGGAGGATGATGATTTAGATACTTCTTTCCCAATTATTATGTTTAGCACGTTTTTTCATAATATAAACAATACGAGTAGCCAAAATTTAGGTGATATGTTATATTGTTTGTATTGTAATTATTTCTAGAGAATCTCTAGTGAACATTATAAAAAAAAATTGACAAAAATATAGAAAAAATGTTAAGGACCCTTATCACTTAGGGGTATGAAAAATTGATAGTAGCCGATTTTCAAACCTACTTAAGCTTATAATATTTCATAAAAATCGGTCAAGCCATTTCGGAGGAGTATGGTAAAAACATTGTGACACGACAACTTCATATATAAGAAGAAATATGAATTTCAGATACCAAATGTAACTTTCTTACATATTTAAATCAGATTATGCATTTGTTTATTTGTATCCGTGACTCAGTTAAGATGTAGATCTTGAAGGGGACACATGTCATGGTTATTGATCTGCTTTTAAACATAATAAAAATGAGGTATTGATGTCAAACTGTATGAGTGATATGCAAAAATTGTTTATATGCATTTCTTTTAATATTATTTTTCGAATGCTTAAGTAATCAAGGATAAAAATTTAATCACTACATTCTAAAGATTTATGAGAAACCTGAGTGGTTATCTTTGTTGCACCAAATTTTAATTGTTAACATTTGATGGTATGTATACTAATAAAGAGGAAAGATTTGTATGTTTGTTTGTATGTGTGTATGTTTGTAATGTTTTCACGCGAAAACTACTGGACCGATTTCAAAAATTCTTTCACTATTGGAAAGCTGCTTCTTCACTGAGCAACAACTATATATAAACATTAAAAAAAATAGGGATCCCTAATAAAATTGTAATAAATAGTGAAAAATTTAGTCCGCGTTAGTGTCCGTTATAGCAGGGCATGCATTTGGTGAGTTAACTCTTATTCCAAGAATACTAATGATACCCATTTCTTTATAATTAAATAATCTACAAATAATCTTTACTCCGACTTCGTGGACTTTCCACTACCACGAGATCGGTATGGATGCGGGTGAAACCGCGGGACATTGCTAGTGTAAAATAAAGAAGTTGTTATGAAAAAGTGTCATATTAACAGAAGTCAGTTCATCAAGTACGGCATTCCGACACGAATTTAACTGAAAAAGCGTTATTATGTTTTATTTTGTTAATTACTGTCCGTTAAGGTAATCAGAGGCTTAAGAATTACTGAGGAAAACAAATTATTTCTTGCAAAAACAGTTTTCGCTTTCAAAAACATCAGCAATAATTAAACGAAACTTAAATTTGAATTTAAAGTATAATTAAACATAAAAGTTTGTCGAGTTATGTTCAAAAAATTAAGGTTCAGGTATTTGTTTGTTATATTATAATTTATTTGGGTATGTAATTTATACAGATACTTATATTTGTTGTGCCGTGTGGTATCCGGCTCCATATAATAGGCCACCCTCATTTCTTACCGAGGTGTCGTAAAAAGCGACTAAGGTAAGTTGACATCAGGAAGGCGGTCGTAAAATACGCAGCCAAATAATGTGACAACATGTTTGTAATATGTTGTGCCGACCCCACTTAGAGTGGGATAAGGGCTAGAGAATCATGACTTATATTTGTAACGTTATCACGGTCAAACCACTGAACCAAGTTTTAGGTTGGACCATTAAGATGCAACTATTCAATGAAATTATTATTAATTAAATTTGTGTCGATGGCAGCTGAGACCATAGGGTCATGAAGTCAAAGAGTAAATGATTTATAGAAGCAGGCATTACTTTGCGGAATTCCATATTACAAGCACTATAACAGAACTACTTCGCTATAATCCGCACGGGTTAAGCGAATGCATGCAAAGCTAATGTGTAATGCATTTTGGCATTGCGATTTTTGTCGTGGAGCCTATCCTCCTGATGATGCTTCGGTTTCGGAGCGAAACGATCGTCGAGATTGTGGTGGTGGTGGTTGTGTGTGTTGCTTGTGTGCTTCGTTGCTGGTGGAGGCGCCTTGGGGTGCGTGTGGTGGCTTGTCCTGCATGTATAAGGTGCGTAAATTTTATCTGCTTCATACACATTAGCTTTGCATGCATTCGCTTAACCCGTGCGGATTATAGCAAGGTAGTTCTGTTATAGTGCTTGTCAAAGAGTACAATTTTTTTTAGTCGTCTTAACACCTCGGTGAATTGCCTCTGGTGTCACTAGAGGTCTGGCTCCTTTTTCGCACATAAAGTCAGCTTAGCGTTTTAACACGTAAACGATGCCAGCATTATTGGGACCATTACACGTGTGCATGATTTATATATGAAGTGTGTAAGTCATAGACAAAACTTGTAAATTTTTATTGTAAATAAAAAAAATATATATTATTGTCTTGACGACTATTCAATAATTTTTTTCAGAATACTCCTATTCCAATTGAATGAAAGACATATAAAAATGGATTATTTGTGAACAGATAGCTCTATGAACACTGAAAATTGCAGGCGTATATATTTTTTGCTTATTTCTGCGCTGCCTCATCGTCGCAAAAACTAAAAGGCGTAAAATATATTTTATACGAAGTTGATATCTTAATCATTGCGGAAGTTCAAGGGGACTGATTACAACACAAATGATGATGTGATTAACATTATATGTTTGCTATCATCTCGTGATTTCACAAATTGACTCACCTAGTGTTCAAAACGTTAAGATAAACGACCTTTAACTGGATGTCAAGGCTAAAGTTTTAAATAACTAAGTTATGACCACGATCTCTACGATATTTTATTGTATGATACGATATAATATAGATTTAATAGAGATAGATATATTTATATAAGAATAAAAAAACATAAAAAACATGTATTTGTTACGACGTGTTTTAAATACAACCTCCTTCATATAGTTGGTCAGTAATAAAAAAAAAACATTGTCGCTGTCATTATGTGTTGAGTTGTTGAAAAAGATTAAATGAGTTGAGTTTTGGAAAATTGCTTCTTATTTATTGAATAAGTGTAAATATCGGAAAAATATTGTTGTCGTTATATATTAGTTGATTTATCTTCTTTGCTTAACATATATTTTTTATTAAATATAAGTATTAGTAGCACTTTAGGTCTAGAATATTCTCTTGTTTATTATCGTTGATTATATTTTTAAATTTTACAGCAAATTTTTTTTGAATTATTTGTGTGTGTGCATATGATGGAGTGTAAAATATTAACAAAAAGTCGTTAAAATTCGAGTTTTTTTTGCATTGATATTATGTAATAGCAACACTGTAGAAATGGTCACTTTTTCATTACTGGCATCTGTTTGATGTATACGTAGATTAGAATCATGACTTCCAATTTATTATATAAATACTTAATTAATTTATTAACAATACTTACAACTTTGAAATTTTAAAAACAAAGTTGAAATTTAAGGGTCATTGTTCTTTTTTTCACATTTACCTTAAGGAAAATTTTTATAAATTCTTTACTTGCTGTACAACAGAGCAAAGGTTGCGAGTCGAGATCCTGGCTAAATTTTTCTAACCACGTACCGAAGCATATTAGAAAATTCCAATAAACGATTTCTTCTTTACAAAAAACTTGAGTAGAACAGAAAGAGGCTGTTATTTAAGTTTGTTTTTTATGCAGACGTTTATCCAGTGAGGTTAGGAATGATATATTAATATTTGAGCGCTAAAGGAATTGAAATGTGTTGTTGACTTAGGAGCTTTGATCTTCCAAAGCCATAGTATGCGAAAAGTATTGGGAGAGGTGAGAAAAACGTATTAAGAGGTAAGGATAACTTATGAGAATGTTTTTTTAAAGTTGTTATAGCTGTGTCAATGCCGTCGCCCGCTTAGATATCTGTCTCAAAAGTTTTTCGGAATTTAAATTATGATCATTAAAGTAGTTATTGTGAGTTAACCATTAGAGATAGAGACATGTTCTCCCGGACTTTTTTATAGTATCTATACAATTTTTGTAGTATGTATAGTAGGGAATTGCAGGTCTACATCTACAATTCCCTACTACATTAGTGTATCTAGTGGTCTACACGGCGCACGCGAGCAAACCTCCCGACAGGTGAGTTTTTTAACAACCGCGCGTCGTTTTCACAACAATTTACATAAAACGATAAGGTACTATTAAATGAATTGCACATTTTTAATAAAAATGTACAAAAATCCGGTCAGTAGGCTTCAAGAAAATCGAACACATAAAGGCAGCTTTTGTGGACTTGGTTTTATAATAAGTATAGATTGCAAGAAAAAGTTGTGATAAAATCCATCTTTGCTATTATACATATATAAAAATTCCACTTGTAAAACACCTTTGAATTACGTCTGACACTTTCAGTAATGAGAGCGATAAAAATTTGCTAAATTGTGCCAGTTCGTCGTAAGAAGAAAACTTCGTCATCGTAAAAGGGGGTAATTTGTCTCTTTATTTCTCCCATTTTTGCTTAAGTGAATGTTTGTACGACATGCAAATTTTTCTTGCAATATATTTAAATTTTAACTACATTTTTCTAATTGAACTTCAAGTTACTATACTAGACAAAACTTTAATAACTTCTTACACAAATGAAACCAATAATAATATGCTTTATTAAATATTTAATAAAATCAGTATTTCATTCAACGTTTGGTACAAATAATAAAATAATTTAATTTAAGGTATTCCATTAAACTAACCAAAATAAGGTAAATGACCTAAACTTGATAATCGTGAAGCGGTTAGTCCACCCGGATTAATATACTGTGTTAAAAACTAGATTGTTAATTTATTACGTTACCTTTATTTATGGTTTTGTTAATTTAAATGCTGATGTCTAACAATGTTAAGTTATGTTTTAAAGAATTAATCCACACGAGAATTCAGTAATTTACTTAAGTAACTTAGATTCTAGAAAGATTATATATATATAAATAGATTGATAAGGAGAATTAGTTAATAATAATTGTTCTGAAAAATGATTTTCTAATGTTTATATAGCCGTGTGGTATCCGGGAAAATAGAATAGACCACCCTCCTTTCTTACCCAGGTGTCGTAAGAGGCGACTAAGGTATGTGCCGTGTGGTTTACGGCTGCATAGAATAGACCACCCTCATTTCTTTCCGAGGTGTCGTAAAAGGCGACTAAGGTAAGTTGACGTCAGGCAGACGGCCGGTCGTAAAATACGTAGCCAAATCATTTGTTAACATGTTTGTAACATGTTGTGCCGACCCCACTTAGAGTGGGATAAGCGCAGGCGAGTGATGATGATGATTTTCTAATGTTTTTAATGGTAAATAATAATAAATAAATCAGCTTAGGTCTGTTGGATACCTAAATGTTGTTAAGTAAGCGCCAGTAGATAGTCACACTCATACATAAAAGGGACTTTCAATAAAATAATCTTAGAGATTAAGTTTAAAAGATTTCATGGCGTATCAATATTTAAATTATCCATGTATCGGAAAGTGAATTAAATACCTAATAACTCTCGAAGAACTTACTTCAGACCAAAGTTGCTATCACATACCAACGCAGGATAAAATTTTTATAAACCGCGAACATTTGGACGAAATTGAAATTTTTCTCAGATAAGTAAAACAACAGATAAAACTAAAATATCGCTATTATATTATTATTTTAAAACTTATTCTAATAGCGATTGTTCATGATTTATGCCCCAAGTATTGATAAAAATCAATCTACAATTAATCATGACAAATAGAAAATTCAAGTTCGGCCACGTTTCGTTTCATATTTTATTTTTCTGAGCTGAATGTCGTGCTAGAGAATAACAATATACATCATACATAATGTCAATCGTCGCTTTGGTGCAAATAAATGTTTATTTCATAGGAATTACGAGCTACAAAACCATTAAGCAGATTTAGATAAAACTTATTTATCGCTGCCACTATGTATCTGGGTACGTAGTTTAAATGAAAAACATTTGGATGTGCGCTGTGGAAATAATTTTATTGGTAGTAAGTAGGCTTTGAGATTTGAAAGCCCAATTTGAGATATATTACATGTTTTTTTTTTGTTAAAATGTATTTAAAGTTGCGTCAATAAACAGAAATTAGTAACATCAAATAATCAAATAATATTATTGTTGCCGCCCGATTTTCAGATACTGATCCCAAGCTGACTTTCCAGATCAGGCTTAGCCCTGCTTCGTAAGTGTATGGAATCTAATAGTAATAATTTATATCTACTAATGGTGTAGTGATACAGAAAATCAGTTTTGTAAATAATATGCAGTATTGATAGTAAATTACAATGTGCAAATAATCAATATTCAGAAAGTTGAGGAATATTTGAGGTTTGAGATATCTTTATTTCTCATTAAGAATAATATTATTCACTTACATGAGATATTTCTTATCAATATTAGGAACATAGATTAATAACTGACTAAAGTTTAATAAGAAACAAATTTTTTTGACAGACTTGGGTAATGGATAAAAATTTAAAGATTATCACAAGTTAAATGTACAAACTGCCAACAATTTTGACATTCATTATCATACTTTCGTGATCGGAACGAAAGAAAACAGAAGTGTTTAGGCACGAAAAGAACATTTATTTAGATTCGGTTATTCAATTTTGCTTTTCTTTAACATTTTGTTTCACGGGATCGTCGAGGTTAATATTGGCTAAACTTTTGTACCATCCGTGTTATTCTATCGTTGCCGCGTGAACGCACAGTAAATGAAAATTATCGTTCATTCAAGTGAATGCTGCCGAGTCATTCGTTCCATCTAAATAAATTTAACATTATAAAAATTTTAGTTATGTAAGTATAATTTTTAAGGAATTATTTTGCTAGATAAAGTAAATAGAAAATATATATAATGCTAAATGTATCGTGGAATATCCGTTTTTTTCCGTACCCGATATATGCAGGATACGTAAAAACACATGCACAAAACTCCACCACCGCCACCACAATACACAAGCACAAAAATCGTTTCGCCCAGCAACCGAAGCATCATCAGGAGATAGACTCCATGATAAAATCGCAAAGCTTTGCGATGTTTCAATCGACTGCAAAATGTTTATACAGACATTAATCTGTCGCCAGAGCTTTGTCGGTTTGTCAGTAGGGTGTGCCACGTGCAGCTTTAATTGTCAAATGAGTAAACAAACTAGGACCACTTTCCTTTTTACAAATAAAAAATAAAAAACAAACTCTGTACTCTGCATTTGACTAGTTTTTAATAAGTAATGAAATGTAGAATGAAAATCTGTGTTGATAATATATAAAATTTATGATCGTTGGACATAAAGTCCAATTTTTAAATACCGATGCATTTATAAATATTACAATTTATAACGACATTCACGTCAATGTTTTTCAATTATATAATTTACGATGTTAATTTTAAAGTTCAATCAACCAAATCTATTTATCAAAGTTTATCTATATAAGTTAAAAATTCTCTTTCAATCCTTTTAGTATTTCACCAATTTTCCAAATGTGTTTTTTATTCAATCAAGTTATTTTTGCAAACATCACTTTATGATAGAAAGAATTGCCATTCATTGACGATCTTTAAAGTTTATCTGTTATTCCAAGCGAAAACAAAAAATAACTAGTTAGCGTGAATTTTTAATTTTTATTTTCATAATTTCAACCACATGAAATGATTTTTTTAATTTTCTTTATGCTACAGAAAACCACGCAAACATTTACATGACACGAAAATTTTCAAAATAAATAGAATAAATTAAGAAACTAATTTTTGTAATGTAATTTGTTAAAAAATTATGTATAAAAGAAAGAGCTGTGATAGCCTAGAGGTGAGACCGTGCAACGCTTTCGAGGGGAACACGAGTTCAAACCCGGGCAGGCACCAATGAGTTTTTCTATTAAAACTCATGTGTCTAATTGGTAATTGCAATTTATCACACGCTTTTCAGTGAAGGAAAACATCGTGAGGAAACCTGCATATCTCTAGAGAATTCTGGAGATATGTGTAACCTACCAATCCGCATTGGAGCAGCGTGGTAGGTCTTAGCTCCAACCCTTCTCTCCAGAAACGGAGAGAGGAGACCTATTCCCAGCAGTGGGATTGTAACAGACCGCTACTTCACTATGTATAAAAAAATATTCTTAGCCTTTATTTTGTATTTGGACGCGGAATAAATCGCCAATAACTTAAGTTGAGAATAAAGCATGAATCATAAAGTAAAAACTGGCCTATGACGCATATTATAAAAATAAATAGCATTAACTATTAACAAGGAAGTTATACTATATCAAATAGTACTAATGACTAAACAAACTAACGCGCCCCGCATAATTTTCTAATTGCATTAAAAACGTAACCGTGATTTTTCCTGATAATAACAATAAAACGGAACTAAGTTACGCAATATTTATTATTAAACAATATACGGCCTCGTCTACAGCGATGTGGCAATTTAATTAGCATATTTTCGTCGTTTCCACATCAAAAATCATATTTTGGTGTTATTGTTTTTTCCGTGAAAACTTAACGCTACCTTTTTATGCAATAGTAATATGACCGCCGTGTGGTATCCGGCTGAGTAGAATAGATCACTCTCATTTCTTACCGAGGTGTCGTAAAAGGTAAGTTGACGTCAGGCAGGCGGCCGGTCGTAAAATACGTAGCCAAATCATTTGACAACATGTTTGTAACATGTTGTGCCGACCCCGCTTAGAGTGGGATAAGGGCAGGAGGATGATGAGTAATATTTCATCAAGTTTAAACTCATATTTCAATCATAGATTACGTTATTTACCACGAAGAAAATAACAAAACCCCTGGAAATCACTTTTTATAGATGAATTGTTTTAAAAGGAATATAGAATCAACGTGAGGTGGAATGGATGCTTAACTTAAAATGTATTTTAAGTTACTTACTGATATATTCACACTTCATACACACTTATTTTAAAGGTACTTTAATCTCTTGCTATATAGTTTTGCTGGCAAAATGATAATAATTGAGACTGAAGTCAGATTTTAACACTTATCAAGCGCTTTTCCGGTGAAGAAAAAATTGTGAAATAGCTGCAGGAAGAGAATCTCTGGGGAACGTCTAGGAGTAGAGCGATGTTTCAACAATACGATCCTTTTCTCATTAGAAGCAGCATTGGGAAAGTAAGAGTGACTACTGTTTAAGAGAATTTTATAACTATTTGAAAATTTTAAGTCATTACGACTAATGCTTAAATTCTATAAAGTTATAGTAAAGATTTGATAAGAATTATGACTTAAAATCAATTTTTGTCTATTCGGAAATGTAATCTTCTGAATGTAATACTAATAGTCTTAATAAAACGTCAATTTTATATAATAATTTCCAGAGTTATCAGCAAAATAATGAGGTTGCCGTGTGGTATCCGGCTGAGTAGAATAGAGTCCCCTCATTTCTTACCGAGGTGTCGTGAAAGGCGACTAAGGTTAGTTTACCGACTGTGTGATAACCGGTTGAGTAGAAGAGACCACCCACTTTCTTGCCGAGGGGTCGTAAAATACGACTAAGGTAAGTTGAAGTCAAGCAGGCGGGCGGTTGTAGAATATGTAATGAAATCGTGTGTCCACATGTTTGGAACATATTGTGCCGACCGCATTTAGAGTAGGAGATTTAGGCAGGAAGACAATGATCAAAAAAATCATGAGGGGAAAAATAAGTGACGTGTTAAAGAAATTATAACGCCTATTTGCTCAAACCAGTCCCATTATAACGAACGCTTAGGTCTAACGGATTAATTACACACAAGTTAACGTTCGCATTATGGGTTTTTTTTCTTGGAAAAATCCATAAACATCTATATATTACCAAAATGACATACTATTCATGCACACGTGGATTTCTTTATACAGGTACTGTAATTTCAGTTCAACGCAGATATAAAAGGTCAGTTCGTTGGAGGCTTTTAAATGACCATTTTTATAACTCAAATCATTTTACTTTTTAATTTTTTAAAGACACTATTTTCGAAGGTCCTTTTTATCGTTTATAAATGATAAAAAAGTGCATTTTTTATACAAAAAATGTTTTATTTTTAAATACGACCATTTATTCCTTATAGTAATCGCTAGCATATCATTAAATAGCATTTTAAACATATCAATTGAGTACATGAAAATATATAAAAAAAAGTTATGATATCTCTAATTATTTAACATTCACGAAAAACTTGATCATACTTCTTTTATATTTTTTTGTTAATATTTGATTTTAATGTCTTAATATGGAAACGAATGAAGATCAACTTTCACTTCCTTTGACTATTGATTTATTGGCAGCAATTAAGTGTCATAATATATAATTTAATTATATTTTAATAAAATTATAACACCGTGTAAAGAGATGCGCTCGAAACTAATCGGGCTAGTCCTATAAAATAAGACGTGAGTATAGTGAGTGAGCTTTTTATACATAAACTAATTTAACTCATTTTCATGTTTTTTATATGCCTTGTTTACAAGTTTTCACGTTTTATAATAAAATTTACTCATACGAATAAATATCATTCTTATAATAAACCGGTTAAAATGATTTGAATTTTATTATTTTGCAAAGGAAATTGTAATTAAATACGATCAAAGGCTATGTTAGCAATAATTTATGTCATATTCATACAAATATGAAAAAATATTGATCGATAAATCTAAAAATAAAAATTACGATTTGCTGTGAGTATTTTAAAATCACTGGTTATAATGACTATTATATTTGACGCGCTCGTTAAAAGAGGCATTTTGAGTTAAATTTTAATGGCATTTGTAATAAAAAATTAGGTCTGAAGAAGGTTTATTGCTGGCAGACTGCTGTATTATCATAATATTATGCTTTAAACTTATACGAAGCGACGAAACGAACTGAACTGTATAATATTGCTCTGACAGAAATGTCAACCTCCACAAAGTTGCGTATTTTCTGTATAATAATGTTTTAATATTCAGCTGAAATAAACTTTAGGTAAATTTCATCAACTTAAAGTTTTGATCGGAGCGTTATTATGTCTACGCTGAGAATAAACGATCATTAGTTGTACTAATAACTAGTTGGTTTTAAACATTCATTTATTGAGTTACTTTGAAAGATTAGTCAATTATTTCACTGTTCTCTGATATATGTTTAAAAACGGCCAGTTTTTTTAGTATTCTACACGTTATAATAAAATAATATGTTTGTTTAAATATATAATATATTTCAATAGAATTTTACAAACTGTATTATTTATGAATTATCGATTGATAATATTAACTAACTATAGCTTGCTATGAACAACTGAAAAAAAATCTTCAAATACTGCTATCAAAAGTCATAGTTGAAACTCAACTTAACTTTTTGTTAAGGGAGATAATACAGTATGAAACTGAAAACTGGATACGAAAGTCCACGTCTTTATATTGTGAGGATTGCCTTTCACGAAATAGGAATACTAATAGAAACATGCTTAATGCGTTTTTTAAACTCTTGTGAACGTAAATTTAAAATCACAGGCGGTATTTAAAATAACTACGGATGAATTTCCTTTTGCTGCTGAAATGCTTAAATGCTTATGTCATCCGACAATATGCTAATGTTCGATTTTGGATATATTTTATTGTAATTATATTTTCGTTCGGGCCGGGGGCTAAACCTTAAAGTCTAACTCGTATTCTTTTATATTATGAGTAGGTTATTTTCTGTGACTTACACTGCTTATAAAAATGTTTATTGCTCTTACACGTAACAGTGCCAAAGAAATATATATATGTTAACGTCATATCCTCTCCATCCAAGGCAAAAAGGTTCTCCTTATTGTGAATTACCTTTTTTACTTTTTCCTTGTTCGTTATTGAAATTCCGTTCACTGAGGTGTAAGGAAACATGTTGGCCGTTGGCGCAGTGGATAATGACTCTGCCTGCAGCTCCGCGGGTCGCGGGTTCGATTCCCGCAGAGGGCCAACATTTTCTATAAACAATTTGTTGGTTCTTCGAGCCTGGGTGTGTATTTGTATTTAAGTATGTGTTTAAAATTATATATGTAGTATATTTACCAGTTGTCTGTCACCCATAACACAAGTATTAAGTTACTCACTATGGGGATGGACGATAGTGTGTGTAAGTGTCCCATATGTTTATTTATTATTTACAATCGACTAAACCTACAATAACTAGCGGTGTTCCCATTAAAATCAGCAGACCCAAACGACTGCATAAATATCATCATCATCCTCTGCCCTTATCCCACTCTACTCGTAAGTGGGCTCGGCACAACATGTTATCTATTTAAACATGTTGTAATATTATATGATTTGGCTACGTCTTGAACGACCGGCCGCCAACCTGACGTCAACTTACCTTAGTCGTATTTTACGACACCTCGCTAAGAAACAGGGTGGTCTATTCTACTCAACCGGATGCCGCACGATGGGTGAATTTACCTGAATCGCCTTTTACGATACCGCGGTAAGAAAATGAGGGTCGTCTATTTTGGATACCACACGGCATAGCATTATCAGTAATATGTGATGGAAAAGTATTAACAATTTATGATAAAAATATCAACATTTTTCTCAAAATGGTGTTTTTTTTATTATGATGCAAATATATTGATAAACATGAAGGAGGTCCATCAGGTTAGATAAACCTGCATGATCGGAAATAAATTTTGACTTAGAGATGGATTGAAGCTAGGAAATTTAAAAAAAACTTTAATCTGCTTGAGATTTGAGTTGTTGATAAGGACGATCATCATTAGAGTAAAAGGTCAAAATCTAAACACAAAAACAAAAAGAGTATTATATAAATAAAGTAAATATAGTCGTATATTTGCTAACCTAAAATGAGAATTTTAATAAGAGAATTCTAACGTTCACCGGAATTAGAAACATTTTTATACAACGTGTTAAATTTCTACGAAATTTACCTGAATTGCGGTTAGCCACCTAACTGCTTTTGTGCTAAATAAACATGGGCTAACACAAAGTTAGTTTTAAAACAGGTATATGGTTTCACATGTATGCCGATTATTAACGGTCTTTGAATATGTCCTTAGGAGAATAACTTTGTGGTGATATCGTCATATATTCTTTGACCGTATGACGATATCGATAAGGCCATAATCTTTATGACTGTATAACGACAAAATATGTGTTTATTTTTTGGTAACTAGCACATATTAAAATTTTAAAGAAATAAATAAAGCTTTACTAATCATAAACATTATTTTTGCGCAACCATCACACACTAGACAATTTTGTTAAGGCCGAAAATATTCAAGCTGGAAGTTTTTTTTTTAAAGCTTTTACAACTTGCCGTGTATTCTTATTTTCGCAACGTTGTGAATATTAAATTAAATATATACGAATATATTATTATCTATCTATATCTATACTTTCTAAAAAACAAAGTCCTCAATATCTATCTGACTATATCCGCCGTGTGGTACCCGGCGGATATAGTCAGATAGATGAGTAGAATAGACCACCCCCATTTCTTACCGAGGTGTCGTAAAAGGTGACTAAGGTAAGTCGACTTGCCGTGTCGTTTCCTGCTGAGTAGAATAGACCACCTTCATTCCTTACCGAGGTGTTGTAAAAGGCGACTAAGGTAAGTTGACCCACCGTGTGGTATCCGGTTGAGTAGAATAGACCACCCTCTTTCTTACCGAGGGGTCCTAAAATACGACTACGGTACGTTGACGTCAGGCAGGCGGCCTGTAGTAAAATACGTAGCCAAATCATGTGACAACATTTTTGTAACATGTTGTGCCGACCCCACTTAGAGTGGGATAAGGGCAGGAGGATGATGATGATGATGATGATGATCTATCTGTCTATATGTGATCGATTTTCTCAAAATCTACTGTACGGCTTTTTATATAAAGTGTTTTACTAAGAGATAGTGCAATTATTTCGGAAAGTTTGAGTTTGAGGTATCACACGCTTTTCGGTGAAGGAAAACATCGTGAGGAAACCTGCATATCTCTAGAGAATTCTGGGGATATGTGTAACCTATCAATCCGCATTGGAGCAGCGTGGTAGATCTTAGCTCCAACCCTTCTCTCCAGAAACGGAGAGAGGAGGCCTATTCCCAGCAGTGGGATTGTAACAGGCCGCTACTTTACTTTTTTTACTTTTATATTTAATATTTGGGACACCGATTTCCACGCAGGTACAGCTGCTGGCATAGTTAGTTAATTATATTCTGTTGTAGAAGCATCAGGAATTGGTGTTTGTATAATAGCATATTAAGGGCGCAAGGCACGTTTCTTCTTTCGCCGTCGCATCGAAAACATATTTTAAGATATGTAATAACACGACAGCAACAGCACGATGTTATTATATTCAAAGCTTGATATTCAAAGTTATAGATAAGTCATTTTTGCCCGCAACCTCGTTCGTGTACTTTTGGAATGAACAGTAGCTTCTGTTAGTCACCAACCCTGCAAATATCTCCATCACAAAATCAAATCACTCTGGGAAGACTGAGAGATTTATCGTTTAATCGAATATTACTTATATATAATAATACATTGTCATGACTCATTTAAATTTATCCAGTAAACAGAAACCAAAATATATAAAAACTTCCTTAAAATAAATTTATCGACGTAAGACAAACAGCGTAAAATAGAACCTATTTCTTTAATTGACAGACTTGTCTTTGACAAATAGTGAATAAAAAAACCTTGATATTATATATTGATAATAAATACATTAATAATAGATATAGATAATAGATATTTATTCAAAGAAAAAGGATAATAGATGATATAATATATATTTATAATAATAATATAATATATATTTATAATAGATATTTATTCAAAGAAATAGGATCAAGTATCAGATTTCACAGTTTATGTGAACGCATTTCGTCAGAGAAGTACTGCTATATTTTTAGTCAACTCACTAGTGGACATACATAGGCAAATGAATGGGAAAGAGCATTAGATATTGAAAAGTTTTAATGTTACTTTATTTATAGTGTCAGAGCAGCATTATAGTAACGGGCCTGTTACTTTCCCACAGCTTGGCATAGGCCTCCTCTCTCTGTTTTGGAGGTGTAGAGCTAAGCCCAACACGCTACTCGAATGCGGTTTGGTACGTATCCCTAGAATTCTTTAAAAATATGCAGGTTTCCTCACAATTTTCCCTCATCGAAAAGCATTGGATGAATCATCAATTATCTATGAGACACATAAATTTTAAAGAGAAAAACTCATTAGTGACTGCCCGGGGTTTTGAACTCCTAACCCTCTTGAAAGACTCGTACCGCCTGACCGCTGGGCTATCACATTTAACAAGTAGCAGTATAGTCGATCACTAATTGTGAGTCCATTTCTCTCTATTTTGGACATCCCTCCAATTTGGTCATCTTTTTCTAGAAGGCCCAAGTCCCAGTTCAGTAGCAGAAAAAATGTACATGAATTTACTTAAAACTTGGGAAATTAATACACAAAATATCAATACAAAATAATTTATAGATTAGGCGTTACTTTGCGGAGACCCATAATACAAAAGTAATAATGAAATTATTTTGCTATAATCCGCGATACAGTAAATAGAAAATATATATAGTGTTAAATGTATAGTGGATTATCCGTTTTTTCATACCCGATACATGCAGGATTTGTAAAAAATACAAACAAACCTCTGACAGTCCACTATCTCCCGATAATGCTTCGGTTGCGGGGCGAAACGATTGTTGAGTTTGTGATAGTGAACATGTGTAGTGCTAGTGTATTGTGGTGGAAGTGGTGGAGGTTTGTGCATGTGTTTTTACGAATATTGCACGTATCGGGTATGAAAATACGGATAGTCAACTATAAATTTAACACTACATATATATTTTTTCTATTTACTGTATCACCGATTATAGCAAAATAATTTTATTATTACTTTTGTATCAATCCAAAAATTGAAAAAAATCCCAGTAAAAGCTTTTTCTTGATTATAATTTTTTTTATTACCAGTTAGTTACATCTTAAAAAGCGACTGCGTTTCGCCTGTGGCCGTAATCACCTCATTTATACCTTTTATTAGTTACTTAAACATTTTCAGTACGCATAACTTTATGTTAATTTAAGGTGTGAGTATTATAAAAGTGCAAATACATAGTGACAATTTGTTATTATCGGACATTCGTCGGGTTCATGTACTTTGCACCGTTTTTAATGGTCTGTAGAGTTAAGCTATATTTCGATAAATTGTTACCGAACTCTATCTGTATTTATAAAATTTCAATAGTGAAACGATAGATCTCTTAGTGGTAACAGTCAATATTGAACCATTTAAAAAACCTTTCATTCATTTGTCTACTAGGTTTCTTTCGAATTGACTGTATGCTGTTAGCCCTAACGGCTTCTACAGAGTCACCGGGCGGGACGGACGGGCGCAGAAGCATCGTCGAGGTTGCTGTTTGATGTTTTTTCTACTAAGAGATCGCCGGTTGGTGAGGGTTCAACGGCGTACCTTTGTACGATACAATTAGTTAAGCAATGTCGATTCAATGAATGATTTTTTAACTAAACTATATACAGTAATTAATCTTTAGTTTGACGGTAGTAGTAGACGTGACCCTAAGCTGATTGAATTTATTATTAATACTTTGTTATACTAAAAAAATTTATTGCACTTAAAATAATGCTTGACGCGTGCAGTTCAAAGCATACTACATTATTCTCTTCCAGTTTTATGAGAGAGTGACATGTATTATATATTATATCTGTTATAAATAAACAAAATATTCATTGTTTCCGTTTGTATAACTTAATTGAAACTTCATTCCAAGAAAATTTTATTACCTTTTGTAACTCCATTAGGCTTTCAGTTAGTATCCATTATTTGTTGAATTCCGCGTTGGCGTTACCCGATCAACTGTTTGCCGATTCATTAATCAGTGACGGATTTATAACGAAATTAGATATGGAAATTCATCTAGTCGGCTACGACACGTACGCAAATGACTGCTAAGTCACGCTAGTGTGCTACAGACGGACACTTATTCGACTATTATTAATAGCAGATGCCGAATTTGTGGCTTGACCGTCGGCTGCAATTGATGTAATGATAGTCCATATAATATATAGCATTAGTAAATTCTAAGAGCGGGCTATCGTATCGAACAATTAACCATAAATAATTTCGTTTTACATAAGTTTTCCGTTTACGATACGGCCTAGTTTCATAAATTATTACTGAAAATTACATACATTAAAAATTAGTTTAAGACACTGAATAAAGTTGAAGTTTATAATATAATGTTTTTTTCTTTCGTCCGAATGTAGTACGGACGTGCGATTTGACGACTGTTTATGATTAGTAAAGTAATATGTGAGTGAAGATCGTGAAGGTGAGATAGCTGGTTTTTTTAGAGGATGAAATTGATGGGCGAAGAAATAAAGGTTCTGAATATAAATCCAGAACGAACAAGGCTTACAGTATTGCCCATGTAATTGTCTCTTTGTGGTGAGGACATTTCTGTGTGTACTTAATTGATATTATACTAAAATTCCAGTTACTTATTTTCTCAATGATGTAAGATAAATAGTATTCAAACTTATCATCATATTTTCTGTCGTATATATCCTGTTTATTTACTAGGCAACAAGTTAAACCTTATATTGGTTCCATGACGTGATTGCGGTCAAGTGCAAAACGGTGATAAAAATATATTAAATTATGTAAGCTATACTTTTTTATTACTGTAGGCGCAATTGTAGACCAAATGGACTATGTATTATTATAGAACAATGATTGTAAAATCAGCGTTATGTATACAATACATTATCTATACTTATTATAAAACAAAGTCCCAAAAAGCTGTCTGTCTGTATGTAATCGATTTTTTCAAAATCTACTGAACGGATGTTTGTACGGTTTCCACCAAAAGATAGTGCAATACTTCTGGATGGTTTAGGTAACCGGTAATAGTACATACCGGTATTATGTAAATTGTGTTGAAGAAATCGCGCAGATGTTAAAAAACTTGCTTACTGGGAGCTTTAGTCATAAACGCTGCGTAAAACAGGAGAGATACGCTAAAGTAATGTCGTAGAGAATTGTAGATCCATAAAAACACTACAAAAAAGTCCGCGATAGCATGTCTCTATCTCTCACGTTTAACTCACAATAACTACTTTTATGATTAAAATTTTCGAAAATTCTGGAAAAGTTATGTAAATCACTGAATTCAATGCGGGCGAAGCCGTTGCTGTCACAGCTAGTAAATACTAAGTTATAGTACACTTAAACCAACGTTGTAAACATGCTCCAGGCGGAGACGATCGATCAAAAGACAAAGGAGACTGCATATATGGCAAAAAAATTTGCGCAGGCGGCACCGATGATCGGGTTCAATGTAACTCTCACTCGTAATCGATATATATGGTGATAAATAATCAAAAAAGTTTTATTCAAATGGCGAATTAAATTTATCCTGATGGTTATTATACTGAACATTTGAATAGTACTCAAACGAGTATTTGTATTATGATCAGATTTAGCGTAAACTTTATACTGATACCTAAAATGAGAACTTTGTAAATATTGCAATTTCGCGTAGATCTTCAGCAGGTAATAATAACTACATGCTTAATAACTTGGCGATATGATACTTATAGAATAGGTATAAATAAAATAAATATATATTATAACTTCTTTTAATTTATTTACATTATTTTTATAAATATATACATATAATAAACATAATAAATAAAGATCATTTGTCAGTAGGCTTAAAGGGATAACAAATCAAAATATAATGATGGTGACAATTAATTTAATTTAATAAATTAAAGAATTAGTTTAAGAAAGCCTTATTTGGACCTTGCCCAGGCGAAATTAACTAAATTTAACTAGTTATAAGATTTATTTTGGAAAAAGCGACCGAATTAATTGCTAGCTCTCTCAGCAGTAGCGATTATAACAAGCAGTAGATTTTATAATACTTATGAAAGTTATTTGAATACAGCAAATTTTGAGTTGTAAGTATTTGTATGTAAGTCACGTCGTAAGTATTTGTTATCACAAATTAAATAGGAAGATGAAATACATCACAGAATTTAGATACAACTACGAACTGCGTTTTGAATATCAAAACCATATTAACATATTGTGCCAAAAGAATAACTGTAAAGGCGGATAAGGACATCATATACTTTCGTGTGGACACCTAGCGGTGCTGGAATGTTTTTTTGCCAAACTTTATGGCTTTTGTTATCTTAATTTGCTATTATGTTTTTATGTTGTTCGTCTGAGACACGGGGAATTGAATTTGGCAAAAGGTCGTTACCATTTTATTTGTCTCATGCTACAGATTAAACTGGAAAAAACGGTTACGGAAGAAAAGAATAGGTTTATATGTCAGCTTCATAAATTTTTAAGGATTCGCCTCGAATTTTAACTACTTCAGATTCGTGTACGCCATAATTTATAAGTCTTTCGTATTCTGCTATTACAATGCTGTCGGGTGTAATGTAAAATATATCTGTAATATAGTCAAAATTATGTTTAGCATAATGTTGACGTTACATAATTTAAAAGTAAATAAATATTGAGAACTCTTTTTCTTTTTTTTAGTTTGCTTGTAGTCTAACTACAATCTTACATCTTAAATACGTTTAATAGGTTAAATTAACTAAAATTTTAATTTTAGAAGTTTTGCATTGTGTAAATGTTAATATTATTGGCAGATTAACTTTTGCTACAATACGAATAATATCAGGCGCAAAGTAAAATGTCTACAAACTTATGAAAGTCTGATGACCTAAACGTAAAGTTATATCCGTATCAACTTAGGGTAGTAACGATACTAGTATTGGAAGGCGGGCACTGATGCAAGGTATCAAAAGGAGGAGGAGGCATAAATACATGGCAACCACAGGATTGTTCAATAGTGGCCGGCTACTGATTTAAACATCGACGAAACATATTTGAAACTGAAAAAATAGATTGAGAAAATGAAAAGAAAACATAACTTTATATTTCTTGTAAAAAATGTATCCTGATAATAAATAATAAATAAATAAGATAACTGCATTATTCTACTGAAATTATTGGAAGCCTACACACGCCTAACATTATATTTCAAAGTATTGCTAATTCTGTATCACTTTCTTTCTCGGTATCACTATCTTTGCAATTTAAAATTGAGTATTATTTAACCTTTAATATTCACTTAGAGTTAAGGTGAACCGTAGTCGTTATTTTACGTGGATGTCTGATCTTATCACGCAGTCGCCATAAAGAGGGCAGCGGCTTGAAAGCGTATGTTTTTGTTATTTTTTTACCGAATATAACATCCGACAATATTAAGTTCAAGGCTTTTTTGAGTTGTTACTTTACAGAGCAATTCGACTTTACTTAATAAAATGTTTTGATTTATCATGATCATATTTTGAGGTAACGTAAAAATATTAAAATCTGAAGATTTCACCAATAGAATCAGGGCTATCGTCAATACCATCTTCTAAATGTATAATCTTTTCTACGTTTTCATTAAAAGTGACCACGGACTTTCGTGGTGCTATTTTTGTTTCGCCGAATTCATCATCTTCTCCTGATTCATCCTTATTATCTTTTAGTTTATCTATAGTTTGAATAATGATAGGTGGCTCAATGATTGGTGTAACTATTGTCTCGTCAGGTTCTAGGGTAATTAAAGATTCATCTTTTTCTTGATCTACTTGATTATTTGGGGGCTGAACTGTAATGTCTAGCACTGGAGCATCAAGCATTTCTTGAAGTCTGCGTTCACTTTTTTTTAATTCTTCTATATCAAGTCTTGGCTTTGAAAGCACTTCAATTTTAGGTATTACCCCAGTTTCATTACGAGAAGCCAAACTGTTGGCGTCACTAAATTTTTCATAGTTTGGGTTTCTTTTCCTCCTTTAAAAGATTACATATTTAAGTAAAGTGTACATAATTACGATCATAATATATGATAAAGTAATGTTACTTGCCATTTCAGTAATAACCATGTAGATATAGCTACAAGAACTAAGAAAAGCAGTACGGCCAAAGCGATTGTTGCAGCTAATAGTGCATTATTTTGTTCTGGGGCAGTACACACCTCTAGACCTTCCAGATGATCTACTAACGATTTTGCTCGTACATTATTAACAGATGTCACTTGATTTAGGTCGCTAAAAAAGGAAAGTGCATTAATTTAAAATATTTTTTATCATTTTTTACTAATTTATAACGTCACACTTCCTACAGATCGGGGATAAATATTATAATTATCAGACTATTGTATAATATAATCTTCCTGATTCTGTATATCTGCTTCGACTATATTTTATTGGCTAATTAGAATTTTTATTTCTTTGCATAGTGTGCGTTACTATTAGAGAGTATTTATTGCTTTTAGTAATTACCTAGTTAATGTGGTAACATCGACAGGTTGGCTTTCAACCATTCCATAAACGAATAGTTGCAAAGATGCTTTATATGTACTAGAAATTTCACGTTTTGTTCTGGTCTCTTCATTATCTTGAGGGATTACGACTGTTCTTAACACCTTAATGTCGTAACCAACCGATGTGCTTAGATTACCTAAAATACTATCTTCATCATCTAAGAATGCATTTTGGACAGTTATAACAGCTATTTGGTTTCTATCTAGTAATTTTACCTGCAAAAAAAGGTTAATTAAATAAGGATAGATTCAAAAGTCAAATTTGTTATTTTTCTTTAAAACAGTGACAGTCATGCATGTTGTTAACTTGGCAGTAAATAAACACATTATGTAAACGGTTAAGGTCAACTGGTTAAAAATTGGTAAACATTGTTTTATTTGATTTAAGCAAACATTTTTAAAATAACTTTTTAATATTCGAGGTCATGGTGTCATCGGAATTCAAATTATTATTTTTTATCACTTCGTTGATGATTTTTATAAAATTATGAATCGTAAACTTCTGTTTACATAAAACATTGCAAAATTTAATTTTTATTTGTAAATTATTTTTACTTCTTGTTTTAATAAAAAAAAATTTTCACAATATTACATAGTGAATTAGGTGTATTTGATATTTTTTCGAACTAATTGTATGTATCTTAAAATAGTAATGATTGGACTGACTTTTCTTTTTGGTCTTGATCAGGGATCGAAATGTTCATAATATTTATCTTTATATTATATTAAAATCGAGTCTACCTCCTGCTATCAACAACTAGTAAAGTTTAGATAACGTAATTAAAAAATTATGCATTACCAGTGAATGCTTTGAAGGTAAGATGAAAAGATTGTTCGGAAACTGCACGTTCTGTGCTAAGAAGGTGGTGAAAATATTTACTTTGATTTTTAAAGGAAATTATGTTTTAACTGAACCTACCGAATAACAAAGAATAATTCATTTTATTTCATGTGTAAAAACTTAAAAATCTGAGTTACGTAGTCACTAACTATTTTTTCTGATTTTTTTAGTTTCTGATATAATTCAATAATTTTGTTAAAAACAACAGTAAAGAATAAGTAAACAGTATTAAAAATAAATAAAAATATGGGACAATTGTCCACACAGTCAATAACTTACTTATACTATGCCTTACTATATACCTGTGACAGAGATCTGGTAAATATTTACATATATAATTTTTAACGAATACATAAAGAGACCCAAACTCGCAGAACCAACAAATTATTTATAGAACATGTTGACCATCGGCAGGAATCGAACTCGCGGCCCGTAGAACTGAAGGCAGGGTCACTGCCAACTGCGCCAACGAGCAAGTCAACCATGTCAAAAGATAACAGTAAAAAAGTACATATCTAAAGTATTCTTATTAAAAAAATAATTAAAAAGAATATAAACTATCATTATAGACATGTCTAAGAAATAATAAATGAGTATTGTTAATTAGGTTACAATGACAACATAGTTACTATTACATAAGCTGTTTGCTTAAATAAATTTTTATAAAGTTCAAAATATGCATTCAGTAATTCATTGGATGCAGATAAGCTGCATCGCTTTTAGACATGATAAATTAAATAATCCTTCAGATATTCAAATACATCTAACTGATATACATCGGTGTCCTAACATTGGGGCAAGCCATTTATTAAATAGATTATTTAGCAATCTCTATTTCAAAGAAAAAATCTAATTTTAATTTTATCTAATTAATGTCCTGTTACTTCAGCAGCTGGGTATAGGCGTCCCCTCTCTTTGTCGTCAGAGAAAACTTAAAACTTGACTAAAAACCCAGCATTTTAAAGAAAACTCCCAGGGGACGTAACTTCTTTACGACATTTTCAAAAATTATTGTCAAATTTCAACCAATTTTCTAACAAATGTTCACAAATTATACCCTTCAATCTTCCTTATGAATCGCTCTGTTTATTGGACAAGATTCCAAGAAAATACGTCCATTAGTTTTGAGTTTATCTCAAAAAGACAGACAGACATGCTGATACGGCGGGGGACTTTTATTAAATATGTTCATGACATAATGCCAGAATGTATGAGTATCGTTGTAGACTTAAGTTTTTTAATGTGAAAGTCCGTCTGTCTGTAACACCTTGACAGTTTAATCGCAGGACCAATATTTATATAATTTGGTACAATTAACGCTTATGTGCCGAGCTAACATATAGAATAAAAAATAACGTTTTATTATTACAACTTGATGTGCCGGCGGCTTCACCCGCGTGGAAATCAGTGTGTTTAATTGAAATTTCGAACATTACAGTAGTTATTGTGAGTTAAACAAGAGAAAGAGACATCCATGATGGACTTTTTTATAGTATTTTTATAGATCTACAATTCTCTACAACGCTACTTTAATGTCAAATTCCTCAATCCATTCTAGACCAGTGTACAGAAAGATCCCAACTAAGTGTAAAAAATATGCTTATACGTAAAGCATTTTACAAAATTGAAGATTATTAGAATGATAAGAATGCCTGGATTTGAAAATCCTTTCAGCTTCATACAAGACAGCGGTTTAATAATGTATAATTGAAAATATTTAAAAGATTGACCGCCGAGTTTCTTGCTGGTTATTCTCGGTAAGAGCAACATTCCGAACCATTTGTAGCTTCACTAATTATATTGATACTTGATTATTCAAAAGTGCATGAAATGGTTTATTTGAATAAAGATTATTATGATTTGATTTGAATGTAACTCAGTTGATTGTCGCAGTGTACACGACTAAAGCTTCCAGAAGGCGAGTTTTGTTACAACCGCGCCACCTCTTCAACACGATTTACATGAAACCACTATTAACCGAAAATTCCGGGAGAATTGCACTGCTTTTTGGTAAAAACCGTATAAATATTCGTTCAGTAGGATTAGAGAAAATCGATCACATACAGACCGGCAGCTTTTGGTGACTTGATTTTATAATATGAATAGATAAAATATGAATGTTGTAGATGTATATGCGAAAAAACTATCCTTGATTTACTCTTTTTAGGACAATAACTGTAAGAAAGAAGTATCTTCTAGAAAACCCACTAGAGTAAGTGTCCAGACCCAGTCATAGTTTATTACGACTATTAATAGTATCATCAACCCATTCCAAGTTGGTTCGGCACATCATGTTATAAACATGTTGGCACATGATTCGGCTACGTATTTCACGACCTGACGTCAACTTACCTTAGCCGTAGTTTAGACACTACGTTATGAAAGAGGATGGTTTATTCTACTCAACCGGATACCACGTGGTGGGTCAACTTACCATAATCGCCTTTTACGACACCTCGGTTAGAAATGAGGATGGTCTATTGTACACACTGGGATACAACACAAGGCATTACGACTATTAAAATATATTTACCACAAAATCCAAAGAACTGTTAAGTCCTCTTCCATTTTGGTCAGTAGCGTATACAGTAAAGCGAGAATCGTTTTCTAACTGTGCGTTATTTCGTACGTGAACAAAGCCCGTGGTCGGCGCAATCGCTAAATTTTCATTTCTACTCCAATACATAATGGCAGCGTTCTCGCCAATGTCTGCATCTGTCGCCTGCAATTAATTATGATACTATATTTATTTATACAACCTTTTAATATTAGCTAATAGCCAAACTTACGAAGCATTATAATGTTACGTGATTAATTTATTTTATTTGAACAAACAACGCTTGATAAAATTCAATTTTAAATTCTTAACTATGGATTGTATAGTTCAGGTGTTTGGGCTAAATGATGTTACACATTGAATGGGGCTTTCCAAAATTCTGTTCCAAAATGAAGTAATCGAAATTTATATGACGGAAATTATATGAAATCCATTGAAATAGGTATAACGGGTAATTTGCTATAGCTATTGATAGCTGTTGAGGGTTGGTGATGGATTTTACAATTTAACGCCGGTTTTTTCTGATAATGCAATAACTTGGTTAAATAACGAATAAAGCTGTTATAGCCCAGCAGTGTGACTCTTCCCAGGGGGTCGTGGGTTCAAACCCAATGGGTTTTATATTTAAACTTATGCACATAATAGATATTTATAATTTATCACACGCTTATCTTACGCAAACCGCTATTTCCAAAGAATTCTGGAGATATGTGCACCCTGCCAATCTAAGTCGGAACAGCGTGGTTGGTCATAGCTCTAACTTATCTCTCCGAAAACGAAGAGAGGAGGCCTATGCCCAGCAGTGGGATAATAAGAGGCCATTGCTTACTGCTTTAAGTAAATAAATGAATCACGGGTTCACTTAGCTTATTTTACTCCACAGAGTTGTATATTTGTTGCAATTGAGATATTAAAAGTATTTTGTCACTATGGGGTTGTGTTATTTTGAAAAATAAAATCAATCATTTTCAACGAAAATCGGTTCAATGAAATACTCTAATTCTATTTACAAAAATAACATAAATATGAGAGATCAAAGCGATACAAGATATATGATATCGTGATTCCTTGAATAGACTTCCAATAATAGACGCCCATTGTTTAAAGAAGAAAATGTAATATCAGAATGAAATCAGATATACGCCTCGTTTCTGCCAATGCCTAAATGTTCGATTGTGGTATATGTAGTAGCCAATTACTATTGGCTATTTACTAATGACTCTTAAATTCACTGAATTTGTAATATTTCACGTTACTTTTTACTATTAAAAGTTTGGAAAAGTTGAACGAGAAGGTCACGTGTCAAGCGTCACGCGTTATTTTTTAATAATATGTCGTAGGTATAGAATATGTCATGTCGTATACAAAGTAAAAGATATTTCATTTCATAACGAAGTGCTATGAGTAAACTTGTAAACGTTTGTTAAAACAAAAGTGTTTTATTATTTAAGCATTAGCACCTTAAGAGTCTTAAACAATTGAAAACCGAATGTTGTAAATTATTCTATTATTTATTTATTTTATCTCTCTATCTTATATAAACGACTATATAGTATACGATGTCTATCATTGTCTTTAGAATAATTTGAAGAATGCGAAATCATTCTTGATAATTTCCATTTTCTTTCTGACAAGACATTTAGAGGGGCACGAAAACAAAACAATGGATAAGTTTATAAGTTTGTGACTTAGGCTTTTTAATTAATGTTTTTTTTATATTTTTAAAGAATAGTCTTATTGAAATAAACTACTAAAACAATTATGTCGGGTGAGCATTATTATGAAATTTCATGTCATGTTTCTGACTCACTATTTTACTTTATATGCATTACTGCAATAAATTTCGCACAAAGTACTGAGCTTCTGTTAATTAATTTGAAAAAGTACCTAAAATTCTACCACAATGTCATTATAGAAATCAAATTATCATACCTCTAATTGAATTAGAGCTCTCGGCAATATGGTATTTTCAAGCTCTTGTATTGGATATCCCACGTAAATTGGCTCATTGGCCTTTCCTACAAATATCGGCGAATTGTCGTTAATATCTTCGACGATTAGATTCACCACGCTTCGCCAGGCATTATACGTAATTGTATCGGCAAGTATCCATTTATTGGAGCCGTAGTTATAAGAATCTAATTCAGATTGGACCTCTGTACTTAATGAACGTGTTATCATTGGCGAAACGGCATCGTTGTCACAATTTAATATTAGTTCTACTTGAATCTGAGATAATATCATAAAGGCGATTGAATTGTGCTCTCGGTCAATGGCCCTCGTATGTAGACCTTCATTGTCAACGTATAACCATGATTGATCTTTAGGCCACACGCTGTTCATAATGTATCGACAACCTGTATGTTCAGTATGGTTTAGTACGACTAAGTTAAGATGTGGTTCCTCTTCAACTCTTTCTAAGATTATCAACGGTGAAAGGCCATCTTCTGAACTGCATTCTGGTAACGTATCCACTCGCAATAGTACCTGAGTTCGAATATTAAATAAGATTATTTTGGATCGATATCAGGAATGAAATAATGGTATATTAAGATAATGGTAAGGAAGAATCTTAATAAATATCATATTCACATTTAAGCCAATACGAAAGTAATAATCTCCTAAGTTGACTGACTCAGAGAATTAATGACGGATCTATTGATAGATACTCTGGTTCATAACATAAACTCTTGTATTCTCAAAACTCACCGGAACTGTAGCAGATACAAGACTAGTTACAGCTGTAGCTTGAACTTTGAAATTATAAACTCCCGCATTAAGTGTGGTTGAAATTCGTATTTCACCATCAGCGTTCACTGAAACTCTCTCTTGTAGATAATCTGAAAGCAATCGTTTAGATTTATGTACTTTCAAAAAATGATTGGTTTCTAACATATTCATTGAATGTGATTAAAGTGAAAAGTTTCATTAGGGTTTCTCCTGCTATCATGGATAAGTATTTTAAGTGACAATAACTAGATACTTAATAATTATATTATATTTTAGTTTGTTATTTCCTGTATTCTCTGTACCGTACCTAATTTACACAACATTATATGTTATTATGCTATGCAACTTACTGATGCTAAATTTTGCAGAATAAATTATAACATGATACTTAGTGGCGTAGCTAGGGGGTGGCGACAGGGGCGGTCGCCCCAGGGCACCACAGGTAAGGGGGACACCAAACTTGATAATGATTTTTTTTAATGAATAATGAAATCATATCATTATTCATCAAAAAAGTTGAATAAGACTCTTGATTGAAGCCGAATTATGTGTGTGTGAAGGAGGCAAAATATTTCTCTATTATATTTGACAGCACTCCCGATGTTTCTCGTATAGATCAAACTTCACAAGTATTAAGATATGTAGTCATGGAGAACAATAGTGTAACGGTTGAGGAGTCTTATTGAATTTATAGACACTAAGGACAAAACGACCGCTCATATAACAGAAATGAATGAATGATGAAAACACTCTGGCGTCCAAAAAAGAATATCAGATATAAATCCAAAAGCACAGTTTATCGCCTGTTCCAACCTAGTTTAAATTTGGCCGGGATACATGCAGCTAACGTAGAAGTAAACCCAGTGACTTTTTTTGGCACGTTGGATCGTTTGCACTCATTCTTTTTTACTTCTACTCATCGGTGGGATATATTAACCAATACCACAGGTGCTAGCTTAAAACGTTTAATTAAAACACGCTGGAGCGCAAGAGGAGAAGCTGTTAGAATGGTAAAAACTCACTTTATGAAGATACTAGAATCTCTCCAAATTTTGACTGATGGAAATGAAAATGCTGATACAAGGGCTACTGTAGGAGTTTTATTGGTTTCTCTTCAATCTTTCACTTTTTTGACTTATCTTGGATTTTGGGAACCAATTTTAAGGGAAATTAATGACGCACAATCGTATATGCAAAAGAAAGGGTTAAGTGTTAGGGAGTGTGCTATAAAATTGAAAGCTTTAAGTGATTTTCTCACCGATGAAAAATAAAATGTAACAAATTCTTGTTTGATTTTTCCTGAGGATATATGCTCTGAATTAGGAATTTCAACGGAACAAACTAAACGAATTTCTAGAAATAACAAAAATTCTAGAAGATGTCAGTGATGAAAATCTAATTTATAAGAATAAATTAAGGCGTGAAATAAGTACATGTTTAGATAATGTAAAAAAAGAAATATTAACAAGATTCGAACAATTGCACGAAGTAGACAGTAAATTCGGATTTCCTTCGCCCTCTCAGTTATTATATACTCAAATCGATATTGATCGTTGTGATGCTCCTGATGATATCGACAAAGTATTCTACTTTGTCGATATCATCAGGATTATAACAGATTATAATAGAAAGAAAGAGACTTCAGAATTTCGTAGAAGCTTCACACAGTACAGAGACTTTGACAACTCAAGGACCGCTAGAACTCTTATTATTCATACATAAACATCAGCTGTCAGATTTTGTCCCCAATATTGTAATAATGCTTAGATTTTTTTTAACTCTCGGAGTGAGTGTAACTACATGCGAAAGAAGTTCATTCATTTTGAAAATGTGATTATTGACTTTGCCACTCAAAAAGCGAGGAATGTTCGTTTTTACATTTTCTAAATAAATTTTATCATAATTTAATGTTATTTTATATATAGTTATCATTTTGAACCAATTTAAATTTATATATTAAAGTCATTGCGTTCTGAAATCTAAAATTATTTAGACTCTTTAGAAGGAGGGGAGGGCACCAGGTGACAATTGGCCCCGGGCCCTAAATATACTAGCTACGCCACTGATGATACTACTTAAATATTAACTTTAAATATCTTTGAAATATATTTTTATATAACTTTGAGCTCGCCATTTGCGGCGTCGCGCAATTTGATTAAAAAAATCTAGATTATCTGTAATTTCTTGTTCTGTAAATACTGTAAGTAAAGAAAATAAAGTATCAAGTAAATAAATCAAAATTTATGAATAATTAAGGTTTAATGTCTCGTAAGAGTTATTAAGTGCTAGATAAATGTCAATCATATAATTAATGTTCCTTAATTGTTGTTCCTATGAATTCAACTTTAATTAAGAATATATAAAAATCTTTTAATCCGTACGAATTAATCATATATACGGATACAAAAAAGCAGTATCATAATTATGGTGAACTCATTATTAGTGCGAGATAAACATTTAAATAGACTCCGCCGAAGCCGAAATATTTTAAGAATAACCCATGAAAAATGATGTCTGAGGGACATAGAAGAACCCATGATGATTCAAGATGATTAAGCGTCAGTAGTCCCTGCACCGGAAAACTAGACACACACACACACAAAATCACTAAATACACGCATACGTAACACATAAATGTACCGGATATCAGTTACTGATTTGACTTTTGTACTTTTAAAGAGGGTACTATTATACTTTTTGAAAATAATGTACAATTTACAAAAAACTTGAAACTCATTGCCTAGACAATAATGATATAATAACAATAACTTAAATAAGTCATTTTTGGGTTTGAGTATAAGTTTCTATAATAAAGTCCCGCAATCAATTTTATCTTGGCCACTACAGCAGTTTAAAAACGCTGTTAAAGAGAGGCTGATACAAAAAGCATACTGTACTATTGAGGATTATATAGATGATAAAAATGCATGGATATAGCTACTCCTCTACCCTGTAAAAGATAGTAATAATCAAATGAAACTAGTTATAAGAATTTTATTTGAAAAGAGCAACTACCGAGTTTCTTGCTGGCTCTTCTCGGTAGGAACAGCTTTCCGAACAAGCAGTAGATTTTGACGATTCAAAAGCACTTGTTTACAAGTTTACTTGAATAAAGAATATTTTAAACTTGAACTTGAATTTGAAAATAATTATAAGATACAAGAAATACGCCAAAGCGAAAACTTGCGGTTATCTTTAGAACAATCCCAATTCTGTCGTAAAACTTTAACATAACAGAAAGGTCTACACAATGCAAGTACTATTATCGGAGCAGACATTGTGGAAAGGATGACAATGGTAATACTTTTAGTCTATTTCTTTTGTCAAGTGTTATCTACAACAGAATGGACTTCGAAGTTTTTAATGGAAATTTCTGGCAGCATTCTTAGTCAAAACTGGTTGGTGGTCTAAGCATAACTTTATTTCAACTTCGTTACATTAAGTCTGGTGCATTGTGGTGGTGGTGGTGTGTGCTGCTTGTGTGCAATGTTGCTGGTGGAGGCGCCTTGGAGTGCGTGTGGTGGCTTGTCCTGCATGTGTAAGGTGCGTAAATTTTGCCTGCTTCATACACATTGGCTTTGCATGCATTCGCTTGACCCGTGCGGATTATAACAAGGTAGTTCTGTTATAGTGCCTGTGATTGTTAACACGTTAGTTTCTAGGGTTTATTCTATACTATTCCTTCCACAGCTGCTGTGATCCTGCTGCACAAAGGTTACATATATTTTGTTATTGCTTAAATCGATATCTGGTATTTATCTTACCATGACTTAGTATCAATGTAAGACTAAATACATATGTCAAAGTCAATTTCCATTGGTCGACTTGGTATTTATTTAATCTCCATAGAGTAATCCCCTTGTACGTAACAAGGTGTAATTCTAGCAACTGTAGCGTCATATTGATAAATTATCTATCAAATATTGTTTTATATAAGTTTAAGAATTTTTATGTACCGATTAAGACATGACTTTACAGTTAAGTTAAAAGTGTAATTAATGAAAGAGAAAAATTTGAATTTTTTTTAAGTCTTGGTATGTAACAAAGGTTTTAATTTTAAACAATTTGATGTCTAGTTCATGATTGAAGAATTTTGTATGCTTTCTTTTAGAAAACTCTGAAGATATAATAATTACCTACGAAGCACGATTAAAAAAAATATCGTCGTGCTTAATAAATTTAGTACTACCGTGAACTTAGATATTATTAATTTTTTAAACTACGTGCTGAGTTTGCGAACCGGTAGGTATGCAAATTCTTTAAGAAAACTTGATAAAGCAAAATTTCTACATTGTACATAATATAACGGTTCAACACCCACTTCGTAGAATGAGTCAGCAACGATTCATAATACTATTTTAGTTAAGATTTTAAAGGCTTTAATATCCTGCCGCTAATATAACAAAAAACATCAAATTTATTGTATTATAAATTATTATTAATTTTCACCATTCCCATTTAAACAAGGATGTGTAAAGTAATTAAAGCAAAGTCCGTATATTAACTATACGATAAATTATTTTTAGGTTAAAGATTATTATGTACGTATGTTGATATCCGACTTTTAAGGCTTTGAAGGGTAAAAGATTATGAAATATACTCTTAACCCTTTGCACTCCGAACACTTTTTAACATGATTTTTCAGCAACTCCGGGTCATTTTGACCATCGTATCCTGCTTCTCGTAAAGTATTTACAATGTTGCGAACTCCGGGTAATTTCAACCATGACTATCAGCTACCCCAAACTTTCAGTTTACAATTTTGCCACTGGTGTAGATAATAGCGTGCCATGTCGCCGCAATGGCGAAACAGAGTGCAAATATTTAAATATATCGGTTACACATCCAGTTACAGGCTTAAATCATCGTAAACAACGCTGTCATATCATAAACACTGCTGAAATAGGGCAAATTCTATTGATAATAATGGTACCTACTGATATTATCCAACAATATACTTATGTTATGGGTGAAGAATCAAAAAATATTTTTTTAGAAAATATTGGCCCTCAGCGACTCGCGAAATAATTAACTCAGAACCTTATTTATGAATAAGGCTCTGGTAAAAAGCTAAAATAATTTTAAAATTTAAAAGAACACAGATATCTAAGCATTAAAGTAAAAAGTGCTTGAGGCTGTAGGAGCTTGTATTTATGATAAGGAGTAAATAATTAACGTAAGAAGTTTGAAATACTTCAAAAATTAAAAAAATACAAAACGAAAGTAGTAGACAAAAATTATAGCAAAAGCATGCATGTATATTTTGTTTTAAAGTTAATATGTTATTAAGAATATGTATGTGAGTGTGTGTGTGTCTGTGTGTTTTATATCATATAATGTAAATGATACCTTATCGATTATTATTTTTAGCGATTAAAATGTATGTAATGTAAATGTATCCCTACTACTACAATATACTACACTGTACAAATTTACTACCTCAAACCCAACAATTGTTTCTCCCAGCAACCGAAACATCACCAAGCGATAGACTCTATAACACATTAGAAATGTAAGTTATTAGAAACATAACTTATTTTATACTCACCATCTTCTACGATAAGAGAATACACCACCGCTTCTCCACTATCGACAGTAGCATGCACCCGTCCAACCACGCCTGTTTGATTTATGTCAGCCCACAGGAAGTAAGAAGGCAAACTAAACGTTACTGATGGGAGATCTGGTTCCCCTGCTATAAGGAATTCACAAGTAGAAAGTATGTCCTTAAAGTATGGCGGAAGTTCGAAGACTTCTGTCCTTTGAGTACAGTTACAAGCCTGAATACTGGTATGTGTAATTTATAAACAGGTTTGACACAATGATATTAATAAAAGTGCTTTCGAAGCTAAAAGCAGTTTCTCGTTTTATAATATTTGTCTTTAATGAAATTAAATTAATAATATAATAAAACATTAAATATTTAACTTAATGTGAACATTTTCAGAGCTTCACGGGCCTACCATGAACTCTTATTGCGACTCAATTAAAGACGTAATCTAAATTGTTTTGCTTTTTCATACCATGACGTCTTAAAGACGCACACTTTAAGTCATTGCCGAATAAGCGTTCGGCATGCGTCCTTAAAACATGTGAGTAAAAGAGACAGAGTTATCTATAGTTCATATAACGTTTTTTTTTTCAAACATTGCGACCCCAATGCATCTTCATGGTACGAAAAGAAAGCGGTTCGGTTCAGGTACTGACTTTAAATTGAATCATTATCTATAAATTCATGGTAGGCCCTGCGGGTAACAATTAGTTTAATCAACATTTATATGGCAGATTGATAATTACAATTTATGATGTGGTTTTCAGTAATTAGTGAGGAAACTTGAGGGAGTTCTTGGGATATTTTTAAACTACCAATCCAAGAGAAAATATGTAATGCTATAACTAGAGTGTGCTATTTTCATATCCTATGCATAAGGATTCGTGAAACCACATGCACTCTAAACCACCATCACAGAACACTACTTTACACTGCACACATTCACTACAACAATTTCAATAATCGTTTCGCTCCGACACCAAAGCATCATCAGTAAAAATTTTGTATCAAAATTTAACATTATCTAATGAAAAGAGGCCTTTTTGATTGAGAAGAAGTACTTAATCAAATTTTTATAATAATAGAGTATGTTAATTTTTGCAATAAACTAATTAAGATCGCTACTATAATGTTAATTACAGACCATTCAAATAAGTATTGATAAAGTTGTTTCGCATATAAACGAGTGGATTAAGTTATTATAACATGTTGATTGATTTAGCACCAAATCAAGTGCCATTATAAATAAAATGTCTATCACACAATACGATTGCTTCATGAATAAATAATTTCGTGTAATATATTTTGTAATAATTCTTAGTTTTTGGGCTTGAAAACGATCACATTTTAAATGATTTATGAAAGCAGGCGTTTCGGGGCGAATTGATCGTCGACGTTGTGGTGGTGGGTGTGTGTGCTGCTTTTGTGTGCGTTGTTGCTGGTGAATTGCGCCTTGGGGTGCATGTGGTGGCTGGTCCTGCAAGTATAAGGTGCGTAGATTTTGCCTGCTTCATACACACTGGCTTTGCATGCATTCACTTAACCCGTGCGGATTATAGCAAAGTAGTTAGTTCTGTTATATTGCTTGAAATATATGGAACAGTTACACACACGGTCGTCCATCCCCAAATTAAGTAACTTAATACTTGTGTTAGGGGTGACGGACAACTGGTGAATATACTACATATAATTTTAAATACATACTTCAATACAAATAGACGTCGTAAAATATGACTAAGTTAAGTAGACGTTAGGCAGGCGGCCGGTCGTAAAATACGTAGCCAAATTAAGTGACAACATGTTTGTAACATGTTGTGCCTACCACACTTAGAGTGGGATAAGGGCAGGAGGATGATGATGAGGATGATGACTTAAATACAAATAGACACTCAGAATCGAAGAACAAACAAATTGTTTAAAGAAAACGTTTGCCCTCGGCGGGAATTGAACCCGCGACCCGCGAAGCTAACGGCAAGGTCAGTACCTACTGCACCAACGGGCCAGTCGAATATATGAGGCTTGGTGATTTGCATTGAGGGAAAAAGAATATAAAAAAATGTACCTGTAATTACATCTACTAATAGTACAGCGGAAGCACCGTCCGCTTGCAATGTTAGGGCTATATAAACCAAGTTTTCAGGGAAAGATGCCGATGATATCACATGCACTGCTACATAACCGTTAGCTAAGCTGCTTCCAAATAATGTCGCATGTTCTGGAAAAAATAGTGAAGTTTTTAATTTGAAAATATTTAATTAAGACAAATTCCTTAATTGAATTTGTTTTATTAATGACAATCTATCCGTCGGCCAGTAGATATTGTTTTTAAACAACATTCTTTTACACCGTTATACTGTTCGATGGAAAAGTTCAGCAGGGTTGTAATCAGCGAAGGTAAAACTATCTAAGGAAGTTTTATCAAACCCCAGAAAGATGTCATTAAAATGCTAAAGATGTCGTTATTTACTTCCGCAAATTTAATATTTATCTTAACGTTTTATTTGTATTTATTATTTTTTTAGAATAATTTTGGGAAATGTTATCTGAATAGGCTTTAGTGGATTACATTGCAGATTTGGTAATATCTGTAATTGGCCTAAGCTTGATATCTAACAACAGAAAAGTCAGACCAGAATTCAGAAATTTACTTAATCGACTCAAGGGCAATTTTGTGCTCAAAGGCATTGAGCACAACAGGGCAAGATAATATGTGGAGGAAAAAATTACTAATTATTCATTTAATACCGAAAACTACTGTAAAGCACGGAACGTGGCAATGGTGGAATATATTCGGCTCAGAAAGATACACGCGATGGCGTATCTTTCTGAGCCGAATATAATAAGTATTGATAAGGTTTTAAATTTATATATATATTACTTGTATATATATATTATTTGTAAATAAAGTTTTAAAATCAAATAATCTAAAAGTCGCTTAAATATGGACAACCTACGTATTTATAAATTTTCCCCCTGTAAGTACGTCACCTATGTTTGTTTTTATATTATAATACCGTGGCAAAAAAAATTGTAACGTTACAAATAAAATATAATTACCTCCGACAATATCAATTTCATATCCCGTAAACCCTGATATTCTAATACTTTCGTGCGATAAAACTCCATTTGTTATATTGCCATTGTAGAGAACTTTGTCAAAAGATACATTGCTGTCAGTAGCAGATTCTGCAAAACATTAATTAGAAACATATTAGATCCACAAAACTCTCAGAACTGGAACCTTAATATTAAAAAGCTTATAATAATTATATCTAAACGCATTAAGAACGAAAACCACATATTTATAAAGTCAAAAACCTAACCACGGGTTAAAGGACGAGTGGCTTAATCTACGTACACAAAATGTTTGTTTCATTCGTTCTGCCATATGTTATCATTGTAATAAAGATAAATTGTCAATAAAGATATAATTATGAGTATATGTAAATACTGGTTAAGCAGAAACTGTGATAGCTTAACGATGAGACCATGTGTCTCTTTGGAGTCATGATTTCAAACTCCGGGCAGGGACCAATGAGTTTTTCTGTTAAAACTCATGTGTTTAATTGATATTTTTAATTTATCATACCCTGGTCGGTGAAGAAAAACATCGTGAGGAAAACTACAAGTCTCTACAGATTTCTGAGGATACGTATAGCCTACCAATTACTATTGGAGCAGCGACTAACTAAGCTCCAACACTGCTCTCCACAATAAGAGAGGAGGTCTATGCAAAACAATGAGATAGAAACAAGCCGTTACTTTACTAGTTCAGCTACTAGCAAATTAAGTTGAAATTAATAATGAGTCTTTGTTCTCTTAATTCTTTTAAGCCGATATTATTTATCGAATTCAGACAATTTAGTGAATATGAGATGCTTGGAAAGTTTAATAGTGAGTTTACTCACAGTAATAATAATATGAATAAAAGCTTCATAAATTGATGAGTATATTGAAACAAAGTTGAAAAACGACAAATTCAATGTAAAAACTAAAGAGAGATACGACCGTTAAATTTAAATTGTATCTGCTTTTATATATTAATTTAAAATTCAATCATAGCGATATTCTGTATTCCGTAAGAAATCTACGTTCCAAATTAAAAAATTTTAGCAATTCGATTTTATTGTAATTCGAAAGATAACGATATAATTACCTAACGATAAGTTTTGGCTCGTTAATATATCAGTTATAGTACAGTTTCACTGTTTTAGCAGTTAAAAAAATATTTGCTATTTCCTAAAATTAAAATACTAAATCTTTAACTTTCAATACTTTCGCAAGTAACCCTACTTATCTACGTTTCTCATTATTCAGATATCGTTTGATAAGTATGAAATCTTTTCTTTAGTCATGAATGATTCGTACAACTTATCAATAGAAGTTTTACAGTTTTTATCGATGCTAGCATAGGGAGCAAATACATACTTTTTTGCTAGTATTGGACCAACAAGTTGTTGTTAGATAGTATTGGATCAAAATTTTATGGTTTGCTATCTAAATATGAAAACGATTTTCAAGAATTCTATCACACCAAATTATATTCTTCATCAATTTAAGAATAATTAATTATTTATTTAATAGTAATTTGAGTTATACTAGATGTAAAGATCATTTATAATGTTAGAATAAAAATAATATACGGTAAGATTTTTGCATCTAATATTAAGACGGTTATGATAAATAATCTATATGAAGTTAATAAACTGGCTAAATCAAACGTATCCTGCTTTTATTCAAGTTGACTTTTCTATTATAATATGTTGTTATATATAGTAAATTTTTAGTAAGAATCTGTTTATTATCATTATTATTTACATGCCGTAGAATATTCTGTGGTAGTTGAACTATTTAATTGATGATTCGTTTTAATACGAATACGACTCGTACAATTGAATATTATTTATTCAATATATAATTTATTTTTAAGCAACTTAAAAGTGTTGATTACACATTAATATATTGAAAATACTAATATGGTTTCTTTTTATTGTATTTTTAAGAATAAATAGTAGAATATATAACCTATAAGCGAAATAATTACTGCAGTACGCCCAGCCAAGCTACCAAACTTGTTAGCATAAACGATGAATACTAAATGACTTCGACCAGTTATGCTATTTAAACCATTTTCATCTTTAACTAAGATAGTTAAACTATTTCCTTCCTTCTCGTATAAGGAAAACCACCTTGAATCATCTGTAAAGATATACTAAAATATAAATTAATAAATCATTATAATAAATTTTGTTTAACATCCGTCAATACAGGCAACCTACCACTTTCAATGTTGAAATAAACTGTATCATCAAACCCTTTTATAAGTCGAATGGTATGTGGAAATACTAATCCTTGTTTTGAATATTCTCCAGCATAATACGCTTCTTCAAAAACAGGTAAGGTTACGGGTTGTGTTTCTTCATGTATTATTTCTAAAACTATAGTTGTATGGCTGCTTATAGCATTAATTTTAGATGCACCCAGATTCAAAATAATGAAATTACTTTCAAGAATAGGCATCTCAATAAGATTGACTGTTACGTAACTAGTTGAATTTGATAGTGAGAAGTAAGGTGCGTATTCTGCAAAAAAACACATAATTATCAATTTATGCAGTGAGTAAATAAAAAAATTATTTTTATTTTTATTACCTCCAGTTAAATTCATCTGAACAGAAGATATATCAACATCAATCATTCTTATTTCATTTAATTGTAGTGATCCATTCTTTATATGACCTACGTAACTGTTATACTCAAATTGTAAAATTACTGTATTTTCTACTTCTGAAAAAAAGCATGCGATTCAGTCAGATTATTGAATTAATGATATGAATGAAATAGGAATTTACGACACAATTAGAAGGTACAAATAATTTTGCCCTAAGCAAAAAAATACATTCGTATTAATACCTCGTACCTTTCAGCAAATTGATAAATATCGCTGATTGACCGCCAATAGTATTCGGTTTACGTGCTACAATGGTGAAAAGCAAGTGATCTTTTTCAATAAATACCTCATCAGGGATCGAATTAGTTTCGTTAGATCTTAATGAAACTGAATTTCCGTCTTGGACTATGAAAAACCACTGCGCATATTCTGAAATTCAAATATATGAAATATGACTTGTACAATATGTAGAACGTTAGCTCATGGTAAAAAAAATGTTTACATTTTTATATTTACCTCCATCTAATTCAAATTTCACTGTATCATCAAAACCTAATCGTAGTTTTATAACTTCTTCAAATTCAAGGCCATTTTCTTTGGAAAACGTTCCTCGATAAAATGCTTCTTCAAACACTGGTAAAATAGCTTCTGTGTTAGGTATATCAATAATCAGCGTTGATGTCACAGGTACAGTTCGGTTTCTTGTGGCTTCTATTTCGAGTATTATAAAACTATTCGTTTCAAGATCTTCTAATGAAACATAATCTGATAATTTTATTGTTACCACATTATTAATATTCGATAAAAGAAAGCTTTCCATCAATTCTGAAATATGTTTAATACGGTGAATTCTTAAAGTACAATATTGTAAGAGTAATCGAATTATTAGACTCGTTGAGATCATTAAATGTAGTATTATGTAGTATTATTATGATTCTAGTAATCTCAATAAAAAGATAAGCATAATAGAAACACATATTGCCTTTGGTATTAACCAAATATTGATATTTTATAGACGAAAACGGCTTATATTTTGTCGGATCATATGTAACCTAATAAGGATGACTTGTAGTAAAACTACGAAATAAAATTTGTTAGACTAAGATATTGTAGATTTTTTCATTTGTATTGATTATACAAACATCTTTTCATACAAGGGTCTATAAATTATACTCATGAAAAATAAACAAATATGTAACTAAATTTTTCCTTACCTCCACTATGTGAAAATTTAATTTCGGATGTAAACCCTGATTCCAGAATAATTTCTTCTGTACTTAGAATACCGTCCTTTAGTACACCGGTATATGTATTTTGTGAAAACTTCAAAACGGTAGGTTCAGTTAGTTCTGTAATTTTATAAAATGAAATTACTCTGACTTTTGTATAATATTTTTTTTAGAAAATTTTGGTTTGTTCCTTGATACTTTTAATTGAGAAAGTTAGAATATTTATTAAAAGTAAAAATAGTTGACTTTCATAATAATGTACTTGTTATCTGAGATTAAAATGCTAATGCTGGGCTAGAAATCCTTGAAACCCGACGATAAATAACCGCACAGTCCCCATATCAATGTCAGTCAAGCTGAGACGGGAACAGAGTATTAAAACATGGTAAAAGATTGCAAAAAGATATTCAAATTGAATATTTCAGCACTTCAATTCCAAAAAATCCCTTATTTAACTGTGAAGTTACAAATGCATGTATGTCAATGTCATACAATGAGAAAAATATTTACTAAAATTTCATTACCTTGTGGGAATGAGAGTGAAATAGCTGCATTAGCGCCAACAGTCCTAGGTTTTTCAGCTTTAACATTAAAAACGAAAACTTTTTCATTAAATATTAAATCTTCAGGTATAGATCTATTAAGAGATATTATAACGCTGCTTTCATCTGTATTTATAGAAAAGTACTTTGCAAGGTCTGAAAAAAATTAATACGTTTACTCGACCATTTGATTCAGTTATTTGAACATAAATTGTATTTGTGTAGTCAGGAAATATGAAAATTTTTCTGAAACTTTGACTTGCAGTGCTTTAACCTTATATTTTCAAAATTTACTTCAAGATTAAAAACCATTAAAAATAACTACGTAGTCGCAATCGTTTTATGCCCAGTGTACGTGGTACGTATTATTGATGGATAATTGGCATAAACCTTTAAGTAGTACATACACAGATATAATGTTCACGAAGGATTATAGCGATTTGTGTATATGCTAATATTGTCACGTTAAGTGCTGTGCTAATCGTCTTATAATAAAGCCACCAACATCAGTAAAAGTATTTAAGTAAACTGGTATACATGGTTACTCTGACGTTTGTCGATTGGCGAAGTATTTTTGGTTTGCTGAAATGCACTGCGAGCAGTTGAGGTTTGCATTTAGGGATACTAACTGACTCATGTTTCTCCTTTACCGGTGTAAGGGACATGTCTGACTACTCTGATTTGCGACTCACCTCCATTTAAATCAAATGTTACTGTTTCATCGTAACCCTGAATTAAGCTTATAGCATCGAAATCAATACTTGTATCATTCCAAAAAGTACCCCGGTAGATGTACTGAGAAAATACGGGCGTTACGGTATCCTGTTTTATTATTTCCAGCGCTATAGTTGTTGAAGTAGTTGCAGCATTAGTACCAGATGCACTTAGTATCAATACAAGAAAGTTATTTTCTAAAACAGTATCTGGCAGCTGCCCGTAAACGTTTAACAATACTTCGTTGTTGGTAGAGTTTAAAGTAAAATGGCTCGCGTGATCTAAAAGCAAAGAGTTCGTTAAAATGATATTACGCATCATCATGAAATCATATTACTTATCTCTCTAAGTGTACTCAAAATGTTGTTAGAGATTTGCCTTAATAAACTGTATTGCTAAACAATCAGTAAAGTTTAAAGTAAATTTATATGAACTTACCACCCGTGAGGTTGAATATGATATCCGAATCGTACCCCACATTCAATACAATAGTTTCAAGATCAATAATATTGTCTTCTATACTTCCTTTGTATGTTTGCTTCTCAAAACTTAATTCTCTAGCTGCAATATGAGTAGTTGTAAAACTAATATAATTTAGACTGGCTGACATAAAGCTTGTTGTCCTTTCAAAATAAAACAAAATTGTATCTATATAAATAAACTATGTTAGCTTTATTTTCTGATTATCCCTAGTCTTGCTTCCAGAATATCATAAAAATTATGGATATTCGGTGTAGAACAAACTTTTTAACGTCTGAGCGTGACACCTGATACAAAACCAGTGTTTATTTTTATTTATGAAGATGATGAATTGATATGGTTAAACCCCATCAGAATTCTTGACAACAAATTCACTTTATAACATACGTACATTCACTCTAAGTGGGGTCGGCCCAACATGTTCAAACATGTTGTCACATGATTTGGCTACGTATTTTACGACCAGCCGCCTGCCTGACCTCAACCTACCTTAGTCGTATTTTACGAGCTCTCGGTAAAAAATGAGGGTGATCTATTCTATGCAGCCGGAAACCACACGGCACTTACCTTAGTCGCCTCTTACGACACCTCGGTAAGAAATGAGGTTGGTCTATGCTACTCCGCCGGATACCACATGGCGGTATGTCGTTCAATGTCGTATTAAGATAAATCGGAATCAAGAATTTTAATGCTGAGCTGATAAGCGAAAATGAGCTCATTTAATGCAAGGAATTGACGATTTTTACTATAAGTCTGTAACTATGAATAATAATTTCATATATATTATTTATTTTCGTACATCGTTAGGTACATCTCAGTTAATAAAAAAATTATCCAAATATAAATAACAACATAAGAAGCACTGGAAACTAATTAATTTTATATTAATAGTATTTTTTTTATAATTATAAAACAAAGTCTCAAAAAGCGGTCTGTCTGTAATCGATTTTCTCAAAAAGTACTGAGCGAATTTTTGTGTGGTTTTCACCAAAAGGTAGTTCAATACTTCCCGATAGTTAAGATAAATAGTACATATCGGTATTATATAAATTGTGTTGAAGAGATAGCGCAGTTGTTAAAAAACTTGCTTGCTGGGAGCTTTAGTCGTGTGCGCTACGTAAACCACCAAAGCTACACTTAAGTAATGTACTAGAGAATTCATCATCATTCTCCTGCCCTTATCCCACTCAAAGCGCGGTCGGCACAACATGTTACAATCATGTTGTCACATGATTTGGCTACGTATTTTACGACCGGCCGCCTGCCTTAACTCAACTTACCTTAGTCGCCTCTTACGACACCTCGGTAAGAAAGGAGGGTGGTCTATTCTACAGATAGTTCTGTAAGATTTTTTTTTTATTAAGATTAGATTTCTATTAAAATTATATTTTTTCATGATACAAGATTTGTAATTAGGTACTATAATGTATTTGTCTTTTGATAATGTATTTAGGTACTATCTATACTTATTATAAAACAAAGTCCCAAAAAGCTGTCTGTTTGTATGTAATCATTTTCTCATAATATAGTGAAAGGATTTTTGTACGGTTTTCACCAAAAGATAGTGCAATACTTCCGGATTAAATCCGGTTTAAGTAAATAAAACATATCGGTATTATGTAAATTGTGTTGAAGAGATAGCGCAGTTGTTAAAAAACTTGCTTGCTGGGAGCTTTAGTCGCGTGCGCTACGTAAACCAGCAGAGATGCGCTAAAGTAATGTAATAAAGAATTGTAGATCTATAAAAATACTACAAAAAAGTCCCGGACAGCATGTCTCTATTTCTTATGGTTAACTAACAATAACTACTTTTATGTTCAAAATTTCGAAAATTTGGGTAAAGTTTCGTAAATCACTGAATTTCACGCGGGTGAAGCCGTTCTTGACACAGCTAGTAGTATTATAACAGTTTAGCATGTTAAAAAACTTGTGTAGAAAAACAATGGTAGTAAAAGTAAGACGTAATATCGTTGTGATTGACACTAATTTATTGTAATTGTCTTAGTAAAGTGTTATGTGTGATACGGAGATTGTTACCTGAAGGGAAAATTACTTGGATTACGGCGTGTGCTCCGACGGTTCGAGGTTTTACGGCACGTACAGAAACTAATATGTTTCTTGCTTCTAGGAGTTCCGGCGGCACAGACGGTATATCGAGCGAGATATTGGGGCCGTCTTGCTTTAATTCGAAAAGGGAAGAATATTCTGGAAAAAATTAGATTTTTGTAACAATGTTAAGTGGTTAATTAAAATAGTGTTGGCATAAAGACAATTTTTTTAAATGTTTTAATACGGTAATTTATAAAATTAGGCCTTACTTTGCGAAGATCCATAACACAAAAGTAATAATGAAATTATATTGCTATAATCATAAAATATATAATATTAAGAAGCGCAAAGCTTTGCGATTTTGTCGTTGAGTCTTGATAATGTTTCGGCTGCGCGGCGAATCGATTGTTGAGTTTGTGATAGTGAACGTGTGTAGTGCTTGTGTGTTGTGCTGGCGGTGGTGGAGGCTTGTGCATATGTTTTTAACGAATCCTGAATGTATCTGGTATGAAAACGGATAGGCCACTCTAAATTTAGAATTATATACATACATATATCTATATATATATTATCCTTACTCAATCGCGAATATAGCAAAATAATTTCATTATTACTTTTGTCTTAATAGGGCTTTGTAGCCCCTTCGGGTTACGGGTCAAATCCCAGGTCGTCTCAGGCCCATTCAGTCCACCAGAGTTTGTCTAGTAAAACTTATGTGTCTAATCGATATTTGCAATTCATTGCACGCTTTTCGGTGAAATAAAAATTGTGAAGAAACCTGTATATCTCTACTGAATTCAAGGGATATGTACCATCAATTACCTACAAATCCGCATTAGAGCAGCGTTGTGGGTCTTAGCTTCAACCCTTCACTCAAAAAACGGACTCCTATGCCCAGCAGTGGGATGGTAACATGCCGTTACTTAACTTTTTTACTTTATGAGCAGCAACAAACGCGTCTGATATTAGGTTGTGAAGACATCTACTTACCTCCGTCTAAAGTAACATTGACTGTGCTATCATAACCCTGTATTAAAACTATCTGTTCTAAGTTCAATCCTGTTTCTCGGTCATAGTTTCCTATATAAATGTTTCTTTCGAAGACAGGCGTCGTGACGTCATCATGTATAACCTCTAAAGTTACTATCGTTGTGTCGGTGCTATTTGAAACTGTAGTGACAGTTATTTGTAGATTAATGAAGGTATTTTGTTCTAGAATTGTAGTGCTCAAAGGATCCATTTTTAGTGTTATAGTGTTTTCTTCAAGATTAGAAGTGAAGTAGGAGCTGTAATCTGAAATAGTATAGAAAGGAACGGTAGTTAACAATTCTATGCACTATTTATTATATTCTTCTGTACATTCGAGATCAAATATTAAATTTAAACTACTACCAACTGTCAATTATACTTTTTAAAATTCGAATCAGAGTCCTGACAACTAGATGCATAATTAATGTTGAGAGACCGGCTATACTCACGTCTTTTTTTATCGGATGAGCCCGACTAGTTTCAAGCCCATACGGGGCTCTTATTTATAAGCTCTTTATGCGACGTAATCGCGGCGGGAACTGCATAAAATATAACGACGCTGGTACATGTCTAAGGTATGTGCCGTGTGGTATCCGGCTGCAAAGACTATTCTTTACAGCCGGATACCACACGGCACATTTATAGATTTAAAAAACTAATGTCGTATAGTAAACAAGTTGTTCCCATGATTATTTTGTTTTTTCATTTTTCCGAAGGAGAAATAGGTTTGTTTCATCCTATATGTTGACCCGATATATAAACTTCAATTCTACCAAATTTCTATAGTATCGTATTAGCCGTGCAAACAGGAAACATACAGACAGACTTTTGCATGTATAGTATTATTGTGGATTACATTTTACAAGCAGCAAATTTTTTTATATATAAGATTCAATTGCTTTAGATTTATGCTCATTATGGTTGTCTATACCACCTTCAGTTCTTACCGAGGTGTCGTAAAAGGCGACTAAGGTACGTTGACGTCAGGCAGGCGGCCGGTCGTAAAATACGTAGCCAAATCATGTGACAACATGTTTGAAACATGTTGTGCCGACCCCATTTAGAGTGGGATAAGGGCACGAGAATGATGTGAGTATAGCCGGTCTCTCAACATTAATTATGAATACCACTCTCGATAGTTTGAATTCAAAACTAGAAGCTTACTATAATTTAAACATCTTACCGCTTATAATTTGCACGTGAATAGTTGTATTTTGGTATCCTTGTTTAAGTTTCAAATCTTCAAGTTTCAACTCATTGTCTATGATAACTCCTTCATATACAGCTTTTTCAAATTCCAAGTTGATAGCTGAAAGCAGAATCAATCCTTATACTTAAGTAGCCATACTAATAACATAAATGTGAAAGTCTGTTTGTTACGTTTTCACGGCCTTCTTCTTCATTGTCAACTGATGGATGTCCACTGCTGGACTTAGTGGAGAATCTTAGCGAACAATCTCCACACCACACGATCTTGTGGCGTTTGTATCCAGCGTTTCTCCGTGCCGTTTTTGGGGTCGTAAGTCAACATCGTAGGGGGTTCCGGGGTCGCCATTCTAACACTTTAAGACCACGGTCCCACGGCCCACGGTTCAACCGCTGAAGCAATAATGATAAAATTTGTTACAATTGAAGCTTATAGATAAAAAAGTACAATAATAATAATATTTTGCAATAATCCGCGATAAAGTAAATATCCGTTTTTCCCATACCCGATATATGCAGGATTCGTAAAAACACTTGCACAAACCTTCACCACCACCACCACCACAATACAGAAGCACTTCACATCTCAACAAACGTTTCGCCTCGCAACCGAAGCATCATCAGAAGACCACACAACAAAATTGAAAAAAAAGCTTTGCGATTTTGTCGTGGAGTAAAACGGATAGTCTAACCTACATTTAGTATTATATTTATTTATTTATGTACCAAAATTAAAATATATAAGAAAATACAGGTAAAGAAAACAAGTACAAAGGAGTACATCAGGCTAAAGTTAAGCTTATATAAATGGTTAAAAAAAGCCTTTTTTTCTTTCGATAACAAGAGAAGAAAAAAACGAAATCGCGGTTCCATCTTATAAAATTAATTAAATAATAATCATAAAGTGATTTTGAAATAGCCAAGTGTATGCACTCGTTTCTCAAAGTGACTGTAACGAGAACCGCGCATGCTTCTAAAAGCTTTTTGAAACATAAAAATTATATGAATTTGTGTTGAACAAACTATAGCAGGCTTTTTATGCTTAATTCTTTTATACTAAAGGGCAGGTATCTACCGGTTTTATTATGTTCAATGTTATAGAAAACTGAACAATAAAAACCAAAGATAAGTTCCCGTTACGGTATGTTCATGTAATGAATTCATGAATAAAAGGGTCTCAGGTGTATTCAAAACCTATAACGTTATTTTTTATCGATAATAGGGTTTGTTTGACCTTCATTTCATCTGATGGGAAGCAACGCTGAAATTTTTGCTATGGGAGGTGGCATCGTTTTCGGATAGATAAAATTCTATCGATAAAGCAGCATTGCCTAACGATTTATTACTTCAGCGTTCTACCTTCTGGATATTTGTATTACATTTTTGTAATTAGTTATCAATAGAGGTCAAACTATATCACCAAAATAACACAAAAAGGTATTCATACTTAATAGGTATATAGCCCATAGAAATTACACTATATTGTATGAAACATGCAATGGCTTCTAATTCTATCAGCCTTAAGAACGTTTGTTATGTACGAAAAATTATATAAGAATTATTATGAACTAGCAGTGCCCCGCGGTTTCACCCGCGACCATACCGATCTCGTGGTGGTGGAAAGTCTACGAAGTCGGACTATAGACTTATTTGTAGATTAACTAATTATAAAAAATGGGTATAATTAGTATTCTTGGAATAAGAGCTAACTCATCAAATGCAGGCCCTGCTATAACGGTCGCTACAATGAATTTGTTATGGCATTATTTTCTTTCGATTTAGATTTTTAAATTCGTAATATCTTTTGATTGGGATGTAGGATTTTAACAATTTGAAAAGAATTTTACAGGTATTGAAATAGTTTTTAATAAAATATCATTTAGTGAGATAAGGATTAATACAGAGACATGAATAAAATGGTTTGATGGTACAATGTAAAATAGTTATATTGATGTAACTATAATAGTTAGACATATGATATCGTCGACTTTTTGTGGATATTGATATGTTCTATAATACTGTAGAACATTTTTTTGTTCTATCCTCAATAGTTTTCGCAGCGCACGCGATGAAAGATGTTTACGACTGAATTTTTTACAACTTATTACAGTTTTATTAGGGATCCCTATTTTTTTTTTGTAATTGACATATAGCCTATGTTGCTCAGTGAAGAAGCAGCTTTCGCATGGTGAAAGAATTTTTGAAATCGGTCCAGTAGTTTCTGCGTGAAAACATTACAAAAATACATACATACAAACACACATACAAATCTTTTCTCTTTATAATTATTATGATTATGAATTATGAAGATAAAAATTATTGCTTGCGGGATTTGTTTATTCATATTTTTTTCATTCCTTATTAATGCTTTATTTGTGCCTATTTTTATAACCTTTTATTTAACTTGCCATGTGAAGGTGTAATCTTGCAAGTTAAATTCGACCATTCCTGGTTTCTGATTAAGCTGAATTTTACATACTGGTATAGTCCCGATGACAATGCATATTTATGATAAGCATGAACTGATGCTGCCAGGATTGTCTGCAGACAAAGAAACTCCTCAACCGTTAACAGTAGAGACATGAAAAGTCGTCAAAAGCTTTTTTAAAACCTTTTTTTACTTAACTTGATGACCTTAGCTTGTACCTTTAGCTAATACCACAGCAATAACGGCATTAGCACTGCTTATATATTTTTGCCTCAGGAGTCATTATAAACCTGTGTTGCTTATAAATGGTTCTAAACTCTTACCTTCAGGTAATTGTACAACAACTGTAGCATCAGCTCCGCTAGTGTATTGCCGATCAGCTTTCACTACGAGGAAAATCTGTCCCTCTCTATACAAGTCAACGGGTATTTGCAATTTCATATTAAATGTAATACCGTTCCCTCGTATTACTAAATCGAAATGATCGGAATGCTCTGCAAACAAAATTAATGGATCAACAATCTAAAAAGACTCAATTGATAAAGAAAATAATATTTAATGCGTAACGTACGTTACGGATTGGTCTGTTACTATCCCACTGCTGGGCATAGGGCTTGTCTCTCCATTTTTAGAGAGAAGGATTGGAACTAAGACAAAAAACACTGCTCCAATGCGGATTGGTAGGTTACAAATTACCCTAGAATTCTCTAGAGATATGCAGCGTTCCTCACGATGTTTTCCTTCACAGAAAAGCGTGTGATAAATTGCAATTATCACTTACGTTTTAACAGCAAAACTCATTGGTGTCTTCCCGGGGTTTAAACCCCAGACCCCCTCGAAAGAGTCGCACGGTCTTACCGCTGATCTATCACAGATTTGCATGCTATGCACTTATATTGCTTGTGTATCAAACCAGACGTTAGAAAAAATGTGGAAAAGTGCAAACTTGTCTATAAAGAGTTTAGTTTCATACGTGACTGGAAAAACGAATATCTGAAGATTACTCAAGCTAATCATGCAAATGCAATATTGTATAAAACTTAAATGTACATCTCTACCCTATTATAGATTTACGATTTACATTATAAATATTGCAAAATAGGTCCTATATTATTTATTTTTTATCTCACGAGTTTCGCAGCAGTAAAAGTGCAATAGCACTCATCAACTGTCGTAGGAAGCATTTTTTCATTTTCAAATTTATAATATCCTCGAGTTCGTCTGACATAACAAATAACTGTAGTTTAAAGAAATTTAATTCAGAGAACAGACCCGCATAAATAACGTTGATTTATTATTGCGCAATGTTAAATTTTTTAATTTTCTAAGCATGTACCTACATTTGCGATTTAAATGATTTATAGAAGCAGGCGTTACTTTGCGGAATTCCATATTACAAGCACTATAACAGAACTACCTTGCTATAATACGCACGGGTTAAGCGAATGCATGCAAAGCTAATGTGTATGAAACAGGCAAAATTTACGCACCTTATACATGAAGGACAAGCCACCACACGCAGCCCAAGGCGCCTCCACCAGCAACAATGCACACAAGCAGCACACACAACCACCACCACAATCTCGATGATCGTTTCGCTCCGAAACCGAAGGATCATCAGGAGGATAGGCTCCACGACAAAAATCGCAATGCGATCAATCATCATTGTGTGGTGGCTTGTCCTGCATGTATAAGGTGCGTAAATTTTGCCTGCTTCATACACATTAGCTTTGCATGCATTCACTTAACCCGTGCGGATTATAGCAAGGTATTTCTGTTATAGTGCATGTACATGTATATGTGCATGTTTGTATATTATAAACCTGAACTTATACTTACTTCCTTCAAAACTAAATATCACATGTTCGTCATGGCCTTGACGTAGATAAATAGAATCTTGCAATATAAGTTCGTTTTCAGTAGTATAACTGGCTAGGTAGAAGGGCTGTGAGAATCTTGGTTCCTCAGGTAGTTCAAACTCCGTGTTTGCGATTATTGTGACTGTGGCGATTGCTGATCTTCGGGGATCACCAGTTCTATCAACATCCTATTCATAAACAAAAATTAAGGTTAAGACCCCATTATTGGAGACTAACTCGAAATAAAATGAAGTCACAATTCTTGCTAGTTACAAAATTACTTGCAAAAATAATTATCAAATAATTGCACGATTATATTGTAAATTTCTTTCCATATCTCTCTCTATAACAAAGTTTGTATACTTCGTACAATATTTAAAGTCCTTTTTGGCCGCGGCATTTAAAATCTTAAAATCCACAAAAGTAATAATAAAATTATTTTGCTATAATCCGCGATACAGTAAATAAAAAGTATATAGTGTTAAATGTATAGTGGAATATCCGTTTTTTCATACCCGATACATGCAGGATTCGTAAAAACACATTCACAAACCTCCACCACTTCCACCACAATGCACAAGCACTACAAATGTTCACTATCACAAACTCCTGAAAAAACGGATAATCCACTATACATTTAACACTATATATATTTTCTATTTACTGTATCGTGGATTATAACAAATTAATTTTATTATTACTTTTGTATTATGGATCTCCGCAAAGTAACGTCTAATTCTATAAATCATTATTCCCCCTTTACATAATATATTGCATTGCACGATAACCATGCTATAAGCCAATATAAGGAGATAGATGAGAGAGAGAGGAGAAGGGTGGGAGGGGGAGAAAGAGGGAAAGAGAAAAACAAAGTCACTTTCATAGCTCATCGGGTCGCTTGCCAATTGACAGTGTACTTAATTGAAGAACCCCTGTGGCCTCATGGCTTAACGAACTGGGCCTAAAATACGGTTTCGGTACCTCCCACGCACATAAAGTTGGATGGTATAGAAATCCCTTAGAGAGATCTATATGCAACCGCAAAAAAGAAAAACTGAGACATTGTTACATATTTTTGTAAGTTATGATAATTTTATATTGTTATTTTTTATTACTATTAAAGGAAATGCAGAAGATGATATTTACCGTAGCAGTCACTGTCAGAATAATAGGTTCAGTGATAGTTCTAATAAAAGTTTTAGTACTTAATGCTGCTTTAAACTCCTTAGCGACAGTCGATGAATCATCGTAATCGATTTGAAACAGTGTATCATCTGAGACTTCGAAGTCGATTCTTTCTGTAGTTAGGTCTATATCTCTTACAATTATATCATTAGCACAATTGGTGATTAAAAATCCAGGCGGCAACGGTGGTGCGATTGTAAAAGTATAGTTGTTCGATGGTCTAAATACGGGACTATTGTTATTCGTGTCAGTAATACTAACTGTAAACACCTGCAAAATAAGATACAATATTATACTGTAACTTTGTTAATTAAATCCATTATTAACAAGTTAAGTTGTTAATAGGACCCAAGAATACAAGCAAATAAGTTAATCAACACAAATCATTTATCGTAGAATCTGAGCCTTTAAGACATTCCATTTATATATTTGGAAATATATAGCATTTGACAAAATTTTAATCAAGCTTGCAAAACGAAACAGATCCAACTCAAATATATTTATAGAATTCGTATTCGACAGTAATGGATTGAATACTAACAAAAGGCCTTGCAGTACCATCGGTACATCTAAAATTTATTGTGAATCCCATAGTTTGTGATGTTTCAACCTCCTCATAGTTTCTGTACGCATCGTTCGTTGATATAACCAGTCTAGAATCTATCAACGATATGGTTACATAAGGTCCTCCAATAAGCCCTTCTCTATGAGATACACTATTTATAGCTGCAAAAGGAATATTTAAAAAATCAATCAAATACTTGAAGAAATTATTTACATTCATTAATATCTGCCATTAATTTTCAATAAGTACTAAATTCCATAGTAAGTAAGGCTGTCTACAAACATTATAGAGCATCTTTAGTTATGTTCTGTAAGGCTATACAGCTTCAATGAAACCCCATTAGTATAATTTCAATCCGCAAGCCTTTGGTAAGCATCTACCTTATTATTGAGCCCATCAAGACTATGCGATTACTCATTTTAAGGGAATCTAATCTAGAAAATAACCCAGGTGAAAATTTGATTAAGTCAAATCTTTATTATATGCATGTAATAGACGATTAATGTAACATTACGATTCTTTTATTTTTATAGTTTAACACAACTTACCTTCGATATTAGATGTTGACCTATTCCAAATATTACCTTCAAAGATATCGAGTATAGTTTGGGATTCCGACACAAACCAACTGTCTATGCCTTCAATACTGCAACCTAAAAATTACAAATATATATGTAATTGATTTTCCTAGTTTTTTTTTATAAATAAAAGTAAAGTAATGGCCTCTTACTATCCCACTGCCTAGCATAGGCCTCCTCTATCTGTTTTCTGGAGAGAGGGTCTGGAGCTTATTACCACGCTGCCCAAATGCGATCCTATCAATAGTTTACACGTATTCTAAGAATTCTCTAGATGTTTCTCATGTTTCTCTAATGTTTTCCTTCACCGCCATGTGAAATTGCAATTATCATTAGGCACATAAGTTTTTAACAGCTAAACTCGGGATTTTCAGCTATGCCCTGTCGAGAGAATCGTTCGGTCTCATCACTATCACAGCTATTTTAAATTTTACTAGCTGTGCCCGCGCCTTCGCTTCCCTAAAAATTAGTGTGTCCCCGTTTTCTTCCTATATTCCAACCCCATGGGAATTTAACCATAATTTAGTATTAACCTAAACGTTCCTCAAGAATTGCACTATCTTGTAGTAAAAACTGTGCAAAACTCCGTTCAGTAGATTGTGAGGAATTCGATCGCATACAGATAAACAGCTTTTGGGGACTTCGTTTTATAATATGTATAGATTTATATTATCTGCTATTTTATTATTTTAAATGTTATTTTTTCATTCATTCTTTAAAACTCAATCTATAAGTTTCTTTGACATGGCGTAGGTAGGTAGGATGACCGTGATATCATCAAAATATGGTGTGACTAATATAGCTGGATTTGATTTAATATAAATACAAATACAGAACCTTGTTATTATTACAATTCCAACATTTTATAAGTTATTTTATTATTTTTTATTAGGGCCCATATTTGACATGGAGTTTAAACTAGAGTAGGAAAGCCATAGGCAAGTATGTAAGTGGAAGTGTCGCAAAAAATAATGAAAGGGAAGATGAAACTCATATATTCGTCTTCGTCAAATCACACATAAAAAGAGAGATGTTAAGTCTCATTTGCTTTCTCTTATTTTCGAAGGACGCATTTAGGTTGCCACTCCTAGTATAATAATCTCTATGATATTTTATTTAAGGGTGATTAATGTGTAAACATGTAACAACAATGCAAAGTCATTTAAAGAGGGACGTTGATATATAAATTTACTAATTATGATAGCCTAAGCCATATTTAATCGCAATAAATAGATTGTGCTAGTTTATAAAACCATTTTCAAACCTCGTATTAATTCACAAATTCACTTTAGCATCTAGAAATAATGGAAACACAAATAAGTAAAATTGGTTACGTGATAAGTTATACGTGAAATATAAAATATGAATTAGTTAGAGATGTCTACAATTTTATTTTAATAGTAGTTGTTCGCTTTGCAAAGAGACAATGTAAAAGTAATCCCTCAAAATAGCCTTTAAAAAGCTAGTTCCGATTACTCCTCAACGCTTAGATCTGGTAATTTTTTTTAATTTGGCCATTGACCTACTGTCAATTTAGAAACAAAGAAGCTAATATATAGAACAAAAAAATTCAGAAATCGTTACAGTAATATCATTATATACTTTTATTTGCACAAAATCACCATAATATCAAATGATGAGATTATGTAAATTTATTACATTATGTACATATGCACGAAGTAAAAAATATTTGTGTTTCATTGGGTCAAATTCCGCACTCAATTTTAAGCTTTGCCTATACAGCAGTTAAAAACACTGTTTAAAAGAGGCAGATACAGAAAGCCTTCTATATTGTTGAGGATTACTTAGATGATAAGAATGCATGGTTATAGCTACTCTTAGACCCTGCACAAGATAGAAATGACTAAGTATAACTAGAAATAAGAAATAAGTTTCTTGCTGGCTCTTCTCGGTAGAAACAGCTTTCCGAACCAGCAGTAAAGTTGATGATTCAAAAGCACTTGTTTTCAAGTTCACTTGAACAAACAATATTTTTAATTTGAATTTAAGTTCTGTATTGTATATTATATTACGACTAATAATGCCAATAAATAAATAAACATGTATAACTCCATCACGATGACGTACTGAAATGATAAGCACTTACCATTCGCAACGGGCAAGGATATAGACACTAGAACACTTAAAAGAAAACAAAGAAAAGTATTTCCCATTTTAAAACACTTGCTTTATAATATTACAATAAATGGCTGAGTTACACAAATAATAATATAAAATTATTTTCAACACAATTGAAACCTATTTTTATCAATTAATTTCTAAATGATTTCTTTAGAATACAAACAGTCTTGCAGATTAAAATATTGTTTGGCGCAAATAAAACCGAGTACACACTATCATGTCCACATTTAGATAATGATGATGACGATGATTAACTAGCCATGTAGCGATATTGATATCTTTGAAAGGAAATTTGATAAAGTCATTATCTCTCACATAAATTCTATAATGAGCGATATCGTGGAAACACTCATGATGCATACTTTATTAAATATTGACAGGTATTAGAAATGTTTTTTTTTTGTTTTTTTATAATTGATGGTGTCAAGGACAATATAGGTTTTGTTTATTTGCAACTAGCTGTCCACCCACGCATTGCTGTGGCTCAGTCTGGTTTCAAATTCCCCTCGAAACAGAACCCAACAGTTTAAAAAATGCACTGATTGCCACTAAACCTTACAGGAACTGTGATAGCCCAGTGATGAGACTGTGCGACTCTTTCGAGGGGAACACAAGTTCAAACCCGGGCAGGCACCAGTGAGTTTTTCTATTAAAACTCATGTGTCTAATTGATAATTGCAATTTATCACACGCTTTTCGGTGAAGGAAAACATCGTGAGGAAACCTGCATACCTCTAGAGAATTCTAGAGATATGTGTAACCTACCAATCCGCATTGGAGCAACGTGGTAGGTCTTAGCTCCTACAAAAGTAATAATAAAATTATTTTGCTATAATCCGCGATACAGTAAATAGAAATAATATATAGTGCTAAATGTATAGTGGACTATACGTTTTTTCATACCCGTTACATGCAGGATTCGTAAAAACATATGCACAAACCTCCACCACTTCCACCACAATACACAAGCACTACACAGGTTCACTATCACAAACTCAACAATCGTTTCGCCCCGCAACCGAAGCATCATCAGGAGATAGACTCCACGAAATCGCAAAGCTTTTGCGATTTTGTCGTTACTTTGCGGAGATCCATAATACAAAAGTAATAATAAAATTAATTTGTTATAATCCACGATACAGTAAATAGAAAATATATATAGTGTTAAATGTATAGTGGATTATCCGTTTTTTCAGGAGTTTGTGATAGTGAACATTTGTAGTGCTTGTGCATTGTGGTGGAAGTGGTGGAGGTTTGTGCATATGTTTTTACGAATCCTGCATGTAACGGGTATGAAAAAACGTATAGTCCACTATACATTTAGCACTATATATTTTTTCTATTTACTGTATCGCGGATTATAGCAAAATAATTTTATTATTACTTTTGTATTATGGATCTCCGCAAAGTAACGCCTAATTCTATAAATTATCTTAGCTCCTACCCTTCTCTCCAGAAACGGAGAGAGGAGGCCTATTTCCAGCAGTGGGATTGTAACAGGCCGCTACTTACAGGAACATCGCTGAATCAATCTAAAGATTATCCGAAAAGTTGATTCAAATCGGTCCTGCCTTTTCGGAGTCAATAAGGAACATACATGCACACATTTATTTTTATATATATGGACTGGTATTTGCATTCCTCTTCGCAGGGCTTAATTCAAAGGTATATGAATTACAATAATGTATAAAAACATGCTCCGAGGACCATCAAACTTTACAGGAACATCCGCCGAGTCAGCTATCTTCAGTAGCTGACCAAAGATTGTTTGAAAATTTCATTAAAATCTGTCCCGCTGTTTCAAAGTCTGTAAAGGACATACAGGCAAATACTCATTTTTGTATATAAGACTAAGTACTGCAATACATGTTGAATATGAACCGAAACGGCGAACTGATTAAAACTAGATAGGTTTTCCGATGATACTGAATTTTTAAATATCACTCTTCGGTGGCTAATTTGAGTTCCAATAAATTTAAAATAGGATTTCCCGAGCAATATTACTTTCAGTTCGAAATGCAGTAATTCGCCGAAAAGATCTGGCTAAAACTCATTTACTTTCTTTTATCGGAAATAGTAATTATATGACGTCCTGATCCATAAAGGAAAAATAAAACACGTTAAATAAAAAATATTATTTTATTTACTCCCAATTGTCAATATCAACATCGATTTGCTCCATACTCTCTTGTGGTTTTCGATTCACGCTAACATTGAGTGAGAGTAGTTGTTGAATAGGCAGTCGTGGAGAAAGGTTTACCATACTCGCCCATTGACCGGAACACAGTTCCGGGAATTTCAACTTTTTTAAAAAGTGCCCTTCAAGGTACCACGGGGAAATGCAAGTAGGGGAATAATCCCATATTTTCATTTCGTTTAACCGCACCCATCTGGAAGAGATAGAAAAATGTTTGAGTAAAATAAATCTTTAATAAGAAGTCGAAATCTGTTAGAATAAATAAAAATGCTTTACTTTATGCTTTTATTGATATCAAGTTAGTAACTTTACAAAAGTAATAATAAAATTATTTTGCTATAATCCGCGATACAGTAAAAAAAAAAAAAATAGAGTGCTAAATGTATAATGGACTATCCGTTTTTTCATACCCGTTACATGCAGGATTCTGTCCTGAATGCAATGATACATATGTGAGTCAGACTGGTTGTAATTTTGAAACCCGCTTTTTTTAGCGCTATGTATATTTCTATTTACTGTAGATATATTATAGACGCGGATTATAGCCAAATAATTTTATTATTACTTTTGTATTATGGATCTCCGCAAAGTAACGCTTGATTCTATAAATTAAGTAACTTTATTTAAACGTAATACTAGATGAAAAAGCTGTGATAGCCTGGCGGTGAGACCGTGAGACTGTTAAAACTTATGTAACTAATTGATTATTACAATTTATCACACACTTTTTGGTGAAAGAAAAGATCGTGAAGAAACTTGCATATGTCTAGAAAATTCTGGGGATATGTGCAACCTATCGATCCGCATTCGAGCAGCGTGGTAGGTCTTAGAACCAACTCTTCTCTTCAGAAACGGAGAAAGGAGGCCTATACCCAGCTGTGGGATTGTAACAGGCAGGTGCTTTGACTAGATGAAACTGCAATAATCACTTTTTGGATGAGAGTTAGATAGAAGGCCGCCGTAGTTCTAGGTGGTTACATGATGTAGATTACATATACATGGGTATCGTTTGCATATGACATTAGCTCTGGATGCTTTACTTACAGAGTCCAGTTGACTACTGCATCCCACTAAGTAACTCGGATGAATTGAATAGTCATGTACAATCGTTGTTTACTATTATATACGAGAGTAGACACCTTCTAAATTTAAATCTATCACCCGCGTGGCTACAATATCAATTTATAAACTGGTAAAAGTGTCTATGAACGTGGTTAGTCCCCTCGTAGCTTTTTAATTCAATAATTATGCAAAAAGTAACTGGTTTCCTTATCCCGTTACCAAATAAGGCAACTAGTATGACTACAATACCATTGACCTATTCGTATAACAAATAACTGGTTGCAAATTGTTTTAGATTAAGGAATTTCTATGTTATATACGCATGGTTACTAAAAATGCAATTTATACTTAGTAGTATCGGTTAATTTTAAACTATAATTACAATATTCATCATCCTTCCGCCCTTATCCCACTCTAAGTGGGGTCGGCACAACATGCTAAAAACATATTGTCACATGATTTGGCTACGTATTTTACGACCGGCCGCAATACTGACGTCAACTTACCTTAGTCACTTCTTACGACACCTCGGTAAGTAATGAGGGTGGTCTATTCTACTTAGCCGGATACCACACGGCTGTTACAATTACAATATTATTCTACAATATTGTTCTACGATACACTATGGGCAACCACGTGAATTATATACATACAGTTATTACACGCCGTGATAGGCGTAGTAGGATAGTGATAAGCTGTGATAGCCTAGCAGAAACACCGTGCGAGTCCCTAGAGGCGATCATGGGTTCAAACCCTGGGGCAGGCACCAATGTGTTTTTCAATCATAACTTATGTGTCTAATTGATAATTGCAATTTATCACATGCTTTTCGGTGAAGAAAACATCGTGAGGAAACCTGCATATCTTTAGAGAATTCTAAGAATATGTGTAACCTTCCAATCCGCATTGGAGCATCGTGGTAGGTCTTAGCCCAATTCTTCTCTCCAAAAACGGAGAGAGGAGGCCTTAGCCCAGCAGTGGGCATAGTAATAGGCTGTTACTTTACTTTCCTTTTTTTTACTATACGCAGTAGGCCCGTAAGCGAGAATGCTACAATAAATAATGAAATGAAAGATGAAACTCGTATACTTCATCTTCGTCTAATCACACATGAAAGAGAGAGACGGATAGATACTGCCTAATTTGCTTTCTTTTCATTTCTCTTAACTGTTAAAAAGCACATTTTGAACTAGCTTCTCTACTCTAGTATGTATATTTCTATGATATAAAGTATAGTGTTTGACAATTTTCGACTGGCCCGTTGGCACTGTGGGCAGTGACTCTACCCTTAGCTGCGCGAGTTGAGGGTCGATTCCCGCCGAGGGCCTACATTTTCTATAAACAATTTGTTGGTTCTTCGAGCCTGGGTGTGTATTTGTATTTAAGTATGTATTTTAAACTATATAGATATATAATTACAAGTTGCCTATCACCCATAACACAAGTAATAAGTTATAGTACCCGGCAATAAAAAATGCACATCGAGGCTTAGAGAGAGAAATCGGCTAGATTTTGTTTCATAGAGCATCGTCTCTGTCGCACAGACTGACGAATTCGTGTGTGACAGTGACAGCGCTCTATGAAACCGTACTGGCCGGCTGTTTCGTTCTAACCATCGATGTGCATTATTTAATGCCGGGTCCTATACTTACTTTGGGGATGGACGACTGTGTGTGTAAGTGTCCCATATATTTATTTATTTATGTTAATTTAAAAAAAAAATAATCCATACTTGATAGCATAAATAAATTCATTGAAAAATACTTACGCAGATACATAGAGGGCGTGGCAATCGCAGTGCCATGGATTGTTCGAAAGTTTAACGTTCGCCAGCTTCGGTAAGAAGTCGAAGGTACGGGTTGGCAGAGAAGGAAACATGTTATTATCCAAGTATCTATACGAAACATTAAGAAAAACAAAACATCAAGCCTAAAGTCAAACTGCAATTGAACTAAAAATACTCGATTTTAGTATACATTATATTAAAATGTAAATTGTATCACCACGCCATTTTGGTAAGGTTCCATTTAATTGTTCTTCTTTATCGTAGAATGCTTTTAGTGCGGTCCAGTTAAATGTACCTACTTGTGTAAATTTTGTAGTCTGTAACATTTCTCTTGCCATAAAATTAACAAATTTAATTAACAAACTTAAAAAAATAGATTTAAAAAAGTAAAATTGCCAATGTTGTTCTTTCTATATTAAAAAGTCCCGCACTATTGTTACAAGAATAACGGTCCCGGTTTAGAATAAAATTTCTAACATTTGTAGAATATTTTGTTGACTTAAGTAGTTTTGATAGCTATATCAGAAACTTTAACACAGTATTGTATGAGAAGTTTATGAATTGTTTAATGTTTTATTATAGAACTTTTGTGAAAACTATCCCATTTTATACCATTTTTACTAATATAAGATTTGTTCGACAATTTGACACAGGTGCATGAATATATTTAGGTCACAACCGTACCATAACTTAGCCGAACATCAAATGTTGTTTGGGGGCTCTTACGTTTTAAGGTACGAGTTTAGTAATAGTTTTAGATCCAAAAGATTTTTTTTATCTGTTTTACCACCTCGATTAGTTGCCCATTGAGGTGATAAGGCTGGCTCCTTTTTCGCAAGAAGAATCAGCTTTGCCTAATGACTTATTACTTCAGCGTTCTAAATTCTGGATATTTGTATTCCATTTCTGTCATTAATTATCAATTTAATTAATTATTATTAATTATCACTCAGCAAATTTTTTTTTATCCGTTTTAACACCTCGGTTGAACGCCTCTTCGGTGACAAGAGGGCTGGCTCCTTTTTCGCACGAAGAATCAGCTTAGCGATTCAACGCGGAAACGCTGCCAGCATTTCCAGTGTAGGTAATTTAAGATAGACATCACTTATACATTTTTGTTGTAAATAAAAAAAGGTTCAAATTGAAAGTACACTAATGTGCATATTTTTAATTCCTGAAGGACCGTTTTCACCATTTTATACATAAAATGATTTTAAAAATCTGCATGGTTGGAATAGTCTATTATTTTTTTAATATTTTTTTTCTTAAGTAGGTTCAAATGGTCTTTGCTACTTACAATGTTGTGAGGTTTTTCAATGTGGAGAACGTTTTGAAATGTACTTCATAAATCTGATTTTCAGATAAGATTAGGGATGTTAGATTTTCCAGGCCTTTGAATGCTGATATATTCAGGAACCGTAATTTGTTTTTAGATAGATCCAGTTTCTCCAAATTGGAACAATTGATGAAAATATTATCCGGAATCTCTGATATATAGTTCCCTTTTAAATCTAAAGTGCGAAGCTGACCCAAGTTTTGGAATTCAAGACCTGTTAACTGAATAATTTCATATTTTAATTAAAAATTTATTATCACTACTAATAAAAGAATGTCTTATACTAAGAATCTATGTACTATTTATATACGTCTTTTTTGCATTTAACTCTACGAAACATCGACAGAATAGTTGCCACTGTAGTTACTATACCGCAATTAGCCAGGTTAATTACATTACTCAAAAGAGACAGCTCTTTTTCGATGTAAAATATCTGAACAAATTTTGTTATTGAAGTAATTAATACTTGCACAATCAGGGTATGTATCAGAACACATTGTTTTCATTATGGGTTAAAATTCGCTTTTGGTTACAGCTCTCAAAGGGTTTCTCGATTTTTGAATTTAAACTATCGTGAGTGGTATTCATTATTAATGTTGAGAGACCGGCTATACTCACGTCTAATTTTATCGGATGAGCCCGACTAGTTTCAAGCTCATACGGGGTTCTTATTCATGAGCTCTTTACGCGGCGTTCCCGCCGCTATAACGCTGCGTAAAGAGCTCATGAATAAGAGCCCTGTATGGGCTTGAAACTAGTCGGGCTCATCCGATAAAATAAGACGAGAGTATAGTCGGTCTCTCAACATTAATAGTTTCTCGATTGTTATAATATTCCTCTTTACGATAATCTCGAACATGAATAAAGAATTTTAATACTCACACTTATTAAATGATTGTTCGATAAATCCAAGAAGGTCAAACAATACAGACTGCAAAATAAGTTGATGGGTATGTTAACAAAATTATTATTATCCAATAACAATGTTTCGAGAGATGAAAGATTTTCAAATGCGTTGTCTGTAATATTATTAATTTTGTTGTTAGAGAGTTTTAATATTTGCAGTCTTTTTAACACGAACGTTCCATTTTGTATTTGTTGTATTTTATTCTTAGATAAGTCTAGTATTAATAAAGATTTGAGCCCGACAAACGTAAGAGAGGGCAGGTATGTAATCTGGTTATTAGATATATCTATAGTTTCCAAGAATGTATTATTTAGAAATAATTTTTCAGGGAGTGTATATAAATAATTATTAGATAAATCGACGTGGAATAACTTCTTCGTGTATCGAAACGCATCACTATTGATTTCCTCTAAATAGTTTTTCTGTAAGCGTCTGAAAAAGATACAAATATCAAGCACTAGTAATAAAAAATGCTATGCAGCAATGCATGTCATAATTTAATTTATCGATAGTTATCAAAATACATTATTTGATATCACGTATTTAATGATATTGTTTATTTCACGGTCATTAAAGTTATAATTTGAGTTATATTTTGTAGAAGTTGAGTTGTATTTCAGAAGACAAAAGAACCTCACTTGTTTGAAGCTGTACCTCCTATCGTAGACCCTCACCTTCCTACGATGCTTTATGCCGACGACACGAAAAGGCGATGCGGACCAACTAATAAAACCATATTCATCTTTTCCAAGCTGTGATAGCCTAGTAGTGAGACCGTGCGACTCTTTAGAGAAACATGGGTTCAAACCCGGGCAGGCACCAATGAGTTTTTCTATTAAAACTTATGTGTCTAATGTTTGCAATTTATCACACGCTTTTCGGTGAAGGAAATCGTGAGGAAACCTGCATATCTCTAGAGAATTCTAGGGAAATGTGTAACCTACCAATCCGCACTAGAGCAGCGTGGTAGATCTTAGCTCCAATCCTTCTTTCCAAAAAACGGAGAGAGGAGGCCTATTTCCAGCAGTGGGATATTAACAGGCCGTTACTTTACTTTTACTTTTTATTCATCTTTTCCAACTCACCCAAATCGGTAATAGAATTACGATCAAAATAGTTTGCCATACATTATGTTTATTGGCATTAAGAAAATTTCAGTAGAATTTGGTAATTGCATATAATAACGTTTAATGAGTTCGAGTGTTTTAGGTAAAGGCGACTTAAAGAAAGTATCCTCACACTATTATATACTATATAGGCGGAAAATGTTTGAAAATTACAAGAAATTAGTTGAAAACTAAACATACAATATTCGTAAATTGACGAGAGAATCAAAAATCCCAGTTGGAAGGAACTCGAGGTGGTTATCGAACATATCCAATTCTGTCAAAGAACGCATCCCTTTGAAAGTAGTCTTATGGAGAGTCCTTAGTTTGTTTGTTCCAAGATCGCTGAAAGAGGAAATAAAATGTTAAATATATTAATTAGACTTGATCTTAAGTTTTTGAATTTCACTATAATAATAATAGTAGTAGTAGTAGCTGGTTTATTATTCAGCTGTGAGATAGCCCAGCGGTGCGACTCCTTCGAGGGGAACACGAGTTCCAACCGGGGCAGGCACCAATTCTTTAATTTTCTATTAAAACTCATGTGTCTAATTGATAATTGCAATTAATCACACGGTGAAGGAAAACATCGTGAGAAAACCTGCAATCTCTAGAGAATTCTGGAGATATGTGTAACCTACCCGCATTGGAGCAGCGTGGTAGGTCTTAGCTCCAAACCTTCTCTCCAGGAACGGAGAGAGGAGGCCGATTCCCAGCAGTGGGATTGTAACAGGCCGCTACTTTACTTTTTTTTTATTATTCATCTGGGTACAGAACTTTTCTCCCCTTTCATACAGAGAAAAGTCAAGCTTAATCTCATCAAGTTGCATTAAAGCGGGTTGGTAGGTTACATATATCCGGGGATAACTCACAAATCTACATACCTTTGGAGTTAGGCAATCCTCAAGAAATATTTCCTTATGATGTTTTCCTTCACCAATAAGCACGTAATAATATATTAATATCCATTTTGTACACAAGATTTAAATTTCAACAACTTATGCCAGGGATAACAGGGTTTGCACATGATACATCGTAAGGAGTTACCCAGTCCTACCATGCAATATTATAAAAAATAATAGTATGTACATGGTATATAAGTCAGCTGGTACAGTCAACTCGGGTGAAAGCGAAGTAAGTCCGCCGCGCCAGCACTTGAGTGAGCGATGTGTTACATCACAAGTGCATGAGGCTTTTGAACACTGACGCCAGCGAGATTGTCCAAAGCTAATGGTCCAAACTGAAATAATGCGATAAGAAACTCCATTATATTTGTTACTAATACATACTAGTAATCGTCCAGTGATCATAAAATATCTTAATAAGATGCGAATGCCTTCTTTTACTTAAAGGGTCAACTGTGAATCCTATAATTTTTTTACAATACCATGAAAGGTTTTTCCCAGAATCCTTAATATAAACGAACATAAACGCTCAAGGTAATTTAATTGTTTTGTTTAGTATTCACAATATTTGAATGTAAAATAAGTTTGTAGCGATTGGCACAGGTCGCAGTGACCCTAGGACCTTCAACTCCGCTGGTCGCGGGTTCGATCTCCGCCGAGGGTTATTTTCTATAATCGTTTTGTTGGTTCTCAAAGCACATATATATATGTACATTCAGTATATATGTATTTCAAATTATATATGTGTATTATATTTATCAGTTGTCTGTCACCCATAGCATAAGTACTAAGTTACTTATTTTGGGGACGGAAGACCGTGTGTGTAATTGTCCCATATATTTATTATTATTAATCCTTATTTTTCTTAAAACTTACTTTTTCCATTTTAAATATTTACATATTTTATATCGCACCGTATAGTTAGAGTTGAGGGTATTTTAGTATTTGCTAACGTATTTTACGAAAACGAAGTGGTCAGACCAGCTTGTTTTATAATACTTAAATATTAGTATTGTTCGAGTCAAATAATTAATACTTATTTTATATTTTGTCTTTAAATATTTCTTACTATATCGTAATGTATAGACAAATAGAGTACCAAAAATATTTTTATGTCAAACGTCAATAAAGAAAATGTCTGTGAAACTGAACAATACGCGTATTAATTTTTGCCTGATAAAAACTTTAAATTGATAGTCTGCTCATGTAAAATAGACCTGGTGCTAGGTAGATCAAGTATAAAACACTTATTTCAGTTTTAATTTTGTAAATGTACTGTTTTCCTGGAATAACGAGCTACTTCGCAATATTTTATTGTAGTTATCAAAGAAATATGCTCAATATAGATAAATATCGTTGCATAGATAATTAATCAGTTATCAGAACGACGTTATGTCCATGACCTTGGGCGGTGCATTCACTGATTGTTTTCTTTATAGATTTTTATTCATCAAAAAATCTCTTTTTACTACTATTTTACATGGTGGAAGATACAGACTAAGTAGAAAACTTGTTAACCTGCAAAAGGCACCATGCCTTTTGCAGGTTAAAGTTTCTGCACGGCATCTTATCATAATACTCGTACCTATGCCTTAGGAGATACGGTTCTATTCGTTGACGACAATTTGGAAAATATAAACTGCATATCATACCGGGAATCGAACCCGTAACCTCCAGTGATAAATTGGCACACCAACAACTGCATGAAATTCGGCAATGTCATCGAGATCTTCATATCGGCTTATATTCTATTAAGATGAAATTAGTTATATCTAAATGCGACTTAGAAATGATTGCTAATAATTTAAAAAGGCGCTACCCCATGTTACTAGTGAAAATAAAACGCATTATAAAATAAGCGATGTCAACGATTATTATGAAACAGTATTAATAAATTAAAATTATTAATGAGAGATCATGACAAAACATTTGAAATTATTATGCAAAAATCAAGTTGATGAGATAAAATTTCTGTAATTTTATATTAAGGAACTTATTTATTAAAAAAAAATATTTACTTAAGATTAATTTTGAAGTGCGAAATGATGAAATAACTTTTATCATACGCTCGTAAAGCCTATTCCACGAGATTAGATAATTTAAGGTCATCAGGATTAATCATGATATAGTAAGGAAGACTGAGAAAGTTTTAATGTACACCAGAAAGTACGATGGCTGATTCTATGATGATATCGATATTTAAATTACAAATTATTATATTTAAATAATAATTACAGTAATAATAATAATTTATTATTGAAATATAGATTACCGTTTGTTTTTTGTCATTATTTCACTATTGAGAAACAATATAATCCGGATATTGTTATAGATATATTATTTTAAATAATAAATTAAATATTTTAAATACAGTCCTTACAGGAAGTAGTGGTCTAGGAAAAAGCTTAATAATTGTAAAGGAGGAAAAATGTTTTGATAACAGTTAGTTTGAAATTTCATTTCATTCATTTTCAGCAGTTTAAAACCACTGTTAAAAAGAGGCTGATACAGAAAGCCTACTATACTGTTGAAGATTACTTAGATGATAAGGATGTGTGGATATAGGTGCACCTTTACCCTGTACAAGACAATAATAAATAAATGTAACTAGTTCTAAGATTTATATTTTAAAAAGAGCAACTACCGCGTTTCTTGCTGGCTCTTCTCGGTAGGAACAGCTTTCTGAACCAGCAGTAAAGTTGACGATTCAAAAGCACTTGTTTACAAGTTTACTTGAATAAAGAATATTTTGAATTTGAACATATTAAAGGTAATGAAAATAAAGTCACTTATACATAAGTGACTATGAGACTCGAAGCAAAACCGTCACCGACTATTCAAAAAAATGCACCGATCACCACCCAAACTTCACAGAATGATCTGCTAGGTCAGAGTAAATATTATCTGAAAATTTCATTAAAATCGGTCCCACCGTTTCGGAGTCTATACGGGAAATATATACATACTTTTTATTATGCAAATAAACAGATCACATCTCGATAAAATCGAATTACCTTTATACAAGGTTCGACGTATCGGCAGAGTTGCATCCACCGTGGTCGCGAACCAGTTCGTACCTTGTATAAAGGAAATTCAATTTTGTCGCGATGTCACCCGTTTATTTATATAATATAATAATAAGTATGAATCGCGAAAGTTTAAAATCTACCATTACATACTTTTCTTTTATATATAGGTTATATATAGGTATGGAGTGTTTACCTGATTGTTCAATAGCCTGCAGACGTCGGTCTAACTTACGCCATTGTAAATCGCTAGCACAGCCCATATGTACTGGTTGGCCTGGCTTGTTACCCTTGCTGAAAATGTCAAGCACATCGCATGGTGACAAATTACATTGTGCTTGGGTTACCCTGAAACCTTAATAGAAATAGGATTAATTCGACAAATCGTGAGGCGTATCTGTGGTGTGTGTGCGTTATTAAGTAGACAACAGTAGTAGTATGTACTTTAAAAACAATTAAAAAGAATTAATTGAAACCTAAGTTTAAGCAAAAATAGATGTATGTCATTTCATTTCAATAGCTTAATCTATTTACCAAATTACCATATATGGTAATTTTAACCGAAATATAATCCCGAATAATAAATACATGAAACAATTGCTTAAATAGTTCTTTTTTTAACAGTTCTTTTGATGAATTGAATTTGCAACAAGAGATGTTGTGATATTTAACGGTTGCCTTAGTTTGTGGAAGCTTGATAGGATTCAATAGGTTACAATTCAGTTGTTAAAAATGAAGTTTTAGAATAATCTCCATATTTTAATGATTTTTCTTTAAAACTCTTTTAATCATCATCATTCTCATCATTCTCCTGCCCTTATCCCACTCTAAGTGAGGTCGGCACAACATATTACAAACATGCTGTCACATGATTCGGCTATGTATTTTACGACCGGCCGCCTGCCTGACGTCAACTTAGCTTAATCACCTTTTACGACACCTCGGTAAGATATGAGGCTTTAAAACTCTTTTCATCGTTTTTGATTATTACAAATTCTGCGGAAAATAGTCTAGAAAAATAGACAACGTTTCGTTTACGATAAAATCCGTATGTTTGTCTTGTTATAAAGAAGCATGAAGAAGTGGTAGATAGAAACATTGTAAGCTCTTAAGTAAGCCGCTTTATGGTAAACAATTGTGTTCGAGCTAAATGTTACTTATCAATGATAATAAGAGGTAACTTAAAAAGGGGCGAAGCGTTTTGAATTAACTATTTTTTTGGCTTGTAAAGTCTAAAACGTGACTTATTGGAGAGTTTTTCTTCGACTCAAATCATATCAGTCAGTTTGCAACACATATTTGTTCAGGGGCTTCAGATAGTTTAATTTTTTGGATATCAGATAAGCTTATGATCTTTTCCAGGGATATTTATATGGATGTCTTTAAAACAAAGTTTAATTATTACATATCACGCCTTTGGATATGTTACATACAATCTGTAGATTTTAGAGTGACTTAAAGATTTCTTAAGATCTTTCCATTATCTCGAACGCAAAATGAAATTATCATTTTATAAATATTACTTACATTAACATTTTATGTTACTACAGGAATCGAACCTGCGTCCTATTTGAAATATCTCGTAGGAATGTTTTGCATTTATATATCTGACGTTTTTAATACGTAAGCTTAATACGTAGATTTCTATCAAATTATTAATAATTTACTTTTAATGCTAACCTCAACAACTAACGTTTAAAAAACTGCATTTATTTTACCTACAAAAGTAATAGTAAAATTATTTTGCTATAATCAGCGATAAAGCGAATAGGAAATACATATAATGCTAAATGTAGAGTGGAATATTCTCTTTCATACCTGAAACATGCAGCATTCGTTAAAATATATGCACAAACTTCCACCACCGCCACCACAATACACAAGCACCACACATGTTCAAACAAAAAACAAGATCGCAAAGCCAGCAAAGCTTTGCGATTTTATCGTGGAGTCTATCTCCTGATGGTGCTTCGGTTACGGGGCGAAACGATTGTTGAGTTTGTGATGGTGAACGTGTGTAGTAGTATCGAAAACGAATAATACACTCTACATTAAATATATTTCCTATTTACATTATAGCGGATTATAGCAAAATAATTTTACTCTTACTTTTGTATTATGGATCTCCGCAAAGTAATTCTTATTTCTATAAATTTATATTTTACCTTTTAACGCGAGGATATGAAGAGTGATAAATATATATATTGAGTTCATAGTATTGGAACAGTCCACTGATCACTATAAACAATAGTACTAAATCGTTAGTCACACACATATACGCTTTTGTTTAACCACTACAAGCACTATGCAATACTGCACTATTGGATTAAGCAAATATTTGATTGATGGTCAACATGGATGGTTATAATCGGATATTCTATAAGCCTTATTAGTTTTAGATTTAAATAAAACTAATTATATTAAGATATTTAACAGTTACTGCATATTATGCCGTGTGGTATCCGGCTGAGTAGAATAAACCACCCTCATTTCTTACTGAGGTGTCGTAAAAGGCAAGTAAGGTAAGTTGACCCACTGTGTGGTATCCGGTTGAGTAAAATAGACCACCCTCTTACTTACCGAGGGGTCGTAAAATACGACTAGGGTAAGTTGACGTCAGGCAGGCGGCCGGTCGTAAAATACGTAGCCAAATCATGTGACAACATGTTTATAACATGTTGTGCCGATCCCACTTCGAGTGGGATAAGGACAGGAGGATGATGAACAGTGACTGCATATTGTTCTTCGATTTAGCATATTCACAAGATTTAGCTTGGCGATTTAACGCGGAATCGATGCCAGCGTTCTTGGGACCATTCCACGTGGGCATGATTTGTATAGTAGCAGCGTGTAAGTAATTTAAGATAGACATAACTTGTACTTTTTTGTCAATAAAAAAAAGAATTCCATTTTTCAACTCCAAGTTTTACTATTTCATCATAATATTAACATATAATCTCCACCACCTGTTTATAAACATACGACATTATACAAAACAGTGATTAAGAAATTGCAATACTAAGGACCTTAGCACTATAATACATTAATTTATAGGTTATAGTAATTATCGTTAATAACTTAATCGTTTTGGTCAACAAATATAAAAGAAAAATATACCTTAAGAATATTGACTACGTGTCGGTACAAGCAATCCCCAATTTTGTTCTGATCCGTAATTAACTAGTTAACTGAATTGATTGCGTCCGTCCTAGTAGAGGTTCCAACAATTTCCTAGTAAGTATATTATTTCAACATTCTATGCGTATTAATCTTTGGTAGGTACCAAATAATATTTGGCAAATTTAACATAACATATTAGTACATATAATTATTTTTCGGAAAGTGAAAAAGAAATTTGGTAAAATTAGACTAATTTAGAGCACCATGTGTATGAACACCTCTTTTAGTACACTCTTGTATAACGATGTATCTATACAGCGTGATTCATTTATATATCCTATAGTATAATTAAGAAAGTTTTACTTTAATTTATAATTTAATTACAGACGAGCACCAGAAAAGTTAATATAAATGATTGTCAAATTCAATATTTTTAATACAATATTTTAAAAAAGATAAACAAAAACAGTAATTTTAATTCATAAGTTTGATAGTACATCCTCCTAATACACTCCTTAACTAGAAAAGGATAAATGTCCTTTTTTAGTAACGATGAAAGGCATCATGATTATTTTGGAAAGGATTATTATGAGAGATAATCTTTAGTAAGAGATGTGTACTGCGCTATGTTTAGAGAAACTGGCAGCTGCCAAAACTATTTCAACCCGTTTACCTGCCATATATTTTATACCAATGTTTATAATTTGTACTGTCCTATATTGTAAATTCAAGGAAAATGTATTCTCAATGAGAACCGTTAAAACTGACAAGACAAAAATTTGAATTGGCGTCAAAGCTTTTGTGTTAGCGAAGGTAACATTTTGTTTTAGTGTTGTTTACAAAAATTATCATCTTATTAAAAATCCTTGTCGCAATTATTAAAAATAGCTGTATCAATTCGTTCCATAAACTTCGTTTTGTACGAAACAGCTTATAAGTTTAAATGTTGGTATGGAGATATTTGAAGGGCTGGAGAGCGGCAAATACTACTTCTAATCGCAGTGTTAAAACCAAAAGTCAGAAGGTTAGCCTTCTGAATTACACCAAGATTCCAATCAAAGTGTACAAATATATAGGTTTTATTGCATAATGCAATGCATTTGGTTATTTAGTACTATGAATAAGCCGTAGTACCTTCCTTAAAATGAAAAAAGTACTCTACGATCACAAAACTTAGGCTTGATTGCGAATTCAGCTCTTGCATCGTCACATCTGGCCCATTCTTCTATACAGACGGTAGGGCTGGACTATCAAATAAGACATCAGGAAATAAATAGAAACATTTAAGATATTAGCCATAAGCAGGACCCAGAAAGCATAGAATGTGGAAATACTGCAACGCGTCCATCAGAATCAGAAACGTTGCAAACCGTTAAGATGAAAAAATTCACATATCTAGGGCAAGTGCTCAGGCGCGATGGATATAGACTTCTGCAACTCTTCTTGATAGGAAAGGTTTCCGGAACGCAGAAAGATGGGATAACTTTCGAAGATGACTGCCTAATTTCTGCTCATAGGAGAATAAGTACTACAAAATTCATAAAATTCGCTAGTGTATCAAGGACTTGTTACGATCGTATCATCATATATTTTTAGTCTTCATGAAAAATAAGTGATTATTTTCTACCATAGTGTCTTTGAAGTTTGGTGGAAATATTTTTCCATCATACCACCGATACCGCATTAATGTGTAAGAGCTTCAATGCAAAACTATTACAAGAATAACGATAACGATTTTGTTATTAACAACATCGTTATCGTTTTGAATAGTATGCCGTGTCTTTATTGTGGTAGGTTAAAACTTAATATTTTATTACCAATCTATCAGAGCAGAGTAAAGACTGAAAAGTTTATTATTTTACTGAGAGAAGACTACGGCGTTCTGTGAAACAATAAACATACATTCATATATTCACAAACATTAAAATTTTGTTTTACAGCCATATTGAAACTATTAATTCCTTTGAGCTATCATAGTTCATCTGTAGTGTGTAATAGTGGTTTGTAACTTCTCCTTGTGTGCTGTTTTCTGATCCATGGGATGTATAAATTTGGGAGCAGGCGTTAATCTACTCATATCAATCAGTCAGTTAATTGTCTTTAAATTTTTCATAAAATAAAGCAATTAAAAATATCATGGTAAATGTCCCAATAAACTTTTAAAACAGAAGACAATTAAGCTTGAAACCTTCTGAAAAAAAAACGATATAAATTATATTGTGGGTGGCGACTGTTGGGTACACAAACTCATTATCCAAATAAATCTATTTATTTACAGTTAATTATAATTAAAATTTCTCTTATACTATATTCTATATGTAAAATAACTTAAGCATCCGGTCCCACCGACGTTAGGTAGGACAAAGGCATCGTTGCGCGAAGCGTCTTTCCCAGGCGTGGAACACTACACCTCAGGTGTCGTATGGAGCCTGGGAAGCGGCAAACGCTGAGTGGACGTAACATATATCATCATCATTCTCCTGCCCTTATCCAACTTAATCAATTCAATTCAAATTTTAAAAAAAACAGAATTGTTTGAACATTTACTCGATATCTACGATACGCAATAATTTCCATACAGTACTAATAAAACCAAGTAACAATATAATAAGTTCAGTTTATATATAATTCAATCATTTCATACTGAGCATTAGGTATTTCAAATAGATTCGCAAAAGCTGGCGTGTCCTTTGAATAAATGTAAATTGCTTTCTCGGATTCAGATTGCTAAGAACTAGGAATTTAACTCTATATGTATATTTTATCATATCTTAACGTTAATTTCCTTCATAAGTGACACAAATTCAAGTAATAGATTTCTACGTTACGTTAACTTCAAAATCCTTCCACAGTAAATTAAAATGTTTAAAAGATTGACCGCCGAGTTTGTTACTGGTTCTTCTCGGTAAGCGAAATATTTTGAACCAGTGGTAGCGATATTCTATGATAATTTTGTTTTGATTTCAGTTGGTTCTGCATCGTTATTGGAAAATAATATTGTTATGACATATATAACCACCGTGTGGTATCCTGGAGTAGAATAAACACTCTCATTTATTACCGAGGTGTCGTAAAAGGCGACTCAAGTAGGTTAATCTGCCGTGTAGTAACCGGCTGGGTAGTATAGGCCACCCTCATTTCTTGCCGAGGTGTCGTAAAAGGCGACTAAAGTGACTTGACGTCAGGGAGGCGTGAAATAATAAGCTAAAACATGTACATGTTTAAAAAATTCTGTTACATGTTTGTTTAGTCTAAATTATTTCGGTTGTATCGTAATATAACCTGAAATTTATAAGATTTTACATGTCAGCCGAATTTTACTGGTCAATAAAGAACTGACAAGGAACTGAGATCCCATTGCTTCTATTATACAAACATTAAAACTAGGTAAACTCGTGATACCATTTTATTATGCATTCGAAGCCGCGCCTCTTGGGTAACGCCCCCAGAAATCTTGCCAATTAATTAGTTTTATTGAATGTTACTCCAATTTACATTTCTTCTTCTTCTTCTTCGTCAACCGATGGATGTCCACTGCTGGATATAAGTTTCATCACGGAACTCCACATCACACGATCTTGTGTAGTTTGGATCGAGCGGCTCCACGCAACCTTCTTCGTCTTGAGATCATCAGTCCACTATGAGATCAGTCCATCTCGTAGGGGTCTACTGATGCGGAGTCGCCATTCCCACACCTTAAGATTGATGTCCGATCGAGTCACCGCACTATATTAACCCCCCCCCCCCCTTATTGCCACTTAAACTTCGACACGCTGAACGGTGACTTTGGTTCGATGTCCTCATTTCTGATTTGATGACGTTAGGATACTCCGAGCATAGCTCGCTCGTGAGTGACTCTGAGCTGATGCCCATATAATGAGGCCTATAGTCAGCGACCAATCTTTTCATTTAATTTTTTTTATTTAATTATTTTTAAAGTCTCATAACAATAGGAATAGGTTTGAATAAGAAATGAAATGTCAACATTTCTTTTTATTATTAAGTGATGTGCTGAATAAAAATAGGCATTGTATAGATTACATCCATTGAAAAAGAAGCCTGTGTAACGTTCATAACTGTCTGACAATAAAAGAATGATGATATCTGTATGAACCCTCGTTAAATGGACTGTGCGCAGTTACACTATAAAATATTAACAAAGGATCATAATTTTACCATAAACCTAATTACGTTATGATAATAATCTGATGGAAGTTGTGGATGAAATTATGATGTTAGGCAATGGTCTGAAAGATTAATAAAATAGTGTCGTATTATATTTTAAGCAGATAACATATTAACATAAGCGTACCAGACTTCTAAAAGACTGTAGTATATCCAGTTTCAAAGAGCAATTAGTATAAAATTCTTAAGATCAAATTACGAAACAAATCCCCCGGTAGCCATCTCAGTTTTTAGTAAAAACGTGTCTACTTTATATCAACAATTCATGAAGACGTATTGTAAAACGTCTTTAGAAATCCTGTACGTGCCCATGAGATTGCCTAAAATATCAACAAAAAAATCCAAGGTTCGAAGGGTTGGAGCCCAAACTCTGTCAAAAATAATAAGTAGTAACAGTTATGTATTTTATTGCATACTTATATTATGATGTGTGTGTTTTTTTTAATAAAAGCAAAGTAATGGTTTGTTATTATCCCAATACTGGGATATAGGCCTCGTCTCTCGCTTTTTGGAGAGCAGTGTAGGAGCTTAGATCCATCACCCTGATCCAATGTGGATTGGTAGGTTACACATATCCCCAGAATTCTCTAGAGATATGCAGGTTTCCTCACGATGTTTTCCTTTACCAAAAAAGCGTGTGATGAATTGCATTTATCAATGAGGCACATAAGTTTTAACAGAAAAAGTAAGTCATTGGTGCCTGCCCTGGGGTTTGAACCCGCAACTCCCAAGCAAGAGTCACACGGTCTCACCTCTTGATTATCACAGCTTGAATTTTTATATTTTTCATTATTTACATATTCTTACTATTTATTATTTAGCTATATAGTACCTAAAAAATCATTCGGAAAAACCAACCATGATACCGGTTTAACAAAAAAGGATACCTTAAATAACGTTGAGTAATCGTTAATCTTAACAATATTAAAAATTACAATATCCTTTCAAATTTTCATAGCAATTGTAAAGGGATCCCTTAATTAAAATCCCTCCGTGGAAATGATAAATGAGCCAAGAAAAAATTACCGTTAAAGTAATATAAAGACGCTTCCTTTGTTTAACACCGCATCTTCGTTTAAACTTCAGTTATTGTAAACGGAAGTAAACTGAAATAATAAAGCAAAACTTAAAATAAGAAACGAAAACTACATTTCTTAAGAGATATATTAAAATTAGTTATCTACGCACTTACCCATACTTTTAACACTACAAAGAAACGGGGACTTTTGGGCCCATTTGTAATAAGTTGAGGTATGGCTTGAAAAAAGCGGTATATTTTTGTTCCGCAATATTTAAAAAAATAGCCAAATCTGCAGCCCTAAAATCGAAAATATTAAAAAATATATCTTTGGCACAAATAAAATAGGGAATCGAGTACAATTAATTATCAATTACATACAATTGTGCAATACTGTAGTATATACTATGGATGTACCTAATATAGACGACATTTTAGCACGAAGCACAAACTCAGTGGTTTTTTATAGTGTTAAGAAACGTTTGTTAATAAATTGTTTAAATTGTTTGATAAATGAAACACAACAAAAGTAAACACATATTTAAAAATACAACAAAGATGGCGTTGATTAAATCAACTCAATTACGGACTATTTCCATATAAACAATTAGTAATAATAATATAAAATAATCTTAAACAATTTAAATGCTTTATTGTTATTAAAAAAAAATTCAAAATATTCTTTATTCAAGTAAACTTGTAAACAAGTGCTTTTGAATCGTCAACATCTACTGCTGGTTCAGAAAGCTGTTCCTACCGAGAAGAACCAGCAAGAAACTTGCGTTTGCTCTTTTCTAACAATAATTCTTATCACTAGTTACATATAGTTATAAATGTCTTGTACGGGGTTGAAGAGAAGCTATATCCACGCATTTTTATCTTCTAGGTAATCTTCAATAGTATAATAGGCTTTCTGAATTAACCTTTTTTAAATAGTATTTTTAAATTGTTGTAAAGGTAAAGTTAATGTAGATTTTAGAAAATTTTTTTAGAATTTTATTATAGAATCTTGTACCCAAACCCACAAACGAATTATAAACTTTTGCAGGGCGCAAAGCAGGAACCGCAAGCTTATGTCGGTTCCTACTTTGTCTATTATATACATCACCAATACTTTTATAATTATTTATATTCATATGTACAGAAATTAAATTACTAAAAATATACTGTGAAGCCAATGTAAGAATACCTGTTTCCTTGAACTTCTCTCGCAGGGAATCGCGCGAATTTAAATTGTAAATGCCACGTATGGCTCTTTTTTGTAACACAAAAATTTTCTCAATGTCCGGTCAAATGTCAGATCAACTCGTGTTTTGTTTATAATTATTGTGTTTACGCTTATCTATTCTGCTTTGTCAGTGATAAAAAATATGCCATACTTCAAAACTCAGCTGTTCAAAATATACGAAGTTCATAAACTCACTTTATAACTCTGTTATTAGATTGACAAAATCAGACAAATTTACAGGAATAGTTAAACTAATAAAAAAGCTATTAATTGGCCCCATTTCCACCTTTTTACATCTTGGGCCCAAAATTGTATGACAATATCAGTTTCCTTTGGGAATATGTTAATTTGGTCTTCCTTCTCACCCAAATGCAATGTGATTTATGTAGTAGAGATAGTTGAAGGACTAGAATATACTAGTAGGCTACTTTTAATATTGGTAGTGGGGTTCAAATCGGGGCAGAATATAATCAATACTAACATTATAAATGTGAAAGTCTAGTAAAGAAAGCTAATCAAGTAGTGCAACATTGATAAAAATTTATTAAAAAATCCATCATGAGTTGTAAATATAAATGGTATGCATACACACAAAGATAATCAACATTCTCCTGGTATTATCCCACTCTAAGGTGGGTCGGTCAAACATGTTGTTACATGTTTTCGCTAGCTTTTTTACAACAAGCGTGATGTCTACTAACTTCATTCGCCTTTTACGACAACTCAGTAAGAAATGAAGGTGGTCTATTCTACTCATAATACCACATGGCGGACACAAAGATTATATAATTTTAAATTCAACTTTACGTAATACCTATTTAAGGAAACTTATAAACGAGCCATATAAGTCGAAAAGTTTAATAAATATAATAATCAAAATGTAGTAACTTGTTACACTTCGCTATTGCTTTCTTGTGAGAATTTTGAATATAATAGTTTAATACCTATTACAACATTATATTTTCAGGATATTCAGTTCGATTGGTTTATTAAAATTAAATTTTGATATCATTATTACTAATTATGAATTAGCCGTGTGGTATCCAGAAGAATAGAATAGACCACGCTCCTTTCTTACCGAGGTGTCTTTAAAAGGCGACTAAGGTAAATGCCGTGTGTTATCCGGCTGCATAGAATAAACCACCCACATTTCTTACCGAGGTGTCTTAAAAGGCGACTAAGGTAAGTTGACGTCAGGCAGGCGGCCGGTCGTAAAATACGTAGTCAAATCATATGACAACATGTTTGTAACATGTTGTGCTGACCCCACTTACAATGGGATAAGGGCAGGAGAATGAATGATTATTACTAATTATGAAAGTAAAGAGTTTGAGAGAGTCTGCGATCATCAAATTTAATTATTTAAGTTCATTGGAAGCGCCTTAGTAGAATTTTAATATCCAATAGAAGCGTTGAACCCTTAAAATATAGCGTCCGATCTTTATAACTCCATAGCTGGGATGACTTGCTGTATAAAAAAATATTTTCAGTGATGAAATTTATTACTGGCATGTATAAATGAAGAAAGAATAAATTCTGAAGTCTATTTCTAAATTTCGAATGAAAAATTGACTTTAAGGTAAAAAGGAACGCAAAATTCTAATTTTATAATATTATAAGGCTGGCACTGAACATAATAATTTAAATCGCTTTCAGAATAATTTTACATCTTATTATGTTGAAAATTCGAAAAAATTATATTTTGTATGTGACTTGAATATACTGAAATAACAATTACATTATTATTATTTACTGATTATTGATTCTAATGGAAAATCGAAATACAGACTTAATAAATTTAAATTTTTAATCTTATAAAACTTATAAAGCTTTCCGAATCAGCAATAGAGTTAACGATTAAAAAGCACTTTTTTACAAGCTTAATTGAACAAAGAATATTTTTAATTTGAATTTTTATCAAACTGTGGAAATAACAGTGTAAAATATTAACTTATTGTGAATAAACGCTAGTACGCGTCACAATTGATTTTATTAAAAAATATATTACTATATCGGTAAAAATATAAGAAAACCTTGCATTTCGTCTTAAAATTAATAAAATTGATACTGGCATATTAATTAATTTAAGATATTTAAGCTCTCCTGACTTTATAAGTGCTCTTTTTCGACTATCGAAATAAAAAGTCTCTAAAAATTTAATTTAGAACCAACCAACTCTCCTTTTTTAATCACTTTTTATTACAATGACACTTAATTATCACATTATCGGCATATCAGTTTTAAGTATGCTATTATAAAGACAAAATTTTAAAAAGTGTTAAAACAACTTAATCAACACGAATTGACACGAAGTTAATACTTCTTAATAAACTTTAATCCTTTTTAAATTCTATATACGAGTCTGTGATAGCACAGCGGTGAGACCGTGCAACTCTTTCGCACGGGGTCGCGGCTTCAATTCAGTGGCAGGCATACTTGTGTCTTTAGAGAAGCGTGGGTATGTGTAACCTACCAATCCGCATTGGAGAATCTTACTTAGGAATAATTCTTCTCACCAAAAACAGAGATAGGAGGCCTATGCCTATGAACAATAAATAATTACTTTTTTTACAAGTCTGTACGAATCTGCAAATAATAAAATAAATTGACAAGCAGAATAATAATTTATATTATTTAATAAATACTTTTAATGATTACAATATTTAAACAAATACTGTCACCGATTTAGGAATTGCTTTGTTATATGTTGTATCATAATTAATTTAATGACTGTTAATAAATGTGTAGGCGGAGTTTTCCTACAGTTTTCATAGCTACATGTAGGGCGGGTGGCAGGCGGCGCGCATTCGCGTTTGAACAACGGATCCGGCATTACGCTTCACTGAAAGTATTCTCCTGAAACTTTCATACGCGGTCTCTTACGAACTCTGTTGTTCGACATAATAAGATAATAAATATTGCTCCAATAAGTGTAATGTAAATTTTTCTTTAGAATTAAAAAAATAAAATTAAATCAAAACCTTTCAATTTATCGATATAAAAAATTTGTGAAAATTTTAAGTAGAAGTGAAAATTCAGTGAAAAGTATGTGATGCGAACATGTGATATTGAGTCTACTGAAACAATTTTTTAATATAAAACGGCAAGGTTAAAAAATCAGTAAATGCGCAATGTCAACTTTGGGAGCGGGGACACGCATGTTAATCGTTTTACAAACAAACTGTAAGACGGTAGTCGTGCTGTAGATATGCTACTTGTATGCATAGTCGTTAGCATGGCAAGCAAAGGTCTTCATGACTAAGGAATACGGCGTAAAGATAAACTACACTCAATTAAGACCTTCAAAATGGATGCCAGGCAAGTTTATTTTTAGATAAAATATTAACTTAGTGTGAATAAACGCAACGAAATCTTTAACTGTATGTAAACAAATCAAGTGATTTAGTAGTGTAAATTAGGCATTCGAGCGCTAATGCATTTATTTATCAGTCGTGATGCGTTAAATACGTTAGATGTTTGTCTTGGAATATGATTTCAACTTGTGACTGTAATGTTGATTTGTGGAAGGTAAACTGATTTTGGTATTTTGGTGTTAAAACTATTCAAATAAAAATAATCTTTATTTCAGATAAGCTTTTCACAAGCACTTTTGAATCGTCAATTATCAATTAGATTTAATAAGCTACACTGGTTCGGAATGTTCCTCTTACCGAGAAGAACCAGCAAGAAACTCCGCGGTCAATCTTTTAAACATTTAAATTTACATTATTTAATTGCAGTCTTGTTTAAAGCTAAAAGGATTTTCAAATCCAAGCATTTTTATCCAAGAATGAATGAATGAATGATGTTATTATTTGAAGTCAAAATATATGAAATTATGCGGCGTAAAAGTATTTTAAGTTATAAAAGTCTTGAGAAATTTTAATTAATTGCCTTTATACGAGATCAAAAATTATTTTTGTCCATAGATAATGACTAATTAATCATAAATATATAGCATAATATCCGTGGTAGAAAAGAAATAAGAAATATCGGCCCTAACAGATTAGTTTGTATACGGCCTTACTCTACAAATTACTAAGTAAATATCCTTTGTTTAATGACAGATAATATGATAGCTTTATTTGAAAATCTATTTGCATAGTATTACATATTTTGTGGTTTTACTTTAATTGAAAACTCCAATTACTAGAATTCATTCACATAATTCTAGTAATTTGATAATATATATTAACGTAAGCTTATTTTGTCTTGATGTAAATACAATTAAATTATTTAGTTAACTTAACATTTCATTAACTCGCCATTACCAAATAATTAATATTATCTCTGTTATTATTTATGCCGTGTGGTATCCTGCATAGAATAGACTAATAAATATATAATTTTTTTTATTATTTTATATTTATTATTTTATATTAAATTTTAATTCTTAAATTAAGTTCTTTTATTTTTATTTTACTAACAAAATTTATTGGAATGTGACATTTAAATAAATTATTATTATACTTGTGTAATTTTTTTTTTTTTTTAAATATAGTCATCATTCTCCTGCCCTTATCCCACTCCAAGTGGGGTCGGGACAAGATGCTAAGAAATGAGGGTACATTTCTTACCGAGGTGTCGTAAAAGGCGACTAAGGTAAGTTGACGTCAGGCAGGCGGCCGGTCATAAAATACGTTGCCAAATCATATGACAACATGTTTGTAACATGTTGTGCCGACCCCACTTAGAGTGGGATAAGGGCAGGAGGATAATGATGATGATGATATCTCTGTTATTATTTCTAGTATATCTTTAAAAATATATTTATTACATTTAACTATACAAGGCGTTTATATCTTTAATTAAGCATTATACAATACATTAATTATCTAGATATATCTATATAAATAATTACACAAAACAAATCGCCTTCTATAGATTTTTGTGATATTAGAATTCAAAAAATTCTTGCTTTATCACAAGTAATACGATATATCCAAGAGGCGAATCTTTATCTCAATAATTATGACAAAATTGTATGGCAATTTTTTTTTATTACTCTGGTAATATTTTTTTTCAATTTCATTGTCACTCAATACAATTTTAGGTTCAGGTCTTTTGATTTGATTCTTAAACGTTAAATGTGTCAAAACCTTTGCGAGAACCGTGAAAATATTAAAAAAAATTACTAATTAATATTAAGTTAATTTGAAAAAACGAGAGACTACAATTTCGAAGTATTACATTTGTACTTTTCATTTATATATTGGAAGCTCCAGACGTAAATATTTTAGCACCTCTATGTCGAAGCTAGTGCGAAATTAACAAACACTTAAAATTAATGTTTGTACTGCGTATTGTATCGCAAAATTGGATTCTGATATAATAGGTGTCTACGAAATATTAGAAATTGATATTCACACTTTGTCACACGCTTTTTGGCGAACGAAAACATCGTTAGGAAACCTGAATATATCTCGAGGTACCCTGGAATATTTATTACCTACCAATCCGCATTGAAGCAGTGTACTAGGTTAAAGCTGATAGCCGTTTCTAGAAGAGAAGCAGCAGTCTAGTAGTGGGAAAGAAACAAGCCTTTATTTAAGTGTCATCAACATTCTCCTGCACTTATCCCACTCTAAGTGGGGTCGACACAACATGTTACAAAAATGTTGTCATATGATTTGGCTACGTATTTTACGACCGGCCGCCTGCTTGACGTCAACTTACCTTAGTCGCCTTTTACGACACCTCGGCAAGAAATGAGGGTGGTCTATTCTATTCTGCCGGATACCACACAGCGAATATTTTAAAAGTAAGTAAAATTTTTAAAGTAAAAAAAAGTAAAGTTAATTATTTTAAGTGTATGCGCCTTGGCTGGATCTCCTCCGTGGGATCTAGAGGCCAAGGTGCTTGCTCAGGCCTACCGCCACAAAGTTGAAGCCCGTTCATCGGGGGGAAACTCTGCGGCGGTAGAGGTAAATTGGTGGAGAGCAGCTCAGTTGGAGCTCCTCCGCCAATGGAGGCGGCGGCTGGAATCGCCCAGCGCAGGATTCTGGACAATTTCAGCCATCCAGCCCATTCTCCAGGGCTGGGTCGCCAGGAGGCATGGGGTCCTCACCTTCCGCCTGACACAGGTACTTTCCGGACATCGTTGTTTCGGAGGGTATCTGTGGAGGGTGGCCCAGTGCGAAGGGTCTGGTGTGTGCCATGAGTGCGGCGTTGAGTTTGATACGGCGCTGCACACCCTCGCGGACTGCCCTGCTTGGGCGGTTCAGCGGGCGAAGCTCGTGGCTGAGGTGAGGCACGATCTCTCCCTGCCCACTGTGGTTCGTGCCATGGTGGACAGGGAGGCATCGTGGGCAGCGATGGCCTCCTTCTGCGAGGATGTTATCTTGCGGAAGGAGGCGGCGGGACGGATCCGGGAAGTCGAGTCTTTGGATCCGATCCGCCGCAGGCGAGCGGGGCGCAGGCGACTCGCCGAAGTCCGTCGCATGCCGCCCTAACGGGGACCTCCGAGCGTTCCGAACGGGGTTAATCGGACGCTCGCTGGAGTTAGGTCCCCAAGGCGGTCGATACATCTGGTGCTCCCGATGCATCGATTAGCGGAGGGAGGGGCCACTGCTTAGAGAGGCCCCGACCCGGAGGTGGCGCTCTCCGGGGTACAGAGCTGCTGCTGGCGGGGATAGGGGTAATGTGTCCAACGGTACCCTGTCCCCGCCACTAGCAGCGTGGAGGAGCACTGTCAGGTTTTTAGTCGGTACGAGTCCGACATACCTACCGCTCGTCCCCGTCGAGCGGTGATGACCCATACCGGGTTTTCCTGACATAAAAAAGTCTAGTAGACGACAGTAAAAATCAGGAACAAGGAATTTAAGTTCTTTTTCTTCTTTCTCAACCGATGGACGTCCACTGCTGGGCATAAGTCTCTTCATGGGATCTCCACAACACATGATCTTCTGCCGCCAGAATCTAGAAGTTATAATGGCATAATTCACAATAACCTCTTTTGTTCATTTATCTTTTATGGTGGCTTTAGGTTTAAATAAGAATGCACATATTTAGTATGATTAAATCAAATTAATATATAACTAAAAAATATATAATAGTGTTAGGAGTTTCCATCAAACAAAAAAAACTTTATAATTTTTAATTTTAAACAAAATAATAAGGATTATCTCACATGGCTGGGAAGTAATCCCAAGTATGGATGACAAACCTACCAACGTGAGAAATTTATACTCCCAAATTACATGAAATGAAGGCAGTGTTCGTTGAACGAACGTGAATTGTTTGCTTCGTTTAGAACACTGAAATATAAGTTAAAAATTAAGTATAAGTAATAAATATAACATCACTCAGTTAAAATACCGCTAAAGTACTCAGATATACAATTTATGTATAAAGACATAGCTTTCTTTATTAAGCTCACCACCCGCCAACCCTTTCCCAAAGACAAAGAATATTACTGAGCCTACGACAAATATCTCTGAAGCTTATTATTGTTCATGTTACATTTAGGTGATTAGGTCGGCTTAATACACTTAGTCTTTAAAATATTATCTAATTTAGTTGAGTGTGAGGGCCAACATTTTGTAGAATCAATCTATTGCTTCTTCGAGCCTGTTTGCATATGATGTATTTAAGTATCAATTAAGATATATATATAGCACTTGTCTGTTACCCAAATACGTATTAAGTTATTCACTTTGGAAACATACCACCGCGTGTATTTGTCCCATATGTTTATTGTAATGAAAATTTTAAAACTATATGTCGAAGCGTCAAGTTGATAGATACATCATACATGCAACGTTCAATGAAACTGTGGAAGTGTTTTTATAGTTTCAGATGGATGTGTCGTGAAAGATAACAAGAAAATACCTCAGGATTATAATCATCTAATACGAAAACCAATATTACGCCTTTGGACGAAATAACTTAGGGGATTACTGCTGTTTGTAATACCACAAATCCAATTGTATTTGTAGTATAGCAAACATATGACTGAGCGAGTTAATAATCCCAGAACTGGCCAATAAAAATTAAGTGTTAAGCAGATATGGAATATACCAATTCACGCCTACGCTATATACATAAATATACATATACGAGAATGTATATTTTTGGCTGGGTATTTGATGTATACGTGAGTGGTCTAAAAGTCTACTACTTTTTTAATTTAACGATTGTTAGGATACTTTTAGATTCATTATATATAACTAGCATAGTTAGGAGTCGTACAATTTCAAAACAATTTTAAATGTCGTGTGCTACTTTAATTGACACAGAAATATTTACATATTATAATTTCACTTTTTAAAAACTTTTATTGAACTTGCAATGTATCTATGTGAAGGTGGAATCTTGAAAGTTAAATTTGATCCACTTCATGGTGTCCAATTGAGCAGAAATTTTATGCCAGGATTGGCTTTTGACGATTGGCTCCTACAATGGGTAACAGTAGGGAAATTTTGTTTACAGCTTTTTTTAAAGCTTTTTTAAGTGGAATTGTTACTTTTAGACATGATTCAGTACTACAAAATATCAAACGTATTGCCTATGGGTTTTTGTTATCGTGTATTTATGATTTTTTTATCAAACACATTAGAGGCGTTATAAAGAACGAAATAACACGTTATAATGACATATACTTAAGTGGTGACTTAAGTATATGGCAATGGAAGAGTGGTTAGTTAAATATTTTTCAAGGATTCCATAGCTCTTTATTTTCTACAATGTTGTTACCCCTTAGAGATGAGATGTTACGGGGATAAAATTAATGTCACCGCAGTTTACATTATTTAATTTATCTGGACATCTAGTACTTGTTACATATAAAACTTACATAAAAAATTATAGAAACAAAAAATAGTTTAAAATGGACGTCGTAAGGTGTCACCAAAAAATCATTAAACAATATAAACATAAAAAAAATATTTAAAGAAAATTGATTATTATTAACATATCTTATTAATACAAACAGGATAATCACGATTTTTGTCGATGCTTTTTAACACGGTAAACGGTCTAATGATAATGAAATAACAAACTTTGTAATCATTAAGATCGATAAACGCTAATCTGGAAAAGTATGTCACAAAATCCATATGATTCCCGTCGGAACCAAAGTGACTACGACCATAGAATAGTACTAATAAATCCTGACACCATAACTGTACCTGGACCAATAACTTTCTAATAAAATTATGTAACATAACTATAGATCGAAGCTAAAACCACTGGTGAAGTGAATACTTAAATAATTAATGCCTTTACAATAACACCATACAGGCAGATCTAATTTCGACTTTATTGTTGTCCAATTAATGAATCCGATTTTCTCTTTAACAAAAAATTATGATTGTATAGATATTATCAGATATTTAGTTCCAATTTCAAGCGGCTTTATCTTAAAACTAACAAAAGGCTATATTTCCAGCAATCAAACGAAATGGGGAGCCTAAAGTAAAAAATATAAAATATAAAATTGTGAAGCATGAGATGAGAGTTCATTATCCGACCTAAATACAAATTATAATAAAATAATGTTAAAAATATATGCGTAGGGTTACAAATTTTTTTTATGAGCGGAGAAATCAAAAACAAATTGGTGTAGCTTTTAATTTAAAGAGGGAATAGATATAAAAAGACTCAAGTAACTTGTGTTGTGTTTATGTGTAGTATAATGATGGTGCGTAAGCCTATCGTGAAATATAGAGCCCATCATAGGCATACATTTTTCGTACTTTAACAGTGTCTCTCATTCCGTGTCGCTTAGGTTGCAACATTCATATCCAATTTTGTAACGCAAAACGTCCTCTTAAAATAAATAAGTCTGGGTAGATTTTTAAAGTTTCCACATTAATTGCACATACATCTCTAATAAATTCTTTGAATCAGGATCGTCAAAATATTTCGCTGGACTTTTCATTTATATTGTCTATGAGGTCCTTTAATATTTATTAATTCGGATGAAACTCTAATTTTAAGTTTGAGATGCAGTTTGATAAAGTATCTAATAATTTATTAACTTTATGTCAATTTTTTAAAAATTTTATTCTATGATTTTAAGAAAGTTTGATAAAAATAAGTGATTAATGAAGTGTATAGAGGTAATCGAAGAAGTCCCTGGTTTGTTTTTTTTTTTCTTCTATTATACCGAATGTCGTAAAATTATATTTATGAAACTTACAACCGGAGACAGTTTTAATTGAACTTGTACCCAATTTATTTTTAGGTTCAATTCACACATGCAATTTTTTTGCCAAAAACCATCTACACGAGATACAACAACAGTTAAATATTTTTCTTCGATATCACGAATTAATACTCGTTCTCGCAGATTTAGCACATGACGCACGTTTCTTTTCGTTATCTCCTACTGAATTATCTAGTGCGTGAAAAGATTTTAAATAACAACAGTTGTTTTCCGGGAACAATATTGAAATGCGAAAATTTTATGACGTTAATATTTTCTTTTTCTCATCACGGTATGGTTATAAAATATAACTCAACAATTTTTTTCTGGACTCAACTTCAATTTAAATTGACTTTAAGGTTTTGAATAATCTTTTTGTACTTAGACTACATAAGTTAATATTACAGAACTATAATATTTTAGTGGTGATGTAATTAAGCAACTTATAAAACGGTCGTAAGACCTGTCGTGTTGTATGGATCAGAATACTGAGCTGAGAATGTTACGTTGGATGTATAGCTTGACAAGACTGGATAAAATACGAAAGAATTATGTAAGGGGAAGTCTGAAAGTTGCACCCAATATAGAAAAGACACGAGACGTAGTAGTGGATAGGAGGAATGAAAATCTCGTGACCAAACGAGTGTTAAATATGAATGTGAATGGACAGGTGACTAGAGAAAAGCCTAGAAAAAGATAGTTGATTTGTGTGAAGTATAATATGCATATAAAAGGAGTAAGACCAGAGTTGACGAATGATAGGAGAGAATGGAAGACAACATATTACAAAAACAAGTTCTGCCAACTTACACACTTAGAGAGGAATAAGGGCGTCAGAATGAATTGCGACGTAATTAAATTCTACATCTTACTGGTTCAATGCCAATATCATATTTACGGTGCACCCGACTAACGTATCGATAAAACTCGGCCCACTATATCGGCTTACTATGTCGTTCGTATCAGCACAGCAGTAAACATCCTGTCAGCTAGTAAGGAGATTCTAGATTATCTATGGATAGATCGATAGAAGAAACCTGTTATTGATGTCAGTCAGTCGACGAGCCGACGACTACAAGGTATATTATAAACTATATATATATATATTGCTTTCAAATATATTTGCCATATTTCGACAAACTATGAATATGAATATGTTTGATGAGCTGTGAAAGTGTCTTCGAAGAGCTTTACTAATAAAAATGCTAATTTCAAAATGAAGCACCTAACACGTGGTGATTTTCACATCAATAAATTTTGTGCGACATTCTTGTTAGATAAATAATTTATACAATAAGGTTAATAAAATTCTAAGTATATATTCCCTAACGAAAGCTAAATGCATAAATAAATTATTTCATTATCTTCTTAAACTCTCATATAACGACACTGAAGAACTCTTACATAATAACCAAATAAATATTTACAGAAAACTATGACAGTGCAGACTTTAGCTGCCTAAGTAATAAATTGTGTTGGTTACCAAATGAAATTAATTAAATCCTAATCTATGTTTTTTAACTACTCTGCGCCCTAACAGAGTTCTGTTTGGTCCATTTGCTTAGTTGACCCTCTCAGTACTTCCATAACCTTTGGACAGACGTATGTGACCGGCGTAATCCTAAAACGAAGTGCTATTATACATTCCGGAAGAATATCACTAACTTATAGTAAAAACCGTACCAAAATCTGTTAAATAGATTTCGAGAAAATCACATACAGACAGACAGCTAGTCGGGCAGCTTTATATAAGTATAGATATAGCCAACCAAAATTATTGCTTGTATAACTTAGAATGTCAACCGATTGTAATATTATTTTTGTACGTCGATACGTCACTTAATTTGTTGACTTTTCCTACGCCAACATAATTTGACATATTTTTACTATAATTTTCTTATCAATCAGAAAATATGCGACATTCGTTAATCTTTATTTATCTTTTCTTCTCTAATCTATCTTTTCTTCTTAATTAAAACTTTCATAAGATGTTAGGCAAAATCAATAGTAAGCTTTGTAAGCATATAAGGATATAAAACTGAAAAAAATTCTGTTCCCGAAATAGTTTTAACTGACGATAATTTTTTTACATCTTTTGAAATTTGTAAAATAATAAAAGTTAACTATTTATTTGAATAACTTAATAAAATGATATACGGTATGAACCAAAATGGTGTTTGAATTCCCCAAAATACATAAATGAAAAGTTTGTGAGACAAAATGAGAAAAAATAAATAAAAAGAATATTCCACACCTTTATGGTAATTTAACAATTAAATAAGCATAACCTTAATCAATAAAGCTGTATTATTTAGGTTATATAAAGGAAAGCTATAAAATATATTTGGATGTTTGGTTATTTAGAATACTCGAAAAATTAATTTTCAGTTCGGCTCAGCTAATCTGATACGAGTATATTAATCATATATTATACCATTCGTAATAATTGTATTATAATGAGACTAGACATATATAGATAGCGTGGCTCAAAATGGATCTAAAATAAAACGACAAACAGGATAAAAAAATGCTCCCTTTACTCATATTTTGTGGCATTTTATAGAGATTCGGTTTCTTCTTTTTCGTAAACTCAAACGTTATTTTTCGCAATTAAGGAAATTAAAATAATTTAATTTAATAAGTTAATAATCAACCCCAAAAGGATCAAATAACCAATCGATCCAAGCAGCATGGCGTATATAGCGTAGAAGTCTCTCTGAAAAAACCTTTTTCCCACAGAGGATAACTGAAAAAGAAAGGAAAAGCACTCTTGGGAAAAGCAATTTCACAGACCAAGCAAGAACGCAAAACCTACCAGATTTTTTTTCTCGGACTTATTTAAACAACATGCATAATAAATTAATACTTAAATATGCGTAATGGTGAAATAAAAACTTAAAAATTTTTAGGCTTATTCCTAAGTTTATTTAATTTTTTACTTCTAAAACTGATATATTTTTTGTAATTTAACGCCATGGTGCAAATTGAGCTCTGCACGGTACATTTGTCAAATGATAATGGAAAACGTGATTTTGTAATTTTGAGGCGAAATCTAATTATTCGACCACAAGTATTGTAATATGACGCTATTATTGTATAGGAGTGTGATTGCATTCCAAATATTTAGGAAGTTATCTTCACCAAGCATGGCGAGTTTTTTTATGTCCAAAAGCGATAAGAAAATGCAAGTGTTTACAGTGAATATTTAGTGAAGATAAGTTTATCAATTAGTGGATTTAATATCACTATTAAATTGTAACATAAAAGTATAAAATACCCTAATCGTATGAATATCCCACGCATGCATTCTCTAAGAACTTGTAGGGCTTACTTTGCAGTAAGATGTACAGAGGATTTCAGTAACAAATTTTGTCAATATTGTAGAATAATGTGATACTACACAAATACTCGTAACAAAATGTATGTAATGTCTCTTTTAATGTATACATTACAAGTTAATTACATTACTATAAATATATTTAAGCATATTAAAGGAAGGTTGTACACATCCCTTTATATAATTACAACGTTTATTTGAATTCAATACATTTTTATTCGACAAGTATAAAACTTGAAAGTGTATCTTCCATATTACTAGCTAAATTACAGATCTGGTTCAAATACAAGATTGTCTAAATTGTGTATGTATAAACAGTATTTCTTGTTTTAAATTAAATAAATTATTTTGAAGAGTAAAGGGTGTCGAAATATATTCTAAAAGGTTATTTAATATTTTTTAATTTCATTTTATGTCATCTATAGCTCTACATAAAATATATATTTAAAAAAACTTAGTCTATCAATAACCCCAAACTGATTATATAATTTTACATAACATAAAATAAATTTTTCTAATACCATATAAATAAAGATATACATAGATAGAGACGCTAAACAAGCTTTGTATAAATCAAGTATTATTTAATTGAATGGACTACCCGCTATTCTAGTTAATTGATTCCGTTGTTTTCATAAAACTAAAACTACTATTAAAAAACATAAAACTCCGCCGTGTGGGATCTGGCTGAGTAGAATAGACCACCCTCATTTCTTACCAAGGTGTCGTAAATGGCGACTAAGTAAGTCGACCCAACGCGTGGTATCCGGTTGAGTGGAATAGTCCACCCTCTTTCTGACCGAGGGGTCGTAAAATACCAACCACTAAGGTAAGTTAACATCAGACAGGCGGCCGGTTCTAGAATACGTAGCCAAATCATGTGACAACAGGTTTGTAACATGTTGTGTCGATACATAGAGTGGGGATAAGGACAGGAGGATGTTTTCATAAAACTCAATATTGACGTAATTTTTGTATTTCAAGCGGAGCCATAAATATGTTGTTTGCCGGTTTAACACAATTTAATAAACAAAATAGAGTGTTACAAAGTTATTTTAAGACAAATAGCTGCTGTTGGATAGTTGAAAAGGGTTCCGGGTTTTCATTCCGGGTCGGTATAATTTACTAATATTTTGTTATTTAAAATTTCAATGTTACATTGGTTCGATTGATTGATTGGTGGTGAATTCAGACATTTTGTTTTAACGCTTACAAAGGAAATTTTAGTTCATAATTAAATTGCAGGATATTGCGATTAAATTATTTTTATAATAGGACACTGAGTAAGTAATGAAGATTTAATTGAAACATAATGTTAACTAAGCAATATAATAGAACTAACTACTTTGCTATAATCCGCACGGGTTAAGTGAATGCATGCAAAGCCAATGTGTATGAAGCAGGCAAAATCTACGTACCTTATACATGCAGGACAAGCCACCACATGCACCCCAAGGCGCAATTCACCAGCAACAACGCACACAAAAGCAGCACACACACCCACCACCACAATCTCAACGATCGTTTCGCCCCGAAACCGAAGCATCATCAGGAGGATAGGCTCCACGACAAAAATCGTAATGCGCCGCGCTACCCATACAAGCAGTCTTAAATAGTTCAACTCCCACCAATACCCTCCCCTCCGAACACATGTAGCAAAACGTTTTGCTACATGTTTGCTTTTGTTTTTGGTGGCTGGTCCTGCATGTATAAGGTACGTAGATTTTGCCTGCTTCATACACATTGGCTTTGCATGCATTCACTTAACCCGTGCGGATTATAGCAAAGTAGTTAGTTCTATTATATTGCTTGTAATATGGAATTCCGCAAAGTAACGCCTGCTTCTATAAATCATATAATGTTAACTGTTATACAAAAACAGATGACTGTTGTTTAAAATGGAATTCAAGCTCTAGCGATAAAATATAAATTAAATATATTTATTTTACAGAATTACTTCTATCTATAGCTATAATTCGCATCTGCTAAGCAACTGTATGTAATGCTAAGTGTATGAAGCAGGCAAAATTCACGTATAGTACGCGGCAATAAATAATGCACATCGAGGCTCAGTAAGAGAAATCGGCTAGATTCTGCTTCATAGACCATTGTCTCTGTCGCACAGACTGACGAAGCCGTGTGTGACAGTGACAGCGCTCTACGAAACCAAATTGGCCGGCTATTTCGTTCTAAGTTCTCGATGTGCATTATTTATTGTCGGGTACTATACCTTAGAACATGCAGGACAATCGTAATTCATTACGATTTTGTCGTGGAATCTATACTCCTGAAAATGCTTCGGTTTCGGAGCGAAACAATTGTAGATTTTGGTGGTGGTTGTGTGTATTGCGTGACGAGTGGTGACTTATCCAGCCCGTTGTAAGGTACGTGAATTTTGCCTGCTTCATACACTAAGCATTACATACATTCGCTTAACACACGCGGATTATAGCAAAGTAGTTCTGTTATAGTTTCTGTAATATATATTTCCGCGAAGTAACGCCTGCTTCTATAAATATTTATTTTATAAGAATACGTGTTAGATTAGAGAAGCCATTAACAGGCCTGCAAGTGATAGTGCCACTATAAATATTGAGAGGAAAGATGAAACTCTTATACTTATCTTCATCACACATAGAAAAGAAAGAGAGATATCACCCTCATTTGTTTTCTCTTTATTGTAATATGGCACATTTTGGGCTGGTTTCCTTAATCTAGTTCAGTAACTCAATGGTATTTATCCACTATGAGTAGACAGGTACATACCACACAATATATTTAAAAAATATATCCCAGTATGCATGTATACATAAGTAATATAGTAGTAGGCGAACCATCATCATTCATCATTCTCCAGCTTATCTCACTCAAAGTGGGGTCGGCACAACATGTTACAAATATGTTGTCATATGATTAGGCTACGTATTTTACGACCGCTCGCCTGCCTGACGCCTACTTACCTTAGTCGCCTTTTACGACACCTCGGCAAGAAATGAGGGTGGTCTATTCTATGCAGCCGGATACCACATATAGCATATAGAATTAGGCGAACCAAGAACCAAAATAAATTAATAATATGAAGGCTACGGGATTTAGAAAGTTCAAAGATTGTTTGTGAGCTTCAGTATACGCTTTGCACTTGACATGGCTTTATACAAGTTCAAAAAAGCACTTAAAAGTACACTTCTTAAAAAAGCTTATTGACGATTATTTAAATGAGGAGAATGCTTGAATTTGAGTTTAGTTGCTACGCACTAGATTAAATTTAAACCTTTTTTGGTGTATAAAAAATCATATACTTAATTTAAATTATTATTTTTTAAGAGAACAGCCACCAAGTTTTTCAGAGCACCTTTCCGAACTAGTAGTAGCTTCATTATAGTTTGACATTTCGAAAGTGAGTGAAAAAATATATTGTACTTGAATTCGTAAAGTATTTAATTATCTCGTGTTGGAAAATATTTAAACGAAAGGTTTTAAGCATTTAGAATATAAATAATATAGTCATATGGATTAATAAATCTTCTTCTCTTAATTCTCTTTTTCTTTCAGGGTATCATTTTGTTTGTCTTTTAACCTGTAGAGAAATATGATTTCTTAAAAAACTAATACGAAAACTAAGATGTAAAATAAACTAAAAATTTCTTAATTCATATTTACGATTCATGTTATTCTTTACGATAGTTTCTTCCTGTTAGTTCTTGTTTGTCGACAGTTATGTAAATATATTGCTATTCCATGGTACTAATCATAGGAATTTAAAATGGTGCATGATTTACTGACTTTTACCTGGATTGCCTTTCTTAAAGCCCTTTGTTGATAATGTATTCATACAACTATTTTCGAAAAATTTCCTTTCTTCACTTTTCTTGACGGAGTAGCTAAAAGCAAGAATTATTTCAAAGTGGTTTCGCCAATAAGAATAAGCATTCAAGGAGAGAATGTCGCTCGGAAAAAGGCGAACGATCCAAATTAAATTGTGTAGTGCCTACTCCAAGTTTGAAAATGATTTGTACGATCTAGTTGCTGTTGCGCATCAATGACTCCCTTTCTACTTATTATTACTTACTCTTAGATTTGCTAAAAACAGACTTTATTCAAGTAGAAAAAATGTGAAGTTAACCACAATGTTTTAACAGTTAAGTCGTCTCACTGTTGTCCCTGTGTTCCTGTGTGTCTTGTTGCCTTTAAAAATTTCCTTAAAAAAAATGGTCTATAACAATTTTGATTCTTAATTGATACAAAATTAATAATAAAACTATTTTGCTATAATCCGCGATACAGTATATAGAAAATATATATAGTGCTTAATGTATAGTGGACTATCCGTTATTTTCCCACCCGTTACATGCACCAAACCTCCACCACTGCCACCACAATACACAAGCACTACACACGTTCACTATCACAAAATCAACAATCGTTTCGCCCCGCAACCGAAGCATCATCATGAGATAGACTCCGCGAAAAAATCGCAAAGCTTTGCGATGGTGGAGTCGTGCATGTGTTTTTACTAATCCTGCATGTAACGGGTGGGAAAAAAACGGATAGTCCACTATACATTTAGCACTATATATATTTTCTATTTACTGTATCGCGGATTATAGCAAAGTAATTTTATTATTATTTTTGTATTATGGATCTCCGCAAAGTAACGCCTAATTCTATAAATTATCTTAATGATATTTACAGTTCTCCTGCGCGCTAGATAAATAAAATATCGTCATATAAGCCTGGATATGTTTAACATATTAAATTAAAGTACATTGGTCTAAGCTCTCATGTTTCTCTCCAAGGTGAAATGGGTGTTTGTCCGATTGAATAGTAATATACCACAATTTATTGCAGTAAAATAAAGAAATGAAACATTAGGATATAAATTCGTTTCAAAATATATTGACCAAGCAACAAAGGCCGTGCTCATGGGACAGGAGAATATGTGGACATATTTGCTGAAGGCAAACATATAAAATTCAGCCGGTTGCTTGGATGCGGAGTTAGTTATATTTGAATAGTATTACAATTCAGCTCCGTATAGTTGAGATTTTCGTACTTGTAACAATCATGAAAATATCATATCATATATAAATATCATATACATGATACATGAAAATATACATAATTATAAAAAGATTGGCGATGTATATAATAGACAAAGTAGGAACCGACATAAGCTTGCGGCTCCTGCTTTGCGCCTTGTAAGAGCACGTAAGTCGTTTGTGGGTTTGGGTATAAGATTCTATAACAAAATTCCACAATCAATTTTAACTTTGCCATTACAGCCATTTAAAAATACTGTTAAAAAGAGGCTGATACAGAAAGCCTATTATACCGTGGAGGCTTACATTGATGATAAGTATGCATGGATATAGCTGCTCTTTGACCTTGTGCAGGATAGCTATGACAAAATGTAATTAGTATTAAGAATCTTCTTTTTTAAAAGAGCTCCACCGAGTTTCTTGCTGGCTCTTCTCGGTAGGACGGCTTTCCGAACCAGCAGTAAAGTTGACGATTCAAAAGCACTTGTTTACAAGTTTACTTGAACAAAGAATATTTTGAATTTTGAATTTGAATTTGAATTTATCATCAATCATGTAAAACTAAAAAGACAAAACAAATATTAATTATCCTAAGCTTTTTGTGCCATATGTAAATTAGTGGTATTTATATATGTGATGATGGTTTTAAAAGAATATAAACATGAAATGAAACGTTGCGGAAACCAGCCAGTTGCCCAGCGGTGGGATCGTGCGACTCTTTCGAAGGGAGCACGAGTTCAAACCCGGGCAGGCACCAACGAGTTTTTCTAATAAAACTCAATCCAATTGATAATTGCAATTAATCACCCGCTTTTCGGTGAAGGAAAACATCGTGAGGAATCCTGCATATTTCTAGAGAATTCTGGAGATATGTGTAACATACCAATCCGCATTGGAGCAGCGTGGTAGATCTTAGCTCCAACCCTTCTCTCCAGAAACGAAGAAAGAGGCCTATTGCCAGCAGTGGGATTGTTAAGGCCGCTACTTTACTTTACCTTAATTGTGTAATTACTCCACTAAACCTTAAAATTCCATATTCGGCTCTCAAATGGGAGAGTTATTATTCCGTGTTCCGTTATTATTCGATTGAGTATTTATTACGACCAGTGATGATAAAAACGCATTGATGATGACAATCGTTAAATATTATATTCTAATTTTATAGAAGAGATAATTTATTTGATTATACCATTAGTAGTTTGACTAAGCATCGTTAGATAAATTAGTAAGTCGCTTACCTCTTATCTCACTAAGCTGATTATAATAAACACAAAAGTTATTTAAGCTTCCAATTTTACTCTCGAACAGTGTTAATTACAGTTGCGGATTTGGTTAGTCATAAACGTACCTAGGATCTTGGGTTAATATAAATATATTACTTTACCTATAAATATAAATATTTTTTTACTAATTTAGATTTTTAAATTAATTTCAAATCTTATTGGTGCGATTTCTCTTTAATTCGTACAAATTTGAAGCTGACAGATATTTGTTGATTTGAGTTACAAAATGGCGGCCACTGAAAATCGCTACTCGCAAATTCGAACCAAAGCCAAATTATTGATCCATATTGTGTCGTCACAACAAGCCATTTTATGTATTATTTGTGTATAAACTTAGTGGTGTACGTCATGTATAAAGTTTTTCTTTCTTTACTATAAAAATCATACAAAATTCCATGGCATAATTTCATCAAAATAACAGATAAATCTGGCTTTTGCATTATAAATGGTACTTTTCGTTTAGTTCATTTCAAATTGTTTCTGATAGAATGTTCAAAAATATGTAAAATGTATCTTTAGTACGCATATAATTTTTCTTTATTAAACGGTAGCAAAGTGACGTTACCGTATAAATAATAATATCCGGAATGAGTTAACTAATAATGAACACCAGGTTTGTATCATAAAACTCCGACCGGTGATTTCAAGATGTTTTATGATTTCTTTCCACGATGAATTAGCGTCGCGAACGTAAATGGACGGAATAATACCGAAGGTGACGTGTTATTTCCGCAAAAACCAAATAAACAAAGCTGCAACTTTTATTAGTAACAGTTTATTAATGTACTATTGAAGGGCGATGGCTTTTGTCGTTATGAAATAGAGGAAGATGTAGTTTATATGTCATATCATTGAGTAAGCCAGTTTTAGCCCTGGAAGAAGGTTTTATAATTATTTTTGGTCATATTTGATGTACTTATAGTGTTAAGATCATAGAGTTATTAAACTTAGAGTAGCGGCAGGACATCATAGGCAGAGGACTGTGGGTGACAATGACAATATATATAGAGAGGGAAGTTGATAGTTGTATACCTACTTCATCTTTGTCTTATCACAAATAAATAAAAAGAAACATAGATCATTGGCTTTTTCTTTGTGTCTCTTTATTGTTATATATCACATTTAAGGCTGGTTTCTCTACTTTAAGTATAGAAACTCTACAGTTTAGACTAGCTGGTCGGGCAAACGTTGTTTTACCATATAAGTTATGTTTATGGAATTTCTAGTGTACATTATACTAAAAAGGGATATGAAAAATAGATTAATAAAAATAGATTCTCAGACGAACTGAATATGTAAAATTTCCTAAAAAAAATGAGTATGAATACTACGTTGTGATACGAAAATTAAAAAAAAATATAAAATATAAAGCCCGGATTCCGCAAACTTGTGAAGTAGCATATTGTACGTTATGTCTCTCGTGTCTATCTGTGTCTAAGTTGAATGAAACAATTTATGGGGTGTAGCAGCCCGAATATATACATATAGTGTTGCCCTGTACATAATAAAGTTGAAAGCTCTGAATAATAGGATAAAGTTCAGTAATCCTTTTACTTCTATTTGGCCACTGAAAAATAAGTAACAGTCTACGAAAACAGTTTAAATTATAAGATATTGCAAACAGTGATTTGCAAAATAAAAACATATTTCTCAAAAACGTTATAAAGGAGCGAACGTTATGAATGTGGTTGAAAGGTGTTATAGGATATGCTAGGATTCTATCTGGGTTGGAATTTTATACTTCGGATGTTAGAGCTGATACCAGGTATAATTGAAGTTTTTTTTGTTACAGCACTTCAAGTTCGACTCAAGATGACGATGCGGACTGGTCAAGGAACTCCACCATAACCGAATATCTTGGACACAATTCTACCAACGATACCTATGGTAATATCCATACTAACATTAAAGATGTGAAAGTCTGTCTCTCTGTTAAGCTTTAATGGCTAATCCTATGGACCAATATTGATGTAATCTAGCTTTTAAGCGCAACTTCGTTCGCGTGGACTGCAGGCTTATTATTTGAGTAAACCGTAATACATATTAATTATGATTAAAGTGGCTTTAATCTTAAAAGCTAGACATATGCAGTCGCGGATTTTTATTAAGAACTTTAGAGGGGAACAATTTTGTGATACATGATTTTTTTAAAAACTTTCACCATTTACTTAGTGCACGCAAGGAAAGCTTTAAATTATGCCGTTTTAGCAATTTTTTTTTTGCTGCTCCTCTCCTATTTATCTTAGCGTAATAGTATATAGCCTATAGCCTTAATAGGCTCTCGATAAATGGACTATCTTACACTCTAAGAATTTTTTAAATCGGTCCAGTAGTTCCCGAGATTAGCGCGTTCAATCAATCAATCAATCAAACAAACAAACAAACTAACAAACTGACTTTTCAGCTTTATATATTAATATAGATGTAATTTACGATCTTTTATGTACGGTTAACGCCAAAACACGGCATAAAAAACACTCCAAATTTTCATTGAAGCAACGGGGGAGCAATTCTACATACAATCAATACATATAATAAAATCTTAAGGATGCTGAACTCTGTACGCTTAAAATATATTTTTTTAATTTGGTGTTTCCATCTTAAGAGATTCTCTACTAAAAATATTTTTTTTCATGCTTTTATGGCCTGATTAAATGTTTTTTGTATGTGCTCCATCTTAGCAACTGCTGATCAGATTTAGATGATCTTTATAGTAAAATGTTATGATTGAGTGTAATTGTTTACATTTATTTTATTCTAGATTTTCTGTTAATCATTTCAACTTCTTCAGTTACATTTTCCATGTTATGAAATATTAACAACCCACTGGAATCTTTTGTTTTGAATTATATCGCATTCCATGGCGTTTATGATATCAAAAACTGTTTTAGTTTCAGTAATAGAATTTAGTGGCTCTAAAAATGTAGCAGTAAATGTTTTAAATATACCCCTACACTCTAGTAGTAACGCTTGAATAAATTAATGGATTTACTTTTTGTACGAATTTTAAGATTTAGGCATCACTTGTTTAGGCATCACAACAAAAGTTACATTTGAGCTTTAAGTGCGTTTGCATTCGCAAACTAAGTATTCCTTATATCAGCTCATAAGGACCAGATGCGAAATTAAATATTGTGGATTATTTTCTTGGTTAAGGAGATAAACAGAATTGAGAATTTTCAAGTTTATGACCATATTTTTTAAGTGAATGTTATGTTACAAGTGTTACCATGTTATTCGAATAGCTCATTCATTAATTATATTATACTAGTTAGTTTTTAACTATTAATATTTAGGTTAAAAAACATGTACAACCATATGGTACATATCCAGCATTTCTTCTGTTCAAAAACATTATTAAGAAATATTAGAGGAAAACATTAAGAAATATTTTCCTCACACATTTCTTAATGATATTTCAACAAACATATTGAAAATTTAATAAAAATGTTTTGAATACTCAAAACAAATATAAACCTCGGATATTTCTATAGAAAACCAGAATTTCTATTTACCGCCAGAGATTTCAAACTCACGAACTTTCAGTTCCATTCGTTCACTGAATGCTTGAATAACGAATGCATTTGCATTTATATGCAGATTCTATCAGACTATTTGAAGGAAACTGACCTGTAGCAAGACGCTTGCAGTGTGTTTTAAAAGCTCGTTAATATACTTCTGCTGAATAAATATAATTGAGTGTAGTGCGCATAACAGAAGTTAGCCTCACCATGCTGACGCGGACTGTATGTGTAGAATTTCTAGCTGCAATTGACGACTTCTTAGGTATAACCATTGTGAAGAAGGGGAAAAATACAATACAATAATATTTCTACTTCCTAACTGTGCCCGCTGCTTCGTCCGCATGAAAATCTATGTGTCACAAAGTTTTCCCTGCTTGAATCCCGGACACGCTTCTCAGATAAAAGTATGATGCTCCACAATCTCTTCTTTCTTCCAGTCAAGGCCCTATCAAAATTGGTTAAGCCGTTAAAGTGAATATTCTAGTAGTATAAACTATCCGTACGAATTGATAGCTTTCAGTGAAAACCGTATATGAAACCGAACATTAGATTTGTTGTTAGGGAATAAAAGTCAAGAATTTTTGACAGCAGACAAAAATCTTTGTTTAAATCTTTCTTATGATTCTAGGGCGATCTACATTAAAAGCTAAATCTTTATTTTAACCAAGTTATTGTTACAGACACTCTGTACGATGTGCCCACTAGCATGATCGTGTTGCTGTCATTTTTGTATGGCTCAATATCGGTGCTGGCTGTGGTGGGCAATTTCCTAGTCATGTGGATAGTAGCGACCTCACGTCGAATGCAAAGCGTTACTAATTGCTACATTTCGAATTTGGCTCTAGCTGATATAGTTATTGGATTATTTGCTGTACCATTCCAAGTAAGTGTATTTAACATTAAGATTTATATGAAATAAATTAAATCGAAAAGTATATTTCCCGAGTTAACGTATAGAAACCAGTTATGCACATGTTCTATTCTATCGGGTTAGCCCGACTAGTTTCAAACCTATATTCGTGAGCTCTTTATGCGGCGTTATCACCGATAGGAAAAGACTCTCGGTACTCACGGTAGTTTAAATTCAAAAATCATCATCATTCATCATCATTCTCCTGCCCTTGACCCACTCTAAGTGGGGTCGGCACAACATGTTACAAACATGTTGTCACATGGTTTGGCTATGTATTTTATGACCGGGCGCGCGCCTGAGGTCAACTCACCTTAGTCGCCTTTTACGACACCTCGGTAAGAAATGAGGTTGGTCTATTCTATGCAGCCGGATACCACACGGCACGTACCTTAGTCGCCTCTTACGACACCTCGGTAAGAAAGGAGGGTGCTCTATTCTATTCTGCCGGATACCTAACGGCGATAGACAGTTAAAATTCAAAAATATAGTTTCCAAATTGTAGTTGTATTTTGGTCTGCTTCGATCGTGGCTAGTTTACAACGTACCAACAAAGTTGGAAACAAAACGATTAGGTGCTATGTAGAAACCAAAATGGTCTAGATCACGCGCTTTTATCTTAGACTGTATGTCCACTTACAAGTAGGTCAGATAATTTTAAAACGCGAAACGATAACCTTAAAAAATCATGGCAACGCATTTATCTGAATATATGAATCTTCACTACGGTGCTTCAAGCTTTATACGTCATCGCATCTTAATTATTAAATACAAGACATCGTAATTAAATGTAAACTTCGGGCCATAAATAAGAATTGAAGTTTGCGTAACAGGCGAGAGTTATTGCAGTGCAATATCAAGGCTCTAAAGTATATTAGACCAAGAATTACGTAGACCTTGTTTGTTATTCAACAGTGCATACCACACGAGTGGGCCGGCTCCGTATATTGGAGTTTGCATTCATGCTTTTCCTTGCACATGAACTTTATAGGTGTCAGATTTCTTTTTTAATCAGATACACAGAAGGAGCTAAGACATTAATATTGTTGACAAAATATTTTGATAAAACATACCAATCAAGGCGTACTCTAAGGTGTACTTATTATTTATTAGTTATATAAAAGATTCAGTTCACGATCGTGGCAAATGCAACTTTGCTGAAACATCGAAAGGTCGTGGTGTGACCTGAATGACTAATAATGAAATATATATTAGCTCCGTTTGGGTTGGGAACTTTAAAACTACTTTACTTTTCTACAACTATTACGTTGGGCGCTGTGATTTACCTAACGTCTTTCAATTTAAGTAATGAGTGAGTCTAACGAAGTTTACTTTTATTATTATCAGCAGGCCAATTTAACCGAGCAGCCGGATTACCCGACCAAGGCTTTAGTTTATTTTGAACTTATGTGCTAGTTAAATTCACATTTGTCGCTCTATTTTTTTTAAGTTGTTATATAAGAAAGATTAATTTTCCAATCATCATTCTCCTGCCCTTATCCCACTCGAAGTGTGGTCGGCACAACATGTTTTCTCGTTAATTCTCTTCTATCATTCGTTAAATCTGGCTTTACTACTTTTATATGCATGTCATACCTCACACAATTCAAGTATCTCTTTCTAGGCCTCTCTCTAGTCACATATCCATCCACATTCATATTTAACACTCTTTTAGACTCTTTTATATGTCCTTACTTGTATGAATTTTATGTAATTATATATATATATATATATATATATATGTGTGTAATTGTATAATATACTATACTATTGAGGATTATATAGATGATAAGAATACGTAAATATAGCTACTCTTCTACCCTGTACAAGATTAGTAATGAACAAATGTAAGTAGTTATAAGAACTATATTTGAAACCATCGAGTTTGTTGCTTGTCGGTAGGAACAGCTTTCCGAACCAGTAGTAGAGTTGACGATACAAAAGCACTCGTTTACAAGTTTACTTGAATAAAGAATATTTTGAATTTGAATTTGAAATTTGAATATAGTTTTATAATGTTGTGTTCATATATGTATATAGAGATATAAATACACAACGATAATTATTATTACAAATTCGCAAGTTTGCGTTATTGTTTCACCACTGCAAGGAGACAAGGATCAATGTTATTTTTGTCGTGGATAATTAAAACGCTAGAGACAAAACATAGGCATACTTTACTAATAAAAACTATGCAAGCGAAGTCATTAGTAGGATCTGTAGTAAATAGTTGCACTGTTTCGGAAGAGGCCTTTTTATTATAAAATAAAATCATTTTAGTTTCAAGCGGCGTTGCTTCAGCGATGGCTGCTTCCCCATTTCATGTGCCCTTTCTGCCCTTTCGTGCAAGCTCTTAGTGTGAACGTCAGTGTATTCACTTTGACTGCGATAGCTGTGGACCGACACCGTGCCATAATAACGCCACTCAGGTATGAATACTTATTATAGTTGTTTAAGACTATGAAAAGAAGAATGAATGATGACTGGAAGATTGCAACTACGCCAAGATTCACAATTACATGAACCTTGAAATTTTTAAGTAATGGTGCCGCTATTGCAATAAAATGATAACTAAATATTAAATGCTTTTAACCGAAACTGAGTATTTACGACATCAGTGCTCTAGAAAAGTGCTGCAAGATTAACAAAATGGCTGCCGTATGTGAATAATTTCGATAGATTTAACTACAAAGACCACAGTTTCGAGACCTTGTTTTTGTTCTGTTTCAGATAGGGTCTAAGACAGTTCTCTACTCTGAGCTTTGGTAGTGGTTTTATTTTCTTCTATATACTTAATAGTATAAAGACGAAAATACTTTAAGTTTTGTTCTGGTTTAATCTAAATTAATATTATAAATTTATTAACCGCAAATTTCATTACGCAACTTTTCTATAGATAAAGAAAAATAAAACAGAGAAGGTTAGATTTAAAAAAAATATATATCCATTGACAGTTTCTAGCATTAAAATGATATTTATTTAATGGATCTATGACATTTTAGACTAAGTAAAATATTAACTAAAAAAAACTAAGAAAAAAATAATGATACAGATTAACAAATAGGAAACAATATCACTTAATTCATTTATATAAAAAAATAATACTGTAATAAAAAACTTAGGAAATAAAAACCCTAAAATGTTCATAGTTAACTTATTACAAAACGTACATTACATATATATTTGGCGATTAACTTAAAGAAAAGCCATTAATCTCATCTCAGAAAACATCTCTATACCCTGGGATTTATAACGAAAAGATTTAGGGCCTATAAGAAACACAACCAAGTTTATGCTACCGAATACTTAAACTGTTACAAAATTCGTCCAGACAAATTTAGTGTTTTTCGACGAAAACTACAGACAGTAATCTCCATTTGTTCAAAATGGAAATGATGATAGTAAAAATCTAAACTATCTATATCCATACTAATAAAATATCTATACTAATAATATTAATGCGAAGTCTGTCTATCAGAATGAGTGAAGCAGCACGCCGGAGCGATATCGATGAAATTTGAAATAATTTGATTTTTGAAATTATTGAAGATATATACATCACACCGACATATTGTATAAGAAATCGTCAGTTTCGAATACGCTTATACGTTAAGCATATCACAAAATTAAAGAATATAAAGTTATAAAAATATTTTTATTTTAATTTAATGTAAATCAGAGATGTTAAAAAGATTGACCGCCGAGTTCGATCCAGTAGTAACTTTATCAAAACTAATTGGTCTTAAGACCCCCTTGTAAGGGCTACGGCGTAAATTGCTTACCATGCGGGTTGTTAGTTAGTGACAGGGTTTAATTAAAGTAACACTACAGTGCCAAGGATTTAATGGTACCTATGTGAACAACAAATATTAACTGAAAAGAAACAAAAACAGTTCTAAACTGACAAATAACTAATAAAACTAACTTAATAAAAACTAAATAGTAATTTAATATAATATTCCTAAATATATATTATAATAATTTTATACTTTGGTGTAAAATTATTATGAAACTAGGCATATAGATTTTCATATGGAAATAACAAATCACTAAACTGTACGAGTAAGTTGTTGAGAAGTATAATTAGGATATAAATTTAATTTATAAAAAAAAACATTTGACATTTTCGTTCAACCGATATTTTCTTTTATATTTATATTACAGATATGTTTTTCTAAGGCGTTTTCATCTGAGCCCGGACACTAACGGCGAATAACTTGAAATCCAGACAAATGGTCAAATTGGAAAACAGGGCGTGTCGTAATATTTCAATCAGAAATAGCTTAAGACTTTTACAATGAATGATAGGGTTCGTAAGACCGTGGGAGCTATGAAGCTGAACTGGCTATGAGGGAGGCCTATTTTTCGATCCGTATCGTCGTCCTTAGGTGTTCCAATAACCTGAAGAAGGAGACAATGTTCATATGTAGATTCTAGGACTTAAATAAATAAAAACTCAAAGTAACAAGGTGTTTCCTATAATTAGAAAGACTTCACCAAATAAACCCTAATGAAAAGTAAAAGCAATGAAGAACTTTGAAATAAAATTTATTATAAGCAAGATAAAAATGTTTATAGACGTAATTCGTTGAAATAAATTTGATTTATTTTACTCTATTCTTAAGGAGAAAAGAAACTTCGAACTGAACATAGTAAATATCGTAGATATAGAGGACCACTTTTATAAATATTTTATTTTCTAAGATAAATGAGACGCCTAGAACTATTCGTAGTAATTTTTCAGTGCTTAAGAGTCGGTTGTTGTTCTAAGAAAATGCTATTTTATTTATTGGATGATTAAAACACTTTTTTTTTTCAGCGCGCACACGTCAAAGCGTATTGCTAAGGTGGTCATAGTGTTTATATGGATTTTGGCTCTGTCGCTCGCTGCACCTATGGCGATGTCATGGGAAGTTATCATGGTTGAAGAACAGGATATAGGTAATTTATGTTCAATATTAATGTATTCATAAGTTTAAACATAATGTTTTCTGACATTGTATCAAGTATTGATCAGCATTTATTTAAAAGGTTGTATCCTTGATACGATGTTATTGTTCTGAAAGTCGATCTGTTTATCTGTTATCGCTTTCACTGCTAAACTCCTGAGGCAATATTGATGAAATTTGTAACAATTGAAGCTTACCTATACCAGGCCAATATATAGGATAAGAAAGTTTGTACTTATTTCGGAAAAAAAACGGTTTTCACAGTTCATAAATGAAGGTATTCTTAAAGAAAAGTTATTCTAAAAGTTGTACGACGTATTCACTCTAGTACACACATATTAATAAAAACACTATACAGTTTATAAGCGTTTAAATTAATTGTGCGTTAACAAGCTCTGAAGAGTGAAATAAACATTGTTTTTCACCCTACACCATTAAACATTTTTCTACAGAGATGAGATTTACCTACTTCTTGATTGAGGTAACGCAGAATTGCTAAGCCGTGTTAGTCAAGTGGTGAGGCCGTGCGACCTTATGCAGGGGGTTGTGGATTCCAATATTTTTATTTTTTTAATTTTAAAATATTCTTTATTGAAGTAATCTTGTTAACAAGTGCTTTAGAATCGTCAACTCTACTGTGGGTTCAGAAAGTGTTCCTACCGAAAAAATTTGGTGGATGCTCTTTTAAACATACAATTTTTATAACTAGTTACATTTAATCATTACTAATTCAACAAGGTCGAAGAATAGCCATGCATTCTTATCATCTATGTAATGCTAAGCTGTGATAGTCCAGCGGTGAGACCGTGCGACTCTTTCGAGGGGAACACGAGTTCTAACCCGGGCAGGCACCAATGAGTTTTTCTATTAAAACTTATGTGTCTAATTGATAATTGCAATTAATCACACGCTTTTAGGTGAAGGAAAACATCGTGAGGTAATCTGCATATCTCTAGAGAATTCTGGAGATATGTGTAACCTACCAATCCGCATTGGAGCAACGTGGTAGGTCTTAGTCCAACCCTTTTCTCCAGAAACGGAGAGAGGAGGCCTATTCACAGTAGTGGGATTGTAACTGGCCGCTACTTTACTACTTTTATTTTATGTAATGCTCAACAGAATATTAGGCTTTCTGTATCAGGCCCCTTTTAATAGTTATTTAAAACTACTGTAATGGAAATGGTAAAAATATCTATCGAAAATATTATATAATACGAACATTAAACATAACAGATATTAAATTTATCATTTTTATTTAACATTTAATATTTGTAATATCTGGAAGAGTAGATTAGAAACAAATCATCGATATCCTCATTTATGGATTTTCGAAAGAAATATTCTTTAACACATAATTGCGCAATTGTTAATAATCACACGGGTTTTGAATAAAAACAGAAGTAAAAATTGCGTCTTAACTACAGATGCTTTATAATTTTATATATATATTTTTTAATGTATATTCATGTTAATGTTATGTTAGGAGGGTAACTTTCATTCAACTTTATTCATGAGAATTCTTGTTGCAGTTTCAAAGCTGTTCTACGAGAAACCATTCTGCGCTCCGACGGAGTTTGGATCTCATTCTCTAGCGATTTATAGACTGTTATTGTACATTTTCCAAGTAAGTAGCAGTAGTGGTTCTATAAAAGTTTAAATGTTTTTTTTATTATTTAAAAGACGGCTATTATATATGTATAACACAAGCCAAGCGGGCAGAAATTTAATAGATATATAACTCAACTAACTCACTGTATCACGCAGTTTATATTGTGATTTTTGTATTTTAGTATTATTGTAAATTACGCCGTGTACAATGAAGTGTTCTATCTATCTAACTAATATTTCGTGATATATTTTCGTAGTATAGCATTTGAGAGCTGTGATAGCCCAGCGGTGTGACCGTGCGACTCTTTCGAGGGAAACACGAGTTCAAATCCGGGCAGACACCAATAAGTTTTTCTATTAAAAACTCATGTGTCTAATTGATAATTGCAATTTATCACACGCTTTTCGGTGAAGGAAAACATCGTGAGGAAACCTGCATGTCTCTAGAGAATTCTGGAGATATGTGTAACCTACCAATCCGCATTGGAGCAGCGTGGTAGGTCTTAGCTCCAACCCTTTTCTCCAGAAACGGAGAGAAGAGGCCTATACCCAGCAGTGGGATTGTAACAGGCCGCTACTTTATAGCATTTGATAAAAAAAAATTCTGATAACTTTTCTGTCACTAAGAATATTTTCTATTAGAATAAAATAATTTAATTGTATGGAAAGTTATATTTGGTAATAGTGCGACCGCTTATTAGTGTGTGCTTGCTCCTGTAATAAGATCGAATACTTATTTTAATAACCAAATTAATGTTCTCCGAGAAAGTAAGTTATACGTTACTTAGCAGTGGGTTATTAACCTTCCTTTTTATATTAAGTAGAGAAGAATATCAAGAAAAAGGTAAAACTTTATTAGCGCTTACCGAATTTTCACGCCAAATACGAATTGAAAACACACAGTAGTCTTGGAGAAATGCCCACTCCAATATCAAAGTCAGCCTTAACTTGCGATAATACATGCTAATATCCTTGAATGCACCGTTATCTCATAACTAAGCTCACTTGGCATTAACGTGCATATATCTTACAATAAGATTATGTTCATCCTTACAACTAGAACTTAATTTATACCTAACTGTATATTATCTACTTAGTTATTAATAATGGCAGCCATATTCCGTATTGAATTGTTAAATTTAGAATGTCATCATCATTCTCCTGCCCTTATCCCACTCTAAGTGGGGTCGGCACAACATGTTACGAACATGTTGTCATATGATTTGGCTACGTATTTTACGACCGGCCGCCTGCCTGACGTCAACTTACCTAAGTCGTCTTTTACGACACCTCGATAAGAAATGAGGATGGTCTATTCTATGCAGCCGAATACCACACGGCATTTACCTTAGTCGCCTCTTACGACACCTCGGTAAGAAAGGAGGGTGGTCTATTCTATTCTGCCGGATACCACACGGCAATGTTAAACTTAGAATGTAATACCTACATATAATAATATAAAAACATATGTCTCTATGTTATAAAAAAGTATCCCGACTGTCTGTCCGCATTATCGCTTGAGTCAGAACGGATATATTACTATTATGAACGCTCCTAGCGAAAAACAATTATACATTTTGAAGTTCGGAGACTGGCTTCCTTTAAAACGTTTTAATGAATATTTTATAGAAATAATGACTAAGGTATGTGCCGTGTGGTATCAGGTTGCATAGAATAGACCACCCTCATTTCTTACCGAGGTGTCGTTAAAGGCGACTTAGGTAAGTTGATGTCAGGCAGGCGGCCGGTCGTAAAATACGTAGCCAAATCATGTGACAACGTGTTGTAACATGTTGTGCCGACCCCACTTAGAGTGGGATAAGGGCAGGAGAATGTATGTATGTATTTTATAAAAATAATGATGTATATTATAATTATGGACGCCGTGTGGTAACCGGCAGAATAGAATAGACCACCCTCCTTTCTTACCGAGGTGTCGTAAGAAGCGACTAAGGTATGTGCCGTGTGGTATCCGGCTGCATAGAATAGATCACCCTCATTTCTTACCGAGGTGTCGTAAAAGGCGACTAAGGTAAGTTGATGTCAGGCAGGCGGCCAGTCGTAAAATACGTAGCCAAATCATGTGACAGCGTCTTGTAACTTGTTGTGCCGACCCCAGTTAGAGTGGGATAAGGGCAGCAGAATGTAAGTATGTATTTCATAAATTAATGATGTATATTTATATGTTGATTTTCGCTGTTTCAAAACAATGTTTCCTCGTATTAATCAGTAGATATAAAAAACAGGAAAATTCAGTTGTACATAAATTTAAGCGCTGCAGAAAATAAACAAACGGTTAATTGAAATGTTTTGTTTCAGTAATGTAAATAGAAAATAAATGTTTGTTCCAGAAATATATTGGAAATGTCTAAATATGCACAAGGGATCGTCAACCTTTGTCTTTCAAATTTAAACCTGTGCGTGTGCTAAATATACAAGATAAAATATATATTCTGAAAACAATGTATCTTATTCAACCAGAATCCCTAAAGTATTTTGGGAATACATTATTGTCTTTTTGTGTTAAGTCTACCTAACTAAGGCCCGAAATATCGTTGTAATTTCTAGATTTACGAATTGTTCTGAAATAATAGAAGTTACTGAATATTATTTAGGCCATAAGATTTCAATCCTCATTATTAAAGCGTTTATTTTATTAATGGCATAATTAAATCTTTAGTTTAAATAGTTTGTGATCTTTATAGGAAAAAAAGCTTTATCACCTAATGACAAGACTATGTTTCTCTGACGAAAGGGGTCAGATTCATTTCCATACAGGCATGTATAGAGAGATGTATTTCCTATAAGAAACTTATATGCTTATTTGATATTCACATATAGATAATAAATTACTGAAATTATAATTGTAAGCTAATGTCAAGGCTCGTGTCCCAGGAAGTGATAAATTCATATATAGTTAAGAATGTATCCAAATTGCACTACTATGCTAGATGTATTATATTAAACTTGCGATAGTCTGATATTAAGGAAATTCGGTATATTTAAACTTTTTGAAATTTAGGATTATAATCCCATGTTTGTTCTTCGCAATAGAAAAACAGCCAAATGTTTTTGGAGGGTATTTCAATATTTAAGTCTTTTGAAGTTGCGGATCCAATTTGTATTTTATATTTAAGTTCAATGTTCGACCGGCCTGTTGGCGCAGTGGGTAGTGACCCTGCCTTTAGCTCCGCGGGTCACGGGTTCGATTCCCGCTAAGGGCCAACATTTTCTATAAACAATTTGTTGGTTCTTCGACCCTAGGTGTATATTTGTTTTTAAATATGTTTTAAAAATTATACATGTCTACCAGTTGTCCGTCACCCATAACACAAGTATTAAGTTACTTACTTTGGGGACGGATGACCGTGTGTGTAAGTGTCCCATATATTTAAATGTTTTATACAATTATTTGTTCTGTACAGTATATCATTCCACTATGCGTGATAACCTTCGCTTACGCCCATATGGCCATGAAGCTATGGGGAGCTCGTGCCCCTGGTAATGCACAAGAAATTCGTGATGCGAACCAAATGAAAAATAAAAGAAAGGTAAGATTGTTTAAAAGTTAAATAAATCTTTATATAAATACTCACTGTCGTTGTTCTTTTGTTTCATTATACTAAAATATTGGATAGTTTCCATTTTACCTTCAGGAGCAGGAAAAAAATTTAAGTACTAGCTGTGCCAGTGGAATATTTATATTTGATTTATAAACTGGGTTTATCTTTCTGGGTTATTTGTTACATTATTATTATAAAGAAATCCTCAAATCAAATTTCTAAATTTCTCAATTTCCCAAACTTACTACAAAATAAAATCGATCCAAAGTTTTAAATAAATGTGAAATCCAGGCCTACCATGAACTCTTACTGCGACTCAATTGAAGACGTAAACTATATTGTTTTGCTTTTTCATACCATGATGTCTTAAAGACGCACACTTTGAGTCATTGCCGAATGAGCGTTCGGAATGCGTCCTAAAAACATTTGAGTAAAAGAGACAGAACTATCTATAGTTCATATAACGTTATCCTTTTCAAACATTACGACCCCAATGTAATTCACACTTCATGATACGAAAAGAAAGCGGTTCGCGGTCGTCGTTTACGTCTTCAAATGAGTACCCATTTAATTACATTTCGACGTATTTTTAGCGCACGGTAAAAAACCTCTCGGGTATAGGAGTTAGACGCTCAAAGTATCTTTAACAAATAAGCGCACGATTATATAATTGTGCGCTCATTCAATCAGTTCGATTTCAGCCGTGCTCATGAAAAGATGTAAAGAATGCCGATGTTTTCCTTTAAAAACTAAATTAAGAAGGTTATGAATAATAATTAATCCTTATCCTTTTTTGTGTTTTGCCAAATTTGTATTGTTTTTCTGACAATTTCAATTCTACTTGGGAAAGTTTTTGGCATATGCCTATTGACTAAAGTAGCGAAGCCAGCCTTAAATATCATCATTCAAGTTCATTGAAAAGAAGAAAGCAAATAAGGCTACCTATCTCTCTCTTTTTTATGTGTGATTAGACATAGATATTTACCGGTCTCTCCGTCTATTATTATTTGTTGGACATGCCTATGGCTGTATACATTGATATAATACCTGTATATCTATAGGTTAATACCTATAGGGCACATTGATATAATTATCAATGTGCCCTGCTTAAATTTACATTTAGTGGTGTTTTCTTTATAGTGTTTTCTATATAAATTTTATATTCACGCAGGTCATAAAGATGCTGGTGTTAGTGGTAGCACTATTTGCACTTTGTTGGCTGCCTTTACAAAGCTATTTGCTGCTTCAGTCGTTTTTCCCATCTATAAACGAGTATGTATTAAATATATTCTGTAAGTTTTTTTATATTTAATGCGTATACTTTATAAGAGAACAACGTCATTATTTACAATTGAAGTTATTTTAAAGCGAACTATTTTCATTCGTTTTTTAGTAACTACTAAAATAACTTATGTAATACGAATTTATGTTAAACGAATAGCATATTGATTTTACTCTCTTACTGTAAGTTAATCTTTATTAAAAAATGTGTCAGTATTAAATAACTTTAAATACATTCTTAGGCCGACAGCCGTACAAAATCAATACTTATGTGTATAAGTCTCATTAAAATGGTTTTTAGTAGAATATTAATATTTTTAGGGGTTATTAAATTAGTGTTTATATTAAAATTTAAGTATTTTACTTCGTGTGGTATCCGGCAGAATAGAATAGATCACCCTCCGTTCTTACCGAGGTGTCGTAAGAGGCGACTAAGGTATGTGCCGTGTGGTATCCGGCTGCATAGAATAGACCACCCTCATTTCTTACCGAGGTGTCGTAAAAGGCGACTCAGGTAAATTGTCGTCAGGCAGGCGGCCGGTCGTAAAAACGTAGCAAAATCATGTGACATCATGTTTATAACATTTTGTGCCGACCTCACTTAAAGTGGGATAAGGGCAGGAGAGTGATGATGATGATTAAAATTTAATTATTTTGTCGTGTACGCTTAAACATATTCATATATTTTATTTTTTTAGATACAGATATATTAACGTAATTTTCTTCTGCTTCGATTGGTTGGCAATGAGCAATTCTTGCTACAACCCGTTTATCTACGCTATATACAACGTAAGTATAGGATACATATCAAAACTCATTATACTACGCTAATATAATATATATACAATATAAGTATATACTTAAAATACTGATTTTATTTATATTTGCGTACCAAAATTGCTTTACTTTAAAATTATCTCATTCCCTATGTTAGCTGGCAGAAATCTCTGTCAAAAGGATAAGTTGACTTTTATGCACTTTATTTATTAATAATGCAATTTTCCATGCTACATAAATAAAGAATATAATGGTATACTATAATAATAACGGTGAAATATCAATAAGTTCACAATATTAGTTATAGAAGTAATGTTTAATCTTTAAAATCATTTTCGATTGCTGGGTCTAAGGTTCTACGTCATAAGACCAACTTGAAGATTTGCCTAACCCGATTTGTTTTCAAAGAAACATGATCGTTTCTTTGTCCAAAACATCAAAGAAACGATCTGGCTTGGTCAATTAGTAACATAGATTGCATCCGTTACTATGCACCCGAACGATTTGTATAATCATTTAAATGCTTTTTTAATAATTTAATAATTAAATTTAATAATTTAATAAATGTTTTTTCATACCCGTTACATGCAGGATTCCTAAAACACATGCACAAACCTCCACCACTGCCACCACAATACACAAGCACTACACACGTTCACTATCACAAATTCAACAATCGTTTCGCCCCGCAACCGAAGCATCATCAGGAGATAGATTCCACGACAATATCGCAAAGCTTTAAAATAAAAAATTATAGCAAAATAATTTTATTATTACTTTTGTATTATGGATCTCCGCAAAGTAGCGCCTAATTCTATAAATTATTTGAAATAAATTAGTTGTATAGTGTAGTACAATTACAAGTATGTGTGAGTGTACGTAACAATAATGAACTTATTTATTTATTTATTTGCCACGCCATTTTGAGCTATAGTGTTAGTGCTGTGGGTAGTGACCCTGCCTTCAGCTACGCGGGTCGCGCGTTCGATTCCCGCCGAGGGTCCAATATTTTCTACAAAAAATTTGTTGATTCTTCGATCCTTTGCTTACTTCCATAGCATTATGTCTTATGGAATATTGCTGTGGGGTAAATGCGCGGATAGTGAAAAAAATTTTGTATTACAAAAAAGAGCCATACGTGGCATCTACAATTTAAGTCCGCGTGATTCCCTGCGAGAGAAGTTTAAGGAAACAGGTATTCTAACATTTGCTTCACAGTATATTTTAAATAACGTAATTTTTGTATATAAAAATATAAAGAATTATAAAACGATAGGTGATGTATATAATAGACAAAGTGGGAACCGACATAAGCTTGCGACTCCTGCTTTGCGCCTAGCAAAAGTACGTAAATCGTTTGTGGGTTTGGGTATAAGATTCTATAATAAAATTCCGAAATCAATTTTGGTCATGCCATTACAGCAGTTTAAAAACACTGTTAAAAAGAGGCTGATACAGAAAGCCTACTATACTGTTGAAGATTACTTAGATGATAAGGATGTGTGGATATAGGTGCACTTTTACCCTGTACAAGACAGTAATAAATAAATGTAACTAGTTCTAAGATTTATATTTTTAAAAGAGCAACCGCCGAGTTTCTTGCTGGCTCTTCTCGGCAGGAACAGCTTTCCGAACCAGCAGTAAAGTTGACGATTCAAAAGCACTTGTTTACAAGTTTACTTGAATAAATAATATTTTGATTTGATTTGATTTGATAGGTGTATGCTTGTATTTAAAATTATATATGAAATATATCTACCAGTTGACCGTCACCCATAACACAAGTATTAGTTACTTATTCTAGTATTAGTTAGTTTTCAAGTATTAGTTAGTTTTTCTATAGTTTTTCTTTAGTGTGCTCAGTCAATAGTACATTGGGGATCAATCTCACGCTGGGAAATAAAATAAATTAGGGGTAAATACATTGGATCTATCCCACCAATGAAATAAATCACGTAACTAATTTCCACATACGCAAACCGTAAAGCCATAAACGTAAAAACGGATTTCGTGTAATTTTATGTTATTGGCTTTTTTCTTGTTCTTTCCTGTACTCACTAAAGATATTTTATTGCTTTTACTTGAAAAACTTTAATTGAATGTTTTTCAAGTAAAAGCAATAAAATTTGCACCTGTTTTTATTAGTAGAAGTTTAATGGAATAAGTTAACAAACCTGGATCATTGCGAATCTTGCGGGAAAAATATTTTTTTTTATAGGCGTTCATGATTCTGTTTCAGTTATTGAAACAGCCTTATTTTATACCAAGATGGCTCTTATACTGTAATTTTTAATTTATTACAAAAAGCCGATAACAAAATAACATAACATTATAAAATTCCTCTTAGATAGTTAAAAAACGTCTTAGATAGATAAAAAAAAAATATTCCCAAAATTAAAATACATCTTTTATTTTCATTACAAGGTTATAGCATTGAACAAGTATGATTTACATATATAAAACTAAAATAATAAGTCGACATTTAAATTAGCAGTTTCAAAAACAAGTACGGAATAAACATATCTATACTTTACTTTTAAGTTTAGCTACAATTTTGTCCTTATTTTAATATCCATATACTCGTTTATTATATGAATTTTATATCGAATATTATTTAAATATAATAATCCTCATTTCTTACCGAGGTGTCTAAAAGGCAAATAAGGTAAGTCGACCCGCCGTGTGGTATCCGGCTAAGTAGAATAGATCACCCTCTTTCTTACCAAGGGGTCGTAAAATACGACTAAGGTAAGTTGATGTCAGGCAGATGGCCGGTCGTAAAATACGTAGCCAAATCATGTGACCACATGTTTGTAACACGTTGTGTCGACCCCACTTAGAGTGGGATAAGGGCAGGAGAATAATGATTATTTAAATATAATATATTATTTATATTATCTCGTATATTATATATTTAATATTTTTTTTAATAAATTGATAAACATCGTATGTGTGATTAGACCATTCAATTTTTTTTGTAAGACACTTTGTAGATTATAAAAAAATTAGTATATCTTGAATAAAAAAACTTAATCTAAATCTCGAGCTACGAATCTCGAAACGCCATAAAAATTCATGTACAAGACTGGATTTAATTTTCTTATTTCAGGAGAAATTTAAAAAGGAATTCAAACAACGTTTTACGTTTAGGCAGACACGAAACCGGTTTTCCAACGACAGCTACGAAGTAAGTAAATGAACAAATTGAGGCAATTTTCTTTACAGAAACTTAGTATATTTTTAGTACGGTATTTTGAATAAAAAAATCTATGTAAAATGGAAATGTAGATATATACAATCAAGATTATTATGTCTTAGTATATTTTATGAAAGCAATTAAGCTAAAATTTTAATTTTATGATGTTGTAAATATTTAAATATATAATTTGGTGAAAAAAAAATTCTTTTCGTTTTATAATCTTCAGTCAAAATATTTCTTCTTTAATTATTACTGACATTGACAACGTAGCAACGTTATATTGTGATTATGTTATGTTTTATTTAGAGTAGGAAGCAAGCCTCAAATGTGACATATAAAAAATTAAAGAAAAAACAAATGAGGGTGATCTGTCTTTCTCTCTTTTTTATGTGTGATTAGACAAAGATGAAGTATACGGGTACCATCTCCTTCTCATTATATATCACTAGTTTTTGCCCGCGGCTTCGCTCGCGAGGAATTTGTTTCGCCACAGAATCTGTTTAATTAAATTTATGATTCACAATTTTGGTCATAGTGGCTTGCACATAAAAGATAGACACATGCTGTCGCGGACTTTTATTTAGAACTATTAAAAACAAACAATCCTACTGCACATCATCTTTGTGTAACTCCAATAGTTTAGACAGCGTACGCCAAGATAGCTCTCAGAGGCCAGATTTTTTCAGACTTTCTTGACATGTATCGTTATATTATATAAAATCATTACCAACTGTAGCCTTTATGTTATTCTGATGTGTAACCTATATAACTGTTAAGTTTCATCCAAATCCGTTCAATAGTTTTTTCGTGAAAGAGTAACAAACATCCATCCATACTCACAAACTTTCGCATTTATAATATTAGTAGGATTGTCTCTTTGTCACTTAAAGGCCTGCCTATGGCTCTCCTACTTTACCTAGAATAACTATATGACCGCAGTGGTCTAGGAAAGGAAATGACATAGTTAAAAATAATTTTAAAAGTACTGATATTACACGTATCAGTCAAAATAGACAGGATTTCAGACTTTTGCTTTACTTCTAAGAAATAAAGTTCGTTATTCGAGAAATATCGATTCGTAAGAAATCCAATTTTATCGTCCAGTTTCATTATGGTGAATATGGTAATAATCTTGCATTAACAGACCATAATTTTATAATTCAAATATAACTTTACATAAATATAAATTTATTAATTCAAGTCTTTTCTAACACTAGTCTAGATTAATAAATACCATAATTTTACGCTCAAAGAAGAAAAGAAAATAATACATTGATTCCATCATATAATACACCTTTGTTCTTAAAGCAGCTTAAAATTAAGAAGCAGAAAAAACACTAGACAATATTTTTATCTTAACTTCGCAGTCTTAGTAAATATTATCTCATGAACGCTTGTAAATAAAACTAATGTTTGTTTTAGGACGGGCAATCATACAGGACGAGGGTTTTATCCATCCGTTCAACGAATGATAGGAGCGTGTATTCGGCCAGAAAATCTATCAATATTACTCCAGTTGACTCGTTAAAGGTCTCGAGAAATTCTTGTCATTGCGTAAGAAATCAAAACAGAGAATTAGAAAAGGAAAACTTTTATAGGTCGAAAAAAACAAATGAATTTGGATCCTTTCGAAACGGCGCCCAAGATGTGTCAGAGAGAAAATCAACTTCAAATAGGTTTAGTGATAATGATTTGCCTATCGGTGATGAAAGAGTTAGTGAGTTATATATATTTCCAAATAGTAATATTGTAGAATTCACAGATGTTCTATGTGATAATAAAGTGTAAATACTTGAAGTAGCTATTAAGGATTATATAATATATAATTATTAAAATGTCAAACATGTGATGTTACAGAATCTAAGTTATATTATAAATAAAAGAATTTACGAGGTCTTTTTTGCGTTTTACTGCGTTGTGTAACATAAAACACTGGGATAAGTAGATACGAACAAAGTACGGAACAAAGTAGATACGAACATCTGAATTTTTGCGAAAATGATTTTTTTACAAGATTATTATCAACCCTCTACAGATCTGTATAATAAAGAAAATCTAGCATGTAAATAAAAGCATCTACAACCATCATCATTCATCATTCTCATGCCCTTATCCCACTCTAAGTGGGGTCGGCACAACATGTTAAAAACATGTTGTCACATGATTTAGCTACGTATTTTACGACCGGCCGCCTGCCTCACGTCAACTGACCTTAGTCGCCTTTTACGACACCTCGGTGATAAATGAGGGTGGTCTATTCAATGCATCCGGATACCACACGACATTTACCTTAGTCGTCTCTTACGACACCTCGGTAAGGAAGGAGGGTGGTCTATTCTACAACCGAATTATGGAAACCGAAAAAACTTCGTAGTAGAAATGTGCATTTAAATTTCCCCGAATTTACTGCGAAGCTTTGACAGATGATTAAAACGTAAACAAAGCTATCAGTTACTTGTCACATTTTTGTATGTAACGGTTTGATTATGATGGCTGTCAATTAAAGTTATATTGTTTATTGCATCGGCTATTTTTTTTAACAATGTGTGTCTCCAGAAATGAATATAATTTTAGATATGACCCTAAAACGTGTACAAAAGGAAATAAATGAGATTTCTGATTTGGTAAACATAAAAAATACATTGAGGTTGAATTGATTGATGGTTTTTGAATTACAATGTATAAATTGATATCAGGCAGATATCTTCTTCTACGTCGAGGATTTTTGAGAGTAAAAAAATACAACCACATTATTTCAGCTAAACAACGATTTAACAATAAAACCTGTAAAGCAATCAATAGTGAAGGTTATTTCAATGTATTACGGAAAATTTCATGATTATAGGTGATTCCTTTGCGAGGAAAATTCCTTGTTTCCTGAAACACTAGGTTATTTATGCTATAGTTAATGTATATAACTCTTTGCTAACGTTATCTCAGACAAACTAGTTCCAGTAATTTATTCTTATCTAAATTAAATATCTTGTTCAATCTCGAGTAAAGAGTTGACCGTAGTGAAAATAAAAAAGTTTCGTAAATAGTTGTAAATAGGTGTCTACTATTTTTGTCCCTTCCGCTATCACATTCCTGCTCTTAGTACTTATAAGTACGCACATGCATACTTAACTACATTATAATATTTTTCATTGACTAATCAGTCTGAAGTCATATTGAATTATTATCGTGTAAATCCTGAATTGAACATATTTAAATTATTATAATTAGATTTGTTGTTGTTGAAAAAATTCATGCACTTATTTACATTTAATTTTGCGTCTATTTTATATTAGGTCGTTTTTTGAAAAAACATTAAATATGTAATTACGAATAAAAATGTCAGAAAATAGTTAATTATGTAATTTTATTCCATTTTGAATGTTTCATTAATAAAGTTCTATTATCTCTGACAATGAAACGCCGTGTGTTATCCGGCATAGAATAGACCACCCTCCTTTCTTACCGAGGTGTCGTAAGAGGCGACTAAGGTATGTGCCGTGTGGTATCCGGCTGCATAGAATAGACCACCCTCATTTCTTACCGCGGTGTCGTAAAAGGCGACTAAGGTAAGTTGACGTCAGGCAGGCGGCCGGTCGTAAAATACGTAGCCAAATCATGAGACAACATGTTTGTAACATATTGTGCCGACCCCACTTAGAGTGGGATAAGGGCAGGAGAATGATGATATCTCTGACAATGAAATCTTTAAAATCAGCTACTATAAATAAAAAACTATTTCTAATTCTGAAATAACAAGTAAATTAATTACATTATTATAGATATACATTAAAATTCATGCCGTAAGTGCAGTATCAATGAAAAGGTCATAATGCCGAAAGGTTTTGAGCTGCATATATCTACAAACAACAAAATACTTGGTAAAATAACACATTATCACGATACCGTTGGTGAAAGCTTCTTTTGGCTAAATGCCAGCTTATAAGCTGATCGGTATTTATCCGCAAGATTGACCGGATACGTGCATAAATAACAACAAAGGACTACGAGCGTTAACAACGTTGTTTCAACTTCAAACGCTAGTTAAAAATGGCGGTATGAAAAACATCAACTCGATCTTACCACATAGTGTTTTAAATAATAATGAGGTTTTTTTAATCTAAACTATCGTGAGTAGTATTCATAATTAATATATAGATACCGGCTATACTCACGTCTATACTACGCCTGTTCCCGCCGCGATAACGTCGCGTAAAGAGCTCATGAATAAGTGCCCCGGACGGGTTCGAAACTAGTCGGGCTAATCTGATAAAATTAGACGTGATTATAGCCGGTATCTATATATTAACTAGTAATGAGGTTAACCCGTATAGTTGGTTGTAAAATTAGTAAATCTATAATCATAGAAGACTGAATGTTATGAAGTTTGCTTGTTAGGAATCTGTATTTAATTAATTAATTTGAGGAAATACGACATTTTCTCTCTTAATAATTCTACTTAAGGAGTAAGCTCTACTCATGTTAACCAGAGTTCACACATATTTTAGATTTTTTCTCAACACGAAAATAATAACAACTCAGGTATAAAAAGAACGATGCTTGCCTAACGATCTGTTCATGATAGGATAGGATTTTCCACTTTTGCACGTTTCCATATTAGATTTTACTAACAATTGTATAATATAATAACCAAGCGCAAACCTTTTTGAAATGTTATTTCTGTCATTTAATCCTAGAGGAAGGTATTATACGATAAAAGACAGATAATACAGAGAGATCAGATATCCAATTACTCCAAACCCACCCATTAGTAAAATTAATGTGCCAAAAGACATGTTGGCAAATTACTGTTGTACTGGTAAATGGGGTAGATTACATACTCCTAAATCTATAGGTTAATAATGAAATAAAAACATCAGCTTCTATAAATAATTGCAACCCCACTAATGGGAATAGGCCTCCTCTCTCCGTTTCTGGAGAGAAGGGTTGGAGCTAAGACCTACCACGCTGCTCCAATGCGGATTGGTAGGTTACAGATATCTCCAGAATTCTCTAGAAATATGCAGGTTTCCTCACGATGTTTTCCTTCACCGAAAAGCGTGTGATTAATTGCAATTATCAATTAGACACATGAGTGCCGGCCCGTGTTTGAACTCTTGTTCCCCTCGAAAGAGTCGCACGGTCTCACAGCTGGACTATCACAGCTCCGGGAGGACCGTCTCTACATAGTGAACCGGTATTACGGTAGTGCCGGTCTAATACGACCGTTCATTCAGATGACTGTAATTATAGTCGTATGTATTAGATTACAGTAAATTAACGATGTTCAAGATATGATATGATGAAAGTACGGTACTAGCGTGTGAGTAATTAAGGATATATATCTTGTATATTTTAATTACAAAAAGAAAATAAAAAACAAAAGAATTACAAAAGCTTCGTTTTTTATTTTATTAGTTAATATTCGCCAACTCGATTTAAGTTTCCTAAATCATTTCTGGAGTTGGGAATTAGATATGAGATACTTGCCCGTTACTGTAAAACAGGTATTGTGAATATACCACTTCGGTTTAGTTTCTGCATTCCCTTAAGCACTTACGACATTAGCTTAAACGGTTGGAACGGTCAAGCGAAAGACCTTGATTTAGTAGGTGTAAAACCTAAAGAACCTTTTACCTAAAAGAGAATTGCAATGAAATACCTAATAAGCTAAAAATCCTTTACCTATTTTAATACCTTTTATAAATGTTTGCAATTTAAGTAAAGGACAAATAAGCACGAATTGAGCTAGATGAGTGCTCGCTTAGGTGAAAACAGTAAAGGTCGAGCCTTAGTGAAACCCAAACATAAAATATTCAGTAGTTCCTAAAATGTAGTTCTCGGCATAAATGTTTTTTTCTCGAACATAATAAATTCAAGACATTTCCCGGCACGTAAATTCAATTTTTATCTCTGAGCCTTCAGAGTGAAACGTTCATGGTGAAATATAATAGATTCGTCAGGCTCGGAGCATCTTATCTACCGGATTACAAGGATCAGTGCATCGAGCCAACGGATGCAAGAAAATACGTCTGTTGGATAAATACGTAGAATATATGTATGTACTAATACTAATATACATGTGAATCCTTAGTAATAACGGATGTGACGATATAAACTCTTCTGTACGGAATAATTACGTAGAGTATTAGCTAAGATAGAAGTCAATATTGCATCAACATTTTAAATAATATAATTCCTTTTAGCTCAGGCAAGTATCTAACCGATGATTCAGTTTCTAGCCCAGCGGTGGGACCATGTGACTCTTACGAGTGGAATACAAGTTCAAACCCAGGCAGGCACCAATGAGATTTTCTATTAAAACTCATGTGTCTAATTGATAATTGCAATTATTCACACGCTTTTCGGTGAAGGAAAACATCGTGTGGAAACCTACATATCTCTAGAGAATTCTGGAGATATGTGTAACCTACCAATCCGCATTGGAGCAGCGTGGTAGGTCTTAGCTCCAAACCTTCTCTCCAGAAACGGAGAGAGGAGACCTATTCCCAGCAGTGGGATTGCAACAGACCGCTAGTTTACTTTACTTTTTAACTAAGATAGAAGTCAGTATTGGATCAACATTTAAAATAATATAATTCCTTTTATCTCAGGCAAGAATCCAACCGATGATTTAGTTTCTAAAACGAATCACGCTACTGTATCATTAATGTTTTCAAACTAAGGTAATTAAAATAAATTTAGTTACATAACAAACTTTCATCATTAAAGGAAGATGACTCCTCTTCCTTAAACATGAAATGATATTAATTTGTGTTTAGTCATCTTTAAACAGGAAATCAAAATAGGAAAAAAGATATATCAAGAAAAAGTCGTTGACCTTAGAAATTTGTAACAGATAATTTCTTGCGGTTTCATTGTTTTTATGAGTCTATGCTGAGTGCTCAACAAGAATTTTAGATTACACACAAAGAACAATCAAAAGAAATAATATAAGTTTGCAACTTCTATCCGCTTTTCTACCTTTGGATATGCAGGATTTGTAAACAATAATTACAATAACATCCTCCACCACACTACACTAGAACTACGCGCTTCGTCGCTAAACCGAAGTATCCTAAGAAGAAATTCTCTCAAAAAAACGCAATATAAAACAAGTGATATGCAGTGGAATTGTGCCAATTTGAACACTAAAACAATCTGTTGCGAATATAATAAAATCACCTCAAACACTTACTTTCAACTTTGTACAACCTACGGGTATTTCACACTTGACTCGACAAGTGATACCTCTGAATCATATACGCAAAGAGATTCATATTTCAAGAAGGGCTAAACAGATTTACTCGTTTATGAAATGTGAATAAAGTTAAATTGAATACATTTTGACTGGCCCGTTGGCGCTGTGGGTAGTGACCCTGCCTTCAGCTCTGCGGGGGTCGCGGGTTCGATTCCCGCCGAAGGCCAACATTTTCTATAAACAAACTGTTGGTTCTTCGAGCCTGGGTGTGTATTTATATTTAAGTATGTATTTAAACTTATATGTGTAGTATATCTACCAGTTGTCCGTCATCCATAACACAAGTATTAAGTTACTTAATACTTCGACCGTGTGTGTAAATGTCTCACACACACATATATATATATATTATATGAGTAGTCTTTTCATAATACTCTGATAGTGATGCTATCGAATCCTTAACGTAAACTAAAATAAAGTTGCAAAGCAAATGCACGCAATTAAATCAAAATTAATAACGGCTTTTTATCATCATCTAAGAAGCACACGATCAGATTTACATCACGTGATGTAAATCTCCTGAAAAGGCCTATATGTGGACTTCTATCTATTGAAACAGAAAGATTTCTGTTATATGACTTTGCTTATATTAATAATTGCTTACATAAAAATTATTTCATTAAAAATTAATTTAAATCTCAAAAATATCTTTCGGAGTTTTAAAAAAGGTAAAGTAGCGGCCTGTTACAATCCCACTATTGGGAGTAGGCCAGTCCTCTCTCCGTTTCTGGAGAGAAGGGTTGGAGCTAAGACCTACCACGCTGCTCCAATGCGGATTGGTAGATTACACATATCTCCAGAATTCTCCAGAGATATGCAGGTTTCCTCACGATGTTTTCCTTCACCGAAAAGCGTGTGATTAAATGCAATTATCAATTAGACACATGAGTTTTAATAGAAAAACTCATTGGTGCATGCCCGGGTTTGAACTCGTGTTCCCCTGGGCACAGTCTCACCGCTGGGTTATCACAGCTTTCGGAGTTTTCATATTCTGATAAATAAGAGAGTAAAAGTACTTTGTTTATTTTAAATCCATTTTTCTAGTGAAAACAAGGGAACGTTTGGAAGACTTCCGTTTACAGCAATATAAATATTTACGTTCGATCAAAAGTTAGACAAAATTGGAGAGTTATTTTAATAATGGAGAGTTTGATTCGTACCTAGGGTTGGCATGTTAGAAGTTAATGCAACATGTGCTTTTGCAGTTACCTTAGCCTTCTATATCATTGCATTCAAGTTAAGCGCCTCATTACGATAAATAAAACTGTATGTATATCTAAGGGAATTTGATATATTGATAGGCGTTACATTCAAAATAAATTAAAAAATTTAAATTATTCGCTTTATTTTAACATGTTTTTTCTAATATAAATAACTAAATGAAGTTTAACTTATTTTAAAGTTTTGTTTCTCATTCCTCGCCTAAATTTTATCTCCGACTTGAAATCTACAAAGACCTGGTCAGAAGCTATTACTTTATATAAAAACACAATAGTAATGTTGATGAAATTATTCAATACGGTGTCATTTTATGTCACTTCCAACTTTTATAGGAAAGATATTTTTTGGACATATATAACTAAATTATTTTAATATATCTTTATTTCATGACAAACATCTCGTATGAGGTACAGAAGAAAAGTTTGAAAGCTAGTAGTGAAATTATTTTATTTTTCTAGTTGAAACAATACAGAATATTGCTGAATACAACTGCATACAACCAGGTTTGAAAGTAATGCCATGGAAAATTCATATTAAAAGACAAAAATATATCAGAAAACGCCAATCATTAGGACTATTTCAATGAGAAAAACTGCTATCATTATGTACACTGTAATCTTTGACTGCTATTGATTATGTCCCGAATTTATGTGCCATGAATGACAGACAGTTCGATACTAACAATGACTTATGGATGATTTTACGGACAGAGTTCAGCCACAATATTTCATAATAATCCGAATGAGGGCTATCTTAAATATTTAGGTGTATATTGCATGATTATTATTACTAATATTGGAATTAAACTGAATGCCTTTTGATAGTACAGTAACTTATAATAAACGCGTCATAAACGAAGGACACTACAAGTTCTTTTTTAAATAAAAAGAGATTTTATTTTCCACGTATGTAAATCTGAAATAAGTCGTCTTTTGCTAATTATGCATAAATAATATAATATGATATTTAAGTATAAAAACTAATCGCCTACGTAACTACGATGTAACGGTATAAGGACGTCGAGTTGTATGCTAGTAAAAGCTTCTTTGTATTGGATAAATCTTTAAGTAACAGCCTGTTATTATTCCACTGCTGGGCGTAGGCCTCCTCTCTCCTGGATAGGAGGATTGGAACTCAGACTTACCACACTGCTCCAAATGCGAATTGATAGATTACACATATCGCCGGAATTCTCTATAGATATTTAGGTTTTACTCACCATGTTTTCCTTCACCAAAAATCATGTGATAAACCACATTTATCAATTAGACAAATAAGTTTTATTAGAATACCTATTTGGTGCCTGACCGGGGTTTGAAATCGTGATCCCTTTAAAAGAGTCAAACAAAATCACCGCTAGCCAGGCTATAATGGCATATAAGGCATATAATGGTTTCAACCTCTGCATAGCTCAGAGGTATATAATGGTTTCAACCTCTGAGCTATGCAGAGGTTGAAACCATTATATGCCTTTATTAGTATTGGTTTGTATTGGTGTGTGTAAAAGATACTCTACAGCCTACGTCTCCAGACATACAATTGAATATAATAAAATATAAGATATCCACAGGACCGAACCCGAAACAGATGGTCGAATCCGGTGTCTGGACATCTCGACATCAGACTAAGCTAGGCTATACGCTAGTCATCATCATCATCCTCCTGCCCTTATCCCACTCTAAGTGGGGTCGGCACAACATGTTAACCCCATGTTGTTATATGATTCAGCTACGTATTTTACGATCGACCGCCTGACTTCAACTTACCTTAGTCGTATTTTACGACCCTTCGGTAAGAAAGAGGGTGGCCTATTCTACTCAACCGGATACCACACGGTGGGTCAACTTACCTTAGTCACCTTTTACAACACCTCGGTAAGAAATGAGAGTGATCTATTCTACTCAGCCGGATACCACACGGCGGGTCGACTTACCTTAGGCGCCTTTTACGACACCTCGGTAAGAAATGTGGTACAGACCACCCACAGTGGTGAGTAGAATAGTCTACTCAGCAGGATACCACAATACGCAGTCCTACTGACCAGCAAAAAGGGCGATAGCTACCAATAGTATGCCACAATAGTATAGGCCACAATAGTAGGGATCGGCTCTTCAGCAATCAGCAATGCTCAGCAGTGCGGACACGACTCAAGGTGGAAAGTGACTATGCGATAATTTAAATCCTTAAAAAATGGCAAACATTTTAAAAGTAGCTTTGTATAACTAACTTAGAATATCTAATTTGCGTTAAGTGAATCTTGAATACTTCATTTCAGATTTTCAAGGGATATAAAACTAAAATTCGACTAAGTTGGCATGCCCAAACGCCAACTTCATTTGATTAGGAAACATTCCGCCGCACCGACAACTCTGTAGCAAACGAGTTTTAAGGCCACCGAGAATAACTGAGTTACGGTGGTTTATATAGGTATTATGATTCGCTTCAATTCGGATACAGGATAACAGGAAATATTTAAAACATTCAATATGTGTCAATTTACATTTATCGTGTTGATTTCCGTCATTTCAGCCGAATTAACATGACTGACTGATGTATGTCTCATTACGAAAATTTTAATTTTTAGAAAAAAAATAATGCATAACAGTAGTTAACTTCTCAATATAACCAATGTTGAGTAAAAAATAAGTCAGAAATAGTATAATAAGAAAATGTAGTTTTACGTAAATCACTACATAGTATAAAACAAAGTCGCTTTCTGTGTCTGTCCCTATGTCCCTATTTCCCTATGTATGCTTCAATCTTTAAAACTACGCAACAGATTTTGATGCGGATTTTTTTAATAGATAGAGTGATTCAAGAGGAAGGTTTATATGTACAATAACAGTCAATACGGAGTAGAGAAATACTGTAATTTTTGAGGTTTCTAACGTGATGTCGTAAATAATTACATTTTTTTCCGCTTACATTGCAAACGCAGGCTGAACACTACAAGATTTATCAAAATAATGTATTAAAAATTTGTACACCTTAAAAAGGTCTACAGAAAACTCCGCGAGGGTATATGTCTATCTCTTATGGATAACCCACAATAGCATTTTTTGTCACTTACTTTTTACGAAAAATAACGCCCCCTTTTCGAAGCAATTTTAAGCAATACAGCATCAATCCTTATCCAATTAAGTACCTTAAATACATTGTTGATTTAATATAGATCAATATGGCCGTTTACAGCATGTAATTTAAATGAATATTTTCAAAGATATTACAGATTTAATATGCGGCGCGTGCCTATAAATAGCGCATCGGAGGCCGCGCTTCGCCCTATAGCACTTATAATTTAGCAGCGATTGGATTAATTGTAAAAATAAAATACATAGAGAAAAATGTAAAAAGGAACTAGGTAAAATGTATTATATGAATTAAGATATTCCAAAGATAGCAGGAAATCTTCATGGTATAGGGAAAGGGGAATTGTTTTACTCCAAATTTAACGCGTGCGGGCCGCGGGCAGTAATGAATAAATCAAAACTACTGGATCTATTTTAATCATTTTTTTCACTGAGTGACAGCCTATACTTATATATTTTATACCCGTGCGAAGCAGGGGCGGGCCGCTAGTTATAATATATATTGAATTGTAACTGAAACTATATCAAATTGATTAGAAGCCTTATTTAATTAGATTAAGTTATCGGGTTCCTCCAAAAGCACACTATAATTTCAAAATTTTGAATCTACCTATAATACCTATAATGTTTATAACCACAATTCTCCAAAGTAGATTATAAATTGACTCATAATTTCTTATACAACGTTTAATTTAATTGTAAGAACTTAAAAGGTACACCAAAAAAAGGTAAAATCCAAATGAACATACTAAATAAATTTCTCAAATTGTACTTAATTTATATGCAATGAAAGCAATGAAAAAATTAACTAGCGAAATACAATAGAACTGGGAGAAACATTTTGTAATAATTTAAATAAATGCCAATAAGGCAAAGTAAGTTATAATGTAAATTTTCGCAACATTTTTCTATTTAATTGTGTACTGCTTTTCCAGTAGTTCACGTAGTAAAACTTATTCTTTGGAGTTAATATTTGTATTCAATAGGTGGGTTTCTTGCTATTAATGTCATAAGTGTTCTTTGAATATTTTTAACAGTTGCTTTAGAAAAAAAAAAACAATTCTAAATCATTTATTAAATTACAATTTAATTTTAATATGATATTGTATACTAGAGCTGTGATAGCCTAGCGGTGAGACCATGGGACTCTTTCGAGGGGTCACGGTTTTAAACCCCGGCAGTGAGTTTTTCTGTTAAAACTTGTGTCTAATTGATAATTGCAATTTTTTCACACTCTTTTCGATGCATGAAAATATCGTAAGGAAACCTGCATATCTAGAGATAAAACCTACGGTTATCTAGAGATAACCGTAGGTTTAAGTGTAAGCTACCAATCCGCATTAGAGCAGCCTGTAGGCCGTATTCTATCCCATTATACCACGTATTGTACGTACCATGTATTGTACTTAGTGTACAATACATTGTACACTAAGTTCTTTAATTCTTAAATTCTTTTGATTAAATTTTGTTTTTTTTTAATTTTAATTCTTAAATTAAGTTCTTTTATTTTTATTTTACTAACAAAATCAATGAAATGTGAAATTTAAATAAATTATTATTATAAGTGTGTCATTTTTTTTTAAATTAAAAATATAGTCATCATTCTCCTGCCCTTATCCCACTCCAAGTGGGGTCGGCACAACATGCTACAAATGATTTGGATTTGTCATATGATTTGGCTACGTATTTTACGATCGGCCGCCTGCCTGACGTCAACTTACCTTAGTCGTCTTTTATGACACCTCGGTAAGAAATTAGGGTGGTCTATTCTATTCTGCCGGATACCACAAATATAGTGTTGCATTTATATTAACTAATTTGACTGCTAGCTTTGTTTGCAATAACTTCAGTACCGGGTTAAAAGAAAGCTGTGTAAATTCAAATTGTGGTATTTCAACTTTCATGCATTTTCTTTCTTTGTAATAAGAAAGGTATTACAAAAGTAATATTAAAATTATTTTGATATAATTTTAATATTAATTTTATTGCATTATTACTCCAGATCCATAATTCAAATATTATGGATCTCGGTAAAGTAACGCCTTCATTATGAATGAAATCAGATGAAATGTATTTTTTTTTCGTCACCTTTACCGTTACGTAGCTTCTTAGTTTGCGACTGTAAAACTATCTTAAAGGTATGGAAAATTGTAAAAACCATAATACTTCTACTATTACACAACTTTCAAACTGGTTTTATTGGTGTTTCAAGTAGTTAAACTTGAATAAACTTTTCACTTGACTAAACAATATTTCAAAGGTTTGATACACATGTAAATAATGTTAATTAAAACTTTAATTTGTGTATGAATTGTCTATGAAATAGCTATTTTAAAAAGTAAGGGCTTTGAATAACGTACATTTAAGGATATTTTTGAGAATAGTTGGACTAACTGAAGCTAGATTAACTTCCCAAATGAAATCTCCCCTACAGCATTACTATGCGCAAAACTCGTCAATTTTCATATTTATTACCAGCTGTTATTATGTAGACTGTGACTCTACCTTGCAAATTGTCTGGAGTTCGGAAAATTAAGTGAGAAAATATTTTAAAAATACGGCAAATTGGACGCCACCCCTCCAATTTGTTATATTTTAGGGCAGAAAGTTGTTAGATTAAAAAACACCGATAAAATCCAAGTTAAATAAAAGTGAACATAACAAGAACAAATTAACTTTCTTAAAATATTTATAATCGTTATCGAGATGGATATTATTACAAATAACGGGTTAATATATAAAATAAATCGAAGATTATTTGAATGATAGAAGCTTATTCTGACTGCAGTCAGTAACGAATCAGTTTTCTTTTTAAGATTATCCATTGAGTTTCTTGCTTGTTTCTACTCGGTAAGAGCAAACTTCCGAATCAGTGGTAGCTTCTTTAAAAACATTTGACGGTTCAAAAGTACTGAAACGAGTCAACTTGAATAGAAATACTTGAATTTCGAATTATTAATTTATAGCTTATATATAATTCTAAAGCATGCAAAGGAATTTATGCAAAAATTTATGAAAAGGATATTATGCATGTAAAGTGTATAAAAGATGACCAAGGAAAGATTTTGACAAATGATGAAGATATAAAAGGACGTTGGAGGGATTATTTTAAAAAATTAATGAATGAAGAGAATGATTGGAGCAGAAAGTTAGAAAATTTACCTATTAATTTAGGTATAGTGAAAGAAGTGAATGAAGATGAAGTTAGAATAGCAGTGCAGGGTATGAAAAGTGGGAGAGCGATTGGGCCGGATGGCATACCGGCTGAGGCGTGGAAGTGCTTGAAAGTGGATGGATGGATGTGGCTGACTTTATTCTTTAACAAGTTGTTACATGAAGAAGCAATCCCAGAAGAGTGGTCAACCAGTACGCTGGTACCCATTTTCAAGAATAAGGGGGATGTGCAAGAATGTAACAACTACCGAGGGATAAAGCTCATGTCACACAGTATGAAAATTTGGGAAAAAGTGATAGAGCGAAGAATGAGAGAAGAGTGTACGATAACGCAGAACCAGTTTGGTTTTATGCCAGGGCGGAGCACGACGGACGCTATTTTCGCCTTACGCCAGCTATGTGAGAAATATCGACATGCGCGTAAGGACTTGCACATGGTTTTCATTGACCTAGAAAAAGCATACGATCGTGTTCCCCGTGAAGTTCTGTGGTGGATTTTGAAAGAAAAGAGCCTGCCTGGGAAGTATGTACGGATTGTATATTCCATGTATGCCAGAGCTAGTACTCATGTCCGGTCTGAAGCCGGAGTAACTGACAATTTCGATGTGTCTGTAGGCTTACACCAGGGATCGGCTTTAAGTCCCTTTTTATTCCTCTTATTGATGGATGCACTTACTGCTGATATTCAAGAGGAGACTCCTTGGTGTATGCTATTTGCCGACGATATCGTGATTGTCGGTGAAAATGCAGCTGAGGTCCAGAGCAGATTTATAAAATGGCAAGAGAAATTGGAGAGGTTTGGTTTAAAGATCAACCTGACCAAAACTGAACACATGCAGTGTGATTTCAGTGGTCTCTCCAATTTTTCTCCAATAACCTTAAATGGTGTTGTTTTGCCAGTCTGCTCCGACTTCCGGTACCTTGGTTCGCTTTTCCAAAAGAACGGTGAAATTGATCGCGATGTGAGGAATAGAATGAATGCAGGATGGATGAAGTGGCGACAGGTCTCAGGCACAATATGCGACCCCCGAATGCCCCCTAAACTTAAGGGGAAAATTTATAAATCAGTCATTAGACCTGTCGTAATGTATGGATCAGAATGTTGGGCAATGAAAAAGATGGATGAAAGAAGAGTGCATGCAAATGAGATGAGGATGTTAAGGTGGATGTGTGGTGTGACAAGACTAGATAAAATAAGAAATGAGTATATTAGGGGAAGTATGAAAGTTGCGCCCATTATGGAAAAGATGAGAGGTGCAAGATTGGGATGGTATGGACATGTAATGAGGAGGGATGAAGATCATGTGACTAAGCGAGTGTTGAATATGAATGTGGATGGATATGTGACTAGAGGGAGGCCTAAAAAGAGATGGTTGGAATGTGTGAAGTATGACATGCGTATAAAAGGAGTAGCGCCAGAGTTGACGAATGATAGAAGAGAATGGAAGAGGAAAACATGTTGTACCGACCCCACTTAGAGTGGGATAAGGGTAGGAGAAAGAAGAAGATATAATTCTAAAGCAATTAAGGTTTTAGTCATGAGTAAACTTCTCAGCAAACCTTAATATATGATTAGTTAGTGAGCAAGCAACGATGGGCAACTCTACGTTAAAAATTTAATCAACCATTTAAATACATCAATACAAAGTTTCATCGTTATATCGATAAGATCAAAGCAAGTCAAATATGCAGGCAGCATTTACCATAGATTACTTTAAGGCGGACTTTAACGTTTTGCACAGACTGAACAAACATTGAATTCTATACAGCTCAATTACGTTATTACAAATACTACACGTTTGATAAAATAATTTGCGTTATTGTATATAAACTGTAAAGTTTTTTGCTGATAACTATTTAATCTGAAATATTTACATATAGTACCCGGCATTAAATAATGCACATCGATGTTTACAACGAAACAGCCGGCCAGTTCGGTTTCGTAGAGCCCTGTCACTGTCACACACGGGTTCGTCAGTCTATACGACAGAGACGATGCTCTATGAAGCAGAATCTAGCCGATTTCTCTCTCTAAGCCTCGATGTGCATTATTTATTGCCGGGTACTATACATACCTTAACTTACTACTGAAAACAAAGTCAAAACAATCCTTTTTTTCTTAAATTCTATAATTATCTTTTGTTTTGTGTAGAGAATTTGTTATTTAGGGCACAATATTTTAAAAAGAATCTTCATGGTTGCTTTGGTATGCAATCAAAATATCCGTATCTAGGAATATACTGTATACAAACTATCCATTGATATATTGCTAAATAAATAAATGACCTATCTTGATCAATTTTAATTGTTTTTTGTCATAAAATTAACTTTGCCCTCTTGGAGGTTCTTAATAATATTTAGATTCTGAAGGTTGCGCAGGATATATTTTATTATTTTATAGAACTTAGAGTATGTACGATTTTGGCAGCCGCGTGTGCTTACGCTATCAAATAATGTTATATTAATTTAAGCTATCAATTAACTATTAATTTCATAAATCTATCAATTACATGTATCAATAAATGTATCAATTACATCAATCTAATAGTTTTAACCCCTTATATAGGTTTGATTTTATCTATTTACTCTAAATAAGCGCATACAGTGTATATCCATATAATTTTATTTAGCGTGTTTCACTGCATGATAATCCCGGCAGTGCATTACATTCTAACTGCCGCCTCGTTCAACTAACGCCATAGAATGTGCCGGATACGCGATAGGATAGGATGTGAGTTTCGTTTGATCTATTAGATCTAAACACGATACGTTTAATGCTCTTAATGTTGGCTTTGCCTCGTTACTTTGTAGTAGTATTTGTAACATTTCCTTAATTTAACTTATCGACGGTTTGCCCTTGACTAGTCTCATACAATACAGTAAACTTAATAGTTTCTCTAAGAAAATCTCAAACTGTCATAATTTATAGTTACTTTTAGTTTACTCTGATGATCTTATTCTAGTCTCATACAATAGTAAATTAGTAATCTTAAAAGTTTCTATGAGTAAATTTTAAACTGTCATGATTTATAGTTACTTTTAGTTTACTCTGGTCATCTTATTCTAGTTTCATACAATGGTAAATTATTAATCTTAACAGTTTCTATAAGTAAAGTTTTAAACTGTCATAATTTATAGTTACTTTTAGTTTACTCTGTTCATCTTATTCTAGTCTCATACAATAGTAAATTAGTAATTTTAACAGTTTTTTAGAGTAAATTTTAAACTGTCATGATTTATAGTTACTTTAAGATTATTATGGTCGTCTATTAAACTTTTTCAGCTGACGTCTACTACTGGTTATGGGGTTAAAAAAAAGTCGTACGGCAGGAATGCATAGTCAGAGGTCACAAATTGACTGGAGCTTCGTCGTCCTTGTTTCCGAGTTCAATTGAGAATATAGCTTTGTACTTTCTCATGATTCACGTAATCTCAGGTTTTTATAAAGCACATGAAATCAAATTTTATAATTAGTCTAAGAAAAAGTGACTTAGAATTTTATGTCTCCGAAAGATTTCTTTAAAATAGTTTCTTTTGAAAATTTAAATCATTATTTATGTGGTCATTATAATCTATTTATGTGTTATCTAAATTTGTTATATTATATTAAACTGCTTTTAAAGTATATAAGCATTAGATGTTTAGAATACGTAACGCATATCAATTTATATAAAAATACTAATACTATTATTAAAAATTTTAAATTTTAAAATTATGTATTTAGTTATCGAAATAGGCTAAAATTTGATCAAGGCTGATTAATTAAGTCGAGTATTTCAACACTAATTGCTTAAAATCATACCATCGGTACTGAAAAAACAATAGAACTAAGATCTTAAACAATTTTTATACCCATCAAATGTCAACGTCAAGATAAACAAGCGCTGAATACTTCTAATTAAGTTATTCGCAATCTTGGCTTCGAATTACACTACTTGTATTGTTTATTAGGGTAATTGACAGATACCAAAATATACGTGTTTGTTTACGTATAAATTACTGCCGTTGAATCTTCATGTTTAAACGAAGCTATCAATTTATGTGATATCGCGAGAATAGAAGTATCTCAAATGCGAAGAGTATTGCTGAAGCTGTATAATGTGATTTCGGTATAACATCGGTATTTTATCTATATAATAATGAGAATAATTGATAACCTTGACTCAGTGTCACGGTTTAACCTTCAGTTTAACCAGACACAGACAGTATACACTGTTCGACGAATGTTGAGCTATAGGAACTTACAGAAATTACTACATGATATGTTCGCGCTTGATAATATAAGATTAAACTATGAATATTTTATTTTATTCTTAACATAGATATATATGTATACATACACTTAAAGTAGCGGCCTGTTACAATCCCACCGCTGGAAATAGGCCTCTTCTCTCCGTTTCTGGACAGAAGGGTTGGAGCAAAGACCTACTACGCTGCTCCAATGCGGATTGGTAGGTTACACATATCTCCGGAATTCTCTAGAGATATGCAGGTTTCCTCACGATGTTTTCTTCACCGAAAAGCGTGTGATAAATTGCAATTATCAATTAGACACATGAGTTTTACTAGAAAAACTCATTGGTGTCTGCCCGGGTTTGAACTCGTGTTCCCTTTGAAAGAGTCGTACGGTCTCATCGCTGGGCTATCACAGCTTATACATACACTTATATATATATATTTGCTTTTTGTAATACTTCTAATCGAAAGTTATACGCATAAACTTTAATTGTGTTATAGTTCACAACCCGCCCAATCACACAAGTTGTAGAAAGGGATATAAAGTTATCTGTTCACATAGTATATCAAAACATCATCTTTTCAACATCTTGCTATCTTTGATTACATACAGTAGATATATACACAAACATTCACTCTTATCTTTGATTACACTTATAACTACTTACTATATACTTTATTTTCTTACTGATTGCTTTTTTCGCTATATACTCGGAAATATAATATAATAATAGATAGCTAGATATAATAGATATAATAGATAGCTGTTTCCTTACCTCGCTACCTATAAATTATGTTATTTATTGATTGATTCACGATTCATCATGCGCTTTTTGATAATAAAGATATTTCTGCGGAAACCTGTAGTTTTCCTCTACTATGTGTAACCTACAAAGCTACATTGCGGCAGCGAGTGAGTGAGTCTTTGTCGATCTTTCTTCCCATGAAGAATTAAATTAATTTATTTTTTTATTGAAGGGAGGTTACGTTTCATCATCATCCTCCTGCACTTATCCCACTCTAAGAGGGGTCGGCACAACATGTAACAAACATGTTGTCATATGATTTGGCTACGTATTTTACGACCGGCCGCCTGCCTGACATCAACTTACCTTAGTCGCTTCTTACGACATCATAAAGGAGGGTCTATTCTATTCTGCCGGATACCACACGGCCAGAAGGGAGGTTACGTTTGGTTAGTAAAATCCTATATATTTTCGATTGGGTACAAAGCAACTATCTTCGAAATTATTTTGATGTCGGTTAGACAAATTGCGTTCCAGGGACTATTTTCGGCTTCGATAGAGAATGATGTTCAAGATTATATTTAACTGTGTCGATTTGGCAACCTTACTCTTAAAAACAATACTACAGTTTTTCTTAGATGCTTATTCAACTTTTGCACGAAATAGTAATCACATTTTAAGTTACATTAAAAATGATCTTTTATGTTATTATGGTGAGGAAGAGAATACAACTAAGTTAAGGTTTTCATTCCAAAACTTTATAGCATTCCGCACAGGCTATCCTAATAAAACATATTGTTTAATTGAAAATTTGATGTAAAAATTTAAGACAGAAAATCGTCCTAAGTCCATCGGAGTCTTTTATCAGTCAACAATGGCAGAAGCAAAAAGTAATTGGGGTGTTGATTCTCGATATTTACAAACAATTGTTAAATTACTTGGAAAAGTTTTTAATAGCATCTCGAAACAATTTTAAAACTATTACGCTTTATTTATTTAATTACAATTTTTATTACGTCGCACCAGATTGCCGCAAAAAATAATTCCCTCTTATTTTTTTCGCCTTTTGCTATTCTGATCACAAAAACTGTAAACGGGAAAAGTATCAAGTATTTTCGGACAAAAGGTTCGGTTGTGCGGAGTCAAGAGATATTTACAAATAGAAGTTAAAACTAGGTGACCAATAAGCTGACGGTAAAAAGAGTGATAACAGATGCCATAAGTTATTGCGTTTTACGTGAAAGTTCCATTTAAGGGAGTGGTATGAGGGTTAATTCAGTTGATTCACCCAGCCGCGCAAAGACAACACCATATTATGACATAAAAATTTTATTACCTAGTTTTATTACAAGCATTTTTAACTAGCTTGTTTTGTGTATGTTTTGGGCTGAACATAAATTATCCATGTCTAAATCACTTCTTGAGATTTAATTGAGCTTAAAAATACCAACTGTATAACGTACGACATTGTCCATGGTAACTGTTAAAATAGACAATATGTTACGATATATTGGATGCTGGTCATTGGAACGTTATCAATAAATTAAAATTTATGTTTCGTTCGTCAATTCTATTGCTGGTTCGGAAAATTGCTCCTATTGAGAAGTCAATATATGTTTTTAAAAATATTTAAATTTTGTTATTGCTTGTCCAAGTTCAGAGTGTATCCTAATCCTAATGATTTCTGTATGGGAAGTAATTTTAAATTGTAACAACTGAATATTCTTCTTAATTATTTTAATAGTCTGTTTATAACAATGGTTTCTTCAAGAGATTCAAAAGCTAGATCAACTAAATTAAAAAAAGTCCTCTTAGATGTAACGAATCCAAGAGGACGACTCTTAAAGAATAGGATACACACAATTATATCAATATTTCATTATCAACTCCAAATTGTTGTTCAGTAGTTGACTCTCACTATAGATTTCTTCTGTGGATTATTTATTTTCTGCCTACGAAATTCAAGGCCATTAATCAATAAGCCAAGGGCTGAACCTTATAAGAAAGCTCAGAGTCACTCAGCGGGCGATGGAGCGAGCTATGCTCGGAGTGTCTCTACGAGATCAAATCAGAAATGATGAGATCCGTAGAAAAACTAGAGTCACCGACATAGCTCAGCGTATCGCGAAGCTGAAGTGGCGATGGATGGGGCACATAGTGCGGAGAACCGATGGGCGCTGGGGTCTTAAGGTGCTGGAATGGCGACCCGGCACCGAAAAGCGCAGCGTCGGTAGACCCCCTACGAGGTGGACAGACGACCTCAAAAAGGTCGCAGGGGTCCACTGGATCCAGGCGGCGCAAGATCGTGTGGTGTGGCGATCCCATGAAGAGGCCTATGTCTAGCAGTGGACGTGCATCGGCTGACGAAGAAAACATGAAAGAGAAACATGGCTATTCTTTTTTTATAAAGTATATAATATTGTCCCGCTATTGGCTGGTAATATTTGGATCCACTGTTATGATGAACCCAACATCAGTTGATCGGAAGGATTTCATTAGTTATCGAAAAAACACACTGTGGACACCCTTAAACATATGATTATTAAAAGATGAAATTTAGAAATTCTAAAAAATTACGTAAAAGAAAATATTATCATCCAATTAAAATCAGCTAAACAAAGTAAGGCGAGCTAAGTTTTATGAATGGCCCATAAACGTGATACTCTGTTTGATGTATAGGCAATAAAAATATAACAGCTGACTCGCAGACATGAATGGTTCTTTATTTTACCACTCTATATAATTAGACATAAACAAATAACACAACAGTAAAAATCTAAAAGGAAATTGGTGTAGAATCTGTTTAATCAATCACAATTAAGCCTATTTGAATAAAGTAAATTATTCCGCGTGATATCCGGCTGAGTAGAATAGATCACTCTCATTCCTTACCGAAGTGTCGTAAAAGGCAGCTAGCTAGTCATATAATAACTAGCCAGAACATGTAACATGTTAAAAACATGTTGTGCAGACCCTACTTAGAGTGGGTTAAGGGCAGGAAAATGATGATGATGACTTTAAATTTATTTGACATGGATTCAGATTACATTCTCGATCACATGCGAGGACACAACTGCCCCGAATTAAAGTAAAATAAGTGTTTATGTTATATATTAATTAATGACAACGATTTTTTGCTTGATCTAACCGACTGAATAAACCGAACGCTTGCCTTTCATGTTGTGCAAATCTTAACAATAAAAACTATGTTTATAACATCTACACATAATGGAACAGTAAAATTTTATGTGAACGCCAATGGTAAATTTAGATTTTTCCTTTTGTTGGACCGAAAGCTACGAAGATTGTTTAAAGCAATTTGATGTAACTGCTGACGATTCCCAGGGTCTGATGTAATAAATCGATTTCATGTCGTGGCCGATAAGTATAAAATAATCAAACTTATAATTTCAACATTTTAGAACTGTTACATAGTTCAAACATGTTTTGTATTATTCTTAAGTGCTTCGTTTGAGGACACGGAAATATCAATGATATTTGAATAGTAATGTTTATTCACTTTTGTTCTTTCTTGTAACACACGTTTTCTTCCTCAAACACATCTCACATTTTTTTTTCACTTGTCAGTTGTCATGATGATACACTATAATATGAGATATATACGGCACATGAAGATTTCCGTTCTCAAACTAGGGGTCCCCTTCCCAGAAGTTAGCGCCGCTGGCAATAACTAGCAAAGTAGCATGCTATAGTATCTTAGTAGCGCCACCCATGATTATACATCGTAGACTATTCTCCCGTAGGTAGCCTTAAGCTTAATTTTAAAGAAAATATAAATAAAATAAAGCATTTATAATTTAAAAACCTTTTTATTATATATACAAGGAATGAAGGCAATAGTAGACATAACAAATTACTGCGCCTTAAATGTAACCATAGATAAAATGTAACTATTGTCTCTGACATGAGATGTACTTTGACGTAGAGAGCATGAAGAGCTCGTTTTTTGTTAATAAAAATTAATATTGTTACATGTCAGGAAATTTATTTGTAACTTTAATGAATAAAAATAATAGTAAAATTTTTCATAAGAAATAAGGCATTTTATATGTTGATAAATATTTATTTAATAGTTATTTATTTGATATTATGAAATGTCGTATTAATCATTGATTCCTATTCCTATAATGTAGTAAAAATGATTGTGTTATCAAACGGTTCAATAAATTCAATAATCTTTTGGGTGCTTAAGCAAATACATTATTAAATCTTGATCTTTGAACTTTTGAAATAAACGAGTACTATATTTTAAAATAACATTATGAACATTATCCATGTGTTTTATGAAAAATTATATGCACCGATGATACCTGAGGTCTAGTTGTTTGAGTGAGAACGGACAGTGACACATTTAGCCCCGTCACATATGAGGGAAATTATGACGGGTGGCGCGACATAAATGTATTTAGTAATTAGAGTTAATATGGTTCTGTAGTACGAAAGGGAAACAGCTAGTGTTTGGATGGTATATCAGCTTTTGACAATTTCTTATGTAAATTGTATGCGGCCCAAGCCAAACTTTGAGCATTAAAACTTAAGTTTATTTTGTATGAAAGTAAATTTAAGACAATCGTACGAGTAAAACATAACACGCAAAAATGTTTAAACAGAAAAATGTACAGAGGTAATGATAGAATTATTTTGTGTAGTAAGCAAAAAAGGATAAGTTCCGCAATTCACTACGGCAATCTCGTGTCAATCGATCGTTTCGCCTCGTGATCGAAGCATCTTCACGAGATAGGCTCCACAACAAAAACGTAAAGTGACACATCACCTAAGCTAACAGTATTATATACTAATAATTTAACCCCCACCATTTATTTAGCGTCCAAACACATACGGTAACAGTTACCTAAGCAGTTTGAATACAACCTCTGAAAGAACAAAAAAATAAATAAATACGACACGTGGAACTGTGTACAAAAACCTAAATAGTATAATATAGATTTTGTTTTCTGATTTATTTTATGAATGAGAACAGTGATTATCTTATTTTTATTGTCGAATATATTCATTATAAATCTGTTAAGATATATCTAAAAGTTGCATATTTCACAATTAGCACAAACAATGTAGATTTAGATACCCTTCAAGTTCTTAGCTTACCCTTCTGTTACTGACAAGGTTTGTATCATTACTAATAAATAATATAGTTTCAAGGTGCCGAATATGATTACATAATGGTCGACTATTGAGCTATTCAAAGTGTTTTTGTGTAGTAATCTTCACAAACCCTGATATGGGTGGCTATTGATACTTGAATAGTGTTTAGATAATTTTGATATAACAATACCTATGACGAAAGCCGAAATTTATTTACCCCAAATTTAGGCTTATTAAGAAATCACTCGAGGTAAAGATTACGGCTAAATTGTAACAAGTAATTAAAAAAAATTATTCATAATATATTTAAAACAGATGTTTTATAAACTAAGAAATACAAGCAAAGAATCTATTAGTGTTTTTTTTAAATTAAATTAACTCCCATATAGAACCGAGTTTAAATTAGGTAAATTTTACTGCACATTAATCAAAGATTCAATCATCAAAATTTTTGTTTGTTTTTTGTAATCTCTTGCACAAATTTGAAATTAATATAAAAATGATAACAAACAAAATAATGTACAATGTTGTAGACACAATACTAGATAACGTTATCTGCGTCTTACTGCATGAATAAATTCCCATTAAAGGATATCTCTGCCGGATCATGCCTGAACTACTTTAATATAAAATTGTAACATATTATGTCAGCAAAAATTTAAATGACTGAAAGACAACCATTATGTGTTATAATATACAAGTGAAGTTCAATAGAATAGACCTTTCTTACCGAGGTGTCGTAAGAGGCAACTAAGGTAAGTGCCGCGTGGTATCCGGCTGCATAGAATAGATCTCTCTCATTTGTTACCGAGGAGTCGTAAAAGGCGACTAAGTAAGTTGTAAGTAAGTTGACGTCAGACAGGCGGCCGGTCGTAAATTACGTGGCCAAATCATGTCACAACATGTTTAAACATGTTTAAACACTTTATTCTTCCGTCATGGCGCAATATTTGAAGCGTTTTCGCGGCAAATGACGAAACCCATCATTGGTTGAAAAATTAAAATTGGGATAATTTGTGTGTTTAAATTTTCATATTTATAATTTTTTTTCCTAAAGGTTCGAATTTTTAATGATGAGATATTTATACTTGCCTGTTTCAATTGAAACATTAACGCTTATTTAAACTTACCCTAACATAAAATTATAGAAAATACAAAATTAACTGAAATGTCAACGCAAAACAAGTTTAAGGATAGTAGCCAATTCAAAATATTGGAGAACGATTTTCTCATAAAGCACATTAATTTATCCTTCAAACTTTCACTCGATGTTGACCTTAGGTCAAATTACGACCAAAGTTTCAGCAAAGATTCGTTCTAAAGTTCGTTTCGAAAGTTCGATTTGAACACGTGTCTCTAATGCAATTTTTGAGTTTAAACAGTTGGTAGTGATTATGCAAATATGTAGTATATTCAATTCATTCTGTAATATATGAAGCTGTATAAAGTAGCGGCCTGTTAATATCCCACTGCTGGGAATAGGCCTCCTCTCTCCGTTTCTGGAGAGAAGGGTTGGAGCTAAGACCTACCACGCTGCTCCAATGCGGATTGGCAGGTTACACATATCTCCAGAATTCTCTAGAGAAATGCAGGTTTCCTCACGATGTTTTCCTTCACCGAAAAGCGTGTGATAAATTGCAATTATGAATTAGACACATGAGTTTTAATAGAAAAACTCATTGGTGCCTGCCCGGGTTTGAACCTATGTTCGTCTCTAGAGAGTCGCACGGTCTCACCATTGGGCTATCACAGCTTTGAAGCTGTATATTGTTTTTAATATACATTGGAAACCTGAAATTTTAACTAAATATTTACGTAATTTATCTTCTAGTCTAGTCTAGAAGATCACGCTCAAAGTACTAGTTGATTTTTGAACGTGTACTACCAACAACTATAGATAAAATGGATTTAATATTTAGTATGTCAAATTCCGATTTCAAAATAAACTCCATTTAATTATATATTACCAATATTCGCAAAAGAAAATTTAACACCGAGAGAATTTTCAAAATTATATTGTAATAAATACAGTAGTTGTGTGTAGTTAATATAGTTCTTTATATTTCTGAAACGAAGGGGTCTAAATCTTCCATTTCACGAGCGACATCGAGCAACCATGGAATTAGACGCCAAATTCCTGTATATTGCGCTGACTGCGCGGGACGAGGACGACGCTCCTCCTTAAAATTAGTATAAATCAACTACTGGGCATAAACTTGCTCTCTACTTTTTTGGAGACAACCATTGGAGCTAAGACCTACCGCGCTGCTCAAATGAAAATTGGTAGGTTACTTATATCCTTAGAATTCTCTAGAGACATTCTCTCATTCATTTCCTTCACCGAAAAGCGTGTGATAAAATGCAATCATCAAGTACACAAGTTATAACAAAAAAAGTCATAGGTGCCTGCCCGCGGTTTGAATTCGTGACCCCTCAAAAAAGTCGCACGTCTCACCGAAGGGCTATCATAGCTTGATTTACTGTTCAATGATAGTCACAATTCACTAATAGCTTTATAATCAAGATAGAACTCTTATATATTTTTATGGTTAGCATCATGGCATCAGAAGCCTTCTATTAACTTTAAGACATCGGAAATGAAAGAAAAACACTCGATAGTAATACAAGATTGCTGACAATTAAGTATCTTACAATCATTACCTCCAAAGCTACTATTCACTGTTAAAACAAAAGAAATCACCTGTAAATATAAAGCTATTAATTTCCCTCCAATTAAGAGCAATCCGCCGTGTACAGTATCGTTTGCTTCCTTTGTGTACGACGGCAATGATAAACAGTAGACATTTTTCACACTTTCTTCATTAAGTTTCTTCACTTTGCTAAGGAAAGAAACACACTATCAAGTACAGTAAACTTGCATTGCAGGCCTACGATGGACTCTTATTGCGACTCAATTGAAGACGTAAACGACGACCGCGAACCGCTTTCTTTTCGTACCATGAAGTGCGAATTGCATTGGGGTCGTAATCTTTGAAAAGAATAAAGATTAATAAAATATATTAAAATATATAGGATTAATAAACTATAGATAACTCTGTCTTTTTTACTAACATGTTCTTAGGACGAATTCCGAACACTTATTCGGCACCGACTCAAAGTGTGCGTGTTTAAGACGTCATGGCATGAAAAAGCAAAACAATTTCGTTTACGTCTTCGATTGAGTCGCAATAAGAGTTCATGGTAGGCCTTTTTTGCAGATAAATAACCGCCTTTTATTATATTTCATTACCGGTATTCAGCATTTCCAGGGCAGGCATCAAAGTGAACGAGTCCTTCATACTTCATTAGAGGATATGAAGGTAACTCAGATGCGCTATATAACGCGTCGTATCTGGAAAGTTATATGACTATTGAAATATGAAAGTTATATCACTTTTTACATTTTATTAGTATTTAAAATAAATGATAAAAAATTCGAAATAGGATAGGTATCTTATTTATTTAGTATTGAAAAAATATATAAAAAAACAAAATTCAAATACCCTAAACAAACATTCTTAAGCGACAACAGCTGTTACGATTACTAAATAGATACTTACTTACGCGATTTACTTATAATATTAGAATTTAGTTAATTATATAAGTAATTTTAAAATCAAAACCTAAATCACAAGATGTTGGATCTTAAAAACCTCATTTTAAAAATAACTTTTTTAGGAAAACGACTTTGTGAAAGTGACACTCAGTGAAGGTGAAACTCACTGAAATGAGTAGTGAGTTGTGTTCCTTATATTTTATTACGTTACATATTAACTACAACTGATCTCTATATGAAACTTTTATTATTGCAAATAAAAGCAAAATATCACGAGAGTAATTTCAAGTTACTGCATCTAAATTAGTAAAGCTTACTATTCACTAAAGATCAAGTAATCAAATTTACAGTGCACCTATTAAGACCCCACCCTACTGCAGTAGCAAAGAAAGGTTTACGATCGGCTGCAAATTGATGCGACATCAAAGATACCGGCTGCCATCCATTGCACGTGTTTGCCATCGAATTTACCACTTGAATTACACCTGTTAAGCAATTTATAACATAACAGTTACAACATAGCATGTTAGCATATTTAAAATTAGGCTAAGATTTTTGATAAACCTTACTTTTTGGCTAGTATAACCTTTGAAGAACGCACCAAATACAAATTGTTGTGTATACATACATAAGTATCATAACTTAGTTAAATATTAAGTTTCTTTTAAGTCTCTTTAAGTCAAGCTGTGATAGCCTAGCGGTGAGACCGTGCGACTCTTTAAAGACGACATGGGTTCAAACCCCGGGCAGGCACCAATGAGTTTTTCTATTAAAACTTATGTGTCTAATTGATTGCAATTTCTCACACGCTTTTCGGTGAAGGAAAACATCGTGAGGAAACCTGCATATCTCTAGAGAATTTTAGGGATATGTGTAACTTACCAATACGCATTAGAGCAGCATGGTAGGTCTTAGCTCCAATCCTTCTCTCCAAAAACGGAGAGAGGAGGCCTTAGCCCAGCAGTGGGCACAGTAACAGGCCGTTACTACTCCTTAGGTCGAGTGTCGTACTAATCAGTCTCCAGTGCTCAGTGCACTGTGGGCAGGCAAAATTAGCAGGTTATCGTACCGATAACAGACTATATCTTGGTGACCCATTAATTGCGTTATAAGTTTTAGTAGAGTCTGCCTCACTGACTGATAAAGTCATGAACGTTCAATATATTCAATCATTCAATAGCTTTAGCGCTATAAGTACCAACCCACTTACAAGAAGTGGTAATTATTACCTTTCCCGTCATGAACAACAAAAATCTAAAGAAGGGATTTAAAGATATTATCATTAGATCATTAATTGACTCTTATTGGTCGATTATGATGATTAAAGATAATTTGGATGAGCCTAAGAAAATATTCTTAAATTATTTAGATATAATATTTTAACACAGCCAAATTACAATCAACAATCAACTTTCTTAAGCAGTACCTATATTATAAAGATATCTTTTAGATTTTTCCCGCAATTGAAATAGTGGATGAATAAAGCTTCGCTTGACGTATCCAATTCTTCCAGGCATTCTCCAGTTATCTCCACAATATGCAATGAACGCTGATCTACCATTCAACTCATAATTTTTTTGATGACGATACAAACAAGTGGCAGATGCAACTAACCAATGGGGACTAATTGAGGCTGAATCACATCGAACCTAAAATTATTATATTAAATAATCAATGTTTTTATAGATCATACCTTAAATTATATTATACAATAATTTAAATCCTCTACAAGGTGTATGATTTTCATTGACCCAATACAGTTTTATCAGCACCGATTATTTATTTATAAAGTTTTATTTACCGCTAGCCAGCCTGTCCCTGCTTTGCAAAGATAATAGAATATATTATGACCTGGTAATACTCGCAATAGATTCAAGTTTGTGTTTACTGCTAAGATATTCATTAATGAAATAGTTGTAAGGGATCATAATAAACAGCGATCCAAAATTGCGTATCCGTATTGCAAGTGACCATAGAAAGTAGAATAAGAATAGCAAGCTATCCACAAAAAATATATGGTAATATAGATTTTTCTGTAGACCTATAAAAGAGGAATAATCCCACCATACGCTATTGTGTTGTATCTCAAAGGAATTAGTGTCTCGGATGAAAACTCTCGATCTAGTATTTTTAGACTTTTGCCTGCTTCATATACTTAGCATTACATACATCCTCTTAACGCACGCAGATTATAGCAAAGTATATAAAAAAGATTATAGTTTCTGTTTTTACCAATTATAATAAAAAATAATCAATTTAAAAAAACCCTTAAAAAATTATACACTCAAACCTGCCTCAAGAATCACTGTCTATTAGTGATAATTGTATGAAAATGCGTTCAATAGTTTAATGTGAGCTAACAGACCAACGGACGCGTTGAACGAGCATTATTTTGTGATTTAATAAATATTAAACACTAACTTGTGTTGGCTCATACACATAAACTGCAACAAATGGAAATTCCGACCACTTAGCTTTCTGGCCATACTTGGATAAAATTTTCTTTGTTGTACTTGCAGATTTATTCGTTGTTTTATGTACATTCACCTCCTTTTTAGAATTAATAACATTTTTACTATTACATAAATTAGCATTTACGTGTTTTTTTACATGTCGTGTTATATTGTAACCATCATGATTAGCTGTATCATGGTCAACTTGATCTAAATATACTCTTTCTTCATTCTGAATATAATTCTTATTAATCATTTTCATTTTATTATCTATCAACGTCAGCGGTTTGTGCGTATCGCTATCATATATTTCAAAGAATTTTATGCGGTCGTAAGCCGTGGTAGGTACGTTAGATGTGAAGTGGCCTTTTATTATAGTCGAGAGATTTTTATTGTCAATTTTGCGTGTTTTATGATGCATCTCTCTTTTATTAGTAGATTTTGTGTTATACAAATTTACAACGTATTTTGTTTCAAGAACTCGTCTGAATAAATCTTTCGATTTACCTTTCTCTTCGCCTGTTTTATCACTGACTATTGAAATTAAATTATGTGTTGAAGATTGTTTGTTATTTTTATTAATAGATGTTGAAATGTCATTTCGTTGCTTTGGCTTGCAAGTTGCATCATTTACTCGAAACAAAAAGAATGGCGGACGTAACATTGCAAGTTTATACCCATCCTTTAGGGTTTCACTACGAAAACTTTTAGACATCAAATCTTTAGGCGTAATTCTATCGTCTGATTCATCCAAATAGTAAAATTCGATATAACTAGGAGTACGCGGACGATCCTTAGAACGTGGATGTATAATTTGAAATGATTCTTGCATATGGCCTTGAGATACTAAAGTAGCCAGTTGGTCGTTTTTATCAAATAGTTTTTTGTAATTAGAAAATTTCAATAATTCTGCTGTAGAAGTAGTTCCTACTTCAACAAACGTTTGGGTTTTTCGATATAACATGTTAATTATTTCGTATTGTTTACGGCTCACTCTTCCTACTTCCCATTTACCTGATGTTTTTGAGGATGATCCACCCATGGCATCTACCGTATTCTTAAATTTTAATTTAGATGTTGTGATCTCACTATAATTTTTTCCTGTTAATTCGCTTACATAAAAAATTAAAACGACACCAAATACATAAGTAAATTTTAACGATTTATCCATTATTTTTTAATTTTGTGGAATTAATAAAAATATTTGATTGTCCGACAAAAAAAAATTACAAAATAAATAACGCGCGTAAATAATTTAAAACACGTCTAATTATGTCAAATAAAATACAGATTAACTAAACTACATTACAGATACATTCTGTATCTGGAATCAATCGATTAAGCAATTATTAAAATATTAATGATAATGAATTTGTAAATTTTATTATCTACATCATTATTCTGCCCTTATCCTACTCAAAGTGGGGTAGGCACAACATGTTTTTTGCTTCCATTATCTCCTATCATTCGTTAACTCTGGTGCTACGCCTCTTATATGCAAGTCATACTTTACACAATCCTACCATCTCTTTCTGACCTATCTTTAGACACTTCCATATCCAACCAAATTATATTTAACACTCGTACGGTCACATGATTTTCATCCCTCTTCATTAGATGTCCATACCATCATAATCTTGTACTTCTCGCCTTTATATTGAGCGCAACGTTCACACACTTTATATAAATGTTATTATTCTCCTACTGAGAAATTTAGTATCTTTGGTATGATAATATGATAACAATTTGAGAATACCAAAGCTTCATAATAACTCTATGAGCTACAAAAATATAAAAGTAATACCTTAAAATTTGAATATAAGGAACAAATATGACAAATATTATGACTTACAAACGTGTCAAATAGGTTTCATAGCAACAGGTGATTTGTCATAAGAATACAATGAAAGATAACAAAATTTAAAGTTACAATAACGTTTTATTTTAATACAATATTTAGTGCAAGTACATTATTACAAACAAGTAAGCAAAATTTAATGTTCATTGATCATTTATATTAGCTGTCTGCACGACTTTTGTTATTTTGTACCAATGTATATATGCCTTATCAAACACTATTTTTATGCTTTGCGTTTGGGTGTTTAAGTGGAAAAAATGCATTTGGTCATTTTGTAATATCGGACCATAAGATATTTTAAATTTAAGATTTTAATAAATGTTAGCCATTACCGCGTATGTACCTAAAGGATGTATTTATTTGTTAGTAAATATCTTAACAATAGTTAGGTTGTTTGTACTACCAGATCAAGGAGGTTTTGACTAATAGTTTTGAACTCTTTAGTTTTCAGATATGTTCTTTATCTCCTGGAATAGAATAAGCTGCCAATTCACATTAGAGCGACGTGATAGGTCCAAGCAGAAAGTGTAGAGATGGTCTTTGCCCAGCGATGGAATTGCAAATAATCGCTACCTTAAGCGATAATGCAGCATTTCGTACTTTAAAAAAAATATTCTTAGTATTTTAACATCAAATAGTCTTTAATTTAAAAACCCTAAAAATGTAGTGATACAAGATTAAGATCTTTTTCGTATCACTCAGCAAATGTCAACATGGGAGCGAAAAATAAATTATTCCATTTACGTCCTTAAAATACGTAGCCAAATAGAATACGGCAAATAAAACGTAGACGCGGGGCTAATACATTTCAATATTCGTTTCTCTAGATTCCAACATGAATTCGGTCCCTATTGCGTTGAACAAAGCGGCCATGCGCAAATACGAAGATCTGGAGATACCTTGTGATTCTATACTAGCGAGCTATGTGTGGGTCGATGGGTCTGGTATAAATTTGCGTTCGAAGGACAGAACTTTTGATTTCGTACCTAAAACACATAAAGGTAATATTAACTTTGTCTAAATTATGCTATTAATGAATAAAGGTTTTTCTTATAACGGCGGCCTTCATTAATTAATCTATATAATCGAAACTATGGTATCGCAAGATCCAAATTAATTATATTTTTCTCATATTAGTAGTACCTTCCCTGCAACTATTATCTAAATAATAATCTATTATCTAAAAATAAGTTAAGTAGAATGTTATTGCATTTAAAATTCATTATTAGTACTGATTTGAACGGGCATAAGCACTTCTAGAATTTTATTAACCATCGACTATTTATCACAAAATGAACTACTATATTTTGAAAAAGTTTTGAAGCTTGATTGCAGATGTCCTTTTTCTACTTGAAAAATTTATGATATATATTGCAATTTTTTTATAAACAATATAAGTATATTGTCATTGAATTTATATTTCCTTAAATATAAATTGTAAATCATAGAACTAAGGAATATAATGAAAGTAATCGGGTACCATGGTGATTGTATACCATTGTTGACTCATAGTTATCTACATTTAAAAACAAGCTTTTAATAAGTGCACAAAATAAGTCTTTCAAATTTATAATATTTAACTTTTGTACGAGAGTTTGCAATTGATTAGAAACAAAATATCCTTTAAATTTAAAACTACTATTCGAGATCTTCAACATTTCAGGGAATACTACTGCACATACAAAGTTCCATCTAATTTAAATTGAAATGTTGTTGAATTTAAGTTAGATCAAACAAGAAAGAATTATTTTTGCATCAGTAAATAAACTGTCTTAATAATCCTGAACACCTTTCAACAACTATCAACTTTGAACAACTATCGGAAATAAAACTGTTTTTATTGAATAAACAAATCATCTAATGTCTAATATTCAAAGTATCAATACAATAAAAATGTATATTTTGTATAGATAAACATTTACCAAAAAACGAATATCTCAATCTAGCTTCACGTATACTATTCTAGTGATCATAGTTTCAGTCTCTTCAATAAGAAAAGACTTGATTACTTTTTTAATAAGGCCAGTAAACAGCAATAAAGCTTAACTACTTGTCTAAAAGTGGAATTGCCAAAGCCCTAGGCATAAGTTTTCGCCTTTAATATATTGCGTTTGTATTCAGCGTAAATGTAAAATTCAAAAGACATTTCAACAAAAGGCAGTTAACTATATATTGAACCTTTCACGACCTTCTACAATTTACTCGATATGTAAAGTAAACGCCGAATAAAAATGAGAAAGATCGTTACTACATTTCAGATTACCTTCAGTAATGTTAGAATATAAATATTCAGACGATTTATCCCGTTTATTGATAAATGATCCAATATTTCAGATTTACCTATTTGGTATTTTGACGGTAGCAACACTGGACAGGCGAGTCTTGACAACTCGGACACGTTCATCTTCCCAGAAGTGATTTATCATGATCCGTTTCGACGGGGCAACCATATAATGGTCTTAACTGACACCTATCAATACAATTACCAGCCAACTGGTTAGTTATCTACGAGTGTGTCATGATCAAAGCAAGCAACCGCATTTCGTAAATCCTTTAATATAGTTTCTAATTAACTGTTGAATAATTTATACCAGAAACGATACATACTTTATAGAAATTTAGAAAAAGCTCCTTTTTAGAAGGGCTGGCATAAGAAAGAAATAATACTAAACTTTATATTTATACTTTGTGTTTTATGTGTATACAAACATAATTTGACAAAAATTACTAAATATATTGCAAAAATTAAAACACTTTTTCCTTTTTCTCTCGAGGTTCCCCTCGTCTAAGCGACATTGATCTTATTTCTAAATGAAACACTGTCTTGAATGTGATTCCTGCCCTCGCAATATTCGCATAAATTCCATAAAATGGAATTGGGCCTGTCTAACGATATTTTGCTCTTTGAACAGTAGTTAACAGTAGTGTGCTACTCTACACTTAGCATTAGATATTTTTCTAATTACTTTATCGCGGATTAGAGCTAAATAATTGTATACGTACTTTTTGTATATAAATTAATAAAATTATAAATTAATAATTTTTCTATAATTCTATTAAAACACAACCCTCTTTAAATATCAATATAGATTAATTATTTCGGCCGTAACTTTATATCACGTCGCTGTATAATAAACGAGGAAATACCAATTAGTAGCAGTGTATAAAATTTCGTTCTCGTTTACGGATAAGCGGCTTATATCATGATACTGTCATAATATAACGTTATACTGTTTAACGCTATCATATATTTTCCCATATTGTAGTAAAAACGTATATCATAATTGGGTAAGGCAGAAAATCTTTATTAATTCTCTTTTCGCTCTATACATTGGTAAGTTATAGACAGATTGTACTAAAATTGAATCAGTTACATTATTGCATAATGAAATCGTATAATATTTCATAAGTATCCAATTACTCTTAAACTGACGAAGAGCATTCAATTTTTTGTACTACGAAGAGGCACTGTGTTATCAACTCGCAAAACTCGACAAGTAAGTAAAATTCAGTTGTGTTACTATCAGAGAAGATCGGACTTTGATGTAGTACTAAAGTATAAACAACCTCAACTTCAATTAATCTGAACAAAGCTTGTTAACGAAAATTAAACACATTTGCATAGTGACAAACAATTTTAATACATAACTTAATTTTTGTTTAATGAAAAGTTTGATACGATCTACAAGCGATGAGTTTCTTTATTTGAATTTTTATAATATTAAATGTTTAAATATTCCAGCCAGTAATCACCGTAAGGATTGCACAATGCTTTGTGAGAAAGGAGAAGTCGAAGAGCCATGGTTTGGATTCAATCAGGAATTTTTCCTTACCACAACAGATAACAGACCTTTAGGTTGGCCCCCGGGCGGATTTCCCGCCCCACCTGGTCCTTACTATTGCGCTATCGGTGCTAATAAAATAGTTGCTCGGGATCTTATGGAAGCATTTTACAGGTAAAGGAACAACAATTGAATTATAGATATATTTTTGTATAAATCAAACTTCAATAGCTAGATATTAAATTACTATTGAAGTATTATAGCTGCTTAAACTTTTCTGTCTTGAAATTTCGTTACAGAATTACCGTATTCCGTACTGTATACCGTATTCGTAATTTATATACGATATCATCATTCTCCTGCCCTTATCCCACACTAAGTGAGGTCGGCACAACATGTTGTCACATGTTTTAGCTATGTATTTTACCACCGGCCGCCTGCCTGACGTCAACTTACCTTAGTCGCCTTTTAAGACACCTCGGTAAGAAATGAGGGTGGTCTATTCTACGCAGCCTGTCGGCACAACATATTTGTAACATGTTCTGTCGACCCCACTTAGAGTGGCATAAGGGCAGGAGAATGATGATGATGACTAAAGAAACTTCATTATATTTAACAAATCAACCTCTTATCAGTTCGTTGTTTGTTCATCGGTAAAATTACGTACACTAAAATAAAATAGAAAATGTTTATATCCGTTTGAAAATGATAAAATTACTGCTGTAAATTATAAAGAACTAAATGGATTCTAAGCAACAAAATATCTGAGACCTATTTACTGAAAATAATCTATCTGACCTACATACAAAATATTTGATTACCTAAAATAATGTTGATTCTTATTCGAACTAGGTCGAATTTCTAAGATTATAATTAGTGGATTTTAAGGTCACAAACAAGCACCTAAGTATAAGGTTCTTATATAAATGTACCCATAGAATAGTGGTTTATTTTGGTACTTCAATTTTCTTCTATTATAATTTTATTATGTGTCACTATTTTTTTTTTCAGAAAGATAATTTGAATAACATAAAATATATGAATACAGTGTTTACTTTACGGACTCTTTAATAGGAACAATATTAGGTTTTAGACACAATTCGGGTTGTTATATGTACGTTTTGCGAGTTTTCTGAAAACAGAATGTTAAGGACTTTGTTGCTTTTTGCCATCTATAAAACAATTAGTGGTAGATGTATAAAGATTTTTTTTCGAACAAACTACATGCCGTAAGCCCTAGCGACTTTTACAGCGTCACCGGGTGGGATAGGCGAGCGCAGAAGCACCGTCGAGGTAGCTGTCCTAAGGGTACCTCATGTGTGGCCGGACCACGGCTTAGCACGTCGTGTAGTGGAAGGCTGGTGGTCTTGGACTGTGATTATATAAAGAAAAGGGTTCTTCTAGTTTTGAGCAACCACGGATTGTGGATTAACAGATTACACACATGACGACAATTCTCCAGAGATATACCAGTTTCTCCATCATGTTTCCTTCATCAAAAAGCTCATGAAAAATTCTAATTATGAATAAGGTACATCAGCATCCCTAGCATGAACTCTTATTGCGACTCAATTGAAGACGTAAACGAAATTGTTTTGCTTTTTTATACCATGACGTCTTAAAGACGCACACTTTGGTCGGAGCCGAATGAGCGTTCGGAATTCGTCCTAAGAACATGTGAGTAAAAGAGACAGAGTTATCTATAGTTCATATAACGTTATCCTTTTCAAACTTTACGACCCCAATGCAATTCACACTTCATGGTACGAAAAGAAAGCGGTTCGCGATCGTCGTTTACGTCTTCTATTGAGTCGCAATAAGAGTTCATGGTAGACCTGCTGTTTTATAGAAAATTTTATTGGTGCCTGTCCTGAGTTTGGACCCGTGACACGGTAACACTGATCAGCTATGACTGCTATAAACGCAAAAAGAATACAAATAATATGGTAATGAGAAAATGATATATGTTGACAGATGTTGTCTTTTTGCGGGTGTGCATATAAATGGAATAAATCCTGGAACCACCCCTTCACAATGGAATTTTCAGGTATGCAAAAAAAATGGAACTATGATATAAAAAAACAAAAGTAATGAAACTATGATTTTGCTACAATCCACGATAAAAGACAATATGTGTCATGCTAAATGCTAAACCAAACACCTATATTCCCAATATACAGCTGTGCGGAGTTCCCCTGAACCAGGTTAAAGAATTTAAGTACCTTGGCCACGTAGTAACAGACACTGGAAGACGAAAGGGACATGGAACGTGAACGAAGGGCGCTGTCAGTTCGCGGCAACATGCTGGCCCGCAGATTTGCACGATGTACAATTGAGTTCAAACTAACTTTGTTTAGAGCATATTGCCAATCCTTTAACACGTGCGGTCTGTGGATCGGCCATACGCAGCGAGCATACAACGCATACAGTATAACAATGTTTTGAGAGCGGTGTTGAAGAGGCCCACATATTGTAGTGCATCGGCTATGTTTGCAGAAGTTCGCGTGGATGACTTTTACGCGATCTTGCGCAAGCGTGCCGCTTCACTTATGTTCAGACTTGGGAAAACTGCCAACTCCCTTCTCAAAACATTGTTGTGCAAACTTGACAGTCCCTTTCTGAACCACTGGAATGGTGCACATGCAGAGGTGTACAGTTTGTGTAAATAATGTTAGTTCTTAGTGTAGTTTAGGTTAGGTTAGGTTAAGTATGGATATTGTATCTGAGTTAAAAATTAAATAATAAATAATAAAAAATGTAGAGTATATACGTTGTCATACCTGATACGTACAGAATTTCTAAAAATCATGCACTAACCGCCACCTAACCACACAACAATACCTAAGCACAGCACACATACACTACTACAAAGCAGAGCTCTGTGATTTTGTCGTGGAGTCTATCTCCTGACAATGCGTCGGTTACAATCTCAACAATCGTTTAGCCCCTAAACGATTGTTGAGATTGTTGTAGTCGATGTGAGAAATGCCTATGTATTTTTGTCCTAGTCGCCAATGGTAGTGCATGAGTTTTTAAGAATTCTATGAAGATCTATCAGGTTTGAAAACCTTTAGTACACTCTACATTAAGCATTACATATATTTTCTTTTATCGCGAAGTATAGCAAATTAATATTTTCATTACTTTTTGTATTATGAACCTCCGCAACGTAACGCTTTTAGCTATAAGTTGTGCCTCGTCCACTAATGAGTGTACATTTTTTACCATCACAGAATTTAATCACAGTTTTTCATCAACATCAAAAAAAATTATATCACAAAAGAAATTTTAATTAAAAAATGGATATCGAAATTGCGACCTTTTAAAGCACCAGACTATATCATGTTATAATTACTAATAAACAGCTACAAAGGGATTTTAATTAAATCTTCATAGTTCAATTGTTTAAAGTAATAAAATTTAATTGTCCTTTATTGTGAAAAGTAATAAATTGAATTTATTAGTAGTCAATAAAGGTACTAGACAAAAATCCTTTTATTTTATCATTTAAATCATGTCTGATATTGCTATAACGAATTTCAAGTACGTATTTTAGTTAATAAAAAGTCTTACTGCCTATTTTAAACTTGATTTTTTTCCTTTATATATTAAGGGTTAGAACAGAAAGAGTATAAAAGTAATAATAAAATTATTATGCTATAATCTGCGATAAATTTATCGGACATATATCCGTGTTCGTTAGTAATAGACTTATTACACTAGAGAATGGGAGCCATCTTAAAATGTAATTAGAAAAAGATAAGCATATGCGTTTCATCTTCCGTCTCTTAATATTTGCTGCGAATCTCACTTACAGGTTATTCTAGCATGTTAATTCTATGACATTTTTAGGCGTGTCTTAAGTGTCTATGACTTATTTGCTAAACAATACAATGTATAGTACCCGGCATTAAATAATGCACATCGAGAACTTAAAACGAAACAGCCGGCCAATTTGGTTTCGTAGAGCGCTGTCACTTTCACACACGGGTCAGTCTGTGCGACAGAGACAATGCTCTATGAAGCAGAATCTAGCCGATTTCTCTCTCTGAGCCTCGATGTGCATTACTTATTGTCGCGTAATATATTTTGCTTTACAAAAATTATATCTGCGCCCCAGAATGTATGTGCCGTAGGAAATATGTTTTTAAATATTTTCTATTCCCTTAGGTTGGACCCAGCCCCGGCATAAGAGCGGCTGACGATTTATGGATGGCGCGATATATTCTTAGTAGACTTGCTGAGGAGTACGGCACCGTAGCTTCATTTGAACCCCAACCAGTGGCAGACTGGCCTGGTAACGGTACCTTTGTGTACTTTTCATCGAAGGACATGAGAGAAGAAGATGGAATATTGTGAGTAAAACAATATGAAATCTCTAATAAAAAGCTTTAATTTAAGTTCTAATTTTTAAACTTAACTCCCGGTTGCGGATATTAATCCCACCCTAAAAATTCTTCAACTTGTGCTGAATTGATGTTTACAATTAATCGTGGACTGTAAAGGAAGGACAATACAGTGAAGTGAAGGAAGACATCTCGAGGAAACCTGCATATCTCTGGAGAATTACTGTGATATATTTACATACCCAATTGACTTTAAAGCAACTTTATACGCATAAAGCAACTTTTAACATTATACGCTTATAATTTAGATAGTCTCTTTAAGTTTCAGTGGATTTAGGGTCACGGGTTCCAATCCCGCGCAGGAACCAATGAGTTTCTGTTAAAACTTATGTGTCTGATTGATAACAATTTATCACACGCTTTTCGGTGAAAGAAAACATCATGAGAAAACCTGCATAACTCTAAAGAATTCTAGGGAAATGTGTAATCTACCAATCCGCATCGGAGCAGCGTGGTAGGTCTAAGCTCAAATTCTTCTCTCCAAAACGGAGAGAAGTAAACTACGCCCAGCAGTAGGATAGAAATAGGCTGTATCTTAAGGTTTCACAAATAACTCAATGTGCAATTTTTTTTTAAATTCTGTTCGTTTAGAAATTTTCAAAGGATCAGACCTCCTTTACATTGATTGACTTGTGTATCAATCAAAACGTTTATTGGTTCGTAGGGTGATAGAGAGGGCTATTGATAAACTGTCCCGGCGACACGGTGCGCATATCAACGAGTACGATGCAAATAATGGAGCCGACAACGCCCGCCGGCTCACCGGCAAGAACGGAATGCCACATATTCGGGACTTTACTGCGGGTGAATATAAAGCAGATTTACACGAAATTTAAGCCTCTTAAAACAAGTCTCCAGAAGATTTTGCTGATCGCTTAAGCCTATCAGATTATCGATTTACAAAATCCAAAATTTGTTATTCGAATAACACATTTAGTTTTCACTACAAAAGGATACATTTGTTTTGTTTTATAACTAGCTATACCCGCGGAAATCAGTGTGTCTCCAGCGTAAATCACGAGACTGCTTTTTAGCCGTTCAAAAGAATCTACTATTAATTTAACCCTTCCAAAAGAATTGCGCTATATTTTAGTAAAAATCATACTAAAATCCGTTCAGTAGATTTTAAGAAAATTGATGACATACAAACAGCTTTTGGGGACTTTGTTTTATAAAAAGTATAGATAAATAAATATTTTACAGAATTATGTTTGTGAGTATATTGACATACGTAGCTAGCGTAGTATCATACGTGATCTGTAGTCATCGTTCGTTACACGTCTACTTATGATATAAAACTTTTAAAAACAAAGTAAGTTTTAAATAAACCTATTTTATAACAGACGAAGGAATATATGGCATCGCTTTCGGTTGGTTTAGCGATGAAATGGCCCTCACGAGAAATCGACCTTAAAATTGTCATTATACGAATATAAGCAATAGTATTTTTTTTACTTCATATAATTGATTTTGTAATGTCCTTTACTTGATATACTGAACTTGAATCACTCAAATATATTACAAATAATATTTCCGTTAGGTGTTGCCAATCGGAGTTGCGCGGTAAGGATCCCAAGACAAGTTTCAGAAGACAAACGTGGCTATTTGGAGGACCGCCGACCAGCAGCTAATGCTGATCCATACCGTCTTATCTGTATCTTACTTAGAACCTGTATTTTTGATGAATAAGTAACAAAAAGTCCTTATAAAATAAACGTTTTTCTAGTTTTGTTACTTTAAAATTGACTTTGTTCGTTGCAAAAGAAAACTCATTAAATTGTTAATTAGTAATTGGTGTTCTTCTTTTATACCCAAATAACAGCAAAATTAATAATTATTTTTCAATTTATGAGGAAAAAAACATAGGCAATGAAATCACTAACTACTACAATTTTTCGCAACAATAACTTAATAAAAACAGACCGCAAAAATTGAAACCTATATTTCAAAAGTATTTTAATAAGTTATTTAATGTGTACTTGTAAATTGTTTGGGGAGCGTGAAATTGTAAGTCATTTACATATTAAAATTAAAAGTGAGATGATATTTTATTATCAACAATTTTATTATCATCAAAGTTTTTAATTCTAAAATATAATACCGGTATATTTGTTAGTTATAATAAGAATTTATTTTGAAGGAATAGCTTCTAAATTATTCTGTATAATTTAAAACAAATTCAAAGTTACCTTGAAATTTATGCAAGTTACAAATCTTTAGTATTAAATCAAGAATTTAAGGATAAACAAGCTGAAATCTTAGCCCGCTTTGATTTTCTCTTCAATTGCAAACACATCTTTTTGTTCATTACCCACTTAAGGTATTTTACGTTAAGTTGGGTTAGTAATATGTTAATAATGGGTAGAACATTTTATATTTTTTACTTATATATATTTTTTACAGCGAATGGATCTGGAACGGTTTGCTTACAACCCAAGTCTCTAAATTTAATCAACCCATTAATCACTTTTATAAAAATAACTTATATTTTCCGACTCAAACGCAAATCAACCACCCTCATTTCTAACCGAGGTTGCGTAAATACCGTGGTGTCGTAAAAGGCGACTAAGGTAAGTTGACATCAAATAGGCAGCCGGTCGTAAAATACCTAGCAGCCTAAATCATGTAACAACATGGTTATAACATGTTGCGACGATCACACTTGAATGGGATAAAGGCAGGAGAATGATGATGACTGAAATTAATTACAAAAGACAATAATTAATTACTTACTAGCTCGATATTTAGTGATTATCGAGTTCGATTGCTGTGGTAACAAGCGAAATTTTGTGAGCAAGCTTTTATGTTTTTACGCATTCACTTAGTTTGTCAATTTGGCCGCCGTGTGGTATCCGGCTGAGTAGAATAGACTACCCTCTTTCTTACCGAGGTGTCGTAAAAGGCGAATAAGGTAAGTTGACGTCAGGCAGGCGGCCGCTCGTAAAATACGTAGCCAAATCATGTGACAACATGTTTGTAACATGTTGTGCCGACCCCGCTTAAAGTGGGATAAGGGCAAGAGGATGATGACTTAGCTTGTCAATTTTGAAATGGCTTTTTCAACATTGGATCATAAGTAATTGTTTGAACCGAGATGGCAATACAAAATATTTTTTTTTATTTTAGTAAAGTTTCCACCGACTGTGGTTCTTAGCTTCGCATGACTTTGAAAAGTAATTCAATTTCAGTAACGAGATTTGTTGTAGATACTAAACTTGTGTGAAGTTGGCTTTTATTCGAACTCTGGAATGTTTTTGGCGTCGAACTAGAATCTTACGGTCTTACTTTTTTAACGGTTATACGTTTGCTATTGTGTTCTCTCATCTGATAGTGCGATCAAGGATTTTACGCTGTGGCGGTGGATTTTAACACATCAGTTAAAAAACCAGATACAAATTTTTTAAAGTATTTACCAACAAACTAGACATCGTAATGGAAAACATATCTTACCGAAGAGATTAAAAATAAGTCAATGCTATTCTTTTATCAGTAAAATAAGTTAAAAAGTTTTAACAAAATTTCATGTCTCTTCTGTTAACCGTTGAGAAATTTACTTGTCTGGAGCCAATCCTGGCAGCAGCATCTTATGGTCTTCTCATCTTAAGGTCATGTTTATCATTAGCAAGCATGTCATCGCGACTGGACCGATATATATGTATTTCAGCTCAATCGGACACCGGGGAATGGGTCAAATTTAAATTGCCATATTCCACCTTCACATATTAACACGGCAAGTTAAATAAAACCTATTAATAATAATTTACAGTATAAAACAATTCTGATAAAATACTCTAAAGTAAAAAAAAAATAAAGTAATGACCTGTTACAATCCCACTGTTGGACATAGGGCCTCCTCTCTCCGTTTTTGGAGAGAAGGGTTGGAGCTAATACCTACCACGCTGCTCCAATAAGGATTGGTAGGTTACACATATCCCGAGAATTCTCTAGAGATATGCAGGTTTCCTCACGATGTTTTTCTTCACACATTAGTTTTTAAAAGAAAAACTCATTGGTGCCTGCCCGGTGTTTGCACGGTCTCACCACTGGGCTATCACACAAAATACTCTATGAATAGATTATTAGATGGATTACAATATTTGTTGGACAATATAGTCAAGTCACAAGTCCAATAAACCTTTTTTACCGACAAATCTTAATTTATTTTGTCATCTGCAAGAAAACCGACAGGTATTGTGATATACTGAGATACCAAAACTACTTATTTAACGTCAAAAGTTGCCGAATAACTTTTACAATTTGAGTTATATGTCAACACAAGGAAAATGTTGTTTTAATGTTTCTTACAACAATTTCAAATAAAACTTTGAAATACAGACACTTAAGTTAAGACAGAAAATTATGGCTACATTTTGTTGATAATTTATAATAAAAATTAATTTTTAATCATTGTAAATGTTTGTTGGCCTGAAAACAGATATATATATTTACATATATATAGTATATCTGTTATATACATTTATAAATATATACATTTTTTTAAAAATTTTATAAAATAAAACTCAATTTATATAAAGAGCCTTTAATAATGCAAAAGTATGTTAATAAACATATTAGCAAATGTAACGGAATGCAGAAATGGGTTCGGTTTATTTGCCTTTTGAGATACCAAACATCAAATAAACTAGTTTTAAGTACTCAAGCTCCGCTCAACACGGCAATTTCGAGGCTAATAATTCGTTTCTCTGAAGCCTAGCATAGAAAAATGTTAAAAAATGTACAAGTAAAGCTTAATATTTCGCAAAGGCTTTCGCGCTCACTTGTGATTGAATACTGAGCACTATTGAAATTACAGCCCATTTATCTACAAATAAGTATAGTGTAGTGTGGATGATGTAATATAGAAGTTATAGGGCTTCCATATATTTATAAATTCTTAGTGCATAATTTTAATCCATAAGCATATAAGGGTAATAAACATAAAAAATAAAAAAGTGCAACATAGAGTATAATTTGGAAAATTGAATGATCAGTAAGAACCTCTAAAACTTTCTTCCATAAATTATCTTTTTAAACAGACGTAAAAATTAATAATACATTCAGAACAAAAACTAACCGGCACAATCAAGGTCAAAAACGGTATTAAAGTAGCGGCCTGTTACAATCCCACTGCTGGGAATAGGCCTCCTCTCTCCGTTTCTGGAGAGAAGGATTGAAGCTAAAACCTACCACGCTGCTCCAATGCGGATTGGTAGGTTACACATATCAACAGAATTCTCTAGAGATATGCAGGTTTCCTCACGATGTTTTCCTTCACCGAAAAGCGTGTGATAAATTACATTTATCAATTAGACACATGAGTTTTAATAGAAAACCTCATTGGTGCCTGCCCGGGTTTGAACGCGTGTTCCCCTCAAAAGAGTCGCACAGTCTCACCGCTGGGCTATCACAGCAAAAACGGTAGAAAATATAATTAACTCCCAGGCTAGAACTCATCAAGCGACAAAGTGAAATGAGTCAAGGTCTAGACGTATTAGAGCCAAAACTGGTATCTGCATTACTTAAGAAACCAGATGCCAGACCATTTTTATAATATTTATACAATTTTTACAATAAAAACAAAACACCTAGAATAATAAATGGAACTGTAGTGTATATATAGTATTGTTTCATCTTTATGAATAAGATTGAAAGCGATGCATTATTTCTTAGAAAACCATATTCTTTGAACAGTGGTGTATTGTCGGTAATGAAATATGTATCCAAAACTTGGTGACTCACTATGTTCCTCATAAGAAAGCCCAGAATCTCTCAGCGGGCGATAAAGTGAACTATAAGTAAAGTAAAGTAAAGTAACAGCCTGTTACTTTGCCCACTGCTGGGCTAAGGCCTCCTCTCTCCACGCTGCTCCAATGCGGATTGGTAGATTACACATATCCCTAGAATTCTCTAGAGATATGCAGGTTTCCTCACGATGTTTTCCTTCACCGAAAAGCGTGTGATAAATTGCAATTATCAATTAGACACATAAGTTTTAATAGAAAAACCCATTGGTGCCTGCCCGGGTTTGAACCTATGTCGTCTCTAGAGAGTCGCACGGTCTCACCGCTAGGCTATCACAGCTGAACTATGCCTAGCAAAAATTACCGACAAAGCTCGAGCTGAGAATCTCGAAGCTGAAATGGCGATGAGCGAGGCATATAGTGCAAAGTAAATGTACTTTGAATTATCCTTGAGATAGCCTGACCGCTAAGCCAAACGTCGATGCCTGTCACAGTGAAATTTCAACACGTTTTCTAATTTTCACACCTTAGAAGATTCTTAACGAAACAATTTACTTTCCAAATAAATATTTGAAATGAAAGATACCACTGTTAAATCTTAGAAGTATTTTTCATACGTTTTGAAGTAATTTTAACTGATATTCATTAACAGCTATTTTACAAATCAATGTTTTCGAACAGGTAAATCGTCTTAAAGAAATATAGGAACGTAACCGTTTCTATTTTATTTGCAACTTAATTCAGGCGTATTAATTGTCGAAGTATTTGTTGTTTATGACGTCACGTATCCAGGTCACGTAGCCCGCAGTCCTTGTGTATATGCCGTATTTACCGCGTTTCCCGCATCCATCTCCGAAACTGGTGATACCCTGAAAATGGAAATAAATTGACTAAACCAAATGGGGATCCTTAAAGTAAGGAATGCTCGCGGACCTAAGTGCACTAAGAACTAAGAAAGACAAAAAAATATTAATCCTAAATAATGTGAACAATTGAATCTATTGAACGGGTATTAAATATATAAATACTTTTTAACTATGTTTCATTTTACATTTATTATTTCGTAAAATAATAAATGTAAAATGAAAATTGAAAATTTTTGAAAATTTCATTTTTGAAAATTGCGCTAATTAAAGTTATTTACAACTGATGAACGAGCAGGTCTTTTGGTGGCCATCTGAGTTTTTGTAATTAGTTTATATTCTCATATAAGTGACCATTGGTTTTTTTTGAGAATAAATTATTTAAACCAAAAAAAAAATTAATACCAATTCTTAAATCCTTACATAACGATACGTACTAAGTATTATATTAACTTAAACATCATTTACGCATGTCAAATAAAATTCGATGTCAGTAGGCCTATATTTAAGCTTTGCCTACATTTGTAAGTTTCTATTTTTGTAAATCTTTAATAAGGGAATAAATCAATAGATTTATAATTTAAGAGTAATAATAATACTATTTTAGACAAGAGGAAAGTTAAAACAGTATAGACACCTGCAAGATATAGCGCATATTTCGATCTCTACACAGAAGAGGACCACCGGAGTCGCCAGCACAAGAATCCCTGTGGCCGCGACCAGCGCATACCATATCATCAGTAATGGCGTACTGCCAGTAAGAGCGGCGACAAGCACCCTGTTGTATTGTAGACACCTGATACAAAAGTAATGTATATAAATAATTTATAGAATTAGGCGTTACTTTGCGGAGATCCATAATACAAAAGTTATAATAAAATTATTTTGCTATAATCCGCGATACAGTAAATAGAAAATATATATAGTGTTTAATGTATAGTGGACTATCAGTATTTTCATACCCGATACGTGCAGGATTCGTAAAAACACATGCACAAACCTCCACCACTTCCACCACAATACACAAGCACTACACAGGTTCACTATCACAAACTCAACAATCGTTTCGCCCCGCAACCGAAGCATCATCAGGAGATAGACTCCACGACAAAATCGCATACTTTGCGATTTTGTCGTGGAGTCTATCTCCTATACATTAAACACTATATATATTTTCTATTTACTGTATCGCGGATTATAGCAAAATAATTTTATTATAACTTTTGTAATGTATATAAATCAAAACGTAGTAACGCAAGCTTTAGAGCGCGAGAGTATAAGCAATAAGATTTCGAGATTCAACGTGATAGGACTTAATTATATTTACAATACTTTCTTCATTCCTGTTCCAAGGACGAGGAGTAGAATGCTCTTATGGCTGATACCGCGCATTGTTGCATGGTGGCATGACTTTTTTGTCATTTTCGATAATTATCGTCATATTTTATCCAATTTAAAAAAAGCTTTATAAATCACACCCTTAAATCTTCTTTAGGAATCACTCTATTTAAATATAAAAACATGAAAATATGTTCAGTTGTAGGAAGACAAAAACGCGACGAAGGATTTTGTTTAATACAATGTAATTTTTAAGCCGGTGCTAATACGTGCTTCAATTGTACTAAATGTTTTCAAAATATCTACAGCAGATCCGTCGCGACACTTTTGTGTTTTTAATATAGTTTAGAATGCCGTGTGGTATCCGGCTGAGTAGAATAGACCACCCTCATTTTCTTAGCGAGGTGTCATAAGATGAAAAGGCGACTAAGGTAAGTCGACCCACCGTGTGGTACCCCGCTGAGTAGAATAGACCACCCTCATTTCTTATCGAGGTGTCGTAAAAGGCGACTAAGGTAAGTCGACCCACCGTGTGGTACCCGGCTGAGTAGAATAGACCACCCTCATTTCTTATCGAGATGTCGTAAAAGGCGACTAAGGTAAGTCGACCCACCGTGTGGTACCCGGCTGAGTAGAATAGACCACCCTCATTTCTTACCGAAGTGTCGTAAAAGGCAACTAAGGTAAGTTGACCCACCGTGTGGTATCCGGTTGAGTAGGATAGCCCACCCTCTTTCTTACCGAGCGGTCATGACATACGACTAAGGTAAGTTGATGTCAGGCAGGCGTCGTAAAAAACGTAGCCAAAACATGAGACAACATGTTTGTAACATGTTATGTTTGTACATGTTCTCTAAGGACAAGTTAACTTTAATTACAAAACAAGAAATACAAGCGAGACCGTAATTTAACTTAAATCTCCGACTTATTTCTAGTTGTATCATTGACGGAATTAGAGTAAATCCGGCGAAGCCAGCAACTAGAACAATAAAATGGCGCACGACAACGCGTAATTCAAAATGGATGACTTTTATTATTGGTACTTCAAATATATTACATAAATTTCACTTCCATAATTTAATACATAAACAAATTATTATTTTTTAAACCGCAGATAACTTTCGCGTAAAGTGTGGGTAATTTTTTTTTTGCGGGAAACCTACATAATACTATAAGGATTTTTACTTTCTTAAATCCAATTCGAAGATTTAACGACATAAAAACAGATGAAAGATCGTAACCTGAGCTTCATGAAGAATTCTTGTACCATGGACGTCTGTGGGGCGTCTTTTACCCCAACCGAGTATTACGCAAGTGGAATGTGGAGGTAAGATCTGATGCGGCTTAGGGAGGCATGCAATACCATGTCCAAAGTCTGGCCTTGCTGGTCCAGGCAATCTGCAATATTTATAAAAATATTACATCTTAAAAATACAATTTAAATTTAGATACACAAAAAATTCAAGAACAACGAAATTAAATAATGGCTATCGAAACATAAAATCATGAATGAGTTAAATTATTCACCATAGGTACAAAAAATGTATTTAATAACATTATCAATTAAATCCTGCGCGATCTCGCGCACTGGTGTAGGCTTCTTTTGATATCTATTTTACGATAGCCTTTCTAAATTCAGTTGTTGCTCGCTTCCTCTTAGAGTTCATCTTTTTAGTGTATTTGGGATTCTCCTCTGTAAAACCTAAGTTATAGAAGATTCTCGCGAATCTTAGTTTTTTGAGTTCTAGGTACTGTCAAGGCAATACTAGGTATTGCCGCTTAACAATACTTACAAAGATTTGTCTCATTTTTGCAGCTATATCTTTGATTTCTGTCGCTTCTTATTAGCTTTCTATCTTTGACTTTTTGAGTAAACCTAAGTTAATCCGAAATATTTTTAGTATGACTTCAAAATTTTAAGATATAGATAGAAAACTTCATCATTATATAAATTTAGGAAAACAATTTAGAGCCTCAACTAAGTACGAACTTAATCGGAAAATTCCAATCTCACCCTTTTCATTGTCATACCTATTTCTAACAGAATATTGGGAATGCACAAAATTGGGCCAATAAATTGTCTCTTTCGATTACAACAAATAAAGAAACCTATATGTAAATATAGGTTTCTTTATTTGTTGCTCACTGATCACAAATTGAAACCGAAGCAATATTTTTCAAATTTTTCATAATCGCTGGCAGCTGAACAATATCAAAAAGTTAAAAATTGACTTATTTTCAATTCGGCTTCGTTTATCCCAACAAACCTCAGTGCTATCAATAGAAACCTTATCAGCACTGAAGTTGTAATATATGTAATTTATGAAACCTTTGCATACGTCTAATACCTAATTCAAAACACAGCATCCTCCATTTGAATTGAAGACCCAAGTTAAAATCGCATTAGGCTCCGGCTTATCTTTCCTTTCAACACGGGCAATGTGTTTATTCATTCAAAAGATAGTTCTTAACTGTAAAAGCTTTCTACATATTATACTCGTACCTTTCAACCTTTCCAGCCGATTGACATCCGGCGCATTGTAGTTAAAATTTACTTGTAGTTTAATTAATTGTGATACTGTCATAATATTTATTGTTAAAAAAATTACAAATTTATTTATAACATATCATAATTACTGCAATATAATGACAATCAAATGTATTTATTATGTATTTTTTAGTAAAAGTAAGTAGAGTAACGGCCTGTTACTATGCCCACTACTGGACTAAGGCCTCCTCTCTCCATTTTTGGAGAGAGGGATTGGAGCTAAGACCTACCACGCTGCTCCAATGCGGATTGGTAGGTTACACATATCCCTAGAATTCTCTCGAGATATGCAGGTTACCTCACGATGTTTTCCTCCACTGAAGAGCGTGTGATGAATTGCAATTATAAATTAGACACGTTTAATAGAAAAACTCATTGGTGTCTGCCCGTGGTTTGAACCTATGTCGTCTCTAGAGAGTCGCACCGCTAGGCTATCACAGCTTATTACTATTAGTCTAATATATTAATTTATATCGTACTCGCTAATGGTAAAAGAACAAAACTTCTAAAACTAATTCTATCAAGACTTTTCTAACCCAAAAGTCTATATAATATGGCTGGCTAGCTAATATGTCTGACTAGCCCGTTTGCGCAGTGGGTAGTGATCCTGCCTTCAGCACCGCAGGTCGCGGGTTCGATTCCCGCCGACAGCCAACATTTTCTATAAACAGTTTGGTTCTTCGAGTCTGTATTTATAATTATTAAAATTATATACATATGTCCATTTACCAGTTCCTATTATTTACCAGTTGTCCGTCACCCGTAACACATGTATTAAGTTAATTACTTTGGGGACGGAGGACCGTGTGTGTAAGTGTACCATATATTTATATTTATATAATATAGTTCATATATTGTAGCGTATTCAAAACATATATATTTCAGTATATTAGATCTTCAGTACACGATCAATATGTTACAGACAGATAAACTTACGGTCTTACTTAGAAGTTCAAACAGGACTTACCAGTTAATGCCTTAGACTCGGCTAAGCTCATAAATGTAGATAAGCATCGTGCCTACCAGCTCTTTAAAAACATGTAAGTTTCTTTGACTTAGTTTGACTTTTGCTTACGTGTGTTATATACTAACGAAAAAGCAAGTTTTATTTGACCTCAATTTTAATAGCCCAACGAATATACATTTCCCTGTTAGCGTCAACATCATTTCTTACTTAGTACACCAAACAATTTAACAATTTTGTCATTTAAAGCCAATGGGTTCAAATAATATAATCTTTTATAAAATCATCATCCTCCTGCCCTTATCGCACTCTAAGCGGGGGTCGGTACAACATGTTACAAACATGTTGTCACATGATTTGGCTGCGTATTTTACGACCGGCCGCCTGCCAGACGTCGACTTACCTTAGTCGCCTTTTACGACACCTCGGTAAGAAATAAGGGTGGTCTATTCTAATCAGCCGGATACCACACGGCATATAATCTTTTATAAAATATAATCTCTTATTCTGGTAAGATGTTCACACTAAGGCTAACCAATTACTCGCGTTGATAACATAGCGTAGAAGGAATGTATATAGGAAATAGTTTTTTTACTTCGTGTACACATTCCTCTGTGATCGACTAAAGTGGTGATAATTACAAGTTTTTTCCATATAAGGTACATCACTGGAAATTAAAATGTGACTTGTTCTTTTTGACAGAACTTCCAGTTAAGACATCCCATTAACACACGCTACATGTATAACCGAAATCAGCATTCATAAACGATTTCAAGTTCTACTTTCATTACTAATGCATCGGCAACACGCGTTGAATGAAGTGCTATAAAGGAATCCACTCGAGTAACGGCGCAGTACCTAATTCGATGCTTTGGGATATTACTAGTAGCAATTAAAGTATTAGGCAATCAGCTGTCTACATAACTAAGTCTGATTTCTCGTTTCATTGAACCTTTTCCGTTATCTACATCTGGGAAACAACTTAGGCTGGTCACGAACGTACATAAAAATGGTAGTCTCTCTTGCTTACCTTAATAACGCAACGTCGTTGATAACTGTGTCAGGATCGTATCTAGGATGTATAACGGCTTCGGTAACTCTCATCTCAATCTCTCCGTAGTTTCGCACAAGCAAGTCATGCTCCCCCAATCGAACATACAAGCGCTTCCTCACACAATGAGCAGCCGTCGCCACCCACTGAAGTGACACTAGTGTACCACCACAGAAAGCCTCCTATACGAAATTTAACATTGAAGTATCAATATTATTAGTTCTTAAACCTATTTAATGCTTCATCATGTAACTGGAAATGAGCAAGGTATATAGCTCGATGATTGGCCATTGTGCACTTCTACCCTGTACAAGACAGTAATAAATAAATGTAACTAGTTCTAAGATTTATATTTTAAAAAGAGCAACCGCCGAGTTTCTTGCTGGCTCTTCTCGGCAGGAACAGCTTTCCGAACCAGCAGTAAAGTTGACGATTCAAAAGCACTTGTTTACAAGTTTACTTAAATAAAGAATATTTTGATTTGATTTTGATTTGACACCTAATTTTTTTATTACGGACCGGCTAATAATGTTTAATAATAAAGTGTCAGATGAAAAACTAGAATATATAATAATTAATAGTAGTAATAATTACTAAGATAATTAATAGTAGTAATAATTACTACGATAATTAATATTAGTAATAATTACTTTTAAAATTTTCTATTGTTATATAATTTTTTAATACAGCGCAGAGAAAAATACCTAGTACTTTGCAAGGTAACCTAAAATACACAGAAAAGTAAGGCTAACTTATTGTCTTAAGCATGTATGTAAGTACAACAAGATTTTATATCGTTAGAGTTTATTTTACCATTTTCAATTACTTATCCACACACAACGACGTAGGTGATATATTCAGATGGCGGAGAAGTTAAACTAGCCTCCCCGCCAAGACCAGTTTCTCGATTAGCAAGGAATTCTCCGATTATGCAAAGTATGACACAAAATTTTAATATAAGAAATTTAAGACCCGTACCATAGACAAATTTAAATTCGAAACGAATAACAATATTTTATAATAATACCATATATATAACATAAAATATTTAAATAATCGAGACTATACCTTATATTTATTCAGTACAGCGACTTGCCAGACCCACTTGCCAGGTGGCGCCGGTTTTCCTCCTATAATGCGAATCATATCTCGCATTTTGGCTCTGAGCCGAGCGTTCGGTGAACCGCGATATCTACCAATTCTGCCGCACGGAGGCATTCTAGTAAAAAATGTCCGAGAATCTTCTGGATGAATAGCGGCCACTGGCTGTGGTAATGATTCTGCGGTAGGGGTCTCTGCAAGCATTTGGTTTTCTAAATTTCCTAGCACAGAAACAGACTGCATGATTACTTATCTATGAAACCTACTGTTACAAGGAAATATTTGAATTGGCAGTAAATAAAATAATCAACTAAAACTAACACTGGAAAGGTATGGATATAAAGAAGAGTGGTGTTAAGTAGGCTTTGGATTCTTATTCTGTCTTCTTTGATGAGGTATTCTAGACTCCAAATACGTCATAAATACAGCAAGTCCAAATGTGATAACGGTTTGCATATTCGAACTCCAGACTGACAGCTATGAATTCTATAAAATCTTGTGCTTCGTTGATATTTGAAATGGGCACCCATTTGACGGTGTAGGAAATGCCTAGAAAATTTCTGCAATACGTGTAACCTACCAATAGGTAAACAATAGGTGTAAGCTCAGTATCTTTACTTATATTGAGATAGCTTTATCTAGCAATAACAAGCTGTCACGTTATAGTAAGATAACATGATAGAGAATATTTAGTTAAAGAATTATTTGGTAAGTTGGTCAAAGGTTTGGCAATATTTACTAATTTTTAGTAAGCGACCTAATTGAAAATTTAAATTAAATCTCAAAAGCTTTGTATTGGCAGTGTTTGTCAGCCCAATAACCGTAAGCTCCAGTTGCCAAATCACACAATTTTGCCGACGAAATTTGCTTTTCACTATAGAAAGGCTGCGTTATTGTTTTATAAATCACCGTAATAAAATGGAAGATCTATAGAAAACCATCTATGAATGCAATGTTGATACATAAATGAAGAATATGTTAACAGTTTTTATTTATTTTCAATGACGCAGGTTGAATAAAAAATTTTATTGCAATTTCACGACAAAAGATATCACGAAAATGTCTAAATGTATGACCTTGTTGTGCAAAAATGATTACAGAATTGAGCTTGAATTGAAATTGGTCAATTGTTGATAAAGAAGATAGCAGTTTGCATTGCCAAATTCAAATCCATTACGCAATCAACGAATATTTCTGATTATCGACATAGCTATGTCATATTGTCTAGGAGGAATAAAGTGTTAAGTGAAATCAAAGGTTAATAGGTAAAATTTGTTAGCTAACTACCTATCTGCAATTTCACCTGGGTCCTTTCGCCGCTGCATTTTACTTCGTATCCAAGCATAACAATGGCTACCTTCCAAGTAGCAATAAGCGGACTGTTTTATTATCTTTCGCCCGCATATAGACGTTCTCTTGCAATGCCTGCAGGAAGTAATTGAAACTTACGTAAGACCAGATGTGGAAGGCCGTAATATTTGATTAAAACTTCTTATTCGGTGCATTCCATTCGTTATTCAGGTAAAATAAAAGACGTTACATATTTGTGAAAATTTACAATTGAGATTTTTGTATTGAAAGAAATGATAGAAAAGAAAATCTTTGTAATACTAATGATAAGATTTGAAAGCAAAATCCGTTGTCATACCTTATAAATTCAGGATTTAAATTCAAATTCAGATTCAGAATATTCTTCATTCAAGTAAACTTGTAAACAAGTGCTTTTGAATCGTCAACTTTACTGCTGGTTCGAAAAGCTGTTCCTACCGAGAAGAACCAGCAAGAAACTCGGCGGTTGTTCTTTTTAAAATATAAATCTTAAAACTAGTTACATTTATTTATTATTGTCATAAACAGGGCAGAAGTGCACCTATATCCACACATCCTTATCATCCAAGTAATCTTCAACAGTATAGTAGGCTTTCTGTATCAGCCTCTTTTTAACAGTGTTTTTTCAAACTGCTGAAATGGCATGGCCAAAATTGATTTTGGAATTTTATTATAGAATCTTCCAATAATAATCCATATTGCCTAAATTACCGCAAGGTGATATTACGCGACTGAGGATTTCATAGGTTTAAATATCAAGCACTTATGATTTTTTCAATACAAACTAATGTGCTTTATTGATTGATACAAAAGAAATGATAATATTGTCCTGCACGCGTTTACCGAATCTCATGTATCTATCTATCTATACTTATTGTAAAATAAAGTCCCCAAAGCTGACTGTCTGTATGTAATCGATTTTTTCAAAATCTACTGAACGGATTTTAGTACGGTTTTTACTTAAAGGTAGTGCAATTCGTCCGAAAGGTTTAGGTTTAGCACATAACGTTTTCATGTGAATTGAGTTGAAAAGGTCGGTTTACAACAATTTTAAGTGAGGTTAACAAACCGTTGTAAAAAGCGGTGTAGGGTATCAGAGAGCCAGTCTCATGCCGAGACTCGAGCTACTATAACATGCTAAACACTGAATTTCACGCGGGCGAAGCCGCACGTATTTCTAGTAAATTATAAAAAAGGATATCACACTCTGTATTGTAGCATCCCATAGATTTGCTCTTACTCGAATTATAGCAAAATAATATATAAAAAATATTATTTTTGTATTATGGATCACAAAGAAACGCCTTATTCTATAAATTGCTTGATAGTCAAAGTTTATCAAGTTCTATACGCTGAAGAAAAACATAATTCGGGGGCTTTATGTAAACTGCTAACCGCTGTGGAGCAGTGTTCTATAAGCTAAATACAGTCGTTCTTCCCAAAGGAAAGGGGCTTTTGACCAGCAACATAATAACAGACTACTAACTACAGATGCTAACTACTGATAATGAGATAATATAAGATTTAAGTAGTACTGACCCTATCTCAACAATTCACGTAATTTAGCGGTATTGCAGCAGTAAGCCGATTGTTTGTATTACCGCCCGGATTTATATCAGATTGTAGATAGAATAGACTGGAGGCATGATATACATCGTTTTAAAAATAAATTATACCTTCGTCGAACCGTAGTACACTTTTGAGAGCAAGGACTCCATGCACTCCATTGGGAAAAGCCTCGAAATTTTTTTTGTATGTTATTTACATTCAGTTGTCGCAGATTCTGCTAACAGAGATAACAAATATTATGTAGATAAGAATTTTGAGTTAGGTTAGGTTAGATAAATCGATGAGTTGTAAACGACCGCATAACTTTTGATGAACTTTTTATAGATAATGGTGAAGGCCTGTGATCTTTTAAAAAGGATGCACAGGTTAGAAAATTGACAGAAACCCAAAAAATATCTTTATCTTCCAAAAAACTTACGTCAATATCTAAGCAACTTATATTTCTTATTAAGTGATCAAAGATAATCTAGGGTAAGCATACTGCGAAAGGAATGAAAGGGAGAAAAGAATTTCGAAAGTGTATATATAAATCGTCAAATCACAATCAAAAGGCCTAGTTGGTTTAGGTTCAATATACCCGTTAGTTAGTAAGCTCAATAAAGGTATAATAATAACCTATAGCTTATAAAGATGAACGCAGTAAATGTTTTGAGCTAAATGGTTAAATAAAAATTGTATATCGTAAGTACAGAGATAAGTAAGTAAGTAGATTAACGAATAGTAAAAAATTTTAAATTGCAAGCTCTACTAACAAATCTAATACAATTAGTTACAATAGTTACTTTCTTTTTATATTGAATTGGATTAATAATAGCATAATATAACACAAAATATGTAATGTAAATTAATTAAATTTTTATACAAACTTTATTGATTTCTTATGATTTATGGTGAGAATTCAGGATCTTTCATTTATATCTCTATTTAAAATTTAAACTCGACTTTTATTTATTTAAATGCTGAGCACTTTTAAAATAAGTAAGCTATAGTGGTGAATATATCAAGTGAAATTTTATACAAAAACTTTTATTATGGAAATATTGAAGAAAATACAAAATACTTTCATAAAACAATTGTCATTTTGTTTTAAAAAATCAGAATACAGTGCGCCAAAGATAAATTCGATCATTGTAATTAAGAAAACAATTATTCGTGCATTCCCAAAACTTTAAGTAGTTAGTAAAGTTTTGGTTATCAAACTGAGCAATTGGTAAAGTTTCTTCATAACTTACAGTAACAACGTACAATCCCAAAGTATTTTAACGCCTGGGCATTGTCTAACTTAAAATTCGTGGTCGTTACTTAAAATTCTTAAGGTTGAACTCAATATTTGGGCTATAGACTTGTGCACATTTGCATTTCATCAGCGACACCATATGCGCCAAATTTTTGATTTTTATCCATTTTGACCCTACCCAAATAAATCTTCTTTTAATGTTATTATCTGAGGCCTAATTGGCCAAGCTTTTTAGCTTTTTTTGTAGGTACCTTCGAAAGTATGATCGAGTATTTTACTAATAATATTTACTTACTACTAACTAATAGTAAAATACTAAATTAATACCAATTTCAAATAATGCCAATATATTTTTAAGAGAACAATATCGTAATAATTAATAGAAAAAGACATTATAATGTAGTTAAGTTATATAAAGCCTGTCAATTCTTAGATTAATTGGTTAAGTCTCCGTTACGTTTATGGTTGATTTAAAAATAAATAACGCTTCAAAGTAATAGAAGATACAAATATTTCAACTATCTGATTCCTAGGTGTTGAGAAGTGGTTAAAAATAAATCTAAAGAGTTCTAGGTATATGATACTGTGACAATATTACTGCGTTGCTTTAATCGGTGAATTTCGGCAATTGGCTTACGTGACTACTTAAATATCCGACTCGAGGGACCAAATTGGGGTAAAATAGGGTCACACTCTTAACTTTGCGGGAACCAGACTGAATTTTCGATCCTCGGGCATCTTAATGCGTATTTTCGGTATCACAAATAACAAGTTTCTTGCTAACATTTGCTACGTATGCTTTACGTATGTGTAAGCGGTATGAGCACGGGTATAATCAAATTTGATCCCTTAATATCTGCGATCAGATACATTGACTAAACGACTATATGTTGCAATATTTTCAATAGAACAAATAATTGAAGAAGTTAGTAAATAAAAAGTCAAAAGTACATTGAACCCTTACATTTTTCATAATTATATGTTGATTATGTTCTCTTACTTGACTGTCTTGATTTTGCGTGTACTCCTTCGATTTTCCCTCGCAACTGTAAACAAATCAGACAATTGCGTAATTACTGAAGTATTTACAAACAATATCGAAATCTCTCAGGTTATGAGTCATACATAACTTGGTTACATATATTTTAGTTTAATCAATTAATTTGGCAACATTACACAAAGAGGACATTATGAACTTATCAAATTCTCATATCATCGAATAGTCAGTCCTCAGTAAATATTGAATTGAGTATTGAATATTGAATATTGAATGAGTACTTTTATAAATTTAAAAAAAGCATTTTATTTTTTACTATCTACAGACCAAACACCAATATATTTCGTATAAAACTCTATAAATGGGTTACTATTTTACTTATTGCGTAATATTATAAACCGTACAGTTTATGCGTTATGATTAAAAATCAAATTGGTGGCCTTGTGGTATCCGGCAGAATAGAATAGACCACCCTCCTTTATTACCGAGGTGTCGTAAGAGGCGACTAAGGTATGTGCCGTGTGGTATCCGGCTGCATAGAATAGACCACCCTCATTTCTTACCGAGGTGTCGTAAAAGGCGACTAAGGTAAGTGGACGTCAGGCAGGCGGCTGGTCGTAAAATACGTAGCCAAATCATATGACAACACGCTTGTAACATGTTGTGCCGACCCCGCTTAGAGTGGGATAAGGGCAGGGGAATGATGGTATTAAAAATCAAATTGGGTGAGTGAAATTTTAAGATTTATTTATAATGCAATGGAGTATATAGTATAGTCCATGATTGCCAGTGATTTATCCGGGTCGTTGAAATTGGATGACAGTCGCGCAATATAGGAACTGGTAGTGCGTTAAATCGGTTTAGAATATTAAACGGATCGCAGTCATTTCTAAATTTAATTGAGTACTACCTTTTTGTAGTATTGTATAAGAGAAGAAAGGAAGAGATTAAAAATTGCAAATATATATATATATATATATATATATATATATATATATATATATATGGAGGATAATAACCTTTAAAATAGAAAAAAAAATCATCCCAATCGATAAATTAAATTAATTAAAATACTAATTATAAATTTAAATTTCAGATACAAAGCTTTGGTTTAAATTGAGATGTGTAAATTCATGAAGCAGATATTTTATTTATCTACATAAATAAAAAAGTAATAGTAAGATTATTTTGCTATAAAGATTTATCGCGGATTATATCAAAATAATTTTAATATTACTTTTGTATTATGGATCTCCGCAAAGTAACGCCTAATTCTATAAATTACATAAATAAACTTATAAATGTTTTAAACTAGATACAGGTACTTGAAAATGATAAAAGTTCGAAAAATAAAGCCGCTGTACCTTGCAAATTCTATTCGCAGAGAGTCTCCACATATTTGACGACGTAAGCAATGCCGTCGCCGAGTCTTGCGCCCGCCTATGCAAGCACTCCAGTAAGCCCATTTAGAATATGAAAACGGTGTATTTAGCCCTTAAAAGAAAAATAGACCATAAAATTATAAGCGCACTTAAACTTTTTCACGAAATTAGAACAGTACACAAAAATGATGTCAAAAAAAGATGTGAAATATAATATAGGTTATATATACCCCAAGAAGTTTCTAGGGATATGCAGGATTCCTCAAGATGTTTACTTTATTATGTTACAAGATGTTTATTTTATAAATTGTATATACTGTTACATACAGGGATTCGTGAATTTGGATGAAAATACCTGGTGACTCGTTAAAAACGCTTTATTCAACTTTTTACTACAAACTCACGACTTAGTCTCTATACAGTTCTTTGTCCAACAAGAATGCCGAGGTCACTAATAATTCACTTTTATTTTCGCTTGTTTATTCGCTCTTGATCGCTATTCACAAACTAAATGTCGAGGCGCACGATACGTCTGCTTATATATCGAACGAACCGATTTCGAGAACATTCGATACACCTTGAAAAGATTGTAAACAAGTCTTTCAAGTAAACATGTTTTGATACACGTCAAATTTTCCAGAAATTAGCGTTAAGCGAATTTGCACATGACATAGAGTTTACGAACCCTCTTTGCATTTTCGTAAACTGCCCCCGTCCAATTTGAACTTTATCACATATGCATTACGAACTCTTTTCGCATGTTCGTAACACTGCCACCGTTCAATTCGAATTCTATGACATACGCATTACGAACTCTTTTCGCATGTTCGTAACATTGCCACCGTTCAATTCGAATTCTATGACATACGCATTACGAACTCTTTTCGCATGTTCGTAACACTGCCACCGTTCAATTCGAATTCTATGACATACGCATTACGAACTCTTTTCGCATGTTCGTAACACTGCCACCGTTCAATTCGAATTCTATGACATACGCATTAAGAACTCTTTTCGCATGTTCGTAAAAATACCATAAGTTTAGACCGTCTCTAGAGAGTCACACACACTCACCGCTGATCTATCACAGCTTAAGCTTAAATATATTTAATATTTAATACTCATCATCACTCGCTTACCCTTGTTCCTCTCTAAGTGGGGTCGGCACAATATGTCTTAGTTTTCCATTCTCCTCTATCATTCATCAACTCCACTCCTTTTATATGCATATCATTCTTCACACAATCTATCCCTCGTTTCTTCGGCCTCCCTATAGTCATACATCCATCTATATTATATAAATAATTATATTACATACATATGTAGGCACTTATTTCAGCGTGATTACTATTTATATATTATTTAGGATATAGCGACTATGGAGCGCGTCACTCCGCACGCCGCGCCCGCAAATCTTATTCGCTGCGAGCGCGCCGGCCGGCCGCCGCCCGCCACGAGTCTGCACCCTGCAGTCTGCAGTCGCCACCGCATAACGCGACGCGAAGCCCGTGCCAATGGATTGTATATTCGAGATTTGAGTGCGTAATTAAATGTAATATAGTCAATAGAAGCTTTTAGAGCCAGCAATATAACCGCCAAGTATTGGCGTCCAACGTCCAATGTCCGACGTTGATTGGCTAATGGGTGGCAGACTCCCCCCAAAAGCAAAGCACGGCCACGAGCATGCTGGCTCATATATGCTCGCAAGCACGTCCAAATGCCACAGTCACCAGCTCCATAGTCGCTATATCCTAAATAATATATACATAAAAATCACGCTAAAATAAGTGTCTACACATACTATCTAGATTCATATTCAAAGCTCTTTGGTGACATGATTTTCATCCCTCCTCACTACATGACCATACCAACCTAATCTCGCACCTCTCACTGATTGTCAATATTTCAATTATGATCTAAATATTTTGAAACAATGAAAAAATTCATGTTTCTAATTGATACTTAGAATATATAAAATTGTCCTTTTTTTATTTTAAAGCTTACCTTCTCCGGATGTATTGTTTTTATCATTCTTAAATAGGTCCAAATTAGGTCTCTCAGACGCCTGTTCGAATTCAATCTGAAACCGTATCAATTTATTCATGTACATATAAAAGATAATTGTATAGAATCATAATAGTACACATTTAACAATTTGTCGTTTGGATAACTAGGTCAATGATTTTCAAACCTGCTTCAATACAACCATTTTTCGATCGAATGCATGGATGCAATACTCACAATAGCTAATTCGATATTTTATAAACATGAATGGAACCAAAATTTTGCAATAATAGGACCTTTATTAGTACAAATAATGGAAGGTCAGGCTTACTTGGTGTCCTCTAGAAACTTCCATAGCAATGATGAGTGAAAATACAAAAAACTGATGTTGCCACATACTTAGGTTTGTACCGGGATAATATGTGGTCGTACGAAATCGACATCTAGTAAAGAAAAAGATTAATAAGTGAATGTAAAACCGTAGTAATAAAGTACCTGAAGTTTACTTCCGTATTAGTAACTAGTTAGTCTAGATTTGGTAGAATAACGTTGTAGGTGATGAAGGGAGCAATCTAAGATTTTTACTCTTACATACAGTTTTACTGTTGTTTACTTTATTTACGTATATTGTTTATGTTTATTTATTATATATAGTTTAGTTAACAAGAAGTACTATACTCTAGGAACTTTAATAACCCAGTGATAAGACCGTGCGACTCCCTCGATATTGTCACAGGTTCGAACCCGGACAAGCACCAGTTAGTTTTCTGTTAAAACTTATGTCTCTAATTCATAATTGCAATTTATCACACGCTTTTCGGTGAAGGAAAACATAATGAGGAAACCTGCATATCTCTATCAATTATGGGGATATGAGTAATCTACCAATCCGCACTGGAGCAACGTGGTGGGTTTTAGTTCCAACCCTTCTCTCCAAAAAAAAAAAGAGAAAAAGACAGTTAGTAACAGGCCGTTAAATAATTTATAGAATTAGGCGTTACTTTGCGGAGATCCATAATACAAAAGTAATAATCAAATTATTTAGCTATAATCCGCGATACAGTATATAGAAAATATATAGAATGTTAAATGTATAGTGGACTATCCGATTTTTCATACCCGATACATGCAGGATTCGTAAAAACACATGCACAAACCACCACCACCGCCACCATAATACACAAGCACTACACACGTTCACTATCACAAACTCAACAATCGTTTCGTCCCGCAACCGAACCATCATCAGGAGATAGACTCCACGACAAAATCGCAAGATTTGCGATTTTGTGAGTTCGGACGAATCCTGCATGTATTATCGTGTATAAAAAAACGGATAGTCTACTATACATTTAGCATTACATATATTTTCTATTCGCTTTATCGCGGATTGTAGCAAAATAATTTTATTATTTCTTTTGTAACAAGCCGTTATTTTTTACTGTATTCTCTATGTATGACGATGACGATTTTTAACTTGTATACTTTCTATCAAGTAATGATTCTATAAAAGGGATCTAACCTCGGATCAACTGTCTCGTTGTATCGCAAACAATGGATCAAGAACAATACAATTAGTGAGCACTAGATACATATTTAACACCTCATATCTGTGAAACCGTTTAGAGACAAGCCATATGTGGAATCATGTCATATTTTTTCATAACTTTGTAATATGGCCAGACATATTACTGCATCCTAAAATGGTGAAATAGGTCAAGGTAAAATTCACCAAAAAATCGTACCATAAGTGTCGCATGAATATAAAAAGACGTCGCTAACGTTTTCGTTAATCTTCAGTAGATCGAACAGCTTGGAACTGAAACAATAGAAATAGGTATAGTAACAGCCTATTTGTGTACATTTCTGCAGCTGAACAAAAGCTCATATGGGTGGAAACTTAAACACTTTTTATCTTAGACTAGTTGTGCCATCGGCTTCTCCCGCGTAGAAATCAGTGCGTCACAATTTTTTTTCCGAATTTAAATTTTTAACATAAAAGTAGTTATTGTAAGTTAACCATAGGAGATAGAGATATGCTGTCCCGGGATTTTTTGTATTATTTTTGTAGATCTACAATTTTTGAATTAAAACTACCGTGAATGGTATTTATAAATAATGTTTAGAGACCGGCTATACTCACGTCTTATGTTATCGGATGAACCCGACTAATTTCAATTCTGTACGAGGCTCTAATTATAGGCTCTAATTATAAGAATAAGAAATAACCGTAAGCGTCGCATGCACATATTTCTTCAACTTTTATACAACTGCGTAACCTCTTTAACACAATTTACATAACACTGTAATGTTCTATTAACCTAAACCTTGCGGAAGGATTGCACTATCTTTTAGTAAAAACCGTACAATAAACAGTTCAGTATATTTTGAGAAAATCGATCACATACAGACGGACAGTTTTTTATAATTAGTATATAACCATTATACCATTAACCAAAATATTAAAAAAAAACATAATTTACACTTCTCCATAATATTTACTATTTTAATTTAATTATATACAAAACTTCGAAAGAACAAAGTTAAATCGTTTAGTTAGTAAAAGTATAGCAACCACTCAGCCTGTTGGTCGCTAAATTTCAGAAACTTGGGAATACTTAATAAAATTTTCTTCACTAAAACTTTAACTTTTTGCCTTAACCACTTTTTCACTATGAAAATGAGCGAATTTGTAGTTGATTTTGATTAATATAAGTATATACTATTATTTTTTATTTATAACACGTTAAATAATTATTCATTCAAGTAAAGCCAACTTGCACCAATATCACGATCCTGAAAGCTCACTTTACCTTTATAGAAATCATTAGCAGTATTAAAACTGAAAATAAAAATCTCGATGCCATTTATTATTTCCCTCATTTTATATTGTTTCTGTTAAAACTGCAAATAAAAATCTCGATGCCATTTATTATTTCCCTCATATTGTATTGTTTCTGTTAAAACTGCAAATAAAAATCTCGATGCCATTTATTATTTCCCTCATTTTATATTGTTTCTGTTAAAACTGCAAATAAAAATCTAGATGCCATTTATTATTTCCCTCATTTTATATAGTTTCTGTTAAAACTGCAAATAAAAATCTCGATGCAATTTATTATTTCCCTCATTTTATATAGTTTCTGTTATATCAAATTAAAGAGGCACCTTTCCATAATTTTCTAAATATATAAAATTTTCTGTAACATTGAAACAAATGCTGTCGGATTAAAACCATATCATGCGGAAATCCGTTGAAGAGACCTATTTGCAATAATAATAAGTTTCAATCGATTAAGAACAAATATTTTTTTTTAACTTGTAGGAATCAATAACTATAATCGTAAATATATAATAAAAACACAAAAAAATACATCGTATGTTTTTAAAAGATTTTCATCCATAATATCATTAGCAAATAACAGTTTTTTTTTCTACCTTTCAAATATCGCAGCCTAAAGACATAAAATAGACGTAAATTAACATTGCAATATTCTTTGGAATCCGTAATGTTGCTAGGGGGTTACACGAAAAAAAAATATCACAAATTGGTCTCTGCTGATGGTGGACAGGAGTGTCCATTTGTACTAAATATTGATTTAATTTCTTCATATCACAGTAGTTTAATGTGAATCAAAGATGGAAGATGTTGATTCAACAATATACCTAAATATTTTCATTATCATTAAAGGCAACATGATACTTCGTTAGCTGAAACGAAAACCCAATTAAGAATAACGATGACGCTGTTAAATAAAGCATATCACAAAAAATTCGATGAAAAAGGGGAAACTTTCATTTTCGTTGTAACAAAAAATAATACCATTATACCTTCCACTACACGCAGAGCAGTCAAATGCTGAGAATTGGTTTTGTTTTGTATTTTATACGCCTACATATTTTGTAAAAAAAACCCGAGAAAGTCGATCTTCTATACAATTTTTGCTTTCATTAACACTGAAACAACCTCATCTGATATGCGTCGTCTCAACAAGGTCATTTTAAGTTATAATTTAAAAAAGGACTGGTTAGAATTGCGTAATAAAAGTACCGGCCTGTTACAATCCCACTGCTGGGAATAAGCCTCCTCTTTCCGTTTCTGGAGAGAAGGTTGGAGCTAAGACCTACCACGCTGCTCCAATGCGGATTGGTAGGTTACACATATCAACAGAATTCTCTAGAGATATGCAGGTTTCCTCACGATGTTTTCCTTCACCGAAAAGCGTGTGATGAATTGCAATTAACAATTAGACACATGAGTTTTAATAGAAAAATTCATTGGTGCCTGCCCGGGTTTGAACTCGTTTTTCCCTCGACAGAGTCGCACGGTCTCACCGCTAGGCTATCCCAGCTCAGTCGCACGGTCTCACCGCTGGGCTATCACAGCTCAGTCGCACGGTCTCACTGCTGGGCTATCACAGCTCACATATATAACACGGAATTGCGTAATAGGATGACTAAAATAGGAGCTTCCATATTAACCTTTATATAAAACCATACGTTGTGTAGTAACACAACGTAACTGACAGTCGCAACATTTTTACAATGGAGCTTTAGCAATCTTTCACACATCATAAGATAAACTGACTTACAATTATTTAAATAAGACACGAACATAAAGAGTTACGACCGGCCGTACAAAAACAGACTTGATCGTAAAGTGCACCTGGCAAATTCGAATTTCATGTAAATTTTGTTAAATTATTAAATTTAGTGTCAATACAAGCCCACAAAGATCACTGAAGGAATGAAATTTAAAAATATACGAAACTTTGCCGCCTAATTAATAGGTTTATGTATGTCATATACAAATATAAGCATAAATTCTAATTAGAATACTGAGTAATCCGCAAGCCGCACTTACCACACTAAATCTCTCGTGGAATACTTTGAATTCATTAACCCGAAAGAAAGTCTGAACCGCGACTTTAACGAAAAACTTTAACCTTGCGTCTTACAATTTTCAAATATAACCTGTTATATTGGAAAACCAATATAACCTATTAAAAAAGTTTAATAATAATGTTTAATGTATAAATCTAATATATACGAGTAAAAATGAATGTGTGTCTGTATGTCCTTTATAGACTCCAAAGCGGATGGACCGATTTTAATGAAATTTTCAGATAAGACAGATCAGTCTGTCATAGACATAATCTTGTAAAGTTTGGTGATTGGCTGAGTTGTATTTTGAAACCAGACTGAGCTACATCAACGTTTAACGTAAAAAAGTTAGTTTAACATAAAAAAAAATATATCTTTTTACACGAATTCACGGCTCAGAAATTTAAAATTAAACAAAACCACGATAAAAGGATACTGCTTTAAGCAATCTCTACAAGATGATCATAAAGAGTGAAATACAATACAAGTTAATGGACATTCTATACTGTTTTGTTTTTACTTACAGTGTTAAAAAAAAGAAAGTATTCTTATTGTTATTATTATTGATTGTTAATTCCGAAGTATCCAGAATTGACGTCAAAATAGGATTTAATATTAATGACGCAGAATCACGAGAACATAATTTTAGGTAAAAATTAACATTCAAAAAAACAAAAAATTGATATTTATATTAATGACAGTACAACTACACAAAACGAGGACAGATAATATATGTTCATATTATAAAATATATCATATTTATATTGTAACATTAATGTTTCAAGTTCTGCTTCAATTGAGCATAAATGAAATTATTTTATTCCAACTAATAATCCGACTTTTGTAAAGCGTTTTTACGCTGACACGAATTCATGTTAGCTGTAGAAAATTTTAGCTAACCATGTGCCAACAACAAAATGAACACAATAAACGTTCATAGACCTTTGCCCGAAATCATAAATCTACGCATTTTGCGTGGTCACAATTTTAATATTACATGTGTCACTTTTTGCTTAACTCTTTTTGAATATAAAACCCATTTGACAAGACGACGTTAATTAACAGCCGTAAAGCTGTCTCAAAGGCAATTACGTTAGACAGCTATTTAAAAACGATTATTTATGAATATTTTTTAAGAAGTATTCATACTGATCGCGATTAGAAAAATTTATGAATTTCGATGTTTCTTTCAGAAGACAAATTATTCTTAATATCCAGCACATACTGAATCAAGAAAACTTATCCTGAACAGTAGAACTGGTATTTTAAAAGAAATCAGGCTGTCCAGAAAAAAGTATGTCGAAAGTTAACACTAGATAATTTAATAGAATAGGAAAACGTAATCCATGGGAATGTGACATCTAAAAAATAACATCTACAAAATTCATATTAGCTATATGCACTAAAAGAAAATAAACCAAACGTTAAGGTAAAGGTATATATAGACTGTCCAGCCCATTCTCCAGGGCTGGGTCGCCAGGAGGCATGGGGTCCTCACCTTCCGCCTGACACAGGTACTTTCCGGACATGGTTGTTTCGGGAGGTATCTGTGGAGGGTGGCCCAGCGCGAAGCGTCTGGTGTGTGCCACGAGTGCGGCGCCGAGTCTGATACGGCGCTGCACACGCTCGCGGACTGCCCAGCGTGGGCGGTTCAGCGAGCGAAGCTCGTGGCAGAGGTGGGGCGCGATCTCTCCCTGCCCACCGTGGTTCGTGCCATGGTGGACAGTGAGAGATCGTGGGCAGCGATGGCCTCCTTCTGCGAAGATGTTATCTTGCGGAAGGAGGCGGCGGGACGGATCCGGGAAGTCGAGTCCTTGGATCCGATCCGCCGCAGGCGAGCGGGGCGCAGGCGACTCGCCGAAGTCCGTCGCATGCCGCCCTAACGGGGACCTCCGGGCGTTCCGAACGGGGTTTCGGACGCTCGCTGGAGTTAGGTCCCCGAGGCGGTCGATGCATCTGGTGCTCCCGATGCATCGATTAGCGGAGGGAGGGGCCACTTTGAGAGAGGCCCCAACCCAGAGGTGGCGCACTCTGGGGTTAAGAGTTGCTGCTGGCGAGGATGGGGGAAATGTGTCCAACGGTACCCTGTCCTCGCCACCAGCAGCGTGGTGGAGCACTGTCAGGTTTTTAGTCGGTGAGAGTCCGACATACCCGCCGCTCGTCCCCGTCGGGCGGTGATGACCCATAATGGGTTTTCCTGACATAAAAAAAAAAAAAAAAAAAAAATATATATAGACTGTCCCAATTTTTTTTAATCGAAATAAAGATAATTACTGAGCAAATCATATTAACATCTAATGGTACCAAGGAAGCAAGAGAGTACAACGAAAATGGAGTAAACGAAGCTGAGTAATCTTATGTTGTGTCATTTATCTAATTTGTATTTGAGTTAGCTCGTCGTGATTTACAAGTATGTGGGAGGTAAACAGAGCCCCGAGTTATAATGTCAAAGACTTTCCTAACCTAACCCAACTTGTTGGTCGGCCTGAACATATCTTTCGAGATTATCTAAATTCACCAATGAGGTGGTTCACATTCAACGAAGCAAGCCTAATGCTCTGTGGCTAAATAGCCTATTCTATTTATAGAAGTTAATCACGCGTTGGGAGGAATGTGAGTGTGAATGTGCCTTACAGCAGGCCTACCATGAGCTCTTATTGCGACTCAATTGAAGATGTAAACGACGACCGCGAACCGCTTTCTTTTCGTACCATGAAGTGTGAATTGCATTGGGGTCGTAATGTTTGAAAAGGATAACGTTATATGAACTATAGATAACTCTGTTTCTTTTACTCACATGTTCTTAGGATGAATTCCGAACGTTCATTCGGCAACGACTCAAAGTGTGCGTCTTTAAGATGTCATGGTATGAAAAAGCAAAACAATTTCGTTTACGTCTTTAATTGAGTCGCAATAAGAATTCATGGTAGGCCTGCAGGAGTAACGCAAGCGTCGGTCGCGGACTACTAGACACGCTCGTAAATCTACGCATCTTTGCCCCACCTTTTTCAATTGCTAGCTACTAGATACAACCGGCATCTATTGCATGAATTAACTATTCGTTTAATTGACATTGAAACTTAAACAGTGCGATTCACAAAAATGAATTTATGACCGTACCAAAACGTGTCATCTGTGGTTAGGTCCCCCAAATCGATTTGAATATTTGCATGTTATCACAAACAATAGGTGCTCGATCACCGTATAGAACCACAGTTTGACTCAATCCGGAAGTATCAGCATCAACATATATCATTTTTTATTTATCTACGATCCTAATGTTGCAAAAGTATTTTTGTGTTATTTGATTTGGCAGTTATTTGAATTTTGTCCTGTTCTACTCGGCCGATAAAAATCTTAGAGTCAGTAGCTTGTCAATAGGGACAAAATATCAAAATTAATGTGTGAGCTGTAGATTAATCGAGCGGAGTTGCAAGTATTATCCTCACCATTGAATAGGATAATAAACATTTCTCATTTAACTATGCAAATGTTTATGCGGTAAACTGCTTGGGTGTTTACAAAAATATCGTACGCGTTATTTCATTACGCAATAATTTTATACTACTTTCATGTAGCTATTTCTACACTTTTTCTTGTTGCCCAGAGCGAGTACAAAACTAATTTGTTATAGTAACATTGCCGTAATTTTCATATTATTTTGGGCGCCTCATTTTATAAACTAGGAACATGTTAAAACAACTCAGTTGGACTAGGCAGTTGATGTTTAAAGTCCTATAATAACAATTAGTTTTCTTTTATTTAATAGTAATAATAAATGTGGAAATTTTGCTAGGTATTTCAATGTTTATTGCTCAAACGATGATGAATGATACATGACGATAATGATAATATACGATGCATATATCTTCAATTTATATACTTTATTAAAACAGGATATTTTATATTTTAGTACACTTGAAATCTATGCAGACGATGTCAAATGTTAAATTAGTATGCAATAATTTTATCCTTCTTAATTTCAAAATGTTGGGAAATATACAATCTCTATGCAAAAAAAAGACTAGGGAAAGAGGTAGGAATAAGTTACAAGCTAAAGCCTCAAACTTTTTCCGAATGGAAGCAATCCATACGAAGAACCACAACATAGTTCACGATAAATACGGTAAAAGTAATGGAGTTTTCTATTTTATATTCTTATAGCTAAAATAATTTCATCATCTCTTGCCCTTATCCCACTCTAAGTGGGGTCGGCACACCATGTTACGAACATGTTGTCACATGATTTGACTACTTATTTTACGACCGGCCGCAAACCTGACGTCAACTTATCTTAGTCGTGTTTTACAACCCCTTGGTAACTAAGAGGGTGGTTTTTTCTACTCAACCGGATACCACACGATGAATCAACTTACCTTAGTCGCGTTTTCTTACAAGCCTATGATGTTTAACTGTATTTGTATAAAGTAATATCAAATCAATAGTTACTGTATTTATTATGCTCCAAAAGAAAACACTTATCGAAGAAAATAACCTCTCATACATAATTTGTGTTTATATAATACCGTATGAGTCATGGGCAATGACATGAGAACAGCTGTTCTGTGCGGCCAAAGCCCCAAAAATAATCTAAATATAACTGAATAATAAAAAAGGATAAATACAACAAACAAGGTACTTCTTTTTGTACTATTTTTATAAAACAATTATGTGATTTCATTAGATTGATATATTGGAAGGCCCTAGTTACGACAGTGTCCTTCAAATAACATTACTTAGGTCCGGTTTTAATCATAAATAATTATATTATAATTATAATTATAATAATATTATTAACCATTTGCATGTGTTTACTGAAAATGATTCTATTATTCCAACTCTTTAAGAAAATCTATAATGTTCTTAAAAAGAATCCTTTAAAGGAGAAAATGCTTACAAATTTGTAAGACAATCGACTATCAAAAGGCAAAAACGATCTGTTGCTCTCCCACCGCTGAACAAAGGCCTCCTTTCTTTTGGGGAGACATGTTGGAGCTTAAAAAGAAAATAGATTCTCTTTCATCGCGGTTACAAAATACATTTCTCAGATTTTTTCCTTTTAACAAATCTATATTTAACAAAGCAATATTTTATTATCATACACATATACACTTTAGTAATCTGTTATTTTATAGACATTTATGAAGTGAGCGATCCCGACATAATTCCCGGTAATGTGAAAGATCCAGCTTTCTCAAGAACGTCTGACAGATTTATGATATAAGAGCGTAATAGGATATAAATTCTTTTTAATACCAATTTTTTATAATATCCGTATTAAGTCATACTTAAAAAAGGTTATTTCTTGTAATATTTATTAATCAAATCATATTAAATTATTTTTTTACTCAAATAAACTTTTGCAAGCACTTTTGAATCAAAGATCAATTAGATTAATGAAGCTACCACTCGTTCGGAATGTTCTCTCTTATAGAGAAGAACCAGCAAGAAACTCGGCGGTCTATCCTTTAATAAATACGACCAAAATATTTTAAACCAAGGCCTTTTAAGAACCTTAAAGTGTTTTTATATCCAAGTATTTTGTTAAATCTTTAATTTTGGTTTGTACTTCATGTATTACTTACACTTAATTTAAAACTTTTTGTTGTCATGAAGAAAGAATTTCTAGTTAAGCATTAAATACATTATTTTAACAATATCATCATTCCATTTACTACCACCGTTAAAGATTTAGGCATAACAATTGATAAAACTCTAAGCTGGAATTATCAAGTCCAAGAGGTTTCTCGTAAGTTTTACTGCATACTGCATTCTATGATGCGTCTAAAAAATTTTTTATTTAATTAAATCTAAAATACACCTAGTTAATATGTTATTATTACCAATAATCGATTACGGTGATGTGTGTTACCCAGATCTGAATGCTGATCTTCTCAATAAACTTGATCGGCTACTAAACACTTGTATCCGTTTTATTTTCAATTTACGGAAATATGATCATGTGTCTCAATACCGTGCACAGCTCAATTGGCTTAGCATTCGCCAACGCAGGCAGCTGAGGACACTTTGCGTAGTATTCTCTATATTTAACAACTCTCTATACCCTGACTATCTGAAACGCAAATTTGTACTTAGGTCTGCTGGGCACATCTATAAAGCCTTGCGATCTACTGATACTCTTCTAGTCTCGATTCCTTCCCACAAGACTGGTTTTATTGGTCATTCTTTTCAAATGAAAGCTATACAGTACTGGAATGCTCTGCCTGAACAAATTAGGAGAGCACCTACTAAAGATTCTTTTAAACGACAGGTGAAAGACTGGCTTTTAAAAAATGCGGTGTAGTATATTCTTATTATTTAATTAGTTTTATTATATATAACCTATTAATTCTTATTTTACGTTTTTAATGCCATTAATGATTCTCACACTCATATGCACACATGACTTATATATACATATTGTTTTAGTTTATTTTATATATATATGTTTCCTCAGTTTTATGATTACTACTTCATTGTCATATTATAGCACGCCTACATACGTTTTTTATTCACTCCTGGGGTTGGCTGGGAGATAATGCTTAAGGCTTTAAGCCCACCTTCTGTGCAATTATTTGTATATGCATATATTGTAGTTGCTCAATAAAGTTTAATAAAATAAAAAAAAATACTTCAAGATAAAATTTTCGAATTGACTTAACCGATACTTGGTCAATTTGATAAATATACTGTATAAAATGTTAATAATATATTTTATTATACCTTATTTTATTTTTATTTATAAGGATAACCAAGACTTACATTATTAATACTATAAAATACTACAAGCTATTTAATTATATTTCAATCATATCACGTAATGTTAAAGTAAAAAATTTAAGATCACGTTCTAAATAATTCTATTATTTAGCATATATTTATTTATAAGTTCGCTAGATACTGATGGATAAGTAATGAGTAGGTATTAAAAAGTGTCTGGAATTCATCACGGAGTGTTAAATAAAGGTAACTATCTCAACTCTACACAAGACATGTATACACAAGTTTTATAATATTGAGAAACATTGCTTAAAATTAGCCAGTGTATCCATGGTCATATTATAATGCGAAAGTCTGTTACGCCTTAACGCTGAATCAATATTGATCAAATTTGGTACATTTAAAGCTTATAGTCTGGGGTAACACATAGAAAAAAAGCTGTTTTTATTACAGGAAAAACATACAGTAGGAATTAAAAATTAAAGTTAACGCGAACGCAGCTGCGTGTAGCACTAGTTTTATACAAACAAGCCGTGCCGTCGTCAAATTTACGTTAAAAATGTTTAAGTTGTTCCACAACCGCCTCTATTTTCAACTGAAAGTTCCACCAAAATCGATCCATCGAATTTTCCGATGAAACCGGAATGGTGAAACCGATTCTATTAATCAAAACCTTTCTTAAGAATTGCACTCTTCTAGTACAAACCGTACTAAAATCCGTTTAGTAGATTTTGAAAAATTCGATCTCATACGAACAGACAGCATTTGGGTACTTTTTGGGTAAGTATATACATTATATACTTATTATAAAAGAAAGTACCCAAATACTTGATAACCTATAGACAGGAACAAATAGAATTCCTTAAAATAGTCCTAGTTCATTCAATACAATTTAGAATTTAAATTTATGACACTATCGACGTTTTTGTACTATTACAGATTATTCAAAAATAATTTATTTTATTGGTATCATTGTATGTATGTTTATTTCCATTATCCAAAACATAGTATAATTTACATAAAATTGATTATTGTCGATCACACTAATCAAAATTCAATTAATAAATTCCCCTAACCAACAAGTAAGATATTAAAAATTTAAAAACATTAGAAACTTAATATTATGCGACTTCAAATCTGCCAAATAAACTATAAACTTAGCTTACCTATAAATAATTGTGGTTTCTTTCATAAATTCACTTTCAAACAAGCCAATGAATAAATCTATCGTATATTACGTCCGTAGACGCAACTAGCTCGCCACAAGATCTATGCCAAACTGCGAGTGCGCATCGCAACCATATTCCTCCCTATTATTTAATACATAATTATAGAAACAACAAAACTTTTAAGTTATACGTAAAATAGAATATAAAATATTTAAAAACTTATTGTAATTTTTAAACGTACTATATTTATGACATTACGGAAACTAAACACATAACGTCGTCATTATACATAAATAAAGTAAATAAAATAAGTATTAAAAAAAAAACTAAATATTCTTTATTCAAGTAAACTTGTAAACAAGTGCTTTTGAATCGTCGATTCTACTGCTGGTTCGGCAAGCTGTTCCTACCGAGAAGAACCAGCCAGAAACTCGACGGTTGCTCTTTTCAGAATATAGTTCTTATTATATTATTAGTTACATTTAGCCATTACTGTCTTGTTCAGGGTCGAAGAGTAGCTTTCTAAATGGGTTCTCATCAGCTAAGTAATCCTCACTAGTATAGAACATTTTTTTTACCCGCATCTTTTTAACAGTGTTTTTAAACTGCTGTAATGGCAAAGCTAGAATTGAATGCCGAATTTTAGTATAGAAGCTATACCCAAACCCACAAACGAATTAGGTACGTTTGCAAGGCGCAAAGCAGGAGCCGCAAGCTTATATCAGTTCCTACTTTGTCTATTATTTTATTATATATTATGTACATCAATTTTTTTATAATTCTGTATATTTTATATACAAATATTAAATTGCTAAATATATACTGTGAAGAATATAAATAAATTAATCATAAATCTCTAAAAAAAGTATAGCAAAGTAAGCGGCCTGTGTGGATAGCAAGACACCCTTTTTTTATTTAGAGCCTAAAATTGGAGTATAGGCCCACAATGTATACCCATTAAAATATTATATTACAAAACTAAAAGATATGGTACCCGGCATTAAATAATGCACATCGATGTTTAGAACGAAACAGCTGGCCAGTTCGGTTTCATAGAGCGCTGTCACTGTCACTCAGCTAGCATGTGACGTTTCGCACGGGTTCGTCAGTCTGCGACAGAGACAATGCTCTATGAAGCAGAATCTAGCCGATTTCTCTCTCTAAGCTTCGATGTGCATTAATTATTGCCACTTACTAAACTTGTCCGAGGTTTGAACCAGCAAACCATTGCTACAGTTCTCGCGCTCCCATCGATTGGCAATCACGACTTAATACATTGAATAAATACGTATTATGATTCTTCTTTATTTATTTTCATCGCAATTATTGAGTATAATTGAATTTATATTAGAACGATATCGTATCAGCTTTTAAAACCGATTATTCATATGCCGGTTAAGAAAATTTATATGGGTTATTTTAATTGTTGATAATTAGATATGTCTTAATTTAGTCGTTAATGTATATACCACAAATCAAAAATTATAGAGATGACATAATTGAAAAATCAACAAGATTAAATTAACAATTTATTTTAACAGCCGAATTACAGGCGAATTCCTAAATTTTCCAATTACACTCTTTTTTTAAATTTTCAAAAGTAAGTCATGAATTTACATAACATAAATATAAAAAATTAAAATTTAGGCTAATAGTCTACACTTGTAGATAATAGTATCTATTGAAGAGTTTGGCAATAGTACTAAAATCTAATACAGTTGATCTCAATTTGAGGTCAATAACCTTATTTACAAATATCTATCGTGCTGAACTCTCTTTTACATGACTTATAGAATGCGTCGTCAATATGTTTCAATAATTATAAAATAACGGTCAGATTTATCAAATAATTACTAAAAAACTTTTTAATTTTCGTATCGAATACAAAGAATACTTAATTGTTGAATTGTTACATAAATTGTATTAAAATACTTAGAAAGGTTTCCAATAATTTTAAAGTATGTTGTGCACTATGTTTTATGGGTGTTAAGGTGCAAAAAAATTACATCAACGTTTTTATTTGTTTTTATAAATTATAATATTATTACTTTTAGGAGTTATAAAAATTAATATGCAATAATCCGCAATTACAGAAAATATAATTAATGTTAAACGTAGAGTGACTATGCGTATTCCTACCTAATACATGCAGGATTCCTTTAAACGCACGCACTACAAACTACCACTACCACAATCACTAAATCAATGTATCACTACACACATTCATTACCACAATATCAACAACCGTTTCTTCGCGTTGATTTAAAAAATATATTCCTAAAACACTTTATTACGCGTTATTACTTTTATATTCATTATTTTTCGTCACAACAGAATGGCGCCAAAACGAATTACCCCTATTTTTTTTAATTTCCCCTCAAGTTGAGGCTAATGCCAATATTTAAACTTCCTAATACTTAGTGTATTAGGAAGTATAAATATTGGCATTAGCCTCACAACTCAATACAATAATTATTATCATTATTATTATTATACAAATGCTAAAATTGCTAACAATCGTTTTTAATAACACCATAAATTATATGTATAATAGAATAATCAAACGTTACAAAAGAAGCTGGAACTCAATAAATTATTATTTTCTAAGACATAGAGAACAAAAGCGGAATAATTAATTCTAGATTTTTACATTAAAAAATACGCGCTTGGAAAAAAAATAATTTACATAATAATGCAGAAGTAATAAGAAAATATACAAATATTAATAAAGTTGATATTTGAAAGTTTAAAATTTTAAGTAAAGTTGTTTAAGTTTATTATATTCGGTGAAAAACGATAGCTTAATTGTATGCAATGCAGGATAATTCGTTGTAAAGAATTTTGTTATTTTATTTGTCCTGAACTACATGCTTGCCAAATGCCACATGCTATGTGATATAAGTATGCTGGTATATTATCACGAAATTTTTTATACTTTAAAATTCAAAAAATTAAATTCTTTTTAAAATTAAGGTATTATTTAAATAGTGTGATAGCCGTACGTAGGGTAGCCATTTTTTTTTCAAGGAATAAAATAGATTTGCCTGAAAATAATATTAAACATTATTTCATTATGAGGATTAAAATAAGAGTATTTTCATTCGCTTGGGCGTTCAACCAAGCACCCTTTAACTAAATAAAAAAAAATGGTGTGAGTGTCTAAATCTAACATTTATAGTGCTATTTATTAATTTTGATGTATACTTTTTTTTTCAACAGTCAACAGTATAATTTAGTAAAAAAAAACAGAACATTACTGTTTTAACAGTATAGTTGGCAACCCTCGGTGGAAGCGGGGACCTTTTCCTGTGACCTGTGACCTGGTGACCTGTGACTCAAACGGCCAAGGGTTCATGTACTAACACTCAGAAGTTCCTACGATTTTTCCCTAATTTTTCGAAGAAAAAATTATGTATAAAATTCCCATAACTAATATTACATTATTGCCGTGTGGTATTCGGCTGAGTAGTACACCCTCATTTTTTACTAAGGTGTCTTAAAAAACGAATAAGGTAAGTTGACGTCACGCAGGTAGCCCGTCGTAAAATACCGAAACATGTAACAACATGTTTAAAATATGTTGTGCCGACCACACTTAGAGTGGGATAGGTACAGGAGAATGATGAGCTATTATTACATTAGTTATTTTTAAAAAGATTATGATAAGACGAATTTGAAGAAACATTTCTATGAAGAACAGAATTTATTAACGGGCAAATTGTAGATAAAGAACAACATACCATATTATTTAGCTTCTTTGATACTTAATTTATTCATGCAAATACGCATGAGAATTAACATCAATTGTTCAGGCTTCATTTCGATGAATCTCATCAATTCAAAGTTGATCAGCGAGTTCAAGGCTCTATTAGATACCGTTATAATCCCGCCGTACCATTGGTCTTTGGTCATAATTGGGTTTTCAAACTTCGAATATTACTTTTTCGGAGTTTAGGTAAATAAGAATGATAGATGGAAGTAAAAACGTCGTTTAGATTTTATTTATCTTATGATACGACAAACAAAGATATAGATAGTTTTTTTAAAACTAGGGGTACAGGGTCAAATCAAACAAAATATTAAAAAAAATGAAATTTAATGTCCTACAGTAAACCGTTGGGGAATTTCCCCGTCTGAAGCTGATCCTGGCAGCATCAGGTCATGCTTATCATAAACATGCATTCTCATCGGGACTGGACCAGTATGAAAATTTTGCAAGATCCATCTTAATTACAACATACATAAAAGTCAAGCTAAATAACAGTTTTTAAAAAAAGGAGGATGCCGAATCGAATTTAAAACTTCAAATTACGTACTTATTATATATGTACCTACATCGTGTAAGGATAACAATTCAGGCTATGCCAGAAAAAAACTCCGATTACCCGGTATACAATATATTCCCAAACAGCTGCACGGTCACATGATATAATATTCCGTCCGTTTTAAAAGATGGTGCCAGTCCCGTCACAAATTATGTTTTTCCATCTTACAGTTCTCTTAAGGATGTCACGTGAGTTGAATAGCCATCATCCCAAGTGGCATCCGGCCAGACTAACAAAAGTCAAGTCAGTACAAATTTATCCAACAATCGTAATGTTATTAAATGGGTAAGCCATTATACTCATAAAAACAAAAACAAAAATTAACGACTTGATTGAGTTAATGAAGTATTTATATTATAGATTTATTATCATTTAAAATTTGATATTTTTATAATCGTGTTTGACGAATAATTAAACTGGTTTTCACTATAAAAATACAAAAAACTATTCAATTATAATCAGTTTAAGGTACTTTTTCGAATAAACTTTACTAATATAAAGTAGATTATACATAACACATAACGCTTTCATCTAAAACATTTCAAAATGATACTTTTTACTCTGTTAATCTGTGGTTAGCTCATAGCAAAATAAAAATTAACGTTTGCCATATACTTACTATAAAGGACAATTAACCCTATTATTTCAATGAACTCATGGTTTGTAACGCTTACTTTATCATCGTAACACGGGTCATAATCAGTTTGACGAGTCATGTTTGCTATATATACATGTATGAATGATACTACTAACATTTTTGAAATTGTGATGTCAGAGTATCTACGATCTAAATTTCGTATTTTCAGACTCAACTGTGCATTTTTCGGCCGTTCTGGTTTCAGCAAAATATGGTAAAACACTACTACTGGAGAATAGTAGAGAGTTTTACGTACCAATAAAACTTACCTATTATTATTTCTGAGATATCCTATACAATCTTAATATATAATCTTTTTTGAATGATTCCGTAATGTTGATTAAAAGTTGTGCGTTAAGCAAAAATATGTGCGAACAATACATGCAAATTACTAATGTACTTGTTTGGCACCACTAATTTTACGGACGCTTTTTCCAAATTAATCGTATTCTCTCATAAACAGCTTTCCCAAACCAATAACATTAAACTATAAAAGGATTAAAGTATATAATCTCGTCAAGTCTAAGCTCTTATTTAAAAAAATAACCGGACTAAATTGATTTTCACTTTAGTGTAATAAAGTGTAGATGGAAATTACGTCGGGACCGGGGACCTAATAGATAACACCCTTATCGGTTTGGCGCGAACCGTGACACATTACAAACTACCCCAGGGTTGTATGTTGATAAAGATACCGTATCTAGATCCAAATGCTCATAATCCACTATTATATTAAATGTTATTTGGATTGTCGCGTTTGTTGCGCCTGAAGTTTTAAAAATACTTATTATATGTTTGTAGTTTTAGCTTATTCATTTCTCGCAGGTTTGTTGACTTTGAAATAAGAACTAAATATCTTAATCTGGCCAATCAAGGTTTCGTTCCAATCAATTGAAACGAAATGTGAATAATTAAACATTATAAAAATGTATTTCAGTCAATAATCCACATATATTACAAAATAATAAAAAACAACGAGCCACTGCAAAAATGATGATAATTTTTTTTAACATTTGCGATAATAGCAAAATTATCTCGATTTATAGCAATAGGATATTATTACTTTTGTATTATGAATATCCATAAAGTAACAGCTTTTATAAACCATCAATTACTTATTAAGACCATGAGATTTGAAATAAGCGTAGTGTTGTCAAATTTTGCAGTATAATATAAACAATTTTCGATTTATCGTTCGCTTTTTAGTGCGATGTCTGTGCTATCCCTGCCCTATGACAGCCCTGCGAAGAGACCGTGCGATTCTTTCGAAGGGCTAACGCGTTCAAATCCAATTAGTTTTTTTTAACTTATAAATGATATTTGTAATTTATCACTCGCTTTTCAGTGAAGGAAAACACGGTGAGAAAACCTGTATATCTCTAGAGAATTAAGGGGATATGTGGTACCTACCAATCCGCATTTGAGAGCGTGGTAGTTCTCTAATCCTTCTTTATAAAAAACGGAGAGAAGGCCTATGCCCAGCAGTAGGATAGACTTTACTTTACTTATTACCTGTTGACTTAATATCTTCATAAAAATATTTTGTAGACAATTTTATGGGGTATTAAAGTATGCTATCGAGAAGAACAAAGAAGAATTGTCTTATGCATCCCTTTCTATACTTGCGTTCAGTTGAAATAAAAGTAGAATATTACAAAAAATATATAAATTTTATTTTCTTTGTCATATAAGCTTGTTCCCATATATATTTATTTTGTTCCACATTATAATAATACTAGCCATTATAACAATATATCACATAAATATACAATACTTAATATTATTAAGGCAATCTTCCATTATTTGCAAGAAACTGAAACAAACGAAGTTATAACTATACAATATTGCAACTCTTTAGAATATTATAGTCTTAATTATAAATCCATAAAATCAAATCAACAGCATGGAATAAATAATATAATTTTACTAAATTTCACAAAAATAGGGTTAGTTCAATAAAACTATTGTTAAATAATGTATATATAGGCGTTATTAGAATTCCATCGTAAAAAAATCTCTTTCTTTAACCCGTGTTTTTAATGCATATGAAACTATTGCGCATAGCGATTTTGTCACGAAGCCTATCTCCTGATGACACTTCGGTGACTGGGCGAAACGATCATCGAGATTGTTGGAGTGAATGTGTGTAATCATCTTGCATGTATAAGGTATGAAAACTGTTTTGCTTTCTACACTTAGCATTACATAGATTTTCTTAACATACGTGGATTACAGAAAAATAATTCGATCATTCCTTTTATTTAAAACTCTTTAATATACAGGGTATTGCATGTATTTAAATAAAAAGAAGCTATTTTTACTTTAAGTATTATATATTATATAGTATCATATAGAAAATCTGCAGTCGATTGAAAGAGCCATGCTCGAATTCTCTCTTCGTGATCAAATCAGAAATGTAATAACATAGCTCAACGAGTCGCAAAGTGGCAATGGGCGGAGCGCAATTGAGGCCAAGTTGGGGCCCCGAGGTGTTAAAATTGCGACCCCACTCGTGATAGATCCCTTACTGAACGAACAGACTACTTCAAAGGTCACAAGAGCGTGTGGAGAGGTAATACTTAAAAGAGTTTTTATCAAGTAGTATTATATTGGTTGATTTATGGGAGCATTTTCATTAAGTGGCAATTCTTTGAATTCATTTACCCCAGAAATTTCAATTGGAATACGACGTAAGAACAGTTCCCATTACATCTAAACCATAACTTATAGAATTAGACGTTACTTTGCGGAGATCCATAATACTCAACAATCGTTGCTTTGCGATTTTGTCGTGGAGTCTATCTCCTGATGATGCTTCGGTTGCGGGGCGAAACGATTGTTGAGTTTGTGATAGTGAACGCGTGTATTGTGGTGGCAGTGGATGAGGTTTGTGCATGTGTTTTTACGAATCCTGCGTGTATCGGGTATGAAAAAACGGATATTCCACTATACATTTAGCACTATATATATTTTCTATTTACTGTGTCGCGGATGATAGCAAAATAATTTTATTATTATTTTTTTACATCTAAACCCTTCAAATTTGTTAAACTTGTAAATATGTTACTGAACTTATTGTTACTATATTGACACTTATGAAAAGAAAGAATCCATTCAGGATTACAATATATTAGACGACGTAATTTTAGTTTTCAAACGATTGACTGGATTTCCAAACGATATGATATTGTACCGCTAGACTCCCTGCTGTGCGTTTTTAGGGCAACCACATCCAGAAGCCCTTGCTTTTTGTACACCATAGATCAGACTTTAATAGGTTTGTGACGATTCGCGAGTCAGGTGTCAGTAATATATCTAGCCTTACACATCCATTCGCACTCCGTCGCAGGCCTCAAAAAGCCTCAAATGGCTTTTAAATTCCTGTTCACGTGTTAATAACATTTACTTTATTTAACCACTAGCGTTGCCTGCGGCTTCACCCGCGTGGAAATTAGTGTGTAAAAAATTTTTCATGCGTAAACACCGTAATATAATAAAAGTAGTTATTGTGAGTTAACCATAAGAGTTAGAGACATGCTGTCGTGGACTTTATCGTATTATTTTTTTAGATCTACGATTCCCTAGTACATTACTTTACTGTATCTATGTTGGTTTATGAGGCGCACGCGACTTAAGCTACCAGCAGGCGAAGTTTTGTAACAACCGAATTTAAACCTTCTGAAGAGTTGCATTACCTTTAAGTAGAAACCTTACAAAAATCCATTCAGTGGATTTTGAAAAAATCGATCACATACAAACAGAAACCTTTTGGGAACTTTGTTTTAGTATAGATTTATCATTGAAACCTTTTCAATTACCTTCATTCCGTATTGGCGATAAGATTTGGGCTACAAGGTGCACGTTGCAACTTCCACCATATAGACGTCAAAATTATAAAGGACGTTTAGTGAAATTATAACGTTAATATTATACTGTGAGTAAATTAAATATATCACTAATATGTGTGTTAGATATAAGGGTGTTTAATGGTTACTTGTAAACGTAAACCTTGTATCATTTATTTATTACTATCACAATTAGTATTTTTTGTGTTACATATAGATATACTCTTTGTTTCGATTGAAAAAATGTATTGTTTTTTATTGTAAAACTGTTATTTCTAGAATTGGAGAAATAAATAATAAAGTAGGACTACAATTTCTTTTTTAATGTTGAGAGACCGGCTATATTCACGTCTTATTTTATCGGATGAGCTCGACTAGTTTCAAGCCCATACGGGGCTCTTATTCATGAGCTCTTTACGCGGCGGGAACTGCGAGTAGCAGCTCGCTGGCCGCGACTCGTGAGCGGCTGGGGCGGGGTAGGGACAGTTGCGGCGGTGGTCGCGCGTATTCTATAACGTTGGCTACGGTGCGAGGTTTACGGTGTCTGGTGCTAGCAGGCTTTCAGTAGAACTGGTAGTGCCAAAAATAGGTTTACACGCTGGGGGCAGTGCCCATCAACAGTCCCTATTAAAAAAGGTCCCGAAAAAATAAGACGTGAGTATAGCCTGTCTCTCAACATTAATAATGAATACCACTCACGATAGTTTAAATTCAAAAACTACAATTTCTATTCTCGGGTTTATATATCTTTACTTCGGTTGTCTCATATCTGTAAACCTTGTCCGAGATACTTTGTACAGCCTGTTAATATGTGTAAATTTATTTAAGGGCTCCTACACGAAAATTTATCGCCAGCAACATAGTATGTAACACATTTCTTTCTCAATTACAATGTTACTGAAGTCAAAGGAAATAGTTTTGAAAAATCTGCTTCAAATTTGTTTTTAAATCAAATAATACAAATGATATAGAAGAAAGTCGCTTCTATATCATGATACTTTATACTTTATAACCAGAATAGCCAGCCTAAATAGACTAACAAATGACATCTCATTCTTGTACAAGAAAATTTTTTTTTTTTTTTTTTAAGATAATTTGTATAATAAAATAATAAGGACTTTATTTGGTTATTAATATATATTTATGTATAAAGAGCGAGCGTAAGTAATGGAATAAATACGCACGTAAGCTCCAATACTTAAAGATCATTATTTAAAAAAAGTTGCTAAAAAAAGAAAACTCTGTTTCATTGTCAGAAGAAATTGAAGGCATAAATCAAAATTGTCTTCAGGCGTCAGTTCATCTGAGGAAATTGTATTTAATTAAGAAAGAAAGAATAACTTTATGCCTTTAAATAGTAAATACCAATAAATTTGTTTTGAATAAAAAATCATTATGACAACAATACACAAACGGAAATAAGAATTTTGATATCACAATTGTACAAAAAAATACATTAATAGACTGCAAGATATCTACGTATTTCCGACTAATACTGTTTATTTAAAACCATTCTTATTATGTAAAAAATATATATTATGATCCAATATTGCACTTGTAGTTCCTGTAATGATATTTTTTAGTCTTGAAAGAAGGTAATTGTGTCAATTCGTAAAATTGATTCTGCAATTGGATGGCACCTCACAATGGCCATTGGGATTATGATTATATATTATATAACATTAACATATACAGTTTATATATTATAAATGAAGCTGTGATAGCCTAGCGGTGATGCCGTGCGACTTTCTAGAGACGATCACGGGTTCAAACTCCGGCAGGCACCAATAAGTTTTTCTATTAAAACTTATGTGTCTAATTATCACACGCTTTTCGGTGAAGGAAAACATCGTGAGGAAACCTGCATATCTGTAGAGAATTCTAGCGATATGTGTAACCTATCAATCCGCATTGGAGCAGCGTGATAGGCATTAGCTCCAATCCTTCTCTCCAAAAAAATGGAGAGAGAAGGCCTTAGCCCAGCAGTGGGCATAGTAACAGGCTGTTACTTCAATTATATATGACCCGTATACGTGGACTCATATCCATTATATTTAGTGTTATAATCCTAAGCATATGGAAATTAATTGATATGTTAATATAAGTATAAATATAAAAATGTGGGACACTTACACCCACGGTCGTCCATCCCCAAAGTAAGTAACTTAATACTTGTGTTATGGCTGACGGACAACTGTTAGATATACTACATATATAAGTTTAAATACATAATTAAATACAAATATACACCCAGGCTCGAAGAACCAACAATTTTTTTGTAGAAAATGTTGGCCCTCGGCGGGAACCGAACCCGCGACCCGCGGAGTTGAAGGTAGGGTCACTACCCACTGCGCCAACGGGACAGTCGTCAGTTAATATGTGTAACCTTTTCATTATCTTCCAGTCAATTACGTGAGCTTCACAACCTCATTGCGTTCTAAAAGCGGAGAAACCGCTTAAGTATCAGTGTGTAGAAACCTTTACATTACATAAACCTTAAATATTTATAACTATCAAGGACGGTATAATCATTCGAAATTGACCCAAAACGTTTTCGGTATGCTTGGTTGTCTCAAACACTCGTTCCAAGTGTCCGCATAGGCAGATTTGTAATCAATGTGCGCCTTCCCTAATATTTCCTTCTTGGCCATTTTAGTTTTGCACCCCAGGCTCATATAAATGCTAACTTTACTCAAACTCGCTTTAAAGACGGTTAACTTTACTGTCGCCGACTTCGGATCCCATCTGGCGGAAATGGTCGGAACGAATCTGTCGCTCTTCCAATAGCATTCGGCTTTATTGGCTTCCAGTATTGTCGCCTTCAAGTATAAAGGTGCTGGAAATAAAAAAATGACAATGATTAGCATAAGTACAATAAAAAAAATACAATTTATTTATTGAAGGTAACTAAAATGCTTGCTGTTTGTATTTTCCTCAAATGATTATTTTTAGTGGACCAAGACAAGTTTATCCAAGTTTTAAAGGTCTTAGAAACTTTGCATCTCTCTCAGATCAGATCATTTTCTCAGATCGCAAAATAATTACATAAATAAACTTAACATAACGTTAACGAGTGATGGTATCTAGTTTTCTTAACAATTCGTACTGCGCATTAAATCTAATCACAAAAATATCTGACAGCGTTACAACGATACAGGGACAAAGCTTCTTCCATATATTGACTAAATTAAGGTTAATATTCTTTCTTAATAGACATTATTCACAGTGTTCTCAATAAAATAATGTAACACATGCATAATTCATATACATACAGATAGTTACACAATAAAAATATGTATATACATATGTAAATATAATGTTACTCATCACAAATATTATGACGGCTGTACACTCTGTCCCGAGAGCACTCGCTGTCTTGCCCGATAAACCTCAGCCGAGACAATTAAGCTCGGATTAATCATGTACACTCTCTCGAGAGTGAACAACGACGCGCTTGCCGATGTGCGAGGCGTTGCGCATCCGGACACACAAAAACCTACGCGGGAGCGAGAGCGATTGAGACACTTCGAGGCATACCGAGGCGAAGCGAGAGCTACCCTGTACACTCTCGCTTTCGGCATGTCTCAAGGTTTCTCGCAGAGAATGTACATCCGCCATTACAACTATGATTTCGTTACAAAAGCGAGAGATACTTACTTAATAGATGGGATGGGATGCTTTATGTAAATATTAAAAAATATAAAAACAAGAGAGAGTTAACTTTTTCTTAAGACATTAAATTATTATATTGCTCTGTTTTTCTCCACTTTAAAATCCAGACAAATAGAGAGCGTATATTAAATCATTAAAGTTCTTTAAGCAAAATCCATTGACTAATCCACAAAAAGCGTGTGAGAAACTAAAAGTAATTTGCATACAATATGTGGGTACAATCTATGCTGCAAGATCGTAGGCAGCAACGACCTCGCTGTTTATGATTCAATGCGCAATCCGTGTCTCACAACTACTCTCTCCTCTTTAATAAGCAAACAGCATTACACAGCCCATTGGCCCGTCCGACATATGCAATCCATTCTTAAACGATCGAAAGACGTACCCACGTATAAAGTAGCGGCCTGTTACAATCCCACAGGCAGGTTACACATATCTCCAGAATTCTCTAGAAGTATGCAGGTTTCTTCACGATGTTTTCCTTCACCGAAAAGCGTGTGATTAATTGCAATTATCAATTAGACACATGAGTTTTAATAGAAAAACTCATTGGTTTGAACCGGTTTGAACGGATTTAAACTTGTGTTCCCCTCGAATGAGTCGCACGGTCTCATCGGTGGGCTATCACAGCTTATACCTTGATGGAACTACTTTACCATTACAAAATCTAACCCTTTGCACTTCGAGCGCCTTTCAACACGTTTCAGCAAGTGCGGGGTCTTTTGACCATTGTATCTGGCTGCTCTTAAAGTATTTACAATGTTACGAACCCTGGGTAATTTTAGTATAATATTATTAGCAGATTATAGATTATATTAATATAATATTATTAGCGGATTATAGCAAAATAATTTTATTATTACTTTTATATCTGATGCTATTGTAAATGTGCCTAACAAAAACATTATTTAATTGCAGAAATGTATATGTAAAATGAAGGTTGGTATTTTAAATTCCTTATCGTTTTAATACTACATAGTAAAGTAGTAAGTAACGTCCTGTTACTATCACACTGCTGAGCATAGGGAGTCTCCCTCCCTTTTTGAAGAGAAGGGTTGAATCTATGACCCACCACGCTGCTGCAACGCGGATTGGTAGGTTTCACATAGGTTTCCTCGCTATTTTTGCGTTGACCGAAAAGCGTGTGATAAATTACCAAAATCAATTAGTTACGTTTTAACAGAAAAACTTATTTGTGCCTACCCAAGGTTTGAAATCTTGAGCCCTTGGAAAGTGTCACGCGGTCGCAACATTTGGCTATCATAGTTTTAAGATTTATCTATTTAAGGTGGCTATTCTAATACATAGTAATCATTATAATATACAAAAAACATTGGACCTTGGCAAATTCAAATTCAAAATTCAAAATATTCTTTATTCAAGTAAACTTGTAAACAAGTGCTTTTAAATCGTCAACTTTACTGCTGGTTCGGAAAGCTGTTCCTACCGAGAAGAACCAGCAAGAAACTCGGCTGTTGCTCTTTTTAAAATATAAATCTTAAAACTAGTTACATTTATTTATTACTGTCTTGTACAGGGTAGAAGTGCACCTATATCCACACATCCTTTTCATCTAAGTAATCTTCAACAGTATAGTAGGCTTACTGTATCAGCCTCTTTTTAACAGTGTTTTTAAACTGCTGTAATGGCATGGCCAAAATTGATTTTGGAATTTTATTATAGAATCTTATACCCAAACCCACAAACGATTTACGTACTTTTGCTAGGCGAAAAGCAGGACTCGCAAGCTTATGTCGGTTCCCACTTTGTCTATTATATACATCACCTATCGTTTTATAATTCTTTATATTTTTATGTACAAAAATTACATTGTTTAAAATATACTGTGAAGGAAATGTAAGAATACCTATTTCCTTAAACTTCTCTCGCAGGGAATCACGTTGACTTAAATTGTAGATCCCACGTATGGTTCTTTTTCGTAATACGAAAATTTTTTCACTATCCGCGCATTTACCTCACAGCAATATTCCATAAGACATAATGCTATGGACGTAAGCAAAATAAACAAGTTTTGCTGTTTCGACATCTGTAAATTGTCTTATCTTTCGAACAGCGTAGGCTGCTGAACTAAGTTTCAATAGTGGTCTTCCATCTGAATACAAGACATCTGCTAGAAAAACAATAGAAAAGTTTCTTCTTATCTCTTTTATGAAATGTACTTTATGAATATCAAAATTCCGTATTCGCTATCGAGTTAAAAGTAAGTAATATTGTAAAAAAATCCCTTCACCCTGTCTCAATATCAAAAGAGCATCAATGTTTTGCTGTGATGATGTGATTGCTGGACTTTTGGACGTGAAAAAAAGAATAAATATAGTTTCTAATAATAATTATTAAGACACCAAAGATGAAAGGCACCTTAATAAAACTTTTACTGAATCCATCAAGAATTATTTACTTATATGTACTTAAAACTAACTACCTTAATAGATAAATCTTGAGGTGAGATGCCAGCTAAGTCCTCCTATAACTCGTTTAGCAACTCATTTTCTGGTTAACACGAAACTTTTGAAGTAAACTTATCTTAACTTTGATAATTTAATCCCACTTTTACATTAGCTATATTTTACAACTATCTAATAGTATATGCCTACCCATTCTATTTCTCTATCTAAATTAATATTTCAACTGAATTCCCATTAGATACTCATATGACCAGCAAGAAGTATTTACAATCAATTTCATACTTAGCCTTTATTATATACATACTTAATATACATTGTGCTATGGTATGTTTAAATGCATTAATAACCATTTCAATACATTTTTTTTTTATACGTTTAATTTGCAAAGATAATCTTCACATTTTGGCTAATTTTTATTTAAAAAAAGTAATAATAAAATTATTTTGCGACAAAATCGCAAAACCTGTCGTGGAGTCTATCTTCTGATGTAACTTCGGTTGCGGGGCGAAACGATTGTTGAGTTTGTGAGAGTGAACGTGTGTAGTGCTTGTGTATTGTGGTCGCGGTGGTGGAGGTTTGTGCATGTGTTTTTTGCCAATCCTGCACGTATCGGTTGTGAAAAAACAGATAGTCCACTATACATTTAGCACTTCTATAACATTTTCTATTTATTTATTCTATTTATCGCAGATTATAGCAAAATAATTTTATTATTACTTTTATAGTATGGATCTCCGCAAAGTAACGCCTAATTCTATAAATTAATTTAAAAAGTATTTAGTAGCATTATTTACAGAGATAATATTTTAACAACAGATAAAGTATGATATAGGTAATGTGACTAAATGGTCAACGTGAACAATTCAATGACTTATCTATATTTGAAATATGAAATGTAATGGATAATAGAAAGATAAGATCATAGATAAGTTAGTCGTAAGTTAGAAATAATAAGTGAACAAATCAGAAACGAAAGAACCACGGGACGAGGAACGCTGCTTAAAGAACCATTGTTCAATGACGAGACCTAAGTATAAATAATAATAATAATAAATCAAATGGAAAAGCGACACACCTTACACTGATAGGCGTAAAAATATAAATTGGACTCGTTAAATTGTAGCTCAAAGCCTCTGTATTCGAGCAACACGGGAGGCTGACGTGAATTTTCGTAAAAGAGTTTTATATAAAACAAAAGTTTACTTTATATAGAACGAAGGATTATGATTGATTAACGCTTATAATAAAATAGGAGTGAAAGGCAAGCTGAACTATAAATTATGTCCAATTGTAGGTTACAAATCTTAGTCAAGTCAAGTTAAAAAAAGCTTTAAAAATTTCAAGTCCCTACTGCCAACAGTTTAGTTCCCGTTTGGAACCAACGATGGAGGTGGAAGCATTTTCATTGTGGACCCACTAATTTTCCATAGAAACGTGTTCCAAATTTTTTCCCTACCGTTGAAGACCTCTTCTGTAGCCAATTCTGGCAGCAACATTAAGTCATGGTTATCATAAACATGCATTGTCACCGGGATTGGACCAGAATGTAAAATTTCAGCTCAATCGGATACCGGAAAGTTGGTCATATTTAACTTGCCAGACTCACTCAACACTCACTCACTCACTCACTTACAAGGCAAGTTAAACCAAAACTTTTAAAAAATCATTCAGTATGAGCCTCTTCCCCGTTCATTTTAACAGTATAAAGATCATTCTCCTGCTCTTATCCCACTCTAAGTGGGGTCGGCACAACACGTTACAAACATGTTGTCATATGATTTGGCTACGTATTTTACGACCGGCCGCCTGCCTGACGTCTACTTACCTTAGTCGCCTTTTACGACACCTCGGTAAGAAATGAGGGTGGTCTATTCTATGCAGCCGGATATCACACGGCATTTACCTTAGTCGCCTCTTACGACACCTCGGTAAGAAAGGAGGGTGGTCTATTCTACTCTGCCGGATACCACACGGCGATTAAAAGTATAAAGATCAATTAATATTATTCTAAATCCCGTGCTGATGCCGGTTAAATTAATACTTTAATATTAAAAAAACGTTTATTCCCCTAATTTTTTAGGTGCAATCATTTGTGGCTTTTATTGACACTCACTTTATATAAATTTCTTAATAAATAACATGCTATAATTTAATTAGCTTCAGTTATAGAGGGATTTATAAGAGGAAGAAAACATACCTTGGGCTATAAAAGGATAAACAAGACATCTTTCTCCTTCATGAAGATAGATTCATTCACACCATGTAGAGTAAATTATAACTGTATCTACTTTAAATATAAATTCACCGAGTCAGGTAACAAGTTATCTGTTTTATTTTGTACTACAATGAGTCAACAGCTGTTAACTGCTAGGTGATGTTATTATTCCATTGTCTAATGTCATAACAAAATTATATAACTACTGCCCGCAACTTCCTCCGCGTGGATTTTACTGCCAAGATATAAAGTACCCTGCACACTTTCAGTTTTCTTTCAATTTGTTACCTTATCGTGTTAATATTAAACATCATCATTTTCCTAAGCCTATTCCACTTTCATGTTGTCAGCACAATATGTGTTCGTCTTCCATTCTCCTCTATCATTCGATAAAAGTGGTGCTTATCCTTTTGTATGCATATCTCTTCACACAATCTATCCTTCTTTGTTCAGCCTAGTTATGTATCTATCCACAATCATATTTAAAACTTATTTAAAGTTAAAACTTATTTAAGGTAAAACGATTTTCATCGCTCTCATTACATGACCGTACCAACTTAATCTCGTACTTCTCATCTTTTCTATAATGGGCGCAACTTTCAGACTTCCCTAATATACCTATACTATATATTATTTTTTATTTAATGAAATTTAATAAAAGCATATCCGTGCAAATACTTTCAGAGCGTGGAAAAGAATTCATCGCTGTTGTTCCTAGTAATATAAGACTCTAAAGGGTCTTCCGATTTGATTAAATATTTAAGGTCTTATTCATAAAAATTTATGACACGCTTATAGGCTCGCTATAGTACGTTTTACAAAAAATATTATTCATAAACGCATTTTAGCACTAAACAATTCTACAAGTTAACTTCATAGAGCCCAGAACCCTACTTACTATATCAGTGTCATAAGGTAAAAGATCCAAATAATGTCTATGGTTATACTAATTCGGTGTGTAGACACACATCTGTAGAGAATTGAGTATGATAGGGCAATTGGTCGCCAGATTTCCTTAGAATGGCCACATTTGGATTTATAAACACATTTTTACTATAGATCAGTTGTAGAAGGTATATGAATAAACAATTTTATGGAACGTTTTATAAGCTTATAGAGCGTTTTAACTAAAGAGTGTCTAAAACCTTCTATAAGCTATTTTTATGAATAAGACCGTTAGGTTGCAACGCACACATTATGCTAATACATAGGAACTTTTAAAGTACATACTTACACATTTGAGCTTTATTCCACAAGATATGCTATAAAAGGGTGAATTTGATGTTTATTGCGCGTTAGGCTCGCTCATATATGCCCTTTTTATGCGTAAGAATATAAATCACCGCCTCACGATTTTAAGAGGTTTCACGTATCAGTAGGTGGCTTTCACTTTTTTTATACCACAGTGTTAATGGATCTTTTTACGGTAATATTTTTCTTCAATTACGTACTCTCAATATTTTATGATCGTGATTCGATCTCTTTGTTAGGTGATAACTAATTACCACCATCGGGATGGTTGCGTAATTGCACAGATCTTTTTAGTGCACTGCTATTGATGGTGCATGCTTTTGGTTAAGTTTATAGTTAGATACCAGATTTCAGATTGAATAAATATTTATGTATGCTTATATCTAGATAACCGTTAAATATTCGCAACTGAAGCTAAGACATAGGTTAAGTTCGGTATTGAGTTAAGATATAGGTTGCAATAATCATGAGTAATCGCAAATAATCACCACACTTGGGTTGAAGATCTCGTGAGATTGGTTGGTGATCGCAGAAACGAAGGAATCGATAAATCTGCTACCTGTCAGATCAGTAGTATTATGAAATACTGTCAGTATACTGAATGGTATACTGCCAAATCAATAGTATTATGAAATCATCAGAAATCAACAGTATTTGGGCTAGTATTATTAATCAAAGACGGATTAATTTAAATCATTTCAAAAAATACAGTCAAAAGGGCGGCAACTTCCCCTGAAAAAGGGTTTATTCATCTTAAAAATTTAAGTTGTGAATTAGCAGTACACGATAAATAAACAAGCGACGAAGTAGTTTTCAAACTATGACATTCCACGTATCAGAATGTAATTAAGGCTGAACATAGCTGATTGCATCGATACTCCGAACAGCATTGTCTATATGCATAGTGTATCTGGTTACAGTTATTAATTCACTATCGGACCACAACGGCTTAATCCACCAATACCTATAAATACCGATATTAGATACGCCTCTACGTTAACCGACTGTGCTATTTGAGATATTAGATCAGATTAAATACGTAACCACATTTTAACCAGAGGCTAAAATCAGACTCAATAATTGAAGGGTTGTAAATACCAAGGGTGTATGTGCCAATTTTTTCAAAGTACTTGAGTCCATTTGAATACTCGCAAAGATCGTATTTTATCGTAATACTGTTTTTTTTTTATTGGCACTTAGAACCTTAAGATTTACAATCTTTAGTCAAAAGAGAAAACAAATTAACTTTTACAAGAAAACAATCATCATTTAATCATTCTTATTAGGAGTAGAATAGTTCTTCAATAAATTTGTTATAACGTATGACGTAGAAGATAATTTTGTTCTCACACTTCTTCACTGTCTTAAGAAATGTATTAGTTATAAGTGGAAACTAATTTTGGTCTATGAATTTGTTATAACTTACTATATTTATGTTCAATTTGTACTGTTCGTTTCCCAAATACAAATAAAATTAACATTAAATTAAATTGAGATATGATTACAACTATCGTCCAAAACAAGAAGGCTATACTTGTACTCCGTAGGATTAGGTATTTAAGTAAAGGTAAATATGTCAATAAGAATTTTCTTTGTAATAGGCCGATTACAACACATTACGTAACCCTCGATATTATTCTTATTTATTTTTTCAAAGCATTAAAAATTATCGATTGTATTTGCGCCATTTTATTGTCTTGATTGCTATCAATAATCTTAAAAACTTCGAAGCAAATAAATATATATATTGTTTAATGTAATGTATCGTAACCTGTTTACTTTTATTGACGTGTGACATGACAAACGCACAGGTATTTTAAACCTTTTCTAGAAAACGATGGAAAATATTAAAGATACTATAATTTACATTACCACTGTGTGACTTTATTAAAGGTTGACATTGTGTTACATTAAACATTTCAATACAATTACTACAATTTTAACACAATTTAATACAATTACACATACAGTTTTATTTCAATTTCTTTATTTGTAGATTTGTTATTGCAATAAAATGTTTGGCACACCTGTCATATGGTTTTGTTGGTTTACATTTAGTTAAGTACCTAAACCTATGGAGTATATATGAATCCTTGCCGTCTTCGTAGATAAAGTTGATATTTTAAGTTTTCTGTCGTCGGTCAGTCGTGGCTTGTCGCTATATTAGATGGTATATTGACTAATCACAGTAGTTTCACCAACTTTCCACCACAGATCTCACCTCAGCAAATTAAATGCGCAACTACCATAATTTTAAAGCCAATCTAACTTATAATAATATTGTAAAGGCGAAAGCTTGTGAACGAGTTTGAGTTAGTACATATGTAATTAATACGTAATTAATCAGTTATCTCACATTTAGATGTTAACTCTTCTGCTCATTAATTTAAGAAAATTCAATTATCAAGGTTCTTAAAAATAGATTACCTTTGTACTGTTCTTGCTCTTGCATTGTCTGAACAGAACACCGAAGTCTATTGACCGTCAGTTGCACTATGTCATTTAGCCCGTCTTCACTAGCAGTATACAATAATGTCACCTCAAGTTGTCCCTTCTTGTTTTCTCTCTGTAAAAATATGAAGTTAAAAAAACTGTACAAACATAACTACTAGCATGTCCAGCACGCTACGCAGGACTTGATTCAAAGATATATGAGCTACAGTAATAAAAAAATGCACCGATCGCCACCAAAATTTACAGGAACATCCGCTGAGTCTATCTAAAGATTTCATTACAATCGGTCCAACAGTTTTAGAGTCGATAAGGAACAAAAAAAGGAACATTCATTTTTATAACAGATTATATATACTTACTATTATTATAAGTATGAAAATTAGTAAAGGGTGTAACGGGAAAGTATTCGCGTCGTCCCGCGTTGGTCAAAGCCTATTATTATGTTGATATTATGAATTAGATATTTCAGTTAATATACAGTTAGCAATTTAATCAATTCGCCTACTTCAGCAACCTTTAAAAATATTAAACCCTTTTAATTGCCTAATATTATGCAATAGACGTCCAAAAGAAAACCGATTGCGTATAAATCAAATCGTGAATAGATTCCCTATTATAGCTATTCAACAAAATTCCACATCTCCCCAAGCAATATTTTATTCGATATCAAATACATACTGAAGTAATCGATTATTCCATACACATTTATAGCAAAACCTGACAAGATTACCGGTAATATAAGGAATCTGGCATTCAAATGAAGGCTTGACAGATTTATTTAGAGGAATATGATGGAAAATATTTATATGGAAAATTCGTACTCATTTCCTACTAGTTCGTAGACTTACGTGTTTTACTCGACACCGAACACTGCTGTAATTTTTTTTAATTTAATTTCCTTAGCAAACTAGAAACAATATTATGTATGAATTTATTATTAGTTCTTTATACTATACTGATTAACAAGGTGTCCAAGCCTTTGTCTCATTAGGGAATAAAAAGTTGCCTAGTATTAACATACTTCGCTTCAACCCCATAGGAAGAATCACGATCCTGGCCTTTGATCACGTAAAAGAAGGAAACACAAATATACTTTCGTATCTGTAATATTATCGTAGATTCTTAAATTTATGATAAACATTCTGTAATAACGCACGATCCTTACCGTATTCGTTAAAGGATTTTATGCGCTGAACTAGTATGAGACATGTATAAGAGCTAAATTTACTTAATTGATTCTTATAATTGTTCATACTTTTTTACGTTGAAGACAAATATCTTGAGGATTCCAACAGAAATTCTCTTCATTTGATATGGAACCTGACAATACACATTTAAGCAGAAGAAAAACAAAAAGGGCAAACCTCATCACAAAGGAAAGATGAGGCCTTTGCTTTTAAGCGCTTAGGAATGCTATAGTATCAACTTGATAGATTAGTGTGAATATATTGCAAAAATTTTAAACAAGCGTATTTTTGTAATTTTACTTGTTCAAAGAAAAATGTAATATTCATAGAGGAATTTTGGTATAGAAACAAACGAATTTCATAAACAATTTTCGGATTTCCTGAGCGAGTAAGATAAACGTCATAAGGTTATTTTTGCTATTTGGCCTATTGTTTACTCCTATATGATAACTGTGTTATTTTTGGTCCTTTATGAATCAGGCATATTCTTATTCCTTTATAATATTACTCCTTCATATCTGAAGGAGAAATTTAAATTTCAGGGAGTGCAGACTGAATTGCGTAGTACTAGAAAACTGTTGCTTAGAATGACTACGCATAAAACCAAATTTTTCGGCCAGTCGTTTGAAGTCCGTGCTGTTAATTTATGGAATGCACTCCCGCTAGAAATACGTGATTCTACTTCACTAGACGTTTTGAAAAAAAGGCTAAGACATAACTCATTAATAACAGACCTCACTAATTCATAACTTGTTAACGACTAATTTTAAATAATGGTTTTTTTTTTAATTTTATTTGAATTTTTAAATTTTTATACTTATATATTATAATATTTATTAGTTTGTATATATAATTTGTATGTATTTAATTATTATTATTTGTGTAATATGTTTGTGTATTATCATGTACTTATTTGTATGTAAGTTTATTATAATGCACCACCTGCCTACATTTATCTTGCAACTTTCCTAATCCAAAGGTTATCTGGAAGAAATCGCTACTAAGCGATAAGACCGCCCTTTGTACTAGAAAAAATGAATATTCTTATTGTTGTAAATGTAATGTTATACTATAACTTTGTGATGTACAATAAAGTATATAAATAAAATAAAATAAATATTATACATAACAAAATTTTATTTTATATACATAAAACTTTTGGAGAAACGTACTGACCATGATAAATATGAAAAATATATATGAAGATATGAAATAATTATTATTCACTAATATGTTCTTCGCCTCTTTGCTGATTTATTTAAATTTCGATACTTTTTTTTCTTATTTCTATACCAAAGTTCAAAATTACGTTGTCTTCCCATCGCAATTTGACCGTAAATAACATGCAGTCGTAAAGACTGCACTGTAAAGACATTAAATATTTTTCAAGATAAAAATATCGAATTCCCCGTTCAGTTAACTTTATCACTTTTTATCAGTATGATGATATGGAGACAAATGTAATCTTACCCAAACAATGATTAAATTTGTCGATAATTTATTGTTTATCTTTTTATTTAATATTTTTCTGTTGTCTATAATAAAATCGGTCATTCCATTCTGTTCATGATTAGGTATTATAGATTTTAAATTTAGATAAAACATGGGTTTACAAAAACGTAAGCTTTCGATTTAATGCGAGAAATCAAATTTCCGAATTTAATATATTTCAGGTTTAGTTCAGTCAGGGGAGCACGCCGACGTAGTTTATGTTTCGACGTCATGCAAAATCGACTATAAATATTTGTATTGCCTAAGACGCTAACGTAGTTGCTAAAGATTACTTATTTATTTATTTATTCGGAATTTCAACGGCATTGCCCGATAAATCATCCTATATATATCCCATATAGATTTAAATTATTCATGTATTACCAAAGCCCAGCGGTGAGACCGTGCGACTCTTACGAGGGGAACACGAGTTCAAACTCGGGCAGGCACCAATGAGTTTTTCTATTAAAACTCATGTGTCTAATTGATAATTGCAATTTATCACACGCTTTTCGGTGAAGGAAAGCATCATGACGAAACCTTGCATATCTAGAAAATTCTGGAGATATGTGTTACCTACCAATCCACATTGGAGCAGCGTGGTTAGTCTTAGCTCCAACCCTTCTCTCCAGAAACGGAGAGAGGAGGCCTATTCCCAGAAGTGGGGTTGTAACAGGCTGCTACTTTATGTAGTGCCAATTATACAAGAACACATAATTCTTACTTACAATGTTACAATTATAAACCTAAAAATTAAACATAAGAGAATGATGAAAACTTAAAAAAAATAACATTAAGACTCAACTATTACTCTGTCTTTGTACGACTCTAAATATTAAGGAGCTTTAGATCGAAATACTAAATATGTAACTAGCCTGTTTTGATATTACTTCATCAATATTCTGACGGAAAACTGTTACGGATTTTTTAAGTCGGAAAATTTATTAAGTCTTTCTGCTTCTTCGATGGACGTTCTTGGACATTTAGACAAAATATTCTCTTGACGGGATCTCCACACCCCACGATCTTGTACTTGCGGTACTATTATGATAGTATTTAGATATTATCAACTTTATTATTTGGTTTTAATTCCTATGTAGAGATTGTAGACCTGCCATTAAAAATACAACATAGTGCTCTCAAGGCTTACAAGTATATATCAGAGCAACGAACACCGTGAAAATCTTCCTACAAAATCACGTTAGCTTAGTTTGTCTACCCGTAACATGACTGACCAATTTAGTTTTGTCCTTTGAGATAAACTAAGCATTTGAAATGTGAAATGTGGTGCTGGAGAAGGATGTTGAGTATTTCTCGGACGGAACATCGGACCAACGCATCAATAATCAAGGAACTCCAAATTAAAACCTGACTTTCCACCATATGCCTCCGCAGGATTTTAGAATTCTTTGGGCACGTTGCGAGAAAGAGTGGCGACAACCTTGAAAAGTTGCTTGTCACAGGAAAGCTAGAAAGAAAGAGGCCCAGGGGTCGGAGCCCCTTGCGTTGGACCGAACAAATTCGCTCAACACTCGACTCCAGTATCAGTGACGCCATCCACGCCGCAGAGGACAGAGCCGGGTGGCGGAAAATAGTCGTCAATAAGGTGCAACATAAAGATCACGACCCTCAGCATTGAGGATTACGACGCCAGGAGGAGGGAGGATACTTTATCTCAAAGGATAAACCTGGTAATAATTTTTTTATTGTTATAAGACTCTCATTCTTTGTTTTCCTCCTATAAAACTGAGATTACTGTATCCTCTTAATTTATTCTAAATTCTATTACGTTTTTTAAAGATTTATCAACAAAATTTGATCTTCAACAAAAATGCTATTTAATAAGTTTAAATTGCGTCTACGCTTTTAAAATAATTACTTAAATTCACTTAATAAATTTAGCAATCTACGTAAGGTGTTAAAGTTTAGATACAAACAAGCTAAGATAATTACTAATAATTTCGTAAATCCAATATAATTAGCACTATAATTGTGTAATTGCTTTAAGAATCTTCAAACTCGATAAAAAAAGATGCATCAAGGCCAACGAAGCGTTACGTCAGAATTAATGATAGGGTACATACCACGTACATACTCTAACTGGGAGCGGTCGAGGTCATACCTATTCTATTGTTGGATCTTGCTCGTATATAAATAACAAGGAGCAAGTATAAAAGTTAACCAGTTTGATGACTCAGCGCGCAAAATCTGAGAAACTCGTATTAACGTCCACGGTATATAAGATAATATAAATTTATTACGATGATGTATTGTATTTATATGTGCTAACGGCGTGTGGTATCCGGCAGAATAGAATAGACCACCCTCCGTTGTTACCGAGGTGTCGTAAGATGCGACTAAGTTAGTTAAGTGGAGAGTTTAATAAATATTATAATCAAAATGTAGTAAACTTGCTACATTTCGCTATTGCTTTCTTGTGAGAATTTTGAATATAATAGTTAAATAGCTATGACAACATTATATTTTCAGGATATTCAGTCCGATTGGTTTATTAAAATTAAATTTTGATATCATTATTACTAATTATGAATTAACCGTGTGATATCATAGAATAGACTGCATAGAATAGACCACCCTCCTTTCTTACCAAGGTGTCGTAAGAGGCGACTAAGGTATGTGCCGCGTGGTATCCGGCTGCATAGAAAAGACCACCCTCATTTCTTACCGAGGTGTCGTAAAAGACGACTAAGGTAGGTTGACGTCAGGCAGGCGGCCGGTCGTAAAATAGGTAGCCAAATCATGTAACAACATGTTCGTAACATGTTGTGCGGACCCCACTTAGAGTGGGATAAGGGTAGGAGAATGATGATGAATTAATTTTACTTAATATTTACTTATTTTTTCTTATTTTTGACTGGCCCGTTGGCGCAGTGGGTAGTGACCCTGTCTTTAGCGCCGCGGGTCGCGGGTTCGATTCCCGCCGGGCCAACATTTTCTATAAACAATTTGTTGGTTCTTCGAACCTGGGTGTGTATTTGTATTTAAGTATTTATTTAAAATTATATATGTTGTATATCTACCAGTTGTCCGTCAGTCATAACAAAAGTATTTAGTTACTTACTTTGGGGACGGACGACCGTGTGTGTAAATGTCCCATATATTTATTTATTTATTTTTACATTACATTACATTATAGGTACTATGCAAGCCTTTTGTAGTGTCACTATGTTACGAGTTGTCAGTTTTCCAGTGTTACAGTTTTCAGTGTAAGAGAGACTGCTGCCCCCCCTTGCCCATACCTTGCCACGCCCATGGTGTTAACTCTTTATTCATGATTGCGTTGTGTGTTGTGTTTAGTTTAGTGAATTACGTGACATAAGATATCACGCATCTCGTATCTTAATTTGATTAACCGAAATTAACAGTTAGGCTTTCATTAGCTAGACAAGCGGGGCGAGCGAGATCATTTAGTTTGTTGATCACAGAGAATAACTACTGGGGAACCACACCACGGTTTTCGTAGAAGTTTAAATTACATAACTGTGACTAGCCTTCACGCTTTCGTTCAGTTGTGTGATAGATAGAAAACTATGACTTTGAATCCGTGGATAAATGCTAGAAAAGCCAGCTGCGATGATCACGTTCAAGCATCAATTTCAAATCTAAATGTCTAAAAGATTTAATGTATATTTTCTATATAAAGACTAGAAAAAGAAATGATCAAATTCGGAGTTAACATATAAAACTGTTGTTTTATATTGGAGCTTAAAAAATTATTATTATCAGTCATAATACTACCCTCTCTTTAGAAAAAAGATAAATCTGTCAGGACAAAACCTTCAAGACAATTTAACGTCGCTGCGACAATTTATAATCAAGAAAAATTTACAATAAAATACATTTATCTATGCATTATAACTATACACAAGGCTAACGAAAGTTAACATAAATAAAAAAAAATTACGTCAACAATGCTAGAGGTAATAATGTTATTTAAATGTAAATAATTAACAATATTTCAGGGAGACCAATGAAAACTAACGACTATTTCAACCTGTAGTTCCATATAGTACGTTAAATTAAAAAAATAAACAATATTTATCCATAACATTAAGTCAAAAAAAAAGCTGTGATAGCCTAGTGGTGAGACCGTGCGACTCTCTAGAGACGACATAGGTTCAAACCCCGGGCAGGCACCAATGAGTTTTTCTATTAAAAACTTATGTGTCTAATTGATAATTGCAATTTATCACACGCTTTTCGGTGAAGGAAAACATCGTGAGGAAACCTGCATATCTCTAGAGAATTCTAGGGATATGTGTAACCTACCAATCCGCATTGGAGCAGCGTGGTAGGTCTTAGCTCCAATCATTCTCTCCAAAAACGGAGAGAGGAGGCCTTAGCCCAGCAGTGGGCATAGTAACAGGCTGTTACTTTACTTTACTTTACTTTTAAGTCAAAAAGCGGACTTAGAAATAAAGAAACATTTATTAAAAATTCCTTTACTTACTCGCGAATCAGCGGCCGATAGCCCACTGGCGATCGCATTTATAGGCCTCCAAATATCTGGAGTACCAATTAGACCATTCTTGAGATCGTTCTGAAATAATTTTGAATCGAAATTCCACGTCGCTGCACCTACAGTCCGTCTCTTTTCTAAAATGGATTTCTGAACCATTGCCTCCGACTTCGTCGATTTAAAACTACTAAATGTTTTCTCGAATAAACCGCCTTTCGGCTTTTGGTCGTCTTCATTTAATAGCTTTGATGTTTTTGATTCTTTTGCACTTTTCCTTCTATCGACTTCTTGTTTGGGAGGCTCGAGTATAGCGTATATTGTTAGTGATACAAAGTGTCCCGCTACTAAACTCTGTAGATCTATCTTGTCTGAAGTTTTCTTTATATCTTTTTGCCGTAATTGGAATTTAAAATCTTCATTCCAAATAGGCCAGGAACTTTCTTGTAATGAAGTTTCAAATTTACTCTCACCAGGGAAAACTTTAACCTGGAATAAAAGAAAACATTAATAGGAATAAATAGAGTAATATGTATATACATATATTTCAGGAGATCCGTTGATGAGATCTTAATCCAGCCGTAGACGTCTTTTGGTTGAATAAGTAAAAGAATTTTTTTTTCAGCGTACGTTTGACGTTTACGAATGTACATATTAAGCAACCAACTAAAAAGCTAATAGGACCGAAATTAGATGAAAGCTTTAAGCTATTCCCTTTATGAAGCTTTTTACCTTTCACTTCAAAACATCAGAGATTTTTTGCGTTGTTACTAGAATAATCATCAATATTAAATGAAACATATTGTTATTAACATATTGGATGAAACATTATTGTTAGTTAAAAATATATTAAACTAGCCATATGCCTAATTATCGTCCTAAATTCCTTATGTCGGTCCAATTATTTTGTTCTAACTATTTTTAGAATAATGTAATTTTAATTTTCCTTACAATTTAAATGCAGGCCGCTCTTGATCTTGTCGTCTTAAAAGTAGGTAGAATTTACTAAAATACGGCCGAAACAACGTCGATTATTCAGACTTTGGTTCCAAACAATTAAGTAAAAAATTGGTCCAAACAGTAACAAGTGACGCATACAAAGAATGATGGACTGGCCATTTTTATAATTTTTTTCTTAGTAATAAACATCATAAATAATAATTCCACATCTATATATTTATACCAATAAAGTTAACGATGTAACTTAAACGGTAAAAGGACCTACAAATTTAGCTAACCGTATTATGAGGACTCATTTGTGGTAATGAACAGCGGAGATTACTTTTTAAACCCTCTTGAAAATTGATACTAGAAGCTCCTAGATTTGAATGTCAATTTTTAAAGCTAGATCGTTGAATTTAAATTAGAATATTAGTCAAAACGGACAGTCCGTGATGACCGAAAATTACGCAATAAAAAAATTTATTTGATACATTTGAAACTTATAGTTAATTTGCAGACTTTGCATATTAATCTGCCATAAATTCTAAGATATTCAGTTTAATTATTTAAATTATTAGTTAAATGATGTGCGTGTGTTATCCGGCTGAGTAGAATAGACCACCCTCATTTTCTTACCGAGTTGTCGTAAAAGGCGACTAAGGTAAATCGATCGCCATATGGTATCCAGCTGAGTAGAATAGACCACCCTCATTTCTTACCGAGGTGTCGTAAAAGGCGACTAAGGTAAGTTAAACCACCGTGCGGTTCCGGTTGAGTAGAATAGACCACCCTCTTTCTTACCGAGGGGTCGTAAAAAACGACTAAGGTAAGCTGACGTCAGGCAGGCGGCCGGTCTTAAAATACATCGCCAAATCAAGTGACAACATGTTTGTAACATGTTGTGCCGACTCCACTTAGGATGATGATGATTCAGTTAAATTATATGGTATAAAGGACAATAATAGAGAGAGAGTATCCCTCTAAACAGGGACCAAATATGTGTGTACGTAATCTTAGAAAAAAAAATGAGTATATGTAGTTCGTTATCCTTTATACGCATTACATTTACCATCGCGGAATTTTTGTAGCCAAAGATTTTTTTGTACTTAAAAGAGGTATATTCCCACCATATTTTTTTTTGTTTTATCTCAACAAAAATTATTATTGGCACATATAATTCTAGTGAAGATATTCTTTCTCTACTAAGGTACACATCATTTAGTATTCCGTGTCGATACGTACTATACGTGATCTAAAAGTGAAGTTATTACGTATTAAATAAACGACCTTAAACTCAGATAAGCAATAGATAACGCTGCTGACAGTGAATAGGGTCTGCTGATAACGAAAAAAGATATTCACCTCTTTTAGACGCATGAATATGTAGAATACACATTCGATTCTCGGCTACTGTGAAATCTAGAGGCAACTACTTTTTTAATAAGTTCAAATATATTATAGATCTGTATTTCTTTTTGTCCGTCACCATTTAATTAAGCTAAATTATGTCCTGTGCGACTCTTTCGAGGGAAACACTGGTTTAAACCCGGGCAGGCACCAATGAGTTTTTCTATCAAAAACTCATGTGTCTAATTGATAATTGCAATTTTATCACACGCTTTTCGGTGAAGGAAAACATCGTGAGCAAAACCTGCTTATCTCTAGAGAATTCTGGAGATATGTGTAACCTACCAATCCGCATTGGAGCAGCGTGGTAGGTCTTAGCTCCAACCCTTCTCTTCAGAAACGGAGAGAGTAAGCGTACCCAGCAGTGGGATTGTAACAGGCCGCTACTTTACTTTACTACTTTATGTCCATTACCCTGTAGTGGTACAGGGTAATGGACATAAAGTAGTAAAGTAAAGTACCTATAGATTTATAAATCTATAGGTATGCTTTATTAGTTATGTGGTATTACTCTATAAGTATAAAATAAATAAATAAAGTGATTCAATACATCCTCACATCACAACCCTAAGGGGCCGTATCATCAATGAAATAACAACCCTAATGAGCCGTATAGGTACTAAAAACTATCGCCACCACACTAGAACTACCCACATTCACTTGGACCAAGATCATTTCGAGTCATAACTACTTATGTATTTTTTTTTATTCATCCAAAAAATGTAATTAATTATCTTTAAGACAGGAACTAACAGCGTCACCTTCTAAGAGTTTTTTTTTCAAAAGTAATAATGAAATAATATCTTGCTTTTATTATTACTTTTGTATTATGTATCTCATCTAATATTAAAATAAATTAGATATATTATTACAAACATTAATGTCAACATGACATAAGCTTGCGGTTACTGGTTTGCGCCTTGTAAAAGTAAAAAGGTCATTTGTGGGTTTGGGTATAAGATTCTATAATCCCGCAAACGATTTTATCTTTGCCACTACAGCAGTTTAAAAGCGCTGTTAAAGGGAGACTGATACACAAAGCCTATTATACTATTGAGGATTATATAGATGTTAAAAATGCGTGGATATAGCTCCTCTACCCTGTACAAAATAGTAATACCCAAATGTAACTAGTTATAAGAATTCCATTTGAAAAGAGCAACCACCGAGTTTCTTGCTGGCTCTTCTCGGTAGGAACAGCTTTCCGAACCAGCGGTAAATTTTGACGATTCAAAAGCACTTGTTAAGAAGTTTACTTGAATAAAGAATATGTTGAATTTTAATTTAATTGAATGGCGAACATATTCTGTTTTGGGGTTTAACGAATTGTTACATCGCTACTAAATAACAAATATCTTTACATATTCATAACTCGTTTATTCTGAGGACGACCACCGTTTAGTCAGGTGACTAAACGTTGCCGATAAAAAGAACATCAAATTTAATAACGATGCAGTGCCTTCCTCCTGAATACCTAGTTTGTCTAAATATTCACACCAACGCCAAGACTGAGCAACATTAATTTGATCGTTAATATTGGCAAATCGTCAGTAGGTTGCCAAATACCGAAAATGAAGTTTTATTGCGAAAACGTGATTCAACCAAATCAAATCAAATCAAAATATTCTTTATTCAAGTAAACTTGTAAACAAGTGCTTTTGAATCGTCAACTTTACCGACAACAATGTAGCTATACTATATTTGTTATTTTATTCATCATTCTGCTCTTATCCCACTCTAAATGGGGTCGGTACAACGCGTATAAACCATGTTGTTACATGATTTGGCTAGGTATTCTACGACCGACCACTTGCCTGTCGTCATCTTACCTTAGTCGCCTTTTACGACAACTCGGTAAGAAATGAGGGTGGTCTATTCTACTCAGCCGGATACCACACGGCGATATATTTGTTATTTTATTATGTTTTAAAAATAATTCGCTCATCTTAGCAATGTAACGCAGAAATCAAATTGTTAGCTTGAAGAAATATCCAAGGATGTAGTAACATTGTCTTGTCAAAATATCTTAGCTGTTTTTAGAGGAGACTTTGTGCTTTGCTAGCTACCGCCGATTATGATAAGTTAAAACCATTAAAGAAATATATAATAACGCGTCTTTGACTTAATAAGTTTATGACATCTTTGTCTATACATATATAAGCTTCAGTGGTAAAGAGTTGTTATCAGTGAAAAAATGATGATTAAAATCATAATCAATAAATAAGTAGTGATATTGATATATAGTTTCCATCATGTATAGAATGCATTGATATACAATCCCTAGATGCACAATCACGAAAAAGCTTCGGGCAAAAAACGTCCGAGCCTTACTATGCGTACCTAAAGGTATCGTTATATTTGTAACTTAAAACTAGTCACACAAATGTAGACGTAATTATTAAGCCATAAGAATTGAATGTCATAATATGTATACGCACACTATCATTAGTAAAAAACGTGGATAGCGTTTTCAAGCCGAAACATAGAAAGAAATGGAGTAGGGACGTGGATATATATAGAAAAAAAATCTAGGGAATCTAGAGAGTCTAGGGAGAGATTGTATATCAATGATAGAAAGGCATTAATCAACGCGTAAACCCCGTCTATAAATATATTGCCTTTGTGTTAAAGCTTATAACACTGTTTAGGTTTTTTTATGTTTCAATAATAACATTAGGTAATTAAGGATAAAATGTATACCGTATGACGATTGTTTGAAAAAAAACACATAAGTTGGGTGACTAACGTTTTATTTCATGGTCTTTAACTTTGCTTCGTACCTCTAAAAAGCTTATTAAATTTACCTCGGTATTTATTATACTAATACGATAATTATAATTCGATAATAAAACGAAAGAATTCTCGTATCCGCCACAAATCGCTTCAGCCAGACGGATTAAAATCGATCCAAAAAAGGTATACCCCATAGCCGATGAGATAAATGCCCGAATAGTCACCAATCCTACGCCACTTTTAATTAAACTCAATATTGCGTAGGTAACACGCATCTCGTCGACTAGAATCGTATTAACATTTATCGGACCACGTCTATTACCTGCCTTATTAAGTTTCATCACATACGAGATACTGACCTTAATTAGAAATACAATTACTGGCATATTTTATTACGAATAACACACAAAATACAGCAACAGTAAAGTTATAGAAGTTATAATTGTGATGTTAGATACAGTTTGATGGGTTTGAAACAGGTACCATTTATTATGTTTTAAGGTACAGGTTAACTTTAGAGGTAAATAAATAACTAAATAAATGTCATGCTAACAACGGAAGAAAGTAGGCTGGTGCTTCGTCATACTCGAAAACATAAATTAAGTACATGTCGGAATTATGAATTTATGTTAAGTATTTATAGGCAAGTGCAAATTGCTACCAGTCAATTTTAATTTGTCAAATTTAACGAAAATGCAATCCTAAATCTCGAAGGCGTGAGCTAATAACCAATTTCTTGAAAATAAACAATTAGTTAATTATAACGTGACCTACAAAACAACGCGTCGAATATAAGTACATCTCAAGAGTTATTCATTAACGTATAGTCATTAATAGGTTATTATCACATGCATATTAAATAAAAAATCATGTCTGAATTTCGAGAACCTACAATACATATTATTACACTATTATTAAATAGTCCTGTATTTAACTGTACATATTTCAAGATGCGTTGTTAAAAACAATTCTAGACAATTTCTTCAAACATGGAGAAAAATTTTTTAACACACGAATTAAAGAAATAAAATATCAACCAATTATTGCATCTTTTATTATTATGGAAGTTTAAAAGGAAGTTACCTTAACAAGGTAGCCATGGGCGCGACTTAGTCCAAACAAGGATGGTAGATGCCGGGCACCGATAACAGTCACATACAAATTTTTACTAACAGGATGCAGAGACAGTTTGAACCCTATTTCCGGATCCAGGCTGCCACTACCGGCCAGTTGATTATTTTTATTAGCATTTAAAATATTCTTCAGTTTATTTAACGAAAATGCCATTGTAAACAAAGTTGGCCCCTAGACGTTATCACAAAAAACTCGCAAAACCGGTTTTTCGTATAAATAATAGCGCACCTACACTCGTTTCATTTATATTCCTCATGAGTTTAAAGATAAGTAACATTTATTTTTTCTCTTTCAATAATAAAGGATCACAACACTTCCGCTCTGCACACATTTTTGGATTAATTAACAGCAGTCAGCACTACACGAAGAAGTTTTGAACATAACTAGTAAAATTATATATAAATCTACACAGGTATGAAACAGACAGCAATTGTCGCGTACTCGTCTGTTACTATCACTCACAATTCACATATTAATATTACGATACAACCCATTTTAATAAAGCTCGAACAAGTTTTCAAGCGTCTTCTCTTTCGCACATATGACCAAGTCATAACGAAAGAATGGTACCGTGTGTGCAGCCATCACATGCAAACATGGTTTTTTGAATGACAGCAGTTTAATTGCACATTGACAATTTCTTTTCCTGCCATCTACTGGTAATGTATACATTAACATGACTTTTGATATGTTAATAGATGGTGCTGTAAAATCAATCGATCGAATCTATGCTTGGATTTGAAAATCTTTCAGCTTCAAACAAAACCGCGATTAAGGAATGTAAATTAAAAATGTTTAAAAGATTGACCGCCGGGTTTCTTTGTGGTTCATCTCGGTAAGAGAAACATTTCTACCATAGCACAGAGTAGTTGTAGTTTCATTAAATGTTATTGATCCTTGACGATGCAATAGTGCTTATAAAAAGCTTACCTGATTAAAGATTATTTTCATTTAATTTGATACTATTGCCACAAAGTTTTCAAGATTAATATGTTATAGCGTATTACTTAATTATCACTTATAGTAATGCATGTAGTATTCTGTTCCCGTAAGCACTAATTTTCTCACATTTTTAGAAGTCATTTTCCGAATTGGTGCAAAGTTTGGGTTGAAGAATTTATAGAATAAGGTGTTACTTTCACTCAAAGTATCGTCGTAGTAACATCCAAAGAAAAAGGAATATTTGGTTCAATCCGCGGTGAAAGAAAATATAAGTAATGCCACATGTTAACTGTATGTTTTGTACATTAAGGATTAGTAAGCTGCACGTACTGAAAAGTAGCGCCATCACATAATTCATAAAAGTAGTATATACATGTACAGTGCAATCTACATTCAGCATTGAATAGGTTTCGTTCCATCGTGTTGTTTAGAAAAATATTACCATTCCTTTAGTAATCACTAGTCTTTGACTTTACTGAAGTGGTTATGTATATTTGTTTGAATTCAAATTTTATTCTAATTTTTAAATTTAACATTATTTTTATTTTATCTGATTATGTATGTTATTATAAGGGAATTAGGCAAATGTAGATTATAGACAAAAATGTTTTCAGATTTTTTTTTATATTTAAGGCATACTTGTGCAGATTATGTACAAACAACATTATTTTAGATTTCTGTTGTGCGATTTTTTATTCGTACAAACCTCCTGTTAATAAAGAAAACTAAAAAAGGGTTATCCAATTAAGTGCAGTCGTTTGGAAAGTATGCACGTACAAACATTTCAGTGACATTTAAAAATATAATTGAAAATACGGCTGGAACAGGTACTGATAAAATGTATTGTTTGTCTTGCATAATAAAATCATACTTATTTATAATAAAAGGTCATAGGGTACAACGAAAATGAAACAACTTTGTTTTAGTTTATTAAGAGGAAAAATAAAGACTATAAAATATAGAAAAAAATAATTGTTTAATTCTTGAATACTTAATTACACAGCGTTATCTGTACAAAACAGGTGCACATTATTGGAGATATATCACGATTTGAAATTGTTACATCATATCATGGGAAAAATATGGTCATAAACCAGTTTGCAGCGTAGAACATGGAAAATAAGTTATATATATTATTAGACATCATGGAGTTATTACACTTGAGTAAAAAAGCCAGCCTAAAATTGCCCTATTACAATAAAGTGAAAGCGAATGGAACCTTATTATTTGTCTCTATTTTTTATGTGTAATTAGACAAAGATAAGTATACGAGTTTTTCCCTCTTATTATTTTTTGCGACACTTTTACTTACAGGCCTGCCTATGGCTCTCCTATTCTAGTATAATAACTCTATTAGAAATACGCCGAATATTTGACTAAGTCAAAGGATTCTTATCAATTTTGAAAAAAAAATGAATAAAAAGTTTCTATAAATTTATATTTATATTTATAAATAGGATTTTATAATTATATATTTATTTTTATAAACTTTTTATTCGGTGTAGTCAATAATATAAGTTTACTAAAATTGTATGATTGTATAGAACATCATCATCCTCATCATCGTTCTCTTGCCCTTATCCCACTTTAAGTGGGGTCGGCACAACACGTTACAAACATGTTGTCAAATGATTTGGTTACGTATTTTACGACCGGCCGCCTGCCTGACGTCAACTTACCTTAGTCGTATTTTACGATCCCTCGGTAAAAAGAGGGTGGTCTATTCTACTCAACCGGATACCAAACGGTGGGTCGTCTTACCTTAGTCGCCTTTTACGACACCTCGGTGAGAAATGAGGGTGGTCTATTCTACTTAGCCGGATACCACACGGCGGGTACAATTATATAGAACGTAAGAACAAATAACATCAGTAAATATTCAAAACTGTGTCTGTTGCTTCACTTGTGTGGAAATGACTGTGGCTTTTAAGGACTCGATTCCAGGTCATTAAATAACCTAAATAAAAAGGAAATGAGTTTGTATGAAGTTTTTCCCGCGTAAATTACTTCATATTATTCCAACTTAAATTGTTTCTGAATTGTTGTATGATAAGTATAGGTAGATGATCATAATAGCTACTGTCGGTTAACCATAAGAGGTAGAGACATGCCGTCGCGGACTTTTTTGTAGTATCTTTGTAGATCTACAATTCTCTAGTACATTACTTTAGTGTATTTGGTTTACGCGCACGTGACTGAAGTCCCCAACAGTCCAGTTGTTTTAAAACTGCGCGACCTCAACAAAATTTACAGAAAACAGTACAAAAAATCCGTTTAGTAGATTTTGAAAAAATTTATCATATACAGACAGATAGCTTTTGGGCACTGTATTTTATAAGTATAGATATATTATACAAATTATCCGACACAATTAATAATCGGCGCAATTCTAATTTTTATAACTATTTAAGACCTAGATAGTACTTTTCCAATCACTTGTACAATAGCGTCATAATAATGAATGAATATAGAAACTACAAGGACGAACATTGCAAAGCAAATGCCAGTGATGTACATGAATTGGCTGGCTTCTTGTGGTGTCGCTAAGAGTTCTTCACTGCTTGTGTCACGATCTAACGCATCAAACTCAGACGTATCTGAAAATAATGCAAACAAATTTTTATATTTTATTTATTTATTTATTTATTTATTTATTTATTTATTTATTTATTTATTTATTTATTTATTTATTTATTTATTGGAACACCAACAAGAATGCACTTAGAGTAAACTTAAATATAAACAATATCGTATCCTGCTACAAGTACATCCTTACTTACAGGTGTACACAACATGCATACTTATGGTGCTATACGTGCTTTACAATTTTTACAAAAATTATTATTTTTATTTTTTTTTAATTAAATTAAATATAAAAGAAATACGAAGAACAAAGTCGGAAGGAGGCAATACTTAAGCTAAAAACATGAATCAACAAATTATCGATACTCGGAGTAAACATCTAAAGGTTGCCAAATTGTTCCTATAGATATCACCCTTAAATTCACCAGTGGATAGTGTGTTGTACTGCCGCTTCATTCTATTAATAGGACCAAAAAACCTAGTTTAGTTCGGCTAAATGTAGGTTTGAAGAGTTTATGCATTTCATTTCTTGGTACTCTAGAAGGGATGTTAAAATTAATATTTTCCAGAAGTTGCGGACCACCAACCAACCAAGTTGGTCCAACACACCATTCACCAACTTAAACAAAAATAAGACATCATTTACTTCTCTACGCTTTTTTAAAGACTGCATGTGAAAGTATTCTAGCTTCTTCTGATAATAAATTTAGTATGTCACTAATGCCGGAAATAGAATAGACCATCCACATTTCTTACAGAGGTGTCGTAAAAGGCGACTAAAGTAAGTTGGACCCACCTTGTGGTATCCGGTTGAGTAGAATATATCACCCTCTTTTTACCTAGGGGTTGTGAAATACGACTAAGGTAAGTTGACGTCAGGCAGGCGGCCGGTCGTAAAATACGTAGCTAAATCATTTGATAACATGTTTGTAACATGTTGTGCCGACCCCACTTAGAGTGGGATAAGGGCAGGAGAATGATGATGAAGATGATGGTGTTCTATACAATCATACAATTTTAGTAAATTTATATTATTGACTACACCGAATAAAAAGTTTATAAAAATAAATATATAATTATAAAATCCTATTTATAAATATAAATACAAATTTATAGAAACTTTTTATTTGTTTGCTACTAATGCTGGAAGTAGAATGTAGAATAGACCACCCTCATTTCTTACCGAGGTGTCATAAAAGGCGACTAAGGTAAGTTGGACCCACCTTGTGGTATCCGGTTGATTACATATTGCATCAGAATGGCCCCTAACAAAAGAGTTAAACTCGTGTTGAGTCCATTTTCGAATTGCCCTCTGAAATGGCCCCACGTTAGGAAACACTGTGCTAGATGAATGTTACATAATTTATTACCTGCAGGTGTTTCAACGTCACAAACAACATCGGCCTCAGTGATTTGCAAGTCTAAAAGTTCTTTTACTGATAACAAGGCCTCAGCGGGAGCTTCGCCGGGGAAAAGATAGTCGCAAAGGTAAAGAGAACCAACCGGTACTAGGACGCGTCTAGGTGGTTCGTTAAAACAAACTTTTTCTGGAACATAAAAAACGGTTTATATTACATAACTAAATTAAGAAAAAAGTAATAATAAAATTATTTTGCTATAATCTATAATTTTTAATATAATATAATTTTTATTATTACTTTAGTTTAGCAATTATATTACGTTGTAAATTACCACTACATAATTTGCAATTTAAGTATACGCAATGAGTAGAACATGTCATTCAGTTTCATTAATAAATAATCATTTTAATGATTAGTTAAAAGCAATTATTGGAAGATAATGTTTAAAATTTGCCTAATTATCAATCAGAATGAAGGTAGTGATTACACAATACACTCAAGCTTTTTTGTAATTACCTTCAGGCAGCAAGTTGTCGTCAATCAAAGCATCACAGTGCATTGTGAAGCGCGAAGCCAATGATCTGATAATATCTTGTTTGACAGCAGCAATAGTTTCACTGACTGTTGCTTTGGGATACATGAAAACACTAGATGATACAACACCACTAAAATGTATGCTACCATCACACTCCAAATATTCTACTGTTTCTGGTAGACTGTTTTCCTGTAATAATTTTGGCTCTTAGATCAAATACACACTATCAAAAGTAATAATAAAATAATATTTTGCTGTAATCCGAGATAAAGTAAATAGCTAATATTAGGTCCTACATATGAAATTGGCGTTTTGTCGTACTGGCCACATTGATCTCAAATATTACCTTTATGGTTAGGAATTCCAAATTCAAATTTATACAGCTCTTTACTCATGCATTTGTGTTTCAAACCCCCTAATTCATTTGTTTGTTCTTCTTTTGTTTTTTTCTTTGTGTCACTCTGTTTACAAAATGGAAAACATGAAATATCGCGTTATTTACGAGTATGAGTTCCACCGTGGCACCAGTGCTGCAGAAACGGCTCGAAGGATTAATCATGTGTATGGTGACGGTGGCGCAAAAGAAAACACAGTGCGTTTTTGGTTCCAACGTTTTCGTTCTGGAAATTTCGACCTGCAGAACAAGCCTCGCGGACGGCCGGAGACCAAAGTTGATAATGAAGAATTGAAGGCTATTGTGGAAGCGGATCCATCGCAAACCACGTCCGAGTTAGCTGCAGGCTCCGGTGTTAATGATAAAACTATTCTAATCCACTTGAAGCAAATTCGGAAGGTGAAAAAGCTTGAAAGGTGGGTACCTTATGAATTGAGTGAAACAAACCGACAAACGCGCGTCGACTGCTGCGTTACGTTACTCAACCGGCACAATAATGAAGGAATTTTAAATCAAATCATTACCTGTGATGAAAAGTGGATCCTCTACGATAATTGGAAGCGTTCATCGCAATGGCTGAACCCTGGCGAACCAGCCAAATCCTGCCCTAAGCGAAAATTGACTAAAAAAAAGTTGCTTGTAAGTGTTTGGTGGACTAGTGCCAGTGTCGTTCACTACAGCTTTCTTAAATCTGGCCAGACGATTACGGCAGATATCTATTGTCGGCAACTGCAAACCATGATGGAAAAGCTACCTGCTAAACAACCGAGGCTGGTCAATCGCTCTAGGCCACTGCTGCTTCAGGACAACGCTAGACCACACACTGCACAACAGACGGCTACCAAATCAGAGGAGCTTCAATTAGAATGTCTTAGACATCCACCGTACTCTCCGGACCTTGCTCCAACAGATTCCCATTTTTTTCGCAATTTGGATAACTACTTGCAAGGAAAAAAATTCAACTCCGATGGGGCAGTCCAAACCGCCTTCAAAGATTTTATTGATTCCCGCCCGAATGGTTTTTTTAGTAAGGGGATCAATGAACTACCTATGAGATGGCAAAAGTGCCTACATAGCAATGGTACATACTTTGATTAATTAAATATATTTCATTAAAAAAAACGACTTTATGTTCCTCCCATAGAAAACGCCAATTTCATATGTAAGGACCTAATATATATAATGCTAAATGTAAAGCGGGTATACGTTTTCATACCCAATACTTGCAGGATTCGTAAGCACATAAGTATAGTAACCGGCAATAAATAATGCACATCGAGGCTTAGAGAGAGATATCGGCTAGATTCTGCTTCATGGAGCATCGTCTCTGTCGCAAAGACTGACGAGCCCGTGTGTGACAGTGACAGCGCTCTACCAAACCGAACTGGCCGGCTGTTTCGTTGTAAACATCGAGGTGCATTATTTAATGCCGGGTACTATTTATAAGTATATGGGACACTTAGACACACGGTCGTCCAACCCTAAAGTAAGTAACTTAATACTTGTGTTGTGGGTGACGGACAACTGATAAACATATACCTAGATCATTTTAAATACATACTTAAATACAAATACACACCCAGGCTCGAAGAACCAACAATATAGAAAATGTTTGTGGACCCGACCCGCGTAGCTGAAGGTAGGGTTATTACCAACTGCGCCAACGGGCCAGTCAACACATGCACAAACCTCCACCATCGCCACCACAATACACAAGCACTACACACGTTCATTATTACAAACTCAACAATCGTTTCGCCCCGCAACCGAAGCATCATTAAGAGATAGATTCCACAATAAAATCACAAAATGGCTTTGCAATTTTGCCGTGGAGTCTTGCAATATATATATTTTCAATTTATTTTATCACAGATTATAGCAAAGTAATTTTATTGTTACTTTTGTATTATGGCAAAGTGACACCTAATTATTAAAATAAACACTAATAAAGGAGGAACTTTGAGCAGTTCTTATATTTAGAAACTGACTTTACTCAAGGCTTGGGTAATTTTTAGAAGTGGACGTCAACTTGCTAAAATGTATCGTACAAAATAACGATGACTTTATTTACTATAATCCACTTTCTTTGAACAGTTATAATAACAATATACATTATGATGTTACTACTTTCGAATTTTTATAAGATTCATATAAGCTCATTTCTTCTTTGTTAAGATGAAGGTGACCACCCAAAATTATACATAGAAACTAGAGACTACTCCCCTTTTTACATGAAGATGCAAAAAACTCTTTATAAAACCATTGTGAGTTGAGATTGTGGTAGTGAATTGATGCCGAACTTGTGTCATTAGAGACTGGTCATGTATGAGTTTTTAGGAATTCTGCATGTAAGAGGTATGAGAATGTATAATACACACTACAAAACACTACAATAATTTGAACCATATATAAATTTTAAATTAAATAATTTAGTAATATTTATTATTAACAGTTTAACATTATATACTTACAAATGGCACAAACAAAGATACATGCATTGATTTTGGTGTTTCCTGTGTAGTTTTAACACTATTTTTTGGCCTTTTCTTCTTAATAAGTTGTTCCAAGGCCTCTGTACCATCTTTCAATTCCCCATCAATAAACATAACACTTGATTCGATTGTTTTGTATGCTGATTCCAAAATTTGCTGAAAATATACATGAAACTTATTGGTTATTTTTATAGGCCCCACATCCACCAAAGCTGAGATGAGTTTTGAATACCAATCAGATAGTCATTTCCACATCTCTTGTTCCATTGGTTTATATGACGATATCTGATTGGTATTGGAAATGCATCTTCTCTTCTCACTACTTTGGTGAATAACAATGCCTACCTGTCCAAAGAACTTGATGGTCTTTAGTACTGATGATGACAAGGACACTTACACCAAAGAAGCAGGCAAAAAAAATACAACTGTGCCTACTTAGTCTTAAGACCAATCTATCCTTAGCAAGGCTCAGTATGACCATCATACTATAAATCTGCAATAGTACCTTAATATTTATGTGTATAAAAATAAACATTTAAAATGTACCTGAAATTGCTGTTTTACAGATATACCACTTTTCTTTACAATCACTGGATAAACATCATCAAACTCATAATAACAGTCAAGCCTCTGCCATTGTTGAGTTTTTGGTAAAAATTTCCACTCTACATTCTTGATGGTAGTGGGTTTACCAGATCCAACTTCAATACTTTTACATGTCAAAACTTTAGTGCTAGTAGACATATGCAATATAAGCCTCTCATTAGAGTGTGGGTAGTTAGCATACATATACTGGTTGCTGCTAAGGGCTTTATATATATGATTTAATATTGACTTCACTTTACTGAAGTGGTTGGGGTCGTCAAAAATGTCTTCATCACTGGTAATGAAAATACCTATAAAAAGAATAGTTTTAACACAAGATCACATAAAAATACAATAAATAATATAATACTAAATAATTGTTACCACCAGCGATAAATATGATAGGTGCCTTGATCAATTACTATTTTTAATAGGATCACACTTGTAGACACTCCTATTAAATATAGTAAATAGTGATCAAGATCATTTGATCTTGAACATTTAATTTTACTTTACTTTATTCTTTAATTTAGAAATTTCATAACAGAACTCAGCCTCAGATCTTTTTTGACTTAATTGTTCAGAAGCACCCAAAACTATTTCCGTGTTGGTTAATTTACATTCAATGTTTAATATGTATCAAATATTCAAACATCCATATTTAAAAAGATTAACAATATTGTGCAGAAAATAAAGACTATGTTAAATAATTTAAATCTGTATTTATAACTTTTTAACACCACATTAACTCTCTCTATGATAATATTTTTGATGTATTTTGTTATATTTATATTTCTATAGTGACTGTTTTAGTAGCTAAATTTTATAAATAGTGTTTACTTATAGCCAAGTAGGATTAAATATCTAAGAAAATAGCACCTATATGGATCTCAATTTAACAAATATTTTATCTATTTCTTGTGACATTACTAAGAATACATTTGAACCACAAAAAATATCGGTATGCGATATACTACTGAAATAAAAAGACTTCATACTCCTTAAATAACATATGGAATTATAACATATGGAAAAAATATAGCTTACCCTGAACAAACATTCCCCCAGGTAACATTCGCGTGACATGTTTAGCATGGTCTGCTACCCAAGCTTCCGAAACTCCCAATAAATTTCGGACACACTCTGCTTTTTCTGACACATAACTGGTCTCAGACCCGGATTCTGCAGTTTTCTCTTCGGGAGTACGTGCTAAATGAATAGCATTTTCACGAGCCTCTGTTATCTAAATATACCATTAATATGAAGTAGAAAAAAAGCGAGAACTATTGTAAAGCATATGGATTTGCTTACCTGACCTAAAATTAACCCCAAAACAAAGTTTTCTTGTGAAGCATATTGCTCCAAATATTGCAGGCAATATTCAGGAGAGTAAACTGCTCTAACCATATTTGATGATTACAGTTTTAGTCTATGATTACAGTACTAATACATTTAAATAAATAAAAACGAAATGCAGTTTATTTATTTTGGTACGTCGTGGCGATAAATAAACACAGACTACAAACAAAATACAAACATTATGAGAACAGACAAATAAGCACATTACAACGTTACACAGATAATTAAATAGATTAAACATGACGGGTAAGTTAATAATATTAAAAAAAACTACAATCATCCATAAACTACAGAATGGACTCAATAATACCTAAGCAATCCTCATCTACGTAGAGATATCCTTTTCTTTGGTATATCGTTCTATTGTGGTAGATATAGAGACGAACAAAAAAAGAATAACTAGTTAGGATAAAAAGTTTCCGATAATCTTCTTTGAAACATCGTGGCTGGACAAGATTTGACTTTGAAATTATAGTATGATTTTTTTATGCAAGACGAATATATAAGCGTCAATTGTTCCAAATTTCATAACTTCGTTCAGTGGATGCAGATGCAGATGTAAAGATTTCGTATAATATACCTTCATCTCACTATGAAAAGACAGATTAAAAATGGTAATGCCGTTTTAAATTTAATGGAAGAGATAAGACAATGGCATGAGAAAATACACAAAATAGAAACGGACATTCCTTTTCCAATGGAGGGTGTTTCGATCTTAACCCGGAGATCCGAATAAACAGCAAGTCCAGTCTCATTAATGCGACTATTATGTATTTTAAAATAAAATGTTGGCTTATCCTGATGCCTGGGACCCTTCATACTTAAATCTATAAAATAGAAAACATCCACATCGTGCCGATAAATATCCATCCTTCGATCCATTCGTTATTATAAAAAAAAATTATATCAATGTAATGCAATAATCAATAACCGAGAAATAATAAATTATACATACCTAAATTTTTACCTATGTATTTTTATTATCTTTTTATAATTGTTTCCGCTATTATTGTTATAATAAAGGTTGCCCTCGCTTTTTTAAGATAACGGCTACTATTCGAGGTAACTATAACATATGTGAGTATGAAAATACGAAAAGTCCACTATACATTTAACACTATATATATATTTTTCTATTTACTGTATCGCGGATTATAGCAAAATAATTTTATTATTACTTTTGTATTATGGATCTCCGCAAAGTAACGCCTAATTCTATAAATTATTTAAAAATATATGCATATGTTATGACATACATTTCAATATCTCTTCCGTTTCATTATATGACAAGCTAAGCCATGAGGTTACTAACTTCCTTTTTACCTTTATTTCTGTATTGTGGATAAATAAATATTAACTTATTTTTATTATAAATGTGTATTGTGTGCACCCAAAAAAATAGGCAATCTTTATACAAAGGAGGTTCGATATTTTAGATTGTGTGTGCAAATCAAGTGATTTCTTCGTTTATTTAAAACTTTAGGATGGTGGTATATGTACCGTGTATATGTAATATGATGGTCATACTATGTGTTACTTGACTTTAAAGGTAATTCTACAAATACCTTCTCAGATCTACTCAGTGTGTAAATCATTTTGGGAAAGGTGAGGAACTACAAGTACTAAGACTAAGCCATCGTGATGCTTGATATCATAAAAGTAGCGGCCTCCTGCTATACCACAATATAAACATCAAATAGTCAGATTTTATTGCAAACGTGCTGTAAAAATCTTCTTATCGTGCAACTATCTCAGTTTCATCACAAAAAGCCGTGATATGATATGACCAAATTTATTAATAACAAGTTTTATACTAAGTAAGTATTATGATGGAAAATAAATAAAACGAAATAATTGACAACTTACATCTTTAATCAATATATTTACGGTAAAAGACAATTGAATGAAGATCTTAAAATTATCGTGCAATATTCACCACTAAAGAACTGATAAAATGAGCTTTGAATAAAGCATTTAAAATAAGTTGCTTGAAAAAGTTTACGTAACACTATATTTTCCATCTTTTAATTGAATTTACACTTCGAAAAGTCCATTTCCGGATGTTGTTCCATAAACCTGTAAAGATAGGATACTTTACGTATTACTTGTAATAATCTTACGCAATCAGCGTCAGCACGAGTTGCGGAAAAGCCAAGAGCTTATGTCGAAGGCTATACACGTATTACGTTGGTAACAAAAATTTTATACTCATTGGTGAATTTATTGGATATTTTAAACATTCCTTTTATACTATGAGTAAAGCTACTTCCGCCCCGAGATGTTTATTAAAGATACTGATAGGTTATTGTTTTTTCAACTATTTTATTGAATACCAAAATTAATATTTTTTTACAATGTATCAAGTAAATTTTACTTTTGTTTAACGTGGTTTTAACTGTCTTTCCAGTACAAAATAATCAATACTTAGAATACTCGTATATATGCGATTTCATCATCATCATCGTTCCCCTGCCCTTTAACCCACTCTAAGTTGGCACAACATGTTACAAACATGTTGTCACATGATTTGGCTACGTATTTTACGACCGGCCGCCTGCCTGACGTCAACTTACCTTAGTCGCCTCTTACAACACCTCGGTAAGAAATGAGGGTGGTCTGTTCTATGCAGCCGGATACCACACGGCATATACCTTAGTCACCTCTTACGACACCTCGGTAAGAAAGGAGGGTGGTCTACTCTATGCAGCCGGATACCACACGGCATATACCTTAGTCACCTCTTACGACACCTCGGTAAGAAAGGAGGGTGGTCTACTCTATGCAGCTGGATACCACACGGCACGTACCTTTAGTCGCTTTTTATGACACCTCGGTAAGAACGGAGGATGGTCTATTCTATTCTGCCGGATACCACACGGCGTGTATATGCAATTTGTGATTATAATTCATTAATATCGAATTTAGTCAAATTTCGACACCATACTAATGTCAAAGCTAAACAAATACTGCTATCGGTTATGGGAAAGTTGAAATAGAAAAGGAATTAAAGAGAGATGGAGTCTCGACCATTTACTAACCATAATGACCATTCGAGCTAACATTTTCCACTTTGTGAGTGAACAATATTTACTTACTTTTATAATTCGAAAGTTAATAAGCTTTATATAACCTTGAATATGCTAATAATAGGGGACATCTAAGTGGTTTCAGTTTGTACGGATTATGGTTTTTTTCTAATAAATATTTTATGGTAGATCATTTAAGTTCTTACTTCACATAATATTATACAGTGATAATTTTATTATACATATTCTTATATATTATACATATTTATTGTATTTTATATACATATAAATTTTTATAAATTTATAAATTTTTTTCTCTCTCTGAGTACACTAAGTACATACTTAGTGTACTCAGAGAGAGAAAAAAATTTTGTATTACAAAAAAGAGTCATACGAGGCAACTAATTTAAGTCCGCGTGATTCCCTGCGAGAGAAGTTTAAGGAAATAGGTATTCTTACATTTGCTTCACAATATATTTTAAACAATGTAATTTTTGTACATAAAAATATAAAAAATTATAAAACTATATGTATATAATAGACAAAGTAGGAACCGACATAAGCTTGCGACTCCTGCTTTGCGCCTTGCAAAAGTACGTAAATCGTTTGTGGGTTTGGGAATAAGATTCTATAATAAAATTCCGCAATCAATTTTAGTTTTACCATAACAGCAGTTTAAAAACACTGTTAAAAACAGGCTGATACAGAAAGCCTACTATACTGTCAACAGTATTACTTAGATGATAAGAATGTGTGGATATAGCTACTCTACCTTGTACAAGACAGTAATGACTACATGTAACTAGTTATAAGAATTATATTTTAAAAAGAGCAACCGCCGAGATTCTTGCTGGCTCTGCTGGGAGGAACATCTTTCCGAACCAGTAGCAGATTTTGACGATTCAAAAGCACTTGTTTACAAGTTTAATTGAATAAAGAATATTTTGAATTTGAATTCCATTCCCTTTTCAGTTCTGATAAATAATTGATTTAAACAATCGGGAGAGCGTTTATATATTTCTATATTTTTCAATTTTTTTCATACCTTAACAATATTAGTTCGAGAGTTTTGATTTTACTCACTTTTTAAGGACATCTTGCTTCTTTTGCTCATCACTAGTGGGCAGACCCATTTCTTTCTGCCTTTGATCGTACATCATTTTCTCAACTAATCCTCTTGTTTCACCGTCTAAGTCGGATAATTTAGAAGGTTCTAAAAGAAAAAAAAAAATAAGAAAAGGCATAAATCATGAAACAATGAAACCTAAGATACAGATCAGGTGACAAAAAAATTTTGATTGATTGTAAAGGTTGTGCATTGCCTGCATTATTTATTTACAAAACACGCACGCAAGAAATTGTATAATGTATATGAATGTTATTGATCTTGAACTTGTAAAACGTGAGTCGTTTCTAATTTTTTAAATAATTTTTGACACTATAACTTTTAGATATATAACATACAAAGGTTCGTACATCTGTTTACTTCGTCGTATTTCTTAATGGAATTTAAAATATATTCTTGACCAATGTGGGAAAAGGCTTCCTCTCTCCGTTTTTGGAAAAAAGGATTGGAGCTAAGACTTACCACGCTGCTCCAATGCGGATTGGTAGGTTACACATATCCCTAGAATTCTCTAGAGATATGCAGGTTTCCTCACGATGTTTTCCTTCACCGAAAAACGTGTGATAAATTGCACAGCTTAATATTGAAGTGTCAAAGTAATTTTCAGATGCTACCGTTCCGTACAAGGATAATACGTACGTATTTTGATCGAAATTTTCAGAAAATCTTTAAATTGACAAGTGTAAAATTCTGAATTTGCTAACATAATGCTACCTACGTTTGCATATTGGCGGCTGCGCCCGCCAGCTAAGTAAGTAAGCCAGTCGCAAATAAACACAGTTCAAAGCAACACTTATTTTTATTCCGTCAATATCGAAGGCCAGACTTAAGTAATAGTAATATTTAAATAGGGTTTATCAATCACTTCTACCCTAAAGTGGATAGGATAACGTCATTTAACCCTAAAGAGTATTTAAATAAAAAACAATTTTTTTTTGTTAATAGGAGTATTGTTGCGAGGATAATTCGAAACTAGATTGAGCCACAGCAACGCGTGGCCAAACCGCTAGTTCAGTTAAGGCTAAGGTTAAATAAATAAGCACATATTTTTTCGGCATTAATACGAGAGCATTAAAATGTATGTCATAATTAAAATATAATGTATGCTCGTACGAACTGATAAAGCTCTATCAGTCGGTAGTCGGGGCCTAGTCGATTCAGAATGAATAAATATGGATAAAAAAAACTAAAAAACGCGCTTATGAAGCACAGCCAAATAAAAAAACTAAAATAAACGCTTATGAAACACATCCGAATGAAAAAAAACTAAAAAACACGCTTATAAAGCACATCCAAATGAAAGAAGGAGAAATTTATTAAATTATACACTGTCCATTATATTAACCATCTTTTGACAGATTGACGATTTACATATTTAGTGATGTCCTAAAGATTCTCGTATGCGATACCATTCCGATTATAGTACCTACTATCATTAATCGAATTACGTACCTAAAGAATTCGATTAATGATAACCTACGTAAACTAATAACAGATATAGAAATCAACATTTTGATTTAATATTGCCTTAGTTTTTTGAAAATAAATGTTAATCCGTGTGTATTTATTATAATCATAAAAAATATATTATACATCAACTGGCAACATCAACAGACCTTCCGCTCGGCCGCCATTTTGACGTGATCTGTCACTCTCAACGAAACGCCCGTGATAGTCACACGCATTTACGTTCGCTGAGTGTTCTCTCGCATCTGTTACACCTTGAGTTAAGTAGCTTTATTCCTCGGAAAAACTTTTGTGAAACTTATATTGATCGTGAAAATGCCGAAAGGACGTGTGTTGAAAGCACAATCGAGACAGTTAGTGTTAAAACTTCATGAGTATTTTGAGCAAGAAAATCAAAATGGCGGACCTCTTATACCTATCACGCAAGTCCGAAACCGTGTTGCAGCCGCGTTGGGGATCAGTCTATCAACTGTGACTAAAATCACTACTGATGCCTACGGCAGGAGCGGCTTGGAGCAAAACAAACCATCTACACCAAAAAGAAAGCGCCGGGCTCATAAGGTGACAGCTGTTGATGACTTTGACGCTGACGCTATTCGTCGTCATGTATATGATTACTACTTGAGAAAAGAAATTCCAACTTTGAGAAAACTTATTGTTTCTTTGAAAAGAAGTGGTCTATTTCATGGTGAAAAATCTTCTTTGGTCAAAGTTTTGAACACAATTGGCTTTTCATATAAAAAGTTAAATAAAAGAAAATTATTAATGGAACGCACAGATATAGCTATAGCACGTTGTGATTTTTTAAGAGAGGCAAAGAAAATACAAGATTGGGCAAATATTGTTTTCACGGATGAAACATAGCTCAACGCTAACCACACACTATCTCGTTTCTGGACTGATGATACTGCTGATTCCACTTCCTCAGTACCAATGGGAAAAGGTGAGCGCCTAATCATTTGCCATGCAGGTACAGCAAAAGGATTTGTACAAGACGCACTGTTGGCATTTAAATCGAAGAAATCAAATGACTACCACGAAGAGATGAATGCAAATGTGTATGAAGAGTGGTTCAAAAAAATGCTCATTTCATTGGAAGAACCATCAATAATTTTTATTGATAATGCGCCCTACCACTCCCGTCAAATTGACAAAATGCCAACACAGGCTAATAAAAAGCATGAAATAATTAATTGGCTTCGGGACAATGGAGAAAATGTGGACGACTCAATGTTAAAAGTTGAATTAATAAAAATATTAAAAACCAAAAAGAGAGCAAAACGCTATGTAATCAATGAAATGGCAGCAGAATATGGCCATACTGTTCTTCGGATTCCTCCATACCACTGCCAGTACAACGCAATAGAACTTATATGGGCACAAGTAAAAGGGCATGCTGCGAGATGCAATACAAGCCCCCCATTCACAGCGAATAAAATGTTGCAATTGCTAAAAAATGCTTGCACCCACGTAACGGCCGAGAACTGGGCAAGTGTGGTGGAAAGAACTAAAAGAGTAATATTCTCTGATTGGGAACGTGATATTGCGTTTGATAATATATTATCTACACAAGAGCTAATAATAACTGCTACTGAAGACTCCTCATCGGAGGAGTCTAGTGTTGATTATCATTTCGACGACTCGTGCTAATAAAATAAATTAAAATATCCTGATTGTTTTATTTGTATTCATGTATTAACTAAGAAGAAAGTAAAACTTTATATAATGTTATTAAATGTCTTTTAATAATCGTAACATCGTTTTCTACCGATTATTTTTAATCTGTGGCATAATCGTAGTAACCATTATGTGTGACATCACTAAGTGGGCGGTACCCATCCATAAAGTACAAATATTATTTGTATGATATTTGTACGTAAGCAATACAAAACTTAATGAGCGTGAGCTGTCAAAAGACTGATAATATGATGGACGCAGTATAATGTTGTGTCACCGGTTCTTGATAAATGTACAAAGGTACAATTAAATCTGTCCGTACAAAGTGGGTCAAAAATTCAAAGGAATTATAATACATACGCACTAGGCTAATATAAAGCGTGCAAAAATGACAACGTTTATTAATTGCCGAACTGGGTTGTGACGAGCTTTCCATTGAGTTTACAATCATTGCTTCCACATGTGATGTAATATGACGTAATAGCCACTTATTTCACAAAGGCATACTCTCTTCTTAAAGAGAAGGAAAGATATGGACCGTTTATTTTGAAAGTGGTGTAAGTCCATTTTTGAGAACAATGAGGTATCACGTAATTCATACTTAATTTCTCAAAAAAATCCCATGTTTCGTACAACTTAAAATCGATCGGTAAATGAATTTGCATAATCATCGATTATGAAAGTGGTGTAAGGCTAATTGACAGAGGTAGGTGGCATAGCAGATGAATGCCGATCAGTGTTTTGTCATTTTTCTTTTATTTTATACTAGCTGTGTCCCGCGGTTTCACGATTTGCATTGTTTCTCCTCCGTGTTGCCACTACTCGTAATTACTTACCTCACAACGATTTTAATAATTTTTTGATACAAAAAATACTTTTTACAAAAAAATTCGTTATAATGGCTAAACTTTTTTTTTTTGATATCGCAGGAAATCCCTAGTACGGTACGTACGTACGGTGCATCATGCATATTTTGAAGCACTACCACATGTAGAGAATAAGTAAATTCTTGTAATCAGTATGTTGTAATTATGACAATGTAATTGGCATCTAAAAGTAAATTTAATGTGTTGTTATGCGTATTTGTAAACAAAAATTATATAACAATGAAGTATATTTTAAGCGATATTGGATTTTGCAAAATTGAAATTAAACGATTTTTACAGTTGTCTAATTTTGAAAGTGGTGTAAGTCCATTTACAGCACATATGTGTTATCGTAGTCTAATTAGCCTAAAACAAATTTATATAAACAAATTAAATGTTATTTCATAAAAATTGGTCGTTTGACTTGACCGATTTTTATGAAATTTTATACATATATTCAGTAGGTCTAAGAATAGACTAATATCTATTTTTCATTCCCCCTAAGTGATAAGGGATGTCCGCCCTTTAATAATATGTGTTCTTTATAAAAATATTTTTTTATAAAGAACATTAGAAAATCCCTAAAAATAATTTATATGGCATAAATATAATTTATATTCATATATAAAAATAATATAAAATAACGTTTGTCTAGTCAGCAAGTATTCTGTAACTTATTTAAAAAGTCCCGTTGTTGCTTTGCTTATCCAAGAGATAAAAAAACAAGTCATATGTAAAGCAACTTGTTTACAAATTTACATCGACAAAATCCTATTTATATATGTAGATCTGGATACAAGTTTCAATAAATTTTTTGGCACTGAGTCATGTACATCTAAATTCAAAACATAGATTAAATGACTATTCATTAAAAGACTTAATGTCAATTGTATTTTTTTATGTTATTACCAGATATACACAGACGAGGCGTTCGTGCTGGGCGTCCTTGAAAGTAGGACGCGTATGGGAAATCCGGACGGAAGGCGATTGTAGCGTTTATACATCTGGCATTTAATTAAGCTAAATCTGCCATCTGATCAATGCAATCTGTCTAACTATCGTTTAATGGAATGCAGACGTCGCATAGCAATCGGCAACAACAATAAATCGCGGGGTTCATGGTATTCATCTACACTTCTTATAAAACAAAGTCCCAAAAGGCTGTCTGTCTGTATGTAATCGACTTTCTCCAAATCTACTGAACGGATTTTTGTATGGTTTTCACCAAAAGATAGTGCAATACTTCCGGATGGTTTAAAAAAATAGTACATATCGGTATTATGTAAATTGTGTTGAAGAGATCGCGCAGTTGTTAAAAAACTTGGGAGCTTTAGTCGCGTGCGCTGTGTAAATCAGCAGAGATACGCTAAAGTAATGTACTAGAGAAGTGTGGATCTATAAGAATACAACAAAAAAGTCCCAGATAGCATGTCTCTATCTCTAAGAGATAACTCACAATAACTACTTTAATGTTTAAAATTTGAATTCTAGAAAAAAATTGTGACACGCTGATCTCCACGCGGGCGAAGCCGCTGGCACAGCTAGTTGTATTATAATTTTTAGACCTAATATTAGTAACATACAATATGACAAAATTTTTAGATCAACCTAGGTGTAAAAAAATATGTCTGGTGATATATAGGCAATGGTCTGAAATGCCTTTTATCTCTTTTCATAAGAACTACACGGCTCCGGCATTTTCATAGCAAACGAAATGATGTATCGTAATTTTTATATAAACTGTATAATTCAATATTTTGATTGTTTTTAATCATGTTGCCAATTATTGTATTTATCATCATCAGTACAATGTAATACTTAAATTAATAATCATTTAGCTGGAGTAAAGATAGTCTTAACGAAAAACGAACGGGTCATAACTTTAAATCAACATTAGTTTTATATTCAAAATATTCTTTATTCAAGTAAACTTGTAAACAAGTGCTTTTGAATCGTCAACTTTACTGCTGGTTCAGAAAGCTATTCCTACGAGAAGAACCAGCAAGAAACTCGGCGGTTGCTCTTTTTAAAATATAAATCTTAAAACTAGTTACATTTATTTATTACTGTCTTGTACAGGGTAGAAGTGCACCTATATCCCACACATCCTTATCATCTAAGTAATCTTCAACAGTATAGTAGGCTTTCTGTATTAGCATCTTTTTAACAGTGTTTTTAAACTGCTGTAATGGCATGGCCAAAATTGATTTCGGAATTTTATTATAGAATCTTATACCCAAACCCACAAACGATTTACGTACTTTTGCTAGGCGCAAAGCAGGAATCGCAAGCTTATGTCGGTTCATACTTTGTTCCTATTTTATACATCATCTATCGTTTTATAATATTTTATATTATTATGTACAAAAATTAAATTGCTTAAAATATACTGTGAAGCAAATGTAAGAATACCTATTTCCTTAAACTTCTCTCGCAGGGAATCACGCGGACTTAAATTGTAGATGCCACGTATGGCTCTTTTTTGTAATACGAAAATTTTTTCTCTATCCTCGCATTTACCCCACAGCAATATTATAAGACACAATGCTATGGAAGTAAGCAAAATAAACAAGTTATGCCACCAAGTTTTCGACATCTGTAAATTGTCTTATCTTTCTAACAGCGTAGACTGCTGAACTAAGTTTCCCTGCAAGAGTTTTTATGTGTGTGCTCCATTGGAATTTTGAATCCAAGGTCACTCCCAAAAATCATATAAAATATATAAACATGATAGGGCATACCAATCGCACGCTTAACTTTTATAACAACATAGGTAAAGTCGTAAAAGCAGTTTATAGAATAAGGCGTTACTTTGCGGAGATATGCATACTATACTTTGCGGATACAGATCGCGGATTATATGTATGTATCGCGGATTATAGCAAAATAATTTTATTATTACTTTTGTTGTAAAAGCAGCATTATTATAATTATGTGGATTACTTTCAACTAATTTTTAGATTTATCGTTATCAAAAAAATATACAGGATCTTTTTAAGTCCTCTCGAGATAATGTAGGGGATGAAAGTGGAAAAAAAAGTTATTGTCACACCCTCCATTTACCGACCCTGGTTATGATTGATTGAATAAAACTAAATCTGATATCTGATATATCGCAACTTCAGCCTCATTTATTATATTATAATAAGCGAAATTACCCACGGCAGCGCTCGCACGGTATATTGTTTACATTTAATATAATTAAGCAATTGCGAATGCAAAACAAAATAGAATTGTTCAAATTGCATCAACACCTGTATTGCGTGATTGTAATTATATATTGTACTTATAACATTCTCTAATTAATTTAGGTCAAAAATATACATATAGAAGTACTAGTTTCAGCCCGCGGCTTCGTTTGCATTCGACTGGCCCGTTGGCACAGTGGGTAGTGACCCTGCTTTTAGCTCCGCGGGTCGCGGGTTCGGTTCCCGCCGAGAGCCAACATTTCCTATTACCAATTTGTTGGTTCTTCGAGTCTGGGTGTATATTTGTTTATAATTAAGTATTTAAAATTTTGTATGTGGTATATCTACCAGTTGATCGTCACCCATAACACAAGTATTCAGTTACTTACTTTGGGGACAGACGACCGTGTGTGTAAGTGTCCCATATATTTATATTTATATATTTATATATTTATATTTATATAGACCAGTAACAAATAAAAATAGTCTTTGACGCTACATTCTTTAACTATCTTGATACCAAAAATTTGAAATTTAAAATATTAGTACGGAATTTTAAAAAATTGGAGCATTTTATCTCTTCCCGATGTTATCCAGATGTACACTCGTTACCTTAGCTGTGCTAGCGACTTCGTGCACATAACATTCGTATTAAAATAAGTGAATTAAGTGTTGTACTTCTTCCCTAACTCACCGAAAATATAGGCGTCCAAAAACCATCTGGTATGACCCTAACGAAAAAATGACGATCGACAAATACAGATACATATAAAAGACACAAATAGGTGGTAACAGTTTTCTGATGTCAGGCGGCCGTGGCTTCTCGCCGCCCTTCCAACGACGTGATGATCAATCACACTACTGGCCCTACACGTCGCCTTACGTCGTGGTCCTTCCTCCAGAGTTCCCCGACGCTAGTAGTGCTTCTGCGCTCGCAACACATTTCGCACCTCAACGATGCTTCTACGCTGGCCCGTCCCGGTCGGTGACGCTGTGTGGTTGTAAGCCTTTATAGCTACCAGCATATAGTCAGTTCGAATAAAAAGATCTTCCCTATTCTTAGATAGATAGAAAAACTATTTTTTCAATTTTTGTTCTATATTGTAGACTAGCCTATCAGATTCAACTTTCATTAAGATTACAGGAGCTGAATCGTCGTAAGAGAATCCAAGACGGTCTCACAGATTTCACATTTATAATGTTCATATTCAGATTCATTTATAATGTTCATATTCTGAATATGAATTATTACGATTTTTTGTACATTAATTCTACATGTTATTTTGTTATATAGAGCTAAAATAGTCCTTAGTCATGAACGGCTCATTACTCGTATATATCCCATCACATTACATTGCAACTATTCCGAAAAAGTTTAGATTACATAATTTATTTTGCCGTTGTATCTGTAAAACAGTCATATCCATGTCCCTCAAACTAGAGCTTCTATAAGTTTAATCAAGAATGTAGAAGGAAACAACACCACCAAATAGATCTAAGATCAAGTGATGTTACCATTTAATAAATGGTTAAAATTTCTTGGAAATATATTGCATATGATAATTTAACTCATTATACCACATTAATATTACAATTAACATAAACTACTAATATAATATTCTAACTTAAAGAAGATACATAAATAAATAATAGTGTATAGTAGTGTCAATATATTTTTAACAATATGTATAAAATCTGCGAACTCATTCGTTTTGACTATTTTGACATATTATACAAATGTGATATAATGTAATGATATAATAGTGGTATAATGCTAATAATATATTTAAAGAAAAACAATTTTACTGTTACATAACAGTTTCAAACATTTACAAATTGGTTATTTTCGCCTGTTCTTTTGACAATATCGCGGTATTATAATTAAAACTAAACACGATAGTATAATTCAAATTAATTTTTGGTTGATAGAAAAAAGATTTTTTTAAAATGTGAAATCAATTTAAACTGCCTTAACCCGAAGTGCAATATGCGGTTATAGACTTATGTTATTATTATATACTAGCTGTGACAACGAAGGCTTCGCCCGCATGGAATTCACTGATTTACGAAACTTTTACTGAATTTTCGAAATTTTGAACATAAAAGTTATTGTGAGTTAACCGCGAGAGATAGAGACATGCTATCGCGGACTTTTCTGTTGTATTTTTATAGATCTACAATTCTCTAGCACATTACTTTAGCGTATCTCTGCTGGTTTACGCAGCGCACGCGCTTAAAGCTCCCAGCAAGCAAGTTTTTCAACAACTGCGCGATCTTTTCAACACAATATACATAATATCGATGTGTACTATTTACGTAAACCATCCGGAAGTATTGCGTTATCTTTTGGTGAAAACCGTACAAAAATCCGTTCAGTAGATTTTGAGAAAATCAATTACATACAGGCAGACAGGTTTTTGGGACTTTGTTTTATAATAAGTATAGATAGAAAATTTTGCATGAATTTATATTCTTCCACTTAAAACTAGGGACTTCGGTTCGGAGTATCATGTATGAACCATTAGAAAGCGATCAAAGTTAAATCCGATTAGTTTAAGTTGCTTATATTAATCACTTCCACGTTTTTTGTCATCAAGATTTTTGTCAACTATGATATAGTTCTACATACCAGGATTAATTTTCCTGGTAGAGATTTCAGGATCGGACGTCACAAGCCGGCCCCACCAATTCATTTTGTTTACCTGGTACAAAAAATGATTCGTTATATTACGTAATTAACCCTACCTATTTAGGAAAAGTTTTAGAAAAAATCCTTGTTGTTTGCAAGAACTATTTTGGAATGGTTATAGAAGACTAGATATAATATACCGCTATCTTACATAAGGGGCAGTACAAAAGAATGAAGGAAAAACACATAATAAGTTTTTCTTTCAGCTAAAAACATTGACCACTATCGTCTATTTATTTGATAAATATGGTTTATGATAGAGAAATATGGTATATGCATCATTGAAAATTTATTAAGTACTGGAATTGCTTTTTATATTGAAGACCCTAAGCTGGCCTGATATGCTAGACGGAGCTATTATTATGAATAAGTGATACCTATACGTATAGATCTAAGATGTGCTCATTGTATTAAAATTTACTTTCGTTCATTACTTCCCTTTTCTATTGAATTGTGTTATTAAAAGTACATCAGAATATCATGTGCCGATCAAGTATTTAAAAGGCAGGTCAATATATTCGATTTCTTTCCATCGTGTCAGATTAATCCGAAAGAATGACTACACAAATACGAACTGTACTGTCATCACGTCGACAGCTCTGTAAGATTCGCTGATATGTCGGCTAATTGAATGATGTAAAACCCCAATGAAATGTCAACCTACTTTAAAATGAGGTCTATTCAAATTAAAACCCAAATGAAACTTTTTTAACCTTCACTAATCTATCAAAATACAATAAACGAATGAACATGCAGTTTTGCTGAATTCACTAAATATTTCACTTTATTTAAAGCCAGCAAAAACTTCTTCCTTCTCTAACTAGTTGATGGATGTTTACTAATCGGTATTAGTCCCTTTAAGAGTCCCATTTTTACGCCATACTATTTTTTTATTTGATTTAGCGAGACTTGTTTGGAGTCTCTGTCCACTTATCTCTATTCCATTCTAACAACTTAGCCTTTTACGATATTTACTTAGATGCTTCCGAGGCGTATTGTGGATTGGCGTAACGTATTCCTAGTGCGGGACATCTTTCTTCAACAAAAAAGATGATAAACACAAGCGTTAAAGAAGTCAGAGATTTAAATGTCTTTGCCTAAAATTTGTTTTCGTTACCCTTGGTCAACAAAGTATAAATATGAAAAAGGTACAACGAATTTGGTGAAAAATATGTATAAAACTATGGCAATACCTTCTCCAAGTTGACAAGTAAATTGCGCCCATCCTGTAGCACCCACGTAGACTCCTCGACTTTGACGTCTGCATCGAGTTCACCGTCGATAATGAGCGGCTGCCCTTTTATGCCCACTTTAAGATGACGTTTGTTTATAATTACGGAGAGATCGCGCGGACGTAGCACTTGACGGAGTGGAACTCGCAACTGTGCAAAAAAAAATACAATATAAAATATTTTTCATATCAACAAAAATAATAAAGTTGTATAAATATTTAAGTGTCGGAATATGACTAGCGAACGTACTTTAAATATACGTGCTAGCTTCCAACCGTCATTTCAATTATCCATACTAATATTATATAGCAAATGCGACAGTCTGTCCGTCTTTTGGTTTATTCTGTCTCTTGCGCTTTCACGGCGAACCTTCGGAAGCAATATACGTGAAATTCGGTAGAATCTAAGCTTATATACCAGGATAAAAATTAAAGATATAAGATAAAAAATCCTGTTTTAGCTTCGGGAATAGGAAAAAAAGGGATATAGTTCATAATTGAGGGTATTTTGATCGTGGCGAACGAAGTCGCGGACACAAATGGTACCTTAATCATTATCCTTCTGCCCTTATCCTACTCTAAGTGGGGTTGGCACAACATGCTACAAACATGCTATCATATAATATGGCTACGTATTTTACAACCGGCCGCCTGACGTCAACTTACTTTAGTCGCCTTTTACGACATCTTGGAAAGAAATAAGGGTAGTCTATTCTATGCAGCCGGATACCACACGGCATTTACCTTAGTTGGCTCTTACGACACCTCGGTAAGAAAGGAGGGTGATCTATTGTATCGAGATAAAATAGCTTATATAACTCTCAAGCCAATCCACTGTAAACATCAAATAAACCCTTTAGTGTGTAAAAGGACAAAAACACACATTTATTTGTAAAGTATAGGATAATACTATCCTATTGCTGAACAATAGTGTCGTTTGTCTTTTCGGCGAAGAATTTGAGTTTCACCTTTCACCCTGTCACGTTGTTCCAATGGGGATAAGTAGGTTACACGAATCTAGAAGTAGGCGTTACTTGGCGGAATTCTATATTAAAGAAGCTATAACAGAACTAATTTGGCAGTACGATTTTGTCGTGGAGTCATCCTCCTGATGATGCTTCAGTTTCTGAGCGAAACGATCGTAGAGATTTTTGTGGTGGTTGTGTATTGCTTTTGTGCATTGTTGCTGGTGGCTGCATCTTGGGATACGCGTGTTGACTTGTCCTGCATATGTAAGGTATGTGAATTTTCATTCCTGCTTCACACACTCAGCATTACATACATTTTCTTAACAAACGCGTAATATAGCAAAGTAGTTCTGTGACAGCTTCTGTAATCTTAAATCTTTTGGCAAATGCAGTTTTTATTTGAAAGTTGTCCTTCACGATAATTTTACATGTAATTAAAGTAAAAGTAAAGTAACAGCCTGTTACTATGCCTACTGCTGGGCTAAGGCCTCCTCTCTCCGTTTTTGGAGAGAAGGATTGGAGCTAAGACTTACCACGCTGCTCCAATGCGGATTGGTAGGTCACATATATCCCTAGAATTCTCTAGAGATATGCAGGTTTGCTCGCGATGTTTTCCTTCACAGAAAAGCGTGTGATAAATTGAAATTATCAATTAGACACATAAGTTTTAAAAAAATAGAAAAACTCATTGGTGCCTGCCCGGGGTTTGAACCTATGTCGTCTCTAGAGGGTCGCACGGTCTCACCGCTAGGCTATCACAGCTTTACATTTAATTAAACACATGCATTTACACAAAACTCATAGGCTTATTGTTCAAACATGAAAGCTTAGAAGAAAGATTCATATAGCTGTATGATTTGAGACGTTATTACATTTATTAATCTTACAGTATCATTAATAATTGTTGATAATTATTAATAAGCATTTTTTATAATCACATTCAAATAGACAATGATAATCTATTACATCAACAATTTCGTATTTTTGTGTATAAGCAGTTTTCTGTCGATAATAAGCTACTGTCCTTATATAGTCCATTTTGGCTGACATTTGTTAATAATAACAGACATTATTGCGTTGGCGAACTACTTGTGGAGTATAACTCGCCTCTATTCGTCTATTCATATTCTAAATTTATAAAGGTCGTGTATATCTACGTTAAGCGACAAAAATAAAAGAAATACAGTATAAAAATTTATTACCGTTCAAAGTGTTTCAAACTGATCATAGTCTCATCAAAACTACATATCCTTCCTCATATCATTCCATTCCATATACCGATAGAATAATATGAAAAAAAGCATTAATGTCGAATCACAGATAATTTATAATTATTTTTACATTGATTAAAAAGTAATGACTTATAATTTAAATTATGGATGATTACAATCACAGATAATTTTAAGTATTGTTCGATACTATTAAATATTTTTGCTGATCAGATAGTGATGAAATTATAGTTATAAAATAAAAACATGACGAAACCTAGAGACGTAATATACACCTGCTGCCTCAACTATGAATGATTAAATTTCTTTAACAACATTAGTAGTCTCTGGTTACATTTGAGGTCGAGGTTATTACTTAACTAATTGAACGCGCTACTTTATTAGCTCCAATTTAAACGCTAAAATATCCTCAATTATGTACTGTGTTATTTCTTATTCTCGAACGATAAACTGGACCTTTGCTTTTGACGGATGCTCAAGTAACCATACTAATATTATCAAAGTCAATCTGTCCTCCTGCCTGTCAGTCTGTCTGTTTTCGAGACTAATCTACTGGACCAATATTGATAAAATTTGGAACAACTAAAGCTTATAAGCTTTAAACTTGCGGTTCCTGCTTTGCGCCTTGCAAAAGTACATAAGTCGTTTGTGGGTTTGGGTATAAGATTCTATAATAAAATTCCACAATCTACTTTAACTTTACCATTACAGCAGTTTAAAATACTATTAAAAAAAGGCTAATTCAGAAAACCTACTATACTATTGAGGATTACTTAGACGTTAAGGATGCGTGGATATAGCTACTCTTGGACCCTGTACAATACATTAATAACTAGTGATAAGAATTATACTTTGAAAAGAGCAACCGTCGAGTTTCTTGCTGGTTCTTCTCAGTAGGAACAGCTTTCCGAACCAGCAGTAAATGTTGACGAATTCAAAAGCAGTTGTTTATAAGTTTACTTGAATAAATAATATTATGAATTTCAAATTGAATTTGAATATATTCCGGGTTAAAATACAAGAAAAAAACTCCCGTTTTTTAATGGGAACAGGGATAAAACAGATGTTGCATTATTGAGGGTACTAAAGCACTTAAGTAAGCGCTGAAAAGTCACTGTTAACCCTAGTTTAAATAAACTCAACATTCCTGTGTATGGAAATCCTGTAGGTCACTTTGTAAGTTGACGTCACGGGGCTATGCAGCTACACGTCAGGTGACTGAGAAAGATTGAAGGAAGACGACTTTCAAAGCTGCATTAATCAATGGAAGCGGAAGCAAGACAAGTATTGTCTGAAAATAATATAATGTGGCTACGACATTCATAGAGTGTGCGAACATTTTGAATAGCAAACGAGATGTTTGCTATATGTATATCTAGTTTTCCCTAGAATAAATATTGAAGACAGGTATCTGCAATTCTAAATTTCTTGGAAAAACTCATCGTATAACGAAACAAATGTATACTTGCGATTAGATATGAATCGTTATTCAAAGTTATGTTTGAGGAAAACAAGACATATAACAATAAAACAACAACGAATATAACAATAATATTTAAAAGGCCGCATGTTTATCATGTAATTTTACTTCTGTAAACATATATTTTTCAATTAGTAAAAAAATGTAAGCAACATTCCCTTGGTGTGATAACAACCCAAAACAAATTACATTATTATACTAACTATAAGTTATAATTATTAAACTATAACTATAAGTATTATAGACAATTGAATTGAAAAATAAAATCTTAAACCAATTCTGATGATCCATAAATTTAAACAAAACTCTGCCAGTGTTCGTTTCGATGGCACTACCGGTCCCAAGCCCGGATAAAAGAGGAGGGTTCATCGAGGGGCTAACCACGCATCATGGTAAAAAGAAAGTCGGTTCCGAAGTCCACAACAAGTATTAAAACCGGATCGCTTATATCTCGACGACCTCGGCAAGGATTAAGTCACATCTTGGAGGCGGGAGGCCAGGGACAGAGTGAAATGGAAAAGGCTCATTGAGGAGGCCAAGACCCATAAAGGGTTGTAGCGCCGCAGGAAGAAGAAGAAGAAGAAATTTAAACAATGTGGAAAACGAAAGAGCTAACGTACACAAGTTATCAGCAGTGAACAGAACTAACAAAAAAAAGATAACAAACAGTCAGGACGCAAAGGTATATATGTATATAAAATCTTATAAAGATTATTTTTACAGATTAAAATACCAGTTTATTCAAAGGCTAATAGAAACTAAAAAGTCAAGAATTTCAAGTTACAACACAACAGGGAAACAGTTCTTACGAAATATTAATATTTCTGTTATTAAGCTCACTACATATGCAGTGCTTTACTTACGAAATGATATTAAATCATAATTAAATGAGTATTTACGTATACGGATATGATACGAGAGTATAGTGGAAAAACAATGTTTCCTCAAAGTAATTCACATTTTAAAGGTTACAAGATATGTAACGATCTCATGACGTTTCTCTTAAGTGTAATGGAAACTATATAACGAACGATTACATAAATCGAGAATAAAATTAATATTTTTTCATTTTAAAAATATGCTAAGATCAACCACTGTAAGTAAAGAGAGAATTAAGATTACAATTTATTATATAATTTAAAAAATAACCAACACTACGCTAAGCGAATGACTAATAAGAACCTCAAATGGGTTTGAAAGTAGTTGGTAAAACCTTACAATTGTAAGAAATACCACCAATTAAATTTAAAAGTTATGTGTCTAATTGATAATTGCAACTTTTCACACGCTTTTCGGCGAAGGAAAACATCGTGAGGAAACCTGCATATCTCTAGAGAATCCTGGGGATATGTATAACCTACCAATCCGCATTGGAGCAGCGTGGTAGGTCTAAGCTCCGATTTCTCCCAAAACGGAGAGAGGTGTGCCTGTGCCCAGTAGTGGGTAGTAACAGGCCGTTACTTTACCTTTATACCACCAATTAGGACTATCATAAATCAAGAATTCTGTAATATGCAAGATAATTATAAAGCAGTTTCAACACGAAATGTTCCCAAATCTCGTAGCGAGTATTTAGTAATAAAATTTAAAACGGTATCGAACTATGATCTCTGCTTAGAGATTACTTCCTTAAATAACTAATATTGTAATTTCATCATCACATGCGCAGCTAAGTATTATGCAGTTACGTCAGATGTGCAAAAAATCGTCAGAACCTAGCCATTAGTAAAGAGGAACTGAATTAATTTTCTTGCATTTACATTAAAAACTTCCACACATGGTCATACGAAGTTTTATCGTAATAAATGCAAGTTGATGTCGCTGTTTGACTTGTGTCCGCCAGATCAAGGTGCAAGTCGCAAACTGGCGTCATAACAGCATGAATAGAATACAGAATGATCAAATCTAAAATAACGAATATTGTTTCACAAGAGGAACGCCTCGAAAGAACGCGACCGACCACGAAGGCGTGATGACCTCGCATTCCTCGCAAGGACGATGTTCACATGAATTTATATAGTTCTTTACCGGACCGGATCATTAAACTTATCATCGTTTAAATGACGAATTTCTGTTTTAAGAAATGGTATATGAATTCGGACTTTGTAGGTTGTACGAAAGTATCATCATATTAACCTTGTTTTCTGATCATTCCGTTAAAAGTAATATTAAGAATATGTAAAAACAGGTGTCTGGGTTAATAAATTTTTAATTTAGATTTATATTATATAGTACTAGTTTTTGCCCGCGGCTTCGCTAGTGTAAAAATTGGCCTGCTACATTATGTTTCGTGAAGAGTCATTTTAAATAAATATATATTTGTTTAGTTACTCGTACATTCAAAATTTCAGATGTCTAACTTTTAAACTTTCGGATTCCATACAATCTTTGCGCGTCGCGCTCATTAGGCGTTCTATGACGCTCCATTCATCGTGATAACTTTTTTACTATTCGAACAAATTACTTTGTTTGAAAGACAAATTTTATATTCATGAAATACTGAAAGCAACAAATGTATTGATTTTGTTAAATTTTGATAAACAAACTTAAATGTGCATTGGAAAATAGCATCTTATTTAATTAAAATATATTATTCACAATTTTGGTCATAGTGGCTTCCATATAAAAGGTAGATATAGGTTGTCGCGGATTTTATTAAGAACTATTTATGACAAACAATACTATCCTACATCATCTTTGTAACTACAAAAGTTTAAGCAGCGTACGCCAAGATAACTCTCAGAGGCCAGATTTTTCTGACTTTATTGACATGTATCGTTATATTACATAAAATCATTACAAATTGTAGCCTATATGTTATTCCGATGTGTTACCTATATAACTGTAAAGTTTCATCCTAATCCGTCCAATAATTTTTTCGTGAAAAAGTAACAAACATTCATCCATATTCACAAACTTTCGCATTTATGATTTTAGTAGGCTTCCGATATATACAACTAGGTATTTTGTATAGCGAAAATCAGACTGCTATCTCTCAGAGTAAAAACCGTAACCTGTTTAAACTAGGCCAAATTTGAGCAGGCCGTAATTAAACACCGGGAATATGTTGTTGGTGTTCAATAATAATAAATTCAATGAAGATTGTGTTACATAAGGTGATATTAATACATTTGGAATAGCTTACTTAATTACGTAATTGCATTTAGTATTTTGTTGTATAACCCATACTTATGTACAGAGCATGAACAGCAATGATGGGGGGTATTCGTTCGAGTACATTTTGTCAAGTTCAACCTATAAATACTGTATCGTAGTACCAATTATGCGCTAAGGTGACCATATAGTGACACAGATTATATTTATTACATACATTTAATCAATATAAATAAAGAACTGATTTATACTTGCTAAATTTCAAAGTACAATAAATAATAAGATCGAAGATGAAACTTGTATACTCATCTATGTCTAATCACACATAAAAAAGAGGGACATATAATCTCTGTCTCATTTGCTTTCTCTGTATTGTAGTAGGATACGTTTTAGGTTGGGTTCCTTACTTTAGTATAATACCTCTATATTTCCGGATGCTCTATTTCATACTTCGCTAATGAACGTTATTAATATACACTTCTTTAGAAACAAATAATATCTTTCGATTTATTAATAATTTGGGCCGATTTCTTTATTTCTTCAATAGTTTGTATAAGAATGAGATTTTTAGTTAGAAAAAACTAGAAAATTGTCTTCAAAAATTCTGTAGAGTAAGAAATATTATCTTGACAAAAAATATGTAAGTTATAATTTAATATAATAAATATATCACAACGTTGAGATCCAATTACCATAAACACGCGACTGTAGAGATATCTAACTTAATAATCTTAGGGTATGTACGAAAAGACAACGACTATGATATCAAACTAATTTTTCAAAATTGCAAATATTATGGAGACAACACACTGTTCCTTTCACATGCGATCATTGTTTCGATCAAGTAGAAACAACCTCGCCCTTTAATTATACCACTGTCGCGTTCAACAGCTTATTACAAGTAAGTAATGTCTGCTCTGTTAGAGTTTTGTATTGTGAAACATAAATATTAAATATTTTGGTATCTACAGAAAAGTTTAAATTAAGTGTACGAACTATGCTTAAGTAAGTTACACAATTGAAGATTATTTGAATGATAAAAATGCTTGGATTTGAAAATCCTTTCAAGTGCAAACAAGACTGTACTTAAATAAAGTAAATTTAAATGTTTAAGTGATTGACCGCCGAGTTTCTTGCTGGTTCTTCTCGGTAAGAGCAACATTTCGAACCAGTTGTAACTTCATTAAATCTAATTGATCCTTGACGATTCAAAAGTGCTTGTAAAAAACTTACTTGAATAAAGACTATTTTGATTTAATTTGGTATGAAGAGTAAAAGAAATGAAGTAAGGCGTGTTTCTATAAATTAATTATTTTTTTTGTTGAAACACCACAATAAGGCTATAACCAAGTATTCTATCAATCTCATATAAATCTAATAATAATTTAAAAAGAGGAATTGCACATTCATTTATTTTGTACTTGTCGTACTTTTGAATAATTTAACATAATTAAAACGAGTTCAATGTACCTTTGAAGTCTATGGCACGTTAAAAATCAGCGTTTGTTACGATTTGTAGTAACCAAATATCAACAGTTGAACGCGAATTTGGGAAAAAATAAAAAATATTTTACTAATGATAATTTTATTGCTCTTGCGTACTAACCAAGCAGTTATTGAAAAAGAAGGCAAAGGATGAAATACTACTTAATAAAACTGTTACTTTTATTATAAAACATATCATTTATAATAGTTAATATATTTATGAATGATAAGGAATATATTCTTTACGAGTTAGTTCAGTGAAATATATACAGAAAGTGAAATAAATGCAAAAAACTAATTAACTAATTCACTAATTATTTAAGTGTAAGTTCATATAATATTATAGCAGACAAGGCTTTACGCCTTATTAGATTATAACATAACTTTAGTGTGTATATGGATTTACTTATAAAAAAAAAATTCACTGATTTTACTCATTTGTATTAAAATAATTAGGACGCTAATCAATAAAATAACCGGAAACAGATCTCTCCATAGTTCATTAATTAGGAAGCTTATTTTCCCCATTTTAAATAACAGATAGATACAATATTTAAGTTCCTTGTAGCAGTGTCTTCAGATGCGCTTAACGTTTTTTCGATAATTTTAAGATGTACTTATCACACGGCATCGTATTAAAAGTTTAAAATGATACGTCTATGAACTTATTAAAAACTATTTAAAAAAATCAATGAATATGGCGTCACGTTTTAGTGCATTTACGCAAATTCTTTGTCATACAGTGCGTATTAACAAATTGTTTACATACTAGCATTGTTCCGGATTTTTTGAGTGTTCCGTAGTAGAAAGCGCAGCAACGGAAGTCTTATAGTTTAATTACCTATTTTGGTGAAGTTATATCGTTACATTGCTCATATTTGAATATTGTATTCCTTCATTCAATTTTTATTCGTTTGACTCGAATATTTTCGGTTTAGTGTATTTACAATAAACCGATTGGAAGTTACACTGTTGCTGTACAAAAAAAAAACAGTAGGTATAATCGACTCGATATTCGTAGATGGGTCGTCAATGTGCTTCTTTAACTGCCAATGTATTATTGTTTCGCATCGCTAAAATGAAATGTGTTGCACTTTTACCATTTCTTTCATTTGACTCGTAAATCAGTGATCGAAGACAGTAATCCGTTTGTCAACGTTATCAAATTTATAGAAAATAAATTGAATATACATAAGTAAATATAGCATACTAAATCTCTTGATTGCTAGGGGTGCAACAGTTGTATTGGTGAAGCAATAGTCAATGGTCAATAAGGGCTTCCCAAAACCTTCTAGTTCTACGACCAATTTTACAGAACATTAATTTGGTAACCAAATCGGGAATCGGACTCAGAACAAATTGATTATGAAGCACAGAACTATATAATCAGATTTGAGAGACCATTGAGTCGCTCTATTGCACTCATTCATTTAAAAATCATTACTTTCTAATAGATTGGTTCGGTACTATAAATGTATATTACTAAATTATTTAAAAAAAATGTTTGCTCTAAATTTTTGTGTCATAACAATAAAAACAATACCTCAGAAGAAAGATCCTCAGATAAAATTAATATATGATGATATATATAATATTTGAAATTCACATTGACCGATCGTCGTGTCATATTTGGATCTTAAAGTGACTAAATGGTAACTACGCAAAGGAAAACGAAACCCCACTAAGTGGACAGACAATCTCAAAAAAAGTAGATAGAGCCGTTGAATTCAAGCGATAAAAGTAAAAAAAGTCGTAAAAATTTCTAAACGAAACCTATGTTTAGCAGTGGTTGTTCATTTTATGGAATTTCATATCTGCTAATAAAGTGGAATCAGCTCATTATTAAACAACTTGTAACTTGTTGACTCTGTGTGAGAGTAAAAAATCAATGAAATACGATGATAATAAAACCAAGCCATTATTTAAATTAAATTTAGAATGTACAGACGTTTCGTCATAAGTATCGTTACATATATAGATCGTTAATCTTCTGCCCTTATCCCACACTAACTCAGGTCGGTAAAACATGTTTTTCTCTTTCGTTCTGTCCTATCATTTGTCAAGGCTGGTACTACCCTTTTTTAATTGTATTTCAAACAATCCAACTACGTCTTTTAAGGATTTGCTATGCATTTTTTTATAATCATTGATTGTATATAAAATTCACAATTTTTTTTTGTGATGAATTCAATTAGCTGTAGGTATTCACAGCCCAACTGTAGCAATATAAGGCAATATTGGGCAATGACAAACTGATGAACCAGCGTACAATCTCAGTTACGATGAAGCTGAGCGTGCGACTGAGAAATTAAGTAAGCCTTCAGTCTTTTGTTGCTTTAACAAATTACTTTTTTATAAAAACCTTGCAGTAACTGCGCTCAATAGCGTTGTGTTATAAATCTTCACACGACCACCAACATAACATGTAATGATAACTCTCAAGAAGTTAACTATTTCAAAACATCAGTTTATAATGGATTAATTAACTATCAATGAAGATCGAAATAAACATATTTTGTTTATGCATTTTATTATTTTATTATATGGCATTTAGTTATAAATTCTTTGCTTTGCTTTTTTTTAACGTAAACAATCAATATGTCTCAATCAATTTCTCAACCTTGAACAATTTTTATTATCTTGCGCGTCAATTGAGTGCGATTCGACTGCTATAAAATAATACTTAAAATACCAGCAAATAAGCGTTAGGCCATTTTTCTATTAAACTAGCTGTGCCTGCTGGTAGAGCCCTACCAGCGTGGAAATCAGTGTGTTATATACCTTACAAAATCATCATCATTCTCCTGCCCTTATCCCACTCTAAGTGGGGTCGGCACATGTTGCTAACATGTTGTCACATGATTTGACTACGTATTTTACGGCCGGCCGCCTGCCTGACGTCAACTTACCTTAGTCGCCTTTTACGACACCTCGGTAAGAAATGAGGGTGGCCTATTCTATGCAGCCGGATACCACACGGCACGTACCTTAGTCGCCTCTTACGACACCTAGGTAAGAACGGAGGGTGGTCGAATCTATTCTGCCGGATACCATTACAAAATGGCAAACCATAATTTTTTTCGATCACATACCGACATACGGCTTTTGAGCACCTATATTGTTTTATAGTACCAGCCTGTTACAATCCCACTGCTGGGAATAGGCCTCTTCTCTCCGTTTCTGGAGAGAAGGATTGGAGCTAAGACCTACCACGCTGCTCCAATGCGGATTGGTAGGTTACACATATCTCCAGAATTCTCTAGAGATATGCAGGTTTCCTCACGATGTTTTCCTTCACTGAAAAGCGTGTGATAAATTGCAATTATCAATAAGACACATGAGTTTTAATAGAAAAACTCATTGGTGCCTGCCCGGGTTTGAACTCGTGTTCCCCTCGAAAGAGTCGCACGGTCTCACCGCTGGGCTATCACATAGCTATTAATTATACTGTCAGCCTAAATTGGCAGCTTCATAAACAAAACCCAATACAAATCTCCACAATTAATTTTGAATAAGCAAGTTTTAAATTCAAAATTAGTATTCTTTGAAAGAGAACTATCATTATTAAACTCTTTATTATTATCAGTTATCAATGAGTACCGTATTAAACATTTCTAGGTAATATCCAATAGTAATATATGTAAAATAGACATGTTTTCTTGAGTTGACTCTATTTAGGGACACAATCGCACTAGTGTTACTTGGTGGGTTTTATCTCTAATCCTTTTCCGAGGAGACATGAAAATTTTACAGTTATAATACTGATATTAAAGAACGGTAATAATAAGTGATAATAGTATTATAAATTATTTACTATTTGTGTGAGAGCTGTGATAGCCCAGCGATGAGACCGTGCGATTCTTTCGAGGGGAACACGAGTTCAAACCCGGGCACGCACCAATAAGTTTTACTATTAAAACTCATGTGTCTAATTGATAATTGCAATTTATCACACGTTTTTCGGTGAAGGAAAACATCGTGAGGAAACCTGCATATTTCTAGAGAATTCTGTTTATATGTGTAACCTACCGATCCGCATTGGAGCAGCGTGGTAGGTCTTAGCTCCAACCCTTTTCTCCAGAAACGGAGAGAGGAGACCTATTCCCAGCAGTGGGATTGTAACAGGTCGTTACTTTTACTATTTGTGTGAAATTAGAATTAACAATTGCTAAAGTAGATACTGTGTCAAAGAATTTAATTATCTACTAGTACTGTAAAACTTTACAAAATGCATTGTTCACCTATCAATGAAACAACCTGAGGTAAAGTTGGCGATAAACTAAAATCATTGAACTTGGACGAAGCACGTACATCCTTTTAATCGATGTAACGTCTTGAATTGTAAATGTTACCTTCCGAATCCCGAATGATTCAATACATTGACGTTATGTCCTTGCTTACTCTTGCACAACCACCGGAGAAGGAAAGGGTACACGTGCGTTATGGTATTCCGTACCGCAATAGTTATATAGCTACTGTTTTAGCAAAGCCTTAATCAGATGGTCTTATGAACTATTTTTTATTGATGTCTATCTCCTGGCGATGATTTAGTTACGGGGCGAAACGATTGTTGAGATTGTGGTAGTGTGTGCAGTATCTGTGTATTGTTGTGTTAATGGGGCCAGGTAGTGCATGAGTTTTTAGAAATTCTGCATGTATCAGTGATGATAACGGATAGCACACTCTACATTTAGCATTATACATCTTTACTTTTATCGCGGATTATGTATTATGGACTTCTGGAAAGTAGGGCCTGATTCTATAAATCAAATAATAAAAAGCATGCCTCAAAGGAACTATAAAAGGCAATATTATACAAACATGTTCCCGTATCTCCTATGAGTATAATTTGCGAATTAAATTCAATACTATACTAACAATTATGAAAGCTGAGACCGGAATGATTACTCAAAAAGAAGATATTGTAGAATAATCCTAAAATTTGCAGTCCGGTATCATGCAACCTTATATATAAGCCTTGGTGATTGTTGCAACACTCTCAGTACGACTCTAGTCGCTTTGCCGCTTGGAGCAGGCGCGTCTGACGTTGCCGGCCACACGGAGAGGGCGAGAGAGGCCTGAATCGAATCCCCTGAAGAGGCGAATGCAAATCTGGCAGACATGTGGACCAAGTGAATGCAGTGTTAAGTGACGTAATAGTGCAACTTATATTAACAAACGTGTAGGTGATAGTACAAAACCATGGATACGAAAAGCTCGGTAAGTGTATATAATCTGTCAAATAATCTAAATGTGAAAATATTGTATCATTAAAATTAAATATTACATTAAAATAAATATTAACTAGGTCAGTTACAGGTTAACTATAGAACAAAATAATTTCACAGTAAATTATTTTTAATTTTTTTTTTGTTTTAGACTCATAATTATTGTACACAAATTCAAATATTTTGAACTCTACTAGAATATCCTTTCTGATTTCAAAATTCTGACTTATTGGTCCGCGTCGGTTGTTGTAATAAATATCATTCTACCTAAAGTTACTTTAGAAGGCTATGAGCTTAATCTTTATTAAATCACTATCATAATGCTACAATATATACTCGAATAAGTAAGGTATTAAATATTATGGATTAAGAACCTGCGGAGCTTTGAATTTCGTGCTAAGTCTTTTTGAAATGTCAGTAATCGAAAACTATATTGCAAAGGTTACGACGTTCCGGGCAGCTAATATTTGGACAAAACAAGAAGATGTTAAAAACATGTTCAGAAACATCATACCGCAGACGAAATTCATTTTAAAACCGGCACGAAATATAATAAGACATTTATATGGGTACTACGCAAATATATTTTTTGAACAGTCAATACATCGCTTTGCGTTATGTTATATGTAGTACTCGTAAGTGTCCTTAATCAACTGTCCTTAAGTATCAAATCAGCTGTTGAATTTATATCATGGTCCAGCCTAAGGTCGAAAATTGAACACGCAAATTAATTGACAGTGACACTGATTTGTTTATATGCAAATGAAAATATGATCGATAAATTAATCATATTTGGTTTATTTCTAACTAGCTGACCCGGCGAACTTCGTACCGCCTACCAGACAATGAGTGGTGTGTTACCTTTTAGCTGAACTAATTTAGGCTCTGATGAACGTAATACAATGACACAAAATAAATTTCTGGACACTCGCGTAAATGTTAATAATTTGTCATTATTTCTGTACGCACGCATAAATATTTGAGGAACTTCTTTGTATCTGCTTAATGCACTTTTCGACCTTTTTAATTGATTTAAAAAAAAATTAAGACAAGAAATGTTTGATAGGTACGAAACGAATGAACATTTATTTATTTTCATAATTCGTATTCGTCAATTTTTCATTGTTTTTAAGAATAGCAGAATACATTCTGCTATTCTGGACGGAGTCAAATCCAACGAATCAAAAACCATGAAAATTGGTCCAGCAGATCTCTAGTTATAAGTGTTGTAACAAACCCGACTTTGTTTTATATATAGAGATATTAGTCCTATAAAAGTTAAATTCGGTGAGAAAGATGCGGAGATAAAACAAAAGTCCAAATTCGAAGTTACTAGTTTAGAAATATATACTATTCAAAATTTGTACTCCATACTAATATAAAAAATGCGAACGTTATTGTTTGTAGGTCTTTCTCTAATTCGGAACCGAGTCAGGGATCGGTGTGAATTTTGGTATAGTTGAAGGACTAGAGAATGGTATGAACTACTTATTTATACTATCGACACATATTAAAGAACAAAGTCCCCAAATGCTGTCCGTCTGTATGTAATCGACTTTCACAAAAAGTACTGTACGGATTTTTGTAGTTTTTACTAAAAGATAGTGCAATTCTTGAGAAAGGTTTCGGTAAATATTACATTATGGTAAAGTTCCCGCGGTGTCAGTATTTTTCGCGGTAAAAACTTTTTGGCACACTCATCTACACGCGGGCGAAGCCAGGGCGGTTTTGCTAGTTATAAATAAAGATAAGTCCATATCATATGATGAATTTATGAATATTTTTTATCATATGAATATAATCATATGAATATAATACTATACTATATCATATGAATATAATACTAGTGACTAATGAAATAAATAAATTATTCGTATACAAATTTGACTCATATATTATGTTACTAAGCAACTCATAAGTATTTTAGAATAACCTAGTCAATTATTTCGCAACGTTTGTGGACCAATTATATTCTCTACATTTATACGATCAGGAAATGGTACAGTATCTAATAAATGGATGATGAAATTCTGTGATATCTTCATTTCAATATTTTAAATAATTATATATTCGTAAGGCCCTATCCGAAGACTAAAGTTCGATTACTATGTATATATAGAATTTTAACTTTATTTTATACTGCCCAATATATTCGTCTTCGTATACATACTGTTAACTTCACTTAGAATCGAACTTTCATATGAATTAGATAGCATCGCTTAAAACCAGATCACAACAAAATACTAACAATCTATTATTATCTTATTATAAAACAAAGTCCCAAAAAGCTGTCTGTCTGTATGTAATCGATTTCCTCAAAATCTACTGAACAGATTTTTGTACAGTTTTCACCAGTAGATATTGCAGTACTTCCGGATGGTTAAGGTAAAATGGTACATAACGGTACTATATAAATTGGAATTATTTACGTTTTTTAACTTAATATGTTTGAAGTGACAGTCGAAGTGAATGATGTCAATATATATATTTTTTTATTTATAAAACTTTATGTGCTAGCAATAGGAATAGAATAGATAACACATAGAAAACACATTAGAGATATCTCACATTTGAGGCGTCATACGTCATATGGTGTATCATACGTTCTTAAGTTTTCTTTGCAATGTTACTTCAAAGACAAATTTGTTTAATATGAAAGAAAACCCTTAGACCAGTCTGTTGTTAATATATAAATACATCAGGGATCTTGCAGTGAGATTAGTAACGCTATATATAACCAAGGCTCCGGAACCGGCCATATAGCGGCAGGCCCAAATTAAATGGCACAGGGACTGATAGTTAAGTTGTTTTCGACTGGTGGCCTTCACATTTCACAATACCCGGACTTAGCGCACATCAAACCAGAACAGAACACCGGACAGTGCACTTTACCTTTAACAAAGGCAATGGGATTATATGCACGAGTATTACGAATTTAGGCGAGTATTGAATCACGCATTTGAGATAGATCATTGTTAGACTAAAGTGTTTTACTTAAATTAAAATACAGTAGCTTTCACTGTACCCTTTGTTGTTATTTTTAATGCAGTTTGTGATCTATTCAAATTATTTTAAGTCTCTTACGTCGATAAACAAATAAATCTATACTTATTTTTAAACTAAGTCCCAAAAAGTTGTCTTTCTGTATCTAATCGATTTTCTCAAAATCTACTGTACGGATTTTTGTACAGTTTCTACAAAAAGATAGTGCAATACTTCCGGATGGTTCAGGTAAATAGTACATATCGGTATTATGTAAATTGTAATCAAGAGATCGCGCAGTTGTTAAAAATTTTGCTTGCTGGGAGCTTTAGTCGCGTGCGCTGCGTAAACCAGCCGATATACGCTAAAGTAATGTAATAGAGAATTGTAGAGCTATAAAAATACTACAAAAAAGTTCGCGATAGCATGTTTCTATCTTCTATCGTTAACTCACAATAACTACTTTTATGTTCAAAATTCCAAAATTAAGGGAAAGTTTCGTAAATCACTGAATTCCACGCGGGCGAAGACGTTGTTGGCACAGCTAGTGTACGATAAAATAAAAATATATAATTGAAAATAGTAAATAATATAGTTGATAGTTATATCATCATTATTTATTATATTAATGGTAGCTTTTAAGGGGAAAAGATGGACTAAAATACAAATACAAATTTATTCCTAAAGATCAGCATATTTATATCTTATGTTTTTAAATAAAATTAATATAACGGTAAACTTTAATATATGAGTCTCCTGATCTTGAGAGATCTAAGTTTTTCTGTTCTTTATTTTTTCTCGTTCCTAATATTCTTCGTATTTCAAAAGATTCCATAACCAAATTTAGATTCATCAGTTATCAGTGTCATTAACCTTGAAATATATTTAACGTACCTATTGGTTCAAGGTAAGGGTCAAAGGCTCGCAATGTTTGATAAAAAATTTGCGCAAAGTTGACGAACCGTTTGTGTTTCATTTCATCACTTTTTATTATTTAAAATATTTCTTTAAATAGAGAAGGGCTTACGATAAAACTGCATTTGATATATTTTATTTTTATTTAAATTTTAGATTGCACACATACTAAAAATGTACTTTATAAATATTCCTAGATATCCATATAAATATTAACGAATCGCTAGTTTTCGATGGGTACAAAATTTCAGATGGGTATAAAAAAAATAATTGAAATCTGATAACTGGACGTCAAATTAATATGCCTTAATTGATTAAGGTTTAAGGCATCTCTAGTGTCAATTTATTTATATTATTTTCTACTTTATTTATTTTCTAGGTCCTATTGTAAAGTGAGTTAATTTAACAAATTAAAATATAATATATAGTATTTTGATTTATTTCCTTACTGGCATAATTAATTATTGGGTCTAAGAAGATTTATATTATTAAATCTTCGGGAATGAGGCATTACCAACGTCAATTACGGTAAATTAATGTTTTCAACTGAGTCAATAAAGTTGCCAACTATATTAATAATACAATACGAATAATATTTTTGCTAATTTTTTTCAAATAACTATATAATAAATAGAGCAAATGGGGCGTGAAATTTTAAGAAGGCATGCGTAAAGTAACAGCCTGTTACTATGCCCACTGCTGGGCTAAGTCCTCCTCCCTCCGTTTTTGGAGAGAAGGTTTGGAGCTAAGACCTACCACGCTGCTCCAATGCGGATTGTTAGGTTACACATATCCCTAGAATTCTCTAAAGATATGCAGGTTTCCTCACGATGTTTTCCTTCACCGAAAAGCGTGTGATTAATTGCAATTATCAATTACACACATGAGTTTTAATAGAAAAACTTATTGGTGACTGCCCGGGTTTGAACTCGTGTTCCCCTCTAAAGAGTCGCACGGTCTCACCGCTGGGCTATCACAGCTCACGCTAAGATTACCTACACTGGGATATTTGGTCCCTGTTTAGAGGGATACAATACTTATCTTTACCAACTTAAATACGTTAACTTAAGCATTTCATGCTCTCCATTATTGTCCTTTATACCATTTAATTTAATTACCAACGTCAATTACGGTAAATTAATATTTTCAACTGAGTCAATAAAGTTGCCAACTATATTAATAATACATATTTTTGCTATTTTTTTTCAAATAACTATATAATAAATAGAACAAATGGGACGTTAAATTTTAAGGAGGCATGCGTGACATTTGCTTAATGCGCTTTGTGATATAAATGTATTCATGATTCACATTCTTGTTATTTACGAAATGTAAAGACTGATTTTATTTATTGTGTTGACATTGATATCCTATTACTCTATAACTTTATAACATCTTACGAAATGTTAGGGTTCCGCTGAAGTATTTACGCGAAACAAATCCGGAAGTGTTGTCGATTCTCATGTTTACCAAACACGAGTATATTCTTAAGCTTGCGTGAGTATTAATTTCCTGAGATATATGTTAGTATGTTTGTTGAGAATGATGTAATAAGTTATTAATTTTTCATGAAATTCATTTTTCACACAATAATATTGTCACATTTTGCTATTTTATTATAAAATTATTTTTCGAAATTTTATGAATTTTTTTATCATTTTTATTTCTTCAAGACTTACTGAGACGTGTCGCACGTTTGGTAGATGCGATGCCATCTTGATTTTAGAGGATATGGCACACACAAGTCATGTGTTAGATAATCTAGTTATTAGGATTAGTAAATAAGTAAAGTAGCGGCCTGTTACAATCCCATTGCTGGGAATAGGCCTCCTCTCTCCGTTTCTGGAGAGAAGGGTTGAAGCTAAGACCTACCACGCTGCTCCAATGCGGATTGGTGACTGCCCGGGTTTGAACTCGTATTCCCCTCGAAAAAGTCGCACGGTCTCACCGCTGGACTATCACAGCTCTATTACTACTTACGCTATTACAATTAAGAGACAAGAAATTGGACTCAAACATCTTAAGTAAATTTAGCATCAAATAATATCTGAACGTCTCTACACAATACCATTACGGATATAAATGACAGAGTAAATATTTGTCAAATAAACTTGCTCACACTAAACTCAAAACATGGACTGCCTACTTACAAATTGTGTGAATCACCTTAGGAGTTAGGACTACCAATTAATGAATCACGCTGTATTATAATTAAACAATTGAATTATAATATTAATAACTATAGTGTTTCGATTCACAATTCCTATTTGATGCAAAATGAAAATTTCTAATGTCATTTATTTTTTTAAATACTTTATATACGGAACATATTTAAAAATTTTAAACAGTAATGACCTTAATCTCAATTGACAGAAATAACAGAGGACGATTTATCACCTATTTAACACTATAGCCAGGAAGCGTTGTGTTTGTGATGTTACAAAGAACAGTCCGTCAAGGTGATTTTGGCTTTGTATCAAATCCTACGACGGAAAAGCTTCTACATCCTTACGGCTTAAGTTTGATAATATGACGACGATTCTGGTCTAAAAAAAAAATTTTTTTTTTTGACAAGTAATCTCATCTACCGCGGTCCTGAACTGAACACTACTGTTACTACAATTGGCTGTTCAGTCAGTAGGTTGGTGGATCAAACTCTGCCGAAATGTCGAATCTCATATAAAGGTAACTCGATTTCAACGCAATGTAACTCGTATATTTACAAAACAACAACAAATCTCGTCCTTGATAATTGATGTACTAACGGGGATGATGTATAGTTATGTCCAACTATAAAGAATCTTATGGTCTTTCACCTTATTGTGTAGTAAAAATAAATAGAACCTTTTAATATTTAAGAGCTGTGATAGCCCAGTGGTGAGACCGTGCGACTCTCTAGAGACATGTGTTTAAACCCGGGCAGGCACCAATGAGATTTTCTATTTAAACTTATGTGTCTAATTGTTATTTGCAATTTATCACACGCTTTTCGGTGAAGGAAAACATCGTGAGTAAACCTGCATATATCTAGAGAATTCTAGGGATATATGTAACCGACCAATCCGCATTGGAGCAGCGTGGTAGGTCTTAGCTCCAATCCTTCTCTCCAAAAAACGGAGAGAGGAGGCCTGTTTATATTCCCAGCAGTGGGATATAAACAGGCCGTAACTTACTTTTTTCAATATTTACATTTCCCATGTGCATATTAACTGCAACTACATTATAGGTCCAATGTATGTTACATTTGGAATACATGAGAAAATAATTAATACTCCTAACATGATAATTTACAGATAGAATTAGTATGCTTCTATTTTATACTTAATACATAAAAATAGTTTTCATTGTAGTCAATTATCCTTTGGACTTTGATTATTTTTTCATTTATATAATCAACATCATGTTTATGTATTCACGGATCTTTCCAAATATTTAAGTATAACAGCAAATTTTACGTCATTTAGTGATGTCATCAATCAATATAGAGCTGGCAAAGGAATCCGGATAAATAACCCAATTCATGGCCACTTTTTCTAACGCATCATCCCACTCGACGTAAGCGCTAACAAATGCTAATAATTCTGCCGATCGGACAAGATTCTTGAAAACGTCTCGTTACTACAACTTTATGATAATTAAACTAATTAATGTAAAAAAAAATATAGATATCCATACTAATATTATAAATTTGAATGTGTCTGTTTGATTGTTACGCTTTTCCGGTTAATCCGCTGGAGCAATATTGATGAAATTTGGTACAATTGAAGCTTATATATTCAAATTCAAAATATTCTATAATCAAGTAAACTTGTAAACAAGTGGTTTTGAATCGTCAAAATCTACTGCTGGTTCGGAAAGCTGTTCCTATCGAGAAGAGCCAGAAAGAAACTCGGTGGTTGCTCTATTCAAATAAAATTTTTATAACTAGTTTCATTTGGTTATTAGGGCTTGTACACAAAACTGCGGTGCGACGTCGCATCGCAAAAGCCTTCGACCTCGCACGACGCATCGCAAGAACATACGAACTGATTAGCATCGCGTATTTCTGCGATGTTACGTCACACTAGTTAACAATATTATGTTTAGTTCGGTCTGAGACTGCGAAACTTATGTAAACAATTAATGTTTTACTTCACTTCCCGGATAGTGAGGCCAATCATTTCCAGAGGCAAACAGGAATTCGCCCTTTGTACGATCGTTTCTGAAGATATGGTGATAATAAACTTAAAAGCCGTTGAAATATGCTCATTCTAAAATAATCAAAACGGTAGGTTTCCAAAGCTTCATATTTTATATTGGATTCATAACAGTAATAAATGGATGAACCCAAATTCTTCTTTGTTTTTTTTACCTGTATCTCCTAAGAAATAACAAAAGTGCACACTTCTATTTACGATCCATGTCATTATCTAGTTTTCAATTTAAAATACGTTTAGCACGGTTGACGGTCGGTGAAAGAATGGTCACCCTGGGAGACGCCTTGCCGCACGAAATCGCATCGCAGCAATTCGTGTCGCAACTTTCTGCGTTGCGAATTCGCATCGCGTGGTATCGCAGTTTTGTGTTCAAGCCCTTACTATCTTGTACAGGGTAGAGGAGTAGCTATATCCACGCATTTTTATCATCTACATAATCCTCAATAGTATAGTAGGCTTTTTGTATCATGCTCCCTTTAACAGCGTTTTTAAACTGCGGTAGTAGTATATACCAAGTTACCAGGTACCAAAGAGTTTTTCTGTTAAAGTTGTGTCTAATTGATATATACAATTATCACATGTATTACGGTGAAGAAAAACATCGTAAGGAAACCTGCATATCTCTAGAGAATTCTGGGGATATGTGTAACCTACCAATCCGTAGGGAGTAGCGTGGTGGATTTAAAAAAGGATAAAAAGGAGGCCCATGCCCAGCTGTGGGATAGTAACAGGCCAGACTTTTAACACTTAAGTTGACGCGAACGTAGTCGCGAGCACAACTTGTTAAGAACATATGTTATATGTATATATTTTTTATAACACTAGCAATACCCCGCGGTTTCACCCGCGTCCATACCGATGTCGTGGTAGTGGAAAGTCTACGAAGTCAGACTATAGATTTATTTGTAGATTATTTAATTATAAAAAATGGGTATCATTAGTATTCTTGGAATAAGACCTAACTCACCAAATGCAGGCCCTGCTATAACGGTCGCTAAAATTAACTTGTTATGGCATTTTTTCTTTCGATTTACATTCTTAAATTCGTAATATCTTTTGATTGGGATGTCGAATTTTAATAATTTAAGAGTATTTTACAGGTATTGAAACAGTTTTTCATAATATATCATTTAGTGGCATAAGGATTAATACGGAGATGGTTTGATTATTGTCGTCACTTTTATCGACTTTTACAATGTAGAAAAGTAGTTATATGGGCAAAACTATAATAGTTAGACATATGGTATCCCGGACTTTTTTGTGGATATTGATATGTTCTATAATACTGCAGAACATTTTTTTATTCTATTCTCAATAGTTTCCGCAGCGCACGCGATGAAAGAATTTTAGACTGAATTTTTCACAATTTATTACTCTAATTTTTTTTTTAAATGACATATATCCTATGTTGCTTAGTGAAGAAGTAGCTTTTCAATGGTGACAGAATTTTGAAATCGGTCCAGTAGTTTTTGCGTGAAAACGTTACAAACATACATACATACATACATACATACATACATACATACAAACAAACAAACACAAATGTTTCCTCTTTATAATATTAGTATAGATAGTACAGATGTATATTTTTTATATTACATTGGTTATTATAACATTATTTTAATAGATATTGTTTGGTCAAGAACACATCGATTTACGAGGACCTCGATGTGGAGGTGAAAGATCGGCATCTATAAATTCCGTATAAATTAATATTAATGAATATAAAAAAATATAAAGTATGATGTTTCGATAAAAACTTTGATGCACAGCCACTTCATTGTCACAAGTCGGTAAGTACCTTCAAAAGCAATTTGCATTGACACGATTCCTGCTGGCTTCATAAATATGGCCAATTGAGTTCAAGGACGATAATAAGCAATAAGCACATGCCAGTGTCTGTGACCAGCGTGAACAATGAGTTATGTTGCCGTGTCCTCATACAATCGTATATAAAATATAATTTGCTGCTAAAAATAAAAATAAAGTTTCGACGCGTATTATTTTTATGCAAAATATGAATGAGCTTTGTTCATTTGAACTTATTAAATTTTTTCGATATATTTCTCGTGCATACGCACCGCAATAAATGTATTTTTATAACGTCACACATGCGAAATTTTGTTCGTCTATTCGTCTGTTACGTTTTCACCGTTAATTCGGTGGAGCGATATCAAAGTTATATGTTACAACTGAATCGTATACATAAAAGATAAAAAAACCGTTTTGTCTTCCGACAAAAAAAATACAGTTCATACTTAATTTGAACATATATACTATAGATGTTATTGATTACATAAAACGAACGAAGTCGCAGGTACAGCTTATCTATACATATTAAAAAATAAATTTCCTAAAAGCTCTGTCTGTTTTTGATCGATTTTCTCAAAATCTATTAAACGGATTTTTGTACGGTTTTTACTAAGAGATCTTCATTCAATCTTGAAGAAAGGTTTACAGTACATTCTCCGGAACTGCTAATCCGATTTTGATGACCGGACTGAAAGATAAACGGTTGAGAAGCATATTACTTATTATTACTATCACAAACCGCCGCCACCAGCAATACTCCAGACAAGCACTTCACACACTCACTACGACAATTTCGAAAATCATCAAAATAATACGATTCGTGGAGTCTATCCTCCTGATGATGCTTCGGTAACGGGACAAAACGATCGTAGAGATTATCGTAGTGAGTGTGTGGAGTGTTGCTGGTGGCGTCTTTTTCTCGTACGTGTGACGACTGATCCTACATTTATAAGGTATGTGAACGTTTCCTGCTTCATACACTTAGTATTACATAGATTCTCATAACAAACGCGGATTATAGCAAAATAATTCTGTAGTACAGAAGTTATAACTTCTGTACTATGGAATTCCGTAGCCTGCTTCTGTAAATTAATATATTTTGACTTTCACTTTGTTAGCTATTCAGCAAATGAATTTGGAACATATTTTGTTTTACCGTTCTTACGTTCTGAGAATATGCAAATCTTCGTGGATTGGAAGACAGATGTGAAATTAAAAGTATTAAATGGTAAACCAAAATCCGTTATCCATTGTGACATTAGCATTACCGAAAGTGTTCTAAGAAGAGGCATGCAACAACACGCTTTCTCTTCCAAAGGAGAACAGTCTAGATGGTCGTTAACTGATTATCATGGTAAGTATGGCTGGCATTGTTTGAGCGTCGAGCTCATCTCATTTCCTCTAACCTCAAGATGTAGAATAACCCATACTTATTCTTACCCATATTGCAACACTATTTAAAGCGCTCCAATTAAATGAAAGAATTTATAATTGAATTTGAATACTAATGTAAGACTCAAAAGCCCGATTTACATCAGACAAACGAATGCTCACTCTGTCTCCGCTCTATCAAATTCGTTTATTATAAACAAACAGAGAGCACTCTGTCATAGTTTTTTCTGCTTTCGCAGATTCTGTAAACTATATTTGGGTGTAAATGTTAACGCTATGTAAACGCCTAGTCTTTAAGTACCTATATTTGTTTTTACTTTCATAATGGATGTTGTCTGTTTTCAATAAAATTATTATTATTAACAACGACCTTTCGTTTACATAAAGAGCGAGAAAGAATGCTGCTCTATAGCTCTATGTTCGTTTGGTGTGAATCGACCTTAAGGAGATTAAGTCATTTATATATCATTAGCTGTCCGGCCGAGCATTGCTTTGGCTCAGACTTGTTTAAAAATCCTCTCGAAACAGAATTCAATAGTGAAAAAAGTCTTCCAAACGCCACCAAAATTAACAGGAACATCCGCTGGGTGAATCTAAAAATCATCTGAAATTTCATTAAAATGGGTCCAGCCATTTTGGAGTCTATAAGGAAATACAGACAAACATTAATTTTTTTACATATTTTTACATTACATCTGATATTTATGCAAAAAATACATTACAATTTATTGACAGAGTGTCTAATATTTTGGTTAGAAACGAGAAATAAGCTACTTGGAGCTATAAATGAGATTCCAATGCCATATATCTTGTGTCAAACGTGTTAAGACGCGGCAGTCAACCACTCTACAATACACCGTTAATGACACGCGTCAAGTGTTCAATTAGACTCGTCAAGATTCATTATTACGCAACCGGCGACACGTTGAGCCGAATATATTAATCAGTATTCACCTGCTATTATGCTTATCTAGATCACCGTTAATTTCAATATACAGTTGTTTTCAATATGATGCCGTGTGGTATCCGGCTGAGTAGAATAGACAACTCTCATTTCTTACCGAGGTGTCGTAAGAGGCGACTAAAATAAGCCGACCCACCGTGTGGTATCCGGTTAAGTAGAATAGACCAAACTCTTTCTTACCGAGGTGTCGTAAAAGGCGACTAAGGTAAGTTGACGTCAGGCAGGCGGCCGGTCGTAAAATACGTAGCCAAATCATGTCGCAACATGTTTATAACATGTTGTGCCGACCCCACTTAGAGTGGGATAAGGGTAGGAGGATGATAAGGTGTTTTCAATATGGATTTTCAAAGCGGTTTGTTATAAACATTCTATAACGTTCATGTGTGCATCTAAATTTATGACACTTCTATATATACTGATGATAAAGTCGGTCGAGCTTTATGTGTTATCGTATCATCTATAGAAGACGCAGCTTCAATCTCTTTTGCCTTTATAAATTTTAACAACAGTTCCTTTATAATGTTGAAATTAAAAACCACCTTTTGTTTAACATTACATTGATTTCAATTCAATGAATTTGTCTGTAAAACTTTATAAACTTTAGTTTTTTATCCAAAAATTTTAGCAGGGTAAAATAAAACCGCACAACAGTTTTAAACTCTACAAAACTTGTAGAAGACCGATAAGCTATGCGACGTTATTGGAAAAATTAGATGGCTCACGCTATAAAGGGCGCAGAAACAAGCAATAACATTTAAGCGTGTCTATGGACTAGAATTCAAAAAGTGTCTATGGTCCTAGGAAAACGTCGAACTCTATCATACTGGTAGACACATACATACACTAAACATAGGTCTTAGCCAGCGGCTAAGGAAACAACCTTCGGAAGACGTTAACCAGCAGGCCTACCATGAACTCTTATTGCGACTCAATGGAAGACGTAAACGACGACCGCGAGCCGCTTTCTTTTCGTACCATGAAGTGTGAATTGCCTTGCCTTGGGTTCGTAATGTTTGAAAGGGATAACGTTTTATGAACTATAGATAATCTGTCTTTTTTTCTCACATGTTCTCAGAACGATTTCCGAACGCTCATTTGGCAACGACTTAAAGTCTTTAAGACATCATGGTGTGAAAAAGCAGAACAATTTGGTTTACGTCTTCAATTGAGTCGCAATAAGAGTTCATGGTAGGCCTGCAGTACTAAGAAAGTTTCATAGCTTTCCCTACTAGGTAATGTTTTACGGGCGCTGTAATAATTAAAAATGTATAATAGAAACGTATACATATTTAATCATTTTTAAAGTGATTTTACGACAGTTACAATGATGGATAATGAAGTTGGATATTGAAAGATAAGCTTTTCGATACATGTTCATATATGTTTGTAACGCTAAATTGCGACTTATAAATAAACCTTTAAATGATAAATTAAGTTTGTCTTGAGAAGCTTAAACTTGAAACACTTATCATTAATCACATACATGTTTCTAGTTTAAGCTTGTTGCGCGTGGTCAGTGGTAAAATAAATGGTGGGGTTGAACCGATTACTATATAACCATTCTTGTTTGGATAATGCTTCGCTTTGCGATTTTGTCGTTGAGTCTATCTCCTGATGATGCTTCAGTTGCGGGGCGAAACGATTGTTAAGTTTGTGATAGTGAACGTGTGTAGTGCTTGTGTATTATGGTGGCAGTGGTGGAGGTTTGTGCATGTGTTTTTACGAATCCTGCATGTAACGAGTATGAAAAAACGGATAGTCCACTATACATTTAACACTATATATATTTACTATTGATTGTATCGCGGATTATAGCAAAAAATATATATATATGTTTTATTATTATTACTTTTGTATTATGGATCTCCACAAAGTAACGCCTAATTCTATAAATTATTTAGGCACTTTTGGATGTAACATTAAAATCCTCCATCTCTTAAAGCGAAAATCAAGTAGATCTACCAGTAGAGTCCAAAACACGCAAAGATTTCATAAACCAACAGGGTTAAAATGAGACGGAGAACTAATGTAATATATACGATAAAAGAAAAATAACAGTATAATTAATTTAATAAAATGAGTAATTTATATATTAAAATAATTATTCATTTGTTGGTGTGGTGATTGTCATGCACATAAATTGTCAACATGGGATCTTCACAAACGTGTTGAGAACACGTGTTGATAGCAATTAGACGATGTAGGTGCATCAATAACAAGCACGTGTTTCTCATGCAATATCTAATAATATTAGTATTAACACGTGATGAGAAACAAAACCAACGTAGGCTTCAAAAAGATTCCTAAAAAATTATCCTAAAAAATTATCCTAAAAAGATATCCTATGAAATAAACATAATCTTCTAAACATAAGCTTCGAATCAGCAATTTAAATTTTCATTATCGGTCTTTTTTTAAATTCTTGATTAACACTCATCTTTGTGACATTCTTACACGGACTAAAGGTCCTTAATGGAAGTACATATAAAAACAAGGTATTGTCAGGGTACTTACTAAGGTACTTAAACTACCGATGGCTAGGCTAGACTATACCAATGGCGATATATTTTTTTATCTTCAGATTATTGGGTTTTACTATTTTTAATACATTTGGTAAAACTTCAGCTTCTTTATGGAAATAAACTAAAAAGAAGTTCCAAATTTCAAAGGGTAGATATAAGTAATAAATTTAAATAAATAAGGGAAAGTGATACTATAATACGTTCAATTTTAGTCTAGCTTCACAGTGAGTACAGCGGTAACTAACCAGAAGTAGAACCGGTTCTTAACATTTAGAGTCTCGCAATTTGCTCCCAAACCTATTTTATAGCCGATATAATTATATGATCATCAATATGTGTAATAAAATCGTAGCGATCTGTGCATTTAGTATTTAAAAGAAATTGTGTTTCCAGGCTAAGACACGCTTCGAAGTATGACTCAACATTGTTAAACTTTTTGTCTGTTTATCTGTTTGTCTCGTTTATGTGTGCTAATCTCAAGAATCGGTTAATTTATTTTATTGGGAATATCTATCGAAATTATTGAATTAGTATGCTTCGATATTTTTTACAATCACGCAGAAAATGTTTCACGAATTTGCATAAGTTTTGCCATTTTGATAGTTAATAATATATTTTAACATATATTTAATATAAAGTCATAGCTAGACTTGAGCTATCTATAAACATCTTTCTAACTCAAGTGGCTACAAAACAAAAACTTTAAAATATAAAAAATAAAAGACCAAATTAGTAGTAGTAGTTGGTAACCACAGTTGGTAATCAACATGATTTTTACTTGATTATTTATTCCGTTAACGACTTAGATGATGAAATACGGACCTCTTTAGTTTTGTTAGCAGCCGTAAAAGAACTTATTATTAAACTGACTACCTAATACGCCTATCCGTCATCTTATCGCAGCACAAAGAGGACTACGCGGCGAAAAGCAGAACTGAGATTTATTGCAACAGAGGTCGACGAAACAAGACCGTAAATAAAGAGAACGCTAACCTTGAATACCGTATCTGAGAAAATCAATCGGACTCTGTTCAAAACTTAAGCTAGAAATGAAATTTACTAGACAAATCTTAAATTTTAAACGAAATACGACATCTCAAACCTTATGCTACAATGAATTATTCATTTTTTAAGTGACCTACTAGTTTCAAACCCATTCGGAGATCTAGTAAAGGGATTCCATACGCAACTTTATCGCGTCAGGAATTGAAGTCAATAAATCCAAATTTGAAATACAAAGATGGAACTATCTAAATACAAAATTAATATGTATAACTTATGTTCCATCTAAATTTGCAAATTAAAGTAGGTCCCAAAATGGTTACACCTTATATTGCTTCTCACCTTGTTTTGTTATTTTTAAACTGTTGTTCATGGATAATACTTTTAATATTACTTTATGTAATATTAAAAGTATTATCCATGAACAACAGTAGTATATTTTAGAAAATTTTGTAATGTGCAAAGACTGAATCTATTTAATACATTCTTGTGATTTATGAGTGTAGCGTAAAGCGAAAGGTTAGCTGAATAAGCCAGAACCCATTGCTAATAGTGTGGTAAAAAGCCGCTCGACAGGGTTTGTCAACTGTTAAGTTGCTTAAGAGAGAATAAACAGACAGATTGACGAAACATGCAAGTATTGCAGTGGACGTCACGGTTCAAGTTTGTTTATCTGTTCGCAAAAGACGAGCCTAACCAGTTGTTTGATATGACAAAATCCAGCTGATACGTCTAGCCTTCTTGTGCAATTTAGGAGGTAATATGTGGAAAATATTGCAGAATTTTCCAACCTTCTTATAATATAAATAAATAGAAATTTAAATAAAGTTAATTAAAAGTAGGACTTTGTATGTATGTATATTCTAACCGTCAAAAGAACCTGAATGTAAAAAATTCTGTAGTTTTGTAACCTCTTTGTAGCAGATCGGTCGTATTCGTTTTTATATTATTTTATTTCATCTTCTTATGGATAGCCTGGTGCTATTAGAAGTTTTACAACTTGATCCGAAAACATCGCATTCTTTATAGATCGAACGTAATAATGAAATAACTAGTAATGGGTACGTATCTTACATAAGCTGTGATATAACGTGATAATTTTGCTTGACCGTGCTATGTCGTTGTGCAAATTTAAATTCTTATTAAAAAATAATGCTATCACTGTTTTGATTTTATGGAACTCAGCTAAGTAGCGCCTAATTCTATAAATGATAAGTTTTTTTAGTCCATTGGATATTTCTTAGAGACAGTACAATTTAAGAAATGCAGAACGAACCAGAACAGATTTTTTTAAAAGGAAATGGAGGTATATTAACATAGTAAAATAGTAGTAACCCTAACCTGTTTCTTTATTAAGTACTAGTGGTTCCCCCAACTTCGTTCGCGCCAATTTAAGTTTAAGTACTTTCTATAATGAATTTTTTTAATTCATTATATAATTTTTTCTGTGTTACCGAAAAAAGAATGTGATTCATTTATCCTATATGATACTTCAGTTTATGAGCTTTTGTAAAATTTCATCAATATTGATTCAGTGGATTAGCTATAAAAGCGTCTCAGACAGACAGATAGACCCACTTTCGCATTTATAATATTAATATGGATTACTAACATTTTAGTGTACAGCTAATATAAATAATTTATTCTATAATCAGTTTCGTAATTAATACACAAACTAACACCTACATACAATAATAACGAGCGATATATTTAAAGCGCATATAATTTGTGTTTCATAAATAGATCAAGCAACAGGTCATTGACACGTAAATCAAGTAGCGGTCTCATGCGCCGTACAAAGACCAGTACAACCAATTAAAATTAAATTTACATATAAAAATGATTCGATCTAAAATATTATTTAACCTCTAAAGACAATCTGTTTAGCTACAAATATGAAATTACTTTTAAGGTTTTCAGACTTCGTTATAACTCTGTAATAACAATTGAAAAATCTTACTTTAGGGAACAAATAAAACATAATCGGCGATTATAAACGATTAAGCACGAGCACAATCGTGTAGAAGGCATACTCAGTTCAGCAGGCCTACCATGAACTCTTATCGCGACTCAATTGAAGACGTAAACTAAATTGTTTTGCTTTTTCATACTATGACGTCTTAGAGACGCACACTTTAAGTCGTTGCCGAATGAGCGTTCGGAATGCGTCCTAAAACATTTGAGTAAAAGAGACAGAGTTATCTACAGTTCATATAACGTTTTCCTTTTCAAACATTACGACTCCAATACAATCCACAGTTCATGGTACGACAAGAAAGCGGTTGGGTTTAGGTAAAAGTAAAGTAAAGTAGCGGCCTGTTACAATCCCACTGCTGGGAATAGGCCTCTTTTCTCCGTTTTTGGAGAGAAGGGTTGGGCTAAAACCTTCCACGCCGCTCCAATGCGGATTGGTAGGTTACACATATCTCCAGAATTCTCAGCAGGTTATATGCAGGTTTCCTCACGATGTTTTTCGTCACCGAAAAGCGTGTGATAAATTGCAATTACCAAATGGACACATGAGTTTTAATAGAACAACTCATTGGTGCCTACCCGGGTTTGCCTCGTGTTCCCCTCGAAAGAGTCGCACGGTCTCACCGCTAGGCTATTAAGGGTTTAGGTACTGACTATGAATTGAATCGTTTTCTAAAAGTTCATGGTAGACCTACAGTTGTACTCGCAAATCATTGTCTCTGTTAGCCTACGACCCAGGAATTGTAGATGTTTCGGACACGCATTAGAGGAATCCATTGGTGATACGTATGATTGATTGATAATACCTACGAACGTGCCGATTATAGACAATCACATGATCTGTGGTCATGGCTAATAGCAAAGTGCATTACATCTTGTGCCACTTGAGTCAAGTGGCCAAGTGCGACAGGTTTGCTGTGAAAGTCTACCATTATGTATATATGGAGTCTGCAATTAAAGATTGCCTTCCCATCACCTTGGTAATAGGCACATATCCATTCTTTCATTATAGTGCTTACGTCCCTTATTTCCGCAAACTAACACTTCAATGAATTAGTTTGGATGAGTAAAATACTTTGTTAATTTCAGATCTCGACACATGAATGGCATATACCGCGGCCAACTCTATCAAGTAATAATGGGAGCATTAGTGATGCGCGGTCCCGTGGCGGCTCCGCCTCTAGCCAAGGTTCATCAAGTAATCACAGCACACACGTAAGATACTCAGCCATGACTCAGAATAACACCTGCAATTTACTGCGTCCTATAACACCGATATTCTACATCGAATAAAATACTTATTTATTTGGATAAAATATGTACATCAATTTTTTTTTAATGAATAATTACTCGATAATTGCTTTTCTTATTTTTCATAAAACTTTTTTAGGGTCTGTCTATTGTATAGATCAGAATGTTGGGCAATTAAAAAGACAGATAAAAGAATACTCTACACAAATGAGATTAGAATGTTAAGGTGAAATTGTGATGTAATAAAACTGGATTCAATGCGAAATGAGAATATGTTCATATACTCATTTCTGAAAGATGCGCCAATCACAGAAAAATCGAGAAGTGGAAGATTAAAATAGTATGGACATATATATTTTTTATTACATAAAATCTTAAATGGTATTACAATATTCAATACGGCATAGCATAAACTTACAACAAGTTTTTCTGTACACCGCGACATCATCGTTGGTTTGTTTATAATTGTACTTTCGATGTACTGTAACCATTAATATAATTAATTCACCAATAACTACAACTTACTAGAAATCAGTAAAGCTTATTATTAAAACGTATTATTCAAAATTCGTTTGCGTATAGCTCAGCTGTCTATACAGATTTTCAATTTTTTAAATAATAAACATTAAAAGAAACTTAACGTCAAGCCAGTCGTACGATCAATAAATATCAGTTTTATTTCTGGAATGTAATAAATGAATCGATCGATACAAGAAAACATCCGAAGGTTTTATTTAAACTAAATATTACGCCTGCGACTATTGAAATAAATCATTACTAATACTAGTTAGAATACCGGTATTTATTGTTCCATACTAGTTTTCAATCTGCCTCTTAATGTTGCCCATAGCATGCCTAGAACAGTTACGTTATTTCGTCTAAAAGGAATACCATTAATTAGATTCAGACTATTAACTGATTAAATTGTAAGATAAATATATGATTTTATATAATTTTATATCAATTATTCAAGTTATAAAATACCTTTATTAGATGTATCTTAATAAGAAGTAATAAATATGATGATAATTATGAAAATTTATTATAATAACGCATCGTATTAACATGTATTTACAATGCACGATGATAAATAATCAAATCATTCTCATATTACGAACTATGGAAGTGTCATTGTGCCAAGCTTTTTTCCTCTAAAACATCAGTCGTAGAAAATCTACGACTTAAGTTTTTAAGTGAAACATTAATTTACACCTCCGGCAGAAACGGTTCAGAACCTTAGCGCAAATGTTCCCCGTTAAAGCAAGGGTAACACGTCATACATTTGAGCTTAATTAATACAGTTCACACTACAATCTATACTTATCATAAAACAAAGTCCCAAAAAGCTGTCTGTCTCAATGTAATCGATTTTCTCAAAATCTACTGAACGGATGTTTCTACGGTTTCAACCAAAAGATAGTGCAATACTTCCGGATGGTTTAGGTAAATAATACATACCGGTATTATTATGTCAATTGTGTTGAAGAGATCGCGCACTTGTTATAAAACTTGCTTGCTAGGAGCTTTAGTCGCGTTCGTTGCGTAAACCAGCAGAGATACGGTAAAGTAATGTACTAGAGAACTGTAGATCTATAAAAATACTACAAAAAAGTCCGCGATAGTATGTCTTAACTTAACTTAACTCACAATAACTACTTGTTTAAATTTTGTACTTGTATAAATGTTTAAAATTTGAATTCTGGAAAAAAATGTGACATTCTGATTTCCACGCAGGCAAAGCCGCTGGCACAGCTAGTATACTATAATATTAACCATAAGTTAATCAAAGTACAGTGACAAAAAGCAACAATTGGGCAAAGGAGTGCTTCAATGAGGCCATTTCTCTCCTTGGAAAGAATAATATAAATGTGACACCACATATGAATTTTTATTATATAGATATATTAAAATGTGGAAGTTTCGATAACACAATATTTCTTCTAAACCAAATAACTGGTTGTATAAAACTCTATTGATGATAAATTATTTAAGCAAAAGCTACAACACAGCTGTTTGATATGAGCTCAACGGGCTGTTAAGAATATTTATTCCACGATTTAATCACTACTTGCGACCCGGGGTTTTTAATACAGAATCTATTGTGCTAAGAAATATTAAACCTTGCAGAATACGCAGTACTAAGAACAATAAAACGGATGTCTAATGTAGCTATTTAAACGCGGATGTACCTTTATAATTTAACGCGTTACATAACATAGTTAAACAGAATTTGAAATATCACGTTTGTGGTTTGATATCACTATTGCCGGTTTCCCCTTTGACGATACCTGCCACTTTTTGTAGCTCTGTGCAAGTTAATAACAGCACATTACATACTTTAATAAACAATATTATCGTTATTGTGATTAGGTAGATAAACCACTAATTCATTATCCTTCCCGAACAACCAATTTTATGTTGTAATATAAGTGAATGGCCACAAACTTCTGATCACCTATAATGATATCATAAAACTCCACTACGCTTTACAAAAATTTAGGCAGAGAACTCACGCTAATAAGTACGTAGTTAAATTAAAAGTTAGGATCGAGTCACTTTAACTATCAACAAAAAGCAGTTATTACGATTAATTCTTTTAGAAATACAAAAACAAATACGGTTAACACAAATGATGGACATGGTAAAATTTAAAAAAATCTTTATGACAAACATAAAAGAATGTTGAGAATATAACATAACATATCACATAAACAAAACAGAATTGACGTATTCTGAAATCCGAAAGTATAAGTATTGTAAATTAACTAGCGACCCACTAAGGGCTTTGCTTTTTGTAGCAGCCTAATATACTGTTATAAGTCACCAAATAAAATATTTAAAATTGTGATTTACAATCGATAATTATTTTTATCAATATTTATTCGATGATCGGTATCAATAAAAAAATGATTGTGTATCCAAAAAATTGGAGACTGTCTCTTAGTGTATTAACAGAAAACTTAATGTTTTCAGAGCGTGTCTTCAGGGTCGTTGCTGCTGAGTGCGGCGCGTTTGGCACGCATGAATGGCAGAAACACACCTCAAGACGATTGCGCGTACTACCAAAGTAACACTAATTTGGGACAAATATCTACAATATCCAACGCCGTGGTATCTATTCCCGAAGAATCACGAGAGTCGACGGATACGTTTTGGACTGATGTCAAACGTGGATCAGTAGTAGCACAGGATGCGACCTCTGTCGCAAGCTCAACCCATTTCACGGTGGTAAATGGGTTTACGAAGCATCGTCCCAGTAAAGAGCCAAAATCGTGTTGTTGCGACCATTCACATCAAATAACAGTACTCGTTATATCGATGACTATCTTATTCTCCGCTTGCATACTGGCGGCTATATGCTTCGTTGAAAGTAAGTAATACTTCTTTGTAATATTTTTATATGTACAATTTTTATAGCATCTTTCAAAAAAATGCAGGTAATATGTGGTCGCTTATCCGCCGTTTCGGCACCAATGAGTATTTCTATTAAAACTCATGTCTAATTGATAATTACAATTTATCACACTCTTTTCGGTGAAGGAAAATATCGTGAGGAAACCTGCATATCTCTAGAGAATTCTGGAGATATGTGTAACCTACCAATCCGCATTGGAGCGGCGTGGTAGGTCTTAGCTCCAACCCTTCTCTCCAGAAACGGAGAGAAGAGGCCTATTCCCAGCAGTGGGATTGTAACAGGCCGCTACTTTACTTTTTTTAACTTTTACGTCGTATAGTATCCGGCAGAGTAGAATAGACCACCCTCATTTCTTACCGAAGTGTCGTAAGAGGCGACTAAGGTAAGTCGATGCGCCGTGTGGCATCCGGCTGAGTAGAATAGACCACCCTCATTTCTTACCGAGGTGTCGTAAAAGGGCGACTAAGGTGAGTTGACCCACCGCGGGGTATCCGGATGAGTAGAATAGACCACCCTCTTTCTTACCGAAGGGTCGTAAAATACGACTAAGGTAAGTTGGCGTCAGGCAGGCAGCCGGTCGTAAATTATGTAGCCAAATCATGTGACAACATGTTTGTAACATTTTGTGCCGACCCTACTTAGAGTGGGATAAGGACAAGATTATGATGATGATGTGGTCGCTTATTTCAACTGATGAGACTATTTAGAATTTCTGGCAAAATAACTAATTTAAAAAATCTGCAAAATGTACCAAAGACACACAAACTCATTTCCGTCTTCATAATACAAGTATAGATTTATTAATGAATTAACTATTGATAAACTGAAACTTTCGTGGCTTATCGACAAAGTTATAAATTCGTTTCGGATTCGAATTCCCGTCGTGACCACGATCCATATAAATGAGTTGCAATATCGGCATTTGGAATAAAGGCATCGTGATGTGTGACAAATAATTTATAATGATGTCAAATACAATTTATATCACGTTCTCTATTATTGTAATGTACTAATTAACGTAGAATAATCCTATCTCTCGGGAAGTATATATATATTTAATTAGCGACCCACCGTGTGCTGTTCGGCTGTGTAGATTACACCACCGTCATATCTGACCGATGTGTCGTAAGAGGCGACTAAGGTAAGTTATCGTCAGGCAGGTAGCCGGTCGTAAAGTAACTAGCCGAAACAAGTCACAACATTACTATTGTGACTTGTTTCGTTCAAAACATGTGCCGATCCCACTTAGGATGGGATAACGGCAGGGAAATGATTATGATAAGCGACGTTTGGATATTTTTATCTATCTCCAACCTCGCTTTATCATATCACGTGCATTATTGTATTAAATACCAAAGACAAATTTAGTTATTTCCCGATTCTGTAAATTGTATTGTTCTTCCATCTGTGAAGTCGAAAAATATTTATAGAATTAGGCGTTGCTTTGCGGAGATCCATAATACAAAAGTAATAATAAAATTATTTTGCTATAATCCGCGATACAGTAAATAGAAAAAATATAAGTGCTAAATGTATAGTGGACTATCACATATGATGACAATCTCATTATTTCCTAACGTGCGCATAAGTACGTGAACATACCGAAACTATGCCTTTCTCATAATCTCTAGTTTACTTTAGTCAACTGAGTTTTAACGTCTGAATTATCGTATATACAGCCATCACGTTGTCGTTATAATGATGTTATCCACGCAACACGACTACAACTATTGCTTTATTTTGTTATGCGCTCCTAATATAACACACGAATAAAACTTTCAGATATTCCAAACACTCATCCGAATGGAGTTTAATAACAGACTAATTTGCCCTATAGAATTTTAGAAATGTATTAGATAAAATCTAAAAAAAAAATAATAATTGAGCTGTGATAGCCCAGCGATGAGACCGTGTGACTCTTTCGAGGGGAACACGAGTTCAAACCCGGACAGGCACCAATGAGTTTTTCTATTAAAAACTCATGTGTCTAATTGTTAATTGCAATCTCTAGAGAATTCTGTTGATGTGTGTAACCTACCAATCCGCATTGTAGCAGCGTGGTCGGTCTTAGCTCCAACCCTTCTCTCCAGAAACGGAGAGAAAAGGCTTATTCCCAGCAGTGGGATTGTAACAGGCCGCTGCTTTTATTAGATAAATTCAGACTATAAAAGTTATAACTTTTATTTTTAAATTCGCTTCCAATTTATTTTTATCCTATATCCCTGTTGGTTTGGAAAAAAAATATCTAAGTGACTAAAAATCTAGTGACTAAAATTCGTTGAGATATCTTTGTACAGAAATGTATTTTATAAAAGTTTCTCATTAACTCATAGCCCAACTTTTAGAGTTTTGTGGGCGTAAATGTACAAAAGGGGATCATAAATAAAGTTACGAACTATTGTGACTTGCTCGAGCTTAAAGGTTACTATAAATAACCGGAAACTTTAGTCATACACGTCTCTATTACATGGCGAAATTATAGTGACATTTTAAATTGACACAAGTATTTTACTCAATACTGGCAGAACGGGCAACATGTTGCTGTCTCTTTTTATTTTATCTTGATGCAATATTTTAGCGCGTGCTTTATTTTGCGATACTTAAAGCTTTGGGTTTAAAAACGAGATGCACCTCGATGGCCGGATGGTTACAACGTGTATACCTTGTTTACGGTTTCAAACCCTGCGCAGGAAACAAATTTTTCTATAAAAGATTTAGGTGCTTATCCGATATTTACAATTCATCATATACTTTACAGTATCGTTGTAAAATCATGGATTAAATGTGTAAATTGGATTGCATATGCAAGAGAATTTAAGGCACATGTGTAACGATACAACCCCAAAATATAAATATATTATATAATAAAAAATAATATAAATATATTTAAGGAAACAAGAACTTAGAATCGTTAACTTTGGAAACTTGTTCCCACTGAGAACCAGCAAGAAAAGTCTAAGTGGGGTCGGCACAATATGTTACAAACATGTTATCACATGATTGGGCTAATTATTTTACGACCGGCCGCCTGCCTGACGTCAACTTACCTTAGTTGCCTTTTACGATACCTCGGTAAGAGGGTGGTCTATTCTACTCAGCCGGATACCACACGGCGGATAAATTACAATACAGTATAGAGTATTAATCGTACATAAAATATACTATGCTAATTTTTATTATCTTAAACTCACAGTTGCATTATTTCCTATTTCTTTGTTTTTTGCGGAAATAAGTTTCTGATATCATTGTAATAATCTTGGGAAGGGCGAGGCCTTCTGTTTGAGATTTTTTTTTTCTGTACATCGAACCGAAAGTAATGTAATGCACACCTGGCAACGTTATATCTATTCGAATGTCTGACATAGTATAAAGTTACACAACACGATTATCATATCATTCTCCCTCCCTAATGTAATAAGAATTATGTGTGACCCGACCCATAAACTCAAAAATCTACAGTCTTGTCATGTATTGTCATCAATTGAAAACTAAAAAAAATTAAAATCAAATTTTTCTAGTTGATAAAAACATCGATAATTATTGTTTAGCTATAATTTAATGCTGTATTATTATGTATTCTTATTTTAATTTTTCTTTTGCAGTGCGAATGCGCAGGGAGACTGGAATGTACAAATATTCTTGAACAGATCAAAAAATCCCAGAGATGATGACCCCCAATACAAATTCCATTTTAGATGCAGGCCATTCATACTGTAGATATTATTGTATTTTTCGATAACATCTTCGATATTATAGTTAACGGCTATACTCACGTCTAATTTTATGGGATTTGCCCGACTAGTTTCGATCCCGTCCGGGGCACTTATTCATGAGCTCTTTAGATGACGTTATCGCGGCGATGAAATTAGACGTGAGTATAGCCGGTATCTATATTAACTATGAATACTACTCACGATAATTTATCTTCGATATTAATTTTTATGTGTTAATAACAGATAATTATATCAGGCATAACATGCTTAAAGTAGCTAACTAAACGTCTAAATAGCTTTTCAAAACCCCGCATTATACGTAACCATTAAAAAAAGGTATATCACGTTATCCTTAAAAGTTAAGATATAAGAAATAGCGGTCTCTTTCGTATATCTATAAAAGTGGAAAATTATTAAAACACATTTCTGAAACGGATTAAGTAAAGCTGAAAGTTCCAAGACCTCCAAAAATTATAACAATAATTGTATTTCAGTTACTTTACAGAAAACTTTACCAAATTATATAATAAAATCTACTATACTATACTATTATGATAACCGCTTGACAAGCCTTTCAGTAGTTTTTGAGTGTATCATCAACAGACAGACAGATGCGTTGTTTTATAATATGTAAGGATAACGACATGGCCCGCCTAACTAGTATCTTAATGGTAAAGCTAAAAATACTTATTCCAAGCTATGCTAAACAAGGACTTAGATATTGTATTAGAATTAGTACAAATATAGATACAATACTATCAAAACGTTTTAGTTTACCATTTTTGTTTATTATATTCTACAGCTTAGTTTTCTTTTTATCTATGATCTATGATCGCAGTAGAAGAGACAGAGAGAATCAAATCAAATTAATGACGTCACAGTAATGTGAATAAAAGTAAAAATAATTTTAAAAAATATACAAAAATATGACGTTACGAATCGGAACACCATTCAGCCTAAGTTGAGGAGTACCTCAACGCTGATTTTCAATGGCGACCATCGTTCCTTAAATCTAAATCATAGTCAAAAGACAGTAATGAAAATAATACCTACATGATTTTTCAGTCTTTACATCCTCATAACCCCAGTATAATTTTATTAGATACTTATAGATATATAGTACCCGACACTAAGTAATGCGCATTGATGTTTAGAACGAAATAGCCGGCCAGTTCGGTTTCGTAGAGCGCTGTCTCTGTCACTCAGTATGTGACATTTCGCATGGGTTCGTCAGTCTGTGCGACAGAGACAATGCTCTATGAAGCAGAATCTAACCGATTTTCTCTCTCTAAGCCTCGATGTGCATTATTTATTTCCGGGTACTATATGAAATTTTAAACGAAAAGTTTCGTTTTTAAACAAAAAAATTACAAAACTTATATATAGTTTAACTTTAAGCTATTGTTTTATTTTTAGAGATATACATATAAGAGATAAGATAAGGTCATATATAAAGTATATACAGTGTAAAAATTTACAATTAATTAATACATTATTTATTAGCAAACTGCGTCAATTAAAAAATGCAGATTTTTTTAAATTAGTGCAATATTTTTAATCCATTCATATTATTAAGGATAACGTAGTCAAACTGATTTAGATTCGTAAGTTAATGAATTCATTATTTATTTTAGTGCTCAATTTCATAAATATTAAAATTGTTATTTTTGTGGTTATTTCAATTTTTTTTTGTAATTCATAATTATTATCAAGTAACTTCATAACTATAATTATTATCAGATTGTAATAAAATGTATAATTAGCATAAACACGAATAAATAAGTAAAGCAAAATTATGAATTTAGAACAAATATTTGTTCTCAACGTGATTTGTAAATAAATTGTTGTACTTTAGCAATAAGTTAATAAATATATTTCATATATTATACAAGAATGAGAACGTTTAGTTTTTTTTGTATATGGAGTAATTGTGGAAAACTGTGATAATTAAATGAAAATAAAATATTTACTTTTTATTTTTGAAGCTAAAGGGCTACACCTTTAAAAAACGAACTGAAACCTCTGTTTACAACTAAATTTCAAGGCAACATCAGCAACATTCACTTAGTTTGTACTTTTTCACAAGAACATAAGCAAAGAAAACTTAAAAATTTTACACAGAATTTTACACCACGATTGCGCTATTAACCCGTTTCGTGATATTATGATTGATTAAATAATTTATAGAATTAGGCGTTACTTTGCGGAGATCCATAATACAAAAGTTATAATAAAATTATTTTGCTATAATCTGCGATACAGTAAATAGAAAATATAGTGCTAAATGTATAGTGGACTATACGTTTTTTCATACCCGATACATGCAGGATTCGTAAAAACACATGCACAAACCTCCACCACTGCCACCACAATACACAAGCACTACACACGTTCACTATTACAAACCCAACAATCGTTTCGCCCCGCAACCGAAGCATCATCAGGAGATAGGTTCCACGACAAAATCGCAAAAAAAATGTAACAGGTATGAAAAAACGGATAGTCCACTATACATTTAGCACACATATGTTTTCTATTTACTGTATCGCGGATTATAGCAAAATAATTTTATTATTACTTTTGTATGGTAGATTAAACAGTAATTAATTGAAATTAATTTTTAAGTTAGTGTTCACAAAATCTAATTTTAAGGGCCGAATTCCAGCTAATCCAGTTATTTATAAATGGGACAATTATACACACGGTCATTCATCCTCAAAGTTAATACTTGTATTATGAGTGACGGACAACTGTTAAAAATATACATACATAATTTTAAATACAGCTAGGCTGGAAGAACCAAAAAATTGTATATACCAAATATTGGCCCTCGGCGGGAAATGCACCTACAACCCGTGGTGCTGAAAGCAGGGTTACTGCCGCTTGCGCCCACAGGCCAGTCAAAATATGATTAATCCAAATATTTAACCAAATATCATATTCGAATCACCATCAAACGATTAATAAACGTCCTACTATGCCGTCTAATAAAGATGTTTCACATTCAATACCTACAAACAACTCGTCTTGTCTTAAACAAGTTCTAAACGAGGGGACCCGAAATTTCTGAAATTAATTTTTATTATTTAAAAGCGTAAAACGGTTAGATGCAAAATACCCAGACGATATACCAGTTTCAAGGCATCCGGGGTCACAAGTTTTTAGACAACTTCGCCGCCCGATAAATTCCAAACTAGTCAGGAAACCTGATATTTACGATGTGTATAATATAGCCAGTTTCTAAAAGCGATAATAACTAAGTATATTATGCATTAACATAATAAAAGAGATAAAAAAATAACGCACTTTTTAAAAGCGAAGTAGTAAGAGATATTCGTAAGAAATTATGGAACAAATGAAATCAGCAGGATTTAAGAATGTTAAATGCTTATTTCATCATCATCCATCATCCTCCTACCCTTATCCCACTCTAAGTGGGGTGGGCACAACATGTTACAAACATGTTGTCATATGATTTAGCTACGTATTTTAAGACCGGCCGCCTGCCTGACGTCAACTTACCTTAGTCGTAATTTACGACCCCTCGGTAAAAAAGAGAGTGTTCTATTCTACTCAGCCGGATACCACACGGCGGGTCGACTTATCTTAGTCGTCTCTTACGACACCTCGGTAAGAAATGAGGGAGGTCTATTCTACTCAGCCGGATTCCACACGGCGGAAGAATGTTAACTATTTATGTAAAAAAAATAAAAGAGCTCCTGCATATTATTTAAATTATCCTACGTCATCTATCAGCCGTGTGGTATCCGGCTTAGTAGAATAGACCACCCTATTTTCTTACCGTGGTGTCATACAAGGCGATTACGGTAAGTTGGCGTCAGGCAGGCGGCCGTTCGTAAAATTTCTAGCCAAAACATGTTTAAAACATTTTGTACCGACCCCACTTAGAGAGATGAGGGCAGGAGAATGATGATGACGTCATCCATCCAAAATATACGTATTTTTTAGCCACAAGAAGAAATTAAATCCGATAAGATTGATAAAAATTTCAGGACCTCAATACATAAGTAGAAAAAAAATACCTCAATACATATTCCATACTAATAATTAAATGCGAAAGTCTCTCAATGTGTCGTGTCTGTTGAAGAAAACGGGATAAAACGTATGAAACAAAACTCTCCTTTTTCCTTCGGGCACCCGAAAAATACATTGAACATACTTGAGAGTAGTTAAATACTTATACTCTTAAATAGACTACAATAAATATTTAATACTTACCTCAACTTCTTCCAATGTTTGAGTCCACCTATAATTTTCAAGATCACAACCGTTACCAGCATTTGGTTTCAATTTGCCTTTCTCTTTAGGGTCATCATCCTCTTCAGGTGCATCAGCCATTTCAACATCATTTGGGGCTGCATCGCCACTCCCATTTTCATTTTCTAAGAATAGTTAGAAAGTTTCATAAACAATACAATATATGTTACACTTGATGCTTGATGTTTCTATATACAGAATAAGTAAAGTAACAGCCTGTTACTACTATCCCACCGCAGGGCAAAAGCCTTCTCTCTCTAAGAAAAGGGAGAAAGGGTAGAGTTTAAACCCACCAAGCTGTTCCAATGCAGATTGGAGTTAGACATTTCCAAGGAATATTCCAGAGATATGCAGGCTTTGCCTCGATATTTTCTTTTTTTATATATGGGGCACTTACACACATGGTCATCTATCCCCAAAGTGAGTAAATTAATACTCATGTTATGGGTGACGTACAACTGGTAAATATACTACATATATAATTTAAAATACATACTTAAATACAAATACACAGGCTCGAAGAACTAACGAATTTATAGAAAATGTTGGCCCTCGGCGAGGATCGAATCCACGACCCGCGGCGCTGAAGGCATGGCACACACAATGGACCAGTCAAAACTTTCACCGAAAAGTGTGAATAAAAAAAGTGTAAATTGCAGCTATAAATTAGGCACATATGGGGCTTGATCCCATGACCTTATTGAGAGTCTCATTCGGATAATATATCAATTTAATGCTAATACTTAAATTTCTGGGAAATAGAAAAAGACGTCGCCTGTTGTTGCTTTATTTATTAAAAAGCAAAAAAAAATCGATACTTGTTTTACTTTCTAAACATCTACATTAGTTAATTTACTACGGTCATGTGATTTTTTAATTGTAAATGCCAAAGGATTTATTTAGGCATCTTCTATTACTTCTTATATAGTTTTCTCCATTTCACTAATATAGTAATTTCATGTCTGAGATGAAATTGCACCTTCCAGGTGCAAAGCTTAGACCTCATTTTCAATCAGTATTTTAAACAATGGTCAGAGCAGAATAGACCATCCACATTTCTTACCGGCGTGTCGTTAAAGGCGACTAAGGTAAGTCACCCCGCCGTGTGGTATCCGGCTGAGTCGAATATACCACTCTAATTTCTTACCGAGGTGTCGTAAAAGGCGACTAAGGTAAGTAGACTCCCCGTGTGGTATCCAGCTGAGTCGAATAGACCACCCTCATTTCTTACCGAGGTATCGTAAAAGGCGACTAAGGTAAATCGACCCACCGTGTGGTATCCAGCTGAGTCGAATAGACCACCCTCATTTCTTACCGAGGTGTCGTAAAAGGCCACTAAGGTAAGTTGACCCACCGTGTGGTATCCGGTTGAGTAGAGTAGAGTACCCTCTTTCCTACCGAGGAGTCGTAAAATACGACTAAGATAAGTTGACGTCAGGCAGGCGGCCAGTCGTAAAATACATAGCCGATTCATGTGACAGCATGTTTTAACATGTTGTGCCGACCCGACTTAAAGTGGGATAAGGGCAGGATGATGATGAGTGTGAATGCAACCCATTCATTCATTCTATTCAGTGGCAGAGATCCTGCGTACAGCTCCACGGGTCGCGATTCTACCAACATTTTCTTAAGACAATTTGTTGGTTCTTCAAGTGTAATTAAGTACATACTTAAAATTATATTAGTGGTATAATTACCAGTTGTCTGTCACACATAAAACATGTATTAAGTTACGTCGTAAGTTATGCAGTTAGTTAAGTCGCCTTTTACGACACCTCGGTAAAAAGGAGGGTGGTCTATTCTGTTCTGCCGGATACCACACGGCTGCCTGTGTGTTTGTGTGTAATTGTTTATCTATTTATTTTATTTCATCATAAAACAAGCAGATTATGAGACTTTTTTTATTGTGGAATTTGTTGTCTTTTTTTTTTTTTTAAGTATAGCCACAAAACAACTTACTGGTTTTATCTTTCTCAATATCTTCCTGCAATTCTGCAGCCTCTTGATCTGTAAGCTCTTTGACAGAAGCTGGTTCGAAATCGCGGGCCTGACGTTCTTGTTCCTTTTTCTGTTGTATATCTTTTAGTCTCTTCTCTGCTTCTTCTTTTTCCTTCTTTATTTTATCTGCCTCCTCACGAGCATTTTTTGCATGTACGTAGAACGTATTTTTAACTATCTGTAAATAACACGAATACCGATTTTACAAAAGACTGTTATAAAAGATATATCATAATATAAAGATAAATATAAAATATAAAATATCTGTAATAATATAAAAATATATAAAGATAGATAATAAGAGTTTTCAGTTCCAACACTGGAACTCATAGCAAAATAAATTTAACACTTAACTTTACTTAAATTGAAACTCAAATATTTGTTTGTGATACAATATTAATTGTTGAGTTTCTGATAGTGAATTTGTGTAATGCTTGTGTATTGTGGTGGCAGTGGTCAAGGTTTGTGCATGTGTTTGCACAAATTCTGCATGGTGCTTGTGTATTGTGGTTGTGGTGGTCGAGGTTTGTGCATGTGTTTGCACAAACTCTGCATAGTGCTTGTGTATTGTGGTGGTGGTGGTCGAGGTCTGTGTATGTGTTTGCACAAACTCTGCATAGTGCTTGTGTATTGTGGTGGTGGTGGTCAAGGTTTGTGAATGTGCACAAATTCTGCTTGTATCAGGTATGAAAATGGATATGGATCTCCACAAAATAACACTTAGTTCTATAAATTAATTATTTTTTATTTTTATTATATATATATTTTTAATATAATTACATAGAGTGTGCACTATGTACTTTACAACAACTGTAAAACTAATAAAATGGCTGTAATTGTGTGCTATACTTTCTTACTTGCTCTTTAAAGAATTTACATAATATATAGTCAGCCTGGTATATAAGCTTTAATAATACCAAAATTATTGCTGTGGCGGTTCACCTATGCAAGTATAACAGACTTCAGACAGATATTTTCACATTAAAAATAGTAGTTTAGATTACACAAATGTAGATAGAACTGTTATCATATTCTAATACTACTTTTCACCATCAATCAATATGTTACAATATGTACTATGTAGGTAATAAAATAATTTTACTTACAGTTTCCCATTCTCCTTCTTTTCCTCCAGTAAAGAAATCGGTTTTTCTTGCCAAAAAACTGACAATTGTACCCAGCAACTGAAAAAATAAACAAGTAATTTGTTCACAAAACCCTCACCTTTATGTGTAAAGCCATACAACATAGCATTATATGTTATGTTTTTTGTTTTAATATGTCGGGGCAACATCAAATAAAGCATTAGCAAAGTATGGTTTACCATATTTTAGTTATAATGTTTTAATATTATACTATTCAACAATGATAAATAACTAATATTTAAAGTAAAAATTATGGTGGTATTAATAAAGAAAACAGTGTTTTGGATCATTAGCTTATAGATTTAGATCAAATGTTTTAGTATTGAACTCAAATGAGTAAATGCCTTGAATTTATTGATTTCTTTATTTATCTACTCTTAGTATTCAAATCAAATAAGAATAAATGTGTTGAATTTATTGATTTATTTGTTAAGAGACTACCAGCAGCTACTACAATTAAATAATTTATTATCAATCATTTTTCTAAGTAAGCAGGCAGACCTACCATGAACTCTTATTGCGACTTCAATTGTTTTGCTTTTTTCAATACAATGATGTCTGAAAGACGTACACTTTGAGTCATTTCCGAATGAGAGTTGGAATGTGTCCTAAGAACATTTGAGTAAAAGAGACAGAGTTATCTATAGTACATATAATGTTATCCTTTGCAAACATTATGACCCGAATGCAATTTTTTACTTTATGGTACAAAAAGAAAGCGGTTGGGTTTAGATACTGACTTTGAATTGAATTGTTTTCTAAAAGTTCATGGTAGGCCTACAGGTATGTCAAACATTTATTGGAATAATACAATCTACAAATAAACAAATTGAAATTAAACTGCATATATCGAAATAATTTATTTAGTGAGATTTTTCTTTTATAAAATTAGATTAAAATTAAAAGCATAAACATTTAAATTTATAAAATATATTCAAGCAGATTGAAACCAATTCAACCGATTTTACATGTCATTCAAGCAATAGTAATTATATTTGATTATTTGGTGCAAAAAAATATCAATCTTTTAAAAATTCACTCTGTGATAATGTAGTATTATAGTATATTAAATATTTTCCGTCGTTTTCTAGAAAAGGTTTAAAATATGTGTTTTTCATGTCACATTTCAAAAAAAGGTTCTTAAAGTAGACAGATTACAATACATTACATTAAATAATATTTATATTTATTCATTTCAAAGTTTTAAAATTATTGATAGCAATCATGCTACAAAATGCTGCAAATACAATCCATAATTTTAAATGCTTTAATAAAAATGAATAGTAGTAATATTTAAGGTAACGTAATGTGTCTACTAAAAAGAAGTTTTTTTTACTTGTTTACCTTCAGTTAAGCACCTAAACCTACTGAGTATAAGCACTACTTTTTCTTTGATGTTACACTGACCTGAATAAATAGTAAAAATTAGATTTTAGTCTTGTGTAGACATGAAATTATCTGTATTGATGTATATTCCATATGTCACATGCTATTATAGATCTATTCTGTTAATATAGCTTGGGTTAGTTAGTACCTACCCATATAAAGTGTTTTTGTCCTATTTTTACATGTACTTTGTGTACACAAACCAAGTAGCAGGGAAGTTAATTTAAAAACTACACAAGCAATAATTTTGTTAAACAGATTAAATAAAATCATATTATTCTATTTCATAAATTTGAATTATGCAAAGTAAACTCTACTTTTCATCCCCATAATATCATATTAATTAACAATAATACTGTGCTAAATAAGCTTTACATAGAGTATAAAATCGCACAGGGGAGTTATAAGGGCATAGTCACTAGTATTATGAATAATAATTTCATAAAACAAAGTGCAAGATCTAACAATGATATATATCTTCTAGTACATTCTATTACAATATGATTAATTCAAATTTACTGACTTCTTTAACACCACCTTCATGTTGTTGCGCCATGGCTAACAGCATTGAATCAAACCTTTCTGGGTCAGTACTCATTTTAATTTTAAGTAAACTTAGTACGCAAAAAGTGTAAGAGTTAACGCAATTTTCATAAATCTCTAAATCGCTTTGCACGTTTCTATGATACACATCTGACAATAACAAACGTGAACTCCCTCGTGAACCGGCACAAAATTGAACATGACAGTACATTAAAAAATTGCCATATTTGAAAAAAGTTACCACCCATATTTTTCGTTTATTTGGTTCATTTTATAAAAAATATTAATTAAAACTTATTTTAATATCTGCGGCAATGCAACAGTATGTATCGTGAGTGGTATACGACTTTTTTGTAGCTCTGGAGCTTTGGAAAAAGTAATACCTATTCAGTCCGCATAAAATGATTCGGATAATATAAATGAAAATATGATAAAACCTTTTTGTCAACAAGTCTAAAATAAGCAGTATCAAATGTCAACCGCATAGAACAGAGATTAGTAAAACGGCCCGCGGGTCGCTTGCAGCCTGTTAAACATATTAATGCGACCCGCCAGGTATTTCTCCCATCAAAATATTGTTATAAAATAAATTACCATGAAAGGGTAGTACCTACTAAACCGAAACTATTTTTTAAGACGGGTACTCACTTAACTGCCCTACGTCCAATCGTTGTAGGTACATTGTACAACTATGTGTTTTATATATCTGGGCTGTGCGCCACATCTATGGTCAAGAACTAAGAAAACAATTCATTGTCTATGTCCGAAAAGTGAAAGAAGATCGTGTCATTGGAGGTCATGCACTTTATTTTTGTTCATACATAATTGTCTCGATAGACTTATTCTTGTTAGAAATTAATTAAATAGTTCAAGCAGTCTCATGTTATACAAAGTTATGAGTGATTTGGTACGTTTTAATTAATTTTATATTTTCATAAAATTTCGTGTTTATAAAAGAAAAAGTTGGGAATGTGATTCTATGTTTCAGGTTTATTTAATGAAAACATAATAATGGCAGACCAGTTTTGTTTACGTTGGAACAACTTCCAGACGAATATAGTGAGTGCCTTAGATTCATTGAAATGTTCAGAAGACCTAGTTGATGTAACACTAACTTGTGAAGGCAGAAATATCAAGGCTCACAAAGTTATACTGTCAGCATGCAGCCCGTACTTTAGGAATGTGTTCAAGGTGAATGACTTGGGACATTTTAACCTTCACGTACTACTAACATTAATAATATCTGGAGAATATTACCACATTGCACATTACACTTGATAATCATGTTTTTCTATATATTTTTTTCTATACATTAAACTATGTATATGTCCTTGAGCTGTTAGTAAATGTGTTAAAGGATATAAATAACAATACCTTTCCCTTAGGAAAATCCCTGTCAACATCCTGTTATAATTTTGAAGGATGTCTCAGCTGATGATATTCTAAGTCTCTTGTCATATATGTATCAAGGAGAAGTATTTATAGAAGAGAGCAAATTGTCATCATTTTTACATACAGCTGCTTTACTTCAAATCAAAGGTCTGACAGGAGTCACACAGCAGGTAAACATTATATACTATTTGATATAGTTAAAGAAATTCTTAATTGTGGTATATATTATTTATGTTATTTTTTTATTATTATTTATGTACATGACATAAATAGAGTGACAAGTAAATAAAAATACAATTTTATGTATTATCAAACTAAATCTGAGTTGTATAATTAATAGAATGAAGCTTGAGAGATTATAAATGTATCTATAATTTTAATTGACATTAAAATCATCATGCATTCAATATTATTTTATATTAAAGAATTCTTGAGATAACTTTATTTTTTTTTTGTTTTTTATAGAATGAAAGCTTTTTCGCAGCTGGTGCAACAAATAAACTTTTTACTCAGTTAACAATATCATCCAAACCAAATTTTGGTGTTGCTCACAAAGAAGGCAAAGCTCCTGCTCTTAAAAAGAGACGAAGCAGTACTTCTGATAAGCCTAATGATATACCTCTTAATGATGGGCCCAAAAAAAGTAAATTGTTAGAAACGAGTGATGTATATAAAAATAATGGTGCTTCTTCGGTGAAACTGGATAACCCTTTATTTGTATCAGAAAATCATATAGAAAAGAAAGTCGAAAATAAAACAGATTTGCTAGTTACAGCTAATGGAAAGCATCCAGGTCCAAACCAGGTTTGTGAAACCATTATCATATATTATAATCTTGCCTCTTCTTGTTTATATTTGTTAAATCAATTTATGTAATGAATATTTTGAAGCAAAATGAAAAATAAAAGTTCCTACAATCTTTATATGCAATTTTAACACTTCTTATTACTTATAAATAAGTTATAAAGAAGTACCCTCAAATGAAATTGCTATTTTGCAAACCCTTGCTCAATAAGTGTTCTTGTAATGTTCTGGTTTTGTGTTCAGTAAATTTCTATAGGCTTTTTTTTTTGCATCTCCACAGATCTCTGAGTGAAAGCTTATAGTTTCATCCCCAATTAATCTATCATCTTTGTTATTCACCGATTTCAGGTAAACACTCAAGATGACATTCCAGTTTCAGTGAAAACAGAGTGGGCTGAAGAAAATAGTTTGCCAGTTCAAATCCAATCAATTAATATTGACAATGATGATAGTCTTCCTGATTATGAAAACAGTATGCTTGCCAGATCCCTTATTTCAGGTAAGATAGTTTTTTATTATTATATGATTTTAGATTTTTAGAGAAGTATATGATTGTAACTAAATGAACAATTTGAATTAATTGTAGATGTTTATCAATTCTAGGGCTTCTGTATGATTAACATTTATTTGTATTATTAAAATCAATCACCTAAATAGTATATGCTTTGATCACCTGATGTATAATCCTATAATTTTCTAGGAATCAACCCTTCAAAAAGTGATGTCTGCGCCAGCAATCCAATCCTAAAAAAAGTGTCAAATTCTGCTGAAATGCATAGTATAAGTCGATCAAAAGAATCAAGTATGGATTCAATGAATTTTCCTAATCCCAGATCTAAAAGTCCAATAAAATCTACAACTAACGAGGACTCTTATGTGAAAGCAGAGAAGCCATCGCCAAAATCTGATATGGATTATGAACCAGAAGTGCTCTTGTCAGAACACCACGATGAGACAGATACAGAGTCTTACACTCAAGATCAGTCACAAGCTTTGTTATTATTGGCTGGAATGTCTTCCGTGCCTGTAATGTCAAGTGGTGCCTCGACATCTCAAACCATGACTTCTCATCAGCAATCAAATCATGCAGCTATTTGCGGTGACTGTCCACATTGTGGAATGAAGTATTCCAACCAATCTGCTCTTAAATATCACGTAAGACTAATGCACTCGGATCTGACAAATCGTTTATGTTGCTATCTCTGTCCAAGATCATTTACAATGAGAGAAACATTTAAGGAACACATGTGGGCTAGTCATGGCCAGAGAAATTAATATTTTAAGTATAAAAATGTGCCTTACATTTATACAAAAGAAAAGAAAATGTGCCTTTATTAATTTTTGATATGAAATTTATGAACTATTAGGAAAAGTAAATTATTATTGTATGATAGGTTTACAAAATTAATATAACTTATGATATTAGGAACAATGTTATAACTATTACCACCATTTATTTAAAATCGAATGAAAGTTGTGCTTGTAAGTTTCAAGGACAACAAGATCTCTCCAAAATAGATATTAAATGTAAGTTATGAAGGTGCAAATATAACTGAGCTGCTTATAGGTAAGATCTGTACCATTGGTGCTCTAAATTGATCTTACAGTTATTTAGTTTAAACAATTTTTGGCTACTATATTAGTAGCATTAGAAAACTATTTCGATTTATCGTTTAATTATTAGAAATTTATAGCATTTTGCAACATGATCTGACATGAAAAATATCGATTTTTTTATTTGTTTTAATGAATTGACCGAAGTTTAATTATTAATAAAGTTAATACATTGAAAATAAAGACTTAATTAAAATTCAAAATAGGTTTCCATATTGAGTCATGGTAACATATTGCAAATGCTGAAGTGAGAGGAGATGATATTTTAAACTACTGAGTAGTTGTTTTTTATACAATTATAGTATACAATTTTATTAGGAGGTAAGATATCTAAATTAAAGTAGAAATTTATATTTTTATACAAAAAAAATTCACTAATTTTTGAGATTGAAAGTACAAGAAATTTACAGTATTAAGTACAGATTATTTATTAGTTGATCATAAAAATTTCACATTTTTTTTTTCATGACACAAAGTTCTAATTTTAACTTTAAACAGTATTTTCAGTAGACAATAAATTATAAAGTTCTACTTTTAACTAGTTTTGATAACATCGTTGATAGCATTTTGGTGAGTTGTGCCAAAATGATTTTAATTGTTAGATATATTATACAGATTTTAGTTTTTTTAGTTACCAATTATCTCATAATTTTTTTCTTTTAAATATTTACTACATTTATGTTATTTTATTTTGCCCTTAATTGCTTTATTGTTTGAATGTTGTCAATCGTTACCAATACCTTCTTAATTATATATTTTTTATTTTTAAGAGTCACATGAAGTGGTTTTTTTGTGTAAATGCCATTAGTGAAAGTATAAATTATATAAAAAATAGTAAAAATGTGAACTGTAGGTTTACATTATAAGTATTTAAGTTCATAGTAGTTAAATATATGTTATAACTATTGTTGAGTATTTTAAAAAATTTAAAAGATTTATATTTTAAATTATGTTACAAATAAAAGATGCTTCATAAATACGTATATTTTATTTTATATAAGGGGCCCTTTTGTTAAATTATAAGCTGTGATAGCCCAGCGGTGAGACCGTGCGACTCTTTCTACAAGGTCACGAATTCAAACACCGGGCAGGCACTGGTGAGTTTTCTGTTAAAAACTTACGTGTCTAATTGATAATTGCAATTTATCACACGCTTTTCGGTGAAAGAAAAAATTCTGAGGAAACCTGCATAGGTCCAGAGAATTCTGGAGATTTATGTAACCTACCACTTCGAATCGGAACAGCGTGGCGCGTCTTAGCTCCAATCCTCTTGAAAATTGAGAAAAGAGGCCTACTTCCAGCAGTGGGATAGTAACAGGTCGTTGCTTTCATGTTTCATTGGTAGTATTAAACAAATACATAAACAAACGATCTAATTATTTTAATGACATTGACAGCATTATATACCTATTTGATACCTATATACTGATTATTTGATACCTATATACTGATTATTTGATACCTGGAATACCTATTCAAGCAAATTCTTAAAGTCCCTTAACTACAAATCAATAGATATGAAACGATATATTTTGTTTATTATTTTCAAACAGAGCCACGCGTTGGTGTAGTTCAGTCAGATGTCATTTGGACCTACCTTATATTTGCCCGCGCGTAAATTTTCAAATTTTACAATAACTTTTAATATATTCATATGAATTCTACAGTTTACAGGATTTAATAAAATATCGTTAATCGTTGATAATAGAAAGTATAAATAAAATTATTTTAGTTATAATCCGTGATAAAGAGACTATCTCTCTTTGTATTATGGATCTCCGCAAAGTAATGCTTAATTCTAAATTAAAAGGTTGAGGGACTAGTGATTGCTTGATGAAGCCGAAAACCCTTACTTTGCCAACTGTGAACTCATTACAGACACAGAAGGTCTTAGCTCCCCATTAATCTACGAAAGTATTTTTTTTTATTATGACCCATTCAAAATCGCAGTTGAAACATAGGCATAGGCAAATAATCGCACATTAGCATTCCAAAGGCTCATTATCGTAGAGTTAATAATCGAAAGTGTATGTATGATCCTACATTATCACGTGTATCACGTCTCAATTGATGTACATTTCCTGATGCAAATGCATACGGTACTTTTTTTATTTTATTTATTTATTTAAATTAATCCACCAACAGAATTATGTGCAATTAAATATAAATAAGAAAAAGATTAAGTCTAATAGATTTACACCTAATGCCATTTAAAGGCAGACACAGCATGCAACTTAGACATGACACGATGATACGATGACAATGTATTTTGAGAATTAAAGCCAAATACGAATATATGAATAAAAACTATTTGAGAAATGGATCTTTAAAATAAAATGACAATATAAATATGATAATTGAAGTATCTTCGATAATTTATTTCTAAAAACGTTGAGGTTGTCCTAGAACACATCGAGTTATGTATCCTTAGATAGCAATGCTACTATCATAGTTCTTAAGCGGAATCATTAAAAAATCTAAGTTTATGTGACTTCAATATTTATTTAAAAGATGACGTATATAATAAAATAAACGATTATTTATCGATTAAATAATTGCAATTTCAGCATAAGATGCAGATTGCAACACTTTATTTTTAAGGCAGAATGACTATCTTTAAAAGCCTTAAAAATGAAGTGTTAATAATAGTCATCATTCTCCTACCCTTATCCCACTGTAAGTGGGGTCAGCATAACATGTTTACTAACATGTTGTCAAATGATTTTATTTTACGACCCGCCGCCTGCCTGACATTAACTTACCTTAGTCGCCTTTAAGACACCTCGGTAAGAAATGAGGGTGGTCTATTCTATGCAGCCGGATACCACACGGCACATACCTTAGTCGCCTCTTACGACACCTCGGTAAGAAAGGAGGGTGGTCTATTCTATTCTGCCGGATACCACACGGCGTAAAGTGTTAATAATAGTATTAATACAAATTTTTATCAAATATTAGTACATTCTTGTCATTTGTTATAAATTCTTTAATATTCCATAACATGTGAAACTATGTTACACCAAAAATCACATTAATTGAATAATTAAATCACATAATTATAAAATAAAAATAATAAACGTAGAAAATGTGTGTATTACTTGCGTGCATTGTTGCTGGTGGAGGCGTCTTGGGATGCATTTGGTGACTTGTCCTGCATGTATAAGGTACGTGAATTTTGCCTGCTTCATACACATTAGTATTGCATGCATTCGCCTAACCCGCGCGGATTATAGCAAAGTAGTTCTGTTATAGTTTCTGTAATATGGAATTCCGCAAAGTAACGCCTGCTTTTATAAATCATATTATATACGTAGAAGAAAATACGGGGCAATGAAACTAAACGTATTTTTATATACACAATTATATAAAAATATATGTCTAATTTTTTTTGTCACCTATTTGTAAAGTAAAATTTTTAAGTTTTGGGTTTCCCAGCTCAATATTGGCAACATTTTATAACATTGCACTGCCATAACCTTTCTATTTACACTTTATATTAGACTCTATAAGATTATTCAGTTATAGAAGTGTAATTTCATAAATAAATCTTATTCTTCTTCCTTAGTTTCGATAAATTTATTATATAAACGAATGCGTGTATCGATTTCTTTCCACACAAGCGATGTTGTTAAATGTTTTTACGTAGGCTGTCTTTAAGAGTTTAATTCCCTAGTTACAACGATTATATGTAATAATTTAGCAAATCATAAGGTTAACATTTAAAAAATAACAGTTTATAAAGGTGGTGACATATATTAAATACATATCATTCAATTAATAAGTAACAGTAAGAAAAATATTCTGTTTAAATGTTAGCATTGCCTCTCACAGAAGATTAAAACAGATTGATATTATATTATTTTAGATTTTTTTACACATATCTGTCATAATAAAAATGTTGTAGCTTTAAAATAATTATATCCTCGACCTCTACTTGAATTTCGATTTACCGAGATTAAAGAAAACATAGGGAATATTACCTATATTGCCCATGTTTTCTTGTAAGTATCAAAAATCCCTTTGATTTTCGCAGCCCCGTTTTGACGTAAAACAAACAGACCTTTAATCTTATAATGCGAGTATGAATATCAATGTATAAAATAAAGAATAAATGGTGTCTAAGTAAATATTTAGTAGTTTCAAGATTTTGAATTTAAACCGTTTATCCGCATATATCTACCGATGGTAATGGATGACGTAAATAACGGTTTATAAATTAGTTATTACTCGTTGTTTTATAACAAACAAATATGATGATTCTACATCAGTGGGGTAGCGACTAGCTATGGCCTTCCTAACAGAAGCATTGAATTATTTATTATATTTTTATTATTATGTGATTATGTTCGCACACCGAGCTGTAAAGAAATTAAAATATAGTTTTAAATCACCTGAAACATTGGCCTGATGAAGGATCATATTAAGCTCACAGATATAGCGCTTTAAATGAAAAAAAAAAACTAATGAATGGGACAATTACACACACGATAGTTCGTCACCAAAGTAAGTAACTTAATACTTGTGTGCTGGGTGATAGACAACCGTTAAATATATACATATATATATATAATATAAACTTATTGAGTACTTACTTAATTTAACATCATCTGAAGGTAAAATAGAGCGCTTGCTAATTTTCGCACAAATTGTCAGATGAGCAATTGAATATATAACGTAGCAATTCAAATATCAATGTTTAGAATTCTATTAAGACTGAGAGAGACACAGATATAATTATTTAGGTATTATAAAATAATAATTTAAAAAATCAATGCAATAAATAAGCTGTATAAAACTAAATTGTTTGAATGTAAATGGTCAAAAGTAATAATAAAATTATTTTGCTATAATCCGCGATACAGTAAATAGAAAATATATATAGTGCTAAATGTATAGTGGACTATACGTTTTTTTTCATACCCGTTACATGCAGGATTCGTAAAAAACATATGCACAAACCTCCACCACTTCCACCACAATACACAAGCACTACACAGGTTCACTATTACAAACTCAACAATCGTTTCGCCCCGCAACCGAAGCATCATCAGGAGATAGACTCCACGACAAAATCGCAAAGCTTTGCGATTTTGTCGTTGGTGGAGGTTTGTGCATATGTTTTTTACGAATCCTGCATGTGTATGAAAAAAAACGTATAGTCCACTATACATTTAGCACTATATATATTTTCTATTTACTGTATCGCGGATTATAGCAAAATATTTTATTATTACTTTTGTATTATGGATCTCCGCAAAGTAACGCCTAATTCTATAAATTATGTTAATGGTCATTTATTCAGATATTACTTTAAGCAAATCTACCCTACTAAAAAGATTTATATTTAAAAGCAATACATTTAGTATTGCTTTTAAATATTAAAAAAATAATAATTAGACGAAAACATCATATATGATGTACATATCCGTATAAAGTCATGTTTTAAAGATGATTTTCCAAGCATGCACTTCGACATAAGGAGCGCTATTTCTATGGCACGTAGTGACGTATGAAGCGTGTAGCTTGTGGATATATGTGAAGGCGTTCGAGGAAGCCCCTTAATGCGGAGACAGCTCCGTTGGGACGCTATTGATCGTCATCCGCCGTCAGTGGCCGAGGCGCCCCTATTGATTCGCCGCAATCTGCATGATAACCCGGCTGGCTTCTCTATTCGATACGATATCATTAGGGTACGTATTTGGCGTTCTACGTCGTGATGATAAACTATATCACCATTTTAACACATCTAATTGCCTTTTTAGAATTAATACTAATTATTAAAAACAATATTTCAAAAAAATTTCATTTATCCACTTTGGATGAGTATGCATACTTTAAATAAAGACAATAAAATAAACTATAATGTATTGATATTATACCGGTTGATAATTAAGAACAACTATAATTAAGACAGATACAATAAGTTTAAATGAAAAGTTAAAACACGAAAATAATTTAAGGGCGGGAAAGTGATATTTTTGAACGTAGCTTGATTGAAATATAAAATTGCGCGCGGCGATCACATGTTTGGCGCGAATTTAAAAATTCAAAATACGTACAATCAAGAACTTTACTCTGTGTAATATCTTAAATTTAATAATACTTCGTTGATATTTTCATTCTAATGTTTTAGTTAATGTTTTCCTAACAAGGTGGCGAGTGATTCAATGGAAATGTTTATTGATCACCTATTGTGAAAAGAATTACTGCGTACGAGACATAATTAATATTTAAGAATATACCTTTTCTATGTATCTATATGTATATAGTAGTATCTTTCTATCAAACATCTTGTCTAAATATGCAACAATAGAATTTTATCAGTTCAGTAAATTTCTCATTTACTTACTTATAACTTTTTGTTTAGCTTAAGATATAAGATTATAGTATGTATATACATTAGACTATAGATTTATAGAATATTTCGCAGGTTGACAACTGCATATTCTTTTATTGAAGAAATTCTACCGTAAATATAGTTTGGCATGGTAGTTAAAAGTTTGCAATATCGAGGTTTTATGAAGGGCGAAGGGTGGTGCGTGGTCCGCCGCATAGCTATATTGCTTATGTGGGTCAGTGCCGCCTACGCGCAATTCGATAAAACTTTTTAACTATCTTGAAACTAGTGACTTAGTTGAAATAATGTATGAAATTTATCGAAAGATATGTGAAAGGTGTCAATATAACGTCGATCGGACTTTCGAACTAAAGTAGAGTTGCCAAGTTACCAAAAAAGTTGCAATGTTTTTATATTTAGCTGTAATACGTACTTTATTATGAATCGTTATGAAGTTTGGTCCAAACAAATAATAATAAAAAGTATAAAAAAGCTTTTTAAATAGTCAGAATATATTCAGAACTCCTAAATTGAAAACTTGTAACTTATTAATCGCCAAGATGGTGTCAAAGAATGTTTTATAGTAAGGGATTAATTAGTATTTTTACATAAAACTAGGGAAAGTATATAGCTTCTAATTAATAGTGCAAAGTATTGATCAATTGTTTCACCATGGTTCTAAATATAAAATTTCGTGGAGGAAGACAAAGTTCGCGCGCAATACGGGCGCGGGCAGGTAGAGCGGGCGCGGGCACGCGGCGGCAGCGTATCGATTCCGCGGCGCCTTCAGTCGGCGTCCGTCGAGCGCCGCGCTGCGCCGAGTCGCCGGCGAGCGGGCGTCGCCCCTCCCGCGGGCCCGCGCCCTCACCCCGGCCCTCGTTTACTGAATCTCTCGTCGACGCCGGCAAACTCGAACGACCTCTTTTCGCAAGCTAACGTCGCAGCCGCGTCTGTTTCCCGCCGCGAAACTGCGCTCGATCTTTACGTGACTCTATACCACCCGAACTTTCTTCTAAACTGTATAAAGTTGTTTTCTTTATTTACAGATTTTTTGAGGCAATGTAGGCATTATTTATTATTTTCTGTAATGCATTCGAAGCGTGCTAAGTAATACAAGAAAAAGCGCGCGAGTGCGATGCGTGTGAGTGCGCGCGGTTGCGGGCGAGCATGGCCGGACGCGCTACCGGCTGCGTAGGCGCGGGCTGCGATGGACTGCTGCAACTACGGCGAGTACCGGGGGCAAGCGCACGCGGCGTACGGCGCGAGCGCGGGCACGGGCTGGGAGGGCTACGGCTACGCGCCGCTGCCCTACGCGCCCTACGCGCACGCCTACTACTCGCCGCACGCGCACGATCCCTACATGCGCTATTATCGCTACGATTATCCCGCGCACCACGTGCACCATAGTGACCATGCTATGCCTATGGGTTGGTAACGCAATAACTACAATTTAGTAATCGAAATTCATATTAAAAATTAAGGTAGTCGTTATATTCAATATTAGTTTTAAGATTATCAAAGAGCAGTAAGTTAGTACGGCGAAATTAGTAGGAAGCAATTAAATTATAAAAAAATTACATGAAATTAATGATTTCTAAAATGTCTTTACTGTAACGATCTCTACTCTGTCCTTTTTTACGAAATTATAAATACTGTAAGAGTCTCACATAGTTATTTACTGTCAAAGTTTATATTCCACAAACATCGTAAGTCCGAGACTCATATTCAGAATAAGAAGTTATAAAGAATTCGAATTCTCATTAAAATTTTCCTTACACATTTACTACTTCTCGATAATTTGTTTTTATGTTATTTATACCTACTGAAATTTACATATTTTTCAAACAATAAATAATAAAAGTCATTGTTTTTAATGACTATATTATTTATTGTATATACCTAATATCTGTGCAGTTCATATGAAAATACTACTAAATATTAAATATTTTTACGGACTCATGCATTATAAAGTACAATCGTTGATAGTGGATAAAACAATAAAATTATGAAGAAACCGAAAATTGTTACTCAAGTTTACAACTCTCTTGCGAAAGAGGCATTAACGTTTCGAAAAGTTCATTACAAACTTGTTTTACAAACAAAATTATTAAGTCCAATCTTCATTTGTTTTACTTTTAAAAAAATTGGTTTCATTATTACAACAAGTCGATTGATTATATGCGGTGATCAAAAATTATAGAAATCAAACCGTGAAAATAAATGAATATAAGAATAAATTGTTTCAACCCATTTAATATTGGTAATGTTTGTACATTGTACAAGGAAAATCAATTCTCCTTCAGCGACCGTACTAATTCCTTGAACGTAATTGAATTACAAGCATAGCCGCGTATTACTCTGTTCGTTTAGTTAAATCGTCAAGTTTGTTTACCAATACGAGAGATCGGAATCCGCACGCGTCCCGAAGCGACATTCTGAACAATGAAGAATGAAGTAAGAATTAATGTTTACGTTTGGGCGGATTTCTCGGCGTCTACGTCACGTGTCGCTGGCGGGAGGGTGGGGCCGCGCTACAGGTGGTCCCTCCGCGGGATTGATTGCCCGCACGGCGCACAGCCACTCTACATATTGACCGGGGTGCTAACACCCGCGTCGCTACTCTCCATGAACTTTGCACAGGCTACGTGAAAACGGCCGCGTGTCTTTCATAACTATGCGGCGTATACATTATTTTGAGTGAGACTACATTTTCCACCGCTTTTAGAGCTTTAGAGCTTGATCGAATCGTATTATTTTTACAACTTTTATGAAGAAATAGGTGATTTATAGAAGCAGGCGTTACTTTGCGGAATTCCATATTACAAGCAATATAACAGAACTAACTACTTTGCTATAATCCGCACGGGTTAAGTGAATGCATGCAAAGCCAATGTGTATGAAGCAGGCAAAATCTACGCACCTTATACATGCAGGACCAGCCACCACATGCACCCCAAGGCGCAATTCACCAGCAACAACGAACACAAAAGCAGCACACATACCCACCACCACAATCTCAAGATCCTTGAGATTACACATTGGCTTTGCATGCATTCACTTAACCCGTGCGGATTATGGCAAAGTAGTTAGTTCTGTTATATTGCTTGAAGAAATAGGTAAAAAAAGTAATAATAAAATTATTTTTATATACTCCGCGATAAATATAGTAAAAAAAATATATCGGCCTGTTATAATCCCACTGCTGGGAATAGGCCTCCGCTCTCCGTTTCTGGAGAGAAGGGGAGCTAAGACCTACCACGCTGCTCCAATGCGGATTGGTAGGTTACACATATCTCCAGAATTCTCTAGAGATACGCAGGTTTCCTCACTATGCTTTCCTTCATCGAAAAGCGTGAGATTAATTGCAATTATCAATTGGACAAATGAGTTTTAATAGAAATCTCATTGGTGCCTGCCCGGGTTTGAACTTATGTTTCCCTCGAAAGAGTCGCACGGTTTCACCGTTGGGCTATCACAGCTATAGGATATATAATGCTAAATGTACTGTGGACTATCTGTTTTTTCATCACCGATACATGCAGGATTCGTAAAGACACATGCACTGTATACACAAGCACTACACACGTTCACTATCACAAACTCAACAATCGTTTCGCCCCACTACCGAAGCATCATCAGGAGATAGACTCCACGACAAAATCGTGGAGTCGACTAATTTTTAAATTTATAAAAAGAGCTAGCTAAAAAAATTTTTGCTAAAAAGATTTACTTTATCGCGAATTATAGCGAAATAATTTTATTATTACTTTTTTATTACGCCTAATACTATAAATTATTGAAAAAATTGGAGTTCCCAACCACAAACAAGGTATCTTTTTGACATATTGAAGTAGTTTTACTACTTAATACATCAGTATGTATTTAAATTTTAAATTTACGATTTTAAAATATTTATTATAAAATTTAAAAGCTATCGACTGATTTACAAAATACATTACGGAAAGACAGAAGTTTGTCTCACAGATCTTATCAAGTACGAAAAACATCCAGATGTTAAAGATCAGAAATATTAAGAGATTGAAACATAAAGTTACGTCATAATCGCATAAACAAAAAATGAATATGGAAATAGCATTCTTAGCCATGCGATTAAACTCGAGCTTGATAGAGCAATTTGTAGTATAATTTTTATCATTTACATTAGGGATGCTTTTAGAGGAAGTATTAAAGTTTAGCGATACATTTTTATGATTTTGAAATATGTGTTGTTTATTATAATTATCACAAGTAATTAAATCACGGGTACTACGCAAGTAAAACCTTCAAAAACTGTACATTCACGTATGTACAGTTTTTGAATGTACTGTCATATTTTGTTATAAAAGAGCTTTATAATTCAATATTTTTTGTTATGATTTAATTAAGCATGCTTAATTTATAAGTTACCGCTGTAATGTAGTTAAACGAATGTAAAAAAAGACATAGTTGAGATGGATAAGAGCATAACATAAATTTTGAATTACTATAATGAAGTATTTCTATATTTAATTTAATATTATTGTCGGAGTACTTAAGTGATATAGGTGTAGAATCATGGATCTTATGGGATAGTTCACTCCACACTATAATCTTGCTATAGGCTACCCTATGACGACCGTGCACAGACTTCTCTCTTTCATCATCAGTCCTTGCCATCAAGTATTAGTTCTGTCGACTACTAATACAAATCGATATAGTGCAAACAGCGTTATCGGGGCGGATAAGACTAGTGTTGTGATGTGATGATAGTCCACATACAATGCATTCGAGTCCAACAGTGGACGAACCATATTCAAAATCGACGAATGATTTATTGAAATTTGAATTTTTAATTGGCCTATTGGCACAGGTGGCGATAATCTTGCCTTCAGCTCTGCGGATTGCAAATAAGATTTAATAAATAGGATAGAAATGTTAAGTAATTGATATTTAGTTAAGTTTGATTTTTGTGTTTACGTTACGAATGTGGTTTAAAATTACATTTATTGTATATAATTTTATAAATCCAGTATCAATAATTAATTAGTATAACTTATACTTACTATATTATCAAAAAAAGTAATGGATTTTGTTTTTCTTAGATTATGGTGCGTACGCGCTGAAAGAAGCGCGATCGCGACGAGCTTTGGCTCGTAGGGAGTTACGCACGCAGCCTCCTACTCATCTACCCTTACCGCAAACGGTGAGAATAACTTTTATACCTGGAAATTTACTCCACACACGACTAAAATAAATCCAAATATATAAATAGGCAAATATATCCTATATTTGCGATTAGGTGTGTTAACATGTTGATGTTAGAAGATCGTTAAATTGATAAAAATTTTAATACTTTTATATTTTGTATTATTAATAACTGACCCGGCAAATGTTTTTCCATAAAAACTGTTTCTAGAGAGCATTACAAAAAAAATGTTTGTCGAAAAAAATTTTTAGGGGCGAACAACGTAGGGATATGAAAAATATATAGTAGCCGATTCTCAGACCATGAGTATGCATATAAAATATCATAAAAATCGGTCAAGCCGTTTCGGAGGAGTATGGTAAATAGCATTGCGACAGGAGAATTTTATATATAAGTGAGATTCAAAACATTCACATAATACGTTATTGATGTGCTTTACATAATTTCATAAAATTGACATTACTTTGTTAACATTTAGTAAATAATTTAGCAATAATAAACTGCCTATATATTACTGGCACTCAAATAATTCATTATTATAAGTTGTCCTACCAGCAAGTCCTATAATCACAATGAGACGCCCCCCCATTAGTTAGTAATCTCACGCGTTAAAGTTTATTTAAAAAATATATTAATTTATATTATATGTATACTGTATCCGTTTAAATAGTTTTGAACTCTTCCGCAATTGTATATGAGAAGAATATTCAAGGTTCTTTTGATATATCTTAATAATTTTGTTAGGCAAAGTATTCCGTGGCTTGATTTAATCTGAAGTTTTAATAATTATAATCTTATTTCGTCAATAAATTGAATGCAATAATTAATAATTAAATCACTGTCTTTTGCTAAAAACCACACGAACGACGGTGTGGTAGCCTTTATTTATATTTGTAGTGATTTAAGGGTTTCATCGTGTGGTATCCGGCTGTGTAGAATAGACCACCCTCATTTATTACCGAGGTGTGGTAAAAGGCGACTAAGGTAAGTTGACGTCAGGCAGGCGGCCGGTCGTTAAATACGTAGCCAAATCATTTGACAACATGTTTGTAACATGCCGACCCCACTTAAAGTGGGATGAGGGCAGGAGGATGATGATGAGTGATTTAAGGGTTTCTGTAAACATGCACTTATTTTTGTACGAGTAGAAAAAGCAACATTTATACTATTTAAAGTCTAAATCTAGAAATAAACGCTACTATCGAGTTCACTCTATTCATAACATCGTGTGAACGAAGAAGGTCGTAGCCGAATAAATTTCACTTTCTGCCAGAAATAATTTTGCTATGAAGAGTTCTACTTTATAATAAGTAAACAACGGTTAAGGTTGTGTTTTGTAAATAAATTTGTACAAAACTACACTCCTTTCAAAGTACTAAATGCTTGTACAATATAAGCAATTGTAATTTAAATTTGAACATATACCTCAAATTGTGCGGTTTGTTAAAAAATTGTATTGGAGTAACTTTCAATCTGCAATTTTTTCTCGTCCGCTTACGTCACTTAAAAATTTAAATTCCAAATTTTTAGCATGCCTGAAAAATTATCTACGCCATTTGAACAAGTAATGACGTACATAAAATATCAATATTGTTCACTACACAATATATAAAATTAAATTAAATTCAGAAATTAAATATTTCAATAATATAATTCTTTAACTATTTTTGAAATTACTTATAACTATTTAAAATAATTAAACAATGATCAGTTTTTATCACAAACAACGTGAAAACTCCACGATATATAACATCCCAATTATTAATTATTTGTCATACGCATTTCACATCTGGGGGCAAAATATCGCAGCATTCCGCGCAGTCCACTCCGAAATATAGGTCAGTGTCAAAGGACACTACATTTTACTGTCCACATAGGAAAAGTTATCTTATGCCTTTTCATTATAAACCCTACGCAATATATAACAAGACTGCATTTTGATTAAAAAATTCTAGCTGCAACTTTATTATATTTATTAGTTTCCGTTTTTGGCCAATTGAGTCGCGTGCATAACAATTTTAAGGAAAACTTTTAGCGGAGTAATATTGACTATAGTCGATCTTTAATTATTGACTTCACTGCTCTGTATTCATCATGCGATTTACGGTGAACACCGTCAGAAAAGTGTCTGGAGAATTGTGGTGAATAGGCCTTTTCCTTTGAAAAGTAGAGAGGTGGTTTTTGCCTATAAATGGTATAGTAGTTAGTCTTTTTAAGCCTATTGGTTTTTAAACAGGGATTTTCAATAATCATTATCATATATTATTAAAAAACATATATCTTTGTAGCCATTACGTAAAGTTAAAAGAATTGTTTCCGAACAACACTTTTGTCACAAAATTTCAAGTCAATAAGTATAGCTGTGATAGCCCAGCGGTGAGACCGTGCGACTCTTTCGAGGGAAACACGAGTTCGAACCCGGGCAGGCACCAATGAGTTTTTCTATTAAAACTCATGTGTCTAATTGATAATTGCAATTTATCACACGCTCTTCGGTGAAGGAAAACATCGTGAGGAAACCTGCATATCTCTAGAGAATTCTGGAGATATGTGTAACCTACCAATCCGCATTGGAGCAGCGTGGTAGGTCTTAGCTCCAACCCTTCTCTTCAGAAATGGAGAGAGGAGGCCTATTCCCAGCAGTGGGATTGTAACAGGCTGCTACTTTACTTTACTTTACTTAAGTAAAACATGCAAGGGTATCATATTCTATTGCCGGTGGGTACGTTCATATTTAATTAGGCTCAAATGGCTTAACCGAAATGGTCACCGTAACTGAACACGAGGGTCGACGTAAATGATATTTGGGAATGCGGAAGCGGAGTCAGTGAGTGGTATTATTACGGTGTTATATTATGAGACAAGCGAGGTACAAAGGCGCTAATGAGGGCGACGGGTGTTGCGGGGGTGCGAGCGGGTGGTGGGGGCGACGCTGGTGGCCCATGAAAGCTGTCAGCGGTTGATTTTTCCGAGTGTCGTGGGCGCGCTGATCGATAAGTCACGTGGTTCGCGCCGCTCGCCGGCTGCCGCTCGATAGTTAGCCTCCGCAAATCTCCCGCCACTACTCTAATGTACCGTATGACTAGTTTCCAGTCGAGGCATTGCGTAATGGGTAATGCTTGCAACGACTCCCCTCTCCGTGTTTTAGGATCTTAGATTTGGGAGAATAATCATGTCGACCATTCAATTTTACACACTTGACTTCGAAGCGCAAGGATTTAAACTACAAAAAACACTAAAAAGTCTATTTTCAGACTCAGATAAATCATCAGATTACTACACTATAGGACACTGCCGAAATGATTCACATTAACTGAAACATAAAGTATTTTTATTTATTATCTTATATCTTCTTAAATTTTGAATCCGTTATGGGTTTAATACGGAAGGAGCTTAAAATATTCATATTCGTAAAAAGTTTTGCTGCCGTTAACGCGGGAAAATTCCACTTTATTATATATATTACTACGTTAAGCGTGAAACTTTTGATATCTAGCAATTTATTGCACCATTAGATTGTTGTCAAAGTGTGTAAAAGTTCACTGGGGTAAATATGCTAACATATGGGAGAGCATGTCAAAAACGATGTTTAATAAATATCAATTTATACTTAAAACTGTTCAGATAAACTAGTTAAAGATTAAATTATTCCATTATAATTATAGGTTTACTCTCTTACGCAATTCATGCACTACAACTTGTAATTCAATGCAATCGAATCAATAACCAAAATAAATTAGATCTCTTAAGTATTTGGTACCGTTATCAATATATGTATTATTGAATGAAATTAATAATTTCTGATTTGAACAATAAAAAAGAAGGAGAATAACCTAATCTAATTTCCCTTTCTTTTTTTACTATCATAAATTAACATCAATTCAATATTTATATGTATAAAAATATTTATAAAATATTAAAAGTCACTAAATTTATTTGTTAGTATCCTTTAAATTCTCGTAAACTTTTATTTGTAGATTATAGGGATTCATAGTATTCATCTATACTTATTATAAAACAAAGTCCCAAAAAGCTGTCTGTCTGTATGTAATCGATTTTCTCAAAATCTACTGAACGGATTTTTGTACAGCTTTCACCAAAAGATAGTGCAATACTTTCGAATAGCTTAGGTAAGTAGTACATATCGCGTAGTTGTTAAAAAAACTTGCTTGCTGGAAGCTTTAGTCGCGTGCGCTGCGTAAACCAGCAGAGATACGCTAAAGTAATGTACTAGAGAATTGTAGATCTATAAAAATACTACAAAAAAGTCCGCAGTAGCATGTCTCTAGAGATAGATCTCTTATGGTTAACGCACAGTAACTACTTTTATGTTTAAAATTTCAATTCTAGAAAAAAATTGTGACACGCTGACTTCCACGCGTAGCGAAACCGCTGGCACAGCTAGTTATTTATAAATATTTTTTGCTTATAAAAGGTAAAATTAAAGAAACTTCATTAAATGAAGTGTAAGGGCCTGATGATAATTTACGGTACGGAGGTACCTAAGATGGTGCAGGGGTTTCCCAAGATGTGAGGGATGCAGTACTGCAACGCAGAAGTGCAGAGGGAGTGACGGACATCGATCGCGCCGCGTCGCCCCACCCCACATCCAACTAAACGTTATCTTGTATACACGTACATTACACACAGTTCTGTATATACGGGTATAATGTGAATTATCTAATCGTCCGTATTTATAAATAGTGTATAGATATGTTTACATAACAAGCGATGTCGATATTTCAATTTCTCATTTCAAATTCTCATTTCCAATTTCATACCATCTTAACTATATTATGTTGATAAATCATTTTACATTTATATTATACATTTTTCGCTTTAATTAAAAAATAATAATATTAAGGTAAAGCAGTTTTGTAATAAATTATCATTGAATAAATAATTTGTACCATAATATCTTTAAATATTTCATATTAAAGTTGAATCACAAGTAAGTAGCAAAAGTTACCAATATCAACTAGTTTATGGTGTAGAAATTATGGACCTCGTTAGTAGAGTCTGTAAATAAATCGTAAAAGTGCCGTTTAAAAGTTCATGCAACGGTAACTAAGTTATCTTCGACATTGATTATGAGTTAAGTTTATGTTATTGTTTGCACGTTTATTATCGTACCTTTACTTGTTCGGATTGTTACAAGTGAATTGATTTTTCTGCATTTTTTCGTAAATTCTTTAGCATAATGTTATGAATTTTCACATTATGTTTTGAATTTAAACTACCCATTAGAAATTAGAAATTATTTATTTTGTTCAATACAGTTGCGATATACAATGTTTACAAAAGCTTATTGATGTATTAAATACACTTCAAATGTCACCACTAGCAACCAAACTAAGCCTAGCTTGTACTCTTATATGATAAACTAGTCAAGTTAAAAATAAACAATAACTAAAAAATACAAAATTTCATATCTGGTAATTGTTGAGGAGTTCTCACGTCTGATTATTGCGACTCAATTGAAGACATAAACGAAATTGTTTTGCTTTTTCATACCATGACGTCTTAAAGACGCACTTTAAGTCGTTGCCGAATGAGCGTTCGGAATCCGTCCTAAGAACATGTGAGTGAAAGAGACAGAGTTATCTATAGTTCATATAACGTTATCCTTTTCAAATATTACGACCCCAATGCAATTCACACTTCATGGTATGAAAAGAAAGCGGTTCGCGGTCGTCGTTTACGTCTTCAATTGAGTCGCAATAAGAGTTCATGGTAGGCCTGCTGGTCATGCTTATCATATATATACATTGTCACGTGTACTGGATCAATATAATTTCAGCTCCATCGGACACCGGGAAGTGGATCTAATTTAACTTGCATGATTTCACCTTCACTATTACCTATACTATATACTATTGTATGTACCTTCAATAAATAGTGATACCCAGCATTTTGTTCGCGCCAACATATGTGTATATAGTGTTTTTAATAATGTATCTTTTAACTTTTAATGTACTATACTACGTTTCCATTTATTAACAAACCACCAAGAAATAAGTTATACTTTGTACTTGTTTTCTTTTACCTGTATTTTTTTAGATATTTAAATTTTGGTATATAAATAAATAAATAAATATGTAAGTTTAAGTACCTTCAATAATGCAATATGTGTTTTGTTTCTTTTCCCAAAAGGAAAACGAGATTTATCAATACTTTATGGTAAACGTGTTTAAATTTAAATCGCACCAATTTTTTTCATGAAACAACAGACAGACAGACTTACAGACAGACATTCGCATTTATAATAGTATGTATAGTATGGATTTGATCGAAGTATTTTAACAATCATATTTAACGTAAAAATCCTTTAACATTAACCTCATTTTACGCAAATGGGTACTGCCTCGAATCGATTGTGCTAACTTTAGGATATTGATTAACATTTTCCCGTCACAGGTTTGCTTCAGCGTGAATCGATACAGGCGACACTTCTATTACCCTTGATGAGAGTATATTAGTTTAGGATTTGACAATATTTTATAAAAAAAACAAAAAATAAAAAATTGTATTGATTTAAAAATTGTGTTTATGTTCTGACATTAAAGTTGCCAATATAAGTGAATCTATTTTGAGCCTAATTGCTTACTTTAAATGTATTGATATGGGTGAAATGTGACACCAAACCAAGACACCTTCCACCTTTATGTTTTTGACAAATATATGCACGAAACGCTTCGTTACTTTATTTCTCTTGCGCACGCGACACAGGCTTGGGACAAAATACCGGCATTTATCTTCTTAATTTATAAAAGATAAATAAATATAAGTTAAAGTAAAAAGCAATAAAACCTTTTATCTTGATATTTTTAAGTCCGTCTCTCTGTCTCTAACGCTTCCGAATATATATTGATAAAGTTTGGCACAATATAAAGCTTATACACCAGGGTGACATATAGGATTTTTTTTGAAACAGGGAAGACTACATTTAGCACTATTGAGGTTCTAAAGATATTGCTAAAGAAATGCTATATATATTAAGTTAAATGCTAAAGAAGTCCCCACTAGGTAGTCCACTATCTATATCTATATATACTTATTATAAAACAAAGTCTTAAAAGCTCTCTGTGTGTGATAGACTTTCACAAAATCTAGTGAATGATTTTTTTTACTTTTGTTATTAAAAAGTAGTGCTGATCTTCCGGAAGGTTGAGGTTAATTGAACATTGCGGTTTTATGTACATTGTGTTGAAGAGGTCGCGCGTTTGTAATAAAAAACTCTACTGGGAGCTTTAGTCGCGTACGCCGCGTAAATCAACAAAGATACATAAAGTAATATACTGGAGAATTGTACTACAAAGTCCGCGACAGCGTGTCTCTATCTCTTATGGTCATAATTTCAATTCGGAAAAAAAATTATGGCAATGATTTTCCGGCGAGCGATGCCGCTGGCAAAGTTAGTTTATCTTTAAAAATTAATTTTAAAAATGATTACTGCATAATTCCTTGTAATAAATAAGCATTTGGGTGGTTTACACTCTTTGGCGTTAGGTTAGACGTTAACTCTCTTCTTAGATCGAGATCGTTATTTGTACATCGCAAATTTTATTTACCGTAATTAAATTTGTGTTGAGTGAGCCAACTTTACGGTATCGATTGCCCGTTCGCCTTCACCGGTTCGCTTCGAGCTGGAATCGATAACACAGTTGACGTATTTTCTCCTATGTATATAGGCGTAGGAATAGTATAATCAGGTGTGTTAAAAATCAATCTTTTAGTTATCATTTTAAAGACTAGAATTATAAATTGTAATAAAGAACCGTACTTAAGTCGTAACGTTGTTTACCTTCGTTACAATATTCGACACAAGAAATATCATGCCGTCCGGACGTTAGTATTAGCATGTTAAATTTATTTTTAAAAATGCGGATATTACAATATTAAACCATTACTTTTGAATCTAATTCCCCGTATTTTCATGATTCGAAATCAGTTACTCTATCTGGAACTATGAAATAACGGAACTCAACTACATATATTTTTCATTTAATTTATAGTAAACGTTATTGTATTATATTAAGCTTGTTACGCGTGTTCAGAGGTAAAATAAATGGTGGGGTTGAACCGATTACTATAAAACCACCTGTTTGGATAATGCTTCGCTTTGTGATTTTGTCGTGGAGTCTATCTCCTGATGATACTTCGGTTGGGAGGCGAAACAATTGTTGGATTTGTGATAGTGAACGTGTGGAGTGCTTGTGTATTATGGTCGCGGTTGTGGAGGTTTGTGCTTATATTTTTACGAATCCTGCATGTATCGGGTATGAAAAAACGGATAGTCCACTATACATTTAGCAGTATATATATTCTATTTACTGTATCCCGAATTTTAACAAAATAATGTTATTATTACTTTTGTATTATGGATCTCCACAAAGTAACGCCTAATTCTATAAATTATGTCAGTACTATATATATCAATTTTGTAGTACTATTGTATACTGATTGTATTTAAATAAATACGTTGTCTCATTGATTGCATACGAATCCAAATGTGTAGTATTATTAAAGAAACAATGTGCAAAACCATAAAATTTTAAAACGATTTTTTTTTCAGCCACCCTTAGAATGCGGGATAAGTGGACGTAGTTCAGCGTACTGCGAACCACCGATATGGCCATCTTACCAGGTAAATCTGGGCCAAAGATATGCGTTAACAAGTTAAGTTAAAAAGTTTTAACAAAATTTCATGGCCCTATTGCTAACCGTTTAGGAGGTCCTTCGTCTGAAGCCAATTCTGGCAGCATCAGGTCATGCTTATCATAAACATGCATTATCATCGGGACTGGACCAGTATGTAAAATTTCAGATCATTCGGACACCGAGAAGTAGGTCAAATTTAACTTGCAAGATTCCACCTTCACATTTAACATAAACGGCAAGATAAATCAAAGCTTTCAATTACTTTAACGATTATTTAACACTATCCTACTTCAAAGTAAGCTTAGGTATGATTGCGATTTGAGAATCATATTCGCACCATGTATGACCAAAGGTGACCACGGTGATCGTGCTGCTATTGCGATTGCTATTGTGTACACAAACAAATGTAGGCCTTAATGCGTATGCAATCATTTAGTCTAGTAATCGATGAATCGCTGAAAACGTGAATAGCAAATAGCAAAAAATGCTATCGGCTATTATATTATTCAGCTATCACTGGACAAAGTTAATGTTATTAGAAACAAACTTAATTCTTAAATCATATTCAATTCAATATCTTAAATCAAATTCTAGGTAATACATTCACTTGGAATATCGTAAATGTGCCACATAACCTTTATACAAATGATGTAATGATAACATTTCTTTGTAATATTATTTTACTTTTTATGGAATATCCATAATTTTGTATAGCAATAGCAGTTATCTAAAATTCAATAGCAGATGATGCTATATGATGAGTGAATCATATCATGATCACTAAGTGATTCGTGATTCTGTTCATCCCTACTTCGAAGTGCGAATCCTAAAGGTGCATCCACTTTCGCCAAAGTTTCACAACTTTCGACATACCTTATTATCCCTTTACGATGATATACTTTCGATATGCGCTTGAATTTGCTTATAGTAGTGCTTAGAGAGAATAGCTATGCTGTATATGAAATAAGAATGATTTTTTTTTTATTAAATCTCGAACATTTATATAAGAAACTAGCTGTCCATGTGGCTTCGAAATCGGTATTTCTCGCGTAAATACTTTCTCTTGGGACTTTGTTTAATGTTATGTATAGGCGTAATAAACCTCATTAAATACAAACGAAACCCATTTCTCGAAAGATTTTCTAAGGAATATCAAAAACATTGTGAAATTATTTATGGGATTCATTATGTCGATAAATTTTAGTGTCAGTTCTCTAAGACTATTATATTATATTCATTTATTCATTCATCTAATTATAAAACAAAGTCCCAAAAAGCTGTCTGTCTGTATGTTATCGATTTTCCAAAATCTACTGAACGGATCTTTGTCATCATATACCTTTTCACCAAAAGATTGTGTAATACTTCTGGATGGTTTAGGTAAATAGTACATATTAGTATCATGTAAATTGTGTTGAAGAGATCGCGCAGTTGTTTAAAAACTTGCTTGCTGGGAGCTTTAGTCGCATGCGCTGCGTAAACCAGCAGAGATACGCTAAAGTAATGTACTAGAGAATTGTAGATCTATAAAACTACTACAAAAAAGTCCGCGATAGCATAAAGATTTTATCTTTTTTACGGTTAACTCACGATAATTACTTTTATGTTTAAAATTTGAATTCTAGAAAAAAAAATTTGACACGCTTATTTTCACGCGGGCGAAGCCGGTGCCACAGCTAGTGTTCATCTAAAAGAAAGAGCATAGTTCTAGTATAAATAGACAATAATTGTTACAGATGGGTATGCTAGGAAGTGGAGGTTGGGGTGGAAACAGTGCTGTCACGGGCACATGGGCTTCCCGAAACATGTCTTCCCGGGAACCAATTCGATACACTTCCGATTGTCGTCGCATTAAAGTAAGTTCGCATAGAACCGTATTTATGAAATAAATTTAAAATTTATATAAAATTTAAATAATTTTAATTATTTTATAAAATGTATTATGTAAATAACCAAATAATAAATTTAATAGTATATAAAAGTGTAATAATTTAATCGATAATACTTATCTTAAATATATCATTGGCAAAATAATAGGTCAAGTAAACACTGTAATCATGGGAAGCTCATTGCTGTGCATTTCACATACATGAGACCTCCTAAAAGTTAATACCTTTAGAACACTACAGTACACGAAAAATGACTAAAATCAAATTTTGCATATATTTAATGTTCCAAATATATTTTGAGCTAAAAGTTATATCAAAAATAAAATAAAATAATATTGCATTTCAGAGCTCCAATCAACACCCTCAGAATCTTATTTGCGCTCAAGATGAACGATCTACACCTTATCCTACGTATGAAGAATCACATTATAATGGTGAAAATGGAGTTAATAAAAGTAATATTCATGAGTTTCCAATGCGCACCACAACTAATATGGAAGTGACTCGACCGGTACGTGAACATTATGTCCCTGACCTGCGTCATACTCCGCCTGAGGAGAAGCGTCCGCCGGTTGTCCCACTTCCAGCTTTCCAACAAGCCTTTGGATCAACTGAAATTGGTAAATTCGCTGAGGCGTTTAGTCGCGCGGAGGTCGCTCATGAAGCGGAGGATTCGTCCGACAACTTCATGTTTGAAGCATTTCACGATTGGGAGGGCACGCAGGATCCGCAGTGGTCCTCGCAGCCCACTTCTCGAGAAATAAAATGCGAAGACAATTTTTGAAGATGTCTTAACGCTAGTGCTAATTTTGGGCGATTTCGCCTTTTAGGTAATTAGATAATTTTCAGTTCCACCACCACGTTGCCAAAATGATGTAGCCCGATGTCGGAAATACCACGACGTCATAGAACTAGGATGTGATACCAAATTTTTTAAGTCAAATAAAATAGTGTGGTGACTTTTAATTCATATACATATGGTATAATATTATATATTAAAAAATAGTTATTCCCTTTATCTAGTTTTAGAGAGACTTAAGAGGATTAACCGTTAGTGTGGGATGAGGGAAAGTAGCTAGGTATGGCAATTAGACAAAGAAAAATGAATCAAGATTCGATGTGCCTTTAAACGAAGAGCCCGGCCGCATCGCGCGGTGTCGTCCGCCCCTACCCAACTCGCTACGGATGTCAATATCATAATTACAATAGCAATTTTAGGGACCAACGTTTAGACAAATATACACGACCCTGTCGCGTACACGATCTATGCGCAATAAGCTCAACGAAATGAAATGTTCAGTCAGGGAGTTTAACGAAATTTATAGGAACCCTAGATAAAAAATTATAACTACTGGATGCAAATATAGGTATCCGTCGTAAATATTGATCGCATATTGGTTGATAAAAACGTAAATATAACAAAATTGCAAGTTTAAGATTGGTCATAATGTACAGGAACGATTTATAAATAATTATACCTGATTATAATACAATTAGAAATATTTGCTAAAGTAGAATGAAAAATTAGAAAGTTGTTTATCTGAATGAGAATTTAGATTGATTAAAAAGAGTTATAATTTACGATAATTTTAAAGTTTAGTAAATTGTAATTTATTCCTAAGACTTCTCGTATTAAAATTGTCTAATATCAATATCGCTAATGGTGTTGTGACGGGGGTTGGTGATAGGTATTGTTTGCCTTATACGTCAATGTTTCGTACAGCACCATACGGTTTTTGTGTTTCAAAATAATAATGTTCTTACGCTAAGGTTGGAACTAGTATTAATTTCGAAGCTAGTCTAAGAATAAGTATAAAACTTATTGTATTAAAGAGATATAATTGGTTAAAATTATTGATATATTTTAACGTAAATCTTAGGAGACTAATGTGCGAGACGTAACGTTGAAATATTTTTATTTACTTTAAATTTTCGTGACTTTTTTATTTTTGAAGGGGGGGCTTTAAAGACGCCGCGCGGGATCATAATAAATTTAAAAATTATAATAAATAATAAGAATCGTATGAGTATATTTAGGTAGTTAAATTTTTAAAGAGATTACTTATAAATAAGTCAGCTTTTTGAGAAAATTGCTAGGGTCCAATAAATTCAAAATATCTATTGTGGTTTTGCTCAACAAAACCACAATCTTTAACTTCTTGATATTTCTGCACAGTACGAGTCGGTTTGGAGCAATAGGGACTCTTTATTTAACAAAATGGGAATTATCGTTACTTCAAAATTCAGCTTTCATTATTATATATGGCCAAATTAGAAATCCAATGAATGAAATCCATTGTTTTAATATCTGTGATAACCAATCATTTCATATTTTCTTAATATAAAATTAAGTTATTGTCAAAACTATTTAATTTTAACTAATTAATATAAAGATAAATATCCATTTAACCTTTTTAAGTTCAAGTATAGGTATCAGCTTTGTGTTGACATTTGTAACTATTGGCAGCTATAACATTAAATTATTTCCAGAAGGTCTGATAGTGGTATTTGGGACACGGCTCTTTTACAGCTCGGAAACAATTGGACATTTTGGAATATCGAAAAAAAAACGTTATTATTATTTTTCATGTACTGTATCAGTTAGACATAAGAGATATACTTATTTGCGTTATTATTTTATAGACCTGGTGCAATAGCATCAACAAAATTGCATGTGTAATGCATTTCTTACAATTAAATTTATTTAGAAATATATATACTATACAGGTTCTGGCCGTGTCAGAATAGCGGTAATCCAAAATCACATTTTTCAGAGAGCTTCGGTTGTAGATAATTTACGATTAAAAATTATTATTTATTTTATTTAATTTCCACTTTCGTGTAAATGGAAGTTATAGAAGTTTGGAAGTAAATTGCTGTGATGATATTATTCTGAAGTAAAAACTTCTTACTTCAGAATAATATCATCTGAATGGTTAGCAAATATGTGCAAAATTATTTACTAACCATTCAAAAATATAATTACGTTAATATTTACAAGTTGTCACTTCTGCCGGCACTCCCGGGGAGCCGTTGATTTTTTATTATTTATTTAACATATTTTGCCATATGTTTTGTTTTTAAACAAAGTTTTAAATTAACAAGTATTGTGTTTTGTTTGTAAAAAATATTATAATTTCTACTTTACGCACTTTGTAATAAGTCATAGTACCTTTAAGTATATACTCTATCCGCCTTCTATATGGTTTCGCAATTTGCTGAAAATGTAATTTATTGAAATATTTAAGACATTCATCTATACTTATGTTACGTATTTGGCCGAGAAGTCAAATACTGTTTATTTAAATTCAATCGGTTTTAATATTTGATATCTCATTTCTTTGTAAGTCATCTAATATACTTTAGGTATGTTACTGTTTTATTACTATAAGCCGAGGTTAAGGAATATTAATGTTAACCTATCTTGCTATCGATTTCACTATTTTTGGGGGGGATAACAGGATTCAAAACCCTCAAAAACCACAAACACCACTATACCAGGAATTTAAAAATTCACAAACCAAAACAATGGTAGTGTGGTATCCGGCTGCATAGAATAGACCACTCTCATTTTTTACCGAGGTGTCGTAAAAAGCAACTAAGGTAAGTTGACGTCAGGCAGGCGGCCGGTCGTAAAATACGTAGCCAAATCATGTGACAACATGTTCGTAACATCATGTTATAAACATGTTGTGCCAACCCCACTTAGAATGGGATAAAGGCAGGAGAGTGATGATGAAACCAAAACAATTACAAAATTACGTTTCGCTTGCAACCGAAGCCTCTTAGAAGAAAATTTAAATGAAATATAGACGTGTAGCAAAAAGTGATGTTATATACTGATATCTATACTATATTTCATCTTATATTTTTTTGTTTCCCGCAATTAAACCCTTTAAATATATAATCAACGTAAACTTCCATTGGTCTTCGTTTTTAAGGAATGGAATCTGTGTGTGTCTGTATCTCAAACTCTTTCGACAAATCTGCAAAATTTTTGGAGTGCCTTATGTAATTATTATGATATGAAATTAGGTGGAATTTTATTCTAGTCTAATTTGACGGAACACCATATAGTTAATAGCATAATGAAACCTCTTTAAAACCGAGAATTTCATTGATGAGTAGATGTGATAATAAACTAATTAAAAGTTATTTAACATATACATGTAATAGCGTTCGTAATATATTTAAAATATTATAAAACTTAGTCAACGTGTGCGTTAACTTTAAATACAATAGATATATACAAAGTAATTTGTTATGTAGTGAGTTTCATTTGTGTGAATATTTATAGAGTTATGAAAATAAATTTTAATTTGTGTTGTATTATTTCGGAACGTGTTGATTTAACGGGTTATGTTTATAACGACTAGATGTTTACGTTGCAAATCTGTAAAGTAGTAATCTAGATTAAAGTAAAAATTGGAGCTTAGTCGAGTTCACCACACAAATTTTACCTTATGATCTAGATGGTGTGTCAGATTTCAGTACATTATGAAAGTAAAATGTTGTTTTTCATTATAAATGTAAAATTCTTATATTTTCATTTGATCATGCAAGTATAGATATGTAATTTATAAAATTAGGTGTCACTTTTCGGAGATCCATAATACAAAAGTAATAATAAAATTATTTTGCTATAATTCGCGATATAGTAAATAGAAAAGATATAATATAGTGTTAAATGTTAATGAGAGGGTAGGCGCTATTGCGACAGTAAATATCAGCTCCGTATTAAAAGTAAACTAAAAATACAAATAAGTGTTTTTTAATATTATAAATTAGCTCAGTGTATTCATAATCAAGATACTATCAAAATACATTGTGGACAATTGCAAAAACAGTCAATAACTAAATATTTTAGTGCAATATAGTGGACACAATAAGAACTCAAAACTGCATTATTAGTGACATTTCCCGCAATTAAGTGCTAACAGTGGTCTGTAAATAAATGTACGAAGTGAAAAAACGATAATATACATAATTCAAGTGCAAAAATTACAAAAAGATAAAAAATCGATAACATTATACATGATTTACAGTTTTTGTCGATAAAGCAGCGCCATCTAGTAGAAATTTTCAAATCTGCTTAGACTTATACGCAATAATCGGTTGTTTTGTTTGGTAGTACCTAAATAGACCAAAAGAGGGCATTACTAGTACCAAAACAATACAAAAATAATATCAATTTTTTATAATCGTAGAAATATAACCCATAATCATGGAGGAAGTGATGAATATGCTCAAAAAAATACAAAATGAGCTGAACGAACAAAAAGCAACAATTGTTCAATCAGCCGATAAAGTGACGGAACAAGTTACGCAAAATATAAATAACACATTAGAAGAAAAGTTTAATTCATTAGATATCAAATACGAAAATCTCAAAGTTAAGCTGGAAAACCAGGAAAAAAGGCTGTACTTTCTAGAAAAACAATCAAAACAGAGAAACATCGTAATTTTTGGTCTAACGGAAACTGAAACATCTTACGCAAACTTAGAAAAAAACGTACTAAATTTTATAATTAAGTATTTCTCTATAGAGCTAGATCGCAGAGACATTCAAGAAACTCGAAGGATAGGGAAGAAAGGAGAGCGTCCACGGCCGATCGCTGTAACATTCACTTCTTTGGGCACGAAGATAGAAATCTTTAAACAAAGGTCAGTGCTCAAAAATACAACTTATTACATCAAAGAAGACTTTCCTCAGCACATTCTGGAAATACGAAGGAAATTGCAAGAGCAAGTAAAATTAGAAAAAGAGAAGGGGAACTCTGCCACTATCAAGTATGATAAATTGATAATACACGACAAAAAAAATGATACACAAGACAAGAAGAAAAGAACCCTGCCAATATCACCAAACTACAATGACCCTGCGCAATCAGAACCAAAGACACAAGCTTATAAAAAGAACAAAACTCAAACAGGATTACAAAGGACAACGAGCTTACCAGAGGATGTTATAAAACCAGGAATACTTAGTTTCTTGACAACCAAAAATCAAAACACTCACAACCAAAACAACTTACCAAACAAACAGACAAATAAACAATAGCAATTACCTCCCTCTCTCACGAAAAACACATTACAAACAAAATCAAATACTAAACCATATCTTCCCAGCCGGCTGGTCACCGGGGAAGATCAAGACCAAAACCCTCCAGAGAAAATTATTTCAGTTTTTTCAAAAAATATTAAAAATAATCGTCATAATATATTACATATAGCGACTTATAATGTTAGAACCCTGTCGACATATTCACGCTTACTGGAACTAACAGAATCTTTAAGAAACGTAAAATACGATATTATCGGTCTCTCAGAAGTCAGAAAACTCGGCAATAAGATAGAGGAACATGACGGGTTCATTTTCTACCACATGGGAGAAACGCCAGGATTGTACGGAGTAGGCTTTATTATCAAAAAACACCTGAAAAAACACATAAAAAGCTTTAAGGGACTGTCAGAAAGAGTAGCGCTGCTAAAGATACATATCAACGATACAGAGCTAGGCATTATTCAAGCTTACGCCCCAACAGAGGCCTCTAAAGACGAAGAACTAGAGCTTTTCTACAACACTGTTGATAAAGCCATACAACTCTCAGGAAATAATATAATAGTCATGGGCGACTTTAACGCCAAAATTGGCCTACCCAAACCAAACGAAATCATCACTGGAAAATATGGGTATGGAAAAAGAAACTGTAGAGGAAATAGACTGATCGATTTCGCGTACGAGTATAATCTAGCCATTATGAACACTTTTTTCAAGAAAAAAAACAAACAGAGATGGACTTGGAAATCACCTGATGGTAAAACAAAAAACGAAATAGACTACATTCTAACAAACCTACCGAGGAACATAGACAATATACAAGTATTAAACATCACCTACCCCTCGGACCATAGACCTGTGAGAGCAGCATTCAATTTACTCTCAAGATCAAGAAGTCGCTGCAAATTTGGTTATCACCCCAAATCCCAGTTAAAGAGCGAAGAAGAAATACAAATCTACACTGAATCCCTGAACAGCTGCTCAGCAAATCTGCTCAACCACTGGAATGACAGTGACTCCGTTCAGAACTGCTATGATAAAATAATAAACGCAATTGACACCAGCCTAAAAAAAGCACACGAGCTATCATCTAATACAAACACAGAGAAAAACCAAGTAATGACAGCACGCACAAAGGCACTCATCAGCAGGAGACAAGAACTACATAGGAAAAAACCAAAATCAAGGGCTATGAAAAATGAACTAAAAGCACTCTACAAGCTTATAAGTAAACGAATTAAACAAGACTATAAAGCACACCGCACACGAATCATTGAAAACCATCTTCATGCCACAGGGAGTACCAGGAAAGCGTATAAGAAACTGAGAACTCACAAATCATGGATCGAAGAACTGAAAAGTAAAACTACGAATACACAGAACAGAACCGAAATACTTCAAATAGCAACAGACTTCTATAAAACCCTTTATAGCTCGCCAAATCTACTTTCATACCAACTACCGAATAGTAACACAAAAGAAATGAAAGCAACCATTGATGAAGACGAAGTGGTCAAAGGAATCAAAGCACTGAAATCAGATAAAAGTCCGGGGTCCGACAGGATAATCAATGAAGCTATAAAAGCAGGATTCATGTACCTATCTAAGCTGCTAACACAATTGTTCAACATGATACTGAACTGCAAAAACACTCCTCGTCAATGGTCAGAGTCGGAAATAATTTTGCTCTACAAAAAAGGAGACCCAAACAACATTAGTAATTATAGACCGATAAGCCTGCTACCATCATTATACAAACTTTTTTCCTCAATCATAGAGAAAAAAATTAAAGTAACTACAGATAAGTTCCAACCCATAGAACAGGCGGGCTTCAGACGAGGATTTTCCACAGTCGACCACATTCACTCCCTAGAGATAATAATAGAAAAATTCCAAGAGTTCAATAGACCACTATACACTGTCTTCATCGATTACCAAAAAGCCTTTGACACTCTTCTTCATTCATCTATTTGGGAAGCTCTACTCTCTCAACAAGTACCATTGGACTATATAAAAGTAATGAAAAACATCTACGACAATTGTACTAGCAGAGTGAAGTTAGAGACTACTGGATCACTCATACAAATAAAAAGAGGCGTAAGACAGGGAGATCCGGTCTCACCAACAATCTTCATAGCGGTGCTAGAATCAATCTTCCGAAAATTAAACTGGGAGAATGTCGGCATAAACATGAACGGATGCTACTTGAGTCACCTCAGATTTGCTGACGATATAGTTTTGCTATCAGAGAATACAAGCCAACTGCAACTGATGATAAACTCGCTGCACGATGAAAGTAGCAAAGCTGGTCTGGAAATCAATCTAAATAAAACTACCGTCATGACAAACCATACTAAAATACCCATATATCTCGAAAATGTGCCTTTAACCTACGTCGACAAATACATTTATCTGGGAAAACAAATTTCTTTTAACCATCTCAATAACGAACTGGAAGTTGAGAGAAGAGTCAATATCACATGGAAGAAGTTCTGGAGCCTTAAAGAAATTTTAAAAAGCGACATGTCCGTAAAGTTGAAAAGCAAAGTCATGAACACCTGCCTACTTCCCTCATTAACATACGCCTGCCAAACCTGGAAATATACTAGGAAAATAAAAAGTAAGATTATAACCAGCCAAAGAAGTATGGAAAGAAGCATTTTGAAGATTAAGAGGGTTCATAAAATCCGTAGTACTGACATAAGACAGACTACCAAAGTCATCGACGCTCTTAGTCACTCACTAAAGCTTAAATGGCGATGGGCTGGACATGTAGCCAGACTCGGTGACAATCGCTGGACCAAAATAACCACACAATGGCAAGGACCATCTGGCCATAGAAAAAGGGGCAGACCAAACGCGCGCTGGGCTGACGATGTGATAAAGGTGGCAGGTACTGACTGGATGCGAGCAGCAGAAGACAGACAACATTGGTCATCTCTGGAGGAGGCCTTCACCTTCCATTGAGAGGGGTTCTTGCACAACATTAATATAGCAAACTTTTCCTATCACTAATACTAATACAACTTCTATTATTATTAATCTAACTTTTTTATATTTGTTTTTTAAAAGTATTTGTACATTTAGCAAGAAATAAAAGGCTTTTTATTTTTATTTTTTTATTTTATTTATTTATTTAAATGTATAGTGGACTATCCGTTTTTTTCATACCCGATACATGCAGGATTCGTAAAAACACATGCACAGACCTCCACCACTGCCACCACAATACACAATTGTACTTTGCGATTTTGTCGTGGGGTCTATCTCCTGATGATGCTTCGGTTGCGAAACGATTGTTGAGTTTGTTATAGTGAACGTGTGTAGTGCTTGTGTATTGCGGTGGCAGTGGTGGAGGTTTGTGCATGTCTTTTTACGAATCCTGCATGTAACGGTTATGAAAAAACGGATACTCCACTATACATTTAACACTATATATATTTTCTAGCAAAATAATTTTATTATTACTTATGTATAGATATGTAGCTTCTACCCGCAGAAGTAGTATAGTTTATAGGACAAAGTTATAGTTATCCAGGATATTAGCAGTCCCGTTTAACATATTTGGTTATTTTATCGCCGTATGAATCACAAAGATTAAAACGGGACAATTGTTGGTAGTATTAAATGATATTTTTTCATTTTGGCACATTTACATCTACATTTATATTATAAATTTTAATAGCTATACCAATTTTTTTTAATGAAATTCATCGTCTATAAACACAGATTTTATTGTAGAGGTATAGATTTATTATAACCTGAAATTTGTCTTACGTGTTGTCCTGAAATTTGTGTTAAGTATTTTCATAATTGCACGCGTAATTTAAAACGTTATTTGATTTTAGCGTGCGTATAACTGAGGCACCATCTAGAAATTTTCTATATATCTATGTGTAGTACGTAGGAATTATCTTTGAAAATATTTTTTTTTGTATTTATTTCATTGTTATGTATTCAACATTTTGATTTCGTACGATACGGGTTAAGATCAGTGGCGTAGCTACCAAATACGTCGAACTTGGAAGACGAAGAATTCGGAAAAAAAAATTTAGTTAAATAGTTTAGTTGGGCTCCTAACTTTTTTTTGCACCAGGGCCTTTGATTAACTAGTTACGCCACTGGTTAAGATTAATTTAAATATTTAGACCTTAGACAAAATTATCAACCTTTGAATAGCACGACAATAGACTAACTGTTTTATTTAGCCGGAATAATATTCATGTTTCAAATTCATGGTAGAAATAAAATTAAATACTAGACAATAGAATGTTTTGTTCGTTAAAAATAATTACCTAACTATAGAACTACGTACGAACTTCTATATTTCCATCCAGGATAAATCATTACATTAATAGAGTAGGTTATTGGTTTATAATAAAATAGCGTTCTCAATAATTTTAGTTTTTTAAAGATCCGAATTGAAAAGCTTTTTAATAGTTCAACGCAGCTTAGTTTAGCGAAGCCCAATTATTCATATTACATTGAGTTAAAACTAATAACTCAACATTAGAAAAAAATTGTAGGAATTTTGTTTACACATAACACATTGTGTTAAATTAAAATAATGACAGTGTTTTTCAAGAAATTATAAACAAACCTTAATCCGCAGTGAAACTGCTCTGTTTAAATTAAATATGTACATTTTTAGGTTGCAATTAAAAAAAATTGCAGAATTAATAATAAAATTATTTTGCTATAATCCGCGATTAAGTCAATAGAAAATATATATAATGCTAAATGTATAGTGGACTATATGTTTTTTTCATACCCGATACATGGAGGATTCGTAAAAACACATGCACAAACCTCCACCACCGCCACCACAATTTGCGATTTTTACGAATGCCGCAATTTTTTCGGGTATGAAAAAACGGATAGTCCACTATAAATTTAGCATTATATATATCTTCTATTTACTTTACCGCGGATTATAACCAAATAATTTTATTATTACTTCTGTATGGATCTTCGCAAGTTAACGCCTATATATTATTAAAACAAAATTGATTTAATAGCCTTGTATTTTTGTATTTCGTTAGCACGCTTAATATTAAAGTGGCCTACTTCAAAATTAGACTTAATTGAGATAGATATATTGTAATACTTGTTTCAATGCCATTTTAGAGATCACGCTGCGATTACGCTACTATAGTAGAAGCTCATTATTCGCGGACTGAAAAAATGCGACTCAAGTACTATATTCGCGGTTTAAGATTTCTTTATTCGCGGATTGAATCGGTACATCGGTACATACATTCTTCTTCTTCTTGTGCCTCTCCGACTAGCGAAGGTTAGCCGTCAGTGCTTGAAATGTTTTCCTATCTTGGCAGCGCTCGCGACTCCAGTCCATTCCCGTATATTGCGCAACCAGGATTTTCTCTTGCAGCCGATACGTCTTTTGCCTGCAACTTTGCCCATCATAATAAGTTGCAGGAGTCCATAGTGTTCGTGTCTACGTACATGCCCCTGGTATGCAACTTTCTTCTTTTTGATGTTTGTCCATAGTTCGCGCTTACATGACATACGCCGCAAGAACTCTTCTTTTGTTACCTTTTCTGTCTATTTAATTTTGAGCATACGTCGATAGGCCCACATCTCAAATACGTCTATATGCCTTCGTATATCCTCTTTTACGGTCCATGTCTCGCATCCGTAAAGGAGTACTGGCCAAATATAGCAGTGTAGGAGGCGTGTTCGCAATGCGATATTCAGATTGCGACTAGTGAGCACTCTATTCATCTTTTCACTACGGGCTACTACAATCCGGGTTTTAATTTCTGTGTCACTATCCCATTCTTCAGTAACCCAAGTGCCAAGATATTTGTATTTCTGCGCTCTGTCCAGTTCTTTGCTATTCACGCTTATCGTCGGCTGAATGTTATGATTAGTTGACACTACTATACATACATATTTGTACCCAAATAAAAGCATTCGGTATCCTTTGTCAACGTCTCGTCCGGTGGACTAATAAAAAGATACATTGATTAGATCTTATTACAATTACGCCTAGATTGCGTTATCAAAATCTGAAAATCTTAGTGAAGGCTTAAGATTGGCAAATGAGCTTTGTGATTTCTTTATGAAAATTGATCCATCGATGGAACAAAGTTTTATTTTTAAGAGGAAAATTGCTAATTCCACTGCTGGATATCAGTCTGAATTGAAGGTGCTTTTAAAAACTGCCAAGCAAAAAATTACTAAATTTTTAAACCAGTGCCTAAATCCTAAGATAATATGTACCTTATCAAAATTTAAAGTCAAAAACTTAAATTAAACTGATTTATATGTTTTTATTTCGTCGCTTAGGAACCTATCCCCTATAACTCTATAAAAATTACCATTCCATATTCACGGTTTCTGTATTCGCAGCATATTTACGGAACATATATAATTCTATGGTATGCTCTCACTAGTTTTGTAGACTTTATTGCAATTTTGCCACAAAACAACTTTGAATCAGATCACTTTAATACTAGGCGTGCGATATATATAAATCTTACAACATTGTAAGGATTATATTTTTATGAATAAAATCAGGTTCTTTATAAATTAAATAATGTTATAAATATTTTTTTTTAATTTCAAATTGATTTTATTTTTAAGGGAAGTTCATTCTCTCGTTGTGACTGGTCGATACAGATTGTCGATGTAATATTTGGTTAGATTATTATTAAAATGTAGTTTGTGCCACGTACTATAATGTATATACAATATACATCTCCATAGATAGTCCTATTGTTATTTATTTAAGTTAGGAATTTATAATTTATACTGTAGACTTGTACAGAACGTAATTTATAATATTCTAAGAATTTCACATTATATAGAGCTTCCCCTTTGACTATCCTACAATTTTGTCTACCATCATTAATATTTGAAATATCATTATAGTTTCATTATGAAGGTTGTTCACTCTCGCCGGAGAGTATTCGTCATGTATCCCCCCAGACGTGTAATCTGAGAGTGATCACTTATGCTATCCAGACTGAATAGCGACGAACTTGCCGATTGTGCAGGGCAGCGAGATCCTTTGACTCGGGCTCAAACCGACTCGGGAGCGAAAGCGGGTATCACACCCAGAAACAAACCGAGGCGCTGCGAGAGCTTGTGTGTACACTCTCGCACTCGACATGTCTAGGAGTGTCTTGCAGAGAGTGTACAACCGTCATTACGATTTCATATATTTAGTATTAAAAAAATTTAATTTCTAATATCTGTTTGTGGTCGTCGTGTTTGTGACAGTCAAAATAAGTAGCTATTTATACATAAAAATGTTTAACAGTACAAAAAAATTGGTGGTTGATCGGCTATTAATTTACCTCAATAATGATTCTAATCGGTTAAAAACTTGAATTTCGAAATTTTTAAGTCAATTTTAGGTGTTGTGTTATCTTGTTCTGTTTTATTTACTCGTTAAAAACAAATGTTTTATGTTAATTTATTTAATTATGCACTAAATGAAGTTGTTTATTTCACAAATAACATGATTAATAAATTATAATTTAGTTTGCATAAGTTCTCAGAAATTATTTAAAATTATAAATTGGTACTCAAATATGCTTCTATTCTTATGTGAAGGTTTTGTTTTGAATAGATTGATGAATTTTTTTGAGTGGTACCTACTGAGTGATGATTAATACAAGGAGATTTTGTGGCAGATAAACCCAAAAGGTTTTTACTATTCGTAGTTAATATCATTACTGTAAATATTTGTTTTGAAAATTCATTCATATCAATTTAGTGAAACGGTTTAATAGCAAATTGTAAGATTTTAATTCAAAATTCACTGAAAAATTTAGTTTATGGATGTCGATGTACAATTAAATAAACTCATTATACTGAAATATGTTCTTTTATTTTATAGTTTGTTCAACGAGAACATTACTGCCGTGTGTTAAGGGAAAGGAAGAATGTTAGAAACATTATACAGAAGAAGGAAGTTATAAGAACTAATTTTTCATCTACCTCTATAGTGTTATAGAAGTTTAGGCAGATTAAAAATCTTTTATAAATAGGATAGAATAGAATATAAATTTAGGGTCAAGTGGCGTTGATATATTTAGCACTGTAGTGTATGTGGGTTGAAATATGTGTGTACTTTTTATATTTATATTCAGACACAAACACATATAAAATAAAAACATCAATATCCTTACACAGTCTCTAGCGCACCACGTCAGTAGCACCAATGCTGCGAGCGAAAGTGGACGTGTAGTGACATACTATTAGTGCGTGTTTGAGCCTGTACTAAAATCATACGCCAAAGGCATTATTGGTATAATATCTTTGTGACAAAAAACATTTTTTGCTTCATGATCAGACATAATAGAGGGAAAACTATCGTGGTAATATATAGAGTAGATGAGAAAAAGATATGATCATTCCTTTACCTGAACGAGGATTGGTGAGCAGCGATCACACAATGAATTGCAAGCACCCTTAACCAGGAAAACATTTTTTAAAGATCAATATATTTATTATGTACTTGTTATATACCGAAAATCAACCGTCAACAATACCTTCATCGATTTGCTTAAAACGATAATTATTGCTGTGTATATGTACATAGTTAAAAAATATGAAATAATAAAACAATGCAAAAAGTTCAGATGTTCAATAAAAAGGTCAATGCAAAACTGCAGAAGTTCAGAGAACTGAATTGATCTGAACTGAATGAAATTACATACAAGATCCCAAATGACGTTTGAGTTCAACACAAACTCTATCTTAAAGCAATGTGTTCGTGACGAGGTAATGGTAACTAGTAAAAGTTCACAATTACAGTTTATATTTATTCATAAGCAATAAAAAGTAATTTCCATATGTGTCACAAAATTGAACATATCGATAATTACAAACAATGAAAATGCATACATCAATTCACAAATCAGGTTGTTATTGTGGAATAATAGTTGCAAGAATACGTAAACAAACTATAATTAAGTATTAAAAAGAAATATAGTTCAAATTTTGCTAAACTACTTTAAAGCGTAGCCCGTAAAAGCTACTTAAAAAAGGCCTGTAACATAATTACAAAAAGGCACTTTTAATTTAGGCTTTTCAGTAATTAAGAGAGTGTTTGTATCAAATTATGAAATTTCGTATACTGGTAAACTAGTAAACATAAAAAGTAGCGACATGTTACAATCCCACTGCTGGGAATAGGCCTCTTCTCTCCGTTTCTGGAGAGAAGGGTTGGAGCTAAGACCCACCACGGTGCTCCAATGCGGATTGGTAGGTTACACATATCTCCAGAATTCTCTAGAGATGTGAAGGTTTCCTTCCGATGTTTTCCTTTACTGAAAAGCGTGTGATAAATTGCAATTATCAATTAGACACATGAGTTTTAATAGAAAAACTCATTGGTGCCTGCCCGGGTTTGAACTCGTGTTCCCCTCGAAAGAGTCGCACGGTATCACCGCTGGGCTATCACAGCTTACTAGTAACTGGTAAACATACAACCAATAAATGAATATACCAAGAAATTCATATGAAGATTTTACTCGAACGCTATGATTGTGATCGGTACGTTTGATCTTTGAAGTAGTTTCGCAAAACTATAATAACCAAATCCATGGCAAATAAATTAAATTCAAATTATAAAAATACAATACTTACAATAAAATTAGTTACATTCGTATTTTACTTCAATAAGTCTTTCTAAATATTCATTCATTTTCCTACATTACTTTCAATTAATGTCATTGAAGTATGAAATACAATCGCAGTTAATGAGCTCACCCTTCATTTCATTATTCACTCATATTTGTTTATTCATTTTATTAATTATATTTTCTTAGTATAACAATATCTATAAATTGATTGTATAAGTTCGTAATTATTAAATTCGAATATTTTAACATATGTATATTAATAAACAGGTTTTATTTTAATTAATCATAAAACAATTGGAACTGACACTTAAAATTTGAAATATAATTGCAATATGTATTTATGTGTGGTAATAATAAATAATTACAATATCTACACATTATCGATACATAATATACAATAAATTTTAAAATGACTGTAGAACAATTATATATTATTAAAATCACATTACAACTAATAAACTGAACAGGCAATTTAAAGTCGGTGATATGTTTCAACTTATAACTTACAGCTAATACTCATGTGACAGAACATTTATATATAATAAACTATCAATAGCATAAATGCACAAGTACTTTGGAAACTGGAATATGTATAAACCTTTAATAAACCTTCCATCATTAAGTGTTTTATATAAGTAGTAAAGTAAGTAAAGTTACCTGTTACTATGCCCACTGCTGGGCTAAGGCCTCCTCTTTCCGTTTTTTGGAGAGAAGGATTGGAGCTAAGACCTACCACGCTGCTCCAATGCGGATTGGTAGGTTACACATATCCCTAGAATTCTCTAGAGATATGCCGGTTTCCTCACGATGTTTTCCTTCACCGAAAAGCGTGTGATAAATTGTAATTATCAATTAGACACATAAGTTTTTAATAGAAAAACTCATTGGTGCCTGCCCGGGGTTTGAACCTATGTCGTCTCTAGAGAGTCGCAAGGTCTCACCGCTAGGCTATCACAGCTTTAAGTGTTTTATATAAAAGTAATTAAATAAATATTTTTTAATTGCAAATAAAATTAAACTGTTCTCTTAAATTATTAAACAGTTACGTAATGTCTACAAGGCATTAATTATACATTTTAATAATAACTATTGAATATGCTCGCAGTCTTGACAACACTTAAGCAATATAACAAAGTAAAACTGTTCAGTTTACATTATAATAGTGATTTTAAATAATAGTTTCACAATTTAATATCTCTACTATAACAAAACAACTATTTCTTTATTTCATAATAGTTAAATCAAACTAACTGAGCCATGGATATATGTTATATAATTCGCCTAACCTATGATAGAAATTTCGAATTTGATCACGAAGAGAAATTATTATCAAAACTACCTAGTGTATTTTTTCCATAAGTTAAAGTGCATTTCAACTATAGGGTATTTAAGGCCCGGTGTCCGCTAGAATCTAGGTCGGGCAAAGAGTTATATATATAACTAGCAATGCCAGCGGCTTCACCCGCGTGGAAATGAGCGTGTCACACAGCGTGACACACGTTTTTTTCTAGAATTCAAATTTTAAACGTAAAAATAGTTATTGTGAGTTAACCATAAGAGATAGAGACGTGCTATCGCGGATTTTTTGGAGTATTTTCAGAGATCTACAATTCTTTTGTACATTATCTTAACGTATCTCGTAACGCAGCGCACGCGACTAAAGCTCCCGGCAAGCAAGTTTTTTAACAACTGCGCGATCTCTCTAACACAATTTACATTATACCGATATGTACTATTTACATAAACCATCCAGAAGTATTGCACTATCCATTGGTGAAAACCGTACAAAAATCCGTTCAGTAGATTTTAAAAAAATCGATTACATACAGACAGACAGCTATTTGGGACTTTGTTTTATAATAAGTATAGATAACATAAACTCTGTGTACTTTTTATTGGAGTATCGGCATAACGTCAATGTTTCAACTGCATTCCTATTTAAACACGGTATCGGATGGGCCTACTAAGTCTTTACAGTCATACGAGTATGTCAAGCTGTTAAATTACATCAGGTAGACAAAACAAAAAAACTATGTAACGTAATGTATTGGAGTTTAAATCGAGATTACCTGAATATTAAAGGGTGTCAAGGGCAGCTTATTCGTTAGCAAATGATGAAATTGTGTTACATATTGTATTCGATCTAATATCATCTTGCAATTTAGTTTGTGGGATATATTTTTTTGTCTAGTTAAAAATAATCATCATACCAGATGTCTAGAGGGCACCAGGCCTCCTTGGTTGCGTTGCCAATTTGACAAAAAGAAACGCAAACATGTAGATTACAGCTAACTACTTTCACGATATATTATATTCAGTACTATGTTAACAGTGAGTATTAAAAAGCACAGGTAGGTATGAAATATCTAATTTGGCACAGGATACCATTTTATTATACAATATTCATCAAGTCGTCGTTTTTGGCAAATGTGTCAAACGTAAAGGATAACATGATTATGATAATAAAAGTAGGGATGTTACGGAGCTCCGACTCCGGTTCCGGAGTCGGAACCGCCGATTGAATTCACATCTCCGACTCCGACTCCGGCTCCTATAAATTTTATTCGGAGGTATAACGAAGGTGAAATTTTCCGAATTGGGACAGAACGTAGAGCTACAAGTTGTCTCGTTGCCCGGGGGTATCTCCCCTCGCACGCGCAACTCTCGTTCATTTGTTTATGTTCAGTAACAACTGTTAGACGCGCTAAAGTATTTAACTATTTAAATCTTGGTGGTCATATTGTCTAAGTACAGTTTACGGGTCAATTTTTAAATTAATAATGAAGGAAACAAAGGTGGTGCATCCGACTCCGCCTCCGATTCCACTTCGGCTCCGATAATTAAAATGTAAAATCTCCGGTTCCGACTCCGGTTCCGGTAAACCCACCTCCGTTACATCCCTAAATAAAACTTTAAATTATCATTTTTAAGTAATACCGTTAGACCTAAATTAATAAATAATTTGTAAAGAGTAACAAGCAAACATACGTTCATAAATATTTTCTTCAATATTACTTTTATATGTTACAAGTTAAAATTTAATTTGTAAATTGAATGAGATCAAATATTAATCAAATTTAAATATATACGATGGAAATATAAGTTCTTAAATTAAAGTCACAGTTATTATAATCATACAATATACATTTTATAAAATCTATAAAATAGCAAATCTTTAAAATGTCACATAATAAACAATAATAAACTTCGTAATTTTGGAACGTAAAAATAATGTAAAATATTTTAAATTATAAGAATAACGAAAAATAAATTAATTAATTTTTATAAACTTCTATTGATATTGTCATTTGTTATGAGATTTGGCTTATTTATGAGTCGATCATTTAACCTAATATGAATAAAATAAACTTAATGACTATTAGAATGTTTGTATGTTCGTGATATTCGAATGAATATTAAACCTGAAGTGGAACTAGGCAAGTGCGTTAATGCACAGTGTCACAATATGAATTAGATTCGTAAATTCAATTAACTTTCATAATAAAACCACCGAGTAAGTCTTGACACGGTAGCCTTTAAAACGGTAGCCTTACACATTTCGAGTAAACACCTCTAAACCACAGACGAGCCGCACGCAGTCTTATCTTTGGATCAAATTACAAATTATTGTGATTGAATATTTGAGCGCAAAAAATATAAAATTAAAAAAAAATACCATAAGATAAAATCTTGAGCTTCACAAAACAATTTTCGCACAGTAGACATTTTTAAATCATTAAATATAATAAATTCTCCACTTATCTTTAATTTTCTACAAAATATTTTATTACTGAATTAATAAGCGATTTTCAGAATCCAAATTTTTATCATCACAAAAACGCTCTACAGACAATTTCATACTCCCTTGAAATTTTATATATATTTTCAGATATTATTGAAAAACTACAGTTATATACCGCTTCTCCGATAAGATTGTTACTCCTGAATTGTTTCACATTCATATTTTATTCAATATTTTAACAATATTTAAATACTACTAATAATGAATTAATTTGCAAGCTAGAGTATGCAGTGAATTTATTTTACGGCATTCGAATTGAATACTATGAGTAAACCTTCAATAAAATTAGATAAATATAGTTAGTAATTGTGCTTATTAAAAATAATAATAATCAAATACATACACACATCTGTACGTTTCACGATGAAAAGTATGATACAGCACATGAGTGTAATATAAAGTATATCGCAACATTTCAAAAAGAAGATTCTCATCTTATCAAAATGATACGAATCAGAAAAGCGTCAAGGTGGGTTAGTGTAGGCGGAAATTTATGTACTTATGACTTAGATCATCTTCGATTATACTCCATGAATAGCAACTGCAATTAAGTATTGAAAAAATGGAAGAATGGAACGAACGGGTTTCCAAATTAGACTTATGGTAGTAAAATACTTTCACTTTTTAATTTTGAGTTCGATATTACGACATTAAAAATTTAAAATTGTATCATTCTGTACTGAGTCATTTAAGAATGTTCATAGCTATATAGCATACAGTAAGATTAAAAGTTTTAGGTTTCTTAATTTGTTTTGAGTATTTTATCACCATAGTCGTAAAAGTAAATGTTATGAAACAAGATTTGATGATGTCCCCGTAACTGTATATAACCGTAACTACGAAAGAGGATGTCGGAGCGAGCACGAGCGTAATAGTCACGAAAGGTTTTGGAATATCATTATAAAGGAGGAGCGTAGAGTTAATTTTTATCAATCATTTCATAGGGTCATTTGAAAGAGAGGGGTTAAAGGATAGAGTGGCGGATTGTCGGTGGTTTGCTGACGTTAGTGTCGATGGTCCGGAGCGAGAGACTTGCGGCTCGCGGAGAGGTGTGGGGCACGCGGCGCAGGTCGCTGAGAGCGCGGCAGAGTGGTGGGCGCGGAGGGAGTCGCGCTCGCGCCCGCCTCGCTCATCACGTCGCGCGGTTTCCACACGGGCGACCCTACAACACACCAAACACCGAACTCTTTTACACACTTTTGCTTTCCATGCCCAAATGTAACGAATAATTTAGAAACGCATTCGAACTAATCGCCAGGATAACGCGGATTCAAGAAAAGAGTTGAATGTTTGATGAATGTTGTCGATGTCGCCCCATCTACATTAGCATAGGTAACTGCGGGCGATTGAAATTGCAACTTTAAACTTTGATCGTTTATAGGCCCACGTGGATAAGCGGTTAATTCTCGTACAGTTCATCGGAATGTATTAAAAATCAAGTGTTTAAAAATAAACGTATAAAACTTGAATGCAATGCAATATTAGAGTGCAAGAGGATGATATTATTTCAACACGATTCACTTTGATTCACTCAGATTCCCTTTTTGTTTTCTTAGCGCGGTATTTAATAATTATAAAAAGAACATAAATATTTTTACATCTTCTGCCGTTGCAATTTCATTCCACCTACATTTGGTATTGTAAAATGGGCCCGAGATATTAAAAGAAAGACAGAAAAAGCTTGCAACGCTGTGCCAACTAGTTAGTTATTTCGGAAATCAACATTGTCATCGAACATTCAAAAAGTCTCGGTGGTGTCGATATTGTAATTAATATTATAGTAAAATTTCATAGTTAAGTTTATTGTTAATATTATGATTACTTTAATTTTTATTACACTAGGGTGCACCAGTACGTATGTGATTTTAATATTTGATTATTTAATTTCTCAAATGCCCTAATTTTCCGGTATTATGCGAAGTGCAACATCTATATGACACCCAGGATAAAGGCTGCGGCTACATTAAGCAGTGATTTACGACGTGATATTCGTCAGCGAGTTTAAATTTAAGCGTAAATCGCTAGCGACATTAGGCGGACATTGTAGTAGTGTAACACAAGGCCCGTTGACAATGTATTTGTTTTAATCGCTCACCAATCGCAGGTCGGGTCACTGCGCAGCCGCAGCCTAAGAGTGCATGCCTAATTTCTAAATAGTTCACTATTATAAGATATTATTTTTCGTCTACTTTTATTATTAAGTTATTATTTCAATAGTATAGTATTTATTTTGTTGATTAAACTTTAATGGCTAGTATAATATATAAAGTATAGTAATATAATCGAGTATTATATTTATTATAACATGCATATAGATAATGTAAGTATCGATTAATAGTCAATAATAATAATGTAGTTTTATTCAGTGGTATAATAGTATTGCGTTTTGCTAAGTTCTTTTGCGAAGAATACAAAAATATAAGGGGAAATACACTCGCGAGCAGCTAAATCGACTCACCTATAAAAAATAGACAAATAGCGTGTTTTTGTTTAAAACTTAAAAAAAAAGTATATTAAATGTATTATTTTATTAAAGCCCTTTCTTTTAATTTTAAATTAACATCATTTCAATCCAATCACTACTTTTAAAAATATCGTGGTTTGAACGTAAGTGTGTAAAATTTGCAACTCCCTACATAAACCACCCTAAGCAACGCACCCTTATCAGTCGCTTATCAGATGTTGACCTGAACACATTGTTTTTTTTTCACTAATTCATTTTGTTACCTTGTGATGATTTTTGAGGTGTTGGTATCATTTTAAAGCTTATGAAATAGGCTTTCAAAATATATATAAATATATATATATACATACCCTTTTTATTATTATTTATTCTTTAAAAATATAATACACCATTTACCCATTTTTTAGAGATGAGTCAATTCGGTTGCACGCGAGTGTATATAGTTATATAAGAAAACACGTGCATCTTGATTACATAATAACTTAATTAGAGCTTTCAATAATTAACTTAAATCTAACTTGAGCAGGCAGACAATAAACGATCAAAAATAATTTAATTTTTTGTAAAGGTATTTCGAAATGGAAGACGTAATAGTACAAATCCGTGGCAATATATTGTATGAGAATACTAATTGTTTATAAATTGGAATTTATAATAAAATATACGAAGAAAACTCAATGATTAAGATTGAATCTATGACAATGTAATTAAAGATTAATATCTATACGATTCCACAGCCATGTAAACGTAACACTTAGCACTTGGATTAAAGAGTGTTTAATAATATTTATGCTACGATAGATCCATTATAATAAGTATATTTTTTTGAATCTACTGTGTATTATAATATAGTCCCTCCATGGGATTTAGTGGATTAAGAGTCATATGTTGAATAATATAGTATTAACTTACGTATGCGTAATTTTAATCATACCGATCAGGTGATGCTTAAATTGCAGTGATGTTTTCTACGTTTAAATTAATTGGTGTCGTCTACTTAAAAGTTACCTAGCGAAATTATACTACATACACTTAAAATAATCGATAGAAAAATTTCAAATAAACTATCTAAAGACTTAAAGGTACTCTCTTCACTTTTCTTTTAATCAATTCCGTTTAATATTAGGTCAAATTCGCCCGATCAGCAACATTATACAACCCATTTTAATCCTTACATTCGGTCAAGGAATCATTTTAAATAATATTTTCTAAGTAAGGTACATCGTAGTTAAAATAAAGGAGAAAGCAAATTATACGTGTATTTGATCAAAGTCACTTTTTTGGCAATGTCGGGAGGAAGGGCAATATCCGCGCTCGTGACTGGAGTCATCTAGTGTCTCAACGCTGCTACGGTCGGACGACATCAGAATAGACTGGGTCATCAGAGACTTTCTACGAGCCTTGGGCTGCTTGCCCTTCCCCTTATGCTAAGAGACTTTACTCTGCTTCTTTCCTGAGAGATAGCACTCCACGCAAGTTGGATGCTCGATGGACTTAGTAATAGACTCAGTAGATTTTGAAACCACAATACCCATTTTCATGGCTTTATCTTCAACTTTAGCTAATTGTGAATAGTGAGACATTCTATCCAAAGAGTTAGTTCCGAGTTTTGCTAATTTCTCCCCACTCGATTTGGATGACCGGCGACTTGTATTCGGAGATTTGCAAGGAGATCTGTCAAAACTAGCTTGTGGTGTCCTCATTATGCCTTTTTTTGGAGCAGGTTTAGGTGACCTAGAACGGTCGACGCTATTCTCTCTAGACTTCATAATACTACCGCGTGGAGATCTCGACCCATCAAAACTTTGTTGGGGCGAGCGTGATTTGTCTATAGATTCACGAGGAGACCTAGATTGTTCAAAACTACCTCTCGGTGATCTATGAAGTGTCTTACCTGGTTTCATGCTTGATTTATTCGGAGACTTGCAAATGATGACTTTCGTTACGCGATCCCTATCAGGCGAAATGTGTTCAATAGATCTATTTGGCGACCGGTCTCTATTAATGCTACTGCCGCTGCCTGACCGAATTACTTTAATTTTCTTTTCAGAAGCGGATGAACCTCTCCTCTCTGGTGACGATTTGAGTGATTGCGATCCTTGCTTACCTAGTTCTTTGACCATGGTAGGCTGATATTGAGTAGGTTGATGTGAAGATTGTATAAGTCGGGCTTGACTTCCTGTACTTCCGGCACTAAGTGTCGATGTGGTGCTGAAAAAACATTACAATTGTAAAAAGTCCGACCAACACATCAGCTACGAGTATGAAATGAAAATCTGGAAAATGATCATCTATTTTTTAATTTTGATAACTAGTGGCGACATATGTATGAGAAACAAGCGAACCTACGTTTTAGAGCGAAATTTGGAGTTAGTATGAAAGTAGGTGAGTTGGTTCCAATGACGGATGTGCAGTGTAGGTTTGTGTCGGCGCAGTTGGTTAACCCATACATATGTTGGTACCTGAGGGTGAGGTGGTTGGGAGTTCGGCCTAACCCTCGCTTGGCAGGTGGTTGCGGTAGTTCATCTTCACCCTCCGATTTAGAACCGCCTTCCGATTTGTCCGTATCGGTAGTAGGCGGAGGTGGAGGTGGCAGAGTACGTTTTGCGATACTTTCTGTTAATAAGATAAGTAAAATCGAATTATGATTTATATTTATGTATTGGATCGAATGTTTCAGATAAGAAAATTCACTAGTTCTGCACAACTCTATTTAACTGTCGTACTACGAGGAAAGCTGAGATCGTTTTCTTGCGTTGGTTACGTAAAAGATCAATTTGAAATAGCTATTTCATTCCTCTTTGATAAGATTAATGAACATTAACATATTTCAGTATTAATCATATTTGGGTATTATTCATTTATCAAACATGCTTGCGCGTACAACTCTTCTAGTGAACTCTTCTGTGCACCCTGCAATAAGACTTAAAATTTGGAGTTGAAGTTAAATGTGACTGATAAATATTGCGGTCTAAAACCTAATTTACTTAGAAATTATATATGATTAGACTAACTATCGGCATTTAAGTAACAGTAATTGAAATTTTTTTTAATTTAATTTAGCAGCAATTCATCTACTTATTTTACCAAAATTAATTTATAAATGAAATAGTAAAATTTTAATAAATTTAAATAATGACTCTTATCTATATTGCATGTTTTTTATCTTTTGTGTTCAATTTAAATTCAAAATGTTAATATTCAAATATTAATCTATGTATACAGTTTTTCGTTATTTTCCATTTTCGTCCTTTTCTTCTGTTACTCAAAGGTTTGCTGGAAGAGATCCCTTTTAGGGATAAGTCTGCCTTTGTACATGTGCTTTTTTTCTTTCTCGTTTCTAACATCACGTATGTACAAAAAAGAAATAAACCATTTACTTAAGTAATCAATATTAAAATTATAATCTTAAATTTTGAGAAACATTTATGATAAGCGTGTATTTGCTATAGTGAAAATTAGAGCTAAGCCCTAATACATTTTAGAATTTCAACAACTTACCAGCTGTTTCACCTAGTATCTTGCTTCTTTGCCTGAATGTAGTTTCATCTGAAGATAATTCAGAAACTTGGGGAGGTTCGTCAGCGTCTTGTGAATTCTCTCTTGAAAGATCACCCACCTGTTTCAGTGAAAATTCCTTTTAAATAAATACACGCAGAATATTTATAATAACTGTATTTCTAATGTATTTAAAAAATAATACTGACATAATACGGCAACATATAATCAGAAATATAGATCTTAAATTTTTGTGTTAAACGCATTCTTTTAAGTATTTGATTCATATAGATAGTTGATATTGAAGGAAAATAGCATTTACAAAAATAGTCTTCGAAGTATTTGATATTGACATGATTTTAAATATATTTCACATTCTTTAATTAATTTAAAAACTCTGTAGTGTGTTTAAGTATGCTACTAATATTTTATTTAAAAAAAATGTATAGGTATATATTTATTTGATAGATATTACGTACCTCAATATTACCAGCTGATAATCTCTGACCCATAGTTTTGGGTTTTTTCGTTTTCCCGAGAGTTTGCGACCCCTGCATAACATGCACCTATGAGTATAAAAAAGTCCTTTTAGATTAATATTTCAGGTGATATTGTAAGTATATAGTAATGCGAGCGAAAATTGATTAAAATTTTGTTTAATATCAGTATAAGACCTGAAGACCCTAATAAGTCCAAAACGCACTTTTCAGGGCAGCCATAAATAGGTATAAATAATCTTAACTATATATTTACGAGAGTTAATTAAATATTGATAAGTTTGTATGTGTTTGTACATTAAAGACTTAACGACTTCACTGAAACATTCACCATATAAATAAGGCAATGCTAATGCTTATTAATCCGTGTGGTATCCGGCAGAATAGAATAGACCACTCTCTTTTCTTACCGAGGTGTTGTAAGAGGCGACTAAGGTATGTGCCGTGTGGTATCCGGCTGCATAGAATAGACCGCCGTCATTTCTTACCGAGGTGTCGTAAAAGGCGACTAAGGTAAGTTAACGTCAGACAGGCGGCGGCGGTGGTAAATACCTAGCCAAATCATATGACAGCATGTTTGCAACATGTTGTGCCGACCCCACTTAGAGTGGGATAAGGGCAGGAGAATGATGAATGCTAATGCTTAATAATCATTAATCATATTGATGGTTGATGTCGATTGAAAAGTGCCTGAAATGGCTTATTATTTTGATTTGATTTGATTTGAAACATATTTATGCTTGGTACGTATAATATGTTGCTTAAGTTTCGTAAAATTTATAATCCTATTCTAAATAATTAAATTATTATAATTAATATTTGAAGAACCTATAATTGTTTCTATAATTCTCATATTTAAACAATTATATATAGTATAGTTATAATTCTAATATTAGATACGGAGTAAAAAGATTATTAACGCGTATAATAAAAACGGCGTCTTATTACATTTTTTTTTAGATTTACAACATGTACCAAATTAAGCCGGGAGCGATTGTGGATTTTAATAAATGAAAAATGGACAAAATACCACTTAAAAAATAAATGACAAAGTTTCTTTTTCCACGTAACGTCTATTGATCGGTATAAACTTTTAAAATAGTGTAAACTTTGTAAAGTTGTGCTTAGCAGCGAAATGTACGCCAACTTGGTCATATGACTGTTTTTTTAAAACTTAGTTTTAAAAGTTTTGTGTCTGAATCCAGAGAATGTTTCACGTTAAACTTTCCGATAGGTTAATTAAAAAAACTTTTGCAGTGTTTACGGACCCCTATTCCGCTATCTATACAAGCTTTATTCTTTTACAATAATTTTTATATTATGCTGTATGATATATGAAATATTCCGACAAGCAAATAAATGTTTTCTAGTTCATCCCATACGAATATTAAAGTTACAGTTGGGCGAATTGAGTGTCGTACCTGAGTGCTGAACTGGTCTAATTTCGATTGAATATTCTTGTGGAATTATAAAAACCTTTAAATTAATAAATTAACCACTCTGACTTGCCCCTTGGCGCAGTTGGCAGTTACCCTATCTTCAGCTACGCAGGTTGCAAGTTCGATTCCTACTAAGACCAAACATTTTCTGACTAAAATTTGTTGGTTCTTCGAATCTGGATGTATTTAAGTATGTATTTATTACCAGTTGTCTATCAACCATAACACGGACGGACGACCGTGTGTGTGTGTCTCATTTATTTATTAATATTTAATTCCTTTTTATGGCGTATAGCAAGAGGTACGATTATTTGATTAACAATTATTGCAAATGTAAATGAAATACTATCTGTATTTCTGTGTATTAATACATAAATTTACTTAAAAACTGACGCCATTACATACATTTTGTCACTTTTGACTTATATCCGAATCAGTTTGGCTATTGACAATATCAAAAAAATCTGATGCTGAACGATTACCAATCACCTATATCATCACTTAAATTCTGTAGATCATTGATTGATCATGATTCTTTTGATATTGATATATTAATCATCTTTTAGTCGGACACCTTTATGTTTTAAGTGATTCCATCATCAACTGATTTGTTTTTATGAGATATATTTAGTGATACCTGGAAATAAATCTCATTTTTCCTAATATTAGAAGTATAATGACTGGCCCGTTGGCGCAGTGGGTAGTGACCCTGCCTTCAGCTCCGCGGGTCGCGGGTTCGATTCCCGCCGAGGGCCAACATTTTCTATAAAAAAATTGTTGGTTCTTCGAGCCTGGGTGTGTATTTGTATTTAAGTATGTATTTAAAATTATATATGTAGTATATTTACCAGTTGTCCGTCACCCATAACACAAGTATTAAGTTACTTACTTTGGGGACGGACGACCGTGTGTGTAAGTGTCCCATATATATATATATATAATGAAGATAATGAGATGACTGGTTTTAGGTTAACAAAATATTTGAGTAAAATGAGATGAGCAGTTTAGGCTAACAACATATTTGAGTAAAATGAGTTAAGTGGTTTTAGGTTAATAACATATTTGAGTAAAATGAGATGAGTGGTTTAGGCTAACAACATATTTGAGTAAAATGAGTTGAGCGGCTTAGGCTAACAACATATTTGAGTAAAATGAGTTGAACGGTTTAGGCTAACAACATATTTGAGTAAAACGAGATCAGTGGTTTAGCCTAGCAACATATTTGAGTAAAATAAGATGAGTGGTTTAGGCTAACAACATATTTGAGTAAAATGAGAATCGTGGCTTAGGCTAACAACATATTTGAGTGAAATGATATGAGCGGTTAAGGCTAACTGTTGAAAAGATTATATTTCTTAGTAATAATAACCCATGTTCAATTTATATGACTTTTATTGGAGTGACAGGACAAATTCTTTTTAATGTTTTTGCCGGAAACATCACACATATTTTTTTATAGATTATTAAATTTATATATTACAACACGCCTCCTTAAATTTATAATCTTATACCTTTAACATAACTAAATTAATCCTAACTCGAATCTGTTCTTCAAAAATGTATCCTTACCTAAACTTTTAGTTAACATGTCTGCCAAATTAAGTTTTGTATTAATTTTTACAATATCAATTATTTTCTTTTCGTAGTTTTCATTTACATAACGATACTGCACTTCAATGTGCTTTGAATTTTTTGTACAGTTGCCATATTTAGCAATTGCAATGGCACCTGAGTTATCTACATATATTTTTATAGGATAATCACATTTTACATCAAATGATTCACATAGTAAGTTTCTAACAAACAGTACTTCAGTCACTGCCTCTGATAAAGCAGTGTACTCTGCAAAAGTTGAACATTTAGTTACTGTATTTTGTTTACGTATTTTCCAAAAAATTAAGTTTCCATATAATCTAATTATAAAACCAGTTGTAGATTTTCTGTCCACATTATCTCCTGCGTAGTCAGAATCTACCATACAATCTAGAACTTTAGTATCCACATTATCATAGTATGTTAGCTTTAGATCTTTAGTTTTATACAAATATTTTAAAATTCTCATAGCATATTTGTAATGTGTTTGGTTATAACAACTTTGGTATCTACTCAAATAATTAACACTGTATGCTACATCTGGCCTTGTTCCTGTACTAATATACAATAATTCACCTATTACATTCCTGTAATACTTTCATCTACTTCTTTAGCTTGTTCTAGTTTTAAATTTGTTTCCATTGGAGTATCATATAACTTAGTATTTATTAAATCATATTTTGCAGCCAAAGATTGAATATATTTTGTTTGATTTAGCGTCGTTATACTTCTATCATCACTATAATCAATATCTATGCCAACATAGCTTTTTATTTTTCCCAAGTCTTTCATTACAAATTTTTTCTTTAAACAATTTTTTACCTCTTCTATTTTATTTTTATCTTTACAACAAATTAAAAAATCATCAAAAATATTAATATATATATTGAATCTTTACTTGTCCTTTTAACATATAAACAGTAATCATAGTTACTTCTAACAAATTTCAGTGTTTTTATAAACTTATCAAAACACTCGTACCATACTCTAGGGCTTTCTTTGAGACAATTTGTAAACCTTACTGTCACCAGTCTCATAACCTACTGGTTGATTTACATAAACTTTCGACTTTACATAAGCATTTAAAAAAGCTGTCTCTACATCCATCTGTTCTATAAATCAATTATTTTTACAACTATATGACAATAAAATTTTCAAAGTTTGCATTTTTCCCACTGGTGAATAAGCATTGTCAGTATATTCATTTTGTTGGTATCCTCTTACAACTAATTTAGCTTTGTAAACATTATTACTTTTCCTCCTAAACACCCACTTAACATCAATAACTTTTTTATCTTTTGGCTGTTCAACAATCTACCAAGTATTATTTTTATTTAAGCTATTTATTTCCGAGTCCATTGCTATTTTACATTATTTATGATCATTAGAGTTCATCGCCTCCTCAAATGTATTTGGAACATTTGCATCAATTTAATTAACATTTATTAATTAATTAACATTAATTAACAAGGTCCGTAGATTTTGCCTGCTTCATACACATTGGCTTTGCATGCATTCGCTTAACCCGTGCGGATTATAGCAAAGTAGTTAGTTCTGTTATATTGCTTAACAAATTTTGTTTCATGCCTTCAACAAAGTAAACATTATTTAAATCTACATTTTTTTGATTGTAAAAGTTCTGAAAATAAATTTTGACAGTACCTACTTTGGTAGCTTTTAACATTTTTCCATCCGGCAGTTTTACATTCACAGGACTTTTTAAATCTATTGAATCATAAAAATATGAATCGTTATTTATTATATGATCAGTACATCCACTATCTAAAAGCCAATTAATTCCATTGTTATTATTAGATTCTTCTTTTTCAGTAGACCCACATACCTGAATTACTTCTGAATCACATACTTGAGCTATCCATGACTCTGATGAATTGTTGCTTGATGATTCACCACGGTAGTGAACTTGACCTCTACCTCTATTGATTGAAGATTCTCCACTAGATTGACCATGACCTCTGAAATGATATTTTCCTCTACCTTCAGTCCAACTTCTGTAGAATGCACCTCTGTTGTAACCTCTTTGTAGTCCTCGCTGACCACTGAAACCTTGTTGTCCATGATTATATTTCTGACCATACCAGCAGTCCTTCTTGTAATGACCTGTCTTTCCGCAGATAAAGCATTGAGCTCCAATTTTGGTTGTAAATGTACTCACATTGTTTTTCTTGTTCGAGTCGCTGATGGTCATATTTTTTTCTTTTATTTTTGAACATACATAACCAACTGACCTTTGTTCTTCTGGAATCACATCAAGAAAATCTCCAATAAAACTATAGCTTGGCGGAAGTGCTCTGAGTAAATAACTTAACTTCTCAGGTTCATCTATTTTTCCTCCGGCCACTTTAAACTCATTTATTGCCTTCTCGAAATCAACAAAAAAATCTTCTACCGTATTGTAAGTGTTAAGTCTTATCTCCTGAATTTTTCCTCTACATATAATATTATATTATTTGCATAGCCGTAGATTTTGTTAAATACATTTTATCAAACTTCTTTATCATATCGTATGCTGTCTCGCACTCACTAATATATTCCAGTTGTTTATCTGTAATGGTACTCATTATAATAGTCCTTGCTTTTAAATCCTTCTTTTTCCATTCCGCTTCACCATCTTCATTTTTGCAAATGGCGGCCTCGTTGCACTCTTTGTATTCTAACAAAGTTAACAATCTTAGTTTCCAGCTCGAATAAGTTGCATCATCAAAAATAGGAATCATTATATCTTCTATTTTTGCTTGTCTAGCCATATTTATAATGATAACGTCTTGAACGTGAAATCTTTATGTCAAAATTATTTTTCGTTCCAAGTCTCAATGCAACCTAATCTTAATCGATATTAATCGTACTTACATCTTTATTTTATTACTCACACCTAGTTTTTCTTTTTAACCACGCTCTGCTACCATGTTGAAAAGTAATAATAACCCATGTTCAATTTATATGACTTTTATTGGAGTGACAGCACAAATTCTTTTTAATGTTTTTGCCGGAAACATCACACATATTTTTTTATAGATTATTAAATTTATATATTACAACACTAACAATATATTTGAGTAAAACGAGACGAGTGGTTTAGGCTAACAACATATTTGAGTAAAATGAGATGAGTGGTTTAGGCTAACATCATATTTGAGTAAAATGAGGCGAGTGGTTTAGCCTAACAACATATTTGAGTAAAATGAGATGAGTTGTTTAGGCTAACAACATATTTGGGTAAAATGAGACGAGTGATTTAGGCTAATAACATATTTGAATAAAATGAGGTGGAGAGATTTAAGCTAACAACATATTTGAGTACGATGATACCTGATGCTTGGGCCTATCGAGAGTGGCCGGGGCTCGAGGCGGTGCTGGGGCAGGCCGAGAGCTTGGTAGTGACATATTGCGAACTGATTCGCGAATAATCTGCCTTATTGTCTTCAAGAACGCATTGCGGAAGTCTGCCGTACTGTCGACAGTGTCAATAATGATAAGTATGGTTTTAAATTATTATCATTTAGGTAGCCCTAGTTTTATATTTTATGTAACAATAAAAATAGAATTAACTATGAGGTAATTATCAAGTAAACAAAAGTACAAGTGCTCCACGCAACTTCGTTTCGCCACAACGTAAGTGTTTAAGTATCTTCAGTAATGCAATATGAGTTTTCCCTGTTCTCGGAAGAAAAACAGGATATAACCTAACCTATATTTTATGTTATATATTTAACCCAGTCTATGAGCTTTAATTGTGCACAAATTTCAACAAATATCATCAATATTCTCGTACAACGGATGAGCTGTGAAAGCGTAGCAGACAAACAGATGGACAGACTTCTGCATATTAGTATTATTAATACCTGTTGGATAAGACGTAGACTTTTTCTGAACGCCGTTGAAGTTGACTGCGCAAGTGAATTAGCTCCCATAAGAAATGACTGTCCATATCCTTAGCAGAGGAGGCACGCACTTGAACTTCCGTCACCGGTATCAATACTTGGTATCGTATAATTTCTACTTCGTTTGAATTATTTTTTGAGGATACACCCTAAAACATGTAATATTTAAATAAAACAAGCGTTGATAATAATTAAGTACAAATTGCATGTACACCACTATGTATCTTTTAAATTTATCTCAAAGTTATAAATAAGTGAGAGAGCTATAGCTTTCAATGGAAGCCGGGATGGCTGCGTCAACTTTATTATCGGGCGTAGTGGGAAAGATTGCCTAAAATATATATGCTTAATTTATATATGAAATTAAACACGCGGTTTTCGTTAGGTGATCTGTATATTTCTGTGTTAAATTTTGGGATATTAGTAGCCTACCAATATACATTGCAGAAGTATGGGTTAGGCTAAAGGCCTAATCATTATCTCAAAGGAGAGCACAGGACAGGTTGCTCACTTTTCATAGGGTAGAAAACCAAAGGTTCATAGAACCAAACAAAAAAAAAATGTACAGGAATGTTCTATTTGTTTAATAGAAGATTTAATTCAGTCATTTTAAACCTAATCAGTGTTTAAAAATACCTGTAGATGTTGTAAATTTCGATAGAATGTCTTCGTATAGACGTATCAAAAATGCAATAAAATGAGACAATGTGACATAATATTATAACTGTTCAAAGTAAAAAAAACAAGCACTGTAGTAACGATTTTGTTAAGAGAATTAAATTTTCAAACTGACTGTATGCTGTTAGCCCTAATGGCTTTTACAGCGTCACCGGACGGGACGGGCGAGCGCAGAAGCATCGCCGAGGTTGCGAAATGCAGGGAGTAGAGCGCAGAAGCTCTATTTAAGTCGGGGAACGTCGTCCTAAGGGTGCCTCCTGTGAGGCCGGACCACGGCTTAGGGCGACGTGTAGTGGAGGACTGATGGTGTGACTTAGATTAGTCATTGCGGCGTCGGAAGGGTGGCGAAAAGCCACGACCGACCGACGTCAGAAAACTGGGACCTCGTCTTCACCGGCGAAGACGCTTTGTGTGTGTATTACGTGTATCTGTGTTGGCGATCGTTATTTGATCGTCGGGGTCATACAAGACGCTTTTTGGACGCCTATATTTTCGATGGTCGGACCTAACTGGGATGTAGGTAGAAGCAACTGTGGAATGTCACTCGTGTAGAGCGAGTACAATAAGGGTGCCAGTACAGATCCTTGAGGGACACCAGCACGAATTGTGCGGCGAGACGATAAAGTGCCGTCTATGCGATACCGAAAGGTGCGATTAGTCAGGTACTCTCGTAAGATGAGTACAAGTCGGTCTGGTATATTTAGTTGGAGCAGCTTGTAAATTAAGCCTGCGTGCCAGACCTTATCGAAGGCTTTGGCGACATCGAAGAATATCACACCTGTAAACTGCTTGGTTTGTAAACCTTGCAATAAGATAATTAAAGGCAGACTGAATAAAGCTTAGTGACTAAAAATACAAGAAATATAATCATAGTCTTCTTTGTAAATATAATAATACCAGGCATATCAGAAGTTAATAAAAACTTACCATTAGCTTCTTCTTTTGTCTCAGTCTTTCTTTGCAGAGGAATACAACCGCTGATTTAAATACAAAACACATTGCATGCAATTCCAACCCCTTCTTTATTTTACCTAAAAAGTCTGATATATTCAACCACTCTACGCCTCCATAATATAGTAAGTCACCTAAAAAATTGAAAATTTATATAGAGAAAGAAGAAGATAAAATGTTTCTTGAATATTTTATAAATATAAATAAAAAAATAATAATGGACACATACACATACGGTCATCCGTCTCCTAAGTATAATACGCGGCAATAAGTAATGCACATCGAGGCTCAGAGAGAGAAATCGGCTAGATTCTGATTCATAGAGCATTGTCTCTGTCGCACAGACTGATGAACCCGTGTGTGACAGTGACAGCGCTCTACGAAACCGAATTGGCCGGCTGTTTCGTTCTTGTTCTCGATGTGCATTATTTATTGCTGGGTACTATAAGTAACTTAATACTTGTGTTATGGATAACGGACAATTGGTAGATATACCACATAATTTTAATTACATAATTATAAACAAATATTCACCCAGGCTCGAAGAACCAACAAATTGTTAATAGGAAATGTTGGTCCTCGGCGGTGAACGAACCCGCGACCCGCGGAGCTGAAAGGCAGGTTCACTACCGACTGCGCCAATGGGCCAGTCAATATGTTTTATAAACTAGAACACTTTAAAATAACACTGACCAGGACTTAAATCGATAGGTTGCTTGCAAGACTTCTGATGTTGTCTAAACAAATGATCAAATATAGCACCATATTCCTCATGAATGCGTTGCATTTCATTTATATGCTCTGCCACCTTTTCCATTCCCTTTAGAGCTTCTGTAAATGTAAGTCAGCAATATAATAATAAATATATATTAGTATAAGATTTTTTTATAAGTCGACAGTGATATGTTTTATAATAAAAGAAATTGTCATCTATTTTTTTCTTATTATTCCACTATATTATAACATTTAGACTTGCCTTATTATTATGACAATATCCACAGTTATTGGCAGATTATTTACAATATAGTCGATGACAAAATTAGTTTGGAGATACGGTTTTGATGGTAGAGTGATACCACTAGATAGGCCTAGGCTATACAGCCTAGGCCTATCTTCACAATTAACCCTGGCAAAATATTTTAGAAAGGCGCATAATTTGATTAAGTCGATAATTGAAACAAAAACCCTAAGTTAAGAGAGATATTTCAACACTAGAATACGTAAAATACTTTTATAGAACAATTATGTATACAAATGATTATATGTTTATCTAATCTTATCATACAAGATACAGTTAAATATGATTTTGTTGGCTGATCTAATGTATAAATGTTTCATAATAACTATACGGAATAACAACAAAACCGATGTACGATAAAGGCAATTAAAATTAAAAAATGGGCTTCAATATGCCTCTGTGGTATACATATATTAAAAAGTAAAAAGTTACCTCTGTTCCACGATTTCTTAACATCGAGACTAGAAATTAAATCATATATTACATTCTCACCGACTAAATGAAGGTGTTCTTCTGAATTTACATCAGTCAAATTTCTTAATTGCTGTAGCAGTAATGGATATTTAAGTATTCGTTGAATCGGCTTGATGAGATACGATTCTAAAGTTGACGAATGCTGTTGCTTCGGATTACGGGCCGCCAGAAATTCTTGAAGTGCTTGATTACCTTCATCTATTTCCAAATAAGTCAATTTAATAAGTAAAATAACAGCAGTAAATCATAAAACTACCAACACATATAAAACTTACTTGGATGTAAAACTTTCTGCGCTTTACTATGACTGGCACAGAAGGAACTGTATAATTTGAAATGATTTACGTAATAGAGAAACGCATTTCCAACTGCGAAGAGAACATTCTGGAAAGTTACGGATAATGGTTTATAATTGTTTACTTTAAAGTTATTCTGTTCTGTTATAGAAGTTTGAACTTAATGAATACTCGGTAAAGTTATATTTAAATAAAACTTATTAACTTAGCTATACTATAAATAAAAAATCTAACTATAAAAGACGAACCATGTTTTACAATTTTGCGCTTACCTTAAATTGATTTGAAAATTCGAAATGGTTGAAGTTGGGTTCAGCCTCGAGAGCTTCTTCCAAGTTTTGTAGAAACTGTCTCTGGAACGTTACTATCTCCTGTATATTCCCAAACAACGCGTTGATCTCGGCGTTCGATAAAAAAGTTTCCTTCTTCAAGGGTTCTAGGTAGTTCTCCAATAAATTATTCAGATGCTGAAAGTATCGAGAAAGCAAGAGGTAAACCGTTATTAGCCTCGCCAATTGAACACACATATTTTAATCAGCATGACAGATAAGGCGCAGGTGTGGATTCTATGAAGTTATTAATTCACGCCAACTTTTCGGATTTACGAATTTATTTTGGCCGCTTAAACTCTTCAAATTATTTGCTCGATAAATTTTATTAGACATAAATAAAATTACGGTTTGGACTGATAAATTTTCCCTATTTATAAGAAAAAATACCTTCCGAGGATTACCCGAGTAAAATGTTACCTTACCCAACTAAATTGTTGCTATAAATATAAGACGTTAGATCAAATTGCTTCTAAAATTAATTCAGTATCCGTCCGCAACTTAGTTAAGTTATTCCATGTACGAGGGTCGAGAAAGATAATATTATTATCAATGGCAGTTTATTACATAAGTAGCTAACTTACATTACGGGTATAGGTTATGTTATATACTATTGCTAATATTAATAGAGTCCTTTCATCCATAATGTAAGAAAATATATATAATGTTCTCGTGATACATTCGGATGTCGTGCTGACTTAGTCCCATTTAGCTATTACAACCTTTTACATAAATTATGAGGTCAATAAAGCCAATATTATTATCGTATTGGCTATATTGATTGATATATAATATTTGGTTGAAAAATAACAAAATATGACTTTTAGTAAAGATAAATATTCATGTATTGTTTGTTTCTCTTCACACAAAACAACAATTGTCATGGTGAGAGACTGATCTCTGCACTAGTTGACCTGTGTTACAGACAACCAGGCTTCCTGGAACATCATAGGAGAACACACTTACAATGTAAACATTCATAAAGGCATAAAAGTGAAACAATTAAACTTGACATGCTATATATAAATACTTAGTAAGATGTATCATCATTTACGTGTAGAGTGTAAGCGTGTATGATTGTGAGCAAGAATAAATGTGTGTTCATATGTGTACGTGTGTGTGAAAGGGATTTTATTTTTGAATGTATGTTAGATTACAATGCTTATCAAACCTGCATTTTCCTTGTAGGTTATGATTTAAGATTATTTACTTTTAGTATCTATGATCTATATATTTTGATAGCTTTATGACGGATTTCCGCGCAGCAAATTCAGTCCAGCTGGCCTACCATGAACTCTTATTGCGACTCAATTGAAGACGTAAACGAAATTGTTTTGATTTTTCACACCATGACGTCTTAAAGATCACACTTTGAGTCGTTACCGAATGAGCGTTCGGAATTCGTCCTAAGCAGATATAAGTAAAAAGGACAGGGTTATCTATAGTTCATATAACATTATCCCTTTCAAACATTACGACTCTAAAGCAATTCACACTTCATGGTACGAAAAGAAAGCGGTTCGAGGTCGTCGTTTACGTCTTCAATTGAGTCGCAATAAGAGTTCATGGTAGGCCTGCAGTAATGGACTATGAGTATATACAGTCGGCTGGATAAAAAGACAAGTTTTCACATTAGTTCTCTAGTCAAGCCCACGTTACACTTGAGGAACTTTCGTTAGATACCTTATTATCTTATCTATTATACACCACTAAGCAAAGCACCCTTAACGTCGAGTGTCGTGAACACTTTCGAGTGTGTCGAAGTTACACAAGCGCAGGGATCGAACGCCTCGAGGACTTCTGCGAGACTTCGCTAAAGGCAGCATGTATTTATTTAGTATAAATATGACTTTAAATATAAATTTTAACATTGCTGCGAATTAATATATTGTAACAGAAAATTATTCAACAGAACGCGGTACACCATGCCATTGTTAGTCACTGTCTGTTAGAGATATTTTATTATTGTAAAAACATTTATATACACGGAAATAACTTGTAAATGCTGTAGTGATTAAATTACGAAGAATATACTGTTCTTTAAAGTGTAGTCTAAAAGTAGTGTTTGCTTTTTAGTGGGATAGTTCTTTTTAATAGTGAAAATTTTTGTTCCGCTTTTCGAGTCCCATAAATCTGTCCCGTTTTAAACGTAGACTCGATACAATAATCAGATGCTCTATCATTAATGTCACGTTCGGTGTTGACATTTGTATGGTTTGTATTTGTAAGGCAACCAAATACAGGCAAGCTCGAGAGTGACCCGATGAAATGTTTTCTTAGAAATGTATTATAATTTTATTGATAATTATTGATAACAGCTATAGAAGTAATTATACATTAGAGTTCTCAAAGTCATTTATGTAATCGCTCCACTTAAACAAAAATATTTTATATAATTCTCGCTGTATTATCATTTATAGTGTAGTAGAATAATATGTGCCTACACGTAATTATTATTCTTTAAAAAGGAAACCAACCTATGTTTTGCTAGACAAAAATAAGTTTTTGCTTTTCAACCTCAAAAAAAATTCAAAAATCATGGCGCCAGAGAAACATTTTTAATTAATTTTTTGGAGGTTATTTAATTCCAAAATTATCGTAACTGGTTGAACACTTTGTTTCGTCGAACAATCAATTGTACCAAATTTTACGAATATTACTCCAGCGAATTAGCTGTGACATAGCGACAGATAGACAGACTTTAGGGTTAATAGCAATCTAATGTTTGTACATAAGAATATACATACTTATAAAAAGTTTGGCTATGTATATAATAGACAAAGTAGGAACCGACATAAGCTTGCGGTTCCTGCTTTGCGCCTTGCAAAAGTAAATAAGTCATTTGTGGGTTTGGGTATAAGATTCTATAATAAAATTCCGCAATCGATTTTGTCTTTGCCACTACAGCAGTTTAAAAATGCTGTTAAAGGGAGGCTGATACAAAAAGCCTACTATACTATTGAGGATTATATAGATGATAAAAATGCGTGGATATAACTACTCCTCTAACTTATACAAGATAGTAATTACCAAATGTAACTAGCTATAAGAATTTTATTTGAAAAGACCAACCACCGAGTTCCTTGCTGGCTCTTCTCGGTAGGAACAGCTTTCCAAACCAGTAGATTTTGATGATTCAAAAGCACTTGTTTAGAAGTGTACTTGAATATAGAATATTTTGTATTTGAATTTGAATATAGTATTAGTAGGGTTATAATTACTACTAACCTTGACGTAAGCGCGTTCGGTGTCGACGAGCTCCATCAGCACTTTACGCAACTTGTCGGCGTCAGACAAGTGACGCGAGGGCGTCACCGCCGCACTAGTGAGGCTGCCGGTAGGGCTGCCTCGGCGAGTGTCCGCTGGCGAGCGGCACCACCCCGTCACCTGTTCCGCACTCTGCCGCACACCCACACGCCCACATTTCTATTTATGCCCACGGATTGAAGGCTATTATTTGCTACTTAGCGTATGATTGATCTAAAACGATGAAGGCCGGATAGGTTGCATGCATTTGTTTGATACGAGACTTTTCTTCCATAGGAGATTACATACACCATCATATTTTTGTTCAAATGTGTGTTTTTGTAAACTTGAACTTGAACATCAGATATATACAAAAACAATTATTTACAAACATACCTTTTTTCAGAACTTATAAATGATAAGTTAGTTAATTAATAACAAAATTGGAAATAGTCACAGTAAAATTTGTCAAATGACTAAAAACAATGGCAAATATATACGTACAGGAAATATGCTATTTGTTTTAACTATTCAAACTATTCAATTTTTTTTTCTTTTTTTGGGTCTCCTATGAAATTAAAGTTTCGGCAGTTGCGTCATTGTTCTTCTGGAAGAGCTGCTTGTCGAGAATACTTATACAATTTTCTTTGCTATTAAAATATTTTAATATGATAGGAAAGAAAATGATTTATTATTCTGAGAAGAATGATATAAGATTACCTAATAATAATCTTTGGCATAGGTACGTTCCATTAGAAATAAATTCTTATCCGTCGGAAGTTTAATTATAAACGGCAATGTTTATGAATGGAAATTGTTTGAGTGGCTGATATTTCAAAGAAAAGTTACGTATCGAAGGGTTTGCTCTTAAGAGTTGTCGAGGGGAGGCACAGAAAAATGTTGAGAAACCGAGTCAAGCGGGTGAAGGGTGAACGAGTGAGCAACGAAGCGTTTAAGTGAAGTCCCTTAATAAGCACCTTAAGGAGGTTCTCGATCTCAAAGGAGTTTGTCCGAGAGCTAACTTTGGGCGGGCCGCTACTGGCAACATCACCGTGACCGTCGGTTTCCGGACTGTAGAGTTCCTTACCTGTTTAAGTAAATAATATATTTAAAATAACTTTCTTAGAAGCTGTGATAGCCCAACGGTGAGACTGTGTGATCTTTCAAGGTGGTAATGGGTTCAAACCCTGGGCAGGCACCAATTAGATTTTCTAGAAAAAGTTATATACCAACGTATTTTATAATTAGGAAAACAGTCTACTATCCCACAACTGGGCATAGGCCTCTATTCTCCGTTTTTTTGAGAGAAGGATTGAAGCTAAGACCTACCACGCTGATCCAATGCGGATTGGTAGGTTACACATATCTCCAGAATTCTCTAGAGATATACCGGTTTCCTCACGATGTTTTCCTTCACCGAAAAGCGTGTGATAAATTGCAATTATCAATTAGACACATAAGTATTTAATAGAAAAACTGATTAGTGCCTGCCCGGGTTTGAACCTATGTCGTCTCTAGAGAGTCGCACGGTCTCACCGCTAGGCTATCTCAGCTTAAAATGTTATATACCAACGTATTTTATAATTAGGAAAACAGTCTACTATCCGACAGCTGAGAGCATAGGCCTCTTTTCTCCGTATTTGTAGTGAAGGGTTGGTGTTGAGACCCTGCACGCTGCTCCAATGCGGTGGTAGATTATACATACAATAACCCTAGAATTCTCTAGAGATTTGCAGATTTCCTCACTATGTTTTCCTTCACTGAAAAGCGTGTGATAAATTGCAATTATGAAATACACTCATGAGTTTTAATAGAAAAACTCATTGGTGCTTGCCCGGTTTGACCTAGTGACTCTAAAGAGCTGCACGATCTCACCGCTGGGCTTTCACAGTTTGCGATTCCACTGTTTTTCTATAAATATCCAAATCCGATATGTCTGAAATTTTTTAAACTCCAATTTGTGTTTAATACGGTTGTGTTTGGCAACTAATTAAAAGTTACTTAAAGGCGAATTGAAGGCTAATTGAATTATTGAATTCCGGATCCCTCTTAAACTAAGGTTACTACGATGTTTAAATTCATACTATGGTAAACGTACAATAAGTTTTAGCGTTTCGTTTTTATATTAAAAGTAACGCTAAAAGTTAATCCGTCTGTTATTACAACGCTCTACATCTGAGCAATCAAGAGAGGTAAAGATAGAGTTCAAAATTATTTACTGTGCTTATTTTGAAAACTGGGCAGATTCCGAGCGGGGAAATTACAACTTCATACCGTGCTGACTTTGTGATAAGAAGTGTCACAATGAGGTTTTTTTTGGTCGAGTTAAGTCAACATCAGGCAGACGCGGGCAAATAGCTCGCGGTAAGGGTCACGACCTTTATTTGGAGGCCGCGATGAGTGGTTTTGCTTTAAAGTTAGTTTTGAATTTACTGTAACCTATTTTTTATTCTAAACTTTGATATATTATGAACAGTGATATATATAATGTTGCTAGAACCTTTCGAAATAAAGAAAGTAATTTCGTACTCGAGAATATTTTAATGATTTCATTAGTATATTTTAGTTTTCTGTAGCATGTTTCGCGCTCGGTTTTTTAAAATTCGTTTCGGTAATGTAGAGTGGCTTAACTTAAAATAAATTTTACACAGACATGACATAGTACGACGAATGACATTAGTTTTGTATATTCTAAGATATTATTAACTATGTGTTTCTAAAAAAAGCAATGAGAAATACGAGTATATTCCGTATGCTGCTTTTTTACTAGTTTTAAGCATTAAAGTGGTTATTAGAGAACAGATTAAATATTTTTATTTCACTAAATGTGAAAAAGCTTAAAATGGAATCCATAATGTTGGCACAAAACAAACAATAGACAATTTGGGTTCGACATGCTTTACTTTTCTTGTTTATGCCGATGCAACTCGCGAGCATAGAGCGAAAAGTTCTTCGCATAATAGGCCAGTAGGGCATTTTCCTTTTATGTTGAGGTTATTATTTCAACTTATCAGGAAATTATTTTATATTAACAAGTCAAGTAAAAAAAAACTTTTAACATAATTTCATGTCCCGATACTGTATTGATAACCTTTGAGGAGTTCCCTCCATGGAGACAACCTTGGCGGTAGCATCAGTTCATTCTTATCGTAAACGTATATCGTCACTGACACTGGACCATTATATAAAATTTCAGCTCTATTGGAAACTCTATTGGAAACCGGGAAGTGGGTTAGGTTTAACTTGCAAGATTCCACCTTCACAAACATATATTTCAAGTTACCTAATAGCTTTTGATTAGAGGATTAATCAGTTTAACATTGCCATTTGTGAGTTCTTTAATATTATATGGCGTACAGACAAATACCTTAATCACATAGTTATAAGTACACAAAATCATTACACGCAAAAAAAGTAGCGGCCTGTTACAATCCCACTGCTGGGAATAGGCCTCCTCTCTCCGTTTATGGAGAGAGGGGTTGGAGCCAAGACCTACCATGCTGCTCCATTGCGGATTGTTAGGTTACACATATCTTCAGAATTCTCTTGAGATATGCAGGGTTCCTCACGATGTTTTCCTTCACTGATAAGTGTGTGATAAATTATAATTATCAATTAGACACATGAGTTTCAATAGAAAAGCTCATTGGTGCCTGCCCGGGTTTGAACTCGTGTTCCCCTCGAAAGTGTCGCATGGTCTCACCGCTGGGCTATCACAGCTTTTACACGCAATAAGGATATTTTTAAATATACGTATTATACATATATTTAATGACAAAACAAAACTCAAAATGTAATAGGCTCGGTTACAGGTGCTCTTTATACATAGATCGAATTGAATAAAAGAGATATAGTCATAGCTTGTTGGGCCGTATTAGTAGGACACAAAAGAAAATTGAACGGTTGTCGATCGTTGAGAATCGAGGAATACCATATTCAATACGATCAAATACACCCAGGGAAATTTTCAATATTTTATTCAATTGACTAGGTTTAATATGAATGAATATACAGAATACATAACTGAATTAAGTCTATTTACAATGTCCTATAGCGGACTATATAAAACATGTATACTATATATAAAAACCCGTCCATTTTTTGAGTATTAACACAATAAAGCAAACAACCTAATTTATTACCTAAAAGAAATTTGTAACATTAATAAATCTTTGACTTCAACTTGGTTGAACTTAGTTTTTTAGAAACCTAATATGATGGAATTATATGAAACTTCTAATAATAGAGTGCATTCCTATATTTCTTTACTATTCGAACTAATATACGACTTTCATTTCCTGATTTGTGTCGTTGTATGTAAAAGCCGTAAGGATTAACAGTGAATTAATTTTGAAAAAGTCTGCGTGTAGCATCGAGTCTTCCTAATTCTAGCTGTAGGGAATTAAAGAAGTATAATGTTATCTGTACATTGTACTGAATTCTCAACAGGCTAAATAATATCAACTACCTTAACTATAGTAAATTAATAATAGTTTTAGTCAATAGAACTCTCTATTTCTCTCACTTAAATTCAATGATGGATATAGATCCTTGCAAGAAGACTTCTATGGCACATAATATTGTATCGCCTGAACTCAGCGATTCCCCGCGAAGTTTTTGAGTTCTAGTTAAAATAAATAAATATATGGTACACTTACACACAAAATCAATTCCCAAAGTAAGTAACTTAATACTTGTGTTATGGGTGACGGACAACTGGTAGATATACTACATATTATAATTTTACATACTTTTTAATACAAATATACACCCAGGCTCGAAGAACCAACAAATTGTTAATAAAAAATGTAGGCCCTCGGCGGGAATCGAACCCGCGGCCCACGATCACTACCCACTGTGCCAACGGGCCAGTGAAATTCGTCTTTCCACCTATACTGCGTTTACCTATACTTGCGGGCACAGGAAATCTACTCTAGCATTTTAAAATCGGCTCTTCGAATTTCTCGAACCTCTTATTATTAAACAATAAATAATCATATGATTTAGTAGGGCATATTTGAAACATCCACTTGCCACCAAAGTAGGTCAACTCGACTTAACTATTGCAATTGTCTGATTTATTCGACCGCTAGTCTGCCGCACTACTCAGTCCCTCACATATCATACCAATACGGTATTATAATTGCCTCTCGAGTTGCAGGCACTTGTTCAGGGATTAACCACAGCAAGCGATTCAAGAGCGTAGCAATTTCGTTCCGCTTGTTCTAAATAATGATCATACAGGCATGCATAATTACGATTTGAACACAAAAGACCCTAGTCGAAATTATATTTTTCTACAAAAACATTACGGATACCAACATCGTTTCAAAGTATATACGTACTGAAAACTTTGAATTTTTAAAGCATCCGTTATTGATAAAGAAGTTTTTAGGATAGGTTTTTAGTCCTCGATTCTTGATTTTTTTTTTAAAAAGTTGCAGGCATAACAAGATAATTCTTATAAAAATAACATAAAAGTCCACGCAGCTCAATTTGAAAATCACATGTCAAAAATAGTTTAAGGCATTATTTCATATCACTTATATCTATCTCTATTACTCTGATCTGGCTGTGGTTGACAGATAGTAAAATAAGGCATAGCATAGAATAACCTATAGTTGGATAAAAGCCAATAAAGAAAATGATAAGGGAAACACCAATTTACAAAACAATAAACTACATCATATATTAATAATATTTGTTGTAACGATATTTATTATAAAACTGGCTCAACGCCACAATATTGAGAGCGAATAGATTTAGGCAAAGTATTGATGCCAAGTATAACGTAGGGGAAATAATTCAAGTTGCTTGTTAAGCAGTTATTGCGAAATAAAAAACGAGAAAACTTTTTCATTGTGCATTGTTACCGCCTGAGGAATTTGTTGCAGTGCATACATTTGTATGCAAGATTATTATGTATCTACATACATTTATAATGTGGCAACTTTCCTCAATCATATTGAAAACTAGAATGAGGAATTAACTTCGTTAAGTCATTTTACGTATACGAGTATATTATTTAGTACCTAGTTCTAAAAAAGTAGATCAATAAATTACAAATGTTATTTGTCGAACTTTAAACTTTGTTTTAAACGATCTAATGTAAAAATCTACAAATATACAAAAGTAATTTTAGAGGGTATCCTATCACATACAAAAATATATTGATTTGGGACAGTCAGGAAATAATATATATATAGTGGGGTCATTTTCCATTTTTATTCTTTTAGTTTATTTCGCGACTCACGAAAAAAAAAATTGTAATCAAAAATGTTAAATATTATTGAGTTTCCATAAATTATTTTAACGTCACGTCTATTGTTTTTTTTAATTCTTGTTGCATTTATTATATTTAAATGCATAATTTCATCATCATTCTCATCATCCTCCTGTCCTTATCCCACTCTGAGTGGGATCGGCACAACATGTTTATAACATGATGTTACGAACATGTTGTCACATGATTTGGCTATGTATTTTACGACCGGCCGCCTGCCTGACGTCAACTTACCTTAGTCGCCTTTTACGACACCTCGGTAAGAAATGAGGGTGGTCTATTCTATTCAGCCGGATACCACACGGCGGTTATGCATAATTTCAATAAAATATTAATAATTATATTCTGTTGTTACATTATACTTTATTTCGTTCAGAACATGACTGTTTTTTTTATTAAAATGATAAGAATGGTGTTCACAAACAAACACTATATATCCTTTTAAATTAGGATTCATAACACGGAAAGTATTAAAAACACGCTAGTAGCGTAGCGCTTGCAGCAACTAGCAAGTTAGTAGTTAGTATTATAATATTAGTATAGTCGTGTTCGTTATAATTTAATTGAATTCTACGACATGGCGCTTCGTTAGTTCAGAGGATTAAGTGCCTCTATACTCGTTGAGGTTACGGTCGAAATATAGAAGCAAATGTTTCATACAACGTACATATTTCCCGTTGAAGTGGATTTTCAAATATTTACTATACACGATCAATGTTGGATAGAATTGTTGTGATTTCACTTATTTAATACGAATATCTGAATATTATGTAAAATTATGCATTGGTTGATTTAATAAAGTTATTTGCATAATGTAAAAAGGAAATTACAAAATAAATTTTTTGAAAGCCTAATTTAAATATTCGTCAGAATGTACATTATAAAAAACGATTCAGAGATAAAAGATTAGTTTTATAAACGTTTATTGTCTTTATTGCTAAAAAGCTTTTTAGTTTACTTTTATAAAATACTTTTAAAAACTAATTTGTACGAAAGTTCACTTGGTAATATTGCTGTCATGATATTTTATTTATTAGATCACAAAAAAAGTTCCGTTCCGTTCCTGTTCCGTTATTGTCTACCAATCAATACAAAACTAAATTGCTTTCATTCAATTAAAAATTAATATAATTACTTCCCAAATTATTCAACATATCAAACGTATAAACAATTATAATCCTACCTAATAAAATTAGCAATTTCAAATACACAAATTAGTTTGACATTAACACTTGATGTCCGCAAAACCGCAGTACACGTTAACGCGTTAAATAGAAATTATAACAGGTATTAGTACAAAGCTATCTCAGAAATGTGGTTATCCTTTCAGCAACAAGTTTCACCATAAACATTCTGTTTGGAAGTCATTAGAACAAAAAAAATGAAAAATACATCTGAATTTTAAGTGATTAATAATAATAGAAGAAAAACATAATATGTGTTTTTTTGTTAAAGACCTGAAATCAGAACGTCTTAGTATATTAATATACGAGACATTCGAAGGTTTAACTAGTGCAGATTGAAATATCGAAAGTATATATTCGCTTAGCATAATTTATAATTCTTGAGGTTTCGAAATGTTTCCTTTCTCTTTAAAGTATTTATGTATTTTAGGTTTTATTACAAAATTTGTACACTGTAAGTGTTTATGTCTAAAATCCAAAATGTTGTGCCTTGCCTATGTTAGGATTATTATATTAATTTATATTAGATCGTAGTATTCTCGTTATTGTATAAAGCTTGTCATGATACCTAGTACTTGTATTGATACTATCATAATACCGCGAAGTGTCGTTGTTGCTCCCTTCCATTCTTGTTGAATTGGAAGGGATCAGTTTTCTGAGCAGGCAGTCGAGTTTTGTAACGTTGTGGTAAAAGACCTATCATAAAGTTGTGGAAGTGAGTGGTGTTTATTTTATTTAATCTTGGCTGTCCCGACATCTCAGAAGTGGGATGTTTGGGTGACATCGTAAATATCAGCATGGATATTTCAAATAACTCAAAAGGTGACCACGAAGACGACGCTACTACCTCACGAGAACAAAATATAAATCTTCGTTCCAAAAAACGACGCCGAAATAGAAGGAATAATAGTGATGAGGGTAGTGACAACAGAAACTATCGCAGTCGAAGTTATTCTAGAGAGGAAAGAAATGGCAATCCAAATTCATCAAGAGCTAAAGGCTTAAATAACTCAAGACCAGCACGAGTTCGCAGCAGACGGAGGAATGTGGAGCGATATAGCACAGACTCTAGTTCCAGCGACGATAGACCACGACGCAGTAAGAAACGCAGTAGGCATGACAGGAGGAAGTCCCAAAATAAGCATCAGGAAAGACAAAGTAAGACACATAGGAGAGGTCGAAGTTATCCGAGTGAAGATTCAGACAACAGCAAGGCGAGTTCCGGAAGATATCAGCGTAGGAGGGGTTCACGACGACGACACGGTAGCACGACCGATGGTCAACCTGAAGGAGAAATGCAAGAGGAAGGGGTAAGTCGTCTTATTGATCATAGTTCGCACGATACTCATTCACTTATTCGAGAAATGTTACAAACTCTTAATAATTCGCAAAATCGATTTGATAAGTTCCCTGTGTTGGGAAATGTGATACCTGATTTTGATCCAATGTCAAAAGATCAGACTATTCAAATGTGGATAAGTAAAGTCGAAGAACTTTCTTAGATATACGGGTGGTCAGATAGACAAATTATCCACTATGCTTTACCCAAATTAGTTGGCGTTGCTAAATCTTGGTATGAGGGCTTACCTTCTTTGTTATTTAGTTGGTCAGAGTGGAAAGAAAAACTTCTAGAATCGTTCCCAAGTAGAGATGATTACGCTGAAATTCTGACAGAAATGTTATCTGTTAAAGCAAGAATAGGGGATTGTCTTGAACACTACTATTACTCTAAAATAAAACTTTTAAATAGATGCGAAATATATCATAGACGCGCGGTAGATTGTTTACTATATGGTGTAGATGACCGATCGGTAAGGCTGGGGGCTAAAGCAGCTAGTTTCACTGAACCTGAGCAAGTATTAAAATATTTTAAAAGTATTAAGCAACAAGTACGTGATAATGATCGATATAAAACTAGTGCAGATAGAAAGAATAATCCTAGTACAAGTTTTAATAATAATCCGAGTAAGACAATACGACACCCAAATAACATACCAATTGTATGCTTTAATTGTAACGAGGGTGGCCATTATAGTTATAGATGTACAAAAAAAATAATTAAATGTACATTGTGCCACAAACTAGGTCACTTAGCTACAACTTGTCCAAAACTACCTTCCAAAAATAATGAAAATGCAAAAACAGTCCTTGAAGTGAGTGCTCTGTGTGAATCTGACTCAAATCAGAAATATATTGTTAATCTTAAGATAAATGGGACTAACATACAAGGATATGTTGACTTAGGCAGCCAGTGTACGTTGATACGTCAAAGTATTGCATTAGATTTAAATATACAATGGAATAATAGCAACTTACCGTCATTACGAGGGTTAGGAAATAACCTAGTATTACCGATTGGTACATCAGTAGTAAACATGGAAATACAAAATGTTCATGAGGCAATCGAAGTACTAGTTGTAGCTGATGATGTCATCAAATATCCTATTCTTGTAGGTCATTCATTTACAGAAAAACCTGGGATAGTAATAACAAAAACATCGAATGGGTTAATATTTAAACGTATACAGGATAAAATAGAATTAATCGTGGACGGGGAAATAAATTTACCTGCTAGAACAATGGGGATTGTAACAGTAGTAACAAGCAATGATTTTACGGGATCTATATACGCAAATGGATCCTTAAGAGGGAAAACCCAGCATGAATATTATTTAATGCCTGGTGAATATAATGTAGATAAAGGAAAGTGTTCGCTTTTAGTCTTTAATGTTTCTCAAAATAATTTAAATATTAAAAAGGGTATTTTGTTGAATCGAGCGAAACCTATAGGGGATGGAAAATTGGTCAGTTTACTTAATGTTGAAGAACTTACTAATATAAATGTCTCAAATAAATTAAATCACCAGCAAATAGTGTCTTAACAAATTAATTAAAGAATTTAGCATCTGTTTCTCTACCGGACTGAAAGACTTGGGCTTTACTAGTATTGTACAAATGGAAATTGAATTAACTGATTCAAGGCCGATAGTCTACCGCCCGTATAGGTTGCCACAATCTGAAAGAAAGTTAGTGCAAGTCATGGTGCAAGAAATGCTTGATGCGGGGGTTATTAGAGAATCAAATTCGGCATATGCCAGTCCTATCATACTTGTAAGAAAAAAAACGGGTGATAAAAGATTGTGTGTTGACTATCGCGCGCTAAATAATAAAACAAAAAAGGAGCATTACCCACTTCCGCTCATTGATGATCAGTTGGACATGTTAGCCGGGAATAACTTATTTATATCGTTGGATCTTTTTTCTGGATATTATCAAATTGCTATATCGGAGGGGTCACAGGATAAAACTGCATTTGTTACTCCGGACGGTCAGTATGAATTTACTAGAATGCCGTTCGGATTAGCAAATGCTCCATCGGTTTTTCAGAGGACGATAAATAAAATACTTGCGGAAGCTAAAATTAAATATGCATTAGTTTATATGGACGATGTTTTAATTCCAGCTAAAACATTTTGTCAGGGTATAGAGAGGTTACGAGAAGTATTAATTTTGTTAAAAAAAGGAGGATTAACATTAAACTAAGTAAATGTCATTTTTTTTACGACAAGATAGATTTCCTGGGTTTTGAGGTCAGTTCAATTGGAATACGACCGGGTCAACATAAAACAATGGCTATCTCAAATTTTCCTCAACCTAAGAATATACACGACATCAGACGATTTATTGGATTAACAAGTTTTTTTAGGAGATTTATAAAAGGATTCGCTTTAATTGCACGTCCGTTAACTGATCTTTTGAAGAAGAATTTTTCGTGGAAATGGGGAGTCGAACAAGAAAAAGCATTCGCACTATTAAAACAAAAGCTGACGGAAAGGCCACTATTAGCGCTGTACGACCCTAGTCTAAAGACAGAACTGCACACTGATGCCTCCAAGATTGGAATAGCAGGAATATTATTACAAAACGGAAACGATGGATTGTTACGACCAGTAGCCTATTACAGCCGAAAAACAACAACGGAAGAACAGCGAATGCATTCGTTTGAATTAGAAACCCTTGCTGCAGTAGCATCATTAAATCGATTTAGGGTATATCTTTTGGGTATAAAATTTAAAATTATCACAGATTGTAGTGCCTTGCGTACCACTTTCACTAAACGCGATTTGGTTCCACGCATTGCTAGGTGGTGGATACAGTTTCAGGAATTTGATTGCGAAATTGAATACCGACCAGGAAAACGAATGGAACATGTAGACGCATTAAGTAGGGGCCCCGTTGTAGACACAACAACCACTACTCCAGACGACACACATAGACTAGAGGTTTTAAATATTAATACCGAAGATTGGATAACAACTATACAGAATAATGATGAAGAAATTAAAAGAATAAAAGACATTTTAGGATCCGAGAGTACTAAAGATGTAGTCGATATTTACAATAGTTATAAACTTAAAGGGGGTAAAGTGTATAGAATTGTCAAGGATGGTATCCGTTGGGTAGTACCTAGGGGTGTCAGATGGCAAATTCTACGCATGAACCACGATGACATTGGGCATTTTGGATATGAAAAAACACTGGAAAGAGTAAAGTCCTCATTTTGGTTTCCTAAAATGCGCCGTTTTGTCAAAAAATACTGTGGTTCATGCTTAGAATGCGCACATCATAAAGTTCCTGGAGGTAAAAAGGAGGGAATGCTCTTTCCTATTGCGAAGGTAGATATGCCTTTCCATACGATACATGCTGACCATCTAGGTCCCTTTGTTCGTAGTCGCAAGGGAAATATCTTCGTATTAGTTATCATAGATTCTTTTACGAAGTACGTAAATTTAACAGCTGTTAGAAATACAAAGACATCGATGACAATAAACGTCTTGAAAGACCATTTTAGCTATTTCGGGAATCCAAAACGACTTATAACGGATAGGGGTACCTGTTTCACTAGTAATCAATTTAAACGATTTATAGAATCGCGTGGTATAAAACATATATTAAATTCGGTAGCAACACCTAGAGCTAATGGACAAGTAGAACGGTTTAATAAAACAATTGCAGAAGCTCTTAGTACAAAGTGTCACGGATTGAAAGATAATTTATGGGATGAGTGTTTGCCGGATGTGCAATTAGGAATTAATACTACTGTACACAAGGTTACACTAAAAAGTCCATCTGAGCTACTTTTTGGATACAAAGTAATGGGTGGATCTGAGAACATTATGAATGAAGTCATCGATGAAACAATTGAACGGTTGTCAGATAATGAATTATTAAAGGAAAGAGAGAAGGCAGGTGACAAATTAGAGGAACAACAGAATGTAATGAAAGAAAGGTACGACAAACATAGAAAAACTGCACGAGTATATAAAGTAGGGGATTTAGTAAGATTAGAGCGTAATTATTCTGAGAAAGATAGTACCGGCAAACCTAAGAAACTTCTGCCAAAATTACAGGGTTCCTATAGGATTGTCAAAGTTCTTGATCATGATCGTTATTTAGTTGAGGATACACCATTAACTCGAAAAAATAATAAACGTTATGAAAACGTAATTTCTGTCGATAAAATCCACCCGTGGCTAACTTTTGAAAGAGATATTTGTAGCTCCCCTAGTGATGAAATCAATAGTCAATCTGAATAAAAATAAATATCATTGGTAGCTAAGTGATGAGTTGATTGTGCGAATTGTATCAATGGCGACTTACAGATTAGAATAGATGATAGACTATGATTAGAATAGGAAATAGATATAATGATTAGAATGGATAGATTCACAGATGGTTACAGTAGCAGACTACAGCGTAGGCTACCTTGTTAGTGCACGTAATTTGCATAGATAACTTGGTGGCAGACTGCGCAGATGTAGGCTACAGATGTGGTCAGTGATAAGAATTGAGGCACAGATGGTACAGTAGCAGACTACAGCGTAGGCTACCTTGTTAGTGCATGTAATGTGCATAGATAACTTGGTGGCAGACTGCGCAGATGTAGGCTACAGATGTAACCAGTGCAGTATTTTGTACATGTTAGCACAGATGACTGAGGGCAAATTGCAGTAAGCCCAGATTAGTCAGTGCATTAATGAAACTAATTTATCGATTGAACAAACAACATATGTAATGTGATTAATGTATAAGACGAATTACGAAAATATTTAAAAATTGTTATTGTTTAAGAACATATATTATAGTTAACTAACTACTTTTACTTTTGTATTCATTGAATTCATTCTCATTATGAATTAAATGATTTTGATGATTATTATTGAATATATGTTCTCCTCAAAGGAGCGAGAGGACTCGCCTGAATTCAGGATGGCCGAGCTGTTAGGATTATTATATTAATTTATATTAGATCGTAGTATTCTCGTTATTGTATAAAGCTTGTCATGATACCTAGTACTTGTATTGATACTATCATAATACCGCGAAGTGTCGTTGTTGCTCCCTTCCATTCTTGTTGAATTGGAAGGGATCAGTTTTCTGAGCAGGCAGTCGAGTTTTGTAACGTTGTGGTAAAAGACCTATCATAAAGTTGTGGAAGTGAGTGGTGTTTATTTTATTTAATCTTGGCTGTCCCGACACCTAGTAGGATAGACCGTTACTTTACTTTAATTTAATCTTGAAAGGCCTGGACCATTCACGAGCAACATTGTGGTAGGATTTACAAATCACAGAGTCGCGTGCGAACCGTGAACATTGCTAAAAAATCTATAAATAAAACTCTTATCTTCAAAAATTCCGTCAACGTCGATAGGTTGAACGATGATGTACTATTTTATCAAAGCGTGTATATAAGCTTACAAGCTCTTTAAAACTGTTTTTTTCTGGATTTTAGTTACAACCGATTAACTCTTAATGCTCTCACACATGGAGATATCTCTTACAGAGACTTCTTATTCTTTGATTCAGTATGTCTATTTTTTATTAAATACTTTTAAACGTAACTTCGTTGGCGTCGATTGCAGTCTTATTATTTGAGTAAACCGTAATACTTACATTAATTATGGTTAAGTGGGTTAACCTAAAAAGCTAGACATATGCTGTCGCGGACTTTTATTTAGAACTTTTAGAGGAGTCAATTTTGTAGTACATGATTTTTTAATAACTTTCACTGTTTACTTAGCACACTCAAGAAAAGCTTTGAATTTGCCGTTTTCACAATATTTTTTATTGCTGCTCCTTTCCTATTCATCTTAGCATGATAGTATATAGCCTATAGCCTTCCTCGATAAATGGACTATCTTACACTCAAAGAATTTTTAAAATCAGTTCTACTGGACCTGAGGTTATCGGTTCCTGAGATTAGCGCGTTCAAACAATCAATAAAACAAACAAACAAACAAACAAACAAACAAACAAACAAACAAACTCTACAGCTTCATATATTATATATTAATATTAAATTAAATATGAATATAGTAATATAGTATAGATAAAATAACGTTGCAAGTACAAATAATATTTTTTATTGCTGCTCCTTTCCTATTCATCTTAGCATGATAGTATATAGCCTATAGCCTTCCTCGATAAATGGACTATCTTGTGTAAGATATCTTTGAGTGTTCAAAGAATTTTTAAAATCAGTTCTACTGGACCTGAGGTTATCGGTTCCTGAGATTAGCGCGTTCAAACAATCAATAAAACAAACAAACAAACAAACTCCACAGCTTTATATATTATATATTAATATTAAATTAAATACGAATATAGTAATATAGTATAGATAAAATAACGTTGCAAGTACAAATAAAAATGTTAAATATAATTTGCAAAGTCTTACTCCATGCAGGCGCTGGCACGATGAGGCCTGATATCATATCGTCGGAGATGACGGGCGGCTCGCTGGGCGGTGGCGGGCATACCAGCGAATCGATTATATCGTCCGTGGCCGCGCGCATCACTCCACTTAGCTCCGGCGGCTCCGTACGCGAGGACCTGAACGAAACCCACACCGATCATAACTCCAATAACATTTATAATACCCGACTACAACATGCTCAACATTTAAAACGGTCGGGCCAAACGGATGATACAAACATCTTTGGCGGGCCAAAGATCGATGATAGAAAAATCGATTTTCCTACCAACAAAATAAATCGATTTGTAAAAAAATCGAGTAAATCATATCGATAAAATCGATTAATAATTTAATGAATACGGTCCTAACTTTTTTCTACACATTGAGAACTTTGTATTATAAGTAGATGGTCTACTCAAAATTCGTTTGCGGGTTACACTATAGCCCGCGGACATAGGGTTAAGCGGGCCTGCCCTAGTATATTTAAGTGCTTGAAAATTACTGAAGGAAGAACTTGCAACCAATACTTCTAACTTAGTATTGGTCCTACACCAACCTTTATGTCTTATTTTAAAAGTAGTATTTAATTAGACTGAATCTAATACACAACTATTTATATTTACTCATTGAATGAATTGGACATATTTATCAACTAAACACTACTTAGTCAATCAGTTGTTGGTTGGTAGTTGGTTGTTAACTATTATCACTTTTCTTGATGATTCCATATAAATGCTTAATGAAATAAAAGCCTACTAACTATATTATATCATATATTTCAGAGCATTAGGTATCCTATCAGTGAGCATAACGATGTTTTTCAATGGAAAAGTAGTCTTGGTACAAGTTTTATTATATATTAGATACAAAGTTAACTAAATGAACAAAAAAAAAACGAATAAATTACACTGCACACTGCATGTCTTCATAAAAGTAACTTGTATGACTCATTTCCAACAGCTGTTATTTTAATTGTTGCTCATTAAAATGACACGCATAAACAACTTGAAACATGTTTTAATAATTATAACGAATTTTTTTGAATCGTGAATTTTGAGCCATAAAAAGTTTATGTAATTCCGTTTACATTTAATTTTAATCAATACGTTCGCTTCGTAAGATATCTGATTTTTGTATACAACTTATGGGGTAAACATATATAATAAAATGGTTTTTAATATTGGATTGCACATTCGATCATTTGACTTACAACAAATATTTGTTTTATATTTTATTTCCGCGATGTCTGGTTCGCCGTAATTTACCAGCATATTTTGCTACTCTCATAGCTTTCAAGTAAATTGGTTTTATGAATTTATGAAAAAAGTTGGCATCAGTTGTTAAATTGTAACGGATGGTTTTGCACAATGATTTTTTAACTTATTATTATTACTATTTCTAACAGTAGTAATAGCAGTAATAGTTTAGTGTTATATCTAAGTATTCCTTTAGTTATGTTAATTTTATAAACAAATATCAAAGATTTGTAGAAATTGACTGATTGTCTCAATGTGCTCTAAAAAGGGTTTGTTTTAGAGTTAAAATGCTTTGCTATATTCTATTTCCATCACTACCTTTCGCGCTTTTTATGCAACTCTCATACAAAGGACACAGATATCTACTATCTATGTTTTGTTCGCCCAAATGTTTGAATTAGAATGCGAGAAGCATTTTGAACCGATTTGAATTTCTTACACGTTCTTTAGTGGTAATAATACTAATATATTCCTTATTTTACACTTAAACGTTACTATATTACTTATATAGAGATAATAAGAATGACAGTAGCTAAACAGCGATCTCTTTCGGACAACCGTACTTGTACATAGAGTAAGTATGAAAAAGAGAATGAAAACAACACGACAGTCACTGAACAGCTATGGCATATTTAAAGCCTACTAGCCCAATTTTACCCACGCATCCGTTTTAAATGACGTCATTGCATTAATCACATCGATTTATATGATGTAAAATAGATATACGCATAAATAAGAATATTTATCAAAATTGAGTATAAAAATATACATATATATTTGAAGAATGGAATTTCCAAATCGAAGATTTTGCCGCATTTGTAAAATTTACACAAAAAAGCATTTAAAAAATGACAATTTACATTTCTAGTACTGTCAACAAATTCTCGTGTTCGCTTTGTAAAAAATACTGTTTATTCTCGTTAAATTGGGATTATTTTTGTAAAATCAGTAGAATTATCTTTAAATTTAGACAGTTTTTTTTCAGGTTTATGGTAATCGTAGTGAAAATAATTTTGACAAAAATCGTATTTACTTTGAGGACAATGAATGTTCTATAGAGAAGAAAAAAATTGACGTCACATTTTAAAAGTAGAAAAGATGAACTCGTATTACGATCTGAGGCAGGGTGTGTCTATTGTCTGCTGAAAAACTTACCACAGTCAACGTGGCTAATAATTATAATGGTCGATATGAACACGAGACGCCGTCGGGGAACTTACAATATTAACATCGCGCGAGCATTTATTTAATATGAGAACTCGACGGGAAAATTTACGCGACGCGACGTCAAGAGGCTCGGTTGCGAAGCTCACAATGGCCGGTATAAGGGGTTGCAGGGTGAGGCTGCCGAGCGATAGGGTTGCTATATTACATTGCTATTTTAAGGAATAATATGTGTTTCTTTAAAGCTTAGAACTAAAGGCAATGAACGGAACTTCTTACCGAAAATTTATATTTTTACAGTGACGTAAGGATAAGTATTTTTTTTAACAAGTATTAAATTTTGATTATCGTAGCAGTAATCATCATTTTAAATATAAGAACGTCAACTAATTGATTTATTTTAGTTTTGGATCTGTTCTTACTTAGGCTACTTCATTAAGAGATTTTGACCGAAATGTAACGCCGTGGAAATCTAATTGAAAGAATTATAAACAACAAAGGAATAAAGCACACACATTTACTAAAGATAGAAAGAAAGAAGAAAGAAAGAAAAACATTTATTCAGATACTGTATTAAACATATACACGTACATCTATAATGTAATACAAATGTAGAACAAAAATACTTAGTCTAAATTTTATACAGTCTTAGAAAAGGCTACATAGCTCGGCATGAACCGAATGTCATTAGCAATGACAACACTCGGCACCGATTTTCAGTTGCGGCCTAGGTGACATCACGGACAATAGACAAGACAACACATGCAACAAAAGTTTAAAATAATAAGATAATTACACAAATTACATTGAAACACACACACAAAGTATTAAAAACATTGAAAAAGGATAACAATAATAAAATAAAAAAATGAAGATATTTGACTGACTTTTGAAAAGAATTGAAGTGGTCTGTGATGAAAAACATAACTAAGTTTGAAGCTGCAAACTAAAAAGGTGAGCTTTATATTTAAGTTTAAAGGTTACTAAGGATTTAACATTACGTATTGGTGGTGGCAAATTGTTCCAACATTTGCTGGCATTATGTATGAAACTACCACAAAAAGAAGCAGATCTATGTCTATTTTGGGTTCTAAATGATCAATTAATTTACTTAACTTACTATTTATTTGCACGTTTAAATTTTTATCGCTACTAATCATTTATGAAATATTGCCAAAGAGAGAAAGTGTTTAATCGCGTAATTTTAGTTTTGTTAAAAGTTTTAAATTATAACGAGAGTGTTCACGGTTCGCCACGTCAAGTGTTCGTCGAACGTATTTATACGCGGAGACAGTCTCCGTTCAATGATGTTCTTGGTTAACCTACTAGGGGAGCATGTAGGTCGCTGCTACCGCTTCAGTAAACTTGTCGCGGTCGAAAGGTCAGGTGTATAAGGACGGGAAATGTAAAAGTCCTAGCCATCACAGTTGCTCTTCTCATTTTGACAATCTCTCTGGTGTAGCAGCTATCACGAGGAGATGTACATTCATTATATGATTATAGAACTTAAGAATTTTATATATATGTATGTATAAAATAATATATTTACTTCTCATGATCACCTAATACATACCTGATTATGTTTTATTATATAAATCACTAAATAAAAAAAATTCGATGATTAATAATTTCTCTCAACAAATTTACATGTCCTGCTTTATAAGATGCAATATCTAGGCTTTTCCATTACGGCCACGTTGCTCGCCAAGCTGTCGAAAGCCCTTAATATTCATAACAAGCTAACCCAGATTGCACCGAGCTTGGTGAATCGATGCTAACGAATGCGCGAACTCTGTTGATTAATGAACAACGGATAAATCACCAGATCCCTAAAAATGCACAAAATGGTAATATGGCAGTTAAAAAAACTCACCTCATCATCATAACCAGCGAGAGTTCCTCTTGTAATACGCTCTCCAAATACATCATATCTAGGTCAGACACGATCGCTCCGTTAATCACCATTATTTCGTCCCCTTTGATTATACCTGGCGCAAAAAAATAATTGCACTATAGTTTTTTCGCATCTCTGAAATGGATCAATTAGTGGGAAAAGCAATCATTCGCTATGAGATTGTATTATTATTAGTTTTAATTTATGCAACGACCTTATTTATTTTATTCCTATTATATAACCAATTATTAAATATTAGCTATGCTAGTGACTTTTCCCGCATGGAAATCAGTATATTTAAAAAAAATATTTGAACATAAAAGCAATTATTATGAACTAGTCATAAGAGATATAGACATGCTATCGCTGACTTTACACAAAACCGCCATGTTAACCTTAACCTTCCGCATGAATTGGGCTACCTTTAAGTTAAAACATACATAAAATCACACATACAGACAGACAGCTTTCGAGAACTTTGTTTTATAATAAGTATGGAGTTTATTACTACACAATATACAGGGTGACTGGTTGAACACTTGCAATATTGGTAAAGAGCATTCAGTATTCGACTCTCGTTCTAAATATGTATTAAAAATAGGTACTTAAAATTGAATCTAAGTATCCAGAAAAAGTTATTTAATGAGGACATTATCCTCGCTTTACTATATGTACTGTATACTATTTGTTTACAATAGCTTAGCTACCCACAAGATACTTAATGTTGGTTGTTTTATTCCAACGAAAATCGTTACTGGAATAGTAAAACATCGTTACCATTTTCTATTGCACTGTTTCTCATAAATATGTATACACTACAACATGCTAGTGATCTAAATAAAAGTCTGAACCTGTGTCGTTGTGTACGATGTCATAGAAAACGAAAAGTATTAGTTCTCTGTATTCCTATGAAAGGACTTTAATATGCATATACATATATTGAAATCATTGTATAGGGAACAATATTAATCCATACAATTCTATACGAAGTTCTGCACTTATTATTTTGATCTAAATTAGTTGATGATACTATAAGTCAGTTAAAGAATTCTTGAGTTCTTCTAATGAAGATTCATTAAAAAAATTAAAATATATTTAATAACTAGCAGCTTCCATTATCTATACTATCAAAAATTTTCGCTATATCGGGAAAACTATTAATTTGGCTTTTAGTACATATCAGGCGCTTCAAATCATGTGGATGTATCAACAAAAATGCGATAACGGTCCGTACCTCGTACACCGTTATCTGTAAGGTAGATACGATGTATGATCGATAGTAAAATCCAATATCAGTAAAAAAATAATCCGCATTTTTGTTGCTATATTCATATAGTGTATAATAGTATATAATCTTGTATATCTTACCGTGTTGTATGGCAACACTTTTATCCTCAACACGGCTTACGTAGCAGCATAGTTCATCCTGCCGCTCCGCGTTTTCAATCAATTCAGCCTCGACGCTAAAACCCCACATTTGTTCTAGGGTATTCCTCTGCAGTTCCACTTGGTATAATATCTTGGCGCACACTTCCACAACCTCGTGTGTGTGCAACTAAGTAACACGAAAACAACGCAAATATTATCACGTACTTTACTATAGTTGTAAATGTAATTGTTATTGCAATTTTGGATTCATTTAAATAAGTCTTTTAACAGACGAATTATCAAAACCATTACATTTATGCCTGCGATAGGCTAACCTTTTTCGAACTCAACTTAATAACCTTCTAAAAGCACATTTGTACCTACTAATTATTAAAGGTATATTCCAAGCATTAAATCAAGTTTTACTTCTGACGTAATAATAAAATTATTTTGTTATAAGTAAAATAAATAAATAAAGTACTGGCCTGTTACTATGCCCACTGCTGGGCTAAGGCCTCTTCTCTCCGTTTTTGGAGGGAAGGATTGGAGCTAAAACCTGCCAAGCTGCTCCAATGCGGATTGGTAGGTTACACATATCTCTAGAATTCTCTAGAGATATGCAGATTTCCTCACGATGTTTTCCTTCACCGAAAAGCGTATGATAAATTGCAATTATCAATAAGACACATAAGTTTTCATAGAAAACTCATTGGTGACTGCCCGATGTTTGAACCCATGATCGTCTCTAGAGAGGCGCACGGTCTCACCGCTAGGCTATCACAGCTTAATTTTTTTATTTTATTTTTGTTATAAATCGTGATAAATTTATTTACACCCGTTCACTATCACAAATTCAACGATCATTTCGTCCTGCAACCGAAGCATGATGCTTCTTATTCTTCATGGGGCTTTATCTACTGGATTCTATCGGAATCGCAAAGAATCGCTTTGCGATTTTCAAGTAGAGTCCTACATGTATCGGGTATGAAAAAAAAACGTATAGTCCACTGTACATTTAGAATTATATACATTTCCTATTTACTTTATCGCGGATTTTAGCAAAATAAATTTATTATTAATTTAATTTTAATTTAATATATTTATTTCATATTTTAAAAATACATATGTACAATTATTGTTTCCCTGGCTCCCAAGCTAGTTTAAACTGTATTTTGGGAACCAGTGCCCACCTATACTTGTTTCAATTAACATATGACTTACTTACAGGTGTAAAAAAAATACAATAATAAAGTGAATTAAAAAAAAATAATTTGAATTAAACTAAAAAGAACATTATTAAAGTAAGGTAAAAAAAAACAGAAAAAAAAGACAAACTAAAATTACAGCCGTGTGTATGTGCATGTGGATGTGTGTAGTGAGAATGTATGTCTTGAAATAAACGAATTTCATGTTGCTAAAGTATGAAGATAAGGCGTGAGTGAGTGTTATGTGTTTGTGAATTTGAAAGTGTTTTAAGTAAGGGCTAAAAAGATATATTCGGTTTGATCATAATCCATTTGTATCAATCATAAAATGATTTTATTTTTAGCAATATGTTTGGTGTTAGGGTAAAAGTCCAAATATTTGTTTATTTTATTGTATAATTAATTATATTACTTTTGTAGTATGAATCTCCGCAAAGTAACGCCAAATTCTATAAATTATTTACGTTTTAAAGATTTTACTTATTATTTGTAATGCATTGCGATTATAAAAAGATAAAAGAAGTCCAAGATATAACAGTACTTTTAGAGGCGAAAAAGAGCAATTATTATATAACAGGAGCGAAATTATCATTAAAATCAATTACACATCCCGAATTATCCGCTCGGTTACGTTCTGAAATTGTATCACTATTGCAATACAATACGCTGTCCCAACTAGGTCATAACATTATTATTTTTTTATTAATTGTACACATTTTATGAATAATATTGCATTTGTAAACGACGTTTGTTGGAAAATTATACTCTCTTACATAGTACTAAACTCAAGTATTAAAGCTTACCAAGGCCATCTCGTTGAGGTTATGTGCTTGAAGCATAATGCTTTAAAAATAAACCGTTACTGTTTTTCATTCAATAGTACAGTTTACGCATAAAGTAATAAAAAGATCTTGATAAAGCCTTATGTAAACAAAACAAAAGAACATTTATTTTCTCGCTGTATTCAGATTATGAGATCACATGATATGTAAATGTCGCTTGCATTAAATTAATGAAACCTACAGCCGTATTCATATCATTCAAAATTACACCGTGTTTCGTTTATTTGGTTTTCGTATATTATGACACGTTTAAATATCAGATGATATATGTGTAGTATGTAGGGTAGGTATTTATTGTATAAAGGTACAAGATATAAAGATATAAAGTTATACTCGTTCAGTGTACACATAGTTCATAAGACCGTTGTTAGGGGATTTTAGAAACTGATTGGGGGTTTTATTAAAGTTTCCACGGACATTTTGGTCTCTTGTCAACATTAATTAAAGCTTTAAATATGGTATAGGTTTAACGGTTATATAAATTAAAATAAATAATATCATAGTTATTTAGTATGAGGACAATTCTAACATGACTTACAAACGTTTACAGAGACTATTTGAAAACTACATTCATGCATTTTCGATCAAATTATAAACAAAATTTCTTAAAATATCTTTAATCTATTATAACGAAAAAATTCACCACCATATTATTAATAGAACTCTACAGAATTGATTAAATGGAAGATGACATTTACTTTTTTGTATAAGTACTGCCTAACCGTGTCACAAATATATTTTAATATTCTATCATTATCGACACAAAAATTTTAAATATAAAAAATACCTCTTAAAAATTAATATAATAATAGCTTCTATTTATAATTCTATTTTAATAATTCTCTTTCAAAACTGTTAATCAAATGTAGGTAAACTGGTAACTTCTATGGCAACTAAACCAATAAAACTGACAACAGGAAGCGTATTAAAATTTTAATTTTAAAGAATTTTAAATATTCATATATTTAATATGATAAACATAAGTTGATCCAAAACAATAGCTTGAGTATTGGAAATGTCAAAATCATCATTCTCCTGCCCTTATCCCACTCTAAGTGGCGTCGGCACAACATGGTTTTAAAGCCATTTTGAAACATGTTACTTATTTTACGACCAGCCGCTTGCCTGACGTCAATTTACCTTAGCTATTAAGACACCTCGTTAAGAAATGATGGTAGTCTTTTCTATTCAGCCCGATACAACACGGTCGTGGACATGTCAGGATGAATACGGATAAAATTGTTTTACTGAGCATAATTTTCACGAAAAGCCGACAATGCACATTTTTTCCTTTAAGTATATGAAAACAAAAAGAAGGAAAAAAGATAGAATATCTTGTAAGAACTTACGTATGTCTCAATGAGATCACTCCTGTGCGGCACAAAGTAATTATGGTCTTCCATATCTCGTCGTTTCTTAACTCGTACGAAGTGCTCTAGAGGGTTAAGTGAGCGGCGTGCGCAAGCAGCCGCAAGGAATTCTTCAACCGACATCCCTTCGCGCACCCCCACCGTCGCCGTGGTACCTTCCGGTAACGAAACCCTTACTGCAGCTTCGCCATCTTCGCGCGACATCTGTTCGTTTACAATAGAAAATAAGACCATACATAAAACGAAACTTCTCAGTTCATTTTTTGAAGAAACAAAACAAACGTTCTAAAAGTATTTTTTTCTTTTTTTCAGTTAAATTTCGAATAAAAAAAATCCGGTACAATATATTTCACATAATCTGTAATCGCACAAAAGATTATGTCGCTTACGCGAGTTTCATAATGTATAAATTCATTTTAAAATTACCTCATTAGCCGTAATTTATGATTAAATTATTCCAGCTACGACTTTTACTATAATAACGAATCTAAGTGGAACTTAATTTTGGTAACGTAGTCATTTTATCCTGTTTGCTATGGAGCAATTTACCGTTTTACTTAATAGAGCCTTGCTTGTAATTTGTTCTCGTAACAAGGGCGAAATGTCTAATGACAGTAGTCGGCGGCTGCGGGTAACAGAGTAATAGACGCTTTTCGTGACGGCGTATATTAGGAGTTTGTGTAATATTAGGTAGCACGCCACCTCGGCATTTTATGCCCTGTGCTTTATGTGCTGTGTTTGCAACCAGCTAAGAATATTTTCTAAGGGGTCTAACTTTGTAAGTGTTCTTTTTATTATTTGCTCGTAATTTGAGAAATCAAAATCTCAATTTGAAAAAATATATACATCGGTCTGTTACTATGTCACTGCTGGATCTCTTGTTATTTGGTGAGAAGGGTCGGAACTTAGTCCCAACATGCAGCTCTAATGCTTATTTATAAGTTACACATCCCAGAAATTCTTCAGAGATATGCACGTTTCCTCACGATGTTTTCCTGCGCCGAAAAGTGTGTGATAAATCGCAAATATTAATTAGGCACATACGTTTAAAATAGAAAAACTTATTGGTTCTTACCTGGGATTTGAACCCATGACGCCTTCGATACTGACAGATAATCTCACCGTTCGGCTATAACAGCTTTTTTAAACAAATTCAAGTATAATAATTTTTTTTTTCTTCTGTACGCAAGAAGTATTAATAAATAAATAAATAAATATAATTTATGATATAAAACATCATAATTTAATATAATTAATGATCAATCAAAGTCAAGAGTCAAAGTGAAAGTCGATACACTGTGAATAAGATAAACCAGATATGATTGTTAAGTAATTGTGTTGTTAGTGCGATATTAAAACTGAAAGATATGTAAAGTAAAATGATGCATAAATTTCTTAACGTGTTTTTCATTGTTTCAAAATCGTCGTTTTACCTAAAGAGTACATTTTTTCCCTCGTAGATTTATTCATACTTCCTATAATTGGGGACAGTCAGAAGTGTCGTGTTTTACCTTTGTAATTGAATTGTTCATGATAATGGATACTTCAGTTTATGAGTCCTTCGGTATTCGATGAAAGTATTAAAAATAAAAACTCTTTAAATAATATTTTACTATGACCGGTTTTTATAAAAGCCGATGTCCAAAAGGATATAGAATTTCAATTAAAATTTATTATAAAATTTTGTTTGATCATAAAAAGCATATAACGTGTCGTATATGTAATCGTGTAACACAATTTTCGAGGCTTTTAGTTTCTTTTAACATAAAATTTTGAAATTTTCATCTTCTCTTGTATGTAATAGAGTAGGGAAGCCAGCCCAAAATGTGCCATATTACATTTTTTTTATTTTTTATTGCGTAATAGGCGAACGCTTGACTGTAATCATGCCTGATAATAAGCAATGATACAGTCTAAGATGAAGCGCGCTGCCTAGAAGATGCCTATTCGCTTTTGCTTTGAAGATACCCATAATATATGACCTGGGAAAAGTAGATGCCGGGAGAGAATTTCATTCCCTTGCCGTGCGCATTAAAAAAGAAGACGCGAAGCGCTTCGTGCGCCTTCGTGGGATGTCAATAACGTGAGGGTGGAACTTATCCCGGTGCCTAGCGGTGCGTGGATAGAAAAATGATGGAGAAACAAGGTTATGGAGTACTTGATCACACTCTCCGAAATTTAAGAGAAAGCAAATGAGGGTGATCTTTCTGTCTCTCTTTGATATTTGAGATTAGACAAAGATGAAATATACGAGTTTCATCTTCCCGCTCATTATTTATTGAGTTCTTTTCACTTACAGGCCTTCCTATGGCTCCCCTATTCTAAGTATAATAACTTAATGCTATTATTAGATTAGTACCATTGTTTTCGTACTTCAGAAAATTGTACTCCGACGTAACACAATAATATAGAATCAATTAAAAAAAATATTGCAATAACTTCTTTTCATCATCATCCTCCTGCCCTTATCCCACTCTAAGTGGGGTCGGCACAACATGTTATAATCATGTTGTCACATGATTTGGGTGCATATTTTACGACCGGCCGCCTGTCTGACGTCAACTTACCTTAGTCGTCTCTTACGACACCTCGGTAACAAAGAGAACGGTCTAATCCTGCTGAGTACAGCAGGATACCACACGGTGGGTCGACTTACCTTAGTCGCCTTTTACGAAACCTCGGTAAGAAATGAGGGTGGTCTATTCTACTCAGTCGGATATCACACGGCATGTTGCAATTGTTCCTTTTAAAGATAATAATTACGCAGTCATAAATAAATAAATATATGGGACATTTACACACACGGTCGTCCGTCCCTAAGGTAAGTAACTTAATAATTTTAAATACATGCTTAAATACAAATATACACACATGAAGAACCAACAATTTTTTGTAGAAAATATTGGCCCTCGGCGGGAATCGAACCCGCGACCCGCGGAGCTGAAGGCAGGGTGAAAACCCACTGCGCCAACGGGCCAGTCAGCCAGTAAACAAACAAGCTGTAAAGAATCACTTAAATATAAAATCCATGTATATCTGTAAATTGAATATCACGTACCTGCATTGAACGTCGGCTAGATCCAGAATTAGATCGCGATAGATTAGGTGCTCTACGCTTGGTAGCACCTCTTCCCGCCAGCAAGTTGTTGAGTAAGGAGGGTGAACGGGCACAGATAAAGGCGTGGAACGAAGATACCGTGAATACGCCCAGTTTGTTGAGCGTGCTCTTTGTGCCCCGCGAGACATGTGTTAACAAGGACTGAAACAATACTAACACTTTATACATTACCTAACTAATGCATTAAAAATCACCCTGAAGGAGAGCGATACGCTATTTAAGTAAATAAATATAAATATATAAATATATGAGACACTTACACACACGGTCGTCCGTCCCCAAAGTAACTTAATACTGGTGTTATGGGTGACAGTGAACTGGTGAATGTACTACATATATAATTTTAAATACATACTTAAATACAAATATACACCCAGGTTCGAAGAACCAACAAATTGTTTATAGAAAATGTTGCCCCCGGTGAGAATCGAACCCGCGACCCGCGGACCTGACGACAGGGTCACTATCCACTGCGCCAACGGGGCAGTCACATGCTATAAAGAGTTTTATATACACCATATTACAAAATATGCAAAGAATGGCATATTTGAATAAATAAATTTAGTATAATATCATCGCTGCCTGAAATGTTCTTCCAGAAATTTGTGGATAGATAACAGAAATCTAACCAAAGTTTAAATGAATTATGTTTACAAAATATTTATTATACATTAGCTATTAAAGTATTATCAAATATTGTATAATACATTTAAAATACAGTAACATTGCATACAATTTTATACAGCTTACTCAAAGCTTAATAAAAGTTTATTACGCATATTTATATATGTTGTGGCCAATTGTAAGTAATAATGATTTTAAGATTAATTATCATAATTAACAAAAAAAAACTGAATGTACTTAATGAAAATAGTTTCTCTAATTGGATATATTTAAAAATTTTGTAATTGGATTGCAATAGATAAACATTCACTTGGAAATGTGCTGAATTTGTAATTGGATTGCTATAGGTAAACATTCACTTGGAAATGTGCTGAAATGTCATTATATTGAAATCAGGATATCATTCCGGTACGCCTGGATATGGGACCGGTATTACTTTCAAATCCAATGAGGCCGTCACATCGATACATTGTAGGCATTTTCATTCCAATTGTTGCGAGGCAATTTATAGAGGCATAACATGGTTGCCGTAACAAATACGCTCCTTCGTAACGGTCAACGGACCTGTCAATTTGGGCAACGATGCCCTCACTTTCCTGTCAACTCAATAAAATCAGGGCACATACCTTTATGATCCATATCGATGGGTCAGATATTTTATTATGATATTCATGAATGCGATCATAAGTAAGTTCAGTTATTGTAATATAAAAAGATATGAATATGTAGAATATGAGCTGTGATAGCCCAGCGGTGAGACCGTGCGACTCTTTCGAGGGGAACACGAGTTCAAACCCGGGCAGGCACCAATGAGTTTTTCTATTAAAACTCATGTGTCTAATTGATAATTGCAATTTATCACACGCTTTTCGGTAAAGGAAAACATTGTGAGGAAACCTGCATATCTCTAGAGAATTCTGGAGATATGTGTAACCTACCAATCCGTATTGGAGCAGCGTGGTAGGTCTTAGCTCCAAACCTTCTCTCCTGAAATGGCGAGAGGAGGCCTATTCCCAACAGTGGGATGGTAACAAGCCGCTACTTGATGCAGAATATGGCCATATTATGGCATAAAAAATAATAAATTGATAACTAATTCATATTAAGATTTAGTAAAAGGGAATTAAATACTCAAAAGCTTTTACGTTTGTAAAGAAAAAGAAAATGAAAAATGATTAAGTTCTTAGCAGGAACTTCATAATTCATTTTAAGTTCAATTTCATTCGTAATCCATTTAAAAGTAAATAGAAAGCATACAAAGGTTCACAAAAAATTGTACTACGAGTAACGAGTTCAGAAATTATTAGTTAGGACTTTTTTATTCGCTCCTGAAGGTTGGCTGGGAGATAATGCTTAAAGCATTAAGCCTGCCTTTTGTGCAATTATTTGTATATGCATATATTGTAGTTACTTAATTTAGTTTATAAATAAATAAATAAAAAATAGTTTACCTTAGGATTTGGTAGTTCACCGCTTTGCAAGCTTGCCATGTAACATCGGAGGCGGAATTGTTCACAATGCAATCTTTCGAGATTTTCCTCCCACTGCAACATTTGCACAGCCAACTGTGCTCTTGTTTCCGGATCTGATACTACAGATTGTTGCAAGTCCGCCATATGTTTCAACTTATGATCCTATACAAAAAATTAATGTATTTATCGTAATTTAATGATTTATAGAATTAGGCGTTACTTTGCGGAAGTCCATAATACAAGTAATGAAAGTCATCAACATTCTCCTGCCCTTGTCCCACTCTAAGTGGGGTTGGCACAACATGTTACAAAAAGGTTGTCATATGATTTGGCTACGTGTTTTATGACCGGCCTCCTGCCTGACGTCCACTTACCTTAGTCGCCTTTTACGACACCTCGGTAGGAAATGAGGGTGGTCTATTCTATGCAGCCCGATACCACACGCCATTTACCTTAGTTGCTTCTTACGACACCTCGGTAAGAAAGGAGGGTGGTCTATTCTGTTCTGCCGGATACCACACGGCTAAAGTAATGAAAATATTATTTTGCTATAATCCACCATAAAAGAAAATATATGTGATACTAAATTTAGAGTGTTCTATCCGTTCTCATACCTGATACATGCAGAAATACTTTAAACTTATGCATTACCAATCTCAATGCAGTTTTGCGATTTTGTCATGAAGTTTTATCTCCTAACGGTGCTTTGGTAACGGCGCGAAACGATTTTTGAGATTGTGGTAGTTGTTGTGTGATGCATGAGTTGTTAAATTCTGCACGTATCGGTTGATCGTCAATAAGTGCTTGGTGTATTAAAAAATATCAATAAGGCATATAAGTTTATATAGATAACTCATATTAAAACCATGGGTCACACGATCATCATTTGGTTCACGTTTTTCAATAGACTAAATGTAATATTCTTTATTACAATACTAGCTGTGCCAGTTCGCCCGCGTGGAAATCTGCGTGTCACAATTTTTTTCTAGTATTCAAATTTTAAACATAAAAGTAGTTATTGTGAGTTAACCATAAGAGATAGAGACTTATTTCTTAAGAGATCGCGGACTTTATTGTAGTATTTTTAGAGATCTACAATTTTTTAACAACTTCGCGATCTCTTCAACACAATTCACATAATAACGATAAATACTATTTACTATCCGGAAGTATTGCACAATCTTTTGGTGAAAACCGTACAAAGATCCATTCGGTAGATTTTGAGAAAATCGATTACATACAGACAGACAGCTTTATGGGACTTTGTTTTATAATAAGTATAGATTAACGACTAAAAATTTTTTCGTGGACCCTATCCTCCTGACGATGCTTCGGATACGGGGCAAAGCGATTATAGAGATTGTCGTAGTGAATGTGTGTAGTGCTTGTGTGGTGTGTTGTTGGTGGCGGCGTGTTGTGATACGTGTGGTGATACTGCATGTATAAGGTATTTTAAATTTGTCTGCTGCCTACACTTAGCTATATATAAATTCTCTTAAGAAATGCGGATTATAGCAAAAAAAACTATTATAACTTCTGTACTATGGAATTCTGCAAAGTGACGCCTACTTCTAATAAATTAAATAAGTTAAATTACAATAATAATTTTATATGTGAGATGACATTATGATCAATTTTTACGAAATAGTCTTAAGATTTTCTTATGATATAGAAGTAGTATACATTTATAAGAAAACTTTCAAATATTTTATTCTATAAATAATGATTTATATACAAATTATCATGTATATCGTTTATGCCGATGATTCGAGAGAAAACATATTTACCGAGCAGTAAATCGCAAAACTTTTTACACAAACGTGTTGTATATCACTCACTATAATCGTTCTTATATTAATGATCTGGCGAGTCTTGAGTTATAACATATTTCGTAGTCTTATGCTATTACACCATATATTCTCAGAAACATTTCACCAACACCCTTGGTATATTATTATTAATGTTTGTTATAACTTTATGATAAAGTATATAGCATACTGTTACTCTACAAACTAATAACAATGAATATTTTGACTTGATAGAACGGAGCATCCATTCTAATATTATAAATGCAAAAGTATTTCTGTGTGTGTTATGTTTTCAAGGCTAATCCGCTGTATAGATTTACCTTTGATGCTTATGTACCAGGTCACTATATAGGTAAAAAATCCCGCTTTTTCTTCAGGAATAGACAGAAACAATAGAGTACGTATAAATAAATACTAAATAAATATATGGGACACTTACACACACGGTTGGCCGTCCCCAAAGTAAGTAACTTTATACTTGTGTTATGGGTGACGGACAACTGGTAGATACACTACATATATAATTTTAAATAAACACCCTCGAAGAACCAACAAATTGTTTATAGAAAATGATGGCCCTTGGCGGGAATCGAACCCGCGGCCCGCGGATCTGAAGGCAGGGTCACTACCCACTGCGCCAACGGGCCAGTCTTTAGACATATTTAGACACTAAAGTTAACGCAAACGAAGTCGTGAGTTTATTTAGTTTTTTTTTATAAAAGTATTTTATAATAGTGTTATTTTTTTTCTAAAATGGTAGATTTCATACTAAAAAAGTTAAAATCCAAAGGTTGCCTGGAAGAGATCCCTTGTTAGCGATAAGGCCGCCTCGCTGTATCAAGCAGTTTATATTGTGATTTTTGTAATTTAGTATTGTTGTAAATTTTGTGGTGTACAATAAAAATTGTTCTATCTATAGATCTAATAACCAAAGCTAAGCGTGGCGCGTTTAGTAAAAGCTTAAAGCTTAATTAGCTAAAAAAATAAAAATATTTTTAATTTCTTCAATTGATTGTTTGATCGGGGTCAAATCTATTTTTGTACGCTATATAACAGATGTTTTATGCTACCGACTCCAATTGTTGACATGATCTTCAATATTTTAATAGTTAATAGATGCACATTGTAGTATATCAGAAAAATGACAGTCCGCGACGATGGTGGATGCAATCTGTCGAAACGTCGACACCTAATAAACCAAACGAACCTTATATATGTAACTCGATTTTATTACGATTTTAAACGCGCGAAACGCGAAAGATTAATGAGTATTATAACGGAAAAGACAAATATCAATTATAGTTTAACTAGCTCTGCCAGCGGCTTCGCCCGCGTGGAAATCAGCGTGCCACAATTTTTTCTAGAATTCAAATTTTAAACATAAAAGTAGTTATTTTGAGTTAACCATAAGAGATAGAGACATGCTACTGCGGACTTTTTTGTAGTATTTTTATAGATCTACAATTCTCTAGTATATTACTTTATCGTATCTATGCTGGCTTACGCAGCGCACGCGACTAAAGCTCATAGCAAGCAAGTTTTTTAATAACTGCGCGATCCCTTCAACACAATTTACATAAGACCAATATGTACTATTTACCTAAACCATCCGAAAGTATTATCCTATCTATTGGTGAAACCGTACAAAAATCCGTTCAGTAAACGTTGAGAAAATCGATTACATACAGACAGACAGCTTTTTGGGACTTTGTTTTATAATAAGTATAGATGTCACATAGTATGATACAATTATACGGCAGGCGCAGCCCGCAAACTATTTCAGACCACGAGGTATGCCATGAATATTAAGCGCACGGCAGCCTCTCGCGATCACTGCGTCCGATAATATACAAGGCATATTATACATATGAGGAACAACGAAACACCAATAGCCCATAAAAATATAAAATATGTATTTCGGTTTTAATGCTGCTCTGATTTACACACTGAATCACAAGTACTTTAGTTTGGAACCCAGTGTCGAGACACATGTATATGTAATGTTATTACATATACATACAAATATTATGAATGTGAAATCTATCTGTCTATCTTTCTGTTTTTTATGCATGCACGACTTGCTGTTTGCTTGCTGTTTTCTTAAACGAAGCAATACAAAACGAAATTCTGTATAACATAGATGCGTATATTTATATGTATAGCGAGCTAACATATCATTCCTTGCGTCGATGTCATTAATACTGAGGGTCGTGAGGGGGTCACGGATTAATTTGATACGGACAAGGACCTAACTTATAGGATGCTGAAACCCCGAAGAATGTATAGTACCCGGCAATAATGCACATCGATGTTTAGAACGAAACAACCGGCTAGTTCGGTTTCGTAGAGCGCTGTCAATGTCACTCAGTTAGTATGTGACGTTTCGCACGGGTTCGTCAGTCTGTGCGACAGAGACAATGCTCTATGAAGCAGAATCTAGTCGATTTCTCTCTCTAAGCCTCGATGTGCATTATTTATTGCCGCGTACTATAAAAGATTACATAGCCGTATAAAAGATTACATACCACCACCGTCGCTATCTTCTCCCCCTTGCGGGTCGCGCGCGGTAAGCTGATACATGTAGTTCCCGCCGCGATAATGCCTCATAAAAAGGTCATGAAAAATTGCCCCCGCATGGTCTTGAAACTAGTTAGGTTCATCCGATAGAATAAGTAGTGAGTATACCTGGTCTCTATATATATTAATTATGAATATGTACCACGCATGATAGTCTAAATTCAAAAATATATATTCGCTATTAGGGATGAGAGACCGGCTATACTCAGGTCTTAATTTATCGGATGAGCCCGACTAGTTTCAAGCCCATACGGGGCTCGTATTCATGAGCTCTTTACGCGGCATTATCGCGGCGGGAACTGCGTGTAGCAGCTCGATGAGCGCGGCTCGTGAGTTAGTGGAGCGGGGGGAGGGACAGTTGCGACGGTGGTCGCGCGTCTTCTATAACGTCTTGGTCGCTCTGGTCTTCGTCATCGAATGCACGGAAGAAATTTGTGCATGCAACGCTTACTGTGTCTAGTTCTAGCAGGCTTTCAGTAAAACTGGTAGTGCCAAAAATAGGTTTCCACGCTGGGGTCACTGCCCATCCACAGTCCCTATTAAAATTCCAATTCCGATAAAATAAGATGTGAGTACAGCCGGTCTCTCATCATTATTAATGAATACCACTCACGATAGTTTCAATTCAAAAATATATATTCGCTGTTAGTAAACACGTAATGACCAGTGTGCGGTAGACGCTTTGATGCGTGTTGCGGTTGGACTATGCGGGTCAGAAATTGGCTCGATTTGCACGAGGAGCGATGTAGACCGCATGCCATTGCCAATAGCCTATTCTAAGCGACCCGTCAGTGTTAGATAATTTTGAATTAGCTTGTAAAGTTTTAAGTGCGATTCAAAACAGATATTTATAACAAAACATCTGTAAATATTGTTTAATCATTATTAATCAATCATCTTTCTTGAACTTTTTTTATTACTCAACATCTTCTTCGCGCGTCTTCGTCTGCTTCGAGTTTAGTATTAAGATAAAAAGTAGCCTGTTTCACCATCCATCCCATTAACTGTATCAATATGTAAAATTACATCCGTCTGTTACTATAAGTAGGTTCGACTGTGCAAGAAGAAACACCAAACAAAAAAAAACATTTTACCATTTATACGTTTAAGTTGTTTACAAGTTTACTTGAATAAAGAATATTTTGAATTTGAATAACAATAGTATGGGCATACTACGTCCAGGGCTACCTTACCTTAACTGTATTATTTAAAACGTTTCTTTATTTTCATGTTATCATTTAATTTCCAACACAAAAACATTCTCGGTAAGCCAGAATAAATACATTTACCTGCATAAACAGCGAAAGCTTTTTGCTTAGCTACATTGTACACAGTTAAGACTTTAGCAGGCGCTGCAAACGCCCTTATTTATTCGAAATTGACCTTTATAACGAGGAGACTACGTTCAAAGTTGAGGAGAAATATATAAGTTTATGAGAGTAAGCGATCCGCTACAGTCAAACAATACTTCTATTGGTTCAGGGCGAGATACGGGTGACGAGGCTTGCATAATATTGCAGTATCTGCATTATGAGCACCTAAAGCGTAAAATAGTTATATTTTAAGGCTGAATACTACTATATAATAACGTTCAAAAGGTCGGACTCTGTAGATAGCTGAAAAAATAGTTGGACTGTTTTATTATGAATACTGTTGCACTCACAGATTCTATAGCTTTCTCGAGGCGGTAAATTTCTTCTTGAAGTAGGTGAAGCGTTCCCGTTTTGCCGCGATGACGTGCAAATGCCGCAGCGCATGCACTATGTATACTGTTCACCCAGTTTTCAAGCTCCACCTTGGGGTAAAATAATAAAATTATTATTATAAAATGTATAATTCTAACTTGGCCATATACACCTCGAAACTAGTTTTAAAACACTGTTAATAATAATTCAATTTCTGTCGTTTTTCGACAGAAAAGCTTTTAACTGTTAACTGTTTAACTGTTAAGGACTTTGATCATCTGGAGCCAATCCTGGCAGCAGCATCATGTCATACTTATCATTAACACGCATTGTCATAAAGACTGGACTAGTATGTATTATTTCAGCTCAATCTGACACCGGTGGGTCATATTAAACTTGTAAGATTCCATGTTCACATACAGACACGGCGAGTTAAATAAACACCTTTAAAAAGAGGCTAATACAGAAAGCCTACTTACTATACTATCGAGGATTACTTATATAATTCATATTGTATATCGCGTGGATCTCTGACCCTCTTTGACAATAATGACTAAATTTAACTAGTAATAAGAATTATATTTCGAAAAGTACAACCGCCAAGTTTCTTGCTGGCTCGGTAGGAACAGCTTTCCGAACCAGCAGTAGAGCTGACGATTCAAAAGCACTTGTTTACAAGTTTACTTGAATAAATAATATTGTTAATTTGAATATGAATATAACAGTATCACATTAAAGAGCAAACAATAATGTATTACATACCTGACAAGGGGCTTGGAACAGATATGCATCGCCAAAGGCCGTACTCAAACAGAATATGTAATCACGTTTGGGGTGTTCAGGTATAGGTTGCATGATTGCCCCATCAACTATAATGAGGTGTTTTGGAGCGGCCTCAACCGAACGGCCCTCTCGGGAGTCACAGGGGTAGAACAGTAGCGTAGTGCCCTTTAGACAAACCCAATAGCCTTTCCAACCACGCTTGCGAGCTAGTTCGATCTGATGCTTCTTGCGCAGTAACCACTTCTTCACGCTCAAAAATCTGTACAAATATTACGAAATTAAAGGGTTGCAGCTATTTATTATAACTGAACATTATTTAATTATGTAAATTTGTTAACACTTCAAAAAAATAGCACTACTGAGCCGTGTGGTATCCGGCAGAATAGAATAGACCACCCTCCTTTTTTACCGATGTGTCGCAAGATGCGACTAAGGTAAATGCCGTGTGGTATTCGGATGCATAGAAAAGACCACCCTCATTTCTTACCGAGGAGTCGTAAAAGGCGACTAAGGTAAGTTGACGTCAGGCAGGCGGCCGGTCGTAAAATACGTAGCAAAATCATATGATAATATGTTTGTAACATGTTGTGCCGATCCCACTTAGAGTGGGATAAGGGCAGGAGGATGATGAACAAAAAATAGCACTACTAGTAATACAAACTTATTTCTGCAATATCTATAATACAGCCGCAATAGGCTCAAAAACTATGCAGGTCCGAAGGCATAACGTCGAATTTTGAATTCAAGCTTTCTACCGCTCAAAAGAGTTTCGCTTTGAGTTGATAACTATAAGTGGACCTTCTTGGACATAGGTTAATCCATGAATTTCCTTCTTCTTCAATTTTATTACACACACTTTAAATTCAGTCTCATGTAAATCGAAATTCCTGATAATAATACTGCGTCTACTTTGGGTCGCTTTCCGTCATCAATGGTAAAATGGGTACTCATAAAATATTTACCTCTTTGGGTATTGGGTACATTTGAAAAGAAAAGCTTTTACGAATAGAAAACGTTTTTTTTTAATTTTATTATTTATGTATAAAATTAAAAATAACTTTTATTTTATTTTATTCTGTTAATTATTTTTAAATATCTATTTATTTTTAAATATAATTTTATTACCAATTAATTATTTTATATATTTTTAGTTTACGAATTAGAATTTAATAAAATAAAACTTTTGCAATTTTGCTTTTACGTTATTTCTTTTTCTTTTTAATTTATACTGTTGTTGTGTTGAGGTGTGTTGTAGAATTGATTATTTATTTTTTTATTACTATGGCCCCTTAATTTTCTTAGAAATGATGAGATATACTATACTATATCAAAATCAAATCAAAACCTTTTATTGATAACGTCACAGTAAAGTTGATAACAGTAAAATTAATAATAAAAAATATACAGAAATGTGACGTTACGAATTGAAACACCACTCAGCTTAAGTCAAGGAGTACCTCAACACAGGTTTTCAATGGCGACCATTGTTCCTTAAATCTCAACCTGATATAGTGTATTATTTATGAGATACCCTATTAAAATTGAAGTGAATAATTTGCGCGTTATTACACATTAGGAATATAAACGTAAAAGATAAATATTCTTATATATAAAAATAAATGTTTGTTTGTATATTCTTTATTGACTCCGAGACGGCTGGGCCGATTTTAATGAAATTTTCAGACAACCTTAAAAATGATCCAGCGGATAATGCTGTGAGGTTTAATGGCGATCGGAGCATTTTTTTCAAACTGTTGAGTTCTGTTTCGAGGGGAATTTTAAACAAGACAGAGCCACGGAAACACACGCCTGAACAGCTTAATAAATAAAAATTAAATAAATGTATGTGTAACATATATTATACAAATCTTTTATACTGTACAGAGTGTACAAAAATCAATCAATAAGAACTTTAATTATGGCTAATCTAATAATCTTCCCAAGAGCTCAGTGAGCTTACAATGAGGGTACAGTGAGGGTACAATATATAATCGTCTGAGTGCCTCCGAAACTTAATTATAAATGCCATTTTATTAAAAGTAATATATATAGTAAGTTGCAAGTTTTTTATTTTCTGTGATCGTTTCATCAAATGAACACATTATTAATTTCCGGAATCTTGATTGTTACTTTCTAAAGACAAAGCACCGTTCCGAGGGAATTCCGAGATGGTAGATTTCTTCACAACTCCAAAATACTCTGCAAATTTTAGAGCTTTATCAATTTGTTTATCCACGTTTTTGGATGGAATGACAAAATTACTTTTTATTAAGGACCGGACTCGTCCAATAGGTACGTATTGTTCTCGACCGCCTAATTCTTCCATAGCCCAGATTATAACGTTGGCCGGTGTTGAAGGGTGTAGTTTTTGGCGATATTTGGATACTCTACCCGTACTAACTTGTCGATTAATATTTAACTTATCTTTTGCAATCATTGTTTTTACAACCGTATTCAAACACCTTATTTAGGTATTTCTTTCATGTGTAAATTTATTTCAATTGATTATTTATACACAATTTAATACTCCCAATTTGTTAAAAATTTATATGATGTTTGACAACCAAATAGACATTATCTTTGTTTTGAATTCTGAGGTTCTATATTTTTTTCAAGGTTTACTTAGATACAAATTTATAATATTAATGATAGAAATAAAGTAAAAAGTATGGATAACTATGGAAAAAAGTATGATTAAAACAATAACAAACTCCATGCAACATAAAATATGTTTTTTTGATTATTCAGTTAATTTTTTCAAATTACCTAATTTATTACCTAATATATCTAATAACCAAATAAAAAATACCTAATTTATTACCTAATAACCAAATAAAAAAGCTCCTAATAAAACTATCGGTATATGAAGTATCAATAATAACAAGGTAATAAATAAAACTAAGGTTAATATGTCAAAGCTGAAAGTCTAAAATTTGGATAAGTTTTAACTCGATATTTTTTTTATTTTATTGCTCGTAAAGTTTTAACGACCCCGTTTAAAAACATTTACCATTTTTTCTGACTCGTCTTCTGATATTCGATACAGTGATAGCTATCGACAATATAAAACAAAATAATGACAAGAAAAAAAAACTTTTATTCTATTAACAACACCATTTTTTAACTGAAAGTATAAGGGTATACGTAATTAAACCTTGTTCAAGAGGCCCATCCTGTCTTCTAACTTGCGCCTTACGTTTTTAAAGCGTCTTTGAATGGGTCACGGCTAAGATTTCCCTCCGGTCATTTGGGATTCATGGGACAGGAATTGTAGCCTTAAGGAATATAAAGGACGCTGTAGGCTCTAGGAAACTCGTCAACTTTCTACGGCATTTTTTTTCATTTCCTTACCTTTACAATAATTTTGTCTTAAGAAAGATGAATCCTTTTATAACGTTTGTTTCATTTCTCAGCAGCTTAAACTTACAAAGAGCTGTGCGGTTGAATACATAATTATTTTCTAATATAAAATTTCTGGCACTGTTTCTTAGTTCGTAATGGGAACAAGCCGGTAGTTTTTATCAACTAAATAATAATAATAATACGTAGTATGTGTAATTATTATTGCTCTAGAACTTTCCATGCTTCTCTATTATGGTTAAACTAATTGTATATTACTCTTAGTTTTATGTAACAAGTAAAGATATAACACATGCTATGCTCTTTACTACATGAAAAAATCAAAATTTTTAATTTAAATAATTCGGAAAACAAAGTTGATAAAAAATGTTATTAAAAATAATTAAGATAACTTATAAATTACTATACCTGGGGTATAGCTTGTTTGAGCGATGATAACATATGTATCGCGTTTAATAACATATGTAAACATGCTTCTATTTTTTTAAATTACATTTTAATTAATATATAAAGGTATATTGTGTAAATAGAGAGTAGAAATGAGACGACAAAGTCTCAAATAACATACACTTGTAGAACATACGTAATAAACCTAGTTAAAAATATATGAAGACATTAAAAGTTGTCTTACATCATCATTCATCATCATTCTCCTTCCCTTATCCCACTCTAAGTGGGGTCGGCACAACTGGTTACAAACATGTTGTCACATGATTTGGCTGCGTATTTTACGACCCGCCGCCTGACTGACGTCGACTTACCTTAGTCGCCTTTTACGACACCTCGGTAAGAAATGAGGGTGGTTCATTCTATGCAGCCGGATACCACATGGCACATACCTTAGTCGCCTCTTACGACACCTTGGTAAGAAAGGAGGGTGGTCTATTCTATTCTGCCGGATACCACACGGCAATAAAAGTTGACTTACGTGTTATTTAATTTGAGTTACGACTTAATATATATAAATATAAAAGAGAAAGTATGTATGTATATTACGTTTCTTATTTAATATATAACAGACCTAACTATAATCCTGTAAAGTTTGGTAGCGAAAGGGACTACTTTTGTTATTAAATATGGTTGACAGTTTTGTTACAAGGGGACGATGAACCAGATTGAACCACAGCAATGCGTGCTCAGACATCTAATACCAGATAGAAGTAAGGCTTCCCTTACCCAGCTTTCCTGACAGCACCGGTGCAATTGAAAGAGGCAGCCGCTGCCCCAGTCTGCTTGCCCTTGTACGGGGAATTCATTGCGCTCTCGGCCGGATCCTCTTCATCAGATACCGCTGTCGTCAGCGACATGCGATCATCGTCCGATATCTGCACAGACATTTGTATGTATATACAAAAAGAATCATACGTGGCATTCACAATTTAAATTCGCGCCATTCCCTGCGAGAGAAGTTCAAGGAAACAGGTATTCTTACATTGGCTTCATAGTATATTTTTAGCAATTTAATTTTTGTACATAATAATATACATAATTATAAAAAGATTGGCGACGTATATAATAGACAAAGTAGGAACCGACATAAGCTTGCGGTTCCTGCTTGGCGCCTTGAAAAAGTACATTCAATACAAGTCATTTGTGGGTTTACTTGAATAAAGTATATTTTGAATTTTAATAAATAAAAAAATAAAAATTCATTTATTATTTCTCTTCACACAAAGTAACAATTGTAATGGTGTCATTCTTAAGAGTACAAATAAAAGTGTTGTTGTGTGTGACCCTATGTTACAAACAACCAGGCTCCTACCCTCGAACATCTTAGGAGAAATACACTGACAATGTAAAAATACACAAATGTTTTATACATTTGTGTATTTTTAGGGAAATAATTAAACTATAATATTCCCAAACATTTATTTAACCTTCGAAAACACGCTTATGAAGTTCCGTAATTATTACATTAAAAATGGCAGTAAAAAATAAAAAACTTTATGGGCACTTTGTTCTTTAAAAATAGTGACGCGACGTGCTAATTATCAATTATCACCGATATTTATTGAGCAGAATTAATTGAGTAGAGTTATCTAAATTTAACTACTATTATGCTGCGTTGCCTAAGAGGGTGTTATTGATAAATAATAAATACTTGTTTTCTTGTTGTCATATTTTTTTAAGTTATGCGATTAATGGAAGTACTTATATATTATATGTAGTACTTAAGTTTTACGTAGCAGTAAAAACGTCATATACATTTCAATTCCATTCAACGGTAACATTTTAATATTTTCAATTCAATACTATTTAATAAAAAATCATTTTCTTCGTCTTGATGTCAAATATACTAATGGGTGGGAAGTGGATAAATATAATGAAAATAGTCATATTTATAGGGTAAAAGAAACACAAAACTAAAAGTCATACATTTAAATACGCTCGCTGTATTACAACAGTGTAACGCAATTTGCCGGAACTCGCGCCCTCATTTCTAGCTCTGGAAATTTTTACCCCTCTTGTTTGTTGTGGCTAGGAATAAAAGCGAGACACAAAAAAAGTCGAGAAAACTGTGTTATTTTAAATAACAGCAGTGTGATAACTGTCGCTAATAGATTAGAGCTAATGGTACGATTTTTTTCAAGCATTGTATCACATGTACAGTAAAAATATAACTTAATACTTATGTTATGAGTGACAGACAACTGGAAAATACATTTATCATTTTAAATATAAACTTCAATACATAAATACATCCAGACTCGGAGAACCAACAGATTGTATTTAGAAATGGTGGCCCTCAGCGAGAATCAAACCCGCGACTCGCGGAGCGAAGGAAGTACAGCTGCGAACTGCGCCAACATACCAGTCACGAACAAAAATAAATTGTATAATGTCACTAGATTAAAATACATTACATTTGGAAACCTCCGCTACGTGTGAAAGTTTTTCTGAATTAAGAAAGATCCGTTAGCGGGCAACGCATATATTCGAATTAATATTGTTCTATTGAGTATTTTGTGTCGTAAGAAATATTAGGTCCTTACATATGAAATTGGCGTTTTGTCGTACTGGCCACTTTGATCTCAAATATTACCTTTATGGTTAGGAATTACAAATTCAAATTCATACAGCTATTTACTCATGCATTTGTGTTTCAAACCCCCTAATTCATTTGTTTTTTCTTCTTTTGTTTTTTTCTTTGTGTCACTCTGTTTACAAAATGGAAAACATGAAATATCGCGTTATTTACGAGTATGAGTTCCACCGTGGCACCAGTGCTGCAGAAACGGCTCGAAGGATTAATGATGTGTATGGTGACGGTGTCGCAAAAGAAAACACAGTGCGTTTTTGGTTCCAACGTTTTCGTTCTGGAAATTTCGACCTGCAGAACAAGCCTCGTGGACGGCCGGAGACCAAAGTTGATAATGAAGAATTGAAGGCTATTGTGGAAGCGGATCCATCGCAAACCACGTCCGAGTTAGCTGCAGGCTCCGGTGTTAGTGATAAAACTATTCTAATCCACTTGAAGCAAATTGGGACGGTGAAAAAGCTTGAAAGGTGGGTACCTCATGAATTGAGTGAAGCAAACCGACAAACGCGCGTCGACTGCTGCGTTACGTTACTCAACCGGCACAATAATGAAGGAATTTTAAATCGAATCATTACCTGTGTTGAAAAGTGGATCCTCTAGGATAATCGGAAGCGCTCATCGCAATGGCTGAACCCTGGCGAACCAGCCAAATCCTGCCCTAAGCGAAAATTGACTAAAAAAAAGTTGCTTGTAAGTGTTTGGTGGACTAGTGCCGGTGTCGTTCACT